>JAWDJE010000005.1:110537500-115537500 GCA_035047345.1 Bradypodion ventrale | reverse complement strand
AAAGGGAGAAATAGCAGTATGTCAAAGTTACACAGATTTTCCTGACTCTCTCTGCTGAACAGCAGAAACAATAGAACAAATTGTGCAAAATAAGGAATGATATGCAAATCTTAACCTATAAAACCAAGTGTTCACCGTTGGAATTGGCTATGGGCTGCTGTGCGTCGCCCTACTTACCCGTTCCCTCCCTTCGAGAGCACGGGCGAAGTAGCTACGCAGGTCAACGAATGGTTTAAAAAATCGCGATTGGGGCATCAGCCCCATCATTGGCAAGAAAGGGAAACAACTTCATTTCCCAAAAAGCATTGCGTTTCGCCGTGTTTCTCCCAGTGTCAGCCAATCAAGATGATGAAAACAACAGACTCAGTCTTTGTTTTATGAGCCGCAACCAATCAAAAGTAGCGTTTCAAAACCTTGCCGAGCGACGGACGTCAGAAACTACAAGTCCCAGCGTCCTCCGTGCTGTGACCCCTCAGCCAATCAGGCTAAGGGACATGAGCATGGAGGAGGCTGGAAAAGCCAATGCGTCAACAACTTCCCTCCAGGAGGCACTTCGTCTCCCGGAGGGAAGCCATCCCCAGCTCATCACGGTGGGCGGCTGGCCATGTCGGATCCTGGACTGCCTGCTTTTGGCGGCCCCCACCCAACCGGCGAAGACCTCGGCACCAGCAGAGAGGGAGAAAAGGCTGCGCCACAGAGGCATGGAAGGTGAGGCCCGGCACAGAAGGCTGCACTGGGGAGACGTAGAGTACGAAAGGCCCAACTGGCAACGGGTAAGTGGGGCGGGGGAGAGGAAATGAGGAGGGGAACGGGCCTGGGGAGCACGCCACCCACACAGGTCATAGAGAAGAAAGGGGGAGAACGAACCCACCTCCTTCCCCCCAGTCTCAGTCCCCTGCCCCACTTACCTGTTGGCAGCTGGGCAATTCGTACTCTGCGCCTCCCCAAAGCGGCCTTCTGTGCTGGACCACTCACCTTCCATGCCTCCATGGTGTGGCCTTTCCTTCCTCAATGCCGGCGCCAAGGCCTTCATCGGTGGGGTGTGGGCCACCAAAATCAAGCAGCCCAGCCGGCAAACGATGCTCCCGCCCGCCCAGCAAAGGCCTCCTGGGTGTCCTCACCAAGGCTTGGGGGGAGGAGGAAGAGCTCCTCCTCCCCCTGCAAAGCTTCAGCATGTGTGTGTGTGTGTGTGTGTGTGTGTGTGTGTGTGTGTCCTCACCGAGGCTTCAGGGGGAAGGAGGAAGAGGCCTTCCTCTTCCTGCAAAGCTTTGGCATGTGTGTGTGTGTCCTCACTGAGGCGTCAGGGGGGGAGGAGGAAGAGTCCCTCCTCCCCCTGCAAGGCTTCGGCATGTGTGTGTGTGTGTGTGCTCACCAAGGCTTGGGGGGGGGGGGGGAAGGAAGAGCCCGTCCTCTCCCCATGGAGCTATGGCATGTGTGTGTGTATTGTGTGTGGGTGTGTTTGTGTTGTGTGTGTGGGTGTGTTGTGTGGGTGGTTGTGTTGTTTGTGTGGATGTGTTGTGTGTAGTTGTGTTGTTTGTGTGGTTGTGTTGTGTGTGTGTATTGAGTGTGTGTGTGTGTGTGTGGTTATGTTGTGTGTGCTGTGTGTATTGTGTGTGTTGTTGTGTGTGTATTGAGTGAGTGTGTGGTTGTGTTGTGTGTGTGTTGTGTGTGTGTTGTGTGTGTGTGTGTGGTTGTGTGTGTGATTGTTTTGTATTTGTGTATTGAATGAGTGTGTGGTGATATTGTGTGTGCTGTATGTGTGTATTGAATGAGTGTGGTTGTGTTGTGTGTGCTGTGTGTGTATTTTGTGTGTGTGTGTATGTGTTGTGTGTGTGTGCATTGTGTGCGCATGTGTGGTTGTGTTGCATGTATGCTTATATTGTGTGTATGTCTACCCCTCAAAACCACCCCAACCACAAGCACACATGTTATACCTGCCCGGCAGGGCAAAAAATGCTGATCTTAACCTATAAAACCAAAATAAAAAATTAAAAAAAACCAAATAATTCATTGTTTTATATAAAGCACAGGGGGGAAAAAGCCCGGCAACGCCGGGCAAACTATGCTAGTATGGATATAATATAAGCTACAGAGGAGAAATTAGTTTTTTATGGAAGAGAATTTGGTATACTCTGGCATCAAAATCAAGCTATACATTAAAACCAACAACACAAGAGGTTTACTGTCCAGGAGTCTGCAAGATATGACTCTAGGATATGCTTGGTGTGGTAAATTCCAGGCATTAGATATTTCCTTTAATCCCAAACCCTCCTACTCTGGTATCTAAGAACAATTGTGGCAGAAAGTCCAGAAGGGAATCCATCTGTAGGTGGGGAAATCTGTATAAGAGGTTAGAAGGACCACCTGGTTCAAGGACAGGAAAAATCCCAAAGTGCAAGTCCCATATATCTTCATGATGTGTGGTGGCCAGTTATTTTTTAGGATAGGCACACATGGAAACCAGTATCAAAGAGCCAGGTTCTGCCTCAGTCAAGTGTTCCATATCCAAGACTAGCTCTAACACTAGCAGGTTTGTCGGATGGAGTGCATGTATATCATTTGGAACAGATGATTCAGTTGCTCCAGTGATATTTCTGCCCTCTCTTCCTGTACTGTTTTGAATTGAGGGTATGCATCTTAATAGAGAAAAATCAAATTGGCACAAGTATAACAAGATTCAGATTCTGACTGGAATAAAAGATTAAACTATTATTTTGCTCTAATTAGAGTTTCATCTGAGTTTTAGAGGACAGAATCTGTCCCTTAATTAGCAATTTTATTGGTTATGCATGAGCCCCAACCAAATCTTGCTCTGTTTCATTTTGATATGATAGCATTGTAGCATTGCAAAGCTGTAAAAGGGTAGCACTGTCTTTTTTTCTCTGTGCTTACAAACATCCAAAGATTTAACCATAAATTAACAGTGGAACAGATCAGCCTAAATCATTGCCAGTTTCACAAAGTAAAGTATATGCTTCTCCTTCTTGCAGAAATCAATGGAAATTTTTAAAATTCTTAACCTCAGCTGCATGGCGCCATTAATTTGCAGAGGACCTTAACAACACAGCATTAGTTATAGTATCTGGCACTCCAAAACTACACAGCACACTAGTCCTCCCCCTTTTTTTCTTGTTTATCCTTTGATTACTTTCATAATAACTGGAAAAATACTTCCTAGTCTGAAATGCTTTAATTGGTTTAATAAAACAAATAGAACAGAGATAATCCTCCCCAGTTCCTCGCTACAGAATGCACAGACATGTAACACGACACAGGAAACAGTGGGAGCATTCACAAGGTTTACTGCTACAGTCTATAGAACTGGATGATCAAGTTTTCTATTAATCCTAAAAGCAAATGGTATGCATTCCAACTCATGGACTTGGGTGGGTTTATTTTGTCCCCCAGAACTTGAATTGCCATTGCAATCTTTTACCTGCACTCCCGTGAATGTTCTTGGCGCATAATATACAAGGGATCATATATGTCATTTTTAGTCCATAGGCAGGGGCTACGGTGGGTCATTGGTTAAGAATCTCATCTTGTTAGCTGGAAAAATGGCAGGTCGACAATTCGAGACCTGGGTACTACATGACCGATTGAGCACCCATCTCTGTCCCAGCTCTTGGGGAGATGAAAGGAGGCTCATTTGGGAGTTCCCTGAGCTGAGTTACTTCTGCAAAAATCCTTTCAACCCAGAATAATTTTTGACACAAAATTATTATAGTCCACAGGCCAAACCTGACTGTTTAAAACTTATTGATAGTACCTTGATTCCTTAGTTTATTGTCAGGTATCAAGTATCAGACATCAAATATCAGCTGTCAAATATTGCCAAAACCCAAATGCCATTACATGTCATTACTCTGGGACTCTCAACAATATAAACGATATATACCTTAGTAACACCAGTTACTAAGGTATCTAATGGCATACAGGTTTCACACATTAAAATATCTGGAAGATCTTCAGAAGACATTCAAAGAATATGCACTATGAAAACTGAGGACTACAGTCGTTTCTCTTCTAAGGCCCTTTGCTAATGTAGCAGTCTGCAAGCCTTGTCAAAAAGATAAAAAGACAAGAGAAAAACAAGTTCAACACACTATTCAGCTGGAAGTGAAAAAACAGAGTTCAACACAAAGGGATCTTGGTTGAGAATCAGGATTACACACCTGAGTATGAATCACTTATAATCATTATCCTTCCAAATGCAGATGATTCCATATCCTTGGAACCAAAAGGCCCCATATACAAACAGAAAGTGTTTCCACTTGTACAGAGGTGGCACAGATTTCTGCTAGCCCTTTCCCCCAAAAGAAGCCAGAGCCTTTCATGCTGGAACACAACCAAGGGTGGCTTTTCTTAGACACAATAGACTAGAGGGGGAAAATGAGGGAGGAATTTAGGGCACAAATTGTCTAGTTGAGTTCAGATAAAACTGTGTTTCAGTGTCCAGATGCAAAGGAGAATGGATTCTGCTTTTTAAAAAATCTGATGCTTGAATTCAGTAAAATGAAGTCTTCTGAGCCAAGATGCCAACATGCACTGCTTTGAATTTGGGGTTAATCTTCTTTTCCCACAATGTCTTTTGAGAGATGTGTATGGGAGAGGAGGATCTCTTAAAGAGGACAAGATTGTGGGGGGAAAGGGCTAATTCTACAAGAGAGATCCAAAATTAAATCAGCCATAGCAATTTGAATGTTGAGAATGCTTAACAGCAGCATGTGACATCACATCTCCCTACCCTAAAAGACTTATAGTACTATGCTATGCTACCCAGGAAAATTTGCTTGTGGTCTTGAAATTATATCAATAAAAATAAATTAAATGACATGGTAAAATAGAATCAACCACGCTTTCATGAAATGGGCCTGCTTTTATGCCAGAGTGTAATTCTTGACATGTTGACTTACAATACCACATCATATGTAGAGTGAAAGTAAAAATAAAACTACTATTGCTGTAAGCCTTAGCTTATAGCAATGGGAACATTTATAAAAGAAGAAAAGAACAGTAAATCAGCTTTCCTTCTCTATTTCAGAATAATTGTTCTCTGTTAATTAATTTTGTAACAGACCAAATGCACATGGAAGGAAGCAGGGGATCCTGCTTATAACAATCATATAAAATACAATAGTTCTGTTCACTGAGATACACAGTAGATACACACTAGAGAATACTGTAGCTCTGGGTTGGACAATGTACTGCATTGAACAAAGTGTGGGCTTTGACCTCTGAAAGTTCATTATGAAGTTAACAGTGGAAAGTATTTTGGAGTCTTGCTATATGAAGAGAGCAATTTGATATCAAAATTTGCCAAGGTATCACAGACTGGGTAATTAGAATGATCTGACACAAAGGTTATGAACTACTTCTCACCCCTTTAAAGGGGAAAAAAATCTTCCAGCTGGGAGCAGAATTTGCCAGAGGGATAGCTTATTTTATAGTCACCTATCACTCACTAATCCTATAAATAAATGGAACATCTTTGTGTATTTGTCTCTGTGTGTGTACGTACACAGAGATGTGCAATATACACACTCACACACACATACAAATATATAACAACTTGTAGTAAAATCACACATACACTTTTGCGCACAATTGTGGGGGAAATTTTAAATGATTTAATAACAATAATCTGCTGGAATATGACTAGATTGTTTAGTAAGTGTTGTGTATTAAGGCACAATTGAAAGTTGCGCAGGCAGTGCCTTTCAAGGAAGAAAATGGTGGTTTCCCGCCATCCAAATTAGGAGCAAAATTTGGCACGAAAAACCCTGTCCGGGGCACACTCATTATGCTAATCAGAGTCCTGTGATTGGCTACAGTTTGGATCCTGTTCCTTCATTGGTTAATTACATATATACCCTGTTATGATTGGTTAGTTATGGTTGTCCGGTGGGTCGCTACTTTGTATCAAGGAGACACCACCAGGGAGACACTATATAAGGGCTGCGGAGCTGGCAGGACTTCCAACGCCGCCCCAGCTCCACCGTCGGGAAGCCTGCGCAGCGCTGGACACCGGGGGCATTCCATCCCCCCCCCGGCGTCTTCGGACCCCGCCCACCGCCAGGGAGGTTGTATTCATTGTTGATCTTCTTCTCTGGGACTTAATGTTTTGCTATTTTTGCTTTTGAAATTGTATTGTAGTGCATATTTTATTTATATTTTGTTGTAACTGAATGGTATATTTTATAGTCTGAAATTTAGTAACTGTATCTCTGGAGATGTGTGTATTGTATTATTATTATTATTATTATTATTATTATTATTATGATGATGATGATGATGATGATGCATTTATTGTCCAACATGTAAACCGCCCTGAGTCGGGTTGTACCTGAGTGGGCGGTATATAAGCGTGAAAATTAAATTAAATTAAATTAAATTAAATAATCCCCACGAGTAAACAAGGGTGGGGCTGGACTGGATCTATACTACCCATTCTGCACAGGTAGCCAGCAATGTGCTAAGCCTTGGTCTCCTCCTCTATGCTACAGCTTCTGGTGTAGCTAGTCCTTGCCTCCTACACGGCAGAGTCTGGAGGGACTGATTTCATGGGATTGTATAGCCATCTCTGTGTCCGGAGCACCTTGTAAGCATAACTTAAAAGACTGTTGAATAAAGACTTGTTACTGTTCTGTTCATCGTTGTCTGGACTATTGCTTATAAGGGCCGGACATAACAGTAAGTGACATGTTTTCGCCTTTTTCTTGATAGTGCTGATGAAGCTATTTCTATGTTTTTTGCAATCAAGTAGTTCAGGGGTTTGTAACCTATGGCCCGCGGGCTGGACATGGTCCCTGACGCCTTTCCATCCAGCCCATGGCAGTGACCCCAGAAGCGGAAGGCGGACACAGATGCACATGGACAAGCAAAAGCACAAACATGCCCACCACCATTGCATCAAGCCCTGCTCAGCTGTCTGAGGGTGAGTAGTTCAGCCCATGGCACGAAAACCATGAGAACCCCTGTGCATTTCAAAGGAACAAAAAAAGGAAAGGGAAGATTATATTGAAGATATAATCAACACAACCAAACCAAGAGAAGCAAAATGGCTGCCGCTGCTGCCGCTGCTGCTGCTGCCTCTGCCGCCGCCGCCGCCACCACCAACAAGAAGTGTGGAATTTTTCAAGGTGATTCACTATGACTTTTGCTATTTGTGTTATCAGTGGCATCACTGACAGGTAGAACAAACTGAAGATATGAATTGGCTAAGAAAGGAATGAAGGTTTCACATTTGCTCTATATCTATATAACTAAAATCCAGGTTTCACACTGTATATTACCAATACACAGTGAGACACCTGCACTCCCATCCCTGACAACGGCGGCCCCGCCTACCTCACACTTCTGGGGTGGCTGGTGTGGGGACCGGCAGACTATTTTGGGGTATTTCACCCCAAAAACCAGCCGCACCCCCCCCCCGGCAACATGAAATGGCAGGGAGGAGGTAATACGCATGCGCCAGAATCCATGCAGGCACAGAAACCTGCCTGGAGTTTCCAGGTGATAGTGCCTGGAACTCTGGGCAGCCTTTTGCACCTGCATGGATTCTGGCACATGCGTATTACCACCTCCCCAGTTGGGAGGCTCTACTGGCTGGCCACCATTTCGACCGGAGGACAGCGGGCAGCCCTTCTCCAGAAGGCTTGGGGTGAATGGAGCGCTCCGTTCGGCCCATGCCTGCCAGAGAAGTCAAGGCCCTTCTCTGGCAGGCATGGGCTGAACGGAGCATTCTGTTTGGCCCATGCCTGACGCCAGGAACCATGCATGGACTGAGGTTTTGTACACCTAGCCCGAGAGAGTGCTGGCACCTAATCCGTGTCATAGATGCCTTCACAGGCACGAGGCAAGGTGGAAGTGCTGGACTGGACTCCATGGAGGAGGCTGCCCCACAGGTAAGGTGGCCGTTGGGGGTGTGGGAGTGGTTTCTCAGGGGTGCAGGGGGCTGGCTAGCCAGGCTCCATGCAGTCCAGCCCGAAGCTTCTGCACCTCCCCTGGCAGCATGTCCTGGGTCTCCTCTGGAAGTACCAGCCATTGCCTAGAGACGCAGGCCACACTGATGGTAGTCGTGCAGAAGCCCCAGGCTGTGCTGCATGGAGGAGGATGCCCCACAGGTGAAGGCAGGGGCATGGGGGGGGGTGATTAGCCAGCACATGGGGGGCCTCCATAAAACCCAGGCCGCACTACCCCACATCTCCCGCCAGCATGGTCTGCATCTCCAGGCAACGAACGGTGCTTCCGGAAGCAGTCTGTTGTCTGGAGACACAGGCCAGGGATGGTGTGTGTCTGTGTGTGTGTGAGAGAGAGAGAGAGAGGGAGGGAGGGAGACAAGGGGAGAGAAAGAGAGTATCTGAGAGTGTGGGAGAGAGTGGGAGAGAGAGCAGTCAGAGTATGCCACTGCTCTGTGTGTGTGACTGTGTGTGTGCGCGCACACGTGTGCCGAGGAGGAATAAAGTGTGTGTGTGAGAGAGAGAGAGATAGAGAGAGACAGAAACAGAGAGGGAGAGAGAGAGAAAGAATGGATGTGTGTGTGGGAGAGGGTGCATGGATTAAAGCTAGAATTAGAGGGGGGAAACTCAATGAAAAGTCCCTCCTTTGAAAAGTTTGAGTAGGGGGCGACTCAATAAAAACATTCCTCTTTTGAGTAGGAGTAGAGGTAGACTCAAACTGAGGAGGATGGGGGGGGGGTCTCTGCAGAGAAATCAAAGCTCCGCTTTTTGCTCGGATGTGTGGGGGAACACTCAGGAAACTCCCCCGATCCTGTAACTCAAAAGATAATGTTCCATGGTCTAGGCTTGCTGACGGCTTCCAAAGGAATTGGGGTGGCTTGAATTAGAAAGCTGGGCATTACAGCTGATTGCTGAACTGCCATCCTCGTCTCCCCCTTGGGATAAGCGGGTGGGGGAGGACTCTAACATGGAATTGCCCTGAATTGTATCACCTTGTACCTCCAATACCCTATGTCTGAGCTGGTCGGCGTGGCGCCGCCATAGCAAACCAGTACCTGTTTTGACTTAATGGGACACTGGTCCTGTTTGTTCCACCACAACCCCTGGAACCCATGCTGGTCCTGCAGCCACATTGTTCCTACAGTGTACCAGATCTCCAGCTGAGAAGATCTTTTTGTGCGGAATTTCCACATTAACACCCCTATCCTCCTCCCTGGAAGGATCCAACCAGTTGAACAGACAGACCAGTCTTCTGCGCATTAAAAGCTTGGCTGGAGATAGTCTTGAGGCCAGGGGGGGTTGTCTGATAGCAAAGGAGGAATTGGCAAAGCTGCAAGTCAATGTCCCCCTGACCGATGTGCGAAGAGCCTCCTTTGTAGTGCAGATTTGATGTTCCACCTGACCATTGGTGGCAGGGTGGAACGGGGCAGACGTTACATGACGAATAGCATTCCTCTTGAGGAATGTCTGGAATTCGGAAGAGGTGAAAGTTGTGGCATTGTCGGACACAAGCACGTCCGGCAGTCCGAAACAACTGAACAGCTTCCGAAGCTGTTTAATGGTGACAGCTGAGGAGGTACTGGGCATAGGAATAACCTCCAACCATTTTGAAAATGAGTCCACCAATAAAAAGAGTGTGTCTTGGAACAGACTAGTGAAATCAATGTGTATTTGCAACCAGGGTCCGCGGGCAGTGTCCCATTCCTGGGAGGGAAGTCGGGACTCTTCGTGTTGAGAACACTGGCAACTTTGGCAGGTGTCCACCAATTGTTCAATGTCTTGGTCTACCTGGGGCCACCAAAATAGCTCCTAGCCAAAGCCTTGGAAAGTACATTCCTGGGTGGCTAATGTGAAGTAGCCTGAGTACCTTGGAGTGTAACACCGCAGGAATGACCACCCTTTGGCCCCACAGTAAACAACCTCTTTCGAGCAAAAGCTTGAACCGTTTCCTAAAGAACGCTTCCAAGTTGGCGGCCAAACTTTTCTGACCCAAGAAATCACCTGTGACAAAAGTTTGTCTTTTGCGGACGCCTTGGCTATGTCCGAAGGCACAATGGGGGGTGAATCGAGACATTCGATCATCAGCACCTGATGATCTTGCTTGACCTCACAGTCGGGCTCCCCCAGGTCTGGCAAAGGAGACCTTGAAAGAGCGTCAGCGTGGCTGATGTCCTTTCCCAGGTGGTGAATCAGAGTGAACTGATAGGCATTCAGGAAAATAGCCCAACGTAACATGCGGAGAAACAGTATCTGCGGAGTGGGCTTTGCAGTAATAAAAATCACTAACAACAGTTTATGGTCAGTTACAATAGTGAATTCCCTGCCATACAAGAAGTCATGGAACTTCTTTGTCCCAGCAACTATGGCCAGAGCTTCCCTGTCAGTCTGGGCATAATTGCATTCAGTTTTGGATAGGGATCTTGAATAGAATGCAATTGGAGCTTCCTTCCCATTTTTGAGAGAGTGACATAGGACAGCCCCGACCCCCACTGGTGAAGCATCACACACAAGGACCACAGGTTTCTTAGGATCGAAGTGAGTTAAGACTGCTTCGGAAGACAGAAGCTCTTTTAACTCACAGAACACTCATTCCTGACTTTGCCCCCACCGCCAAACTGCATCTTTTTAAAGTAAGCGATGCAGCGGCTCTGTTACTGATGCCTTCCTAGGCAGGAAGGAGTGATAAAAGTTAAGCAGGTAAAGGAACGATTGCAACTCAGGCTTGGCGGTTGGTCGGGGGGCATCACATACAGCAGCAACCTTAGAATTGGAGGGCTTAATTCCCTCAGGAGTTACCTTAAATCCCAGGAACTCTACTTCCCTTGCATGGAAAACACATTTGTCTTTTCTAAGATGTAACCCAGCATTCTCGAAAACCTGCAATACCCGGTTCAACCTTTTTGCAAGCTCAGATTCACTCCCCGCAGTGATTAGCATGTCATCAAAGTAAGGGAGGACCCCAGGGAGACCCTTTTACAGACGTTCAACCAGCAATTGAAAAATGCCAGGGGCTGCATTTACCCCAAACTGTAGGTGAGTTACCTTAAAGGCTCCCTTATGAGTAATGATTGTCTGACCAGCACCAGATATGTATTAGGCCTGATGGCCTTATTAATCGTATATGTATAATCAGCACAAATCCTGACCTCCCCGTTAGATTTTATAGCAGTCACTATTGGCATCTCCCATTCTGGGGAGTCCACAGGAACCAATATACCCTGACCCATGAGCTTGTCCAGCTAAGCCTCAATCTTCTCCTTTAGTGCGAATGGCATGCGGCGAGGCTTGAGATGAATAGGCCGCATGGCCAGGTTAAGGTCGAAAGAAACAGGGGGGGGGGGGAGAGCAACGTAGTTTCCAAGTCCCTTTTTGAAGACAGCTGGGTGCGCATTACAAACATCTTGAACTGGGTCAGAGTAGATAGCGTTGATGCTGGACAGTCTAATGCCTAGTGGTTCACACCATTGCACTCCAAGTAACCAGTTTGTGCCCTGTTTGACCACTACAAGAGGTAGTCTTGTTGCAATGTTCTTGAACTAAACTGCAAAATCCCCCACCCCCAGAATGGGGATCTGGCAACCCTGCAAGTCCCGGAGGGAGATCTTGAAGGCCCACAACTTTGGGCGCGAAATAGGGGAGATTCGTAGGAACTCCTTTTAGGCAAGATGGAATAGGACATACCCGAATCCACCTCCATCCTGACTGGGACGCCTTGCAGCTGGACCCAGTCCCAGATGGGACATGCTGGAGACATGGCTGACAAGCAGCTCCGCAGCAGAAATCTTGGAAATGGACACTCCCTTTCACCTCGGTCAGTTGAACTGGTCTGGAGACTGCTTCTGGTGCTGCTGGCAGACCTTTGCGATGTGGCCCCATTTTCCACAATGGTGGCAGTCGGCATTTTTGAACGGACACTTTCAGCGGTCGTGTCTTCCTCCGCAGCTGTCGCACCTCCGCTGGGCCTTCTCGATGGTGTGCTTGTCTGCCTTCTTTTTCCGGACCTTCCGGACCTCACCTTCTTCATTGCTGGACCTGGACCCCGACATGGGCGTAGACACCGGCAATGCAGAAGATGCAGAGGTGTGGGGGTGACGAGCAGTAGTGGGCCTGCGCGGCGGACTCCGACTCTCCAGAAGCGACAGGCTGGTGCTTAAAGGACTTAACGCTGGACCACACTGCCTCAGACGCAAACTCCTCTCTCTGACTTGAACGTTAGGACATCCCTGGACATGAGTCGGCATTGCTTCTCCTCATCCCTCAGGCCAGTGAGCAGGCGGTCACAGAGTACCTCTTCCAAGTTGTTCCACATACATGGGGCAGCAGCCAACCTCAGCGCGGTGGCGTAGTCTGCATTGGATTCCCCAGGGCGTTGGTCTCGCCTGTGGAATGCCACCTGGGCCGGGAAGATGGATACCTTGGGCTAGAAGTGGTTCCGGAGAGCCGCAAGGATATCCATGAGGGGAAGCGCATCGATGACCTGGGGCATCACCAAATGGATAGCGAGTTTCAGAATGGCCAGGCCACACTTGGAGAGGAAGCAGGACCTCTTCTGGCCCTCGTCGACGATGCCCTCGGCCGCCATGGTGTGGCGGAACTAGCATTTGTAAAGGTTCCATCTCTCCGGCATGGCCACATCGAAGGGATCAACGGAAGATTTTTGGGATGCCATATCCCACTTTCATCACCAATTTGATGTTCGGGAATTGAAGAGAAGCAGCCAGCATAAGAGGGCCAAACACAACTTTATTGTAAGCAAACCGCACATGAACAGCAAAGGCGCAGCAGTACTTTATATACACTATACAATTGATACATTAGGGGGGGAAGCAACAGGATTGGTTAGGAGAGAAGTGGGGTGATCATGGGGTGACCGGAGACTGGGGAGACTTCACGTGTCTTGTTAGAAAGGGCAGGAAAGCAAGTCCCGCTATAACTTAGTACCATGAAGAAGACAAAATGGAGGATCACCCCGATCCCGCAATAATAATAGCAAACTGTTTTAAGCACTATTAAAGTTACATACACGACATCAATAAAATGCAATTTTTATTTAGACATACATTTTCTATGCAATTTTAATTCATATACACATTTTTATATATAGCTTCCTTGAGTTTTTGTGCACAACTTTGAACTCTCATATATATCTTTCTATACAATCATCAAGCCAAGAATTGCTCAGGCAGGATTCAAAGAAGCATACAATCTGAAGGATAAGTTTTGCAGGCCTCTTTTAAGTCTGGGAAATGCCGATCAGGTAGGCTTGCTTAAAAATCAGGATCAGATAAAGTCCTCTCTGCTTTTTCCTGTCACAGAACATATGGAGATTATATCCCTAATCAGATATACCAAACACTAGAAATACATCTGTTTTGTCTAGCCTGAGTTGTATACATCTGTTTTGTCTAGCCTGAGTTGTATATTCAGTTTTATGACATCTCCATGCTGTCAATAAGCACAATGAATTTTCCAATTTTCTTTGCAGGGGGGAGATTCAGTTAATACCTAGTTTTCCACTCTTTTCTCCCTTATTCTCTCTCTCTCTCTCTCCTCCCCCCTCCAGAGACAATTAGAAAGACACTCCATGTTTTTTGCAGCATCAACATTTCTAGAATTTGGTCTCTACATTCACTTAACTGTCACAAAGCAATTTTGAGTAGGTCTCAAACCTACGGGTGAAACAAAACTGTTTCCTGCTCTGAATTGACAACCATCTTAACACACAGGCCTCCCATGATGATTTTCTGGGCCCACATACTCAACATACCAGGTGCCAAGACTATCAAGCATTCCTAAAGCAACGATGGACTAAAAATAAGTGTGTCTGGCTGGGGAAGACGTGATGCATGAATGTCAGCACATAAGCACGTTCCAAACCTCCTTGATTAAAAAGAACAGAATGCCAAGAGATAGTTAGTTGGATAGGGGTTCTCTAGGGACAGTTTTAATATGGGATCTCATAGGGAGAAGGTACATGCACACACCTCATATATCCATGAATGAGTCACTGGAAAAGTATCATCCCCAGTGTCCATACCTTTTGCAGGTTGCATGATGTGCATCAGCATGGTGGGGGCTATCCACACATATCCCTTCCCTGTGAGAACAAATCTTGATTGCACAGGATTTGTCCTTATGGTGAAAAGTACTACTCAAATACATCCTTTTTCATGACACTGACCCCACATGGCAAGTGGTGGGGGACCATCCACACATATCCCTTCCCAGTGAAAACAAATCTTGATTGCTCAGGATTTATCCTTATGGTGAAAAGTGCTACTTGAATACAGTGGTACCTCGTATAATGAATGCTTATACGGTGCATCGCTCATAGCGATCTGTATAATGGAAAAAAAAACATATAGTGAAGAGCTCCATGGAACGGATTATTATTTTTTGTTATACAGGGTTCTACTGTACATCCTTTTTCATGACACTGACCCCACATGGCAGGTGGTGCCAGCAAGCATGGCTCCATTTCCCATCACACTTGTAGGTGCAAGAGGAGATCAAGTCAAACTCCCCATTCCCAGACCATGAATAAATTATCATTCCTTCAGTATGTATAATGATTCTTTTGCATGTACAATGACACGAATTTGTGTCCTAGCATGGGATCAACAAGGACATCTCAGAAAAGAACATATTGAAATTGAGAGAGTGCATTCAAACTTTGCTTTCATCATGATGAGTGCCAGAGGAAATGCCCCCTCTGAACCTCCTTACAAGGAGTAGGGGACGAAAAAACACCCACCTAAACTTCCTATTGAAGTTTAATGTACTTGATCATTTGCCAAAAAGCACTTACATCTTGAAGGGGGTGTCTCAGCATTACTCAGAAAAGAAAAGCAATCACTTATAGGATTAAGACACAAATATGACTTTGTGGCATTGCCTTCTGCCTTGTGTAAAGTGAAAATTTAGTAAGAGTCTCGCCCACAGGATTTGCCTGTGACCTTAACCCTGTACTATTTGAGACACAGTTTAGTTAGGACTGAAGAATAAACACATTTCTGTTTTCATGCTAGCTCAGTTCCGGCCTCCCTGGAAAAGTAATACCCAACCATGGCGAATCATTGACAAGCCATTTTATGATGATTATAATTCACAAGGGATTGACCTGACATCATCAAGTTCATTTCATGCAGTAACCCCGTCTGGACTCCAACCAGCATTTGAGGGGAATGTCATCCCCGCTGGCAGGAGCAGACAGATTCACTTCTCAAATAAACTTGCATTCAACCTGTCCTTGGCTATCACTGTCAGGGCTCCAGCTTTGGACACCTTGAATGTTTCATGTTTGTATCGTTCAAGCCAAAGACTCAACTTAGAATTTGGTTTGATTTGGTTTCTTTTCACTTTTGAAGAAGGAGCAAGATGTTTTCACAGATTTCTTTTAAGAACAATGGGTTCTCTATCTTGGCTCACTGATTTCTCAGTGACAACAAGAAAAATCCAAGATGTGGTTGTGCCTACAGCAGGGGTTCACAACTTGTTAAACTGGGGGCCGGGTCACACTCTCTCAGCCAGCTTTGTGGGCTGGACAGCCATTTTGCCCCACCTGCACAATGTGGGTGGCCATTTTGTCCCAACAGCTTTGAAGGGGCAGACATTTTGTTTCATGAATGCCCTTGGAGGGGTGGGGACTACATGAAATGGCGCTGTGGGCCAAATCCTTCCCACAGGCCTTAGGTTGGGAACCCCTGGCCTAGCGGGTTGTCATCTACCCCTTTATTTTCTCCTTTTTGTACTTGTCTCCTTTTTTATTTTTACAATGCAGAAATGTAAAAGGTTGGACTTGAGGTCAAGGTTGAGATAAGGACCAAATCTCTTCACCATGCCTGACATTAGAAGGCTCAGTAGCTGCTGGAAAGGATTTCCTGGGATGTACGTTTTATGTGTCTCTATGCAAAGAACCCAAAGAAATGTGCCAGCCCCCTTTCCAAGGCCCTACATAATGAAAGCTTTCCCTCCTATCATAGCAAAAGGCATTTTGCCAGCAAGAAAATCTGTCATTCCATCATTCACACAGCTTGCTAATTTCAAACAAATGCTAAAACAATAGCCTTTTATGCCCTCCCCCCATCCGCAAAACCAGATGGGGCTTCAGTCACAAGACACAGGAAAAATTTACATCACCCTTTTTTGAGCTGAGGCTCAAAGCAAAGTGTGAGTGTGCGTTGGGAGGAGATACATTTCTCATTCATGCAGGGCTCAGTCACATGGCTGCCCACAGAAATTCTTCCACAGTCATAAAAGGGAGTTCACAAAGCTGTTGCCATTTATATTCTAGCAATTACACAACCAACATTCCAGCTCCAAGCACCGTCATATTTATTGAGCTTTTTGTTGGGTTTATTAATTTGGTTGCTGGCTCTCCAGACAGTACAAATTCTGTACAGATTCCGGTGCAAAGCGGAGTTTAGGGAAACTGAAGGCATAGAAAAACATACATTTAAACTGGCTCCAGGAACAGTGGGAAGTGTGGGAAGAAATTCACAGTATCATTTATCTGTAAGCAGAAAACAGAATGTTTGCCTTTCAATTTGGCCTACTTTTCACTCTAGTTGTGAATTTTGCCACTAGATTATGCCACTTTAGATTGCATGCTGGGGTTCATGAGGCTGAATGCAGCGCCCTAAAATAAAAATGAATCTCCTTATATAGGAAAAGACCATGCAGTTTACTTATTTAAAAGAGTAACATGTCACTTTTTCAACAGTCGACTGTCTCCAAGTCACAGGCCAAACTCCTTGAAAATCTAGATTTCTATGTAGACAAGATGTGTTGGGGGGGGGGGGGGTTGTACAAATAGGTGTTTAGCTCATGAAGTGAAGGTGGGCATGACTGTGAAACCAAAGTCTGGCCTTAGGCAGAGACAATGTTCTCTAAATATAGCTATGTCTTTTTTTTCTTTTTAACACAAGCCCTTATGCAACTGCCAAATCTAGGAGTACACATTACTTCTGCATCAACATAGAAAAAGGTAGAAAATGTTTATCAGACATAGAAAGAGGTTTCATGAGAAACCTCATGGTTTTATTAGTTCTTAAAATCCACTCATGTCCTGTATTATTGAAAGACTTTGGCAATGTCTGCTGAAATCTTAGCAGCCAATGGGCCTGTCAGTGCAGAAGGTCAGAGTGCTCCAGTGGCCACAATGACTTCCTGCCTTTCTCTACAACTAGTAGCAGCAGAATTAGTTATACAAGCCAGTTAATTAATTGCTGAACTTTATGACATCCCAGATGTCCTTCTTTTTAAAAGCTCAAAGGGTCCTACTTGATCCATTCATCATTTTAGCCTGCAGAGTTGTGCTAAACCAGAGATGGTGCCTTAACTGTCCTTCATTGTGCTTAATTGTTATCAGGCTACCGCAGCTCCTCCGGTGGCTTAGTGGTTAATACGCTGTTGTGTATTAAGGCACATTTGCAAGTTGTGCGGGCAGAGCCTTGCAAGAAGAAAATGGCGGTTTCCCGCCATCCAAATTAGGAGCTAAATTTGGCGCGAAATCTCCCTCTCTGAGCTAATCAGAGTCCTGTGATAGGTTACAGTTTTGGATCCTGTTCCCCATTGGTTAATACATATATATCGTGTTATGATTGGTTGGTTGTGCTTGTCTGGAAGGTCGCTACTTTGTATCAAGGAGCTACCACCAGGGATACACTATATAAGCCCCATGGGTAAACAAGGGTGGGGCCGGACTGGATCTATACTACCCATTCTCCACAGGTAGCCAGTACGTGCTAAGCCTTGGTCTCCTCCAAACTCTATCGCTACTAGTGTAGCTTAGACCTTGCCAATCTTCTATGGCAGATTCCGGAGGGACTGATTTCATGGGACTTGTATAGCCTTCTCTGTGTCCGGAGCGCCTTGGAAGCTTTATCTGAAAGACTGTTTAATAAATGCCTGTTGCTGTTCTGTTCATCGTTGCCTTGGCTATTGCTTATAAGGGCCAGACATGATATACGCTGAACTTGAAGAGTGGAAGGTAGGATTTTGATACCCGAGGGCTGCACGGGGACATGAAAGGAGCTTCATTTGGGCAAAAATGCTTTAAACCCAGAGTAATCTCTGACACTAATACTAATACTAATACTAATACTAATACTAATACTAAAACTTATTATTATTATTATTATTATTATTATTATTATTATTATTATTATTATTATTATTATTATTATTATTATTATTATTATTATTATTATTATTATTATTATTATTATACCTTCTCGCTCCTACATCTGACATGGAGTGATCATCACAAGGTGAAGTTTTTATATCAATTTTGCCGTTCTTAAGATGTGGCATGTTCAACTTTAACTTTCCAAAACAGTATCGGGAAAAATATTTTATTGTGCTCAAAGGACAAGTGAGCCCATTTTCACGGAAACATTATTCTGGCAAAAGTGGTTGTGAGAATCAGTCTTTAGCGTCCTTGTGTATTATTAATGGTCTCTTGAACAAACACATTTGTTATTACCTGTGACTGTCTTGACATGTAAACAGGTCTATTGTTCTGGTTTTGCTTGGGGGGGGATTATTTTACATACATATCTTTATGTATTTATTTATCTGATTTGGCATGTCATTTCATCAAGAAATCTTTGTGGGCATCTAACAAATGGAAACATTTAAAAACATATCAATAAGCATAAAAGTCAAAAAGAAAAGATTGCAGAACTGACACACTATAAAAGGAAATCACAGTACAGCACAATAGCATTCAACTCTGTGCTGCAAATAAAATTCCATATAGCAGCCAGTGAAAAAATTAATTAATTAAAAGGCTTAGGCAAATAAAGCCCTAATTGACCAGTATCTAAATATCACAGTCGGTCAAAGACATATGGGCTCTAGGAGGGATTTCCAGTGTCAGATGCCACCAGTTAAAAGCCATAGTCCTTGATCTCAATTGATAGGATATCCGCAGGAATGCATCACTTGGTGACATCAAAGCACAACATGGAAATAAGGAATCCCAAGTCACTTAAAACTTTATAGACCAAAACCAACACTTTTGAATTGTGCTTAGAAAAACAAAAGAACTAAATATAGCTGTTTCAAAACCAGTGGGATATATTCTGCTTAACACATGTCAATTAGCATTCTTCATCAATGATAGTTTTGCATAAGTTTGCAAATGGAGCCTCCACATGTACTGTATTTAGTCAGTGCAAGGTATCATGGGATGATCTTTCTGGGAGGAGTCCAATTGTTGCTCACCTATAAACTGAGGGAAAGTGCTTTGTATTGCTGAGGTCAACTGGGTGGCCATAGTGAAGACTGCATCCATTTCCAAACTACAAGTTTGGATCATCACAAGATACAACCAATGCCATGTGCCTTTGACTAAAGGTACAACTACATTGGAAAGTTGAACTGGAAACTTTTGGCAATGCTGTGATTTGATTTGCAGCCTGTATTGCATTTGAAATTGCAATTACTGCTTGCACATGGGCTGCAAATTGATCTGAGAATTCACCATCCATGCAGGATGCAATGTGAGTCACATTACAATCCATCAACCCCTTCTTTCCTTCCTCTGGTCCCACCTCTACCAATCCTTTTTAAAATAAAGATACCCAGTAATAAGTTGATAGGGTGATCTAACACTAATCTGTTATATGTAAGAGGATTTGCCTTTGTTGGGGCCATCTTCTGAGGCGGCTCGGGAGTTCATGGCTTCCATGGCAGCTATGGGCCTGACTCAAGTAATTGGGGGTCCCACCAGAAGTAGCAGCCACTCCCCTGACTTAGTTGTCCTGTCAGAGGGGTGGCTGAGTGATCTGAAATTGCAGCATATAGAGATTACACCGGTGCCATGGTCAGATCACTATCTGGTCTCTCTGGATTTTCGGGGAGCATCGCTTCACCGTAGGGTAGCAGGACTGGTTTTATTGGTCCAGCCCCGGCGCCTAATGGATTCTGATAGATTTCAGATGGAGCTGGGCACTTTTCCTCCGGACAGACTGCACGATTCTACCGAGACCATGGTTGCCCTTTGGGAAAAGGAGGTGATGTCAGTCTTGGATAAAATCGCGCCAATGCGGCCTCTCCCTTCCCGCAGATTACGCAGCTCTCCCAGGTATACAGATGAGTTGAGGGAGATGAAGTGGGTTAGGAGACGCCTGGAGTGCTGTTGGGTGAAGACACAGTGTGAATGCGATCAAACACGAGTTAGAGCCTCTATTAAAGCCTATCTCGTGGCGATGAGGGTGGTGAAGCGTCAATACTTCACCTCCCGCATTGCCTCTGCTGACAATCATTCAGCAGCTCTGTTCTGGGTCACTAGGTCCCTTCTGGGTAAGGAGGTGCCTGGGCCTGGGTGGCAGGGCTCAGCTGAGTGACTATTTTGCTGACCATCTTGCAGAGAAAGTTGCTCACATGAATTCGGGGTTTAATCCTGATGTGGAAATTGATTGCCTGGAGAGGACCAGAGCAGAGTCTAGCCATGTTATTTGGGATCAGTTTGATCCAGTTGGCCCTGGTAAAGTGGACAGGCTCCTTGGAGCTGTGCGTGATACCACTTGCTTATTAAATCACTGTCCTGTCTGGCTGGTTAGAGCAGCCAAGGCTACAATGGTGAATGGTTCTCTGAGGGAGGGGGTGGTTCTAGCAGTTTTCAAACATGTGCTGGTTCGCCCCCTCCTGAAGAAACCATCACTCAACCCTATGGTTATCACAAACTTCAGACCGATTTCCAACCTTCCCTTTGTGGGGAAGGTGTTGGAAAAAGCAGTGACACGGCAGCTCCAGGGGGTTCTGGATAATATGGATTATCTGGACCCGTTTCAGTCAGGTTTCAGGCCCGGTTATGGTACTGAGACAGCATTGGTCGCACTCTTGTGTGATCTCTGGTGAGAGCGGGATGAAGGCAACCCCTCTGTCCTAGCTATTCTTGATCTCTCAGCAGCTTTCGATACTGTTGACCACAGTATCCTTCTGGGCCGGCTCTGAGGATTGGGGGCCCAGGGAATTGTGTTGTCCTGGTTTTCCTCTTTTCTGATGGGCCGGGCTCAGTCGGTGTCTTTAGAGAGCGGGTTGTCCAGCCCTAGGTTGCTCCCATGCGGGGTGCCTCAGGGCTCAGTACTCTCACCTCTATTGTTTAATATCTACATGAAACCACTGGCGAGATCATTCGTTCCCACGGGGTGAGGTATCATCAGTATGCAGATGATACCCAGCTGTACATCTCGGCTTGTGGGGACCCTAGTGATGCAGTCAAAGTCCTAACCAGGTGTCTGGAGGCTGTCCGGGTCTAGATTGGGGACAATGGGCTTCAGCTGAATCCTGGCAAGACTGAGTGGCTTTCGGTGCGGGGCCCCGTGTTATCCCGGGAGCTACCATCTTTGGTCCTGGCTGGGGCATCTTTGCCCCATTCAGATCCGGTGCATAATTTGGGGGTCCTCCTGGACTCGCGGCTACTGCTCAAAGAGTAGGTGGCAGCCATGGCTAGGAGGGCCTTTGCAAAGCTCTGTGTTATCTACAAATTGTGCCTGTTCCTGGACTGGGACTCCTTGCTCACGGTCACTCACGCTCTGGTCACCTTCAGATTGGATTATTGTAGCACGCTCTGCATGGGGCTGCCCTTGGTGACCATTCGGAGACTTCAGCTGGTCCAGAATGTGGCTGCCTGGATAGTGATGGGGCGCGGGCGTTATGCTTGCACCTCACCACTGCTCCGGGAGCTGCACTGGTTGCCAGTGTGCCTCCGGGTGCAATTCAAGGTGCTGGTTTTGACCTTTAAAGCCCTTCATGGTATTGGACCAGGCTACTTAAGAGACCACATCATCATAAGAAATTCAGTCCGTCCTTCTAGGGCAGACAGGAGGGGCACAGTGGTGGTCCCATCAATGAGAGAGGTACATCTGATTGGGGCCAGGAAAAGAGCCTTCTCCATGTCCGCCCCAGCCCTGTGGAACCTCCTCTTACCTGAGGTGCATCTCCAAACAGAACTACTCCCCTTTAGGAAGATGCTGAAGACATGATTTTTTCAGCATGGATGGGGCATGAGTGTCCCCACCCAGTGGTGGTCATCAGCAGGTTTGCACCAGTTCACCAGAACCGGTAGCAGAAATTCTAGCTGGCCCTGCCCATCCAAGTTCTGAAATAAAATAGTTCTAATTCAGGTGCAACCCAGGGCTTTCCCCCTGGCCACATCTGCCATAACACACCCACTGTGTGGTAGTAAATATTTTTGGAGCCCACCACTGCCCCCACCTCTCAGGCCCACTGGCTTGTCTAGCTGGGAAGATGGACCTGTCCTGTCTTAGATCTCAGTTTTAATGTGGGTGGTGGGTTTAGAGGGTTGTTTTCTGAATGATTATACAGGTTTTATGTTTTTTAATGTGGATCTTAGCTGGGGTTTTTAGCTGTGGATGTTTTAAATTGTTTTATATTGTATTCTATTTTTATTTTCGTTTTCCCCTCTTCCTTTTTTCCTCCTTTGTTTTTAGCCACCCTGAGTGGTGTTTCCCACCAGGAGGGTAGGATATAAATAAATAAATAAATAAAATAAAAAAATAAAAAAATAAAAAAATGATGAGGATAGAGTCTGAGTTTATTGTTCTTATTAGATTAATTATATCAAGAAAAAAGATCATCACTTTATATAACTCTAATTAAAAAGAATGGAAAAGGACATTAGTATACTGATATTTGTTGTTGTTATATATGGTGCCTTGCTGCCTAAGGTTCCAGCTTGGGCGGAAATCAACTTGCACCATTGTGTAGCCACCCGGTGTCATATTTCTGCCCACCTCTGGGGGGGCGGCAGACCCTGTGGCACACCTGGACTTGTCCTGGTGTCCAAAATAGCCACCACGGCCCTGTATGTATGTCCAAGAGTGAACAAACAATCCTATTTGAGTACGCTATGCTAAATCTTACTCTCCCATTTTTATCAACTTGGGCTAGAGTTTTGCTGCCCATGTCTCATCATCTTTGTGTTTTATAGTCTCTGATGTCTTGGAATGCCAAGATATGGAATGGGTTATGTACAGTGGTGGGCATAATTTTTTTCCCTACCACACTGTGGGCGTGGCCATGTGCCTGGGTGGGCATGGCCTGTTGGCCATGTGGCTGCTCTTCACTATAGAGCTATGAAAATAGAAGCCTCTATAGCAAACCTCTGAAGCCATTTCCCCCTTTGTTCAAGGCTTTTCCAGGGCTCCATTTCACCCAAAAGCACCTCCCAGGCCACTCCGGAGGTTCGCTATAGAGTGATGGAAATAGAAGAGGCTTCTATTTTCATAGGTCTATAGTGAAGAGCCCCCTCTGAAGCCATTTCCCCCTTCATCCAAGGCTTTTCCAGGGCTCTGTATCACCCTGAAGTGCCTCCCCAACCACTCCGAAGTGGCTGGGGATGCACTTTGGGGTGAAATGAAGCCGAGGAAAGGCTATGGATGAAGGGGGAAATGGAGCCAGCCCCCTCCGAAACCTCTTCTAGGAGGAGGAGGAGGTGGGCGGGACTGGGAGGTGGGCGGGACCAGCCATTTTTTTACTACCAGTACACGCGTACTTGTCCGATCTGGCTAATGCCCATCACTGGTCCTGTCTATGGGGGAAAGTTTCTAGTCTCACTTATGTCAACAGCTTAGTTCATTTCAGATTTGCATTACATGACTAAAGCCTTGACAGAAGAGTCAACAATGGGACGAGTCATCTCCCCAAGGACTCTGTAGCATGCAGAAATTCTTAATGTTCTATTATGGTCTCAGGCTTCAACTTATGCAAGGCAATACCCATCATAGTTTGGAAAGGTGACAGCCTCTAGTTAGTAGGAGGAGGCACTAAAATTCTTTGGATCTAGTTCACAGGTTTATTTGGGAAAGAGACTGACCATTGTTACTTGTCTAAATGCAAATTACATCAGAGGGGGCCAGACTTTCTCTGGGAAAAATGCAGTGTTGTCAGCTCTCCTGCTAGTTGCAAGAACCTGTTACATCCTCTAGTTTCTGCTTTGTTGGCAAATCAAACAAACTTTCCAAAGAGACCCCAAAATCTCCTGTGCTCTGTCATCCAAAGGAAAGCAAATCTTGTAGGGATACTCTTAGAATTTATTAGCACTGTACAGAAACTGAGAATTATCTGTAAATATTTTCATCAAAACAAAATTAAAATAATAACATTTTTAAAAATCTGGTGCTATTTCTATCTTTGTATCATAAAATAGAGAAACATAATTTTTTTTAAAATGGTAAATTGGATGCTCAAGAATTGCTACAGCCCATGTACTCCTAAGTCAACAGTTTTAAAAGGAAACACTGAGGGGCACTATAATAATAATTTCATGTCAGAAATCATTCTGGGTTGAAAGGATTGTTGCAGAAGAAACTCTGCTCAGGGGATTCCCAAATGAGGCCCCTTTCATGCCCCCAAGAGCTGGGACAGAGACGGGTGCTCATTCCGTCTTGCAGTACCCGGGTCTCGAACTGCCGACTTGACCGCCTTCCAGCTAACAGGGTGAGCTTCTTAACTACTAAGCCACCGCAGCCCCTTTCAGGGGTCACTTATGCACCTGTTATAAGAATTCAACAAACAATTAAAAAGCAATGGTAATACATGAAGACAACAACCTTTAAATTTAAATTTAATTTAAATTTAATTGTCACATTTATATACCGTTCACTCGGCGAAAGCCAACTCAGGGCGGTTCACAGTAAAAATTAAAAAAAAACACATGTTAAAAACAGTTAAAACTACCCACCCCCTAAAAACAAGGGGTGCAGGATCCAAAGGCACCATGGGGAGGAGTTCTTCTACACCAACCACCCAATGGAGGTTACCCTTCCACCTGCACCCCACACCTGACCCGCCAGCCAAGTTTTAAGTTCTTTTCTGAAAGGCAGCAATTCCGTCCGGAGACGTAGCTCTGTTGGCAGGAGGTTCCAGAGGGCCGGTGCAGACACAGAGAAGGCTCTCCTCCTTGTGCCAGAAAGGCGAGCCCCCCTGGCTGATGGAACAATTAGAGAGCCCCTCCGGTCCGCTCTGGTTGGACGGACAGACATCCTCAGGGCGATGCGGTCTCTTAGGTAACCCGGCCCACTACCATAGAGGGCTTTAAAGGTCAAAACCAGCACCTTGAATTGCACCCGGAGACAAACTGGCAACCAGTGCAGCTCCCGGAGCAGTGGCAAAGCACGGGCATAACGCCCACACCCCATCACCACCCGGGCTGCCGCATTCTGTACCAGCTGTAGCCTCCGAATGGTTGTCAAGGGCAGCCCCATGTAGAGCGCATTGCAATAATCTAGTCTGGAGGTGACCAGAGCGTGAGTGACCATGAGCAAGGAGTCCTGGTCCAGGAGTGGGCGCAACTGGCGGATCACCCGAAGTTGGGCGAAAGCCCTCCTGGTCACAGCCGCCACCTGTTCTTCTAGCAGTAGCTGCGAATCCAGGAGGACCCCCAAGTTGCGCACCGGGTCTGTCTGGGGCAAAATAGCCCCATCCAGAACCAAAGATGGTATCTCCCGGGTTAACGCAGGACCCCTTATCCATAGCCACTCAGTCTTGCTGGGATTCAGTTGTAGCCCGTTAGCCCCCATCCAGACCCCAACAGCTTCCAGGCACCTGGAAAGGACTTTGACGGCATCACTGGGGTCCCCATGGGCCGAGATGTACAACTGAGTGTCATCCGCGTACTGATGGTACCGCACCCCATGGGAACGAATGATCTCACCCAGCGGCTTCATGTAGATGTTAAATAGAAGAGGAGAGAGCACCGAGCCCTGAGGCACCCCCCATTTGAGGGCCCTAGGACTGGACCTCTCACTCTCCAACCACACCGACTGGGTCCGACCCCTCAGAAATGAGGAAAACCAGGACCACACAGTGCCCTGGATTCCTAATCCTCGGAGCCGTTCCAGAAGGATAACATGGTCAACGGTATTGAAAGCCCCTGAGAGGTCAAGAAGAGCAAGGATGGATGGGTGACCACCGTCCCGCTCCCGCCAGAGATAATCCATCAGTGCGACCAATGCCGTCTCTGTACCATACCCAGGCCTGAATCCTGATTGAAAAGGGTCTAGATAATCCGCTTCCTCCAGACACTCTGCAGCTGGCGTGCCACCGCCTTCTCCAATACCTTACCCAGAAAGGGAAGGTTGGAAACCGGCCTGTAGTTGTTAAGGACAGCTGGGTCAAGGGATATTTTCTTCAGGAGGGGGCGCACCAAGGCATGTTTTAAAGGTGCAGGAAACACCCCCTCCCGCAATGATGCATTGATCATAACCCCAACCCAGCCACCTGTCACCGCCTTGGAGGCTTTCACCAACCAGGTGGGACAGGGGTCCAATGGGCAGGTAGTGGCGCGCACAGCTGCAAGGAGCCTGTCCACTTCATCAGGGGCAACTGGATCAAACGGGTCCCAGATGGTTTGGCAAGACTGTGCTCCAGCTCCCTCCGGACTCTTCCCATCCACGCCAGGATTAAACCCCAAGCGAATCCGATCGATTTTCTCCACTAGATGGTCAGCCAACCCCTGCCAACCAGGCACCGGGGTCCCCCTACCAAGGAGAGACCTGGTAACCCGGAACAGGGTGGCTGGGCGATTATCAGCAGAGGCAATAAGGGTGGTGAAGTATTGCCGCCTCACCACCTCCATCGCCACTAGATAGGCCCTAATAGCAGCTCTAGCTAGTGTCCAATCGGAGTCTCTCTGGGTCTTCACCCAGCGGCTCTCTAGGCGTCTCTTTGCCCGTTTGAACTCCCGCAGTTCATCTGTGAACCACGGAGATGACCTAGCTCCATGAGCTCTGAGAGGCCGTAGTGGTGCGATTTCATCCAAGGCCGCTGTTGTCATCCTGTTCCACAGGTCAACCAGCGCCTCGGGCGAATCGTGTTGCTGATCCAGAGGGAAATCCCCCAGTTCCCTCTGGAATCCATCAGGATCCATCAGTTGCTGGGGGCGGGCCATTCTAATAGGCCCTGCCTCCCTATGATGAAGCGTCGCACCCAGGAAGTCTAGAGCCACCAAATAATGATCTGACCATGGCACAGGTGTTATGTCTAATTTCCGTAGTCTCAGATCACTCTGCCACCGCTCCGACAAAAAGATTAAATCTGGTGTGTGGCCACTGCCCCTGGTCGGGCCCTGAATTACCTGAATCAGGTCCATAGCTGCCATGGAAGCCATGAACTCCTGAGCCACCTCGGAGCCAGTCCCCAGCGAAGGCAAATTGAAGTCCCCCAGAACCATCAGTCTAGGGAACTCCAACGCCAACGCTGAGACGGCCTCGAGGAGCTCAGGCAGGGAGTCCCTTACCCTGCAAGGGGGCAGGTACAGGAGTAAGACTCCCAACTGTCCCTTAGAGCCCAGACACAGAAGCAGGGCCTCACGACCCAGAATTTGTGGAGCGGTAGCCCTGGTGACTCCCAGTGACTCCCTGGCTATGATGGCAATGCCACCGCCCTTACCCTCATCCCTAGGCTGGTGCCAAATACTGAACCCAGCTGGACACATTTCTGACAGAGGAACCCCATCCTCTGGTCTCAGCCAGGTCTCAGTGATACATGCCAGGTCGGCCCACTCCCCCATAATGGAATCTTGTATCAGGGGGGCCTTATTACATACCGACCTGGCATTCATCAGCAGCAGCCTAAGGGCAGGGTCACCCTGGGTCAGCTGCTCAGGACCTAGGGGTGTAACCGGGGGGCTGGATTGAGGGACAGATACTAAGCATCTGCCCCGCATTCCCCGAGTGCGGCCCACCCCTCGGTACCCGCTATATCACCCCATGCCCATCACAACCTCTATATTGGCCCCCGGAGCCTCCCTGATTGCCTTGGACAGAATGCTGCCTCTCCTTCCTGGCTGGCCAGGCAGTCTCTCCCTCCCTCCCTCCTATCCCCATATAAAACCGCCCCACCCACTCCCCCCACCACCCTCCGCAAAGCTCCGGCGGTGATGGAAGTGATGGGGCATTCTTCCAAATCTACCTTGAACCCTCAACTGGGGTGAGACATTCCACCCGCAGTAGCGACGGCGGTGGGCCGGCTTTTCAAAGCCATCTCGAATCGTCACCTTAATTTTATCCCCATGGACCTCCAAGCCAGCCCCAGACAGACTGCTGCTGCTATTCCCTGGCAGGCACGTTAGTCCCTCAATCCTTCTAATCTCCCTCCCTCCCTCCCCCATCTCCTCCCCCCTTTTGGCCCTCTCTTAAAGAAGTCTTCAAAAGAAAACTATTAAATGGGTACATCTGCATCATGTGCAGAACGAAAGATTTAGCACCAGCACTGGAAAATATGTTTTGGACATAACACGCAACCTGTGTCTCAAAATTGCTCTGGTAGAAATTCTGAAGGGACTTTGTGAAAAACCAGAGCTTGGAAAATTTATTTTCCCTCCTTCACAATTCCTGGAATCCTCATGCTTGTTGGGGCATTCTGGCTCTTCTGGGCAAAAAATAATAATAAAAAAATTACTTTTACAAACTGTGTGGGAAACATAAGAACAGGGTAGCTGAGGAAACAATGCATGTACATCAGTATCATCCAATAAAGAGAAACAATTACTTTTGCCTGAGAGAGAGAGTGAGAAAAATCAAATTGAAAACCATACTGACTGAACCAACCTGTAGGAATGCATCTGGTTTCTGTCTTGCCTGTCTCTGACACATTTTGTAAACAAAAGCCTCTTTGCTTGCTATTCTCCTTATCTCTCTTTCTTTGGGTTCTGACACTTCTGATTGACTGTAAGCACTCAGTTTTGTCTCTGCTAAGTTTCGTTTCTGGTATACAATGCTTGCTAAGTTTCGTTTCTGAGTCTCTCTGCCTGAATAAAGAAAAGGCATGAGTAGCGTTTGACCAGCCAAGGACTGGAGTCGTTTTTCTGTCTCTACCTCAAAAGATGTGAGAATAGAAACTGCTGCTAATGAGGCTGACTGATTGAGAAGATATCTTTACATGAATCAAATCCCAACAAGTGGCGCTCCGTGTGACGCTTTGAACTACAATGAGAGAGCCTGCTTTGAACTCTGCTTCAGCAATTAGCACCTCATAATCGACCGGGGACAAGGTCTTCATTCACCTCCGACCAGACAGGTCTGACCAGAGGAAAGGTCCAATCGAGCGCTTGAGAATTACAACAGGGTGAGTGGAAAATGGGGTGTTTGCTTTCTTCGCAAATGCAGGAACTTTGTAAAGATATCTCAGATCTTTTGCATGACAATGGGCGAAAGGTTGATGAGCAGGAGATACAAAAGCTAGTTAAAGCTATAGCAAAAATCTGTCCTTGGTTTAAATATGAAGGTCTGGACTTAAAACAGTGGAAACAGATCGGGAGAGAAATGCAGAAGCATAATGGAATTTCTAGATCAATATTATTTACATGGGAGGAAGTTAGGGACTGCCTTCAGA
Source organism: Bradypodion ventrale (assembly GCA_035047345.1). Classification (NCBI taxonomy): domain Eukaryota; kingdom Metazoa; phylum Chordata; class Lepidosauria; order Squamata; family Chamaeleonidae; genus Bradypodion; species Bradypodion ventrale. The sequence continues at coordinate 115,508,173 of JAWDJE010000005.1, read as the reverse complement.
GACTTACTCCAAAAAATATTTTATTGTCTCAAAGACTTGATGGCCGCCCCCTCCCACAGCTTTTGCCTCCAGATCAAGGGGGGGGGCATGGCAACTGCCCCTCCATCATATGAGAAACAACAGCCTCCTGATGGGGGTGGAGGTGGAAATGGAGATGGGACATTAGATCCTGCCTTGCAACAATCAAGCACTTATAGCCCTACAAAGACACATTTTTCTGCTGCTTTAACGGCAGCTGTGCTGGACGTGCAATCTCCTGAGATATACCCAGTGATAAGGGGGGCTCCGGCTGTGGGCAACGCACTGGCAGTCCCAGATAGATATGAAACCCTCCATTACAAATATCTGAAGGAACTAAGAGTCAGCATACGTGACTATGGATTTAATGCACCTTTTACAAAAGCTTTGTTGGAAGCCATTGCTTCTCAAAAATTGCTACCAGTGGATTGGAAACAGATGATCAAAGCGCTTTTGCCTCCGGCAGAAGCCATGCTCTGCTTGCAGGAGTGGAGGGATGTGGCTTGGGAGGTACACCATACACGCCCTGCACTCACAATGGATATGTTATGTGGGGAGGGAAATTTTGCCAACCCCACACAGCAGTTGGCACTCACTGATGCCCAGCTGGGAGAGATTGCACAGATAGTCATGCGTGCCTGGAGTAAGATTCCTTCCAAAGGGGATAGCTCCGTTGCTGGATTTGCAGCAATTAGGCAGGGCCCTAAAGAGGATTACACTGAGTTCATTAACAGACTCATGACTGCTCTCAGCCGCCAGGTGGAAAATGTGCCGGCACGGGAAATGCTCATGAAACAACTGGCTTTTGAAAATGCCAATGAGGATTGTAAAGGGGCTCTGACAGCTGTTTATGCTAGGCCAGGAACATCTATAGCAGACATGATGAAAGTTTGTCAAAATGTGGGGACTCACAGTTACAAGGCTCAACTTCTGGCAGCTGCAGTTCAATTGCCCACAACTCAGGCTCAAAATAAACGGTGTTTTGGCTGTGGGAAAGAAGGGCATTTTAAAGCACAATGTCGCTTCTCTCAAAAGCAGGCAGCACGCCCTTCAAGGAAGTGTCCCATTTGCCAGAAAGGGTACCATTGGGCCAATCAGTGCCGCTCAAATCCTAATGCCAACCCCTCAGCTGCTCAGCACAAAGACTCTGACTTTTCTCCACAGCAGCAGGGAAATGGGAGTGCGGGCCTTGCTCGGGCCCAGGCAAAATAATAGGGCTACCAGAGGTCAGTGAAGAGGCAATAGAGGAGGTTTTGCAAGAGATGGCAGAAGATATGGAGGTAAAGGTAAAGGTAAAGGTTTCCCTTGCTCGAAAGCCAGTCGTATCCGACTCTAGGGTGCAGTGCTCATCTCTGTTTCTAAGCCGAAGAGCCAGCGCTGTCTGCTTCTGCAGACATTTCCGTGGTCATGTGGCAGGCATGACTAGACACCGGAGTGCACGGAACGCTGTTTCCTTCCCACCGAAGTGGTCCCTATTTATCTACTTGCAATTTCTTGCTTTCGAACTGCTAGGTTGGCAGGAGCTGGGATGAAGACGGGAGCTCATTTCCGTCCTGCAGTACTCGGGAATCGAACTGCTGACCTTCCGCTTCCCAGTCAGCGTCTTAGCGACTTGAGCCACTGCAGTACCCGAAGATATGGAACTTGCCCAAGAAATGATTTCACGATATAGAAAAAACCATCCTCTAAAAGAAGGACTTTTATTGAGGTTATCTAAGGACTGTACTTTTACTATGCCAGGGTGTGTGGAGGCTCTTCCCACATTGGTTGATGATGTTAATTTCCAGGGCATGATGGGCATCGTTCTTCCTTGCCCAGACGCCTTACCCGCTTCTGTACACATTGCAGCAGGGTCAGTTACATTGGGTCACCAAGAAATTGTCATCCCTGCTTCAGCCACGCAACATCTCACCCTGCCTAAGGGACAACCTGTAGGACGCCTTCATCTGCTCCCACTAGGGACCACTGCAACTCCATCCCAGGAGGGGACTGCAACAGCGGCTATGGCGGTGATACAAATCACCGAGGATAGACCGACCCGCTCGCTGCTTATGGGTGGACGTTCAGTGTCTGGATTGGTCGATACAGGAGCCGATATTTCAGTGGTGGCAAAAAAAGATTGGCCGACTGGATGGGCCGTCCGCCCCTGTAGGGAAGTTTATGGGGTGGGCGGGTATGAGCCAGCACAGCAAAGTGTTCATCCAATTGTCTTTGAGACCTCAGGGGGAACAAAAGTTTCTCTTCACCCCCTGATTATGGATATTCCTATTACTCTGTGGGGCCGGGATCTCCTGGCTAAAACAGGGTGTACCTTGCAGACAAATTTTTGATATGGGCCTCCCCTGCAGCGCCGTTGCATGCACTTCCACTACAATGGAAAAACACCCCACCAGTGTGGACGGATCAATGGCCGCTCTCAAGAGAAAAGCTCCAGGCGGCGGAGGCCCTTGTACAGGAGCAATTAAATCTGGGACATATTCAAACAACCACTAGTCCTTGGAACTCTCCGATTTTTGTGGTGAAAAAGAAGTCTGGAAAATGGCGATTGTTACATGATTTGAGGAAAGTTAATGAGCACATCTTGCCAATGGGACCTCTACAATCTGGACTTCCTAATCCGAACATGATTCCGGAAGATCATCAACTCATGGTTATAGATTTGAAGGACTGTTTTTATACAATCTTGCTAGCGCCACAAGACAGAGAAAAATTTGCATTTACATTGCCAGTATGCAATAATGAGCATCCTACTCAACGGTTTGAATGGTGTGTCTTGCCTATGGGTATGGCCAACTCGCCGACTCTATGCCAACATTTTGTGAACAAGGCTTTGGAACCTTTCAGGCAACGCCATCCAGAGGTTAAAGTCTATCATTACACAGATGACATTTTATTGCATGGTCCACAAGTCACGGAGAAACACCTGCAGGACCTAGCAGACATTTTGCAACAAGCGGGCTTGATCATAGCTCCTGAAAAAGTGCAGCGGATGTATCCATTCCAATATTTGGGACATAGGCTCTCAGCTACAGCTTCAACTCCGCTATTGCCAACAATAGCTATTCCGGAGCAGTTCACTCTTGTACAATTGCAACAATTGCTAGGGAACATAAATTGGGCTCGTCCTTTCTTGGCCCTGAGCACGGAGGAACTATCACCACTCTTTGCTGCTCTTTCTGGACACACTTCTCCAGCGGACATCATTCCCTGCACAACGGAGATGCGTACAGCTCTTCAACGCCTCAACGAAAAGCTGCATACCATCGCTGTGGATCGGGTGCCCTCAGGCACCATTGCGCTGGCATGCGCTCTTCTTCCTACACCAAGGCTGCCCACTGCGGTTTTGTTCGTGCCTGTCAACGCTCAGAAGGTGGCCATCGTGGAATGGCTACACTTGGCGCACACTCCCTCGAAAAACTGTTATCGCCTACCTGATGCGATTGCTGATCTTTTCCTCAAATGCCGTACTAGGGCAAAGCATTTGACTGGTTATGACACTGACTTTGTTTGTTTTCCTTTTTCACAGGATCAGCTAACCGCCTTGCTACAGCATTCTGAGGCATTTCAGGTGGCCATGGCGGACTTTGTGGGACAAGTTAAATTTAACCCCCCCAAGGATAAGTGGTTTACCTTGCTGAATCTCACTTCTTACTCCCTGTCATCCCCGCTTTGCATGCAACCTATCTTGCATGCCATTACTCTTTTCTCAGATGGCTCCCCCTCCCGTGGAGTCCTTACATGGCAGGGTCCTACTGGGGAATGGGAGGTTGTTTTTACAGGACCTCAAGCATCGGCCCAGCGGTCGGAACTGGCAGCGGTCATACTTGCTTTCTCTACGTTTTCTGATGTGCCTTTTAACCTGATTGTGGATACTCAATATGTTTACCACCTTGTTTTTACTTTAGCTCAAGCTTATTTGTCTCCATCGATGGATAGGGATCTTTTTGCTTTATTCCAACAGCTTCAAGGTTTTCTTTCCAACCGTACGGTCCCATTCTTTATTGCCCACATACGCTCTCACACAAGGATCCCAGGTTATTTGACGGAGGGCAATGCACGAGCAGATTCTGCTCTCCGAGACTCTGCTGAGGTTTTTTCTCTCTTTGACAACCCCATTGACAGTCATGCAATGTTTCATCAATCTGCTAAGGTTTTGCATAAACGGTTTTCCATTCCTATGTCACAGGCTAGAGACATTGTGTCATCCTGTGCTTCCTGTACGAAGTCTCCTATATTCCTGCCATTTGATGCTGTTAATCCTCGAGGAACAGAAGCTAATCAGCTATGGCAGATGGATGTCACGCAAGTACCTGCTTTGGCTCCGCTTTCTAAGTTACATGTGACTGTTGATACCTTCTCTGGATTTATATGGGCTACACCCTTACGGGGTGAAACATCCAGACATGTTATACAACATTGCATTCGTTCGTTTGCGGCAATGGGTAAACCTAAAAGCCTTAAGACAGACAATGGGCCATCATATGTTTCTTCTGCCTTTCAGGACTTTTGCCGTCAGTGGGACATTAAGCTAACCCATGGAATACCCTATAACTCGACTGGACAGGCGATTGTTGAAAGAGCCCACCTGACATTCAAAAATTTGTTACACAAGCAAGTGGGAGATAGAGGGGTTCCTGTGGCTGAAATACCTACAGCTGTTGCTAAAGTACTGTATACTCTTAATTTTCTTCTTGCTCCCCATAACAGGTCACACTCTCCAGTCAAATTGCATTTCAGGACCGAGGAGTGTCTTCCTAAACCATTGGTCGTTTATCGGCAGCAACCCGATCCTGAGTGGAAGGGTCCTGTACCTCTAATCACCTGGGGACGAGGATACGCAGCGGTTTCTACAACCTCAGGACCTGTGTGGATTCCTGCCCGAGCGATCCGCCCATGGAGAGAGAAGAAGGTTACTCAGCTCCAGGATGGTGGTTCACCAGTAAACTAAATGTGCTGACATTTGTTCTTTTCTTTCTTACTGTGCTTCCAGCTGTAAGAACAATACCTCATGGGGGCAACCCCAACTTTTGGATTCGTCATGCTAACTATATGTTTGAGGTTCATGGTAAGAATGCAACGTTATACTATGAGCATCCACTGGCAGTGTCTCAAATGGCCTTTCTTCCGGCATTGTTCAACACACCTGAGCTGGTTATTGGACATTTGCAACATCTTGATAGGTCTACACTCTTCTCTAATCCTCCAGAACAATTTAACAACACCCGTTGGCGAAGCATGACATTCAAGAAATACACTAAAGGACTTTGTTTCTGCTGTCATAGTTCTGGAGTCTGGAATAGTAAATGGAAGTACTGGACTCAAGCACAAAGGGTTTTGTGGAATGTAGGCAATTATACGGGTTGTGATGATTATTTTTGGTTATGGGGTAGTTATAACAGTTCTTATAAGCTTAATTATACCTTGTTTAACACTACTATTGAAGATATATATGATGTGTTTCCTATGTTTACTCCTGATTATTCTGCTATAGATAGTGGTTCAATTTGCAATGGATGGCAAATCAAGGATCCTAACATGTGGTTCTTTTTTAATGGAGTTGCCACAAATTTCCATCCAGGTCAATATCAATGTGCAGCATTGGGTTATTTTACCTTACCCGTACAAGTGCAAATGCCGCCTCAGGCACATGCACGGCGCCGGAGAGCTGCTGCCGGCCCGATGGGTTCTGGTTGCAATGATGAAGTGATAATCGATGTTCAGCTGTCTGATGGTAGCTCCTGGGGGAGAGCTATAGGGGGTGCTATCACTGGAGCACTCACATTGAGATCATACCCAGGTGTCATTTCCCAGGAGAATAGAAGGTCCATTTTGGGACTCACCTGTAGGCTGGAGAAATCAATCAATGCCACAGGGAGGGTCATACGAGATCTTCAAATGGAAATCACTGAGCTTCATCAAGACCAAATGCAGGACAGACTGGCCATAGATTACCTGTTAGCAAAATCCGGAGGATTTTGTAAACTGGTCGGGAACCAGGGATGTCGGGTAAAATTCCAGGATCTGAATAATACTATTGAGAAAGAACTTCAGAATTTACAGGAGAGTATTACTAACAATGTACGCACTGATGTTAATCTCTTTGATTGGGTGACTTCTTGGTTGCCTGATTTATCTGTCCTTAGACAAGTTTTCTTTTATGGGTTCATTATTATTATCTGCTTTATACCTTTGTATTTTTGCATTACTTGTATTCCTAATCTTATTTCTATGTGTAACACATGTCCACTGCGTAGAAGGGAGACATCGAGTTTTGCACGACGGCAATTGTACTCAATGAGGTATCATCCTCCGGAACAAAGTACCATGAGTCAGGAGGGGTACGATGTCCAGGAGGACAGTGATGATGTATATGATGACATGCAGGGGTATGATTAGCCGTCCCTCTCTCAAATTTAAATGAAAAAGGAGGACATGTAGGAATGCATCTGGTTTCTGTCTTGCCTGTCTCTGACACATTTTGTAAACAAAAGCCTCTTTGCTTGCTATTCTCCTTATCTCTTTTTCTTTGGGTTCTGACACTTCTGATTGGCTGTAAGCACTCAGTTTTGTCTCTGCTAAGTTTCGTTTCTGGTATACAATGCTTGCTAAGTTTCGTTTCTGAGTCTCTCTGCCTGAATAAAGAAAAGGCATGAGTAGCGTTTGACCAGCCAAGGACTGGAGTCGTTTTTCTGTCTCTACCTCAAAAGATCTGAGAATAGAAACTGCTGCTAATGAGGCTGACTGATTGAGAAGATATCTTTACATGAATCAAATCCCAACACCAACCAAGATCCAGGAATTGTGATACAAATGTCCTCATGTTCAAATACTCCCAGGTAAATGCCTTTGCTCATGGACCAAAGCCCCAGGGGAACAGCACAAATACTCAAAGTTGGCAGGACATCTTATTGGAAGTACAGTAAAACCCTGGTTCACGGTTTTAGTCCGTTCCAACAATTTTGTTGGAAACTGGATCAACCGTTAACCGAAGCATGTTTTTCCATAGGAATGCATTAATAATTAAAAAACATTCCTGACCTCAAAAAAACCTCCCCAAACCTCCCCCCCCCAAAAAAAATAAAATCCTGGGCACACGGTGAAGGGGAATATAAATGAGGGAGCTAAGCTCCCTACCTTTCCATACCTTGCCTGGGCTCCAGCATTTCTTCCTCAGGGTCAGTGTCAGGTGATGAACAGGAGCGGTTCATCTGGCCGCTGGGGCCAACCACGACTAGGGCTCCCCAGCTGAGACAAACCGCTCACCTCCCCACCTTTCTGTGCCTGCCGGGTCCCACAACTGCTAACTTGCCATAGAGCAAGTAATGTTATAGAAACCAGGAGGTAAAGAAGAAGCACATCTAGCAAAAAAAAAAAGAGAGAGAGAATACAGAGGCCTAAAATACTATGTCCCATAATCTCAGGACACTGCAGAGATCAGTAGAGAAGAACAGGAAAGAAAAGGGTTCACATATGTGGGACAGAATGGAAGTGCAGTCAGCAGCAAAGGGTACAAAATCAGGAGAGTGGGGCCATTCAGTGTCCCTTGCAAGCCACTTGCTGCCCAGTCCTGGTCAACTAACCCAGCTGTATACAATGCTGACCCTCACTAGATCTCTCCCAACCCCTAATCTCTCTCATTTTACACACACACAAATATGTACATACGTTCTAAAAATAAATGAACATTATGAGACATTATGAGAACATTATGAGACATTTATTTATAGAAAATGCTTGTTATCATTTCAGAAAACAAACACTAGAATATCTAAGATTCTGAGATATATGTTATTATGAGCTCTCATTGGAATCATTCAGAAGATTAAACTCATTTGCAAATGTTTAATGCCAGGTGTTTGTCTTGTATCATCCTACTAACCATTTGCAATTCAACAGGGCGAAATTTCACAACTAATCCGAAAAACAACCAGAGATCTTCTGCTATTACCAGTTGTAGAAAGCCATACTGATTTGTATACTTATCTGTTATGCTAACCAACCACTTTGTACCTCTGTACATGATGTGTATAAATTGATGCCATGAAGTCTCACTCTTACGTCTGACGAAGAGGACTTGATCCAAGAAAGCTCATATTTAAATACAGCATTTAGTCTTTAAAGTGCCACCACATTTTTTGTCTTTTTGTTTTGTGTTATTTACTCTCTGATTTTATATCAATATCTACTCCTTCTATGGAAATTATTACCTTTTTTGACACTGATTTTTCTTGTAAAAGTGAGTTGCATAATTCTGACTTCTCCATGTTAAATACAGACAGTTTCTGTGAAGGCAGGATGAAATTGGATCATTGAGGGAGAGAAGTCCAAATCCTCCGAACATAGATCCCCCTTGCTCAAAAGCTAGTCGTATCCAATTGTTCAGTGTTCATCTCAGTTTAAAGCGAAAGAGCCAGCTCTGTCTGCGTTTGCAGACATTTCCATGGAAATATGGCAGGCATGACTAGTGCATGGAATGCTGTGCACCTTCCCACTGAAGTGGTACCTATTTATCTACTTGCAATTTCTTGCTTTCGAACTGCTAGGTTGGCAGGAGCTGGGACAGAGACGAGAGCTCACTCCATCGTGTAGTACTCGGGGTCTCAAACTGCTGACCTGCCGATTTTTCAGTTGTCAAGTTCAGCATCTTAACCACTAAGCCACCACATTCCCTCCCTCCTAAAATAAGTTTTACCTATAAACAATGAAGATTTGGACTTTTTCTTAAGGACACAAATAGGTTTATTTTGCCAATAACCAGGTGAAAATAGTTCAGCTGAATAAGAAATATATAGGCAACCTAGTAAAACAAAAGCATGCTTTAATTAAACAACTCTAAATTAGTACTTATTTATTTTCAAGACATTTTTCCTTTCCTACAAGACTGGGGCTGTTTCAGATGTCTTCTGACATTTTCTGTTTTCTTTCTCCGAGAAGACTAAGCTTCCTATCCTGCACTGTTTCTTTCCAGTCACAACTCAATCCCAGCCTAAGTTTTTCCCTCCCGATCATTCCCACATAAAGTTCACCAAAAATACTTTCTATTTAGAACACATTGAGCTTATGAACATTCATAAGCTTATGAATGGGCATTCATGACCTTTGTAATCTAAAATGAACATAAAAATAAACTTTTAATTAAAATCTGCAAACACCTTCTTCCTTTGGACCTAATACAACAATATTTGTCCCCAAACACTGCATAAATCAGCAATATAAACTCTTCCTTTCTTTGCCTAAAGCAGGGATTCTCAATCTGTGGCCTCTGGGCCGGATGTGGACCACAGCACCATTTAATGTGCCCCCCCACCACCTCCACCACACCAGGAAGTGCCATGTGGTGAAGGAAGGGCAAAATGTCTGTCTGTCCTCCAAAGATGTCTGAGGGAGTGTGACCTGGCCCCTGGCTTTAAAAGGTTGAGAACTCCTGGCCTAAAGGCTATGGTGAGGTTTGAAATTATTCTCCTCATCCTTGTGAGATATTTCATTCCACTCTCAACAAAAGAATTAGAATGAGGATTTTTCCTGTGAGTTGAAGAAAATTGCACAAAATGAAGCTTTAACAGCGATATTGATTTAACATAAGCAATGTAACTTGCACAGAATGATGATGGTTGCTGTTCTGTTGAATAATTTTTAAGATTACAAGCTTTAGAGGAGGTCTTTGTTTCTCCTTTAACAATCAGCCATTGTTTTGAGCTTCCTCTTGTGTTTGTGGCTGTGAAAGCGGTGGTTCTCAAATGGGATACCTTTCATGGAGACCTTGACAAGCAAAAATATTACATCTTTTCTACCTCTCACTTATATTCAGGAAATCTTGTGGGGCTTGAAAATTCCTCACTGGAGTAGCTCATCAAGTTAAAAAAACAGCCTAAATCAGAAACAATCAATAATTTAGCAAGCATCTTTAAATTCTTTATATAAACTAAGGAATTGCTTGAAAATCTAGCAGGCAATACTTTTCAATTGCTGGGGGTGACTTGTCAAAATTTAAATTCCTATTTAAACATAATTTCATAGCCTTTCTACCCTAAAATTGACAAAGTTCACCTAAAGACTGATCATTCCTAAACTGCTAAGTTTCCAATCAACCCAATGAGCCATTTTTGAGCATATGTCATAGAGCAGGCATTCACAACCTATGGCCCGTGGGCTGGACCCGGCCCCTGATGCCATTCCGTTCAGCCCATGGCGACAACCCTGAAAGTGGAAGCAGACACGCCTATGCAAATGCACCTATGCCTGTGTAAATGTGCTTGCACCTGCACAAACATGCATTTCTGGGAGGGGAAAATCATGTATTCAGCCCGCTCAGCTGTCAAAGGGGGAGTTGTCCAGCCCGTGGCATGGTAAAGTAGAGAACCTATGTCATAGAGACTAGCTATCCCTTTCCTTATTTTCTGTCCATTATGACAGCATTGATTCTTCCAAGGCCATGACTGTGACTAGATGCTAAACACCTTCCCCCCACAACCTTTTTCTTTTACAAAGTCAGTTACAAAATGGTTGAGAAATTGCCACTGCTTTACTATTTGCAAAGAATTAGACTTACATGATGTGTGGTGTAAGGACATTTGGGTAAGTAGTAATTTGGGATAGATAAGGAAGAATTTTTAACTTCTCTTGTGGGGTGGGATGAGAGTTTGGACTATAGTGTCAAAGCAGGAATGAAATTAATCTCAATACAAAAAGACTTAAGCTGCCTCTTTCCTTTGAAGAGTTGTTCTGCTCCATGCTAGTAGGAATCCAATTAATTCTTTCCATTCTGGCCTGCAGGAGGTAGAAATGCTGCAAAAGCAGCAAGGGTCAGCCTTCAGCTTGGAAATCCATTCCTGCTATCCCACATGCAACCTTTAAAGTCTATATAGCACAGTCAATTCTGTGTGAGCTTGCTGGGGGCAAGGGAGGTAGAAATGGCCCTGATCCAGGTGTGCAACTGGAAAATACAGTTAATGTTTCTGAGGAAATCCATGGAAATCTTACTATAATATATATTTACCTGTATTTGTATAGGGTTGTCAGAGTGTATGATATTTCCACAGCGTAACCCAACAAGTTACAATCCAAATTTCCACAGTGGAGGCAGTTATAAGGATGAGACGTAATGGGAACAAGTAGTAATGGAAGAGAATGTCATGTGGTATGTGTAGTCAATCTCACATTCTCTAGATTTTTGGGTGATAACTTTCTCCATGGAAAAACCCACCAAAATGCATGAAGAGCAGCAGGCTGTTTGCCCTTGGTCTTAGGCATAGCCTGAGTAGGTTCAGTGGTGGGCCTCAAAAAATTTACTGCCACACTGTGGGCGTGGTATGGTGGGTGTGGCCAGGGGAAAAGCCCTGCATTGCACCTGAATTAGGACTACTTTCTTTCAAAACTTGGATGGGCAGGGTCTGCTAGAATTTCTGCTACCTGTTCTGGTGAACTGGTGTGAACCTGCTGATGCCCACCACTGAGTAGGTTCAATGTGAACGTAAGACAGGAGTTCCCAACCTAAGGCCCGCAAGCTGGATTCAGCCCACAACACCATTTCACGTGCCCCCCCCCCCCCCCCACACACACTTCCAAAGGCATTCAAGAAACAAAATGGCCACCCTTTTGAAACTGTTGGGAAAAAATGGTCACCCCCATTATCCAGGCAGTGCAAAATGGCTGTCCCGCCCTTGAAACTGACTGAGAGCATGTGACCCGGCCTCCAGTTCGAAAAGGTTGGGAACCCCTGATGTAAGACATCCTAAAAGTTCTACTAAAAACCTAAGTGTGGTTATTAGGGAGTAAGCCCCATGAAATACAATGAAACTTAATATTAAGCAAAGATCCACAGACCATATGCTGCAAAGCTTTCAGTCTTCTTACGGAGAGGGCAGAGTTAGGGATAGGATTTGAGGAATGCGGTGACATCACATACGTGTTCTAGGAGGACAGAATACTACAAATAAATAATGACAAACAAGTTATAGGGGAAAAAACCTAAACCAACCAAGAGTCTTACAACAGCTTAAAGAGTTGCAGATTTATTGTGACATAAATTTTTGTAGACAAGGTCCACTTTGATCTTAAATAAACTGTGAAATCTTGTTTCAGAATGACCGTAACAGGCTTCAATCCTAAGTGTGCCATCTATGAAGATAAGGTCTCTGGGGTACTCAGAAAGAGCCTCCTCGAAGATTATGGTATATTTTAACCACAATTGGATGTGCCCTGGTAATGGCAACCTTGTGCTACCAGCTTATCTTTCTCACACTGTCAGGTGAAAGGAACTGCAAAATGAACTCACCAAAAGGTGCCTTCATTTTGGCAGTTTCATGTCTGGCCTAGACACAGAAGAAGGAGGAGGAGAAAGGAGAAAAGAGGAAGAGGAGGAGGAGGAGGTCTCTTAGTATTTGCATAGGGCATGGGCAAGGAAAATGTGACTCTCCAAATGTACTGAACTGTGAATTCCACAATGCCTTAACAGTGGCCAAACTAGCTGGGGCTCCTGGTAACTGAAGTTCCCCATCCCTGGCAAAAGGACTTAGATTCAGCAGTGGGTACTTCCTGTGAAAAAGGAGATGGTTTCTGTAGGCCCTACTTCCTCTACAGTTTCCCTTTATAGCCTTCCATTGCCCCCAGCAGATTGTCTAGATTTATGAGGATCTGGAAAATCAACAAAAGTCAGAGCATCCATTTACAGAACTCAACTCAGGAGGTGATGCTCCAACTGACAGGATCAAGCTCATCTTTCACAATGAAGAGGCCATAAGACACTTTCATGTGCTGTTGCAGATTAACAGGGCTCCCTCTTTGAAAGTTATTTACCAAAGCAGCCAAGTGTTATACAACTGAAGCAAAAACATGGGGAAATAATACAGCGAGAGATAAACTAAGCTAAACTCTTCTTTATGTACGCCAGTTCATGTATTTAAATCTGTTACAATGTTTTCCCTGCTATGGGCATCAAAAGGCATTTTAAAGCAAGGCCAATGCAACCAATGATATTTCAGTTTTGTGGACAATAACAATGAATTACAGAATATACAATCTTTATCATGCAAAGAGATAGAGATATGAGTCTCTGCTGCCTAGTAATAAAATCAAAAAGTATTCAGAAGATGCAGAGAAACAGAATGGAGCACAATTCTAATGTGTTTCTCTTGGTAAAGTAAAGGAACAACCAAAGCTTGTTTTGTAAACAAATTTGAATATATTATCTCCTATTTAGAAGCACAAATTTCTCTGCAAATGCCTCACAGGACAGTTCTTATAAATGATGTAATTATTGTTTGAAGTGTTACTTTTCATAGCCAATGCTTTGGCCCTGTGCATTGAGAAAACTGGTCAGTATCCCATTACTTCAGTATACAACAAATTGTGTCACCAATCTCAGAACTAGAACAAGAATGGGCATGCAGTGGAGAGGCTGCCAGACCTAGAAAGACACTTCCACAGTGGTCTTTCCATTTTATGATTGAGCAACCTTTGAAACGATTTCATTCTGTTTATACCTCAGTTTGCAATTGAGTTTTTCAAAGTTTTCCTGAAACCATGCATGCAATTCTCTCCATACAGACATTTTTGCACATCCTAGCCTAGCAGGTACAGTCTTGCATACAACTTTCCTTAATAGAACTCTTGTACTGTTATACATTTGTGTACACATATTTGAATAGAATAGGAAGATAGCAGAATACTACTGTGGCACCATGAAAGTTCATACTGAACTTTCATAGATTATAACCTTCTTTCTCAATAACTGACAACAATTATATACATAAAGGTCTGTATCCTATTATAGTGTCATGAACCCAACCCTTATGCTAGGTTTGAGAAGCTGGTTGCTATCAATAGGCTTTTCCTTTTCCCTCTTTCCACATACTCCCATACAGCCGTTTGTCACCTCTCCCTGAACCCCAGGTGGCCACGATTCTCCTATACAGGGAGTGTGGGGTATTTTTGGTTTGGTAGCGTGTTTAAGCAGAGAGCAATGGTACCTGGATATGCCTTGTAAACTGACTGAGACAGAGCCAGATAGTAAAACTCACAAAGAGCTTTATTTTCCAATAAGCAGTTTCAAATAATGGCATAGTACCTGTATAAAGACAAGGACAGAAAAGAAACATAGAGATATTCAGTAGTGAGGGTCCCCTTACAATAGCCCTGGCGGGCTCTTTCTAGGGATGGGTGTTTTATTTCCCCAGGAAATTGAGTTCGGCTAACGAAGCAGGGTTGCCTCAAGTTAGGAACCAAATTGCTTAAGAAAAGCTATTGTTTATTTAGAGAAAAAGAGCACCTGCTACCTCCTTAGGAATCTTCCTCATCTGATAGGAAGACCTTATTTGGATAGGTTCCTGGAAGCTTCTACAATTCTCCTCCCAGGAGTGGTGCTGTGTGCAGAGATAGGGATAGTGCTGTGCGCAGAGACAGAGCAGAGAATTTCTTGCTGCATAGTAAGAACTGGCCTTGAGCTGACAAGTCCTAGCAGAGGCCTAGTTTGGCCTAGCTGCTTTAAAAATGAAGCTGTCAAAACAAGATCACGACATATAGAAACACAGAGCAGCAGCATAACCATATAAGCATTCCATCATAATTCTGTCCTTGTAGGCTCTGTTGCATGCCTGTTTCATACTGGTTGTGAGATTGATCAGACCACTGGCCACATGGCAGGAGGCCTGCTACAGAGCTACAGTAAATGAATAATTAAATTACACAATTGCCCTTGCAATCCCGATTTCTGCAATACAGTACTTGACAACTATCTTTAAAAATCCCCTGCCTGATGAAGATATGCAGAAGGTGTACTGCGTGAAGGGCAAAACTTGTGTCAGCAAAGCAAATCAACATTTTATAAGGGAATTCTAAAAAAGGAGGCAGCCCAAACAAAACTTTATACCTTTTAAAACCAAGCTTCAGATAAGCAACAAATAGGGGACACCTGCAGCAAACAGTATTCTCTTGCTCTGTGCCACATTTGGGGAAATGTGGGCAAATGGTATTCAAATTAGGGTGTTTTTTTTTTTTAAAAAATGTAAAACTGTTCTACTCCACTGTTTAGAAACCCAAACATCCCCAGAAGTAAAATGGCTCATATAAATTGAAAAGAGCTGTTTGCTTATCATGATAGAGAATGATTGGAGTCACCTGTTTGTTTGTTTTTAAATTGGGAAAGAATTCAGGCTGTGAGAGTTGAAATATTGGTCTTCAAAAACACCTTTCAAATATGAGAAACAATGATTTTGTTATAACATTGGACTACTGTGATGCGCTCTACATGGGGCTGCCCTTGATAACCATCCGGAAGTTGCAGCTGGTCCAGAACGCGGCTGCCCGGGTGGTGATGGGATGTGGGCCTTGCCACTGCTATGGGAGCTGCACTGGCTGCCAGTATGATTCCGGGTGCAATTCAAGGTGCTGGTTTTGACCTTTAAAGCCCTACATGGCAGTGGGCCAGGATATCTAAGAAACCTCATTGTCCCAAGGTGTTCGACCCGTCCTACGAGGACAGACCGTAGGGGCTCGCTAGTGGTCCCATCAGCCAAGGATGCACATCTTACCGGGACCAGGAGGAGAGCCTTCTCAGTGTTGGCCCTGACTCTTTGGAACCTCCTGCCACCAGAGCTGCATCTCCAGGCAGAACTGTATCCCTTCAGGAAGGCTCTGAAAACCTGGCTCTGCCAGCAGGCATTGGATGCATCTGGCAGCACAGCTCAGCCTTGCTGGCTCATTTAGCCCTCTGGGGTTTTAATTAAGGGGTTATGGGTTTGTTTGTTTTTTACAGATTTTAATTTTTTATCATTTTTATCAGTGGGTTTTTAATTGTAAAAGTTGTTTTATTTGATGTAAGCCGCCATGGGTCGCTGAGGCGAGGAAGGTGGCCTATAAATTGAATAAATAAATAAATTAATAAACATTGGAGATGTGTGGAAAATGCTTGCTGCCTGGAACTTTGTGAAAAAGTACCCCACTTTTATACACATTTTAAAGGGGAAAAAAATAATTTTCTACATTTTTCATGAATTTCCAAAATTAACTGCAGGAGCTTGGGAGGGTGGAATGGGGGTGGGGGTGGGGGATACTTTGAAGCCTGTTTTCCTACCATTACACTGCCTCTGGCCACCAGGAGCCGAGGAGAATGGGATGGGGAGGGGGGAGAGAAAGTTCCATTAAGTCTGTTCCCCCCCATCCTACTCTCCTCGGCTGGTGGTGGGGTGGGGGAAAAAGGATCCTTTAAGCCCATTTCTCTCTCCCCATCCCACTCTCCTCAGCTGGTGGTGGGGTGAGGTGGAAATGGTCTTAAAGGTCCTTCTTTTTCCTCATCCTACCACCAGCTGAGGAGAGTAGGATGCGGAGGGAGGGGGAGAGGGATCATTTAAGCCAGTTTCTTCCCCCATCCCACTCTCCTTGGCTGAGGGGGGAGAAGGATCCTTTAAGCCCATTTTGCCCACCCCCCCAATCCCACTCTCTTCTGCTGGTGGGGAAAAAAGAAGGATCCTTTAAACCCATTTCTTCCCCCATCCCACTCACTTTGGAGGGGGGGGGGGAGAAGGATCCTTTAAGCCAGTTCCCCCCCCCCATCCCATTCTCTTTGGCGAGTAGAGGGGGAAGAAGGATCCTTTAAGACCATTTCTCACTCCCCACCCCCCAACCCACTCTCCTCTGCTGGTGTGGTGGTGGTGATGTGGAAGGATCCTTTAGGCCTGGAGTTCTCAACCTTTTAAAGCTGGGGCCCAGGGCATGCTCCTTTTAGTGTTCTGGAAATAATAGGCAGCAACCAGCAATATGGGCCAAACACACAACTTTATTTGGAATAAGAATAGGTGACCAGAGCTAACCACACACCCTCACATTCCTTAGCTATCTCTGATCAGAACTGACAGTTGGAAAAAACCATTAGAACCATTGACAGCTCTGTCTCGTGCACTTCTCGTTCAGAACCCTCCCGAAGTCTTGCGAGACTTCGGACCATAGTAAAGCAAATACATATTAAACTATTTCACAACAAGACAAAATGGCAAACACATTTCCTTAAATACACAACACTCCCTCAAACAACTCTGGGGTCCAGACGGCCATTTTGCCCTTCCTCCACCACATGGCACTTCTTGGTGTGGTGGAGGTGGTGGTGGGCCACATGAAATGGTGTTGCGGGCCACATCCGGCCCATGGGCTGCAGGTTTAGAACCCCTGCTTTAGGCTATTTCCACCCCATCCCACTACCAATTGAGGGGAGTGGGATGGGAGGGGGGTGATCCTTTCTGGAGGCAGGAAGGACAGGATTGGACAGGATTCAGCCAGGGCAAGATTGCTCCTTTAGGAGCCTCTTGCCCACCTGATCCTGACATCGCTGACCATCAGGAGGCAGGGAGGGCAGGATGAGCCAGGCAAGAGAGCTCCTTTGGAAGCTGCCCTTCATCTGGCTCCTAGCAGTCAGCAGTGGCTAGCCACCAAACAGCACCTGCAGGGAGGGCTGTTACCGACGTATAAGATGCACTATATTTTTCTGGTTTATTTTGAGGGAGCAAATGTACGTCTTACTGTATATGCCGGCAAATATCGTATATTGTTGCAGCATTTGCAAAATATTCTGTATTTGGTTGTAATTTTCAAAAAAGATATTTAAAAAGAATAGTGTACACATATTCAGAAGTTCAATTACTGAAGCTGTGAAGTTACTAGATTTTGCTTTGTGACAGGATGGTCACACTTGATGTTAGCAGAGTTTTGATGCCTATTCCAACCATTTTCTTAGTGTACAATTCTTTCTTTTTTTAACTATTTTTTCTATTGAAACAAAACAACTAAAAAACAACAACAACATTACAATAACCCATTAACAATTACAATAACCAAACTTTATATAATCCTCTATGTGCTCCCTACCACCCAGGGGTGTTTATACCTTGCGTTTATGATTATTATTTTTTATTATTATTAACAATATTCTATATCTTTGTCCCCACTTTCCAAAAAGTAGCTATCATGCTAGATGAATTTAAATATGTACTGTTAGCCTTCTAAAACAAATATTTTAGCTTTGACTTGTTAAAAGTAAGTACAAAGGTAATAGCAAGCAAAAATGCACTGTTGGAAGGAGAGGACATCACATTGTTAAATCACATCTTTTTACGTTCTATATATACTCGACTATAAGTCATCCCGAATATAAATTGAGATACCTAATTTGGACCTCTAAAAACTAGGAAAATAGATTAACCCAAGTATAAGTCGGGGTGGAAAATGCTGCAGCTGCTAGTGAGGTTTCAATAATTAAAATACATGGAAATATGATCAAATTAATTAATTTAAACATTTGTGTGGGTATGCTTTTGAGTGTTTACATTGATCCGAGGATAAGTCAAGTCCCATTTTTGAACATCATTTGGGGGGCTAAAAAACCCAACTTATACTTGAGTATGTGTGGTAGTTATTTAAAATATGATTCAAACCATGATTTAAATCAAATTGATTTCAGTCAAAATCAATATGAATTATTTCTTTAGTAGAGAAATTCTACATCACTCCATCTCATTCTAAATAGGGATGTAAGAAGAGAATGCTCTCATTCCCTCATGTTCCCAAGCTGTTCTTTTGCACTGCTATTATATTTCACATAGCAACACATTTCACAATGTTTTGAAATGTCCCATGTCACTATAAGAGCATTTATTATGGGTTCAATATGTGTGCTCACCCCATGACCTTACGCTATGCACAAATCACTGCCTCTGTTGTTTGTATTGCTTTCTTGCTGTGACATTTCCGTACAGTGCCAAGTGACTGCTTCACCAGCGATGACTTTGGTACACTTTGCAATAAACTTTAAAGATCAGCCATCAAAAGAGCCAAACCAAAGTCCACACTTTATTGGCATACACTGCTTGGGAAAGTCCTGCATCTGCAAGAAGTAGTATTTTCATGGTGTGTGTGTTTTATAGGTTTGCCTCTTTTTTCATGTGATTTCTTTTCCTACTTTTTTCTTTTACTTTTTCTCCTCCTCCCTGCCCCAAGTATAAGATGAACAATTGCTATATGCAAACTTTATTCACAGCCTTAAACAATAATGCATAAGGTAAGCTACAAGATCAATACATATATTACTTCTGGCAATTAGTTTTCACGGACATAAACCTTGATGTAGTTACCTAGTGTTCCTTTACTGTGCTTGCTCTCATGCTCTCAGTCCCTAAGGGTGTAATTTACACATAAAGCTACACTGGAAAGAATGGGTTAATATTAGAAACACGTTGCACTCAGCAATGCCTGAAATGGTCGTCACATGCTTGCTGCAATCTGTTCCATGCTGTCAGCACTGGGTTAGTTATAATAATATCAGATAAGGGCTGTTCAAAGTGACATACTAACCCAACATGTGAGCTGCATGACTTTCTGGCAGGGAAGCTGCCCTTCATTTGAACTTTGACTTAGATATTCATCTGGGATTGTAAAGCAAGGGCCAGACCAGAAGCCAGTGCCTTTCTCTGCATCCATGCTGCCAATTTCCCCATTACTGACCATGAAACAGGGGAGTCCAGCAATGAAATACTGCAGTCCCTCCCATCAAAAGAGGTGTCAAGGCAGGAGAAGGAGCCAGGGGGAGAAACACCATCACATACAAATCCCTGTGATCTCTGCAAAGCAGGAATATGTACCTTTGTAACACAGAGTTTAGTCTGAGAAATCAAAACAGTTAAGAAGTACAGTACAGTAGAACCCCATATAGTGATTTTAATCTGTTCCACGGAGCTGATTGCTATGCGGTTTCCGTCGTTGTATGATCTTCCCTATGGGAAAATCCGTACAATGATTTTTCCTATGGGAAAAACTGTACAATGATGTTTGGCACTAAGTGGTTTTTCCCCATTGGAAAATCATTGTATGGATTTTCCATAGGAACGAGCGCTATGCAGAATGGCTTTCCCCCCCTCCAAGCCTCATCGCTATGTGATTTCATCGCTGTATGGGGTGATCGTTATCCGGAGTTCTACGGTACTTGAAATGTTGTCTAATAAGCAAAGACAGATGTGTGATCCATCCATCCATCCATAAAATAAAATAAAATAAATGGAGGAGGAAGGCAATACCTTTATAGGACCACTTTTTTAAAAAAAATCAAGCATTGCAAGCTTTCATGATTCAAGATCACTTCTTCAGGCATATGGTAGGAAAATGATAAAGAACAGTCTATTGCCTATAGAGCTGTACAACTTGTATAACACATAATACCTATAGAAATCTCTTAACCTACAACAATTCATCTGCACAACAAAATTCTGGCCATTTTTAAATCTTGATTTTAAAGAAGAGCAGGTCTCTAATCTTTTTTCCTGTTACCCCTCCTCTCTCTTGAAATACATTTTGAATTGATGCACTGGTGTTAGGCATAATCTGTTAAGGTTTTCAACTCAACATGACCCAAAAGTACCAGCAAGACAGTAAGCAAGATTGCTGATGTAGATCAGAAATACTAATATTTGTGCAAATTACCGACATGTACAAGTAATATGGATGCATATTTCACATGAGCTGAACAATACATGGAAACTGGTGAAAATCTTATTGGTATCAATTGCTGATTTCTCTCTTTTTTTCCAGTTCTTCAGCTTGTGGTGATTCTTGGAGTTGCCTCCAAGTATCACTCAGTTTATGGTGATGTTTCTTTAAATGTGTAGTTGCCCATATCCATAAACATGGGGCACAAATAAGTAAGGTTAACATATGTAAACTGACTCGAGATTAATTAAAGGAGGAAAACAAATCTTGAGAGTAAAACAAGCTTTTGACACTAGATATTAGGCAGAAGAAGAAGAAACAAGTTTGTGTTTTCAAAATTTGGAACAAGAATTCTACAAATAAATCTGGAAGTTGAAGCGGGGACTGAAAACAAAGATGAAGAATTATATTGAACTCTCTGTAAAGAGAGAGTTAGGTTCAGACCTGGGTTTGTTTTGCTAAAACCAGTTTATTTGTGGCCTTGGGCAAGTCACTCCTTCTCTCTCTCTCTCTCTCTCTCTCTGCTTCACGTTCTTTCTATCAAAAGTAGATTACAGTGACCACTTATAACAAGGTAATGTGCCACGGGACATATGTCCTGTGGCGTGGCTTTGCCACTCTCCCCCAGAAGAGGCAGAAGTTTGGCATACCCAGGGGTGTGCCTGGCCAGGGAAAGGAGGAGCTATGACCTAATATAGGGCTCAGCCTCCCCGACCCCGGCCCAGTTCAAAATGCAGTAGGCGAGTGAAAGCCCACCCGCCCACCCTTGCCAACACTTCTTGCCAACACTTCTTTGTACTTCCGGACTTTTTGTGGTTTAGAGCGAGATATGCGAGCTATCATTGGGTAACTTTGTAATGAATTGAATTGTATTTGGATATTCTGTGTTTTGCATTTTGTACTTTTGTGTCGCTATTGATATATATTTTGTATTATGAATATTTTGTATTTTTAGCATTGCTATTGATTGTTGTTTATATGTGATCTTGTAATTGTGAACTGCTTTGAGTTATCTTTTCACCAGAAAAGCGGTATATAAATACTGTAATAATAATAATAATAATAATAATAATAATAATAATAATAATAATAATAATAATATAGTGTGGGATTAGCTGGTTGATTCGGGGCTAAGTGGGAATTTTTGCACACGTCCCTGATTGGCCTGTGGGACGGTGGTGTTTTTGGCCACTTCACACTGTTGCGGATTTGAGTAATTGGCTTGGCGTTTCAATTCGGTCACTTGGTGCGTAGCACATAGTTAAAATGGTAGGTGAAGGACTAGGATCATTCAGGGATGACATTGTGCATGTCAGTCGGCCAGAAGACATTTCACTTCTGCTTCCTGGTGAGGGGCATGCTCATTGATCATGGAACATGCTGTGTTGGCCTACAGCCTTGAGGCTTGAGAACAGCATTGGCCATTAGACCCGAATGGTGAGCCGGGATGGGGACTGTTGGAGAACAGGATGATCCTGGTAAGCCGGTATTCACCTAGTTGTGAGTGGAGAAGGTAAGGTTGATCACCTTGGCTCCATCACTTAGATCCATGCTACTCAGCCCCTGCTGCAGGCAAATAGTTTGTTATGAAGTTCCTGTTAATAAAGTGGCCCTAAGTTTAAATCCAACACTGTCTCTGTCTCTTTATTCCGGGGGTTGGGGGGGGGGGCAAGTTGGTTGTTCCTATAGGTTAGATTTTAAACCCAAACAAAATAATAAAGCACTACATAAAATACCATTCAATATGTGAATAATAAATGATATTAATTTAAATTATTGTAACAACACAAAAGTATTGTGGCACCTTCAAAACTAATAAATTTATTTTAATATAAACTTTTGTGGATTGCAACTCACTTCTTCAGACACTGACAGAAGAAGTAAATTGTAATCCATGAAAGCTCAAACTGAAATAAACAGTATCCTTAAAGGTGGCCCAACACTTTTGTTCCTGTTCTTGTTTTCTCATTTCCTTTGTCGTTGTTATTGCACAAAGAGACAAACCTCTCTGAAAATTGCTAATTTATCATACTCTTTAAAATAGAATACATAATTTATGCTCTTGTGCTTTTGGGGAAAAATAGATCATGATTCCATAAAAGAGCAGGAATCTGACGACTCCAAAACAGCTCTGTCCAAAACAGCTTTGGGATATGATAAGGAGTGTTCAGTTCCAATGGATAAAGTACAGCAGGGTATGTTGGAGTCATGTGAGACTGTAAGATATTAGAAGAATTATGAGTAAATATTCCCTGTGAAATAGGATGAGAGAGCATATGTAGCTCTTTGCCAGGGCAGCGGTCGATCGAAAAGGCACTCCAGTTCACAAGAGAATACAGATCGTCTCAACTAGGCTTTCATAGCTTATAACATGACATCTTTTATACCCAGTCCCCAGTGGCAGAGGAATGAGAGCTGTAAATATCACACTAGGAGTGCAGTTGTCCTCAGTGCCTCAGGGCATCCCTGTCCCAGTAACTGAATGAAGCTGGCTGAGAGTCCTATTACAGCTGCAGTGAGCCTAAAAGACTGGGGGCATTAATCCCAATTGAAAAGGCTATGAGATACCAGCGAGGGAAAATCAACCCTTCCCCGCAAAATACAAAATTAATACATTAATCCAAAAACAACCACCACCACAACAAAAAATCATACATATAAAGCTGAAACAACAGCAACATTTTGTGCAAGCATTTTTTTAAAAAAAAGTAATATTAATTAGCTAGTTAGGAGAGCCTGATGTACCAAGCAATGAAGTTCCATAACAATTGGGCCATAACTTAAAATACTCTTTTTGTTTGTTTGTTTGTTATATTTTTACTCTGTCTTTCTAAAAAAAAAAAGAGGACCTAAGGTAGCTTATATCATTAAAAAGAAATAACATTTATAAAAATTCAAATATTTTAAAATAAGAATCAGCATAATGAAAATATTAGATGAATGCATTATGGAAACAGATTTAAAGGCAGCAAAAATACAAGACAAGGACATTTTAAAACTATCCTGTTAGTCAGCCAGTCACTAAGAGAAGATAAATGTCTTTACCTGCTTGTGGAAGTACCTCAATGGTCTCCCAGTGTTCACATCACCAGTTTAGCCTCCTGTGGGAGGGAGTTCCAGAGTCTGTGAGGAGAAACAGAAAAGGCCCTCTCCTGTGTTCCCCACTAAATGCCCCTGTGATGGTGGTAGGACTAAGACAAAGGCATCCACTGAAGGTCTTAAAAACTGGCCTGGATCATAAAGGGAGATGCAGTCCTTAAGATAGCTTCGACCCAAGCTGTTTGGGATTTTATAGATTAAAAACCAGCACTTTGAATTGTGCCCAGAAACAGATTAGCAGCCATCTGACCTGATGTAATAGGAGGATTATTTTATCTCTGTAATCAGACTAGTACCTGTTGCAGCATTTTGGAGCAGCTGAATTTTCCAAACACTTTCCAAAGGCAGTCCCATTTAGAGCATGTCACCATGGCCAGATCAGTTATCTCCATGAGCTGTCACAGTTGGCACACTAGTTTTAGCTGTGAGAATGCATCCCTAATTACTGCTGAAATCTGGGCATCCAGGCTTAAGGAACACACCTATGCTGTGCACCTATTTTTTTCAGAGAGAGTGCAACCTCAGCTGGCACAGACTGGATTCCTGTTCTCTGATCTGACTTTCAATTTTCTAAGATCACTTCTTGTCTGGATCAAATTTCAATTTATTCATCCTCATCCATTCCATTGCTGAAACCAAACACTGAGCTACAACCAAAACAAGTTCCTCAGATTTAGATGGAAAGGAGAGACTGAGTTTGGTGCCATCTGCATACTGGTGGCAGCAAACCCTTAATCTATGGACAACCTCTCCCGGTGAATTGTTTCATGAAGATCTTAAAAAGCATGGGGGACAAAGCAAAACCTAATGGCCAGGGTGTTGAACAGACGTTCTCAGCTACACCTTCTGACTTCTTCCCTTCCAAGAAGGACCAGAGCCACTGTAAAACAGTGCCTCCAAGACTCATCCAAGAGAGATGACGCACAAGGATACCATAGTTGATTGTACTGAACGCTTCTGAGAGCTCCAGCAGAACCTACAGGGACACACACCCCTTTTCTAGTTCCTAGTGTAGATCATCCACCAAGGTGTTAAAAGCAATCTCCATCCATAGCCATACCTGAAGCCAGATTGAAGATCCATATTTTAATAATCTGTTTTATTCAGGAAGCCCTGAGCTGAGAAGCCATGATGCAGTCCAGCCCCTTATCCAGAGATGAAACATTAGAAACTGGCTGGCAATCGTTCATTACTGTGTGATCTAAGGAAGACTTTTTCTACTGCCTCTTTTAAGCATCCTGAGATTCTACATTGCTGTGAGAAGGCATTCACAGCTCCTGCTACCCAGTCAGCCAGTCTCTCTCTTTGATAGCTTTTATAAGCCAAGAAGGGCAAGATTCCAACAGACATGTGGTAGTCTTCATCTTTCCAAAGGTCCTGTTCATATCATCAGGTTGCAAAAACTGAAACATATCAATTAACACAGGACAAGCAAGGTCCAAAATTCCATTTACAGGGCTGATAATCAACTATACAATCTATGTCAGAGTGGACCCAAGTGATTTTGCCTGCAAAGTGTCATTCAAATTCTTTGCAGTGTGCTACAGTGTGCTCTGAAATATCTTCCTGCATGACAGATCATCCTGTAATAGGCCCATGGCCACTCAAAATTGCTTTGCCAGACAGTGCTTTACAGATGCAATGCTGGCAGAAAAAGACTTCTTTGCTGCCACTACTGCCTCAGAGTAGGTCTTCCAATTGGTCCTGGGCCTTGTTTGGTCAAATGTACTCCAGGTTTTCTCACTCTGGTTTCCCTTCCCTGCCAGGTAAACCAGAGGAGCAGTTTGATTCAATTCCATGTGAGGGGATACTTAGAAGCGATTGTGTCAACAGTCTTGGCAATTTTCTCCATTCCAGAGGTCAAGCAGGACTTCAACAGAATCACTGGCTGAAATGACAAGAAATGCCCCAAGAGCATTTCTTTGGTTTTTGTAAAAGATAATTCTTTTATTAAGTAGAATAAGAAAACACTAATGACAAATTAACTAAGGATGACTTACTACTTTATGAAGAAAAATAGATTGGTAAATGGGAAAACAACCACCATCTAGGGCTTGAGCTTGCATGAGCTTGCCAACTTGGCTTGCATTACAGAGACTTGGTTGGATGAGGCTGGGGACGTTAACCTCATTCAACTTTGTCCACCAGGGTTTTCTGTGCAGCAGTAGACAAGACTTGAGAGCGGAGAGGTAGATATGCAGTGGTCAATATGCTTCTATCCTACTCATCAGGTGTCACATCTCCAAGTTTTCCAGGTCTGAATGTTTGTATTTGAAAGTAGGAGTCTGGAACAGACTAAGTATTCTGCTCATATACTGCCCAACACCTCTGCTTTCAGATTTAGCTGAGCTGGTCTTGAGGTGGTATTGCAGTCTCCTCACCTTGTTGTGATGGGAGACTTAAATCTCCAAAGAAACGTATGTTTTATTTCAATGGAAAATTGTGAGAGCATTGTTGGGACATGGAGGCTTGAGCGGTCTAACTAGGCAGGTGTTACCCATCACTTGTCAATGATGTTAGGCTGGGACTAAAACACACCAAACTATCATCCATCGGATCACTTGGGCAAGGTGAAAGCAGAGGGCACACATCATAGTCCGCCTAGCCAGCGAGTGACGTGATATCCAAATGGTTAAAAAACCACATACAAATGGGCTTGATTTCTTGGGTCCATTTGCATGTGTGGAATGTTGTCATAGAGATGTCTACCAATGCACAGACTCCTCACTGAATAACAACTCCAAGGTATCAAAGGAACATGGGGGAGGGAGATATGCAGCCCGACAAATACACAATTTAGCAAGGACCCTATTTCCCACTACTACTATATTATATTATATTATATTATATTATATTATATTATATTATATTATATTATATTATATTATATTATATTATATTACTACTACTACTATTACTACTACTACTACTACTACTACTACTACTACTGCCTACTGCAGGACAGAATGAGCTCCTGTCTTTGTCCCAGCTCCTGCCAACCAAGGCATTGCAAGCAGATAAATAGGGACCACTTTGGTGGGAAGGTAACAGTGTTCTGTGCACTCCGGTGTCTAGTCATGCCTGCCACATGGCCACAGAAACGTCTGCAGAAGCATACAGCGCTGGCTCTTCGGCTTTGAAACAGAGATGAGCACTGTATCCTAGAGTTGGATACAACTGGCTTTCGAGCAAGGGAAACCTTTACCTTTAACTATTGCCCAGAGGGTCCATGTTTTGTGAGGCTACCATTTCACTTTTGTTGTTCTTGACAAGAGGTCTCTAAATAAATATGAAAAGCAAACTGGAAATATATTTTTTAAAATAACACAGGTCTGCACACAAAAAATCAGCTGCACAGGATATTTTTTGGTAAGTTTTATGTTTTCTAGTGTGCTAAATCCAAAAATGACCTCGATTCCCCCCACCATCATGTACAGTTTTGTCACAAAATATGAGGGTTTTGCATTAAAAAAGCATAAGAGTGATGAGAAAATCACTATTTTATTACAATGAACTAAACATATTATTTCTTATAATTAAACAAACAATTTATTCATAATATATACTTAACATTCTGTGTTCACTCTTTTTGTCTGTGAAACCTTTTCTTCTTCTCTTTTATGCTCCTCCGAACATGCTTTTGCTTTCCATTTTCTGTTTCCTGTTTGAGCAGCCAACAGAAGTCAGCAAGCATATTGACGTTCCATCTTCCTTCATAGCATCTCTCGATATCATGGACATCCTGGTGAAATCTTTCACCCTGCTACCGGTTCTGGCAAACTGGTGCGAACATGCTGATGCCCACCACTGACAATGCGGCCTCCCCCCCACCACCACCATTCCTCTTATTTTTTCTTTGCATTATTCTTGATTCTAGCTCTAATAAATATTAAATGAAAGTAAGAAATAAATTTTGGATAGGGTTTTTAGAATTAAGAACAGGATATCAGATTTTGGGTTAAAGGCAAACTTCATGCTAAATTAAACTAAAAACACGAGTTTTGCAAGAAAACTTGATGAGACAGAATTTTTTTACTATTTTTTTTTTTTTTTGGTTTCATTAAGTAAAAATCTATAAGAAACAGTAAAAAAAATCCTGTGCAGTTTTTTGGTTGCAAACCTGTGTAATTTGTGGCTTTTTTGTTAAGGCTAATTTTGAAACAATCAGGGCTCTTTTGTGGTTATTTTTCTTTCAGAATAAATAAATCCCAAGTCTATGTTGTAAAGGAGGCATCCAAGAAGGGAAGCCTGGTTATAATGGGGAACTTCAATTACCCTCACATAGACTGGGTGAACTGTTGTTCAGCACATGATAAAGAGATAAAGGTCCTAGATAACAGAGGCTCAATTGGAATGCATACCCAAAAGGAAAAAGGGCACTGCCAGGTCCAAGAGGACTCCGATGTGGCTTACAGGAGCTGTTCGGGAAGTGATCAAGAGCAAGAAAAGCTCATTTAGAAGATGGAAGGCTTGTCCAAATGAGGACAGCAGGCAGAAACATAAATTCTGGCAGAACAAATGCAAGGCAACAATCAGGAAAGCAAAGCAAGACTTTGAGGAGCGTATAGCTAAAAATACTCAGAGAAATAACAAAGACTTCTTTAAGTACATTAGAAGTAAGAACCCAACTAGGAAGGCCATTGGACCATTAGATGACAATGGAAGGCAAGGGGTTATTAAAGAGGAAACAGAGATTGCAGAGAGACTCAATGAATTCTTTGTTTCAGTATTCACTGAAGAAGACAGAGACCACATGCCCAAAACAGAGCCTATCTTCGTAGGGAGGGAAACCGAAGAATTAAGCAAGATAGAAATAACCAGGGAGGAGGTCCTTGCATGTCTTGTTAAGCTAAACACTAACAAATCCCCAGGACCAGATGGCATCCATCCACGAGTTCTCAGGGAACTTAAAGATGAAATTGCTGATATCCTAGCCAAAATATATAATCTTTCCCTCAAATCAGGCTTTGTGCCTGATGACTGGAAGGTAGCGAATGTAACACCAATTTTCAAAAAAGGATCCAGGGGTGATCCAGGAAATTACCGGCCTGTCAGTTTGACATGTGTCCCAGGTAAAGTGATGGAAACCATCCTAAAAGATAGAATTAATAGTTACATAGAAGAGAAGGCGCTGCTAAAGGAGAGCCAACATGGCTTTTGCAAGGGCAAATCATGCCTCACTAATCTGTTGGAATTTTTTGAGAGTGTCAACAAGCATGTGGATAAGGGGGATCCAGTTGACATTGTTTATCTGGACTTTCAGAAGGCTTTTGACAAGGTCCCACACCAAAGGCTCTTGAATAAACTTACCAGTCATGGAATAAAGGGACAGGTCTTGTCCTGGATCAGCAACTGGCTAAGGGACAGGAAACAGAGGGTAGCACTAAATGGACACTTCTCCAAGTGGAGGGAAGTAAAGAGTGGGGTCCCCCAAGGTTCAGTACTGGGACCCCTGCTTTTCAACCTCTTCATAAATGATCTAGAGGTAGGAGTAAAAAGCAAGGTAGCCAAATTTGCTGACAACACTAAATTATACAGGGTAGTGAAAACTGTGAGAGATTGTGAAGAGCTCCAGAGGGATCTCTTGACACTGGGGGAGTGGGCAAAACAGTGGCAAATGAGCTTCAACATCAGTAAGTGCAGAGTGATGCATGTTGGGGCAAAAAACCCCAATTACATTTATAAACTGATGGGGTCTGAACTCTCTGCGACAAACCAGGAAAGGGACCTTGGTGTCCTGGTGGACAGCTCAATGAAGGTGTCAACCCAGTGTGCCTCAGCAGTGAAAAAAGCAAACTCAATGTTAGGGATCATTAGGAAGGGTATAGAAAATAAGTCAGCAAGTGTCATTTTGCCTCTTTATAAATCTATGGTGAGGCCCCATCTGGAATATTGTGTACAGTTCTGGTCGCCATACCTCCAGAAGGATATTATGGAGTTGGAGAAAGTACAGAGGAGGGCAACCAGAATGATTAGGGGACTGGAACACCTTCCTTACCATCTGAGGCTGCAACGTTTGAGCCTTTTCACTCTTGAACGACGGCGTCTAAGAGGTGACCTGATTGAAGTTTATAAAATCATGCACGGTGTGGACAAGGTAGATAAGGAAAAACTGTTTTCCCTATCGCACAACACTAGAACTAGGGGACACTCCATGAAACTTTTGGGTACTAGTTCTCAAACAAATAAGAGAAAGTACTTTTTCACCCAGAGGATTACTGGTCTATGGAACTCCCTGCCAGAAGAAGTGGTGACAGCTGTCAGTCTTCACAGCTTTAAGAAAGGATTAGACAAGTTCATGGAGGACAAGGCTATCAATGGCTATAATTATGGCTACCTAAGGACAACCTCCGGGTTGGAGAGATAGGCAGGATATCTCTCAATGCCATTTCCAGGGAATCCTAAGCAGGTGAAGGCATCTCCTTGGGAATACCCTGAAGGAAATGGTGAGCCACTGTGTGAGACAGAATGCTGGACTGGATGGGCTGTGGCCTGTTCCAGCAAGGCTGTTCTTATGTTCTTATGTTCTTATATGCTAAATGATTGTTCCCTGGGACAGATGGTTGAAGACCCAAATAGAGGTACAAGAATCCTTGACTTGATCCTGAGTAATACTCAGGATCTGGTGCAAGATGTTAATGTGACTGATTCAATAGGGAACAGTGACCACAACTCAATTATGTTTAACTTGATCATAGACTGCAAGTCATTGATAAAATCTAACACAGAGACCTTAAATTTTCAAAAAGGAAATTTCCCAAAGATGAGGAAACTAGTAAAAAAGAAGCTGAAAAGGAAAATTGAGAGAGTCCAAACACTCCAAGAGGCATGGAGGCTGTTTACAAAAACAATAACAGAGGCCCAATTGGAATGCATACCCAAAAGGAAAAAGGGCACTGCCAGTTCCAAGAGAACTCCGATGTGGCTTACAGGAGCTGTTCGGGAAGTGATCAAGAGCAAGAAAAGCTCATTTAGAAGATAGAAGGCTTGTCCAAATGAGGACAGCAGGCAGAAACATAAATTCTGGCAGAACAAATGCAAGGCAACAATCAGGAAAGCAAAGCAAGACTTTGAGGAGCGTATAGCTAAAAATACTCAGAGCAATAAAAAAGACTTCTTTAAGTACATTAGAAGTAAGAACCCAACTAGGAAGGCCATTGGACCATTAGATGACAATGGAAGGCAAGGGGTTATTAAAGAGGAAACAATGAATTCTTTGCTTCAGTATTCACTCAAGAAGACAGAGACCACATGCCCAAAACAGAGCCTATCTTCGTAGGGAAGGGAAACCGAAGAATTAAGCCAGATAGAAATAACCAGGGAGGAGGTCCTTGTATGTCTTATTAAGCTAAACACTAACAAATCACCAGGACCAGATGGCATCCATCCACGAGTTCTCAGGGAACTTAAAGATGAAATTGCTGATCTCCTAGCCAAAATATATAATCTTTCCCTCAAATCAGGGTTTGTGCTTGATGACTGGAAGGTAGCAAATGTAACACCAATTTTCAAAAAAGGATCCGGGGGTGATCCAGGAAATTACCGACCTGTCAGTTTGACATGTGTCCCAGGTAAAGTGATGGAAACCATGCTAAAAGATAGAATTAATAGGCACATAGAAGAGAAGGCGCTGCTAAAGGAGAGCCAACATGGCTTTTACAAGGGCAAATCATGCCTCACTAATCTGTTGGAATTTTTTGAGAGTGTCAACAAGCATGTGGATAACGGGGATCCAGTTGACATTGTTTATCTGGACTTTCAGAAGGGTTTTGACAAGGTCCCACACCAAAGGCTCTTGAATAAACTTACCAGTCATGGAATAAAGGGACAGGTCTTGTCCTGGATCAGCAACTGGCTAAGGGACAGGAAACAGAGGGTAGCACTAAATGGACACTTCTCCAAGTGGAGGGAAGTAAAGAGTGGGGTCCCCCAAGGTTCAGTACTGGGACCCCTGCTTTTCAAGCTCTTCATAAATGATCTAGTGGTAGGAGTAAAAAGCAAGGTAGCCAAATTTGCTGACGACACTAAATTATACAGGGTAGTGAAAACTGTGAGAGATTGTGAGGAGCTCCAGAGAGATCTCTTGACACTGGGGGAGTGGGCAAAACAGTGGCAAATGAGCTTCAACATTAGTAAATGCAGAGTGATGCATGTTGGGGCAAAAAACCCCAATTACATTTATAAACTGTTGGGGTCTGAACTCTCTGCGACAAACCAGGAAAGGGACCTTGGTGTCCTGGTGGACAACTCAATGAAGGTGTCAACCCAGTGTGCCTCAGCAGTGAAAAAAGCAAACTCAATGTTAGGGATCATTAGGAAGGGTATAGAAAATAAGTCAGCAAGTGTCATTTTGCCTCTTTATAAATCTATGGTGAGGCCCCATCTGGAATATTGTGTACAGTTCTGGTCGCCATACCTCCAAAAGGATATTCTGGAGCTGGAAAAAGTGCAGAGGAGGGCAACCAGAATGATTAGGGGACTGAAACACCTTCTGTACCATCTGAGGCTGCAACGGTTGGGCTTCTTCACTCTTAAACAACAGCGCCTAAGAGGTGACCTGATTGAAGTTTATAAAATCATGCATGGTGTGGACAAAGTAGATAAGGAAAAACTGTTTTCCCTATCGCACAACACTAGAACTAGGGGACACTCATTGAAACTTTTGGGTATTAGTTCTCAAACAAATAAGAGAAAGTACTTTTTCACCCAGAGGATTACTGGTCTATGGAACTCCCTGCCAGAAGAAGTGGTGACAGCTGTCAGTCTTGACAGCTTCAAGAAAGGATTAGACAAGTTCATGGAGGACAAGGGTATCAATGGCTATAATTATGGATACTTAAGGACAACCTCCGGGTTGGAGAGATAGGCAGTATATCTCTCAATGCCATTTCCAGGGAATCCTAAGCAGGTGAAGGCATCTGCTTGGGAATACCCTGAAGGAAATGGTGAGCCACTGTGTGAGACAGAATGCTGGACTGGATGGGCTGTGGCCTGTTCCAGCAAGGCTGTTCTTATGTTCTTATGTGCATCTAACTTTGGCTGGCCAGATTATTACCACCAAGGACCACTCAACATTTTCATAAATGACTTGTATGAGAGTGTGGAGGAAATTTTCATCAAATTTTGCAGATGACACAAAACCGGGTGGATTAGCTAATACAATGGTACCTTGGAAGACAGGAGCAGAATTAAAAAATTACTTGATAGGCTTAAGAACTGGGCGGAAACCAACAGAATGAAATTTAACAGGGATAAATGCAAGGTTTTACACCTGTGGGGGAAACAGATACATGGGGGATACTTGGCTTAGTAATACTACAACGGAGAAGGATCTTGGGATCATTTTAGATCACAGGTTAAGTATGAGTCAACAGTGCAACATGCCTGTAAAAAAAGGCCAACACTGTTTTAGGATGCATTAACAGAGTATACTATCCAAAACCCATGAGGTACTAGTCCCCCTCTACTCAGCACTAGTTAGATCACATCTAGAGAACTGGGTCCATTTCTGGGCACTGCACTTTAAGAAAGATGAAAACACCTGTAAACTTATCATAAAGAGGGAGGGAATGATCTGTTCTCCAACATCCCAGGGTTAAAATTACAGAACCTATAGGTTGAATATTAGGAAGAACGTCTTAACAGAGCAGTACAACAGTGTAACCAATTGCCTCGAGAGGGAGGTGATGAGCGCTCCAACATTTGGAGGCATTCAAGAGAGAATTGGACAACCATCTGTCCTATCTACCTTGATTTGGACTCCTGCATTGAGCGCAGGGGGTTCGACTCAATGGTCTAAAAGGCCTCTTATAACTCAGTTATTCTGTGATTCTGTGGCCAGAGATTATCTGATTTATGCTCAGTAATTACATAGCAACATGCATAGACATAACTACACAAAATTGTTTTCAACAAATGTTTTGTTAATTTTGTATACAGTATAACTCAGGGGTTTCTTTTGCTGCTATCATCTCCAGTGATGGTGAACCTTGGCACTCCAGGTGTTCTTGGACTTCAATTACCAGAAGCCTAAGTCAGCACTCCTGCTGATCAGGGCTTCTGGGAACTGAAGTTCAAGAACATATGGACCGCCAAGATTTGCCATCACTGACTTCTAGGCAGTTTTCCTTGTCACATACTCACTCAGTCAACAAGAAAGGATGAGGTAGACAGAAGCCACTGGCCCTGCTTCCTCATGACAATGCATTGTCATGCTCCCCCTCCCCCCTCCCACTACATAGCCAGGTTTTTTGATTCTCAAGGATCTTCAGTTGTCTAGAAGAGCCACACACATGTATAACTTTACATATGTGAGTCATGTCTAAATAAAAATAATGGTGCAATCATCAGTAAAAAATTTTTTAAAAAAATTGCAATATGTGGCACTGGTAGGATATCAATTCTAAATATTTTGAGAAGGTGGGAAATTGAGCTTAGTGATAATGATAAATGATCTAGGACAGAGTTCAAAAAAGTGACCTTGTTAAAAATGTAATTATATAATGTACCCAGAAAAACTGGGGACTGACAGTTCCAGAGCTGTAGTCCAGAAAGGTAACTTTTCCAATATTTGTTGTAAATATATTATGTTAGCTGCTTATAGCCTAACAATAGCTCTTTGCCTAAAACAATGAAGTAGGATAAAAATAAATCCCAAAGAGTGTCATGCAGAAGAATAGTCTCAAATAAAAATTTGGTGGAGGGAAGATTGTTTGCTTCATTCTCTCTGAATAGTGTCCCTGGAAAGAATTAAGGGTAGAAGGAAGAAGAACAGATGAAAATATATTTAGGAAATGAGAGGAAATAACAAAATGAGAGAGAGACATTTTTTTCAAGACTAACTCCAAAGGAGGAAACAAACTGTACAGTGAAGATAAGACCATTAATATAGAAACTGGAAAAAAAGTTAAAAATAGAATGAAAACGGAGAGGCAATGTAAAGAAAATGAGTAAAGTTTGGATTCTATACAAAACACATTTTTTGTTTATAAGCAGCCTGACCCCACTACCACATGACGATTTCTTTGATTTGAAACATTTAGGTACTTGGGTGAGGACAGAGAGAGGTGTCCAAGATGGTTCTGGAAAGAGAGTCCAGCACACTCTGGTAAGCAGCCACACTAATATGTGATGGCTCTTTTCTCCATCTGCTGTTGCAAGCAGATATGGTGTGTTGGTACTTCAGATGAAAAGGAACGTGAGTTAGAATAGCCCTGCAATGAAAGAAATCTTCAGATATACTGCAACTATATCACTGTGTGCTGGTACTACAGCTTCATTCTTCTTCTGGTCAGTGATGCAGTGCAAAAAAATTTACTACCTACTTTGTGGGCTGGCCAAATCTGTGGGTGGGGCCAAATCTGTGGACGTGGCCAAACATCCTGCATTATGGGCTATGGAGGTGGGCCTGGCCAACCAAGTGGGCATGGCCTAGGGAAATTTCTGCTACCGGTTCTACAGAACCTGCTGCAATGCATCACTGCTTCTGGCCCTCTGTTACAAGTGTTTGTGCTCAACAGAGCATGGCTATGTGGAACCTGACACATACTGAAATGTTGGATATAACACATCTGACTTGTGCATATCTACAAAGTTCCAGCATGTTATGTAAACACCATTAGTGAGACTACCAAACCTGAAATTAATGTTGGCTTTCATATAAAATATTGTGACTCTATACCAGAACGCTTAAAAAATTCAATTAGCCATTCTTTTTAGATTACTTGGTAATCATGATTGTATCTGAAATACAAAATATGTGCAAGTGCTTTTCACAATTTTGCTTGACATATTAAGCAGCATTTGTTTCACTCGTCCAGGCAAAGATGAGGAACTAACATTCATCCTATTCTGCCATGCTTGATGCTGTTTTTGTACTGGTGGGAACAATGTCTTGAACAAAAGTGCCAAATTTTGTACAGAATTGCCTATTTTTTCATGCATACCTGTGAAATTTGAACAGTTATATCAATTGTCCCAAACCAATCTGTCTTCTACTCTGTGTAAGAATCTGAAGTACTGGATATGTTGTTTGTATCTTTCTCAATACTCACCTAGTGCTTGATATGTACATGTATGTGCTTTGCTTATCAAAAGCAAAGGCTACCAGAGGCATTTTACAAAAAATACAGAGCTGTTAAAGGGGGCGGGGGAGCAGCTTCTTTGTGTTGCTTTCAGCTTGTGGCAAGATAAGTCATGGGACTTTGAAATTTCTCATTGAGGTTTCTCATCCTGTTGAGACGGTATAAATCAATGATGGCGAACCTTGGCACTCCAGGTCTTCTGGAACTTCAATTCCCAGAAGCTCTGATCAGCAGGAGTACAGACTTGGGCTTCTGGTAACTGAAGTCCAAGAACAGCTGGAGTGCCAAGGTTTGCCATCACTGGAATAAATCAACAAGAGGAAAGGATTTAACCAGGCATGCCAAGGTTTGTCATCACTGGCATAAATCAACAAGAGGAAAGGATTTAACCAGTTTTCCCCCTTCATCCTTATTCTGGAGTTATAATATGAGAAAATGAAAAGAGGGGAAAGAGAAAATTCAAGCAGCTACAACTTTAATGCAAGCTACCCTTGCTAAAATTCCTTCCTCCAAACAACTATTAAAGCTACAGAAAGTGTGATATCTTGTTCATATGGTCATCCTATCTGGACTGAGGCAAAGGAGTGCAACATTTTCCTGCATTGGATTTTAGGCTATCATTCTGACAGTTCTCCAAATGATGACATCAATCATGAAATAAATACATAAATACCCCAGATAATGCTAAAACTTGGTTCCACGAGTCTTAGCGTTATCTGATTTTTAACGTTATGTGATACATTTATCACACAACATTTAAAAATGCCCGGTTCCCTTTCCAAAGAGGAAAGGGAACCGGGGATTGATCCACCTGCCTCTTTGGAAAGGGCAGCAGGGATTCGATGTGTGTAATGCCCTCTGCTCTTTCCAAAGAGGCAGGTGGATTGAGCCAAGCCCCAAAGTCGGCAGATATGGTCTCCGCCTGGGAAGTGCCTTCCCAGACAGAGACCAGCCCTGCCGACTTTGGAACATGGCTCTCCGGCGAGCGTTGCCTTCCCTGAAAGGAAGCCGGCATTGGGACACTCTGATCCCCGGGTTTCTTTGGGGATGTGCATTTCCCCAAAGGAAACCGGTGAGTGGAGCGTCAGATCGCCAGTTTCCTTCAGGGGAATGTGTGCGTGCTCTCCTCCAAAGGAAACCAGCAATCAAAGTGTTGGATCACCAGTTTCCTTTGGGGGAGTGCACGTGCACGTGCAGTCCCCCAAAAGAAACTGGCAATATGATGCTCCAATCTCAAGTTTCCTTTTGGGGAAAGTCTGCACATGAGTGCATTCACCTGCTTTCCCTCAAAGGAAACTGCTGATACGAGCATCTAATCCCTGGTTTCCTTTGGGGGAAGGCGGACTCCCTTCCCCCAAAGGAAGCCGGAGATAAGAGCGTCCGAATGCTGGCTTCCTTTCAGGGAAGGGAGGTGAGCATCCGATGCCTGTTTCCCTTAACCAGGGATCGGATGCTTGGGTCTATTGAGGCCTCTTTATCCCCCACCCAGCAAGAAGACCTCCGGAGATCTCTGCCCCAAAGCCCGCAGAGCTGGTCTCCAGCCTTGCAGGCTTTGGGGCAGAGATCAACATTGGGGAATTTGAGGAATTTTGCATCGTACAATGTTAACTTAACATTGTGCCATGCAAAAGTTTTCCTCAAATTCCCCAACGTTATCCGGTTTTAGTGTTAACCAGTGCATTTGTCAACTGGGGTACAACTGTGTAAAGCCTTTGTATTAAGGGATCAAGTCTGATGTACTCTTAAAGACCAGAGGAAGAATTTTGATAAACCAGTCCAAAAGTCCATCTAATGCAACATCCTGTCTTCCACACTAACCAGCCATATGCCCACAGTCCATGAAGCAACATGGTGCAATACATGCAACAAGCACTCTGAAGAATTTTTGGATTTGTAATTTCATGAGAGCATTAATATTGGTATTCCTAGCCCCTCTTCAGAAAATGCCACTGTGAAAGAAGAAAAAATTAAACGAATATGTGTCTAATGCGCATATACATTCTTGGCTTTGTAAAGAAATAAACAAGAAAACAATGAGGAAACTGATGGAAAGAAGTGGAAAGATTTCTCTTTTATGCCCCAGTCCACCTTTTGTAGAAGCCAACACAAAGTTCCTGGGACCCAAACCCACAATTTATTATCCTCAGTCACTCCAAAAGTTTTACATTGTCCAGACAGAAGGTCTTAAGCCACAAGAACTCACCTTTCTGATCATTTAAACCAGGGGTTTCCAACATAATGCCCGCAGGCTGGATCCAGCCCATGGTGCCATTTTATGTGGGCCCCCACCCTTCCAAGGGCATTGAAAAACAAAACATCCACTCCTTTGAAGCTGTTGGGACAAAATGGCCACCCCATTGTAAAGGCAGGGCAAAATGGACATCCAGTCCTCGAAACTGACTGAGAGAGCATGACCCAGCCCCAGGCTTGAAAAGGTTGGGAACCTCTGATTTAGATATTGACTGAGATCATGCACCTTCTGCTTATATGCTACATTTGAACAGCTGCTTGCTTTTGAAAGGAACTGCAGAATGAACTCACCAAAAAGTGCCTTCATTTTGGCAGTTTCACATCTGGCCTACACATGGAAGAAATATTTCTTGCTATTGTTTCTTTCTCAGAAGGATGTCTTTTGCCTACATGTGCACATGTGTCATATTGTACAGTTAATGTGCATAAAAATGCTATAGTTACCAGATGCCAAGAGAAATGCACTCTGCACCGTCTCTGAGGCAATTTCATCAATTTTTCTTTCATGCCGTAAGAGTTAAATCTTAGTGCTAAAAACAGAAATTGGGTGAGCCGTGAAGCAAATGGCTTCTTATAACCAAGGTAGCCACTCTAAAGTGAAAATTCATAGCACAAAGTACATTTGTCTCTAGTAGAACTCCTGCTGGATTTGAGGAAATCAGAAGAATTTTAGTAAGACTAATGATGTTTCTCAAAAAGGGTTAGGGCTAGCTTTACAGCCCAGAATCAATTCCTTTCTCAAGTAAAAGTATGAGCACTTCAAAGCTAGCCAGCAGGTACCAACCTATAGGTAATTTACATTAGTTAATTACACTATATATTGCCAGGATGTGTCTGTAGAGAGCACTCTGAACATTTATTATCTGTCTTGTTGTTACTTTGAACATTCATTACTTATGCCTCCACTTGTTTCCCTCCCCATCCCTGCAACAACCGTGATGACTATTTACATAACTATGTACCTTAATACTGTACTCTGTGCATCTAAGGAAAAGGACTATAATCAACAAAATCTCACTGAGAAACAAATCTGATAGTTTTAAAGGTGACACCATATTTTGATAGTTTTAAAGGTGCCACAATACTGTAGTTAATGGGTCTACAGATAACATCAGCAGCTATAGACTTGTAGTTAACCTTCTTTTTATGGGAAAGGTGATTAAGAGGGCTGATCAGCTGCGGGCGTTCTTGGATGAAACTAATTATTTTAATCCTTTTCTGTCAGGGTTTCTGATTTCACCACAGCATCAAGACTGTACTGGTCACACTGCATAAGGTGGTGGCGGGGGAGTACTTCATCCTTCCTGGTGTTCCTGGATCTCTGGGCACTTCATTGTGGAGTATCCCAGGAATCATTCACCTCTCTCTCATGTTATTTAATATCTATGTAAAGCAATGGGTGGATCATCTGGAGATTTGGAGTTCATTGTCATCATTGAATTCTGATGACACATAACTCTATCTCTCCATTACATCTTCTGCAGTGGATGCAGTCTGATACCTTGATGCTTGAGTGCTTGGCCTTGAAAATGGAGTAAGCTGGGACAAAACAGATGAAACTGAATCCTGACAAAATTGAACTTCTAACCTTTTTTTTTTTTGGGGGGGGGGGGCATTTGCCCTACTTGGAGGCCTGGTCCCTACTTTGAACAAAATTGTACTTCCTTTGAGGGACCAGGTTCTCAACTTGGAGGTCATTTAAGATCCAGCCCTCAATGTAGAGCCACAAATTGTGATAGTACATAAAGCTGCATTTTTCCAGCTTTTTCAGATTGCCCAGTTGTGCACCTACTTGGACAGATTATCCTTGACCACTGTGGTCCACACACTGGTAGTCTCAAAGATTGACTACTTGTAATGCTCTCTCCATGGGGCTGCCCTTGACGCTGAAAAGGAGACTACTACAAAATGTAGCAGCCGGGTTGATCACCATGATGAAGACATTGGAGCATATTATCCCAACCCTGACTTTTCATCTCCATTTACAGCCAAAAAGCCAGTACTGTCTGCTGATGTTTCCATGGACATGTGGCAGGCATGCCTTAACACTGGAGTGCATGGAACACTGTTTACATTCCCACCGAAGTGGTCCCTATTTATCTACTTACAATTTCATGGTTTCAAACTGCTAGGTTATCAGGAGATGGGACAGATGACAGGAGCTCACTCTGTCATGCAGCACTTGGGTCTCGAACTGCTGACCTGCCAACCTTCCAGTTGTCAAATTCAGCATCTTAACCACCAAGCCACTGCAGTCTATTCCTAATAACCCTAAATAAAGGTGAAGAGTAACGTTGTGGTCAGACAGGCATTTTCTGGGTGGTTTGGGGGCCGGATGGCCATTTTGCCCTTCCTCCACGACATGGCACTTCTGGGTGTGGTGGAGGTGGTGGGACCCCCAAATGAAATGGTGCTGTGGGCTGCATTCGGCCCACTGGCTGCAGGTTGAGCATCCCTGATCTAAATAGTTATTAGGAAATTGAAAGCTTCCTCCTGCTCTCCTGCAGAGGGGAGAAACAGAAGAGGATGTTATGTTATTATAGCTGCATGGGAGTTCAGCAATGATACTGTTTAGCAGACCAAAAGAACATTGCAGGCGCACCCCCCAATAAAGGACTCAGACACTGGTAAAAGTGGATAACGGCATTGGGCCACCTTTATTGATTCATGCCCTAGTCCGAATTATAAATTTCTATTGGTAAAACGACCAATCATAATTCTTAAGGCAAGCAGGCCGAAGTAACACTGGTAAGGTACCACCCCAAAATTGCCAACGGCAATTGGTTACAATGTATCTATTTGTATCAATTGTTTGTTGACAACAAACAAATTGTTGACCGTAGTCAATATCTAACTAATGACCCCACCCTCTGACGCGTATCCGTGAAATCACGGGGTGATGCATGCTGTCTAGCTATCGCCATCACCCCGTCGCCTAGTTCGTCGTTGACCGGACAACGTTTAACCAACTTATGCCTGTCTAGTGTTGTCCAGTCAATTGCGAACCTGCCGGATACCTGTGGGTCATAAATGTTTACCTTACCAGTGATACCCGCCACACGGGGAGGCTTCCAAAAGGCTCACCGCCCCCCCAAGACCGTCAGCTCGGTCGACTCGCCAGTCCACTAACCAGAGGTCCATACCTCCCTGTGACAGATGGGCCCCATTCCCTGAGTAAAGCACGTAAATTTGCAGACTGATGTCGGGGAGGCTAATGACGCCTCCCCCGCCCTTGTCAAAAAGGAACTGGGCAATAGCCCCGTTCACGGAGCGTCGGCTCAGTCAAGAGCCTCGAGGTCGAACGCCCCCCTGTAAGCGTACCGCGGTAACGTGTCCGACCAATTGAGGGATGTGGCAGGCCACACATAATGTGAGCAGGGCAGGTCACTGCAAACCGCAAGTTTCCGCGATAGGTCAGTGACCCGCCCCAAGCCATCGCCCCCAAGGTACATAACCAGGACATCGGGCGAGTCAGCATCCCTGATGTAGAAAAGGAATGGCAACAGTTCTCGCCATAACATGCCGCGCTTACCATACCACCTGAGACGTGCGGATGCACCCAGTCCCAGTCGGGGTCCCACTCTGTCGCCTGCAGCGTAACGCGCTGCCCTGTGCAGCGAAACGCGCTGCCCTGTGCAGCGTAACGCGCTGCCCCATGCAGCGTAACGCGCTGCCCTGTGCATGTGGCTACGGCCCACCAGGCATACTGTCACCGGTGTAAAACGACACCCAGGGTCTGTCAAGGAAAAAACGGGGGGGGGGGGGAGAGACAGTGCAGTGACTAAACTGGTACTCACGGTTGAAGAGGGCGAACACAAAACTGAAAACATTGTGATCCCCACCCTCCCCTGCGGCGTATTTAGCCCAGGAGTACCCCAAAAACAGCTGCAGTAGAAGCCGCCCCCATCCTGAATGAATGGGTGCCGCAACTAGCCCCAGAGAGGCCAGCACTGTCTAGTGCCTTCCCGGCACCCTCCAAAATTGTAATTTAGTAAGGCAAGACCCACCCTGGTGACAGAAAAACGGGCCATGGCACGTGCCACACAGTGCAAGGAAATCCTGTAGGGCACCAACCGGACAGAAGTCTGTCGAGGAACATCGTAGCAGTCTACTCCACTGCCTACGCCGTGCTGATTCGTTTTAGAGGAGCGTATCCCCAACTGAGCCCAATATTGTCCACACAGACATCTTCGAGTTCCAGTGCCCTACGACTTGCATCCGCCTTATACAGCATCTCAAGCTCGCTGATGCGGAGCGCTCCAAAAAGGCCACCGTTGTAGCCGCATGAATTGGGCTGCCTCATCTATCAAA
This sequence comes from Bradypodion ventrale, assembly GCA_035047345.1. Classification (NCBI taxonomy): domain Eukaryota; kingdom Metazoa; phylum Chordata; class Lepidosauria; order Squamata; family Chamaeleonidae; genus Bradypodion; species Bradypodion ventrale. The sequence continues at coordinate 115,465,949 of JAWDJE010000005.1, read as the reverse complement.
ACAGAGGCCAGGCCAGCCCCGGGCCAATTGGGAAAAAACCCCTGGGAAAATCTTGCATCCGCCTTATACAGCATCTCAAGCTCGCTGATGCGGAGCGCTCCAAAAAGGCCACCGTAGTAGCTGCATGAAATGGGCTGCCTCATCTATCAACAGAGGCCAGGCCAGCCCCGGGCCAATTGGGTAAAAACCCCTGGGGAAATCGGGTGGGGTCGCCCGGGAAACGCCCGCACGCGCGCACCCACCCCTCCAAAACCTGTCTCACACGGAAGTCATTGGTGCTGTCCGCACGACCTCCCACTTTGGCCATAAAAGCCAACCCTGACAGCTTAGATGCTATGGTGCGTGGTGCAAGGCCCTGGGCATACAGGTAAACCATGAACCGCAGAACATGGGTTACCGGGATCGGCCAGGTTCCTGGCAGTCGAAATTGGGTACAGAATGCTCTAAAAGAACTAAATGCGTGGTGATACGCCTTACGCGTGCATGGCGCTAGTGACAGGCCAATCGCCCGGTTCACCTCTCCTTGCGAACGTCCCATATCTCGTCCGGGAGTGGCGAGGGAAATTCCTCCGCATCCGGGGCCAAGGCACGGAACCGGGAGATCTGCAGGCGGGACAAAGCGTCAGGAATATCATTATCAACCCCTGGGAGATGCCTGGCCCTGAAGAGAACGTTAAGGCGCAGGCTGCGCAACACAAACTAGCGCACTAGGTCCATAACCCTGGGCAATTTAGCAGTCTGTGCATTGACAATGTGGCCAACAGCCGCATTGTCACACCAAAAATGCACAACCGAGTTGGCCCACTCCTTGCCCCACAGCATCCAAGCACCCAGGATAGGTAAACATTCCAGATACGTGAGACCACGCAGGCGACCCGTGCCTGCCCAGGGTGGTGGCCACCCACCATAGGCCCACTTCCAATTAAAGTACATCCCATAACCCAGGGATCCCGAGGCATCAGACTGTATCTGAAAGCAAGGGGGAGCCAGGAGCTCAGACCTCCAAAATGACACCCCATTGAACTCCCTCTGGATCTGTGGCCAGACAAGCATGTCTGCCCTGATACCCCGGGTAAGTCTAACCCTATGGTGGGGCCTGGATAATCCTGCCATGGCGTCGCACAAGCACGAGCAAATGCCCTGCCCGGTGCGACGACCCTGCAAGCGGAATTGAGGTGACCATGTAGCACCAGCAGTTCCCTCAGTGATGCCATGCGCTCGGCCAGCAAGTCCGAGATAAGGGCCACTAGCCTTGACACTTTATCCCGCTGCCACCTAGAAGCCTGCACTACCGTGGCAATCCCCACCCCCAGGAATACTAGCTGTGTAGACGGGCCCCGGTCTTTTCGGGCGCTAAAGGGACACCAAGTTCCTCCATTAGCGTCTGAAATGCGTTGAGGAGACGTGTGCACGTGTCCCAGCCCCGTTCAGCCCCGAATAAAACCATCCAGGGAATGGGCTACAGACCGGGACCCTGATCTGCGGACAAAAGCCCACTCCCGGAAGGTGGAGAAACGCTCGAATGCCGAGCCCAAATGGAACAGCCAAAAGGCATGGCATCATAGAAATAATATGCTCCCCGGAACGGGGGCGCAGGGACAGGGCCAACGACCTTGCCCGCATAGACCTCCTTGTCAATGCTGGCAGCAGCCACCTCCTCCCTCCCCCTAAGGGATAAAAGATTGGGGGCATCCTGAGGGGACCTAACTCCCATGAAAGGGATCCGGAACCCCTGCCTAGAACCCTGAAGGAGATTACCCTCATCCTCTCCCTTCTAGTACAACGTGGGCCAACACTCCAACATGTCCACATTAATTGAGGAGGGAGCCCTTCGGTGAACTAGATCCATCTGCGGCAGTCTTGCCAGCCCCCTGTCCGCCCCTCCCTCTGCCCCGCATCCCTCCAGGCCTGGGACAGGCAGAGGCCGCATGGGGGCCAGCACAGGTGGGACACTCACGTCTGTATTTGCCATTCCTCCCATTGCAGGAACCATTGGACGAGAAAGTCCAGCACAGCAGGCGGGCTGGAACCCCCCTGCCCCTCCCCCTGGCAGGTGATCTGTGCTGGGGCCGCCTGCTGGACCACATGTCCACAATGGTATATGTCCCCGAGCGCGGGGCGCGTGGGCGTCACGTACAAAAGCCACAGCCTCTGGCATGGTTCATCCCACCTAATCTCGGGGTGCAGGGAAACCTGCCTACGGCATTCCTCGTCATAAGCCAACCACGATGGGCCCAGGAAGTCAACCATCGCCCGGTAGATGCTGTCCAAATACTGGACCATCGGAATTGCCAAATCCGGCCGGGCCCTAAGGTACACCGCCATGTATATGAAGTAGGCCGGCGACCATTTGGCCCACGTACTTGGTGGCTTGCGACGACGTGCCTGCTCCTTATCCTTCTCATCCTGCCCCTCCCTCTCCTCCTTGGTGGGGTCTCTGCTTAGGAGTGAGAAGATATCCACGTACTCCCCCCCGCCAAACTTTCTCTCTGGTGGCCTGTGCCAAGTGGTCACCCAGCGGTAAGGAATACCCCGCTTTCGGCAAGGCCGAGACAGGCACCGCAGAAACTGCGGGCATATGAAAAGGGGCTTGGACCAACCCAGCCACCCCCAAAACATTCCCCGCAGGGTAGGAAACACCCCCCACCACGGGGCCCTGGGTGGTAGTCGTCGTCGCCGGGTGGGGCACCAGCGGCTGTACCGCCGCACCACCCACGCGAGGACAAGGCCATTGGAAAGCCCCCCCAAGGAAGTCAGTTGTGTGGGTGCATTAGCTTGAACTGCATACTCACCCGATGCACCCCCACGGGCCGCCCCCACCGGGGGTTCCGGCCCACTGGGGGCGTCGGAGCTCACGACCACCGTAGAGCTCGTCACTGGGGCCTGACCCGCACCGGCCCGTTGGTTGGGGAGCTGCGAGGCAGTGGCCGAGGTCGTGCCACACGCCTCAAGCAGCTCGACCCGCCCCGTCGCCTGCCGCTGCCCAGCAGACGACGCGTCGAAATGAACCCCAAAGGGAGCTCCAGAGTGGCTAGCCCGGGCCAGGGATGCCTCGAGGGCCGCCACACGGGCCAATAAGGCTCCCACGCTGACAAGGGGCAAAGCCCAGCCGGCCCGCCTACTGCAGGCATGGGCACAGGTCCCTGTGCCCCGGGGCCCGAATAGGGAGGATCAGACCACCCCCCCAAGGTTGGAAGGCCCCGGAGCGAGCTGCGCCCCTATAGAGGAAGGGCCAGCGGAATGGGCAACACCAGGAGCGGTGTTCACCGCTTGTGGGCCGAGGGCCGCAGCCCCTACTGGACCCGTGCGTGGGCCAGCATTCTCCGGCCAGGGAAAAAAGACCCCATTCCACCGGTCCCGGTGGGTGCAGGCAAAGGCAGCTGCTTGGGAGGCGCGGCCACGGTCCTCCGACCCGGATTGCGCCTCCGAACCGCACAAGCCGCGCTCGCCGCCGGCACCTCAGCCAATCAACGGGAAGCCGAAACGATAGAATTCAGCAGCCAAAAGGCTTCCCGGTAAAGGTAAAAGCGACGGAGGTAAGAGGGAAAAACTTCTCCGCTCCGTCGCTTCGCAAAATAGCAGCTCGGCTGCCTCATGGCCACCCCTTTTATAAGGGAGCTGGCCACGCCCCTAACTACCCGGATGCCTTCGTCCTATGGGGGGGGGCCGCAAAGGGCGCGGCGGCCATTTTGGCGCCGCGCTTGCATTCTACTTGTTTCCAGTGCTGAACTGCTTGATTTGCAAGCCAATTCTGTGCTCATGCCACACAGAAACAATGAGAAAAAATTGCAGTTTTTCCGGTTCACCAATAGAGGAGGAGACAGAAGGAAATAAGAAAGGGATTTTTAAAAAAAAATCCCACTTTTTTCTTTTAAAGAAAGGAATTGTCTAATTAGGGTCCAGTGAGGTTTCCTACCCTGATACCACCCAATCCTTATATGTGGATATGACTCCATATCGTCCAATTGAACCCACCCAATTTAGCTCATAGGTGTACACAATGTTTCACTGAACATAATGAAACTTACTTCTGAAGGGGGGGGGGGAGAGAATAATTTAGGCTGTAATTTTGATTGGATCCCACCTGTTATATGCAAATTCCATGGAAATCTAGCTGTAACTAATAAACAGCATGAGGCCAGAAAGAATGAGCTGTTCTAAATTCATTTACTTAAAAGTTAGCTCCTTAGAAATTTTAAACAGATCTCAAGAAAACAAGCCTATTAAGATTTGTGCTATGTATATGCTAAAGAATTAGGTTATTAGGCTTGATTCCACATTGATTGAATGTATTTAATGTGTTAGAAAATTCGCAGACACGGAGAGAGAATCTCCGTGACACCAATGAGGAGTTTTAAAGTACAGATCTGTGTGTATCTTCTCAGACATGATTCCCACTAAGTTCTGGGGAAAAAAGCATGCTTAAGAAGTTGGAGCAGGGGTGGCCAACCTTGGTGCTCCAGCTGTTCTTGAACTTCAGTTCCCAGAAGCCCTGATCAGTAGTTGTGCTGACTTGGGCTTCTGGTAATTGAAGTCCAAAAACAGCTAGAGCACCAAGGTTGGCCACACCTGAGTTAGAGCATTTGTTGTGCTGGGGCCTCCATGAAAATGAAATCCATTATCTTCAACAGAGCAAAACAACATTCTACAAGGCAATTCTAAAAATTTGTAACTTTGAAACTGGACCATACCTGTCAAGCACGGCTCCGGACAATACAGGACCTGCGTAGAAGGCTTCTGTGCAGAACCCTTCTACGCATTCGCAGAAGGCTTCTATGCATGTGTAGAAGGCTTCTGCACAGAAGGCTTCTGTGCAGAACCCTTCTACGCATGCGTAGAAGACACATCCCCTTCTGCACAGTCAAATTATAGGATGGCGGCAGCTCTGGGCGGGAAAGTAGCAAAAGCGGCGCTGAATTACGGGAAATCCCGACCAATACGGGATACTTGACAGGTATGAACTGGACTCCGAACAAGCACCACACTTGGTACAGAAATAGCAGACAGTCTGCTCTTGCTCTGCACCAGTAAAAGGCTTTGAAGTTATGATTTTTTAATATGTAAAACAGTTGCTGAAAAGTGTGGTCTTTTATGCTTCCAGATTTAAGACAGATCAAATAAACTCAAAATATCAATCTTGCTTATCTTGAAGGAAAACAGTTGATCCAACCTGTATTTTTTATTCAGAAGGAATCCTTACTGCAGAGGTTGAAATATTCACCCTTTTAAAAGGATATTCAAAGGGGAAAACAATACAGTAACTGTTAAAAACTGCATTGAGGAGACTAAACATTGTTGCAAGTTCACTGAGTATTGGGCAATCCGAAATCTTGATCCTACCAGTCAGGGTATAATTAGCTAACACTTAAGAGAAAAACTTATACAATAACTCCATCCTAGCCAATCAATGATTCTTTTTCTGATTGTAAAAATGTTTTTACAATACTTTTTTTTTTAAAGTACAGAGAACAAAAATTCAGAAGCTCACTTGTTTAAGCTGAGAAATTACTGTGGCTGCGAATGACCTTACTTAACTTTAGCTAAACTTTGCTGTCTATTATTCCCATCTTGTCACTATACAAGTGTTAAAATTAAAGGCGGGGGAAGGACTTCCAAAGATGCTATGTATCATCATCACTCTTCTGATGTATCGTGAGTTAGATCTCCAAAATGTCCTATAATTGCTCTGCTTATGTCTTGTAAACCAACAGCATATCATGTTAGCTTCTTCTTTCTTCCTATGCTCTTTCTAGCAATATTGTCTTTTCAAGTAATTTTTGTTGTCTTGAAAACAGCTGTGACTTACTTTGTTGAGTCCACCCTTGTCAAGTTAGATCTTCTGCTTTTCCTACTGCCTGCTCAAATTTTCCCAGGAATATTGTCTTATCTGATTTGTTCTGTATTTTCTTTATTTGTACTTGGTAGACTAGCCCTAACTTACTTTTTTCCTCTGTAATGAGAGTTCAAGCTTCACTTGATGGAGCATACATGTTTTTCAATTTCTAGCTGTTTATGGTAACACTCTCTTCTAATATGACATTTCAAATTAATTAATTTTCCCCTTAACTTTCATCTCTATCTTTCTTTTACCTTGGTCTCCAGTGATAATTTTCGCTAATTATCAGTTCTCTCTCTTTTTATTTCAAGACATGAGAGGACATCTTTTGGAAAACATGCTCACATGTTGGTGGAATTTTTAGTCCAATATAGCTTATCTTCTTCAGGTTGCCTACCACAAAGAAAGGGTTTGAAAACTGGAATATTTATTTATTTATTTTTCAAATTTCTATTGCTGCCCAACTCAAAACCGACTCGGCTAACAGCATTAAAACAAACATTACCATCATAACTAAAACCCTTTAAAAGTCCATAAAAATACCCACAAAGTTACCCACCCCGCCCCATCAGTTAAGAGGGACAGAGAGTGATCTTGTTATATGAGCCAGCAAGCAGGGGTCACCACAAAATATAGCTGTCTAGTCTGCATATTATGGAGTGAGCAGACGTTATTTTACCTGAGAGGATAAAGCATGTTTCTATTTCTCTGAAGTGTATGTTGCTCTTATTCATAAAAATATTTTGGCACAGCGGGATTTAAGCCACATCCCAGCTGTCCCTGCTTCTGTCCTCTCCCACCAAGCATGATCATGTGATCATTATCTTGCATATACCTGTCAACCTTCCCGATTTGGCCGGGATTACCCCGTAAATTGACGTTGATTGACGTCATAACCCGCCCCCCGGTGCCAAAACCCTGTAATTTGGCAGCGGGGGAAACACTTTCTGTGCATGCGCAGAAGGGTTTTACCCCTTCCACGCATGCTGAAAGCGCTACATCACTTGCGTAAGGGCTGCGCAAGCAGCGTAGCACTTCCGCGCATGTGTGGAAGGAGTAAAACCTTTCCACGCATGCATGGAACGCGACCTGCGCACAAGCGATGTGCGCAGGTCCCGTTTTTCCAGAGCCGTGGGTTGACAGGTATGATCTTGCATCCTCTAGTATCGTGTAATTTTATAGATCCTCTTTTGGAATTTAGGTTTAGTACAGGGATAGGGAACCTTTCCCTCTTGGAAGGCCTCATTAAATTAGTTGTAATCAAATTAGGCCATATCCAAAAAACTTTATTTAGATATACTAAAAAATGTATATTTTTTGTAAGAATCTAACTAGTATGTACTTAATAATTTCAAATAATAAAATAAAAACCATGGCCGCACTTAAGGGCCTAGAAGGCAGGAAGTTCCCTACCCCTAGTTTAGTATATGTATACTTAAAATTCTGTTTTAAAAAGCCAGAAATTTCATTTTTTTTAAAAAAACCTCCAATTTATGAATATAATTTATTATACTTGTATATCCATGATGCAAAATGCTAGGAAATGGTTGGCTATTGTTGCACAATGCTGTACCCATGTTGCCAGCAGAAAATAGGTGCCAAGCTTTATATATTGAAGGGCAGCCTGAATGTTGACAACACCAATGATAGCAGACAAATTAGTCTATATGAACATAGAGGATTGTACAATTCAAACAGAAATACCAAAAATGGGGAAATCCCAGAAGCTGCCTCCTTTTCTCATCAGTTTACGACTCTTCACCCAAACACAATGCAATTGCTATGGCTGGTTGTTGTTGTTTGCAAGTATGCATGATAATAAGCATAAAAAGGTGAGATACACAGAAAGAGCCTCCTCGAAGACTGTGGTATTTTTGAGCCACAATCAGTCATAGCCTGGTAACAGTAACCTTGTATTGCTGGCTAATTTTTCTCATACAAGGTCAGGTGAAAGGAACTGCAGAATGAACTCACCAAAGGGTGCCTTCATTTTGGCAGCTTCACATCTGGCCTAGACACGGAAGAAGACAAAGCACTGAGTCGGGTGTTTACCCAAGTGGGCGGCATAAAAATTGAAATAAATAATAAATAAATAAATAAATAAAAAGGTATCCTGTAGATGAGTGGTGGCCAAACTTGGCACCCCAGGTGTTCTTGAACTTCAATTACCAGAAGCCCAAGTAAGCACACCTGCTGATCAGGGCTTCAGGAATTGAAGTCCAAGAACATCTGGGGCACCAAGGTTGGCCACCCCTGCTGTAGACCATCCTGACTGCTGCCATTGGTGTTGTCAACATTCAGGATTCCCTTTGCTACATAAAGCTTGACATCATTTTGCTTGCTGGTAATATATATTCATATATTCTAGTATATGTTAATTTGCAAGAAACACACAATCCCAGTCATTAAAAAAAACATACTGGATTTGTATTCTGCCTTTCCTTTCAAAGAGTTTGTGACAGCATACTTCTATGTATGTAATGTTATCTTAAAACAATACTGAAAGATAAATGAAGTTGAATGACCTGAGCCAAGTGAGTCAGGTCATTGAAGGAAGCTTTATGACTGAATAGAAAAATGATCAGTGATTCAAATCAGATTCTCCTGCACACACTGTCTTTGTGTGTATAGCCTCATCTTCTAATAAAATGTCTTTCTACATGGTTTTGCAGGTTAACATAAGAAGTGCTCTAAATCAGCATAAAACACAATGTAAGAGATTTGGCAAAACAGCATATGTGAATCTTCTCAAAAGTCCTGTGTCACTTTCTAAACCTTTTCCTGCTCTCAGTCCTCCAGAAGTGGCAAACATTAATGCTTATTCTGAGACCTATCCAAGTATAGTGGTGTTTTTTGTAGGAAGCCCCAGTAGGCAGCATGGTGCTTGGAATCATGAGAAATCTCAAAGAGTCTCCCAAGCTGGCACAACCCAAAGTTTTCCCTATGTTCAGAGAAATTTCATCAGCTAAGACAATTCTGGGCACTCTTTTCACCAAAGTGTCTAGCAAGTGGTCGCAAGAGGTAGGACTTAATCCACTGGTTTGTATTCCTTCTCCTGCTGTGCTTCTGTCACCCAATTCAATCTCCAGTCTCATTCAAAGGAAACTGCAAAACTGGCCTTGCAGAAAAAACTGAGTGGAAATTTATACTTCATCTGAAGATTCATAATTTAACAGATCGTTAATCCCACTTTTCTAAACCAGGCTGTAAAGCAGAATTAAATATGCAAATCCTCTTGTGCTTTAAACTTGCGTCTGTCCATCCATCCACCCAACCTTCTATCTATTGTACAGGAATTTGCCTTAGACCATGCTGTATACTAATCCACTCATGTAACTCAACTGGAGCATACAAGATTAGGGCAAAAAGATGTAAAAATAAAATTAAAGGCTTAGGCTACTAGAGGCCTCAGAACAGAGGAAATTCTTAAATATGGCACGATTGTTGATAAGTAGACAAGACTACCAATTGATAATTTAACTTCTAATCACTGAATGGCAGTGACTAAATTCTGATTATATAGATTGGGTTGTTTGTATTAATAGCCTCTCATCAGGAAAAAAGATACAGTATGAACTGCAATTTCAAGCCAAAAATATTGGGCTGAAAAAAATCACGCAGTTGCAGCAAGAGACAGAACAGTATTTTATTAGAGAAGACTGAATAAAATCTGTCCAGAAGACTGAATAACATCTGTCCAGGGGCTCAAAAATCACTCACTCAGTAGCTGTTTGAATTTTCACTACATAACCAATGGTGTCAATAAACACACTCTTAGTGTAAGTTATTGTCAGGTTAACTTCATTAGCCATGGTTCTTTAAAACTACCCATCCAATTTGAGAGGTTGTTTAAAGAAATACATGACAGGGGGCAGACTTATTATTACAGAAAATGAGACACTCACCATAAGTGGTAGATCCTGGAAGGCAACGAAGGGATATTGGAAAAGAAAGGAGTTGTGGTACAAGTCTTTCTCTTCAGCTTTCACGAAATCTACTGCCTTCACCTGGGGTGAAATATGTTTTCTCATCCTCAAAGCTGAAGAAACATTCAATAGTCATACCTTTTGTATATCTTATTCTTCACTTCAGCTAGCCCTGTGACTTACACATCTTTATGAAATGCTGAGATGTGGCCATTTCAAAGTGGTATTGAATGCTTTAAATATATATACAATAATACCTCAGATAACGTTTGCATCAGATAACACTAAAATCGCATAACGTTAAGCAATCTCAGAAAAAAATGCATCGCATAACGTTAAAATCCTATGGAATGTATCAGATAATGTTCACTGAAGCCTGTGCCGGTTGCAATGTATCTCTATGGAGTTTTAATGTTATGCGATTCATCCCATAGGATTTTAACATTATCTGATGCATGCATAAGATAACGTTCAAAATTGGATAATACTAAGACTTGTGCAACCAAGTTTTAGCGTTATCCAAGGTTTTACTGTATCAGTATATATGCGGTGGCTCAAATGGTTAAAATGCTGAAGATGAAGACTGGAAGGTCACAGTTCAATTCCTGGGTAGTGCACAGTGCATGATGGAGTGAGCTCTTGTCTCTGTCCCAGCTCCTGCCAACCTAGCAGTTCGAAAGCAAGAAATTGCAAGTAGATAAATAGGGACCACCTCAGTGGGAAGGTAAACAGCATTCTGTGCACTTCGGTATCTAGACATGCTTGCCACATGTCCATGGAAACATCTGCAAATGCAGTGCTGGCTTTTCAGCTATAAACCGAGATGAGCACTGAACCCTAGAGTTGGATACGACTGGCTTTCGAGCAAGGGTGACCTTTGCTACCTAAAACAATTCTTCACTAGGAGCTGTCCAGAGTGCTGCTGGCATGTGACTAACAGCTAGATATTAGGGATGTAAATCCTTGCCTGTCTCATACCTGCATAAAATGATGAGGAATCAAAAAATTATGTCCTTAGCCCACAAGATGGCAAGATACTTTGTGGTGCCCTTAACACGAGAAGAAAACGATTATTTTGCACAAAATAAACCAAATTGTGTAAATTATGCTTACAACAACAACAACAACAACAACAAACAGCTCAAATCCTACTGATGTTTGCATGAAGATTGTGTAATTGCAGCTAATTGATGAGGTGCTGGAGTGCACTTTGGTCACATGCCTAGTCACATGTCAATTTCTCATTAACTAGATGCAATTAGCCACAGCAAATTACACAAACCTTACTCAAACATCAATAGGATAAATAAATAAATAAATATCATGTCAGAAATTACTCTGGGTTGAAAGTTTTTTTTATTGTTTTTTTTGCTGGAGACACCAGAATGAGGCTCCTTTCATGTCCCCAAGATCTATGTTTTACCGTAAGTAAAACAAATTGAGGGAAGTGACAGCAGTTGATATTTTTGTGTATGAACTTTTAAGACAGAAGCACAAAGGAGTTGTTTACTACTTTTAAAATAATCAGTCATTTTCTGCTTGCAATATAAGTTTTTGTGAAGTGATCGTTTATGCAAATTGCAGACTCACTTATAAGAAAAAAAGGACTTGTTAGCCCTCTTCAGCCATTATTTACATGATGCGGGGTACACACTACAAGAGAAGTACCATTCCTAGGAACATTGCTTCCATGTGAAGATTGATATTGTTTGAAGAGACAGATCCTCCTTCCATATAGTAGCTACACAAAAGGACAAAACCTCTCCTTTTTGGACATGCAACTCTGCATGTGATGGTGGAGACAGAAGAAGCCTGTTGCCCAGAAGCCAGTGTAATAACTGAAAAGAACATTCATCTCACTTTACCAAGAACAAAGGCACAATGGAATCTTGCAAATTTCTTGTTGAAGTGTTTCATAAAGGTTGGTCATCCTACCCTGATACAAGCAAAGAATTTAGTGAGTACTCTACACGTCCTTACTGTGGACAAATTAAAATAGTCATATTGCCAAATCTTCTCACATGTTTATGACATGGGAGAAGAATTGTGTTGCAATAGCTCCTATACATGAAGATAATATCAAAACCAACCTAAATGTGAGTTTAAACATTTAACACTCAAGAAGTGACAGACAGTAAACTAAAATGACCTATAATAACACTAAACAAGTGAGTACAGAGAGTCATGCTGGACAACCAACCATCTATTTAAGACAGGGATTCTCAAACTGCTGCCCATATCACCATTTCATGTGCCCCCCCCCATCAACCACTTCCACCACACCAGGAAGTGCCATGTGGTGGAGGAAGGGCAAAATGGCCATCTGGCCCCCAAAAATGTCTGAGGGAGCGTGACCTGGCCCCTGGCTTAGAAAAGGTTGAGAACTCCAGATTTAAGAGATAGATCTATTGCATTTATTAAAAATAAATGTACAAACTGTTTGTATCTTTAAAGCATACCTGTCAACCGCGGCTCTGGACAATCTGGGACCTGCACAGAATGGTTTTGCGCAAGTCGCGTTCTACGCATGCGTAGAATGCTTTTACGCGTGTGTAGAACCCTTTTACGCTTGTGTAGCCTTCTATGCAAGCATAAAAGGGTTCTACGCAAGTGTAAAAGCCTTCTATACATGCATAGAATGTGACTTGCACAGAAGGGATGCGCAGTACCTCTTTCCCCCCGCTGCCAATTCCAGGGTTTTGGCAGCTGCGGGCGGGAAATGGTGCAAATCGGCGCCAAAAATTGGGAAATCCCGGCCAATCCGGGAAGGTTGACAGGTATGCTTTAAAGAGGTTACACTTCAAACAGTTTGTACATTTATGTTAAACTAGCAGAGGTCCCCAGCTGCACCTGGGGATTTGGGGTGGGGGTGGGGTGCTGACTATACTTCCAGGGTTGTTGTTGTCCTCCTGGGTGGGAGCGGTCAGCGGTGGTTAGGGCTAGGGCAGCAAGGGCTCCTGGCGAGATATAGAGTGCAGTAACTCACCTGCCAGGTTGTTCTATTTCCTCCTCTTCATTCTCCTCTATTCTCCCTCCTCCTCCCCCCTCTACTTATCCTCTTCCATCCATTTTCAGTTACCTCTTCCCCTCCTTTCCCCTCTTTCCGCCAACCACAAATCCTGCCTCTCCTCTTCCATTTTGAAATCAGCAGTGACACTCCCGAGGATTACCTTCCCTCCTCCCTAGCCACCAGTGCCCCCTCTCTGCTCGGCGGCTCCAACAGGCAAGGGAGAGAAATAGGCCTTCTTCTAGGAGACCGAATGATGTCTCCATACCACCCGTTCCAACATTGTGGATGAAGGAAGGCTCCAGCTCTGAGACGGGGTATCGGGGGTGTGTGCAGTGCAAAGACAGTGGTGTGTTTTTAGTGGCATCAAGTCGGGGTGGAAAGGTCTGGCAAACCTTTTTTTTTGTTTATTTTTCCAAATAATTTTTACAGCCCCATAAGAGGACCTTTGCCCGGGGCCTCCGGCTGTTGTTCTTCTCGGTGTTTCTTGCATGTTTCTGGCTGCCCCTCCAGCTCAGGCGCAGCATGCCCCCCCCGGGACATAGGCAGGATTCTCTCTCTCTCTCTTTCTCAAGAGAGAGTGAGAGGGAGATGTGCAAACTCAAACACACACGGTTTCCTTCCCGAACCACCGGGGTGGGCGGCATCTGGATTCCTGCTGACAAAGTCCTCTCACGGGTCGCAGAAAAGAGTGTCACAGGAAAAAATGGAGAAGGGGGAGGCCACCCCTCTTGCCCCATTTTTGCGCCTCTGGAAACACACTGCTGCCTCCTTTGGCCCCCCTCTGCCACCCCCACCAGTTCCATGAGCCTTGCCTCATTTTTTTCTTGGCTCGATCCCCTTTGGAGGGTGGAGAAAGGGGGATGTTTCATTCTCCTCCTGCCACCTCTTTGCCTCCTCTCCCTCTTTCCTTGTTTGGCAGGATCCTCGGAGGCCTCCGGGTCTCTCCCTCTGGTGCATCATCTCGGGGCTTGTGCAGAGGCCCTTCCATCTCTGGTGGGTTTTCCTTTGTGGCCTGCTCTTCCCACCATCCTTTCCTTTGCTTTTCGGCCTTGCTGAAAAGCATTCAGCCCTGTACATGCTTCCTAGGCTGCAGGTTGGTGAGTGCATGTCCTGCCATTGTTGGGCCAAGGTAGCAGCAGTGGCGGATGTAGGGAAGTGGGCATTGGGAAGCATGTTTGGAAGAGCAGGCTGCAAAATCCTCAGCCTCGCGTAGTCTCGTTGGCATGGCCCATGGTGCGAGGGTAGTGTTGGTTGCTGGGCAGCCCAGGAGGCTAGGGCAAGGTCTGCTCCTGAGGGGATGTGCTGGCATCTGTGGCAGAAGAGGGCACTGGGATGCCCTGCATTCATTGGTCTGTTGTTGTAGCTCCGCCCCTCCTGTGTTCGTGCCGGCCTCTCCAATTGGCCAGTGCAGGATGCAGGGGCTGCTAGGGGTTGTACTTTTTGTTGTTTTGGCCACTTTGTGGGGTGCCGGACCCAGCCATCCCAGAAATTGTACACACAAGGTACGTGTGTGCCAAATTTTGGGGGGTTTGGGCAAGGGGTGTGGGAGCGCATGCCGGACCCACAAGGTTACATCTCTCTTTTATAGGTATAGATAAATGCAATAGATCTCTCTCAGGAGTTCTCAACCTTTTTAAGCCAGGGGCCAGGTTACCTAATTTACCTAATAAAGAAGATAACAAAGCAAAAGCAAGCATGTGTTCATTTCTAGCACATCTTAGAATGTTTATTTGTTTTTACCCTATGTTCATTACACGTCACATCACAACTGCCCCAAGGACAGCCCTTCTAGAGTTCAGTATCACCATCTCAGATTCGACAATGGACCATGTACACCAGTTTTCTTACCTTGGTAGCATCCTATCTAAAAACTGCACCTGTGAACAGGATGTGGTGAAAAGAATCGGTGCTGTCTATTCTGCCTTTGGACGTCTGTCACATTGCGTCTTCATAAACAGCTTGGTATACCAAGCTGTTGTTATTTCAACCTACTGTATGGCTGTGAAACATGGACCCTCTATCGCCAAGACATCAAAAAGCTTGAGTGCTTTCACCAACAGAAGCTAAGATCCATCTTAAACATCAAGTGGGATGACTGTGTCACCAACATCGCAGTCCATGAGAAGGCAGAAATCTAAACAGCATTGAAGCTTCCATCATACGCCATCACCTTAGATGGATATGGCATGTCTGCTGTATGGATGGTTCCAGGCTTCCTCGCCAAATTCTTTATGGGGAACTTAGCTCCGGTATAAGACCTCACAGAACTCCTTTGAAGCGCTATAAGGACCAGCTGAAATGAACCATGAAGGTGTCAGGCATAAACCCACAAACTGGGGAGGCAGTGGCCAAAGATCATCCACTTTGGCACCAACCATCTCTGCTGCTACCAATCACTTCGAAGGGGAACGCTGCAGACATGAAGAGGCTAAGCGACAAGCATGGAAACTTCGTCAAACTCAACCACACCCTCCACTTATGTGTGTGGTCACATGTTTTATACCGGGATTGGATTATTGAGTCACCAGAGACACATCCATCAACTGAGAAAAAATGACTTTCAAGAAAAAAAATGTATGCTCAGACATGAGTAGCTGCCGCCGCCTGTACATAGGAACATCTGTGTCCATGAGCAAGTGTATGGACAGAGGCCTAGCCTTCAGGAAAGAGAGACAACAGGAAAAGTAATGACATAATATTTAGAGAAAAGAGGGGATTGCCTTCTCTGCCTACACCCCAGCAATGATAGGAATAAGGTTGAAGTGCAGCAACTCAGATGCCTGTAGAAGCATAGCAATGATTTTATCACATCCACATATCACATACAAGTCAGGGCAAGTGACTGCTTTACGTTCACATGTAATGTTATATCATATAATAAAACAAAATATGACTGTCCATTATTTTTACTGCTAAAATCAATGGTGACAGCAATCCCATGAATTTTAATCGAACTTGCATTTCTCAAATAAAAGGCAGTGATTTCCAACAGAAAAGAAACTATATAGTCATATAGGTGAGTGTGTCAGAACAGAGAAGAAACAGAGAGTAAAGCAGACAAAGAGAGAAGTTATGGGAGCCAGAAATACAAGAGGCTTTGTTTTCACAGAAGAATGTTAAATCTAAAATATGTTTACCTTTTTGTAATGGCACATTATGAAGTCTCACAGATAGCCAAAATACTTAGGATTAAACAAGTAGGGTTGATCTGGATCATTTTGTTAGGAGATAAAGAGAATGTTACCACATCCCAAGTCTGGCTAAGCAGTAGAATCTGTGGTGGAATCCTGAAATGGAAGTTCTCAGATGAACATTTGGAACACTTAACTTGTGGGGAGAGAACATAGGGCTAACTGCTCTTTTAAACTTTTTTTAATATTTCCAATTTTAGGGACTTTGGTTTGGCAAGCCTTTTTTAAAACGCAAAGTATGTTTTTATCCTCCAATGCTTGGACTTGCATCAGGCATAGTGCATTCCACAAGTGATGAAAACAGTGCTATAGAGCCTTCTCTTCATCATATTAGGCAAAAGCAGTGGTGGGCATCAACATGTTTGCACCAGTTCGCCAGAACCGGTAGCAGAAATTCTGGCTGACCTCGCCCATCCAAGTTTTGAAATAAAGTAGTCCTAATTTGGGTGCAACACAGGGCTTTCCCCTGGCCATGACAACCATACCACACTCACAGTGTGGTAGCAAAAAAATTTGGAGCCCACCACTGTCTGAACAGGAGGCAGTGTTGCATATGTGGAGTTTCTACATACAAGTTACAATCCTCATTGTTCCACATTCTGATTCACATGTACAAACTTGACAGGTATAACATACTTTTCTTTTCAGATGGAGTTACAGTGCCCACTTAATTTAAAAATAATAATATGCTTTCTACATTTCAAACTATTAAATGGGACAGAGATTATTTTGTTTGTGTGTTTATGTGTGAAGCAAATTACTTCAAGATATAATTAGATACAGGAGGTTGAATAGAAATTAATTCTATAAAATAGAAAAAATATGAAATCGGTGCTCATTCAGAAAGTAGCAAATCCATCAATCCAACAGACAGACAGGCGGAAGACAGATACAGTATAGCATTTCAAAATATCATTACAGGTAGAACAGTGTTCCCCAAACTTTCGTTTTTGGACTTCAATTCCCAGAAGCCTAAGTCAATTCCACAAAGCAATGATCAGCCTATATACTGGCTTAGGCTTCTGGGAATTGAAGTCCCCCTGTGGGTCGTGGGCCCCATGTTGGGAACCACTGATGTAGAGAATGGCGTAGAAATTGATATTATGACTGAAATCCTGTTGAGAAACACCACTAATATAAATTGTGATGATGTCATCTAATGGTAAAGGAAATTGTTAATTTAAAACTTCTTATCAATGCTTTCAGGTTCTGAAGTGCCCTAGGGGACTTTGTTTTCCCCTGGGGAAACCTTGGGAATCTCAAGATTAGAGGTAGCATTTAATATCCAAAAATCACCAACCACAAACCTGCCACCAGTCCCTGCCACTGATGGCAATTTTCATACTCTGAATGCATATTCACATATTACGTTATATTATATTACATTAAGGATTTCAATAGCTTAGTGTTAATACCATCACCATTTATGCCAGCAGAGTTACATCAACTAGATTCCATCCTATGTGTGTATGTGCATGTGCAGAGAGCATTAGAAAGAAAAAGGGAAAAATACATCAATTCAGGCTCCATCTTTCCTCCAAAGATGCTTCACCTTCAGCACCCTTAAAACAAAAAGGAAGTTTTTCTTCTGCTGATTCTACCACTCTTTCACTCATCCGAGCTCTCATCTATCCCACATGATGTGTATATAAAATAATATATTCGTCAAGTAACGAAAATCCTTACCAGTGGTACTAACAAATAAACTGATATAAAACATCTCCCAAGAAGGAGGATTTACATTAATCTCGTGTTCTGAAGTTTATGAAAGTCATTCTTAGTTTATTTAAAATTTTGTGCACTGCATTATTGCTACAGTGAGCATTTGGGTAGCATTCCTTATTCTGTCTCTGAAAGCTAATGTTGATATCTTACCTTCTAATAATACCTAATTAATAAGAGGGTTAGGGGGAAATTCCATTAATCTGAATCTCCAGCTACTACTAAGAGGAAATGGAAATTAATCTGTAAACATTAAACATATATAAAACCACAGCACTGGAATCAAAGCATCCAGTTTGAAATATACATGTTTATTATTTGCAAATTGGTCCCTTAGGGAATCCCCGATTTAAGCATATATATCAATACAAGTTGAGAACACAGCTCTATCATAATCGCCTCTTGTTCTGTTCTTTGAACTCCAAAAAGAGAGGTTTTTCTTAGTAAAGATTTACCTTGAGAATCTAGTATTTACATAAACAATCCGTATATGCCACATGAGTCCATTCAAGCTCATATAACCCTTTCAACAGACGAAGTCTTTTCAAGTCACAGGCTATAAAGTTGAATACATTTGTGCTCTACAGTTTTCACTTGAGGTAATCTGTACAATTTTCTGCATAGGAATCCAGCATGCCTAGAAACCACTTTGAAGCGATTTAAAATAAAGAAAAGCATAATGCAACACTTCGCAGAAAAGCCAGCAACTATTTTTTAAAAACTATTGGAATGCATAGCTTGTGTGCATTGAAATGTTTGGAATGATACTACCTGTAGTTGTAGGGAAGAGAAGGGAAGGGAGGTGAATTCTTTTTTAGTGTTGCTCGTGAGTTTGTGCAAATCAGAAACTCCTGTGGTGTGTGAAATACAGTACTGAGGTTACATTGCATCAATGCTTAGAGGTTTGCTCTGGATCTCTGCAGTACCTTCAGAACTCAACTCAAGAGTCTAGTTAGGTCCAGTTTAGCTCCAAGTAGCTTGGACTAAGAACAGTTAAAGGGCAACCTCTGCTACTGTACCACACCATGACTTTTACAACCAATCAGAAGAACTGTATTAAATATAACACCTTTCAGTGAATATCTTTCGGAATGAATGGAAACATTAGCAGGGGAATATACAAAGGGGTAAACAAGCCTCTTGCCTTCTTTCCTCCTGTCTCTATTCTTGTTGCCCTTCACACATTGACAGCAATTTTTTTGACCTTACATGCTTTCAGAATTCTAAATGAAATGCCTAACTAATGCATTCTCAACAGCTTCTCTTCACTTGTAGAATTCACTTTACCATGAACCTATCCATGAAGTAGTTTTGAAAGGAGGTTTAGAATCATTAGTATTTGCTTACCCACCTCAACCGCTGAAACTTGCAGATTCAAGCAATTGATCAACATGCTCTCAAATTCCTGAACAAGGATTTAAACTTTTGTTTATTTCAAGAATTCATTAAAAAAACACTTTTTTGCCACCCTCCCCTCAAAAACAGCAAAAACACATTCACAGACTTTGTTAGGGTGTTTGTGCACACACAAAAAAAATCATGAAAAAAAAAAGATATTTCTTTATACTAAATACAAAGTTTCTCCTTGGACATGAATGCTGCTGATGAAAAAATGTGAAAAATCTCTCAAGCAATTAGTTATTTTTTTCAACAAGGTGTCTGGTATGGCAAGAGGATTCTAGTCTATCTGATGCAATACAACTCTTAATTTATTTAAAAGAAACATACTACAGTGGTATCTCGGATAAAGTCTAATTCGGATAAAGTCTGATTCGGATAAAGTCGCAGTTTTCATGCACTCGTGATGCATCACATAAAGTCCCAAACCACTAAAAAATAGGCGTTATCAGAGGTATTCGGTATAGGAACCTTGGATAAAGTCCATATTTGGACTTTATCCGATGCATCACCCATTTTATTCGGATAAAGTAAAAATCAGATAAAGTACAAACTTGTGGAACAGAGTTTGGACTTTATCCAAGGTTCTACTGTATTTTCGTAACCTTAGTAACACAAAATACTAAGTTTCTACTAGAATGCAGAGTTCTAGTGCTTAATGTTTTTCCTATTTTGAAATTAATCATATTGAAACTAAGTTATTGTAAATGACCTTCCCACCCACTTTTTTAATATAGTCACCTGAGAATAAGGCAATGCTGAAAACAAATGAATAAATGAAGAACACTACTTCAGTTTCTAGCACAACTATATTTTTATTTTATTTGTGATTATTTTTACCTTGCACTCTCAGTTATTCTTTTAATTATTATTTTGCACAGATCTAATTGTACAATAAATATTGGTATTTTTGCTCCACAAATATTCTCTATATTTTACATATTTTGCAATGAAAGCAATCATAATTTCCCCCCCTTACAATCAGCTCAGATCCCTTACAAGCAAATGACTTGTTAACAGCCTCTGGCATGACAGTGGGAAATTTAATTTGGGTTAATCAAGCTGGGAGAAGATGAGCAGAGGATGGCGGGAGAAAGAAATGGAGGGTCAGGTTCACAAAATTATAAAAAATATCTACATAAGTGCGCACAGGTATGAAAAGTAAAATATGAAAAGATACCTGGAAACAGGCTATTATAAATAGCAATGACAAAAATGAGTGATAAAAGCTCCATAATAAAAGTTTTGAATTTTGAAGAACATTTTTAGAACAACATTGTTAAGTGCTCATTCACAGAAGAATCAGTGCAAATGCGTATATACATGTCCAGAAGTGCAAATGTGTATATATTTGTCCAGAAGTGCAAATGTGTATATATTTTATCAAAAGTAGTTTGCACTACATTTCCTGGATTTACTCCATGGTTCATTAATTAACAATTGCAACCTTTGTTTAGACACTTAGTTGGTGACACATGCATTTAAACACAGTGAGATGGAAGTGTAGAATTGTGTTAGTCAAGTGACTTTCCCAAGAGTTGATTTTTTTTTAAAAAATGGAGACCTAAATATAGTACAGTATCTTCATAAAGGCAAAAAAGATAGTATGATGTTGCAAATCTGGCAGTTACCCTGTTCATTCCGGCAGTAACATTTCTTACTACAAGTGATATGATGTCAGCACATTACAGGTGTCCCTGCTACTAACTGCATAATTGCAGATCTCACAAAGGCCTCCACTGCGCTTCTTAAATTTCTTTAGCTAGCATAACTTCTAGCATTGCCTGCTGGAAAGTCCAGGGAATTGTAGCCTCAAAAGCCACTTCTCTGATTCTCCTTTATCACCTGCTAAGTCTGGAAAGGGAAGACTAGACATGAGGGAATGACTACAATTCCAAAGACAAATTTTGTGATATTACAATAGAACTGAAGTGTAGCAAATTAGCTTCTCTTTGCAGTTTTTTCCCAAAATAATCTAATTTTAACAATTCCCTTGGACCATCTCAGCATACAGGAAATAAACAATTCTGATGTATCTTCTAAAACAGGGGTGCTCAAACTTTCCCACACCACAGATCAGCTTCATGCTAAACAACCTTTCCATGGACCAGCAAGTGGGGTCAGTGGAACTGGATGGTGCAAGTACACAAAAAATACGACAAAGAGCACACTGTGCACAGGTGGGGGAGGAGCCACACTACAGCCCAAAAATAAGGAGGAGGGCTCAGCCGCCCTCCAGCCACACTGCCCAACTTGGGCAGTGAGGCATCACAATGCACATAGGCAGGAGGTGGAGCCCCACTGCAGTTAAGCAACATGGAGGAGGGGCCTGGCCACCTGGCCATCTGCTGTGTCTGAAGCCCACCACCACCACCCCACCCACTGGACAGACCTGGTGAAGCACACCGAGGGCAGAAGGCTGCCACCCACCTCCTGCAGCCTGGTTCAGGACAGCCTGTGGCTCAGCACTGGTCCATGGTCCAGTGCTTGGGGACCCCTGCTCTAAAACATAGCACACCTTTTAAAAAAATTAGTAATAAGGATAGCATTGTCATTTTAGTTAGAAAAATTCCACCTTGAGCTGCTTGTAAACAGATTTTCCAAAAGTGTTGAAGGAGAAAGTGAGGGAAAGATTTCATCAAATTTCTCCAATAGCTGGGAAATGTTCCAAAAGTTTCACAGATGTGGGATTATTATCATAGTGATGGTGGTACAGCTTCTTCCTTTTGTTCTGGTTTGTTTTGATTTTCTGTTTTATTTATTTATTTATTTATTAGTCATATTTATATATGCCGCCCACTCAGGTAGAACCCGACTCAGGGCGGCATTACAACAAATTCTAAAACAGATAAAAACACTTTTAAAAACCCACCCACTTTAAAAAGAAGAGAGAGTTCTTAGTTGTTTACAAAAGCCAGCAGGCAGGGCCCATGTTCCCATTAGGCCCCCACACCTGCCCTGCCAGCCAGGTATTCAATCCCTTCCTCTTGGAAGGGTTTTGCTGCTATCAGCAACCTGACTGCCATTTTACATCGGCTATGAAGTCTCAGACATAGGAAAAATAGACTAAAATGGAGCAAAAAAAAATCTGCAAAGGTGCTTTTCCCCTCCCTAATGGATGAGAAGAATTAAAATACCAGATAATGTTTTCTGAAAATTTTCAACTCACCTGTTAACCTTTACCAGCCATGGTCATTAATCTAGTATTATGCTGCAAAGCCACAATCAGATTAGTTCACTAAATTTATGAAAGGCAATGTGATCTATTACCTTATAAAGAGCAATGGGAATATGCAAACTAGAGGAAATAGTGCAATAACTTTCAAAAAGTTTGCATTCAAAGGAAAATCAAGCCACAGCATTCTGGCTGGATAGCAATTGCAGCGTATCTGAAGGCCAGTTCCCAGCAGGCTTTCAGCAGCATCTCACATAAGGCCAACTAGCAACACTTGTGCCAATTAATTAGCAATATCATTAAATAGGAGAAGGAACACTGACCAGGACATTGAGATCAGGCTTTAACTATTTAAACATTGTCATGTAATCTCTTATTCCATCTGTTATCAAAATATTCCAAGGTTAACCTTATGAATTTACAAGTCATTATGTTGAAGAAGCAAATACTTATTTCACAACTGCATCTCTTCACTCATGAGTGGCAGTCTGTACCTTGAAAGAGTACTGCAAAACATAATTTGACAGCCTAGCACTTTTTCAAGGACAAGCAAATCTATATTAGACATCCCACAGATGGAGTCCCTCTCTGTTGCTGGCCTGATTCCCTTGTTTCCTTTTATGCTCATTCCCAATTATGATAAATATGCTATTGCTTCAGGACATGCCCTTCTTCACAATAAGATTCAGGTAGTCATGGAACAAGACTATCCTCCTAGCCCCAAATTATAGGTTCTTTCTTGTGGCTCAAGATGATGGAGTACTCCATAGCACACTATTACAAATGATATTATGTGTGACTAAGATGGGAAAATGTCACTCCAAAATCTGTTTATTCTCTCTATAGTTTGCAAGTGATATCCATGATTCAGATTTGGCCTATGAATCATTAGATCTTGGTCTAATTTACATGAATAATATTAAATCTCACAATAATTTCTAAAACCTATTGCAGGTATTAACTTGGTTTTACTATCAAAGCCACATGAAAAATTATATAGACATGTTGGCTGCCCAATAGTACCAAACTTGTAAACTGTGAACCTGAAAATTATTGGGAGGTAATAGAAAACATTGATGGTGAGATTATACAGTGCTGTGTTTTTTAAAAACCTATTGAAGCAAGGCATTAATATCTCTTCCTCTGGAAGTTTCAGTTTTATTTGATTCATTTTATGTTTGATGTATGTAATTCATTGAATATGACACATCCTTTTATATTTTAGTACAAAAATAGATATATTAGGAAAAGATAAAGCTATAAACTTTTTTAAAAAGTTATTTGAAAACAAAAAAATATGCATGTTTGGATCAAAGTGAATAAACAAAAGGGAAAAGAGTTTTTGCTTATTTTATTATTCAAGAATTAAAGAGCAAGGTCCAACCTTTCAATAACTCATTTACTTTGTTGATAACTGAATTCCTTTTAAAAATGTTTAGGATCATTTCCCACATCTTTCTTAGTTAGTCAAATATTTTTGAACTTTTTTATTTTGCCAGAACTGGGAAATTCAGGCTTTGGCTGCTGTCAGGACTGCAACAATCATTTATATATCAATGTTCCTTGCCTCATTTTTCAACAAGCACATTTTGATATCTTGACATTTTAGTTGATGATGAAACATAGAGTATTGCACTTTTTAAGGGGTAGAAGACAGGCATATGGAAATTGAGTAATATTCTTTGTAATATCCTTTCTACAGTATATAATACTCTGATTCTTATTATTCACGCATGCTGAACATATTACTTCTAATCCATTTACAATAGTCCACAATGTTCTCTCTCTCTCTCTCTCTCTGGCTCTCAATTTCTACCCCACCCCACACATTCCTGAACAGTTGATACAGTATTTTTGTCACATTATTGTCCCAATGCTGTCATATGGAGTAGAATTGTGGGGTCTAAATAGAGCCCCACTTCTGGAACAAATACAGTTCCGATTCCTAAGAAGTATTTTAGGAATTGATAGCAACACATCTGCCCCTGCAATCAGAGCAGAATTGGGCTTCCACTCTGTGTGTAGCCATTTAGTATTTAAAACATTCTCATATTGGTTGAGGATTCAATCAATGGACTCTAATAGGCTTCCCAAATTATGCTTAACCGAACAGATAAAGTGGGATCATCCCAAATCCTGGGCTAGTCAACTCTGCAAAGTAATTTCTCATTATGTGTTTTCAGTTCAGTATTTGCTCTCAGTGGCCACTCAGGCCTTAGATATCAGTGCACAATCTGACTTGGAACTACTGGCCAAAAATGGTTCTTTAAGGTGGCTGGCTGCTAATAAAATTATGTTTCAACCTGAAAAATATTTATTGATGTGCCTCACTCATCCTTTAAGAAGGGCTTATTGTAGAGCCAGATGTGAGTTACTAGATTCCATGAATAAACATGGGTGTCTTCACCACTTACCATATCATGAAAGAACGTGTATATGTGGTTCTCCAGATATTGAAAATATCTCTCATATTTTATTCAATTGCCAGTTATATATTGATATTAGATTTAAATACCTTGCATCCCTATTGGAAAAAACAACTTTTTGGGACTCTAATCACAAACTGTCCTATCTCCTCCTGGGTTCTAACATGCACATTGTATGTAGAACTGCCAAGTTTATAATTAAGGCAATGACTAAAAAGAATCCAATATATCAATCAAATCGTGGTATCCTGCAAGGGAGATTCACATATCTGACTATGGATATGCATGTATTAACTGTATTAAGGCACCTTCTCCAGTTTACATTCCTTTTAAAAATAGCTCAGGTATGTACGTATTGTATTTTTATTGTATTTTATTGTATTTGTATCATATTTCATTACACTCCATTGTATTGCATAGATTTTAATTCTTCTGATAGGTTATTGATAAGGTTGTAAGACTAATCAATTAATAAACATTCATTCACAATTCATTTTGTCACCTTATGTGATACCACTGTAGTTATCCCACTGGCAAGTGGAGAAGGAAAAGCTTTAAATATTTGAAGTTTAATTCAATGCACTCCCTTTTTAGCAAGACTCCACAGTACAATCATTGCGGTGAACTCTTACATCGCCATATTGTGGAGAGTTCTAGTGAAACTTATTTGCTTTTCCCCCTTTACTTATATTATGTTTTTCCTGACTTGTAATCTTGTAATTTGATGACATTATTGCTTTATTATTGTATTGTTGATTTATTGTGTTATGTTTACCTGTATTATTGTACTATCCTATTGTTATTATGTACACCGCTTTGAGTTGCCCGCCCGGTGAGTAAGCGGTATAGAAATTAAACTTGAAATGAAATGAAATGAAATGAAATTCAATCAGTTCATTAGGTGAATCACTACTATGTTGTTCTGTTTCATGATTTTAAACATTTGTAGGATGCCTTTTAAGGTCAAGCCCTCCCAAGGCGGCTTCCAGGACATAAATTCACAAAATGCAATTAATAACAACTTTTAAAACACACAATAATCTAACAATAAAATTAGCCAAATAAAAACCAGCAACAACACTAACAACACTTTTTTCAAAGCAATAAAATCAGATAAATAATTAAAACTGGAGCAGCACTATATAAACAGCAACCCAATAAAGTCTTTATTTAAGAGAAAGCTATAGTACACAAATGGGTCTTTTGGGCCTTCTTAAAGCCTTGCAGTGACAGGGCCTGGACTATTTCCATTGTATACATAACATACATTAAACAGCAAGAACAATAACAACATTCCTCTATGATAAAGTAGGATATTTGGATTGCTTTGGCAGAAGGCCAGATTTGCCATGATTAAACTTATTTGAATTGATTCAGATTTAAATGATGAGGTGGCAATGGAGGGAGGGATCCCCATTTCCCCCAATTGATTTTTTTTTACTGTTCTCAGTCACAGAGTGCAACTGATCACATAACACTGAACATTCACTAAAGTGACTTCTACTCTAGCCCATGGGTCAGCAAACATGGCTCTCCAGGTGCTGATCGGGCTGAATATCAAAAAAAAAAAAAAAACTGAACTGCTAGAGCAGTATGACAATGGAACCAATTAGCTCAGGAGGTGGTGTGCACTCCAATACTGGTGGCCAGTGCCACAATCAGGGGGGGAGGCAAGTAGGACTCCCATCCCGGGCCTGGAGATGACTGGGGCCCGGCGGTGTCGAGAAACAAACAATGTGTGCATGCACAAACAGACCATGCATGTGCAGAAAACCACAGGGGTGTGGCGGTGCTGGGAAACCACCGATGTATACATGCGCAAACAGACCATGCATGTGCAGAAACAATGGGGGGCATGGCCAAAATGGGGGGGGGGCTTACCGGGCCCGAAAATTTCTGATGTCAGCCCTGCTGGTGGCCTTCAAGAGAAAATTGAACCACCATCTGTCAGAACTGCTTTGATATTAATTCCTGCATTGAGCAGGGGGTTGGACTCAATGGCCTCAAAGGACCCAACTCAGTTGTTCCATGATTATTAAAGTCAATAATGGCAATTACCAATATGGCTACAGAATTTTAGAATCTCTATAGCAGCTCTGAATTTAAGCAACAAGTAGCAACAAGTTGCTTTTCACTCCATGATTCATTTGGTTTTTAATTGAGTCTCAACTAAATATGTTGAATACATATTAATTAAAATGTGCTAAAGAAATATTGCAGGTACATTTTAGAAAAGATATGTTTGGTCAACAGAAATATTTTTCAACTGTATTGCTATCAGCCTTTGTAAATCGCTCTCTGCATTTGCTCTGGAATAATTGTCTCCATAGTTCACTAGTGTAATTTATTAAGAGGCTATGAAACTAGAGGAACACACTATATGTTCATGTATACTTGGCTTTAGCCACTTACATTATCACAGTGAAATGAGGATCATTACCGAGTGAGGTTTGCTGAATTTGAATCCCCCAAACAGTAAATATCTCAGAGACCGCATTGCCCTAAGGACGTCTGTCCGTCCAACCAGAGCGGACCAGAGGGGCTCTCTAATTGTGGCATCAGCCAGGGGGGCTCGCCTCTGGCACAAGGAGGAGGGCCTTCTCCGTGTCCGCACCGGCCCTTTGGAACCTCCTGCCTATGGAACTGTGTCTCCAGACGGAGTTGTTGCCCTTTAGGAAGAAACTAAAGACCTGGCTGGCGGGCCAAGTTTGGGGTGCGGGTGGGGATGGGGGTATCGTTGGGTGGTTGGTATAGAGAAGTGTGCCTTCCCCCAAAGTCCCTTCGGTACTTGTGCACCTTTTAGGGGTGGATATTTTAACTTTTAACTTTGTTTTATCATGTGTCTTTTTATGTATTTACTGTCCGCTATGTAAACCGCCCTGAGTTGGGTTGTACCTGAGTAGGCGGTATATAAGCGAGAAACATAAATCAATACCATTCTGAAGACCACAGTGGCTACTCAGCAGAACAATTCAGTAGACTGATTTTCAGGATATCCCCATGAACTATATGAAAGACAAAGGTTAACGTAGCCTTCATCAGAGCAAAACAGGCCTGGAGTAAAAACAGAATGTGTGTGTGGCAGGGAGGAGCAATTTATAGTTTACATACTATTGCCTGCACACTCTGTACTGAAGCAATGGACAATTGTTTCCTTAGATATGTCTTATCTGTAGCAGAACTGCAGTATAAGCCCCAAGTGGTATAACTTTGCATTCATACAGAGATACCATGTTTATGTTTATGTTTATGTTTAGAGGTTTCAAACCTAGTTCTCATCAAGAATAAGAGAGACAGAAAATATATACTACAACACAGCAGTAAAAACTTCTTCATGTTCTGGCTGATGAGGGAAAACCTATAAACCTTTTATGGGGGTCAGACAGTATCTTGTTCTTAAAAAGCTAACCAGCTGGTCTCACTGTCTTTCTTGTATTTCACTTCTTTCTCTGCCATTGGTTGGTAAGGCACAGAATGAATCTGAAGTAGACATCCATTACCAGCCCAACAAAGTAGAGGGAGGGAGAGGAAAGGAGAAACGGGTGTCTGAATCATTCTGAGGCATGTGTATGTGTACGTGTTTGTGCACACCCATCCGCATGTTGTACATTCAAGTTGCATCTTTGGGCAATTGCATGCCTTGGGCTGGTATGGCTAATACCCTTGAGGTTCCAATCTATATGACACATGGGCAAACGCAACTAAAAATAGCCACTGGGTGAAAAATTAATTGGTGGGAAATCACTCCCTTCAAAGTATAGGGGCCTTTGTAGTGGAGCAACGGAAATAAAATTGAGGCTTCACTACTAAATACAATGTTTATCTGACAGCAATTTTTCCCTTCTGACCGATAGCAGAGACCCTGGGATACTTAGAGGCTATTCTTACTATCCAGAGAAAATATTACAAAAAAGGAAAGACAACTGGCTGCTTATGGTCAGGGAAAGAAGGAGGTTTATTTTCCCCCACTATAACAGTTTAGTAATGCATGGGGATTTTTTTTTTTTACAATTTCCACATACAATATTGCACTTCTGTTAATAGACTGGTCCCAGGCATATGTTACTATAGCTCAGTGCATATTTGTTCTAGACATTAGTAATTTCTTTAATGATTTTTTTTACTAATTGTGTCACATTTGCAGTTTTCACTTAATAGATCTCCCATATTTTACAATTCTAAAACTCATGAGATTCTTCTTTTTCCTGCCGGTGCATTATTTATGGCATTTACTGCCAACAGCAAAATGCCAACAGCAGAAATGAAGAATTATGCTGAGCAAACAAGGCTGTTAGGTTGGTCTCTGGTCTCTGAGAAGGGTCAGTCCCTATTGCTAGTATGGTTCTTTCATGGGGGGGGGGGGGGGGGGGAAGAGAGAGAGAGAGATACTGAAGGGCAGAAAGAGAGAGAGTAACAGCTTTGGGGTATGAATAGCTGAGATGCTATCAAACTTTACAGTGATCAAGCCTCAGGGTGCTAGCTGCAGTCTCAAGGAATGTTATGCTTCTCTGGTTCTCCAGGCAGGGAAGCAAATTTGAGCGTAAGTGGTGTTGAAAGAGGGGAAGCTTTCAGTTATGTAAATAAAATGGAATTAAAGCCTAGGTATCTACCTCCAACCTTAAGGGCTCATGGATTAGCGCAACAACATTCTTATATTAATTTTGCTTATTTAACTTGGGTGTGCTAGAAAGAGAGGAGTAAAGGGAGGGCTCTCAGGAGCATAGATTGGAACCTCAAGGGTATTAGCACATGCGCAGAAGGGTTCTGCACATACACGCATGCACAGTACCTACTTTCCCCACCGGTCAAATTACAGGATGGTGGTGGGAAAGTAGAGGAAGCGGCGCAGAAATACGGGAAATCCCGGCCAATCCGGGATACTTCACAAGTACAGTATGCTCAGGAGACAAATCAGGGGGAAAACAGAAGATTCTTTCAGTGACTTGCATAAGAATTGCAGTGGTTGCCACTGTTACTGTTTAAAGTTACATTTGGTATGTCCCTAGAAAGTTTACTGCCAGCCCATGGGAAACATTTTCCTAGGCCCTGTTCTATTGCCAGGGCTTTTGCAGTAAGAAGGCTCAAGAGTTGCAGTGCTGGGTCTATAAAGCCCATCTTGCTCAAAAAAGAATGATGAATCCAAATGAAGGTATCTCTTGGTTATCTCCTGATGGCTGTTGGGATTACTATGTAAACCAGGAGTTCTCAACCTTTTAAAGCAGGAGGCCAGGTCACGCTCCCTCAGACAGCTTTGGGGGCCCGATGGCCATTTTACCTTTCCTCCACCACATGGCACTTCCTGGTGTTGTGGAGGTGGTGGTGGGACACATGAAATGGTGCCATGGGCCACATCCAGCTCACCGGCTGCAGGCTGAGAATCCTTGATAAAAGTAAACAAATGGAGTTTAATTTCCAGGTATATAGATGGCAAGAACCAGATTTTATTCATTCTCTGGAAGATAGTTGTTGCTTTTCCAAGATGGCATTTGACGTCCACCTCTACATCTCCATTTCTGGCAACTACCCTGCCCCAGTATGTCAACCTCTTCACTTCCTCTAGCCACTGTGACCTGGGTATGATTTCCTGTATTCGGGATGTGTAGTTCAGATGCATGACCTCCAATTTCTCGATGCTTGTCCTAAGGCCAATTTTCTTTGCTTCTCCATTGAGGGCAGTCTTTGCCTGTTGTAGTTTCAGCTCATCTTCCTAGAGGAAAGTGATGTCATTAGCAAACAATAGGTCACCAAGGCAATCTTGGTCAGACCAAAGGATGCCTGTCCCAGTGCATGTGCTTGTCACATAGTATAGTCAACGGCTATGAGGAAGAAGAACAGAGATAGATTACAGCCTTTCCTAACCCCAGTTGTAATCTTGAAGAAGTCCGTATGACTGTTCTTAGTCATAATGCAGCAGCTTGGTTGTAGGTATAAGTCTTTGAAAATGTTAATGAAACTTGCTGGTATCCCGTACAGATGCAGGATCTTCCAGAGAGACTTTCTTGAAATTGACAAAATTAATGGACAGTGGATACAGATACTCAATACATTGTTCTATGTTGTTTCATAAGATAAATATTTGTTCTCAGCAGAACCTTCCATCGTGGAATCCGGCTTGCTCCTCTCTCAGCATTACTGTAGGGCACTCTGTACTCTGCATAAGGACTACACAAAAAGTATTCCCAGGCAGTGATAGGAGAGTAATGCCTTGCCAGTTGGTACGTTCAGATAGGTTATCTTTCTTAGGGACTTTGTCAATTGCCCTTTCTTGCCAGTCTTCTTGGACTATGCCATTTTGCTAACATTTATTGAAACTCCACCATTGACGGTGCTAAGCCCAGATGGAAAAGGAGGATAATCAGGCTTTGGGCTAGCAGCCTGTCACTATAAAACCTATAACTGCTACAGAGACAGCAATAAGAACCTCAAGTAATTCTGGCACAG
The DNA here is from genome assembly GCA_035047345.1 of Bradypodion ventrale. Taxonomy (NCBI): domain Eukaryota; kingdom Metazoa; phylum Chordata; class Lepidosauria; order Squamata; family Chamaeleonidae; genus Bradypodion; species Bradypodion ventrale. The sequence goes on along the minus strand of JAWDJE010000005.1, from coordinate 115,434,824 downwards.
AAACCAGAAGTCATGTTTTCACATTGGTTCCTTCCAATTGAAAGGTGGACCTAGCTATTTATAAATCCCCTGAGTGTTTGCTGTTAGGATATGCTCTTGAGTAAGCCTGCACTGTTTACAGGGTAATTAGCATTTTTGCCCCCTACATATTTAGTCTGGCCAGACATCCCGTTATGGTAATAGAGTAGACCATATAGCCAGCAACTCAACACTGAGTATTGGGCAGTGGTAAATAATCAGACTCCCTAAAGGGGCCAATGGCTACAGGTGGATAATCCCCTTTAAGTAGGGTGATGGCCCCCTTAGTGGAGGAAATGCCACTGGAAACCATCATACTGAGCGCAACGGCAAAATGAGCGGAGGAGGAGCCACTTCACTATTCTGATTCCCAGTGGCCATGTAGGTGGGAAAAGGCCATGCCAGATGGACTGGCTATGAAGGTGCACCTTGTCAATGTCCTCAAGGTGGCAGCAGTCCATTGCAGTCCCAGTGTTAAATCCTGCTTGTCTCATTTCATATGTGCTGCAGGAGATGGCTCCATGATCGCACTGTGTGGATCACTTCATGGCAAGCTGCGATCCACCTTAAACAAATTCATGACAATGGCATTTTTCCTGAAAATGATTTTCAGGGGGAAAGATATACTCGGATACGATTAGCAGCCACCGACTTAGTACTGATTTTACTGACCTTGGAAGGATGGAAGGCTGAGTCAACATGTGGTCTATCAGGACTGAACTCACAATGCGAGCAGTTTTGGCTGCAGTACCACAGTTTAAACACTGTGCTGTGAGGGCTCCTTCAGCAGTCTTCTTTGTGTCCTTTTCTAAATTCTCAATTTACATTTACATTCTCTACATCCCATTGTATATTGTTTACTTAGCATAGTTAAGAGTAAGATTTAGAAGATTTGTAGACTAATATGCTATAAATCAACAGGGAAATATTCTATTAGGTTTAGGTCTCTTTGGAGTATATCAGGCTGGGGAATAAGACTTTATTATATATAAACAGGTTTGTTGACTTAATAGATTATCTATGTACATGTGTGATTTTTCACTGGAATCTATTTTATTCTGTCTTACCAGAACCAGATACTGGTTTTTCTTTAGGTAGTATCTGTAGCAGTATGACGTATGGGAATGGTAGAAGAAGTAGGCACCCAGAGAAAACAGCAGGTATGGATTCAGCTGCAGGGAGTTTGGGGCTGGCGGCTTCAAAACTGCTGTCCAGCCAATGCAGAGGCCACTGGATGCTTCCTCCCTCCCTCCTCCTGGCCAGACTGGCGGGATAAGAACAGACTCAGCTACAGGGAGTTTGGGGCTGGCGGCTTCAAAACCGCTGCCCCGCCAACACCAAGGCCAATGGACACTCCCTCCTTCCCTCCCTCCTCATGGCCAGACCTGTGGGAGAAGAATGGACTCAGCTGCAGGGAGTTTGGGGCTGGCGGCTTCAAAACCACTGCCCCACCAACACCGAGGCCACTGGACACTCCCTCCCTCCCTCCTCTCGGCTGGACCGGTGGGAGAAGAATGGACTCAGCTGCAGGGAGTTTGGGGCTGGCGGCTTCCAAACCTCTGCCCCACCAATGCCAAGGCCACCGGACATTCCCTCCCTCCCTCCCTCCTCCTGCTGCGTTCCAGACTCTCGCCATGTCTCAATGCCTGCACCTGCAGACACCGTCCCCTCCCCCCTGGCCCTGCCTGGCCAGAGGACAAAAAGGGATGCCCGCAGTTACGGAGGACTCCAGCCACATTCCAGACTCTCACCAGGTCTCCACGTCACTCTCAACACTGGCACGGGGATGGAAGCGGTTGTTGGCTAGGACCTAAAATATCGTAGAGGTGGCTGGACTTTTGCCACTGCCTCAGGTCTTTCCTGCAGAGCAGAGAGGCTATGATGCTGTTGTATTTATTATTGAAGGGAATTGTGTGGAACAGGTCTTGGTGTTTCGATTTCTGGGAATGGAGCTGAGGGATGATCTAACATGGGGAGCAAACAACAAAGATCTGATGAAGAGAGCACAGCAGAGGTTATACTTCTTGAGAATCCTCAGGAAGAACAATCTTTCAAAGGACCTGCTGTTGGCATTCTACCACTGTACCATAGAGAGTGTGTTAACCTGTGGTCTGTGTGTATGGTTTGGGAGTTGTACAGCTAGGGAAAGAACAATGCTGTCCAGGGTCGTAAAGACTGCGGAGGGGATAATCGGCCATACTCTTCCCACCCTAGATCAAATCTATGCCACCAGGTGTTATAAGAAAGCTGTAGAGATTGTGCAAGATAGTACGCACCCTGGAAATGATCTCTTTCAACTTCTGCCTTCTAGAAGAAGGTATAGGGTCATAAAGACCAGGACCAGCCGCTTGAGAAATAGTTTCTACCCAAAAGCGGTTCTGGCTTTGAATGCAGTGCAATGCAGTCTATGAGGGAGCTTCTGTATATAGTTTTTAGAGTTTTTAGAGTTTTAATAGTTTTTAGAGTTTTTAGAGCCTTAGAGTTTTAGAGCTTTTTAGGGATTAAATGTGTATATGTGGGGTGGGAATATGTTGATAATTTTGTATAGTTGTATTTTGTTTAGGTTTTTTTGAGTTGATAAGTGTTTCCCCCCAATCTCATTGTTCTGTAGAGGACAATGACAATAAAGATTTATCTATCTATCTAAGATATTATTGGACTTTACTGTATTTTTTATTTGCCATTGTGTTTTAAATTTTGCTGCTGTATTTATTGTATCATTGTATTGATCTGCTGTAAGCTGCCCCGAGTTGGCGTAGGTTGAATAGGGCGGGATATAAATAAAAACCTATTTATCTATCTATCTACATTATCTCTCTACAGTATCTATCTATAGTATCTATCTATCTACAGTATCTACAGTATCTACAATATCTATAATATCTATCTATCTATCTATCTTATTACCTACTTGAAAGAGTGCTGGAACAGCAAAGGACATTGGAGATTTCTATTGACATGGCTGTTCCTCTGGGCAGAGAAGATTAGAACATTGTGGCTCAAGTGATCTATGTTCTCCAAAGCTTTGGGAGTGCAATTCAGATCCTTAGTTGGGAGACAGCCATCCTTAGGCATGTGATCCCAATGTTACAGGGCTTGGTTGGCATGCAGGAGATCATGATCTGGGGAACAGTCTAGGTCAGGGGTCAACAAACATGGCTCTCCAGGTGTTCTTAGACTTCAATTGCCAAAAGCCCAGGTCAGTACGCCTGCTGATTAGGGCTTCTGGGAATTGAAGTCCAAGAATATCTGGAGAGCCAAGTTTGCTGACCCCTGGTCTAGGTGGATGAGGAACTCTTTAGAGAGAGGAAACAGCATATTTTTCTCAGCCTGAAGTGGTCACCCTAGCCAGGAAGGTAAAGGTCCTTCTCCACTACAGGATTGCCTCATTTTAGAAGAAGGTGGAGTATGTTCTAACAACCTTCTTGGACTCATAGGTTAAACAGCAGTCAATAGATATTTATCAGCAGCAAGAGGTAGGGCAATGCCAGCTAAATTTTGAACACATGTAGCAGCAGCCAGTGCAGAAGATCTGGCTAGCACCTAGGAGTCACACAGAGCAGGAAGAAGCTAGCAATATTCAGCTATGCCAGCTAAATCTTAATTTCATGTTTAATTTCTATACCACTTTACTCGACCCAGCGGGTGACTCAAAGCAGTGTACACAGTCACAATAATACAGTAACATAAGTAAATATAACTCAATACAGTCAATAATACAATAATATCAAGTTATAAAATTACAAATCAGGAAAAAATACTATATTAAATATGAAAAACATCAGTGAATGGCACTCCTGACTCACAAGTCCGTAACGAGGCCAAAGGAAGAAACCATTCCGGCTGAGGAAAAATGTCCCTTCCGTGGCCTTATATAAACCTCTGGAACCGTTTGTCGAATAGATTTATTGTAGAAATCTTCTCAAAGTAACACAAAAGATCCAAAACCCTTTCGATACAGGATTTTTCAAAAGTTTTCCTCAGGGATCTAAATGATAATTTGATGGCATTACTAATCGTCATATAAAATACAATATACATACAATACATATATACAAATATATACATGATCTTGGATGAGCAAGGTATACATACCTATAGTGTTGTATTAATTTGTAAAGTTTTAAAGTATTCTACCGCGTCCTAGACCTCCCCAGTTAATTCTTTTGGTGTATATATGTATTGTATGTATATTGTATTTTATATGACGATTAGTAATGGCATCAAATTATCATTTAGATCCCTGAGGAAAACTTTTGAAAAATCCTGTATCGAAAGGGTTTCGGATCTTTTGTGTTACTTTGAGAAGATTTCTACAATAAATCTATTTGACAAACGGTTCCAGAGGTTTATACAATACTACGTTTGTCCCCACAATCATTTTTCCTTCCGTGGCCTTGTCATGGATTCAAGCCCCGCCGCAGAGACAAGATTCAACTGGGCTCCCCTCCCCTCCCCTGACCAACCGGGCCAGAGGAGGGGGCCGAAGTTGGTGCGAGCGGCTCTGGAGTGCTGGCGGTGGCTTTTTCAAGCCCCGCCGCGGAGACAAGGTTCAGCTGAGCTCCTCTCCCCTCCCTTGACCGGCCGGGCCAGCTAAATCTTAATTCTCACACCCCTGCAAGAACAGGGCAAGTATTCTGGGAGATTACCTTGACAAGTATGGCATGGGCTTGTCCATTCAGAAGGAATGAGATGGCAGAGGCACAGATAGAGGCGTATATGCGGGAGCCCTGCAAGCTAAAAGGGAACAATCCCCTTGTCTTTACTGGACTGAGAAGGAGTCTGTCTGGAGAGGTCTGGCCAAGGTGGCTATGTGACTTCTGCCTTGCCTTCTAACTAGTGTGTCCAGTGGGAGAGTATTCTCTAAGGGTAGGAGAATTGGCAGTCCACTCATGCCTAGAACTGGAATCTGTAGAAAAACATATTTTACTTAACCTCAACTTAACATGGCTGGGCTTCCTAGAGGCTTCCTTTCAGTAAGAGAGGATGACACACACTGCTCACAGTACTATGTATGCTGTGCTTCTGCCCCCTCCTTCGGCCTCTTTCATTCTTCCAATTGCTATTCCAAGGTTGTGTTCACTCACTCAAACTGCACTGTTCCCCATGCTGTTAGTATAGTTCCCACACACTCCAGGCTATTCACTGCCAGTGGTGCTCAGAATATCTGTCCACTCCCCAGTGCAACCTGCCCTCTGCTTCCCCTATGCTGCTGGCAGTTAAGGATTCAATCATTATATCCATTACAGTCACTTCCTAACAGCTAGGCACTCCAGGCTGTTGGTGTGCACTCTTTTTGTTTGGCACAACAACTGGGAAGTTGTCAGAGGAAACAAGGTCCATTTAATTGTTTTGCCGATTTGTGTTTTTAAAAATAGAAAATTATGACTATATAGTACTCATATTGACTTTAACAGAGTACTGGATATCTGGAAATTCTGATTTTTTTAAAATCTAAAATTCTGAATCCAAATTCAGAATCTAGATTTTAGTGCTAGGGCACACCCCTGTCTTTTAGCACTACTGGTAAATAATATATTTTAAGTTCAACCAAATCAAACTGATTAAGATTTTATTCAATCTCCATTGGAAGTCATGGTGCAACATTTAGACTGCCAAGAAGGGAATGATTTGTATTCCCAACAAAGAGGTATCAGCGTTGGAGAAGATTACAGTTTTGATGCAGTCCTGCTGCTTTCACTAAGTGTCACTGTAGATCAGTGTTCGCTACAAGTGGAAATAAGAACACTGCTAACAAGGGAGAAATTGTGGCATATGCTCTTGAATGCATCCTATTTCTCTTTCCTACATTTTGAGAAAAGGGTGTTTTACTACTATATGAAAGGGGGAAATTCTCTCTCTCTCCCCCTCTCCACAAGTTCCTCTGGGTTCCATCACACCCTGTCATCACACAAAGAACAGGGTCGAATAAGCAAAAGAAAAACAGACTGCAAAGCTCTCCTTCAGTTGCTCCCATCAACATTCCTGACAGTGAAAAGAAACTGAAGTATGAGGCGTAGTTGAAATAAGTGAAACTAAGCAGTGGTGTTATTGGTACAGGACTTTTGGACAGACCTTTGCCCCATTTGGTAGAAGTAGCAAGAGGAACTTTGGCACAGCAGGGTTGGCTTACTACATTTACCCACTATAAACACATAGTGTTCACAGTTTCTGGCAATGTAGGCAAGTGGTTTCTAGGGATGAAAAATACTTCAAATTTTTTTTGGGGGGGATAAACAACAACAATATTGTGATGGGAATGCAACCTGCTTACCACTTTTTTAATCAGGTGGTATTCCCTGGCAATGATACCATTACATCCTAACTTTGAACACATATCACTTTGTCATAATGATAGTTTATTTTACTAGATATTATTATCACAGACATTCAGCACATTGGGTTCTTCTAAGCATTCAACAGAACAATGTTTATCCCAACCTACGGCCAGTCGCCATCTCCGCTGCACCCAGAGATAGAAGCGGGCACAGTTACATCAGCCATCAAATGCGCCCACACATGTGCAAACGCGCCTGCTTCTGACGTAAATGCAAAAGTAGGTGCATTTATGTCAGCCATAAATGCATCCGCTTCCACTTCTGGGACATAGTTTGACACACTTAGCTGTTCTGGGGGCATGGGCAGGCCTGCAGCGCAAAAAGGTTGCCCACCCCTGGTATAAGTCATCCAAAACAAAACAAGTTCTTAATAAAGATCTTCCATCACTTTCTACCTAAAACACTGGAGTTTATTTATGTGCTGTTAATATATGGTGTGCTTCCTCTACACTCACAAAACATCTAGAAATACTTGTGTGTTATTTGTGGTTGATACTAAGCAAAATTGATTTATGTGCAGAATAGCGCTATGGTGAATAGCAAATGAATTCATTATGATGGCATAAAAATATAAAACCAAATTACACCCAGTATTTTATTAAAGCTCATGCAGCTATCGAAAAAATAATGTAGGTTAATAGTCATTATTATTACTGCATAAATAGTAGTCCAGTAAGGAAAAAATGAAAACTGCTCACATTTCTATTCATTAGAGGCTAGCTTTACAGCAGTTGGAAGTTGATGGGAACTGTTCCATTAATTTAACAGGTTTTTGGCTGTATCTGGCCTTTACACAGTGGGTGTGATTCACAACCATTCAAATTGAATAGTTTTAAATGTATCAATAGTACCATATTTTTTTAAAAAAATCAAATTTATTATGGATGAAGCCTATCATAGCTTTTGAAAGATTAGGAGTTTAGGGTTGTTTTTTTTAAAGAGAGTATAGACATATATATCTCTAGTTCAAAGATATACTCCAAAAGCTGCAGCCTAAACATAATCCCCATAATTAATAGGTAGTCCATCATGCTGCGTTTTTTCCTTTGAAGCTGAAGCAATACATATACACTAGCTTTTTTAAAAGGCAGAGAAAAATGTATATTTTCCACTTGATATATAGGTAGTTACCTGCAAAATGTTAACTCAGATTGTATTACAGTAAAACCCCTACTTACAAAGAAAGTCAGTTCTATAGGCTTTTGCTTAAATTGAATTATTTTTGTAACTTGAAACAAACCCATAGGAAAAAATTTTTTTATGTAACTCGAAGCAATCCCATAGGAAAAATGAAATTTTTATGTAAATCATAACAAACCCATAGGGAAAATATTTTTTACATAACTCGAAGCAAACCCATAGGAAAAAGAATCTTTATGTAACTCAAAGCAAACCCATAGGAAATCATGTAAATTAGTGCATGGTTTTAGCACAAAATCATTATGTAAGTCGAATTTTATGTAACTCGAGGTATTTGTAAGTCTGGGTTTTACTGTACTTCAAATATGTTTTAGAAGATAGCTATATCACTGATAAAACACAAGGCCAAAGCTAACTCTTATGTTGATGTTTGGATAATTAGCATAAAACCTGAGGTGAAATTGTACCTAAGTATGTCTCTAGAAGAAATACTATCATGTGGTTTAAAAATTGGCAGTGCTCATGGAGTTACTAGGGGGGGAAACAAGATCCTTTACAATATGAATCATTCTTTCCTCAATGCTCAATCAGAGAATGATTGCAAATTCTGTTGTGCCTGATTGAAGGGGAGGTGTTCCACACCATATGGCCATTCTGAACAATCTGCGATATTAGTGAAGAGTTTTCTTTAATTACACAAGGCCTCTAAGTGTTTGTGGCTGGGAGGTGGGTGATGATGCCATCAATTAAAGGGTACCTATGCTCTCTGTTCTTCTCCCATCAGCAAAATCTAAGCCAATCCATATGAAATTCTGTGGAGAAACAATAAGATCTGAAAAGTGCTAAAGCATACTGGAGAGCGTACTGACAATCATAAAAGATTATCTGCTGAACATAATCATGCCTAACTATGGAGCAATCCTTGCCAACCTGATTGAATTTAGGTCCAATTTAATCTTGGAGGAGGAGCTTTTGTACTCATTGATACAGCCATACCTGTCAACTGCGGCTCCGGTGAATCCGGGACCTGCGCGGACCGGGTTTGCACAGGTCCCGTTGTACGCATGTGCGTGGAGGGCTACGCCGCTTGTGTAGCCTTCTACGCACACGGCGTATCCTTCTGCGCATGCGTGGAAGGGAGCTACGGAAGTGTAGAGCCCTTCCACTCATGCGTGCAATGCGACCTACGCAGATGAGCTGCGCAGTGCCTCCTTTCCCCCGCTGCCGAAATCCAGGGTTTCGACAGCGCGGAGTGGGAAAAGGCAAAAATCAACGCCGAAAACTGGGAAATCCCGGCCAATCCGAGAAGGTTGACAGGTATGGATACAGCCTTTCTGTCACATTACCAAACATAGTTCACAGTTAAGTACTAGTGAGACATTCTACAGGAAGAGCCTCAGAACTGAGAAGGCACTGTTCTTCATCAGCTCACCATCTGCCAAGCTTCAGGAAACAGAGGTTGTTGTTGTGAATTTAGGCTTACCGGTATATGCCGCCCACTTGCAGATGCAACTCAGGGCGGCTAACAACAATATCACATACAATACAATATAAAACAAGATACAATTAACACACACTACAGAACAAGATACAATTAGCAGAGTACAATTAGCATGCAACAATAAAAGTCACCCAAGTAAAAACATTCCAAAACAAAAATTCGACTGCATGAGTCCAGGCCTCAGAGTCCAAAGTCTAGGCAGGGCAGGGGGCGATTTCTGTCCCCACGCCCCTGCAGCCAAGTCTGTGGCCATGTCCACAGCACCAGGGAGCAAAGGGGACATGAGACTCCACCACACCAAAGCCCCTGCCACTGGCCCCTGTGTGGCCAAGCCCCCATTCCGCAGATAACTGTGTGTGGCCAAGCACCCATTCCGAGATAATTTTCAAACCTCAGATAATTCAACTGGTATAAGCTTACTGTTCCTTCTGATTCAGGGAAATTTCCCCCTTCCATTCTAGTCAATTGTGATACAATTCCCAATATACAGGAGATATCCCCCCTTCCCCAAAAGCTTGGGTAGGGATATAGAAGAAAAGAGAAAAGAGTAGCTCTACACTCTTTCCACTTATAGACTTAAATTGATTTTAATTGATTTATTCATTTGATTTTACTTTCGTACTAGGAGGATTATGAAAATGTTTATACAAAATCCCCACATTCATTGATGGAAGAACATAAGCAAGTCTTCATGCCTCTGTATTGCTTGAATATGCCATCGTGTGGACTGAATCTCAGTAACGTCATTATGTTTTAATGCAAACTAACTATAGAATTTACTACAAAGAACAATATACAAACATTTTGTGACATGTGTTGTCATATCTGAACCAAATTATAGCAACCCTAATAGGGCTTTCAAGGTAAAGGAAATATTTAAATTAGTGGTTTTACAAGCTCCACCCAACTACAGTGAGTTTCCATGGTCAAGCAAGGAATAAAACGCAGGTCTCCTGAACCCTAGTCCATCAATCTATCCACCACACCAAACTGGGTATATCTATGTACAATACAAAAATAGAATCAAATAAATAAATCTGCATACTAGCATGCCACAATAGCACAGTAAGTCAAGTTGGGGAATGTGCTTCTCCCCAAATATGTGACGGCAACTCTATTATCAATCACAATTTTCTATGTATGGTGTGGCTGATAGGAATTGTAATTCAACACTATCTGCAAAGGCACATGTATTCCATCCCCACATTAAATAATTTAACTTTCCTATGAGCCCACAGGGGGGGAAAATCCATTGTGCCAGTGTGCACTTTACCTCTTAGGTGCTGCCTCTGATTATGCAACAAGCCCTTTCTGTGAGTATGTGCACCATCGTGGGCAAGCCTTGCCCTACACTGCACCGCCCCACTCCGCCAATGGCAGAAATGCTTCCGCACCCACCACTCTCTCCCCCACCAATGGGGAAGCAAGAGGGAAGGCTGAAATCCTGCCCGGGAGGTGGCAGTGGGGATGAGGTGAGGCGACCAGACACCCCACACACATACCCCTCCTAGGAGGTGGAGGAGGAGGCAGCAGGCAGGCACTGCGCATGCACATGCATCCATGTGATGTCACCGGTGCATCTCCAGCAACATCACCAGGGTGGGTGGGTGCACACATGTGGTGCCTGCCTACGCATTGTCACCTCTTCCTTGGGCACTCTATATGGTTCACCATCACTGCTCTAAGGTTTGCTGCTCTTCCACTTCCTAAAATAATTTTCAGATGGTAGCTATGTTAGTTTGTTATTGGCAAAAACAAGAATTTATTTATTTATTTATTTAAATCCCACCCACTCTGGGTGGTTTACAAGGTATTAAAAATATTTACAATAGAAAATTAGACATAAATAATAAACCAAATAAATTATAAATAGCAAAATATTGTGTGGCATCTTAATGACAAGCAAGATTTATTTTATCTGATGATGTGAGCTGCTATCCATAAGAACATAAGAACAGCCTTGCTGGAACAGGCCACAGCCCATCCAGTCCAGCATTCTGTCTCACACAGTGGCTCACCATTTCCTTCAGGGTATTCCCAAGGAGATGCCTTCACCTGCTTAGGATTCCCTGGAAATGGCATTGAGAGATATCCTGCCTATCTCTCCAACCCGGAGGTTGTCATTAAGTATCCATAATTATAGCCATTGATACCCTTGTCCTCCATGAACTTGTCTAATCCTTTCTTAAAGCTGTCAAGACTGACAGCTGTCACCACTTCTTCTGGCAGGGAATTCCATAGACCAGTAATCCTCTGGGTGAAAAAGTACTTTCTCTTATTTGTTTGAGAACTAGTACCCAAAAGTTTCATGGAGTGTCCCCTAGTTCTAGTGTTATGCGATAGGGAAAACAGTTTTTCCTTATCTACTTTGTCCACACCGTGCATGATTTTATAAACTTCAATCAGGTTACCTCTTAGATGCTGTCGTTTAAGAGTGAAGAGGCCCAACCGTTGCAGCCTCAGATGGTAAGGAAGGTGTTCCAGTCCCCTAATCATTCTGGTTGCCCTCCTTTGCACTTTTTCCAACTCCATAAAATTTTTATGGAGGTATGGCGATCAGAACTGCACACAGTATTTCAGATGTGGCCTCACCATAGATTTATAAAGAAGCAAAATGACACTTGCTGACTTATTTTCTATACCCTTCCTAATGATCCCTAGCATTGAGTTTGCTTTTTTCACTGCTGAGGCACACTGGGTTGACACCTTCATTGAGCTGTCCACCAGGACACCAAGGTCCCTTTCCTGGTCTGTCACAGAGAGTTCAGAACCCATCAGTTTATAAATGTAATTGGTTTTTTTTGCCCTAACATGCATCACTCTGCACTTACTAATGTTGAAGTGTTTTTAGAACTTGTTGTAATGCCACCCTGAGTCAGGTTCTGCCTGAGTGGGCAGCATATATAAATATGACTATTAAATTAAATTTTAAAAAATTAAAGCTCATTTGCCACTGGTTTGCCCACTCCCCCAGTGTGAAGAGATCCCTCTGGAGTGCCTCATAATCGCTCACAGTTTTCACTACCCTGTATAATTTAGTGCAGTCAGCAAATTTGGCTACCTTGCTATTTACCTCTAGATCATTTATGAAGAGGTTTAAAAGCAGAGGTCCCAGTACTGAACCTTTACTTCCCTCCACTTGGAGAAGTGTCCATTTAGAGCTACCCTTTGTTTCCTGTCCCTTAGCCAGTTGCTGATCCAGGACATGACCTGTCCCTTTATTCCATGACTGGTAAGTTTACTCAAGAGCCTTTGGTGTGGGACCTTGTCAAAAGCCTTCTGAAAGTCCAGATAAACAATGTCAACTGGATCCCCGTTATCCACATGTTTGTTGACACTCTCAAAAAATTCCAACAGATTAGTGAGGCATGATTTGCCCTTGTAAGAGCCATGTTGGCTCTCCTTTAGCAGCGCCTTCTCTTCTATGTGCCTATTAATTCTATCGTTTAGGATGGTTTCCATCACTTTACCTGGGAAACATGTCAAACTGACAGGTCGATAATTTTCTGGATCACCCCTGCATCCTTTTTTGAAAATCGGTGTTACATTTGCTACCTTCCAGTCATCAGGCACAAACCCTGATTTGAGGGAAAGATTATATATTTTGGCTAGGAGATCAGAAATTTCATCTTTAAGTTCCCTGAGAACTTGTGGATGGATGCCATCTGGTCCTGGTGATTTGTTAGTGTTTAGTTTAACAAGACATGCAAGGACCTCCTCCCTGGTTATTTCTATCTGGCTTAATTCTTCGGTTTCCCTCCCTACGAAGATAGGCTCTGTTTTGGGCGTGTGGTCTCTGTCTTCTTCAGTGAATACTGAAGCAAAGAATTCATTGAGTCTCTCTGCAATCTCTGTTTCCTCTTTAATAACCCCTTGCCTTCCATTGTCATCTAATGGTCCAATGGCCTTCCTAGTTGGGTTCTTACTTCTAATGTTGTTCTTTAAAGTGCCATAAGAGATTTTGTTATTGTTTTTAAAAAGTTGAACATGCCTACAATTCTAAATCAGGGGAAAACCCCACTATTAAATATTTAAGATCTGCTGATCTAAGGAATGTTAGGATGATGCAAGAAATGATGCTCATAATTTGATAGGCTTTCTCAAAAGTCTCTTGCCTCAAAATGGGATATTTTTCAGGAAAACACATAATGCAAAAAGAAAGCCATTTTGAAAAGGGGTCATCTTCTTTGCCCTGAAGTTGTGGTTATTTTTGGACAGCAGCTCCCAGTATACCCTTCCCCCAAATCCCCCACATTCATTATCCATGACCACCCAAAGAGTGGGTGGACAGGGATGAGCTATTTTTAAAAGGCAACAGGCTTTTCAAATAAATAGCAAAATGTAAAATCTGATTAAAAGATAAAAGGCTGTAAATAGATTAATAGACAAAAATTGGAAATGGGTTAGAAGAAAACAGGTAAGTATAACAGCAGAAAAATTGGAATCTGTAGGACAGGTAAAACTCTGGACATTTGCACGATATTCTAATTTTCTTTCAGTTCAGTAATGCAACTTAAAAGGTGAAACAAATATATGAGATAAACTCATTACATGCAAGGTGAGATAGTTCAAGCCTTACTTTGTTATAATATTGGTACTTATGGCTTACAGTTTATGAAAACCCCAACCCCCCAATCTCATGTACCCCATAATTATCACATAATCTCATGTACGCTGTATGCCATGATCATCACAATTATAACAAATTAAGGGATGGCATCTCTCGCTTTGCATGTAGTGAGTCTATCTCATATATTTGTTTCACCTTCTAAGTGAAATGAATGAACATTTGCACGCTATTCTAATTTTCCGAGTTTCAACTGTACATAGTATTTTACAATGTCAGAAAGACAGACATAATCTCCTCAGATACATAAAAGTGTCAAAACTATGTGCCTTGACTATTAAAATGCCCTTTACTTTCAAAAACCAGACCAAAACATGTTGGTTTCATCCTTGATTAAAAATGTATGGGCTAGCTGGGCCCCTTACTAGGTGTAGTATCAGAGATCAGGAGTTCAGTTCCCCCACTGTGCCTCCCAGGAGATGAGCCAGAGCTATGCAGTAAACCACTTCTGAGTACTTGAGAAGGGCTGTCTTAAATCAGAATCAACTTGACTTAAAAAGGTATGTACTAGTAACACTGATGTGGCTATTATGATGAGTAAAATAACAAACAAAAAGATACTCTTAATATAGATGTAATATCTCTATTCTCTGCACTACAATATGTCAAATACAGTAATACCTCATACAAAGTCCACTTCATACAACATTGAATTCATACAACATCGCTTAATTCCTTGAAAAAAGTTGCCTCATACAAAGTCGCTGCAACTTTGTATGAGGCATTGGGGTTTTTCCCAGGTTGCATTGTGCCTGGGCTGAATAAAAAGCAGGACATGTGTGCATTGCATTTGTGGGTTTTGCACGAGGCGAAGAGTGTTTAGGAGTGGTTCTGAGTGCGATTTTGAATTTTTTCATGAGAATTTTTAGAAGCATTCCTGGGATTTTTGCAGCATTCTTCAGGTTCTTGGACAATCAGGGCTGTTTGACCTGTTTTTGTAATTATTTAGCCTTTAGACAATGATTTCTTAAAGTTCTGTCAGTTTCCTGTCTGTTTCCTTGACTTTGTCCTGATGTCTGTGCTATTACAGTACAATGTATCTCTATGGAAACAAAGTTGTATGAGGCATCGCAGCAAGGATTTGGACGTTGTATGAGGCATTGTGGATAGGACTTTGCATGCCTCATACAAAGTCCAAATCTGTATAAAGTCCAAAATTGTGGAATCAAGTTTGGACGTTGTATGAGGTATCACTGTATACAGACAGCTGTTTATACCTTATAAAAACTTGCCTGCTGAATGTGTCCCTTGTGACATAAAGGTACCCTTTGGAAGATAAACCTTTTGAAGCAGGCTGTCTGGGCACTGTGGAAGTAGTAGTCCTTAAAGTAACAATTCCAAGGATACCATGGAATTGCAAAAATCGCTGTTCAGTGTGACAGGCTTTAAATCTTCTACAGCGTTTTCTGCCTCTTGATTTTAAATCTAGGCATCTTACAAGATCCAGCCCTGCAAATTTGATATGACTAGGCAAGCTCTTTCAGAATGGTTTCAGGCATACGATAACGTGTCACAGTTCCCTGGATCATGGGGCACATGTAGGACCACATTCCCTGCTAGAAGCAAGAAATAGAATCTGAAGCAGTGAGTAGTTTGGACATCTATGGGCTCAGTGTTGATTTTACTGCAAACCTATTGCCTTTTTAACTTACAGATCATTGACTGGATAGTCTGTAACTGAGCTTGGGACAAGAAGAGAAGTTTTTATTTGCCAGGCAACTAAAATAATTCTACATTTTTTAAAAATGGAGAAACTATAGACAGCTAGCTTCCTTAATTATGCTGTCACGAAAGGGCAAACAATGTATGACTTCTTCATATCTATTCAGCATTAGCTGCATGCTCATAAAACAAAATGCCTCAGTTAATTCTATGGTGGAATTCCCCCATCCATCCCTTAAAAAAAACTCCCAAAAATCTGACGAACAAAAAATACAAATGAAAAAAAGTTGTGGACTTTTCAGTCAATGGGATTTTAAATTCTTCCAGCCTTTGGCTGCTCAAGAAAGAAATAATTGCCTTTTTCTTCTGTACTTTTTAAGGCAGCATAAAGGGGACATCCAACAATTACGTGATCCTCGAGAGTGGGAGAGGGGGTCTGCCATCTAAATTATGGAAAATTACATGGGGACAGGCGGGTGGGCAGGCTGGCGTCCGGTCAAAGATTACATAATCCATTTGTAGCTGTTGTGGTTTTGAAACATGACACTTTTTTAGGTTTAAAAATTATCTCTGGGAATTTTGATCCGATTTGGGAAGATGATCTTGATGTACGCTCGGAAGGAGATGACAACAACTCTTAATACTTATAAAGAAGATAGTAGAAGAACACTATCAGAACTTACCTATCAGAACATCTTCATTCCTCCCTGGAAAAAAAAATCTCTTCACAAAGAAGTGTGATGCATCGAGAAACCTCACTGATACGTTCTGCATTAGGCACCAATAGTGAAAAGCTCTAAAAATCAGAGTTTCGATACAAAAGCTCTGGATTACGTAATTTTAAAGGGAGGGTGGGGAGTTCGAAGCAAAAATTACGGTCAGTTTACATGGGGGGAGGGGGTCAATTTTTAAAAAACGGATCACATAATTGTTGAATGGCCCCAAATGTCCACTTGAAGTGTATCTCCGCACTTACTAAAAGCTTCATTAAGATCACTCTAATAGAAATTGAAAAGAGAGTAACAGCAATGTTTATGTTATAATATACCAAAATATTTTTAAATTATCAATATCATTGTAATCTTTTTTTAAAAAAATAAATTAATTTTCAAAATATAATTACAAAATCTAAATTACAAAATCTAAATAAAAGGAAAAAAATACAATACAATACAAAAAATCATATGACAATATACAATATAATACATAAAATGCATACAATAATAAACAAATAATAAACAAAACTAAAAAATACCACTATAACAATGCCTCTATTTATCAAGGTAATACCTCCTATCCTTCACTAAATCTTAATTGTTGTAACTCATATAATTATATGCAACTTAAAAGTTACATTTGCAATATTTTCTTTTTCTTATAAAATAATCTCCAAATCAAACTTATTTATATATTTCTATAATATCCATATTTACACTATCTTCTTTTTTCCCCACCCAAAACCTATTAGTTAATAGTATTACTATCCTAAAATAATATCATGAAAATACAATAATAAAAACATGTATACAAAATCAAACTACACACCCAGTGTATCTTATAGTGCTCTAGAGGATGCAGGATAGCACACAATTTTTACTGTTTCCAAAAAGTAAATTGATCAGGTACTGGCCCAACCCCCGCACCTCCAGCCAATTTTGACTCTACAAATAGTTGCCAAATTTTCCAAAATCTATTTTCTTTAATTAAACCCTTTTTTATTCAATTCCCATGTTAATTTATCATTAAGTGCAAGATCCCACATTTTCTTGTACCAATCTTCAATTTTATATTATTTTTCCAATTTCTAGCTATACATTGTCTACTTGTTATCAACAATATAGCCAGTAGCTCTTTTTTATCAACATCTAAATTTATATTATCCATATCTGTCAGCAAAGTAGTGCTTGACCCCAGTTTAAATCTCATTTCAAAAATACTACAAATTTCCTTCTCAATTCTTTCCCAAAAATCTTTTACCACATTACAACTCCACTACATATGCCCATTGCAGGCGCACCCCCCAATAAAGGACTCAGACACTGGTAAAAGTGGATAACGGCATTGGGCCACATTTATTGATTCATGCCCTAGTCCGAATTATAAATTTCTATTGGTATTCAACCAATTATAATTCTTAAGGCAAGCAGGCCGAAGTAACACTGGTAAGGTTCCACCCAAAATTGCCAACGGCAATTGGTTACAATGTATCCATTTGTATCAATTTGTTTGTTGACAACAAACAAATTGTTGACCGTAGTCAATAATCTAACTAGTGACCCCACCCTCTGACGCGTATCCGTAAAATAACGGGGTGATGCCTGCTGCCCAGCTCGTGCCATCACCCCATTGCCTGGTTCATCGTTGACCGGACAACGTTAACCAACTTGTGCCTGTCTAGTGTTGTCCAGTCAATTGCGAACCTGCCGGATACCTGTGGGTCATAAATGTTTACCTTACCAGTGCTACCCGCCCATGTGACCAAAGTCAACAGCAGAGCAAGAAACCCCTATGTCAAACCATAGCAACAGTGTGGGATGGGCAAAAAAGCCAGGACCCGAAAGCCAATTGTAGGTCCCAGCCAAAAATTCCCACCCGGCCCCGAAGCGACCAAAATATCACACTGTTAACTAGGGAGGGGGTGGAGGGGAAAAACTTTTCCTCTCCGTCGCTTCGCAAAATGACAGCGCGGCTGCCTCGTGGCCACCCCTTTTAAAGGGTGCTGGCCATGCCCCCTAACTACCCGGATGTCCAAGTCCGGGGGGGGGGCGCAAAGAGCGCGGCGGCCATTTTGGCGCCGCGCTTGCATTGCAGGCGCACCCCCCAATAAAGGACTCAGACACTGGTAAAAGTGGATAACGGCATTGGGCCACATTTATTGATTCATGCCCTAGTCCGAATTATAAATTTCTATTGGTATTCAACCAATTATAATTCTTAAGGCAAGCAGGCCGAAGTAACACTGGTAAGGTTCCACCCAAAATTGCCAACGGCAATTGGTTACAATGTATCCATTTGTATCAATTTGTTTGTTGACAACAAACAAATTGTTGACCGTAGTCAATAATCTAACTAGTGACCCCACCCTCTGACGCGTATCCGTAAAATAACGGGGTGATGCCTGCTGCCCAGCTCGTGCCATCACCCCATTGCCTGGTTCATCGTTGACCGGACAACGTTAACCAACTTGTGCCTGTCTAGTGTTGTCCAGTCAATTGCGAACCTGCCGGATACCTGTGGGTCATAAATGTTTACCTTACCAGTACTACCCGCCACATGGGGAGGCTTCAATAAAGGCTCACCGCCCCCCCCCAGACCGTCAGCTCGGTCAACAGGCCTGCTCGCCAATCTCCTAACAAGAGGTCCATACCTCCCGGCGACAGATGGACCCCATCCCCTGCGTAAAGCTCACAATTTTGTAGACTGATGGTGGGGTGTCGTATGACGCGCCCCCAACCCTTGTCCATAAGGAACCGGGCAATAGCCCTGTTCACCAAGCGCCGAGCCCGATCAAGGGCTTGGAGGTTAAACCCTCCCCTGTAAGCGTGCCGCGGTATCATGTCCGACCAAAGCAGGGTTGTGGCGGGCCACACATAATGCAGGTAGGCCAGGTCACCGCAAATCGCATGCTTCAGCGATAGGCCCGTGACCTGTCCCAAATCATTACCCCCGAGGTGTATAATCAGGACATCAGGCGGGTCAGCATCCCTGATGGAGAAAAGGAATTGCAGCAGTTCCCGCCATAACATTCCGCGCTTACCGTACCACCTGAGACTTGCAGATGCACCTAGTCCCAGTCGGGGTCCCCACTCTGTCGCCGCAGCAAACTGCGCTGCCCTGTGCACATAGCTGTGGCCCACCAGCCATACTGTCACCGGTGTAAGACGACACCCAGGGTCTGTCAAGGAAAAAAGGAAACAGGGCAGTGACTTAACTGGTACTCAGTGTTGAAGAGGGTGAACATACAACTGAAAACATCGTGATCCCCACCATCCCATGTTGCATATTTCAGCCCCAGAGTACCCAAACGCCGCTGCGGTGGAAGCCGCCCCTATCCTAAATGAATGGGTGCCGTAATGAGCCCCAGGGAGGTCAACACTGGCCAGTGCCTTACCGGTCACCTTCCAAAATCGAAATTTAGTAAGGGGAGACCCATCTTGGTGACAGAAAAACGGGCCAGGGTGCGTACCACGTAGTGCAAGGAACTCCTGTAGGGCACCAACCGGACAGATGTCAGCCATGGAACATCGTAGCAGTCTTACACCACTGCCTACACCGTGCTGATCAACCTTAGAGGAGCGTATCCTCAGCTGAGCCCAATCATTGGAAACATAGACATCTTCGAGTTCCAGTGCCCTACGACTCGCATCCGCCTTAGACAGTAGCACCAGCTCACTGATGCGGAGCGCTCCAAAAAAGGCCACCGTAGTAGCCGCGTGAAACAGGGTTGCCTCATACCTGTCGAAACATAGGTCATGCCAACCCCGTGCAAGGTGAGTAAGTACCCCTGGAAAAATAGGGTGGCGGTCGTCCGGGCTGCGCCCACGTTCCCGCGCCCACCCTTCCAGAACATGTCGTATGCGAAAATCATTAGTGTTGTCAGCAAAACCACCCACCTTGGCCATGAATGCCAGCGCTGACAGCCTGGATGCTATGGTGCGGGGGGCTAAGCCCTGGGCATGTAAGTAAACCATAAATTGGAGGACGTGAGTCACTGGGAGGGGCCAACTTTCAGGCAGCCATGATTGGGCACAAAAGGCCCTGAATGAACTGAATGCATGGTCATACGCCTTACGCGTGCGAGGGGCGAGCGACATGCTGATCGCCCGGTTCACCTCTCCTTGCCAAGCGTCCATATCTCGTCCGGGAGCGGCGAGGGAAATTCCTCTGCGTCCGGGGCCAAGGCACGGAACCAGGGGATCTGCAGGCGGGACAAAGCGTCAGCAATATCGTTATTAATACATGGAACATGTCTAGCCCTGAAAAGCACATTGAGGCGTAGGCTGCGCAACACAAACTGGCGAAGCAGTTCCATAACCCTTGTAGATTTAGACGTCTGTGAGTTGACAATGTGGACAACTGCCGCATTGTCACACCAGAAATGGACGACCGAATTGGCCCACTCCTCGCCCCATAGCATCAAAGCTCCCAGAATGGGGAAAAATTCCAGATATGTGAGATCACGCAAGCGGTCCATGCCCCACCAGGCTGGTGGCCATCTGCCGTAGGCCCACTTCCCTTCAAAGTAAATCCCATAACCCAGGGACCCAGATGCATCCGACTGAACCTGAAAACGAGGGGAAACCAAAAGGTCGGACCTCCATAAGGACACCCTGTTGAACTCCCTCAGGAACTGGAGCCAGATGAGCATATCAGCCCTCATGCCCTTGTTCAGTCGGACCCTGTGGT
This sequence comes from Bradypodion ventrale, assembly GCA_035047345.1. NCBI lineage: Eukaryota > Metazoa > Chordata > Lepidosauria > Squamata > Chamaeleonidae > Bradypodion > Bradypodion ventrale. Next base: position 115,414,132 of record JAWDJE010000005.1, on the reverse strand, counting down.
GGGGCCTGGCCAAGCCAGTCATGGCGTCGCACAAGCGTCGAGCAAATGCTCTGCCAGGTGCGACGACCCTGCAAGCGAAATTGAGGTGACCATGTAACACCTGGAGCTCCCGAAGGGACACCTTGCGTTTTGCCAGCAAGTCCAAAATGAGTGCAACGATCCGTGAAACCTTATCAACAGGTAACCTGGATGCCTGCACAACCGTGTCAATCTCAACCCCCAGGAATGTGAGCTTGGTTGAAGGGCCCTCGGTCTTTTCGGGCACTAAAGGGACACCGAGTTCCTTCATTAGCGTCTGAAATGTATTCAGGAGACGTGTGCACGTGTCCCAGCCCAGTTCACCCCCAAATAAGAAATCATCAAGGTAGTGGGCTGCAGACCGGGACCCTGACCTGCGAACAAAGGCCCATTGGAGGAAGGTGCTGAAGCGCTCAAATGCCGAGCATGAAATGGAGCAGCCAAAAGGCATGGCTTTGTCGAAATAAAATTCACCCCGGAACTTGAAACCCAGCAACTCGAAGTCGCCCGGGTGCACTGGCAGGAGACGGAACGCGGACTTAATGTCGCACTTAGCTAGTAGTGCACCCGGGCCACATGAGCGCACCATGCGCAGGGCCTGGTCAAAAGATGTATACCTGACCGAACAAAGGTCGTCAGGGATAGCATCGTTGACCGAACTGCCAGCCGGGTAAGACAAGTGGTGTATCAAACGGAACTCTCCCGGTGACTTCTTGGGCACCAACCCCAATGGGGAAACCTTGAGCTTGGGAAATGGTGGGAGAGGGAAAGGGCCAGCGACCCTGCCAGCAGCAACCTCCTTAGCAATGCTCATGGCAGCCACCTCCTCCCTTCCCCTGAGTGATAACAGGTTGGGTGCATCTTGAGGGGGCCTGACCCCTGTGAAAGAAATGTGAAACCCCTGCTGGAAACCCTCAAGCAGGTACGCTGCGTCTGCCCTCCTAGGGTACATCGTGAGCCAATGCTCCAACATGTCCATATTAATTGGGGAGGGGGCCTTTTGCCTGACCAGCTCCCTCTGCGGCAGTTCTGCCCGCTCCCTGTCCACCTCTACCTCTGCCCCGCAGTCCGCCTGCCCTGGGACACGCGGAGGCGGCATGGGGGCCAGCACAAGAGGGACACTCGTGCCTGTATCGGCACTGCTTCCTGTTGCACGCACCATTGGCCGAGAAGCTCCAACACAGCAGGCGGGCTGGAACCTCCTGCCCCGCCACCTGGCGGGGTGCCTGGGCTGGAGCAGCTCGCTGGACCGCATGTCCACAATGGTACCTCTCCCCTGGCACCGGGCGCGTGGGGGTCATGTACAGAAGCCACAGCTTCTGGCAGGGCTCATCCCACCTCATCTCTGGGTGTAGGGGCACTCTCATACGGAATTCCTTGTCGTAAGCCAACCACGACGGGCCAGGGAAATCAACCATCGCCCGGTATATGTTGTCCAAATACTGGACCATCGGAATTGGCAGGTCAGGCCGGGCCCTGAGGTACACCGCCATGTATATAAGGTACGCGGGTAACCAGTTGGCCCATGTGCGTGGCGGCTTACGTCGACGAGACTGCTCCTTGTCCTTCTCGTCCTGCCCCTCCCTCTCCTCTTTGGTGGGTTCTCTATTCAAGAGGGAGAAAATGTCCACATACTCCCCCCGCCAGATCTTTTCCTTGGTGGCCTGGGCCAGGTGGTCCCCGAGGGGCAAGGAATAACCTGCTGTCGGCAAGGCCGACACCGGAACAGTGACAGTACTGGGCACCATAAAAGGAGCCTGGACCAGCCCCGCCACCCCCGGTAAGTTCCCCGTGGGACAGGGTACCCCGCCCCAAGAGGGGTCCTGGAGTGCCGGAGCCGTTCCCGGGTGGGCCGGGGGCGGCTGACCCGCCGCCCCAGCCAGGCAAGGCCACGGCCACTGCAAACCTCCCCCCGTTGTGGGTTGTGGTGTGGGTGCACTAGTTTGGACCGTATACTCACAAGCTGCACCCACATGGGCCGCCCCCACCGGGGGTTCCGGCCCACTGCGGGCGTCGGAGCTCGCGACCGCAACCGAGCTCGTAGACGGGGCCTGACCACTACTTGCCGGCGGCATCTGCTGCGTGGGGAGCTGCGAGGCTGCGGCTGGCGCCGACCTACTCGCCCCAAGCAGCTCAACCCTTTCAGCTGCCTGCCGAGGACCTGCAGGCGCTGAGTTGACCTGTAAACCAAAAGGTGCCCCGGATGGATTAACTACCCCTAAAGATGCCTCCAGGGCCGCTACGCGGGCCAGTAGGGCATCCACATTTACATAGCCCCCAACGCTGATGGGGGGCAAAGGGCCGGCCGGCCCGCCGGTCACTGGCGCCGGGCCAGGTCTCTGGACCCCGGGGCCCAAATATGGCCATGCCCCAACCACCGGCCCCTGGGGGGCCGGGGGCATGCCCTGCCAGGGAAGGGAACCCAGCCAACCCCCTTGGTTAAAGCCCAGCGCTGGAAGCTGCATGCCAAGGCCCGAAGGCCCAGCTTGGCTATGCGCCAAGCCCGGGCCGGTGGCCGCTAATTGCGGGCCGGGGGCCACATCCCCTGCAGGGCCGGTCTGAGGCTGCCCAGCCTCGGGCCAGGGCGCAATCAACCCCATCCCGCCGGTCCCGGCGGGCGCCCCCGGGAAGGGGGCATGCTGAGGGGGCGCAGTCGCGGTCCTCCGACCCGGCTGGCGCCTCCGTGAAGTGCGAACCGTGTTCGCCATGGCCTTCTTTTTAGAAGGCATCGCTGCAAGTCGCTGGAAGCCGAAGAAAAGAATCGCAGAAGAAACCGCTGCCCAAAGAGGCTTCCCGGCTAAAGGAAGAGCGACGGAGCAAAAGGGGGAAAAAACTTCTCCTCTCCGTCGCTTCACAAAATGGCAGCGCGGCTGCCTCGTGGCCACTCCTTTTAAAGGGTGCTGGCCATGCCCCCCTAACTACCCGGATGTCCAAGTCCGGTGGGGGGGGGCGCAAAGAGCGCAGCGGCCATTTTGGCGCCGCGCTTGCATTGTATTCATACATCACCAACACATTTTACTCTTGTTATTGTCCATCTGATGTAACCTCACTGGGGTCAAGTACCATCTCCACAACATTTTATAATTATGTTCTTTTATTCTGACTGACATAGTTCTCATAATCCATTTGTTTCTACATTCCACTTCTGTAATTTTACATTGAGATCTTGCTCCCAAAGATTTCTTAATGCATCTTGTGGATTGCCTTCTTTATTTAACATCTTATAAATCCTACCTACAATACCCTTAATACCCATTTCCCCCTTTCATATCTTTAATACCAACTCCTCAAACTCAGTCTTACTCCTTCCCATACTGGTTTCCATCGAAAATTTACCATTCCACTTGTTTACTAATGCAATCTGAAACCAGTTCATCCTCAATTGCGTATATATTTCTACTTTCTTCTCTCTATCATCACAAACCCGTAACCAGTCTTTCAACAAGGAAACACCATTTCTAATAAAAACTTCCTTCACCCTCTCATCTATTTTTATCGGAAAGTTTTTCATATCCTCCATTTCTATAATGGGGAAAATATCTGGGGCTGTCATTGCAATCTTTATAATAGCCTATTTCAGGTTTTTGAAAGCTAGATCGCTATACCTATTTGTTTTATTTAAAATATTTCACCTTGTCTTTTTCCTATAAAGGATCCAAGGCAGGTTACATAATTTAAATAGACAATATAAAAACTAAAAAAATTGTTATGTTAAAAGAGAATTTAACAAATATTATTTTGAAATAGTGCATACATGCAATACTAATACACAATGAATTTCTTTATTAATATTCAGCATTTTCATACATTTCAATGATATATTTTTATTTAGCAACAATTATGATATATAACATTTTACTGTCTCTTAATCTTATATAGAATGGCATCCAGTGAGGGGCAGGATGACAGATCCAGTGCAGTTGTCTCTACTTCAAGCCTTCCATAAGGATGGATGTCATCAATTAAGCTATAGATACTCTAGTTCAGTACTGTGTGACATATACAGGAAGGGCATTTGATCGCTGGTGTACAAACATGTGGGACTAAAAATGCTGGCGCCTCCATTAATGTAGGAATCCATCAAATCTCCTGGAATGACTGATGGTCACAATGTCCTACCTTTGGGAAGCAAATGAACACAACCGTAACAGGTTTTTCTTAGACTTGCCTGTACAGCTCCTGCGCTTATTTGCCTAATGCTGCCAGTCACATATTTGGCATTGAGATCTGGCAACAGCTACTCTGTTGTGGTAAGCTTTCCAGAAAAAGCAATTAAACTCATTGCTCCCTCCTTGGGGGGTAAGGTCTGCTATGACTATGGCTCTATTAATTTACATTTAAAAATTTCCAACCATTCCACACACTGAATACTTGTCGGCATTTTTTTTTTGCAATCACACACGTTCTGTTGCTTTTGAAACATCAGCTGGCATTCCTGTTCTTTGTAGATCATGCTGACAGTTTGTGGAGATGAATGAGGAATATGAAACGGTAACTTTGAACATGTATAATTTTCATTCTCCTTTTTTTTTGGGGGGGGGGCAGATAAGTGTCATGAACAATCATTTTCACTATATCTATCATAAAAGTAGCTGCTCTTAAATACATGAGGATTTAGACCTGTGTTATTCTGCTGGAGAACATGATACACAGATAGAAAGTATGATGCTTAATGAGCCTTCTGATACTAACTAAAACTATGAACACAGAACAGTGATCTGCATACTATTTTACAGAGATATGTCCCAAATGGTCTATTCCAGGGGTGCCCAAACTATGGCCCATGGGCCGTAGTTTGGGCACCCCTGGTTTAAGCAGAGAAAATGGCAGCCTAAAATCTATCTCATCATGTTGCAAAACAGATGGCAAGGCGTGTTTTACTTCCACTTCCGTTGGGAGGAACCACGTGACTGGCCCACTGAACCACGTGACCAGCCCACAGCACAAAAAGTTTGGACACCCCTGGTCTATTCCTACATAGTAGCCTGACAGTTTTTGCACATGCAAGCCTACGTATATAGTTCTGCAATGCCTGGATTTGAATTCCTGAATTACTCTTCATAATCTTTTATTTTCAGATCCTTACTTCTCACAAAGAGAGAATGCCATCAGAGAGGGATTGTACTATCTCAGATTGCAGGCAGGGCTCATATGATAAAATTATCATCTAAGCAAACTTTCCACCTCTCACATTTTTTTCTCCAAACTAGCTAATTTTCTAAATTCAGGAATTCTATTGTTTGTTTAGAGCAGTGGTTCCCAATGTGGGGCACACACCCCACAGGGGGACTTCAATTCACAGAAGCCAAATTCAGTACATTGACTGATCAGTGCAATTAGGGAATTGACTTAGGCTTCTGGGAATTTAAGTCCAGTGGGAAACACCAATCTTGTGGCCCTACTATTGTATTACAGCTCACATACAGGTTTATCACTTCATTCAGAACTAAGCCATAAGCTGCCAGTTTGGGAGATGTTATAGAAGCTTTTCCACACCTTGATTCACATAATGTGCATCTTCCCTAACTGCCCTGAGTATATTGGCATGGGGAAATATAAGTGCCCTGCTACCACATGTGACGAAGCAGAAAACCACAGTCTCTTAAGTCAGGGGCAGCTCTTGGACCAGGACTAGGAAGCCTGCTCCATTCACAAGCCACTCCACCTCTCAGTTCACATATCAGAAACTGCATCCAGCCACTCCATGCAGTATATCACTGAACTGGAGATGATAGCTCACCAACAAAGAAGTTTCCAGACCTGGACTGATTTCACCTACTAAAACTGCCCATCAGAACCTTCTGTAGAGAAAGGAACAGAATCAATGTCCTGTTGCAGCTAAATGGGCTGAAGCCGGCCTGCAGCACCTAATCATCCAGCCCACACCACCCTCGCTGCTCCCGGAAGTGGAAATTAAATGCACCTGTGCAAGCAGAAAAGGCTGCCGTAAAGTACCTATGACTGTCATAAACACATTTGCGACAGCTGTTGGTGCATTTACAGCAGCATTTTGTTCATGTGTGGATGCATTTTACTTCTGCTTCCAGTGGGGGGAACCACGTGACTGGCCCACTCAGCCAGGGGAAAGGCCCGTGGCCAAAAACTTTTAGGCACCCCTGGTCTACATGAATGCTGGCATATCTTGTGTTTCTACTCTTATGCTTGGATCTCGATCTCTGAGTTGGCTACCAGTTCAAATGCAGGAGTTTGGACTAGATGGCCTCAAAGGCACCTTCCAACTCAATTATTCCATTATTCCATAATCTTTGGTCCTGGACTTTCTTGATTTCCTGACATCCTCCAAACCAATACTCATGCCTGAGCCCCGGCACTCAGGGACTTACACATAAAGGATATGGCTGGCAACAATTCTTGTTTCTGTAGACAAGAAACACTGAAAGAAGGATGGCGTTCAGACTCACAAACACAATTTCTTATCGGTATTGGACATACTTTTTTTTTCTTGCAAAGTTTTTGCTGTGAAATTGTTTGTCACAGAAATTTGCTTGCTTCTTACTGAATTAAAAAATTCACTACATTACTACTTTATTTGATGTCCAATTAAATGTTCCTTAAAGATAAAGCAAACTTTCTACACTAGAATTTTATGCATCTCTTTCTAGGTTTGGCATAAGGGAATTCTCACTATACAGCCTTCATACCAATACAATCTGAGGATCAGTTACACCACCTGGATTGGGGGAGGGGACCTAGCCACTTATATAAGCATACAATATTTTGTACTAATTAAACTAGTCCAACAACAAACATATTGCCACTGATGGAAGGATAGAACACTTACCTGTATGGACAAAAGGGCAGGAACTAATAAAAACATCTTTAGCATAGGAGAGAAATATGCTTTTCATTTCAAAGAGTTTCTAAAAACATTTCAGTTCTTTTGATGAGTCTGTTCCTCGAGTATGTGTTTACTGGTTGGAAGTAAAAGATGCCAGATGTATGCTACCTGAGGATGAGACTTCAAGAGTTCCTATATCCTTAAATGAATACATGACAAGAGTCCAAGTTCACCAGATGTAATGTCGGTCAGATGATCATCCTGCAGTTATACTGTTACTCTGTGCAGGCTTCACAGATCTTTTTTTTTTTTAAAACCTTGCCACTTTGTCCACGACCACATCCTCACCTGGTGCCAGGTAAAATATGACAGTTGTATAGTACCACTCTTATGTCTGAAGAAGGGACTGCGGTGTCTTAGTGGTTAAGATGCTGAACTTGGCGACTGGAAGGGTTGGCAGGTCAGCTGTTTGAAACCAGAGTGCTGCATGATGGAGTGAGCTTCCATCTCTGTCCCAGCTCCTGCCAACCTAGCAGTTCAAAAGAGAAACATTGCAAGTAGATAAATAGATACCACTTCAGTGAGAAGGTAAACAGCATTCCGTGTACTCCAGTGTCTAGTCATGCCTGCCACACATCCATGGAAATGTCTACAGATGCAGACAGTGCTGCCTCTTTGGCTGTAAACAGAGATGAGCACTGAACCCTAGAGTAGGATACGACTGGCTTTTGAGCAAGGGCAACATTTACCTTTACCTTTAATGTCTGAAGAAGCAGACTTGATCCATGAAAATTCACATTAAAATATAAAACTCTTTAAGATAACACGCTCTTGTTTATTTCATTTTTATTTTGTTTTTGTTTTGTATGTGTGTGTGATATGTGGACAATTGGGACTGATAACCAGATAGCTCATGGAATACTAACAAACAGGAAGAAGCATCTCTCATCAAGGACTGAAACTACACATGGCCCTTCATAGGAAGAAATGTTAAGATTGTGTTAGTAATAGCTGGTGGGCAAAAGGACTAGGAAAAGAAAGGGGCAAGAGGAAGGCTTGATTTGCACAAGGTTTAGAGTGAGAAAGAGATTTTATTCTGTCAAAGTAGAGTCACACCATATCATGCTAATAAACAAAGAACAGTACAGTAATACCCCGCATAACATTAAAACTTGGTTCCATAAACTTTAACGTTATGCAGTTTTTAACATTTATCGCAAAACGCTAAACCAAAGCCCATAGTGGCAGTTTTGAGTTGGGAAAGGCCGGGGGGAACCCAGCACCAGCCAGAGCAGTGTCTAGGCACCCTCCACCCTCGAAGTCAAAGCGGCCACCATGGGCTTGCCCTCCGCTGCCCGCTTCGACTTGGGAAGGGCCGGGGAGAGCACCTAGAAGCTGCCCTGGCTGGTGCTGAGTTTCCCCTGGCCCTTCCCAACTCAAAGCAACCCACTTGCCTGCCTCCTCAGAAAGGGAACCGGGGAACGGATGCTCTGATCCCTGGTTACCTTTCCAAAGAGGCAGGCAACCCACTCGGCCCCAGACGAGGCCTGTCCTGGAAGGGAATGACCCCTTCCCTTCCAGGACAAGCCTTGTCTTGCCCACATGCACCAGCAGCTTGTCCAGGAAGGGAAGGGGCCAAGCACTTGGTCCCTTCCCTCCCAGGACAAGCCTCGTCTTGCCCGTGCACGCCCCCAGCCAAGCAACCTCTTTCTGAAGAGGCAGGCAACCTGACCCACCAGGGAAGGCATGTCTGATCCCTGGTTCCCTTTCTGAAGAGGCAAGGCGACCCACCTCAGAAAGGGAACTGGGGTTCGGATGCTTGGATCTTCAGTGGTGCCTTCGCTGTTTTGAGGGAAGCCTCAAAACACTGAGGGCACCACCGGAGATCCAAGCCCCAAAGCCGAAAGGGCTTTCTCCACCTGGAAAGTGGCCAGGGGGAGACCAACACTGCCGGCTTTGGGGCAGAGATCTCCAGAGGAAATCCAGGGGGGAATGAGTTGCATTGCACACCGTTAACTTAATGTTGTGTGGTGCAAATTTTCCCCTCAAATTTCCAAACGTTGTCCGGTTTTAATGTTTTGCAGTGCACATGTTATCCGGGGTGTTACTGTACATAATTTTACATTCCTGAATATATGATTGATTGGTCCAGGATTGGTCCAAGTCAAAATCCCATTATATGCTTTCACTGGATCCTACAGCTTCTACCAGAATCCGTTGTCTCCCCACCTTTCCTCCTGTGCATTTGATGCATCTTAAAAGTCCATCCCAGAGGTCTGGGAAACTGCCTAGTAAAGATCAACATTGTGTCATAAAAGGCTGCAGCATGAAAGACAGGATGGGATGCAGGTTTAATAGTTCTGTGGGAATAGGATTTGAAATTACACCACTACGTCTTGCTCTAAGTCAACCTAAGTATGACTTCTTAGATCTATTCACAAGGGATGAGTCATTTCACTTAATAATAGTTACTGAATGGGTAGAAATTATTCATCATATACTTTTATAAAATTTGCTTAGTCATCACGATAACTACAAAATAATGGCAAATAAAAACTAAGTGAGTAATCTGGGTCAGATAATGTGATATATTTACTCCAGTATCACATTAGTTCATGTGCTGTGCTGGAAGCACAAAACAATTTCTTGGATGAATCCCACATAACTAACATCTCATGTCTATATTCACAATCACCAATTGCAGATTAAAATTCCCCAAAGACTGGTCAAGAATAGTGAAGCAGAACTCATCCTGCTTCATCCAATTTCAATATGGAAATGATACAGCAGTTAAGGAATGAGCAGCAGGCACATAATTTTGGATATCCATCCAAAGCCAATATTAAAATCTCAAAAGCAGCATTGGTTTTAGATGCATGGGAAAGCCTGGAAAACAGCCCACTTTGCACACACATATACCCATTCAACAAAGACACATAATAAAGAGGTATCCATCTACCAGAGGCACATAATAAAGACAAAGCCACTCCTCACGTCCAACTTTAGTACCACTACATAGAATGAAAAGGATTGGACTTGACTCATAGTTTCTTTGCAGGCGCATCCCCAATAAAGGACTCAGACACCAATGAAAGTGGATAACGGCATTGGGCCACATTTATTGATTCATGCCCTAGTCCGAATTATAAATTTCTATTGGTAATTGACCAATCATAATTCTTAAGGCAAGCAGGCCGAAGTAACACTGGTAAGGTACCACCCAAAATTGCCAACTGCAATTGTTACAATGTATCTATTTGTATCAATTTGTTTGTTGACAACAAACAAATTGTTGACCGTAGTCAATATCTAACTAATGACCCCACCCTCTGACATGTATCCGTAAAATCACGGGGTGATGCATGCTGTCTAGCTGTAGCCATCACCCCATCGCCTGGTTCGTCGTTGACCGGACAACGTTTAACCAACTTATGCCTGTCTAGTGTTGTCCAGTCAATTGCGAACCTGCCGGATACCTGTGGGTCATAAATGTTTACCTTACCAGTGCTACCCGCCCATGTGACCAAAGTCAACAGCAGCACAGAACAAACCCCTATATCAAACCATAGCAACAGTGTGGGATGGGCAAAAAAGCCAGGACTCGAGAGCCAATTGTGAGTCCTAGCCAAAAATTCCCACCCGGGCCCGAAGCGACCAAGATATCACACTGTTAACTAGGGAGGAGGTGGAGGGGAAAAACTTCTCCGCTCCGTCGCTTCGCAAAATGGCAGCTCGGCTGCCTCGTGGCCAGCCCTTTTATTAGGGTGCTAGCCACGCCCCCTAACTACCCGGATGCCTTCGTCCGGTGGGGGGGGCCCGCAAAGAGCGCGGCGGCCATTTTGGCACCGCACTTGCATTGCAGGCGCACCCCCCAATAAAGGACTCAGACACCAATGAAAGTGGATAACGGCATTGGGCCACATTTATTGATTCATGCCCTAGTCCGAATTATAAATTTCTATTGGTAATTGACCAATCATAATTCTTAAGGCAAGCAGGCCGAAGTAACACTGGTAAGGTACCACCCAAAATTGCCAACGGCAATTGTTACAATGTATCTATTTGTATCGATTTGTTTGTTGACAACAAACAAATTGTTGACCGTAGTCAATATCTAACTAATGACCCCTCCCTCTGACGTGTATCCGTAAAATCACGGGGTGATGCATGCTGTCTAGCTGTAGCCATCACCCCATCGCCTGGTTCGTCGTTGACCGGACAACGTTTAACCAACTTATGCCTGTCTAGTGTTGTCCAGTCAATTGCGAACCTGCCGGATACCTGTGGGTCATAAATGTTTACCTTACCAGTGCTACCCGCCACCCAGAGAGGCTTCAATAAAGGCTCGACGCCCCCCCAAGACCGTCAGCTCGGTCGACAGGCCTGCTCGCCAATCACCCAACAGGAGGTCCATACCTCCTCGCGACAGATGGACCCCATCCCCTGCATAAAGCCCATAATTTTGCAAACTAATGGCGGGGTGACGACTGACCCGCCCCCAGCCCTTGCTCAAAAGGAATCGGGCCACAGCCCTGTTCACCATGCGCCTAGTGCGGTACAGGGCCTGGAGGTCAAAGCCTCCCCTATAAGCGTGCCGCGGGACCATGTCCGACCAAACAAGGGTTGTGGCGGGCCATACGTAATGTAAGTAGGCAAGGTCACCGCAAATCGCATGCTTCAGCGATAAGCCAGTGACCTGTCCCAAATCATTACCCCCAAGGTGTATGATCAGAATGTCAGGCGGGTCAGCATTCCTCCCCGAAAAGAGGAATGGCAACAGTTCCCGCCACAACATACCGGGCTTACCGTACCATGTGAGACTTGCATATGCACCCAGTCCCAGTCGGGGTCCCCACTCTGTCGCCGCAGCGTAACGCGCTGCCCTGTGCACGTAGCTATGGCCCACCAGCCATACTGTCACCGGTGTGATACGACACCCAGGGTCTGTCAAGGGAAGAAACAAAGGGAGGAAGAAATGTGCGGTGACTAAACCGGTACTCACGGCGGGAGAGGGCGCACATAAAACATGGAAACACTGTGAGCCCCACCTCCCCATGCTGCGTATGTCAGCCCCGGAGTACCCATAAGCAGCCGCAGTAGAGGCCGCCCCAATCCTAAATGAATGGGTGCCGTAACGGGCCCCAGGGAGGCCCACACTAGCTAGTGCCTTCCCAGTCACCTTCCAAAATTGAAATTTAGTGAGGGGAGACCCATCTTGGTGACAGAAAAACAGGCCATGGTGCGTGCCACGCAGTGCAAGGAACTCCTGTAGGGCACCAACCGGACAGATGTCTGCCAAGGAACATCGTAGCAGTCTTACTCCACTGCCTACGCCGTGCTGATCTATTTTTAGAGGAGCGTATCCTCAACTGAGCCCAATCATCGCAAACATAGACATCTTCGAGTTCCAGTGCCCTACGACTTGCATCCGCCTTAGACAGCATCACAAGCTCGCTGATGCGGAGAGCTCCAAAAAAGGCCACCGTTGTAGCCGCATGAAACAGGGCTGCCTCATACCTATCAAAACATAGGTCATGCCAGCCCCGTACCAGTTGGGTAAGAACCCCAGGGGAAATTGGGTGACGGTCGTCCAGGCTACGCCCACGTTTCCGCACCCACCCCTCCAAAACGTGTCTCACATGGAAATCAGCGGTACTGCCCGCATGACCTCCCACCTTGGCCATAAAAGCCAACGCTGACAGCCTGGATGCTATGGTGCGGGGTGCAAGGCCCTGGGCATGCAGGTAAACCATGAAACGGAGGATGTGGGCCACCGGGATCGGCCAGGTATCTGGCAGCCGAAATTGGGTACAAAATGCCTAAAAGGAAACGAATGCATGGTGATACGCCTTACGCGTGCGTGGCGCCAGCGACATGCCGATCGCCCGGTTCACCGCTCCTTGCCAAGGGTCCATATCTCCTCCGGGAGTGGCGAGGGAAATTCCTCCGCATCCAGGGCCAAGGCGCGGAACCGGGAGATCTGCAGGCGGGACAAAGCGTCAGCAATATCGTTATTGACCCCGGGACATGCCTGGCCCTGAACAGTACATTGAGGCGCAGGCTGCGCAATACAAACTGGCGCACCAGGTCCATGACCCTGGGTGATTTAGAAGTCTGTGAGTTGACAATGTGGACAACGGCCGCATTGTCACACCAGAAATGCACCACCGAGTTGGCCCACTCCTCACCCCATAGTATCAAAGCCCCCAGTATGGGAAAAAAATTCCAAATATGTGAGATCTCTCAGGCGACCCGTGCCTGACCAGGCTGGTGGCCACCCACCATAGGCCCACTTCCCATTGAAGTACATCCCTTCAATTGAAGTACATGACCCAGGGACCCAGAGGCATCAGACTGTATCTGAAAGCGAGGTGAAGCCAGGAGGTCAGACCTCCAAAATGAGACTCCATTGAACTCCCTCAGGAACTGGAGCCATATGTGCATATCTGCCCTGATGCCCCGTGTCAGTCTCACCCTATGGTGGGGCCTAGATAAGCCTGACATGGCGTCGCACAAGCGCCGAGCAAATGCCCTGCCAGGTGCGACCACCCTGCAAGCAAAGTTAAGGTGACCATGTAGCACCTGCAGTTCCCTAAGGGATGCCTTGCGCTTAGCCAGCAATCCCAAGATGAAGGCCACTATCCTTGACACCTTTTCCCCCGGCAACCTAGACGCCTGCGCTACTGTGTCAATCTCCACCCCCAGGAATACTAGCTTAGCAGACGGGCCTTCGGTCTTTTCGGGCACCAAAGGGACACCGAGTTCCTCCATTAGCGTCTGAAATGTGTTGAGGAGACATGTGCATGTGTCCCAGCCCCGTTCACCCCCGAACAAAAAGTCATCCAGGTAATGGGCTACAGACCGAGACCCTGACCTGTGGACAAATGCCCACTGTAGGAATGTACTGAAACGCTCGAAGGCCGAGCAGGATATGGAACAGCCGAAAGGCATGGCTTTGTCAAAATAATATTCACCCCGGAATTTGAAACCCAGCAACTCAAAGTCACCCGGGTGCACCGGCAGGAGACGAAAAGCCGACTTAATGTCGCATTTAGCTAACAGTGCACCCGGGCCACATGAGCGCACCATGCACAATGCCTGGTCAAAGGATGTATACCTGACCGAGCAAAGGTCATCAGGGATAGCATCGTTGACCGACCGACCGGCTGGGTAGGACAAGTGATGAATCAGGCGGAACTCGCCCGGCGACTTCTTGGGCACTAATCCCAGTGGGGAGACTTTAAGGTTGGGAAACGGGGGCGCAGGGAAAGGGCCAGCGACCCTGCCTGCATCAACCTCCTTAGTAATGCTGGCGGCAGCCACCTCCTCCCTTCCCCTAAGTGACAAAAGGTTGGGTGCATCTTGAGGGGACCTATCCCCCGTGAAAGGAATATGAAACCCCAGTTGAAAACCACGAAGCAGGTAAACTGCGTCTGCCCTCCTCGGGTACAATGCGAGCCAACGCTCCAGCATGTTCACATTAATTGGGGAGGGGGCCTTTCGGTGGACCTGCTCCCTCAGCGGCAGTCCTACCTGCCCCTTGTCCACTCCTACCCCTGCCCCGGAGTCCTCCCGGCCTGGGACAGGCGGAGGCAGCATGGGGGCCAGAACAAGAGGGACACTCATGCCTGTACTTGCAATTTTTCTTGTTGCAGGAACCATTGGCCGAGAAGGTCCAGCACAGCAGGCGGGCTGGAACCCCCTGCCCCGCCACCTGGCGGGGTACCTGTACTGGGGCCGCTCGTTGGACTGCATGTCCACAATGGTATCTCTCCCCAGGCGCCGGGCGCGTGGGGGTCATATACAGAAGCCACAGCTTCTGGCAGGGCTCATCCCACCTCATCTCTGGGTGCAGTGGAATCCTCCTACGGAATTCCTCGTCGTAAGCCAGCCACGACGGACCCTCTACCGTAAGCCAGCCCGGTAGATGTTGTCCAAATACTGGACCATCGGAATGGCCAGATCCAGCCTGGCCCTGAGGTAAACAGCCATGTAAATGAGGTACGCTGGCAACCAATTCGCCCACGTGCGTGGCGGCTTACGATGACGTGCCTGCTCCTTATCCTTCTCGTCCTGCCCTTCCCTCTCCTCCTTGGTGGGCTCTCTGTTAAGAAGGGAGAAGATGTCCACATACTCGCCCCTCCAGATCTTTTCCTTGGTAGACTGGGCCAGACGGTCCCCTAGGGGCAAGGAATACCCCGCTGTCGGCAATGCCGACACAGGCCCAGAGGGAACTGCGGGCAAAGTAAAGGGGGCCTGTACCAACCCGGACACCCCTAACACATTTCCCACTGCATAGGAGGCACCACCCCAACCCAGGCCCTGGGTCAGGGATGAAGTCGCCGGGTGGGCCGGAGGCGGCTGCACCGCTGTGCCACCCGTGCGAGGCCATGGCCACTGAAATGCCCCCCCCAGGGAAGTCAGTTGTGTGGGTGCACTAGCTTGAACCGCATACTCACCCGATGCAACCCCACGAGCCGCCCCCACCGGGGGTTCCGGCCCGCTGGGGGCGTCGGAGCTCACGACCGAAACTGAGCTCGTCGACGGGGCCAGATCAGCACAAGTCTGCTGCGCCTGTTGAGTGGGGAGCTGCGAGGCAGTGGCCGCCACCAGCCCGCGCGCCTCAGGCAGCTCGACCCGACCCGTCACCTGCCGCTGCCCGGCAGACAAAGGGTCAACCTGCAACCCGAAAGGCGCCCCTGATTGGTTGGCCCTCGCCAGGGATGCCTCGAGGGCCGCTACGCGGGCCAGAAGGGCCTCCACATTAACATAGCCCCCAGTACCGAAAGGGGGCAAAGGGCCAGCCGGCCCACAAGTAACGGGCACCTGTCCAGGTCCCTGGGCCCCAGAGGCCGCATACGGCCAAGAGCCCATGCTCGGCCCTTGAGGGGCCGGGGGCATGCCCTGCCAAGGTGGGGAGCCCAACCACCCCCCGTGGCTCGATCCCCCCGCAGGAAACTGCGAACCCAGAAGGGAAGGCCCCGCAGCGTGGACCATGCCAGGGGCAGCGGTCATCGTTTGCGGGCCAAGGGCCGAGGCCCCAGCCGGGGCAGCCTGCGCATGCCGCGCCTCGGGCCAAGGGGCCACTGATCCCATCCCACCGGTCCCGGTGGGCTCCGACAAAGGTGGCTGCTGTGCGGGCGCAGTCGCGGTCCTCCGACCCGGCTGGCGCCTCCGCGCAGATCAAGCCACGTTCGCAGCTGCCTTCTTCTTGGAGGGCATAGCTGGTCTAGCTGGGAAGCCAAAGGAATGAAAAGCTGCACCGAAAAGGCTTCCCTCGAAAGGACACGAGCGACGGAGGTAAGAGGAAAAACTTCTCCGCTCCGTCGCTTCGCAAAATGGCAGCTCGGCTGCCTCGTGGCCAGCCTTTTTATTAGGGTGCTGGCCACGCCCCCTAACTACCCGGATGCCTTTGTCCGGTGGGGGGGGGCCGAAAGAGCGCAGCGGCCATTTTGGCGCCGCGCTTGCATTCTTTTCTTCCTGTGCAGCCACAAGAAATGTGAGATGCAGTAGTGTGGTGCAGTGACTTCTTAACTAACCACTTCATGGCCACGGACTTCCACAGCAGGGGTTATAGCTTCATAAGTTTCGGAATGACTAAGCTGTGGAGACCGTTCATGTACTGTAGTTCTAAATGACAAGACGGAGAGGCCAACAATATTTTGCACAGACTAAAACAACAGCAATAGTAACCTTCTCTACTCCTCTCTTTCACTCAAAGATACACAAATCATCTGTCCAACATCTTTCTCTATTAGGGAAAGCAGATGAAAAGAATGGACAGAAATCCCTGCAGCTACATCATCTTCCTCAAAGCTTCTTTAGGGAAATGGAAGATTTAGGGAGGATGGCAGCCAGCAATTCTAATCTAACATATTACTACATATTAGTTAAGTACAGTACTTTAAAATAAAGCTCACAACAGAATAGCAAATTCTACGGTATTAACATCCATGCCATCAAGATTCTATAGTCATTTTGCCTTCTCATCCTGGTTACTACTTATGTTAATTTAACTGAAGGGTTGTTTAGTTTGCAGTCCATTTATTATAAATATTTTGTTTGCATGTAAGATTTACAGTGTTTATTAATCTATCACCCAACTCTAAAATATGATGGATTAGGCTGCATAAAATGACATTCCTTATACACTTGAGGTGGTTTGGTAATTAACACTTCAAACCATCACTGCTCATTTTTCTTTTTTTCCCTCTTTCTTTTCTTTTAACTTTCTTTGTCTTTTTTTTTGATGCATTTTTAAAAATGTGATCCAAGTCCTGGAATACTGCTACTGAATTTTAAAATGTATGATAAATTTAAACATTGACAGCATTATTCTATCATGCTATTCTAAAGGTCCCTTATTTGCAACATTACAAAACAAGAAATCAAAGAAAACCAAACATCTGATTAATGAAATTAGAGTAGAAGCTGTGTGGTGCTATTTTGTTCCCACAAATCACATTCCTTTCGCAAACATAGTCATTCGACTCATGTCAAGGACAAGAGCCTTAAGAACATCATACTGAATCTATTGATAGGATTCAAAGCAAAAATATGTTAGGTTGCCTCAATCTTGGCAACAGATAAAACTCTACACTAAGATCCTCCCATGTACAGAACAGCATTCTTCTGCTCATAGAAGAGAAGTTCCTGAGTACACAAGGCATCAAGACTATTGAATTATTGAGTCAATCAAAGTTATTTTAGCTGTCCTTATTTCCACAGGGTTACTTGGGTTCAGCTGGGGGTTTTCATGTGCACAGTCCAAAATAGCATCAGGAAGACTATACAGAAGGCTGATAAATGCACTAGTCCTTTCCTGTTGTTTATCATGCAGCAGTGGGTGTTAAAAGATATACCTCTCCTGATCAAGGTGATCTATAAACAGAACTAGTCCTGTTGCTCCTTGTTCTGTTGAACAACCCGGATTACACACACATGCAGCTCCAGTTAAACCACTGGTGATAGTGCTGGTAATCTGTTCATGTTGTGTTCTAAAGCATGTGCCTTTAAACAATGTACCTATCCATGTGTATCCAATATAACCTTTTCCATGTGTAACATTGTAACCTCAGCTGCATCTCTGTAACCCTAATAGGACGCGAGCTAGTGACCACTAGATGGCAATAGCGAGCGTCCAAGCTCATTGGTCCAAGACTCACCTAAGAGCAACAGCGCGGGAAGATTCCCGCCATCACCTTCACCTGGACAAGAAGGGCGTGACCTGAAATGACGTCACGCGGACAGTAGCCAATAGACTGTCAAGGAGCCATATTCAAATGTATAGCCACTGTATATATTGAGCTGTTCGTCCGCCATTACCACATGTTCCCTCTGACCAGCATGTAATAAAGTTGTGTTAAGCCAGCTCTTCGGCTGTCCTGGTGTCTTTGGTCCCATACACTAAAGTTCAGGAGAGGAAAAGACAGAACTCTTTCCATGCTATTGTCATTCCATCCTGAACAGAAGACTGGTTACATTCACAGTGCCATGCTTAGGTAACAAAGTGGAATTTTGGAGATGATCTAGTTCTTTTTGAAGGGATTTTGCTGAGGACTTAAAGCTTACATGAGAGTAGACTCACTTTAGATTTAGATAGGGACTCCATACAAACATTCCATAGTGAAACATGCTGTAACATATATAAAAATAAGGATTATTATATTATCATAATTTATATACAGAAACGTTGGGAGGAGAGAGAACAGAAACTTCCTTTACATACTAAGGCCGTTAAGATTTTTGATAAAATAAGAATGTCAAAAATAAATAGAGCTACCATATAAATGATGCATACTGATTTGTCATCTAGTAATTCAGCCACCAATTCCTACAGTGCTTGGCCTAGGTACCACTGATGAATATACAGAGTTAATATAGCAATGTTTTCCTGGGGTGAAGATACAAAAGGTAAAACAGAAGTTATATGCTACATCTTTGATCTGCTAAAACTGAAAATGTACACTCAATCTTCTGATTAAATTCCCACATAGCTCCTCTTGAGGTATTAACCTTGAACTGGGCATAGCAGGTTGAGAAGTGTGTATCAATTATGATGCCCTTGTCTTTGCTGGCTTCATGGGTGCAAATGCATTTTGTAAGAACACAACACCAAACAACAGACATTTCCACATAAAGAAACTATAGGCAACTTTTTTTTTTTTACAATTTCGATTCCTTGTTTAATCCAATCACCATAACATAGAACAACTGTGACCTCCCAGTCAATTTTTGTTTGATTGTTGTTCAGTTGCACAGTTGATTCCAACCCTTTGCAACCCCATGGACCATTGCCCGCCAGGCACCTCTGTCCTCCACCATCCTCCTCAACCCACCCAGCTCTGTGCCCATTGTGTCAACAATACCACCTAGCCATCTCATTTTCTGCCACCACCTTCTTCTTTTGCCCTCAACCTTTCCCAGCAGCAAGGCTTTCTCAAGTGAATCCTCTCTTCTCATTTGATGTGCAAAGTACTTTAGCTTCATCTTTACTATTTGATCTTCTAAGGAGCAGTCAGGGTTGATTTCTTCTAAGATTGACCTATTTGTTCTCCTCGCTGTCCAGGGGACTCTCCAAACTCTCCTCCAACACCACATTTCAAAAGAATATATTCTTCTGTGCGCAGCTTTCCTAATGGTCCAGCTCTCACAACCATACATTACCACTGGGAATACCATTGCTTTGACTATGCAAATTTTTGTTTGCAAGGTGATGTCTCTACTTTTAACTATGTTCCACAGGTTTCTAATAGCTTCTCTCCCAAGAATCAGTCACCTTTTTATTTCATGGCTTCAATCACCATCTGCAGTGACCTTTGATCCTAAGAAAGTAAAGTCTGTCACTGCTTCTACTTCTTCACCATCTATTTTTCCAGAGAGTGATTGGACCTGTTGCCATTATCATGGTTTTCTTGATGTTGAGTCTCAAGTCAGTTTTTGCAGTCAATTTACATCTATTAAAAAGTAGGCCAATTTTGGTAGCAATGAAGAGCATCTCAAACTGCATACTGGCAAAGGATGATCCTAGGGCAGTGATGGCTAACGATGGCACTCCAGCTGTTCTTGGACTTCAATTCCCAGAAACCCTGATCAGCAGGAGTGCTGACTTGGGCTTCTGATAACTGAAGTTCAAGAACAGCTGGAGTACTAAGGTTAGCCACCAGGGTCCTAGAGGAAACTCCCAGGACTGCTTCATGCATTGATGTTGAACAACATTCCTTTCTAATTTTCTTCCTTTCCTGATGTTTTAGTCCCATGTATTTTTAAGATGACAGTCTAGTATCAAGGCCTTTAAGGTCATGTTATACCTGTGATGGCAAACTATGGCACTCCAGATGTTCTTGGACTTAAATTCCCAGAAGCCCAAGCCTCCGTGAATTCACATGAATGGGTTTGCTGAGATTTATCTAGCCCATGCCGCACCGCCCTTGTTGCTCCTAGAAGTGGAAGTACAACATGCCTGAACGGGCGCATTTTACTTCCGCTTCCAGGAGCGATGAGAGCAGCACAGCACAGGCCAGATGAATTGCAGTAAACCAATTTGTGCGGATTCACAGGGGCTTTTGCTTCTGGGACTTGAAGTCCAAGAACATATGGAGTGCCAAGGTTCACCATCACGGTGCTATACCAACTGCAATCAATCAATCAATCAAATCTTTATTGTGATCCAAGACCAGGATAGAACAGCAAAGAAAGCAGAAGTTCAAATGGGGGTACTTGAAATATATCAAGAAACAAAAGTACTTAAAAAGAAGCATTCCTGCTAAGAGTTAAGTAGTAGTAAAATTAGTACATAGCTCAATAGTGTTACCGCTATTACTAAGCCTATGGTGAGGCGCTAGTAGTTCATTTGGCTGAGGGTCCAGCCAGGACTGTTCTTCTGATTTTACATGCTGCAGCACAGAACCTGGCAGTGTTGTGGGTGAAGGTGGTTTTTTTTTAGCTGTCCTTATTTCCACAGGGTTACTTTGGTAGCAGCCAGTGGGTACAGGGCCACCATCAAGGCATGCTTACTATGATTGCCATATGGGGCCCGGTACTGTGAAGGGGCCCGGCCAGCCCTGCCGCCGCTGACCAGCTTTGTTCATTTTTACTTTTTTTTTACGGCGCCGGGACAAACCACAGTCTGTCCCATATGCTGACCACTGCCGCGACCAGCACTTGGCAGTGCACGGAGCTCTGGGGGGGAGGGAGACTGGTTGTGTGCATGCACACACCTCCAGAGTGCACACACACGGCAGCGGCACCACCACAGGATACAGTAGATTTATATATTTGTAAAACTCATGATCTCAGATTATGAATAATTAATAATAACAGTCAAATGTAAATTATCTATAAAGAGGTCCAGATTTGGGGAAAAAGATTCTTCAAAGTGTTGGTTATGGTTTTTAAAATAACTTGGTTCCCATGTACCTGTAGGATTGCACCTCCACATGTACACCTCCCCAAATTTAAAGATCTTTGGGGTGTCTTCCCCTTATCCCACCACCTTCACAAGCATCTCTGCTGAAGATGTGAGAAAGGGTCTTTTTGGTGTCTGCTCCCTGGCTGTGAAAATCCCAGGCAAAGAAGATGAGAGTGGCATTTCACTGGAAGGAAGATATTTTTCAAGCTGATTTGACAACTAAATAGGCAATTGATAAGTGAGCTTTGGTAGGGATGCAGAATGTCACCATTTCCCCCCTATAAATTACTTTTTTAAAGTTTTAATTCTATCTATTTTAACATGGCAGTAGTTAGAATCCTATTTCTAGATATTTATTTACTTATTGTATCTCTATACCGGGGTGGCCAACCCTTGTGCCCTAGGTGTTCTTGGACTTCAATTCCTGATAGGCAGGTGTGCTAACTTGGGTTTCTGGTAACTGAAACCCAAGTTTCAGGCTTCAGCGAGAAACACCTGTGGTGGGGTGGCCCCTGGACTGGACGCAAAAGCCTCCTCCTCCTCCTCCAAGCCAGACTCACCTCCCCAGAGGGAGGCTTCGGTGAGAAACATCTGTGGCGGGGCATCACCTGGACTGGACTGGGATCAAAAGCCGCCTCTGCCACCTCCAAGCTAGCCTTGCCTCCTCGGAGGGAGGCAAACATCTGCAGTCGGGTGGCCCCTGGACCACACTGGGCTCAAAAGCCGCTGCCGCCTCCTCCTCCTCCAAGCCAGCCTTGCCTCCTCAGAGGGAGGCTTTGGCGAGAAACACCTGCAGCAGGGCAGCCTCTGTACTGGAACGGCTGCCACCGGGCACCCTCAGCCAGCTGTATCCTCGAGGGCAGAACAGCAGACCAGTGACCACCTGCAGCTGCGGTGGGAGCTCAGCTTCAAAACTGCCACCACCGCCACGGATGCTCTGCCATCTTCGTGATGTGGTCAGGATACATACATTTTTTTTAATATTAATTGCTTTTTATTGTAGCTGATATTGATAGGTAATTTTGTGAATGTTTACATTTCTCCTGTTGAATTGATATTTTGTTACTGTAATCGATATTATGACAGTATCATGTAACTCTGTAAATTGTAGTTTGTGATATTGCAGCATAGCATTGTAATGTGGTACTGTTCGTGAATCTGTATATTGAATTTGTATATTGAATTTTGTATTGTATTTTTGACTCTCAGTATTAATTGTATGTAATTGAATATTGTATTACTGTACTCATTGTATATTGTGTTACTGTATATTGTAGTTATTGTCCGCTATGTAAACCACCCTGAGTCAGGTTCGCCTGAGTGGGCGGGTATAAAAGCATGAAAATTAAATTAAATTGCATTAAATTAAATTAAACACTTGAGGCACCAAGGTTGGCCACCCCTGTTTTATACCATATTGTAGTTATATGCAGCCCTATTGGTCTGGGCCACTCAGGATGGTGAACATACAAAGCTAACCTTTGACTGTAAATATTAGTCTTGGCCACCCTCTTCTCCCTGACATACTATATTAACCCAGTTTGTTTGCAGAAGAAAGCATCCCTTCATTTATGACTCTACTCACCTTCAATCCAAAGGCCCAAAATACACAGGTTTATTTTCTTACTGAGAACCCTCCTGAGGTATGAATTTACGGTAGTTTGCCGTATAAGAAAACTTGTCCTCAATACAGGCTTTATAACAAAGAAAGAAGTAATCACTGTGAAATGCCTCAATATCCACTTCCCAATAGTGCACAGTGGCTTCTTCAGTTATAGACGAGGTAAGAGACTGAGTCACAGCAACAAGACAACTAAATGTGTGATTACATCTCATTACTGGCATCATGTGTGGCAGATTTATACTGTCGGAGCAAACCATAAGATACCAAAAGAAAAGAGAGAATTAATGTTACCAATTTACTTGCATTGTTTTCACAATATATTCATATCATGTTGCATTTCCTGTAGTTTTTCCAGAAGTAATGTCTACCATGCCTAATATAAACAGCAAATATCTTGTTTCTTCCTTAAATAATTCAAGAATGCTAATGTCACATTTTAATGGACCATTTAAAATATCTTACTCAGATGCTGGCCATTTTACTTAGCTATACAAACATTTTAGTGTAGCATTTTTTCACTCTAAAAAGCTTTGAATGTCAACTTCAAATGTTATTTTCCCACTATGTTGTTTGATATAAATGTTATGAAGACAAAGGTAAAAAAACCAAATCAATTTTTAATATATTTATTTCTTTCACAGGGCACCAGAAACTTTAATGGCTTCTGCATCTACAGAATGATATTTTGCTCTTTCAAATTTGCACAAGGTGGATAGGGAGTAAAGCAAGATTATATATGCCAAGAAATGTTGCAATTGACTAAATCTGTGTAGCACAAAAGAAAAGCAAGTTTTGAATTATTTTCAATTCATCAAGACTTATTGACAATTATCTAACTACTTATCTGAGAATTGATACATATCCCAAATTATTGTAGGTCTTCCACAGCAATAGAAGAGTTGGCTTAATAAGCAGGCTAATCATACAGCTGCTAATCATACACCTAATCATACAGCTGCTAATCGTACAGGAGCTGTCCCAGCTCCTGCCAGCTTAGCAGTTCAAAAGCAAGAAATTGCAAGTAGATAAATAGGGACCACTTCGGGTGGAAGGTAAACAGTGTTCTATGCACTCCAGGGTTGAGGCATGCCTGCCATATGTCCACAGAAACATCTACAGACACAGACAGCATTGGCTCTTTGGCTATAAACAGAGATGAGCACTGAACCCTAGAGTTGGATATGACTGGCTTTCGAGCAAGGGCAACCTTTACCTTTACTTAATCATACAGCTATGTTAGCACCCAGCCTGGGTTGCTTTAGAATGGTAGGGATTGATCAGAACTATCAGATCAAGATCCAACCTTGTCTTTGTGAACAGTGGGGCTTGAATAAATTGTTCTGATCAAGTCTCACAGTTCCAAAGCCAATATCATGAAGTGGCTTATTAAGTGAGCTATCTCCAGATGTTAGCAAATTAATCACTTCCCCTGATTACTAGAGAACAGAAGTGTTTTTTAAATATTACTGATGCAATATTCCAATTTAAAAATGTTTTTGCCTTGCCTGTCAAGAAATCAAGCAAACCAAAGACAACACTGGAAGAGGTGTAAGAAGGAGTTGGGGTGATATGAAAGGAGGTGAGCAAAAGAAGAAAGGAAGAAAGGAGAATAGCCAAGTAAGCATGCACACAGCGCAAAACAGGCAGCCCAACTATTCAGCAATGGATGCACTGGCCAGGAGGAAGAGAGACACAAGGAGAAAGGAAGATTTTTTAAATATACAGATGGTGTCAAAAACATTTACACATTTTAAGAGAAGTTATCTATGTCTTACTTTACAAAGTTGAGTTATAGCAGCAATGTGTAGTATGATGTTCACTCTAAAGATGAATGCTAGTGTCAGCATACGAAAGGCAGGACAGACGGACAGTCAAAGAAAATGGCAGAAGCACAGTTGTCATTTGAGGATTGCAAGACCATTTTGAAGTGGTATTTGAAATTTGAGAACATTATGGAAGTACAATGACAATGGAGGTGTGAGTATGCAACATTATCTCCAACACACCTAACAACTGCACACATCCGTGATAAGTTTGAGACACATGGTACTGTGTGATGTGCACAAGAGAAGATGGCACTCCAGATAATTTCCACCAAGACATGAGAGCTTACCTCAATGAGAATTTGCAAGGAAATGCATTAGACAAAGAGGTGGGGTTTAGTTTCCCCCCACGTTCTCCTTAAAGGACGAGGTTTACCATAGAAAACTGGCTACACTTCTGCTATTTCAGGAAGCTAATTGAAACAACGTGCAACAGTGATACGAGTGGATCTCTTGGTCAATGTTGCTGAAGCAGTAATTCATAATAATCAGAAGTGTCTGGATACTGATGGTAACCACGTTGATCATCTCTTGTAATTGCAGAAGACAAACATGTATTCATCTTTTTTAATCTGTATATATTACAATTTTAATACAGTTTTCCTTTCTAGAAAATGTGCATACATTTTGGCACCCTCTCTTTCTATATAAATTGTTAATGCTTAAACAGAAAAAAAATCTACTTCCCTGCTCTCTGCTGAGCACTGCTGGCAAATTAACATTGG
The DNA here is from genome assembly GCA_035047345.1 of Bradypodion ventrale. NCBI lineage: Eukaryota > Metazoa > Chordata > Lepidosauria > Squamata > Chamaeleonidae > Bradypodion > Bradypodion ventrale. The sequence continues at coordinate 115,388,733 of JAWDJE010000005.1, read as the reverse complement.
TGGGATATAGCTAATCGCACTATGACTCTGTCTGGTACAACATCCTGTGAAGCAGGATTTGACAATTATAGTTGTATTCTGTGGCTTACCCTACAAGTCTCTTATGAATCTACTACGAAGAGGATTCAGTGCAGAAAGGAGAGGTAAAGAGATAAATAATGCTTCATTATGCTTTTTCATTTATATTCCATCTCCATAAACTGTTTTGAATGCTCCTGTACCATGTGACCTGAAGTACAGTATTTCACAAACTGCTTATGCATTGACCAGGGAGGCAGAATCACACTGTTCATGTTGTATATTTTGAAAGTACTACTGTTACATTATTTTATGGACTTTACCTCAGCCTCAAGGGCATTTGTGTAAGTATAATGGAGGTAGGGTAAAGAGACTGATAAAGTTACATAATTTCTCATCTATACCTATAAATCCAAGGGTTAACCATAGGAACTTGCTATATGTTTCTGCACCCGTCCATTCTATCCCGTACCGAGCCTCCTGCACTCACCCGAACCCGGTCCGGAGGTTAACTCAGGGTTGAGAAACATGCCAGTGGGGAAAGAGCCCCATGAATGCAAACAAAGGGAAAGAACTTCAATTCCCAATGTTCTTTGCACTGTGCCATGCCACAGCCAATCAGGCTGAGAGGCGAGAGCAAAAAGAACTTTGGGAAACGCAGCACGGCCAATTAAAATTGAGCCGCAGGAAAAAAACTGCTGCATAAACGCAAACAACAAACGCAAAACTACAAGTCCCAGTGTCCTGTGCGCGTGAGCGTGCAGAACGCTGAGAAAGTCAGCGCATGAAAAATAAAATTACAAAACGCAATGGGAGTGCAAGTCCGCCGCAGGTGGATGCAGCACCTCACAGTCTCGCAAAACAAAAAGCCACAAAACTCCACTACAAGACACCCACTGGCCTTCTTTCCCAGAGCAATGGGGAGAAGAGGGACTCAGTCTCCTCCACACTACCCCACCGAAGACATGGCGAGACCACCGCCGGCCTCAAGGAAAGTTGAGCCGGGGTGGAAACCCCCCCCCCCAAAACAGTCAGCAGTTTGTCAGGGGAAGCACCCTCCTTGGCGGATGACTGGCTGATGCCTTTGTACTTCTGAATACAAAAGCAGCAGCTAGCAATCCGCAAGAAAGAGCACCACCCCTTATAGATCGCTGCCTGCCGATCTCCGAATAGGTAAGCCAGGAGAAAAAGGAGACAGAAAGGAGAGAACCATCATGAGGCAGAGATAGCTCTTCTCTGCCTCCTCCTTCTCCCCCGACCTACCTAACGAACCTTCCCAGGAGAATAATGGGCTGACTGCCTCCTCCTCCTTTCCCCCATTGCTGCATTGAAACCAAACTTCGAAGCAGAAATGGGGAAAAGAGGAACCGACAGGCAGCCTGTTCTTCACGCTAAAGTAAACACCAAAAACAAACACCAAAATTAATAAAAAATAATAAAACAAAAATAAATCAATAATTTTAAAAAACCATTAATAAACAAAAAAGTAAACCACAAAATACACAAACAAAAAATTCCACAATACCACAAAACACTTAACTACAACACGTAAATACCTAACTCTAACAACACAACTACCACAAATTACACAAATAAACAACAATAAAATAAGAAAAATTAAACAAAACCAGAAATAACCAAACCAATTAAACAAACCTAAAACTCAACCAAAACAAAAAAGAACAAACAGAAACACTTCCCAGCCCACCACCACAAAAACAAAACAAAGAAAAATCCCAGAAGAAAGAAAACCACAGAACTGACCAGCACATCCTCCCTCCATGATGACCGAAACAAAAATGAAGAAACAAAGAAAGACTACTTACCGGAAGAAGCCCCACCTAGAGGCCACAAGAGTACAAACAAGTCAAAAACATAACAATAAATCCAAAGTATACACAAATAACAAACATATGTTAAATAAATAAAATAAAAAGATTTATAACATCCTGTGTTGAGTTTTAACTCAAATAAAAACCCAAAACATCTAAACACAGTTTAAAAACATTGAATGTAAAAAACATGTACTTTCACATTTTTAAAAGTATTACCAACGGTACAACTATTAACAAAAAAACACACAAACTAAAACATTATTTTGTTAAATAAAACAATTTGAAACAATTATATCATCCTTTGCTCTTTTTTAATCCACAAAAAAAACAAAAAACAAAAAAGCAGATCACAGTTTATAACAGCCCGGCAACGCCGGGCAAACTATGCTAGTTCTTACTAAGGAGATATGAAGGCACAAGGAGAGCTTTTTTAAAATGGTACATTCCAATCGTTCACTGAAATACTTCAGCATCATTTTTCTGATGAAAGAAGGGAAATTACCATTCTCTCCCCCCCCCCATCCCCATCCTCAAGAGAAACTTGAGAAGCAAGTATCTAGTATTGGCAAAATTACCGGAGCAGAATGATATAATATTCTGTATGATAGCTGCTGCTTCTTCCGTGTATAAGCCAGACATGAAACTGCCAAAATGAAGCCACCTTTCATTCTACTGTTCCTTTCTCCTAGTGTGAGAAAGATTAGCTAGCACAATGTATTCAAAAATACCACAGCCTTTGAGGAGGCCCTTTTTGTGTACCCCTGTTTGGCAGCTGCTAAACTAGGAACTGTTTCCTCATGTCAAATCTGACTATTCATTTTTCCAAATGTTGTATCTGTATGCTGAATTTGAGCAGCTGTTCCAAATTCCAAATTTTAATGACTCCTATTTTGATCCTTGCCCCTGGTTTTATCTATGATTAGAAGCAAGGACCTGATTAGTATTACATCTAAATTTACTGTTGATCAAAGTCGCAGCTCACAGGGTGGGAAAAGGTTAGGTTTATGGCAGCAGGACCTTGTCACTGCCGCCCTTGGAATTTGACTGTGGCCAGGGTGGAGAGCCATTATAGTACTGTATTGTATTGTCTTGTTGTATATTATTATATGCTGATATTGTATATTGTATTACTGTGTATTTACTGTGTATATTGTTTAATTATCATGTGAGCCGCCCTGAGTCGGGTTCCCTGATTGGGCAGCATACAAGTGCAAAAATAAAATTAAAATAAAATAAAATAAAATAAAATAAAATCTATTGTTAGCTCTTCTATTTCTTAATAATACTTCCATCCAAAGATTTTCCATTCTCTCCTTGAATCTTGCCAAACTGAGGGCCTGGGGCATATTCTGTGGCAACAACTCCCAATGCCAATCTGTGTGAAAACCCATTGTGTCAAAATGTTATTTCCTTCCTGTAACTAGATCTAGCCAGACAGCTTTCAGTTTTGCTGAATGTCTCGTTGTTCTTGCGCTAAGAATGATGCAAATGCATACATTTCCTTTTTCTCTTCTGAATGTGTCTTAGATTTTCTTTTAAAATTTGCAAAACAAATAACCCTAACATTACAAATCATCTCCTAAGAAAGAGAGTTCTATAACTAATCTTCCTAGGGGCAGCAATATGCTTTCATTTGGGTAAAATGAGAGTGTTTGAAGACCTAGCAACCATTTGAAGAACACTAAATTGCTGATTGTGGTCAATGAGAAGGAAATGAAACTGCAGTTAATTTTGATGTATGGAAAAGGAAATGAAACTGTACAAGGGTTAAACTGTGAACTGGTGATGAACTATGAATTTATATAATAATATCCTAAATTTAGGGAATGCTTATGTTTCATTTGCCATGCTACCTAAGGTGTTTTTCTATGGTTCCACCCGGAATTTAAATTTATTGGGTTGTCCACAGTGACAAACCTCTTTCTGATGTCTAAATTGTAAACTTCCTGGGATAGGAGACAGTGGTGAGTAACTGGAAACGTATCTTATAAAAATGTTGTAACGACAAAAAGTCCAACATTTAGGAGAAAATGATAGAGTGCTATTAATATTCTTCATCACATAACATCCCTTTCCAACCTGACTACAATTTTACAGTTTTATTAAATATGCCTGCCACTGTGGTTCTAGTTTATCTAAATGGATTACCTCAATACAGTACCTACAATAACATTTTCTATCAGTGGGGTGTCTTAAAGAAAAGAAAAAAGAATAGAAGACAATTTGTTTCTTGGCAGATGATTTTCCAGGTGGACCATAATATTTATCTGAGATTTTTTTCAGTCACAATATTTTAAATAGAAAATTAAAGAGATTAGGATGATAATTGTACATTTAGTGATTTTGAGTGAGTAAAAATAGATCTGTTGTTGCTACATGCCGTCAAGTCACCTCTGACTTAATGTAACTCTGTATATCAGTGATTTACAAATTGTTTTTTCCTCAATAGCCCTACTCAGCTCTTGAAAACTCAAGGCTGTGGTTGCTTTAGCAGTGATGCCTAACCTTGGCACTCCAGCTGTTATGAAACTTCAATTCCCATTTGGATTATTGATTGAACTAAGCTATTCAGATTCTTTCACTATTTCAATTACGTTCTTCTCAACATTAAAGTTTTGCTGTTCTTCTGTAGTCATGACTTTTTTCTTTTTGAATGTTCAGTGGCAGTCCTACTTTGGCACTTCTTTCACTTTTCGCTAAAAGTCATTTCAGGTCATTGCTGCTTTCTGCCAGTAAGATTACCATCTCCTTTTTCTTAAATTATTGATGTTTCTTCCACCAATTTTTACTCCTCCTTCATCTGAATCAATCTGGCTTTCCATATGATATTTTCTGTGTACCAATTGGACAGAAAATGGGATAAAATGCATGGTTGACTGACACCACCGCTCATAGGGAACCATTTTGTGTCTACACACACATATATATATTTTATTGGTAGATTCTTGTCCACAATACAGGTTAGGCATCATATCAAACAAGTGCTGAGGCACACCCATTTCTTTCAAAAGAACCATATTTTCTCATGATCCACACAGTCAAAGGTTTTGCTCTAATTAATTTAACATTGGCTCATATCCTTCAGAAATTCTTTGTGCCCCAGTATTTAATTGAATTCATTTGCAACATAATTTTAAATGCCACTTCCTGATCACAATCCAGCTTCAACATCAGGCATTTCTTGCTACATATAAAACAAAAGCATTTGTTGTTACATGTTGAGCACCACTTTGCTTGCCTGAGATATTAAAGCAATGGTCATGTAGTTACTGTACTCCTTGGCAGCTCCTTTTTTGGGGTTTGGAATGTATACATTAATGCTTCCAGAATATAGGCCCGTGGTGGCGAACCTATGCCACACACAGTGCCGTAGACAGGGGATGGCCCTCAAGCTCCTGGCTGCCTATATATATGACATATATATGACACTAGCATATTTTTTGCAGCCCAGTATAGGGGTGTGTGTGTGTGTCTGTCTGTCTGTCTGTCTGTCTGTCTGTGTGTGTGTGTGTGTGAGAGAGAGAGAGAGAGAGAGAGAGAAGTTGTCCAGCAGAGGGTGTGTGTGGGAGAGAGAAAGAGAGTGAGGGAGAGGGAGAGAAAAAGAGGAGACTGCCATTAAGGAGGCTGCATATGGGTGAGTCGGGAGGGAAGAGGGGAGGTGTTAGGTTCCGTATCCCACTTCCCCTGCCGTGGGGGGTGGGAGGCCTTTCCCCCCCCCATTAACTGTTTCAAAGAGTCTTCAAAACAGTTAATGGGGAAAAAACAAAGGCAGCAGGTAGCTATTCGTTATTCGAATAGCTGCCTGTGACTCCCCCCCCCCCATTAACTGTTTCAAAGAACCTTCAAAACAGTTAATTTTTTAAAAAAATTTTTTTGGGGGGTGGCAGCAGTCAACGCTTCATTAAGGGAAGCGTTCTCCCTGGGAGTTTGCCTCTCCTCATGAATAGCTGCCTGCTGCCTTTTTTTCTTTTCCAATTAACTGTTTCGAAGAACTTTCCCTGATGAAGCATTGACTGCTGCTTCCTCCCTGCCCTCAACTTTCCTTGAGGCCGGCGGGATCCTTGTCGCATCTTCATTGGGGTAGCGTGGAGGAGGGGGAGTCTCTCTTCTTCCCATTACCCTGTGGATAAAGGCCAGCAGTGGTGTTGCCAGAGCCGTGGGTAGATGAGGGGCTACCCTTCCTTCCTGTAACCCCGCTGAAGCTGCTGCGAGGCCGGCGGCGGCCTCGCTCACCAGGATGGCAGGGATGCTTTCCTCCGGGAGACGAAGTGTCTTCCAGAAGGAAGTTGTTTGCCGGCACTTCAGCAGTTTTTTTAAACCATGCGTGCCAGCTTTCCCAGCATTCTACATGCTCTCACCCTTCAGCCTGACTGGGCCATGTAGTTTTTTTTCTGGCCGCATTTGTGGGGCAGTTGCCCCACTCACGGCTGGCGGACCCTTGCGGCGATGCTCCAAGGGTGGTAAGGTAAGTGTAGGCGGCTTGATTAGGGATAATAGGGATGGGTGCGGGCATGCATGCCGGAGACCAACGGCCCATGCCCCTTCTTATAGGTAAAGATTTTTGCCCAGCCTGAAAAATATTCGCCCACCCCCATCTAGAATCCTGGCTATGGCCATGGGCACACATGACAGAGGGAGCACTCAAAGCCCTCCCTGTTGGCACATGCACACAGAGTTCACTCTGCCCCTCTGCCCAGCTGTCCAATGGCAGCACCTCCTCCCTCCCCCCAGCAAAGAGTTTGGGCACTCGGTCTCTAAAAGATTCACCATCACTGCTATAGGCTAATGTTTTGTTTTACATGTTTGCATATTCTTGTTAAGATTTTGATGGAGTCAGTCTCTGGAGCTTGAAATAGTGTTTTGTTTCATCCTAGTGTTTTCAAAGCAGCTGTTATTTCACTTTCTAGAACTGCATCTTCCTTGTCATACAATTCCTCTTCAAAAGAGTCTGTCATCCTTTTATCTCATTTGTATAGGTCTTCAACATACAGCGGTATCTCGCATAACAAACGCATCATATAGTGAAAAATTCACACAACGAAGCTTCATTATGCAATGGCGATACCCTGCATAACATTTTTTTTGTTATGTGGGGTTTTTGGTAACCAGGGTATACCTGCTTAATGAACATTTTTTATCGTTATGCGGGGTATCTCCCATAGGGAACCACATAATGAAAAAAACGCACAGAGAAGAGCTCCGTGGAACAGAGTTTTTTTCGTTATGTGGGGTACTACTGTATTGTTTCAACCTTGTCTTTATTTTCTCCTGGAAAGATAATGTGCTTCCCTGTTGGTCAAGGCTTAAATTTCCATTTGATTTCTCTGATCTTTTTGAAAGCATCTCTTGTTCCCTGTTTTTGTACTGGTTATTGTAATAGGTCTCTCTATCTCTACATGGCAGTTTCTAAAAAGCTACATTCAAGATTCTGACACTTCTTACCTGTCTTTGACAGTTTTAAAATGCTTCTTCTGACATCCACCTCGGTTTTTCTTTTCACTATAGGAATTGCATTTATCCTTAATAATATCTGTTCTTCTGGTTCAAACTTAGTAAAACAAATATGTTCATTTGGATTAGAAATTCATCAGGAATAGTTCTAGTCTACAATAAAAATAATTATGATATGGGTACCTTCCAGTGTTAGTAGGTTTGCAGTGGCTTAGTGGTTAAGACGCTAAATGTGATGACTGGAAGGTCAGCAGGTCATCTGCAGACATTTCTGTGGACATATGGCAGGCATGAATAGACACCAGAGTGCACGAAATGCTGTGACCTTCCAACCTAAGTGGTACCTATTTATCTATTTGTAATTTCTTGCTTTCAAACTACTTGGTTGGCAGAAGCTGGGACAGAGACATTAGCTCACTCCATCAGGCAGCACTTGTGTCTGGAACTGCTGACCTGCCAACCTTCTAGTCATCAGGTTAGCATATTAACCACTAAGCCACCACAGTCCTAGATTTTTGGTTACTCCACAATATATTTTTGGTTACTCCACAATAAAGAAAATGTTCCCAAGAAAGCATCCTAAGGAAATAAAAAGCAAAAAGATCTGCAAAGAGTCACTATTTCAGTACACACAATTTTTCATCAATGGTTAGTAAACAACCACAGGTAAAGACTTACAGGAGTGATCTGATTTCTGACTGTCCAATTTTTAAAGGCACCATACATATTCATGGATATTTCTGACCTGCAAAACAGCAGCAATAGGGCCAAACGGTGTAATACCAGAAGTAGATGATTTCTACTTCTGGTATTTCAGACCTGTGCCATCTTGGAAAGATGCAGCAACTTAAGAATATTTGGTTTTTGTTTTGTTTTGTTTTTTGCTTGCTGCCAAGAACTATAATGCCATTAAAATATAGATTTCAGTCTCAGAATAATCACAAGCAAACTGCAGACAAAGTAATACTCTTGTGGGAAAACCTGTTAAGCTCCAACAGGATAGACTGCTCTCAGTTAGCAATATATTTCCTGGAAAAATCACAGCCATCCTAAAATAAAGTGTGAAAACGTAAATCTCTCAAAAGAGAATAACAAAACTTTTGCTTACTTTTTCTTGCTCGTTGTTTGAAACTGATTGCTATCCTTTTCACAATATCAGGCGAACTGGAATGCCAAGTAAATATCCAGGAGGTAAACCATTTACCAGCAAGGATCTGAACTTTAATTGAAAAGCCTAAGGCACAGCCTAAATACTTTTGAAACATGTACACAAAATAAACAGAATGTAGATAAGGAGATGAAAAGGAGGCTTTTGAGTTTGCTTTGCAGCAATCCACAACTAGGCAATGACTATTTGACTCAAAGTTTGAAAATGAAAACCACATTTACAATTGCCATGAATGCAATGATCACCTAATATATATTGGCTGAATCAAACAACTTATTCCATTGAGGTGAGAGGAACTATATACTGTATAGTAAAACCCCAGCATACAACTGCCCTGGGTTACAATTGCCATGGGTTATGACTGCATATTTAATTTAAAAAATTCCACAGGTTACGACTGATTTTCGGTTTATGACCGAAAATTGTACTACTGTATTTTACACTCTAAGATGGTAGCGATCTCCTTACCTTTTCCACGCTGTTTGGGGACCTTATCTGATGGTAGCGGCAGCACCTCCGCAGCAGTAAGCTGCTCTGCATTGTGACCTCGGGTGGAGGGGGTGGCCATTTTAAATTCTGAAATAATTGTGGGGCCACCACAACTATTTCAGAATTAAAAATGGCCACCCCTTCCATCTAAAATCACAATGCAGTGCTTACTTCTGCAGATGTGCCATTGTCGTCATTGGATAAGGTCCCCAAATGGTATAGGAAAGGTAGGGAGACCGCTTTTGTGGGGGTGAGGGACAATCGTGTCTGGCATTTTTGTATTTTTTGTGTGTTTTTCTATTTTTAAAATTATTATATTTGGTCCAGTTGGGACCTTTTTTCTTTTTAATGCATTCCTATGTGGAAATGTGCTTCAGGTTATGATTTTTTCGCATTATGACAGAGGCTGTTGGAACGGACCTCTGTCGTAACATAAGGTATATCATGATGAAAATAAAGAGAAAACTGTAGCGGAATGAATGTCTGGAGTCATTTTTTTGCACAAAATGATTGTTTAAATTTATCGATTTGCAGTAGTAAATAGTTGCTTCTGTACAAGTAAACAATATAGGGGAATGAATATTATCTTCCCAAAATATTTCAAATTTTACAGGAAAAATTTGGGTTGCATTGATCTTGGGTTGCAATTTCACTGCACAACAACAATTTTGCTATTGTGAATAACACATGTGATTTATATGATATCGAGTGTGCTGATTCCAAATTTGAACTCAGAATTTGCCTATCATGTACAGATTTTAAGTTATAGGCATGCTATAGCTGTTCAAATGGTTGGTAATTGGGTAATGTATTTTTACATGGGAACATTATAACAGTTGCAGCTACCACTATGCCTGCTGTCACCTCAGCTGAATCATGTCCCCTGGTGGCATGCATGTTACAGCAGCGACAGGGCATGTCTGGGCAAGTCAGTTAGCTGATGTCAGAAATAGGTATATAAGGTGAGATGGACCAAGGGCTTGTCTATAGTGTGAAGCCATCTTATTGAACAGCCGCTGGGTGAGATCATCCGTTCCCATGGGGTGCGGTACCATCAGTAGGCGGATGATACACAGTTGTACATCTCAGCCCGTGGGGACCCCAGTGATGCAGTCAAAGTCCTTTCCAGTTGTCTGGAGGCGGTTGGGGTCTTGATGGGGGCAAATGGGTTACAGCTGAATCCTAGTAAGACTGAGTGGCTGTGGATGGGGGTCCTGTGCTATCCCGGGAGCTACCATCTTTGGTTTTGGATGGGGCTATTTTGCCCCAGACCGACCCGGTGCGCAACTTGGGGGTCCTCCTGGATTCGCAGCTGCTGATAGAAGAACAGGTGGCAGCTGTGGCCAGGAGGGCCTTCGCCCAACTTCGGGTGATTCGCCAGTTGTGCACGCTCCTGGACCGGGACTCTTTGCTCATGGTCACTCATGCTCTGGTGACCTCCAGACTAGATTATTGTAATGCGCTCTACATGGGGCTGCCCTTGATGACCATTCAGAGGCTGCAGCTGGTCCAGAATGCAGCGGCCCGGGTGGTGATGGGGTGTGGACATTATGCCCATGCCTCACCACTGCTGCGGGAGCTGCATTGGTTATCCGTTTGCCTCCGGGTGCAACTCAAGGTGCTGTTTTTGACCTTTAAAGCCCTATATGGTAGTGGGCCAGGTTACCTTAGAGACCGCATCGCCCTAAGGACGTCTGTCCGTCCAACCAGAGCGGACCGGAGGGGCTCTCTAATAGTGCCATCAGCCAGGGGGCTCACCTCTCTGGCACAAGGAGGAGAGCCTTCTCTGTGTCCGCACCGGCCCTTTGGAACCTCCTGCCTGTGGAACTGCGTCTCCAGATGGAGTTGTTGCCCTTTAGAAAAGAACTAAAAACCTGGCTGGCAGGCCAAGTTTGGGGTGCAGGTGGAGGGGTGGCTTCCGTTGGGTGGTTAATATAGGGGAGGAGGCCTGCCCCATGGTTTCTTCAGTTCCTGCACCCCTCTCTTTTTAGGGGTGGGTTCTTATTGCTGGTTTTTATCTGTTTTTAACCACTGTTGTGAACCGCCCGGAGTTGGCTTTGGCTGAGTGGGCGGTATAAAAATTTAACAATAAATAAATAAATAGGCCATAGTGAGTCTGTTTTGAGCTAAAGATGAGTAGGCACTGGATATTTTTTGCTACATTTGTTGCAAATATACCCCACGTGATCAATGCAAGAACCTAACCAAGAGGGTGAGATTTGCTAATTTAAGATTCTGACATCCTAGGCAGAATCGGACTTCAGATTTGGATTCAGCACACTTGATTTAGCATAGGACACATGGATTAGACCAAGTAGCAGACAATATTTATTTTTTTGTGATGCAGTATTTTCAGCAACTTTAATGATTGATATGCTGTCTCATATCATGATGTGGAAATACCTGGGGTGCCAAGTGTGGGAGTGATTATTTACAAAATCATTATTTTATTGAAAATGGATGCTTCACATTTGGGAGAAGGTAGAATATATACACACAAGTGTCCCTTGTTGGGGACAGAGAAGAATGTATACCTTTACCAAATAGAAAAATTATTAATATTGGGGTTATTAATGTTTTAACCTACTAGATCAGTGGTTCCCAACATTTTCTTTTAGCTATGCCTCATTTAAGCATCTCTAAAATCCTGAAGCCATGCCCCCCCCCCCCCCCCAGTAACATGTAATTCTTGTTATTCAAAAAATGAACTATTCATGTGGAGGAAGCCTAAAAGGCCATTCACTGTTAATAACTCATTCTCAAATTGCCCCCCATAAGAATCAAATTGCTCGCCTGTGGGGTATGTGCCCCATGTTGGAAACCATGGTACTAGATGTATTGGTGTATTTGAGCTCAGGACAAAAAGTCCTGAGCTTTTAAAAACAATATGATACAATTAACATGTTACTGATCTAGGACTGCTAGACAAAACTGATATTTACTGTGATCAAAATTCTTCCTTGTATTGTATAGAACTCTGTGGAAATATCTTCTTTGAGTTTTCACAGGTGCCCTTTCCCAAAAGCATCATCTTTTTCTCTCTTATAAGTAGCATAAGTGTCTTTAAAAATGAGCCAACATGGAGACAAGTAACTTTTCTGGTTAGCTGCTTTCTCAAAATGCTTGGGTATTTTTCTTAAAAAACAAAACCATAAACACTGTTCAATTTCAGTTTTATATTCTTCCAGGAGCTTTAACTTCTTCTAGCAACTTCTAATCTTTGAAAGAATCCTTTTGCTTAAAGGTTTTTATGCTTTATTTCCAAGGTTTTATCACTTTGATCTTTTCTTCCTTTCTTTGTTTATTTCTGGTTGATATTCCACTAATGAAGTGGCCCTTCATCATTGCCATTTCCTGCCTCACATATTGAATCTAATCTCTAATCTCCAATATAGTTTTCATCAAAATATAAGCCTAGTTATCTACAAAATTGTCAGGACAGCTTCTGCAACTTTCAACAATGACAAAAACTTCTATCTTCAAAGTTGTTAAGATTCATTGCAAAATAGCTTTGCAATGGTCTGGGAGATTTATAAATTTTGTCTTCACGTTTAAAACCATTTAAAAAACACTAAGTGAACAGAGAAACATGTCAGTCCTGGAAAACATATTACAAGAGCATTACTAAAAATACACTTTATTTCCTCTTTCACTCCTGGATTATAGAAATGGCAGCTATCTACTAAGTTAAAATGGTCTGAAGCCTTTCACACATTTAACCTGGGATTACGACTGCTGTCTTCATCCTCCCTTCCACAAACAGATATAAAATTCCCAATTTTTAAACTTTACAGTGCAAAAGACACCATGTATCATTTTGGTTGCAATCCTGTATCTAGCTCTCTGGATGTGTCAATCAGCTCACAGTACTTGTTCCAGAGAATGCACATGCAGTATAAAGAAGTGAAATGTATTTTTTAACTGTAACATGAATTTAAATAGCATACTGTGCATGTTAATTTTTTAAAAATAATAGTACACTGTGTTCTGTTTATCCATATTTATTTTGAGATTTTCCCACTTACTTAATGACTGGCACAATTTTTGTTATTAGATCTTTAAATTCTTGAGCTTCATCTGCAAAGCTCACAATAATTTAACAAAAATGCTGTAGGTTAATACAATATTCTCTATACATGATATCTACAAAATTAAGAGAATGGTGTCAAATATGACCCCTCCCCATTGAAAAAGTTCTGAGAAACAAGGTTGTCCCTTCATGAAATCATGATTTGACTGGAGAAAATGGATGATATTATCTGTTTTATTATCTCACAATTACGCATTGCATAATTTGAATTTTTTGTTAATTTACAAAAAAAATAATACCAAGTTAGTTGTGCTGAATTATTGTGCAAAATCCAGTAACTAGTCTCAAATGTGATAGACAGACCCATTGAACAAATGAGACCTGTTAAATCAAAACTCATTAAATTGCATTGATTCAATAACCTAAACTCAACTAAAGTAGACACACTGAACCAACGATACTTAGGTAAGCACTGACTTACCAAAGTCCTATTAATTGAATGGATCTTTCCCTAGTTAGAACTGATGATTAGATTTAGTCTGAAAGGTCTTCTCTATGTAGGATTAGCAATTGGATTTAGATCATTAACTCTACTGTTCATTAACTTAATCTTGGCTTTATCTATAACTGGCTAAGTTAATTCAAACTATTCTGTCAATGCCTACTGCACATATATTCTTCAACTGTAAATATTCTTCCAAGTCCCATTCATGGAAAGCTGTTAATTGGTTGTCCTCACCTCCTTCCAAAGCACTCATCAGCTTAATAGTATTTCTTCTTAACACAAAACCCAACCACAAATTTCATATCAGTTGCATGTTGCCCTCTATCATGTGCCTTGAGTTGGTTTCATACATGTTGAGCTGCTTTCTTTCAGATTTTCTTTCTTTCCTACTATTGGATTGATTCTACTTTCTATTGTACTTTCCATCTTTTCTTTTTAAAAGTTTCAATCATCAGATGTCTTTCACTTTCTAGTTCCATTTTCTATTAGGTAAAAGTCACCCTTGCTCGAAAGCCAGTCATATCCGACTCTAGGGTTCAGTGCTCAACTCTGTTTATAGCCATAGAGCCAGCAACGTCTGCGTCTGCAAATGTTTCCATTGACATGTGGCAGCAACACCAGAGTGCAGGGAATGCTGTTTAGCTTCCCACCAAAGTGGTCCCTATTTATCTACTTGCAATTTCTTGCTTTCAAACTGCTAGGCTGGCAGGAGCTGGGACAGAGACAGTATCTCACTCCATCATGCAGTACCCAGGAATCAAACTTCGAGCTTCCAGTCAGCACATTCAGCATCTTAACCTTTTGAGCTACTGCTTTTGTCTAAAAGTTTCTCCCTTTTTAAAAAACTTTCTACAAATTTTTTTGCTACTCTCAAATAAAGTTTTAACCATCCTACCTGAAAATCATGTAGAAGTCTTTTTCATTAATTTTCTTTCTCTATCCAAGCCATTACCACAAAATAAGACATGATTTCGTCATGCTTAACCTTTTCCCTATGAGAAATGATTTTTGGAGTTACTGTTAATATGCTAATATCACCTCCAATACAGCACATTTTTAAAGCTATATTTCTTTTTGTTCCCTTCTCTTCTCTTTTAAATTAACCTTATTTCTGTCCACATCTTTTCTTGTTTACTGGTCTTTCCAGGTTTATACATTTTGTTTAATTTCAGAGATTTCTTCCACATTGAACTGATTTTTCCCCTTTCTTTAGCAATTGACCTATGTTTTTAAGCACTTCAAGTATTTTTATGTCAAACTATCTATCTATATCTATATCTAATCTATATCTATATCCATACACATAGACACACAGACACACACACACACAGAGCATATTTCATTGGGTGCCATAAGTTTGAAGGAACTGTTGTCTTGCGGTACCTTTCATTTTCTTATGGGACAATGCATGCAAACAGGATACAGTACTAGTCAAATGTAGAAAATGGGTGATTACAAGTATCTCCCTATATAATTCTGTCAGGACAACAAATACAAGAATTATCTCCTTGATTGAAGAGAGGCAACACTAGATTGACATCTGGGAGGTATGCTAAAAAAGTAATTCAATCTAGGGGAGTGGAGGGTGGGGAATGGCCAGGAAAGATTTATTGAAAGTAGAGTCATCTGTGATTATGAGGATTCAATACATAGAAATACATACAGTCTACACCTATAAATCTGTGCGTTAACCATTGGAATGTGACAAAGGATGTTGCACCAGGCCCCACTAGCCCCAACCGAGCCTCCGTGCACTCGCCCGACTGGGGTTCGCAGGTAACTGTCAGGTTGAATTTTGCGCCAGTGGGGCAGGAGCCCCCCGACCACAAACAAAAAGAAAGGACTCCATTTCCAAATGTTCCTTGGGCCGCGCCACGCCACAGCCATTCAGGCTGAGAGGTGCTAGCAAAAGGAACGTTCAGAAATGCGCCATGGCCAATCAAAATTAAGCCACAGAAAAAAACACTGCACAAATTGTAAACACAAACACCAAACTACAAGCCCCAGTGTCCTGTGCACCATGAGCGTGCAGAACACTGTGGAAGCTGGTGCGTGAAAAATAAAAAGTAAAAACACACCAGGAGCGCAAGTCCGCCGCAGGCGGACGCAGTGCCTCACAGCCACGCAAAACAAAACACCACAAAACTACACCGCATAACACCTGCTGTCCTTATTTCCTAGAGCAACGGGGACTCCCTCTCCTCCACGCTATCCCATCGAAGACATGGCGAGACCACCACCGGCCTCAAGAAAAGTTGAGCCAGGGTGGAAAAAAACACACACAATAAAATGAGGGGATTCAAGAGGGGTAGAAGGTACTGGTGCCTTCCCCCCTTGAAAGCAAGCCAACTCCCTGGGAAGCAAAGCCCCCCTCCCCAACCCCACCTGAAGCGCCACTGGGGTTCCTGCGGCCCGGCCAGCGAGGCCAGGCCAGGCCACGGAAAGAAAAGCCCCTGCCGTTACGGTTCCTGTGGCCCAGCCAGCGAGGCCAGGCCACCGAAAAAAAGCACCCACCACTATGGTTCCCATGGCCCAGCCAGCGAGGCCAGGTCGCGGAAAGAAAAGCTCCCCAAATGCAAAAACAAAAAACAAACTTATTAAAAAATAATAAAAATTAATTATTTAATACTTAAAGAAAACAATTAAGTAAAACACAAAAACACAAACAAAAACATCCAAAATTACACAAAACCAAACAAAAACACCACAAACTACACAACAAAAACAAACACAAACACCACCCAGCCAAACACCACCAAAAAAAGAGAAAAACCCCAAAATAAATAAAAATAGCCAACTCACCAGCAGACATCCGCCCTCAACGACGACCGGAACACAAATGAAGAAACAAAGAGACTACACCAGAAGAAACTCCACTGAGAGGCCAAGAAAAAACAGTCAAGGAAAAAGAAATCAACTAGCAGCCCCACCTGCAGGGCACAATAGTAAAAACAAGTCAAAAAGACACAACAGCCCCAAACAAAGAGCCACAAAAGTAAAAACAGGTCAAAAACATAACAATACATCACAATTTTACACAAATCACAAATATATGTCAAAAAATTATTTGGTTAAATAAAGAAAAACAAAAAATATATATATCATCCTTTGTAAATTTTTTAATCCACCCAAAAACCACCCAAAAAATTTATCACAGTTTATAACAGCCTAGCAAAACAAAACTGTATATAAATAAACATTTTAAAAATGACAAATAGAGACTAACCTCTTTTTTACAAACATTAACAAAAAAACCTTCCAACACAATTTAAAATAGCCCAGCACCGCCGGGCAAAATCTGCTAGTACTGTGTAAAATAAGCCCCCATTTCTTTTAATCGTTCAATGCAGGCAATTTAATGTGTGTAGTTTTTTAAAGATGAATGGGGTAGGTGGGTGGGTATGTTGGGGGTTTAATGTTTTAATTGTTTTTATGTATGTTTTAACTTGATGTGAGCCACCCTGAGTTGGGTTTACCTGATTGGGCGGCATAGAAATCTGAATTTAAAATAAATAAATAAATAAATAAATAAATAAATAAATAAATAAATAAATATAACTTACGAAATGGCTTCTTTTAGCATCTTTGGAAGTTCATCTTTGTATATTGAGCCTTGCCTCCCCTCCCCTTTTCCATTGTCATCAAGTAAGAGGGAAGGGAAAAAAAAACTGAGTATGACTATACCTCATGAGATGGAGTTGCTGCACCATTTACAGAAGATTGATAAATACAGTATTTTTCACCCCATCTCTTTTCAGTCTCATACTATTTAGCAAATACAATTAACACTTTGGTTTGGATGGATTATATTTTAACTTTGGACTGTACCTTTCCTCATCTTTCAGTACTGCTTGAATTTGAATGACATGCTCTCAGATTTATTCCCTTCCATACTTTAAAAAAAAAACTCTCTGTTTTTATATTGCATAAATCTATGAATTTCCTGCATATTCCAGGAATTCTTCAGCAAGGAGAATCCTCTTTCAAATCCTCCTTTGGGATTCAGTGCATCTATATGCACTGTACCTAAAAGTAGAGTGACAGTTACGGCAACCAGTAGCATACATTAAGGCTCTCCATAAGTTCGTGGCTCAGAGAAATTGCAGTTCACAGCATGACACAGTCCTTTAATCTCTACTTTTCAGGATTAGCTCTCCCACTGGGAAAAGTGAGGCAGGCACCCCAGGTGACATGCAAGCAGCAAGGAGGCATTGGAGGTCAGACCTGTGGATATTACACAGTTGGTCCTGCATTCCCTAAGCTACCTTGCTCTGCATAATTGGGATGGAGGCTGCTTTTTTTTACTACCAGTAAAGAAATAATTCAATTTTAAGTGATTTTTATATTTCTCTGATCAATTTAAATACAGTACTTGGATGTATGTATGGTGGCCTACCATTCAGCAGCTGTATTTCTTGGGCGAATATTGTCAGTTTTTCTTACTTTCAAAGATTAGTTACAATCTATATTAGCATGTTGGCTAGATTTTGAAATGAGTGACACCCTTGCCTACTTTGAAGTAGTCTCAAATCTCAAATCCAGACTCTAAAACTCCCAGTTACTGCCAATTCTCTGTCTATATATGATCTGTGCACATATCAGTTTGGTTATCCTAGAACAGTGTCCAAGGAGTCCTGCGATTTCACTACTAACTGCTCAATTTGAATAATTTTGTTCTTGATATCTGAATCAAGTCTTTGAACCAGATTTTTCTCTTCTAGTACCATAGCTGTTCATCACTCAAGCAGATAATATCCTGGAAAATTAGGCTATTGTTTTGTTTTAGATCCCTGGCCTAGGAGGCCAGGAACTCTTTGCCCTCAAGCACTTACCTGGCTCCCTCCCTCCAACAATTTAAGAAGGCTGTGAAAACTGAATTGTTCAGAGAAGCTTTTCAGAACATCTTGCCCTTTTCTGCTATAATTGCATGATGTTGATTGATTTACTCTATTTGTCTGTTGTTGTTTTATGTCCAGCTGATAAATTTTGTATTGTATCTGTTTATTTATTTTTTAAGTACATAGCCCCTTTGGTGGCCTTTAGGCAAGGAGGGTAGTATATAAATCCAATAATAAATTAAATTAATTAAAACTGAAGGCACATTTTATTTTTATATCTTGAAACACTTGCTTCTAGGGTGAGTAAGGATCATCGTCCTCTTCTTCTTGTGCCCTATCTGATTCCGAATATTGGCGATCGTCATGGTGATCAACCATGAAGACTGTCCTGCAAATATAATGCCATGGCCTTTCATCTGCTTTCTGCATCGCAGCATGACACCCAGACCACTGATCCAGCTCCGCGAGTCACTTTCTGGTCCTGAGCCCTTTTAGCATGCAAAGTCCTCACCAGCCCAGTTCTGATGTTTGTATTCTGCAATTGGCCTATACTGTATCTAGTAAACCCTTCAACAGATCCTGCTTTGCCAACCTTGCAGATTATGCATTCCACCATACCTGCATTCTTGTGAATGTGGGTAGTCCTTTCAATAACCTTTCCCCAAGCCTACTGAGGCTTTTAAAATAACAAGCAGCACTTTTAATTAGGCCAAGGAATATTCAGGCAACCACTGGAACTCTTATGGAATCAGTGCTAAGCAACTGGATAGCTGCTTTCTGCATCTACTGATAATTCTGAGGCTTCCTAAAATTTAGCCCAACATAGTCTGGTCTGGATATATCCAGGTCTTGAATTATACTTGTAATATTTGGAGGTTTTTTTTAAATATAGTGATAGACAGATGTGAGAATAAGGAAGTGTGAGGGGATTCATGAGTCCTGTTCTTGGGGTGGATGAGGCCTCTGGGGAACAAATGTTCCAGAATGTGGTGACACAGCTGGAATAAGTTAATGGGAGGCAGCTAGACCGAGCCCTTAAGACAGGGGTAAAAGACCAGGAGAAGAAGGAAGTGGGGACATTAGATGATTGCTCATGAATCAGAGGTGTGAGAAGATGCTGAGCATTATCTCTTCATGTCTAGTCAGACTGCACAGAAGTTGAAGACCTTAACCTCTCTCTTGCTCTGAGGCAGCTCCTGTTCTGCTCTTAGCATGGCACAAGAAAAGGCCTGGCAGGGAAGGGGCTGGAGGGAAAGTAACTGCAATGCTCGCCTTCTTCTACCCATTTATACAAGTCATCTCTATAAAGGGCCCACCCCAGCTGGAAGCTTGCCTCCCAAGACACTGACTTAGAGGAGAGGGATCCCAGAGTTGCTAACTGACTCTCATTGTAGAAAAAACAGAGAACAGAGAAAAGGCACCCAAAGGGCTAATAAATTTGACTCAACCATTGGAAACTGTGGGAAAATAAACTGCAGGAGCAGCTGTTTGAACCTTTAACTGAGCCTATAGAGTTTATCTTGGGGAGTGACAATTTTCATGTACACATATGTATTTGTTGTAAAACTCCACATAACTGCCTTGGACAAAACCCTGCAGGATTTTCTCAGATTTGTTTAAATCTCATGTTTCTCCTCCTGTGTGTGTTTTAATAGTTTCAAATCTCATTTAACGCATACAGCAATTAGAAGAAAATGTTAAATGGTTAATATTTAAACAAAATCTTTAATTTTTAAATAGTAAAGTTGTTGGTAGCATTTTGTTTAGTAAAAATCTAACCTTGCTTTGAGAATAGTTTGGAAATGCAAAGAAGAGGGAGCTTTATTTTAGACTGCGTAAAAAGAATGAAACCTTTCAATTTAGTTATTTACCAAATGTTATGATGGGTATTGTAGAGTGCTTAGGAAAAAGTCAGACAGTAAATCATGTAAAATTATGTTCTTTTGGAACCTTAAATTTTGCATTTTAATTGTTTTTAAACTGAACTCATCAGTGTTATAGCTTAAAATGAGCAATATAGACCCAGATAAGACAGGAGGAAAAATAAAATGAGAGATCAAAAAAGTGCAATAACGATAATGGATGGATGTGTTTCCTCCTGATGTGCTGCTTTTTATGAGTGCTAAATCATGAACAAGCATGATGGAAGGTTTTTTAATAGGGGAGGCCCACTGTGTCAAAAATGGCTGCTAGCAGCAAGAGCTTGAAATAAAATATGGCTTTCAAACACTCAAGTTCTCACAGCAACAGAGGAAGAGTTTTCTTTATTCAACACTACTTGATTTTTGGTAGCCTTAATAATATGTAAGTGATATTGGACTAAGATAAATCAAGGTTAGTTTAATTATGCATGAGCTCAAGATAGTGAAATACTGACTGACTTAGTCTACATGCTACATTGTATCCCACCTTTCATTGAAGGTTTGTTCATTTGTCAGAGATTACTCTGGGTTAAAACGTTTTTTGCAAGGGACACCCAAATGAGTCTCCTTTCATGTCCCCCATTGTGCAGCTCTCAGGAATCGAACCCATTTTCCAGTCTCCAAGCTTCAAGGCCGTAGCCAGGATTCTAGATGTGGGTGGGTGAATATTTTTTCAGGATGGGCAACAATGTCACATATATAAGCAGCTGGGAGTTTGAGGGTGGGCAAACTGCTAACTCAGGGTAGGTGACGTCCACCCTGGCCACCCCTGGTTATGGTCCTGCCAAGCCTAGTGCCATAACCACTATGCCAATGTGGGAGCTGTTTCATTGAAGGTGCTTAGACGTCATAATGAAAGTCCTTCTCACCTTACACTCAGAGCCCTCCTGTGAAATAAGTTAGAATAAGTTCTATTTTTCTTTAGAAAGCTAGCCCACTACTTAGGTGTTTACTAATAAAACAAAATCAATTCAGAGCCACCTGCACTGAGAACTGTGGTCAAGTGATAGCTGCAGAAAACTATAGTTGTAGGGAAAAACAGAAACAGAACCCTAAGGTGAAGCTACATGCTACCTAAGCAGGTGGGAAGCTGCCTTCTTCCAAGTCATGTTCTTGGGCCATTCATTGTGACATTGTTAGCTCTGATTGGTGGTGGCTTCCCAAGTTTTTAGGAAGGAAGTGCTAGGAACTGAACTTGGAAAGTTCAACGATACTCTGTCATGGAGTTGCAATGGTCTCCCAGTTACTAGCCAAAATATAAAGGGGAAAATATGTTTGTAAGGAAGAATTGTGGGAGGGGGGAAGCATACTTCCCTAGAATTCCCTACCCCAAATTCTCACATTTGCTTTAAACTTCTACTCCTCCCCTTTGATCCCCACTTAAAAATGTAACAAACTGCAGAAGTAGGGCTTACCCAAAATTTCAAGGTGAGGATCTTTCTGCTTTGGATGCATATAAACCATAAGTTGTTGTTGTGGTGTTAAGTCCTGCACATCACATTTAATATGTGCTGCAGGAGATGGCTCTGAGATCATAGTGTGTGGATCACTTCATGGGAAGCTGGGATCCGCCTTAAACAAATTCATGGCAGTGGCATTTTTCTTGCTTGCCTCAGAGGGCGAAGTTGGCTCAGAACCAGCCAACCTTTAATACCAGGCCTTCTGGCACCCCGGGGCAGGAAAAAACGTATACTCGGATCGAGTTGCAGCCAATGATGATTACATCGATGGTGGTGGTGGACCTACATGTTAAGTTGAAACAATGACATATGGGTTTTGACAAAAGCAGCAGTCATGTCCAGTCTCTCTCTTTTCTTCTTTTGTCTCCTGAAGTGATAGGACAATGTTACACTTTTCATTACCACATTAGCATTTGCTGTGGTGTGATGCAAGGGAACACCATTGTCAGATTGTGAATACCATACTAAATATTACAAAGAGAATGAAGAGGCTGAGGCATGCATCAGCAATTTACAGTGGCAGCTGCTTATTTTAGATAATGTACAGTTCCCACCGATGTCAGCCTCATCATGCATCAAAGCATTGATTGCAAAAGGATGCAAGAAAAACCCCTATAAAACCCCACTGTATAACTTTAGCTTCCCTTAAAAATTCCATAGATATTTGGCCAAAGGAAAGTATCACTTGAGGTTAAATCTAATGCAAATTTTCTTTACCAACCATCATGAACCATGTGATTTATGAAGGATGCCATTCTGGTTTTCCCCCCTTTCAATTATTTATTATTTATTTATTATTTATTGCATTTCTATACCACCCATTTGCTTTAAATGTTCCCTTTATTTCCCCAATTTTTCTGAAGAGATCTCTAGTCCTGCCTCTTTTGTTGTTTTCCTCCATTTCTTTGCACTGTTCTTTTAGATAGTTTTCCTTATCTCTCCTTGCTTTTCTTTGAAATTCTGTGTTCAAATAATTGTACTTTTTCTTTTCTCTTTTGACTTTTGCATTCCTTCTTTCCTCTGCTATTTTAAGAGCCTCATCAGACAACCATAATAAAATAAAATAAAGGGAACATTTAAAGCAAAAATGACCATGATAAGGGACAAAGACGGAAAAGAGCTAGCTGATGCAGAAGAGATTAAGAAAAGATGGAAAGAGTACACAGAGGAACTCTACAAAAAGGACCTCAACACCCCTGATAACCACAATGATGAAAAAATTGAACTTGAGCCAGACATTCTGGAGAGCGAAGTTATAAAGGCCCTAAAGAGCACTGCAAACAACAAAGCTAGTGGAGATGATGGTATCCCAGTGGAATTTTTCAAAGCTCTAAAAGATGATGGTGTCAAATTACTACATTCAATATGCCAGCAAATTTGGAAAACAAAACAGTGGCCACAGGATTGGAAAAGATCAGTATACGTCCCAATCCCAAAAAAGGGCAATGCCAAAGAATGCTCAAATTATCGAACAATTGCACTCATCCCACACGCCAGCAAGGTGATGCTCAAGATAATACAGGATAGACTTCAGCAACATGTGGAGAGAGAACTACCAGAGGTGCAGGCCGGTTTCAGAAGAGGTAGGGGGACTAGAGACCATATTGCCAACATACGTTGGATCATGGAGAAAACAAAGGAATACCAGAAACAAGTTTACTTTTGTTTTATTGACTACACTAAGGCATTTGACTGTGTGGACCACAACAAGATGTGGCAAGTAATTAAAGAGATGGGAATACCAGAGCACCTCACATGTCTCCTGAGAAATCTGTACATGAACCAAGAAGCAACAGTTAGGACAGAACACGGAATGACAGAGTGGTTTGGAATAGGAAAAGGAGTAAGACAAGGCTGCATTTTATCACCCTGTTTATTCAATCTATACACAGAGCACATAATGCGCAATGCAGGGATGGAGGAATCACAATATGGGATTAAAATTGCTGGGAGAAACATCAACAATCTGAGATATGCAGACGATACCACCCTAATGGCAGAAAGTGAGGAAGATCTAAGGAGCCTCTTGATTGGATTGAAGGAGGAGAGTGAAAAAGCTGGCCTGAGACTCAATATCAAGAAAACCAAGATAATGGCAACAGGCCCCATCAGTTCCTGGAAAATAGATGGGGAAGAAGTGGAAGCAGTGACAGATTTTACATTCCTTGGATCAAAGATCACTGCAGATGGGGATTGCAGCCATGAAATAAAAAGGCGACTGATTCTTGGGAGACAAGCCATGAGAAACCTGGGGAACATAGTGAAAAGCAGAGATATCACATTGCAAACAAAAATTAGAATAGTCAAAGCAATGGTATTCCCAGTGGTAATGTATGGGTGTGAGAGCTGGACCATTAGGAAGGCTGAGCGCAGAAGAATAGATGCCTTTGAAATGTGGTGTTGGAGGAGAGTTTTGAGGGTACCCTGGACAGCGAGGAGAACAAATAGGTCAATCTTAGAAGAAATCAACCCTGACTGCTCATTGGAAGGTCTAATAGTAAAGACGAAGCTGAAGTACTTTGGACATCAAATGAGAAGGGAGGATTCGCTTGAGAAGGCCTTGATGTTGGGAAAGGTGGAGGGCAAAAGAAGAAGGGGGAGGCCAAAGATGAGATGGCTAGATGGGATTGTAGACACAATGGGTACAGAACTGGGAGTGCTGAGGGGGATGGTGGAGGACAGAGGCGCCTGGAGAAAAATGGTCTATAGGGTCGCAAAGGGTCGGAATCGACTGTGCGACTGAACAACAACAACCACCCATTTGAGTGGTATCCCACTCTGGGCGATGAACAAACAAATAACAAATAACAACACCCAGCAGATCAAAACAATCAACTGGGCAATACAGGTACATCACAAACTGAACTAAAATAAAATAAAATAAAGTAATTGGCATCTGAGGGCATAGGAATAGGTCACATTAACCAAGAGACGTGTTAACAAAGAAAGAGCCATAAGTCCTACACATCTGAGATACTGCCCTTAATGGCATAATGTTTTGTTTAAAATTCATTTTTATTATTCCTAACACCTCTGTTTTGTAAGTAATGATCTTCAGTTCCCTAAATAATTTCAGCCAGTATCATTTTAGTTGCTTTCTGATGATCTACGGGTATACCAAGAGCTCCAAATAAAACACGGGAAGTCAGTCCACTTCCACTTTCCAGAGTGGGAAATATCCCAGATGAGCAGTATAAAAACTTAATAAATAAATAAATAACTTTATTAGTGCAATTCCAGTTGCACTAAGAATTGAGGCAATGTCTTTTATTGACTAAATTCTTGCAGAGAA
Source organism: Bradypodion ventrale (assembly GCA_035047345.1). Lineage (NCBI taxonomy): Eukaryota > Metazoa > Chordata > Lepidosauria > Squamata > Chamaeleonidae > Bradypodion > Bradypodion ventrale. Next base: position 115,363,725 of record JAWDJE010000005.1, on the reverse strand, counting down.
GTACTATACATCTTGTGGTGATTTATATTACATCTCTGTCCTGTTGGAAAATACACACCTTTCTGGTCCTGAAGCCTGTGATATTCATAAAGTTTCTTAAAGCAGAAAATGACATGTAGAAGAGCATCATAATTTTAGCTGGGGTCTTCCTGACGAATAGATATAAAGAAAGGCAATTTTCTACAGCTGTAAAGGAGGCCAAGGTTCTACCAATCTTTAGTAGTCTCATTTTCCTCATTGAGACTCAAAGCCCGTTTGGCAGGATTGCAAAGCTCACATATAAATTCAGGTTACCTGTTGATCACTTAACTAAAAAGAAAATCAGAATCAGAAAACTCACACACTATAAATGGGGAATTCAACCATCCATGCTGCATACATCAACTTTGGACCTGTGTGTCTCCACAACAGAGTATGCAGCTCCAGTATGGAGTGTATCCGCACATGCAAAACAAGTTGATATCATTCATAATGAAGCCATGTGTATAGTGACAGGATGCCTCAAACCTACACCATTTGAAAAAATATACTGTCTTGTTGGTATCACTCCACCTAAGATAAGGAGATAAGTAGCAGTGGATGCCGAGAGAACTAAGCAAGAAAATGGCCCTCAATATCCTCTGAATGGATATGAGCCACAAGTCTGCCAGCTCAGATCCAGTAAGAGCTTCATGGCAAGAACAAACATTCTTGAGGGTACTCAAGAGCTAAACCAAATTAGAAGATAGAGGAGGGAGCTCACCAGACAAGGAACAACATTAAAGGAAGATATGGCTGAGGAACTCAACTTCCCCTATGTCACTTGGACAACCTTGATTAGGCTGAGGGTAGGAGTCCCTAAATGAAGACCAACATGCTCAGGTAGGGCCTGATGGACAACAACATGCACTGTGAATGTGGAGATACAGCATCCAGCTCATTTACTGGTATCCTGATTACTGCCAGAAACAAAGCCAAGAAAGTGGCTTCACTTTGGAAGTCCAGGGTTTAATTGGGACATGAAAGAAGAAGACTACAGGAGCCTGGGAATAACCCAGAATTCTCACAGTTCCAAACTTATAGTACAAAGAGCTGTGAGAAAAGGCCTTCTTCGCTAGCACCTTCAAGGAAATGAGAATTGGAACACTCTCCTTCAAAGTGTACACTAAGAGGCAGCCACAAACACATGTGTATATTTGGGAAAGTTTTAGAAGGGAACTCTTATTATTTGATCAGGAACTATTATTTGGCAGTTTTAGTTTTAGCTATTTACTGAGTGAATGCCCTCACCTTTTGCTGTAAAAGCACATCCTCCAAGCCCAGGACACTATTGTTACACTATTGTTACACTATTGATCCCACTGCCTTTTTTCTATTTGCATGTAAAGTATGAAAACTCATACTTTAAACTCTCGCTTTTCTTCCTTTTGCTGATTGACTTTAGATGAATATTCCTTTTTCATCCCACTTCCTTATAGCTCCCATTCATAGTTTTAACAACAGACCACTGATGTGGTGCAGAGCTCCGAAAATAGTCTGGTTGCCACACTTTCTAGCTCTTTACCGTTACCCAGGGTGCACCAAGAGGAGGCAAGCTAGACTTGCTAGTATATATAGCTGATATGCCAGGGACACCTTTAGTGTATGGGAGCCAAGACACCGGAACAGCCGAGGAGCTGGCTTAACACAACTTTATTACATACTGGTCAGAGGGAACATGCCGTAATGGCGGACGAACAGCTCAATATATACAGTGGCTATACATTTTGAATGTGGCTCCTTGACAGTCTATTGGCTACTGTCCGCGTGACGTCATTGCAGGTCACGCCCTTCTTGTCCAGGTGAAGGTGGTGGCGGGAATCTTCCCGCGCTGCTGTTCTTAGGTGAATCTGGACCATTGAGCTGGACGCTCGCTATTGCCATCTGGTGGTCACTAGCTCGCGTCCTATTAGGGTTACAGTGATGCAGCTGAAGGTTACAATGTTACACGTAGAAAGGTTATATTGGATACACATGGATAGGTACATTGTTTAAAGGCACAGGCTTTAGAACACAACATCCCTCCCCCCTAGGATGAGACGAAGTCTCTTAACCAAGATGGCTTATTGCACACGCGTTTGGGCCGCGATGTGGGCTGGCCCACCCGGGGGGCGCTACCGCTTCCTTGTTCCCTGGTCCCTTGTCCTGTAACGGGAGAGGGAGATTCGTTAGTGGCTTGCTGCGGTTTCGCAGCTTTAGGGGAAGGGACAAACTCCATTGTGGGCAGACCGGGGGCACTAGGGGCTAACGTAAAACCCCTCTTCTCGCTTGGATGGGTGGGGGACCACTCCAAAACCCCCCCGGTTCTGTAACTCAAAATCAAACTCTGCTGGGGGATCCCGCGGGATATCTATGAGGACAAATTCCTTCTCCTCCCCCCTCGGTGGGGACCCTCGACCCCCCTCTCCTCCCCCTTGGGCTAAACGGGTGGGGGAGAACCCTAACTCTGAATTCGTGTCTGTGCTTTCGGCGCCCTGCCTTCCTGGGACCCGGCTCCGAAGCTGGTCTGCATGCCGCCGCCACAGTAGACCTGTGTTGGTCTCCATGCGGTACGATACGGGACCGGTCTGCTCCACGACCACCCCCAGTACCCAGGCTGGCCCCGCGCTGGCGTAGTTCCTGCAATGCACCGGGGCGCCCACGCTGAAACTTTTGGTGGCTTCTAACCCGATGTTCCTCCCCTTGTCCTCAACTCTCATGGGGTCCAGCCTAGTGAGTATGGTGGTCAGTTTCCTGTGCATTAAAAGCTCCGCGGGGGAGTATCCTGACGCCAACGGGGTCACCCTGTACCCTAGCAGAAACTGACACACTTGCAGGTTGAGATCCCCGGGGCCCATGCGCCGCAGCGCGTCCTTTGTGGTGCGTACGAGGCGCTCCACTTGGCCATTGGTGGCCGGGTGGAAGGGGGTGGAGGTGATGTGCCGGATGGCGTTAATCTCAGTGAATGCCCTGAACTCAGCGGATGTGAAGCAACTAGCGTTATCGCTAATTAGGGTGTCGGGTATGCCGAACGTAGAAAAGACCCTCCGCAAATGCTTTACTGTCGTGGCCGAGGAGGTGCTCGTGACAGGAATGACCTCCAACCACTTGGAGAAAGCGTCCACGACAAGGAGAAACAGGGTTCCCCGGAACGGGCCCGCGAAATCTATGTGCACCCGGGACCACGGCCCCTTAGCCGCGTCCCACTCCTTGTGGGGAAGGCGGGCCTCCTCTGGTCTGGAGCATTGGCAACTCTCGCAAGTGCCGACCATGTGCTCGATGTCGGCGTCTAACTGGGGCCACCAGAAGTAGCTCGGGGCCAGCGCCTTAGAGCGCACAATTCCAGGGTGGCTGACGTGCAGCAGTTTAAGCACCCGTGGCCAAAGGGATGTAGGGATCACCACCCGCTGCCCCCACAGGAGACACCCCCTCTCTAGGGACAGCTCCAGCTTTTTCCTGAAAAATGGGGCGAATTCCTCCGCTGGGGACGACGCTGGCCATCCTTTCTGTACCCAGGAGCTAACCGCCGCCAGCGTCCTGTCCCTGCTTGTCGCTTTGGCGATGTCGGCGGGTACTATGGGGGGCAAGTCCAAGACTTCTATCATGAGCACCTGGCAGTCTCGCTCCTCCTCGCCCCCGTGGCTCTGTGTCTGACAGGGCGTCCGCATGGCTGATCTCTTTCCCGGGCCGGTACACCAATGCGTGCTGGTAGGCGTTGAGAAAAATGGCCCACCTAAGCATCCTTTTTGAAGACTTCGGGGTGCGCGTCGCACACCTTCTGTATTGGGTCAGTCCCAATGGCGTGCACCCCCCCCCAATGAACAGACCCAGGGGTTGGAACCATTGAGTCCCGAGGAGGCTGCAATTTCCCCCTTTAAGGACGACTAGGGGAAGCTCCGCGGCGTGCTGTTTATATTGGACCTGGAATTTCCCCACCCCCAACACCGGGATACTGTTCCCTTGCACGTCCTGAAGCGTGGACCTCAACGCTTTGAGCTTGGGCCGTACGCGGGGGGCAATTCTCAAAAACTCCCCCTGGGAAATGATTGAATATGAGGAGCCCGAGTCAATTTCCATCCTAACAGGGGCCCCTTGCACCAGTACCTCAACAAAGTAACGGGGGTGTCCCATGGACACGCTGAAAACTGGGGCGTCGTCGCCGCTGTCGTCGGCGATGCGGCCCACGCCGTCCTGCTTCCTCGTGGGCCGGGCGCCATCCTTTGGTCTCGTCGAGCGGTCCGGTTTCGCCGAACGGTCTGGTGAGCTCCTCCGGTCCTCGCGCCGTCGTCTGCAGACTTTGGCAATGTGCCCGCGGCGGCCACAGTTGTGGCACTCAGCCTTTCTAAACGGGCACTTAGCGCGGTCGTGGGCCGCTCCACAGCCGTTGCAACGCCGGCCGCCCTTTCGGACCTTCCGGACGTCTTCCTCGTCGCTGCTCTCTGCGGAAGATTTCGACGCTCGCCGGGCCACGTGCACCGAGCCTGCCACTTGGTCGGCCTGTGGGAGCCGGCCCTGGAGCTCTTTCACTCCGGCCCTCGTGGCTTCCACGGCCTGTGCTGCCTTCACTACCTCATGCAGTGTCGGGGGTGGCTCCTGGTTCATCAGCTTTCGCTGAACTTCCTCGTCCCGCAGGCCACACAGCATGCGGTCCCTGAGGGTGATCTCCAGGTTCTCCCATTTGCATGGGCCGGCAGCCAGCCGCAGGGCCGCTGCGAAAGCGGCAACCGACTCACCCGGCGCTTGGACTCTCCTCCAGAAGGCGTCCCGAGCTGGGAACATCGACACCGAGGGCTGGAAGTGGTCGCGCATCGCCTTCAGGAGCTCTTTAGCCTTCAACTCGCCCACCTTCTTCGGTGCGATGAGGTCGACCAGCACCCTCTTGCCGGCGTGCCCGAGCATTCTGGTGAGGATGGCTCTCTTCTTGCCCTCGTCCGTCACCTCGAACTCCACCAGTGTGCCTTGGAAATCCATTTCGAAGAGTTCCCAATCTTCCGGTTTGTTGATGTCGAAAACGGCGTATGTCTTGGTCCCGTGGGAAGCCATATCCCACCTTCGTCGCCAATTTAGTGTATGGGAGCCAAGACACCAGAACAGCCGAGGAGCTGGCTTAACACAACTTTATTACATACTGGTCAGAGGGAACATGCCGTAATGGCGGACGAACAGCTCAATATATACAGTGGCTATACATTTTGAATGTGGCTCCTTGACAGTCTATTGGCTACTGTCCGCGTGACGTCATTGCAGGTCACGCCCTTCTTGTCCAGGTGAAGGTGGTGGCGGGAATCTTCCCGCGCTGCTGTTCTTAGGTGAGTCTGGACCATTGAGCTGGACGCTCGCTATTGCCATCTGGTGGTCACTAGCTCGCGTCCTATTAGGGTTACAGTGATGCAGCTGAAGGTTACAATGTTACACGTAGAAAGGTTATATTGGATACACATGGATAGGTACATTGTTTAAAGGCACAGGCTTTAGAACACAACAACACCATAAAAAAAGTTTGTGTATGCAGATGATATGGAAGTACCTGTCAGAATGGACACCATGCTCCTTACAGAACAAATTTTAGCAAATAATCTCCAAATTTTAGGGAGGTATTACCATCAGTGGAGACTCAACCCCAATCCAACTAAAAGTTAATATAGCTGTTTCCATCTAAACAATAATCTTGCCAACCAACAATTTACAATCTCCTTTAATGGTATTCAGCTCAAACTTATTTTCAATCCATAATATCACTATCTCATTAACTTTGCAGCTAAAGTCTGAACTAGAAACAATATGGAAACAAAATATTCACCCACCCACATCTAGAATCCTGGCACTATGTGGGATACTACAGCAACTATGCTTCAGTGTATTGGATTAAACCTTGTCTACAGTATTGTAGAGTATGGAGCTCCAGTGTGGCTAAATAGAAGACATGTTTACAGGTTGGACACTCAACTGAACAACACAGTGCACATCATAACAGGATGTATACATCAATACTATGGCTCCCAACACTCAGCCACATTGCCCCTCCAAAACCTAGAAGACACGACCTACTGGTGTGCCAATATAGAAAAATAGCCAAAATTCCTAATTTACCTCTACATGAAGATGCTGCCAGCACATCTATCCACAGATTGAAACCTGAAAAACCTACAATTAGAACCACTGAAGAACTTTGTGCTAATAATTTTGACATGCAACAAAAATGGATGGTGGCATGGCTGCAATCCACACCATCTGATATTCATATGCTGATCAACCAGGAGCCCCATGGTTTTGATCTACCATAACATATCTGAAAGACTGCTAAAAGGATAAGAACTGGCCATGGCAAGTGTGCAGACCTATTATATAAATTGGGAAGCTGCCTACATCCCAATGTGACTGTGGGAATCCATGCCAAACAGTTTCCCATATAGTCCATGAATGAGTTAACAGGACATTTGTGGCAGATATGACATACCATATTTTCATATTATTTCTTTCCAAACTTGACTGGTTCAAAATCCTGAACATAGCACTGTGATGTGTATATATCAATACTATGGCTCCCAACACTCAGCCACATTGCCCCTCCAAAACCCATGCTTGTGGTATATGTACTATATAGTGTTATCTACCATATGTTTATAAAGCCATACAACCAAACAACCAATCAATAAAAACAGACCACTAATACTTGGATGAGCCTTGTAAATTCAACAGCAATTATACCAGTACAGGAAATCCCTTACCCTATTTTTGAGTAAAGTAAATTTGCTAGTGCAAAATCAGTGAGGCTTTATTTATGATGCAAGTGATTGAAAGTTTAATGAAATACAAGACAAAATGAGGAATATTTGTTTATGAAACAATTCTAGTCAAAATAGGCTTGAGTATTGAAAGTGGGGAAATTATAGTGTAATTCTGGGGAAAGAAATTGAAGGAAGAGGTTTAATTATGCTTTCTAAACTTTACAAGGAAAGTACTGCTTTGCTGGACTGATCTGAGTGCAGAAATTACAAAAAGGGTTAAGAACTGTCAGGTGTTGCTTCTCTTTAAACCCTATCACGGTAAGCTGATTTTCCCTGTGAGGGCAAGAAGATTTCAAGCTCAGTTACAATTTTTTTGTGTCCAATATGTAGTTAGCTCTTTGAACATGCAATCAGAGTAAATGAGGGTGTACTTAACTTCCAGAAATAAATTAAACTTATAGCCTGCTAGTAATACTCTGTGTTTACTCAACATCAAGAGACCCATCAATTTTAGTGGGATGTGTTTCTAATTATACACAGCATTGCAGCCATAGCTGCTAAATTGTGCATTTATATCTTGTTAATTTTCAGGCAAATTCAACTACTTCTAGTCTTCTACTGGAGCACCTCAGGAACCAAAACAATTGCTTTAAATACTTCCACTACACTCAAAGGCACAATATCTCATTTAGCTAACCTTGTTTCTGTTACAAATAGTTAGTATATCAATGGCAGCAGAGTCGACAAATAAGAAACAGCATGAACATGTAGCCCAGGGCTGCCATCGGGGGGGGGGGGGACATCAGGACTCCCATCCCAGGCCCGGAGATGATGGGGGCCCAGCATCATTGGGAAACCAATGATGTGTGCATGCACAAACAAACCACACATGCGCAGAAAACCACAGGGGCATGGCCAAAAGGGGGGCATACTGGGTCTGGAAATTTCTGATGCCATTCCTGATGTAGCCCTTCGGTGTTTTCACCTGGTAATCAGGCAGACCTCCATAAACTCACTGGTTGTTGCTTTCAAAGTAAAAATCATTACTGGCTCCAAATTAAAGATAAAAAATGGAATTATATGAGCTCTTATGTTAAACAAGCAACATGTAGAACAGACCCCAGTAGATCCGAGGGTCTGGAGTTTGAGGTCTCACTAGTGGATTGGGGTGGGGATAATTCAGAATGGGCTGGGGAGGGTTGTGATTGTGAAAGACATGTAAGAAGAAAAGGATGGAACAAAGGTAGTAGTGGTGGAAGAGGAAAGGAAAGAGTTAACAGCTGTAGAGAAAGGGGTAGAACAGCTGGAAAAATAGAGAAAGAAAAAGAACAGGAAAGAGAGAAAGAGATAAAAGCGACAGAGACAAAAGGAACGAGGGGGAGAAGTATGAGGAAAGATGTCACGAATAGAAAGAATTGATGTTGCCTCCAGGATGGACCATGAGGAACCAAAAGGCAATCAAGGGTGAGGATACCTAAGAAATCATCTTATTGGTGAAAAGGGAATGGTAGGTGCACCAATAAACAGAGGCTTTAGAGGCAGGACAGCAAAGCTGGGCACCTGAAGGACTTTCTGACACAAGTACTGAATGTCGTTGTCCAGTGACCTGTTCTCATGGCCTACCCCACATTCAGTGATGCACTGCAACAGGTTCTGCCAGGTTCTGCAGAACCGGTAGCGGAAATTGTCCCAGGCCACGCCCACTTGCTTGGCTATGCCCACCTCCATAGCCCATAATGCAGGATGTTTGGCCATGCCCACAGATTTGGCCCTGTCCACAGATTTGGCCAGCCCACAGAGCAGGTAGTAAATTTTTTTTTTGCAGTGCATCACTGCCTGCATTGTTTGGTATTAAAGGTGAACTATAAGAGACTGAAAGACTAGTAGCAGAAAGGTAACTATTGCACATGTACTGTGATAGTTAACCTTGTCAAGAACAATGTATGCTATGGAGAAAGGTGGGTAAACCACAGAAGGAAACAAAGCTAGTTGTTCTGGGAGTCTACAATAGTCCCCAATATTGATTAATTTTAAGTCTTAAAGTCTTCTAATACCATACTCGCATATTCCAAATTCTGGGCATAAAGGTGAAACTCAGAAAATTAGAATGTGTATATTTTTTTAAATAATATTTGACATTCCTTCCATATTGAATGCTACCTTTGTTATTGAATAAGATTCCCCACACTGGAGTCATTATACCCCAGTATTTTGGATATATATATATATATTATTATTTTTTGGGGGGATATTTTCAGGAGGGGCAAAAAAACTTCAGGAGGGGCAACAATGTCACACTCACATATATAACATTAGCATCACTGGGTGGGTTGTGGGGTGGATGGGCTGTTAGCTCAGGAGGGTTTTTGCCCCCCCCCCCCCCGGGCCCCTGGTAACGGCCCTGTAAAGAAACCTTAAAATTCAGACAAATACAGTGTTATGGTATATATGATATGTGTCTAGAAAGAGAGAAAATGAATGGGGTACACAAAAGAATCAAGTGTTTTATTACTGAATACATGTAACATAGGTGAAGCAAGAACTGGGGGAGTTTACCTACATGCAGTACTAATATTATTTCCTTTGTGAACTGCAATTTATTCTCTTGTGAAGCCTATTCTTAAATTCCCATGTAGGAAAGCAACCACTAAGCCAGGGGTTCTCAACCTACGGCCCGCGGCTGGATGTGGTCCACAGCACCATTTCATGTGGCCCACCACCACCTCCGCCAAACCTAGAAGAGCCATGTGTGGTAGGCAGGGCAAAATTCCTGTCCATCCCCTGAAGCTGTCTGAGGGAATGTGACCCGTCCCACAGATTTAAAAGGTTGAGAACACCTGCACTAAGCAAATAAAGTGCTTATGAACACCTTGGCACAGAGGACAACATTTCTTAAATTTATGCCAATGAAAGAAAAGTCATGTTAGCAAAGAGGCGTCAAAATATCCAGAGGCAGGGGATTATCCTAAGGAGACAAGAAGGTCAGGACACCATCTGTGAGCTATCTCGCAAGCAAAATGAAGTAAGAGCTTTCCTCTTCTGGATGTTCAGCCAAGCACATTTTCAATAATTCTTTCCACTGGCAAAATCAGAAGAAGCATGTTCCATGCTGCAAAATTGAAATCAGAACTAGGTAGGAAAAGGATGACTTTTCAATGGAGTGGAGATGTCTCCATACTGCACAACTGTGACGATGGCCCAAACACTGGTTGTTCGACCCACCTAAACTTCTTCTTATGCATGGAACTCCATAAGTATCAGAAGCTTAGAGAGAACAAATTGGAACACAGGTAGGGCCAACAAATAATTTTGCCCTGATTCCCTTTATATACTTTGCCTGTAGTTCTCAGAAAACATCACAAGCCAACATTCTCTGCTGGAAAGAGGCAGATCTAAAAGACAATAATGGAAGCGTGGCGCCAAAATGGCCGCCGCGCTCTTTGCGGCCCCCCCCACCAGACGAAACCATCCGGGTAGTTAGGGGCGTGGCCAGCACCCTAATAAAAGGGGCTGGCCACGAGGCAGCCGTGCTGCCATTTTGGCGAACCGACGGAGCGGAGAAGTTTTTCCTCCTTACCTCCGTCGCTCGTGTCCTCTTGGGGGAAGCCTTTCGGGCAGCTTTCTTTTGTTTTAGGCTTCCTAGCTACCTTAGCCATGCCCTCGAAGAAGAAGGCAGCCGCGAACGTGGCTCGATCGGCGCGGAGGCGTCAGCCGGGTCGGAGGACCGCGACTGCGCCTGTTCCGCAGCCACCTTTAGCAGATCCCTCCGGGAACGGTGGGAGGGGATCGGTAGCTCCTTGGCCTGATGCGCGGAGCATACCTGCTGCCCCGGACGGGGCCTCGGCCCTTGGCCCGCAAACAACGACCACGGCCCTTGCCATGGTCTGTGCGGCGGGGCCCTCTTGCCCGGGTGCGCAATTCCCTATGGGGGGTGCGAGCCACGGAGGGTGGTTGGGTTCCCTGCCTTTGCAGGGCTTTCCCATGGCTCCCCAGGGCTGAGCATGGGCTCTTGGCCTTATCTGGCCCCTGGGGCTCAGGGACCTGGACAGGTACCCGTGAATTATGGGCCGGTTGCCTAATTGCCCCCTGTTGGGGCCGGGGCCTATGTCAATGTGGAGGCCCTCCTGGCCCGGGTGGCGGCCCTTGAAGCGTCCTTGGCAAGGGCCAACCAAACGGGGGTGTCTCTAGGTTTTCAGGTGCCCCCTTTGGCCGCCGAACAGCGGCCGGCGATGGGTCGGGTTGAGCCGCCTGAGGCGCGCGGGCCGGTGGTGGCCACTGCCTCGCAGCTCCCCGCCCCACAGGTCTGGTGCTGGTCTGGCCCCGTCGACGAGCTCAGCTTCGGTCGTGAGCTCCGATGCCCCCAGCGGGCCGGAACCCCCGGTGGGGGCGGCCCGCGGTGGTGTAGCGGGTGAGTATGCAGTCCAAGCTAATGCACCCACACAACTGACTTCCTTGGGGGGGGGCTGTTCAATGGCCTTTGCCTCGCTCGGGTGGCCCGGCGGCCCAATGGCCCCCGGCCCACCCAGCGACTTTGCCTGTGACACAGGGCCTGGGTCGGGGTGGTGCCCCCAATGTGCTGGAAATGTGTTGGGGATCCCCGGGCTGGCTCAGGCTCATTTTCCTTTGCCCGTAGTTCCCTCAGTGCCGGTGTCGGCTTTGCCAACAGCAGGGTATTCCTTGCCCTTGGGGGACCATTTGGCCCAGTCTACCAAGGAAAAGATTTGGTGGGGCGAGTATGTAGATATCTTCTCCCTTCTAAATAGGGAGCCGACCAAGGAAGAGAGGGAAGGGCTGGACGAGAAGGATAAGGAGCAGGCACGTCGTCGTAAGCCGCCACGCACGTGGGCAAATTGGTTGCCAGCTTACCTGATTTACATGGCCGTTTACCTCAGGGCTAGGCCGGATTTGGCTATCCCTATGGTCCAGTATCTGGACAATATTTACCGGGCTATGGTTGACTTCCCGGGTCCGTCATGCCTGGCTTACGACGAAGAATTTAGCATGAGGATTCCACTGCACCCAGAGATGAGGTGGGATGAGCCCTGCCAGAAGCTGTGGCTTCTGTAAATGACCCCCATGCGCCCGGCGCCTGGGGAGAGATACCATTGTGGACATGCGGTACAAAGAGCGGCCCCGGTACAGGTACCCCGCCAAGTGGCGGGGCAGGGGGTTCCAGCCCGCCTGCTGTGCTGGACCTTCTCGTCCAATGGTTCTTGCAACAGGAAGAATTGCAAGTACAAGCATGAGTGCCCCTCTTGTTCTGGCCCCCATGCTGCCTCCGCCTGTCCCAGGCCGGGAGGATACGGGGGCAGGGGTAGGGGCGGACAAGGGGCAGGTAAGACTGCCATGGAGGGAGCGGGTTCACCAAAAGGCCCCCTCCCCAATTATTGTCGACATGCTGGAGAGTTGGCTCGCATTGTACCCGAGGAGAGCAGACGCTGTGTACCTCCTTCAGGGTTTTCAACTGGGTTTTCGTATTCCTTTCACGGGGGATAGGTCACCGCAGGATGCACCTAACCTTTTGTCACTTAGAGGAAGGGAGGAGGTGGCTGCCGCCAGCATTAATAAGGAGATTGCTGCGGGCAGGGTCGCTGGCCCTTTCCCCGCACCCCCGTTCCACAACCTTAAAGTGTCTCCGCTAGGACTAGTGCCCAAGAAGTCCCCGGGCGAGTTCCGCCTGATTCACCATTTGTCCTACCCAGCCGGCCACTCGGTCAATGATGCTATCCCTGATGACCTTGTTCTGTCGGGTATACATCCTTTGACCAGGCATTGCGCATGGTGCGCTCATGTGGCCCGGGTGCACTGTTGGCTAAGTGTGACGTTAAGTCGGCGTTTCGCCTCTTGCCCGCGCACCCGGGTGACTTCGAGTTGCTGGGTTTCAAATTCCGGGGTGAATATTATTTCGACAAAGCCATGCCATTCGGCTGTTCCATATCCTGCTCGGCTTTCGAGCGTTTCAGTACCTTCCTGCAGTGGGCATTTGTCCGTAGGTCGGGGTCTCGGTCTGTAGCCCATTACCTGGATGACTTTTTATTCGGGGGTGAACGGGGCTGGGACACGTGCACACGTCTCCTCAACACATTTCAGACGCTAATGGAGGAACTCGGTGTCCCTTTAGCGCCTGAAAAGACCGAAGGCCCGTCTAATAAGTTAATATTCCTGGGGGTGGAAATTGACACGGTAGCGCAGGCGTCTAGGTTGCCCGCAGACAAGGTGTCAAGGATAGTGGCCCTTATATCGGACTTGCTGGCTAAGCGCAAGGCATCCCTTCGGGAACTGCAGGTGCTACATGGACATCTCAATTTTGCTTGCAGGGTGGTCGCACCTGGCAGGGCATTTGCTCGGCGCTTGTGCGACGCCATGGCAGGCTTATCCAGGCCCCATCATAGGGCGAGATTGACACGGGGCATCAGGGCAGATCTGCACGTATGGCTCCAGTTCCTGAGGGAGTTCAATGGGGTCTCATTTTGGAGGTCTGACCTCCTGGCTTCGCCCCAATTTCAAATTCAGTCTGATGCCTCGGGATCCCTTGGTTATGGGATGTACTTCAATGGGAAGTGGGCATATGGTGGATGGCCACCAGCCTGGTCAGGCATGGGTCGCCTGAGGGATCTCACATATTTGGAATTTTTTCCCATACTGGGGGCTTTGATGCTATGGGGTGAGGAGTGGGCCAACTCTGTGGTGCATTTCTGGTGTGACAATGCGGCTGTTGTCCACATTGTCAACTCACAGACCTCTAAATCTCCCAGGGTCATGGATCTTGTGCGCCAGTTTGTATTGCGCAGCCTGCGCCTCAATGTACTGTTCAGAGCCAGGCATGTCCCGGGGGTGAATAATGATATTGCTGACGCTTTGCCCCGCCTGCAGATCTCCCGGTTCCGTGCCTTGGCTCCGGATGCGGAGGAATTTCCCTCGCCACTACCGCAGGAGATATGGACCATTGGCAAGGAGAGGTGAACCGGGCGATAGGCATGTCACTGGCGCCACGCACGCGTAAGGCGTATCACCACGCGTTGGTTGTATTTCGGACCTTTTGTTCCCAATCTCGCCTGCCAGATACCTGGCCGATCCCAGTGGCCCACATCCTCCGTTCATGGTTTACCTGCACGCCCAGGGCCTGGCACCCCGCACCATAGCATCTAGCCTATCAGTGCTGGCTTTTATGGCCAAGGTGGGAGGTCACGTGGTCAGTACCGCTGATTTCCGTGTGAGACATGTTTTGGAGGGGTGGGTGCGGGAACGTGGGCGTTGCCTGGACGACCGTCACCCAACTTCCCCTGGGGTACTTACCCAACTGGCACGAGGCTGGCATGACCTATGTTTTGATAGGTATGAGGCAGCCCTGTTTCGTGCGGCTACAACGGTGGCCTTTTTTGGAGCGCTCTGCATCAGCGAGCTTATGATGCTGTCTAAGGCGGATGCAAGTCGTAGGGCACTGGAACTCGAAGATGTCTATGTTGCTATGATTGGGCTCAGTTGAGGATACGCTCCTCTAAAACAGATCAGCACGGCGTAGGGAGTTGAGTAATACTGCTACGATGTTCCTTGGAAGACATCTGTCCGGTTGGTGCCCTACAGGAGTTTCTTGCACTGTGTGGCACGCACCATGCCCCGTTTTTCTGTCACCAGGGTGGGTCTCCCCTCACTCAGCCATTCCTGCAGGATGGGGGCGGTTTCTACTGCAGCTACTTTTGGGTACTCTGGGGCTGAAATACGCCGCATGGGAAGGTGGGGATCACATTGTTTTCAGTTTTGTGTTCACCCTCTTCAACCGTGAGTGCCAGTTTAGTCACTGCAATGTTTCTCACCCCCCTTTTTTCCCTGACAGACCCTGGGTGTTGTTTTACACCGGTGACAGTAGGGCTGGTGGGCCGTTGCCACGTGCACAGGGCAGCGCGTTACGCTGCACAGGGCAGCGCGTTACGCTGCGGCGACAGAGTGGGACCCCGACTGGGACTGGGTGCATCCGCACATCTCAGGTGGTGTGGTAAGCGCGGCATGTTATGGCGGAAACTGTTGCCATTCCTTTTCTACATCAGGGATGCTGACTCGCCTGATGTCCTGGTTATTCACCTTGGGGGCAATGGTTTCGGACAGGTCACTGGCCTATCGCGGAAGCTTGCGATTTGCAGTCACCTGGCCTACTCACATTATGTGTGGCCTGCCACACCCCTCATTTGGTCGGACATGATACCGCAGTACGCTTACAGGGGGGCGTTCGGCCTCCAGGCGCTTGACCGGGCTCGTCGCTCCAGGGCTATTGCCCGGTTCCTTTTTGATATGGGTTGGGGACGCGTCATTCGCCTCCCCATCATCAGTCTGCAAAATTATGAGCTTTATTCAGGGGAGGGGGCCCATCTGTCGCGAGGAGGTATGGACCTCCTGCTGAGTGATTGGCGAGCAGGCCTGTCGACCGAGCTGACGGTCTTGGGGGGGGCGTCGAGCCTTTATTGAAGCCTCTCCGGGTGGCGGGTAGCACTGGTAAGGTAAACATTTATGACCCACAGGTATCCGGCAGGTTCGCAATTGACTGGACAACATTAGATAGGCATAAGTTGTTTAAACGTTGTCCGGTCAACTACGAACCAGGCGAGGGGGTGATGGTTACCACTAGACAGCTGGAATCACCCCCTGATTTTACGGATACACGTCAGAGGGTGGGGTCATTAGTTAGATATTGACTACAGTCAACAATTTGTTTGTTGTCAACAAACAAATTGATACAAATAGATACATTGTAACAATTGCCGTTGGCAATTTTGGGTGGTACGTTACCAGTGTTCCTTCGGCCTGCTTGCCTTAAGAATTATGATTGGTCGTTTTACCAATAGAAATTTATAATTCGGACTAGGGCTTGAATCAATAAATGTGGCCCATGCCGTTATCCACTTTCATTTGTGTCTGAGTCCACCATTGGGGGGGTGCGCCTGCAATGGAAGCGCGGTGCCAAAATGGCCGCCGCGCTCTTTGCGCCCCCCCCGGATGAAACCATCCGGGTAGTTAGGGGCGTGGCCAGCACCCTAATAAAAGGGGCTGGCCACGAGGCAGCCGTGCTGCCATTTTGGCGAACCGACGGAGCGGAGAAGTTTTTCCCCTCCACCCCCTCCCTAGTTAACAGTGTGATTTCTTGGTCGCTTCGGGGCCGGGTGGGAATTTTTGGCTGGGACTCGAAATTGGCCTTTGAGTCCTGGCTTTTTCGCCCATCCCACACTGTTGCTATGGTTTGATATAGGGATTTGTCTGTGCTACTGTTGACTTTGGTCACATTGGCGGGTAGCACTGGTAAGGTAAACATTTATGACCCACAGGTATCCGGCAGGTTCGCAATTGACTGGACAACATTAGATAGGCATAAGTTGTTTAAACGTTGTCCGGTCAACGACGAACCAGGCGAGGGGGTGATGGTTACCACTAGACAGCTGGAATCACCCCCTGATTTTATGGATACACGTCAGAGGGTGGGGTCATTAGTTAGATATTGACTACGGTCAACAATTTGTTTGTAGATACATTGTAACAATTGCCGTTGGCAATTTTGGGTGGTACCTTACCAGTGTTACTTCGGCCTGCTTGCCTTAAGAATTATGATTGGTCGTTTTACCAATAGAAATTTATAATTCGGACTAGGGCTTGAATCAATAAATGTGGCCCATGCCGTTATCCACTTTCATTTGTGTCTGAGTCCATCATTGGGGGGGTGCGCCTGCAATGAGAACATGTGCCATGTATGATTGTCATAATGTACTGCAGAACTGTTGATGCCAGTCACCTAACTATTATGATTCTCTCATCAGCATGGTACAGTTAAACCTTAACCTCTCACTTCCTTTTCCATAAATAATAAATTGATGAATCTAGCTTCCTTAACAAATTAAGGACAAAGTATAGGTATATTCTTCTATAACACTAAATTATAGAATTTGTTTCATGTTGTTTAATAATAATTTCTCTTGTACTGCAATCCCAACAAGAACAATTCTTGTGCAGTTACAAATTATAGGTGTGGTTCCCATTGGCACCTAAGTCAGCTTCAGGTTTAGGTTAAGATTTCAATCAAGTCCACAGCATAAGATTTTTTTTAAAAAAAATCCCCTCTGTGCCATGGTCCCAGCTCTGACTTGTCAGATTCTGCCTCATGATTCTAGTTGTTAAAAAACATATTAAATTTTAAACTTTTTCACAGAACATGTAGTCACAGAACATGTAGTTTAACCCTCATTGAAAACCAGTGATGATTTTTTTTCCAGCAACAAGAAATGTTCTCTTGGCTGTATTGCTGATGATTGGCCATACTCCATGAACAGTGTGCCTCACTTACAGTCTAAACATAAAAACTACAAAGGGGCAACCTGAGACAGACCATTAAGTTTATAATTACTGTATATGCAATAAAGCACTCATCATCAGACTTTTTTATAAGGGATATGGTTGAATCACTCTTCTGCTGTCCCATCACTAAACTAAATACAGGATTTTAAAAAGAATAAATTCAGCTTCTCAATTACTTGTTCAGCAACATTTCCAAGCAATTACTCAATCCTTATTCTAGCTATAAATTGCAATAACAGAGCGCCTCTCCATTAGCATGAGAACAAGTAGTGAAAATCTTTAAAAGCATGCATAGTAATTTTTCAACAATGCTAAGGGGTGAGGGAAGACTTAAACAAGAATACATCATGGAGCAAGGCAAGTCTTCCTCATTTGCTGCATGCATCCTCTCTTAGGAAATTTAACAATCTCACCTGCTTTCCAGTAAAGGATAAGGATAAGAATTGGAAGAGGGTTTTCACAAGTCAAGGTATCTACTGTATTTCTTGCCATTAACCAATTAGCAGGGATCTTTCCCCCACCTCTGGCTCTTGAAGCAAGCCTACAAATTTCCGCTCCGCCCCCTCCGCTTCCTGTTTGCATCCTTCATTGCATACTCTTTGGTTTGGTCCTTGCCAACATGCAAGTAAGCCTACTCACAAAAAAACTGCTTGTGGCTCTGTTATGTAAAGTTCATAATTTTTATTTCAAACACACTTGGTCTTGTATATTCCTTCAAATTTCTTGTTCAATATCTTGGACAAAATATATATTTGAAATAGGTGCAATCAACAAAGGAGTCTTCTATGTGCCCAAAAAGTATGTCTCACATTCTCTTGTAAATCCTCACATTGAACAAGTTCTCTTATATGTTTCTTATTATCAAATTCCAAAATCTAGCCGGTTCATAGATTTTTCTTCCTCAGGAAAATATAGCTCTATTTTCGCGTTCTAATGGCCTCTAGTGTAAGCCATTAGAACGCGAACATAGAGTTATATTTTCCTGAGGAAGAAAAATCGAAAAATCTATGAACCGGCTAGATTTTGGAATTTGATAATAAGAAACATATAAGAGAACTTGTTCAATGTGAGTATTTACAAGAGAATGTGAGACATACTTTTTGGGCACATAGAAGACTCCTTTGTTGATTGCACCTATTTCAAATATATATTTTGTCCAAGATATTGAATAAGAAATTTGAAGGAATATACAAGACTAAGTGTGTTTGAAATAAAAATTATGAACTTTACATAACAGAGCCACAAGCAGTTTTTTTGTGAGTAGGATATTGACACTGCTTTGCCACAGCGTTTTTGTAACATGCAAGTAAGCAGCATGGATCTATCTCTGTTCTGATCTTTGATAATGCGGTTTCATAGGAATGTATCTGCTTTACATAGACTGTATTTTTCTCCTTTTTATCTATGCCTCAGAACTGCACATAAAATGTATTTTTCCTTTCTTAACCTGTTCTAAAACCAATTTTTACCATTTTTAGTGCTGGTTGGTGAAGGGGATAGTTTAAGGGGAATGTCTCTTACATTCTTTCTCTACTGCTGTTATTTTCTTCTGCTAACTAAGAAAGAAACAACCAGATTCCAAAAATATACATTCACCACTCAAATCAGTGTTGTTCCACTCTCTTGAGTCCCAGAATTATAATGCAAAGACTTTTTGTATTAACTCTATCAAAATATCTTAACCTATAAATCCAAGGGTTAACCGTTGGAACTGGCTATAGGTTGCTATGCCTCGCCCTACTTGCCTGCACTCACCCTTCGTGCACACGGCCGATCTGGGTACGCAGGTCAACGAAGGATTGAGAAAACCGGCAGTGGGGCAACAGCCCCACAAATGCGAAGAAAGGGAAACAGCTTCACTTTCCAACATTCCTTGCGCCGTGCCAGAGCCAATCAGGCTGAGAGGCTCTCGCACGGTGCAGTGTTCGGACACGCGCCGTAGCCAATCAAAAGAAAAGCATTTTAAAAAAACGCAGCACAAACGCAAAGCACCAACTCATAACTACAAGCCCCAGCGTCCTGCGCGCCATGAGCGCGCAGAACGCTGAGGAAGCCGGCACCCAAGAAATAAAGCAAAAACAAAAACCCCGGGAGAGCAAGTCCGCCAAGCCGCGGGAACCAAAGCCCCCCTCCCCAACAGCGCCTGAAGCTCCTAATCGGAGTTTCCCCTTTAATATCACTGGGTGGGTGGGTGGGGTGTTGTACTCCCCCTCTCTACTGGCTCCCCTGGGGTTGAGAGGGTGGGGGGGGACAAAAGGAGTCTGTCTCCCCCACCCTCCTGACCTCAGGGGAGCCGGCAGAGAGGGGATTCCCTCCACACACACACACACACATATACACACACACACACACACGCCCCATGTTAAAGAGAAGTAGTTTCTTCTCTTTAAAAACGGAGTTGGGGGGGAATCCCCCTCTCTACTGGCTCCCCTGGGGTTGAGAGGGTGGGGGGGACAAAAGGAGTCTGTCTCCCCCACCCTCCTCACCCCAGGGGACCCGGCAGAGAGGGGATTCCCTCCCCTCCCCACACACACGCCCCATATTAAAGAGAAGAAACCAAGTGGTTACTTCTCTTTAAAAATGGAGTTGGGGGGATCCCCCTCTCTACTGGCTCCCCTGGGGTTCAGAGGGTGGGGGGACCAAAGGAGTCTGTCTGAGAGGGGATCCCCCCCAGGACACCAAAAAACACAAAAACAAACAATCAAAAACATTCAAAAATACACAAAAACAAACAAAAATAACACCAAAAAGTAAACAACAACAAACATTTCCAAACACACCCAGCCCCCAGCCAAACACCACAAAATCCAACCACCACCACCACCACCCCAAATAAAGAAAAACAGCTAACTCACCACCACACGACCTCAGACCACAACGACTGGAAAAGAAATGAATAAAGAAAGAGACTACTTACTGGAAGAAGCTCCACCCAGAGGCCACGAGAGAAAACACAGTCAAAATACAAGATAACCCCTACCAGCAGCACTTGCTGCCCACAATAACAAAAAAAAATCAAAAAGACACAATAGCCCCACACAAAAGGCCCCAAGAGTTTTTCGAAAAAGTATATCATCCTTTATTCTTTTTTTCATCCACAAAACCAAAACACCAAACAAAACTCATCACAGTTTAAAACAGGCCATCAAAAATTTTTTGTATAAATAAATATTTTAAAAATTTCAAATATAGATTAACCTCTTCTTTACAAACATTAACAACAACAACAACAAAAACTTTCCAACACCATTTAAAACAGCCCGGCAATGCCGGGCAACCTTTTCTAGTATGCTATAAAACATTGCATTTTAGGACTGCTTTGTCACACACCAACAACACCAACTCAATTTGTCTAGCCTTTTCAGAAATGGACTGAACAGCACTGGTAACTTTATTGAATACAACAAGCAAAGGTTTTCTGCTTTGTTTTTCCTTTGTTCTCTTCCAAACTGCATATACTTTTTTTGTCAGTTATGAATGTGACCATTTTTCCTTTTCAGCGGCATACGTTTAGGAAGAACACAGCTAGGAGAGATATCTATATAGTGCAAATTTGATCATAAAACTAAATAAATTGCGACAGGCAGGGTTTGGAATGCTTAAACAGAGATTTTTTTTAATAAAAAATTGCACTTTAAGCCATATGAACACTGAATCTGCTCCTGTTATAGCATGAACAACTGCAAACACTTAAGGGAGAATCTCCATTATTATGCTATTATAACAATCTTTTTTTTTAAATGAAAGATAAAGGTATGGCACCCACAGGTTATACCAGTGCTACATCATTTGGATTAATAATACCACTGCATATAAATATATAACATCTGAGAGGAGTCTATTTACATTGAACACTGTCACAGTAAGTGTTTGTCACACCCCTTCTCTCTCTACCAATGTAAAGCCCCTCTTTTATCATGCTACTTGTCACTTGACTTTTGAGGTAAAGGTCTCTTTAAATCACTCTAGGAATAAATGTATTTTCTTTATTAATCTTCACTTTATTTCCTCTCTTCCTCTTTCATTGCCACTATCTTTTAGCTGTTCCTATGAGTGAGTACATTCACTCAGGGCTTTCTAACAACCCCAACATAGCCAACCTTCAGGTGTTGAACTCAAAACCACTAAGTTTGAACAGATCAAATAAGGCTTTATTAAAATAAGTGTTTAAAAGAATGTTGTTTATTCAATCAGCACAGTCCTTTAGTCTGTTATCTCTTTCCCCTCCCAAGCTGTCTCTCAGACTTCTCTCTCAAACCACATATTCCAAAACCATCAACTCTCCCCTTCACTCAGATGTTATACCTTAACAGGCACATACTTTCCTTCCTTATCTAGTTTCTCTCTCTCAACCAGTCAGGACTGTATTTCTGACATTCCATGCTCATCACTCACCCTCTCCCATCACAAATTTATCAAACTATATAAAGGATACATTTAAATATGGTAAGGCACCACAATATCCCTGCAAACCCCCCCCCCCCTTACAGAATAGCTGATGGTACCATTCAATACAGCAGGTATATGATGTTGTTTTGATATTATGTTCACTAGAACAACTTTCTGGACAATAGAATTTTATCTAGTTAGATAATAGGGTCCTTGTGGCAATTAGCACATCATTGTGTGAAACCACAAAACTTGGGAGCCACATATCTCTCATTCTTAACAACACAGATCTATTTCTATTGACATGAAGGGTCCAAGATGCTGGGGCTAGTCCACTGTTCCATTGCTTGCAGTTTAAAAACAAACAGAAAAGCATTTTATTCCCACACAAAATGTTATATCATTTGGATTGCTCTGTAGCCATAACTTTTCAAGGCTGACCAAAAGATAAAGTAAAGTGAAAGTTCCAGTTCAGAAGACATATTTCAGTCACTGTTGGATCGGGGCCCGATGTGGGCTGGAGGGTCCCGGAGGAGACTGGTCAAGCAAGACACGTGAGGCAAGATGGAGCAAAGACCAGCACTTATTGACCAGAAGGCACTTAACTTTATACCTCTGCCTAGCTTGACCGCGTGCATATGTTGTGCATAGCCGTTACAGGAAAACCCTGAGTCTGCACATCAAGATTACACAAGTTACACATTAGGGATGACTTCATCGGGGGGAAGTTCCTTATCTAACTAATTTACTACCAGCGGGATATGCATTGTCTACTGTTATCAGGAGCAAACATGTGCCTTGGTTGACTTTTGGGCTAAGAGCTTCTGCGGATGCGAGATTACTCATTACATGCCTATCGAGTTAAACATCTGGCGATCTTTTACCCTCTATTGTCTGACCCGCCTGTTAGGTCAGTGATCGGTGAATTAAACTATAGTTATTAATCCGCTCCCCAATTTCTGTCCCCTTGGAACCAGAGGCTCGAAGGAGTGTTCTCCCATAACCGTGGTTCTGTCAGGGACAGTGTGCCAATTGTGTGCGCGGATCCCACAAGTTACCATAGACTTTACCTAATGGCAGTGTCACCATAGCAAGATATTGCAAGCTGAGGTGATGGATGTTGAATGGATACCCCTGGGAAATCTCTGATGATTTGTAATAGATAGTCAAGGTTTTTTTGTCAGTTATCAGACCAAAAACCTCTAAAGTCACTCTCCTCAAGAAACAGCCTGTTGAAACAAAAATCTTGGGGGAAACCAGAGTGGGTTTTCATCCTGGATTGTGCATATGCTCAGCAAAACTGTCCTTAACATATGCCCACTTTTCTGAGCCACCATGCCATGAATGTTCAATTAATTCTGTCTGATGGATCTCAGGGTTCTGTTTTTGTTTTTTTAATTCTACAAGCCAAATGTCTCCTCATATCTGTTAAAAATCATAGGTGACAAACACACAGCATACTGATCTCATGTGATAAAACTAGTGCAAATTTGTGCATGCTTGGATGCATGAACAGGAATATCTGTAAATCTGACCATGATACAGAATCAGACCTGTATGTCCATTTCTCCTCTGCAATATTGCTATTTTTTTCCTATCTTGCATTGGGCCACGCATGTGCTCATCAAAATTATACTTAAATCCTACCTGTATACTTATCTTGTACCTTACAAGAAGATCATTATCATAGGTTATATGTGGAAAAAACAAAACATCTGTCGGCAAACTAGATTGGAATTATCAAATTGTGTATATTCTGTAAATTTTAAAAAACCACTCCTGTGGTTTAACACATATATCAATTATGCACAAAAATCATCATGCAAGTGATAAATGAAACTGATTGTTGAAGATTCTGATAGGAAACATACATTCTAATTTCTTAATCATCAGAGTACTGATTGTAGTTGACATGTATTGTGTTAAAACTGAAAAGCAAATGTAAGTTGAAATCACAACAATATGAATTTGGTTACAGAAGACCACCTTTTCATGGCAAACTGAGTCTTATTAAAAAGCAAGCTTTGCTTTGAATTTGAAACTACCATCCATTTGAGAGCTAGATCAAAATATAAAGTCTACCAAAAAATATCCAGATTAGTTTCTGTGCATTATTGCTCATAAAAACTGCATGCATTATTGACTCACAAGGTAGGATTCAAAGTACAGTGGAACCTCATACAACAATTGCCCCGTATAGCATAATAATTAGGTTTTGGGGGGAATGGTGTCCTGAATAACAATTTTCCCTATGGAAAAAATTGTACAACAATTTTTCAATGGGAAAAAACCACATAGTGAAAAAAATCGTTGTACGATTCATCCCATAGGAAAAATCGCTATACGATGCATGCATCATATAGCAATTGTTTCATCCAACAACGAGCACCGTGGAACGGATTAAAATCATTGTATGAGGTACTACTGTATATTCTGTTTAAAACTAAACATGGAGGAAAAGCTTTGAGTTAGCAGTCCTTCTGAAGTAAAGATCCTCATCTACGGTGAAAAATAATATTATGTTGCCACACCATTCATGAGACACAAAAGCATACATTTCTTAATTGCCTGTTATGCTTCCTGAAATAAAAGAAATCAGTGCTTTAATTCATTATGTATCTGTACTGACACCTAATCAACATGTCTTACAATACCCCAAACAACTCTGTCTCGCCTATGCATCCTGATTTCTGACAGGTAGAAATAATAAAACTGTATTAATGTCCAAGAAAACAGCTTGGCACTGCTTCTCAAGACTCCATTTTAGTGGCCATATTTAAAGAAATGACAGGGAAGAAACTCATGCAGTTGATCAAATACTCCACTGTGCAGCAGAATATCAAAAGCAACCTCCTCAGAACCTTTATGACTTAACAGGGTTCCCCTGCCTTTTCTGTGGAGGTTAACGCCACATTAGATGTTGCTGAACATATTTGATATGAAAGCATTGTCTGTTTGCTTCTAGTATCTAATGAGCTATCTCCCTGAGAGTTGCCAGCAAGGTGCTGATTAATTAACTGAGGTAGTGGAGCTGAATTGTACAACAGCTGTTTGGAGAATTGTCATTAACTTGGTCTCCTTTCCTGTCTATTAACTTAACTTGTACCTATAGAGCTAAGGGAAGACTGTGTTGGGGGAAGAAAACTTACTTTTTCTTGTCCATACTCCATGGCGAAAGAGCTAGTCAGGAAAGGTTTAGAGAAATAAGGGGAAACATGAATGATAAGGAAGGCGAAAGGGGAAAGGAGAAGAAGCAAAAGCTTCCTACAGGTCACAGCCCTGCTTATCACTTGTCAATGGCAGGTGGCAATGGATACTATTCCCAGCAGATTGTCAAAACCAGAAATCACGTATATCCTGATTTGATTGAAAAATTGAACAAGCTGTCTGGGGATTCAGGACAAAAATGTAGCCATGTTTGCCACTCCAGAGCACAGAAGCAATGGGCACAGAGCAGTTGAAGTCTGGTCCACTGTCTAATGACAGTTGGCAAAGAATCCCAACTTATTGTCTATCCAAAAAGATAGAAAAGACTGTTACTGTATTCAGAAAAATATGATTTCCTTTAAATGCCAGGCTGAAAGGAAGTAATTTCCCATGTGTATTTATGAAGAATGTTAATGAGAGCCTCCTCTCCTTCACTAAAAACATTTCACCATGGCTTAGTGGTTAAAACGTTGAGCTCAGAGACTGGAAGGTCAGGTTTTGAAATCCAAGGGCTGGACTTGGGGACATGAAAGGAGCCTCATTCATGTGTCCCCTGAGCAGAGTTTCTCCAGCAAAATGCCTTTCAACCCAGAGTAATCTCTGACACAAAATTATTACTGCACTACTTTTTATAATCATATTAAGGATATATTATTAAAGGCACAATTTTGCACACTCAAACCAGTGAGATCACTTGATAACCGATCAAGTTCTCCTAATTGCATCTGACATGCTCTGCTGTGGTAAGGACCACAGATGAAAAAAATATTAACACCAGCTGCATATGTAATTACTAACACAGGCAATGTAATCTAATATTACACCTCTTTGCAGCAGATATTCATGATCGTGCTGGATAATTATGAAAACTGAAAATTACACATGCAATTAAACATCAGCTAATCACTCCACACACTGAATAAGCAAAAAAAAAATGGTATCTGACAATAACATCAGGTATTGAGTATAACAAATGGGTGGAGAGCTGGCATTTCATTGATACAGACAGAGCATCTGCCTTGTGCTAAAATTAAGTCTTGTGACAAAAATAAATCACTGTAGGAAAGAATGTAAACCATTATCCAATAGGATTTCTCTTTTCTTCTTATATGACAGAACATATTGGATTTCCTGATGTTAGACAGCTAAGTGTAACTATGATTCAATGATAAATAAGGAAGAGTACATAATTTGAAATCTATCAGGTACTTTTTGGGGAGATGCTGAGATAAAGGAGAAATATACTTTGATTATTTCTGACTAACTATTAAAGTGGGAATCTCCTTAATTCATAATCTGATTCTCTGGTACCATGTCATATAATCAAACAATGCCAGCAAATAGTAGAGGGTAAAATAGATTTTAGACTCAGACAATAAAGGAGGTATTTATCTCTCCCTCCCTTCCCCAATATTCACCATTTTATCTAAAGAGCACAGCATAAAGGTTACATTTGACAGAAAACATTCTGGTTTTACTCAATATTCTTTTTAGCTTGGGTACCTCTTTAAAAAAAGAAAAAAGAAGAAGAAATTGTTTTTGTTACTGCTTTTATATTGAATGAAAAAATCCATGCAATCTGTGAAAAACACCTTCTGAAATAAATAATAGAATTTCAGTATGTACAGTGTTTGATAAATGTGATTCAGAAAACATGATTTCATGTTTTAATGGCTTTCCATTGTTAGAAGTATGCGATTAATTAGTGGATAAATGGATTCATCTATCCAATATTTTCTTGTTATGACTTGTTTTTAAACTCTTTTTAATCAAATGTTTTTCAAAAAAGGGTGACAAAGGAGAATAAGCAGGGGAGATCTGATTTATTTCTTACATATAATTTCTTAAATCAAAAGTTATATTAACCAACAGAAGCTTAATTAACTGAACTCTTGTTGTGGTTGTTGTTCTCCATCATTAAGCTCAGTCCCTCAATTTTTATTTTCAGCTGCCTTCAATCTTCCTGCATTGTTTCCTTCACCCTCTTTTACTGAAAGCTTATAGGTCTGTAAAATATTCACCATAACAGGCCTTTGATAAATAATAAATATTTACTATTATTGTTGATCATCACCATTAAATCAATCCAATTCAAATTTTGTGTCAATTTACTGACATACAAGCCCAAATTATTATTATTATTATTATTATTATTATTATTATTATTATTATTATTATTATTATTATTATTATTATTATTATTATTATTATTATTATTATTATTATTATTATTATTATTATTATTGTGACGTCGATGATGACAACTTATTTGGTGAATGTTTACAACAGGTAAATGCTTTTTTTGGTTACAATTTGCCATCCATGTTGATAATTCAAAAGTACAAATAGCCATTTTTTATCATGGTTAGCCCAAAGTATTGATTGCTGCTTGAGGCTAAGCAAAAGATAGCACCCCTACATTTCACATACAGAAGCAAACTAGACTGACTGTTGTTTTGCTACCACCCCAGTGAGAGCAGACCAATTAAGAAGGTGCAACACAAGATAGGTGAGCCATACAGGTCTTGTCTCCCATGCAATGGGATGACTAGGAGACTCAGGAAGGACAACTGAGGTCCTGGCTTCCAGCATCTGATACAAGTCTAGAAGTCTGATTCCCCATTCTGCATAACAGTATAGCAGTCATATATCTTACAGAAAACAGATAACATCTGTATTGATGTTTTTTGTAGAAGTTCAAGCAGTAGGGAGTCTCTTCTGGTCATTAGAGGGTGCTGTCCATATCATTGGCAACAAGTGAACTAAGAAGAGGGTGAGAACAATGACAGGGATGTCTCCCCTTCCACATCCCCTACCCCCCTTCCACATCCCCTGCCAAAAAATCACTTAAACCTTCTTATGGTGAGCCATACCTGTCAGGTTTTGGATTTGAAAATAAGGGAAATTTTGGCCACACCCATTTGGACATCAAATGAGGACAAAAGAAGGGGGTGGCCAAAAATAAGATGGCTAGATGGTATTGTAGATGCAATGGGCAAAAAGCTGTGTGGGCCAAAGAACCCTTTCCCCATTTTCTTGGGGGACTTTTTTTTTGTTTTCTTTCTTGTTTACTCATTTTTAATTAATTTTTTTCCTGGGAAGCAAAGTGCAGAATAGTAAACCAGCCCCCTAGGGTTACCAACTGCTTGTAAGCAGCTTGGCTTTAATGAACTAGCCCTGCACATGGCTAGACACACACACCCTCAATTCGGGTGGAGGAGCAAGGTATTAATTACCCAAAATTAACCAATCTATTTGTTCCTCACTGCAACCAATTGAAGCACCAACACCTGAGAATGTCATATCCAGTTTAAGGAAGGGAATTAGTAAATTAAAAAGCAACCTCTGTAGTTTCCAAGCCTCCCAGCAGCTGAGGAGTTAATCTCCCTCCAGATGGTTTGTTAGAAGGTGGGGTGCCTGTTGGGCAGGGCGGAGAAACCTTCAGCAGCAGCTTTTCCTACTGTAAAAGGAACCCAGCCAGGCAAGCAAAATAAACCTCAGCTCTCTCTCTCTCTCATATAGTGATCAAGCAACATCCCCCGCTCCCAAGTTAACTCTCTAGAACAGAAACGAAAGCCTCCAGGAGGCAGGGCAGAAACAGCTCAATAAACCATGAGAGTGAGAGAGTAGTCTCTGCCCCAGACCAAGAGCTGATTTGCCCCTGAATATATGAAATATCGCTCACCTAGAGTAGACTCCCGTCCTATGGTGGCTCCGACCAGCAGCAGCAAAACCGAAGCCTCCATGACCATGTGGCAGGGAAATGAAAGAGAAGAAGCCCCCCCCCACCTTCTCTCTCCCCTTCCACAAGCGAAAAGCCACAGCAGCCTCTGGTGGCAGGAAAACATAATGCAGCTTCACCTGTGAGGGCTCCGGTCAGGATTTTTTTTATTTAAAAAAAGGGATATTACAAGGAAATTAATAAAATGGGAGGGGGTGGGAAGAGGGGTAAAAATAAGGGGTTTTCCCCGGAGAAACGGGATACTTGACAGGTATGTGGTAAGCATGAAAGTGTGAAGAGGAGTATGTTCAATTAAACATACAGGGATCCCAGTTCCAAATAAGTAGCACCCACACATAGTGCCAACTGATGCCATTTACAGTAAATTCCACAGAAGATATAATTTTTTAAAAGCCAGTTGGTGAAAGTTAAACATTAAACTTAGGATGGAATTATATTAAACATTTCTCCAACCCCATGACCAGTTTATCACCAGCCTATGACTAGTATTTTGAGGCAGTGAAAAGATCATTCAAATTGTCCATAATCCTGAGGGTGGGAAACCAACTATATTCAAGGCCTAACATTGGAAATAGTCCCCAAGTGAATAATTCTTTTTTGCTGTTTTAACAAAATCTCATGAGCAAAGAAACCATTTTGGCTGGGCATCGATTAATTTCTTCAGTTTTAGAAACTAAAGAAATAATTGCATAAAACTCATGAAAGTAATAAACATGCGAAGAAATAATCAGAAGTTCTCAAGATTATTAAAGTGAATTTGCAATAACCCAAGTAAAGGCCTTACTTATATAAACATTTCAGCAAATCAAGTAGCCGATCTTCTCAGTAATGGCAGATCTGACCATCTTCAAAGGAAATGAGACCTTAAACAAGCAACTGGAGACCAATGATATTACAAAACCATTCATTCAGTCTAAGCAAATTGGGGGAAGCTGTTTTTGCAAAATAGCAAAGCAGCAGGATGACATCTGTGTAGAAGAAATAAACCATTTTGGCACAATAATGAAAAAGTGGTTCCTTGATGTTGTTAATCATCATCATTATCATAACTTTTATTTGTATACCGCATTTTCTCAGCCTGAAGGCGACTCAAAGTGGTTCAACAACAGTGTCCGCAGCACATAACAGCCGCAGAAGCAATACAATAAATATCAATATACAAGAAACAATAAATTCATATTAATACAAAAATACAGTAATCAATAATACAATGGGTAGTTCTGGGGAGAAACAGGAAGTCCTTGGGTGCGGCGGTGGCAGGTGCACCTGGCTCCCATCCCCGGAGCATTGGCGTAGCTCCAGGGTCCTCCAGTGTGGTGGCGGCAGCAGCTTTTCTCCCCTCCAAGAAGGCGTGGCCCAGAAGGGAGGGTCGGCAGTGGGCGCACCTGGCTCCCATCCCGGGAGCATTGGTGTGGCTCCGGAGAGACCCTGAGGGTCCTCTGGTGCGGCGACGGCGGCTCCCATCCCCGGAGCGTTGGTGTGGAGATCCACCAAAGCACACAGTAAAAACATAGCAGTTAGTCTTTAAAGTGTTGCAGTGTTTTTGTCTTCTGATATGCCTGAACTACAGACTAACATGGCTACTATTTAAAAAAAAATCAACTATAAAAGTTACTAGGCAGCTAAATGAAGCTATGTGGAACACAAGTAGCATATGAATCTCACTTATTAATACTACATTGTTCTCCTCTCCATTTTTATGTTCTACAGTGATGGAGGACTACGGTGGTTTAGTGGTTAAGACACTGAACGTGATGACTCGAAGGTTGGCAGTTCAGCAGTTTGAGACCCAAGTGCAGCACAAAGGAGTGAGCTCCTTCTTTGTCCTAGCTCCTGCCAACCTAGCAGTTTGAAAGCAAGAAATTGCAATTAGATAAACAGTTACCACTTTGGTGGGGAAAGATCTTTGGGACATGAAAGGAGCCTTATTTGGGTGCCCCTGAGTGGCATTTCTCCAGCAAAAGTCCTTTCAACCCAGAATAATTTCTGACACAAAATTATTATTATAACAAAGAGCTTTTTGAAAGATTTTGTATCTTTCCAAAGCTTCAAAAACTTTTTTGCATGTTTAAGCTGTAAAAAGGATGCAAGAAATGTGTTTTGTGCTCCATAATCAATGCTTCTATCGTTGTCGTCATTGTCTGTTATGTTTTTCCTGGAAGTAATTTTCTAAGTTGATGGATGTGTCTCTGGTGACTCAATAAGCCAATCCTGGCATGAAACATGCAACCACACACAGTACATTTAAGGGATGGATTCATGATGAATCCATCTCTCAAATGTGCAAAATGATATGTTGGTCCCAAAACCATCCCAAGATAAAAATGTATGTTTGAATAGAGCCATCAAGGTACAATTGGGGTACACAGAAAGTGCCTCCTCAAAGATTGTGGTATATTTGAACCACAATCAGGAATACCCTGGGCAACAGCAACCTTGTGCCAGATAATCTTGCTAACATTAGGTTAGACCAGTGGTTCCCAAAGTGGGGCATACGCCCCATGAAGGACTTCAGTTGCCAGAAGCCTAAGTCAGTACACTGGCTGACCAGTGTTTTGGGGAATAAATTTAGGCTTCTGGGAATTGAAGTCCACAAACTAAAGTTTGGGAAACACTGGGTTAGACTAAGGGAATTGTGGAATGAACTGGCCAAAACGTGGCTTCATTTCACAGTTTCACATCTGGTCTAGATACAAAGGAAGAAGAGAAAGAAGAAGGTACAATGAAGCAACTTCCAACAGTCCTAAGATTGAAGTACAAATTGGTCTCCCCTGTTTTTCATGCCCCAGAACCAAGATGCCATTGAATTTTGTATTTTGGATCTCTTCGCTCTGTTCTCCAAAACTTTGTTTCTGTCCCATTTTCTGTTCTTCCTGACACCTGTTTGCTGCTCAGTGTGCAGCATGTAAGATATCAAAGTGCAGTGTGTGTTGGATTGCATTTCCTTAGACTGGATACCTTCTGGCTGTTTCCAATGGTACTCACTGAGGTGCATTTGGAAAAAGCAATTAGGCATAGCACATCAGCAAAGGCTAACATTGCATCAAATATTCTGTCTGCCCATCCTGGGGGGAAAAACAGATTAAATTATCATTGCTGATTAAATTATCCCACATAACTGTCTTGACTTTCTCAAGATTTAGAGGATTTCAGGATAGGCACAAGGTTTTGTTCTAAAGCATCCAAAGACCCCCTTCCCCAAAATTCAGGTCAGTCTCACTACTTTGTCATCAAGAGGCTGGCTTTAGACCTTGGAAGAACTGTACAACATGAATCCTACATTTAACTCAACATATTTAGAATGGCTGTGAAAACAGAAAACATTATGGGGTGGGCTTTGTTGATCTCTCAACAACCTATGACATTGTTCATTATCAAATGTTACTGCAAAAATTCTGTAATCTCACCAAGGATTATAAAATAGCTAAACTAATAGCAACCCTCTTATAAAATCATACATTTTACCTTTTAAGGATCATGAAGCCAATGGAGAATTCTAAATAACGGTCTATCTCAAGGGAATGTTCTGCTTCCTAATTTGTTTAACATTTGCACAACAATAAACTACTTCCTCAAGGCATCACAAATTTATTTTAATGTTGGGTTAAATGTAGACAGTTGTGCTATACAGTTCTTCCCAGGTTTAAATGCAGACTTTAAAACACTTTTCAGCTGTAAAAAAGTGGGGAAGTCATCTGGTAGGTTGAGGAAGTAACTGCATGTTGTCAAGTTGATTCTGATTTATGGTGACCTTTCCCAGTGTTTTCTAAATAGGGAATACACAGAAAGGTTTACCATTCCTTTCTTCTGTGGTCATGGGGAGACTGTATAGCTTGCCCATGACTACATAGGCTGGCTCTTCTGGAATGCACAATCCTAATTTCTGGCTCAGCAGTCATGTACCTAAAACAGTAAACTATTGAGCTAGTCAGGCTGAGAAAAAGGAACTTTTAAAATCCTGATCAGGTCACTCTTTTCAATGAAATGGCTTTGGACAAAAGCTTTGTTGTAGACTGTCTTGCTATACCCAGTTTTCACACCATTCCTCTTATTTTTCTCTTTGCATTATTCTTGATTCTAGCTCTAATAAATAATAAATGAAAGTAAAAATATTTTTGGATAGGGTTTTTAGAATCAAGAATAGGATATCAGATTTTGGGTTAAAGGCAAATTGCACACTAAATTAAAATAAAAACTCGAGTTTTGCAAGAAAACTTGACGAGATGGAATTTTTAAAGTATTTTTCTCGGTTTCACTAAGTAAAAATCTATAAGAAACAATAAAAAAATCCTTTGCAGTTTTTGGGTTGCAGACCTGTGTAGCAAATGCCGGCTTAATAATGAAAAGGATGAAAAAGTAGATCATCTGATTAGCGGATGTAGCAGAATTTCACAGACTGATTATTTGCAATGCCATAACAGGGTTGCCAAAATTATCTTTTGGAAACTTTGCCAGAAGTTTGGATTTGAATGCACTAACAATCATTGGGAACATCAACTAAAGGAAGTTTTAGAAAATGTCAAGATACTGTGGGACTTTAAAATTCAAATAGATAGACACCTGAGTGGCTTGGGCGGGACAAAACCCGCCATCATCGCTGCCTCTGCCTTCTCCTTGCCAGCCTCTCTGCCAGGTCCACCCTTGGCAAAATGGTCAGGGGGGCAAAGAGGGAGCGTCGATGACCCCCTGTGGCCCTGACCCCACTGCCGCAGCAACAGCTGCTGCCAACTTTGCTGCCATGTGGCTGAGGAGACAAGGAAGGGGGACAAACCGAGACAAGCTGAGTGACTCGGTTGGGACAAAATCCACCGTTATCACCGCCTCTGCCTCCTCCTTGCCAGCCTCTCCACCAGGACCCCCTTGGCAAAATGGTCAGGGGGGTGAAAAGGGAGTGTTGACGACCCCCTGCAGACTTGACAATGCTGACATAGCTGCTGCCATCTTCGCCACGGCAGCTGAGGAGATGAAGAAGGGGGGCAAACTGAGAACACCTGAGTGGCTCGGGTGGGAAAAAACCCACCATCATCGCCGCCTCTGCCTCCTCCTTGCCAGCCTCTCTGCCAGGTCCCCGCTTGGCAAAATGGTCAGGGGGTGGAGAGGGAGTGTTGACAACCCCCTGTGGCCCTGACACCACCACTGCTGCCGCAGCTGCTGTCAACTTTGCCACGGCGGCTGAGGAGACGAGGAAGGGAGCCAAACCTTTCTGGCAGCTTAATTCAGCCGCTGTCACTGCCGCCACTTCCCCTCCTCCTCCACCCTAGCTGCCTCCCCAAAGCTCTCCTTAGCTGGATGGCAGGGGAAAAGAATTTGCCGGGGGACCCGGACAGCCCCTCCATCGCCACTGCCTTTGACGCCAACACAGCTGTTGCTGGCAAGACACGGACCTAGGAGGCAGAGAGGAGGGAAGGACATGGCCCTTCCATTGCCACAATTGCTCCTGAGTAGAGGATGGGGCCTTGCCCCCCTAGGGTTGGGGGAGGTCTTAGGGGAGGGTGGGGGAAGGGCATATGGGGTTAGGGCAAAGCACAGAGATGAGGGAGCACTCTGCCTGGGGGTAGGACTGAGGTTCCCGGGGCCCACTCTCCGGTAGTGATGGGTATGGGGCGATATGGCAGGAACCATGGGGTGGGCCGCACTCGGGGAATGAGGGACTGATGTTTACTATCTGTCCCTTGTTCCAGCCCCCTGATCATTCTCTGGTTCCTGGACAGCAGGTCCAGAGTGACTCCTCCCTTAGGCTGCTGCTGCTGAATTCCAGGTCAGTTTGCAATAAGGCACCCCTTGTGTGTGATTCAATATTAGGGGAGTGAGCCGACCTGGCATGCATCACCGATACCTGGCTGACACCCGAGGATGGTGTTCTTCTGTCTGAATTGTGTCCAGCTGGGTTCAGGGTGTGGCACCAGCCTAGGGGTAAGGTGAAGGACAGCGCCGGTTCCATTGTGGCCAGAGAATTGCTAGGAGTCACCAGAGTTACCGCACCACAGGTGCAGAGTTGTGAGCTGCTTCTCCTTCGGGTCGACCCTAAGGGTCAGTTGGGAATCATACTCCTGTACTTGCCCCCTTGCCAGGTAGCAGATTCCCTGCCTGACCTGCTCGAGGCCATCGCAGCATTGGCAATTGAGTTGCCTGGGCTTATGGTTCTGGGCAACTTCAATTTGCCGTCACTGGGGCCTGCCTCAGAGGCTGTTCGGGAGTTCACAGCTTCCATGGCAGCCGTGGGCCTAACTCAAGTAATTCAGGGTCTCACTAGGAGCAGTGGCCACTCCCCTGACTTGGTTTTCCTGTTGGATCGGTGGCTGAGTGATCTGAAATTACAGGATATAGAGATAACGTCAGTGCCATGGTCAGATCACTATCTAGTAACTCTTGATTTTCTGGGAGCGATGCCTCACCGTAGGGTGGCAGGACCAGTCAAATTGGTCCAGCCCTGGCGACTGATGGATTCTGAGAGATTCCAGAGGGAGCTGGGGTTGTTTCCTCTGGACAGGCTGCACGATTCGGCTGAGACCTTGGTTACCCTTTGGAAGAAGGAGGCGACAATGGTTTTGAATTCAATCGCACCATTGCGGCCTCTCTCAGCCCG
Organism: Bradypodion ventrale; assembly: GCA_035047345.1. NCBI lineage: Eukaryota > Metazoa > Chordata > Lepidosauria > Squamata > Chamaeleonidae > Bradypodion > Bradypodion ventrale. The sequence continues at coordinate 115,328,741 of JAWDJE010000005.1, read as the reverse complement.
CAGACCACGCAAGGCTCCCTGGTTTATGGAAGAATTGGGGGAGCTGAAGTGGGCAAGGAGACACCTGGAGCGCCGTTGGGTGAAGACCCAGAGCGAGTGTGACCAAACATGAGTTAGAGCAGCTATTAGAACCTATCTTGTGGCAATGAGGGTGGTGATGAAGAACCATTATTTCACCACTCTCATTGCTTCTGCTGATAATCGCCCAGCGGCCCTGTTCCAGGTCACCAGATCCCTCCAGCTTTGGGAGCTGCACTGGTTACCAGTGTGCCTCCGGGTACAATTCAAGGTGCTGGTTCTGACCTTTAAAGCCCTTCATGGCAGTAGTCCAGGATACTTAAGAGACCGCATCACCCCAAGGTGTCAAACCCGTCCTACAAGGGCAGACTGGAGGGGCTAGGTTATGGTCCCATCAGCAAAAGAAGCCCATCTTGTAGGGACCAGGAGGAGGGCCTTCTCCATGTCAGCCCCGGCCCTTTGGAACCTCTTGCCACTCGAACTACGCCTCCAAACGGAACTGCTCCCCTTTAAAAAACAACTGAAAACATGGCTATGCCAGCGGGTATGGGACATGGATGCATCAACTTCCCAGTCCCTCTGGCTCATTTAGCGCATATGGGTTTTTGTCCCGACAGCTTTTAACTGTGGTGGGAGGGAAGGGATATTTTAGATGGTTTTAAAAGGGGTTTTTAATTGGTCTATAGATGTGGGGGGAGGGGGTTTAATTAATGGTTTTTATTGTTGTTTTAATCATGTTGTTGAACCACTTCGGGTCACTCTTGAGTGAGGGAAGCGGGATAGAAATATTATAAATAAATAAATAAATAAAATTTGCCTCACAACATGCCTGATATAACTGTTGTGGAAAAGAAGAAGGTCTGGTTTATTGACTTTGCTATACCAGGAGATGCACGGATTGAAGACAAACAACTGGAGAAAAATCACAAAATATCATGATTTCAAATTGCAGTTGAGCGTCTATAGAGGAAGAAATCTGTCGTTGTACCCATAGTGATAGGAGCCCTTGGAGCAATACCTAAAGCACTCCCTAGATGTTTGGAAATTTTATTCCAGTCCTCAACTGTGAATCAAATGGTTGATTTGTATTTAATAATTATAACTGTTAAGGTATCATCTGCATATATACTCAAATGTTACCTTAACAGTTCTTAGGTCCTTGGTTAGGACTTGAACTGTTAATTTTATTCCAGTCCTCAACTGTGAATCAAATGGTTGATTTATCCAATAATAATAATAATAATAATAATAATAATAATAATAATAATAATAATAATAATAATAATAATAATAATAATAATAATAATAATAATAATAATAATAATAATAATAATAATAATAGGCTTATGCTTTTATACCCTGAAACCGATTCTGCTTATACTGGCTCCTTCTGTTCTTGTCTGTTCTTAGCTGTTCTGCCCCTCCTGCATCAATGGAAATCAGCCACCAATGACGACAAGGAATTTTTCTGTATTTCTCCAACACAGTAGAAGACAAGCAGCAAGCCCAAGTGATTAAAATTAAACAGAGCAGCATCTTTTTGAAGCTCTGTCCCTAAATCTCACAGCACTAAACTAAGGAAGCAATGTTCCCCTATGAAGTCATTTTCATTGAATTTCCTTTCTACAGCTTGCAATGTGATAAGCTGTGGAAAGGGCGAGGGGGTGGCAGTAAGAGGGGGCATAAAAGCACTGAATGTTGATCACTTGTAATTATGGTAATCTCCTTCAAAACCTTTAACTGCTGTAAAATCTGGCTGTCTTCAGATGGAGCTAACTCTATGTGACAATAGCATAAAAGCTTTTAGAGAAATGTAAACCAGTACAGCTGGATACCAGCCCTTAATTAGAGTGTAGTACACAAACATAGGCATCTTCATGTAGCCAGGGGAAAAAAGATATAATAAATCTATTAGTCTAAGGAGGGAGAGATATAATCTGTAAAACTGGATTCTTTAATACAAAGAGAATCCATCTTGCAGTCACAAGGTAGAAGTTGACTTCTAGAAGAGGGGAGGCAGTGTATTGATTTCAACAACCAAAAAGGGAATGTGTTCATAAGAAGGATGGCAGACCAATACTGTTCATTTCTTGCAAGGATTAACACAGAATATGGCACATTGTGGTCAATTACTAAAATTAGGGGTGGTAGATCTCCAGGCTAAGCATTTACTGGGAGGGCATTCACCAAAGCAAAACAACTGCAAACTAAATATTTAATTATTTACTTGATTTATATACTTTAGCATTGACCCATAATGTTACATATGTTATCGACTCATTCAGAAATATTCTTTTTGCTGTTCAAAAGGTTTTCTGGCCAATATAGCACTTTATTTAACAAAATTGTAAACCTTAAGACAGCTAAGAGGATGGTAGCTAAAAGATCTAACATGTCTGTAAACAGTCAGGCTGGGGAAGACTCTTTGATTTTCCAAGTAGGACATTACCTACCTACTTTTGGAGGGAAAAGGCCAATCAATGCAATAGCACACCAATAACACCAAACGAAGAGCCAATAACTCTTCAGCTACTTTTACACAGATATTCACAGCACACGTTCTTACAATAACTTTGAATATGATTTGTTTCACAAAAAGTACACCAATAAATGATATTCAATAACCAAATTACCATAATTTTATTTTTACAACATTCATAAAACTGTACTTATAGAGGCTGAAAAAGTAATAAATTTAATGATAACATGTTAAAATTAATGTGTTATTTCTAAGCTCTACTATGCAGCTTAGAGGCACCTGGAACTACAAAGGAAGGCCTTGTACCAGAAGCAATAAAATTCACTCTGTATAAGAAATACACTGGAGATTGCAATATATGGAATCTTCTGTTAGTGTCAGTCTGTTTGTGGAATTCCCTATGGAAAGCAGCTTCAGCCTATTTGTGGAATTCCTGACTGAAAGCGGCTTCTCAGCCAGGTCTGCCTGGAATTATTTATAGGCTGATGAAAATCTTTTTATTTACATAGGCATTTGGGAAACAAAATGATTAGCGAGAACAGCTTATAAAAAAGATATTGCTTCAAGGTGGGTTTAAATTATTTTAATGGTTTTTATTATGTTGAATACATGCAGATCACAAGGGGAACCTGTGAAAAATAAGTATACAGTGGTACCTCATACAACGATTTTAATCCGTTCCATGGGGCTCGTTGTTGTATGAACCAATTGCTATATGATACATGCATCGTATAGTGATTTTCCATATGGAATGCATTGTACAATGATATATTTTTTTTGCTAAGTGGTTTTTCCCATTGAAAAAATTGTTGTACGTTTTTTCCATAGGGAAAATTGTTATGCGGGATGCCATTTTTTCTCTCAAAACCTAATTGTTGTGTGATTCCGTTGCTATATGGGGCAATTGTTGTATGAGGTTCCAATGTATATCCAGAAATGAGGTCTTTCCAATATTAAATCATGGTAACAGGGAATATGGACAGCTAAAATTAGATTTAGAAATTAAGGATAGTGATTCATATTGAGAAACTCACCCATGAAAAGGGAACTTTATCCTGAAATCTTAGGTTCTGGCAGCCTCAGGAAGACATATCTGGTGTTGCTGTTTCCTGCAGAACTGTATGTAGTTTCAAAGGGCTAATACAGGAGTGAGAAATGGGCTATTAATGGTTAATTTAATGGAGAACCTGGCATCTTAGCAAGCAGTATTAAATTCCTGATGTAAGAGAGAAGCTGGAAAGTGGCCAGATCCAGCCTAACCTTCTCATCCATTCCACTATAGCACAAAACTTTGCACTGGGAGGGCCTCTGAAGGATGCCTCTTGACAAGTTGAGCTAAATCCAAAGAACCCACAGTGATACAGTACTCTGAACAATCATTAGGATTGCAAGGAGACATGCTTGAGCATACCTGTCAACTTTTTGGTTTCGAAAATAAGGGAAATTTTGTGGGCATGACCAAATAGGTGGGCATGGCCAAATTGGTGGGCATGGCCAAATCAGTGGCCATGTGTGACTTGCTGGGGGTGACCATGTGACTGAGTAGGCTAGCCGCTATCTAGTCGTGCCTGCCACATGTCCCTGAAAAATCTACAAACAGCACTGGCTCTTTGGCTGTAAATGGAGATGAGCACTGCACCCTAGAGTTGGATACAATTGGCTTTTCGAGTAAGGGCCAAGGGTGACCTTTGCTAACCAGCCTGGGGTGAGGAGGAGGAGGAGGAGGAGCTGAGCGGCTGGAAGGCCAGCTACCACTGCCGCCATGAGGCCTCCATCCAGAGCCAGGCGGGGGCCACCTGGAGACCACCACCCCCCAGCCGGGGGTGAGGAGGAGGAGGAGGAGCTGAGCAGCCGCTGCTGCCACTAGGCCTCCATCTGGAGCTGGGCGGGGGCCGCTCGGAGACCACAACCCCAGCCGGGGGTGAGGAGGAGCTGAGCGGCTGGAAGGCCAGCTACCGCCACTGCCACCATGAGGCCTCCGGAGCTGGGGGCCACTCAGCTCCTCCTCCTCCTCACCCCTGGCTGGGGGTGGTGGTCTATGAGCGGCCCCCGCCCAACTCCGGATGGAGGCCTCACGGTGGCAGCGGTAGCTGGCCTTCCCGCCACTCAGCTCCTCCTCCTCCTCCTCACCACCAGCTGGGGGTGGTGGTCTCCGGGTGGCCCCCACCTGGTTTTGGAGGCCTCGCGGCAGTGGCAGTAGCTGGCCCTCCCACTGCTCAGCTGGTCCTCCTCCTCCTCCTCACCCCTGGCTGGGGGTGGTGGTTTCCGAGCAGCCCCCGCATGGCTCTGGATGGAGGCCTTGTGGCAGTGGCAGTAGCTGGCCTTCCCACCGCTCAGCTTCTCCTCCTCCTCCTCCTCACCCCCGGCTGGGGGTGGTGGTCTCCGAGCGGTCCCCGCCTGACTCCGAAGGCCTGATGGCGGCGGCTAGGAAAATACGGTAGTTAGGTGGTGACTTACCTCCTGCCCTGCACTGGCACACAGTGAGAAGGGCGCCATGTTTCCCAGTGCCATGTTTAAGTATAAAAATAAAAAAATAATAAAAAAATTAAAATACGTGATAATATGGGATTTGAAAAAAAAGGGAGAGGCCCGGGAAAGCAGTGCAAAATATGTGACTTTCCCGGCCAAAACGGGATGGTTGGCAGGTATGCTTGAGGCCAATCAGCACCCACTCCTCCGTGTGTACAATGTAATACTACTTGAGTAGGGCTAATAATCATTTTATATTACACAAAGGGATGGATTTTTTTCTACCTTTCTAACTGAATTTCTTTAAATATTAAAAAAGACTTTGATTCTATCCCCCTCAGAATGGACCTAAAATGATTTGTATTAAAGGTACTATATGGCTGTGGCAGAATGTATCCTTGTCCTATATAATTCAAAACTCTAGAAAACTGACAAATTATTGTGCTGTTCAAAATAACAACATGAACAACAGAAGAAACTGTGTATCTATTGTAATAACCTCACAAATTATTATAAAATTGTTGCCTTTAGTCAAACTGAAAAGACATAACTGGAGCCAAACCGACCAAGACTCTTTCTATGAAGATGAACATTTTTATTGCTATGCTGATCAAAAATAGCAAATGTCATGGTCAACACAATTACATTAATGTAGTCTATCTAGCTTTGCTTTTTATTCTGAAGGCTAGAACAATAAACTTTACTGACTGATTATATGTTTGTCATTTCAAACACATAAGGAGACAGAGAAAAAATGGAATTGTATAACAGGTTTGCTATAAGAAAACTTATGAAATGCCATAAATTCTTGCCCATTCTGTGCTGCCAGTATCTAATTGAGCTGACACAAGTACAAACTTTCAAAATGATTGTTAGCAACAGAAGGAAAAAGAGCTGCTTCCTGCCAGCCTCCTCTAAGTCAACAGTGCATGTAGAACTCCCTAGTGAAAACCAACTTTCAAGATGAAAGTTTTGCTAAGCTTCTGAATCATGGTGGCAGGTTTTTAATACTTCCCATATTGAAAACCTTATCTGCCATAAAGAAACTGGCTTGGCCAGAATCTTTCTTATACACATGGTAATCTATCTGCAGGGGTGGAAAGGAACGTGAGGAATGTCCACCTAGGAAGCCCTCCACTAGTTGCTGGCATGGAACAGTCCAGCAAGAACATCCCTGTTAGGTTCTGCTGGTAAGATAAGAACATAAGAACAGCCTTGCTGGAACAGGCCACAGCCCATCCAGTCCAGCATTCTGTCTCACACAGTGGCTCCCCCCATTTGCTTCAGGGTATTATTCCCAAGTAGATGCCTTCACCTTCTTAGGATTCCCTGGAAATGGCATTGAGAGATATCCTGCCAATCTCTCCAACCCAGAGGTTGTCCTTAGGTATCCATAATTATAACATTGATACCCTTGTCCTCCATGAACTTGTCTAATCCTTTCTTAAAGCTGTTAAGACTGACAACTGTCACCACTCCTTCTGACAGGGAGTTCCATAGACCAGTGATATTCTGGGAGACCAGTGATAAATTGGTTCTGACACTGATATCTAGGCATGCAGCAGAATGATAGAGATTGTGTCTTGGGTAATAGGACATACTACTATTACTTCAGACACCATAGGGATTGGCATCACATTTCTATATCACAAACCGAGATATAGAGGAGAACAAGCTGAGATATAGCTGAGAACACCACACTTATCAATATCTTTCATAAAACAGAAAACCAGCACATCAGCAAAAAAAACTTGCATTATGATATGGTAGATTATTATCTGTCACAGAAAGTTGTTGTACTTTGTTAACAGATATAAAGAACAGCAGAACCTCATACAACAATCACCCTGTATAGCAACAAAATCGCATAACAATTAGGTGGGGGGGGGATGGCGTCCCACATAACAATTTTCCCTATGGAAAAAATCCGTACAACAATTTTTCAATGGGAAAAACCACTTAGCGAACAAAAATCATTGTACGATGCATCCCATAGGGGAAATCACTAAATGATGCATGCATCGTATAGCAATTGTTTCATACAACAACGAGCCCTGTGGAACGGATTAAAATCGTTGTATGAGGGTACCACTGTATCTAAAATTATACAATAAAATACAAGTGGAAATGCAAATGCAAATGCTGTACATAAGATGACCAGGTTATCCTGCTATGGTAACAGAGTAGACCATACTGCCAGCAACTCAATGCAGAGTGTCAGGTGGCAGTTAACTAACCTGACAACCCTGAGGACTAATGGCCTTGGGTGCCAGATTTGGATACAGCAGAAGAAGAAGGAGAAGTTGATTCATCCATCCAGAACTTGCTCCCACTTACTCCATCTGTCAACCCCATTGTCCTATCTTTACATCCCTGCCTATCTACTTGCTCCAGTCCTCTTTTGGACAAATTTATTAACCCTACTACAAAACTTCTGTAGTGCTTCACCCCAGCTCTCATCCCTCTTCAGGTTTCTCTGTTTCAGTCTCACTGTGCTAACTCAAGTTCTTAACACCTTCCATTTGAGATAAAAGTAACAATTTGCGTAAGAAGCAGTGGTCAAAATATTTCCTCCAAATCATATAGTTGACAAACTTGTTTGCCTACATCTACTCAGAAGATGCTTTGATGTCAATATTTTCTTTGCTTTTCTTTGTAATATACATGTAGGTGATTCTAGCCACAGATCACAATACTAAATATGATATTGATATGACAATATTGCAGAGCATGTTAAACATAGGAGGAGTATATCACTCTGTCCACTTAGTTTCATTCAATCTCTTGCTTACTCTTATGCCAGCAGAAGAGTGCTCCATTAGAATAACAGGGCTTTTGCTTACAGAAGAAGATACTGGATGAACCCTTCTGCACATGCGTAGAAGCCTTCTACATATGCACAGAAGGCTTCTATGCATGCGCAGAACCCTTCTACGCATGTGCAGAAGGCTTCTGTGCAGAACCCTTCTGCACAGAAGGGGATGTGCAGTAATTACTTTTCCCCACCGTCAAATTATGGCAGTGGGAAAGTAGTGTTAGTGGCGCTAAATTACGGGAAATCCCGGCCAATCTGGAATACTTGACAGGTACAGGTATGGCTTCCTGCCCTTGTTCTGAATGTGACAAAACACTTTTATTCCCTTTTAGAACAGCCACAAAAAAGACTGCTTGTCATAGTTTTAGTCTTGCTTCCCATGTCTGCAAGAGGGAGGAAGGTGAGTCAATCAAATCAAGGGACACCATATGAGAAAATGAGTAAAAGAATCAATTTCTTGATACCAGACTAATGCCTTATGGTCTAAAACTTGTGGATGCCTAAACTGCACCATGTCTTTTACTGAGCTCAAGTCACCCATGCAGCTAAGGAACTCCCCCCTCCCCCCGATAACACATAGGGGAAAGAAATACTCAGGCCACAATTTTTATGGAGAAAGAAAACCTTTTGCTTATTTAAGAAATCACATTGCTTCAAGTGGAGCTGGCCTCAGAGGGGTAATGCCTCTGAAAATCTAATTTATCGTACTGTATATAATTTTAAAATATAAGTGTGTGTGTGTTTGTTTGTGTGTTAACTCTTTGGTCATTTTTAGAGCCACTTTCTTCCTTTATCTCCTACTATTTATCTTTTCATTGTTTGAAAAACCCGTTTAATTTAATAATGAAAATACCTTCAACATAACATTCTAGTATCAATTATAGTATCAATTAAGGGGACAGAACAAGGCTCCACCTCCAGATGTTTTTTGACTATACTATGCATTCAGAGCTCTCTGGGGTTCAATGGGTCTGGCTATCTTTCTTTTCTCACAATTCCCTGAGGTCAGAACAGTCCCACTTTGTCTGTAAATACAAATATTAGAAACCCAAATTCAATTACAGGTTGACTCACTCAGCCCTGTATTGCAGCTCTTCCAGGATAGGAAACAACAAATGAAGCTTAATGGACAGAGAAGATGCCAAGACACTGCATCTGCATATAGCCTTTATAAAGTTCCTAAGAAAGGAATGCAAAATTAAATTTTCTAGAATATGGATCAGTTAGATTCCTAAATGGACCTATCTTCTCCAACTCTTATTTTAATTAAATAATCTTATTAAATATCGTAGCACAAGATTCATTTCTTTCATTTTATTCTAAGGATAAAGGCAAGGAGGGGGAAACGTTACATGTGCCCAATTCAAAATATTGCCAATATTTCATCATTCCAACTGCTGTGTATTTTTCTACTCCAAGCTTCATGTCCAACAAAACCTGAGACAAACAGAAGACAGTACACATACCTCTTAACATTTCCCCATTACATTGGGATTTTTCACAGCATATGTATCCAATAGTTCTTTATTCACTCAGACTGAAAATTGATTCATGTTTATCTTGTTGCAAGTACTAGGACAATGTCCAAACTTTTTCTGAATGCTTAAATTTACAAGAGCCTTACTAGGAGAAACAAAAATCACTTGAGTACTTTCAGGTTTTTTTCCAGTAGTTTGAAGAGAGACAAAAGCATGGGGAAAAATCACCATTATTATGTAGCTGGCATTTTAGTTGCATATTCATTATTGTAATAATGGAATTGCCTTGGCAGAATAATCCAAGGATGTCTTAAAACAGGCCAAACATAAATATCCTTCTCTCAATGGTAGAGAGTATGCCAAAGGTAAGTGCAGTAATACCTCGGATAACATTTGCATCAGATAACGCTAAAACCGCATAACATTAAGCAATCTGGGGGAAAATTGCATCGCATAACATTAAAATCCTATGGGATGCATCGGATAATCTTCACTAAAACCTGTGCCAGTTGCAATGTATCCCTATGGAGTTTTAATGTGATCCGATGCATCCCATAGGATTTTAACGTTATCCAATGCATGCATCGGATGACATTAAAAATCGGATAACACTAAGACTTGTGGAACCATGTTTTAGCGTTATCTAAGGTTTTACTGTACAACCATTACTGGCAACTAACTAAATAACTAACTACCACCACCACCACCAGAAATGTGCACCTTTCACAGCAATCTGAACAAAGCTTTTGCTTTTTAAAAATTTCCTCCTCTCTAATACTGTTTAACTTCAAACTATACACAGCAGCCAAATAATAAACCCAGAAGAAGCCCAAAACAGAATAGAACTTGTTCCATCTCATAGCTCCAGAGCCAGCATCTAAAAGCTCACTCCACTTAGATGTGTCATTCCATACAGGATGTAACTGATAAGCTGTCTTCTATCTTCATTTTGTGCCTCATTCTAAGCAGGAAATACAATTGGCATTTTTTAAAATAAAAAAACTGATTTGTTCATTAAAACTGTAATAAACTGTAAATAGGAAATTGTAAGGCATACAGTGTACAATAAATGAGAAATAACGTGTGCATTTCTCATTTCAAATTCTTGGCACAATATTTCTTGGGGTAAATTTTGTTTAAAATCTCATCTGACACACCTTGCAGTTAAATTGCTGCTTCAGATGTAGTATTGATGTTTTACAAGTCATGGTACAAAAGCAACCACTATCATGCCAGTGCATTCAAGTGTGGTTACTCTCTTCAGAAGCACAAAAGATCTTGCTCCTGTTTAGTTTTATACAGATAGCCTGGTTTTGACTGGCAGTCTCTAATCACTGGAAGGGCAGCAAAAAAAAGAAAGGAAGTGCAGAATTTCCTGCAGTTTATTTACAGCATCTATAGGCACTTGTGATAGTGCTATTGTGCAATTATTTGTTAACTGAAGATGTCATTATTCTGTTAGTGCTGTAGAAAAATAGTGACCTTTCCAATCCAGGATAAAACATGTGAGTTCTTTTCCTCTAGTTTATATATCTTAACTCTTGTGCCATTTTTAGAGCCACTTTCTCCCTTACTCTCCTACCATTTATCTTTCCATTGTTTGAAAAACTTGTTTTATTTAATAATGAAAAGACCTTCACATAACTTTCTAGTATCAATTATTATAGTGACACATACATTCCCATGTGAAATGCTGGCTACAATGCGAGCTTAAAAAATAAGAAAAGGAAACACAGAAGACAAAGTACACCCAACCTTTCATGCCATCCATTTTATGAGGTTATCTAACCAACAAACAAAATTAATTAAAAGTCCAATTGTTGGGGTTTATATTTTTTATTTTTTGTTTGTTTGTTTGTTCTTATTTTAAGGTATAAGGACAATGATAGTCGATCCTGCATGGTGGAAGTGCATTAACTTGCTTAAAAGCAGTATGTACAGTATGAGCTAGTGGAAAGGGAATAATCTGGAAGATTGGCAGCTCAAAAATAGATCTGGGGTGGAATTCTACTTGTGCAACATACATAACCTCGGCAAAATGGTGAATATGTTAAGTGTTAGTTCTGAAGTACCATCTGAGTGGTAGTAAAATTATATAGTTCTAAATCAAAATAAACAAATACATAATTAGCTCATTGAATGTGGAAAACTAGCCAAATTCATCTTTCAAGACAAATTTGTCACTCAGCTAAATATCTAGTTCTGTATTTAATATCACCTGACCATTACTATTTCAAGTATTTATAAATGCTTTAATTCTGAGAATATTTTAATACTAGGTAATAACACATACTAGATAACACTGTGCTTATCATTGACTCTGGGAAAACCTTTAATTTCTTCATCTGCTTTGTGCTTACAAAAAGCAAGCAGGAGTGAACAATTTTGACAGGCAAAAGAAGAAGAAAAGAAGCAAAACAAAGCCCCCTTTAAAATAAACTGCAGAATTCCATTTAGTGGTATTCTCTATCCATCCATCCTCGCCGGGAGGATAAAGTGAGCTCCCCGAGGCCATGGGGAGCTCGGAAGACACTGACACCATGAGCTGCCATGCCCTCCTGGCCTGTTTTCGGCCAAGAGGAGAACAAGGGCGGTAGACTGTGACTCTGTTCTTGGGGTGAAATGAGGTTTCCCTTGTGCTTTGTAATGCCTTTGACATTGTATTTTGATGTTTTCACATCTTGTAACTTGAAGTGTAATTATTGATTGTTGATACTTTGACGCTGTATTGATATTTTGTACCATTGTGGATTCTTCTGATTATTTATTTGATATTTGTGATTATGTGTATTATTATATTGTTGTGATTTGTAGGTATATGAACTCTGTTGTATTGCCGCTCTGAGTCGGCCTTTGTGCTTGAGTAGAGCAGGGTATAAATCCAATAAACATAAACATCCATCCATCCATCCATCCATCCATCCAGAAAGAAAGAAAGAAAGAAAGAAAGAAAGAAAGAAAGAAAGAAAATCAGACACAGGAAGCCAGAATTGGTGAGGCAATTGGCTGTTTAACCACATGCCTAACACAAAAACACAACAGGTTTTACAACAAAGAGAAAAGAGAAAAAGAAACCAAGGAAAAGCCCAAGACCATCCTGTATTGTGCCAATGTAAGAGGCTGATTTCAAGCAGCGTGACATAGAAAGAAATAAAGTCGATAGAAAAGGGGAGACTGTTAGCTCATCTTGGATCAGCGGAGAGCTAGTATTGTTTTACAAGCCACTGTTTTGACAAAATTGAAAAAAAATGTTCAACCTCTATAGAACCTTTGGAAAGCCATGCTAGTAGTTTGCGGAATTATCTCCCTTGTAAATAATTAGACACAAGTGTTGTTTGTACAAAATATTTATTTATATCCCACTTTTCATCCAAGGAAGTTAAAAATTACAATCCATATGAAACATACTAAACATACTAGTATCTTTGACATGTAATATCATAGCACTGGTTCTAGGCTCTTCCTTCTAGAAAAGAGGCATAAAGAGTTGCAGAATATCTCAGGAAACTGACAGTAAGAAAACTATCATCTTACAGAAGCTGCTTTCATAGTAATCTGCAAAAAAAAAAATCCAGTTCTTGGCAGCCAACAATTACACAGCCCAGGCTGAAGACTCTTCACATGACATTAAACGGTGACCATAGAAAGGTACATTTCTATTGGAAGGATCACATTTTTTTTCCAGTGGCAAGAAGAAGAAAATACTGTATTTTGGTTTTAATGGTGGGAATTGCCACACAGAAATGTCATTGTGAGAAAAGGCCCCCCAAAGAGAATTATTTAAAATAAAACAAAGAAAAGCAATAATAATAAAAATGATAAGCAGTTGTGATGATTAGTGGAAGATCTGTCTCTGCAAATTAGTCCATTCAAAATGTTACACACAAATACATAGGTATGCACACATACTGCTGAAGGCCCCTGTAGCTTTCCTTGGAGAGATAAAATCTGCATGTTTACAGGAGTAATGTGCTGACCTCTTTTCCACCCACTGATCATTGCATGAAATCTTGCAATGAAATCGTTGCATAAAATCTTGCTTCAGTTGCATGGACTCCATGCACCTATTCCAGCAAAGAGAGAGGTGAGAGATTTTGGACCACGATTCTGCATTGACAGCCTCCATTTTCAAGGTAGTAACAAAGTTGGGACAAAACACTATTTGTGAAGTGTATCTTACAGGTATGACTCTTTTAAATATTTTTTAGCATTCGTGCCTTTCAATAATTAAACTGAATTAAGTAAATAATCTTTAACAAAAGTTATTTTCCTTCCTTCCTTCCATCCTTCCATGAATATATGGTTCCACCTGACCAGTGGTTTTTCCAAGGAGTAAAGTCACCTCATCCCTGTCCCATGAATCTTTTTCTCAGGAGACACCTTACATTGAATCAGATAACTTTTTCTTGCAGTGTATGTGTCACATGTAGTGTATGTTGAGGATCTTGCCACTTTTTCAGCTGAGATTGAAAGGAAATATCACATCTTAGTAAAACATATGCAACCAAGCATCTGTACCTTGTCTCAAAGACAGAAGTACTGAGAGAAAGAGTTTCCAATGTAGCTGTGAATGTTTCTTGAGGGGGGGGGGCTGTCTTAAAGAGTGATGATTGAGTTCTTAAGACAATTATGTATTATGTTTCATATATAATGTATTCTTGAGGTTATTGGTTTATAAAAGAACAATGGGCAATCTGCCAAGTTACCATCTGAGCTGTGGTTATGAGTAATAACAAAGGTTATAATTTACATTCATAGTCTGTTTTTAAGTTAATGAGTTATCCAGCAAGAAAACCAGCACTTGGCTTTGGAAACATATGCTTCCCTAGATACTGGAATAGGGTTTTCTTTTATGATCCTGCCTTCCATAATGTGGGTTGCTTTAAGAATTGCATCATAAATTAAAAACTATGCAAGTAGCTGGAGGAACAGTCATTGTGTGATTAGCAATGGTTCTCACAAACAGCTTGTAACATTTGTTGTAGAAAAAATGTTGTTTAGGATTTTTCACATAAATTTTAATGGTAATCCCTTTACGACTAAACACTGGAAAATGACAAAGAGCAGTAACTGAACCCAATCTCAGCCAAAATCTTTCACATACAGCATTTGTTGGGGTAACCAACTAATTTCACATTCAAGTAATAGATATATAAGGTAGAATTATATATTCTAAAGCATGCCATATAAAAAGTATATTCTCATAAGAAACACAGCCTTATAAGTCCTCCTGAACCTCATAGTGGCTCTCAGTTCCATTAACCATGGTCTCTTGCTGGACAGCTTTGTTGTGTTGACCAGTAGTGGCACTTCCTTGTAGTCATTGCAATATTTCCTGTCAGGTCATCCTTAAAAGGTGAAGTTGCAGGAGCTGTTGTGATGTGCTTCAGAGCTCTACTCTCTTGCCTACATTATTTAACATCTGCTGCTGGGAAAGATAATTCACATTTTTAGTGGAAGGTGCCATCCACATGCTGACACTATCTTGCTCTGTTCTTCAGTTGTCTACTAATACTAAATGAACTATCAGTACCTTTGAATGCTGTCTGAATCAAGTAATGGGCTCAACCAGGTTGGAGAAGCTGAAGTAAAAACTTGCTAAGAAGACATGTTGCTGGTCTGTGGAACACAAGGATGAGGATTCTTGCTTAGTTCTCTTGGTGTCTGCTGCTACTTCTCTCCTTATCTTAGGTGGAGTGATACCAACAAGAGGATATATTTTCTCAACTGGTGTAGGTTTGGGCATTCTGTCACAATACACATTGATTCATTAACAGCAATGTCAACTTGTTTCACATGTTTGGACATACTCCATACTCTGCCTAAGAAATGCTCAGAGCCAAAGCTGATGTACGTAGCATGGATGGTTGAGCTCCCCATGTATAGTTTGTGAGTTTCCTGATTATCAATACAGTGCTGTTTAAAAGAGTGTACTGTCAAGTGTCACACCTAAATATTTTGGTAATGAACAATGCTGTAATCGATTCTCTTGCCAAATAGTATCCAGATCAATCCCTACCTCTTAGTTTTGGAGGTGGAAAGTGCACACTTGAGTTTTGCTCAGGATAGGCTTCAAGTGGTTAATGGTATAAAACTGTAGCCATAATTATAATGATAATACAGTACAGTAGTAATAAATTAACACATTTGCTACTGTTTTGGATTAATCTGACAGAACTGATTACATATAGGCAGTGTTGATGACTGACTAGTGCAGGGGTGCCCAAACTATATGAGCCACAGGCCAGCGATGTGGCCACCAGAAGTGGAAGTAAAATGCGACTGTGCCTCCACAAAATGCTGCCATAAATGCACCCATGGCTGTCGTAAACACTTTTACAACAGCCATGGGTGCTTTATGGCAGTGGCTTGTGCATGGGTGGGTGCATTTTACTTCCACTTTGAGGAGCAGGAAGGGTGGCACAGGCTGGATTATTAGGCACCATGGACCAGATCTGGCCCATTGGCCGTAGTTTGAGCACACCTGGCCTAGTGAGATGGGTAAAATGGAAGACATAATAGTGGACAGTTCTGCAGAAAATAAAAACAACCATAACATCCAAATAATCAAAAACAGATACAACTAAGGCAAACAATAACCAGACTATTTTGTTTTCATCCTTCTGCCTTACAATAATGCAAGGAGCAGCATATCAATTATTTTATGCATCGTTCTTTCCTCCCCATAAACTACATTTGATTGCTTCTGTTTGTCAGCCTCATGGAGATTTTGCACATTTTCAAGACTTATTTTGTGAAATTCTTAAATATAATTTTTTAAAAAACTACATTAACTGTTGCCTTGTCACATAGACCTTTAGCAAGTAATAGCATTGCATTGGTTATTTGTATCTTCTGACAATTCAGACTGTTTTTTCTGCACTCACTGTGTGTGTGTGCTTTGCGTTATGACATGAAAATATGCTAGTTCTGCTCAAATACATGTTGGTACAAAAAGCGTTAAACACAAAGAAAAAAATGTTCATGGTATTCTTAATCTCACACTGAAGGACATATCTTGCATCAGCTTGGAAAACTTTGAACGTTGAGGCAGCCTTCCCAGAAGAAATCAGGGGCATCAGTGAGATTTCTTCATATAGGTATCCATATTTCTTTCCATGCATTATCTTCCTAATTCTCACTTTCATACAAAAATGTCTTCTAAGAAATGATGATATTGAAAGCAGAGATTGCCTGGGAGTTAGTGAAGTCAGAGCATATCATAGAATCATAAAATAACTGAGTTGGAAGGTGTCTTGTCATCTCTCTTGTCATTGTCTTCAACAAATGGAGCCAAATTGTTGGAGCTAGGATATTCATCACTCATCTTCTTACGCATGGTGGGACATGAACACTCAAATCGGTCATATGGCAACATGGAATGGAAGCAATGTAGTTTAAGTTTGGATGAACAATGGACCTGGTCTTAAGTAAAGATTATATTTGTGAATGGAAAATGGATGTACTGTATCAAAATCATGTGCATTTTTAAAATCTTGCCTCACACATGGGATTGTAATGCTATTCAAAATCTAAACCTAAAATATTATAGCCCACTGAACTGATAATAGGAAAGAATATGGAGCAATACTCTGAGCTAACACCATTTTTAAAACACAAGATAGCCTCACATGTTGTATTTCATTAATATCAAGACATCTCAAGCAAGATACAAGTTGTAGAGAAAGCAAGTCATTTGTGGAATGATCACTAGAAAATATTAACCATGACACAACCTTGTTTTAATCTTCATGCAACCTTGTCATAGACCTGTGTGGTTGCCATAAAATTATAAAGCTTAAATTTTGACTTAACTTGTTATTCAAGCACTGATTAATAACAATTATGTACTGTTAAGTCTATTCAACTTATTGTAACACTTTGATGGGTTTTCTCAGTAGATAATACTCAGAATTGCTTTACTTCCTTTCTTTTGTGGCCCCTCTAAGACAGTGCAGTTTCCTAAGGTTATTCAGGCTGGCTCTTCTATTGGAGAGCAGAACTCTTTATATGTGGCTCTGCAGTCAGGTATCCAATTCATTGACATTAGGGAGGCTATATATCCTTTAGAGAGGTCACTCCTCCATTTGAAGAGCTGTCCTTTTTGGTTGTAGAAATGACTACTTTTGCCTCCAGTGAGCTACCCTGGCAAAACAGTGAAAATAGAGTCTTTGATTGATATACTCTAAAGTGGTTTGGGGGTCTTTTTGTAAGAAAAGACACAAACTATATATGGTGATGTAACTACTTATGAATGACAGGATGCAAAATCAGATGTTAAGACTAGGCATCCTGAAAATATTGATTAGACCTTTCTTCTGAAATAATTGGTTGTTGCCTCACTAGATATCTCAAACTGTTTTTCTTTCTATATTTTTGTGAATATATATAAATATAAATATAAAGTTATATGTATAGAACATACAAGACACAATGCATTTCAGAGAGTTATTAAACACTGTCTTGTTTATTTATTTCATCTATAGACTGCTTATCTCAGTGCTCTGTTCCAATGTGCTTACTTAGTCACCATTCTGGTGAGCAATAGTATATTTCCACTTAAATTCAAGCAACAATTTCTAATTATGATATTTGCGTAGATCAGCTTAAATTAGCATATGCAAATTTAATACAAACATGTCTATTTGGATGTTCCCTGTCTTCTCTGTCCTCCTTTTTGGTGACTATCTGCCTTTTTGAAGATGGAGCAGAACTGCTCTATCACTGAACTGCTCATCACTGATTTTCAAAATATATATATTTAAGTACAGTATGTTAAAGGCTCAAAATATGAAGAAGAGCAGAATCTCAGGATGTTAAGAAAAATGATTATGTTATAGTTTTAAAACTGCCCAATATATTTCAGTCCAAACAATCTGTGGTCTTCTTCAGGGGCAATTGGCAATTTGGCAATGTGTGGCTAAATCTTGATATCTTTCAGGACTGAGTTTCTTTCAGCTTTTGCTAAATGGTCCAGGAGGATTCCTCCTTCTTTTAAACTCTACTGTCTTCTTTGGGCCCTGGTGTCTTATTTTTCTCCACCCTATCTTCTATCATTCCCCTCATCCTTTTCAGGACTTGCATTCAAGTCACCTCATCTTGAATTCAGTTACTGCTGCTAAAGCAAGGTAATCTAGCAGTCAAAAGCTTTCTTCATTCTTGCTCACCAAAAGTGGAAGAGTTGTCATCTTCCGCTTCCCTCAATGATCACGAAACACAGTTATTTTCTAGAACAGAAACAACTTCAAGGAAACCACAGAATGAGAAGTAGAACACACTGCACTTAAATATTACTGTATCATATTGATACACACTAGTGTGAGGTTACATTTTCTGAGGAAAAATGTAGCTAACAGGAATTATAAATTGTCCACGGAAATGAGCTCCCGTCTTCATCCCAGCTCCTGCCAACCTAGCAGTTTGAAAGCAAGAAATTGCAAGTAGATAAATAGGGACCACTTCAGTGGGAAGGTAACAGCGTTCCGTGCGCTCCGGTGTCTAGTCATGCCTGCCACATGACCACGGAAACATCTGCAGAAGCAGACAGTGCTGGCTCTTCAACTTAGAAACAGAGATGAGCACTGCACCCTAGAGTCGGATACGACTGGGTTTTGAGCAAGGGAAACCCTTATCCTTCATTTATCTGAGCTTACTAAATGGGAATCAAGGCTCAAAAAAAAAGATTTACCTGCAGATTCACTTTGTAAGGAAGGAAAAATGTTTTTAAGATGAAAAGAATAGAGATACTTCATATGTAATGTCTCCTTCAAATTTCACATGTAATAATCTGGCTATGCTAGAGGGCAATCAGTTCATAGTTGAGAAAAGTGCCAATTTATTTTGGAGCCTGAGCAGCCATGCAGAGATAAACTTGTTCTGTAAAATAAAGTCTCCCCCCACCACCATTCCCCAATCCATTCACAGAATGGAGATGTCCTGCAAATGCAGAACTTGGCTGGCCTTGCCTTAATATATGGCCACAAGGGTACCCACAATGAAGCGTGATTCCTTAACAATATTCAGAATAATAAATCTCATTCAGCTTGAGGAAAAAGTACACAACAAATGATTAAATCTTTTGGCTCTGGTTTTTTTTTAAAGTAATAAATAAACGTCAAGTATAGAGTTTCCGTCAATCATTTCTCAGTCACGGTTCTTAAGTGCTACTCCGATGCCAAGAATTAATTATATGAAAATAAATGCTTTCAGTTAAAGAACCAATGTCTCCCTGATCCCCCAATCAGTACTCAACATGTAGCACAAATAAAAGAAATCTCAGTATCTGGAAGGGAAAATAACATAAAATACTAATGGGGCTGGACTAGTCTGAAACGTTGACTCCCAATATCTTGTGTTGGATGGCTAATTCCAGACACCTTTTAAGCCATTCAGCATAAGGCCTTGGCAGGTTCTGGAATCAATGGTGGTAAAAGGATATGGCAGCAGAGCCAATGTGAAGCAGAATCTTCTTAAAAGTAGGTTACTTTGGTTATTTTGGTAATTTTCTTTGGAAGATAATTAAGCCCTGGTGGAGGTTAAATCAGTGCCCCACTACAGCATCCAAAAATTGCAAGATATGCTGTACTAATAAAATACAGTAGGTGAATTTGAGTTATTATTTAATTCTTACATAATGCAATGGCTGAATCAAATCCATGTGGTGCTTTTTCTCTCAACCTGACTCTCCCCCCACCCACCCCCGATGAGGGCTACTAGTGTTTAGCAATAGCAATTAAAATTGTATACTGCTCCATAGTGTTTAGTGCACTCTCTGGGCAGTTCTCAATTCATTTAGTATATTGCCCCCAATATGCTGAGTATTCATTTTACCAATCTTGGATGGATGGAAGGCTGAATCAACCTTGCTCCCCATCAGGACTGAACTCACAATGTCAGCAGTTTTAGCTGCAATAAAGCAGTTTAACCACTATGTCTCACCCTCAGTCATATTTAGTGTTCATTGTGTGGAAATTATGCTGAGGAATAGAGTTGGAAAGCACCCATATGTACTTTTAAGACTTCTTCTGAGCCCTGCAGTTCACAGCAGTATGATCCAAGGGCAGGATAGAAATTGCATTTTGGACCTCCTTAAAAAACCTTGCTTGGAATTGTGGGGTGATTGTAAGGTAGGTCTGCTTACATTGACAAAGGAGTTGACCAAAAGTAAGACAATCTAAGGTTGTTGCTCAACCTGGCAAGAGATGCCTTGCCCAGAACGTATTAATGCAGCATTACAGCTTTGCTTGGATGACAGATTCTAATACAATTCCCCTTTCACATTTTTGTTTAAATAAATGTGTTCAATACATTTCATATGGCTTGTCTTTTTATTGACTTGTCTGTAATAAAACTATGGGCAGAGATGCAGGGACACAGGTAAAATAATAATAATTTCATGTCAGAAATTATTCTGGGTTGAAAGGATTTTTGCTGGAGAAACTCCACTCAGGAGACACCCGAATGAAGCTCCGTTCATGTCCCCAAGAGCTAGGACAAAGATGGGAGCTCAATCCATCATGCAGCACCCGGGTCTTGAACTGCTGACTTGCCAACCTTCCAGCTAACAAGGCAAGTTTCTTAACCACTTAATGCAAAATGTAAATGTGTCAGTCAGCACATAAAGGGCTAAAATGGTGTATAGTAGGACAGAATGAAATGCAAGCTGGGTAGACTATAGTTTTAATCTGTGCAAGAAAAATATTACTGCTCTGAAATCCAGTATCTTAATTCTTCTTGGAGAACTATGGTGGTATGAAATGTAACTGCTCAGTGATAAGAAGAAAGCACCAAGATAAAGTGTGGTAATTAGGCTGTAAGAAAGACTGCAGGACTCAGGTGACACAAAACTCTTTGTTGTGTTAGCTGCAATGGATAAAACGACTGCTACACTCAAAATTGCATGGAGTAGGCCCCCTTTATCCATGGAGGATAGCTTCCAAGATTTATTATCATTATCTAAAACTGTTGAAAATAATTTCTAGGGCTCCAGTCTCTGTCCCAGTTCCTGCCAACCTAGGAGTTCAAAAGCAAGAAATTGCAAGTAGAGAAATTGGTACCACTTTGGTGGGGAGGTAACAGCATTCAGCGCATGCTGGTGTCTAGGCATGCCTGCTGCAAGCCCCCAGAAACATCTGCAGATGCAGACAGCACTGGCTCTTTGGCTGTAATCAGAGATGAGCACTGAACCCTAGAATCGGATATGACTGGCTTTTGAGCAAGGGAGACCTTTACCTGTACTACTTTTTCTTAAGGTAACTCCTTCTTACCACAAGGTATTTCAATTTCAATTAGAAAACCTTTGAGAAGAATGTCCAAGCTTTCAAGACAAAAAGATCAGAAATGATAGCATTTTCTGTCCTTTTCTCTTTTTCTTTTTTTACTTCAGCACAATATGTATTGAGAGTCAGTAAAGTGCTTAAAATGTCACAGGTGATTTCTTTTCTTCATGTTCCCATCCAGATAGTCACACTTTGTAAAATGTAACCAGTTTCCCCCCCTTGTGATGATTTATGAAAACCTCAATTTAAACAGTATGGGGAGAAAACCAAGCCTTCTGTTGCCCTTAAATGTCAGTCAACCTTAAGACTAAGGAACAGGGTTCCGCTTTTCAAATGTCAGTAAGCCTTCTCATAAAAAAAACATGGGTGAGATGCCTGTATAGTTCATATGCCGTATGATCTCATTTTCAAATGTGTCTGATCTTTCCTTCCTTTCATTTACACCAAGCATGGTGAAGTAAAATAAATTACAAATGTACAGTATTCCCCTTTACAAGCGTTGCTTGCCTCATAATATATTGATCTCTAAGTAATATGTTCGTCCATCTCCCCACATTTTAACAATATCATAATGATTGTGCTAACATTTTAGACCAGGAGTTCTCAACCTTTTTAAGCCAAGGACTGGGTCATGCTCCCTCAGACAGCTTTGGGGGCTGGACAGACATTTTGCCATTCCACCACCACATGGCACTTCCTGGTGCGGTCGAGGTGGTGGTGGGCCACATGAAATGGCACCATGGGCTGCATTTGGCCCATGGGCCGCAGGTTGAGAATCCCTGTTTTAGACAATGGTATGATAACCCATAGGTATTTGAAAAGATCCTAAACTGAAACGGAATCTAAAAGTTGCTGTGGATATTGTTTATTGACAGTATCTTGCAATTGTCCAAACATCTTAAACCTTTGCTCTGGGACTGCAAAAGAAATATGGCCAAGGAGCAGCAGACGAATTGAAAAATCATTCACTTGAGATATAGCAAATATCACGCTCCAATTCTATGAAAATGTACAGAAATTTGACACCAGTGGCATCCTCCATGAACAGAGCCAATTGACTAATCAGCAAACTCAAAAGAAAAATAATCTGGTTTTTCCTCCCTCACAATGCTGAATTTGCATTTAATAATTCACCAGAGATGCAAAAGTATTCTGTTGGAAATATGAGATAACATGTATTCCATCACTGGTTTGTTTCCTCGAAAAAAGAAGCTGCTGTATTGACTGGGAGCATTTACTATAAGGTCCCAATGGTAGATATTTCTAAACTCTTTTATTCAAAGATCTCCATCATTAGCACAGGTTAAAAAAATGTCTTTTCTGTGGAGTACTTTCTGCACTCTTCAGAAGAAAAAGTGAGTAGGGAGAAGTTCAATACTGCTCTAGATAAAGTTATTGCTTTGTTCTTAATTTTAAAAAGGCTGTGTTTTTTTGCCCCAAATCACTTGACTAACTTTTCATATCTTAATTGTAATCTAGTAGGAATCTCAAACAGAAAACATTTTAGGCTGAAATCTCATTTACATACTGAATTAAATGAGACTTATTTTTAAGTAAACATACATGGGACATAACTGCTTAGGCTCACTGATACAGTGGTAGATTTGGACATGCAGGTGTTCTTTATGACAGTCCTCATAGCCAGCTCTTCCACAAGTAAAGTCATGCAACTGTATCAGCAGGTTATTTTGCATCAGGAAGTTTTAGGAGCAAAGTCTTTATGCACTAACAGCTCTTGACAGACCATTCAGGACCAAACTATCACCAAATGCTTCACATTCCAACAGGAATAGCTTGCAATAATGAGGTATTCCTGGGAAAATGCATTTCTTTCCCAGCTAATTTAACAATTACAACGAAGCTCAGAGAGAACAGAAAAGATTACAGGGGCACCGATGATATCATAGCAGCTGCTAATGAGAACATCCCAAGGCTTGGATCCCTTGAACCTTGGCTCAATTACACCAAAGATTAAGGTGGGTTCTTAAGCACACCTATAAAGTGGAGTTGACTTTGAGTATAGACTGTTATTCTGGAACCGTGGTGCTTTTTGTTGTTATTGTTCAGTCGCACAGTTGAGTCCAATCCTTTGCGACAACATGGACCACAGCACACCAGTCTCCTCTGTGATGAGCTATCCTAAGTAATCTCCCCACATCTATGCCTACTGCATCAATAATGCTGACTACCCTTCTCATCCTCTGCTACTCGCTTCTCCTTTTGTCTTCAATCTTACTTTGTATCAGAGTCTTCTCCAGTGAGTCCTCTCTTCTCATTTGGTAGCCAATGTAATTGAGCTTCAGCTTCAGTATATGCCTTTTCAAAGAGATGTCAGGGTTGATTTCCTTCAGGATTGACTGATTTGATCTCCTTGCAGTCCAGGGGGACTCTCAAAATTCTTATCCAGCACCACAGTTTAAAGACGTCTATTCTTCTGTGCTTATCCGTCCTTATGGTCCAGCTCTAATAGCTATACATTACTACTGGGAAGACCATCACTTTAACTCAAGGGTGCCCATAGTACAGCCTGCAACACCAATTCATCAGGCCTTCACTGCTCCCAGAAGTGGATGTGGATGCACCTGCCAATACGCATGCATGCCTGTGTCACTCCTAGAAGTGATTATGAATGCACCCACGCATGTGCAAATGCACCTGTGCCACTCCCAGAAGTGGATGGGGACATGCCCATGCATGTGCAAATGTGCCTGTGCAAACATGCCCATGCCACTCCCTGAAGTGGTTGCAGATGCGATCAGATGCACAAATGCACCTGCACCACTCCTGGAAGTGAATGAGGATGTGCTTGTGCCGCACTGAAAGTGGTTGCAGATGTGCATGCGCAAACGTGCCTTCTTCTGGGGGTGTGGTCAGGCCCATTCAGCTGTTCCAGGGGTGTGGTCAGAACTGAGGTGCAAAAAGTTTCAGCACCTCTGCTTTATACGGACCTTAGTTGGCAGGGTGCTGTCTCTATTTTTTATTATGCTGCCTAGGTTTGCCATAGCTTGCCTCCCAAGGAGTTAGCATCTTTTTATTTCATGCTGCAGTCACCATCTGTAGTGATCTTAGATCCCAAGAAGGTGAAGTCTGTCACTGCTTCCATTTTTTCCTCTTCTATTTGCCAGGGAGTGATGGGGCTGTGCTTTGGTGAGTTTTAGTCCTGGCCTAACATCATTGGCAAGAGATGGGCAAAACTGCCTAGTTAGACCACTCAAGCCCCCATGCCCTGACAAGGCTCTCACCTAGCTGAGTTAGTGTGATATCTGAATGGCTAAAAACCACACACAGATGGACTTGATTTCTTGGGTCCATTTGCATGTGTGGAATGTCATTGTGGAGACATCTATCAATGTGCAGACTCCTTTCGAGGGGCTTGAACATTTTTGTTTGAAAATTTTCCTGATTTTTATTGAACAGATCCCTAGTTCTTCCCCTTCTTTTGTTTTCCTCTATTGCTTTGTGCTGTAAATTTTAGAAAGCCTCCTTATCTCTCCTTGCTGTTCTCTGGTAATCTACATTCAGTTAGGTGAATCTTTCTCTTTCACCTTTGCTTTTCTACTTTCTTCAGCTATTTGTAGAGCCTCATTAGACAACCATTTTGCTTTCTTGCATTTCTTTTTCTTTGGGATGGTTCTGTTTGCTGCCTCCTATTATGAACCTTCATCCATAATTCTTCAGGCACTCAGACTGTCAAGTCTAATCCCTGAAATCCATTCTTCACCTCCACTGTATATTCATAAGATATATCATACAGGTCATACCTGAGTTGCCTAATGATTTTATCTACTTTCTTCATTCTAAACCTGAAGTTGGCAATCATGATCTGAGCCACAGTCTGCTCCATGTCTCATTTTTACTGTCTGTATAGAGTTTCTCCATCTTTGACTGCAAAGTACACAATAAATCTGATTTCGGTGTTGGCCATATGGTGATGTGTATGTGTAGATTCACCACTTAGGTTGTTGGAAGAGGGTGTTTACTACGACCAGTGCGCTGTCTTGGCAAAACTCTATTAGCCTTTGATCTGCTTTATTTTGTACTCCAAGGCCAAACTGGCCCATTATTCCAATTAGCTTTTGAACTCTTACCTTGGCATTCCAATCTCCTATGATGATAAGGGCATCTTTTTTGGTGTCAGTTCTAGAAGGTGTTGTAGGTCTTCATAGAACTGGTTAACTTTTGCCTCTTCTGCATCTGTGGATGTGGTATAGACTTGGATTATTTATTTCTTTGTTGGTTTACTGTATTTATTACTGTGATGTTGAATGGTTTGCCGTGAATTTGGACTGAGAACATTATGTTGATTTTGAGATTGTATCCCATTACTGCTTTCCTCACTCTTTTATTGACTATAAGGGCCACTCTATTTCTTCTAAGGGATTCTTGCCCACAGTAGTAGATGTGATGGTCCCCTGATTTAAATTCGCCCATCCTTCTCCACTTTAGTTCACTGATTCTCAAGATGTCAATGCTCAGTCTTTCCATCTCCTGTTTGACCACGTCCAGCTTGCCTTGATTCATAGATCTTACATTCCAGGTTCCTGCAATATTGTTCTTTACAGTCTGAAGTTTAAATAAAGGAAAAACACTTGGGTGATCTTTGCCCTTGTGGAATCCCTTTAAGAAGGTTCAACTCAGGCTCTTGTTGTATGTGTGCAAGTGTAGCTGCATACAAGGAGGCTTCTGGTTTCGTCCTTTTGGTAGGTTCATGATGCAGTGAGAAAGTCCATGGTGATAGTATTCCCAAAGACTTGCTCCCCAAGCTAACATCATTTTATCTTCATCCTCCAGTTTCATGCTTCAGTAGCTAAATTTTTCAGTCATTTCTTTCCTCACACTTCTGGTCCCTTTGATGCAGTAGAATAGTACATGCATGTTTGAACATGTATTATTCTAAACACAACATATAACAGTAGTGCAAAGGTAACTTAAGTCAGTCAAATACATCACTGTGTTAATTTTCTCTATGAAAATGCCAACAAAAGATGCTGAAATCATCTTCAAAAGATCTTGCCATTATCTTTCAGAGAAGATCATGGTGCAGGTCATCATTCCCATCTACAGAAACTGGCTGCTTCAACGAAATGGAACGGATAATACATTTTGATGGCTAATGAAACAACTACAGAGCACGTAATCTTACTTCAATCTCTGCACATATTTTGTGTGCATTTAAATTATCTACTTCAATACCCAACAAGAAAAATATCTTTAGGGTGAGGAAGCAAAGGCTGCACAGTCGGCAAAGAAGAGCAATTCATAGGGATAAAGTGGCAGACATTAAAAAGTACAACAAAAGTATGTTCTGAATGATTCCCTGCCATCACCCATAACAAGCAATGATTTTTACTAGTATTAAATAAAGTGCACTATGGCAGAACTTCATGATTATACAGATTTTGATTACCTCCATTCATCAGAAAGTTACATTCTACTCATGGTGGAACTCATTAATACAATTGACAAGGTAGCAGGAAGGAAAAGGAGGAGGAGGAAAACTGCATTTCCCAAACAATAAAATGTCAAGTGCTTGCAGGGGGATGTAATTCCCTGCAGCAGGCATTTTACCCTAGGATAGGTGTCTGGAAGTCACGCAGCAACTGAATTGCAACTATACATTTATTGCTCTTAAAAGGTCTCACCTGGGAAAGCCTCCAGAGTCCAGAAGCAGAGACACTGAATATAGTACACAGCAAAGGACAAAAATCACCCCAACCCTTTCAATATATTTTCCTGGCTTCATTATATAAGGTCAGAGATACCACATCTATATGTAGACTTATTATAAACAGTCTTCTCCGTCTCATTCACTTCTTTGCAGCAAGCAGCATGCAATTAACTTCTACTACCACAAGGGTAATGATATATTGCTTAGTATTTATAATCATGATGAATTCAGCCCTTTGCAATACAAAAGTTTAAACCATCAGACTATGCAGTTTGGTAGAGTTCTTTCTTTGCCTGAGGCCAAAATGATAATTTAACATTTAAAGTTGTCCCTTCACAGAATGCTCTACAATGGAGTCTCTTAAATAAAAAGGCCCAGATCCAAAGATATATCCCTCTGCAAATAGCTCCATGAATCCAAAGGAAGTTTAAGATTGGGGTTTTGTTTTTTAAAATTAGAAGCTTTCTCTTACCTACGCTTTAGCAGTAGAACACATGCTTTGTCAGAAACCTGGGCTTGGCTCATTTAATTTGCAATTTAAAGAAGTATGAGATAGGAAATGATATGGGGCTACAGGGTCTCAAAGTGCCAGCTGATGAATTGTTATGCTTTTTCCACACCTCCTGGCAGGGAGCTAAATGTCAAGGCAAGTAGTCTTGGGGGAAGGGAATATTTGAGGTGTGTGTGTGTGTGTGTGTGTGTGTGTGTGTGTGTGTGTGTGTGTGTGTGTGTGTGTGTGTGTGTGTGTGTGATGCACTTGTTGGCACACACAAAATCTTAAAATAAGTAGAGACTGGGAACTGGTATGTCCACTTGAGCCAACTGTGACATACAAGCATGTAAATAAGGCCCTCATGGAAATGGCAGAAACACCTTCATTTCCAGGGTACATTGTCTCAGGCATCTCTACCCATAAAAGCAATCTCCCCTTAATGAAATGAAACAAGGTGAGATTTTTACCAATCAATTTATTTGTGCACCTTCTGAATGTCCCACTGTGGTTGAAGGTATTTTTAAAAGGGATTAACTGAGGGTGAGTCTAATTCTGTGCTGGCTTAAAGATCAGCAAGTATATAACACAGAGTCAAAATCCGTGTATTTTGACTGCCAAGTGGTTTATTCTAAACCACTGGCTGGGGTTGGACTATGCACCATTTTGTCTCATTATTTATCAGGGGTTTCCCAGATAATATTGCAGTGGAAGCTGCAATGGCTCACAGCTGATCTGTGGCATCTCTGCTGCCACTGCAGCTCACCTCTGGGGATTAGTTAGGCGTCGCCTCTACCTATTGGCTAAGGCCCATCTTTGCTGCAGCCACGGCCATTTAAAAAATATTTATTTGAAGTGACATAGCTATATGCTACCTCAAATAAACAGTTTTTAAAATGATCTGCTGCAGTGCTGGAGATGAGTTCCAGCTGATCAACAGGAGCCAATCTTCCCAAGTGTTGTGCATTCAAGTAAAATTGCAAGTTGCTCCAGCAACGCTTTGCAAGACAATATGGCGATTTCCCGCCATTGGAATTAAGAGCAAGATTTGGCGTGTATTCTTCCCTTCTTGGCATGCTCTTTGTGTTAATTAGAGTTCTATGAGTGGGTGCAACTTTGGATCCTGTTCCTGATTGGTTAAAACTGATGTATCACATTATGATTGGTTAATTAAGGTTGTCTGGTGGGTTACTACATTGTATCATAGAGTAACCGCCGTCGAGACACTATATAAGTGCCACGGGTAAACAAGGGTGTGGCCGGGCCGGATCTATGCTTCCCTTTCCCCTGCAGGTTAGACCTTGCCAGGCTAGCCTTGGGTTTTCTCTATACATGCACCCGCCGGTGTAGCTCAGTTATACCACAATGGTAGATTCCAGAGAGACCGATTACTTGGGACATGTGTAGCCATCTGCTTTCCAGATATCCTTGTAATAGTGGCCTGCAAGACTTTACAATAAACCGTTGTTCGTTGTTCTGTTCATCGTTTGCTGGACTATTCTTTACAAGGGCTGGACGCAACACCCAGTCAGATGAATACCATCTTCATTATTCTGCAATGTCTTTCTGTGACAGGAGTGAAATGGATTCCAGCTGATGAGTGAAGACCAGTCCCAGCTGATCTTCGGCATCTCAGCTGCCGCCAAGGATCCTCACCATCAGTCCCTACCACCAAAGACTATCAGGCATGTTGGCAGAAGGATTCAGGAATTATTGGTCAATATTCCATTAGATTTTCAGATCTTATTATGGCTAATTGCAACTAATTAAAGAGATGCAATGACCCATCTTGCTTATGAAATTGAATATGTAACCAGGCACACAATTATGTGTACTCCACACCTTATCAATTAGCTATAACTAGCCATGGTCTGTTACACAGACATGGAAATACCAGCAACCTTTCCCATCTCCTGTCTTGGATGATGTTAAGCAGAGGTGGGGCAAGTCCATCTCTTCAAATGGACTGTAACTTCCATCAGCTTTTTCCACCCTAACTAACTAGGAAGAGTGCAGGGAAAGGCAATACAACAACATACAGAGGGCCATACTTTGCCACTTCTAGAGGCTAAAAAAGCCTCAGCATGAGATGTACTTCAGCAGCTCTCAAGTACAATGGTGTGTGTGCTTAAAAGGGATGACATTCCCTGAGATATTTATTAGCCAATCCATTCAGTTTCTAAGATTCTATTTTGTTTTATTACTTTTAAAGGGCCAAAAACAGTGTTTCAAATTGGGCTTCAAAATGAATTGGCAGCCAGTTCAGCTGCCTCATTAGTGAAATATGAGAGAAAACCCATCTACACCTGTCAACAGGGGAGACATCACACTCTGCACTTGTTGAGAGGTCTGAATCATTTCCAAAGGGAGCATCATCAAGAGCCCATTACTGCAAATCTCATTTGGAAGTTACCAAAGCATGAATGATGGTGGTCATGTTCTGCCAGAGTGAAACCTGAATCTTGCAAAACTGGAAGGCAGGGAATATACAGGAGGTGGCTACCAATGTTATTCTTAGCAGTGAACCTGTTAACTGATTTTTAAAAATCTGCATATCTTTCAATGAATTAGTGTACTGTACATTTCCATCTCCCATTTACTCCTACAAGCACCTCTGTGAAGTGAGGGAGGGGGCGAAGTTGTTGCAAGATTGTCCAATGAATTTCATACCTGGGCTTCTTCACCTCTAGTCTGAAAATCTAACCACCACAGCATCTGGCTACAAGGTCAAAGCCAAATGAACAGATCTGGTTGGGTGAAATAGATCCACATTACTTTAAAATGCCCCTGCTCCCCATTCAACAATCTGTCAGTGATACATGGAACAGGGCAGAAAGGAATTGTGTCCTTTAAAGCGGCAATAGAAGGCAGAAGATCATATTGTTTATTTGTCTGCAAGAGATGACTTGTCCTTCAGAATGACTTCATCCTATACACAGCTTTGGTACAAGCAATTAACCAGTATGAACTTTTGGGCAAGCACTGCTGGTATTGCCTGATGCTGAGATTTGCCTCACCATCAAAGCTGCATTTAAAATACAATGGAACAGCTGTGACAACATTTAGCATCTTTATGAAGTTGAAAATCCTCTCTTTTCTTCACAACTTGGTCCACTTCTTACTTCCCCTACCACATTATGATGGATAAAATGCGCTTGCTCACTACCCAGATCTTCCTGGGAAATCTTCCCTTTAATCTTTTTTTCCTGTTTAACTCAGTTTGACATGTCTCTAATACCTATTTAGTGCTGTCACCTCTGTCTAATACCTCAGCCCTCAGCAGATGGGCACATCATCATGGGCGAAACGGCAAGAAAAGCAAGGACAGATGGCACAGAATAAGGGAATCATTTACACAGAGCTTCATTTGTGGTAAATGGTAAGAGCAAACCCAATTTGCAGATAGCTAAAAAGTTGAAGTCAGAGCAGCACTCACAATTTCTTCTTTTACAAAGTACCACAACTTTGACTGTGTCTTTCAGGATAAATAATTTACCAGTATGCATTTGATTGCTTCAAACCCTTTTATTTTGCTCAGGCATCCAGGAAGTGCAACTACTTCAAATATCATATATATAGATTATGAAAACAGAACACACCGCATGATGATTTGAAAGATCTCTAATTTCCTTGTCAGCATGCCCAAAAGCCAACCCTGCCCTCAGAATTTTAATTTTATAGACATGAAACCTATGGGGCAAAGACATGGGGGGGGGAGGGGGGAGGAAACCTTGCATGCAGACAAATCCTTGTGATGCTTTACTACCCTAGTTCCATCTGCTAAAAGATAAATTGTATGTTAAAAAAATAGCTGTTGTGATAGAGCATTGAAAAATATTCAGTTGAAATAAAACAGCAGAGCTCCTAATATGATTGCCATCCGTAGGACAAGCATTCTACTGCTCCAATTGGGCTATAGCCAGACTGAACACAGATCAGACACTGTGCCATCAGAACTCTCTCAAAACTCACATTCATGCATGCAGTGCCGGTAAATTATGATGATCATGATCTGTCTTCATTCATGGCAACATTATACTTTTGTTAGAATGGCTAACAAAAATGGATTCATGCTTGCAAAGGGATCCTATGTCTGGTTGTGAAGATGCACACACAGAAATTAAAGCAATAATAGACAACAATTAATCAGAAGCTTATTTAATCTGGAAAAACCAGATAAGGGATGTTGTTGTTTGAATATGTGTGTGTAGTCTATATATAGTTAAACTTCCATTTTTTTAAAAACCAGGAGAGTCATCCTCCAAAATGCTTCCAGTTTATAAATGTGGCTTATTGTTCTTCTGCATTGACAAATTAGAATTCCAGAAAATGTTTCATCATTTTTGTGTAATATTGTGCCAATATCACTATCAGGAAAAAGTATGCTAAGCTTTACCAAGCTAAGCATAGCCTGAATGCTGATGACCCCATTGTCAATGGTCAAGAAGGTCTACTACACGATACCCTCTTGTGCTCATTGCTATTCACAAAGCGACAACACGCAAAGGGAAACCTCAGAACTTGATTCTATTTTTTATCAATTAACCACTTCACATTCAAACACAAAACAATTGCCTGTGCTATTTTTCAACAAGCTTTCTCGGCATCTATTGCCTCGGGGCAAAAAGTAATCAAAATATCTAGATGAAATGTGTGCACTCACACATGTCTGTGCAACTGAAAAGTAGTTCCCAAAGATTTTCCATGAATTTGGAATCCTTATGCTCGATGCCACCTCGCGCAGAGCATTTTCAACCATATGTAATATGAAACAAGTCTCAGCCATGTTTTTTCAGGGCCAGTTTTCTTTCATACTTGAGAATGGAGCACATCACATCCACATTTTTGAAAAAGCCAAAGGAAAGGTCTGGATATTTGTTGCAAATTTTCATTTTAAATTACTCCCAGGGATGTGCAGTGTGGGTATTTCTTTGTAATATGATGCTTACTGAAGGTTTAGTTGATCCTTTGGGAGGAAAGTGAAATGGCTTAAATTAAGACATGTGATTGTCTGCATCTTTTGAATTGAACAATTTATATTGAATCAAGTTAAACACACAGACAAAAACACACCTTTTTATTTTTGTTAAATTGCTGCTCTGGAGTAACAAATATTGTAAATTATTCTCTCTGCCTTCTTCTTAATAACAAAATTTATGAACCATCATGTTGTGTTTCAAACATTGGCAGCATCTCAGATTCAAAACCAGAGCAGCAACAAAGATTAATTTCAACTGGCATCATCCTTCAGCAAAGAGATGAAAGGTTCTTAATACAGATTAGGAAAAAGAAGAAAGACTTCCATTCTCTGAGTCTGCACTATCTAGGATCTGAAATTAGAAGTCAAAGCCATCTCTCTGTACACACACACACATGCAATGAGTTCAAGGGCCAGTTGATTTATAAGGGTGACTGTTCATCTGGATGAATAAGCCCCTATCAGTTTCACCCCTGAACCAGAGGTTTTATCACAGCATTTGATGACCATCCATATTTTCCAAGCAATAGATACTCTGAGAACTTGTTGAAAAACAGCCCTGACAACAAACAAACAAACCTAAGGTTGTTTTTTATTCTTATTTTCAGATCCTGTAAAGCCAGGGTTCCCAATGTTTTCCTGGCAGGGGCCAGTTCCTGCAATCACGCTCAGCTGTGGGGGCTGGAGGTGTGGCTGCACCCACAACTTACGTTTGGGTTGTCATCATTGTTATTGGTGGCGGCAGGAATCACATGGTTTTTCCAGGGTTTTGCACAGCCTCTGCCACTTCCCAGGAAGGCAGAAGGCTTTTTGGAGCATGTTCGCTCCGGTTTTGGAATTTTCCAAGCCTTCTCAGCTCAGCTGGAGAGCAGTGGTCGATGACTTCCTGGTTCCACGCTGGGATCCCATGCACTGACGTAAGCTCCACCAAACAACAGAAGTCATCTACCACCATTCTCCAGCTGCCAAAGCACCGCAAAGAAGACTCAGAAAATTCCAAAACTGGAGTAAACATGCTCTGAAAAGCCTCCCACTGCCCTGGGAAGTGGTGAAGGCTGTGCAAAATCCCAGAAAAACTGTGTGATTCCCCCCCCCCCCCCGCTGCTGCGACGGTGACACATTGTGACTTATGGTGGTGGAGGTGGGTCTAGAGGTGCCTGGGTGGCCAACATGGGCCAGATTAATGAAATGCATGGGCCAGATTAGGCCGAGGGCCAGGGGTTGTTTAGTGTATGAGAACCAAGACAAAGGAACAGCCGAAGGGTTGGCTTAACACATCTTTATTGCATGGTGGTCTGGGGAAAACATGAGGTAATGGCGGACGAGCAGCTCAATATATACGGTGGTTATACATTTGAATGTGGCTCCACGATAGCCCATTGGCTACCGTTGGCGTGACGTCATTTCTGGTCACGCCCTTCTTGTCCAGGTGAGGTAGTGGCGGGAATCTTCCCGCGCTGTAGTTCTTTGGGGAATTGGGACCTGTGAGCTGGACGCTCGCTATTGCCACCAGGTGGTCATTAGCTCGCATCCTAATTGCAACGGGTTACATTGATATACATGTTAAAGGCATAGTATTGAGAACACAAGGCATAATATTGAGAACACAACAGGTTGGGAACCTCTGTTATAAAGGAACAACACTATCTTCCCATTTGACATTAAATTAGGCTGTAGAATTAAAATCCCCCCAAATCAGATGTGAATCAGTATCAGCAAACATGGTATTTGTTTAAAGCATAAAGGTTTGGGTTAGAATGTAAAAGAAGAAAGACCACGCAAATTTAATAAAAGGTTGTTCCAAGGTCACAGAAGCTCTCTTGGCATAATGAAAATCTATTATCCTGATTGGATGGAGTTTTAAAAACAAGAGACAGATGGTAATTAAATGATAGCAGGAGGCTGGAGTCTTCTAAGGAAGCTCCTGGAACCAGAGAACTTGGACAACTGGACTAAAGATGTTTGCAAAGAGGTCCTGGATAAGATAGGAACACGGGGTTGGAGAGATAGGCAGGATATCTCTCAGTGCCATTTCCAGGGAATCCTAAGCAGGTGAAGGCATCTCCTTGGGAACACCCTGAAGGAAATGGTGAGCCACTGTGTGAGACAGAATGCTGGACTGGATGGGCTGTGGCCTGTTCCAGCAAGGCTGTTCTTATGTTCTTATGTTCTTATGTTAAACTCTATCCAGTCATTATTTAAATATGTTAAGAGCATGCACAAATAAAGGGAAGCACACTAACCTCACCCTTTCTGTCATTATTTTCACAATACAAACTGATTAGCTGGAAAGAGAGATACAGCTCTATCTATGCATCTGACATGAACCAGACTAGGGGGAGGAGCAAGGTTCTGGTTCATTTTGATCATATCATAACTTTCATAACATTATTTTATCCCACTTCCCTCAGCCCAAGCTACTTGAAGCAGTTCACAACAAAGCATTCACAGCAAACAACAATGGCAAAAATAATACAAAATAAATAAATAAATAAATACATAATAGTACAAAATACAGTAATACAATATAATCCATATAATATCAGTATCAAGAGCACAGAAAAGACAAAAATACATGGCGGTGGCTCCAGCATCCTTTTAAACTCCCCCACCCGGAAAGGGCAAGGGGAGGGGCACCAGGCGCAGTTGCCTCCCATCCTGGGGCCAATGGTGTGGGCCCCGGAAGAGGCTTGCAAGTCCGGCAGTGGCAGTGGTGGCAGCCCCCTGGTCTTCTTCAGCCAGTCATTTTTTCTGACGAAAGCAATGAAGGAAAGGGGTAGGATTGCTTGCTCCTCATCACTGGATGTGCTTTCCACTCACTTTATTTATGATTGAATAGGCCTACAGTCTAGCTTGGCTAGCAAGATATATTTGCCCTGGTTATTTTCTTACTTCCTGCCTTCCCTGACTTTGAAAAGTATTCATCTTGCATTCTTGTCAATGGATTTTACATGCCTGTACTTTCTCTCTCTCTTGCACTCTCTCTCTCTCTCTCATTCATTTCAAGTATTTCATGATGTGCTCCTAAAAACCATGCCACCCTGCATGTTGGATAATTTGAAGGTTGCTTTGGTAGAGACACAGCAATAAGACCCCTGCTTGTTGGTAGTGTAGAAGGCCATAGGAAGGGAAGAATTAAAAAAGTATGTGGGCACTACTGGTTGGTGACAAATGAGTCTAAAAACTGAGCAAGCTGAATTATGCTTGACTCAAGGTCATATCCGGCTGCTGAAGCGGCAGAGATATACCTAAGACAAGGCAACATGGCTTTTTAGCAGTAGCAGGTGCCATGGTGAAGCCACAAACCTCCCATCTGCAGTAAAATATCTCCAGAAGTGGATGGGGACATGCCCATGCATGTGCAAATGTGCCTGTGCAAACATGCCCATGCCACTCCCTGAAGTGGTTGCAGATGCGATCGGATGCACAAATGCACCTGCACCACTCCTGGAAGTGAATGAGGATGTGCTTGTGCCACACTGAAAGTGGTTGCAGATGTGCATGCGCAAACGTGCCTTCTTCTGGGGGTGTGGTCAGGCCCATTCAGCTGTTCCAGGGGTGTGGTCAGAACTGAGGTGCAAAAAGTTTCAGCACCTCTGCTTTTTTTAATTTTTTTAATTGAATTTTTCAAAGACATACAAAAAAGAAAAGAAAACAATGAGTAACAGTACAGTACATAAACAAATCCATAGTATCATCTTAACAGACATTACTGAATGTTAGCACATAACAATGTGTAGACTCATTAATTACTATAGAACCACAAAATATTAAGAAAAAACCATTATTTCAAAATCCAAAGTAATAAGAACTTTCTGTGCTACCATTAATCTTTAGATAAATAATAAACACCCTGTGAATATATACAATGCCCGGAGAGTTTATTTGCTGCTCAACTCCAGAAACTTCTTTGAGATGGTACTGGTCCTGAACTATCATTTGCCATACAAGAATGGTCCACAAATGGTTTCCATATATTCCAAAATCTGTTCTCTTTTAAGTTATCCCTTTTCGCTTTAATCTCCCATGTCAGTTTATCATTCAGTGCTAAACTCCACATTTCTTTATACCACTCTCCAATCTGTATATCTATATCATTTTTCCAGTTTCTAGCTATACATTGTCTACCCGTTGTCAATACTATTTCCAATAATTCTTTTTCATCTTTGTTTAAACCCAAACCTTCCACATTCGTTAAAAGAATGATACTTGACACCAACTTAACACTTCTATCCATTATTTCAGCAAGCTCACCTTCTATTCTTCCCCAAAAATCCCTTATTTTTTTACAGCTCCACCACATATGTTCGTATGTTCCATCAAATTCTCTACATCTCCAACATAACTTATCTCTTTTATTATCCATCTGGTAAAGTCTTAATGGCGTCAAGTACCATTGCAATAACATTTTAAAATTATGTTCTTTAATTCTTACAGACATTGTT
This sequence comes from Bradypodion ventrale, assembly GCA_035047345.1. Lineage (NCBI taxonomy): Eukaryota > Metazoa > Chordata > Lepidosauria > Squamata > Chamaeleonidae > Bradypodion > Bradypodion ventrale. Next base: position 115,291,623 of record JAWDJE010000005.1, on the reverse strand, counting down.
CTCATAATCCTCTTTTTCCATTTATTTTTCCACTCATTCTCCCCAATTGTTACATTCAAATTTTGTTCCCACTTCCATTTCAAATCCCCCTGTGGATCTGCACCTCTATTCAGTATGTTGTAAAGCTTACTTACAAGACCTTTAATACTACTTTCCCCTTTTCTAATCTTCCTTACCAACTCCTCAAATTCTGTATATGTTCTATCTAACCCTACTTCTTTTTTGTATTTTTTGTTCCAGTTGTCCACCTTTAACTTCTGAAACCAATTCAAATTTAATATCTCAAATATTTTTTTCCGCTCAACATCAGAATCACAAGTTTTTAACCAATCCTTCAATAAAAGCATCCCATTTTTATCCAATATTTCCATTTTTTCCTTATCCAACTTTATTGGGAAACACATCATATCAGTCAATTCCAAAATTGGAGAGAGATTTGGGACCATATCCTTTTTTACCTTCTTCCACACCTCCATGAGACCTCTCATCATAGTATTATTTGACCTTTTCACCTTATCCTTTATTCCCAAAAAAATCATATTTCCAATATTTCTATATTCCTTCATCTCCAATTGCTCCCAAATTGTCTTTTCTCTTGCCAAAATCTTCACAACGTTCTTAACTTGGAAAGCTCGATAATATGCTAACAAATTTGGCATACCCAGTCCCCCTTTTTTTTGAGACAAATACCATAACTTCTTTGGTAGCCTAGATTTTTTGCCTCCATTACAAAAACTGTTGAACATCTTTTGAAACTCATTAATTTCTTTCTCTTTCAGATGGATCGCTAATGTATCAAATAAAAAATTAATCTTTGGTAACAATATCATTTTACACATTGCAATCCTTCCGAACCATGACAGCTTTGACTTCTGAAGCTCTTGTATTTTATTCTTAAATTACACTTTCAAGCTGTCATAATTCAATCGTTTAAGTTCCTCTAATTTGTTTGAAATAATTATCCCCAAATATTTCAGCTTATCTTTGATTTGTATATTAAGTGTCGACACTATCCTACCCATCTCACTTGATTTCAAATTACACAACATCAATTCTGATTTATCCCAATTTATCTTTAATCCTGTTATTGCTTGAAATACCTGTAAATGATCTTTAATCCTGTCCATTACCAGCTCCGGGTGCTTCACCATAAGCAGAGTGTCGTCTGCATACATACTCACTTTATTACCCATGATCCCTTCTATATTTAAATCCTTCCTTATACTTTTTGCTAAAATCTCCATTGCCATAATAAACAAGATAGGAGATAATGGACAGCCCTGCCTTGTGCCAGCCTCTAGCTTTACCATATCTAGCTTTACCTCATCACTGGATGTGCTTTCCACTCACTTTATTTATGATTGAATAGGCCTACAGTCTAGCTTGGCTAGCAAGATATATTTGCCCTGGTTATTTTCTTACTTCCTGCCTTCCCTGACTTTGAAAAGTATTCATCTTGCATTCTTGTCAATGGATTTTACATGCCTGTACTTTCTCTCTCTCTTGCACTCTCTCTCTCTCTCTCTCTCTCTCATTCATTTCAAGTATTTCATGATGTGCTCCTAAAAACCATGCCACCCTGCATGTCGGATAATTTGAAGGTTGCTTTGGTAGAGACACAGCAATAAGACCCCTGCTTGTTGGTAGTGTAGAAGGCCATAGGAAGGGAAGAATTAAAAAAGTATGTGGGCACTACTGGTTGGTGACAAATGAGTCTAAAAACTGAGCAAGCTGAATTATGCTTGACTCAAGGTCATATCCGGCTGCTGAAGCGGCAGAGATATACCTAAGTCAAGGCAACATGGCTTTTTAGCAGTAGCAGGTGCCATGGTGAAGCCACAAACCTCCCATCTGCAGTAAAATATCTCCAGATATGGACCAGCCTTAGGATTCTGACAATATAGTAACTTTTTCCAAGTTCTGTATAAAATGACACAAAGCATATGTTTCACATACAATATAGGTGAGATAGTCAATTAGTGCAAACTAGCCCTGCATTCCCCTCACCTCTTCTCAAAACAAAGACATATAAAATGCATAAGCAAATCTTAAATTTCCAAACCATCAGCAGATTGGTTTCAAATCCTCTCTTTGTCACTGTAATTGCTTAAAACACACATGGAAATGGATAACATGAATTTCTGTGAGAGAGTTTATATGTGGCACAGACTCTCAAGAGTACTATTGGCTTTATCTATTGACTTCCCTCCAAATCAACCTTTTAAAGAGTACATTAGTCAGTTAACTATTAAGCTTTTTAAAATACCCTAATTACTTTAATGAGTTCAATATACAACTTTAAAGTGATGTTGTGTCCTGAGAATTTATTTCCAAAAGTGTTGTGCAGTTTGTCTAATATCCATCTGCACAATTTGGATACAGTTATTTTTTTCAAATTTTCTCCAGAAAGTACTACTATAATGGTTGCTTTCCTTTACAATTTAGTTTTATTTTAGTTTGTATTTGTGCAACATAAGAAAATTACTTTAGCAGAGAACTCTTACACATTTTAGATTTAATCCCCACTTCTCACACATCTCACTGCACAAGTAATAAAACCTCTCAGCCTAGTTTTGTACCAACATATATTGTAGAGGAAACATACAAATGAAAGAAACTTATGGAGCAAGATCTAATCAAAGGTTTTTGCCTTTTTAGATCTTAGAGATGTGAGGTCAGATATTAATTAATAGTGATTAGCAATGGCTGGACCACAGCCCAACCATATAACAAAAGAGAGAAAGGGAAAGACTGACTTCTGGCTGTATTAACCATACCTCCAAGACCATGAAACTTATATACTGGAAACTTGGTATAAAAACTAAAGGGACCCTGAGAATGTGCATCTTCATATTATTTCATTTTTGAAGTACTGTACTTCAATAACTTCAGTTAATCAAAATCTATCTGTAGTCAGCATTGAATATCTAGATAACATTTAGTTACTAGGTCAGTAAGTATCAGAAACAAGCCTCCTCACAGATAAGATGCATTTCAAGACTGGGAAGAACTGAAGTTTCATCCAAATCTCTGTAGGTGGTATTGGATTGGGTTTCAAAGGACCAAATTATAAAAATCTTCTTTTTAATGCTGGCACAACACAGATGTTATTGTTGTGCAGAGGCCACATGGCTTTGTGGTTGACACAGAACTTGGCAACTGGAAGGTCGGCAGGTCAACAATTCAAGACCATAGTATTGTGTGACAGGTAACAGTGTTCCATGTGCTTCGGTGTCTAGTCATGCCTGCCACATCATCGAAATGTCTGCAGATGCAGACTGTGCTGGCTCGTTGGCTGTAAATGGAGATGAGCACTGCTCCCTAGAGTCAGACACAACTGGCTTTCAAGCAAGCGAGGCCTCTTGCAGAGCAGGTGGAAACTAGATGAGATACAAGGTGAAGGGCCATTTCTCCTCTGGAGAAAAAAAATGTTCAGAGCTTCCATGTTTGCACAATCAAGCTACAAATGTTTATTTCCCAAAGACAAACCATTTAACAAAGGCAAGCTAATCTGCAGCTTTCAGAGCTCAGAATCCTTGCACTGAGGAAAAAACAAGTGAATTAACCTTTTTAAAGAAGCTCTCTTTCTAATGGCTGTCTCACTATATTGCCTTCTTTGATCCGGAATGAATGTCAGAGTGGAGAGAAAGGCAATATAAGATAAATAGTGGGGTGAGTGATGAAGAGAGTTTTCAGTTGAAGATTTGGTGATTCTTGAGCATTTTAACCCACATAAAGCCAGGTATTTCTGTTAATAAAAACATATTTAAAGGTTTGTATTGGCCTTAGAATAAGGGTCATGGTGGCTTAATGGTTAAGACATGGAGCTTGACAACTGGAAGGTTGGCAGGTCAGCAGTTTGAGACCTGGGTGCTGCATGACAGAGTGAGCTCCTGTTATCTGTCCTGGCTCCTGCCAACCTAGCAAGACACTGAACTCACTGACTGGAAGGTCGGAGTTCGAATCCCAGGTACTGCATGACGGAGTGAGCTCCCGTCTCTGTCCCAATGCCTGCCCACCTAGCAGTTCGAAAGCAAGAAATTGCAAGGAGATAAATAGGGACCACTTCGATGGGAAGGTAAACAGCATTCTGTGCACTCCAGTGTTGAAGCATGCCTGCCACATGTGCATGGAAACATCTGCAGATGCAGATAACACTGGCTCTTTCGCTATAAACAGAGATGAGAACTGAACCCTAGAGTTGGATACGACTGGCTTTTGAGCCATAAATAGGTACGCTTTGGTGGGAAAGGTAACAACATTCCATTTTCTCTGGTGTCTAGTCATGACTGCCACATGTCCATGGAATCATCTATAGATGCAGTGCTGGCTCTTTGTCTGAAAATAGAAATGACAGGTGCAACTCACTTTCAAACAAGGGAGAACTTTATTGGCCTTTCAGGAATTGGACCAGGAATTCTCAACTTGCGGCCTGTGGGCCAGATGCGGCCCACAGCACCATTTCATGTGGCCCCCCACTACCTCCACCACACCAGGAAGTGCCATGTGGTGGGAAAAGGACAAAGTTTCCATCCGGCCCACGAAACTGTCTGAGGGAGCGTGACCCAGAAATCCTGAATTAGACCATAGATGTAAGGCAGAATAAAATAAAAGGCAAATGATGTACACTGTCATAATCATCCTAAACTTCCCTGGTTTATCTATCCATCCTCCTTTTTCTTCAAGCTCAAGGAAAGTTTTATATGGACCCAATAGCTCTAAGAGCTAGATATCCCAGACCTGTTTATTTCATCAACAGAATTCACTTTTAGGTAAGTTTGCAATTTTCTTCATCAATCATTTCACAGAAATAACTTTTAATGAGTTAGATGGACTTTTGTTTCCTTTGTCTGCGTGGGTTACAGATGCATTTAATTTTTCTTTCCTTTTCCTTGATTGATAATTTTCTGCACAATAGAACAAATGCAGTTTTGCCCTGATCTCTAAAGGCAATACAACTAGTGAAGCACCATATTCTGTTTCAAAGATGGTGCAGGATGGAGAATAGTTTTGCCACAGTGTATGCAAATAAATGAACCTTTCTGAAGTACAATATGGAATAGACAGCATGCATACACTTTGCAAACTATTAAGGCACAAAGAAACAGAGCTTCCATTTTTAGTTGTTGGTTTCAACAATTTAATTTAGGTGGAAAGCAGATGCTAACAACCGTGCATTAAAGTATATGCTAAGGCGGCTTGTTTTCAAAAAGCTGTTACTTTTTGGTCTCCAGAGACAATTTGGAAGCACAGTTTCTCTCACAGTTGCCTGGTAATGTAAAATGGTATTATCAAATAGGCCAGGCCTGTTGTGCAGGTCCCATCCTGCTAACTGGGATCTCTGCTTTTGCGAAGCTAATGTTGTTGGCAGCAATTCTGATTGAATGCATGGGAACAGGGGAAAGAAAGAGTCTAAAGAAGGGGTGCCCAAACTTTCCGGATGCGTTTTACTTCCACTTCCAGGAGCGACAAGGGCTTCGTGGGCCGGATGAATTGGCATCAGGGGCTGGATCGGGCCCCCAGGCCATAGTTTGGGCACCCCTGATATAAAGTCTCCTCCTGTTTCAAGTAGCCCTGAAACAGATGGAAAGGGTAACACTGTAAAAGCCTCATCCATCAGGGCAATTCCGAGCCTTCCATCTTCTTTGCAGGCGCACCCCCCAATAAAGGACTCAGACACTGGTAAAAGTGGATAACGGCATTGGGCCACATTTATTGATTCATGCCCTAGTCCGAATTATAAATTTCTATTGGTAATTGACCAATCATAATTCTTAAGGCAAGCAGGCCGAAGTAACACTGGTAAGGTACCACCCAAAATTGCCAACGGCAATTGTTACAATGTATCTATTTGTATCAATTTGTTTGTTGACAACAAACAAATTGTTGACCGTAGTCAATATCTAACTAATGACCCCACCCTCTGACGCGTATCCGTGAAATCACGGGGTGATGCATGCTGTCTAGCTGTAGCCATCACCCCGTCGCCTGGTTCGTCGTTGACCGGACAACGTTTAACCAACTTATGCCTGTCTAGTCTTGTCCAGTCAATTGCGAACCTGCCGGATACCTGTGGGTCATAAATGTTTACCTTACCAGTGATACCCGCCACACGGGGAGGCTTCCCAAAAGGCTCACCGCCCCCCCCAAGACCGTCAGCTCGGTCGACAGGCCTGCTCGCCAGTCCACTAACCAGAGGTCCATACCTCCCTGCGACAGATGGGCCCCATCCCCTGAGTAAAGCTCGTAATTTTGCAGACTGATGGCGGGGAGGCTAATGACGCATCCCCCGCCCTTGTCGAAAAGGAACCGGGCAATAGCCCCATTCACAGAGCGTCGGCTCAGTCAAGAGCCTCGAGGCCGAACGCCCCCCTGTAAGCGTACCGCGGTATCGTGTCCGACCAATTGAGGGACGTGGCAGGCCACACATAATGTGAGTAGGGCAGGTCACTGCAAACCGCAAGCTTCCGCGATAGGCCAGTGACCTGTCCCAAGCCGTCACCCCCAAGGTACATAACCAGGACATCGGGCGACTCAGCATCCCTGATGTAGAAAAGGAATGGCAACAGTTCCCGCCATAACATGCCGTGCTTACCATACCACCTGAGACGTGCGGATGCACCCAGTCCCAGTCAGGGTCCCCACTCTGTCGCCGCAGCGTAACTAGGGAGGGGGTGGAGGGGAAAAACTTCTCCGCTCCGTCCCTTCGCAAAATGGCAGCTCGGCTGCCTCATGGCCACCCCTTTTATAAGGGAGCTGGCCACGCCCCCTAACTACCTGGATGCCTTCGTCCGATGGGGGGGGGCGCAAAGAGCGCGGCGGCCATTTTGGCACCGCGCTTGCATTGTGTGCATGTGTTCAGGAGACTGTACATGATTATGTTTGCTAGCAATACAGCAATGATCAAATGTCTTCCAGATATTTTGGACTTCAGTCAGCTTCAGCCAGTACTGTCACCAGTCAGGAGTGCTGGGAGTTATACTTCAGGACAAATGAGTGGCGCCTGGCTAAACTACAGAAACACTTAAAAATAGATATTAGCACGCGATTTGAATTGATAAGGAATAAATTATAAATTATATGACAGACCATTTTCCAAGTAAGAATGACATGAATACCATACAAACCACTAATACACATATTCATGATTGCAGGCGCACCCCCCCAATAATGGACTCAGACACAAATGAAAGTGGATAACGGCATTGGGCCACATTTATTGATTCATGCCCTAGTCCGAATTATAAATTTCTATTGGTAAAACGACCAATCATAATTCTTAAGGCAAGCAGGCCGAAGTAACACTGGTAAGGTACCACCCAAAATTGCCAACGGCAATTGTTACAATGTATCTATTTGTATCTATTTGTTTGTTGACAACAAACAAATTGTTGACAGTAGTCAATATCTAACTAATGACCCCACCCTCTGACGTGTATCCGTAAAATCAGGGGGTGATTCCAGCTGTCTAGTGGTAACCATCACCCCCTCGCCTGGTTCGTCGTTGACCGGACAACGTTTAAACAACTTATGCCTATCTAGTGTTGTCCAGTCAATTGCGAACCTGCCGGATACCTGTGGGTCATAAATGTTTACCTTACCAGTGCTACCCGCCAATGCGACCAAAGTCAACAGCAGCACAGAACAAAACCCTATATCAAACCATAGCAACAGTGTGGGATGGGCGAAAAAGCCAGGACTCAAGGGCCAATTGCGAGTCCCAGCCAAAAATTCCCACCCGGCCCCGAAGCAACCAAGAAATCACACTGTTAACTAGGGAGGGGGTGGAGGGGAAAAACTTCTCCGCTCCATCGCTTCGCCAAAATGGCAGCACGGCTGCCTCGTGGCCAGCCCTTTTATTAGGGTGCTGGCCACGCCCCTAACTACCCGGATGGCTTCGTCCGGTGGGGGGGGGGGGCCGCAAAGAGCGTGGCGGCCATTTTGGCGCCACGCTTCCATTGCAGGCACACCCCCCCAATAATGGACTCAGACACAAATGAAAGTGGATAACGGCATTGGGCCACATTTATTGATTCATGCCCTAGTCCGAATTATAAATTTCTATTGGTAAAACGACCAATCATAATTCTTAAAGCAAGCAGGCCGAAGTAACACTGGTAAGGTACCACCCAAAATTGCCAACGGCAATTGTTACAATGTATCTATTTGTATCAATTTGTTTGTTGACAACAAACAAATTGTTGACCGTAGTCAATATCTAACTAATGACCCCACCCTCTGACGTGTATCCATAAAATCAGGGGGTGATTCCAGCTGTCTAATGGTAACCATCACCCCCTTGCCTGGTTCGTCGTTGACCGGACAACGTTTAAACAACTTATGCCTATCTAGTGTTGTCCAGTCAATTGCGAACCTGCCGGATACCTGTGGGTCATAAATGTTTACCTTACCAGTGCTACCCGCCACCCGGAGAGGCTTCAATAAAGGCTCGACGCCCCCCCCAAGACCGTCAGCTCGGTCGACAGGCCTGCTCGCCAATCACTCAGCAGGAGGTCCATACCTCCTCGCGACAGATGGGCCCCCTCCCCTGAACAATTTTGCAGACTGATGGCGGGGAGGCGAATGACGCGTCCCCAACCCTTGTCAAAAAGGAACCGGGCAATAGCCCTGGAGCGACGAGCCCGGTCAAGCGCCTGGAGGCCAAACACTCCCCTGTAAGCGTACTGCGGTATCATGTCCGACCAAATGAGGGGTGTGGCAGGCCACATAATGTGAGTAGGCCAGGTGACTGCAAATCGCAAGCTTCCGCGATAGGCCAGTGGCCTGTCGGAAACCATTGCCCCCAAGGTGAATAACCAGGACATCAGGCGAATCAGCATCCCTGATGTAGAAAAGGAATGGCAACAGTTCCCGCCATAACATGCCGCGCTTACCACACCACCTGAGATGTGCGGGTGCACCCAGTCCCAGTCGGGGTCCCACTCTGTCGCCGCAGCGTAACGCGCTGCCCTGTGCAGCGTAACGCGCTGCCCTGTGCAGCGTAACGCGCTGCCCTGTGCACGTGGCAACGGCCCACCAGCCCTACTGTCACCGGTGTAAAACGACACCCAGGGTCTGTCAAGGAAAAAAGGGGGGGTGAGAAACATTGCAGTGACTAAACTGGCACTCATGGTTGAAGAGGGTGAACACAAAAACTGAAAACAATGTGATCCCCACCTTCCCATGCGGCGTATTTCAGCCCCAGAGTACCCAAAAGTAGCCGCAGTAGAAACCGCCCCCATCCTGCAGGAATGGTTGAGTGAGGGGAGACCCACCCTGGTGACAGAAAAACGGGGCATGGTGCGTGCCACACAGTGCAAGAAACTCCTGTAGGGCACCAACCGGACAGATGTCTTCCAAGGAACATCGTAGCAGTATTACTCAACTGCCTACGCCGTGCTGATCTGTTTTAGAGGAGCGTATCCTCAACTGAGCCCAATCATTGCAACATAGACATCTTCGAGTTCCAGTGCCCTACGACTTGCATCCGCCTTAGACAGCATCACAAGCTCGCTGATGCGGAGCGCTCCAAAAAAGGCCACCGTTGTAGCCACATGAAACAGGGGTGCCTCATACCTATCGAAACATAGGTCATGCCAGCCCCGTGCCAGTTGGGTAAGAACCCCAGGGGAAAATGGGTGGTGGTCGTCCAGGCTACGCCCACGTTCCCGCACCCACCCCTCCAAAAAGTGTCTCACACGGAAATCAGCGGTACTATCCCTTGGCCATAAAAGCCAGCGCTGACAGCCTGAATGCTATGGTGCGGGGTGCAAGGCCCTGGGCATGCAGGTAAACCATAAACGGAGGATGTGGGCCACCGGGATCGGCCAGGTATCTGGCAGCTGAAATTGTGTACAAAATGTCTGACAAGAAACTAATGCATGGTGATACGCCTGACGCGTGCGTGGCGCTAGTGGCAAGCCAATCGCCCGGTTCACCTCTCCTTGCCAAAGGTCCATATCTCCTCCGGGAGTGGCGAGGGAAATTCCTCCGCATCCGGGGCCAAGGCACGGAACCGGGAGATCTGCAGGCGGGACAAAGCATCAGCAATATCATTATTCACCCCCGGGACATGCCTGGCCCTGAACAGTACATTGAGGCGCAGGCTGCGCAATACAAACTGGCGCACGAGGACCATGACCCTGGGAGATTTAGGTCTGTGAGTCGACAATGTGGACAACGGCCGCATTGTCACACCAGAAATGCACCACAGAGTTGGCCCACTCCTCACCCCATAGCATCAAGGCCCCCAGTATGGGAAAAATTCCAAATATGTGAGATCTCTCAGGCGACCCGTGCCTGGCCAGGCTGGTGGCCACCCACCATAGGCCCACTTCCCATAGAAGTACATCCCATAACCCAGGGATCCAGAGGCATCAGACTGTATCTGAAAGCGAGGTGAAGCCAGGAGGTCAGACCTCCAAAATGAGACCCCATTGAACTCCCTCAGGAACTGGAGCCATATGTGCCTATCTGCCCTGATGCCCCGTGTCAGTCTCACCCTGTGATGGGGCCTGGGTAAGCCTGTCATGGCGTCGCACAAGCGCCGAGCAAATGCCCTGCCAGTGCGACCGCCCTGCAAGCGAAGTTAAGGTGGCCATGTAGCACCTGCCATTCCCGAAGGGATGCCTTGCGCTTAGCCAGCAATCCTGAAATGAGGGCCACTATCCTGGACACCTTTTCCCCTGGCAACCCAGACGTCTGCGCTACTGAGTCAATCTCCACCCCCAGGAACACCAGCTCAGTAGATGGGCCTTCGGTCTTTTCGGGCGCCAAAGGGACACCAAGTTCCTCCATTAGCGTCTGAAATGTGTTGAGGAGACGTGTGCACGTGTCCCAGCCCCGTTCATCCCCGGACAAAAGTCATCCAGGTAATGGGCTACAGACCGAAACCCTGACCTGCGTACCAATGCCCACTGTAGGAATGTACTGAAATGCTCGAAGGCCGAGCAGGATATGGAACAGCCCAAAGGCATGGCTTTGTCAAAATAATATTCCCCCGGAATTTGAAACCCAGCAACTCGAAGTCACCCGGGTGCACCGGCAGGAGACGGAAAGCCGACTTGATGTCGCATTTAGCTGACAGTGCACCCGGGCCACATGAGCGCACATGCGCAATGCCTGATCAAAGGATGCACACCCGACATAGCAAAGGTTATCAGGAATAGCATCACTAACCGACCGGCCGGCTGGGTAGGACAAGTGATGAATCAGGCGGAAATCGCCCGTGGACTTCTTGGGCATTAGTCCCAGTGGGGATACTTTAAGGTTGCGAAACGGGGGTGCAGGAAAAGGGCCAGCGACCCTGCCCGCATCAATCTCCTTATTAATGCTGGCGGCTGCCAACTCCTCCCTTCCCCTGGGTGACAAAAGGTTGGGTGCGTCTTGAGGGGACCTATCCCCAGTGAAAGGAATACGAAACCCCAGTTGAAAACCATGAAGCAGGGAATCTGCGTCTGCCCTCTTCGGGCACAATGCGAGCCAACGCTCCAGCATGTCCACGTTAACTGGGGAGGGGGCCTTTTGTGGACCTGCTCTCTCAGCGGCAGTCCTACCTGCCCCCTACCCACCCCTACCCCCGCCGCGAAGTCCTCCCGGCCTGGGACAGGCGGAGGCAGCATGGGGGCCAGAACAAGAGGGGCACTCATGCCTGTACTTGCAATTTTTCCTGTTGCAGGAACCATTGGACGAGAAGGTCCATCACAGCAGGCAGGCTGGAACCCCCTGCCCCGCCACCTGGCGGGGTACCTGTACTGGGGCCGCTCGTTGGACCGCATGTCCACAATAGCATCTCTCCCCAGGCGCTGGGCGCGTGGGGGTCATATACAGAAGCCACAGCTTCTCACAGGGCTCGTCCCACCTCATCTCTAGGTGCAGTGGAAACTTCATACGGAATTCCTCGTCGTAAGCCAGCCACGACGGACCCGGGAAGTCAACCCTTGCCCGGTAAATGTTGTCCAAATACAGTACCATCGAGATGGCCAGATCCGGCCTGGCCCTGAGGTAAACAGCCATGTAAATTAGGTATGCTGGCAACCAATTTGCCCACGTACGTGGCGGCTTACGACGACGTGCCTGCTCCTTATCCTTCTCGTCCTGCCCTTCCCCCTCCTCCTTGGTAGGCTCCCTGTTAAGAAGGGAGAAGATGTCCACGTACTCACCCCTCCAAATCTTTCCCTTAGTGGATTGGGCCAGAAGGTCCCCTAGGGGCAAGGAATACCCTGCTGTCGGCAATGCCGACACCGGCACAGAGGGAACTGCGGGCAAAGCAATGGGAGCCTGAACCAACCCGGGCACCCCCAACACATTCCCCACCGCATAGGGGGCGCCACCCCAACCCGGGCCCCGGGTCAGGGATGAAGTCGCCGGGTGGGCCGGAGGCGGCTGCACCACCCGTGCGAAGCCATGGCCACTGAAATGCCCCCCCCAGGGAAGTCATTTGTGAGGGTGCACTAGCTTGAACTGCATACTCACCCGATGCACCCCCACGGGCCGCCCCCACCGGGGGTTCCGGCCCGCTGGGGGCGTCGGAGCTCACGACCGAAGCTGAGCTCGTCGTCGGGGCCAGATCAGCACAAGTCTGCTGCGCCTGTTGAGTGGGGAGCTGCGAGGCAGTGGCCGCCACCGGCCCGCGCGCCTCAAGCAGCTCGACCCAACCCGCCGCCTGCCGCTGCCCGGCAGCCAAAGGATCAACCTAGAAACCGAAAAGGCGCCCCCGCTTGGTTGGCCCCTACCAGGGATGCATCGAGGGCCACTACGCGGGCCAGAAAGGCCTCCACGTTAATATATCCCCCAGCCCCGATCGGGGGCAAAAGGGCCGGCCGGCCCACAGTAACGGGCACCTGTCCAGGTCCCTGGTCCCCGGGGGCCAGATATGGCCAAGAGCCCCTGCTCGGCCCTTGAGGGGCCGTGGGCATGCCCTGCGACGGCAGGGAAATCCGCACGGACCATGCCCGGGGTAGTGTTCATCGTTTGTGGGCCAAGGGCCGAGGCCCCAGCCGAGTCAGACTGCGCGCGCCGCGCATCGGGCCAAGGGGCCACCGATCCCATCCCACCGGTCCCGGTGGGCTCTGCCAAAGGTGGCTGCTGCGCGGGCGCAGTCGCGGTCCTCCGACCCGGCTGACGCCTCCGCGCCAATCGAGCCACGTTAGCGGCTGCCTTCTTCTTCGAGGGCATAGCTGAGTTAGCTAGGAAGCCTACGAATAGAAAAAGCTGCCCAAAAAGGCTTCCCTTGAAAGGACCCGAGCGACGGAGGTAAGAGGGGAAAAACTTCTCCGCTCCGTCGCTTCGCCAAAATGGCAGCACGGCTGCCTCGTGGCCAGCCCTTTTATTAGGGTGCTGGCCACGCCCCTAACTACCTGGATGGCTTCGTCCGGTGGGGGGGGCCGCAAAGAGCGCGGCGGCCATTTTGGCGCCACGCTTCCATTCTTTCAGTTGTATATACATTTGAAGCCGTGCCTCTATAGGGAAGCTCAATTCCTAGATTACAGAAATAAGTCTTGGGAGGTTTTTAAACCCACACCCCATTTTTAAAATTTCCTTCCATCATCTTTGCTTCTGCACAAGATAATAAAAACTACTAGTTACACAAACTTAAACTTCCAGTACTGAATTGAAAGCTATCATTGCTCCTGTTTCTTTACAAATGCAAAGCAGTTTTGCTCTATCCCTTGAAATATCTGTAGTAAAACTCCGATATATTTTCTTTTCTTTATAAAAAAATATTTTTATTGAATTTCAAAGTAAAATACAAAATAACAAATAACACAAAAATTATGAAAATTGCAAGAAAATATATCTAATACAAAACACAATTACATTACAATACAATTAAAAACATTTTAATCGTTAAAATGGGTGTAGTTTAGGCACCCCTGTGATAGACCCTTTTAAAACTAGCAGCTTGGCCAAATAATTCTTATCCTATAAATACATTCTCTTTATCCAAATATGTATCTGATATATTTCTATTGGGAACACAAAGAAGAGCAGCAATTCCATTTTTCAGAACTGCCATTAAGTACTTCATCAGAATTATACTCCTTTGGGTCTATCTGATAAATCATCCTTTGCTGAAAACACACTACCAACCACGATTTCTCTTCTATCCCTCTCTGCTTCCAAGAAGAGACTATGCACTACCCTAACAGTGGTGGCTGAAGTGGTTAAGACACTGAACCTGATGAGTGAAAGGTCAGCAGATCACTAGTTCTCGTATGCTGGTCGTTTACCGTAATAAATTGATTGATTGATTGATTGACAGTAGTTCTAGACCTGAGTACTGCACAACTGAATAAACTCCTGTCACTGCCCCAGCTCTTGCCAACCCAGCAGTTTGAAAGCAATTTCAAACTGCTGGGTTGGCAAGAGCTGGGGCAGTGATGGGAGCTCATTCAGTTGTGCAGTACTCGGTTCTTGAACTGCTGACCAACCTAGCAGTTCAAAAGCAAGAAATTGCAAGTAGATAAATTGGTACCACTACGGTGTCGAGGCATGCCTACCACATCTCCATGGAATTGTCTGCAGATGCAGACGAAGACACCACTGATTATTTGGCTGTAAAATTAGATGAACACTGGTGTCAGACACAACTGGCTTTCGAGGAAGAGTCAGATACAACTGGCTTTCAAGTATGGGTGACCTTTACCTTTATCTAACTGCTCAGTAGAAAAGTAACTGGCTTCTGAAGACAGAGCTGAACCTTGTTAAATGCTAGTAGCCTTTCTACTATGTCCACAGTTCTCCTATCCTCTCTCTCTCTCTCTCACACACACACACACACACACACACACACACACACACGCATACACACACACTCACATGCACGCACACACGCATGCACAGACACACACACACACACACACACACAGTATTGGGTAGATGAGGAGGAGATAGGAAACATTTTTCAAGCAGCCCAGTGATGGAATGTTCTGGGTTTTAGTTAATACTAGCTTAGTGCCCGGCTTCGCCTGGGGTGGTTGGTGGTGGTGGCGGCATGGCCCCCAGGGTTGCGTTTGTGCATGCGGTGGGTGTGCTGGTGTTGCCCCATATTTTTGGCACTCTGGTCCATGTGGGGGTTATTGGGGCCCACGTACGTGCCCTTGCAGCATTGCGTGCGTGGTCGCATTCTGTCGTGAGGGTGAAACTTGCTCTGAAAACCTGCTTCGTTTACTCTCTGATATGTTCGCACAGAATTAAACATTTTAAATGTTTGCATGTGGTGCAAGCATATCAGACTAAACAAATCGAAATGAAACCTCCTTAGCCTACTCCAGAGCCTGTCTCTATACACACACACACACACACAGACACACACACACCATCCCTCCCCACACAAACTATCCCTCTCCACACACACACTCCATCCATCCCTCTAAACACACACATACACACCATCCCTCTCCACACACACTATGCCTTCCCACATACACACACCCGCCCTCCCCACACAGACTATCTGTTATGTATGCACAATGCTGCTTAAGAGATGTATGAATGTAACCTTGTACAATGCTGCCTTAAGAAATGTATGAGTGTAACCTGACCACAATTACAATGTAACACAGCTGTAAAGGAACGCGAGTAAGCTGCCCATAGAGGGCAGCTGCGAGTGTTCAACTCACATGGTTCCCATTCCTCAAATCACCTGCAGCCGCGGGAACTCCCCGCAATAGCAAACTACTACTGATTCACCACTGAAGATGGGCGTGGCCAGGACGACGTCACGCCGGTAGCAGCCAATGAGCTACCGTGCAGCAAGATTCAAATGTATTGTACCACTGTATATAATGTGAGGTATCTCCGCCATTACCACATGTTCATGCTGACCATCAATGAATAAACCTGTGTTAGTCCTTCCTGCGACTCCTTCTTTGTCTTCCGTGCAAGACACTAAACTATCCCTCTCCATACACACACCATTTCTCTCCACACACACTCCACCCATCCCTCTAGACACACAAATGCCCCATCCCTCTCCACACACACTATCCCTTCCCACACACACCAGCCCTCCCCCACACAAACTATCCCTCTCCACACACACACCATTTCTCTCCACACACACTCCATCCATCCCTCTAGACACACACACACACACACACACCATCCCTCTCCACACACACTATCCCTTCCCACACACACACCAGCCCTCTCCACACACCCATCCCTCTAAACAAACAAACACACACATGCACAAATGCACACACACACACACACATTCCCTCTCTACATGCACTATGTCTCTCCACACACACACACACACACACACACACACACACACACACTATCTCTCTCGACACATACGATCCCTCTCCACACACACTCCATTCATCCTTCTGAACACACAAACACTCTCTCTCTCTCTCTCTCTCTCTCTCTCTCACACACACACACACACACACACACACACACACACACACACACACACACACACACACACACACACACACACACACACACACACACACACACAGAGGCCAGCTGCGTTGGGCAGCTGAGCTCCATAGCACTTCCTTCCCCCTTCCCCTGCAGACCCAGCCCAAGGGGATGGGGCTTGAGTCAGTGCATTCTGGAGGCTAACTGTCACTCTGGCCACACACCCTTTCCTGATTGGCTGTGCCATCATCCCGCCTCTGCTGCGCTCGTGCTGGCCTGCCTGATTGACTGTGCCATGCTGCGGTGGCTGCTGGGATTTGTGGATTTTTGTTTTTCTCATTTTAGGGGGTGTAGGGCCCCTCATTGGACATGTGACCCAGATGGTGTTGGGCAGGTATGTGTGCGCCAAATTTGGGAAGGATAGTTGAAGGGGTGTGGATCTGTATACCGGTCACATATGGCCACACCTTTGCTTTATAGGTATAGATCTTGCATGCAGATAACAAAACGCACCCAAGCCATCCTAATCAAACAAACAGGGAGGCAATGACAGGGCAAGCAGGACAGAGTGAGAGGGTTGACAGGATTCCGTCCCAGCCCAAATGGGAAAGTGGTCCAAAGTGGTGGAAAAAGTGGCTCAAGTGGCTAACACGCTGACTGGATGACGGAAGGGCAGCAGTTCAATTCCCGAGTACTGCAGGACGGAATGAGCTCCCGTCTTTGTCCTAGCTCCTGCCAACCTAGCAGTTCGAAAGCAATACATTGCAAGTAGATAAATAGGGACCACTTTGGTGGGAAGGTAAACAGTGTTTTGTGCGATCTGGTGTCTAGTCATGCCTGCCACATGACCATGGAAATGTCTGCAGAAGCAGATAGCGCTGGCACTTCGGCTTTGAAACAGAGATAAGCACAGAACCCTAGAGTCAGATACAACTGGTTTTTCGAGCAAGGGCAACCTTTACCTTTATGAGATGCAAAGGTAGGCTGTTTTGAAGGAGGGGGTAATCTGAAGCTGCAGCTGTTGGAAGAGAGAGGATGGAGAGAGATATATGACAGAAAGAATAGATGGTGACCTGGGAACGTCCTGACCTTGTGAGAAGTATCTGCACATCAATGATGGCAACATTGGATCTAATGCTTTCTTGTGATAGTGAAATTAAAATAAGACAAAATAAGACAGTACAAACACTCTCCCCTTTTACTTTGATTTCAGTGCACCATTTAAGGACTCTCCAGTCCTTAAGATCACTTCATACACTCCTATTTTTCTTTCTTATCCTTCTGTTTGTTCTGCTCTAAAAGAGGGTGATAGCAAGAAAACAAAGCAGAATCAACGAAGCTGCTGCCGAATACCATAAATGGAAATTGCACTGGGCTAGACACATCTCTTGAATGACAGACACGCATTGGACAGCTGCAGTCACTGAGTGGTATCCCAGAGTAGTAAAAAGACACCCTTGGCAGGCCCCCTAAAAGATGGCACTTACTGATGCAAAGAGTACAGCAGCAAGAAAAGAAAAGAAAAGAAAAAGAAAGAAAAAAAGGTGGGGATAGTGAATTGCAACCAGCAGGAACTAACTCCTTGATAATCTGGTCAGTCAAGGAATCGAGGTTAATATATTTTGAACCCAGTTATGTTGTTGCTAGAATCTTGTTGGGGATATATATGGGGCAGCAACCAAACGAGCTTATCATCCTCAGTGTGGGTTGTCAAACTTGGTTCCCCAGATGTTTTTGGACTTCAATTCCCAGAATCCCTGATCAGCAGGTGTGCTGACTTGGGCTTCTAGTAATTGAAGTCCAAGAACATCTGGAGAACCATATTAGATCACCACCGCTCTGGTGAACTCTTCTTCACTAACTGTGAATTGGGTGTTCATCAGACAACAAACCATTGCACAATTATCCATAGATGCACAGTTTTTCCAAACAAAAATCTGGGTTGTATGTTTGCATATAAATAAGCAGCTGTTTACCTGGAATGAAACAGATGGGCATTATAGTTATGTCAGACACAAGAAAGCACCTCTCATGGTGCATAATTCATTTATGGGACTTACTGATGCAAAATGTCATGATGGCCTCTTAATGATGTAGAAATTAGGCAAATTCATGAAGAAAAAGGCTATCAAAGGCTACAAAGCATGATGGCTAAATGGAATCTCCAAAAAACAAAAGGCAGTAAGAGATAAGCTGTGGAAGAGGACAGTTGCCCTCCTGTCTTGCTTCAGAGCTGTGCATGGAGATCTGGTTGGACACTTTGGGAAACAGGATATTGGCTCAAATAGCTCAGCAGAGCTCTTATATTTTTAACAGTGTTCTGCATATACATAGTTAGTCCTTCCTTTTGTCACACAGCTTTTTAACTTACATTTCCTCTGAAATTAAATAGCAACTTGTGCTAAGAAATGAAAAGAATACATTATGATTAATATTGCTAGAACAATATTTGGCATCTGCTTTGACAAATTTGAAAAGTATGATGGATTGGATCCAGATGTAACTGGGTACTGTCTTCTTGAACCAGTTTTTCCAGTCCCATAGGACAATGTGGACCAGTCTGGCCAGGTTACTCTGTTATTGTAATTGAGTAGACCATACAGCCAGCAACTCAACAACGAGTATCAGGTGGTGGTTAACTAACCTGACAACCCTGAGGACTAATGGCTTGGGTGCCAAAATCCACAGGGAAGAGTGATGGTCCCCAAGTGGATTAAATCCCACTTGAATCCATCTTGATGGAGTGCAACAGCTTCATCAATACTGGCCTGGGGCTGAGGAGGACTTTGCATGCCAAAAGGGCTCAGGACCAGAAAGTGACTCACAGAACTGGATCAGTGGTATGGGTGTCAGGCTGTGATGCGGATGGCAGATAAAAGGCCACTGCATTATAATATCAGGACAGTCTTCATGGCTAATTGCCATGACGATCACCAATATTCAGATTTGGATACAGCAACAGCAGAAGAAGGTGACAATGTGACACAAGTGGTCAGATCTTGGGGACCCTGCTAGAATGGGTAAATCATAGTGGATGGGGAAGAGGCAAACACCAGAAGTGATTCACCCTACCCCCTAAACTATAACATTGTGAATGGCCTTGAATCCCCTCATTGGGAGAAAAGCAGCCTACAAATGATAGACAGAGTTTCACTGGGACCCCTTAACTGTGTGCACCAACTTTTTGAAGTGATGGAGAGGCTGCAATGGGAAGAAGGGAGAATAGAAGTTTGCATCCTCTACCTCAGTTGCACTCAACTATAAAGTATATGGATCCAGCCCAATGGTCAGAATCTTGCTGATGATCTATAGGTCTCTAAGTTAAATTGCATAACTCTCTCATGAAGTGCAATTAACTAACAAGGTACTCAGAATGCAACCAGTACCTAATTAGTTAATAGCAATTCAGAATTGCAGATTACACAGTGTAATAATCATCAACAGGCTTTTGATAGACCAGGGGTGCCCAAACCTTTTGGGCCATGGGCTCATCATGTGGTTCAGCAGGATTGTCATATGGTTCAGCAGGCCAGTCATGTGGTTCCTCCCACTAGAAGTGGAAGTAAAATGCACCTTGCAATCTATTTTGCAACAGGATTTTTAAGCTGCCATATTCTCTGCTTAAACCAGGGGTGGCCAAACTATGGCCTATGGGCCAGATGCTATTCCTCCAGCCCATGGCACACTCATCACTCTGTGATGCAGTAATAAAAAGGACCCATATGGGAAAGGGATAATTTTTACTTCCACTTCCAGAAGCTACAAGGGTCGTGCTGGCTGGCTGAATTGGCATCAGGGGCTGGATCTGGCCCACATGCTGTAGTTTGGGCACCCCTGTGATAGACCCTTTTAAAACTAGCAGCTTGGCCAAAGTGTTCACATTTTGTAAGCTGTAACTAGCTTTAATGGACTGCCAATGAACTGCATCTCAACTTGTAGTAGAGTTGCTAAATCTCAGTGCACCTTCTAAAATCTCAGGAAATTGGCTCTGTTCCTCTGGGTGGGTACCTAGGTAAGGAGATGCTTCTTAAAATGAAAAGTCCTGGGGGAAAAGAAAGGTGTGAACATGATGGCATCCAATTTTATTCAATTTCAGATTCAACTTACAACAATTCAACTTACAACAATTTCAGTTGCTTAACACTCCCTGTGCCCTCTCCTTGTCTCCCTACCTAGCCTCACAATTATCCCTTTGCCTTTGCAACTACGGTGGAACCTCAGTTTACAAACAGCTCGGTTACAATAAAAAAATGCATAACAAAAGGAAATCCATAGAAAATAGTGGCTCGGTTTACGGATTTTTTTTAACTGATTCGTTGATTTCCAATGCATTCCTATGGGAAACTACATGTTGGTTAAAGTATTTTGGTTTTCAATGCATTCCTATGGGAAATTCGGTGAAAGTAATTTAGCTCAGGCTAAAATAAAACTGTTAGTGCACTTGTCATTGACCGTAATAAAGTTTGAAATTGAAATATAACAAATATTATTGTGTAATTTTTCACATTTTCATAAATACTTTCAGTATGCAATGTCAAAACTGGCCACTAGAAGGAAATAAAGAGTATTTCTGGCTCCTTTTATATTAATAATGTGCAAGGTACCAAATCGCTTGCTCTGAGTAGCTATAAGGATAACATCAACCTGGTTGCCGAGAAGAAATGTGTAATGTAACAAGCCCCTTTCAAGATGTAACATTCTGTTCCCTGGACCAATTCTTTGGCAGTGGCACATGCCTACACATTTAGAGACTCTGACATTATTCTTTTATCAGTGTGGGATCATATAACCCCAGTGGTCACATTTAATTTCTCTTTGCCATTTGCCTTGGCTCCTAACAATCATTATTCAGCATTTCAAGCACCATCTGTGCTGCTGATAAATAAATGCGCACAAGTGTGCTGGAAACATATTTTTTGAGGTCTTCCTTCCACCAGGCAGAGTCAGCAACAAAATATATTCTCACTAGCTGTTGAGAGCTGTTCAGACTGGTCCCCACTCAAAAAAATCTTTTAGAATATTAGGATGGTTAAAGTAAGTTGGTAGGTGGGAAAATTTACAGCAAGGACAAGAAAGTATTCTGATAGAGGCAATGCATCCTCTGTAGGGATTTCATTCAGCTCTGTCACAAATTGATCTAATCTAGTTAATACTGATAATAGATTCAATCTGATAAAACTATCAATGACTTGTTGTCTTATACATATGCCTGATTAATATTTTATTAGAATTACAGTTGGTGTGCAGCTCATGGAAAGTGGAGAGAACTGCTGAAATATAGAGGATCTGTGATAATCTTTGTTGAGCATTACTGAAGTATATGTGTCACATATAGAGAAATCACATAAGTCATAGACACTACTCCAGGCAATAGAGTTTGCCTACGGGGAAGGTTGGACTGTAATAAGATTTATGTCAGCATCCTCAAAAATGTCTGCTATTTTCACAGATTCATGGAATAAAAGAATAATGGAGTTGGAAGGAACCGATAAAACCATCTAGTCCAATCCCTTGCTCAATGTAGGAATCCAAATTAAAATACATCTGACCAGCGGCACTGTAATTTTCTCTTGAATGCCTATAGTATTAGAGAACTTATCACTTCCTAAGGTAATTGGATCCACTGTCATACTGTATTGACAGGATATTTTTTTCTGATATTTAACCAAAATATGTTTTCCTGTAACAAGAACTCAATATTATATGTCCTGCACTCTTGAATAACTGAGAACAGAGCTACACAGACATTTTGAGATTCAAAATGTTATACATAGTATAAATGGAATTATTTCACCTTAATGACAATAATTTTGTGTCAGAAACTATTCTGGATTGAAAGGATTTTAGCGGGAGAAACTCTGCTCAGGGAATGCTCAAATGAGGCTCCTTTCATGTCCCAAGAGCTGGGAAGGAGGTGGACACTCAATCCGTCAAGCAGTACCCGGGTTTCAAACTGCCGACTTGCCGGCCATCCAGCAAACAAGGCGAGCTTCTTAACCACCGAGCCACTACAGCCCCATTTCACCATTAAAAGTCAGATTCGTTACATATTAAGTTAAAAGAAGATTTGTATACTCAATGCAAAACAATCCCCAATGGACTGTGGGACCAATCATAAAATTGTGTAGTTAACAGCAAGAAATGATAAATCAAACAAAACGGATCAAGCAAAAATCCAGAATTAATTAAAATGGCAAAACTCAAACAAGGAGAAATAGTAGAACAGTTACAATGAAAGATGGAGCCAGCATTTAAGCAACTGTCACTAGAAGTGGAGAATGTGGGAGATGAATGGAAGGGATACAAAACTACCCTATGATGATCTATGATGAAAAAGGAAAAGTGGAAATAGATGGTATGGTTCCAAACACCTATATGGTATTGTGAAGAGGTTCAAGAAGCAGTAAAGCTGAAAAAAGAGCTATATAAATGTTGGATAAAATCAAGGAGAGAATAAGACTATATAAACTACAGATTGCAATGTAGAGATACCAAGAGGATAATAATAATACTAAAACATAATCCTGGGAATACTTTGAAAATCTATTTTATTTATTTATTTGTTGGATTTATATAACTGCCCTTTTTGCCAAAGCGACGATAATCCTCAGCAGATAACAGGAGAACAGCCACATGCAAGTTTTTCATTGTATACAGAATAGTATACAGAAAGGAGAGAATTATAACCTCACTGAAACAACTAATGACAAGAACATAAGAACAGCCTTGCTGGAACAGGCCATAGCGCATCCAGTCCAGCATTCTGTCCAACACAGTGGCTCACCATTTGCTTCAGGGTATTCCCAAGCAGATGCCTTCACCTGCTTAGGATTCCCTGGAAATAGCATTGAGAGATATCCTGCTTATCTCTCCAACCCAGAGGTTGTCCTTAGGTATCCATAATTATAGCCATTGATACCCTTGTCCTCCATGAACTTGTCTAATCCTTTCTTAAAGCTGTCAAGAAGATCACATATTGATGATATGAGACTCCAAATCTCCAAATGATCTCTTTCAGTGACCTAGAAGTTGCTGGACAACCTTGGGGAGAAAATCTTTTTTTTAAAAAAATCAATATGTGTTTTAAAAATAATAATATTTTCTTGTCTCCATTTTTTCAACCAAATCCAGAATCAATCTCCTTGCAAGCATGATTCTGAAAATACTGATAGGCCAAGAAGGAGTTAAAAACATACATAACAAGTTAGCTGTCACATAACTGGATCCTGATTGATAGAGTCAAAAGTTCATATTGCCACAAAAGGACCTATTTCCCATTTAAACACGTGTGTGAGGAGAACTGTTTGGTCTCAGAAACACTGAAAGAAATTTTACTGAAAGTGCTTGAACAAAAACAGAACTGCTATCTTTTCTAAGGTAAGGGAAATAATTTGAATATGCCTTACAAAATTATATGCTAATTCCCTGAAGATATGGGGCAAAATATCTCCCTTCAGTCTTTCCATTACTTTCTTTAAAGAAAAACTGCCCCCCCCCATTAACTGCTTCTCACCAAAGGATGGGGATTATCCACCTCCGAGTTTCTTTTCAACACCATATAAACTGGCACTCAATGAAAACATCATTTTCTCTTAGACTCTCCATCAAATTGATAAAAGCAGACCTTTCCAAGGTTCGAGATGCTGTAATCCAAAGCATCACCAACAAAAGTTTCAATGGATGATATGGAACAACAGGAAAGTAAGATCTCTTCAAGATTATTATCTCTGCAAAGTATTGACCCTGGATTCTTAACTATCTTCAGTCATATGCATTCTTATCAATAATTCTTCACTTCATTATGCTCATTTTCTTAGAGTACCAAGTTGCCAACACAGCTTTGCATGTGGACCATGGGTGTTGAGTAGAAAGCACACTGATTGCTCCAATCCTATCTTACTTTCCATGTTGAGAGTAAAGCAGTGGCAGGACTAATTAGTTGAAACTGCAGGAAAGTTGCTAAGATACCTCAGAAAATCTGAGGCATTGGCTTCTAGAAGGATCAGCCACTAGGTTATAGGTGGCCTGAAAGTCAAAATTGCTAGTGGGGGTGCTTCTCAGCTGAAAGATCATTTCTTCATAAGTCTTCCATTCAGAACTGAAGCCAAAGTATGTCTGTCTTGATAAGGTAAGGGTCAGTGATGCACTGCATTTTTTTTACTACCTACTCTGTGGGCTGACCAAATCTGTGGGTGGGTCCAAAACTGTGGGCATGGCCAAACATCCTGCATTATGGGCTATGGAGGTGGGCATGGCCAACAAAGTGGGCATGGCCTGGAGGAATTTCCGCTACCAGTTCTGCAGAACCTGACAGAACCTGCTGCAGTGCATCACTGGTAAGGTATCATGAATATTAAAGCTCCTAAATGTCATCGGTCCCGAGAACCTCAAAATAAAAGTCGAGACCACCTCTGCCAATGTAGGCAGTGAGACTGTTAGGTATCAGGGAGGTTAATCAACCAGCAGAATCCTGAATGTGTG
Organism: Bradypodion ventrale; assembly: GCA_035047345.1. Taxonomy (NCBI): domain Eukaryota; kingdom Metazoa; phylum Chordata; class Lepidosauria; order Squamata; family Chamaeleonidae; genus Bradypodion; species Bradypodion ventrale. The sequence goes on along the minus strand of JAWDJE010000005.1, from coordinate 115,266,765 downwards.
TCAAATTCTCCATACCAGTCACTGTCACTAAGAGTAAGCAAAATGCTAGAAAACATATTTAACCAAGGAAATGTAATCCGTATACAGTAATACCTCATACAAAGTCCGTTTCGTACAACATCGAATTCATACATCGCCTAATTTCTTCAAAAAAGCTACCTCATACAAAGTCGTTCGATTTTGTATGAGGCATTGGGTTTTTCCCAGGTTGCATTGTGCCTGGGCAGTATAAAAGGGGAAAGGGGACGGCGGGGGTGTCGAAAAGACAAGGTAGGGAGAGAAAACACCCCAAAAGACCAAAAATATTGCAAAATATATTTAATAAGTGAAAATGCAAGTAGAAAATACTAGTAAAAATACTAGGGAACCGGACAAAAAGTAGAGATACAATCTAAAAGGGTAAACACCACAGGACAACCCACAAGAGTGGGAGAGACCAAGACGAAATGTCCAAAAAAGCTGATATGTCAGTAGGGTGAAGCCTAATAATAAGGTAAAATGTCCGTGGAGCGATAACGAGTATTGAAGCTGGTTCAAAGCATGGATCCCATGGAAGTCCGTGTATGCGTGAACAGAATGGACGAAAAGCCAAGTTCAGGAAATGCGAGAACTGCCGGGAGGGCTATGTGACATCCAAGCATACAGGGAGGAACGAGGTAACTACGAAACTGTTAATTACGGCCAGATGGGCTGTATCGACGTAGATGGGTAGCGTGATGGCTAAAGACGCTACTCAAAGTCTATGTCCGAAATCCATGTGAAGTCTGGTAGTCCGGTTCCAAACGTGCAAGAAGCAATAGCAATATAACAGCCAGAAGGGCTAAGTAAATGTCACCAACCAGGTACGAGGAAGAACAGTTACAGGTCAATATTCCTCCGGTAGAGAATATTTCGAAGTCTTTGTCAAGATCTGTAAAAAATCGAAACCCGAAGTGACAGTAATAAACACGAAACAATAAAGCATATAAATGTAACAATAAACAGAAAAATGCATCGAACAACACCTAATTAAAACAGTAGCTGAACAGTCATGATTAACAAAAATACTAATAATACCTGTAACAACGCGCTAACAACACCTCTACGTAGTAACTGATGAAGGGCGGAAGCGTTAAACAAACTGCATAAAGACAAGCTAGATATAGTTCCAAGGTGAGACATGTGAACATCAACAGAGAACGTTTCTTGTTACAACGCGAAGCTTTTTACATTCACCGTTTTTCTACTTTGCACCCTACAGGTTTAAATACGGAACAGGACTATTCGGCTTTTCTTTAAATTTATTTCCCAGTAGTCTCTTTAAATTTATTTCCTAGTGATCTTTTCCTTGTTATTGTCTCTTTAAAAAAATCTTTAAGAATTTTTCCCCCCTATTATTACCTAATTGCTTATCATTGGTATTTTTTTCACATGTCTCCACCTTGGAACTATATCTAGCTTGTCTTTATGCAGTTTGTTTAACGCTTCCGCCCTTCATCAGTTACTACGTAGAGGTGTTGTTAGCGCGTTGTTACCGGTATTATTAGTATTTTTGTTAATCATGACTGTTCAGCTACTGTTTTAATTAGGTGTTGTTCGATGCATTTTTCTGTTTATTGTTACATTTATATGCTTTATTGTTTCGTGTTTATTACTGTCACTTCGGGTTTCGATTTTTTACAGATCTTGACAAAGACTTCGAAATATTCTCTACCGGAGGAATATTGACCTGTAACTGTTCTTCCTCGTACCTGGTTGGTGACATTTACTTAGCCCTTCTGGCTGTTATATTGCTATTGCTTCTTGCACGTTTGGAACCGGACTACCAGACTTCACATGGATTTCGGACATAGACTTTGAGTAGCGTCTTTAGCCATCACGCTACCCATCTACGTCGATACAGCCCATCTGGCCGTAATTAACAGTTTCGTAGTTACCTCGTTCCTCCCTGTATGCTTGGATGTCACATAGCCCTCCCGGCAGTTCTCGCATTTCCTGAACTTGGCTTTTCGTCCATTCTGTTCACGCATACACGGACTTCCATGGGATCCATGCTTTGAACCAGCTTCAATACTCGTTATCGCTCCACGGACATTTTACCTTATTATTAGGCTTCACCCTACTGACATATCAGCTTTTTTGGACATTTCGTCTTGGTCTCTCCCACTCTTGTGGGTTGTCCTGTGGTGTTTACCCTTTTAGATTGTATCTCTACTTTTTGTCCGGTTCCCTAGTATTTTTACTAGTATTTTCTACTTGCATTTTCACTTATTAAATATATTTTGCAATATTTTTGGTCTTTTGGGGTGTTTTCTCTCCCTACCTGGACAGTATAAAAGGCAGGACACATGCGTGCATTGCTCTTGTGGGTTTTGCACAAGGCGAAGAGTATTTAGGAGTGGTTTTGAACGTGATTTTGGATTTTTTTGAATTTTTTCATCAGAATTTTTAGAAGCATTCCTGGAGTTTTTGCAGCATTCTTCAGGTTCTTGGACAATCAGGGTTGTTTGACATGTTTTTGTAATGTATTTAGCCTTTAGACAATGATTACTTAAAGTTCTGTCAGTTTCCTGTCTGTTTCCTTGACTTTGCCCTGAAGTCTGTGCTGTTACAGAACAATGTATCTCTATGGAAATGACGTTGTACGAGGCATCGCAGGAAGGATTTGGACGTTGTATGAGGCATCACGGCTAGGATTTTGCATGCCTCATACAAAGTCCAAATCAGTATAAAGTCCAAACTTGTGGAACCAAGTTTGGACGTTGTATGAGGTATCACTGTATTTGAGTTTGGCATGCTACCAGAATGCCCAAGGGAATTTTTTTCCAGACACATTAATCTTTCTGTCTTAATCTGATCCAATCTCAGCAATACAGGCAAAGGCGCTGTGTTCTGCTCCAATTAAACCAATGCTCTTTCGAAATCAGTGTTCTGCAGTGGATAGAGTATTGGATTAGGACTCAAAAGACTTGGGTTCAAATCCCTGTTTAGCCATGGAATTCACTGGAGGATGCTATAACCACCCCTTAAATATTACACATTCCATAAAAACCCTACTAGGACTGCAAATCAGGTGTGATTTTATAGTACATTAAAGTTAAAGGTAAAGGTCTCCCTTGCTCGAAAGCCAGTCATATCCAACTTTAGTGTTCAGTGCTCATCTCTGTTCATAGCCAAAGATCCAGCACTGTCTGGTCCTGCAGATGTTTCCGTGGTCATGTGGCAGGCATGACTAGACACTGAAGCACACAGAACGCTGTTTACCTTCCCACCGAAGTGATCCCTATTTATGTACTTGCAATTTCTTGCTTTCAAATTGCTAGTAGTACATTACTACTATTGAACTGATAGTATTGTGCATTACAAAACAATATTCTCTTCCTATTGGCTAAATTTTTGCACTTCAAAATATTCCCTCTTTCAGTAGAATAGCAACTCAGATATTTCTGCTGCACTCACCTACACTTCTATGAAGAGCTGATACTGGTAAAATTCAAGCTGTGGGGAAAAACCAGCCACACCGGGAACCCCCGAGCAGGACTCAAGAGCCACTCTGAAATATTGTATTGCAGTCACAAAAGGCTAAAGTGACTGTACAAAAAGGATTCTGAACAGTGAAACAAATGACTAACCAGTAACAATGCAGTGTATTTTTTTCTGAGCCTGATGTTCACTCCCTCATTTCTAGAGATGATCATTCACTCCTAGCCATGATAAAATAGTGAGGTTGTGGTCTCTTGAGAGCCAGCCTTTAACATTGCCTCTCTAGTAACAGCCATTCAACTTCAAGGGCATGTGTGAGAACAGAAAAATCTTAACAAGATTTGTACTTGGAAGTGTTCTGCTCCTACAGTGCTTCCCTTTTTTATTACAACACTTATTGAGCAAGTCCAGTCAACATTTTATTGCTTGGGGCTAAATTCTTTAAACTGCACAATGAATCTCCTCTGAGTATTTCCTACTACATGTAACCATGGAATTACAGATGACAGTGGTGCTGCAAAAATATATATATCTCAACATATTCTCCTATAATATGAACTGCAATCATTTGTACAAAAAGTCCTGATACCACTTTTGTTGTAATGTATTATTACAACAAAGTCTTTTTCATTTTCATTCCAATATGTCAATCAGATGCAAGATGAATAATAACCATTTCAAAATTGAAAAGGGGAGATATTAAGATACAGTATCAAAATGCAGATTAAAGAGCTATGCATTAGGAGTCTCTGACCCTTCTGTTTTCATCGGAAAAACAATCTCAATTTAACCAGCCAATTCCAAATTCTAGCACCAAGAAAAGGCTGCAAACTATTCTAGAGCCTGGAAAAGTTACTTTTTTTGGACCCTACTCTCAGAATTCAGCTACCCAGTGGCTATGCTGACTGGGGAGGTGTGATGGGAATTGGGATCCAAAAAATAACCAAACTAACCATATTTCCAAGAATTTTACAGAAGTATCATTAACCCAATTCTCCTTAACTTTATGTTATTCACATATATATGCCTACTCTTACACCCTAATCAGCATAGACCCAACTCATGGCTTATTTTATTCAAGAGAAGAAATACCCTAGTTTTTTTCTTTTTGTTTTGCTTTTACCATTCTTCTTGGCTTTCCCCAAATAACCACACTTAAAACCTTGTTTTTATTGTTAACCATTCAAAGTAAATAAAGGCAATAAGGGCTATACCATTGCAACTGTTACTGATTCACTTGTAATGAACACAACACCAACAACAACTTTCACAACATGGAGAACAACAGGTCTGTAACAAAGAAACCCGTTTGTGTATAGGCTCTACAAGCAAACCAGAATCCTGTTCAGGTGCAAACAGTGTTGGGCATCAGCAGGTTGGCCACGGTCTGACCGGACTGGTAGCAGACATGGCTGGCCATGCCCACTTCCCCCCCACTACCACACCCACCTCCTCCTCCTATCCCTGCATTCTGGGCATGACCAGGAGCCAGGAAGAAGAGGAGGAGGAAGATGTAAGAGGTGCCACAGCCAGAGCCAGGGAGGAGGAGGGGCTACCGCTTTGCCTTCCCACCACCACCGCCATTTTCCCAGAGCGGCATGACTGAAAGGACCTCACCATGCTGCTCTGGGATGCCGCACCAGGCTCAGGAAGAGCCTTGTTGTCCTCCGGACAAGGAGGAGGAGTCCTAGAACAGCCAGGCTCACCATCCGGGTGCACTTTCACCTCTGTACTTCCTATGTACCTTTGGGGGGTGGGCTGGTGGCCTCCTCCTCCCAGCAATGCCGGCAATGATTCCCATGTACCTTGCCCAGGGCTAAAGGTGCGCAGGAAGTGCAGAGGTAGAGGGATGCAAAGTCATCTTTTCTGGAGTGACCTTCTGAATTCATATCTCAGGTGATAGGCTGGATTGCATACAAGCTCTTGGAAAACTATATCAATTCTAAGTCTGATATGCAACAATGGTGCAGAATTCTATCACTAGGGTTTTCAAATGGTTGACATGTACAATAGGGCCCAAAAATAAAGTGTCCTAGTCCTAAAACTTCAGGGTGCTAAAATAGAGCTTATACTTTGCAGAAGCAGGTAGAACAGTTCAGCACATTGCACAGCAAAACAGTTTGTCATCCCTCGAGAAAAAAGACTGCTGTATTAATGTAAAACACATCACTATTAAGTCTGTTTTCCTGACTAGTCTTCTCCCATTTGTACTTGGAATTTTTCTCTTAGTTTATAACCTTGCATTTTATCTAAATTAAATCTCATCTTGTTAATTTTCACACAGTTCTTTAAACTCTCCAGATCCTTTTGTTATCTCTCTGTGTCTTCCATAGTTTTACGATCCTTTCTAATTTGGCATCATCTGCAGATTGCATGGAGGGGAGGATGCACATTAAGAAGCATTGTGGCCAGGAGCAACCCTAGCAACATCTCTTCCCCATTGATTATCTTCTAAATTGATACTACAACATTTATAATTGCAGAACGCAGAGTCATAAGTAGAAATAGCGAGTGGCAATTATAAATCAAAAGGAAGGATTTGCAGGATGTCCATAAAAGCTGAAGAAAAATCTCCCAAAGGAGGAGGCCTGTTGCTCAGAAATAATAGCACAGTAAGTAAAGCAGGAAATTCTAACTGCTTTTCCAAGACAGCTCTCAAGAACTTTTCCTGGCCATGAAGATTAAACTACTCGGTACAAAATGCTCATAATCTTCAGGTGTGCAGGTTTATGAAGAGAAGAAACTTGCACCAGGAAGGAGATGTACTGGATGGTTTATCACTATCGAGAGAGGGTAGAATGACTATAATTCTCCAGTATTATGTTTGAGTTCCTCTACATGTGTCATAATAAACACCCTCTGAAAATATGCAAAACAATCCTTCAATGCAGGAGGCACCACATTCCCAAATCCTATGACAAAAGCTAGCATTGCTTCAGTAGGTAAGTTTTCAACATGGTGAATTAAACATCCTTATTTTTTCAACTGGTTAGACAGCATTGTTGACACAGTTGATCTGGGAAGACTCTGGAGGATGGCAAATGACAGAGGAGCCTGGTGTGCTGTGGTCCATGGCATTGCATGTGACTGTGCAGGAACAAGATCTTTTAAGCATGCCACTCCACAATTCTTTGCAACTGCCAGTGATGCCCACCTTTACAGTATGGAGAGAGAAGTAGATACCTTCCCAGACTTGTTCCAAGGGTGCTGGGGCATTGCAAGGTCCTTCTCTTCTATGGCTAGTTTCCAAATGCTGAGGCAGCTTCTGTGCTATGCTGTCAGCCTGGCTTCAGGCAGAAAAGAAAGGGAGCTAAGTAATATGCAAAGCATTTAAGATTAGGATTTGAGATAAATTACATCACCTCAACTATATGACAACCATTTTAGCTAAGAGAGGCACACTCTCTTTGAGAAAAATACCTTGATCGGGGAACTGCTTTTCTACTTTGATGATGCTTGGTTGGTTGCTATCAAAGCAATTTGAGTCAAAACACATGTTCAAATGACTGTGTGGAAGAAGGTGGAATCATTCATTCCCAACACATTTTGATATTTATAGCTTTTCAGGCTATAGATTTTACAATTCAATTGAGTCAGATCGTCCACTCTGTGACAAAGACAAGAAACCTTCCTTTATGAAGAATGTTGTCAGTGGCCTTGGAATATGCTGAAACCCATTTCAAGCTAGCATACAAATGCACTAAGAATAAAAGAGACATCCCATTTGATAGAACTCAGACTTGGTTCTCAATGAATTCCTTAACAACACTGATTAAAACCTAAACCACTGGTTTCCTTTCATCACCTTTCACCTATTGAGATAAGACTGAACCTGGGATCTTCTGCAAGTAAATCATGTTTGCTACTCCCGAGCTACTACCCTTTGGATTCTCATTTCTAGGAGTTAGGAAAGAAGAGAAAGCAGACCATGGAGGACAGTATGGTACACCAAAGTGAACAGATAGTAGACTTCAGGGGCAAGTCTTGGGTGTTGGCATCTTCTTCAACAACATCAGGAAGATGTATTTTGAGACTGAACCCATTAGTCCACCCATACAATTCTCTTACACAAAAAGGCAGAATACACATTTGAGATGTGCGTGCACAAAGATATCAGCACACGAGAGGGTGTAAGTGTAAACAATAGGTTACTTACTTGAAATTGTGATTCTCCAAGTAATCAGCTGGTCTCATCTATCTTAGCATTAAACAGGTTAAAAGAAAGGTCTTTGATGTGTGTACTTGATTCTTCTAGAATGCTCATTGTCCAAAGCCAGGGGTGTTTGCAAAGGGCCACAGCACTTGCAATGACTATTGAGGCACAGTCAGTTACATGACATATGGAGTCAATTTTGTGACCCACTAAGCCTCTTGGATGAAGGAGAGGACTACAGTGTGCTGATTGCCTTGAAGGTTCTGGAGAAAGGGCTATAACTGCTATGCAAATGAACTTCTGATAGGTTGCCATGGCTTCCTGACAATTGCAGACAGCCAAGGAAGCCAATGGGTAAAGTCTTCTGACCAGAACAATGAGCTTCTTTCCTTTTCTGTCTGTGGGAGAATAGTGAGGCTTCTGATTTCCCTATGTTTGAATAGGCTCCATGAAGATCACGTTTGGAGCTGGGGGAGGAAGAACAATCCCTCATCCTAGATCTGTCAGAAATTTCCAAAGCACCTCTATTTTGGAGTGATTGAGGAAGGCATCTGCCAAGAGTGTTTGGCAGGCAGGGGATAACAGATAGAAGTCAGACAGATGTGAGCACCTGTTGGTATAACTGAGCAAATATGGGATTGTCTATGAACAATGGTGTTTCTATTATATCCATGCCGAGCAACTTGGTCAACCTGAAAAACTGGTCAAAATATGGATGCATGTCCTTTGATAGAGAGAAAGGAGTAAAATCGCCCACCACAGGATCTAGAGATGAAACATCCAAAGATGGGACGATGGGAGAATTATCCCTGGGAATCAAGCAGGTCATCTCCTTCATAGTCAGAGTAAGGAAGTTGTGATGTCTGAGCAAGTAAGTCCAAGACTGTGGCCTGTGAGGTTTGAAGTATCGTAGCCTGTAACTGAGATGGTGGATGGATGGATGGCAACTGGAAGACAAATGTACCTGCAAAGCCTGTGATATCTGATACACTGATAAAACCAACATAGTAGGATATCCAGCAGATAGTATGGTGCCATTTGTTTTGGTAGTGGTGACAGACAGCTGAGGTATGTGAAGAGTCTCTATGTGATTGTTTGCAACAGCTCCTGTGATTAGGAAATCTGTGCGTAGATGGATGGTGAGACAGAGATTGCTGGTACAGGAATCAGTATCAAGAGGGGCTACATAAGTTGGTACTGGGATCATAGATAGAAAATCTATGATGCATTTGTAGAGTAGTGAAATCAGATAGGTCAGGTTAGGGTGGGATAGAAGCCTCATCCACCGAAACTGAGCCAAGATAAAGGACCTCATCCCAGGCAATGGTTGCTGTTTGCTTGGTAAAACAAGTAATGATTCCTGCATCAGGGCTGGTGTCTTTATCTGTACCAGTAGCATGAAACCAATTGTTTGAAGTATAGAAGAGCAAACTTGAGACCAGAGAGATAAAGTTGAGGGAAACCAAAGTATCAAAAATGGAAATGCTATTGATCCCAAGATGGTGCTGGAGCCATAGAAGTTGAGCCTGTGTAAAGATGACTGGTAAGAGAGATGTCATTAGGGACACAGGGTCAGCACCAGTTGACAGAGCTGGAAAGAGGCAGTCAGAAGAAGCCAAGAAGGCTGATGGAGGGACTGAGAGTGCCTAGGTTGCCATATGAGAAACCGTCTTCAGGGGACGCTCCTTTTTGTCCTAAGCCATTTGGGTGTAAAATACTCAGATACAGCCAGGCTGCTAAACAGTTTCAAAGCATCTTGTTTCAACTGTACAACAGTCAATTCCCCACTTGATATAAAGTAGGGAGAGGCTGGGGAGTTGATACTGCAGCCGACATGGCAGCTGGTATCAGGTGATATGGAGCAATCAAAGCTGTAAGAGGCACAATACACTCACCCCTCCCACTGCAGTAAAGAGACTGCAGAACCATCAGGGAAAGCCTGCAGTTGTGACGTCTTATCTGCGGCCTGTAAGAACTGCATCCACAGACAAGATCATGGCTTCAGTTGCCTCTGTCTTTGACCCTGTTTGGTGACTCTCTTGCAGATCAGGCAAGATTGGGAGAGGTGAGCTTTGCAGGCGCACCCCCCCAATAACGGACACAGACAACATTGAAAGTGGATAACAGCATCGGGCCACATTTATTGATTCAATGCCCTAGTCCGAATTATAAATTTGTATTGGTAAAACGACCAATCATAATTCTTAAGGCAAGCAGGCCGAAGTAACACTGGTAAGGTACCACCCCAAAATTGCCAACGGCAATTGGTTACAATGTATCAATTTGTATCAATTTGTTTGTTGACGACAAACAAATTGTTGACCGTAGTCAATATCTAACTCATGACCCCACCCTCTGACGCGTATCCGTGAAATCACGGGGTGATGCATGCTGGTTAGCTATCGTCATCACCCCGTCGCCTGGTTCGTCGTTGACCGGACAACGTTTAACTAATTTATTCCTGTCTAGTGTTGTCCAGTCAATTGCGAACCTGCCGGATACCTGTGGGTCATACTGTTTACCTTACCAGTGCTACCCGCCACACGGAGGGGCTTCAAAGAAGGCCTGACGCCCCCCCCAGACCGTCAGCTCGGTCAACAGGCCTGCTCGCCAATCACCCAACAGGAGGTCCATACCTCCTCACGACAGATGGACCCCATCCCCTGCGTACAAGTCATAATTTTGTAGGCTAACAGCGGGGTGATGACTGACCCGTCCCCAAGCCCTGTCGGCAAGAAACCGCACCACCGCCCTATTGACCGTGCGCCTAGCGCGGTCAAGGGCCAGGAGGTTAACGCCCCCTCTATAGGAATGGCGCGGGACAATGTCCGCAAAACCAGGGTTGTGGCAGGCCAGACATAATGCAAGTGGGCGAGGTCCTCGCAAATCGCATGCTTAAGCTATAAGCCGGTGACCTGGCCCAAATCATTGCCCCCCAGGTGGATGATGAGAATGTCAGGCGGGTCAGCACCCAGGCCAGAAAAAAGGAAAGGCCGCAGCTCCCGCCATAACATCCCAGGCTTACCATGCCATGTGAGACTGGCGTGTTCACCCAGTCCCAGTCGGGGTCCCACTCTGTCGCCGCAGCGTAACGCGCTGCCCTGTGCACATAGCTGTGGCCCACCAGCCATACTGTCACCGGTGTAATACGACACCCAGGGTCTGTAAGAAAATTGAGAAAAATTGAGAAAAAGACGGGAAGGTGACTGGATTGGTACTCATGGCGGAAGTGGACGCACATAAAACTGAAAACATTGCGAGCCCCACCTCCCCATGCTGCGTATGCCAGCCCCAGAGTACCCAAAAGCAGCTGCTGTAGAGGCTGCACCAGTACGGAATGAATGTGTGCCATAACGGGCACCTGTGAGGGCACTCCCTGTCACCTTCCAAAACTGAAATTTAGTAAGGGGAGACCCATCTTGGTGACAGAAAAACGGGCAGTGGTGCATGCCACGCAGTGCCAGGAACTCCTGTAGGGCACCAACCGGACAGATGTCTGCCAAAGAACACCGTAGCAGTCTTACACCACTGCCTACGCCATGCTGATCTGTATTAGAGGAGCGTATCCTCAACTGGGCCCAGTCTTTGGCAACATAGACATCCTCGAGTTCCAGTGCCCTACAACTTGCATCCGCCTTATACAGCATCTCAAGCTCGCTGTCGCGGAGCGCTCCAAAAAGGCCACCGTTGTAGCCGCATGAAGTGGGCTGCCTCATTTCCAAAACAGAGGCCAGGCCAGCCCCGGGCCAATTGGGTAAAACCCTGGGTAAATCTTGCATCCGCCTTACTCAGCATCTCAAGCTCGCCGATGCGGAGGGCTCCAAAAAGGCCACCGTTGTAGCCGCATGAAGTGGGCTGCCTCATTTATCGAAACTGAGGCCAGGCCAGCCCCGGGCCAATTGGGTAAAAACCCTGGGAAAATCTTGCATCCGCCTTACTCAGCATCTCAAGCTTGCCGATGCGGAGGGCTCCAAAAAGGCCACTGTTGTAGCCGCATGAAGTGGGCTGCCTCATCTATCAAAACAGAGGCCAGGCCAGCCCCGGGCCAACTGGGTAAAAAAACCCCTGGTAAATGGGGTGGCGGTCGGCCGGGAAACGCCCGCGCACGCGCACCCACCCCTCCCAAACATGTCTCACCCGGAAGTCATTGGTGCCGTCCACACGACCTCCCACTTTGGCCACAAAAGCCAACCCGACAGCTGAGATGCTATGGTGCGTGGTGCAAGGCCCTAGGCATACAGGTAAACCATGAACCGCAGAACATGGGCTACTGGGATCGGCCAGGTTCCTGGCAGTCAGAATCGGGTACATAATACTCTGAAGGAACTAAATGCGTGGTGATACGCCTTACTCATGCATGGCGCTAGTGACAGGCCAATCGCCCGGTTCACCTCTCCTCGCCAACGTTCCATCTCTCGTCCAGGAGTGGCGAGGGAAATTCATCCGCATCCGGGGGCCGAGGCACGGAACCGGGAGATCTGCAGGCGGGACAAAGCAGCAGCAATATCATTATCAACCCTTGGGACATGCCTGGCCCTGCAGGGAACGTTGAGGCACAGGTTGCATAACACAAACCAACACACTAGCCCCATAACCCCGGGCGATTTGGAAATCTGTGCAGTGACGATGCGGACAACAGCCGCATTGCCATGCCAAAATTGCACAACTGAGTTGGCCCACTCCTTGCCCCATAGCATCAAAGCACCCAGGATAGGGAAACATTCCAGATACGTGAGACCATGCAGGCGACCCTTGCCTGCCCAGTATGGTGGCCACCCACCATAGGCCCACTTCCAATTGAAGTACATCCCGTAAACCCAGGAATCCTGAGGCATCGGACTGCATCTGAAAGCAAGTGGGAGCCAGGAGATCAGACCCCAAAATGACACCCCGGTGAACCACCTCTGGATTTATGGCCAGACAAGAACGTCTGCCCCGATACCCCGGGTAAATCTGAGCCTGTGGTGGGGCCTGGAGAGTCCCGCCATGGCATCGCACCAGCGCAGAGCAAATGCCCTGCCCGGTGCTACGACCCTGCCAGCTAAACTGGGGTGACCACGTAGCACCAAAAGTTCCGTCAGTGATGCCATGCGCTCGGCCAGCCAGACCGAGACAAGGGCCACTAGCCTTGGGACCTTATCCCACTGCAACCTAGAATCCTGCGCTACCGTGTTACTCTCCACCCCAGGAATACTAGCTGTGGAGATGGGCCCTCGGTCTTTTCGGGCGCTAAAGGGACACCCAGTTCCTCCATTAGCGTCTGAAATGTGTTGAGGAGACGTGTGTACGTGTCCCAGCCCCGTTCAGCCCCGAATAAAACCATCCAGGGAATGGGCTACAGACCGGGACCCTGACCTGCGGACAAAAGCGCAATCTAGGAAAGTGGTGAAACGCTCGAATACCGAGCCCCAATGGAATAGCCAAAAGGCATGGCATCATTGAAATAATATGCTCCCCGGGACGGGGGTGCAGGGACAGGGCCAGCGACCCTGCCCGCATAGACCCTATTGTCAAAGCTAGCAGCAGCCACCTCCTCCCTCCCCTTAAGGGATAAAAGATTGGGGGCATCCTGAGGGGACCTATTACCCATGAAAGGGATCCGGAACCCCTGCCTAGAACCCTGAAGGAGAGAATCCGCATCCTCTCCCTTCGGGTACCATGTGAGCCACGCTCCAACATGTCCACCTTAACTGGGGAGGGAGCCCTTCGGTGAACTAGATCCATCTGCGGCAGTCTTGCCAGCCCCCTGTCTGCCCCACCCTCTGCCCCGCATCCTTCTAGGCCTGGGACAGGCAGAGGCCGCATGGGGGCCAACACAGTTGGGATACTTCTGTCTGTATTGGAAGTCTTCCCCCAGAGGAGCCATTGGACAAGAAAGTCCAGCACAGCAGGCGGGCTGGAACCCCCCGCCCCGCCCCCTGGCAGGTGACCTATGCTGGGGCCGCCTGCTGAACCGCATGCCCACAATGGTATATCTCCCCGGGCGCAGGGCGCGTGGGCGTCACGTACAAAAGCCGCAGCCTCTGGCCTGGCTAATCCCGCCTAATCTCGGGGTGCGGGGAAATCCGCCTACGGCATTCCTCGTCACAAGCCAACCACGCTGGGCCCGGAAAGTAAACCATCGCCCGGTAGACGTTGTCCAAATACTGGACCATCGGAATTGCCAGATCCGGCCGGGCCCTAAGGTACACCGCCATGCATATGATGCAGGCCGGCAACCATTTGGCCCACATACTTGGTGGCTTGCGACAACGTGCCTGCCACTATCCTTCTCATTCTGCCCCTCCCTCTCTCCTTGATGGGCACCTTGTTTAGGAGCGCGAAGATATCCACGCACTCCCCCCGCCAAATTTACTCTCTGGCGGCCTGTGCCAAGCGGTCACTCAGCGGTAAGGAATAGGGGCTTGGACCAACCCGGCCACCCAAAACATTCCCCTCAGGGTAGGGAACACCCCCCAGCACGGGGCCCTGGGTGTTAGCTGTCCTCGCCGGGTGAGGCGTCAGCGGGTACACCGCCGCACCACCCGCGCAAGGCCAAGGCCATTGAAAAGCCCCCCCCCCATATTGGGAATGTGTGTGGATGTACTTGCTTACACCGTATACTCACATGCTGCACCCCCGCGGGCCGCCCCCACCGGGGGTTCCGGCCCACTGGGGGCGTCGGAGCTCACGACCGACGTAGAGCTCATCGCCGGGGCCTGACCTGCACCTGGCTGCTGGCTGGGGAGCTGCGAGGCAGTGGGCGAAACCGCGCCACGCGCCTGCAGCAGCTCAACCCTCCCTGTCGGCTGTTGTCCTCCTGCCGGCAGCGCCTCAAAAGGAACCCCAAAGGGAGGGCCCCCGCCTGACTGGCCCGAGCCAACGACGCTTCAAGGGCCGCCAGGCGGGCCAGTAAGGCTTCCACGCTGACCTGGGGCCAAGGGCCGGCCGGCCCGCACGGTCCAAGGCGTGGGTACAGGTCGCTGTACCCCAGGACCCGAATATGGCCATTGGCCAACACCAAAGCCCGGCAGGGTCGGTGGAGAAACCTGCCAAGGCAGGGGGCCGCACCACCCCCCAAGGCTAGAGGGCCCCGGGAGAGGCTGCGACCCAAGAGCAGCAGGCCCAACCTGGTGGGCGGGTGCAGGAGCGGTGTCCACCGCTCGCGGGCCGCGGGCCGGAGCCCCTACCGTGCCCGCAAACTGTTCGCCCGCTCCGGGCCAAGGGGCGATAGACCCCATTCCGCCGGTCCCGGCAGGGGCCTGCAAAGGCGGCTGCTGGGGAGGCGGCACCGCGGTCCTCCGACCCGGGTTGCGCCTCCTAACAGCGCGAGCCGCACTCAAAGCTGCCTTCTTCTTCGAAGGCATCTCCACCGAAGCAAAGGGAAGCCGAAAAGGAAAAATCGCTACCAAAAGGCTTCCCGGTAAGCTAAAGAGCGACGGAGACACAGGGGAAAAGACTTCTCCGCTCCGTCGCTGAGGTAAAATGGCAGCTCGGCTGCCTCGTGGCCACCCCTTTTATAAGGGAGCTGGCCACGCCCCTAACTACCCGGATTCTCTGTCCTGTGGGGGGGGCCCCGCAAAGAGCGCGGCGGCCATTTTGGCGCCGCGCTTGCATTGCTGTGGCAGAAAAGACACATGGAATTAGGAGGATACCAGAGAGTAAACAAAACAAAACAAAAAGACAAAAAACATTGTGGCACTTTAAAGACTAACTGCTGTATTTTAATGTTAGCTTTTGAGCCTCCTCAAAGATTGTGGCATTTTTAAACCAGAATCCGGCATACCCTGGTAATCGCAAACTTGTGTTGCCAACTAGTCTTTCTCACACTAGGTCAGGCAAAGGGAACTGCAGAATGAACCCACCAAACAGTGGCTTCATTTTGCCAGTTTTATGTGTGTCCTAGACACGGAAGAAGAAGAAGAAACGTTAGCTTTTGTGGGTCAAGTCCACCTCATTTAACACAGACTAACACGACTACCTTCCAAAAATTTCAGTCATGGAATTATGATCCATTGAGATGATGCTATCACCATGAGTATCTCCAAAATAAGACCTTAGGAGCCACATACATGGGTGAAGCCCATGGTGCAGTAAAAACACACAACTAAAATAGGGGAAGTATAATAAAGTTTAGCAGTATAGGCAAAGTATATGTATTGAAACAAAAACAAAGGGGAAGCTAAATATTTGAGAAACAAAAGGACAAGAAGTTACAGAATCAAAATGATGAGAAAGGCCTTGAATTGTGGACATTTTGGCAGCAGATGAAAAGGAACTGAGAGCTCGATGTTGGGTGTGGTTATATATGTGTAACGGGAGATGGATGGGATTACTGCCAAAAAAAAATAACCACTCAGCTTGGGAGTACTCTAGTGGGCTCTGCACATGCACAGTAACCCATCATTGTGATCTACAGAGACCACAGAGATTAACCAGAGATTTGTCTTGTGTGTAGTCTGTGTTGTAGTACAATATATAAACTGGCCCAGGTTGAAGACAAACTTTGGTGGGCTTCACTGTGTGTGCTACACAAAAGAAGTGCAAGGAGATTGTACAGCAATCCTAAAGTGAGATGAGACTAAAGAGCCATGTTTTGTCCAGCTTTAAATAGCCATTATGTTGTTCCACATCATGCTGTCCTGCCATATGAACTGATGTCATGCATTAAGCTTTAACCACTTGGGCTAGCCAGAGAAAGCTTACTAAGAAGCTACAAGAAATGATTTTCACTGGTTTTATTTTAATGCTTTCCCCCAATGTTTGATGTGTTTTATATCCCTCCTTTGACACACAGAAAAACAATTGAAAGGAACACATCACATTTGAAGGTGTTACAAAGTATAGCATTGGTGGCAAAGGAGGTATTTTGTTATAAATGAAAACAAGTGTTTGCCGAGATGACATCATGTCAACTGCTGGCAGGTGCCAATTTAAAGCAGCTGAGATTCTGACCTATAATTGTGAGGTACTGGATTTCATCTCTATGTTTTTGAAATGTTGCCGTCCTTCTAAACAGAGCCCAACCTAGATTGGATATCTGCCATAGAGTTTTGCCAAGCTTAACTATATCAAGTCTGTCAAGGCAGCAGTTACAGTAGTAATATTTGTGGATGGTAGACCTTCTGACATGATCTCACTCATATTTCTGCTAAATTAGAAGAACTGCAGAGCATTGACCAGACATTCCTTTTGACAGGTTCTTGCTATTTTTGGCTTACCATATTACTTTGATACAGTAAAAAGGAATTTTCAAAAGAAGTCTTAAATATGACTGTTAAAATTCAAATACATTTAAGCCAGTCATATGTCTACTTCTGGAAGCAAGAGGTGACATAATTCCAGAAATGAAAAACTAAACAATCAGAAGGGGAAATGTTAATTGGGATAGTTAGTAGGTCCCAAAACAATGTGATGTGTGGGGGAAAGTAAAGGCATTTACCTTGATGACCATTCGGAGGTTGCAACTGGTCCAGAAAGCGGCTGCCAGGGTGGTGATGGGGTGCAGGCGCTATGCCCACACCTCACCACTGCTCTGGGAGCTGCTCTGGTTACCGGTATGTCTCTGGGTGAAATTCAAGGTGCTGGTAATGACCTTTAAATCCCTACATGGTAGTGGGCCAGGATATCTAAGAGGCTGCATCACCCCAAGATCATCTGTCCGTCCAACCAGAGTGGACCGGAGGGGCTCCCTAACTGTGCCACCAGCTAGAGAGGCCCATTTCTCTAGCACAAGAAGGAGGGTCTTCTCTGTGTCCCCACCGGCCCTATGGAACCTCCTGCCAACAGAGTTATGGCTGCAGACAGAATTGTTGCCCTTTAGGAAAGAACTGAAAACCTGGCTGGCAGGGCAGGTGTGAGGCACCGATGGAGGGGTGACCCCCATCTGCTGGCTTATATAATTAAGATTTCTCTCTTTTAATGGATGGGGTGAGTGGGTAAATTATTTAGAATTTTTAACAGGGTTTTTGAGGGCTTTTTAATTAGTTTGATGTTGTTTTCAATTGTTATTAGCTGCCCAGAGTCATTGCCAAGTTGGGCGACAATAGAAATTTGAAGAATAAATAAAAAATAATAATAAAATGAACTCATCACATAAAATTAGTGGTCCGATAAATTTACGAGAAATTATGAATGCACATATGGGGGAGGGGGTTTCCTTTGTGGTGGTCTTTCTAGACTGGGAAACCTGTTGCAGCCTGCCAGACATACACTTTGTCCTTACACTGCTACCCACTTTAGGTTTAGATTAATTTAGCAGCTGGTTTTTAGATAGTAATATATGCAGTAATGTAGGCAGCCATGGGAGCCTGGTCATCCTGCTGACTAAATCCAAGGAAATCTGCCCCAAATTCCTTCCCTTAGAATGTCACAGTGTGAGCCTGTGGGCCAGGCCTTGTCTTTCAATATAGCACACCATCCATTTTCATAGCAGGCTAGTTGGTAAATATCTGCCTTCCTTGTAGCAAGGGAAAAGAGTGAGTGAAAAATACAGTAAAACCTCGCAGAAAGAGTGCCTCGCTTAGAGACTAACTTGCTTAAAGAGCAGAATTTTCTCTGAATGGTCACCCTTGCTTAACAACTAAAAACTCGCTTAACAACTAAATCAGGGTTCATAACCCCCCCCCCCCCGTCAGAAGTCACAATTGGTCACTTACAATGGTATTTCGCTTAAAGAACAAACTTGCTTAAAGAGCAATCCCGTGGAACGTATTATGCTCTTTAAGCGAGGTACTACAATAATTGTGTGCCATTCTGATTTATGGCAAAAAAAATTGGGGCTTTCTAGGTAGAGAGTACCCTAGGGATGTGCAGTTCACCCATGGCTACACAGGCTGGCTCTTCTCCTGTTGGCACAGTGGAGAGTATAACTCCCAACCTCTGGCTCCACAGACAGATATCTAAACCACTGAGTTAAACAGCCAGCTCAATAGATTAAACTAATAAAAGAAATCCCTAGCTAAAATATACTTGTATATATGTTTAGTCTTCTCTTTTTATACCTCTTCCTTTCTCTGCTCTTCCCCACTGTTAATTTTGGATTTTGTTTCCAAGCAGTGAAATGGTGATAAGAAGACAGCAGTGATAATAATAGAAAAATGTCCAAGAAGAAAACAGAGGGAAAATTGAATGAGAATTTTTTTGTCATTTCTGTCTCAGATTATGCTGTGATGTTGACGTCCATTTTATTGAGAAATCAATTCTACTTTGGCAGTCCACACAATATCTGGCAGAAGCCTCTGGAAGCAAATCTCTGTTGAAAACCGCCAGCCAATTTGCTTCTGCTAACTTCACTTCAACAAACAGAAGCTGGGAACGCAATGTGTAGCAAAGAGCCTCATGGTAGAGATGACATTTTCTCAGTGAATAGTCAGGCTAATAAAGGTTCAGAATCTTTCCACCTTGGTTTCAAAGTTAAACATTTGATTTGCAGAGTTTTAAAGGAAGGAGCAAAAACTTTGAATTTGCAGTGCGCTAAAGGGCAATGATACACTAAGTGCCCCGAGGAACCATTCTGTATGACACAGGTTTCAAGAAAGGTGAAATTCTCAGAACAACTTTCTTCTCAACTTTTGTAAAAAGCATTTGTTCTTTAATTCAACTGAACCAGGAAGTCTAGCACTGGGTCTTGCAATTGACTGTCAAAATTGGAAGAAAAATAAAGCTTTTAAAGGCAAGTGAATTATTTAAAAAACAGTGAAGTTGCAGAAATGTACTGACTAAAATTTATCATGGCTACGTGTCTGGGAGCATAGAATGTGCCGCTTAATATAATATTTTCATGACCTTTCAGTAGATGCAGCTGTCCTAACCTTATCCATGGTATATAGGTATTCACACAGAATTTATACAAAGTAGGGGGGCTTAGGGGCTGCTAAAGGTTCTCCACACAGTGAGGAAATCTATCTGTGCATGAATTGCTTGAACTCAAAAAGAAGGAGCTGTTTTTAAATGTTAATATAAACAAGAAATGGAGATATTTCAAGCGCCCATTATTTACTGGTATTGTACTCATAACTGACATGAAATAAGGAGGGAGATTGGAGCACAAAACATAAATCTCATTTATTTCATTTAACTGACTGCCCTGTTCTGATCTCTTACCACCATCTCAGCTTTATATTCAGCTTTAATCTAATCTTCAAGTAGGTTACCGTGCGGATAAAAGATTGTCTGTTTCTGTCTAACTAATGTCACTCCCAAATCTGGAGAGGAGGATTCCCGTTTAGCTTCCCAACATTTTTCTGGAAGCAAGAGGAGACTTCCAGCTGGGAAGTCCAATAACTGCCAGACTGGGGATTCAATTGACTTGCTGTGGACTTCCCAAATGGCTTCTAGGACAGGCCACAAAGAGAAGGATGTTTCTGCACAGAGCTTAGAAGTGAGTACATAGGAACAACTCATTTCTTTCCCCCCAAAATGGCATAAGTAAATTATATTGTGACTGAAGATTTATTAGACATAATTTCACCCTTTAAAAGATATAACTATACCTCTTAAAGTTACTTTTACAGTTAAAACGGTATGGTTTAATCAATAGTGAAGGAAGAATATACTGTAAATGTTTTTGAAGCATTGGCTCCTTCTCTGTTGTGGATGTTGAGATAACAACATGGAAAAAGAATGTGCTTTGTACCACAGCCCAGTGGCTTATAGTATTCAGATTTTTTAAAACAAAAAGTAAGCATTTTGAGGATCTAGTCTTTTTAAAAATGGCAACTACAATGGCTTCTAATTATCTGAAAATAAAATATCCCTTTAACTTATCATGTATCCATCCTACACCACACAATACACTAAGTTAACCATCTTAACTTCTCATTTTTATTTGGTTTATTTCCTTTTATTTATTTTTTTATTCAATTTGTATTGCCACCCCATCACCAAGGTGTCTCCAGGTGGCTTACAAACAACCATAAAAACATTCAATTTAAAATAAGTCTCTACAACAATTAAAATCATAAAAACCATTTCAATAAAACCTACAAGTGGGCAAATACAAATCGGGTCTACTTAACCTTTTCCTGCAGAAGAGTTTTTCCTTTGCAAAATGCCTCTTTATCAGTACAGTAAAACCCTGATTTATGTATATCTCTACTTACGTAAAATCCGACTTAAGTGAGGTTGTTTCGTAAATTACGTCCTGATTTACGCAAAAAAAATCGAGTTATGTAAGGGGTTTCCTGATGTGTTTAGATTTTAAAATGGTGGTGCCACCATTTTAAAAGCTAAAATTCCACCCCGCGCCACCCACCCCACCACCAAAAGTTGCAAGATATCACTTACAGTGGCAGTAGTGGAGGCAGCGGAGGTGGCAGCAACAATTTTCTGCAGTCCCTGCTTGTTTCTGCTGGAACTAGGAGTGTGTGTGTGTGTGTGTGTGTGTGTGTGTGTGTGTGTGTGTGTGTGTGTGTGTGAAATATCTGTTCCCTTCTGCTGTTCACATGAGGTTTCTCTGGGGCACGTGCTTTAGTTGTGAATGTGCCTCAGAGGAGAGCTTAAAAGGTGTGGCTGATGCCTGTCATTACCATCTCGGTCACTAGGGGCGCAATGCATGATTTTCCATAGGGTTGCATTGAAAACTAATTTCAAGCCTTTTTATTTTTCAGTGCATCCCTATGGAGATGCATCAATTTAGGTAAAACCCCTATTTATGTAAGAAGCTACGGAATTGACTTTTCTGTAAATCGGGGTTTTACTGTATCTATTTGTTTCCAAAATACCACTTCCATGCCTTCTTCCATTTGTAGCTGTTTCAGGAGCTAAGCTGAGCCCCCAATTTTGTAACCTAGTCTCCATTTCTGGTGAACACTTCTGCTGGTTTGCCATCACAAAAGCAAGTGACATTGTTCTTTTTATTACTGTCTCACCATAGTTGTCACAAGTAACAGGAAGTTGAAAGTTCTTCCTTTAGTAGCATCACTACTATGTTGCTTCCCACATAGTTTACCAGACATTTACCTTGCCACAGAACACACCAGAATACCAATTTATCAAAGGGCATTGTTGGGGGGGGGGGGGTGGTTAGTTGAGTTGCATCTTTCTGAGCTAAGAATTCTTCACTCTCCCAAAAGCTCTGATAAATGGCCTTCATGTCAGAGAGCTCTAATTTTCCTCCCTTTTGCTCAAATGCAAGCCAGCAACTTACATCTCAACAGTAGTAGAGTAATGTTAACTCCCAACATTCAAACCTTCAGGAGATGGCACTACTTGTCAAAATGTCTGCGATGTCTTTGTTCATTATATTTACAACAAACAGATGGATCTTTTTGCCTGCAGTGATAATCCCCAAGTCAAGTAATAATAAATCCCCTTTTGAATGCACGCTGTAACATACAATAGGAGTGAGTGTGTTTGGGATACTTAGAGCAATATAAAGGCTAGACCCCACTATTAACCTAGACCAGGCTTCGAGTCCAGTCTGGTCAGGTTATCCTGCTGTGGTAATAGAGTAGACCATACTGCCAGCAACTCAACATCAAGTGTCAGGTGGTGGTTAACTAACCTGACAACCCTGAGTACTAATGGGTGCCAAGGTCCACAGGGAAGGGTGATAATCCCCAAATGGATTAAATCCCACTTGAATCCATCTTGATGGAGGGCAGCAGCTTCATCAATACTGACCTGGGGCTGATGAGGACTTTGCATGCCAAAAGGGTCCAGGATCAGAAAATGACTCACAGAACAGGATCAGTGGTACGGGGGTCATGCTGCGATGTGGAAGGCAGATGAAAGGCCACTGCATTATATTTTTAGGACAGTCTTCATGGCTGATCACCATGATGATCACCTATATTCTGATTCAGATACAGCAGCAGAAGAAGAAGGCTTCTGGTAACTGAAGTCCAAGTACATCTGGAGAGGCAAGTTTGCTGACCCCTGACATAGACCAAAGGCTAGACTCCATTATTACCCTACTCAGAAAAAAGATGAAGTCTTCCACTTCAAGAATTAATGGTCCTGTTAGCAGAAGAAAATTGATAGTTCCAATGGTAATGAAAGTATGATAAAAGAGAAATTCTTACAAGACAGATACAGGGCAGCAGCAGAAGAAGGTGAAACTGGAAAAGGTTCTTTAATAGACAACAGCTTACACACTCAAACTAACTCTTGTTAGTATTGTGCAAAAAATGACAAAGGTAAACCACTTCTAAGAACTTCATTGTCCTATGATAAAACAATCTAAAATTAAACAAGAGATGGAGCAGGAAGATGAGATTTCCAGATTCAAATGCAATCAACCAGCTGCTGAAGAACAGCACATGATGACTGTGAATCGTGCTGTACCTAATAAGGCAAATGATTAAAGCATGAGATACATCTAATTGCAAATACACATGGGTGCGAAATGGAAAGTCTGATGCAGTATATCACATAACTGAAATATGATACAGTATGTTAGAAATATGAATTAAGGCAAATTCAAAATCATAAAACTAGAATGGAAACATTTAAACATTGCAATACTTGATATGAGCAAACAAAGGTTGAAAGGAATAGAAATGTTTTCAATGAGAAATTTATGTTTTCCCTTGGAAATGATCAACTCAGAAGGAATGGGATGGTTCTAATAGTGAGGAAAGACACAGTAAAAAAAGTTAGGGCCTATAATGAAAAGTCAGATCAAATAATATCAGTCAGATATTATATGATACTACAAGGGCTACCCAGCTTTGCCGTTTGGGCTTGTGGGGCTCCTGTCATACATTTTGGGGTTTGCAGGGTAGGTGGGGGTGGGAGTGATGTTTGGGGGGAATGGGGGTTTGTTGGGGCACTGGAGCTTGTTATCCCCGGCCGCTGCACTCTCTGCCCGGTGTGTGGCTTACCTGGCGAGGTGGGGGGAAAGTCGTGTGGGCAGCTGTTCTGGGGTTGGCGGCGGGCAGTCCTTCTCCAGGTGGCACAGGAGCAGCAAGGGCTCACGGGCTTGGTCTGTGGTGGCATGGGCGGTGGACATCATGGGTTAGGGAGGGCTGGCGGTGGGGAATGTGCATGCGGGGTTTGTTTGTTCCCAGCCATTTCCCCTGGGCAGAGCAGTCCCTGTCCTGGCCAAGGGCGAGTATGGCTTGCGCTGTTCCAGTGTTGGCAGCCAGGCAACCCTCCCCCAGTGTCTGGTGGGTGTGACGAGGTCTCCCTGGCCCGGCGCTCGGCCTGTTGGGACATTGCCACTGGCCAGGGGAAGCCATTTTCTGTAGTCCTGGCAATGGTGGTGGTTGGCATGGCACATCACTAGTGAGTTGCATGTGCACATTGAGGCTGGGCTTCGCCCGGGGATTTTCAGGGTGGTGGTGGCTTCCTCCCCCTTCCTCGGTGTTTTGTGTGGCATTGGAGGCATTGGTGGCCACTTTACAGAGATGGCAAGGCAGTCTGTCCACTCGGCCATTTTCGAAGTGGGCGCAGGGGCTACCCGGTTGCTCGCAAGGTTCTGTGGAGGCAAGGTGGTCCTGCAATGCTGGCAATGCTTGGTTTTGACTGCACATGTGCATTGCCATGCGCATACCAGCCAATGGCTCTTCACACGGCCGTTCGCCCATTTTTGACATGCATTGACCTGCGCATGCTGGAGTGCAGGCATTCCTCCCCTGGACCTGCATGCATGCACAGTTGTTTTTTCATGGTTTGTGGGGCCTGTGACCCACCTCTGTGACTGGGACACAGATGGGGCCAATCTGACAGCTGAATGGTGCGTGTGTGCAAGCTGTGACAGGGATGGTATCAGGGGTGCGGGAAGCTGTTCAGGACACAGGATCCGGTTCTTTGCCTTATAGGTACAGTGGACCCCCAAATAACAACACATTTGATTAATGATGTTTTTGACTAACGATGCATTTTTTGCATCAATGTCATCTCTCAATTAACGATGTAGTGTTGTTATTCGAGGGGCCGTGTTTCATCTCCTACCTTCCAAGCTGGAAAATTGCCGTGGGGGGGTCTGTGTTTCCAGTTCTCTGTCTCCCCAGCATTGTGTGGGAGGCTGTGAGGACCTATTCTGCACTATTCCCACCTTCCTAGGTGCTCCCTGTGCTGTGCAACAGCTGATAATAGTTGTGGCCGCCACATTTTTGGTTGTTTTTTTTCCAAAATGGTGGCCACAACTATTATCAACTGTTGTGTAGCACAGGTAGCACCTAGGAAGGCAGGAATAGTGCACGATAGGTCCTCCAGGCCTCCTACACACTGCTGGAGAGGCAGAGAGCTTGAAACAGGGACCCACCTGACAGCAATTTTCTAGCTTCGAAAGGTAGAAGATTGCATCACCAGGTTAGGCAGAGGTCCAGATTGCCTCCCCCAAGCCTCCCAGAGATGGCAGGGGTTGTAGAGACCTGAAAATGGGCAAAAAAAATTTCACCCATTTTCCGATCCCTGCCACCTCTGGGAGGCTTGGGGGAGGCGATCCAAGCTGTTTCCGACCACACCGGACCTTTTCCGATGCTGCTACAAGCTAAAACCTGCAGCAGATGAAGGGGTTTACTCCGGGGTTTCTGCTTGTAGCAGTGTCGGAAAAGCTCCGTGGGGGTCAGAAACAGCTTGGATCGCCTCCCCCGAGCCTCCCAGAGGTGGCAGGGACCCAAAAATAGGCACCCGCACAACATCGAAATCCGGGTAATGACACGACTTGGGGAACCAAGCTTTGTCATTAATCAAGGGTCTACTGTATAGATAGATGAATAGTCTATCAACATTTGCGTGCTTCAAATCTGTGCTCTAGTTACAGATGCTGAAAAAAGAAGAAACTGAGAGCTTTCTATGAAAGTATCCAGGAAGAAACTCATTACTCACCAAATCATGATGTGCTGATAATCATGAGCATTATAATGGAAAGGTAGGAAATGAATCAAAACTAGATACTACGGAAGAATTTGGACTAGGAGTTAGAAATGAAGCAAGAGAGCAACTCACAGAATTTGGGGAAGCTAATGATTCATTTATTAAAATGTAAGCTTCAGGATTTTATACATGTGGACATTACAGGATAGCAAATATATAAATAAAATAGACTGTATAATTGGAAGCAAACTATAAAAATGTTCTCCTCACAAAAAGAAAACCAAGAACAGACTGTTTTATTGGCCAAGGAATTTTAAAAACAAAAATTAGAGTAAAACAGAACAGAAAAACCAAAGTGTCAAAGTTTAATTAAACAACTTACTTAAAGAATTCAAACACCATGTAAAGAGCAGATTTGCATTGCTAAACTCAATTGACTATGAACCAGAAGACCTGCAGACTAAAACCAGATACTGTATATTAATACAAAAAGACTGTTCTTATAGGGAAAAGTAACTTGGTAACTGAGCAAACTCTTAAAACTGTTAATGACATACAAGAAGCAAATGGTGCCAGAAATAGGATTAGAATCCTAAATGTAACTTTTCAGTGACTGGCACACAGTCAGAGAACTGTTACAGTTAACATTGGAAAGAAATAGAAAAACTGGGGGGGGGGGATGGGACTTCTCTTCCATAAAATTCAAGGAACAAAAAAAATTAAAAGATGAAAGAACAAAAGGGAATATATTCTCTAATCCAGGCATGGCCAACCTTGATGCTCCAGCTGTTCTTGGACTTCAAATCCCAGAAGCCTTGATTAGTAGGTGTGCTGACTTGGGCTTCTGGTAACTGAAGTCCAAGAACAGCTGGAGCACCAAGGATGGACTCCCTTGTTCTAATCAGTAGATAGATAGAAACAATATACTGAAGAACTTTGCAGAAGAGATGCAAGTGATAGATTCCTCCAAAAGAAGAGCTCTCTGATTAAAAAAAAAAACAACCCTTCTGTATTAGAAACTGAAGTTCCTCTCAAAGCTATTTCCATAATCTAACAAAATTCTGAAATAGCAAATATGCCAGCAAATATGGAAAATGAAACAATAGTCCATAGATTGTTATGCATTTCCCACAATAACCCTATTACTTTGCACAAAATGCAAAATACAAGTTTTTGTTGCAAAATATGAAATATATTTTTTATTAATGTAAAAATGCCCTGTTCTCTTTTTTCTCGTGATGAATAGAAAAAGAATCTCACAGCAGATAATTATTTGTTTGACAGGGTGTCTCAACGTGTCAAGATAGTCTTTTTCATTTAGGTTGAGAATGTTTACAAATACTTGTTACTTCCTATGGGGAAGTGTCTAAGAGTGATTTTGCCTCACTAGCGCTTGTACAGTCCCTTTCCTGGGGAAAAAAGAGACACAATATTATTTACATTGTTTCCTATAATATAATCCTTTTCAGGCTGTCAACTGAATTTCAGACCTTTACATTGGAATTGTACGTATATCTGCTCAAAATTAAGTTATTTTGTTTAGTGGCTCTTGCTTGTGGAATTCCAAGTATGTACAAGATTTGGCTGAAATAAATCTAATTAGTTATTCAACCCATTAGGCTGGGGACAACATCTCACCTTTCCTTAAGATGCATGGGGTATATCCTCACTAGGCTATACCCGTGATGGTGAACCTTGGGTTTACAGTAAACCCATTCGTGTGGATTCATAGAGACTTAGGGCTTCTGTAAATTGAAGTCCAAGAACTTCTGAAATGCCAAGGTTCTCCATCACTGGGCTGTACCATGGACCGTTCTGGATCTTTTGGATTTTTTATCAATTCATATTGCTTTCCACCCCCACGAGTCTGTATGTTTGTCTACTAAGGATGTATGTTATGTCTGATACTTTTGAAGAAATGGGCTATGGTCTACAAACACTTCTGATTTATGGCAAGCCTTTTTGGGGTTTTCTAGGTGTACAGGTGAAACTTGGAAAATTAGAATATCGTGAAAAGTTCAGTAATGCAACTTAAAAGGTGAAACAAATATATGAGACAGATTCATTACATGCAAAGTGAGATAGTTCAAGTCTTACTTTGTTATAATATTGATGCTTATGGGTTACAGCTTATGAAAACCACAACCCCCCATCTCATGTACCCCATAATCATCACATAACCTCATGTACACTGTACGCCATGATCATCACAATTATAATGAATTAAGGCATGACATCTCTCGTGTTGCATGTAGTGAGTCTATCTCATATATTTGTTTCACCTTTCAAGTGAAATGAATGAACATTTGCATGATATTCCAATTTTCTGAGTTTCACCTGTAGAACATTCAGAATTAGTTTATTGTTGCTTTCTTCTTGGGACTGTGCAGCTTGACCAGGCCACAAAGGCTGGCTCTTCTAGGATGCACAGTAGGGAACTAAACTACAAACCTCTGGCTCAGCAGCCAAATACCTGAAGCCTATGAAAACTTATGGCAAATAAAACTCAATAGTTTTATCAAAACTGCATAGTTTTGCTGCAAGGTCTGAAATGAACTGTATGTAAACAGTATTACAGTAATACCTCATACAAAGTCCGCTTCGTACAACATCGAATTCATACAACATCACCTAATTCCTTGAAAAAAGTTGCCTCAAACAAAGTCGCTGCGACTTTGTATGAGCCATTGGGATTTTCCCCCAGGATGGTTTGTCCCTTAAATTCAGGGTTGTTTGACATGTTTTTGTAATGTATTTAGCCTTTAGATAATGATTTCTTAAAGTTCTGTCAGTTTCCTGTCTGTTTCCTTTACTTTGCCCTGAAGTCTGTGCTGTTACAGTACAATCTATCTCTATGGAAACGACGTTGTACGAGGCATCGCGGCAAGTCCAAATCAGTATAAAGTCCAAACTTGTGGAACCAAATTTGGACGTTGTATGAGGTATCACTGTATTTGCATTAGCTATAGTGAGTCCGACTCAACTGTGCGACTAAACAATAAAAATAGTGAGTCAAGGCTTGGTCAGGGCATTTCAGTTGAGCTTCTTTGCTGTCACCCTTTGCACATGGCAAGCAGCTGTGCCTGAAAACCTGAGAGGCAAAAGTATGGGGCTTAGGCTGGATCACACAGCACTCTTTTTCATGCTACACAAACAAAACAAATATAATCAGGTGTTAAAATAAAAGTCTATTTGCTGCACATATTTGCTATTACACAAAGTAGGAGGTTTTCTTTATTCTTGTTTTGTTTCAATTTGTCCTTTAAGCACATCCAGGGAGTGTTTCTTCTCTCAAAAGGATTATATATAAATGCTCTGTCTCATTATTTAGAAATAGCCTTAATATGAACAAATGTGTTTTTTAATTGAGATGCTTCTTCCCATTCTATATAATACATACTTGTTTTTCTTAACATATTAAAATAATATTTGGAGAAAATTGATTTTTAAATTTAATAGCATGGATTATATAAACTGATAAATCTGAAATTAATAGCTAAGAAAACAGTAATTTCAGATGGGATAATTTAGATTTTTATCATTTTATTACTCATAAAATGTAGACCTGCTCTATGGCTAAATTTAGTTTTATCAAGAAGATGAATTGTTCAGGCTAATGAATGTATAGATATTCAATGCCAAAGGCATTCGTGGGAATCTGTTAATCATTTAACTGTGTCGTGGCATATGCTTTGTCTTCATAAACCAATTAAAACATAAAACTTTGTCTAATAAATGTGCAGTGGTCTTCGATGCCTGGAGCAAATTAAAATAGCATTTATTTCATAAGGTGCTCCAATCTGCTGCTGCTCTCTTCAGGTAAATATTTAACATTGTGGCAGAGTGACCAGCCTCATTGTTCACAACATATACAAGCTCTGGAGTTGTACAGATGTCTTCTTCTCAATTTTGTTCCAGACATACAGGTGGTCCTGTACATGTTTTCTCAGAAGACAGTTGATAAATATATCTTGGACTTCATTCTAATTTGGTTTCAAAGGGAGATCTGAATACTTCCAGCAATCCCGCTCTGGTGCTGGTAAAAAGAATTTGGGGTGTACATGTTGTAGCATCCAATTTTGTTACTATAGCTATTATTGGCTATACTAGTATATATAGAAATAAACTGTGAAGTTTGTGTTTGCAATACTCATGAAAGAAAGAAAGAAAGATCCAGAGTATTGCAAAAATCATGATGCTGGGTCAATAACTTTTCTAATAGTGTTATTAGGTGTACAAAACAATCTGAAGGAACTGACTTCTAATAAGTTATACAGTTATGAAGCTTGTCTCTGTGTGTTTTCGTTGGGACTTGAAGGAAAATAATACTTTTAGGACATATTGCCCTAGATTTAACTCACTTCTGGGAATAAAAAAGGGAAAATTGATCTTTCTAAAGGCTGAGCAAATGTTGTTGATGTGTAAAGGAGGGACTAGGTCCTTATGGAGCAATGAACTTAGCTCTAAATGGACTGAAGAAATGTAAGTCATGGTCATCTTCTAAATATGGAATTTTGGTTATAGAAGGAAATCTTGAATAGCGGAAACATCAGATATTAGGGCAGTGAATCTCAAAGATTCTATAAAGAGGTTTCACTGGTAACAGATAAAAATATTTGAACATGTTACTGAAAGACATGTCTTTTATTCTTCACTGTGTTTTTATTCTGCTTGTTGTATGAGAATAAAAGTAAGTGAAGCTAAGAATTGTAATTTAATTTAATTGCTAAATTCATTTGTTGTGTTGCCTGTTTCTTCATTTAAGCATGTCTCTTTTTCCTCTTGGCCAAGGATATTATTTGATGCTGTTGCTATTTTCAAGTCATTGCAAATTCAAGGCAACAATTTCCCTTACTGAGTGAACCCATTACATGTTAGGTTTTCCTTTTTTTTACTTCTACTTTCCACTTTTCCTGGTATTGTTTATTTATTTTATTTATTTATTTTTCATTTTTCTATCCCGCTTTCCTGACACAAGTGCCACTCAAAGCGGCTTACAACATATATAAAAATACAATAAACAGAGCAAAGAACAAAAACAATTAACCTCAACCACCCAGCAGCCACAAAGGTGCCCAATGGTTCAAAGACCATAAGGGCAGCTGCGTCGACAGCAGTGGTTCCCACCTGTCACTCCCCACGTAGAGAACGAGTCCCAGACAGGGCAAAAGGCAAAAGTCCCACAGGCAGCGGCGTCGGCGGCGGGCGCAGGTGGGCTCCATCCCCGAGCGATGGAGTGGCTTCGGGGAGAGCGCGGGCCTCTCTGCGGCGGCGGCGGCGGCGGCTTTTCACCCCTCCAGCCAGGCGTGGCTCGGAGGGGGCGTCGGTGGCGGCGGGCGCAGGTGGGCTCCATCCCCGAGCGATGGAGTGGCTTCGGGGAGAGCGCGGGCCTCTCTGCGGTGGCGGCGGCGGCGGCTTTTCACCCCTCCAGCCAGGCGTGGCTCGGAGGGGGCGGCGTCGGCGGCGGGCGCAGGTGGGCTCCATCCCCGAGCGATGGAGTGGCTTCGGGGAGAAATTGTTGTATTTCTCACTAATTTTTGGCTTTTCATGATACAGTATTATCATGTATTATTATTATTATTATTATTATTATTATTATTATTATTATTATTATTATTATTATTATTATTATTATTTAATAAGCCTTGGTTAATCATTTTAACTTCTAGTGAGAGTTCAGGCTTAAATTGATCTGGATGTGCAATATGAAATGCACATCCTTGCATTTCAGTATCTTTTTGCTCCAGCCCTTTGGAACCTCCTGCCAGTAGAGCTACGGTTGCAGACGGAGCTACTGCCCTTCAGGAAATGACTTAAGACCTGGTTGGCGGGGCAGCTGTGGAGCCCTGAGGGCAATGTGGCTCCTGCTTGCTGGTTTTTACCATGAGATGTACCCTCTCTCTGCTTCTCGGGGTGGGTGGGATTTTTAATATGGGTGGGGGCTTTTAACTGCTTTTATTGTATGGGATTTTAGATTATGTAAGCTGAGTTGGGCTTGCCTGAGTGGGTGGCGAACAAGTTGAAATATTAAATTAAATTAAATGTTCACTCCTCTTTTATCTCAATCTAATCTTTTTGCTCATGTTCTGTTTTTATATATGTTCTGTGCACGCTCCACAAGGGGGCAATTCAAAAAAAAATTTTTTGGGGGGGGGGGCAATTCGAGAATGTGTTAGACCAAGTTAATGGCATTTTAGGCTTCCTCCATGTGAATAGGAGTTCACTTTGTTAATAATAAGAATTATAGGTCATGGAGGAGAGCATCAGGATTTTAGAGATGCTTAGGTGAGGCATGGCCAAAAAAAGGTTGGGAATCACTCATAGACAGAACAGGCAGAAAAATAACATACACCCCATCTGACATCTTTGCCAATGGGAAACCATTCTGTTTCTCCACATTATGTTCCTATTTTACTTGCATGGGAAATCAATGCCATGGTTCTTCAGTTACTATCATCTTTGATGGTTTCTTAATTTTCAGATTGAATACAGGGTTTTCATGCAGTATTACTTTCACACAAAAACATGTAAACACTCTTATAATTGTGCTGAGCAAAGAGGAAACTTTTTACATTTTTGTCTTTACCTGAATGAAAGAAATAAGGTAAAATTTACATCTCTAAAGGTAAAGGTTTCCCTTGCTCGAAAGCCAGTCGTATCCGACTCTAGGGTGCAGTGCTCATCTCTGTTTCTAAGCTGAAGAGCCAGCGTTGTCTGCTTCTGCAGATGTTTCCGTGGTCATGTGGCAGGCATGACTAGACACCGGAGCGCACGGAACGCTGTTACCTTCCCACCGAAGTGGCCCCTATTTATCTACTTGCAATTTCTTGCTTTCGAACTGCTAGGTTGGCAGGAGCTGGGACAAAGACGGGAGCTCATTTCCGTCCTGCAGTACTCGAGAATCAAACTGCTGACCTTCCGCTTCCCAGTCAGCGTCTTAGCAACTTGAGCCACTGCAATCCATCTCTAACTGCTGATTATCCAAAATCTGCATCAAACCAAGGAAGTTGCTTAAATTGGAGATCTAAATTTGAAATGAAACACTTTATCTTATAAAACAAACTGTATTCCTACCATTAGATCTCCAGACTATGAGCACATCTATATTGAGGAGATTAAGCTGTGGTCCGTTAGACATATCTAGTCAAGTGACAGGTCTACTCAATGGTTTAGGACAGCCTCCCTGGCATAACTATTAAATAGAAGCTAGACTACTTCTCAACAACACACTCATGACAGTGAACAGTTAAAATCCCACTAATGGTTCATGGACATTTTAAGCACCATGGGGAATGGGACAAAACTCTATGAGACAACAAACATCAAAAACTAAGCCACTGAGCAGATGTTCCCAAATGCCAGTATGCAATTATAACTCCAGTCATTAGCAACGAAAGTCCATTAGCATTCAAAATACATAATTCAGGAAACCTTTCATGACTCAGCAATCATAATTGCAAATGAAGGTTGCGGTTCACTCCCAATGACCAATTTCAAAACAAAGGGAACTAATTTGCAAACTGAAGGGAGGCAGGAAAAGTGTCAGATGTTTTCAGTACTTAAGGAATTACCTCTTCTAGCAATGTACTATCTGTAACCAAAGCAGGATGGCAGAGAAACACAAGTATCAGGCCGCCTGTAATTTTGTTATTTGAGAAATAGTTCAACTGAAGTATTTTACCTCACCGTTCAGAAGACTCACTTTGACTAAGTGTGCAACTAGATGGCACCTCTAACAAACTTGTTTAACATGATCAAGATGGATCTTTGCTGTACCCACACCCCAATAACAATGCGGACACTTAATTTATGGATGAAAATTGGGCCACTTTTATTGATAATCAAACAGGCCTACCTTAACGATGGTTAAGGATCAACGGGCCAAAATAGCACTGGCAAGGGGCAATTAAATCATATAACTAACTAGCTAACTAAAAGCACCTGTTACAGCGGCAACTGGGTGTAAGCTTCCGTCAACAACATGCTTCATTGTCAGCATGTTGTTAACCCCTTTCAGCTGTAACTTATCCCAGTAATTTGACTGGCCGTACAATTCTGGCTCACCTTGTCCTCCCTATGGTCAGCCAATTGCCTTACCTTATTAATTACTAATGCAGTTGCCCCTTACCAGTGCTACCCGCCACACGGGGAGGAGTAAGCGACTCCCATCCCACCAAACCAGCACATGGCCAACCCGAGGGCGGAGTAAGCAACTCCACGCCCTACCAAAGATCAGCACTTGTCCAAACCCCCAGGGCGGAGTAAGTGACTCAACACCCCGACCTGACCGCACACGCGGTCAACAGGTCCGTTTGCAGTGCTGCTAGGAAGAGATCCCAAAATAACAAGATATCCATCTGAAAAACAATATTCCTTTACTGCAGGAGTGACAAGTGCACCCCATCACTCCTGTACAGGCGCTCTTCCTGCCTGCGTATCAGGGGGTGAGGAACCATGGATCCCATCGCGTGGGCATAAAGGAAGCATGCCACAGCCTGGTTCACTGACCAACGGGCTCGGTCCATGGCGGAGGCATTCACCTCGCCCCTATAGGACATCCGCGGTACCATTTGGGACCATATAATATGGACTCCTGACCACATCCGAGCCAGCAACGCCAAGTCCCTGCGAATGTCACAAATCAGGCGAAGACAAGGTACTTGGGCCAATTCATTGCTGCCCAGGTGTAAGACCAGGACCTCCGGGAGGCATTGACCCATCATAGACCTGATAAGTAACAACAGGTGACTCCAACGCATCCCTCTGTAGCTGAACCAGCGGAGCAGGGCAACGGCACCGACACCCCGGTGAGGGCCCCACGAGGTGGAAGCCGCATGGCGAGTGGCCCAATACACATAACTATGCCCAATGATCCATACCCTCATTGGGGCGCGGAGACGCTCGATGCCTGAAATAAAAGAAACAGAAAAGGGGAACGAGCAAGGAGCTATTGCTGCAGAGGGCGCACATAAACTTTAAAGTGATCCGAACCCCACCATCCCAAGGAGCGGATGGCAGCCTCTGGGTAACCCTGCGCTGTTGCAGTAGAAGCTGCACCAATCCAAAAGGAGTGAGTCCCAAAGTATACACCGGCAAGCCCCAACCTGGCTAGCGCCCAGCCTGTGACCTTCCAAAACTGGAACCTGGTCAGTGGGGAACCATCGCAGTGGTGAAACAGGGGTCCCTGGGCAGGGCTGCAAATGGCCAAAAAGGCGGCAAGCGCCGCCACCGGGCAAATAGCCGGATCACTACACTGGAGCAGGGCAACCACACTGCCCCTGCCCACCTGGTTGGTCTTGGAGAAGCGAATGGTGATGTGTACCCTATCAGCACCAACGCTGACGCCAGCCAACTCCAGGGCTCTATGAGAATAGTCACCAGCCGACCCCACAACCAGTTTGCTGACCCAAAGGGCCGTGAAAAAGGCGAGCATGGTAGCAGAGCAAAAGAGGAGCACCTGGTAAGGATCCCTGCAAACTTGATGCCAAACCCCCAACAGTTGCCGAAGTATCAGAGGAGAAATGGGCCGGCGCGTGTCCCTGAGGGGGCCGCGTTCCCACGTCCAACCCTCTAGGACCCTTTGCACCCTGCAATCTGTCGTGGTATCAGGGAGGCCGTTGACCTTCGCATGGAAAGCCAAGGTGGATAGGCGGCCGGCAATAATCCGGGGAGCTAAACCCCGAAAATACAGGGCAACCATAAATTGGGGCAAGTGTTCGACAGGGGCAGGCCAATCCGCAGGAAGACCAGCCCCATGGCCAAACTCCTCAAATGCACGGAGGGAACGCATGTAGACCCTGTGGGTGCTGGGAGCTAAAGAAAGTCCTATGGCCCGGTTCACCTCTATGCGCCAAAATTCCACATCACTGCAGGGAGCGGTACGGGCAGCTCGTCGGCCTCTGGTGCCAGTGCCCAGAAGCGGTCGATCTGTAAGTGAGACAAAGCGTCAGCAATATCAATATTGATACCCGGGACATTTTTGGCCCAAAATAAGATGTTGTGCTGAAGAGCGCACAAAACAAAATGGCGAACCATGCCCATAACCCTAGGGGACCGAGAAGTCTGCGCATTCACAATGTGGACAACCGCCGCATTGTCACACCAGTGGCTTTCGATACCGTTGACCACGGTATCCTTCTGGAACGGCTCCGAGGATTGGGAATCCAGGGCACTGTGTGGTCCTGGTTTTCCTCATTTCTGAGGGGTCGGACCCAGTCGGTGTGGTTGGAGAGTGAGAGGTCCAGTCCTAGGCCCCTCAAATGGGGGGTGCCTCAGGGCTCGGTGCTCTCTCCTCTCCTATTTAACATCTACATGAAGCCGCTGGGTGAGATCATTCGTTCCCATGGGGTGCGGTACCATCAGTACGCGGATGACACTCAGTTGTACATCTCGGCCCATGGGGACCCCAGTGATGCCGTCAAAGTCCTTTCCAGGTGCCTGGAAGCTGTTGGGGTCTGGATGGGGGCTAACGGGCTACAACTGAATCCCAGCAAGACTGAGTGGCTATGGATAAGGGGTCCTGCGTTAACCCGGGAGCTACCATCTTTGGTTCTGGATGGGGCTATTTTGCCCCAGACAGACCCGGTGCGCAACTTGGGGGTCCTCCTGGATTCGTGGCTACTGCTAGAAGAACAGGTGACGGCTGTGACCAGGAGGGCTTTCGCCCAACTTCGGGTGATTCGCCAGTTGCGCCCACTCCTGGACCAGGACTCCTTGCTCATGGTCACTCACGCTCTGGTCACCTCCAGACTAGATTATTGCAATGCGCTCTACATGGGGCTGCCCTTGACGACCATTTGGAGGCTACAGCTGGTCCAGAATGCGGCAGCCAGGGTGGTGATGGGGTGTGGGCGTTATGCCCGTGCTTTGCCACTGCTCCGGGAGCTGCACTGGTTGCCAGTTTGTCTCCGGGTGCAATTCAAGGTGCTGGTTTTGACCTTTAAAGCCCTATATGGTAGTGGGCCAGGTTACCTAAGAGACCGCATCGCCCTGAGGACGTCTGTCCGTCCAACCAGAGCGGACCGGAGAGGCTCTCTAATTGTTCCATCAGCCAGAGGGGCTCGCCTCTCTGGCACAAGGAGGAGAGCCTTCTCCGTGTCTGCACCGGCCCTCTGGAACCTCCTGCCAACAGAGCTACGTCTCCGGACGGAATTGCTGCCTTTCAGAAAAGAACTTAAAACCTGGCTGGCGGGTCAAGTGTGGGGTGCAGGTGGAAGGGGAACCTCCATTGGGTGGTTGGTGTAGAAGAACTCTTCCCCATGGTGCCTTTGGATCCTGCAGCCCTTGTTTTTAGGAGGTGGTTAGTTTTAACTGTTTTTAACATGTGTTTTTTAATTTTTATTGTGAACCGCCCTGAGTTGGCTTTGGCCGAGTGAGCGGTATATAAATGTGACAATTAAATTAAATTAAAATTAAATGGAGCGTCGGAGCTTACGAGCGAGGTTGAGCTCACAGCCCCCATCCCTGACGTCGTGCCAGGCACCAGGGAAGGCCCTGGTGCCCATTGGTCAGCATGAGGGCCAGCTGCAGGAGCACTCGGAGCAGGCCGGGCCAACAGCGCGGCCTCAAGCCTGGCCAAGCGCTGCTCGACTGCAGACTGATCATGGGCTCCCCGGCCACCGCCCAGGGCACCACCAGGCCATGGGGCCGTGGTCCCTGGAGGAATGCCTAAGGCCCTCGAGAGGGCCACGAATCGGTCCTCAACAGATGCCGGGGCAGCCTCCAGGGTGTCCGAGGTAGAGTGCGCCACCTCCACAGGAGGGCCGGGCAAGGCAACGGGGGTAGACCACTGAGCAGGGGCTCCTGAAGATGCCAGGTCCACCGGAGGCAAGGCAGCTCACCACCCGGGGCAACATGGGATGGCGCCCTGCGTTGCCTGTGGGTGGGCAGTGATGCCGGGTGAGGCACTGGGGCAGCAGAGGAGGAAGGTGTGGGTCTCGCAGGGGCGCACGTGCACCGCACTCCAGTGCGTGCCACCGGCTGTTGGCTCTTTTTGGGTGCCATGTGGGCTGCAACAGGCGGCGGCGCGGAAGCACAGGCCCATTTCCGGGCAAGGTACGCACCACCGAGGGGAGCCGCTTTGCGCCGCGGCAAGGAAAGGAGGGCCGAGCACCCAGCAAAGCCCGCTCCCGGGCAAATGCCGAGCGCCGAAGCCGGCCGCGCCGCAAGTTGATAAGCAAAAGAGAGGGTCCCGAGCCAGCCGACTCGGGGTGGAAGCACGCAACAGTCGGCCGCAGCAACAAAAAAGCACGCGGCTCACCGGGCCCATACCCGTGCCAGGCGAGTCAGCGACGGAGGGCTGGCAAAGGGCAGCAATCACGCCCGGGGCCAGCCAAATGCAAGGAGGGGGGACCATTGGCTCGGCCACCCCTTATAAAGGGAGGCCGGCCACACACCCCGAGCCTTGCTGCTGTGCCCGCACCTCAGGGGCGGGGCCAGCAAAGCATGCAGTGGCCATTTTGGTGCTGCATGTCATTCTTTCCCTTTAAAGAGGAAGAAATCACATTTTCAATATCATTAAACAGCGTAAGCAAAACATGGAGGAGGTGGGGGGTGTCTTTCCCTTTTTGAAGTAGTGTTTCCCAACCTTTGGTTTTTGGACTTTGATTCCCAGAAGCCTTAGTCTATTCCCCAAAGCACTGATCAGCCAATGTACTGACTTAGGCGTCTGGAAATTGAATTCCTGTTGGGTACTACTGCTTTAAAGAAAAGAAAATCTCCATTCAGATTCTTCCTTCATTTTTTGTTTAAAATGGTGACATGGTGACACTGTCTCTGAGTCTTTTTGAGGGTGCGGGTGGTAGTTTGCTCTTTTTCTCTCTCCCCCTCCCACACCATGCAATCATACCTTGATTGTTGTTGCTTGTGGCAGATTTGTTGTTGTCCTTTGATGAGGGTGGGAGCCCAGGGCCTTGGAATTTATTTATTTTTACTTTCCAGACTAATGCATGCCATGGCCTGTGACCAAGCGCTTTCCCTACCAGGCCTGACAAACTTCATCTCTGCTGTGTTGTTGAAGTCTCATAGGCTTGTACTCCTGGATAACTTTAGTATCCTTGCAGAGCTAGCAACTGCCAGGATGGCCCTGAATAATCATGGATATGATTACATCCATAAAACTATTCCAACATGTGAAAGGCCCCACACGCATGTCTCTCAAATGCTCTCTGCACTGCAGAGCTAGACCTTCTTCCTGGTTTATGGATGGGTTATACATGATGTAGAGAGCAAGTGGAAGAAATATCCCTTGGATGGTAATTTAGCTGCCCAGCAAATATGGTAATGCAATAAAAACTGTGAAAAGAGTATGCAACACCAAGGGGATCAGTGAGGCCTCAAATCAGGAAGCAGAACTCTATTGAATGGTCCACAGCCTCACCAATGCTAGACAGCCAATATGTTTCCCGAATATGTAAACACATGTAACCAATCTGCAGTTTAATTTCAATCCAAGATCAAAGCCATCCAACAGGACTTTGACTCCTTTAATGGTGCAGTCAATCATATTGAGATGTCTAATGTGCCATCTTGTCTGGTTTTATTGAGTCATTTCCTGATGCCGTAGGCCAAGCTCTTAAACGCTGTAAAGCCACTACCTGTCCATTAGATCCTTGCCCATCTAGGTTATTGAAATCTGCCAAAGATAAAATAATAGAATGGGTCCCTCAGGTTAAAAAGTCATCTCTATATGAAGGACATATGCCTTACTGTTCATAGCCCAGTCTCAAAAAATCTAACAGAGGATTTTAAAAACTTTAAACTGGTTGCTAATATCCCATTTCCAGGTAAATTGATTGAGAGGGCTGATCAGTGGCAGGTGCTCTTGGAGGATTACCAATAATTTGTATCCATTTCCATTGGGATTCATGTCATGGTATTGAAGTAAGCACAGTCACTCTACATGATGGCATCAAACTGACTGCCGGAGTTTGAAGCTTTTGATACCATTGATCATAGTATCTTTCTGGACAGACAGATAGGATTGGGGATTGGTAGTCTAGCACTTCATTGGCTCCTGTCCTTTTATGGTAATACCTAATTGGTTCAGCTTAAAGATGCTGCTTGATTCCATGGTTCAACATGGAAGGGTGATCATATAACCAATGCTATTTAACCACTATATGAAGCCAGAGATTTGAAGTTAGCTATCATCAGTATGTTGATGACACAAAGCTTTATTTCTCTTTTACATCATCTGCAGAGAAGGTTGTCTAGTTGCAAAAATGCTGATTGTGTTTGGTGATAGACTGGATGAAGACTAATAAGTTGAAACTGAATCCTGACAAGGAGATACAGTGGTACTTCATATAACAATTTTAATCCGTTCCACTGGGCCTGTTGTTGTAAGAAACAATTGCTATATGATACATGCATCGTATAGTGATTTTCCCTATGGGATGCATCGTACAACAATTTATTTATTTTTGCTAAATGGTTTTTCCCATAGAAAAATTGTTGTACGATTTTTTCCATAGGGGAAATTGTTATGCAGAACGCCATCCCCCCACACACACACACACCTAATTGTTATGTGATTTCATTGCTATATGAGGCAATTGTTGTATGAAGTTCCACAGTATTGCTGTTGGGAGACTAAACTGACAGGTTACGTGGCAACTTACCTGGCCTGGATGGGGTTAAACTCCCTCTAGAAGTCTAGGTCTGTAATTTAGGAGTGATACTGGACTGGGTTCTCTCCATGGAGAAGCAAATATTGGCTATTGCCAAGTCTGCCACCTTCCAACTTTGGCAAGATTGTCTAGCTCTGCCCTTACCTGGATAGGAAGTCTCTGACAACACTAGTTCAGAAATGGATAACCATAGATTACTGCAGTACAGTGATACCTCATACAACGTCCAAACCTGGTTCCACAAGTTTGGACTTTATACGGATTTGGACTTTGTATGAGGCATGCAAAATTCTAGCTGTGATGCCTCATACAGTGTCCAAATCCTTGCCACGATGCCTCGTACAACGTCATTTCCATAGAGATACATTGTACTGTAACAGCACAGACCTCAGGGCAAAGTCAAGGAAACAGACAGGAAACTGACAGACCAACATAAGAAAAATTATGGAGCATACAATCTGTTTTTAAAAACCACAACAGAAAACACCAAACAATCCAAAATTGTGCTCAAAACCACTCCTAAACATTCTTCGTCTCATGCAAAACCCACAAGAGCAATGCACGCATGCATCCTGCATTTTATACTGCCCAGGCACAATGCAACCTAGGAAAAACCCCAATGCCTCATACAAAGTCGCAGCGACTTTGTATGAAGCAACTTTTTCCGAGGAATTAGGTGCTGTTGTATGAATCCAATGTTGTATGAAGAGGACTTTGTATGAGGTATTACTGTACTCTTTATATGAGGCTGCCCCTGAAGATGGTATGGAAGCTTCAACAGGTGCAAAATGCAGCAGGCTGATTGGTTTCTAGAGCACAAAAATTAAATCATATTTCCCTGATCCTGGCCTATCTGCATCAGCTCCTTATAGGTTTCCATGCCAAATTCAAAGTACAGTGGTACCTCATACAATGATTTTAATCTGTTCCACAGGGCTCGTTGTTGTACGAAACAATTGCTATATGATACATGTGCCGTATAGCGATTTTCCCTATGGGATGCATTGTACAATGATATTTTTTTTCTAAGTGGTTTTTCCTATTGAAAAAATTGTTGTGCGATTTTTTCCATAGGGAAAATTGTTAGGTGAGATACCATTTCCCCCCCAAAACCTAATTGTTATGCGATTTCATTGTTATACAGGGCAATTATTGTATGAGGTTCCACTGTATTGATATTGACAGACAAAGCCCTGTATGGTTTTTGACCTCAATAACTGACAGAGCATCTTTCCTAAAGAACTACTATTCATGTCACCTATTCCTCTCATACCTTACTGTTAAGAGTGGCCACAACAAAGGAGGTTTGGAAAGTATCAATTAATAACTGGGTCTCCTTGGTGATGGCTCCATCTTCATGGAATTCACTGAGGTTCATCAGACACTCCCTTTTCAAACATTTCACAAAGCAGAGTTTTATAAAGTAGCCTTTAATGACATTCTTTCCCTGCAATTGTTTTTTCTGATTATCTACATTACCTACCTCAACTGTCAACACTTTGCCACATTATTGCTGTTACTTCCATTTTTAATTTTATTGCTGGGTAGATTGGGATGGCAGCTGGATGATTTTAACTTTGTTGTGAACCATCCAGGCTAATGGCTTTCACTAAATGAATGGTAAAACAAACAGACAGACAGACACAACAGACAAGGAAACAAGACACTTAGCAATCTTGAGAAATGGGAAGCTTCCATTCTACTCACCTCCAAAGGGAAGGAGGAAAAGGTTTTCATTTATTTTTAATACCCCTCTAACCAACAAAATGCATCAGTGATGCTTTGAAAAGGCAACCTTTAAGAAGAAATGCAAAATTTCCTTCTTTTCCTTCATGGGCAAGCAGAAAGGACCATTTCTCAAGACGATTAAATTGTTTCAGCGAGGGAAAGCCAGCCAGTTATACTAGTTCAATTCCAGCATACACACACACTGAAATTGAGCAAAAATGAAGTGATCTTATTCACACACACACACACACACACAAACGTTAGACGCTGGCTGAAACCCAAAAATGTGTGGGTAGACATCAGTCAGGGGCAGGCTTTGTTTATTAAACTGCATACATCACCAGAAGAAGGACTGAACCAGACTATCACAAACCTCAGCCAAATTGTAGGACAGATCCATCTGATCACCCCCTGCATGACTAAGTACAGTAATGAGAAGTGAAAGCTATCTGTAAATGTAATTAAATAATAACAGTCTTGATCAATCAGATCAATAGTGAAGGATGCAGATGCAAAAGAGGACAGAGCTCTTTCATTACTATAGTTTGTGTTATCATAAGTCTTGCCCATTGATCATGCCAGAATCCAGATCACTAACAAAAGAAATGAGAGAAGGTTTCTCTTTGGCCATTTCCAGCTGTCTGTAATGGGAGAGGGTTGTTAGCAGTTAAGTAGGAGACACAAAATAAGCCTTCATGAAGAATGTGAGCACTATGAGCCTATTCTGGTGCCCCTAGGCCAGTGGTGGTGATCCTTTTAGAAACCAAGTACCCAAATAGAGGGGCGGGGTGAACTCTGTGCTGGGGGGTGGAGGAAGCACTCCCATTGGGCTGTTGGTCATTGTTACATTTTATTGTATTGTTATATTTTGTTGTACTGTAATTTTTGATATGTTGTGATTTTTGTGAGCCACCGGCGTGTGTATGCTGAGTGGGCGGTATACAAATCGAATAAATAAAATAAAATAAAATGGGGTGGAATCTGTGCTGGGGAGAGGGAGGAAGCACTCCCATTGGGCTGCTGTGCAGATGGGCGGGGCGAACTCTGGGCTGGGATGATGATGTGCATGCGAACAGAGAGGGCTGGGAGGGAGTGCTCTGTCTGACATGTGTGCCATAGGCTCACCACCATTACCAAAGGCAGTGGCTGCTCTCTCTCAGCAGATCCTTCCATTCCAGAAGCATCATTGAATTGCTTCTGACATGAACAAATATGACAAGTGGAGCACTATGTTTTCAAATAATATTTGTAATTATTTTAAATTACACCCTAATTTAATTCTTTTAATCTTTGATCTCTTTTTGTGTTTAAACTGTGCTTTTCGATTACTACTACTGTAACCCACCTTATGTTTTAGATTTCAATAAAGACTGGATATAAATCTGGTCCTTTTCTGACGTGAAGTTATTAACTAGAATTTTTCTCTTTCCTTAGATTGCTGAGTAAAATTTCCAGAGTTACAAGACAGTGCTTAATCTTACTTGCATCATTTTTTGATCTAACTCCCATTGCATTGATAGGTCACTCATGTCAGAGACATCTTGTAAAATGCCTTTTATTAATGCCAGTTCACTACAGAAAATCCTGTATGAAACCCTGGAATGCATCGTCAACACAAATAAGTGCTCCAAAGGCTACAAAGAAGCAATGAAAGAGAAAGCACAAGTGGATCCCAGTGGGTGACATACAACATCTTAACTTTCATATTTTTCTCACACAGTGAGTTAAAATTAAATAACTTGGAAGAGGGAGTGTATTATGTGACCATTTGGACATGTGTTTGCCCATTATTTACCTTACATTGTGAACACAGCCATGTAGAAACAGAATGTCTCAAGATGATATTTGTAGATAGCATTAAAATGAAAGTGAGTTTGAATGACATTAA
Organism: Bradypodion ventrale; assembly: GCA_035047345.1. Lineage (NCBI taxonomy): Eukaryota > Metazoa > Chordata > Lepidosauria > Squamata > Chamaeleonidae > Bradypodion > Bradypodion ventrale. The sequence goes on along the minus strand of JAWDJE010000005.1, from coordinate 115,223,159 downwards.
TTTTCAATCATGTTCATACAGAAAACCTCTGCTTAAACTACTCTGTGGTCAATACCTGCAAAGACACGATTGTAGTAAACGTAGCTAACAAGAACGCTATTCTACGGGGTTGAAATATAAATTAATTGGAAAGATTATCAAAGGGAAAAATACAGAAAATTAGCAAACTGTATCTCACAGCACTTGAAACCCCTCATCCTTATGGAGTACTGTCAAATGTACAGCAACTTATATAATCCATTGGCAGCATTTCTTTTATAAATATTGTCCAAGAGTCATGCCAGGATAATATATGGATCCATAACCAACACACACAATGCAAATATGATAAGGATCCGCCAAAGGCACAAACAGCTGTCATCATTCTTATGGCAATTAATTGTATTTGTTTAAATTTATGGTTTGTTGGTTTGCAGCACACTGGAAATCACCAATGCTTTTAAATAAGTTGTAAAGGGAATGGTTTAGAATAAAATAAAACACTTTCAGTACTAGGATTATGTTGTATATATGTTTATATAAATGTATATTAAATGATATATTATAGACAAATTTTTGCATGATGTATTTCAAAAGAAAATACCCTGATTTCTCTACTACTAAAACTAAAAATCCACCAGCTAAATCAATATCATAAATAAAATTGCACAAACACTTCTGCAACTGCCCTTACACATTACACTGAAAATAATTGACCTTGTCCTCTAAAAAGAATGAGTATCTTTCGATCATAAATGCTACAACAGAATTAAGCAAATTTGAAAGTGCAAAGCATTTCACACAGTATTAAATTACTTATGTTCCCAGAAGCAAATGTACTTGTTTCTCCTTCTGTTGCCCCCAAGGTTTTCCTTTAAAACAAAAACAAAACAGAAACCTTTTAAGAGTACTTCCAAAAGAAAGCATGTTCATCCTATTATATTCTCTGACATTTTACAATATTGAACTATCTGCATCTCTTATTCTCAAATGCCTCATCATCATATTAAAATGAAAAAAATATGTGACATATCCTATAGAAGTGAATTGTTTGATTTAAATCAGGGAGCATTTGATGGCATATTGTTTTTTTGGTTTCATTAAACAGATCCAGCTCCTAATTAATGGAAGCCACAGAAGAGAATGAAAATATTGACTCATACAAAAATAGTAATGTAAGTAATTTTGCTGTTACTTCACTTTTCAGAAAGCATGAACTGATCAAAGCATTGTGTTTGACAAAACGTATGCCCAACATGTGAGATTGGTGTTTGTTTGTTTGTTTTTAAAGAACATGCAGTTCTAGTTCTTTACTTCCTTGAAGTACAAAGCTAGGCAGGCACAATGTTAGAAGAAACAAGATGATGGGGCAATCCAGTCTTAATAAAGCAGTGGGTGTCAGGCAGATCCAAAGTTGTTTCAAAAACCCCACTTTCAGAGAACAAAGGGGACATCCAAGATTACTGAAACTGAGCCACATAAGCCAAGTAACCTTGTGATGTGGTATATGTAAGTTTGATAGGTTGAGAGGAGAGAAAAAGAAAAGGCATTGGAAAAATTTATTGTAAAATTTCTGACAGAATAAATGACAGCTACATAAGAGCACCTTAATTACTCTTATACATCCACAGAACAGCTTATCTGGGCTGGATGAATTGGCATCGGGGGCCAGACATCCTGGGCTGTAGTGATGAGCCCCCCCACCTCCACCACACCAGGAAGTGCCATGTGGTGGAGGAAGGGCAAAATGGCCGTCTGGCCCCCAAAGCTGTCTGAGGAAACATGACCCGGACACCGGCTTAAACGTTTGAGAATTCCTGTGTTAAATGAATGTGAAGGCAATGGAAACTGTTCATGTAGTATTTGGTCAAGGCTGTATTCAACCAACAAACACGCACTGGCTCCCCCTCTTGAACCATATCATATTCTGCCACTACCACTAAGATCACTGCCATTTTTAGCAAATGGATAAAAATAGTAAACAACCCTACCCTCCCAATCCATGCTGATATAACAGCCCCCTTTGCCCAATAATTAAAATATAGACACCCTGCTTGGTGCACTGCAGGCCCGTAGCCAGGGGTGGCCAGAGTAGGCATTACCCACTCTGAGTTAGCAGTTTGCCCACCCTCAAACTCCAGGCAGCTTATATATATATATACTAGCAGAGATTGCCCGGTGGTGCCGGGCTGTTTTAAACTGTTTTGGAAGGTTTTTTTTTGTTAATGTTTGTAAAAAAGATTGTTCGTCTGTAATTGTCATTTTTAAAATGTTTATTTATACACACGGGCTGTTATAAACTGTGATCATCTTTTTTGGGGTTTTTTTGTGGATTTTTAAAAGAACAAAGGATGCTATATATTTTTTAAAAAAATTATTTAACCAAATAATTTTTTATTATGTGTATTTGATTTTAATAGTTTTAACGTAGGTAATAATTTTAAAAATGTGAAAGTACATATTTTTTACATTCAATGTTTTTAAACTGTGTTTAGATGTTTTGGGTCTTTATTTGAGTTAAAACTCAACACAGGATTTTAGAAATGTTTTTATTTTGGTTAGGTTTTATTTGTGATTTGTGTGAAATTCTGATCTTTTGTTATGTTTTTGACTTGTTTTTACTCTTGTGGCCTCTGGATGGGGCTGTTGAGTCTTTTTGAGTTGTTTTTATGATTGTGGCCTGCAGGTGGGGCTGCTAGTGGATCTCTTTAACTTTGACTGTTTTTTCTCTCCTGGCCTCTGGGTGGAGCTTCTTCCGGTAAGTAGTCTCTTTCTTTATTCATTTCTTTTCCAGTCGTCGTGGAGGGAGGACGTGTATTGGTGAGTTGGCTGGTTTTATTTATTTTGGGTGTTTGGTTTTGTTAGCTTTAGTGGTGGTGGTCTCGTAGGTGTTTCTTTTTGTTCTTTTTTGTTTTGGTTTAGTTTTAGGTTTGTTTAATTGTTTTGGTTATTTCTGGTTTTATTTATTTTTTCTTGTTTGTTTGTGTTATTTGTGGTGTTTTAGTTTTCTAGTTAGGTGTTTTGTTAGTGGTTTTGTTTATTTGTTGGTGTTTGTGTTTTTTGTTTTTATTTATTGTTTTTGCTTTGTGTTTGTGTGGGTTTCCTTTCCGCAGCCTGGCCAGCGAGGCCAGGCTGTGGGAACTGCAGCTCTGCTTCGGGAAGCATTGGGGGTGGCCTTCCCTTCCCGCGGCCTGGCCAGCAAGGCCGGGCCGCGGTAACCCCAGCACTGCTTCAGGCGGCGTTGGTAGGTGGGCTTCTCTTCCCATGGCCTGGCCTCACTGGCCAGGCCGCGGGAACCCCAGTGCTGCTTCAGGCGGCGTTGGGGGTGGAATTCCCTTCCCGTGGCATGGCCAGCGAGGCCGGGCCACGGGAACCCCAGCATCACTTCAGGCGGTGTTGGGGAGGGGGGCTTTCCTTCCTGCAGCCTGGCCTCGCTGGCCAGGCCGCAGGATCCCCAGTGCCGCTTGAGGTGGCATTGGGGGTTGGGCTTCCCTTCCCGTGGCCTGGCCTCGCTGGCTGGGCCGCGGGAACCCCAGCACCACTTCAGGTGGCATTGGGGGGTGGGCTTCCCTTCCCGTGGCCCAGCCAGCGAGGCTGGACTGCAGGAACTCCAGCGCTTCTTCAGGCGGCGTTGGGGAGGGGAGCTTTCCTTCCCACGACCTGGCCTCGTTGGCCGGGCTGTGGGAACCCCTTGCTGGCCATGCTTTGCATTTTTATTTTTCATGCGCCGGCTTCCACAGCGTTCTGCATGCTCATGGCGCGCAGGACACTGGGGCTTGTAGTTTTGGGTTTGTGGTTGCCGTTTGTGCAGCGGATTTTTTTCTGCGGCGTGATTTTGATTGGCCGTGGTGCGTTTCTGAACGTTCCTTTTGCTTGCGCCTCTCAGCCTGATTGGCTGCACAAGGAACTTTGGGAAATGAAGTCTTTTCCTTTTGTTTGCGTTCGTGGGTCTCCTGCCCCACTGGCGCATTTCTCAACCTTCCAGTTACCTCCGTTCCCAGTTCGGGCGAGTGCATGAATGCTTGTTACGGGATAGTATGGCCAGGTGTGGGATCCTTTGTCAAATCACAACGGTTAATGCTCAGATTTATAGGTATAGATGACATTGTTATCTATCCTGAAAAAATATTCGCCCACCCACATCTAGAATCCTGGCTACGGCACTGGTGCACTGCAGTTAACCTACAGAATAACCATTTCAATATCTCAGATGCCTGGATTGGAACTTTGGCAACATCTATCCCTGATTCCCCACCATCACATAGTCAAAAATCCCTGCGAGTGGCTGGACAGATTTCACCTTCCAAGATGACAGTGGAGGATGCTGAGCAGAGTGAGGACTGGCTATGGTAGATGCAGAGCCACTCTGTTCACATGGGGATGGAAGTCCTCTCCCCAGTGTGACTGTGGAGAAGACCAAACCATGGACCACATTATATTTAAGTGACTCTTATGCACGTTTAGAAGCACATTGGAGGATTTGCATAGAGCCACAGATGAATCCCTCCAATGGCTTTCAAACCTAGACATGAAACTCTAGTTAGGAACTTGAGATGGACAATTTGTGCTCACTGTATATATCAGCATTAATGTAGACAACTGAAGCTCATCATACAATAAAAAAATACAAATTTGGTCAATGAAAATAATGTATAATCAGATAAATAGGTTGAGGACAATATAGTTAGAGAGAGGTTGCAATCAATTACCTGGTAGTAAGACCCAATGAACTTAAGAATATTTACTTCGGGTATACATTTTCAGTTAGGAACTTAGGTATTGACATAAGAACATAACATAAGTACAGCCTTGCTGGAACAGGCCACAGTCCATCCAGTCCAGCATTCTGTCTCACACAGTGGCTCACCATTTCCTTCAGGGTATTCCCAAGCAGATGCCTTCACCTGCTTAGGATTCCCTGGAAATGGCATTGAGAGATATCCTGCCTATCTCTCCAACCCGAAGGTTGTCCTTAGGTATCCATAATTATAGCCACTGATACCCTTGTCCTCCATGAACTTGTCTAATCCTTTCTTAAAGCTGTCAAGACTGACAGCTGTCACACCACTTCTTCTGGCAGAGAGTTCCATAGACCAGTGATCATCTGGGTGAAAATGTACTTTCTCTTATTTGTTTGAGAACTAGTACCCAAAAGTTTCATCGAGTGCCCCCTAGTTCTAGTGTTATGCGATAGGGAAAACAGTTTTTCCTTATCTACTTTGTCCATACCATTCATGATTTTATAAACTTCAATCAGGTAACCTCTTAGATGCCGTCGTTCAAGAGTGAAAAGGTCCAACCGTTGCAGCCTCAGATGGTAAGAAAGTTGTTCCAGTCCCCTAATCATTTTGGTTGTCCTCCTCTGCACTTTTTCCAGCTCCATAATATACTTCTGGAGGTATGGCGACCAGAACTGTACACAGTTTTCCAGATGGGGCCTCACCATAGTTTTATAAAGAGGCAAAATGACACTTGCTGACTTATTTTCTATACCCTTCCTAATGATCCCTAGCATTGAGTTTGCTTTTTTCACTGCTGAGGCACACTGGGTTGAAACCTTCATTGAGCTGTCCACCAGGACACCAAGGTCCCTTTCCTCGTTTGTCGCAGAGAGTTCAGAACCCATCAGTTTATAAATGTAATTGGGGTTTTTTGCCCCAACATGCATCGCTCTGCACTTACTAATGTTGAAGCTCATTTGCCACTGTTTTGCCCACTCCCCCAGTGTCAAGAGATCCCTCTGGAGCTCCTCTCAATCGCTCACAGTTTTCACTACCCTGTATAATTTAGTGTCATCAGCAAATCTGGCTACCTTGCTATTTACTCCTACTTCTAGATCATTTATGAAGAGGTTGAAAAGCAGTGGTCCCAGTACTGAACCTTGGGGGACCCCACTCTTTACTTCCCTCCATTTGGAGAAGTGTCTATTTAGTGCTACCCTCTGTTTCCTGTCCCTTAGCCAGTTGCTGATCCAAGACAAGACCTGTCCCTTTATTCCATGACTGGTAAGTTTATTCAAGAGCTTTTTGGTGTGATACCTTGTCAAAAGCCTTCTGAAAGTCCAGATAAACAATGTCAACTGGATTCCCCCTTATCCACATGCTTGACACTCTCAAAAATTCCAACAGATTAGTTAGGCATGATTTGCCCTTGCAAAAGCCATGTTGGCTCTCCTTTAGCAGCACCTTCTCTTCTATGTGCCTATTAATTCTTTCTTTTAGGATGGTTTCCATCACTTTACCTGGGACACATGTCAAACTGACCGGTCGGTAATTTCCTGGATCACCCCTGGATCCTTTTTTGAAAATTGGTGTTACATTCGCTACCTTCCAGTCATCAGGCACAAACCCTGATTTGAGGGAAAGATTATATATTTTGGCTAGGAGATCAGCAATTTCATCTTTAAGTTCCCTGAGAACTCGTGGATGGATGCCATCTGGTCCTGGGGATTTGTTAGTGTTTAGTTTAACAAGACATGCAAGGACCTCCTCCCTGGTTATTTCTATCTGGCTTAATTCTTCAGTTTCCCTCCCTTCGAAGATAGGCTCTGTTTTGGGCATGTGGTCTCTGTCTTCTTCAGTGAATACTGAAGCAAAGAATTCATTGAGTCTCTCTGAAATCTCTGTTTCCTCTTTAATAACCCCTTGCCTTCCACTGTCATCTAATGTTCCAATGGCCTTTCTAGTTGAGTTCTTACTTCTAATGTACTTAAAGAAGACATAACAAGAATTGTAAACCGCTTTTTGATTTTGAAAGACTTTTTCTTATCTTTGCTTCTGACTGCTGTGTGTGTTTGCTTCACAAAGGGAAAAGACTCAAAGACAATGGTTTTGCACATAGATATTGTGTGCACATAGAGGATGGAAGGGCAAGAAATGTGGTGGTGAAATAAGTGGGGGTTCTTTCAAGTTTGTAGTGTTTAATGGATTCATGTGCAAGGAAGTGTGAGCATGCAGAGGAAAAGAATGGACCTCAGAGATATGTTGCTTGGAGTCAAGGTTGACTTAGCCTTCGATCCTTCTGAGGTTGGTAAAATGAGTACCCAGCCTGTTGGGGATGGGAATACTAATTAACTTATGAACTGCCCAGAGAGTGTACTAAATGCTATGGGGTGGTATATAAGTATAACTATATACCACCCCATAGCGTTCCTTCTGGAATGGCTCCGAAGATTGGTGATCCAGGGCACTGTGTGGTCCTGGTTTTCCTCATTTCTGACAGGCCGTACCCAGTCGGTGTGGATGGAGAGTGAGACGTCCAGCCCTAGGTCACTCCAATATGGGGTGCCTCAGGGCTCGGTACTGTCTTCTCTCCTATTTAATATCTACATGAAACCGCTGGGTGAGATCATCCGTTCCCATGGGGCACGGTACCATCAGTACGCGGATGATACCCAAGTGTACATCTCATCTCGTGGTGATCCCTGTGATGGTGTCAAAGTCCTGTCTGAGTGTCTGAAAGCTGTTGGGGTCTGGATGAGGGACAATGAATTACAGCTGAACCCTGACAAGACTGAGTGGCTTTGGGTCAGGGGCCCAGTGTTATCTTGGGAGTTACCATCCTTGGATCTGAATGGGACGTCCTTTCCCCAGACAGACCCAGTATGCAACTTGGGGGTCCTGCTGGACTCTCGGCTGCTGCTTGAAGACCAGGTGGCGGTGGTGGGCAGGAGGGCCTTTGCCCAACTTCGAGTGATTCATCAGTTGCGTCCACTCCTAGACCGGGACTCCTTACTCATGGTCACTCATGCTCTGGTCACCTCTAGACTAGATTTAGATTACTGTAATGTGCTCTACATGGGGCTGCCCTTGATGACCTTTCGGAGGCTGCAGTTGGTCCAGAATGTGGCTGCCCGGGTGGTGTTGGGGTGTGGGCGTTATGCTCAGGCCACTGTTTTGGGAGCTGCACTGGTTGCCAATTTGCCTCCGGGTGCAATTCAAGGTGCTGGTCATTACCTTTAAAGCCCTACATGGTAGTAGGCCAGAATACCTAAGAGACTGCATCGTCCTGAGATTTTCTGCCCGACCAACCAGAGCAGACAGGAGGGGCTCTCTAATTGTGCCATCAGCTAGAGGGGCCCGCCTCTCTAGCACAAGAAGGAGGGCCTTCTCTGTGTCCACCCCGGCTCTTTGGAATCTCCTGCCAGTGGAACTGAGGCAACAGATGGAACTGCTGCCCTCCAGGAAAGAACTGAAAACCTGGCTGGCAGGGCAGGTGTGGGGGGTTGGTGGAGAAATAGCCCCTGCCTGCTGGCTGGTTAAATAAGAGCCATCCTTCCTTCTTCAACATGTGCGGGTGGGTTTTTTAATGGGGTTTTAAGGGAGTTACTGCTTTAAATGGGGTCTATTTATTAAGCACAAACACACACACACATACAACACAACCACCCACACAATACATACACACACACAACCACACACACAACACAATCACACACTCAATACACACACACATACGCAGCACAAGCACACCCACAACACACCCACACACATTACACACACACAACACTACCACACACACAACACACACACACACACACACACACACACACACACACAAGCAAGCTGTGTGGGGATAGGAGGGGCTACCCCTCCTCCCCCCAAAGCTTTGCCTAGGACAGACAGACAGACACACACACACATGCCAGCCTCCCCGTAGCTTCGGGGGGGGAGGAAGAGCCCCTCTCCCCCCTGCGCATGTCTTCAGCGAGGCAGCGTTGAGAGCCTCGACGCTGGCAGGGAATGAGGAAAGGCTGGTGAGCTTCGCAACTCAGAAGGCCATGTTGGGGAGGCCAGGCAATGGAAGGCCCAGCCAGCATCAGGTAAGTGGGGCAGGGGACAGGGACTGGGGGGGGGGGCAAGAGAATGGGGCGGCATGGTTCTTGGGCCCATCCCCCCCAGTCACTTGGAGGACCCTGAATTTGCTGAGGGTGGAGTCCCTAAACGCAAGACCAACATGCTCAAGAGGGAGGCTGCTGGCAGATTACATCAAGCTGTGTGAATGTGGAGAGATACAGATCATTTAATGGTCTGCCAATTACTGCCAGAAACATGCACCTATGAGGACTTATGTTTGGCCAACTTCAAATCCAAGAAAGTGGTTTCATTTTGGTAGTCCAGGGCTTGGTTTGTCCCAATCAAAAGCAAAAGACCATAAAGCGGAAATTATACATTACTTGTAAACTTACATATTACTTGACTGAAGGATGCTTTGCCGTCTTCGTGTTATGACCAGGATGCATACATCTTTTTTGCTGATACTGTTTTTTATTGTAATTGATATTGATAGGTAATTTTGTGGATGTATACATTTCCCCTGTTGAATTGATATTTTGTTACTGTAAATAACATTGTGATAGTGTTATGTAGCTATGTAACTCGCGATTTGTGATACTGCAATATAGCATTGTGATGTGATACTGTTTTGTGAATGAATATCCTGAATTGTGTATATTGAATTGTGTACTGTATATTGAATTGCGTATTGTATTTTTGATTTTTAGTATTAATAGTATGTTATTGAATTATGTATTACTGTACTCATTGCATATCATGTTATTGTATATTGTACTTATTGTCCGCTACCAGATTGCATTTTCTTTGACACCAAATGCAGGTACAAGTTCTTTCCAGCTTGTTCGAGTTTTATAGCCTGAAAAAAAGGGAGGACTATAACTGTGTTGGAGATGCATTTTAAGTTCCTTACTCAAACCCTTCCCAGCATGGCTGCCAATCAGTTCTTCCATGCATTCAGCATGTTTAGCTGAAGAACCATCTTTAACCATGTTAGGTTGAGCATGCTTTTAAAACTTATGTGATTGGGAGCTCTCCCTTTTTAGGCTCGCAATCATGGGATTGCTACAAGCACATTCAGCTGTTCTGCATGAAAACACCTCTTCAGATCTTTGCACTAAATACATGAATATATGATTGACACACGGAGAGGGAGACTAGGTAAGGAACTTATGTGCATCTCCAATTTCCTATCATAGTTACAGCCTCCCCTGCTTTCAAGCTATAATGCCTTATGATCTCTTCCTTTTCTCTTTCACATTTTAAATCTGTGTTCTAATCCCATTTGAATTCTAAATAGTGCTCCATATAGTATTTTAATGTTATTGTTGCTTTATGGACTGTTCAAAGAACTTGTGTTTTGATGCAGGTATATAAAAATAATAATTACACAAATAAATTTGAAAATGTTGACAGAATCAATGCATGTTGTTCTAATACTGCACCCACTCTAAAATGAACCGTGTTGGCTGTATGCCTGTAAATTCAAAAGAGGGTCAGGTAAATTAGCAAAGAAACTCTTTCATAATGGATACATCTTGGGAGGAGTTCATGTTCCAAGAGCAGGGCTACTCACCCAATCATTTTGAGATGGGGTATCCCCTTGCTTCAGTACTAAGCTACAAACAGTTGGAAAAGTTTCCCATTAGACGGGTCAGTATATGATCAAAAATTCATCAGGTTGTGCTTCAGAGTAGACATATTCTAAATCCTTAGAAAAATCATGGCTAAGATTTACAACAGATACGGGCCATCTCAGTGGAGCTGAGGGCCAGTTTTCAAAATTGTTAGCAGCCAGAGGGCTACAGCCGTTAATTTACATAATTGGTTTTTATATTAAAAATACTTAGGTAATACAAGGGCCTCTTTAAGCTTAAAATTAAAAATGATGTGCAGGCAGGTTGGAAGCCCCAAGGTGTGTATGGAGGAGGGCAAATAAATAGACCGTGGGGCTGACTGCATTTCATCCGCTCCTATTTTTTAAATATGGCTGATGTTTTCCTATCAGCCAGAAAGATCCCTTCATCCCCATCCTACTCTAAAACAGTGGCTCAGCTGTGGCTTCTTGAACTTAAACCCAGCTGTTTTCTTTGGCTCAGTCTGCCATCAGTCCTGTTGTGGGAAAGCAGGAGGAAGCTGCTGGCAGCCTGATCAAATATGAACTTGAAATGAAATATCTTGTTATCCCATTCTTTCTGTATCCCACTGTGATCCTTTTTTCAATAATAACAACAATGGTAGCATTATCATCTTTTAAAAGTGCTTCATATACATTATTTCAACAATTGATATAACAAGCACATGCAGTAAGCTAATATTCTTTGAGATGAGTGTTTGAACTAACACTGTGGCTTGTCTAAGGCTTCCTAGTGATATCATGGAACAAGCAAGATTTAAATGGAACTCACAACCTTAAATGTTACAGGATATTAAGGCCAATACCACCATTTTCCCTGTAAACTGATCAGTCTTAAAAGGTGTTATGTAGGTACTAATATTTATCAAAGATATATGGACCAGTTTATTGGAGTTTCATCAGAGTCTTAATCTGAATGCATTTTAGAAGTCATGCTAAGAAGATTGCAGAAGATAACACAAGACCTATTGGAACATATCTGGATGAATTGCAATAGATCTCCATGGATTATTTGTATTCTTTTAAAATGGTAACCAGAAAAATGTGGATTGTCCTCCCAAAAAGTTAGTTTGTAGAAAGCAATAGGGTGAACTAGAAATGAATTTGCTTCTGAAATGACTGCAAGTGGAATTCTAGGCTGAGCATGTATCCCATCACCTTATAAAAAAACATTTACCAGTTGGTGGATATCAGAGTTTTAGTTTTTAAAAAGTCAGAGGTCTGCCATTCCTTGGTATCTTCCATTTATCCAAATATTTTATGTGTTAAATGACTAATCTAGATACTCCCAGAATAGTGTAGTTTCTATTTCCCCCATACCACTCTAGTAATGCCCAACTCTAGTGCTCATATGAAACAGTTGTATCACATTGCACATACCATGGAACCTCAATTAACAAATGGCTCGGTTAACATAAAAATTGCATAACAAAAGGAAATCCAAAGAAAATTGTGGCTCAGTTTACAGATTATTATTTTTTGGAATGGATTAATTGGTTTTCAATGCATTTCTATGGGAAATTGCATTTAATGCATTCCTATGGGAAATTCAGTTAAAGTAATTTTCGCTGTAAGAAACTTCATGGAGAATGCATTTATTACATTAACTGAGGTTCACTGTACCATTCCAGCACTTCCACCCTGGCCTCTATATAAAACACAGAACTGAATTGCTTACTTTCTTAGCAATATATCTTCAACATGTCAATTAGTGAGGTTCAAAAAGACCAGAGTCATGGGTGACTGGCTAGTATACAGTTACCATGACATACAAATCTCTAGTAAAGGTTTCCCTTCCTCGAAAGCCAGTCGTATCTGACTCTAGGGTTCAGTGCTCATCTCTGTTTCAAAGCCAAAGAGCCTGCTTTCGTGATCATGTGGCAGGCATGACTAGACACCAGAGCGCACGGAACACTTTTTACAAATCTCTAATTTTTCAGTATTCTGCCCAAGTTATTATTTGATTGAAATATGCCCTTCAACTCTGAGAGAGGATGGGCTTGAAATGCAAAGAAATGCCTGTATTTGATGTAGAATCAAACTTCCATTATTCCTCTTCTGATGGCCCAACTATTCTATTAAAATCTAGAAGGTAGTTCCCATGTACCACTATATAAACACAAGTTCTGTTTCCTGAATTGCTAATAGTTTTCTGGTGTTGGGTGTCTCACAGGATAACCAAGGTCAGACTGCAGTTAGATGGATTATACTTATAATACAGGGGGGATCTAGTACTGTACAGTTAAATATATACTTCCTCATCATTGGAAAGAGGCATTTTGTGACGTGTGGTAATCTTTACTATCCCTCTACTTTACTAGGAATTTCAAATGACAGGAAGAAATCATAGTAGCACTTTGTCAGAATCTGTTAGCAATGTTATCCTCAAAAACATAGCTTGCAAGGAGTGTCAAAAGAAGAAGGAAGAAACTACTGTGTGACATATCTCTTCAATATTGTTGATCGTCTAAATAAAATGCAGCAGAGCAGGAAAAAAGTGCAGAGATGCTGTGTAGGAGGTAGTGTAAAGAGCACTCAAAGCCACTCAGTGGTGCTTAGCAGAGGATTTCATTTATCGGTACATGAAATGGAAATATCTAATTCTGTAAATTTGAAACAGGTATTGCAGAATGTAAACAGGATTGCTGTGCAAATGCTCACCTTAATGAAAACTGCCTTTTTGCCTTGAGGAGGAAATGCATGTAGGCAAAGCCACTATCAACCAGCATCATAAAGCAAGCATGCATCAGACATTAAAAGAATGGGTTGCGTTCTTAAGTGAAGTTAAAACAAAACAAAGCAAAAATACTTCTTACAAATTACCGTGACAGGGTGAAAGCAGGTGTTTCATTTCCTTTAATGAAATAACTTCCATTTGCAAAAGGGGGAAAAGTCGGGAGGGGACCCACACATTTCCTTTAATAGTGCAGTCCACACACCTGCAGCTTGTTAATGTAAGTGCCATTATTAAAGGAAATGTAAATTTAGAAATGTCTACAGATTTATAAAAGCATGCCTATTTTTTTCCATCCTGCAATTTGCACTAAACAGATTTGGAATCGCCTGGCCATTCTTCCCAAGACAATGAAAACATAATGATCACTGATTCCCTGTGAATCTGCTTTCATAAACTGCTGAGCTGCAAATCAACTTAACGTATTTCATTGATACTTAGCTTGCGAAGTTTGGAGATTACTGCCACTTTAGACATAATAACGCACTTTTAAGCATTCACAGACACCTTTATATTACTGACCTGCCAGCTAGGTTCCCGACGCAGCCCTTTTATCCAGTCTTCCTCCAAGTCCTTATTCTCCCTCGTGCGTGTTTCATCCATAGCAGATTGTGGCTTGAACAATCTCAATTGGCCACTGGCTGTTAGACTCGCTTTGTAAGCCTTTTAACCACCGCAGCAGTAAGTGCAGTTCAGAGGCAGACTGTCATGAAGAAAATGTCATGCCACAAGATGGGGCTTTTTGATATGAACAGCCCACCGGGGGTGGGGGAGAACCAAATTACAGAGAAGTGATAGTGTATTCTAACATGTGCTGACAGGTCCAGGAAGGAGAACACTATCAGCAATGGACTCCGCTACAGCTTAGGTAATGAGAAAGGCTTTTGTGACTAAGTGAAAGAGCAAAATAACACTACATGCAAAAATGGAGAATGTGATGCTAACAAACTATTTTGAGCATGCCTCCCCTGCTTCCAGTGAACAATACGGTAGCATAATTAAAAAAAGAAGATATTTTGAAAGGGCAAAAAAAAATCAAATGCTATAAAAGGTATGGGATCTGTGTGTAAGATATTTATTTTCTTAAAATAAATATTTCATACATTGTTCAATACTTAGTAAATGCAGAACCATGCAACTCAAGAGAGAAGTGGGCTGGGTTTTCAAAGACTGGAGCCAGTAAGTGCTTGGAATGGCATTTTTCCACCCATTTTTCTTTGTGAATCTTGTTTGTTTGGTTTTTTTTTAATTCAAAGATGTGAATGACATCAGTTGTTTATTCCTTGAGGGGGGAAGGGAGGGAGGATCAGTGCACTGAAGGGTCACAGTGCTATACTGTGTTTTTATGAAAAAGAGGGTAAAGCTCCTATATCTTTAATTGGTTATGTTAAAAGGGGAGGTGCAGCAGATACAGTTTCTCAGGCAAGCTATACCTGCTGAAATCACAAATGTCAAAGGTACATGAGTCCTCTCCTCTGTTTCCTGCAGCCATCCTACTCTTGAGGTAAGACTAAATATACTCCAACCTCCAAAACGTAAGAAACCAATCCACAGTGGTGCTGAGAACAGCAATTTTAAAACAATGTTGAGACTGTGACTTTACAAAAGATTTAAAATTTCAATTCTGCTAAGCGTTCCTGGCTTAAAACTAGATCTAATCATAATGCAGTTATCTTACACAATACTAAGTCTAGTAATAATAAATATGCAATAATTTATCATACATCCCATCCTGCTGGAAAGTTCATCCATGGGTGTGCTTTTAAGCAGGGGTCCTGAGGGTGAAGTCCTAGAAGGTAAGGTGACTTGAAAGTCCTAAGGAGCTCTCAGGATTTTATATTTGAGATGTAGCTGGCTCTATGTAGAATCCACTTGTTCCTTTTTGGGGGTGGGCACATGGAGCTCTCACACTGAAACTTCCCAGTCTCTGGTGATGGAGGGGAAGATAAAATCAATTATTTAGTAGGCATTGCATTTAGTGACATATGGAGAGAGGTAAAATGAGTAGTGGAAGACTCAACATATCTAAAGGAAATGCACATCCACTCTTCAGTCACTATCCCACCCCTCTCATTTTAAAATCAAGAGAAAGTGGTGGTTGTTTTTTTTAAAGAACAGCAGAGAATACCAGGTCTGTAATGTGGAAAGAATTCATTGTCAGCTGCAACTCGCATCCAAGAATGCATTTTTTCCTGAAGCAGTAGAAATGCCACTGACGTGAATTTGTTTAAGGTGGATCCCAGCTTGTCATAAAGTGACCCACACTATGATCACAGAGCCATCTCCTGTGGCAGGATTTAGCACCGAGACTGCAATGGACTGTCGCAGCCTTGAGGGTATGGACAAGGTGCTCCTTCACAGCCAGTCCATCTGGCATGGCCTCTTCCACCTCCATGACCATTGGGAATCAGAGTTCCTCCTCTGCTCATTTTGCCATTAGAAAGAATTATCCACCTCTGAAAACATATGGAGCCTAGGGAAGTATAGTCCCTGGTTGCATGGAGAACTGGTTTATTTAGAAGTCAATTAGCAGTCTATGGACCAGAATTGGCATAACACTCAACAAATAGTGGATTTTGCACTGACACAGTATTTTGCAAGTGCAGAGAAGAACAGGAAATGCCACACAGTGTACTGTGTGCCTCTTGATATTGTCAAGAAACTTGCACTATCCACAAGTGGGCTATGTGGAATGGACCTGAAAAATAAGGACAAAAGATACTGGTCTATAGCATTTGATCTTCCTATCTTGGTTATTTGTTTGATTGGAATCTTCATTACTTGTCCCCATTGCTTTGCATTTTTCCTGATCCAGAAGCCAGACCTTCATATCATAATTAGGATAAAACTCACTTTCTTTATGGAACAGAACACATTCTAATGATTTTATATATCCACAGTTATGGAGCTATGTGGATTTCCTAGATGGAGAACTAGACAGACAGCGGGGCAGTAGTGTGAGCACATTATGCAAGAGAGACAGTGTTTCAACCCCTGCTCCTTATTGGAATCCTTGGTCTACATCAGTAATTGTGAGTATCTGTAAGAGTACTTTATAACTGTAGAATAAAAGTATGTGATCTTGTGTATCCATATACGTCAGAAAAAAAAAGGAGAGGAATCATAACAAGAAGAAAGTAAATAAAGTTGGAAATGACCTCAGACTGACTATAAGAAGTAAGCAGAGGTTAAAGAATGGATCAAAAGTGCCACAAAATTTTTGTCTTATTGCTTTGTTTTGTTTACTCTATAATAGTCTTGAAACACAGACTAACATGGCTACCATTTCAAAAATTTAATAGATGAAGAGTGTTACCTGAAATGAAGTGAAACTAACAACAGTTGAGTCTGTGTGAAAACATGTTGGTGATATTAGGGTTGATATCTGGTGCAGACATGTATATCTCAGAAAAGTACTATGTAGTATACCAGGTAGCATACTTAGGAGTGACTGGAAAAGCATATCTCGCTTCTGTTCTGTGTTTCTCCATAAGCCCACATAAATCATAACCAGACACAACTTTAAATAAGTAAAGAGTGTCATAAGGTGGTCAAATTTCGCGGCCTTTAGTTGCCCCTCCAGCCGCAAAATACTAGCATGGTCCTGTGTGGTTGTGCTCAGTGGTATCCTCTTGCTTTGGGCATTTTGCCTGCGGCACGGTCTTCTGCCCAGTTAAAACCGGTTCATATATGGGGAGATGGCAATCCTGCAGTATAGCAGGTGTCTGGGAGCAGTTTATAATGGCAAATTAAGAGTCCCGATTAATGCCACCTCCCACAACACAACCACACAATCCCATGGAGAAGGGTAGGCTCTGGGGAAGTCCTACTGGTTGTGACAAGCTGGTAACCTTTATGGCAAAACTGTCCGAGTCGACGATGTTCCCCCAGGCCAGGAAACAAAAGTAACCCTTATTCCCTTCAGGTTTCTGATGAGCCCCAAGGTTGTGGGCATGAGAGAATAGTCCACCTTTGAAGAACATTCCAGCTCTTATCAGCGAGCGAAGATGCTAGAAAGGGCTTCTTCGTAGCAGCTTTATTGTTGCATAGCAAAGATCCAATAAATGCAAGATATGTAAACTAAAATCTCCTCTAAACTATACTGGATTACATACTTAGTAAAATAACAAAGTAAATAGGCAACTAATATAACTAAGACATAGATTCGTGCGGGCTGGATCGTCCCCATTCACAACATGGATGAATCATAGTTTTGAAAGAGAAAGCTTCCCGCTAGCACAGGACAAGCATTCCTTGTCACCACGAATGTGAGGGCCTTTTTATAGGGTTTTGGGGTGCTCCCACACCACCTTTAGAATGTTAACAATCTTCTTCAAAGATGATTGTTATGACTATTATCCTGTTTGTTAAAATTCCCAGGTGTGGCTTATCTCAATGTTCCATCTCTGAGATGCGTCTCTTTTAAGTGGCATCCAAGAGATTGGCCTTGCTAATTGGCAAGTTATCTAAATAATGACCTATCAGTGTAAAGTGTGCCTGCATTGGAATGCAAATGGCATGACTCCTGCCTCTTTCTCTAAGTGTTAGGCTACTTAAACTAAAGCAAATAAGAACAACCACTTTACTTCTAAATAAATGTAGGAACATATAGAAAAATAATGACATCTCAATGGGATTTCCTGACAAAGAGAATGCTAAAATAGTATGTAGTACAAATAATTTTTTCCAGATAATAGAATTTGACTTTAGATTTTATATTGCATAATAAGAGGAAAAATGTACCTGAAAATCTGATACAGTACACAGATGGGGTCCTTTATTTTCAGACCAAGAAAGCAAGCACAATACACCATTATCAACACAGAAAGAAGCCATGTCTTTTTTTCTTTTGTAGACACCAAACAAGAAACGACCAAAGAACAGAGAATCATTAATTGTACTTGTTATCTTTGAGGTGTGCCATTTTGGTAGCAATAGTTTAGAAGTGGAATATTTCCATCACTTCTCACTGTAAGCTACCTCTAATATTTTAACATATAGTGAATTATAATTATAGAAAGTAAATGAATGAACTCCGGAGGCAAAAATAAACCCAACCCCTGTCAGTTTCTCAATTTTTCACAGAACTGCATAAGAAAGTCATCAGCTTCTTCGTAGTCAAGCCAACAACATGAGAACATTTTGTACAGAGCTAAAGCCAGAGTATGAGAGCTTTGTAAAGAAAATGTTATTTTACTAAAATCAGCAGAACTCACTACATTGGGCCACAAAGAGGTTTCTATTGGACCATTACAATTATAATTATGCAGTTTTCAATAGAAACACATCCCCATTTCTTGTTATGGGGCAGCCATTGGAAAATAAATGAAAATGCTCACAGGTTCCCTCATGTGGTCAGTCCTGTTTATGATCAAAATGAATCTTTTTTAAAAAAACTTTCCTTAGCACCTTCTTCCCAGATGCTGTGAACTACAGCCCCACCAAGGACAATCTAATCGGAACTGGGATGCATTGTCCAACACATCAAGTGAGAGGTTGGCTCAAATCTCATAGGCAGTCATTCTATTGAGTAGTAATTTAGTGGAGAATTGAATAATTGGAGAAATCCATCTAGCATCTGACACTTTCCAGAATATATTCAAAAAGGACAAACTTAGAGTCACAAGGAAATTAGATAGTATGAAAGTGATATTTGAATTAGGTAATGCATTCAGACTTGAACATGTTTGGAATTCACGAAATAATGCCATATTCCAAATATATCCAAATCTGAACTTGACAGGTCTGAATATCTGTAATGATAATTACTAATATTCAGAGTCCCATTTATTCAGAAAGCAAAAGTCTAGATCAGGGTGCCCAAACTACGGCCCGTGGGCCCAATTAGATCCCTGCATATCATTAATGTGGCCCACTGTGAGCATCCCCACCTGCCCCCATCACTTGACAGCAGCAGCGGTGGCGATCATGCTTTGTCTGGGCTGCTCTGAGCAGTCTCTTGCTTGGTCCCATCCCCTCTGCAGCCTTTGCCAAAACCGATCGCAGCATTGGGGAAATTTTTGGAGCCTCTTGTGTTTCAAAATTCACGGCACTAGGAGAAACCCCTGGTGTGCCCGGGATGACATCACCACAGTGCACCAGGTTTACCTTCCAGTGCCGCGAATTTTGAAACACAGGAGGCTCCGAAAATTTCCCTGACACGGCGATCGCCTTTGACAAAGGCTGCAGAGAGGATGGGACCGAGCTAGAGGCTGCTCAGAGCAGCCAGGACAACATGTGGCCGCTGCCGCCGCTGCCGTCAAAACTGTCAGCAGTGGGAGCAGCCCACCTCCGGCCCCCACAGCTGTGTGTCGGGGGTGGGACCGGCTCACAAAAAAAGTTTGGGCACCACTGGGCTAGATTTCTGCCTGCCTACTAGAGTAAGAAATAAAAGTGAAACCTATTTCTCAAGCATCCTGGATTGATTTCTTAAGAAATGAAACTTAAATTCCTCAAACGCGCTGGCAGTAAAGATAGTGGGGACAGAGAATGCAGTGGCTCCTGTTTGGGTTGCCATCGTTTCCCAATGGAGGTGGGCTAGGTGAAAGCAAAGCCTGTCTGCACCAATTAAATCTAGGAACTGATATCAGAAGGTAGGCACAGCTGGTTGTAAATCCTCTGATCATTTGGTGTTAGGTTATATTCTAAATTTGGACAGTTTTCTCTGTGTCCTTTGCTGGACTCTCAACTTATACTTATATCCCATTATATATTGTTTTCTTAATATATTTAGGAATAAGATTTAAGATTAGTAGATTCATAAATTAATATATAACAGGGAAATATATTACATTTGGGCTGATTTAGGGTGTATTAGGAAGGGAAATGGGATTTTGTTATATAGAGACAGATATAGTATACATGTTGACTGTAATGGAGTTTGGGATATTGAGCAATTCCAAATTTTAAAAATTTCATTTCCAAAAGGTGGTAATTTTGAATTCTGAACCTCAATGTTGAGTCTGAATGATGGTGCTAGTGCACATCCCTATTTTGAATTTCCTGCCTCTGCTGACTTTTATCTTCCTCTTAACTCAGGAGTTCTCAACCTTTTTAAGCCAGGGGCCAAGACACGCTCCCTCAGACAGTTTCAGGGGCTGTACGTCCATTTTGCCCTTCCTCCACCACATGGCACTTCCTGGTGTGGTGGGCCACATGGAATGGCACCGTGGGCTGCATTTGGCCCGTGGGGCACAGGTTGAAAATCCCTGCTATAACTGCAAAAGAAACCAGCCTCCTACAGGGTTTCCCCCTAAATAATGAGTTTCTCCAGCTCAGGCTGCCTATTCCCTCAAAAGAGTATTATCTACTTCCTTCCTTTACTGTTACCTTCATTTCCTCCCATTGCACTTCCAAAACTATGATAAATAAACCTCTTTAATTATTTCTGCACCTCATGCTGTCTTGATTGTTCAATTGAGTCCTTTTTGTCCTTTAGACAAAAAGTCTAAAGCAGAGCAAGAAATGTCTGTAGTGTATGAATGTAAGTCTTACACAACCAGGGCTCCTACATTTGTCCAACTTGGAGAAGCTACACAAGAACAGATGGTTTCCCCTTCAGAATCACCAGTTCAAAACAAAATAGCTTGTCTGTTGCAAGAGTTAAAATGAAATATTTCACATTTCATGTACAAAATTAATCAGACTGGCAGTTGAAGTTATTTCTGAACTAATTATTTGATATTTTTACTTGCAGAGTATAGCAGCCTCATGCTGAACTTGTGACAGCTGTAGCAAATAACTAGTCTACAGACTGATCATAAAGCAAAAAGGGAAATTAAAAACTTATTTATTATTGAGGAAATCAATTTATAAATAGTGCAAAAGAATAAAGTGATACTAAACTCCAATGATTTTCTTTAGAACTGGTTTCCACATATGCAAGGGCCTATGCATAACTAAGAGAAAGAGAAAGAAGCAGGTAGTGACCTCAAGAGAGAGAGAGAAAGGAAGGAAACCTAAAAGGGCCGATCTACATCTAGAAAAGATTAGAGCAAGGATGGCCAACCTTGGCACTCCAGGTGTTCTTAGATTTCAATTCCCAAAAGCCCTGATTAGCAGGAATGCTGACTTGGGCTTCTGGTAATTGAGGTCCAAGAACACCTGGAGCACCAAGGTTGGCCATCCCTGGTAGAAAAATCACACCCTGGCAATGTAGCTGTCTATTCAATATATATAATGCTTTCAGATCATTTTCTCTATGCATTTGGTGCTCTGTTGCAACAGCTTCAAGACTGATACCAAGATGGTATCTTCCAATGCATCTAAGGGTAGGATAAGCTGATAAGCTACTGGGGAAATGACAGAACAACTAACATGGCCTAGACAATTTTGCTCATTCCATTTTTTTCTACATTTCCTTTCTGTGGTCTCTGCCTCATTCTGCCTCAGAGGGAAACTGAGGGGTTGACCCAGATGGGTTAAACCTGCTGCTCCAAATTAACATTTTACTCCTTCATGTGGCTAATGCATGAATAGGGTTATATGTATTATGACAGCAGTGAGGATGGCCTGCTTTCCTTGTCTTTCTTTGCCTTATTATGGCTGTCAGGAAAGCTACACAGCCTTTATGCCCTTCAGACCGCATGGCTCTCGCTTACTCTCAGGATGGTGTGGCAAAGAAGTCCCAGCCGAGCCGTTCCTCCTGGCAATGGCGTGGATGTTCCGTCCAGTTCAACTGGCTCATAAGTGGGAAATGGGGATCTTGCAATGTTGCAGGCTTCTGGTAGCTATGTTACATGGCAAATCAAAAAGTAAAGAATGTCCTGTCACACAATGCCAAACCGCTTTTCAGAGAAGGCTTGCTTTGGGAAAGTTACGGGGGTGGCAAGATAAGAGTTACCTTCAAAGAGAAACTGGCAAGTTGTTGCCATTCCCAGTTCATGAGAAATGAAACTCTTCACTCTGCTCCTTGCGGCATCCCACACACCTTCAGAAAAAAGGTCTCTTTGTTGACCCATTAGAAGTTTATCCCTTCTCCACAATTTCTCCCTCCTCTTGGAGAAAACCACACTACTAAGAGATCTTTATTTAGCAGCATTTAGCAGAATTTATTGTGAAAAGTGCCATTTCCAAAATATCTAAGAACTCATCTAGGCTATGCTGGATTACATATTCAAAAAGGCAACAAAGAATAAAGATTACAAATTTAAGTAAAAGATAGTTACTAACGGACTTGCTCGCCCTCATGAATCAAGTCATGATTCAGACTGACAAAAGCTACATTTTACATTTTAAAAGGCTGTTGCGCACTTTAAAATAATGAGGGGATTTTATACCCTTTGTTGTGCTCCGACACCCACCTCTAGAATTTAATAATTGTTCTAGAAGATACATGATTTGACCATTAGCTGGTCTTATGACACTTGTAGGTGTTCCTTATCTCGCTGTTCTGTCAGTAAGAAGCCTCACTTTTAATTGGCATGTCTGAACCCTTGGCCTTGGCTAACTGGCAGGCCTTTATCTATTCAAATGCTAATGTTGAGTGTGCTTAGTCATTGTGCTGCAGTTCTCTTTCTAAGTGTTAGACTATTCAGATCTAAGAGATTACATGTGAACTATAAAGTTCCCTAAATCAATACAACGTAACTTTAAAAAAGTAACTTCTCTATGGATTTCATGACAATGGCATTCCATGCAATGCAGGAAAATAGCATTCACCAATAGTTATCCCATGTTCCTGGGATCTAAAACAATAGCACAGAAGCTCTTCCGGTGGCTTAGTGATTAAGACACTGAGCCAGAGACTGGAAAGTCAGGTTTTGATACCTGGAAGCTGCACTTGGGGACAAGAAAGGAGCCTCATTCGGGCGTCCCCTGAGTGGAGTTTCTCCAGCAAAAATCCTTTCAACCCAGAGTAAGCTCTGACACAAAATTATTCTTATTATAGCAGCAGGAGTGAAAAAAGATGGGAGAGAAAGTGGGTTGGGAGAAGAAAGAGTAATCATATAACGTTCTGCCATGGGAAATACAACAGATTATATAGAGACCTCCAACCACAACCACTAAATAAAAGTGTTTGAAAGCTCCTGAAAGAAGTGACCAGCAATTATTATTTAAAAAATAATTTCCTATGGATAAACTCAGCTCCTCTACCCCATACGCAACATTCTCTAGGAGTTTTGCTCCTAATTTTGGTTGCAAACTGAGTCTAGCCTGTCTCTGCTGAAGATTTCCTTATACCACACTCCCAAACGTTTTCTGCATCTATTAAATGACCTAAGCATCTGCACAGTGCATGTATGCATCCTTACTGGGAAGCGGCTGACTGCAGTTTCCTACTCAATGTCAAATACTGATATATTCTTAATGTATGAGGTTTATCTAACTTAAAAGTTGCACACCAAATGGAAGGGGAAAGCCTATGTTTTAACAATATGTTTTCCAGCAATTATTTAGATCTATGGTACATTATTCATATGTATGGTACACTGGACTTCAATTATATTCATTTAATTATTTCCCCCCTCCCACCCCCAACATCCAAAGAAACTGTGTAAATTGTATATAAACTGCAGGGATATGAAAACGTTTACTGATGGAAATCAGAAACCTTTTTTTTAAATTCTCATAGTGCTTGAATTATTTTGGAATGTGAGCGCCTGAAGCAAAGAAAACACATTAAAATCATCATATGAAGGAAAACAGCAATTTCCCCCTTTCAAAGCTGTCACTTATTTGCTAAAAGTCAAATATAACAGTTAAAGAGATTTCATACATCACTGAAATATATGCCCACATGTATACACAGATACATATATCCAAGGAAACAGAACTACTTTGTAGTTCTTTCCGAATGTCTGAAGGGGCACACTTAACATAGATAAAAATTCTGGCAAACCCTGCAAACTTCATCAAAGGAAGACTGCCTGAGCATTATTATTATTTTTTTAAAAACTCCTTTGAGGTTCTCAGAGGCCATCATAACTATAGTGAACAAAAAGATTCATGTAGGACTGGTTCATGCAATCATCTCAGAAATACTGTACAGAGAAATGCTGCTGAGCTTAACACAGGATAATGCCACACTTTAGTATGGAGATTCTATGTAACAATTGTGATTTGTATAATGTGTTGGAAAACATTATCATTGTGACCACAGAAACTTCAGTCTTACAAGGAGATAATGCTGAAATAAAGCAAATTTTACAGTCGCAGAAAGAAAAATGAACTGTGATTCATCACTAAAAAGAAGGGGACAAATTGTATCAATAAACTTCTTACCAAAAATCTTATATTACTTGCACAGGAGTACAGAACATGGCTTTTCCTCAAGTCTCATGAATTGTAGCATATGAAATGATAGATTCATCTGTATGATGACCACATTTCCAAAAAAATAATCATGAATTCACATGTATCAATGAGGAAACATGCTTGTCTGCCTATACAAATATTTCCTGTTCCAGAAGAAAGAAAATAAGTTGTTAAATTGCGTCTTATTCAGTGGTGGGCTCCAGCAGGTTTAGACAGGTTCAGGAAAACCAGCAGCAAAACTGGCTGGCTCCGCCCTGCCTTGCCCACCTCCTCACCCCACTCCGGATGACTAACATCCTTGCTGCTAGGTCCGGGCAACTGGAGTTACTCTGCTGCAGTTACTCTTTAAAGGAAAATTATAGCATCAAGGTGTAATTGCTAACTAGTGGTCTGATGAAGTTGACTTGATCCACAAAAGTTCACGTTAAAATACAGCAGTTTAAGCACGTCCACATTGTTGCATGGCCACGCCCACTGAGTTGGTCATGGCCACAGTGTGGTAGCAAATTTTTTTGAAGCCCACCACTGGTCATATTGTCCCTGACCCTTGCTGGTGGTTGGCAGGGTGGGAAGAGAAGAAACAAAGGGGCTCTCATAGAGGTGTCAGTTCCCTTCAACTGAGCACCCCTTGTCCCCAAATGTACTTTCATTTATTCATTCATTCAAGGTTTGCTACTAGCATTGGAACAAAGTTGTTTTGCAACTCCTATACACACACAGACACAGAGAGAGGAAGTTTCCCATCAGCTCTTGTTTGCATTTTGTTAAGGCAGTTTTGCCTACAGCTGTGCCTCATATAAATCTGGACAAAGTTGCCTTAAAGGTAAAGATAAAGGTCACCCTTGCTTGAAAGACAGTCATATCCAACTCTAGGGTTCAGTGCTCATCTCTGTTTCATAACCTAAGGGCCAGTGCTGTCTCCTTCTGCAGATGTTTCCGTGGTCATGTGGCAGGCATGAGTAGATATCATAGCACATGTAATGCTACTGCCTTAACAAATCACAAATAAGAGCTGACTGGCAACATATTCCTCTTTCTCTGCTGACCTCTATCTGGATAGATAACCCAAATTCATCAGTGGAAATCCAACTTCCTGAGTGCAAATTCACAGATGTGAAATTTTCCTGTTGTGTAATTGCACCCTGAATTTTTAACAAGTTATATATTGCCAGCACCCTGAAAATTGAATTCCAGAAAGAAAACATAACAAAAATAAAATACAGTGGTACCTCGCTTAAAGAGCATAATGCATTCCACGGGATTGCTCTTTAAGCGAGTTTGCTCTTTAATGGGGGGGATTGTGAACTCCGATTTAGTTGTTAAATGAGTTTTTGGTTAGTTTTAGTTAAGTGAGGTGACCATTCAGAGAAAATTCTGCTCTTTAAGCGAGTTAGTCTCTAAGTAAGGTGCTCTTTATGTGAGGTTTTACTGTACAGTAAAACATACATCTAAACACAAGAGAAAAACTGTTATGTATGTTAACTGTGTTTTCTGACAGGAGTGGAATGTATCTTTTCTCATGTGTCTATTCTTATGCAAATAAGTGGATCGAAAATGTGCACACTCTGTTAGCCAATAGGCTTGTTGTATTATTGTTACTGTTACTGTTTATAGGAGTGAAATGTATCTTTTCTCATGTATCTATTCTTATGCAAATAAAGTGGATCGAAAAATGTGCACACTCTGTTAGCCAATGGGGTTGTTGTATTATTGTTACTGTTACTATTGATAGTGTATATAAGTCCGAGTTTTGCACCATCCAAACTGTTCAAACCCCACTAATAAAGAGCTGAATTTCACTACTTCATTCGTCTGCTTCTTCATTCCTTGAACACAAAACTGGCGATGAAGGTGGGATGGTGTCCCCACACGGCAGCAGCATCGGCCCATTTGACCCAGCGCATCCAGAGAAATGAGCAACATACAAATGCCGGTTCCGCCACGCAATAGCCTCGCAGAAGATCACCGACGGAAACCAGAAGCGCTCCTGTTTCTTCGCTCAGTGTGGTTCGGAGATGCTTGAGCTGGCAACCCACCTCGTTCTCCCAATGGACATGGATGTGGTGCTGCTCACAGAAATCATGGGGGCATGGCTAAGAAGCCAATGGAGTAACATGCATTTTTCTCTGCTCGCACTCGCCAATGTGGAAACAAAGTGGATTTAATGTTTAAATGAGGAACTGATTTTTTTTTAAAAAGGGGGGGCAATCCAAGGCCATAAAATTATTTTATTGATTTTCAATTGAAAAGGAGGTTGGAGTCCGGGGATTGAGTGGCAATGGAGGCATAATGGGGGTTGCGTGGACTGAGCCACTCGGAGGCCAGACGGGACTTCCGAAAAAGAAGCAAGCAGACTTCGGAGTTTGGAGCTATTTGTATAAAATATTAAGAAAGAAGAGTGGCAGCTGTGGAAGGGAGCCCTGAAGGAAAAGTAAATCCAGAAGAAAGAATGTGGAGGTTGTGGTTGGGAAGGAAGGAAGGTGGATGATAAGGAGCAGAGAAGGAGAAGGACATGGTGTAATGGCGGCAAAGAACGAAACTTAAAAAGTGCTGATTGCCCGGAAAGTTGTATTGTCTGAAAGTTTGGAGAGGGGGTGCTAGATTGGAGCAATAGAAGGAAAAATTGGAGTAGGAAGTGTGAAGAAGTGGAGGAAGGAGGAGAACAAAAGAAAGAGAAAAGGAAGAAATGGAGGTTTTTGGATTGTTTGGGCTGTAAAGGGAGAGGTGTGATCTGATTGGGAGCCGCCGCCATGGCTTGGATTTTGGATTACTTGGAAGAACAGTTCCTCTGGGTTTTGCTATTTTTCCTTTTAAAATTGGTGCCTATTCTGGATCTGGACTATTGAATTACATTACCTTGCCTTTCCCTTTGCTTTTTACTTGGGAGACATAATATCAATAATACCTACATTTTTGCTCCTGGATGGACTTAACAGAATAGACGGCCCAGTGGGCATTCTTGGAATGTTTTGAGGGTGAATGTAGCTGATCTTCGATATCTCTCCTCTGCAGAGTACTTTTTATTTTTTGGGAATATAGCTACAGAGTGTCTTCTCTTCCTTCAATGTGAAAGAGCCTTGGAGATATATCTTCATTTGTGGTGATAAAGCAGTGAAAACACAATTAGACTCCAGTTGCAAATAATATTTCAATTAATAAAGTCAGGATTTTGTCAGTTGGATTACAATATTGAATAAGGCTTTGTAATTTGGATCTATCGTCGTTTAGAGAGTATAATAAGGAAGATTGGTCTCACCGGGTTTGTTATAAAGTTTGCCAAAAAAATTCAATCAAATTTTTGGGATTAAATACTATTTTTTGTGACAAATATAAGATCGGAGTTTTGATTAGATTGAACTCTGGAACAGTTTCAAGGAGAGACCTGTGGGAGATAAAAAAGTTGTGGCATTGAAATTATTGTTTGACATCACAATGGATAAAATTACAAGGGGAAAGGCAAAGGAAGAAGAGGTGGTGAAGCCTAAGAAGAAAGACAAATTACCAATGGAAGAGGTGTCCCCACCAACATCATCACCTGAGCCACCAATATTTGATCAAACACAAATTATGGTTGAATTTGGTAAATTGTTTAAGAAATTTGAGAAGATGGAAGAGGCAAGAGTGAAAGATAAAATGAAATTCTGGGAAAACAGGATAAATTGGCTACAATGTTTATTGATTTTTCTAAAAAGGTTGATCTTAATTTGCAAAGGATGGATGCCAATGTTAAGTCGATATTAAAGGGTTACATGAGGAGGAGAAAGAAATTAAGATGAAAGTGGATGTGCAGGAAAAAAAGGATAGATGTAATGGAAGAGATGATGAGAAAACAGAATATAGTGATTCGCAATATGGTGTAAAAAATGCCAGACCAGCTAAAGGATAGAATAATTGATTGGTTAAACAATTTGAAAATGGGGAAAGATTTTGTTAATGAGGACATTGTAAGTGCTTATAGGGTGGGTCCGAAGAGGGGAAAAGTCATACAGAGAAATGTTTTGGTCAAGTTTGCAAATTGGGGAGATAAGCTGAAGGTGATAGCCTTTCTAAAACAAGCTGGCTCTGGCATTTTGACAATTGATGGGAATGATGTGGAAGTCTATATTGACATTTCAATGAAGGAACATGGTTGGAGGTACAAGATGAAGCCGGTAACAAAATTTTTGATGGAAAAAGGGATAAAATATAATTGGTGTTTCCCACAACAGTTAAGATTTTTTTATGAAAGGAGAATGCATGTGATTGATGCTGAGACTGATGCATTGGAATATTTGTGTTTAAATGAATTGGTTAAGGCATCCTCAAGAGAATCGTTGGCACCGAGGAGGGCTTTGTTGGAGTCTGGGGCTGTAAGAAGGGATTATGGAGGAGCTAAGGAGGAAGGAGCTGCAGGAGGAGAGGAAACAGGAGAGACTGAGGTCGATCTACGATCATTGGTAGTAGTGGCTGAAGAGGGAGGTAAAGGTCAGAAAGGAGGGAAATAGGCGAAAGGAATGAATTTAAGAGTTTAAAAGGATGATTTTACAAACTGACTGATTTTGTTAACAAGAAAAATAATGCAAGAGCTTTAGTTGGCACATATATTTTCCATGTCCCCCCCTCCCCTCTTTGGAAGACGAAGGTGACTTTTTTGAACAAAAAAGTGGGGAGGTTAGTATTGAGTGTTTTGAGTCTTTTTTGCTGTTAGTATTGTGTTAATTATTGTGGGGTAGAAGGTATCACACCCAATGGAGAAATTAGAGGTGGAAAAAGACTGTGGAAAATTAAACTATGAAGAGTATTAAAGTGTTAACATGGAATGTGAAAGGTACAGGGTCCCCAGTTAAGAGAAGAAGAATTGAATTAGCTTTAAGGAAGGACAGGCCGAATATAGGCTTTTTGCAGGAAACTCATCAAAAATCTCAGGATACAAACAATTTTTTTAGGGTGGATGTAGCATTACGAAAGGGCATACGGCACATCAAAGGCAAGAGGAGTAGCAATTTTGATTTTGACCAGGCTGGGGGTTGAGATAATAAATAGTATTCCCGATCCGGAGGGTAGATATTTGATAGTTAGAGGGAAAATAGATGATGAGGAAGTAACTCTGGTGAATATGTATGCTCCAAATGATCACCAAGCTGAATTCTTAGAAAAAAATGTACAAAATATTGGTAAAAGAGAAAACAGCAAAGATGATTGTGTCCGGTGACTTTAATTTAGTAAGGTCAAATTTAGATTGCACAAATATATAAAGATGTGGAAAAGGCATTAAAGGACAGATGTTGGACAAGTGGATGGTATCCTCAGGTTTGAAAGATACTTGGGGAGAGATTAAGGGGTCAGAAAGGGTATATACTTATTTTTCACAGGTTTATAATTCATACTCTAGAATAGACTATATATTTGTAACGGATAATATGGTTAGAAATATGGAGGAAGTAGAAGTTGGAATTTTCAAAGAGTCAGATCATGCTAAATTGGTGATGGAAATGAGGATTGAGGGTAAAACAAAATTGAGAAGGAGTTGGAGATATGATGAAAAACTATTTAAAGACCATAAGTGCAAAGAACAAATCATGGAGAGTTGGAATGAAAGCTGGCAGTTGAACGACAATGATGAGGTAAACTTTAACATGGTCTGGGATGCCATGAAGTCAGTTTTTAGAGGGGAAATTATTCGGTTAGTTAGTATTAGATATAAAAAGTTTAAGAGGTCACAGGATAAAATTGATAGTGAGATAAAGCGATTAAAGGAGGAACATGCAAGGACGAAGGAAAAGAAGGTTTTTGGTAATTTGCAAAGATTGAAGGTTGAGTTGGTAGGAAAGGGCATAGAAAAGTTGAAAAGGGACCTTGTTTATTTAAAAAGAGAATATTTTGAGTACAGTAATAAAAATTCAAAACTATTGGCAAGAGCAGCTAAAGAAAAGAGAGAAAAAAGGGAAATTGGAGTTTTGATAAACGAACAAGGGATGAGATGTAATAAGATTAGGGATAAATGCAAAATTGCGAAAGAATTTTATCAAAAATTATATGCAAAAAAAGAGATAGATGTGAAGAAGCTTAAAAAACGATTAGAGAGGCAAATAGATATTGGCATAAAACAGGAGCATAAGGACAAAATGGAGGAACGGATAACAGAAAAGGAAGTAAAAGGTGTCATAGCTAGTTTGAAAACGGGGAAAGCACCCAGGGAAGATGGACTACCTGCTGATTTCTATAAGGAATTTAAAGATATAGTGGTACCAAATTTGGTAAAATTGTACAATTATATATTGGATGGTGGGCAAATTCCGACTTCATGGTATAAGACTACAATTGTATTGTTACCAATACAAGGAAAAGATTTGGGAAAAGTGGAATCTTATAGACCTATTTCGTTGATTAATCAAGATGCCAAGATCTTCATAGCGATATTGGCAAATAGGTTAAATAATTTTATGGGTAATTATATAAATGTAGACCAGGTGGGTTTTTTTGAAAGGGAGACATTTGGCAGATTTGACAAGAAGAGTGGTGGATTTAATAGACATGGTGAGACAAACAAAAGAAAAAGTGGGATTAATATCCTTGGATATCTTTAAGGCATTTTATTCCTTACAATGGGTTTCAATTAAGGAAATAATTAAAGGATATGGATTTGGTGATAAATTTAGAAGGGTAATTGATCAACTATACCAACAAGGCATAGCGACAGTTAGAGTAAATGATAAGGTTACTGATGAGATAAATTTAGAAGCTGGTATGAGACAGGGCTGCCCACTATCTCCAATTATGTTTATTATGGCAATGGAGATGCTAGCAAAAGCTATAAGAGAAGATGAAGTAATAGAGGGGGTTATGGGAAATAAAATAAATTTATATGCTGATGATACTCTGATAATTGCTAAGCATCCCGAGAAGGCAATGGATAGAATTCAAGAGCAGTTAAAGGAGTTTGAGGATATTTCAGGCTTGAAGATAAATTGGGATAAATTGGAAATGATGCTATGTAATATCGGAAAGGAACAACAGAAGAAGATAAAGGGAATGGGCAATATTCAAATTAAAGATAACTTGAAATATTTAGGGATAAATGTTTCAAATAGGTTCAAAGAGCTCAAGAGATTGAATTATGACAGCTTGAAAACAGAAATTAAAGTTTTCAAAAGCTGAAATTGTCGTGGTTTGGAAGAATTGCACTTTGTAAAATGATGCTCTGACCTACAATTAATTTTTTATTTGATGCCTTGGCAATTCAATTGAAAGATAAGGAAATTAAAGAGTTTCAAAAATTGATTAATGATTTTTGTAATGGTGGAAAGAGGCCTAGATTATATAAAAATGGTATTTATCTCAGAAAGAGGGAGGATCAGGAATGCCAAATTTGTTGGTATACTATCGAGCATTTCAAATTAAGAATGTTGTGAAGATATTGGCTAGGGAAAAAGTAATTTGGGAAGAAATTAAGATGAAGGATTATAAACATATTGGCAATATAGTCTTTTTAGGAGCAAATATGGGAAAAGTAGCAACCAAAAATACCATGATGAAGGGATTGATGAGTTCATGGGAAAAAGTTAAGAAGGTTTTGGCCCTGAATATTTCACCGATTATTGAAATGGAGGACATGGCAAATTTTCCAATAAAGATAGATAAAAGGGTAAAAGAATTTTTGGATAAAAATGAAGTTTTCCTGCTGAAAGACTGGCTACGGACCTGTACGGATACGGATAAAAGAACAGATTTGTTTGGGCAAATGAACTTGAATTGGTTTCAGAAAGTCTTGGTGAACAAATGGAACAGTAAATACTTGAGAGAACCGGAGTTGGAAAGAGAGAAGATGGAGTTTGAGGAGCTGATTGTAAAAATAAGAAAAGGAGATAGAAATATTAAGGGATTAGTTAGTAAATTATATACAATATTGAATAAGGAGGGTAATCCACAAGAGGATTTGAAAATAAGTTGGGAGCAAGATTTGAATGTAAAGATAGAAAATGATACATGGATGAATAAACAGAAAAAAAGGATAATGAGAACTATGTCGGCTAACCGACAAAAGGAGCATAATTATAAAAGGAGCATAATTATAAAGGAGCATAATTATAAAATGTTGTGGCGGTGGTATCTGACCCCAGTAAGGTTGTATCAGATTGATAATAAAAAAGATAAAATGTGTTGGAGATGTAAAGACCCAATCAGAACATATGAACATATGTGGTGGAGTTGCACAGTGGTTAAAGACTTTTGGAAAAAAGTTGAGAAAGAGATTGGTGAAATTATGGGTAAGAAAATTAAACTGGGGTCAGGTATCACTATGCTAACTGATGTGGAATGTTTCAATTTAAACAAGGATGAAAAAGAGTTATTAGAAATAATGCTCACAACGGGTAGACAATGTATTGCTAGACATTGGAAAAATGATGTAAATATAAAGATTGAAGAATAGTATAAAGAAATGTGGAATTTAGCACTGAATGATAAATTAACTTGGGAGATTAAAAAAAGGGTGTTATTAAAGAGAACAGATTTTGGAAAATTTGGCATGCTTTTGTGGACTACTCACTTAGAGGGGATGAAATGAATAGACCTGTGCCGGATCAAAGAAATTTTTGGAATGAAAGTACTAAGACAATCTGATTTCTCCAGGGCATTGTAAATATCACATGGTGCATTAATATTATTTTTATTTACATTATTATTCAGTATTTGTATGATTATTATGAAGTTCAAGAAATTAATTATCAAGCCATATTTCAAATAAAGTATATAAGATTTAATTGCCATGTACAAAGATAGGTTTAGTAAGGTATTAGTATATTAATGTATGAAGGCAATAATGCATTTGTATGTTTTTTTCTTTTTTCTTACTATTATTGTTGTATTATTGTTTATTGTATGTTAAAAATTCTAATAAAAATTTATATTTTAAAAAAGGAAAGAAATCATGTCTGCACTGAGGAGGCACCTGCAGCCAGAGGTCTTGATCTTTCCGGCCAGGGTGGGCTTCCACAGAAGAGAGGAGCGACCCGGTGAATCCATTGCAGACTACGCCGCCACGCTGTGCATTGCTGCCACCTCGTGCAAGTGGGACAGCATTGAAGAAACACTCCGGGACTGTCTGCTGGCCGGCATGAAGGACAAAGATGCTCAATGTCGCCTCATTATCAGAAAGACGCTAACCTTCACGGATGTCCTAGAAGTGGCAGTAGCATCTGAGGCCGCATGGTCCAGGATAAAGCTTTTCTGTGGTAAGCCACCTTCTTGCCTCCTTGCATGGAGGAAATTGCTTCACAAAACATGGCCTTGCCCAGGCTTACCAACAATTAACTGTGTCTCCCAGACCATAGTAACACATAGGGGGGCATTTAAGGTAACTAGACTACAATTCGGGGTGAATGCAGCCCCTGGAATATTTCAATCTCTTGTAGAACGTATTTTGAAATGGTTGCCCGGTGTCCTGCCAGATTTTGACGATGTCCTGATCACCGCTAAGGACACAGTCGAACTAGCGGCCAGGCTCAATCAAGTCCTGTCACGTTTCGAGAGGGCTGGTCTACATCTCAGAAGAGACAAATGTGTGTTTTTGGCATGAGAAGTGGACTTCCTGGGGTACCGCATTACACCCCAAGGTATCATGCCCTCTGACTCCAAGGTGATGGCTGTGCGGAATGCACCCAGGCCGAAATGTCAAGCCGAATTGCAATCATTTCTAGGATTGTTAAACTTCTATCATGCTTTCCTCCATCGCAAAGCCTCAGTTGCTGAACCATTACACCGGCTTCTTAAGAAAGATACTGTTTGACACTGGGGCCGTTGCCAGGAGAAAGCGTTCCTAGAACTTAAAAGGCTGCTATCTTTGGATGCTGTATTAACTCATTTTGATCCTAACAAAGAAGTTGTACTTGTGTGTGATGCATCCCTTGTGGGAGTGGGAGTTGTGTTATGCCATGTACTAAATGATGGGAGGGAAGCCCCCGTAGAATTCTATTCCCGTTCACTCTCAAAACCTGACAAAAATTATGCTCAGACAGACAGGGAGGTGTTGGCAATCGTGGCAGGCTCTAAGAAATTCAACGATTACCTTTATGGAAGGCCTTTTCCATCGTAACTGACCACAAGCCCCTCCTTGGAATCTTTGTGAATGGGAAGCCCACGCCTCAAATTTTGTCCCCAAGGATGTTGCATTGGGCAATTTTCCTACATACACACGATTTTACTTTGGTGCACGCTGATGTCCTGTCATGTTCTCCACTGCCAAGGGTCAGGGTAGCCAATTGTGAGATCAAAAACGACCACCAGGCATGATTGAGGCATTCGACTCGCTCCCGGTCAGCCCTCAGATATAGCCAAAGCAATGGCCATGGATGTAACATTGACTAAAGTAATGTCTTGGGTGCACAAAGGCTGGTCTGTCTCTCCTCTAGCTGAGGAATTCAGAACATTCCACCGCAAGTGTTTGGAATTGTCAGTGGAACGAGGTTGCCTTCTATGGGGCCAGCAGGTGGTCATTCTTGTCACTCTCAGGAAAAAGGTTTTACATTTACTTCACACAAGTCATCTGGGAATTGTACGTTCCAAAGCCCTTGCCCGTAGCTACTTTTGGTGGCCTCAACTGGACCAAGACATAGAGCAGATGGTCGGCACTTGTGCCAGCTGTCAATCCTCTCACCCAGAGCAACCCCACCTTCCCTCTAGGGAATGGGATTGTGCTAGGGGCCCGTGGTCCAGGTTGCACATAGATTTTGCAGTTTCATTTAGGGGTGCTCTATTTTTGTTGGTTGTAGACTCATTCTCTAAGTGGCTGGAGGTGAATAGAGTGCCTAATACCACTTCAGCCACCACGATAATGCACCTGAGAAGGCTGTTTGCAGCATTTGGACTGTCCAACAACACGTCCATGTTCACATCTGCAGAATTCCAATCCTTTATGGAAAGAAATGCAGTTAGGCACATCACTGCCGCCCTATTCCACCCAGCCACCAATGGCCAGGTGGAGCGGCAGGTGCGCCCAACTAAGGACATGCTTCGGTGTATGGGTGAAGGGGATTTAGAGCTCCAGTTATGCCAGTTTCTTTTCACATATAGGCTCAACCCCCTTGCCTCAGGGCTGTCCCTTGCTGAATTGCTCCAGTGAAGGAAACTGTCATCCTTGCTGGACAGATTGGATCCCTTTAGGGTAGAGGACAAAGGCACAAATATAGTGATCCAACACCAGAAGGGTTTTTCTCTGGGAGACCCTGTACATTGCCGCAATTATGCAGCTGGTGGTCCTACGTGGGTGCCTGGGTTTGTGATCGATCAGACTGGTCTTGTTTCTTACAGAATCGAAACAGCCACTGGTCTGATCTGGAGGAGGCACACGGATCAATTGAGACCCAGAATACTGGACCCACAGGATGGATACCAACACTCAAAGCTAGGGTTGGCCCCCACCCATTTAAACCCAGGGGGCAGAGGTAATAGTCAGCAGCAAGCTAATTTAGACCCAGAGGTGTGTTCTAGGGACCAAAACACATGTTAACTATGTTTTCTAGGAGCGGAATGTATCTTTTCTCATGTATCTATTCTTATGCAAATAAGTGGATCAAAAAATGTGCACACTCTGTTAGTCAATGGACTTGTTTTATTATTGTTACTGTTACTGTTTATAATGTATATAAGTCCAGGTTTTGCCCCATCCAAACTGTGTTCAAACCCCACTAATAAAGAGCTGAATTTAACTACTTCATTCATCTGCTTCTTCATTCCTTGAACACGGAAAAACACACAACACCAAACAACTAAAGGAACAGCACAATTTTAAAAGTACAGTGCAATCTCATACAACAATTGCCCAGTATAGGAACGAAATCGTATAACAATTAGGTTTTTTGGGGTGGGGGTGGGGGGGGAATGGTGTCCTGCATAACAATTTTCCCTATGAAAAAAATTGTACAATAACATTTCAATGGGAAAAACTACTTAGCAAAAATTTTTTATTGTATGATGCATCCCATAGGGAAAAATCACTATATGATACATGTATTGTATAGCAATTGTTTCGTGCAACAACGAGACCCATAGGATGGATTAAAATCATTGTATGAGGTACCACTGTACAATGAAATGTTTAGAAAAATATTTAAGCCTAAAAGATTTCAGTTTTGGGATACCAGCTAAATGTTCTTTTGAAAGAAGTTTGAATGGCACCAAATATAGAGACAACGACAAATAGCCCTATTCCCCTCTCCATGGCCCTGCCACCTGATACAGCTTTTGATAGCCCTGTTACTTGGCACTTTTACTTGCCACTTTGGCAGCAAGTGTGACCCCAGTATTCTGTCAAGTCTTCTCTAAAACTATACAGTCCCTGAGTGCCTCCAGAAGAAGGGAATATTAAATCACTTCTTAGTATTCTCCACCTAGTAAACACTGGGAGGGATTGCCACAAGTTAGAATTTACATGACAACATATAAATAGCATTAATACATTTTAACCCATTCATACTTGCTTACAGAAATTCATTAAAGAAAAGTTGGGTCATATAGCCACCACATCTAGTTTTAATCTAAACTTATGGACTAAATGGTAGGGTGTTTAACTTTCACCAAATTCAACGTTTCATATACTTGCAAATTCCAAATTCTGTGTGAAGGAATTATTATTCAATAAAAATGTTATTACTTGGTGGAAAGGTTAACAATTTCTCATATAATTTAATGTTTTGTTAAAGAGTATTGAAGAAAATGTATCATTTCTGGAGCTTCCCAAAGATGCATGCTCAGTGATTAAATGATCATATTTTATGGCTAGAAGATTATATTTTTAGGAACTCTGATGGTTTATATTATGGTTAATAGACACTCCATATGCATGCATAGAGAGTTAGAGAAGACTGTTGGAGATGCACTGTTGCTAGTCAAACTGATAGAAAGTAGGAGCAGGTATGTGTTGGGATCCGCAGGTATATATA
Organism: Bradypodion ventrale; assembly: GCA_035047345.1. Lineage (NCBI taxonomy): Eukaryota > Metazoa > Chordata > Lepidosauria > Squamata > Chamaeleonidae > Bradypodion > Bradypodion ventrale. The sequence continues at coordinate 115,185,845 of JAWDJE010000005.1, read as the reverse complement.
GTTTATGGTTTGGTTATGCCCAGTCAATGCCTTTTGCAGGCGCACCCCCCCAATAATGGACTCAGACACAAATGAAAGTGGATAACGGCATTGGGCCACATTTATTGATTCATGCCCTAGTCCAAATTATAAATTTCTATTGGTAAAACGACCAATCATAATTCTTAAGGCAAGCAGGCCGAAGTAACACTGGTAAGGTACCACCCAAAATTGCCAACGGCAATTGTTACAATGTATCTATTTGTATCAATTTGTTTGTTGACAACAAACAAATTGTTGACCGTAGTCAATATCTAACTAATGACCCCACCCTCTGACGTGTATCCGTAAAATCAGGGGGTGATGCCAGCTGTCTAGTTGTAACCATCACCCCCTCGCCTGGTTCGTCGTTGACCGGACAACGTTTAAACAACTTATGCCTATCTAGTGTTGTCCAGTCAATTGCGAACCTGCCGGATACCTGTGGGTCATAAATGTTTACCTTACCAGTGCTACCCGCCACACGGGGAGGCTTCCCAAAAGGCTCACCACCACCCCCCCAGACCGTCAGCTCGGTCAACAGGCCTGCTCGCCAGTCTACTAACAAGAGGTCCATACCTCCCTGCGACAGATGGGCCCCATCCCCTGAATAAAGCTCATAATTTTGCAAACTGATGGTGGGGAGGCGAATGACGCGTCCCCAACCCTTGTCAAAAAGGAACCGGGCAATAGCCCCGGAGCGACGAGCTCGGTCAAGAGCCTGGAGGCCAAACGCTCCCCTGTAAGCGTACTGTGGTATCATGTCCGACCAAATGAGGGGTTTGGCGGGCCACACATAATGTGAGTAGGCCAGGTGACTGCAAATCGCAAGCTTCCGCGATAGGCCAGAGACCTGTCCGAAACCACTGCCCCCAAGGTGAATAACCAGGACATCAGGCGAGTCAGCATCCCTGATGTAGAAAAGGAATGGCAACAGTTCCCGCCATAACATGCCGCGCTTACCACACCACCTGAGACGTGCGGGTGCACCCAGTCCCAGTCGGGGTCCCACTCTGTCACCGCAGCGTAACGCGCTGCCCTGTGCAGCGTAACGCGCTGCCCTGTGCACGTGGCAACGGCCCACCAGCCATACTGTCACCGGTGTAAAATGACACCCAGGGTCTGTCAAGGAAAAAAGGGGGGTGAGAAACATTGCAGTGACTAAACTGGTACTCACGGTTGAAGAGGGTGAACACAAAAATAGAAAACAATGTGATCCCCACCTTCCCATGCGGCGCATTTCAGCCCCAGAGTACCCAAAAGCAGCTGCAGTAGAAACCGCCCCTATCCTGAAGGAATGGACGCCGAAACAAGCCCCAGGGAGGCCCCCACTGGCTAGGGCTTTCCCATTCACCTTCCAAACTGAAATTTAGTGAGGGGAGACCCACCCTGGTGACAGAAAAACAGGCCATGGTGCGTGCCACACAGTGCAAGAAACTCCTGTAGAGCACCAACCGGACAGATGTCTTCCAAGGAACATCATAGCAGTATTACTCAACTGCCTACGCCGTGCTGATCTGTTTTAGAGGAGCGTATCCTCAACTGAGCCCAATCATTGCAAACATAGACATCTTCGAGTTCCAGTGCCCTACGACTTGCATCCGCCTTAGACAGCATCACAAGCTCGCTGATGCGGAGCGCTCCAAAAAAGGCCACCGTTGTAGCCACATGAAACAGGGCTGCCTCATACCTATCGAAACATAGGTCATGCCAGCCCCGTGCCAGTTGGGTAAGAACCCCAGGGGAAATTGGGTGGCGGTCGTCCAGGCTACGCCCACGTTCCCGCACCCACCCCTCCAAAAAGTGTCTCACACGGAAATCAGCAGTACTATCCGCATGACCTCCCACCTTGGCCATAAAAGCCAGCGCCGACAGCCTGGATGCTATGGTGCAGGGTGCAAGGCCCTGGGCATGCAGGTAAACCATGAAACGGAGGATGTGGGCCACCCGGATCGGCCAGGTATATGGCAGCTGAAATTGTGTACAAAATGTCTGACAAGAAACTAATGCATGGTGATACGCCTTACGCGTGCGTGGCGCCAGCGACATGCCGATCGCCCGGTTCACCTCTCCTTGCCAAAGGTCCATATCTCCTCCGGGAGTGGCGAGGGAAATTCCTCCGCATCCGGGGCCAAGACGCGGAACCGGGAGATCTGCAGGCGGGACAAAGCGTCAGCAATATCGTTATTGACCCCCGGGACATGCCTGGCCCTGAACAGTACATTGAGGCGCAGGCTGCGCAATACAAACTGGCGCACCAGGTCCATGACCTTGGGAGATTTAGAAGTCTGTGAGTTGACAATGTGGACAACGGCCGCATTGCCACACCAGAAATGCACCACCGAGTTGGCCCACTCCTCACCCCACAGCATCAAAGCCCCCAGTATGGGAAAATTTTCCAAATATGTGAGATCTCTCAGGCGACCCGTGCCTGACCAGGCTGGTGGCCACCCACCATAGGCCCACTTCCCATTGAAGTACATCCCATAACCCAGGGATCCAGAGGCATCAGACTGTATCTGAAAGCGAGGTGAAGCCAGGAGGTCAGACCTCCAAAATGAGACCCCATTGAACTCCCTCAGGAACTGGAGCCATATGTGCATATCTGCCCTGATGCCCCGTGTCAGTCTCACCCTGTGATGGGGCCTGGATAAGCCTGTCATGGCGTCGCACAAGCGCCGAGCAAATGCCCTGCCACGTGCGACCGCCCTGCAAGCGAAGTTAAGGTGGCCGTGTAGCACCTGCAATTCCCGAAGGGATGCCTTGCGCTTAGCCAGCAATCCCGAAATGAGGGCCACTATCCTGGACACCTTTTCCCCTGGCAACCTAGACGTCTGCGCTACTGTGTCAATCTCCACCCCCAGGAACACTAGCTTAGTAGATGGGCCTTCGGTCTTTTCGGGCGCCAAAGGGACACCAAGTTCCTCCCTTAGCGTCTGAAATGTGTTGAGGAGACGTGTGCACGTGTCCCAGCCCCGTTCATCCCCGGACAAAAAGTCATCCAGGTAATGGGCTACAGACCGAGACCCTGACCTGCGTACAAATGCCCACTGTAGGAATGTACTGAAACGCTCGAAGGCCGAGCAGGATATGGAACAGCCGAAAGGCATGGCTTTGTCAAAATAATATTCCCCCGGAATTTGAAACCCAGCAACTCGAAGTCACCCGGGTGCACCGGCAGGAGACGGAAAGCCGACTTGATGTCGCATTTAGCTGACAGTGCACCCGGGCCACATGAGCGCACAATGCGCAATGCCTGATCAAAGGATGCACACCCGACAGAGCAAAGGTTATCAGGAATAGCATCACTGACCGACCGGCCGGCTGGGTAGGACAAGTGATGAATCAGGCGGAAATCGCCCGGGGACTTCTTGGGCACTAGTCCCAGTGGGGATACTTTAAGGTTGCGAAACGGGGGTGCAGGAAAAGGGGCAGCGACCCTGCCCGCATCAATCTCCTTATTAATGCTGGCGGCAGCCACCTCCTCCCTTCCCCTGGGTGACAAAAGGTTGGGTGCGTCTTGAGGGGACCAATCCCCCGTGAAAGGAATACGAAACCCCAGTTGAAAACCATGAAGCAGGGAATCTGCGTCTGCCCTCTTTGGGTACAATGCGAGCCAATGCTCCAGCATGTCCACATCAACTGGGGAGGGGGCCTTTCGGTGGAACTGCTCCCTCAGCGGCAGTCCTACCTGCCCCCTGCCCACCCCTACCCCCGCCCCGAAGTCCTCCCGGCCTGGGACAGGCGGAGGCAGCATGGAGGCCAGAACAAGAGGGGCACTCATGCCTGTACTTGCAATTTTTCCTGTTGCAGGAACCATTGGACGAGAAGGTCCAGCACAGCAGGCAGGCTGGAACCCCCTGCCCCGCCACCTGGCGGGGTACCTGTACTGGGGCCGCTCGTTGGACCGCATGTCCACAATAGTATCTCTCCCCAGGCGCTGGGCGCGTGGGGGTCGTATACAGAAGCCACAGCTTCTGACAGGGCTCATCCCACCTCATCTCTGGGTGCATTGGAAACTTCATACGGAATTCCTCGTCGTAAGCCAGCCACGACGGACCCGGGAAGTCAACCATTGCCCGGTAAATGTTGTCCAAATACAGTACCATCGGGATGGCCCGATCCGGCCTAGCCCTCAGGTAAACAGCCATGTAAATTAGGTATGCTGGCAACCAATTTGCCCACGTACGTGGGGGCTTACGACGACGTGCCTGCTCCTTATTCTTCTCGTCCTGCCCTTCCCTCTCCTCCTTGGTAGGCTCCCTGTTAAGAAGGGAGAAGATGTCCACATACTCACCCCTCCAAATATTTCCCTTAGTGGACTGGGCCAGATGGTCCCCTAGGGGCAAGGAATACCCTGCTGTCGGCAATGCCGACACCGGCACAGAGGGAACTGCGGGCAAAGCAAAGGGGGCCTGAACCAACCCGGACACCCCCAACACATTCCCTACCGCATAGGGGGCGCCACCCCAACCCGGGCCCCGGGTCAGGGATGAAGCCGCCGGGTGGGCCGGAGGTGGCTGCACCGCTGCACCACCCGTGCGAAGCCATGGCCACTGAAATGCCCCCCCCCAGGGAAGTCAGTTGTGTGGGTGCACTAGCTTGAACTGCATACTCACCCGATGCACCCCCACGGCCGCCCCCACCAGGGGTTCCGGCCCGCTGGGGGCGTCGGAGCTCACGACCGAAGCTGAGCTCGTCGTCGGGGCCAGATCAGCACAAGTCTGCTGCACCTGCTGAGTGGGGAGCTGCGAGGCAGTGGCCGCCACCGGCCCGCGCGCCTCAAGCAGCTCGACCCGACCCGCCGCCTGCCGCTGCCCGGCAGCCAAAGGATCAACCTGGAAACCGAAAAGGCGCCCCCACTTGGTTGGCCCCTGCCAGGGATGCATCGAGGGCCGCTACGCGGGCCAGAAGGGCCTCGACGTTAATATAGCCCCCAGCCCCGACAGGGGGCAAAAGGGGCAGCCGGCCCACAAGTAACGGGCACCTGTCCAGGTCCCTGGGCCCCAGGAGCCAGATACGGCCAAGAGCCCCTGCTCGGCCCTTGAGGGGCCGTGGGCATGCCCTGCCACGGCAGGGAAAGCCGCACGGACCATGCCCGGGGCAGTGGTCATCGTTTGTGGGCCAAGGGCCGAGGCCCCAGCCGAGTCAGCCTGCGCGCGCCGCGCATCGGGCCAAGGGGCCACCGATCCCATCCCACCGGTCCCGGTGGGCTCTGCCAAAGGTGGCTGCTGCGCGGGTGCAGTCGCGGTCCTCCGACCCGGCTGACGCCTCCGCGCAAATCGAGCCACGTTCGCAGCTGCCTTCTCCTTAGAGGGCATAGCTAGCCTAGCTGGAAGCCAAAGGAAGGAAAAGCTGCACCGAAAAGGCTTCCCCTGAAGAACACGAGCGACGGAGGTAAGAGGGAAAAACTTCTCAGCTCCGTCGCTTCGCCAAAATGGCAGCACGGCTGCCTCGTGGCCAGCCCTTTTATTAGGGTGCTGGCCACGCCCCTAACTACCCGGATGGCTTCGTCCGGTGGGGGGGGGCTGCAAAGAGCGCGGCGGCCATTTTGGCGCCACGCTTCCATTCTGAAGATTAGCTCTTTCAGTTGGGTAGTCTGCCAACTCTCCCAGTGGTCAGCAGGCATAATGTTAAATAAGAAGTCGGGCACACACACACAAAATCACGTGTCCTAAATTCTCCCAATTCATCTTTTTTTTAACTGCCACCAATTTTGCTACCAATGGTTCTCTTGACAGAATTTAGATTACATTTTTAAAGCAATGTTTAAAGCAATGTTTTGAAAGGGTTTCTGAAGGAAGGAAACTGTTGGGCACTAGTAGCTTCCCATAAAAAATTACCAAGGGACTCAACCTATTTCTATGCTGGCGAAGAGGCTAGTAAAACTGGAAGGTATGGAGGAGCTGTTGATACCAAGGCCACAGCCTACTGCACACTGACTTGGAAATATGCCACACTAAACAGATTGGTTATTTCTTCAGAGTAAAATTAAGAATGAGACTGAATGTGAAAACATACTGAAGCATATAGCAACAGCAAATGTATTAAACAGGGCCCTTCTAACCTGCCTGCTTCTGTCTTCTCTGACAGTTGCTATAATGAAATATTGTTGTTTGGCTTTTTCCCTGTACAAACACTTAGCTCCATAGCCTGTCTGTAATGAAAAAAATTCATTTGTTCCCACGTTATAATTTGCATATACTGTAGCATGGCATTCAGGCAGTTAAATCTGATTTCCTTCTGCCTCAACCCAGCTGCCTTTTGCAAACATAAAGTTCTTTCTCTGTTTTTCTTCTAAAGACATCAGACAGCAGTATTTTTCTCTCTGTCTTGTCTAGCCTGCAACTTCCAAGCTTCCCATTGAATTTTTTGCATTTCTTAGTGCCAGATTGTCATTTCTTTGAAAGCAGAGCCTAAAGATCTTAACAGATTGGGTATGCACGGCTGTTATATTTATTAGGAAAGAAAACCACAAATGACAAGTGCATAATGCAGGCTACATATTTTGTATAAGTCAATATTGAATGTTTAAAAATGTCAGAAAATATCAAACAAGAAGATAGGAATCAATAAATACCCTTTTGAATTAAATGAACGATTAATATTTCGTCCCAGCCCAATAAACTAAAAGGCATGTGCATATACACATATTCTTCTGCTAATTAAAGAAAGATCCAACTTTGACCTTCAGACTACAAAAGATGAAAAGCTATACTTCTGATCTCCCAACACTTCATAAAACACAAAATGAATTTATTATACACAGTTTGGATATAAGGGGAAGCTCAACTTGATACGATGAGCTGTCCCCTTTTTTCCACTGCTGCAGTTAAGGAGACTGGAAGCTTCTGTTCTTTATTTTAAGGCAAGTACAATTCCCAAAAATGATTGATCCCTGGAATAAAGGTTTCTATTAGCTGCAGTATGATGAAAAGTCAGAATCTTATAATGTACTAGCATAGGTTGCCTGGCGTTGCCGGGCTGTTATAAATTGTGTTTTGCTTTTTTTTGGGGGGGGGGTGTTTGAGTTAAAAATCAACAGAGGATGCTATAAAAATATTTTATTTATGTAACATATGTTTGTTATTTGTGTAAACTTTTGATGTATTGTTATTTGTTTGATTTGTTTTTACTCTTGTGGCCTCTAGGTGGGGCTTTATTGTTTTTGAGTTGTTTTTACTATTCCGCCCTGCAGGTGGGGCTGTTAGTGGTTTTGTTTCATTTCACATTTTTTTTCTCTCCTGGCCTCTAGGTGGGGCATCTTCCTGTATGCGTTTTTAGTGTCTTGAGCACTAAAAGAATAAACATTTAGAGGCTCTTCTGACACACAATACAGAACCAATGTCCTGATGAAGCTGTAAGGGAAAGACTAAGTTTACCGTAACAGTCTTGACACGCTTTGGACATAAGTTGACCTACTTATTCTTGCAACTATCTTGTGCTACATTGTGAAGTATTGAAGATATTATTTTGCTCACCTTTGGATATTTTGACCTCTTTGTCACATTTTGAATGAATGCAACTTTATTGTGCCTTGAATATTTTTTATAAAATACTTGACTTTAATTTTTCCTTTGAGTGGTTTCCAGTTTTTCCCCTGTATAAACGTGTTTATGACAGCTGCAGTTGCATTTTACGGTAGTGTTTACAGTGTGGGAAACATGTCTGGCCTGCTCAGCTACCTGAGGGTTTGTGGCCCGTCCCATGGCTGGAAAACATTGAGAACCTCTACTTTAAAAGCTACAGCACACTGTTAAAAGAAGAAAAATTATCTTGAGCTTTAGTGTACAAAAACTGAGGGAGCAGAGTTCAGGAAACAATGGCATAACAAACCATTCAGAATTCTCTTGATCTATATAACTAAAATCAAGGTGTCTCGCTGTATGTTGCCAACACACAGTGAGAGACCTGCACCCCCTGCCCGGACAACGCTGGCCTGGCCTACCTCGCATTCCATGTGTGTCCGGCATGGGGTACCCACAGCGCGGTCTGGGTGCCTTCACCCCAAAAAGGGGCTATGAAGGGAGTGCCCACAACACCCGGGGGCATGGCGCCAAGGCCTGGACTGTGCCTGCCCAGAATCCTGGTGTGCATGTGCAGTATGCGCTGACCCACAAGGCAATGGGGACTGCACTGGGCCAGATATCTGACCTTGCGCCCGCCCCCGGAAGCCAGAGCCACTGAGGAGCCAGATGCTGCCACCATGCTGAGGACGGCGGAATAGAAGCCAAGAGACGGAGAGACAAGGAGGATGACCCAGACGCCAGAGGAGGAGAGCTGATGGGAGCCACCACCGCCACCGAGAAGCCTCAGCTGAGGATGGGTCAGGCCTGCCGTGTGCACGCCCAGGGAAGGGAGAACTGGAGCAGCAGTGGGTAGGGCTTCCCAGACACATGGGTGGTGGTGGTGAGGATGGCTGGGCTGGGTGGGGGAGTGTCCCACATGGGTCCCGCATGGGGGTCAGGGTCCTGCATGGCGGAAAAAGGTACGCCCACCACAGCACCGGTGCCCGAGCTGAGGACAGCACAGGTAGCCACTGTGCCTGCCACGGCACCACTGGACAAGGAAAGGCCGCCATGGGTGGCCGCTGCACAGAGGGCAGGTAAGGCTGCACAACCCACCAAAGTGGGTACCTCTGCTAGTTAAATTATAGAAGAATCCAATTATCCTTTAATACAAATGACCAACAGCACAAGTTGGGGGGGATTATTTGCCTAATGGGCTACCAGAAAAAAATAATGTGGATACAGTGTTTTGTATCAAATGTCCTCATATTGACCTATAAACAAGTGTGATATATCCCAAGCAGTTATTATAAATGTCACACTTTTTTGCCTTATTCCAGCTTTAGATCTCAATGATCCATGACCTGTCATGTCAAATGTCAGATTTTACCTTAGCTATCCAAGCAAGCTTGTTAGTACAATTGGGTCTTCTCATGTAAACAAAACTCAGTCTTTGCTCTGTTTGTAATGACCAGATTTTTGCAGGTATCAATTAGTATTTGACCCGGTCAATGGAAAAATTCTTATATGTGCACATGGCCCATGCCAACCCAAGAGTGTCAACAATTTTATCAGAATCTTAGTATCTGAGTAACTTTATCTTTATTTTGATCAACCTCACAAGATATGGATTAGCCTTAATAGAATATGTACAGCACACAGTAGATGTGTGAAATTTTTGCCTAAATGGGGGAAATTACCATCACCAGCATGTGAGTGTGGGGCATCGCGACAGACTGTGCAACATATTATACAACAATGTATGTGGGCAATTGAGATTTTTTAAGGGCAACTCCTGGTGCAATTGAATATATAAATTGTTTAGATGTTTGTTTATAAATTAATGTTTAGTTTTTTTAAGCCATGTGATTTCTCTAGATTTTTTTATGTCAGCTTGATCTGCTTCTGCTACACCAAATGTGAGCATATTTTTGCACATTTCAGCAAACTAAGGAATATGATGAGGATTTATAACTTCACCAATGACTGCATCATGCTTGGTCAACCTTTAAATCCTGTAAAATTTTCCCTCCTAAACATATATTTAGAATCAAACAACAATGGGTAGTCCTAAAAGTATAAATGCTCACATTTGGTGTAACAGAGGTAGATCAAGCGGACATAAAAAAAATCTAGAGAAATCACATGGCTTATCTGAAAGATAAACTTAAGTGCCATTGCAATCAGGGCTGACTTGGTTACTCCAAGCCAAAATGGAATTAGCTAACTTGTAGAAAATATGGAGTGAATATTGCTTCTTATTTTATTAACATAATGTGGTGGAGGTGGCAATTCAATGCCATCAATCTGTGTGAAATTATACAGAGCAGAAACAGAAGCTGTAACTTCATGGAGATAATATGGAGAAATTGTGAAGAGAAGGGCATCAAAGAATTGGTGGTAGTAACTGCAGTTGCATATATACTGAATCTCAATTGATGATGGAGACAGAAGGGCTCAATTAAAGGCTTAATGGGGAAAGAGCTTTGGAAAACTTGATGGAGACAAACATCACATGAGTACTAAGAGTCAGTTGTTGACATACGGTGGAACAGACAGGGATGAATGAAGTAACTCAAAGGAATGGCAGACTTTGAGGTGAAGCTGAAAGAGTTGAAAAATTTGTCTGAATGCAAGCAGGACATAAGGTAGTAGGGATGAGGACATTCACTAACAAGCCCCTGAATGTCACTACCCAACCAAACTTCAGAGACCACCTACTGAGTAAAAATAGACAATAGAGGGCTCCACACCACACTGCAATGGTGGTTATGGAGCAACTTCATCAGAGTTCCCAGTCATGAGAGCACTAGAAGCACTTTCAGAGATCTCTACAGACTTCTGTGTTCATGTGAATAGAGCTAGTAACATTTTGAAAATGTGTGTGTGTGTGTGTGTGTGTGTGTGTGTGTGTGTGTTACAGATGTGTGAGAAACTGTGAGGGTTTTAAATTCCACCTAGATAAAAATATAGTACCATCACTAGCAGCTGGAGCTACTGCTTCAGCACTCCTGGTTAAGCTCAGTGTGCTGTCATAAAAGAAGAGAGATAGTGCTTTGGCCAGGAACAGGGCTAGCTTATAAAATTCTTGATATTAGCAGTTCCAAGGAAAACTGAAGTGTCTGCAGAGATATTATTATGTCTTCATATTGCTGGTGGATTTTCAGTCTGCCACCTTGCTAGCCAAGTAATTAAGGATTAGAAGCTTAACACCACAAAGGGAATTCTTACTTCATGGTTTTAACTTCTCTAGAAAAACAAAGCACATACAAATCCAGTTGTATGATCTACCAGTTACATCTTTCTTTAGCTTGGAAGTGAGACTGAAACTCTGTACCTCACAAAACAAACAAACATCCTCATCTCAGACAGAAGGTTGTCAGGAAACCCTTGCTGATATTCCTGTTTTAATGCTATTTTGGGCTCCCCTTTTCCAGTCTTCTGCTCTGGACCATGCAGGCAGATTAATCAGAAAGACTCCAATTCACCTGCAGTCAGGAACAGAATTTCTGTTTTAGACAGATATCAGCAGGAGAGAAAAAGCAGGAGAAAAGGCAGGTTTTCTTCTTGAACTTGAAGTAAAGTAGGACTGGCTCAGTGAGTCAGGTTGAATTTCTTGACACAATGGACATATTGCAAGATGGATACACAACAATATGTTTAGCTGGAGGGCTACATGTAGACTCTGACATATGAACTCATGTCCTTAATAAATCCAGCAGTTTTGTGTGAACTCATAATTGGCAGAGAATGCCTCATTTCCTGTGATAGTTTCTTTGTGTGTATAGCATGATACAAATGGCTATTTAAATTCCATTCTATCATGCTATACATACACACAAAGAAGCCATCGCAATAAATGAAGTATTCCCTGATAATTATGAGTTCACACAAAACTATTGGATTTATCAAGGGCATGAGTTCACATGTCAGAGTCTATATATAGATGTACAGCTTAACAGCACCTATATAGCACATCAAGTTTGAAAACATGTTACATACATCACTACAGTGATCTCTACAACAATCACTATGGTTACCCATAAAAAGGGAATGGGTCTAATCAATTCACAATTGGAGTGAGATCTTAACTGGAGCCTTCTCAGCTAACTTTTTCCATTTTTACCACCATAATATATCCCTTGAATAAAGCCCAGTGAAGACACATTCAAGCATCATCATCCTGGGTAGGTGGACCATTCTTCTGCTACTTTTAATCACTGCAACAAAGCAGCCAAGATTAGGCAATAGTTAGATATAGCCTGCTGAATAGCTCACATCAACTGCTAAAAACTGGGATGTCCCTACCCTCCAGCAAATAACTGGTTTGATCCAGTGCATTTCCTTGGCAGAATGCCAGGGACAGAGAGCCAGGGAGGGGTGACAGGCAGGTGTGTTCGCCATTGCGGTGCTTGAAAGGACAATGCACCAGAGAAGCTGGCCAGGACAAGACATGGCAGGCTAGAAAACGAGGGAGGGCAGCGGGGGCCAGGAGGCAGGAAAGGACAACACACCGGACGGGGACCCCCGTGCAGAGCGGAGCTGACAAATGCATCCCCGGGCAAAGCCAGGCACTCAGCTAGTGTGTTATAAATCCCTATGGATTTCATCTACAGAACAGATCACTTAAGCCCATACAATTGGTTTTCCAGAAGAAAAAGCCAAGACCATCCCCAGAATGTATTTAAAAGTATTATATTTTTCAACTGCTTTACAATAAAGCAACAGTGGAAATAAGAAGAGTTACCTGACCTCCACCATCATTGCTCTCTGACTTTCTGAGATAATCTTTTCTGTTTATGTTGCAGACCCTGTTATCACATCTTGTTCAATTCCTTTTTCAAGCCTACAGGCAGAAATAAACTTTAATTCCCCTCCCCCATTTTGGGGTAACATCTAAATGCCAATGTTCATTTTTATTGATTCTACCCCAATCCCACTAATGAAAGGCCAACATCCCTACAAGTGAATCATACTTTTACTTTATCTGCCTAAGTTTATCAACACCAATGAAATGGAGAACTTCCAAATGCCTTTAGTTCAATTTCTTACAAATCATCACAGATGCCTGAACAACAAATTGTCTGCTCTATCTCCCATTTTAGGAGATTAGTAATACTAACAACGTACGATATAGTAGCACCCAATAGTAGAAGAGTAAGGATAGCATAAATCTTTAAAATAATATATTGCATCAGCTTGCCAGACAGATTTGCTAGTGTCAAGATTCAGCATCATTTAATCAAAAGGAAAGTAATCAGATCCACTGTCCTTTTAAAAAGGGGAAGTGGAATGCAATATTACATTTTCTTTAGGGTGGTCTGGAAAATCTGGTTCAATTAAACCAGGGATTCTCAACCTGCACCATGTGGGCTGGATGTGGCCCATGACACCATTTCATGTGATCAAACACCACCAACACCACCACACCAGGAAGTGCCATGTGCTGGAGGAAGGACAAAATGGTCATCCAGCCCCCGAAGCTGTCTGAGGGAGCGTGACCCACCCCCCAGATTAAAAAGGCTGAGAACTCCTGAATTAAACTATACATGAAACAAAAAACAACCTTATATGCCAGGTTCACTTCAGCTAGGATGAGTGGGGGTTCAATTCTTTCAAAAAAGGAAACTTTTACCATCTCTGGCCAGGCCACTATAGTGAGGACATGAGAACCTTGGGCTGATACAAAAGGCATGATTTGCTATAACCTAGCATTATAATGCAAAGCATGCATGATAATACTTTGTTTTGAACTGTAACAACATGTATGATGTGAGGATACTGGTGTAGAAACCGGCAAACCACACCATAATTTTTTGCCAAGAGAACCCTATGGACTAGAACAAAAGGCAAAAAAAGAGGCAAGTTAGATGAAACAGGATGCTTAACACAGATCAAAAGAAGGGGAGAGATGGGAGAGGGGGAGGAGAAATACAGTGTTGCAAAGAACAATACTGCATAGGAACATGGAATGTGAGGTCGATGAACCAAGGAAAACTGGAAGTGGTGAAAAATGAGATGGAAATAATAAACATTGACATCTTGGGAATCAGTGAGCTAAAATGGACAGGGATGGGTGAATTCAACTCGGGAAACCCTCACATCTACTACTGTGGACAAGAAAACTTCAGAAGAAACGGAGTAGCCATAATTGTCAACAAAAGAGTGAGAAAAGCAGTAATGGGATACAATCTCAAAAATGACAGAATGATGTCAGTCAGAATACAAGGCAAACCTTTTAATATCACTGTAATCCAAATATATGCACCAACCACGGGTGCAGATGAAGCCACAGTGGACCAGTTCTATGAGGACCTACAAGACCTCATAGAACAGACACCAAGAAATGATGTCCACATTATCTTGGGAGATTGGAATGCCAAAGTAGGAAATCAAAAAGTAGATGGAATAACAGGCAAGTTTGGTCTTGGAACACAGAATGAAGCAGGGCAAAGATTGATAGAGTTCTGTCAAGATAACACACTGGTCATAGCAAACAACCTCTTCCAGCAACACAAGAGGTGACTTTACGCATGGACATCACCAGATGGCCAACATCGAAACCAGATTGATTACATACTCTGCAGCCAAAGATGGAGAACCTCCATACAGTCAGCATAAACAAGACCTGGAGCAGACTGTGGCTCAGATCACAACCTACTAATAGCAAAATTCAGACTTAGACTAAAGAAAATAGGGAAAACAATCAGGCCAGACAGATATGACCTACACAACATCCCTAAGGAATATACAGTGGAGGTGAGGAACAGATTTAATGGTTTGGAATTGATAGACAGAGTGCCAGAAGAATTATGGACAGATGTGCGGAACATGATGCAGGAGGCAGCAAGGAAAGCCATACCAAAAGAAAAGAAGCATAAGAAAGCAAAGTGGTTGTCTGATGAGACTCTTAAAATAGCAGAGGAAAGAAGCAATGCAAAAGGCAAAGGAGAAAAGAAAAATACAGTCACTTGAACACAGAATTTCAAAGAAAAGCAAGAAGAGACAAGGAAACCTATTTAAATGAACAGTGCAAAGAAATAGAGGAAAACAACACAAGAGGCCGGAATAGAGATCTTTTCAAAAAAATTGGGGAAATCAAGGGAACATTCAAAGCAAAAATGACCATGATAAGGGACAAAGACAGCAAGGAGTTAGCTGATGCAGAAGAGATTAAGAAAAGATGGAAAGAATACACAGAGGAACTTTACAAGAAGGACCTCAACACCACTGATAATCACAATGATGAGAACATTGAACTTGAGCCAGACATCCTAGAGAGTGAAGTCAGAAAGGCCCTAAAAAGCACTGCAAACAACAAAGCTAGTGGAGATGACGGTATCCCAGTTGAATTTTTCAAAGCTCTAAAAGATGACGGAATCAAATTACTGCATTCGATATGCCAGCAGATCTGGAAATCAAAACAGTGGCCAAAGGATTGGAAAAGATCAGTATACGTTCCAATCCCAAAGAAGGGTAGTGCTAAAGAGTGTTCAAATTATCGAACAATTGCGCTCATCCCACACGCTAGCAAGGTGATGCTCAAGATAATACAGGATAGACTTCAGCAGCATGTGGAGAGAGAATTGCCAGAGGTGCAGGCGGGTTTCAGAAGAGGCAGGGGGACTAGAGACCACATTGCTAATATACGGTGGATCATGTAGAAAACAAAGGAATATCAGAAACAAGTATACCTCTGCTTTATTGACTACACCAAGGCCTCTGACTGCATGGACCACAATAAAATGTAGCAAGTACTTAAAGAAATGGGAATACCAGAACACCTCATATGCCTCATGAGAAATCTGTACAAGAGTCAAGAAGCAACAGTTAGGGCAGAACATGGAATGACAGAATGGTTTGGAATAGGAAAAGGAGTAAGACAAGGCTGCATTTTACCACCCTACCTTTTCAACCTATACACAGAGCAGGGATGGAGGTATCACAATATGGGATAAAAATTGCTGGGAGAAACAACGACAATTTGAGATATGCAGACGATACCACCCTAATGGCAGAAAGTGAGTAAGATTTAAAGAAGCTACACATTAGGTTGAAAGAAGAGAGTGCAAAAGCTGGCCTGAGACTTAACATCAAGAAAACCAAGATAATGGCAACAGGCCCTATCAGCACCTGGAAAGTAGACGGGGAAGAAGTAGAAGCAGTGATGGATTTTACTTTCTTGGGATCTAGGAACACTGCAGATGGTGACTGCAGCCATGAAATAAAGAGGTGACTGATTCTAGGGAGACAAGCCATGAGAAACCTGGGGAACATAGTGAAAAGTAGAGACATCATCTTGCAAACAAAATGCAAGCGCGGCGCCAAAATGGCCACCGCGCTCTTTGCGCCCCCCCCCACAGGACAGAGAATCCGGGTAGTTAGGGGCGTGGCCAGCTCCCTTATAAAAGGGGTGGCCACGAGGCAGCCGAGCTGCCATTTTACCTCAGCGACGGAGCGGAGAAGTCTTTTCCCCTGTGTCTCCGTCGCTCTTTAGCTTACCGGGAAGCCTTTTGGTAGCGATTCTTCCTTTTCGGTTTCCCTTTGCTTCGGTGGAGATGCCTTCGAAGAAGAAGGCAGTTTCGAGTGCGGCTCGAGCTGTTAGGAGGCGCAACCCAGGTCGGAGGACCGCGGTGCCGCCTCCTCAGCAGCCGCCTTTGCAGGCCCCTGCCGGGACCGGCGGAATGGGGTCTATTGCCCCTTGGCCCGGAGCGGGCGACCAGAGTGCGGGCGCGGAAGGGGCTCCGGCCCGCGGCCCGCGAGCGGTGGACACCGCTCCTGCACCTGCCCACCCTGTTGGGCCTGCTGCTCTTGGGTCGCAGCCTCCCCCCGGGCCCTCTAGCCTTGGGGGGTGGTGCGGCCCCCTGCCTTGGCAGGTTTCTCCACCGACCCTGCCGGGCTTCGGTGCTGGCCAATGGCCATATTCGGGTCCTGGGGTACAGGGACCTGTACCCACGCCTGGACCGGGCCGGCCGGCCGGCCCTTGGCCCCAGGTCAACGTGGAAGCCTTACTGGCCCGCATTGCGGCCCTTGAAGCGTCGTTGGCTCGGGCCAGTCAGGCGGGGGCCCCCTTTGGGGTCCCTTTTGAGGCGCTGTCTGCAGGAGGACAACAGCCGACAGGGAGGGCTGAGCTGCTGCAGGCGCGTGGCGCGGTTTCGGCCACTGCCTCGCAGCTCCCCAGCCAGCAGCCAGGTGCGTGTCAGGCCCCGGTGATGAGCTCTACGTCGGTCGTGAGCTCCGACGCCCCCAGTGGGCCGGAACCCCCGGTGGGGGCGGCCCGCAGGGGTGCAGCATGTGAGTATACGGTGCAAGCGAGTACATCCACACACATTCCCAATATGGGGGGGGCTTTTCAATGGCCTTGGCCTCGCGCGGGTGGTGCAGGGGCCACGCTGTCGGCACCCCACCCGGCGACGACGACTGCCACCCTGGGCACTGGGGTGGGTACTTGTTCTTACACTGCGGGGAATGTTCTGGGGGTGGCTGGGCTATCTCAGGCCCCTTTTCCTATGGCTGCGGTGCCTTTTTCGGCTTTGCCGACGGCGGGGTATTCCTTGCCACTGGGTGATCACTTGGCACAGACTACCAGAGAGAAGATATGGCGGGGGGAGTATGTAGATATCTTCTCACTCCTGAACAGAGAGCCCACCAAGGAGGAAAGGGAGGGACAGGATGAGAAGGACAAGGAGCAGGCACGTCGCCGTAAGCCGCCACGTACCTGGGCCAACTGGCTCCCGGCTTATTTAATATACATGGCGGTGTACTTGAGGGCGCGGCCGGATTTGGCTATTCCCATGGTCCAATATTTGGACAACATATATAGGGCGATGGTTGATTTCCCGGGCCCCTCGTGGTTAGCCTATGACGAGGAATTCCGTATGAGGATTCCCCTCCACCCCGAGATGAGATGGGATGAGCCGTGCCAGAGGCTTTGGCTTTTGTACATGACGCCCACGCGCCCTGCCCCGGGAGACAGATACCATTGTGGACATGCAGTCCAGCGAGCGGCTCCAGTGCAGGTTACCCGCCAGGCGGCGGGGCAGGGGGTTCCAGCCCGCCTGCTGTGCTGGACTTTCTCGTCCAATGGTTCCTGCAATAGGAAGAATTGCAAGTATAGGCATGAGTGTCCCACATGTTCGGGCCCCCACGCAGCCTCCGCCTGTCCCAGGCCTGGAGGGACACGGGGCATAGGGAGGGGCGGACAGTGGGCTGGCAAGACTGCCACGGATGGAGCTGGTTCTCCAAAAGGCCCCCTCCCCAATTAATGTGGACATGCTGGAGCGTTGGCTCGCATCGTACCCGAAGGGGGAGGATGGGGAGTATCTCCTTCAGGGTTTTAAGCAGGGATTCCGTATCCCTTTCATGGGTGATAGGTCCCCTCAGGATGCCCCCAACCTTTTATCCCTCAGAGGGAGGGAGGAGGTGGCTGCGGCCAGCATTAAAAAGGAGTTAGATGCGGGCAGGGTCGCTGGACCTTTCCCCGCACCCCCGTTTCCAAATCTTAAGGTCTCGCCACTGGGTTTGGTCCCCAAAAAGTCCCTAGGTGAGTTTCGCCTTATTCATCATTTGTCCTACCCAGCCGGCCGATCGGTCAATGATGCTATCCCTGATGACCTTTGTTCAGTCAGGTATACATCGTTTGACCATGCGCTGTGCATGGTGCGCTCGTGTGGCCCGGGTGCCCTGCTGGCCAAGTGCGACATTAAGTCGGCTTTTCGCCTCTTGCCGGTGCATCCGGGCGACTTTGAGTTGCTGGGTTTCAAATTTAAGGGTGAATATTATTTTGATAAGGCCATGCCTTTTGGCTGCTCCATATCATGCTCGGCCTTCGAGCGTTTTAGTACCTTCCTAGAGTGGGCTTTCGTCTGCAGGTCAGGGTCCCGGTCTGTAGCCCATTACCTGGATGACTTTTTATTCAGGGGTGAACGGGGCTGGGACACGTGCACACGTCTCCTCAACACATTTCAGACGCTAATGGAGGAACTCGGTGTCCCTTTAGCGCCCGAAAAGACCGAGGGCCCATCTACCAAGCTAGTATTCCTGGGGGTGGAGATTGACACAGTAGCGCAGGCTTCTAGGTTACCGGGCGATAAGGTGTCCAGGATAGTGGCCCTTATCTCGGATTTGCTGGCCAAGCGCAAGGCATCACTGAGGGAACTGCAGGTGCTACATGGTCACCTCAATTTCGCTTGCAGGGTGGTCGCACCGGGCAGGGCTTTTGCCCGGCGCTTATGCGACGCCATGGCAGGGTTATCCAGGCCCCACCATAGAGTTAGGCTTACCCGGGGTATCAGGGCAGACATGTTTGTCTGGTTGCAATTCCTGAGGGAGTTCAATGGGGTCTCATTTTGGAGGTCTGACCTCCTGGCATCCCCCAATTTTCAGATCCAGTCTGATGCCTCAGGATCCCTGGGTTATGGGATGTACTTCAACGGGAAGTGGGCCTATGGTGGGTGGCCACCGGCCTGGGCAGGCACGGGTCGCCTGCGAGATCTCACATACCTGGAATTTTTCCCTATTCTGGGGGCTTTGATGCTATGGGGCGAGCAGTGGGCTAACTCGGTTGTGCATTTCTGGTGTGACAATGCTGCTGTTGTCCACATTGTCAATGCACAGACTTCCAAATCACCCAGGGTCATGGAACTAGTGCGCCATTTTGTGTTGCGCTGCCTGCGCCTCAACGTCTTGTTCAGGGCCAGGCATGTTCCAGGGATTAATAATGATATCGCTGACGCTTTGTCCCGCCTGCAGATCTCCCGGTTCCGCGCCTTGGCCCCGGATGCGGAGGAATTTCCCTCGCCACTCCCGGACGAGATGTGGACTATTGGCAAGGAGAGGTGAACCGGGCGATTGGCCTGTCACTAGCGCCACGCACGCGTAAGGCGTATCAACAAGCATTCAATTCCTACAGAGCATTTTCTGCTCAATTTCACCTGCCAGAGACCTGGCCTATCCCGGTGGACCATGTTCTGCGGTTCATGGTTCACCTGCATGCACAGGGCCTCGCACCTCGCACCATAGCATCCAAGCTCTCTGCGTTGGCTTTTATGGCCAAAGTGGGAGGTCATGTGGACACCACCTCTGACTTCCGTGTGAGACATGTTTTGGAGGGGTGGGTGCGCGAGCGCGGGCGTTGCCCAGACGACCGGCACCCTATTTCCCCAGGGGTTCTTACCCAGTTGGCCCGGGGCTGGCCAGGCCTCTGTTTTGATCATTATGAGGCAGCCCTTTTCCATGCAGCCACAACGGTGGCATTTTTTGGAGTGCTCCGCATCAGCGAACTTGTGATGCTGTCTAAGGCGGATGCAAGTTGTAGGGCACTGGAACTCGAAGATGTCTATGTTGCCAAAGACTGGGCCCAGTTGAGGATACGCTCCTCTAAGACAGATCAGCATGGCGTAGGCAGTGGTGTAAGACTGCTACTGTGTTCTTTGGCAGACATCTGTCCGGTTGGTGCCCTACAGGAGTTCCTGGCACTGCGTGGCATGCACCACGGCCCGTTTTTCTGTCACCAAGATGGGTCTCCCCTTACTAAATTTCAGTTTTGGAAGGTGACAGGCAGAGCCCTCACCAGGGTGGGCCTACCAGGTGCCCGTTATGGCACACATTCATTCCGTATTGGTGCAGCCTCTACAGCAGCTGCTTTTGGGTACTCTGGGGCTGACATACGTAGCATGGGGAGGTGGAGCTCACAATGTTTTCAGTTTTATGTGCGCCCACTCCCGCCATGAGTACCAATCCAGTCACCTTACCGCCTTTTTTCTCAATTTTCTTGCAGACCCTGGGTGTCGTATTACACCGGTGACAGTATGGCTGGTGGGCCACAGCTATGTGCACAGGGCAGCGCGTTACGCTGCGGCGACAGAGTGGGGACCCCGACTGGGACTGGGTGAACACGCCAGTCTCACATGGCATGGTAAGCCTGGGATGTTATGGCGGGAGCTGCGGCCTTTCCTTTTTTCTGGCCTGGGTGCTGACCCGCCTGACATTCTC
Organism: Bradypodion ventrale; assembly: GCA_035047345.1. Classification (NCBI taxonomy): domain Eukaryota; kingdom Metazoa; phylum Chordata; class Lepidosauria; order Squamata; family Chamaeleonidae; genus Bradypodion; species Bradypodion ventrale. The sequence continues at coordinate 115,165,326 of JAWDJE010000005.1, read as the reverse complement.
ATCATCCACCTGGGGGGCAATGATTTGGGCCAGGTCACCGGCTTATCGCTCAAGCATGCGATTTGCGAGGACCTCGCCTACTTGCATTATGTCTGGCCTGCCACAACCCTGGTTTGGTCGGACATTGTCCCGCGCCATTCTTATAGAGGGGGCGTTAACCTCCTGGCCCTTGACCGCGCTAGGCGCACGGTCAATAGGGCGGTGGCGCGGTTTCTTGCCGACAGGGCTTGGGGACGGGTCAGTCATCACCCCGCTATTAGCCTACAAAATTATGACTTGTACGCAGGGGATGGGGTCTATCTGTCGCGAGGAGGTATGGACCTCCTGTTGGGTGATTGGCGAGCAGGCCTGTTGACCGAGCTGACGGTCTGGGGGGGGGGCGTCAGGCCTTCTTTGAAGCCCCTCCGTGTAGCGGGTAGCACTGGTAAGGTAAACAGTATGACCCACAGGTATCCGGCAGGTTCGCAATTGACTGGACAACACTAGACAGGAATAAATTAGTTAAACGTTGTCCGGTCAACGACGAACCAGGCGACGGGGTGATGACGATAGCTAACCAGCATGCATCACCCCGTGATTTCACGGATACGCGTCAGAGGGTGGGGTCATGAGTTAGATATTGACTACGGTCAACAATTTGTTTGTCGTCAACAAACAAATTGATACAAATTGATACATTGTAACCAATTGCCGTTGGCAATTTTGGGGTGGTACCTTACCAGTGTTACTTCGGCCTGCTTGCCTTAAGAATTATGATTGGTCGTTTTACCAATACAAATTTATAATTCGGACTAGGGCATTGAATCAATAAATGTGGCCCGATGCTGTTATCCACTTTCAATGTTGTCTGTGTCCGTTATTGGGGGGGTGCGCCTGCAATGCAAGCGCGGCGCCAAAATGGCCGCCGCGCTCTTTGCGCCCCCCCCCCACAGGACAGAGAATCCGGGTAGTTAGGGGCGTGGCCAGCTCCCTTATAAAAGGGGTGGCCACAAGGCAGCCGAGCTGCCATTTTACCTCAGCGACGGAGCGGAGAAGTCTTTTCCCCTCCACCCCCTCCCTAGTTAACAGTGTGATATTTTGGTCGCTTCGGGGCCGGGTGGGAATTTTTGGCTGGGACCCACATTGGCTTCCGGGTCCTGGCTTTTTTGCCCATCCCACACTGTTGCTATGGTTTGATATAGGGGTCTTTCTTATGTTCCTAATGTTGACTTTGGTCACATTGGCGGGTAGCACTGGTAAGGTAAACAGTATGACCCACAGGTATCCGGCAGGTTCGCAATTGACTGGACAACACTAGACAGGAATAAATTAGTTAAACGTTGTCCGGTCAACGACGAACCAGGCGACGGGGTGATGACGATAGCTAACCAGCATGCATCACCCCGTGATTTCACGGATACGCGTCAGAGGGTGGGGTCATGAGTTAGATATTGACTACGGTCAACAATTTGTTTGTCGTCAACAAACAAATTGATACAAATTGATACATTGTAACCAATTGCCGTTGGCAATTTTGGGGTGGTACCTTACCAGTGTTACTTCGGCCTGCTTGCCTTAAGAATTATGATTGGTCGTTTTACCAATACAAATTTATAATTCGGACTAGGGCATTGAATCAATAAATGTGGCCCGATGCTGTTATCCACTTTCAATGTTGTCTGTGTCCGTTATTGGGGGGGTGCGCCTGCAAATCTGTATAGTCAAAGCAATGGTATTCCCGGTGGTAATGTATGGATGCGAGAGCTGGATCCTTAGGAAGGCTGAGTGCAGAAGAATAGACGCCTTTGAGTGGTGTTGGAGGAGAGTTTTGAGAGTACCCTGGACAGCGAGGAGAACAAATAAGTCAATCTTGAAAGAAATTAGTCCTGACTGCTCCTTAGAAGGTCAAATAATAAAGATGAAGCTGAAGTACTTTGGACACCAAATGAGAAGAGAGGATTCACTTGAGAAAGCCTTGATGCTGTGAAAGGTGGAGGGCAAAAGAAAAAGGGGACGGCCAAGGATGAAATGGCTGGATGGCATTGTGGACGCAGCAGGCACCGAGCTGAGCAGGCTGAGGAGGATGGTGGAGGACAGGGGTGCCTGGAGATCAATGGTCCATAGGGTCGCAAAGGGTTGGAATCGACTGTGCGACTGAACAACAACAAGCATTATAATGGATGTTGCAGGAATCTTCCCTGTTCCATCTCACACAAGATAAGGTAGACTCTCTGATAAAATAGCAATCCCAGAGACCCTAGAAATTAATTGACTGATGCCCAAAGCCAATCTGAGAGGCTCAAAAACTTCATGTCTTCTGTTTACCTCGTGACCCTCCTCAATCAATCAATCAATCAATTCTTTATTGCGGCCAATGGCCAGATAAATAAAAGATTTAGGTCAAGCAATTATTAAGATACAGCCCAATCAGCATCTTTGTTAAAATCAAGACAAATAAAATAGTATGATAATATCAGAATATTAAGAATACAATTGTATATAATTCAAAATATAGTATAAGATATGACCACAGATAAAACAGTTTAAAAGTTATAGGGAGGTATAATGGCCATTATAAAAACAAATAAAATGGTAATATATACAAGTAATTAAAACATTTGTACAGCATAAAGGGGAATAGATATTAGTTACTGGCAAAGAAAAAGAACATTTCTGCTGGTTTTGGCCTACCGCTGTAGCTGATTCACCCTAATATTGCGAACCCTAATAGTCCTCCAGGCAAATCTAGCTACTGCGGCTGTCAGGTCATTTTATCTATCAGAAAGCATGAAGTGACCCTCCTATTTTTTTTCTCCTTTTTTGCCTGTCAGAACAAAATGGCAGTGTAAGTGGCAGTGGAGAAAGAATAGTTAGCTGGTTGGTTGCTCCCCTAAGCCTCCTCCAATCCCTTTGCTCATTTCTTTTGTTTAGGACTGGAACAGCTGCAGAACATCCGAGACTAAAGAGTCTTTTCAGGAACAGCTGCAGTAACAGAAGCCCTGCAGAAAACTCTGTTTTCTTTTCTTCTTGAAAGAAAGCTAGTTTGTTGGTAATTTATAGTCAGAAAAGCCAGAAATATGGTGATATTCTAGAAGCAGATGATAGCTGAAGAAAAGATGGCATGTAGTTGAAGCTTGTTATTAACTGGCTTGGACAACACATTTTTCTGGTTCACAATGCTTGGCTATCCCAAATATCTATCACCCTTCCTGCCCACCCAAAATGATTCTTCTGTTGTTGTGTCCAAACTTATATTAGTGTATATTTCTTTAAGGTGCAGTTGCCATTAAGTCTTTGCTGTAATCATGCGTCCTTTCTGTAAGGCACCTTATTCATATGTTTTCAATGTACTCCGATTGGTTTACACAGGTTTCCCGCATTAGTAAAAGCCCGGGCAAATGTATCACTGTAACTGTATATTCTATCTGTATATAAGTTGCTACCTCGTCCCTGTTTTCCCCAGTCCGAACTGAGCTATAATAAATGACTTGTTGGTTAACCCCTGATCTGCTGTTGGGTTGCTAATTACTCACGGACTCAAGATTGGTGATGAGGATGGGATCTCCTGCCACAGCAATGCCGCTCGGAGGGTTCGACGTGTCCAAGGCGGACACCTGGCCAAGCTACAAAATCCAGTTTGAGAACTGAGTTATAGCCAACAAGGTCAAAACGAAGGAATGGAAGGCAGCATTCCTTGTAAACTGTGGCATCGCCACAATTGATCTCATTGTGAATTTGTTTTGGCCAAGAGAAGTAAAGGACACTTCTCTAAGGGACATTCTCTTGGTGTTGAGAGACCACTTCAAGCCCAGGGTCTCTATCTTCACGGCCTGGGTAAATTTCTACCGTTGGAACCAGAAAACTGGAGAGTCCATCACCAACTATGTTGTCACCCTGCGACATATGGCAGGAACATGTGAGTGGACAAAATCAGACAACACCCTGAGGGAAAGGGTAAAGAAGGGCCATTAACCTTTGAAGAAGCTTTCAAAGAAGCCCTAGCATCCGAAGTCGCCAGTGCAGGTGTAAAAGTGTTCTGGGAGAAAAGCTCCTCATTCAAATTGGCTGCAGCTGACCAGAGGCTGGAGCGCGTAGGCTTGTCTTCCTCAGCTTCACTGGCCTCATCATCCTCAGATGACAGAGAGTTGGGGGACGATATGCAGAACGTACTCTGTAAGTCCTCCAAACCTGCAGAGAAAGTCAAGGCTCCATGCAAGCATTGCAGGGGCAAGCACCTTCATGAAAAATGCCCGTTCAAAGAAGCAGAGTGCCACAAGTGTGGTCTGAAGGGGCACATTGCGAGAGTGTGCCGCTAGCGTTCCAGAGGATCTTCCAAAGATAAGGTGCACACCATGATGTGCATACACTGAGGTAACAAGCTGAAGAGAAAACTCTCAGAAACAGGGGAGTATTTTCAAAATAGTAATTGAGAAAACAGAAGGAACTGAAACTGAAAATAAAAAGTGAAGTGATTCCAAACTGAATAAAGAGATCTCACCCACTGCTAAAGTAAATAAAAAAGGCAAGGCAAGAAGGCATGCTGGATATGACAGTGTTGTGATTGGGCTCAATGACTTGATAATATAGAAATAACACAGGCTGTTTGATATTTTAAAGCTCATTGGGTTCTTTTAACCTTGTCCAGATGTAAAATAGGCACTATTATCCCCAATCACCCATTATAAACCCACAGAGTATTTCACCCAGAAAGATTACAGTAGCAAGCATGGAGGTCACATCTGGAGTTCTGAATGCCAGGAAGCGGTAACAGTAAGCACCGTTTCTGTGACCAGCCAGGAACTTCTTTGGTCCCAGCATTTTAACACATGCCTTGATTCAGAGGACCTGTATGGGCATGCACCACCACAAACATGGCCTATAGAAGTGAGCACAAAGGAATGACAGTCAGAACAGTGTGTGCAGCTACCAGGTCACACTGCTGTTGCACAAATGCAAAAGAGTTTGCCAACTGTGGAACATCCTTGGAATTGACCAACTGTGGAGGGAAGCAAGATGGAAAAGGAGAATGAAGCTTTTGCTGCTGTTTTTATACCAATGGCATCAAAGATTAAGATCTGACAGGGGAAGAGGGATTTCATTTCAGATAGAAATAAAGAACAGGTTGCAATCATCAGGATAAGTTAAACAATGGCTGCAATACAAACTTGGCAAAAAGATATATGCTGTCTGAAAATGACTTCCCTTGCCATGATGAGAATTCACAGACTCTTCTTTTGTTCTCATTTTCCCTGCAAATAATGGTTCTTCCTATAGCTTCCAAAACAATATTTACGCAGGGCTGGATATATCACTCTCATTAGAGCAAATACTATTTCCTAAATTAGGCTATTTATGGCTCTGCACCTCAAGTTTCACTCATCCCTGATCTCAAATGCACTAAAAGCACATTATTGGTGTTTAAGATGCAAACAACTGCACTGAAAAATAGTGGGGCTTTCGTCTGGTGAAAGAAGTTAAGAATTAATGGTTAGTCAGGGAATGAAGGTGAATAGTAAACAGAATATCACTTTTTGACCACACGTTAAAAGGGAATTATTCTTGTTAACAGGTTAATTGTTCTCTCCCAGCCCAACTTAATTTAATACTTTAAAACAGTGCAGCAGACATTTTGTCCATGATTTAAAAAGAACACACTAAAAGCTATTTCTCTGTTACAAGAAAAATAAAATTTAAAAAGAGAGAATGAACATTCCTGTCAATGCATTTTGAATCCAGGATACCTTCTAATGAGTTTTCACCATACAATAAATAACATTAATGAGACCCTGTGTTGCCCATTTAATATATTTCTCTAATATAGTTTTAGATTTTCTCACGGTGTGAGGAGAACTAGCAATCACCAGAAATGCTTTCCAATGGCACATTAAAAACCAAGAGCACAATTAAATATAAATGAATTCAGTAATTTAATTGCACTATTGTCATTTGGAGAAAAAACATCAAACCAAAAGTAATTATGCCTTTTTTGAGTCCGTAAATAATAAAGTGCTGAGGAAATGAGATAATATTTAAACAAACATCACTGCAGCAAGAGTGATGCAAAGGAACAATTGAATCCTAGGTAAAAAAAAAATATTTGTCAATGTACAAGGGGGCACAACATAGTAGACACTACAGATGGGTAATGTCCACATTTTCAGTGGCTTTTACATATTTGTCTTCTTTAAATAAACAAGGAAATATAATCAATGCAATTGAAATGGAAAGAGGTGGAACAGCAGTTGGTAAACCATATCACATGTTTTCAAGCTGAGTGGAGTAGTTCAAAATTCCAAGAGGTATTAAGAAAATGTGGTTCGTTCATTTTTTAAAAAGCTGATACCTTTAGAAATATGTTATAATTGCATTTTTGATATGGTTGCAATTGTATATTTGCAATTTTATAATGAATGTAGCTGGTCGGTTGGTCTTCATTATATCAATCAGACCATAAACTATAAGAAAATTGGTGCTACCTGGTGTCAAAAGAAACTTTAACTCAGTATACATGCTGGATCTTTTGTTGCTGAAGTTTATTTTATTTTTCTTGTTATTGCCAAATTTTATTGGATGCTCTGGATCCAGTGGCCAGAATTCTATCAGTGTTCATACTTTGCATAGCTTGCTGTGGGAAAAGGACAAAGTGCTGGGGTGCATGAAGCCAATTCCACAATGAAGAAGTGCCTGGTACCTCATTGGTTAGATGTGATTAACTTTGACAAGTTAGACACAAACTAGATTCCAGCCCACGGTACAAATAAGAGACATTTTTTCAATGTGAAAGCTGCTCAAGATATAAAAACAATTGCCTTGTCTACAAAAATGCTTCTTTCAGACCCTTGAATCTCCAGGCAGGGTCTGTAATGGCCATTCTCTGAAATCCTAAAGAGCTGTTCTCATTTAGTCAAGGCAATACCATATCAGATGGATCAGCAGTTTGATGCAAAATAGCTTCCGATAGGCCTGCAATCCACTTCTCTGTGCAATGTTTGTTCTGTTTAACTCCAAGGACCAACATAAATTGTGAGGGATGCCAAGGGAAGTAGTGTTAAATCACTTTCCCCATTCCATTTTCTCAGTGTAAATGGTTCCACCTCTACTCCAAGTTGCTTTATGTGCCACGCGGGGAAAACATACACTTTGCTTTTGTTGTTGTTCAGTCGCACAGTTTATTCTGTCCCTTTGCGACCCTATGGACCATTGCCCGCCAAGCACCTCTGTCCTCCACCATCTTCCTCAGTCTGCCTAACTCTATGTCCATTGCATCTACAATACCATCTAGCCATCTCATTTTCTGTTGCCCCCTTCTTCTTTTGCCCTCCACCTTTCCCAGCAACAAGGCTTTCTCAAGTTAATCCTCTCTTCTCATTTGATGTCCAAAGTACTTTAGCTTCATCTTTACTATTTGACCTTCTAAGGAGCAATCAGGATTGATTTCTTCTAAGATCGACCTGTTTGTTCTCCTCACTGTCCAGGATACTCTCAAAACTCTCCTCCGACACCACATTTCAAAGGCATCTATTCACTTTGTTGAATGACAGGAAAAAAGAAAATGCATGCAGGACTAAGCAAATCACAAAGGTTGTTGGAAGCCACTGGATATCTTTCAGCTTATGCTCAAGAACATGAATGTCTATGCATGGGGAAGAGTAAGGGAAGAATCTCCTCAAGTTTCCTGGACTGTCCTTCAGAGCCATACTTAGGAATTTAGGCATCAGGACAACCGATGCAAAATGTTCCCTCAAATCAACTGTACTTTTTAATATAAAAACAATACATGAAGTAATTACAGCATTGAATACCTTACTACCTTCTCACCTTCTCCAACAAGTATCAGCAACACTGTCAAAGTTATAAAAAACTCAACCTGAAATGCACATACAGTATATGATAATTGTGTGGCAACAAGTAAATTCCAATTTATTATGACCTTTCCCAAGGATTTCTATGTATATAGTGTTCTGAAATGGCTAACTGAGAAACAATAAACTAAGTTTTCTATATCCGTGATGGCAAACTTTGGCACTCCAGGTGTTCTTGGACTTCAATTACCAGAAGCCCAAGTCAGCTCTCCTGCTGATCAGGGCTTCTGTGAATTAAAATTCAAGAACACCAGGAGTGCCAAGGTTTGCCATCACTGTTCTAAAACTATCCAATCCAGAGGCCCAATTTATTGAGCTTCTGGTAGACTGGGAGAGACTTGATCTACATATACCATACAGGTAGGCTGGCCCGCCCCGATGCCTTATCAAGCCATGATTTGCTAGGCCTACTTAGAGAGGGTGCACCCTCTAAATTTGGTGGTCCAACAAAACTCTGGTAGCACCACCCTAGTTACAGCCTTACTTTGCTGCTATGATCTAGGTTCCTTCTCCTACCTTTCTCTTGTCCCTCTAAGAAGACATCTTGATTTTGTTTTCCTGTATTGAAAGGGACAGTCATGACACCTAATATTTCTACACTAGTTAGGTAGAATTATGTTTTACGATGACTCCTTCCAGGGATTTCTAAGTACAGAGTACTGGGAAGTGGCTTATTTCCTGTCTCAATTATATAGAATGAAAGCGCGGCGCCAAAATGGCCACCACGCTCTTTGCGGCCCCCCACCCACCCGGACTCAGACATCCGGGTGAGTTAGGGGGCGTGGCCACCCCTCTATAAAAGGGGTGGCCACGAGGCAGCCGAGCTGCCATTTTAAAATAGCGACGGAGAGGAGAAGTTTTCTCCGTCGCTGTTCCTTTGATTCTTCGGCTCTTTAGCCCTTACTCTTTCCCGGCTGGGAAGGAAGGATCTTGCACAGAGCCTTTGGCTTGCTAGTTGCTCTGTGTTTTGGCATTAGGTTGATCCCTGGAAAGGGATCCTGCTCTTTTTCTCAGATATGCCTCCCAAACGGAAGGCCCCGGCCACGAAACCGCGGCCAACGGGGAGGACTTTTGCTGGCCCTGCGCAACGCGGGGGCAGCCCTCAGGTCGGAGGACCAGGGCTGCGCCCACGCGGCAGGGCACTACCTCCACCGATACCGGTGGGGCGATGCAGGCTGCTTGGCCCTCGGCTGGCCAGCCTTCAACCGACCCTTCTGGGGCTTCGGCCCTCGGCCCGCAGTTGCCGGCCATGGGTCCGGTCACCGGGGGGGCGGTGCTGGTGCACAGCACGTTCCCCCTCCGGCCCCTCATGGGCCGGAGTTTTGGGCATGGCCCTATTCGGGCCCAGGCTCTCATTTTGGGGTTCCTGGTCAAATGCCTGGTGGGCCGTCCGGCCCACCCGGCCCACTTCATACTGGGGGATCTGTGGCAGTGGATTCATTGCTAACGCGTTTAGCTGTGCTTGAGGCATCCTTGGGGATTGCACACAACCCCATGGCCGGGGGCCCTTCGTGTTCACCGCCTATCTCGACGGCCGCCACATTGCAACAAGTGGCCAGCCTGGTTGAGCTGCTTGAGACGCTCCGGCCTGCGCTTGCCGGTGTCTTGCAGCTCCCTGTTCGTCCAGAGCTACAGCAGGAGAGTGGTCAGGTGTGGCCCCAGAGCTCGATTCCGGTCGCGAGCTCCGACGCCCGCCGTGGGCCGGAACCCCCAGTGGGGGCGGCTCACGGGGGTGCACCTAGTGAGTATCAGGTTCAAGTTAATGCACCCATATCACAGTCCACTTCCAATGGTGGGGTTTCAGTGGCCATGGCCTCGTCATGTCGAGGCGAGTGGGCATCAGTTGCCAGCCTATCCCAGTGCCCCTTGGTTCCATACTGGTACAGCGTTGGGGGTGGGGGTTTCTGCCCCTGGGCCAGTGCCGGGCATCGCAGGGACTGTCCAGGTTCCGCTGCGTATGCCCCATGTACCTAATGTGCCGGTGACGGCCTTGCCGACGGCTGGTTATTCGTTGCCCCTTGGTGATCATTTGTCCCAGGTCACAAGGGAAAAGATTTGGCGGGGGGAGTACAGTTGATGCGAGCGGGCATCAGTTACCATCTTATCCCAGTATCCCATGGTGCTAAATGGTCTCTCGTTAAGGGCGGGGGTGTCCGCCCCCGGGGCAGTGCCGAGCATCGCAGGGCCTGTCCGGGTCCTGCTGCGTATGCCCTTGATACAGAACGTGCCATCGATGGCTTTGCCGACGGCTGGTTATTCCTTGCCCCGGGTGATCATTTGCCACAGGTCACGAGGGGTAAGGTCTGGAGGGGGATATGTGGATATTCTCCATATTGAACTGTGAGCCCACTGAGGAGGAGTGAGAGGGACAGGACGACAGAGACAAAGAGCTGTCCCATCGTCGTAAGCCACCGCGCACCTGGGGCCAACTGGCGGTCGGAATACCTTATATATATGGTGGTATGCCGCAGAGCCCGGCCTGGTTGGACCATCCCGATGGTTCCATCTATTGCTAATATTACAGGGCGATGGTTGATTTGATGGGCCCATCGCAGTTGGCTTACAACGAGGAATGTGGATGAGGGTGGCCCTACACCCTGAGAGGAGGTTGGATGAGCCCTGTCAGCACTTGTGCTCGTGTACATGACTCCCACGTGACTGGCGCCTGGTGATAGGTACCATGGTGGTCATGCTGTGCAGCGGGCTGCTCGGACACAGGCTCCACGCTAACTGGTCGGGCAGGGGGTTCCAGCCCACCTGCCGTGTTCGACCTGCTCAGCTGGCGACGGGTGTACTAAGCGCCAGTGTCGTTACCGACTTGCTGTCCCCTTTTGCGCTGGCCCTTACGCCGCCTCCACGTGCCCACGGGTTGGTGGGTTACGGGGCAGAGGTAGGGGTGCACAGGGGGTGATCAGAGCTCCGCCTGAAAGAACTAGCCTTGTCAAAGCCCCCCCTCCCCAATTAGTGTACTCAGGCTGGAGCGATGGCACTCAGCTCATCCAAGAAGGGATGATGTGGGGTACCTGCTGGAGGGTTTTCAATGGGGCTTTTGTATTCCATTTGGGGGTGTTAGGGGTCCCAGGATGCTACTAATTAGGTTACCTTGAAAGGTAACGAAGAGGTTGCTCCACTGTGCACAGCTATGGGAGTTGGGGCTATGAGAGTAGCGGGTCCCTTCTTGGAACCACCTTTCCTAAGTTGAACGTCTCCCCTATGAGACTAGTACCGAGGTAGAACCAGGGTGAATGTCATTTAATCCTCCATTTCACTCACCCTGTGGGTTATCCGGTTAGGGATGCCATTCCTGATGACCTAGTTCAGTCAGGTACTCGTAGTTGGTTCAGCCCCTATGGGTGGCTCGCTCATGCAGTCCCGGTGCTTTCCTGGCACAGTGTGCTATGCACTCGGCTTTCAGATTACTGCCAGTGCACCCAATGGATTTAGAGCTATTGGGTTTTTAGGTTCCAAGGTGAATTTACTTAGATAAGTCCAACCCCTGCTGACTGAGTTAATTCATGTTCAGCATTCGAACGATTCGGGACTTTCATTCAGTGGGCCTTTGCTCGCAGGTCTGGGTCTTGGTCTCTAGCCCATTACCTCGACGACTTTTGGTTCGGGGATGAACGGGGCTCCGACACGTGCACGCGTCTCCTCACTACATTTCAGACGCTCAGGTGGGAACTGGGTGTCCCCTTGGCGCCTGAAAAGACCAAGGGCCCAGCTACTAAGGTCACATTTCTAAATTGACTATGTCGCACGGGCATCCGGGTTACCCATGACTAAGGTGGCTCGGATCTCCGCAGCGATTTTGGCATTGATTGCCAAACATAAAGTGTTCCCTTGTGACCTGCCCTTACTTCATGACCAGGGGCATAAGGGTGGACCTTACGGGCTGGCTCAAATTACTCCTGGGTTTTAACGGGGTCGCTTCCTGGAGATCAGACTTGATGGTCTGCCCTGGATTTCAGGTACGGTCAGATCCCTCCGGCTCCCAGACTTATGGGGGCTTTACTCTGAGGGTAGGGGGACTTACGGCCGATGGCAGCACCCATGGCTTGGCACGGATCGCCTCCGTGATCTTACCTTCCTTGAGTTTCTTCCCATTTTGAGGAGCACTGATGCTATGGGGCGATGAGTGGGCCTACTCAGTGGTCCATTTTTGGTGTGATAATGCAGCAGTGGTGCACATTGTCAACACCCAGACATGCAAATCCCCCAGGGTCATGACATTAGTTTGTCTATTCTTTTGAGAAGCCTACGCCTAAATGTGCTGTTATGGGCCAGACATGTTCCAGGTATTAATAACGACATTGCTGCTTTATCCCGCCTGCAGATCCCCCGGTTCCATGCCTTACTCCGGAAGCAGATGAATTCCACTCGCCACTCCCGGTCGATATTTGGACGATTGGCGAGGAGAGGAGAACCGGGCATGTCATTGGCACCTCGCACGCGTAAGGCGTATCACTACTGCGTTCATGCGTCGTGTTTTGGAGGGGTGGACATGGGAACGTGTCCGCCGCCCGGACACGCATCACCCCAGTTCACAGAGTTTCTGACCTACCTTGCACGAGGCTGGCATTACTTATGTTCGGATAGGTGTGAAGTGGCTCTTGGTCACGCAGCTACCACGGTAGCCTTTTTGGAGCAAACAAATAAATAAATGATTCAAATAAACCCAGTAAACAACAAAACAATAAACAACAAACTCAACCAAAAACACCCAAAATACCAAAGGCTAACGAAAAACCATGAAAACTCACTAAAAACACCTGTCTACAACACGAAACAATAATATCACAAATTTAAAAAATAAATAACAACCAGAAATATCCAAAACAATAAAACCCATCTAAAATCCAGAATAAATACAAAAGAACAAGCAAAAACACTTTGGGGGGTTTAAGTAGGAACTCTCTACTTAAACCCCCTAGCCCAGCATCCCAAAAATCAAAACAAAATAAATATAAAATAATAAATCAAGAGCACTTATGAAAGATGTCCTCCCTCCATGCCTTTGCAACAGAACTGACGAAAGAAAGACAATCACAGTACTCTTAATCACAGTCCCACCTAGAGGCCAGAAGAGTATAAAACAGTCAAAAAATATTTTAAAAATCCAATTAAAAAAATAAAATAAATCAAATAAATTCAAAAACCACAAATTCAAATAACCACCACCAAAACCACCCCAACCAAAAAAAAAAAAAAACACGCAAAAAAACTGCCTGGCAAGGCCGGGCAAAATATGCCACTATACAATAAGGTACAACATTGGCAACATGGAATGGCTGGGGGGTGGGGAGGAGACATGGCGCTCAGCAAAGACAGGGCTCTCGGCATCTTCCTCCTCCTCTTCGGCTGCTCGACAGCCCAAAGTCCCAGGGTCCTTTTTTATTCCCCCTCCCCAGCGATGGAATGGCTGGTGGTGGGGGTGGGGTATTGGTATCTGGTGATGTATTTTCTTTGCTCCTATGTATTTTTATTCCCATAGCCCATCATTTTCAAGAGCTTTTGAGCTTTTTCTATAGTCTTCTCATCTTTTCCTGCCTTGCCATTTCCACAACTGCTAATTTTCCACTAATTTTCAATTATTTAGCAACTGCTAATTTTCCACTATCAAATTTCCATCTCTACATTTTCTATCTCCTCATTAAGATGATTCAAACTGTTATATCGGTCCATTTTTATACAGTATACCAGCTCACTAGTATACTGGCCCAAGCCTTTCTTCTTCTTCTCCTTCTCCTTCTTCTTTTATAGTACATCTAAACATTGCTGTATTAACATTACAATGAACATTTTGGATATAAATGGTTCCTCAAGGTATCTCCCACTCAACACCATTGAAAAGATATTTTGGGTTTGCATTGGCCATGGTTACATATAGATATGTAAGCTTATGGGCTTGTTTAGAGAATAACATGTAATAATGAGAGGTGCACACTTCTTCTGCACCTTTGATGAGTTCTGGGATAAGAATGTGATCAATAATAATCTGTATTGATAATATAATCACTACACAGTGTTCACTTAATTATGTTTTGTTTTATATTAAGTGACAACAATTACTATTATTTTATTATGTGCTTTCCATCCCACGCCACCCCCAAAATTAGAAAACTAAAGCAAGAAGACTAAGCAACTCAGTCTATGGCAAAGTAAGTTCCAAAGCTGGTGATAGACTCATGTTCCCAGATAGATCATTATTTCATTCTTCCTGCATTTTAAATATAAGTACTTAAACGCTGACACTGGTTTAAAGCTGTTGCAAAAGATAAGCAATTCCTTTGACTTTTTCTTCTAACATATAAGTGTTAAATCTACTTAAATGAAATCAGATGGGACTATCTGGTAGTAATTAGGAGAAACACTCATATTTTACAACTAGGCTAAAACTGTGTATTCCAATTAATAGAATGACTTCCAAGATTTTTTTTCCTCTTTTGGGTCATTAAAGAGAGAAACTTGATGTTCAGCTGCCAGGAACAGAGTCAGCCCTTTTCTTAATAAAAGATCTAACAGCCCAGAAACTTAATCAATTCAAATTAAGTATTGATTTCTAAATAATGTGGAATTAAGAGAGACATTTATAAACTGTAAATCACTGTTGTTCAGTAGAATTCAGCACCAAGGATTACAAGGCAACAGGAATTGGGGGGAGGGGGAGGGGGAGGAATCCAGAAACACAAAAAAGAAAAATACTGTTTCCTTCACAAAGCAGGCAAAGATTTGATTAAGAATGACCATCAACTATGCAAATAATACAATACTTTAAAAAGGTCAACTTATATTTATGTTTATCAATCTGTTGAGCATAAATAAGTCAGTGAGCTATCCCCCTGCACATATGCCACAGATATGCTTGGAAGCCATGTAACCACCCCATGCTATAAATGGGGTGGGGAACTGTCTCCTTTATTTTACATGATGCCCCTTCTAGCTGCTATTTTGGTCAAAACAACTAAAATTGAGGTATCAGAGGTTAGGGCATGTAATTAAAGCCTCACCTAGTTTTTTTGCCAAATAATTTTCTTGGGAAATAAGGTAGATTCTCATCTCCTTGAGTTTTTATAAGGCACTGGTTATTTGGATCCATTTCATACCTCACTGTGGGATAGATCTCAATGGGTGTCCAGTGTCAGGAATCAAATAAACACTAGGCCAGTGTTTCCCAGGCTTTGGTTTTGGACTTCAATTTCCAGAAGCCTAAGTCAATTCCCCAAAGCACTGATCAGCCAATGTACTGACTTAGGCTTCTGGGAATTGAGACCCCCCTGCAGGGCAGGTGCCCCATGTTGGGAATCACTACTCTAGGCCCATTTCTTAGTCACATTCCATCTGGATAACTGCAACATATTCTATATGGAGCTGCCTTTGGCGAGTGTGCACAAACTTAAACCTATCCAGAACTCTATCGTCAGATGGTAGACTAGGGCCAAAAAGCTTCACTGACTACTCCTCTATATCTGGCCCCAATTCAGTGCTTATTATTACCTATATGACTATATAATTTGGAACCCCCTACGGCCATACCACCCTGAAAACGCCCGATCTTGTTTCATTTACCTTGGAAGCCCTATTATGGTTGCTAATAAGTCTGTTGCAACTTGATGGCATATAGAAACAAACTGGAATGATGCATGAATGAAACACAACTGCATTTTGAAACAATAAAAAAACTGAATGGGAAAAAATGCTTTCAAGTCAAGCATAACCTATAAGTAAATTTTTGGAGACAAGAGACAGTCACTGCATTCTTTGCTCCCACTGTTTGACCATCTTGGCTTGACAAAACTTCTGAATAAGGAATAATTTTATAGTTGCTTATTCTTGCCTTGGAATGCAAGGTAAGAAAGGATTTACATCCCCACTGTATACTACAGACCAGTGAAGCATCTTACTGACATTGGGTCTCTGATGTTTTTTAACAGTGAAAACCAAAGTGTTCAGATGATGGGTAGCTCTTTAAGAATTATAAATATCATGGAAGACTGAAGCCTGGCTCTACAATTGGGAACAATGTGGCAAGTACTTCAGGGTCATTCTTCTTCATTCAGGCACAGAGCTATGTGCCACGCAATGTGCCTCTACCCTGTAATCAAGCTGGCTTCTCTCTGATGGAAAATGTTTTGCCCTTACCAGTAGTGAATATAAGATTCAATAGGAAGTCCTTTCTTGGGGCACCCTGATAGGGAAGCCTTATGTTAAATGTATATCAGGTATTTTGTTCTTGTGAACTTTATAAAAGAGCTCCCTACCCCCACATTTAATGCATTATTTATCTCTAGTTAAGTAGAAAGTATGCCAGTATAATGAATACATTTCTCTTCCCCTCCAAGGGCATAGTCTGCTTTATTTTCATTCCAAAAGGTTGTTCTCATCCACCTGTTGGTTATCAGATACATCACCTGATGCCAAAGGAAGATAAGAGATTTATCTTCATATTTTCTCATAGCAATTCTACCTCCAATGAAACAGGGAAAGAAGGTGAAAGCAGAGTCCCAACTCATGCTTATCCTGAAGGAGAAAACAGATGACTGGATATTAGGTGGACTCAGCTCTGTGTCGCAGCAACTGACAATGTGAGATCAATGATTAGATAGTACAATGATAGGAGCTATAGGAAAGGAAAAAATTAAATGCACGTATTGTCCTTGAATGTCTGTCCTTTTACTTGGGCAAAAACTGATGCTCTGAATCTCATTTTCCAAAGTGCTTCAGGAATTTAGGAGTTTCAATGGTTTAAGAGCACTACAAAACTCTACCCATATGTCTATTGCCAGCTATTCATTTCACATCTCAGTGTGGATTAAGCTGCTGTACTGCTCAGAAGATGAGGTTGCTGACCCTCCATTTTCAGAAGTTTAGGTAATATCCATTGCCTGACTTAAATCAGTTTAAAACAAACTAATTTTCACAACATGGGAGGTTCAGCATGGCTTGTAAATAACTGTCATGCCTTTAAGCACAAATGGTTCAAAGGATTCATTAGGTTTCATTAGGCCACTGGAGAAGCTTGTAACTGGTTTCTCTAGCTCAGGAGTAATCAACCTTTTCAAACTGAGGGCCGGGTCATGCTCGTTCAGACAGCTCCAGGGGCCGGATGACCATTTTGCCCTCCTTGCCACACATGGCACTTCTGTGAGTGGCAGAGGCGGTGGGGGAGCCACATGAAATAGTGTTGTGGGCTGCATCCGGTCCCCGGGCCTTAGGTTGAGAACCCTTGCTCTAACCAGAGAAAGGTGCTGTATTGGGTTGTGTGAGACCAGTTTTAATACCCAGGCCCAACCTTCCTCACTGGTTTATTGTGAAGATAAAATGGATAAAATTCAATTAAAAACGAATAGTTCTATGAAGAAAAGGCAAATACTATGGTAATTCTGAAGATAATATAGAATTTAAATAGAATTAAAAATTCTAAATGGTTGAGGACCAAGATGCTTACAATCATAGAATCATAGACTTGGAAAGGGCCAATGGGGCCCTCAAATCCAACCCCCTGCTCAATGCAGGAATGCAAATCAAAGCTGATCTGGCAGATGGTTGTCCAATTTTCTCTTGAACTCCTCCAGTGTTGGCGTGCTCACCACATCCCAAGGAAACTGATTCCATTGACATACTGCTCTAACAGTTAAAAGGTTTTTAATAGTATTCAGCTTATATCTGGCTTCCTGTAATTTGAGCCTATTATAATGTGTCCTGCATTCTGGGATGATTGAGAACAGATCCTGCCCCTTCTCATCCTTTAAGTATTTCAAAAGTGCTATCATATCACTCTCAGTCTCCTTAAGAATAAACATGCCCAGTTCTTCCAGTCTTCCTCAGAGTTTGGTTTCCAATCCCCTGGTCATCCTTGTTATCTCCTGTGAACTTGTTCTAGTCTGTTAGCATCTGTTTTAAAGTGCAGTGACCAGAACTAGACATAGTACTTTAAATTTGATCTAATTAAGAGAGACTATTACCTCATAGGCTTGGGAGACTATACTGTTAATACAACCTAAAATAGCATTTCCCTTTTTTGCAGCCACCTGACAATGGTGCGATCTACAACAATTCTAATATCCTTCTCACTTGTAATATTACTCAGCCAAGTAACATATAACTGCAAATTCCAACCCCCACCCCCACCACCTCCCAGTATAGATCTTTGTACTTATCCCTGTTAAATTTCATTCTGTTGTTTTAGCCCAGTGTTTAAGATCTATTTAAATTCTATTTCTTTCTTCCAAGGTACAATATTAGCTATTCCACTTATTTTTGTGTTATCCACAAAATTGATAAGTATTCCCTGTACCCTCTGCATTCCCTCATCCAAGTAATTAATTAAAATGTTGAATAGCCCTGAGTCCAGGACTGAACCTTGTGGTACCCAACATGTTACTCACTCAAGTTTGAAAAGAAGCCATTGATAAGCACTCCGAGTATGATTCTATGTTGTCTAATTTTCTCTTGAACACCACCAGTATTGAGGTATTCACCACCTTCCAAGGTAATTGGTTACATTCTCATACCACTCTAACTGTTAGGGAGTTTTTCCAGATGTTCAACTGAAATCTGGCTTCCTGTAGCTTGTGCCCATTATTACATGTTCCACATCTAAATTGTATAATTCTCTGTTTAGAGACATCTAGTTTCAACCATTATTGTGTTTAATCACAAACAGAAGTCTTTTAAAACAAATTTCAACCTGATATTGTATTTTATTTTTCTTATTTCCCTTTAGTTTTTAGTGTAAACCATCCTGAATATTCCTGCTTTAAATGAAGAAATAGGGTTAAGGTATGACACTAAGCCATATTAAGCTAAGATAAATTACGCTATCCAAACCTGAGCTAAACTAAGCCTTATTTACTATACTTCATAAGTAATAGCATATTGTATACCCTAATACAGCTTAATAGTATTTGTAAAGCAAAAAGCTGTTCCAAGAAAGGATAATTTTAACATTCAGAAATGACTAAGAAAGTGAAGGTTGCTTGATTTTTTCCTCCATTTTGCATTTCTTCACTATATACATACACAATGCCAACATTTTTATCCTATATGCATCAAGAGGTATGTTTTGCATTTTGCTATACCACAGGAAGCAGTCTGCTTCAAAGGAGCAAATGAAAACCGATAAACTGTAAGCAAAGAAAAGGTTTAGAATCCCTTCACAACACTATTTCTTCACTGTTAATTTCCTCCCTCATGTCATCCACCTGAGAATCCCTTTACTTATAACCTTGCCAGAATTATCTGATTTCAATTAAATGCCTTTCAAACACTTCTATGTGCTATATCCAGCACCCCATCCCTAAGAACCACAAATGTAATCCAGAAGTAAACAGGAGTCACACCACAAGACTAGCATGAATTGTCAAATTCAGTATGAAATATTTAACTTATTTACTATAAATATGTTTCCAACAATAAATGAAGAATTCAGCTCTTCTAATTTTCTGTACCATGGCAATAGGGAATATATGTTTTTCACAACCTACAATTTCCTATTGCATTAAAATGCTACATATTTCACATCCAATTGCCAAAAAAGTATATATTCCATGAGTATTAATAAGACTATGAATTGAAGAAACTAGCTTTTCAATAAAAGACTGATATCACCTTTATTAAAGCTCTTCATGGTAGCAGACCAGGTTACCTCATGTACCACATCGTCCCTAGGACATCAACCTGTCCAACGAGAGCCAACTGAGAGGGCACCCTTCAGATACCATCTGTTGGGGAGGTCCGACTCTCCAGCATGAGGAAAAGGGCCTTCTCGGTCGTAGCCCCCACATTATGGAACTGCCTCCCAGTAGAACTACGCCTCCAGGCCCAGTTGCTACCATTTAGGAAAGAGCTGAAGACATGGTTGGCAAAATGGGTCTGGGGGTCAGGGATTGTCAACAAGCTCCCCTTTCTGGCTCATCTGAGGCTCCCCCCTCCTGTAATCAATTTTAATGTTAATGTTATGCTGATGTGCAATATTGCCAAATGTTCTTAAGGGTTTTAATTTTTTATTGGTTTTAACTTGTTTTATTGCATAGCCAGTGAGGTGCTCACTGGCCTATGTGCACCGCCCAGAGTCCACCAGATTAGGGCAGTATAAAAATCTATTAAATAAATAAATAAATAAATAAATAAATAAATAAATAAATAAATAAATAAATAAATCATGATGAAAATGAACCAAAACATATGCATGCCCCCAAACAGTCACCTTCCTTTTCTGTTGGCCTTAGAGAAGTGTGATAACTAGTAATAGAATAAGCATTTTTCATACACCTGTTCAAAAAGAATGAAAAAAGCCCTTGTTTTCCCTGATTTCATTCCCCCTTAGACTGGAGAAGCACATGAAGAAAGATTCTGACAGATTGTGTTTAGACTGATACAGCAATAGTAAAAAAAAACCATGAAAATGGTTAGGGCCACTTTTCTAGTCATCAATGCTGCTTCCTTGGACTGATAGATATTGAATTCCAAAATAGAGCAGTGTTTCCAAACATTGGTTTTTGGATTTCAATTCCTAGAAGCCTAAGTCAATTCCCCAAAACCAATGCACTGACTTAGGCTTCTGGGAATTGATTAACTGGTTGGAGAGCCTCATGGGTTTCAGGATAACCATGAAGTCCTCAGCTGTTCCTAACAAGGCAGCCTCACCATCCTTGGGGGCTCCAACATCCTTCACAGGCTGCTTCCATGAATTCAGAGAGCTGGCCTGTGGGCAAGAGGTACAAATGACATATGGCTACAGACTACACCCTGTCCATAAAGCAGTGAGTAAAAAGCTGCTAACCTTCATAGTTGATCATCAATTCCCTGATCATTTTGATCAGGCCAGTCTAGCTTCATATTAGCCTTTTTGAGATGGAACAGCCTTCAATCAGCAGAATAATCCAAATATGGCCACACATTACATTTCTTTAAAAGCATTATTGTATTTGCAGTTTTATTTGCAGTTTCTGATAGTATTCCCTTACATGGAATTTGCCTTTTTGTCTGTAAGCGTGAACTGTTCAACAGTGGAACAAACTGTCTGAGGGATAATGCATTATTCTTCATTGGAAGTTTAAAAATGGTGGTTGGATGAACACCTTTCAGCAGGATTTCCTGCTTTAGTGTGGAACAGGATTCTATGACTTTTCCAGCACTACTTTTTTGTGATTCTATCATTTGATGTTGCCATGGATCTATCCACCACATGCTATTTCCCCCCTAAATAGCCATAATTAGTGCAGTCTTTTATCACTATACCTACAAATTTAAAACAGGGCACGATAATTTCTAGCACACTTTGTGAACTGGCATCTAGGGGCTAAACTAATTTAAAACTCTAATTTCAGCTACAATTAGTGTTCATAAGGATCCTGCACAAAGGCAATATGGACGTTTCCCTTTGCATCTTGTCTTACCTTAATATGGTAAAAGTATTCCACAGTCAAAACTTCTTATAACACTAAAGAATTTAGATATACAGAAACCATCACTGAAAAGGAAGGTCCATTAGGACTAGGGAAGGCAAAAGGCATTCTCTTGATGAAGTTATGATGATACTTCTATTTGACATAATTACTTCCAGTATTAATTATGTATACATTGGGTGCCATCAAGCAGATTCCAAATTATGGTGACCCTTTCCAGGGTTTTATATGTTAAAAAATACAAAGAATTGGTTTCCCATTTCCTTCTTCTGGAGGTGCCCTGGGACTGTGCAGCTTGCCTATGACTACATAGGCTGTCTCTTTTCACAAAAGGCACAGTGGAGAATCAAACTCCCAGCCAGCTGCAGCATTCAATAACCAAATAAGAAGACAATGTGGATTCCAAAGCCAAATAGAATCATGGATAGTGTGATAAAATGAGACAGATAAGATTGGGGGGGGGGAGAAAATGCTAAAATAATATAAAGCCCTTATGTAATTCACCAACACCATTTCCTCCACCAGACATCACAGGGAATATTGTTTGTGTACAGATGGCCTTTCAAGATTCTTCACTCTGTTTGTGCACAGAGAAATGGGGAGGGGGGGGAGATTTCACTGTTCTTTTATCTCCAAAGGATTTTATTCTTTGCCCACTGAGTATAGGTCATAACAATTGTAAATGTATTGGTTACCAGGGTACCATTTTGCTTCCATCATAATGTACTCTACCTAGTGTCATTCAAAGGCATAATAGTGCTGCTTGTGCTGTGGCAGATCAGTCATTTTAAAAAGATGGAAATGTTTTTAAGCAATTCTGCAAAGAGGCCTTCTGTTTCCAGTAAAGTAAGAGGGGTGGGGGTGACATTTTGGCTCAGGAGTTGTCATTCATAGGGTTTGACATGGAGCTCCACAAATGTCATCAAGGCCCTTTAGAATTCCATTTGTTTATTTTTAACTTAGTGTCCCATTGAAAGATGGACAAAGGTGTGATGTTTGTTTTCCATTTCTGTTACATTTTTTGTTATCACCCTATACTCACCCGGCTGCCTACCTAGCCTGATCCTAAAAAGCAGATTGGGCAATGTGAACTTATAAAGTTTTCTCTGAGCTTCACATTAAATGTGGAAAACTGGGAAGTCTGTTGGATGTCACAGGTATGAATGTGCAATAAAAGGTAAGATCATTTGTCTGAACATTTCTCAGCAGCCTTCCAAGTAAGGTAAGCAAAAGAATCCTCAGCCTATGAGATTTTCCCCCATTCCTTTGACATTCTTCCTGAATGGAACTTCTCTTCTACCAAATTGAATAATAAGGGATAAAATTCTCACCAGAGGAATTTTTGGTTTAGCACTACATTAAAAATAATCCATGATTTGGCTGGGTAGATAGCTCCATGGTTTAGGTATCTGGTTATTGAGCTAGAGGCTGGGAGTTTGACTCCTCCACTTTGAGTCCTGGGAGAAGAGCCAGCCTGTGTACCTGTGGGCAAGTGGCACAATGCCCGGAGGCCCCCAAAGAAGGGAATATTAAACCATTTCGGAGTACTGTATTTTGTACCTAGAAAACCCTGGAAAGGGTCACCATAGGTCTATGATAGTGAACCTTTGCACTCCAGGTGTTCTTGGACTTCAATTAAAAAAAGTCCTATTCAGCACTCCTACTGATCAGGGCTTCTGGGAAGTGAAGTTCAAGATACCCTGGAGTGTAAAGGTTCACTATCACAACCATAGGTTGTTGATGATGATGATGACAATGACAACAATGCAATTCATGGGTGTCTTACCAAGTACATTTCATACATAATGAAGCTGTGAATTCTCCATCTCTGGCTCTACCCATATGACTAAATATTGAATACTTTAATGAGAACAGAAAAAAGTCTGCAATAGTTGTGCAATCTTTTTATTTAATTCTGAGCCACTGTGTCCAAAGAGACAGATATACACTGGCTGAAATTCTATTCCTAACTCAGTAAGACAACACTAGAGTAGGTCCAATGAATCAACAGAACTCACCAAATCCTCACTGATTCAGTGGGCCTACTCTAATTGTGGCTTCCTATACTAAGCAATAAGATGTCAGTGACTTAAGCAGTTTTTTGCTCTTTAAAATCTTGAATATTATTTTTAAATGAATGAGACCAGGATATTAATGAGCATGCCAGAAGTTGTATTTGATCTCAACAACTGTGAGATATAAATTTAGAGAAGTTCAGATGCAGTAATCTGTAATGATTTACCTAACTATGACAGATGCTAGCAATCAGAACATGTGAACTCCCCTGGCTGTCTTGCGCTAATCAACAGAGGCTGAGTACCATTTGTATTTGTGGTGGTTATGTCTGGATTTCTACTTCCATAAAAATCAATAAAATTATGTCCATGGACTTTAACAGACAAAAGATTTCGAATTGTTCACTCTCTCTTTGCTTTAAGAATTTGCACCAGCTATCCTCATTTAACTTGCAACAACGTTAATTAAAGTGTTTCAAATAAAATCAGAACAACAAATTGCTTAGGCATATTAAAATATATTTATTGAGAGGGCAGGAAATAAGGAGAAGCTGTTCACTTTTTAAAACACAATGATTCTTAAAAGGAAGAGAAAGAGGTGGGAGTAGGGTTGCCAGATGGTATCCTAAAGGAGGACATGTCCCCCTTTTCTATAATTTGTCCTCCCGTCCTCCCTTACCTACTGTAGGTACATATGGACATACAGTAGGTATGGGAGGATGGGAGGACAAATTATAGAAAAGGAGGACATGTCCTCCTTTAGGATACCATCTGGTAACCCTAGGTGGGAGCCATCTCGCTGATTTACGAATCTGAGTTTGAAAAGTGGCTTGTAATACAATGACTTTGCCAGGACAACATTCCCCATTTCATATATAAGTAGTTAAAGAGTGCAAAATTGTCAAGTAATACAGCAGTTGCTAACAAGGCTGTCAAGCCAAGTTTGTTTAGTTAGCAATTGTGCCTATATGACTTTCTGTACTTGATGAATGCTCAGGTTACCAAATGGCTTGACTAATGCAAAATTTCAGCTGCAGCCATGTAAGCGCTGCTTTCCTCACCTCAGTCCTACTGACCTCAAAAACACAGTGCTTTTCAAAGCTAACTTTTCTTCCATTTGCTATATTTGCCTGCTCAGTTCAATTCCAGGGCATGCGAAAGCCAAACAATGTCTCCTTGATAGAATGAAATGGGAGCAGCTGTTGTTCTTTTTCAGACAAAGAATTTGCTGATTCTTGGAAACTAAAACCTGAGTCACTCACAAATTTGATGATTCTTGCCGTCGTGCTTCACCACCAGTTGCACAAATAAGCCCCACTGAAGACAACAAAATGGGATAGAGCCATGAGAAATTTTCCCTGCTGATTTCAACAGACCTTAATATGGCCAGCACTGGTTAGGCTGGATGTCAGTCCTGGAAATAGGTCGAAAGTAGCTCTACCTCACTGGACACCCTGGTATCATGCTACCATGCAGAAACCTGTTCATCCATGCAGAAACGGAAAGAGTTCCCTATGGTTTGGCCAATGGCATTGTTGCAAAAGCACAGAAAACACCAAGTTTTCTTCCTCTTTTCCCTCACCCTCACTTTTTCACCTTGCCATTACATTTGCTTGGCTATAGCAGGGATGGCCAACTTTGGTGCCCCAGGTGTTCTTGGACTTTAATTCCCAGAAGCCCAAGTAAGTACACCTGCTGACCAGGGCTTCTGGGAATTGAAGTCCAAGAACACATGGGGCACCAAGGTTGGCCACCCCTGGATTATGGGGTATCCATGAAGTTATCATGGCAATCACACCATTTTTATGTTACTGAAAAGGTAATCTGGTACACCACAGCCAACAGGAGCTAATGGCATCGTGTATGGTAAGATAGAAAACTGACATAGTAAAGGAAGAGAAGCACAGCAACAAATTGACCAGCAAATACATTGCACTGAACACCAAAACTGGGAAAAGACAGTCAGTTTTCAACAACAAAAAATATGTAAAAGAAAGGATGCCACCCTAAAAACTCTATGGAGCCAAGAGACAGTGTATAAACCCCACAAAGTAGTTTTATGTCAGTCCAACTGTCCAGAAAATATGTTTTTACTAGCTGATTACCCGGCTTCACTCGGGTTTTTCTTTTCTTTAATGTAGGCCAGCCTTTCCCTCTTGAAAACTTTGTGGGGTGTATGTGGGTCACTCCTGCCTCCCTTCCTTCATCTCTCTCTTCCCTCACCCATTCCTGCTTCTCTGTCGTCAGTCACTTACCACCCTTATCCTTCTCATACATGTGTCTGGCTACCTGGTGAGAGAGCAGCACACAGCCGTTGAGGAGCCTTCGGACCTTCCCTCCCTCCTTGGCTTCGGCCACCATGGCCGCCACCTCTGCAGTTCTAGAGCTTGAAGGGACGTCCACCCGGGCACCCAAAGGATGACATGGAGGCTGGGTGGCCATTTATGGAGGGGGCCCAGCCTCCTCCACAGCTCCCGTGCCCTCCTGGCCCTCTCAAGGGCCTCCATCGCCACCACTGTGCCGGCCCAACCAGGTCCCGGGTTCCATGGCACGCTTTCCCTCAGGGAGATTGATGCAGACCAGAAGTCTCCAACAGTGGTGCCCAATGGCATACACACTCACATGGGGCTTGTGACCCCCACAGTGCTGATCTCGCATGCCCATTTGCCTTCCACCTACTGTGAAAACTACAGCTGAGCTCAGAGGGCTACAGCTGAGCTCAAGGCCGCCATCAGAAATTTCTGGGTCCCAGACTGAGCAATCCTATTGACACACACACACACACACACATTTTGGCCACATCCCCTGTGGCCATGGCCAAATCTGTGAATGTGGCCAAATCTGTGGGCATGGCAAAATGTGTCCATGTGTCATACCCGCCACATAAAGGTAAAGGTTTTCCTTGCTCGCAAGCCAGTCATATCCAGCTCTAGGGTTCAGTACTCATCCCTCTCTATAGCCTAAGATCCAGTGGACTTGATCCACAAAAGCTCACATGAAAATACAGCAGTTGGTCTTTAAGGTGCCACAACGTTTTTGTCTTTTTGCTTTATTTACTCTCTGATATGCTTGCACAGAATAAAACTTTTTAAATGGTAGCATGTGTTTCAAGCATATCAGAGTAAATAAAACAAAAAGAAACCAGGGGCCTACTCCAGACCCTCTCCACACACACACACACACACACACACACACACACACACACACACACACACACACACAAAGACGAGTCTCTCTCACACATACAAACACACAGAAAAGTAAACAAAAAAACCTAGCCTACTCCAGACCCTCTCTCCACACCCACACCCAACCCCCCCCCAACACACACAGAGCAAAGTAAACAAAACAAAAAGACAGACTTACTCAGAGGAGGCAGGCGGTGGAGCACCCAGGCGCATCCCTGCTTGGCCCAGTCCTCTTCCTCCTCGCCCCACAGGGATGGTGGAGGCAGGAGCTCCCAAGCAGTGGTGGAAGCGTGGCCCACGCCACGTTAGGCGGTCGTGGTTCCCTCTTCCTCTGGGGACTGGGGGGAGCAGCAGCAGCAGCAGGACGAGCTGCCACTTGGCGAGAGTGGCATGACTGGGGGAGCCAGGAAGAAGAGGAGGAGGAAGACGGAAGAGGTGCCGCAGCCAGACCCAGGGAGGAGGAGGAGGGGCTACCGCTGCCGCTTGCCCAGAGCAGCATTACTGAATGGACCTCACCATGCCGCTCTGGGACACCATGCCGGGCTCAGGAAGAGCCTCGTTGTCCTCTGGACAAGGAGGAGGAGTCCCAGAGCAGCCAGACTTAACGTCCTGGCACACTTTCACCTCCGCACTTCCCACGTGTCTTCGGAGGGGCGAGGTGCATGGGAAGCATTGCCCACATTGCTGGAAGGGGGGCCACCAGCCCACCCACCCCCCAAAGGTGCATGCGAAGCGCGGAGGTGAAAGTGTGCCAGGACGGTGAGCCTGGCTGCTTTGGGACTCCTCCTCCTTGTCTGGAGGACACCAAGGCTCTTCCTGAGCCTGGCAGTTGCCCCCTCCTCCGTAGCAGCAGCAACAGCAGCTGCCTCTGGCCCCGGCGTGGGGTCTCTGCAAGACCAGCACGCCTCCTGGTCTGAAGCCTTGACCCCGGATATCCAGATTGAGGCGGAGCCCTCTGGCGGGGCATACGCAGTGGTGCCGGGCCCGTGCACCACAGTTTTAAAAAAGTAAAAAAAGTTTTAAAAAATCACAAAGCTGAGCTATGGGCCACCCACCGCTGGGCCCCTGCCTGCTCCAGGCCCAGGACAGGAGTCCTGATGGTCCCTCCTGATGGCGGCCCTGGCTGAGATAGTAAGATGATGTCCCAGTCTCAACCTACCTGGGACTATGCAATTAGCCAATTACATCACTGGGAAACACACACATCGTATAGATCAATTGTGTCCCAATTTGGGGGGCATACGCCATGGGACTTATGTCTCCCGCAGTGCTGATCTTGCCAGCCCAAGGTATGTATGTGCCAAATTTCAGCGAGATTAGTCCAGGGGTGCGGGAGCCTTTGGAGCACATACAAACATAGATTTCTGTTTTATAGATATAGATTTTGAAAAAATCACTGTGTACAAACAAAATGTTTTTAAAATGTAGCAAGTGTGAAGTAACTAAAATACTGTTCCTGCTTTCTATCACTTGACCCCACCCTCTCATTTACAATCATACTGCCAGAATTGAAGGAAACCGTCTTTGTTGGATTGATCTCTTTCCAGTGGTTAATACATGCACATATTATTGCTGAAACTAAAAAAGATATTCTGAGAGTATATGGCAAACAGATGTTGGGGGAGTTTATAAACAAAGACACACACATACACACACATTACCAGTCATTACTGAAGACTACAGTAAAGTGACAGGTTGTTTGAGAGACTTCACTATAACAGTAAGAGATTTATTTTTAATAGAATATTGATATTATGTGCAGAATGTCACTGGTGCTTGCATTTTCCCCACTTCAAGACACAGTTTATGTGTTTTATATCATTTTGTAAGCTCTAGCAGCCCTCTGTTGTACCTTACTATATTTTTTATGAAAAAAGTTAGATTTTTGTGAACTCTCTGATTAAAGCACCTCCACCTGAATGCAGATTAAAAGTTCCAGCACCTGAGAACACTAAACCAATGAATATTTATATAGAAAAATAGCAGATGAATGCTCTTTAAATCTTCAATGCATGTCTAGTCATGGGATTTATCTTATTTTAGGGCTTACATTTTATTAAAATGAACTCCTGCATATTTACACTACAGAAATAAATGTTATTTGCAAGCACAATACAGTAGAAATCTTACAAATACATAGTCTTGGTATTAAGTGAACTTATTCTTCAAATTCATTTCTTCATCAGATATTCTTCTAAGAAAGTTTGTCATTATATATTAGTTTGCAGCATTTTTTCCTGTGTTCTCAGTTAATAGTTCCTTAATACATTGACCTACAACCAAGTTCCAAGGCAGTTTAATCCTTGAGCATTCTCTTAACAGCAAAAAGGAAGGAAGAAGAGATTTATCAGAAACCCTACCTATTAATGTATTATAGGCCTAATTCTGCCAAGTGTGCTTCTTTACAGTTTTAAAAATCAAACCGTAGTTATCATTATCGTTGCATCTTGAAATGCTTTCCAATTACTGTACTTGCTTTTTTTAAAAAAACTTCACATCACTGGCCACTCATGAAAAACTATGCTTAGGTAGTGAACACTGGGAAAGAATGGCAAAGGCCTCATTCTTCTAGGAAGATAAGAGCAGAATTCAATAAGATCTTGATAGGCTGAAACCAACAGAGTGAAATTTAACAGGGAGAAGTGCAAAGTTTTCCACCTAGGGAAAATTACCCAGATGCACAGTTACAAGATTGGGGGGGGGGGATACTTGCCTCAGTAATACTACAAGTGAGAAGGATCTTGGAGTTATTGTAGATCACAGGCTAAATATGAGTCAACAATGTGATGTGGCTGCAAAAAAGGCCAACACTATTTTAGGCTACATTAACAGAAGTATAGTCTCAAAAACCCATGAGGTACTAGTCCCTCTCTAACCAGCATTAGTTAGACCACATCTAGTGTACTGTGTCCAATGCTGGACACCACACTTTAAGAAAGGTGCAAACAAATTAGAGCAGGTACAGAGAAGAGCAACAAGGATGATCAGAGGACTGGAAGGCAAGACACATGAGGAAAGACTGAAGGGATTGGGCATGTTTAGCTTTGAGAAAAGGAGACTGAGTGGGTGGGTGGGTGGGTATGATAGCACTCTTCATATACCTGAAAGATAATCATAAAAAGGAAGGGAAGGATCTGTTCTCCATCACAGAGTGCAGGATGTGTCATAATGGGCTGAAAATACAAGAAGCCAGATATAGGCTGAATATTAGGAAAAACCTCTTAATGGCTAGAGCAGTAAGACAGTGGAACAAACTGCCTTGAGAGGTGGTGAGCATACCTGTCAAGTTTTAGATTTGGAAATAAGGGAAATTCCCCGGCAAATAAGGGATCCTTGACAGCTATGCTTATCCTGTGCTGCCCTCCAATGGCAATAGGGCATTGCAGTCTAATTAATACGGGATGACGGCGGGAAAGAGGGTAAAATAAGGGGTTTTCCTGGCCAATAAGGGATACTTGACAGCTATGGTGGTGAACACTCCAAAAGTGGAAGCATTCAAGAGAGAATTGTAAAGCCATCTGTCACATCTGCTTTAATTCAGATTCCTGCATGGCCTAAAAGGCCTCTTCCAACCCAGTTATTCAATTATTCTTGACTTGGGATATATGTATCTTAATTAGGAAAAAGTACTACATTTGCATTGGTCACACACACACACACACACACACACACACACACACACACACACACACACACACACACACACACACACACACACACACACACACACTCTTTTACAGTGATCTCTTTGCTTTCTAGGGGACACTCAAAATTCTCCTCCAGCACCACATTTCAAAGGCATCTATTCTTCTGCGATCAGCCTTCCTTATGGTCCAGCTCTCACAACCATACATTACTACTAGGAAGACCATTGCTTTGACTATGCAGACTTTTGTTGGCAGGATGATGTCTCTACTTTTTATTATGTTCCCTAGGTTTCTCATAGCTTGCCTCCCAAGAATTAATCGTCTTTTTATTTCATGGCTGCAATCACCATCTGCAGTGATCTTGAATCCTCAGAAGGTAAAGTCTGTCACTACTTCCATTTCTTCCCCTTCTGTTAGCCAGGAAGTGATAGGGTCAGTTGTCATTATCTTGGGGGTTGTTGGTTTTTTTATATTGAGTATCATATGGCCTGAGACCACATGACCTTAACCTGGTTTAAAAAGAAACCACACATGACTGGAAACCCAATTCTTTTGACAGTCAAGACGCACCCAAAAGCTATCTTAACACTTTGAAGAAACCCCACATTTTAAAGTCCCACAAGATTCCTTGCTTCCAGGTAAGAGCAAGCAAAAGAAATCTTTTTCACTCCCCTTCAAGGTTTATGTAATTTGCACAAAATATGCTTGAGAAAGAAATATCTCATACACATACATGCATAAGGAAGAATAGGGTGATTGCTTTGAAAAATGCATCCTATCCACCTAATACTTCAAATTCTTAATTAAAGATGCAGATATCTGAGTTTGGGAGAGTTCACAGAATTCTGTGAACTGCGCTATGTTACACTTAAAAGGCTTTTTTTTGTTGTTGTTGTTGCAAAATTTAGAATTGTTTGTATAAGAAAGCAGTTTGCTAATGCAAAAGTGCTATGAAAAATATAAAAATAATCCTGACCTGACTATCATTATTGGTTCAGAGAATATAAGATAGAGACAAAAAGAATTGAAGAATTTTTATCCATAGGAAAAAGGCCATGTACTCCATAGCAAGCATTCAGGTACCTCAAAAACTCTTTGCACCCATTTACTATTATTATTTATTACCTATTCTACAAAACACATCATCATTATATATGACAATATGTATTGTGGTACTGTACTGCTATTTGTACTTAGTCTCTGCACTTATGCATGCAATCTTACTCTCTTTGTATTTTGGGATAAAATATACATTTTATATATTTATATAAAAAAGAAAATAAAAATTTTTTTTATATAAAATATATAATTCCACCACATAAGGGTAATTTCTATTGCTACAGGTGAAACTTGGAAAATTAGAATCTCGTGCAAATGTTCATTCAGTCCAGTAATGCAACTTAAAAGGTAAAACAAATATATAAGACTCATTAAATGCAAAGCGAGATAGTTCAAGCCTTACTTTGTTATAATATTGATGCTTATGGCTTACATCTTATGAAAACTCCACACACACACACCCCAATCTCATGTACCCCATAATCATCACACAATCTCATGTACGCTGTATGCCATGATCATCACAATTATAACGAATTAAGGCATGACATATTTCGCTTTGCATGTAGTCAGTCTATCGCATATATTTGTTTCACCTTCTAATTGAAATGAATGAACATTTGCACGATATTCTAATTTTCAGAGTTTCACCTGTATTGCTAAAAGAAAAAAAATTTCAAACTTGTGATTACTTTAATGTGACTTAGTCTTAATTATTGCAAAAACAAGATCAATTGGAATAAGTCTAATTGTTAGTCCCATTACAGCAGATTCAGTGAGTAAACGGTAACTGTTGAAAGCTCTACTCTTATGTCCTATTGATTCAATGGCTGAAATCCAATAGTAAGTCACAACTAGGTAGGTTCATGAAATCAGTGGGGATTTGGTGAGTCATCTCCTTTATAATTTCCATTACTCCAATGGGCCTACTTAGCTCCAGTTTACTACTGGATTTCAGCCAGCATGCCTACAACTGAGACAACTTTTAGATTAAGCCTACTAGAAGTAACATATTATTATAAGTAGCTACTTCCCAGCTCTGAATCCAGTGCACTGTATATGCAACACCACTGCCTAAACAGACTATGAATTATAGTAGAAACATAATTCCTGCTATCTAACATGAGCAAATCTCTTTCTCCAAGCATCATAATAAATTATTCTGGACAATAGGATATTTGTGTACACCTCCTCTATCTGCATCTCCTTTCCCCTACCATAATGCAAGCGCGGCGCCAAAATGGCCGCCGCGCCCTTTGCGGGCCCCCCCCCCACAGGACAGAGAATCCGGGTAGTTAGGGGCGTGGCCAGCTCCCTTATAAAAGGGGTGGCCACGAGGCAGCCGAGCTGCCATTTTACCTCAGCGACGGAGCGGAGAAGTCTTTTCACCTGTGTCTCCGTCGCTCTTTAGCCTACCGGGAAGCCTTTTTGGTAGCGATTCTGCCTTGCTGGCTTCCCTTTTTGCTTCGGTGGAGATGCCTTCGAAGAAGAAGGCAGCTTCGAGTGCAGCTCGCGCTGTTAGGAGGCGCAACCCAGGTCGGAGGACCGCGGTGCCGCCTCCTCAGCAGCCGCCTTTGCCGGCCCCTGCCGGGGCCGGCGGAATGGGGTCTATTGCCCCTTGGCCTGGAGTGGGCGATCAGAGTGCGGGCGCGGAAGGGGTTTCGGCCCGCGGCCCGCGAGCGGTGGACACCGCTCCTGCACCTGCCCACCCTGTTGGGCCTACTCCTCTTGGGTCGCAGCCTCTCCCTGGGCCCTCTAGCCTTGGGGGGTGGTGCGGCCCCCTGCCTTGGCAGGTTTCTCCACCGACCCTGCCGGGCTTCGGTGCTGGCCAATGGCCATATTCGGGTCCTGGGGTACAGGGACCTGTACCCACGCCTGGACCAGGCGGGCCGGCCGGCCCTTTGCCCCTGGTCAACGTGGACACCTTACTGGCCCGCATTGCGGCCCTGGAAGCGTCGTTGGCTCGGGCCAGTCAGGCGGGCGCCCCCTTCGGGGTCCCTTTTGAGGCGCTGTCGGCAGGAGGACAACAGCCAGCAGGGAGGGTCGAGCTGCTGCAGGCGCGTGGCGCGGTTTCGGCCACTGCCTCGCAGCTCCCCAGCCAGCAGCCAGGTGCGGGTCAAGCCCCGGTGATGAGCTCTACGTCGGTCGTGAGCTCCGACGCCCCCAGTGGGCCGGAACCCCCGGTGGGGGCGGCCCGCGGGGGTGCAGCATGTGAGTATACGGTGCAAGCGAGTACATCCACACACATTCCCAATATAGGGGGGGCCTTTCAATGGCCTTGGCCTCGCGCGGGTGGTGCGGGGGCCACGCTGTCGGCAACCCACCCGGCGACGACGACTGCCACCTTGGGCACTGGGGTGGGTACTTGTTCTTACACTGCGGGGAATGTTCTGGGGGTGGCTGGGTTAGCTCAGGCCCCTTTTCCTAGGCCGGCTGTGCCTTTTTCGGCTTTGCCGACGGCGGGGTATTCCTTGCCATTGGGTGATCACTTGGCACAGACTACCAGAGAAAAGATATGGCGGGGGGAGTACGTAGATATCTTCTCACTCCTGAACAGAGAGCCCAACAAGGAGGAAAGGGAGGGACAGGATGAGAAGGACAAGGAGCAGGCACGCCGCCGTAAGCCGCCGCGTACCTGGGCCAACTGGCTCCCCGCTTATTTAATATACATGGCGGTGTATTTGAGGGCGCGGCCAGATTTAGCTATTCCCATGGTCCAATATTTGGACAACATATACAGGGCGATGGTTGATTTCCCGGGCCCCTCATGGCTAGCATATGATGAGGAATTCCGTATGAGGATTCCCCTCCACCCCGAGATGAGATGGGATGAGCCGTGCCAGAGGCTTTGGCTTTTGTATATGACGCCCACACGCCCTGCCCCGGGAGATAGATACCATTGCGGACATGCGGTCCAGCGAGCGGCTCCAGCGCAGGTTACCCGCCAGGCGGCGGGGCAGGGGGTTCCAGCCCGCCTGCTGTGCTGGACTTTCTCGTCCAATGGTTCCTGCAATAGAAAGAATTGCAAGTATAAGCATGAGTGTCCCACATGTTCGGGCCCCCACGCAGCCTCTGCCTGTCCCAGGCCTGGGGGGGCACGAGGCAGAGGGAGGGGTGGACAGTGGGCTGGCAAGACTGCCACGGATGGAGCTGGTTCTCCAAAAGGCCCCCTCCCCAATTAATGTGGACATGCTGGAGCGTTGGCTCGCATCGTACCCGAAGGGGGAGTATCTCCTTCAGGGTTTTAAGCAGGGATTCCGTATCCCTTTTATGGGTGATAGGTCCCCTCAGGATGCTCCCAACCTTTTATCCCTCAGAGGAAGGGAGGAGGTGGCTGCGGCCAGCATTAAAAAGGAGTTAGATGCGGGCAGGGTCGCTGGACCTTTCCCTGCACCCCCGTTTCCCAATCTTAAGGTGTCGCCACTGGGTTTGGTCCCCAAAAAGTCCCTAGGTGAGTTTCGCCTTATTCATCCTTTGTCCTACCCAGCCGGCCGATCGGTCAATGATGCTATTCCTGATGACCTTTGTTCATTCAGGTATACATCGTTTGACCATGCGCTGCGCATGGTACGCTCGTGTGGCCCGGGTGCCCTGCTGGCCAAGTGTGACATTAAGTCGGCTTTTCGCCTTTTGCCAGTGCATCCGGGTGACTTTGAGTTGCTGGGTTTTAAATTTAAGGGTGAATATTATTTTGATAAGGCCATGCCTTTTGGCTGCTCCATATCATGCTCGGCCTTCGAGCGTTTTAGTACCTTCCTAGAGTGGGCTTTCGTCCGCAGGTCAGGGTCCCGGTCTGTAGCCCATTATCTGGATGATTTTTTATTCGGGGGTGAACGGGGCTGGGACACGTGCACACGTTTTCTCAACACATTTCAGACGCTAATGGAGGAACTTGGTGTCCCTTTAGCGCCCGAAAAGACCGAGGGCCCATCTACCAAGCTAGTATTCCTGGGGGTGGAGATTGACACAGTAGTGCAGGCTTCTAGGCTGCCGGGTGATAAGGTGTCCAGGATAGTGGCCCTTATCTCGGAATTGCTGGCCAAGCGTAAGGCATCCCTGAGGGAACTGCAGGTGCTACATGGTCACCTCAATTTTGCTTGCAGGGTGGTCACACCGGGCAGGGCTTTTGCCCGGCGCTTATGCGACGCCATGGCAGGGTTATCCAGGCCCCACCACAGAGTCAGGCTTACCCGGGGTATCAGGGCAGACATGTTTGTCTGGTTGCAATTCCTGAGGGAGTTCAATGGGGTCTCATTTTGGAGGTCTGACCTCCTGGCATCCCCCAATTTTCAGATCCAGTCTGATGCCTCAGGATCCCTGGGTTATGGGATGTACTTCAATGGGAAGTGGGCCTATGGTGGGTGGCCACCGGCATGGGCAGGCACAGGTCGCCTGCGGGATCTCACATACCTGGAATTTTTCCCTATTCTGGGGGCTTTGATGCTATGGGGCGAACAGTGGGCTAATTCGGTGGTGCATTTCTGGTGTGACAATGCTGCTGTTGTCCACATTGTCAATGCACGGACTTCCAAATCGCCCAGGGTTATGGAACTAGTGCGCCATTTTGTGCTGCGCTGCCTGCGCCTCAACGTCTTGTTCAGGGCCAGGCATGTCCCAGGGATTAATAATGATATTGCTGACGCTTTGTCCCGCCTGCAGATCTCCCGGTTCCGCGCCTTGGCCCCGGATGCGGAGGAATTTCCCTCGCCACTCCCGGACGAGATGTGGACTATTGGCAAGGAGAGGTGAACCGGGCGATTGGCCTGTCACTAGCGCCACGCACGCGTAAGGCGTACCAACAAGCATTCAATTCTTACAGGGCATTTTCTGCTCAATGTCACCTGCCAGAGACCTGGCCTATCCCGGTGGACCATGTTCTGCGGTTCATGGTTCACCTGCATGCACAGGGCCTCACACCTCGCACCATAGCATCCAAGCTCTCGGCGTTGGCTTTTATGGCCAAAGTGGGAGGTCATGTGGATACCACCTCTGACTTCCGTGTGAGACATGTTTTGGAGGGGTGGGTGCGCGAGCGCGGGCGTTGCCCGGACGACCGGCACCCTATTTCCCCAGGGGTTCTTACCCAGTTGGCCCGGGGCTGGCCAGGCCTCTGTTTTGATCATTATGAGGCAGCCCTTTTTCATGCAGCCACAACGGTGGCATTTTTTGGAGCGCTCCGCGTCAGCGAACTCGTGATGCTGTCTAAGGCGGATGCAAGTGGTAGGGCACTGGAACTCGAAGATGTCTATGTTGCCAAAGACTGGGCCCAGTTGAGGATACGCTCCTCTAAAACAGATCAGCATGGCGTAGGCAGTGGTGTAAGACTGCTACGGTGTTCTTTGGCAGACATCTGTCCGGTTGGTGCCCTACAGGAATTCCTGGCACTGCGTGGCATGCACCACGGCCCGTTTTTCTGTCACCAAGATGGGTCTCCCCTTACTAAATTTCAGTTTTGGAAGGTGACAGCCAGAGCCCTCACCAGGGTGGGCCTACCAGGTGCCCGTTATGGCACACATTCATTCCGTATTGGTGCAGCCTCTACAGCAGCTGCTTTTGGGTACTCTGGGGCTGACATACGCAGCATGGGGAGGTGGGGCTCGCAATGTTTTCAGTTTTATGTGTGCCCACTCCCGCCATGAGTACCAATCCAGTCACCTTACCGCCTTTTTTCTCAATTTTCTTACAGACCCTGGGTGTCGTATTACACCGGTGACAGTATGGCTGGTGGGCCACAGCTATGTGCACAGGGCAGCGCGTTACGCTGCGGCGACAGAGTGGGGACCCCGACTGGGACTGGGTGAACACGCCAGTCTCACATGGCATGGTAAGCCTGGGATGTTATGGCGGGAGCTGCGGCCTTTCCTTTTTTCTGGCCTGGGTGCTGACCCGCCTGACATTCTCATTATCCACCTGGGGGGCAATGATTTGGGCCAGGTCACCGGCTTATCGCTCAAGCATGCGATTTGCGAGGAACTCGCCTACTTGCATTATGTCTGGCCTGCCACAACCCTGGTTTGGTCGGACATTGTCCCGCGCCATTCTTACAGAGGGGGCGTTAACCTCATGGCCCTTGACCGCGCTAGGCGCACGGTCAATAGGGCGGTGGCGCGGTTTCTTGCCAACAGGGCTTGGGGACGGGTCAGTCATCACCCCGATATTAGCCTACAAAATTATGACTTGTACGCAGGGGATGGGGTCCATCTGTCGCGAGGAGGTATGGACCTCCTGTTGGGTGATTGGCGAGCAGGCCTGTTGACCGAGCTGACTGTCTGGGGGGGGCGTCAGGTCTTCTTTGAAGCCCCTCCGTGTGGCGGGTAGCACTGGTAAGGTAAACAGTATGACCCACAAGTATCCGGCAGGTTCGCAATTGACTGGACAACACTAGACAGGAATAAATTAGTTAAACGTTGTCCGGTCAACGACGAACCAGGCGATGGGGTGATGACGATTGCTAACCAGCATGCATCACCCCTGTGATTTCACGGATACGCGTCAGAGGGTGGGGTCATGAGTTAGTTATTGACTACGGTCAACAATTTGTTTGTTGTCAACAAACAAATTGATACAAAATGATACATTGTAACCAGTTGCCGTTGGCAATTTTGGGGTGGTACCTTACCAGTGTTACTTCGGCCTGCTTGCCTTATGAATTATGATTGGTCGTTTTACCAATACAAATTTATAATTCGGACTAGGGCATTGAATCAATAAATGTGGCCCGATGCTGTTATCCACTTTCAATGTTGTCTGTGTCCGTTATTGGGGGGGTGCGCCTGCAATGCAAGCGCGGCGCCAAAATGGCCGCCGCGCCCTTTGCAGGCCCCCCCCCACAGGACAGAGAATCCGGGTAGTTAGGGGCGTGGCCAGCTCCCTTATAAAAGGGGTGGCCACGAGGCAGCCGAGCTGCCATTTTACCTCAGCGACGGAGCGGAGAAGTCTTTTCCCCTCCACCCCCTCCCTAGTTAACAGTGTGATATTTTGGTCGCTTCGGGGCCGGGTGGGAATTTTTGGCTGGGACCCATATTGGCTTCCGGGTCCTGGCTTTTTTGCCCATCCCACACTGTTGCTATGGTTTGATATAGGGGTCTTTCTGTGTTCCTAATGTTGACTTTGGTCACATTGGCGGGTAGCACTGGTAAGGTAAACAGTATGACCCACAAGTATCCGGCAGGTTCGCAATTGACTGGACAACACTAGACAGGAATAAATTAGTTAAACGTTGTCCGGTCAACGACGAACCAGGCGATGGGGTGATGACGATTGCTAACCAGCATGCATCACCCCTGTGATTTCACGGATACGCGTCAGAGGGTGGGGTCATGAGTTAGTTATTGACTACGGTCAACAATTTGTTTGTTGTCAACAAACAAATTGATACAAATTGATACATTGTAACCAATTGCCGTTGGCAATTTTGGGGTGGTACCTTACCAGTGTTACTTCGGCCTGCTTGCCTTATGAATTATGATTGGTCGTTTTACTAATACAAATTTATAATTTGGACTAGGGCATTGAATCAATAAATGTGGCCCGATGCTGTTATCCACTTTCAATGTTGTCTGTGTCCGTTATTGGGGGGGTGCGCCTGCAAAGTCAGAATGGACAGAGATATGCAAAGCTTTGAATGTCTTGTACATATCATCCACATAACCATCTATATGAACCAAGGAGGAGAGCACAAGATAGTTCTCCACACAGAAGCTACAGCCACCATGAGTTGAGCCCTGTTCTCATATGATTTAATGGGTGGGGTACAGAAGTCATATTATTTTCATAATTTTTCCAAAGAGTAAGATTTTAATACAAAGGTTAAATTAATTTATGCTACAGAAGAAGAAATATTTGCCTCAAATTATTGTGTTCCTTATTCAGAGGAAAAGGAGGAGGAGCAACTTTTTCCATTTATCCAGCGAGAAATACCATTTACTTTCTATGATAAGAGAGTATTTCATTTTTAAAAGGAATTCCATTATACACCAAGGATTGATAAAGGCAGTATGCAGTTAAATCATTCTTGAATCAAACTAATATTGGACAAATAGATGGGAGTATACATATATTTTTTTCTTTACTACCTAACAGTCACTTGAAACTCCTGGGTTGATTAAGGCATTTGAATTGTACCTTTAAATTATAATCTGTGTTTTCAAGACACAGCCAAATGGAACAAACACTCTCTCCTTA
Organism: Bradypodion ventrale; assembly: GCA_035047345.1. Lineage (NCBI taxonomy): Eukaryota > Metazoa > Chordata > Lepidosauria > Squamata > Chamaeleonidae > Bradypodion > Bradypodion ventrale. The sequence goes on along the minus strand of JAWDJE010000005.1, from coordinate 115,125,986 downwards.
AATGAATTAGAATTGTATAGGATTGCCAGGTCATTCACACTAAATCTTCAGTTTCCACCCGTACCCCCATGCTGCCATCTAGGAGAAGAGACTTCCTCTGGGCTATGGTCAATAACTGCAGCACATAGTAAACCCAGGCACTGAAACTGTCACCAGTGCATATAAACTATAATAGTAGGGGAAAACATAGCCTTGCACATGCAAACAAGCACCAGTTTGTGGGTTGTCTACCTGTGTCCATTATTGTCTTGCTTTATTCTTTTACTCTTTTTATTAAAAAAAAGTGTCATTTTCTGATCCTTTAAAACAAACACAGGTTTTACAATGGCATCATACATATTTTGAATGGACCTCTGCTGTATCATGAGAGGAAATAGGCAAACAACCTCCTGTCTTTCAAGTTCTTATCTTATGTATCTTATTAAATCTGTGCTCTTTTTCTTTTACTAACAAAGCACTGAATGTTCTTTAAAATAAGTGCGTAGAAATTGGCTTGTTGTTCCTCCTTTCTGAAGGTTCACTTGGGGGAAGGTTTACTTTGATAGCTGCCTTTTTTGACATTTTGCTAGGAAATGCATACATGTTATCACAGTGCTATTTAAACAGCAGTTAAATAGACATATTCCAGATGTTGTTTGACATGGCTTTCCTCCAAACTGTGTCAAAACAACAGGGACAATTCAGCATAACTAAGATGATATTTTGGAATTGTCTTGGTTTTATTTTTAGTGCTACTCTGAGGGCTGTATGTACTCTGCAATTCAAAAAACAGATCCAGGTTTTTGTGACAAGAAAAGCTGAATTCTGCAACCTGCGTGAATTATGCCAATCAAGCATTCTTGCACAATTCCCCTTGTCTTGCATTATGTATTTTGCCTCTGCTGTGGAGAGGATTTCTTCCCACTAAACCAGAAATAAGGCAAAAACAATAACACTCTGTCATTAAAGCTTGACCAGTTATTGGCGACTTACATGTGTTGAAACATCTTTTCATGGTTCAAAGAATGAACAGAATATTATAATATTCAGGAAATTAAAAAAAAATTTGAAAGGCTAACTTTTGCATGATGTACCCCATCCTGTGGTGTTATATTGCTTTGTTTTTGTTTTGGTTGTTTATATGTCTGTTGTCATTACACAGAACATACACAAGCCAAGCTATACCTTTTCTTATGACATTACAATGCAAACTATAATTTATCTCTTTTTTTAAAGTTCCTTAATAGTGTTATGATTATTTTTGCCCCCTGCTGGGGCTCAGTAGGAAGGACCTCTTTGACCATGGGCTCCATTAAGTCAAGACTCTCAGTACTGCTTGAGCTGGTATTATTAAGGGGGGGGGGATGGGGTACAAAGATTGGTTGGATGCCTGGCACATCCTGTCCTGCCAGTCCACAGGGGGCAGAGATTACTCCACTAGCCCTCCCACCTTTTCTGGTTCTCAATGAGCCAAAGAGCTCTAGTTCTTGTCATTGGGCTGGCACAGTCCAATGTCCATGGCTGGAGTTAAGTCTCCCACGCTGTCTCCAGCCAAGTGATATTCCTCAAATAGAGGGCTGAAAATGCTGGGCTCTCACAAGATCTTGTATTCTCTAAGTCTGTCCTGACTTTGGTGACTCTGCCAAAGGGGCAGTTGCCACTTCCTGTGCCAGTGCCACCTCTGGTTTCAACTGCAGTTGGGGTGTCCAATGGTGATCCTCCCGGGTGTTGGTGCTGGTGATGGAGTGAAGAGCAGTGTGCCTCCTCTACACCTTTGTCCTTTTATTGTTATGTACAGTCATGTCCCCTCTGTCTTCTGGCAACTCTATGAATGAGCATCTCCAAAATGCTCTGTCCTCACAGCTATGCTCAGCTCTTGCAAATGCAAGTCTGTACATTTCTTTATGGAGTCAATCCATTTTGTATTTAGCTGTCATCTTTTCCTGCTGCCTTTATTATTATTATTATTATTATTATTATTATTATTATTATTATTATTATTATTATTATTATTATTATTATTATTATTATTATTATTATTATTATTATTATTATTTCCAGATAATAATGACATGCCCAAAGTAGAACAGATTTAGTTTTGTCATTTTTGCCACTAGAAATAGTTTTAGCACCCACTTGTCCATGGTAACTGCAAAGCTATCCTTCAGCACAGTATTTCAAGTGAATCAAATTTTTCCTCATCAGCTTTCTTCACTGTCCAGCTTTAACACTAGTACATATCAATCATAAATACAGCAGTGTGGATGATCTTGCCCTTCCCTTTAGCAGGCTGGACCTGGACCTACTCCCCAGTCTAAGGATTCTCAACTGCCAGTGGGTGGTCCTCCATTAAGCCACAGAAGATAGAGTACAATTCCTCTGTTGCTTTCACATATTCTTCTCCATCAGAGTCCATCAAATGATATTAGTTCTCCTCAAAGCTGGGACTTGCCAGCTCAGCCTAGCCTCTGTTCTCCTCATCCATGAGCATCTCACAATCAATTGTATCTTTCGTCCCACCTAGGACCTCCCTCTCCCTCTCTCTGCCTTCATGCGGCTTGTCTCCAAGGTTTCTATCAAGTCTGTGGGGCCTCAGCAGATGGTCCACCAGAGACAGCCAGGACATCTCACTCACAACCCCTCTTCCTCTTCCTATTCATTTTATATGTGACCTAGCTGGCTTACATTAGTGTAGTGACAATGTAACTTAGTTGTGATACCAGCACAGTAATCTCCAGCACAAAAGCTAGGGGGAAAGGGTATCATGGAAAACACAGAATGTTTCACATTGACAGTTTTTTTACTCAAATCCATGATAAAGCTGCCAACTTGCAGTAATCATAGACTATCATGTCACTGTCAGACAGGCAGAAATGAAGTTAAGCCATCATGTCACTCAAGTTAAAATATAATTTGTCCCTACATGCCTTTTCCAGACACATAAAGCACAATCACTAGATGGAAGAATGCTATAATGCCTTTCTGGAGCAGCAGCTAAGACTGCCATGTAAGGAGTAAGAGCTGAGAAACACAGAAGATCCAGGGATATTCATGTTTAATCCTTTCCACACATAGGCAGCTGGTTCCTAGTGCCTACATGGCAGAAATGGGTAAAACAGGACCACAGATAAGTTCTCTTGGGAGGATAAGACTTAAGCTACACACAGACTTCCTTGGGAAACTGATCCAAGCCCTGTGACAGAAACAAATTCCATTTGAGAGGGAGAAGCATTTTGACTGGCAGAGAAAGGGAAGGCAGCTATGGCTGAACTTTATAGAAACCTATGGAACCTCCTGCCAATAGAATTAAGGTTGCAGACAGAATTGCTGCCCTTTAGGAAACAACTTAAGACCTGGCTGGCAGGGCAGGTATGGGGCATGGATATATAAATTTGAAAAATAAAATAGTTTTCCCTTGCTCGAAAGCCAGTCGTATCCGACTCTAGGGTTCAGTGCTCATCTCTGTTTCAAAGCTGAATAGCCAGCGCTGTCTGCTTCTGCAGATGTTTCCATGGTCATGTGGCAGTAAAATTAAATAAAAAACAAGCCCTGGCAGATGTCCACTATGGAAGAAATGGAGGATTTGAGAAACTGAAAGTACACATTTGTTTCACTTGTTACACTCATATGAACATGTTTGTCAACATGTTTGTCTGAAACTGGATTTAAAAAGAAAACATAAGATATATAATAATGTTAATCGCTATAAACCACCATTCTATATATGCAATATGAATAAGTTGTAACCATCATTAGATACAGCATATCTCTTATTAATGAATCAGATCTTACCCATGTCCAAATAAATGTCCTCATAAAATTGGCATCTGTACAATGTTTGTTCAATTGTAGCTAGTGCTAACAGATCATCTAACCATTGTGTAGTTCAGCCTTTCCCAAACTATGTTCCGCAGAACACTGGTGGACTTCAATTCCCAGAAGTCTATTGGATGATCATTGCTTTGGTGAATTAACTTAGGCTTCTGGGAATTGAAGTCCAAAAACCAAAAATTGGGGAACATTTGGTGTAGTGGATGGTGGAGGTTTATTTGCCAATTTGTTAGACACCATTGCAAATATCAAGGATCACCCCAATATTGCATCAATACATATGACAACTAGAAACCAGAATGAATGAATTACTGGACCAGCCCCGATCATATGTCTCATGAATACATTTCCAATATTACATCTCCAAATTTTGTCAGAGCTTGACAATCCCTAAACAATTATGAAGTCCAATATACTGTAAATTCTACTTTTTTGTTGTTGGATCAATCTTAATTTTAAATCTAAAGAAACATCCAGCATAGATTTTAATAAAAAATTCCCATTGTTTAGATTGAATGCTGCCTTCCAATTCTCCATTCCATATCTCTGTATGTTTTTGAACATCTATCTTATAAAGCTCCATTAAACATAAGATATTAGTTGCTGAGGAGGACTGTTGAATCAAAATAGCTCAGTCAAAACAAAAGGATACCTCCAAAAAGGGTTTCCTTCAAAAGAAAGGAGAGAGGGGAAAAATTCTTAGTTTTGTTAACCTCTCCCCCTTGCAAACAAAAAAAATTTGTTTTACATCCCAGAGTAATTTTTCTTTGTTCCCTTTGATATCTCTAATCCTTAGGCCAGTGGTTCCCAATCTTTTTATGCTGCGGGCCTGACCATGTCCCTGGACTGCTGGTTCCCCCACACCATAAACACTGCTGTATAATGCATTTGCAGTTCTTGTAAATGCTTCCACAGGCCGCATCTGGCCCACGGGCCATAGGTTGGCCACCCCTGCCTTAGGCAGAGTGCCTGTAAAAATTCTGAGAACACATGTATTACTAATGATCTATTCTGACATGTGTTCTAAGGCCTAGCAGCTCTTCTTCATAGTTCACATCACTATTAACCCTGAGTTGTGTAGGCATGCTTTCAGAAGGCTTTTGACAAGGTCCCACACCAAAGGCTCTTGAATAAACTTACCAGTCATGGAATAAAGGGACAGGTCTTGTCCTGGATCAGCAACTGGCTAAGGGACAGGAAACAGAGGGTAGCACTAAATGGACACTTCTCCAAGTGGAGGGAAGTAAAGAGTGGGGTCCCCCAAGGTTCAGTACTGGGACCCCTGCTTTTCAACCTCTTCATAAATGATCTAGAGGTAGGAGTAAAAAGCAAGGTAGCCAAATTTGCTGACGACACTAAATTATACAGGGTAGTGAAAACTGTGAGAGATTGTGAAGAGCTCCAGAGGGATCTCTTGACACTGGGGGAGTGGGCAAAACAGTGGCAAATGAGCTTCAACATCAGTAAGTGCAGAGTGATGCATGTTGGGGCAAAAAACCCCAATTACATTTATAAACTGATGGGGTCTGAACTCTCTGCGACAAACCAGGAAAGGGACCTTGGTGTCCTGGTGGACAGCTCAATGAAGGTGTCAACCCAGTGTGCCTCAGCAGTGAAAAAGGCAAACTCAATGCTAGGGATCATTAGGAAGGGTATAGAAAATAAGTCAGCAAGTGTCATTTTGCCTCTTTATAAATCTATGGTGAGGCCCCATCTGGAATATTGTGTACAGTTCTGGTCGCCATACCTCCAGAAGGATATTATGGAGTTGGAGAAAGTACAGAGGAGGGCAACCAGAATGATTAGGGGACTGGAACACCTTCCTTACCATCTGAGGCTGCAACGGTTGGGCCTTTTCACTCTTGAACGACGGCGTCTAAGAGGTGACCTGATTGAAGTTTATAAAATCATGCACGGTGTGGACAAGGTAGATAAGGAGAAACTGTTTTCCCTATCGCACAACACTAGAACTAGGGGACACTCCATGAAACTTTTGGGTACTAGTTCTCAAACAAATAAGAGAAAGTACTTTTTCACCCAGAGGATTACTGGTCTATGGAACTCCCTGCCAGAAGAAGTGGTGACAGCTGTCAGTCTTGACAGCTTTAAGAAAGGATTAGACAAGTTCATGGAGGACAAGGCTATCAATGGCTATAATTATGGCTACCTAAGGACAACCTTGGGGTTGGAGAGATAGGCAGGATATCTCTCAATGCCATTTCCAGGGAATCCTAAGCAGGTGAAGGCATCTCCTTGGGAATACCCTGAAGGAAATGGTGAGCCACTGTGTGAGACAGAATGCTGGACTGGATGGGCTGTGGCCTGTTCCAGCAAGGCTGTTCTTATGTTCTTATGTTCTTATGCTGTATTTAGACATGCACTATCAACTGCACTGTGTACCCTCTGGCAGACTGCTAATGGTCTATTACTGTTTGGTGTAAAATTTGCATGAATTGGGTGCAGTGAATGGTAACACTTGAAAGAATAATGCCATTATCAGTGTTGGGAGCAGGGCCCAGGAAAATTTCCATAAGCCTCCTCCTGCCTTCGGTCCTGCTGATAATAGAGTTGTGCCAGTGTTGTAAATACTTGGTATTATTTTAAAATATATCTTTAATATCACATAATTATCTATATACATAAGAACATAAGAACAGCCTTGCTGGAACAGGCTACAGCCCATCCAGTCCAGCATTCTGTCTCACACAGTGGCTCGCCATTTCCTTCAGGGTATTCCCAAGCAGATGCCTTCACCTGCTTAGGATTCCCTGGAAATGATATTGAGAGATATACTGCCTATCTCTCCAACCCGGAGGTTGTCCTTAAGTATCCATAATTATAGCCATTGATACTCTTGTCCTCCATGAACTTGTCTAATCCTTTCTTAAAGCTGTCAAGACTGACAGCTGTCACCACTTCTTCTGGCAGGGAGTTCCATAGACCAGTAATCCTCTGGGTGAAAAAGTACTTTCTCTTATTTGTTTGAGAACTAGTACCCAAAAGTTTCATGGAGTGTCCCCTAGTTCTAGTGTTATGCGATAGGGAAAACAGTTTTTCCTTATCTACTTTGTCCACACCGTGCATGATTTTATAAACTTCAATCAGGTCACCTCTTAGACGTCGTCGTTCAAGAGTGAAGAGGCCCAACCGTTGCAGCCTCAGATGGTAAGGAAGGTGTTCCAGTCCCCTCATCATTCTGGTTGCCCTCCTCTGCACTTTTTCCAGCTCCATAATATCCTTCTGGAGGTATGGCGACCAGAACTGTACACAGTATTCCAGATGGGGCCTCACCATAGATTTATAAAGAGGCAAAATGACACTTGCTGACTTATTTTCTATACCCTTCCTAATGATCCCTAGCATTGAGTTTGCTTTTTTCACTGCTGAGGCACACTGGGTTGACACCTTCATTGAGTTGTCCACCAGGACACCAAGGTCCCTTTCCTAGTTTGTCGCAGAGAGTTCAGACCCCATCAGTTTATAAATGTAATTGGGGTTCTTTGCCCCAACATGCATCACTCTGCACTTACTAATGTTGAAACTCATTTGCCACTGTTTTGCCCATTCCCCCAGTGTCGAGAGATCCCTCTGGAGCTCCTCACAATCTCTCACAGTTTTCACTACCCTGTATAATTTAGTGTTGTCAGCAAATTTGGCTACCTTGCTTTTTACTCCTACCTCTAGATCATTTATGAAGAGGTTGAAAAGCAGGGGTCCCAGTACTGAACCTTGGGGGACCCCACTCTTTACTTCCCTCCACTTGGAGAAGTGTCCATTTAGTGCTACCCTCTGTTTCCTGTCCCTTAGCCAGTTGCTGATCCAGGACAAGACCTGTCCCTTTATTCCATGACTGGTAAGTTTATTCAAGAGCCTTTGGTGTGGGACCTTGTCAAAAGCCTTCTGAAAGTCCAGATAAACAATGTCAACTGGATCCCCCTTATCCATATGCTTGTTGACACTCTCAAAAAATTCCAACAGATTAGTGAGGCATGATTTGCCCTTGCAAAAGCCATGTTGGCTCTCCTTTAGCAGCGCCTTCTCTTCTATGTGCCTATTAATTCTATCTTTTAGGATGGTTTCCATCACTTTACCTGGGACACATGTCAAACTGACAGGTCAGTAATTTCCTGGATCACCCCTGGATCCTTTTTTGAAAATTGGTGTTACATTCGCTACCTTCCAGTCATCAGGCACAAAGCCTGATTTGAGGGAAAGATTATATATTTTGGCTAGCAGATCAGCAATTTCATCTTTAAGTTCCCTGAGAACTCGTGGATGGATGCCATCTGGTCCTGGCGATTTGTTAGTGTTTAGTTTAACAAGACATTCAAGGACCTCCTCCCTGGTTATTTCTATCTGGCTTAATTCTTCAGTTTCCCTCCCTACGAAGATAGGCTCTGTTTTGGGCATGTGGCCTCTGTCTTCTTCAGTGAATACTGAAGCAAAGAATTCATTGAGTCTCTCTGCAATCTCTGTTTCCTCTTTAATAACCCCTTGCCTTCCATTGTCATCTAATGGTCCAATGGCCTTCCTAGTTGGGTTCTTACTTCTAATGTACTTAAAGAAGTCTTTTTTATTTTTCTGAGTATTTTTAGCTATACACTCCTCAAAGTCTTGCTTTTCTTTCCTGATTGTTGCCTTGCATTTGTTCTGCCAGAATTTATGTTTCTGCCTACTGTCCTCATTCGGACAAGCCTTCCATCTTCTAAATGAGCTTTTCTTGCTCTTGATCACTTCCCGAACAGCTCCTGTAAGCCACATCGGAGTCCTCTTGGACCTGGCAGTGCCCTTTTTCCTTTTGGGTATGCATTCCAATTGAGCCTCTGTTATTGTTTTTGTAAACAGCCTCCATGCCTCTTGGAGTGTTTGGACTCTCTCAATTTTCCCTTTCAGCTTCTTTTTTACTAGTTTCCTCAACTTTGGGAAATTTCTTTTTTGAAAATTTAAGGTCTCTGTGTTAGATTTTATCAGTGACTTGCGGTCTATGATCGAGTTAAACATAATTGAGTTGTGGTCACTGTTCCCTATTGGATCAGTCACATTAACATCTTGCAGCAGATCCTGAGTATTACTCAGGATCAAGTCAAGGATTCTTGTACCTCTAGTTGGGTCTTCAACCATCTGTCCCAGGGAACAATCATTTAGCATATCTAGGAACTTTATCTCTTTATCATGTGCTGAAAAACAGTTCACCCAGTCTATGTGAGGGTAATTGAAGTCCCCCATTATACACTAGAGCAGGGTGGCTCATACCAAGACGAAGCCCAGTTTAGCCTAGAGTGGCATGCTTAATCTTCTGGTTCCCCTTCCTGTCACCATTTAATGAAGCAGCAAAGAATTTAACTAAGTGTTTACAAAGTCATGCAGTGTTACATTAAAATGTGATGTTTTTTCTTCATTTCTACCCTTCATTTCAGGGTAAACTTTTTGTTTCTTTGTGTATATGCACCCCTATCTGTTAATTGAGTCAGCAAACTTATATTGGTGTGGTAAATTTATTGTCAGTGATTTGATTCATAATTTTGAGCTGATTACAACTGAGAGGATTAATATGATTTTTGTTATCATGATTGAAATAGCACTAGGATTTTATAATAAGATAGTAAGTCTTTGCAGGCGCACCCCCCCAACATTGAAAGTGGATAACAGCATCGGGCCACATTTATTGATTCAATGCCCTAATCCGAATTATAAATTTGTATTGGTAAAACGACCAATCATAATTCTTAAGGCAAGCAGGCCGAAGTAACACTGGTAAGGTACCACCACAAAATTGCCAACGGCAATTGGTTACAATGTATCAATTTGTATCAATTTGTTTGTTGACAACAAACAAATTGTTGACCGTAGTCAATATCTAACTCATGACCCCACCCTCTGACTCGTATCCGTGAAATCACTGGGTGATGCATGCTGGCTAGCTATCGCCATCACCCCGTCGCCTGGTTCGTCGTTGACCGGACAACGTTTAACTAATTTGTTCCTGTCTAGTGTTGTCCAGTCAATTGCGAACCTGCCGGATACCTGTGGGTCATACTGTTTACCTTACCAGTGCTACCCGCCAATGTGACCGGAGTCCACAGTAGAAACGAAAGGAACCCCTATATCAAACCATAGCAACAGTGTGGGATGGGCAAAAAAGCCAGGACCCGAAAGCCAATGTGGGTCCCAACCAAAAATTCCCACCCGGCCCCGAAGCGACCAAAATATCACACTGTTAACTAGGGAGGGGGTGGAGGGGAAAAACTTCTCCGCTCCGTCGCTTTAGCTAAAATGGCAGCACGGCTGCCTCGTGGCCACCCCTTTTATAAGGGAGCTGGCCATGCCCTAAACTACCCGGATTCTTCGTCCTGTGGGGGGGGCCCGCAAAGAGCGCGGCGGCCATTTTGGCGCCGCGCTTGCATTGCAGGCGCACCCCCCCCCAATAACGGACTCAGACAACATTGAAAGTGGATAACAGCATCGGGCCACATTTATTGATTCAATGCCCTAGTCCGAATTATAAATTTGTATTGGTAAAACGACCAATCATAATTCTTAAGGCAAGCAGGCCGAAGTAACACTGGTAAGGTACCACCCCAAAATTGCCAACGACAATTGGTTACAATGTATCAATTTGTTTGTTGACAACAAACAAATTGTTGACCGTAGTCAATATCTAACTCATGACCCCACCCTCTGACTCGTATCCGTGAAATCACGGGGTGATGCATGCTGGCTAGCTATCGCCATCACCCCGTCGCCTGGTTCGTCGTTGACCGGACAATGTTTAACTAATTTGTTCCTGTCTAGTGTTGTCCAGTCAATTGCGAACCTGCCGGATACCTGTGGGTCATACTGTTTACCTTACCAGTGCTACCCGCCACACGGAGGGGCTTCAAAGAAGGCCTGATGCCCCCCCCAGACCGTCAGCTCGGTCAACAGGCCTGCTCGCCAATCACCCAACAGGAGGTCCATACCTCCTCGCGACAGATGGGCCCCATCCCCTGCATACAAGTCATAATTTCGTAGGCTAATAGCGGGGTGACGACTGACCCGTCCCCAAGCCTTGTTGGCAAGGAACCGCGCCACCGCCCTATTGACCGCGCGCCTAGCGCGGTCAAGGGCCAGGAGGTCAATGCCCCCTCTGTAAGAATGGCGCGGGATCATGTCCGACCAAACCAGGGTTGTGGCAGGCCAGACGTAGTGCAAATAGGCAATGTCCTCGCAAATCGCATGCTTGAGCGATAAGCCGGTGACCTGACTCAAATCATTGCCCCCAAGGTGTATGATGAGAATGTCAGGCGGGTCAGCACTCCTGCTTGAAAACAGGAAAGGCAGCAGCTCCCGCCATAACATCCCAGGCTTACCATGCCATGTGAGACTGGCGTGTTCACCCAGTCCCAGTCGGGGTCCCCACTCTGTCGCCGCAGCGTAACGCGCTGCCCTGTGCACATAGCTGTGGCCCACCAGCCATACTGTCACCGGTGTAACACGACACCCAGGGTCTGTAAGAAAAATTGAGAAAAAAGGAAGGTAAGGTGATCGGATTGGTACTCACGGTGGAAGTGGGCGCACATAAAACTGAAAACATTGCGAGCCCCACCTTCCCATGCTGCGTATGTCAGCCCCGGAGTACCCAAAAGCAGCTGCTGTAGAGGCTGCCCCAATACGAAATGAATGTGTGCCGTAACGGGCACCTGGTAGGCCCACCCTGGCGAGGGCTCTGCCTGTCACCTTCCAAAACTGAAATTTAGTAAGGGGAGACCCATCTTGGTGACAGAAAAACGGGCCATGGTGCATGCCTCGCAGTGCCAGGAACTCCTGTAGGGCACCAACCGGACAGATGTCTGCCAAAGAACACCGTAGCAGTCTTACGCCACTGCCTACGCCATGCTGATCTGACTTGGAGGAACGTATCCTCAACTGGGCCCAGTCTTTGGCAACATAGACATCCTCGAGTTCCAGTGCCCTACAACTTGCATCCGCCTTAGACAGCATCACAAGTTCGCTGATGCGGAGCGCTCCAAAAAATGCCACCGTTGTGGCTGCATGAAAAAGGGCTGCCTCATAATGATCAAAACAGAGGCTTGGCCAGCCCCGGGCCAACTGGGTAAGAACCCCTGGGGAAATAGGGTGCCGGTCGTCCGGGCAACGCCCGCGCTCGCGCACCCACCCCTCCAAAACATGTCTCACACGGAAGTCAGAGGTGCTGTCCACATGACCCCCTACTTTGGCCATAAAAGCCAGCGCCGAGAGCTTGGATGCTATGGTGCGAGGTGCGAGGCCGAGAGCATGCAGGTGGACCATGAACCGCAGAACATGGTCAACCGGGATAGGCCAGGTCTCTGGCAGGTGAAATTGAGCAGCAAATGCCCTGTAAGAATTAAATGCTTGTTGATACGCCTTACGCGTGCGTGGCGCTAGTGACAGGCCAATCGCCCGGTTCACCTCTCCTTGCCAATGGTCCATATCTCGTCTGGAGTGGCGAGGGAAATTCCTCCGCATCCGGGGCCAAGGCACGGAACCGGGAGATCTGCAGGCGGGACAAAGCGTCAGCAATATCATTATTAATCCCTGGGACATGCCTGGCTCTGAACAAGACGTTGAGGCGCAGGCAGCGCAGCACAAAATGGCGCACTAGGTCCATAACCCTGGGCGATTTGGAAGTCTGTGCATTAACAATGTGGACAACAGCAGCGTTGTCACACCAGAAATGCACGACCGAGTTGGCCCATTCCTCGCCCCATAGCATCAAAGCCCCTAGTATAGGAAAAAATTCAAGGTATGTGAGATCATGCAGGCGATCTGTGCCTGCCCAGGCCGGTGGCCACCCACCATAGGCCCACTTCCCATTGAAGTACATCCCATAACCCAGGGATCCTGAGGCATCAGACTGGATCTGAAAATTGGGGGATGCCAGGAGGTCAGACCTCCAAAATGAGACCCCATTGAACTCCCTCAGGAACTGTAACCAGACAAACATGTCTGCCCTGATACCCCGGGTAAGTCTAACTCTGTGGTGAGGCCTGGATAACCCTGCCATGGCGTCGCATAAGCGTCGAGCAAAAGCCCTGCCCGGAGCGACCACCCTGCAAGCGAAATTTAGGTGACCATGTAGCACCTGCAGTTCCCTCAGTGATGCCTTGCGCTTGGCCATCAACTCCGAGATAAGGGCCACTATCCTGGACACCTTATCCTCCGGTAACCTAGAAGCCTGCGCTAACGTGTCAATCTCCACCCCCAGGAATACTAACTTGGTAGATGGGCCCTCGGTCTTTTCGGGCGCTAAAGGGACACCGAGTTCCTCCATTAGCGTCTGAAATGTGTTGAGGAGACGTGTGCACGTGTCCCAGCCCCGTTCACCCCCGAATAAAAAGTCATCCAGGTAATGGGCTACAGACCGGGACCCTGACCTGCGGACGAAAGCCCACTCTAAGAAGGTACTAAAACGCTCAAAGGCCGAGCATGATATGGAACAGCCAAAAGGCATGGCCTTATCAAAATAATACTCGCCCCGAAATTTGAAACCCAGCAACTCAAAGTCACCCGGATGCACCGGCAGGAGGCGAAAGGCCGACTTAATGTCGCACTTGGCCAGCAGGGCACCCGGGCCACACGAGCGTACCATGCGCAGCGCGTGGTCAAAAGACGTATACCTGACTGAACAAAGGTCATCAGGGATAGCATCATTGACCGACCGGCCGGCTGGGTAGGATAAATGATGAATAAGGCAAAACTCGCCTTGAGACTTTTTGGGAACCAAGCCTAGGGGCGACACCTTAAGGTTGGGAAACGGGGGTGAAGGGAAAGGGCCAGCGACCCTGCCCGCATCTAACTCCTTCCTAATACTGGCAGCAGCCACCTCCTCCCTCCCCTTGAGGGACAAAAGATTGGGGGCATCCTGAGGGGACCTATCACCCATGAAAGGGATGCGGAACCCGTACTTAAATCCTTGAAGGAGATACTCCCCATCCTCCCCTTTCGGGTACACTGTGAGCCAACGCTCCAACATGTCCACCTTAATTGGGGAGGGGGCCTTTCGGTGAACCAGCTCCATCTGTGGCAGCCTTGCCAGCCCACTGTCCGCCCCTCCCTCTGCCCCGTGTCCCCCCAGGCCTGGGACAGGCGGAGGCTGCGTGGGGGCCCGAACAGGTGGGACACTCATGCCTGTATTTGCAATTCTTCTTATTACAGGAACCATTGGACGAGAAAGTCCAGCACAGCAGGCGGGCTGGAACCCCCTGCCCCGCCACTTGGCAGGTAACCTGTGCTGGGACAGCTCGCTGGACCGCATGTCCGCAATGGTATCTGTCCCCTGGCGCGGGGCGCGTGGGCGTCATGTACAGAAGCCAAAGCCTCTGGCACGGCTCGTCCCACCTCATCTCCGGGTGGAGGGGAATCCGCATACGGAATTCCTCATCATAAGCCAGCCACGAAGGGCCCGGGAAATCAACCATTGCCCTGTATATGTTGTCCAAATATTGGACCATCGGAATAGCCAACTCCGGCCGCGCCCTCAGATACACTGCCATGTAAATTAAATAAGCCGGCAGCCAGTTGGCCCAGGTACGTGGCGGCTTACGACGACGTGCCTGCTCCTTATCCTTCTCATCCTGTCCCTCCCTTTCCTCCTTGGTGGGCTCTCTGTTCAGGAGTGAGAAGATATCTACATACTCCCCCCGCCAAATCTTTTCCTTGGTGGCCTGAGCCAAGTGGTCACCCAGTGGCAAGGAGTACCCCACAGTTGGTAAGGCCGAAAAAGGCACCACAGACACCGGGAAAGGGGCCTGAGCTAACCCAGCCACCCCCAGTACATTCCCCGTAGTGAAAGACAAACTACCCACCCCGGTGCCCTGGGTGGCAGTTACCGTCGCCGAGTGGGGTGCCGGCTGCTGTGCCACTGCACCACCCGAGCGAGGCCAAGGCCATTGAAAAGCTCCCCCCATAGAAGCAATGTGTGCAGGTGTACTGGCTTGTACCGTATACTCACATGCTGCACCCCCGTGGGCCGCCCCCACCGGGGGTTCCGGCCCACTGGGGGCGTCGGAGCTCACGACCGACATAGAGCTCATCATCAGGGCCTGACCTGCACTCGTCTGCTGGCTGGGGAGCTGCGGGGCAGTGGCCGAAGCCGCACCACCCGCCTGAGGCAGCTCAACCCTGCCCGCCGCCTGTTGTCCTCCCGCCGACGGCGCCGCAAAAGGGACGCCAAAGGGAGCCCCAGCCTGGCTGGCCCGAGCTAAAGACACTTCGAGGGCCGCAAGGCGGGCCAGTAAGGCCTGCACGTCGATCTGGGGCCAAGGGCCGGCCGGCCCGCCAAGTCCAGGCGCGGGTACAGGTCCCTGTACCCCAGGACCCGAATAGGGCCATTGCCCAACACCGAAGCCCGGTAGGGTCGGTGCAGGAACCTGCCAAGGTAGGGGACCACACCACCCGCCCAGGCTAGAAGGCCCAGGAGGAAGAGAGGCAGGCCCAACAGGATGGGCAGGGAGAGTAGCGGTGTCCACTGCTCGCGGGCCGCGGGCCGGAGCCCCTGCCGCGCCCGCATTCCGATCCCCCGCGTCCGGCCAAGGGGCGATGGACCCCATTCCGCCGGCCCCGGCGGGGGCCTGGACAGGCGGCTGCTGGGGAGGCGCCACCGTGGTCCTCCGACCCGGGTTGCGCCTCCTCACAGCTCGAGCCGCACTCGAAGCTGCCTTCTTCTTCGAAGGCATCTCAATCGCAGGAGAGGGAAGCCGAAAAGAAGATTCGCCGCCAAAAGGCTTCCCGCAAGGTAAGGAGCGACGGAGACACAGGGGAAAAACTTCTCCGCTCTGTCGCTTTAGCTAAAATGGCAGCACGGCTGCCTCGTGGCCACCCCTTTTATAAGGGAGCTGGCCACGCCCTAAACTACCCGGATTCTTCGTCCTGTGGGGGGGGGCGCAAAGAGCGCGGCGGCCATTTTGGCGTCGCGCTTGCATTCTTATTCTTGATGTGTTACCATTTGTGTAAAACTGTAGCAAATTGAAACTATCAGAATAAACTCAAAGTAGAACCTAATATAAGCCCTAGATCATGGACCAGTGATGGTGGACCTTTTAGAGACAGAGTGCCCAAAAGAGGGGTGGGGTGAACTCTGTGCTGGGAGAGGGAGGAAGCGCTCCCATTTGGCTGCTGGGCAGAGGAGCAGGTGATGTCGGTGCTGTGAGGGGGGGGGGGCAGAGGAAGAGAGGAAGCACTCTCATTGGGCTGTTGGGCAGAGGGGTGAGGTGAATTCCGTGCTGGGGTGATGGTGTACATGCCAACAGAGAGAGCTGGGAGTGCCATGTCTGGTATACGTGCCATAGGTTCACCACTTCCGCCCTAGATAATATTATATAGATTAAATTTAGGGGGGGGGGGAAACAGGCTGCAGGATGAAACTAGTGTTTCCCTCACTGGCCTCTTGTTAGAGCAAAATGAAATGTCTGAAAGTAACAAAGCGAAGTGTAAACAGACTAAAGGTACATCCATGACTGTAATTTGAAGGAATGAGTATTTTGACATCTGAATCCAGTGTGCATAACCCAAATGGCCATATTTCAGTTGTCCTCCCATATCTAAGTGTCCCATTTGCACAGTTCCAGTTATCCATGGATCAAAAAATATTTAGTAAAAAAAAATCTTGGAATACATAATATAAATTTCCAAGGTGTGTTACAAAAGCTGGCCACTATAAAAAATGTAATGCTGGTCTTGGACCATAATAAAGATTGACTGATTGAGAAGGAACTGATTGTTTGCAGGGGAAACATTTCCTGAGCAAACATAAAAGACTGATGGAGGCATCTGCAGCAAACCCTGCTTATATGACTCATCTATGTGTATTACAATATGAGGTTTGTTGCTTTCTGCAGTTTGAGGTATGTGTTCAGCTGCCAACCAAGCTGAGCATGTGGTTATCAGCTAAGCAGCTGCTCTACCCCAGAAATGTTTTTTTTAAAAAAACAGCTATAAAAATCAGCCATTCTGACAAACCATGAGACATGGGATAGCAAATTACATGCCAGATACATAGGAACAAGTCTGGACTGAAGCCCTCAGACCATGTTCTTCATTGCATGGGAAGATTATTCAGAAGCAAGAGTTCTCTAGGAACACTTTTCCTCCCAGGTTAATTAGCAGGTCAAATATTGCAGCTGAGCTCAGGATAGAGTTCAAGTAGCCTAACTTTATACACCTCCCATTTGGAATGTGAGGTTACTGGTTCCTAATTGTGATTCTTTGGGTTGTGCATGAGTTTTAGGATTTGCTTGGCCATGCCTCTTGCATTCTTCCCTGTTTATCTGTGATGACCACTGGTCCAGCTTGAGCGGCATATTGTTCTCGGACTTTGGTGTAAGTTCTCTCCCCCCCACCCCAAGGTTTACCTGGCTCTCCAGTAAGGCTCTCTTTCTTGGTCCTCAGCCTTATTCTTCATGTGCCCCAGCTGCAAAGACTTGAGCTCAGGACCAACCCACCTATCGGCAGAAGATGTAAGTAACTCTTCTTATGTCTGGTGATAAACATGCAATAATAGCAACAGAAATAAATGAGCAGTTTTGTGACACCCACAGCTTCTCTCTGGACAAATGATATCACCCTATAGTCATCCCTGCAAGTACACTAATTTTTGCTGCAAACTAAAGGGCATTTTAATGAGGCATCCGCCACTACAAAATCTGAACCACATACTAAAAAGATGTGACCAGTGGTGTGTGTACAAAGGTGAAGGATGGCGTCCATTTTCACTTTTGCCATTTTCAGAACTTCTAATGAATTTGTAGAACCAAAGTAGGCATGGTTTTGGGCACAGTAAGAGTCTTAGTAGTACTTAAAGAGGAGGCCTGATTAAACTCTTCTATGTGGGCTCTTTTTACACTCAGACGCCAGTATCCTGCTTAATACAGTGGGTCAGCATAACATGCTGCTTTGTTAGAACTACTGTATATGCAAACTCTGGCTTCTTATTCTTCAACTGAGACAAACAGAGTTTACATTTAAGTGAGGAGGTTATGGGTAACTCCCTGTACAACGATAGAACATGTCTAGATGTTCACGCAACAGACTGTTGGGATAAAAATCTAACATCCGCATGGCATTTGCAATCATGGGACAAAAATAATAGGATTTCCATAGGAAAACAAGCAATGGGCATCTGTACTAGAAAAGCAGTTATTAAACACTTCCTCCACACAGTATCAAGTACTGCTACTGCAATCAATTCTGCAGTCGTCTACTCCATTCTAAATCAGTAAGAATGGATGGATCAAACAATTTCCAGTTACTGGACAATTTTATGTGTGTGCATTCAAAAGTCCATTCTGCCCTTTCTCTGTGTTGCTGACATTTTAAAAATCTGCATGGGAATGCATATTGGACATATGATAGAATACATTTCTGAACTTTTTATCTCTCCAAATGTGCATTTCCAAGCAGTGAACTACCACTGCTCACACATTCCTAGATGGGACTGAACAGTGACTTTGACCCTCATATTCATGATTCACTTGGGCAAAGTGACTATTGAGAAATAAGCAGTACTGAATTCAATGGGACTAACTACAAGGATATGCATGCAGAATTCCATCCTCTTAGCTTCAAGATCTACTATTCGGCTTCTTCATTCAATCTAAAAAGTAAACCCTGCAGTGTAAATTTCTTAAATATGAACAAGGTGTTATTTTCATTTCTTATATCCTAAGGGGAAAATCCATATCTTTCTGTAAATTCTTCATAGCTAGTTCAATTTCTGCCAAGTTTTCAATATGATTATTTATGCTTCTCAAACATCAAGATTAGATAATTTGCAAGCCTATAGTTACTTACATGCATAACTGCATAATATGGTAAAACGAGTTACATAACCAGGATGTTTTTAGATGAAAAGAAGGCTGTTTTATCATACATATTCCAGAAAGGTTGTTATGCCTGTCAATTAAATCAAAGTACCAATTTTACAACTGCTCTTTAAACCTACAAGGTACTCCATGACCTTTGTCTAACATTATCTTTAATATTCCTGGGAGTCCTTCTGGCCCTGCTCAGGGAGAGATAGCTGACTTGTTCTAAAGTTAACTTTTGAGAATTATATGAGGCAGAGCACATGCTATATGGAATTCTATCCTCTTTGAAAAAATCAGCTCAAATGAGAGTATATTGAGGCATCCCATTTTTAAAAATCCAAACAGTCTAACACTGGGAGATTTCTCACTCATGTTCTGGTAGCAAAGAGAGTAGAACCTTTACCCAGTAAGAGCTGGAAAGTTTTAAAGTTTTTTTAAAAAAAGAAATAAGTTTTTTTAAAAGAAAAACACCTTGTATTTTGTATTTATGCCAAAGAAACACATGGGTGGTTGGGAGGTTGTTCTCAGTCAGTGTGCTGTCACCCCCAACACCTGATGACTCAGAATAGCTGACAACATGATACTCCATAGATTGGAGTAGTGACCTGAACCATGAGGAGTCCTGGTGAGCCAGGAGCACAATAGGTTCTATATTGGGGAAGGCAATGAAGGCTGAAGTGGAGGCCAGGGCTTTGATTGGGAGAATTATAAAAAGAGGACAGGAGGAGGAGGAGATCCTGGAGGAAGGAGCCTCCAGAGAGAAAAAGGGAGAAGTGGGAAGACACTGTGGAGGTGGCAGAGGTGGCAAAGTTCCTCCAACCCCTGGCCAGAGCCAACCAAACCTCCAAGAAGGTGAGCCTACATCTGGAAGACAAAGTCCTGAAGTGGGGAGACGGTGCAATTCCATCTATCAGTTGAGGAGGTATTTTGGTAGGAGAATGGCTGACCACCATCCAAGCCCCTCCTATTGGGGAGAATCGGAAAAATGCCAGAGAAGACCCCACTGAGGGCAAGAAGCAATGCTGCCAACAAACTAAGGTGGAAATTGAGGATGAGTTGGCTTCATGGATCATTTGCATGGTGGGTTCTTTGCCATTCTTGGGGGCTCAACAAATGCCAGGTGCCATGACCTTCTAGAGCTCAGCATCCAAAGAATTAGATAATTCAGTATTATTGACATTCTTTCAAGCATCAGCAAGGGATTAAAAAGGCAATATTTCCCTAATGTGAAACTAAAATACAGTATAAAAAACTGTTTATGGGGGGGGGATAATTTGAGGAAGACAACATTCATTTCACAAGGAAAGGGTTATTCTGCTGACATATAGATGTGATGAGAATGACAGCAAAACATATCATCAGCGCCTTAGTTACAGATCATCAATAACAATCGCTTTCAATTTTCCCTGCAGATTTAGCATTGTTTGGACAAGTCAAATGAACCCCAAATAGCGCTACTGGTGAAGTAGAAATTATATTTTTGCAGAACTGGATTTGACTTAGTAACTTTTAGAATGGTGTTTTATAGTCACTTTCCTTTAAACACTAAGTCAAAATTCTCTTTAAGATAGTCTTTTGCAACTCTTGCAACTTTCCCTAAAAAACTCTTATACAGCATGTTCTACCTAGTGAGGAGATGCCTCATTAACTTTGCAGATCAAGACATAATGCAAGCGCGGCGCCAAAATGGCCACCGCGCTCTTTGCGGGCCCCCCCCCACAGGACGAAGAATCCGGGTAGTTTAGGGCGTGGCCAGCTCCCTTATAAAAGGGGTGGCCACGAGGCAGCCGCGCTGCCATTTTACCTAAGCGACGGAGCGGAGAAGTTTTTCCCCTGTGTCTCCGTCGCTCCTTACCTTGTGGGAAGCCTTTTGGCGGCGAATCTTCTTTTCGGCTTCCCTCTCCTGCGGTTGAGATGCCTTCGAAGAAGAAGGCAGCTTCGAGTGTGGCTCGAGCTGTGAGGAGGCGCAACCCGGGTCGGAGGACCACAGCTGCGCCTCCCCAGCAGCCGCCTGTCCAGGCCCCTGCACAGCCCGGCGGAATGGGGTCTATCGCCCCTTGGCCGGACGCAGGGGATCGGAATGCGGGCGCGGCAGGGGCTTCGGCCCGCGGCCCGCGAGCGGTGGACACCGCTACTCTCCCTGCCCATCCTGTTGGGCCTGCCTCTATTCCTCCTGGGCCTTCTAGCCTGGGCGGGTGGTGTGGTCCCCTACCTTGGCAGGTTCCTGCACCGACCCTACCGGGCTTCGGTGTTGGGCAATGGCCCTATTCGGGTCCTGGGGTACAGGGACCTGTACCCGCGCCTGGACTTGGCGGGCCGGCCGGCCCTTGGCCCCAGATCGACGTGCAGGCCTTATTGGCCCGCCTTGCGGCCCTCGAAGCGTCGTTAGCTCGGGCCAGCCAGGCTGGGGCTCCCTTTGGCGTCCCTTTTGCGGTGCCATCGGCGGGAGGACAACAGGCGGCAGGCAGGGTTGAGCTGCCTCAGGCGGGTGGCGTGGCTTCGGCCACTGCCTCGCAGCTCCCCAGCCAGCATACGAGTGCAGGTCCGGCCCCGATGATGAGCTCTACGTCGGTCGTGAGCTCCGACGCCCCCAGTGGGCCGGAACCCCCGGTGGGGGCGGCCCACGGGGGTGCAGCATGTGAGTATGCGGTCCAAGCCAGTACACCTACACACATTCCTTCTATGGGGGGAGCTTTTCAATGGCCTTGGTCTCGCTCGGGTGGTGCAGTGGCACAGCAGCCGGCACCCCACTCGGCGACGGTAACTGCCACCCAGGGCACCGGGGTGGGTAGTTTGTCTTTCACTACGGGGAATGTACTGGGGGTGGCTGGGTTAGCTCAGGCCCCTTTCCCGGTGTCTGTGGTGCCTTTTTCGGCCTTACCAACTGCGGGGTACTCCTTGCCACTGGGTGACCACTTGGCTCAGGCCACCAAGGAAAAGATTTGGCGGGGGGAGTATGTAGATATCTTCTCACTCCTGAACAGAGAGCCCACCAAGGAGGAAAGGGAGGGACTGGATGAGAAGGATAAGGAGCAGGCGCGTCGTCGTAAGCCGCCACGTACCTGGGCCAACTGGCTGCCGGCTTATTTAATTTACATGGCAGTGTATCTGAGGGCGCGGCCGGAGTTGGCTATTCCGATGGTCCAATATTTGGACAACATATACAGGGCAATGGTTGATTTCCCGGGCCCTTCGTGGCTTGCTTATGACGAGGAATTCCGTATGCGGATTCCCCTCCACCCGGAGATGAGGTGGGACGAGCCGTGCCAGAGGCTTTGGCTTCTGTACATGACACCCACGTGCCCCGTGCCAGGGGACAGATACCATTGCAGACATGCGGTCCAGCGAGCTGCCCCAGCACAGGTTACCCGCCAAGCGGCAGGGCAGGGGGTTCCAGCCCGCCTGCTGTGCTGGGCTTTCTCGTCCAATGGTTCCTGCAATAAGAAGAATTGCAAATACAGGCATGAGTGTCCCACATGTTCGGGCCCCCACGCAGCCTCCGCCTGTCCCAGGCCTGGGGGGACACGGGGCAGAGGAAGGGGCGGACAGTGGGCTGGCAAGGCTGCCACAGATGGAGCTGGTTCACCGAAAGGCCCCCTCCCCAATTAAGGTGGACATGTTAGAGCGTTGGCTCACAGTGTACCCGAAGGGAGAGGATGGGGAGTATCTCCTTCAAGGCTTTAAGTACGGGTTCCGTATCCCTTTCATGGGTGATAGGTCCCCTCAGGATGCCCCCAATCTTTTGTCCCTCAAGGGGAGGGAGGAGGTGGCTGCTGCCAGTATCAGGAAGGAGTTAGATGCGGGCAGGGTCGCCGGCCCTTTCCCTTCACCCCCGTTTCCCAACCTTAAGGTGTCGCCCCTAGGCTTGGTTCCCAAAAAGTCTCAAGGCGAGTTTCGCCTTATTCATCATTTACCCTACCCAGCCGGCCGGTCGGTCAATGACGCTATCCCTGATGACCTTTGTTCAGTCAGGTATACGTCTTTTGACCACGCGCTGCGCATGGTGCGCTCGTGTGGCCCGGGTGCCCTGCTGGCCAAGTGCGACATTAAGTCGGCCTTTCGCCTCCTGCCGGTGCACCCGGGTGACTTTGAGTTGCTGGGTTTCAAATTTCGGGGCGAATATTATTTTGATAAGGCCATGCCTTTTGGCTGTTCCATATCATGCTCGGCCTTTGAGCGTTTTAGTACCTTCTTAGAGTGGGCTTTCGTCCGCAGGTCAGGGTCCCAGTCTGTAGCCCATTACCTGGATGACTTTTTATTCGGCGGTGAAGGGGGCTGGGACACGTGCGCACGTCTCCTTAACACATTTCAGACGCTAATGGAGGAACTCGGTGTCCCTTTAGCGCCCGAAAAGACCGAGGGCCCATCTACCAAGTTAGTATTCCTGGGGGTGGAGATTGACACGTTAGCGCAGGCTTCTAGGTTACCGGAGGATAAGGTGTCCAGGATAGTGGCCCTTATCTCGGAGTTGATGGCCAAGCGCAAGGCATCACTGAGGGAACTGCAGGTGCTGCATGGTCACCTGAATTTCGCTTGCAGGGTGGTCGCTCCGGGCAGGGCTTTTGCTCGACGCTTATGCGACGCCATGGCAGGGTTATCCAGGCCTCACCACAGAGTTAGACTTACCCGGGGTATCAGGGCAGACATGTTTGTCTGGTTACAGTTCCTGAGGGAGTTCAATGGGGTCTCATTTTGGAGGTCTGACCTCCTGGCATCCCCCAATTTTCAGATCCAGTCTGATGCCTCAGGATCCCTGGGTTATGGGATGTACTTCAATGGGAAGTGGGCCTATGGTGGGTGGCCACCGGCCTGGGCAGGCACGGATCGCCTGCGTGATCTCACATACCTTGAATTTTTTCCTATACTAGGGGCTTTGATGCTATGGGGCGAGGAATGGGCTAACTCGGTCGTGCATTTCTGGTGTGACAACGCTGCTGTTGTCCACATTGTTAATACACAGACTTCCAAATCGCCCAGGGTTATGGACCTAGTGCGCCATTTTGTGCTGCGCTGCCTGCGCCTCAACGTTTTGTTCAGAGCCAGGCATGTCCCAGGGATTAATAATGATATTGCTGACGCTTTGTCCCGCCTGCAGATCTCCCGGTTCCGTGCCTTGGCCCCGGATGCGGAGGAATTTCCCTCGCCACTCCCGGACGAGATATGGACCATTGGCAAGGGGAGGTGAACCGGGCGATTGGCCTGTCACTAGCGCCATGCACGCGTAAGGCGTATCAACAAGCATTTAATTCTTTCCGGGCATTTGCTGCTCAATTTCACCTGCCAGAGACCTGGCCTATCCCGGTTGACCATGTTCTGCGGTTCATGGTCCACCTGCATGCTCTCGGCCTTGCACCTCGCACCATAGCATCCAAGCTCTCGGCGCTGGCTTTTATGGCCAAAGTAGGGGGTCATGTGGACAGCACCTCTGACTTCCGTGTGAGACATGTTTTGGAGGGGTGGGTGCGGGAGCGCGGGCGTTGCCCGGACGATCGGCACCCTATTTCCCCAGGGGTTCTTACCCAGTTGGCCAGGGGCTGGCCAAGCCTCTGTTTTGATCATTATGAGGCAGCCCTTTTTCATGCAGCCACAACGGTGGCATTTTTTGGAGCGCTCCGCATCAGCGAACTTGTGATGCTGTCTAAGGCGGATGCAAGTTGTAGGGCACTGGAACTCGGAGATGTATATGTTGCCAAAGACTGGGCCCAGTTGAGGATACGTTCCTCCAAGTCAGATCAGCATGGCGTAGGCAGTGGTGTAAGACTGCTACGGTGTTCTTTGGCAGACATCTGTCCGGTTGGTGCCCTACAGGAGTTCATGGCACTGCGTGGCATGCACCATGGCCCGTTTTTCTGTCACCAAGATGGGTCTCCCCTTACTAAATTTCAGTTTTGGAAGGTGACAGGCAGAGCCCTCGCCAGGGTGGGCCTACCAGGTGCCCGTTATGGCACACATTCATTTCATATTGGGGCAGCCTCTACAGCAGCTGCTTTTGGGTACTCCGGGGCTGACATACGCAGCATGGGGAGGTGGGGCTCGCAATGTTTTCAGTTTTATGTGCGCCCACTTCCACCGTGAGTACCAATCCTATCACCTTACCTTCCTTTTTTCTTAATTTTTCTTACAGACCCTGGGTGTCGTGTTACACCGGTGACAGTATGGCTGGTGGGCCACAGCTATGTGCACAGGGCAGCGCGTTACGCTGCGGCGACAGAGTGGGGACCCCGACTGGGACTGGGTGAACACGCCAGTCTCACATGGCATGGTAAGCCTGGGATGTTGTGGCGGGAGCTGCTGCCTTTCCTGTTTTCCAGCAGGAGTGCTGACCCGCCTGACATTCTCATCATACACCTTGGGGGCAATGATTTGGGTCAGGTCACCGGCTTATCGCTCAAGCATGCGATTTGCGGGGACCTTGCTTACTTGCACTACATCTGGCCTGCCACAACCCTGGTTTGGTCGGACATGATCCCGCGCCATTCTTATAGAGGGGGCATTGACCTCCTGGCCCTTGACCGCGCTAGGCGCGCGGTCAACGGGGCGGTGGCGCGGTTCCTTGCTGACAAGGCTTGGGGACGGGTCAGTCGTCACCCCGCTATTAGCCTACGAAATTACGACTTGTATGCAGGGGATGGGGTCCATCTGTCGTGAGGAGGTATGGACCTCCTGTTGGGTGATTGGCGAGCAGGCCTGTTGACCGAGCTGACGGTCTGGGGGGGGGGCGTCAGGCCTTCTTTGAAGCCCCTCCGTGTGGCGGGTAGCACTGGTAAGGTAAACAGTATGACCCACAGGTATCCGACAGGTTCGCAATTGACTGGACAACACTAGACAGGAACAAATTAGCTAAACGTTGTCCGGTCAACGACGAACCAGGCGACGGGGTGATGGCGATAGCTAGCCAGCATGCATCACCCCGTGATTTTACGGATACGAGTCAGAGGGTGGGGTCATGAGTTAGATATTGACTACGGTCAACAATTTGTTTGTTGTCAACAAACAAATTGATACAAATTGATACATTGTAACCAATTGCCGTTGGCAATTTTGGGGTGGTACCTTACCAGTGTTACTTCGGCCTGCTTGCCTTAAGAATTATGATTGGTCGTTTTACCAATACAAATTTATAATTCGGATTAGGGCATTGAATCAATAAATGTGGCCCTATGCTGTTATCCACTTTCAATGTTGTCTGAGTCCGTTATTGGGGGGGTGCGCCTGCAATGCAAGCGCGGCGCCAAAATGGCCGCCACGCTCTTTGCGCCCCCCCCCCACAGGACGAAGAATCCGGGTAGTTTAGGGCGTGGCCAGCTCCCTTATAAAAGGGGTGGCCACGAGGCAGCCGCGCTGCCATTTTACCTAAGCGACGGAGCGGAGAAGTTTTTCCCCTCCACCCCCTCCCTAGTTAACAGTGTGATATTTTGGTCGCTTCGGGGCCGGGTGGGAATTTTTGGTTGGGACCCACATTGGCTTTCGGGTCCTGGCTTTTTCGCCCATCCCACACTGTTGCTATGGTTTGATATAGGGGTTCCTTTCATTTCTACTGTTGACTCCGGTCACATTGGCGGGTAGCACTGGTAAGGTAAACAGTATGACCCACAGGTATCCGACAGGTTCGCAATTGACTGGACAACACTAGACAGGAACAAATTAGCTAAACGTTGTCCGGTCAACGACGAACCAGGCGACGGGGTGATGGCGATAGCTAGCCAGCATGCATCACCCCGTGATTTTACGGATACGAGTCAGAGGGTGGGGTCATGAGTTAGATATTGACTACGGTCAACAATTTGTTTGTTGTCAACAAACAAATTGATACATTGTAACCAATTGCCGTTGGCAATTTTGGGGTGGTACCTTACCAGTGTTACTTCGGCCTGCTTGCCTTAAGAATTATGATTGGTCGTTTTACCAATACAAATTTATAATTCGGATTAGGGCATTGAATCAATAAATGTGGCCCTATGCTGTTATCCACTTTCAATGTTGTCTGAGTCCGTTATTGGGGGGGTGCGCCTGCAAAGCAGAGCATTTTAAACTATCCAGGATAACAACCAGTCCACCATTCTCATAATATGTAAGCATAAACGCAGACCAAAGGATCTGTCTATAAAACAAGATCCCACACCTCTTTAAGAAAACAAATCTAACCATCATGAATGAGGCCAATTTTTGAGTTAACAGACAACATGAATTAACTGGTATACAAGAAATAGCATTTTAAAAGTATGTACACCTAAAGCCCTTTTTGACGTTCTATTACTATGCATAGGAAATGGAAGGATCTGATGCCAGTATGTTGACAACACCTTCATTCAGTAATGTTTTCTGGAAATGATTAATGTCAGGCTGATCAAACAAAGGCAACTATAAACCCATTCATCTATGGGCTAATTAATTCATTTTGAGCTCATCAAGAATTTGAGCTGTTATTATTTGATCTGTATAACATTAAGTGGAATATCCAGAGTACTGTACAGGAAAGAGGGACCAGGACGTTGGAGGTCAGGGTTCAAATCCCGATTAAGTCATGGAAACTCACTGAGTGTATGAGGAATTGATAAGTGACTTACCTTGAAAGCTCTGTTACAGTCACTGTAAGTTGGTTCAGACTTGAAGACATAATAATTTCGTGTCAGAAGACATACTTGAAGGCATCTATCATTAACATTAAGATAACATTAAATATTTGTTTTCTTTTCCACCTAAGTAAAGTTGCTTCTGTTTTATGCCAAATATTTTCTTTTATTGTAGGAAACTGCTATGTGTTTAACCTGGTCAGTGTTAAATTGAAAGAGATGTGCAATTCATTTTCAGTTCATTTTTTTCCAGATTGTAATGATGGTCAGACTCTCATTCCTAAGAAAATCTTGGTCTGAGATCATACCAGGCCAGGACGCTTTTTACCTGCGAAGTATGGCCTGGATTTTTCTTAACACCAAACACACCCAGGAATCTTCAATAGCTCAATCCTGGTCTGCTTTGACAAATTACAGCCTGCCCTCTTCCCAGGGTTGGCTAATAACCATTGTTCCGGCTTATTCTTGGTAGCGTTTATCAACAAACTCCCTTTACTTATGTAAGGAAACACAAGGGCTTGAATTATTTAAGAGGTTTATTTAACACAACTGATGTATATACAAATATCAACAGTCAGATTTCAAAAAGGAGAAAAACACAAAAGGCAGCATTATCAAAGACTAAGGCAAATACACTTCAGGCAAGACAGTTCCACACTTTACCCACACTATTGGCAAAATAACAAGCCTCTCTTGCTATTCTAGAGAAATCTTCTTATTCCTACTCAGCTGGGTGATTCCTGGACAGCAGCTATTTCAAAACCCATCCATTTTCTTCTCCTCTTATCTCTCCTCAGCTCCATCATTTCTTCTTTGTCATCCCTTTTCTTAATTTACCTCAAAGTTCTCTGGAACCTTCCCCATCAATCATTCACTCTCAACCAATCCCAGTCCATTATGCAAATTAGCTCTTCTCAACGTTCTATCTCTACCCACTGCTGTTAATTTTCCATGTCTTCACCTGCACTATTTTTACCAAGGCTACTTTCTATCCATTCTTCCCAGCACTCTGCACATGCTCTCATCCATCCATCTACTCTAAATACATTCATTCCTTACACAGGTAGGTGACTCTTCCATTTTCATTTTTTTCTGTGCACACTTCCTTTATTTTATCATAGAAAGGGTGCATTTTCATTTCTCACCATTTGGTGCTGACTGGGCACTCAGGATGCACTCAGGATGTAAAAGATGCACTCAGCAGCTGCAGCAGGAAGAAGGGTGGTGGGGCTGGTTGCTGGTAGTGGGTGTTACCTACCTGGGACAAAATGGAATTCGACAGGTGGAGGGGTCGGGCAACCACGTGCATCAGTTGGGACTTCTAGGTCTTGCAACCCAGACTAACTGGGCAACAATTAACTCCCACAGATAATTCTCCATATCCGGCCTGAGAATTATTTCTCCAGTGGCCCAAGAAATTTTATTCAAAAAAATAAAAATAGAACCACCAATAATAGTCTTTTGCAAGAAGAATCACATGGGGAAAAACCTCTTGACTACAGTTTAGTTTAAACTGACAAAGGCTGTCTCCCTGACAGTTCCATCTGACACATACGCAGTTTGAAGAATGCAATGACATCATGTGGCTGTCCCAGTTTGGCAGAAGAGAATTATGGCAACCCTACCCATGTGGGTGATTGACCTTACAAGCTCAAAGTACATGAACTTGAAGTTCAAAGTATGAACAGGTGTGTTGGGTTTTGGGAAATCTTCCCTTTGACGATCATGAAGGCCTCTAGGGGCACTAATCCCAGTGATGTAATGCTTTCCAGGGAAATTTCCATGCAAACTGCACAGAGAAATTCCATTCTCCGGATGAGAGTGATGGTGATTTATCTAATTTTAAGGTAACGTTTTCCAAGTTCATTACAGTGGGAAGAAAGGTGCAGTGCATGCCTGTGTTGGCAGTGGTGGGAAGGATGGGGAAAAGCAATGTGACTGGTGGCACAAGCTATGTTCACAAACAGCTGCAGCAGAGGTTGGGCATTGAGAGTGAGTGAGTGAGTGAGCATGGCAGGTAAGCTGCTGGATTTGGAACATCAGTGTGAGGAGATTTTAGAAAACATGGGATAAATCAAAGTGACCATTATTGGTGCGGCTTGGCCTCGGCTTGGCCCAAACACCCGCCAGCTTCTGCGTACTGAAGCCTTCCAAAATGGATCCAATTATGCTAAGCAAAATTAAGCAAACTAGTGAAATGAAAGCAGAATAATAATATAGACATATTAAACTCTAAATAAACATAGTGAAGAATAAAATAAATTCTTCCTGGCTATGGAATCCCTTACATGCACCTCCTCTGAGGCGATGATTCCAGCAAAACATGCCGAATCTATAGACTAAGATATTACTTTGATTTCATAGTAGGGAGGCATGCTTAATAAAAACGAACTTAAACCGTTCCCTAAGAAATAAAGCAAAGTTCTATTAGCAAAGTATCAGTTAATACGGCATCTATAATATCAAAGAAAAGAGAGAATAACATTCTACTCTAATCTATCTAGTCATAAACAAAGGAATACACATCCATTACATATGCATGGCTACACAGTAATTCAATGCATTCTTAAACTATTAAAACAATGGAAACAAAGTGGATAGTCAAGAAAAGAAGGAAAGAAAAAAGTTGCATGTTAATATATGGGTGAATATAGAACATTTGTGTCTCACTCATTCTTCAGAATGGATCATTAGTATTTCTAAGCTTCTCTTTGGAACATGACCAAAGAAACAAAAAAAATCTGATGGACGTTTCCTTATAACTCTGTTGGTAGTCTCATGTATTGACTACCGTAATGTTCTCTATGTGGGGCTTCCCTTGCACTTGATATGGAAACTCCAGCAGGTCCAGAATGTAGCTGCCAGATTGGTGACAGCCCTGGCAGGCTTGCATGAGTTGCCTGTTCCCTTCCGTACCAGACAAAAGATGCTATCTCCAACATTCAAAGCCCTTCACAGTTTTGGACCTTCCTATCTATCAGAGTGTCTCTCCTACAGAACATCAACCCACATCACCCGTTCATCCCAATCAGCAGTGCTCCAAGTGCCGACACTGAGGATGGTGAGGAAAGTGGCAATGAGAAATACTGTATAACCTTTTTGGCAGCGGCATCCACACCATGGAATGATCTACCAGTGGAGTTATGCCAGGCCCCATTGTTGGATGTTTTTAAGAAACATCTGAAAACTATACTATTTGAAGAGGCTTTTAAGAACATTCTCCCTATGGCCAATGAATAACTGTATATTTGGATTACGCTACCCTTGGATACTGTCAACTCTTATTAATTGTATTTTTTTTATTTTAACTGCTGTACACCACCCAGAGTTTCAAAAATATCCCAGATGGGTGGTTAAAATGTATTTAAAATGTAATAAATAAATAATAAATAATTTGTTCTTCCATATTGCTTTCCATTGTCTTAACCTGAAAGTTTTATCCTTTTTTGAATTTCACAGAGCCTTTTTGTAATAAATAAATGTACACTTCTGAAAACTTAGCATGTGTGGAGATAGTATTAATCCCAAATAGAACATCAATTCAGTTCTTTTAGGATTCCAGGGAGTTCGGGAGTCCAGTTCGGGAAAGAAGGTATGATCTGAATCAGTTATGTGGCTGGCAGTTACAGGAAAAAGGAAATCTTGTTCTTTGCAACTTCATAGAGTTCTATGAATGATTGACTTCAAGAAGGCACTACATTAAAAGAATCTATATGGAATTTTTGCCCTTTCCTGCCTGTCACAGATATGTTGAAGGTAATGCCTTGTGACTTCCTAGCTCGCCCAAGACATCATGTTTATTGTCATTATTTAGTAATCTGAATATATCATGATGGACAATGATAAAAACAACAGTACAAGTGCTGAATAAGAAAGGAGTTCACATTAGTCAGAAAGTTATTAATCCTGGGCATTTAAAACCTACCTCTTTCACAAGTCAGTTTCAGTGGCAATAAACTGTACTTAATAAATAATATTGGGTTGAGCTTGCTCCTAGACAGGAGGAGCCACAGAGAGGGAAACCATTCTGGTTAATTGTAGCTAGCATCAGAATATGATGGCAGGTTTAGGAATCAGATGCCCTCCGTATGTTTTTGGACTGCAACTCTTAACAGTTCTAGTAAACAAAGCCACTAGAATAGGGTGAGAATGCAGTCCTAGTTTAAAAAGCCACTAATCTAGGATGAGAAACTGCACTACAAGGTTTAATCCAAAGGAATTTCCCTATCTCTAATTATGGGACTCTCCTGCCAATCTAGCAGTTCAAAAGCAAGAAATTGTAAGCAGATAAATAGGGACCACTTCGGTGGGAAGGTAAACAGCGTTCTGTGTGCTCCAATGTCTAGTCATGCATGCCACATGACCACGGAAACGTCTGCAGATGCAGACAGCGCTGGCTCTTTGGGTAAGAAACAGAACATCGCCTGGGAAGTCCATGTGAGCGTGGTAAATAAGTTCCATGTACTGGAGAAGGGGGAGCACGAGGGCCAGGCAGGCCTGGATGGAAATGGCGGCATACATGAGAAAGTCAGGAAACCAGTTGGCCCATGTCCATGGGGGCTTCCTGCGCCATAGAAGCTCCTTATCGGAGTCATCAAGCTTGTCAAAGTTGGCCTTGGGGCAATCACGATTGAGTAGGTCAAAGAGGTCGACGTACTCACCCCAAACTATCTTGTTCCTAGTGGACTGGGTGAGATGGTCACCCAGGGGAAGCACTGTGTCCCCCCAGGGTAAGCCCTGATAGGGGACCATGCTCATGTCCAGCCCGGCTGTACCATAATGCAGCCAAGTGAGCAAGGGTAGGGGGGCAGGTTCGGGCCCAGTGGAAAGGGGCAGCACTGGGGGGCATAACTGGGAGTACCCAGGGGCAAGCAGTGCCCTTGTTAGGGCCATGGCCAGAGGAACTGTGGAGGCAGGGTAACAGGAGCTGGGCCCATTGGTGGGAGTGTATTGGGTCTATACGAATACTCACGGGGGCCCTGCGGAGCAGGCCCAGAAGAAGAAGAGCTGGAGCAGTCCAGGAGGCAAAGTAGGGCCATAGGCCCAACTGGCCATCCCGGAGTTGGTCAGAGGAGCCTGCGCCGGAGTTCCAGTGGGAAATGCCAGTGGGGGACACCCGGGCGCAAGGGCTGCCTGGTCAGGGGACAGGCCTGGGGCCATAATGTGAGGAAGGCCCAGAGACCTCCAGCACTACAACCATGATGGCAAGCATGGCAGTGAGGGAATGCCACCCATGCCCGGCCCCAGTATTGCTGGAAGGTGTCAGGGCAGGAGCCGGGGGCTGCGCCGAACCAGCGGCAGCAAGGCAATGAGCTGCAAGGCGGGTGACCTGTGTGGCCCGGATTCCAGCTGGAAGAAGCGGAGGGCAGGGGCGAGAGTGCCCACCATGTGAAACCCTGCCCAAAGGAGCCACCGGCATGAGTAAGCAGCGGGGCTGTGGAGAACCGGACAGTTAAGCAGCCATGCAGCAAAATTCTGGCCGAAGGAGAAGCAGAAGCTTTTCCGAGGCAGGAATGCTGAATGGCCAGGCAGGGAGGAGCCACCCCTATAAAGGGAAGCTGGCTCCTCCCTGCCCTACTGGTGGGAAATGGGCACGCTGCTGTCTCTGGGCGGCAGCAGCGGCAAAGCGCACACCAAGTGGAGGGCCCGCAGACACGTGTTCCTTTCCTCTGTGCATGGGAGGTGGCGATGAAATGGAAGAATAATAATCATCCATAGATAGTCATAACACTTTAGGAGACTGGCCTACTTTTATAAATTGTATTTTTAGTGCTTATTTTGGTATATTGTAACATGCAACTATAGAAACAAAATGAAATTACTTGTTGAACATAGACAATTATTACATAATTCCTTGGTACTTATGGAAAATATCAAGTTTTCTTTTATATAAAAAATACACCGTAATATAATGTCACTTCAATTTGTTGCTATGCGAATCACATAGAACCATTAAGTGTCATTTAGGCTGGTCTAAAAGATGCATTGTCATAACCTCTTTCACATATTGAAAAGGATTACTTCCTGTGCAGAGATAATAAATGTAAGAGTTGGTATTTCATGTTTTAGTTAATCAAGTTATTCCTGAACACAAACAAAATTTGGAACTACCTGCAAATATAGTAAGAAATGATATTTTTAGTTTTAAAGTACATGTTTGCTCGCAGCAACTTGTATTGGTTTGCACTTCATTTATGGAAAATAGGAGAAAGCAGAGTTATTATTGTACTCTGTATTCACCAATAGCCCTTTTAAACTAGACACATTTGTCATTCTACTAGGAGAAAAAAAAGTAGCTGGTACTTGTCATATTTCAAATGTTCCTATTTTCTAAAAGTGTTGGGAATTTTTAAAAGCCTCTTTTATTATGAATGTGGTCTGTGTAGAAGTGTTTGTGTGTCATGTGCATTGACACATAGCAATAAGCCACTTCCTTGATAAGGTCAGTGTGCCCATCTTCTAAATGGAAATTTGTAGGGGTGGTAGCATAGTGCCTCATATATCTGACTCTTCTTGAACATGTTAGTGGATTATATGACTATGGAATGCATAGGCTTGTACAACATAGTCTTAGACAATTCATTCGACAAATAGTTCCAAAGATTAAAATTTTATACACGTTAGGTTTCTAATGCCTATTCTTGCAAGCCTCTTCACTTTCCTGAAAGACATACTTTCACAATCAGAGGATAACATTTGAATGTAAACCCTATCTTACAAAGATTTAAGGAAATATCAGAAACCTCATAATATAGATCAAATATTAACACTGATACTGCCAAGTACTGTATTGTTTATTATTATGTCCTTGCTCTCCATAGCCAGCTCTTCATGCTTGTTCCCACTGTCGATAATGTCGATCTTTTTATCTTTGGTGTTATTGCCACCGCCACCGTCACCACCGTCACCACCGTCACCACCGTCACCATCACCATCCAGTTGAACTTTGCTTCCTGCTCATTTGAGAATGGTACTATTACTTGAGGGTGCAAATATTTGGGTTTTTTGGCTAAATAATTTTGTTTCCATTTTGCATACATTTCTCCATAGCAATGAAGCAGAGCATGTACATTATAGACATTGGCCAAAATCCTTTTGCATAGTTCCACCTGTGCAACATGAAATAACATTTTCATCGGTACAGACTACTGCAGATTAAAGACTCCCTTTTTTATTTCAGGGTTTGTATGGTTTGCATGCAATGGGACAAAGTTATGTGCAACCCAAATATTAAAGTCTTTAATCAGCAGCCACCATTTCTGATTTTATTCCTGCTGTACAAGTAGAACCTGCCAAGGAACATTTTCCCTTTGATATTTCTTTAGGC
Source organism: Bradypodion ventrale (assembly GCA_035047345.1). Taxonomy (NCBI): domain Eukaryota; kingdom Metazoa; phylum Chordata; class Lepidosauria; order Squamata; family Chamaeleonidae; genus Bradypodion; species Bradypodion ventrale. The sequence continues at coordinate 115,091,451 of JAWDJE010000005.1, read as the reverse complement.
TTGTATCATTTTTTTATAATGGTCACTGGATATTTGTAGCCAACCCAATTCATACAAGACATCTCCTGTCCCTCCCATAAGGCATTCCCACACTTTCTTTTGACAAAATGGAATTTCCACATATCTAAATGGCAGCATTTAATCTGTAAAATTTCCATTATTGTTTTTCCCCTCAACTGATCTATATCTAGCTAATCACGAGAAAGAGGAACAAAAGATAAAACATAGAGGAAGGTGAAAGGTGGCTGAGGAAGCTGGGTTTTTTGGCTGCTCATTCCTCACAAATATACTCACATCCTCCCTGTCACAGAGGGAAACAACCAAAGTAATCAATATTTGTGCTGTGAGTAACAACAACTCCCTCAAACTGCTACAATGCTCTGTATATCCAAATTCTGCTGAAACTCTTAAGACTCACTGTACCCTGCTCCACATTCCAAAATTTACTGGCAAAAAACATGTTATTTTCACAGGTTTAGATAAGTAGGAATTGTAAACCAGAACTCCACAGTCTTTAAAATAATAAATATTTCCCAAAAGATTTGGGCTGAGACATAGACATAGTGCCTGGAATAATTCAGTATTTAAATTATGGATATAACATAGGAAAATATTCCACCATTCAATGAAGTCTACTTTATAATCCATAAAAATATTTTGTCCATGGGCCATTAGTGCCATCTGTAATCTAGCAATTTATTTCCTCTGCAGCAGCTGGCAATGCACTCTTTGTATGATAACCTGCAGTTTTTTCTGCATGCCACAACTTAAGAGATTTTCAAGGCCAGGTCAGAATTGTGAATTGTTTCACTTGAACCAGGGCTGGAATGTATAGCTTTAATATGGCCCTTTCTCAACTGGTTTCACTTGAACCAGGGCTGGAATGTATAGCTTTAATATGGCCCTTTCTCAACTAGGGTAGATCCATTGAATCAACAGAACATTAAACATCTAGCCCTGTCATTAGTATTTTTAATGAGGGTCAGTTCTTATGGATTTTTTAATTGTTTTAGTATAGGTTTTATTGTATGGGATGTTTTAATTGATGTGAGCCGCCTTGAGTCACCGAGGCGAGTAAGGCAGCCTATAAATCCAAAATTAAATGTAATTAAATTAATAAAACTTTAGGTCAGAGGTTCCCAACCTACAGCCCACAGGTCGGACATGGCCCACAACATCATTCTATATGGCCCATCGTCACCTCCATCCCACCTGGAAGAGGAAGTGTAAAATGCACCTGGGTGCAAATGCACCCACAGCTTTCGTAAATGCAGAAGTGGGCACATATATGACAGCTGTAAATGCACCCGCTTCTGCTTCCGGTGGCATGGTCCAGCCTGTCAGCTGTCTGGGGGCATAGTCAGGCCCACTGCATAAAAAGGTTGGCCACTCCTGCTTTAGGTTATCAAAAGAGACTTTTAAAAAATTATATGGAAGCATCTCTCATGCTATTCATGTGAAATGTACATTCTGGTTTTCAAATCTTATATTTTTAACATATATTTAAAAATTAGCTACAGGGAGCACATGTCACCATACTAGATGTGTGTACAAGTGCTGATTACCTGAGATGTATGTACAAGTGCTGATTATTTATAACCAGGGCCGCCATCAGGACAGTACTACGAGTACTGCCGTATAGGGCCCAGAGCTGACAGGGACCCTGCCATCGCCGGCCATAACTGTGACATTACTATGTGTGTGTGTGTGTGGGGGGGGGGGGCAATAGGATTGCTCAGTATGGGGCCCAGAAATTTCTGATGGCGGCCCTGTCTATAACACTAAATGAGTTACTTTTACTGTGTGTCTGTCTCCTCTAGTGACCAAACCCCACAAAACCTAGATTCGGAAATCTTGGTGGGCACTCTAGGGGATGTTTAAGGTTTGCATCTCAGTGTTATTTCATTTTTAATGAATTGTCAAAACCATAGCCTGCACTACTAGCTTTAAAAGTAAAGGTAAAAGTTTTCCTTGCTCGAAAGCCAATCATATCTGACTCTAGGGTTCAGTGCTCATCTCTGTTTCAAAGCCAAAGAGCTAGCTTTAGCACCGAGAAAAGGAGAGTGAGAGGGGAATGTGATAGCACTTTTAAAATCATAAAGTCATAAAGAGAAGGGGCAGGATTATCCCAGTGTACAAGACATGCAATAATAGGTTCAAACTACATGAAGCCAGATATAGGCTGAATATCAGAAAAAGCTTCTTAACTGGTAGAACAGTATGATAATGAAACCTATTACCTCAGGAGCTGGTGAGTTCTCCAATGTTGGAGTCATTAAAGAGAAACACAGACAACCATCTGTCAGATTTGCTTTGATTTGGGTTCCTGTATTGAGCAAAGGGTTGGACCCAAGGGATTTAAAGACCCATTCCAAATTAATTATTTTCAATGAATTCTGTGTTTAGTTCTCATGTGAAGGATACCAGGTTCCTCAGAATAAGAGTATTTCACATGAGTAGGGGTCTTCTTAAGAGCTGAAAACCCTGGACTTTCAGCTCTTAATCAGTCTACTTTCCTTTCATTATTGACCTGCTGAAAGAATGAATTGAGCCGCAAGAATGGAGGAAGAGGAAAACCAGTGAGAGGGGAAAATACCAGTAAATTCAGCTAATATCTTGTTCTGTTCTCTGAATATTATTTTAATTTTAAAATGTTGATGTCTGGATTCCCAACTGTCACTTTTTTAAAAAGGTAAAGTTGTAACCGTGGTCTTTTTCATACTACTTTACCAGCCATGCATCCATCCTAAGAAATCTTGGGATATGTGATTTGGCAAAGTACTTAGAAGGCACCAAATTACTCTGAGAAAAGAGAGTGAGAGAGAGGATTAAAATATTTGAATTATGTAGTGTTGACAGCACTCAATGTATTTTAGGAACTATAGTTCAGGGCAATGGACTAAAACTCTCTAGAAGAAAATACTAAGTCATCAGAGATACAAATCATATATATGCATGACAGTGCTTTCTCAATAGATGCTTCACTATTCTTTTGAAAAATATATTGAGGGAAGACATAGCCTCATTTCTGTTGTTTTTCCAAAACAAGGAAGGCACACTCTTTTTAGACAGACTTTTGAGATGGAAGTTTATCTGTTGTATATTGGGATTTAACTGATTTCTATCCATCATCTTCCTGTTGCGTTGTAAATTTAGTGGCTTTTTAAAATTATGTTTTGATTGAAATTTGTTGCTTTTTCAATACCTTGATATCATTTGCTATATATACACAATTTAATGCAAAAAGGCAAGCTATAAAATAAATAGGTGAAGAATAGTTTATAAACTATCATATGTAAAAACTATGAAATGATCTAAAGAAAGAGGCAGTGTTAACATAGCCATGTCCACTTTCAAAGGGTTTTTGGGGGGTGGGGGTGGGGGATGGGGTAGGTGGATCTTTCATCCAATATAGTACTGTTCTTTGACTGAGCTTGGAGCTACAACTAAAATAACATTAACTGAACCCTTACATGGTCTTTTTAAATGTGTTTGCATCTGAGAGAATAATCACACAGAATGAATCAGCCCTCATCCTGAGTAAAGCTATAAAATTTAGTATTTTTGTTAAACAAAGATCTACAGATAAGTAGAAGGCACAGTCTCTGCCTCAAGCCACTTGCAGTTTATGTTAGATAAAACAAGATGTGACATGAAAGATATGGGAATGAAGGGGAGATTATTTGTACTATGTATGTTATACTCTTTTTTGAGGTTACAGTATATCTCTAAAGAAATGTGAATTGGCAAGAGAAACAGAAGGTTCATAACTTATTTTGGATGTAAAGAGCATGCAAAGTTTGTGTCAGGCAAGGAGAGAAGGGAGAAAGAAGGGGAAAGTAAAGAAAATTTAAACTCTGGAATAACCTCAGTTGGATATCTAGTGATGGACAATTTAGCTACAGTAGGAGCAATAAGTCTTTAAAACTCTGTGAGAAATCTCTAACAATATATGAATATTACTCCTCACAACTTTAACTACACTACCTGTGCTAAAACAAAGGTAATACATTTAGAATTAGCCAGAACTTAGAATGTTACTTTTAAAGAAGCAATTTGTTAACTGATTTTTTAAAAAAGCTTGTGACTCATTAATAGTACTTCATACTCATTATTTACAGTGATGATGTTCTTAATTATTATTATGTTTTTTAAAAACTCACATTACACTTTAAAAATGGCAAAAGTTCTGCAAGTAACACCCCAAAATTAACATTCAGAAGTTTTGACTACCCTAAAAATAACATACAGTGGTACCTCGCATAACAAACATATCACATAGCGAAAATGTGCATAACAAAGCATTCATTATGCAAGGGCAATACCCCGCATAATGGAAAAAAATCTTCGTTATGTGGGGTTTTTGGTAACTGGGGTATACACGCTCAATGGGAACCCCAGTTAACGAACATTTCCCCCCGTTATGCGGGGTATTTCCCATAGGGAACCGCATAATGAAAAAACTGCATAGCGAAGAGCTCCGTGGAATGGAGTATTCTGTTATGTGGGGTTCTGCAGTGTAGTAACTAGATATTACATTATTTCAGAATGTAATTTCCTCTTTAGTCTCAAATCCCAATGAGTAATGCATATTACAGTACCTTCAATCCTATGGCTAGTTTGGAAGTGTCCTTGCATTATGCAGCAATCCTGAACAACTAGTTCTGCAAGTGTGCAAAATGAATCAATCCCAGCTAATGAGAAAACTGATAATGGCAGTCATCAATTGACTAGCACTTTCAATATCTAAAACATAGTGTGCACTTTGCAACTATGTGTACTTTGCAACTGTTTTCACTATTGTTCTTTTTAAAAGATAAGGTGGAGAAATAAATATACACAGAGAACATGTTATAAAGACAGGCATCAAAACCAACACAGAAGGAAGGCAGTTTTAGATTAACATTCAGTTTGCTGGCACGTGCCTCATTTCTTCTGTGAAAATAAAATGAGATGGACTTCTTAGTAGAAATACAGAATAAATAGGTAGAAATAATTACAACCGCATAAAATGAAATTCTATCCTTGTTCTAGTCTAATGCCATCAAGTCATATCTAAGAGTCATCTCAATGAATGAACAATATTGATTATATTTATGCCTCATTCTTCTTCCAAAGGTTTTGACACCACCTTTACCTTTTACCCTCAATATATGAAGCAAAGCCAAATAAAACAAAACAAGAGACAGTTTAGATCAGGGGTAGGCAACCTACAGCCTGCAGTGCTAAATAATCCAGGCCCCACCCCCACTCCAGCTGCCGCCACTGTAGGCCATAGATTCATTTATGACAGCCGTAAATGGTGGGGGGGGGGGGCATCAGTCTGAACCCCTCAACTGTATGAGGGAGTGTGACCTGGCCCCCGACTGACAAAGGTTGGCAACCCCTGGTATAGACAGTTTGAGCTTTGTACAGATGTAATAATGTCTCAGGGAGACAACTTTAACTTTTGTTCTTGGTGTTTTCTTTTGCCACATGCTCACCTTTTTTTCAAGTGGCTGACACTTTCCCTCTTTGCCAACACAAGAATTAGAGTTTGCAAAATATTTCACCAGGACACTCAATAAGCAACATTGAAACCAGCAGGCAACATCCCATGACGTACTAGCAGAAGAACTGCCCACTCCCAATTAGCTATTTTAGCAGCTACCCCGGTGGCTTAGTGGTTAAGATGCTGAGCTTGGAGACTGGAAGGTCAGGTTTCAATACCTGAGGGCTGCACTTGGGGATATGAAAGGAGCCTCATTCAGGAGTAGCTATTATTATAATAATAATAGCTATTATTATTATTATTATTATTATTATTATTATTATTATTATTATTATTATTATTATTATTATTATTATTATTATTATAGCTATTAGTTTTCCTTTTTCCATAATCAGTAAACAAGAAAAAGCTACCAACTTATAATGAAAGATCAAGATCTTGAACATTCAGGGTGTAGGGAACAGGTTCAAATAATCAGCTGTGTTTATCCAAGAGGTAACCCATTCATTAATGTTCTGTGTTACATTGATATAGCTGTTAAAGTTCAATGCTTTAGGCTATGTTCTGGCCTCTGTATTTTCCCAGATATTAGTGTCTATGCCTGAGGTCCTACTGTCCAGTTCATTTACTAAGAGGATTTCAAAAATTAATCAAATAACATTTCCAAAAAAAACTAAAGATTATATTTGTTGAATGAAACTTTACCAACTGGTCTTTTTATAAGACACCTTATACATTAAGAGATATCTAGTTTTGAAACTATAACTTTCCAATGGGAACATAACACAATATTAGATGAAGAGTCCCTTGAACATTTGGAAATAAATCTAATTGTTAATTCGAACTAGGATGGAACAGCTAAATCAATCACCAGAAAGTATATAGGTTTTTACTTACCAAATTTCAATTAATTTATTGGTTTTACTCTGGTAGTAATAGAATTGAGACTCTGAAAGTTACAGTCAACCATTTTATTAAACATATTGAGTATGAACAAACAAATACTAGTGCAACTGCTGAATATTTTTAAAATTAAAGTGTATACCAATTTTACAATTAAAAATAGAGAAGTCACTCCCAAAACCAAACAAATATCAAAACAGTCAGAGGACTACTTGGTTTCCCTCTACAGCTATTGACCATTTTACCCCTACTGGACATACATTTGAAGCAGGTGAAGATGTTATTAGGATTTTACCAAGATATGAACAAGGAAACCTATGGGTGTACGGGTGAGTTCTGCTAAAGCCATTGCATTAATCCCACTTTGATGGACACATACAACAGCATGCATAGAGCATTTTTTCCACTTCATCCGAGCAGAGTGTGGGGCTGTAAAGGATGGACAAACCTCCATATAATAATGATACATTATGTATCTGAAAGCACGAAACAGTGTCTGAATTTTCACCATCCTTTATTGTTTATGTAAAAAATGCTATATGAAATTTGAAGTATCAAAAACATTTATGGTAAAAGGGAAGCCAGCATGAACCACAGAGTCTCCATTACTATATTTCAGCAAACCAAGTATAAACTATATGCATGCAGATTAAACTTTTTATTGTCAACAACACATTGCTCATGAATCCATACCACTGTAGTCAACATACCATAATAGCTGGAAGGTTCACTGGCTGCAAGATGCCAAATTATTTCAAAGGATATAGTCGGAAGCCACACAATGCAGCAGCCCTGTTAGGATAAGCCTTGTTGGCTTTTAATTTTTTTTATTTGTATCAGAGTGTTGCACAATTGAAACAATATGGATTCATATGAAATACAGTATAGGCAACATTCAAAACAAATGAAAATGTTAAAAAGATTAGACCATTTTTTACCAGAAGCAGACTACTTTGATAACATTATCATGGCCATTTACTAGATCTTCTTCACATAAATGCTACTGTGGTTGAATTTCTGCACATTCCCATAAAATTGTCTTATATCCATATAGCCCCATTTTATTTGATTTATTCTTTGGTGTTCCTACTTCACTTCTATTAAGCAACTTTTAATTGGTCCAGCCAAAATTTTGTCCTGGTGGGAGACAGTTTGGCATTCATCCTTTTGACAAGATGTGTTATTTTTCATCTCCATAGGTTTAACCTAGCCTTTTCTGTTTTAATATTTAGATCTTGAAAGGTGTGCAGAAAATGTTTCCTTGACTTCAGCTGTCATCAAAGGATTGGTATCCATGATGTTGATGAGTTTGGTGCTATACTACCTTATTAATTTACTTATTTACTTATTTGCTAACACCTCTCAATGTATTTTCAGAGGGGCAATACAAGCTTAATAATGAACTTCTTCAGAGGGGGTAGGTTTCATCATCATCATCATCATCATCATCATCATCATCATCATCATCATCATCATCATCATCATCATCATAATAATAATAATAATAATAATAATAATAATAATAATAATGTATGATTCATTAAGAGCTGCATCCACTTGTTTGAAATGAGATTTTTGCCATGTGGCAGTAGCATATTCTGCTATGGAATACCAAGTAGAGAGCACTGTTATTCTTATTGTTTGTGGATGTACACACCAGTCTGAACCACCCAGTATCTGGCATATGTTATTTCTAGTGGCAATTTTCTATTTGGTGTTTAAATCAATGTTTCTGCAGGTCAGGGTTAAATCCAGAGTAACACCCAAATACTTTGTGGTAGGGCAATGTTCCAAAATCGTGTCTTCACAGTTAACTTGGAGCTTTCTCTCTGCTTCTCTGTTCAATAAAGGCACAGCGTTGTTTTTAAATGAGCTGTTTTTGTAATATAGGAAAGATCTTCCAATGAAGACGTTAACTGGCCCTCCATGGCCTCAAAACTTTTCTTCCAAATTCTCAAGGCATAGACATAACCTGGAGTATGAGAAAGTGAGCGTGTAAATGTTTAAGAGGATTGGTGCCTGAGAGATGATGTTCCTTTGATTTCTCCAGTGACAGAGCCTCCCATTAAATTCAGCAAAGACTCTTTGGTACTAAAGTAGAATGGTGACCATCATTGTTAGTCCATGATCTTTATTAAGAGTTGTTTGAGCAGCAATTGTTGATGAATAGGATTCTGCCCATTTTATAATAGCCTGACCATTTTCATCATCATGTTCACAGCCTCAAACGTTGCTTTGGCTGTTAAAATCTCCAACTAGAAAGTGAGTGCTTTGGTCTTGTATATGAGAGGGATCTGTAAAGTAGGATGGTATATTAGCTGGTTCATAAATTTATGTTACTATACGTTGATGTTGTTCAGTCACACAGTTGAGTCCAACCCTTTGCGATCCCACGGCATGCTGGCTCCTCTTTCATCTGTCATTCTCCATAATCTGCCCAGATCCACGCCCACCACATCAACGATGCTGTCTAATCATCTTGTCCTCTGCTGCTCTCTTCTCCTTTAGGCTCAGATCTTTCCTAGCATCAGGGCCTTCTCCAGAGAGTCCTCTCTTCTCATCTGAGCTTCAGCATCCATCCTTCCAAGGAGCAGTCAGGGTTGAGTTCTTTTATGATTGACTGACTTGATCTCATTGCAGTCCAGGGGACTTTCAAAAGTCTTCTCCAGCACAACAGTTCTTCTGCGCTCAGCCTTCCTTATGGTCCAACTCTCACAGCCATACATTGCTAATGTTACTATATACACATAGCAATAGCAATGCATCCAGTTCGGCCATCAAGATGTTTATGTTATCCTGTTCATAATAGTCTATTGAGAGGATTATAATATCTGATCTTACAAAAAATGGCACTTCCACATTGTTTTGGGGGTCTCTCAGCAACTAGATATATCCTGGGAACTTTGATCAATACTGATTAGCTGCTTTGTGAGTTTCCCGAACACAAAGGGTGTCAGATTTCCAGTCACAGCAAAGTGATGCTAAGAGTTCCTTTTTAGTTGAAGGGATGACCTCTATAACAATAGAAATTAGTGTCACGTGTGACAAAAATGACCACTGGGTCATTTTGTTCATCAGCAATTTTACAGTGCTATGCTTCTGGGTAGAATAGATTAGCTGGCTGGCTGCATGCCTTTGCTCAGGAGATGTTGAAGCATACTTGCAATGCTTTCTATTCTTTGGGGAGGCTCATTTGAGGCCATTCAAAAATTATGTGATCCTTGAGGAGGAGGGGGTCTGCCATCCTAATTATGGAAAATTACGTGGGGGCGGGGGCGAAGGTCAGGTCAAAGATTATTTAATCCATTTTGAGCTGTTGTGGTTTCGAAACATGGCACTTTTTTAGGTTTAAAAATGATCTCTGGGAATTTTGATCTGATTTGAGATTATTGAATTGCTTGTGCAGTCTATTTCCAAACGACAGAAATTTGTATAATAACTCATACTTTCTCATCGGGCGGGCGGGCAGCGGTTCTGCAGCTTGGCACGACAGATGCTGAACACGTTTGTTTACAACACTGAGTGAGGTATGGTGTGGCGCTGTAGAGCCCAGTCACGCGCCGCGCTCCCTAGCGACTGGACATGTTCTGACAGACACACTGCTGCTTTCCATGCTGCAGCAGCGCCTCACGTTGCCCACTGCTGCAGACTCGTGTGTCAATGTAGTAAATTTGCACCAGGAGCTCTGGATTATGTAACTTTTACGGGAGGAGGGTTCAGAGCAAAAATTACGGTCAGATTACATGGGGGGGAGGGGGTCAATTTTAAAAAAATATATATATCATGTAATTGTTGAATGGGCCTTTCTATGTTTCCCAAATTCTCAATAAGTATAATCAAAACAAAATTAGGTGCCCATCACTTAGTATGCTGTGTTTTAATCAATTCAGCTTCAGATGCCACAAATTTTCTCTCACTGAAACAAGCACTGCAAGCAATTTTCTGAAAATTCAAGATGCACACAAGTACACGGGTTCTTATTTAAGTTCTTTCAGTGAGCTGACTCTCCATCATTTAAGTAGTCAAGATTAAGTTTGCCACTTGCTATTTCAAGACTGCTTCTCCTAATAAGATGGGAATAGAGTTCACTCCTCACTTTCTGTTCTCTGCCATTGGAAAGAGAACAATAAAGGGCAAAGCAGTTCTCCAGCACAGAACTTGACACTGAGGCATAGAAGAACAAGGATCTTTCTTTTAAAACAAACGAACGAACAAAATCGATTTGCTTCATATATCAGCTTCTTGAAAACAGGTTACAGGGGGAAAGGGAACTGACAGAAGTGAGACATCGCTCTGAAGGAACCCAAGGTAGTTGCTTGTTGCTATATATTCAGAGAACCAAACAGATAAGCACATTCTTTTGTGCAGCAAGTGGTCTAAACAAATAAATTACATGTCTGGCAACCTTTTGGTTCAAGCACTCTGCCATTTGCACAGCTTTAGTAAGGTTTGTGTCAGGCCCAATATAAATCCTAAATTGTGAAGGCTTTTGTAAATGAGCTATAAAAAATTTACTCAGGCTGCAGCCTAAGCAATTAAGGGGAGGGTGCAGAGAGAACGACAGAAGCAAGGAAAAACCAGAGCTAAACAGAAAGCATAAGGGAAATGTGAAAACTCCTCATTGTTATTCCAAATATTGTCACATCCAGTTTGTTAAAATAAGCTGTAGTGTCGTCATAGTCCAGTTCTCCAACTGCATATATTCAAAAGTTATTATTAGGTCACCTTATTTGCACAATTTGTAGATTTTTATATCATGCAGATTATAGATTTTCACACTATACAAATTAAGCATACTACTAGCTGTCCTTTTTTTCTGATATGTTTCAGCTATGGCATCATTTACACAGTAAACACTAATGTAAAACAACTAAATCAAATGATTTGATTTGACTAGATTTGAGCTGTATAGTGTGATGATTAGTGCTGGAACTGAAGATTGAAGTTCAAATCCTGACATTTTCTGCATAGCAGAAACATCCCCTAAATAACCTTGTGAATACCAATAGGAACCCCTCATAAGTAACTGTCATCTGATACCTGGGAAAATTTCTAAAGAAAGTGACAGCAAATGGTAAACATTAGGCAAAACTTCAAAATATGTTATCCATCAGCTTTAGAGATCAAATATTTTATTCTAAATAGAAAATATCTCAGCTTAACTTTCTTTGCCATATTTGGCTTTACACCACCATCACAACAACAACAATGATGACAACGAATGACAACGATGAAGATGACAACGATCATGATGACGTTGACTTATGACAACCCCTTGCAGGGTTTCCTAGGTAGGCAGTATTTATTTATTATTTTTCAAATTTATATTGCCGCCCAATTTAGCAATGACTCTGAGCAGCTCACAACATTCATCAATCTTAAAACTTCCAACCCCTTTTAAAAAAAACCAAATGACATTACTAAAATTACCCACCCGCCCCATCAATTAAAAATCACAGTTAAAAACACAGGAGCGACCCATGTTATATGAGCCAGCAAGAGGGGAGTCACCATGTCACCGGTGCCCCACACCTGCTTTGCCAGCCAGGTTTTTAGCTCTTTCCTGAAGGGCAACGGCTCTCCCTGGAGATGAAACTCAGTTGGCAAGAGGTTCCATAGGGCCGGAGCAGACCCTGAGAAGGCCCTCTTTCTGTCCCAGAGAGATGTGGTTTACTACTCCCTTCTTCTGAGATCTTAAGAAAGTGCAACTTTCTCAAATCTACACAGTATTGGGGAATGCTTTAGCTTGCCCAAGGCTAGGCAGGCTGGCACGTGTCCTAGGAGGCACAGACAGGAATGGAACTATCAACCTCCAGACACCTAACTCACTGAGCTATCCAGCCAGACATTAGAATATTGGGGAAGTGCAAAAGTCAGTCAGTGGGTAACTAGAACTGAATCCATTCATTAGATAAGATTAACCTTGGGGGTGCAAATGAGGTTGGTTCATATTGAAATTTGCAAAAATCAAATTCCTCAAGCATTCACATCTAGGAAAATGAGGACGGGTAATCAGAAAGTAGAAGAAATCAACAGCAAGAATACGAAAGCCACTTCTCAAGCAGGTGTGAAATAAGCAGTTTACTAAAATTAATATCCTGAGTGATAATACAAATTGTCCACGCAGGCCAAAAGCAGACCTTGATCAGGACAAACCACAAGCCATGCTGAGGCACCCTCCAGCTCCAGCAGGATTCCCCGGATCTTTGCTAAAGCAAGATACAGTACTGTCTCATTCACTCCATACACACATACTTTTCAATTACTTTGTGCAGAAGAGAGCCAAATTCTATCCAATTTTACGTCCTGCCTATTTTATGTCCTGAGTAGTAAATCTGACTTTCCATGCAAGAATTGTAACAATGTTTGCAGTCTTGAACTACTTTCCCCCCAAAAAAAAATTTGTAAAAATTCTAAGACAGCTGTGAGATTTTTTTCATGGTTCTTGAGGTAGGGTATGAAGATATTTCACACAGAGAAATGCCACTATGAAAAGCAGACAATTTTTTTTCTTAGTTTATGTGAATGAATTGAGAAAAAAGGGAAACTAAACATAGAAATTTTCTATTAGAAGCTCTGGGAGCTTCTGTGTGCATGACTGGAAACAACTATATAAATTCTAGCAATTATATAACACTTTTACAAATCAGTATGTTTAATGAATCTATTTTTATTTAAATTGGATTTTCATTTTTATATTCTTTTTTAAAAATATATGTGATTATAATTTAAAAAGTGGAGTAGCTCAAAGATCTAATTATAAAGGGATTATAAATGCAACTTTAATGTAAAATATATCTGTATCATATTTAAAAAATATATAGGATCCAGCAGTTGCACTGGGGCCTCAATTGTGTAGGTTCCACAGGTTTCTGTATTTACATTAGTCCCTAATTTGATGGCCCACTCCCTGCAAATGTATTTTGGAAATATCAGGGGAAAAGTACAGTTCTCAAGTTGGTGACTCCAAAGGCACATATCAGTTAACATCAATATATGAAGATGACATAACTTATAACATACTAGCATATTTGTGCCCGGCCAGCCGGACATTTTTAAAGTGTGTGTTGGTGGTTAGGGGTGGTTTTCGGTGTGCACAACCACCACCACCCATACAATATCACTCCAACCATCAAAACACACACATTAAAAATTCCTGGCAAGGCAGGAGTGTCATTCCTCTGTGTGTGTGTGTGTGTGTCTGTGTGTCTGTGTGTCTGTGTGTCTGTGTGTCTGTGTGTCTGTGTGTGTGTGAGAGAGAGAGAGAAAGAGAAGCAGTGTGTGTGTGTGTGTGTGTGTGTGTGTGTGTGTGTGTGTGTGTGTGTGTGTGTGTGTGTGTGTGTGTGTTGTCCCCCAAACCCCACCCCACCCCAAACCCAGGGGACCAGGCAGAGAGGGGATCCCCCTGCAGGACACCCCATTATTAAAGAGAAGAAACCAATCAGTTTCTTCTCTTTAAAAATGGAGTGTTTGGGAGGGGGTGGATTCGATCCCCTCTCCCTGGTTCCCTGGGTTTGGAATGGTTGGGGGGACAAAAGGGGTCTGTCCCTCCAACCCTTCCAGAGCCAGGGGACCCTGCAGAGAGGGGGAATCCCCCAACACCCCCCATATTAAAGAAAGGAAAGCAAGCGATTTCTTCTCTTTAACAATAGAGTGTTGGGGGTGGATTCATTCCCCTCTCCCTGGTCCCCTGGGTTTGGAAGGGTTTGGGGGACAAAAGGGGTCTGTCCCCCAACCCTTCTGTACCCAGGAGACCCAGGAGAGGGGATCGATTCCACCCCCTCCAACTCTCCATTGTTGAAGAGAAGAAACCGCTTGGTTTCTTCTCCTTAATAATGGGGTGTCCTGCGGGGGGGTGTCTCCTCTCCACAGCACCTTTGCCTCCCAGAGAGAAGGAATCTCCATCACGGAGAGGCTTTGCTTCTCTCTGGGTTGGCTGGGAACAAAAACTTTCTTTCCCGGCCTCCCCAGAGAGAAGCGAGTTTTTCTCTCCGGTAGGCCAGGAGGTGATCCAGCCTCTCCTTTGTCCATGCGGTCATCAAGGCCACGTGGCCCACAGGGATGAAGGAGAGACTGGTGCTTCTCCCTACGCAGAAGGCCGTGCTGAGAGGGAAAGAGTTTGAGGGTTCCAGTCAGAGCCGGCAAAAGGTAGGTGTGGTCGGTGGGGGTTAGGGGGGGCTAGGTGGTGTGGTGGGGTGGCATGGTTACTGGGGCTGTGCCTCACCCACCCACCCCCTAACCCCCACCAACCGCACTTACCTTTTCCTGGCTCCAGCTGGGTCTTTTAAAGTCTTTCCCTCTGGCTCCTGGCGTTTTTTTTTTTAAGTCAGCGCATGCGTTCCCAGCCTCCTCTGTGCTTGCATCCCACAGCCAGATTGGCTGACGGGTTGCACAGCGCAGAGGACTCTGGGAATCATAGTTCTTTTTTTGGTCGCGTGCATGGGGAGGCTGCCCCACTGGTGACCACCAAAACCCCACAGCATTGGAAAGGCAGGGGTTATGGTCGGGGATGGTTGGGCCTAGTGCGGGAGCCTTTGAACAAACCCAACAGTTAAGGGGCCTTTTTATAGGTATAGATAGTTCATCAGCCCTATTTCCTAACTTTGACTGGGGTTATTCTTGGAGTCCCCCCCTTTTTTTCCCCCACATTAAAGTCTCCGGGATTGATTTCAGCAATTTCTTTGAATGATGCTGATTCCTTTAGAGTTGCCATCCTAGCTAACATCTCTCTACAAGATTGTGTAGATAAAGTGAAGCCTTCACTTTACTCTCTCTCTCTCTGAAGGTGCATGCTCTCAAATACTTGAAGTGTCAATGAAAAAAGGGTTACTGGAGATGGAATCGATCTGAGCAAGAGGATTATGAAAAACATCTATTGTGGAAGGTATTCTTCCAGGTTATAGCAAGCAAGATAGCACTTTGATTCATATTAAATAAAAACTTTCAGATTAGTGATTTAAAGGGTAATGATTGAAATCAATTTGATTTGAATCAAATCCACCCTGGGGAATAGGGAACATTCTGACACATTCTCTCCCCCATATAAATTGTGAGATCACAAAGTACTGGGAAAGCCCACAACATCCTTTTATTTCTTTGCATGGCACCTAACAAAAGTAAATGAGTTTATTTGTAATGCAGCTCACAATGTTCATTTTGAAAATATAGTACTGATGACTGATGAAGGTTTCTTGGCTTCTTTAGGAGTTTGATCCTCAAAGGTACGCCTGTAATAAGACATGTTAAATTGTTCATAGACTGTGAATACATTTGGAAACATTAAGACAGATAGTGAGCACCAAGGCCTTCCTAACAGTCTTCTTCCTATATATGGAAAAGGAAGGCTGATTAATGTTCTTAATCATTGGAATGCAGTTTCAAAAACTCATCCAGATCAGGTTAAGTACACCACAAAAAATTATCTCTGCCTTAAAAAGCGTAAGATCCAAAAGGCAATGAGTAATTGTTGGCTAAGGAACAATGTCAGTATGAGAATAGAACTACCAGACAGAAGATTAGAGTACAAGAAATATCAGATTTTAAAAGTATGGATTATCTGCCTTCACAATTTGCAGCTAATCAGTAACCTTAATCAATAATAAACACAACTCTCTTGCTGTGAGAAAGGCATATTATTTCCAGTATGCATTTGGCAGGGAGTGGAGACACAGAAAAGAAATCTGTTCTTCACATTTGATGGATTCCCTACTGAAAAGGCCTGTAAAGCAAATGACTGACACATAGATAAGAACACTTGTAGGGGGGTGTCTATTCTTTAACTTCACAACTCAATAAATCCAGTCACAGTTTTCCTACTGACTTCCTGTGGAGGCTGTTAAGCAGCTAAACAGTATAAGAGGATGTAGGAAGATGATAGCAGTAAGAAAATACTTTCCCAACACATTTAAAAAGGCCAAATGCTCAGAAACTAAGTTCAAGTCCAGAGGTGCTGCAGAAATTAAAACATTCAATGTTTATGTCATGCACAGGATATAACCAATAGAAGAAAAGTCATATCTAAAAAGTTTTTTTTGGAAAGAAATTAAAATTTCCCCATCAATCTAAACAATAGTTAGTAAAACTATTACATACCATTGAATGTATAGTACTTGCATCTTGATAGAACCCTTATGCACAATATTCATACAGAGCACATTCATTCTAAATTCAATGTGGACATATCTATAGATGTGGTTTCTAAGCACTCTGTATTTGAGTCTATGCACAGATAAGCCAAAATTATCAGATTTACTTAAATTTTAAGTAAGGAATAGAATAATACTCTTTGGATCACCAAGGGTAAGCCATATTAGATTACAAACAAGAGTTAACGTATAGAAAGTTACTGCAAAAACACATTATACGTGACATTTTTGAAGTGATAGCCATGTTAGTCTGTGCAAGCCTATCAGAGAGTAAACAAAATAACAACAAAATGACAAAAAATGTTGTGGCACCTTAAAGACTAACTCCTGTAGTTCAATTTTAGTGGTTGTGGATCAAGTCCACTTCATCAGACATAAGAGTGAGATCTCATGGCATTAATTTACTGTATACACATCGGGTATACATTATACATGAAAAAATATAATTGTATCCAAACTCTATGAGACAAGCTTATTGTTAACATGCAAAAATTATCCAATCAAAAATAAACTATGATTTAATTCTTATGAAAATTGACCAAATGACAGAAAAACACAACTAGCTATATTAAAACTTCAAACAACACATTATGGTAAAGTGTGGCAGGCAGACTGTGCAATTGTTTGAACTGTTATTTAATTCTACCTAAACCTCCAGAAGGTCAGAGTTGTTTAAGTGCAAATAAAAAAAATCAATAATATACCAGTGAAGCCAGCTGGAGGGGGGTGGGGAATAAAGGGTGTGGGGGGAAAACAAAATTTTGTAATTATATAATCCACAACAGGAATCTAAACAGTAGTTACCTATGGGCCCAGAGAGAAATTAAAGGGACCTCTGCCTAGATCTCAGATGTAGGCTCCAGGAAAACTTCTAGAAACAAATTGTGATATTTTAACAATCTTAGACTACAGAGTTGAAAGGATTCCTAAAGACCAGTGACGGTGAACCTTGGCAATCCAGGTGTTCTTGGACTTCAATTACCAGTAGCCTAGGTCAGCACTCCTACTGATCAGGGTTTCTGGAAATTGTAGTTCAAGAACAGCTGGAGTGCCAAGGTTCACCATCACTGCTATAGATCATCAAGTTCAACCCCTGTCAAAAAGGCCCAGTGGCAAATCGAACTCCCAACCTCTAGCTCCACAGCCAGATGCTTAAACCACTGAATTATAAATCTCCATAGGCATCAGTTGCATGATAAATTGAGCAACTTGGTATGCAGTAGATTATGCCTAAAGAGATTTCTTAATTTTCAGTTATATGCATCTTGTTGTTGTTGTTCAGTCGCACAGTTGATTCCGACCCTTTGCAACCCTATAGACCATTATCCTCCAGGCACCTCTGTCCTCCACCATCCTCCTCAACCCACCCAGCTCTGTGCCCATTGAGTGTCTACAATACCATCTAGCCATCTCATCTTTGGCCGCCCCCATCTTCTTTTGCCCTCCACCTTTCCTAGCATCAAGGCTTTCTCAAGTGAATCCTCTCTTCTCATTTGATATCCAAAGTACTTCGGCTTCATCTTTACTATTTGACCTTCTAAGGAGCAGTCAGGGTTGATTTCTTCTAAGATTGACTTATTTGTTCTCCTCGCTGTCCAGGGGGCTCTCAAAACTCTCCTCCAACACCACATTTCAAAGGCATCTATTCTTCTGAGCTCAGCTTTCGTAATGGTCCAGCTCTCACAACAATACATTATCACAGGAAATACCATTGCTTTGACTATACGAATTTTTGTTTGCAATGTGATGTCTCTACTTTTCACTATGTCCCCCAGGTTTCTCATAGCTTGTCTCCCAAGAATCAGTCGCCTTTTTATTTCATGGCTGCAGTCCCTAGTTGCAGTGATCTTAGATCCTAAGAAAGTAAAATATGGCACTGCTTCTACTTCTTCCCAATCTATTTTCCAGGAAGTGATAGGGCCTATTGCCATTATCTTGGTTTTCTTGATATTGAGTCACAAGCCAGCTTTTGCACTCTCTTCTTTCAACCAAATCAGGAGCTTCTTTAGGTCTTCCTCATTTTCTGCCATTAGGGTGGTATCATCTGCATATCTCAAATTGTTGATGTTTCTCCTAGCAAATTTGGCCCCATATTGTGATTTCTCCATCCCTGCATTGCACATTATGTGCTCCGTGTATAAGTTGAATGAGCAGGATGATAGAATGAAGCCTTGCCTTACTCCTTTTCCTATTCCAAACCACTCTATCATTCCATATTCTGTCCTAACTGTTGCTTTTGTACAGATTTCTCATGAGGCATATAAGGTGTTCTGGTATTCCCATCTCTTTAATTACTTGCCACAATATGCACCTAAAAGATACTATTTCAGTAACTGTGTAACAGGATTTCACCTAATTGTGTTTTTTTTCTAAATTCTAGGACATATTTTGATAAACTGATATCTATTTTCACTTACAGAACTATCAACTATATTCAGTTCAGTTAAGCTACTTAAACTGTGAAATCAATATCAAGGAAAAATAGTCTAAGAGGATGCCGCACCCAGTACATCCAGGGTGACATCAAACCTCTGCTGGATAGATATCAGGCTTTCTATAACCAGGCTCTTTTTCAGGAAGATACTGTTGAAGCTGGGGAAGAAACTATGCAGGCTCTAGCTGAAAATTGGAAAACACGATGGTGCACATTAGTTAAGAAACTGGATATGAAGTAGTACAAGCTTGGAAACTCCTTAAAAACTTAGATGCAGATTTAACCCAGACACAGCAGAACTATACTGGAGTAACTGCAGACAAACTAGCTAGTCAGTTGCTAAATAATGGAGAAATACAAGGTAAAAAGGTGCAGGAAAAAGCTGTCCAACCAGAGGGGCAAGAAGGAGGTTTACTTAATAGCCCTTTTGTGGCATCTGAATTGGAGGAAGCTATAAACAGCATGAAACCAAATAAAGCAGCTGGTATCAATGACATAAGAGCAGAACAGATAAAGCAGTTTGTTCCTTGCACTTTGGAATGGCTCCTGCAATTATTGAATGACAGCATAGATGCACTTAAGGTTCCCAAATGATGGAGACATGCTAGAGTTGTTGCTTTATTGAAACCCGGCAAAGGCCCAGATGACCCAAACAGCTACTGACCAGTGTCACTCCTTTGCCACCTCTACAAGGCAATGGAATCGATGATGTCTAATTATATTTCAGAATTTATTGATGGACAGATCATGAAGGAGCAAGCAGTCTTCAGGCATTGCAGGCCATGTTGTGGTCAAATTCTAACCTAACACAAGACATTGAGGATGGCTTAGAAAGAAAGCTAATTACGGGAGTGGCTTTCATTGATCTAACTGCAGCATACCTTACTGTCAATCATAGGATCCGTTTCCATAAAATAAATAATCTCACCAGAGATAACAAACTTATACATATTTATAACATACTTATAACAAACTTATACACACACACACACACAAATGATCAACCAGTTATTGACAATACAAAACTGTTCATCTATGCCAGGGATTCTCAACCTGCGGCCTGTGGCACCATTTCATGTGTCCCACCACCACCACACTAGGAAGTGCCATGTGGTGGAGGAAGGGCAAAATGGCTGTCCAGCCCTTGAAGCTGTCTGAGGGAGCGTAACCTTGTCCCCAGCTTTAAAATGTTGAGAACCCCTGCTCTACGTGGATGACATGGCAATAGGTGTACAAGGATCAAACTTTGAGGAAGTAGCTGGAAAACATACTGGATCATTTGAAGAATTAGGATAGAATTACTAAACCAGCATTTGAAACCTAAGCCATGAAAGACTCAAGTGTGTGCTTTCCATCTTCGAAACTGAAAGACAAGGGTTGAGTTGGATTTTACGTGGCAAGAGAACTGATTACAGCATTATTCAGCACCAAAATACCTCAGTGTGACACTTGACAGGACTCTTTTAAGCAACACTGCCTGAATACCAAAGCCAAAGCAAAAGTTAGTAAAAGGAACAACATCATCAGGAAATACAAATTACAAATGGGGAACTCAACCATCCACGTAATGTACGTCAACTTTGGCTCTGAGCATCTCCACAGCAGAGTATGCTGCTCCAATATGGAGTGCATTCACAAACGCAAAACAAGTTGACATCATTCTTAATGAAGCCATGCGCATAGTGACAGGATGCTTCAAACCTATAATAGTTGAGAAAATATACCCTCTTGTTGGTATCACTCCACCTAACATCAGAAGAGAAGTAGCAGCAGACACCAAGAGAACTAAGCAAGAGAATGACCCTTGACACCCTCTGAATGGATATGAGCCTCAAGTCCACTGGCTCAGATCTAAGAAAAACTTTATAGCAAGAACAAACATTCTTCAGGGTATACAAGAGCAAAACCAAAATAAAACGTGGAGGAAGAAGCTCACTGGACAAGGAACAAGACTAAAGGAAGATATAGCTGAGGAACTCAACATCTCCTACATTACTTGGAATACTCTGAATAGGCTGGGGTTTGGAGTCCCTAAATGTAATACCACCATACTCAAGCGTGGGATCCTGGCAGGTAATTACATGCTGTGTGAATGTGGAGACACACAGAATCTAGCTCATTTACTGGTCTGCTGATTAATGCAAGAAACATGCACTGATAAAAACTTAAGTTTGGCCAATGACAAAGCCAAAAAAAATGGCTTCATTTTGGTAGTCCAGGGTTTGATCGGGACATGAAAGAAGTTAAGCTACACTGACTTGGCCAGAAATAATGTGAAAACCAGTGTCAAAAATAGATGAATTAGAAAAATAAAATGATATCATAAATGTATCTGCACTCTGGCAGTGGGCAAAACCAAGAGGAAAAGGGGAATGAAATCCCACCAAAGCTGGTTTTTAATGTTCAGTTTTCAATTATTGTAAATACCAGTAGTATAGGAAAATGACCTAGAACACAAAGAGATATATTTTACAGAAAGCCTGCTCCTTCTCATTGCCAGACCTGTCACCAGAGCAGTTCAAAAATCTGATGGTGGTGGAGATGCCTTTTGAAGGCCAACCCCAAAAGATAGAAATGAAATAAAACTGCCACAAAGCTCCATATCTCATTGGATAAATGTACAGTAAAACCTTACTTAACAAACGGCTTGTTAACAAAATCGCTTAGCGAATGGGAATCTATAGGAACTAGTGGGGTCATACACAAAATCACAAAGTGACCTGAAGTTTCCCCAGGCTGCATTGTGCTTGGGAGGTTTTATAGCACCAAAACTGGGCATGCTTGTGTCTGTTGGTTGCACGCAGCAGCGAGTAAGAAGATGTGGCGTGGATTTTGGAAGCGACTTTTGGAGAGCCATTCCTGGATTTTTGGGAAAGCAGTTTTGGATTATGGAGCATTACTCAACCAGTGATTTGACACTTGTGTGGATCAGCTTCCTGTGGTGGGGACCAGTTCTAGAGGTGCCTGGGGAGTCACCGGGGGCAGATTAATGAGCTCTGTAGGCTGGATTAGGCCCATGGGTCATAAATTGGGAATGCCTGATTTACAGCAGCAGTATGAACATATGCTAAGGAAGAAAAAAACATGATCTTTTTGTATTTGCAGTATCTCTTTAATATGGCATTTTATACAAATGAAAAGCAGAAAGTTCAGGCGGTGGCTGCCAAATACAATGATATCAGGTGCAGATGAAATGTCTTAGTATATCCCAAAGTGATGCAGAATAGAAAACTACTTATTTGAATTGCATCCAAGCCTCTATCTCCAGGGAAATCCAAGACTAGATTTATTTGTATATTTTTACTAAATGCTGCAATGCCATATGAGATAAGAGATTGTCTTTGAAACAGCAGCCTCTTCCAATTTTTGGCTCTCGTGTAAAATACGGTTTATCAATTGTGATCGTGCTTACCCAGAATTAGTTGTCAAGTTTCAGTAGCTAGCAGGGGTCAGACAACAAAAAATTAACATTAATACTGAATGACTAATCTAGCGTTTTGAAAGAAGCATGGGATTCTGCTGGGGCTGACCAATTGCTTCTCAAATAGCCACACTTCTATAGCAGCACCTATGTAACTCCCACAAAGCAGGGCAAACTGACATTAGAAGGAGACTAAGCATAAATTATTAAAGAAATGATTTGTTGTTGTTCAGTTGCACAGTCAAATCCAACCCTTTGTGACCCATAGAACACTTTACGCCAGGCTCTTCTGTAATCTGCCATCCTCCATAGTCCACCCAGATCTACGCCTACCATATCAATGATGCCATCTAGCCACCTCATCCTCTGCTGCCCTCTTCTCCTTTTGCCTTTGATCTTTCCTAGCATCAGGTCCTTCTCCAGTGAGTCCTCTCTTCTCATTTGGTGGCCAAAGTACTTGAGCTTCAGCTTCAGTATTTGTCCTTCCATGGTTTCCTTTAGGATTGACTGGTTTGATCTCTTTGCAGTCCAGGGAACTTTCAAGAGCCTCCTCTAGCACCACAATTCAAAGGTGTCTATTCTTCTGCTCTCAGCCTTTCTTGTGGTCCAGCTCTCACAGCCATACATTTCTACTGGGTAGACCATTGCTTTAACTATGCGGACTTTTGTTGGCAGGGTGACGCCTCTACTTTTTATTATGCTGCCTAGGTTTCTCATAGATTGCCTCCTAAGAAGTAAGCATAACAACAACACAATAAAAACACATTTAAAAATCACATAATAAATCACCTACAAAATACAAATCTCAAACCTAATTAAAACCGGAGGACCAAATAAAAGCCTAACACTAGTCCGGTGAGTGCCTCTACTCAAATGCCTCCCTGAACAGAAGTGCTTTAAGTTGTTTTCTGAATGTCAGCAAAGAAGTGATCTGGCACAATTCTGCAGGAAGGGAATTCCACCGGGATGGTTATGCCACCAAAAAGGCTCTTCTCCTGGTCATCACTTTCCTTGCCAATTTCTGTGTTGGCACCAAGAGCTGGCCTGTCTGGGAAGATCAAGTGATGTGGGAAAATGTTCTAAGAAAGAGATGCTCCATCAAGTAGGATGGTCCCAAACCGTTTATGGCTTTAAAAGTTAAAACTAACACCTTGAACCTGATACGGAATGGAACGAGCAACCAATGCAGCTCTTCCAAGGCTGTTGAGATGTGCTCAAACTTCCTCACCCCGGTGATTAGTCTAGCTGTTGCATTTTGTACCTGCTAAAGTTTCCGTACCAGGATCAGAGGAAGCCCAACGTAGAGAGTATTGCATTAATCTATACAAGAGATTACCAGAGAGATAATCAGTGTTGTAAGGGACCGCCTGCCCAAGTAGGAATGCAATTGGCGTATTTGATACAAATAGAAAAGGTGGCCTTGCATACAGCCATGATTTGTGTTTCAAGGGTCAGATGATAATCGAGAATGACCCCCAAGTTATGCACCTGTTTACTTGGCCTGTGGAGATCCAAGTGATGCAGTTGGAGTCCTATCAAGGTGTCTGGAGGCTGTTGGGGTCTGGATGTGGACAATGGGCTACAACTAAGTCCCAGGTAGACTGAGTGCCTATGGGTCGGGGGGGGGATGGTGTCAAATCAGGAGCTACCACCTTTGGTTCTGGACAGGACTGTTTTGCCCCAAAAACAGACCCAGTGCATTATCTGGGGGGTCCTCCTGGACTCGCAACTCCTGCTCGATGAGCAGGTAGCAGTCGTGGCCAGAAGAGCTTTTGCACAATTTCATGTTATACGCCAGTTATGCCCACTCCTAGATCAGGACGGCTTGTTCATGGTTACACATGCTCTGGTCACCTCAAGTCTTGACTCTTGCAATGCGCTCTACATGGGGCTGCTCTTGATTACCATTCGGAGGCTGTAACTGGTCCAGAATATGGCTGCCCGGGTAGTGATGGGGTGCGGGCGTTATGCCCATTCCTTGCCACTGCTTCAGGAGCTGCACTGGTTGCCAGTGTGCCTCAGGGTGCAATTCTAGCACCAGAAGGAGGGCCTTCTCTGTGTCTGCTCCAGCCCATTGGATCCTCCTGCCAATTGAGCTGCGTCTCCAGATGGTGTTGCTGTCCTTCAGAAAAGGGCTAAAAACCTGGCTGGCAAAGCAGGTGTGGGGCACCAGCGATGTGTTGACCCCTGCCTGCTGGCTGATTTAGTAAGAACACTATCTCACTCTTTTAATCTCTTTTAATCTGTAGAGGTCGGAGTAATTTTTGGTGGCAGTTTTAATGGGGTTTTATTGGTTTTAAAAACGTGATTGGTTTTATTTTCTGTGAGCCACCCAAAGTCTTCGGAGTTGGGTGGCAATATAAATCAAATAAATAAATAAATAAATAATAAAAATACCCAGGTTCAGTCACAGCTTGTTAGCTCTACTCCACTCCAGCACCATGGCCAAGCAATCGTTTAAGCACCGGGCCGCATTCACTGCCGATGATGTGAAGGAGAAATAGAGTTGTGTGACATCTGCATATTGATGACAGTGCACCCCAAATCTCCAGATGATCTTCCCCAGCAGCTTCACATATACAATGACACCTCACAAACTATTTTAATCAGTTCAACATGGCTCATTGTTGTAAGAAATAATTGCTATACAATGCATGCATTGTATAGCAATGTTCCCTATGGGATGCATCATACAATGATTATTATTTTTTGCTAAGTGGTTTTTCCCATTGAAAATTTGTTTTACGATTTTTTCCATAGGGAAAATTGTTATGTGGGATAACATTTCCTGCCAGAACCTAATTATTATATGATTCCGTTGCTATATGGGGCGATTGTTGTATGAGGTTCCACTGTATGTTAAATAGCATAGTAGAGATAATTGAACACTGTGGAACCCCCCATCGGAGTGTCCAAAGGGCCAGCGAACTTTCCCCAAGCTAGACCCTCTGAGGGCGATTGCCAAGAAAGGAGCAGAAGTACTGCAATACAGAGCCCTGAACTCCTAGCTCAGACAGTCGCCCCAGAAGGATACCATGATTGGTTATATCAAAAGCCGCTGAGAGGTCCAAGAGAACCAGGATGGGCGATGCCTGGAGCAGATCATCCTGCAGTGCCACCAATGCGATCTCAGTGCTGTGACATGGCCTGAAGCCTGATTGGAATGGATCTAGGCATTTGGTTTCATCCAATAGCTCCTGGAGTTGATCTGCCACTACCCTCTCTATCACCTTACCCAAGAACATGTTTGCCACTATCCAAGTTTTTTTTCTTCAGGAGAGGGCATATGATTGACTCCTTTAGTTTTATTGGCATCACTCCCTCCACCAAGGGGGCATTGGCGATGTTTAATAGCCACTCTCCTAACTGCAGAAACTATGGTATCAAGGTCCTGGTGGATGGTCCCCACCTTTAATTGTAAGTGGTATGCAAATGAATCGCAGGACAGATGGAATGGTTGGGGGCCTACAGAACGGCCAACTGTGAGGCCCTCCTCACTTGTCCAAGGTTCTCATCTGACAGGACCTGTCTCCATCTGCTCTCTAGCCTCCTCCTATACTGCTTCATCACTCAGATTTCCCCTGTGAACCATAGGGAAAACCGAGCTCTGCCATGGAGCAATCATTTCCACTGCTCTGGTGGCCTCAACATACTATTTCGCCACCTAGGCTTTGACAGAAGTGCTGACCAGCTCAGGTGGAAACCCACCTAAGGTCACCTGGAAACCAATTGGATACAGTAGCCTACAGGCGGCAGACCATCCTAATTGGTTCTAAATCATGGAGAGGTGTGATAGGCATCACCACTTTGAACCTCAGTAGGTGATGGTCAGGCCAGGAAAGGGGTGAAGAAGTCAGTCCCCCAATCCTCATGTCCATGTCACTGCTTGTTCCATGGAAAACTAAGTCCAGTGTGTGGCCGGCCCTATGGCTGGGCCCGCCAACACTTTTGGAAAGGCTCATAAGAGCCATGGATCTATGAATTCCGCCGATGCGCCTCACAGCTTCCACTATTAATGTTAAGTTTCAGGCCAGCTTTTACACTCTCCTCTTTATCTGTGTATGAATCTACAAAAATACAGTAAGGTGCAGCTTATTGACATAAGAGTCACTGGCCAGATCCAGGATATTGACTTGTCTATCTAAGAGTAATGTTCCAGCAATATTATATAAAGCAAAAGGACAACAAAGTCTTGTTATGAGACATAATTATAGTAATATAAAAGTCACAATTACTGACATTTGTCATGGACTTACATCTATTAGAGTGTTTACATATCTCTACGTATTCTTGCTACAACTACTACTATATCAGTAGGCTGCTGCTAATGTATAGGTAGAACTCACCACCTGAAATCAACAAAACATTACATGGGAAAAGAGGGCTGCAGTTTCATGTATATACACATCACCACATAGCTACACTAAGGAATTACACAACTAACTACGCCCACCAATTGGCAACAAGCAATAATAATAGCACTGTGGAAAAACAAAGGGAGTATATGAGAATGAACACAATGCTGATGCATTTCACTCTTAAGCTATGCAGGGAAAATGTATGCCAAGGTAATAGAAATAAGGATGAGACCAGTTACAGATCCACAACTAGCAGAAGAACAGATGGACTTGAGTAAAAAGTAGCTGTGCAGATGCTATTTTTACGCTTAAACAACTAATAGAGAAAATCATAGAATAAAATAAAAAATTGTTGCAAGAGATAGCAAGTACAGTGGTACCTCGGATAAAGTCCGATTCGGATAAAGTCCGATTCGGATAAAGTCGCGTTTTTCATGCACATGTGATGCATCACATAAAGTCCAAAACAACTTAAAAATGGACGTTATCTGAGATATTTGGTATAGGAACCTCAGATAAAGTCCATTTTTGGACGTTATCCAATGCATCGGCCATTTGATTTGGATAAAGTCCAAAATAGGATAAAGTCCAAACTTGTGGAACAGAGTTTGGACTTTATCCAAGGTTCTACTGTACAACTAAAGAATTACAGCAACATCTTATGTCCATGAAACAAGAATGCACAATAAATAATATGAGACTCATTAAAGCAGGGATTCTCAACCTGCAGCCCGCGGTACCATTTCATGTGGCCCACCACCACCTCCACCACACCAGGAAGTGCCATGTGGTGGAAGAAGAGCAAAATGGCTATCCGGACCCCAAAGCTATCTGAGGGAACGTGACCCGGCCCCCAGCTTAAAAAAAATTGTGAACTCCTGAATTAAAGAGAAGATTGAGGTAATAGCAATTGAAAGGAAACAGCATACTTTAAATATCAAAATAAAGAAAGCAAGTATAAAATGGCAGAATTAAAATATCTAGGGACAATGTTCACTGAATGTGGTAAAATGGACAAAGAGATTGACATATGGTGCAGTAAGGCAAACCAAATATTGGGACAGTTTGCTCCACTCCTACAACATAATGAAGTAGCAATCAGCAGACAAGTTATTGGTCTGTAGTTTTCAGGCACATTTCACTTTTCTTCATTCTTCTGAATTAGAAGTGCCTTTCCAGTTGTTAACCATTTTTACATTCTTGTGTTTCCAAAACCTGATTCCTCTGGTTTGCTAACCTTGCATGTAAGTTTGTTAGCAATTTTAGTCAAAATCCATGGAGTTCATCTAAACCAGGAACACTCTAGTTCTTCTTTGCCTGTTATTGCACCATTTCTTATATTATCTGATTATCTTCCATTGTAAATGATCAAATCAATCTTTATTATGGTCCAAAACTAGCATATTACAGCAAGAAAAGGAAGTTAAAATGAGAGTGCTTAAATATATATTTTAAGAGGAACATTTCTGCTCAGAGTTAAAGGACTAATAACATTAGTACTTAAGATAAATGATTGCTACAACTACTAAGCCTATATTGTAGCTTCTCACTGGTAGTTTATTTAGCTGAAGGACCTGCCAGAATTATTCTTTTGATATACTGATCTTACTTATCATCATTTTAGATGCTTTCTCTTTGGCTATAAACAGAGATGAGCACTGAACCCTAGAGTCAGATATGACTGGCTTTCGAGCAAAGACGAACTTTACGTTTACTAGATTTTCAACCTGCTTGATTCAGTTTGCATTTTTATTATGTTCCTAATTATTTTTCCCCACGTGTTTTTCAAAACTTCAAAGTGTTTTCTCTGTTAGGCTTTTTGCTTGTGGTAGCTCCATACCCATTTTCAAGGGTCCTGTAAAAGTAATGTTGGTTAACTTGAAATTGTGAATTTTGCTGAACATGCAGTATTCAATTATCAATTGTATGCAATGGCCACAACTCTTAGTTTCAACTCTTAAATTATAACTGCAATTCTCTTGTTGCTCAAGTCATACCTTGTTATTACACTGCTTTTGATCTTCCTATCTTTTAGATTTCCTTGCCTCAAATTCTTCAGATTACTCAAATCTGATCAAATGTTTTTAATTAGAAACTCCAAGCAAATTTTCCATTTTGGTTTTCTTTTCTTAATCACTTAATTTATTTGGACTTGCAACCCAAATTTTTCAATAGTAACACAATCTACTGCATACATTAGCTGATTTATTTAAGCTAATGTTTTTGTTGGAATAATATAGACAGGTTCACTCATTTTCTTCAATATTTTGGCCATTTTTCTATTTTTTTTATTTTTTGCTAGCTTCAGTTTTGGCAGACAAATTCTTTCTACCATTTTAATTTGAATCTTAATATTCTCAGATAATTCATCACTGACCACTGAATCTGTATAGGCAGATCATCATCATCTTCATAAAAATTACCACCATTATCAAAAGTGTAAATGGCCCACCAGATGTTCATACCAGAGTTTTGGAACCCCACCAATCAGGTCCTAGCCCTGCTAGTCAGTGACATATCTCCTGATAATGTAACTGATACCTAGTAGTCCTACTCTCTGCAACTGCTCTCTTGTGCTCATTTTACTCAAATGTTTTTTCCCCAACTCTTTTGCTCTCAGAATTCCCATCACCAATGGTATCATTGTTGCTCTTTCTCTCTGTGACACTGGACTTCAGTTCTCAAATCCTGATCTCTTGTGATCTTTTCAATCTGTGTTTCTTCTACCCAACTATCACCTGGGATTGCCACATCAATCAGCTTTGCCAATTTTTTTCAACTGCAGTAATGTCTGGAATGTTCTGTCTGGGCTTCTTATCAGTTTGAATCTTAAAGTTCTGCAAAATCTGAACTATCTTATCCTCATTCTCATCCACCCAATCATGTTTGCGTTCCTACCAATATTTTGTAGATGGTATTCCATAATACTGGATAACCTATTCCCTTTACAAATAGTTGCTTCTAGCCCAGAGCAGGTGCTATCCACAATGTGATGATTGTCTCCCTGTTCCAGAACCAGGGGGTGGGACACACACACACACACACACACTTTATCTGATCCTAATTCTCAGAATTTAATAATTCTCTAAATGCTTAGCATGCACATGACATCTATTTAAACAGATTTCTCAATCATCTATGCAAGTATTCCCAAAACAATGCTTTTGGAATTAGTCCTACTCACACAGAAAAAAAGTCCAGAATAATGTACCACTTTTTGGATTTCAGATCAGTTATTCCATCCATTGTTTGGTAATAAAGCAGGAAGAGGAAAAGGAAGTGGGCCCTGAAAAAAGGAATGTAACAGAGGATTGCAGCTTCTCTCTCTCTACAAAATGGCATTATTTGCTGGGATACCAACAATAATTTAGCTCTAACCAATTGACCACCATATATAATAGGAGCTCACAACCTTTATAAGCTGGGGGCTAGGTCACACTTCCTCAGATAGCTTCGGGGACCAGATGGCCATTTTGCCTCTCCTCCACTACATGGCACTTCTGGATGTGGTGGAGATACATGAAATGTGCTGTGGGCTGCATCCGGCCCATGGGCAGCAGGTTGAGAATTCCTGTTATATAATTATCCTCTTTTCAGCTGTATGGTGCTTTCTTCAAGTTTCCAATCTACACAGCTCAGAAATTCAGGCAATCTGACCAAAGTTTGACTTCTGCACTTATGCTACAAAAAGATTGTCAACACAAAGAGGCAGTGAGTTTCAGGCAGTGAATTGTGATTTTTTTTATAAAAAAACACATGCCAACCTCACACACATTAAATATGTATATTCTTAGAAATGTGTGTGGATTATGGGTATACACAGTACCTCGCAGGCTCAGAAACACAAAAGTATTAATTATCTTTGGGGGAAGCAACCAGCAAAATTATATCTGAGCCAAACTGAAAGAAGTTGTTTAAAATTAGCAGAGAGGTATTAGACTACATCACATTGGTCTCAGTGGATCCCTTTTGTTTTGGACTGTCTAATCAGATCTCCTATTATTCCCTTCATTTTGTGTGTGTGTGTATTTCTAGTGTATTTGCACAGCACAGTACAAGCTATCTACAAGAACATGCTGAATCTCATGGAGATTTTTCTTTTCTAACTTTCAAACAAAGCATTTTCATTTCATTATATTTTTTTTGGTTACAGTTGTTTTAAATTGTATGGTGAAAGATTTTCATCTTGTTAGGCTTCATTTTTCCTTCCTCTGACACAATCTCTTTACTAAAAGAAAAAAGATAAATAGACAAGAGTTCAGACCGGTGTTATGATATGAAACACAGTCAGATAGACAACAGTCTGTTTTGGTACTATACTATAGGCAGCAATAGGTCAGGATGGTGAGGTTGAGTGCCGTTTCAATATTGGAATGCCCCAGGTAACAGTCCTTTACAGCAAAGACCAGAAGACAAGGTCTCTCTTCCTTTCTCTGTACTCTCTGTGTGTCATGAGAGAGAAGGGATATTATATTTAATTTCTCATTTACTACACATGGCCACTGCTTTCTCACTGGGGCTTCCTTGCCTTCCCTGGCCCCAGTGCCTCCCCATGAGCCAAGGATGCTTCACTGTGACTATCACTAAGTTGCATGTCCTGTCAAGAGGCAAGGGGAGATATTTTTAAAAGAAAAACTTCAGAGTGAAAAGCTTTATTACATCAGATATTACAAAAAGTAGGCCATCCAGTACTATGAAAAATAGATAGTAGGGATTCTTGCAGGGCCCAAGGCCATAGCTGTCAAGTAGCCCGTATTGCCCAGGAAAACCCTGTAATTTAGCCCGTCTTCCTGCCATCACGTATTTTTAAAATAATCTCCCATATTTTTAAAAAAATCCAGGAGGCGTGTAAATCTCCCATATATTATTGTATTATTATTATATCTTTATTCATTAGGTATGTGCCTCATACCAGAGCCAGAGAGGAGGAGTTTTGGGCTCCCTGTGGTGGAGGAAGAACCACCCCCTTAGCACAATTGTTTCCCCTCAAGGGGAACAAGGCAGCAGGCCAGCCTTACTGTAATAATTTTATTTTAAATCTCTTTCCTCATTCTCTGCTGTGACAGCATTTCATATTATGGTGATTTTTCATGGAACTGTTTTTCACACTTATATCACTTAATTGTCTACTTCTTAGCCTTGTGTACCTCAATTTCATTTTTAAAAACTCTGTGTTTAGGCAGGACCACAGAAATATCCTCTTTATGTTGTATGCAAATATACTTGAAGCCGATTGGCTCATTGTCTCTTCTCTCTCCTGGGAAAGAGGGTGTTAAAAGGAAGAGACAACGAGCCAATCAGCTTCAAGTATATATGCAAACAACATAAAGAGGATATTTCGATGGTCCTCCCTTAAACACAGAGTTTTAAAAAATGAAATTGAGGTACACAAGGCTAAGACAGTAAATAATTAAGTGATTAAAGTGTTAAAATCAGTTCCTTTTTAAAATATTTTATTTAAATAATTAAATGTTGACAAAGGAAAACAAAACAAATAAAGAAGAATACATAACAAGTAACAACAAAAAAATACAAAACCATTAGTAGATATACATATTTGTCTTTGAAGTTATTTATACAGTTTAATACTTTTATCCTAATATTGTTTACGTATGCTTTTATAATCAATCATCTAATGGTTCTACTAATTTGTTACTTAATACATTTTATAACTTACATAAAACCCGTGTGATATTTACATTTGTCTTGGAGGCTGAAAATACTTATGATTATACACTGGATTTCCAAAAAGCTAATTGGTCGGCTACAGGCACACAGTCATTTCCTTTTTGTATTGCATATTCTATGAAAGCTTTCCAAATTGTAAAAAAAAAAATTCTCTTTAACAATTCCCTTTTTAAAATTCATTTCCCTAGTTAATTTATCATTTAATGCCATTGTCCACATCTCCTTACACCATTCCTTAATTTCTGGAGTAGTTTCACATTTCCATTTTCATGCTATACACTGCCTTGTGGTTGACACCATAATTGAGATAATATCTTTTTTAAATACATCAATATTTAAATCTTCAACATCGGTTAGTAATGCAATACTAGCATTATACCTTTAATTTCATTTTCTACTATTGACCAGAAAAGTTTTAGTTCACTGCAGTCCCTTCTCCAACATTTAGACGATTTTGATTTATCCATTTGTTGTAAACGAATTGGTGTTAAAAATCATTTCCAGAGCATTTTAAAATTATGCTCCTTAACCCTCACCGATAACGCCTTCATGATCCTTCTTCCCCATATTCTTCTCCAGTTTTCTTTACTTATTTCTATATTCAGATCTTGTTCTCATAATGCTGTGAAAATTTCTTGTGATTTTTCATCTGAATTTATTAATTTGTATAATTTACTCACTAGTCCCTTAATTTCTACCACTCCTAATCTTATACTAAACAATAGATCTTCGAATTTTGTATTTTTCCTGTTTAGATTATCATCTGCCATGTACTTTCTATTCCAATTATCTACATAAATGATTTGGAGCCAATTCAATTTTAATTGCTTATATATATATCCAATCTTTTCCTTTTATCTTTGCAAATCCTGATCCAATCTTTCAATGTTGATGCTGCATTATTATTGATGACATACTCTGTTCTTCTCATTTCTATTGGAAAGTTTTCGATATCTTTTAATTCTATAATAGGAGATGTATTAGGAGCTAATTTCTTTTTCATCTCAATCCATGTTTTCATTGTTGCGTTTAAAAGTTTATTCTCTGAACTAATAGTTACTTTATTTCTGTCCAAAAAGGCTGCTCTTCCTATACCTTTTAGTTCTTGCATTTTTATTTTTCCCCATATAAATTCCTCTCTAGCTATTAATTTGCATAAATTTCTCACTAGAAATGCCTTATAATAATTTTGGATATTAGGAAATCCTAATCCTCCTTCTTTTTGACTCAAATACCATAAACTTTTTGTAATTCTAGGTCTTTTACCCCCATTACAATATTTATTTATCAAATTCTGAAACACCTTCAAATCTTTTTCTTTAATTTGAATTGGTAAACTGTCAAATAGAAAATTAATTTTGGCCAATAGCTTCATTTTTGACACAGCATTTCTGCCAAACCACAACAAATTAAGTTTATTGTGTTCTTGAATCATTTCTTGAAATTCTTTTATCAACTTGTCATAATTTAACTTGTCCAAAATGTTTATTCCTAAATATCTTATCTTACTTGTTCCTTTATTTGTATTTTATAATTATTTCTAATTTTAATTATATCCTCCTTATTAATATTAAGCATAATCGCCTCTTATTTCTCCCAATTTATATTAGCTCAGTAACATCGTAAAAGTCTTACAAGTGAGTTTGAATTATTGGTATCGCTGTTAATGGATTTTTTATTGTTATTAAAGTGTCATCAGCATATAAATTGATTTTAACTTTATCCACACCAGTTATTTCAACATCATCTTTTATCACATTCGCCATTAGTTCAATTGCCATTACAAATAGCACTGCAGATAAAGGATCATCTGTCCGTCCTTGCTCTTCTTGACCTCTCAGTGGCCTTTGATACCATTTACCACGGTATCCTTCTGGAATGGCTCTGAGAATTGGGGATCCACGGCACTGTGTGGTCCTGGTTTTCCTCATTTCTGAGGGGCCGGACCCAGTCGGTGTGGTTGGAGAGTGGGAGATCCAGTCCTAGGCCCCTAAAATATGGGCTGCCTCAGGGCTCGGTACTCTCTCTCTCCTATTTAACATCTACATGAAGCCGCTGGGTAAAATCATCCGTTCCCAGGGGGTGCGGTACCACCAGTATGCAGATGACACCCAGTTGTACATCTCGGCCCGTGGGGACCCCAGTGATGCAGTCGAAGTCCTTTCCAGATGTCTGGAGGCTGTTGGGGTCTGGATGGGGGTGAATGGGCTGCAACTGAATCCTAGCAAGACTGAGTAGCTATGGATAGGGGGTCCTGCTCTATTCCGGGAGCTACCATCTTTGGTTTTGGATGGGGCCATTTTGCCCCAGACTGACCTGGTGCACAACTTTGGGGTCCTTCTGGATTCACAGCTGCTGCTTGAAGAACAGGTGGCGGCTGTGGCCAGGACAGCCTTCACCCAACTTCAGGTGATTCGCCAGTTGTGCCCGCTCCTGGACCGGGACTCCTTGCTCATGGTCACTCATGCTCTGGTGACCTCCAGACTAGATTATTGTAATGCGCTCTACATGGGGCTGCCCCTGATGACCATTCGGAGGCTGCAGCTGGTCCAGAATGCTGCGGCCTGGGTGGTGATGGGGTGTGGGCATTATTCCCATCCCTCACCATTGCTTCGGGAGTTGCAATGGTTACCAGTTTGCCTCTAGGTGCAATTCAAGGTGCTGGTTTTGACCTTTAAAGCCTTATATGGTAGTGGGCCAGGTTACCTAAGAGACCGCATCGCTCTAAGGACGTCTGTCCGTCCAATCAGAGCGGACCGGAGGGGCTCTCTAATTGTGCCATCAGCCAGGGGGACTCACCTCTCTGGCACAAGGAGGAGGGTCTTCTCTGTGTCCGCAACAGCCCTTTGGAACCTCCTGCCAGTAGAACTGCGCCTCCAAATGGAGTTGTTGCCCTTTATGAAAGAACTAAAAACCTGGCTGGTGGGCCAAGTTTGGGGTGCAGGTAGAGGGGTGGCTACCATTGGGGGGTTGATATAGAGGAGTATGCCTTCCCCCACGGTTCCATCGGTATCTGCACCCCTTTTTAGGGGGTGGGTTTTTTAATTCTGTATGTTTTTATCTGTTTTTATCTATAATTGTGAACCTCCCTGAGTCGGCCTTGGTCAAGTGAGCGGTATAGAAATTTAACTAACTAACTAAATAAATAAATCTCCTTGTTGAGTACCAGCTTCTAATTTGATTTCTGGGGTGTATCTATCATTAACCTTAACCTTTGCTATACATTGTTGATATAAATTTTCTATAATTCTTCTAAACTATATTCCAAAGCCATAATTTTCAATCATTTTCTTAATAGTTAGCCATTGTAAAGAATCAAAGGCTTTGTATATATCCAATGCTAATATTACTACTTTTTCCTTTCTTGTTTCTGCTTTATTCATTAAATCTATTACTCTTCTTGTTAAATCTGTCAAATTCCGTCCTTTAATAAAACCCGCTTGATCATTGTTAATATACTCGCCAATAAAATTGTTTAGTCTATTAGTTAAAATGGCTGTAAAGGTTTTAGCATCCTGATTGATTAGGGATATCGGTCGATATGAGTCAATTTTTTCTAAGAAATTTCTTGGCTTTGGGATTAGAATTATATTTATTTTGTTCCAAGAGTTTGGGATTACTCCTCCATCTATTATATTATTAAAAAGCCAATAAATTTTAGGTACTATCATTTCTCTAAATTGTTTATAAAATTCAACATTTAACCCATCTTCTCCAGAAGCTTTACCAGTTTTAATTTATCTATCGCATCATTAATTTCTTTGGAAGTATTTTTTCTTTCCATACTCTCCATGTCTTCCTGACTTATTGTCTTTTTAGTCATTTTTTAAAATAAGTATCTAATTTAAGTCTATCTATTTTCTTTTCTGCATACAAACTTTGAAAAAACTCTTTAACAATTTCAATTTTCTGTTCAGTTTTATTATATCTATTTCCATCTTTACCTATCAAAACTACTATCTCTCTCTTATCTTTCTTTCTTTCGGCTGCTTTTGCTAATAATTTTGAATTCTTATTACCAAATTGGAAATATTCCCTTTTAAGGTATATTAAATTTCTCTTTATCTGCTCAATTTCTTTACCTGTGACTTCTGCTTTTAATTTGTGTAATTTATCAAAAATGATTCTATCCTTCGTTCTGGCATGTTCTGCTTGTAATTATTTAATTTCTTCCTCCATTTTCTTATGTTGTTCTTTACGTAATTTATTTTTGATTGCTGATAGTCTAATACATTCACCTCTGAATATTGATTTCATTGTGTCCCACAATGTTCCATCAGGTACATCATTTGTATCATTCAACTCCCATAGTTGTTCCCAATTCCTGATTATTTCTTCTTTATCTTTTTTATTATTAAATAATTTTGCATCATATGTCCATCTGCCATATTCTTTTTTTAAAAAAATTCTCTATATTGACATCTAAAATTATTTTGGCATTGTCTGACTCTTTAATTGCAAGAATCTCTATAGTTTCCAAATTATTACATAAATTCTCAGATACAAAAACATAATCAATTCTAGAGTATGTCTCATGCTGTCCTGAATAAAATGTCTATTTTCTCTCTTCTCCTCTAATCACCCTCCAGGTGTCGCACAAAATAAAACTTTTCAACTTAAGACAAGAATAATAGCTTGGCTAAACGACCTAGAAATTTATGCCTGAGGACATCATCAGTGCACATAGCCAAGAGAAATAGACAAATAAATAGAAATGTGCTAGTAAGATTTACAAATGAAGGACTAAAGCATAGAGTGAAGTCACAATTAAAAAGGGGGGTCCAAATACATTGAAATTGGAAGGTAATGACATAGAAGTTTATCATGACCTGCCCTTAGAGGAACGAATTTGGCAAAAACAAATTAAACCAATTACAAAAAAACTGAGAGATAAAGGATTAAAGTATAACTTGAAGCCTCCATGTCAACTAAAATTCATTCACCTGGGAAAAGCAAATATTATTAAGGAAAAACTGTTTGTTCTTGATGTTTTGGCAGAAGCCAGCATTATTGAATATAAATCTAAAGAACGGGAGGAACTACAAGAGGCATTATTAACATCTGGATTTCATGAAAAGGGTAACTTAGAAGTTGGCTAGAAGTCATGTTCAATCAGTTTGATAAAATGTTAATAGCGGCAATCATGATGCTTGTTCTGTGATCTTGCCACATTCCCTCCTCCCCTCCTTGATATCCAAGGGCTTTCCTTTTTGTTTTTGACAAAAAAGGTGGGGAGGACCACGATGTCACTATTGTTGTTATGCTTGTATTTTAATTACTTTATGTGGGGTGTAAGGTATCAGTTATATGTATGCTCAATCTTAAAAGGTAAAATTACCAATATATGTCTATTAACTTTGGTAGCAAAAATTCTCTGGACATTAATGTTAAGGAAGTTGAGGTACTAGGGGAAATAATTGATGACACTCAAGAGAAGGTTAAAGAGAGTGTGTTAAAGCTAGAGAGTTAAGAGAAAAGAATAGAATTATTTGAGGACCAACTTAAAAGGCAAAATGTGATAATTAAAAATGTCTCTGAGTCTGTTCCAGATCAACTGAAACTAAGAATCTTAGGATGGTTAAATGAACTAAAAATGGATAAAACTTTTATTCCTGAGGATATTG
Organism: Bradypodion ventrale; assembly: GCA_035047345.1. Taxonomy (NCBI): domain Eukaryota; kingdom Metazoa; phylum Chordata; class Lepidosauria; order Squamata; family Chamaeleonidae; genus Bradypodion; species Bradypodion ventrale. The sequence continues at coordinate 115,053,387 of JAWDJE010000005.1, read as the reverse complement.
TCAGTGTTCATAGGTTAAATCCAAAAAGAAATATGTTGGTAAACAGAAATGTGTTATTAAAGTTTTCAAATGAAGGGCTGAAATCCTGTGTAATGCTACATATCAAAACAATGGACATGTACCAAAATTAGAAGACAACAATATAAAGATTTATCATGATTTGCCTAGGGAGGAGAGAATTTGGCGAAAGCAAATTAAGCCAATAACTAAATTGTTAAGGGATAAAGAGGTAAAATACAATTGGAGACCACCACGAAACTTAATATTTACATATCAAGCAAAACAATATATTCTTAAGGAAGGAATGCAAATGTTAGATCTTTTAACAGATGCTAATATACTTGAGCATGGTTCACAAGAGTGGAAGGATGTAAAAGAAGCTCTGATTGTATCTGGGATTTATGAGCAGTAATGTTGTTTGAATGTGATAGAACAATCATAAAATATAGTGACAAGTATATTTTGTAAGTAGTCAGTAGCGACAGATATAATAATAATAATAATAATAATAATAATAATAATAATAATAATAATAATAATAATAATAATAATAATAATAATAATAATAATAATAATAATAATAATAATAATAATAATAATAATAATAATAATAATAATTTATATCCTGCCCTACTCAGCACAGGCCAACTCAGGGCGGCTAACAGCATTTTAAATAAAGATACAATATAATTATACAGAAATACAATGGAGTAAAGCAATAAATACAGAATATAACAAGGTAACATAAATATAAGATACAAAATATACAAATTACAAATGTATAAATTTTAAAGCATCAAATCCATCATACACAGCACCAGGAGGAGGGAAAATCATACACACACACAACAGGGCTCACCGTCCATGACAGATATGCTGTTCATTCATAGTTTAATCACCTTCCCCCCCTCCCCATCCTTGTTTATCAGGGGTTCTTTTAGTAGGAAAGATGGGGAGTGAAAAGAATTATGTTAATTGTTGTTCATCTTGTTTTAGTTATGTAACTTATGTAGGCTTATGGGTTTGTTTCATGTTTAGAACCACACTTGTCTATAGGAGGCTGGAACCAATAATAAAATATTGAATTATTGACAATGAAAGATTTAAGAATATTATCATGGAATGTTAACGGTACATGCAACCAGATTAAGAGGAAAAGATTAGAATCTGCCATAAGGAAAAGTAAACCTGATGTAATCTTTCTTCAAGAGATGCACCAGAAATCAGAAAATCATAATAATTTGAAGTTAGGGTGGATCCAGAATTATGAAAGAGCTTGTGGGTCATCAAAATCAAGAGGTGTGGCAATTATGTTTTCAAAAAGACTAGAAATCAGAAAGATAAAAAGTATTGTAGATCCTGAGGGTAGGTACATATTAATAAGAGGTCAAGTTAAAGATGAAGAAATTCTGTTTGTTAATATATATGCCCCCAATGAAAATCAGGAATTTTTTTAAGAAAATATTCGTCAATTGATAATTAAGCAGAATATACCGAGAACAATAATTGCAGGAGATTTCAATCTAAAAAGATCAAATAAAGACACAACAAATATAACAAAATAAAAAGACAAATCCCAAAGAATTTTAGATACATGTAAAAAACAGTTCCATGAAAAATCACCATAATATGAAATGCTGTCGCAGCAGAGAATGTGGAAAGAGATTTAAAATAGAATTATTACAGTAAGGCTGGCCTGTAGGGTCTGGCCTGTTGCCTTATTCCCTGCGAGGGACAGCAGTGGTGCTAAGGGGAGTGGGGGAGTGCCTAGGGGGTGGTTCTTCCTCCACCCAGTGGGGGGGGAGCCCAAAAGTCCTCCCTAGCTCTCATGGCTCCTCCTCTTCTAGGCTCTTGGATGTGCCTGGGTTTTGGGGAGGAGGGGGCATGGCCTGTTGGGGAGAGGGGCATGGGCCAAAATTTCCCTTATTTTCATGTCCAAAACTTGACAGGTATGCACAAGGAACTGCATCACAGTCACCTATCTCTCCAAAGGATAGGATTTAATAGCTATCACAGAGTGACAAAAGATAAAAATATGTCGGAAGTATGAACTTAGGGTTGAAGCTGTGTCCCCAAAAATAAAGACATTAATATTACATATCCTGGTCAACAAAAATGCACATGCACTCATATTTCTTGTGCTTTAATTTCCACTCAAGTAATTGTAATTAGGAAAAAGAAAAGGAAAACTTTGCCTACCTATGCTCACTCAACAAAATGATTCTTCCTTATCCCAAATATGCATCAAATAGATTTATAAATATTATGCAACTTTAGATGGAAATGCACAGTATTTCATTCCAACGTTTCCACTTCACTAGTGATATACTATAGAACAGTAGTGGTGAACCTATGGCACATGTGCCAGAGAGGGCACTCAGAGCCCTCTCTGTGGGCATGAATGCCATTGCCCCAGCACAGAGTTCACTCCACCCCTCTGCCCAGAAGCCCAATGGGAGCACTTCCTCCCTCCCCTGTCTGGGGTAGGGTGGGAGGTTCACATGTGGTGTGAGGGTGCAGTGCAAACGGCAGCCTGTTCAGTATATGGTGAAGGTGAGTTTGGGCACTTGGACTCTAAAAGGTTCACCATCACTGCTATAGAAGGATGGATGAGGATAGTAAGATTATGCTGTTAATGATTCCTTGGGATAGAAGCTCTGCTACAAGAAGTATAGTTCTATGTGTAGTTGCTTTGAATGAATGAGAGAGATTTTTTCTGTTTTCCTCACCTTGGCACCAGGCATTAATTCTATTATATATATATATATATATATATATATATATATATATATATATATATATATATATATATATATATATATATATATATATATATATATATATATATATATATATATATATATATATATATATTTTAAAGTAATTTTAAAGTAAAAACATACAAAACAACATTACATTACAATAAAAATAAGACATAACACAAAAACAAAAGACAATTTTTTTTGTCTCTGATATGAGTATTTCTCATATTGATAACATGCTTATCTGTTATGTATTCCTTATATATCAAACTTTTATAATATGTATCCACATGCATATACTGTACCTGTATGTATGTATGTATGTATGTATGTATGTATGTATGTATGTATACACTCTATTATATCTGATAATCTACCAACTTCTCACAGTATTTTTCAAAAAATAATAACTACAAAAATCATATTGCCTGTGATATTTACAAAGCCCTGGAGATTGCAATTGTCATAGCAATATATGACTACTTCCAAAAACTCAACTGATCTGGTGCTGGCCTGCCACCTTTACCTTTAACCAGTGTATGTACCATTTATTTATTTATTTATGAATTTATATCCCACCCTCCTGATGAAAAACATCACTCAGGGTGGCTAACAACATATATAAAATACAATATGACCACAGATAAAACAGCAACCGCTAAAAAATACCTAACCCAACCCACAAAAAACAACATTAAAAACACATAAAACTAATCAGATTATAGCTAAAAAACACCCTTGCCCTCTCCCCACCCGCATAAAATGGCAAAAAACAAACAAAGATATTAACAGCGAAAAACAGGATCCCTCGAGCGGCTAAATAAGCCAGCTGGCTTGTACAGAAGAGTACCATTGGCCAGGGGGATGGAAAGCAGTTGTGGCCACCATCCTTTGAGCCCTGCCTTTGGTCGGGGATAAAGGACGCTGTGGCCCTGATGCCAGAGGACCTTGCTGCCGCCCCCTGGCCCTTGCCATCGGCCAGGGGATGGAAAGCGGCTGTGGCTGTTGTCGCTGTTCTCCGGGTCCTGCCTGTGGCATGGCATTATCTGTGTGGAGACAGTTACTTTGTTGGTGTAGACTTGTTAATTGAAATTATGGACTTTCAAATGAAGGATTATTTTTCCCCTTGCAATGTTTTTTATGATGATATTTTATAATGTATTTATGACTTATATGATTGTGTGATGTTTATCTGGTCTGTGAGCCACCAAGTCGAGCAATCGAGGGGGTGGGATGACGATGATGATAATGATCATGATGATCATGATGATCATGATCATGGAAGCCATTTCATTATCATTGCCGCCGCTATCATGACCATGATCATGGCTATGGTGGCGGCGGTGGCGATGATGATGATGAAATGGCTTCCATATTTCCCAAAATTTGCTTTCCTTGATTATACCCTTTTTGGGGATTCAATTCCCAAGTAAGCTTGTCGTTCAACGCAATTTCCCACATTTCTTTATACCAATTCTCCGTTTTCAACATTTAATTATTTTTCCAATTTCTCGCAATACATTGTCTTGCTATTGTCAAAAAAATAGATAACAGATCCTTTTTATTTGCATCTATATCTATATTAGCAATGTCTGTCAATAAGGCAGTACCCAGCTCCAGTTTCAGGTCAGCACCCATTATTTCTGATATCTCCTTCTCTATCTTTGTCCAAAAATCCATAGTCACTTTACAACTTCACCATATGTGTTCATGAGTCCCCTGTGCATTATTACATCTCCAATAATTTTGGGGTTTTGTATTGACCATTTGATATAACCGAACTGGAGTCAAGTACCAGCTCCACAACATCTTATAATTATGTTCTTTAACCCTAACAGACAAGGTTCTCATAATCCTTTTTTTCCATTTGTTTTTCCTATTTGCTTCCGTAATTTTTATTTTAAAATCCTGTTTCCAAATTGTTCTTAATGTATCTTGTGAGTTCCCTTCCTGATTTAACATTCTATATATCCTACTTACAAGGCCATTGCCTCCCATTAATCCTTTTCTTATTCTATAAACTATCTCCTCAAATTCTGTCATTTTCCTTTCCTGCCTGTGGAACTGCGTCTCCAGACGGAGTTGTTGCCCTTTAGGAAGGAACTAAAGACCTGGCTGGCGGGCCAAGTTTGGGGTGCGGGTGGGGATGGGGGTACCGTTGGGTGGTTGGTATAGAGAAGTGTGCCTTCCCCCAAGGTCCCTTCGGTTCTTGCGCACCTTTTAGGGGTGGGTTTTTTTAAAACTTTTTTAACTTTTAACTTTTTTATCATGTGTCTTTTATGTATTTACTGTCCGCTATGTAAACCGCCCTGAGTTGGGTTGTACCTGAGTGGGCAGTATATAAGCGTGAAAAATAAATAAATAAATAAATAAAAACTGGTTACTTTACTATATTAATTCTGTTTTTAAATGATTTATTTTCTTTGTGGGAAATAACTCTGCTTTTTAAAATGCTAACAATCACTACAAACACACTAAATACGTAGAAAGAAAGAAAGCAGTCAATGGAAACAAAGCCTCTTAGGCTCACTAATTTTACCCATACAATTGGATTTTTTAAAGGAAAGTATTTCTATTTACAAAAAAACAGGGAGCTGTGTTTTATAGAGGCAGGCCCTGTATACTGCACAAATCCATATTGCCATCAGGAGTTGTTGTACTGCTCGAAGTCCCAACCCACCCCGAAAACACATTTCTTGTTCAGAAATGTTCCACCTAAACTAGTCCTAACTCTTCAAAGTGGGTGGATTAGGAAACCACAATTTTCAACCCATAACTTGCACTTTAAAAAGCACACATAGAAATGACACACTTTTAAGATGTGGCAAGATTGCAAGATATAACCTTAGCATCAGTTAGTAATAACCATCATAACAGTGGCTGCCTAACAGGAATGGGGAAATAGTCTCTATTGGTTTCTGTCATGAAGATAACACAGAAATATCTCATCAACCAAAACTAGATGGTGAATAGAGCTACCATATAATAAAAAGAGGAAATGCTTTGACTATACATTCAGCAGCAAAATTGTGTTTATTGTTGTATGACGTGTCTGAATGCTATGACTCTCCCAAAGTTATTAAACAAATAAAGTGAACTAGCAGTACTGTGGATATTTTGCATTCTACTGTGCATGAAGCTGAGCTCAAGGCAAGGTAAATAGTTAATTTTGGTCAAAGAGAGTTAGAACTTCTTTCACATTAGAAAAGGCACTATATAATTGCTATTGCTACATTGAGATTTGTTACAGGTATTTAAAATTCATTTTTTTACTGCTCATTTAGTGCAAAAATCAGATCAGTTTAGCCTTTTTTGCTCCTGCTTCAGATTTTTAAAATTTAGTTAGTTAGTTAGTTCGACTTTTATCACCACCCCCTCACCAAGGCAACTCCAGGCGGCTTACAGTCTAACCAATAAGAATACTAAAATATAAAAACATCCCCACAATAACAATTAAAATCATAAAAGCATTAAAACCGTTAAAATGATTAAAAACCGTTTTAAAAATTTCTTGCCATTGGGGGATTCTACTTTTTTCTTCTTTGTTGCTTCCTCTTTTACCCCATCTGGTGTGTACTTTTTTCAGGTTGGAAATTTTTGAAAGCACTTTTCCTCATGCGAACAAGTTCTTTTATTCTGCAAAACAATCTGAGTGGGTGTTGTTGTGGTGATGTAGGCAGTGGAAGAATGATGTTTAGGGACTTCAGCGAATGCTTGCTTCCATGATCTGTCCCATGAATGTCCCAAGTTTTTAAAAAATAATAATAAACAAATTTAGCACTGAATCATTGCATTGATATATTGGTTGAGCACTAGATCACAGGGGGGAAAAACAGCCCAGAGTTCCACACCCTCAATTTGTGCTTTTGCTTCTCTACCAAAGACCCTTCAACTTTTTTTTAAAATGAATCTTTTCTCACACACCCCACCCCCTGGAATCAAAAAGAACAACTGAGAATGCACACAAGATTAGCAATGCTTTGGCAAAACACATTTCCCCTCACTTCCTGCCTCATGAGAGAAGACAAGGAGTGCACATTTACACACAAGCAGTGCCAGTCCTCAGTTGTCTTCCAAAACACTTCTTTTTTTAACAGTTCTCCTGAGCAGAACTCCTATTTATTTGTTTTATAGCTTAACGAGCTATCCGGTCAACAAAACAAGTTGAGGAAATAAATTCACTGAGGATGGAAAGACTTACTTTGAGCTGTGCCAACTACAAGTGCTTCAAAAATAAAATGGCAATAAGAAGGATTTTTTTTCTTCTTCTCTGCCTATGTGGCCATTTATATATATCAAAGAGAACCATATCTCCCAGTGTGACTTCACAGCAACAGAATGTGAGCCATTTGCATTTCCACACTGTGTAATCCCTTACTGAGTTTGTTTCTGTATGTCCTACTGATTGAGATAACAGCTCAAAACATGTGAGATTTACCCCCTTACCTACTCATGCATACACACACTCTCATTCGTATACAGTAAAACCCTGGGTTACAACCACCTCGGTTTAAGTTTGCTGCGGTTTACAATGGCAAATCCTATGGAAATACCATCCTGGTATACTAATTTTAAATGTATTTTTTTCAGGTTTACAATGAACAATTCAGGACAGTTTTTATTTATTTTCCAATGCATCCCTATGGATATTTTGGTTTACATTTTTTCAGGTTACAACGGAGGCTGTTGGAACAGAACTCTGTCATACCCCGGGGTTTTACTGTACATATGCACATTATACATACATGCAAGGCTATAATCATCCATCCATTCAGTTATATGCACGCACAGAGCTTTCTATATTTGTGCCTCAAAGAATCACTCCCCAAAGTGCAGCTTACGTAGGAGCAACTATGCCATTTCACATGACGTTTGCCTTCTCTGTTTGTGGCAGATCAAGACCTCCAAACCTTCTTACATGACAACTCAAATGAAAGGTAAAGGGGATATAGTTTGAGGGGAAAGAGTTTTCTGCAGTAGTCTGAAGGTTCAGCACAGCTACTCTTCAGAAGCAATAGTCAATCACAGTTCCCTAAAGACCATGCCCACATCCAGATTTGGTACCTGTATCTATGTTTGTCAGCATTTGCACATCTTATATAAAAACTTCCAAAACATTCTCTAAAATACTGTATATCATGTATAAATCACAGCAAAGTAGTCTTAAATAATGCTAAAATCACGACACCATTATTTATAGCAAGGTTTGGGTACCCAAGAAATGCCGCCCTGAGTCGGGTTCTACCTGAGTGGGCGGCATATATAAATATGACTAATAAATAAATAAACAATTTCACTTTCAAGAAACATCTTCTAAGTGCTTTCTTTTGTTCTGTATTCAACATGAGTCAGAAATAAATTGTCACACTAGAAAATGACTAACTTCTCTATATATAGCAAGAACTTCCCATACAAGGAGGTAACTCAAAAGTAAAGAAAAGAAAGGCATAACTACACATCCAACCAGAAAAAAATAGAGTTAATTCCAATAATCAAAAAGGGGAAGGAAAATGTCACGTTTTTCCCCCACTACTCCAAAGAAACTCCAAGGAAAACATTCTTTAGCATTCTCTTCAGGACATTTTTCGGCTTCTGTGTCAGAAAACTAGTTTCTAGAGCCAACAGACATCACAAAAACACACCAGAGAAGGTATACAAAGGCCTGCTTTCTTTGTAAGTGTACCTGGGTCTCCAGAAACCCTTGGATCAGTCCATGACTGAGGTGTGCCTATTGGAGCAGTCTGTCCTTAGAGCTATAAGGAAACTTCATAAGCTATACACATACATCACTTTCTGCATTTACAAACATACACAATCAAAATATGTACAGTGTTTTTCATTTCACAGAATTTCAAAACTGAAGATATTGCATTTACCTGTGTGTTGCTGAAAAGAATGTTGCATTCCTTTGCAGGAAGATCAGCACCAGAAAGAGGCTGCAAAGAAAGAAATGAAAAGTACAGTATGTCATTAGCAGTAAGTTTACATGAACACATATCTTTTTAAGAAAAGAAATCTAGATAAAAATAATAGAACCTGAAATTTCAGGGGCAAATCATATTATGTGCAGCAAGAAGGTTCACATACATGAACAAGGTCTTGAATTACAGTGTATCTCTCTCATTTCCAGGATCTCAGTTAGGACCAAGATATCTACACAGTATTTCTTAGCCTAATACAGTACTTTGGAGACCCACTACCTTGTAGAGAAGTCTAAATCATGTAGAAGTTGTTTTGTTTTGTTTTTGTAATGTGTGTGTGTGTGTGTTTTGGTTGTATGAGTTTATTGTGATTTATTCCATATTGATGATGCAATTTTATTTTTATATGTTAATAAAATTATTTAAAATTATATAAATAAATATTTACTTGTTTGTTATTTTTTTTAAATAAAACAGCCCTTTCACATTAATTGCAGCAGAATGCATATCTAGTACCTCATGGGCTTTGGAAACTGTAAGTCTGTTAAACAGGCTAAAATAGTATTTGCCCCCCCCCCCCTCTCTCTCTCACTGTTGACTCATATCTACAACAATTCCACGACCTTTCTTGCTTGTTGTATCACTGAGCTACATATCCCCCACCTTGTAACTTGTAACTCTAGTTTATGTTCCCTAGGTGTAAAACTTTGCACTTATCCTTGTTAAATTTCATTCGGTTGTTTTAAGCCTATAAAGATCTTGCTGAATTTTGCTCCTGTCTTCCAAGGTATTAGCTATCCCACCTACTTTTCTGTCATCTGTAAATTTGCTATTTATTCCCTGTACTCTTTCATCCAAGTCATTAATGAAAAATTTGAAAAGCAACAGGCTCAGGGCTGAACTTCATTATACAGTACCTCACTTGTTACCCTGTACTGGTTTGAGAAGGAGCCACTGCTAAGCATTTCCTGTGTACAATTCTGCAACCAACTGTGTACCCACCCAGCACTTGTGCTATCCAGCCCAGACCTAATTAGCTTACTAATTAGAACATCATGAGGCACTTTTTCAAAGGCCCTATTGAAGTCAAAATTTATTGCATCTTGATGCATGACTTACCTGAGATTTTAGATAACTGAATACAATTAAAAGTAGGAAAACAACAAATATATAGAAATGCATAGACCAGTGGTAGCAAACCTATGGCATGTGGGTGGGTTGTCTACAAAATAGCATTTTTTTTAAAAAAGAAACATAATATAATGACAGGCTGTAAAACACTTTCACATTAATTATATCAATACATAAATTAATGTATTTACAACTGTTAATTCTTGTTGTAAGATGATCTGTTGTACCTCTGAGAAGTCGCGTCGCGGTCAACTCTTAATGCCCTCAGTTCCAGGAAACACACTGATCACACTAATCGGGTGGTGGCATGAGGTGAGGACGTTAAGATTTGTCTCCAGGTATATTCCAACTTCAATGTGGCAGGAAATCGTTTGTTTGATGGCGAGAGTTTGAATTTATTTTAATGGTGTGTTATAATACACAATCAGTAAGTTTTAAAATCTGGGACTTTAATATGATTTTTATTGAACTGGCTGGGACACGGTTTCCAACCTTGAATCCAGGACAATCCTGGTTTTCCGGGACATATGGCAACCCTAATTGGAAGGAAAGACTTCTTTCCTCTGTACATGAAAATCTCCACAAAGAGATTGCTGGACAATTCTAGTGTATATCTTGTGTTTATTATGTTTTAGTTTATACTGAATGGTCTTCTGATTTGTATGAAAAACAAAGAGTTTAATTTTGGTTTCACATTTCCATCTCTAGAGATTCACATGATATGTTATTGATGGTGAACAATATCCAGTGTCAGAAATCAACCACTACATATAGTGGAATCAGGTGTGGAGAGATCTTTCCCTCCATTATTCTGTGTCTCAAACGTAGAAATCAAAAAGAGAAAGTGAGGGAATGATCTTGGGAGTTAGCCGGTTTCCAACAACATAGTCGTTATCTGATTCCCCACAAATTCACAAGAAAATAAAACAAGTCATGTTCCCACAAAAATTCCATTGACTGACTTCTTAGGACATCTGTTGAAATTACTGTCATTGTCAGCATTCAGTTCCACAAGGTTTTAAGTAGGACAATCTTCCTTTTCTCACCCAACCCAAATTTATTCACTCTTAAGCAACATAATGAGAAGCAACTACTTCACTAAAGTTTTCCATGAATCTTTCTGTATTGTTTGATTGTATGTCATAACCTTGACATGACATAAAATCATATATTATTATCCCCAAAAGAAAATAACAGTATAAAGCAGTGTTATGATTGAACTTATATCCCCCAGAAGCAAAGAAATTCAATATTCAAGAAAGAAAGAATATTTCATAGACCTTTCCTGACTCCAAACATAGGTGTAATGATCTTTTTCATGTCTTAACTTTAATCAAAATAAACACTACATCATAACTCCACTTCTGTTCCTGCAGGACTTTGCTGCTAAAATCAATTGATTTATTGTCCATGGTTTTTAGTAGGGAGGTAAAGGCTTGACAACTAAAAGGTCAGCAGGTCAGCAGTTTGAGACCTGAGTGTTGCATGATGGAGAGAGCTTCCGTCTCTATCCCAGCTCCTGCCAACCTATCAGTTTGAAAGTAAGTAATTGCAAGTCGATAAATAGGTACCAGCATTCCGTGCACTCTGGTGTCTAGTCATGCCTACAACATGTCCATGGAAATGTCTGCAATCGCAGACAGCACTGGCTCTTTGGCTATAAACACAGATGAGCACTGAACCCTAGAGCCAGATACGACTGGCTTTTGAGCAAGGGCAACCTTTACCTTAAAGCTTTTGAGCTGCAACTAATGGGGAACATTATCATATGCCACTGTTAGATCAACAATGCAGCTCTAGTTATTTTATGAGTTTCAAAACCATCATCTATAGGCTGAATTAGATTTAAGATGTAGCTCTTGCCTGGTCTGAAGTCTGCCTGTTCTGGAATTAGAAGAGGTTCAATTTTAAGGGCTAGATCAGTGGTTCCCAATGTGGGGGACATCCCCCCACATGGGGACTTCAATTCCCAGAAACTTAGGTCAGTGCATTGGCTGATCAGTGCTTTGGAGAATTGACTTAGGCTTCTGATAATTTATGTCTAAAACCCAAAGGTTGGGAAACTGTGCTAGGTAATTTAATATTATTCATCCAAACAGTTCTTAATAGAGGCATAATAGGGAAGTTGGGATCCAGCAATTCTTTGACTGGTTGCAGTAAAGCAACTGCTATTATCTTCCCCAATATTTCTGGAACTTGTTTTCTCATCCAGCAGTTATTAAAGAGTTCAAGCAGCCATTCCTTTGTGTTTGGACAAAAATGTTTAATTTGCTCCATCCATATATCACAGAGTTGTGTTGCTCTTTGCCATCCCAACAACTTGCTTGGTTATTCTACTGCTATTTCACTGTTTTATTTTTTACTAATGTTTATAAGTAGGTTAAGCAGTTCTGTTTCACCTATATTGTATAAGCAATTCTGTTTCACATATATGAACCTAGTATGTACACCTTATATTTATACTCATGTTAAATAAATTTTAAGGATAAATAAATTTTAATTTTAATTTTATTTCTCTTACAATGTTTAGTGTCTCTTAATATTGTAAGGGGGTGCAAATCTATTAATGCTTTTTGCAGATGCTGGAAACCCAAAGTCTTAGATTTTCATTTTTCTTTTGGGGACTTTGAATTGTTGAAATAACTTAGCTTCTGAAAGGCAGAGAACAGTGTCTGCTATGCCTTTTGCATAGGGGGCATGTTTCCCTTCCTAGACCCATTAGGGGTTCTTAGCAAAACATTTCTCAGAACCACTGCTCTATAAAGAGCAAATAGCCCACTCCTATTTTTATTTCTCAATCATAAACTAGATGGATATCAGTCTGAACATATAAATACACCTAAAACTGGTCTCACAGAATTTGCTATCTGCTCATCCAAGTCAACTGCCATGCTAATAATGGGAAATTACTCCTACTATTGTTGAAGGTTCAACTAAGGTAGCTATGCCACAGATGGCTGCAAAATTGCTTCTTTTAATAAAACAAACACAAAATGAACTAATTGATGGAGGTAAAGACAAAGAAAAGTAAGAAAAGTAATGAAAAAGAAAAAAAGCTCTATTCATTCATGTGTAGTCTATTTTTCTTATTCTAGAAGATGTGCAAGTTTGTTATTAAACTGGCAAACACCAATAGCTAAGCTGGTACCTATGTTCTTTCTGGCCAATTCAACTGTAGCAATCTTTTCAAATTATGGCAATATTTGTCTATCCACTACTTCTGCTTTGTAATATAGCCAAATACATGTTAAACTGCTTCAAGGATACCTTGCTTTTGTGTCCAAGTGTGTTTTTAAAGCACTATACCCCATGCTGTATCTAGAACATGACTGCTGTTTTAAATTGAGATGTGAAAGTATAAGTATTTACAGTAGAAACTATTTTTAAAAAAACACACACACAAGGTTAGATTAATTCATAACAAATACTTTCCCATTCACTCCATACACTTGAATGTTAACAGAGGAGTTGACTAGAATGCCATTTGTCCCCCTATTTGGTTTATTCTGGGAACAGACTGGTTTACTCCTTTTGCTGGAAACCTCGATCCACCCCATTCCCCAGAACATACCTATAGGCACCTTTATGGACCATTCTCAGGAGGTAAAGTTCTTTAGGCACATGTAGGATCACTCCATTTTAGTTTGACTCAAGTGTGTGTGATAGCTGGGATAGAATCAAACCAGCTGTGTGTGCCTCTCCCTTCTTTCTCTTTAAAAGGACAGTCTGTTTCCCTTTAAAGGGAAAAAGGTATCAAGATCATTAAGCAGCTAGCTGGCTGTCCTTCTAAAGAACCCATGTAATGATTTTGGGAAGAGGGAAATTTTTCCTTTAAATCAGGGGTTCCCAACCTTTTCAAGCCGGGTCATGCTCTCTCAGTCAGCTTTGAGGGCCTGATAGCTATTTAGTCCCAACAGCTTCAAAGGGGCAGCCATTTTGTTTCTCAAATGCCCTTGGAGGAGTAGGAGGCACATGAAATGTCACTGTGGGCCAGATCTGGCCAACAGGCCTTAGGTTGGGGACCCCTGCTTTAAATCTTGCTTGCAGTTCACATTTGGAGGGGCAGGCATTTCTTTTTGAGTGTTGCTAAGTGAAACAGCAATGCAACACTCTCTTTAAAACCATTTCAATGTGTCTGATATATTATCAAGACTGTCTAAAAGAAATACAAAACTTCCCTTTACCCTGCCCAACAGCAAGTTTTTCATTTCGCAGAAACATGAACTGACTCCTCCAAAGGGATATCCATATCCAGCCAGCCTTTTAATCACCTTGAGAAATATTTCCCTTTAAAGGGGGGGGGGGAACCATTTTAAAGAGAAAGAAGATTTTGATCATGCTAAATAGGGTCACCTGAGATGCAATGTGGTTTCTTGACCCCCAAGCCGTGTGATATTTGCATTTGGATGCAAGGATCACACGACACACATCTATACAACCTTAAGCAATTCTATATAGCCGGATCCAGTCTGCTCCAATTTAGACATCTAGCCAAGCACAGAGACCAAGCTAATCAAAGACCATCCAACAACTGTTCAAACTCAGTTAATTTGGGCTGGATTGTGTCCCATTCTTTTTATATGCACTGTAAGGCTAAGACTGTCATACACAGAGACAAAAAAAAACCAGGAAGGAGAGAGTACCAGTGTTAGGCTACAGAACCAGAATTCATTACTAAGTTCAATTTTAGAGGATTCAAACTCAGCTGTGATTAGGATTTATCTCCTGGTTACAGAACCTAATTGTCTTTCTCTTGCTGTGATAAGTTATCACCCTATTAGTGGCAGCAGGACTCTATGGTTTTATATATTCAGCTCTCATAGGAATCTTTCAGACTCACTGGCTGAAATCTTGTAGCTTATCATAGTACAACTAGAGCATAGCCTACTAAATCAATGGTATTTATGGAAGAGCTGACTCCCCAAATTTAATGGGCCTAAACCAGCTGTGACTTTTACTATGCTAAGCAATAGGACTTGACCACTCTTAAATTTCATGGTCTATTTAGGCCAGTGGTTGGAATTAATACTTTTAATTAAAATGTGTCAGGTGCTATTGTTTGGGGTAAAAGAGTGAAATTAAGATTTAGAAAGTGTGGGATTTAAACACCAGAACTGTTTATTTTTGAAAATGGACAGGACTGAAATAAATTATCAAAGAAAGAGAAAGGTCAGAAAGATGCTGAAACCTGGGAAAGTGAAGATAACTCACTGTTTGGGGTATATAGAACAAAAAAGTAGAGGGAAAGGATTTCATGGAGGGGGAGACTCTGAGGACATCAAAAGACACATACACACAACATCGTTCTGTAGTTGAAAGCAGAGAGGCAGTCTATTGGGTCGTGAAGTCACAATTTAAAGCAATCCTGTGATTATGTCAGTGAAGACCAGTCACTAAAGAAAGCAAACATATTTGCATCCTTCCATAGGACTACACATGCTTGGAAATCTGGGGGGAAATCTGTAGTGATTCTGGCCATTGCACATGACACAATACCAAATGCAGTTTTAAAAGGACACCCAGCTTGCATTTCTGAAAATACCAGTAGGGTTTGCATCTGTTTTATACACTTCTTGGAAAGTCTAGTAAAGGTCATCTTTGCTCGAAAGCCAGTTGTATCCGGCTCTAGGGTTTAGTTCTCATCTCTGTTTCATAGCCAAAGAGCCAGCACTTGTCTGCCTGAGTGTCTTTTTACACTTCCTCAAACAAAAGCTTAAGGGAATCCATGAGCTGAGGGGGGGGGGGTGTTGTGCTGCAGTCATCAGAATGCTCCAAAGTCACCCAGTGGTTGAAAGCCACCCCACTGGGGACTTTGGAAAGGCACATCTTCCAGAGCACTTCTCCTTCTGTCTTTTGACACCTGCAGCCCAAACCCCAGATTTTTGTGGGGTCCTCGTGTCCTTTCCTCTCTTCAATCCATCCCCATTCCCAAACCCATTTCCTTTCAAATAGTTGCCTTCTGAGGCTTAATCTGTGCATCCTAGACCCAGAAAATTTACAAATTGCCCTTTGTGAGGCAGTCTGGGATTGATATTTTTGTACTTGCTTTAGGAAAGGTAAAGATAAATGTCACCCGTGCTCGAAAGCCAATTGTACCTGACTCTAAGTTTCCGTGATCATCCCTGTTTATAGACAAAGAGCACTGTCTGCATCTGCAAACATTTCCGTTTACATGTGGCAGACATGACTAGACTCTGGAGTGTATGGAACGCTGTTACCTTCCCATCAAAGTGGTACCTATTTATCTACTTGCAATTTCTTGCTTTCACACTGCTGGGTTTGTAGGAGCTGGGGCACAGACAAGAGTTCACTCAGTCATGCAGCACTCAGGTCTCGAATTGCTGACCAGTCGTCAAGTTTAGCGTCTGATCCACTAAGTTACCAGAGTCTTTAGGGCGGGGGAGGTGCTAAATCACATTATCCCGCTCACTCTGTTCAGATAATGCACACAATCTTTGCCCATACAGTAAAGTGGCTAGTGAGCTATTTTACCATATGGGGAAATGAACCACTCTTTCTGTTCCTCTGCATTTCCCCCTGCCTTTTTCCTTGTTGCATCAAAAAAAAAAAAAAACTGTGGCAGTGAACTGATTCTCAGACTGTGCTACAAGATAAAATAAAAAAAAACTGATCCAGTTCTACAATATCAACTAGGAAGAAAATAATTAAACTTTTCCTGCCCCTCCATGAAAGAGAAGATGAAGTATTTAACTGCAATATCAGATATGCTGAAGGGGCTCATTAGATCATTAGATTACTCGCAATACCGCCATGTTTTGTGCTATAGCAATCAAAATCAGAAGAATAATTCTGGCAGACCCTTCAGTGGCACAAACCGTAAATGCTATATTGCAGTTGCAATAGCACTAATTTTAAAAACCGATTTTATCCTATTTCTTTTACCTTTGAACAAATATGTTTTCTAAATATATATATATATATATATATATTAACTACATTTTGAGCATTTTTTTAAAAAAAATTACCTCTCATTTTACTGTGCTAGTCGTAGACCGTAATAGTGATTGTTTGGTTGATTGGTTGAGCGATCATTAGATTCAGCATACTGGGTATTCACAGCAAAAGCAACCTTTGGCAACAGGAAGCCTCACATGGACACTGTTCCCGATGGGGGTTCAAAAAAGAATCCTTCCAAGGAGGGCGAGACCCACTAGTGCCAGGGACATGTGGATGCTGGAGGCAGGACCAACTCCCAAGAGTTCCAACAAGAGGTCTAAACACACTGTCTGGAAATGCTTTCAGTTGTTTTGATGCATTTTAATGAATCACATTAAAACAGGATGTGTGTTACAAACAGGTTTGTACCTGTTGACAGCTAACCCATACTAAGTACCCTTGCTGTGGATTGTTGCAAACATGCCATTCCAGCCTTAGTTAAGGATATTCACTTTCTAATCTATGTCTGTTTCTGGCCATGGAGTTGAAGAAGTTGGAGCCTAGGATAGCCTCCCCCCCCACCCCACGTTAGAATTCTGTTTATTGGTATAAACATTTTTTTCCCAGTACAGTATGTGTTTTCTCTGCTATTAAAGTAAAAGAGAAAGGAAGGAAGATTTCATAAATTTACTATATGTTTTGCCCTATTTTGAGTTCCTTGACTCAGGAAGTCAAGGAACTCATTGTTGTACGAAACAATTGTTATATGATACATGCATCGTATAGCGATTTTCCCTATGGGATGCATCATACAATGATTTTTATTTATTTATTTTGCTCAGTGGGTTTTCTCATTGAAAAATTGTTGTACAATTTTTTCCATAGGGAAAATTGTTATGCGGGACACCATTTCCCCAAAAAAACCTAATTGTTACGTGATTTAGTTGTTATACAGGGCGATTGTTGTATGAGGTTTCACTGTATAGCTAATTGGTAAAAATTTGCTACTTTCAAAATAAATGTAAATTAATGAGGACTTTGAGCTCACAAACCAGGGGTAGGCAACCTATGGCCAACACCAAAAAATCTGGCCCCCACCCATGCTCCAACCGCTACCACTGGAATCAACCACAGACTCATTTATGGCTGTCGTAAAAGCCCCCACGCACCCTATACTTAAAAAAGGAAGAGAGAGAGGGTTCTGCTTATTAAATAAGCCAGCAAGCGGGGGTCACACCTCCATCAAGTCCCCATACCTGCCCCGCCAGCCAGGTTTTAAGACCCTTCCTAAAGGGCAGCAACTCCATCTGGAGACATAACTCTGTTGGCAGGAGGTTCCAGATGTTCAGTGCGGACACGGAGAAGGCCCTCCTCCTTGTCCTAGAGAGACAGCCCATTCTAGCAGATAATTTTAAAAGATTGGCAACCCCTGTAACAAACAGTAAGCTAAACTCTTAACATTTTAAACTACCTTGCTATATCTGATGCTGGCATTCTTCTTACATAATTCTTCATCATGCCTGTTTGTATATGTGTACAGTAAAGCCTCAAGATATGAAATTAATTTGTTCCTTGAGGGTTTTCATATCTTGAAGAGTTTGCATCTCAAAATGTGGTTTCCCATAGGAATATACTGAAAAGCCAAAAAAATCTGTTCTGGAGCTCAGAAAAAAGTCAAAAAAATGTAGTTTTTTTCAGTTCAAAACTTTTCATAAAGTGCACTTTGGAATTTTTCACTGTGTTTTGGCCACTTTATAAAGAGATTTGAACAGATAAGAGATGTTTATTTGGCTTTTTTCCTGAGCTCCAGAAGTGTATTTTGGTTTTCAATACATATTTGGCACATTTCCAATAGCACCACTGAGTGGTCACCTCTGGTAAATACAGGAAAGTACCTGCCAATCAGCTGTTTCAGAGAGGGGGGGACTTTCAGCACTTCCTGATTGCGGGGAAAGCTTCTGGCAGTGCCAAAACACAAAGAAAAAATTCCAAAAATGGAGCGGTAATGCTCCAAACACCCTCCCACCACCTTGGGAACTGTCGGAAGACACCTCCCCCCAAAAAATTGTATCTCAAAAAATCCATATCTTGAAGCAGAATTTTTCTGAGATTTCCTTTCGTATCATGAATTTTCATAAGCAGAGTTGTTTGTATCTCAAGGTTTTACTGTACAATTGTGTCTGTGGATGAACCTGTCAATTTAGTTCAATACATTTGGTCCTTACTGTTCATAAAACCTCTTTAACAATTAGGGGCTAGTGACATCTTGATGATTTTCAAGAACACATTAAAACAGTTAATATAGTGTTTCATTTATATATTTCAGAATATTATTAACCTCTCCAAACTGATATCCTCCAGATGTGAGTGAATATAATTTACAAATGCCATCCTGAAAAGAAGAGGGATTGTATTCCAATAAAGCTGGAGGATGCTATGCTGAAAATTGTAAAATGAAGATTTTAAACCTTCATTTCTTTCACCTTCTCCAATTTCTCTTACATTCTCCAACTTTTCCGGCACATATTTTTTATGGATTTACAAGAAGCACACTTATAGCATAAAATCACTGTGCTTGTATGTCTATCTGTAGATAAATGGGCATATAGCTGTAATAAAATAAATCTAAATCTTAGCAAATTACATAAATCTGTTGGGTTCTAAGACAAATTTGTATCTTCTGCTTTACTTGAAGAGTGACTGAAGGATTTTGCTCAGTTAAATATTGGAAGGGATTTTCAAATATTTAAAGGATATCAATGACTTTGACTCTTCTATACTTTAAATCATGCAAAAGTACACATGTTGGCCCTTAGTCACAAGTTTTCCCTGATTGCAGAAAAATTATGTTTGGGCATTTGAGTCAAAAATGAAGTACTGTATCTCAAAGATGGTTATAAAACCTCTAAATCTCTTGCATTTGTCAAACTATTTTGAAAATTGAATTTTACACTTAATTGCAAATTCTAATGATTAGCAAATGACTCTTCTCAAACCAAATAATAAAAATAAAGAATTTTAGATACTAAAAAGTATGGGTGTACTGCCAGTCTTCATATTTTGCATTTAACTACATCAATCAATATATGACGATAAAGCATTGTTTTTCTTACTTCAGTATTCTTCTCATTTGAAAGCAAAGATATCCTTTACAGCAAATCAGCAAGAACCAATTTGGGAAATATTTTCTGTCTCTTATGTGGTTAAGCTTCAAAATATAGTATTATGTTTTGCACAGTTACCCACTATGCTATTCCACATCACTCTACATCAGGATTTCAAGTTAACCCCTAAGAGATGAATATTTCCTAAAGGTGGCTTCTGGCATAGTTGCAGGTTGTGAGATAATTGGTAAAATCTTTGTTCCTTGGCTGATACAGACATACATGCACATAAACATCTCTTTTTGGAGGGTAACTGAGGAAATACACAGGCTGATGAAGTGAAACAGGCCAGTGATGGCAGGTAAGTAAAACTAATATAAAATTCTAGTCTGATTATAGCGATATGGTTCAGAAACTGCTATGAACATTGGAAGGAAAAAAGCTTGTGTCAGTAATAGATGACTTAGTATTTGTTGTGTCCTAATGGTTTGATCCTCCACATGGATAACAATGTATCTGAACCAATGTAACCTTGCCTATGGGCAACAATGTAACCTTCAGCTGTATCACATAAACCCTGTAATAGGACGCGAGCTAATGACCACCAGCTGGCAGCAGCGAGCGTCCAAGCTCTCTTGGTCCAAACTCATCAAAGGCAACAGCGCGGGAAGTTTTCCCGCCACCACCTACACCTGGACAAGAAGGGCGTGACCAGCAATGACGTCACGCAGACAGTAGCCAATGGGCTATCATGGAACCACGTTCAAATGTGTTACTACAGTATATAAAGAGCTATCGATCCGCCATTACCTCATGTTCCCTCTGACCACCATGCAATAAACCTGAGTTAACCCAGCCCGAGGCTGTGTCCTGTGTCTTGGTTTTCATACACCAAATTGGCGACGAAGGTGGGATTATGGATCCCCAAGGAGCAGCCAGGGCACAGAGCGGGTTCAACATCACCAAACCGCAAGACTGGGGGCTTTTTGAGATGGACTTCCAGGCGGCGCTGGTGGAACTCAAAGTCAAAGAAGACGATGAGGAGAGAAAGAGGGCCATCCTCACCAGAATGCTTGGGATAGAAACCAAGCGAACACTGGTGGGCATCATTGCACCGAAGAAGGTGAGCGAATTCAAAGCAGACGACATCATGAAGCTGCTGCGTGAGCGTTTCCGTCCCTCGAGGGCAATGTTTCCCGCTCGGAGCGCGTTTTGGAGGCGAGTCCAAGCGCCGGACGAGTCGGTTGAGGCATTCGTAACAGCCATGAGGATAGCCGCCGGCCCCTGCAGATGGGACGACCTAGAGACGGCCCTCAGGGACGGAGTGCTGTGTGGCCTGAAGGACAAGGAGGTGCAGCGCAGCCTGATGAACAAGGAGCCACCACCCACGCTGGCAGAGGTTGTAGAGGCCGCGGAAGCCGCGGAGTCCACGAATGCTGGAGTGGACGAAATGCACCAGTGGCGTGAGTGGCGTCCTAGAGCCGGCAAAGCGGAGAATTCGGTGCACGGAAAGTCCAGACAGTCGGTGCACGCAACTCGAAGGGCCTCAAAGTCGTCTACGGAAGGCAGCGACGGCGAGGAGGTCCAAAGGGTCCGAAAAGGGGGGCGCCGCTGCGATGGTTGCGGAGCGGCCCATGAGCGCGCAAGGTGCCCATTCAGGAAAGCCGAGTGTTACACCTGCGGCCGTCGGGGGCACATCGCCAAGGCGTGCAGAAAACGGAAGGAGGGCCGGAGGCAGTCACAAGACCGCTCAACCAGACCGGACCGTCCAGCAAGGTCCAAAGATGGCGCCCAGACCACGAGGAAGCAGGACGGCGTGGGCCGCATCTCGGACGACAGCGAGGACGACGTTCCGGTGTTCAGCGTGTCCGCGGTACAGTCCCATTACTTCGTTGAGGTACTAGTACAAGGGGCCCCTATCAGGATGGAAATTGACTCGGGGTCCTCCTATTCTATAATTCCCCAGAAAGAGTTCTTGAAAATCGACCCCCACGTGCGACCCAAACTTAAAACGTTGAGGTCCACGCTACGAGATGTACAGGGGAACAGCATTCCAGTGTTGGGGGTCGGGAAATTTCGGGTCAGTTTTAAGAGACATTCTGCGGAACTGCCCCTAGTTGTCCTTAAGGGGGGTAGTTGTAGCCTCCTAGGGACGCAGTGGTTTCAGCCCTTAGGTTTGTTCATAGGGGGAGTGCATACCGTGGGAGTGGATCCAATACAAGCGGTGTGCGACGCGCATCCCGCCGTTTTTAAAAAAGGACTTGGAAAGTTCAAGGGACCCCCTGTAGCCTTCGACCTAGACCCGGAGGTCCGCCCGATAAGACTCAAACCGCGCAGGGTGCCGTTCGCACTAAAGGACAAAATAGAGGCGGAACTGGACAAACTGGTGGGCCAGGGGATTCTTATTCCTGTTGATTCCGCGGAGTGGGAAACTCCAATTGTAACCGCTCTGAAGGCTAACGGGGAGGTGCGCATTTGCGCTGATTATAAGTGTACAATTAACAAGGCGATCCGCCCTAATGCATACCCGGTGCCGGTGGTCAGCCACCTGCTGGCCAGGCTGAATGGGGGAAAGTGTTTCGCTAAACTCGATTTGGCTCAAGCTTATCAGCAACTCCCTGTAACTCCCGCCACGGCCGCGGCACAAACGATAGTCACACATAAAGGAGCGTTCCAGGTGTCGCGTTTACAGTTCGGCGTGAACTCGGCACCCGGCCTTTTTCAGTCGCTTGTGGAACGCCTCCTGAAGGGGCTGGAGGGGGTGTTGCCTTATTTTGATGACGTGTTGATAACAGGGGGGAGTGAGGCCGAACTGGCAAAGAGATTGGATAAAGTCCTGACTGTCTTCGAGAAAGCGGGGCTACGACTGAGAAAAGACAAATGTGTCTTCTTCGAAACTGAGGTTGAGTTTCTAGGGTTTCGAGTCACGCCAGAGGGTATTAAGCCATCCAAGTCCAAAGTAGCCGCCATCAAGAATGCCCCTCGCCCCACATCCAAAACCGAGCTACAGTCATTTCTGGGGCTCCTCAATTTTTACCATACCTTCCTTCCACGGAAGGCGTCCGTGGCCGAGCCACTCCATCGGTTGCTAAAAAAGGAGGAAACATGGGTGTGGGGTGATGAGCAAGAGAGGGCGTTCAAAGAGTTGAAGCAACTCCTAACATCCGAGGCAATCCTAACGCATTTCGATCCCAAACGGCCAGTGGTCTTAGTCTGTGACGCATCCCCGGTGGGGGTGGGGGCGGTGCTTTGCCACGTGTTGGACGACGGAAGGGAAGCCCCGATAGCGTTTTATTCAAGGTCCCTGTCCCAAGCAGAGCGTAATTACGCACAGACCGACAGGGAGGCACTAGCGATAGTAGCGGGAACCAAAAAATTTCACGATTTTCTGTATGGTCGGCCGTTCAAAATCGTGACTGACCACAAGCCCCTATTAGGAATTTTCACTGCAAGTAAGCCCACACCACAGATCCTGTCCCCAAGAATGCTGCGGTGGGCTATTTTTCTCAACGCGTACCAGCATGAGCTGGAATACCGGCCCGGGAAGGAGATCAGCCATGCCGACGCACTCTCGAGGTCTCCTTTGCCCTTGTCGGGCGTCCAAAAGGAAAGGGCAGAAAGAGATCACCAGGTTTTGTTAATAGAGGTTTTAGACTCACCCCCAATAGTACCAGCCGACATTGCCAGGGCCACAGGTAAGGACAGAACGCTAGAGAAAGTTAGCTCATGGGTACAGAAGGGGTGGCCGGCGTCATCCCCAGGTACGGAATTCGACCCATTTTTTCGAAAAAAAATAGAGTTGTCCCTAGAGAGGGGCTGCCTTTTGTGGGGCCAACGGGTGGTGGTTCCTACGTCCCTGCGACCGAGGGTACTCGGACTGCTGCACGTCAGCCACCCCGGCATCGTCCGGTCCAAGGCCCTGGCCCGGAGTTACTTCTGGTGGCCACAGCTGGACGCGGACATTGAGCACATGGTCGGCACTTGTGAGGCATGCCAGGGCTCCCGACCAGAGGCGGCCCGTCTTCCGCATAGGGAATGGGACACAGCAAGGGGGCCATGGTCCAGGGTGCACGTAGACTTCGCTGGCCCATTCCGAGGAACAATGTTTCTCCTGGTGGTGGATGCATTCTCCAAGTGGTTGGAGGTTATCCCAGTAAAGAGTACGTCCTCCGCCGCTACAATTAGCCAGCTAAGGAGAGTCTTTTCCACGTTCGGTTTACCCGACACTTTAGTCAGCGATAACGCTAGTTGTTTCACCTCCGCTGAATTCAAGGCATTCATGGAGGCAAACGCCATTCGGCATGTCACATCCGCGCCGTTTCACCCCGCCACGAATGGCCAAGTGGAACGGCTGGTGCGAACGACAAAGGATGCGCTGCGGCGCATGGGCCCGGGGGACCTAAATCACCAAGTATGTCAGTTCTTGTTAGCGTATAGGGTGACCCCCTTAGCAGCAGGTTACTCGCCGGCAGAGCTGTTGATGCGGCGAAAACTGACCACGATCCTGTCCAGGCTAGACCCGACGAGAGTCGAGGACAAAGGAAAAAACATAGGGTTGGCAGTCTCGAAAGGTTTCGCCGCCGGCGATCCTGTTCACTGCAGGAACTACGCCAGCGCAGGTCCAGCCTGGGTGCCGGGGACGGTTGTGGAACAGACGGGGCCAGTGTCGTACCGGGTCGAGACTAGCACCGGTCTCCTCTGGAGGAGGCACGCGGACCAACTTAGGCACCGAGTGAGTGGGGGGCCGGTCAGTGGAGCTCAGCAACAGGAGTCAGCGTTAGGGTTCTCCCCCACCCGTTTAGCCCAAGGGGGAGACAGCAGCGGACAATGGTCCCAAACAAGGGGGGAAAGCAGCGGCCCCGACTCATACCCTTTTGATACGCCAGTTCTATCAGAGGCTGGGGAAAGGGGAGAGGAGTTCGCGACCGCTGCCCCCGAATTTAATTCTGATTTTGATTTTGAGAGCCGGGGGGGTTTTCGGGAGTGTTCCCCCACCCGTCCAAGCGAGAAGAGGGGTTTTTCGTTAGCCCCCAGTGCCCCCGGTTCTTCCCCAATAAAGCATACACCTCCCAACAACGCCGCGGAGCCGCGGCAAGTCACTAACGAGTCTCCCTCTCCAATTACAGGGCAGGAAACCAGGGGACAAAGAGAAGGTAGCAAACCAGGGGGAAGGCAGCCCGCACCGAGACCCCAGCGTGTTCGAAATAAGCCATCTTGGCTGAGAGACTTCGTCTCATCCTAGGGTGGGGGGAGTGTGGTTTCGAGACTTCGTCTCATCCTAGGGGGGAGGGATGTTGTGTCCTAATGGTTTGATCCTCCACATGGATAACAATGTATCTGAACCAATGTAACCTTGCCTATGGGCAACAATGTAACCTTCAGCTGTATCACATAAACCCTGTAATAGGACGCGAGCTAATGACCACCAGCTGGCAGCAGCGAGCGTCCAAGCTCTCTTGGTCCAAACTCATCAAAGGCAACAGCGCGGGAAGTTTTCCCGCCACCACCTACACCTGGACAAGAAGGGCGTGACCAGCAATGACGTCACGCAGACAGTAGCCAATGGGCTATCATGGAACCACGTTCAAATGTGTTACTACAGTATATAAAGAGCTATCGATCCGCCATTACCTCATGTTCCCTCTGACCACCATGCAATAAACCTGAGTTAACCCAGCCCGAGGCTGTGTCCTGTGTCTTGGTTTTCATACACCAAAGTATTCATTTCAAAACTGACACACTTGACATTTTTGATGGTCTTTCCATTTTTGAAAGGTCAGCCAAGAAGTTTAATACCAGTATTTACTGCTTAGAGTTTCTGCAACACCTTCCATCATTAGAGACACCAACATAGGGGAGGTTATTTTCTTAAATAACACATCCGGAGAATCTTTCTTCTTTTCTTTCTCCTAATCTACCTGTGCATCATTTATATAAAAGGTTCTATAGACATGATCCTTTAAAAAGAGATTATTTTTGTCACTTTTATATATATGGCGCTTAAAAGTGACTTTCTCAGGTCCAACTAAAACCATGAGAGCAACAGCATTTTCATAATTTAAAACATTTTCAAAATGTAATCATTTATTTATTTATTTATTTATTTGGTGCGATTTGTATAGCCACCCAATCGATGGGCGACTCTGTGCGGCATACAGCAATTCAATACAAATACATAAAATACCCACAATTCTGTTTAAAAACCCTTAAAATTCCTAAAACACTAAAAGGCTGCCACCACCCACACTAATTATAAATCTTATTAAAATTTATGAAAAACATGAGAGGTCATCCTCTAAATAAGCCAGTTGGAGGTAGTAGTGGGTTGCTCCTTCCCCACCTCCCCACACCTGCCCTGCCAGTCAGGTTTTAGCTCTTTCCTGAAGGGCAGCAGCTCCGTCTGGAGATGCAGTTCAACTGGCAGGAGGTTCCACAGAGCCAGGGCCGATACCGAAAAGGCTCCTTTTCTTGTGCTAGAGAGGCGAGCCTCTCTAGCAGATGGTACTTTTAAGGAGCCTCCCCAGTCTGCTCTAGTGGGACGTGTCATGATAATCCCAAGGGACGTTCACACATTTTAATTTCTTTACATTTATTAAGTATTAAAGTTCATATAGCATATTCTCTGTAAGGTATGAGAATGGCTAACTTGATAGGAAAGGCACTCTGATGTCAGCAGCATTCCAATACACATACCATTCACATTCCACACATCAATACATCACAAAGCATCTGGGGTGCTAAGCAGCATTTAGACACCTGCGAAGGACCCACGCTTGTGCATTAGCATTTGAAGAGAAGGGGGTTTACCCAAGGTAACAAAGGATCATTCACCTAGGAAAGGGAACTTCACTCAGGAAGAACACTTTCAACCTGTCATTTCACATTTGACATTTACACCATCACCTTAGAAAGGGGAAAGATAACGTTCTCATTGGAGTGGATTATAGGATATCCAACACCTGGAAGAGGCATTACATCAATCTTACATCGTCCCATGTCTGGATAAACAACTTTTAATCAAAACAATCAGATACTTCACATTCTTGAGGGGAGAAATGAATGGGCAAAATAGAATATAAACCCCAGAAATTGGGAGATCAGAAGCACCTATTTTGGAGTAGGCGTGAACTTATGTTCTTTTGAATCAGCAACATGGAACCCTAGGAGTAATCCTATGGGGGCAAAAGCCCAGTGCAGCAGTCTCTGAGTCTTAGTCTAAACCATCTACGGCAAGGGACTTAGTTTCTGACAGTAATGCCAACTTAGAAGAGTTAGTTGTTTCTTTATTTTATTTTAAAAAAATAAATTAATAAATTATTTATATAGGGAGTCCTATCTGTGGACTATATATTTGGATACAAATGCTTCTTCAATAAAAGCCTGAAAAGACTACGAAGAGGGAGTGTTTGTGGAGTGGAGCAGAGCCAAGATAAGGTCAACCAAGTGGCTACATCTTCACACCGGCTCATCCTTGAGATGCAACATTTCTCAGAGGGACATTTTACTTTGAGAGATAAGATCTCTATGGAGATACGAAGGGAGTAGCTCTTCCTTCTATCATCGGCCTGGGAATATTATCTGCTGAGGCATCCCAGACTTTGAAAGTAAAAGCTATCTTCAGGGGAGCTTCCCAGGGCAAGCTCTGTCTGTGTATCATTAGGAAGGTGGCAAGTTTTAAAAGGAGTGTGTCTCAGCTGAGCTACCATATTTCCCAGCTTCAAAAAAAATAAGGATCACCATATTTCCCATCCGTGTGAAAGCCCCACCCCTCTCATGACAGGACGGAAATAACCTAGGGGCGATGCAGTCACTTAAGTATCCTGGCCCACTACCATGTAGGGCTTTAAAGGTCATCACCAGCACCTTGAATTGCACCCAGAAGAACACTGGTAACCAATGCAGCTCCTGAAGCAAGGGTGAGGCATGGGCATAATGCCCGCACCCCAACACCATACAGGCAGCCACTTTCTGCACCAGCTGAAGCCTCTGAATGGTCATCAAGGGCAGCCCCATGTAGAGCACATTACAATAATCCATTCTGGAGGTGACTAGAGCATGCATGACCATGAGCAAGGAGTCCCAATCTAGGAGAGGGCTAACTGATGTTGTGCAAAAGCCCTCCTGGCCATGACTGCCACCTGCTCATTGAGCAGGAGTCGCAAATCCAGGAAGACCCACAGATTACGCACTGGGTCTGTTTGGGGCAAGATAGTCCCATCCAGAACCAAAGATGGTAGCTCCCGAGATAATGCAGGGCCCCAATCCATAGCCACTCAGTCTTGCCAGGATTCAGTTGTAGCCCGCTGTCCCCCATCCAGACTCCAACTGCCTCCAGACACCTGGATAGGACTCTGAGTTCATCACTTGGATCATCACGGGCCGAGATGTACAGCTGAATATCATCAGCATACTGATGGTACCTCACCCCATGGGAATGGATGATCTCCCCCAACGGCTTCATGTAGAGGTTAAATAGGAGAGGTGAGAACAATAAATATTTAGGCAACTGAAAAAAAATAAACATTGGAAGCATTGGTAATGGCCATGGAAACAATTGTTCTAAAACTTACATTTGAGAGAGCCTCACACATGCATGGGAACACATCAACACTGACATTCGTTCCTTTTTTTTTGACAGCTTGTTCCTTCAGCATTAGACTAAATTCAGCTCTGTCAAGCCAATGGGGGAAAAATATTACAGGACAAAATCTACTATTAGTCATAATGACCTTATGCCATAACAGTATGAGCAAAATGTTGTAGCTATAGGCAGTGCTAATAATAGAAGCCTAGTCTCAACTTCTCATGATCCATACAGTCAAAGGCTTTGCTGTAATCGATAAAGTATAAACAGATCTCCTGAAGTTCTTTCATGCATTTCAGTAGTCAGTCGATATTTGCAACATGATCTCAACTGCATTTCTTGTTCCATATAAGGCTTCTTGAACATCACTTTGCTTGTATGGAAATCAGAACAATGGACCTACAGTTACTGCACTCCATGGCATCTCTTTTCTTGGGGACTGGAGTGTATATTTAATGTTTCCAGTCTATATGCTGGGGTACATAGAAAGAGCCCTCTCGAAGATTGTGGTATCTTTGAACCACACTTGGGTGTACCCTGGGCAATGGCCACTTGTGCCAGGTAATATTTCTCTCACTAGGTCAGGCGAAAGGAACTGTGGAAATGAATTCACCAAAAGATTGCTTCATTTTGCCAGTTTCACATCTGGCCTAGACACAGAAGAAGACTCTCTATGCTATTGTTTTGCTTTCTACATTTGTTGGCATAATCTGGTTAGGAATTTAACAGATTATTTGGATTGCATCCATCCCTGTTGATTTATTTATTTCCAGTACTTTCAGAGCAGCTTTCACTTCACTTTCTAGAACGGCATATCTTCGTCATAGGATTCCTTTTATCTCTTCTGTATAGGTCAGGGGTTCGCAACCTACAGCACATGGGCCAGATCCAGCCCATGGTGCCAAAAAATCTGGACCCCAACCTCGCTCCAGCTGCCACTGCCGCCGCCGCCGCTGCCACTGCTGCCACAATCAGCCACAGACTCATTTATGCCCACGTAAATACATTTACAGTCAGGTTTCCTAAAAAGTAACCTTTAACATATTAAATAATAATACAACAAACTGAAGACTCCTGGTTTTAGCATTATTAATGGATGAAATTTTGGAGGCACCTACCAACTAACAACTTGAAAGACTGAGTGGCTGTGGGTTCGGGGTCCTACACCATTCTGGGAACTGCTATCCTTGGTCTTGGATGGGGCTACTTTGCCCCAGATAGACCCAGTGCGCAACCTGGGGGTCCTCCTGGACTCTCAACTGCTACTAGAAGAGCAGGTGGTGGTTGTGGCCAGGAGGGCCTTTTCACAACTTCGTGTGATACGCCAGCTGCGCCTGCTCCTGGATAGGGACTCCTTGCTTACGGTCACAGTCACACATGCCCTGGTAACCTCCAGACTAGACTATTGTAATGCGCTCTACATACGGCTGCCCTTGATGACCATTTGGAGGCTGCAGCTGCTCCAGAATGTGGCAGCCTGGGTAGTGACGGGGGTGTGGGTGTTGTGCCCATGCCTCTCTCCTGCTCCAGGAGCTGCCAGTTACCAGTTTGCCTCCAAGTGCAATTCAAGGTGCTGGTTATGACCTTTACAGCCCTATATGGTAGTGGGCCAGGATACCAAAGAGACTGCATTGCCCTAAGAAGATTTGTCCGTCCAACCAGAGCATACCGGAGGGGCTCCTTAATTGTTCCATCAGCCAGGGGTGCTACCTTTCTGGCACAAGGAAAAGGGCCTTTTCCATGTTCGCTCCGGCCCTTTGGAACCTCCTACCAGTAGAGCTACGGTTGCAGCCACAGATTCTGCCCTTCAGGAAAGGACTTACGACCTGGCTGGTGGGGTAGGTGTGGAGCTCTGAGAGCAATGTGGCTCCTGCACTGGCTTTTACCATGAGATGTACCCTCTCTCTGCTTCTTGGGGTGGGTGGGATTTTTAATGTGGGTGGGTTTTTTAATTGCTTTTATTGTATTGGGCTTGCCTGAGTGGGTGGTGAACAAGTCGAAATAGTAAATTAAATTAAATTAAATTAAATTAAACAAATCAAGCTTGTTTTTAAACAACAATCTCTGCTACTACCCAACTCTAGAATATTAAAAATTAGTTAACACAGTTCTATTGGAATGCCCATTCCTAAATTCCTAATGAGACAAAACAATTGCATAACTAAATGAGCAGAGAGAACTATCAAAGGAAAAATAGATTCCCTGGCAACCATGTACCTAAATTAAATAACATAAGGATGTCCCTCCAAGAGCAGATGATAATTATATCTAGTCCAAATTTCTCTTTCCACATCAACCCAGCAGATGTGTAGAAATAGGTCATAACCACAGCAGATTTCTCTTGGTAAAGTTGCTCCACTAATTGGTATACACCAGGTGTGCCCAAACTTTTTGGGCCATGGGCTGGTCACATGGTTGAGCGGGCCGGTCATGTGGTTCCTCCCACCAGAAGTAGAAGTAAAATGTGCCCATGCATGTGCAAAGTACTGCTGTAAATGCCCCCACAGCTGTCATAAACGCCCACAGCTGTCATAAACCCGACAGCCACGGGTGCTTTACAGCAGTGTTTTGCGCATGCATGGGCATGTTTAACTTCCAGTTCCGGGATTATTAGGTGGTGTGGGCCAGATTATTGGGTGGTGCGGGCTGGATCTAGCCCACAGGCCATAGTTTGGGCACTCCTGGTATACACTGTCATGATACTTCCAAAAGCAAATACAGTAATACCTCATACAAAGTCTGCTTCATACAACATCAAATTCATACAACATCATCTAATTCCTTGAAAAAAGTTGCCTCATACAAAGTCGCTGCCACTTTGTATGAGGCATTGGGGTTTTCCCCAGGTTGCATTGTCCTGGGCAGTATCAAAGGCTGGACACATGTGTGCATTGCTCTTGTGGGTTTTGCACAAGGCGAAGAGTATTTAGGAGTGGTTTTGAGCACGCTTTTGGATTTTTTTGAATTTTTTCGTCAGAATTTTTTGAATCATTCCTGGGATTTTTGCAGCATTCTTCAGGTTCTTGGACAATCAGGGTTGTTTGACATGTTTTTGTAATGTATTTAGCCTTTAGACAATGATTTCTTAAAGTTCTGTCAGTTTCCTGTCTGTTTCCTTGACTTTGCCCTGAAGTCTGTGCTGTTACAGTACAATGTATTTCTATGGAAACGACGTTGTACGAGGCATCGCGGCAAGGATTCGGATGTTGTATGAATCATCATGGCTAGGATTTTGCATGCCTCATACAAAGTCCAAATCCGTATAAAATCCAAACTTGTGGAACCAAGTTTGGACGTTGTATGAGCTAACACTGTACTATTAACCACTGAGAGTCATAGTTTTCTTTTCTATGACTTTGTACAAACACC
This sequence comes from Bradypodion ventrale, assembly GCA_035047345.1. Classification (NCBI taxonomy): domain Eukaryota; kingdom Metazoa; phylum Chordata; class Lepidosauria; order Squamata; family Chamaeleonidae; genus Bradypodion; species Bradypodion ventrale. The sequence continues at coordinate 115,021,619 of JAWDJE010000005.1, read as the reverse complement.
CAATAAGCCCGCACAAATTGGCAGCCATTGCTACATCCTATAGTTTATAAAGTATAACTATGTCCTCCATGTATTGCTTTATATTCTCTGTTCTAATTGTCTATCATTAAGCTTTACCTGGGGTTCCACTATTATGTGCGGAGAAGAAGAAATCCCCTCAGAAACATTTTGCACATTGTACATAATTGTGTACACTGCTACCATGTTCCTCATACCTTTTTGTATACCTTTGTAAGTATATAAATATAATCTTGCAACTAAAAATTAGGAAGAAAAATATTTGAACGGCTCATATGTATTCCAACCTAAAAGCAACTTCTCCTTGTTTAACAGAGGGTCACAGAAACTTATAAAAGAACAAAATGTTATCCATAGCAACATGTGCATTACGGAACTGTAGCCTAGTAACACCTGATGTCATCATTTAAGAAATTATAGCTCTTTGTGTGTATCAATATGTAACCACAGATTTTTCTCAAGGGCAAGAATATCTGGCAGTTGTATATCTCATTTTACTGGACTATGACTAAGATACCAATCAGGAACTTTTATTTAAATGTTATGTTTTATATTGATCATTCAGAGTATGCTTATTGGAACACAGAATTTTTTCTAGATAAAGCATTCCTTTGAAGTGTTGTTTAAAAATAACTTCTGTGTGACAAGTAAAACTCAACTCATGCAGATCATGTAAAACTTGTAATTATTGTGTTAACCATTTTTTTAGTATGAGATATTAATAACAACAATGCAGCTTTCTCTGAGGACAACTTTCCTTTTTCCACATCAGGGATGAGATCATGATATGGTTCGTAAATATGCCTTCAAATCACATTTGCAAATAATTTCTCAAAAACAAATATGGTTATAGTTATAGAGGTTTGGTTCAAAGTTGGTTTACCCTTTTTTAAGCTTTCTGCTTTCAGATTATCCATTATTGAGCTAACCAATGCATATCTTTTTTCAGTCTTATTTTTCCAAATAAAAGGGCTGGCCACTTTAGCTGTCTTGGAGAAAAGAAACCTAATGCCATAATGATTGACCCATGTCTGGCAAGTCATGTTGAACCTTCTATTGATTCATTTCTATCAGATACTTACCGTACATAATGCTCTATCTATGGCTGCTTTAAGAATGAAGAACAGGTTAAAGTTACACCATTCTCCTCCCCTATAGCACAGGGATTCTCAACCTGTGGCCCATGGGCCAGATGTAGCCCATGGCACAATTTCATGTGGCCCACCACCACCTCCACCACACCAGGAAGTGCCATGTGGTAGAGGTAGGGCAAAATGGTTGTCCGGCCCCTGAAGCTGTCTGAGGGAATGTGACCCGGCCTCTGTTTATAAAGGCTGAGAACACCTGCTCTAGCATATGTTCTGCTTATCTCCCCAGCCAGAAAAATGGCATCTAATACTTACTCTTTAGTAAACCACATTTAGGTCTCCTCCTAAAGAATACCATGAACTATACTTTGCAGTTCTGTTCTAGCTGTAATCATAGAATAACTGAATTGGAAAAGACCTTTTAGGCCATTTGGTCCAACCCCCCTTTACTCAATGCTGGAATCCAAATCAAAGTAGATATGGCAGATAGCTGTCTATTCTCTCTTGAACATTTTCAGCATTGGAGCGCTCACCACCTCTCAAGGCAGTTGGTTCCACTGCCTTACTACTCTAACCATTAAGAAATTTTTCATAATATTCAGCCTATATTTGGCTTCCCGTAGTTTCGGGCCATTATTATGCATCCTGCATTCTGGGATGATGCAGAACAGAGTCTTCCCTTCCTCTTTATGATTATTTTTCGAGTATTTGAAGAGTGCTATCATATCCCACCTCAGTCTCCTTTTCTCAAGGCTTAACAAGTAAGTAAGAAAATTATTTATCTCTTTATTTAGTAATTTTACAGAACAATAACTATATCATACCTGTCAAGTTTTGTGAAATTTCTGCCAAACCTCCATATTTTACACTATTTCCCGCCATCATCCCGTATTAGTTAGACTGCACTTAGACTGGAGTTAGACTGGAGGCCAGCACAGGATAAGCATAGCTGTCCAGTTTCCTGTTTTGGCTGGGAAATTTCCCTTATTTGACAGGAATTTTCTGAAACTTGACAGGTATGAACTATATATAGGATTATTTCACCTCACATCTACAGATTTGCCCATGTAAAGCTAAAGGTCTTTATACAAGATCTGTTCCCATAGCTTTATCCCAAAGAGTTTAAGAAGCTATGACTTAAGCTAATAGGGCAACCTTTACTGTCACTTTTACTGTTCCTAAGAGATACAGGAGTCCCATACACCTGTCGCTGTAATTTGCCATGTGTGCTTCGAAGATGATTATTTGAATGATATGAAGGGAATCATGCTCCAATCAGACTGGGTGGAGGGAATCTTGCTGTAAGAACCAGGTGTGTATTTACTGCCAATGTGTATGAAATATAATTGAAACCCAAACTCAGCCAAACCAGATACTTTCAGATCAATTTTGGTGCTTTCCAAAGTAAATCAAGGTTTCCTTCAAACATATATCACAGAAATGACTCAAGGTTTTACACATTCACAGCATTTATGCTTGCAAAACTGGCATGTTTACTCACTGAGTCTACTGTCAAAATGGTTACAGTAGTACTTTAGGAGACAAAGAGCTGACATTTTGTGCAGAGATAGTCTAGAAAATGGATTTGATCCATAAAAGCTGGCATTAAAATATAGCAGATAGTCTTTAAGGTGCCACAATTTTTTTGCCTTCTCAAATTTATTTTATTGTTTCTTGTCAGATAGTCTAGGACAGGGGTCAGCAACCTTGGCTCTCCAGGTTTTCTTTGACTTCAATTACCAGAAGCCCAAGTCAGTACACCTGCTGATCAGGGCTTCTGGGAATTGAGGCCCAAGAACATCTGGAGAGCCATGTCTGCCAACCCCTAGTCTAGAACAACCTGATTACTAAAATACAGTAAAACCTCGGATAATGCTAAAACTTGGTTCCACAAGTCTTAGTGTTATTCAGTTTTAACATTATCTGATGGATGCATTGGATAACATTAAAATCCAACGGATCACATAACGTTAAAACTCCATAGATATACATTGTAGCTGGCACAGGCTTTAGCGAACATTATCTGATGCATCCCATAGGATTTTAACATTATGTAATTCAATTTTTTTCCAGATTGCTTAACGTTTTGCGGTTTTAGTATTATGCAAACATTATCCGAGGTATTACTGTACTCTGATCATCTCACGTAAGTGAGTATATAACATTACAATCCCCAGTATAGAACAAGTAGAAGAAACATTTAGGATTGAATATTGGGCTATACTGCTGCTAGCTCATCAAATTTCTGCTTTATGCTAGGAGGACAGGACAAACAAGGAAATAAAATATAAATGTGAAGATTGAAGATTATTTGCAAAATTTACTAGCCTTGAAGAAGTCATCTCCTTCATTGAAAATGCATATATATATATATATATATATATATATATATATATATATATATATATATATATATATATATATATATATATACACACACATACATACATACATACACACACACACACACACACACACACACACACACAAGGTTCTGTCTATGTATGATGTATCAATTAACTGTTTCACAAGGTCTAAAAATATGCAAATTGCTAGACTTCAATTAGAAAAATCTGCATCCTTGGAGAATACTATAAACCAGGAAATTTGGGAGACATTAAGAGTAATCAGTGAAGGAAAGCATGTGCTCTTCCCTGCATCCTATTTTTACACATACATAATGAAATAATTATAGCTATCCCTTTTTATGGCTTTGCAAAAATATTAGAATCTCAAGATCTTCACAATAATAAATTTAAACCACAGTACATTTGCAGACTGTATTAATTATATTTTTAAAATAATCTATTATCCATCAAAATAAGTAAGCTGAAACTAATTTGGACATGTAAATTAGAAATATGACTTTCAATGGTCCCAATGTGTAGAAGCAATTGTTTAGATTAATTACACTGATTGTTAATTTGAAAATGCAAAAAGTGTTTCCTGCAGAGATAGAAAATCAAGCACCTTTGGTTAGTTTCCAGCACATAGATAAACAAACTTTTCCTCAGTATGTAGAAGAGTATTTCTCAACATTAGTTGTTAATCTTAATCTTAATCTTTTTCTTAATTTTAGGAATCCTATATTAGTCCCCACAACACCATAACAGAAGAGCAAAATCATATTTCAGGCAAATATGGCTACCATATTCTCTACAGATAAGTACAGTGAGACATTGTCAAAACAATCTCTTCTTAAAACTTTCCCACATATATCGAGTTAGGTTACCAAGCAGAGGAAAAGCTATAGAAAAGAAAGCCACTCTGAAAATTTATTTATAAACACTCAGTTTGATATACAATGGAACCTCATTCTCCAGGACCTTTTGTACTATGAAAAAAATCGTAAAGCCAATTTTCCATAGGAATGCATTGAATGTAATTTCCTATAGGAATGCATTGAAAACCAAAATTTGATAATCAAAACACAGTTTCCCACAGGAATGCATTGAAAACCAATTAATCCATTCCAAAAATATTGTTAACCAAGCCACTATTTTCTGTGGATTCCCTTCTGTTATGCGAGTTTTGTGATAACCAAGCCATTCATTAAGCAAGTTTCCACTGTATATATTAATCACTGAAGTAGTGCTACACTATATTTTACATAAAATCAAATATGGCTCTATTTCAACTAATTATAAAAAAAAGTGTAATGTGTAATGTAGGCATTTTGTTCAGTACCATAAACATGATTTTTGAGCCATATTCATAGGCACAAGGTTTTCAAAATTCACCCCCAAAATATAAGAATTTTCTCAGTAAGCTGTCGGAGGGTTCTAATCAAGAACTCAACATTCTAACATGTGCTCAATTTCTTAAGCCAATGAATTTGGAATCTGGCAACCATTTTCAACTTGTTGAAAAGATAGCTGGAATAGGTGGCTGAAGAAATTCCTCCAGACTTCTGGAGCCAAAGTCCATGGATTCTGAAAATCTCACATATATTAGTCACCAGTTAATACCTACTATAGTCTAATTATCTTTGGAGAATGCAGTTCTCCACCTTGTGTCCTCTATGGGAAGAAAATAAATAAATAAGGTATTAGTACCTCTGTTCAAAGACCATAACTATCTGGGAGATTTGTGAAAAGAGCACTTCCGACATTACTGATCAAGCTGTATCTTACAGTTGGCTGGGAAGTCCTGTTTGTGATCCCATCTATAGTCATAGCCTTAAGATGTCTTTGATATGAGATAGGGCCTTTTTGGTGGTGGTACCTTTGTTTTGTTTTAGAACACAGTTTAAAAGATGTGTGTTCACCTAGTTTTTTTGAGATATATTGTGTACTGTATTGTTATTTAAGTTTAATGGTTCATGTTTTTAATTACACATAAATGATTTATTTTACTATGTTTTTTCTATACTAAATCCTTCTGGGAGGAAGAATGGTGTAATTATTAAACAAACAAATATACAAACATTAACTAAGACAGCCATTATGTCTGAATCTTGGGCTCTCAAATTCAATGTTTCCTCTGCAATCCTCTGCTCAAATTCTTTTTACTGCTTCCTTCTTTAAATAGACAAACTAGAGCCCTGACAAAAATAGAAATCCTGAATTTGAAAACTCTGATCTTCAAACAAATCATAGTTTGCTTGAAACGCATTTTGCCAAATTAAGATGGCAATGTTAAGATTTTTATGAACCAGGAAATTGAGGAGAGAATATTGAAGCAAAAATGGGTAGGAGAGAGGCAAGAAATAATATGTGAGTTTAGATTTGGACCCTACAGCTAATCCTGGGTTTGCAGTCTGTCTAACTTCAGGGTAGTTTCACAAGATTAACAGACCCAAGTTCCCACCATGTTCCACCTATATTCCATTAGGAAATGTAGCCAGCCCCATCTGTCTGATGAGTTTACTGTTTTGATATATCAGTTTACAATATCCATGCTTTATACTTTTAGGAGCAATATTAACAATCTGAAGTATTCTTAAATTGCTGTGATATGTGAAGAGTCCTTTCTATCCAATTCAGTAAAACAGGATGCATTGTTCAGTACCTCTAGTAGGCTTTATAGCAATGATGAAGTAATTCACTGTAGCAATATAGTTATACATCTATGCTAAATTAGTGGTGTACACTTATTTGTGTATATAGGCCAGCATTATTTAATCAAATGAGCTCTCCAATAAACATGCAAATAGGAATTTTAACAGCAATTTATAAACCACATTACTTATGCAAACCTTTCTAGTCCTGTCATGCTTTCCTTCAGTAGCTTATCATTTTATCTATGGTATTTCCCCTCTGTTGCTTTCCATTTCTCCCCTCTGTCATCTACATTTTCTGGGTGCCTTTTTAACATACTTCTCTCTGTAACTTTACTCTTTCAGGTAATATAGGATTTGACAAGAACATCCTGGCCTCTGTGCTCCCAAAATCATACATATGTAACTAGAGAATAGCTAGAAGAGCTTTAATTTGTGATATATAATTACTGGAAAGATTAAAGATATTATCAAACTGTAGTGTGACCCTTCGGGCATTCTATTACATACTGTACCTAGATTTTTCCAAAATATCTGATAGACTTCTTAAATTAAATACTGATTATATTCTCAAGTTTGTGTCAATGTTTATTCTTTCCGTCCTTTCTTATTCTTTGGGTCAGCATGTCATCCAGACAAAAGTTCTTCCTTTTCATCAGTTTTTAATTAATATGACCAAGCGTGGAAGAATAATTGTTTTGATAATTGACCAGAACACAGAAGGAAATAGTCAAAATCTCTAAATTAGACAGAACAAAGTTCTAAATCAGTTTGATCACATCACACCAATACTACCCTATTACAGTATACTAGCTCCAAGAATACTTGCAGGCTCATCTACTTGCAATACTTCCTGTCCCTATCCTGTTGTTTAGCAGGAGTAGCCCTATTGAACCAATGGAACATATGGAAGAGTTGCACCATAAAATCTCCACTTTAGTTGCGATTCACTAGACTAAGCAGTAGGATTTCACCATATAAATGCCAATCATAAGATAAGATCTTTTCTTTGGGGCTTTTCTTTTTTCTCTCTATAGCCCTTAAGGCAGGGGTGGCCAACCTTTGTGCCGCAGGTGTTCTTGGATTTCACTTCCCAGAAGCCCAAGTGAGTACACCTGCCGATTGAGGCTTCTGGGAATTGGAGTCTAAGAACACCTGGGGCACCAAGGTCAGCCACCCCTGCCTTAAGGAATGTTGTGACACTTACTCTGTTACATTGTGTTGTTACTAATCACTGGACAAAGGGCGTTTTATCTCCATATGCATTTTCTTTGTCATTTTATTCAGAATATTTTCATCTTGATCTTGAAATCTAGCTGCCGTTTTGTATCTTTGTCATTCTATTTTGTTTTACCTGAAGTTTCATTGTTTGTGTCTTTCCATTTTATGAGTCTTTACCTGAGATTTTATGTTAAATCTATACAGTAAGCCACAGGAACAAAACCAACATAACACACATTCCTGCAAATCTGGATTTGCAAAATGGGTTCAATCTTAACTAGGATAAGAAATAACTTTGCTTTAATATTGCTATCTATATAATGTTAGTGGTGCTTACAAGGAATGTTTGTGATGATAGAGAGATCACAGTGGACAGATTCCTGGGTTGTTTTCCCTTTTGCAAACCATTACTTAAAAGGACATAGTGGTATATCTGCACTAGACATCTCAGCAAAAATGAGAAGGAAAGAAGGAAAAGAACAAAAACAAATGACATTCATATGAGAAACACATAATATGTTACACTTGCTCCTGTTTCTAATAAGTGGATTTAAATGTTAGTTAAAGAGAGATGCTATGCTCTTTTTGAAAAGTAATTACAGTGAAACCTCATACAACAATCGCCCCATATAGCAACGAAATGGTATAACAATTAGGCTTTGGGGGGGAAATGGTGTCCCACACAATTTTTCCTATGGAAAAAATGTTACAACAATTTTTCAATGGAAAAAACCATTTAGCGGGGGGAAACGCACGATCCATCCCATAGGGGAAATCGCTATATGATGCATGCATCATATAGCAGTTGTTTTGTACAACAACGAGCCCTATGGAATGGATTAAAATCATTGTATGAGGTACCACTGTATACTGAAATGCAAATTGTGGTAATAACAATTGCACAAGATAAGATCTCTGAGTGATCTTCGCAAAGCAAAAGTAGCACTAAATCATAAAAAAATTGAATGTAAAGAAAGCCACAATGCAGTAGATATCAGTGAGTTACCACACCTGCAGCAGCAGAACTGACAAAAACTGCAGACACTGAAGGGAAAAGACATAGCAAAGATTATGCAGTTCATATGTTTAAAGGATTCTTAATCCTATACTAATCCTTTTCTGCCTCTATTTGATTTACATTTCATAATATACTGAGTATTACGGGAGCATTTGTTTGAAAATTTTACTTTCATTTCTGCCCAGTTCACATTTTATACAAGCACATCTGGTTTGCTCTCTTTTAGTAAAATAAGATAATGCAAGGTACTGTCCAACAAAAATATTTTGTCCAACAAAAATTTTCCTTCAATACAGGTTGATACAACGTGGTCAACAGAAATAATCCTTGTAATTCAGGTATAATATATGATTCCAAAAATAGCAGGTTGGTAGTAGTACATTCTTATAATCCAATGGGTTTACAATAAAACAATCTCAAACAATGCAATTCAAAGCCTTTGCCAGCTAATGTTCGACTTTTCTGAACTTGCGTTCTTTCCTCAGGAATCTATGCAATGGATTAACAGGAAGAATATTAAAATACCGAATATTTGTATACTACAATGGTTTTCAACTTACAAACATACAAACATAGGTACATTGCACCTTGTAAAGTTCATACTTCATGTTGCCACGGTATACATAAAACTGTCAATTATAACAACAAAATACGCCTTACACTTTATGTTAATTTATAATACCCAACTCACCTCTCAAATTGAATAATTATAGAATGCTAGCTAGCACTATGTGCCTCTCTTTTCATCCGTCGCCTCTAAATCTGTTCCTTATCTCATGTTACATTGCTAGCTAGTATGCTCTTCATATACTCACAGCTAGGCATCCCCAGGTGTTTCTTATTTCCCATGCAAGACGCCTCTATACTAAATACTGCAAAAACTTAACCATACATTGTGTTTTATTAAACTTACAGGAAAGGAGACAAATCAAATTCCTGATTTAGCCCATGACGCTCCATGGTGTTAAATAAATGAATGTAGAATGCCTCTTGTTGCAACATTCTTTTCTGTATATTAATATTTTTTAATGGTTTGGGGTGTACCACTTCTAATGCTAGGAATCTGAAGTCGTTATTACTGTGACCATGTTCAAGATAATGATGTACAAGTGGCACCTCCGTGGTTTGTCCACGGATTTTGGACCTGTGTTCAATTATTCTAACTTTCAATGTTCTACTGGTAACACCTATATATTTTTTATTACATGGGCACTCCCACAAATAGATCACATTATTTGAATTATAGTTGCTGAAATGCTCCAACTTGAATGTGTAATTTTTCCCTGGCATAGATCCCTGCTTTCCCAACTGAAACAGCATACAGAGCATGAATGACACTTAAAGTGCCCTGTTACTATACTAGTTTGCACCCGTGTAACAGCAGAATGAACCGTGTGTGTAAGTACATTTCTGAGTGATCTGGTACATCTGAAACCAACCAAAGGCTTTCGGTGGCACCCAGGAATCTGATCCATTAGGTGCCAGTGCTTATAAATGATCCATTTGATCTGGGACGCCAACAATGAGTACTCAAAAGAACAACAAATAGCGTGATTAACCTCCCCCCCCCCTCGTTGGTTTCTCTCAAACAATCTAGCTCTAGGGGTACCTTCAATCTTTCTAAGAGAATTGTTCAATATGTGCTCAGGATAACCTCTCCTTGCCAATTTGTTCACTATTTCTCTGGATGATACCTCAAAGTCCTGCAGATTTGTTGGGTTCCTTTTGGCTCTTGAAAGGAGTCCAACCGGGATGTTATTTCTTACATAACTCAGATGATAGGATGAGTATTCTAAATAAGGACTGCCATCCTCCTGCTCTGAGAGGCAAACACATTGAGATCTAAAAATGGAATGCTCACAGGATCAGTGTGTTGCGTAAAGCAAGGTTTTTGTTGGACAAAATATTTTTGTTGGACAGTACCTTGCATTATCTTATTTTTGTAAAATAATAATAGATTCATTCAAGAACTCTGCTGGATTATTTTATTATTCAAGCTATTATATTGGATACATTTACATTATGCAAACGGTTTTTCTATTGTCCCGCTGTTCATTTACCATTTGGCCTCATTGCCCTGGTTGCTCTCTTTTAGTGGCAGGATTTCTTCCAGTCTTCTAAAAGTTGTTGAAACACTGCAGTTCCTTGTGGTGGTAGTTGTTATGTGACTTCAAGTGACGTCCAAACTATGGCGACCCTGTCAATGAGCAATCTCTAAAATATCCTGTCCTCAACAGTCCTGCTCAGCTTTCATACATTCAAGCCTTTTGAAAGTCGATCCATCTCATAGTGGGTCTTTCTCATTTTCCTACTGCCTTCAGCTTTTTCCACAATATTGTCTTTTCCAGAGAATCTTCCCTTCTCGTGAAATGCCTAAAGTAGGGCAGCCTCAACTTCAACATTTTCCTCCAAAGACAGGTCAAGATTGACTTACTCTAGGACAAGCTTGTCTATCTTTTTGGCTATCCCAAGTATCTACAAAGCTGTTCTCCAGCATCATATTTCAAATGCATCAATTTTCTTCTGACAGCTTTCTTTACTCTCCAGCTTTCACACCTATACAAGATGACTCAGAAGGCAATAGTGTAGATGACCTTAGTCTTGGTCTCTGACACAATAGCTTCTTGTTTTCAATACAAGTTAAGCATCAGAACAATCAGGTATTTAGGCAACCCCTTACTTTAAGAACAATCCATAGCTTCTCATGATCCACACAATCAAACACTTTGTTATAGACCAGGGATTTGCAACCTACAGCCCATGGGCTGGCCCCGGCCCTGGACCCCAGGGGCAAACCATCCAGCATGCAGCAATGACCCCCAGGAGCAGCAGGAACATGTCCACACATGCACAAACACACCCACCATGGTTTATGGTTGTGTTTACAGCAGGGGGAACACACATGTCCAGCCAGCTCAGCTATCTGAGCGGGCATGGACCGGCCCATGATGCGGAAACATTGAAACCCCCTGTTATAGTCTATAAAGGATAGACTAATCTTCTTCTGAATTTTTCTTATAGTTACTATAATTTTCTTTCTTCAGGCTGGAATAGATATTGAATGTTGCCAGTCTATAGGCCATTATTGTGTTTTGTTTTACACACTTTTTGGCAGGGCCGCCATAAGGGCAGTACTTTCAAGTACTGCCATATAGGGCCCGGAGCTGACAGGGGCCCTGCCACCGCCGGCCATAACTATGTGTGTGGGGGGGGCAATAGGAATGCTCAGTATGGGGATGGCAGCCCTGCTTGTTGGCATAATTGTGTTGGAACTTTGACAGATTCAGTCTCTGTGTCTTGAAATAGTTCTACTGTTATTCCATTTACCTCCTGTGATTTATCTCTTTCTATTGCTTTTAGAGCAGAAGCTATCACTTTCATTTCTAGAACTGCAGGTTCTTCAACATAGGATATCTCATCAAGGAAGCTTCTCATCCTTTTATCTCTTCTGCACAGGTCTTCAATATAATGTTCCTACCCTGTATTTATTTTCTTCTGGACAGATAGTACCTCCCTGTTGACCATTCAGTATTCCTAATCTATGCTTAAACTTCTCAATTTTTTCTTGGATCTTCTAGAAGAGATGCCTTATATTTCCCCTTTTATTGTTCTCTATTTCTTTGCACTGGTTGTAATAGTTCTCTTTGCTTCTTTATAACAATTGCTGAAAAGCTGCATTCAGGGTTCTGACCCTATTTCTGTCACCTTGTGATTTTCCTTCTTGCCTCTCTTTTGCAATTTTCTTGATCTACATGGGTTTTCTTTTAACTCCCATTAACAGATGACTTTCAAGATTTGTTAAACTAAGAGGAAAAAACAGGTCAAATGTTTTTAGAATTATTTACCTATTTTCAAGTACTGTATGTAGAAGTTAGTGATAGATTGGAAGCCTTGAATGCTGAGAACTGACACTCGGCAGACTGTGTTGGTTTGAAGCTGTTCATCTGAAGAAGATTCATCTTGTTTAAAACCCTGACAAGCTTCTGAAACCTGAATACAGCCAGAGCAAAGCTAGCATCAGATCCATAAGGAAGGATAAAAATAAAAAGAGAACACAATGTGGACAGCACCTGATCTTTCTTGTTTTCCAATGCATAGAAAGTAACAACCCATCAGCCACATTTTGCAGGTCATTTTTATCAAGCGGCAGTCCAAAATGAAGTTTGACCTCCATTTGCCAGCTGTTCTGGTGATGACAAATTCAATGCAGATAGGCTGAATGAATGGGAGCCCCTTGCACATCAGGTCTGTATAGGTTATTGCTGGTATAGATTTCCTCTTTAATTTCTCATTGTACTGAAAACCAGCCATTCTTTGGCTGTGCTCTGAAAGGCAGCTTTTCTGTTTTACATAAGTAATTCTTAACAAAGAGATGCACATCCTTTCAACTCTCAGCTCATTTCATCATGTGATTGATTTAATTAGCACACAGATTAGCAACCTCTGATCTACCTTTTGTAGGTCATCTTTTATCATGAACTCTTGATACTTCTCCAGGTCAGGAGTGAGCATATAAAGGTTTAAGTAATCATAAAACATGGGTAATGCTTTTATGCCTGGTGCTCATAGTTTCCATAAAGGAACATAAGGGTTTGTCCTTGGACTGGCTTTGCATGAGAAGTACCTGTTTCTTATGTGCTGTGGCTGAAGTATAGGTTTCTTGACTATTCTGGTTTGCCTGAATCTCCCATCTCTCTTTTGTTCATGAACCCTATCTATTCTGTCTTTCAATCCTCCCACCCTTGCTGCCTTATTCTCAAAGAGCCAAGGCCCTTGGCAGTTAAACTACACTAGATGGAGAAAAGAACCATTGATCTAAGAAGCCAGCAATGGGCAACTGCACATTTATTGATAACATTAGAACCTGTTCCTCAGCACTTATCTTCCCTGTTTCCTGGACTCTGAGAAATCTGTCTTGCATTTCATCCCCCCCCCCCCAGTTTCTGAAGAGACAAACTGCAATCCAAGAGAACAAAAAAGTTTGATATCATCTTGTCTTCTATGATGAATCTCTCTTTCTGTCTTAATCCTATTCCTCTTCTTCCTGAGAGAAAGAAAATGCACCAACTGAGTATTAAGACAGCTGACAGGAGGCAGATTCTGCAAAGAGCACAGGCGGCAGAAAGTTATTATATTGCCTTTCCTGTATTATTTTGATAAGATATGGACTTTCAGAACCATTGCTGATAATATCTTCTAGAGTCCTCTTCCTTCTAAGATAGCAAAACTGTATCGTTTTGTTTCCATGCATCATTAGAAACAGGCACAACTCCCAAAACTGCAACCATAAATTTGAAACCATAAATTTATATATATATATATATATATATATATATATATATATATATATATATATATATATATATATATATATATATATATATATATATATATATATATATATATATATATATATATATATATATTTGCAGGCGCACCCCCCAATAAAGGACTCAGACACTGGTAAAAGTGGATAACGGCATTGGGCCACATTTATTGATTCATGCCCTAGTCCGAATTATAAATTTCTATTGGTATTCAACCAATTATAATTCTTAAGGCAAGCAGGCCGAAGTAACACTGGTAAGGTTCCACCCAAAATTGCCAACGGTAATTGGTTACAATGTATCCATTTGTATCCATTTGTTTGTTGACAACAAACAAATTGTTGACCGTAGTCAATAATCTAACTAGTGACCCCACCCTCTGACGCGTATCTGTAAAATAACGGGGTGATGCCTGCTGCCCAGCTCATGCCATCACCCCATTGCCTGGTTCATCGTTGACCGGACAACGTTAACCAACTTGTGCCTGTCTAGTGTTGTCCAGTCAATTGTGAACCTGCCGGATACCTGTGGGTCATAAATGTTTACCTTACCAGTGCTACCCGCCACACGGGGAGGCTTCAACAAAAGGCTCACCGCCCCCCCTCAGCTCGGTCAACAGGCCTGCTCCCCAATCTCACAACAGGAGGTCCATACCTCCCTGCGACAGATGGGCCCCATCCCCTGAGTAAAGAGCATAATTTTTGTAGACTGATAGTGGGGTGTCGTATGACGTGCCCCCAACCCTTGTCCAGAAAGAACCGGGCAATAGCCCTGTTCACCGAGCGCCAAGCCCAATCAAGGGCCTGGAGGGTCAACTCTCCCCTGTAAGCGTGCCGCGGTATCATGTCCGACCAAAGCAGGGCTGTGGCAGGCCACACATAATGCAAGTAGGCCAGGTCAACGCAAATCGCATGCTTCAGCGATAGGCCCGTGACCTGTCCCAAATCATTACCCCCAAGGTGTATAATCAGGACATCAGGCGGGTCAGCATTCCTGATGGAGAAAAGGAATGGCAACAGTTCCCGCCATAACATTCTGCGCTTACCGTACCACCTGGGACTTGCGGATGCACCCAGTCCCAGCAGGGGTCCCCACTCAGTCACCGCAGCAAACTTCGCTGCCCTGTGCACATAGCTGTGGCCCACTAGCCATACTTTCACCGGTGTAAAACGACACCCAGGGTCTGTCAAGGAAAAAAGGAAACAGGGCAGTGACTTAACTGGTACTCACTGTTGAAGAGGGCGAATATACGACCAAAAACATCGTGCTCCCCACCTTCCCATGGTGCATATCTCAGCCCCAGAGTACCCAAACGCCGCTGCGGCGGAAGCCGCCCCTATCCTGAATGAATGGGTGCGGGAGCGAGCCCCAGGGGGGCCAAAACTGGCTAGTGCCTTACCGGTCACCTTCCAAAATTGAAAGTTAGTAAGGAAGACCCATCTTGGTGACAGAAAAACGGGCCATGGTGCGTACCACGTAGTGCAAGGGACTCCTGTAGGGCACCAACCGGACAGATGTCAGCCATGGAACATCGTAGCAGTCTTACACCACTGCCTACACCGTGCTGATCAACCTTAGAGGAGCGTATCCTCAGCTGAGCCCAATCATTGGAAACATAGACATCTTCGAGTTCCAGTGCCCTACGACTCGCATCCACCTTAGACAGTAGCACCAGCTCACTGATGCGGAGCGCTCCAAAAAAGGCCACTGTAGTGGCCGCATGAAACAGGGTTGCCTCATACCTGTCGAAACACAGGTCATGCCTGTGGCTGCGCCCACGTTCCCGCGCCCACCCTTCCAAAACATGTCGTATGCGAAAATCACTTGTGCTGTCAGCAAAACCACCCACCTTGGCCATGAATGCCAGCGCTGACAGCCTGGATGCTATGGTGCGGGGGGCTAAGCCCTGGGCATGTAAATAAACCATAAATTGGAGGATATGAGCCACTGGGATGGGCCAACTTTCCAGCAGCCGGGATTGGGCACAAAAGGCCCTGAACGAACTGAATGCATGGTTATACGCCTTACGCGTGCGAGGGGCGAGCGACATGCCGATCGCCCGGTTCACCTCTCCTTGCCAAGTGTCCATATCTCGTCCGGGAGCGGCGAGGGAAATTCCTCTGCGTCCGGGGCCAAGGCACGGAACCGGGGGATCTGCAGGCGGGACAAAGCATCAGCAATATCGTTATTAATACCTGGAACATGTCTAGCCCGAAAAAGCACATTGAGGCGTAGGCTGCGCAACACGAACTGGCAAACCAGTTCCATAACCCTTGGAGATTTAGACGTCTGTGCGTTGACAATGCGAACCACCGCCGCATTGTCACACCAGAAATGTACAACCGAATTGGCCCACTCCTCACCCCATAGCATCAAAGCTCCCAGAATGGGGAAAAATTCCAGGTACGTGAGATCTCGCAAGCGATCCGTGCCCCACCAGTCTGGCGGCCATCTGCCGTAGGCCCACTTCCCTGCGAGGTAAATCCCATAACCCAGGGACCCCGATGCATCCGACTGAACCTGAAAACGAGGGGAAACTAAAAGGTTGGACCTCCAAAAGGACATCCCATTGAATTCCCTCAGGAACTGGAGCCAAATGAGCATATCCTCCCTCATGCCCTTGTTCAGTCGGACCCTGTGGTGGGGCCTGGCCAAGCCAGTCATGGCATTGCACAATCGTCAAGCAAATGCTCTGCCAGGTGCGACGACCCTGCAAGCGAAATTAAGGTGACCATGTAACACCTGTAGCTCCCGAAGGGACACCTTGCGTTTTGCCAGCAAGTCCAAAATGAGTGCAACGATCCATGAAACCTTATCAGCAGGTAACCTGGATGCTTGCACAACCGTGTCAATCTCAACCCCAAGAAATGTGAGCTTGGTTGAAGGGCCCTCGGTCTTTTCGGGCGCTAAAGGGACACCGAGTTCCTCCATTAGCATCTGAAATGTGTTCAGGAGACGTGTGCACGTGTCCCAGTCCCGTTCACCCCCGAATAAGAAATCATCAAGGTAGTGGGCTACAGACCGGGACCCTGACCTGCGAACCAAGGCCCATTGGAGGAAGGTGCTGAAGCGCTAAATGCCGAGCATGAAATGGAGCAGCCAAAAGGCATGGCTTTGTCGAAATAAAATTCACCCCGGAACTTGAAACCCAGCAACTCAAAGTCGCCCGGGTGCACTGGCAGGAGACGGAACGCGGACTTAATGTCGCACTTAGCGAGTAGTGCACCCGGGCCACATGAGCGCACCATGCGCGGGGCCTGGTCAAAAGATGTATACCGGACTGAACAAAGGTCGTCAGGGATAGCATCGTTGACCAAACAGCCAGCCGGGTAAGACAAGTGGTGTATCAAACGGAACTCCCCCGGCGACTTCTTGGGCACCAACCCCAAAGGGGAAACCTTGAGGTTGGGGAATGGCGGGAGAGGGAAAGGGCCGGTAACCCTGCCAGCAACAACCTCCTTAGCAATGCTCATGGCAGCCACCTCCTCCCTTCCCCTGAGTGATAACAGGTTGGGTGCATCTTGAGGGGACCTGACCCCCGTGAAAGGAATGTGAAACCCCTGCTGAAAACCCTCAAGCAGGTAAGCTGCGTCTGCCCTCCTCGGGTACATCGTGAGCCAACGCTCCAACATGTCCACATTAATTGGGGAGGGGGCCTTTTGCCTGACCAGCTCCCTCTGCGGCAGTTCTGCCCGCTCCCTGTCCACCTCTACCTCTGCCCCGCAGTCCGCCTGCCTTAGGACACGCGGAGGCGGCATGGGGGCCAGCACAAGAGGGACACTCATGCCTGTATCGGCACTGCTTCCTGTTACACGCACCATTGGCCGAGAAGCTCCAACACAGCAGGTGGGCTGGAACCCCCTGCCCCGCCACCTGGCGGGGTGCCTGGGCTGGAGCAGCTCGCTGGACCGCATGTCCACAATGGTACCTCTCCCCTGGCGCCAGGCGCGTGGGGGTCATATACAGAAGCCACAGCTTCTGGCAGGGCTCATCCCACCTAATCTCTGGGTGTAGGGGCACTCTCATACGGAATTCCTCGTCGTAAGCCAACCACGACGGGCCAGGGAAATCAACCATCGCCTGGTATATGTTGTCCAAATACTGGACCATCAGAATTGCCAGGTCAGGCCGGGCCCTGAGATACACCGCCATGTATATAAGGTACGCGGGTAACCAGTTGGCTTACGTCGACGAGCCTGCTCCTTGTCCTTCTCGTCCTGCCCCTCCCTCTCTTCCTTGGTGGGTTCTCTATTCAAGAGGGAGAAAATGTCCACGTACTCCCCCGCCATATCTTTTCCTTGGTGGCCTGGGCCAGGTGGTCCCCGAGGGGCAACGAATAACCTGCCGTCGGCAAGGCCGACACCGGAACATTGACAGTACTGGGCACCCTGAAAGGAGCCTGGACCAGCCCCGCCACCCCCAGTAAGTTCCCCGCGGGACAGGATACCCCGCCCCAAGAGGGGCCCTGGAGTGCGGGAGCCGTTCCAAGATGGGCCGGCGGCGACTGACCCGCCGCCCCAGCCAGGCGAGGCCACGGCCACTGCAAGCCTCCCCCCAGTGTGGGTTGTGTCGTGGGTGCACTAGATTGGACCGTATACTCACAAGTTGCACCCCCGTGGGCCGCCCCCACCGGGGGTTCCAGCCCACTGCAGGCGTCGGAGCTCGCGACCGCAACCGAGCTCGAAGATGGGACCTGACCACTACCTGCTGGCGGGATCTGCTGCGTGGGGAGCTGCGAGGCCGCGGCCGAGGCCGACCTATTCGCCTCAGGCAGCTCAACCCTGTCGGCCGCCTGCCGAGGACCGGCAAGCGCTGAGTTGACCTGTAAACCAAACGGTGCCCCGGATGGATTAACTACTCTTAAGGATGCCTCCAGAGCCGCAACGCGGGCCAGTAGGGCATCAACATTTACATAGCCCCCAATACTAATGGGTGGCAAAGGGCCGGCCGGCCCACCGGTCGCCGGCGCCAGGCCGGGTCTCTGGACCCGAGGGCCCGAATATGGCCATGCCCCAACCACCGGCCCCTGCGGGGCAGGGAGCATGCCCTGCCAGGGAAAGGAACCCAGCCAACCCCCTTGATTGCAGCCCACCGCTGGAAGCTGGATGCCAAGGCCCGAAGGCCCCGCCTGGCTATGCGCCAGGCCCGGGCCGGTGGCCTCTAATTGCGGGCCGGGGGCCGAATCCCCCGCAGGGCCGGCCTGAGGCTGCCCAGCCTCAGGCCAGGGAGCAATCGCCCCCATCCCGCCGGTCCCGGTGGGCACCCCCGGAAAGGGGGCCTGCTGAGGGGGCGCAGTCGCGGTCCTCCGACCCGGCTGGCGCCTCCGCGAAGAGCGAACCGCGTTCGCCATCGCCTTCTTTTTGGAAGGCATGGCTGCAGTCGTTGGGAAGCCGAAGAAAGAAGCTACGAGGAACCGCTGCCCAGAAAAGGCTTCCCAGCTGAAGGGAAGAGCGACGGAGCAAAAGGGGAAAAACTTCTCCTCTCCGTCGCTTCGCAAAATGGCAGCGCGGCTGCCTCGTGGCCACCCCTTTTAAAGGGTGCTGGCCATGCCCCCCTAACTACCCGGATGTCCAAGTCCGGTGGGGGGCCCCCGCAAAGAGCTCTGTCATCTTAGGTTCAAACCACCTTAGGTTTAAGCTAAGGTGATATAGAGAGAAGCAAGTCTGAGGATATCCTAATAAATAGCACACCTTAGGTTTAAAGGTTTTTATATGTATACTATAGAGTCTGACCAGGTTATCCTGCTATGGTAATAGAGTAGACCAAATTGCCAGTGACTCAACACTGAGTGTCAGGCAGCGGTTAACTAATGTGACAAAACTAAGGACAAGTGGCCTTGGTGAAGTCCACAGGGAAGGATGTTGGTTCCCAAGTGGATTAAATCCCACTTGAATCCATCTTGACGAGGGCAGCAGCTTCATCAATACTGGCCTGGGGCTGATGAGGACTTTGCGTGCCAAAAGGGCTGAGGACCAGAAAGTGACTCGAGGTGATGGATCAGTGGTACGGGTGTCATGCTGCAATGCAGAAGGCAGATGAAAGGCCACAGCATTATATTTGCAGGGAGGTTTTCATAACTCATCGCCATGATGATTGCCAATATTTGGAATCGGATATGGCACAAGAAAAAGAATATGTATACTGTATGTATATCTATCAGATTTTACCAGTTCAAATCAAGTGAGTTACATTAGATTTTGTATATTGGCATTTCACATGAAAACATTTAGCACAGAGAGGTTTGTGCTAGGAGTGTGGGGTAACCCGTATCTCATTCTTTCTTTTTCACTCTCTCTCCTGTTTTAGGTTGGCATTTGCAAGGTTTTGTCAGTTACCAGTAGCGTTGTGTGACAAATATACCAAGCCTTAATATCTTCATTCCCACTTTCCCATCACATTGTGCAGCATATAGAGACCCATTCTCATTCTCACATGCATATGTTCCAGAATGTCTCCAAAATAGTCTGGTCCAAAGGTGATTAATATACAAATAAGTTTGTCACACACAATATCCCAGTGAGGAAATGACAAGGAATGCTAGGAGAATAAATAAGCCATGCTTGTGAACACAAAACTAGAAGCTTGAATATATAATATCTGTATATTCCCTTAAAGAGTAAGTGAAGAAATAAGTATGATTCACTAAAGTTTCTCTGTATTCTGGTTACAATAAATTAATCCTTTGAAAAAGTAATTCATACATTAATATAAATGCTTTAACAGAAAGAGAAGATGAATATGAATGGCATATAGGTTCCACTTGGTTACAGTTTACACCATCCTAGGGAGACTCCCAGTTATCTTTGACATTCTGCCTGATGGCATTTGAAAGTAATGACTTACTGTCAATGTAAATCTTAGGCTCCCTTGCTTAAGAAAATGTGTGTTTTATTATTACAACATGATACCCCACTGGAGAAAATTTAGCACCACTGAGAAAATGGTGAATATATTTCTTTATTACTATTGTGTATAGGGCATATGGGTTGTTGCAGTAACATCTGTCCTCTCAATCTATTTTATTTTCACTTTATTTAATACATCTAGCCAGGGACAGAATATATACTATGTATCTGTGCTGTCTGTGTGTGTTTCCAGGAAAGTACATATGAAATGGAAGATTAGCCCACATTTTTCAGATACCTGGGGAGGGGGAAAGGTGCTTTTATTTTTTTAAAAATTGCCTGTACCTTTCATCTTAATCCCACAACTCAGTCAAAAAGATTGAAACAATGTAGAACTCTATTTCCTCACATATAAGGAACTATCAAACAAGAGATATAAGCTTGTTATACCTCTCCCTGCTTGTCTTGTACCTCAGTCATTTGTTGTGTTGCAGTTATGTTGACAGGCTAACTCCATCCCCCCTCCCCCTGAGAAATTGGTAAAGCAGTTGCCAAGTGTACTGGGAAAGCACCAAAGTCCTCAAGTCAGCCAGCCTTATAAAACACTAGCAGGGGTACCCGGCGTTGCCCTGGTGGGGACCAACCCAGGCCGAGGAGAGACCCGGGCCCATTCCTTCCCCCCCCCCAGCCTGCACCCCTGCTGCCTTACCTTTTTGTCCACTGTCATCACCCACGTGATGGTGCTGGTGCCAGCGGCCTAGGCCTCGCCGGGTGCTGCGTTGCCGCAGCCGGCCCTGATGCCGGACAGGCCTGGAGGCGGTTCCGAAGGCTGCTCCACATGGTGCCAGGCTGCATAGACATCACAGCCTGGTGCCTGGGCAAGGCAGACTGAGGGCCAGTGGCCTCCGGCGGCCTCCCCAGCGACTACAGTCAGCAGGCAGCCATCGTAGCCTGGCTCCCCAATTGTCCCAAGGGTTTCCTCAGGTGGAAGGGAGGATCCATTTTGGGGGACCAGGCAGAGGATGGAGCTGGGCCGCTGCCTTCCACAGCCGCGAGGCCTGCGGAAGGTGGTGGCCCGGTGCCGTCCTCTGCCTGCCCTCCAGCTGTGGGTTCACCCTTTCCCCTGGCACACTTCAGGACTGCGTAGGAGCCAGGCTACATTGGCCACCCGCTGACAGTAGTCACTGGGGTAGCGACACCTGTAATGGCCACTTGGAATGCCAGGTGGCTTTGGCACATGCACGGAATTTCACGCATGTGCCACAGCCAGGATTGTCAGGGAGGGTTGGGCGCATGCGTGGATTTTCACGCATGTGCAGTCACGTCCCCTGATTGTTTCTGGTGGCTGGTGGAGGCCTTTGCAGTCTGTTTTTGGGGAGAAAAAGCAAGGCTTTTTTCCCTTGCTTTTTCTCCTGTCCATGATGGTATCCCCTTTGGCCAAGGGGTGGAGCCCTGTGATGTCACGGAGCCCCAGACCTGGTCAGCCAGGGATTTGTTGAGCTCTGGTGATGACATCCCATTACCCCCCCCAGTTGGCTTTTTTCCCTTGCATTTTCTCCTGTTTGTGGGGGTGTCCCCTTTACGGATCAATTTTGGGGGTGTACCCCTCCCCATGGGGCTTGTGTCTCCTGCAGTGATCATCTCTCCGGCCCAAGGTATGTATGTGCCGAGTTTCAGCATGCTCGGTGCAGGGATGTGGATTTATATAAGCAACTCATGCCAGGACACCTTGGTTTTATATATATAGATCTGTTCAACCTTCCATTAATATCACTGCACTAACAGAAGGCAGAAGATCTCTGTATTGCATTTAACTACATGAGTTGCTCAAATACACAGGAAGCTCTGGACTGGAAGCTAGTTTTGTGCTGCTGCACTATCAAGACATATGTTTTGTTTTAGAAGAAAAATGCAAGGTGTGCCTAAAATGAGACCTCACAGAAGTGCTTTCATTACTATAAACTGTTTATTTCATTCATTAATAAAGTGATGTATAAGATGTGGAGGCAGGACCAATCCCTGACTTCATCTCCACATTGGTATTGACATCCCCCAAATTGGTTGTGTTGTGGGGCTTCAACATCCACATGGAGGGAAGTTTTGTTGGGGTGGCATCAGGATTCATGAATTCCATGATATCCATGGGCTTTTCTCAGCATGTCATAAGACTCATGAATGTGGTTGTAGAGATGATCTGAATGTGGTAGATGTTGTTCCTATCACCTTATCATGGTTAGATCATGTCCTGAAGTATAAAAATTATGACATCAACCCTCCCCCATGGGTAAGGTAAAGGTTTTGCTTGCTCAAAAGCCAATTGTATCTGATTCTAGAGTTCAGTGCTCATCTCTGTTTCAAAGCCAAAGATCCAGTTCTGTCTGCTATTGAAGATATTTCCGTGGTCATGTGGTAGGCATGACTAAACACCGAAGCAACAGAACACTGTTTACCTTCCCACCAAAGTGGTCCCTATTTATCTACTTGCAATTTCTTGTTTTCAAACTGCTAGGTTGGCAGGAGCTTGGACAAAGATGAGAGTTCATGCCATCCTGCAGTACTTGGGAATCAAACTGTTGACCTCCCACCTTCCAGTCAGCATGTTAGCCACTTGAGCCACTGCCATCCCCATGGGTAGCCAGGACCAATTAAAATGGTACATCCATGAAAGCTGTTGGATCCAATTGTGTTCCAAGCAGCCTTGAGTGGGTTTCCAGCTGACATGGCTGGCACTCCTGTCAATATTCAGGTGGCCAGGCGGTATGTGGAGGCAACCTGGGTAGTTGACACGATCACTCCTAAATGCTCTCTCCACTGCAGAGATCGATCATCCCCATGGTTCATGGAAGAATGACAAGTGATGAGGCAGCAAAGGAGAAGGCTAGAGAGCATGTGGTGACAAGCTGCCTTGGATGAGAATTTGACACTAGTAAAATAAGCAACCTTGATTTGATCATATTACCCAAGCCATAGCAGGTTGGCACTAGCTACCTGTTTCCTGGAGCAGATAGTTCATCAGACCATAACCCGCTAATATGTTGTCTCCACCTAAAATTGCATAAAATTGTAACTAAAACAATAAAAACAGGTTTTGATGTCAATGTCCTTAAGGACAAAAAAAAGTAGAATAGTGGCAAAAGAGACAATGAGAGAGGAGTTAGACAAAATGAGAAAACATCAAAGGGAAAAATGTGTAGTAGAGAAATGGGAGATAATAAAAGAAATAACCCAGAAAGTTAGAAAGAAACATCTTTGCAGACAAAAACCAAACCATAAAAATAAGGAATGGATGACATATGACATACTCAATTTAATGGAAATTAGAAGGATTTATAAGAATCAGGGCAAGGAAAAATATAATGATCTACAGAGGATGATTAGGCACAAAATAGGAACTGTGAAAGAAGCTTATATGACTGACAGATGCACTAAGGTACAGGAATACCAAAATAAGCACAATTTTTTTCAACATACATAAAGAGATCATGGCAGTTACTGGCAGCAGACAACAGAAGATACATGCATTGTTAAAGGACAATGATGGTAATCTTGTGGTAGAAATAAGGAATAAGATCAACATATGGAAAGAATACATGGGAGAGCTGTTTAGTGATGAAAGAGGTGAACAGCCTTTTGATGTTCTGGTAGAAATGCGAAGCAGCCAGCATTACAGGGCCAAACAACTTTAATAGGCCATCAGAACATGGGGAGCAATGGCGCAGCACTGCTAAATATATACAATCAGGAATTGATACATTTGGGCAGGAAACAACAGGATTGGATGGGAGAGGAGTGGGGTGACTGGAAGGGCAATGGACCAGAGTAAGACTTTACATGACTACATAGTTAAGGTGGGAACGCAGACCTGTGATACTTTAAGACCAAGAAGAAGAAGACAAAATGGAGGATCATACTGATCCTAATAATATTACCCAACGTTACAGTAATATATGTATTCAAACACAACAACCCTGTTATAAATGGCAATACTGGACCATCAATACTGGAGAGTGAGGTTGTAAGAACTTTGCAAAGATCCAAAGATGGGAAAGCTAGAGGGCCAGATGACATCCCAGTTGAAATTTTGAAACTTCCAAAGTTAACATCAAAGAATTGAAGGATCTTTTTAACACCATTTATGACTCAGGAATCCTTCTAAGTGATTGGCTGCTATCAACCTTTGTTACATTGTTGAAGAAACCAAATGCAAAGTTCTGTGAGGAGTACAGAATGATTAGTCTCATGAGTCATGCTCTTAAGGTCTTCTTGAAAATCATCCATAGTAGAATTTATAAGAAGTGTGAAGAAAGCATGGGTGAAACACAATTTGGTTTCCAGAATTCTATGGGTACCAGAGAGACACCGTTTACAATGCAGGTCCTTATACAAAGATGTAGAGACATGAGATGTAATGGGCATGCATGTTTTATACATTATGCAAAAGCCTTTGACAGATGCCAGCATGAGAAAATGATCATAGCACTGAAGAAAATAGATGTGGATGATAAAGATATCAGAATCATCACCAACCTTTATTGGAATCTGACAACTCAAGTCAGATTTGAAGAGCAGCTAACAGCAGGCTCAAATTTGCAGAGGTGTGCAACAAGGCTGTATGCTGTCCCTGACACTGCTTAATATATGATATATTCGGAGAGTATTTTTTCAGAAGCACTATCAGATTTAAACATAGGCATTAAAGTTAATAGGGAATACCTGAATAATGTCCAATATGCTAATGCCACAGTTTTGTTGGCCACAAATCTTGCAGATCTTCATTTGATGATGGATTGAGTTAGAGCTTCAAGCGCAGAATATAGTTTGGCTCTCAACATCAAGAAGATGAATATCTGGTTATATGCCGAACACCAACTCATGGCAAGCTAATGGCAGGAACACAATAAATCCAAAGCGTGGATGAAGTTGTCTATTTGGGGAGTATGTTAAATGAAAATGGGGATCCCAAAGTAGAGATTAAAATACGAATAGAAAAAGCAAGATCCACCTTCAGAAAAATGTGACATTTGTTATGCAGTAGAGTTCTAACTCTTGCTGCAAAGATCCAAATAGTGAGATGTTACGTATTCCTAGTGTTGTTATATGGAGTTGAAGTTTGGAAGTTGACTATGTCAGACTAGAGCATCTGAAAAGAGGATCAAAGCTTTTGAAATGTGGATCTACAGATAGCTGCTAAGGACATCATGGGTTGACCATGTGACTAATGTACAAGTATTGCACTGAATGGATAAAGAACAAGAATTTTTTTATAATTTTTATTGTTTTTTAAGAATACAAAATAAGTATATAAAGAAAAATTACATATAAAACTACAAAGATAAGAAATATTTTTAAAAAGAATATACGGATAAGATAGCCATATAAACTAAGACTATTAGAATACAAATAATACACCTTAATTATACTATTCCACAATCCATTCCATCCTGAATCCACTAATAATTATCAGTAGAGTAATAGGTTTAATTAATCAATCTAATTTCAGTCTACCTTGTCTTATTTATCATTTTGTTAATTTTCCTTTCTAAAATCCAAATACTATAAAAGAAATACTTAAGTTCCTATATGCCCTATTTATTCTTTTCTTGACCATCTTCATAAAATATATAAACAAAAATATTAATTCACCCAATGTGACTGTACATTGCCCTGGAGAATGAGGTGTCATTCATTTATTCACTGTTTCCAAAAATGATAGTGTTCCGGTACTGGCTTGCTTCGGTTACCTCTATTGCCAGCGGATTCCACAAATAGATGCCAAATTTGCCAAAATCTATTCTCTTTTACTATACCCTTTTTCTTGTTCAGCTCCCAGGTTAATTTGTCATTCAAAGCTGTCTCCCACATTTCCCTATACCAATCTTCTATCTTCAGTGTCAGATCACTCTTCCACTTTCTCGCTATACATTGTCTTCCAATTGTCAAACATATTGAAAGCAACTCTTTTTTATCCTTTCCTGTGTCGGTCAGCAAAGCTGTGGCTGGCCCCAGCTTTATGTTCTCCCCAAAAATTCTGGAAATCTCACTTTCTATTTTTCCCTAAAATTCATTTACCACCTTACAGCTCCACCACATATGCTCGTATGTTCCCAATTTATTTTGACATCTCCAACACATTGGACTTTTATTTTTATCTATCTGATGTAATCGTACTGGGGTCAGGTACCATCTCCAAAGCATTTTAAAATTATGTTATTTTACTCTGACTGACATTGTTCTCATAATTCTTTTCCCCCATTTATTTTTCCAAGAACAAGAATTTTTAAAGACCATTAAGCAAAGAAAGCTCCAATACATTGGCCATATCATGAGGAATGATATAGAATACTCCAAGTCGCTCTTCAAGGAAAGATTCCTGGGAAGAGAGGCCCTGGACGTAGACAGATTTCACGGCTGAAGAACTTGAGAGACTGGTGTGGCATGTCCTCAGAAGAACTGTTTCGAGGAGTTAAGTACAGGAAGACTATCGCCATGATGATAGCCAATATGCAGAATGGATACGGCACCTAAAGAAGAACCTGTTCCCTACCATGTCAGATACAACGTGTTAAGTGTTGGAATGCACTACCAGTGGAGCTGTGCTAAACCCCATCCCTGGAAGCCTTTAAGAATATTATACCTCTGACAATAAGTTATATGGTCAGTTGATCTTGTTTGCCCTCAGATGCAAGGCATTTCATTTTTATTTTCTCCTGTCATTTATTATATTTTGTTGTTTCTTCTATTGTGTTGCTTTTATTTATTTGTCTGTGCACAGCTCAGAGTGGGAAATATTCCAGATGGGCAGTATTAAAATGTAATAAATAAATAACTTTTGCTTTTTGACCTGCACACAGGTTTCTCAGAAGACAGGTGAGGCGGTCTGGTACTCCCATCACTTTAAGTGCATACCACAGTTTGTTGTGTTCCACATAATCAAAGGCTTTAGCACAGTTAATGAAGCAGAAGTAGATATGTTTCTGGTACTCTGTTGCTTTCTCCGTAATCCAGTGAATGCTGCCAATTTGGTCTCTAGTCCCCCTGCCTCTTCAGAACCCAGCTTGTACTTCTGGTAGTTCTTGATCCACATACTGTTGAAACCTGGTTTTTAGGATCTTGAGCATGATCTTGCTAGCATGTGAAATGAGTGCAATTATACAATAGCTTGAACATTCTTTGGGATTGCACTTCTTTGAAATTGGACCATAAACTGACCTGTTCTAATTCTGTGTCCATTGTTGTTTTACTAAATTTGCTGGTATATTGAGTGCAGCACTTTAATGGCATTATCTTTTATGCCTTTATATAGCTCAACTAGATTACCATCATCCCCATTAGCTTTGTTGTTAGTAATGCTTTATAAGGCCCACTTGACTTTACACTCCAGGATGTCAAGCTCAAAGTCACTGATCACACCAGCATGGTTGTCAGGAACATTAACGTCCTCCTTGTGCAGTTCTTCTGTGTATTCCTCCCACCTTTTCGTAATCTCTTCTGATTATATCTCTACCATTTTTGTCCTTTATCATGGCCATCTTTGCTTGAAATATTCTCTTGATGTATTGAATAGATCTCTAGTCCTTCCCATTCTGTTGTTTCCCTCTACTACTTTGCATTGTTCACTTAAAAAGACCCTCTTATCATTTTTTTGCTGTTGTCTAGAAATTTGCATTCAGTTTGGTGATTCTTTCACTTTCAATTTCCTTCTTTACTTAGCTATTTGTAAAGCTTCATCAGACAACCACTTCACTTTCTTGCATTTTTTGGGGGAGGGGGGAATATTCTAATTGCTGCCTCCTGTACAATGTTACGAGCCTCCATCCATAGTTCTTCATTCACTTTGACTATCAAGTCTAATCCCTTCAATCTATTCTTTACCTCTACTATATATTCATAAAAGATGTGATATGAATGGCCTAAGGGTTTCCCCTACTTTATTCATTCTAAGCCTGAATTCGAAAACAATAAGTAGCTCACGATCTGAGCCACAGTCAGCTCCAGGTCTTGTTTTTAGTGACTGCATAAAGCTGTTCCATCTTTGGCTGCAAAGTACATAAGAAATCTGATTTTTGGTGTTAGCCATCTAGTGATGTCCATGTAAAGAGTCACCTCTTAAGATTGTTGGAAGAAAGTGTTTGTTATGACCAGCGTGCTCTCTTAACAAAACTCTTATTATCCTTTGCCCTGCTTAATATTTATTTATGTATTTATAGTAGCATTTCTATACTGCTTTTTTCACTCAAAAGCGACTCAAATTGGTTTACAGAGTCAACATAAATAACAAGAGCACATCATAAATAGCAGAACATTATACAGAAACACAATACAAAATTCAATACAAAGTTCAATACAGTTCAGCATATCACAAAAATTCCAATACAGTTCAACATCATAATATCAATAATATCAATTACAGCGCAGTCCAGGTGCTCCGACTTCCCTGCTGCCAATGCCGGGCCGGGGAAGGAGCTCAAAAAGAGATGGCAGCGGCGGGAGTTCATATACCCGCAGCATAGCAAGCCCAGGTATTTCGACTTCCCCTCAGCCAATGCTGGACTGGGGAAGCCGCACTGAATGCCCCACAATTAGAGCCAGTCTCTCCGAGAGGAGCCCCAGCTGAGCTCCCAATTCCCATGGCTGACCGTGCCAATGGGACTACTCTGGGCAGTGTCCTCAGGCCCACAGACTCATTTTACCCACCCCGCCAGTGGAGGAGGCAGGGAGGTGCAGCTCGTAGCGGTGGCGGTGTCTTCAAGCCTAACAGGGCTCCTTTTACCCACCCTGCCAGTGGAGGGGGCGGGGAGGCGCAGCTCGTGGGGGTGGCGTCTTTGAGCCTGGCGGGGCTCCTTTTACCTTCCCCACTGGTGGAGGGGTGGGGAGGCACAGCTCGTGGTAGTGGCGGCATCTTCAAGCCCGATGGGGCTCATTTTACTCACCCCACCAGTGGAGGGGGTGGGGAGGTGCAGCTAGCAAGGCCAAACTAGCCCATTTTTGCCATTAGCTTTTCTCTTCTTACTTTGGCATTTCATTTCCCTCTGATAAGGACATAGTTTTTGGTGTCACATCTATAAAGTGTTCTAGGTCTTCAGGCTTTTCTGAATCAGTGTTTGGGGCATAGAGTTGGATTATTGTGAAGTTGAATAGTTTGCCTTGAATTTGGACTGAGATCATTTTGTCATTGTGAGTGTATCCCATTACTGTTTTCCTCACATTTTTATTGACTATGAAGGCACTTCATCTTACAAAGGATTCTTGCCCAAGTAGTAGATAGAATGGTCTACTTGGTTACTTAGTTGATCTGTGTCTCACACAGATGTGGTGGATCCCACTGTTTCAGGATTTTAGCAGTCTCTCACCATCGGGAGGTCCAACCACTATCGTAGCAGGGTCCGATGGTGCACGGGGGACTGAGGCCCATGTTTTCAATGCTCCTTTAGCCATTTTAAATATGATGATATGGTTGGCTGGGCTCATGTCAAAGTCAGCCATATTAGAACAATGCACTAGTCAGATGCATTGCCCAAATACCTGGCCGTACCAAGCCAACCTGCGGTTCAAGAATTGAGAACTCCCTCTTCTGGAACACTAGCCAACACCTTTGTGGCATGGTTGAATCTACTGGTGGAATACACCTCTGCCACCATAGCTGTCGGATGGCCAGAGTCACTGCAGTACCACATTGAGGTGGAATTTGCAGCAGATATAATGGTCACTTGAATTAAATTCACCCATTACTGTCTACTTTAGTCCACTAATTTCTAGAATGTCTATGTTCAGTCTTGCCATCTCACGTGTAATCCTGTGCACAGTTGAGTATCCTGTTGGCTTTGGCCCAGTTGCTTCACTCTTTCAGGGGCTACTTGTATTTGCCCTCCATTCTTCCCCAGTAACATATTGAACACCTTGTTATCTGAGGATTTGCACTTCCAGTTTCATATATTTTAGCTTTTTGATACTGACCATACAGGCTACTAGTAGTTCTCAAAACCAGAACAGACAGACCAGAGTGAGATAATTCAGTTAATTAGAACAAGCACAATGAAATATTTATGTCTTATGGTGATTCTTCAGGAAAAAGATGGAGAAGGGTATGTGAATGTCTCAGTGCAATTGGTTTCAATGATAAGGGCAAAGAAATAGAACAGCAAATGTAATCTTTGATTTAACCAAGAAACTGGTATGTGAGGAATGTAGGGTGATAGAAAATGTAGCAAGACATGTTAAAGAGGAAACTGAGGCCGCAGAAACCAGAAATAATGCAATTAAACAAATAAATAATGACCTTATTATTTCCGAGAAACAAATTTTCCATTTTAATAAGAGCAGGAAGGCCTTATGTAGAGAGAAAAAATCAGCAAGCTCCCAATGTAATGAATGATAGAACTGTTGAGCTGGAAGGGATTATTGCAGTCCTTGAGCCCAACCCTCTACCAAACCAATTTTTAAGAAATAAGGGAGAAAAGCCTCTGTTGGTCTTCCAATAGACTTTATAATCTCATTTATATTTACAATTCTAAACAAACAAGCAACAAGCCCAAACTTAAGTCCCTGCTCTAGGCAAAATAAATGCATATCCTCTCAAGTTTCTCTTCTGCAGTTCTATAGTTTGTTTCAATTTCAGAAACCAGATTTGGCTTTTATAGTAGCATCTACAGATTTTGATCCTTGTAACCCACACAACTCATTTCTTCTTTCTTGTTCATCTTCTCTCACACGCAGTGTCAATTATGTAGAAGACTGTGAAGGACCTGGTGCTTTTGAAATGAAGATTTCTTAGCTAAACATCATCACAAAGAGCAAGACATTTTTCTGCTGCACTTTTTATTCTCAGCAGGCCCATTTTCAGCTTAAATCCTTTGGAGACTGAACTAGGCTCCTGCAGAGGTACAATGAAGAGAAGAGTTTTAATAAAATCCCTGGAGGAGAGATGGTGCTAAGGATCAGATGGTTTTGCAAGGTTTGCCGGATTTTCAGAGCATAAGAGAAAATAATCTTGTTAAACAGAAACTGACTATGGAATATAGCTTTGCAAAATACTGTTGACGGGGAAAGTATACAGGAAAAAGATAACACTAAAAAGAAAATAAATAATATATGTAAAAGTATTCCTATTAAATACAGCAGGGCTTCAAGTAAGCACTGGGATTCATAAATTATTCTGCAACAGTTTGCTATGCAACAGTTTATCCAGACTAGTTTGATCCAAGCTGCTATGTTATTTCTAGCATGCAAGTTTTCAGTCCTGAAAATAAATGTTAAAGACCTCAATCCACCTCACATCCAATAAATAATAGTCAGATATACATGGGGAAACAAATTTCAACCTGGAGTTGGGAATCCCAGATATTTCAGATGAGCTCAGAAGAGCACTGTGGAAAAAGACAGTCATCCGAGTGCACGTAACAGCCAGCTGTGGCCATGGAACTACACTTCTTCTTTTATTTTATTTTTAAATTTTTATTGGGTTTTAAGGGTTACATAATAAATGTGAAAATAATATGCAAAGTGTACAAAAATGCAAAAGAAAAAACATCATTAACATGAACATATAAAGAAAAAATACTAAAAATGCTAGTAAAACAGATACAAAAGCACTTGGCTATATTGTACTGCCATGAAATCCTTCAAAAATTAATTGTCTATTGTCAACAGGGTAGTAGGATACATCAATTGATCTTTTTTTCATCTCCCATATTTTTCTACATTAGCTAGCTAACCTTAACATTGAATATATATTTCTATTCTTATATACCCTATTTATCTATAGTCTAGCCAAGATAAAACATCAATAAAAATGGGGGGGACACACAAAATCTAATTCACCCCAGGTGACTGTACATTGCCCAGGAGGATGTGGAGGTACACATTCTTTCACTTTTTCCAAAATCAATGGTGTTCTAGTACTGGACTGTTGCTGTCTCCTTTGATACCTGTAGAATCAATAAACAGTTGCCAAATTTGCCAAAATCTATTCTCTTTTATTATACCCTTTTTCATATTTATCTCACATGTTAATTTGTCATTCAAGGCAAGCTCCCACATTTCCTTGTACCAATCAGCCATCTTTGGAATCTCATCACTTTTCCATTTTCTCGCTATACATTGCCTTCCAATTGTCATGAACAGAGATAACAACTCTTTTTTTATCCTTATTTAAATTCATATTTCCTGTGTCTGTCAGCAGAGCTGTACCTGGCCCCAGCTTAAGGTTCACCCCAAATATTCTGGTGATTTCTTTCTCTATTTCCCCCAAAATTCCTTAACCACTCTACAACTCCACCACATATGTTGATATGTTCCAAGATTATTTTTACATCTTCAACACAATTGACTTTTGTTTTTATCTATCTGATGTAACCACACTAGGATCAGGTACCATCTCCAGAGCATTTTAAAGTTATGTTCTTTTACTCTGACAGACATAGTTCTCATAATTCTTTTCTTCCATTTATTTTTCCAATCCTCCTCTGTAATACTGACATTTAGATCTTGCTCCCAGGGAACTACACTTCTTGATGCAGAACCATGAGAAAAATTGTGTAACATAAAAATATAACATAATGATTTAAGGTCTGGAATAAAGGAAATTTAAGGAGGCTAGAACTTAGGTGGATAGCTCAGTGAATTAGGTAACTGGCTACGGAGACCAAAATTAGGTGCTTAGTTCCCAATAGTACATTTCAGAAGAGCCAGCCTGTGTAGTCAAGGGCAATTTGCCCAGTTCCAGGATGTCCTGAAAAGAAAACCCTGAAATTGGTCACCATAAATCAGAATTGACATGAAACAATTATTAGAGGGTACCTATGGTCTTCTGAATTCATTTTATTTGAGGGTTCACATTAAAAAAGAGGGGGGGACATTCCTTGTATAAATTGGGCTATTGGCTAATATGTTTTCAACTTTTTTTTGTTTCTTTCACTGTGTTATTTTCTTTCCTTTAAAATATCAGCACAACCAAACAAACAACAGGTGAAAATGCATTTAGTATAAGAGAGAAACTACTAGCAGAATATTCAAGCTATCAACTTTTTTTTCACAGCTGCCAACAGTCTAACAAACCACATGAAGATAAAATTAGCAATGATCTACATACTTGCATGATGCATCAAAAGTCAGCTATCGTCACAAAACAGCTGGAGCAATCCGTAGTTAAGAACTTCAGCAGATAACTACAGCCTTGCTTACAGCAGGATTTTCCAAAAATACAAATTGGATCAGGAAATTAAAAGAAAAGCTGGTTTGAAAATAAAGAAAACAAACTCAGCTTCTTAAAGCAATATTTGTCATGTTCTTTATTCTATAGTTTGTGAAAAAGCTCCTTGAGAGGTACTGTAAAATGAAAACAGTAGAAATTTTGTTTAATGTAAAAGATATAGTTTTAGGCTATATTTACTTAAGGGAATATTTAAGGGACCGTGTCGCCCTGAGGTTTTCCGCCCGTCCTATGAGGGCAGACCAGAGAGGCTCTTTGGTGGTCCCGCCTACTAAAGAGGCACATATGGTGGGGACTAGAAGAAGAGCCTTTTTGGTGTTTGCCCCGGCCCTGTGGAACCTCTTACCATCAAAACTGCACCTCCAGACTGAGCTGCTCCCCTTTAGGAAGGCCCTTAAGACCTGGCTGTGCCAGCGGGTATGGGGTCCGTCAACTGCAACGGCCCAGTCCCGCTGGCTGGTATGATGGCCTGCTGTAACACACCTGTCTGTTTTTATTGCACTCGTCTGTTTTTTTATCGCTCCCCTTGTCCCCTGTCCCTTCCCCTCCCTCTTTTAGCTTATTTTAACTTTTTAATATCACTTTTGGCATTGTTTAATTCTCTTTTAACAGTATAAAATTTTGTCTATGTATCTTTTTCTTAAGGGGCTAGGGAGGTTGGGGTAGATATTGTTGTTTAGCCTGTATGTATTTTAACTGCCATATAAGCCACCTTGGGTCATCCATGGATGAGGAAGGTGGGGGTAGAATTTTTAATAAATAAATAAATAAATACTTTAATAGTAAAGCCTCCCACATATATGGGTTGAAATGGGTTGGGCCATGCCTGTCCGGAATGCATGTCCACACACATCCAGCCTATCCCGTAATGAGCCGGCCACGCTTACCTTGCCAAACTGGGACCATCGCCGCGAGGGTCTGGGGCCCAAAAGTGGGGTCTAAGCCCCACAAAATGGGGAAAATAATGGAAACTAAAACTCCCATGGTGCCATGGGAGAAAAATGGCAGTTTAACAGCCAGGCCTGGAAACAGAATGTTGGAGAGAGCTGATTTGCCTGTTGGACTGCAATTGGTTCTGATGCGGATGGAACAAACCCATTCCATTTAAGACTCTACAGCCCTGGAATGAGACACTTTCAATGTACATCAATGCTGTGTGAGAGAGAGACAGAGCGAGACAGGGAATGTGTGTGTGTGTGTGTGTGTGTGTGTGATAGACAATGCACAAGACAGTGGGTTATGGATCAGTCACTTGTGTGAGAGAGTGTGTCTGAATATGAGAGAGAGAGAAAGAGAGAGAGACTCTGTGTGTTGGGATGTATCAGGGTCCGAAAAACCTAAACATACAATTAGCTCTCATCCTTCCTTCCCTACCTCCAGCCGTTCTTTTCCCCTTCCTTCTTTCTTTCCCTCCATCATTCTTACCCTCCCGTCTTCCTTTCCTCCTAAATTTTCCCTCAATACCTACCATCCTTCCCTCATCATCATGCCAGGGTGAATCTCCCCAGGTTCCTTTACTGAGAGCCAGGGGGCATCACAAACAGTGTGGGGGGGAGGCAAAAAGGAAAAAACCCTCCCCAAGCCACCCCCACCCCAAGGGTTGACCTCCCAAAAAAACACCGTAAGTAATAGACACGTCCCAGTAAGCCTCCATCAAAACACGAATCAGTCTGCTTCTGCAGACATTTCCATGGTCATGTGGCAGGCCTGACTACACACTGGAGCACACATCAAACCATCTATGGCAAAACAAAATTCTGCATCTGCATCCCAAATACACACACACACAAAATAACCAGATAAACATATCATAAGAAAGGACATACCTTCCCACAATTAAAAAAAATAACTCCCCACCGGGCAAGGCCGGGCAATCAGCTAGTGTGTGTGTGTGTGTGTGTGTGTGTGTGTGTGTGTGTGTGTGTGTGTGTGTGTGTGTGTGTGTATATATATATATATATATATATATATATATATATATATATATATATATATATATATATATATATATATATATATATATATATATATATATATATATATATATATATATAAACTCCACTATATTGACTTCAGTCAGGATTGTTGCACTTGGCTCTCCAGATGTTCTTGGACTTCAATTCACAGAAGCCCAAGTCAGCACACTTGCTGATCATGTATTAATTTAATTTAATTGTTGGATTTCCATACCACCCACTCGACCACGGCCGACTCAGGGTGATTCACAATTACCAAAAGCCCAAGTCAGCACTCCTGCTGATCAGGGCTTATGGGAATTGAAGTTCAAGAACATCTGGTGTGCCAAGGTTAGCCATCACTGTACTAGACTCTCCTGCTCTCTGAGGTAGCCAGTAGAAAGGCTATCCTGAGGGCAATGAACACAAGTTGCTCAAATGGTGGTCTAGTTAAGTCACTAAGGACTAAATTGATGCTGCAAGTGGAGAACATGCAGCCTGCTGTGAAGGATTTGCATGGCATTTTGCAGATACTTTTGCTCTGGTTACTTAGATTTGGGTAGTGTAGTTGATACAATATTGATTCCTACTTGTCCTGTTTGAATGGATAAATTTCAGCCTCTGTAGTCTGAGGGCAATGACAGGATCTTTGGAGAGATGAAATCCACCATATGTGTGCTGGATGTTTGTCCATCCTGGCTTATAAAAGTAGCTTCAGGGGAACTTGCTGAGTAGTTAAGAGGTGGGTAAACATCTCCCTGCAGTAAAGCAGACTACTGGTATATTTAAAGGAGGCAGTGATAGTAAAAAAAAAATCCTCCTTGGACCCCATTGTATTAGATCATTTATTGATTAGTCTCCAATATTCCAATTTTGGACAAGGTATTAGAGCAGGTGGTGGCTTCTCAGCTCCATGGGTTCCTGGATGAGGTATATTGTCTAAATCCATTTCATTATGGCTTCAGCCCTGGGAAAGTGAAATGGCCAGCTCTTTCTTTCATCATGAGGGAGCATTGCACCAGATCTTTCAACCCCAAGGACCATATTTCAGGATGGAGGCAGTAGAATCAGTAACAATAACTGAACTGAAGCTTGCCTGTCTTTGCTCATTCCTTCCTCTGAAAGATCTCTTGCACTGAGGGGGCAATTGAAAATACATACTACGAGACTTCAGGCCCTGCCAAAACATAAAGAGGCTCTTTGGGATTAAGCCTTAGGCAGCAGGACTACTGCATGTGGAAGATGCTGAGAAAGACCTGGAGTTGGGTGGAGGAGAAACAGACATTGAATGAATAGGGGTCTATGAAGAGTCCAGCAAGATTTTCTTGAAAGGTGATAGGAGCCTCCAAAAGAAAACAAGCTTCTACCAATGCACTGGGGTATCTTTTTCTTTCATCTAACGCAGTTTTCAACCTTTTAAAGATGGGGGCTGGGTATGCTCCCTCAGACAGCTTCAGGGGCTGGATGGCCATTTTGCCCTTTCTCCACCACATGGCACTTCCTGGTGGGGTGGAGGTGGTGGTGGGCCACTTGAAATGGCACCATGGGCCACATTTGGCCCATGGGCCACAGGTTGAGAATCTTTGCTCTAAAGAAAGGGGGAAGCATACGCCTTCCAGAGGTCTTCTCCCTATCATTGATCTTTTCCACTTGGTGTAGACCTGACTTAGGCTCCTTTAAGGTGCTGCAGGCTGCGGCACAGGCAGGGAGACCCCGACAGCTAGCGGGCCGAAAGGGTGGGCTTCTCTTGGCTTGGCAGAGAAAGGGTCTGTCCAGATAGTCTGGCTCATTGGTTCACAGAGAAATGGCAATCCGGGACAAACTACGCAGGGGAAATAAAATTACAAAGACCCCTGGGATGGAAGTGCCACTTTCTCATGTGAAAGTCACCCTTATCTTGCTTCTGGAGGAACTAATGGCCTTGGGTGAGCAGAAAGGTGCATAGGGGTGAAACCTCTGTTACCTTCTTTCTCAACAGCTACTCGTTGTCTTCAGGATGCCGGGCGAAGTTATTTCTTCCAGATAACAGAGCCCACAAAGTAGACACAATTCTCCTTGTAGAAGAAGGCCTTGTTGTATTTAGTTCCCCCTCCTCAATTTGCCCCAGGTTGCAAAAAGGAGCAAAAAGAGTTCTTGGCGAACAAAGTCCATTTTATGTTTTTTATTGGAAAAATATCAAAGTCCAATAAATGCAGAATATAGAAAAATGACTAATAACTAAACTAAGAATAAAGCTGAAACATTTCAAATGAAAGAAAAGAAATAAAGAGCTATTAGCTAACACTTGCCTAAGTTAGAGTGCGGCAGTCTTTGCCACCCCATGTGAGATAGCGCAGAGCGAGGACCATCGAGATGGCAAACGATACGGGTCCTTGTAGCACCGGGAGAGTGGGCTCTTGAGAGCTTTCACCAATAGGTTTTTATAAATTTCCCTATGGGAAAATATCCTAGAAAAGTCTTAATTGACCACTCAAAGTGACAGTTTCGTGCTTAGATCAAAGGATAGCAGGTGACTGGCTATCAGTGTTCTCATCTCACTTTGTGAGATTGGACCATCTCTTGATACCATTCCCAGTGCTTGGCCTTGAGAAAAGTATAAGAGGTGCTTTCCCAGAAGCTGGGTAAAATGGTGGAGTGTGCTTTTTAAAATGGCTTCTCTTAGGCTAAGTGGAATAAACGATAGAAAGAAAATAAAAGCAGTGCTAGCATATTTAGGTAAAATCCTACTAAACTAACAGGTAATTAACATAAAATGATGTCATCCCACATGGAATCATGACACCCCCTACCCCCATGTGGGACTGTCTTCACTTGTCCTGGCACATCAATATGAGCTATATAAGCTGAACCGCCCACTCCCATTGTTGAAACTGGGGAAGCAAAGAGGCCTGTGGCTGCAGGCTGTATTTTTATGTCCAACTAGTGAAAGAAGATGGGCACTAAGACACATAAACATGCCACTCCTAACTCCCTTGCATATTAGCTAGAACAAATCCAGTGTTTAC
The DNA here is from genome assembly GCA_035047345.1 of Bradypodion ventrale. Classification (NCBI taxonomy): domain Eukaryota; kingdom Metazoa; phylum Chordata; class Lepidosauria; order Squamata; family Chamaeleonidae; genus Bradypodion; species Bradypodion ventrale. The sequence continues at coordinate 114,982,936 of JAWDJE010000005.1, read as the reverse complement.
TTCAGCATTTTCTCAACTGTATAGAAGCTTAGGAGCATCCTTATGAATTGAAGAAAATTATTTGGCTGTCTTTCCCTATTCTGATCCCTCATTGGGTTCCATCTCACTTTCTGAGATGTTGCCCCTAGCAAACCCCCCCCCCCTCCCAACTTGGGCATCCATATCAAGGCCTTCTGCTGATGTAGCACTTGAGATGCCTACCTCTCCTAATGATAACACCAATCCTGGGTGGAGATGAATTGCCATTGACAAGACTGTGCACAACAATTTGCATGTGGAGTTATACTGTTGTTAAACTTAGAGGGAAGATTTCAGACTGCTGCAATCCTGAGTGACATGTCCACTGGGCATGATTTGAACATTTGCTTTGTTCACTTTTGCTTATCCTTGTAATAACAGCCTAATCTTTTAAAAAATAACTTTGGAAGTGTTTTCTGTATATTAAATTGAAGTGCAATCATAAAAACATGAATTGTGTAAGGACTGTACAGCTTCAGTTGTTTTCTTGTCAGAACAAGAACAGTGATTGACTGCAGCTCACCGCTATGTTATTTAGATAACATATATCAGTTTCTCTCTATGTTAAGGGCAAACTGGTTTTAAATGGCCATCTTCAGAAGAGAGGAATTGGTGCAGACGTAACAGCTATCATATAAAATGTGTGTTTCAAAATATGGACAAAGCTTGTAAAATTCAAATACCATGAAAAAGGTATCAATGACCTGTGGAAAAGGAAACTCAGAGAAGAACTCAATGTGAAATAAAATAGCAGTTTTGGAATATCACTAGGATTTTGTTTGCTGTTTGTGGATTGTTAGGGTATATATGGTACATTACAACAGAGCATCAGCACTAATTCTACATGGCAGCTCCTTAGAATACCATCTGCTTCTCCAGTAACTGTTAATATAATTGTAATTATCTAATTCTAAGTACTATATTGGAATATCATTTGCAAATTAATCAACTGCAGACTGGTAAAACAAATGACATGCTTGTCGGAAGACAACAACATTATTTCAGTTTCTCTAAAGGTTCGGAAATATTGGCTACTGTACAAAGAGTAGGTGCTTGAGAGGGGAAAGGTTGCTTCAAAAGCTCAATATATATACTGGTAACCTCAGGGTCTTGAACTAGTCACCATTTCCCCATATCCAGACTATTTCATGTTTGCTGAGCCAGCAGGCAGGTGCTTAAGGTGGGATAAACCAACTGCTGTGCCATTAGAACATAATGGCACATCATGGCTAGCACTGAAAGTGTGTTAATATGGTGGCAGAAGCAGAAAGGACAAAGCACAAAAAATGGATACAGTACTATTAGACAATTGTAACTGAAATGTCTGTTTATGGGTCTACAAGTGTGTTGTGTCCAAACATTATATTGTTTTAATTACCGTATTTATTCGAGTATAACGCGCACTCGTGTATAACGCGCACCCCTAATTTTCCATGAAACCTCGGTATAAAATTTTTTTATGCGTGCAGGTGAGCGGCGGCGGCAGCGGGACCTGGGCGCCTGCCGCCGCCTGGGAGGGTAGGGCCGCGGCGTGCTCCGTGCCTACCCGGCGCCGGCTTCTTGAGTCGCGCGGCCCGGGTAGCGCGGGTGGCTGGCGTTAGTGCCTCCCCCGGAGGGTTCCCTTCTCGTCCCGGCGGGTGCGTGCAGGTGAGCGGCGGCGGCAGCGGGACCTGGGCGCCTGCCGCCGCCTGGGAGGGTAGGGCCGCGGCGTGCTCCGTGCCTACCCGGCGCCGGCTTCTTGAGTCGTGCGGCCCGGGTAGCGCGGGTGGCTGGCGTTAGCGCCTCCCCCGGAGGGTTCCCTTCTCGTCCCGGCGGGTGCGTGCAGGTGAGCGGCGGCGGCAGCGGGACCTGGGCGCCTGCCGCCGCCTGGGAGGAGGGCCGCGGCGTGCTCCGTGCCTACCCTTGAGGCTCGTTTAAAAGAGGCTCGTTTATAACGCGCACCCAGTCCTCGTGTATAACGCGCACCCAAACTTTGATTTCTTTTTTGGGTATAAAATTTTGCGCGTTATACTCGAATAAATACGGTATATTGTATTATTGCTTTAAGTCTTTAGACAACATTAAGTCTTTGCAGCTGAAGCATGCCCTTTCTTTAAGTCGCTTAATTTGTATTGCTATCACCTGTAGCTGATTGGTTCTAACACAGGTTCCCACATTTTCAGAAGCCCGGGCAAATGGATCTATGTAACTGCTGTTTTGTCTGTATATAAGTAACTACCTCATCCCTGTTTTCCCCAGTCCGATCTAGGCAGAACTGAGCTACAATAAATTACTTGTTAGTTAACCCAGGATCTGCTGTCGCATTGCAAGACTCAACATTGGCAACAAGGATGGGATCCGCTGTTGCTGCAACGCTGCTCGGAGGATTCGATGTGTCTAAGGCAGACACCTGGCCAAGCTACAAAATCCAATTTGAGAATTGGGTTAGAACCAACAAGTCATTTCTTATTGCTCAGTTCTGCCTAGATCGGACTGGGGAAAACTGGGACGAGGTAGTTACTTATATACAGACAAAACAGCAGTTACATAAATACATTTGCCCGGGCTTCCAAAAATGCGGGAACCTGTGTTAGAACCAATCAGCTACAGGTGGTAGCAATACAAATTAAGTGCCTTAAAGAAAGGGCGCTTCAGCTGCAAAGACTTAATGGCATCTAAAGATTTAAAGCAATAATACAATATAATTAAAGCAATATAACATTTGGACACAACAAAGTGGCACTAGAAGGAGATGAGAATCAAGCTCTATTTATAAGGGTCTTGCTTCTATATTTAAAGTGAATTTGAAATAGAAGAGAGATTATATATTCCTCATCTTCTACCCAAGGTATGTTTTATGCTCACCATTCAAAAATATCACAGCTGAGCCTATGAGTACTTCATAAGCACTATCATAAATTTTTAGAAAGAAATTCTGGCAGGAAAACAATTATGCAAGTAGAAGGATAGTTATATCCACAGGTATTACTGTTTAATATCAAAGAGTATGTCCAGACAGCCCACTTAGCCAACTCCTTGGAGCTCTCAGGGATTGTTCCTATCTCCAGTGTCCACATATCATTAATGGTATATATATTAATAGCAGTTCATGGAATAGTACCAAAAAAAATAGAACATCACAGAAGTTTAAATTCTTGGTACTCTGAACAGTGGTAGCCTTAGCTGAAAAACTTACACATTGGTGAATCTAAAATATCTGATTTTTATAAAATGTGCGATTTTATTTTTATACACATTTCAAAAAGACCTTAACATTTATCTAAGCCCTGAATCCTCTGCCAATAAGTAGATAATTAAACTAAAATTCTATGCATTGCTTTCTTTTATCTTGCTATGTACCCATTAAAAATTAAGTACAGTAGGCTCAATGATGGTAATGTAACATGACAAGAAAGTGCTACCATCAACTAAATGCCAACCCTGCTATCTTGCTGGTAATGATAGAGTCCCCAGATACTAAGAAACCCAATGGAAGTTTGACCCAAAGCAAGTGGTTACCAATGGTACCTGTTCCCGGCTTAAGGGCAACTAATTACAGCACCTAGCTATGGATAATTAACAGCAACCTGCTTATACAAGTCCCAATGGAAATTTTACGTGCTTATTTATATATAATATATACAGTAGTCTGGTTTATAAACCTTTCTCTTCATGAGGCAATGCAAGACCGTTGATTTGATACCAACTCAACTATCATCCAGGTTAACAAAGGTCATGCTTTTGGATATGGGGCATGTTCAAAAAGTCAGTTTCATTCTCCTGCTGAAACACCTGTTGTTACACTAACACTACTGATGAAAGTCAGTGCCATCATTGCTAATCTCGTGAAATGATTACTGTAACACTCTCTACATGGGGTTGCCCCAGTGGTGGGCATCAGCAGGTTCACACCAGTTCGCCAGAACCAGTAGCAGAAATTCTGTCTGGCCCCGCCCATCCAGGTTTTGAAATAAAGTAGTCCTAATTCCGTTGCAACACAGGGCTTTCCCCCTGGCCACGACCACCATACCATGCCCACAGTTTGGTAGTAATTTTTTTTGGAGCCCACCACTGGGCTGCCCTTGTCCCTGAAATGGAAACTTCAACAGGTCCAGAATTCAGCTGGCAGGCTGATTACAGGAACAAAGAAATTTGAACATATTTCTCCAGCCTTGGCAGGTCTGCACTGGCAGACCTGTTCTTTACTGTATTGATTCAATGTGTTCTTCTTGACATTCAAGGCACTATACAGTTTAGGACCTTCTTACCTGTTGGAGCATCTTTCCCACAGAACATCAGCCCACATCACCTGCTCCTCATAAATATCACAGCTCCAGGTGCCAACCCTGAGAATGATGAAAAAGGCCTTGACTAGAAGAAGAGTCTTCTTGGTGGTGGCACTAAGATTGTGGAATACATTACCTGTGGAGTTATGCCAGGTCTCATTTCTGGATGTTTTTTAAAAGCAATTGAAACCCTTTCTCTTCAAAGAGGCATTTAGAGATAACCTTTATCAGCCAACCAATAGTTAAATTAGTTGACTAATTTATGATATTTTACACCTTACTGTTGCCATAGTTCAATTTACTTTGTTTTATTTATATGTTGTATATTGATTGTGATTGTTTAAGGTTGTGTGGTTTGGTTTTTTTTTTCCCCCATTTGTTTGTGATTTATGGTGCTTTGTAAAAAAATAAAAACATAATAACTGTTGTACACTGCCCAGAGTGAGATATATCCCAGATGGGTGGTTCATACATACATACATACATACATACATACATACATACATCTAGCAGTTTATTGCTTAGCAGACAGCATTTCTAATTTGTTACACATTTCACTACAGTTAAAGAACAAAAAACTTTGACACTCCTTCCATGGAAACATAGTTCTACTTCATCAGATTATAATAGAAAACAATTAACATTATTACAAGTTGCAAATGAGAATCAAGCTCTGTTAACAAAAGTCCCACAGTGAAGGGACTTCAGAAACATTATATGGACAACATTCCTGTTGCCTCCTGGATGATAATGATAATAATTGACAACTGAGCCTGTTGATTAAATTAGGCTGTCTTCAGAGAGCATCAACAGACTGCATGTGCAGACATAATTAAGATGAAAGGATCAACAACTGACTACATTTTATGGATTGCTCATATTTTCCTCCATATTATACATTCCAGCCATCTCCAATTTTAGAAAATAAATATACAATATTGTCCTGGGACATGAAAGGTATCACTGATAAAACAGATAATTTTAATAAACTGGACATCATATTTTGGTAACAACAACAACAACAAACATTTTGTATAGAAATTGGAGTTCCATCAAACAGCTATATCAGAGGTACAGAAAATACAAAAAAATGTGAAATACTAGGCATTAAGGGAAGAAATTAAAAGAATATGGAAGCAAGAGCAGGTCATCCTCATCTCCATACTAATGACAGCAACAAGAGTTGTTCCAAACCTTTGGTTACCAATTTAAAACAATACCCAAACGGCTGCTAATTTGCCTCCTAAAATTCTAAACTCAATGATCTTGCAAAACTCCGCCAATTTCTATGATTTGAAAATGTGATCTCTCAATATTGCTTTTAAAAAGAAAACAACAAGGATTTGTTTATCCCAGGAACATAGTTCCACTGTAGCATACACTGACAAGTAAGCTCCTGAACAAAAATAAACTTTTTACAACCAGAAAAAAGCCACAAAAGGCTAACTTTCATTTCTTGCACAAATTATATCTACATTATGGACAAAGCTATCTCCATTACACAGGATAGCTGTCATTACTATATTCATATTAAATTGAGACCTCCCAGTTGCCACTCTTAAAGAAAACACTATAGAGGCAGATAGATTTTATTGATGACTAGCATAGTTTGCCCGGCCTTGCTGGGCAGTTTTTATTTGTTTTTTGTTTGTTTGTTTTGTTTTTTGTTAAGGGTGGTTTGGGTGGGTGCATTTTGCATTTGTGGTTTGTGACTTTTTTTGATCTATTTTATTAGATTTATGTGCGATTTGGATTTATTTCTTATTTTTCTGACTTGTTTTTACTCTTGTAGTCTCTAGGTGGGGCTCTTAGTAATAGTGTTGGATTCTCTTTTTGTTAGACTTGTTTTTTCTCTCCCGGCCTCTAGGTGGGACTTATTCCGGTAAGTAGTCTTTGTTTCTTCATTTCTGTTCTGGAGTCGTGGAGGGAGAACGTGCTGATGATTTCTCTGCATTTTCTTTCTTCTGGGTTTTGTTTTGGGTTTTTTGGTGTTGGACTGGGAGGTTCTTCTTTTGTGTTTTTTGGTGTTTTTAGATGTGTTTAATTGTTTTGTTTATTTCTGGTTGGTTTTTATGTTTCTGATTTCTTTTGTGATTATTTGTTTAATTTGTGGTATTTTTGTTGTTTGAGTTAGGTATTTTTGTGTTGTAGTTAGGTATTTTTTCTGTGATTTCATGGTATTTGGAGTGTTTTTGTTTGTGGATTTTGTTGTTTATTGTTTTGTTGGTTAATGCATTTGTTTATTTATTTATTTATTTGTGTTTTATTATTTTTGGTGTTTCGCATTTTGGGTAAATGTTTTGTTTTGTTGTAGGTGTGTATTTTTGCATGAAGAACGGGCTGCCTGTCGGTTCCTCTTTTCCCCATTGCTGCTTCGAATTTTGGTTTTAATGCAGCAATGGGGGAAAGAAGGAGCTGGCAGTCAGCGTGTTCTTCCCCCCGGTAAGGTTTGTTAGGTAGGTCAGGAGAGAAGGAGGCAGAGAAGAGATATCTGCCTGACAATGGTTCTCTCCTCTCTGTCTCCTTTCTCTCCCGACTTACCTAACTGGAGAATGGCAGGCAGTGATCTGTAAGGGGTGGTGCTCTTCCTTGTGGATTGCTGGCTGCTGCTTTTCTATTACCTCCGTCGGAGGTTCAAAGGCAGCAGTCAGTCATCCACCAGGGAGGGTGCTTCCCCTGATGAACTGCTGCCTGCTGGTGGTATTTTCCCCACCCCGGCTCAACTGACCTTGAGGCCAGCAGTGGTCTCGCCATGTCTTTGGTGGGGTAGTGGGAGGAGAGGGAGTTCCTCTTCTCCCCGTTGATCCAGGAAAGAAGGCCGGCGGTGGTCTCGGCATGGGTTTTTGTGTGTGTTTGTTTGCGAGGTCATGTGGCAGACTTGCGCTGAAGTGCACATGGTGCATAGGACACTGGGACTTGGAGTTTTGTTTGTTTTGTTTGCGTTCGTGCAGCGGTTTTTTCTGCAGCTCGATTTCAATTGGGTGCACCACGGTTCCCAATGTTCTTTTTGCTTGCGCCTCTCAGCCTGATTGGCTGAGGTGCACCGCGGCACAGAGGACACTGGGAATTGGAGTTGTTTCCCTTTGTTCCTGTTCATAGGGCTGCTGCCCCACTGGTGATGACCAAAACCCCGTGGCGCTGAGAAGGCAGGGGTTATGGTGAGTGCGGAAGGCTAGGTCGGGGATGGTTGAGCCTGGTGTGGGAGCCTTTGAATGAACCCAACGGTTAACCCCTCTTTTTATAGGTATAGATATACTCTTCACACTCTGTCTGAGTTTTATCAGAAACCTGGATAATGTCCAAATAATGTCAATATAGTATTGTTGCCTGGTTGCAGGTTATGAAACCATGCGGAAAAATTAAGATTTTGTTTCTTCTGATCCATTACTCCATCCATAACTCTTCTCACTCTTCTACAGTTTATTGCAGGAGACAACTGTAATGTTACTTGCCACAGATCTTAGTGAACTTGACATCTTGGGAACAGGAGAATAAACTCATAGTTGCATTGCCTTTTGTAACACAGGCAGAGCTAGGAGAATGTCTCATAATAATTATAATCCATGTAAGAAAACATACTCCTTTCTCAGAGGGTAGGCTGATCCATCTATATATCTTTGTCACTACTAAAGTGGAATGCAACATTCATATGTGGGGATTTCACAATCCCTATTGCTACACTTGGACAATTTTAATAATCTCAACATGAATTGTTCCAGGTGTGATAATAAACCACAACTGAAAAGTATCATCAACAGTTAGAAGTTTCAGGTTGGCAATTAGTCTAATGGGTTGCTTCCCTCCTCCTTTTCAGTCACAGCGAGCTTCCACATTGCTATCATGTTTCTTCGTGCACATAGCATAAACAGCCATTGCACCATAACACTGTCAAGCAAGAAATTTGAAAATTTGCCTTTCTTATAATTTGTGAGATATAAAAGGAGTTACAAAAATACATTATTCTACCACACAGAGCATGTGATACATAAGCCATGTTTTCTCATGCATCACTTACTTACTTACTTACTTACTTACTTACTTACTTACTGCAAGTACTGTAGTTAAGTTAGGCTCTTATGAATAGGAAGGTAAGTAGAACAAAACTAAAAAATGATACCATCTGCTATTTCTATATCAATGGTTGAGACCTCACGAATAAAAACAAACAGCTCTATGCTTTGGGATAGATAGATAGATAGATAGATAGATAGATAGATAGATAGATAGATAGATCTTTATTGTCATTGTCCTGCACAGATACAAGTGTCTTTCGTACCACTTACTACAAATTCTACAGCACTTTAATTTTATCAATGGTTACCAGGACACTGGTTTCTCCCTTATCCAACATTGTGCCATACTTACACAATGTAACTGCCCTATGGCAGTTACACTGTATGTGGTTAGCGGTGTTGGTGTGTTGTACTTCATGAGGAGGTATGCATGTTGAAACTGAAGTAATTATGAGTGGATGTTGGAATGCTCATGTGCGGTGCTGTGTGCTGACTTGATTGAAGAGAACTAACAGGGGAAGATTATGAGTAGGAATTGGTTTTGATAGTTGATTAAATAGTTGGTTCTGAGGAAGTAGTGTTTTGGGGATAGCATAGAGTGCTCTGTTTACTATAAGTGAGTGAATAAGAGAGAGAGAGAAATAGAAGACTGAATTTTATTGTTGTTACTATTTTTGTATCCAGATAGTTTTTCCTTCTCCCATCTTACTTGTTGATCCAAAACAAACTCCCTCTTTTCTTTAATAAACTCTCTTCATCCTAACAGTTAGTAAGGTTTAGTTAGGTTTTCACAGCAGTCAATCAAGCCTCTACACCCATGTTCCAGCATGTTAGGCTAGGGATATGAGAATAGTTGATGGTTTCATGCAACATCAATGTACAGTATTTAAAAAGGCACAGTGAGATTTTAGGTTATTTTGTATAAAACCAGTAGGGTCAAGGTAGCACCGGCTGAAGACACAAATAGAAGAAAAAGCTCGAATATTGGGGAAAGTGTGAGGGCAGTTGTCTCTGGAAAAACACTAAAACCAACAGCATAAAAATATATAAGGAGCTGAGGCTGTAGTGATTAAATACAGCAAGGCTTCCCAACCTTTTCAAGCCGGGGGCTGGTCACACTGTCTCAGTTAGCTTCAAGGGCCAGATGGCCATTTTCCATGCCTGCATGATGGGGGTGGCCATTTTGTCCCAACAGCTTCAAAGGGGCAGCCATTTTGTTTCTTGAATGCCCTTGAAAGGGTGGGGGGCTACATGAAATGGTGCCACAAGCTGGATCTGGCCTTCATGCCTTAGGTTGGGAACCCCTGATATAGAATGTAGATTACAAATGGGAAACTGATACTCACTGAAGGGTTGAAGTGAGCAGGGATGTCTCCCCAGGTAGCCACATTTACAAACTCAGCAAAATATGGACCAGCATTTAAATAATGGTTTTCAAAGAGAATAGCCAAAAAAGGAATTATGTTTCTTTGAAGAGTTACTCTGATTCCTTTTTCTTGTAAACACAATACAGCGTTCTCAATTCAGACTAATAATACCGCTAAGTGTCAAGTGATTGGTTCCCCAGTTAGTAACACCATCACCTCATAAGAGGCCATTAAGACTGGGATCTACATTCAACTTTCTAAAATATTATCACAAAGTATCACTTTTCCCAATAATAACTCCTTATATAAATGTGTTCTTGTTATCACTTAGACTTACTCACTGACATGCAAACAGACTAGCTCACTGTTTCCATGGACTCGAATGTTTCAAATCATGGAGCATGTGATCTGGGGGGGGGATCCTGCAGGCAGGCCTCAGAAGTGTTTACAGCCAGCTCCATATGTGCAACCGATTAAAGACAATTTTGAATTGCACATAATTTGTATTAAATGTACCTCAAACCAGTAAACAAAGATTTTAATCAGTGGTGATTTGTTGCTGATGATATCATTGCTGTTGTGCACAACAGGATTTTCGCCAAAGGAAATATAAGTTTTCAATATTTACCCTCAAAATGATAGACAAAATGAAGTCTGATGAAATATACTAACAACCGGTTCTTAAATGTCTTTACCAATGGTTGAACATAATACTGTATAATAATTGGACACCAATATAAGAAAAATGAGAAAAGTAATTCGACCAACTTCTAAAGTTTTATTAACAACAAAAACAGAGTCTACATTGATATTTACTAATGGCTTACAAAAATCTCAGTTTAAAACCCTAATTCTAAATTCTCAAGTACTTGTGAATGTCATGTTTGAAACAGTTTGCTTATTTGCCTTGTAAAGGTTATTGTTTTCCATATATTGCAATAGCTGACACTTTTCTGTATATTTAGTGTAAATATTTTCCTGGACAATCTCAGAAGTGAAAGTACTGTATTGCATTTTACTAAGCATTTCTGAATGTTCTTATGTACCAAGTATATACATGAACAAGTATATAAAGGATAAGATAAAACATATCATATTATAGGAATATTGAAGCAAGCTTCACATTTTATGATTATCACATTTGTCACTACTGGAACAGTGTTAGTTTATGTTCCTATCAGGAAAACTTTCAAAGCCTAACAGACAGATGCAAGTTGTTCAATATGTAAGCTACACACCAGGGGTCAGCAACATTTTAAAGTCAGGATCAGGTCACGCTCCCTCAGACAGTTGAGAGGGTCATACTGGTGGTCCCTGTACTGGAAATGCTGCTGTAAACATGTCCACAGCCACTGTAAACACAGACACTTCTGGTGGCAGCAGAAACAGTGGCAGTAGTGGTTGGAGTGAGGGCAGGGGACGGATGATTTGGCTCCATGGGCTGAACTCAGCACATGGGCCATAGGTTGCCGACCCCTGCTGTACACAAACATAAGATCCACAACTAATTACAACTCCCTGGCACATATACATGTCTATATAAACACATACTTTCCATTCGATAGTCTATTCCAGTGATGGTGAACCTTGGCACTCCAGGTGTTGTTGGACTTCAAATACTGGAAGCCCAAGTTAGCACTCCTGCTGATCAGGGTTTCTGGGAATTGAAGTTCAAGAACACCTGGAGTGCCAAGGTTAGCCATCACTTTATTCTCTAGGAAAGTTTTTTGAAAGTTTTTTTTAAAGTGATCCAAATGTAGTTCACTGATTTCAACTAATTTACATAAGAGTCTGAAAAGGCACATCCACCAACTTTTAAAATGTTTTTGATGTTTTTTAATGTTTTATGATTATAATGTTTTCACTGTTGTTATGCTGCCCAGAGATGCTCATTTGATTTGGGCTGCAATATATAAATTTGAATAATAAATAAATACATAAACTTCACATTTCTGCAGCAAGATATTATGTAGAACTATTGATCACATGATAAATGCCAAGTATTTTAGCTAAATAACCAACATACCCTTTGAAAAATTTCAAGCACATTAGCTACACCTCTGTGCTAAAAGCAGTCTACTTCTCATCCCTCTATAGTTCTATCCTCTGTACAGATGAACCTCCTTTAATTCCCATTGCAGCCCTATTAATTGCAATGCTGCATTTAACATCACTTATTCCAATTTTATCATTCTTGGCCATTCTTGCATGACAACCTGCTCATGGGCAAGCTATTCCCTTTCAGCTAGTTTATAAAATGAGAAAGGAAACATGCATTAAAATAAAATTGTAATGACTAATGTCAGATTCCTTTAATAACCTATATTTTTGTTCCTAACAGCACTATTCTGGTTTGAATCTAACAGCTTTAGTACAAACATTTGTTACTCTTTATTGCAACTTCTACCTGGACGATGATCTATTAAAAATTGAAAACAACTGAAGCTATTTGTTAAAAGTTACATATACATACCGGTAGCTATGCTGAGAAATGCTCTGGAACCAAAAAAAAAAAAAAAGATGGCCCAAAAGTTAAAAATTATTACATGTAAACAGACTAGAAATAATTTACAACCTCTATAAATCTCAAGTAACATCACAAATAATGTAAACATAAAGGTCAACATTCAGCAATTTGTCTTCATGTTCAACCCAAGTGCACTTCCCTTCTTTTTCCCACTGAAGGCTGCTGAAATAAACTGCTGAAGAGAGTGGAGTCCCATAGAACTGTTTTTAGGGTAAAGTGAGAAAGAGGAAACAAAGTTATATCAGCAAGAATACCATAGCTTGTCAGACGTACTTTCGATCCTCCGCAAATACAACATAGTCGTGACATGTTTTCAAGCTACAGTTTTAGGACCTCAATCACATTCATTCATGTGGTATCTGAAAATCACGTGAATTAGAATCATGCCCTCATAGCTATTTCTTCTCTTAAGCCACTGCATCACAGCATACTCAGTCAATGTGCAAGTGCAGTGATACCAAAAGAGCATGACATCATTATTCCTTGCAGGGATGCTTTTCTTTTATGTTTATGCTCAAAATGCAAAAGAAAGCCTAAATAGGAATGAAAAATGTGCTACCCGTATTCTAATCCACTGATGTAAGCTTCGTAAAGAAATGTTTTTTAGGCTCCCAAAGCATTTTCCCCCTTGGTCCCTGGAGTCTCTCTATATGGAGCCATAGGGTTTAGTTAAATAGTTCTGATTCTCCATAAGGTGGCAGAAAGGGGCAATATCTACAAGAGAGTTCATGCTCCTAATGTACATTTTCTCCTGGTCTATACTTGGAAACAAACTATGTATTTTTAAATTAAGGATTAGTAAGTGTGTCCAAAAAATTAGTATAGAACTAGCATATTTTGCCCAGCCTTGCCGAGCAGTTTTGTGTGTGTGTGTGTGGTTTGTTTGTTTTTTTGGTTTTGTTTTTTTGTTTTGTTATTATGGGTGGTTTGTGGTGGTGACTTGGAATTTTTGTTTTTTGAATTTTTTATTTTATTTTTTATTTGGATTTTTAAAATATTTTTTGACTGTTGGATACTCTTCCAGCCTCTAGGTGGGGCTGTGATTAAGAGTGTGATTGTCTTTGTCTCTTCAGTTCTGCTGTGGAGGTATGGAGGGAGGACGTGTTTCATAAGTTCTCTTGAGTTATTATCTTATTTTTTATTTTGTTGTGATTTTGGGATGCTGGGCTGGGGGTTTAAGTAGAGTGTTTCTTTATTTAATTAAGTGTTTTTGCTTGTTCTTTTGTATTTTTTCTGGATTTTATATGTGTTTTATTGATATGGATATTTTTGGTTGTTATTTCTTTTTTTTAAAAAAAAATCATATTTATTTTTGTAATTTGTGTTATTGGTTTTTGAGTAAGGTATTTTCATGTTGTTATGGTGCAGATAGGTGTTTTTAGTGAGTTTTCATGGTTTTTCGTTAGCGTTTGGTATTTCAGGTGTTGTTTACTGGGTTTGATTGATTGATTGATTGATTGATTGATTGATTGATTGATGGATGGATGGATGGATGGATGGATGGATGGTTGGTTGGTTGGTTGGTTGGTTGTATTTTTAAACTGTTTTGTTTTGTTGTGCTTGTGGTTTCTGGGGTGAGGAACGGCCTGTCTGTCATTGCCTCTTTTCCCCATTGCTGTTTTGACATTAGCTTTCGATGCAGAGATGGGGAAAATGAAGAGCCGGCAGTCAGCTCGCTCTTCATCCGGTAACATTGGTTAGGTCAGTCTGGGGAGAAGGAGGTAGAGAAGAGCTATCTGCTTCACAATGGTTCTCTCCTCTTGGCCTCCTTTTCCCCTGGCTTACCTAACGGGAGATCTGAGTTTGTGGCTGTGAAGGTGGTTTTTTGTAAAAATTTTAGTGCGACAGGCAACGTTCCTTGTGGATTGCTGGCTGCTGCTTTTCTATTACCTCCTCCGCTGTTTTATGCTAGTTTTCTAAACAGTGGTATGGGTAGTACAAAGGCAGCAGCAAGTCATTCGCCAGGGAAGGTGCTTCACCTGATGAAGTGCTGCCTGCTGCTGGTCCCCCCCACTGACTCAACTTACCTTGAGGCAAGCAGTGGTCTCGCCATGTCTTCAGCGGGGTAGCGGGGAGAAGAGGGAGTTCCTCTTCTCCCCGTTGCTCCAGGAAAGAAGGCTGGTGGTTGTTTCACCATGATTTTTTTGCGGTTTGGGTTAGTGAGGCCATGAGGTGCTGCGTCCGCCTTCGGCGGCCTTGCGTTCCCATTGCGTGAGGTGTTATTTTATTTTATTTTTTGTGCGCCGGCTTTTTAAAAGTTCTACGCGCTCACGCCCTTCAGCCTGATTGGCTGAAGTGGTCATAACGCATAGGCCACTGGAAGTTGTAGTTCGATTTTTTTGTCCACGTTCGTGGGGCGGCTGCCCCACTGGCGGCTGCCAGACCCTTGCGGTGATGGTCGTTCAGTGAAAAGGCAAGTGTACAGGGCTCGGTATGGGATAGTATGGATAGGTGCGGGCATGTATACCAGATTCCAACAGTTAATGTCCCTCTTTATAGGTAAAGATAGAGACAATATATACTTCAGTATATTCAGAATATGGTCCAAAAGCCACACAATAACATAAGAAACAAAAATTCAAGCATACACAGAAGTGTGTAGATGGAATTAGCAGAATTAACAACAAATAATACTTTCTTCAGGGTGTGGGTATCTTCTCAGTGATATGGGGATGCATAACTGGGATGGAAATAGATTTGAAAATCACTATTGCTGATTGTTGTTGGTGTACTGGGTTCTGTACTTTGACTGGGGAAAACGTACAGTAGAGATGAGTCAAAGGACTGCAGTGGTTTAGTGGTTAAGACACTGAACTTGATGACTGGAAGATCAGCAGGTCAGCAGTTTGAGACCTGAGTGCTGCACAATGTAGTGAGCTCCTGTCTCCGTCCCAGTTCCTGCCAACCTAGTAGTCTGAAAGCAAGAAATTGCAAGTAGATCCTGCTTGTCAGAATACTTCTTAAGCACCGGACTCAACAGTGACCTTTACTAGTGATGAGGAATGTGCATTTTATAGAAATGCTGATTTGTGTGCATGCCAAAAAGACACTAAACCACCACTAGCCAGTCAGTCTCTTGTGGCAGTTGTGTTGGGTAACAAACATTCCTTGGTACTTGTTCATTCAAACTAGCCACATATTGTCTGAGTGCATCTGTTCAGGATCGATAAATTATTTACCACTACTGATACTGGGTATAATCCACAGCTGGTAACTCATAAGAAAGTCAATGTCTGGAACGAAGTATACTATAAGGAAAACTGAGCTGCCTCCAGAGTATACAAAATGTGGCCATCCCCCTGTAAACACTAGCAGTGGTATTATTCCTGGTATTAAAGAAGTCTAAGATATAAAATTACCTATAAGCACAAGTGACTAGTGAAAAGCATAGGACAGAGAGCAATGGAATGCATTAGAAAAACCATACACTTCCTTATCTACACAGAACAGGGCTTGTTGATTCACGATTACAATCCTCAATCAACAGCCTCTGGAATATCCTGAACAAACAAGACAAGATAAATAATTTGCATGTATCCACTTTCTTTGCATAATTCATTCTGCTTCCTAAATTAAGGGTTTCAAAGAATTTTATTATTGTTTGCAAAAGCTTGCATACGAATAAGCAAGTTGGAAGGAAGGGGATGCTACAAGAAGCAGATGCAGATTGAGGATTAGGGAAGTACTTAACTCAGTGGGCCATTGAACATGCAGCTTCAAATAATGTTAAATTCTGGGGTGGGGAAGGAATGGACAAGAAGATTCTTGAAGAGAAAATGGTACACCAAATCAATTGGTGGTTATGGAGAAGGTGCTGCTGCTAGCAAAGGAATTCCAGCAAGCTCCCATTTTGACTATGTAAAAATGCCCTCTCCCAGGTTACCAATGAAGTTTATGGAGGACACCTTCAGCCACAGAAAACATGCAACGCAAACTGCCCATCTCAGTCACATTTCAAATTTCTGTTTTTGACCTTTAATATTAGACAACACTCTGAGGAAGAGGTCAGAGAAGTTTTAACTAAAGTCAAAAATATTTTCTTTGTAGCAGCAAATACAGTAATATCCCGGATAATGTGTGCACCACACAGCATTAAAACCGGATAATGTTGGGAAATTTGAGGAAAACTTTTGCACTGCACAATGTTAAGAACAGCCCTGCGGACTTTGGGGCAGAGATCTCCAGAGCCCGGGGATCGAACACTGTGCTCCGTGGCTTGCTTTTGGGGAAAGCGAGTGCTCGCGCTCGCCCGCTTTCCCCCAAAGCAAGAAAGGGGTCAGACACTGTGATCCCTTCCCCGAAAGGAAGCCAGTGTTCACCCGCCTGCCTTCCCTGCTCACCTTGGGGGGGGCTTCCCCCCTTCCCTTCCAAAGTGAACAGGGAGTGTGCGCAGGCTGAGCCCAGCTTGCCTTGGAATGGAAGGGGGGGATCGCTTCTCCCCTTCCCTTCCAAGGCGAGCAGGGAGTGCATGTGGGCTGAGCCCAACTTGCCTTGGAAGGGAAGGGATCACTTGGCTCCCCCTTCCCTTGCAACATTACCTCCGGAGGCCCAAGCCCCAAACCCGCAGGGTTGGTCTCCACCTGGGAAGGTGCTTCAAATGCAGAGACCAACCCTGTGGGTTTGGGGCAGAGATCTCCGGAGATAATTTACCCTTGCTTTTTTGAGGCTTTTCTCAAAAAAGCAAGGGTACAGTGCCTCCAGAGACTCAAGCCCCAAACCCACAGGGCTGCTCTCTGCTTGGGAAGGCACTTCAAAGGTGGAGACCAACCCTGCGCTTTGGGGCTTGGGTCTCTGGGGGTGCTATATCCTATGTAGAGCACAGAAGGGCTTTTTTCCTTTTTCTTTTTTTCTTTCTTTTTTCTTTTTTTGCAAAAGATGGCATAAATCACATTAGCAGAGAAACAAGTAAAATTGCCCTTAATGTTGTTTGTGGCATTGTTGGGTCCAGTAATGCCTTTGCCAGAGTAAATGTGGGGGTATAGTTGGCATCTGGGTTTGTAATAGGGTTTGGTTTCCATCTTTGCCTCACTGTTGTGTAGCCTGTTAAGTGTAAATATTTGCTTGAGATTTGGGAGTTATCTATAGGCAAGTAGGGGTCTGACACCAAGAGCATGGGAAAGTAAAGTATTGTTGTCCAAGATGGTTTGGAGATCTTTTATTATTCATGTTAGAGGTCTCAGTTTAGGGCTGAAAGTGACAACCAGGGGTGTTTAGTTGTTTTCCCTTCTGGGCCTGTCTTGCAGTAGGTTAGTTCTGGGTATTTGTCTTGCCTGGTTGCTCTGTTCTTTGCCCATATTGGATGGGTATTGTAGCCTGAGAAATGCATTTTGTAGATCTTTGAGCTTGGAATCTCTGTCTTGTGGATCTGAACAAATGCTGTTGTACCTGAAAGATTGGATTTTGTTGTGTGTTCTGGACAAAAACTGGAGGTATGCAGGTAAGTATATTGATAAGTAGGCTTGTGATACAGTGTGGTACTAAGATGTCTATTTTGCAGCTTCACATTGGTGATATTTGGATGAAAGTTGTTGAAATCCTGTGGAATTTCTCTAAGGTTTGCTTTCCATGGGTCCAGATTTTTAAAAAGTCATCAATGTACCTCAAATAGAGAAGTGATTTATGGGTACAGCAGTTAAGAAAATGTTGTTCAAGATCAGCCATGAATATATTAGCATATTTTGTCTCCATGCGAGTACCCTTGGCCGTTCCATTGAACTGGAGGTAGATTTTATTTTCTAAGGTGAAGTAATTGTGAGTGAGCACAAAGTTGCAGAGGGTGGTGACTATGTTAGCTTCATCTCTATTTTGAATGGTATTCCTGATGGTTTGTAGTCCATCTTTGTGTGGGATGTTGATATAGAGCGTGGGTGCCTAAACTTTTTGGGCCGTGGGCTGGTCACGTGGTTGAGCAGGCTGGTCACATGGTTCTTCCTACTGGAAGCAGAAGTAAAACACTCCCATGCATGTGCAAAACACTGTCGTAAATGCACCCGCAGCTGTCATAAACACGTTTACAACAGCTCCAGGTGCTTTACGGCAGTGTTTCGGGCATGTGTGGGCACATTTTACCTCCACTTCCGGGAGCAGCAAGGGTGGCATGTGCCCAACCATTAGGCACTGTGGGCCAAATCCAGCCCAAGGGTCATATTTTGGCCACCCCTGGTATTGAGAGCTTCTACATCTATTGTTGCTAAGATGGTGTTTTCTGGCAGGTCATATGTACTGAAGTTTTCTTAGAAAGTCTGTGGTATCTCTTACATAATTAGGTACATTGGTGGCATATGGTTTGAAAATGGAGTCCACATATCCAGATATCCCAACAGTGACTGCTCCATTCTTTTTGTCATTTTGCTGCCTGGTAAAATCTTTTCCCTTCTTACTGACATTTCCATCTATCTGATAATATTTGGGTGCAACATTTTTAGCTGCTGATACTTTATCTCACTTTTCTGACTTAATTTATAAAACTATTTTATGTTTCTTTTGTATATGTGAAATCTTTTGTTTCCCTGTTGTAATGCCACTTTTCAAGAGTGTCCCCAGGATTTCTCAAGGGAGAGGGGAATACCCCATGTGCAAATTTACACTGGTTAAACTAGATGGTATAACTGCCCAATGATAAGAATATTTAATATAAGTTAATTGAAATCTACCTATCTTACTTTTTCAGGTTCTAAGGGTCAAAAGAACTCCCTTTTGCCCTGATGAAACTTTTGGGAGCCTCAAGAGATGTGAAGACTTTAACGGCCAAAATCACCAAGTCTAGCTCTTCAAACTAGATTTCAATTAGTGTTTCTTTCTATGTATAGTGAAATAATAAATAAGGATTATAAAGGATTGTAAAGTGGACATTTTCCTCTTGCTTCCCTAAAACACCAATGAAGTCTTATTTTATTTATTAACTTTGTTTCTATCTCACGTTCCTCCAATGAATACAAGGTAGTGTTTTTTCCACTTTATTCTTACCACAATTCTGGAGGCAGCTCATTCTGAAATTGTTTGGACAACTACCACCTAGTCAGTTTATTGGCTCAGTGGTGACTTTTGCCTGGATCTTGCAGGTCCCCATTCAATGCCACATCACATTGGCTCTCTGAGTTTTGTACAATCTCTTCTGGATAGGGTATCATTTACCCCAAGGGCTTTTTAAATTTTAAATTTTTAAAAATTTTTAAACTTCAACAATTTAATATTTTAACGTTTTTTAGCTTAATGTTTTTGTAAAATTTTGTCTGTTATATTTAGATGTGTAAGCCGCCTGGAGTCGCCTCGGAGAGGGGGCGTTGGTAGAAATGTGATTAGATAAATAAATAATAACGAAATAAATACATCTAAATCTAGAATTATAACTATTGTACAACCCTGGTGACTGTCATAAACTCAAGCTGATCTGAGGGTGAGAAGAAAGTAAACAAATGATAAGGAGAACTACAAATAAAGTGAAAGAACTGGTATCGTTGTCAAGTACTTAGAAATATAAAATCAGTTACCTTTTCCTTCTGGCTTTGTGGGTTTCCCATTGCCAGCATTACATACAATGACACATACTAGCATTTTACAACTACTGTCACCTTCAGTCACCCAATAAAGCTCTTGGAATGATTTCATTTCAAGACAGCAGAAACATCAACTAGCCTTTTTAAAAACAAAATGAAAATTAGCCAAATTATCCTTGAATATTTGACTACGTGAACATGCATAAGCTGCCTATAAACATACAGCAGCTGCAATAGGCGCACCACTCAGCAAATGCACTGTGATGAATTCAGATGGGAAACATTGCTTGGCAAAGAGAGAATATGTGGCATTAATAGAAGCATTTCAAAAATGTGTGTCTGACGATTTAAGGGCAAAGCTGAGCTGGGAAATGTCTAGTGCCTTGACCCAAGATACCATTGATGCATTTTAAAGTATGTTGTAACTAGTCTGGTTGCCAGACGGTAACCCTTCACAAACATGTTAGCCCCAAAAACCAGACAAGGAGTGCCAGGGCCATACCGAAGGGAGTGTGGGCCCAGAATTGTCAGTACTGGCTGCTGGCAAAGTGGGAGAATGCATGATGTTTGGGGGCAGAGGGTGTAATCCTTCCAGACAGAGAAGAGTTAACCCTTACAGTATCCATCAAACAAGAGGAACTACATCTTTGAAAAAGAAAACAGAGACTACAAATGCACACAACATTTGCATATGCTAATTGTAAGTGGACAGCAATGGAGGACCACCCTGTGAATGTCTCATATAAATTGAAAGTCCTACCAAGATTGTTATAAGTTGAGGGAAATTTGATGGCACACAGCTACCACATACACTTATACATATAAATTTAGAAATACAGTATCAACTCTTAAAGTGAAGAGGATTGTGATCAGGTGACTTTTGTGCCAGCTCAATCTGTTGTCCAGGTGATAACTGTTGATAGGGGATTTCAATTCAATTCAATTTTTAATTTGTACCCCACCCTACTCAGCTTGTAGGCCAACTCAGGGCGGCTTCCAACATAATTAAAGATGCAACAAAACAAAATATAATAAACATACAAAATGTCAATAAAAATAAATATCATACAATCGAAACAAAAATGCAATGAACACAATTTCAAATCCCCTGCTCTCCTTGTGCATATTTAGCTATGTCACATCCTACCTGATATGGTTTTCAGGGTGAGAGATTTAGGAAGAAGCTTTACCAGTGCTATCCCCTCCCTAGGGAGTTTCTATAGCCAAAATGGGATTTGAATCTAGTCTCCTATTCACTATGCCTATTCACTATGCCACATTCAATGCCACAATATTCTTATCTGTCTTCAAATTAGATTTCGCTAATTTTAACACAGCATTTCATTCAAACTGAAGATGCTCTAAAATTGAGGACTTTCCTTGCCCAGCTTCTCAAGTCCTCTGGGGAAAATTATTGTCCTGAGACAGCCCATCATATGTTCTAACATCCCTAGTGTGACCCAACAGCATCATGATACATGTTATCTGATTCCCTCTTTCTCTCACACAGATCACATCAGCATTGTGTTCCAACTTAGTGAGCAATGGTGTGAATTTACTAAGGGTACAATCAGACAGCAAGAAACGATCATTTTAGACAACACTGGAAAGATTTTCCTTTAAAGCAACATGAAATCACATGTGCTCTGATGCCAATCCCACCAGACAAGCTAAAACTCCAACAGCTCTGTTGCTCAACCAAAAACACCCCCCAGACTGGGTACAAAGGAGGCTCAAGCTGGCTTGCAACCTTTTAAATTTAAATATTTAGAATGTAGATAAAATATATTATTTAAAAAACATATCTATTCAAAGATAAAAGAAATACAGTAAACCCCCAGAAGGAAATTCTGAGGAAATTATATCTCTAATTACGGGGGGGAGGGGGGATATACAATATGGAAGGGGTTTTTTTTGGGGGGGTGTTCCGATGCTTCCCAGGGCAGTGGGAGGGTGTTTGGAGCATTTCCGCTCCATTCTTGGGAAAATTTCATCCCTTTTCGGCTCCGGCAGAAGCTCTCCCCACAACCAGGAAGTGCTCAAAATTCCCCTCCCCCGATTAGCTGTTAGGTGGGGACTTTTCCTGCAGTTACCAGGGCTGACCACTAGATGATGGTGATGGAAATGTGATGAATATGCCTTGAAAATAAAAAAAATCAACTCTGAAGCTCATTAAAAAGCAAAAAAAAAAAAAACCCCACCTTGTTTTTTCTGTTCCAAACTGTTTATAAAGTACACTTTGGAATTTTTTGCTGTGTTTTAGTCACTTTAGAAAGAGTTTTGAACAGAAAAGTTATGTTTTTTGACTCTTTTCTAACCTCTGGAACATATTTTTTTAAAAAAAAAAATTCAATGCATTCCTATGGGAAATAGTGCTTCAGGTTACAGAAAAATTGCTTTACAGAAAATTTCCCGGAATGGATTAATTCCATAACCCAGAGTTTAAGTGTAGAATAAATTCAGTTTTTAAGATTAGTGCTACGGTAACTGCTACCACAATAAAGCATTCACTTCTTGGCCTTTTAGCTAAGATTAAGTGTAATTAGCTAATTGAATGAGAAAAGGAATCTTAAATTTGAATTTTCATTCAGAATTCTGGGTTGTGAAGCTTCCATTTCACACATGTATTCAAGCATGCAGAAAAATGGGAATCTATTCCTGCCACATTCAGATAAAAACATTATTGCTTATCTTAACACTTCTACAAGATTTCCCCCCTAAAATGACTTGAAAATTTCATGCAATTATTTGGTATTTGTAAGAACTGCAAATTTATTTTCACACTACTTGATCTGTAGGGGAGAGGGAAGAAGTCTGTCTTTTTATCAAGAAAACAGCAACTACTCCATTCCATTAAAGAAAGTGATACCAAGGACAGTCAGTTATCAGGGAAACTGTTTCTATGGAACTCATTTGTAAATGTTATGCATACAAATCACCTCCCACTCTTCCAGATTAAAAAGCTTTTGATTTTTAAATTAAAGAAGACACTTAAAGTAGAGTGTCTTGGTTATGAAAATGAATGTCCATTTTAAACATAAAATAGTTCAAAATAAAGCTTTCCGCATAGTTTTCTTGCCTCATGAACAGAATTTTATGGGGGCGGTAGACCTTCAGAAAATTTTGTCCACCATTTCTAAACTTCCTTTGTTTTCCCACCAATTACTACACTAAAATATTAACTAAGGAGGAAAGGAGGGAGAAAAGTTGTGCCCTGGTTTCTTTCTACCAGATCCGAAGCACGGAGGGATGACCCGGGACTACTCAACCGCTTCCAAAAAGCAGGGCAGTACATGGGAGGTGGTTGCTGCTAACTGTGACAATCCAAGTGATATTGCCTCTTTCTCTTACTAAAGAAATAAACGTTAATGGGGGCAAGAAGTATAAAGTGATGTCGTGAATAAATGCAGTCAATTTTTGTACTGTAGCATTCATCTTGACCTGCATGCCACATTAAAGTTCTCTTTCTGATAACTGCTTCCTGTCCTACTTTTGAAGGCAGGCGCCTTCACCAATCCCCTCACCCAAACTGGTGGGGGACTGGGCCAGCTGTTAGCACTCCTCTCTCCAGCCCCCCCCCCTTCCCGCATTTTGGAAAGACAGAGAGGACTTCCACCCCAAAGGTGTTAAACCCAGAAATGAACATATGATATTTTGGAGATAGGTGGAAAGATAGCCTCAATATGTGCAGTTGGTGTGAGTAACTGCTTTGGAAAAGTACTGATGTCCCCCTGGTGATGAGTATACACTGTATTTGTATTATGTTCTCTTTGTTTGTATTTTTTTTAAATTTAAATAAAAATATATTTTTTTAAAAAAATAAAATTTAGAATTGACATGTGTGCAACAATTACTGTTAAGGCAGGCAAAATTGTTCAAAGTGATGGATTTGATGTTAACGAAGAATGTATCAAAGCAATAACATCAGAAGAGGGATACAAGTAGCTGGGAGTTCTGGAAGTTCTCTGACTTGTTACACAACCAAGCCAAAATACATAAAGTGAGTCTGGAAAATCTTGAGATCAAAAGTGAGTGGAGGCAATATTATACAATATTCAGCTGTAATAATTGATTGAACCGAAATGGAATTAGACAACCTAGACCAGAGCTTCCCAACCTTTTCAAGCCAGGAGCCGGGTCACGCTCTCTCAGTCAGCTTCAAGGGCTGGACAGCCTGCATGATGGGGATGACCATTTTGTCCCAACAGCTTAAAAGTGGTGACCATTTTGTTTCTTGAATGCCCTTGGAGGGGTGGGGGCACATGAAATGGTACTTCAGGCCAGATCCTGCCTGTGGGCCTTAGGTTGGGAACCTCTGACCTAAGCCGAAAAACAAGGAAGCTAATGACCATGCATCATGCACTGCACCCAAAAAGTGATGTTGACTGTTTGTACTTTCACCTACAGGTGAAACAGACAGTAGAGGAAGAAAAGTATAGCTTGAATGACTACATTAAGAAAAGTGAATAGACTATGTTTCAGGAAGTGAATAAAGGAGGACTTTTGAAAACAGTGAAGAAAACTGAGTACAGAAATGAAAGGATAGAAAGTCAAGCTGTGAACTGGAAAAAACAAGCCTATGCATGGTCACTATTTGAAAAACATAGAAGGCAATGCTGACCCGAAGCTGACATTGGGATGGTTAAGAGCAGGACTTTTGAAGAAGGAAATGGAAGGATATATCTTGGCAGTTTAAGAACAAGTTTTGCCAACAAATTGCATGAAGACAAAAATATAGCACATATGCAACAATAGCAAATGCTGACTTTCTAATGAAAAGGATGATCAGCAGATGCTGCAAAGTTTCACAGGTTGATTATTTGCAACACTATAACAGGGTTGCAAAAAAAAGTTTGGATTTGAATGCAGTAAAATCATTGAGAACATCAAACAGAGAAGTCTTTAGAAAATGAGAGAGTCAAGATCCTGTGGGACTTTAAAATTCAAACAGATAGACATTTGCCTCACAACACACCTGACATAACTGTTATGCAAAAGAAGACAGTCTGGTTATTGACATTACTATACCAGGAGACACACAAATTGAAGACAAACAACTGGAGAAAATCACAAAATATCATGATTAACAAATTGAGGTCAAACATCTACGGAGGAAGAAATCTGTTGTTGTAACCATAGTGATCGGAGCCCTTGGAGAAATACCTAAAGGACTCTCTAGTTATTCAGAAATTTTGGACTTATCAGTCTTGAACCAATAGTGATATTAAGTAATTCCAGGGGAATGTCTTCAAAAGCAAAACATAAACATTCAAGTACTACATAGGAGGAAAGGAGGTACTTAAGTAGTTAATGCAAATCTTGAGCAAAATACATGAATCATTTCGTTTGCAGAGGAACACAATCTGGATGTGTGCATGTGAAGGTGTTGGCAAAACATTTCCAGATAAGAAAAAGATAAACCACGGAAGAGCACAGTGCCCTTGGAAATACCTATAATTAAACATAAGCTGCTTTCACAATGGAAAATGAACCTTCAAAAGCCCCTCTGCTGCTACTGATACTTCTGTTTCAGATCCACTCTACGCAGTGTAAGCAAAGGGCAGCAACCAGCTAAGAAAACATTTTTCAGCACTTGGACCAGTGCCACCAAATCAATAATGGTTTAACAAAGTGAATTACAAGACTCTGTGCCTTCAATCACCAGAAAAGTAGACTTGGCCAAAAAGAGATATTGTGATTTGGTGTTGAGAAGCTAAATATACTGAAGTACAGCTAGACTTATAGCTCATTTATTTGGGCAGGAGAGAAGAACAGAGGAAACAGTCATGCAATTTTAAACCTTGGAGAGAAATGGACCCACTCAAGGCCAAAAATGTATGACCTGAAAGCTCAATAATTCTCTCTTTAATGGCAGTAGTTCTAAAACACTGGCCACCAACCAATTTTTCCATGGGGGAAGAAGAATGTTTGTGCTCACCAACATATAATGTACCATATATACTCGAGTATAAGTTGGTTTTTTAGACCCCAAAATGAGGTCCAAAAATGGGACTCGACTTATACTCGAGTCAACCTAAACACACAAAAACATACCCACACAAATGTCTAAATTAATTAATTTTACCATATTTTCATGTATTTTAATTATTGAAACTCACTAGCAGCTGTTGAATTTTCTACCCCCAACTTGTACTTGGCTCAATCTATTTTCCTAGTTTTAGAGGTCCAAATTAGGTACTGTAAGGGATTTCATAGCTGGGATGAATTTATTTTATTCTTTACTATGTTCATTTATAGTTTAATATGCCTATGTTATTATTCTGCTTTCATTTTGCTAGTTTGTTTAATTTTGCTTAGCCTAAATGGGTCCATTTTGTAAGGCTACAGTATGCAGAAGCTGACTTCTGACCAATTAAAAACAGCAGGTCAGGCCAACCCCTGTTCATCAATGTCTGCTTGCAGCGAAGCTGAGAAAGTGAAAGAGAAGGAGTGTTTTTGCAGTTCATCTAAAGCATGCCGATTCAGGTAAATTCCTTTAAATTTTTCTTGCCAGTTAATGACTCAGTTTTCCTTGTTGAAGAAATTATCGACACATCTTCGTTTTTTCCTAACTCCATGGTAACATACAGTGGTGCCTCGGTTAATGTAATTTTTGGTTTATGAATGAAAATCCATTGAAAATAATGCCTTGGTTTATTTAATTTAATTTAATACATTTATATGGGTTTTTTTCACAATATGAAGCAAGTTTCCCCAGGATGCATTGCACCATGGAGGTTTATAGCACCAATCCTATGGGTGTTTTACTTTACGAATTTTTCACAATATGAAACGTACTGGAGAATGCATTAAATTTGTAAACCGAGGTACCACTGTAATTTTGAAGTACTTGTCCTATGTTTTCCATAAAGGAGTATATTACAAAAAAGGGGGCATTGTAAATAATTACAAGAAAGGTCCTACAGGATCAAGGAAAAGCTCCACCAAGTCTGGCATCTTACATTCCAAAAGAGAAAACAGATCCCTGATACGAAAGCAACTGCTTTAGCCTGTTACCCATCTGTAATAATAGGCATTCAATGACATACTCAAGGCCAGACCAAGATACACTGCTGCTGGAGACAAAGGTCAAGATGGTACTTCTCAATACCAACAACACCTCCAAATATGGAATAGCAACAGCAACTGCACTTTTATACCACCCCATAGCGCTTAGTACACTCTCTGTAAATGATAACTTAATTAGTATTTTGCTCCCAGTATGCTGAGAACTCATTTTGCCGACCTCAGAAGGATGGAAGGCTGAGTCAACATTGTGTCCCATCAGGATTGGACTCACATTGTTTTGACTGCAGTATAACAGTTTAACTGCTGTGCCAATAGGGTTCTTCCAAACAATCAGCAATTTGAATTATATTAAAACGCAGTGGGGCCAAGGCCAGTCCAACAATTAGCCAAACACAGGCAATTGCTCCTGGCAGAACAACACTGGGGGCAATAGATCACTACTGTTATCCACTCTCTGGTCCCTGAATTGGGGCCAAAACATTGGCCTAAACAGTCAATTGAAGAACAGTTTGGAGGATGCAGGCAGACATTGATGGAGAGAAAGGAACTGCCTCCATCAGTCTCCTTCTCATCTCCTCTCTTGCAGATTGGTGTGGGTGGGAAGCAGTGTTCTTTCCTATTCAGGTTGGCCAGAGAACTTGCACTGAATGGGGTGCCAACCTACACTGATATCCAGGAAAGCAGCACTGAGGAGGCCACACCAGTAATATACCATTGCTCTCATCCACTCCACTTAACACCCTCCCTCACTATCCAATCAAAGAAACACAGCAATAGCAGTAGCAGCACCAGCATGTCTCATAGGAATGGTTTCTGGTGGAGTAAGTGCTTGTTTATGAGAAGGTGAGATGACCAGGAGGCTCAGACCAACACTGCACTCAATGCCTTCAGCTCAGGCATATGAGAACAGTCAGGGAATGACTAGAGGCAGGGATGAACTAAGTACAAGACAAGACTCCAGTTCTCAAAAACCAACGCTCAAAACCAATGTCATATTCCCACAACATTTCTTCCTTCTTTTAAAAACAGTCAGTAATGTATGGAAATAAATTCCTAAGTGCCACTTTGACCTATAGTGGCCAAGTGGCTTCCCAAATACACAGAGCATTACTCAACTTCAACAACCCTGACCAAAACAAGATGGATAAAGGTTGTATATACTTGTCTGGTCAAGTTATCCTGCTATGGTAATAGAGTAGACCAGGGGTTCTCAACCATTTCACACCATGGGACAGACAACTCCCCCTCAGACAGCTGAGTGGGCTGGACATGTGGTTTCCCCCTGCCACAAACACTGCTGTAAACTGTGGTGGGTAAGTTTGCACATACATATTTGTGCATATTTGTGCATATGTGTGGGTGCATTTATGGCTGTTGTAAATGTGTTTGCTTCCGTGGTCAGTGCTGTGGGCCAGATGGAATGGTGTTTGGGGCAGGGTCTGGCCCATGGGCTGTAGGTTGCAAACCCCTAGACCATACTGCCCGTAACTCAATGCTAAGTGTCAGGTGGAGGTTAACTAACCTGGCAACCCTGAGGACTAACAGCTTGGGCTCCAAAGTCCATAGGGAAAGGTGATGTTCCCCAAGTGGCAGCAGCTTCATCAATACTGGCCTAAGGCTGAGGAGGACTTTGCCTGGCAAAAGGGCTCAGGACCAGAAAGTGACTCATGGAACTAGATCAGTGGTACGGGTATCATGCTGAGATGTGAAAGGCAGATGAAAGGCCACTGCATTATATTCTCAGGACAGTCTTCATGACTGATCGCCATGAGGATTGCCAATATTTTTACTTGGATACGGCAGAACAACAAGAAGAAAGGTTGTATGCCAAGATGATCAAGAGCACATCAAAGACAATGACTTGAACTTTGTGATGCAATTTGAATCAGTATGGCCTCCTATCAAAGATCCAGAAGGCTTTGAGGGGGCAAATGCAAAAATATTAGCTATCAGATTTGGAGTTCCTAGAAAATTCATCGACTTTGCCACGGAAGCCTGGAGGAGAACAAATATAATCTTTATCTTTACAGTGGAGAAGATAATTACAAGCAGTTAGCACTTTTTCATTTAAGAAGTACAGATATAACAGTTAATGGTATTCTTTAACCTTGAAAATTAATGTCTTGACATGTCAGGACATCTGATTTCAAAATGGCCATTTTTTTGCTGCTACATGACATGAAAATACCAGCATGTTTTTCAACATAACATAACAACATAACAATTTGGGGGTGGAGGGGGGGATTCCTGCCTTTTTTACATAAATTTTTGTTTCAATTTAAATCTTGTATTTTTAGGGAAACATTTGGTTTCCCACATAAAACATAAACGTTGCTATACAAAATACAAGCTTATCTGTACTGGTTGTTGTGCAAAAGACTTCAACCCATTTTTCCTTTTTGTGCCAAAGACCTGCTTTTATCTCAGTTAGTAGGGGGGAAAGTGATGAAACTTTGCTGAAATACAAGCAAAGATTTTGTAAAAATAATAATAAAAGACATTTTATATAGTTAGTTTATTTAAGTTCAAAAGACTGAGTCATTTTAAAAAATCAGAAGTAAAGCAATAACAATAGAAATGTAATAAAACGATAAAAGATGCATTAAAAACTGCAACAAAGATTTTAAAACAAGCTTAAAAGATGTGCCTTGATGTGCTTTGTGAATGCAGAGAGAACAAAGAAGAACTGAAATTGCAAAATGTAAGTACAGTGGTATCTCATACAATGATTTTAATCCGTTCCATGGGGCTCATTGTTGTACAAAACAATTGCTATATGATGCATGCATCGTATAACAATTTTCCCTATGGGATGCATCGTACAACGATTTTTTCCACTAAGTGGTTTTTCCCATTAAAAAATTGTTGTATGATATTTTTTTTCATAGGGAAAATTGTTATGCAGGACACCATTTCCCCCAAAAATCTAATTGTTACACGATTTTGTTGCTATACGAGGGCGATTGTTGTATGAGGTTCCACTGTATTT
Source organism: Bradypodion ventrale (assembly GCA_035047345.1). Classification (NCBI taxonomy): domain Eukaryota; kingdom Metazoa; phylum Chordata; class Lepidosauria; order Squamata; family Chamaeleonidae; genus Bradypodion; species Bradypodion ventrale. Next base: position 114,953,232 of record JAWDJE010000005.1, on the reverse strand, counting down.
TAATTTAGGTACATCACAAAAGAAAGCTTTGTCCATTACCTGACAAGCAGGCTTCTACAAGCAGTGCCATGTTAAATAGGGGCCCGCTTGATGATATGGAAGGACCAAGCAGATTTGTACAACGACAGCATGCTTCTTAGACAACCCACTCCAAAGCCTATTAGAATGCTACATTTACAAACATCTACTTGAAATGAGACTGAAAATAGCTAACTACATATACCAGGAGTTCTCGATCTTTTTAAGCCGGAGGCCAGGTCATGCTCCCTCAGACAGCTTCATGGGCTGGATGGACATTTTGCCCTTCCTCCACCACATGGCACTTCCTGGTGTGGTGGAGAGAGGGAGAGGACATGAAATGGTGCCAAGAGCTGCAGGCTGATAATCCCTGTTTTGCACTATTGTAGTGGTGTGATCACAGTGCTGTACCCCAGTTCGCAGTCAAGCCTCTGTAACTGCGGTTTCTAAATGTTTTGCATGTGGCTTATTACAATAGCTAGATCATGGTGTGAACAAGGTATGAAAAGCATATCCAGGATGAGATAGATTTAGGAATGATAATATATGGTGCAACAAAAGTAGTTGTGAAAATGTACTCCTCACCACCATCACTTGAAGATTAAGGGACAGTGTGAGATGAAGGAGCACTCCAAAGCTACAAACATAAGTGGATGAAACATATGCCTATCACAGGAAAGTTGTGGGCTGAAGCAAAAATCATGAGATAAAGCAATCACTGGAGAGCAATCCTTGAGAGCAATCCAATAATTAAAAGTAGTGTTGTGCTCCGAGGTTCTTCCATGACAAGGTTTGGCCATTGCAGGCGCACCCCCCAAAAAAGGACTCAGACACTGGTGAAAGTGGATAACGGCATTGGGCCACATTTATTGATTCATGCCCTAGTCCGAATTATAAATTTCGATTGGTACTCAACCAATTATAATTCTTAAGGCAAGCAGGCCGCAGTAACACTGGTAAGGTACCTCCCAAATTGCCAACGGCAATTGGTTACAATGTATCCATTTGTATCAATTTGTTTGTTGGCAACAAACAAATTGTTGACCGTAGTCAATAAACTAACTACTGACCCCACCCTCTGACGCGTATCCGTAAAATAACGGGGTGATGCATGCTGCCTAGCTCGTGCCATCACCCCATTGCCTGGTTCGTCGTTGACCGGACAACGTTAACCAACTTGTGCCTATCTAGTGTTGTCCAGTCAATTGCGAACCTGCCGGATACCTGTGGGTCATAAATATTTACCTTACCAGTGCTACCCGCCCATGTGACCAAAGTCAACAGCAATAAACCCCTGTATCAAACCATAGCAACAGTGTGGGATGGGCAAAAAAGCCAGAACCCAAGAGCCAATTGTAGGTTCCAGCCAAAAATTCCCACCCGGCCCCGAAGCGACCAAAATATCACACTGTTAACTAGGGAGGGGGTGGAGGGAAAAACTTCTCCTCTCCGTCGCTTTCGCAAAATGGCAGCTCGGCTGCCTCGTGGCCACCCCTTTTAAAGGGTGCTGGCCATGCCACCCTAACTACCCGGATGTCCAAGTCCGGTGGGGGGGCCCTGTTCAATAGGGAGAAAATGTCCACGTACTCTCCCCGCCAAATTTTTTCTTTTGTGGCTTGTGCCAAATGATCCCCGGCACGTTAACAGTACGGGGCATCAAAAGAGGGGGTGCCACCTGCCCTGTAACCCCCGCTGCATTCCCTGTAACATGAGGCCTGCAATCGGCAAAGCTGCACCTGGGTACGCCGGGGGCTGCTGTCCCCCAGTCCCAACCTGATGTGGCCACGGCCACTGTAGACCCTCCCCCGCAGTGGATGGTGGTGTGGGTGCATTAGTTTGAACCGATACTCACAAGTTGCATCCCCGTGGGCCGCCCCCACTGGGGGTTCTGGCCCACGGCGGGCGTCGGAGCTCGCGACCGCAATCGAGCTCGGCGGACACACCTGACCACTACCTGCTGATGATATCTGCTGCGTGGGGAGCTGCGAGGCCGCGGCGGGCGCCGGCCAGTGGGCCTCAAGCAGCTCAACCCGGCCGGCCGCCTGCTGAAGATTGGCCGCCGCTGCGGTGGACTGTAGGCCAAAAGGTGCCAGCGATGGGGTGGATATCCCCATGGATGCCTCCAAGGCTGCTACGCGGGCCAGAAGGGCGTCCATGTTTACAGAGCCCCCGACACAAAGGGGGCCAAGAGGGGCATGCGGCCCACTGGTCACAAGGCCTGGGCCCGTTGCAGAGGCACTTGGACCCAAGTATGGCCATGCCCGAAGCTCAGGCTCTTGAGGTGCCAGGGGCATACCCGGCCAAGGAAGTGACCCCAGCCCACCCTCCTGGGTAAAAACAATGGCCGGGGATGCGGGCCAGGGGCCGAAGGCCCAGCGGCGCTATGCCCACCCACCTGTCCCGGGCCCATGGCCGAGGATTGCGGGCCGGGGGCCGCAGCCCCCGCTGGGCCAGCCTGGGGCTGTGCAGCCTCAGGCCACGGACTAATCTGCCCCATTCCACCGGTCCCGGTGGGTGCCCCCACGAAGGGAGCCAGCTGAGAGGGCGCAGTCGTGGTCCTCCGACCCGGCTGCCGCCTCCTTGTTGGGCGAACCGAATTCGCCAAAGCCTTCTTCCTGGAAGGCATCGCTGATCCTGGGTGGAAAGACTAATAGGCAGGCGAAGAAAAGCTGACTGCTGCCAAAAGGAGGCTTCCCTGGAACGCGAAGAGTGACGGAGCTAAAAACTTCTCCTCTCCGTCGCTTTCGCAAAATGGCAGCTCGGCTGCCTCGTGGCCACCCCTTTTAAAGGGTGCTGGCCATGCCCCCCTAACTACCCGGATGTGCAAGTCCGGTGGGGGGGCCCGCAAAGAGCGCGGTGGCCATTTTGGCGCCGCGCTTGCATTCTCTTTCAATGTTACAGGAAGTAAATAATACTAAAGAAAAAAATTCTGCTCAATTTCAGAAGAGGAGAATTTGAGAAAGTCTCAGGGGTGGAAAACTGGGGAACAAAGTAGCATATGTTACCACTCCCCCTCAGGCAGCTGAGTGGACTGGACACATGGTTTCCCCCATCGTAAACACTGCCATAAACCATGGCGGGCACATTTGCGCATGCACAGGCACATTTAAAGCTATCATAAATGCACCTGCTTCCACTTACAGGATTGTCACTGTGGGCCGGATGATTTGCTATTGTGGGCCAGGTCCAGCCCACAAGCCATAGGTTACGAACCCCTGCATTACATCCTTCTTTCAGGTACCTGAGACTATGCTGATCTTCCTCATCCGGGGAAAGAACTGTATTATGAGAAACTGTCACACAGATAAAATTTATCTACAATGACTCAAAATGTAACATTTTAAAGGCTGTGAGGAAGGTGCTGACCTTTGGAGGGAGATCACAAATACTAAACCAATTTTTTTTCCTTCAGAGTTTCATTTCTTAGAATGCCCTTTTTCCTACTCCCATAGAAACAAAAGAACACACACACACACACCAATAATTCTTATCCACATTTCAGTGGTTGTCTCCCTATTATCACCATCACACATACCTGTCAAGTATCCCGGATTGGCCGGGATTTCCCGTATTTCCACATCGATTTTCTCCATTTCCTGACCGGAGCTGCTGCTATCCCGTAATTTGGCAGCGGGGGAAAAGGAGTTACTGCGCATCCCTTCTGTGCAGGTCCTTTCTATGCATGCGTAGAACCCTTCTACACATGCGTAGAAGGCTTCTGTGCAGAAGGGGATGCGAAGAAGCCTTCTACGCATGTGTAGAAGTGACCTGCGCAGAACAGTTTTTCGCAGGTCCATTCTACGCATGCGTAAAAGCCTTCTATGCATGTGTAAAAGCTTTCTACGCATGCGTAGAAGGCTTTTATGCATGCGTAGAACAGACCTGCGTAGAAACGTGCACGTTCTGTGCAGGTCCCATAATCTCCAGAGCTGCGTTTGACAGGTATGCCATCACAGTGTCCTAGAATGATACTAGGTAACAGTCATTGTGGAAGAAGCAGAAAAGCAGTGGAGCTGGCAGACCCGTTGCTTGTTAACCTCTTACAGACACAGCACATGAAACAAAAGTCCTATGGAGAAAAAGAACAAATTTGTGCTACAGACAATACTAATGTTCAGCCTCACCTCTGAGGGGAAAATGTGATTTGGACAGGGAAGGGGACGTTCTCTTACATATAATTTTTGCCTGCTCTTATAAAATTATGCTTCACATAGGACCATGGTGGTTGCAATATTATTGTTGATCAGCTGGGCAGTATATCAACTCTCCTTCCTGAAAAGTTTGATTTTCTTTTTAACCAAACAAAATACAATTATAAAATAAATTATACTATCCCAAACTCATGCTGCTAATTAAAATAGCCACTGCAGGAGGGCAAAATAGCTACAAGGCTGAAGTAAAGATGATTTCTTCCCCCACTGAACAGCATACGATTAATTTTATTTTCTATTTACAAGTTCTTTGCTAATATCATCAAAAATGGAAATAAAGCAATTTTGCATTGTTTGATTAAAGACTATAAGGTGACAGGAATTCAATTGTTTTAAGCTCCCAGCAAGCCACTTTAGCATGTTCATGACTTTTCATGAGTGAAATTAAATTGTCTGCACCAGCCATTATTTTTTCAGAATTCCTATGTAGAGGAGCTAGAGTTGCATAGTATATGTTTGTGCATGGTAAATCTGTCCTTCCATCCCTTAAAATTTCCAGCAACAAGGATCTCAGGTAACATGGCTGAACCACCATGTCTGGAGTTTTCAGAGAACTGATAGTAGTTGCTGAGACAGCCAGGTAGATTTCTGGTCTGCATCAAGGTAAGGACATTTATGTGATTCTCCCCAGTCATTGCCCTTTGACTCCTCAGCCACAACAGAAACTCATGCATTGGGTGGTTTGAGTGTGTATTTTTCCATAGTGCAAAAAAATAATAATAATCAGTTTACTTTAGGTTTTTTTTTTACACTTTTTGGCAGTTTATTTATTCCTGAGACCACATAGCCCAGAATATCTAAAAAACTTGAGGTTTTCTTCCACTCTATTGCACCATCACTGCTGTCCTCACAAAAGACTCCTTTTGATCAGTTTAAGGTAAAGGTTTCCCTTGCTCCAAAGCCAGTTGCATCTGACCATACCTGTCAACCCACGGCTCTGGAAAAATGGGACCTGCGCAGATCGCTTGTGCGCAGGTCGCTTTCCACGCATGTGAGGAAGCGCTATGCCGCTTGCGCAGCCCCTACGCAAGCAGTGTAGCGCTTCTGCACATGTGTTGAAGGGTTTTACCCCTTGCCCGCATGCGCGGAAGCACTACGCCACTTGCATAGGGGCTGCACAAGTGGCATAGCGCTTCCACGCATGTGTGGAAAGCGTTTCCCCCCGCTGCCAAATTACGGGATTTTGGCAGCACGGGGCGGGTTATGACGTCAATCGATGTCAAATTACGGGGTAATCCCGGCCAAATCGGGATGGTTGACAGGTATGTATCTGACTCTAGGGTTCAGTGCTCATCTCTGTTTCAAAGCCGAAGAGCCAGCATTGTCTGCTTCTGCAGACATTCCCGTGGTCATGTGGCAGACATGACTAAACACTGGGACACTGTTACCTTCCCACCGAAGTGTTCCCTATTTATCTACTCGCAATTTCTTGCTTTCAAACTGAAAGGAGCTGTGACAAAGACGGGAGCTCATTCTGTCCTGCAGTACTTGGAAATCGAACTGCTGACCTTCCACCTCCCAGTCAGGGTCTTAGCCACTTGAGCCACTGCAGATCCCTTGTATCTAAGTGTATCTAAGCAGAAATAAATGTGTTTAATGTATTTAACTTTTAAACACAATTTAGTCTCAGATTTCATTGGAACACATTAATCCTCTCCCTTGTCAACCATGAAAAGCAGAAGTGGGATTGCACTGCTGGCTGGCTATGCCCAATGCCATTTTGCCCACATTTTCCCATGGCTGGCTTTTGCTTCAGCTACCTATCCTACCATGTCTCTTTTTAAATTGAGACTGATAGCGCTGGGCCTATATATTCGAACACCTGCCTCCTCTGTTATGAACCTGCCAAATTTTTAAGAATACAACAATAGTCACAAAGGCTGTGAAAGCACTGGGGCAGGGCCTACACAGCAGTACCACTCTACTCACATGCACCTGCTCTAGCCTAAAACTGGCACCAAACAGAGCATTTTAGTCACTGTGATTTTATTCTTTGGAAGGATCTGCCATTTTATTGTCCCCAACTCCCATTTTTACTGCATTTGCTATTCCAATTGTTTAAAACACCCCACTTCTTTTATGTTAATAATAGTGCAATACTGATACACCTATTTAATGCTTTTATTAATAGTACTGTCTTACTTTTCCTTCTTGGATGCACACCTTAACATGTCAAAATGGTTTGGGTATATAAATGAAACTGAGAGTGATGCTGTCACAAGGCCAGACTCCATTACAAGCCTGGACTCCTACCATGGTCACTCAAAGAAGAATGATCACAGATGAGATACCAGGCAACGATATATCCATACTCTTCATGACACATCAGTAGAAGGCACGCGCGGCAGCCATTTAGTTGCCGTGCGCTTTGCCGGCCCCGCACCAAGGCATGGACACAGCCTCGAGGAAGCAAGGGGGCATGGCTAACCAACCCCTATATAAGGGGTGTTAACGGCTGCACTCTCCGGCAGTTCCTTGAGATCCGGCTGGGCCAGGGCGCGTTTGAGCGCTCCTCCAGCCCAGTCGGTAAGGGAGATAAGCGGCAGTTGCGGCGGCTTTTCCGGGGAGGCTGGACCCATATGAGGCAAGTTGCCTTTTCCCGCCTGCCTCTTGGTTTTTGTTTTCCAAAAGCTGAGTAGGGCATTTTGGAGAATGCTCATTCATAGGGCTGCCACAAATCAGGGTGACAACATGTAACAACAAAGCTTCTTGTTTATTGGATTGATTAGCTACATAGACATAACTCAACATTACACCCTGCAACTGTGCTAAGATAGAAGTGATGTCTACAAAATACATACATTGGCTCGCTGTTCAGTCAGTTGAAACAGGAACCACATGACAGATTGGTCAGTTAACATGAACAGACTTTGTTGCCTGTAAAGAACCTGCCCCTTAAGGGTTAAAGTGTATAATGAAAAGGAGGAAAGAGTGGAGACCTAATGGCCTTCAGGTGTCAGAATTATAGCCAACTGAGAGTGCTGGAAGGAGACCACCTTAACTCCCTTGCATCCCAGCATCAGCCTTGGGACTTTATTACTGCCAGGAAGAGACGGATGAGGGACACCCACACTAGGATGAGCTAACCTTTGGATGGTCTGTATCCAGGGAGAAATTTGGCCCATGACTTTAACACTCCAAGTTCCCATTGGATGAAGCAAGATCAGGAGATGGGGTGAGGAGTATAACGGTCCCCAGGAACAGCAAGGTGATTGTTTGGGGTTTGGCCTTCTGGCACAGATCACTGAATGGGTAAGGTTGGCCGTCTGAACCAAACCACAGAGGAGCTTCATGCAAGGGTTGCCCCGTGGAGTGCAAGAGAGACGAGAGTAATGCTGGTAAAGTGATGGAAACCATCCTAAAAGATAGAATTAATAGGCACATAGAAGAGAAGGCACTGCTAAAGGAGAGCCAACATGGCTTTTGCAAGGGCAAATCATGCTTCACTAAACTGTTGGAATTTTTTGAGAGTGTCAACAAGCATGTAGATAAGGGGGATCCAGTTGACATTGTTTATCTGGACTTTCAGAAGGCTTTTGACAAGGTCCCACACCAAAGGCTCTTCAATAAACTTACCAGTCATGGAATAAAGGGACAGGTCTTGTCCTGGATCAGCAACTGGCTAAGGGACAGGAAACAGAGGGTAGTACTAAATGGACACTTCTCCAAGTGGAGGGAAGTAAAGAGTGGGGTCCCCCAAGGTTCAGTACTGGGACCCCTGCTTTTCAACCTCTTTATTTTTTTTTAATTTTTATTAGTTATAAAGACAATACAAAAGAACATAGTTGACAAAACAAAATACAATTCATTTTAACAATACAATAATCTAAAATACAAATAAAATGCCTAACATTAACAAATTACTTTCACTTAAAGAAAAAGAAAAAAAGAAAAAAAAGGAAAACCCCTATTTAACTGTATAGCAAACAATACTTCTCTGTATCTTATCTTAATTAGTTCCTCTGTAATTTGCTGTACCAGTACTTACATAAATCTAAATCTAGTTACATTAAACAGAGCACATACTATTACAATAATCACCCTGGTATTTACAACTTATAGGAGTCTGCGGGATGTCACATTTTTCACCATTTCCAAAAATGTATATATTCTGGTACATGGCTGTCACTCTGGTCTCCTTTCAGTGAATGATCCACAAATGGTTGCCAAATTTTCCAAAATCTATTTTTTAATTTTTCTCTTATATTTATTTATCTCCCATGTCAATTTATCATTCAATGCAAGATCCCACATCTCTTTATACCATTCCTCTACTTTTAAAACTCTATCAAGTTTCCAATTCCTTGCTATGCACATTCTACCCGTTATCAGCATAATAGCTATTAACTCCTTTTTATCTTCTTTTACCTTTAAATTTTCCATATCTGTTAACAACACAATATTTAAGTTCAGTTTACATTCTAACCCTGTAATGTCACATATTTCTTTCTCAATTTTCCCCCAAAACTCTTTTACCACATTACATTTCCACCACATGTGTTCATATGTCCCCAAAGAGTTTTTACATCTCCAACACATTTTACTTTTAGTATTATCCATTTGAGATATTCTCTCTGGGGTCAAATACCACTTCCATAACATTTTGTAATTATGCTCCTTCATTCTAACCGACATAGTTCTCATATATCTTTTTCTCCATTTATTTTTCCATTTTTTTTCCGGGATGTATATGTTCAAATCCTGTTCCTAACACGATTTCAGAGTTTCTTGAGGATTACCTTTTTTATTTAGGATTTTATATATTCTACTTACTATACCATTTAATCCCATGTCTCCTTTGCTTATCTTTAACAACATTTCCTCAAATTCTGTTTTATCCCTCTCTAAACTAATTTCTCCCTTATATTTACCATTCCATCTATCCAACAACACCATTTGGAACCAATTCAAATTAAGCTGAGAGTAAATTTCTACTTTATTCCCTCTATCTTTACAGGCTCGTATCCAGTCTTTCAGCAGGAAAGCATTTTTTCTTTCCAATACCTCCTTCAGCCTTTTATCTAATTTTATCGAAAATTTTTTATTATCATCTAATTCTATTATTGGAGATAGTTCTGGACTCAATTCGTTTTTAACCTTATTCCAAACATCCAACATTGTTTTCATCATCTTATTTTTAACACTTATTTTCCCTTTATTGTTACCCTCAACCTCTTCATAAATGATCTACAAGTAGGAGTAAATAGCAAGGTAGCCAAATTTGCTGACAACACTTAATTATACAGGGTAGTGAAAACTGTGAGAGATTGTGAGGAGCTCCAGAGGGATCTCTTGACACTGGGGTGTGGGCAAACAGTGGCAAATGAGCTTCAACACTAGTAAGTGCAGAGTGATGCACGTTGGGGCAAAAAAACCCAATTACATTTATAAACTGATTGGAGTCTGAACTCTCTGCGACAAACCAGGAAAGGGACCTTGGTGTCCTGGTGGACAGCTCAATGAAGGTTTCAACCCAGTGTGCCTCAGCATAAAGACCAGGACCAACCGCTTGAGAAATAGTTTCTACCCAAAAGCGATTCTGGCTTTGAATACAGTGCAATGCAGTCTATGAGGGAGCTTCTGTATATAGTTTTTAGAATTTTTAGGGTTCTAGAGTTTTAGAGTTTTTAGAGTTTTAGAGCTTTTAGGGGTTAAATGTGTATATGTGGGGTGGGAGTATGTTGATAATTTTGTATAGTTGTATTAGGTTTTGTTGGGTTGTTCAGTGTTTTTCCCTCCAATCTCGTTGTTCTGTGCAGGACAATGACAATAAAGATTTATTTATCTATCTATATATCAGTGAAAAAAGCAAACTCAGTGCTAGGGATCATTAGGAAGGGTATAGAATATAAGTCAGCAAGTGTCATTTTGCCTGTTTATAAATCTATGGTGAGGCCCCATCTAGAATACTGTGTACAGTTCTGGTCGCCATACCTCCAGAAGGATATTATGGAGCTTGAAAAAGTGCAGAGGAGGGCAACCAAAATGATTAGGGGACTAGAATACCTTCCTTACCATCTGAGGCTGCAACGGTTGGGCCTCTTCATTCTTGAACAACGGCGTCTAAGAGGTGACCTGATTGAAGTTTATAAAATCATGCACGGTGTGGACAAAGTAAATAAGGAAAAACTGTTTTCCCTATCGCATAACACTAGAATTAAGGGGCACTCCATGAAACTTTTGGGTGCTAGTTCTCAAACAAATAAGAGAAAGTACTTTTTCACCCAAAGGATCACTGGTTTATGGAACTCCCTGCCAGAAGAAGTAGTGACAGCTGCCCGTCTTGACAGCTTTGAGAAAGGATTAGACAAGTTCATGGAGGACAAGGGTATCAATGGCTATAATTATGGATACCTAAGGACAACCTCTGGGTTGGAAAGATAGGCAGGATATCTCTCAATGCCATTTCCAGGGAATCCTAAGCAGGTGAAGGCATCTGCTTGGGAATACCCTGAAGCAAATGGGGAGCCACTGTGTGAGACAGAATACTGGACTGGATGGGCTGTGGCCTGTTCCAGCAAAGCTGTTCTTATGTTCTTTTGCTGTTAGTCCTAAGGGAAAAGACTGACATGCTAGCCTAGCTACCCAGCTGCAAGGTGACTCCAGGTTCCACTCTTTTGCTCATTTCTGATTGGGCAGCACAGACAATAGAGAGTTGCATACCTGTCAACCATCCCGATTTGGCAGGGATTACAACGTAATTCAGCGCCGATTTGCGCCATTTCACGACCCGCGCTGCCAAAACCCCATAATTTTGCAGCGGGGAAAAGGAGGCACTGCGCAGCCCATCTGTGCAGGTCACATTGCACGCATGCGTGGAAGGGCTCTACACTTCCGTAGCTCCCTTCCACGCATGCGCAGAAGGCTAAGCCGCCTGCATAGATGGCTATGCAAGTGGCATAGCCCTCCACACACATGCGTACAATGCGACCTGTGCAGACTCGGTCTGCACAGGTCCCGGATTCACCGGAGCTGCGGTTGACAGGTATGCAGAGTTGTAGTCCAAGAACATCTGGGGGCCAAGGGTTGGAAACCACTGTAACAAACTCTTTTTCACTACATAAAGCAAAGCTTTCTCTCCCCACCACCAAGCCATTTCAACTACAGTATCTATGCCTGGATATCATTTCAACAACTAGGTGTGGATCAGTGTCTTAACACTGTACTACTTCCTAAGAACTGGGGTATGCAATTTCGTATCTATTTCTTTGAGAAGCTATTGGATCTCATGTATTCACTGAATCTCCTAGCTTCCTCTGCAAATTCTGAGACCATAGCATGCCTCGTGACTTATGGAGGCTGCAAGCAACAAATGTTCTTCCGTAATGGGAAGGCCAAAATCCATGCAAACAAGGGGGTAAAGGGGAAACAATCTGGTAAAATAGGACAATGTAATAAAAGTCCACTAATTTATCAGGATGGCAGTTTATAAAATAAATAACAATTAAAGGTCACTATTTGGAACTCATATGGGTCCATGGTGGCTTAGTAGTTAAGATGCTCAGCTTGATGACTGGAAGGTCAGCATGTCAGCCATTTGAGACCTGAGTGCTGCATGATGGACTGAGCTCCCATCTCTGACCCACCTCCTGCCAATCTAGCAGTTCAAAAGCAAAGAAATTGCAAGTAGATAAATAGGTACCACTTTGGCAGGAGATGTAACAGCATTGAGTGCATTCTGGTGTCTAGTCCTGCCTGCCAGTCTTTGGCTGTAAACTGTGATGAGCACTACCCACTAGAGTTGGACACGACAGGCTTTCAAGCAAGGGAGACCTCTACCTTTACCTATTTGGAACTCATAGCCTATTATCTGTTGCTCATATCCTTGCTTGTATTTCTGTTAGCTATTGGAATTGAACACTTGAAATATGCTTCCTTCTCCTCCTTTCCCGAGGCATCTTTATTGTCATTCCTGACCCAAATCAATCTTACTCAGTTGCCAACAAAACTATAACTACGTGTTCTGCCAGACTTTTACATGGTTACTCACTCAGCTCTGTAGCAGTGCCGACTTTAGGATCTGTGGGCCCCTAGGCTGAAGCTGTGGTGCGGGCCCTATCGGGGAAAGTATTTTTAAAAAATTAACCTACAAAAAATGCATTTTCAGCAATTATCCAATTAAAAACTGAAAAATAAACATTTAAAGTTTATTATTAAATTATAGAAAATTTAGGTATGACATTCCTATATAGTATTTAGAATTAGATGAATTCATGAGATGATAAAAATGAAAAGAACTGAACATCATTAAGGTTATAATACTAGATTAAACAGAAAATTGAAAAATATTTAAAAAACGACTTACTACAACTTTACTTTGCTGTATTGAAAACGTCTTAATATGAAACAGTATGCGCTCATTGCGCTTCACAAAACTTCCGGCTGACAGACAGTGAGAGGAGATATTCTTGTCGGGCTGGTCAAACACCCAAAAACCACATTAAGTTAAACCAAATGCAAATGATAAATGATGATTACGATCACCAAACCTTTATACTATTTATTTAGTAAAACAAAAAACCTGATTTTTAAAATTGAAATAGAATCACAAGGTGCGGGCTCATAGGCTGCAGCCTAGGTAGCCTATGCTTAACTCTGGCCCAGCTCTGAAAGAAAATAGGGAATGGTAGATATCTATAAATAGGAAATATTGTCTTCACCAAGGCTTCTAAAATCTGCTTACTATTGGTATTGATTTCTTTATTCTAGAACAAATTGTAATAAAAAACAGGAATTTTATAATTTCTAAAAACACAAAAAGCTTTTTCAGTTGGTGACAGCTGTCAAGCAGCAAGACAGTATGTTGGAGGACTAACTATTGTGATACAAAGCAACGTTTCGTCTAGTCAACTATCAAACTTTTTTTTAATCTGTGGTCAATGTCTCCTGATGTATTATGACAACCCTGATGATTTTGAAATAAGCATTCAAAGATTAATCTGTCTGACTCCCCCACCTCTTTCTCTTTCAAAATACACATGGCAAAAAGAGAAAATGGACACCACACCATTAAGGGAAATGAATACTCTAAGGATGAAAATCTTTGCAGGTTTCTCGCACTCTTTTGCAGGTGAAAGTGAAAAGTGTTAAATATTTTGCTAGGCAACATTGCAAGATGTTTTGAGCCTTTTTTCACATACCAAGCCTTTTTTATCCTCTGGGAATTCACAAATGTCGGTTTTGGAGACACACCCCTGCAACACACCTTTTCTTGCTAAACCTGCTTTTTCCACATCACATTTAATTCAAAGACAGTTAAAGAAATAATCAAAACTATTATGTAGTCAAAATGTATAGCAATGCTGGGCACTATCCATTAATGAACATACTTCCAAAAATTATTTAATTCTGAGACAAGAGCCATGGTTTTTCGATGTTGTTTGAAGATAAAATTTAACGTGAGTACAACACAATTAAATAATTACTGTATTGTATAAAGTTTTCCAAATATGATCAGACATGCAGCTACCAGAAATTTCTAAAAGCAGCCAAGATCCAGCTTCATTCTGTTGACATTAGATTAGTCTTATTTGTAGTAACAGTAAAAAAAAATGATGAAGAACCACTATTTTCTTGTTCTCATTAAAAGCAAAAGGAATGTGTATAGTGTTTACTGAAGGTCCAAAAGCATTTCCAAGGAGGGTGGAATCCTTTACTTTCTTTTAGAAGGAGAAAAGAAGGTGCAGCAAAACCAGAAATCTTATGTCATAAGATCATAAATGTTAAGCCATCTTTATTGCTTTTTCTCATTAATAACAAAACTAAGGATAAATGCTAAAAACCTAACCCATTCTCTCCTATTCAGAAGCAGATAGCTGCTGTGCATACAAACTGATCATATTGTGATAATTCTTCCAAGGTTATTGACATCTTGGCAACTGCACTACAGTGTTTCTAAATAAAGCAGATGTCTTTCTTATTTTAGGCTCTGTCAGAAACACACACACACACACACACACACACACACACACACACACACACACACACACACACACACACACACACACGGCCTTGCATCATGTGACAAAAAGCTACTGTGTGATGTGATACCAAGACCATTAATTCCAAGACCTTCTGGAATGTGACATTTCACTCACACAGCACACTGAATCTGAAGCCAGTGAAAACCCCATGATCTTTTCCCCCTTCATTTTCCATCTCCTTCTACTTCAGCTGTTGCAATGGGAGCATGTTGTAGAGATTGGGTTTCAAATTATGCAAAGTGAGGTTTCTGCCTCTACAAGTGTGTTCAGGTCACATATGCAAAGCCTTTTATTTATCATGATCTTAACAACACTACAAAAGGCAGGAAACATGATGACGTGGTATAAAGAGGGGTGGGTAGAAATTTGGATCCACCTTTGTGCATTGCTTCTTGGCTGCCTTTCCCTGGGCCTATGTAAAAAGGGGAAATAAACACAGCACACGACTCTCTTCTATGAGTAGAAGTAATAGCTGATCATAAGAATAGCTGTATCAGTATCAATTACTATAATAATGGTCTGCTTCTTTAGCTTTGCTGAAAGATACAGATAACTCTTCCTTGGGGTTCATATGAAGGGGAGGCCTTTAAATATTCGGAACATAACTGATGTGCTTTGAAATTGTGCATTAGTAACACAATTATCTGCAGTACTTTTTCCTGCTTACACAGAAGCATCTATCATGGACTTTATAAACATTAAATGGTATTATAGTCAGAGCCCTTAGGAACAAATATTATCGCAAAGGTACAAACAGTGCTTTAAATTCACTGTACAGGAACACCTTGAAACCACAAGTTCACTGGGCGACAGACTTAAGCCCTTTGCACAGAATCGATTGACAACTGGATGCCTAATACCTTACCCCTTGCTTGGGCACAACTCAACCAAAGAGAACGTTGTGCAAATGAAAAGGATACTGCATCAGGGCTATTATTGGCAGGCATGTGATATCACTGACAGCCACAAGGAAAGCTTTGAGAAAGCTGTAAATCCATGTCATAAAAAGTTCCGAAATGCCCATCACAAAACAGCCCACATTTCAGAGTATCTAAAATCCTTACAGCTTTACCTATAGTCTGTCAGAGCACAGCAGCTGCACTTCTAAACCCTTGCTGAAGTGCTTCCTTCCTAAAATAAATCCCCAGTAGTGACCTGTGGGATTTAAATAACCTTTAGGGAATATACAGGAGAGAATAACTGCTATATTTTTTGCTCATCACATTTGACAAGCAGCAATCATACCGTTGCTCATCCAGTAGCTCTGTAGCAGAAGTGCTGTTAGGAATGAAAGGTAAGCCAACTCCAATTTTCAAATCCATACTATAGTTTGGCAGTCCTAAGACTAAACTTTGGAAAAGTTATGGTTACATATATGAGAACTGTGGAGGCAGGCTTAAATAAAGTTTGCATAGCAATTATGTCTTGATTAACTTAGGTACTCTTTAATTCACAGGAATAATATGAGAAGAACAAAGCTCTTCTGAAGCTTGAATGTTGTTCCTGAGTATCCAGAGCACTTCTAATTCCTGACCTTGCCAATATTAACATTATGTGTCAATGTTAAAACTGAGGTTTTTCACTGCAATTTTCACTGCATTTTCACTACAAAAGAAATGCCTAATCTGCAAGCTGTTTGTACCTTTGTGTCCAAGGAAGGGGTAAGGTATTAGGCATTCAGTTGTCAGTAGATGCCATGCAATAGAAGGTTTGCTTGAGGCTTACGTCTGTCACCCATTGAACATGTGGCTTCAAGGTGTTCCTGTTCAGTGGATTTAAACCACTGTTTGTACCTTCATGATAATATTTGTTCACAGTATTTGTTTAATGTTTATAAAGTCCATGACATATGCTTCTGTATAACTGAGGAAAGGTAAACAAACTTAATACTGTGCTAGGAAGTTTCCCTGGCTAATTAAACTGGCTAATTTGGAAAGGATTCTTAACAATGTTGAAAAGTTTTCTCACTATTTGGTTTACTCTTCCTCACCCCATATTTTTTTTTTGTCTTCTTCTATACATAACATCAAGGGGCCGCAGTGGCTTAGTGGTTAAAATGCTCAGCTTGACAACCAGAAGGTCAGCAGTTCATGATCCTGGTGCCGCATGATGGAGTGAGCTCCTGCAATCTGCCCCAGCTCCTGCCAACCTAGCAGTTCAAAAGCAAGGAACTGCAAGTAGATAAATAGGTAAATGATAAATTAATATCAGAATTAAGAGGCAAAAAAGGAATTTTAAAGAAAATGAATTTTACGCAAACATGGGAAGCATTTTTGGACCATGCACTGGTAAAAGGGAAAGGAATGAAACCAGGTAAAGGGTATATATCATTTTGGAAAGAAGGATAAATTATAAATTAAAGAGACTGGAGATTAAACAAAGTAAAAAAGCAGATAAACTGTCCTGCTGGGTAGCGCTTCGGTGGGAAAGGTTGTTATGGCTGCCACTTGACCACGGAAATGTCTGCAGACAGACATTTACAGCTCTTTGGCTGTAAATGGAGATGCCCACCACCCCCTAAAGTCGGATATGACTGGCTTTCGAGCAAGGGTGAATTTACCTTTATATGTAACATCACTAAGACTTTGAAAACAGGGATACTAACAAGAACTTTAAGTTAAATATGCAATTTCAGAATAATTTTACATAACATGGGCATTCTGTCACAACTATTCATATAAAAAGTACAAAATTAGTGTGATTCTTCATCTATATAGTCTTTATCATTTGTCTATGACCACCTTTAATAAGTATTAACAGCATGGCAGTTTATTGAGGGCAAGCCAGATATCTCAGTGAAGTAGATATCTGGTTGCAAAACTAGCAATCCAGACTTTGAGTTTGATTCTCCACTGTGCCTTGCGAAACAAACTGCACAGTCCTAAAGAAACTCCAGAAGAAGTACATGGTAAACCACTTCTGACTACCCTATATCTAAAAAATTCCTGGAAAGGATTCCTACAAATTGGAATAAATTGACTTGGATCCTGCCATCTTTATGGCTGCTCTTATACCAGTATGAGTATATGTATATGTAAAGACACAAAATGAACTGCAGAATTCAGCAACATTTTGATACAAGTGTTTGGTGTAAGATACCAGTTCCACTTCATTGGATTATGATGTAGAACAAGCTGCGGTCCCTGATGGTGCAGCACTCAATTCCAAAAGCTCCCCAAAACACTTTTGAGTGAAAAGTGAAAAATGCTGTGGGACTAGGCTATAAATCCAAATGTCACTGCTATAAATCATGAATTCATTTAACAGAGATATCACAGGGGAAAATACAAACTCCATAAAGGCAAATAAATATAAAATATATTTTATTCATCTCCTCCTTTTTTATGGTTGCATCTGACTTATGTTATCATGAATTCAAAAATGAAAGAGGAAATACATGTTTGTTTCTAAAACATAGCATGCAAAGACATTTCTGCTTGCTCATGAATGTGAATAGACATGGGGAAAAGGAACAGAATGGTCTTGATTGGAGTTTTATAATGTGCTTGCCATAGATGTTTTTGGCCAAGATTTTCAAATAACTAAGTAGGGAAGCTGTTGATTATCTGGTATGTTAGAAATCTACATAGGCTTTTTAAGGAAAGACTTTCAGGTTTTGAATAGAGATGCAACATTTGACAATCCACATTGGTTTATGCCTAACATGAGGTTTTTTTTAAAAAAAAAATTCTGATCCTGATTCTCTGGCCCTTCATCCTCAGTTAACTACTACTAGCCTTTCCATGTTTAATAGCTGCATCTATTACTGTCTCATTCTCAGACTGCTGGGCACAGGAACAATTTTTACTTGAATACACAGTTTTACATATATTTTAAATGTAAAATGACTACTGTATCTATATTTCCATCATTTTGGACCAATGCCCCAAACCATAACTAGCAATTTTGGCAACTGGGGCGAGCAATGCAAAATGTTCTTAAATCAATTGGTCTACTACCATTTATTTCCCATGACAGACTACCATAGTAGTAGAAGTCTGGAAGAAAGGGTACATCTACATCTGGCACCTTGGCACGAACAGTTGTCCTGCCCTAATTATGACACCGCCTAGGCTGCTGACTTTGTCTCCACCAGAACAGCAGCAAGGAACTTGCATATTTTGGTCTGTATTTAGCACATCATTTAGCATGATGCTTAGTGGTACTGCATTGGGTGGGTTGATTGAATCTCTTTGTTCATTCAAGGGAGACCCATTGTCACCAACTGTTTTTTGCATGCTCTTTCCACCTTCAAAGTATTGTATTCAAGCTTTCTAACTATCATCAAATGATGCTGGCTGAAAAAAAGCTGCAAGTACAACAAAGGAGGAGGAGGAGAGGATGGGGGAGGAGAGAAAGAGGAAACTGTTTTCATTGATGCAATGGAAAAGTGTTATAAATGAAGTGATCAAGGAAAAAACTGAGAACACACAACCAAGAAAATATGTTGGATGTTATAGATGTGGGATGTTATAGATTCCATCATGAAACTACAGTGGAACCTCAGTTACCGTAATTAATATGTTCTCCGGGATGTTTCTTACAGCAAAAATTACTTTAACCGAATTTCCCATAGGAATGCATTGAATGCAATTTCCCTTAGGAATGCACTGAAAACCAAAATACATTAACCAAAATGCAGGTTCCCATAGGAATGCACTGAAAACCAATTAATCCATTCCGAAAAAATTCCGCAAAACAAGCCACTATTTTCTATGGATTTCCTTTTGTTATGCAATTTTTATGTTAACTGAGCCATTTGTTAACCGAGGTTTCACTGTATAGAGAAAATTTAATAGAGAAGGTAATGGATAAGGAGCCAAATATGGGTTCTTTTTTCTCTCTCAAATGGATACAATTAAGATTTTGCCACTAAAGAGACAGTATTAACATCATTTTAAGAGGAAATGTGATAGTGTATGTACAACTTTTGGATATATATATTTTTTGATAGGATATTAAAAAGGTAGGTGAACTTTATTCAAAATAAATTGGCAAGGAAACAAAAACATTGAGAGTTCTATTACATATTTGAACAAGGAAACCTGAAGAACAATGTATAGATTCAGAGACAGTATCTTCTATTGTGAAGAGACAAAGTCCTTGCCAAAATTACTTTAAGAGCATTCCTAGGGAAAGTCAGAATATGGTATATCAGAAACGTTTCTTCAACATTCTTGCTGACTTTGGGAAAGGAGATTTTTTGGTAAGTGGTTTGCTGGACACTAGTGGTTTGCTGGACACTAGTGGTTTGCTGGACACTATAATGAGTAAGTCTAAAAAACTAGTTAGAGGTTTGTTTACTGTGCAAAAATGTTTAAAGCAAGATGAACTGGGGTATACTGAGATTATTTGATAATTTGGAGGTAGGTAATTCTTACAACAAAAATTAGATCTTTTCTATCATGCCACATGATGCTTATACAACAATCATTATATTATTGCTGACATCAGGTTACTTGTAAGATTAATGGAGCTGCATATAGCAATTACATTTATATATGCTTATATAGTATTAGTATATAGTATTCTGAACCTGATTTTCCTTGAATTTATCTCTCACTAGCTAATTACCTGGCCTTGCCTGGGTTGTTTTTGTCCTTTAAAGCAAGGATGATGCGCCTTGACTGCAGTTTTACTTTTTCACCTGGCGGCATCCCCAGCACATAAACGTTAAGTTCTGTCAAGCCGCAGCCTCCTTTGGTCAGCGAAAGGAGGCCGCAGCATGACAGAACTGTATGCTGATGGGCAGGAGACCCTGCTGCTGAAGAAAGCTGTGGCTGCTAATCACGGCCACAGCTTTCTTTGGCGGCGGTGTCTCCCGGTGGAAAATTCAAGCCACTGGCTTGGGCTGTGCTGTGCGTGCGCAGTACTGCTGTTGCATTGCTGCTTCTCCTGCCAGTGGGGGTGTCCCCATTGCATCCCACTTTGGGGGGCATAAACCCCCAAATGGATTTTGAGACCCCCACAGTGCTGATCTTGCAAGCCCAAGGTATGTATGTGCAAACTTTCAGCGAGATTGATCCAGGGGTGTGGGTTCCTTTGGAGCACATATAAACCCATACCTCTGTCTTATAGATATAGATTAAGGCCAAAATCTTGTGGGATTTTCTGTATATGTGTTGTCTTGCACAAGATAGTGTTCACTCTCCCCTTGTGCATACATAACCCCCTTGTTTCTAGCAGTCTGATCTCTGGTTTATGGATTGGATCTATTCACAGAGCACTCTATCCAGGAACCACTACCTTCCACAAATGGTAAGTGCAGTCTAGCCTAAATGAATACTCTATTTTAGATTTGAATATAATCAGTAAATATGAAAAAAAGTTGTTTTTCATATTTATACTAGAAATAACATCTGCTTCTGTTTATTATGATAAGGAAACATTCACAACTGCATATAGATAGAATCACATCTTTCAGAGGAGGGAGAGAAGATGCTAAGATTAAAGATTACAGTTTACATTTCTTTACATGAAAAAAAATCAAAGCCATGTAGAAAAAACAGCTTTTTAAAAATGTGTATAAAAATCTGTGTTCACAGATTTACAGAAGGTTCTGAGACCACAAGAAAGGGGTTTTAAGGTTAGTCAATGATAGTTATTGATGGAAACTATTATTTTTAAAAAGGAACAGAAATAAATCTGACAAACTCTTATTGTGTAACTGTGGCTCTTTACACAAACTGATACAGTCTGTATCAGGGCTTGGTAACCTACAGCCCATGTTGCCAAATCATCCGGCCCGTGCCCTTGCTCCAGCCACCGCCACCAGAAGCGGCCGAAGCCGCATTTACGACAGCTGTACAGCTGTAAATGTCTTTATGGCAGTGTTTACCACCAGTCTAGCCCCCTCAACTGTCTGCTCCTAACCTAAAAAAGCTTGCTGACCCATTGTCTATATAAAAGCCACCTTCAGGTAATTACTGTACCAATTCTCTGAGATCAAATGGCTTTCTTGCCTCTTCCCCTGATATTCATACATATCCACTAGGAGGAAACCTACCTAGAGACCTTGATGAGACAGGACTCTGACAGTCTGGTTTCCTGTGCCATCACTGGTCTGCATCTATAATGATCAGACATCAGACAAGAAGGACAAGAAGCTGCACTACCTTAGTAGCAAGGTAAATGACATATCTGTATTCCTTATATTATTACTAGCATATTTGTGCCCGGCCAGCCGGGCAGTTTTAATGTGTGTGTTGGTGGATAGGGGTGGTTTTGGGGGTGTGCACAACCACCATCACCCACATAAAATACCACTCCAACCACCAACACACACATTAAAAATTCCTGGCAAGGCAGAAGTGGCAGGAGTGTCGTGTGTGTGTTGTGTGTGTGTGTGTGTGTGTGTGTGTGTGTGTGTGTGTGTGAGAGAGAGAGAGAGAGAGAGAGAAGCAGTGTATGTCTGTGTGTGAGAGAGTGTGTGTGTGTGTGAGAGAGTGACAGATAGTTAGATTAGACCACCAGAAGGGGTTAATGAGTTAGATAGAGCGAGGGAGGAGACAGGAGAGACAGGAGAGGAGGTTGCGTGCAGGTAAATTGGGACTGGGAGGGAAGGTTTGTCTGCGAGTGGGTGGTTGGGGTGGTTTGGGGTGTGTGCGAATCCCCCCAACCACCAACACACAGATAATAATTGGCCAGCAAGGCAGGGGTGGTGTGTGTGTGAGAGAGAGAGAGAGAGAAAGAGAGAGAGAACGACACCCCTGCCTTGATGGGCAATAGTGGGGTGGGTTAGGGGGTGGGGGTGGGGCAAGGTGGTGGGGTGGGTGGGCAGCGTGGGTGCCTGGCTCTTCGTTGGGAGGCGCACCAGAGTCTCCTTTGTCCCTGCAGGCATCGAGGGCACGTCTCCCACAGAGACAAAATACAGGCCGGTGCACCTCCACAGAAGGCCGCACTGGGTGAAAAGACCCAGGCAGCAAAGAAGGGTACGTGAGGTGGGGATTAGGGGTTGGGGGTTGGGGCAAGGTGGTGGGGTAGGTGGGCGGTGTTGGTACTGGGCCTGTGCCTCCCCCCTCTTCCTTACCCCCTTACCTTTTGCCAGTTGGGCTTTTTTCCACCGGCGTATTTTTTTTTAAGTCAGCGCGCTACGCTTTCCCGGCCTCCTCTGCGCTCACGTCCCTCAGCCTGATTGGCTGAGGTGTTGCGCAGTACAGAGGACTCTGGGAGACATAGTTTTGTTTTTTGTTCGCATTCGTGGGGTGCTTGCCCCACTGGCGACTTCCGGAACCTTGCAGCGATGGCCAGGCCGGGTTAAGGTAAGTGCAGGCAGCTCGATTCCGGATGGTTGGGCTGGGTGTGGGAGCCTTTGTTACATTCCAACGGTTAACGTCCCTCCTTATAGGTAAAGATGAGAGGAACTAAAATGTTGTGCATAATTTTTCAGTGCACATAAAGGAAATTTTCTATAATTTATTCACATTAAATTATGAAATATTATACAGTACAGTACAATGGTATAAAGAAAAAAATCCCTATCAAATAAAATGGAAGTATTACTTTGATGAAAATATTGGCTATTCACAAAAGTGACAAAAATTCTTGTAACAAATTGAAACCATGATGTATCAGAGAAATAACTATCTAGTTAAGCATTTGGCTGAGATAATTACCAGCTGCATGCTTGTAGAAAGCCTAAACGCAAGTATGAGCACATATTTCCTGATGCTGCAGATACTGTAATATAAAGTTATCTATTCCCTCTTTAATACTATCCATACTGATGGTCATCACAATAAATTAGAGAAATCAAATTCACACTTTAGCCATGTGCTGTGAAAAAACATTTCCTATCTCTCATGAAGCATCCATTACTCAGCTTCAGCTGATGGCTCTAGATCAGTGGTTCTTAACCTTTTTTGGGCCATGCCCCAACTAAGGATCTCTAAAAGCCTGACCCCCACCCCCCGTGACATATTATCTAATAAGTGAACTCCTATTCACGTGGAGGAAGCCTAAAAGGTCTTTAACTGTTAATAACTCATTCTGGAATTACCCCCCTCTCCCTTAAAAATCAAATTGTCCCCTGTGTGGGGTATGTGTCCCACATTGGGAACCACAGCCCTAGATTCTTATTTTCTGAGAAGCAAAACGTCTTTGATAATAATGAATGATAAAGCTTTCTCCAATTTTCAGACATTCATTTTAAGTTTGCTTGTTCATTTTTTTCCTCCCCAACTGGCTTGCTACCTCAGTAATTTGCATACCTGGTTAGGTGCTGATTTAACAAGTCACAGTCACTCAATGGATATATTCTAGTTTAGACGCATAACCAGATTTAGCCAATGGTTTAAAATGTAATTGAGCTATGAGGTTGCTATGAAATAGAATTCACATTCACACACACACACACACACAGAGCAAATAAAACAGAATAATAATTAAAATGCAGGAAATAATTAAAAACAATTGCTAGAATGGTCATAAGCATAAGATTTGCCTCCACCTGACAATTCTGCCTCTCTCATCTTGAAGAGAGCTGGACCACCTCTGAGAGCCAATCAGGGCTCTCCGCGATGGGGGAAGGTGTGAGATTATCTGGTTGCTTCTGGGCCAGATAGGCATTTTTGGCTCACTTATTTGATTGGTATCTCAAAAGGTAGTGAACATTTTTTGCCTATCCTGCACTGACCACCTGGTTGGCCTGAGCTGATTATGGGTGGATAGCCTTTATAAATAGGTCACAACTGGTGGGCAGTGCAGAATGGAAACATGTCACAGTGAGTCCAGGGACTGGGATTTGAGCTGCAGTATTCATCGTGTTGGCCCAGTTCGTTAGACCACACAGATAACGGTCACTGCCATCAGACACTTGGCTTTTGGGGCTGAGTGTCTGGTGGCAGGGATATATCCCAGGTTCAGCACCACACTCCTGTTACTCGGGACCAGCCCAGAACAAGCAGGGTTGGGGTCACAGGGAACCCCCTGGCTCTGACTGCTCATTGGAAGGTCAAATAGTAAAGATGAGGCTAAAGTACTTTGGGCATCAAATGAGAAGGGAGGATTCACTTGAGAAGGCAATTATGCTGGGAAAGGTGGAGGGCAAAAGAAGAAGGGGGAGGCCAAGGATGAGATGGATAGATGGTATTGTAGACACAGTGGGCACAGAACTGGGAGGACTGAGGGGGATGGTGGAGGACAGAGGCGCCTGGAGAACGATGGTCCATAGGGTCGCAAAGGGTCGGAATCGACTGTGCGACTGAACAACAACAACAACTACCTTAGGCCCTCTGCAGATTGGGGTGGGGTTACCTTTTAAAAGTTAATAAAGTTGTGGCTCTAGTTTTCTCCTATTATGTTGTCCAGCTCGTTATTTTGGAATGGGGAAGCAAAGATGACTTCTCAGTTCAATGGACATACTGTACTATTTTGCATTAAAATAAGAGGAGAATAAACACTAACAAAACAAATCTTTGAGTATAATACATAATTGTATTGTTTCAACAGGTATTAGTAATTTTTGAAGGGGTAGCCACGTTAGTCTGTGAATTTCTGATAGAAATCAGTTGGAGGAGTTAAGTTTGCAGAATAAACATTACACATCTTCTAATGAGTTGATTGAAGAAGTTTTATGGGATGAGGCACAGCCAGAAGTCAACTGCCCGAGAAACATTTCTCTTCCCCCTCCCACCCCCTCCCCACATTTATGAGTCTGTTCCGCAAGATGAATGTAACCCCTTAATGGTGAAATTTTTAAATTTGATAGAGTCCCAGAAACCCCTAGCTAATATTCAAACCTTTCAGGTGAGTGTCCAGCATGTGTATGTATTTTATCTCCTCTGTCTCTCTCTGAATTCTTGTTTTGTAATTTCCCAGTTCCAGAACGACAACTTTTAGGTCCATATAGGCAGAAGCAAGTTGTGAAAGGCTAATTTACCAGGTTAGCTTCGGTTTTCTTTATATATTACCTGATATCAACGATATTCTTTATATACTACCTGAAGTCAAGGAATTTAAGTTTGTTATTACAATAAATACTTCATTCATACAGACGGATTTTTGCTTTTTTGTCTTTGATTCTACCATCTTGCCATTCTTCTGCTTGAACTATGTATAGGGTAGAAAGGCATTTTTGGCAGAAGAAGGCATAGATCACATTAGTTAATTATTTACTTTAAAACAGAAATAGAACAGTGATAGTGAATTAATTAAAAATAGTGAAAGAATTTGTGAAATGCAATGGGATGGTACTTTCACTGGTCTAGTTACGTAGTAGACAGTATGGCCTACTGTAATCCATCTGAGATTTTGAGATGAAGAATCTAAATACAGGAAGTATATTTATTAAACCAATGCAACAAATTTTATTCCATCTTAAAAGTGGCATAACGACAATTTACAACTTGGGAAAGTTACTTTTTTTGTTGTGTAAGATAGGAGATTCAGGCAGATGTAACTATATGTAGCTGTTCTTTTCCAAGGTCAACTTTATCTCAATTATTTCATTCAAACAATGGGAAGCTATTGGCTCCTAAGCCTGGAATCATACATATAGGTGAAACTCGGAAAATTAGAATATCGTACAAATGTTCATGTAAATCAGTAATATAAAATATGTAAATGTTAATTTTACATGTTGCTTGTGTATATGATACTCTTTTCTACTATATTGCAAGGTACAAGAGACTTTATATCTCTTTTTAAAGACATTTCACCCTTTACAGACATTTCACCTAAATAACTCTAAACAAAGTTGTTCTTCATCAGTAAAAGTGATCACTTTTCCCAAACTATTTTTTTTATTCCAAAGGATTTTAACGCCAAATAGATTTTGAGACAATCAACATTCACTTGTAAAAGAACAATCAACATGGGGGTATATAATGGGTCTGGACATAATCCAATGTCAGATATTAAGGTAATGGTGACCTACTGACATAAGGTTATAATGTTAATTCTGCAGAGGGAGAGTAGTGTCTGTTTCCAATAAATGAACCTGTGATTGCTGTCATATTAACATAACTGTCTTTTCTAAATACTAGACAATTTTGTCTTAACTAAATTAATGCAGGTAAATTGAAAAGCAGCCACATCTATGTAACCATATGCAGAACATCAAAAGGGAGGGGGGAGATTTAAAACACAGTTTGGAAAATTTTGGACTACAGCTTTCACTAACCACAGGTGGACATGCTAATCTAAGAGATTCTGAAATATGTATTCTTCTCCACCACCACCACCACCACCACCACCACCACCACCCCGCATCTCCAAAAAAGAAAAATTTCCTTGGTCTAAATTAAATGGAATTATTTTTAAGAACTTTTCACTTTCTCCTCCACTCCTTCCTCTGTATTATACAGTATCTGTATGATGAAGGGTCCCGTTAGACTGGAAAGCTAGGCTGTGTCTCTTTTTGATATTTCAGTGGTCTTAATACAAGTAGATAAATAGGGACCACTTCGGTGGGAAGGTAAACAGCGTTCTGTGCACTCCAGTGTCGAGTCATGCCTGCCACATGACCACAGAAATGTCTGCAGAGGCAGACAGCGCTGGCTCTTCAGCTCTGAAACAGAGATGAGCACTGAACCCTTGAGTCGGATATGACTGGCTTTCAACCAAGGGAAACCTTTACCTTTACCTAATAAAGGTATGACCTACCTACTGGTTAATAACTAAACATGTGTGGTGTAGCCTTCAAGCCAACACAAGAAATATTGTTATTGCAATTGTAAATGGATACCATCTTTTAAAATGTGATTAATCTGAATTTATTAAATAATGGTGTCAAACTCAAATCTCAGTAGAAGATTTGAACTACCTTATGAACTGAGGACTAAATAACAATATGATACCTTAGAGCAGTGGATCCCAACCTTTTTTGGGGGGGGCTGTGCCCCACCTAGGTATGTCTGAAATCCTGACACACACACACACCGTGACATACAATTCTTATTATACAAAAAATGAACTCCTATTCATGTGGTGGAAGCCCGAACAGACATTAATTCGGTCTAACTCGTTCTTGAATTACCCACCTTAAAAATTCAAACTGCTCCCTTCCCATGCGGCATGTGCCCCACATTGGGAACCACGGCTTTAGAGTGTCTGAAGTAATTGCTTCAGTAATACATACAAAACCTGCTTAAGGAAATACTATGAGTACATTGCTGAGGTGGGAATTTATCTCATGATTTACAGCGCTCAGATTCTCAGGGTGACACCATTATCTCACCAAAGGAACCATTCTGTGGAATCGAAGAGACATATCTAGGAAGCCTGATATCACAGCATGTAACTTAGGATGTACATTCCTTGGACTGGGCCACTTCAATGACTCTCCTGAAAATCCTGCTGTTTTATTTTGTGTTGTTGAGCCAGTGCATCATACTACTTACAAATTCTTTAGAAATCTATTTCTATGCTTTTCATTAAAAGACAGAGACAATGCTATTTGAACAACATAGTAATGAACCAAATGTTACAAGTGACATAGAACTGCTTCTTCTCTTTGTAATTATTAGAATGACAACATGATATCATATCACCACCAGAGCCCTCCACTGTCATGATGTCGAAAGCTAGCAATATGAGTTAAGACAAGCACTATGCCCTCAAAGTTCTTATATAACTTAAAATCGGAAAGATTAATACAAAAAATCTAAAAGTTATAGTTTGTCTAAACTTATAAATTTTTAAAAGTTCCCTAAATCAAAACCCCGCCAAAGACTACAGCACAGATTTCTACTGCATCCCCTAACAACTTTCCAGTTATCTATAATATCACTTTATCACATGATATGACATTTTGGGCGCAAAAAATAAAACCCCTAGTAATTGAAGACTTTTAGGAAAATATTTTGTATGTCTGAAAAGTCCCAGCATAAGCTAAAGAGGTCAAGGAAACACAGAGATAGAGGAAAGCTGACAGACTGATAGTAAAAAGTCCTGTCCAGTGTAATGATCCCCTAACAACTTTCCAGTTATCTATAATATCACTTTACCACATGATATGACATTTTGGGCGCAAAAAAACCCCCCTAGTAATTGAAGACTTTTAGGAAAATATTTTGTATGTCTGAAAAGTCCCAGCATAAGCTAAAGAGGTCAAGGAAACACAGAGATAGAGGAAAGCTGACATACTGATAGTAAAGAGTCCTGTCCAGTGTAATGATCTAAAATGAAAGGCATGTTTGCTGCAGTGAACATAGAATGAATGGGCAGACACCTTTTGTGCCAGCACAGCTCTTTTCTTCTAATCTCACCTCTGCTCACACAACTTGATCTGATTGGCACACGTGCTGGGTTGGTTGAAACTGGCTGCCAGAAGAGCCCAAAAAAAGGATGGATGGATTGGGGGGGGCTTAGGGAAGACCTGATCTGTACCAGATCCAGAACCCTGTCAGCCCAGACTCACATCCACCATGCTGGCATGAAGTTAAGACAGAGTCAGGGTATTCCAAAGTAATTTCCAATATCTATAGGCAAAAGGCAAGCGTGGTGCCAAAATGGCCACCGTGCTCTTTGCGGGCCCCCACCCCCACCCCGAACTCAGTTAGGGGGCGTCGGCAACCCCTTATAAAAGGGGTGGCCACGAGGTGGCCCTTTGCCATTTTAGAAAAGCGAAGGAGCAGAGAAGTTTGCTCCGTCCCTTTTTCCCCTGCTTGCTTGGAATTGCAAGCAGTTTAGCGGACGTCGGAGCGGGGGAACCCACTCCACCGGCTCGCTTTTGCTGGGTGGCCAAGCCACCCAAAAGGCCGCACAGTCCCATGCCGGGGGGCGGGCTCACCCAACTGCCCGCCCAGTTCGCTCAAAGGAGTCAGGACTGCGGTGGCTAAGTGGTTAAGGAGCCCGCCTCGTTAGCTGGCAGGCTGGCAAATCGGCAGCTTGAGACCTGGATACTGCATGACGGTTGGATCGCTGTTTTTTTTCATTTGGGTGTCCCCTGCAAAAATCATTTCAACCCAGAGTAATCTCTGTCAGGGAAACGAACAAACCAGCCTATTCCCCCCCCCAACTGCCACCTATTAGGTCGTTTGGGCACTTGCCTAACTGCCGTCCAGGCAGAAGACTCGGGCGGGGCAGTCTGGCTCCCCAGGGGTTTCAAGCCCCATGAACCTTGGATCACGGTAAGAGCCCAGGTGGTGTAGTGGTTAGGTTGCTGTTCTGCAGCCAAAGGGTTGTAGGTGTGATCCTGAATGGGCTCAAGGTTGATTCGTTCATCCAATGTCAGTATGTTGGGGGCGAAATGCTAATTAACCTGTAGCTACCGATAGAGTGCACTAAGTGCTATGGGGTGGTATATGAGTGTGATGATTGCTTTAAATCAGGGTGGCCCAGTGCGGCACAGCGTGGGGTCGCACACTGCCCTTGCCCCTCCACCCACGGGCCGGATTACTCGGCCTGGCCCTACTGCGGTCGCGGGTGCCCATGGGCTTGGTCACAGCTCATGGGCCATTCTAGAGCATAGGCTGTATGTGGGCTGTCTGTTGCATCTGCCCCACATTATTTCGGTGGGCCGGATTCGATTGATCATTCACGTATGGCCCGCGTTGCAGCCCTGGAAGCCTCCAAGTCAATTGCTTCACCACCTCAGGACCCCGGGGCAGGGCCACATCCGGCCACTCCCCCTTTGCCTGCCCATGTTCTGTGGCAGGCCCTTAGCCGGGTCAAGCTGCCAGAGGCCATCAGACCTACGCCTGTTGGTGCTCCGCAGCTCCCCGTGCGGTCTCCCTGGCGGGGCCTTCTGCTAGTGCCCGGTGTGACCTGGCCTGGACCTTTGACAGCTCAGAGCTCGACTTCCATTGCGAGCTCCGACACCCCTCAGAGGCCGGAACCCCCGGTGGGGGCGGCCGAGGGGGGTGCAACTTGTGAGTATTGTGGTCAAATTAGTGCACCATTTACACTGCCACATACAGTTACGGGGGTGTAGTCCGCACCAACGCCTTTGTCTATTGGGCCTATGGCCCGTTCTCCACTCCCTCGCTTAGCTCCACACCGACTCGGACCATGACGACAGCCGGCTACTCGCTTCCCCTGGGGACCACTTGTCTCAAGTCACCAGGGAGGAGATATGCAGGGCGAGTATGTTGACATCTTCGTGCCCCCCACCCTTACCCGGGTACCAACCAAAGAGGGAAGGGAGGGGTGAGACTACGGGTCAAGGACTTGTCCTGTCGTGGCAAGCCCCCTTGTACGTGGCCTACCTGGCTACCGGCCTACTTGGTCTGCATGGCACGAGGTGGCCAGAACTGATCCCATCCCTTACGTTCATTAGGGACGCACCACCTCCGGATATCCTAGTAACTCACCTGGGAGGTACTGATCTTGCACGGATCACCAGCCTTTGGTTGAAGGTATCCGTGCGCAGGGACCTGGAGGTTTTTCACCGCATGTGGCTGCAGCCGCGGCTGCTATGGTGCCAGAGCATATACAGGCAACAATATAAAGGAGGGCTTGATCCTCGTGGTTTGGACCGTGCCCAGTGGACAGTGAACAGAGCTGTCGCATGGTTCCTAGTTCTGCAATGTTCAGGGATATCGGTACCCCGAGGCATGCTCCTCTTCCCTTTGGCGTGAGGCTCACTTGTGCTTTGGGGTACCCGAGGTATGCAACCCCTTTTTTATTTTAGCATGGGATGGTGAGCCACCTCAGTGTACCTGAGACATGGCCCTACTCTTTTAGACATCAGGCTGGGCACCTCGTTAGTGCCATCAAGGTCCCGTCCTTTTACCTTATGCATGATGCAGGGTACCTCTTCCGGGTGCCCAAGGCATGGTCCTTTTTCATTTTGGCACAAGGGAAATGCCCCTCCCCCTTTTTCCCGTGTTCCTGCGGCATGGTCGCCTTCCCTGTGGCATGCGGCAGGGCACCTCAAGGGAGTATCACAGGCATGGCCCTCTTCCTTTGGTCACGAGGCGGGGTGCCTCATGGGTTCACCCAAGGCATGGTCCTCTGAATAAGGCATGAGGCGGGGCACCTCATGGGAGTACCTGAGGCATGGTCATCTTACTGTGGTTTGGGGCGGGTCACCTCATGGGAGTACCCGTGGCATGGTCCTATTACTGCATGAGGCTGGAGACCTCATGCGAGTTCTCAAGGCACGGTCCTCTTGCTGCAGCACCCAAAGCATGGCACTCTTAATGCGGCTTTAGGCAGGGTACCTCATGTGGGTACTCGAGACATGGTCCTCTTATGGTGGCATGGGGCAGGGCACCTCATGGGAGTAACCGAGGCATGGTCCTCTTACTGGGGCGTGAAGCGGGGCACTTCATGGGAGTACCGGAGGCATGGCCCTCTTACAGTGGCATGAGGCAGGCCACCTCATGGGAGTGCCCGAGGCATGGTCCTCTTAAGACAGCATGAGGCGGGGCACCTCAGGCGAGTACCCGAGGCATGGTCCTCTTACTGTGGTATGAGGCGGGGCACCTCATGGGGATACACGAGGCTCAGTCATCTTACTGCGGCATGAGGCGGGGCACCTCATGGGAGTACCTGAGGCATGGTCCTCTTCTTGTGGCATGAGGCAGGCACCTCATGGGGGTAACCGAGGCATGGTCCTCTTCCTTTTGGCACGAGGCAGCACACCTCCTCTGTGTGCCTGTGACATGGTCCTCCTCCTTCCGGTGTGAGGCTGTGCACCTACTTAGAGTACCTGAGGTATCATCCTCTTCATTGCAGCATGGGCTGTGGGTTGAGCGCTCCCTCAATATGCCTGAGGCATTGCACTCCCCCCCCCTAGGAATCTGCCAGGGACACGGCTGATTGTCCACTGGATAGGACAAGGGACAGTGAGACTTGGGCTGGCCACTTTCGGACGAAGAGTCTATTTTCAGGCAGCTACCTCCGTGGCTTTCTTTGGGGATCTGAGAATCAGTGAGCTGGTCCCACTTTCAACAGGGGACATGTCCCGCAGGGCACTGGAACTGGAAGATGTGTCGCTCAACCAGGAGTAGGCTCTGTGGAGGATTCGCTCCTCAAGGGCCGGTCAGCAAGGAAAGAGTAGTAGCATGATGCTGCCATCTGTCCGGTTGGTGCCCTACATGCGTTTGTGGCAGCATGTGGTTCATGCCCTGGCCTGTTGTTCTGCCACCAAGATGGGTCTCCCCTTACCAAATTACAATTCTGGAGGGTTACTGGGATGGTGCTTCACAGTGCGGGCATCCCTGGGGCTCGTTACGGTACCCATTCGTTTCAGATAGGCACTGCATCAACTGCGGCTGCATTTGGGTACTCGGAGGCTGACATATGTCGCATGGGCAGGTGGGGATTTGCGCCTTTTTCTCCGTCTGTTCGTCCCCTCACTGCATGAGTGCCTTGTTATGCCCTCAATTCTCTCTCCTTCTCTTACAGACCCTGTGTGTTTCCGCACACCAGTGGCAGTGTGGCTGGTGGGCCACAGTTATGTGCACTGGGCGGCACAGTATGCGGCTTCATCAGAGTGGGGACCCCATCTTGGGCTACGTGCAACCGCACGTATGCAGTGGTATGGTGTGCACGGCATGAGGGGGCAGGAACTGTTGCCATTCCTGATGTCCATTGGGGATGCCGGACCGCCAGATGTTTTAATTCTGCACTTCGGAGGCAATGATCTTGCAGAGATCACTGGCCTGGCATTAAAGACTTCCGAGTGCAGTGACCTGATGTTTCTTCACCATTTATGGCTGTACACACGGTTGCTATGGTCAGACATCGTGCCGAGACACTATTATAGGGGAGGTATTGACCCCCGTGGTTTGGACCGTGCCCGGCAGTCAGTAAACAGGGCTGTTGCCTGGTTCCTTACCGAGAATGGCTTGGGGGACAGCCATTCGTCATCCAGGGATAGGGTTACAGGATTTTAGCCTGTATTCTGGAGATGGGGTTCACCTGTCAGCAAGGGGTATGGACCTCTTTTTGAATGACGTGCAAGCGGGCCTGGTGACCGAATTGTCGGTAGGGGGGCGTGAGTCATCATGGAAGCCTCCCCGTGTGGCGGGAAGCACTGGTAAGGTAAAATTTATGGCCCATAGGTATCCGGCAGGTTCGCAATTGATTGGCCAACACATAGATAGGTACAGGGGAAACAGGCTTGGCCGGTCAAGGGTGAACCATGAATGGGGTGATGCTAGGAGCTTCACAGCCTGCATCACCTTGATATTTTAACGGATACACGTCAGAGGGTGGGGTCAATAGATAGTATATTGACTTCGGTCAACAATTTGTTTGTGACAACAAAACAAATTGATACAAATTGATACATAATAGCCAATTGCCATTGGCAATTTGGGTGGAACCTTACCAGTGCTACTGCGGCCTGCTTGCCTTAAAGAATTATAATTGGATGAAACACCAATTGAAAGTTATAATTCGGACTAAGGCATTATTCAATAAAAGTGGCCCAATGGCTTAAATCCAATACCGGTGTCTGTGTCCTTATTTGGGTGGGTGCGCCTGCAAAGGAATTTGGATTTAGCAAAGCCTCAGCTGGCGTAGCATCAGGTCTGCCACCCCTTGGCCATCTTGGCTAGTTAGGATTGTCCCCTGCTTCGATCAAGATGTCTCTGTACAGCTCTTTCCAAAGGACTGTAGGAATTCATGATTTGTTCATTCATTTGAATTTTGGGAGTATCAATGAGTTACCCTGCATGGGGGGTGGGGGGATTGTACTTCAGTAGCATGATTTTCAAGCTTTGGATTGAAAATGTAAGTTATTTTAACCTACAGTAAAACCCAGCTTTACTGAATTAATTCGCTCCACGGGATTTTCCTTATCACAAAAATTCCTTATCATGAAGCACCCATAGGAATGCATTGCATGGTTTCCTATAGGAATGCATTGAAAACCAATTAATCCATTCCCAAAAAAATCCATAAACTGAGGCATTATTTTCAATTGATTTCTTTACATGTGGAGAGTTTTCCGTTGTGCGAGGTGTTCGTAAGGCGGAGTTTTACTGTAATTTAATCTTCTTACATTATATTAACTAATGTTATGATGATCTCAAGCTTTCAGAAAGAAGCTCTCCTATGCTGCCAGTTTCCTTTATATTACTTAGGATATTTTACATATGTACAGCCTCGAGACCTGCAGCAATATAAAAAGTCATGATGGATTCAGATGCAAAAACCTATTTAGTCTACAGTTCAGCTATCACAGTGACTAAGGAGTACCTATATTGTACATTCAATGTTGTTCTCCCATTCATATTTCACAATAGGTGGTGTTCAGAAGCATCCTGAATGCATAAAAGGTAATACAGTAGAGGTACTAGAACTAATGCACTGCCAATCATGAGTAGTCATCACTGATAAAACTATTCTCAAAGAATTTGTTTAATTCCCTCTTATTCTCTCCAATTTGGTGGTGGCTGTCATATTTTTACATCAGTACTGTAATTGTGCTGTGTGAAGAAGAACTTCTACAATAATAAAAAGAACATCTACTGTATATATGTTAGCAAAGTATTACTGAATTGATCTAAGACCGTTCCATCAATATCTGGGGGTGGGGGGAGATGTTTTGTTTCATTAGACAAGAACATAATTATGTATGGACAAAACCCGCTTTACTCAGAACATAAAATAAGTAGGATGGTTCTATGAAGGTGGAGTTATACATTTTCTACATAAATTTTAAAGGAGATGGTACAGTTAAATTTTAAAAGTTTAAGCCTGAAGTACATAATGTTGCCTATCATGATTTCTCATAACTGAGATTTTTACTAGAAGCCTCATCCCCTTAGTAAACTATTGAAGCTTGCTGAGTCCATAAAATATGCACTAAGAACCGTTCAACTCTTGACAAATCTTACAGACCTAGAGTACTTGGCTATAACATTTAGAACTTGCAATATTTCTACAGCGACTTTCTTTAAGGATTGAAAATGAATCTTTGTTACATAACAATAAAAAGCTAAAATTGATCTCTAGCCTTATGCAGAGAATATTATGGCAAGCCAAGTGTGTGTAGTACAGTCAGGGGAACAGAAGCAGTGCCACGGGCTCCCACATTTTTTCTGGGGGACTGGATGCTTGGAGGAGAGGCATTTGGGATGGTGACAGACAGTGGGATGCTATGCCAAAACCAAGCAGCCCAAGAGCAAATACCTACTCCACTTCCTTCCTTTGTTGTCCTGATTATTTCCCCCACTAAGACCCCGGACCTCAAGCCCAACATGAACCAGCAGTGCAGCAGCTCCAACTGCTGCAGCAGTAGCTCCACCACCACAGATGCCCAAGGAGCAGCAACTGGAGAGGCTGTTATAGGATTGTGTTGTGGTATATTATTATTATATGCTGTTCTGGTAGATTGAGTTTTGTATATTGGAAGCGCGGCGCCAAAATGGCCGCCGCGCTCTTTGCGGCCCCCCCCCCACCGGACGAAACCATCCGGGTAGTTAGGGGCGTGGCCAGCACCCTAATAAAAGGGGCTGGCCACGAGGCAGCCGTGCTGCCATTTTGGCGAACCGACGGAGCGGAGAAGTTTTTCTTTCCTCCTTACCTCCGTCGCTCGTGTCCTCTGGGGGAAGCCTTTTCGGGCAGCTTTCTCTTGTTTTAGGCTTCCTAGCTACCTTAGCCATGCCCTCGAAGAAGAAGGCAGCCGCGAACGTGGCTCGATCGGCGCGGAGGCGTCAGCCGGGTCGGAGGACCGCGACTGCGCCCGTTCCGCAGCCACCTTTAGCAGACCCCACCGGGAACGGTGGGATGGGATCGGTAGCTCCTTGGCCTGATGTGCGGAGCATACTTGCTGCCCCGGACGGGGCCTCGGCCCTTGGCCCCTGCCATGGTCTGTGCGGCGGGGCCCTTTTGCCCGGGTGCGCTATTCCCTATGGGGGGTGCGAGCCACGGAGGGTGGTTGGGTTCCCTGCCTTTGCAGGGCGTTCCCACGGCTCCCCAGGGGCTGAGCATGGGCTCTTGGCCTTATCTGGCCCCTGGGGCTCAGGGACCTGGACAGGTACCCGTGAATTATGGGCCGGTTGCCCAATTGCCCCCTGTTGGGGCCGGGGCCTATGTCGATGTGGAGGCCCTCCTGGCCCGGGTGGCGGCCCTTGAAGCGTCCTTGGCAAGGGCCAACCAAACAGGGGTGTCTCTAGGTTTTCAGGTGCCCCCTTTGGCCGCCGAACAGCGGCCGGCGATGGGTCGGGTTGAGCCGCCTGAGGCGCGCGGGCCGGTGGTGGCCACTGCCTCGCAGCTCCCCACCCCGCAGGTGCAGCAGTCTGGTGCTGGTCTGGCCCCGTCGACGAGCTCAGCTTCGGTCGTGAGCTCCGACGCCCCCAGCGGGCCGGAACCTCCGGTGGGGGCGGCCCGCGGGGGTGCAGCGGGTGAGTATGCAGTCCAAGCTAATGCACCCACACAACTGACTTCCTTGGGGGGGCTGTTCAATGGCCTTGGCCTCGCTCGGGTGGCCCGGCGGCCCAATGGCCCCCGGCCCACCCAGCGACTTTGCCCGTGACACAGGGCCTGGGTCGGGGTGGTGCCCCCAACGTGCTGAAAATGTGTTGGGAATCCCCGGGCTGGCTCAGGCTCATTTTCCTTTGCCCGTAGTTCCCTCAGTGCCGGTGTCGGCTTTGCCAACAGCAGGGTATTCCTTTCCCTTGGGGGACCATTTGGCCCAGTCTACCAAGGAAAAGATTTGGAGGGGCGAGTATGTAGATATCTTCTCCCTTCTAAATAGGGAGCTGACCAAGGAAGAGAGGGAAGGGCTGGACGAGAAGGATAAGGAGCAGGCACGTCGTCGTAAGCTGCCATGCACGTGGGCAAATTGGTTGCCAGCGTACCTGATTTACATGGCCGTTTACCTCAGAGCTAGTCCGGATTTGGCTATCCCTATGGTCCAGTATCTGGACAATATTTGCCGGGCTATGGTTGACTTCCTGGGTCCGTCATGGCTGGCTTATGACGAAGAATTCAGCATGAGGATTCCACTGCACCCAGAGATGAGGTGGGATGAGCCCTGCCAGAAGCTGTGGCTTCTGTATATGACCCCCACGCGCCCGGCGCCTGGGGAGAGATACCATTGTGGACATGTGGTCCAACGAGCGGCCCCGGTACAGGTACCCCGCCAAGTGGCGGGGCAGGGGGTTCCAGCCCGCCTGCTGTGCTGGACCTTCTCGTCCAATGGTTC
Source organism: Bradypodion ventrale (assembly GCA_035047345.1). NCBI lineage: Eukaryota > Metazoa > Chordata > Lepidosauria > Squamata > Chamaeleonidae > Bradypodion > Bradypodion ventrale. Next base: position 114,915,973 of record JAWDJE010000005.1, on the reverse strand, counting down.
TTGCAACAGGAAAAATTGCAAGTACAAGCATGAGTGCCCCTCTTGTTCTGGCCCCCATGCTGCCTCCGCCTGTCCCAGGCCGGGAGGATACGGGGGCAGGGGTAGGGGCGGACAAGGGGCAGGTAAGACTGCCATGGAGGGAGCGGGTTCACCAAAAGGCCCCCTCCCCGATTAATGTCGACATGCTGGAGAGTTGGCTCGCATTGTACCCGAGGAGAGCAGACGCTGTGTACCTCCTTCAGGGTTTTCAACTGGGTTTTCGTATTCCTTTCACGGGGGGATAGGTCACCGCAGGATGCACCTAACCTTTCGTCACTTAGGGGAAGGGAGGAGGTGGCTGCCGCCAGCATTAATAAGGAGATTGCTGCGGGCAGGGTCGCTGGCCCTTTCCCCACACCCCCGTTCCACAACCTTACAGTGTCTCCGCTAGGACTAGTGCCCAAGAAGTCCCCGGGCGAGTTCCGCCTGATTCACCATTTGTCCTACCCAGCCGGCCACTCGGTCAATGATGCTATCCCTGATGACCTTTGTTCTGTCGGGTATACATCCTTCGACCAGGCATTGCGCATGGTGCGCTCATGTGGCCCGGGTGCACTGTTGGCTAAGTGTGACATTAAGTCGGCGTTTCGCCTTTTGCACGTGCACCCGGGTGACTTCGAGTTGCTGGGTTTCAAATTCCGGGGTGAATATTATTTTGACAAAGCCATGCCATTCGGCTGTTCCATATCCTGCTCGGCTTTCGAGCGTTTCAGTACCTTCCTGCAGTGGGCATTTGTCCGTAGGTCAGGGTCTCGGTCTGTAGCCCATTACCTGGATGACTTTTTATTCGGGGGTGAACGGGGCTGGGACACGTGCACACGTCTCCTCAACACATTTCAGACGCTAATGGAGGAACTCGGTGTCCCTTTAGCGCCCAAAAAGACCGAAGGCCCGTCTAATAAGTTAATATTCCTGGGGGTGGACATTGACACGGTAGCGCAGGCGTCTAGGTTGCCCCCAGACAAGGTGTCAAGGATAGTGGCCCTTATATCGGACTTGCTGGCTAAGCGCAAGGCATCCCTTCGGGGATTGTAGGTGCCACATGGACATCTCAATTTCGCTTGCAGGGTGGTCGCACCTGGCAGGGCATTTGCTCGGCGTTGTGCGACGCCATGGCAGGCTTATCCAGGCCCCATCATAGGGCGAGATTGACACGGGGCATCAGGGCAGATCTGCACGTATGGCTCCAGTTCCTGAGGGAGTTCAATGGGGTCTCATTTTGGAGGTCTGACCTCCTGGCTTCGCCCCAATTTCAAATTCAGTCTGATGCCTCGGGATCCCTTGGTTATGGGATGTACTTCAATGGGAAGTGGGCATATGGTGGATGGCCACCAGCCTGGTCAGGCACGGGTCGCCTGAGGGATCTCACATATTTGGAATTTTTTCCCATACTGGGGGCCTTGATGCTATGGGGTGAGGAGTGGGCCAACTCTGTGGTGCATTTCTGGTGTGACAATGTGGCTGTTGTCCACATTGTCAACTCACAGACCTTTAAATCCCCCAGGGTCATGGATCTTGTGCGCCAGTTTGTATTGCGCAGCCTGCGCCTCAATGTACTGTTCAGAGCCAGGCATGTCCCGGGGGTGAATAATGATATTGCTGACGCTTTGTCCCGCCTGCAGATCTCCCGGTTCCGTGCCTTGGCTCCGGATGCGGAGGAATTTCCCTCGCCACTACCGCAGGAGATATGGACCATTGGCAAGGAGAGGTGAACCGGGCGATAGGCATGTCACTGGCGCCACGCACGCGTAAGGCATATCACCACGCGTTGGTTGCATTTCGGACCTTTTGTTCCCAATCTCGCCTGCCAGATACCTGGCCGATCCCAGTCGCCCACATCCTCCGTTTCATGGTTTACCTGCACGCCCAGGGCCTGGCACCCCACACCATAGCATCTAGGCTATCAGCGCTGGCTTTTATGGCCAAGGTGGGAGGTCACGCGGACAGTACCGCTGATTTCCGTGTGAGACATGTTTTGGAGGGGGGGTGCGGGACCGTGGGCGTTGCCTGGACGACCATCACCCAATTTCCCCTGGGGTACTTACCCAACTGGCACGAGGCTGGCATGACCTATGTTTCGATAGGTATGAGGCAGCCCTGTTTCGTGCGGCTACAACGGTGGCCTTTTTTGGAGCGCTCCGCATCAGCGAGCTTATGATGCTGTCTAAGGCGGATCCAAGTCGTAGGGCACTGGAACTCGAAGATGTCTATGATTGGGCTCAGTTGAGGATACGCTCCTCTAAAACAGGTCAGCACGGCGTAGGCAGTTGAGTAATACTGCTACGATGTTCCTTGGAAGACATCTGTCCGGTTGGTGCCCTACAGGAGTTTCTTGCACTGTGTGGCACGCACCATGCCCCGTTTTACTGTCACCAGGGTGGGTCTCCCCTCACTCAGCCATTCCTGCAGGATGGGGGCGGTTTCTACTGCAGCTACTTTTGGGTACTCTGGGGCTGAAATACGCCGCATGGGAAGGTGGGGATCACATTGTTTTCAGTTTTGTGTTCACCCTCTTCAACCGTGAGTGCCAGTTTAGTCACTGCGATGTTTCTCACCCCACCCTTTTTTCCTTGACAGACCCTGGGTGTCGTTTTACACCGGTGACAGTAGGGCTGGTGGGCCGTTGCCACGTGCATAGGGCAGCGCGTTACGCTGCACAGGGCAGCGCGTTACGCTGCACAGGGCAGCGCGTTACGCTGCGGCGACAGAGTGGGACCCCGACTGGGACTGGGTGCATCCGCACATCTCAGGTGGTGTGGTAAGCGCGGCATGTTATGGCGGAAACTGTTGCCATTCCTTTTCTACATCAGGGATGCTGACTCGCCTGATGTCCTGGTTATTCACCTTGGGGGCAATGGTTTTGGACAGGTCACTGGCCTATCACGGAAGCTTGCGATTTGCAGTCACCTGGCCTACTCGCATTATGTGTGGCCTGCCACACCCCTCATTGGTCGGACATGATACCGCAGTACGCTTACAGGGGAGCGTTCGGCTTCCAGGCGCTTGACCGGGCTCGTCGCTCCAGGGCTATTGCCCGGTTCCTTTTTGATATGGGTTGGGGACGCGTCATTCGCCTCCCCATCATCAGTCTGCAAAATTATGAGCTTTATTCAGGGGAGGGGGCCCATCTGTCGCGAGGAGGTGTGGACCTCCTGCTGAGTGATTGGCGAGCAGGCCTGTCGACCGAGCTGACGGTCTTGGGGGGGGCGTCGAGCCTTTATTGAAGCCTCTCCGGGTGGCGGGTAGCACTGGTAAGGTAAACATTTATGACCCACAGGTATCCGGCAGGTTCGCAATTGACTGGACAACACTAGATAGGCATAAGTTGTTTAAACGTTGTCTGGTCAACGACGAACCAGGCGAGGGGGTGATGGTTACCACTAGACAGCTGGAATCACCCCCTGATTTTGCGGATACACGTCAGAGGGTGGGGTCATTAGTTAGATATTGACTACGGTCAACAATTTGTTTGTTGTCAACAAACAAATTGATACAAATAGATACATTGTAACAATTGCCGTTGGCAATTTTGGGTGGTACCTTACCAGTGTTACTTCGGCCTGCTTGCCTTAAGAATTATGATTGGTCGTTTTACCAATAGAAATTTATAATTCGGACTAGGGCTTGAATCAATAAATGTGGCCCATGCTGTTATCCACTTTCATTTGTGTCTGAGTCCATCATTGGGGGGGTGCGCCTGCAATGTATTACTGTGTATTTACTGTGTATATTGTGTATTGTGTATATTGTTTATTTACCATGTGAGCTGCGAAAATTAAATTAAAATTAAATTAAACTAAACTGTGCAAGCCCAAGGGCATGGAGAAGTAAAACTCATTTGAACCCAACCTTCAAATTGAGCCCCATGATGGCTTTGGAGGAGGAGAAAGTGAAGGAACTCCTGTCAAGGGTGCAGAACTAAGACATATCCAAAAGGAAGCTATCATGTGGCAGCGGTAGCTAAAAATGACACTGGTGAGGCAACAGTGATGACACTCAAGCTAAATTTTGTTAGTACTGCTCAGCAGGTGGCAGTGGCAAAACTTTCTTTATCATGAAAACCCTATGATGAGGCAGTCCAAAATGAAATAAGATAAAGTACTGGAAAATGAGGTTTCCTGATTGGAAAGCACTTAGTAAACTACTGAGGGAGAGCAAAGAACAGCTATGAATAGCTAATGAAACAAATAGATTAAAGCCAAAAAGACATACAGTAGCTGACATGCACAACAGTGGAAAGTAAGTCCCATGCTGCATGACACATATAATTGAAACGTGGAATGTGAGACGTCTGAATCAAGGCAAACTGAAAGCTGTAAAGCAAGGGATGGAATGTATAAACATTACAATGATTAGTGTCTGTGAACTGAAGTAGACTAGAATGGGATATTTTCAATCTACAAAATATTCTGTTCTGGAAATGAAAAATTCAGAAGAAATTGAGCGGTTCTACTGCTGAGACAAGATGCAGCACAGACAGGGGCTACAATATAAAGATCGACCAATGATATAAATTATGGAAACGCTATCAACATAACCATCATTCAAGTCTATGCTGAAGAAGATGAAACTGAAAGTTTTATGCAAGCAGCCAAGAGTAAATGAATCACACATCAAAACAAGACACATTTATAATCATAGATGGATTGAATGCAAAAGTAGGCGGGATAAAAATGATTTTATTTGCAATTTTAAATGTACTATTATGAAAGTATTGTAACCTTTTAGAAAAGCATGCTATTAGGAGCAGAAATTCAGTTTAAACCTTTGACCATTTCTTAAAGTCCTTACAATGTATCCATTTGTATCAATTTGTTTGTTGACAACAAACAAATTGTTGACCGTAGTCAATATCTAACTACTGACCCCACCCTCTGACGCGTATCCGTAAAATAACGGGGTGATGCATGCTGCCTAGCTCTTGCCATCACCCCATCGCCTGGTTTGTTGTTGACCGGACAACGTTAATCAACTTGTGCCTGTCTAGTGTTGTCCAGTCAATTGCGAACCTGCCGGATACCTGTGGGTCATAAATGTTTACCTTACCAGTGCTATCCGCCACACGGAGAGGCTCAATAAAGGCTCGACGCCCCCTCCCAGACCGTCAGCTCGGCCAACAGGCCTGCTCGCCAATCACCTAACAGGAGGTCCATACCTCCCTGCGACAGATGGACCCCATCCCCTGAATAAAGCTCATAATTTTGTAGGCTGATGGCGGGGTGTCGAATGACGCGCCCCCAACCCTTGTCGAGAAGGAACCAGGCAATAGCCCTGTTCACTGAGCGACGAGCTCGGTCAAGGGCCTGGAGGTCGAACCCTCCCCTGTAAGCATGCCGCGGTACCATGTCTGACCAAATGAGGGTTGTGGCAGGCCACACATAATGTAAGTAAGCCAGGTCACTGCAAATCGCATGCTTCAGCGATAGGCCAGTGACCTGCCCCACATCATTGCCCCCAAGGTGTATGATCAGAATATCTGGCAGGTCAGCATTCCCGCTGGATAAATGGAATGGCAACAGTTCCCGCCATAACATGCCGCGCTTACCATACCATCTGAGACTTGCGGATGCACCCAGTCCCAGTCGGGGTCCCCACTCTGTCACCGCAGCGTACGACGCTGCCCTATGCACGTAGCTGTGGCCCACCAGCCATACTGCCACCGGTGTAATACGACACCCAGGGTCTGTCAAGGAAAAAAGGGGGGGAGACACAGTGCGGTGACTAAACTGGTACTCACAGTTGAAGAGGGCGAACATAAAACTGAAAACATTGTGATCCCCACCTTCCCATGTGGCGTATTTCCACCCCGGAGTACCCAAAAGCAGCTGCAGTAGAAGCCGCCCCTATCCTGAATGAATGAGTGCCGTAACGAGCCCCAGGGAGGCCAACACTGGCTAGTGCCTTACCGGTCACCCTCCAAAATTGGAATTTAGTGAGGGGAGACCCATCTTGGTGACAGAAAAACGGGCCATGGTGCGTGCCACGCAGTGCAAGGAACTCCTGTAGGGCACTAACCGGACAGATGTCTGCCAATGAACATCGTAGCAGTCTTACACCACTGCCTACGCCGTGCTGATCAACTTTAGAGGAGCGTATCCTCAACTGAGCCCAATCATTGCAAACATAGACATCGTCGAGTTCCAGTGCCCTACGACTTGCATCCGCCTTAGACAGCATCACCAGCTCGCTGATGCGGAGCGCTCCAAAAAAGGCCACCGTAGTAGCCGCATGAAACAGGGCTGCCTCATACCTGTCAAAACAGAGGTCATGCCAGCCCCGTGCTAGATGGGTAAGTACCCTCAGGGAAATTGGGTGGCGGTCATCCGGGCTACGCCCACGCTCCCGCACCCACCCCTCCAAAACATGTCGTATACAGAAATCAGTGGTGCTGTCAGCATAACCCCCCACTTTGGCCATGAATGCCAACGCTGACAGCCTGGATGCTATGGTGCGGGGGGCTAGGCCCTGGGCATGTAGGTAAACCATGAATTGGAGAATGTGGGCGACTGGGATAGGCCAAGCCTCGAGTAGTCAAAACTGTGCACAAAAGGCCTGGAAAGTGATGAATGCATGGTGATACGCCTTACGCAACCGACCCCATTCCACCGGTGCCGGTGGGTGCCCCCGGCAAGGGAGGCTGTTGGGGGGGCGCAGTCACGGTCCTCCGACCCGGCTGGCGCCTCCGCGCAGTGCGAACCGCGTTCGCCATCGCCTTCTTTTTGGAAGGCATCTGTAGAAGTGCTGGGAAGCCGAAGAAAAAGAGCGAAAAGGACTGCTGCCCAAGGTACGCTTCCCGGCTAAGGTAAGAGCGACGGAGCAATTGGGGAAAAACTTCTCCTCTCCGTCGCTTCGCAAAATGGCAGCTCGGCTGCCTCGTGGCCGCCCCTTTTATAAGGGTGCTGGCCACGCCCCCTGACTACCCGGATGTCTTCGTCCGGTGGGGGGGCCCCGCAAAGAGCACGGCGGCCATTTTGGTGCTGCGCTTGCATTATCTCTGTCCAAACAAGACGAGGAACCAATTGTGGTATTGATAATGAACTGCTAATATCCAACCAGTGAGTAAAGCTGTAAAAGAATCACAGTGCCAAAATATAATTTAAACAACAGTCCTGGTGAATTTAAAGTTTGCATGAGTAACAGATCTGTATTACTAATCTCTATTGACCATGAACCAGAAGAACTGTGGATGGAAACCATATATATTATTTGAGAAAAATACAAACAACAACAACAATTTCTTTAGTCAAAGGGAAAGAAAAATCTAAATGGATAACAGAAGAAACACTTAGCATTGTAAAGTTGACAGAAATAGGATCAGAACCCCAAATGCAATTTTAGAGTATTACAACAACAACCAGCACAAAGAAACAGAGGTGAATAACGAGAGATCTCTTCCAGTAGTTCCAAGATATCAAAGGCAAATTTAAGCCTAGATTATGAATGTTGAATTATCAGCAGGGAAACATACTCTCTGACCAGGATAAAATGAAGAAAAGATGGAAACAGTATGCTGAAGCTTACATAGAAGAGATTAAATAATATCAGACTCCTTTGGAATATGGAAAAGAATATAACCTAAGATAGCAGCAGGTTACCATCTCCAACATGGAAGACTCTGAATAGGCTGAGATCTGGGATGACACAGTGCAAAACAAATCTAAAGTAATGGGCCATTTAGATGATGTTGATCAATGTGGATGTGGTGAGAAACAAGACTTTGAACATTTGCTTATCTGCAGCAACTTGCCTGAACCATGTGATATTGAGAATGTGTTTGAAACAAATAACAGGGCTATTCAAACTGCTAAATATTGGAAAAGCAGAATGGAAATATTTCAATATATAGTTTATTTATGCATACATTTTAGATGATTAGTATTTTTTTTTAAATTATGCTGATTTTAGTGCTTTGGACTTGGACAAATAAATAAACTGAAGGAGGTTAGACAGGTGGCTGCAAGAAGGAAGACTTCTTTAGTTTTAACAGCCCATCTTGGAAGGATTCCACCTACACCTATATTTTCATGATTCTGGTGCTGTGAAGAGCTGCCAGAGCCTTCAAGCCACCACAACTCAGGTGCATGCACTGTCAAGGACCTGAGCAGGCAAGGGCTGGGATCGAGAAGAACTGTCAGCTGTTAACAGAAATGAGCATGAGGAAAATGTTGTCAAATGGTTCCATTGGATCACCAATATTCAGCTAAACAGGCCACCATAAGCTCAGGAGCAAGCCCAAAAACGTTTAGCTGCACCACATGCTACCAACCCCATTGGGTGTTACATCCCACATGGCCACACCTATAGCACACATGGTATTTGGAAGCTTCTCCAAGTCTAATGCTGGTGTTGGGGTCTTTGTAAATAGCAAAGATGGATGGATGGATGGATACTGGGAATTAACAATAAATAGCATTTTACATCTCTCATCTAATGATGAGATTTGAGAAATTAAGTACAAAATCCTGTTAAACTGAATCAGTGATGGCACTTTAGAAACATTTACATGAGCAATAAATAAGACAGCACAAAAACTGTCAAAGCAACTTAGCATCCCAATTTCCTTTGCGCTCTATTTTATTAGCTAATCAAGTGTCATATTGCTTCTCCTGGCATCTATTTACTGCCATGTAATTTTGATAAGGGCACCATCTGTATTTATAAAAGAATTATCTTAATAGCTGTCAAGCAATGTACAAACATAGGTGATATTTAATTTTTCTTATGGGATCAGTTCTAAACCCGGCAAAAGGACTGATAAAAGTCAACATGCTTATGTTAACACAAGACAGGCTTTGTTCAGATCTTCCTGTGTTGGATGAACTTATCTCAGCTTTGTACATAAGGGAGGGAAGTACATTTCTATAGTCCAATATTAAATGTACTTTGATTAATTAATACAACTTGTGATGTATATTTACAGTATAAAGGTTTATTGTTGCACAAATTTTTACAATGAAAAAAATCTTAAATGATATAATTTCCTCCTAAACAGCATTTTAAGGTGACATCAATTGAGCCATTATATAAACTTGGCTAAGCAACTGTAAGAATTTTGCTATACAGTGCTCCCATAGAACTATGCTCTATGTAGTTGCATCAATCTGTTAATGATTTTTCATACCCTCCTATAGAGCCCAATGATTTGTTATTCGGTGATATACTTAGAATTCTCTGCTGAAGAGATCTAACACACTCTCATAACCTACACCAGAGAATTCTGAAGATGTAGCCAAACTATTCTAGATTTATTTAGGGTGGAATCACAATTAACTCAAGCTAACTGTACTACTATGTCACAACTACAGTACTGTACACTGCAAAAGTCTTAAGCCAGGATGTAGTTTGGCCACATCTGCTTTAAACACTAAATTATCAATAATTAATTTATAACTAATCCTAAAACCATGAGCTTTAAGAAGCATGTACTGTACATTAAATAGATGATGGAAACCCTCATAGAACCGGACTCCCTTGTGCATTTAAATTTATATTTCTGGTTATGCCTCCTTGTCCAACTGCCATTACATCCAAGTAAACTAGGATGGGCTTAAACATTCAGAGGCACAGCACACCTATGAATGTTATATGGCTGTTTTGTGAATGTTGTTAAGATACAAATTATTCCATATAGTATTATCACAAAAATGTACAACTAGCAAAGCTACCTGTATGGAAGAATATAAAACCCCTGTTGAATTGGATCAAAAATAGACTACATCTGAATTGGAAGATTCCATTAAGATATAATGACAAATAAGCAATGATTGATTCATTCTCCATGAATAAAAAAAGATTTTTTATTTTTAAATCAGATAAAAAAACAAATAAGAAACATTTATCATCCAACCTTGCAGTATATTTCATTAGTTAATTCTTTGGTTTGTCCATTTCCTTTTGTCTATTCCAAACTTGTTCCCAAACTGTACAAAGTTAATTTGAGTTCTACATTATGGGGGTTTCTTTCTCTTTTTCAGGTATCAGGATAAAGTACCAAAAAAAAAAAAAAAGATACAGTGGCTCACTGGATGGAGAGAAACAGTGCTGAAGAACATTGTGTAAACATTGGTGGGCAAAGCTTTTAAGAATTAGAAGATGCAACCATTTTATATCTTGCCATCTCAAGCCAAATTTTTAAATTTCATTCATTCATTCATTCATACACATTGCCCATCTGGTAACAAGACCACTCTGGTTGGTTTACAATCAGTTAAAAACAAGAGGTCAATGCATCAAAAACATATAAACAATCAAGCATAATAAAGTAACAGATGCCCCAAAATTATATAGCCTTGCAAATGCATCATCTTAAAGTACTGTGAAGGACACAGGCATCACATCGAGACAGTTATTGTAATTTATTCCAATAAGAATATACATGTGATTGCTTTTTAATATTAGTATATTCAACTATATGATGCCCTGTATTTCTCTTACATTATATTCAAGAATGAAAAATGAACTACAGTACTAAGAAATTATATGATTTGAAAAAAGAAAAATAATGCTCCTGCCTTTCAGTATCTTGGGTTGCACCTCCAAACTCAACTTTATCAGCTATTCAAGAATCAGACTCCTTGCACATATATAAATTAGCCCAATCTACTGCTACTGATATCTTTAAAAGAAGCTCAGTTGAAGTTTTCTTTTAAAACACCATGAAGCAAAGAAAAAGTACAGGAAATAAATTCTGACTTCTAATGATGTGACAATTAAGTTTCATATATATGCAGAATAAATTTGGTTCAATAATTTGTAATATATTTTGGTGTTAACTGCCATCTCCTATTTGACATAATAATTATATGTAACAGAATAACTATTAAATTGCTGCCTCATATAGCAAATTAGTAATTATACTTGTAAACATTAACAACATTTCATATATAAAATAGTGATTTGTATTCTAAAATGAATTAGAAATAATTGTAATGTATGATAATTAAAATTATGCAAATATTTGCCATGTAATAGTTTGGTGATATAGTAATAAGACATCTGAATCTTTCACTTTAGCAGGAAAGATAAAATCCAAGTCTTTGGGATATATTTTTCCCTCCATGCTTTCCTTAGAAAAATTCAGGTGCAAAGCAACAATACTGATTGTCATTCATTAGTTGCCCCGGTGTCTGGATTATTAAAATGACTCACATAGGATAGTACAATATTTGTAAAATTAGGTTGACAAACAAAATGTATCATATTTAACACTGACAAACAAAAGACATATTATTCCAGTTCTTGCTCAGACACAGGGCTTACTTGTCCCATTCAAGGTATTTGTGATTATTACTGCAGCAGTTCAAAAATTACTTTATTACAAAGTAAAATTGTAGCTTTGGTTTCAAAATATTCAGAATTAATTCTTTTATTTCCGATGTATGAAAAAAATGTAAATTCCCTTTTCTTTTTTTTAAGATATGAATGCTAGAAGTTCTTGGTCTATGTTACAGAACATACTCGCCTCACATTCATTTCATTATCATCTCAACATGCACAAAAGAGCACAAAATTACACCACCAGGCACAGCACAAGCCAGCTGGATCATATCACAGTCCTTTTCCTCCCCTCATGGTCAAGCATCCAAAATGATAACAGTATCTAAACCAGTTTCACCATGAAAAGGATGACGATTTACTACTGAAGAAAGGGATTTGTTACCAGTAATGCATTGGTTTAAACCAGTTACTTCCAAGCTTTGCATTAAAGTCCTAATGGGTGTGGGTTCTGCATCCCTTCAAGGACACATCCTCTCACATGTGCCTCTCTGTTCCCAGAATTGCTGCTATGCAGTTCTTGAAACCACATTCAGAACTGTGGCTCTTGCATCAGCATTATGATAACCTTCACATTCCTTGACTGTTACTTACTACTTTAAAACTAATTTACCATATAAACTTCAGATCATTAAATACTGTAAAGTGTAAATACTTACAAAGTAAAATGCACAATGAAACAAAAACAATATAATAACTTAAGCACAACATAACAACAGGAATATCCAGTCAAAATGTTAAAATAATAAAACAAAACAGTGGGGGAATTTAGGGACATTAATTTGATGCAAACTATGAATAGCATGGAGTAACGTGATGGCATCTATCATGATTAGCATGAAGATTTTGCTCTGATTAAATAACCATAAATCTTGCCTTCCAAACAGTAATATCGGAATCCTAATCCATAGGCAACAATGCAATTGTTGTAATTAGAAAGCAGAGTTATGGAGGGATATGCAATTTCTATATTGTGGTTGTATGGGAATGCAGCAAGCAATATATGCAACAGAGCAAATCAACATTCTATTGAATGCAACTTTGAAAATGTGAGTGCTCTAAACAAGACTTACCACTTTTAAAATGGGCTTCAAATCAGAACCATACACAGCATAACAGAAGACAGTCTGAAGTAGCTCTCTACCAAATATGGTGAAATAGTTTTGAAGTTATGATTTTTAAGGCACATAAGATCTCTCTCTCTCTCTCTCTCTCTCTCTCTCTCTCACACACACACACACACACACACACACACACACACACATTTAGACACAAATGATGTTTTCCACAGAATGTTCAGAAATTGCTGAAATATATTTCAAACACCTTTTTTAACATTTGAAAACAATATTAATTACTTTAGTCCCCCTTTTTATTTGCAGAAGATGCATCCTGTAGTTGTGGAAATATTCAGAAGTTAAACCACTCATGTATAACACAAAATCAACCATTCTGTAACCAGAGGATGCTCAGCAGAAGCATGCAAAATGCTCTATCCTTTGCCGTCTGTTTCCATCTCTGGCTGAAAAGCTTTACCATCAGCTCATCCCATTGTTTTCAGGGTTTGCCTAGTGGTGTTTTGTGGTCCCTTGGTATCCAGTCTGTTAGCCAACAGGTCCATCTGTTATCTTTTAGGCAGGTGATATGGCTGGCCCATCTTCTTTTTGCCACATATATATTGACCACATCATGCAATCTGGGGGCGGGGATGCACAGGGTTGTCAAGTGAACCACCAAGGAGGACCTTGAAAAGACTATTTGGAATTCTATTTCTATTTGGAAATAATATTGAAATATTTGAAAACTCTCTAGGGTGAATGGAAGACAAGATTATTACTATCTAATTCATCCCTTATACTCTTTTTAAGTCATCCTCTATTTTATAACAGTGATAAATTGTTGCAATTAAGAGACTGAAAAGAAAATGGCTTATTCTCCTTCCATGACATATTTTCAACTATCATACCAAAACCAGAATCAGCTTTTTGGAGCAACCTGATGATATAAAAATTTCATGGTTTCAACTCAACCAGGTAACTCATTTTGTTCATTTATCTCAGAATAGAGAAGTAGTTGGTAAACTTCTAACACCATAAGGGCCTGAATGCCAAGATTTATCTTGTATTTTTAAAGAAACTATACGGTAAGATAAGTGGGCTCAAAGAAGTCTGAGAAAAAGATTTGGGGTTTACTATTAGAGATAAAGACTGGGAAAGAAAAAAAAATTCTTTTAAATCAATTTCAGCATCCAAAAGAGGACATAGCCTCAAAGTGGCACACTGATGGTAATATACTTAAGTTGCACTGTATAAATACAAATCTGGATCCATATTGTTGGAAAGGCTGAAAAGAAATTGGTACATATTTGCATTCCTGGTGACACTGTCCTAGAATATTTATCTTTAGAGTTAAGGTGTTTAATAAAATTGGAAAAATAAGATCGCAAAGGATTGTCATGAATGCAGCATTGGTTTTAATTAATGTATATTTGGAACTCAATGTTTTATTACATCACAAAGTGTTAATTGCTTTTCTATGCACAACAGCTAGATTATGATATTTATTTTTCACATCTTGGAAGCTTGCCTCCTGGGGTACATAGAGTCTCCTCAAAGATTGTGGTATTTTTGGAACATAATTGGGCATATCTTGCTAATGGCAACCTTGTGTTGCCAGCAAATCTTTCTCACAATTGGTCTGGTGAAAGGAACTGTAGAATGAACTCATCAAAAGGTGGCTTCATTTTGGCAGTTTCACATCTGGCCTAGACACAGAAGAAGAAGAAGAAGCTAGATTAAAAATTGCTCAGTTTTGGAAAGTGCCTGTAGAAATTTTAATAAATGCTTGGGAATCTAGACTGGGTTGCAGGGGTCAGCTGATGATTTTGCTAATTATCTGATGGAGAAAATTGCTCAGATTCACTCAAAGTTTAACCCCAGCGTGGATGGGGGGAAGTCTGGAGCAGACTAGATCACTGTCTGGACATTCTATCTGGGATCGGTTTGATCCAGTTGTCCCTGAGGAAGTGGACAGGCTCCTTGAATCAGTCCATGCCACTGCCTGTTTATTAGATCCTTGCCCCACTTGGTTGCTCAAAATGGCCAAGTCAGTGACAGGTGATTGGGTCGGGGTGATAATTAATGCTTCTTTGAGGGAGGAGGTGTTCCCTGCACCCTTGAAACATGCTTTGGTGCGCCCCTTCTGAAGAACCCATCCCTCGAACCAACTGTGTTATCTAACTTTTCGCCTGTATCCAACCTTCCCTTTTTAGGGAAGGTTTTGGAGAAGGCAGTGGTGCAGCAGCTCCAAGGGGTTCTGGATGAAGTAGATTATCTGGACCCTTTTCAGTCAGGACTCAGGCCCAGATGTGGTACAGAGACGGCATTGGTCGCACTTGTGGATGATCTCTGGGTGTGAGCGAGACGGTGGGAATATATCTGTCCTTGCTCTTCTTGACCTCTCAGCATCCTTCGACCATGGTAACCTTCTGGGATGGCTCTGAGGATTGGGGATCCAGGGCACTTTATGGTCCTGGTTTTCCTCATTTCTGATGGGCAGGACCCAGTCAGTGTTGTTGGAGGGCGAGAGGTCCAGCCCTAGGCCCCTTCAATATGGGGTGCCTCAGGGCTCGGTGCTCTCGCCTCTCCTTTTTAACATCTACATGAAGTCGTTGGGTGAGATCATCCATTCTCATTGGGTGAGGTATCATCAGTATGCTGATGATACTCAACTGTACATCTCGGCCTGTGGGGATCCAAGTGATGCTGTCAAAGTTCTATCCAGGTGTCTGGAGGCTGTAGGGTTCTGGATGGGGGACAACGGGCTACAACTGAATGGCGGCAACACTGAGTGGCTATGGGTTAGGGGTCCTGCATTAACCCAGGAGCTACCATCTTTGGTTCTGGATGGGGCTTCTTTGCCTCTGACAGACCTGGTGTGTAATCTGGGGTCCTCCTGGACTTGCAACTCCTGCTCAATGAGCAGGTGGCAGTCATGGCTAGGAGGGATTTTGCACAACTTCGTGTGATTCGCCAGTTATGCCCGCTCCTGGACCGGGACTCCTTGCTCTTGGTCACGTACGCTGTGGTCACCTCCAGACTTGATTATTGTAATGCACTCTACATAGGGCTGCCCCTGATGACCATTCGGAGGCTGCAACTGGTCCAGAATATGGCGGCCTGGTGGTGATGGGGTGTGGGCACTATGCTCATGCCTCATCACTGCTCTGGGAGCTGCACTGGTTGCCGGTGTGCCTCCAGTTGCAATTCAAGGTGCTGGTGATTACCAGGATACCCAAGAGACCACATCACCCCAAGGATATCTGCCCGTCCCTCTAGAGCGGACCGGAGGGGCTCTTATAGTTCCATCAGCTAGAGAGGCTTGCCTCTCTAACACAAGAAGGAGGGCCTTCTCTGTGTCCACTCCAGCCCTGTGGAACCTCCTGCCCACTGAACTTTGTCTCCAGGCAGAGCTTTTACCCTTTTGTAGGGGTGGGTGAAGACCTGGATTGCGCAGCGGGTGTGGGGGCGGTCAGGGAAATAGCCACCATGGGTTGGCTAGTCTGAGTAACTCTCTTTTGAGACATGGCTGGTGAGTTTTTTAAAAGAATTGCTGATATTTATTTTTGTTTTTAGTTGTTTTTAGATGTCGATGTGTTTTTACTATTTTTGCTGTAAGCCGCCCAGAGTCGCCAAGGCGAGTGGGGCGGCATTAGAAATACAATTAATTAAATAAATAAATGCATCAAGGAGTCTGTGATAAAAGCAACAGAAGTCTGTTGTTTTATTGCACTCAGCAATGTTGCTGGGAGATGCAATGGCCAGGGTCTGGCTCACACGGTTGGCGATGGTGTGTCCCGTCTCCCTTCTTGGATCACCAGGTGAAAAAATATGTTTCTTGCATATTTGAAATATAAGGGAGTATTAATAGAAAGCATAATGCTTAATGAGGCTATTACTATCCAAATGCTCCAAAGGTGGTTGTTGAGGGAGATTTTTAAGCAAGTGGCATATCATGGTGGACAAAAAAATGGATCATGATCATGCAAAAAAAAAAAAACTCCTGTAGGGAGTTACCAACAAAAAAGTGTTGGGTTCCCTAAACCTTAAATTGTGTGAGAAATGGAAAATGTCAAGAAGAAACCCTTGACATTAAAGAACTTCAATCCAGTTCTGGTACTGAATACATCTTCGAGGCTTGGCATGTTTTCAGAGGTGCCATGTTCCATAAATGTATGTTTCCTTCCCCCTAGCCGAGCCTCTATTTCCCAAATGGATATTAGGGTTCTAGGGTGTTGTTTTGATTTGCTTTTTAAAGAAGTAATAAATAAATCTTCCTATGTTATAGTCACCCTTCATACCCACAATGAGTATCCTACTATTATCTCAGTAGTAATGCTAAGCATTCCTAAGTGCTGATGGCTTTCTTCACCCCCTTCCACATTGCTGGCCACTACAGTAGGGCAGAGAAATATCTAATAGCTGCAAGTGATACAATAAGTGATATTAGATGAGTGATTATCATAGCACGTTCATAAAAAGACCCACTGTCCACTGTTGAGCTTAGCAAATTGGTTGATAATGAAGAGACGAGCAACAGCCCCTTTTACTGCAATCCGTTTTCTATTTCTCATCATCATCATTCCGAGACTGGGGCATCAGCCAGGCTATGATTGAGTATTAAGATTGTAAATACACGGAGCCCTTCTCAGTTAAATGTATAAAACATGATTTCAGTGACAGGAGGTGAAATTTCTGGGCACTTGGGATTTGTCTTTCTTTTGTTGCTCTCTGTGCATAAATAGATCTTGACAAAGAGGCAGACATTTAGTGTCTTGTAGGCCAAGCACAAGTGCCAGCAAATAAGCAATCTCAAATCATTATTAATCTTCAGTTCTTATGACAGAATAAGCAGCTGTTTTAATTTAAATATATTTCCAGTTTCCACACAGCAAAAGCCTACTGACATCAGCATATTACGAAAACCAATTTTCCTACATCAACTCACATCTTCTTCTAATTCTATATTATAGCTCTGGGGAGTTCCTACCCTGTCCGTGCAAACCCCAAAGTCTAAATAACATTACAATGTCTGTTACAGAACTAATTTATATACTAATATCCCAGTTGAATGTAATATCCTATTTATTTGTTCAAACAAAATGTGCAGAAATGATATGTCACATCATAATACAGTTGTCTGAGGTGTTGTGTTGGTGGAAGAGACAATGGCAACAGGAACAAAATCTAAAATAAACCCATGGCATCATAAATGCTTTAGACAGCACAACAGAGGATTCCTGCCTCTGCATATTTGACTCCAAAAATACAATCTCTACAATCTCAAACTGAATCATTTGCCATAAAAGTCAATTATTGACAGATTCAGTATTTTACATGAAATTTACAACTTTGAAATGCTGTTGTTATTAATGCTAGCTGCTGCAAACTATATGAACATAAACCTATGGGCCAAACAGATGTTGCCCCATCAAAAGTCTTTAACAACTCAATTTCCCCCTTAAAATTGAAGAACAAGGCTTTGTAATATTTGCAAGCCATGTGTGTGCAATTCAGATGCAGCAATACATCTTAATTTGGAGGTTAATGAAATTCAGGTTATTTCACTGAATGTGGAATTTTACCTATTCTTTCATGAAGTTTTGGAAGGAATCCATTGGAAAATGCACAAAACTGTACACAGATATAATACCACAATGGTAAAGAAAAACAAATAGACTAGAATGATTCACAAAACATTTAGGGGGAACTGCAATTCAAGTGTCGTCATTTGATAAGCCCACTTAGTCAGCTGGCAGAGAGATGGCATTTTATAAAAATTCAGCAGACGGCAACAGCCTATTTATATAGCAGATCTTGATGCTTGGAAAACAGAACTGCTTCAGTTCCTAGCCAAATTCATTGCCACCTTGGAGCAGTTGTGTAAATCATTATACTAACTGCTTAACCTTATTGCCTGACCATTTCTGCCAGCATCTGGCATCCGCCAAACTAAAGATAGCTTTTGATAAAGATTCTTTCGCTATTGTTAGATGTCACATGGGAGTGTTACCTTTAATATTCCTTATTTGTTTGTTTAACTTAAGGAATGGTTCTATGACACATCAATACTACAAATTATACAAAAATGCTAGGTATAACTTCTATATGATAGTGACTGAACACCTATTACTTAGTGTAGTAAGTCACAACTAGGTAGATTCATTGAATCCTATGAGACTTAAAGAGGAGTAGTCATCAAATCCCAACTGATTCAATGAGCCTATTCTAGTTGTAAGTTACAATGCTAAGCAACAGCATAGCTTAGTGAGATAGGTATCTGGCTGCAGAGCCAAAGGTGGAGAGTTCAGTTCTCCCACTGTGCATCCCAGAAAAATTAGGCTGTGTCTCCTTGGTTAAGCTACATAGCACCAGGATGATCCCAGAAGGAGGGAATGGTAAACCACTTCTAAGTACTCTATACCTTAAAAACAGTCATCATATGTCAGATTGATTTGGCAACACACAATTATTATTACAGCCACAAACTAAGTGAGAATGTGAGAACACAACCTACCTTAACCAAACACCCAGCAGATTGCTTCCAACAGTCTTCTTCTTCTGAATCCAAATATTGGCAATTGTCATAATGAACAGCCATGAAGACTGTCTTGAGAATATAATGCAGTGGCCTTTCATCTGCCTTCCACATTACAGCATCACATCTGTACCATTGCAGCTCCCCTAGTGGCTTAGTGGTTAAGATGCTGAGCTGGAGACTGGAAGGTCGGGTTTCGATACCCGAGGGCTGCACTTGGGGACATGATAGGAGCATCATTCAGGCATCTGCTGAGTGGAGTTTCTCCAGCAGAAATTATTATTACCCGTACCACTAATCCAGTTTCATGAGTCATTTTCTGGTCCTGAGCCCTTTTGGCAGGCAAAGTCATCCTCAGCCCCAGGCCAGTATTGATGAAACTGCTGCCCTCCATCAAGCTGCTGCCCTCCATCAAGAAGGATTCAAGTGGGATTTAATCCACTTGGGGACCATCACCCTTCCCTGTGGACTTTGGCACCCAAGGCCATTAGCCCTCAGGGTTGTCAGGTTAGTTAACTGCCACCTGAGACGTGGCGTTGAGTCTCTGGCAATACAGTCTACTCTATTACCATAGCAGGATAACCTGGCCAACCAACAGTAGCCAACCAAATATGTCCAACACATACTTGGTAAGAGTATGGAAACAAAACTACTGCCACCATCCCATATGCCTTTTAGAAACTAGAATTCAGAGACATACTGCTTTCAAGCATGGAGGTTCCAGAGAGCTGCCAGAATGCAGCTGAAAACTATTAAAAGAATAATGTTCCAAGGGTTTTTCTCATCATTGAGCCATCTAAAGACTTGTAGTATAATTACATCTCATAGCAATGACTCTGCACATTATTTGCCTCATACATTCCTCTAGGTATGTGAAGGCCTGGAAAAAACCAGGAAAAATCAGGAAGAAATGGTTCCATTTCCATTTTTTCCTGACGCCTTTTTAGTATTTTTTCTGAAAAATTGGGGGGAGAGAGAAAATCAACTATGGAATATGTTATGTTAGCATGATGAATATACGATATGAAGAGAAACCAGACTGGTCTTGGACCATAATAAAGATTGATTGATTGAATAAAAACTTTAAGACAAGGTGATCATATATTCTCCAAATCATTTCTAAAAACTATGTACAGTATCAGATTACTGGAGCTTAGTTCCAAGTTGACTTAGGGTTGAAACGTAAATGTCTCATCAATGTCTTAACATGAACAAGAGCAAAATGAAGATGATTTATTTATTTTTCTCCATCTTCCATACCTCTCATGTTTTCTGCCCTGATGTTTGCAAGCTATCCAAACCTATTACCTCACTTGTAAGTTGAAAAGTTATTAATTCTTAATTTATCTGGACACCAAAATACACCTGTTGTATTGTCCTTGCCTCTGCTGCTCAATGAAAGCTGCATCAAAACTTTTGCTTGTTTAATACACAAGGAAAATTCATTCAGATAGCAGCATGGTCAGATGTCCCTAATTATAAATCAGGACTCTGGCATATGTAGATAGTACATAGAGCCAATTTAACAGTAGTAAATATAAGAAAGCTATACATGTAATCAAGCTATCCTAAAAGGAGTGATTACAGATTATTGTAACATTAGTTCCTAGAGGGGTTTTGATGGCTAAGGAAGTATTTCTGTTGTGTTAAGTCTCTCTTATTTGAAGAAGCAATTACAAAATTTAGGGTATTTTGGACAAAAACAAGCAAAAATCAGATACACCTAGGCTAAAGTGTTAAGCTCAACAAAGGTGTGCAAAGCATAACTCATAAGACTGGTTTCTTTTTTTCTCTCTCCGATTTTCTTCCATTTCCCAATCTCCCTAATTTTCTGACAAAAATTGAATTGCTGCTTCTGGAAATTTCCAGGAGTGACAATTCATCTTTTAAATAGGACACCATCACCAACAAACTAGATTTATACCCTGAATTACCTCCCTCTCCAAAGTTGGAAATATACTTCTAGGCATGTCTGCTTTCATGTTTACATTCTGTGCAGCCCCTAAAGGTCCTAACCATGGATATATTCATTGGTTGGTTTCTGTAGACAAGGATCAGCTGAGTCTCAACAAATCTCACATGAATACAGGCTCTTTTCTCCCACTGACTACCTCCAGTGACCAGCTCCCACCTCATTGGTTCCACAGCCTACCTCACACTTTTATAAATGGTTCAGAATGAATGTGAGAGCAAATGAAGCCACTATACAGAGAGTCACTGAGGTATACAATAGAGGAGGAACAAGAAAAAGAAAGGATGCTATCATGATATTTACCCTCTCTTTTTTTTTGGGGGGGGGGGTTAATCATACATTCCTGTCACACCTCACCATTGGCCTTCTTATCAGCAGCGTCTGCCTCCTCCTCTGTGGGGCAACCCCCCTTATGAGTTCCCCTTGGCTCCGCTTGGCCCAGGCTAGCAAGGATGCAGGGAATAAGAATTAGGTAGCATAGATGTGGCCCCTCAGTATGGTCCAGTCAACTCCCAGTCCTAATTCAACAGTCACAAAGGGTCTATGATTAATAAGGTTTATTAAGTAGGTTAAGAAAATGAGTATAACATAAGGAAGCAAACTTGCAAACATAGTCATTCAAAGTACATACGGAAATAAAGAAAACTTAACTGGTTATCTAGGCCCTCTGGCCCTATCTGACTCACAATTACATTATGTGAGGCCCTCCCACGGCTACTCCACAGTGATAGAGAGTGAGCAGTTTCTTGCACAGTTGTTTTATAATCCTGATATCAGTCTTCCTACATGGGGACTTCTAGCCAATTGAAATTAATTTACATTCTTCTGTCTCTCGTTGGAATGTCATTACAGGGACACCTACATATGAAATTCTCCATCTTGAAGCACTAGGCAATCTAGTGGCTACAGGGTTCAGGGAAAAGCACAGTTAGCACGAGGTTTTTCCATGTTTGCATTTTTATGGCAGCCTGTGAGAAAAGGTGGGCAGGTCCAGACTCATCCCATATAATTTTGCATGTGGGTTGCCTAGCAAATAAAGATGTCAGCTCTACCTTTTTTTTCCTTCTTCTGCTTTCATTGCTCACAGCTCCTTTGCTTCAAAGAGAAACAACTGGGCCCCTCACAGACACTACCAATGGTCTGGATGATAGGCAAATAAGGAGTGCTAAGCAGTGCATCAAAGTCCTCTTCAAAGGGCTATTTGACTGGCTAAACCTCAACACACATGCTTGCATCCTCACTTGTAACTGTCTGATTCCTTGTTACTTTTCCTCACCTTCTCTAGAATGCGAATAAATACAGGAAGTAACTAAGAGGTTTCTCAGTCACAGGCTTCATGGCATTCTTTATGTTAATGTGACTCACATAGTATTAAGAAAAGAGGGAAGTCAAAAGAAGCATAAAACAGAGTTTAAAGAATGTGTCTCTGTGTCTGTAACGGCTTCAGATATCCTCCTTGGCCAGAATACAGAAGAAGGATTCAATGCCTGGCACCCAGACATACTTGTTCTATACAATAAGCCTAATAGAAAAGAAGCTTCAGCTTAGATCAGTAGGTTGCAGTTTCAAGTACATGGTAGTAAAATAGGCTGGGTGTAAGTGAAGGTCCCTCTTCAAGGATCATTGCCTTGCCATGGCAAATATATGGTAGTAAAATAGGCTGGGTGTAAGTGAAGGTCCCTCTTCAAGGGTCATTGCCTTGCCATGGCAAATACATGGTAGTAAAATAGGCTGGGTGTAAGTGAAGGTCCCTCTTCAAGGATCATTGCCTTGCCGTGACGAATACATGGTAGTAAAATAGGCTGGGTGTAAGTGAAGGTCCCTCTTCAAGGATCATTGCCTTGCCATGGCGAGTATATGGTAGTAAAATAGGCTGGGTGTAAGTAAAGGTCCCTCTTCAAGGATCATTGCCTTGCCATGGCGAATACATGGTAGTAAAATAGGCTGGGTGTAAGTGAAGGTCCCTCTTCAAGGATCATTGCCTTGCCATGGCAAATACATGGTAGTAAAATAGGCTGGGTGTAAGTGAAGGTCCCTCTTCAAGGATCATTGCCTTGCCATGATGAATACATGGTAGTAAAATAGGTTGGGTGTAAGTGAAGGTCCCTCTTCAAGGATCATTGCCTTGCCATGGCAAGTACATGGTAGTAAAATAGGCTGGGTGTAAGTGAAGGTCCCTCTTCAAGGATCATTGCCTTGCCATGACGAATACATGATAGTAAAATAGGCTGGGTGTAAGTGAAGGTCCTTCTTCAAGGATCATTGCCTTGCCATGGCAAGTACATGGTAGTAAAATAGGCTGGATATAAGTGAAGGTCCCTCTTCAAGGAACATTGCCTTCCCATGACAATGTGGCATGCATGATTTGATGAAGCTATGAGCTATGTTGTGTAGGGCCACTAAAGACGGACAAGTCATAGCATAGAACTCAGACTAAACATGGACAATGGTAGTGTCATTTGACTATCAAGAGCTCCTCTGAAAATGTAGAAATAGAAATGATGTGACAAGAGAATACACTGAAATTCAATGTCCTCTGGTCAAATATCACAATAGATTTTGGCTCTTTCAAAAAAATTCTTGTAGTTAATTAAATAAGCATATGTATCTATGTTCATAGCATGGCATCTCTCCTAAAGGATATGCAGGCAAAATAGTGCTTCCCTATTGCTGAATCCAAACTCCACATCTACTTCCCCTTCTTAGGAGCCCATTACAATCCCCACTAGACCACACTGTGTGAGGAGACAGTTAGGATAGATTGGTTGTATTTTTTTCTATTTTGGCCTTAATGTATTTCAAGATTATAAACACAATTAAAACAAAGGTTTCCCATTTACCCACATGCCTCCAGTTCAGGATATTAATATGCCATTTGTGCAGGAAAGGGAGAAAAGTGACCATGAGAAAGCACTGTGAATCTGTCTTTCTTCCTGAACAGGAATGCACAGGGTCACCATTTCTAACTCAAATCATTGTTGATATGAAATATCCCCTCCAAAAGCATTTCTATACAGCTCTCTGAACCTTAAGACATATGCATTTCATGATATATTTATAATTTTCATGCTCTACTAATTTCCATTCTTGCATGCCAGCAATCACGTTATATATTCAGCATGGCAGTTATATATTTAGACAGAAATCCAAAGAGCTGCTTGGGCTCACGCAAGGGGCTTACGGTAGCCCAGTAGGATGCTTGATTTCTGCTTTGAGACCTTATGCCCTATTACAAACTGCTCTTGAAAATGGTTTCCAAAAGTGGTGTGTCATGAGCCTTCAGGTCCCTCACAAAACCAGTATTTGCATGTACAGATTCAAACATGTAGGTAGAACAATAACAAGTAGAAGCAGGAGAACACCCAAAAATTCCTGAGGGATCTACGTAGCCTGATGTTTCTCTATCAATTTTCTGAACATAACTTGTGAGGACCATTCAATCCACTATTTTCTGTTTGTGTGTGTGTGTGTGTGTGTGTGTGTGTGTGTGTGTGTGTGTTGGAAAAAAACTCAAAAATATTCAGTCCATTCCTTCTGCAGACACAAGGCAAGAAAACTGGACTAGTTGTGATACTTGATAAACACTTGGTCCTGTTCAAAGCAGTCCTGATACACCCATCAGCCATAGCCACTGAGTCTTGTATGAATTTGTCAATGACCCCCCTGGAAACCTTCAGGGAAACACACGCATGACTGCTGCTATGCAAAGCAAAAACTGTCTTCCTCACCCCCTGCATGTTACTATACTCTACTCTAGCTTTAAAGCCTACTGATCATTGGCTTAAAACCTTAATTGCTAAGAAATCTCTCCTAGAATAGGAAACATGACTATTAAATACAGGGGCTTTCATGAGGAGCCACTTCCTACTATTATTTACTGAACTGCAGTAAGAAGGCCGGCGTGGGCAGCAAGCACAGGCAGTGATGTAAAACAATTCTTTTTCACAGCCATTCTCCTTCTGCTTCCTCTGGTATATAGAGGAAGGGTAGATACAGAAGAGGGAAATTAGAATTTTTATTGTTTTAATGACCCCAAACATTGGAACCATCACTCATGTAGAAGGGTTCTGGTGAAGAAGGGAGCCTGATTTCAACAGTCTGCCCTTTTAAAAGTACCATTCCTTTCTTTAGCCCACTAAAGCTCCAAGATCTCAGCAGTATATAGTGTTTAACTGTTCAACTGCACTAGGTTGCATTATTTACATAGTATTTATATATGCATAGTATGCTTCATCTTTCTTTCTATCTTTCTTTCTTCATATCAAAGTGCTGAACAATTTATAGATGTATATGAAATATACGGTAGCTAAAATTCCAAATAATGTAAAATTATTTGGGACTATTTTTGGCCAGAATTAGGCTACTTCTATAGCATTATCTTGGCCATTTGCCAGATTAGACAGAGTCAGACTTAAAATTTGAACTGTACAGCTTTTGCCAGATTTAACATCTGCCTGTTTTGGAAACAGAAGAGGTTCAGTTTTCATTGTTAGATAAGGGGCTGTGGTGGCTCAGTGGTTAAGAAGCTCGCCTTGTTAGCTGGAAGGCTGGAAAGTCGGCAGTTTGAGGCCCAGGTACTGCATGATGGATTTTATTTATTTATTTATTTATTTATTTGATTTATACCCCGCTCTACTCAAGCACAAGGCTGACTCAGAGCGGCTACAACAGATCAATACATATACAATAACAATAATACACATAATTACAGATACCAAATAAATAATCAGAAAAATCCACAATGGTACAAAGGCACAGTATCAAAATATCAACAGAGATGTGCCCATCTCTGTCCCAGCCCTTGAGGACATGAAAGGAGCCTCATTTGGGCATTCGCTGAGCAGAGTTTCTTCTGCAAAAAATTTTTCAACCCAGAATATTTTCTGACACTATTTTCTTTTTAGTTGTTAGATGATTTAATATCATTTGTTCAAACTCTTTATATAAGTGCACAGTAGGGAGATTGACCTGAAGCTGTTGAGACCTAATGGCTCTTTGTCTGGTTTCAATATAGGAATTACTTTGTCTTCCACCATATCTGTTTCTTCTTGGGTTTGGATTTTCCCTCATACCCTGGGTTACAAAAGAGGATAAGGACAAGAAAAGGAGGAGGCACTAAAAGAAAGGGTTATCTTCTGATCTGTGGGTGGATAGAACAAAATGGGGAAACTCTGCCCCAAGGTTATCTGGAGCCTAGAGATTATAATCTGGCCAGGTTATCCTGCTATGGTAATAGCATACCATACTGTCATCAACTCAACACCAAGTGTGAGGTGGTGGTTAACTAACCTGACTACCCTGAGTACTAACAGACTTGGGTGCTGAAGACCACAGGGAAGGGTGATGGTCCCCAAATAGATGAAATCCCACTTGAATCCATCTTGATGGAGGACGATAGCTTCAATACTGGCCTGGGGCTGATGAGGATTTTGCCTGCCAAAAGGGCTCAGGATCAGAAAGTGGCTTGCGGAATTGGATTAGTGCTGCGTGTGTCACACTGCGATATGGAAGGCAGATGAACAATCTGCAGGAGAAACCTTCTCTTGGTCCCAATACCTTCATAGGCCTGCTTGTGCAGGTATGAGAAAGAGCCTTGGTCCCTGACTGTGGAGCACTTCCATGGGAGACCAGGTTGCCCTCTCCTCTCATTCTTCCACTAGTCAGGCTTTAATGAGTAAATTAAATGAGGACGGTGTATGTGTTTTTATTATTTTACCATTTTTCCTTTGAGAAGGAATGCTTTATCTGTTTGCCTATATATATATTTTGAAACGGTTATGAGGCTAACCCACTGTGTATTTATTCCATTAAATGTATACATTTTGGCAGGGCTTTGTGTTGTTGAATGCTTCAGTGTGTGCCTTTTTTCTATTACACTGCCCAGTCCCAGAGGACATGTCATGCTGGGTGGGTGACACTGTCACTGAATTCATACAGCTAGCTTTTTGTTTTCTAATATTTGGCTACTTTACTGCTTTTTTAATTGGTAGGCAGGAAAACAACATTGTTTGCTGTGTGCATAGGACCAGTGATGATGGGGTATACTACCCATAGCAGTGCCTTTGTGTGGCTTCTGGTAATGGTTTCTTTTTAAAAAAATACTACCTGAATAAATTTGATAATAAGTTTTTTTTTTCTTCATGCAATGCTGTTTGATTTTTGGAGTAAAGTGATTCTCTATTACCTTGTCTCTCTCCTTTTATAGTAGTTTTTAAAGGTTTTGTAAGGCTTTTGGAATACTAGAAACACACATGAGAAATTTTAAAAAATGAAGGCACCTGAAAGAGGCTTTCCATTCATCTGAAACAAAAGGAGCAATATGTGCACTATGTGAAAGCATAAAAAGGAAAGAAAAACAAAAGAGGCACTCACAAAAGAGCTTGAAACAAAAGATACACAAACATACTCACTGTACATATCTCTAAAAGATATCCCTGTTCACATGTGCTCAAAACTGTCCCTTCAGCTGGAGTTAGTAAGAAGCTTTGCAGCTTTGAGTTGTCAGCAATAATGACAGATCTAGGGATACCTCTAAGCTGTTCCTTCTGTGGGAACCATATTTAGAAGAGACAGTTCAACAGAGCTGGCAAACACAGGGTTGTGCACTAGCACCAAAATTTGGATTCTGAATTTGGATTCAGAATTACAGCCCTTCAAAGGCATAAATTCTGAATATCTAGAACACCATTACAGCCAATATGAATACTATAAAGCCATTATTTCCCTCATTAAAGAAACAGAAACAGGGAGCACATTTTAAAAGGATGCTATGTGTCATCATCACTTCTGATGAGTGGTGACTATATGAGTTAATGATCTTTAAAATTTCCTATAATTAACAGCTCTGCTCAGATCTTGCAAGCCAATATCAGCAGAGTTGTTATAATGATAAAATGAAATAACATCATAATATGTACTTCCCTGAGCAACATAAAAAAACTATAGATATGTCAAAATAAAAATTAAATAAAATCAGTTTTAAAAAGTTCTGCACCAAAATTAATTGATAGAGCAGTAAAGCATAAACATTCAAGTTGCTATATGTCAAAGATTAACAAGAACAATGTAAACAAAATCTGACTGTAATCAGAACAGAAGCCATTTAGTCTGCAAATGATTGTTTCAGTGGTGTAAAAACAAAGTAGCGATACTTCCATCCTTTAAATTACAGCAAAAGAAGAATCTCAGATTCCAAAGCTAATGACAAATCAAAATTGCATTATGCTATCTCCTGAGACATAAATGGAAAATAAATACTGTTAACTGTCTTTGGTGTATGTAAACCAAGACACAGGACACAGCCTCGGGCTGGGTTAACTCAGGTTTATTGCATCGTGGACAGAGGGAACATGAGGTAATGGCGGATCGATAGCTCTTTATATACAGTAGTAATACATTTGAACGTGGTGCCATAGTAGCCCATTGGCTACTGCCTGCGTGACGTCATTGCTAGTCACGCCCTTCTTGTCCAGGTGTAGGTGGTGGCGGGAAAGCTTCCCGCGCTGTTGCCTTTGATGATTCTGACCAAGAGAGCTTGGACGCTCGCTGCTGCCAGCTGGTGGTCATCAGCTCGCGTCCTCATGCAGGGTTCATATGATACAGCTGAAGGTTACATTGTTGCTATAGGCAAGGTTACATTGGTTCAGATACATTGTAATCCATGTGGAAGGTAAAACCCTTAGAACACAACATCCCTCCCCCCTAGGACGAGACAATGTCTCGAGCCCATGCTTCTAGACACTCCCCCCCTAGGAGACAAAATCTTTCAGCCAAGATGGCTTGTTTCGAACACGCTGGGGTCTCGATGCGGGCTGCCTCTCCCCGGGTTTGCTACCTTCTCTTTGTCCCCTGGTTTCCTGTCCTGTAATTTGAGAGGGAGACTCGTTAGTGATCTGCCGCGGCTCCGCGGCGTTGTTGGGAGGTGTGCTCTTACTTAGGGAGGAACCGGGGGCACTGGGGACTAACGAAAAACCCCTCTTCTCGCTTGGATGGGTGGGGGAACACTCCTGAAAACCCCCCCGGTTTGCTAAATCAAAACCAAAATTCCATTCGGGGGCAGCGGTCGCGAACTCCTCTCCCCCTTCCCCGGCCTCTGACGGAACTGGCTTATCAAAAGGGTATGAGTCGGGGCCGCTGCTTCTTCCTTCCCCCCTTGCTTGGGACTGTTGTCCGCTGCCGTAACCCCTTGGGTTACGCGGGTGGGGGAGAACCCTAACGCTGAATCTTGTAGGAGACCCTCACTGACTGGCCCACTGACTCGGTGCCTCAGTTGGTCTGCGTGCCTCCTCCAGAGGAGACCGGTGTGGGTTTCGACCCGGTACGACACTGGCCCCGTCTGTTCTACAACCGTCCCCGGCACCCAGGCTGGCCCCGCGCTGGCATAGTTCCTGCAATGAACAGGGTCGCCGGCGGCGAAACCTTTCGAGACTGCCAGCCCCACGTTTTTTCCCTTGTCCTCAATTCTTGTGGGGTCCAGCCTGGACAGGAGCGTAGTCAGTTTCCGCCGCATCAACAGTTCCGCCGGCGAGTAACCTGACGCTAAGGGGGTCACCCTATACGCCAATAGGAACTGACATACTTGATGGTTCAGGTCCCCGGGGCCCATGCGCCGAAGCGCCTCCTTTGTTGTACGCACCAACCGTTCCACTTGGCCATTCGTGGCCGGGTGAAACGGCGCGGACGTGACATGCCGAATGGCATTCGCCTCCATGAATGCCCCGAACTCTGAGGAGGTGAAGCAACTCGCGTTATCGCTGACTAAAGTGTCGGGTAAACCGAACGTTGAAAAGACTCTCCGTAGTTGGTTAATTGTAGTGGTGGAGGATGTGCTCTTTACCGGAATGACCTCCAGCCACTTTGAGAATGCATCCACCACCAGGAGAAACATGGTTCCTCGGAAAGGGCCAGCGAAATCTACGTGCACTCTGGACCATGGCCCCCTCGCTGTGTCCCATTCCCTATGCGGGAGGCGGGCCGCCTCTGGTCGGGACCCCTGGCACGCCTCACAAGTGCCGACCATGTGCTCAATGTCCTCGTCAAGCTGTGGCCACCAAAAGTAACTGCGGGCCAGCGCTTTTGAGCGAACGATGCCCGGGTGGCTGACGTGCAGCAGTTTGAGAACCCTCGGCCGCATGGGAGTCGGGACCACCACCCGTTGGCCCCACAACAGGCACCCCCTTTCTATGGACAACTCTAGCTTCTTCCGAAAGAATGGGTCGAATTCCTTGCCTGGGGACGATGTTAAAAGCTGCTTTAGTTCGTTGAACGCCTTCTCGTGCTCGTCACCCCACATCCATGTCTCCTCTTTTTTAAGTAACCGATGGAGCGGTTCGGCCACGGAGGCTTTCCGCGGAAGGAATGTATGGTAAAAATTGAGGAGCCCCAGGAATGACTGTAGTTCGGTTTTGGATGTGGGGCGAGGGGCCTTCTTAATGGCTTCCACTTTGGATCTGGACGGCTTAATACCCTCAGGTGTGATCCGAAACCCTAAAAACTCGACCTCGGTTTCGAAAAAAACACATTTGTCCTTCCTCAGTCTCAGCCCCGCTTTCTCGAACACAGTTAGCACTTTATCCAATCTCTTTGCCAGTTCGGCCTCACTCCCCCCTGTTATCAATACGTCATCAAAATAAGGTAACACCCCCTCCAGCCCCTTCAGGAGGCGTTCCACAAGCGACTGAAAAAGGCCGGGTGCCGAGTTCACGCCGAACTGTAAACGCGACACCTGGAACGCTCCCTTATGTGTGACTATCGTTTGTGCCGCGGCCGTGGCGGGAGTTACGGGGAGTTGTTGATAGGCTTGTGCCAGGTCGAGCTTAGCGAAACACTTTCCCCCATTTAGCCTGGCCAAAAGGTGGCTGACCACTGGCACCGGGTATGCATTAGGGCGAATCGCCTTGTTAATTGTACACTTATAATCAGCGCAAATGCGCACCTCCCCGT
Organism: Bradypodion ventrale; assembly: GCA_035047345.1. Taxonomy (NCBI): domain Eukaryota; kingdom Metazoa; phylum Chordata; class Lepidosauria; order Squamata; family Chamaeleonidae; genus Bradypodion; species Bradypodion ventrale. The sequence continues at coordinate 114,885,150 of JAWDJE010000005.1, read as the reverse complement.
TAGCCTTCAGGGCTGTTACGATTGGAGTTTCCCACTCCGCGGAATCAACAGGAATAAGAATCCCCTGGCCCACCAATTTGTCCAGTTCCGCCTCTATTTTGTCCTTTAGTGCGAAAGGCACCCTGCGCGGTTTGAGTCTTATCGGGCGGACCTCCGGGTCTAGGTCGAAGGTTACAGGGGGTCCCTTGAATTTTCCAAGTCCTTTTTCAAAAACGGCGGGGTGCGCGTCACACACCGCTTGTATCGGATCCGCGCCCACGGCATGCACCCCCCCTATGAACAAACCCAAGGGCTGAAACCACTGCGTCCCTAGGAGGCTACAATTCCCCCCTTTGAGAACGACTAAAGGGAGTTCTGCGGAATGTCTTTTATAACGAACCTGAAATTTTCCGACCCCCAGCACTGGAATGCTGTTCCCTTGTACGTCCCGTAGCGTGGACCTCAGAGTCTTAAGTTTGGGCCGCGCTTGGGGGTCGATCTTCAAGAACTCTTTCTGGGGAATTATGGAATAATAGGACCCCGAGTCAATCTCCATCCTAACAGGGGCCCCTTGTACTATTACCTCAATGAAGTAATGGTTTTGTCCCGCGGACACGCTGAACACGGGGGCGTCGTCCTCGCTGCCGTCCGAGACGCGACCCACGCCGTCCTGCTTCCTCGTGGTTCGGGCGCCATCTTGGGGTCTCGCTGGACGGTCCGGTCTGGCCGAACGGTCTTTCGACTGCCTCCGGCCCTCTCTCCGATTTCTGCATGCCCTGGCGATGTGCCCGCGCCGGCCACAGCTGTAACATTCGGCTTTCCTGAAAGGGCACTTCGCACGCTCGTGGGCCGCCCCACAACCATCGCAGCGGCGCCCCCCTTTCCGGACCTTCTGTACCTCTTCGCCGTCGCTGCCATCTGTAGAGGATCTCGAGGTTCGTCGGGTCGCGTGCACCGGCTGTCCTGACTTGCCGCGCACCGAGCTTTCCGCTTTGCTGGCCCTAGGACGCCACTCACGCCACTCGTGTATTTCGTCCACTCCCGCATTCGTGGACTCCGCGGATTCCGCGGTCTCTACGACCTCGGCCAGCGTGGGTGGCGGCTCCCTGTTCATCAGGCGGCGCTGCACTTCCTTGTCCTTCAGGCCACACAGCACGACGTCCCTCATGATCATCTCCAGGTTGTCCCACTTGCAGGGAACGGCGGCTACCCTCAGGGCCTCCACGAAAGCCTCTACCGACTCATCCGGCGCTTGGACTCGCCTCCAAAACGCACTCCTAGCGGGAAACATTGCCTTCGAGGGTTGGAAACGCTCACGCAGCAACTTCAGTATGTCGTCGGTTTTGAAGTCGTCCAACGTCTTCGGTTCGATCATGCCCACCAGCGTCCGCTTGGTCTCTACACCCAGCATTCGGGTGAGGATGGCCCTCTTCCTTTCCTCGTCGTCTTTGACTTTGAGTTCCACCAAGGCCGCCTTGAAATCCATGTTAAAGATGGTCCAGTCTTGCGGCTTGGTAATATTGAACCCGCTCTGTGTCCTGGCGCTTTGGGAATCCATTATCCCATCCTCGTCGCCAATTTGGTGTATGTAAACCAAGACACAGGACACAGCCTCGGGCTGGGTTAACTCAGGTTTATTGCATCGTGGACAGAGGGAACATGAGGTAATGGCGGATCGATAGCTCTTTATATACAGTAGTAATACATTTGAACGTGGTGCCATAGTAGCCCATTGGCTACTGCCTGCGTGACGTCATTGCTAGTCACGCCCTTCTTGTCCAGGTGTAGGTGGTGGCGGGAAAGCTTCCCGCGCTGTTGCCTTTGATGATTCTGACCAAGAGAGCTTGGACGCTCGCTGCTGCCAGCTGGTGGTCATCAGCTCGCGTCCTCATGCAGGGTTCATATGATACAGCTGAAGGTTACATTGTTGCTATAGGCAAGGTTACATTGGTTCAGATACATTGTAATCCATGTGGAAGGTAAAACCCTTAGAACACAACACTGTCACTTTCCATTAGGTAACAGAAATTCAATTACCTTTCAAACAAGTTTCCATCTCAACAGACTAAAAATCTGTTTCACAAATGAGCAGGTAATCATTTGTATTTCCAGCTTCCCAACAAGAATAGAAAAGAACTATAATCACAACTCTTCTTCTTTGTGTGTGTGTGTGTGTGTGCGTGTGTGTGTGTGTGTGTGTGTGTGTGTGTGCATGTGTGTACACACACACACACACACACACACACACACATGCTAAATATGTCTATATATGTATGTTGTTCTTATGTGCTGTCAAGTCAGAACTGATTAACAATTACCTAATAGGGCTTTCTAAGTAAGTGAGAAAATTTAAATTTAAATTTATCCATTATATATCCAGTGATGGGCTGCTCTGGTTGCGCCCCGGTATGGGCGTACTGGTAGCAAAAACAGCTGACCACGCTCACCTCCCCACACTGCCCCGCCCCTCCTCCTCACAATTCAGGCACATCCAGGAGCCTAGAAGAGAAGGAAGAGCCACCAGAGCCAGGGAGGAGGAGTCATGTCGGGCTCCCCCAGGCAGAGGAGGAGGAAACAGAGATGGGCCCAGCATAGCCACACCGCCACTGCACCACCACGCCCTGGGTGCTTCCTTGACACCACCACTGCCCCTTGGGGAGCAGGCAGCAGGGCACTTTGGCAGCTGCAAGTGATATCTTTATTCGAAATGTCTTTCCCTATTCTCTGCCATAGCTATTCATGATATGGTGATTTTTTTATGGAACTGTGTTTTTTACACTTATATCACTTAGTTGTCTACTGTCTTAGCCTTGTGTACCTCAATTTCATTTTTAAAAAATCTGTGTTTAAGACAAGACCACCAAAACATCCTCTTTATGTTGTATGCAAATATACTTGACGCCGACTGGCTCGTTGTCTCTTCCCTCTCCTGGGAAAGAGCACCTCTCTATGGTAGGCAGTGAGGGCTAAAGAGCAGCAGTAGAGCAAGGCGACAAGCTGGACTTGAGCTGGAAAGTAAAAAATGCTCCACGGACGGACAGAAGGAGGCGTTGGTGGTCCTCCGGTGGTCCGTTGTCCTGTGAGCAGGGAGGAGGAGGAAAAGCCCCAACTTGTGCCACCTGCCCCTTCTGGGAAGTCCCTTGCCTCACTCCCTCTTCCTCCCTCTTTCTGTAGTCTTTTTGGTGCCACAATGTTTTTGTCTTATTGTTTTGTTTACATTCTGATATGCTTTCCTCTGTGTGTGTGTGCGTGGGGGGGGGGATGAAGGGACAGGCATGGAGCCTCGGGCAGGGTCTAGGGCAGGTTAAGGGGGTTTCCCTGGGAGGAGGGAGGGGGAACGAGGGCTGTGGCTCTCTTGGCCAGTTTACCTCAGAGCAGGGGTTAAGGTGCCACAACATTTTTGTCTTTTTGTTTTGTTTACTTCCTGATATGCATAAAACAGAGACTAACACAGCTACCATTTCAAAAACTTTATTCTGTGCACGCATATCAAAGAGTAAACAAAACAGAAAGACGAAAAAGGTTGTGGCACCTTATAGACTAACTGCTGCTCTAAGGTAGACTGCAGCTGGCCCAGGGAGCTCCTCCCAGGGAAACCCCCTTAGACTCCCCCGTAACAAGCCACATTGTGGTACCTTAAAGACTAACTGCTGTATTTTATTGGGCCCCAAGCAGGCACTATTTGTCTCTGTAGGCCACAAATTGTGCCAGCTTTCTCTAGCAATATCAGTGATGGTAAAACCTGGAGGATACCTGCGTAAACTTTTTCACTTTTCAACTATCCTTTACCATAGCCAAATACTATAGTATTAGAATGTGAGGTAGGAGAGCACAACAGCTGCAGTAGACTTGTTGATGCTAATAACCACTGTAAAATGAGTAAAGCTTTTAAAATATTCCCACCAAAGAGTAGAACCATGGAGTAAAAACCTGAATAGTAAATTAACACATAAATCCCATTGAGTTAATGTTGTGTCCGAATGCAGGAAATACTCTGACCAGCAAGGAACAGTTCAAACATAAGTGATTTGTTAACAGCTCATAACTGGGGTGGTTCGTACCCAACTTAAGAATAAGGGTGAAGTGGCTTGCTTATATACACTGAACAGCAGATGGAGAACTAGATACATTTATCCTGCTTCTCAGAAAAGGCGGGAACCAATCAGAACATAATGAAAACAATATACAGTTTGCACCTTACAAAAAGGGTGCACTTTTGCAGCAAAGGCTTGATTGCAAAACCAACAACAATTAAACACAAGGATATAACATTCCTCCCCCCTAAGTAAAGAGTAACCGTTCACCCCCAAAAACACTTGGGTGAATTGTAGAGTCATTTGGAACTCATGACAATTTCGGAACTTAAGAATCTGGGTTTGAGACAGCCATGGTCTATGGGCACATCGGTGGACTCACGGGCAGACTTTGGCTGGCTAGGTTTTATGTAGGACTCGTTGTGAGCAAAAACTGTGACCGGTGGTTTAGGTGCACCTCCCAGACTCAAAACTGCTGCAGAGTCTGGCTCGAATACTTTCAGCATTTGTGGCATGGGAGGCACGTACACTGGCCCTTCATGTGCTATGACCTTCCCCCTTCCCCCCAGGGGGCTGTGTTGCGTAATTATGGTTGAAAACCGTACATACCCTCCTGTTTAATAAGAGGTTCACTGGCAAAACACCTGAGGCCAATGGAGTAACCCTTTTGGTAAACAGAAATTGACACAGCTGCAAGTCGCAATTATCTGAACGCATACGTTCAAGTGTTTTTCTGACACTCTTGAATTGTTCTTCTACTTTACTAACCATGGTGGGGTGTACGGAGTCATTAGTTGTGTGCCTAATACCATTACCCTTGAGAAAACCTTGGAATTCTTCCGAAAAGAAGGTTGGAATGTTGCAAGAAATGACAACCTCGGGGAACCCAAAAATACAGAATACATGTATTAACTTCCGAATTATGAACTGGCGGAAAGCTTTGATGCTGGGATCACCTCTAACCATTGCGAGTAAGAATCGGCAATTAGCAGATATGTTGCACCATGAAAGGTGCCAACGAAGTCAATATGGACTCACGACCAGGGACCCTAAACAGTATTTAGCTTCCTAGTGGACTGGTGGGTTTCCTCCGGCCTGGAGGACTGGCAAGCATGACATTTCTTAACCCAAGCCTTGATGTCTGAATTGAGCCTGGGCCACTAGACACAGTTCCTAGCGAGCGCTTTCGAGTGGGCAATATCGGGGTGACACTTGTGTAAAATACATAGAACCTTGTGCCATATCGCAGATGGAATTATTACCCTTTCCCCCCATACCAAACATCCATTTACCAAAGACATTTCATTGCATATTGAGTAATAACCCCTGAGCTCTTCAGAGACTGGTGAAGATGGCCACCCAACCTGTACCCAAGTCACAGCCTTTATTAAAAAGGGGTCAGTCTTGGTAGCAGCAGCAATGTCCATGCTTGTAAGTTCAGTCACTAGGCAATCTTCGAGTGCAAAAGGCACCTGGCAGGGCTTTGGCCGGAAAGGCTGGACAGACGGGTCCAGATCGGCGTGGACAGGGCCCCCCATAAATTCTCTCAGTCCCGGGCAAGGTTTCTCTGGGAACTGACCATGCTCAGAGCATGGGGAACCAGTCTTAGGGGAACCAGTCTCAGGCTTCCCAATCCCTGCAAGAGCAATACCCAGGGGCCTAACCCACTGTGTGCTCAACAGATTGTGCTTACCCACTTTGATCACGACCAACGGGAGTTTGATGGACCTGCCCTTGAATTTTACAGCAAAAATACCAACACCCCACACTGGGATGTGCTGACCTTGCACAATTGTCAGCTGGACCTGCAGAGCCCGCAACTTAGGCCGGTCAGCTGGAGGAATTTGGAAGAACTGCTTCTGAGTGATGACGGAGTAAGACGACCCTGAGTCAACCTCCATGCAGCAAGGCTGACCTTGAAGACGGACGTCAGCAACAAAGCATTCTGCAGCCACACAAGCGCTGGAACTTGGGCTGGAGCCTTGACTGGCCAAGATCCTGGAGATTGGTCGCTCCTGCTCCCAATGACCCTTGTCCCTGGAGGACTTCTCAGAACGCTGCCGGCACACCTTGCCATTGTGCCCCTTTCTCCCACAGATGTGGCATTCAGCAGACTTAAAGGAGCAATGGGCGTGGAGGTGACATCCCCCACAGCCCTTGCACAGCTGGATGGTGCTTTTGGAGTGACTGGGCTGAACCTTATGGGCTGAACCTTGAATTGTGCAACCTCTGGACAGCTGCCTCCTTCTGAGCTGTAACCACAGGCTGCGCTTGCAGAGGTTTGACTTCAGTGGCCTTCTGCTTGAAGGTTTTTACCCCGGAATCTGCATCCTCTGACGCTAGTGCCTCTCTAAGCACTTGGGCAAATGTCAGAATCTCTCTTTTTAGCAATTGTTTCTGAGCTGCCTGGTCTCGCAAACCTGCCAGAAGACAATCACAGAGGGCTACCTCTAGGTTCTCCCATTTGCAGGGAACAGCTGCCAACCGGAGCGCCACCACGTGGTCTGCGACTGACTCATCTGGTTGCTGTTCCCTCCAGTGAAATGCTAGGTGTGCAAGAAAAATGGACACAATGGGCCTGAAGTGTGTCCATAGTGCATCCAGGATATTCTTCAGTGATGCGGCCTCGATGTTCAGCAGCAGCAGCAGGTTGGATGCCAGCTCCAGAGTGGCCATCCCACAATTGGCAGGGAAAACCGCCTTCTTCTTTTCATCCTCATCAATGTCCTACGTGACTAAGAAGTTCTTGAACTGGATCTCATAGAGCTGCCTTTTCTCTGGCTCTGTGATGCAGAATGCAGTGAAGGCAGGAGAGCGAGATCCCATCCTCATCACCAATGTTGTGTCCGAACGCAAAAAATACTCTGACCAGCAAGAAACAGTTCAAACATAAGTGATTTATTAACAGCTCATAACTGGGGTGGTTTGGACCTAAGAATAAGGGTGAGGTGGCTTGCTTATATACACAGAACAGCAGATGGAGAACTAGATACATTTACCCGGCTTCTCAGAAAAGGCAGGAACCAATCAGAACATAATGAAAACAATATACAGTTTGCACATTACAAAAAGGGCGCACTTTTGCAGCAAAGGCTTGATTGCAAATCCAACCACAATTAAACACAAGGACATTATAGTTAATGAGTCCACAATTGAGACTAGCAATAGGATAGTGGTCAACATGTTTAAAAATGAAGACAATACAATTTGGTAAAATGGCATACATCATGCCATCCTATCCAGCCGGTCGCTACCTACGCCATACCCAGAAGTGGAAGCAGGCATGTTTACATCATCCATAAATGCACCTGTGACTGGTGTAAGTGCAGAAGTGGGTGCACATTTACGTCATCCATAAATGTACCCGCTTACACTTCCATGGGGCGTGGTCCAGCCCACAACCATTTCCAGGGATATGGTCAGGCCTGCAATGGAAAAGATTGGCCACCCCAGCATACATTGTAAAAATGCTCCTCCTGGGCTAGAAACACAGTGGCTTAAAATATAAAAACACTGATGCGTAAATCCAACATAATGAAGCTGTGCAGGTAGTTATATAATAATTCCATAACCCTTATTCCAGAGAGAGAAATGTGCAACCACTATTGCCTACACACTGTGATATCAATGGATACAAGTCAGAAAGAGGTTCAACCCACCTAAAGCATTTTGAAGGTAAACTGGAACTGTTAATCAAAATATGAAAAGAGTAGCACAATAGCAAGGCAACTAGAAAACCTCTTCAGGAAATGGATCAGTCCAAGACTCTTCCTGTTGGTTGGCATGCCTTTCCACAGGTTTGCCATGTAAGAAAAAGTTCCAATCTTTCTACCATTTATTTTGTTTATCCACACTTGTAGAGTTGCCTGCCGAGTGGGCGGCAATACAAATGTGACAAATAAATAAATAAATAAATAAATATACAGCTGACTTGGGGGAGACAAAAAAGAAGTCACAAGAAGAATTAACATGAGAGATCACTGATATTACTATAGTTGACACTTTTCAGGAATTAAAAAGATAATGAAATGAAACAACATCTTGTTCAAAGCCATGGTGTTATTGTTCTATATGTAGAATGCAGTTATAGAGCCTAAAGGGGTGGTTAAGAAATTAAAATCCATGCAAAACAGCAAGGAAGCAGCTAAACTAATACCCTATTAGAGTCACAGCGGGTTGAATCCCCAGAACAAAAATAGTAAGTAAAACAGTATGATTAAATAACAAAAAGTACAAGAGTTTATTCAGGCCAGTGATTTGACCTTTGCAAATGAAAGCCTACTTTGTTTGACACTACATGAAAAAACAAACTGACATTAGCAAAAGGGAGGAGAGAAAACTGTGATGACTAAGTAGAAAAAACAAGGCAAATCTGTCAAGGCAATTAAGAGTTTCTTTAATTAAACTTAAACGAAGGAAAAAATATAATAGTGCTAAATTGGCACCCATCAGGCCACTACACATTGTCAACAGGGCAAAAATCAACAACAATAGAACCGGCTTGTAGACAACTGAAAATGCTAATGCCAGGACTCAATCCCTCAGATGAACTGTTCCAGTTCCATTTACCTAACTGCAATTCAACATAGTATACTGTGGATTCCGCGCACATAATTGTCATACTGTCCCTGACAGAACCACGGTTATGGGAGAACACTCCTTCAAGCCTCTGGTTCTGAGGGGACAGAAATTGGGGAGCGGATTAATAGCTATAGTTTAATTTACCGATCGCTGACTTGACAGGCAGGTCGGACAATAGAGGGCAAAAGATCGCCAGATGTTTAACTTGATAGGCATGTAATGAGTAATCTCGTATCCGCAGATGCTCTAAACTCTAGAGTCAATCTAGGCGCAAGTTTGCTCCCAATAACATTAGACAATGCATGTACCCGGTAGTAAATTAGATAGATAAGAAACTTCCCCCGGTGAAGTCACCCCTAATGGGTAACTTGTGTAATCTCAATGTGCAAACTCAGGCTTTCCTGTAACGGCTACGCGCAACGCACGCAGCCAAGCTAGGCAGGTATAAAGTTAAGTGCCTTCTGATCAATAAACACTGGTCTTCGCTTGACCAGTCTCCTCTGGGACCCTCCGGCCCACATCGGGCCCCGATCCAACACTATACTGGTTTTCTGTTGTTGTTGTTGCCGCCGCTGTTGTTGTTCAGTCGCACAATCAACTCCAACCCTTTGCAACCCCACGGACCACCACACGCCAGGCACCCCTATCCTCCACCATCCTCCTCAACCCGCCCAGCTCTGTGACCACTGCATCTACAATACCATCTAACCATCTCATTTTTGGCCACCCCATTCTTCTTTTGCCCTCCACCTTTCCTAGCATCAAGGCTTTCTTAAGTGAATCCTCTCTTCTCATTTGATGTCCAAAGTACTTTAGCTTCATCTTTACTATTTGTCCTTCTAAGGAGCAGTCAGGGTTGATTTCTTCTAAGATTGACCTATTTGTTCTCCTTGCTGTCCAGGGTACTCTCAAAACTCTCCTCCAACACCACATCTCAAAGGCATCTATTCTTCTGCGCTCAGCCTTCCTTATCGTCCAGCTCTCACAACCATACATCACTACCAGAAATATCATGGCTTTGACTGTGCGGACTTTTGTTTGCAAGGCGATGTTTCTACTTTTAATTATGTTGCCCAAATTTCTCATAGCTTGCTTCCTTATAATTAGTCATCTTTTTATATCATGGTTGCAATCACCATCTGCAGTGATCTTGGATCCTAAGAATGTAAAGTCTGTCACTGCTTCTACTTCTTCCCCATCTATTTTCCAGAGAGTGATAGGGCCGGTTACCATTATCTTGTTTTCTTGATATTAAGTCTCAAGCCAGCTTTTGAAATCTCCTTCATTTCATTTCATTTCATTCATTTCATTTTTTGGATTTGTATGCTGCCCACTCAGCTATGCAACTCAGGGCAGCTAACAACAATCACAATACATATCATCACAAATCGCAAACAATATTATATCATCATCAAAAATCATCACAAATCACAGTATCAAAAAGTATCAGTATCACACCTGTCAAGTATCCCGCATTGGCTGGGATTTCCTGTATTTTAGCACTCATTCCTCCCCTTTCCCGCCGCCGTCCCATATTTTGAACAGCGGGGAAAGGGGTTACTGCACATGCTCGCCCATTGCAAAGGAGTTCTGTGCATGCACAAAAGGTTCTGTGCATGCACAAACAGGTTAATGAGCATGAACAAATGGGTTACTGAGCATGCGTGACTGCGCATGTGCAGTAATATCCCATATTTTCCAGAGCCGCGCTTGACCAGTATGATCAGTATCACAGCATCAAAAAGCATTACAAAAAGAGGGGGAAAACTCATTGGAGAAGTCCCACAGCACTCATATGAGAAGTCCCACAGCAAGTCCTACAGCAACAAAAAACAAAAGTCACCGTGCAAATACACCACGGCAATTCACTTTCTGCCATTAGGGTAGTGTCATCTGCATATCTCAAATTGTTGATGTTTCTCCCAGCGATTTTAATTCCAACTTTTGATTCATCCAACCCTGCGTTGCACATTATTTGCTCTGTGTATAAATTAAATAAGCAGGGTGACAAAAGGCAGCCTTGTCTTACTCTTTTTCCTATTTTGTAGTTTGAATTCATATCTGTTATGAATGTACTATGTGGTTTAGGTGATTCACATTATCTTTACCTATTTCCCCATATAAAATTCCATAAATGAGTCAGAACTATAGCACAACAGAAATCATCTTCAATAGTATTCATAGAGAGATGTGAGAATTTCTACAGTATAACTCCGACTTACATATGCCTCGAGTTACATAAAATTTGACTTACATAATGATTTTTGCACTAAACCCATGTCCCGATTTACATAAATGTCCCAATCTACATAACACAATTTCCTATGGGTTTGCTTCAAGTGACATAAAAAAAATTCATTTTTCCAATGGGTTTGCTTCAATTTACATGAATATCATTTTCCTATGGGTTTGCTTCGAATTAAGTAAAAAATTCATTTTTCCTATGGGTTTGTGGGTAAACTGCTGTGCTGCAACCAAAAGGTTGGAAGTTGAGTTCTGACTAGGGCTTAAGGTTGACTCATCCTTCAGAGGTCGGTAAAAAGTGTACCCAGTGTGTTGGGGGCAAAATGCTAATTATCTTGTGAACCGCCTAGAGAGTGCATTGAGTGCTGTGAGGCGGTATATAAGTGTGATTGCTTTGCTTTAAGTTAAGTAAAAATTCATTTTTCCTATGGGTTTGTTTTGAGTTAAGTAAAAAAACCAGATCTACATAAAAACCTACAGAACAGACTTTTTACGTAAGTAGGGGTTTTACTGTATATGGAAACATGCCTGGCGTGTTGTGGTCCATGGGTCTGTGAGGGGTTGGATTTGACTGTGCTACTGAACAACAAATATGGAGACATAGAAGTTTCCAAGTATAGCTTCTACTTCTACTGTGTCTAGGCCAGATCTGAAACTACCAAAATGAAGCCACTTTCTGGTGAGTTCATTCTGCAGTTACTTTCACCTGACCTAGTGTTGGAAAGATTAGCCAGCAACACAAGGTGCCATTACCAGGGTATGCCCGATTGTGATTCAAAAAATTATTTGTTTGTTTGTTTATTAGATTTATATTGCCACCCGCTCACCATAGTGACTCAGGGCAGCTTACAATCAAGATAAAACATAGCTTAATTAAAAACATCTTTAAGCAAACCCCAGACAGTCCCCAGCTAAAGGTTATTTAGAGTGGTCCTATACAAGCCAGCGGGGGGGGGGGGGGGCAACTCACGTCGTGGGCACCCCACAATGCTGTGTCAGCTAGGTCTTCAGGCCTTTCCTGAATGCTGGCAGATCTAATTGTAGGTGGAGGTCAGTCAGCAATCTTCAAGGAGGCTCCTTCTGTGTGCCCCCCAAGGACAGCTGAGGGATGCACAAGCATGATCATATAGAAAAGAGAGTAGGATAGCTGTTCCTTGTTTGTGGAAGAACAAATTTCTCTCCTTTATGGAGCCACCTTAGAATGTAACCAAATGTGAAGGTAACATGAAGTCTGTTGACACATGATTGTCTGCTTGCCTCCCTTCTGTTTTGCCTAGATATTTATGAACCAAGTAAACATACATTCAAGACGTCTTTTTGAAAAATAAAAGATTTTTTGCTTTTTTTTTATTGCAGTAAATTACCACATAGCAAGAGAAGGGCAACCAAGAAAACCAGACTACACAAGGAACATCTGAAGAAGTTGGATATGTTTATACAGTGGAACCTCATATAACAATCGCCCCATACAGCAATGAAATTGCATAACAATTAGGTTTTTTGGGGGAATGGTGTCCTGCATAATAATTTTCCCTATGAAAAAAATTATACAACAATTTTTCAATGGGAAGAACCAATTAGCAAAAAAAATTGTTGTACAATGCATCCCATAGGAAAAATTGCTATACGATGCATGTATCATATAGCAATTGTTTCGTACAACAACAAGCCCCATGGAACAGATTAAAATCATTGTATGAGGTACCACTGTACTGGAAAAGAAAAGATTAACATGATAACCACCTTACAACATATGAAGGACTATCATGCCTCCCCCCCCCCCAAACTCCAGAGGTTACTGCCCATACTAATAGGCTCAAATTACAAAAACAGGGGATATTGACTAAATGTTAGGAAGAATAGTAACAGCTGTTTGGCAAAGGGACAGACTACCCTGGAAGATCATGGACTCTCTTTCTCAGGTTTTTTTAACAGAGATAGGATGATCACTATCAGGAACACTTCATTGTGGATTACCTGCTTTGGAAGCAGGTTGGTCTCACTATAGAGCTCATTGTAGCTCTACAATTCAATGATCTTAAAAAAAAGATAAAGAAAGTGTGTCCTATACATCAGTAAACTGCATTTTCTACATGAGAAAGACGGCACTGCAAGAAATTGCAATTTGTCCTAAATCAGGTAGGACTATACTTAAAATTCAACAACTACAGACAAAAATATTGCTCACTTATGCACACCTGTACTTCACCCCCTTAGGGGAAAAAAGTTAATTTACATGAATGTTTTTGTCAACTTACTACAAATTTAACTATAGTTCAAAACCTGATTAAAACAGTTTTTAAACATGATCACAAACAATTTTTCGCTGAACTGTGGCTAGCAAAAACACCAGTGCAAAATGTCATGCTAGTCACACTTCTTTGCAAACTGGCGGAGAAGGAGGACAAGAACAACAACCCAAAATATAAAAATTAAGTTATCTACTTAGCAATTGAGGCAGATTAGAATAACTACCTCAAAAGGGGGGGGGGGGTGCTTTTATATTTATTTACCTTATTTAACTTTGGTGTAGCCTGGTATCTGTTCTGCACATAGCAGAATCCAGCCTAAATTAGAACTCTGGGCTCTTCCATCACACCCAGTTTACCACTCAGTCGTTTTATTTGGCTTTCGCTTTGCATTTTTGTTTAATATCCATTCAGGAGAATTTCCACATTTGCCAACTACTTTGTGATAGTGTAAGCTAGCTGGATAGCTCAGTGATTTAGACAATTTGTTCAGAATTTGATTCCTCATTTCTCTCTCCTGGAAAAAGATTTTAATTTTTTAATTTAATAGTCATATTTATATATGCCGCCCACTCAGGCAGAACCCGACTCAGGGCGGCATTACAACAAGTTCTAAAAACACATAAAACACTTTAAAAGACCCATATCCCACCCACCCATCCCACCCACTATAAAAAGAAGAAGAGAGAGTTCTTAATTGTTTACATAAGCCATCAGGGGGGACCGTGTTCCAATTTGGGCCCCACACCTGCCCTGCCAGCCAGGTCTTCAATCCTTTCCTGAAGGGCAGCAATTCTCTTTGAAGTCTTAGATCTGTTGGCAGGAGGTTCCAGAGGGTTGGTGCGGACATGGAGAAGGCCCTCCTTCGGGTGCTGGATAGATGTGTACCCCTAGCTGATGGCACTATTAGAGAGCCTCTCCGGTCTGCTCTGGTTGGACGGGCAGACACTCTTGGGACGATGCGGTCTCTAAGGTATCCTGGCCCACTGCCATATAGGACTTTAAAGGTCAAAACCAGCACCTTGAATTGCACCCGGAGACAAACTGGTAACCAGTGCAGCTCCCAAAGTAGCGGTGAGGCGTGGGCATATCGTCCGCATCCCATCACCAACCGGGCTGCTACATTCTGGACCAGCTGCAGCCTCCGAATGGTTGTCAAGGGCAGCCCCATCAAGAGCGCATTACAATAATCTAGTCGGGAAGTGACCAGAGCGTGGGTGACCATAAGCAAGGAGCCCCGGTCCAGGAGCCCCGGTCCAGATCCAACTTATGTAGCCTTGGCAAGATACAGATTCCCAAAGGACCTCCCATAGAAGGAAATTATAAGCAATTTCCGACGATTCTCTATCTCGAAAAACCTGGAAAGGGTCACCCTACGTTGGCATTGACTTGATGGCACACAAATATTATTTGTGATAATATAATTGGTGATCTGGAAAAAGCCTAGGCATTAAATACTTATGCATCATTACAACATATTGTCATTAACTTGCAAATACAGTACACAGAAGAATACTGTATGATTCAATGTGAGCTCAAAAAAGAGAGAGCTTAAGACAAGGTTACATTTAATTGCTGACGCTGCACATTACCTAAAGGTCATTCTTCAACAAATAGCTCAGTCTGCTTTCTCAGTTCTCAAAGGGGAATACTTGGCTGTTGATTCTAGGTGCCCATTCTTTTTGTTTTAATGTCACTTTCAACATCACCTCATAGGACAATGATGCTTTAGACACTGCACATTTTTCTGTCCTTAGCTTGTTACCCTTCTTCTATCCTCTACCCACCCTTCATTCTCGTGTCCCCCTTTTCAAATCATATTGCAGAGGCTGTACTAAAACATTTATGTTGTTTCAATCCAGTAGGCAAATTAGTCACTAAATATTGCCTATAGTTACATGTTAAACATCTATCTATACATGCAAGCAAGCAAGCACAGCTTTCAGAAACCTTCATTATATGATGTCAAGCATGTAGCAAAGAGTCTAATCAAGTGGAAAGTACCAGCATGGCCATATACTGAGTGGTTCGTTGTACAGCTGACACTTTATCAGATTTGGATCAATCCATACTTTATATTTTGTACTCTAGTGTAGATGCTAAAGATCCAAAACTTGGAAGAGAACCATGCCAGTAAAATATAGCATTTAAAAATAAAATGGAGGGTAGTACTTATTTACAACAAACGCAAAACAAAAACTATTGTAATGGCAAACATTGCTCATTAGTAACTCATTAATAATAGAAATTTATTAAATAGTGGCCAACATTCTTTTGCACAGTTACAGTGGTATGATTCTATTTTTTATTCTATTAAATTATACTTTATATTTTAATACTTGTTTTTCAAATTCTTTATAAGCCACCTTGGTCCCTACAGTAGGAGAAAGGTGGGAAATTGTGCTTGGATAGTCAGAGGATAGAAAGATGGAGAAAATCCTGCTGCTTGGGTCTTACAGATTAAGGACTGGTCAGAGCAGAGACATCAGACTAAGATTTATCACTTCTCTTCATGAAGTAATGGCTGCACCACTAGAAGATAACTGAGTTTCAGTGGTGATGGGGCAGAGGAATTCTTGAAATAAAGCTATAAGGCAGTAGCAATAGTAACACTGGTGGAAAATTGTTTATAGGCAATGTCAGAGATACATTAGCTAATTTTGTTTGTACTGCACAGAAGGTAAACTACTTCTGAACATCTGATCCCTTGAAAGACCTATGATGGAACAATATATGCTTACTCTTAAGTAAATCCAGTTGCATTCAGTTGCATTAACTCCCAGGTTAACATAAACAAGGCTAAAGTATCAAAATATGACATCAGTCCTCATCCAAATTTTGCCTCAATTTAATCCTAGAGTTTGAAGAATCATACTCATTGGTATAGGTTTCGCAGCAAGCCTCACATATATTAAGACAAAACTACCTAGGATGTAACAGACTGGAGACAAGCTGCCTTAAGAACAGTTATAACATTTCTAAAATGAAAGCTAACTAGTACTGTACTTGATTTGATTGTCAATCCATTGCTTTGTGGAGTCTGCATCCCACTGTAATGCATTGTCTCTGTGATGACAAGTGATATGATAAACTTTCTTACTAAGAATAACCAGAGGCAAGTATTCTAATCTAAACTACAATTTTTCCCCAGGTGGAAAGTCAAAAATAATTTGCGCCTAAAAAGTCTATCCAGTAAGATGACTGTATGTTTTTAAAAATTGATATCGACATACTTTATAATACCACTTGAAGAACATTTTTAACATAAAATGTGTTTATCAAACTGGAAAGTTTACCATTAAAACTCATGGGCCTTATACAGTTTTCTACATAAGACTCTGTCTCCCCCAGGCTTTCTGGAATTCTTTTCTGAAACTAATGTTAGGGAACAAAAGCCGAAATCCTTTTCCTTTAAATTCTGTTTTATAATACTAATGATATTATCAACCAAGGCAATATTTTTGACAGTAAACCTTTCCTCCACACTGGCCTCCATGGCACTGGTGTACAGTAGTTCCTTTTGATTGTTGAGAATCCATTGGAGCTGCAAGATGGGAGTGAAAATTATTTAATGAACAAAAATCATCACAACAGGAGGCTCATATAAAACCAAGCCAAAAATGAAGTAGTATAAGCTAAAACTAAAGTAAATTCCATATAGCACTAAATTTCTGGGAAATCCGACGGGTACCCTGGACCCTAGCCACAGACACTCAACATGAACTTTCTCTCTTAATTATAGCTAGAGATTGTAGGGGGAAATGCCCAAAAGATAAAGTAAGGAACATATCAAAGCATAAATGCATCAAACATCTCTGAGATTTCATCCCTCCTCCCAGACAACTGATGCAAACTTTGCATTGGCTAAAAAAAAACCTGTATTAGTTAATCAGTTCATTCACCTCAACAGCAGCATTTTTCTCATAGTGGATAAAGTTAAATGACTCAGAAATGGGGGTCTTGAATGCCAGGGGTCTTGAATGCAAAAAATATTAACTGCATTATTTCTTTACCCTTGAAGCTTTGCCATCTGAACAGAACATGCAATTAAGTTCTTATAGTTCCTCTGAAGATGTCCATAGTAAATTAATGTTATCTCTAATCATTACATACTGTTCTCCAAGAAGGGAAAGACACTACAAAACTACATAAGTGCAGTACTCACAAAATCCTATTATTTTCAGATCCAGAGACTGTGTTGCAATTAGGAACTATATAATTCCTGTTGTTAACCACTACAAAAGCAGACACCCAAAAATCGATGTAATACAAAGAGCAATCGAGTGAAGGGTGCTATGCATACAATGGGTTGATCGAATATAAAATGAAGAATTGTACATACAATCAGGTGGAAAACAAGCATCAACATTGAGTTTACAAGGTATCAGTGAGCCAGGGATGTGTGCTGCTTCAAAGATGGCAGGTGGACGAAAGCTATCACAGAATGGATACCACTTGACATAAAGTGGTCACTAGGAAGACCAGCAATCAGATGGGAAGAACTATTCAAAGCAAAGTTCATGAGGCCCTGGATAAGACAGGCACAGTATCCAAAACAGTAGGAGACAATGCTTCGATCCACCACCTCAAACTATGTATATTGAAGTGTGAAACACGGATCAACCAAAGAGGAGGAAGAAGAGAATGAAGGCACTAAAAAAAGAAGAAGCAACAGCAATAGCAGCTATGGCAACTTACACAAACCTTATATGAACACCAATAGGATTCAGGCTATAGTAAATAGCAAGATGCTAAGATATTCTGAGATAATTGGTGTTGTCATTTTCCACTGCTGCCCCAGGCAGTCTCTTTTTGATTGATGCTGTTCATACAACTACAGTTAAATCCTGCTGAAAAAACTAGTTAACATGATTAGCCCACCATCAAAACTTCAAATATTCAGTTTCAAGTATGTTTATAGGACCCATGAAGCCATTCCCTTACGGCATATGGGGACGCTCGGTGATGGATGAGTATAAGGTTAGTTTCAGCTCTACCAATCGCAAATGCACCTGATTAATATATTTCCTTTCTACTTAAAGCATTAAAAGTTAATTAAGAAACATTTGCGGAGATTGAAAGCTTGACTGATATCTTAGTTATGATAAGACAACTTGATATACTTAAGAGGCTTCCATCTTGAGAAATTTGTTGATTGATTTGGTAAGAAGAGTGTTTAGTCACATCCCTCTCTAAATGATTTTAGACGTTTAGACGTTAGGTTTTTTTATTTTTATTTTTTTACTATGTGATCAAGAAGAACGATCTGCACAAAAATGACTGTGCAATCATTTCAGGTGATTGAATGTTATTTCTTTTATAGGGTAATTGGGAATAATAAAAATGGAACATAAATATTATTCAGAGGAGTGCCAGGTCTGCTGTAGCCAGCTCTACAAATCTCCATGCCATATGCAGGATCCTCTTAAAAGAAAGCCAAATTTTGGGGAAATTATTATTTCCAGAATTCCACAACTAGTATTTACAAAACAATAACTTCATTAAAAGGTAACTCTCACAAGCCCTACTTTCAATGTTGATAGATTTATATGACTACTTCTTAATTGCTCTATGGGACCAGCAAATATTTCCTTACGTCTCTTTATGCATGAACAATTTCTTAAGTGTATACTCAGCAGTTTAAAATTGATTATCTGTTACCTATGGATGTTGTTGTTTTTATTATACCAGACTTGTCACCTGTGGCAAGTAAGACTTGCTTCCAGTCAAACTTTAATTCCTCTTCAGCTGCCTTTATGTCACAACTAACTAATACAAACAGGAGAAAGCACATTTTGATTGATCTTATTGTCCAAACCAAAAAACTGCCATAAAGACACCTGACATATGGATGAACTGCCCCCTGTCCCCACATATAAAACACACACATACTTGCAAAAAAATTAATAAAAAGGCAACAACATTATTGTTTACAGCAGCTGTTTCTCTGGTATAGCATTGGGACATGGAATCCATGTCATCTGATGTTACCTATCATCTCCTCTGGATGCCCACTGGAGGTGTAACTGGGTAATGGCTAACCCTGGAATCTCAACATGGATGCTTCCTGCCACCCAGAAAGAGGTAGGCCAGACCATAGCCTTGTGCATTGCCACCTTTTAAAGGGAAGTCCATTCCAACCTAGCCTGTCACCATGTCATCACCTAGATCAGTGATGACAAACCTTGGCACTCCAGGTGTTCTTGAACTTCAATTTCCAGAAGCCCTGATCAGCAGGAGTGCAGACTTGGGCTTTTGGTAATTGAAGTCCAAGAACACCTGACACTGTGACACTAAATCAATGAATCTTAACAGAAAACAAAACCAACCATAACAGCCTAACTACCCTATCAACCTGTTTCCCACTACTAACACCATATTCATATGTAAACTGCAGCAATGTCCATGTCCTATTTGTGTATGCGAGAAGGTGAGAGGGAGGAGAGACCAGTGCAGAGTGATAGGCAAAGAAGAGAGAACAGCATCCTGTACTCACTTTTAAACTAAAGCCTCTGTGCACTGCTTTGACTTCCCCCAATCCAGTCATTGACCTGTTGCCCACCCTGACCCCCGGCTCATCCTGGCCATTTTTTAAGCCAGTGTCTCAACCTCCCAGTCTAACCTGATACCTCCCCCTGGCAGCCTCGAAGAACCATCACATCTGAGGGAAACTGAGGGGAACAGACTGCCATCATCATTCACCTGTTGTTGTTGTTGTTCAGTCACACAGTCGAGTCCAACTCTTTGCAACGCCAGGCTCATCTGTCCTCCACCATCCTCCTCAGCCCACACAGATCTACATCCATTGCATCGATAATACCATCTATCCACCTATTCTCTATCACCCCGTTCTCCTTTTGCCTTCTATCTTTCCCAGCATCAAGGCCTTCCCTAGAGAGTCCTCTCTTCTCATTTGGTGGCCAAAGTACTTGAGCTTCATCTTCAGTATTTGTCCTTCCAATGAGCAGTCAGCATTTGTCCTTCCAAAGAGCAGTCAAGAGTCTTCCCCAGCACCACAATTCAAAGGCATCTATTCTTCTATGCTCAGCCTTCCTTATGGTCCAATTTTCACAGCCATACATTACTACTGGTAATACCATTGCTTTGATTATGTGGACTTTTGTAGGTAGGGTGATGTCTCTACTTTTTATTATGCTATCTAGGTTCCTCATTGCTTGCCTCCCAAGAAGTAAGTGTCTCTTTATTTCATGGCTGCAATCACCATCTGCAGTGATCTTGGATACCAGGAAAGTAAAGTCTGTAACTACTTCCATTTTTCCTCTTCTATTTGCCAGGGAGTGAAGGGCCGAGATGCCATGATTTTTTTGATGTTGAGTTTCAGGCCAGCTTTTTCACTTTCCTCTTTCACACTCATCAAGAAGATATTTAGGTCTTCTTCACTTTCCGGCATTAGGGTAGTATCATCTGCATATCTCAGGTTGCTGATGTTTCTCCCAGCAATCTTAATTCCAGCTTGTGTTTCATCTAGCCCTGCATTACACATGATGTACCTATGAGGCCACTAACAACAGGAGTCTTGGTAAGAATGAGACCCATTTCCCCAAAGGACAGGACCTTATCCCCATCTTTGTGCTCTAAAACATAGCGTGGAGTTAAGAGACAATCTCCTGCCCCTCTCTCAAATAAAATGCTTACAGCTAGTAATGGGAGCAGAAGAAGAGAGGAACCTTACACTTGGCACTGGAGAATGGTCAGAGGCTTGCTGTAGATTTTTGACTTGCCCATGATCTGAAACTTGTAACTTAGGCAAGACACTGAAGAAGAATAACTTCCACCTACTTCTAATCCAACTATCCTCTCCCTCCAAGCAAATGTGCCTATTTCTCCTGTCCACCTTGGGGGGAAACCCGAGACTTCACTCAGTTTGAGTATGGAGATGAGGTTTTGTCCCCTCTCCAATGTTTCCATTTTTAGTTCATATGATGCTTCTCTCCTTACGGTACAGTCATCAGTTTTAAGTTCACTATCAACCAATTCAATTACTTGTTAAGCCTAAACTCTAATTAATATTCATTAAGATGCCAAACTGAGTGTCCCAATTTTGAGTATCTGTATTTTTAATTCTGTAACATTCACCTCAGGCTATCTAAAGACAGATAGCCATCATGTAGGGCACCTCAAATTTTTATCTCTATAACTAAACGTTTGTACACAGATAGTTTCATTTAAAAATAGCAAGAATTATATGTTTTTAAATAGTGCAGTATTTAATTATATTTCAATAATGGCATTGATTAAACACAATTTATAATAATTTAAGAGAGATTATGGATGAAAAGATTTTTAACAGCTATTAAATTTGACTCATAATGTCTGAGGTGACAAAATTAATGTCACAAACTAGACTTTAAGTTCTCTTTCAACAGAACTATACAATGCAGCAGCTCTTCTCCACAGTACTAATACAAATGAAATTAAGTACTTAGATTGCAAGATGAATGGCAGATGTAGTTTGCTATACTAAAAATGGGAATAATTGGCCTGTCCACACATAGGTTCAGGCAGGTAGCAATAAAAAATTACCATACACCGTCCCAAGCCTCTGAGAGCATGAATTTCAATGTAGCTTGATTTTTCATTCCATCATCTCCTTTCTGCTTAGAATTACTATACAGCGTATGTCTGGCCAGACATCCCACTACAGTAATGGACCATACATCCAGTGACTCAACACCGAGTGTCAGGCAGCTGTTAACTAACCTGACTCCCTAAAGGGGCCACCAGCTATGACCTTTAGGTGGGGTGATGGTTGGATCAGTGGAGGAAATGCCACTGGAAACTATCACATTGGGTCCAATGGCAAAATGAGCAGAGGAGGAACTCTTGTGGAGGCAGAAGAGGCCATGCCAGATGGACTAGCTGTGAAGTCGCACCTTCTCCATATCCTCAAGGCTACAGCAGTCCATTGCTGTCCTGGTGTTAAATCCTGCATATCTCATTTCATGTGTGCCACAGGAGATAGCTCCATGATCATAGTATGTGGGTCACTTCATGGCAAGCTGGGATCCACCTTAAACAATTTCACGGCAATGTCATTTTTCCTGCTTCAGGAAAAAAATGCATTCTCGGATACTAGTTGCAGTCGACAACAACTTCACAGCATTTGGGGTTTCTTGGCTTTTTTAATTTTTTGCATAGAGAACCCTTGTGACTGTACCCATAATCCTTAGTAACTCACCAAATTTACTCTCAACTTCCTTTTAACAAAGGCTCAATAGAAATAATTCTGGATAGGAAGCAATTACAATTTTCAATTTTTTTATTTCCATATAGATTTTCCTCTAGATTACCTTGTTTAAAACAAGATTTTAAAAATGTAGGTTTAGAAGTGGCAGCTTTCAGACTTCACCTCTTTTGGTGTGGATTATGAATTAGCATTATAACAACAATTAGAATGATTAAATTAATGTTGTAAAACTCAGTGAAATCCTATTATGGAAAGGAAATCACCTAAAAGTTACCTCCCCTCCAAAAAAGGATGCATTTAGTTTAAATTAATTTAAAGAAATGTGGAAAAGTTGTCTTATAAAAACTAAAACTCTAGTCAATCTCCTTTAAATAAAATCTATTCATTTATAAACATTTATGTTACTTTCTGACAAAGGAACATATAAAATTATACCTTCCTAAAGTTCTTCAAAGTACGTAAAAAGAACCCTGCACAACCAGATACCAAACAGTCATATATGAAACTAGCTAATTACCTGGCCTTGCCTGGATTGTTTTTGTCCTGTAAAGCAAGGATGACACGGCTTGACTGTGGTTTTACTTTTCCGCCCGGCGGCATCCCTGGCCCGTTAACGTTAAGGTCTGTCAAACCACAGCCTCCTTTGGTCAGCGAAAGGAGGCCGTGGCTTGACAGAACTGTACGTTTATGGCCAGGAGACCCCACCACTAAAGAAAGCTGTGGCCGCTAATCATGGCCACAGCTTTCTATACTGGCGGTATCTCCCAGCGGAAAACTCAAGCCTCTGGGTTAGCTATGCTGTGCATGCGCAGTACTGCTTGGCTATGCTGCACTTGCGCAGTACTGCTTTTCCATTTCTGCTTCTACAGCCAGTGGGGGTGTCCCCTTTGCGGCCCATTTTGGGGGGCATAACCCCCCAAATGGGCTTTGAGACCCTAACAGTGCTAATCTCGCAAGCCCAAGGTATGTACAGTGATACCTCATATAACGTCCAAACTTGGTTCCATAAGTTTGGACTTTATACGGATTTGGACTTTGTATGAGGCATGCAAAATCCTAGCTGTGATGCCTCATACAACATCCAATTCCTTGCCGCGATGCTTCATACAACGTCATTTCCATAGAGATACATTGTACTGTAACAGCACAGACTTCAGGGCAAAGTCAAGGAAACAGACAGGAAACTGACAGAACTTTAAGAAATCATTGTCTAAAGGCTAAATATATTGCAAAAACATGTCAAACAACCCTGATTGTCCAAGAACCTGAAGAATGCTGCAAAAATCCCTGGAATGCTTCTAAAAATTCTAATGAAAAAATTCAAAAAAATCCAAAATCACGCTCAAAACCACTCCTAAACACTCTTCGCCTCATGCAAAACACACAAGAACAATGCGCGCATGTGTCCTGCCTTTTATACTGCCAAGGCACAATGCAACCTGGGGAAAAACCCAATGCCTCATACAAAGTTGCAGCAACTTTGTATGAGGCAACTTTTTTCAAGGAATTAGGCGATGTTGTATGAATTCGATGTTGTACAAAGTGGACTTTGAATTAGGTATTACTGTATGTGCAAACTTTCAGCGAGATTGGTCCAGGGGTGTGGGTTCCTTTGGAGCACATACAAACCCACAACTCTGTTTTATAGATATAGATTTCAAAAGAACATTCCACTCATTCCTGTTCCAATCTACTTATCATCTATGTTCTTAGAACTTTTTCTTTGCCCCTGAAAAATAAATAAATCAGGGCAAGCAGTGGAACAACAACAATGACCAGCAATGAAGACTAAAAATAAAAAGCAAGTAGAAATACATGTATTTTCCATCTGTTGAGTTAACATTAGGCAATCACATTATGCTTTGTGCTTGTTTTGCAGACTGACATGGAGATGGGAAAGGCCAGCATTTAACAAACATGGTCATTACCTGTTTTTAATCTAAACAGCCAATCAGCACACTAAATGTTTCTGCCCTCCAAAAGTAACTGCTTTCCACTTTGTATATATGCTGAGCTGTCTATTCTGTCTGAGTGATTCAGTTGTTCAGTCTAGTTCAAACTTTGTCTGACTCAAAATGGGTAAGTCTTAGAAAGTTAGTACTGTGCCTCACTATCTTCTTTTGCTTGAGATACTTTTCTTCCTCCTTTCTATTTATTTGTTTATTTATTTTTCTGATTTATATTGCCATCCAACTCCAAAGACTCTGGGCGGCTCACAGAAAATAAAACCAATCACATTAAAACTGCCACAAAAAATTACTCCGACCCCTACAGATTAAAAGAGCTTTAAAAAGGGAGAGAGCGTTCTTACTAAATCAGCCAGCAGGCAGGGATCACCACATCGCTGGTGCCCCACACCTGATTTGCCAGCCAGGTTTTTGGCTCTTTCCTGAAGGAGAGCAACTCAATCTGGAGACGCAGCTCAATTGGCAGGAGGTTCCAAAGGGCCAGAGCAGACATAGAGAAGGACCTCTTTCTGGTGCTAGAGAGACGAGACTCCCTAGCAGATGGCACAATGAGAGAGCCTCTCCGGTCTGCTCTGGTGGGATGGACAGATGTTCTCAGGGTGACGCAGTCTTTTAAGTATCTTGGCCCACTACAATATAGGGCTTTAAAGGTAATTGCCAGCATCTTGAATTGCACCCGGAGGCACACTAGCAACCAGTGCAGCTCCTGAAGCTGTTGTGAGGCATGGGCATACCGCCTGCACCCCATCACCACTCAGGCAGCCACATTCTAGACCAGTTGCAGCCTCCAAATGGTCATCAAGGGCAGCCCCATGTAGAGTGCATTGCAATAGTCAGGTCTGGAGGTGACCAGAGCGTGCGTAACCAAGAGCAAGGAATCCCGATCTAGGAGTGGGTGTAACTGGTGTATAAGACAAAGTTGTGCAAAAGTGAAGTGAACTGTTGTATTATATTTTTTGCCAACTGTCTGACAACTTTATTTGAAAACAAGCTTGTAAGTAAACATTTCTTCCCACCCCCCCTTCTGCTAAAGCTGTGCCTGAGTATACTTGAACTATGACATGAAAGGAAACGGGAATTTGAGGAAGGCTTACATTCCATAGTATTCAGCTCTAATCCTTGGCTGAACTTTAGCTCAGAGATTCTCAACCTGTGGCCTATGGGCTGGATGCGGGCCACAGTGCCATTTCATGTAGGCCCCTCTGCTTCCACCACACCAGGAAGTACCATGTGGTGGAGGAAAAGCAAAATGCTCATCCAGCCCCCAAAACTGTCTAAGGTAGTATGACCCGGGCCCTGGCTTTAAAAGGTTGAGAAAGTATATTTGGAACTGAAAGCACAAAAAAATATTCGAAGAGTAAGAAATTGGAGGTACGATCCTAATTTGTTTAAAGATCAGAAAAGTAAAGAGGCAATTATGGAAAGTTGGAAAGAAAGTTGGCAGTGGAACGATAATAATGAGGTTAATTTTAACGTTGTATGGGATACCATGAAGTCAGTTTTTGGGGGGGAAAGTATAAAATTGGCAAGCTTTAAATATAAAAAATATAAAGCAGAACAGGCAGAAAAAGAAAGAGAAATAAAACAATTACAGGAGGAGCATGCAAAAAACAAAGATAAAAAATTTTTTACGAAATTACAAGGACTTATGGCAGAAGTAATGGGTAAGGATATTGATAAAGTTAAAAGAGACTTGATTTACCTAAATAGAGAATATTTTGAATTTAGTAATAAGAATTCAAAATTATTAGCAAGAGCAGCCAAGGTTAAAAGGGAAAAAAGAGAAATTGGGGTATTGGTTGACAGGCAAGGTTCAAGGTGTAACAAGAATAAGGACAAATGTAAAATTGTTAGGGAATTTTACCAAGTATTATATGCAAAAAAGGAAGTAGATTTGGAGAAGCTTAAAAAGATACTGGAGAGACAGTTAGGGAATGGAATAAAACAAGAGCATAGGGAGAAAATGGAGGAAAGGATAACTGATAAAGAGGTTAAGGAGGTAATAAGCGGACTGAAGATAGGGAAAGCCCCGGGGGATGATGGATTATCGACAGAGTTTTATAAAGAATTTAAAGAGGTGGTGGCCCCGAAACTTGTGAAGTTATATAATTACATACTAGATGGAGGATCAATTCCGACTTCATGGTATAACACTACAATCGTTCTTTTGCCAAAGCCTGGTAAGAATTTGGAAAGAGTGGATTCGTACAGACCAATTTCACTTATAAATCAAGATGCGAAGATCTTCACGGCAATATTGGCTAACCGTTTAAATAGTTTCATGGGGGAATATATAAATGTTGATCAAGTTGGGTTTTTAAAAGGACGACACATGGCGGATCTGACTAGAAGGGTATTAGATTTAATAGACAGCGTTAATCAAACAAAGGAAAAGGTGGGATTATTATCATTGGATATTTTTAAGGCTTTTGATTCATTACAGTGGTCTTCAATTAAGGAAATAGTTAAGAAATATGGATTTGGGGACAAATTCAATAGGATTATAGATTTACTATATCAAAAAGGAAATGCTAGGGTTAGAGTAAATGAGGAGTTTACGGATGTGGTAAAGCTAGAGGCTGGTACTAGGCAGGGCTGTCCATTATCTCCTATCCTGTTTATTATGGCAATGGAGATTTTAGCTAAAAGCATAAGGGAAGATCTAAACATAGAAGGGATTATGGGTAATAAAGTGAGTATGTATGCAGACGACACACTGCTTATGGTGAAGCGCCCGGAGCTGGTAATGGACAGGATTAAAGATCATTTACAGGTATTTCAAGCTATAACTGGATTAAAGATAAATTGGGATAAATCAGAACTGATGTTATGTAATTTGAAACCAAGTGAGATGGGTAAGATAGTGTCGACACTTAATATACAAATTAAAGACAAACTGAAATATTTGGGGATAATTATTTCAAACAAATTAGAAAAACTTAAACGATTGAACTATGACAGCTTGAAAATGGAATTTAAGAACAAAATACAAGAACTTCAGAAGTTAAAGCTGTCATGGTTCGGAAGGATTGCTATGTGTAAAATGATATTGTTACCAAAGATTAACTTTTTATTTGATACAATAGCGATCCATCTGAAAGAGAAAGAAATTAATGAGTTTCAAAAGATGTTCAATGGCTTTTGTAATGGAGGCAAAAAATCTAGGCTCCCAAAGAAGCTATGGTACCTGTCTCAAAAGAAAGGGGGTTTGGGTATGCCAAATTTGCTAGCATATTATCGAGCTTTTCAAGTTAAGAATGTTGTGAAGATTTTGGCAAGAGAAAAGACAATCTGGGAGCAATTGGAGATGAAGGAATATAGAAATATTGGAAATATGATTTTTTTGGGAATAAAGGATAGGGTGAAAAGGTCAAATAATACTATGATGAGAGGTCTCATCGAGGTATGGAAGAAAGTAAAAAAGGACATGGTCCCAAATCTCTCTCCAATTGTGGAATTGACCGACATGATGTGTTTCCCAATAAAGTTAGATAAGGAAAAAATGGAAATATTGGATAAAAATGGGATACTTTTCTTGAAGGATTGGTTAAAAACTTGTGATTCTGATGTGGAGCGGAAAAAAATATTTGAGATATTAAACCTGAATTGGTTTCAGAAGTTGAAGGTGGACAATTGGAATAAAAAATATATAAAAGAAGTAGGGTTAGATAGAATGCACACAGAATTTGAGGAGTTGGTAAGGAAGATTAGAAAAGGGGAAAGTAGTATTAAAGGTCTTGTAAGTAAGCTTTATAACATACTGAATAGAGGTGCAGATCCACAGGAGGATTTGAAACGGAAGTGGGAACAAAATTTGAATATAACAATTGGGGAGATTGAGTGGAAAAACAAATGGAAAAAAAGGATTATGAGAACAATGTCCGTAAGAATTAAAGAACATAATTTCAAAATGTTGTGGCAATGGTACTTGACGCCATTAAGACTTTACCAGATGGATAATAAAAGAGATAACTTATGCTGGAGATGTAGAGAATCCGACGGAACATATGAACATATGTGGTGGAGCTGTAAAAAAATAAGGGATTTTTGGGGAAGAATAGAAGGTGAGCTTGGTGAAATACTGGGTAAAAGTGTTAAGCTGGTGTCAAGTACCATTCTTTTAACGAATGTGGAAGGTTTGGGTTTAAACAAGGAGGAAAAAGAATTATTGGAAATTGTATTGACAACGGGTAGACAATGTATAGCTAGGAATTGGAAAAATGATATTGATATACAGATTGGAGAGTGGTATAAAGAAATGTGGAGTTTAGCACTGAATGATAAATTGACATGGGAGATTAAAGTGAAAAGAGATAACTTAAAAGAGGATAGATTTTGGAATATATGGAAACCATTTGTGGACCATTCTTGTATGGCAAATGATAGTTCAGGACCAGTACCATCTCAAAGAAGTTTCTGGAGATGAGCAGAAAATAAACTCTCCGGGCAATGTATATATTCACAGGGTGATTATTATTTATCCAAAGATTAGTAGTAGCACAGAAAGTCCTTATTATTTTGGATCTGGAAATAATGGTTTTTAATATTTGGTGGTCATATAGTAATTAATGAGTTTAGATATTGTTATGTGCTAACATTTAGTAATGTTTGTTATGATGATACTATGGATTTGTTTGTGTATTGTATTGTTAGTCATTGTCTTTTTTTCTTTTTTCTGTATGTCTTAAAAAATTCAAGAAAAATTATTTTTAAAAAAAGGTTGAAAATTCCTGCTTTAGCTGAACCACACTGCAAAGATTATCAAACATTATCTACAAAGGAAAGAAAATAAATAAGTCAAGAAATGAAGTTGCTAAATCTTATTTGAACACTTTAATGCACACTCTTGAAGGCCCCTATATTTCAATGAATGAAAAGGCAAATCAAGGTGATATGGGCACAACCTTAATAAGTAAGTTTTGATACATGAGCCAGGTATGCTTCAACAAGTGAGTGAGTAGGAATAATAGGAACTTCTGTACCTCTGACTCTCAGGAAATGCATAGCTCTTGGAGATGCCTGAGGATTCATTTTGTCAAAAAAAATACAAGAAGAAAGGAAAGGAAGGGAAATTAAAATAAAAATGGGGGGGAAGAGTAAAGGAAAAAAGGAAATGAAAAATGAAAAACTGTATTTTGCCAAGCACAAGATTTATTCACTCACTCGATTTTTTCAGAATGGCAAGATAGCACTTCCATAATATATGTGCCAATTTCTGCCCTCAGTTGAGATGCTCATCATTGTGAACAGTTAAGTGGCCATCTTGTTTCCAATTTAACAGAGTATGTTGCTGTCCAATAGATCTGGTGCTAAGTGAATTTCCACCATACATTTGATGAATTTAAAGACAACACTTTTACATGTAAACACATAGAGAGACTTGAGAGCAAGACATATACCTTTTTGCTGCATCTTCATCATCATCATCAAAATGCAATGTTGGAAGGGTCCCAGTAGTTTAAATATTAGGCTGTAGAGCCAGAGATATACTGTCCATTTGCTATTCTTCACTCAGATGCACAAGTTGACAGAGATGAATGAATGAATGAATGAATGATTTTAATTTATACCCCGCCCTACTGGTGCAGGCACCACTCAGGGTGGCTTACAATATAAAGACAAAATGTAACAAAGTATCACATAATATCAAATATCATGAAGATCAAAGGAATATCACATGATATCAAACATCAAATACATTATCAGATACAATATCAAATACAATATCACATAATATCAAATATCACCAATATAAAATACTATACAACAAAGTCCACAAGTGACGGAGCCCAGCTCAACATCCCAGACAGAGCCCAGGGCTCAACGTTTATGATGGAGTCTTGGGCTCAATGTCTTCAGCTGAGGAAACATCGTGTTCCATGTCTTCCACCAACAGCTGGGGCCAGTCTCTCTCCCAACCTTGCTCTCACCGAGGGCAGGGATCCGACGAGTCCAGCGGCTCTGGCAACGGCAGGGTCTTGTAGCCACGTCGGTCACCCCACAACTGGGGCCATTCTCTCTCCCAGCCCTTGCTCTCACCAAGGGCGGGGTCTGATGAGTCCCAAGGGCGGGGGGTCCAACAAGATGATGGTCTTTGGTCCGCAACAGACCCGGCAACTCCAGAAGTGGCAGCTGACAAGCTGCAGCTGTCTCTCCCACCTCCCGTGGCCAGCCAGACCAGGGAGGGAGCCGAAGATGTTGGCGGCCAAGGCTCGGCAGCGGCTTTTGTAGCCCCGATGCAAGACAGGCTTCAACTGAGCTCCCACCTCCCGTAGCCGGCCGGGCTAGGGAGAGAGCCGAAGATGTTTCAGATTTTTTTTTCTTGGGACTCAGGGTTGAAGTCACCTGGAAATTAGGTCCTGGGAGATCTTACTTCCATACTGAGGATACCAGCTCTGGGTTAGGAAGTAAGTAAGAGAAGAAATGGCTAAAACAATGAAACTTGTAATCACTGTTGAGTTTGTGGATATAGTATAAAACTGAAAGCTCTTAATTGCTCCTTCTGTATGTTTTCAATGCTCATTGAAGAATTTATGGATGAAATCACGTAGTAAAATGCAACCAGAGCAGGCCCATTAAACTTGCAGTACAGCTATTCTACTTACATAGAAAGGCAGCTTCTGCTGTGTAATATTGTGATACAATTTGCTTTGTTCTAGTATTTTTGCATTCTATCTTTCTTAAATCTGGGTAGAAGTTGCTTAAGGAAGTAATCATACTTACTCTGTTTAAAATGCCGAACAACTACACTTTGTCTTTTAAAAATGTTTGTGCTTCTAATTGCCAGCTGCATTAGCTCTGTGCTAACCAAAATGAAAATAAGAGTGGCTGAAGAGCTGTCCTTCCAGTCTCTTCACTGTGTTTACATAACAAACAAGGTAAGAGTTACTGTCAATGTAATTGAATACTATTTCTTTCTTCTCATTAGGACATACATGCCTTAATTGCAGTAAAGTTTGCAATCAGTTACTCAGTTTTATTCTGTTTTCAGTCCACTGGCTGAAAGCTGTTGTTTGCTTATCTTTTTCTTTTGGCTGAATCAAGCTGACAGAGAGACTGAAGCATATAAATATTACATGCATTGCTCAATGTTTTCTTTCAAGTAACTTTGTTATAGTTTAACTCTGTAGTAATACAGCTACACAACTACTTACAGTTATATCTAATTGTTGAGTTAATCATTGATTTTAAGGCACAAGTACTTTTCTAATATTGTTTCATTAATCTTTTAAGATCAGAGAGGAACAGTTTACTATGCAGGTCCTCATACAAAGATGTAGAGACATGAAATGTGATGTGCATGCATGTTTTATAGATTATGCAAAAGCCTTTGACATATGCCAGCATGAGAAGATTATCACAGGCACTGAAGAGAATAGGTGTAGATGATAAAGATATCAGAATCATCACCACCTTTATTGGAATCAGACAACTCAAGTCAGAGTCAAAGATCAACTGACAGAGCAGGTTCAAATTTGCAGAAGTATGCAGCAAGGTTGTCCACAACACTGTTTGATATATATTTGGAAATTATTATTTTTTTCAGAAGCACTATCAGATTTAAACATTGGCATTAAAATTAATGGGGAATACCTGAATAGCACCCAATATGCTGATGGCACTGTATTGCTGACCACAAACCTTGCAGATCTTCAGTTGATGCTGGATCGAGTTAGATCTTCAAGCACAGAATATACATTGGACAATACCAAGAAGACTAAATATCTAGTTACTGTATAAGCTTCACACCAACTCATGGCAAGCTAATGGCAGGAACACAAGAAATTAAAAGAGTGGATAAAATTATCTAGAGGGGGAATGTTAAATGAAAATTGGGATCCCAAGGTAGAGATTAAAACACAAACAGAAAAAGCAAGATCCACCTTCATAATAATGTGACATTTGTTATGCAGTAGACATCTAACTCTCACTACAAAGATTCAAATAGTGAGCTGTTACATATTCCCAGTGTTGCTATATGGTTGAAGCTTGGACATTGACTACAGCAGGCTTCCTCAACCTTGGCCCTCCAAGTGTTCTTGGACTTCAATTCCCAGAAGCTCTGATCACCAGGTTATTGACGTGGGCTTCTGGTAATTGAAGTCCAAGAACACCTGGAGGGCCAAGGTTGAGGAAGCCTGGACTAAAGCATCTGAAAAGAAAATTGAAGCTCCTAAGATGTGGATCTACAGATGGCTGCTAAGGATATCAAAGGTTGACAATGTGTAGAAGTATTGTGCTAGATGGATAAATAACAAGAACTGTTTAAGACCATTAAGCAAAGAAAGCTCTAATACCTTGGACATCTAGAATACAGTATTCCAATTTGCTCTGCTAGGAAAGATCCCTGGGAAGAGAGGCCCTGGACATAGATGGACTTCATGGCTGAAGAACCTGAGAGACTGGTGTGGAATGTTCTTGGAAGAACTGTTCCAAAGAGTTAAGAACAGGAAGACTATCACCATGATGATAGCCAATATCTGGAACAGATTATGGCATAATGTACAATTTCAGCCACATATCACCTACAATTAAAATGGAACTTTGCATATGAACATCCTGTTTAAAGAAGCTTCTAACATAAAATAGTTATTATGTATTAAGTTTAGGAGGTTTTTGGGTGTGTTTGTTTGTCTTTTGCAAACAAACAATGTATATGCCAGTTGCTATAACTCTCATGATAAACTATAGTTATTCATACCATTTTAAAAAAGACAAGAATTTGCATGAATCAATGTTTGACTGTTTAGTTTCCTATCAGTCAATGACTTGGGATTGCGCTAGGTTTGTTCTTTTTTTATGATGCATGGACATGTATGCATTTATACTTCCAGTCTGTCTGGTTTCCCCATTTCTCTCCATGGCCCCAAGCATCACCCCATTAGTATGTTTTGTTTGTGGATTCCTAGCATTAGTATACCCTTTCCTCCTACCCATGTCAGCAAGAAGAATGCAAGCGCAGCGCCAAAATGGCCGCCGCGCTCTTTGTGGGCCCCCCCCACCGGACGAAGGCATCCGGGTAGTTAGGGGGCATGGCCAGCACCCTTATAAAAGGGGTGGCCACCAGGCAGCCGAGCTGCCATTTTGCGAAGCGACGGAGCGGAGAAGTTTTTCTTTTTTCCCCTCTTACCTCCGTCGCTCTTGCCTTTCGCCGGGAAGCCTCTTTGGACGCAATTTTCTTCATCTTTATCCGGCTTCCCAGCAGATAGCAGCTATGCCCTCTAAGAAGAAGGCAACTGCGAATGCGGTTCGCTCTGCGCGGAGGCGCCAGCCGGGTCGGAGGACCGCGACTGCGCCTCCCCAGCAGCCTCCCTTGCCAGAGCCCACCGGGACCGGTGGGATGGGGTTGATAGCCCCTTGGCCTGAGGCGGGGCGTCCGCATACCGGCCCGGCAGGGGCCGCGGCCCCTGGCCCGCAAGCAATAGCCACTGCCCCTGTCATGGTCCATTCTTCGGGGCCTTCTCCTCTTAGTACGCAGCTTCCTGCAGGGGGTTTCAGCCATGGGGGTGGTTGGGTTCCCTCCCCTGGCAGGGCATGCCCCCGGCCCCACAGGGGCCGGGCCTGGGCTCGTGGCTGTATCTGGGCCCCGGGGTCCAGGGACCTGGACCGGCGCCTGCAACCTGTGGGCCAGCCGGCCCTTTGCCCCCCCTTGGCTTCGGGGGCTATGTCAATGTTGAGGCCCTTCTGGCCCGCGTTGCGGCCCTCGAGGCATCCCTCGCGAGGGTCAACCACCCAGGGGTGCCTTTTGGAGCGCAGGTTGATGCTTCGTCTGCCGGGCAGCGGCAGGCGGCGGGACGGGCCGAGCTGCCCGAGGCGCGTGGGCCGGTGTTGGCCACTGCCTCGCAGCTCCCCACTCAACAGGCTGGTGCTGATCAGGCCCCATCGACGAGCTCAATCGCGATCGTGAGCTCCGACGCCCCCAGTGGGCCAGAACCCCCGGTGGGGGCGGCCCACGGGGGTGCAGCATGTGAGTATGCGGTTCAATCTAGTGCACCCACACACCTAACTACATTGGGGGGAGCATTTCAGTGGCCGTGGCCTTGCACGGGTGGCGCGACGGTTCAGTCGCCGACAGCCCACCCGGCGACTTCACCTCCCACCCAGGGCCCTGTTTGGGGTGGTGCCTCCTACTCAGTCGGGAACGTGTTAGGGGTGACGGGGTTGGTCCAGGCTCCTTTTACAATGCCCGCAGTTCCCACCGTGCCGGTGTCGGCATTGCCGACAGCGGGGTATTCCTTGCCCCTTGGGGATCATCTGGCCCAGTCTACCAAAGAGAAGATCTGGCATGGGGAGTATGTGGACATCTTCTCCCTTCTTAACAGAGAGCCCACCAAGGAGGAGAGGGAGGGGCAGGATGAGAAGGATAAGGAACAGGCACGTCGTCGTAAGCCGCCATGCACGTGGGCCAACTGGTTGCCAGCGTACCTCATATACATGGCGGTTTACCTCAGGGCCAGGCCGGATCTGGCAATCCCGATGGTCCAGTATTTGGACAACATCTACCGGGCGATGGTTGACTTCCCAGGCCCGTCGTGGTTGGCTTACGATGAAGAATTCCGTATGCGAATTCCCCTGCACCCAGAGATGAGGTGGGACGAGCCCTGCCAGAAGCTGTGGCTTCTGTACATGACTCCCACGCGCCCTGCGCCTGGGGAAAGATACCATTGTGGACATGCGGTCCAGCGAGCGGCCCCAGCACAGACACCCCGCCAGGTGGCGGGGCAGGGGGTTCCAGCCCGCCTGCTGTGCTGGACCTTCTCGTCCAATGGTTCCTGCAATAGGGAGAATTGCCGGTACAGGCATGAGTGTCCCTCTTGTGCTGGCCCCCATGCTGCCTCCGCCTGCCCCAGGCCTGGAGGGATGCGGGGCAGAGGTAGGGGTGGACAAGGGGCTGGCAAGACTGCCGCAGAGGGAGCTGGTCCACCGAAAGGCCCCCTCCCCAATTAATGTGGACATGTTGGAGCGTTGGCTCGCATTGTACCCGAGGAAGGCAGACGTGGCTTACCTGCTTCAGGGTTTTCGACTGGGGTTTCGTATTCCTTTCACGGGGGATAGGTCCCCCCAAGACGCCCCCAACCTTTTGTCCCTTAGGAGAAGGGAGGAGGTGGCTGCTGCCAGCATTACTAAGGAGGTTGATGCAGGCAGGGTCGCTGGCCCTTTCCCTGCACCCCCGTTTCCCAACCTTAAAGTGTCCCC
Source organism: Bradypodion ventrale (assembly GCA_035047345.1). Taxonomy (NCBI): domain Eukaryota; kingdom Metazoa; phylum Chordata; class Lepidosauria; order Squamata; family Chamaeleonidae; genus Bradypodion; species Bradypodion ventrale. The sequence goes on along the minus strand of JAWDJE010000005.1, from coordinate 114,849,692 downwards.
CTTGGGCTTACTGCCCAAGAAGTCACCGGGCGAGTTCCGCCTGATTCATCACTTGTCCTACCCAGCCGGCCGATCGGTCAATGATGCTATCCCTGATGACCTTTGCTCGGTCAGGTATACATCCTTTGACCAAGCGCTGCGCATGGTGTGCTCATGTGGCCCGGGTGCGCTGTTAGCTAAGTGCGACATTAAGTCTGCCTTTCGTCTTCTGCCGGTCCACCCGGGTGACTTTGAGTTGCTGGGTTTCAAGTTCCGGGGTGAATATTATTTCGATAAGGCCATGCCTTTTGGCTGTTCCATATCATGCTCGGCCTTCGAGCGTTTCAGCACCTTCCTACAGTGGGCTTTTGTCCGCAGGTCAGGGTCTCGTTCTGTAGCCCATTACCTCGATGATTTTTTATTCCGGGGTGAAAGGGGCTGGGACACGTGCACACGTCTCCTCAACACATTTCAGATGCTAATGGAGGAACTTGGTGTCCCTTTAGCGCCCGAAAAGACCGAGGGCCCATCTACTCAGCTAGTCTTCCTGGGGGTGGAGATTGACACGGTAGTGCAGGCTTCTAGGTTACCGGGGGATAAGGTGTCAAGGATAGTGGCCCTCATCTCGGACTTGCTTGCTAAACGCAAGGCATCGCTGTGGGAACTGCAGGTGCTACATGGTCACCTCAATTTCGCTTGCAGGGTGGTCGCACCGGGCAGGGCATTTGCTCGGCGCTTGTGCGACGCCATGACAGGCTTATCCAGGCCCCACCATAGGGTGAGACTGACCCGGGGTATCAGGGCAGATATGCTTATCTGGCTCCAGTTCCTGAGGGAGTTCAATGGGGTGTCATTTTGGAGGTCCGACCTTCTGGCTTCACCTCGTTTCCAGATACAGTCCGATGCCTCTGGATCCCTGGGTTATGGGATGTACTTCGATGGGAAGTGGGCCTATGGTGGGTGGCCGCCAGCCTGGTCGGGCACGGGTCGCCTGCGTGATCTTACGTATCTGGAATTTTTTCCCCATCCTGGGGGCTTTGATGCTATGGGGTGAGGAGTGGGCCAACTTGGTGGTTCATTTCTGGTGTGACAATGCGGCCGTTGTCCACATTGTCAACTCACAGACTTCTAAATCACCCAGGGTCATGGACCTGGTGCGCCAGTTTGTATTGCGCAGCCTGCGCCTCAATGTGCTGTTCAGGGCCAGGCATGTCCCGGGTGTCAATAATGATATCGCTGACGCTTTGTCCCGCCTGCAGATCTCCCGGTTCCGCGCCTTGGCCCCGGATGCGGAGGAATTTCCCTCGCCACTCCCGGACGAGATATGGACCTTTGGCAAGGAGAGGTGAACCAGGCGATCGGCATGTCGCTAGCGCCACGCACACATAAGGCGTATCACCACGCATTCATTTCTTTCCGAGCATTCTGTGCCCAATTTCGGCTGCCAGACACCTGGCCGATCCCAGTGGCCCACATCCTTCGATTCATGGTTTACCTGCATGCACAGGTCCTCGCACCTCGCACCATAGCATCCAGGCTGTCAGCGCTGGCTTTTATGTCCAAAGTAGGCGGTCATGCGGACAGTACCGCTGACTTCCGTGTGAGACACGTTTTGGAGGGGTGGGTGCGGGAGCGTGGGCGTAGCCCGGACGACCGCCACCCAATTTCCCCAGGGGTTCTTACCCAACTGGCACAGGGCTGGCATGACCTATGTTTTGATAGGTATGAGGCAGCCCTGTTTCATGCGGCTACAACGGTGGCCTTTTTTGGAGCGCTCCGCATCAGCGAGCTTGTGATGCTGTCTAAGGCGGATGCAAGTCGTAGGGCACTGGAACTCGAAGATGTCTATGTTGGCAATGATTGGGCTCAGTTGAGGATACGCTCCTCTAAAATGGATCAGCACGGCGTAGGCAGTGGAGTAAGACTGCTACGGTGTTCTTTGGCAGATATCTGTCCGGTTGGTGCCCTACAGGAGTTCCTTGCACTGCGTGGCATGCACCATGGCCCGTTTTTCTGTCACCAAGATGGGTCTCCCCTTACTAAATTTCAATTTTGGAAGGTGACCGGCAAAGCGCTGGCCAGTGTTGGCCTCCCAGGGGCCCGTTACGGCACCCATTCATTCAGGATAGGGGCGGCTTCCACTGCGGCTGCTTTTGGGTACTCCGGGGCTGAAATACGCCGCATGGGGAGGTGGGGATCGCACTGTTTTCAGTTTTATGTCCGCCCTCTTTCACCGTGAGTACCAGTTGAGTCACCGCACCTTTTGTCTTCCCCTTGTTTTTCCCTTGACAGACCCTGGGTGTCGTATTACACCGGTGACAGTATGGCTGGTGGGCCATAGCTACGTGCACAGGGCAGCGCGTTACGCTGCGGCGACAGAGTGTGGACCCCGACTGGGTCTGGGTGCATACGCAAGTCTCACATGGTATGGTAAGCCCGGGATGTTATGGCGGGAACTGTTGCCATTCCTTTTCTCAGGCTGGAATGCTGACCCGCCTGACATTCTGATCATACACCTTGGGGGCAATGATTTAGGTCGGGTCACCGGCCTATCGCTGAAGCATGCGATTTGCGGCGACCTCGCCTACCTACATTACGTGTGGCCCGCCACAACCCTCGTTTGGTCAGACATTGTGCCGCGGCACGCTTATAGGGGAGGGTTCGACCTCCAGGCCCTTGACCGTGCTAGATGCATGGTAAACAGGGCTGTTGCCCGGTTCCTTGTCGACAAGGGTTGGGGGTGGGTAAGTCGTCACCCTGCCATTAGTCTGCAAAATTATGAACTTTACGCAGGGGATGGGGTCCATCTGTCGCGAGGAGGTATGGACCTCCTGTTAGGTGATTGGCGAGCAGGCCTGTTGACCGAGCTGACGGTCTGGGGAGGGGGGGGCGTCGAGCCTTCATTGAAGCCTCTCCGTGTGGCAGGTAGCACTGGTAAGGTAAACATTTATGACCCACAGGTATCCGGCAGGTTTGCAATTGACTGGACAACACTAGACAGGCATAAGTTGGTTAAACGTTGTTCGGTCAACGACGAACCAGGCGACGGGGTGATGGCTACAGCTAGACAAAATGCATCACCCCGTGATTTTACGGATACGCGTCAGAGGGTGGGGTCATTAGTTAGATATTGACTACGGTCAACAATTTGTTTGTTGTCAACAAACAAATTGATACAAATAGATACATTGTAACAATTGCCGTCGGCAATTTTGGGTGGTACCTTACCAGTGTTACTTCGGCCTGCTTGCCTTAAGAATTATAATTGGTCAATTACCAATAGAAATTTATAATTCAGACTAGGGCATGAATCAATAAATGTGGCCCAATGCCGTTATCCACTTTCATCAGTGTCTGAGTCCTTTATTGGGGGGTGCGCCTGCAAAGCAGATCCGTCAGTTGGCAAAGGCAGCAACAAGGGTGGGAATGATCTGCTATATGTAGGTGTGTTCTCAAATGAAAGTGGGAAATAGATCACAATTTGCACTGTTTATGCAATCTATTTCCTGGCAATCACACACCACACAGAGAAATGCACTCCAGCCTACCCCATATCCATGCTCATGATGGACCTGTTATTAGGGCTTCTGCATTGAAGATTTGATGGGCATGGAGCAATTTCCTGACAGATGGAAGGATCTATTTAAAGGAGATCACTCATGTACAAGCAGCTCTTTCCAGTGTGATTATGTATGCACCTTTGCAATTGTCTGATCACACCCTGAGTCCCAAGCATACATATCAAGAAAAGGAAGGAAAGGGGGAGTGGGAGGTACACACAATTAGCTGTGCTTGTTAAGTCCTTTGAAGGGAGGTTGAGTAGTAGTGGGAAGAAGCACAAAAAGAGACAGCATCTATTTTTCCTCTCTGTATTTTTTAAAAAAGATCAAAAAGAACTATTGATTACTCAGTGCACCAGCTCACACTTTCAGCTTCATGCTTCACTTTCCTAATCCTAAAGTCTTGCAAAAAATCAAGCAAAGGTCTACAGTGCATAGGTAAAGGTAAAGGTCACCCTTGCTCGACAGCCAGTCATATCTGACTCTAGGGTTCAGTGCTCATCTCTGTTTCATAGCCAAAGAGCCAGCGCTGTCTGCTTCTGCAGACATTTCTGTGGTCATGAGGCAGATATGACTAGACATCGGAGAGCACGAAACGCTGTTTACTTTCCCGCCGAAGTGGTCCCTATTTATCTACTTGCAATTTCTTGCTTTCGAACTGCTAGGTTGGCAGAAGCTGGGAAAAAGATGGGAGCGCATTCCATCCTGCAGTATTCAGGTATCAAACTGCTGATCTGCTGCCTTCCAGTCAGCGTCTTAGGCACTTGAGCCACTGCAGTCCCCTCTAAAATAACAACTTAAAGAATAATTTTAAAATACGTTTTTGTTCTCTCTTTCAACAATAAATTAAGATTGCTTTAGAAACTGATTTAAGCATTTCTTCTGCAGGCTATACCATGTCCCTGATTAGTGAGTAATACTGAAAAACAAAAACAAAGAATTGTTCAGTTAAGTCAACCAAATCAGAAACCAAAAGCAACAGCCACTAGTGCTTTATCAAATGAACCACCACATTGATATATCTTTTGCCTTTGCAGACCAATACTCCAGACAGTAAAGTTTTTGTTCTGAGAAGCAGAGATGCCATAAGATGGTTTTCTGCATTTAAGAATACTCCCTGGATTGCCAATATGAATATTTGAACATTTTGATATAAAAGTAGTAAATGGTTCCCCACCCTAGGAGGTAATGGATTAATTCTCCCTTTGTTCGAAGGACCCAGGGAGTCAAGTGTCTTTCCCTATCCAGTGATCTAATCCACCTAATGGAATATGAGAGGCGCTAAGGCCTTTGAACTACCCAGCAAATTTAAGGTAAATTAACTCTCCAGTAAGAGGCAACTTAAGTTAAGGCCAAGAATAGTTCTGTCACCTAAAAGTGCAATCTTATTCCTGTTGCCAAATGACTTCTATACACAGAGACCCCCCCCAAAAAAAAATTAGATGGGATATACAGGTGAAACTCGGAAAATTAGAATATCATGCAAATGTTCATTCAGTTCAGTAATGCAACTTAAAAGGTGTAACAAATATATGAGATAGACTCATTGCATGCAAAGCGAGATAGTTCAAGCCTTACTTTGTTATAATATTGATGCTTATGCCTTACAGCTTATGAAAACCCCACCCCACCCCAATCTCATGTACCCAGTGGTGAGCTCCAAAAAAATTTACTACCACACTGTGAGTGTGGTATGGTGGGTGTGGCCAGGGGGGAAGCCCTGTGTTGCACCAGAATTAGGACTACTTTATTTCAAAACTTGGATGGGCAGGGCCAGCCAAAATTTCTGCTACCGGTTCTGGTGAACTGGTGCGAACCTGCTGATGCCCAAAACTGCATGTACCCCATAATCATCACATAATCTCATGTAGTCTGGTTCATGATCATCACAAATTCTGTCTTCCAGAAGACTGCCAACCATCTAGAATAGATTATGCTCCTGCTTCTTTGCAGTCTCATCTTTCTTATGTATATACACATAGAAGCACACACACAAAGCCATCTAGAAAATATAAAAAAACACAGGTAGCATGAACCAAAGACAAACGCACATTCGGATTCTGATGACTTGTTTGATGTTGGTAGGTTGATACGCAGCAGTCAGCAGTTACAAAGCTAAACACATCTTTATTGGGTAGTATGCAATCTGAACATGTGGTAATGGCGGAGGTATAGCTACTTTTATACTGTAACAATACATTTGAATGTGGGTACATGGTAACCCATTGGCCACTGCTGGCATGACATCATCAGGAGTCACGCCCTTCTTCACCAGTTATGACCGTGGCGGGAATGTTTCCCGTGGCTTGAGATAGTTGGGGAATTTGTACCATGTGAGCTGAACACTCACTGCTGCCCCTTGTGGTAGCTAGCTCACGTTCTAGTGCAGCTGAGATACATTGTAATCATTACAGGTTATATGAGGTTACATTCCTTACATTGATGCAATTTCATTCATCTTACAGGCATAGTATTTCCATACACAACACCCCTCCCCCCTAGGATGATACGAAGTCCCTCAAAAATTGTGACCTTCCACATGTGCGCTTGGGGCGTTCAGGTCCTTGGCTGGGTTCGGGGAAACTTGGGCTCCTCCGCCCGACTGGTTCTCGCCCAACAAGGGGAGAATGAGACTCGTTAGTGATCTGCTGTGGATTCGCTGTCCTCGATGGTTCTCGTTGAGGAGTAGGGGTAAATTCTAACCCTGAGAAACTGGGGGCACCTAGGACTAAACAAAAACCCCGCTTTTCACTCTGATGGGTGGGGGACTACTCCACAACCCACCCACCCCGGTTTTAAAAATCAAAATTAAACTCATCAACCACTTCGTCATCCTCCCCCCCCCCCGATGCTTCCAAAGGATATGGATTTGTATCATCCCCCTCCCCTCTTGGTGGGAGCCTAGGATATGCATTTGTACTCAGAGAGCACTCTGCATCTCCCCCTTGGGATAAGCGGGTGGGGGTGAACCCTAACATTGATGCATCCGACTGATTCCTTGTGCCCTGTCCGTTGGTGACCTGACATCTGAGTTGGACGGCATGCCTTCTCCAGAGTAAACCCATGCTGGTTTCAACACTGTATGAAACCGGTCCTGTTTGATCAATTACTACCCCTGGGACCCACGTTGTCCCGGAGGCCACATAATTTCTGCAATGGACCAGTTCCCCTACTGCAAAACTTTTGGTGCCCTCTAATCCTATATTCCTCCCCTTGTCCTCCACCCTGGTCAGATACATGCAATCAAAAAGGGTCACGGGTTTCCTTTGCATGAGGATCTCAGCAGGTGAGAGCCCGGATGCCAGGGGAGTCACCCTGTAGCAGAGTAGAAACTGGCACAGCTGTAGGTTCAAGTCCCCAGGACCCATATGCCGCAGTGCGTCTTTAGTGGTCCGCACCTGGCATTCTACTTGGCCATTTGTGGAGGGGTGGAACAGGGCAGAGGTGATGTGCCTAATAGCATTAGGTTCAATGAATGCCTTGAACTCAGATGATGTGAAAGGGTGGCGTTATCGGAGACAAGCACATCAGGTAAACCGAAGCAACTAAATACCCTGCACAACTGTTTGATTGTTGCGGCTGATGAGGTGTTGGACATTGGAATGACTTCCAGCCACTTGGGAGTATGAATCTACTATGAGCAGGAAAAGGGAACCCCGGAACAGGCCAGTGAAATCAATGTGCACCCTAGACCATGGGCCGCGGGCCGCCTCCCACTCTCTGTGTGGGAGTCGAGATTCCTCGGGTCGGGAACCCTGGCAACTGCCGCAAGTGCCCACCATGTGCTCGGTATCAGTGTCAATTTGGGGCCACCAGAAATTGCTTCTGGCCATTGCTGTAGAGAGTACGATCCCCGGGTGGCTGATGTGCAGTAGCTTGAGCACTTTCAAACATAATTTTTCAGGAATGACCACCCGTTGGCCCCAGAGAAGGCAGCCTCTTTCTAGGGACAGTTCGATCCTCCTTTTGAAAAATGTTTTGAATTCCTCCATGGAACTAACTATTGATAGGATCTTCTCCCCTGCAGTGGCTTTGGTGAGGTCCGCGGGTACTACGGGGGGTGAGTCGAGGGACTCGATCAACAGTACATGGTGATTCCGCTCTACCTCAGATTCGGGGTCTCCTAGCTGGGGGAGAGGTGATCGGGAAAGTGCATCCGCATGGCCGATCTCTTTTCCTGGGTAGTGGACCAGTGCGTACTGGTAAGCGTTGAGGAAAATGGCCCATCGGAGCATTCTAGGGGACAGAATCTGTGGCGTGGCCTTGTCTGTGTTAAAAATGCCCAACAGAGGCTTGTGGTCAGTCACAACAGTGAACTTTCAACCATACATGAAATCGTGGAATTTTTTTGTTCCAGCGATTATGGCAAGGGCCTCCCTGTCAGTTTGCGTGTAATTGTGCTCAGCCTTAGAAAGTGATCTTGAGTAGAACACGACCGAGGCTTCCCACCTGTTTTCCAACACGTGGCACAGCACGGCCCCCACCCCCACTGGTGAGGCATCACAGACCAGAACTACGGGTTTTCTCGGGTCGAAATGGGTCAGAACAGCTTCTGAGGACAGGAGCCGCTTGAGCTCATTGGACGCCTTTTCCTGGCTATCTCCCTACCGCCCAACCACGTCTTTTTTGAGTAATCTGTGCAGTGGCTCCGCGACGGATGCTTTCCTTGGCAAGAAGGAATGGTAAAAATTGAGGAACCCTAGAAATGACTGCAGCTCTGGTTCCGCGGTGGGCCGAGGGGCATTCTGAACAGCCGCAACCTTTGACTCGGAGGGCTTAACCCAATCGGGGGTTATCCTGAATCCTAGGAACTCAACCTCCCTCGCAGAAAACACACATTTTTCCTTCCTTAACCTAAGTCCCACTTTCTCGAAAACCGCCAGGACTTTGTCCAGCCTTCTGGCTAGTTCCGTTTCACTCCCCGCAGTTGTCAAAACATCATCAAAGTAGGAGAGAACACCGGGAAGGCCCTTTAAAAGATGCTCCACGAGGGACTGGTAAATCCCGGGGGCCGAATTCATGCCGAACTGTAGGCGCGTTACTTTTAATGCCCCTTTCTGTGTGATTATGGTTTGCGCAGCGGCGGCAGCTGGAGTTACAGTGAGCTGCTGGTACACCTGTGCCAAATCTAGCTTAGCGAAGCATTTACCCCTGTGTAAAGTGGCTAGTAAGTGGCTAACCACTGGCACCAAGTAGGCATTAGGCCGAATGGCCTTGTTAATTGTACACTTATAATCAGCACAAATCCTAACCTCCCCGTTAGATTTCAATGCTGTAACAATCGGAGTTTCCCACTCCGCAGAATCCAGTGGAACCAAAATCCCCTGTCCCACCAACTTGTCTAGTTCCGCCTCAATCTTGTCCTTGAGGATGAAGGGCACTCTTCTTGGCTTAAGCCGGATGGGTTGGATTTCTGGGTCCAGGTCAAAAGAAACTGGGGGGCCCCTGTACTTCCCAAGTCCCCTTTCGAAGACCGCCGGGTGTGCGTCACACACATCTCGTATTGGGTCAGTCTCAATGGCGTTTATACACACCAGTTCAATTCCCAGGGGGCAAACCACTGGGTCCCCAGGAGGCAGCAAGACCCTTGCTTGAGGACTACTAAGGGCAGTTTTTCTGTGAACCTCTTAAACTTCACCGTGAAATTTCCCACCCCCAACACCGGGATCCCATAACCCTGAACGAGCCTTCAAGGCCTTAAGCTTGGGTTGTGCATTTGGGGGAATGCGCAGGAAATCCTTCTCGGAAAGTATGGAGTATGACGACCCTGAGTCTATTTCCATCCTAACTGGGACCCCTTGTAACAGTACCTCAACAAAAAAATGTGGGTGCTCTAATGACAAGCAGTGCACAGCCGGGCCGCCGTTGTCAAAAACTCTTCAAGACATGCAGTGCACTGCTGGGTCGCCATCGTCGTTGAGGATCCTGCCGATGCCGTCCGTTCTCGACAGAGGTAGATCTGTTGGGCCTCTGTCCTCCATTCGCCGTCGCCTGCACACCTTGGTGATGTGGCCTCACCGCCTGCAGTTGTGGCACTCTGCTTTCCGGAAAGGGCACCTTCTCCGCTCATGAGATGCTCCACAGCCATCGCATCGGTGGCTCCCTTTCGAGTGAGTGTGACTCTCCGCCGACTTTTTCCACACGTTTTGGATGTCGTCGTCTTCACTGGAACAGTGGTTCCCAATGTGGGGCACATATTACACAGGAGGACTTCAATTCCCAGAAGCCTAAGTCAGTACATTGGCTGATCAGTGCTTTGGGGAATTGACTTAGGCTTCTGGGAATTGAAGTCCAAAAACCAAAGGTTGGGAAACAGTTATCTAGGCCAGGAATACTCAACCTGCGGCCCACGGCACCATTTCATGTGGGCCTCCACTGCCTCCACCACACCAGGAAGTGCCATGTGATGGAAGAAGGGCAAAATGGCCATCTGACCCCCAAAGCTGTCTGAAGGAGCATGACCCAGCCCCCAGCTATAAAAGGTTGAGAACTCCTGATCTAAACAAAGCCCAGGGCAACATTGTTAGGCTGTATGGAATGAATAAAGTCCAACAGTGCAGTTTCACTACAAGTGAACTTCCCCCTCCGTCCCTTCTACTCTTCAGTCCTAAATAATGATAGTGTGCTGTCAAGTCAGTTCTAACTTATGGCAACTTCATTTGGGATTTTCTGCATAGAGAGTACTCAAGAGTGGTTTACCACTCCCTTCTTCCGGGAGCATCTTGAGACTGTACAGCTTGCCCTTCACTATACAGGCTAGCTTTTCTGGGATGTCCAGTGGGGAACTGAACTCCCAACCTCTGGCTCCAAAGCCAGATGCCTAAAAAACTGAGCTACCCAGCCAGCAGTCTGCAGCCTGACACTATCTGGAAGATGAGATACTTACAGATAATTCTGCTGATGGATGTTATTCCATCAACAGATGACAAACAACTGTGTGTGAAAGATCTCTGCAATTTGCCCCACCTGTAGAAGTTATAGAGTTCCCATAGAAATTGCTCAAGATACCATACAAAATTGTTAATGTGGCTTTATTCCACATTAACTTTGCTCTTATCTCAACTAATTTTTTCCCCGCATTCAGTCAACACACCTTTGGACAGATTTTTTTTCTTTCATGTCCAGAGTAAACTTTTGGACAGATAGCATCACTCTCTTCTGAATATTATCTAATGCATACTTTTGGACAGATAGTATGAATCAGATATGATTCAGAAGAGAGTGACAAAAATGCTCATGTGTGAAAGAGAGGTCTATGTAGTATGGCAGAAGAAAGTAGAGGAATCAAGAGGGGTATAGAATGAAATTTGCACACCTTCACACAGCTTTCAAATGTCTTAAAATAGATACAGATGAAAAAAATATTTTCATTAGCTATGGGAATACCACAAAAGACAACTAGCTTTACAAAGTTAGATGAATTTGGGGCATGGATGAATCTACTACCATATATAACTCCATAGGAAATTGGTACAGTGTACTTCAATACAGCTTTTTCAAAGGAAACTGGACAAGCATCTGCCAAAGATCATTTGGATATAGTGGCTCAGCTATGAATTAGAATGAACAATCACTGGATACATCCTTCACTTATAACCTATATTTATCTTATTCTCAGCATAGGAACTTTGAATTCACTACAGATCTCCCCCCACTTATCCGCAGGGTCTTTCCTCCACTGTTTGACTTTCCCTGTGGTCTATCCTCACTGTGAGGCCGGGGGAGCAGTTTGTTCCCGGTAGGCTTTGTATGTTTTTGCTTTCGCTACTATATTGTATTATCCCCATTCCCATACCGCTTAAGGGCATTGAGCCGTGGGCTCCGTCCTTCCCCCTCTATACTGATATGTATTTTTGCTCTTTTATTGTATTTCATTGTATTTCATTATTGTATTTTATTGTGCAATATGATGTATTGCTATGTAACTTTGCTATGTATCCTCATTGTGTAATATGATGTATTGCTATGTAACTTTGCATCTTGTACGTGTAAATTGTATTTTTTGCTTTGTACTCTTCTTTATTTTGTACTTTTGTTCATTTGAGCACTGTGAACTGCTTTGAGTCATCCACAAAATGAGGAAAGCGGTATATAAAAAAATGAATTCAATTCAATTCAATTCCCACAGAGAGTCCTGAAACCTACCACAGCCTTCTACTTTCTGTTTGTTGAACAATGATAGTTCCTCTTTGAAATAAATAGTTACGCTGAAAATCCATTTCATATGAATATTTGGAAATGCCTTTAAGCAGTTCATTCCTCAAGAACAGTACTGGAAATCCTTTAAAGCATTTCTGACACAGAATCAACTCTCACAATTAAAATTAAACAAGGCATTCTGCTGTGGTAACAATAATCAGGATTTGGCTATTGTTTTAAAGTTTCTTAGAAGTTAAATTGTTTGAAAAACAGGCCTTTTTTCAGAGTTTAGATTTAAAGAGGCACTGCTATAATTCTTGAGATATTATATGCTATGAATCACACCAAATGCACACAGGAGAGCCAACAGCAAAGATGTGGAGAAAGAAACAGTTTGTTATAAACAATGCAAATATTTATTCTAATATTTAATGCCTGCCCAGCATGTCTGACTTTAATGCAGCATTATCTAACATCAGCTGCATGTCATATGTGCAAATCATTAATCCAAATTTAATTGTTCTTCCATTTCATTGTCTCAGGAAAAAGTTGAATAAGTATAAATATAAGTATATTAAGGAACAAACAGAGAAATTACCTCTCTGGGTAGCAGTCTAGCCATTTTGCCTGTATGGGTACATATTTTAATACAGTACTCCATCCTAATTGCTATTCCTATGCCACAGGCTGATGGTATTTGAAATGCTCCAACAGTATTCCTTATGTAATCTCTGGGATGACTAACATACAGTGATTAAAAACCTCACTTGGCTGCAGATTTTCTTTTAAGATTAAGCTTCAAACAGAAACATCTTCAGAATCAGTCTTCTTAGATTAACCCCCAATGCACACAAATACTAGAACACAACATGCTTCCATAGTATGTATTATTCAATACACTGTAGATCTTTTTTATTTTGTTTTATGTATGCAGGACATTTAGTTTCTTTTAGCAATAACTCATATCTACTGCTTACATGTTAATTACCGAATTGCAAAAAATATGTATATTACTTCAAGTGGCATGTCCCTTCAAAGACATACACCCAGATGCACACAGAATTACGTGCTGTGTTAAATGTACTTTCAAAATCTGAAAGGCCGTTCATTCACCTTACATCAATTCAACAGACCACTCAGCCAGTATCTACATACCGGTAAATAACCACGAGTTTTACCTCTGCCCCTGCATGGTCTGCTCTACATTAAATTTGCCAGTATGAACCTTTCATACTGATTAGAAAATAATATATTACTCTTCCCTCTGCTCTAAAGTTCTTAGTAGAAGGAAGTTAAGTACAAAACTCAACACATGAAATGCCACCTTTAAAAAATCCATTTATATCTGAAACGAGAGCTGCCATTACTCACTCATACAGCAAATGAACCTACTGCACTAGAACAGTCTTAGGTCAATTGTTTTCATATTTTCTAATCAAACTATGCTTCATTTTATAAATAATTAACCTAAAAGAAAATTCTCACCATCCCAAAGTCAATAAGTTAAAGCCTCAAATTCTTTCTCTCTACTTTCACTTGAGACATGATTCAGTGCACAATCCCAACTCTTTTTTTACAGATTTTACTTGTTCTGAGTGCTCTGATTATAGGTTTCTCAAAATGTTACTTTCCTACTTGAAAGTGTTCAACTTTCACATGTTAAATATTAAAACTAAAACAACTTTTATTTCCATATCCTGTTTTGATCTAAAACAACAGCCAGAAACATGATGTTAGCTATCCTAAGATTTAGATACCATTTTGGGGTATTGCAGAAGATATTAGATAAAATTTAGAAGAGACAATTAAGTATGAGCCTCTCCTTTGACTCACAAACTTAATAGATTGCTATTAATTTTGACATGCGTTAATATGGATCAGAATATGATTGCTTTTTCAAAATATATTCAAAATGAAACTACAAAAAAAAAGAACAGCAGCTAAGACGCTGACTGGAAGGCAGAAAGTCAGCAGTTTGATGCCCGAGTACTGCAGGAAAGAATGAGCTCCCATCTTTGTTCCAGCTCCTGCCATCCTAGCAGTTCAAAAGCAAGAAATTGCAAGTAGATAAATAGGGACCACTTCAGTGGGAAGGTAACAGCGTTCCATGCGCTCCAGTGTCTAGTCATGCCTGCCACGTCACTACAGAAATGTCTGCAGAAGCAGACAGCGCTGGCTCTTCGGCTTTGAAACAGAGATAAGCACTGCACCCTAGAGTCGGATACACGCCATCAGCTCCCGGGATTGGGAGCAGGTGGGAGCCACTGCTGCTGCCTCCGCCCTTCAGGCTCGGCCCTCCCAAAGGGCAGAAAAGGAGCCCTGCTGCCGCTCCCCTCCAGCGCTCCCTGCTTGCCCAGAGCCCACGCCATCGGCTCCTGGGATTGGGAGCAGGTGGGAGCCGCTGCTGCTACCTCCACCCTTTGGGCTCGGCCTGCCCGAAGGGTGAAAAAAGGAGTCACCACCGCCCACCAGCACTCCAGTGCTCCCTGCTCACCCAGAGCCCACGCCTTCGGCGGTTCAACTGCCAGGGAATGAGTGGCACTTGTGGGCCATTCCACCACCCTCAAGGGCCACCCCTGCCCCCGCCTTAGCTGGAACTTTAAGTGTATATATACTGTTATATTATTGTATCTTAGCTTGTGTTTTGTTGACTGATGTTTTTGTGGACTTTATATATTGTGTATTGATTGTATTGTGTATATTTTTGCTGTGTTGCACCTGTGTATTATTACATGTTGGAAACCGCTCTGAGTCGCCCGATGGGCTGAGATAGAGCGGTATATAAATTAAATTGAATTGAAGCAAGGGAACCCTTTAGCTTTACTATATTTGTGTAATTTTTGCATATATAATTTTTACATATATATTACAACAAATGACTGGAAAGAGAAGAGACAGAGATATCTACATATATTGGAATGCATGCCTAGCACATAGACTCACCATCCATCATTAGCTTTCTAAGGGTGATCATCTCTCACAATCTTTTGAAGACACTTTTGTTCACACAGTTTATTGCTTGCATGTGTAATGAATGAAACAGCCACAACTTTGTTTGTGGGTTTCTTTATCTAGCTAACTGCAGCACAATGTGACAAAACTTTACACATGTTCCACAGCGTTTCACTGTTCAAAACGTCAAGATATTGTTTTAGAGATAGTAATTTGTTCATCATCATTGGCTGCTACTTGTATCCGAGTTTACATTTTTTCCTGAAAGTCATTTTCACAGTAAATGGATGTGTCAGGGGAAATGCCATTGGCGTGAATTTGTTTAAGGTGTATCCCAGCTTGCCATGAAGTGACCCACACACTGTGATCATGGAGACATCGCCTCCACCACACCAAGATGTGCCATGTGGTGGAGGAAGGGCAAAATGGCCATCTGGCCCCAAAGCTGTCTGAGGGAGCATGAGAACCCCTGGACTGTAATGAAGGGGACAACATAGAAATCTTGACCGTTTAACTGACCACACATAAAGTAACATTGATTTATAAACCACCAAATATACCATTCTGCTTTAAGAAGCCATCTAATATGGAAAACCAAAACACGTTCATGTTGAAGGTTTCATCAGCCATAGCAAAATTTGAAGCTGTGAACATGACAACAAAAATGGTGAACTTGTTATAAAATGAGTGGATTCCCAGTCAATGTGCTTTACACATGATCCTAAACTACCCAGTTCATTTGACAATGGAAGGTAGCAGATAGTCTACAGGGTGGCCCATAAGTCCCTACATATCCACATCCTTCAGTGGGAAGGTAAACAGCGTTCCGTGCGCTCCAGTATCTATTCATGCCTGTCACATGACCACAGAAATGTCTGCAAAAAGCAGACAGCGCTGGTTCTTCAGCTTTGAAACAGATGAGCACTGATCCCTAGAGTTGGATGCGACTGGTTTTCAAGCAAGGGAAACCTTTACTATACAAATATAATCTGAAACAAAATGGGTGATGTGATTAATTCACAAAATTGCCGTTAGCTGGCAGCACCTTGATGGCACATTACAACAGAGGAAATCTGATGACAATACCATTCACATGACTGAGGAGTGGTAGTTGGAACTATCACATACCTGTCACATATCCTGGATTGGCCGAGATTTCCTGTATTTTTGCGCCGATTTTCGTCATTTCCTGCCCGGAGCTGCCACTACCCCGTAATTTGGCAGTGGGGGAAAATGAGTTACTGCACATCCCTTCTATGCAGCTCACTTCTACGCATGAGTAGAAGGCTTTTATGCATGCATAGAAGGCTTCTGTGCAGAAGGCGATGCGTAAAAGCCTTCTACGCATGCGTAGAAGCGAGC
The DNA here is from genome assembly GCA_035047345.1 of Bradypodion ventrale. Lineage (NCBI taxonomy): Eukaryota > Metazoa > Chordata > Lepidosauria > Squamata > Chamaeleonidae > Bradypodion > Bradypodion ventrale. The sequence continues at coordinate 114,833,700 of JAWDJE010000005.1, read as the reverse complement.
TGCGCAGAACGTTTCTGTGCAGGTCCATTGTACACATGAGTAGAAGGCTTCTACGCATGTGTAGAACGAACGTGCACAAAAATGTTCTGTGCAGAAATGTTCTACGCATGCGTAAAAGCCTTCTATGCATGCGTACAACGGACCTGCGCAGAAACGTTCTGCACAGGTCCTGTAATCTCCGGAGCTGCACTTGACAGGCATGAACTATCATGGTTTTTGACCATTATTCTTTTCCCAAGGATGGGGTTTATTCTCAAGTGTCTGTATCATCCTTAAACACAACTGGAATAAGCGTTAACAGCTAAAGGTAAACAGCCTGCAGTCAAGAACGGGGCTAATTAGTTCATACTTCAGAATGTGAAATAAACCCATACAACACCTGAAAGGCAGCTAGACAATGACTCTATTATCTGGTCCATAGCCATATCCTACTTCTCCACATGTACTCCATGGGCATCCACCATTTTTTCCACCCTGCTCCTGCTTTCACAGTTCACTATATAGCACTTTCCAACTTCTTTGACCATATTGTCTCTTGATCAGTATCATTTTCATTTTCTATCCATCCTTAACAGTTTGTACAGATTGGCTTATATGCTATGACTGAAACTTTCACCATTTTTTCTCAGGTACTAACCTTTTCTTCAGACTTTTCTCAATCTGCTCCTCCTGTTTCTCAGATGTTCTGCACTCCCTATCCCACATCTTTGCTATATTTATTTATTTCAAGCCCTTAAGTCTGTCCCTCCTGAAGTTTTAGCTCCAGACAGGATTTTGACAGGAGCCTATAGATACACCATGTGCTGGTTATTCTTATGCATCTCCAACATGCAGAAGGGATCTCCCATTTTCAATTATCTGTGACTGAGGGCACATAGTGCAAAACAGTAAATGCTCTGTCAATTATCATTGCATGACATATTGAGGGATTCGCAAAAGACCTCACAGTACTAATCAAGAGTTTACATGACACAGAAGGTCTAGTTCAAGGGAGGAAATATCCTTTAAATCATTTCCTGTAGTATTTATGTTTTATCTGTACTTGCTGAAATCTGCTTCAATGCAGTTTCCTATGGCCAAATATTTTAGCTCATTAATCAGTTAATGCAGCACCAGAGATAAATGTCCAGTTTGCTCTTCAGAGTTCTCAGATGTCGCTATTTTATGGCTTAAAAGAAAGTGATTTTTAAAAAAAAGTGATAAGGGCACTTTGCAAGCTTTTTAACTTGTACACAAATTTAGTACATCACACTTTTTAATCTTTTGCTTTCTGTGTAGACATTTTCAACACTCATATCAGATTCAATGTCAGTCTTTGGTGCTTAAAATTTCAGTTTCTTATCAGCAGGTTTCTTGCTTCACAACTTATGCCTCTCAATAATTTTGGTATGTTCCTGAAGGAGAACTTTTAATATCTCTGTGCATATGATTATGTATGTCTTCAGTGATTATAGTACACCTAACATGAAAAATCTTGTAAACTGCACTACTCTTGATAGACTGTGCAGTAAACTGTATAGTGTTTTAATTAATTTCTTAATTAGAAACCTAAAGTGTGATACTTGAAATGTAACAGCCATGTGGAGAAATACTACTACTTTATATTGACAGCTACAAAGAAGAGATGTGTGGGGGGGAGGGGGATGTGAGAAACAGGTTGCTTTTTTTTAAAGGAAAAAATTATACAATTATGCTGTTCACTATTTGTATGGCTGCTTTTCTGATGTTGCATGTCTTACTGTACTGTAAAATCTTATACATGTTTACTTGAAAATAATATATTCAGTGAAGTTTGTTTCCTAGTAAATGTATTTAAGATTGCAGCCTTAATGCTCCATGCTGACAAATTGTACAGTATTACGGATAGGGAAATGATGTTTATTTATATTTATGTTTACATTTCTGGCCGCTATACTGATACAAGATATATCATTTGAGGCTTCCTCATCCATATGACATGCTTCTTTACCCTGATGTAATGTGCATAGGGGCTGTGGTGGCTTAGTGAGTAAGACACTCTGCTTAATGACTAGAACAGGGGTTCCCAACATTTTCAAGCCAGGGGCTGAGTCATGCTCTCTCAGTCAGCTTTGAGGGCCAGACAGCGATTCTGCCTTGCCTGCACAATGGGAGTGGCCATTTTGTCCCAGCAGCTTCAAAGAGGCAGCCATTTTGTTTCTCAAATCCTTGTAGGGGTGGGGGGCCACATGAAATGGTGCCACAGGTTGGATCCGAACCACGGGCCATAGGTTGGGAGCCTCTGGACTAGAAGGTTGCTAGGCCACCAAGTGTTGCATGATGGAATGAGTACCACTTGTCTGTCCCAGCTTTTGTCAACCTAGCAGTTCGAAAGCAAGATATTGCAAGTAGGTAAACTAGTACCACTTTGGCAGGTAAGGTAACAGCATTACCTGCCACATAACCACGGAAACTTCTGCAGAAGCAGACAGCACTGGCTCTTTGGCTGTTAATGGAGATGATCACTGCCCCCTAAAGTTGGACATGATGGCTTTCGAGCAAGGGAGATCTTTACCTTTACCTACCTTTAGTGTATGAGAACCAAGACAATAGAAACAGCCGAAGGGTTGGCTTAACACATCTTTATTGCATGATGGTCCGGGGGAACATGTGGTAATGGTGGATGAACAGCTCAATATATACTGTGGCTATACATTTGAATGTGGCTCCTCGATAGGCCATTGGCTACTGTCTGCGTGACGTCATTCCCCGTCACGCCCTTCTTGTCCAGGTGAGGTGGTGGCGGGAATCTTCCCACGCTGTAGTTGTTTGGGGAATTGGAACCATGTGAGCTGGGCGCTCGCTATTGCCCCTAGTGGTCACTAGCTCGCGCCCTGATATAGAAGGTTACAGTGTTACAGCTGATGGTTATTATATCCACTCATTCGAGTGTTACATTACTTAAAGGTATACTATTTCAGACACAACATCCCTCCCCCCTAGGATGAGATGAAGTCTTTCATCCAATATGGTTTATTGCAAACGCGTTTTGGGCGCAAGGCTGGCTGGCTTGTCCCGGGGGCGCTATCACTTCTGTGTTCCCTGGTCTCTTGTCCTGCAATGGGAGAGGGAGACTCGTTAACGACTTGCCGCGGCTCCGCGGCTTTTGGGGTAGGGGTAAACTCCATTGTGGGAAAACCGGGGGCACTGAGGGCTAACGAAAAACCCCGCTTCTCGCCTGGATGGGTGGGGGACCACTCCGAAAAAAACCCCCGGTTTTGTAACTCAAACTCAAAATCATCTACTGGGGGATCTGTGGGGGTATCCCTCAGGATATCTATGGGGACAAACTTATTCCCTTCCCCCCTTGGTGGGGACCACTGGCCCCCCTCTCCTCCCCCTTGGGCTGAACGGGTGGGGGAGAACCCTAACGTTGAATCCTGTTCTGCACTGTCCCCGCTCTGGTTTCCGGAGACCCGGCGCCGGAGTTGGTCTGCGTGCCGCCTCCAGAGTAGACCTGTGCTGGTCTCTACGCAATACGACACGGGACCTGTCTGCCCAATGACTACGCCCGGAACCCAGGCTGGCCCTGCGCTAGCGTAGTTTCTGCAATGCACCGGGGCGCCTATTTCGAAACTCTTCGTGCCCGCTAACCCGATGTTCCTCCCAGTGTCCTCCACCCTTGTAGGGTCTAGCCTGGTCAGTATCGTAGTCAGCTTTCTGCGCATTAGGAGCTCCGCGGGCGAGTATCCTGACGCTAGGGGGGTCACCCTGTATCCCAGCAAAAACTGACACAACTGCAGGTTTAAATCCCCGGGGCCCATGCGCCTCAGTGCGTCTTTGGTGGTATGCACGAGGCGTTCTAACTGGCCATTCGTCGCCGGGTGGAAAGGCGCGGAGGTGATGTGCCGGATGGCGTTGATGTCGGTGAATGCCCTGAATTCGGCGGACATGAAACAACTAGCGTTATCGCTAACAAGGGTGTCAGGTATACCGAACGTGCTGAACACCCTGCGCAATTGTTTAATTGTTGCGGCTGAGGAGGTGTTCGCAACTGGGATAACCTCCAACCACTTGGAGTAAGCATCCACTATGAGGAGAAAAAGCGATCCTCTGAAAGGGCCCGCAAAGTCAATGTGTACGTGGGACCACGGCCCCTTTGCCGCATCCCATTCCCTGTGCGGAAGTCGAGCCTCTTCGGGCCGGGAGCTTTGGCAACTCTCGCAAGTGCCCACCATGTGCTCGATATCGGCGTCCAACTGGGGCCACCAGAAGTAGCTCCTGGCCAATGCCTTGGAGCGGACAATTCCAGGGTGGCTGACGTGCAGCAGCTTAAGCACCCTAGCTGTCAGGGATTCAGGGACGATTACCCGCTGGCCCCACAGGAGGCACCCCCTCTCCAAGGACAGTTCTAGTTTTTTCCTAAAAAATGGGGCGAACTCCGCCGCCGGGGAGGACGTTGGCCACCCTTTCTGCACCCAAGAACTGACCAGGGCCAACGTCTTGTCCTTGCCTGTCACCTTGGCGATCTCTGCGGGCACTATGGGGGGTGAATCTAAGACCTCTATCATGAGCACTTGGTGGTCTTGTTCCACCTCACACACGTGGCTGCTTGTGTGTGGGAGGGGTGACCTCAACAGGGCGTCCGCGTGGCTTATGTCCTTTCCAGGGCGATACACCAGCGCGTTCTGGTACGCGTTTAAAAAAATGGCCCACCTGAGCATCCTAGGGGACAGAATCTGTGGCGTGGGCTTGTCTGCAGTAAAAATGCCTAGCAGGGGCTTGTGGTCAGTCACTATGGTGAAGGGGCGGCCATAGAGGAAGTCGTGGAACTTTTTCGTCCCAGCAATTATCGCTAACGCCTCCCTGTCTGTCTGTGCATAGTTGCGCTCTGCCTTAGACAGGGACCTGGAGTAGAATGCCACCGGGGCCTGCCGCCCGTTTTCCAACACGTGGCACAGAACCGCCCCCACCCCCACTGGGGATGCATCACATATCAGAACCACTGGTCTCTTGGGGTCAAAATGGGTTAATATGGCATCTGAGGACAAGAGTTGTTTCAGCTCATTGAATGCCCTCTCCTGGCTCTCGCCCCATTTCCACGCCTCGTCCTTTTTTAGTAACTTATGAAGTGGCTCTGCTACCGATGCCTTCCGAGGCAGGAAGGAATGGTAGAAGTTTAAGAGCCCCAGGAACGACTGCAATTCGGGCTTGGAGGTGGGGCGAGGAGCATTTTGAACGGTGGCCACCTTTGATTTGGAGGGTTTGATGCCTGCAGGGGTTACCCGGAAGCCCAAGAACTCGACCTCTTTTGCGAAGAAGACGCATTTGTCTTTCCGCAGCCTCAACCCCGCCTTTTCGAATAACGTCAGTACTTTGTCTAGCCTCTCCGCCAATTCTGACTCACTCCCCCCCGTTATCAACACGTCATCAAAGTATGGTAAGACCCCCTCCAGACCCTTTAAGAGGCGTTCCACGAGCGTTTGGAAGATGCCTGGTGCCGAGTTCACACCAAACTGTAGGCGCGTTACCTGGAACGCCCCCTTATGAGTGACTATCGTCTGCGCAGCAGCTGCAGCTGGGGTTACCGAGAGCTGCTGGTATGCCTGCGCTAGGTCAAGCTTTGCAAAACACTTTCCCCCATGTAACCTGGCCAACAGGTGGCTGACTACCAGCACCGGATACGCATTTGGGCGTATCGCCTTATTAATGGTACATTTGTAATCAGCGCATATTCGAACCTCCCCGTTGGCCTTCAGCGCTGTTACAATCAGAGTTTCCCACTCCGCGGAATCAACAAGAACAAGGATCCCCTGGCCCACCAATTTGTCCAGTTCCGCCTCTATCTTGTCCTTGAGTGCAAAAGGCACTCTGCGCAGTTTGAGTCTTATTGGGCGGACCTCCGGGTCCAGGTTGAACGCAACTGGGGGTCCCTTGAATTTTCCGAGTCCCTTCTTGAACACTTCGGGATGCGCATCACACACCTCCTGTATTGGGTCAGTCCCAACGGCATGCACCCCCCCAATGAACAAACCCAGGGGCTTAAACCATTGAGTCCCAAGGAGGCAACAACTCCCCCCCTTGAGAACAACCAGGGGAAGTTCCGTGGCGCGTTGCTTGTATTGGACCTTGAATTTTCCAACCTCCAACACCGGAATGCTATTTCCCTGCACGTCCCGCAGCGTAGACCTCAGTGCTCTGAGCTTGGGCCGCGCGTTGGGGGAAATTCCCAAAAACTCCCTCTGGGAAATGATTGAATATGAGGAACCCGAGTCTATCTCCATCTTAACGGGGGGCCCTTGCACCAGTACCTCAACAAAATAACGGGGGTGTCCTAAGGACACGCTGTGGACTGCCGTGTCGTCGTCGCTGTCGTCGGAGATGCGGTCCACGCCGTCCTGCTTCCTCGAGGGCCGGACGCCTTCCTGGATCCTCGGTGAGCGGTCTGTCGAGCCTTTCTGGTCTCTGCGCCACCGTCTGCAAACCTTGGCTATGTGCCCTCGACGCCCACAGTTGTGGCACTCGGCCTTCCGGAACGGGCACTTGATGCGGTCATGGGCCGCCCCGCAGCCGTTGCAGCGTCGGCCATCCTTCCGCACCTTCCGGATGTCCTCGTCCTCGCTGCTCTCCGTGGAGGAGTGTGGCGCCCGCCTGGCTGCTTGCACCGAGCCCGCTGCCTTGTCGGGTTGTGGGGGCCTTGCTCTGAACCCCTTAACCCGGCTCTCGTGGCTTCCGCCGCCTGCGCCTCCTTCATGACCTCTTGCAGCGTCGGGGGTGGCTCCTGGTTCATCAGCTTTCGCTGAACCTCCTCGTCCCACAGGCCACACAGCATGCGGTCCCTGAGGGCGATTTCCAGGTTCTCCCATTTGCATGGGCCGGCGGCCAGCTGGAGGGCCGCTGCAAAGGCAGCCACGGACTCACCAGGTGCCTGGACTCTCTTCCAGAACACGTCCCGAGCCGAAAACATCGAAACCGAGGGCTGGAAATGGTCGCGCATCGCTTTCAGGAGCTGCTTGACCGGCACTTCGTTCACCTTCTTCGGAGTCACCAGGTCCACCAATACCTTCATGGCGGGGAACCCGAGCATCCTGATGAGAATGGCCCTCTTCTTCCCCTCGTCTGAGATATCGGACACCATCAGTGCGCTTTGGAAGTCCATCTCGAAGAGCTCCCATTCTTCTGGTTTGTTGATGTTGAAACTGGCCTGTGTTGTCTTGATTCCGTGGGGATCCATTATCCCACCTTCGTCGCCAATTTAGTGTATGAGAACCAAGACAATAGAAACAGCCGAAGGGTTGGCTTAACACATCTTTATTGCATGATGGTCCGGGGGAACATGTGGTAATGGTGGATGAACAGCTCAATATATACTGTGGCTATACATTTGAATGTGGCTCCTCGATAGCCCATTGGCTACTGTCTGCGTGACGTCATTCCCCGTCACGCCCTTCTTGTCCAGGTGAGGTAGTGGCGGGAATCTTCCCGCGCTGTAGTTGTTTGGGGAATTGGAACCATGTGAGCTGGGCGCTCACTATTGCCCCTAGTGGTCACTAGCTCGCACCCTGATATAGAAGGTTACAGTGTTACAGCTGATGGTTATTATATCCACTCATTCGAGTGTTACATTACTTAAAGGTATACTATTTCAGACACAACACTACCTTTACCTAATGTCCACCATGGACTGAGATTACATTACATCAAAGCAAGAAAAACTAGCACATGATAGTATGCTCCATTTAATCACATTTGAATTTATGATTTAAAAAATATGTCATGGTAGATTTGTTATATTTTGTAAAGCAGTGTCATATATACCATTCTTTCAAGGCAACAGTTTTTCCCCTCATGTGCACTAATTACTCTTTCCAGTTCCCAGTGCTGCTTAACTGCTGGTTGATTTCTCAGTTTTCATGGGTGAATTCCCACCCACCCCCACTGATCCCTTTTATCTACTTTCAGTATCACAAAGTTTCTGCAAGAAGCAATAGAGCCTCTCTTCACAAGGCAGTTGTCCAACATAAGAGACCGCCATTTCTCATTTAAATAAATAAAAATGATGCCACTGCACTCTGTCCCCAACAAAATCACATCACAGTTGTTTTAGAACCTACAGGTCAGGTGGTGAGTATTATTTATTTACTCACCAGTGCAGCTCCCGGAGCAGCGGTGAGGCATGAGCATAATGCCCACGACCCATCACTATTCCTTTGAGGGGGAAAACTTCCCCGATAAACCATAATGTCAAAGAACACATAAGCTTTTTTAAAAAGAGAAGAAAAGGATCATTGGAGAATTCACCTCTGCACTCAATTATATCAATCTCTGAAGTGCATGATTTGATCATACTGTAGAAGCAGAGATTCATAAACACCTAAGAGAACAGATAGGGCCTATAACTGAAATGTTTCTAGCAGTGAAACTTTCTCTCAGCTTTCTTAACACTTCTTTCCCTGACCAATATCCAATCATTTTGCATAATTTGCATACATCTAGAGATGAGACACTAAGCTTGACTGCCAGACATTCAAGACCCAAAATGCTGCATTTGAGCGGCTGTCATCTGGCCCATTTCCTGCCAATCTAGCAGTTCGAAAGGAAGAAATTGTAAGTAGATAGATAGGTACCGCTTCAGCAGGAAAGATAACAATGTTCCGTGAGCTCCAGCATCTAGTCATGCTTGCCACAACCACGAATATGTCTGGAGATGCAGACAGTGCTAGCTCTTTTGGCTACAAATAGAGATAAGCACCTACCTCCTAGAGTCGGACATGACTGGCTTTCGAGTAAGGGAGACCTTTACCTTTACTAGAAATCAGTTCTCCTACCAAAACCAGTAAAATGTTTTTTACTCCTAGGATCCATCAGACCCCACCAGTGCTAGATTAAGGGGAGTTCCACCTCAGAAAGCAGGACCAGCTTCCTAAAAAAAATTTATTTGCTCTTACATACTTATCTTAGAAGGGAGTCTAATGCTGATGTAAACTTTTCTATGCTGCTCCTTGGCATATGTACCAGCTGAAACTGTCACTGTTGTTTGCACTAAATGTTTAAGTATTCCAGGAAGGTGCACAACATAGGGCCAAATTACTTACATTTCTATCCATACTCCATCCCAGCCTTGTCTGCCATTATTCTCACCCTTATCCCTGCAGCACTCTTTGTTTGAGTTTGTTTTACAAAGTGACAAAGTGCTCTACTGTCTAAACATGGCTATCTCTGAGTCCCTACTGCAAAATTTATCTGACTTAGTGGTAAACTAGTCATAAAAATAATTTTAAAATCTTTTGAAAGAGGTTGCAGACTTGAGAGCTAGGGAAGTAACACTGAACCATCATAATCCACTGAAGACATCGTCCTCAATGTAATTAGGACACACCCTGCAACTGCCAAAAAGAACACCATAGGCATACCTGTCAACCTTCCCGGATTGGCCAGGATTTCCCGTTTTTCGGCGCCAATTTTCGCCATTTCCCGCCCGGAGCTGCCGAAACCCCAGAATTTGGCAGCGGGGGGAAAGGCGTTACTGCACATCCCTTCTGTGCAGCTCGCTTCTACGCATGCGTAGAACCCTTCTACGCTTGTGTAGAACCCTTCTACGCATGCATAGAAGGCTTCTGTGCAGAAGGGGATCGTAGAAGCCTTCTACGCATGCGTAAAAGACTTCTACGCATGCATAGAAGCGAGCTGCACAGAACGGTTTGTCCCGGATTGTCCAGAGCCGCGGTTGACAGGTATGACCATAGGTTAATGATGGCTTACCTTAGCACGCCAGGTGTTCTTGAGCTTCAATTCCCAGAGGTCCGGATCAGCAGGATTGTTGGGCTTCTGGGAATTGAAGTCCAAGAACAGCTGGAGTGCCAAGGTTAGCCATTACTGCCATAGGTGATCATACAAGCCTAAAAGCAATACAAGCAATTTGAGAATACATGCTACCAAATGTTTTGTCCAAACATGTAATGGGTAGGGTGTTGGACTGAACTTGAGATAACTGGACTTCAGTTTCACTGGTTGCCATGTAACTCAGTGCATGACCTTAGATCAGGGGTTCCCAACCTTTTCCAGCCGAGGGCCGGGTCATGCTCTCTCAGTCAGCTTCGAGGGCCAGATGGCCATTTCACCCAGCCTGCATGGTGGGGTGGCCATTTTGTCCCAACAGTTTCAAAGCATAGCCATTTTGTTTCTCAAATACCCTTGGTAGGTGTGGGAAGCCACATGAAATGACCCTGCAGATTGCATCCATCCCGCGGGCCTTAGATTGGGAACCCCTGACTTAGATCAACTGTTCTCTTTCAGAGTAAATTTCCTCACGCAGCCATTGTTTTTACAGAGACAAAGTTGGGGGTGGGGAGTCATACAAGTTGCCTTGACCTCCATGAAGGAAAGACCAGCTATAAATAAGTACATAATTATTGAGTGAGCAAGTACATATATAATAAATAGCCCTGTAAACATCACTAAAGAATGACATTTACATGTTTTGTTGCCTGTGTGTACACACTGTTATAAGCACATTTGTATAACCACTGAAACTTTTCTGATTACATTACAAACTTGTTGCAAACCTCTGTCTGTAAGTTGTATGTTTTATATATATACAAATCTACTGACAATAAATAATTCTTTCAAATGTAAGAACATCTGTAAATTATGAAATGCAAACATTTTTGTGCCTTGTGCAAAATTCTTAGATTTGGCACTGGGCTCAATCAATGAGTTGTCATGTTCATCTAACTCATAAACCAGCAAGTACTTCCTCTCATGTAATAGTATATGGCTCTGCCCTATCAGACTCCACAGCATCCAAGGCAAGGGCTTAACTAGGAGAAAAGAGGATCCTGAGTGATTTCTAGGAAGTTTTTAATTGCTCTCAAACAGCCATGGTGCACCCATGACAGATTATATTATCCAAATTGCCTGGGGTAGCTCAGTCAACAAGGTCAGCAATTTTCTAATTTTGCCTTTGTACACATAAATTAGCATATGTAGTTTTATGCAAATCAAGACTCCTTTTTGTTAAGTTGTGTATCTCCTGGGTTTTGATGATAAAGCATATCTCCTGCTGATGATCCTAAGTTTTAACCTCAGTGGAACTGACAACACTAGCCACAAGCCAACACACCAGAGTGTTACAGAACTGAGCGTTCACTATTCCTAAATGGCACCATTTCAGGCTATGATTGGTAATAATATTTCTAACCTCTGTTACATGAAAAATCCTCCCTACACATCGAAAATTAAAATGCAGGACATGAAACTGCAGATCCCCCACCCCGCAGTTTCCTATTTTCTTCTTTTTGAAAAATAATGGTGATTTTTTTATATAAAAAAAACATGTCCCAATTATGCATGACAGTAAAATGTATGGGAGATGACTGCCTAAAGCAGCCAATGATTCAATGGCAAGTGCTTGAGTTATGAACTGGAGACATGCCAACTCATATCTCACTCTGTTACGTTAAGTGGGATACCTTCAGAACACTACCTTCTACATTTTGTTTGAAAGTTTCCTAAAAATGAAAGTACAGACCATTTCCCAAAGTTTATAGAAAGAATCTTAATACACATGCATCTAAGCAATACATTGCAGAAGCACTGAATTTAAAAAAGAAACCTAATAAAGTACAGTCTCCTGAGTATACATTTATTTCTGCAATATAAAATAAAATTAAATTCTTCAATCTCAAAAACTATTAAAAGCTAGTATTTAAAATGCATGAAGCATTAAAAGAGGCATCAAAATTAAAATAATCTCATAAATCTCATCATTTAAAGTCTTTCTAGAATACTGATAGAGACAGAAAACAGCTGCCCTATAGACTAAAGCAATAAATTATAAGTATTTTAAGTGTTTTTCATTTTCACCACAGAAAATTCCTCTATAGTCAATGTGATAAGAATATACAAAGACAAACTAACTGGTTCTTTATAATAATAATAATAATAATAATAATAATAATAATAATAATAATAATAATAATAATAATAATAATAATAATAATAATAATAATAATAATAATAATAATAGAATATCTTTCTGTACTTCAAGAAAGATAAAGCATGCATTCTTCAACTATTGTCCAGTTTGAAAAATCACTTGTAGGTGAAAAAATGGATAGTGACTGAAAAAGCATTTTTGATTCAAAAAATTAATCAAGAAGTCCTTTCTCAAATTACCAATATAATAAATGTAATGACAGTGAAAAGTACCTTGAATTTCCTCTTTCCATCCTCTGTGGCATGATAAGAACTTGCAAAAATATCTGCCCTATTTTAGAATTTGGAATCTTATTCATTGTAAGCTACGGGGTACTTTCTATTTTAAGAATCAGGAGTCCTTTCCAGCAGCATAAGCAAAAATCTCAGTTTAAGTCCCAATTTTAAACATTGAGCATACCCAAATATGAATATAGCTTGCTATTAGGATCGCTCTTGGTGCTGGTCAGTTTGAATTAAATTACGGCAACCACACGTATGTTGACGGAGAACACTCCATTTGCCCTTTCCCCCCTGTTTCTTTGTGACACAGCCCTCGGGCTTCATGCTTTTCAAAAGATTCCTGATTATTCTGCTTTGTAGCCCATGTGCAGAGTTTCTACAAATCAAAATACAGCTATGGGCATCGTTATCTGAGGTCATAACCCTATGACAGTATGTTGTGTCATTTAAATGGACAATGGAGAAACCCCTTCCTTTGTTTTCTTCTATTTCATCTTCTCTATCTTTTTCAAAAAAAATATTTCCTTTACTGATGCAGTACAATTTTAGATACACTGCAGGTGCCCTTCGGTACTTGCAGCACAGCACTGAATAATTAGAAGGAAAATTGTCCTTTCAATACCCTGATACTCTCCTGCTTTTGATTTATATGCACATTTTAATCCTGGTGCTGCTGGAATTGTACTCCACAGTACATGTTCTCCCTGGAAAAGTTTCAAAGAGCAATAATTCCCAAGGTTTCAAAACTGCATTGCTGTAGCACTATTCCACATACTTTACAAGCAAACGAACAAAAATGAAGGTTGATGTGACCTACAGTAGTGAATGACAACTGTGTAAGAAAAATTAAATGGAGTCTTGGTTTTGTGGTTTAAAATGGATTCTGTTCATTCACTTTCCTTCCTCAGAGCGGGTGAATTCCTAGAGAGACAAGAGGGATGGAATTAGGCCTCGAAGCGCTTGGGTGCAAATTCTTGTCCTCTGGAGATAGTTAAAATAACCTGGAAATGTGAGTATGGAAGTGTTGTGTCCAAGCGTTATTTATTAAACTGCCATTAGTGGCGTAAAGTCTATGGCAGAATAGCGCACCTTTTGCAAGGGCGCCATTTTCAAACTACTGTCAGTAAAAGCTGATTCGTCAGTACAAATGTTCCCGCTTCCCCGCCGAAATGTATCAACCTGTGTAACTGCTGTTCTCACTGTATATAAGTTGGCCACCTTGTACATGATACCCAGTCTGGTATCTCAGAGCTGAATAATAAATCACTTGTGTTTGACCCAATCCTGCTGGTCAGAATACTTCTTAAGCGCCGGACTCAACAGGAAGGGAAGATGATGTATATTGAAATTTGGAATTTTATTGGATAAGAGAGAGAAAAGGTGAGACAAAGGATGAAATATGGGTTTTGTTAATCTTAGAATAAAGAGAGAAATGCCATGTTTAATTTGGAGAAGAATGACGACAGATGCTTATGAGAAGGAAGTAGGGAAATGTAATCCTTGTTCAATTAAATGGGTAGGCCAGGGAATAAATATAGATAGCAATTCTTTTCTTGTTTAAACAATGGGAAAGGGGGGAAAAATGAATGTTCCTTTTTATTGTTTTAACGTTTTGTATTCCTGATTTTTAATCTACCGTATCTTTTTACATATAATAAAGCTTTTGACTTTTACAGACGACCATTTGGATTTTTATTTGAAGCATAAACTGGTGAGAGTATTCCAGTTCCTTTTGAACCTTTTTGGCAAAAGCTACCTATTGCTACGCCCTACCTGATCTGGTTGGTTTGTAAGCGAAAACAACCAGAAATTGAAACCTCTCATAGATTTCCCTAGCCTGGAGCAGAACCTTACGTACTCTGAAACAGGAAAGGCCTTATGCTGGCTTCCTAAATAGGTGGAATGGGCCCTGTGATAGTGGGATAATGGGCTATGTTATCCTTACAAATTGTGAAAAGAGACAGGGAAAAGGGAGGGAAGGAGAGCATCAACAATTGAACTGGAGATAAATTGGAGCACTCTGTAGCTGTATCTGGACCCTTTTCTCTGGGAGAAGAGCAATTTGAGTGTGGATGAAAGATCACTCAGTAGAGACATAAACTAGATCACAATGTTTCTTTTCAACAAGAAAAAAGAAGTCCTCAAATTCTCCAATCCACACAAGCCCATTGTCAGACTTGATCTTTAGTTTAATTGTTAGTATATCAGCTTTTTTTTTTACTCATGCTCTCCATCAAACATAGTCCACATACAAGGAAAAAGTTGAGATTGAGTCCCACTTCACTATCATCACAAGGGTAAGTTCTATAAGTAGGCTGCATGAGACAACTCCTTCAAGTGACAGGTAGTAAAGTCTGACACTCCTTAGAGTGACAGTGTTCATGCTACCATTGCTATAGCATCCTCTCTCTATAATGCTAACATTAGGGATGTGCCACTTTTTTGAATCCTTACCCACAATTTAGAGCTGTCATGGGATGTGCCACTTTTAATTTTTTTAAATTTTTACACCAGACTCCAACATCTCCATTCTAGGCACTCTACCTGCCAGATCCACACCTACATTGGCCTCAACTGGTGAAAGGCTGTACTTAAAGGCCCGGGCAGGCTCATTTTTAGCCTATCGTATGTTAGCAAAGAAAGTTGTTCCAAGCACCAGTTTATGTCTAACAGGTTGCATCTATATTTGGGAATGACCTCTTCCAGCATTGATATCCAAGATCCTTTCCATCGGAAACAACAGAAATGGCATCACATGCAAGGCCAATGCCCCATACTGTACTACATCAACCCACTAAAGGAATAAGGAAGTAAACAAGACTATAGTCTGCAATGGGTCTCAAAAATTTATTATTAAGGTTTGAGATCAAAAGAACCAGAGAGATAGGTATGCAAACTCAAAATAGTTGGGCTTTTTAAAAGGCCATCTAACTTCCTTTCCATATGGCAAGTGTTAGAAATGAAGATACAGTGGAACCTCATACAACAATTGCCCCCTATATCAACGAAATCGCATAATAATTAGGTTTTTTGGGGGGAATCGTGTCCCGCATAACAATTTTCCCTATGGAAAAAAATTGTACAACAATTTTTCAATGGGAAAAACCACTTAACAAAAAATCGTTGTACGATGCATCCCATAGGGAAAATTGCTATATGATGTATCGTATAGCAATTGTTTCGTACAACAATGAGACCCATGGAATGGATTAAAATTGTTGTATGAAGTACCACTGTAATTTCAAAAGCAGGTGGCAACATGCCATGGATAGGATTTTGGATAAGAAGGTGGGAATAAAATATCCCATTGGTGGTTTTCATTAAGGTTGGTGAGTTACAACTTTTGCAGACACTGAACAAACACTGTGATAATGTAGGAAGCCAGTTATACATGGAGGAAGTACACTGTGAGATACTAACTGTACAAATTATCATCATCATTGATCCAGTAAAATAAGCAGCAGCATGCTAATCAGGCACAATCAGTGAGAAGTTGCACAATGAGATGTGGGACACATTACTTCCTCAACTTCTTTTCAGAGATAGATCATGCAAAAAAAAAAAAAAGACTTTCTCCTTAGATAAGGAAAAACTTGGTCAGCACAAGATAGCATCCAAAAGATGAGAAGAAAGCATGGTTCTTATCAGTCAGTACGTTTTACTAATTTTAAATTGAACAGCAGGCATTTCTCCTTTTTTTTAAAAAAAAAGAGTCTTATTTTTCTCAGATCTTCACTCTAGATCCACTCTAATCAAAGTTCCAATTAAAATTCCTCAATGACTGTTCTTCAAAGCAACTAAATCAAGCTTTTGAATAAAAAGGAAAGCAACCTAGTGGATCAGGAAATAAGATGACCTATCCTTTCAAAATTCTTATGTATTACTTTTTTAGCCCTGAAGGTATACATACATTATTCTGCAAAATAATATTTTAATAACATTAATTACTGGTAATTTTAATTTTTTTAGTCATAACAGGCAATATATATTCATCATGTGTGTTGTCTGACAGTGTTGTCTGATAGCCATTTTGAGTAATTTTTCTAATATTCAAATATATTTTTATCAAATATATATATAGAATTATATTTTATAGCATAAATGTAAATTTTATAAAGCAATGAAGGCCCTGCCAGCAGATGTAGAAAGTGATGTGAAAGTGGCTATCAAAACAACTGGAAAAATGTATCACCAGGAACAGATTGGATAACAGGAGAGCAATTTCAACTCATAATGACTGAATTTATCAAAATCCTAATAAGAATATGACAGCATACAGAGAAAACAAAACAATTGTCTATAAAGTGGAAACATCCAAAATACATTTTAATTCCCAAAGAAAAGATACTGTACTCTAAAAAACAACTGAATGACATCTATTATAGAAACACTAAAGATCCTTAAGTGAAAGGATGTGTCAGTGCTGCTGAAAACCAAGGCAAACATAATCAATTCTATTGTATTCCCAATTATTATAAACATATTTGAAATCTGGACAATGAAGAAAGGTGAGAAAGAAAACCTGATTTGTGTGAAATGTGATATTGGAGGAGAACTACAACCAGAAACATAAATGCATGGATGCTAGATGAAATCAATTCTAAAGTCTCACTGGAAGCATAAATGACTAAACCGAAGGTACAATGAGACACTGCTTGGGGCATCTTCTTGGGAATCCCCTGAAGCAAATGGTGAGCCACTGTGTGAAACAGAATGCTGGACTGGATGGGCTGTGGCCTGTTCCAGCAAGGCTGTTCTTATGTTCTCATGGGGTGCAATCAGAAAGGAATGGGTCCCATAGTTTGGGGACAGACTGGTTCACTTCTTTTCTGGTGACCACATGATGTACAACCAATCACAAACCAGCTTGCCCTTTATCCAAGTCTATCTACACCTTTTGGGATCTCTGTCAGACACTAATGTTTTCTTCATGTGTATAGTAATGCTCTGTTTTGTTTGATTCCAGCACAAATAATCACTGGTATCAAACCTAAGTGGATCATTTATCTTTCATTTTGCTTTAGCCACTAAAGATCTAACCTTCATGAAGATGGAAATGATTAAATAGAGGTGGAAAGAATGCCACTTATTAATAAAAGTAAAGTTCCCTTATCATACCAGCTGCCATGGAGAGGTAGACAGAAGAATATGTGGCATATTTTCTTTTAAAAAACACCCCTTACAATCATGCATTCAGTTGATTAGATAGCAAGGCAATTCAGCACTTTGCCACTATAAACATTTTTTAACACATGCAGCTTTCCTCTGCTCCCTCACAGAGGTGCATACAGGACAGGACATGGAAGGGGTCATTCATTCATTCATACTATCTATCTGGGTGTTTTCCCCACTCTGGGTGGTGTACAATATTACAAAAAGTTATAAATACAACAACAATAAAAAACAAATCTCAACTGATAAAGTATGAAGCAAACAATAGGTTAAAAACCAGCTAAACTGTTAAGTGGCATTAGGCAAGATATAACTAAAAGCCTCTTTGAAACAAAGTTCTTTAGTTGTTTTTAGTTAATATGCCCAGGGATAGGGTTTGACACAGCTCCGTTGGTAGGGCATTCCACGGTGTGAGTGCCACCACTGAGAAAGCCCTCCTCCTTGTAATAATATTTGGAGAATAACACTTGATTTCTACCCTTTTCAGCTGACATTGATACCTTGTATTTAAAAAAAAACCATAGTTTACAACACTACCACTATGTGGCCCCATCCATTCCAGAGGCCAAAAAAGGGTTTCAAGGCCACTTTAGTTCCTGGTTTTATTTATTTATTATTTATTCATTTAAATTTATATGCTGCCCCCTCACTCTAGGGTGACTCTGGGCGGCTCACAACAAGCATAAAACATATAAAATCATCCCATAAAATCATTAAAAAGACAACCCCGTAAAAACCCATTAAAAGACAGTTAAAAGGCCTACCCACACACACCCATCAGTACAAGAGAGTCACTTTATCTTAGAAGAGCCAACGGGTGGGGACCACTTCCCCATCAGCCCCCCACACTTGCCCTGCCAGCCAGGTTTTGAGCCCTTTCCTAAAGGGCAGCAATTCCGTCGCCAGCCATAATTCACCTGGCAGGAGGTTCCACAGAGTTGGAGCAGACATGGAGAAGGCCCTCCTCTTTGTGCTACAGAGGTGTGCTCCTCTAGCCGAGGGAACAATAAGGGAGCCCCTCCGGTCCGCTCTGGTTGGACGGGCAGACACTCTTAGGGTGACGCAGTCTTTTAGGTATCCTGGCCCACTTCCATGTAGGGCTTTAAAGGTCATTACCAGCACCTTGAATTGCACCCGGAGGCACACCGGTAACCAGTGCAGCTCCCAGAGCAGAGGCGAGGCACGGGCATAATGCCCGCACCCCATCACTACCCAGGCTGCCAAATTCTGGACCAGCTGCAGCTTCTGAATGATCATCAAGGGCAGCCCCATGTAGAGTGCATTGCAACAGTCCAGTCTGGAAGTGACCAGAGCATGTGTCACTGTGAGCAAGGTGTCCCGATCCAGGAGTAGGCACAACTGGAGAATTACACGGAGTTGTGCAAAAGTTTAGCAATCAGAGGGGAGAATTAATAATCTAAATGCAAAAATAAAATGCTTAAATTTCAGCTGAACATTTTTAGACTATATTTTCAAAGAAGAGGAGTTTCTAGAGCTGTCACCAAAGTGAAGAAATCATAACAGGTGGTGCAGGAGAGGATGCAGTTGTTTTTCCCCTGTTATAAGATTTAAGATTTCTCTTCCCTTCCTTGCCATTCTCGGTGTTGGCACCTGGAGCTTCAGTTTTTGGGAAGATTGGGTGATGCAGGCCATTCTGTGGGAAAGAGGATCTGACAGATAACATGCATCTCGTTATTATGGCCCATGGCCCAATTAGGCCCATACATATCATTAATATGGCCTGCAGTGAGTGCCCAGTCCCAAAACAAACCAATTCTTGAATGTGAATACAAGGATCACTCCAAATAACAAACCATAACTCTTTGCAGGCGCACCCCCCAAAGAAAGACTCAGACACCGGTATATGGATAAAGGCATTGGGCCACTTTTATTGAATAATGCCCTAGTCCGAATTATAACTTTCAATTGGTGTATTCATCCAATTGTAATTCTTAAGGCAAGCAGGCCGCAGTAACACTGGTAAGGTTCCTCCCAAAATTGCCAATGGCAATTGGCTACATTGTATCCATTTGTATCAATTTGTTTGTTGACACAAACAAATGGTTGACCGGAGTCAATAAACTATCTACTGACCCCACCCTATGACGTGTATCTGTCAAATCACGAGGTGATGCATGCTGAAAAGCTCCTGCCATCACCTCTTGCCTGGTTCGTCGTTGACCGGTCAAAGTTATTACACCTGTACCTGTCTAAGTGTTGGCCAGTCAATTGCAAACCTGCCGGATACCTATGGGTCATAAATCTTTACCTTACCAGTGCTACCCGCCACACAGGGAGGCGTCTATGAAGACTCACCCCCCCCCCAGACCGTCACCAGGCCTGCTTGCAAATCTTCCAGAAAGAGGTTCATACCTCTAGCCGACAGGTGGACCCCATCCCCTGCATAGAGATCATAATTTTGCAAACTAATCGTGGGGTGCCGGATGACCATCCCCAAACCCTTGTCTGCCAAGAACCGGGCAACAGCCCTGTTCACCGAGCGGTGAGCACGGTCAAGGGTACGGAGGTCAATACCTCCCCTGTATGAATGATGCGGTACAATATCCGACCATAGCAGCCTTGTGTACGGCCACACATAATGCAAATAAGCTAGGTCACTGCAAATCATGAATTTTAAGGATAGGCCAGTGACCTGGGCAAGGTCATTGCTCCTGAGGTGCAGTACAAGGACATCAGGCGGTTCAGCATCCCTGATGGAAAACAGGAATGGCAACAGTTCCCACCATCTCATTCCGCGCTTACCGTACCAACGTATACGTGCGGTTGCACGCAGTCCAAGCTGGGGTCCACACTCTGTCGCCGCAGTATACTGCGCTGCCCAGTGCACGTAACTGTGGCCCACCAGCCATACTGCCACCGGTGTGCGGAGACACACAGGGTCTGTAAAAGAAGAAAAGAGAATAATGACTTAACTGGTAATCATGCCTGAAGTGGGCGAACATACAATGCAAAACGCATGGATCCCCATCTCCCCATTCGGCGTATATCAGCCTCAGAGTACCCAAATGCAGCCGCAGTGGATGCAGCACCTATCCTAAATGAATGGGTGCCGTAACGAGCCCCAGGGAGGCCAACACTGGATAGTGCCATACCGGTCACCTTCCAAAATAGAAATTTAGTAAGGGGAGACCCATCCTGGTAGCAGAAAAACAGGCCAGGGTGCGCGCCACGCACTGTCAAGAACTCCTGTAGGGCACCAACCAGACAGATGTCTGCAATGGAACATCATAGCAGTCTAACTCCACTGCCTACACCATGCTGATCAACTTTTGAGGACCGTATCCTCAACTGAGCCCACTCATTAGTGACATAGACATCGTCGAGTTCCAGTGCCCTACGAGTCGCATCCGCCTTAGACAGTAGTACCAACTCACTGATGCGGAGCGCTCCAAAGAAGGCCACCGTGGTAGCCGCGTGAAAAAGAGCCACCTCATACCTATCATAACACAAGTAATGCCAGCCTCGTGCAAGGTGGGTCAGGACCTCTGGTGAAATTGGGTGGCGAGTGTCCGGGCGGCGGCCACGTTCCCATGTCCACCCCTCCAAAACATGACGTATGCGGAAATTCTTCACGCAGTCAGCAAAACCCCTCACTTTGGCCATAAGTGCCAGTGCCGACAGCCTGGATGCTATAGTACGAGGAGCCAAACCCTGACTGTGTAGATAAACCATAAATTGTAAAACCTGTTCCACTGGAATGGGCCACACTTCGGGCAACTGAAGTTGCACACAAAAGGTTCTAAATTGAACGAAAGCATGTTGATACGCCTTACGCGTGCGAGGTGCCAAAGACATGCCGATCGCCCGGTTCACCTCTCCTCGCCAAATGTCCAAATCTCGGCCGGGAGTGGCGAGGGGAATTCCTCTGCTTCCAGAGCCAAGGCACGGAACCGGGGGATCTGCAGGTGGGATAAAGCATCAGCAATATCATTATTAATGACTGGGACATGTCTGGCCTTAAAAAGCACATTCAGGCGTAGGCTTCGCAACACAAACTGGCGAACCAACGCCATCACCCTGGGTGATTTAGACGTCTGAGCGTTGACAATGTGCACTACTGCCGCATTGTCACACCAAAAATGGACCACTGAGTCGGCCCACTCCTCGCCCCATAGCATCAAAGCCCCCAGGATTAGAAGGAACTCAAGAAATATAAGATTGCGGAGGCGATCCGTGCCCCGCCATGCTGGAGGCCATTGGCCATTAGCCCACCTCCCCTCAAAATAAATCCCATATCCCAGGGAGCCGGAGGCATCCGACTGTACTTGGAATCTAGGGGAAACCAAAAGGTCGGATCTCCAGAAAGAGACCCCATTAAATTCCCTTAGGAATGTGAGCCAAACCAAAAGGTCAGCCTGCATGCCCCTGGTCAGTCGGACCCTGTGGTG
This sequence comes from Bradypodion ventrale, assembly GCA_035047345.1. Classification (NCBI taxonomy): domain Eukaryota; kingdom Metazoa; phylum Chordata; class Lepidosauria; order Squamata; family Chamaeleonidae; genus Bradypodion; species Bradypodion ventrale. The sequence continues at coordinate 114,811,942 of JAWDJE010000005.1, read as the reverse complement.
GCGCTTTGACAGGCCAGACATGGCGTCACGTAGGCGCCGCGCAAATGCCCTGCCGGGTGTCACCACCCTGCAGGCAAAGTTAAGGTGACCATGAAGTACCTGAAGCTCACGAAGTGACACTTTACGTTTAGCCAGCAATGCCAAAATCATTGCAGAGATCCGGGTGACCTTCTCAATGGGTAACCGGGATGCCTGTGCGACCGTGTCAATTTCAGTTCCCAGAAATGTGAGCGTAGTAGATGGGCCCTCGGTCTTTTCGGGCGCTAAAGGGACACCCAGTTCCAGCATTAGTGTCTGAAATGTAGTGAGGAGACGCGTGCACGTGTCCGAGCCCCGTTCACCCCCGAACAAAAAATCATTGAGGTAATGGGCTACAGACAGAGACACGGACCTGCGAACAAAGGCCCACAGAAGGAAAGTGCTAAAACGTTCGAATGCTGAACACGAAATAGAGCAGCCAAAAGGCATGGCCTTGTCTACATAGAACTTCCCTTGGAATCTAAAACCCAATAGCTCAAAGTCCCCTGGGTGCACTGGCAGTAATCGGAATGCCGATTTAATGTCACATTTTGCCAGGAGGGCACCGGGACCACAAGAGCGCACCATCCGTAGGGCTTGGTCAAACGACGTATACCTGACCGAACAAAGGTCATCAGGAATAGCATCATTGACAGAATAACCCGCCGGGTACGATAGATGGTGGATTAAACAGAATTCACCCGGGGTCTTTTTAGGTACTAGCCCCAGAGGGGAGACCTTCAGGTTAGGGAAAGGTGGTTCGGAAAAGGGGCCCGCTACCCTCCTGGCCTCTACTTCTTTGGCAATACTCAGGGCAGCTACCTCCTCCTTGCCCTTCAGGGAAATTAAATTGGGGGCATCTTGGGGTCCTCGCACCCCTTTGAATGGGATACGAAAACCCCACTGGAAACCCTCCAGGAGGTACCTCGCGTCCTCCCTCCTTGGATAAGTTGAGAGCCATCTCTCCAACATATACACGTTAACCGGGGAGGGGGCCTTTTGACTGGCTAGCTCCATCAGCAGAAGCTCTGCCCGCTCCCTGTCCACCTCTACCTCTGCCCCATGACCCACCAGCCCACGGCACGCGGAAGCGGCGTGGGGGCCAGTGCAAGAGGGACACTCATGTTTATAATGACACTGTCGCTTATTGCACACGCCATTAGCTGAGAAGCTCCAACACAGCAAGCGGGCTGGAACCCCCTGCCCCGCCGGCTGGCGGGGAGCCTGTGTTGGAGCAGCTCGCTGCACGGCATGGCCACAATGGTACCTATCCCCAGGCGCCGGATGCGTGGGGGTCATGTACAAGAGCCACAATTTTTGGCAGGGCTCATCCCATCTCATCTCCGGGTGTAGGGCCACCCTCATTCTAAATTCCTCATCGTAAGCCAACCACGATGGGCCAGGGAAATCAACCATCGCCCTGTAAATATTGTCCAAGTATTGGACCATAGGAATGGCCAGATCAGGCCGGGCCCTAAGGTATACCGCCATATAAATAAGATATGCCGGCAACCAGTTGGCCCAGGTGCGTGGTGGCTTACGACGACGAGACAGTTCCTTGTCTCTGTCATCCTGTCCCTCTCTCTCTTCCTTAGTGGGCTCATGGTTCAATAGGGAGAATATATCCACATACTCCCCCCGCCAAATCTTCTCCCTCGTGACATGGGACAAATGATCACCAAGGGGCAAGGAATAACCAGCCGTCAGCAAAGCCGTCACCGGCACATTATGTATAGAGGGCATACGCAGCAGGACCTGGACAGCCCCTGCGATGCTCGGCACTGCCCCAGGGGCGGAAACCCCCGCCCTCAATGAGGTGCCATTTTGAAACCATGGGACACTGGGGTAGGCTGGAAACTGATGCCCACTCATCTCATCTCGACTTGACAAGGCCAGGGCCACTGAACTCCACCACTGGAAGTGGGCTGTGATGTAGGTGCACTAAATTGAACCTGATACTCACTAGGTGCACCCCTGTGAGCCGCCCCCACTGGGGGTTCCGGCCCACGGCGGGCATTGGAGCTCGCAACCGAAATCGAGCTCTGGGGCCACACCTGACTACTCCCAGTCTGCAGATCTGGACGAACGGGGAGCTGCGAGACACCAGCAGGTGCCGGTCGGAGCGTCTCAAGCACTCAACCCGGCTGGCCGCCCGTTGCAGTGTTGTGGCCGTCGAGGTAGCCGGTGCCAACGAAGGGGCCCCGGCAGAAAGAGAAGCGCCCCCTTCCACAGGAGGCTGTGCAATGCCCAAGGATGCTTCCAGCACTGCTAAATGTGCTAGCAGAGCATCCACTGCCACAGAGCCCCCAGCATAAGGCGGGCCGGGTGGGCCGGACGGCCCACTAGGCAGTTGGAAAGGTACCCCGAAAGGAGAGCCAGGGCCAGAATAGGGCCATGCCCAAAACTCCGGCCCATGAGGGGCCGGAGGAGGAACGGGTTGTATGCCCACACCAGGCCCTCCCCCGTTGCCCTGATCCATGGCCGGTAACAGCGGGCCGAGGGCCGAAGCCCCTGAGGGGACGGCCTGTGGCTGGCCAGCCAAGCCCGGCTGCCAAGTGCCAGCCTGAGTAGCCCCACCGGTATCAGTGGGCAAGGCTGGCACGGTGCCCTGCCGTGGGGGCGCAGCCCTGGTCTTCCGACCCGATGGCTGTCCCCCGTCCGGCGCAGGGCCAGTAAAAGTTCTCCCCCTTGGCCGCGGCTTCATCGCCGGGGCCTTCCGCTTGGGAGGCATGTTTCCCGAGGAGAAGAAGAAGCAGGATCCCTTTCCAGGGATCGAAAACCTAGCGCCGAAGCACGCGGTAGCCAAGCAAACCGAGGCTCTACGTGCGCTAATCCTCCTTTCCCAGCCGGGAAAGCACCACAAGGGCTAAACAGCCAAAGACTGAATAACTAACAGCGACGGAGAAAACTTCTCCCCTCTGTCGCTATTTCTAAAATGGCAGCTCGTCTGCCTCGTGGCCACCCCTTTTATAGAGGGGTGGCCATGCCCCCTAACTCACCTAGATGTCTGAGTCCGGGTGGGGGGGCCGCAAAGAGCGTGGCGGCCATTTTGGCGCCGCGCTTTCAATGTGTGATCCTCTTTAGCCTGACCCAGCCCAGAACAATTTGGTTGCCCATTCCATGTGAGGGTATCATATTTGAACTTATCATGAGAAGAAATGAAATATAGCAATGCTAGAAAATGGAAGACATAATTTTTGTTAGATTGAAGAAAAATGGCTTTTAGTTTGCTGGACATAGGCTAATGATAGAACTTTTTGAAATAATTGTCATGGGATGAAATTGACCTGAAAACACACAGCAGCAGTTAAAATTTATGATATAAGTAGATTAGTCTTAAAGCTGCAAGAAAAATTTACATCTTGTTTCAAGCTTTTCTCTTGTACCCTCACATCTTCTTATCAAACTGTCTACTGTAAGCTCGGGCTAGGATGTTTTTACTATTTTAACTTCTGAAACTTTGTCAAGCATTTGTGTATTGGTTGTAGAGTAGGAATTAGAGGACAGGATGCAGGTTTTTTCCTTGTTATAGGAATAGGATTTGAGATTTCTCTTCCCTTGCCTAAACCACACTAATCAGTTTAATTTAAAAGTAAAGCATCATGTTAAAATTATTTTAAGACATATTCACTCTGCAAACAAATTAATTTTACAAATCTCTACAAATAATTCCCATTCTAAATATGAGTGTGGCAAATAAATTGCAAACTTTATCTCATTTTACTTAGATCTGACAAGGAACATTATTATTATAGGCTTAACTGATTTGGTTGTAGAATGTAGATTCATACACATTTGTCAAAATAGTCAAATGCATGATAATGCAATTAACTTTACAGACTTTTCTTCAGAAAACCTAAGAAAACCTAATTTTTTTAATTAGAGCTAATGTTGATATGCAAGCTAGAAGTGTCTGTAAAAACTCACCAAGTAATTATGTTTGCTTATAGTAATTTATTCATCTTTTAACTTATCTGACACTTTTGATTCCTGTGGAATTATATTACAAACTCCCACTGCTATTCATTTGCCCCTGCAGTTGTATGAAAGAATAATACTACAGAGTTGTGGCCACATCATTTCAAGGATTGGTCATGAGGCTGAGCTTCTACACAAGGGAAGAAAATATAAATTTCAGATAATCTACACTAACCTTTTTATTAGTAGTTATGCGCAAAAAGGTACAAAAGTACCTGCTTCGATGTCATGCTGTGATGTGATTCCTCGCATTAAAACAGGACATGGAACAACCACTTGTCTACCAGCTGACCAGTGCTTGGAAGCATTCTGTCACTCTTGACAGCACTGGAGCTGGGGCAGTGGCTGTTATGGTAATTATTTTTAAAATTACTATATACATACTAAACATATATACATGCTGCATACTACGTACAGACATAGAAATTCATAGTATCATGTACTCGGAAGAAGACCTCCTCCCCCCGCCCTGCCCCCGAATGCTGTAGAAGTGTGAAAATACCATATTTACCAGCATATAAGATGCATTGGAGTATAAGATGCACCTCGTTATTATTACCAAAATAGCCCACTAGAGGCCACTATATACAGTATGAGATGCACTCCATTTTTTCAGGGGGGTGGAGTGGGTCTTATACACCAGCAAATATGGTATCTATTCCTCCCAAGTGCAAGATAAGAAGCAAGGCCAGATAAACGTGGCTGAAGAGCCTCTTCAGGGACACTGCAAAGTAAATTATTTAATTTATTGCCTGCCATAAACAAACTTTGGGTCTGGGAATACATGGGGGGAGTGGAAGAGAATGATAGGTGCTAGTAAATACAAGCTGATTGGTTAAATCTGGACAGGAGGCAAGAGATATGTCTAGGAGATGGGAATTGTTGCTCTTCATTATGCTAGAGTTAGTTGGAGTTGAAGCATAAGCTTTGTCATGTATGCCACTTTGGGTCTCCTTCGGGAGAAGAAAGCAAGGTATAAATGACATAAATAAATAAATGGAGAAATGGAGTCGCTTAGCTCCTGGGGAAGGTCAAAAATGATCTCAGGCAAAGCTTATTCTTAACTGAGACTTTAGAAGGGCTTTTCTTGTTTTGATTAAAAGGAAAAAATAGAAAATTGATCCATTTTATTGTAAAATGCTTTTCCATTTTTGTACTCTTTTAGTACTTCTTTTTTATAATAAAGCTGTGAACATTTCAAGAAGACTCATCATTGTTGAGAAGCAAAAGTTGGTGGGAGATTTTTTTTTTCCAGTTACCTTAAACTGGAAGGCTACTGCTATTCTGTCCTGCCTGTTCTGGTTGGGGTTGAAGCAGAATCAACGAGGAATTGAAAACCTAGCAGGGATTTCTCTAGCTCTGGGAAGTGATTCTAAGTATTCTAGAGCAGCAAAGGTCTTAAGGTGACTTCCTAATAGAGTAGTAGAATCACAAGGAGTGGAACGAGCCCCCAGATAATGGGAACAAGGTTTTTTTTTACTCCTTACACATAGATGCACATTTGCAGATGCATTGTGTATGTGTGAAATATGTAACGTATACTAACAGATATATTCAACGTGTATACATTACCTAAAACTGCCATATAAACATGGCATTGAGCCCAAATCACGTTGGTATGAGTTATGTTGTTTTGATATTGCCCCAAGACTGTCTGCAGTTTCCTTTTGTATAGTGTATATCTATATCTATAAAACAGAGGTGTGGGTTTGTATGTGCTCGAAAAGCTCCCTCACCCCTGGACCAATCTCGCTGAAATTTGGCACATACATACCTAGGGCTGGTGAGATCACAAGCCCAATGGGGGTCACAAGCCCAATGGGGGGCGTACACCCCCAAATTTGGATGCAATTGATCTATACAATGTGTGTGTTTCCCAGTGGTGTAATTGGCTGGTGTCATAGTCCCTGGTAGGCTGAGATTGTGACATCATCTGACTAGCTCAGCTGTAGCCCTCTGAGCTAAGCTGTAGTTTGAACAGTAGGTGAGAGGGCCAGGAGGGCACAGGAGCCATGGAGGAGGCTGCCCCCCTCAGGAAATGGCCACCTAGCCGCCACGGCATCCTCCAAGCACCCGGGTGGGCGTCCCTCCGAGCTCTGGAGCCATAAAGGCGGCAGAAGCAGCGGCCATGGTAGGTGAAGCCGAGAGGGAGGGAAGGTCCGTGGGCTCCTCAAAAGCTGCATGCAGCTCTATCACCAGGTGGCCAGACACATGTTTGGGAAGGATAAGGGTGGTAAGTGACTGTCGACAGAGAAGTGGGACAGGTGAGGGAAGAGGGAGATGGAGGAAGGGAGGCAGGAGTGACCCACATACACCCCACAAGGTTTCCAAGAGGGAAAAGATGGCCTACGTTAAAGAAAAGAAAATCCCGAGTGAAGCCAGGTAATCAGCTAGTTAGGTGATAAAACACAACATACAGAACAAACATGGGAAAAGTCATACCATTTCTAGTAATGCAGTCAATGAAATCTCTGTTTCCTTTTAAGGGGAAAAATTGAACAAAATTTCATAGTTGAATTTTCACATATTTCTCATGTTATTTTCATTCAGATTACAGTCTTAGTCCACAAAACAACAAATAGCATCACTGATCTTAAAACAAGGATTATTTAAGAATTAATAACGTTTTCCAGCTATAAAGTAACTAATAATGAATGTTTGGTAACTCCTGACAAGGAAGAATTGGGGTGCAGGTTCTTAATCTAGACCTATATAGCCTTGTACAAGTTACTCATAGAATCAATAACTGAGTTGGAAGGGATCTTATAGGCCATCGGGTCCTCAATGCAGGAATCTGAGTTAAAGCAAACCTGACAGATGGCTGTCCAATTATCTCTTGAATATTTCCACTGTTGGAGCGCTCACCACCTCTTGAGGCAGATGATGATTCCACTGTCATACTGCTCTAAACATTAAGTTTTTCCTAATATTTTCCTAATATTCCCAGAGCGCACCCAGAAGAAGGGAATAGGAAACCACTTCTAAGTATTCTGTACTTAGAAAATCCTGAAAAGGGTCACCATTGTCATGATAATTACAAAGGGTTGAATTCATATTTTAATTTACATTTATATAGTGTTAAGGTTCATATAGTATTCTTTGTAAGCTTTGAGAATAGCTAACTCATAAGGGAAGCATACTGAAGCAGTTGCATTCAACACATACCGGACATTCCACACACATTAACACGTCACTAAGTAAGTAGGTTGCTAAGTAGCAATACACTTAGACACCTGCAAGACAATACACACTTGCATAACAAGGGGATTTCCAAAGGTAACAATAGGTCAATAACACATCATCTGAGACACATAGAAAGTTCACATTCACATTAGAGGTGGCTCATGGGACATAACATCTGTGATAAGATAAACACCTGCACACCTGTACGTGACACCAGGAATTTAGGTGATGTCAATTTCTGTCTGGGGAATTTTAGTTACATCATGAACACCTGTTTAGTTACATCAAGTTACATCAGAAACACCTGTTTGGGTAAACAACTGATAGTCAAAACAATGAGGTAATCTCATATAGTTAACATTCTGGAATACCCAGAAAGAGTATATAAACAGCTCATTTTGGGAGTTCAGAAGACCTTTTTGGAGGTAGGTACAAGCCTACATTCCTTTAAGCAACCATTTGGGAGTTGGTGTGAGCCCACGGCATTCAAATCCAGACCATGGAAATCTGAAAGGAGATCCTATGGGGGCTTTCAGCCCAGCGCAGCAGTCTCTGAGTCTTTGCTAAAAATCATCAGTGCAAAGGATTTAGTCTCTGAGAGAAGAAATGCCAATTTAGAAAGTTTGTTATTTTTTTCATTTAGCTTGTGTTAAGTTAATGTAGAATAGGGGACTCTATCACTAAGTCATGATAGTGTGGTTAAGGATTCAAAGTAGAGTTAGATTAATTGCTTTGATCTGCATTTTGATATATTATTTCTTCAATATGTATCCCGCATATTTCTGGATTATTCTTATTCAATAAAAAGCCTCAAAGACATCTAGAAGTTTCGTCTTTGAACCAGAAGGGGAATTACAGAGCAGAGCAAAATAAGAAATCATTTCTTTGCACCAATACAGCATTGTGAGGGGGACTATTTTTCTGAAGGGCTGATATGGTTTCTATGGAGATTAAAAGGGAGTGAATCTCTCTGATTCAGAAACAGGCCTGGGAATATTATCTGCAAGGGTGTCCCAGCATTTGAACGTAAACCTCTATCTACCAGCCTGTGAAGTTTCCCAGGGCCAGAGAAACTGCTCTGTGTGCTCTGCCTCTTTGTGTGTGAGAGAGAGATATCGTGAGAGTGAGGAAAGGGGGTGAAAAGTGTAAAGGACTGTCAGTAAGCCATTGCTACCACATTGCTACCATAATCGGCCACACTCCCCGCTTTCACAACAACCATAACTCAGAATTGACTTATCAACATGCAATTACAGTGGAACCCCCAGGTTACAGATGATTTGGGTAACAGAAAACTTGACTTATGGAAAGAAATCCATTGAAAATAATGCCTCAGCTTACGGCATTTTTTCAAAATGGTTTTGTTTTGTTTGTTTTGTTTTGGTTTTGGTTTTCAATGCATTCCTATGGGGAACCACACTTTGCTTTATGGAATTTTTGATTTCAATGCATTCCTATGGAAAACTGTGCAATGCATTCCTATGGGTGCTTCGCAATAAGGAATTTTCACTATAAGGAAAACCCAACAGAATGGATTAATTCCGTATCCTGGGGTTTTACTGTATTTATTGCAATAATCTAGAGCTATTCTTATAGAATGAATTATCTCTGCAGGCTGGCAGCTGCAGTAAGCAATGAATTAAAAATGGCTTTGTATATGGATTTTTTTTATAATTAGTGTTATTCTTAGAGACTACATCAGTCTAAGACAACTCCCATTTTGTTCTTTTCAGGTGAACAATATTTAAGCATGAGGCAGAGAAATTCACATTTCATTACCTGCACTGGGCTTGGTAACCACTGTTCATGTATCACCTACCATGCATATAGAAAATACGCCTGACTGGGTTTTACAGGTTCTCTGTCTCCTTAAGAACCTTTATCAACAAAATGGCCTCAAAGGAAGAGAGAAAAACATCTTTTGTGTTATTCATTTAGGCTTTGTATAAATATAGCCAAGTTCACTGGAATGCACCACAGAGTTGCTGGCATTTTGCTCACTGCTGAAATTGAGGATCAGATCTGAGGTCATGAGACACTAGCATCAGAAATGTTATATGAGCTTGTTTTATACATTGAAGAGGAACATGCTTCAAAGAAGTATTTTAAGGTGTAAGCACTCGCTGCAGTTCTTCACATAAAATGCCAAGAGGCTTTAATGAGGCAGCTGTGAATTCAAGGGAGTATTCTGTATCTCCATGCTGGGATGTGCATGTTTTCTAAGTACAAATCTACCAGATTGTGACTATTTTTCTGAACATTTAGTGGCTGCAAATAAATAATGTTTTAGAGGCAAATCACTGATTCCTTACTGAGAAATCTCTAAGAAATTATGTAAGAGGCCTGTAAAGGTAAAGATCATCCTTGCTCGAAAACTAGTCTGTAGATGTTTCTGTGGTCATGTGGCAAGCATGACTTCCCACTGAAACAGTATCTATTTATCTACTTGCAATGTCTTGCTTTTGAACTGCTAGGTTGGCAGGAACTGGAACAGAGACGGGAACTCACTCCATTGTGCATAACTCAGGTTTCAAACTGCTGACCTGCTGACCTTCCACATATACATATACAAGCTACTTTAGTTCACAATTCTGTGGAGAAAAGTGGGAACAAATGAATGAATATTCAGACACCTTTTCAAAACAAAATCTTCATCCTCATTACTCATGGGTTGGATATTTTTTCAGTCTACTTCTGTGCAAGTGATAACAATTATATTTCTAAAGGGTCATGCAAACACCACAGAACATATTATTAAGGGGGTCACATACAGTAGACAGAAGTGTTTTTCTCCCTCATGTTACATTAGTACTGCTGACATGCAGTTATTTCTACCATGGCTACCCTAAGGAAGGGTATTCTCCCCAGCTGGAGTGGGTCACATGGATGGAAAACTCTGGGGAAACTTGGAGTAGGTTTGAACATATGACTCTGATCCTCACCTAGCTTCACTGGCTTTCGACTCTGCACCATGTCGGGTACTATATAAGATATTAGTTTTAATATGCAAAGCCCCAAATTATTTGGGACCTTGTTACCTATTTGAGCATCACTCCCAAATATCTACTGCCTATACCACCTGGTTCTCCCAGGCCATGCAGCTACAAATGCCAACACCGAGAATGGCAAGGAAAACAACAACTAGAAAGAGAGTTTATCATTGGATGTGTGGCCAGCTTTTAAAAAATTGAACTATGCAGAGAAGCTTATAAGGATGTCATCTCCTCCCAGTGATTCTTACTAGATACAGAGTTATAAAAGTTTATTTTAGTGTGCTATTGCCACTGGTTTGGGAGGGCTTGTTTTAATTTTTTCATTATTACTTCATTGCTATGAAAAATAAACCAAAATGGTAATTTTCACTAAATGGGCAGTATGCAAACAAGCAAACAAACAAGAATCTGAGTTAAATTGTACATTAGGCCAGAATAAGAGAATCTGTGGTCCTTCAGATACAATTGGACAGCAATTCCATCACCATCATCAGCCGCCCTTGGCAATGATGAGCCCTGATGAGATGTGTAGCTCAGTTACAGCTGTAACATCATAGGCAGCTGTATGCTGTAGCTCCCCTTTTACATTTTATCTAAACTAAGTATGGAACTGCATAGGTTCAATTCCCCACTAATGGAAGTACAGGATTCTATTTCCAAAAGCTTGAAGTGACTTGCAAGCCATTTTAAACACCATTCCTACATTGGGAATGTGCTAAATGAGAACGTCCCAAAAAAGTAGAATCCTCTATTTAAAAAAACAGCATCCTCAAAACACCCTGAAGAATGGGCTTAATGTCCATCTGGACCATCCCATGGATATGAAAATCCAAACAAGGAGTCTATGTAATTAGCCAAAGGACTTCACTACATTTAATTTAAAATTTAATTTTTACATTTGTATCACTGCCCCCTCGCCGGAGCAACTCCGGGCGGCTCACAATTAAAAGACATAAAAAACACTCATAAAAATACAATAAAAACATTTAAAACCATCCCACATTAAAAAAAGAAACCTACCCATCCCATGCATAAAAGAGAGGGAGGATCTAGTTATTTATTCAGACAAGCCAACAGGTAGGGGTCACCTCTCCATCAGTGCCCCACACCTGCCCTGCCAGCAAAGTTTTAAGTCATTTCCTGAAGGGCAGCAATTCCGTCTGCAGCTGTAACTCTATTGGCATGAGGCTCCAAAGGGCTGGTGCAGACACAAAGAAGGCCCTCCTTCTTGTGCTAGAGATACGAGCCCCTCTAGCCAATGGTACAATTAGAGAGCACCTCCGGTCCGCTCTGGTTGGACAGACAGATGTTCTTGGAGAGACCTACTCTTAGGTATCCTGGCCCACTACCATGTAGGGCTTTAAAGGTCATTACCAGCACCTTGAATTGCACCCGGAGGCATACTGGTAACCAGTGCAACTCCTGAAGCAGTGGCGAAGTGCAGACAAAACGGCCACACCGCATCACCACCTGGGCAGCCACATTCTGGATCAGCTGCAGCCTCTGAATGGTCATCAAGGGCAGCTCCATGTAGAGCATGTTACAGTAATCTAGTCTGGAGGTGACCAGGGTATGTGTGACCATGAGCAAGGAGTCCCGGTCCAGGTGCGGGAGCAATTGGTGAATCACACAAAGTTGTGCAAAAGCCCTCCTGGACACAACTGCCACCTGCTCTTCGAGCAGGAGTTGTGAGTCCAGGAGGACTCCCAAGTGGCACACCAGGTCTGTCTGGGGCAGAATAGCCCCATCCAATACCAAAGATGGTAGCTCCTGTGATAATGCAGGGGCCCTAATCCATAGCTACTCAGTCTTGCCAGGATTCAGTTTTAGCCCGTTGTCCCCCATCCAGACCCTGACAACCTCCAGACACCTGGATAGGACATTGACAGCATCGCTTGGATCACCACGGACCGAGATATACAACTGTGTATCATCAGCATACTGATGATACCTCACCCCATGGGAACAGATGATCTCACCCAACTATAAATTATAATGGTCCCTAGCTTTAAAAAAGGATTAGATATACAGTAAAACCTCTCATTAAGAGCACCTCGCTTAGAGACTAACTCACCTAAAGAGCAGAATTTTCTCTGAATGGTCACCTCGCTTAACAACTAAAACTAACCAAAAAGTCGCTTAACAACTAAATCGGGGTTCACAATCCCCCCCCAACCAAAATTCACAACTGGTCACTTACAATGATGTTTCACTTAAAGAACAAACTCGCTTAAAGAGCAATCCCATGGAATGCATTATGCTCTTTAAGTGAGGTACAACTGTCAAAGGGACAGCAATATTGACACAACTATCAGTGTGTTAATTTTCTTGAAGTGGTAGCCATATTAGTATGTGCAAGCATACCAGTACATAAAACAAAACAAGAAAGACAATGTTGTGTGCGTGTTGTTTTTATAATATGTGCTCATTAGGTTATGGCTTCTGTAGGTGAGATAATAATACAGTAATACCTCATACAAAGTCCGCTTCGTACAACATCGGATTCATACAACATCACCTAATTCTTTGAAAAAAGTTGCCTCATACAAAGTTGCTGCGACTTTGGATGCAGCATTGGGGTTTTTCCCAGGTTGCATTGTGCCTGGGCAGTATAAAAGGCAGGGCACATGTGTGCATTGCTCTTGTGGGTTTTGCACGAGGCGAAGAGTGTTTAGGAGTGGTTTTGAGCACGATTTTAATTGTTTGGTGTTTGCTGCTTTTTGGATGATTAACACTGTGCTGCATGATGGGACATGTTGGCATCCATTTTTTCCATTTTTTCCTTGCTTCCATCCAGTAATTGTTTACAGTATCTTGCACAAAATGGCTGCAGATTAACACTGTGCTGCATAATGAGACATGTTAACTTTTAAACCTGCACTTCATAAAGTTTTCAAAAGTTAAAAACTTGTTGTATGGTTTGTCCCCTAAAATCAGGGTTCTTTGACATGTTTTTGTAATGTATTTAGCCTTTAGATAATGATTTCTTAAAGTTCTGTCAGTTTCCTGTCTGTTTCCTTGACTTTGCCCTGAAGTCTGTGCTGTTACAGAACAATGTATCTCTATGGAAACGACGTTGTACGAGGCATCGCGGCAAGGATTTGGATGTTGTATGAGGCATCGCGGCTAGGATTTTGCATGCCTCATACAAAGTCCAAATCCGTATAAAGTCCAAACTTGTGGAACCAAGTTTGGACGTTGTATGAGGCATCACTGTAATTTTGTGTCCGAAATTATTCTGGGCTGAAATTTTTTTGGCAGAGGAGACTCAGCTCAGGTAATGCCCAAATAAGTCTCCTTTCTTGGCCCCAAGAGCTGGGACAGAGACAGGTGCTCAATCTGTCATGCAGTACCTGGGTCTCAAACTGCCGACTTCCATGCTTCCAGCTAACAACGCAAGCTTCTTAACCACTGAGCCATGGGCCCTTAGGACCACTGTTCCCTCCCATGTTTCCCTTGCTTTCTTTATGGGGATTAAAAACCTCTTCACTACCTTTAAGATTACCCTTTATTTCTCCTCAATGCTTTTTCTGCTTAACAGTTGTCTCTAGAATCTAGCTACTTTTTCTATTTGTGCATTGAAAATGTGATATGATTTTGAACATTATTTTCTATTGGAGGGGCACTAATGCTCTGTGTGGCAGACAGCTTCTGCTTCCTATGTCATCACTTATTTATCTTTTCACCAAAACTTTTTTATTTTTGCTACCCCTTCAACTGCTGTATATGGACGGGGTGGAGATGAGAATCCACTCTCCTGCTTCCACAAAACTCCATTTGTGTTAATGCTCAATAGCAGTTGGACTAGGATGCAGGCTATCATCACCCTAGTCTAAAAATGCCACAGTACACTGGGCCTGCCAATTTTCATTTCTGGACGGACTGGAACATGGAGGTTCTGACATGTATCATTGCTCAAAACAGTGACTCAAGTCAGTATTTTTAAAATAAAAGTTCTAAAGTAAGTTGGTTAGACTGCATAGCAAAACACGGAAGTCTTTAAACCCAAATGTGCTTCAGGTCTAAGTGGTTATCTAAAAGTGGGCTACAGTATTTGCATTCTAAAATGGAATCCTACAGTACCAAAGCAGTTGGCTTCACTCCTGAGTTTGACCCCAAGAGTTGTTTTCTTTCAGGGGTTTGTCACTACAGTAGCCTGTGCTCTCAGACAGTACACAATATACTTTTCATCCCCTGGTGGCTCAATGGTTAAGAAGCTTGCCTTGTTAGCTGGAAGACTGGTACCACATGATTGATTGAGCGCCCGTCTCTGTGCCAGCTCCTGGGGACATGAAAGGAGCCTCATTTGGGCATTCCCTGAGCAGAGTTTATTCCGCAAAAAATCCTTTCAACCCAGAATAATTTCTGACATGAAATTATTATTATCCCCTGGTGTAAATTCTGAGTTGTGATTTCCTTATGCAAAACAATGATGATAAATGCATTTCCATTTCAATGAGAGCTCTGAATTCAATTGCTGTGTGGGGTTAATTTAAAAGACAGCTGCATCTATTTCTCTTGTTGGACAATTTGCAAATTACATTTGGAAAAGACCCAGGTTATTTCTATCCTTTCCAGCTGACATTGATACCTTGTATTAAAAAACACAGTTTACAACAACACCAGTATATGGCCCCATTCCAGAGGCCATAAAAGGGTTTCAAGGCCACTTTAGTGCCAGTTTAGTAATCAGAGGGGAGGTTTTATCATCTAAATGCAAAAAACAAAACCCTTACATTTCAGCTGAACATTTCTAGACTATATGTTCAAAGAAGAGGAGTTTCTAGTGCTGTCACCAAATTGGGTTGGGGTGGTGAATCTTAACTAGTGGTGCAGTGGTTAAACTACTGTACTGCAGCCAGAATATTGTGAGTTCAATCCTGACTAAGACTCAGCCTTCCATCCTTCCAAAGTGAGTAAAATGAGTAAAATGAGTACCCAGTATATTGAGGGCAAAATATTAATTACTCTGGGAACTGCCCAGAGAGTGCACCACTAAGCACTAGAAGAGTGCACTAGTAGAAGAGACCCCGCGCTGCCACCGCCAGCCCTGAACAGAACACCTGCACTGGCAGCAGGCATAAAGGGGCCGGCGTGCTCTGCCCACCAGCCTCAATGTGCTCCTCCATGGAGTTGGAGGGGGAGGAGAAGAGACCCCACGCTGCCGCCGCCATCCCTGAACAGAACACCTGCACTGGCAGCAGGCATAAAGGGGCTGGCGTGCTTTGCCCACCAGCCTCGGTGTCCTCCTTTGTGGATTCGGACTGGCGGGGTTTGGGGGTGGGGGGAGATGCCTGGCCGCCCGAGGCATTTACCATCAACTGGGTGGCCAGATGTGCCTTCAATGGCCCCGTTGCCTTTGCCGCCGGACCTGGCCTCGTCCTCCCGCATGGGGGCGAGAGAAGCAGGCAACTTGCTGTGGGGTGGCTTACCATTTTTGCTGCCAGAACCAAGGGGGGATTGTGGGTGGGGTAGGAAGAGAGGGAGCTGGTCCTGCCAGCCAGGAAGGAAGGGCAGCATTCCGTCTAGGGGGGTTCCAGGGACCCATATAGGTGTTGTGATGGGCATGGGGCGGTATGGCGGGTACCGAGGGGCGGGCCGCACTCGGGGAACACGGGTCCGATGTTTAAGTGCAGTCCCTCATTCCAGCCCTGCAGGTACATCTCTGGGCCCTGAGCAGCAGATCCAGAGTGACCCCGCCCTTAGGCTGCTGCTGGTAAATGCCAGATCGGTCTGTAATAAGGCCCCCCTAATTCAAGATTCTATCCAGGAGGGGCGGGCTGACTTGGCATGCATCACCGAAACCTGGCTGACACCTGAGGATGGAGTACCTCTTTCAGACATGTGTCCAGCCAGGTTCGGTATTTGGCACCAGCCTAGAGGGGAGGGGAGGGGCGGTGGTGTCGCCATTGTTGCCAGGGAGTCATTGGGAGTTGCTAGGGCCACTGCTCCACAAGTGTCTGGTTGTGAGGCCCTGCTTCTACGGTTGGGCCCCAAGGGTCAGTTGGGGATCTTACTCCTGTACTTGCCCCCTTGCAGGGTAAGGGATGCCCTGCCTGAGCTCCTCGAGGCCACTTCAATATTGGCGTTGGAGTTCCCGAGGTTTATGGTTCTGGGGGACTTCAATTTGCCATCATTGGGGATGGCTTCTGAGGTGGCAAGGGAGTTCATGGCTTCCATGGCAGCCATGGGCCTGACTCAGGTAGTTCAGGGTCTGACCAGAGGCAGTGGTCACATGCCAGACTTAGTTTTCTTGTCGGAGCAGTGGCAGAGTGATCTGAGATTACAGGATTTAGTCATCTCACCTGTGCCATGGTCAGATCACTATCTGGTGACTCTTGACTTTCTGGGGGCGATGCTTCATCGTAGGGAGGCAGGGCCTATTAAAATGGTCCGCCCTCGGCGACTAATGGATCCAGATGGATTCCAGAGGGAACTGGGGGATGTTCCTCTGGATCGGATACACGATTCACCCGAGGCACTTGTCGACTTGTGGAACAGGACGGCAACAGCAGCCTTGGATGAAATTGCGCCACTACGGCCTCTCCACGCCCGTGGGGTTAGGTCATCCCCGTGGTTCACGGATGAACAGTGGGAACTCAAACGGGCAAAGAGACGCCTAGAGCGCCACTGGGGGAAGACCCAGGATGACTCCGATTGGACACTAGCTAGAGCTGCTATTAGGGCCTACCTAGTGGCGATGGGGGTGGTGAGGCAGCAATACTTCACCATCCTTATTGCCTCCGCTGATAATCGCCCAGCTGCCCTGTTCCGGGTAACCAGGTCCCTCCTCGCTAGGGGGAGATCGGTGCCCGGTTGGCAGGGTTCGGCTGAGGACTTTGCTGACCATCTGGTAGAGAAAATCTATCGGATTCGTTCAGGGCTGAATCCTGGCATGAATGGGGAGGGTCGGGGGGGGCACCGGAGCACAGTCTTGCTGTACGATCTGGGATCGGTTTGATCCTGTTGTCCCTGATGAAGTGGACAGGCTCCTTGCAGCTGTGCATGCCACTACATGTCCTTTGGACCCCTGTCCCACCTGGTTGGTGAAAGCCTCCAAGGTGGTGACAGGTGGCTGGGTCGGGGCAATAATAAATGCATCATTACGGGAGGGGGTATTTCCTGCACCACTAAAATATGATTTGGTGCGCCCCCTCCTGAAGAAAATATCCCTTGACCCAGCTGTCCTTAACAACTACAGGCCGGTTTCCAACCTGCCCTTTCAGGGTAAGGTATTGGAGAAGGCGGTGGCGCGCCAGCTGCAGAGTGTCCTGGAGGAAGCGGATTATCTAGACCCTTTTCAATCAGGATTCAGGCCTGGGTATGGTACAGAGACGGCATTGGTCGCACTGATGGATGATCTCTGGCGGGGGCGGGACGGGGGTTATCCATCCGTCCTTGCTCTTCTTGACCTCTCAGCGGCCTTCGATACCATCAACCACGGTATCCTTCTGGAACGGCTCAAAGAACTGGGGATCCAGGGCACCGTGTTGTCCTGGTTTTCCTCTTTTCTGGAGGGCCGTACCCAGTCGGTGTGGTTAGGGAGTGAGAGGTCCAGCCCTAGGCTCCTCAAGTATGGGGTGCCTCAGGGCTCGGTGCTCTCTCCTCTCCTATTTAACATCTACATGAAGCCACTGGGTGAGATCATTCGTTCCCACAGGGTGCAGTACCATCAGTATGCGGATGACACCCAGTTGTACATCTTGGCCCATGGGGACCCCAGTGATGCCGTTGAAATCCTATCTGGATGCCTGGAGGCCATTGGGGTCTGGATGGGGGCCAATGGGCTTCGGCTGAATCCCAGCAAGACAGAGTGGCTGTGGATAAGGGGCCCCATGTTATCCAGGGAGCTACCATCTTTGGTATAGGATGGGGCTGTTTTGCCCCAGACAGACCCAGTGTGCAACTTGGGGGTCCTTCTGGACTTGCAGCTGCTGCTAGAAGAACAGATAGCGGCTGTGGCCAGGAGGGCTTTTGCCCAACTTCAGGTGATTCGCCAGTTGCGCACGCTCCTGGACCGGGGCTCCTTGCTTATGGTCACCCACGCTCTGGTCACTTCCCGACTAGATTATTGTAATGCGTTCTACATGGGGCTGCCCTTGACGACCATTCGGAGGCTGCAGCTGGTCCAGAATGTGGCAGCCCGGGTGGTGATGGGATGCGGACAATATGCCCATGCCTCACCGCTACTTCGGGAGCTGCACTGGTTACCAATTTGTCTCTGGGTGCAATTCAAGGTACTGGTTTTGACCTTTAAAGCCCTATATGGCAGTGGGCCAGGATACCTTAGAGACTGCATCATCCCATGAGTGTCTGCCCATCCAACCAGAGCAGACCGGAGGGGCTCTCTAATAGTGCCATCAGCTAGGGGTGCACATCTATCCAGCACCCGAAGGAGGGCCTTCTCCATGTCTGCACCAACCCTCTGGAACCTCCTGCCAACAGATCTAAGACTTCAAAGAGAATTGCTGCCCTTCAGGAAAGGATTGAAGACCTGGCTGGCAGGGCAGGTGTGGGGCCCTAATGGGAACACGGTCCCCGCCTGCTGGCTTATGTAAACAATTAAGAACTCTCTCTTCTTCTTTTTATAGTGGGTGGGATGGGTGGGTGGGGTATGGGTCTTTTAAAGTGTTTTTATGTGTTTTAGAACTTGTTGTAATGCCGCCCTGAGTCGGGTTCTGCCTGAGTGGGTGGCATATATAAATATGACTATTAAATCAAATTAAAAATTAAATGTGTGATTGCTTTGCATTGCTTTCAACTTGTAACACTAACTTGATTTACCTGAGTAATACAGAATAAATACATAAGCTTTTTTTCTGATGAGACATGCCTAGAAATGTATTCTACATACTGTGTGTGTGTGTGCGCGCATTCTGACCACTACATTGATAAATTGTATATATCATATTTGCTCGTGTATAAGTCATATCTGCGTATAAGATGCACCTTGTTATTATCAAAATAGCCCACTATGGGTCACTATATACAGTTCAGGCCACAATCCATTTTCCAGTGTATTTTAAGAGGGGAATGGGTCTTATACACCAGCAAATACAGTAAATCTGCATAAGAATAAATGACAAATTTTGAAGAAAAATCACACACACTTTGGTTTTTATACAGTATCTTTTATGTGGGGGATGGAATCCCTTTTAGGAATGCACTTGAGCTCTCCTGTTTTTAATAATTCTTTCTATTTAAAAAAAGGATCAATGAATTAAGTTGGGAATTAATTGCAGTTTAATGGAAAGTTTTTTAAGATAAACATTTTTGCACTGCTTGCTGTAGCTAATAATGTGATCCTAAAGGCTTATGAAAGCCATACTGAGTTCAGAGAGACTTATGCCAAACTGTAGCATGTACCAACTGAATACTGCAACAGTTGAAGCAGCATCCCCACTAGTAATCATATTTGGAGTCCCTTTGCCTTTCAAGATTTTAATCTATTTACTCGGGCTACTTTGATTTTACTAGGGACTGCATTTTACTACCAAAAATAAAATAAAACTTCTAGAAAGTGAAAAACTTTTTTAGGATTTAGCCACTCATCCATGAACCTGTGATAAGTACAGTACTGTATATCATGGGAACCCTTAACAGAAGAGACATCTAACTTGTTACTTTGCATTTTTTTTGTATGTAACATTGTAGAAGGAGTTATCCTTCAACAGTTTGAGTATTCTAACACTTAGTTAGAGCCAGTGCGGCTCCATTTTGAATCTAAATGCCCACACACTCACCACCCAAATAGCAGGTGCTTAGCATCGCTATGAGGTATCAATAGTTCAAGGACACTCAGATGGGAATCTGATGAGATGAACTATCTCACGGGACAGATGGAATATCAAGATAAGAAAACATCTGTTAAGATGCAGGTGCCATTGCGGGTGCCACAATAGTCAAAACAATTAAATTTTGGAATATTCCCAAATTCCAAGGGTAGGTGTCTGGAGGGCAAAAGTCATATAAAAAGCCCAACTTTTCGGACCTCAGAAGTGGTCTTCCCAGATGCTAGGGGAACTTCATCCAGTCTGCTCCAGAAATGCTTTGAATGCCGTGGACAAGCCATGCTATTCATGGGGGCAGATTTGCCCGTCTTAAATAAGACTTTGCTTAAATTGCTGATTTTTATTATTTACTTTTATATCCAGTATTTTGCTCAGTGTAGACTAGAAGATGTTTTAAATGAATTATTCCACATTCTTTGTTTGCTTATTTTGCTACAATAAATGCTGCTAACTTGAAGAAGCCGAGTAGCGTTGTTCCTTCCATTGAATAAAAGGAGGGAAAGAGCGGGGACGAGATAATGAGCTACAAAACTCTTTTTTTTAGCCTTCTACTGAGGGGGTGCAACTAGGAGGAGGGAAGAAGATCCTAAAGGTTTGATTTCCTGACTTGGGAGCCTTATCAGCGTAGCCTTGCGCTTCTCTTCAAAGGTAACCCACATAACACCCCTGAAGGCCAACCAGCCCTCGCTATCTATTTTAATTGGGGATGTGGCATAGCACGGGACTAATTTAAATTGTCAACTTCGTTGTCACTCGATACCTGTTACACCCCCAGGGTCAACATTTATGAACCAGTTTAGACTGGACAATTAGAGGTTTGGGCAGCCTGAGGCACCAACAGTCAAACCGGAGAACCTCTTGTCATGCTAGCCAATTTCAAGGCCTGGAGCTAACCATAGGCCACGAAAAAGTCTCTGTCTGTGCCGCACGTCTCAGGGCTGTGGCCTGTTCCAGCAAGGCTGTTCTTACGAGACACTGTATACTCAAGAGATACAATCTTTGTCAGTCTGTACCCAAGACCTGAATGTTACAATAATGGAACAGAGAAATTACAAGACTAGGATCCAAAGACAGACAGCAGAAATCAAATACTGTACTGTACATCCTCTTATTTGACACCGATCACAGAGGCTTAAATATTAGCCAATGGTTTCTGGGACATTATCAAATTTGACACACAGATTGCTATATGCTGCTAGATATTTTATATATTATATTTTGGTGTATTTTGGCACTTTTCACTCTGTTCTTCAAAGCTTTGTCCCTGTCCCATTCTCTGTTCTTCCTGACACCTGTTTGCTGCTCAGTGTGTAGCATGTAAGGTATCAAAGTGCAGTGTGTGTTGGATTGCATTTCCTTGGACTGGATACCTTCTGGCTGTTCCCAATGGTACTTACTAAGGTGCATTTGGAAAAAGCAATTAGGCATAGCATATCAGCAAAGCCTAACATTGCATCAAATATTCTGTCTGCCCACCCTGAAAAAACAGATTAAATTATCATTGCTGATCAAATTATTGCACACATTTTGTTTGGAGTCATTTGGCACTATACAAACGAGGAGAAACGGAGCAGAGGAGAAATTTTATTTAGTGCCATTTGACATATGTAGCTACTCCTCCTTTTTTCCTTTTCAACTGTTATTTTCATAAGGATATTATCACCATAGTCTTATGCATGTCTACTCAGAGACAACCCCCCATTGAGTTTAAAGGATATTAGAGTGTGACCAGACAGAATAAATATTCCATATTGTTGCATGCTCTCTGCACTGCATAATCTAAGATCATACAAATTGTACAATTTGCAGGCTGATAAATGTTATTTTAGCCCATGACACTGCCTTTCTGCCATTCATACAGAGGGTGAGATGAACAATGTTTCTCTTCTAGTCCTCTCCACCTTCATCCATCCTAAAATCATCTCCCTCTTTCCCACTTTTCACATTTCCTGTTAATCCTCTTCCTGCCCTACTCACTGCTTGGTGCATAAATGGATATAAACCTCAATTTTTGGGACACTCTTCTCACACATATAACAAAATGTTTTGTTATACATGAATTTCATGCTTCTATACAACATCCTTTAAAAAAAACAATGCTATGGCACTGAAATGGTTTAGCCATATAACAACAATGATATGGCACTGAAATGGTTTAGCAGAAAACTCATCATCTAACAACTGCAGTCTTCCAAGACATGGATTTACCCCCAAAAATTGTATATACCTGTTGATTCAATATACTTTAAAAATATTAGACAAATATGTAGTGCTGAAATGATTTAGCTATAAATCACTTTAGTACAAAATGTTTTGCTATGAGCCATACCAGTTTTTGAGGCATTAATCTTTTCTTTTCTTTTCTTTTACAAGCATTACATTATGAACATTAAATGCTTCTCTTGTATATAGCTGTTGAGTCCTTTAAAAAATAACAATCAATATAGCACAGAAATGGTTTCGCAGTATATCAATGTATCGCAATAGTGTAAGATGTGTTTACATTAGAAACCAAAGAAATCATTTCACACTGTCAACTGATCTAGCACTAGCATTATTGTATAATAACAGAAAACTGTTGGCTTTAATCCTAGAATCATACAAGTTAGTGCAAAATGCTGATGATATCATCAGAAGTAGTGGTTTTTAAGAAACTGAACACTTCTGACTTCTCCCCTAAAGTTCTCAAGATTTCCATATAATAACTTTCATTGCCAGAAAGTTGTTTGGAGCTGTTGGAAGGGAGAAGGAAGTACAGTAGAACCTCGAATAAAGTCCAAACTCCATTCCACAAGTTTGGACTTTATCCAATTTTGGATTTTATCCGAATCAAATGGGAGATGTATTGGATAACTTCCCAAAAATGGACTTTATCCAAAGTCCCTATACCAAATACCTCGAATAACGTCAATTTTTTAGCGGTTTTGGACTTTATGCGATGCATGACGTGTGTATGAAAACCACGACTTTATCCAAATCGGACCTTATCTGAATTGGACTTTATCCGAAGTACCACTGTATTTGATTATTTTATAAAATTACCATTATTGGCATGACTTTCCTAGCAGCAGGAATTTGCTGTAACAAAATACTTCTTTCTTCCATTAATTGGCACCAACAACTTCCCAGCAATGAGAGTGATCTCATGGGAATCTTAAGACTTTCAGGGAGAAATTGAAATGTTTAATTTTCAAAATAGATGTTAATAATACCCATGGAAGATGATATTAGTCTTACATAGTGTAGTGCAGTAATAATAATTTCATATCAGAAAGGATTTTTGCAGGAGAAACGCCACTCAGTGGCTGCCCGAATGAGGCTCCTTTCATGTATCCAAGAGCAGGGACAGAGACGGGCGCTCAATCTGTTATGCAGTACCTTGGTCTCGAACTGCCAATTTGTCAGCCTTCCAGATAACAAGGCAAGCTTCTTAACAACTGAGCCACCACTGTGCAGCATTTCCCAATCTTTGGTTTTTGGACTTCAATTCCCAGAAGCCTAAGTCAATTTCCCAAAGCACTGATCAGCCAATGTACTCATTTAGGCTTCTGAGAATTGAAGTCCACCAATGTTCTGTGAAACATAGTTTGGGAAATGCTGTTTCCACAACAGAACCCCAACTACTGTTCTTTTAGTAGCAGCAGTGCAAACCAGTATAAAGGTCTTCACTGCCCAACTCTGATTCACTGTATACATCCCTAAATGCCTTTCTGAAAACATATAAAGGCATGGACTGCAAACAACTTTGCACAAGTGAAAATAGTATGATGGAGATTTATTTATTCATTTATTTATTTAAATTTGTATGCCGTCACCTCACCCTAGGGCGACTTTGGGCGGCTCACAGCAAGGATAAAATATACAAAACCATAAAAAATCATTAAAAAGACAAGCAAAGAAGGTAGCAAGAAATATGTTAAAGTAATTATAATAATA
This sequence comes from Bradypodion ventrale, assembly GCA_035047345.1. Classification (NCBI taxonomy): domain Eukaryota; kingdom Metazoa; phylum Chordata; class Lepidosauria; order Squamata; family Chamaeleonidae; genus Bradypodion; species Bradypodion ventrale. The sequence continues at coordinate 114,788,043 of JAWDJE010000005.1, read as the reverse complement.
AACCTACCAACAAGCTAAAGAGGTTAGGTTATGGCATTAAACATCTTTGGCAATATCAGTCTTTAGAGTACAATGACATTTCTATCCATTTCTGCAGGTGGTGACCCAGATGCTTCTAATTCTTTCCCTTCTATGGTTCATCAAAGCAGACACATTACTTCACATTGTTCTGTTCCAGAATGGTTACAAATGCAGCATTCTCAGCCTCATTAACAATGTTCTAAACTCCTAAATTACCGCATACCTCATTTTCAATCATTTATATGTTTATGGTTCACAGTTCAGAAATCTCGAGAGATGTGCCTTTAAAAAAGTTTCCCTCTTTACTGCTTCAAACTAAAGAAGTTTTGCTGTTGTATAACCTGCTGTCTGCTGGGGTTTTTTTAAAGAAATTTTTAAAATGCTGCACCATAATTTGGGGCATCATTTTAGCTGATCAAAGGTTTAATTGATTCATCTTATTAATTAAACATTGCATCTGCAAGGCTTAAATCTGATGGTTTTTTTAGGAAGAAGGTAAAAGGCCACAGTTCTGAAATTGGAGCCCAGGGAATTAAGAACTATTTCCTTATCTCTTCTGCAGGTAGTAAGAAGGGGGAAGTGAAAGGCATTAGGGGACAACTTATTGTTACCCCATTCACTGCCAAAGAACATGTACAAACATATGTTCCAAGAACATCTTTAAAGGGTCTTTAAACTATGGCAGGAGTGTGTCTGAACACAGAGTGGGCCACGTAAATCACATTCACATAGAACTATCCAAGGAAGAATTTCATCTATCTATATATCTATACCTATAAGGAAGGGATGTGGTCATTTGTGTGCAGAATGCATTTCCACACCCATGGAACCCATGCCATGATACGCCATGCACACCTACCTTACGTCACTGAGGTCAGTGCCGTGAGGGTCCAGAGGCCAAGTGTGGGCCCTCCGCCCCACAAAAGCTGACAACACAACTGCACATGCACAACATGGGGGGGGGAATGTCCACACAAAGATCCGTTGATCCATGCGGCAGTGGGGGGGAAATGTCCGCACACAGGTCCTTTGCTCCTCACACACACAAGAGAGAGAGAGAGAGAGAATGTGCGCGCAGCAATGAATGCAACTGCGCACACACTCCGTTCTGTGCATGCCCAAAACACAAATAACCCCAAACCAGACACAAAAAACAAACTGCCTCACCACAGCTAACACAGCTGAGCGGATGGCGAAACAGCCTACAGATGACGAGCACTTGGATGAGCCAAAGAGTGAAATTAAATTAAAACAGATAAAACGCACAGTCCACAAACACACCACATGCAGTTTGCACTCACAACTCCGACAAGCAAACATTCCAAACACACACACAGCAAACCCAATCTGCAATCACACATTGAGGGGAAATGCCTCAGCCCAGGATGGAATGGTGGCGCAGCCAAAAACTCACAAAAGAGTCACCGACAGGACAGCAAAAACTGTGGTTGCCACACATTATATTTTCCAAAAACACAGCAGACCCAGTTCGCACTAAAAACACACAAAACCAAAGTCATTGCAGGTATACAACTCCTACAATCAAAACAAACACCCAGGAAACCACACTCCAAATAGAAAAAACATTAACCTTGCAAAATGTAAACACACGGGAGCTGGGAGAAAGACGGGAGCTCATTCTGTCCTGCAATAATCAAGAATCAAACTGCTCACCTTCCACAGCCCAGTAAGCCTCCATCAACACACAAATCTGTCTGCTTCTGCAGACGTTTCCATGGTCATGTGGCAGGCATGACTAGACACCTGAACACACGTAAAACTGTCTATGACAATAAAAATCTATCTGTATCCAAAATACACACACAGAGAGAGACACAATAACCAGATAAACATTTCATAAGAAGGGAATACTTTCCCACAATTAAAAAAAATTTAAATGCCCCCCCCCCGGCAAGGCCGGGCTATCTGCTAGTATATATATAAAAGAGAGATTAGGTCTTGTATGTCCAGTATAGAAATCCACACCCCTGCACCAATCCCACTGAAACTTCGCACACACGTACCTTGAGCGCCGGAGAGGTCTGACACAGGGGTCCAGCAGCGAGTTTCAGTGGTTACACCCCAAAAAAGGGCTGCAAAGGCCCCCTGGATTGAAAAATGGTCACAGGAGGAAGATCCACGCATGCACAAACATATGCACGCATAAAAAGGCTTCAACAGTGAGCACGACGTGGATGTGCCCAAAATGGTGGTGACGAAGAAGGCGGAGGCAGGAGGGTGTGAAGAGGTGGCATAGGAGGACTCTGGTGGCCGTGGCCATGTGTTCCCCATGATCATACGACACGCCACCGTACCACCGTACCTGGAGAGACCACTGGACAAGGAGGCCGCCGACAGGAACAGCATGGACAAGGTGACACGCCTACCTGAGGAGACGCCAGAAAAGGCCACATGGTGGCCGTCTGGAAGACACAGGAATGGGGCTCCCCAGCCAGCAAGGTGCCCACCCGAAGAGGTGGTGATCAAGGCCACAGGGCCCACCTGGAAGCCACGGGGTGAGGACTCCAGGACTGGCGCAACACCCCACCCCACTCCGTGATCACCCCAGCACCGCCGCCCATGTTGAGGCCACCAAATGAAGAGGCCACCAGCTAGGACGGCGCAGACGCAGCGCAGCGCCCGCCCAAGGAGATGAGGGCCAGGGCTGCAGGGGCTGCCTGGAAGCCATGGGAATGGGGCAACACAGCCAGTAGGGTGCCCGCCCAAGGAGGTAGCAGGCCATGCCATAGGACTCACCTGGAAGCCATGGGACAGGAGCACCACAACTGGTGCAACCCACACCCAGAGCCCAGTGCCGAAAATGCGGAGGCCAGGTAATGCCAACTCAACCACAACCCAGGCAGGTAGGGCAGGGCCTGCCAAACACAACCCCGGGCGAAGCCGGGCACTTAGGCTAGTTGGACATTAAAAAAATTAGTGGCTGAAATCCTGCCATCATCTATGCCATATAAGGGTGATGTTATCAGCCATAGTGATTTTTCACTACCTAAAAATCTTCTATTTTCCCCTTAAGATCCTGAGGTTTCTTGGGGCCTGAAGGACTGGGGGTTCTTTAATTTCTGAAAATCACCACTGCCAGAAAATCATCATCATCACACACAAACACATACATGCTTGTAGATGGGGAGCCACCAATATGAAGTGACAGTATTTCTGAGGATATATTTGAGGTGACAAAATTTAACTCTTTTTAGTCTGTTAACTTGAAGCTATAGAGTATTGTATCTCAGTTGAAACATTGGACAGAGATTCCAAGATTTAGCAGGCTGACAAAGATTCTAGGCCAGAAACTTGGGAGAGGAATATGGGCTAACAATATCTAAATTCTATATTCTGGGGCTAATTAATTCAGATAAGATTACTTCACCAGAAGGCTTCTGGGAACATGAGGAAAGCAGCTTTTGGATGAAATGGAAACAGCAAGTAGATTATGCCAGAATGAAAAATATGTTCATCTCCTGTCTTTATGAGATGGTTTCCTAAAGTATATGTCCCCAGCAACCAGTCATGTCATGTCCACCTCCTCCCTTCCAACTGATTCTGACCTAATCATAGTCTTGCACACCTAGTTTTCTGATGGCCCTATTCTGACAAGAGGCAGCAAAGTACAGTAAAACCCCATTTCCCTACTGCCTTGGCTTACGCTTGCCGTTGTTTACGACTAGAAATCCAGAGAAAATGATGGCCTATGACTGGGAATTCCCCAGTGACTAGTGCCTTGCGCCTGGGAGATAAATTAGACCACCTGCAACCATTTTGGACTCTGTGGGTGGCATGATCGCAGTGACCTTGCCTTTGAGTGTTCATGGCACCTCTTCCGAAGCCATCGCTAAAGTGTGGGATCTCTTTTAAATCCCGTACCTATACAATGGCTCCGGAAGAGGTGCCATGAATGTACAAGGCAAGGTCACCACACTGCAATTGATCGTCTCTCCCTCCCTTTGCAGCACCGACCCAGGCAAAGAAGAAGGGGAGAGGCAAGTGGTTCACCTCACCCAGCTGCTGCATCTTCAGCAGGGGAGCCCTGGATGTGTCCGGGCCTGGTGGCCAGACAAACCGTTCCTTTTCGTTGTCCAACGCTAACCCTGAGGAAGAAGCACTGGAGCCCAGGCAAGGTAGGGAAAGGTAGGGAGCTTAGCTTCCTCGTTTATATCCCCCTTCACTGCATGTCTCACATTTTGGGGGTGGGTGGGTTGGATTTTCATGCCTTGGAGCAGAGGTGGCCAAAACATTTTGAGCTGTGGGCCAGTCACATGGTTGAGCAGGCTGGTCACATGGTTCCTCCTGCCGAAAAACACACCCATGGCTGTCATAAACATGTTTACAACAGCCACAGGTGCATTTATGGCAACATTTTGTACATGCGTGGGGCATGTCTGTTTCCATTTCCAGTAGCAGCAAGGGCGGCATAGGTTGCATCATTTGGCACTGTGGGCCAGATCTGGTATACGGGCTGTAGTTTGGCCACCCCTGCCTTAGAGGCTTATCTGATCATCTAACCAACAAGGTCTTGTTTTTCTCATTTTCTGACTGATCCTTTCCTGTTCTAGGACTGTGGCCAGGATCGTAACTAGGTGGAACACCTACTGCTTTGCCCCAGGGCACTAAAATTTAACAAGCACTGAAATCTAGAGGGGAATCTGCTGGTAAGTGTTAGGGAGGTAAATGCTAATGCCACCCTCTCCTGATAAGCCTCCTTTCTTTTCTTTTCTTTTCGGCAGGAGGTATCACATTCTCTTCCTCTTTTCTCAAGGGACTATCAGATGCCTGACTCGAGTATTTATACTTTTGATGGGATAATCTCCTAATAGCACAATTGAATGGGCCCATTCCATCTCCATAACATTCACTCTCATAAGCAAAAACTGTATTCAGCAGGGGTCACTTTAGAAAAATTGACTTTACATGGTGAGAAAAACCAAATTTGTGCATGTTCACCAAAGGAAGAATAAATTGTGCAAGCTATTTAAAAACAATTTTTACACCAAATGAATCAACATTATCCAGGGATAACTGATCATGAAAGATTGTTTGAATGTAGCATAAAAGTCCATCACACAAATGCAAAACTAACAGAATCTGTGTCCCATGAGTTAAAAAAGCACATTGTGTATAAACATCACAAGAGCAGCAATATGTAGATCTTTTCATAATCAAGCTTGTTTGGTGTCAGTGGATGTATCCTTCCAACCCTGTGCAAAGAGAAGATGTGATGACATCAATAACCAAAAGATCAACTGTTTGGAAAATACATTTATATTGTCCCTTCATAAAATAGATAGCCGCCTGGAGTGCTGCGCAGCTGCGAGGGGTCCCTCCTTCCCACCCTGCTTCACCGGGAGGGATAAAAGGCCGGGGGCCACTGGGGCCAGGCCAAAGACTGCTGCCCAGAGCGCCGCACAGCTGCGAGGGGTCCCGCCTTCCCTCCCTGCTCCACCGGGAGGGATAAAGGGCCAGGGGCCACCTGGGCCAGGCTGAAGACCGCTGCCTGGAGCGCCGTGCAGCTGTGAGGGGTCCCGCCTTCCCTCCCTGCTCCACCGGGAGGGATAAAGGGCTGGGGGCCGCCGGGGCCAGGACAAAGACCGCCGCCCGGAGTGCCGCGCAGCTGCGAGGGGTCCCGCCTTCCCTCCCTGCCCCATCAGGAGGGATAAAGGGCCGGGGGCCACCGGGGCCAGGGCAAAGACTGCTGCCCGGAGCGCCATGCAGCTGCGAGGGGTCCCGTCTTCCCTCCCTGCTCCACCGGGAGGGATAAAGGGCCCGGGGCCACCAGGGCCAGGCCGAAGACCGCCGCCCGGAGCGCTGCGCAGCTGCGAGGGGTCCCTCCTTCCCTCCCTGCTTCACCGGGAGAGATAAAGGGCCGAGGGCCGCCGGGGCCAGGCCAAAGAATGCTGCCCAGAGCGCCGCGCAGCTGCGAGGGGTCCCGCCTTCCCTCCTTGCTCCACCGGGAGGGATAAAGGGCCGGGGGCCGCCGGGGCCAGGCCGAAGACCGCTGCCCAGAACGCCGCACAGCTGCGAGGGGTCCCACCTTCCCTCCCTGCTCCACCGGGTGGGATAAAGGGCCGGGGGCCACCAGGGTCATTCAGTGGAACTGTTGAGCTGATGGCTCCATTACCTGTGGAATTTTGGTATTTTTGATATTGTATGCTTTGATTATTGATTATATTGTTGCTATTGCTGTTATACTGTATTTTATGGATCTTGTATTTCTAATTTTGTTTGTTTTCTCTTGCTGTAATTGAAATGTATATTTTGCGGGTTGAGTTTTTGTAACTGTACCTTTGGAGATGGGTTACTGTATTATTATTGTGTTATTGTATTATTATTATGTATTTATTGTCCACTATGTAAACCGCCCTGAGTCGGGTTGTACCTGAGTGGGCGGTATATAAGCGCAAAAATTAAATTAAATTAATTAAAAATAAAGCTAGGTCCATATAAAGTCTTGCTCTAGTAGCAATGCCAATCTCAAGCACAGAAGAAAAAATGTTTTGCAACTAATTTATAAGCCAGCTGGTTTTATCAATGTCCTTTATTATTCTCAAACAAGAGTCAAGACAGATCATATATAATCGAAAACATCCTTTCAACACAAGATACTGAAAGTATTAAAGCAAGAGCTCTCAACCTACAGCACACAGGCTGGATCCAGCCTATGGCACCATTTCATGTGGCCCACGTCAACGTCACTACCGGAAGAGTAAAAGGAATTGGACATGTTTACAACAGCCGTAAATGTGCAAGCAGCTGTCATAAATGCATTTATGACAGCTGCGGATGCATTTTACGGTAGCATTTATGGCAAGGGAACCATCAGTCTCACCTGCTCAGCTGTCTGAAGGGGTGTGGTCTGGCCCATGGTTTGAAAAGGTTAGGAACCCCTGTATTAAAGCATACTTATAGGGACACAAAGATCTAGCAACCTGAGTACATTTTGTAGGACAGGCCAGATGCGGCCTGCAGCACCATTTCATGTGGCCCCACACTGCTTCCACCTCACCAGAAGTGCCATGTGATGGAGGAAGGACAAAATGGCCATCTGGTCCATGAAGCTGTCTGTGGGAGCGTGACCTGGCCTCCGGATTTAAAAAATTGCAAACTCCTGCTGTAGATTAAATGAGTCAACTGACAGTGAAAAAAGCAAACTCAATGCTAGGGATCATTAGTAAGGGTATAGAAAATAAGTCAGCAAGTGTCATTTTGCCTCTTTATAAATCTATGGTGAGGCCCCATCTGGAATACTGTGTACAGTTCTGGTCGCCATACCTCCAGAAGGATATTATCGAGTTGGAAAAAGTGCAGAGGAGGGCAACCAAAATGATTAGGGGACTGGAACACCTTCCTTACCATCTGAGGCTGCAACGGTTGGGCCTCTTCACTCTTGAACGACGGTGTCTAAGAGGTGACCTGATTGAAGTTTATAAAATCATGCACGGTGTGGACAAAGTAGAGAAGGAAAAACTGTTTTCCCTATCGCATAACACTAGAACTAGGGGACACTCCATGAAACTTTTGGGTACTAGTTCTCAAACAAATAAGAGAAAGTACTTTTTCACCCAGAGGATTACTGGTCTATGGAACTCCCTGCCAGAAGAAGTGGTGACAGCTGTCAGTCTTGACAGCTTTAAGAAAGGATTAGACAAGTTCATGGAGGACAAGGGTATCAATGGCTATAATTATGGATACTTAAGGACAACCTCCGGGTTGGAGAGATAGGCAGGATATCTCTCAGTGCCATTTCCAGGGAATCCTAAGAAGGTGAAGGCATCTCCTTGGGAATACCCTGAAGGAAATGGTGAGCCACTGTGTGAGACAGAATGCTGGACTGGATGGGCTGTGGCCTGTTCCAGCAAGGCTGTTCTTATGTTATGTTCTTATGACACATTCTTAACAAATTTATTAGTTTGCTGTATTTTATCTGCTAATTGTGATTCAATTAGAGGGACACCTTATTCATAGAAGTCTTTTAACAAGAACACATTTTTGAACAACATTTCAGAAGGGGTCACTTTATCATCAGTTTTAAATTTCAGATGGTGTGGTAAAATGTGTTATTAATTTTGTAAAACAATTACAGCAAATTAGTGGCCTGCAATTGATAACAGGATTCTCTATCTGGTTCCATAATCTCATGGTAGAGTGCAGGAAAGGAACAGGATAGATGGGAAGAAGTAAAAATCCCTCATTTCCATCTGAAACAGAGAAGTATTATATTGAATTATATGTATTAATAACCTAATCTGAAATAGATTTAAAAATAATCCAGTCTAGTTTCTGTTGTAAATGTGCAAACAAGGAAGCTACCATGGGGCTTCCTGGCAATTGTAAGCTTGATGCCCTTTAACCAATACAGAGGGTGCCTCCTGAAGAACTACAACACCCAGGAAACACTATGGCAGCTTTCTTTGTTATATATTTACAATAAGAAATGAGCTGGTGTTAGGCCATGCAGCCTCCTACAAAGCCATGATTCAAGTGATCTATAAGTGTGGGTCTGTGGCTTGGATTCTGCTTGAGGAACTCTTTGAGAATTCTCATAGTTCAAGTCCGAAAAAATCAAATTAGTCCAACAGCAAGTCTAGTCAATCATTGAATGAGCTGTCCAAATTCTCCCGAGCTGGGAGCATTCTTCAACTAATGTCCTATTTTCGTTCGTTCGTTCGTTCGTTCGTTCGTTCGTTCGTTCGTTCGTTCGTTCGTTCGTTCGTTCGTTCGTTCGTTCGTTCGTTCGTTATTACATTTCTATAACGCCCATTTGGGTGGTATCCCATTCTGGGCGGTGTACAAACAAATGTCAAACAACATGAAGAACCACACAACAAATCAAAACAGACAACTGACAAATATATCTCAAAATAAAATAAAATAACTGGTGTCTGAGGGCAACCTGACTGGCTAATTTATAGCTAAATTTATCTTGTATTTTTTGGTATTTTGTATATGCTAGTTTATTTTTACTTATGGTTTGCATTGTTTATTGATTTTTGTATTGAATTTACTTTTATATTGCTATATTGTATTGTATCTTGAAATTGTAAAGGCGTTTATTTATTTTTGTTAAAGTATATTGTATAATTTATGTATTTTTGTTTACTGTATATCATGTTTGTATATTGTATTTATTTTTGTTGGAAGCTGCCTTGAGTCGCTCTTGTGCGAGTAAGGTGGGGTACAAATCTAATAAATAAAATAAATAAATAAAATAAAGCAATAACACCCTGAAAGGCCTACTTGAACAAGGGAGTTTTTCATTGCTTTTTAAAGCTAGCCGGTGATGGGACCTGCCACAGTTCCACTGGTAGAGTGTTCCACAGCGTTGGTGCCGCCACTGAGAAGGCTCTATTTCTAGTTAAAGACATCCGAGCCATCCTCAGGGCCAGCACCTGGAGCTGTGCAGACTGTGATGAACGGGTGATGCAGGGAGTTGTTCTGAGGAAGAGACACTCTGACAGATAGCAAAGTCCCAAACCGTATAGGGCCTTATATGATAACACTAACACCTTGTATCTGACATGGTAGGCAACAGGTAACTGGTGCAGACCTGCCAAGGCTGGGCAAACATGGTCAAATTTATTTATGTCTGTCACCAGCCTGGCTGCTGCATTCTTTGCAAATACTGTCCTATCGCAGTTCACAGGCAGTAGAACTATATACTAAAAGCACATTGTGGTACGACTTGTTCTCATGTTAATTGAAACTTAGCATATATTAATATTTCAAGTACAGTTTAAAATTTAATTTAGAATCAACCTCTTTTTCCTGGATCACTGAAGTGCCATAAAATTCTGCAAATGATGAACAATGTCAATTTTATTGATAATAAATTTTGCGTTCAACTGCAGATATATAAATTTTTATTTGCATTATTTTGACAGACAAGGTGAGCCTTCTTGAAAAACCTGTTTAAAAAAATCACTTTAAAGAGCTTTGTTCTTTATTTCCTGATAAAATAAATGCAAGCATTTAGAGCAGGGGTGTCCAAACTATGGCCCAAGGGCTGGATCTGGCCCCCGATGTCAATTCATACGGCCCACAAAGCCCTCGTTGCTCCATACAGGTGCATTTTACTTCCGCTTCCAGGAGCAACAAGGGCTTTGCAAGCTGGATCAATTGGCATTGGAGGCCAGATCCAGCCCTCAGGCCATAGTGACCAGCCCCCTGAACCACGAGACCGGTCTGCGGCCTGAAAACTTTGGGCACCCCTGCTTTAGAGATTATAGTTTTAATTATGTTTAAGGAAAACTCAAGAGCACCCAACTCAGAAACAGCACAAAGGAAGAACACAGCTGTTTGCATAATATTCAAAACCAATTCTAAACTTATGACTTAGCTAACTGAGAATTGTTTTCAACTTACATTTTGGGTAAAACCTATTTTCAAGAGGTTAGAGGTTAGAAATGGGAAGAAGAAGGATAAGAAAAAGGAGGAGGAGGATTCCCAGATTATTATGCAATGGTATCTGAAAGAACTAGAGAGGTAGAATCTTGCAAGAGCCACAGCTTCTTTCACATAGGAAAAGCTGCTGGTTTATTCTAAACATTTTAAGGTATGTCCTAATTCCATTATCATCCTCTTTCTAGGATTGGAGCAAGTTAACATTCAAGCCAGATCACTATAAAGTTATTTCACAGAATCATAGAATCACTGAGTTGGTCCAATCCCCTGCTCAATGCAGGAATCCGAATTAAAGCAAATATGACAGATGGCTGTCCAGTTCTCTCTTGAATGTTTCCAGTATTGAAGTGCACATCACCTCTCAAGGCACTTGATACCACTGTCATACTGCTCTAACTGTTACTGTTTTTTCCCTGATATTCAGCCTATATTTAGCTTCCTGTAGTTTCAATGTGTTATTACATGTCCAGCACTCTGGGATGATGGACAACAGCTCCTTCTCTTTCTCTTTATAATTCTCTTTCAGGTATTTGAAGAGTGCTATCATATCCCCCCTCAGTCTCCTTTTCTCAAAGCTAAACAATGCCCAGTAGTTGTCGTTGTTTTTTTAGTCTTTCCTCATATGGCTTGGTTTTATTCCCATGATCATCTTTGTTGCCCTTCTTTGTACCTGCTCTAATTTGTTTGCATCTTTTGGACACAGAATTCTAGATGTGGTCTAACTAGTGCTGAATAGAGGGGGACTTTGCTTTATGAATATTTCTTGGATTATGTCTTCATTTAGTTTTTAAAAACCATTTGAATTCTTCTTTAATTTTTCAAGCAACAAACATTAAAATATAACAGTTAGTCTTTAAAGTGCCACAATGTTTTGTGTGTGTGTGTGTTTTCTTTACTCTCTGACGAACTATAATAGGGTCACTGACTCGCCAAATCCCCACTAATTCAAAGGCCCACTCTAGATGTGATTTATTACTAGATTTTAATCAGTAACTTACAAAGAAGGCAGTGAAAGCTTTCAATTAAACCTATTTTCCTTCCCTATATAGTGCATCCTCATCTCCCCAAATGCAAATTAAATAAATTACAATTTGTCCTTTTTATCTGCATTTTTTTAATTCCCAGAACACATTTGTGATAGCTACCCGTCAACAAATTCCATTATATACAAATATTTGAAAATGCACTATTGTCAGGCGTTTTTTAATGTATGTTTCCATTTGGATGTCTCACAAACCAAGGGAGAAGAGACTATAAAAACAAAATTTTATTACCGTCTTTGCACAATTTCTCAAACTTTTGAAAATAACAATAAAAGTCTATGTAATTTGTACTTAGATTAATGAAGTGTTTGAATTTCAGTCGATAAGCACTCAAACATTTGAACTGTTAACACCTGCTAGATATCACTTATAAGGGAATTTGTTCAGCTAGTAGCTAGTTGAGTTTTTCATAAACTATGTAAGGTCTGATATTATAAAAAGGCAATCTAATACATGATCTCTGGCAATTCATTTCTTGAGAGCAAGTATATGAAATAGATTATAGGTTTCCTTGATTATACATGTAATGATAACACTTACCAATTAACACATATTCTGAAATTATGTACTTAATTGTAAATTTATAAATTCAACCATCTCTCAAACATATACTATTCCCTTAAGATACCACCACTGCAACAGTGCACCGTATTTTATATCTCCTCTGTAATTTCTCTGCTGGAGAAAACATGTGCCACAATGATAACAGATGCTGTTAATAATAGCTTTCTCCACCTAGTAGTCACACAGCCCAGAGATTGGCCTGTTGGAAACAGTGGGGTTTATGCTTGCACAAGAGGGTAGTGAACACCCCCAAGCACAACTGTCATATTCTGGCAACTGTGTAATGGGGCAGTTTCATACCATTAAAGGTGTGTAATGATTGAAATAGAGGATCCATGATGTTCCTTACTAACACATTCATATATATGAGTAGAAAGCTATTCAAATACTGCAATCTAGCTAGGGGGTATAAATAGTGGTGGGGTTCAAAAAAAATTACTACCTATTCTGTGGGCGTGGTATGGTGGGCATGGCCAGGGTGAAAGCCCTGCATTGCACCTGAATTAGGATTTCTTTATTTCAAAACTTTGATGGATGGGGCTAGCCGGAATTTCTGTTACCGGTTCTGGTGAACTGGTGCGAACCTGCTGAAGCCCACCACTGGGTATAAACAAATAATGCACACTTCCTTCACTACTCCTTTCCCTTAGAACACTAAATGTTTATTACTCTTGTGCTTCTTCTTCCTGATCTAACCAACATGTTGTCCATGCAGATTCCATTAGTATTCAACTTGCAATCCTATTTGTCAAAAGTGACTATCACTGAAACAAAAGCTTTACTTAATATCAGCTATAATCCTAATAAAAGTTCTAAATAAAAACAAGAACAAAACAGATTTCTTGGTTTGAGAAATACATAAAATGTTATATTCCTACTTAACTGGAACTTTCTGAAACCACATCAGTAACACAGAAGTGTTTGCATCTTTGTCAAAGCACACTTTCACAAAAATATACAGAAGATATTTCTCTGCATAGACACAAGCATATACTGTTGTCTCAAAGGTAAATGTAAAGGTTTCCCTTGCTTGAAAGCCAGTCCGAAGCACTATAATCTTTCACAGAGGGTGTCAGCAACCACTCAATAAAATAACAGCCTGAAAATAGTAGAAGAGTTGTTCATAATAACAGTAATGAGCTCAGTCATTACCAAACAAATAATGACCAGTAGTGAGTTTAAAACATCACATTACAATTTAAACATTACGAGCAATGTCCACCTGCTGAGTCAGTAATGTTTTCTTACCATAAATGCACAAACTACTGTATTACAATATGGACCAGCATATTTCTTCCTCTCTTATCCCATCAAGTATCTCTAAAATTATTTGAAAAATGCTTACCAAGAGCTGAAAAGAAAATATCAAGGCCTACACCTACATGGTTGAAATAGCTCAGAGAAAAATTGTTAGTCCAGTAATGCTTGAAATGTTTGTCTTAGATGTTAGATTGGTCTCACTGGTCACTCCTGCAGTAAGAGCTGAAGGGCACTGCCTTCCAAAGCAGCAAAGGAAAATTAAATTCAAATAACCAAATCATCTTATTTATTTATTTATTTGTTTTGGTCATCCAAACCAAATTTCAGTTCAACCTCCAACACAAAGGGATATAATCCTGAACAATGAGTCACATGAAGATTCAGAGAGGATCCATTCTGTGGTGAATTATCTGTACTGCGTTCATACGAATTTGCCTTAAATTTATATATTTTTAATATCTTGAGAATTATATGCTCAATGATGTTTGAATAAAATAGGCAACCTGGATTTATTGTTAACATGTTGTCTCTAAACTGCCTCCTTAAATGTTTTAAGCACATCTAGATTATATTTAAACAGCTGCATTTTAGGTCTTTTTACAAAATGATATGATACAAACAGCTCTTCACTTTCCTGAGAACTATTTGTGAGGAATGAATTAATGAATTGTGTCATGGCTATTTCTAGTACAGTAAAACTCATACTTATGTAAAAAGTCAGTTCCATAGTTTTTACATAAAAAACAAATAGTTTTTTATGTAAATTGTTTTTTTACTTAACTCGAAGCAAACCCATAGGAAAAATGAATTTTCACTTAACTCGAAGCAATGATATTTATGTAAATCGAAGCAACCCCATAAGAAAAATGATTTTTTTACATAACTCGAAGCAAACCCATAGGAAATTACTATTACTACTTACTTTATTATGGAAATTGTGTTATGTAAATCAGGACATTTATGTAAATTGGGACATGGTTTTAGTGCAAAAATAATTATGTAAGTCAGATTTTATGTAACTTGAGGCATATGTACGTCGGGGTTTTACTGTAATATCATTTAAGCTGGCATGGAGTGGAGTGGCTAGGAAAAGGAAGTAGAGGAGGAAGACATGTTGCCAACTTGTACGGTAATTACCATGGCATACGGTGATTTAGCCCTCCGCACGGTATACAGTTACCGTACGGACAAATACAGTAATTTTGCTGACGGCACCAGAGATATGCTGACGGCACCCAATACCTGGCTCCGCCTGTGTGGAGGACTGCCCACCCATCATGCTCCGGGCTTGCATCTGACTCTGCCCACTCCAGCCTTGACTCTGCCCACTCCTGGCATTGACTCCACCCACTCCCAGAATTGACTCCACCCACTTTACCAGTATGATGAAATATGGTAATTTTGAGTACAGGCATACGTCTGGCCGCAGCAATCCAGTAAAAGGGTTTGGTATTTGTGGTAACCTATTCAAAATCTCACCTGCCTTTTCTCTGAAAGTGCAGATATCGGAACACCATAGTAAAATTAGGGGGCAAGTTACAGAAGCTCGATTGGTCAATCATTACATAGAGCAGTCTCATTCTGAGAACGACTTTAAATTTGTAGCGTTAGAAATGATCAGACCAGAACAATATGAAAAGATTGATATTAATAAGAGACTTAGACAATGAGAGGCTTTTTATATTCATTTATTTGATACAATACACCCCAAGGGGTTAAATCAGGAATTTGAACTATCATCTTTTTTGTAACTGTAAAATTCTATTGGTTGTTCTAAGTTTTGCCCTACGTGGTTATGAGAGTCAGATTTCACCATTTTAAAAAACACCTGTGTAGCATTTAATTAGTATATAGGAGGTGACTGGGTTCTAACAGTTAACGTCCGTACGCACCTTTAACAAATGCATGGAGGCGAGGACGCGATAAGAATAAAACTTCCTTACAATTAAATAGGTAAGCTACTGCATGGTTGAATTTATGAGGCTTTAGAGCATTTGTAAAAATGTAACATATATGATTAAAATGCGTTAGTGTAATATATGTTGTAATAGTATAAGCTCCTATGTGATTTTAATAATGTCTGTATTGTTTTGCAACTCTTTTCATGTAGATTTCCTGAAGAAGGAACAATAAGTTCAGAAAAGTCGAATTAACTAGTATCGACTTTGAAACAAAATGGTTGCAACAACTGTTTTTATGAACCATTTGAGTTATTACCCATAGTGGAAATTGTTTTGTTAATACATCAAAAAAAGATTCTAGTACAGCTTTTACATAAAAAGATTTTTGTTTAGCCCATGGTGGAATACTTTACGTTCAATTTCTTGGAGTTATACATAAAGACATTACTTTTTCAAATACGAAACTTTGAGGATCTTTCTTGTTACAAACGGTTCTTTATCACCCCAGTGTTTACACCGTTTTCGCCCATTGCATCATACCCTTATTAAAGTCACCAAAATAACAAAGATAGCTTTTTGAACCATGGTTCATGTCCGCCCTGAGTTGGGTTTACCTGAGTGGGCGGTATATAAGCGTGAAAAATAAATAAATAAATAAATAAATAAATAAAATTTAATTTAATAGTCATATTTATATATGCCGCCCACTCAGGCAGAACCCGACTCAGGGCGGCATTACAACAAGTTCTAAAAACACATAAAAACACTTTAAAAGACCCATATCCCACCCACTTTAAAAGACCCATATCCCACCCACCCATCCCACCCACTATCAAAAGAAGAAGAGAGAGTTCTTAATTGTTTACATAAGCCAGCAGGCGGGGACCGTGTTCCCATTCGGGCCCCACACCTGCCCTGCCAGCCATGTCTTCAATCCCTTCTTGAAGGGCAGCAACTCTCTTTGAAGTCTTAGATCTGTTGGCAAGAGGTTCCAGAGAGTTGGTTCTGAATAATGAAAGTAGCAAGATTTAACAATTTTCAAATTTTCACAATTTCAATTAGATGCCTAATTGCATGCATCTAATTCAATTAGATGCCTATTAAAAACTAGTTTCTCAGAAATTTATTTTTTGAACAAAACAAAAATATTCCATTTATAGACCAACGATATAAGCCCTCAAATATGTGATTTTGCTTATCAGGCAAAATATTATTTTCACAACTGTAACTGGATTTGTGTATCTTAAAGTGTTTATTTAGTTAATTTTTATACTACCCAATTAGCAAAAGCAAAATACTCTGGGCAATGTACAAGCAAACAAATGTAAACTGGTAGCACTGTCAGAAGGAAAAAATGAAAGAACTGGAGAAGCAAGTGGCTTCACTTCAGACTACAAGAGAAGATGAAGAGTACCTAGACAGAACTCTTGAGCTGCAGCTGTCATGGGAGGCACTGGAGGTAGAAGACTAGCAAGCAAAACAGAGGAAGAGTATGCTGATGAGAAAAGAAGCACCATGGAAAAGTGTCACAGATAGGAATAAAAGAAGAAAACACTCTTCACCAGTGTTCACCTTTTTAAACTGGAAGGAGGTAACAAGTGGGATTTCACAAGGTTTAGTCCTGGCCCTGGAGTGGAACTGCAAAACTGTTTTCATTTACTTGTATTATTATTTTTTTAGCCATGTCACACTGTTGACATGAGGTTTCCAACAATTCTAAGGTCTTTCTTTCCTATGGAATTCCTAAGGCAAGTATCCCCCATTTTATAGCTATGTGTTTGGTTTCTTTTCCCCTATTTATAGAGCTTTGTACTTATTACTGTTAAATTTCAATAAGTTATTTTTCAGCCCACTGCTTGATTCTATCAATAAATATCTTTTGAACGTTGTTTCCATCTTCAAGAGTGTTATATATTTCACCCATTTTTGTCATCTGCAAATCTGATGAGCATTTCTTGCACCCCCTCATCTAAATCATTAATACAAATATTGAAGAACTCCAGGTCCAGGACTAAACCTTGTGAAATCCCACTTGTTACCTCCTTCCAGTTTAAGAAGGATCTATTGAACACAATTCTGTAACCAAATCTTTATCCACCTGACAGTTATTCCATCTACCCCATACTCAATTAGTTTGCTGATCAGAATATTATGGGGCACTTCGTCAAAAGCCTTGCTGAAATCAAAACTTTCCAATTCTACAACTGACAATATGAAAGATGAGACAAGTTCTGCTTTTTGTTTTGTATACTGTGAATAATGAATGATTTTTTGGCGTGATCAAACAACATTGTGCCGTTACATACAAACTACAAAAATGTAATATTAGAATTGTAACATTGCATTGTAAAACACTATCCTGGTTCAGAAGGCTTGCTCACAATTTACTATTCCTAACATTGCTACAAAATGTGGTGAAATCAAACTGATACTTTAAACAAAACTGACAAGGAAAGGATTTCCTATTAAGTGGTTTGGAAAGGCAGATCTATCTATAGCTGGACAGAAAAGAAAAATGCAGTGTAAAGCAGAACCAACTGTACAATTTTATCGTGAAAATGTTACTTCTGTATACAGCCTCAAAATCACTAGCATTACGTTTGAAGAATTCCACCTAGGAAAGGGAATAAAGAGTAAAATACAATCCCCATCTTCCCTTTTTTAAAAAAGGGAGTTATTAAGTAAAATTCCAGCTGAAGGGGTACTTCTCTAAACCCGAAAGACAGAGGTTCCTTGCATAGTTCCTTCGCTCAGCGGCAAAGGCTGGCTGCCACCCTCCACCCCTTTGGCTGGGGCTGGAGGGGAGGAAAAAGCCACGCCACGCTCTGCGGTGAATACTGGCCGCCACCCTCCACCCCTTTGCCGGGGGCTGGAGGGGAGGAAAAAGCTGTGGCGCTGCAGGTGGTGAGAGGCCGGCCATCCCCTCTGTCCCTCTTTCTGGGGCTGGAGGGAGAAGAAGCCACAACAACGCAGGTGGTGAGAGGCTGGCCGCTGCCCTCCGACCCTTTTGGGGGGGCAAATGAAAGAAGCCTTGGTGCTTGGGTGGCAAGAGGCTGGCCATCAACCCTCTTTCTGTGGCTAAGGAACACCCCATGTGCCAAGGAGGGTTGGCAGAGTCTGAGGGTGGGCATTGGGTGTGGTGTGGAGGGATGGAGTGAGAGACAGCCTTGCCAGCCAGGTAGAAGGGACAGCACTCTGTTTGGAGTGGGCAGTGAGGTTCCTGAGGCCCAAATAGGAGTAGTGACGGGCATGGGGCGAAACCGCAGGAGCCGAGGGGCAGACTGCACTCAGTGAATGTGAGTCCGATGTTTATTATCTGTCCCCCATTCCAGCCCCATGGCTACATCTCTGGTTTCTGGACAGCTGATCCAGAGTGACCCCTCCCTTATGCTGCTGCTAGTGAATGTCAGGACAGTTTGTAATAAAGCCCCTCTGCTCTTAGACTCAATTCTGGGGGAACGGGCCAACCTGAAACTTGGTTGACACCAGAGGATGGTGTTACTCTGTCAGATATGTGTCTAGCCAGGTTTGGTATTTGGCACCAGCCTAGGGGTAAGGGGAGGGGTGGTGGCATCAGCATTGTAGCCAGAGAATCATTGGGAGTCGCGAGAGCCATGGCTCTACAAGTACTGGGTTGTGAGGCCCTGCTCCTTCAATTGGGCCTCAAGGGTCAGTTTGGAATCTTGCTCCTGTACCTGCTCCCTTGCAGTGTAGCAGATTCCCTGTCTGAGCTCCTTGAGGCCATCACAATGCTGACGTTGGAGTTCCCTGGACTCATGGTTCTGGGGGACTTCAATTTGGCTTAATTGGGGGCTGGATCCAAGGTAGCATGGGAGTCCATGGCTTCCATGGCAGCCATGGGCCTGACTCAGGTAATTCAGGGCCTGATCAAGAGTAATGACCACACACCAGATCTAGTTTTCTTGTCAGAGTGATGGCAGAATGATCTGAAATTACAGCAACTAGACATAACACCTGTGTCATGGTCAGATCACTATCTGGTGACTCTGGACTTTCTGGGAGCGATGTTCTATCGCAGGGAGGCAGGGCCAGTTAAATTGGCCTGTCCCTGGCAACTGATGGATCCTGAAGGATTCCAAAGGGAACTGGGGTGTCTTCCTCTGGATTGGCTACACGATTCACCCAAGATTCTCATCATCCTTTGGCATGGGGATGCGACGGCAGCCATGGATGTGATCGCACCACTACGTCTCTCTGCACACGCAGGCTCTGCCCATCCCCGTGGTTCACAGAGGAATTGAGGGAGCTTAAATGGGCAAAGAGACACCAAGAGCACCGTTGGGTGAAGACTCCGAGTGATTCCAACCAAACACTTGCTAGAGCTGTGATTAGAGCCTACCTGGTGGTGATAGAGGTGGTGAAACATCAATATTTCACCATCCTTATTGCCTCTGTGGATAATCGCCCAGCCACCCTGTTCCGGGTGACTAGGCCCTTCCTCAGTAGAGAGGGGCCTGAGCCCAGCTGGCAGGGATTGGCCGAGGATTTTGCAGATTATCTGACAGAGAAAATCACTCAGATTTGCTCGAAGTTTAATCTTAGCATCGATTATATGGGTCTGGAGTTGACCAGATCGCAGTCTAGCCATGTTCACTGGGATCGGTTCGATCCAGTTGGCCCTGAGGAAGTGAACAGGCTCCTTCATGGCACTACATGCCTATTAGATCCATGTCCCGCCTAGCTGGTGAAAGCCACTAAGGCAGTGACAGGTGGTTGGGTCAGGGCAATAATTAACTCATCCTTGTGGGAGGGGGTGTTCCCTGCACCATTAAAACATGCTTTGGTGTACCCCCTCCTGAATAAGGCATCACTCGACCCAAAAGTATTAGCCAACTATAGGCTTGTATCCAACCTTCCCTTTTTAGGGAAGGTACTGGAGAAGGCAGTGGTGTGGCAGTTACAGGGGGTCCTGGATTAAGCGGATTATCTGGACCCTTTTCAGTCAGGATTCAGGCTCGGATATGGTATGGAGATGCCGTTGGTCATGTTGTTGGATGATCTCTGGCAGGAGTGGGACGGAGGTCATCCATCCATCCTTGCTCCTCTTGACCTCTCAGCAGCTTTCGATACCGTTGATCACAGTATCCTTCTGGAATGGCTCCAAAGACTGGCAATACAGGACACTGTGTGGTCCTGGTTTTCTTCATTTCTGAAGGGCCAGACCCAGTCAGTGTGGTTGGAGGATGGGAGGTCCAGCCCTAGACCTCTCCAATATGGGGTGCCTCAGGCCTTGATGCTCTCACCTCTCCTATCTACATGAAGCCCCTGGGTGAGATCATCTGTTCCCATGGGGTGAGGTATCATCAGTACACAGGAGATACTCAGCTGTACATCTCAGCCTGTGGTGATCCAAGCGATGCTGTCGAAGTCCTATCCAGGTGCCTGGAGGTTGTGAGGGTCTGGATGGGGGACAACAGGTGACAACTGAATCCTGGCAAGACTGAGTGGCTGTGGGTCAGGAGCCCTGTGTTATCTCGGGAGCTACCATCTTTGGTACTGAAGGGTTGTTTTGCCCCAGACAGACCCGGTGTGTAATTTGGGGGTCCTCCTGGACTCGCAACTCATGCTTGATGAAGAGGTGGCAGTCATGGCTAGGAGGGCTTTTGCACAACTTCGTGTTATACACCAATTATACTCGCTCCTAGACCGGGACTCCTTGCTCATGGTTACGCACACTCTGGTCACCTCCAGACCTGACTATTGCAATGCACTCTTCATGGGGCTGCCC
Source organism: Bradypodion ventrale (assembly GCA_035047345.1). Taxonomy (NCBI): domain Eukaryota; kingdom Metazoa; phylum Chordata; class Lepidosauria; order Squamata; family Chamaeleonidae; genus Bradypodion; species Bradypodion ventrale. Next base: position 114,767,092 of record JAWDJE010000005.1, on the reverse strand, counting down.
TTGATGACCATTCAGAGGCTGCAACTGGTCCAGAATGCAGCTGCCCAGGTGGTGATGTGGTGCGGACATTATGCCCATGCCTCACAACTACTTCAGAAGCTGCACTGGTTACCGGTATGCCTCCGGGTGCAATTCAAGGTGCTAGTAAAGCCCTACATGATAGTGGGCCAGGATATTTAAGAGACCACATCACCCCAAAAACATCTGTCCATCCCACCAGAGCAGACTGAAGGGGCTCTCTAATTGTGCCATCTGCTAGAGAGGCTCGTCTCTCTAGCACAAGGAGGGTCTTCTCTGTGTCTGTGCCGGCCCTATGGAACCTCTTGCCAACTGAGTTGCGGCTACAGACGGAGTTGCTGCCCTTCAGGAAAGAGCTAAAAACCTGGCTGCCAAAGCAGGTGTGGGGCACTGGAGGAGCAGTGACCTCTGCCTTCTGGATCATATAACAAGATCGCTCCCTGTCCCCTTTTAACTGATGGGGTGGGGTGGGTAACTTTGTGGGTATTTTTACGGGGTTTTAAAGGGTTTTAATGTTTGTTTTAATGCTGTTATTTATTATTTATTTATTTAAAAAATTTCTACCCTGCCTTCCTCATCCAAGGATGACCCAAAGCGGCTTACATGGCAGTTAAAAATACATACAGGTTAAAATACAGCCACAACCACCCCACCCCACTAATCCCTTAAGAAAAAAGTACTCACACAAAATTTAAAAAACTATTAAAAAGAAATTAAACAGTGCCAAAAATAATGTTAAAAATTGCATAATCTAGGGACAGGAAAGGGAAGGAGACAGAGAACAAGTGGAGGAGTTAAAAACAGATAAGTGTAATAAAAACAGAGAGGTGTGTTGCAGCAGGCCATCATATTGGGACTGAGCCGTTACAGCTGACGGGCCCCATACCCGCTGCCACAACCAAGTCTTAAGGGCCTTCCTGAAGGGGAGCAGCTCTGTCTGGAGATGAAATTCTGATGGTAAGAGGTTCCACAGGGCTGGGGCAAACACAGAAAAGGCTCTTCTTCTGGTCCCCACCAAATGAGCCTCTTTAGTAGGCGGGACCACCAATGAGTCTCTCTGGTCTGCCCTTGTAGGACGGGTGGAATACTTCAGGGTGATGTGGTCCCTTAAGTATCCTGGCCCACTGCCATGTAGGGCTTTAAAGGTCAAAACCAGCACCTTGAATTGCACCCGGAGGCACACCGGTAACCAGTGCAGCTCCCAGAGCAGAGGCGAGGCACGGGCATAATGCCCGCACCCCATCACTACCTGGGCCGCCGAATTCTGGACCAGCTGCAGCTTCCGAATGGTCATCAAGGGCAGCCCCATGTAGAGCACATTGCAATAATCCAGTCTGGAAGTGACCAAAGCATGTGTCACCATGAGCAAAGAGTCCCGATCCATGAGTGGGCGCAACTGGCGAATTATACGGAGTTGTGCAAAAGGCACACCGGTAACCAGTGCAGCTCCTGGAGCAGCGGTGAGGCATGAGCATAATGCCCACAACCCATCACGACCTGGGCAGCCGCAGAATCGGTGTCGATTTGGGCAGCATTAGAAATTTGGAAAATAAATACATAAATAAATAGCATATGCATTGTTTGCCTGTAGGGTAGGAAAGAGCCATGCAAATTATCTCACTTTGTGCTACTGATACTTAACTATAACTACATACCACTACATAGTGGTACCACGGATTACGAACGCCTTGGGTAACAAAATTTCCGGGTTACAAATGAAAATACATTGAAAATAATGCCTTGGGTTATGAATTTTCTTTAATTCAAAGCAAGTATCCCCAGGAAACTGGTGCATTAACAGAGCTGGATACTAGAAACCAATATCTGCAATGTAAAATACAGTGGTACCTCAGGTTATGATTTTCTAATGTTCTTGTGTTCTTTCCTTTAAATTATGCATAATCAGTAAAGTAAGAACCATTCATTTAATTTAAATAGCAATAAAAATAGCTAAGTTAAAAGAAAAAAAGCAGCAATGGTGTTATATCAGTTTTTCAAATGCAAACGTCCTCACTCTGTACCTAAAGTGTAATATTGAGGAAATCTAACAACCATTCCTATGTGGCTGATACTAAAGTTAAGGTGCCGCTACTCTTTTTGTTCTATACAAATCCCACTTGCTGAAACTCTCATTTATTAAACAAATCACACATTCTCACTGTCCTGGGGGAAAAGCAAACTCTCATATAAAACATTTTCCACAGGTGAACATCAGGAATTTACTGTATATGTGATATCTTGAACCCTCCAAAGCCCATGTTTCAGATGGATTTTACTTTTTTAATAATTCAATCAGAACTAATCAGCACAATCTGTATTAAAACTCCTCCAGCCAGCCCCTAATTCATCCTCAACAAGAAATGTCAGCAGAAGATGCTGGTTGAAGAGAGAATTTTCCTTTTGAATTCATTAACTAATCTCACCGTCATCTGTTATCTATGGCCCCTAAATGATGGCAATAGGTTTTTCCTATCCAGAAGCACTTTCTGCATGTTAAACCCATAGAGAAAGATCATGCAAAAGTACACAGAATTCTTTCTCATGTGAAAGCTACTTTCTCATCTCTTTTTCTTTTAAAAGCAAAACACTGCCAATAATTTTAAAAAATAATATTCAGGTGATGAAAGAGAGGAGTGTTAATTGCTGCTCTGGTGTCATGGAATTCATGTCCAGGGATTATTTTTCAGCCTGTGCAGCTTCTGATCTTGAAATGACACCACATACCACTCATTACTATCAGCGTCAGTGGCTATATCAGGGAGAGCAGCTGGCTTGCGAGATGACTAATGGAATATGAAGTGTTCCACTTCTAGGTCAGTAGTTCAAGCTAAGATCTGAGCAACAGGCCACTTTAGATTTGTTTTTATGCCATGTCTGTTTAATGTACCTGTGTGTAGTCTAAAATTGAGTGGTGGCAGCTCAAAACTAGGAGCAAGGGGTACAACTGGAAATAAGAAGGAAGTGCTATTTTGCACTCCATCCTACCACTGCAAAAGGAGGTCAATACTGTCTGAACACAGAAGGCAGTGGAATTAAACCTCTCTGTTATACTGTAAGAAGTCTCAAATTGTTTGTAATAAATGCATATAATCCTGACAGTTGCCTTGTCATTGGAATACTAAATCATGCCTATTCATTTCCACAGAAGATTCAGTTTGAATCTTAGCAACCATGTACAAACAGAAACATTTTTCTGACAGATCTATGCATCTCTGAATAGTATCATTGTTGTGTATGCCACCACTGCGGACGGCGGGGCCACATCGCCAGGGTCTGCAGACGGCAAAAAGGAGGAGACCAGGAGCCAACCGAGTGGCCGCGTTGAAGCGGAGACATTGGACGGATCAGTGAGGATGAGGCCAGTGTGGGCTGCGTGTCAACTCACCAACGTTTCTTTGTGGAGGTACTGTTACGGGGGTCCCTGTTCGGATGGAGGTGGACTCAGGGTCATCGTACTCCATCATTTCCCATTAAAAAAATTTGCACATTCCCCCAAATGAGCGCCCGAAACTTAAGACTTTAAAAACCACCGTACAGGGAAACCATATCCCGGTTTTGGGGGTGGGGTGTTGCCAGGTGAGGTTCAAGGATTTTAGAGAGAAGTTGGCCCTCATGGTCCTTAAACGAGGGACGAGTTGCCTCCTGGGGAGTCAGTGGTTTGCTCCTTTAGGCATTGGACTGTCCGGCATTCACACCATAGACTCTGACCCAGTGCGAGATGTGTGCGATGCACACCCAGCGGTTTTTGAGAAGGGGCTTGGGAGGTATAAGGGGGCCCCAGTCTCATTCAATCTGGACCCCGAGGTTCAACCCTTCCAGCTCAAGCCTTGCTGAGTACCGTTCGCCCTTAAAGACAAGATTGAGGCAGAATTGGACAAACTGGTGGGTCAGGGGATATTGGTTCCAGTGGACTCTGCAGAATGGGAAACGCCAATTGTTACAGCATTAAAGGCAAATGGGGAGGTCAGGATTTGTGCAGACTACAAATGCACCATTAACAAGGCCATTCGCCCTAATGCATATCCGGTGCCGGTTGTTAGCCATTTGCTCACCACTTTACATGGGGGTAAATGTTTTGCCAAACTAGACTTGGTACAGGCCTACCAGCAGCTCACAGTCTCGCCGGCTACTGCAGCTGCTCAAACAATAGTCATGCACAAGGGTGCATTTAAGGTAACTCGCCTTCAGTTCGGCGTAAATTCAGCCCCAGGGATATTCCAATCTCTTGTGGAACACCTCCTCAAAGGACTCCCCGGGGTCCTCCCCTATTTTGATTACGTATTAATAACTGCAGGGAGTGAGGCGGAGCTAGCCAAGAGATTGGATCAAGTTCTGACGGTATTTGGGAAAGCGGGTTTGAGACTTAGGCAAGACAAATGTGTGTTACAGGCAAGGGAGGTAGATATCCTTGGGTTTAGGATAACCCCAGATGGTGTTAAGCCCTCAGATACAAAGGTTGCAGCTGTTAGGAATGCCCCTCGCCCCACCGCGAAATCGGAACTACAGTCCTTCCTAGGACTTCTAAACTTCTACCATTCATTTCTGCTGGGGAAAGCGTCCATAGCGGAGCCATTACACTGGCTGTTAAAGAAAGACGCAGTTTGGCGGTGGGGCAACAGCCAGGAGAAGGTGTTTAAGGAACTCAAGCAGCTCCTCTCCTCAGAGGCAATTCTCACACACTTCGACCCAAAAAAAACCTTAGTGTTGGTGTGCGATGCTTCACCAGTGGGGGGTGGGTGCAGTACTGTGCCACGTGCTTGGGAATGGGCAGGAAGCCCCAGTGGCCTTCTACTCTAGGTCCCTCTCCAAGGCAGAGCGTAATTTCGTGCAAACAGACAGGGAGGCCCTGGACATAATTGCTGGGACAAAGAAGTTCCACAACTTCCTATACGGCCGGCCATTCATGATCATAACGGATCACAAGCCGTTATTGGGTATCTTCACCATGGGCAAACCCACACCCCAAATCTTGTTCCCCAGGATGCTCCGGTGGGCAATATTCCTCAACGCGTACCAGTTCACACTGGCACACTGCCCGGGGAAGGAAATTACCCATGCGGATGCACTTTCACGTTCGCCCCTGCCAGCGCTAGGGGAGCCTGAATGTGAGGTAGAACAGGACCACCAGGTGCTACTGATTGAATCTCTCCAATCACCAATCGTGCCCACAGAACTCACCAAGGCGACGGCAAAGGATAAAGTCCTGTCCCTAGTTAGCTCCTGGGTGAAAAAGGGGTGGCCCGCAACTCCACCGAGTGTGGAATTCCAAATATTCTTCAAGAGGAGGGTAGAATTGTCCATTGAGAGGGGTTGTCTCCTCTGGGGGGAGAGGGTAGTTATCCCCGAAGCAATGAGCTCAAAGATACTTAAGTTACTCCACGTAAGCCACCCGGGGATTGTGCGCTCAAAAGAGCTGGCCAGAAGCTATTTCTGGTGGCCCCAAATAGACACAGACATTGAACACATGGTAGGCACTTGCGAAAGTTGCCAGAGCTCCCGACCCGAAGAGTCCCGACTTCCTCACAGAGAATGGGGCATGGCCCGCGGACCTTGGTCCAGGTTGCACATCGACTTTGCGGGGCCGTTCAGGGGATTGTACTTCCTCCTGGTGGTCGACTCATTTTCAAAATGATTGGAGGTTTTCCCAGTGACCAACACCTCCTCGGGTGCAACCATCAAGCGGTTGTGGAATCTATTTAGTTGTTTTGGGTTGCCCGACGTACTGGTCACTGACAACAGCAGTTCCTTTACCTCTGTCGAATTCCAGGTGTTCCTAGAGAAGAATGCGATTCGGCACATTAACTCAGCCCCGTTCCACCCTGCAACAAATGGGCAAGTCGAGCGCCAAGTGTGGACAGCTAAAGAGGCACTTTGGTGAATGGGCCCAGGGGATCTCAACCTACAATTGTGTCAGTTCTTGCTCTGCTATAGGGTAACCCCCTTGCATCTGGATGCTCACCGGCGGAGCTCCTGATGCGACGGAGACCAGTCATGCTTCTCGACCACCTGGATGCAACCAGGGTGGAGGATAGGGGGAGAAATATAGGAATTGAGCACTCAAAGGTTTCTTCGGCAGGAGATGCGGTGTATTGTAGAAATTACATGACCAGACCAAACTGGGTGCCAGGGGTTGTACTTGAGCAAACGGGTCCGGTATCATATAAGGTGGAAACAAATACGGGGTTGTATGACGGCGAAACACCGATCAATTCAGGCGCAGGGTCACGGATACCCAGGAAGATGATGAATCAATGTTAGGGTCCTCCCCCACCCGCTCATTCCAAGGGGGAGAAACAGGACAGTCACCGTCAGGGAATCTCCACAGAGAACCTTCTTCCAAGGGGGGACCCCAGTATCTATTCCTCCCACAGGAATGCGTGTTTGAGCCCAGGCGCAACACACCTTTCAGGAGGGGAAGAGCCTGAGGTGCCTGACAATTTTGATTTTGATTTAAGGGATCGGGGGTTACGGAGTGGTCCCCCACCCGTCCGAGCAAGAAGCGGGGTTTTGATTTAGCCCCAGGTACCCCTGGTCCAATTAATTTGGAGTTCACCCCCAGCCCCCGGAGAGTGAGGCATCCTTCCATTGAGTCACCCGCCACCCAAAGAAACAGGCGGGATTTTGAGTTGAGGAATTCTGCTAACGTGTCTCCTCGTCTTCCCATTGCAGGATGAAGAACCGCGGAACACAGGACCCCTAGTGCCCCCGACCTCGGCCAGGCAGCCGCCCGACCCAAGCGTAATTGCAGGAAGCCACATTGGCTGAGGGACTTCGTCCCATCCTAGGGGGGAGGAATGTTGTGTATGAAAGTATATGCCTTTAAGAGAAATTGTAACAGGAAGAATGAAAGAATGTAACCTCAATGAATACAATGTAACTCAATGTATGTCAGCTTGTTGGAATGCGATTCACCTGCCACTAGATGGCAGTGACTCACGACCACATGGTATTAATCAACCAATCACAGTACCGCGGGAAACATTCCCGCCATAGGTAAACCAGGTAAAGAATGAGGGGCTTCGCCATGACATCATGAATATAGGAACCAACGGGGAACCACGCAGCTAGATTCAAATGTATCTCTCTGTATAAAAGGAGCTGTGCCTCCGCCATTACCTCATGTTCAGATTGCATACCTTACAATAAAGATGTGTTTGGCTCCATAACTGCTGCCTACTGCGTATCAATCTGCAAACATCAAAATCATGACACTCTGCCTCCACACAGTTCTATGCACAAAAGCATTCTCCTTAACATGTGTTCAAGAGATATTACCTGCAGAATGATAAATTCCAACTCTGTTGGATATATTGTTGCCCTGCCTTCCTTAGTTTTAACCTTACCTATCAAAATTTTTATGGTCCTCAGACCTTTTTCTTCTAACTCATTTAATTCTCTTATCAATTCAATCAGTAAGTCACTCCAATACCTTAAGTATAAAATCGGGGAGCGTCCTGGGCTCAAACCTTTTTTTAAAAACTGGTTGCCATACTTCCAAAACATTTCTAACAAATGGATTTTGGAGTTCTTTTATCTTTTTAGGATTAATTTCTTGTAGAAACCAATTCTTAACTATACCCTTAATTTCTTTGAGTTCAATATTTTTCCATATTACTTCTTTTTCTATCATTATCTTGATTAACCCTTTAATTTGCATAACTAAATAGTAATTCCTCAAATTTAGCTTGCACATAATAATAATAATCTTCGCCTTGCTGCCAAAGCGCTTCGGACTTTCTCCCACAGGGTGGAGGGGAGCCTGGTTAGAGGAGCCGAAGTGGAAACTGCAAAGGTGGCATGGCCCTTTAAGTAATGAGTTGTTGTTGTCGTTGTTACATTTATATGCTGCCCACTTGACAACGAGACTCCGGGCAGCTCACAGAAACAATGAGTTCGAAGTGGAGGTGCGTGGTAGCCCAACATGGGCCTGAATACTAGATGGCACAAGCAGCATTTCTTCTACATTAGTGGAAGACAAAAGTGGATGGAGATGGAGATGGAAACACTGGGGGAAAACATATATCAACATGGTTAAGCCCAAATAGAATGAAAAAATTACTTTCACGTTTGCTGCATAAAAAGGGGGTGAAAATTTGTTTTTTCAAGCCAAAATCCATATGAGCAGCAAATGAGTTGAAAAAACTGTTCTTGTACCACTTCAGTAGGGATTACATGGATAGATGCTCCCTCATGAGCATGCAGCTCGAGGTTAAGAGGGCTCACTGTGTTTCTACTTTAACTGTTGTGCTTCAACTTCTCAAAGCAATCTTTTGTTTTATTTATTTATTTAAAATTTTTATAGCCCGCCTTCCTCATCCATGGATGACCCAAGGCGGCTTACATGGCAGTTAAAATACATACAGGTTAAAAGCAACAACATCCACCCCTACCCCCCCCCTAACCCCTTAAGAAAAAAGGTACACAAACAAATTTAAAAACTGTTTAAAAAGAATTAAACAATGCCAGAAATAATATTAAAAAGCTAAAAAAAAAGCTTTAAAAAGGGAGGGGAAGAGACAGGGGGAGAGATAAAAACAGACAGATGCAATAAAAAACAGACAGGTGTGTTACAGCAGGCCATCATACCAGCCAGTGGGACTGGGCCGTTGCAGCTGATGGACCCCATACCCGCTGGCAGAGCCAGGTCTTAAGGGCCTTCCTTAAGGGGAACATCTCTGTTTGGAGGCACAGTTCTGATGGTAAGAGGTTCCACAGGCCTGGGGCAAACACCAAAAAGGCTCTCCTTCTGGTCCCCACCATATGTGCCTCTTTAGTGGGCGGGACCACCAGAGAGCCTCTCTGGTCTGCCCTGCCTCATGTGATGCGGTCTCTAAGGTATCCTGATCCACTGCCATGTAGGGCTTTAAAGGTCAAAACCAGCACCTTGAATTGCACCTGGAGGCACACCGGTAACCAGTGCAGCTCCCGAAGCAGTGATGAGGCACGAGCATAACGCCCACAACCCATCGCCACACGGGCAGCCACGTTCTGGACCAGCTGCAGCCTCTGAATGGTCATCAAGGACAGCCCCATGTAGAGAGCATTACAGTAATCCAATCTGGAGATTTCTGATAACTTTTTTAAACAGAGGGGAAATGCTTCAATTGGTGTTTCAGGGGACATTCAGGCATGCAGTTTTTCACACTGTCACTTATGCAGAGCTTAATGCTTCACAGCACAATCTATGGGGGAGATGGAAGGAGCCTCACCAAAGAATGTGAAGACTGTAGGTGCATTTGAGCATCCCCTGGGCAACAACAGCAACCTCTTAACTGATCCTTCACTTCAGAAGCTTGATCAGACTGCTTCTGTACAAAGAAAAAGCACAACCTGTAATAATAAAAGTATAAGTATGTGTGTGGTGTGTATTGCACAGCTCCAAACCATGGAAACCAGACATTAGAAACCTGGTGTGCTATTAATGGGACTCTGCAGGTTTGCCTCTTTGGCTTATTTTGTTTTGAAAACAAATGAATTAATTTTAATTAAAAACTCTGCAGCCTTCACACTGCAAATCATTAAGTGGCAGACCCTAGGCCAGTGATAAAGAACCTTGGCACACCAGGTGTTCTTGGACTTCAACTACCAGAAGCCCACGTCAACAGTCCTGCTGATCAGGGCTTCTGGGAACTGAAGTTTCCAAACACCTGGTGTGCCAAGGTTCATCATCACTGTCCTAGGCTCTTCAAGAGTAACTAGATGCTCACAAATAGGAACTTCTTCAAGAAAAGAAAGCTTTGAAGTTTAATCCAAATACTTACAACTGGTTTCAGGAGAAGCTAGTATGAGCATACTTAAGTTTTCATTTCTGTCCTTCCCATTGCTGGGTCAAAACAGATTCACCATCTATGTAACCTACTTGGCTTTTCCATTTTGGGGGGGGGGGGGGGGACAAGACTAAGTATGTGTATGTGTGTACAGAGAGAGAATGAGGATTCCTTCTCCACATGAGGAGATGGGGTGGGAGACGTCAGCAAGGAGAAGGAAAGGTTAAATAAGTAGTGGAAATAGATGGAGAAAGAAACCACTTAGAAAGAAAAACAATGGAAGATACAGTTCCCAACTGGCCCTGCTGACTTGGTTTCCTAAATTCTAAACATGATAGTTAGTGCCTGTTTGCACCATAAAGAGATTTCCTTTCAAGAGAGTACATATGTGTACCTGGAGCCTATTGTATTATCAATTTCATAGCATTTCCATTTCATACGATGGCATCATCTTAAAGAATAATGGAACTGTAGTATGTTAAGATATTTAGAAGATAGACAAAGAGGTAGGTAAAATAATAATAAAAAATAAAATGGTAAAAACAATAATGGAAGTATGGAAGAAGGTAAAGAAGGAATTAGCCCCAGATATATCTCCGATCATAGAAATGGAGGACATGAAAAACTTTCCATTAAAAATAGATAAGAGGGTGAAGAAAGTTTTCCTTACAAAAGATGTTTCCTTGTTGAAAGACTGGATACGGGTTTGTCAAGATAGAGAGAAGAAATTAGAAATATATACGCAATTGAGGATGAATTGGTTTCAGATTGCATTAGTGAACAAGTGGAATAGTAAGTATTTGAGGGAAACCCGTTTGGAAAGGAGTAGGACAGAATTTGAGGATTTGGTATTAAAGATAAGAAAGGGGGAAATGGGAATTAAGGGCATTGTGGGTAGGATTTATAAGATATTAAATAAAGAAGGCAATTCACAAGATATATTAAGAAATCTTTGGGAGCAGGATTTGAATGTCAAAATTAAAGAAATGGAATGGAGAAATAAATGGGGGGGAGGATTATGAGAACTATGAAACTCAGAATAAAAGAACATAATTAAAAATGTTATGGAGATAGTACTTGACACCAGTGAGTTTGCATCAGAAGGATAAAAATAAAGTGTGTTGGAGATGCATGAATACCTTGGGAACATATAAATATATGTGGTGGAGTTGTAATGTGGCAAAAGATTTTTGGGGAAGAATTGAGAAGGAAATTTTTAGTATTTTGGGAATGAGAATTAAACTGCGGTCAAGTACCACTTTGTTGATGGACATGGATAATGTAAATTTAGACGTGGATAAAAAAGAGTTATTGACTATAATGTTGACAACGGGTAGACAATGTATTGCAAGAAATTGGAAAAGTAATGTAACTTTGAAAATTGAATATTGGTATAGGGAAATGTGGGATCATGCACTAAATGATAAGTTAACATGGTAATTGAATTTTAAAAGGATATGATTAAAGAAATTAGATTTTGGAATATTTGGCAACTATTTGTGGTGTCCAAATTGGTTGGAGGTGTGGGGGTTGGGCCAGTACCAGATCAATTTAGTTTTTGGAAATAGTGAAGACCGCTGTGATATCCTACATCCTCCAGGGCATTGTATAATACACAGGGTGTGTAGTGTGATTTTTGTGTTTACGATTTTTGTGTGGACAGCTCAATGAAGATGTCAACCCAGTGTGCCTCAGCAGTGAAAAAAGCAAACTCAATGCTAGGGATAATTAGGAAGGGTATATATAGAAAATAAGTCACCAAGTGTCATTTTGCCTCTTCATAAATCTACGGTGTGGCCCCATCTGGAATACTGTGTACAGTTCTGGTCGCCATACCTCCAGAAGGATATTATGGAGCTGGAAAAAGTGCAGAGGAGGGCAACCAAAATGATTAGGGGACTGGAACACCTTCCTTACCATCGGAGGCTGCAGCGGTTGGGCCTTTTCACTCTTGAATGATAGCATCTAAGAGGTGACCTGATTGAAGTTTATAAAATCATGCATGGTGTGGACAAAGTAGATAAGGAAAAACTGTTTTCCCTATCGCATAACACTAGAACTAGGGGGCACTCCATGAAACCTTTGGATACTAGTTCTCAAACAAATAAGAGAAAGTACTTTTTCACCCAGAGGATCACTGGTCTATGGAACTCCGTGCCAGAAGAAGTGGTGACAGCTGTCAGTCTTGACCGCTTTAAGAAAGGATTAGCCAAGTTCATGGAGGACATGGGATCAAGGGTATCAATGGCTATAATTATGGATACCTAAGGACAACCTCCGAGTTGGAGAGATAGGCAGGATATCTCTCAATGCCATTTCCAGGGAATCCTAAGCAGGTGAAGGCATCTGCTTGGGAATACCCTGAAGGAAATGGTGAGCCACTGTGTGTGGCAGAATGCTGGACTGGATGGGCTGTGGCCTGTTCCAGCAAGGCTGTTCTAATGTTCTTATGTTCTTATATTTTCATTATTGTATTCTCATTGTGTTTTGCTTGCGTAGAATTATGGTAATACAGTAGTAGTTAATAGGTTTGGGGTAGAATAAATAAGGTAAATATAAACAGCTATAGGTATATATAATTGAGAATTCAATGTTACAAGTTTTAGAGGATATTGCAAATGTACGTTTTATGTTGCATATAATGAATTGGAGTATATTAACCAAGATTTAGTGAAGGATGGGGAGGTATTACATTGGTAAAGTAGTTTTTTATTATTGGTGTTATTATTATTGTTGTTTACTGTTTTATGAATTCTTTGTATATGTATTGTTCACTGTCTTTATTATTCCTTTGTATTTGTATTGTAATTATTTTCTTTTTCTTTTTTTGATTTTGTTATAATTTCTTGAAAATTTTTAAAAAAACCTTTTAAAAGCTATTTAAAAGAAGAGAGGAAATTGTGAAAAAATCAGTGGGACTCTGATTCCTTGGAAATTTTGATTCAGAAGAGTAGATTAAAGACCTCAAGCAGAGAATTCAAAGTACATCACCAAAATACAAATCACAGGGTGCCTTGATGAAAAGCTACAACAACTGAAGTGATATGAAAAAGATGTAATTACAGAGTGCAATCACAACTCTAGCCCTAGCAGAAACCAAGATAAAAGGCAGAACTATCAGTATGCAAGTGTGGCGCCAAAATGGCCACCGCGCTCTTTGTGGGCCCCCACCCACCCGGACTCAGACATCCAGGTGAGTTAGGGGGCGTGGCCACCCCCCTTTAAAAGGGGTGGCCATGCGGCAGCTCGGCTGCCATTTTATCGAAGCGACGGAGAGGAGATGTTTTTCCCCTCCACCCCCTCCCTAGTGGACAGTGTGATTTTTCTGTTCGCTTCGGGGCCGGGTGGGAATTTTTGGCTTGAACCTACAATTGGCTCTTTGGTTCTTGCTTTTTTGCCCATCCCACACTGTCGCTAGTGTTTGAGATAAGGGGTAAGTTGACTTTGGTCACTTTTGGCGGGTAGCACTGGTAAGGTAACAGATTTATGACACATAGGTATCCAGCAGGTTCGCAATTGACTGGCCAACACGTAGATAGGTACATGGGAATAAGATTGGCCGGTCAAGGGCGAACCATGCAAGGGCTGATGGCAGGAGCTGCACAGCCTGCATCACCCTGATATTGAAAGGATACACGTCATAGGGTGGGGTCAGTAGATAGTATATTGACTCCAGTCAACAATTTGTTTGTGTCAACAAACAAATTGATACAAATAGATACATGTAGCCAATTTCCATTGGCAATTTGGGAGGAACCTTACCAGTGTTACTGCAGCCTGCTTGCCTTAAAGAATTACAATTGGATGATACACCAATTGAAAGTGATAATTCGGACTAGGGCATTATTCAATAAAAGTGGCCCGATGCCTTTAATCCAATACCGGTGTCTGAGTCTTTCTTTGTGGGGTGCGCCTGCAAAGTCTCTGGCCCAGCTGTTTTGCACACAAAAAAACTAGTACTGTAGCCAATGAATGAACTGACATGCAACTGAAATTGCATTGTGGCACCTCAAAGAAGTTCAAGCGCAGAATGACCCAATGATCTCTGCTCTACACTTACACATTGCTTGCAGCCACATCACATGGCACTTCTACAAATGGTAAAGGTAAATGCTCTTAATTGTGATGCTGGAACAGCCAAAGCATGTGTTAGAAGGCTTCTTACTAGACTGTATTGTGAACTGACTTTGTAAAGAGAAAATATCTTTATGCCCAAACAGGAAGGTTTTGTAAACACTGAGCATTATTGCTCCTGTGGTCAATTTTTGAGAACTGACAAAATCTAATTTGGGATGGGGGTTAGTATAGGAAGCACTTTTCCTAAATTAGATCACTAATAATTATGAGACTTTACATTTGGAGTACTAAAACATGAGAACCTCCTGTAGTTGATAGGTCTGGGAAAGAGAACTGTGAAGAAGGGGAAAGGAATTTTTAGTTCTACAGGAAGGACTGAAAGATCAACATGAAAGGAAAATGATGAGCTTTTGGAAGATAATCTCACCATGCTTTGTGTTTATTTTGTACACCTAACATGGAGACTGGAGGAGCCAATTAACAAACATAGTCCTTGATTGTTTTGGCTCTAAACAGCCAATCTGTTTACGGAGAAATATTTCTTCCCTCCAAAAGGTAACTGTCCTTCCACTCTAAGATCTCTGTGTGTGTGTTGTTCTTGTACTGCTAATGTTTCTATTAGTTTATTCTGTTGGACTGACTAGCTCAATTGTCTTTCTGATTCGAAATATTTTATCATCAGAAAGCTAGTAAATGAATGCCCTCTTCATTTGCTTCAGAGCTTGTTCTTTTTGCTATCAAGATGAAGTGAACTATTGGATTATATTTTTGCCATCTACCTGACAACTTTATGTGAACACAAATCTTGTAATTAAACATTCTTTTTTCCTTATGCTGAAATTGTGCTCGAGCATTTGTACTTTAAGAACTAAGAAGAAACAAAAGTCAGCAAGTGTCATTTTGCCTCTTTATAAATCTATGGTGAGGCCCCATCTGGAATACTGTGTACAGTTCTGGTCGCCATACCTCCAGAAGGATATTATGGAGCTGGAAAAAGTGCAGAGGAGGGCAACCAAAATGATTAGGGGACTGGAACACCTTCCTTACCATCTGTTATGTATGTTAACTGTGTTTTCTGACAGGAGCGGAATGTATCTTTTCTCATGTATCTATTCTTATGCAAATAAGTGGATCGAAAAATGTGCACAATCTGTTAGCCAATGGGCTTGTTATATTATTGTTACTGTTACTGTTTCTGGAGCAGAATGTATCTTTTCTCATGTATCTATTCTTATGCAAATAAGTGGATCGAAAAATGTGCACAATCTGTTAGCCAATGGGCTTGTTATATTATTGTTACTGTTACTGTTTCTGGAGCAGAATGTATCTTTTCTCATGTATCTATTCTTATGCAAATAAGTGGATCGAAAAATGTGTACACTCTGTTAGCCAATGGGCTTGTTATATTATTGTTACTGTTACTGTTTCTGGAGCAGAATGTATCTTTTCTCATGTATCTATTCTTATGCAAATAAGTGGATCGAAAAATGTGCACACTCTGTTAGCCAATGGACTTGTTGTATTGTTGTTACTGTTTATAGTGTATATAAGTCCGAGTTTTGCCCCATCCAAACTGTGTTCAAACCCCACTAATAAAGAGCTGAATTTCACTACTTCATTCATCTGCTTCTTCATTGCAGGCGCACCCCCCCAATAACGGACACAGACAACATTGAAAGTGGATAACAGCAAAGGGCCACATTTATTGATTCAATGCCCTAGTCCGAATTATAAATTTGTATTGGTAAAACGACCAATCATAATTCCTAAGGCAAGCAGGCCGAAGTAACACTGGTAAGGTACCACCCCAAAATTGCCAACGGCAATTGGTTACAATGTATCAATTTGTATCAATTTATTTGTCAACAACAAACAAATTGTTGACCGTAGTCAATAACTAACTCATGACCCCACCCTCTGACGCGTATCCGTGAAATCACAGGGGTGATGCATGCTGGTTAGCAATCACCATCACCCCATCGCCTGGTTCGTCGTTGACCGGACAACGTTTAACTAATTTATTCCTGTCTAGTGTTGTCCAGTCAATTGCGAACCTGCCGGATACTTGTGGGTCATACTGTTTACCTTACCAGTGCTACCCGCCCATGTGACCAAAGTCAACAGTAGTAATGGAGAAAGACCCCTATATCAAACCATAGCCACAGTGTGGGGTGGGCAAAAAAGCCAGGACCCGAAGCCAATATGGGTCCCAACCAAAAATTCCCACCCGGCCCCGAAGCGACCATAATCACACTGTTAACTAGGGAGGGGGTGGAGGGGAAAAACTTCTCCGCTCCGTCGCTGAGGCAAAATGGCAGCACGGCTGCCTCGTGGCCACCCCTTTTATCAAGGCGGTGGCCACGCCCCTAACTACCCGGATTCTCTGTCCTGTGGGGGGGGGCCCGCAAAGGGCGCGGCGGCCATTTTGGCGCCGCGCTTGCATTGCAGGCGCACCCCCCCAATAACGGACACAGACAACATTGAAAGTGGATAACAGCAAAGGGCCACATTTATTGATTCAATGCCCTAGTCCGAATTATAAATTTGTATTGGTAAAACGACCAATCATAATTCCTAAGGCAAGCAGGCCGAAGTAACACTGGTAAGGTACCACCCCAAAATTGCCAACGGCAATTGGTTACAATGTATCAATTTGTATCAATTTGTTTGTCAACAACAAACAAATTGTTGACCGTAGTCAATAACTAACTCATGACCCCACCCTCTGACGCGTATCCGTGAAATCACAGGGGTGATGCATGCTGGTTAGCAATCACCATCACCCCATCGCCTGGTTCGTCGTTGACCGGACAACGTTTAACTAATTTATTCCTGTCTAGTGTTGTCCAGTCAATTGCGAACCTGCCGGATACTTGTGGGTCATACTGTTTACCTTACCAGTGCTACCCGCCACACGGAGGGGCTTCACAGAAGACCTGACGCCCCCCCCCAGACCGTCAGCTCGGTCAACAGGCCTGCTCGCCAGTCACCCAACAGGAGGTCCATACCTCCTCGCGACAGATGGACCCCATCCCCTGCATAGAGGTCATAATTTTGCAGACTAATATCGGGGTGATGACTAACCCGCCCCCAAGCCCTGGTGGTAAGAAACCGCGCCACCGCCTTGTTGACCGCGCGCCTCGCGCGGTCAAGCGCAAGGAGGTTAACGCCCCCTCTGTAAGAGTGGCGCGGAACAATGTCCGACCAAACCAGGGTTGTGGCAGGCCAGACATAGTGCAAGTAGGCGAGTTCCTCGCAAATCGCATGCTTGAGCGATAAGCCGGTGACCTGGCCCAAATCATTGCCCCCCAGGTGGATAATTAGAATGTCAGGCGGGTCAGCCCCCAGGCCAGAAAAAAGGAAAGGCCTCAGCTCCTGCCATAACATCCCAGGCTTACCATGCCATGCGAGACTGGCGTGGTCACCCAGTCCCAGTCGGGGTCCCCACTCTGTCGCCGCAGCGTAACGCGCTGCCCTGTGCACATAGCTGTGGCCCACCAGCCATACTGTCACCGGTGTAATACGACACCCAGGGTCTGCAATAAAATTGAGAAAAAAGGAAGGTAAGGTGACTGAATTGGTACTCATGGCGGGAGTGGGCGCACATAAAACTGAAAACACTGTGAGCCCCACCTCCCCATGCTGCGTATGTCAGCCCCCGAGTACCCAAAAGCAGCTGCTGTAGAGGCTGCACCAATACGGAACGAATGTGTGCCATAACGGGCACCTGAAAAACCCACCCTGGTGAGGGCTATGGCTGTCACCTTCCAAAACTGAAATTTAGTAAGGGGAGACCCATCTTGGTGACAGAAAAACGGGCCGTGGTGCCAGCCACGCAGTGCCAGGTACTCCTGTAGGGCACCAACCGGACAGATGTCTGCCAAAGAACACCGTAGCAGTCTTACTCCACTGCCTACGCCGTGCTGATCTGTTTTTGAGGAGCGAATCCTCAACTGGGCCCAGTCTTTGGCAACGTAGACATCTCCGAGTTCCAGTGCCCTACCACTTGCATCCGCCTTAGACAGCATCACGAGTTCGCTGACGCGGAGCGCTCCAAAAAATGCCACCGTTGTGGCTGCATGAAAAAGGGCTGCCTCATAATGATCAAAACAGAGGCCTGGCCAGCCCCGGGCCAACTGGGTAAGAACCCCTGGGGAAATAGGGTGCCGGTCGTCCGGGCAACGCCCGCGCTCGCGCACCCACCCCTCCAAAACGTGTCTCACGCGGAAGTCAGAGGTGGTATCCACATGACCCCCTACTTTGGCCATAAAAGCCAACGCCGAGAGCTTGGATGCTATGGTGCGAGGTGCAAGGCCCTGTGCATGGAGGTGGACCATGAACCGCAGTACATGGTCCACCGGAATAGGCCAGGTCTCTGGCAAGTGAAATTGAGTGGCAAAAACCCTATATGAACTGAGTGCTTGTTGATACGCCTTACGCGTGCGTGGCGCTAGTGAAAGGCCAATCGCCCGGTTCACCTCTCCTTGCCAATAGTCCACATCTCGTCCGGGAGTGGCGAGGGAAATTCCTCCGCATCCGGGGCCAAGGCGCGGAACCGGGAGATCTGCAGGCGGGACAAAGCATCAGCAATATCATTATTAACCCCTGGGAAATGCCTGGCCCTGAACAAGACATTGAGGCGCAGGCAGCGCAGCACAAAATGGCGCACTAGATCCATAACCCTGGGCGATTTAGAAGTCTGTGCATTGACAATGTGTACCACAGCAGCATTGTCGCACCAAAAATGCACTACCGAATTAGCCCACTGTTCGCCCCATAGCATCAAAGCCCCCAGAATGGGAAAAAATTCCAGGTATGTGAGATCCCGCAGGCGACCTGTGCCTGCCCATGCCGGTGGCCACCCACCATAGGCCCACTTCCCATTGAAGTACATCCCATAACCCAGGGATCCTGAGGCATCAGACTGGATCTGGAAATTGGGGGAAGCCAGGAGGTCCGACCTCCAAAATGAGACCCCGTTAAACTCCCTCAGGAATTGCAACCAGACGAACATGTCTGCCCTGATACCCCGGGTGAGCCTAACTCTGTGGTGGGGCCTGGATAACCCTGCCATGGCGTCGCATAAGCGCCGGGCAAAAGCCCTGCCCGGTGCGACCACCCTGCAGGCAAAATTAAGGTGCCCATGTAGCACCTGGAGTTCCCTCAGGGATGCCTTACGCTTGGCCAGCAATTCCGAGATAAGGGTCACTATCCTGGACACCTTATCGCCCGGCAACCTAGAAGCCTGCTCTACTGTGTCAATCTCAACCCCCAGGAACACTAACTTGGTCGATGGGCCCTCGGTCTTTTCGGGCGCTAAAGGGACACCAAGTTCCTGCATTAGCGTCTGAAATGTATTGAGGAGACGTGCACACGTGTCCCAGCCCCGTTCACCCCCGAATAAAAAGTCATCCAGGTAATGGGCTACAGACCGGGACCCTGACCTGCGGACAAAAGCCCACTCTAGGAAAGTACTAAAACGCTCGAAGGCCGAGCATGATATGGAGCAGCCAAAAGGCATGGCCTTATCAAAATAATATTCCCCTTTAAATTTAAAACCCAGCAATTCAAAGTCACCCGGGTGCACTGGCAAGAGGCGAAAAGCTGACTTAATGTCGCACTTGGCCAGCAAGGCACCCGGGCCACACGAGCGCACCATGCGCAGCGCATGGTCGAACGATGTATACCTGACCGAACAAAGGTCATCAGGTATAGCATCGTTGACCGATCTGCCGGCTGGGTAGGACAAATGATGAATAAGGCGAAACTCACCTAGGGACTTTTTGGGAACCAAACCCAATGGTGAAACCTTAAGGTTGGGAAAAGGGGGTGCAGGAAAAGGTCCAGCGACCCTGCCCGCGTCTAATTCCTTTTTAATGCTGGCCGCAGCCACCTCCTCCCTTCCTCTGAGGGATAACAGGTTGGGAGCGTCCTGAGGTGATCTAACACCCATAAAAGGGATACGAAATCCCTGCTTAAAACCGTGAATGAGATACTCTCTGTCCTCCCCCTTTGGGTACGATGCGAGCCAGCGCTCCAGCATGTCCACCTTAATTGGAGAGGGTGCCTTTTGGAGAACTAGTTCCCTCCGTGGCAGCCTTGCCAGCCCACTGTCCACCCCTCCCTCTGCCTCGCGCCCCCCCAGGCTTGGGACAAGCCGAGGCTGCGTGGGGACCAGAACACGTGGGACACTCATGCTTATACCTGCAGTTCTTTCGATTGCAGGAACCATTTGACGAGAAAGTCCAGCACAGCAGGCGGGCTGGAACCCCCTGCCCCGCCGGTTGGCGGGTAACCTGCGCTGGAGCTGCTCGCTGGACCGCATGTCCACAATGGTATCTATCCCCCGGGGCAGGGCGTGTGGGTGTCATATACAAGAGCCACAGTCTCTGGCAGGGCTCATCCCATCTCATCTCGGGATGGAGGGGAATCCTCATACGGAATTCCTCATCATATGCTAGCCATGAGGGGCCCGGGAAATCTACCATCGCCCTATATATGTTGTCCAAATATTGGACCATGGGAATAGCTAGATCCGGCCGCGCCCTCAAATATACCGCCATATATATCAAATAAGCGGGGAGCCAGTTAGCCCAGGTACGCGGCGGCTTGCGGCGGCGTGCCTGCTCCTTGTCCTTCTCATCCTGACCCTCCCTTTCTTCCTTGGTGGGCTCTCTGTTCAGGAGTGAGAAGATATCTACATACTCCCCCCTCCAAATCTTTTCTCTGGTAGCCTGTGCCAAGTGATCGCCCAGTGGCAAGGAATACCCTGCCGTCGGCAAAGCCGAAAAGGGGACAACAGGCCTGGTAAAGGGAGCCGGAGCTAACCCTGCCACCCCCAAGACATTGCCAGCAGTGTAAGAGCCTAGGCCCACCCCCGTGGGCATGGTGGCAGTCGTTGTCGCCGGGTGGGGCACCAGAGGGGTAGTCCCCGCACCACCCGAGCGAGGCCAAGGCCACTGAAAGGCCCCCCCTATATTGGGAATATGTGTAGATGTACTCGTTTGCACCGTATACTCACATGCTGCACCCCCGTGGGCCGCCCCCACCGGGGGTCCTGGCCCACTGGGGGCGTCGGAGCTCACGACCGATGTAGAGCTCATCACCGGGGCTTGACCCGCCCAGGTTGCTGGCTGGGGAGCTGCGAGGCAGTGGCCGTAGCCGCGCCACCCGCCTGCAGCAGCTCAACCCTCCCCGCCGGCTGTTGTCCTGCTGCCGTTAGCGCCTCCAAAGGTACCCCAAAAGGGGCACCTGCCTGACTGGCCCGGGCCAAAGACGCCTCGAGGGCCGCAATACGTGCCAGTAAGGAGTCCACATTAACCATGGGTAAAGAGCCGGCCGGCCCACCTGATCCTTGCATGGGGACAGGTCCCTGCACCCCAGGGGCCGTATATTGCCATTGACTACCGCCGAAGCCCGGGAGGGCTGGTGGATTAACCTGCCAAGGCAGGGAGCCGGGCCACCCCCCAAGGCTAGAGGGCCCCGGGAGAGGCTGCGGCCCAACAGGAATAGGCCCAACCGATTGAGCAGGAGGATGAGCGGTGCCCACCGCTCGCGGGCCGCGGGCCGGAACTCCCTCCGCGCCCGCACTTTGATCGGGCCAAGGGGCGATAGCCCCCATGCCACCAGCCCCGGCCGGGGATGGCAAAGGTGGCTGCTGGGGAGGCGGCACCGCGGTCCTCCGACCCGGATTACGCCTCCGAACCACCCGAGCTGCATTCGCAGCAGCCTTCTTTTTGGAAGGCATCTCACCGCAGCAGAAAGGGAAGCTAGCTAGTAAACGGAACGAAAAGGCTTCCCGGTAGCACCAACGAGCGACGGAGACGCAGGGGGAAAAACTTCTCCGCTCCGTCGCTGAGGCAAAATGGCAGCACGGCTGCCTCGTGGCCACCCCTTTTATCAAGGCGGTGGCCACGCCCCTAACTACCCGGATTCTCTGTCCTGTGGGGGGGGGCCCGCAAAGGGCGCGGCGGCCATTTTGGCGCCGCGCTTGCATTCCTTGAACACTAAACCATCTGAGGCTGCAAAGGTTGGGCCTCTTCACTCTTGAACGATGGCGTCTAAGAGGTGACCTGATTGAAATTTATAAAATCATGCACGGTGTGGACAAAGTAGATAAGGGAACCCTATCTCACAACACTAGAACTAGGGGGAACTCCATGAATCTTTTAGGTACTAGTTCTCAAACAAATAAGAGAAAGTACTTTTTCACCCAGAGGATTACTGGTCTATGGAACTCCCTGCCAGAAGAAGTGGTGACAGCTGTCCGTCTTGACAGCTTTAAGAAAGGATTAGACAAGTTCATGGAGGACAAGGGTATCAATGGCTATAATTATGGATACCTAAGGACATCCTCCAGGTTGGAGAGATAGGCAGGATATCTCTCAATGCCATTTCCAGGGTATCCTAAGCAGGTGAAGGCATCTGCTTGGGAATAATACCCTGAAGGAAGTGGTGAGCCACTGTGTGAGACAGAATGCTGGACTGGATGGGCTGTGGCCTGTTCCAGCAATGTTGTCCTTATGTTCTTAAAAGGTGAAATGAGGACTTGTATTTCAAGACATTCAGCCTTAATCTCTTTGGACATGCTAACTACACACTCTGCAAAGATTATCAAACAAAACAGTTGAGGAAAAGATAAAAAGCTGTGGGGTTGATGGGAACTGAGGGGAACAACCTTACTTGAAAAGAAAAACCTGTAAGCGAAAAAGAACACCAAGATGTGGCTGCACTAATGAGATTTCATCCCAAGCAAGACTGGGTATTTTCACTAGTCTACTAAGTCTGCTATCTGTGGAAACTAGGCCTCTGGCTAGACTTAATATTCATACCACTGAATTCAGGGAGACCTAATCCTGGTTATTATGTTTAAGATATGAATACATATGTTCTGGATATGACACTGCTGAGCAAATAATTGAAACTAGCAAACAGTTATTTAGGTGGTAAAGTTAAATTCAGACATAAAGCAGTAGAGCAAGAGTTCTCAACCTTTTTAAGCCGGGGGCTGGGTCACACTCCCTCAGATAGCTTCAGGGACCGGATGGCCATTTTGCACTTTCTACACCACATGGCACTTCCTGGTATGGTGGAGGTGGTGGAAGGTCACATTAAATGGTGCCATGGGCTGCATCCGGCCCACAGGCTGCAGGTTGAGAATCCCTGCACTATAAATTGCTTTTAAATGTGTTCTGAACCAGAGTCCTGTTGTTATCCAACTATGAACCTTCAGAGCTAAAACACCCATTGCTTATTTCCAGGAGAGACCACTGAAAATGGCTTCTGCATACTGATATTTGTCATGCTACTCTTATAAATGAGTAGACCTGACTCCACAGCTATCTATGATGAGAATATTCACATAAGCAATGTAGCTTATTTATTTCTTTGTTTGTTTATTCATACTTCTATTGCCACCCAACTCAACGACGACTCTGGGTGGAGAAGTGACCAACAATGGTAGAAATCTGTTCACCCCAGTTACCAGAATAATATGATGAAGGTAAGTTATCACATAAAAGCAACTTCCTAATAATTCAAGCAATCCTGGTAAGAAACTCAGAGATAGCTTCATTACCAATAACTAAATTTTAAGAATTTGCCAAAAACTTCTAAAGAAAGGTTAAATTGTTTGGGGCTTTTTAAAATCACGTATGCTGAGACTGAAGTTTTGCAAACTATTTTAGCTTAGCTTTCATTTTCTTGTTGAAGAAAATAAACTAGGATTAAAAACTTGTATGTAATAAACTGCCTACTATCTTGAGATTAAAATAATGCATTTGCTTGTCAATATCTTTTCTTTGCCTCTGAGGCATGAAGCATAAAATCCTCAGTAACTTTTTCAGCATGTAGCATGCAGCAAATTAACTGCCATGGAACTCACTCACTCTCTTGTTCTTATCACAAATCTAATGTATCTCTTTCATGCATATTTCCTGAAGGAAACTGCTTTTCTAATAGATGACTATAATACATATTATGAAACTGAGATAAGCTATTATGATAGTCCCTTTGATCCTAGCAGCACCTAACTTAAATGTACCAGTGTTGTGTTACAAGTGGATGCAGACATATGACTAGAAAGTTTGAGTCGTTCTTACCGTAAATATGTTTTTGGTTCAGATTCTCAGCCATAAATTCACTGCATTGTTGTAGGTAGGTCACTCTTCTCTCAACTTCAACCTCAACCCTCTATTTACAACATAGAAATACTACAGCTCACCTACCTTGCAAGTGCTTTTGTATTTACCTCTTATTTACTGCATTTGAGGAATTAGTCATCGGTTTTCTCAGTGCATTCCTGGTCCTCTCTGTATAAATGGTGATGTTTTATATGTGGAGGGGTAGTTATTCATTACTTTTTATTTTATCTTGCTTTTATAGCACAGTAACATTTTCCAGCTGAAATTTATGTCATGCTATTGAAACCAATAGAAGAAATTGAGAAACTGGGGCTGGGGTATGGGACATAGAAAAAAATTGCATCAGAAGCTCTGTGTGTGTGACAGGGATAACTTTTTTCTTTCATGTCCTTATCAGACCCTGGACTGCCAAAATGAAGCACTTTCTTCGCTTTGTCATTGGCCAAGCTTAAGTCCTCATCAGTGCATGTCTCTGGCAACAATCAGCAGATCAGCAAATGGGCTGGACTCTGTATCTTTCCACATTCACACTGTGTGTTGTTGTCCACTAGCAGTCCCCACTTGAACATGTTGGTCTTGCATTTAGGGACTCCAATTCCCTATTGCCTATTCAGGGTCCTCCAGGTCATACCTGTCAACCATCCCGATTTGGGTGGGATTACTCTGTAATTTGACGTCGATTGACGTCATAACCCGCCCCGCGCTGCCAAACCCCCGTAATTTGGCAGCGGGGGAAAACGCTTTCCACGCATGCGTGGAAGCGCTACGCCGCTTGCGCAGCCCCTATGCAAGCAGTGTAGTGCTTCTGCGCATGCATGGAAGGGGTAAAACCCTTCCACGCATGCGCAGAAGCGCTACGCCGCTTGCGTAGGGGCTGCGCAAGCGGCATAGTGCTTCCACGCATGCGTGGAAAGCAACCTGCGCACAAGCAATCTGCGCAGGTCCCATTTTTCCGGAGCCACGGGTTATCAGGTATGCTCCAGGTGCCATAGGGAAAATTGAGATCTTCAGCTATATCCACCTTTAATGTTGTTCCTTTCCCAGTGAGCTCCTTCCTCCATCTTCTAATTTGGTTTTGCTCCTGTGTATCCTCAAGAATTTTTGTTCTTGCCATAAAGCTCTTCCTGGATCTGAGCCAGCGGACTTGAGGCTCATATCCATTGAGAGGGTGTCAAGGGTTATTTTCTTGCTTAATTCTCTCAGCATCTGCTGCTACTTCTCTCCTGATCTTAAGTGGAGCAATAAAAACAAGGGAGTATATCTTCTCAACTAGTGTAGGTTTAAGGCAGCCTGTCCCTATCCAACATGGCTTCATTAACAGCAATGTCAACTTCTTTTACATGTGTGGATGCGTTCCATATTGTAGCAGCATACTCTGCTGCAGAGATGCTCAGGGTCAAAGCTGATGGGCACAGTGTGGATGGTTGAGTTGTGAGAGCTGACTGAAAAGGTATAATAAGACAGTTAGTGCTCAGAACCAAAAGGACAATGAACTGTCATCCTTCAAGGAATGACTTCAAAGAAGGTCTGAGAGGAAACTTAACATCTCAGACTTATGTTTTGATTTCAAAAGCAGGTTTGTTTCCTTGCCCAGAGACATGCAAATGAGGCAAGAGATTATTTCTTTGTGAAAGGTAGGCACCAAAGGGGTTTTGTTTGCCTAAACAATAATGTTTAATCAACACATTAAATTAAATGGCCCATTTAAAATATACCTATATAACACTTCATCATTTGTTATCTGTTTCCATCCAGATGGCTAGATAGCTCCATGGTTTAGGTATCGAGCTGTGGAACCAGAGATTGGGAGCTCAATTCCCCAATGTTCCTCCTGTGAGAAGAACCAGCTTCTGCAGTCATGGACAAGCTGAACAGTCCAAATCTGATGCAGAATTGGTCTGCCAATTGGCATAAGAAGAGCTGTAAACCATAACTGTCTCTGCTACCATAGTTTTTTTAATATTGCATCTGACTTGTCTACCTCAGGTCCACTACTGTTTGATGTAGAAGAGGGAAAGACAGGAAGAGATAAATCAGTTCTTCTATTCATTTCATTGTGAAGGCATCATAAGAACATAAGAACATAAGAAGAGCCTTGCTGGAACAGGCCACAGCCCATCCAGTCCAGCATTCTGTCTCACACAGTGGCTCACCATTTCCTTCAGGGTATTCCCAAGGAGATGCCTTCACCTGCTTAGGATTCCCTGGAAATGGCATTGAGAGATATCCTGCCTATCTCTCCAACCCGGAGGTTGTCCTTAGGTAGCCATAATTATAGCCATTGATAGCCTTGTCCTCCATGAACTTGTCTAATCCTTTCTTAAAGCTGTGAAGACTGACAGCTGTCACCACTTCTTCTGGCAGGGAGTTCCATAGACCAGTAATCCTCTGGGTGAAAAAGTACTTTCTCTTATTTGTTTGAGAACTAGTACCCAAAAGTTTCATGGAGTGTCCCCTAGTTCTAGTGTTGTGCGATAGGGAAAACAGTTTTTCCTTATCTACCTTGTCCACACCGTGCATGATTTTATAAACTTCAATCAGGTCACCTCTTAGACGCCGTCGTTCAAGAGTGAAAAGGCCCAACCGTTGCAGCCTCAGATGGTAAGGAAGGTGTTCCAGTCCCCTAATCATTCTGGTTGCCCTCCTCTGTACTTTCTCCAACTCCATAATATCCTTCTGGAGGTATGGCGACCAGAACTGTACACAATATTCCAGATGGGGCCTCACCATAGATTTATAAAGAGGCAAAATGACACTTGCTGACTTATTTTCTATACCCTTCCTAATGATCCCTAACATTGAGTTTGCTTTTTTCACTGCTGAGGCACACTGGGTTGACACCTTCATTGAGCTGTCCACCAGGACACCAAGGTCCCTTTCCTGGTTTGTCGCAGAGAGTTCAGACCCCATCAGTTTATAAATGTAATTGGGGTTTTTTGCCCCAACATGCATCACTCTGCACTTACTGATGTTGAAGCTCATTTGCCACTGTTTTGCCCACTCCCCCAGTGTCAAGAGATCCCTCTGGAGCTCTTCACAATCTCTCACAGTTTTCACTACCCTGTATAATTTAGTGTCGTCAGCAAATTTGGCTACCTTGCTTTTTACTCCTACCTCTAGATCATTTATGAAGAGGTTGAAAAGCAGGGGTCCCAGTACTGAACCTTGGGGGACCCCACTCTTTACTTCCCTCCACTTGGAGAAGTGTCCATTTAGTGCTACCCTCTGTTTCCTGTCCCTTAGCCAGTTGCTGATCCAGGACAAGACCTGTCCCTTTATTCCATGACTGGTAAGTTTATTCAAGAGCCTTTGGTGTGGGACCTTGTCAAAAGCCTTCTGAAAGTCCAGATAAACAATGTCAACTGGATCCCCCTTATCCACATGCTTGTTGACACTCTCAAAAAATTCCAACAGATTAGTGAGGCATGATTTGCCCTTGCAAAAGCCATGTTGGCTCTCCTTTAGCAGTGCCTTCTCTTCTATGTAACTATTAATTCTGTCTTTTAGGATGGTTTCCATCACTTTACCTGGGACACATGTCAAACTGACAGGCCGGTAATTTCCTGGATCACCCCTGGATCCTTTTTTGAAAATTGGTGTTACATTCGCTACCTTCCAGTCATCAGGCACAAAGCCTGATTTGAGGGAAAGATTATATATTTTGGCTAGGATATCAGCAATTTCATCTTTAAGTTCCCTGAGAACTCGTGGATGGATGCCATCTGGTCCTGGGGATTTGTTAGTGTTTAGCTTAACAAGACATGCAAGGACCTCCTCCCTGGTTATTTCTATCTTGCTTAATTCTTCGGTTTCTCTCCCTACGAAGATAGGCTCTGTTTTGGGCATGTGGTCTCTGTCTTCTTCAGTGAATACTGAAGCAAAGAATTCATTGAGTCTCTCTGCAATCTCTGTTTCCTCTTTAATAACCCCTTGCCTTCCATTGTCATCTAATGGTCCAATGGCCTTCCTAGTTGGGTTCTTACTTCTAATGTACTTAAAGAAGTCTTTGTTATTTCTCTGAGTATTTTTAGCTATACGCTCCTCAAAGTCTTGCTTTGCTTTCCTGATTGTTGCCTTGCATTTGTTCTGCCAGAATTTATGTTTCTGCCTGCTGTCCTCATTTGGACAAGCCTTCCATCTTCTAAATGAGCTTTTCTTGCTCTTGATCACTTCCCGAACAGCTCCTGTAAGCCACATCGGAGTCCTCTTGGACCTGGCAGTGCCCTTTTTCCTTTTGGGTATGCATTCCAATTGAGCCTCTGTTATTGTTTTTGTAAACAGCCTCCATGCCTCTTGGAGTGTTTGGACTCTCTCAATTTTCCCTTTCAGTTTCTTTTTTACTAGTTTCCTCATCTTTGGGAAATTTCCTTTTTGAAAATTTAAGGTCTCTGTGTTAGATTTTATCATTTTTATCATCTTCTAATGAATGTTGCCCTTTACATGTCCACTGGAGTCTAGGATTGCCCCTATGTATTTAATGTTTCTTGTAGGATTGATATAGGACTTGAATATATTCATGAGATGACCAATGTCTTATAGCAGTTATAGAGTGAATTCTATATTTCTGAATATATATTGAGTTTCTTTTAGAAGAAATGATTGTCAATGTAGGGGGAAATGATGAAACCTGAACTCAAAGATAGGCTGAAAAACTGATACCATACATTTTGTGAATACTCTGCATGTTGTTGATAAACTGTCAGACAGCATTTTGAACTCACGGGTGTTCTCTTCTATTACAAATCTTAGTTGATGTTGATAATATAGCTTGACAGAGATATGAAAGTATACATCATTTAGTGGCCAACCTACATCCCGCAGGCCTAATCCGGCCCATGCATATCATTAATCCAGCCTGTGGGGGCCACCCCGGCACCTCTAGACCCACCCCACAACACTGGAAGTCGTGATACATCACTTACCACAGTGGCGGGAATTGTGGTGTTTTTCCGGGTTCTTGGACAGGCTCCACTACTTCCCAGGACAGTGGGAGGCTTTTCAGAGCATGTTCGCTCCAGTTTGGGATTTTTCTGACACTTCTCAGCTGCGCTTCAGCAGCTAGATTGCGGATGTGGGTGACTTCCCACGCCAGGTGGAGCTTACGTCAGCACCTGGGATCTCAGCACAGAACCAGGAAGTCATCCATGGTCGCACTCTAGCTGCCGAAGCGCAGTGGAGAAGCATTGGAAAAATCCCAAACTGGAGCAAACATGCTCTGAAAAGCCTCCCACCACCCTGGGAAGTGGCAGAGTCTGTCCAAGAACCCACTAAAATGGCACAATTCCTGCTACTGCTGCCACCGCCAATAATGACGATGATGATAATGAAAACATAAGTAGTGGGCACAGCCATGCCTCCAGCCCCCACAACTGAGTGTGGTTGCGGGAACTGGCCCAGGCGGGAAAATGTTGGGAACTCCTGATTTAGATCTGTAACAGTAAACCAGACTACTTTCTTTAACAACAGGACTATTGTTGATAAAGCTGCTACTCTTTGGGGTGTGCTGTAATTGTTGACTTGATACCCAATGTGATGTAGTGGATTGAGTGACAGACTTGAACTTATGATGGTTGGGTTCAAATTTCCACTCAACCATTGAAGCTTATTGGAGTGTGGAACTGGTAAAAGCAATCCATAAATAGCTAACTTACCTTGAAAGCTCTATTACTGAATCCACAGAATCCTTCTGAAACAATATTTGTATTTGTTCCAATAATATTTCTGAAGCTGAGATTTTTCTGAAGACAGTCTGTTGGGAAATACTTGTCAGATTCTATTGCTTGACTATGGGCAATGATAGTCAAAACCCATGAATCTGTAGTGATTGCTTTGCTTTTGTTTTGTTTTGATGGTGCACCAGAAGTCAATTAAAGGTGCTAGAGTACTGGTGTGAGGGGGGAAAGTAAGTAAACTGTGGATATTTGCAATCTGGTCTTGGCATTATGAAAGTAAAAGGTGCTGGCTGATTCATCTTTTATCACATTTTAATGAAAGTTATGGACCGGCATTTTTTGTATCTGGACTGCTGCCTGTATTGTCCAAGGTGCAAGATTTATCTGTAGGTGATATATTCCTGGAATAAGAATACAGTAGGAGTATTTGCATGACATTTTATAGCCTATTTAACTCTGATGGAATTGTTTTGTGGAGACTCCCATGTGTTTGGCTGCAGATCTTTCTTTACTATATGATCTCATTGGTCTTGCTGGACGACAACCCCCAAGCACCATTCTGAGTTGCTTGCTTATAAATCCTGCTGTGGATTTCGAATGGTGTAAGCATAATATCATAAAGTATAGCGGATTGCCAGTAATTAATTATCTGCTATTAACTCTTATAGCTGCACA
Source organism: Bradypodion ventrale (assembly GCA_035047345.1). Lineage (NCBI taxonomy): Eukaryota > Metazoa > Chordata > Lepidosauria > Squamata > Chamaeleonidae > Bradypodion > Bradypodion ventrale. Next base: position 114,736,741 of record JAWDJE010000005.1, on the reverse strand, counting down.
CCAAACCGTACAACTAGCATGTTACTAGGAATCCAAAAGGTATCTTGCTGCTTAGCAGCAATTCACCACTACATCACCTTATTATAACAGAATTCTGGCCAATGCAATTTATTGCATTTCAGTTCACTACATCTGGTTCTATGCAAAAGATTCCTTAAGACAGGGGTGCCCAAACTATGGCCTATGGGCCAGATCAAGTCCATGGTGCCAAATCATCCAGCCCGCACCACCTTCACCACTCCCAGAGGCAGAAGTAAAATGTGCCTGCACCTGCGCATGCACAAAACCACTGCTGTAAATGCATCTGTGGCTGTCGTAAGCATGTTTACTACAGCCACGAGTGCATTTACAGGAATGTTTTGCATGGACACATTTTACGTGACTGGCCCACTGAACCACATGACCAGCCCATGGCCCAAAAAGTTTTGGCACCCTTGCATTCAGGGGAAAATGCAACAGTATCTCTATGCAGCCCAGCAAAGATAGCAAACAATCAAATAAATCAAAACATACTCATAAACCAAGAAAACTGGTTATCAAACAAAATTAAGAAACAAAGTGTGTGCATGTAATCCATTTATTGCCACAGCCAATGCATTCAGATGAAAAAGCTTGGGAAATATAATACATACATAAACATTCAAATTAGGTACCTTGCTTAATCGCATATACATAACAATCTGCCATGTTAATTTACACAAGCTTAGCAACTGGGACAACAATAAAGCTACTTTCCAGAAAATTATATTACTCCTCCCATTAAGACAAAGCTCAGTTTTTACTTTGTGAGTTTATTAATTAGCAAAAGAGATGAATCTGTGATAGGAAACCAACTTCCAAGCAAGAAAAATATATCAATATCATCTTGTTCTCCAATATCATATGAAGACCTTCAAGCTTCTATACTGAGTTGTAACTAGCAGCTTTGGTACCTGAGGAAAGCAATGCAGAATGGACTCCCAAGCCAAATTTGTTTCTTTATTTACTATTTATTTATTATTTGCATTTATACCTGACTCTTTTGGTGTGAGCATCACTCAGGGCAACTTACAATCATATAAAATATCCAGTAAGAAACAATAGATTACAAAAACAAAGCAATATCATAAAAATAATGCCCAAGAAGGTGGCTTCAATTTGGTAGTCCAAGGTTTGATCAGGACACAAAGGAAGAAGAATAAAAAATAAGCCACTATTATAGCAATAAAAGATAGCAGTAGCAGCATTCAATGCAAGACCAAGGCAATCACTTTGGAAACCAAACAATCTTATTGGCAGTGAAAAAACTGCAGAAATAACTAAGTCTTTAGGGACTTAGGAAAAGTTAACAGTGAAGGAGCCATCCTTATCACCACTGGCAGATCATTCCAAAAGGTGCGAGCTATGACAGAGAAAGCATGATCAATGCTTTCTTCACTTTTCTAGGCATGACCACATATGATCATGCCTAGGCATGATCTGGAAGCTTTGGGTATAGCTCCTAAGGAAAAGATGCTCCCTCAGATAGCTTGGTCCCAAACTGTTCAGGGCTTTATAAGTCAACACTGAATCCTTCAATCTGACATGGAGCACCATGGGCAGCCAATGAAGTCTAGCCAAAGCTGGCATGATATGGTCAAAGTGACCAATACCCAAAACCAGTCTGATCACTGTATTTTGTACTTGCTGGAGTCTCTGTACCAGCCTGACACATAGCCCCACATAGAGGGCATTACAATAATTGATTCTGGAGATTAGCAGTGCATAAGTTAATGCTATCAGGGATTTCCTATCCAGGAAAGAGTGGAGCTGGGCTATGCACCACAGATGGAAAAATACAGACTGATGACTCCTGATTTTCAAGAGTCAATGACTGGTCAAGTTGTACACCCAGATTACGTACACTATCCTTCAAAGGGAGAATGGTGCTTCCCAATCTAAGGGGAATTCAAAATACAGGTGCTCATGGTTAATGGAAGGTATGGCAATGGTTGTGAGCCTGGCTGTTTCAAGTGAAAGCACCAGAGATATTTAACATGTCTTCCATGTTGTAGCCTCCATCCCTTCCAACAGATGCATGGTAGCCTCTCGGGTTGGTCTCCTTCCAATTTGTCCATGATGCTTTTGAATGCCAACTCATCGCAGAATAAGGGTCAGCTAATTCGGGATGTTATACTGGATGCCTGTGCTGATCTGGCATGTGTTATGGAAACTTGGCTGGGCACAGAGAGTGGTGTTTCTCTCCTTGATCCAACAATCTCCCTCCTGCAGCTAATGAGCTTTGGTGCCAGGGTGGCATTAAAGTCCCCCAGAATTATGGTCCTGGGGGACTTCAGTGTTCATGCATGGGTGGCTTTGTCTGGGTCAGCTGTGAACTTCATGGAAATGATGACACCCATGGGGTTATCTCACATGTCACCAGCCCCATCCACATGGCAGATCACTCTCTGGAACTAGTTTTCTCAGAGGTTCAGAGAAATGATCTGAGGGTGAGAGAAATTATTACCACCCCTTTGTCATAGTCAGATCATTTTCTGCTTCAATATGAGGTAGAGATGGCACTCTGCCCTGTGGGGAGCAGGAATTCCAGAAGACTTTGGGAGAGTTTTTGGCCAAATTGGCTAGTAATACTGTCTTGACTTTGTTGGGAAATTGGTACATAGAGACTGCCAGGGCAGTGGACACTATTGCTTCTAAACACCAAATCTGGATCAGAACTCATTCAACTACAGTACTTGGGTTGCTGAAGAACAGAGCTCTGAAGCACTGTAGGAAGAGGCTGGAGAGCAAATGGAGAAAAGCTCCAACAGATTACTCCTACAGAGACCCCTACAGGTGCAAAATGCAGTGGCCAGATTGATTGGTCACTTTGATCATATCACCCAGGTCCTGACCAATCTGCATTGGCTACCCATTGAATACCATGGTATGTTCAAGATCTTAAAATTAACATGCAATGCTCTATATGGTTTAGGATAATGTTAACAGCAGGAGTGCCTCTTCTTACAAAATAATAGCTGGATCACCCAAATGATGAAATTAAGGGTGGTCATACTAAAATAGGTAAAGAAAGCCTCTATCAGAAATCGTGAATGTTCAGCTGTGGCCCCCAGGCTCTGGAATGATCTACCTGCTAAAATCAGAAATTCCCCCACTTGTTTGGCTTTTGGTAAATTTTTGAAATTTTTCTTATTCCATCAGGTGTTTTCTCTGTAAATGGACCTCAGATTTATCATGGAGCTGTCTTGATTATTGAAGGGATACCTATAGGTTGTATAACTCATTTTTGTTGCTCATGTGGAATTAGTTTTGTTTTGATATTTAACTTATTTTGATTCTCTATTGCATTTGTTGTATCCTTGTTGCAAGCTGGAGTGGGTTATTTATATAGTAACAATCAGCTCATAGGTGACAATATGAAACATTATGATTTCAAGGCTAAGAATTTCAGAGCAATGTCTTAAATTTTAAAGTTAATAAACCTCTTCACAAATGAGCATAGATGGGAGGAAAGCATAGCTGTCAAGTATCCCTTATTGGCCAGGAAAACCCTTTATTTTACCCTATTTCCCGCCGTCATCCCTTATTATTAGACTGCAATGCCCTATTGCCACCATTGGATGGCAGCAAAGGATAAGCATAGCTGTCAAGTATCCCGTATTTGCCAGGGAATTTCCCTTATTTCCAAATCCAAAACTTGACAGGTATAGGAGGAAAGGAACTTAATGTACATGGATTTTTATAATACCAAATAAAGGGATGCCTTATAATGAAGGAATTGTTGATATTAATCTCTTTGCTAAACATACCATCAATTTTATCCATTAATAACAAGGTCCACCCACTCTTCCCCATAATAGCGAGCGAAATGTCCTCTGCTAGTGTTCTATTGTCTCTGTCAAACACAGGGATGTTATTAACTCTTTATGGTACATGTCATGAACCTGAGTATCCATGGCAACCTTATCACTTAGCTACTGAAGCACTTGTAAACACATTCCTACATTCCTTTCTGATGAACAATACTGCACCTGCAGATAGAGCTGTAAACACATTCCTTTCTGGATGAGTAATAAGCAGCTGCTGCTGCACCTGCAGACTCCTCGAGGGAGGATGACAAGTAGGTCAGGTGGCAGAGTGACGACAGAGACATCTGACTACCCCACGAGGGAGAAGATGCCTCCCCCCTGTCAATCAAAACCCCGTGACTCTGAACACCTGCAGATTGAGTCATCCTAGGAATGCAAAGGTGGGAGGGAAATCTGCTCATTTTTGTGTATAAAAGCAGAGCCCTTTCCCTGAGTTCTTCGGTCCTCTCAGGTTGAAGGCAGAGATGTCTCCTTGAACTGGACTCTAAACACTTATGATCTGAACCCCTCAGATCTAAGTGGACTATACTAACTATGTTATGCTATGTACTTTTTTTGTCTTTGTTCTTTTCCAGATACTAAAGAAAAATAAAACTCTTTGTGAGTAACATCAACAGAGTAGATGTCAATTTATCAGGCTATATCCTAGTGCTTTGCTCTATGCCCCCTCATGCTACCAACATATTAAACCACCGCATACTTCCTGTGACATGTGGAGTTCTTTGAAGCCGATTGGGAAGCAGTATGGTGAGGCGACCATAGGCTGCACTGGGAGTGTGCGGATAAAGGAAATTATCGCAGCCTAAAGGATCGGTACATGCCTCCTGTAAGCCAGCGCCCAGTCGAGCGTTCAAGACAGTACAAGACTGCACTGGATTCTAGAAATAAGTATAGAAGAATTAACATACTTAAATAAATAATTATACAGTCAACCCTCACATAACAATGCGTTCGAATAGCATCATTTTCGCTTAACAATGCGTCGTTATGCACCATGTGTTCCCCCACATAACAACTTTTTTAGTGTCATTGTCCGTACAACGATGCTAAATAACCGTCATTATCCGTTAAAAACGTCGTTATGTGGGAAACTACATAAAAACCCGCATAACAACAAAAATCGCTTAGCAACGCTACTTGGGGAACCAAGTAATGTCGTTATGCAAGGGTCTACTGTACCAGAATTAACATGATCTTTTGTGCTGTTGTTTCTTCAAACTGCTTTAAACACCTGCATTGCCACCACCATGCAAATAAGTATCAATTTCATTACACTTCCCTTCCATAATTTAGGATCTACTGTTTATTAATATAACTGGGTTTGAGCAAGATATTACAGTATGTCAACAACACATGACTCCAAAACTATGTGGGCCAGGATACCTAAGAGATCGCGTCGCCCCAAGATCATCTGTCTAAACAGAGCGGACCGGAGGGGCTCTCTACTTGTACCATCTGCTAGAGGGGCTCGTCTCTCTAGCACAAGGAGGGCCTTCTCTGTGTCCGCACTGGCCCTATGGAACCTCCTGCCAGTTGAACTAAGGCTACAGATGGAATTGCTGTCCTTTAGGAAAGAACTGAAAACCTGGCTGGCGGGGCAGGTGCGGGGCACTGATGGAGGTGTGGTTGGTCTAATGTAACAGAGTAATTCTCTCTTTCTAGTAAGTGTGGGTGGGTTTTTTAATGAATTTTAATGGGGTGTATTTGTATTTTAATGGAATTTTATCTGTGTTGGGTTTTTTTTTAGTATTGTAAGCCGCCGCCCAGAGTCCTTGGGAGCAGGGCGGCTATAGAAATATGAAAATTAAATTAAATTAAATGTTCCCAAATGCAAGCTAGAACTGATTTTAAAATGGCTCCATAGCATATTCCAGATATCCTTACTAAACTACAGGCTACACATATTTTTCCTGTGCCACTTTAAAATCCACAGTGCTGCCTTACAGCCCATCAATTAACAGTCCATAGGATCCTAGGTCTTCCATCAGACTGAAAACTTTAGTAGTTTTCACAACATTAAGAAATAAGGGCAAAATGCCTCATTCAGTGTATTTGAAACCATGTTGAATATCTCTTCCCACTCTATTGTTGACTAATATATACTGTAACTGATTTTAGCATAAACTGATGTCCTTAACGACAGCCACACATTTACTGATAAACTGGATAAAAATTTGTTTTGTATAGGTTTAACTCTGAAGGGCTTCTCTCTCTCCCTCCCCCCACCCTCCTAGGACCGTCTGGCATTCTTCATGAAGCTCATTCTCATTCTCATGTTGTAACTACAGCAACAATAGCTGACCCCTGTTCTATGAAACATACATTAATCCTTCCATAAACATCAAGAGCGAATCTTATAGGCTTGCAGGACTGTATAACCTGATTGCATAAACAATATTACCTGTTTCCAGAGAGAGATATCAAATGCCTTGTTGTCCCCATCCCATAAACAATGCATGCAAAGTGTGGTCCAGGAAATGCAAAATTCTTTAGCATAATTGTTCTTATGTGCACAGTTTTTCAGGATTTGCCCCTGGTAAAATATTAACACATTTTGTCCCTCCTGTTTGTTACATACAGTAATACCTCGGAAAACGCTAAAACTTGGTTCCACAAGTCTTAGCGTTATCCGGTTTTTAACGTTGTGTGATATATTGATTGCACAACATTAAAAAAAAGCCTGGTTCCCTTTCTGAAGAGGAAAGGGAACAGGGGGTCGATCCACCTGACTCTTTGGAAAGGGCAGTGGGGATTCCATGCATAGAATCCCTGCTGCCCTTTCCAAAGAGGCAGGTGGATCGAGCCAAGCCCCAAAGTCGCCAGGACTGGTCTCCGACTTTGGGGCATGGCTCTCTGATGTTTTGAGCATCGGAGTGCCAGTTTCCTTGTGGTGAGGGCACATGCGCCCTGTCTCCCCCCAAGGAAACCGGTTCTCCAGTGCTCAGAGTGCCAGTTTCTTTTGGGGGAGAGTGGATGCGCATGCGCCCTCTCCCCAAGCAAACCGGCACTCCGATGCTCAGAGCACCAGTTTCCTTGGGGAGAGAACCCGCACATGCGCCGTCACCCCAAGGAAACTGGTGATCAGACACTCAGACTGCCAGTTTCCTTTGGGGAAGAGTGGGTGCACCCACTCTCACCCAAAGGAAACTAGCAGTCTAAGCATCCCATCGCCGATTACCTTGGGGTGAGAGCATGCACACTCTCACCCAGAGGAAAATGGTGATCTGACACTTGGGTCTACAGAGGCCCCCTTGCCCCCCCAGCAAGGGAGCCTCCGGAGATCTCTGTCCCAAAGCCCGCAGGGCTGGTCTCCAGCCCTGCTGGCTTTGGGAGAGAGATCAACATTGGGGAATTTGAGGGGGAAATTTGCATTGCACAATTTTATCTTAACGTTGTGTGGTGCAAAAGTTTTCCTCAAATTCCCCAACATTATCTGGTTTTAACGCTGTGCTGTGCACATGTTAACCGGGGTATTGCTGTACCTCTAATGCAATTGGACCATACTGAAACATGCAGACGATCTCCCACAGTCAATTTTATTTTTCTGCAGAAAGTTGAGTCCATTGTGTACGAAAGACAAAGGTAAATTGTATTGGATGGAGACAAAACTGAGCTACAAAGTGACACATCAAAAACAAAATCACACTGACTTGTTTTAAATTACTTGTTCTGTGCTGCAGAAAGTAGTCAATCACTACAAATCAAAGCAACTCTTTCAATCACTATAACTAAAAACATGAGACCCTTGTAAAAAGAGCAAATGCTCTTTTTTCTATACTGTGACTTCTTGCAGAGCTTATCAATTATGATGGTTAGTGAACTAGTGCTAAATGACATGTTTTTAAAAGTCTCTCAGATCTGTCTCCAACCTGCTCGAAGTCTACAACATAGCCTCAGGAAAGTAACTCTCAGCCTTATCAGTTCAGGGCAATGTGCAAGAAATGCACAGTATATATAGCAAAGTGACCTGCTATGCCCTTTCCTAAACTAAAGAAAGAACAAGATAGCAATTACAAACACTTATATTCAAGGCAGCCACAACATAAATCAAATCACAGCTTCTTCTGTATTACCAATAAAAGCATGAATGTGGCCACACATCCTTGTTATTTACTGAAGTGACACCTTTTACATTTGCACCTTTTACATTTTACACATTTGAAAGAGAGGCAATCAAAACAACTTATACAAATAAAAAAATTAAACACACAATGAAATCTAGTTTTTAAAAAAACACTACAGCAGATTAAAATAAATCAATGGAAGATGTTAAGAATTAAAAAAAAATATCCATTGCAACCACAAGGTAAATTAAAATCTCAATGAAAAGGCAAGATCTTTAATCAACTGTAGAACACTAATAGAAAAAGAGGAAAATAAACCTCTCAGAGCAGGGAATTCCACATTCTGGCTGCCAGAAGAGAAACCCCTTTACATGTTTTCAGCAACAGTGGGATGATGGGATAACAATCTCCTTTCTTTGTATGAATCTGAGAATTGCAGTATATCTTATGTTTAATTTAATTTAATAATTTAATTTAATTTCAATTTAATTTACACATTTATATGCCACCCACTCCGGGGGGGGGCACTCAGGGTGGCTTACAACAATAATGCAATATATACAACAATACAGAATACAATATAGACAATAATTAAACCATATTCATCCTCCAAATGCACATATCATAACACAATACAAAAGTACAACAACCTCTCCAATCCGCCCGCAGGCAAGTCCGAGCGCTGCAGCGGCAGCAAAGTCCTACCATTCACCACCAAAGCAGCCTTTTCTGCCCTGGCCCGGGGCGGGGCCCAGGACGGCAGCGGTGGTGGAGGGGTCCCAGCGCCTGGTGCCACAGGGACCTCTCCACCCTGCCACAAGGAAGCCCGGAGGCAAAGCCAAAGTCCTGTTGCCACCACAGCCTTTTCTGCCATGGCTTGGGGCGGGGTGGAGCCCAGGATGCCAGCAGTGGTAAAGGGGTCCTGTTGCCCATCGCCACAGCAGCCTCTCCGCCCAGCCACAAGGAAGACCGGAGGCAGCGGCAAAGTCCTGCCACCATCACAGCCTTTTCTGCCCTGGCCCGGGGAGGGGCCCAGGACACCGGTGGTGGTGAAGGGGTCCCTGCACCGCAGCGGCCTTTCTGCCCAGCGGCGAGGAGGTCAATGTCCACAATAGCTCATTTATCACAGCTCCCATTAAGGCCAGTAATACTCCTCACTCTAGTGTCATCAATAGACATCAGACACACCAGGATAAGCTGGAAACCCTAACATGGCTTGAGGTAAATTTTACACAACACAGCCATGGGAGAATCTTTACCAAAGTATAATTAGATCTTAATCACTAACTACTTGTGTTGAGTGTTTTGCAAAACCTCCTTTTCACAGGTCTTCTGCTTCCCTTATCAACCAAATAAAGTTTTAATTCCTTAATAGGAGGCATACATTTTTAAAAATATGTGTATATATCTATGTATATAATATATGCAAAAAAGATCCCACTTCTGATCAGCAGAATGGATTTGTGATCTTTCTTCTGGCATTATAACATTTAAACATTGCATTTCCACATTTTAAACATTTTACAATGCATTACACATGAAGAGGTGGTACATGAAAGAATGTATTTCTCATTTCTTATTGGCAAGTATGTCTTTGAAATGTATTTAAAACTAGCAGTATAATGTTAAGAAAAGTATCAACAATGTGCACTCATCTTTTTTAGCATTTTAGACAAATCATGGAAAGTATTTAGATTAATATTTTGAAATTATATTCTAACATATAATTATGGGTGGCTATTGGATGAGAAAATATGGTTAGTGTGGTGTAGCAACTGAGTAGCAGACATGGACTCAAAGAGCCCTTTGTCTGAATCCCTGCTTCACCATGAAAATTCAATTGGGTGTGTGTGTGTGTGTGAAATTGGTAAAACAATTGTTTAAAATATTTCATTTACCCTGAAAGCTATAACAAAAGGTAACATAATATAATGTAACATAATATTGTTGAAAATGCAGTACATAAATAAATTGATGGTAGTCTGGGGACCAGAATCCTTTTGGGTTAAGTAACTATGAAAAGGGTGGCTGCAAAACTAGCACAAGATGTTCTTCTGACTAGACATCATGCACTGGGGCATATTCTACTTGCACAATAAATTACATAATGGAGAACACCATGAAAACTGCTGATGAAACTGCCCTTTCCAGCAGTTTACCGCTTCCTTCTTCTGGGAGCACCCTGCGACTGTGCAGCTTGACTATGACTAAACTGGCTCTTCTTGCAGAAAGCACTATGAAGAATTGAACTCTCAACCACATACCTAAACAACTGAGCTATCTAGCCAGTACATAACACAGCACACAGCACCTTAAAGAGATATTTCCTTCCAGGAATGGGTGGGAACACATCTTCGAAGAAGGTGCATGCCCCCCTGCAATTTTTGTAAGTATTTGTATTGAACATAATTACCATAAAATACATTGCCCAGTTAAGACAGGATTTTTTTTAGTCTTTAAAGGATCTTCAGGCAATTAATCTAATCAATCTGCCTTGTCAGATAAGTGTTTCCTAATTGATAGGACACTTTTAGTCATGTGTTTTTAATTGTAATGTCCTACATTTTATTACTTTAAGTAACTATGCCTCATTCCATAACCTTTGATGTGAAACATTTTATAAATTCTATAAAGAATACATTTCTGAATGTAATTAATGAGCTGAATGGTACAATTTTTCTACGGTTACGACTACATACACACACATGCACGTTCACTTAATTATGTCTCCGTATCTATACAAAAACAGAACTTCTACAGCCGGGGTGCCCAACCCCGAGCCCATGGGCTTAATCCAGCCTGTGCATATGATTAATCCAGCCCTCCGTGGCCACCTGGACACCTCTGGACCCGCCCCACTGCTTCCAGAAGTAAAAGAACATCACTTACCATGGCAGCGGTGGCAGGAATCACATGGTTTTTCTGAGTTGTTGCACAGTCTCTGCCACTTCCCCTGCTTTGGCAGCGGGAGCATGGCTGTGGGCAATTTCAGGTGCCAGGTGGAGCTTACATCAGTGAGTGGAATCCCAGCGTAGAACCAGGAAGTTGGCTACAGTCACTTTCTAGCTGCCATAGCGCAGCGGGGAATGGGAGGAAAATTACCAAACTGGAGCAAAATTGTTCCGAAAAGCCTCCAGCTGCCCTAGGGAGCGGCAGAGGCTGTGCAACAACCTGGAAAAACCACACGATTCCCATTATCACCACCACTGATGACGATGGCAATGAAAATGAAAGTAATGGGAGCAGCCACGACTGCGGCCCCTGGTGGGAAGTGTTGGGGTAGGTCCAGCCCGTAGCAGGAAAATGTTGGGAACCACTATTCTTCAGCATAAAATATTTCTTTCTTTCTCTGACCTGTCGGCAAGCACAACAATTGTAGCAAACTGCCTTCTTTACATTCTCCCAAGCAACACTCACATGAGCAAAAATTCTTTGCACAGAGGATTGTTTTTTGTGGGGGATGCAAATAAGGTCTTTCTGATCATGTCCACATAAGGTACTTGATCAGTCACAAAGCAGTATGACATCCTTCTCAATGATATGCAGTTTCTTTTAGGATTATTACCTGGCACACCTTCCAATTTTAGAACGACATCAATAAGATTTGGACAGAATATTCTGCACAGAAACACCCATGGAGTGCAAGCAGTGCATTGCATTAGAGCCTGATAGGTTTAACTAGCCCAGTGAGCAGCATCTATTTTCCCCTTAGTTCTCCTTTACCATGTTTTACCTCTGCTGCTGTCTTTGTTTTACGCTCCTTTCCTTCTCCCCCATTTCTTGCAGGTGGGTACTAATTAAGTCTGAGAAAAACAGACAATGGAGCAAAAGTCCAAGAAAAGAGCCTCAAGAAAAGGAGGGAAATTGACTGAAACAGTCAGTGGGATCACAGCTCTCCTGAGTCCATAGACAGAGAGTTCCCAGAAACTGTAGTGTGTCCGCATGTCCCAACTTGAGCAATGATTGCTGTTGAACTGTGTACAAATGCTTATCTATCCTCTTGTCTGCATAGCAGAAACAACTAGAAAGGTTCTTTCTTTCCCCCATCTCTTACACTCTCATTGGTCTCGTCATGCAGACGATGCCCCTCAATGTGCACTGAGAAGGACCTTATGTTGACAAGAGGAAATGCTGTTGATGTGGCCCGATATTGGGCAAATGTCATCTAGCCCTTTAAAATTCTATTTTGTTTTTAGATGTGTTAATTTTAGCTTTGTGTGTTATTATATGTTAGTGGTGCATCTGACACAAATAAAGAAAGATTAGTCTCATCTGCTAGAAAAGCAGAAGTGTCTTAAAGTCTGCTCTTCAATATAAGTACAGTAATACCTCATACAAAGTCTGCTTCATACAACATCGGATTCATACAACATCGCCTAATTCCTTGAAAAAAGTTGCCTCATACAAAGTTGAGTGACTTTGTATGAGGCATTGGGGTTTTTCCTGGGTTGCATTGTGCCTGGACAGGATAAAAGGCAGGACACATGCGTGCATTGCTCTTGTGGGTTTTGCATGAGGCGAAGAGTGTTTAGGAGTGGTTTTGAGCGCCATTTTGGATTTTTTTGGATTTTTTCGTCAGAATTTTTAGAAGCATTCCTGGGATTTTTGCAGCATTCTTCAGGTTCTTGGACAATCAGGGTTGTTTGACATGTTTTTTTTAATGTATTTAGCCTTTAGACAATGATTTCTTAAAGTTCTGTCAGTTTCCTGTCTGTTTCCTTGACTTTGCCCTGAAGTCTGTGCTGTTACAATACAATGTATCTCTATGGAAACGACGTTGTACAAGGCATCGCGGCAAGGATTTGGACGTTGCATGAGGCATCACGGCTAGGATTTTGCATGCCTCATACAAAGTCCAAATCCGTATAAAGTCCAAACTTATGGAACCAAGTCTGAACATTGTATGAGGTATCACTGTACTGTGCTTAAGCATGGATGGGATGAAAAATCTTTGCTTTTTTCCCCTGCTACGTTTCTTCTACCGGTAAAGGGAACAAAAAAATCCCACTTTAACAAGTTGAATATGTGCTTATTTTCCCCTCAAACTCATAGGGGAACACTCTCCACAAAAACCCAGTCTTTCAGGTTAATGTCTTGGCACCAAAAAAATATGCACCACCTGGGTTCACAGCTGAGAAGGACAAACTTACTGGTGCAATACAAAGTTTTTTCAGAGGATCAGACAACACAATCATAGTCTCTCCCTAAATAAAGATACCATTATACAATCTGAGTGAAACCACTGTTATTACTAGCATTAAAAAAATAAAGATACATGCTGCAGTTTTTACAAAAATATATATGCAGAGGAATAGAGGAGCAGTTCAGTTCAACCAATCAAGAGGATTATAACTCTTGAATAATGTGCATGTAGAATTAATCCATTCCCTTTCTGCTTCACAACAAATTCTGCAGGGGTTCTGCTTCTGAAAATAAAATTTCCTTTATAAATGTATCTGCAACACAAATGTGATTATGAGTGCCAACAAATTAATTAATAAAGATGCCCTAGCTCTTTATAAAAAGGTATTTAATAAATCTAAAAAGACAATGCCTTCTAAAAAAGCATATTGTTTTCATCTAAAAATGACATCAAAGACCCACACTTTTTTTGTAATCTTTCACATCATAAAAAGAAAGAAATTCTTTTAACAGCATCTTCTGTTGCAAGTCTCTCTCAGTACTCTGTGTGCTATTATCACTTGGGCACACTTTTGTATGATTTTTAATCCTCTAACAATTATAAACCTTCTGGACTCCAATTAAGAAAAATACTAAATACAGTGTTACTTTTGTTATGTCTAATGAATTTAGCTAGAAGTTCACGCACTTTTTGTTTAAAACTGACTCTGTATTTAATTGTGTGTCATATTAAAAGCTCCTGCCAACATAGCAGTTTGAAAGCAAGAAATTGCAAGTAGATATATAAGTACCACTTTGGTGGGAAGGTAAACAGCGTTCCATGCACTCTGATGTCGAGGCATGCCTGCCACATGTCCACGGAAACATCTGCAAACACAGATGCACTGGCTCTTTGGCTGTAAACAGAGGTGAGCACTGAGCACTAGAGTCAGATACGACGGTCTTTCGAACAAGGGCAACATTTACCTTTACATATTAAAAGATCTTTTCCTTCTTGGCAAGTATCTGCAACCCTCTTCTCCATAAATGTCAGTATGTTAGCAATGTAAATAATAGCCAAGTAATTTGAAACAATGTGCACAAAATATATAATAAAAACTTACTAATTTTAGGTTATATTTCTCATGCCCCTCTCAAACCCAATACTGTATTTTGGTTTTAGCCACATATAAATGTTTCTAGCAAAGACCAGTGTAGCACCTGGAAGATGAAAACAAGGATAAAATTATGTTGGTACCTTCACACTATAATGAAATACTGACCTAGTGTATTTATTTATAGGAAAGACTCCTTGCTCAACCCCACCAAGTGTAGACATACTGTAGTAACTGTATACAAAGTGACTGTATATACCTGTAAATGAACTTCACCTAGGAATTCAACGGAATTCTGGAGCCCAAGTAACTACAATAATAATAATAATTTCATGCCAGGAATGATTCTTGGTTGAAAGGGTTTTTGCTGGAGAAACCTCACTTGGGGGATGCCCGAATGAGGCTCCTTTCATGTCCCCAAGATCTTTTCCCACTGAAATGGTCCCTGTTTATCTACTTGCAATTTCTTGCTTTTGATCTGCTAGGTTGGCAGGAGCTCAAACCGTCATGCAACACTCAGGCCTTGAACTTCCAACTTGCCAACATTCCAGCTAGCAAGATGAGCTTCTTAACTACTGAGCCACCATATCCCCACAGTAACTACAATGAGGATAAAGAACTAGATAGGAATTGTGGGATGTCCCAGTGGCAAGACCAGGACCCGTGACAGTACTTTTCTGGCTTTAAATTATTCCCTACAGTATTCTGCAGCCCACAAAGACTTTCTAGGGAAAAGGGGATCCCCAGCATTACAAAGAACCTGTGAAGAGCAGCATGGGAAGTTTTTCATTCACATGAAACAGTCATGCCATAATTCATGCCAACAGAATGCCTGCTAAAATGTACTTTGTAAAATGTCATAAACCTGTATGAAAATGACTTATCCTGAATGTTTTTAATTCAGTTGCCGCCAAATAATTAAATCTTCCGTACATGCATATCAATTTAATCTGCATATTCCAAGTAGCCTTCCTGGGCAATTATTTAGCCTATAAGTAAGGATGGTAAAGAAGCAAATCTAAAGAGATATTCCCACTTCATTCAATGAACTGCTTCTCTATGCTACATGTTTCAATGTCTTATTCTTCAGGCGGCTTGGTGGACTACCACAACAGAATCATTCATTTTTCTTAAGAATTAAGAACAATCCAAATTTGATCCACTTTTAAATGGGGTATATTGTTAAATGAATATACATTCAGCTTCATAATATTCATACAGGTAACTAACTTAACACAATGCAAATCTTGTAGTTACATGTCTTTATACTAAACTAAACTCCTGTGAGCAATTTAACAAGTGTCAACAAAATTCAATAAATGTTGTTTTTAAAAATCTAATTATTTGCACAATGCCACTTTTCTATGTGGAGGTTTGTAAACTGCTTCCATCTGAGAAGTAATTGAATCCATTTTTATCACTTGTACCAGTTTATGCGGCTGTTCTCATCCAGCAAGATAACATCTATTTGCAGCAAATTATACATTATAATTCCTCATTCAAAAGCTGTAATGGAAAACAAAAATGCTAATATATGCTGTAAACGGAAGTAGAGAATCATAATCATTTGTTGTTAACATTAAGGACTAGAGCTGCTCTTGCAAATAAATAATAAAATGGAATAAATAAGGGAGAGAGGGAGAGCAAAATCAAGAGACAATTATGAAAAAGAAGAATTCTGGCACATACTTATCTGAGAAGTGATGAAATAAATTGTTTTTCATGAATCCAAGAGGCAAATCTTTGAGGCAAAGATGATTAAGGTACATGAAACTTGTGTTCTCTTCTTCCAAATGTGCCTTGGATAAATGAATGCACTTTTATTGTGGTTTCTCAGTGACAAATGTAAGTAGACCTTGGTTTCCCAAGCTACTTAATATCCTGTCTTAATCAGTCTACTCATCATAAGGCCTAGAACATAGTGGTTATAAGTAATAGTTTTCAAATAGCCACTGAATCCAGATATGCAGATATCTTTGGTTCTATAACACATGCACTGAGGCAAACAACCACTTATGCAAACCAGGCTTCCTCTGGTCAGGTATGAAGGAATCATGGTTTAAATTCAGGTCTATATGTATAAATGGGCAGAAAAAATCGATCTGCATGATCTCCAGATGCAAGAAGTGGAAGAGCTCTCCATACAAAACATGGCCCTGATGACTTTTTAATAAATTACAGCAATGGAATTTGATACAAGTTTGAGTTTTGACTTAGGGCCTCAGTTTTCAATATCCAAAAACTTAAATAACCACATTGTTGCCTTGATAATGTGAATGATTAACTACAAGAAATGAAGATAAGAACTCCATAGCACTCCAAGAGGAGTACAATAAGATGACATTGCACATGTCATTGTACATGTATGGTTCCACCTAGAACTTAGGCAGATCCCAATCAGTCCACATCTGAGGATTGATTGAGGTCTGCCTAAGTTGTTTTTAATTAAGCTGCATTTTATGTCAATTGTAAGCCACCCTGAGTCGCTGTGGCGAGCAGGCGGCAATCTAAATCTAATAAATAAATAAAATAGGCTGAAATTCTATTGGCAGAACTGTGTGTCATAAATGCTGATAAGACTATGATGAGGCAATGTTAATCTTAATCATTTAATTTAATTTGAAATGCCTTATTCTGCTTCCTGGGGTTCTGAGGCACTCTAGGGATTCCTTCTGGCTTTTGGGAGCTTCAGATCTGGGGAAGGAAGTTTTCTGCCTTAAAATTACCACCACCCATTGTTTCTCTCATTTTTAATTTGTTTCTGTCCCACTTCTTTGGTCAGGTCCTGAAAACTTATTTCAGGTTTTCATGGTGAGCAGCTAGAGAACTAAAGAAGAATTAAGGGATAAGAACAGTTTGCTTACCTGTAATTGTGTTTCTTTGAGTAGTCACCTGTGGCACTTGTACATATGGGCTACACTAGTGGTGGTGAACCTATGGCACGTGTGCCAGTGGCGGCATTCGGAGCCCTCTTTGTGGGCACCCATGCAGTCACCCCAGCACAGTTTGGCCCGCCTCTCTGCCCAGCAGCCCAATGGAAGTGCTTCCTCCCTCCCCCAGCACAGAGTTCTCCCTGCCCCTCTGCCCAACAGCCCAATGGGACCATTTCCTTCCTCTCCTGTTGCTGTGTTTGACAACAAGGCATGGTTTGAATAATCCTACATCCAATTGTGGGTTCCAGTAGGCAAACAAACAACAGGTTTTGCGTGGGTATGGGTTTTGACAAAATAAACTCAGTGCAACACACAGTATCTGTCTTATTTCTTTATAGGAATTTGGACAATGAGAATGCCTGGAAAACTTTTTGAAGACTTGTTTTCATCAATCACCTATCATATTAGGCCATATTCATCCATTATTTTGTCTAGGAACATATTCAGGCATGTAAGTAAAATAGTTTCACTTTTACAAAAAGTTAACTTTTTGGAATGTGTGCAAAGAAACATCCAGTTCAACTTTGTGCAAGTGGATCCCCTCTTCTATCATTCACAACTCTATCCCTCCACAAGTCAAGAATGTCAACCAAGGGGAACTGGCGGCTTCTCAGTTACTTTGCTGGAAAAGCCCACCACAGTACTGACTGCTACTGGAACACCAGTTGGAGCCTTCTCCATGTCAATTCCTGCCATTGTTTTCCCTTTCACCCACATAATACAGGATTGTGGCCTTGAAATTTATTTATCGTAAATCCCTTAGTTTCATGCTTACAATTTACAAATATATCTGAGTGTAAATGTACTAATTCAAGCTTTGTTAGCAAATGCAGAAGGATGGTGAGCAGACTAACTGAGTCTGCCTTAATTAGAAATAAAACTCACTCCACTTCCCTCTGTCTCCCATAATGACTAGAAGAATTTTTTAAAAAAATATTCACATGGGGTGGCAAGAATGCAAGCGCGGCGCCAAAATGGCCGCCGCGCCCTTTGCGGGGCCCCCCCCCACAGGACAGAGAATCCGGGTAGTTAGGGGCGTGGCCAGCTCCCTTATAAAAGGGGTGGCCACGAGGCAGCCGAGCTGCCATTTTCCCTCAGCGACGGAGCGGAGAAGTTTTTTCCCCTGCGTCTCCGTCGCTCGTTAGCTTACCGGGAAGCCTTTTGGTGGCGTTTCTGTTTGGCTGGCTTCCCTTTTTTCGCTTCAGGAGAGATGCCTTCGAAAAAGAAGGCAGCTTCGAGTTCAGCTCGGGCTGTTAGGAGGCGCAACCCAGGTCGGAGGACCGTGGTGCCGCCTCCTCAGCAGCCTCCTTTGCCACCCCCGGCCGGGGCTGGTGGAATGGGGTCTATTGCCCCTTGGCCCGATCAGAGTGCGGGCGCGGAGGGCGCTCCGGCCCGCGGCCCGCGAGCGGTGGACACCGCTCCTCCTCCTGCCCACTCCGTCGGGCCTATTTCTTTTGGGCCGCAGCCTCTCCCGGGGCCCTCTAGCCTTGGGGGGTGGCCCGGCTCCCTGCCTTGGCAGGTTTCCTCACCAGCCCTACCGGGCTTTGGCGCTGGCCAATGGCCATATATGGGCCCTGGGGCGCAGGGGCCTGTCCCCATGCCAGGATCGGGCGGGCCGGCCGGCCCTTTGCCCATGGTCAACGTGGACACCTTACTGGCCCGCATTGCGGCCCTGGAGGCGTCTTTGGCCCGGGCCAGCCAGGCAGGCGCCCCCTTCGGGGTACCTTTTGAGGTGCCGTCGGCAGCAGGACAACAGCCGGCGGGGAGGGTTGAGCTGCTGCAGGCGGGTGGCGCGGCTCCGGCCACTGCCTCGCAGCTCCCCAGCCAGCAACCTGGTGCGGGTCAAGCCCCGGTGATGAGCTCTACATCGGTCGCGAGCTCCGACGCCCCCAGTGGGCCGGAACCCCCGGTGGGGGCGGCCCGCGGGGGTGCAGCATGTGAGTATACGGTGCAAGCAAGTACATCTACACACATTCCCAATATAGGGGGGGCCGTTCAGTGGCCTTGGCCTCGCGCGGGTGGTGCGGGGGCCACACTGCTGGCGACCCACCCGGCGACAACGACTGCCACCATGCCCACTGGGGTGGGCCTCGGTCCTTACACTGCTGGGAATATCCTGGGGGTGGCAGGGTTAGCTCAGGCCCCTTTTAGTAGGACGGCTGTCCCCTTTTCAGCTTTACCAACGGCAGGGTATTCCTTGCCATTGGGTGATCACTTGGCACAGGCTACCAGAGAAAAGATATGGCGAGGGGAGTACGTAGATATCTTCTCACTCCTGAACAGAGAGCCCACCAAGGAGGAAAGGGAGGGTCAGGATGAGAAGGATAAGGAGCAGGCACGCCGCCGTAAGCCGCCACGTACCTGGGCCAACTGGCTCCCCGCGTATTTAATATACATGGCGGTATATTTGAGGGCGCGGCCGGATTTAGCTATTCCCATGGTCCAATATTTGGACAACATATATAGGGCGATGGTCGATTTTCCGGGCCCCTCATGGCTAGCATATGATGAGGAATTCCGTATGAGGATTCCCCTCCACCCCGAGATGAGATGGGACGAGCCGTGCCAGAGACTGTGGCTCTTGTATATGACACCCACACGCCCTGCCCCGGGGGAGAGATACCATTGTGGACATGCGGTCCAGCGAGCGGCTCCAGCGCAGGTTACCCGCCAACCGGCGGGGCAGGGGGTTCCAGCCCGCCTGCTGTGCTGGACTTTCTCGTCAAATGGTTCCTGCAATCGAAAGAACTGCAGGTATAAGCATGAGTGTCCCACATGTTCTGGTCCCCATGCAGCCTCTGCTTGTCCCAAGCCTGGGGGGGCGCGAGGCAGAGGGAGGGGTGGGCAGTGGGCTGGCAAGGCTGCCACGGATGGAGCTAGTTCTCCAAAAGGCCCCCTCCCCAATTAAGGTGGACATGCTGGAGCGCTGGCTCGCATCGTATCCGAAGGGGGAGGACGGGGAATATCTCCTTCAAGGTTTTAAGCAGGGATTTCGTATCCCTTTTATGGGTGATAGGTCCCCTCAGGATGCCCCCAACCTTTTATCCCTCAGAGGAAGGGAGGAGGTGGCTGCGGCCAGCATTAAAAAGGAGTTAGACGCGGGCAGGGTCGCTGGACCTTTCCCCGCACCCCCGTTTCCCAATCTTAAGGTCTCGCCATTGGGGTTGGTTCCCAAAAAGTCCCTAGGGGAGTTTCGCCTTATTCATCATTTGTCCTACCCAGCAGGCCGATCGGTCAACGATGCTATACCTGATGACCTTTGTTCGGTCAGGTATACATCGTTTGACCATGCGCTGCGCATGGTGCGCTCGTGTGGCCCGGGTGCCCTGCTGGCCAAGTGCGACATTAAGTCGGCTTTTCGCCTCTTGCCGGTACACCCGGGCGACTTTGAATTGCTGGGTTTTAAATTTAAAGGGGAATATTATTTTGATAAGGCCATGCCTTTTGGCTGCTCCATATCATGCTCGGCTTTCGAGCGTTTTAGTACCTTCCTAGAGTGGGCTTTCGTCCGCAGGTCAGGGTCCCGGTCTGTAGCCCATTACCTGGATGATTTTCTATTCGGGGGTGAACGGGGCTGGGACACGTGCGCACGTCTCCTCAATACATTTCAGACGCTAATGCAGGAACTTGGTGTCCCTTTAGCGCCCGAAAAGACCGAGGGCCCATCGACCAAGTTAGTATTCCTGGGGGTTGAGATTGACACAGTAGAGCAGGCTTCTAGGTTGCCGGGTGATAAGGTGTCCAGGATAGTGACCCTTATCTCGGAATTGCTGGCCAAGCGTAAGGCATCCCTGAGGGAACTGCAGGTGCTCCATGGGCACCTTAATTTTGCGTGCAGGGTGGTCGCACCGGGCAGGGCTTTTGCCCGGCGCTTATGCGACGCCATGGCAGGGTTATCCAGGCCCCACCACAGAGTCAGGCTTACCCGGGGTATCAGGGCAGACATGTTCGTCTGGTTGCAATTCCTGAGGGAGTTTAATGGGGTCTCATTTTGGAGGTCTGACCTCCTGGCATCCCCTAATTTCCAGATCCAGTCTGATGCCTCAGGATCCCTGGGTTATGGGATGTACTTCAACGGGAAGTGGGCCTATGGTGGGTGGCCACCGGCATGGGCAGGCACAGGTCGCCTGCGGGATCTCACATACCTGGAATTTTTTCCCATTCTGGGGGCTTTGATGCTATGGGGCGAACAGTGGGCTAATTCAGTGGTGCATTTCTGGTGCGACAATGCTGCCGTTGTACACATTGTCAATGCACAGACTTCTAAATCGCCCAGGGTTATGGATCTAGTGCGCCATTTTGTACTGCGCTGCCTGCGCCTCAACGTCTTGTTCAGGGCCAGGCATGTCCCAGGGGTAAATAACGATATTGCTGACGCTTTGTCCCGCCTGCAGATCTCCCGGTTCCGCGCCTTGGCCCCGGATGCGGAGGAATTTCCCTCGCCACTCCCGGACGAGATGTGGACTATTGGCAAGGAGAGGTGAACCGGGCGATTGGCCTGTCACTAGCGCCACGCACGCGTAAGGCGTATCAACAAGCATTCAATTCGTACAGGGTTTTTGCTACTCAATTTCACTTGCCAGAGACCTGGCCTATCCCGGTGGACCATGTTCTGCGGTTCATGGTTCACCTGCATGCACAGGGCCTCGCACCTCGCACCATAGCATCCAAGCTCTCGGCGTTGGCTTTTATGGCCAAAGTAGGGGGTCATGTGGATACCACCTCTGACTTCCGCGTGAGACACGTTTTGGAGGGGTGGGTGCGCGAGCGCGGGCGTTGCCCGGACGACCGGCACCCTATTTCCCCAGGGGTTCTTACCCAGTTGGCCCGGGGCTGGCCAGGCCTCTGTTTTGATCATTATGAGGCAGCCCTCTTTCATGCAGCCACAACGGTGGCATTTTTTGGAGCGCTCCGCGTCAGCGAACTCGTGATGCTGTCTAAGGCGGATGCAAGTGGTAGGGCACTGGAACTCGAAGATGTCTATGTTGCCAAAGACTGGGCCCAGTTGAGGATCCGCTCCTCTAAAACAGATCAGCATGGCGTAGGCAGTGGAGTAAGACTGCTACGGTGTTCTTTGGCAGACATCTGTCCGGTTGGTGCCCTACAGGAGTACCTGGCACTGCGTGGCTTGCACCACGGCCCGTTTTTCTGTCACCAAGATGGGTCTCCCCTTACTAAATTTCAGTTTTGGAAGGTGACAGCCAGAGCCCTCACCAGGGTGGGCCTACCAGGTGCCCGTTATGGCACACATTCGTTCCGTATTGGTGCAGCCTCTACAGCAGCTGCTTTTGGGTACTCTGGGGCTGACATACGCAGCATGGGGAGGTGGGGCTCACAATGTTTTCAGTTTTATGTGCGCCCACTCCCGCCATGAGTACCAATCCAGTCACCTTACCTCCCTTTTTCTCAATTTTTCTTTCAGACCCTGGGTGTCGTATTACACCGGTGACAGTATGGCTGGTGGGCCACAGCTATGTGCACAGGGCAGCGCGTTACGCTGCGGCGACAGAGTGGGGACCCCGACTGGGACTGGGTGACCACGCCAGTCTCGCATGGCATGGTAAGCCAGGGATGTTATGGCGGGAGCTGCGGCCTTTCCTTTTTTCTGGCCTGGGGGCTGACCCGCCTGACATTCTAATCATCCACCTGGGGGGCAATGATTTGGGCCAGGTCACCGGCTTATCGCTCAAGCATGCGATTTGCGAGGAACTCGCCTATTTGCATTATGTCTGGCCTGCCACAACCCTGGTTTGGTCGGACATTGTTCCGCGCCATTCTTACAGAGGGGGCGTTAACCTCCTGGCTCTTGACCGCGCTAGGCGCGCGGTCAATAAGGCAGTGGCGCGGTTTCTTGCCACCAGGGCTTGGGGACGGGTTAGTCATCACCCCGATATTAGTCTACAAAATTATGACCTGTATGCAGGGGATGGGGTCCATCTGTCGCGAGGAGGTATGGACCTCCTGTTGGGTGACTGGCGAGCAGGCCTGTTGACCGAGCTGACGGTCTGGGGGGGGGCGTCAGGTCTTCTGTGAAGCCCCTCCGTGTGGCGGGTAGCACTGGTAAGGTAAACAGTATGACCCACAAGTATCCGGCAGGTTCGCAATTGACTGGACAACACTAGACAGGAATAAATTAGTTAAACGTTGTCCGGTCAACGACGAATCAGGCGATGGGGTGATGACGATTGCTAACCAGCATGCATCACCCCTGTGATTTCACGGATACGCGTCAGAGGGTGGGGTCATGAGTTAGTTATTGACTACGGTCAACAATTTGTTTGTTGTTAACAAACAAATTGATACAAATTGATACATTGTAACCAATTGCCGTTGGCAATTTTGGGGTGGTACCTTACCAGTGTTACTTCGGCCTGCTTGCCTTAGGAATTATGATTGGTCGTTTTACCAATACAAATTTATAATTCGGACTAGGGCATTGAATCAATAAATGTGGCCCTTTGCTGTTATCCACTTTCAATGTTGTCTGTGTCCGTTATTGGGGGGGTGCGCCTGCAATGCAAGCGCGGCGCCAAAATGGCCGCCGCGCCCTTTGCGGGGCCCCCCCCACAGGACAGAGAATCCGGGTAGTTAGGGGCGTGGCCAGCTCCCTTATAAAAGGGGTGGCCACGAGGCAGCCGAGCTGCCATTTTCCCTCAGCGACGGAGCGGAGAAGTTTTTTCCCCTCCACCCCCTCCCTAGTTAACAGTGTGATATTATGGTCGCTTCGGGGCCGGGTGGGAATTTTTGGTTGGGACCCATATTGGCTCCGGGTCCTGGCTTTTTTGCCCATCCCACACTGTTGCTATGGTTTGATATAGGGGTCTTTCTGCGTTCCTACTGTTGACTTTGGTCACATGGGCGGGTAGCACTGGTAAGGTAAACAGTATGACCCACAAGTATCCGGCAGGTTCGCAATTGACTGGACAACACTAGACAGGAATAAATTAGTTAAACGTTGTCCGGTCAACGACGAATCAGGCGATGGGGTGATGACGATTGCTAACCAGCATGCATCACCCCTGTGATTTCACGGATACGCGTCAGAGGGTGGGGTCATGAGTTAGTTATTGACTACGGTCAACAATTTGTTTGTTGTTAACAAACAAATTGATACAAATTGATACATTGTAACCAATTGCCGTTGGCAATTTTGGGGTGGTACCTTACCAGTGTTACTTCGGCCTGCTTGCCTTAGGAATTATGATTGGTCGTTTTACCAATACAAATTTATAATTCGGACTAGGGCATTGAATCAATAAATGTGGCCCTTTGCTGTTATCCACTTCCAATGTTGTCTGTGTCCGTTATTGGGGGGGTGCGCCTGCAAAGTATAGCAATCCGTTTTCTTTCTTTCTGGTGTCTTAAAATGCTTAAGTGATTTCACAAAAACACCTTGTGCTTTGTGTCAAGTATAAAATTTGAAAACAATTAAGTGATGCCTTCATTTGGAAAAATTGTCCTCCTTTCAAAAAAGTCGCAGTGACAAAAACAATTCTTCTTCTTCTTGTGCCATATCCGATTCCAAATATTGGTGATCATCATGGCGATATGCCATGAAGACTGTCTCCATGAAGACTGTCCTGAGAATATAGTGCAGTGGCCTTTCATCCCCCTTCTGCATCGTAGCATGACACCCGTACCACTGATCCAGCTCTGCAAGTCACTTTCTGGTCCTGAGCCCTTTCAGCCCCAGGTCAGTATTGATGAAGCTGCTTCCCTCTATCAAATGGATTCAAGTGGAATTTAATCCACTTGGGGACCATCACCCTTCCCTGTGGTCTTTGCCACCTGATGCTTGGCATTGAGTCACTGGCAGTATGGTCTACTTTATTACCATAGCAGGATAACCTGGCCAGACTTTTTTAAAAAACAATTTAAATATCCCATTGCACCATAGATTATGGTACCACAACTTTCCCTCTCCTCCTCCTCCTTCACCTTCTTCTTCTTCCATGTCTAGATCAGACATGAAACTGCCAGAATGAAGCTACCTTTTGGGGAGTTCATTGTGCAGTTTCTTTTGCCTGACCTAGTGTTGGAAAGATTAGCCAACAACGCAAGGTTGCCGTTAACAGGGTTCACCCAATTGCGGTTCAAAAATACCACTATTTTCAAGGAGGCTCTTTCTGTATACCCTACAACTTTCCCTGTAAAACATGGAGAATTGTTGCTTTGTTACATACCATCAAATTGTCTCTGACCTATGGCAACCCTATAAATGAGAAATCTCCTAAAAGTTCAGGCTTGATTTGCTCTGGGACCCATTTGTTCATCTTTCTGGAAGTGCAGAATATCTACAAATCTCTCCTCCAGCATCAATCTTAAAATGAGTCAATTTTTTTCCCTGTTAGTTTTCTTCACTGTCCAGCTTCCATTCCCATATTTAGTGATCAGGAATACAAACGTGTAGGTGGTCATTATCTCAAATGACATCCTTACACTTGATAATGTTTTCTAATTCCTTTGTTGCTGCCCTTCTATGTTCCAGTGTTCTTCTGCTATCATGGCTGTAGCTTCCCTTTGGATTGATGATTGAGCCAAGGTATACAAAATGTTAATCTTTTCAATTTCTTCATTGTCAATATTAAACTTGTATAGTTCTTCTGTAGTCATGATTTTTGTTTTCTTTATGTTCAACTATAGCACTTTCTTCTTCAAGCGCAGTATCCCATTCTGAAAATTGGTGATCATTATGGCAATCAGCCATAAAAATTATCCTGGGAACAATATGATGCAGTAGTCTTCTATTTGCCTGAACCACTGATCCAGTTCTGCAAGTCACTTTCTGGTCCTGAGTCCTTTTGGCACACAAAGTTCCCATCACCCCCAGACTAGTATTGATGAAGCTGTGGCCCACCATAAAAATGGATTCAAGTGGGATTTAATCCACATGGGGACCATCACTCTTCCCTGCGGACTTCACCACCAAAGGCCGTTAGTCCTCAGAGTTGTCAGGTTAGTTAACCACCACCTTTAGATTGGCATTGAGTCACTGGCAGTATGGTTTACTCTAGTACCATAGCACAGTGGTGGTGAACCTATGGCACATGTGCCAGAGGGGGCACACAGAGCCCTTTCTGTGGGCATGTGCACCATCAGCCCAGTACAGAGTTTGCCCCAACAGTCCAATGGGAGTGCTTCTTCCCTCCCCCAGCACATAGTTCATTTTGTCCCTCTACCCAGCAGCCCAATGAGAGCACTTCCCCCTCCCCCAGCACAGAGTTTGCCCCTCCCCTGTGTTTGGGCACTTGGTCTCTAAAAGGTTCACCATCACTGTCATAGCAGGATAACCTGGCTAGACTTTATAGCACTTTAGCTATAGCTTTGGCATTTTCTTATTTCACTTTCACTAAAACTTATTTCCAGTCACTGCTGCTTTTTGCAAGCAAGATGGTGTCATCTGCATAGGTTAAATATTAATGTTTCTTTCACCAGTTTTCATTCCTATTTCATCTAAATCTAGTCTGGATCTCTGCATAATATACTCTGCATACAAATTGAATAAATAAGGGAATAAAATGCACCTTTGCCTATAGGAAAGCATTCTGTTTCTCCATGATCTGTCCTAACAGTAGCTTCTTGTCTACAATATAAGTTACACATCAAGACAATGAAGTGCTTATTCTTTCAGAACCACTCATAGTTTCTCACAATCCACACATTCAAAGAATTTGCTTTACTCTATAAAGACAAGATGATCAGGAATTATTTGGTACACTCAAATATCCATGTACAGTATATTTGCAATGTGATTTCCAGGGCCTCTTCATTTTTAGAATCCAGCTTGAATATGTATTTCCTTCTCCATATAAGAACTGAGACAGTATGTAACCATGGATATAAATATATTGTGGCAAGAACTGTTGTATTATTTTAATTCCAAACCATTTTATAGCATATGTTTAAATTTTAAATGCCACATTACATCAACTATGAAACTGAAATCAGTACCACTTATCTTCCAAATGAAGCAGTTATTTCTTTACATACACTTTCTGTTTTCTTGAGGTTCTTTCCATCTCTTTCATATCAACTTACAATTATCACTATCAAGACAGGAAAGAGCAGTGGGGAAGAGAGTTTGGGAAACTAATAAATTTTGTCTATCTTAAATTATATAAAAAACAGATATAGAACTAAAAAGATGCAATATACAGTAATCATTGTGTCTCTAAATTAAGCATCATTTCATGGATAGCCAAAACCAATTCTCTTTGCCACAATGTAGTAAATCATTCTACAGCTGCCCTTTTATATTTAATACCTTTCAGCAGTACACATTTATCTCTACACTAGCAAAGTGTACTCATTGATTTCCTATGGTTGTGCTGAAAGAAGGCTCTGCTTCCCTGGCGATGAGTACAAAGGGTGGATGACCCCATTCTCATTGCAATGCAAACCCTGCACTTTTACATTTCTGCTAACCCACCTAAGCACATGACCAGATAAGAATTCTCTGTCCTCTTCGTCGAACTGCATAATAGTTACCTACTAAGATGTCTTCCTTCTGCCACATTTTGAACACCAGTCTCTCATTTCTAACAGTTAAAATATTTCTAGACGATCATGGGGTGTTTTTTTTAACTTACTACATAGGAGGTATGGTTAAGAACTGACAACATATTGTTGTACTACATTACCTTTTCATTGTTTCCTCTGTGCCACAAGTAAATTTTCTAAATCAATATTGTATGCCAAAGTATGGAGAACTTTACTAGAACAAATAACGAATGCAGGTTTGCAAATAACCGCTTGCCTAGGCCAAGTAAAAATCACCTTCAAGTTACTAGGTGTAGGAGATTTACAAAAGAGTTTTTGCAATATTTTATTTTCGACCTTTCAGGCTGGTAAAGGTAAAAGTCTCCTTTGCTGAAAAGCCAATCGTATCCAACTCTAGGGTAGGGTGCTCATCTCCGTTTACAGCCAAAGAGCTAGCACTGTCTGGGTCTGCAGATGTTTCCATGGCCATGTGGCAGGCATGACTAGACACTGGAGCACACGGAATGCTGTTACATTCCCACTGAAGTGATACCTGTTTATCTACTTGCAATTTCTTGCTTTCAAACTGCTCGGTTGTCAGGATCTGGGACAACCAGATGGGACAACCTGGTGAGACAGCAGTTAAATTGCTGTACTTAAAGCAAAACATTACGAGTTTGATCCTGATGGGACCCACCCTGCTGTACATAGACATGGATGACCCAAGGTTGATTCAGCCTTCCATCCTTCCATCCTTCCAGGGGTTTATGGGCCATGCTCACCAGGTTCCCTCCATGTCTACAGGAACAGTAGGGAAAACTGCAATATTTCCCCATGGGTTTGCAGATGGGATTACTGAGAGACCAATGCAGCCTAGTTTAATGTTGTCAGACCTAGAGGAAACAAAAATGTATAAGTAGCAAAAGCTTTACAGAAATAAGAGTTTAGTATGTCCTCTGTTAGAATTATTTTAGATTGATTTTGTTTTTGCTAAGTATGTTAAAATTTACAAGTGTTTTATCATGCTACATAAACATGTATTATTTTCCCAAAGCAATTATTCGTGTTTTTCAAAAAGTTAAACTAGGCCTGACAAAGTTATACCTTTGTCTACATGGAGCTGAATGGTGAGGATACTTGAGCGATGCTGGCTAGCAAAGTACCCAGAATTGCCAAAATGCTAGTATGGAGGATAAGACCAAGTGGGGGCTGACAAAAAGAAACATGGAGACCAGAAGGAACACTGTTACTTTGTGGTGGGGTTTTTGTAAAATAAAATAAAAAGGGGGGGGGACAGGAAAAACAGTAGTAGATGGCTGTCGAGAAATTAAAGTTATAACTACTCAGAAGAAATATGAAGGACAAATGTAGAATCTCTCACGCATTTACACTCTGTAAATGCTCAGAGGAAATGTGAAAGACAAAATAATGCATCTCACCCAGGTGCCATCTGACAAAGAAAAGAAATAATTATCTGTCCACTGTAAACTGGAAAGACCTAAAAAGGCATTTGTAATAACAATAAATCAACTGGCCTACACCCTTGCTCCAGCCGCCACCGCCACCCTTGGCACAATCGGTCGTGGACTCATTTTTAAACAGACTTGATTACTGTTATCGCTTTCAAGGCATTTTCCCTCAGACCCACACTGTTCTTCCTGTTTCGAGTGGCACCGTTGACAAGAAATCCAGTACTCAGTCTGGCGTTTACAACAGCCATAAATGAGTTCATGGCCGATTGTGGCAGCAGTGGCTGGACCATCAGTCTGGTCCACCAACTGTCTGAGGAAGTGTGACCCAGCCCCTAACTTCAAAAGGTTGGCAACCCCTGCTCTAGAGAGGGGAGGATAGATGTCCAAATATGCTTTCCTATGAAAAATAGGGCAGGGAAGCCTCTCTGTCTTTCTAAGATTCTAAGGCGACTGATTCTTGGGAGACAAGCCATGAGAAACGTGGTGAACATAGTGAAAAGCAGAGACATCACATTGCAAACAAAAATTAGAATAGTCAAAGCAATGGTTTTCCCAGTAGTAATGTATGGATGTGAGAGCTGGACAATTAGGAAAGCTGAACGCAGAAGAATAGACGCCTTTGAAATGTGGTGCTGGAGAAGAGTTTTGAGGGTACCCTGGACAGCGAGGAGAACAAATAGGTCAATCTTGGAGGAAATCAACACTGACTGCTCATTGGAAGGTCAAATAGTAAAGATGAGGCTAAAGTACTTTGGGCATCAAATGAGAAGGGAGGATTCACTTGAGAAGGCCGTGATGTTGGGAAAGGTGGAGGGCAAAAGAAGAAGGGGGAGGCCAAGGATGAGATGGATAGATGGTGTTGTAGACACAGTGGGCACAGAACTGGGAGGACTGAGGGGGATGGTGGAGGACAGAGGTGCCTGGAGAGCGATGGTCCATGGGGTCGCAAAGGGTCGGAATCGACTGTGCGACTGAACAACAAAAGGGGCTTACATGAGCATACATGGAAGATAGATTTTGTTATTTTTGCTGTGTCCTTGCTGTGTATTTCAACCTATATATCTTTTCATGGAAGTTAGCAACTTTTTATCCACAATCTACTTTTTAGTTTTTTTGTTTTCTTTCTTTTTAATAAAATATATAAAATTCATTCTAGAGTTTGGAATTGGACTTGGCTACTAAATCAACTCCTTGATATTTGGGCTACAATCTACCAAGACAAATATTGAGTATTAAATTTTTTTGTTTTGATACAGTAAAACTAGAAGTGGTGACAGCAAGATTTTACACAAAGAAGTCACTCTCAGCTGGTCAATGAACTTAGCCTGGTTGCATATCTTCCAAGGATTCCTCTAACCACAGAATGAGGCAAGCATTTGAAAGTCAGACTGAGTACTGGATTTCTTGTCAACGGTGCCACTCAAGGCAGGAAGAACTGTGTGGGTCTGAGGGGAAATGCCCTGAAGGCAATAGCAGTAATCAAGTAGGTTAGAAAGCAATCTTGTATCTTTCTGCACAGAAAGAGCTTGGGTACCACATGCGGCCTGAGAGCCACAGATCGGGAACCCTTGCTCTAAGTGGTTTCAGAGCCAGACTAAAGGATTTTCCCATCAGGGAATTTGTTCCACACAAGTGTACCCATTTAATACCATATGTTCCAGATTTTTCCCCTGCTATCTAGATCAGGCTTCCTCAACCTTGGCCCTCCAGCTGTTCTTGGACTTCAATTCCCAGAAGCCCTGATCAGCAGGTGTACTGACTTGGGCTTCTGGTAATTGAAGTCCAAGAACAGCTGGAGGACCAAGGTTGAGGAAACCTGATCTAGATGGTGCATACCTGTCAAGTTTTGGATTTGAAAATAAGGGAAATTTTGGGCACACCCCTCTGTGGGTGTGGCCAAATCTGTGGGTGTGGCCAAATATAGCCAAGTGACTTGCTGGGCTCTAGTCATGCCTGCCACATGGACATGAAAATGTCTGCAAACACAGACAGCACTGGCTCTTTGGCTGTAAATGGAGATGAGCACTGCACCCTAGAGTTGGATACAACTGGCAGATTTTACTTTCTTAGGATCAAATATCTCTGCAGCTGGTGATTACAGCCGTGAAATAAAAAGGCAACTGATACATGGGAAACAAGCTATAAGAAACCTAAGGAACATAGTTAAAAGTAGAGGCGTCACCTTGCAAACAAAAAATTGCATAGTCAAAGCAATGGTATTCCTGGTGGTAATGTATGGGTGTGAGAGCTGGACCATTAGGAAAACTGAGCACAGAAAAATAGATGCCTTTGACATGTGGTGTTAGAAATAGGTCGATCCTAGAAGAAATCAACCATGACTGCTCATCAAAGGTCAAATGGTAAAAATGACGCTAAAGTACTTTGGACATCAAATGAGAAGAGAGGATTCACTTGAGAAAGCCTTGATGCTGGGAAAGGTGGAGGACAAAAGAAGGGGGTGGCCAAAAATAAGATGGCTAAATGGTATTGTAGATGCAATGGGCACAAAGCTGTGTGGGCCAAAGAACCTTTCCCCATTTTCTTGGGGGACTTTTGTTTTGTTTTCTTTCTTGTTTACTCAGTGGCTTAAGTGACTAAGATGCTGACTGGGACGCAGAAGGTCAGCAGTTTGATTCCCGAGTACTGCAGGATGGAATGAGCTCTTGTCTTTGTCCCAGCTCCTGCCATCCTAGCAGTTCGAAAGCAAGAAATTGCAAGTAGATAAATAGGGACCACTTTGGTGGGAAGGTAACAGCATTCCATGCGCTCTGGTGTCGTCATGCCTGCCACATGACCATGGAAATGTCTGCAGACGCAGACAACGCTGGCTCTTCGGCTTTGAAACAGAGATGAGCACTGAACCCTAGAGTCGGATACGACTGGCTTTTGAGCAAGGGCGACCCTTTACCTTTACCTTACTCAGATCCCCTTACACAACCGTGCAAGCACACTGGATCTATGAGCTCTGATAATTCTCCCCGTGTATTTTGGATCTGCTCTCTCGTACAAAAAGCAGCTTATTGCTCTAAAAATTGGCCTCTGTAGGGATCTATGACTGTGATGGTGAACCTTGGCACTCTAGATACGACTGGCTTTTGAGAAAGGGAAACCTTTACCTTTAGCATATAGTGATCAAGCACCATCCCCCACCTCTCCCCCTCCCAAGTTAATTCTAGAACAGAAACGGAACCCCCCTCTCTCTCATATAGTGATCAAGCACCATCACCCAGCACCACCACCACCACCCCTCCCAAGTTAACTCTAGAACAGAAACAGAACCCCCCTCTCTCATATAGTGATCAAGCACCATCTCCCACCACCACCACCACCCACCCCTCCCAAGTTAACTCTAGAAATGGAAGCCTCCAGCCAGGAGGCAGGGCAGAAACAGCTCAATAAAGCATGAGAGTGAGAGAGAAGTCTCTGCCCCCAGACCAAGAGCTGATTTGCCCCTGCATGTATGAAATATCACTCACCTCTAGAATAGACTCCCATCCCTCCCAGCATCGTGGCTCCAACCAGCTCAGCAGCAAAAACGAAGCCTCCATATTGGCCATGTGGCAGGAGGAAAATGAAAGAGAAACTCAGAATCCCCCCCCTTCTCTCTCTCCCCTTCCACAAGCGAAAAGCTTGCCACACAGTGACCTCTGGTGGCCAGGGAAAAATACTGCAGCTTTACCTGTGAGGGCTCCGGTCAGGATATTTTTTTAAAAAAATAAGGGAAAATATGGGGAAATTAAAAAAAATGGGAGGGGACGGGAAGAGGGGTAAAAATAAGGGGTTTTCCTGGGAAAAACAGGATAGTTGACAGGTATGAGATGGTGTAAGGTTTGGCCCGGTACAACCAATGACAGGAACAAAGGCAAATTTTCCCATCTGAACTGTGAATTTATGTTTTCCTGAATTTTTCTAGAGCATTTCTGTGCCTTTCAGTTCATTACTGAGATCAAAGATTGGTTGGAAGTTTCAAATTATTATATGTAGGTTTTTAAATTTATTTTACATATTTTTTCTCAACCTATGGCCCGTGGGCCAAACCCGGCCCCCGACATCAATTCACCCGGCCCCCAACACCCTTGTCGATTACAGAAGTGGAATTAAAACATGTTCAATGCTCATTTTACTTCCGCTTCCGGGTGGATGGAACCACGTGACCAGCCCGATCAGCAGTCCAGGAGGCATGGTCAGGCCCATGACCCAAAAACCTTGAGAAATCCTGATTTAGCCCATCCGGTAGCAAAGCTGAGATCAGAACAATTAACATGAAGAGATGATCAGCAGTTGTGTTCAGGGAGACATACTCTCTCCTCTCTTCCTGCTGTTTAACTCTAGGTTGTGCAGGTTTCAATTTTTATTATGGCATGCCACAGCCTGCCAGCCTAAAAAGGGAGATCTGATGCTTTCTCTCCCACTGTTTGAGAGTGGGTACAAGTAAATGGCATGTTTGGAGAGCAAGTGGAACCCTGGGGGACATGGAAAGTGGTAGACAATTATGCAAATTGACCTCATCCAGGAGTTTCAACACACAACAAGGGTGTTGATATGGGCAAGGTTTTATCAGCAATGCAATGCATGAATAATCAGATGTTTTAAATAACTTATTAAAATGAAACATTCATTTCCTAAAGATTCACTACCACACAAATTGCCAGGTAAAAAAGTTAATGCTCTGATTATGATATTTTAATTTAATCTCTTCTCTTTTCTCTTTATTCATATTACAAAATATTACTTCGGATTTATCCCAGTTTATTCTCAATCCAGTCATTTCCCCAAATTCTTTAAGATGCCATTGTATTTTTGCTAAAGCTCCTTTTGGATTTTTCATAATTATTAGGGTATCATCTGCATACAAACTAATTTTATTCCCTTCCAATCCTTCAATGTTTTTGTCTTCCCTTATCATATTCACCAATATTTCCATTGCCATTATAAATAATATTGGTGAAAGTGGGCAGCCCTGACATGTTCCAGCCTTAATCTCTACCTCTTCTGTAAAAGCTTCATTTATTCTCACTTTAACAAAACCATGTTGATATAATTGGTCTATAGTCCTTTTAAATTTCGTGCCAAACCCATAATTATTAACCATCTCTTTAATTGTAACCCATTGTAACAAATCAAATGCTTTGTATATATCCAAAAATAATATTCCCACCTCCTGTTTAGTTTGAAGTGCTGAATCTATTAGATCTACTACCCTCCTTGTTAAGTCTGTCATCTGCCTCCCTTTTAAAAACCCTGCTTGATCCCTGTTTATGTAGTCTGTCATAAAGCTATTCAACCTTTTTGCAATAATGGCTGTAAATATTTTAGCATCTTGATTTATTAATGAAATTGGTCTATATGTTTCTACTTTCGTTAAATCTTTCCCAGGCTTAGGAATCAATACAATTATAGTCCTGTGCCATGAAGTTGGCATCATTTCTCCTTCCAAAATAGAATTGAACAGCTTCAAAAATCTAGGACCTACCATTTTGTAAAACTCTTTATAAACCTCAACTGGTAGTCCATCCTCTCCAGCAGATTTCCCTCCTTTTAACTTCTTTATGACTTCTTTAATTTCCTTCTCAGTTATTCTTTCCTCCATTTTATTTCTATGTTCCTCTATTAATTTAATTTTAGAACTCTTCTTTAAATATTTTTTCAACTTTTCCACATTAACTTCTTTTTCTGAATATAATTCTTGATAGAAATCTTTTACAATTTTAAGTTTATCTTTTGTTTTATTGCATCTAATACCTTCTCTGTTTATCAATGTTCCCATTTCTCTTTTAATCTTTTGCTGCCATAGCCAATAATTTTGAGTTCTTATTACTATATTCAAAATATTCTCTCTTCAAATAAATCAAATCTCGTTTCACCTTTTCTATATCTTTTTTAATCAATTCAGCTTTTAGTCTCTGCATCTTTTCATAAATCTTTGTATTCTTGGTCTTAACATGTTCTTTTTGGAGCTGTTCAATTTCCTTTTCCAAATCCTTTTGTTTATTCTTCCACTGTCTATTTTTAATACTAGCTAATTTAATACATTCTCCTCTAAATACTGACTTAATGGCATCCCACACTATATTATATTTCACTTCACCTGTGTCGTTCCATTGCCAACATTCATCCCAATTTTTCATTATTAATTATTTATTCTTAGGGTCTTTAAATAAATTTATATCAAATCAATTATTTCCTCCCTGATTCTGTCCCTCCAAACTTAATTCTAATAACACTTTTGCATGGTCTGATTCTTTAAAAAGACCCACTTCCATCTCTTCCAGATTTCTAACCATATTTTCTGTAACAAAGATATAATCCAATCTAGAATATGAATTATGAACTTGAGAGAAGTAGGTAATACGATCTTTCTGACCCTTTAAGTTCTCTCCATGCATCTCACAATCTCAATAATTTAATCCATTTATCAATCAATTGAGTTTTTACCCCAGATCTATATTTAGTCACATTTGTTCAGTCTATATCAAATCTTATTAAATTAAATTCACCTGCAACAATCATTTTATTGACCTTTCTCTATCTATTATTTGATACATTTTCTCCAAAAATTTATCTTGGTGGTCATTTGGGGCATACACATTAATCAATGTAATCTCTTCGTCTTCAATTTTTCCTTTTACTATCAAGTATCTACCTTCTGGGTCAGAAATACTTTTTGTCATTGTAAAACCCAATCTATTCGAAAACAAAATCGCTACCCCTTGTGCCTTTGATGTACCAAAAGCTTTTTCATAAATTTGTGTCCATCCCAAAAATAGTTTATTTGTAGTCTTCCGATTTTTGATGTGTTTCCTGCAGAAAGATTACATCAGGTTTTTCCCTCCCAAGGGCCATTTCCAACCTTTGTCTCTTCACTTGGCAGCCAGACCCTTTGACATTCCAAGACAATATCTTTACACACTTCATAATTAAATTTGATTAAATTTTGCTAGGTCCTCCACAATTTCCCAAGGTGTGCATTTAACTAAACATTTAAACCCATCTACCCTACATGTAAACATATATATATACAAAAAACCTCTGCCATCTCCCCCATACTCTTTCTTCAAGGACTAAAGAAAAGCGGTCCTTGTCTTCCAAAGATGGGGGGAGATGTGTAAGATGTTCAGACTTTTCATATTCTTTGCTCTAACTGCTCTTCCCATTTAATAGCTTCATTTCTCATTTTTCCTCCACTTCCACCACCCTCAACCCCTTCCCTGTCACTCCAGCTACTGTCCCTCCCATGGCACCCCTTTCTTCTGCTTCATCTTCCCCCTTCTCCTCACCTCCCAAGACCTCCAACTCCTCCCTCTGTTCACCACATTCTTGAGAACCACTTTGAATCAGACCAATTACTCTCAAATATTCCATTGCATCCATCTCTGAATCAATTACATGCATTTTCTTAGCATAAAAAAATCAGCTCTTGGGGAAACCTCCAATTATATCTAATTTCTTGTTCTTTCAGGATATTAGTAACCAGCTTCATCTTATACTTCCATATTCTCTCATCAATTGCAATGTCATTGTAAATTTCAATATCTTTTCCATCCATCTTTAAAACGCCAGATCCAGCTTGTTTTATAAATTCCATCACTTTCAATTTATCTCCCAAATTTGAAAATTTCACCAACACATTTCTTTGCTCCTCTCTCCCTCTCCTTAGTCCAATTCTATAGGCACTCGCAATGTCCACCATCTCAAAATCTTTTCCCATCTTCAAATTGTTCAGCCAATCTAAAATTCTTACTTTACGCTAATCTGGTGTTTTCCCCACCACTTTTCGAATGACTATATTCTGCCTCCTCATCATTTCTTCCACCATTTCCACTCTTTTTTCTTGTATTTTAACTTTACTCTTTACCTCCTTTCCTTCTTCATACAACTTTCTCAAATCTCCTTGCATCAATTTTGAATCCGCCTTAAGAACCCCCATTTCCTTTTCCACTCTAACAAATTTTTCATTGGTCTGTTTAACAAATTTAGAAAACATTCCAGTAAGCTTATTCTCAGACCCTTGTATTCCTTTCAAAATATCTGCTTTATCTTGAGCTCTGGAGTCTTCCATTCTATCCAATCTTTTAAACAACTTGCCTAGCTCTGTCATAATTTGAATTTCATTCAGAGGTGTTGTTTTCTCCCTCTTTTCCTTCTTCATCTCTGTTCGCTTTGGCTTCACCACCTCCTCCTCTATATTCTTTTCCATTCTTGCAGTTATGTCCTCAAATAATACTAATAAGTTTTCTTTCAAGTCTTTCACTGAAACACTTTAACCCAGTTCCAAAATTGAGCAAAATATTTAACTTTGACCCTTAGTTCAGCTTCAGACTCTGAGAAAACAAAAACCAAGTTAAAATCCAAGCCTTAAAAGGGGGGTGAGAGGGTTTTTAATTCCCAATCCTATCTTCTGTAATAACTCCTCTAACCCCTTTCACCTTCATCAAAAAATTCAAAAATAAAAATAGGGAATGGGAGAAAGAGAGGGGGAAAGGAAAAAAAGAGTAAAAAGAAAAAAGGACTTTTTGTAATCTGCAGTGGGTTCCTCCGTGGCGGCGGCCTCTTCCTTCCATCTGTTCTCCCTCTAGCAACACTCCAGCAACACTCACACGACTCCAATTCCTCTTCCAACCTTCTCAACTTTCTTTATCTTTTACCAACTTCCAGCTCAATACTTTCGCATCCACTTCTAGAAGACAATGTAACTAATTTTCATATCTGCTCTCTGCAGCCATAACATTGTGTCTTCTCCACTTGTAACTTTCGCTTCTCTCTAAACACTTTCAAGTGCCGCCATTACTTTCCATCCACCTCCTTCCCTTCTCGATCCTCTCCTTCTGCTTCTTACATCCAGTATCCCACCAACTCAAACCGGTCCAAAAACCAACACTCTGCCTCACTTCTCCATCATCCAAGAGGGCTCCACTGCTGATTTAGTAATTTTTTTACTTAATCTCCCACTTTCCCGATCTCCGCACCCCGTACCTTTCGGCGCCAGCACCTCCATCCAGCTTCCACCCATCGGGTCGCACTCATCACCAATCCAGTACTCCGATGTGCAATCGATCAAATATCATGGCTCAGCAAAACATGTTTCGGCACTTCAGAAGATCTTTTTCTTTTCACTTTCCTTTCCGAGTTTGATTTGGTTCCTCATTTACCAAATCTTATCTCACTTTCACTTTCTCTGGCTTTGGCACCTCAAGCTGGCTCGGCATTAAAGCCTTCTGCCTTGCTCTTCGGGCCGTCAGCCCATTTGAAAATCAAGACCCCTGATCACCGTCAACTTATTTTTGGGAAAAAAGTCCTTTAAAGTCTCATTTGGAAAAGCATTCCCATTAATCCACCTTTATTAAAGCAGAAGCAAAGAAAAGTCGGTGTTAAACCATCTCCATCTTGGCCACACCCCTAAGGATAATTTGAAATATTTGGGGATAAATATATCTAATAGAGGATTTAATAAAGTTAAATTATGAAAAACAGAAAAAAGAAATGAAGGAAAAAATTCAACAATATAAGAGGCTGAACCTGTCTTGGTTTGGTAGAATTGCACTGTGTAAAATGAAATTATTACTGAAATTAAACTTTTTGTCAGATGCTTTACCAACACAACTTAAGAATAACGAGATAAAAGACTTTCCAAAAATTTTGAATGACTATTGTAATGGGGGGAAGAGACCAAGAATATAAAAAAAAGTTGTGGTATTTAGCACAGAAAGATGGTGGATTGGGAATACCAAATATTGATACCTATTATAAGGCATTTCAATTAAAAAATGTGGCAAAAAGTTTAATGAAAGAAGAGATTATATGGGAGGAAATGGAGATGAAGGAAGTGAAACATGTTGATAAAGCAATTTTTTTGGCCAAAGTATCAACAAAAATTGGATTTAAAAATAGATTGATAAACATTGAATTTATGGAAGAAATTGAAAACGAAGTTAGCTCCAGATGCGTCCCCAATTACAGAAATGGAAGATTTGAGGAACTTTCTGTTAAAGATAGATAGGAAGGTGAGGGATGTGTTTTTGAAAAATGATGTATTCCTGCTGAAGGATTGGATTCAGATATGTAAAAACAAAGAAAAAAGACTGGGAATTTATGAACAAATGAATTTGAACTGGTTTCAAGTTATTTTATTGAATAAATGGAACAACAAATATTTTTGGAGACTAGTTTAACAAGAGAAAGGACAGATTTTGAAGAGTTGGTATTTAAAATCAGAAAGGGAGAGGTAGGAATTAAGGGCCTTGTCAGTAAATCGTATAAAATGTTAAATGGTGACGACGGATCACAGGAAACATTAAGAAAAAAATAGGGAAAAGATTTGAATATTAGAATTTCGGAGGAAAGTTGGAGGTATAAATGGAAAAGAAGAATTATGAGATCTATGTCTATGAGAGTCATGGAACATTATTATAAAATGTTGTGGAGGTGGTACCTGACACCGGTTAGGTACAATCAGATGGATTGTACTAAAACGAAAATGTGCTGGAGATGTAAGACTGTTACGGGGGCTTATGAACATATGTGGTGGAGTTGTGATGTGGTTAAAGCTTTTTGGCTTAAAATAGAAAAATAAATATCGCAAATAATGGGTAGTAACCTTAAGCTGGAGTCAGGTACTGCCTTATTGATGGAATTTGACAATATGAATATGTAAGAGCATAATAAAGAACTGTTAACAATAATATTGATAACTGCAAGACAATGTATTGCTAGAAATTGGAAGAATGATTCTATAGTAGATATAGAGGAATTGTATAGAGAAATGTGGCAACTTGCATTAAATGATAAGTTAACATGGGAATTGAAAATAAAAAGAGGTATGATAGATAAAAACAAATTTGGAATAATTTGGAAATCATTTCTGGTTTATACATTGTCTGAAGGTAAAGGTGGCAGACCAGCCCCAAGCCACATGAGTTTTTGGTTATAATATGTGATGCTGGGCAGCTCTGCAATTCCCAAGGCAATGTACATAGCACTGGGGTATTATCTTATGTTCAGATTTGTTTTTTAAGATAGTGTATTTTTACATTAAAATAGTTTATGTTTAAACAAGATGGTTAAATAAGGTAAAGTGAATATACACTATCCTTTATTATTGTATTTTTAAGTATGTGATTTTATTTTTTATTTTTACTTGTAATTTGTACTTTTATGTTATTTTGTATTATGTATTGATGTCTTTCTTCTTTTATGTATTATTTTGCTTTTATAAAAATAAAAAAATAAAAAAGTCAATGCTCTTAATTTGGCATGAATGACAGTCTTTTTTCACAACTAATATATGCAAATGGTAGTTTTGTGTAGTGAGACTGTGATTGCGGAGGGAGGACTTAAATTTTTGCCTACAATAACCTGTGGACTCTATTATAATCCAACCACATGGTGCATAATAAAGAGAGGAGTCAGACATAATTGCTAATCACATTGGTAGAAGAAAGGTCCTTTATATCTCCATGAAAATTACACACAGAAGGCACAGAACAGAGAAAAAGGGAGAAGCAGATCTATGGATGTGTATGTTTAATTCAGGCAACCACTTCTGTGATTTATACATGACTGTTCTTACACAGTAGCAATGTACACAGTGGGATCTCCCATAAGAATCAATAGTTGTATAGTTGAATGCAAACTTTTGAACATATTCATAAATGCTCTGTACAGTACAGTACTTGATAGTGAGCTAGTGAGCAATGAGCTGGTCAATTAAACCAGTTTGTTTATAGCAATTAAAGACAAAATTAAAAATAGCATACTTCAGAACAATTCCCTTCCACAATGTCAATATACGAACTGAGAGACTGGGTATTAATTAAAATGACAAATGTATTTTTGTGTATTTAAGTGCAAATTTGATACCTGCTGAAAAAATTTCCCCCAAATCTGATCTTTATCCAGAAGAAAGAAACAATAATTCCTACAACTTCCTGTTAACAGTGTATTAATTGAGAAATATAGAAAATATAATTTCTGAATTAACACAGAAGTTACTTATGAGATTATATTTATGTTGGAGGAGGGTCAATATGCCTTTAAAACTTCATTAAGCTTAATTAGAAAAGATGACTTATTGTACCAGTAAAGTAACTAAGGGTTCTACTACATTGTTGAAATAAATCAAGAGCTTGTTTGCATTTTTTGAAATTGATTTAATGTCACATTGACTTTTTATCAGTGTGCACATCCTTATGGGATGACAATAAGTCTGATTTTAAGCTGTACACTATACTGGTCCAGGGTAGTACATGGAGTTTTGAATTGCCACATTTACAAATGATTTTGCACTTTGGTTCTCCAGACTTCCACCCCCATCCCACCCCAATGATCCTAGATAAGCATTTTTATTAATATATTTTAAAAGCGACATAGCTAGATCGCTCTTATAGCTGAAAGGACTGGCAAGATACAAGAAGCTCAGGTCAAGATCTCACCTGGTGCCACATGCAAATGCATACAGTAGATACTCAGGTGCTGATGCTATCACAACCACAGACATTGTGTCATGCTTCTACTGTCTGGTGTTGGCACTTCATCACTCCACTTTCTCTTTACTGCTATTCTACATCACTTGTTTATTTTTAATAATTTATATTAATAATAATAATTTCGTGTCAGAGATTACTCTGGGTTGGAAGGATTTTTGCTGGAGAAACTCCATTCAGGGGATGCCCAAATGAGGCTCCTTTCATGTCCCCAAGTGCAGCCCTTGGGTATCTATACCCAACCTTCCAGTCTCCAAGCTCATCATCTTAACCACTAAGCCACCAGGGGAGCTGCATAATTTATATTAAATTGCTGTGTGTGTATAATTGCTGGCTGGCAGGTCAAGTGTGGGGTGCAGGTGGAAGGGTAACCACCATGGGGTGGTTGGTGTAGAGGAACTCTTCCCCATGGTGCCTTTTCGATCCTGCAGCCCCTGCTTTTTAGGGGGTGGGTAGTCTTAACTTTTTTACTGTTTTAACTGTTTTTAGGATTATTAATATTGTCTGTAAACTCCTTGGGTTGCCCTGGGGTTACTTTTTATGTTGTTAGCCGCCCAGAGTCGGCCTTGTGTTGAGTGGGCGGGATATAAATTGAATAAATAAATAAATAAAATAAATATATATATAGATATATAGATATAGATATATAGATATAGAGATAGATATAGATATAGATATATAGATATATAGATATAGAGATAGAGATAGAGATAGAGATAGATATAGAGATAGAGATAGAGATAGAGATAGATAGATAGATAGATAGATAGATTGTTGGAATCTGATTCATGTAAAGATAATCAGCCTCATCTAACAGAGCAGTTTATTGCCCCAGATAGAAACTTAAGAGTCCACGAAGTCCAGCTTCATTAGGCTCAGAGTAAGGAAAGAACAGAGAGAGACAGAGAAAACACGACTCCAGTCCTTGGCTGAACAAAGGATACTAATGGCTTCTCTTTATTCAAGCAGAGTATAACAGAAACGAAACTTAAGCAAGCAGAGTATACCAGAAACGAAACTTAAGCTACATAATCAATCAGAATGTCAGAACCCAAATAAG
The DNA here is from genome assembly GCA_035047345.1 of Bradypodion ventrale. Classification (NCBI taxonomy): domain Eukaryota; kingdom Metazoa; phylum Chordata; class Lepidosauria; order Squamata; family Chamaeleonidae; genus Bradypodion; species Bradypodion ventrale. The sequence continues at coordinate 114,694,170 of JAWDJE010000005.1, read as the reverse complement.
GAGAGATAAGGAGAATACTATTCTACGCATGCCCAAAAACCAGCGTTGTCTCTCATGCAAGCAAAGAGGCTTTTGTTTACAAAATGTGTCAGAAGACAGCCTGACAGAATCCAGATACATTTCCACATGTCCTCCTTTTTCATTTAAATTTGAGAGAGGGACGGCTAATCATACCCCTGCATGTCATCATACTCCATAACTACTCCTCCATATACATCATCACTGTCCTCCTGGACATCGTACCCCTCCTGACTCATGGTACCTTGTTCCGGAGGATGATACCTCATTGAGTACAATTGCCGTCGTGCAAAACTCGATGTCTCCCTTCTACGCAGTGGACATGTGTTACACATAGAAATAAGATTAGGAATACAATTAATGCAGATAATAATAATGAACCCATAAAAGAAAACTCATCTAAGGACAGATAAATCAGGCAACCAAGAAGTCACCCAATCAAAGAGATTAACATCAATGCGTACATTGTTAATAATGCTCTCCTGTAAATTCTGAAGTTCTTTCTCAATAGTATTATTCAGATCCTGGAATTTTACCCGACATCCCTGGTTCCCGACCAGTTTACAAAATCCTCCGGATTTTGCTAACAGGTAATCTATGGCCAGTCTGTAAGGTAAAATAACCCAATGCTGCACATTGATATTGTCCTGGATGGAAATTCGTGGCAACTCCATTAAAAAAGAACCACATGTTGGGATCCTTAATTTGCCATCCATTGCAAATTGAACCACTATCTATAGCAGAATAATCAGGAGTAAACATAGGAAACACATCTTATATATCTTCAATAGTAGTGTTACACAAGGTATAATTAAGCTTATAAGAACTGTTATAACTACCCCATAACCAAAAATAATCATCACAACCCGTATAATTGCCTACATTCAGCAAAACCCTTTTTGCTTGAGTCCAGTGCTTCCATTTACTATTCCAGACTCCAGAACTATGACAGCAGAAACAAAGTCCTTTAGTGTATTTCTTGAATGTCATGCTTCGCCAGCGGGTGTTGTTAAATTGTTCTGGAGGATTAGAGAAGAGTGTAGACCTATCAAGATGTTGCAAATGTCCAAGAACCAACTCAGGCGTGCTGAACAATGCCGGAAGAAAAGCCATTTGAGACACTGCCAGTGGATGCTCATAGTATAACGTTGCATTCTTACCATGAACCTCAAACATATAGTTAGCATGACGAATCCAAAAGTTGGGGTTGCCCCCATGAGGTATTGTTCTTACAGCTGGAAGCACAGTAAGAAAGAAAAGAACAAATGTCAGCACATTTAGTTTACTGGTGAACCACCATCCTGGAGCTGAGTAACCTTCTTCTCTCTCCATGGGCGGATCGCTCCAGCAGGAATCCTTCCACTCAGGATCCCCTTGTTGCCAATAAACGACCAATGGCTTAGGCAGACACTCCCCTAAGAAACAGGAGCATGCCCTGTTATTACTAGTATCATGTAACTAAACATGAAACATGCCTGATGTATAACACAAATGCAATGTCACAAACCCATTTACATGTGTAGGGTACTGAAAACTCTTCCATGTACTTCTGAAGGTACCTTGAGATATGCAGTTTCATAAGACAAAATATAACATAAGCAAAGACAGGTCCCTGCAAGAGAATAAGCAAAACATTTAAGCATGAACAAAACATGAACATTTCTCTTCTTCCTTACATGAAGTAGATCTCCATTGCATTCAATAACTTAAAACCAGCATAGCATGGTAAATCAATACAGTACAAATATCATTAGAGCATTTCACACTCTTAGCATGAGCAGGTAGACAATTTTTTGCTTAAAAAGGTTTTCAGGTTTTATAATGCAAACAAGGCCAATTCTTATTTAGAGTCCACACAAACTTTTTAGTCCAATTAAAATGTCCAAATTAAAAGTCCAAATGTTGATTGAAGCTTTCTTAAACACTATCTTCTCTCCAGCACAGTTTAGGCCATAAATTACTTCTCACTGAATTCACAGAACACCCAGCCAACCCCCCTTTTCAGCTTTGCAGGCAAACACACATTCCTTCATGCTCCGGCCACACCCATCTGTATTAAGGAAGGCCGATGAGGTGTGAAGGCACAAAGAACAAATTCTCCAGAAGTTGCAAGTAATTTCACACAGAAGAAAATCACAGGGAATTCCAAGTTGCTTTCCCTGCAATCCTGATGCCTGAAACTTGGAACAGCTCACTCTGGATTTCTTTGTTCGAGGGTTGGGCAGTTCAAAATCAGCCAAAAACTCCTTGTATTTTTGCACCAGCCTGCTGTCCATCGAGGAAGGATTCACCCCCCTTGTCCTCTGGATTTATTTCATCTGCAGCATCTGAACTTTATGACAAACTGCATCTGTTAGTTTGTACTTGCAAGAAGACCCCTTTTGCTTGGGTTTTCTGCATTCCTCCTCTGGGCCATCCTCCCACTTCTTGGCCACACGTGAGGTATCAAGTTTACCCCTCAGCTTCTCCTGCTTTTGTGAAGAGGGTTGCTTCACGGGGGGGCTGAGATCTCCTATGCTGCTCTTTGAAACACACTCCTTGCTTCTTGCCACTTGGGTTTTCTGCATTCCTCCTCTGGGCCATCCTCCCACTTCTTGGCCACACGTGAGGTATCAAGTTTACCCCTCAGCTTCTCCTGCTTTTGTGAAGAGGGTTGCTTCACGGGGGGGCTGAGATCTCCTATGCTGCTCTTTGAAACACACTCCTTGCTTCTTGCCACTCTGCATGCATTAACAGCTTCAATCTGTGATGAGGTCCCCACCATTTGTTCCCCATCAGCTGGCACTAGTTGTTTTTTAGACTCGGCAGGCAGTATTGCAGCAGTGAACAGGTCTTTTGTAGGGCTAAAAGTGCTTGATTGCTGCAAGGCAGGATATAATGTCCCATCTTCTTTTCCATCTCCACCCCCATCAGGGGGCTTATGCTGTTGTTGCTCATATGATGGAGGGGCAGTTGCTATAGTCCCTCCTTTGGCTGGGGGCAGAAGCTTTGGGAGGGGCCAGCAAGCCCCTGAGACAACAGAATATTCTTTGGAGTGAGTCTTTGAAGGCAGTCTCTGACTTCCTCCCATGTAAATAGCACTGATACAGAAATTCCATTATGCTTCTGCATTTCTCTCCCAATCTGTTTCCACTGTTTTGAGTCCAAACATTCATCATATTTAACCCAAGGACTGATTTTCCCTATAGCTTTGACTAGCTTTTGTATCTCCTTCTCATCAGCTCGTTTCCCATTGTTATTCAAAAGATCTGAGATATCTGTACAAAGTTCCTGCATTTGCGACGCCAGCACACACCCCATGATTAAAAAAAAATCTTTTCTTTTCTTTTTTTTTCCACTCACCCTGTTGTGATGTTTTCTCAAGCGCTTGATTTATGACCTTCCCGGTCGGACCTTTTTGCCTGGTCGTAGGTGAATGAAGAAGACCTTGTCCCTGGTCGCCAATTATGAGGTGTTAATTGCTGATTGCTGCTTCAAAGCATTCCTTTGAATTTCAGTCAATGGCCTCACACGGGGCACCACTTGTTGGAATCTGATTCATGTAAAGATAATCAGCCTCATCTAACAGAGCGGTTTATTGCCCCAGATAGAAACTTAAGAGTCCACGAAGTCCAGCTTCATTAGGCTCAGAGTAAGGAAAGAACAGAGAGAGACAGAGAGACAGAACCCAAATAAGGAGAGATAAGGAGAATACTATTCTACGCATGCCCAAAAACCAGCGTTGTCTCTCATGCAAGCAAAGAGGCTTTTGTTTACAAAATGTGTCAGAAGACAGCCTGACAGAATCCAGATACATTCCCACAATAGATAGATAGATAGATAGATAGATAGATATAGATATAGATAGATAGATATAGATATAGATATAGATAGATATAGATATATAGACACACACACGCAAACTGTATTTATATAGGGAGTATGGAGCCAATTCCCCTTCCCTGGAACCCACAAAGTGCCCAAAATTAAGGGTCCTAAAATGGAAACCAATTGTGACCAGAAGTTGCCTTTTGATTTTAAAAAAATCAAAACACATAGGAGCCACATGTCTAGAGCAGTCTTGTTTGCAGGACCACAGCTCATTTTTTCTTCTTCAATGGGGTAACAGTAGGAGGGCCAATAGAAGCTGAAGTATAAGTGGAGGCTGCATGCAGGAAAAGTCCATCTACTTAAATCAAGGGTGGGCCAATTTGGTCATTGATATATTATGTGGCTAGAACTCCATCAACCTTACCACTGGCCATAATGATGGAGGATAAAATGGGATTATAGTCCAACATCTGGAGAGCCATTAGTTCAATGCCTGATTTAAGACAGCATACAGAAACAAAACTCACATTATTTGATGGGGGAACCTAAAGCCTTCCTGCTGCTAGAGGACTAGAATTCTCACTAACTTCACTTAGCATACTCAGTGGTCAGGATGGGAGTTAGGGTCTAACACAGTGGTTCTCAACCTAGAGCGTGTGGGCCAAACCTGGCCCCCAACGCCAATTCATCCAGCCCCCGACACCCTCACAGATCCCGGAGATGGAATTAAAATGTGTTCTGCACATGTGCAGCATACATTTTACTTCCACTTCTGGGTGGGAGAAACCACATGACCAACCCAATCAGCAGTCCAGGAGGTGTGGTCAGGCACGCGATCCAAAAACCTTGAGGAAGCCTGTTTTTATGAAGAATCTTAGTTTGTCCTTTTCCTGCTGTATTATTAACTATACAATTCAGGTTTAAGTAGACCAAAAATGGAATTCCCCTTAAAGCCAAAACACATTCAGCATATGAAAGCATGCCAAATGTATAAATACAAAACAAATGATAGTTTGCATTAACTCAAAGTTTGACAGATTTATATAACATTTACATATTTATATTCAAATGCTGTAATCACAAGATACATACGTAAGGTAATGTGACAAAACTCACTTGCAACTTTCAGTATAGTCTGTCTGTCTGTCTAACCATCCAGCTCCTATTTTCTAGGTTCTACTGAACTACTACTTTAAGTGTGAACTGCACTATAGATCTGTATCCTTACCTGGTCATGGAGATATGTATAAACATAGAGAATATGTATTTGCATTCCTTGTGTCTGATTGAGTGGGTTTTGATTCCTGAATGCTCACACTGAAATAAATCTGTAATTCTGAAAAGTGCCACAATATTTTTGCTTTCTTTTTTCCCCTCTTTAATTTTATCAGCTGCACAATAGTCTTCTTCTTTCATGTTCCAATCAAACCCTGGACTGCTAAAATGAAGCCATTTTCTTGGCTTTGTCATTGGCCAAACTTAAGTCCTCATTGGTGCATGTTTCTGGCAGTACTCAGCAGATCAGCTGGATTCTGAATCTTTCCACATTCACACCGTGTGATGTTGTCTGCCAACAGCCCCCACTTGAGCATGTTGGTCTTACATTTAGGGACTCCAACCCTCAGCCTATTCAGAGTCCTCCAAGTGATGTAGGGGAGGTTGAGTTCCTCAGCTATATCCTCCTTTAATGATGTTCCTTGCCCATTAAGCTCCTTCCTCCATCTTTTAATTCAGCTTTGCTCTTGTGTACCCTCAAGAACATTTGTTCCTGCCATAAAGCTCTTCCTGGATCTGAGCCAGCAGACATGAGATTCGTATCCATTCAGGGGATGTTGAGGATCATTCTTTTGTTTAGTTCACTCAGCGTCCATTGCTACTTCTCTCCTGATTTTAGGTGGAGTGACACCAACATGAGGGCATATTTTCTCAACTGGTCTAGAACTGGAACATGCATCCTGTCACTATAAGCATGGCTTCATTTACAGTGATGTCAATTTGTTTTGTGTGTATGGATGTGCCCCATACTGGAGTAGCATACTCTGCTGTGGAGATGCTCAGGCTAAAGCTGATAAATGGTTGAGATCCCCATTTGTAGTATGTGAGTTTTCTGATGATGTTGCTCCTTGTATTAACTTTGGCTTTGGTAGTCAGGCAGTGCTGCTTAAAAGACAGTGTCCTGTCATGTGTCACACCAAGGGGCCATTCAACAATTATGTGATCCATTGGGGGGGATTGACCCCCTCCCCCATGTAATCCAACCAATATTTTCACTTCAAACCCCTCCCCCCCTTTAAAATTACGTGATACAGACCTTTTGTATCAAAACTCTAATTTTTAGAGCTTTTCACTATTGGTGCCTAATGCAGAAATATCGGTGAGGATTCTCGATGCATCACACCCTTTGTGAGGAGATTTTTTTTGCAGGGAGCAATTCAATAATCTCAAATTGGATCAAAATTCCCAGAGATCATTTTTAAACCTAAAAAAGCCATGTTTTGAAACCACAACAGCCTCCATGAAATTTTCCATAATTCAGATGGTAGACCCCCTCCCCCCTTGAGGATCACATAATTGTTGAATGGCCCCCAAGGTATTTTGGTGGTGGGCAATGGTGTAATCAGTGGGCATGTTTAGCCTTGAGTAAAGATGACAGATTTGCCAGATTTCAATAGAATATAGTAAAACCTCTATGTACTATTTTTTCCATTCCACAAGGTTGTTTGTATGTAAAAAAAAAATGTATACGTTAAAAACACCTTGCATTACCAGAAGAGGCCACCATATTTTTGTATATTGGATTTTTCCTATAAAAAATTTGTATGTCGAATTTTTTTTAGCTAGGATTTCTATTTGTATGTCGAATTTTTGTAAGTCAAACCGTTTGTATGTCGGGGTGCCACTGTATCAGAAAAAACTTCCTGTTAGAGTAGTACAACAATGGCAACAATTACTTCAAGAGGTGGTGAGCGTTACATGATTGGAAGCATTCAAGAGAAAGTTAGACAACCATCTGTCAGATCTACTTTGATTTGATTTTTTTTGCAGTGATCAGGGGTTAGACTTGATGGTCTCATAGGCACTTTTCAACTTCATTATTCAATAATTTTATGGTTCTAAGTAGCCAAAGTAAATGAATTACTCAAATTCACCATTAGTTAAAACCTTGTGGATAAGGTTTAGATAATTTCCTTCATGAACTAAGGAGATATTTAGAAATTAGTGTGAGAACACCCAAAAGAAGATTCAGATTCTTTTTGCCAGAAAATACAAAAGTTCCCCATTGTTTTGAGAGACATGAATGGTGACACAAGTTCCTTTATAAGTAACTTTACTAAACATGATTATTGATATGTGTATGGTATACAGTATTAATAAAAAGCATCATAATGAACATTAAAACATCAGAAAGCATTTGTAGCTTAAATCAATAGTTAATTGAACAATTTAGATATAACTAAAGGTAGTTAAGGATAACGAATTACTTTAAAGGTAGGTTATAACAAAATATATAAATGTATTCCAAAGAGAATCATAGAGAAATGCACTCTAGACTTAAATGCTTTAGAAATGAAATACAATCTTATAAAGTGAAATACACGTTTATGGTAGCTTAAACTGTTTGACTACAGAAGAATAAATGTAACTTAGCAAAGCAATTGATATGCTATGTGAGTTAGAATAAACAACAGCTTAAAATGTAACATAGTAACTTAGCAACAATAAGGCACTTATATTATATATGGATTAGCATAACAAAGAAGACATGTATAACAACTTGATCAGTTTAAAAACTGAACAGAATAAAAGTACTATATTCAAAAAGTACTTTCTTGCTGAGCCTAGATGGGAAATTATTACCACTAATTAATGAGGTGCTCATCGTATTCCTAGTTTCATGACTAGGAATACAACTGTTATCTAGGCAATTAGCAACAATTTGCTACTGTAACTTACACAGCTTCATTACTGTATGTGCACATTGCCAGGAGGATTGCAGACATTGTACAATATGACACAAAACTGGTATTCTGTTCAAAGGGGTGAGAATTCGTGCTGAGATTGCATTTTGGACCTCAATTAGTTTCAACATTACAATGGAAAAATGAAGCTTCAAGCCTTCCCACATTAGAACAGTCAACTTGGTACTTTTATTATAAAATGCATTCCCCAGGTACAGTTCTTCTGTGACAGTTTTATATACCGTGCAGAGAGTATTCCATTGAAGAACATTCCCAACAAATTATACCCATAGCCTGGTCCTGAAAGAAAAAGTTTTAAGCCAAGGAAATGGGAGGAGGGAGTTAATACTTGAATGTGACACTTATTTTAGAAGAAACTGATGTTATGGTTTTGATTTTGCAGGATGAGAAAACAAAATTACACAAGATTTCACATCTTCCACTTCAAAATTCATTGTATGCAAGTGCTGTTCTGTTTATGCACAGCTGTGTTACAGTATATATCCTGCTATGCCAGGAACAGATTTAGCAAATCTTAGTTGAAGTTCTATTGATATTTAAAAAGGATGCTTTCATATGGTATTAGATGTTCACAGAGTGCATCATATTGATCTACAAATAAAAAGCAATTTTCCTCACTGTAACTTGCCTGCCCTTTGTAACTCATTTTGTGGTACTGTATACTGAAATTTGAGGATTTCCTCACATAGACCAAATTGTATGACAGAAAAGAAATTCTGGGTAGTTGCTGCTGCTATATTTAGGGAGCTGATATCTTGAATACTTTTTGGCATAGCTTCAAGCAAAAAATAAAACAATGTACTGTACATCTGTTTCAAATTTAGGCCTTGATTAGACCTTGTGTTAAAATACAACAAAAATTAATTACACATCTTTTTCGTTAGTTCCTGCTTGCACATAAATAGTGAACAACCTCTGGCTATTCTCTTTTGACGAGTGAGGGGGAAAGAGAAAGAATCAGAACAAATAAATTTACATTCACAAATATAGCATATTTATACATTGTTAGTAGTATTCCAGCTGCTCTACTGCAATGGTTTCCAAACTGGGGTCCATGGGGGACCACACTGATTGATCATGGAGGAGCTAACCTGGATGTGCAGGTGTACGAACCAATCATAGAGAGACCACAGAAAAGGTCTCAGTGATGGAGCCCTTAACTTTATATCTTATAAGATGTCAGATATTAAACAACAGCTGGAATCTGAAACAAGTAAATACTACTAATGTTATGTACCTGTGGGGTGTTATCAGGACCAGGCCCCCACACTAGGGGGGGGAGTAAAATGAGCAGAGGACCTGCTGCCTACCACAACCTTTAGGATTTCACAAGGTATTTGCCTCCTGATCCCCAAAATAGAGCAGAGCAATTATTCATGTCATAAAAGAGAACAATTAATGTGAAATAAAGTCTTTGAGTACAGGTACAGGTACAACTCAGTTACTGTATAACCAAAGAGGTGCTTTGACAACACACTTTCACCCTCACCTTTTGTTTTCAAGAGAGGACAAGGAACATCATACCGTATTAAAGAGAGCTGAATGTACCACTGCTATTTCACAGTGAATACAAGTTCATTCACACTTTTTCTTGCCATATAATCATACCCTGAGTGAAATAGATTTATTCTATACTGAACACAATCTACTCTGGAAGATTAGGTACTTTTAAGAAAGCTGCAACAACCAAAGAGATACTTAATCTTGCTTATCTAAAACAGTATTTCAGACCTAAAAGGTATTTTCCCCTTTTATTTTATCCCCCCCCCCCTCCTCTTCTTGCTTTCTAACCTGATTTGGCCATTTAAAATCTGTTGTGACTACTCAGAGCTATTTGCATTGTTGTTGTTTTTAGAAAAACTGGGTTGCTGGCAAACAATGGGTTTTTCTGGGAGGCTTTGATTAGTTCCTTAACTGGGGGGTGCCTTGATTCTTTATTTATGGTGGGTTTTGTGTGGTGGTGGTGGTGGTGGTGGTGATAATGATGATGATATGGATTTGGCCTCTTAAGTAGTTTGTGGAACTTTGTCTTTGATAATTATTTTAATGATTTATGTTTGATTCAACCTTTGATGCCTATCTGAAGTGGGGGCTATGTTGCAACAGCTATTGAGAACAATCTTCATTTTGAGGAAAGAAGACACTGTGGTGGTCTTAGAGATCCATATCAACTCTGAGAGGCCTTGTGCTACTCTAGTCCTCCCATCTCACTGGGTTTCCTTCAATATCTTAGTCTCTTGATTGTTTCCTTGTATGTGCAATGTGGTTTCTTGAAGAAACATGAGAACATGCTTATGAAGGTGATTTCCAAAGGATCCCAACATTTTTTTCAATCACTCATATATAAAAATTCTTCCTATACTTTTCAGGTATGCTCTTGTGCCTGTCATTTCTTTCTACTTCTTTCTAGGACATGATTAGTGGCAACACATGAACAATATCTCTGCAGAGTCATCTTGGATATGAAGTTCTCTACACCAAGAGCTTAGGTGATCTCCTTCTTTAGGCTCCACCAACAGTAAAAGATAATTCTCCTTGGATAAGTGTTCTGAACATGTTGTTTAATTTAATTTATTGTTCCTTTTAGATTATTGTATGTTTTTTTCTTCAGTTATGCTTTTTTCTAGAAAATGTATTTAGTTTTATGCTAGTTTTATGAGGTGTTTTTTTTTTCATATTTTGTGAGCCATTTTGATCAGTTCCTTTCTCAAAAACAAAAGTAATTTAAACTTTTTTGAATAAAATAAATAGATCAGAGTTTCTGGAAAAGAAAAGCAATATACCCATCCTTTCATGTCAGTAACAATAATTAAACTTTCTATTTCCTATCAGGAACTTTCACCGTTATGTACAGTATATCTAACTAGAATCTGTATACTATATTTTAAGAGTTTATATAACCTACCAAAAAAATCACCTTCCCAAATTATTTCTCTGATTTCCATCTGAAATAAAATTCAACAGGTGTTCCATGCAGGGAGTAACAACAGAGATTTATCAGCAATTTCATTCAGATTCTTCTACTAGGAAAAAATAGTATATATTTGAAATGACTTAATAAGTGACATCCATTTATGTGATGATGAACCTATTGAAGGAAACCATTATAGTGGAAAGGAATTTGTTTAAGCTTGATATTAAGCTTAATGTTTATTGTTGATATTAAGCTTGATGTTTAAGCTTGATATTACCAACACCCCTATAATCAGAGTAAGTGCTTTTACAAGCTAGGAATAAATATTTTATAAATTAGATGAAGTTGCTGCACAAATATGCCTACATATTTTCAATGTATTTTACTATCTTTTTTAAAAAAAAAAAACCTCAGAGCCCAGTAATAAAGAGACCACTACCACACTATGGTACCCACTAATGCAGACAGTTCTGAACCAAAGCTTTCAGCAGAAACAAAAATGAGAAAGCAAGAAGAAAGTCCTAAAATCTACTCTTGCAGCATTTTCCCTCAGAGTGATTCTTTTCCATCATGCATCCATGTTTTCTAAAGCTAATTTTATGAAACCTCACTGCATTGCAATGCAGGTTAAAAAAACCCTTTATTGGCACGTTAGGGAGAGTAAGAAGAAAAGACCAGACACTAGAAACCTTTCCTTGTTGCCCACTGTGGAGTTGCACAGTCATCCGTGAGACTGGCCTGACATCACATAAGTGCCTCATCAGGTGCTGATAAATACTTCCTCCCACCCAGAGACACACTAAAGTGTTCAATACAGTACTTATTCCACTGCTTAAGGTGAACCACAATACTGTTTTCAGGGCTCCAATAAAAGTCCATCCATAATAATACAGTGCACCCTGAATGCCCTTCCTTCTCTCACTTTTCTTAAACGTCTGATAAGCTCTGGTTGCTGAAGAAACCGCATTGTGTATTAACATCTCCTAGAGGCAAAAGAAGGAGGTGAAGTCTTGATCCTGTGCTTTCAGGTGTAACCTTAAACCGGCATGTGTTAGTTTGGGAGAGTTTAGTTTCCTGGAAACCAGGGCTGTGAGATGCCCTTTTTTCCATGAGCTCAGCAATGCAATAGTCTGCCCTCAGGGGGTGGGGGGGGGAGAGAGAGAGAGAGATTAAACGACAAAAGAGAGGGCCATCCAGTACAGAGACCTTGCTGGTCACTCCCTTGTAGCTGTCTACTACCTGACAGGTAGGCACACTGCCAAAAGGAAGGGGGCAGCCTCCATACCAGCTAGAAAGCAAGAGAGAAGAAAGACACGTTGCCAGTTCTTCTATCCTCCTCCAATACTGCCTCACTTCTACGGCTTGCTGGAGCACCTCAGCTTTCTTTGAAAGCCTGTTTATTCTACCACCGAGACAATTCACAGCGCACACCCCAAACAAACCTCCACTGTTCTGCCACACACACCCCAAATATATCCCGCTGCACAATCGTTTCTTAAATTACTGGTTGCCCGTTAACTTTCACAAAGCAAGCTGTGGGGGCAGCAAAAAGCCAACTACAGAAGGGGTTCAGTTCAGAAGACTTCGGGAAGCTCGGGAAGCCTCTCTTGGCACTCTCAGACTTTGCCCCCAAAAGTGCATCATCATCATCATCATCATCATCATCATCATCATCAATTATTATTATTATTATTATTATTATTATTATTATTATTATTATTATTATTATTATTATTATTATTGGATACAAATCAACCATTTGGTTCACAGTTCAGGACTGGAATAAAATTAACAGTTTGAGCCCTACCTAACCAAGGACCTAAGAACTTTTAAGGTAACGTCTGAGTATATACGCTGAGTATATACCATGATGATGAAGATCATCATCATCATCGGATACAAATCAACCATTTGATTCACAGTTGAGAACTGAAATAATGATGATGATGATGATGATGATGATGATGTTAGGTTTCCCTTGCTCGAAAGCCAGTCGTATCCAACTCTAGGGTTCAGTGCTCATCTCTGTTTCAAAGCCAAAGAGCCAGCGCTGTCTGCTGCTGCAGACGTTTCCGTGGTCATGTGGCAGGCATGACTAGACACCGGGAGCGCACGGAACGCCGTTTGCATTTCCACCGAAGTGCTCCCTGTTTATCTACTTGCAATCTCTTGCTTTCGAAACGCTAGGTTGGCAGGCGCTGGGACAAAGACGGGAGCTGATTCCGTCCTGCAGTACTCGGGAAGCGAACTGCTGACCTTCCACCTCCCAGTCAGCGTCTTAGCCACATGAGCCACTAATCATCATCATCGTCATCATCATCATCTCTGTGGCGGAACACAGATAAAAAGTAAAAGGAGGAAAGAAGAGAATGGGAAAGGTTTTGTGGTTCTTTGGGTGCAAGCTCTGCATTGCACAGTCACCAAAGTTAGCTACGAGGTTTGGGGGTGGGGGTGGGGGGGAGTCTGAGGGTAGCCCTAGAATGGGTTTATAAAAAGGAAATCTTAAGGGGGGGGAGAGAAAAGGGGTGCTTAACGCCTCCAAGGGGCGGCGTATCTTCAGCCATCCTAAACGGTGGACCGAGAACACCACCTTTTCGCACCTGCTTATCCCGAAGGGGAGACGTCGAGAGGAAGGGGGGGGGGCAGAAGGAGCAACTGAAAAGGGGGGAGGGGGAGGGGGAGGGAGGGGTATCTTCGGCCCGCCCATCCCTCCTTCGAGGAAAGGGACCGAGGGCGGGGGATTCACCTCCTCAGCTAAACTCTCACCAGTCACTCTCACTTGGGGATGGGGAGGGGGGCGACACGGACTTCAGGGCAGGGTTCTGCTCGAGTTGCCTTCCTTGTTGTGCCCGGGAGTTTTGTCTCCTTCCCTCAGAGAGAGCTCCGTTGCCTCTCCGGAGAGGGGGTTTGGGGTGTGGGGAGGGGTAAGTAAAGGTTTCCCTTGCTCGAAAGCCGGTCGTATCCGACTCTAGGGCGCAGTGCTCATCTCTGTTTCCAAGCCGAAGAGCCAGCGCTGTCTGCTGCTGCAGACGTTTCCGTGGTCATGAGGCAGGCATGACTGGACACCGGAGCGCACGGAACGCTGTTCCCTTCCCACCGAAGTGGTCCCTATTTATCTACTTGCAATCTCTTGCTTTCGAACTGCTAGGTTGGCAGGAGCTGGGACGAAGACCGGAGCTCATTTCCGTCCTGCAGTACTCGGGAATCGAACGGCTGACCTTCCGCTTCCCAGTCAGCGTCTTAGTCACTTGAGCCACTGCAGGGGAGGCTTCGTCTTTTCCCCTCACGCGCTACAAAAGAGGGGCGACGGGGGACTCTCATGGTCGCCGCCTCGACCTGCTGGCGGACCGAGCCAGACAGAACCGCCCGCTCGCCTGAAGAAAGAAATACAGCCTTGCTTGGACACACTTGCACCACCAGAGAGCGCCAGTCAGACTCCCCTCAGGCGGCAGGGCAATACGAGGCAGAGGGACACTTTATTTTTTTAAAAAAAATTCAATGTATTTTATGTTTAATGTATCCTTTTTCTTTTTGTAATGTTTATTATATTTTTTTGTTATACTATGAAAATCAATAAAAAATTTTAAAAAAAATCTGTCGTTCTTTCTAATTACGCCTCCTCTCTCTTTTTTCCCCCTCTTCCTTCTCTCTTTCTCTCCCCCCACCCCCTTTTCCCTCCCTTTTTTTTACCTGGTGGTGGCTGAAGGGGGCTTCCCAGGAGGCGGCGAGGTTGCAGAAGGAGGAGGAGCAGGACGACGGCGAAGAGGAGGAGGCGAAGGCGGCGGCAGTAGTATCTTCGGAGAGCCCGCAGCCAGCCATGCCTCCCTCAGGCTCCGCCGGTGCACAAGAAGAGCGAGCGAGCATAGGAGAGAGTGGGAGACACCGCGAAACGCGCTCGAGCGCTCGGCTGGGGCTGGGCTGTCCGCCTCGCGCCAAAACTCTTCTTCGCCGCTTGGGGTGGTTGTTGGCGGCGGCCAAAAGAACTCAGGGAAGGCGGGAGGCGGGGAGGCTTGGCGGGAGAACGGACGGAGCAAGAAGCACCGGGTCTGTGTGTGTCTGTGGACGCCTGCCTTCCGAGTGCGGCTCTTGCCTATCGTGAGGCGCTGACAGGAGCCACCGCCGGAATCACGTGGGCGCGCTCACTCCGTCGCAGCCAAAAAAATAAAAAACCCAATCCCACTTCTATGCCGCCTCATATAGTGCACTCTCTGGGCCGTTCCCAAGCTAATGTAGCCTTTTTGTCCCCTGCCCCCCAACTTGCTGGGTCCTCATTTCACCGATGGACGGCTGAGTCCACCTTGAGCCCTGGCCAGGCTCGAACTCACTCACACAACCTTTTTGGAGCTGCAGTTTCACCACTGCGCCTCCAGGCTGCGTTCACATGCTCCCCCCATCGTCGTTGCCAACCTGTGTGGTAATTACCGCACGGTACGGTAATTTGGCCCTCCATACGATGTACGGCTACTGTACGGAGATGTACGGTAATTTTCAGTAAATTTTGAAAAATAATAATATAAAAAGATTATTTCCGGTTCCGTCTTGGGTCAAAATTAAAGAAAAAAAAACAGATTAATTCCATTTTCTTTCCTCATAAATATTTTTAAAAATGTCCGCCCAGGCTCTGCCCGGACTCCGCCCAGACTCTGCCCAATATGCGCACGCAGAAATGAGTTCATGCATGAACCCCGTATGGTAATGTACGGTAATTTTTGTGCAGCCCATACGGTAATGTATGGTTTCCGGGTTGGCAACAAATCCTGCTGCTTTCCTCAGGGAAGCGATGCCAGACACATGGGAAAAGGCTCACTTTCTTGCCTCTCTCGCCCTGAGGGGCACCCGAACTGAACCGAACCTCCCCCACAAGGGCTGCCAAGGGACCCCCCACTTGAACTGGGGAGCGCGTCCCCAAAGCCCAGGCGGAATTTGGCCTCGGAGCAAGCAAGCACGGTACACATCTCATCCCTGTCTTCCCAGGGCAGGGCTCGGCACGGAGGGTCTGTTAGTCTCCCAGAAAAGGGGTCTTTCCCTTCTCTGGCTCACCATGCTTCCTCCCCCCCCCCTTCCCCAAATGTGAGGAGTCAGTACTGTATACTTTTCACACATATAGGTCCTCCTGGGCCTGAGATGTGGAATTGGGACATACACGTCAAGCACGGCTCCGGAAAATACAGGGACCTGCGCAGAACCCTTCTGCGCATGTGCAGAAGGGTTCTGTGCGCATACGTGCACGCATAGTAACTACTTTCCCCGCTGGTCAAATTACGGGATGGTGGCAGGAAAGTGGAGGAAGTGGTGCGGAAATACGGGAAATCCTGACCAATCCAGGATACTTGACAAGTATGAGTTGGGATCGCCCCAGTAAAAGGACAGCAGCCAATGGCCATTACGCTTACTCAATAGAGAGTTTTGAAATGGTAGCCATGTTAGTTTGTGTTGATTGATTGATTGATTGATTCGATTTGTAGACCTCCCATTCAGCATACGCCGACTCAGGGAGGCTCACAAAAATCACAACATATCACACATTACAGTACAATAAAATATAACAATACAATAAAATGTAACCATGTGTTTCATGCATATCAGAGAGTAAACAAAACAAAACCAATTTTTTAAAAAAACACATTGATTTGTGTTTTGTGCACTTGTCTGTTATGGTAACCATTTTGTACATCTGTACTTGAGGGACTGTGGTGGCTCAAGCAGTTAAGATGCTGAATTTGAAGACTGGAAAGTATACCTGAGTAATGCATGGTGGAGTGAGCTCCCATCTCTGTCCCAGCTCCTCCCAACCTAGCAGTTCAAAAGCAAGACATTGCAAGTAGATAAATAGGGACCACTTCAGCGGGCAGGTGAACAGCGTTCCGTGCACTCCAGTGTCTAAGCATGCCTGTCACATGTCTACGGAAATGTCTGCAGACACAGACAGTGCTGGCTGTTTGGCTATAATCAGAGTTGAGCACTGAACCCTAGAGTCGGATACGATTGGCTTTTGAGCAAGGGTTACCTTTACCTTACCTGAGATGTATAATTTAATGCCATGAAGTCTCACTTTTCTGTCTGAAGATGACGACTTGATCTGTCATGGTTTCCACATGCGACCTTGTCTTGATTTTAAGGTGACATTTGATTCATGTTATGTTAAGACACATATTGTAAGTTTTCTAAGGTTTAGAAAGCCAGCTCTCATATTAGAGCACATTGGAATGCCAGGCTGTTAGTCTGAAATGACAAATGATGTATAGTTAGAATAGTTCCCTCCCCAAAGGGAGGAGTGAAAAGTGAGTGTCCAGGACTGGACACATTCCAAGAAGCACACCTGCAGTACCCACAAGGGTATCAGGAACGTAGGGGGAGGAAAATGCCTCACAAAGGCTTCGTTGGGCACCCAGAACTTCTTGGGAACACCTGGCAGGGCGGACCAACAGATCCAGCATCCTGCTGCCTCTATGATCATTCTTCCCCCTAGCCCGATTCGCTGGGGAACAGGGTAAGAGAAGCCTTCTGCATATGGCAGGTAATAATATCCCGTGGCTGAAGCTAAGCTTCTAAATACTGCTTACTCTTCCCTTCCCATAGACAGAGCAATCCCCTGTCACCTCTTTCTGCTGGCTGGGCGATGAGGACCGTTGAAGTTTCTTCTGGTTGCTCAACTTGGTTTCCAAGCTGCTTTTTCATATAAAAGACAGGCACACAAACTACTAGCTTTTGTAGTTTTATTGTTGGAAACACAAATACTGGATACAGATCTTACTTACATTAAACATAAAATAAAGAAATAAACATAAATATATCTTGCTAGCTCCCTAGCAGTTTCCTTCTTAAAAGTTAGGGGCTATGGGGCCCCGCATGGTATAGCTGCTAGTCCCAAAGAGACATCTTGCCAATAAAGTGGCTGAGTGCCAAGAGCTTCGCCCTTGCTCCCTAGTGTGTGTTTTTTAGTACTAAAATGGAGCCTCTTTTATAAGAAAAGTGGCCATGGAATGTGATGATCTCATGGGATTGCACCTGTGTTCCCATGAGAAATGAGACAAGTGTACATGAACATAAGAACATAAGAACAGCCTTGCTGGAACAGGCCACAGCCCATCCAGTCCAGCATTCTGTCTCACACAGTGGCTCACCATTTCCTTCAGGGTATTCCCAAGCAGATGCCTGCTTAGGATTCCCTGGAAATGATATTGAGAGATATCCTGCCTATCTCTCCAACCCGGAGGTTGTCCTTAAGTATCCATAATTATAGCCATTGATACTCTTGTCCTCCATGAACTTGTCTAATCCTTTCTTAAAGCTGTCAAGACTGACAGCTGTCACCACGTCTTCTGGCAGGGAGTTCCATAGACCAGTAATCCTCTGGGTGAAAAAGTACTTTCTCTTATTTGTTTGAGAACTAGTACCCAAAAGTTTCATGGAGTGTCCCCTAGTTCTAGTGTTATGCGATAGGGAAAACAGTTTTTCCTTATCTACTTTGTCCACACCGTGCATGATTTTATAAACTTCAATCAGGTCACCTCTTAGACGTCGTCGTTCAAGAGTGAAGAGGCCCAACCGTTGCAGCCTCAGATGGTAAGGAAGGTGTTCCAGTCCCCTAATCATTCTGGTTGCCCTCCTCTGCACTTTTTCCAGCTCCATAATATCCTTCTGGAGGTATGGCGACCAGAACTGTACACAGTATTCCAGATGGGGCCTCACCATAGATTTATAAAGAGGCAAAATGACACTTGCTGACTTATTTTCTATACCCTTCCTAATGATCCCTAGCATTGAGTTTGCTTTTTTCACTGCTGAGGCACACTGGGTTGACACCTTCATTGAGTTGTCCACCAGGACACCAAGGTCCCTTTCCTGGTTTGTCGCAGAGAGTTCAGACCCCATCAGTTTATAAATGTAATTGGGGTTCTTTGCTCCAACATGCATCACTCTGCACTTACTAATGTTGAAACTCATTTGCCACTGTTTTGCCCACTCCCCCAGTGTTGAGAGATCCCTCTGGAGCTCCTCACAATCTCTCACAGTTTTCACTACCCTGTATAATTTAGTGTCGTCAGCAAATTTGGCTACCTTGCTTTTTACTCCTACCTCTAGATCATTTATGAAGAGGTTGAAAAGCAGGGGTCCCAGTACTGAACTTTGGGGGACCCCACTCTTTACTTCCCTCCACTTGGAGAAGTGTCCATTTAGTGCTACCCTCTGTTTCCTGTCCCTTAGCCAGTTGCTGATCCAGGACAAGACCTGTCCCTTTATTCCATGACTGGTAAGTTTATTCAAGAGCCTTTGGTGTGGGACCTTGTCAAAAGCCTTCTGAAAGTCCAGATAAACAATGTCAACTGGATCCCCCTTATCCACATGCTTGTTGACACTCTCAAAAAATTCCAACAGATTAGTGAGGCATGATTTGCCCTTGCAAAAGCCATGTTGGCTCTCCTTTAGCAGTGCCTTCTCTTCTATGTGCCTATTAATTCTATCTTTTAGGATGGTTTCCATCACTTTACCTGGGACACATGTCAAACTGACAGGTCGGTAATTCCCTGGATCACCCCTGGATCCTTTTTTGAAAATTGGTGTTACATTCGCTACCTTCCAGTCATCAGGCACAAAGCCTGATTTGAGGGAAAGATTATATATTTTGGCTAGGAGATCAGCAATTTCATCTTTAAGTTCCCTGAGAACTCGTGGATGGATGCCATCTGGTCCTGGTGATTTGTTAGTGTTTAGTTTAACAAGACATGCAAGGACCTCCTCCCTGGTTATTTCTATCTGGCTTAATTCTTCGGTTTCCCTCCCTATGAAGATAGGCTCTATTTTGGGCATGTGGCCTCTGTCTTCTTCAGTGAATACTGAAGCAAAGAATTCATTGAGTCTCTCTGCAATTTCTGTTTCCTCTTTAATAACCCCTTGCCTTCCATTGTCATCTAATGGTCCAATGGCCTTCCTAGTTGGGTTCTTACTTCTAATGTACTTAAAGAAGTCTTTGTTATTTCTCTGAGTATTTTTAGCTATACGCTAAAATATCTGACCCCCACCCTTGCATTCCTGAAATGAGTCATTCTGCAGGTGTCCGGGGGTGATTAGTTTGATTGACAGAAGTGGAGACGTTTCTCCCTGGCATCAATATGTCCCATCAAGGGATTGCAGGTGTTTGGAATAAGTCCAAGACTGGACACTCATTTTCCCTCCTCCCCTCAGGAGAAGGTTCTTATCTTATCTATCATTTGTCATGTCCAGCTGTCAGCCTGACATTCCAATGTGCAGCTGAAAGAAAGCTGGCATTTCTAAACCTAAGAAAATCACAAAATGTATCTTAATGCTACATGGATCATATGTCCTTTTAAAATCAAGGCAAGGTTGCATGTGGAAACCTTGACAGAGGGAACTGAGTGACAGCTAGAACAGCTGACCACACCACGAGGGAGATGACATCTCCATTCCTGTCAATCAAACTAATTGCCTGGACACCTGCAAAACAGAACTTTCCCAGAGAAAGCAAAGGTGGGGGCCACATGTCAAACAGATGGCACTTGCATCTGCAAACTGTCCTGTTCTCATGGGAACATAGGTGCTTTCCCATTAGATCACCACATTCCAAAGCTCTTTTTCTCTATAAAAAGGGCCCAGTTTGATCACTCAATAGATACTTGGGGGGGACAAGGGAGGAACCCTTGTCTCTTATCACCATGATCTTGATTGCAGCGGGAGCCCTTGTCCGTCAGCTCACCAAAATGACTCTTCGGGGCTAAAACGCAGCCATGAGAGGCAGCACCGCCCCAAACTCAAGAGGTTTGAACCTGCTAGGGAGCTAGCAAGATTTTATTTCATTTATTTGTTTTATTAGCTTGTGTTTTATAGTGTAGATTATTTTAAAATCTGTATCCAGTATTGTGCTTCCTTCAATAAATCTTCAAAAGCCAGTCGTGTGTTGCCTGCCTTTGTAAAGAAGGAGAAGGAAGCCCAGCAGAGCAGAAGCGGCTCCACTTGTTCTCATCGCTTCAACAGACAGAAGGAGGTGAGAGGGGTTGCTCTGTCTGTAAAGGGAGGGGAGGAGTAGCAGCACTAAGAAGCCTAGCTTCTGCCAAGTGATCAATATTACCTGCCATATGCAGAAGGCTACTCTGTCCCTGACCCCAGTGAATCGGGCTAGGGAGAGGAGTGCTCATTAAGGCAGCAGGTCGCTGGACCGAAGGTCTGCCCTGCCGGGTGTTCCCAAAAGAAAAATTCTGGGTGCCCAACATAGCCTTTGTGAGGCATGTTCCTCCCCCTATGTCCCTGATATGATCAACAAAAGTTAACATTAAAATACAGCAGTTAGTCTTTAAAGTGCTACAACATTTTTTGTCTTTTTGTTTTGTCTTGTTTACTGTTGGATATACTAAATTGAAAGGAGGTGAGATTTGATGCTTCTGAAATTTTGGTCAAGAAGCAGCCCCATTCTGCCTCTGCTGCCACCCCCAGAAAACCAATATATAGGCAGTGCAAATGTAGACATTGTGGACATTCATGACAGATATTCTCTGGAAGAGAAAGCTAGAAGAATATTTCGGGAAGAGGTCCCAGGTTGTTCCCCTGCTTTACCCCACACACACACTGCCACATTTTCTACAGGGCCCTGAGATTGCTCAAGCTGTTAAACTAGCCTTCTGAGGATGTACACAGTACATTTTTAAAAATTAGAACCAGCTTCATGGTAGGACCTGCAAATGTTTGACAGGTGCTAATGTCAATATACTGTTGTGGTGAATGGGCCGAGCAGGAGGCTGTCTGCACAGAATTTACATCTAACAGTGGACAATATCTAGAAACTGTTCTCAAAGGGCAGCACATTCTAAGTATGTTCTCAGTGCACTTCTCTTCAGTCTTGTTTTCACACATACCCCACTTCTACCACCAGTTGGACAACAGGGGTAAGATGAAGACTTCCAGCCAAATTCAACAGCCAACAAACATTACACTTGAAGCACATTATATCCATGGCAGAGCAAAGGCAGACTGGGAGTGCATAAAATAAAAGTCATGTTTCAGTCACAAGAGATCAATATGTCAGGCTTGGGTTTCACCCAAGGATGAGGGTTTGAAGAGTAGGATGCAGATCAATTTCTTTGGCGAAAAATTCGTGTTAAATTCACTACATACTGTAGCCAGCAGTTGGTTTCCAGTGTATACACCGAGATATGTACAAAGGGAGACAATTAGTGGATTTCCCTCATCAGAATATATCCTTTGAAACCTATTTTTAAGCACCAGTCCATTGGAAAAAAGGGGGTTGATAATACTATGTGGCAGTCCTGTGCATCGAGAAAGCAGAACACTTTTTCCATGGAGCTGATTCCTCATGGGAGTTTAAGAATAGGTTTTATATAATGGTTGTTCTTCTTTTGCCATGCTATGTTTTGTGTAAGGTTATCTAAAAGATGTAGCACCCTTTAATTGCTTAACTAAGCTGACTGAGAGCTTGTTCCATACGAAGAAGAACCACCAGTATATTTGTCATCTTACACATGTTGCCTAACAGTTTGTTTGCTGTGGGTTGTGAAGCTATAGATACTAGAAAAGATTGACAAATCAACATTTGTGCAGTGGATTTTCTTTCATATGCAAGGTCTTCCATAAAATGCATGCTTAGGCCCTATGACAGGGACATGTGCAATAGCTTGTGGGTAGATAATTGCTGCCTACTGGACAGTAAAGAAAACTGATGGGAAAAAATGATTCATTTGAAATATGGTGCTGGAGAAGAGCTTTGCCAATACCCCCTAGACCAGGATCCACAACCTTTGGTTTTTGGACTTCAATTCACAGAAGCCTAATTCAG
Organism: Bradypodion ventrale; assembly: GCA_035047345.1. NCBI lineage: Eukaryota > Metazoa > Chordata > Lepidosauria > Squamata > Chamaeleonidae > Bradypodion > Bradypodion ventrale. The sequence goes on along the minus strand of JAWDJE010000005.1, from coordinate 114,671,642 downwards.
TACATTGGAAAAGAAGGAAAACACCCTTAAAAATGAAAGGCGAAGCAGTACAACAATGTGAAAAATATTTAATATTCAAAACCACAAAGTCCCCAGAGAGTTGGTAACTATTTAAAGATAAAGTGCAAACGCTGAAAATATAGAAATTTGCAGTCCATAGTCATGTACCGTCAGTAAACCATGAAGTCTAGTGTATCTGATAATGGATGAAAGTCCAATGAAAAGTCTAATATAGAATACGGCAAGACGAGGAACGCAGGAACCAGACGGAATCATAAGGAACAACCTATATCTCAGCAGCAGAATAATAACTCCAAAGGGAGACGATGGGCGGAACAGCACTCCGTCTCGATATCCATCCAATGAGATATTTCATTGACTTCTTCAAGAGTCTGTAAAAAGGTTAAGACACTCACTGGTATAACATGAAACAAGTAAGTATACAATGATATCAAACATACATTACATGGTCAAGGAAAATAGAGAAGCATGACAATTCAAGTTTAAAGTCGCTGCTGGAAATTTTAACATGGCTAGTGCACCACATATGATTTAAACTTTAAACTTGAATTGTCATGCTTCTCTAATTGTAATAGCCAAGATACTATCTATATGATCACCTGTGAATGAGGGCTTGCTTACATTGGACAATCTAGGTGACCTCTGAAAATTCGACTGGGGGAACATTTATCTTGAATCCGTAATCGTGTCATGACAGCGCCCTTGGTAAATCACTTTGTTGAGACCAATCATTCAGCCAGAAATTTAAAAATTGTTGTCTTAGAGATCTTATGCTCCAGTCCTTATAATAGAACTGACATGGAACGTCTCCTCCTCCAACGGGAGGCTTTTTATATTCATAGGTTTCGTACTATGATCCCATTTGGTCTGAATACAGACATGGACCTCACAGCTTTCCTTTAATTCCCTAGTTTCTTGTGTTCTTTTCTCCTTTAATACTCTATTTCTACAGGGATCACACGTGTGGCTTATTGAGTAAATTGTCTTTATATTCTAAGTGTTTTTCATTCTTTTTAACGCTGTAATCCTATAAGACTGACCACACTAGAGCTTGTTTTCAGTGCGATAATACTTTTATTCAGGTATTTTAGATTTTGCTATATTGTATATTTTTTGTTTGATATCATTGTATACTTACTTGTTTCATGTTATACCAGTGAGTGTCTTAACAGACTCTTGAAGAAGTCAATGAAATATCTCATTACCGCGGATGGATATCGAGACTGAGTGCTGTTCCGCCCATCATCTCCCTTTGGAGTTATTATTCTGCTGCTGAGATATAGGCTGTTCCTTACGATTCCGTCAGGTTCCTGCGTTCCTCGTCTTGCCGTATTCTATATTAGACTTTTCATTGGACTTTCATCCATTATCAGATACACTAGACTTCATGATTTACTGACGGTACATGACTATGGACTGCAACTTTCTATATTTTCAGCGTTTGCACTTTATCTTTAAATAGTTACCAACTCTCTGGGGACTTTGTGGTTTTTAATATTAAATATTTTTCACATTGTTGCACTGCTTCGCCTTTCATTTTTTAGGGTGTTTTCCTTCTTTTCCTGTGTTTACACACCCTAGCCGTTTTTCTTTTTGCCTAATTCAGTACATTTGCTGATCAATGCTTTTGGGAAATTGACTTAGACTTCTGTGAATTGAAGTCCAAAGATTGGGGACCCCTGCCCTAGACTACAAGAAAAGCAAGCAAATTCAAGCCTGTACTATCTCTGGATCAGGCACATCATAGGAAGTGTCTGAAAAAGACAATAATGCTGGGAAAGGTTGAACTCAGCAGGAAAAGAGAAAGACCAAATACAGGAAAGTTTGATTCCCTAAAGCAGGGGTGGCCAACCCTGGTGCCCCAGGTATTCTTGGACTTCAATTACCAGAAGCCCAAGTGAGCACACTTGCTGATCAGAACTTCTGGGAATTGAAGTCCAAGAACACCTGGGGCACCAAGCTTGGCCACCCCTGCTCTAAAGGAAGCCACAGCCTTGAGTTTGTAATAGTTGAGCAGGGCTGTTCAGTTTCATTCATAGGGTTGGTGTAAATTGGAGGTGACTTGATGATATGAATTAACAACAAATAATTGCCCCCTTTTTGTCTTTATGCCCTATGAAAGTCTCCCGTGTTAACAAAAATAATAATCATACCAATGCATGCAATTGTAAGCCACATCTGATTTGACCATGAAAGAACTGTGATACAATGAGGAAAAGAAAAAATGAGATTCTTTTTCATAAAAAAACATGATTTAAATAAAAATAATATTTGTCATTTATCTTCCTGTTAGCATTTACAGCCTCCATATTTTCCCTATGCCTCCTAATATTCCAGGAAATGTGCAAACTGTTATGTTTCTTTGGTTCCTGCTGTTATTATATTGTTTCCTACCCTGTCATTTGCAATATGTTTTGCTTCCAAATAATGAAGTTGGAAGGGACCTATAAGGCTGTTTGTGAGTCCACCATTGATGGACCCAGTCAACCCTATTCCCTCCATTAGGAAAGAGTGACACTTGTGTTTTTGCTGAAAACTGATTCTTTCATTAATGTACACATTCCCTGAAAGGTACCTACTTCACTCCCCTTGTCAATTAAGGCTTTTAAATGCTCTTGTGGGTAATAAGAAAGGCAAATAACACAAACTTTTAGTCCTTTCCTGAATGAGCTCCAGAAATTTTCCTGGACTTTAAAGTCAACGGTGAAGTCTCCTACCCAGTGTTGCCAGTTTTTGTCTTTGTCTGTCCTGCTCATGCTTGGGGTTCCAAAACTCACCAGCTCTTCTGGTTACAGAGGTGTTCCCAATGGGCTCATTCCTCCCAACAGGAGGGCAATGGGGCTCTGGAAGCACTTGTCACAAAGTGAGCTACTCCTGCAGACAGGTGAAATGTCACAGGAATTCCAGTCCAAAGATCTCCTTTGTCAGCTTCACCTAGTAATAATTGACAGTCGTCCTGAGAGATCTTCAGTCAGTTCTTTCCATACTCTTGGAAGCATTTCAGTGGACCTCTGGAGATTTAGCAATAACAATTACACTTATATACTGCCACATAGTGCTTAGTGCATCCTCTTGGCAGTCCACAAGGTAATTAGCATTTTTTACCCCAACTTGCCTGGGTACTAATTTTACCGACCACAGAAAGGTGGAAGGCTGAGTCAACTTTGAGTCCTATCAGGATCGACCTCAGGAGTTTTGGCTGCAGTTTAGGAGTTTAACCACTGCACTAAGAAGACTCCTTTGAACTAATTCATAATTATAATTATAAAATATAAAATCTCCCCCTTCTAGAGAGCAGTCTAAATGCCTGTCTGGACATGCTCATAAACTGTCTTTTGGGAAAAGACCAAGCCAAAATAGGAATTAAGCACTTCTGCCTTGTCTTTGCTGTCTGTTATCATTTTTCCATCCCCACCTTGGCAGCTGAAACATTATTTCTTTTCTCCCACTTTTGCTACACACATACCTGACAAATGCTTTTTCATTGCTTTTGGGATTTCTTCCTAATCTCAGCTAATTCTCAATTTTGGCTTCCTAATGTCTTCCCTAAAGGAAGTCACAGGCTTGAATTTACAAGAACTGCAAAGGAATGTTGAAAATAGAATATTGTGGAGATTGGTCATTCATAGGGTCACCATAAATTGGGGTGACTTGACAGCACATAGCAATAATAATTAAATTCATTGGATAGCCTTCAGCTAATCACTATAAGTGAAAAAAATATTTTAAAGCCAAAATCAAACATGTACGTATCATGGATGGCTCATGTAATTACCAAATAAGTACATTTTAATCATACACTGGTTTTCAGTCGTCGCTAGTGTTTCATAATGCAAGATAGAAATTTCAATCTAAAATCCTATAAAACCTTTTACCCTTATCTTAAAATTAGCAATAGGGATAGATATATCCCCATAATTAGAGGCAAACTCTTTGTGCTGTAAGTCCAGAACATTTTCTGTCCTAGTTTGAGTGGGAAACATGATCAAATCTAACCCATTCTTGCTTCTAGCATTCATTCAAGCTAATGTCTTTTGATATTATTGCATTCACTATCTGCACAGCACATCTTTCTAAGTTTGGTTTTCTCTTTGTACCTCAAGGATATGGCATGCTTTATCTTGTGAGATTCAAGAAGACTTTACTTTTAAAGATGCTAGATGTGTGCATTTCTATTACCCTCCCATGATGAATTAGAATACTTCTCTGCCAAACCATGCAAATTTCATTCTTGTTTTTTCCCATAGATACATAAACAATTGGTACTCCTCAAGAACATTCTTACCTAAGAAAATGCAGGTTTTTTATCAACCTCACTGCACATTCCTCTGTCTGGCAAGACTTAAAAACTATTATTTTATAACTAATGTGCAAGGTAAACAAAATTGTATTTCTCAAAAAAAAACCTCTTTGGGCTATTTGAACCATATTGAGATATATTTCATGTTACAATCCAAGAATAAGTAGTGCCTTTTCATGTTTGCATAAAAACAGATCATACAGAGAATCAGACTAGGGTTCCTGAGTTCATACCCCTGCTTGGCCATTGGTGGGAGGCAATGGTAACCCTTTCTCTGAATATCTCATATACGGCATATACATTATGAAGTCACCATGAGTCAGAACTTATTTGATTGCAATAATGTAAAAGCAGAAAGTAAAATTACAGCAGCAATTATCAATTTACTTCCATGGTTTAATTTTATTCTTACAATGTTGAGTTTCAGTGACTGGTGTGTTTTGTGATATGATTTGTGATAGTACTGTACTGCTGTGAGCATCTCTCTCTATCCTCCCCATCATCCAATTTTCTCAGTTTTGCTGTTATATCCTCTGGGTTAGCGGATCTCTTCTTTTGCAGCAGGACAATAGAAACGTTACTGTATTTGTACTGTTGATATATATGTTATGTGATTGTAATTTTAAAAATTTAATTCAGAAAAGAAAAAAAGAAATGTGATAATGGGGTACAATGGTCTCCCTTGGCTACTTACAATTTGTTTTTTCCCCTTGACCACTCTTGCTCCATTGAATCTTGAGTAAGCTTCCTCTCCTGGTATGGGAACTTGACTTTTCACTCAGTCACTGGTGTTAACAGAAGGTGTGGGTGGGCCCCCAGATTTGTTAATGCTATGTCACTATGGCACTTAAGAGTCTTGTCACTGCTCAAACTCAACTTGAGGTTATGAAACACCTATATGGTAGAACCTTGGATAAAGTCCAAACTCCATTCCACAAGTTTGGACTTTATCCGATTTTGGACTTTATCCGAATCAAATGGGCGATGCATTGGATAACGTCCAAAAATGGACTTTGTCTGAGGTTCCTATACCAAATACCTCAGATAACATCTATTTTTAAGCAGTTTTGGACTTTATGCGATGCATCACGTGTGCATGAAAACCGCGACTTTATCCAAATTGGACTTTATCCGAGATACCACTGTATGTCTCTGACAATGCTTTCAGTAACTGTCTTGGTTCTGTTGTGCAAGAGAACCTCTGCCCAGTTAACTTGGCTCAGACATGAAGCCAAGATCCATTAGTTCCTTTAGCAAGCAAAATCTCCACCCTTTCTAGAAATTGAAGGTACAGTATAGGTGGGGTGTGTTGAAGCTATTGCACTACAAAGACAGAGACAACACAAGGGATAAGGGCATGATATGAAAAAGGGATGCCCAGTGTGTAATAGAGCAATGTTCAAATCCCCACTGACCCATAGAAGCTCACTGGGAGTGCGGAACTGATAAAACCTCACTTACTTGAAAGCCCTATTAGGGTTGCTGTAAGTCAGTTCTACAAGTCATAAAAACACAGAAGGTAACACCTGGTGTTGGCCAATGATTTCAAGAGCACCTGTAAAAAGGAGAGACAAAAACAGCAGGGAGAAAATTATAGTACAGTAATCCAATGTTTGCTACATGAAATGCCTTAAAATGGACAAGACCCCCCCCCCCCAAAAAAAAAGGGGGGAGATATAACCAAGGCTGGGCATTTCAAAACTTGTGTAGGTTAGATATGTTGCTCTAGTTATCATACAATTTTTAAACTAGGATAAATACACCAAACAGACAATAAACAGTTCTATCTGAAATATCATTGAAAACAATGAAAGCACAAATACAGATGTTGGTAAATGGTATATTAATGACAGACTCAAAGGATCATGGTAGCTAAATAAAAGACAGCCTCCCATGGGGAAAACAAGGCCACAATAAGAAGGCAGTTCATTTTAAATCTACATGAAACCATTGTCATGAATAGAAATTTGGTCTCTTTAGTTTTGTCCTGACTATTTGATATGAAAATTATAATCTTTCATCATGTCTAAATCCTATTCAATGAATACACTGCAATGTGTTTACTTCCTATATACGTTATCATTTCCCCCAAATATCAAAATTACAAATTTTATAGAAGAAATAGAAAGTTATATTTATTTTGAATATTTCTCATATATTGTTGAAAGCAGTTAATCAATAACCCCTGTTCTGTCAAACATATGGATTGCTCCTGACTGAAAATTAAGGTAGTGGGAATCAAATAAGAAATGGAAACATTATTTGAAAGTAAATTGGAAACTGCTCAGAGATAAGAGAACAAGATAAATGGTTTTGGTTGTTTTTGCCCTTTCAAGTACATAAAGATCTCTTTGGATTCTACATGATTGAGTGTGAAGATGGATAAATGTTTTGTCTCTTCAAGTGGAAGCAACACTGATGAGTCTAATAACCTATCCATAATAAGAAACTTTCAACATTACTGTAGTTATTAAAATGAAGTCATAATTGAATGCCCTCCTTAGGCCTTTTAGCAGTTTTTCGCCATCAAAGTAATTGATGGTTAGTCTTTTGTACCCCAATAAATGGCAAAAATTAACAATTATGCTATAAAATCTGACTTGCTGGTAAAGCTCTGAATTGCTTTACAAAAGCTGCAAACCAATATTTGGTATGAAGTAGCACAATCTACTTTACAAATGTGTTAAAAAGTTTATTGTTAGTCCCAGCTATTTATTTTATTATATATTTATGAAATTTCTATAGTGCCCATCTAACCAACAAACATACAAACAAACACATATCTCATAGAAAACAGAATAACAAGGAAAACCTATAAAAACAAAAACTATTGGATAAGTGAGACTTGTGTCAACATTTTCGCTGGTCTTAATTTAATGAGTTGAGTTCATCAGTTGTACTCAGCTTACGTTATAAGTAGTAGGATCATATAGCTCCTGTCAAAATGAGGGATGACCCCTTCCCTAAGCCTAACCCCTACCCCTCCCTTCACCCTAATCCATTCACCCAATCCCCTTCCACCTTGCCCCTCTCTTTCTTCTCCCCTTGCCGCCCTCTCCCTTCCTCAAGCATGCATGCTCAGGTAGAGATTCTACTCTGAGGGGGAAAACCCATGGGGGATGAGCATATGTTGGTCTTGTGAGGTCACCATGGACCAATGGGGTTGGTTCCAGAGCCCAGGGGTGGGTGTGATGTCCAGTGGGTGAGATAAGCAGCCATTTGACTTGCCCGGGCAGGTACCAGGAAGATGAGGGGAAGCTGTGGGTTTTTACAGAACCAGGCATTCTCTAAGGAGGAAAAGATGGAGGACACATGCACGCAGCAAAGCCCTATAGAATTGAGCAAACCTGCCATAGATATGAAGCCATGAAGACACTATGCGAGCACAGATTCTGACTGTGAGAACATCCTACCATCATTCCTGCAGAATGAAGAGATTGAAAACACCCAATGATATGGAAGATTCCCTTTATACCGAGAAGCCTTTAATGTAGGTGAGAAATTTTATGCTGTGGTGTGTGTCTTACAGAATTAACTTGGGTAGCCAGCGTTGTTAAAGAATAAAAAAATAACAGAGCATGTTTTTACTGTTGCAAGAGACAGAAATGCTTTCTGAAGCTTTATGGAAGATGTTTGTAGCAGACCAGCCCTGAAGCAGAGGTGTGTAAATATGTGTGGAAAGGAGATCAATACCAGTTTTATATACTGTATATGAAAACAATCCTTTGTTTGTTAAAAAAACTTGTTTTTAATATTTCAGGGTTCTGAAGGAATGCTTACACAACAAGAAGTAGGACACATCATGCTGAATAAAATTCTAAGGGTAAATGGGATAATAACCCTTTCACTGAAAAAACATGTGGTTATTTAATCAGGTCCATGCTCTATATGATTTTAAAATTGTTTACATTGTTATATTTGTGAAGCATGTGAGGCATATGCAATTTCTGACCCAAGCCATGATGGACATTCTTGAATCTATTTGTCCAAAGACAAACTTTCTGCAAAGCTTAGAAAGATTTGCAAAAAGATCTGTTTTAAGAATTTGTTGCATACATTAATCCTGATTGCCTACAGCTTTAATGTGCTTTATTTGACACAAAGAAATATTGATCAAGTCTTGCTGCTGGTGACAAAAATAGAGAAATCTCAAAAATCTGATTTGAAAAATGACTGATGAAGACTCCTTTCTCAACTGTGTCTCCAAGATTGTCCAGAAAAAATGTTACAAAATATTTATTTCTAATTATTCAATTATTTCTAATTGAGCAAATAAAAAGGTCTTTCATTTGAACTGGGTGCATATCTGTTCTTATAAGGAACAACACTCATTCTTCCCCCTCACTCTGATCTCAAGTCTCCTATGATCTGATGCTCACGATATCCATGTTAACATATAGTGTTAAATTGCCCCATAATGTCTGCAGTGGTAGCCCTTTCAGGAACCCCTCCTTAATATATGGGCAAGTTGTCTACTGGCTAGAAATCTGTACTCAACATCTGTTTGAAGCATGTCCTTTCAAGATACACGATCATAGTTTAGAAGTACTTCAAGGGGGTTACGGCCTCCTGTTATAAGGTCGTTCATGTGTTCAAGAAGTTCATGCTGTCAAGATCATACCTGTCAACCTTCCCAATTTGGCCGGGATTACCCTGTAAATTGACATCGATTGACGTCATAACCCGCCCCCCGCTGCCAAAAACCCATAATTTGGCAGCGGGGGAAATGCTATCCGCACATGCGCGGAAGGGTTTTACCCCTTCCACGCATGCGCGGAGGCACTATGTTGCTTGCGTAAGGGCTGCGCAAGCGGCGTAGCGCTTACGCGCATGCGTGGAAGGGGTAAAACCTTTCCACACATGCGTGGAATGCGACCTGCGCACAAGCCGCGGGTTGACAGGTATGGTCAAGATCCCTGTGTCAGGACATAGTTCCAGCTCTTATAACCATCTGTAATTTCAAATTTCATATCTCTAAGTATATTGTTCCATGTGATGGGGTATTGTTGTCATGATCTTAGGTTGGCAGCTCGTTGCTAAGCAGCTGCATTCTTTCTTTTGTTTATTCATATCTCAGATTCCACTCAGATTAAGTCAGCCTCAGGTATTTGACAGCCAGAAATGACATCAGAGGAAACAGCTGGTGCATTCCTAACATACATTAGGAGGCCAGGTGTGTTTCCATGATCTCATGCATTCCATAGGGAGGGGGAGACACCTGCAGTTCAGAAATTTCCTGACATAAACACATTACATAATCTAGGTGTTTTCCCATTATGTAATGCCATTAGGTAATGCATTCCAAGGGGTGGCAGGATCCACTCTTTTCCCTATACAAGGGGTGCCTTTTCAGACCCCAAATCGGTTCTCTAACCCAGGGCTACCAGACTCTTGTTAGCTGAACTAAATCCCTGAGGGGAACAATGACCCATAGCAGGATGGATGAACCCAGCAAGGCAAGGAATGGAATGAACTGGGTTGGATTCTATCTTGGAGATTATTCCCTGCCCAACAATCTCTTGGAATTCTGAGACTTCTATGGACTCTTTTCCCCCCACAGGTATTATATTATGCTTTGCTTCTATGAAATTGCATCTTGGAAAATAAAGCTCTTTGTGAGTTTTACTATCTACTGAGTTGGAGTCTACTTCTCAGGCATATCCAGGGACTATTGCTCTCTGCTTTACACGCTAGCAACTAAAAAACCTGCATACTCCCTGTGTCAGGCAGGTAGGAGCACAGCGACCTGGGTTCTGGACGGAGAGGTGTCAAAAGGCTGTTGAGGGAGTTTGTGGAGTAATGGAAAATCTAACAGCCTACTGATCATAACCAGCCTCTTGAACCCCGGCAAGGGTCAAGACCACAATAAGTGTATCTCAATTAAACCTACTTCTCATGCCCCTGGAAAGTCGAAGGGCCTTGCTAAACAAATAGTAACGCTTGTGGTGGTGTTCTGTGGAAAAACCTTTCTGCAAGTGTTGCTAGGTAATGTAATGTAAATGCTTCCATCTACCATCATTTCTGCACCCCTCTACACAAGATCATAAAGGGACCCAACTATTAAACTTGCTAGGCCAGTGCAACCATTTCACTAAGTGAAATTTTCTTGTAGACAATTTTTTTCAACCCTGTACATTCCATCTTCCTCAGCATTCACCTTTTGTAAATCTTCAGGCTAGGATGTTCCAACAATGGCCTCCCCATCATAATCTTTTAACAGGTATAAAGGTCTCTGTGCTCTTCGGATGACTTGATCCGCTATAAATTAGCTCTGTGGTGAAATTCTGTTCATAACCCTTGGCAAACACACCCTTTGCGTGAGAAATCCTCACATGCTCTCCTTTTCTGAATTGTGGAATCACCTCTTTTGTTTTAATAGGATCCCCGTAAACTGTTTTCCAGACTGTCAGGGCATTAGAATGATTAACATTGACAGGTCTAATCTTGAGAGTCCTTTTAAGGAGCTGAGGTAGCACATCCATGTATCTATAGTTGTTATTAGCTGTAAAATACAACATTTTAGTTTTTAAAGTTCTGTTAAACTGTTCCACAATTCCAGCCTTGACTTCATTATTGGTAACAAAGTGATGAATCTTATGTTGTTGTTTTTCAACAGAATGTTTACAGGCTTGTTTACAAATTCAGTACCTGTCTGTTTGTAACTTGCCAGGCTTTCTTCCACCTTGTTTGGAAATAGTATCAAAAGTTTTGGACACTTCTTTTCCTGTCTTATCTTTCAGAGCCAAAGCCCAAACATACTTAGAGAGGATATCTGTAACAGTTAATATATACTTGTAACCATTGTTGTCCTGAGAATATTGTTGCATTCAACCAAATTTGCTTGCCACTGTGTATCTACTTCAGATACAATGGTCTTATTTCTTTTAAAGAGAATTCAGGCTGGTCTGTGCAGTGTAAACATCCTGACTTGAAAACCATTTAGCAACCTCTCCTATTTTCAAGGTCTTGATTTGCTTTTCTGCCTCCTTAAATTGAGGCTTCACACCTCCCAAACTACTAACCCTTTCAGGGTTATATATTATTTAGGCTTTTCCCATACCCTCCCATCTTAAGAGGTTAAAATAGATATGAACACGTTAAGTGTTTCCCAACCTTTGGTTTTTCGACTTCCAATTCCCAAAAGCCTGAGCCTTGGATGAGTCAGGGCTTCCATGTTCCAATTTATCCTCACTCTGAATGTCTGGTTTCAAAAGCACAGAGCTGTTTACAATCCCTGCAGATTTCAGAGTTCCTCCGGACAACTGCCTGTTGTCCGAGACATTCATGTTCTCATAAATCTGAAAATCAGGTTTTATGCCATGGCCACAATTACACTTCAGCTCAGACCACCAATGGGTGCCTACAGCATCCATATCTGCCGTGGTTGTGACTCCAGGGTCCTGAGACTCCTGCTCCATAAACATGGGTAGGTCCTGGTGCTTCAGGAATGGCAGGTAGCACCCCCTTTTGGGGCCAGATATCCAGCAGGATAGGGGGCTTAGTAAACCCCACATGTCCATGACTTGTTGGAGGTCCATCTCAGCTAGGGCTTAAGGGTCCTGAGATTTCTGGCCTATAAACAAAAATAAGTCCTCCTTTTTTCTTACAGCTTCAGGAGCATCCCCTCAGCCATGGAAGTTCTTGGCAATGTGAAACTGGTAAAACCACTCTTTAAAATAACTCACTTATCTAGAAATCCCTATTAGGGTCACTTTGAGTCAATTCCAATTTGGCAATAACTACAAAACAGGTCCCAAGCTATTTGTAAATATTCCATCCACTTTCAGCAATAACTGTCCATTATGCTACTGGGAGTACTTTTTCTGTTAATAACTATCATGCAGTACTACATACTGCTTCTTCCCAGCAACATATGCAGTATATGGGATAATGAATTTAAAGCATCTTTAAATTAAAAAACATGTTTTTATTCATCTTTAAGATGCAATATAGCAGTAAGCACCATGGGTGAATTTTGTTTTTTTGTACAGTACTGTAATTCCCATAAGTCCTTGCATGTAGAGCCATTAGTCAATAATAATGAAAGTTATCCAGCACATTTATAAGGCAAAATCTAGGGTTTTTTCTAAAAAAAAATTGGGTACAAGGAACTCTTTTCTCTCTAGTCTGTCTCACAGCTTTGACGACATAGATTGCTTTAAAATAAATGTGCTTTAATATAGCCTTTCGGCACATTATGCAAAAGAACCAAATACTGCACAAAAAACTGGGTTTCATGCTTCCACTTTTTAATAATATGATTTAAACTTGTTGCACCCATGAAGTACTCGTCCCTCTCTATTCAGCACTGGTTAGGGCTCATCTGGAGTAATATGCCCAGTTCTGGACACCAAAATTTCTGAAGGATGCAACAAGGATGATCAGGGGGACTGCAAACCAAGCCCTACAAGGAAAGACTGGAAGAACTGGACATATTGAGCCTTGAGAAAGAGAGACCAAGAGGGGATATGATAGCACATTTCAAATACTTGAAAGATAGCCATCAAGAGGAGGGGCAGGATCTGTTCTGGATCATCCCAGAATGCAAGACACATAATAATGGGTTCAAGTTACAGGAAGCCAAATATAGGCTGAATATAAGAGAAAACATTTTAACTGTTACCTTGGGAGATCGTGAGTGCTCAAATGTTGGAAGCATTCAAGAGAAAATGTCCACCTGTCAGATCAGACTTGACTTGGATTCTTCCATTGAAGGTTAGACTCAATGGCTTCATAGGCCTGTTCCAACTTAATTATTTTATGATTTTATATTAGACACTTGCACCCAATTGCTGAGTTCCCCACATTTATCCTTGATAATACTTATGCCAGCCTAATCACATTTACTAAAACTACCATAACTTAAGTAACAGGAGTCTTTCTTCTGTCTTCCATGGCTGTTGACTTTTAACTGTTTGGATACACTCATTAAGAATGCCGACGTGTTGCATACGAGTGGTTAAATGCCAAGATTTGGCAAGATACAGTATCAGCAAAATATGTATTTTAGCAGTCAAACCGTGCTTGCATTTATCCACTTAACTATTTGAGTGCTTCTGACAACATTTGAGTCTTGATATGAAAGTCTACACACACTTTAGTATCGTGGTCCTTAATTTACTCATCTGAAATCAGTAAAATCAGTTAATGAAAAACAGCAGTATATCATTTGAAAATTTATTCATCAACTTCTAAGTCAAATATCTTCCTTTGGGCAAAGTGAACTTAAATGGAAATCCTTTACAAATTCCAACTCTAGCAAGGAGTATTCTCTTAGAAATAAGTTTTTGTTTGTTTGTTTGTAAACATGTAATATGCACAGGCTGCTGTGGCACCCCAAAACTTGGTGGAAAAACATATTCTGACGAAGCCTTTGGAGGAGGGTTTCAGGGAGGCAATAGATTACAAAGGGGAAAATGATGGGAACAATATTAGGATTCCATTGGTTACGAGTAGAATTCAGGAGAGGTACACTGTAACTGGAGGTCTTAGGTATAACAAGATAGATTTATTAACCAGAATTGGTCTGTACTCTTAAAAATGCTCCTTACTCAGCTGGTCACATTAAGTAGAATAGATTATTCAAATATTGATTTCGGGCAAAATGAATCTTTGGGCATTTATCAAACAATAGAACAGAAATAGCAACAGCCAAACGTTTAGTATAAATAGACTTTATTGAAGTCAGTACCCTCTGTACTGAAGCTGAAGACTGTGTCTACATAAGCACGTTGTAACATTTCACAACTTCTAAAAGGAATGTCAACAATTACAACGATCATGCATACCATGGTCGATAATCACATTTTAGAAGCATTTTCAACCATTTCTAAAGAAATGCTTATAACATTGTTTTTATATATATATTTATATTTCAAACTACTAAACTGCAAAACATTGATCAGTTTTCCAGGATGAGCTACAGTGTGAACACAAAAAGTAGGCATACATGTTTAATTTATGAAATCAGAATGGAATATTTACTGTAAAGAAAAATTAAAAAGCTTTCAAATAAAGGCCATTATTGAACCAAAACAAAAAAGCACAACTTGAAACTTAAAGAGTTCTTTCATTGTTTTAAGCTGTCTTCTGAGCAACGTCAATTAAAATAATAAATTCAGTACTGCGAGTATTCCTTGGACTGAAGTTTGGCAATTATGCGATCCAATTGTCTCTTTGCTTCACACTGTGGGAAGTTGCCCATGTCATAATATTGGGGGGCAATTTTCACCAACCTGCCAAAGAAAGAAACGTCTCAGTTTTGCAAAGACCTGAACATCACACAGTGACAGCAATGGCCCAATAAATAACTAGTCATGATAATTAGACAATCAATCTATTTACTAATCTTTGCAAATGACTTAGAGGCGGAAGGTCAGCAGTTCGATTCCCGAGTACTGCAGGATGGAATGAACTCCCGTCTTTGTCCCAGCTCCTGCCAACCTAGCAGTTCGAAAGAAAGAAATTGCAAATAGATAAATAGGGACCACTTTGGTGGGAAGGTAACAGTGTTTCATGCGCTCCGGTGTCTAGTCATGCCTGCCACATGACCATGGAAACGTCTGCAGAAGCAGACAGCGCTGGCTCTTCGGCTTTGAAACAGAGATGAGCACTGAACCCTAGAGCCGGATACGACTGGCTTTCGAGCAACAGAAACCTTTGCCTTTACTATAAAATGTATTCTATTAGAAATATTGTTTCTAAATAAAAGGTATCTCCAAGCAATCAGGCAGTTACTATTTTGAAAGCTACAACCATCAAATTATCAATAGAAAACCCTTATAATATGCAACAATATAGAGCCCTGGGGGCACAGTGGTTAGATTGCAGCCAAAACATTGTGAGTTCACCCCAGCATGTTGGGGTCAAAATGGTGATTAACTTGTGAACTGCCAAGAGAGTGCACTAGGCACTATGGGGCGGTATATTAGTGTAATTACTATTGCTATAGTTCACTGTTTCCCAACCATTAGTTTTTGGATTTCAATTCCCAGAAGCCTATCTCAGTACTTTGCCTGATCAGTTCTTTTGGCAACTGATTTAGGCTTCTGGGAATTGAAGTTCAAAAACCAAAAGGTTGGGAAACACTGCTATAGCTAATTGTTCAAAGTGATTATTAGAATTTATGCATGACAGTAACAAAATAATTTCTATATTTATGAAACCAGAAAACCAATGCCACAGGCGTATGTATTTTCTTCTTCCACCATGCGTTCTCAATTCACAACCTTTCTGGTTTTATAATCTTTCATTACAAGTGAACTGGATAGATATAAAGTTTGACAACACAACAGGTTTGCTTGCAAAACAGAACCAAAAAACAAATCAAACCTAAACACAACTATCAAAAATGCACGGATAATGGAGAAGATTCTGTGCCACTTCCTAGACAAGAAAGCCCTAATGACACTTGTAATCTCAGCAACAGTTTGATGTAATGCTTTCAATGTGGAGTTATCGTGGATGAGTTATGAGAGTTGCAACAGTTGGTTCAAGAGGTGGAGATCTATCTCCTGATCTACCCAGCATACATTGGCTACCTGTAGGTTTCCATGCCATACTCAACATTTTTGTGATTACATATAAAGCCCTACATAGCTTGGGATCTCAGTACCAGTTGGAACATCTTCTCTGGCTAAGAAAGACAAGGCAGGAAGATACTTGATAAGTCTATTTTTCAGAATTATCCTATCTAGCATGGCAGTACACAAGTGTTTTTGTTTACAATGTCTAAAATGCAAATGGAGAAAAACCTCAGTGCATAAGGACTATTGCACAGCAGTTTCTTTTCTCTGCTAGCTCTTGTTTGCATGATAGGTTGTGCCATAAGCCCAATTCTGCAGCAATGCAAGTGTGAATGCACAAAGCTAAGCTTACATGTAGGCGGGGGTGGCACAGAGTGGAATGCTTTAATGATCAGTCTTGAGAGATCATGCAAGCAAACAGGATTTTGGCTAGTCACTACTTTTAAGTTTACTTTCAGGAAACTTAAGTGTAAAGCTTTCAAAGGGGGGGGGGATCATGTATGATTTTTAGAAGTCTTTGCAGAGAAGTGATGGTTATTAAAAAGATAAGACTTACCATTCTGGCTTGATGTCTGTACATGTGCGGATATAGTTCTTTGTGGTAAGAACAAACTCATTGTAAAGCACCCATTCAGGTTTGTGATCGAGAACTGTAGAAGGATGCAACTGGACTACCTGGTTATCTTTCACCGTTAGATAATGTCCTGTCCTTTCCAAATGTGCTACCTATATTAACAACAATTACATTCTTATCACAAATGAGATGCCTATTAGATACCAAAGTTAAATATTTTAGAAAAAGCAGAAAATCAAGATTTATGCATTACAAATGTGATGCCCATTACATTTCTCCCACAATGTTAGATGTTTAAGCAAAAGTGGGAAGTATGTGTGTCATGTTTTAACCCAGAAGCTCTGCAGCAAACTTTAATGGTAGATATATGTTTACTCTTTCAAACTACAATTGTGCATCAACAGTTAGGGTAACAATCTCTGGTTCTTTCTATCTATAGGGAGGCCATTTTTTCTATGTAAAAGAACACAACAATAACAATAAAACAAAACATGATGCTATGGCTTGTATACAAGTTTTTTCACCAGCACCAGAGTGGGAGTTGCTTGAAGAATTCAAATGTCTCTTTGAAACCAAAGAACAAAATCCAAGAAATATTTATCAACCAAAGTGGGACATCCACAACACAGAGGAATTGGATCCACATGTGCAGTCTCTAAAACTCAAAACCAAGATGGGAAGGGCCTTATCACCCTTTGTGGGAACATCAGCCTGATTTTTCACACACATAGCAGTGTGCTCACAGAACTTTTATATACATCAACTGCCCGTTCATTTCAAAATGAAACAGATTCCTACAAATGCAAAAAAGTATATAGTACTGCTTCATCTGAAGTTGATTCTTTGAGAAAATAGGGTTGATTCTTTGAGAAAAGACATCAAAGTCCAAACAGAATCATTGAATTATGGCACAAATTTCTGCCAACAAGAACCTGGCAACAGGCAAGCCACAAAGATGTATCACCTCAAGGAAATTAAATCTTTTCAAAATGGCTAACAGATGAGTTTTAAAATTTTCTTTCTATGCATACATAATAAAAGCATTAAGACCGATTTTAAGAGAAGCTCAGAATAAAAAAAGTTAATAAATGGCTAACAGAGATGGAGATTCACTCTCTAAACGTGAAGAGTTTTAACACCAGCTTGCAGTTCTCTATTTGCTATTATCACTGCTTTGCGCAATGAATAGAAAACCATTTGTAAAGTTATTCAGAGAAGTGGACGTTGGTGCCACGTCTTATACCTCCATCTGTTTGCCGCCTACATCTGTCAGGGAAACAATCGACCGCGTGAATAATGTCTAGATCCAAAATTAAAATGGATGAGGGGAAAATATGCAAGAGTTTAACTGTACGTTGGGAGGTGAGCTCAACTGTGAGCTGCTGTAGAATGGATTCTAGACAGGATAGCATCAACCTAAGGGGTTTTCTGGACTCATCACTATGTGGAGAAGCACATGAGACCATGGTGCTTTTTACTAGCTTAAGCTGGTTTAGCAAATGAAACTCAAGAATGGCTAGGATATCAGCACAATTATTCATATGCTACATAGACACCTCAAAGATAAAGACTGTATTTTAAAACTGTATATAAACATCTGCTACTACAAAATGTAGCCAGTTATATGCTGGTCAAATAATACAAAAAATTGTAACATCAACTTCATTTGGTAGCCTGGTTGGAAGAAAAGGCAACTTTCCCCACACTGAATGTGCCTGCACATTAAGATTTGCTTCAGAGTCCTTGCCTATGAAATCTACCTGAAAGATCTCATAGCTTATTGAATGCATTGTAAAGGGCCTTATATCGCAAGTGCTTTCTCAATTTTAGTGCACTCTTCCAAATGAGCTGCATTGTCTTCTAAAACTGAATTATTTAAATGAGCCTTAAAAATCACTTGAGGCATGGCACATAAGCTCATATGCCAGGGAACTATGTGCATGAACTTTCTTCCCCCGATGTTGAAATAAATGCTGTTGTTTTTCGTATTACTATCTTCGTCTGAAGGGTTGATGCCCAAATAATTGTTCACAAGTCCTTTAAATGGTCCATTTTCTAAAGCATTAATTTGCATTATCATAGCTGAACATACATACATACATACATACATACATATATATATATATATATATATATATATATATATATATATATATATATATATATATATATATATATATATATATATATATATATATATAAAAATATCTAATTGACAGTATAGAGTTGGAAATTTGCAAGTCCTTTATATGCACACTTACCTGCATGAAGTAACCAGTAACTAAAGCCTTTCTTATATTGATGTAATAGTCCCTGCTTGTGAAGTCTGTGCTTCTACGTGGCAAATTAAATCTGTCCATAATTCGTGACAGCTGTTGGCGTACATTGTCTGCAGACATCAGGGACCTGTAGTTAATGAAGTTGTCATAACACCACTGAACCGATTCATGATCTGCAATGTTAAAAAAAAGTCATGAATCACCTAAAATGAGCATTTTACCAAATTAAGCAATATAAACCAGCAATACAAATCTAGTGAGCATCCAAAATACTAAACACATTCCCATTTAAATAACAACTGCTACACCTTTTCCAATAGCTCTTAATTCTGCTATAGACTTTACATGTCAAAGTTTATATTTATGCTAATAAAGAGAAGTGAAATAAATGCTGAATTGTTCATGAATTTCAGAAATTAGGTTAAGGAAGCCAAAAGAACAGAAAACCACATGGGATAATAAATAGTATCAAATCATGGTGGGCTCGTGCATACCACTTATTCTACCACCAAGTCTTATGTTCTTTTCTTGGATTTTAGCCTGCCCCTATATGTATACACAAACTTCTAGAATAGGAGATGGCTTACAAATGTCACTTTCTGTTATGGTAAATGTAAAGACATTAACCTTGGTCAATATCAAATAAGTACAGTGGCTAGAGGTTTTGTTTTGATTTTTAAGTGCACCTACATGTCAATTCCAACTTAAGGTGACCCCTTCCAAAAAACCTTAGGTATAAAATACTCAGAAGTGGCTTGCCAGCCCACATTTTTCTTTTCTGGGGTGGGGGAGTAAGTGCTGTAGAACTGTGCAACTTTTGTAAGAATACATACGATCCCTCTTCTCCTGGAAGGCACAGTAGGGAACTGAATACCTGACTTCTGTCTTCATAGCCAGATACCCAACACTCTGATATATCCAGCTAACTACAGCCAAAAAAGCACAATGCCTTAATGGATGCTACTCAATTATTGGCTAGGAAAAGAGAAAATGAATCCACATTTACCACTCCAGCTCCAAACAGCTGGTGAGTATCATTCCAGCTTCTCTGAATGAACTATGTCAGTGTACCTTTGGCCATTGGCTTGATCTAGGTAACCATGCATGACAAGATGCACACAAAATTCCATTTCTATTAGCAAAGGTATAAACATAAACAAAGGTACTATGCAGCCTGGCAAAGTAAGCACTGGGATTTTTTGAACCATGACTCCATTCATACTGTTCAAAGTGTTCTTTATATCTAGAAATGTGCTGGTGTTACCAAATGAGAAAAATATTACATTGTTGAAGGGGGGGGGAATTTGAGGACCACTTGTAGAACGCTAAGACACATACCTGCACCTGGAGTTCCAATCACAGACAAGCAAATAGTTGCAATAGAAAAATACACATTTTAAACTAAAAAATACGTACCATTAAAGAAACCATAGACTGTCTGAAATCCTGTTGGCATTAACTACACTTGTAGAATGCTGAGGATGTCATCAGCAAGGAACAATTTTCAGAAATTACTTTTCACTTGTTGTGCAGCTCCCACACAATGAAAGGATTCTACAGGAGCCATGGGACAGAAGTAATTAATTTCCAAAAACTGCCCATGCTGATGATGTCATCAGCCTTTCACAGATGTATTTATACCAATAAGATTACAGCCATTTTTCCTTCTCCAGAATTTCATGGTCTCTGGCATTACTCTTTTGATCTCCCAGCTACACTTTAAAAACATTTCACTTTTCACTTCTTTAACATCATTATTTTCAACTTTTGATATACAGATTGGTTTTTGATATCAAAAGCATTGATGGAAAATAAGAAATCAAAACCAAGAGTTTTAGTTTAATGTTAGCTTTTGTTGCTCAGGTCTACTTTGTCAGACATGGGAGTGAGACTCCATGAAGTCTCACTCCCACGTCTGACAAAGTAGACCTGAGCCACGAAAGCTAACATTAAAATGTAACAGTTAGTCTCCAGGGTGCTACAATGTTTTTGTTTTGTTTATTCTCTGATATACTTGAAACACAGACTAACATAGCTACTATTAAAAAAGCTAGATTGTCAGTCATCCTTTGTTCAATGGGGGAAAAGTACTATTTTTGTCACTTTGATCTTGGGTTTAACTTTTCATGCAGACCTGATTAAAGACTGGTGTTACTGGGAGAGTGAAAGCATTAAAGCAAATAACACTAATGGAAGCAAACAATATTCACATGACAATGCTAGCACAATTACTCTCTCTTCTATGAATCAACTCCTAACTACTAATTCCTCAAGTGTCATTCAGAGTAATATTAGCATTCCAAATTGGCAACTACCGTAGCCTCTTGCTCTCCTTTCAACCAGGAAGCATGTTTTCCCCCTCCATTTTGTCCACGGGGAGTAGAGACAATGGCATTGAAGGTAAGTGAAACCCTTTCTTTTTAAGCACAGGTTTGGTTTCCCATTTAAATGCATTGGGAACATACAAACAGAAAACCTATGTATACAAGAAATTTATTTCCAATGCATTTAAATGGGAAATTGCGATTTTCACCCTCTAGTGGCCACTTGTTTTTCATGTTTTTTTCCTTCTGCCCCAACAGCTGAACAGCTGAGAGGCGGCAGTAGTAGTCTTCGGCCAGCTGCAAATATTCTTTTACAACAGCCGAAGACCAGCATTTGGACTATAAGACACATCCTCATTTTCTCCCCACTTTTGGGGGAGAAAAAGTGCATCTTATGATCCAAAAAATATGGTACACTAATCTGTGACTGATCTTTTATTTAGGATTCCAGAAGAGCTTTTGACATGCTCCTAGAATGCTAGTTAATCTACCCCCGCTCCTCAAATTCTTCTACATGACTCAAGCAAAAATTCTAAATCTGAGCCATGAATGTTCTCATCACCTGCAATACTATTTTTACTTTGAGTAACTCTACACAATGAAAGTTGCTTTGTTTTCTATCGACTGAGCACTCAATTGCAATTTAGCAGTATGCAAGAAAATACATGAGCTTTTTCTTTTCATGTAGACAGCAGCTCACAATTTTGCCTGACCTTGGATCGTAACCATTATTTTTCTTTATTCAGAAGTAAAGATCAAGCCCACCATGATATTATTAAATCATATCCCTTTTTAAAATTAGCAGTGAACAAAAATATATTAGCAACAATTCAGGCTTAATTTTGTCAATGAACAAATAAAGCTTTTTATTATTATTACTTTGGTCATCCCTTCCCTCCCCTAACTTTCAAAGCTGAGTCCACCCTGCCCACTGCACTTTTCCCAACATGTCGTTTTCTGTCAAATGATTAAAGGGTCCACTGCTTTTTTTTTTTTGCTAAAAAAATGCTCTTAAATCTAAATCTAAATTTTAAAATACACCAACAAATACAGGCAGTGATAGGGACACTATACAAGCGATCAATCTCTCAAATTGAACATCCAAACTTAACAAAACAATTTAACACGCAGAAAATGCAAAACTACCACCAATGGAGCATTTGCAAAGCATTTGCCATACATATCCTAGTAATCTTTGCAACTATCATGAAAATAAAGTCACATTTGTTATCTGCATGGTGCAGACTGAGCAGAGGCGGAGAATGTGCGTGTTTTGCCCTATCTACCTAATGACTTCAAATCAGACAAGACATTCTATTTGTAGTGTATCCCCAATATGCAACACTGATTTAAGGTATTTCCACTATACTCTTCATTGTCAGCGGTGATGTATAATATAGCAATTGTTCCCACAAGAAAATTGCCAACTGGAGTTAATATATATTGATTGAACTGTCAACAACACATGCTAACAAATATACAAAAATCCCAAGTTAATACTCACTTTGTTTGAAAGCATGGTAGACATTCAGCAACGTCAAATGATCTCCATCTATGTGGGCAAATCTCATCTTGGCCTCATCTGCTGCTTTCTTGGCTTCCGTGGGGCGAACAAAACACTGTGGGACTAAACAAGGTTGGTATGGGCCCAACACAAACGCCCATATCGATGAGTCACGCATTCACAGATAGAGGAACAAGGCCTAGCTAGGTCAGTTCACAGAGCATAGGGCAGGGCAGGATGGCCTCCAACTGCATCTTGGACTGTCTACTACCTTGATTTGGTACATCAACACCTAACCACATCTGCAAGACAAGAGGGTTTCAAAGCTACAGAATGCCTGATTATTTTGACTAGAAGTAGGCATTAAAAAAAATCTGCTCTGAAGGCCATCAAAATTTCAAAGACGTGTACTGGAAGCATCATGACCTCAGTGCAAACCAAATGCTGATAGCTTTACCTAATGCAATGGAGACAATGCATATTCAGAGTAGTAGTCTATAGTTAACAACAATCTGTGTAAACAAGGGGGTATTCAGCAAGAGGAACCCCTGAAAAATATTGACCTGAATCCCACTGTATATTTCTACTGGCCTAAAGCCAGCAGCATAAATTTCAGCAGCAAATTACCATAGGTTAAAAAGTCAGAGTAGGCATTTCCTGTCAGAGCCATGTGATGGGATATGAAAAGAAATACCTATACCAACTTCTTGACTTATGGTGATTTGCTGTTGGAAGTTATGCTGCTGACTGTTATACCAGCAGGCTTAACTAACAGGATTCAGGCCATTGTGCTTACAACTATTCCACTGACAGAGAATAAGTGTATTACAGCTCTGTCACCAATAGCAGGCATTGCTATCAGCACTGGGGGAAAAAAAGCATAAATGAAGAATTATATGTATATATAGCTGTCCAGGGCTATGATAATAGCGGCAGTGGTGGAAGGTAGACTGCCCAGCAGCTTGATCAGATTTTAACTATAAAATCTCAATTTAGTAGATTGAGATGACTGTCATTTTCTTTATGCATAGCTTTCACATTAAATAATGTGGTTGTTGTTGGTTTTTTTGGGGGGTGACTTCTGAAAAATGAAGGATATGGAGAATATTTAATACCATCAGCACTGTTTTTTTTCACTATTAAGAAAAAGTAGCCCCTTCATAAAGTAGCTCATAAGATGAGTCAGAGCTATTTTATCTACATTATAAAATGTATTTCATACATGAAAAAAGAACTATTTTTTTCACTAGAGATTATATATAAAAGCAATATTCCACTTAAACACATACATAGCTTTTAAGTGAAACTAATCACTTTGGATAATGAAAAAACAACAAGGTGAGTGTCTACCTGTTCCTTATAATTTCATATATATTTTTGCCCTGCTTGCAACCCAAGCTCATAAACCAACCGATAACCATTTTTAAAAACGTAATAATAATCAGTCATATTTAAAACTAACACTACAGAAGCACTGGGAAAAGATTAAAAAATACAGAGGTTTACTGCTACACATAACTGCAATATGCCAACTGCAATACTGCAAGAATCACACTGTTTACAGCGTATAAATAAATAAAAAATCAGAACCCAAGTCCAAGAGATGAGTTGCTGTAAGATCAGGTATAGTGCACCATTTAGAAACAGGTAGTGTTTTAAATGTTGTGGATCTAAAGCTAATAGTCTTTTCACTATTATGGCATAATTTCATTAACTGAATGATATAATAACTAGCAATTACAGATAAAAATTAGTCATGTTAATACTGCAAGTTTTTAGAGTGAAGAGCAGTACTAATTTTTATCAGCTACAAGTTATCTTACTGAGGTCTTAATTTTAAAAATTAGAATTACTTCAAATCAGCCAGCTCTGGTAAGAAATATTAATCTCTCATTTATTATTTCTATTACTTATTGTAACAGAATAAAGTTCCTATTCTATATCCTCTCATATGACAGTAAGCCCGACTGTATTTAATAAGGCTTACTTCTGTGCAGAAATGTATAGTAAATGTATAGCTTACTGACTAGTAAGCTTATTATTTTATACAGTCCCACATACATTTTGTTCAATACGTTATGTTAATGAGTCTGCTGATATAATTTGTGGAAACATGTTATGTTAATGAGTCTGTTGATATAATTTGTGGAAAACAACATGATTTTAGAAAGATGAACCTTAACTGCATTCAAATAACTATCATATAAAACAATTTTCTTTCTGACTGTATTTTAATAAAAAGTGTTTTCAACTAAAAATGTAGTATGTGTGTGAGTGTGTGTGTTTAAGTGCCTAGCTTGAAGTATCCATATAGAGGAAGACACATTTTAAGTAAAATTACTGCTTCGAGGATTTTAGATTTACAATAACAAGGATTTAAACATATGTGACACATTGCACAAAATTGGATCAAGTAGTTTGTTTTGATGAAAATGAACGGCAAAGTAAGGCAGGCATCAACCTACCACCACCTCCGCAAACACGGCTACAATTTACATGAAATAATCAGATACTGCCCTGCCCATCTGCTCTGAGTCTGAACTGTCAACACTTTGTAATAAACATTGTTGCTTGGTTTTAGAAAAATACTGTTGTCAATATGCTAAAATATAGTGATAATTTGTCTTATCTAAAAATTTTATCTTATGATTTACTGCAAACCTGCTCATTTCAAAGATAACCAAATTGGAAAGTGTCTATGTCTGCAATTATGATAACGCACAGTTGACATCTCGATAGTTGTAGAACACAAGCAGAAGTTGCTAAGTAAGAGAGGAGGCTTGGCATATAAACCTTTTCTTCCCGGTGTACTACTTCTATATATTTCCTTGGAGCAAATAGTTTTAAGCTAGTATCCAGGGTATCACACTTTAGTTTTGCAGAACTCAGAGGAATCTGGACTTATTTTTCAAGCAAAAGCTTGCCTTTGTCAAAGCACTTTTGAAACCCAGTCAACTTTCAAAGCTGTTCAGAGCTTAAAACCTCCCACAAGGTATGTCCAAATGCCTAGATCCTCCGATATGACTCTATGGATCAAAATTCAGTTAAATTCATCTACTGAAACAGAAGACTGCTGTTCAGACAAATCTTTTCTATCAAGTCTGCATCTTCTAAATTATAAAAGAATATGAAGTAAGGGCATTAGGAAGTTGCTTCTCCCTATAGCACTCCCTTTAACAGTAGACATTAGGGAAGTTTATGTAATGCACTGGAATTCTCACATAAGCAACTAGAAGTTAGTAATTATGTATCTGCAACCACACATTCAAAGATTGACAACTGACATGGATGATTGTTATTGCTGCTCACTCTGTTAAAAAAGAAGAATGAACAGAAGAACAATTTTGATAAACAGAAGTGTGTTCTATTATCTGAAATCCTTAACAGAGATTTCTGCTACCATGAAACAAGTTAGATCACAACTTAACACACAATAACTTCTTTAGCTTCAGCGTTGATTTCATTTATAAACTTTACTCCATTATGAATCAAACTATACAGTAACTTCGAGAAGCACAATTCAAACTTTTTAAAAGTTGTAAGTTCTGTTTCAGGAACAATTATACAAACTTCTCCTAATTGGAGATCTGTGTTTTGACAGGCATCTCTGTCCCTGCTATTACCTGACAGCATGGCAGTAATAGACAGAATCTCATTAGAACAGTTGTAGTCGCAACTTGCAATAACCATTTTAGCCAGCTGTGGATCAAGTGGAAATTCTGCCATCATGGATCCCAGTTCAGTCAAGTCACCATCATCATTTAAAGCAGCCAGGTAGTTCAAAAGCTCTAGGGCTCTCATCAAGGTTTCTGGAGCTGGGGGTGGGGGAGAGAAAGGCACTCATTAGTTAAGCTGCCTTAAATAAGCAATAAAATAAAATTCACCCAGTCCCAATCAGTACATTGTTCATTCAATGAATGACTAAATTCAGATTATAACATGTTATTATCTAGCAACAAGTTATTCAAAACTCTGCAGTTGGTTTTAAGAGTTTTGCTCCAAATGATGTATGGGCATGAAAAGGCTGACTTGCAGACTCTCTTCCATACACTTCATATTTGTAAATGAGCGCATTTATTACGATGTATTTGTTTAAAAAGCTACTTGTCATAGCATACAACATCTTCTTAAGGTGCTCACAGAAATACATAAAGTAAGTCAAAAGCCAAATTATCTCATAACACAGGATCAACGCTGCCTTCCATACTAAGAGCTGTGGCACAAAAAATTTGCTAAATTGCAAGAATAGCCAAACATTGGGCTAGTCACTGTTATTCACTTTATTTTATCCACTATACATTCCCATTTGACCCACCGTCTTAGCAGGAAGATAGTAAAGGGCCTCCACTGTGCATTTTTTAAATGTAATATAGCACTAACTTGCTATGACAGTGATTTGGCTCATCCTTCCTGTTTAGATTAGTAGTCCATTACCAATTTTGCCAGTTTCTGTTGTCTGAGCCAATGTGAGGGCAGATCAACAGCAAAGGCTGCGAGTATCCATCCTTAAAATTTCTACCTCTTAAAGCTGTGACTACAGTCTCTACATACATTTGGTTCAGTATGTTATGTTTACTGGGTCTCTTGATGCAGTTTATGGGAAATAATGGGATTTTAGAAATATGAACTTTAACTACATTCAAATAACAACAGGTATCATCAATGGGTAAATAATGAGAGAGAGACAGGTCATGTGCAATTAATCTATTGAACATGAAGAATCAGTGGAACCTACAGTGGAACTGATCACAAAATTCTCACAGATTCAATGGGGCTAACTCTTTCAAAAGTAGCACATTCTGGCAAGGGGAGTTGGGGTGACTGTTACTGTTATATCAACTTGATAATAAACCATGTATATTTAAAAGCAAGTAATCCCGAAGTCTCTAACTGAAAAGGAAAGCAAATAATCTGGATATTTCTTATTATATATATCCACAAACATAATTTTTGAAATTCATAAATTGTACCTGGTGGGTCCATAAAATCAAAGTGAACTAAATCATCTATACCAAGTTTTTTCAGTTGTAATACCACAGAACCTAAATTGGATCTCAAAATCTCAGGATACGTGTTGTCCTAGAAAAAGAAATATTTTAATTTTTCTTCACTTTAGTAGTATACTTCATTTTTTCATATCAAACTAGGAAAACATCACAATGTTACTCTTAAGAAAAACAGAGATTGGCCATACAGCCAATCCAGAAGGCTTCATCCACAGGAGGAACCACCACAGTTCTATAACTGATTTTCCTATACTGCATCTTCATAAGCTAAGATATAGATTACCTGCAGGTCTGTGAACAATTACATATATTCATAACCATGCATACACTGAAAACTACGTGAATCAGATTCAAACCTACAATTACCAAACATCAACAGTAAAAGAATCACCTGTTACATTACCAAAAATGCCAATTACATTGTGAACCACTTTAAGTTCTATGAAGCAGTAAACAATGTAATTGTACTGCTATTGCTACCACAGTACATAGACCCTGTTACTAGAAACAGAGACATCAAGTTTCAATTTTCAGATTTAAAACATCTAATTGACAGGTAATGAACTTCCATTTTAAAGAACTAACTTTATAAGGGGACCTGGCCCCTTGAAACAATTTGTGACAAACAGATGCAAAAAAAGGTTGGACAATAGCTGCAAAACAGTTATTTTACTATAAACTGGACACAAAATCTAGTCACGCAATAGTGTCAATATTTGGGAAAATATCTGGAGATGTAGTAATACCTAGGGTGAAAAGCTGATACACTATAATGACTAGAAAGCCTACCATATTTCAAAAGCTAAACAAAACAATTCTTGAAACTAAAATATCAAAAAAGAAAGATTGGAATTTGAGTCACTTTATATTGGCTTATCCTTCTTACTCTGAAGAGATGCTTTAACATTACTACCAATGGATGTACCCTAAAACATTAATTTTTCTAATAATGTGTTTAAAGCTATTTTATTTAGTGATGTTTTAACAGTTTAGATTTCATTGCAGTTTCATATTAATATTTTAATTTATTGTGATTTTAAACATATAGCTTATGATTAACACTTAATGAGATAATTAAAAGTTATGAATTTGGTGATAAATTTAGAGGAATGATCAAACAATTATATCAACATGGAGCAGCCAATATAAGGGTAAACGATGTTTTCACATAGGAAGTAAGACTTGAAGCGGGAACAAGACAGTGTTGCCCATGATCGCCAATATTATTCATTATGGCAATGGAATTGCTAGCGAATGCCATTAAGGAAGATAGAAATATTGAAGGAGTTTTAGGAAATAAAATTAGTTTTTATGCTGATGATACTTTGATAGTTATGAAAGATCCTAGGAAGACATTGGAAAAAATTCAAGGACATTTAAATGAATTTGAACAGATGACTGGATTGAAAATAAATTGGGATAAATCTGAAATGATATGATATATGATATGATAAATCTTTATTGTCCTTGTCCTGCACAGAACGAGATTGGAAAAAACCACTTATCAACCCAACAAAATCTAAACAAAATACAACTATACAAAATTATCAACATACTACCACCCCACATATACACATTTAACCCCTAAAAAGCTCTAAAACTCTAAGACTCTAAAAACTCCATACAGAAGCTCCCTCATAGACTGCATTGCACTGCATTCAAAGCCAGAACCACTTTTGGGTAGAAACTATTTCTCAAGCGGCTGGTCCTGGTCTTTATGACCCTATACCTTCTTCTAGAAGGCAGAAGCTGAAAGAGATCATTTCCGGGGTGCGTACTATCCTGCGCAATCTCTACAGCTTTCTTATAACACCTGGCGGCATAGATTATTATGTAACATAGATAAAGAAGAACAAAAGAAAATAAAAGGCAAATTTAAATTACAGATTAGAGAAAGTTTGAAATATCTGGGAATAAATATCACAAGTAAATCTGATGATTTAAAGAGGTTAAATTATGAAAAACAAAAAAAGAAATTAAAGATAAAATTCAGCAGTATAAAAAATTGAAGTTGTCATGGTTTGGTAGGGTTGCATTGTGTAAAATGATGTTATTCCCGAGAATTAATTTTTTGTTTGATGCCCTGCCAATCCAGCTCAACAATAAAGAAATTAAGAAATATCAAAATTTATTAAATAATTATTCTAACACTGAACATTCTTCCCGAATGAATGATCTATTGCAATGCCATATGGAGTTGCATTTCAGTTTGGAAGTGATTAATCTGGGTTGTTATGAACTAGTTTTTTGATATTATGTAATGCTGCAGTATTATTAGCTTGAAAAGAAATCCAGTAAATTGCAAGTTATATACCTGCATCTCAGTTTTGTACGCCTTTTCTGTATACAGCCGGAAACATTTGCCTGGTCTAGTACGCCCAGCACGGCCAGCTCGCTGCTGGGCAGAAGCTTTACTTATTGCAGTCACTAGAAGAGATTCCACTCTTATTCGAGGATTGTATACCTATTTGGCAGAAGAATCAAATGCAGTAAAATGACCTCAAATTAGGACAAGTTTATAAAATTTCTCCTTTAAGTCTCTATAAAACTACACCTTTTAAATGTATTTTCAACATTTCCGCAAAATGCCAATGCTATCCATATGGATTGTAAGCCATGAAATATACCAACTATGATTTTCTGCAGACTTTATTCACATTCAGTAAAAATAATTTATACACTGCCCTAGATACGACTGGCTTTCGAGCAAGGGAAACCTTTACCTTTACTTACCAGCTAGTCACACTGGGATATAACAAACAGCATAATTTTTAGAGACAACTCGTCTTAAGTTAAGAAATCACCACAAACATTTGAACAAAGTCCTCTTCAAGCAATGTAAAGTTCCACCTGCCTAAAATGAGCCAAACAACCAAGAATGGCACAATCCATGCCCATTCCCCACAACCAACTCTGCATTGCACCATCGGAAATTGCTTCATGAATAGCAATTCTGTTATGTAGTAACCACATAATGTCAAGTTACACCTGCAGTTATGTAATAAAGTTTTGTCTACTAACTACTGTATACTCAGTTGTATGACACAGTGTGCAATGCATGCTGTCTACAGTTATTTCTTAACCTGGGGTAATTTGCCCTAAATGTTATACTGTTTGCATATCTATATAAAAGGATGTTGGTCATTTTTACGCTTTTAATTTTTCTTTTGTGAAATATCCAGACTGCAAGTTGATGAGTTTATACAGAAACAAAATAATACATAAAAATTCCTTTGCTCCAAACCTCCTTCAATAAATAACTTACAACTACAGGTGAAACTCGGAAAATTAGAATATTGTGCAAATGTTCATTCATTTTTCTTAAAAGGTGAAACAAATATGAGATATACTTACTACAAGCAAAGTGAGATATGGCATGTCTTAATTCGTTATAATTGTGATGATCATGGCGTACAACGTACATTAGATTATGTGATGATTATGGGGTACATGAGATTGGGGGATTGGGGTTTTCATAAACTGTTAACCATAAGCATAAATATTATCACAAAGTAAGGCTTGAACTATCTCGCTTTGCATGCAATGAGTCTATCTCATATATTAGTTTCACCTTTTAAGTTGCATTACTGAACTGAATGAACATTTACACGATATTCTAATTTTCCGAGTTTCACCTGTATACGGATATTATCATTATTCACTATTCCAAAGAAGTGTGTAGTTGTTTGTTTCAAAATTTAAATCTGAAATACAGTACTGTATGTCTAAAGTAATTTGTTCCAAAAAGTTGCATCATTTTTAAGCAATACATTAAGTCATGTCATAGCTAGCTATCAACTAAGTTTACTTTAAATGTGTCAGAATTTAATAAATTGCCTATTCAGAAATTACTTTTCAAAGTAGCTTTTTAATAAGCAATTCAGGTGCCTCTCTCACATTTTTAGTACAAAAAACAATCCAGCAAAAATCTGACTGAAATCTAAACTAAAATCTTTTGAAAGCTGAAAACTGCTATATAACCCATTATTATGGCACATTTCAATATTTTCATAAACTCTTATAATGGAGTAGTTGCCCCATCCCTCAATGACGTGCTTCTGAAGACCGATTCCATTAAGTAAGAATACAGGAAACAGAATAATAAAACTAAAATAATCTTTGCAGTACAGTATTTCCACTTTAATTTCAGTAGGAGGAGCCATGTAAAACCTGCATTTACCTTCTGTTTAGCAAATCCAGGATCAATGACAAATACAACACCATCTATCGTCAACGATGTCTCAGCAATATTTGTTGATACAACAACCTGTTGAAAGTATAATAATGTTTTTGTGCACAATACAAAAACCATACAGGCAAATATAAGCAATTTATATTTAATAAAGAACGAGTCCAGTATTCTGTTAAAGTACATCTAGCTCAATTATGGACATCGTACAAAATCAGACTTGGGCCTAACAATGAAGTGTGGTCTGATATCAAGGTGTCAAACCAATTACCATAATCACTCTATCTTGAAAGCCTTGTTGCATATCATGCAGATTACAAAACAGTGTGTTGAGAGAAGAGAAAGCAAAAGCCAAGGCTTCATCACTTTACACTTCAAGGCTACATAAATTGTTTGATTGTAACCAAAGATTACTGGGATAACTATGTGAATTAACAGAAGATTTTCAAACATGCTCAACTATTTCAAAAAAGGATATTTTAAAACTATAAAACTTGCCATGTAAATATAACTCTTCCCTGTAACTGCTAGGTTATAGGACTTAAAACATATGGGAAGAAAATCTGCTTGCAGAACTTAAATGTGTTCTGTGATCTACAACCATTTTAACTTTTGGAAAAGCCTGAATTAATGTCATGTTTTTCCCTCAAACATTATAAAATAACAAAGGAAGGGTGGAGCTAAACCAAAACTGCCACAGGGACAGTCAAAATCCTATCACTCCCACAATGTGACATTGCAATTTATGTATTTATATTTTTAAAAGTCTAAAATATCAACACTAACTACTGCTGTCTTTGTGTTTTCAAGAGTGATATATTCAAAGTGAGTATCAGAAATGTCATGTTTATGAATCTATAAAACTAGTTTCATGGAGACTTCAGTGGCAAAGAGGAAAAATGAACATAAGCATTGTTGGTCAGAGGTTCTTATTTATACCATAACCTCACAATGCGCATGTGCGTTTTACGGCTGAAGTAAATGTGCCCACTTCCAGGTGCTGCGGTGGGTCAGATGGAATGGTGTTGCGGGCCGGGTTCAGCCCACGGGAACCCCTGCATTAAAATGATTGATTTTAGATCCCAAACACTGATATTTATTATGATACCATATCAAGGATTTTTAACAGATCTCAATTCACAGATAACACAATAAAAGGTAATTCTTTATGAAACCAGGCTCTAAACAATTTAGGATTTTACATTAAAACCAGTATTTTGGATTGAACTTGGTGACAAATAGAAAGCCAGTTGAACTATTGAAGGACTGTTGTTGTGCGATCTCTACAACTAATAAAACCAAAACCGGTGCAGTTAACGGTTACACAAGCTGAAATCTACATGCTCACAACCTCAATCCTAAGTTGCATGTAAGACCCCTAACATTCAGAAGAATACAGATGGTGTTTGGATAAAACAACATTTTTTTCTCCAGTTTGGAGTAAAATTCAGTTGACAGAGTGGAATCTCTTCAGTTACTGGGGAGATAGTCATGCATTATGATTCTCCAAAGTACATACCAGGGCCAAGTCTAGTAAACACCATTAAATTTAACTTAAACTAAAATTCAACACTATAACTTGCTTATACTGGGATAAGACCATCTTAATTTAATTTAATAGTCATATAAATATGACTATTAAATTAAATTGCTTTTCTACTTTTGCCAACTTCAAATGTGTAGGCATTGACCCTCTTCTTTCAGAAAAAGGAATATCAATTTCCTTGCTAACTTCAGTTTTGTCAACAACACACCCTCTTTAAAAAAAGATCATAAATCTGAGTTTTTGGATCTTCATGGAAACCTGAATTCATTAAAACTATGAAAGTAAAGTTCACTCATTAAGTTCATTAGTTTAAAATTAAGGGCTTGTCCAGGCAGGCCAAAGTATTGCAGTAAATATGCACAGCCACGTACAGTTTGTCCCAAGTGGACCATGGCATACCAATATTGATGCACAAAGTGCTCTGCAAAAGCCAAATTTCTGGAAATCATTTTTCTGAGCTTCCAAGAAAAAGTTTTTATAAATTCTTTCATAACTGTAGTTTTGGCTCTAGTGATTTCTTTTTCACTTTTAAAGCTAATTAAAGGGCTGATTAAAGGGTTCCAACTGAGAAACTGACACAAAAAGGAACCCAGAACTAAACCTGCACTCCCATAACAAACCCATTTTTTAAAAAAAAATAGAAACCTCCCAGGAGGATCCAATAAGCATGGAAAACAAGGGCAATAATACTGATCTGATCGAATTCATCCTTCTACCATTTATAGTATTTACCAGGAAGAATTTTTAAAAATGCGGAATCAGGTGTTTTTCCTTGTGTGGACAACATAATTATGCCATCCTGTGGGTATGTGAGAATATTCAAAGTCCTGCAGCAGCTCATTCCCATGTCCCTCCCAATTGGTTTGGTCAAATCACGCCCTGCATTCCCTATGCCAGGTAGCTGCCAGCTTGATCAGTCTCTCAGAGAAGATCCTGAAACTTGCCCATTGGGCTGCTTCGAAACCTCTGCTCTCCCCTCCTCCTCTTGTTATGTGTTCTGCAGTGCACTACTGCAGGGTAGAAGCATGAGAGGGAGGCTTAGCAGCATGAAAGGGAGGGTTAACAGCAACTGTCACCACCTTTGCTTTCATGAGATGTAGAAGAGGCAGGCTTACCTCCACTTAAAAGGCAAATCAATTACGCATTAATTTCTATATTTTGAGAACTGGGGAAGAAATCTTGAAACAACTTTCTCGGGGACAAAAAAGGGGGAGGGGATAGGATGTTTCTCAAATATCAACAGCACTGAACACATAAGGCTTAAAATTTACCTTCAGTGTAAATCGAAACAACCAATAGCTTTATAATATAAACACAGAGTTTCAAGAAGCAGATCCTTTTCAACCCAATTTATCAGGGTTTCTAGCAGGCTTTAGCTTTCTATTAAAAATATTTCTGCACAAACTAACCCAGTGAGAATTCCTTAAAGAGTACGAGATGGCAGCATTAGTAAACTTACCTTTCGTCCTATTGCACCATTCTGTTTTTTGGGAGGAGGGGGCTCAAAAATTCTCTGCTGTTGCTGCGGTGGAAGTGTGGAATATAATGGAATGATCTTAATGTCACCAACTTCAGGGCCCAGATCATCGATTTCACGCTTTATCCTCTTACAGGCTTCATCTATTTCCTATACAGATGGAAATCCATAAAAACTTTTAAAGGTTTTTCCCCTCAATTAGATTGCTATGATTACTTTGAAAAAACCCTTGCTTCAAATCAGGCTATTTTAAAATTAATTTAGACACTTGTTGAATTTTCATTGGGAATTCCACAGCAGCCCCAGACACCTCATATTCTTTATCTGACTGAGCATAACAGCCTTATTTGCATTCAACACCCTTTTTTCTTTTAGTCGCATTTCCTAATTAATTCTGTACAAATTGTAGAGAAATTGAAATCTCTCACCCAGGAACATTAAACTGCACTCATGACCTTTTCAATTTTCACAATCTAAAAGAAATTGATGTGCAAGATATTTAAAATAAGCCAATTAAGCTTTAATGTCACGTATCACTAATGCAATTATATGGAAGATTTGCTTCATTGTACCTAACAAGAACAAACACCTTTACAGTATAAACATAGATTTGCAAGAAGCAGATCAGTGCAAGTTACCAGGGCTTCTGATAGACTATAACATTTTGCCCCCAATTTTTTCTCTTCCCAAGTTGAGGCTGCAAGAATCTAGTGCCTCAACATACCCTCTTAACAAGTTCAGTTAGTGATCTAAGCAACTTTCTCAAGATTTAGCATAGCCTAATAATCTAAATTTCTGTGCGAATTACAGAATACATGCCATTATGGTTCTACCAGATTACTTCACATTAAATCGAAGAGCACAACAAACAGTAGGCTGAAATTGCTATCTTATGCAAGATTAAGTTATACTAGTAGAGGCATGCATTAAGAAGTTTGCATGCATGTCATAAACTATCATTGTTCTACTAAACTCTAGAATCATACCACCTATCAAGCACCGTACAGGTGCAACTCAGTGAATCTTCAAACCATGTAAGAACTAAAGAAAAAGAAACCAATCAGCGTCCTATTTCTACTTCTGTCTTTTAGGATCACATTGTAAAGAAACAAGAAATGGACTTTTTTAAAAAAATAATAATAATACCTACACTCTCTTTCTTAAGAGATCCTCATCCTCATTATTATTATTTGCAAAATTACTTCAATGTATAAAGGTTAAATAACAGCATCATTCTGGGTTAGCATGCCCCCTACTGGTCTACTAAATCAGAAATAAGATTTTACATTTGATGGATATAAGATTTCACTATTTTGAACCTTTGAACTTTTTAAACAATTCAGTCTTCTAGTTATGCTATAAAAAAACACCACAACTTCAGAACAGGACAAACGTTCAGAAAAAATCCATTAACCCAGCAGCACATCATATTAGTTAGATCAGTCATGACAGAAATAAAAACTATGGATTCCACAGTCTACTTTTAAATTGCTAAACCTTTTATAAGAGAAGAGCAGGTGCACTTTGCAAATGGCAAATGTACAAAATTAGCTCCATAAGCACTTAACATAATTTCCCCGAATGCTATAAAAGTCATAGTCTACACAAAAGCATTTTATAGAAAGCTGAATTTGATGAAACTCCAAGTTTTATATTTAGCAGGGAAATCTGATGGACGGCAACAATAGTAGCTTACAGAGTTTTCAAAATGTACAGATCTCACAATGAGACTACAAATGAGGAGGGAGTTTCCAATGGCTTTAGTTACTAGATCTGTTCCCCGGATGTGCAACAAAATCATAGATTTTCTAAGAATCTTGCTTGGAAGTCTAGCTTATCTGGGCAATACCAGATGTGCTGTTGGAATAGTAAGTGCAACTCTGAGGAAAAAGCATTATTC
The DNA here is from genome assembly GCA_035047345.1 of Bradypodion ventrale. NCBI lineage: Eukaryota > Metazoa > Chordata > Lepidosauria > Squamata > Chamaeleonidae > Bradypodion > Bradypodion ventrale. The sequence goes on along the minus strand of JAWDJE010000005.1, from coordinate 114,634,997 downwards.
CACCACAGAAGAGTACAAAGTAAAGCCACCAAAGCAACTACGTAGGGTCTTCTATGTTTGCAAGGAAGGTTGCTAAGCAACAGTGACAGACTTGCAAGGTATTTATTTCTTCTGGTTACACCAGTGAGATGAAGTGTCAGATCCCTATGGAGAATGGAAGGAAAAAACTTTGCTCAACTGCCTTTTCTTCCTGTGTGCTACTTTGAACAGTGTTTCCACTTCTATTCAACTAACCAATTCCTACTAAATTTTCATTTCCTGCCTGGAAACTTCAGCTATATTAAGTTATGGAAAAACATGAATTATATATGCATTCACCCATCTATACACAGACCCAGTGCGCAACTTGGGGGTCCTTCTGGACTCACGGCTGCTGCTGGAAGAACAAGTGGCGGCTGTGGCCAGGAGGGCTTTTGCCCAACTTCGGGTGATTTGCCAATTGCGCACGCTCCTGGACCGGGGCTCCTTGCTTATGGTCACTCATGCTCTGGTTACTTCCCGACTAGATTATTGTAATGCGCTCTACATGGGGCTGCCCTTGACGACCATTCGGAGGCTGCAGCTGGTCCAGAATGCGGCGGCCCGGGTGGTGATGGGGTGTGGGCGATATGCCCATGCCTCCCCGCTGCTTCGGGAGCTGCACTGGTTACCAGTTTGTCTCCGGGTGCAATTTAAGGTGCTGGTTTTGACCTTTAAAGCCCTATATGGCAGGGGGCCAGGATACCTTAGAGACCGCATCGTCCCAAGAGTGACTGCCCGTCCAACCAGAGCGGACCGGAGGGGCTCTCTAATGGTGCCGTCAACGAGGGGTGCACATTTGTCTAGCACCCGAAGGAGGGCCTTCTCCGTGTCCGCACCAACCCTCTGGAACCTCCTACCAACAGATCTAAGACTTCAAAGTGAACTGCTGCCCTTCAGGAAAGGAGTAAAGACCTGGCTGGCAGGGCAGGTGTGGGGCCCGAACGGGACTATGGTTCCCGCCGGCTGGCTTTTATAAGAACTCTCTCTTCTTGTATAGTAGGTGGGATGGGTGGGTGGGATATGGGTTTTTTAAAAGGGGTGGATGTGGGTTTTTATAGGTTTTTATAATGTTTTTATGTATTTTTAGAAGTGTTGTAATGCCGCCCTGAGCCGGGTTCTGCCTGAGTGGGCGGCATATACAAATGTGACTTATAAATAAATAAATAAATAAAATAAATACACGATAACATGGAAAAACAAAACACTTATTTGTAAAAGTTATTTTTATTTATGTGTTTAGTTATTTTGTTTATATCCTACTTTTATCCAATTGAAGAAATCCAAGAGGGTATACAACTAAAAAGTACTTATGTTTAACTCCACAACACATTAAAACACTGGACTGATTTAGCCCTTCACTGAAATGTTTTCTTATCTTGCTGCCATCACTGTGTATGATTTACATTTAATTTTCTGATGTGCAGTTGTTATTTGTCCAGTTTTATATTTATACTAGCAGAGGTTGCCCGGCGTTGCCCGGCTGTTTTAAATTGTGTTGGAAGGTTAAATTGTGTTAATGTTTTTTAAAAATTGCTTAGTCTGTAATTTTAATTTTTTTAATGTTTATTTATGTAAATTTTTTTTGGCTTGCCTGTTATTAACTGCGATCTGTTTTTTTTGGGTTTTTTTGAGGATTAATAAAAGAACAAAGTATGATATAATTTTTTCCAATTGTTTTATGTAAGCGAATAATGCTTTAGTTTTTTTAATTTTTTTTAATTAGTTGTACCGTAGGTCATAATTTTAATAATGTAAAAGTAAATGTTTTTTACATTCAATGTTTTTAAAATGTGTTTAGATGTTTTGGGTTTAAATTTGAGTTAAAACTCAGCACAGGATTTTTAAAGGTTTCTATTGTATTTTATTGACATATGTTTGTGATTTGTGTTAAAGTGTGTTTTAGTGTAATGTTTTTGACTATTTATTTGTATTTTTTGTCTGTTTGTTTTGTTTTTGATTGTGTTTTTATTTACTTCCTATTGTTTTTGGTGTTTTTCTTTTTGTGTATTTTTGGATGTTTTTGTCTGTGTTTTTAGTAATTTTTAAAAATTTATTTATTTGGTGGTGGGGAGGGGGTGTGGTCATTGGGGGTTAGGAAGGGTGGGCTAGGTGGTGGGGTGGGGGCATGGTCGTTGGGGGTTAGGAAGGGTGGGCTAGGTGGTGGGGAGGGGGGCTTTATTGTGTTATGGTGCTTTCAGTGTGTGGAGTTATGAAAGTAGATCAGGGTTTCCCCTTTAATATCAGTGGGTGAGGGGTTGCGACCCCCCTCTCCGCTGGCTCCCCTAGGGTTGGGAGGTTTGGGGGGACAAAAGTGGTATGTCCCCCCAACCCTTCTGAACCCAGGAGACCAGGGAGAGTTGATCGATTCCACCCCCCTCCTTAAAACAACTCCGTTTTTAAAGAGAAGAAACCGCTTGGTTTCTTCTCTTTAAAGACGGAGTTTTTTTAGGAGGGGGGGAATCGATCCACTCTCCCTGGTCTCCTGGGTCCAGAATGGTTGGGGTGGGGGGCATACCCCTTTTGTCCCCACAAACCTCCCAACCCTAGGGTAGCCAGCGGAGAGGGGGATCGCAACCCCCCCACCCACTGATGTTAAAGGGGAAACTCCAGTCGGGTCCTTCAGGCACTGTTGGTGAGGGAAAGAAAGCCAGCTGGTGTTTGCTTGGCTGTGAGGCGGTGAGTTGTTTTTCGTTGGGGGTTATGAAGGGTGGGCCAGGTGGTGGGGAGGGGGCATGGTCATTGGGGTTAGGAAGGGTGGGCTAGGTGGTGAGGAGGGGGCATGGTCGTTGGGGTTAGGAAGGGTGGGCTAGGTGGTGGGGAGGGGGGCATGGTCGTTTGGGTTAGGAAGGGTGGGCTAGGTGGTGGGGAGGGGGGCATGGTCATTGGGGTTAGGAAGGGTGGGCTAGGTGGTGAGGAGGGGGCATGGTCGTTGGGGTTAGGAAGGGTGGGCTAGGTGGTGGGGAGGGGGGCATGGTCGTTGTGGTTATGAAGGGTGGGCTAGGTGGTGGGGAGGGGGGCATGGTCGTTGTGGTTATGAAGGGTGGGCTAGGTGGTGGGGAGGGGGCATGGTCGTTGTGGTTATGAAGGGTGGGCTAGGTGGTGGGGAGGGGGCATTGTCGTTGGGTTTAGGAAGGGTGGGCTAGGTGGTGGGGAGGGGGCATGGTCATTGGGGTTAGGAAGGGTGGGCTAGGTGGGGAGGGGGCATGGTCGTTGGGGGTTAGGAAGGGTGGGCTAGGTGATGGGGAGGGGGCATGGTCGTTGGGGTTAGGAAGGGTGGGCTAGGTGGTGGGGAGGGGGCATGGTCGTTGGGGTTAGGAAGGGTGGGCTAGGTGGTTGGGAGGGGGCATGGTCATTGTGGTTATGAAGGGTGGGCTAGGTGGTGGGGAGGGGGCATGGTCATTGGGGTTAGGAAGGGTGGGCTAGGTGGTGGGGAGGGGGCATGGTCGTTGTGGTTAGGAAGGGTGGGCTAGGTGGTGGGGAGGGGGCATGGTCGTTGTGGTTAGGAAGGGTGGGCTAGGTGGTGGGGAGGGGGCATGGTCGTTGTGGTTATGAAGGATGGGCTGGGTGGTGGGGAGGGGGCATGGTCATTGGGGTTAGGAAGGGTGGGCTAGGTGGTGGGGAGGGGGGCATGGTCGTTGTGGTTATGAAGGGTGGGCTAGGTGGTGGGGAGGGGAGCATGGTCGTTGGGGTTAGGAAGGGTGGGCTAGGTGGTGGGGAGGGGGCATGGTCGTTGGGGGTTAGGAAGGGTGGGCTAGGTGGTGGGGAGGGGGGCTTTAGTGTGTTATGGTGCTTTGTGTGGAGTCGTGAAAGTAGATCGGGTTTCCCCTTTAATATCAGTGGGTGGGGCTTGCGACCCCCCTCTCCGCTGGCTCCCCTGGAATTGGGAGGTTTGGGGGGACAAAAGGGGTATGTCCTCTCCCCAACCCTTCTGGACCCAGGAGACCAGGCAGAGTGGATCGATTCCCCCCCCCCCTTAAAACAACTCCGTTTTTAAAGAGAAGAAAAGACGGAGTTGTTTTAAGGATGGGGGGGATCGATCCCCTCTCCCTGGTCTCCTGGGTCCAGAAGGGTTTGGGCAACATACCCCTTTTGTTCCCACAAACCTCCCAACCCTAGGGTAGCCAGCGGAGAGGGGGATCGCAACCCCCCACCCACTGATGTTAAAGGGGAAACTCCAGTCGGGACCTTCAGGCGCCGCGGGTGAGGGAAAGAAAGCCGGCTGGTGTTTGCTTGGCTGTGAGGCGGTGAGTTGTTTTTCTTTTTAATTTTTCGGGTGCCGGTTTCCTCAGCGTTCTGCGCGCTCATGGCGCAGACGCTGGGGCTTTTAGTTATGGGTTGGTGCTTTGTGTTTGTGCTGCGTTTTTTTAAAATGCTTTTCTTTTGATTGGCTGCGGCGCGTTTCCGAACGCTGCGCCGTGCGAGAGCCTCTCAGCCTGATTGGCTCTGGCGCGGCGCAAGGAATGTTGGGAAGTGAAGTTGTTTCCCTTTCTTCGCGTTTGTGGGGCTGTTGCCCCACTGCCGGTTTTCTCAATCCTTCGTTGACCTGCGTACCCAGATCGGCCGTGTGCATGAAGGGTGAGTGCAGGCAAGTAGGGCGAGGCATAGCAACCTATAGCCAGTTCCAACGGTTAACCCTTGGATTTATAGGTTAAGATGAGTTATTGTGTATTTATTTTGGTGGGTTGTTCTTTGTTATGTATTCCATCTATGCACTTGTTAATCAGCCAGAATAAGTGTACTGTTAGATGGGTGGTATAAAAATTGAAGGACAGAAGGAAAAACAGAAAGATGGAATAGTATTAAAATGCAATGACAGAAATCCTTACCCAACTTTACACTTTATAAGCTGGCTGCCATCAACATCAAGCACTGAAAATATGTAATTTAAATGAATTGAAAGCTTCGTATCTCTCCCCCCCCCTTTTTTTTTTTGAGGTTGCCTTGGGCTCCCTTTTGCCCTGGGAGCCTCAGGACTTGGGGGAAAGGAACTTTTAATAGCCAGAGATCACCACCATATCACCACAGCCAATATTAGTACATCTAGCAAAAGTACAGCAGCAATTTTTGACCGTTAAAGCACTTTCCTTGTCCCAAGACAACCAAGGACTTTCCCAGGAAGAAAGTGAGCCCTAGAGAGGCTTAGAACCTGGGAGGTAGAATAGGGAAGCTTTCAATTAACTCAAACTGAATATTCCTGTTGCCAGATGAGGACATCATCCAGCTTGTTTGATTTAAGTTATGCAAAGACGATTCCTGCTATTTAAATATGAACAATGTTAAGACAACTCTAACTCTGGTTAAAACAAATTCAAAATACATTATTGCGATTATTAGCATCATCTACTACTAGTAGTAGTAGCAGTAGTAGTAGTTGCAGCAGTTTCCTCTACTAAAAACCTCAATCCTAGCAAAGTATTCACAGATCAATGGCCTGTTTAAAATGGAAGATATTCCTCTGTCTGTAGAAGGACCGCATGGAGGGGGCCAACCCTCAAGTCATATGAGAGGGAATTCCATAGACTAGCAGTAGTACAAAAAAAATTCACTAGTCCTTGCCAAATGTGAACAAGATGGTGGCCTATAGAATGTGCTCTCTCAGAGATCTAAGAGACCAAGGAAGATGATATGAAGAGAGATAGAAAGAGATAATCCTTCCAAAAGGTTGGAACAAGATCTATAGGGTTTTATAGGTTACGAAACAATGAAATGTATCACTGGTAGCCAAATCAGAAATATTTTTTTCAACATAATTTTTTTAAGTGTTCTACTACAGTGTGGACAACAGAGTTACATAACCATTTCCTACATCTTTATGGATGTTAATTCAGTTTCCAAATTTGTGCTGTTTCTTGGCTGTTGAGTCTTTCCCATTTAATAACACATAATTTATAAATTCTCCCCAAATATTTTTAAAATTATTCTGCTTCAATAACCCCCTCTAAACTTTAATATTGCAAAGCAAACATTTCCAAGAATGGGCACAATGAATGCACTCAAAAAACTTGAGCACTGTCCAATTGCAATATAAGAGGGTTTGGAAGATACTTGGAATAATATTTTAAAATTTTGTTTATTAACTAGTAACTCTTAAAATGATCCACAAAAGTTATCATTAAAATATAAGTTAGTCTTCAAATCTAAGCTGCTACATCAGTTGAAAATCCTCTTGGTCAGAGAAAGAATAAAGCTAAGAAGAACACATTTTGCACATGCCAAATGCCCCAATTCAACCTGCAACATCCCCAGATAAAACTGAGAAAGACTTCTGTTCAAATCCAAATGTGCTACTAATATTGTCAAGAGTGCACAACCAATGCATCTCTAATGTTATTCTGAAACTCCTACCAGCTTCAGCTGTCACAACCAATCATCAAGTATGGTGTAAATTTTAATCTAACATGTAGAATGTCACAGCTTATCCACTACTGTACTGAGTTAGATGCACGAGTGGCAGGATTCAGTATTGAGGCAGACTCCTACGTTCCTAGAGACAGCCCTCCTACAGCTGTATGGGTGTTATTAATATTCAGACTGCCTTATACCATCTTCTTCGCAGAAATGTGTCCATGCATTAAGACCGTCAGAGATTCAAGTTCAAAGAACTCAGCAATCTAGTTTTTAAATGGATTATTTTTTTACTGTGCAGTTTTCTACTTTTAAGTGTTTCTACTTGGATGCTTGCATTGAGATTCGATGGCCTAAAAAGTCCCTTCCAACTCAGTGATTCTATGATTCTACTGCAGTCTTCTATTTGTATTGGTGTTGTTGCCATTATGGTGTTTAACTACATTTTTTCTGTTTTTATTACAAATTTGTTCAAAGTTGTAACTACGTTTATCTATTTTTTCAATTGCTTAGAAAACTCTGGGTTGAAAGACATGGCTGAAAACTTTTGAATTGCTATAGGCAAAAACTGTTAAGGCAGGTCCAACTTGATCTTAGTCATAAATCAAACTGTTTTGAGAAGTAAGCAGCACTATTCTTAACCTACATGTTTACTACTATTAATCAGTCCAATATCTTTCAACTGCCCTCTATGTATAATCTACTTTTCTTAAATTCAGCTATTGTTGAAAAATGTCCAAACAGGAACTGAAAACAGGAAATATTTCAAGAATACCTTTGTGTACGACTAGTTACAATCTTTATAAGAATTAGAAATATACCTCTTGTCCAGTAAGAAAAAGTAGAAGATCTCCTTCTTCTTCTTCACACATATGAATCTGGATTACTGTTCGAATAGCAGCTTCAAGGTAATCCCTCTCTGGTTCTGGAGTATAAAAGATCTCCACAGGATGTGTACGGCCCGGGATGGTTAGGAGAGGGCAGTTATCAAAATAAATTTGAAACTTGCCAGCATCTAAAGTAGCACTCATAACTATAACCTAAAATATTTTAAAAGAAAAGGTCGGCATCATTTCTTGAATGGACCCAATACATTTAATTCTTCAGCATGCTAATGGAATGTAAAATCTCAAAAGAGCATACCATGTTGTTTTTTGCTCCTAATAGCACAGCAAGTCACACTAAACTCAACTGCAAGTGCTTTGGAATACATACAAACATACATACAGACAGACAGACAGACTGGCTTGTCCTATATGCATATTTTCAGAAGAACATGCACAACAGTTCATAAAACTAAACTATTTTGTGAAGCATAAGGCTCCCACTATGGACAGTTTTAGTCACAAACACAAAATATTAACACTTTTTAACAGTGTTCTAAGTAATCACGCTGTTCAACATCTACCATAGATACATTGGTGATATTTCAGATATGACATAAACTACTGACCTTTAAATCAGATCTTTGCCTTACAACTTCTTTCAGAACTCCCATCAGAATATCGGTAGCCAGTGTTCTTTCATGGGCTTCATCAAGAATAATTACTCCATAACGTTCTAATAAAGGATCATTCATAGCTTCACGCAGCAACATACCATCAGTCATATATCTGGAGGGACACACACAATATTTTAATTCCAGCTACACTATCTTCTCTTACTCCAAGAATGTTTTTAGCTGTTCTCATCAGGTTCTTTCGGAAGTTGAAGTTTTAATCAGTAAACAATTCAATGTTTCTAGCCCAGTTAAAACCTCTCTTACTCCTTTTGTAAACTTAATTAGGTAGCAAATAAGTTTGACATACAAGATATGTCCTCCAAAGGGGTGGGGGAGAATCTGCAAATCAGTAGGGGAAGCACAAAGTTATTTCTAGTTTCTTTCACAGTACTGTGAGGGTTATTATATAAATCCTCCCTTCTCATATGTAAACATAAGGGATGTATCAAGAGTACTTGTATGAGAACTGGAGAAAAGTGAAGGTTACATGGCCTTTAGGAAAAGTGTTAAACAAAGTATTATTTGAAGCTACTGCATAGCCTTTAAACAGTTGTCCATTGTATGTAAGTATGAATGTGTTTGTGCGTTTGTTTTGTGGAAAACCCATGTAACATAGTGGACGGAATTATGGATTAGGATGCAGGAGACTTGGGTCTGAATCTATTCCACAGAGAAATCACCACGTATTATGACATATGAATCATTCTAGACCAGTTTGTTTCCCAAACTTTGTTTTTTGGACTTCAATTCCCAGAAGCCTAAGTCAGTACATTGGCTAATCAGTGATTTGGGGAATTGACTTAGGCATCTGGGAATTGAAATCCAAAGGTTGGGAAACACTGTTCTAGACTGAGGTTATTTCTTAGGATATGAATTAGCGAGAAGACCACTTTTGAAGTCAACACAATTTTATTTATTTTCTAATTTGTAATGGAAAATGTTTTGGTTTAGGGACAGATGGTAATCAACACTTACTTTAGTATAGTTTTTGCACTACTGCAATCCTCAAATCGAATAGAGTAGCCAACCTCTTGTCCTAACATAACATCCATTTCATCAGCAACTCGCTGGGCCACACTCATTGCAGCAACTCTTCTGGGTTGGGTACATGCAACACCTCTCTTTGGCCCTGGCAGAGACCGCATATAATCCACACACCACTGAGGGATCTGTCAGACAAGGAAAATATGTTTATTCCTTACAAATGCATCATGGTCCTTTTCAAGTAATGCTAATTTATGAAGCTTTAAAAATTCAGATAGAGAAAAATACAAGTTATGAAAACATGTGATTGTTATGAGCAATCACAACTAACAAGTGCATTTACAGCACACCCTTTGGAAATACAATTACCTTAGGAAACTGCTGAAGCAATTTAAATGTATATTGAAATGACCCGGAAACAAGGGTAACTAGACAAAGCACATGTATATTAAAATGACCCAACAGAATAACCATGAAATTATTTGCTTTGCCCATGTCTTCACATACAGAAGATAAATATTTATCCTTCAGTCATAGTTGTTAAGTAGTACACTGTACATCTATATCTACCACAAAGAATACAACATTTATGGCTTCATTAGCCAAACATGTGGCTCAAAGACAAACATCAATAAATATTAGTAAAAGCTGTAGATGAATATGCAACCAAAATGTTCTGTAGGGAGTAAAAGATCTACTACTTAGAAAAGCTATACAGAAACTGGGTTTAAGATACTCTAATATGGAACAAAACAAAATACATAATTAGCTGTATTTTACTGGTTAGAATCCAACTGGTGCTAGTTACTGTGCAACTCTAATGGTTTCATCAGATGTGGCCATTTCAGGGAAATTAAAAGCTATCTCAAAGGTTTTTTAGGATGAAGGAGATAATTAGGAATTCCCTGAACGGGGAGGAGGGGAGGACGGGGGAGACATCTGCTTCCCTCAAAAGAACTGATGCTACTGACATTTTTGGAGTTTCATAATGAAACCTATGCACTACTATTAAATCAGACTCGTACAACTATGTAGTTTGAAGAGACCCAACCCTTGTCAACAGTCTCCAACAAAGCCCTAAACTCTACTGTACATTTAAACTCCAAAGTGAATCAAAACATATCACTACTTTATAGAAGACACACCCACACCCACATAATGTCCCTTTCAAATGCTGGGATGTAACAGTGCCAACTCAAACTGCCACTCTGCACAGTGCATTATAAAAAAAAGAGAGTTTAACATCCATCTGTAACACAAGAGACTGCTGAGTGAAGAAGAAAAGCTGGGAGCAAGAAAGGGGATGGGACCAGCTCTAGGATCAAAACTCTATTTAACATCATAGAAGAGTGAGCCCCTAAAAGGAGAAAGCATAATCAGCAATAATCAGAAAGCATAATCAGCAATTTTATATAACAGTTGTCTTAAATGTATCTAGGCTAAAAGGGCTAATGCCAGGAAAAGAAATTAAAAGTTTTAGTTGATTAAAATTGGCCCCTGTGCCATCCCATTCGCCCGCTGCTGTCTCTGCCACACCTGGAGGTGGAAGTGGCCACGTTTACGTCATCTGTAAAACATAATCGCACATGCACAAACATGCCTGCAGCGGTCATAAATGCGGAAGTGGGCACATTTACAATTGCTTTAAATGCATCCACTTCTGAGGGGCAGCATGGTCCAGCCTGCTCAGCTGTCCGGGGGTGTGCTCAGGCCCGTGACGTTAAGTTTGGCCACCCCTGAATTAGTGGAACAATGAAATTCATCTCAGTATTTTTGGGACTATAAAAACCAGTCCCCAGCTACAAAGACTTAACTACGATGTACAGACTGAAATAATGGTGGCCTTAAGTGAGTGTTGGGGAATGAAGAAGTGTTTTAAAAGATACCTGATGTAGTTGAAACAACAAATAGCTGGAAAATAAACAGACACAGCAATTCATGTATTCAACAAGTTGATGACTTCCTAGATAGTGTCTTCTGTTCGCTTTCATGGATGAGAATGAGACCTCATGCCATCAATTTATACACATTAGGTACAGAGGAACACAATGGTTGTCCAGCATAACAGAAAAGTAACACTATAGCTTTGGACAACTGGCAATGATGGAGCCCCCATCACTTTCTGACATTGGAAGGACTGGAATCACAGTAAAACAAAGCCTCTCACTGCAGGAAAAATAACGTTGGTGGTATCAAAAGCCTCAAAAAGTCCAAGAGAATCAACAGAGAGACCCTTCCCTATTCAATTCCCCAAATAATCTGTCCACCATAGATACCAAAACCGTTTCGGTTCTATATCAGTTTAAAACAGATTCAGATAATCAATTTAATTCAGGAATCCTTAGAGATGAGGCACCACAAGATTTTCCAATACCTTGCCCAAGAAAATATTGGGGATGGGCCAATAAACATCCAATATTCAAGGAGAGCCATTTGATTAACCATCTTATTATTTCTTCCTTAGTCATGCTGACTGCCATTATGAAAAAAATGCACTGACCAGTTCTCTTATCCTTTCACAAAACTCTCAGTTGCTTTCATCATTCTGGAAGTGCAAGGATCCAACATACAGATGAAACTCGGAAAATTAGAATATCGTGCAAATGTTCATTCAGTTCAGTAATGCAACTTAAAAGGTGAAACTAATATATGAGATAGACTCATTGCATGCAACGCGAGATAGTTCAAGCCTTACTTTGTTATAAAATTGATGCTTATGGCTTACATCTTATGAAAACTCCAACCCCCCAATCTCATGTACCCCATAATCATCACATAACCTCATGTACGTTGTATGCCATGATCATCACAATTACAACGAATTAAGGCACGTCATATCTTGCTTTGCTTGTAGTGAGTACATCTCATATATTTGTTTCACTTTTCAAGAGAAATTAATGAATGAACATTTGCATAATATTCTAATTTTCCGAGTTTCACCTGTAGATGCTGTGCTCTCACCATTTCAAGATTCCTGCCCACATCTGTCAGCTGTATAAACCAAACAGTGGTCATTATTTCTGGTCAAGGAGGGTCCATATTTACAACCACCAAACCTTTTTCAGTTACTGGCCAGCAGTGACAAAATGAAATTCTGATGTGGGGCAAATAACACTGAATGTCTTATCTATATAGAAGACTGATCTACATAACACATCGCTGTCTTTCTGCATTTGGCAGGCATTAGCGCAGCTTTCATGAAGAGTTCATGTAATAAACAGTCATTCTAGTAAGATGGTGTTGAAATAATGTAAACTGTTTAAGACATACAGTAGTTCTATTTATCAAAAAAACATCTAAAGCCTACAGATTTGAAAAATAAGAACTATATAGTCATTTAGGAATACTTTTTGGTAACTTTTCAATCGATTTCTATAAAGTTAGAAACTCTTCATAAATTGCTTGAGTAGAAGTGATATGCTTTCATGGAAGCCAGCCAACCAGTTCAGTAAAAAAATCCAAAAAAATGAAAAGGCTACCTCAAACACATCACACACCACTACTTTCCTTGTATGCGAGAGCACATACTGGGTGATCAATTGCCTCCAATGAGTTCAATTTACTGCTATATTCATTGCTTCTTCCCTGGAGGACTTGTATATTATTCAGATCTTCTCTAAACATCATGAATTCTTTGGTTTACATGATTTCCTTTTACCCTCTTCTGGCACCCAGTCCATCACTACTTTCAGGTCCTGGTGCTCAAGTAATCTCATTATATGCTCTGCAAGCCTCATTCTTTGTTTTGCTATAATATGTTCCAGGTTACATGACCCACTTCTATGTAGAACCTCTTCATTTGTAGAGCTCGGTTGGAAAACATTTAGCTTATAGGCTATCTTCATTGTAATTTTCCATGTCTCACTTGCATACATCACAGGTGGTAGGACAACAGCATTAAACAAGTGAAGTTTAATTGTTGGATCTGGGCCGCGAAGCGGGCTGCGCAAGCTGGATCGGAACCGCGAAGCGGCCGTTGGGTCCCGGAGGAGACTGGTCAAGAAAAGACACACGAGGCAAGATGGAGCGAAGACCAGTAATTTAATGATGACAAATCATGAGTATTTATCCTGTTTTGGCTGCATGCAGAAGCATAGCGATCCAGTGTGAAACCAGACTTCACACCTGAAGTTTACACAAGTTAATTGGGGAAGTCTACACAGGGGAAGTTCATTAACTAACTTAATTAACTGCAGGGGAAATACATTGTTCCATGTTATCGGAAGTAAACAAGTGGCCAAGATTGACTCTATGGCTTAAAGGAATCCGCAGATGCGAGATTACCTATTACATGCCTAGTGAGTTAGTCATTAGCTCTTCATTGTCTGAGCTGCCTGTCAGATCAGCTATTGATGAATTAAACTCTATCAAATATCCTCTCCCCAATTTCTGTCCCCTCGAAGCCTAATAGCTCGAAGGAGTGATCTCCCAAACTGGGGTTCTATCAGAGACAGTTGACCAATTGTGTGCGCGGATCCCACATTTAATAATGGTGTTTATTGGCCCAGATGACCAAATATGATTCATTCATTGAAATATAGCTGCCGCCTTTCCAATCCTGCATTTTACATTTTATTTGATTCCATCATTGGTGGTTATAATGCTAACAAGGTAGGTAAATTCACAGACCTGCTCAATTGTTGGTTCTCAATTCTAGCCTTGGTGTGACGATTAATACTCATTACTTTTTTCGTGTAACTGATTCTCAACCCAACTTTTGCTACCTCAAACACACTATATAGCTAAATAAATCTTACATTGTAGCTTGGAAACACAAGGACACCATGCATATGCACCTTCCTGCTTTTGAAACTATTGGTGAAAACTCCTTATTTTAATATAACCAAATCAGCAATGTCAAAATTTAACTGATTCTGCCATTCAAACCACCCACTTCCGCACCCATATAACTGGAAAGAGACAGTTGGCACAAGGGAAAGTATTTTATTCACTAACCTACATAACCTATCTGCAAAACATTTCAAGATTGAGTAATCAGCATCAAGAACTTCAAATGGCAAATCAAGGTTATGTTTTATCTTTAATCTAACTATAGAATTTCGTCCCATGAGAGGCCAGGCAGCCCCATTCTCACTGTCCTTCCACAAGCAGGCAAAGACATTTCTTTCCAGGCATAGTTTCCCTGTCTGTCTGCTTGAGAGGGTGTTTTTAAAATGGGACTGCTGTGTTTATGTTATTTTTAATGATTTTACAAGTTTTACCCACTAGTTTTTATATTATAACTATTTAATTCTTTTTAACACATTAACAATGTATAGTTTTTAGTTCTTAATACTGTTTATTTTAATACAGTAAGTTGCTTTGGGTCTTTTCAAGAAAAACAGAGTATAAATATTTTACATAAATTAATTAATACTTAAGCGATACCCTTACACTCCAAACTATTAAACTATATTTTGAAATTCCCACTCGGATGGAAGCTATCCAATATAAAAGGTAACAAAAATCCAAGGTCCCATGTGCCAAGTATCTTTTAAACATACTATGAACAGAAAATCTGGTAAACTGACTACAGGTAAAACTCGGAAAATTAGAATATCGTGCAAATGTCCATTCATTTCACTTAAAAGGTGAAACAAATATATGAGATATACTCACTACATGCAAAGCGAGATATGTCATGCCTTAATTCGTTATAATTGTGATGATCATGGCGTACAGCGTACATTAGATTATGTGATGATTATGGGGTACATGAGATTGGGGGGTTGGGGTTTTCATAAACTGTAAGCCATAAGCATTAATATTATAACAAAGTAAGGCTTGAACTATCTCACCTTGCATGTAATGAGTCTATCTCATATATTTGTTTCACCTTTTAAGTTGCATTACTGAACTGAATGAACATTTGCACGATATTCTAATTTTCCGAGTTTCACCTGTATATTGTCATCACAAAGTGATGTTAACTCTACCACTACACTGCTTTTCATCTACAGAACGTCTTCCTTACCACCTGGTAGGACAACAGAGACAACTCTGTTACCACCTGGTTATATACACATTATGGCAGGGATGCCCAAACTATGGCCCCGGGCCATAGTGACCAGCTCCCTGAACCACATGACGAGCCCATGGCCCAAAAAGTTTGGGCACCCCTGCACTATGGTAAGCCACAGTTAGTGTAACAGTAGAATATGTCAACAATATCATTCAGTAACTTGCACATTTATGTTATTTATTCTCAAGGACAAGAGCAAGGAAACCTTGCCCTAGACACTGCAACAATTGGGACTACTAGACCAGCATCATGGTCTTCTACTGGTAACCTAACACTGTGGTTCCCAACAGGGGGCACACAACCTACAGGGGGAAAATTTTATTGTTTGAAGGGGGGGCAATTCAAGAATGAGTTATAGTTAATGGCCTTTTAGGCTTCCTTCACATGAATAGTTCACTTTTTGAATAATAAGAATTATGTCAGAGGGGGAGAAGCATGGCCAAAAAAAGGTTGGGGACCACTGGGACCACTGACCTAACAGCACAGAAAGAATCTTCAAAAGAGAAATACCAACAGTTATCAGCTGCAAAGGCCAACAGGATACTGAGTATATGACTAGGATTAGACACATATAGATTCAAATCTTTACTCAGTCATGAAATGTTTTAACTAGAGATATGAAGGCCTAGTGAAGGTGATGTAACAATTCATGGAAAGACTTTTAAAATGTTTTTAAATAAACCTAAGGAGAAGTTTTAAAATATTGAAAGTGCTGGGGGAAATTAAGGATTATGAAATATTTTCTTTCAGAACGATGACTATCAGTCTGCCTAGGTTAACCTGCTATGGTAACTGAATAAACCATACTGCCAGTAACTCAATGCAGATTGTCAGGCAGCGGTTAATTAACCTGACAACCCTAAGGACTAACGACCTTGGGTGGCAAAGTCCACAGGGAAGGGTGATGGTCCTCAAGTGGATTAAATTTCACTTGAATCCATCTTGATAAAGGGCATCAGCTTCATCAATATTGACATGAGGCCGATGAGAACTTTGTCTGCCAAAAGGGCTCAGGACCAGAAAGTGACTCACGGAACTGGATCAGTGGTATGGGTGTGAATGGAACACAACTGCATTATATTGCTCCCAGGTCAGTATTGGCCATGAGACTAGCCAACATTTGGAATCAGATATGGCACTTAAAGAAGAACGACGACTAAAATATTTCAGGGAAGGTATTCATGTATTTACATTTTGCAAATGTTTTCTAAAAACTTTGAAATAGATCACAGAATTCTTATGCACCCAGAACAAACAAGTCGTACAGTACTTGGATTGTAAACTGAGATTACAATTGTTGCCAATGCAACATACATTTCTGCCTCTATCTAGGAGGAATCTAAGGAGGGAGATTTTAGTTTCTTTTTTTGCCTGTGGGCTTCCTTTTGTTTGTATAGCTGGTGATGTGTTCTCTTCCTCTTGATTAGGAGTCAAGGAAATAGGAGAAAGTACACAGTAACAAAAAGGAAATGAAAGTACAGTGATACCTCATACAACGTCCAAACTTGGTTCCACAAGTTTGGACTTTATACAGATTTGGACTTTGCATGAGGCATGCAAAATCCTAGCCGCAATGCCTCGTACAACGTCCAAATCCTTGCAGCGATGCCGCATACAACGTCGTTTCCATAGAGATACATTGTACTGTAACAGCACAGACTTCAGAGCAAAGTCAAGGAAACAGACAGGAAACTGACAGAACTTTAAGAAATCATTGTCTAAAGGCTAAATACATTACAAAAACATGTCAAACAACCCTGACTGTCCAAGAACCTGAAGAATGCTGCAAAAAAACCAGGAATGCTTCTAAAAATTCTGACGAAAAAATTCAAAAAAATCCAAAATCGTGCTCGAAACCACTCCTAAACACTCTTCGGCTCATGCAAAACCCACAAGAGCAATGCATGCATGTGTTCTGCTTTTTATACTACCCAGGCACAATGCAACCTGGGAAAACCCCAATGCCTCATACAAAGTCGCATGACTTTGTATGAGGCAACTTTTTCAAGGAATTAGGCGATTTTGTATGAATCTGATGTTGTATGAAGCCGACTTTGTCTGAGGTATTATTGTATACTTTTCTGTTAAATTTAAACTCTTATCTTTCATATTTGAGGAAATGAAATAATAGTTTAACTGTATTAGTTGACTTCCGTAACCCTTAAGTAAACTATAATTCCCTACTAATCTGATGTTTTGGAATTCCCTTTAACTTAGCTTTTACTGACTGGTAAGCTAGTCACTAGATTACTTTTCACCCTTCTTCAGCAAAATGTTGAAAACAGCATGTGGAAGCATTTCTACTCTATAAGCCCATTTGAAGGGGGGGGAGAGAATTCGCAAACATTGTCAATAAATCATACACTTTCAAATACTCCTATGAAGTACCAGTAATCAGTGCGAGGAAAAAATCTAAGCACCGTACCTTGCAAGACTTACAGATGGGTGAACAAATGTGTGTGTGAGAAAAATCATAAACTATTTGATAACACTGTAATCAGGTTGTTTTTTATTTTTAACAAAAGCATTGAAACAGAAGAGACACTGCAGAACATACCAGATGTAAAAATATAAGAAGTTCTACAGAAAACAAGGAATGGTAAAGGAACTGTTTTGCTGACTGACAATGAGAATAACAAGAAGGCAACAGGGAGATAATGAGATAAATATCCACATATCACTGCAATAAGAAGTGCATGTGATGGGCTAAACCTATTTAAAATGACATCATGAAAATGGATACCCCTGAAAGAGCTACAGAGGAGCTCAAGTAGTTCTAAAACAGGGGTCGACCACCTTTTAAATCCAGGGGCTGGGTCACGCTCCCTCAGACTGTTGAGGGGCTCGACTGGTGGTCCCCCGCTGCCGCTAGAGGCAGCAGCAGTGACCACCCTGAGCCCACCACACCCCAAAAGCCCCCCTCCATCTCACACCGCTCCCGTTTACGAGCCCGGAGGAGCTGCGTCGTGTGGGTGAAAGAAATACACCCACGGCCGCCAGAAACACCAACACGGCCGCTTCTGCCTCCTCCTCCTCAACCCTTATCTCCTCCACTTGGCTTGGCATGTCCCTAATGGCATTCTGTAGCAAGGCGGATAGTGTAAGGCTTACAACATTCACCCTGCTACAGACTGCCGTTAGGAACATGCCAGCCAAGCGGAGGAGACAAAGATTGTGGCGGCAGAAGCGGCTGCTGGAGCAAAAGCCGGGTGATTTTGTGCCACAGGCCAGGTCCGGCCTGCAGGCCATAGGTTGAGGATCTGTGTTCTAAAACATGTGAAACCTATTCACACAGTAGCTACGGTCTTTTAAAAGAACCAAGAAGAAAACATGTAAAGAATGAAATAGTGACAGTGAGATTCTATAATAAAACTTAACAGAGTGATCTCCTAAAACATGTTTACTAACAACAAAAACAGCTTTGCAAGGAATAGAAATAGCCAAGGATCTTAAAATATCCACAGGTGTATAGAAGACTACACTGATGAAGAAATCTTCTAGGTTCAATTAAAGAACTCTTCAAGGATTTTATTAATACTGCATCCGAACTAAACAATACGTTTTCAAATATTCCTTACCGAATGGTCAAAACGAAAAAATGTTTTTAACAAACTAAGGGAATTTCTATTTATAAGTACAATATAAAGATTTTATTGTAAAAATAAGAATTTTATTGACATCAAATCCATACTATTGCAAATCTATTGAGTAGCAGCAGCATTACTTCTATATTTGACAGGATTGCTAAAGAAGCAGGGCTCCTAGGACATGATGTCAGGAAGATACAATGCACCTTCAAGGATGGGGCTCAGGAATAGGTCAACAAATGAGACTGATTAAATTCTGCCAAACATATTCCTCCTGACGGCAAGGCCGTTGCACAAAACACTCTCTGACTATTCTTCCTTCTCACCTAGTTCAGATTTCTTGATTTTCTGCTGCACGAAAAAGAAACTTGCCAAGATTTGGAGATACCCACACTAAATCCAAAAGGATAGAGGCTTGTTTCAACCCAAGCAAGCCTTCAGTTTTTAGAAGTTCATAACAGCTATAATGAAGCAGAAATCGAAACTGAGCAGCAACAGCTCAGAAAATGACAGATTAAATTTTATGTATACCGTATTAACTGACTGCAATTCTCCACTTTTTCCTTGATTTTTCTTACGGGAATAAGTGCTTTATATCTACTTGACACACTGAACAAGAGGATTACAAGAAGCATAATTTGCTTTGTTTACTTTTACCAATTGTGAGGGTTTATTCTCTTTCATTTGTTTTTACCCTGCTCCTCATAAACTAGCAAAATGAAAGAGGTTTCTTCAGTTCAATATTTCTTACAAATTAGGGCATAGACAAAATAGTACAATTTTAGAAATTAAATCAGTTTGTAATTATTGCCCGAATAAACTGTACTTTTAGTACAGTATTTCAAATATAGTAACTTATGCCACATCTAAATTAGTATTATACATCTTTGTGCCCCTGAGAGAAAATCCCACCCCCACCCCTGAAAAATTGCAAACAAGACCCTGCTATTTCCAGTAGCTTCAACATTTTGGGAAATGTTACGTTCTTCTGTGGCCACACGCTTTTAACATAACTCACTTCACTAATTCTCAGAAACAAATAGCTACTGGGGAGAACTATACACATTAGCCTTGACCTTCTTAGGGAATGGAAAGTTTGGTTGTTTTTTAAAAAGGAATAGCAAGGAACAACCCAGCACTTTTTAAAACTGATGTTCCTATTTCTCAGTCACAACTCTGATTGTTATTAATACTGTTTCATAATATGAACGTTTTAGAAATATGAATGTCCAAGTTGACAAGCCAACTAACCAAGTCTAGATAAATTAGCATCTGCAAATTCAAATACAATAAATTTAAACCATTTGCAAGTTGTCATCTGCATAGACATAAGTCAGTACTTGGCTCAACCTGTATCAACTGTCTCCATAGTACACTAGCTAGCTGCTTCCATGATTTATTTTATTTATTACTCACATTTCTACCGCCTCCCCCTTGCTGAGGCCACTCCAGGCGGCTTACACATAAAACATGACAAATAAAAACTTTACAAAAACATTAAAAAACAAAGGAACACCTAGGATTTTCAGAATTCTGCACAGAATGAAGGCAGCTAAAATACGCAGCCACAGACTGATACAACATCCAAATAGAAATCAGGCACACTGCTAAGACTCTGATGAAATATGTGTTTTTAGACACCCAAGATGTTATCCCTTTATGTCTCTTAAAAGTAACACAAGTATTCAGTACATCATACTTTCCTGTCTTTGTTTTAGCAATAAATTATTTCCCAGAAGACTGACTTTTCTGGAGCACCATATATTAACATAACAGGTCACTCCTTTGCCTGAATATTCAGTATACATTATCATAATGCAGGAAAGAATTTCTGTAGATATGCCTTTGAGAGAGATTAGGAAGAAAAAACCAAACACAGCATCTTTCACTGCTAGCAATCCTATTGACACTTGCAGGATTAATGGTAGTTGGAAAGCTGATGACATAAGAAGATATATGCCACGTGTGAAATAACAGCAAGTTTAACAGAATATTTTGTATCCATATTAGTGTTGTCTCACTGGCATATTTACAATATTTTATCATTCCTGTAAACTCCCAGTTTCCTGCACTTGTGACTTTTGTAAGCAATACACAGTATTTATCAGCAACACAATTCTTCCTAGACAACAAGATCCCAGGTACAAACTAGAGTGTCATCTAGATGCACAGTAAACTTTGTGATGTTAAGTATACGAAGCACAGTAAATCATTGGTATCAATGAATTAGGTTTACAAAGTAACAATATTAAGATTTTCCATCTAACCAGTAGGCAGTTTCAGAAAAAAACTGAATTTGAGTAAGTGCCTCCCCTTATTTGCTTGACATTATAAGACCACCACGTGCAAGTAATCAAAACAGCAGTTATTTATAGATTAACACAAGCTTGTATTAAGCAATTTGAAACTCACTAAACCTTTTACAAAAAGGTAACAGGCCCTGAAGAGACAGGATGACTACCAGAGATGGGGGAGACAAGAGAAATCTCATTACATCATTTTCTAGTCATTAAGCAATGGAAAGGTTCATTAAACAGATCTAACTCAAAAGGATAAGACCTATGATATGTCACTGCACAATGATTTTCTTTAAGGACACTGAAATATTGTTAGCAAAAGAGTGAATAATTTCATGGAATCATTCAAAACTGTTAACATATACCAATTTCTAAATGGTTCCACAAATTAAAAATGGAATCCAGACAAAAACTCACCTGTGTCGTTTTACCAGAACCAGTCTCACCAACAAGTACAAAAGACTGGTGTCTAATTAGGATATCGGTAAATCTCTCTTTATATTCCCAAACAGGGAGCTGAAGGCGTTTCTTTAAAATCTCATAATAACGAGGTGTGTGTGGTAGGTTTGTAAATGGATTAATCCCCTGCTGAATTATAGTTGGTTTTAGAGGTGGCAACCCAACACCCGGGAGTAGTGCAGAATTAGTTGAAGGTCGTAAATCCTTCTCCTTATCTCTTTCACGATCTCGATCCCTATCACGGTCTTTGGAGCGGTCATCTCGATCACGTTCACGATCTCGATCCTTCCTAAAAAAAAAATCGGAAGGGAAAAAGAAGTATAACATTAAAGATACTAAAAATTATTTTCAGCAACAAAGAAAAATGGAAATTAAAGCAAAATGTTTTTTATTTTTTAAAACATTAGGTAATCTTATACAATTTTAATACAACCTATATACATTTTCAGGGTCCAATTCTTCTTGCCAAGTAATGAAGTTGGAGAGAGGGGGCAGAGAGGGCATGAGATAGTTTTAGCAGACAATCATCAATCCATCTACCTCTGGCAGAAAAGTTACTCAATCAACATCACACAAGTAGGTCACAGATATTATCTTTGGCTGTTGCTTTTCTGCCTTATTTTCTCTTTTAAAATGTTTTGGCGAAATCCAGAAATCATTTTCTGAAAGCAAATTTATCCTTAATTTTATTTAATGTTTTTGTATTACTGTAACAGACTCTACATGGGACTGCCTTTGCACAGAAAATGCAGGTGTCTTAAAAAGCTTAACCAGGTTGCTTTCTGATGTGTGGTAGTGTTGTGGCCTGGGATCCCGGGTGTGTGGAGGACAGTTGGCTGGCCCCTCAGCCTGCTGCCAGCTCAGATATCAATTCGGAGTGCAAAGAGGACCTGTTACAGGTCCCTCAGCCTGCCGCCGACTCAGATCTGGACCCTGGCTGCAAGTAAGCAGACCTGTCACCAGCCCCACAGCCTGCTGCCCGTGTGGAGCCAACTCCTCATGGCTAAGTGAGCCAAACTGATCAAGGGTTGACAGGAGAACTGTTAGAGGCACCAGGTGCCAGCAATGTGGAAGACCAGGCGGAACCCAGAACATCCAAAAGATGCAGGGCTCAATTAAGGAATGTTCTGCAGCTGAGAAGGGCTAGGGCTAGCCTCCAGAGACTATCTCCAGCTGTGAACCCTGAGCTTCCTTAAAGAAGGGCTCGTGTTAGCAAACTCTTGTAGGAGCAATCACTTTGGACCCCCAACACTATGTTACTAGAATCTGTCTGTCTCCTAAAACCTGAACCTTTGCCTGGACTACCAACGACATCTCGCGATTACCCCTGCATCTACAGTTCTGCTTTGATCTGCTCTGGCTATCTTCAACTATGGCTTTGTTTACCCCCTTTGGACTCAAATAAGACTTTCTCCTACCTCATGCGCAGTGATCGGAGACCAACCTGCTCTGCTGTGTGTGACTGGGCCATAACATCTACTGCCCCAGGTTACATCTGTTTAATTGTCTTCAAATTTCTTGAGGAACAAAACAATGTACTGTTCCCTACTTTTAAAAATCTAAACCAGTGATTCTCAACCTTTTTTGGCCATGCCCCACCTAAGCATCTCTAAGACCTTGATATCTCCCCCCACTGTGACATATAATTCTTATTATTCAAAAAGTAAACTAATATTCACATGGAGGAAGCTTAAAAGACCAATCACTGTTAATAACTCATTCTCAAATTGTCCCCGTGAGGCATGTGCCCCATGTTGGGAACCACAGGTCTAAACAGTCAGAAACTAGGATATCTGAACAAAAAACCTACAAAGCTATAGTGATGGCAATGCAGGATACTGTCTTCTCTGTAGCAGAATACGAATTGTGAAATCCCTTCCTTGAAGAAGTAAGGCTTGAGTGTTGTTTTGGTCAGTTTAAAGTGAGCAGTGAAGAATTTTGCTTTCATAAGAATTTAATATCTACTTGCTTTCTACTGATTTTGATTATCTTGAATTCATCTACTGGTGTTTTTTTCTTTTTGTACACTTTTGGGACCAAAAGTAATAAATACTTAATTTTAAAAACTAAGCTCACAGCTAAATGAATAGCTCAATGAATTGGAACACTTGTCTGCAGAGCCTGGGATCAGATGTTTCATTTCCAACCATGTCTTGTAAGAAAAAGGCCAGAGAAACTGGCCCTGGGCAAACTGCATGGTGCCAGAGCCACATCAAAGAAAGCAATATTTCTGATAAAATATATAATTAGAAAACCCTGGAAAGGGTCAATAAGATGGAATCAACTTTTGGCATGTTGTTACTATTTTGTTAGACTGCTACAAGAAAACTGGAGAGCAGGTAGCTGTTCCATAGTGGTTGCAGAGTTTTGGTATACTTTTATCTTCATAAAAGGATGAGACTATAATAAAAACAGTTTACTTTGCTGGAAAATCATCAGCAGGATTATTTTCCTCTCTATTTATCAGAAATATATAAATGTCTATTTTCTATTCTTCACCAACTAGCTGTTCCTTTTTTCGAAAAATTCTATAAAGCTCTCTGGGACTGTACTATGGGTATAGGACTACAACATATGAATCAGGATAATGACACAATACAGCAAATACTGGCCTTGCTTTTTTAAACATTAACGTCCCATGCAATTAGCAAAGCCACTAATACGGTCTTTCTCGTCTGGCTTGCTTAAAATAGCTTATTAAGTTCTTGAGTGGACATTAAAGCTTTACATTTTAAGATACTGAAAAACAGCATGTAAAGATTTTGAGCCTCCTGGTTTAATGGAACATCTTCCATGTGAGATAACCCAACAATCCCCATACACTAGCAAGAAGATTCTTAAAATATACTGGGTTCCCAATCAGTTCACACAGGATACTGCCCAAGTCACTGGTGTTTTACAAGAATGGAGAATGCACCTAGAACACATCCAACACTCTCTTGAAGCTGCCTGCCTCAATGGGCATAAAACAATAGTATTTCAAGGAGACTGTCTAAATTCTTTCTTTGTGCTGTACACAATTTAAGATTATGGACATACATGAAATACAGTGGAACCTCATACAACAATCGCCCGGTATAGCAACAAAATCACATAACAATTAGGTGGGGGGATGGCATCCTGCATAACAATTTTCCCTATGGAAAAAAATCGTACAACAATTTTTCAATGGGAAAAACCACTTAGCAAAAAAAATCGTTGTACGATGCATCCCATAGGGGAAATCGCTATACGATGCATGCATCGTATAGAAATTGTTTCTTACAACAACGGGCCCCATGGAATGATTAAAACTGTTGTATGAGGTACCACTTAATAGGTAACATTCAAAACAAATTAAGATGTCAATATAACTAGAATATTTTTGGCCAGAAGTGAACTATTCCAATAGCATTATCTCAGACATTTGGGGCCCAAGTGCAAAAGGAGCGGAGGAGAAACCACTTCACTCTTCTGATTCCCAATGGTCATAGAGGTGGAAGAGGCAATGCCAGATGGACTGGCTGTGAAGGTGCACCTTTTTAATATCCTCAAGGCTGAGGCAGTCCATTGCAGTCCCGGTGTTAAATCCTGCATGTCTCATTTCACATGGTGTGTGGGTCACTTCATGGCAAGCTGGGATCCACCTTAAACAAATTCACACCAATGGCATTTTTCCTGTTGGTCAACTTTTAGGAAAAATGTACACTCAGATATGAGTAGCAGCCAACGACGATCTCAGCCATTTACCAGGCCCTTTTTTTTTTGCTCACATGTGGGATGTAAATTAGGTAAAGGTCACCCTTGCTTGAAAGCCAGTCGTATCGGACTTAGGGTTCAGTGCTCATGTTTCTAACCAAAAAGCCAGCCCTGTCTGCATTTGCAGATATTTCCATGGACATGTGGCAGGTATGCCTAGACACCGGAGTATACAGAATGCAGTTTACTTTCTCACCAAAGTGGTATCTGTTTATCTACTTGCAATTTCTTACTTTCAAACTGCTAGGTTGGCAGAAGCTGGGACAGAGATGGGAGCTCACTCCGTCATACAATACTTGGGTATCGAAATTCAACTTCCAGTCTTCAAGTTCAGTGTCTTAACCACTAAGGCACTGTAAATTGCATGCACATAAATGCTGCATTGATTGATTTTTCTCTAAATTCACAGAAAATGTGTTCTGCATAGTCTTATTTTACTTTATTATTCTTTGGCCTTGCTTTTTGGCCAGAATCTTGTCCTGGTGGGACATTCTTCGGTGTTCATTCACTCAGCAAGGAGTGTTGTTTTGGCTCTCCACAGGGCTTAGCCTACCCTCTTCTAGTTTAATATTTAGACCTTGAGGGGCATGCAGAAAACTCTATTTAATTTACCTGTCATCTAGGGCAGTGGGAAGTAAACTTGGCTCTTCAGGTGTTCTTGGACTTCAATTACCAGAAGCCCAAATCAGTACACCTGCTGATCAGGGCTTCTGGGAATTGAAGTCCAAGAACATCTGGAGCCAAGTTTGATGACCCCCAATCTAGGTAATTGATATCATGAAATTGATAGTTTGATGTTACATGTATTGCCTTATTTTGTTTGTTATTTCTAACACTTCCAGAGGAGCAATACCAGCCAAATACTGTAATAGACATTTTCGGTGGGAGTAAGTTTCAGACAGTCAGTAATAATCCTACATGATTCATTAAGGGCTACAGCTACTTGTTGACATGTGCTAATTTATACCATATGGAGCTCATATATTCTACTGCAGAGTAGCACAGGGACAGAGCAGTTATTATTGTTGTGGATGTGCACCTCATCCAAATTTCCAAAGGGAGGGGGTAATACTGAGACTTGAGCTATTCTGTTCTCACCTTTTCTGTTGCTGCTATTTTGCATTTTACTTAATATTCTGCTAATTAAGAGGAACAACCAACAGGTTATGAGCCCAGGCTGTCAGACAGGAGTAGTTCTGTTCAGATAGGTACCCAGCATTTTTCAGGTTTTAGTATTTACTAAGTAATGCAATTTTTCCTCTCCTCCCTCAACCAAATCAAATCCTAGTTGAAAAGAGTTGTCATTTATTAATTTTTGTGCTACTTTTTCACATAGTAGCAAGAACCTAAAAAGATAAGAAATCTAGGTAAATGCTTTATGTTACAAGTAAGTTGGCACAACATTTAAATAACTAAAATAAGCAAGCAACAAGTAGCATTCCCAGCCAGTGGGAGTGGTGGGTGACTCTTCTCTTTTCACTGTAGCCACTCAAGCAACACACAAAACTAGATTTTAGGCCATTTTAATAGCAACGGAGTGGGGGCAAGGACAGGGCATCTCATTTTGCCAACACATCAGCACTAACAAAATCCTGGATTTAGCTCTAAGTCTGGAAATTTTAATTAATTCTATAAATACACTTAAGAACCTCCAGGCAATTGAAAAAAAGAACCGATCCATCAGAAAGATGTGCGTTTTCATGTCAGAGATTACTTGCATTGCTATAAGCTGTTTACGTGTAAACCTTACCAATATAAATTGTAACCTTCAAATTTTTAATTTTTCTGACATCTTGTAAAACACATGCCCATATCTTTTAAAGGAAGTTTGCTTTGTCTCTAAAATATTTTCATTTCTATGCATATTCATGCAAATGTAACCTAAGAACTAAGATTTCCTTAATCAATTGCCCCTACTTTAAATAAGGTTATACTTGTTAATTAGTCTTACTATTATTGACTAACTGAAGTTCTAAATCCTGATTTAATCCTTCAGAAATGTACAAAGTATAGCAGCAGCAAATATACATATATAACACTTCAAAACACTTAGAGTGGTTCACAAGTAATCAGCATTTTGCTCCCCAAAAGCTGGGTAATCATTTTACCAACCTAAGAAGGAAGGATCAAGACTGAACTCAGAATGTGAGCAGTTTTGACTCTAGTACAGTAATACCTCGTACAACATCCAAACTTAGTTCCACAAGTCATACAACATCCAGCAACGGTGTATGAGGCAACGTTTTTCACAGAATTGGGTGACGTTGTATGGATTCGACGTTGCATGAAGCAGACGTTGTATGAGGTATTGCTGTACTGTGGCTTAACCATTGCACCACGAGGGCTCTTTACAATTGGCAGTTTTACTCCTTCAAATGATATGTTGTTGCATGTGTGAATTAGATTTTATTCTGTCTGTCTGCAGGAGCCATATGGGTTACTAAAGTGTAACAAAAAATCAGCAATCAGGATGGGGGGAAATGTATGGCCAATTTTTTAAAAATGTGGGAGCCCAGAATTTTGAACTCAACTAACACTTCCATTTTAAAGGCTATACTCAAAAGAATCTGCATATTTCTTCATCTCCCTGTGAGCTATTAAAATATTTAAACATTAGAAATCTGAAATTTTTTAAAAGAAACTTTAACTCCACGCACTAAATATTACCAATATTAAGCACCCAAGGTTTAAGTACGAGGAGACCAACTCTGTATGACAAAATCCAAGCACAAGATGGCATTTTGAACGAGCAAAATCAAATTCATAAAACATATTAATCACTTGTTTAAATAAGCTATTACAACAGAGATAAACATATACCAGCATCACTGTAACACTAAAAAAAGAGTATGAAGAACAAAGTTCAGGACCTTAACTGGGACATCTAAAATGTTTAACGACTATTAACAGAATGATTTTCCCCACTTTATATTAATTATTTTTGAAGGTATCTAATAGTGGACATCATAAGAAAACTTTTTTCAATCTAAACTTATTCCAGAGTAATGTTGCAAGAAATAAACAATCCTTCCTCATTCCTTTCCATGGGGACAACAGCACCCAGATCCACCATAATCCTCTCTGGAAAGGTACGAATACAGAAAGAAGCTCTCCCTTTTGGGAAATCTTTTTAATTAAGTCACTTGCACAGTCAAGTCCGACCTTTCTTGACACCATGGGACCACAGGATGCCAGATTTCTGTCACCCTTTGGAGTCTGCCAAAATCCACACCCATTGCATCAACAATACTGTCTAACCATCTCATCCTCTGCTGCCCTCTTCTCCGTTTGCCTTCGATCTCTCCTAACATCAGGGCCTTCTCTAATGAGTCCTCTTTTATCATTTCACGGCTAGAGTATTTAAGCTTTAGCTGCAGTATCTGGCCTTCCAAGCAGTCAGGGTTGATTTCCTTCAGGATTGACTGGTAAGATCTCTTTGCAGTCCAGGGGACTCTCAAAAAAGGTCTTCTCCAGCATCACAGCTCGAAAGTGTCTATTCTTCTGCACTCTGCCTTCCTTATGGTCTAGCTCTCGTAGCCATACATTACCATACATTACTTTAACTATGCTATCAGGTTAACAATTCCCAAATCTTTATAAAGGGAAACTTTCTAAGGGAAAGGATAAACATAGGAGCTCTGGGGAGGCAGAATTTCTGTCTTCAATCTCCTTTTTACACTGAAATTCCTTTGATATTTTCATTTAAGACCTTTCCTTCCTGACCTAACTCACTCAAAATGACATGTAGGTGTTTTTTTTTTGTCAAATCTTCAAGGACCATGGATATAAAACTAAATGGTATGAGACTTTCCCTCCTCTACTTGCTCGCTCTCTCATCAGAGCATTCCCAGTTTAATTTGCTGCTTCTTACAGCAATATCTTGTTACACTGAGTGGTTCCCTTTTACTCAGATATAGTGACCCATGGGAATCAACTGAGACATGTCCTTTAGGCAGAAATTTGTAGAACCACATGTTCTCTGTCTCTATCTCTCTAACACACAAAACATGGAAATAAAGAATAATTCCAGCTTAAATGTCAACAGTGGGCCCTCTGTTTGCAAAGCACCAAATGTTGCCAAGTGTCAAATCAAATTAGGCAAAATACCATCTTTAGGCCACACGTTTCCTAGTTTTCTGATAAGAGAATAATGGTGATCATTGGTCATCTTGTAAAGTGTATTTAGTGAAAACTCTACATTGAAAAAGATGTCTTTACAGTTGCCTGCAGACTGGACCAGGGAGGTGAAAATACAAACAGAATTCCCTCCTCAAAAATTAAAACAATTACCTGCCACCTTCCCAGCAATTTAGTACAGTATCTCTATCTGTAATATCACTGTTATCCTAAATTCACCAACTAGCTGCCAAGACCAGACCAGAATCCAGTTCCTAAGCAAAGGACAACCCTTTTTAAGAACATTAAGCAAGTGTTTTTGTCACTTGTCAGTTGTGCACTGCACACTCAACTGTGCAAAGAAGTAACTGGGCACAAACTGACAGACCAGGAAGCAGCTTCCACTTGTTCATTTGCCCTTAGATCAGTGATGGCGAACCTTTTAGAGACCGAGTGCCCAAACTGCAACCCAAAAAACACTTATTTATCACAAAGTGCCAATACAGCAACAGGGGAGGAGGTAAATGCTCCCATTGGGCTGCTGGGCAGAGAGGCGGGGCAAACTCTGTGCTGGGGGGGAGAGGAAAAGCCCATTCAGCTGCTGGGCAGAGTGAACTATGTGCTGGGGGAGGAAGTGCTCACATTGGGCTGCTGGGAAGAGGGGAAGGGCGAACTCTGTACTGGGGTGACTGCACGGGTACCTACAGTGAGGGCTTTGAGTGCCACCTCTGGCACGCATGCAATAGGTTCGCCACCACTGCCTTATATGACTGCATAATCTAGCAGGATTCTGGCCAAAATATTTTAAAATAAAAATTGCAGACATCACAAGTATACTGTCGTCATTTAAAAGCATCTGCTAAATTTAGGAGGAAATATTCATATAATCTAGTAAAAAGCTCTACAGAGCTTCCAGGAGGATCTGGATTCTCTTCTTGCCTAAGTATAGACAAAAATAACCATATAATTGAAGAAAAAGCCCTGACACTATGCATGTCTACAGGACAAAAAAGAAAGCTATTTACAGTTAGAAATTTCTCCTGTTAAGGATATCATCAGAACAATATCATTTTCAAATAAAGTTTTCAAAATAGTTGAATGATACAGATCTTTAAAGTTAATTATTAAGAGAGATAATGGTTTATTTGTGATTTTTTTTGTATGAATCTAACAATTCTGTATGCATCAAAGTGAGAATTCAGAACACAGGAAACACATCATAACCAAGAAATAGAATAAGACAAATTTTAAAAGCAGACCAAAGATGCCAACAATAACCTCGAACCAGACAATCCTGGAGTGTGAAGTCAAGTGGGCCCTAGAAAGTATTACTAATAACAAAGCTAGTGGAGATGATGGTATTCTAGTTGAGCTATTAAAAGCCCTAAAAAGATGACGCCATTAAAGTGTTGCATTCATTAGGCCAACAAATTTGGAAAATGCAACTGTGGCTACAAGACTGGAAAAGGTCATTTTACAATCCAACTCCAAAGAAGGACAATGCCAAAGAATGTTCAAACCATCATACAATTGTGCTCATCACACATGCTAGCAAGGTTATGCTCAATATCCTACAAGCTAAGCGTCAGCAGTATGCAGATTGAGAACTTCCAGAAGTACACGCTGGTTCTGAAGAGACAAGAGAATTAGAGGACTTGGAGTGCAAAGGTTGGCCATCACTGATCTAGGTGGACTACGGATGGTGGATGACAGTGGAGCCTGGCGCACTGTGGTCCATGGGGTTGCAAAGAGTCAGACTCGACTGTGCGACTTAGCAACAACAAAAAATAATGTTGAAGGGCCAAAAGTTCCTAGAAGTTGATACTACTAATGATTCTCATCTTCTCTGCCAGCTCCTGCAAATCTAGCAATTCAAAAGCAAGCAACTGCAAGTAGATAAACAGGTACTGCTTCAGTGTGAAAGCTAACAGCAGCCTGTGCAATTCAATGTTTAGTCATGCCTGCCACATGACCACGGAAACGCCTGCAGACACAGACAATACTGGCTCTGGCTGTAAATGGAGATGAGCATCACCTCCCAGAGTCAGATATGAATGGCTTTCAAGCAAGGGAGGAAAAAATAAGTATCTGAAGGGGTCTTGGTGACATAAGAACAGCCTTGCTGGAACAGGCCATAGCCCATCCAGTCCAGCATTGTCTCACAGTGGCTCACCATTTGCTTCAGGGTATTCCCAAGCAGATGCCTTCACCTGTTTAGGATTCCCTGGAAATGGCATTGAGAGATATCCTGCCTATCTCTCCAACCCCGAGGTTGTCCTTAGGTATCCATAATTATAGCAATTTATACCCTTGTCCTCCATGAACTTGTCTAATCCTTTCTTAAAGCTGTCAAAACTGACAGCTGTTACCACTTCTTCTGGCAGGGAGTTCCATAGACCAGTAATCCTCTGGGTGAAAAAGTACTTTCTCTTATTTGTTTTAGAACTAGTACCCAAAAGTTTCATGGAGTGTCCCCTACTTCTAATGTTATGCGATAAAGAAAACAGTTTTTCCTTATCTACTTTGTCCACACCATGCATGATTTTATAAACTTCCATCAGGTCACCTGTTAGACGCCGCCGTTCAAGAGTGAAGAGGCCCAACCGTTGCAGCCTTAGATGGTAAGGAAGGTGTTCCAGTCCCCTAATCATTTTCGTTGTCCTCCTCCGTACTTTTTCCAGCTCCATAATATCCTTCTGGAGGTATGGCGACCAGAACTGTACACAATATTCCAGATGGAGCCTCACCATAGATTTATAAAGAGGCAAAATGACACTTGCTGACTTATTTTCTATACCCTTCCTAATGATCCCTAGCATCGAGTTTGCTTTTTTCACTGCTGAGGCACACTGGGTTGACACCTTCATTGAGCTGTCCACCAGGACACCAAGGTCCCTTTCCTTGTTTGGCGCAGAGAGTTCAGACCCCATCAGTTTATAAATGTAATCGGGGTTTGTTTTTTTTGCCCCAACGTGCATCACTCTGCACTTACTAGTGTTGAAGCTCATTTGCCACTGTTTTGCCCACTCCCCCAGTGTCAAGAGATCCCTCTGGAGCTCCTCACAATCTCTGTTTTCACTGCAGCAAATTTGGCTACCTTGCTTTTTACTCCTACCTCTAGATCATTTATGAAGAGGTTGAAAAGCAGGGGTCCCAGTACTGAACCTTGGGGGACCCCACTCTTTACTTCCCTCCACTTGGAGAAGTGTCCATTTAGTGCTACCCTCTGTTTCCTGTCCCTTAGCCAGTTGCTGATCCAGGACAAGACCTGTCCCTTTATTCCATGCCTGGTAAGTTTATTCAAGAGCCTTTGGTGCCGGACCTTGTCAAAAGCCTTGAACATTCTGGATGAACATGGACATTCTGGATTTTTAAAAAACCACCATAGCTCTCGCAAGCGAAGGAAAAGGAAAATATCTAGACATGCATTAAGTATAATAAAGCCATTTTCTTCAAGAACCTACTAAGCTTAAGTCAATCCATTCCAGGGTACAAAACTTATTTCTCTATAACTAAACAAATTGGGAAGCATGTGGTTTTTTTTTAAAAGCCTATTAAATTGTCAGGAAAATGAAAATAACATTCCTGTGTAGAAAACCCCCCAGAAATATTTAGAACTTATTTGTTTTCCTCTGGTACCAGAATA
The DNA here is from genome assembly GCA_035047345.1 of Bradypodion ventrale. NCBI lineage: Eukaryota > Metazoa > Chordata > Lepidosauria > Squamata > Chamaeleonidae > Bradypodion > Bradypodion ventrale. The sequence goes on along the minus strand of JAWDJE010000005.1, from coordinate 114,602,281 downwards.
ACGTCAGCTCACCTAAATAGCCTGATGGGTAGTAGAATTAGGTCAACTAGAAGACAATATTGATTCAGGAAAATTATAATTTTATGGAATTTGCTGTCACTAGATGTGATAGACAATGGTTTAGTTAGTTTCAAATAGCTAGGGAAAAAAAAGAAAGGCCGAGCAATAGTTACTAGCAATTAGTTAAATAAGACCTCCATACTCTGAGGTTGAATATCAGTTCCTGGCACCAAGATAGGTAAAATGAATTATTATTTTTGAATGAAATGCATTTTGATTTTTAAAAATATCGGAATATATTTTCTACTTAAGATATAGTGTAGTCCAAAAATATATATCATGAAATAAGAGTTAGCTTTTAATTTTGTAGCATGCAATGTTTTTGTTAATACATTTCATTAATCTACTCACAATCTTCCCAAGCTTTCTGTAAGATTACTGAGAATGTTTCTATCTAAAAGATATTATCACAGATATTTGGTCTTACAGTTTTCAAAACTGAATTTCTGTCTTTGGAGATCACATGCCTCTTCCCAGCAAAAAAATTATAACATAAACATATAGAGTTGAAAAAGACTTTAATCCCATTGTTCCTTTACAAATTTATATACTGTACTCAAAATCAACCCCTTACTTCTTAAGTGCCAAGTTTAAAAAAAATAAATGGCTAGAAGATTGTTCAGAATGGAATAGATCTACACAAGAAGCTAAGTGTGAGGAGGGGCAAGCAGTAAAAATGAAAGTGAAACTTTTCAAGTCTTTATGTAGAAAAACCATGATTTAAATCTAATCTTGCTGACTTGTGACTTAAATATTTTATTTAAATCAAATCCACACTGGTGGACTCAAGAGCCAATCTCGGAGAAAACTATCACCTTTGCACTTCACACATGTGGGATTATATAGTTCCATCTAATTAACTACAACAGTAAAACAGAATAGTGGACAAAAGAATGCTTACTTTGAGTCAACAATGATGTAACAAAGACCTATGACTATATCTCGCCTTTCTTATAGTTGAGCCTATGGTAACTATATAAAATAGTTGAAATTTTTGAAGTGGTAGCCGTAATAAGATCAAGTCCACAAAAGCTCAGATTTAAATACAGGAGTTAGTCTTTAAGTTGCCACAACTTTTTTTGTTGTTTTATTTTATTTACTCTCTGATACATATAGTCTTTTCTGATTTGTATTTATGAAAGGTAAAGTCACTCTTGCTCAAAAGGCAGTTGTATCCGACTCTAGGGGGCAGTGCTCATGTCCATTTATAGTCAAAGAGCCATCACTGTCTGTGTCTGCAGACATTCCTGTGGTCATGTGGCAGGCATGACTAGAAACGAGAGCGCACAAAATGACATTTACCTTCCCACAGAAGTGGTCCCTATTTATCTACGGTACAGTACTTGCAATTTCTTGTTTTCGAACTGCTACGTTGGCAGGAGCAGGAACAGACGCGCAGCACTCAGGTCTCGAACTGCTGACCCCTCCAGTAGTCAAGTTCAGCATCTTACCAAGTCCCTAATGTTTCTACCATAGTATTGGCTGTGGTGGCTCAGTAGTTAAGAAGCTCGCCTTGTTACGTGAAAGGCCGGCAAGTCGGCAGTTCGAGACCCGGGTACTGCATGACGGATTTGGCGCCCATCTCTGTCTCAGCTCTTGGGGACATAGAAAGGAGCCTCATTCAGGCGTCCCCTGAGCGAGTTTCCCCAGCAAAAATCCTTTCAACCCAGAATAATTTCTGGCATGAAATTATTATCATCATGTCATAAGAACATAAGAACAGCCTTGCTGGAACAGGCCACAGCCCATCCAGTCCAGCATTCTGTCTCACACAGTGGCTCACCATTTCCTTCAGGGTATTCCCAAGCAGATGCCTTCACCTGTTTAGGATTCCCTGGAAATGGCATTGAGAGGTATCCTGCCTATCTCTCCAACATAGAAATGTTTCCCAATATTCAATCCCCTGGCCTTCTTGAAATACAAGAACCGCTATCTCTAACCACTCTGATGCCTTAGAACCACACTAGGCAATATAAATAAATATACATCCTGTTCTATGTAAACATATAATTTTTATTTATTCATTTATATTCATATTTATATAGCCGCCCAACTCACAAAGACTCTGGGTGGCATAATGCACATTTAACCCTTTTCAGCATTACTCTTCTGGTTTGATAGTTCATTGACATTAATAATAATAATAATAATAATAATAATAATAATAATAATAATAATAATAATAATAATAATAATAATAATAATAATAATAATAATAAAGGAGGAGAAGAATTTTGTGTCAGAAATTATTCTGGGTTGAAAGGAGCCTCATTCAGGCGTCCCCTGAGCGGAGTTGCTCCAGCAAATATCCTTTCAACCCAGAATAATTTCTGACACGAAATTATTATCATCAAGTCACATAGAAATGTTTCCCAATACTCAATCCCCTGGTCTTCTTGGAGTACAAGAACCACTATCTCTAACCACTCTGATGCCAGAACCACACTAGGCAATATAAATAAATATACATCCTGTTCTATGTAAACATATACTTTTTATTTATTCATTTATATTCATATTTATATAGCTGCCCAACTCACAAAGACTCTGGGTGGCATAATGCACATTTAACCCTTTTCAGCATTACTCTTCTGGTTTGATAGTTCATTGACATTAATGATAAGAACATAAGAACAGCCTTGCTGGAACAGGCCACAGCCCATCCAGTCCAGCATTCTGTCTCACACAGTGTCTCACCATTTCCTTCAGGGTATTATTCCCAAGCAGATGCCTTCTTCACCTGTTTAGGATTCCCTGGAAATGGCATTGAGAGATATCCTGCCTATCTCTCCAACCCAGAGGTTGTCCTTAGGTATCAATAATAATAATAATAATAATAATAATAATAATAATAATAAGAAGAAGAAGAAGAAGAAGAAGAAGAAGAAGAAGAAGAAGAAGAGGAAGAGGAAGAGGAAGAGGGAGAAGAATTTTGTGTCAGAAATTATTCTGGGTTGAAAGGAGCCTCATTCAGGCATCCCCTGAGCAGAGTTGCTCCAGCAAAAATCCTGTCAACCCAGAATAATTTCTGAAAAGGAAATTATTATTATTATTATTATTATTATTATTATTATTATTATTATTATTATTATTATTATTATTATTATTATTATTATTATCATCATCATCATCATCATCACCTTGGAAAGGAAAAAGAGATGGACTTTTTTAAAAAAAATCTACACTCTTTTTCTTAAGAGATCTTCATTTATTATTATTATTATTATTATTATTATTATTATTATTATTATTATTATTATTATTATTATTATTATTATTATTATTATTATTATTATTATTATTATTATTATTCCTTCCTTCCTGAGGAAGGACCAGAGATCACGGCCCCACACCGAGTCAACTCTTTTCGAGAGGGAACAGCGGCTTCCCACGTTTCCCGAGGACCTCGTTTCCCAGAGCCTGGAACCTACCAGGGCCTTTGGCGAGAGAACATGTGGCTCCGCTTCCGAGCTTCACCTTGCCCACCCCGTCCCCACCCCCGAAAATATATTCATTTTTAAGGCAGCTCCTTAAAACAAAGGAAAAATATTGAGGCCAATCAATGAGTTACCATTGAACAGCGAGCGGGGCTCCGGTATGGTGTACCCCTCGTGTTTCTCAACCTTTGTTTTTTTTTGGACTTCAATTCCCAGAAGCCTAAGTCAATTTCCCAAAGAGCTGATCCGCCAATGGACTGACTTAGGCTTCTGGGAATTGAAGTCCAAAAAACCAAAGGTTGAGAGACCCACGAAGGCAGGCAGCGGAGAGAAAGAGAGCCCGAATAAAGGCGGAGAGAGGACAAAACAAAGGAGGCGGCCACCAAGGCCGACCGCCGGCCCGGCTCCCGAGGGCGGCTCAATCCGGGGCTCACAAAGGCGCTTGGCGACGACGGTAGCATTCAAAAAACCTATGGGTCTCTCTTTAACAGACACACACCCAGGAGGCCGCCCCCCCCCCCCCCCGCACACGGCCTCGACCTCAACGCGGCCTATCCGGGTCCGCAAAACAACGGCGGCCCGGAGAGGGGGGGGAGGGCTTCTCCAGCGAGCGGGAAAGACTCTCCCTCCCACCGCCACCCATCTCTCCTCCTCCGTCTTCGCCCACACGGCTTCTTCCTTACCCATCCGAGGCGACGCGCTTCTTGGTGGAGCCGTAGTCGTCCCCGAGGTCGAGGCGGTGACGCTTGGACATGGCGGCGGCGGCGGCACGGAGGCGAAAGAGGCCGCCGACGAGAGACCAGATCAAACTAAAATGGCGGCAGGAAGGAAGGCGAGACAGCCGCCGCGAGGAGGGACTCTCCCAGCCAGCACAGAAGCGGAGGGGCGGGGGGGATAAAAGGAAGCCGCGCACGGTTCAACGCGATAACCGGCCGGCTGGGAAACGTTTCCCTGCGCACCTTGGTTCCTGGGCCGTGGCCGGGATTCTAGATATATGGGTGGGCGAATGTTTTTTCAGGGTGGGCAATAAAGTCATATATGTAAGTGTGTGTGTGTGTGTGTTTTTATATATATATATATATATATATATATATATATATATATATATATATATATATATATATATATATATATATATATATATATATATATATATATATATATATATATATATATATATATATATATATATATATATATATATATATATATATATATATATATATATAGAAAACAGCCGGAAGTTTGAGGGTGGGCAGACTGCTAACGCCCACCCTGGCTACGGCCCTGCCTGGTTCCCTCATGCCAAGTCGTTCTTCCTCTAGAGTCCCAACTGTAAAATATTCTTTTTTCAAAGAAAAAAGGGGTAGCCTTTTCAAAAACAGACATCAAATTACTATAAACCTAATGTAATGTTTCCTTTCCTTATCAAATATTTCTGTTTTATTGTGTTTTCATGTTTTTGAAGATTTAGTTATGTAAGATTTTTTTTCTTTTTTATGTATGTATTAAAAACTTATAATAAAAATTTATTTATTTGTGTTTGGTTTTTTTTAAAAAAGTTGTAGCCGTTGTAGTCTGTGCAAGCGTATCAGACCAAAGAACAACAACAACATTGTGGCACCTTGAAATTGTAAAGGTTTCCCTTGCTCGAAAGCCAGTCGTATCCAACTAGGGTTTGGTGCTCATCTCTGTTTCAAAGCCGAACCAGCGCTGTCTGCGTCTGCAGACGTTTCCATGGTCATGTGGCAGGCATGACTAGACACCGGAGCGCACGGAGTGCTGTTTACCTTTCCCACGGAAGTGGACCCTATTTATCCACTTGCAATTTCTTGCTTTCGAACGGCTAGGTTGGCAGGAGCTGGGACAAAGACGGGAGCTCATTCCGTCCTGCAGTACTCGGGAATCGAACTGCTGACCCACCTGCCGCCTCCCAGTCAGCGTTTTAGCCACACTGTAGCACCTTGAATATCAGAGATTAAACAAAGCAAAAATTGTAGCACCTTGATTATCAGAGATTAAACAACACAATCGGGTTGTGGCACCTTGAATATCAGAGAGGAAACAAAACAAAAACATTGTGGCTCCTTGAATGTCACAGAGGAAACAAAACAAGAACGTTGTGGCTCCTTGAATGTCACAGAGGAAGCAAAACAAAAACGTTGTGGTGCCTTGAATATCACAGAGGAAACAAGACAAAAAACGTGGCACCTTAAAGACTAACTCCTGTACTGTATTTCAGTATTTAAAAATGTAAAAAGTAATCCCCTCCTTATACATCTTTAAATTCAACCAAGGGTTACTTGACGTGTACCTCTTTTCCAAATCAAAAGGATCAAGACACATGAATCCAGTAATTCATAGAAAGACAGACATCTTTCATACCATAAACTTCTGTAGAATATAGGCCTTTTTTCAGGACTCCTCTCTTAGTCTATAACTAGCAATGTAAAATTTTATTTTTCTTCTCCTTTGCTCCCTCACCTTCTTTCAGTCTTTTTCCTCCTTTCTAACCTTTTCATTAAATAAAGAATATCATTCTTTTATGATAACTTCGGACTTTAAAACGAGTGGCTTAAGAACTTTAGATAGATACTGAGACTATGATGACCCCTGTCCCAAAGAGACATTGACACTTCATATTCTTCTGCACAATAAGCGCAATTTGGATGTTTGTCAAGCAGATAGACCTCAAAATAAAGCACAAATGCAGTGCCTTTATTAGTCCAGAGCAGGAGTTTTCAACCTTTTAAAGCCGGGGGCGGGTCATGCTTTCAGACAGCTTCAGGGGCCAGGCGGCTATTTTGCCCTTCCTCCACCACATGGCACTTCCTGGTGTGGAGGTGGTGGAGGGCCACATGAAATGGTGTTGCAGGCCGCATCTGACCTGCTAGCAGCAGGTAGAGAATCCCTAGTCTATAGATCTGGAAGTCCCCATTCTTTTTGATCTTGGAAGGGGGCAAGGATGTAGGTGCAGCACCACTTTACCTTAAACACAGATGCATCACAGCACTGAAACACGTCACTTGTAAAGTAGCATATAAAATGGAAAAATTAAGAAATCCATTGGAATATGTTATATCACTGTGACACAGTAATATGCCCCAACGTACAAGTCATATGAAATACACACAGTTGAAGCCATTTTCCTTTTCCCATCCACTTGCATACATTGCTGCAACCTGTCCCCTTTTTCTTAAGAAACTGATTCTATTGAGAAGGTTCAATTTGTCAAGTGATGCTGTCTTCCTTAGTTGAATGATCAAATTTAAAATAAGAGGTTTAAAATCTGATAAACTGTGGGAAACCATTAGAACAGTTAGCTTCTTAAAGATTAGCTGTGAAACATTTAGTTCACTGTGGTCAGCGTTTCCTGCACTTAGCCACAAGTTCCTAAATTAGAAATTGCTTCCTGCCTTGTGCAGAGACTCTGCGTCTATACAGAAACATAGATTCCTTATTATCATATATGATAATGCTTAGAGAATGTAATATCATTGGCTGATTGCCACTCACTTATGCTTACGTGTATATCCTGTGTAACCTAGTCAATAAATCTTGCTGGCTCGGTGCTGCCAGCAGTTTTTGCGCACCAGATATCTTCTGAGACTGCAGTCATTTTCCTTCTCATCTTTTGGTTTCTTACACTTGCTGAGCTGGATCTCAGCAAGGATTGGGTCTTTTCCCCAGGATTTTCCCATATCTGGTGCCCCATGTGAGGCCATCCAGATTGCAATCTACCAGATCCAGATTGCAATCTCCCTTCATTTCGACCACGCTCACAACCTCAATGCTGCGGCTCCACGCTCCTCACCCACAACCATGCTAGGTCAAGGACATCCCTCGCCATCCGTTCAAGGATCCCGGGTGAGTGAGTTTGTCAAGTTAGAACACTCAGACAAGACAAAATGGGCAGTGGTCTCTCTTCTCCGCAACAAAAGTATTTTCAGGATCTTAGACACCTCTTGCAGAAAAATGGACATGTAGTATCAACCAAAGAAATAGAACAACTAGTTAAGGCTATTGACGATGTCTGTCCCTGGGTCCCAGAACACGGGACTTTAGAATTACAAGTGTGGGACAAAATTGGGACTCAATTTCAAAACCACCCTAGAGTCAGTGTAACTGTACAACTTCTGTGGTGCAAAATAAGAATCTGTTTACAAAGTCTCACCCCTAAGAATATTCTGATGATGCAAAGAGTGATGGCATCTCTGCCACAGATTCTGCTGCCATGTCCGTTACCAAAACCGGACTCAAAACAGGACTCTGATCCTGATCCTATGGCACCACCACCTTATACCACCCCACTGCCACAATTGTTGCCACCTGTGCAGGCACCTCCCCCACCATATAAGACACAACTGCCTGAACCCACTGATGGAGGTGGATATCCTGCTTTGCAGCAATCAAGCACTGCTAAGACTACAAAAAACCCGTGCTCTGCTGCTTTAACTGCAGCTGTTCTGGACTTGGAGCCTGCTATTGCATTTCCAGTCATCTGAGGTGCCCCACCAGTTGGGAATGCTTCAGCACTCCCTGCCACCTCATCGCAGATAGAAGCTGTTACTGCATGCAGAATGGCAGGCAGAAAGGGTTCTGAGGGCAGCACAGAAGACCTCAGCTCGTCCCTGAAGCACCCCTAATCACGAAAGGCGGAGAAGAGAACCAAGCAGGAGAAGCTGAGTGTTAAGATTCATATGCTGCAGCTGAAAGAAGTCCAGAGAAAACGTGGCATGGATCCTTCCTCTATGGACGGCAGGCTTCTGCCAAAATACAAGGTAGGGGAGGATATACTCCAGTTGTTGGAAGCTGTTCTTTTGTGTTCCTGCATCGTCTGCCTGCTGAAATACAGATGGATGTGCCTGGAGCGTGAAGAAGTGTTGTGTGGTATTTGAGGATGATTGGTTGCCTTGCTAAGTCTGGGGGCTGGAGGGAAGATGGTGTTTAAATTCTAGTCTGAAGAGATCTTCAATCAACATTTGGACTCTTAATTTGGACATTTTAATTTGGACTAAAAAGTTTGTGTGGACTCCAAAGATGAATTGGCCTTGTTTGCATTATAAAACCTGAAAACCTCTTTAAAATTTTCTAAATGCTCTGCTGATGGGAAATGTAGTTAAAATGATATGTGTAGTTTGTTTGCTAGAATTGTTAGAGAAACTTTCTTGTAAGGAAGAAAAGAAATGTGCTTGCCTGTTTTAAAAGTGCATACAGTGAACTATGACGAAAGGCATGATTTTACAAGAAGATCCTGGTTTTCATCACCCTAACGAGGGGGGTGTCGTGGAATGAAGGTCCTGCTCATTCCATGTTTCCTGCCTCCTGGAAGGGGGGGGGGGGTGACCAGCCTTCTTCCCCCCCCCAACAGATTGCCTTAACTATGTGCTTTTGATCTTTTACTGGAATGTATTTTGGGACTTTGCTGTGCTTGTAATACAATTATGAAAATGCCTGGAAAAGTTTTTTCACTGTAACCCTACATATGTAACTAAGTTTGTTATATTGTAATGGTGTTATTCAATATGTCAGGCATGTTTCATGTCTAGTTCCATGGTCCATGGTGCGAAAAATGAACTTTTCTCTTGTGGAGAGGGTTGTAATAACATGGCACTGGTAATCAAACATGGCATGTTCCTGTTTCTTAGAGGAGCTGGTTACCCTGTATTGCAGGTGGGCCTCTTGACTCCGTCTTGCAACTTTATGGTGTTAAAGAATGTTGTTTTCTACTCTGGATGAAGATGCTCATCTTTCATCACCTGACATAGATAGTCAATTGATTTGAAAGCCAGATATTGTTTAGATAAATTTTGACCCTGATTGGTTTTAGGCCAGATTGAGAAAGAACTTCAGGATCTGTAGGAGATTGTCACTAATAATGTGCAGAATGATGTATCTAATGAATAGAAAGGAAGCCTCAGGTTGTGAGGCAGTTCAGAATATGTGCTGTTTTACAGAATGCCTTGACAGCATGGTGGGATGCATTATAGTCCTGGTTGCCTGGGTGGGGATGGTTAAGACAATTGTTTATTGCTATAGTTTCTGTTATAGTGTTCTGCATAATATTATGTTGTTGCATTCAATGTGTACCTAATTTAACCACCATGTGCCAAAGATGTTTCCATGCACCTGCGAGATCGGCGGGACTTACTAAAAATCAGATCTATCAGGTTCACTATCGGAATCAAATCCGTCTGACTCGCTATCAAGCCGTTCCCTGTACTGATGAGGAGGAGGATGAAATTGGCAGTGAGAGTGCCTCTGAATTTGGGGATTATGTGTACCCTTCACCTGCCCATGAGCCTGAGCCTGAACAAGTATATGATGATACTGGTGTGTACAACTGGCATACGATGACACGCAGAAAATAAATAAATAAAAGAAAGATGACTTGTGGGAATCCATTAGAACAGTTAGCTTCTTAAAGATTAGCTGTGAAACATTTAGTTTCAGCGTTTCCTGCGCTTAGCCTCAAGTTCCTAAATTAGAAATTGCTTCCTGCCTTGTGCAGAGACTCTGCGTCTATACAGAAACATAGATTCCTGTGTGTTCAATATTCTACATGCTTTTGGTATCAGCCTTTTAGATAGCTACTGGTTTGGGGTACAATAGAATTTATGGCTCGTAACTGCTTCTTGCAAGAAAACCGCCACGTATGCAGCCCTTAAGGCTGGCGTGGCAGGAAGTAAGCTATTGTGCATGTATAAGTTAAGACATAAGATAAAGGTCATGCTCCATATACGGTAATGCTGTAGAGAATGTAATATCATTGGCTGATTGCCACTCACTTATGCTTACGTGTATATCCTGTGTAACCTAGTCAATAAATCTTGCTGGCTCAGTGCTGCCAGCAGACAGTTTTTGCGCACCAGATATCTTCTGAGACTTCAGTCATTTTCCTTCTCATCTTTTGGTTTCTTACACTTGCTGAGCTGGATCTCAGCAAGGATTGGGTCTTTTTCCCAGGATTTTCCCATAATAAACATATGAATACATAATAGAGTGTTCTCAAGGCAATGATTTGCAGGCTATTGCTCATGCAACTACTGTACCCCAGACTCAATTTGAGTTGTACACACAGTAGTTGTACTGTACAATAGTTTTGGCCATTGTTTATTGTACCTCCACAATCTTTATATATACAGATTTTTTTCCTCTTAGTAGTACCTCGGCTGATATTTATAGGACTAAAGAAGACAAAACACAGGAGAGCTATAAACAGTATTTTCTATGGTTTGTCAAACTGTGAAGCCTTTTGCGCTTCTCATTAGAAAGGGCAAGAACCCAAGTCCCGCGAGAGCTTAGTTCTAAGAAGAACAGAAAATGGTGGATCATTTGATCCCAACAATTAAATACAAACTGTTAAAGCAATACATTCAGTTACATACACAACACACTTAAAGAAGGACATTGGCCCTGCCATACACAATTGTGATATACAGTGAAACTCGGTTAACAAATGGCTTGGTTAACATAAAAATCGCATAACAAAAGGAAATCCATAGAAAACAGTGGTTTGGTTTACAGGATATTTTTAGAAGGAATTAATTGGTTTTCAGTGCATTCCTATGGGAAACCGCATTCCGATTAAAGTATTTTCGTTTTCAATGGATTCCTATAGGAAATTGCATTCAATGCATTCCTATGGGAAATTTGGTTAAAGTAATTTTTGCTGTAAGAAATGTCCTGGAGAATGCATTAATTATGTTAACTGAGGTTCCCCTGTACCTTGTATTGAAGAAACAGATTGAACAGTGATGTCCCAATATATCAGGCATGAGACTTGCAGCTGAGCCATTTTAGACTGTACAGAAGCATTGTATTAGTCAAGCCTGACTTCCAAATTACATACAGCTGTTACAGAACAGAATGATGTAGAAATAATAACAGAAGTTGAGCAAATACACAGTATCCTATTTATAAGCTGTCTAATGAAACCTTTTTCTTTACACTCCCAGACAACTTTCATAAATAGATTTTAATAATGAGAAACTTGAAAAGCTACAATAGGTCTGGGGATGTGCAATTTATGATAACAACAGAGAAGGGGTTCTAAAGTGGACAAGAATCTTTCAAATAGCCCTTTTCACAATAGCAAACCATGGTCTGAATGCAAAGGTGTCTAGCCATATTCAGTAGGATGAGAAAAAATGATGAAGCACTTGGAGTGTACATCAATGTCACATGGGTTTCAGTGGATGTCAAAGCTCAGGGGCAAATAGAACCTCATTGTCTTTACATTGATTTTTACTTTTGAGGCTTTCTTTCAGGCCAATTAAGCACACCAGTTTCTATAACCCACTCTGCACAACAGGAGTTGCCCAGATAAGTTTGAGATAACTCAAACTGTATAGATGGTGCAGTTCCATCATCTCTCTCCCTCATGCAACCCCCCAATGCTGTCTCCTATGCAGATATTCTTTGCATTGTTTTGTCCTGTGTGCTCTGTATCTTGGGTTGATAGCTTTTTTTATACTCCCCTGCATTCTATCAACCTTGTGTCAATCTATATTTTTCTCTGGACAGAAGAAACGATCATGGAGGTGAGAAAATATAACATGAAAATATTTTAATGTAGAAAACTGTGATACACCGCCCAGAGTGAGAGAATATTCCAGATGGGTGGGATATAAGTATAATAAATAAATACAAATAAATAATATTTTTCCTTATATTTCAAACAAGATGATAATGAGTTAAATATCTGGAGATAATATTTGCTAGTAATATAGGTCAACAACGTGTGAAGCCAGTCTATACCCCTATTCCAAATACAGTAATACCTCAGATAATGATCGCACCGGATAATGACACGGTTTTTATGCACACGTGATGCATTGCATAATGCTAAAAACCACTAAAATTATCTGAGGTATTTGGATAGGAACCTCGGATAATGACAATTTTTTGGTCGTTATCTGAGGCATCGCCCCATTTGAATTGGATAGCGACCAAAATCACATAGCGACCAACTTCGTGGAATGGAATTTGGCCATTATCCGAGGTTCTACTGTACACAGCACTGTCCCATGTGCCGACTCATGGCAGCAATCTGACACTCAAAAGTACCATTCTGTGGGATAATTTTTAAAAGCCAATTGGCAAAAATTCATTGCAACATTTAACAGAATTATGTTAAAAATTTGTCCGGTCCCATAGATCTAAAACCCCGAGACAGTGGAAAAAATCATTGTTCCAGTTTTCCATTTCCTGAGGATTCAGAATCAACTACTGTACCTCCTTGGCTAACACTGCAAATAATCATTTTTTTCACTGTTTCATCAAAATCCTTTGAGTGAAAAGACAATTTTGGCTGGTCTGTGATTAATTTTTTTCAGTTTCAGAAACTTAAAGAAATAATTGGATAAAACTCATGGAAGAAATAAATGTCAAGAAACAGTCAAAAGGCTTGGAGACTATCAAAGTAGCTTAACAACCTAGTTCATGTAAACATTTCAGAAAATCTAATAGCCTATCAATTCCTCATTAATAGCAGATCTTAACATCCTCATGGGAAATTAGAACTTAAAAGAAACAAGCAACTGAAGACCAATGACCTTATAAGACCATTTAGTTTCAGCAAATTGGAAAAATATATTTTTAGTTCAAAAATGGCAAGGCAGCAGACTTGGATGATATTTGCATAGAATAGATAAAATTGTTTTGTAAAGTTGCAAAGAGGTCATCCCTTAATTTCTTTAATAACTGTCTTGATATTCTCAGCATCCTGGGAATCTGGAGAAAGTTACTGATGGCTACTACTGTACTTTGAAACTTGGTAAAGACTCTTACAAAATCTGGAAAGAAGATTCTTAACTGTCTAATCAAGGTAGTAGAACCAGTCTTTGCCTCTCAACAAGCTAACTTCAGACTGGGAAGAATTGTACAGCACAATTCTACATTCAGGGCAACAAATTGAAGATGACTTTGAAACTAGGAAGATCATCAGAGTAGCTTTTGAACTCCAAACTCCTATGACGCACTTCATTAGCAACTACTACTACAAAAATCAATAGTGTAACTAAGGGTTATAAACTAACTAGAGTAACAAACTGTTGTGCAAAATTATGGATTTTTTGGTTATATTTCAAGGACAAAGCAGTCAACAGAGGGCTCAAATGAATGGTCTACCAATGTGATTTATTTTAGCATAGTAAATGAAGTAACAATGTTATCTGGAACATGTCACATTTTTACAGTAACAGCTATGTAATGACATTGGTTTTGCAATACTGTATTACATAACAATTCGTAAGTAAAACTGGTAGAATATACAATACAGTACCTGATATTTCTACTATTTCTGGGAGAACGTTGGGAAGAACTATATTTATATTTAAATATAACAATAAATCACCTAAAATAATGATTTAATAATGATTGTACTCGCAGTACTCAGAAAGCAATTGGTTATTTCTCTTGTGGGAAGGAAGGTGAGTGCAATACAGGAGAGAGGCTAACCTTCATAAAAAGTCTGGACATTTACCTTGCGAGAGTTGTCTGTGAAGTTAAAACAACACATGCCACTGACAATTTCGCAACCCAGGTGATGGAGTAGTTATGGAAGATGTCCTCAGGTTGAGAAAGCTCATGTATCAGCCTGCTTTTCTGTAGCTAGGCAAAATAATGAGATGTGTCATTGATCACTGGGGGTTTAATTTCTCTTCCCCCCAGTGGCAGAACTGGTTTTCATAGGGTGATTCTAAACTGTCTCTGCTACTTCTAGTGTTGTGCAAATGTCTTTCTTACAACTATGGAGAGGTGTAAAATGACTTACAATGGCTAGGGATTACTCTGATGTCTGGGTACTCAATCTTTCCAAGCAATGGGCCGGTTTTGGTTTCTTCCCCCACCTGTGGTCAGGACATGTATGCAAACATATGTATACAGAATTTCAAGTGTCCCTTGCAAATAAATGGAGCATTTGTACAAGGCATGAATGAATGAATGATACAGATAAGACATTCAGCTGCTTCTGACGATGAGGCGTAACTTGAAGTGTCCCATAAATGGTTTGGAAAAGGAAAAGTCCATATTGTGTAGAAGTCCATATTGTGCAAAAACAGCACCGTGTGTCTTTGTGCTTGCAAAGTGTCCATCCCAAAATCCACCCCCCTTTTCATGCCCAAATTATCTTTGGAGAATGTAGATCATAAGAGAAGACGGACAGCTGATGACACCTAGGGCAATGGCTGGTGTCATCCTTCTGTGATTGGCATCTGGGCCATCTGGGCCTGCTTCTGGCTTCCGGGAATGGATTCTGCATAGGGAGGAGAACTTGCTGCAAAAGCAGCTTGTTGGAGACAAAAATCTGAAGAGAGTTAGTTAGTTTTGCAGTTTTGCAGTTATATGACTGAGACTAGTTGTGGGGGATTTCCCCCTTTTTTCTATAAAAGAAAAGACAGGTTAGTTGATTCCAGACTGACTGAGTGCACCATGTGGAGTCTGGCTCCGGCTTAAAGGCAAGAATGTTAGAGGTCTCAGGGAAGGCTATGAAGAAAAAGGTATGCAGTTGCCCCTTGGCGAAGAACGTTTTGTTGTGAGAGCTCTGGGTGGCTTTAGCTGAGGTGAAACCAGTCTGGAGTCCCTTGGCAACCCTCAGTGCATGGTGTGCCTGACTCCCCTTGGGTTAATGTCCCATGAAGGCCCCCCTCGTGGCCCTACCCATGGAAAGCTAGGGCATTTTGAAGGAATACATGACTTTGGATTGGGGTCGTGGAGATGCCCATGACTAACTTCAGAAGTGGCTGGGTCAGCCCTGCTGCTGTCTAATGTAAAATGCGACCTAGCCTGATTACTGTGCCCTAAAATTTACTACTAGTGAGACTGAATTCTTTTTATGACGTTAGACAGCTCTCTGCCCAGATAAGGTTTGGCACTCTGTGCATTCTCAGGAGCTTAGTGACCAAACCTGTCTCCCCTGTGCTCTAGAGATTGAAGAAGGTGTCATGCTGGAAATGGCAAACAATAATTTTTTTAAAAACAACAACAAGATAAGCTAAAACAATCCTTGATGCACAATGCTGTAAAGGAACAGTATGTTAAAATGAAGGGAAAAAAAGACACGGGTTGAGCATTTCAAGCAGGGAGTTCCACTGACATGAGGAAAAGAAGTCAGAAGTTAACATAATGAGAAAGCAACAATTCTTATCAGATAATGAGATCAGCAGCTGGCTGGAATTCTCCTGGAGAAAGATTAACTCAGGAACCTGTGAAAGGATGCAATTTGAGTCTGTACTCTTAATAGAGAGAAATAAATTGGTTACTTTGACATTCCTGGAAAAAGCTAAAAATTAAGCATTCTTTGAATCGCATACAGTGTGGCCCAGAAGGTCTGAGCGCAAGAATGTTTGCGTGCCTTTTCCTGTGAAAAGGGGTACAATGAGTAGATTATTTTACATGGGTTAAAGTCAAAATACCAGAACAACAGCTTTCTTAAGAGAATGAAGAAGAGTTTAAATGGGAATTCTCAACCTGCGGCCCATTGTACTGTTTCCTTGTGGCCCACGCTCACCCACACCACACCACACCCAGAGGTGCCATGTGGTGGAGGGAGGGCAAGGTGGCCGTTCAGACTTCCATGGCTGTCAGAGGCAACAGAACCTGGCCCCTAGCTCTAAAGGGTTGAGAATTACTGGCTTACAAAAAGGATTAGCGAAACACAGTAAATACATGAAGACAATGCAATTCTCTCACTCCTGGTGAGACATGTGACTTAAAGACCTCTAAGAGACATTGAAATGACATTTAATAGACATTTAAACACCGAAGTAGGGGTTTGAAAAACACAGAAAGAAAGAGGCCCCATAGTTAATGAAGATTTTTCCTTCCTCGTGAGAACACCTGGCTTGAATGAAAAACTCATAGAAGTGATTTCTCCTTCCTTCAGTTCGCGATTTCTAAAGAAAAAAACATCACTTCTTTCAGGCCAGTTTCTCCAAAGCAAGGACCATACAAATTTCAATTAACTGATTGCAGAAGGTGACTTAATCCTTAGACAAAGAGAAAAAGACACGGCTGGCTGAGAGGAGAAAGGGGGGGGGGGGGAGGACTCCAGTCCCTCCTCCCTCCTCCTGCTTCCTGAGTGCCTTAAGCTGCAATGGCAAGGCAAAAAGGTTTTGCTCACCATGCTTTCTCAAACTTTAAATGGTTCCTGCCCATGAACAGAGTTCAAACCGTCTAACACACAATACCAGATATTTCATTGTAACATTACCATGCAGACGCACACAAACACATACACACATGTCATTTTTCAAGCATTTACTCCGGTGCACTGTTTCACGCATACGCACAATTTATCCACGCCTTAGATAGAACATTTCTTCCTGGGGATTTCTTTCTTCCTTTGGTGTATGAGAACCAAGACACAGGAATACAGCCAAGGGCTGGTTTAACACAGGTTTATTGCATAGTGGTCAGAGGGAACATGAGGTAATGGCGGATGTACAGCTCTATATATATGGTAGTAAAACATTTGAACGTGGCTCCACGATAGCCCATTGGCTATTGTCCGCGTGACGTCATAGCTGGTCACGCCCTTCTTGTCCGGGTGTAGGTAGTGGCGGGAAACTTCCCGTGCTGTGGCACTTTGATGAGTTTGGACCAAGAGAGCTTGGACGCTCGCTGCTGCCAGCTGGTGGTCATTAGCTCGCGTCCTATTACAGGGTTTATAGTGATACAGCTGAAGGTTACATTGTTACCCGTAGGAAAGGTTACATTGGTTGAGATACGTTGTTATCACATGAAGACGGTTACACTATTAGAACACAACACTCCTCCCCCCTAGGATGAGACGAAGTCTCTCAGCCAAGATGGCTTATTTCGAACACGCTGGGGTCTCGGCGCGGGCTGCCCTGCCCCGGCTTTGCTCCCTCCTCCTTGCTCCCCGGCTTCCTGTCCTGTAATTGGAGAGGATGACTTGTTAGTGACTCGCCGCGGGTGTGCAGCTTTGGAATGGGCAGGAGAGGGGAGAGGACAGGTTTCTGATGTGGATGTGGGCAAACCGGGGGCACTAGGGGCTAACGAAAAACCCCGCTTCTCGCTTGGACGGGTGGGGGAACACTCCCGAAAATCCCCCCGGTTCGGTAACGCAAAGTTTAATTCGGGGGCAACAGTTGCAAACTCATTTCCCTCTTCCGAGGGACTGGGTGAAATTGGAGGGGCAAACTCGCTTCTCTCTTTCAAGGGATTGGATAGAGCCGGTGTATGAAAAGGATATGAGTTTGGACCTCTGCTTCCCCCCCTTGTTTGGGACTGTTGCCCTTCGTTGTCTCCCCCTTGGGATAAGCAGGTGGAGGAGAACCCTAACGCTGAATCCTGTTGCTGAGCCCCACTGATCGGCCCCTCAATCACTCGGTGCCTAAGTTGGTCAGCGTGCCTCCTCCAGAGGAGACCGGTGTTAGTTTCCACCCGATACGACACTGGCCCCGTCTGCTCCACAACCGTCCCTGGTACCCAGGCTGGACCTGCGTTGGCGTAGTTCCTGCAGTGTACAGGATCGCCGACGGCGAAACCTTTCGAGACCGCTAACCCTATGTTCTTCCCTTTGTCCTCAACCCTCGTCGGATCTAACCTGGTCAGAATCGTGGTCAGCTTCCTCCGCATCAGCAGCTCAGCCGGCGAGTACCCTGATGCTAGGGGAGTTACTCTATATCCCAATAAGAATTGACACACTTGGTGATTCAGGTCCCCTGGGCCCATGCGTCTCAAGGCATCTTTTGTTGTGCGCACCAGTCGCTCCACCTGGCCGTTCGTGGCCGGGTGGAACGGTGCGGAGGTAACGTGCCGAATGGCATTTATGTCTGTGAACGCCCTGAACTCTGCGGACGTGAAGCAACTAGCGTTATCGCTAATTAGAGTGTTGGGTAAACCGAACGTAGAAAAAACCCTCCGTAAGTGCTTAATTGTAGTGGCGGAGGACGTGCTCGTGACCGGAATCACCTCCAGCCACTTGGAGTAGGCATCCACTACCAGGAGAAAAAGGGTCCCTCGGAATGGGCCGGCAAAATCTATGTGCACTCTGGACCACGGGCCCCTCGCCGCGTCCCATTCCCTATGTGGGAGTCGAGCCTCCTCCGGCCGGGAGCCCTGACAAGCCTCGCAAGTGCCGATCATTTGTTCTATGTCTGCGTCTAATTGGGGCCACCAGAAATAGCTCCGAGCCAGTGCCTTGGAGCGAACAATTCCCGGGTGGCTGACGTGCAGCAATTTAAGCACCCTCGGTCTCAGGGATGTAGGGACCACCACCCGTTGGCCCCACAAAAGGCACCCCCTCTCTAGGGACAATTCTAGCTTTTTCCGAAAAAATGGGTCGAATTCCGCAGCCGGGGAGGATGCTGGCCACCCCTTTTGCACCCAAGAGCTGACTTTCTCCAATGTCCTATCTTTGCCCGTCGCTTTGGCGATGTCGGCAGGTACTATGGGGGGCGAATCTAAAACCTCTATCAACAACACCTGATGGTCTTTTTCTACTCCACTCTTGTGGCCGCCCGCCAAGGGCAGGGGGGACCGTGACAGTGCGTCCGCATGGCTAATCTCCTTGCCGGGTCGGTACTCCAACTCATGTTGGTATGCGTTGAGAAAAATAGCCTACCTCAGCATCCTCGGTGACAGGATCTGTGGCGTAGGCTTATTCGCAGTAAATATTCCCAACAGGGGCTTGTGGTCAGTCACTATGGTGAAAGGGCGACCATACAGAAAATCGTGAAACTTCTTGGTCCCTGCTACTATTGCTAACGCCTCCCTGTCGGTCTGTGCGTAATTCCTCTCCGCTTGGGACAGGGACCTAGAGTAAAACGCTACTGGCGCCTCCCTTCCGTTTTCCAACACGTGGCAAAGCACCGCCCCCACCCCCACTGGGGATGCATCACAGACTAGGACCACTGGCCGTTTGGGATCGAAATGGGTCAGAATTGCGTCGGAGGTCAGGAGCTGCTTCAGCTCCTTAAAAGCCCTCTCCTGTTCGTCGCCCCACATCCATACCACTTCCTTTTTAAGCAACCTATGGAGCGGTTCGGCCACAGCCGCTTTCCGTGGAAGGAAGGTATGATAAAAATTTAGGAGTCCTAGGAACGACTGCAGTTCGGTCTTAGATGTGGGGCGAGGAGCATTCTTTATGGCGGTTACTTTGGATTTGGAAGGCCTAATTCCCTCGGGTGTAACCCGGAATCCTAAGAACTCAACCTCTGTTGCAAAAAAAACGCACTTGTCTTTCCGCAGTCGCAACCCCGCTCTCTCAAACACCGTCAGTACATTGTCCAATCGTTTGGCTAGTTCAGTCTCACTCCCCCCTGTTATCAATATGTCATCAAAATAAGGCAAAACCCCCTCCAAACCTTTCAGGAGACGTTCCACGAGCGACTGGAAAAGGCCGGGTGCCGAGTTCACGCCGAACTGCAAACGCGACACCTGGAATGCCCCTTTATGAGTGACTATGGTTTGTGCCGCTGCCGTGGCAGGGGTCACTGGAAGTTGTTGGTAGGCTTGCGCTAGGTCGAGCTTAGCGAAACACTTTCCCCCATTCAGTCTGGCCAGAAGGTGGCTGACCACCGGCACCGGATAGGCATTAGGGCAGATAGCCTTGTTAATTGTACACTTATAATCAGCGCAAATGCGCACCTCCCCGTTTGCCTTCAGTGCTGTTACAATTGGAGTCTCCCACTCCGCGGAATCAACAGGAATGAGAATCCCCTGGCCCACCAGTTTGTCCAGTTCCGCCTCTATTTTGTCCTTGAGTGCGAACGGCACTCTGCGTGGTTTAAGTCTTATCGGGCGGACCTCCGGGTCCAGGTCGAAAGCTACAGGGGGTCCCTTGAACTTTCCCAGTCCTTTTTTAAAAACGGCGGGGTGCGCGTCGCACACCGCTTGAATTGGATCTGCTCCCACGGCACGCACTCCCCCTATGAACAACCCCAAAGGCTGAAACCACTGAGTTCCGAGGAGACTACAATTTCCCCCCTTGAGAACGACTAGGGGGAGTTCTGCAGAGTGTCTCTTAAATTTCACTTGGAATTTTCCGACCCCCAACACTGGAATGCTGTTCCCTTGAACATCTCGTAGTGTGGACCTCAACGCTCTAAGTTTGGGTCACACAAGGGGGTCAATTTTCAAGAACTCCCTCTGAGAAATGATAGAATAGGAGGACCCCGAGTCGACTTCCATCCTAATAGGGGCCCCTTGTACGAAATAACGGGGTTGTCCCGCGGACATGCTGAACACGGGTGCGTCGTCCTCGCTGTCGTCTGAGACGCGGCCCACGCCGTCCTGCTTCCTCGTGGCTCGGGCGCCATCTTTGGACCTCGTCGGACGGTCTGGTCTGGACGAACGGTCTGGTGAATGCCTCCGGGCCTCTTGCCGTTTCCTGCACACTTTAGCGATGTGCCCACGGCGGCCGCAGTTGTGGCACTCGGCTTTCCGGAACGGGCACTTAGCGCGGTCATGAGCCGCCCCACAACCATCACAGCGGCGCCCCCCTTTTCGGACTCTCCGGACATCCTCGTCGTCGCTGCCTTCCGCAGACGATTTCGAGGTTCGCCGAGTCGCGTGCACCGAGTTCCCCGGTTTGCCGTGCACCGAATTTTCTGCCCTGCCGGCCTTCGGACGCCATTCGTGCATCTCTTGTACCCCTGCATTCGTAGTCTCCGCGGATTCCGCGGCCTCCACGACCTCTTGTAACGTGGGGGGTGGCTCCTTATTCATCAGGGCGCGCTGCACCTCCCTGTCCTTCAGGCCGCACAGCACGCCATCCCTGAGGGCTAGCTCTAAGTTTTCCCACTTGCAGGGGCTGGCAGCTAACCTCATGGCCGCTACGAAGGCTTCAACCGACTCGTCCGGCGCTTGGACTCGCCTCCAAAATGCGCTCCGAGCGGGAAACATCGCCTTCGACGGTCGAAACCGCTCACGCAGCAGTTTCATGATGTCATCGGCTTTGAAATCGCTCACCTTCGTCGCCAATTTGGTGTATGAGAACCAAGACACAGGAATACAGCCAAGGGCTGGTTTAACACAGGTTTATTGCATAGTGGTCAGAGGGAACATGAGGTAATGGCGGATGTACAGCTCTATATATATGGTAGTAAAACATTTGAACGTGGCTCCACGATAGCCCATTGGCTATTGTCCGCGTGACGTCATAGCTGGTCACGCCCTTCTTGTCCGGGTGTAGGTAGTGGCGGGAAACTTCCCGCGCTGTGGCACTTTGATGAGTTTGGACCAAGAGAGCTTGGACGCTCGCTGCTGCCAGCTGGTGGTCATTAGCTCACGTCCTATTACAGGGTTTATAGTGATACAGCTGAAGGTTACATTGTTACCCGTAGGAAAGGTTACATTGGTTGAGATACATTGTTATCACATGAAGACGGTTACACTATTAGAACACAACACTTCCCTCCCTAGATCTGCAATGCTCTGCCTGTCACATGAGGAGATGGTTACTAGGTTATGCACAGCTGGCTCTAACAGCTTAGGAGTGAGTTTCTCTGGGCTACTCCGAGGCAAGACAAGTAGTTTCTGCCTGTGCTTTGGAAGAGCTTGGGGTACCATTGCTGGGATTTAATTTAATTTAATTTAATTTAATTTTCACGCTTATATACCGCTCACTCAGGCGAACCTGACTCAGTGCGGTTTACATAGCGGACAATAATACAAAATATAGTAATATAACATACAATAAATACAGCAAAAAATCAATCACCAAAAGTCCAATTACAAATCTCTGACCGCAAAAATTACAGAAATATATATATATATATATATATATATATATATATATATATATATATATATATATATATATATATATATATATATATATATATATATATATATACTACAATATGCACTACATGTGCACTATAATACAGTTTCTAACAATACATCAAATAAGGTACAATACAATAAAATCCTAAACATCAATTAATCACATCAAAGAGTACACAATATAAAAATAAAAAAATTTCAAAACGTCAAATAACAATATAAAAATATACCCAGCACAGCCCTTTTAGTCCTTCCAGAAGGGAGATGGGTGGGACAAAAGCGTGCACAAGTCCTGGAGCTCCAAGCCGACCAGCCTCCTCACCTCCACTGAGGCCCAGACCATGGCAAGTCCAGCCGCCCGCCGCTGCTGGCCCCAAGTCCTAGCCAACAATAAGAAGATGGTAGCGAGGCATCCCGGGGGGGCAGCCAGGACAACCCGCAGCATCTCCCACCTGCCTCCACTCCCGGGAGCCGGTGGCATGGGCTCCCGGGCGAGACAGGGAGTCCCTCTCCGCGACGGCGGCATCTCCCCTTTTTCTGCTCTCTGGGCGGGCCGGCCCAGAGAGCGAAGTCAGCTGTGGGGGGGCGGTGGCTCTCCCACCTGCCTCCACTCCCGGGAGCCGGTGGCATGGGCTCCCGGGCGAGACAGGGAGTCCCTCTCCGCGGCAGCAGCATCTCCTCCTTTTCTGCTCTCTGGGCGGGCCGGCCCAGAGAGCGAAGTCAGCTGTGGGGGGGCGGTGGCTCTCCCACCTGTCTCCACTCCCGGGAGCCGGTGGCATGGGCTCCCGGGCGAGACAGGGAGTCCCTCTCCGCGACGGCGGCATCTCCTCCTTTTCTGCTCTCTGGGCGGGCCGGCCCAGAGAGCGAAGTCAGCTGTGGGGGGGCGGTGGCTCTCCCACCTGCCTCCACTCCCGGGATGGTACTTCTGGCATAGCCAGGGCGATGACTGCCTCCTTTCGAACCTGGGCCAGATGCATGCTGGAGGGCTGG
Source organism: Bradypodion ventrale (assembly GCA_035047345.1). Classification (NCBI taxonomy): domain Eukaryota; kingdom Metazoa; phylum Chordata; class Lepidosauria; order Squamata; family Chamaeleonidae; genus Bradypodion; species Bradypodion ventrale. Next base: position 114,579,035 of record JAWDJE010000005.1, on the reverse strand, counting down.
ATTCCCGGATCTTGGTGCTGTCTGGCCCTCCAGTGGCAGTGTTGGCATTTGGTTTTAGGCTTATTTGGACAACCTTTTGAAGATCTGCCTGGTATAGATTGGCATTCTCTTCCAAAGTGTCCCATTTTTCCACACTGGGAGCAGGCGCCTTTGGGTTTTAGCACTGCTCTGCGCCTGAGTGTGGTAATGGGTTTGCTCTGGAGCCCTGCGTGGCCAGGAGCCATGCAGATTTCCGTGAGCAGTAGGCGCTGAGCAGGCAGGTAGACAATAGTCTGTCTGCCTGAACGTGTGTCTGCCTTAAGACAGGCTGAACACGGCAGCTGGATGTTAGCCAGGTGCGCTGCTGGATGTTCACATGACTCTGCCTTACTCCTCTGTTGGGCTGCCCTTAAGGGGTCTGAGCTCCCTAAGTTCTTCCTGCCCCCATGCTGGTGTTGGCTATTTGGGTAGGGACATGCTGGGGCATTAATAACTGATGACTCATTATTAACTGCTGACTTGGCCCCCACCCGGACTGATCTGATGACTTTTCTATACTGGCTCCATGTGATGAATTGTGTTGAAGCTCTTGGCTCTTGCCTGATGCAGGTCCCTATCTTGTCCCACGCTCAGAGACCGAGCATGCCTGTTCCTGGATAAAACAGACAGTAATCCCCTATGTACCCCAAAAGATCCGCAAACTTGGTGCTGTGCATTTGAGGGAGAATTAGCCTGGCCAGGCACTTGAACTCCATTAAGTGAGTTCTCTGGTTAGCGGACGAGCGTTGCCTGTGCTGGCAAGCTCCCATATTACCTGCCGGTCCTTCGAAGTTGCCTTCTTGGGATGAGTCGACGCGTCTGGGTTTAGGAAATAGGTCTTGGGGTGATGCACTTCTGGGAAAGACTCAGAACATGGACTGCTGCCACAGGCCCTTGGTGGCCTCTGCGATGGGATCAGGGTTCACAGCCGACCCTGATTGGAATATGTTTCCAATGAGCAGGATGCCACAGAGCTTTGGAGCATGCTCTGCCTCTGGAATGCCTCGCCTCATGGCTGAGTGCAGTTCAGATCAGATGGCTTTCCGACCTGAGCCGCCTCGCTTCCCCCGGGAAGAAACAGACATGACTCTAAGCGTAGAGTAGCGCCACGAACATCGGCCTGGATGGCCTGGATCTGCCATTACTCACGAGTAGATCACGTCAGGGTCACCAGATGTTGGGATTGTGGGCCAGATCCGGCCTATGGATTGTGGAAGTGACTGATCAATAAAGGCACATGAGGCAGAGTGGAGCGAAGATCAGTGTTTAATGATGATAAATCAGAAGCATTTATGCTGTTCTGGTTGCATGCATATGCGTAGCGATACAGTGAGAAACCTGACTTCACACATCATGTTTACACAAGTTAATTGGGGAAGTCTACACCAGGGGAAGTTCATTATCTAACTTAATTAACTACCGGGGGACATACATTGTTCCACGTTATCGGGAGTAATCAAGCGGCCAACATTGACTCTAGGGCTTTAAGGAATCCGCAGACGCGAGATTACCTATTACATGCCTAGCTGTGGGAATGTATTCAACACCTAGCGAGTTAGTCATTAGCTCTCCATTGTCTGAGCTGCCTGTCAGATCAGCTATTGATGAATTAAACTCTATCTAATATTCCACTCCCCCAATTTCTGTCCCCTTGGGAACCCGTGGCAACGAGGTGATCTTCATCACCGGGGTTCTGTCAGGGACAGTATACCAATTGTGCTCACGGAACCCACACTACTGGAGTGTACAAAAGGTTTCCAGAAGAAAATTGCTTTGTCCTTTATAGATTAAAGAAAAGCCTTTGAATGTACAGATTGTGAAAAGCTTGAATTATTCTAAAAGAAGTGCATATACTGCAACATATAAATGTCCTGATGTGTAATTTTGTTAGGAGATGTAAGTCTTTGCCTCACACCCTAACTGGTTGCAAGGCATATTGTGTCTGTGATGCCTTTAAGACCCTACTGCAGGGTGCTGGGATTTTTCCCTTATGTGCTCCATTGGCCAGTGTATTTAGATCAGAGCAGGATTGCAGACTTCCAGCTACAATGCTCAACTTCCTCTGCTGACAGTCTGGACAAAGATTCTTGCATCTTCCAGAACCTGCTACGAGGACTGAATTTTTGCACTGATCCTGCTGATGGCTTTTGCCCGATATGCCATCTGTGCTTGCTGGACAAAGAAGGACAACAGTACTTGGGGTAAGCCTCCACCAGGAGGACAGAAGCTGTAGAACTCTTTGGCTTTGTCTGTAATTACAGCTTACATTTACCCTGCTGGACTGGACTGCTACTAAACTGTATGGACTTGTATATAGCACAAATGAACTGTCTCAGTGAGGTCAACTGAGCAGCCCAAGAGAATAGATTTGTTTTGTGTTACAGTTGTTGCACTGTATATACTTGCACCCTTTTACTTCCTGAGTAAACCTATGTTGAGTTTTTCTTCTGCATCAAGACCTGTCTGCCTGTTTTTCTCATAAGGGACCACCTTGCCAGGTGTGAACCTCTTGCTGGCCACTGCATACCACTCTGCTAACCGTTTACATCGACAAATTTATACTGTAGACAAGAATTTATTGTTAGGACAAAACATTGAGAAACAATGGTTTCCAGTTGATAGTGGTGTCAGACAAGAACACATCATATGAAAAGCCTTTTTGGATTTTGATGAAAGAAAAGGTAAAAACTAGTGAAAGAAATATTGCTAATTTAAGATACAGAGAAAAGTTACTGATTTTACAAAGGTAAGAAAGGCTAAAAGTAGGCTGTTTGTTTCTATCAGAGCATTGAACAATTAGATTATTTTTACTGGAAGTACACAGGAGAAGAATGGGGTACACAGAAAGAGCCTCCTTGAAGATTGTGGTATTTTTGAACCACAATTGGGCATACCATGGGCAATGGCCACTTTGTGCTGGTAAATCTTTCTTGCACTTGGCCGGGCAAAAGGAACTGCAGAATGAACTCATCCAAAGGTGGCTTCATTTTGGCAGTTTCATGTATGGTATAGACACAGAAGACTGGAAGTGTACTACTTATAATGGCATTATCTTAGTCATTTATTTGATCTTCTTTCATACACATGGTGAAGCATAAAGTTTGTGCACATAGATGGTGCATTGATTGAATGCAGCAGATTTGGGGAGTATGTACAGTGATACCTCATACAATGTCCAAACTTGGTTCCACAAGTTTGGACTTTATACAGATTTGGACTTTGTATGTGGCATGCAAAATCCTAGCCGCAATGCCTCATACAACGTCTAAATCCTTGCCGTAATGCCTCGTACAACGTCGTTTCCATAGAGATACATTGTACTGTAACAGCACAGACATCAGGGCAAAGTCAAGGAAACAGACAGGACTTAAGAAAACATTGTCTAAAGGCTAAATACATTACAAAAACATGTCAAACAACCCTGATTTTAGGGGACAAACTATACAACAAGTTTTTAACTTTTGAAAACTTTATGAAGTGCAGGTTTAAAAGTTAACCTGTCCCATCATGCAGCACAGTGTTAATCTGCAGCCATGCGGCCGATCATCCGTTTTGTACAAGCTACTGTAAACAATTACTGGATGGAAGCAAGGACAAAATAGATGCCAACATGTCCCATCATGCAGCACAGTGTCAATCATCCAAACAGCAGCAAACGCCAAACAATTGCCCACCCCACCAAAAAATTGCCCTCCCCCATCCACCTCCCCACGCCAAGCCAATCGGAAACAGAAAACCGCATTTACCTACCTTTCCACTGTGCCAAAGAATGGTCCAAGAACCTGAAGAATGCTGCAAAAATCCCAGGAATGCTTCCAAAAATTCTGATGAAAAATTAAAAAATACCCAAAATCACGCTCAAAACCACTCCTAAACAAAGTTGCAGCGACTTTGTATGAGGCAACTTTTTTCAAGGAATTAGGCCATGTTGTATGAATTTGATGTTGTGCAAAGCGGACTTTGTATGAGGTATTACTGTATTGTCATATGTTAGGACCGTGTTTGTTTGTGTTTCTTTAATTTTTATTGAGATTAGGAATAATATTTGTGGGATTTTCTCCCTCAAGGGTCCAAATATGCTGGCAGGTTTAGGCAGGGGGGTGCTGAGCACCATGGGAGGGCACTGGACAGGGGCAAGGGGTGGCAACCAAGAACGGAGGAGAAGGCTGCCCCTGGGAACCACTTGGTTGCCACCCCTTGCTTGCTCCACCCGGGGCGTGGGACTTTAGAATAAACCATTGCTCCAAGATGAAGGAGGGAGCTTGGAGCAATGGCTTAATCTAAAGTGCAGCCCACAAGGAAGATAAGATAATAATAAAATTATTATTTATTATAATAATAATAAAATTATTATTTGTGCCCAAGGGCACTAGAGGCAAGGGCACACCAGGATGAATTCCCCTGTCCTGGTGTCTCAGCCCATGCCTGGATTTAGGGTATTACACAGTTTGACCTGCCTGGAGGAGGGGATAGAGGAATTCACAGTTTCCTAATCCCACAAAATATTCTTAGCTGGCTCTGTATTTTGCATAATGCCTTTTGCCAATTATCTCCTAATCATAATGAGAGGTTGTTAAGGGTGGTTCTTTGTAACCACATTCTATAGACAAAATATAACTGTAGAGATGAGATTATCTCCCACATACCTCATTTGAAGAACTGCAAATTGAAGCCAGAGAGTTTATTTTTCTTCAGGTCCATTTTTGCATCAAGTTACACTGTGTCGAACTGACTGTCATGTTTTGTCGCAAGCCATCTTTTTTCTTTCTTTCTGTTCACATATTAAACATGAACATACACCTAAACGTCTGGACACTTTTACGTGCACCCAAATGTCTGTAAGCAGAATTTCAGGGTGCAATGCTTACTTCCTTTGGAGAAATTCACTTGAAGGTTATTAATTTTTTGCCATATTTGCATTCATTTTACAAAAACAGATGATAGTGCTGGAGTCCACTACTCTCATGTCTCAAAGAAGACACTCAAAATGACTTGTAGCCTTTCCTATCCATGCTGGCTGTGAATAATGGGAATGATTTGTAGGAAGGAGACAACAGGTTGGAGAAGACTAATATTGGCCAAACGTCTACCATCTCAGTCATACTTAATCTGCCTCAAATGCAACCTCTGCCTGACTCAGTTTGTCTCTGTCATTATTTTTCCAACACAGACAATTATATTATGCCATCCTTTGTTGCTGAGAAAGAGAATCCTGTCCTTTTTCTTCTAAAGAAATTGTCAGCTATTTCAGTGATCGCATGACATTTAACTACAACACAAAGCAATTTTTCCAGAATGTTTCACACAGGCTCTGAGGCCAGCTGTCCTCTGACACCTAGACCTAAACTGACTACAATATGTAAAGAAAATGAATGGAAAATAAATAAATTGAATATTTTTTCTTTCTATCATATTTCTCTCTTTATTATAATTTTATTTCCTGTTTAGTAACACGGTTACAATATATTGCACATTGTGTTGAAACCCTACAAAAATACAATGTCTTTGGAACCTGTGGTAAAAGGCAAGTCCAAACTATGCGAGCTACAGTAGTGTGCCCAAAAACATAGCTATCAAGCCCTCCACAACCCGGGTTTCTAAATTAGGAGATAATAATTGAGAAGGCATAGACTCAGCTCAGAAATGCAAGGCTGACTTTATTTTCATTTATTTCATTTTCATTTATTCAATTTATATCCCGCCCCACTCAACACATGGCCGACTCTGAGACTATAGGACATTATGCTCCATCTGAGACTATAGGACATTATACCGCTGTGGAAGCATGCTACAACCCCCTACCATCCATGCTCCAGATTGTTCACCTGGAGTTTAGGGGGATGTGCCGTTTATTAAGCATTTAATGAGCTCGTCAGCCCCACTATGTTAAGTCCTCTGGCATGCTAAAAATAATGTGTCATTAGAATGGTTGTTTACTTATTTCTTTGAATATATTGTCACAGTACAATAGAGTAATGCCAAATAGGTGACCTGATTAGAAACACCTGGTAAACTAATTAAGCCTAAATGCCGGAGGGTGGACTATATCTTTCTGATAGTGGCAAAATGAATAATTTGCAGATACTGGCAATAATAAAAATTTATCCATAAGAAACTTGAATTGAGTGCTAGAATGAATTTAAATGCTGTTTTTCATTTGTAATTCCAGTGAGAATGAAATCATCTCTAGCTAATATTTATACAGGCAGGTAGCTATGCTACTTTATAACCTTGTGCAGCAAAATCATCAAAAATGTGATAACATTTTAAAGACTAATTGGATTTATTTGGTAAATCAGTTATGGACAGGAGTCTATTTTCTTTGAATCTGTTTGCATTTGAAGAAGTGGGTGATCGTAAAGGTAAAGGTCGCACTTGCTCAAAAGCCAGTCATATCCAACTCTACTTGATGACAAGTGAGTGGGGTCAGGGCACTTTTGATCTAAGAACCCAATCCTGTAGTGTGTATTTTTTCCACTCACCTCAGCTGCTGAGAGGGCTGTGGTGCTGTTAGCAAGCTGTAGACCAGCTTTTCTCTGCTTTTTGTTCTTTTTCTCCTGGTACTAGAGAAGAGCTTGTTCTATCAAGTGGATAAGCTGCTTGCACTATCGGAAGGGAATAGTCTCTTCTGAAAATAGTTCTTACAAGAAAACACATCACTTGCTGGAAAGGAGCCTTACAGCTGGTTGGGAGGAGTACACAACGAGCAGGCAGCATGCTGGACAAATAGAGATGACCAATTAATTAGTCATTATATCAATCAATCAATCATGAAGCCAGTCTTAAGACCTGATAAGCCAGTTTCTTGAAGAGACATTACAGGCCTACAATAGCCTTCCCAAAGGACAGTATAATTTGTCTGTGCCATGCAGTTCCTCACAAGGCATGTAGAAATACATACCTGATGGCACGGGATTTGATTGATTGATTGATTCGACTTGTATGCCACCCAATCAGCATACGCCGACTCAGGGCGGTTCACAACAAATCAAACATTACAATACTCAATCCAGACAATATATCAATAGGAACAATACACATCATATCACAAAATCATATAAGTCATAAATACTACATTACAAAGTATCATCATAAAAAAAATACAACATTACAGAATATCATCATAGAAATACATTACAAAAAAGAAAAAAAATCCTTCATTTAAAGTCCATACATTTCAGCAAGCCAACAAAGTAACAGTCTCGGCACAGATCGTACCACACCACGGACGGGACCCAAAGAACGGCATCAAGGGCCGGGGGAAGGCGGCAGCGAGGTCCCATTTATCCCCACCTCAGCAGGGCTCTGGGGGTGGTGGTCATAGCTGCCTCAAATCTCCTGGCCAGTGGCAGGGGCCGGGGAGAGGCGGTGGCGAGGTCCATCGGCATTTGGCCGCATTGTCCCATTTATCCCCACCGAGGGGAGACTCCGAGAATCATGGCTGCAGCTGCCTCGAATCTCCTGGCCGATGGTAGGGGCCGGGAAGAGGCGGTGATGAGGTCCATCAGCATCGGGATCCTTGTTTCCAGCTGTAGGAATGAGGGAAATGATAAAAAAAATGAAGTAGAGTCCAGAATTGAGAGCTGTAAAGAGAAATGTGAACAAACAAACAAAAGACAGAACCTAGATAAAAATAAATAAATAAATTAATAGCCTCACAGAATCATTTCTGCCTCCCCAATAAAGCATTACCATCTCCCCTTTATATCCCACTCATCCTCTAAGGCAGTATTTCCCAACCCTTGGATTTTTGACTTCAATTTCCAGAAGCCTGAATCAATTCCCTAAAGCACTGATCAGCCAATGTACTGACTTAGGCTTCTGGGAAATGAAGTCCACTAGTGTTCTGCTGAGCATAGTTTGGGAAATGCTGCTCTAAGGAATTCCAGATGGCACTCATGGGGGACACTCCTTTTTATCTTTGTAACACAGCATGTTACTAGATTAGGCCAGGGAGACGTTGATTTGCCCATGACCAGTTGCTCCAATTCTGCTTGCTTTTTCATTGGAGACCAAGGTGGCTTCTTCTACTGTGCCTTAATACCAAATTTAATCTACAAATGGTAATGCTTTTCTCCATGATAGGAAAAACTTCACCTGCTGATTTCTTCAGACCAAACTGCTATTAAAGGGAAGATAACTGTGCTTTTTTCTCCCTTATCAGTTGGCAACAATCTAAAAGCACTCTACTGCATAAGTATTTTCTAATTTGCTAGCAGAATTACGTACATAGGCTTTGGTCCATTGTGGTTGGGGGAGCTGAAAACACAGCAGCTAAAGGTAGAGAGAACTAAAGGAAGAAGTGGTCATTAATAATAATAATAATAATAATAATAATAATAATAATAATAATAATAATAATAATAATAATAATAATAATAATAATAATAATAATAATAATAATAATAATAAAACAACTTTAATTTATATCCCACCCCACTCAGCACATGGCCGACTCTGGGTGGCATTACAACAAATTTAAGGTACAATATACAAAACAATATAATAAACAATCCCTAAATCCATAGAAAATAAGTACAATATAAGTACAATAAATGGTATAATACAAAATAATAATCAATACACAACACAATGAAATCAATAAAAATACAATATCTCACAATAGCAATAAACCACCCTTAGTCCCCCACATACAGAGAAGGAAAACACCTTAAGGACAACACCCAAATTATCTGTTGGCATAACATCGACAATGTTTCCTGTAGCCCCCCTCTGCGGCACCCATACCCGCCACATCCTTGACCACCAACTGTGCTCTCACCTCCCAAGGCCAGCCAGGCCAGAGGAGGAGCCGAGAAGATGACCGTTGGTAAAGCATTGGTGGTGAGTCTCGCACAACCAGATGAAAAGGTCCGGTGAGAGCTGACACCAAGCTTCCAGTAACTTGAAGACCAAACTCAGCTGCAGGTGTGGCTTGTTGATGGCTACGGCAGTACGGTGGTATTTCCTCCCTCCTGGCAAAAAACAAGGGAGAGGGTCCGGGGGGGGGGAGAATGGTGTGGAGATTCCAGGCAGCGAAAGTCCATCCCCAGCTGGCCGCCTTTTGAGGCCTGGGAGAGGGGCGGGGGCCTGGAACACTGAGAGAGCCCGGAATGCTGAGGGAGAGAGGTCCTGGCGAGCGAGCTCCTGCCACATATATGCCTTCTCTCTCACACTCATTCACACATGGAGAGGCAAGTAAGCATAGATATACATGGTGGAGGAAAGGAGGCAGGCAAGTATGGGACAGGTTGGGAGTAGCCTAAGCATGTGGCCAGCCACCATAATACTATACAAGTAAGTTGCTTTCCTGAGTCAAAACAAATTGCAAACAGGTTCATAAAGGGGATGTTGTGGGGTCAATTTAAACTGAAGTCACTTTGCTTCAAGTCCAAAGTGCCATCCACTACTTCATGCTAAATATCATTCACTCCTTCTTTGTTTTGTCTGTAGTTTAGAATTTATGGTTGTAGTGAGAAGCTGAATGTTTCCTACCATTTAACTAGGTACACAAATGTGGCAATGGGATTTACTTAGTCTGTTGAGCTACACTGTGAGGAAACAAAACTGTTTCTTTTTTTTAAAATAAATTTTATTAATTACTTTACAATACATACATCCAACAAAATAACATTACATACAATACATACAACATAACACCCCCACCACCCAACATCCCACGCCCAACCCTATACAAAATAAATAAATAACTACCCTTGTCACTCAATTATTATTTATAAATTTATAAATCCGCCCAAAATTCATATTCTTCTTGTACAGGTTTTATTCCATCTTTACTTGACATACCATACAGTACCCATGGTCTCCAAATTTTCCAGAAAAGTTTACTCTTAACCTCTCCTCTTTCTACTTTCATTTCTGATGTTAGTTTGTCATTTAACGCCAACCGCCATATTTGTTTAAACCATCTTTCTCTGCATTTATTTATTTTATTCTTCCATTCCAAAGCAATTATCTGTCTTGTTGCGGTGAGCAGAATGGATAGCAACTCCTTTTCATTATTATCAATATTTATATCTTCTAACTGTCCCAGCAGAGCAATTTTAGGGTTCAATACTATGTTTTTATTAAAGATGTTATTTATTTCCTGTTCTACCATCTTTCAATAGGTCTGTGTATATTCACAGTCCCACCACATGTGAACATAGGTTCCTAAATCTCTATTGCATCTCCAGCACTTATTTGATCTTGCTTTATCCATATGTTGTAAAATAACCGGGGTCAAATACCACTTCCAAATTAATTTAAAGTTGTGTTCCCTTTCCCTTATTGATAACTGATTCATTATTCTTTGGTTCCATCTTCCTTTCCATGCCTGTTCACTTATCTTTATATTTAATTCTTCTTCCCATCAGTTCTTTATTAATCTTTGTGGATCTTCCTTTTCGTTTATTATTTTATATAATTTACTTACCAATCCACTCTTAACTACAATCCCCTTTCTTATACTGTATATCAATTCTTCAAACTTTGATACCTCTCTAATTTTCTGTCCCTTCTTTCTGTCTTGCCCGGGAGCCCACGCCATCGGCCCCGGGAGTGGAGACAGGTGGGAGCCACTGCAGCTGCCTTCGCTCTCCGGTCCCACCCGCCCGGAGAGCAGAAAAGGATGCCACCAATGCCGGCCCCTCGAGGAGCTCCCTGTCTCGCCCGGGAGCCCACGCCATCGGCCCCGGGAGTGGAGACAGGTGGGAGCCGCTGCAGCTGTTTTTGGACCTTGCTGGGTCAGCGTGGGGAAGGAATGGGTGGCACCTGTGGACACTGTCCCCTCACCCCTGGTCCTGTCTGGCCAGGGGTCAGAAGAGGGACGCTCGCAATTATGGGGGAGGGTAGCTGCCATCACCCGAGCCTTTCCACGGTCCGGCATTGGCCGCGGGGAAGTGGGAGCTTTTGGGTGCTCCCACTGGAGGGGGGGTAGTATGGGGCTTGTGTTTTTGAAATTAATTGTATGGGATTTTTTTTCTTGCAATGTGTTAATTTTCAATCTGTTTTTGTAATTGTGTAATTATATCTGTGATACTGTATTTATATGTGTTGTAAGCCGCTTTGAGTGGCACTTGTGCTATGAAAGCGGGGTAGAAATTAAAACTTATTATTATTATTATTATTATTATTATTATTATTATTATTATTATTATTATTATTATTATTATTATTATTATTATTATTATTATTATTATTATTATTATTATTATTATTTTACTATCCCATTTTTCAAGCCAATTTTTTGAAACCAATTTAACTCTAACTTTTGATAAATTTCTTCCCTCATTTGGGATGTAGACCCCTTTGAAATCCACTCATTAATTTGTATTAAGTTGTTCAACCTTAATTTCTTTTTCATATCCTTCATCTCATTTAATGGACAATCTGCAAAATCCATCACTTCTAATATTGGAGAATCTCCTCTAACTAGTTCTTCTTTTATTCCCTTCCAGAATTGATACAATTCTCTTAGTGTCTTAGTTTTTAAATGTATTTTCTTAACTTGCATTTCTAAGAAGAAACAGCCATTATATTTTTTATATTCAATCTGATTTATATCTTCTAATTCATCCTTATTCTGTACTACCAAATTTACAATTCTATTTAATTGAAATGCTTTGTAATAATTTGTTATGTTGGGGATACCCAGCCCACCATCCTCCTGACTTTGGTACCATAACGATTTCATTATCCTTGGTTTCCTTCCTCCATTACAAAACTTGTTTAACATTTTTTGCCATTCCTTTAATTGCTTATTACTTATCTTAAGAGGAAGGTTACCTATAACAAAATTTAATTTTGATAAAATTTTCATTCGCCCCAGACTCACTCTAGCAAACCAGGACACTTTTAATTTATTAAGTTTAGCTATGTTTGATTTTAAATCTTGCCTTAGTTTGTCTATGTTTAACTTATGGAGCTCCTTAATATTCTCTGTTATATATATGCCCAAATACTTCAAACTTTTCTTTATGTCTATTTTATAACGTTTTTTAATCTCTTCCTTGTCCTTTTCATTATAATTACAAGCTATCGCTTCAGTCTTTTTCCAATTAATTCTTAGGCCGGTTATTTTTTCAAACCTGTATAGATGTTCTTGAACTTTACCAATTGTGTTTTTAGCATTTTTTAATACAAGTAATGTGTCATTGGCATACATACTAATTTTTTGACCATTTAAACCATGAATGTCTGTTGGAATTCTGCTTCATGTAAAGATATCTTCTTTATTCAGTCAGCCTCATTAGCAGCAGTTATATCCTCAGATCTTTAAGATAGCAATCAGTCCCATGAAGTCCTGCTTCATTAGGCTTTTCGTAGGGAGAAACAGAGAGACAGAGAGAAAGCACACTGCAGTCCTTGGCTGGTCAAACGCTACTGAAGCCTTTTTCTTTATTTAGGCAGAGAGAGCGAGAAACGAAACTAGAGCAAGCATTGTATACCAGAAACGAAACTTAGCCTACATAATCAATCAGAATGTCAGAACCCAAATAAAGAGAGATAAGGAGCGCTGTCTCTCAGTGAACAAAGAGGCTTTTGTTTACAAAAAGAGTCAGAGACAGGCAAGACAGAATCCAGATGCATTCCTACATGTCCTCCTTTTTCATTTAAATTTGAGAGAGGGACGGCTAATCATACCCCTGCATGTCATCATATACATCATCACTGTCCTCCTGGACATCGCACCCCTCCTGACTCCTGGTACTTTGTTCCGGAGGATGATACCTCATTGAGTACAATTGCCGTCGTGCAAAACTCGATGTCTCCCTTCTACGCAATGGACATGTGTTACACATAGAAATAAGATTAGGAATACAATAAATGCAAAAACACAAAGGTATAAGGCATACAATAATAATAAACCCATAAAAGAAAACTTGTCTAAGGACAGACAAATCAGGCAACCAAGAAGTCACCCAATCAAAGAGATTAACATCAGTGCGTACATTGTTAGTAATACTCTCCTGTAAATTCTGAAGTTCTTTCTCAATAGTATTATTCAGATCCTGGAATTTTACCCGACATCCCTGGTTCCCGACCAGTTTACAAAATCCTCCGGATTTTGCTAACAGGTAATCTATGGCCAGTCTGTAAGGTAAAATAACCCAATGCTGCACATTGATATTGACCTGGATGGAAATTCGTGGCAACTCCATTAAAAAAGAACCACATGTTAGGATCCTTAATTTGCCATCCATTGCAAATTGAACCACTATCTATAGCAGAATAATCAGGAGTAAACATAGGAAAAACATCATATATATCTTCAATAGTAGTGTTAAACAAGGTATAATTAAGCTTATAAGAACTGTTATAACTACCCCATAACCAAAAATAATCGTCACAACCCGTATAATTGCCTACATTCCGCAAAACCCTTTCCGCTTGAGTCCAGTATTTCCATTTACTATTCCAGAACTATGACAGCAGAAACAAAGTCCTTTAGTGTATTTCTTGAATGTCATGCTTCACCAACGGGTGTTGTTAAATTGTTCTGGAGGATTAGAGAAGAGTGTAGACCTATCAAGATGTTGCAAATGTCCAATAACCAGCTCAGGCGTGTTGAACAATGCCGGAATAAAAGCCATTTGAGACACTGCCAGTGGATGCTCATAGTATAACGTTGCATTCTTACCATGAACTTCAAACATATAGTTAGCATGACGAATCCAAAAGTTGGGGTTGCCCCCATGAGGCATTGTTCTTACAGCTGGAAGCACAGTAAGAAAGAAAACAAATGTCAGCAAATTTAGTTTACTGGTGAACCACCATCCTGGAGCTGAGTAACCTTCTTCTCTCTCCATGGGCGGATTGCTCCAGCAGGAATCCTTCCACTCAGGATCCCCTTGTTGCCAATAGATGACCAATGGCTTAAGAAGACACTCCCCTAAGAAACAGGAGCATGCCCTGTTATTACTAGTACCATGTAACTAAACGTGAAACATGAGTGACATATAACACAAATGCAATATCACAAACCCATTTACATGTGTAGAGTACTGGAAACTCTGCCATTTGCTTCTGAAGGTATGCAGCTTCATAAGACAATACATAACATAAGCAAAGACAGATCTTTCTCCTGCAAAAGAATAAGCAAAACATTTAAGCATAAACAAGACATGAACATTTTTTTTCTTCCTTACATGAAGGAGGCCCCTATAGCATTCTAGAAAGCAATGCTTACTACCCAATTACATGAGTAAGGCATTAAATTTCTTCTTCTCCCACTGGATGTAAAGTGAAAGAGGCATTCAATACCTTATAATCAACATAGCATGGTAACTCAAATACAGTACAAATCTCATTAGCATGAGCAGGTAGACAATTTCTTAAAAAGGCTGTCAGGTGTTATAATTCTTCTTTAAAATCCACACAAACTTTTGTTCTTTCTAGTCCAATTAAAATGTCCAAATTAAAAAATCCAAAACTTGATTGAAGCTCTCTGAAACATCATCTCCTCTCCAGCACAGTCCTTGGAATGGCAAGTTGAAAGTAAGCCAGAAATTAAGTCTCACTGACTTCACAAGACAATCCCACACAACCCCCCTTTTCAGCTTTTCAGGCAGACACACATTCCTTCATGCTCCAGCCACACCCATCTGCAGTAAGGCAGGCCGAGGAGGTGTGAAGGCACAAAGACTTCTCCAGCAGTTGCAAGTAATTTTCACACAGAAGAAAATCACAGGGAAGTCCAAGTTGCTTTCCCTGCAATCCTGATGCTTGAAACGTGGGACAGCTCACTCTGTATCTCTTTGTTTGTGAGTTGGGCAGTTCAAAATCAGCAAAAAACTGTATGTCTTCTTCCTCCTTGTATTTTTGCCACAGCCTGCTATCCATACAGGAAATATTCACCCCCCTCTTTCTCTGTATTTCTTTCATCTCCAGCATATGATTCTCAACCTTATGACAACCTGCATCTGTTAGTTTGTACTTGCACCCCTTTTTTGTCTTGGGTTTTGTGCGTTCCTCCTTTGGGCCATCCTTCCATTTCTGTAGGATCTTCCTGCCCAAACGTGAGGTATCAAATTTACTACTCAGCTTCTCCTGCTTTTGTGATGAGGGTTGATTCACGGGGGGGCTGAGATCCCCTAAGCTGCTCTTTAAAACACAGTCCTTGCTTTCTGCCACTCTGCATGCATCAACAACTTCAATCTGTGATGAGTTCCCCGCCATTTGTTCCCCATCAGCCGGCACTAGCTGTTTTTTATGCTCGGCTGGCAATATTGCAGCAGAGAACAGGTCTTTTGTAGGGCTAAAAGGACTTGATTGTTGCAAGTCAGGATCTAATTGCAAGGCAGGATATAATGTCCCATCTCCATTTCCACCTCCATCAGGAGGCTGTTGTTTCTCATATGATGGAGGAGCAGTTGCCATGGCTGCCATGGTTGCCATGGCCCCCCCTTTCTCTGAAGGCAAAAGCTGTGGGAGGGGGCCATCAAGTCTTTGAGACAATAAAATATTTTTTGGAGTAAGCCTCTGAAGGCAGTCCCTAACTGCCTCCCATGTAAATAATATTGACACAGAAATTCCATTATGCTTCTGCATTTCTCTCCCAATCTGTTTCCACTGTTTTAAGTCCAGACCTTCATATTTAAACCAAGGACAGAATTTTGCTATAACTTTAACCAGCTGCTGTATCTTCTTCTCATCTACCTTTCGCCCATTCTCATGCAAAAGATCTGAGATATCTTTACAAAGTTCCTGCATTTCTGAAGAAAGCAAACATCCCATAATTAAAATTAATCACTCACGTAATGTGGGACCCAAAGTTGACTTTGGATGAATCTCGAGCTCGATTTATGACCTTTCCTCCGGTCTGACCTTTTGCCTGGTCGTAGGTGAGTGAAGACCTTCCCCGGTCGATTATGAGGTGTTAATTGCTGAAGCCGCTTTCACAGCAGGCTCTCTCATTGTAGTTCAAAGCGTCACACGGAGCGCCACTTGTTGGAATTCTGCTTCATGTAAAGATATCTTCTTTATTCAGTCAGCCTCATTAGCAGCAGTTATATCCTCAGATCTTTAAGATAGCAATCAGTCCCATGAAGTCCTGCTTCATTAGGCTTTTCGTAGGGAGAAACAGAGAGACAGAGAGAAAGCACACTGCAGTCCTTGGCTGGTCAAACGCTACTGAAGCCTTTTTCTTTATTTAGGCAGAGAGAGCGAGAAACGAAACTAGAGCAAGCATTGTATACCAGAAACGAAACTTAGCCTACATAATCAATCAGAATGTCAGAACCCAAATAAAGAGAGATAAGGAGCGCGGTCTCTCAGTGAGCAAAGAGGCTTTTGTTTACAAAAAGAGTCAGAGACAGGCAAGACAGAATCCAGATGCATTCCTACAAATGTCCTTATCCCTTCTGATAACATTACCTAATAATTCCATAGATAAGACAAATAATAACGGGGACAGTGGACACCCTTGTCTTGTTTCTGCCGTAATCTCAATCTTTTTAGTGAATCCATCATTTACTTTTATAACTTTGTGATTTGTTGTATAATTGATTGAATACATGTAAAAATTTATCTCCAAAACCCATTCTCTGTACTATAGTTTGTAATGTTTGCCACTGTATTGAGTCAAATGCTTTGAATAGATCAAGTGAGAGAATACATAGTTTTGTTCTTTCCCTTTTCGCTATTTCAAGTATGTTAATTATTCTTACTATGTGTTCTCCTAGCTGACGTCCTTTGAGAAATCCTACCTGATCCCTCTGAATATATTTTCCTAAAAACATACTCAGTCTATTAGCCATCACGGCTGTAAATAATTTGGTGTCCTGATTTAGGAGCGAGATCGGCCTATAATGATCAATTATTTCTAGATCCTTGTTTGGCTTTGGGATTAATACAATTATTGATTTATTCCAGGAATCTGGGACCTTTCCTCCATCTAATATTGAATTATATAAAATGCATAACTTTGGGGTAATAATTTCTTGAAAGGCCTTATAAAAGTCAATTGTATACCTGTCTTCACCTGGAGATTTCCCTAGTTTAAGCTTCATTATAGCCTCCTTTATTTCTTTCTCAGTAACTCTTTCCTCCATTATTTGTTTATGATCATCCTGTATTTTTAACATAGTCTCTATTTCTAATTGCCTTTTCAATTCCTCCATGTCTATAGGTTTTCCTGTGTATAACTCACTAAAGAATTGTTCTACTATTCTTAATTTCTCCTCCGTTATTACCATACGATTACCCTTGTCATCTACTAATACCTTTATTGCCCTCCTCACTTTCTTGTCTCTGGCCGCTTTTGAAAGTCTTTTAAGACTTTTATTACTAACTTCGAAATTATCTCTCTTTAAATAAATCAGTTCCCTTTTAACTTTCTCCATATCCTGTCCTAAAAGCTCACTTCTCAATTTTACTAGTCTCTGATATACTTCTTCCTTCTGACCCTTAGCATGTTCTTTTTCTAAACATTTTATCTCTTTTTCTATATTCTGCATTTTTAACTTCTTTTGCTTATTCAACATTATTATTTCTTTAATGCAATCCCCACGAAACACTGCTTTCATAGCATCCCAAAGTGTGTGCATCTCTACCTCTCCTGTGTCATTTAACATCCAGTCTTCTTGCCATTTTGATTTTAACTTGTTTAATATCTTCTTATTCTTGATTAAATATGTATCAAACCTCCATTTCCTTTGTTTATTATTATCCCTATTAAACAACAATTCCAACTTGAGTATTGCATGATCTGATTCCCTGATTATTCCGATTTCTGTATACTTCAGCCGTCCTACCAAATTGCTTGAAACCATCAGGTAATCGATTCTCGAGTAGGTTTTGTGCATTTGAGAAAAAAAAGTGTAAGCTCGTTCAGTTCCTCTTAAGATCCTCCATGTATCATTAATCCCTAAACTCTCTATCCAATTTTCTAATCCTGATTTTTTAACTTTCTTTCCTGCATTAATTTTTATAGACGTATCTAATACTGATGCAGTTAAATTAAAGTCTCCTCCTATTATCAAGTTCTGTATATCCTCATTTTGCAAAATTATCCTTATTTTTTCTAAATATTCCTCTTGTTTTTGGTTTGGAACATAAATATTAACCAATGTTATTTCCTCTTCTCCGATCTTTCCCTTTAGTAACAAAAATCTCCCCTCTTCGTCCTGTACTACTTTTGTTATTGAAAAATTTGATTTTTTGGAGATGAGGATGGCTACACCCCTTGCTTTCGACGATCCAAATGATTTTTCATATGCTTCCATCCACCCCAAGTAAAGATTATTCACTTTATCAATTTTTGATGTGTTTCCTGTAAGAATAGAATATTGGGCATCTCCTTTTTTAATGCATTCTCAATTCTCTTTCTCTTTATCACCGTTCCCAAACCTTTCACATTCCACGATATTATCTTTATTGTACTTGACATGAGTAATTTTTTAAACTAATTAACTTTCGTGTGAATAAGTAATATAGAATTATAAACTTAACTTTACAACTGACGGTTGGACAACAATATCACTATACATTAACTGTGGATTGACACCCTTCCCTTCCCTCCACCCACCTATTTTAACAACAAAAGACAACAACAACAAACAACTAACAAATAAACAAAACCTGCCTCTCAGTTGCCCCACGAGCAACCGCCTTCAAATGTAAAAGTTTGAGAGGATTCGAGCTTCCTTGCTGAAACTTTCTCACTCCCTTGAGTGAGAATTAGATGAACAGAACCCGTTCCAACTACACTACTCGTTTACTAGGAGTTTCATGCCATTTCAACCCTTCACCCTTAAAAATACCTAATTTTAAACTAAAACTTTTTAGTTACTGGGCTGAATTCATTATTAGGTTAAAAGGAAAAGAGAGAGCGAAAAGAAATGAATAAAACCCATTGATATTGAGTTAGTCTTTGAACTTGAGAGTTTAGGAGCAGTTTGTGACTGATAATATGAGCTACTTTGGACTATGTCCCCCTGATCTTGTTAATTCTTCCTTTAATTTATCCCATTCAACGGTTCCCTCTTTTATTAAACCACATTCTAGAATGTCCAAGCTATCCGTTTGTTTATTTACAACTGAGGTTTTCTCTGCATAAAAAAATCTTAGCTTCTGGGGTGGTTGCCAATTGTATTTCAGCCCTTTTGCAGACAAAAAGCTGGTAATCGGTTTTACTTTAGCTCTCCATTGCCTTTCTTCTTTAGGAATGTCCTGGTAAACCTCCACATTTCCTGATTCAAGTTTCAGTGCCTCTTTACCATGCAATCTTATGTACTTCATAATTCTTAGCTTCACATCCAGATTAGAAAACTTAATTACCACATGTCTATTCATTTCCCCATGAACCCTTTGTCCTATCCGAAAGACAGACATGATATCCTCATCACATATTTCTTTATCTAGTTTCATTTCCTTTAACCACTTAGTTATTCTTGCTCTTAACAGGTCTGGATTTTTCTCCCGAAAATTTTTAACAATAATTTTTTTTGTCTCAAAGCATTCTCTAAAATATATAATCTTTCACCTTGCAATTCCATTTTTTGCTCTTGTTATTTATTCCTATCCATTATCTGTTTAACTTCATCCTTAATTTCTTCAACACTTTTAACCTCTTCCTCAACCATTTTAATATTAGATTCCATCATTTCAAATTTTGATTCTATATTTTTAGTGAAATTGGCCATCAGATCTTTCATTCCTTGTAGACCTTGTAACACCTCTTTAGAATCTTGTCTTCTTGCCTTCTCATTTTTTTGAAAACTTTTCTCTAAACTATCCATTCTTTCATTAATCTTTCCCAAAGTATCCATTGTTTCCGCAAACATATCAGTTTCTTTCTCAACCTTCCCTTTAACCTTCCCTCCCCGGCCTTTCCCCTTGTCTGTTTCCCATCTCCTTATCTAACTTCTCCTCCATTCGAGTTAAACTTTTACATAATCTATCTGATGATGGCTCTCTTTTCCAAAACGCTTTTTGATCTTTGGGGCAATGATGGCGACTCATTCACTAGTTTCCGCCTTTCTTTATACTTAATGTTTACTCCTTCTTTGGAAATTTACTAATTTAACTTATACCCCACTAAATCAATACCCTTCTGTTTTCCTATTCGTAATCTGAGAAACAGATATTTATGGTTACCCTAAATATTATTGAAGTGTCTCTTACTACAATCTTAATAATCTTAATAAGGACCAGCAATTCCTTTTCAAGTCAAGATATATTATAATATCAATTGCTTTGTAATTCCATATATAACCACTAGACCTTAACACATTTGAGAGATTTCTTATTGCAAATTCACCACCACAAATTAAACCGAAATTCAAGAATTTTCAAACCCAAAACCAATTTGTAGTATTGCCCCTTCCCCTTTTCCCAACCACTCCTTACAATGTCTTTAATCTATCTTCATACTCTTCATGCTCTTCTCAGTCCGACCACATATTTTTTCATAGTTCAAACATTAACAAACTCCACCACTTCCAAAATTTCAATTGTTCAAATCAAATCTCTTTATACTCCTTGATTGTTTAAACGTTTAATCATCTACGGCACCCCTTCTTCGCCTCTTCTTCCACCTTTTCTTTTACCGCTACAAATCATTCAAACACTCTTTCACTCGACTGTGACTCTATAAATCTGTAACTTTGTATCTCTATGGCTCGTACGCTTTTTCCGACACCCCTCTCGGCTGATGATGACCCTCCACGTCTCCTAGCGTCTTCACCTTTCCACAACACGTCACGTTCCCCTCCGGCTATTGCAACCCACTCCAAAATCAGCAGTCCTTACCAAAGTCTACAGCTTCTACCATTAACAAAAGGTCCGATTTTGGAGTTCGAGCTCACTTGCCGGCAGTACTCCTTTGAAATTTGGGTAATGAACACTTTTAAAGCCACACCATTTTTCTTCTCTTCTCTCATTTTGGAACTCTCTTTCAACCACGCCTCTACAGGTTTTTATACTTTTCCGACCTTTTTAAAGCTCTGCTTCCATGAATTATCGATGTACCGCATCTCCTAGCGCATTCGAAACTGGGTGTCTCAAGCAAAAAAGCACAGCCTGTTTCTTCTAAGCTTCACGCACTCTGCGCCTCCACGTCTCTGCGTTCGCCAGTGGAAACAGCCTCCGCCCATCCTACTCTCCTTCTGCAATTGCTTAGTCAGACTGCAGCAAAATGTTTGGACTTGGCTTGACTGATTCCCCTCTGTTTCACCTTTGGTCTGAGTGCAGCACCACTTATTCTACCCGTCCTCTCATTCAAATCTGCATTTGTCTTCTCGCAACGTACAGCGTACAGCCAAGAGCGTTTCGTTCTTTCTACTCCCAATAGTCCTTGTTATCTCATATCACCCTTTCCTTTTTTCTTCTCGCATCTATTCTTTATCTTTGCCTTTCCTCCTCCTCACCTCCTCTCCTCCTCTCTCTCCTTCTCTCCTTCGCTGCAATTTTGTCCTATTTTAACCACCTTTTTTCATTCCTTTGTGTGTTTGGAACGGAGCTCGCAAATGCACGTCTGCTCACAATGCCATCTTCCTGGAAGTCTCCGAAACAAAACTATTTCGAGATGTTATTGTTTAGGAGTCCTGAAAAGGAGGGCTTCGTGCCAAGTTTAAACAGAGCCCCTAGCGGCTCACTTTATTAGTAGTGGAAGAATTTACTCAGAGACACCTCATGCAAGTTCACACACTTGGACACCAAGGGTTCACCCACCCACAAGTGGGGGAAGGGCAGCCTTGACCTTGAGAGTGGGGGCAGGGTAATCCCTAGATAATGATCTAATCTCTCTTTTTTAATTTTTTAATTGGTTTCCTTAAAATACATACATACATAAAACAAAACATACAATTCAACAAACAATTGACATAAAACCCACAACACCAACCTCCCCACAATTTACACTCCCACCCCCTGTGCTAAAAAAGTTGAAAACTGTCAATCCTACTACCAAGCAAATATTTACAAATTTGTCCAGAAACTACTTTCTTCCTGTACTGGCTTTATCCCATCTTTGCCCGCCAGACCATATTCTATCCATGATCTGCAAATTTGCCAAAATAAATTACTTTTAACTTCTCCTCTTTCCATTTTCATTTCTGAAGTTAATTTATTATTTAGAGCCAACCGCCATATCGGTTTATACCATCTACCTCTACTTATCTTGAACTTATTCTTCCACTCCACAGCAATTATCTGCCTTGTGGCAGATAATATTATTGCTCTCTCTTATTGTCCTCCAGCTTTATATCTTCACACAGCCCCAGTAAAGCTATTTTTGGATTTAGTACTATACTTTTCCCAAAAATGTTTCCTATCTCTTGTTCAACCATCTTCCAACATTTCTGTGTATATTTGCAGCTCCACCACATATGTAAATAGGTGCCCAACTCTTTATTACATCTCCAACACCTGTTTGAACTTGTTCTATCTATGTGGTGTAGGATAATCGGGGTCAAATACCTCGATATGGTATTTGATAATGATCTAATCTCAAGGACATCACTTGGCCATGAGAAAACAGGTGCAAATCACCTTGTAGAACCCTATAAAAAGGGCAGTCAGAGAGAGTTAGAGAGGACTTTTGGAGAAGCTGCGGAAGCCTTTGAAGTTGAAAGGAGCACATTCCTGAGAAGCCAGAGGATGGACATCTGAAGTGAGATGTGGCCTTGAAAGGGCCGTTCCTTTGGAGATTATTAGCGGAAAGGCAAACTGCTACACTTAGAGGAAAATCTGCAATCTTGACACAGGTTATTTTCCAGCAGCAATACTTAGAATTTCTCAACTCGTAGTCTGAGAAGTGACTCTTAGAAAAATCATGTTTTTGTTTTCCAGTTCAAAGTGCTAGGTAGGATATTGCATTTAGGAACAGGTTAGTGATAGAGAGAGATTGAGAAGCTTAATAGCTTAGATTTTACCCAGGAATGGGAAATTTCATTTTCCTCTTGAGCTTGTTTCTCTTCCTCCTCCTCTCTCTCTTCTGGTTTCTTCTTCTCTAAATAACAATTGCTGATGATGATAATAATTTACTCTTATACTAAAAAGTATTCCTTTCAATAGACTAAGGTCAGCAGTGCCAGATTTACCATATTAGCATAAATATTAAATAATCTTCACATTTTTGAATTGGGGATACTGTAACTTAAATACATTGAGGATGGCAGGCATTGTTAAATAAAAGTAGGTGGGTCAAGATAGCATCAAACAGTTTCTGCCAGGCAATGAATATTTATGAAGGTGAAGGCCAATGAGATCAATGACCAATCCATTTCTGCTTTGGTAAGAGAGACTAGAGGCACCTCAGATGCAAAGCCATTTAGTGAGTGTTGATTCTAGTAGTTTATCTCCACTACATTGGTGAATTTTAGCTTGTGGTAGTTCATGTAAACCCAGGTATTTCTTCTTAAGTTATGATACTTCCCTGTTTTCACTTTACTGCTAGTCCTACCTTTAATGACTCCCTTTCAATTTAGGCTGGATCAACACCTATCAATAATGTAGCTATTTATATGAAGGCATTTATCATGCAAATATGTTTTTTTCAGACACTTTAAATTACGCCTAGTTTCCCACAGGCACCATGTGGAAATTGCACTGGCTTAGAGCAACTAAATTTCATTTGGAATGTTTAGGGAATTGGGAAAAATAGCATAGATAAACTATTAGTGCACATCCACTAGCTTTTAAAAGCAGCAAGAATAGAACTAAGCTCTAAGACAAGAAAATAGGTAAAAGTAAAGGTTTCCATTGCTTGAAAGCCAGTCATATCTGACTCTAGGGTTCAGTGCTCATCTCTGTTTCAAAGCCAAAGAGCCATGAAAATCTAAGCTGGTCACCCTCCCAGTTGTTGTCACTCTGGAAAGTGAAGTCTATTTGTTCAGGTGGTGACAGGAAGTTTTAGCTCAGTGGCCAATTTCTTGTTGGTTGAAGTTGTTTTATTCAACTGTTTTTTTATTGATATCACTATGTTCATTTTGATAGTTGCCTTTAGTTCTGTTTAATTGGAGAAAAGTGGGGTAGAGACAAACAAATACTGCCGTTTGAATGTTTCGCAGTTGGCTGGAATGTTGTTCTGTTGAGGTGTCATAACAGTTTACTACTGCATTTCAGATACAGCCAGGGAGCACTTTTGTTGAATGTTGCTCCCTTGTAAGTCATCCCTTTGCAAACAGAAAGCTAGCTTTTCAGGAGGGCAAGTACTAGTCTGGCCTTTTGCCTGTTGTTCTGATTGACAACTTGCATGAATTATTTTAAGTGCAAGAGAGTATTCAGTGTGCTCTGTGTCTGAATGACCCATCTAATTTTAGTGCTCATCTTTGCTGCTGTGTACTTCTGTGGTACCCACTTTCCAGAGAGCAGTGTGAGGGCACACACAGCGCAATTATATCAGGACCCAAGATAAGTGATTCTGGATGATAAAGAGGGGAAAACTCTTCCTTCTAATTATTACTTCCACCATTTGACTGGTGATCAGACAACTAAAGCTGTATTGTTTATTAATCTAAAGTATGTTTACCACAGGTGAAAAAGGATCCCAATTATAAATATTAAAAGTTTGTGCTGTTTATATCAGAGTCACAGCACAAAATAAGAAGAAATTGGGAGGGAGAAGGGGAAAATGTGCTCCTGCAAGTAAGTACAGTGGTACCCTGCATAACGAATGCATCATATAACGAAAAATCCATACAACAAAGCGTTCGTGTGCTCTGCACGATACCCCGCATAATGATTTTTTCCCCATTATACAAGGTTTTCGTTGACCAGGGTATACCCAGCTCAGTGTAAACCCTGTATAACGAACATTTTCCCCCATTATGTGGGGTATTGCCCATTTGATCTGCATAATGAAAAAAACACATAACAAAGAGTTCTGCGGAACAGAGCTTTTTTGTTATGTGGGGTACCACTGTATTACTTACAGCAGGGGTGACCAAACTTTTCACGCCATGGGCTGGCAACATGGTTGAGCGGGCCAGTCATGTGGTTCCTTCTGCTGGAAAATATGTCTGCGGCTGTTGTAAGTGCATTTATGACAGCTGCGGGTGCATTTATTGCAGCATTATGCTCATGCGTGGACACATTATATGTATGTGTGGGTGCACTTTACTTCCATTTCCAGTAGTGGTGAGGGCAGTGTGGGCTGGATAATTTGGCGCTCTGGGCCAGGTCCAGCCCATGGGCCATAGTTTGGCCACTCCTGACTTACAGTGTTCAACAGATAGTAGAAATGTTGCAATGGTAATCATGTTAGTCTGTGTTTCAAGCACATCAGCTTTAAACACAGTTAGTCTGTGTTTTAAGCATATCCCTGGCCTGGCCAATCAGTGGGAGTTGTAGCAACTGGCCTCGCAGCTCCAGGGCTACAAAGACAGTGATGCCATCATCACCGCGAAGGCACTGCGCTCCTCCCCTGGCCCGGCTGGTCAGTGGGAAGTTGCAGCAGCTGGCCTTGCAGCTCCGGGGCTACAAAGATGCTATCACCATCATTGCCGTAAAGGCTCCACGCTCCTCCCCTGGCCTGGATGGTCAGTGGGAAGTTGCAGCAGCTGGCCTTGCGGATCCGGGGCTACAAAGACGCCACCACCACCATTTATTATTTATTTATTATTTAAATTTATATCCCGCTCCACTCAACCCACGGCTGACTCAGAGCGGCTAACAACATATTAAGATACATATTAAGATACATTGCTATGAAGGCTCTGCGCTCCTCCCCTGGCCTGGCTGGTCAGTGGGAAGTTGCAGCAGCTGGCCTCGCGGCTCTCCCTTTGGCCAGGCCGGCCATGGGAGGTGGATGCACAGCTGGCAGTCATTCCTGTGGCTGTGGCTACATGAGCCACCACCAATGCTTTTCCAGCTGAGTCAATGGCAGCCAGGTGGACTATCTCCACCTTCAACGTCCCAACCGCTGCTGCCCTGCCAGGACTTAAAAGGCGGGTGGCCATGGCCGGACCCTCATCGCCATTTGGGGGCCACCTGTGGTGGGATGGAGTGTGTCAGGACTACTTTTTCCTTCAGTGTCCCAAGCCCCGCCTCCCTCCCTGTGTTGACTCAAAGGACCATGGTGGTGGTCAGCTTGTTGTTGGACTTGTTGTGGTTGGGGTGGGGAGGCTAAAGTAGCGTTGAGATATGATATTGTTTTGTATTGACATATTGTTATTGATTTGATTACTGTATCCTATTGCATAGTTATTTTATTGTATTGCTACTCTCTGTTATATTTGGATTATTGTACCCTTATATGTTTTTGTATCTTACTGTATTTATTGTATGCTTTGTATTCATATGTAATTTTGTTAGGAACTGCTTTGAGTTGTCTTAGGACAAGAAAAGTGGTATACAAATACAAATATCAGAGAGTAAACAAAATAAAACACATTATGGCACTTTAAAGACTAACTGCTGTATTTTAATGTTAGCTTTTGTGGATGAAGTCCACTTCGTCAGACATAAGAGTGAGACTTCATGGCATCAATTTATGCCCATCAGATACAGAAGTACAGAATAGTTAACATAACATAAGTATACAAATCAATATGTTTTTTTAGAACTGGTAATACCTGTTATTCTGATTAATTGTGAAGCTCCGCCCTGTTGAATTGAAAATGGTTAGTAGATAGATGCAAGTCAAACTTTGTGGCATTACACATTTGCTAATGAGTCTGTCCTTCAGGCCTAGCATCTATTGTGTGAGTGGCCCAGGCCAAGCCCCAAGATTTTTACTAAGTAGTTTCTGTGTGCTGCTATATATGTTGTATGTTATATGTTGTTATATTATACCACTTTTACAGAAACTACTTCATTATTTCCAAAATGACAGTAGAGAGTTGTATCTTTAGAACTGCATATAAAGAAACATTTAAACTTTGTTATTGTGGTTGATAAGTGTTTAGTTTGAGAGAAATGAATATTGGATAAGACATGGTTTTAAATCACAGCATTTTCACCTAGATTCATATCTTCATCACTCACATTTTCCAGGAAACCCTTTTAACCTCATATGTAGATCAACCAATAAAGCATGAAGTGTCTCTTGTGCCATTGCACATCTGAAATTTATGTTTAAAATAAAAAATTGGCAACTCTCCACTGAAATGGCAAAGAATACATGCAAAAAGAAAAATTGTCTAACTCATGGTAAGGAGCCACATTATGAAAATCAGTGTGAACAGTGGAAATCTTGACATGATCCCTGACAAGAATCACTGAGTTAGACAGAACTTTGTTCTAAGTAAGTAGCTTAGACATAAAGCTTTTAACTAGAAGACTGGATAGTTTGGTTTCCAAGAAATACTATTTCTGGCCTAAAGTAGGTTCAACAGGGGCCAACATGACATTTAATGGCAAATTATGGCCCTTTTTGCTAAGACTGTTGTAGGTGACATGGGGGGGAGGGGTTTGGAGAGGGAATTAGGATGGGATGGAAGTTTTGAATTTCTGGTAAAGTTGCCTTTATCTGTATAGTAGAAGTGCAGAGACCCACAGATAAGAATAGTTACAAGTCTCCCGGAGTCCACCCCTTTCTCATTAACTGGCACTTAAAGTCTCAATAACTCACTCTGAGACATTTGTAGGAGAGAGGATTTTAAAAAGTTACTTTACTTATAGTTATTTGGGAGTTGGGCAGCAATAGCCATTAGCTTCCTTTACTGCCTGCTTGCTAATTACCAACTGAACAGATCAATAGCAACAAACAACCGACACCAATTGACAAAGTGAAGTAAAGAATACAGAGCAGATAGAGGCTGGGTTTTCTTTGAATTCAGAAGCTGAAAGAAATGATTGGTTAGTGCTGGATAGACAGCCACCCACCCAAACTCTGTCATTCCAACTACAGGCAGCATGTGAGATTGTAAATAAAACTAGCAATACAGTAAAACCCGCATAACAAATTTAATTTGTTCCGTAGAGCTAGTCGTTGTATGATTTTATTGCTATATGATGCATGCATCATATAATGAATTTCTCTATGTGATGCATCGTACAATGAATATATCTATAGGGAAAATCGTACAAAGAAAAAAATGTTGTGTGATTTTTCCCATAGAGAAATTCTTTGTACGATGCATCCCATAGGGAAGCATTGCATTGTACAACAACAACAATTGTTGTATGATACAACTTTTTTTTCAAATTCCATTCATTGTACGATTTATTCGTTGTATAACACAATTGTTATACGAGGTTCCACTGTATCTGATTGTCATCAAGTCAATTTCAATTTACAGCAATCCCTTCCAGAATTTTATATATAAAGAGTACTCAAAACTGATTTGCCAGTCCCTTTTTCTTCTGGGGGGTGGCCTAGGACCAACTAGCTTGCTCAAGGCTATAGAGACTGGCTTTTCTTCTTCAAGGCAGGGTGGGGTCAAACTTCCATGCTCTTGATCCACATTCAGAGATGTCTGGAATAGCAACACTGAGAAACCCATTTCAAATCATTTAAATCTGTCTAGACACTCTATCCAAGACCTGAAAGTTGTGATTCTAGAACAGAGAAATTACAAGACTAGAATCCAGAAAGAGACAGCAGAAATAAAATTCATCTGTTGAACATCCATCATAAAGGTTTCAATATTAGCCAAGGGTTTCTGGGACATTATCAAAATTGATACACAAGTTGTTACATGCTGCTATATATGTTGTATATTTTGTTGTATTATACCACCTTCACAAACTGTCCTGAATAATTCTCTTTCACAGCATAGGCTGTCTCACAGAACAAAGGATGTGCTCATACAGCAACACAAAGGTTAAACTCATTCAAAAATGTTCAATGCCAGGTGTTTGTTTTGTATCTTCCCAATATTTGCAATCGAAAAGGGGACATTCATATCTAATCCAAGTAACAGTCAGAGATCATCTGCTATTGCCAATTGTATGAAGCCACATTGATTTGTATGCTAACTGATCACTCTGTACCTGATGCGCATAAATTGATGCCATGAAGTCTCACTCCCATGTCTGATGAAGAGGACTTGATCTACAAATGCTCACATTGATATATAACCATTAGTCTTTAAAGTGCTACAGTGTTTTTATTTTTGTTTTGTTAATTCACTGATATTCAGAGACCTAACTCACTGAGCCATCCAACTAATCCAAGCTCGAACAAGATCATACATTTTCCATGGTTTTTTTTCCAGTGATGCTTCCCCAAGTGGTTCTTTATTTGTGTCAGATGCACCACCAGCATATAATACCATACAAAGGTAAAATTAACACATCTAAAAACAAAATTGAATTAAAAAGGGCTAGATGACATCCGTCCAATATTGGGCCACATCAATAGCATTTTCTCCTGCAAACATAAGGTCCTCCTCAGTGCATGTTGAGGGGCATCATGTGTAGTGAAGGACATTTATTTGTGATACCATGCAATTTTCTTTATTCTGTTTCTTATATGTAGCCTGCTTTAATCAATGATTCTTCACTAGAAGATATATTCACAACTTTTAAGTCTGATTGCTGAGACACTCATTTCTGAGGAATCCTGTTGTAGGAGGAAAAACTAGCAAACATACAGTTCTCTTAGCATCCAAACTGAGCTTTACTCCTTTTGGGCACCCTAGACTCCATTGGGAATGTGATTTTACTTTAATCACATCAAAGTGCAGTAAAACCTCACATAAAGAGCACCTTGCTTAGAGACTAACTCGCTTAAAGAGCAGAATTTTCTCTGAATGGTCACCTTAACAACTAAAATAATGCCTTGTTTAACAACTAAAAACAACCAAAAATTTGCTTAACAACTAAATCGGGGTTAACTATGCCCACCACCACCAGAAGTTACAATCAGTCACTTACAATGGCAGTAGTGGCGCTTTTTCCAAATATTTCCTTTAAAGAGCAACTCGTTTAAAGAACAATCTCATGGAATGCATTATGCTCTTTCGGCGAGGTACCATTGTAAATCAATAATTTGTTTTAAATTTACTTTCAGTTAAAAACAACCTCAACATAGTGATAGATTTTTTTTTTGAAAAGTGTGGGTCTATCCTCAGCATATCTAGCTATTTTCATATTTGCTTGGGGTTCCATTTTTAACCTTTCACTTGTATGAGTTTATGAGAATACACTGTATTTGTCATTACATTTTAATCAATCTTAATTGTACTTATATCTTACTCTATTGACCAATATTATAGACAAACAGAAATTCATAGATTCATGTTGTACTTATGTGCCATGAAATCAGAACTACCTTACAGTGACTCTGATAGGTCTTTCAAGGTAAGTGAGATATTTAAGGATCGGTTTTAGCAGTTCTGTCACCTCAGTGAGTTTTTATGGCAGAGATGGGATTGGAACCTAGGCCTTCTGAGTTATGGTCCATCACTCTTTCCACTGCACACCTCTCATTAAATATACTATAGCAGAGATTTTTGTTTGTTATTTGTTTGTTTGGCACTCTTCTTGGCGTGGGTGGTTAAAGCTAAATGATGGCCACCATTTTGTTGAATGTTGGATTAAAATTCAGAACTGGTCCACTTTGGTTAGGAGCAGGCATGCAGGTTGTTTATGGTTTAACCCTCCCATCCTTGAGTTTGGTATCCACTGTTTCAGTTATTCACGGTCAAAAAATATTCACTGAAAAATATCAGTAATGCATAATACAATTTGCCCCCTGTATCTACAAGTGATATGTTCCAAGACTTTCTATGGATATCTGAAAATACAGAAAACAGCAAACCCCATATTTAAGCACACATACTTTAGCCATAGAAGTCGGGGATGAGGGTTGCTAATTTGTCCTTTGTTCTATTCAGGAGAGAGGAAAATTGCTTCCATAATAAACAATTAGTTCTTTCTAAACATTATATGGCCTCTAGTTGCCAGTTCTGGTAATGTGCTCTTGAAATAATATACGGTATATAATGCACTTCAGTGGTTTGTTAATTGAAAATTTTTATACCTGAAACCACAGAAATGGAACCCACATATGGGTGGGCACGTGACCTGTACATATCTATTTTCAAGACATGTCACCAGAATGCACTACTATTTACAATGCCATCTATAGGGATCACTATTTTCAGGGGGGGAAATTACTGGTTTCAGGCAATCACTGTAATTTTTGGAACACCTCTCCTGTGGATAAGGGGGGCACGTGCTAGTGAATTATATCATCTGAACAAAACTACCATCTTCTTAAAGTTAGAATTCTATCACAATGTACATAGCAATTTCCAGAGTAAAATAGCCTGTGCCCCAATGAATTTATACTATGGAGACACAAAAGGGAGATGAAATTAAAGAGGAACACAAATGAGAAAAAGTGTGAGAAGTGCTGGCAATGAACCAAAACAAATATGTGAACGTGGGTTTTCTTCCAATTAGGGGTTAAAATCAATGGGTTAAAAGCTGCAAGATTGAAAGAAAACGTTTGGTTTCATACAGGGATATGAAAGACAATGAGAGAACTGCATGAGCACTTGGGGAGGCAGATCCAGGCATACAGCATTGTATTCCTTCAGCTACCACAGAGTGTCAATTCAGTTTTAAAAAAATGAGAGAGAGAGAGAGAGAGAGAGTTTTGTGGACTTGTACTGTGTTCCCCTGTTGCCACTGTCCTTCAGCAAGCCAGTAATTGAAAGAAAGCACATCTCCCTTGTCAAGTCCTGCTTATTTAAGGCAAGCAGTAAGGACCTCTAGAGAAACTCTGCATTTCCCCTCGGGCTTCTCTCAAGTTGCCTCCTGCTTAATTAATTGACCAAGACTTGCTGGAACAGAGAATCCTCTCCTTGCTGTTGTTTACAACTAATGATTCCAGGAAGAAATGAGCAGCAGGGCACAAAAGTGTGACTTTAGCGAGTGTGGAAACCCTCACAGACCTATGCAGATTTCCCTAAAGAAAGATAGTTATTGTTTTATTTATATTTATTTATTTTAAAATCTATCTTGCCTCCCTGCCTGATAAAGCAAACAAAAGCAAAAGTAATCACACTTATATACCACCCCATAGTGCTTAGTGCACTCTCTGGGCGGTACACAAGTTAATTAGCATTTTGCCCACAACATGCTGGGCACTTGGAAGGATGGAAGGATGAGTCAACTTTGATTTCCAGTTAGGATTGAACTCACAACCTTTTGCTTGCAGTGCAGCAGTTTAACCACTGCGCCACCAGGCCATAGTTCCAGGGAACAGTTGCAAATACATTATGAACATATCCGTTTGTTACTAAACATATAAACCTTCTTCTAACCATTACTGTCAAAGCTTATTCTTTTTTGATAGCTGTGCCCATAAAGGAACGTTTTAACATCTCAAACTGTCACCTAAAAAGAACAATCTTTTTTACGTTCAAATGTAACACATTCTCTGTTTTTTCTTCCTCTCTCCTCACACACTTGCTTCCATTTCCTACTATAGGGAAAGATAAACATTCAACGTATATTCATATTGCTTCCAGTGGGAGCTGCCCATATCTCATCCTCTTCTCTTTATTCACCAAGGAGAAAGCAAAAGATATATATACAGTAAAACCCCTACTTACGAAAAAAGTCCATTCCATAGGCTTTTGCTCAAATCGGTTTTCTATGTAACTCAAAGCAAACCCATAGTAAAAGTTATTCTTTTTTTACGTACCTCGAAACAAACCCATAGGAAAAAATGAAATTTTTATGTAAACCGAAGCAAACCCATAGGAAATTGCGTAAATCGGGACATGGTTTTAGCACAAAATCATTATGTAAGTCAAATTTTATGTAACTCGGGGCATTTGTAAGTCGGGGTTTTACTGTACTCCTTTCCTCATCTCTTTGGTGCCAGCCAGTAACCTGATGAAGTGACAGTCTTGCCATCAAGGAACATCATTTCTTCGCATAAGCAGTTCAGAATTTTCTGTTATGCTCCCATCCAAAGGTTAAACCAAATACAGTAATACCTCATACAAAGTCCGCTTCATACAACATCGAATTCATACAACATCGCCTAATTCCTTGAAAAAAGTTACCTCATACAAATTTGTATGAGGCATTCAGTTTTTCCCAGGTTGCATTGTGTCTGGGCAGTATAAAAGACAGGACACATGCGTGCATTGCTCTTGTGGGTTTTGCACAAGGCAAAGAGTGTTTAGGAGTGGTTTTGAGCGTGATTTTGGATTTTTTTTTCCAATTTTTCATCAGAATTTTTAGAAGCATTCCTGGGATTTTTGCAGCATTCTTCAGGTTCTTGGACAATCAGGGTTGTTTGACATGTTTTTGTAATGTATTTAGCCTTTAGACAATGTTTTCTTAAAGTTCTGTCAGTTTCCTGCCTGCTTTCTTGACTTTGCCCTGAAGTCTATGCTGTTACAGTACAATGTATCTCTATGGAAACGATGTTGTATGAGGCATCGCAGCAAGGATTTGGACGTTGTATGAGGCATCGTGGCTAGGATTTTGCATGCCTCATACAAAGTCCAAATCCGTATAAAGTCCAAACTTGGTTCCACAAGTTTGGACGTTGTATGATGTATCTCTGTAAATGAAATGAGCCTAACCCAACATATCCTCTAACCACTGCTCGCTTAATGAATGGATTCAACAAGCCTTCATATTATCAAAACCCTGCCTTGTATTGAACTTTAAAAATCCCCATCAATTCCATATTTTTTATTTCCTGTACATTTTTCAACCTAATTTATCACAAAAAGGGTGTGTGTGTGTGAATACATCTACAGTACTATGTTATTATTATTTTCAGAGAAAAGGAACATCTGGTACTTTTCAGTACTGTAGCCTGCTGCTATTTTAAACTTGATAGGAGAATTCAAGATTTGGTGCTAAGATTGGACTAGCAGGTCAACTGCAAGCAGAGGTGAGAGCCTGCCCTCTTTTGGAGGACAGGCAGAAGTGCGTGCTTTCTCCAACCAATGGGTGGTTGTACTGCTGCTCGGGGATCTATCTACTCTATAATGGATGGGTCTCCTGAGTCCTTTGGTTTCCAGATGATTGGGGAGAAGGACAACCATCTGTTTGCAGCCTGTCTTTTAAAAGTGGGTGCAATAAAATCAACATAACAGTTCAAAAGAGAATACCATAATGGAGGGATGAAATTAATTTGTAATCTCATCTATGTTGGGACTTATAAGGAGCAAGTAACAAGGGGTGTGGGGAGGAATTTGCCTTCTGCAACCTGTTTAAATACAATGGCTTTTCTTTTGTATAGTGTGTAGGTGAGATGATGATAGTTGTCTCTTTTCTATATTATAATTACATAAAAGGCAAGATGGATGCAGAGAAATCAAATAATTCTTAAAACTCCCATAAAGCTTGTTGAAATCAGTGGGCATTAGACTGAGGACAGAACCTCTCTTCTTTTCCTATCTCTTTTCCATTTTTTTTGTTGCCTCAGAAGATCTGTTAAAGAAAAAAGAGAGAATAGTTAAGAAGTATAACTGCTGGCCAGATAAAATCATCCTCCAAAACTGCCTTGGAATAATAGGTTCTTCTAACAATAGCAGCTGTGTTTTTAACATAAAATTGCAAGTGACAGAATGGCTGTCCTTGTGCTAATCACTTCCCTTTCAGACTCAGTATTCTTCACCTGTAAAATATGAATATTGATTAATTGTCTTTGACCTAATAGTTGTACAGTTGTGCTGGTCTATTTTAGAGTTTTGTGTATACTTGGGTCAAGTTGCAGCCAATGATGACGATGATAAGAATCACAGATACTCACTATTGTCAGATTAATACTTTGTTTATAGAGGTTATCCCAGAAATATAGCTGCAATTAGGATCTGGCGGTATTTGTAAGCTACAATTTTGCATCTGTTCTTGGTTGGTAGACTCAGCTGATGTTTGCCCTGAAAATTTCTCTGTGACAGAGGCAATAATCTGTTAGGGCAGAATATTTTGTTGTTCAGTTGCACAGTCAATTCCGACTTTTCGCAACCCCATGGACCACCGCCCTCCAGGCACCCCTGTCCTCCACCATCCTCCTCAGCCCACCCAGCCCTGTACCTACTGCGTGTACAACCCCATCTAGCCATCTCATCTTTGGCCGTCCCCTTCTTCTTTTGCCCTCCACCTTCCCCAGCATCAAGGCTTTCTCAAGTGAGTCCTCTCTTCTCATTTGATGTCCAAAGTACTTCATCTTTACTATTTGACCTTCCAGGGAGCAGTCAGGGCTGATCTCTTCTAAGATTGACCTATTTGTTCTCCTCACTGTCCAGGGGACTCTCAAAACTCTCCTCCAACACCACATTTCAAAGGCATCTATTTTTCTGCGCTCAGCCTTTCTAACGGTCCAGCTCTCACAACCATACATTACCACCAGGAATACCATTGTTTTGACTATGCGGACCTTTGTTTGTAGTGAGATGTCTCTACTTTTCACTATGTTCCCCAGGTTTCTCATAGCTTGTCTCCCAAGAATCAGTCGCTTTTTTATTTCATGACTGCAATCCCCATCAGCAGTGATCTTAGATCCTAAGAAAGTAAAATCTGTCACTGCTTCTACTTCTTCCCCATCTATTTTCCAGGGACTGATAGGGCCTGTTGCCATTATCTTAGTTTTCTTGATATTGAGTCTCAGGCCAGCTTTTGCACTCTCTTCTTTCAACCTAATCAGGAGCTTCTTTAGGTCTTCCTCACTTTCTGCCATTAGGGTAGTATCATCTGTATATCTCAAATTGTTGATGTTTCTCCCAGCAATTTTGATCCCATATTGTGCTTCCTCCATCCCTGCATTGTGCATTATGTGCTCTGTGTATAAGTTGAATAAGCAGGGTGATAAAATGCAGCCTTGTCTTACTCCTTTTCCTATTCCAAACCACTCTGTCATTCCGTATTCTGTCCTAACTGTTGCTTCTTGACTCTTGTACAGATTTTTCATGAGGCATATAAGGTGTTCTTGTATTCCCATCTCTTTAATTACTTGCCACATTTTGTTGTGGTCCACACAGTCAAAGGCCTTTGTGTAGTCAATGAAGCAGAAGTAAACTTGTTTCTGGTATTCCTTTGTTTTCTCCATGATCCAACGTATGTTTGCAATGTGGTCTCTGGTCCCCCTGCCTCTTCTGAACCCAGCCTGCACCTCTGTAGTTCTCTCTCTACATGCTTTTTGTGTTCAGGGAATGAAGAAGCTGATGAGTGAAGTAGTGAAATTCAGCTCTTTAATAGTGGGGTTTGAACACAGTTTGGATGGGGCAAAACTCAGACTTATATTCACTATAAACAGTAACAGTAACAATAATACAACAAGCCCATTGGCTAACAGAGTGTGCACATTTTCGATCCACTTATTTGCATAAGAATAGATACATGAGAAAAGATACATTCTGCTCCTGTCAGAAAACACAGTTAACATACATAACAATGCTGCTGCAGTCTATCCTGTATTATTTTGAGCATCACCTTGCTAGCTTGTGGGATGAGCGCAATTGTTTGATAATTTGAACATTCTTTGGCATTACTCCTTTTTGGGATTGGCACGTATACCAATCTTTTCCAATCCTGTGGCCACTGTTTTGTTTTCCAAATCTGCTGGCATATAGCATGCAATAGTTTGATTCCATCATCTTTTAGGGCTTTAAAAATTCAACTGGGATACCATCATCTCCACTTTGTTGTTTGCAGTGCTTTTTAGGGCCTTCCTGACTTCACTCTCTATGATGTCTGGCTCAAGTTCAGTTTCCTCATCATTGTTATTATCAGGGGGTTAAGGTCTTTTTTGTAGAGTTCCTCTGTGTACTCTTCCCATCTTTTCTTGATCTCTTCTGCATATGGAGAGACATAATTGTTTCCTATAAGTAAAGGTGTCAAGACAAAGATGCATTTTATTTCCTTATTTGTCCAATCATATACCTGTATATCATATGCAAAGTCAGACTAGATTCAGCTGAAGAAAGAGTGAAAACTAGAGGAAGAAACATCAATAACTTAAGATATGCAGATGACATCCTCTTACTGACAGAAAACAGCAATGAAATTAATTTTCATGAAAGTGAAAGGAAAAAGTGCCAAAGCGAGATTGTTGTTAAACATCAAGAAGAAACAGGACTAAAAAAGAACTGCAGAACTTTAAAGTTGACAATGAAGAAATTTATATCATGAAAGATTTTTTGTATACTTCGATTTAATCATCTATCCAGTTGGAGATTACAATGAAGAAATCAGAAGATGACTGAGGCTCAAGAAGAGCAGCAATGGAGAATTTCGTAAACCTCATCAAGTGTAACTTTGTATCACTAGAAACCAAGACCATCCACACTATTGTGTACCTGTTCACCGTGTATGGGACTGGAAGCGGAACAGTAAAGAAAGCTGAAGGGGGTGGGGGTGGGGATTTGTTTGAAAAGTGGTGCTTGAGGAGTGCTTTGTGGATACCCTGAACAGCCAGAAAGATAAACAAGTGGGTCTTAGAGTAAACCAAGCCTAAACTACAGTATCTCTGGAGGGGAAAAATATTAAGCGGAGCCTGTCCTGCTTCAGGCAGATCATGAGAAAAGGCAAGACTTTCTGGCAAAGACAATAATGGTGGAAAAGGTGGAAGGCAGCAGGAAAAGAGGAACACCAAATACAGGACGGATTGACTCCTAAAACAGACCACAGGTTTGACTTTACAAGATCTGAGTGGGGCTGTTGAGGACAGTACATTCTGGAGATCTCTCATTCATAAGGTTTCTATAGGTCAGAGATGACTTGACAGCATGTAACAACAACAAATGCACACAGCAGTACTAGAGCATTATTAACTCATAGGTTCAGACCTTTCAATCCCAGAATGATGACCACTTTCCCCTTTATTAAGGAGTCACATCTGCGGTTTTTTCTAAGAAAATAAGAAAGATGTATTTATTAGAGAAATGCACTTGTGTTTGGAAACTTGATAGAAGTCTTTGTTCTCATTAATTTATGCTGGAGATGTCAGGAGCCCCTTTAGTCTCTAGAAAACAAAAGCAAAATGTATCTTCCTTGGAGTAGAAGAGGGAGGTGTGAGAAGGAAGGAAATAAAATCAGTAATCCTAAGAATAAAAATTTAAGGTCAAAGGAAAATCAAAACTGGTCAAAGCAGGTTCGGGACAGTCTAGGAAACATGACAAAGTCTTCTCTCTTTCTCCTCTTCCTTATGCAAAGTCATAAGAACATAAGAACAGCCTTGCTGGAACAGGCCACATCCCATCCAGTCCAACATTCTGTCTCACACAGTAGCTCACCATTTGCTTCAGAGTATTCCCAAGCAGATGCCTTCACCTGCTTAGGATTCCCTGGAAATGGCATTGAGAGATATCCTGCTTATCTCTCCAACCCGGAGGTTGTCCTTAGGTATCCATAATTATAGCCATTGATACCCTTGTCCTCCATGAACTTGTCTAATCCTTTCTTAAAGCTGTCAAGACTGACAGCTGTCACCACTTCTTCTGGCAGGGAGTTCCATAGACCAGTGATCCTCTGGGTGAAAAAAGTACTTTCTTTTATTTGTTTGAGAACTAGTACCCAAAGGTTTTATGGAGTCACCCTAGTTCTAGTGTTGTGTGATAGGGAAAACAGTTTTTCCTTATCTACTTTGCTCACACCGTGCATGATTTTATAAACTTCAATCAGGTCATCTCCATCGTTCAAGAGTGAAGAGGCCCAACCGCTGCAGCCTCAGATGGTAAGGAAGGTGTTCCAGTTCCCTAATCATTCTGGTTGCCCTCCTCTGCACTTTTTCCAGCTCCATAATATCCTTCTGGAGGTATGGCGACCAGAACTGTACACAGTATTCCAGATGGGGCCTCACCATAGATTTATAAAGAGGCAAAATGACACTTGCTGACTTAGTCACATATCTTCTCAAGTTTAAATTGAGTTGCACCCAAAAACTTCCAACACATATAAGCTTATTGCTTGATTATTGTACCAACTGCATCCTGAAAGCACATGGCAAATAAAACTGAGTATGTCACAAAACTCTTAAGTTGTATTTCCAATTTGATTGTGGCATGATATGGTTCATGGGGGAGAGATAAATTTATTTCTGTTTTGGATCAGGGAACTGAATTAAAAAGCTTTCCAACCCCATAATTCCATGAACCCATGTCTGTATGTAAACTGAGAATATAGGCACATTCAAACATTGATTCAGCAGGATTTGAGAAGAACCAAGCCTTTAAGGTGTAATGATGTTTGAGAACTGCATAGTGTAATTAACAGGCTTTATTGTTTTGCTGAATTATTAAATATAATTCCTTTCTGTGGTTTTCTAGTAAGCAAAGCAAGGCAATATGAAAGCAAAATAGGCAATTTCCTCAGGGGCCAAGTAACTCTTCTGCTTTTTGCACTGGAGTGATTGAATGATTCAATCATATTCATTGCAGAATTTCCTGCTTCCAATATAGGCTGATGGTTCTAAAGTGAAATTTGAGCATAATTCCCAGGAGGTAATAGTTTCCTCTATGATTATAGAAATATTAGCATTTTTCTTGCTACATGGTGATTGGCACACAGTTTTGAAACCAACTGGCCAATTTATTTGTGGCAGTTAAAGCAAGAATGTTTGCTTACTCTGTGTTGAATCAAAATGTTATATTGAGAGGGTGTTTTTTAAACTAGTTGCTGCTTTGCTTCTTTCGTATCCCTCCCCTTTATTTTTTCCTTGATGCTTTATTGTTTGATTACTTGGTATCCATTTGTTGTTAACTTGCTTAAGTGCTAAACTTTCACGGTAAGGCAGATTTTGCACAATTTCAGGTCACACTTTTAGCTCAAATAATATTCTCAGACAACTCACATTGATATTAGTGATTGTGCATATTGGATGATGTTTTAATAATTAGAAAAGGGACATCACATTTTGATTTTTCACCCTAGATTCTAAAATAAAATAGATGGCAATAGCTGTGAAAATTCACTGTGGAGTAGCAGACCTAAGCATGAAATTTAAATTAAACCCCTTTCAATTTAAATTTTATCTTTACCACTATCTGTGAGAATGTAGTTTAAATGCCAGGTTGTATCTAAAATCAAAATTCTTATTTAAAAAATTAGATCCAGAAGCTAATTGTTCACTAAGAAATTTTTCTCCATTCTATTCAATAGATTTAGCCATTCAGTCAACAAGATCAACACAATTTGAAACAGCTTCTTATGCTAAAATGGCACTGACAACATCATTGATAATGTTGTTGCAGAGCATAAATAACAATGTCAACAAAGCAGAACTGTGTTGACTCATGTACTACCAAAAATATGAAAAATATCCATCTTTGCAAAGAGATAAATTGCAAACATTGAGGAATGATATGCTATCTTAATACATCTTAACTTGGCATCTTGGCTTCAGCTGAAAGACATATACTGAATATTAGGAATAGAGGCTGTCTAAAATGTTTCGTGAACAAAAATAAGAATGGAAAAACTCATTGCCATGTCAAGCTTCTTAGCACAACCCAGAAAACAGGAGAAAACTAACAAATTCTGAAAAGTCCAGCAGCTGTGTATGTCACAGCGGAGAGGCACATTTTTCTACAGAGATCGGCCAGTGACTTTCTGAATGCCTTTGACCAAGCATATGCCTCAAAGCAGGTTAGGTACATTTCCTGCCCAGCTGCAAACATGCATGGATCTGACTTGTCCGCGTCTTCTTACTGTATGCTTCTCTCTCTCTCCCTCCCTCTCTCCTTCCTCACCCCACCTCATGTGTTGGTAGATTGTTATAATATTGTTGAATTCTTGAGTCATGAATGGTAAAAGCTGCTCATTTTCTTCAGAAGTCATGGTTATCCATATCATTATTCCTGGGGCGAGGACCATGCTTTCTTCCTGCTACTAAAATGTGTCCACACTCTCCAGAACTCATGTTATTTACTTCCAGAATTAAAATTGTAATTATGTGCTGTCAAATCAAATCTGACTTATGGTGACTTTTTTCCAGTGTTTTCTATATATAAAGTACTCAAAAGGGGCTTACCATTCCCTTCTTCTGGAGGGCACCCCAGGGCTCTGCAGCTTGCCCAGATGTTAGGAAGAACCCATGGGGTTCACCACTCATTGTCCCCTCATGACTCATATCTGGAGTAGCTGACTACCAATTTCCCCATCTACTGAAGCATGTCTGAAAATGCCAAGGGAACTGGAGCCTTCCCACTTGAGGCAGAGGAGCAGGGAGAGGTTGAAGAGGAAAAACAGAAGGAGGAAGAAGGTTCTAGAATCTTGGTGAAGGCAGGAGAAGGCTGGGAGAGATAAAAGGGGCCCTAGAGGGTATAGTGTTGAGGAAATATGAGATGAGACAGGGAAAGTAGAAAGAGGATCTGAGCCCTTGGAAGGTCTAGAGCCCTCTTGGGTAGAGACAGCAGAACCACCAGAGGCGAAACCTCTGTTGCCTCCCGGGTGGGCTTACATCTTTAAAAAGACCCTGGACAGATTCCTAAAGAGGAGACAGAACAGCAAGCCCAGAAGACAAGGACAGTGACCCTCTTTACTGGGAAAAGCAGTGGGAATGCGAACATCAGAGACGGGACCAGGGACACTGGACAAAGCTGAACTGGATTTCTTCAACTCCACTGGGTTCTGAAGCCAGCAAAAGTTGCTCAACGGTTTATTCTCAGTGCTGTCATGACATTGTTCTCTCATAAACAAAGGTTGAACTGAAATCGATTTGCTGAGATAACCAGAACCAAGGACATTGGTGCACATGTTGAAATAACTAGTATGCCAAGGACTCATGCATTCTCAGTGAAGAAGCTGGCAAGAATTCTCTGAGAAGAAGTTCTGATTGTGACTTGTTCTTGTTTTATTTTTTGCAGTTAATAAACCATTTTTATTGCATCAAAAGCTAGATTGTGTGGCCTAAAGTTATGGAGGAAGTGAATGGATTAATACCAAGGGTACATAGACTGAACTCTGGGTTTCTGGCTCTGCAACCAGAGGCTGCTATCTAGGCAGCTTACTTTCAGAAAAGGCAGATGTATTCCTGCCAAACGTTGTCTACAAAAGACCACCTCCTACTGTATGAATCTGCCCATTAATTTTTTATCTTCATCTGAGCCCTAATGTATTCCTCAGTATTGAAAGGGGCTAGATTGATGGGGAAATGTAATGGGTTTTTGTGTATGGCAATGTTATGATTGAGAGACTATCTATCTTGAGAAATTAGACTAGCTCAAATATTTTGAGTCCCTAGATATTTTACCCTTCTATTCCCATTAGCCTTATGCAGCATAACTAGTGGAAATGAATTGTGGGATGAAGTCCCACAATTATGCTGTACTTCTAACTTGTAAACTGCATTGAGTCAGTCCTCGGGCTGAGAATTGCGGTATATAAATTAAAATTTCAATTTCAATTCAATTTCAAAGTCTAAATCATTTGAAGGGTCAAATG
This sequence comes from Bradypodion ventrale, assembly GCA_035047345.1. Lineage (NCBI taxonomy): Eukaryota > Metazoa > Chordata > Lepidosauria > Squamata > Chamaeleonidae > Bradypodion > Bradypodion ventrale. The sequence continues at coordinate 114,536,765 of JAWDJE010000005.1, read as the reverse complement.
TGCTCCATTCTTTGAGTATCTAACTCTATTTTGGTAGAAAGTAAAAGTGTATTGTTTTGTTTGGCATTTAATCATTGTCAAAGAGCTCAGAGATGGTCCAACTTGTATGTTTATTGGTGCTTTGCTTTTTAATGTTTTAAAAATATTTTTACTAATTATGTTAAATGGAGGATATTAAGTGTCTGAACAATTTTTAAAATAATTTTTATATTTTCCTTACATAATTTTGAGACCATAGTTTACTCTCAATTTCATTTGTAGTTTTTTTTTAACTTCAGTACTTTGTACATAACAAAGCTAGTCAGACCAGTAAAGGAAGTAAATAAAGGTAAAGGTTGCCCTTGCTCGAAAGCCAGTCGTATCCAACTCTAGGGTTCAGTGCTCATCTCTGTTTATAGCTAAAGAGCCAGTGCTGTCCGTGTCTGCAGACATTTCCATGGACATGTGGCAGGCATGACTAAGCACCAAAGTGCATGGAACACTGTTTACCTTCCCACCGATGTGGTACCTATTTATCTACTTGCAATTTCTTGCTCTGAAGCTGCTAGGTTGGCAGGAGTTGGGACAGAGACTGGAGCTCACTCCATCATGCAGTACTCAGGTCTCAAACTGCTAACTTGCCAACTTTCCAGTCATCAAGTTCATCATTTTAACCACCGCAGTCCCTGTAAAGGAACTAGGGTAATGACAATTGTGTGTGCTGAAGGCACTCCTGGCTACCACACTGACAGACTTGAAAAAAGGGTGTGAAAGATGGGCTATTACATTATTATTGTTAGTAGAGCAACTATACAGCACATTTTACTAGAGCTAACTTATCTTGAATTACAGAACATAATCCCCACCCCACCCACCCCATTATACAATTCTCATTCTTTCAATAACAAGGGTTGTGCCAAAGAATTTTTCAGAGGGCCTCGGAATGAAAAGAAGCAAAGCACTGATTAATGAGCTGTGTTTGTTCTGTTCCATGTGATCAAACAGGCCAGCACTACAGTCATTGATAAAAGCAAGCAAGGCACAGTTAAATCTACAAACTGTTATATTTGTCTGTTTAAAATTCAGTTGATCTGAGTGCTGGAATAATTTGTGCTGTACCATCTGGCCGCAATGAGATGTGTGTTGCGGGGGAGGGGGAGAAATCCCAGTGTGTAGAGATCTGTATTGGAGTTTGCAATTTTAAATTATGGATAAACAGTTCACTATATATAATATGGATTACAACATTCTCGCTGCTGAACTGTAAACAATCCTACAAATGCTAATCTTTGGAACATTTAGAAGCAAACTTATCACACAACTACAGCAACTCCTGTGACTTTTTATGTGGATACAGCATATTAAAGTCCATAAACAACTGCACAGCAAGATACATTGACTGCAAACACATACATTTAAAAATCCGACTCCAGTATAGAATATGCATATATCTTCACTGTCATCAATATGAACAAGGTGAACTCGGGGAACAAATCTTATTTTTGCAGGTATAACTTCTGAGCAACAGTTTCCCCATCACCACCTCTTGCCAACCAAACAATCTTCCTCCCTTAAACTTTAGGAATAAATATTTTTTTTCTGCCAGATTTCTAAGATCTCTGCTCCATGGAGGTAACAAGGCAAGTTAACAAGGCGAGCTTCTTAACCACTGAGCCACCGCAGTCCCAATTTACAGATTATGTGTGATCGAAAGGCAAACCAAAATCAATATTCTGTCCTGGGCCAATGCACAGGTACAGTAGAGGGAGATGATGTATGCTTTGTTGATGATACAGTAGGTAGTGGGTAGGTGCATACAGATTCCTCTTCCCATGAAGTACTGTTAAACAGTGACAGAATCAAGGAGAAGGGGCAATAGCCTTTAATCATCTCACCTTTCCTTATAAAAACTAGTCAATTGCAAGAGCAGTGAACAGAAGATGGGCCTATTCAGGAAGGAGTCTCACTGAGATCATCTTTATCAAGGGCCCCCTACTTCCTGGACCCAAAAACATATTCAAGATTATTTAGGTACAAAACCTGATTTAACCAAGATTGGCTTAGATAGTTCCATACCTGTCAAGCCGTGGTTTTCAAAATCCGGGAGCTGGGCACGCATGCGCAGTAAATTTCCAGGCACTAGGCAGGAAAGGGGTTACTGCGCATGCGCGGACATCAGAGGCAGTGGCAAACATGCGCAGTAACCCGTGTGCACATGCACAGCAACCCCTTCGGCCAGGAAGGAGGTTACTGTGCATGTGCGCAGGGGTTACTGGGTTACTTCACATGTGCAGTAACCCCTTTCCTGCAAACTCCAATACAGATCTCTACACAGATCTCTTACAGGATGATGGCAGGAAGGAGGGTGAAGGAGCGTTAGATTACTGGATTTCCTGGCCAATCCGAGCTGACTGAAATGGAAACATTTATGAGTGGGTAATAGTTCTTCAGGAATAGTTTCACAACCACGTCCTTTATATTTGCTAGAATGATCCTCTTTCCCCACCTCCCTCTTGCTTAAAGAGGCTTACATAATCTTTTGGACCCACTCAATCAATCCCCTCCAATTTAACATTTATAACCAACATGGTCAAGTGTTGATTAAGTGAGATTAACTTCAGTTATGTAGTGCCAAAATATAGCTTCTAGTACAAGTTACTACTCATTAGTGTGATCTGTTGTTTTTCCTAATGTCATGTTCATAACATTTCTTAGAAGCAGTCTGTCAGGAATTCCACCCACATTAGTCTCCCACCCAAAAACCAAATACTTTCATAACAGACTGGCTGTTGGTTTGTCAAATGTGTTTAAAAAAGAGGACTTCATATTTAATTCCTAATGGGAAGACACTAGAGACTTGCCTGCCTATTTTCTGCTTGCTGGCAGTTGGCCTCTCCTCACATCAAACCTGTACACCTCAGGACAGATGTCCTCACTTATAATTAGCACTTTAATGTGGATGAAAGGGCCACAAAAACTCTTCTTCGAAATTGACCAACTGGCTCTATGAAGGACAAAACTAGGTGAACAGATCACACGCAAAACGGGACATATGGGACTTGGAGTGGATTATGGTAGAAGATGATCTTTTGTAAGGCCAAAAAGGAAAAAGAACAAAAATTAGATTCCTGGGAGAGTTTCCCATACGAAATTGCTTGATGATAAGTTAGTTGCTTAGATTTATAGTTCTTGTAGCTAAGGTTACAGGGTCATAATCTAGAGGACCCAGTTTAAACAGCAACAATAGATTGGCCTATGTTTACTTGTTTTAGGCAGGTAAAGGTAAAGGTTTCCCTTGCTCGAAAGCCAGTTGTATCCGACTCTAGGGTTCAGTGCTCATCTCTGTTTCAAAGCCGAAGAGCCAGTGCTGTCTGCTTCTGCAAACATTTCTATGGTCATCCAAAAAATAAATAATAAATGTTTATGTTTAAGTTTATTGGATTTATACCCCGCTCTACTCAAGCACAAGGCCGATTCAGAGTGGCATTACCACAGATTAATATATATACAAATTGCAGCAATATAATAATACACATAATCACAGATACCAAATAAATAATCAGAAAAATCCACAATGGTACAAAGTATCAACACAACATCAAAGTATCCACAATCAATAATTACAATTCAAATTACAAGGTGTGAAAAACATCAAAATACAATATCAAAGGCATTTCAAAACAAAAGGGAAATCTCATTTCAGAGGCCCCACAAAGACGGCCCGCAGCAGAACCACCCCAAGAACAGAGTCAAAGTCTACCGCCCTTGTCTACCTGGGCAAAAGCAGGCCGGGAGGATGTGGCGGCTCATGACATCGTCGTCTTCTGAGCTTCCTGTGGCCTCGGGGAGCTCTCTTTATCCTTCCGGTGATGATGGGGCTGGGAGGGTGCGTAGGCTCATGGCATCGGCGTCTTCTGAGCTCCCCATGGCCTCAGGGAGCTCTCTTTATCCTCCTGGCAGTGATGGGGCTGGGAGGGTGCGGCGGCTCATGGCGTCGACGTCTTCTGAGCTCCCCGTGGCCTCAGGGAGCTCTCTTTATCCTCCTGGCAGTGACAGGACCAGGAGAGCGTGGTGGCTCATGGCATCGGCGTCTTCTGAGCTCTCCGTGGCCTTGGGGAGCTCCCTTTATCCTCCTGGTGATGATGGGGCCGGGAGGGCACAGTGGCTCATGGCGGTGTCATCTTCTGAGCTCCCTGTGGCCTCGGGAAGCTCTCTTTATCCTCCCAGTGATGATGGGGCCGGGAGGGTGCGGTGGCTCACATCATCATTGTCTTCTGAGCTCCCCGTGGCCTCAGGGAGCTTCTTTATCCTTCTGGCAATGATGGGGCCGGGAGGGCGCAGCGACTCACGGCGTTGTCATCTAATGAAAGGTCTTCCTAGTGAACTTAAATAAATAAATAAACCCACTCTAAAGTTCCAAGGACAGCAAGGAAAACAAATAGGTCAATCTTAGAAGAAATCAACCCTGACTGCTCCTTAGAAGGACAAATAGTAAAGGTGAAGCTAAAGTACTTTGGACATCAAATGAGAAGAGAGGGTTCACTTGAGAAAGCCTTGACAAACCATATAAGTTTTTAACTTTTGAAAACTTTATGAAGTGCAGGTTTAAAAGTTAACATGTTTCATCATGCGGTACAGTGTTAATCTGCAGCCATGCGGCTGATCATCCATTTTGTACAAGCTACTGTAAATAATTACTGGATGGAAGCAAGGACAAAATGGATGCCAACATGTCCCATCATGCAGCACAGTGTTAATCATTCAAACAGCAGCAAACACTAAACAACTACCCACCCTACCAAACAGTGCTCCCCCCAAAAAAGACCAGCATAAGAAAAATTATGGAGCATGCAATCTGTTTTTAAAAACCACAACAGCAAACACCAAACAATTGCCCACCCCACGAAAAAAATTGCCCTCCCCCATCCCCACTCTTTGCCTCATGCAAAACCCACAAGAGCAATGCACGAATGCATTCTGCCTTTTATACTGCCCAGGCACAATGCAACCTGGGAAAAACCCCAATGCCTCATACAAAGTCGCAGTGACTTTGTATGAGGCAACTTTTTCCAAGGAATTAGGCGATGTTGTATGAATTCAATGTTGTATGAAGCAGACTTTGTATGAGGCATTACTGTATTGTTGATGCAATGGGCACAAAGCTGGGTGGACTGAGGTGGAGGATAGAGGTGTCTGTGCAACTGAACGACAACAAAAGCTGGGTCACTCAATTTTTAAAACTAAAAATGTAATTAACACAAATGTTATGGAGCAGAAGAAAGGAGCAAAACTGTAGCAGCTAGTTCACCATTTCTTACTGGCTTAAATTGCTCACCCTTCTCCCTCATGAACTAAAGCAAGAGGAACTTTAATTCTGTACTGCAACAGATGGGGAAAATGAGTAAGTTGTGGATCTTGGGGGTAAATGGACTGTGAGCAGTGAAAAGTTGTCTTTCAGTGCATCAGTAGCAGTGCTGAGGGAAAAAATGGTTATGTCTTGTTTTGGCTGAACTTTCAAAATCAATAATGAATATATTTGCATGATTTCCATTTAATATTCAGCACTCTCCCCTGACTTTTTTTCCTGCACTATTCTTACATTTCTTTCTGACCTTGCTTTGCTTATTTGCTTTCTCTGTGGTTTAATCTGACTGGCTGCAGAGACTTGTGTGTTTGAGTTTATAGGCATCTCTGACATCTGATGTAGCATTGCCATCTGATTGAAAAAGTCACTTCAGTTGTAGACCATTGAGTTTAGCGTCAGTGAGGGCAAATGAGGTTGAGGGGTGTGAGAGAAAAGAGAAAGACAAATGGCATTAGACAAAAAGCACTGCCACTAGGGGGGGAAATGAGTGCCAAACAGTACAAATGTTTGGTAAGATTAGAAGGCTTTTGTAATTAATTTGGCTGCATTAAATATGCTAATTTTAAAGCGATTATCAAAATTAGTGAATGTTTGGCACAGCTTCAAGAGAAAGGTGGGTCCTCCAGGTTGCAACCTGACAACCCTAGTTTTTAGTCCCCTTTAGATCAAACAGAAGAGACCAGCTTTGACTTTGCCAGTTTCTACTCTTGTGGCCAACTGTCTCATCCTTTCAATGACCCCACAAGTCTTAATTTATTTTCACCCTAATTCTGTGGCATTGCTAAGGATAATGAATGTAATGTACCTGTAAGGACATAAATGTGCTACATTTTTCAATAACTGATCACAGCACGGAGGAACCCCACATAAGTTGGCACCTCAAAGCTCCCATCGTGACTACATATTAAAGGCCCATGGTGCCGCTTGCCTTTCAATTTATTTCCCACCCTTTTATTGTGTTTGTGCTTTTCTCTCCTCCACAATTTCAGCGGTGTCTCCATGTGTTTTAATGTGTAAAGCTATTTATAGGTGAAATAAAAATGTAGTGCAAATGGCATAATTTTGTGTGCTCAAGTTAAAATATTTCAATAGACAGGTTATACCTTATAATAAATACTCTTTTAAATTCTAGCACAGAATCATATTTCAAGGCAGTTTCTTTGTAATTTACAAATTATAATCAGCAAGGCAAAAATGACAGGAACAAAGCACAACATCACTTTTAGAAAGTTATTATTACTTGCTTGATGAAAAGTTAAGCACAACTGCTACCCTTTGCAAGATTTAGCACAGGGGCTCCCAACCTAAGGCCCATGGGCCGGATCTGGCCCACAGCACCATTTCATGTAGGCCCCCACTCTTCCAATGGCATTCGAGAAACAAAATGGCCATCCCTTTGAAGCTGTGGGGACAAAATGGCCACCCCCATCATGCAGGCAGGGCAAAATGGCCATCCAGCTCTCGAAGCTGACTGAGAGAGCATGACCTGGCCCCAGGCTTGAAAAGGTTTAACACAATACAGTGGCTTCTCTGATAATGCTTCTAAACATACAGGTATCTATAGAATATACCAATACTGCTGTAACTGCCTGTCAGTAGTTTTGTTGGTTAGTGTATAGGTCACTACACACTGTATCCATGGGGGATACATTCCAAAACCTATCATGGATACCTGAAACCACAGATAACATCAAACCCTATATTTAAAATGAAGACAGTGGTCTGTAGTGGCCAGTTCTGGTAATGCACCATAGAAATACATTAAAACCCCAGCATATGGCTGCCCTGGGTTATGTTTGCCGCTGGTTACGCCCACACATTTAATTTTAAAAAATTCCTGCATTACGACCAATTTTCGGTTTATGACCAAAAATTGTGCTACAGTTTTTTAAACTCTAAGATGGTAGCAATGTCCCTATCTTTTCCATGCCGTTTGGGGACCTTATCTGATGACGATGGCACCTCCACAGCAGTAAGCACTGCATTGTGATTTCAGGTGGAGGGGCGGTGGCCATTTTAAAATCTAAAACCACAACCATTTTAGAATTTAAAATGGCCACCATCCCCTCCACCTGGTCACCATGTAGTGCTTACTGCTGCAGAGGTCGTCCTTTGGTTAGCTATGGCCAAAGCAGTCTGCACAGGTTTTTTACTTGGGTAACTACCAACAGGAAATGAAGAGATGCTTGTTGTCTGAAACAAAACCTATTCTCATTTTATAACAGGACTAGCATATTTTGCCCAGCCTTGCTGGGCAGTTTTATTGTGTGGGTTTTTTTTTTTTGGTTATGGGTGGTTTGGGTGGTGGTGATTGGAATTTGTGGTTTTTGTATTTTTTTTGTATTTTTTGTATTTTATTTATTTCTTATTTTGATTTTCAAAATATTTTTTGACTGTTTTTTACTCTTCTGGCCTCTAGGTGGGGTTGTGATTAAGAGTAGTGCGATTGTATTTCTTTGTTCAGTTATGTTCTGGAGGCATGGAGGTAGGACGTGTTTGGTAAGTGCTCTTGATTTTTTATTCTGTTTTTATTTTGTTTTGATTTAGGGATGTTGGGCTGGGGGTTTAAGTAGAGTGTTGATTTAATTTAGTGTTTTGGCTTGGTTTTTTGTATTTTTATGTGGTTTTTTGGTTTTTATTTTTCTGGTTATTTCTTATTTTGAATTTGTTAATATTTATTTTTGTTCATTGTGTTGTTTTTTATTTTTAATAAGGGCTTTTCGTGGTGTGGTTTTGTTGTAGATAGGTGGTCTTAGTGAGTTTTTCATGTTTTTTGTTTGCTTTTGTATTTTGGATGTGTTTTGTTGTATTTGTGGTAGATTGTTTTGTTGTTTACTTGTTTGGTTTATTTATTTATTTGTGTGTTTTTTGTTTTACTTTGGGTGTTTCTGCTAGGGTAGGGCTGTTTGGCTGGTGTCTGGGGTGGACGCAGAGCCGAAGGACCCGGCCACTGTCTCCTCCCTGGGCAAACAGGAAGTTCGCTGTGGGCGCCTTAGGCGCCCTTGCGTTCCCCGCTGCCCATGGAAGAGGCAGTGGCTGGGTCCTCCGGCCCTGCATTCCTGGGAGAATGGGGAGTGCGCTGCGGGCACCTTTGGTGCCTTTGCATTTTCCGCTGCCCGGGGAGGATGCATGGCTGAAGGATTCGGCCATGGTCTCCTCCCCAGGCTAACGGAACAGCCGGCAAAAGGTAAGGGGGGGCAGGGATTGGGAGGGCAAGGTGGTAGGGTGTGGGGAGGGCAGCATGGTTACCGGGGCCGTGCCTCACCCCCACTCCCTCACCCCCACCGATCGCACTTACCTTTTGCTGACTGGCCTGGCTGGGTCTTTCCCCAAAAGGTGCGGCCTTCTGCATTGGGAGGCACAGCGGCCTGTTCTGCATCCCTGCAGGCGTCGAGTCCTCAATGTCTGCTGGGACAAAAGAAAAGGCCGGTGTGCCTCCCAACGCAGAAGGCCGTGCATGGTGGGGAAATACCCTACTGGTGAAAGGTAAGTGTGGTTGGTGGGGGTTACGGAGTTGGGGGGGGGGCAAAATGGTGGAGCGGGGACGTGGGCCGGGTTGGTTACTGGGGTTGTGCTGCCAACCCCAGCTCCCTAACCCCCACTGACCGCACTTAACTTTTGCCGGCTTTGGCTGGGTTTTTGAAAGTCTTTCGCTCCTGGCACGGCCTTCTGCATTGGGAGAAGCACCGGCCTGTCCTTTGTCTCTGCGGGCATGGAGAGGCCTCCATGCCCACAAGGTCGAAAGGAAAGGCCAGTGTGCCTCCCAACTCAGAAGTTCATGCCGGGAGGGAAAGATTTTCAAAGACCCAGCCGGAGCCAGCAAAAGTCAAGTGCGGTCGGTGGGGGTTAGGGAGTGGGTGGGGGCAAGGTGATGGGGCAGGGGGCGGTGTGGTTACTGGGGCCCTGCCTCCCTCCCTAACCCCCATCGACCACACTTACCTTTTGCCAGCTGTGTCCGTGTAAGCTTTTTCCTCTCAGCACAGTTTTTAGTTTTAAACCACTGCGTCGGCTGCCTAGCCTCCTCTGTGCTCGCGCCCATCAGCCTCATTGGCTGAGGGGTGGCGCAGCATGAAAGAGGCTGGGAAACATAGTTTTTATTTTTTTGTTTGACTTCGTAGGGTGGCTGCCCCACTGGTGACTGCTGGACCCTTGTGGTGATGGTTGGGCCGGTAAAGGTGAGTGCAGGTGGCATGGTAGGGGGTAGTAGGGACAGGTGCAGGAGCCTTTGTGACATTCCAATGGTTAACATCCCTCCTTATAGGTAAAGATATAGTATGAGGGATTAGAATATTTATTTATTTGTTTGTTTGTTTGTTTAGATTTTTATGCCGCCCAATCAGGTATACCCCACTCAGGGTATACCTGATCATAACAGCAATATGATTAGATCATAACAGCAATATGATTAGATCACTGATATATGAAGTAGGCCCCCCATACATATTCTCTCTTATTTTACAACTTAAATATTCTTTATCTCATATTAATTCTAACCCAAGCCTTATCTGTTTACAATTTACAACTCTAACAAATGTAGACCCTATTTTGTGTTTAAATTACAAAGGTTCCTAATCCTCTCTGAATGAACTAAACATGCACTTAACACATTTATACTTTCTCTTGCTCTCACCCGTCTCAGGATTGGAAAGAACCATCCAGTCATAATCAGGTTCCACTAAATCAGATTATTTCTCCCCTGCTCAACTGTTACAATGATTCTGTCACTTACTCAGCATTCAAAAATGTCAAAAATCCATGCATGTAACCAGTGATGCACTGCAGCAGGTTCTGTCAGGTTCTGCAGAACGGGTAGTGGAAATTTCCCCAGGCCACACCCACTTGGTTGGCCACGCCCACCTCCATAGCCCATAATGCAGGATGTTTGGCCCTGCCCACAGATTTGGCCAGCCCACAGAGTAGATAGTAAAAGAATTGCAGCGCATCACTGCATGTAACCAACTAACTTACTTCTACGTATACATTAGCAAAAAGCAAAACAAGCAGAAGGGAAGTGCCATACATGACATTTCCCTGTTTGCAGTTGTTCTATTATCCATGTTGCAGCATGAACAGTGCTGGCCAATCTTTCTTACACTAGGTCTTGTGAAGGGAACTGTAGAATGAACTCACCAAAAGATGTCTTCATTTTGACAGTTTTATGTTTTATGTCTGACCTAGACACAGAGGAGGAGTTGGAGAAGGAAGAGGAAGAGGACATTATTTCCAAGCTGTGGGTGAAGGAAAACACTTTTTAAAGTTCCTCACTGTTTAGAAATAGTCTCATAAAGTGAAGTGAGTTCAAGTATAGTGTATGTAAATGAGAAGGATATAATGACAATTACTTGTTTTGTTAGGCATTTATGCAGGAAGCCTCACATAGAAGGAAAGATGCAAAATATGATTCCATATCTCTTGTAAAAAGGGTCATCAATATTTCATCATTTTTCTGCTGTGCATGCAGACCAGGTCTTGAGCAGGTGTGCCCAAACTTTTTGGGCCAGATGCCTGATCACACACCCCAGACAGCTGATCAAGGTTGATCATGTGGTACCTCGCACCTGAAGCGGAAGTGAAACATGCTCCATGCATGCTCAAAATGAATTTAAATCAATTTTCTATCTGCACATGTGTGGACGTGCTTTACTTCTGCTTCCAGGAGTAGTGTGGGCTGAATAAATTGGCACTGGGGGCTGGATCTGGCCCATGGGCCATAGTTTAGGCATCCCTGATATAGAGGGTTCCAACATAGTTGATCAGGCATTTGGAAATAGCTTGGACAAAAAAAAAAGCTGCAGGGCCCCCCAACCACTGGGCCATGGTCCTGTACTGGGACACTGAGGGGTGTGTGTGAGCACCGATGGCAGCCTTCTGCCCTCAATGTGTTCCGCCGAGAAATTCCCAGCAAACGGAGTGAGAGCATGTGCTTAAGACACAGCAGATAGGCAGGTGGCCAGGGCCCTCCTCCACATTGCTAAACTATGGCAGGGCTCCGCCCCCCCCTCCCCTGCCTGTGTGTAGTGTGATACCTCACTGTCTGAGTTGAACGGTATGGCTGGCAGTTTATCACATTTTATTATGCACTTGTGCCATCCAATCCTACAATCCCACTTACCGGTCCATGGAAACATTGTTTAGCATGAAACCAGTCCGTGGTGCAAAAAAGGTTGGGGATCCCAGTCTAAAATAATCTGCTTCCTTGAGCTTTAATAGAAGATACTGTCAACGGCCATACCAGATGGTTTCTATCCATGGAATGATGAGAACCACCCTGTTGTCAATTGCTTCAGGCACTGAAATATGTTGGATGAGCTCTGGATCCTTCAGAGCTTCGTTGCTCAGAAAATGTAAATATTTAGAGATAATGTCAACTCTGGAGGAAATAAATTTAACTTCAAAAGGATGTGAGGGAAGCCATTTCTTTTGCATAAGTGCATTATGTTTTCTACCTATATCCTCATTTGCTTTTTGCTTCCCTTTAGCTCAATGAAGTTAGTTAGTTTGATCTAGTGTGAGTAGTTAAAAGATTACAGCCAACATAGGAAGGGGAGACTGTTTCTTCACGCTTAATTATCAGTAACATTTACAACTAACATGTCATTTGGGAATAATACATCAAAGCCTTGCTGAAAACAGAATAATTCATTCATAAAAACAAAAACAAAGATCCACATCTGACTAATATCTCCCTACTGCACATTCATGTACTGTTAGCTATCTTTCAGATGTGTGCAGAAGAATCAGGTATTAAAGTTCATTAGTAGTAACTGAAAATTAAAGCCTGGATGTAGCCAAGGAATTCTTATCGACAAAGTTGCAGCAGAGAATTTGTTCAGCATCTAAAACAAATCACTGGAGCACTGGACAAATGATATTTACTCTCTTTTAATTACCCAGGAAGATTAGTGCTTGTGGTTTGACTAAGTAGGTCACAAATGCAGCAATGAAAATTAATTGCATTACAATGTGGTAGTGATTTATACATTTTTGAGGACATAATTTAATATCTGTGTATTAAAGCTCTGGCTTCTCAAAGCCATTCATTTTTAAAAGATCTATTAGCATAGAAAGTGAGTATGGTATTTTGTTATGTATAAAACGCACACAGCCACCTCTCCTTTGAATTTATCATCTGCTGTTTCAATGCATCAGTGTGTGAGAGCGAGTGAGCAAGAAAATCTTATTTATCCATAACCTTACCCTCTCACATGTTCTTCTAGGTGCATACACAAATCCCCTCAAATTATGTATGCATTCTATTCACACATCCCTTTCCATATTCTCCAACTGCCCATTTTTCTGACACCTGCTCATTCATATTCCTGTCACAATTTTTCTTTCTTTCTTATCAATACATTGTTTAAAACTTTGTATGTGTAAGCTGGTCAGGATTTAGCATTCCTCCTCTCAAATCAAACCTGAAAAAACCAGACAGACCCAGAGATAAACAAGGATAGTCCAGTAAGAAGATCTGGAGTGAACAGTAAGTCTTTCCCCACCACTGCGCCGCAGTCCCCCAGTATTTGTAACCAAATTGTAACATAATTGAGCTAGAAGCCTGTTGAGTCCGAGTATTAATTGCAACACGACAGCAGATCGGGGGTTAACCAACAAGTCATTTATTACAGCTTAGTTCGGACTGGGGAAAATGAGGATGAGCTAGCAACTTATATAGAGACAGGAAGGCAGTTACAGTGATACATTTGCCCGGACTTTAGTTAATGTGGGAAACCTGTGCAGAACCAATCAGGGTACATAGAAAACATATGAATAAGGCGCCTTACAGAAAAAGGACGGGAATACATCAAGGACGTACTGAATCTGATAATTGCAACTTAAAGCAATATACATTAATAAACGTTTGGATACAACAAAGCCTAAAAGCAATCCAGTCCATGCCCGTGGGTCCTCACAGACTTGTACCTGTCAAGTATTAAATGAATCTCACTTGAAGTCTTTGCCCTTTAGGAAGTGCTGATGTAGTGCTAATTATAACTGTGCAGATAGCATTGATACAATATCCAAAATAAATGGATACAGCAAAAAACAAAAACACTGAGATCTGTTATTTCCTTGTAGCCATGTGAGTACAAGCTGGCAGCATCAGGAGGGCAAGGCGGGAGAGGAGAGCAGTTGGATTATATAGCATGTGGTGGAGAAGTCTTTGCTGACATTGGCAGAGTATATTGTGTTGCACTAGCATTGTTAGGAGAAGTGTCTGAGGGTGAGAACATTGCAAAGTAATGAACTTTGGAATGCTGTGGAAATACAGATTACATGCATGTACATGTAAAAGAGACAGTCGGTGGAAAGAGTACAGATGTACACTTTGAAATTATTGTACAGTACATTTAATAAAGTCAATAATAAATCCTATTCAGTTCCTGATAGTATTTATACTGATGTTGGCAGAATTTAAACATCCAGCTTTGGCATTGCTCCTGGTCATTCTTGTGCTCCTTTGGTCATTCTGGTATTATGTTTATTCCAGATTTCATCATAATATTGTTGTTGACAAATTGTGGGGAGGGTATTTATTACTGAATAAATTGGGATGCAGTGGACTTTCGCCTATCTACACATATCCAAGATTGTTTCCAGAGGGGCTACTCTGAACACTAAAAGTGGCAACGTTAGAAGAAAGAATGTAAAAGTCTGAAATAGGTGTTATTCTCTCTTCCCCCTTCCCCTCCCCTCCCTCTTCCCTTCCCCCCTACTTATGTTTTGCTTTGTATTTATTGGATTGCTCTGTAAACCGCTTTGAGTTGTCAGTAGACAAGTAAAGCGGTATATAAGCACACTAAATAAATAAATGCACACTTCACTTTCTCCTCCCTTCCCTCCTTATTTTACGCACCCACAAGACTGAATGCTTTCTAATTTTAAAATGTATTTTTAGTTTGTGCTTTAACATAAAGGATGAAATAAGAGCCTAGTGTTCTGTGGCCCATGGGGTTGCAAAGGGTCAAACTTGACTGTGCGACTGAACAATAACAACAACAATTAATAGCACAAAAGTGGTGTCATTAAAAAATAAAATAAAATCTCTACCCCTATGTGCCTTACTGCTGCTCCAGTTTAGTTTTCTTGGGATACCAGCTACTTCTGTGTTCTGTTTAGTTTTAAGCCAGGGGTTTCCAACATTTTCCCATCAGGGGCCAGTTCCTGCCACCATGCTCCACTGTGGGAGCCAGAGGCACGGCTGCGTCCACAACTTACATTTTTGTTGTCATCGTCTTCATTGGAGGCGGCAGCAGGAATCGTGTGGTTTCTGCCACTTTGTGCACAGCCTCCACCACTTCCCAGAGCATGTTCGCTCCAGTTTGGTAATTTTCCAATGCTCTTCTGCTGCACTTCGGCAGCTGGAGAGAGGCAATGGAGACTTCCTAGTTCCACACTGGGATTCTAGGCGCTGAAGTAAGCTCTGCCTAGCACTGGAAGTGGTCCACCACTGCTCTCCAGCTGCCGAAGCAGAGTGGAGAAGGCTTGGAAAATTACCAAACCAGAGCGGACATGCTCCAGAAAGGCTCCCGCTGCCCTGGGAAGTTGGCAGAGGCTGTGCACAAAATGGCAAAAACTGCACAATTCCCCACTTCGTTGTGGTAAGTGATAATTTTTGACTTCTGGCAGTGGGGGGGGGGGGGGCAGGGCTAGAGATGCCCAGGTGGCCACCATGGGCCAGATAAATGATATGTGTGGGCCAGATTAGGCCTGCAGGCTGGGGATTGGCCACCCCTGTTTTAAGCACTGCACTAATAAAAACAGAAAACATTTCAGTAAAAGGTGAAGGTTTGAGAATTGGGAGGAGGGGATGTGTTAAGGAGGGAAAGAAAGAGAGGTGAAATAAGTGGGGATCTGAAAACAGTGAGAATAATGAAAGATGGATAAAATCCACGAGGTAATGGAAGGAGAGCCATATCTGAAAACTCAGTCAACCACCCAGCATTCCTTCAGACAAACAGCCCCTAGTGTTACCAGTGAAAGATGATTATCTAGCTGACCTATATTTTATTCTTAAAAGATTTTTGTATGAAAAAGAAAAGAGATGGAAGAATCAGTGGGAAAACACCAGACAATTACAAAATATCACCATCTGCATTCCCTCTCCTCCAAATTTTATGAATAAGACAGGGTGATTGCATGATAAAATTTCAACTAAAAGCACCCTCAGTTACTAAATTGCAAGGTTCTGGAGCGTATCTTACACATAAGTGATTAAACATATTGCTGGTACTCAGTATATCTTTTCACATTATGATTGTCAATCTTATTACTTATAGCTTTAAAACAACAATATTGTTGCTTTATTTTATTAATTAATAGATAATAGATCTTGTTGCTTCATTTTCATGGACATTTTTCTTTAAAAAGAAACACCAGTGATGAGGTAACAGCAAGTAATGCAACACATTACTTTTGGAAGTCAAAAAGAGTACCAAGAGTGAATTCATTTCCAAAATAAAACTCATACATTAGTATTAAACTTAAGATTTCCCAGTCCTGCTGTCGAGCAAATGCAAGCGCGGCGCCAAAATGGCCGCCGCGCCCTTTGCGGCCCCCCCCCCCAGGACAGAGAATCCGGGTAGTTAGGGGCGTGGCCAGCTCCCTTATAAAAGGGCTGGCCACGAGGCAGCCGAGCTGCCATTTTACCTCAGCGACGGAGCGGAGAAGTTTTTTCCCCTGTGTCTCCGTCGCTCGTTAGCTTACCGGGAAGCCTTTTGGTAGCGATTCTGCCTTGCCGGCTTCCCTTTTTTGCTTCGGTGGAGATGCCTTCGAAGAAGAAGGCAGCTTCGAGTTCAGCTCGCGCTGTTAGGAGGAGCAACCCAGGTCGGAGGACCGTGGTGCCGCCTCCTCAGCAGCCACCTTTGCCAGCCCCGACCGGGGCCGGCGGAATGGGGTCTATTGCCCCTTGGCCCGCTGTGGGCGAGCAGAGTGTGGGCGCGGATGGCGCTCCGGCCCGCGGCCCACGAGCGATGGACACCGCTCCTCCTCCTGCCCACTCCGTCGGGCCTATTCCTTTTGGGCCGCAGCCTCTCCCCGGGCCCTCTAGCCTTGGGGGGTGGGGCGGCCCCCTGCCTTGGCAGGTTTCTCCACCAGATCTGCCGGGCTTCGGTGCTGGCCAATGGCCATATACGGGCCCCGGGGTGCAGGGACCTGTACCCGTGCCTGGATCAGGCGGGCCGGCCGGCCCTTTGCCCATGGTCAACGTGGACCCCTTACTGGCCCGCATTGCGGCCCTGGAGGCGTCTTTGGCCCGGGCCAGTCAGGCGGGCGCCCCCTTCGGGGTTCCTTTTGAGGTGCTGTCGGCAGCAGGACAACAGCCGGCGGGGAGGGTCGAGCTGCTGCAGGCGGGTGGCGCGGCTTCGGCCACTGCCTCGCAGCTCCCCAGCCAGCAACCTGGTGCGGGTCAAGCCCCGGTGATGAGCTCTAGGTCGGTCGTGAGCTCCGACGCCCCCAGTGGGCCAGAACCCCCGGTGGTGGCGGCCCGCGGGGGTGCAGCATGTGAGTATACGGTGCAAGCAAGTACATCCACACACATTCCCAATATAGGGGGGCCTTTCAATGGCCTTGGCCTCGCGCGGGTGGTGCGGGGGCCACGCTGTCTACGGCCCACCCGGCGACAACAACTGCCACCTTGGGCAATGGGGTGGGCATTGGTCCTTACACTGCG
This sequence comes from Bradypodion ventrale, assembly GCA_035047345.1. Classification (NCBI taxonomy): domain Eukaryota; kingdom Metazoa; phylum Chordata; class Lepidosauria; order Squamata; family Chamaeleonidae; genus Bradypodion; species Bradypodion ventrale. The sequence goes on along the minus strand of JAWDJE010000005.1, from coordinate 114,519,753 downwards.
GGGAATGTTCTGGGGTGGCTGGGTTAGCTCAGGCCCCTTTTACTAGGCCGGCTGTCCCCTTTTCGGCTTTGCCGACGGCAGGGTATTCCTTGCCATTGGGTGATCACTTGGCACAGGCTACTAGAGAAAAGATATGGCGAGGGGAGTACGTAGATATCTTCTCACTCCTGAACAGAGAGCCCACCAAGGAGGAAAGGGAGGGTCAGGATGAGAAGGATAAGGAGCAGGCACGCCGCCGTAAGCCGCCGCGTACCTGGGCCAACTGGCTTCCCGCTTATTTAATATACATGGCGGTATATTTGAGGGCGCGGCCGGATTTAGCTATCCCCATGGTCCAATATTTGGACAACATATATAGGGCAATGGTTGATTTCCCGGGCCCCTCATGGCTAGCATATGATGAGGAATTCCGTATGAGGATTCCTCTCCACCCCGAGATGAGATGGGATGAGCCGTGCCAGAGACTGTGGCTCTTGTACATGACACCCACACGCCCTGCCCCGGGGGATAGATACCATTGTGGACATGCGGTCCAGCGAGCGGCTCCAGCGCAGGTTACCCGCCAACCGGCGGGGCAGGGGGTTCCAGCCCGCCTGCTGTGCTGGACTTTCTCGTCAAATGGTTCCTGCAATCGGAAGAATTGCAGGTATAAGCATGAGTGTCCCACATGTTCTGGCCCCCACGCAGCCTCTGCTTGTCCCAGGCCTGGGGGGGCACGAGGCAGAGGGAGGGGTGGACAGTGGGCTGGCAAAGCTGCCGCGGATGGAGCTAGTCCTCCAAAAGGCCCCCTCCCCAATTAAGGTGGACATGCTGGAGCGCTGGCTCGCATCGTACCCAAAGGGGGAGGACGGGGAGTATCTACTTCAAGGTTTTAAGCAGGGATTTCGTATCCCTTTTATGGGTGATAGGTCCCCTCAGGATGCTCCCAACCTTTTATCCCTCAGAGGAAGGGAGGAGGTGGCTGCGGCCAGCATTAAAAAGGAGTTAGACGCGGGCAGGGTCGCTGGACCTTTCCCCGCACCCCCGTTTCCCAATCTTAAGGTTTCACCACTGGGTTTGGTGCCCAAAAAGTCCCCAGGTGAGTTTCGTCTTATTCATCATTTGTCCTACCCAGCCGGCCGATCGGTCAACGATGCTATCCCTGATGACCTTTGTTCAGTCCGGTATACATCGTTTGACCAGGCGCTGCGCATGGTGCGCGCGTGTGGCCCGGGTGCCCTGCTGGCCAAGTGTGACATTAAGTCGGCTTTTCGCCTCTTGCCGGTGCACCCGGGCGACTTTGAATTGCTGGGTTTTAAATTTAAGGGGGAATATTATTTCGATAAGGCCATGCCTTTTGGATGCTCCATATCATGCTCGGCTTTCGAGCGTTTTAGTACCTTTAGTACCTAGAGTGGGCCTTCGTCCGCAGGTCAGGGTCCCGGACTGTAGCCCATTACCTGGATGACTTTTTATTCGGGGGTGAACGGGGCTGGGACACGTGTGCACGTCTCCTTAACACATTTCAGACGCTAATGCAGGAACTTGGTGTCCCTTTAGCGCCCGAAAAGACCGAGGGCCCATCGACCAAGCTAGTATTCCTGGGAGTTGAGATTGACACAGTAGTGCAGGCTTCTAGGTTGCCGGGTGATAAGGTGTCCAGGATAGTGACCCTTATCTCGGAATTGCTGGCCAAGCGTAAGGCATCCCTGAGGGAACTGCAGGTGCTCCATGGGCACCTTAATTTTGCCTGCAGGGTGGTCGCTCCGGGCAGGGCTTTTGCCCGGCGCTTATGTGACGCCATGGCAGGGTTATCAAGGCCCCACCACAGAGTCAGGCTTACCCGGGGTATCAGGGCAGACATGTTCGTCTGGTTGCAATTCCTGAGGGAGTTTAATGGGGTCTCATTTTGGAGGTCTGACCTCCTGGCATCCCCCAATTTCCAGATCCAGTCTGATGCCTCAGGATCCCTGGGTTATGGGATGTACTTCAATGGGAAGTGGGCCTATGGTGGGTGGCCACCGGCATGGGCAGGCACAGGTCGCCTGCGGGATCTCACATACCTGGAATTTTTTCCCATTCTGGGGGCTTTGATGCTATGGGGCGAACAGTGGGCAAATTCGGTGGTGCATTTCTGGTGTGACAATGCTGCCGTTGTACACATTGTCAATGCACAGACTTCCAAATCGCCCAGGGTTATGGATCTAGTGCGCCATTTTGTGCTGCGCTGCCTGCGCCTCAACATCTTGTTCAGGGCCAGGCATGTCCCAGGGATTAATAATGATATTGCTGATGCTTTGTCCCGCCTGCAGATCTCCCGGTTCCGCGCCTTGGCCCCGGATGCGGAGGAATTTCCCTCGCCACTCCCGGACGAGATGTGGACTATTGGCAAGGAGAGGTGAACCGGGCGATTGGCCTGTCACTAGCGCCACGCACGCGTAAGGCGTATCAACAAGCATTCAATTCATATAGGGCATTTGCTACTCAATTTCACTTGCCAGAGACCTGGCCAATTCCGGTGGACCATGTTCTGCGGTTCATGGTTCACCTGCATGCACAGGGCCTCGCACCTCGCACCATAGCATCCAAGCTTTCGGCGTTGGCTTTTATGGCCAAAGTGGGGGGTCACGTGGATACCACCTCTGACTTCCGTGTGAGACATGTTTTGGAGGGGTGGGTGCGCGAGCGCGGGCGTTGCCCGGACGACCGGCACCCTATTTCCCCAGGGGTTCTTACCCAGTTGGCCCGGGGCTGGCCAGGCCTCTGTTTTGATCATTATGAGGCAGCCCTTTTTCATGCAGCCACAACGGTGGCATTTTTTTGGAGCGCTCCGCGTCAGCGAACTCGTGATGCTGTCTAAGGCGGATGCAAGTGGTAGGGCACTGGAACTCGAAGATGTCTATGTTGCCAAAGAATGGGCCCAGTTGAGGATACGCTCCTCTAAAACAGATCAGCATGGCGTAGGCAGTGGAGTAAGACTGCTACGGTGTTCTTTGGCAGACATCTGTCCGGTTGGTGCCCTACAGGAATTCCTGGCACTGCGTGGCATGCACCACGGCCCGTTTTTCTGTCACCAAGATGGGTCTCCCCTTACTAAATTTCAGTTTTGGAAGGTGACAGCCAGAGCCCTCACCAGGGTGGGCCTACCAGGTGCCCGTTATGGCACACATTCGTTCCGTATTGGTGCAGCCTCTACAGCAGCTGCTTTTGGGTACTCTGGGGCTGACATACGCAGCATGAGGAGGTGGGGCTCGCAATGTTTTCAGTTTTATGTGCGCCCACTCCCGCCATGAGTACCAATCCAGTCACCTTGCCGCCTTTTTTCTCAATTTTCTTACAGACCCTGGGTGTCGTATTACACCGGTGACAGTATGGCTGGTGGGCCACAGCTATGTGCACAGGGCAGCGCGTTACGCTGCGGCGACAGAGTGGGACCCCGACTGGGACTGGGTGACCACGCCAGTCTCGCATGGCATGGTAAGCCTGGGATGTTATGGCGGGAGCTGCGGCCTTTCCTTTTTTCTGGCCTGGGTGCTGACCCGCCTGACATTCTAATCATCCACCTGGGGGGCAATGATTTGGGCCAGGTCACCGGCTTATCGCTCAAGCATGCGATTTGTGAGGAACTCGCCTACTTGCATTATGTCTGGCCTGCCACAACCCTGGTTTGGTCGGACATTGTTCCGCGCCATTCTTACAGAGGGGGCGTTAACCTCCTGGCCCTTGACGCGCGGTCAATAAGGCAGTGGCGCGGTTTCTTGCCACCAGGGCTTGGGACGGGTTAGTCATCACCCCGATATTAGTCTACAAAATTATGACTTGTACGCAGGGGATGGGGCCCATCTGTCGCGAGGAGGTATGGACCTCCTGTTGGGTGATTGGCGAGCAGGCCTGTTGACCGAGCTGACGGTCTGGGGGGGGGGCGTCAGGTCTTCTTTGAAGCCCCTCCGTGTGGCGGGTAGCACTGGTAAGGTAAACAGTATGACCCACAAGTATCCGGCAGGTTCGCAATTGACTGGACAACACTAGACAGGAATAAATTAGTTAAACGTTGTCCGGTCAACGACGAACCAGGCGATGGGGTGATGACGATTGCTAACCAGCATGCATCACCCCTGTGATTTCACGGATACGCGTCAGAGGGTGGGGTCATAAGTTAGTTATTGACTACGGTCAACAATTTGTTTGTTGTCAACAAACAAATTGATACAAATTGATACATTGTAACCAATTGCCGTTGGCAATTTTGGGGTGGTACCTTACCAGTGTTACTTCGGCCTGCTTGCCTTAGGAATTATGATTGGTCGTTTTACCAATACAAATTTATAATTCGGACTAGGGCATTGAATCAATAAATGTGGCCCTATGCTGTTATCCACTTTCAATGTTGTCTGTGTCCGTTATTGGGGGGGTGCGCCTGCAATGAGAAGCTGTAGCAAAGGAATTTGCCATTAGTCCACTTTAGGGAAGTAGAAAGGCTTCAATCTATAATCCTTCTTTACTTGTCGCTAAATAGAGCAAAATGTGTGTAGTCTTTTCAAAGACTACTGACCTTCTAAAGGTAAAGGTTTCCCTTGCTCGAAAGCCAGTTGTATCCGACTCTAGGGTGCAGTGCTCATCTCTGTTTCTAAGCTGAAGAGCCAGCGCTGTCTGCTTCAGCAGACATTTCCGTGGTCATGTGGCAGCTATGACTAGACACCGTAGCGCACGGAATGCTGTTACCTTCCCACCGAAGTGGTCCCTATTTCTCTACTTGCAATTTCTTGCTTTCGAACTGCTAGGTTGGCAGGAGCTGGGACAAAGACGGGAGCTCATTCTTCCTGCAATACTCGGGAGTCGAACTGCTGACCTTCCGCTTGCCAGTCAGCAGCTTATCTACTTGAGCCACCTTCTACTAATCACTTATTTCAGAACAGAGCTGAATTCCAGCTAGCTCCAGTTTATTTTATTTATTTATTTTTCTGATTTATATTGCCACCTAACTCTGAAAACTCTGGGCGGCTCACAGAAAATAAAACCAATCACATTTTAAAAACCAATAAAACCCTATTAAAACTGCCACCAAAAATTACTCTGACCCCTACAGATCAAAAGAGATTATTAAAAGAGGGAGATAGTGTTCTTACTAAATCAGCCAGCAGACAGGGGGTCACCACATCACTGGTGCCCCACACCTGCTTTGCCAGCCAGGTTTTTAGCCCTTTCCTGAAGGACAGTAACTCCATCTGGAGATGCAGCTCAATTGGCAGGAGGTTCCAAAGGGCCGAAGCAGACACTGAGAAGGCCCTTCTTCTGGTGCTAGAGAGATGAGCCTCCCTATCAGATGGCACAATGAGAGAGCCTCTCCGGTCTGCTCTGGTGGGACAGACAGATTTCTCAGGGTGACGCAGTCTCTTAAGTATCCTGGCCCACTACCATGTATGGCTTTAAAGGTAATTACCAGCACCTTGAATTGCACCTGGAGGCACACTGGCAATCAGTGCAGATCCCGAAGCAGTGGCAAGGCACGGGAATACCTCCCGCACCCAATCACCACCTGGGTAGCCACATTTTGGACCAATTGCAGCCTCCGAAGGGTCATCAAGGGCAGCCCCATGTAGAGTGCATTGCAATAGTCAAGTCTGGAGGTGATCAGAGCATGCGTGACCATGAGCAAGGAGTCCCAATCTAGGAGTTGGCGTAACTGGCGTATAACATGAAGTTGTGCAAAAGCCCTCCTGGCCACAACTGCCACCTGCTCATTGATTACAGATTACACACCGGGTCTGTTTGAGGCAAAATATTCAGGGACTATTCCAATCATAGATTCAACTAGTAGCATTCCAGCTATTAAAGAATTTAAAGAATGTCATGTAAGCAGTCCTAGGTCCAAGCATGACCTATGAATTACAGCCAGTGGCTATAATCTTGTGTGTGCATACATTACATGGAAGTAAGTCTTAGCAAATTTAGTGACATTTATTTCTAAGTAAAGTTGCACAAGAGCAATGAATTCTGAATTTCTTCTTTTTGCTTTTCTACTTCACAGATATTGGACTGGATCCAGATTCAGCCACACTTAGAGCAGATAGAGTTTAATCAGTGAGACTTTAGTAATGACGAATTTAAACCACTACCTGTATTTCCAGTGAGACTTCTCTATTTATGATTAGCCAAGATGTACCTCCTCAGGGGAAGGGATCCCAAAATATGACTTAGGCTACCATCCTCAGCAATATTAGTGAATTTTGATTGGTCCTCTTAATTAGAAGAGTATAAGATAGATAAAACAACAACAAAGAAATATGGATCGTTCAGCAAGTCTCATCACCGCTAATCTTGGCTTACTCCACACAAACTACAACTTTGTATGATAAAAGACATTCTAGAGGCATTTAAGGTAGGAAAAATGTATTTTTTTTACAGTTACAATCTAGTCAGAAGAAAAATAGGGAAATGGAGTCTCTGTCACACAAATAGTACCTCCAGACTTGTTATATAGTATAGTTGGAGGTTAGAGGAAGAAGGCTACCAACAAAACATTCCAAGAATAAACAAACAGCAAGAGGGAAGTGGGGCTTGCCTCTAATGCCAGAGGCAGGAAAGGAACCTTACCAATCAAGTTAGTGGCACAGGGCAATCACATCAGAGTGTAAAAAACCCACCACTTGCAAGACTGCGATCATCCCAACACGAATACTATCTGTCTTACCCTCTTTATTAATGTTTAGGGCTCTATTGCATAACTGATAATTTTCTATCCCAAGTCTGACAGTTGAGTGGTCAACAAAATGTCAGAGGCAAATATGTGTAACAGAACCTTGACAATTTGAGGTTGTATGTTTTTCAATGAAGAGCAGCATCAGAGGGTCCACTTCTGAGTGTAAGAGTTAGTCCAAGTACCGTATTTTCCGGCATATAAGACAACTGGGCATATAAGACGACCCCCAACTTTTCTAGTTAAAATATAGAGTTTGGAATATACTTGCCGTATAAGACTACCTCTCTTCCAATGCACACCAAATAAAAATTAACCCACACTCAACCCGAAGACGCGCAGCCCTCCGAGTCGAATGGGCAGGTTCTGGTGGAGAGCCAATCCACGCTCACGTTCTCCTCCTCGAGGTATAGGAAGATGTGTGCAGCTTGCTTCCCCTTGCTTCATACTCCCCGCACAGAGCAGGGACTCGGCCGCGGCACCCCCCACCATATGCGCCGGATATATGAAGCAAGGGGAAACAAGCTGCAGTTAAGTACCTGTCCTATAAGACGACCCCCGACTTTGGCACAGATTTTTTGAGGTTAAAAAGTAGTCTTATATGCCAGAAAATACAGTATTTAACTGTGTAATGTTTTAATCACCCCCTTTCCAAGACAGCTCAAAATGGTAAACTTCTGAGTTTCAGAACCACTGTCAGATGCAGGGTTTTGCTATATGCACTTGCACATAACATCTATTTTGCAATTTATCTAGCACTGCTTCCAGTAATGCTAGTCCTGGCTTTCTCTATTGTTCTGCTACAGGTAGATATGTTGCTCTTTTAGCTTAATAATCAAAATGGCAGCAAGCCCTGCCTTTACCAAATAGATAAATAAAAAAGAAATTCTAGATGGAAAAGACCAGCTATGGATTGTCAGCCATGTGCCCTGGCATCTCTTTGAGTTCTCAATCATGCTCATGTGACTCCCTGCCACAAACATTGCAAACTGTCTTGTTTATAAACTGAATGGTGTTTTCCTTCCTACAGCCAACAAGGTAATCCATCTGTCCTCCCAGTGAAAATGGATATTGGCAGGAGCCAGGGTTGATAAATACATTCACTTCAGTTGATAAAATTTCAGGAAAGTAACTGTATCTGAAGAGCTAGGAAATTTTGGCAATATGCGGTTTTTATGGATGAGAATGTGGACCTGTAGCATGTTCAGCTTTGAGACCACGGTGATACTTACAATTTGTAGGCAGTGGTAGCTGCCTGTGGTTGTGGATGGAAATGTATGGGGATGGTTTTTTCTCCTTTAAAGGAAGTGTGTGTCAACTCAAACACATGAATAATATGCCTAAGAGTAAGGCAGCAGCTGCCCTGCAGGCAACTGATGATAAAGAACAAAGACATTTGGATCAACACACATAACAGCTATCTTGAATAATTGTTATAACAATAGAAAGATGAAATATTGAGTGTCTTAAAAAAACACATAGAATTATTCCTCCACAATTTATAGGTGGCAATCTTGGGTGGGACACTAAGGTGAATACGAATTCTTTTATGCTTTTGAAAGAAAGAATTTACCCAAATCCTTTCATGACTGACAAGCTAGAAACAAGTTGTGTTTTAAAAATCCCAATGTGGAAGAAAATGGAATGAACTATCTGGTAGGTACACTAAGGCAAATTCTGAATATTTATATTGCCTAATATCTCTTAAAGCCAATTGACCAGACATTTAAAAAACCCATCAAATAAGGTTCAAAGCAAAAGTAGATGCAAAATGTATACTTGCAATACCAAGTTCAAGATTTCTAACAATAAATCCAAAAAGTGATGTTATTGCATTTTGTCTAGAATAGAGGCAAGAAAATACATTCACAAGTAGTTGTTCCTATAAAATAATAAAGCTACACTACCCCAACCTGCTTACATAATTGTGGATCACAGAGCATAAGCAAATTTCCAGAAGCTACCACTCAGTAGACAAAAGAACATCTAGCTTTCCCTTGATCTACTCTTCTACCAATCAGCAGGCTCATGCACCAAATTACCAGGATGGGCAGCCGCATGCCTCTACTGAGAACCCATAACTTAAAGGGTCATGCCACCTCAGCAGTTTCCATTTTGGCTCCTCTCGCCGGGCTCCCCTCGGCCCTGTGGGAGAAAGTCTGAAGCACTTCGGCAGTGTTGCCCACCAGCCCCTTTTCAGACGTTTCCACTAACCAGGGGTCTATTTTTACGAAAAGATTCCAGATCTCAGTAACTTCCAGAAAGTAACTTTTTGCTGTACACTCCCTCCCCAATCCAAGTGGCACAAGTTTCGCAAAGTAGCAAGGAGAAGCCTCAGGCCTCTTGAAGTGTCCTTGGGAGTGTAGCTCTCACCCTGATAAGCATCCACCTACACAGGGCAGGCCCTACCATAAGGCGAACGGAGCGGTCGCTCCAGGCACCCACTCCCAGGGGGCGCCGCAGTGGTAATTAAAAACAGTGAAAATGCATTCTGTTATCGATAACAACTGTCCCTGTAAAGTTTCACCAAGTAACTTAATTTAACCCTATATATTAGGGGTGACCAAGGGGGTGCCATAGTTGGATCTAGCTCCATCCTAAAACTTGCCTCGGGCTGGCACTGCACCTACACTGACTGTCACTGAGATCACAGGGGACTGTGGTGGTTTAGTAACCTGAGCTTGTTGAATGGAAGGTCAGCAGGTTGGCAGGTTGAGACCCAAGTACTGCATGATGGAGTGAGCTCCCATCTCTGTCCCAGCTCCTGCCAACCTAGCAGTTTGAAAGCAACAAAATGCATGAAGATAAATAGGTACCACTTTGGTGGAAAAGTAAACAGTGTTCCGTGTTTAGTCATGCCTGGCATATGTCCTGCCACATGTCCATGGAAATGTCCACAGACGTAGACAGCGCTGGCTCTTTGGCTATAAACAGAGATGAGCACTGAACCCTAGAGTCAGATATGACTGGCTTTCGAGCAAGGGTGACCTTACACTGAGATCATTGCTGTCCACATCTTTCACAGCTGAGAAAAGCAAGCCTTTTAGCTGCTCACAGGAAGCCATCACTGACATAATTAAGCAGCCACGTGACTTATTCACATCCATCCCTAATAAAAAAATAACACTAAATATATTCCATTATGTTGCAGACAAGGGGCAAGTTATTGTTGTATGCAAATGTTTGGAAGACTTGGCTATTTTAAAAATCACTGTTAGAAAATTGAGATTTTGGATGCTGGAAGTATATCCTCTTCAAATGGACCTTCTTCTGCTCAAATTGTTTTTGCAAATTGTTTCCATTTTCTCCCCGTGGGGTCCAGCTGCATGTTTATATGTATGTTACCACCTATTTATGGGAGGATATACCTTAGTTTCAGGTTGTAAGTGAGGGTAGGAAAGATTTTAATTACTACAGAAATAGGGAGACCTTTTCTCTGTTCTTTGAGATGAGCATCACATGTTGACTATCTTATCTCAATTGTTTATTTTGTCCTTCGGTAGACATTGTGCTTGAGAATGAGAAAAATCAAGTTGCTGAACAATTAGAATACATTCCAGTGCTAAATGGGGGCAGATTCCTATGAACCATGTATACTGTAACAACTGTAGCCACCACTAATATTGCCTACATATTATTGTTTTTAAGTGCAGATATTTGATTGAGTGCCTTTTTCATTCACAGTGAGTAATTAAACCAGCACTGCTGAATGTTTCCCATGTCAAATATATTTCTGCAGCAGACAATGTTAGCCTCTGTTTTCAAGCCTAACAATGCTCAGAAATCAATTAATTAAACATTTCTTATTCAACTCAATACAATACAAAGAATTGTCCACTCATCCATTTAGCATTGGTAGTAAAAAGTGCTTTTTAAAACTTTTCCTTGGACTGAATGCTGGAAGGATCTGGGATGGCTGCTTTGTCCGACAACTAGTGGTCATTTAGGAAGGGGAAGGAAGTAGTCTCCTCTGTGATGTTTAAGATCCCGTGTGGCAATGCTTTATGAGCATCTAAATTTCTGGTTGGTTCTATAGATTGAGTGATTTATGGTAAATTATAAACAATTAAAAGAGCCAATGTGGTAGATGCTCAGGGTCCAAAGTAAACATGCCTATGCTTGAAACGCATATTAATGAAGCATGTGTGTGTGTGATTTCTGTTGACAATGGAACCAAGCCCAAAATGTTCATCTATTTTGCAAGCACTTTCACTGGTGTCTAAAACAACCCCTCCCCAGTCTGTTTTGTTTTTCTATATGCTCCAAGCAAACCGTTTAAAATATTCATTTATATCACCAGTACTTCCCCTGAGCGATTTCATCATATAGCAGAATCTGCTTGGCTACAGCAGCAGAACATCAACTCATTCACTACGTTATCCCCAGTTGGTTCATGGGATCATCTTTGCCACTAACTCGGGGTGGATGTGGGGGTGGAGCTGCACTCATGTTTTGTTTTTGTCTTGTTTTGTTTTTTAAAGATGCAATGCAACAGCACATAGGAGAGAAGCATCAGTGCCAATGAAATGTAAAAATACACAGATAGTTGTGCATCTAGTTTTATTTTTATTTATAGTAAAGTGAATTATTAGAGGTCTAAGCCAGTAATAGCAAACCTTGGCACTCCAGCTGTTCTTGGACTTCAATTCCCAGAAGCCCAAGTCAGTACACATGCTGATCAGGGCTTCTGGGAATTGAAGTTCCAGAACACCTGGAGTGCCAAGGTTCACCATCACTGGAACCTTGTTTCAGACTTTAAATGGTTAAGAAGACCTGCTCACTGGTGTGGAGACAAGTTGCTGTTTTATCTGGATGACTATTTTTATTTATTTATGTAAGCAGCAGCAGCAGCAGCAACAACAACAACAACAACAACAATGGTGTATCCGTCAAGTTAATTCTGACTTATAGTGACCCTTTTCTGGGTTTTCTAGATAAAGAGTAATCATAAGTCGATTCCCATTCCCTCTTTCCGGGGGCACCCTGGGACTGTGCAGCTTGCCAAAGATTACATAGGCTGGCTTTTTGGGATGAACAGTGGAGAAAAGAACTCCCAGCCTCTGGCTTCACAGCCAGATACCTAACTCACTGAGCTATCCAGCCTGCTGTAAACATTTATAGTCCACCCTGTATCATAGGATCTCAGGGCAGGTTACAAAACTGTATAAAGCAATTTTGAGATTTTAAAACAATTTAAAATCAAACACCACAAAATTAAAACACTAAAACATTAGAAACATCTAAAACATAACAGTAAAACATGCACAGGCCATGATTCTCAACCTCAAATGGCTCTAATAAAATGTATGTCCTGATGTGGCTCCTAAATTATGTCAATGTAGGGGCTAATCAAACTTCCAAGAAGAGGACACTCCAAAGCTACGGTGCTACAGGAGAAAAGGCCTTCCTCTGTATCTCCTTGTAATGAATTGGTCTCAATGGTAGGACGCAGAAGAGGGCCTTCCTGCTGTGATTGTGGAGTTTTATAGAGGAAGAGACACTGCTTCAAATATCCAGTTTTGTACATTGAAATTGCTCATTTCTGTTTCTATAAATACAAAATATTTAGAATATAGGCTATTTTGTTACAGTTATTACAAAGAAAAAGAAGTTATTTGAACAAATACTGTACCTTCCTTTTTCTTCTATCTGTTGAATATCTCTATAAGAGGGCTTTTGAATCATTGGCCGAAATCCAGTTATTAGTCTTAAACAAGAGCCAATCCATTATATTAATAGAGATTATATAAAGGTTGAGATTTTTCCATTGATTCAGTCGGTCTGTTCTAATTGGAAGACTAACAATTAGATACAGATGTCTCATGCTCCCTCCTCATTACTAGAATCCAAAGATCTATCTTATTCATTAGTTCTCAAAAGTTTAATATGTACAATTTAAATTGTGGGTTTGTTATTTATTTTATTTATAACAAAATCAAACAGTATTACATATAACTACTAGTAGAGAAAATAATTTTGAATGATTTAAAAAAGCAAGAGAAATTATATCTAGCTAATCTGACCGCAGATCTTTGAGTAATCATGGTTTCCAAAAGTTAAGGAACATGAACATTATTTTGGTTTGTTCCCCTGTATAGAAAAATTTGAAGGATAATGATACATGGGGTGAATGCATGATAAATCATCTGTAAATTTTGTCTTCTCCTCTTCTGCACACTGCATAGCCCTTGGGAGCTTAAGTTAATGTTCCAGTAAGATGAAAAAGAGATAGCATTTGTGAGCTGGTACCACCTACTTTCCTGCTCCATATCAGTGTCATTTATTTTGCCTGACATGCTAACAAAAATATGGTAAACTTCAAGAAAATTAGCTTTTCATCTTGCTCTTGGACTGTGGAATTCAAGTTTGGAAAGAAATCATGTAGCAATTCTTTATTTGTTTGAAAGCAGCTAACAAAACAAGGTGATTCTGCAAATAGACTCATTGATCAAAGTTATTTTTATGCACAGGCAGGACTTGGCTTGTGTTTCCCATTCTCCTCCTACCTCCATTGCCTCCTCCTTTTCTTCAGTGCCTGTGAACAGTGAAATATTGACTGAAGTTGAAAATAACACACAATTCTTCTAATTAAAAGCCACATTCATGTGCTGCTGAAAAAAGATGGTTTTCCACCTATTGAATACTTATGGAGTTGCCTCCTTCAAGGTACATTTGACTGATTATTGTTGAAGCCAGAAAGACAAAAGGTAGGTGTCTTTTATTTGGTTTGGCAAAATGTTTTCTCTCATAATTTAAATAGGTATACTTTGTTATTGAATGCCCGGTGTGATGTAGTGGATAGAGTGGTGAATGGGGTCTCAGGAGACCTGTGTTTGAATTCCCACTCATCCACACCAACTCACGCTGTGTGTGTCTGAAACTTATGAAACTACTCCTTATATACTTGTCTTGACTTGAATGCCTTTTAAGAGTTGTTACAAGTCAATTCTGACTTGATTACACATAATATATAACATTCTTTGTTAAGAAACCCCATGATATTTATTTGTTATAGAACGGTCTCCAGTATTCCTTTTATGAGTGAGGTTCTTGAATGTGTGGTGGCCTCTCAGCTCCAGGGGTTCCTGACAGAAAGGCAGCCACCTGGCTCCCGTTCTATTCAATATATTCATTAATGATTTGGCTCCCTACCTATATTCCATAGACTTTTGTAGCCCTAGATTGGGTTCCTTACTCTTATTCGCTGACAACGCAATCCTCCTGTCCAGCTCCCAAGTTGGTCTCAAGCGCCTTCTGAATCAATGTCAGGACTATTTTTCGATGAATAGACTCACATTGCACTATGAAAAATCAAAGGTCTTGGTTTTTGCTAAATCTTGGAAACCTTTGCATTGGAACATCAATCGCAACATCATTGAGCAGGTTAAAACTGCAAAATACCTTGGTGTCCCTTTTCACTATGTCTAGTTGGAATACTCACTGCAGGTTTGCAACTAATGCAGCTATAGTCCGGTTCTTTTTTAACATAAGAGGCCAATATATTCCAGCTACACTTAGGGCAGGGGTTCCCAACCTATGGCCCATGGGCCAGACCCGGCCCATGGCACCAATTAATTTGGCCCATGGTGAGGACCAAGCTCTCGCTACCAGAAGTGCCGAAAACGCACTGGAAGTGCCGAAAATGCACCAAAAATGAGCAGGAAGTGCCAAAAACATATGACCACCTTTGGCTTAGGGTATGCCAAAGTGTGTCTCCAACTGTTGTATGGGGTTACCAATATGGCACACTGCAGTGGATCACTCCCTGGAACTACCTCAATCCAGGTTCCTGCAGAAGATGTTTGGTGTCCCTAATTGCATCCTGTATGATGCTCTGTGCCTTGTAGCGGGCCAAGAACTCTTGGATACTAAAGTGTGGCTAATTTTTAAATTCTGGCTACAGTTACTTTTTGACACAAACCCTCTTAGCCTCAGCTTTCAATTTCTTAAGGAATCACAATCTTCCAGCTGGCTGTCTTCCACAGAGGGAAAAATTAAATCTCTAGGCCTAGCTTTGGAACCAATGGCTCTATCTATTGCCCCTGAGGTCTTTAATGAAGCAAGGACTATTAGATATTGGATACCAGACACTTTGCAGTGCAGCCAATAAAACTTGTTCTCCCTTGAGGTTGGGGATCCTCACACAACGAGCCCAAATGATTCCCTATTTGTGTAACCTGACTCTCCCTCAACAGTGCAGGGCCTTTTCACTGGTAATGTTTTGCCCTTTCAGCTCCTGTTTGGGAGATTCAATAAAATCCCATATGGTGATAGGTTGTGTCCTTGCAGGGCCAAATGTGTTGAATCAGTTATCCACATTCTCTTCTCCTCCCCATTTTACAAGGAAAACTGTTTCAACTACCTATATCTCATTTTAACCTAATTTAGTGGACTCTCAGACTTCTCTAAATTACTTGGTTTTCTGGAAAAAGTGGATTACCCATCAGGCTTAGTCATGAGATACAGATTGATTTGGTCACGCTGGAGGATCATCTACACTGAGAAAAGGAGAGAGCGGTTACATCACTATTGGCTTGCTGGACCTCTCCATGTCTTTTGATAAAATCAACCATAGTATCCTTATGGTTTGCATTTCTGAAATGGAGCTTGGGGTCATTATTTTGCAGTGACTTGGTTTATACCTGGAAGGACAAAGTGTGCTCCTTTTTGACCCCTTGGCCACTTGCCCATAGTCTCCCTCGGGGGTTACTTTTATTTCCTATGTTGATTAATATTTAAAGGAAACCACTAGAAATATTTCCTGAGATCTGGGATATTTTGCTGTCTAAATTTGAGGAAGCTGTCTCAGGATAAACCTGTGTCTGATATCAATAATAGACTGAATGATGGTGGATATATTGTTAAGTCTGGATTAAGTTTGAGATGTGCTCCTAGTCACTCAAATAATAGATATCCAACTCCAGTTGGATTGGCTTACATTCCCAATGAAAACTAACGTTTAAAACTTAGGTATATATTTGGATTCACCCCTGAGTCTAGATGCCCAAGCTTTATCCATGGCCAGGGGGGTGTTTTCACAGTTAGAATGTGTGTGCGAGCTATGCCAATTCCTGATGTTGCCTGATCTGGCTACAATAACACTTGCCTTAGTTACAATTGATTTGGATTATTGCAACACACTCTATGTGGAGTTTCAAAACGTACAAAATGCTGCTGTCAGACTCCTATACAGAGCTGGATACAGAGGACATGTAAGTCTCCTGTTGGAACAACTATGGCTGGTTCTGTTTCATTTATCATTTATCAGACCAGATCAAAATGCTGGTTTTGACCTATAAGGCCCTTTACATCTGGGTCCATCTTCCCATAGGAGGCCCCATGATGGTTAGGAAGAAGAAACAAGGTCCCTTTCTCAGCCCCACTTTTTGTACAGCTTCATCTGGTGAGGATCCAAGGGAGAGTTTTCTTAGTGGCTGCTCAAGACTATGAAATGTCCTTCCTTGGGAAGACCATTTTCCTTCAATTTGTGGCACTTCTCCTAGCAGGCAACCCCCCTCTTTTTAAAGCCAGTATTTGGCTTGCTTAACAAAATTCAGATATTTTACAGGATGGCTGGTGGTAGGAAAGACAGTGCCTACAGGTCAACATCCTCTAAAACAGGAGTTCTCAACCTTTTAAAGCCGGGGGCTGGGTCGTGCTCCCTCATACAGCTTTGGGGGCCAGATGGCCATTTTGCCCTTCTTCCACCACATGACACTTCCTGGTGTGGTGGAAGCAGTGTGGGGCCACATGAAATGGTGCCATGGGCCGCATCTAGCCCATGGGCCACAGGCTGAGCATCCCTGCTCTAAAATTCAGAACCAAAACCTGAGACTAAAGGTTGTTGTCATGTTATGTCACTTGTGATGTCATAGAAGCAGCTCCTTGTGATATTACAGAAGTTGGCAGGAAAGGCTCTGATTTATATTGTACTACAGTAAAACCCCAACTTATGAATGCCTTGAGTTATGTAAAATTCGACTTATGTAAGGATTTTTCACTAAAATGGTGTCCTGATTTACATAAATGTCCCAATTTATGTAACATGATTTCCTATGGGTTTACTTCAATTTACATAAAATGTTCATTTTTTCCAATGGGTTTGCTTCGATTGACGTAAATATCAATTTTCCTATGGGTTTGCTTCAATTTACATAAAACATTCATTTTTTCCTATGGGTTTGCTTCAATTTACATAAATATTCATTTTTCCTATGGGTTTGCTTCACTTTACATCAAAAGCCGATTTACGTAAAAGGCTATGGAAGTTGGAACAGACTTTTTACGTAAGTAGGGGTTTTACTGTATAGTCTGAAGTGTGCCAGCTGTCAAATACTGGAAAAGGATATAGTCAGTTTATAAATTCAGAAGAAACCCAGCACTTGGCTGAAACAAAATGGCTAAAGGTTTATGACAATGACTCTAGGCAGATGAAGAGATGTAGAGAGTACTGAAGAACTGCCATCTGGCTGTGGTCATACTATTTTTCACACCTGCTTGCAAAAATTATGAAATAGACTGAGAGAGCTATTGTATAGGTTTTTATTTACATTCTGCCCCAATAATGGTATCTCATGTGATCAAACTCTATTATTTATTTAAAATACAATAATAATGCAGATGACCTAATCCTATGCATCACCTGAAACATTAGCATCATATGGACAAATACTAGCCTGGATAAACTACAACTAAGCTTTGCCAAGCATGCCAGCTAATGGGTTAAGATGTCTCTCTTCAGCCATGAACATACCTGTCAAGTATCCCGGATTGGCCGGGATTTCCCGTATTTCTGTACCACTAAGTCTACTTTCCCGCCACCATCCCGTAATTTGGCCAGTGGGGAAGGTAGTTACTGTACACGCGTGTATGTGCAGAAGGGTTCTGAGCATGCGCAGAAGGGTTCTGCGCAGGTCCCGTATTTTCTGGAGCCATGCTTGACATGTATGGCCATGAAGCAGTTAACATATACAAAATGTCCATAATTACCCTTCATATTAGCCTGCAATTAAGGTGAGTGAGAAACTTACACACCATTCTTGACATTATTATATCAGTCTGTTTGGTTGGCAGACCAATCTGACCATTGTATGGCCTCGTCTTAGGAGCCAGCTGTTCAGGAGAAATAATTCTTCTTTGCTCTGTCATTCTTAAGACCATCTATCAATTTGTTCATACAGGAATAATGGCCAATGGTAAAAGAGCCTTTCCCCTCCACCCACAGTCTCTATGGTTTCTACAATAATTATAAATTGATATGTATATTTTAAATCATGCTTTTAGTACTTTTCATTAAGGTGGGTCGTTGAAGTAGTTTTTAAAAGACATGAAGACGGTTGAGTAAAACCATGGTAAATATATAAATATATATGCACATATTTGCCAGGCTCTGCCCTGCTCTGCCAGCTTCTTGACTGGCTGATTGACTGATGACTGTTTTATATCCTATCCATGGCCTGCAAAGTTGCTACTCAGGCTCCCATCCTCCCAGATATCCTGAATTTTATAAATCAAAAGCTGACTTCCTAAGACCCAAAGTACTAAACCATTGCATCTGACCCCTGCGTTTACAACCATCTGGACTTGCTGTTAGTTGGCAGGATTTTGTTTTCTCTTGATTTTAATAGCAACAGTACTAGGCCTCATGTCCTTTTATATAGGCTATCCAGCAGGTATTTAGTATTCATCAAAGGTTTAGTTGCCATTTAGCTTTGAGGCTTGTTTTTTTATTTTTTTTAAAGTCTCACCATGGTATTGGAGAGTTTCCACATTTCTACAATAAAATGCCATGGGGTCTTTAGCTTCCACCTGGATAGCCACCAGAGGCAAATAGAAAGGACCTTAGGTTTAATGTCTCATCTAAGGGAATGTTACATTGTGTAGCCTTCATTATTCATAGTAGAAAAGGCCTTTGTCTTGGTCAAATGGGTTTAATGTGTTTTCTATGCTTCATAAATTCAAACTTGATGGTTCATTTGTTTGTTGAATTGCTGCATTTATTCAATCTAAAGTAAGTGCTGGGATTTAGTAATAAGTAGTGTTCTGTTCCTTGTTTGCTTGAGAAAAGTAGGTGGCTAGTTTGACCACCATCACCTTCTACTGTCTGTTATTCATATTTGGCTATTGATGTTTTGAGGACCACCATTGACAGAACTAGGAAGAAAAATAATATTCCAGTTGTAGGTAGTTTTTCTTTTGTTTCAGGCTTGGTGGAGTTATTATTGTTACATATGTATTTACTACTACTACTACTACTACTACTACTACTACTACATCTTAACTCTACAAAACACAGCTTTACTAGGAACTGCCTATATATTTAGACATTACCTTAATAGTTGTTAGCTAGTTGGTTAGGATTTAAACTGTTAATTTTATACCAGCCTTCGACTGTGAATCTAATGATAGATTTTTAGATAATAATGGCATGTTAGCAAGTCAATTCTAATTTACAGCAACTCTTGATAGGGTTTTTTAGGTGTAGAATACACAGAAGTGGAATACCATACTCTTCTTCTGAAGTATCCTGAGATTGTGCAGCTGGCTCACAACTGAACAGGCTGGCTTTCTACAAGATCTCAAAATATGAGACAGCAAGCCACAGTAACCACCATTTCTAGAATAGAACTTCAGATCTTATAAAATAATCTGCAAACTGAGGCATCACTCTGTGGATCTGAAGTGGGGTACAAGCCACAAAACATTATATCAGGTAATATGAGTGCCCTGAGATGCTTTCACATGTTTGCTGCAACAGATTAACACAGCTATCTCTTTGAACACTTCAAAAGGTTTTCTTTGGTGGATGACAACTAGACAGACAGATGCCTAGACAGACAAAGGTATTTCAGTGATACTGCCTACCACTGTGGCAGCAACTTGACACAAACTTGTTTCCATTCATCAGTATAAATCCTTTCAAAATTCCACCCCTAACAATGGTTGTTTTGTTTCACTGCTATGTACTTCCTAGAAAAATAAAAGTCTAGGTCTGGAAGGGACTGTTTGGGTCATTGATTCCAATCTCTGCCAAAATAGGAAACCCAACCTAAGGTGTGCCTGACAGGTGGTCATTTAACCTCTGCTTAAGCCTCTCCCATGCGGAAAAATCCACTGCCCTCCACAACAGTGTACTCCAGGTATGCTCAACCTACGGCCTGCAGGCCAAATCCAGCACCCGATGCCAATTCATTTAGCCCTTGATGCCCTTCCCGATCCTGGAAGTGGAATTAAAACATGTTCTGTGCATGCATGGTACACATTTTACTTCTGCTTCCGGGTGGGAGGAACCATGTGACTGGCCTGATCAGCAGTCCAGGAAGCATGGTCAGGCCCGTGACACGAAAACCTTGAAAAAGCCTGGTCTACTATTGTTGTGTATATAATTATATGAATATATTGTGTTAACAAATGATCCTCCATTTAAAGTCTCCTTCATCAACATAAAATCGCGAGACTTGGTTCGCGCCCTTTCCCAGCGAGAAGGGCGAAGGGCTCCTAGTTTGAGATCACCCCATTTGCTCCCCTCCAATCCTGTTGTTTCGTGCCTAATTGTATCCTTCCCCAACCTGTATATAAGGTGCCGTTGCGCCCCAGTTCTGTGTGTCAGTACCCAAAATAAACTTGAGTTTGGCCCTGTTATGCTGGCTGCTGCTTTTCATTACTGAACACCAAAACTATATTATCAAACAACTGTCACTGTAAGGATGTGCCTCCTAATATTGAGTCAAAATGTTATTTCTTGTAATTTAAATCCAATACTGCAGGTCCTACTCTCTGGAGCAGTAGAAAACAAGCTTGTTCCAGCCCTTAAATATTTGAAGATAGGTGTCATATCACCTATTGCCATCCTCTTAAACAGTTTAAACATGGCCAACTCACTTGACTATTTCTTGCAGAGCTTGCTTTCCAAGCCATTTCATTTATCCATCATAGTTTTGAAATCATTCATCATCCTCTGGACACATGCCAACATCTTTAGATAGTAGCAGGGAATAAAATTCATATTAGACTTAGTAGTAGTTAGGACTACAGCATCCAAGATCTGCCAGCCAGAACAATCACTCACCATATTGGCTGGGGGGGGGGGGTTCTGGGAGTTATAGACTAAGGTATTTTTCCCAGTTCCTTCTTCCTAGTGAATACAAATATATCAATCTCATATGCACATTTACTGAGGCACAACCCATTTTACTTAGTACTAAATGTATGTTTTGTCATGACTGCAAGAATCATCCATCTGGCCCACTTTGCTCACCACTGGCAGAATAAAATAAATAGCATCTGCACAAGAGCATTAAGATTAACATCCTTCTAATAGGATGAAGGTAACATTTGGATTTTCTACCTTAAACAGACAGACAGACAACACCCTTCTGTGGAACATGGCCTGTTGTGCACTTCAGGTATCTCAAGTAACTAGCCCCTCTTCAGGTACTCTGGAACAAAGTGTGGTCTTCTCACACTAGGCTCATCAAGTAAGGATGTGCCCATTCTTCCTTTACAAGCTGCTAAGGAAATGAAAAAGATCTATAAGCATCTTGTGACAGGAGAAAGGGAATGCCTTTGTGAAATTTTGCAGTGATCCCCATACCTCATTCTCAGCCAACAAACGAAGTAGATTAGGGCAACTGTATGTGCTTATGGCCCACTTTAGTAAAGGACTAGCAGGGGTGCCCAGCTTTGCCTGGGTGAGGTTTGGGGGTGTGCTGTCTTACCTCCCGGGGTTGCATTGCTCGGGTGCTCCATCTCCTGAGCTGACTTCTGTCCACTGGACTCCTGCCCTGCCCTGCCAGCTGGCCTGCCTGGCCAAGGGGTGGGGCCCTGTGATGTCACAATGGCTGACCACTCCCAAGGGCTGGCCATCAGGTCTGGGCAAGACATCACACATGGCATGACATCACAAAGGCCCAGACCTGGTCAGCCCTTGTGTTTGGTTGAGGACTAAGGGATCAATTTTGGGGGCATAACCCCCCCCCCCCTGGGCCTTGGGACCCCAACAGTGGCCTACTCACATGTGCAGGCTATGTGTGTGCCAAATGTCATGGGGTTTGGTCAAGGGGTGTGGCAGCCCCTTCCGGACATGCCACCCACACCTTTGCTTTTTAGGTATAGATAAGGACTCTTGATTCAAAGAATTTGTGGGAAAAGTGCTCTATGAGGTGGGAAGAGGAGCTCCTCTCCATCAGTGTTTGGTAAGAGAGTCCCTTAGGAAATTGATGGAAAGGGAAAAATGCTAGCATTAATTAATCAATTCATGCAAAGCAGTAGTTTTGTCCTTCATTCAGAATCTACTGAGGCGGCATTCTAATTCTGTTATTATGTGTCCTTCTCCTTTCTAGCTACTCAATAAAGCAAGCCTTATCCTAAAGAAATCCATTTTTTTCAAGGTGATATGTGACTTCTGGTTTCTGATAATATTGTTATAATTAGGACATCTGCTTTCCCATCTCACCTAGAAGCATTTCCTGGACTAGCAGATCATAACTCTAGAAACAAGTGGGTGAGCCTTGAATTCTTCTGCAGCATTTTGCCTTAGCAGATGAAATTAGTTTAAAACATAAAACTCCTAGTGGCAAGATTCTCTTCTTTTTGAAATCACAATCTATATGTGTCAGAGTTGTGCTGGAGAAAACTCTAGTAAAGACACAATCTCTCATCATGGTCTTGAAAATTGTAGGGCTGGAAAACCAAGAGGAAACTCAAATATCCAGGAACTGCAGATCAGTTGCTGGAGTTTTAGGCTAGATTTAATAACCTTCTGGTTCCAAAAAAATGGTAAGAGAATAGTGTGAAATGGAACTGTGTTTCATAATTCTTTAGCTGTCTTGAAGGGAACAAAAAACATAGAAAGCAGCCTTGTATGGTGTCAGACCACTGAGCTTTGTATTGTCAACACTGATAAGCAGATCAGAGAGTAAACAAAACAAAACAAGACAAAAAATGTTGTGACACCTTAAAGACTAACTCCTGTATTTTAATGTTAGCTTTCATGGATCAAGTAAAAATTTCTATTGACAAACAGATTTACTCCAAGATTGTTATGACAGATAGGCTTTGGCCTGATCCTTGCCTTGGTATCTCCCCATTCCTTTCAGACTAGAGCTTCCTTGTACCAGCCTGGTCTGTGTGGAAACCAAGACTCCAAGCTCAGGTCCTGCAAATGCCTGCAGCAACCTGGGGCTTACCTGAATTGTACAGAGCCCAGAAAATAATGGGGAGAGTAATATTAAAATGTATGTGGTAGTGTGTGGCTTATGGCTTCACTCTTGTCTTACCCCCTCTTCCAATAAACAGGCGTTGTTGATGAAGTAAAAGTTGTTTATTGTTCTCAAAGCATAATGTAGAAATAGCAGTTCATTCGTTTGTTCAGGATACAAGAAAAATCCAGCAAAACAATACTAATCAAAAAGTACAGGTAGGGAAATCCACACTCTGGCCTTCCCACATGAAACAAAAGGGAAACCTGACTAATCTAGGTAATCATGACTAAGCTTGGGTTGGAGTCAGGACTCAGTGTTAGAGTCCCTCTCTCCCTTCTGAGGTGTAACTCTCAGAACCCCCAAACTCGAATTGATTCCCAAACCCATGTGTCTAAAAGAAAGAACATGAGCATGGCCATCCTAATTAGCATAAAGCCAGTTAGAGCCCAGGGTTTGTATAAACAACCACTGGTTCCCATAACAAATGTCTGGTGTTCCCAGGCTCGGGATGTTGATGCAACCAAACATTCCAGGCCTGGAGAAGAAGACAAAACATAGGCCTGAAGCTCTGAGAAGCTTCTACTATGCACACCTGCTTGATAAGCGCAGCAGAAAGAATTATGAGGCATTTGCAAAGACACAAAGCTACATTCTAAAACAGTTTAAAAACCAAAGAGACTCCATATTGAATAACTTGTGACCCATCACATCACAACCTACAATTAATATCTTATACATATAATTAATATCAATTGTCTTCAGCCAAGCCCTCAGGTACAACCACATCTGCTTAGACTCACAAGACAGGGGCCCCAAGCTCAAGGACCTACAAAATGCATTTCTCAAACTACAATACCCATCCAATATGTTTTTTTCTTATAAAATCATGTCAGAAACATACAAAGGTGCTTTCTGGGTTGAAAGGATTTTTGCTGGAGGAGCTCCGCTCAGGAGATGCCCAAATGAAGCTCCTTTCATATTCCCAAGATCTTTCCCCACCAAACTGGTCCTTATTTATCAACTTGCAATTTCTTGCTTTTGAACTGTTGGTTGGCAGGAGTTGGGACACAGACAGGTGCTCATTTCATCATGCAATACTCGGGTCTTGAACTGCCAACTTGCTGACCTTTCAGCTAACAAGGCAAGCTTCTTAACCACTGAGCCATTGCAGTCCCTTGTCTAATATGTTTAAAGAACAAATCAATCAGGAAAGACAAATACCCAGAAGCAACCTACTGCAAGACAGGCCCAGAAGAGAAAGCAATCAAACACCACTGGCTGTCACTTTCAGCCCTCAACTTAACCCCTCATACACATAATGAAATATCTCCAATACATCTTGGACAAGAATACTTCACTCTCCAAAGTCCTTGGTAACAGACCTTTTTCCTATAAGACACTAGCATAGTTTGCCCGGCATTGCCGGGCTGTTTTAAATTGTGTTGTAAGGGATAATTTTTTTGGTAATTTATGTAAAAAAGAGATGTGTTGGTGGTTAGGGGTGGTTTTGGGTGTGCACAACCACCACCCCACATACAATACCACTCCAACCACCAACACACACATTAAAAATTCCTGGCAAGGCAGGAGTGTCATGTGTGTGTGTGTGTGTGTGTGTGTGTGTGTGTGTGTGTGTGTGTGTGTGTGTGTGTGTGTGTGTATTGTCCCCCCAAACCCAGGGGACCCTGCAGAGAGGGGATCCCCCTGCAGGACACCCCGTTATTAAAGAGAAAAAACCAAGCTGTTTCTTCTCTTTTAAAACGGAGTGTTTGGGAGGGGGGGTGGATTTGATCCCCTTTCCCTGGTCCCCATGGTTTGTTAGGGTTTGGGGGACAAAAGGGGTCTGTCCTCCCAACCCTTCCAGAGCCAGGGGACCTGTCAGAGAGGGGATCGTATCCCCCCCAAAAAAAACCACTCTGTTTTTAAAGAGAAGAAACCAAGCTGTTTCTTCTCTTTTAAAACGGAGTGTTTGGGAGGGGGGGTGGATTCGATCCCCTGTCCCGGGTCTCCTGGGTCCAGAAGGGTTGGCAGACAAAAGGGATCTGACCCCCCAACCCTTCTGGACCCAGCACCTTTCATTGCCTCCCTCACGCACTCCTTCACCCCCACTGACCACACTTACCTTTTCCTGGCTCCCTCCAGCTGGGTCTTTCAAAATCTTTCCCTCCCAGCAGTTGTTTTTTTCAGTCAGCGCGTGCGTTCCCATCCTCCTCTGTGCTCGTATTCCTCAGCCTGATTGGCTGAGGGGTTGCACAGTGCAAAGGACACTGGGACATGAAATTTAATTTGTGGTGTTACCGGTCGTGCATTGAAATATTTTCTGAAGCTTATTTTTGATTGGCTGCGGAGCGACTGACAACGTTCTATTTGGTCACACTTCTCATCCTAATTGGCTACAGCTCGCCACAGTGCACAGGATGTTGGGTATTGAAGTTCTTTTTCTTTGTTCGCGTTCGTAGGTCTCCTGCTCCACTGGTGCATTTCTCAACCCGACAGTTACCTGCGAACCCGGTTCGGGCAAGTGCACGAATGCTCGGTACGGGCTAGTATGGCCGGGTGCAGGATCCTTTGTCACATTCCAACGGTTAACGCTCAGATTTATAGGTAAAGAAGATTACCAGTGTTTTACAAGTGGTTGCTTTAAGGATCACCTATCGGAATTTTTTTATTTGCTTATGAGCTTTAACGACATTCCAACTGCATTGGATTAAATTTTGTTACTCCCCGCACTACTTGCCCAGTGTTTTCTTCGGATTTCAGATTTCTCTTTGGGTGGTTTCTCTTCCCATGCTTTACTTCCTTATAGACAGCCCTCCAATCTCAAACAACCATTGACACAAAACAGACTACACAAAAGTGAAACAAATTTGGGAACTAAACCCTGCTGCAAACCCAGATGTCAGCTTTGCCCCCTTCGTGTTCAGGGAATGGAGAAGCAGATGAGTGAAGTAGTGAAATTCAGCTCTTTATTAGTGGGGTTTGAACACAGTTTGGATGGGGCAAAACTCAGACTTATATACACTATAAATAGTAATAGTAACAATGATACAACAAGCCCATTGGTTAACAGTGTGCACATTTTCAATCCATTTATTTGCATGAGAAAAGATACATTCCACTCCTATAAACAGTAACAATAATACAACAAGCCCATTGGCTAATAGAGTGTGCACATTTTCGATCCACTTATTTACATAAGAATAGATACATGAGAAAACACAGTTAACATACATAACATTCTTCCCCCCTAGGTAAAAACAAAACCCTTTAACCAGGATGGTGGTCTAGTTTCCCTTCTGGGTCGGACGCTTGGCTGAGCCAGCTCAGGGGCTCATAGGATGGGCGACCCGACTGGAGAGAGGGATTGACTAGAGGGGGAGGATTTTAAACCTAAATTTAATCCCTGTTTGTCAGATGGAGGAGCAGGGGATTGCTCAAAACCAAAATCTAATTCTGTGGATGAATAAGACAACCCAGGATCCCTCCTGTGTGTACTAAGAATGGAGGGCGACTCCAAGCAAAATTGGTCATCAGCAATAAAGGAATCCAGAGTGCTAGGCTGGGACAGTGTAGGGGTACACCTGGCCGGAATAGGGAAGCATTCCACAAATTCCCCTTGAAATCGGTTCCTAGAAGACACTTCTGGGTTAATGTTGGCTGGCTGCTGACTATTACCTCTGCCCCCTGGATTTAAATGGGTGGGGGCCAACCCTGGTGTTGAGTGTCTGTATTCGTCTTGTGAGTCCAGTACTCTGGGTCTCAACTGATCCGCGTGCCTCCTCCAGATCAGACCAGTGGCTGTTTCGATTCTGTAAGAAACAGGACCACTTGGATTGATCACAAACCTAGGTACCCACGTAGGGCCACCAGCTGCATAATGGCGGCAATGTACAGGATCTCCCAGAGAAAACCTCTACTGGTGTTGGATCGTTATATTTGTGCCTTTGTCCTCTACCCTAGAGGGATCCAATCTGTCCAGCAAGGATGACAGTTTCCTTCGCTGTAGCAATTCAGCAGGGGACAGCCCTGAGGCAAGGGGGGGGGGGGGGTTTGAGCCTATATGTGAAAAGAAACTGGCATAACTGGAGCTCCAAATCCCCTTCACTCATACGCTGAAGCACGTCTTTAGTTGTGTGCACCTGCCACTCTACCTGGCCATTGGTGGCTGGGTGGAATGGGGTGGCAGTGATGTGCCTAATTGCATTCCTTTCCATGAAGGATTGGAATTCTGCAGATGTGAACGTGGGCGGATTGTCAGACACCAGCACATCTGGAATTCCAAATGCTGCAAACAGCCTTCTTAGGTGCATTATCGTGGAGGCTGAAGTGGTATTAAGCACCCTAATCACTTCCAGCCACTTAGAGAATGAATCCACAACCAACACAAATAGGGCACCCCTAAATGGACCTGCAAAATCTATGTGCAACCTGGACCATGAGCCCCGAGCAGAATCCCATTCCCAAGAGGGAAGGTGGGATTGCTCTGGGCGAGAGGATTGACAACTGGCACAAGTGCCGACCATTTGTTCTATGTCTTGGTCCAGTTGAGGCCACCAAAAGTAGCTACAGGCAAGGGCTTTGGAACGGACAATTCCCGGGTGACTTGTGTGAAGTAGATGTAAAACCTTTTTTCTGAGAGTGGCAGAAATGACCACCCGCTGGCACCATAGAAGGCAACCTCGTTCCACTGACAGTTCCAAATGCTGGTGGTGGAATGTTCTGAATTCCTCGGCTAGAGGAGAGACAGGCCAGCCTTTTTGTACCCAAGACATTACTTTAGTCAATGTTACATCCTTGGCCATAGCTTTGGCTATATCTGAGGGGACGACCTGGGACAAGTCGAATGCCTCAATCATGCCTGGTGGTCATTTTCGATCTCGCAATTGGCTACCCCAACCCTTGGCAGTGGAGAATGTGACAGGGTATCAGCGTGGCTGATGTCCTTGCCGGGCCTGTGCACCAAAGTAAAATCATATGCATTTAGGAAAATTGCCCAATGCAACATCCTTGGGGACAGAATTTGAGGCGTGGGCTTCCCGTTCACAAAGATTCCAAGGAGGGGCTTGTGGTCAGTTACGATGGTAAAAGGCCTTCCGTAAAGGTAATCGTGGAATTTCTTAGTGCCTGCCATGATTGCCAATGCCTCCCTGTCTGTCTGAGCGTAATATTTCTCAGGCTTTGAGAGTGAACGGGAATAGAATGCTACGGGGGCTTCCCTACCGTCATTTAGTACATGGCATAACACAACTCCCACCCCCACAAGGGATGCATCACACAGAAGTACAACTTCATTGTTAGGATCAAAATGAATTAATACAGCATCCAAAAATAGCAGCCTTTTAAGTTCTAGGAACGCTTTCTCCTGGCAATGGCCCCAGTGCCAAACAGTATCTTTCTTAAGAAGTTGATGTAATGGTTCAACAACTGAGGCTTCGCGATGGAGAAAAGCATGATAGAAGTTTAACAATCCTAGAAATGATTGCAATTCAGCTTTACATTTTGGCCTCGGTGCATTTTGCATGGCCTCCACCTTGGAGTCCTAGGGCATGATACCTTGGAGTGTAATTTGGTACCCCAGGAACTCCACTTCCTGTGCCAAAAACACACATTTGTCTCTTCTGAGACGTAGACTGGCCCTCTCGAAACATAAGAAGACTCGATTGAGCCTGGCCGCTAGTTCGACGGTATCCTTCAGGACATCGTCAAAATCTGGCAGGACACCGGGCAAACCTCCCACTCTGCGGAGTCCACTGGCACTAGGATGCCCTGCCCCACCAGTTTGTCCAGCTCGGCTTCTATCTTCTCCTTTAAAGCAAAGGGTACCTGGCGTGGCTTCATCCAGATGGGCTGGACAGTTGGGTCAAGCTTAAAGTCCATCGGGGTTCCTTTGTATAACCCTAAACCCTTTTTGAACACCTCAGGATGTGCAGCACAAATGTCCAGGATTGGGTCAGTGTCTATTGTGTGAATGCCAAAAAGCCGGATTCCCAGGGGCCTAAACCATTGGGTCATACCTGTCAACCACAGCTCCGGACAATCCGGGACCTGCGCACAACGGTTCTGCGCAAGTCACGTTCTACGCAAGCGTAGAAGGGTTCTACGCAAACATAGACGGGTTCTACACAAGCGTAAATGGTTCTACGCAAGCGTAAAAGCCTTCTACGCATGTGTAGAACACGACTTGTGCAGAAGGGATGTCTGCGCATGTGTAGAACGTGACTTGTGCAGAAGGGATGTGCAGTACCTCTTTCCCCCCACTGCCAATTCCGGGGTTTTGGCAGCTGCGGGCCGGAAATGGTGCAAATCGGCGGTGAATATCGGGAAATCCTGGCTAATCTGGGAAGGTTGACAGGTATGCATTGGGTCCCAATAAGACAGTTAGTGCCTTGCTTAACTACAACCAATGGCAAGGAGGTGTGAATGTTTTTGAATTTGACCAAGAAATTTCCCACCCCCAGGACCGGAATCTGGCAACCTTAGACATCCTGGAGGGAAGTTTTAAAAGATTTGCAGTTGGACCGAGAGGCAGGGGGAATTCTCAAAAACTCCCACTGTGGGATTATGGAAAAGGTAGTACTTGAATCCACCTCCATCTTGAAGGGGACGTCCTGCAGGCTCAGGTCTGTGGAGAAACACTCGCTGACGATGCCCACTTGGCATGGCTCAGGCTCTGGTGACACTTTGGCGATGGACGTTTTGTGGTGATGACTCTTCTTGGACTCAGGTGCTGGAGTTCTTTGCTTTTGCTGTCAGCATACTTTAGCAATGTGCCCTCGTCGCCCACAGTTGTGGCATTCTGCGTTGCAGAAGGGGCACTTCCTGTGGTCATGCCGGGCTCCACACCAATCACACTTGCAAAGGAATTTCTTCTCCCAATCATCATGGCGCTCTTGGTGCTTTTGTCGGACCGCTTGGACTTCTCCCTCTGTGTCGCTGGACTCCAATGAAGAGGTGGAACCAGGCAATGCTGAGGAGGATGAAGATGAATTTTGCTGAGCTTGCACAGCTGAGTCGGTGGCACTGGTAGTGGAGTGGCGATGCCGGAAAAGCTTGATGCTGGATCATGCAGCCTTAGACGCTACCGTCTCTTCTAGGACAGCTTTGAAAGTTAGCATCTTCCTGATCATGAGGCGACATTGAGCATCTTCGTCCCTCATGCCAGCCAGCAGATGGTCCTGGAGTGCTTCTTCGATGTTGTCCCACTTGCACAGGGCGACAGAAATGCGCAGAGCAGCAGCGTAGTCTGCAATGGATTCACCGGGTCGCTGCTCTCTTCTGTGGAAGGCCACCCTGGCCGGGAAGATCAAGACCTCTGGCTGCAGGTGTTTCCTCAGTGTGGACATGATATCTGCAAGCGGCACCACATCCATGTCCCTTGAGAGAATGAGGTGGGTTGCCAGCTCAAGCGTCTCAGAACCACACTGAGCGAGGAAACAGGAGCGCTTCTGGTCTTCATCGGTGATCTTCTGCAAGGCCATTGCATGGCAAAATCGGTGTTCGTATGTTGCCCATTTCTCTGGACACGATGGGTCAAATGGGCCAATGTTGCTGCCGTGTGGGGATGCTATCCCATCCTCATCACCAGTTTCATGTTCAGGGAATGAAGAAGCAGACGAGTGAAGTAGTGAAATTCAGCTCTTTATTAGTGGGGTTTGAACACAGTTTGAATGGGGCAAAACTCGGACTTATATACACTATAAACAGTAACAGTAACAATAATACAACAAGCCCATTGGCTAACAGAGTGTGCACATTTTTGATCCACTTATTTGCATAAGAATAGATACATGAGAAAAGATACATTCTGCTCCGGTCAGAAAACACAGTTAACATACATAACACCCCCACATTCTCTCTGGCAACAGTATTACTGAACCCAATGGTGACACACAGAACATTAAGGGAAGTTTTACTTGTTCTTCTGCTAATGTGATTTATACCATCTTTTGCCAAAAATGCCCTTCTGCACTCTACATAGGACAAACAGGACAATCGTTGCACGAAAGAGTTAAGGAACATAACTCAGACATCAGGAATGGCAACACAGAGAAACCCATTTAAAATCATTTCTACCTGGACACTCTATTCAAAACTTCTTGAAAGTTGCCATTCTGGAACAGAGAGATTACAAGATAAGGACCTAGAGAGAGACAGTACAAATAAAATGCATCCATAGGCTGGACACCGATTGCAAAGGTTTGATTATTAGTCAAGGGTTTCTGGGACATTATAAAATTTGATACACAGGTTGTTATATGCTGCTTTATATGTTGTATATTATATGTTGTCATATTATACTTTCTTCACAAAAATCTTTCCTGTAAAATTCTCATTCACAACATAGGCTGCCTCACAGAACAAAGGATGAACTCACACAATTGTAAATAGATGCTAAAAGTTAACTCATTAGCAAATTTTATTTTATTTTTTTATATACCGCCTTCCTCGCCCTGGGGTGACTCAAGGCGGTTTACATTTCATAATATACATAGGGCCCCAACGGCTCCTCTTCTGCCCACCCAGGACTTGGGTGGGAGAGAGTCCCGGGGTGGGGGGGCAGCACAGATGGAAAAGCTGCCTCTTTCCCCCCAACGGCTCCTCTTCTGCCCACCCAGGCCTTAGGTGGGCGAGAGTCCCGGGGGTGGGGGGGTGGCACGGATGGAAAAGCCGCCTCTTTCCCCCTAACGGCTCCTCTTCTGCCCACCCAGGCCTTAGGTGGGCGAGAGTCCCGGGGGGGGGGGGTGGCACAGATGGAAAAGCCGCCTCTTTCCCCCCAACGGCTCCTCTTCTGCCCACCCAGGCCTTAGTTGGGCAAGAGTCCGGGGGGGGGCGGGCGGCACAGATGGAAAAGCCACCTCTTTCCCCCCAACGGCTCCTCTTCTGCCCACCCAGGCCTTAGGTGGGCGAGAGTCCCGGGTGTGTGTGTGGCACAGATGGAAAAGCTGCCTCTTTCCCCCCCCAACGGCTCCTCTTCTGCCCCTTTGTTCAATGCCAGGTGTTTGTTTTGTATCCTCTTATAAAGGTAAATGTTTCCCTTGCTCAAAATCCTGTTGTATCCGACTCTAGGGTTCAGTGCTCATCTCTGCTTCAAAGCCGAAGAGCCAGCACTGTCTACTTCTGCAGACATTTCTGTGGTCATGTGGCAGGCATGACTAGACACCAGAGCACACAGAATGCTGTTTACCTTCCCACTGAAGTGGTCCCTATTTATCTACTTGCAATTTCTTGATTTTGAACTGTTAGGTTGGCAGGAGCTGGGACAAAGACAGAGCTCATTCAGTCCTGCAGTACTCAAGAATCAAACTGCCGACCTCCCGCCTTTCAGTCAGCTTCTTAGCCACTTGAGCCACTGCGATTACCAGTTGTAAAAAGCCATATTGATCTGTATACTTATCTGTTGTGCCAGGGGTTCGCAACCTACAGCCTGTGGGCTGGACCCGGCCTGTGGTGCCATTTCATGTTGCCCACTGCCCTCACTCCTGCTGCCACCAGAAGCGGTGGGAGCAACAAAAACAGCCAAAAACATGCCACCCTCACTCTCACCACCAGAAGTGGTGGAAGTGGCAAAAACAGCTGTAAACGCATTGTAAATGCACCTGTGGCTGTCGTAAATTCATTTACAACAGCCACAGACACATTTTACAGCAGTGTTTATGGGCCCCCCACATGTCTGGCCCACTCAGCTGTTTGAAGGGGCGTGGCCTGGCCTGTCGTGGCACAAAAATGTTGAGAACCGCTGTGTTGTGTTAACCAATCACTCTGTACCTCTGTACCTGATGTATATAAATTGATGCCATGGATTCCCACTCCCATGTCTGTCAAAGTGGACTTGATCCACGAAATCTAACATTAAAATTTAATAGTTAGTCTTCAAGTGCTACAACATTTTTTGTTTTGCTTATTCTCTGATATAATTAATGTGAGTTAGTACAGAAGCTCTGGCCTGCTTTTTCAATGTTGGAGGAAGTTTAAACACAGATTGGATCCATTTAATACATGCCTTTAGATATAAACAAGCTGGAATATGCCCAAAGAATCACAATCAACTTGGTAAAAAGTCTGAAAATCAAGTCCCACAAGGAACGATTATGGAAGTTGGTTATGTTTAGCCTGGACAAGAAAAGACTAAGAAGTTGTGTAATAATCATGTTCAAATATTTGATGATCATATTCAAATATTTGATCGTATTCAAATATTTATAGAATACCACAATTTTTCCCCCTAGTACTTCAGAGATTAGGAGCTGAATCATTTATTCAAATTACAAGGAAGGAAATTCCAGTAATAAATCAGGAAGAACTTCCTGAAAACAAAAGCTGTTTGACAACAGAACAAACTATTTCTGACAGCACTAGCCATCTCTAAAGGGCATTTTAGTTATAGACTCTTACTCTTGCAGGAGTTTGGACTAATTACTCTCCAGGTCTATTTTATGATTCAAAGGGAAATACTGTATTTCCAAGACAAATAAAGATAGAGTTATTCCTTCCCAAATGACATTTTCTGAAATCTCTTTCTAGAAATCTGAGATCCACAACAACTGTGAATATAATGCAAGCGCGGCGCCAAAATGGCCGCTGCGCTCTTTGCGGCCCCCCCCCCCACAGGACGAAGGATCCGGGTAGTTTAGGGCGTGGCCAGCTCCCTTATAAAAGGGGTGGCCACGAGGCAGCCGAGCTGCCATTTTAGCTAAGCGACGGAGCGGAGAAGTTTTTTCCCTGTGTCTCCGTCGCTCCTTACCTTCTTTTGGAAGCCTTTTGGCGGCGAACCTTCTTTTTTCGGCTTCCCCTTTGCTCTGATTGCGATGCCTTCGAAGAAGAAGGCGGCTTCGAGTGCGGCTCGCGCTGTCAGGAGGTGCAACCCGGGTCGGAGGACCGCGGTCGCGCCTCCCCAGCAGCCGCCTTTGCCGGTAACCGCCGGGACCGGCGGGATAGGGTCTATCACCCCTTGGACGGAAGCGGGGGACCGGAGTGCGGGCCCGGTAGGGGCTCCGGCCCGCGGCCTGCAAGCGGTGGACACCGCTCCTGGCTCTGCCCATCCTGTTGGGCCTGCTGCAGTTGGGTCGCAGCTTCCCTCGGGGCCTTCTAGCCTTGGGGGGTGGTGTGGCCCCCTGCCTTGGCAGGTGCCTGCACCGACCCTGCCGGGCTTCGGTGTTGGGCAATGGCCCTATTCGGGTCCTGGGGTACAGGGACCTGTACCCACGCCTGTAACGGGCGGGCCGGCCGGCCCTTGGCCCCAGGTCAGAGTGGAGGCCTTACTGGCCCGCGTTGCAGCCCTGGAGGTGTCCTTGGCTCAGGCCAGTCATGCTGGGGCTCCCTTTGGGGCTCTTTTTGAGGCGCCGTCGGCTGGGCAACAGCAGGCGACGGGACGGGTTGAGCTGCTGCAGGCGCGTGGCGCGACTTCGGCCACTGCCTTGCAGCTCCCCAGCCAGCAGACAAGTGCGGGTCAGGCCCCGGTGATGAGCTCTACGTCGGTCGTGAGCTCCGACGCCCCCAGTGGGCCAGAACCCCCGGTGGGGGCGGCCCGCGGGGGTGCAGCATGTGAGTATGCGGTACAAGCCAGTACACCCACACACATTGCCGCTATGGGGGGGGGGCTTTCCAATGGCCTTGGCCTCGCGCGGTTGGTGCGGTGGCCCAGCCGCCGGCGCCCCACCCGGCGACGATATCTGCCACCCAGGGCCCCGGGGTCGGGGGTGTTTCTTACACTGCGGGGAATGTTTTGGGGGTGGCTGGGCTAGCACAGGCCCCTTTTCAGATGCCTGCGGTGTCTTCGGTGCCGGTCTCGGCCTTGCCAACGGCGGGGTATTCCTTGCCACTGGGTGACCACTTAGCACAGGCCACCAGAGAAAAGATATGGCGGGGGGGTATGTAGATATCTTCTCACTCCTAAACAGAGAGCCCACCAAGGAGGAAAGGGAGGGGCAGGATGAGAAAGATAAGGAGCAGGCACGTCGTCGCAAGCCGCCGCGTACCTGGGCCAACTGGCTGCCGGCTTATTTAATCTACATGGCAGTGTACCTGAGGGCGCGGCCGGATTTGGCTATTCCGATGGTCCAATATTTGGACAACATCTATAGGGCGATGGTCGATTTTCCGGGCCCCTCGTGGTTGGCTTATGACGAGGAATTCCGCATGCGGATTCCCCTGCACCCCGAGATGAGGTGGGACGAGCCGTGCCAGAGGCTTTGGCTTCTGTACATGACGCCCACGCGCCCCGCGCCAGGGGAAAGATACCATTGTGGACATGCGGTCCAGCGAGCGGCCCCAGCACAGGTTCCCCGCCAGGTGGCGGGGCAGGGGGTTCCAGCCCGCCTGCTGTGCTGGACTTTCTCGTCCAATGGTTCCTGCAATAGGAAGAATTGCAAGTACAGGCATGAGTGTCCCACCTGTTCGGGCCCCCACGCAGCCTCTGCCTGTCCCAGGCCTGGAGGGATACGGGGCAGAGGGAGGGGCGGACAGTGGGCTGGCAAGACTGCCACAGATGGAGCTGGTTCACCGAAAGGCCCCCTCCCCAATTAAGGTGGACATGTTGGAGCGTTGGCTCACATTGTACCCGAAGGGGGAGGATGCGGAGTATCTCCTTCAGGGCTTTAAGCAAGGGTTCCGTATCCCTTTCATGGGTGATAGGTCCCCTCAGGATGCCCCCAACCTTTTATCCCTTAGGGGGAGGGAGGAGGTGGCTGCTGCCAGCATTAGGAAGGAGGTAGATGCGCGCAGGGTCGTTGGCCCTTTCCCTGCACCCCCGTTTCCCAATCTTAAGGTGTCGCCCCTAGGCTTGGTTCCCAAAAAGTCTCTAGGCGAGTTTCGCCTTATTCATTGTCTTACCCAGCCGGCCGATCGGTCAATGATGCTATCCCTGATGACCTTTGTTCGGTCAGGTATACATCTTTTGACCACGCGCTGCGCATGGTGCGCTCGTGTGGCCCGGGTGCCCTGCTGGCTAAGTGCGACATTAAGTCGGCTTTTCGCCTCTTGCCAGTGCATCCGGGCGACTTTGAGTTGCTGGGTTTCAAATTTCGGGGTGAATATTATTTTGATAAGGCCATGCCTTTTGGCTGTTCCATATCATGCTCGGCCTTCGAGCGTTTCAGTACCTTCTTGGAGTGGGCTTTCGTCCGCAGGTCAGGGTCCCGGTCTGTAGCCCATTACCTGGATGACTTTTTATTCGGGGGTGAACGGTGCTGGGACACGTGCACACGTCTCCTCAACACATTTCAGACGCTAATGGAGGAACTCGGTGTCCCTTTAGCGCCCGAAAAGACCGAGGGCCCATCTAACAAGCTAGTATTCCTGGGGGTGGAGATTGACACAGTAGCGCAGGCTTCTAGGTTACCGGGGGATAAGGTGTCCAGGATAGTGGCCCTTATCTCGGATTTGCTGGCCAAGCACAAGGCATCACTGAGGGAACTGCAAGTGCTACATGGTCATCTCAATTTTGCTTGCAGGGTGGTCGCACCGGGCAGGGCTTTTGCTCGGCGCTTATGCGACGCCATGGCAGGGTTATCCAGGCCTCACCATAGAGTCAGGCTTACCCGGGGCATCAGGGCAGACATGTTTGTCTGGTTACAGTTCCTGAGGGAGTTCAATGGGGTCTCATTTTGCAGGTCTGACCTCCTGGCTTCCCCAAATTTTCAGATCCAGTCTGATGCCTCAGGATCCCTGGGTTATGGGATGTACTTCAATGGGAAGTGGGCCTATGGTGGGTGGCCACCGGCCTGGGCAGGCACGGGTCGCCTGCGCGATCTCACATACCTTGAATTCTTCCCTATCCTGGGGGCTTTGATGCTATGGGGCGAGGAATGGGCCAACTCGGTCGTGCATTTCTGGTGTGACAACGCTGCTGTTGTCCACATTGTCAATGCACAGACTTCCAAATCGCCCAGGGTTATGGACCTAGTGCGCCAGTTTGTGCTGCGCTGCCTGCGCCTCAACGTCTTGTTCAGGGCTAGGCATGTCCCAGGGGTTAATAATGATATTGCTGACGCTTTGTCCCGCCTGCAGATCTCCCAGTTTCGTGCCTTGGCTCCGGATGCGGAGGAATTTCCCTCGCCACTCCCGGACGAGATGTGGACCATTGGCAAGGAGAGGTGAACCGGGCGATCGGCCTGTCACTGGCGCCCCGCACGCGTAAGGCATATCAACAAGCATTTAATTCTTACAGGGCATTTTCTGCCCAATTTCACCTGCCAGAGACCTGGCCTATCCCGGTGGACCATGTTCTGCGGTACATGGTTCACCTGCATGCCCAGGGCCTCGCACCTCGCACCATAGCATCCAAGCTCTCGGCGCTGGCTTTTATGGCCAAAGTGGGGGGTCATGTGGACAGCACCTCTGACTTCCGTGTGAGACATGTTTTGGAGGGGTGGGTGCGTGAGCGCGGGCGTTGCCCGGACGACCGGCACCCTATTTCCCCAGGGGTTCTTACCCAGTTGGCCCGGGGCTGGCCAGGCCTCTGTTTTGATCATTATGAGGCAGCCCTTTTTCATGCAGCCACAACGGTGGCATTTTTGGAGCGCTCCGCATCAGCGAACTTGTGATGCTGTCTAAGGCGGATGCTAGTTGTAGGGCACTGGAACTTGAGGATGTCTATGTTGCCAAAGACTGGGCCCAGTTGAGGATCCGCTCCTCTAAGACCGATCAGCATGGCGTAGGCAGTGGTGTAAGACTGCTACGGTGTTCTTTGGCAGACATCTGTCCGGTTGGTGCCCTACAGGAGTTTCTTGCACTGCGTGGCACGCACCATGGCCCGTTTTTCTGTCACCAAGATGGGTCTCCCCTTACTAAATTTCAGTTTTGGAAGGTGACAGGCAGAGCCCTCGCCAGGGTGGGCCTACCAGGTGCCCGTTATGGCACACATTCATTCCGTATTGGGGCAGCCTCTACAGCAGCTGCTTTTGGGTACTCCGGGGCTGACATACGCAGCATGGGGAGGTGGGGTTCGCAATGTTTTCAGTTTTATGTGCGCCCACTTCCGCCGTGAGTACCAATGCAGTCACCTTACCTTCCTTTTTTCCTCAATTTTCTTACAGACCCTGGGTGTCGTATTACACCGGTGACAGTATGGCTGGTGGGCCACAGCTACGTGCAAAGGGCAGCGCGTTACGCTGCGGCGACAGAGTGGGGACCCCGACTGGGACTGGGTGAACACGCCAGTCTCACATGGCATGGTAAGCCTGGGATGTTATGGCGGGAGCTGCTGCCTTTTCTTTTTTCAGGCAGAAGTGCTGACCCGCCTGACATTCTCATCATACCCCTGGGGGGCAATGATTTGGGTCAGGTCACCGGCTTATCGCTCAAGCATGCGATTTGCGAGGACCTCGCCTACTTGCACTACGTCTGGCCTCCCACAACCCTGGTATGGTCGGACATGATCCCGCGCCATTCTTACAGAGGGGGCGTTGACCTCATGGCCCTTGACCGCGCTAGGCGCACAGTCAATAGGGCGGTGGCGCGGTTCCTTGCCGACAGGGCTTGGGGACGGGTCAGTCGTCACCCCGCTATTAGCCTACAAAATTATGACTTGTATGCAGGGGATGGGGTCCATCTGTCGCGAGGAGGTATGGATCTCCTGTTGGGTGATTGGCGAGCAGGCCTGTTGACCGAGCTGACGGTCTGGGGGGGGGGGCGTCAGGCCTTCTTTGAAGCCCCTCCATGTGGCGGGTAGCACTGGTAAGGTAAACAGTTATGACCCACAGGTATCCGGCAGGTTCGCAATTGACTGGACAACACTAGATAGGAATAAATTAGTTAAACGTTGTCCGGTCAACGACGAACCAGGCGACGGGGTGATAGTGATAGCTAGCCAGCATGCATCACCCCGTGATTTCACGGATACGAGTCAGAGGGTGGGGTCATGAGTTAGATATTGACTACGGTCAACAATTTGTTTGTTGTCAACAAACAAATTGATACAAATTGATACATTGTAACCAATTGCCGTTGGCAATTTTGGGTGGTACCTTACCAGTGTTACTTCGGCCTGCTTGCCTTAAGAATTATGATTGGTCGTTTTACCAATAGAAATTTATAATTCGGACTAGGGCATGAATCAATAAATGTGGCCCAATGCTGTTATCCACTTTCAATGGTGTCTGAGTCCGTTATTGGGGGGTGCGCCTGCAATGCAAGCGCGGCGCCAAAATGGCCGCCGCGCTCTTTGCGGGCCCCCCCCACAGGACGAAGGATCCGGGTAGTTTAGGGCGTGGCCAGCTCCCTTATAAAAGGGGTGGCCACGAGGCAGCCGAGCTGCCATTTTAGCTAAGCGACGGAGCAGAGAAGTTTTTTCCCCTCCACCCCCTCCCTAGTTAACAGTGTGATATTCTGGTCGCTTCGGGGCCGGGTGGGAATTTTTGGCTGGGACCCACATTGGCTTCCGGGTCCTGGCTTTTTTGCCAATCCCACACTGTTGCTATGGTTTGATATAGGGGTTCTTATGCTACTACTGTTGACTTTGGTCACATGGGCGGGTAGCACTGGTAAGGTAAACAGTTATGACCCACAGGTATCCGGCAGGTTCGCAATTGACTGGACAACACTAGATAGGAATAAATTAGTTAAACGTTGTCCGGTCAACGACGAACCAGGCGACGGGGTGATGGCGATAGCTAGCCAGCATGCATCACCCCGTGATTTCACGGATACGAGTCAGAGGGTGGGGTCATGAGTTAGATATTGACTACGGTCAACAATTTGTTTGTTGTCAACAAACAAATTGATACAAATTGATACATTGTAACCAATTGCCGTTGGCAATTTTGGGTGGTACCTTACCAGTGTTACTTCGGCCTGCTTGCCTTAAGAATTATGATTGGTCGTTTTACCAATACAAATTTATAATTCGGACTAGGGCATGAATCAATAAATGTGGCCCAATGCTGTTATCCACTTTCAATGGTGTCTGAGTCCGTTATTGGGGGGTGCGCCTGCAATTCATTTGTTCTTTCATTCATTCATTCATTCGTTCGTTAATTAATTTGTTTATTTGTTCATTCATTCATTCATTCATTTGTTCGTTCATTCTTTCTCACTATTTTATGTGTGTGTAAAGACAGACAGACAGACAGATATAGCATAGCAAGTGATTGCTAAAAACAAACAATAAAAAATGTCCATCAGTTCATTTCACATTAGTGAGTTCTTAGAGGCCTGTCTCTAGTTGTCAATGGCAACAGAAATCTAAATGTGATGGACCTTGCTTCTATCCAGCAAGGCCGATTAATGGAAGTCAAAAATAAGATGCAAATTGTACAAGAGCAAGATGAATCTCCACCACTTGAGTATTTCTGCTCAAATCTCTATAAAAGTATTATAACTTCAGCAGCAGTTCTGGATTTTCTACAGAAGTCACCGTGTAGGAGTCAGTGGGCTTTACAATGCAGTCGGTTATGCTAGGTTTTCATAATGGCCTTTTCTGTCTTAAAAATATATAAAAATCTTTTACCGAAACCACTAATAGTAGCTTTCAAAATATGAGAATGACATTCTGAACAATAAACATTCAGAACACATTACACACATTGTTTAGCTTGTCAGAAAGATATTATATGTTGATAATATGAGAATATGGAATGAATGTACCTGAAGGATAGATCATGTCTAATGTGAGTTCTTATTTTGTTCCAGTCGGCGTGTTTTCAATATTGCCTAGTAATATCATGATTTACTTTCTGTAGGGTACAAGTTTTATACTAATTCCAGACTTACCATCCCATCCATAGCAATTCAAAAGGAAAGAAGTGGCAAGGCTGCTGCTATCAAGAAATTGCCCTTAGATTTATGAAGACTTCTCGCTCATCCTTTCAGCTGTACATTTTTCCCTAGAAGGCATTCCATCTGGTACCATAATTCCTATATCTTTCTTTGTACTGAGTGTACAAATTAAACTGTGAATTTTTAATCAAATGCTGCTCATTTTGTTTTATCCAGCTTGACAGTCATCTCAAAGGCAAAATAAAAATAAATATTAAAATATACATTTCTGCAGTGGCTCAAGTGGCTAAGATGCTGACTGGGAGGCGGAAGGTCAGCAGTTCAATTCCCGGGTACTGCAGGACGGAATGAGCTCCCGTCTTTGTCCCAGATCCTGCCAACCTAGCAGTTCGAAAGCAAGAAATAGCAAGTAGATAAATAGGGGCCACTTTGGTGGGAAGGTAAACAGCATTCCGTGCGCTCCGGTGTCTAGTCATGCCTGCAACATGACCACGGAAATGTCTGCAGAAGCGGACATTGCTGGCTCTTTGGCTTTGAAACAGAGATGAGCACTGAACCCTTGAGTCAGATACGACTGGCTTTTGAGCAAGGGAAACCTTTACCTTTACTATACATTTCTAAAATGTGGTGAGAGTGGTCCCACCTAGACCAGAGGTAAACAACCCATGGCTTTTGGGACTTGTGAACTCCCAGTCATTCCCACATGTGCCACAGGCCACTTGCTGCCATTAATCCTCCTGTGGCCATTCAGGGTTGCTATACTTTCCACTATTTAACAGTGTTGGGGGCAACAATCCCCAAAGTAAGGTCACTAGTAGAAATATTAGCTTTCCCCTCCCCATCAACCAGAAAGCTGGCAAAAGAACTTTTTCTGCATAAATAATGGCAGTAAGGAACTAGTTATCCAGACTGGGATCACTAATAGTGCCATCGGCCAGGGGGGCTCGCCTCTCTGGCACAAGGAGGAGAGCCTTCTCTGTGTCCGCACCTGCCCTTTGGAACCTCCTGCCTGTGGAACTGCGTCTCCAGACGGAGTTTTTGCCCTTTAGAAAAGAACTAAAAACCTGGCTGGTGGGCCAAGTTTGGGGTGCAGGTGGAGGGGTGGCTTCCGTTGGGTGGTTAATATAGGGGAGGATGCCTGCCCCATGGTTTCTTCAGTTCCTGCACCCCTCTCTTTTTAGGGGTGAGTTCTTATTGCTGGTTTTTATCTGTTTTATTTGTTTTTAATCTGTTTTTACCTGTTGTGAACTGCCCGGAGTCGGCTTTGGCTGAGTGGGCGGTATAAAAATTTAACAATAAATAAATAAATAAATAAATAAATAAATAAACTAGAAGGTTGGAATCATTAGGAGGTAGCATCCTTTCCTTCCCTTCAGTAATCCAAAAGCAGCCATTCTGATCAGGTTTGCTGGAGGCAAGGAAAGCTCTAGCTCCCCCTCTCCTTCACCATTGCAAAGTAGTTTCCTCCCAGCCCCAGCAATCTTGCTCAGCATCACTGGGGTAAGGTGTAGACAGTGATGGGCATGAGCTGGATTGGACCAGTACGTGTGTACCGGTAGTAAAAATGGCTGGCCCTGCCCACCTCCCTGCCCTGCCCACCACCTCCTCCTCCTCCTAGAAGAGGCTTTGGAGGAGGCTGGCTCCATTTCCCTCTTCATCAAAGGCTTTTTCTGGGCTTTATTTCACCCCAAATCGCATCCCCAGCCACTTTGGAGTGGTTGGGGAGGCACTTTGGGGTGAAACAGAGCTCTGGAAAAGCCTTGGACAAAGGGGGAAATGGCTTCAGAGGTTCGCTATAGAGCGATGAAAATAGAAGAGGCTTCGATTTTCATAGCTCTATAGCGAAGAGCAGTCACATGGCCAACAGGCCACGCCCACAGTGTGGTAGAAAATTTTTTTTATGCCCACCACTGGGTGTAGCGCAGGGTTCCTCAAGCCTGTGTCTCCAGATTTTCTTGGACTTCAATTCCAAGAAGCCCTGATCAGCAGGTGTGCTGACTTGGGCTTCTGGTAACTAAAGTCCAAGGATATCTGGAGAGCCAGGTTTGGGGAAACTTGGTCTAGAGTAAAAGCCACCTTCTCCAATCAAGGTATATCTGTCAAGAGTGTATAGGCTTGTCTGTCTAGACACTCAGGCCGTCAGCAATGCTGCCAGTAGCAGAAAAAACTGAAGCTTTCACAAACATTTAAGTGTTCAGCTTTGAAGCTGAAGACATTGTACACTTCTGACTTTGACAATTTTTTTATATTTCTTTTAGAAAAAGTCTTACTTGAGCCTCAGTACACAATGGCATGATTAGTTCAAAAGCCTAATAAGGCTGCAATGTAGGAAACAAGGGCTTTGCCTCACCAGATGTTCTGAACTGTCCTGTCATTATTGACCCTATTTCTCTCAGCTTCTGGGGTGTCAAAAGATGGATCAGCTAGAAGACCAAAACTTGCCCTGCAGTTAGGGAATTAGCTCACTTGTTCTAGACATAGATCAAGAGGGAGAATTGTACTGAACAACATCAAACTGGAATCAGGTCACAGCCATCCATTTCATGGATCCCAGCAAAACCCTAGGGGTACCTAATGTATCCTGATCTCTGCAAGATGGCAACTGTACAATTACTTCCATCCACAATTTGGAGACCATATGGAAGCACAGCAGAGGACAAATGAAATATTTCCTTCACAGGCAAACTACCATAGCAGCTCAGAAAATGACCCAGCTTTAAGACCCATTTGCTGCAGATACCACATGGCTAAGCACACTATATTTGCAGTGTAGGAGTAGTTGAAGCCTAATATATCTGGTTTGGACTGAGGGAGTTATAAGGATGCTGTTAGCCTCCAGATTTCTTTAGAACATATTGGCCATTTGTAGCCCCAGGGAAGGCTGTAACTCTGACCTGCTGTTTTTTTGCTACCAAGCCACATAGACATCTCCTTGATAGCTCAGAGGGAATCCAGCCTGATGCATGTTAAAAAGAGG
This sequence comes from Bradypodion ventrale, assembly GCA_035047345.1. Lineage (NCBI taxonomy): Eukaryota > Metazoa > Chordata > Lepidosauria > Squamata > Chamaeleonidae > Bradypodion > Bradypodion ventrale. Next base: position 114,476,186 of record JAWDJE010000005.1, on the reverse strand, counting down.
TGTGCCTTTTAAGAACCAAGGGTGAGTTCTACAGAGCAGGTTTACAACGTCCTTAACAGCAGATAACTAGTGCAAGAAAAACTTCTGACAAAAATTATTCAGACTTATTCTTGTTGACAAAAAAGAATATTAAAAAGAGAGAGAGATAATCTCCTAATAAAAACACCCAATCCATGTCTGCTTTCTACAGAGCACTTTATAACCTTATAATCCTCGGTTTTAATAAAATCAGTAGGCTTTGGGGTATCAGACCAGTGAGTGACAAATAGATGACAGCTTAGGGGAAAGAATTGTGTGCATTGAAGGTGGAATAGCACTTTGTTACCAGCCAAGATAATAACTTCAAAAGATGGTGTTTTCATTCTTCACAGCTATTTTTAGACTGTGTTCTAAGCGGAAAGCCTTAACTTCTGTAGAATCATTAGAACATTCCCCCCCCCCCCCATGCTATCATGCTGCCGCCTAACTTCACACAGTCTTCCCAGTCACAGGCAAGTCCTAACCAGCAGATGTTCATGTCTTTTTTTCTACCCATGAACCTCCTGAAACAGCTCATTTTATCCTGTTTAACCAGAATTGTAAACAATCCCCTATTCTCAGAAAAGTAGTACTTCACTGACAAAAAGGATAGCATTAATCCTTGGACAACCATCTATCATATCTGCTTTGATTCAGATTCCTGCATTGAGCAGGGGGTTAGATTCAATGGCCTAAAAGGCCCGTTTCAACTCAGTTACCCTATGATCCTATGATTCTAACCATTCCTGTCAAGCACGGCTCCGGAAAATCCGGGAACTGCTCCTGCCCAGCTGCGCATGTGCAGCAACAACTCCTTCTGTGCATGCACAGAACCCTTCTGTGCAGGACCCTTCTGCGCATGCACAGAATCATTCTGTGCAGAACCCATGTGCAGTAACTACTTCCCCCACCAGTCAAATTACAGAATGGCAGCGGATGGCAGCGGGAAATTGGAGCAATGAGCGCTGAAATACGGGAAATCCCATCCAATCCGGGATACTTGACAGGTATGATAATAACCCAATTTAAAAATTGTAATCTCTATGCAATTCAAATAAGATATTGTATTCCTTTGGATGTTGCTATATCTAATGAGACAATGTTTGTGATAAGATCAGCAAGCCCAAGAACTCTAACATAATCCTGTCCCCTGAAATTTCAGGGCCAAAACCTGAGGTTAGGGGACAGCACTTGATAGCACTATAGATGTGGTATAGGCAAGAGAATTGAGAATGGGTCAGCCTTGCCATAACCAGTTTCAGATGAGATAGAGATGTGGCAACTCTTTTCTAGACTGTTGTTTAGGTGCTTCTGGTGAGAAAAATTGTGTTACTGCTTTTGACAAATTGGTGCACCTATACTCCCAAGCTCTGAGAAGTGGGACAAGCTGCAAGACACCCTTTGTCTTTTCCTCCCCTTTAATTTTTAACCATTCTCATACATTGGATAAACAAGAAACTGGGCTTGCACACTTAAACTCATGGACAGCCAGATTAACTTGGCCTGTTGTGTTGGTAAAGTCAATCCTTGGTCAAAACCTGAGAGTATAGTAAATCAATATTAGTTTCCAATTACAGTGAACCCCCGCCTAATGATGCATTCGAATAGCGTCATTTCCGATTAATGACACTACCGCTGCACCCCACGTGATCTCCCGCATGACAAAAAACCGTTGTTATTTGAATAACGATGTTTTTTTACCATCATTGTGAAAATAACAACTTTTTTGTTGTTCTGCGGTAGATCTCTGATAGGAAACCGCATAACGACGTTTTCGACATTACAACGCTACTTGGGGAAACAAGCAATGTCGTTATGTGAGGGTCAACTGTAAATGAATTTATTAAAATCTCAGCCAAAAATATATAGAGAAATAGTCAGTTGTTAAAATAAAGGGAATGTACAAACCAATAACTAGCTTAATTTAACTTAAGGAGCCCTGGTGGCACAGTGGTTAAATTGCTGTCCTGCAACCAAAAGGTTTGTGAATTTGATCCTGATCAGGGTTCAAGTTTGATTCAGCCTTCCATCCTTCCGAGGTCAGTAAAATGAATACCCAGCAGGTTGGGGGCTAAATACTAATTAATTTGTGAACTTCCCAGAGAGTGCACTAAGCACCATGGGGTGGTATATAAGTGTGATTACATTGCTTTAACTCACCATGACTCTAGGACAGGGGTTCCCAACCTACAGCCTGTGGTCCAGACCTGGACAGTGACACCATTCCATCCGGCCCGTCACCACCTCCACCACACCCAGAAGTTGAAGCGGTCACATTTACGTCAGCCATAAAACACACCTGCACATATGCAAACACGCCTGTGGCTGTTGTGAATGTGGAAGTGGGCACATTTACAACAGCCGTAAATGTGCCCGCTTCTGCTTCCGGGGGCGTGGTCTGGCTCACTCAGCTGTCCAGGGGCATGGTCAGGCCTGCAGCATAAAAAGGTTGGCCACTCCTCACCATGTCATCTTTCAAGGTAGTGCTCTCCCATCTTGTTTATGTGAGGATAAAGGAAGACTCAAGGGAAGACAGGCATCTCCCTGTAGACTAAGTGTCTTCAAAAGAAGAAAACACAAACTGTGCTATCAATAGCCATAAAGATCTTACTTGTGAGTTTTCCAAAGTACCGTTCTGACATATGGCTGAGTTGGTGGGGTGTCCATGTTTCTGGGCATCTCTTCTGTAAGAAGCATTTATGAAAAGGAGGTAGGAGAGGGAAACGTTCACTTTGTCAGGTGACCATGCTTTGGATATTACCTCAGGGCGGCTGCCCAGATGGCCTTGATTCAGGACTAACTGCAGAATGCCCTGTTTAAAAAAAACCTGCATGATTCCAGAACCTGGAAAAGTTTACTAAAGGTTTTAACCTTCTTTTTAAAAGGGACAAAGGCTTCCAAAATGAATGTGAAAATAAAGCTGATGGAATTGTGTAAAATCTGGTCAGTCATTAAGGATAACTCATGGCATTTAAGATACATACACTTCACTTTCAGTTTGGCAAGTTCTCCTTAGAGATGTGAAAATATGTAAAATGCGAGTACTGTATATATTTTCCATTTTCCCTCAAAGCTCTTTCCATCTCATGTCTGTATCAGTTTGTGAGGTTTGTTCTTGTTTTTCTGCATTCAAATATGTACATATTTTCATAAACCTTTGTGGCTATAATACATATGTTGAAATGGATGCATTTTACCCATTGATTATACTATGCAGCTGATTTTTAAACATATCCTTTTTTCAAGTATGCAGCATTTCTGACACATCTTTCTGTTGTTCCAAGAAATACATTGCATCATAAATTTCAGGCTGCACACTGCATTTGGGTCCGTATTTGATTCCAGAGACAGGGCTTGGATAAATTCTGATGAGAAACAAATCAAAATGTATGCTCACTCATTCCCAGTTGTCCAAATTTTTTCTGTGTTTATATGAACAGCAGCTACATTTCAGACTATCTTCAACAATCATCCAGAATGTTTTCTACAAATCTTTGAAGCAACTAGGAGTGTCTGCTGGAGTAGCTCTTAGGGTCTCTCCCTTGGCCACATACAGCCATTTCTAACTGATTAAATTCTTATTTCCTCCCTGAGTTAACAGCACACCTGCTGTTCTTTTGTTCTCCTGCACCAATGAGGAATCTCTGGTGTGATATTTAATGCATGCTTATTGAATGCTTGTGTACAAAGATCATTGTGGCATGCTAGTTGGCAAATATGGGACTGTGGTGGCTCAAGTGGTTAAGACGCTGAACTTGATGGTTGGAATTTGGAAGGTTGGTAGGTCAGCAGTTGGAGACCCGAATATTGCATGGCGGAGTCAGCTCCCATCTCTGTCCCAGTTCCTGCCAACCTAGCAGTTCAAAATAAGAAATTGCAAGTAGATAAATATAGGCACCACTTCGGTGGGAAGGTAAACAGCATTTTGTGCATTCTGATTTTAGTCATGCCTGCCATATGTCCATGGAAACATTTGCAGACACAGACGGAGCTGACTATTAGGCTATAAACAGAGATGAGCACAGAAACCTAGGGTTGGATACAGTTTATATTTATTTATTATTTATAATTCACATTTCTATGCCGCCCAATCAGGCGAACCCGACTCAGGGCGGCTCACAACAGGATTAAAACATGCATATTAAAAACAATTAAAACCCCAACATACCCACCCACCTATTAAAAGCTAACCACATTAAAACTGCCTGCTTTAAAAAGATGGGGAGGCTTCATTTTATAAGCCAACAGTTGGCGTTTGAGCAAGGGCGACCTTTACATTTACCTTTAGTTGGCAAAGTCTACTCATTGGAATTTAAAAACAACTTCTACTTTCTCTTTTAATGCTACAATAAGGTACTGTATAAGTTATGAAAGTGCCATTGGAATCATTTAGACAGACACCACAGACCTCAGAGTGGAGTCATACCATTCAGTGACATTTAAAAATATCTTTGAGAAAACTTAAGAGTCTCATATAATGGAATCCATCTATTTATTAGGAGTAAAAAAATATATATTTTTAGTTGCAATGCCAGGTAACTGAGGCATAAATTATGTCTCAGCAAGCAGTCTTTATCATAACAATTTGTACAAAAAGTGCTGCATAGTCAATGCCAAAGAATCTATTCAGTGTGAACACTGAGACAGTATAAGCTGAAAACAACAATACAGTGCAATCTGACAGAGCATGCAAGCTTCTGGGTTTTCTGAAACTGTTCACCAGGCTGGACAGTGAAAAATAGGAATAGAACAAAAGGGGAAGGAAGTCCAAAAAGCTGCCTGTGGTTTTACCCATTGAGATCTCCACTTAAATTCAATCCCAAGGTGAAGAGAGATGTTTAGTCCATTCTGGATCTGAGTTTAATTCCATATTTCCATGACTTTAAAAACTTAGCCACATTCCACCCTTTTCATCCTGTTTAAAAGAAGAAAAACCATTGAGCCTGATGAAGGGATGTGTAGAACTTGAAATACTGTATATTTTGTGAATATATAGTTGATCCTAATAAATACAGTGCCCAGACGTGGATTCTGAACAAAGAAAAAAAACCCACAGGTGGGCATTGTGTATATTAGGGTCCAACAGTTGTAGTATTTTTCAATTGCCATTGAGTTTTTTCTGTACGACAGGATTTAGTAATATTGATTTACAGATTGATGTTTATAGGTATGTGATCTCAAGAGCAAGGCTAGGATGCACAAGCCCTCACAACCCACAGAACCTCTCAGTGTTTCTAACTCCCCCCACATTAATTTAATTTTCAAAAAATGATTTTGGCTCGGAACGCACCCATCCCATGACCTTTAATGTATATTAAGGGGAACAATTTTACTATGTTTTAAGTCCCACCAGTCCTTGTATCTGTTAGAGGATACAAGGGAGCTCTTCAGGTAGAAATAATATTTGTAACATTTTTTGAGGGTGCAAAAGTGGGTGCAGTCCTCCAAATTCCTAGGATTTGCATCTGAGTAATCTCTTAGTGATTACCCACCTTGCCTTAGAAAATTAATAAGATGAATTATTTTCAGTGTTTCTGAGTCTCTGCCTTTCATTTTGCACATTGATCTGATAATGAATCTATGTATGCATTCACGCATGCACTCACTCACTCACTCATGCACTCACACACGCATGCATGCATGCACACTTATGCACTTGTTACATTGATGTTCTGCTTTACTCCAGGAAACCCAGAGTAACATAGAGAAATCTGCCCTCCCCATAATAGACTCTTGAGAGCTGCATAGCCAAATGAGGATTGAAACTTGAGTTTGGTTAGTCATAATCCAACTTTGTTTGTTTGTTTGTACAAGCATTGTGAGTTATCTTTCTCCCATGCACTCAAAAGATAAGTATAGTGTATCTATACCTGAAAACGCACATACAATGTTAAAACAAACAGCAGCAACAGAAATAAGCATGGCCAATCCATGGATTACCTCATCCACAAAATATACTAATATATACAGTGGTACCTTGGAAAATGTCCGATTTGGATAAAGTCCGATTTGGATATTCATGCACACGTGATGCATCGCATAAAGTCCAAACATGCTAAAAATGGACATTATCTGGGGTATTTGGTATAGGAACCTCTGGTAAAGTCCATTTTCTGGACATTATCCAATGCATCGCCCATTTGATTTGGATAAAGTCTAAAATCGGATAAAGTACAAACTTGTAGAATGGAGTTTGGACTTTATCCAAGGCTCTACTGTACTGTATATTAATCAACACCATGAATAAACTCTTCTAAAATTAAAAATCACTGGTAATGTAGCTAGGAACACTACATTGGGCAAGGATTTTCCAAGTATGGAGGCTCACGCCAAAAAAAAGCTATGTGACAATCAAAATTATTTCAATAAGATGGAGGAAAGAGGCATGACGCATGTTTCCCCTACCCTCCTGCACCTGCTAAGTCAGAGTGACTTGAATGCAACTACTGGACTTCTGATAAGATCTAATTGTTATGAGCCATCAAGTGAAATTTGACTCATGGTGACCCTAAACAGAGTTTCCAAGAGATGTATAACATTTAAGGAGCAATTTTATCATTGAAACCCCAGTGAGGTGCCATGGTAGAATAGGGATTTAAAACAAGGTTTCCTGAATCCTAGTCTATTATTCTATCTCAGTGGTTCCCAACAGGGGGAGTAATTTGATATATATATATATATATATATATATATATATATATATATATATATATATATATATATATATATATATATATATATATATATATATATATATATATATATATATATATATATATATATATATATATATATATATATATATATATATATATATATATATATATATATATATATATATATATATATATTTTGGGTGTGTGTGTGCAATTCGAGAATGAGTTATTAACAGTTAGTGGCCTTTTAGGCTTCCTCCATGTGAATAGGACTTTGCTTTTCCATAATAGGAATTATATGTCAGGGTGGGAGGAATCAGAATTTTAGAGATGCTTAGGTGGGGCATGGCCAAAAAAAGGTTGGAAACCACTGTTCTAACTGCTACACTGCACAGGCTCTTCAATAAGATCTAATACCTTAGTCCTTTTGTTCTTTAAAAGTTAATCCTATTCACTGCCTTTTTAAAAAGGCACTCCCAATAGAGGAATTTAAATAAACTTCCCCAATGTTTATGAAAACCACATGAAATCAAGAGATGTTAAGGCTGCAAGAGAGGTCCAGACCCACTGAAGGATGTAAATAGAATTTAGGACCTTGCATTAACCAAGACAATGGAAAAATAATTAACACATACTGCTAAACTTCATTAGTCTCCTGGGGTTTAAATTATGCTTGCAACATCAACACATTAAAGTGAATACGGTTTTAAAAGGTGGGAAGCCACATAGGAATGGAAATTTCCAGAGAAATATCAATACCTGTGTCTCACAGCATAATTGCCTTCACGATACATCTAGTGAATACCATTCTGATATCTAAACATATCTGAAAATTCATTTAGAGATGAATGCATGAATTTGGCTCTGTGTGGTCATTCAAAGGCCCTTAACACCCACATCTTTCCTGTCAAAATATGAGGACAAAAACTGAATGAAGTCCTGAACTATGAATCTAGCTATTCAGACATGCCTGCTGGTATAGTAGTAAAGTGTATATGTAAGGCATCCTTATGCTTCCCCTTCATTTTCTCTCAAGGAAATGTAGGTGAAGCAATGCAGCCAGTGTACCTAGTAGTTCTATCAACTACCACAAATTGAGATAGAGATTTCTTTAGTCCCTCTGGCAAGAAGTAGCAGGGTAAGGCATAGCTGTCAAGTATCCCTTATTGGCCAGGAAACCCCTTATTTTACCCTCTTTCCCACTGTCATCCCTTATTAATTAGACTGCAATGCCCTATTGCCGCCACTGGAGGGCAGCACAGGATAAGCAGAGCTGTCAAGCATCCCGTATTTGCCAGGAAAACCCCTTATTTTACCCTCTTTCCCACTGTCATCCCTTATTAATTAGACTGCAGTGCCCTATTGCTGCCACTGAAGGGCAGCACAGGATAAGCAGAGCTGTCAAGTATCCCGTATTTGCTGGGAAATTTCCCTTATTTCCAAATCCAAAACTTGACAGGTATGGGGTAAGGTAAAGGTAGAGGTCACCCTTGCTTGAAAGCCAGTCATATCCAACTCTAGGGTTCAGTGCTCATCTCTGTTTATAGCCCAAAAGCCAGTGCTGTCTGCATCTGCAGACATTTCTGAGGACATGTGGCAGGCATGACTAGACATCGGAGTGCACAAAATGCTGTTTACCTTCCCACCGAAGTGGTACCTATTTATCTACTTGCAATTTCTTGCTTTTGAACTACTAAGTTGGGACAGAGATGGGCCCTTACTCCGTCATGCAGTACTCAGGTCTTGAACTGCTGACCTGCCAACCTTCCAGTCGTCAAGTTCAATGTCTTAACCACTAAGCCACTGCAGTCAGCAGGGTACTGTGCTGCAATGATAGCAAGTAAAGAAGATGGGGTAGCAGCAGCTTTTTATGGAGATTTGTAATTCTTAGTACAGTATTACTCCCAATATTTACATGATAAAACATCACAGGCGAAGCTGAATAGAGATGAAAGAGAAAAAGACAAATGAATTTAGCAGTAACTGATTGGTATGGCAGGCATCAGAAAGATTACTTGGAGAAAAGTGTATGCCAGTAACTCTCTAATGAGTAATGTATGAATTGAATGGACATAGACTTGAAAAGAAGCAGTTATCTTATAAGATTGAGATAACTATGAGTTAATCATCTACCATCTTTCTTCCTTGTATTTCAGGCTTTGGGACTCACTGAGCACACCTCTTTTTTTCATATGTGCTTGTCCGTGTGCATGTATGTTTATAATTTTGTGTGTATAATGAATATTTGTATCTGTGTAATAAATACTACAGGGCTATGTAGAAGTGGTGCTCAAGGTGTTGTAATAAAGGCTTTTCAGCATATGGAGTTAGAAATGCCTGATGCTCAAGCGGGGTTCTGAAAAGGAAGAGGCACTTGAGATCATATTGCAAATATTTGCTCATTATTGGAATGCACATAATAATTTCAGGAGAAGATCAACTTATGCTTTATAGCAGGGTTTCCCAACCTAAGGCCCGCAGGCTGGATCCGGCCCATGGCACCGTTTTATGTGGCCCACAACCCCTTCAAGGGCATTTGAGAAACAAAATGGCTGCCACTTTTAAGCTGTTGGGATAAAATGGTCATCCCCATCATGCAGGCAGGGCAAAATGGCCGTCCGCCCCCAAAGCTGAGAGAGTGTGACTTGGCCCCCAGCTTGAAAAGGTTGGGAATCCCTGCTTTATAGGTTACAGCAAAGCCTTTGACTGTATGAAAAAGAGTGGATGGTTCTGAAAGAAATGGGTGTGTCTTAGCACTTCTTTCATGTTGAGGTCAGATCAGACTTTAAACTGACAAAATGAAATCCACTGTTTGGTGAATTCATTCCAACTTCCTTTTGCCTGACCTAGTGTGAGAAAGATTAGCGTGCGTGAATCCCACAGCGGGGGAGAAGGCTGCCCCCGGGAACTGTTTGGTCACTGCCCCTCGCTTTCTCTACTAGGCACTTTAGAATAAACCATTGTTCCAAGCTGAAAGAAGGAGTTTGGAGCAATGGCTTAATCTAAAGTGCGGCGCGAGACGGGTGGATAAAATAATAATAAAATTATTATTTGCACCCCAGAGCACCAGAGGTGAGGGTGCATGGGGATGAATCCCCCTGTCCCACTGGCCCAACCCATGCCTGCCTACATGGCTTAATCAGAAGCCAAGCAACTTTGACCCTCTACTGTAACAACAGTTTGATGAATACAGTTCCATTTGGCCAGCAGTCAAGACTTGCATTTCATGATCTAGATTCTTTTAAAACATATGTTTATTTAATTCATACCTATGACTTTGAGCTTAATGCTGGGCAATCAGGCACCCCAGGGTTGTTGTTGTTTTTTTTAAATTAGAGGGAATGGCAAATTCCAGTGTTTTGGAAAATTAGAGGGCATGACAATGATATTTATACTCCTTTAAGAAGTGATTGAACTACTGTGATACAGTGCATAAAAGGCTGCCTTTGAGAAGTGCTTGGAAGCTATAGCTGATGATAGAGACCTTTTGTTACAGGTCTTATATTAATTGTGCTGGCTTTCACTGTGCTTCTAAGCTTAATATAAGATCCTGGTTTGGACCTACAAAGTGCTAAATGGCGGCTTCTTCTTCTTCTTCTTCTTCTTCTTCTACTGTATCCAAATCTGAATCTAGATGATTTTCATGGTGATCAGCCATGAAGACTGTCCTGAGAATATAACGCAGTGGCTTTTCATTTGCCTTCCACATTGCAGCATGCCGCCAGTACCACTGATCCAGTTCCGCGAGTCACTTTCTGATCCTGAGCCCTTTTGGCACACAAAGTCCTCCTCAGCCCCAGGCCAGTATTGGGGACCATCACCATTCCCTGTGGACTTTGCCACAGAGCTAGGGGACTAAATATCTGAAAGACTAATTACTCACATTTGAGTCTGCCTGGAACTATGGTATAGCACACTACCTGAGGAGATAAAGTGGGTGACTAGACTGTACTAGTACATCAGCTGTGGAATTATATCCAAAAGAAGATAGGTTTTGTTGTGTCTGAAAGAGTACACCTTTAAGTAATGTAACACTCGAATGAGTGGATATAATAACCACCAGCTGTAACACTGTAACCTTCTGTATCAGGACGCGAGCTAGTGACCTCTAGGGGGCAATAGCGAGCGCCCAGCTCACATGGTTCCAATCCCCCAAACAACTACAGCACGGGAAGATTCCCGCCTCCACCTCACCTGGACAAGAAGGGCGTGACGGGGAATGACGTCACACAGACAGTAGCCAATGGGCTATCGAGGAGCCACTTTCAAATGTATAGTCACTGTATATATTGAGCTGTTCATCCACCATTACCACATGTTCCCCCGGACCATCATGCAATAAAGATGTGTTAAGCCAATCCTTCAGCTGTTCTATTGTCTTGGTTCTCATACACTAAACTGGCGACGAGGATGGGATGATGGATTCCCACGGAATCAAGACAACGCAGGCCGGTTTCAACATCAACAAACCAGAAGAATGGGAGCTCTTCGAAATGGACTTCCAAAGCGCACTGATGGTGTCCGATATCACAGACGAGGGGAAGAAGAGGGCCATTCTCATCCGAATGCTCGGGTTCCCCGCCATGAAAGTATTGGTGGACCTGGTGTCTCCGAAGAAGGTGAACGAAGTGCCGGTCAAGCAGCTCCTGAAAGCGATGCGCGACCATTTCCAGCCCTCGGTTTCGATGTTCTCGGCTCGGGACGCGTTCTGGAAGAGAGTCCAGGCGCTGGGTGAGTCCGTGGCTGCCTTTGCAGCGGCCCTCCGGTTGGCCGCTGGCCCATGTAAATGGGAGAACCTGGAAATCGCCCTCAGGGACCACATGCTGTGCGGCCTGTGGGACGAGGAGGTTCAGCGAAAGCTGATGAACCAGGAGCCGCCCCCGATGCTGCATGAGGTCGTGAAGGAGGCGCAGGTGGCAGAAGCCACGAGGGCCGGAGTTAAGGGGTTCGGAGTTAAGGGGTTCAGAGTTAAGGGGTTCAGAGCCCCCACAACCCGACAAGGCAGCGGGCTCGGTGCAAATGGCCAGGTGAGTGCCACACTCCTCCACAGAGAGCTGCGAGGACGAGGACGTCCGGAAGGTGCGGAAGGATGGCCGACGCTGCGACGGCTGCGGGGCGGCCCATGACTGCATCAAGTGCCCTTTCCGGAAGGCCGAGTGCCACAACTATGCGCGTCGAGGGCACATAGCCAAGGTTTGCAGATGGCGGCGCAGAGACCAGAAAGGCTCGACAGACCGCTCACCGAGGATCCAGGAAGGCGTCCGGCCCTCGAGGAAGCAGGACGGCGTGGGCCACATCTCCGACGACAGCGACGACGACACCGCAGTCCACAGCGTGTCCTTAGGACACCCCCGTTTTTTTGTGAGGTACTGGTGCAAGGGCCCCCCGTTAAGATGGAGATAGACTCAGGTTCCTCCTATTCAATCATTTCCCAGAGGGAGTTTTTGGGAATTTCCCCCAACGCGCGGCCCAAGCTCAGAGCACTGAGGTCCACGCTGAGGGACGTGCAGGGAAATAGCATTCCGGTGTTGGGGGTTGGAAAATTCAAGGTACAATACAAGCAACGCACCGCGGAACTTCCCCTGGTCATTTTCAAGGGGGGGAGTTGTTGCCTCCTCGGGACTCAATGGTTTAAGCCCCTGGGTTTGTTCATTGGGAGGGTGCATGTCGTTGGGACTGACCCAATACAGGAGGTGTGTGACGCGCACCCCGAAGTTTTCAAGAAAGGACTCGGAAAGTTCAGGGGACCCCCAGTAGCGTTCGACCTGGACCCGGAGGTCCGCCCTATCAGACTCAAGCCGCGCAGAGTGCCTTTTGCACTAAAGGACAAGATAGAGGCGGAACTGGACAAATTGGTGGGCCAGGGGATTCTTGTTCCTGTTGATTCCACGGAGTGGGAAACTCTGATTGTAACTGCGCTAAAGGCCAACGGAGAGGTTCGCATTCGCGCTGATTATAAGTGCACCATTAATAAGGCGATCCGCCCAAATGCGTATCCGGTGCCGGTAGTCAGCCACCTGTTGGCCAGGTTACATGGAGGAAAGTGTTTCGCAAAGCTTGACCTGGCGCAGGCATACCAGCAGCTCTCGGTAACCCCAGCTGCAGCTGCTGCACAGACAATAGTCACTCATAAGGGGGCGTTCCAGGTAACGCGCCTACAGTTTGGCGTGAACTCGGCACTAGGCATCTTCCAATTGCTCGTGGAACGCCTCTTAAAGGGTCTAGAGGGGGTCTTACCATACTTTGATGACGTGTTGATAACAGGGGGGAGCGAGTCGGAGTTAGCTGAGAGGCTAGACAAAGTACTGACGGTATTCGAAAAGGCGGGGTTAAGGCTGTGGAAAGACAAATGCGTCTTCTTCACAAAAGAGGTTGAGTTCTTGGGTTTTCGGGTAACCCCTGCAGGCATCAAACCCTCCAAATCAAAGGTGACCGCTGTTCAAAATGCTCCTCGCCCCACCTCCAAGCCCAAATTGCAGTCGTTCCTGGGGCTCGTAAACTTCTACCACTCCTTCCTGCCTCGGAAGGCATCGGTAGCAGAGCCGCTTCATAAGCTACTAAAAAAGGACGAGGCGTGGAAATGGGGCGAGAGCCAGGAGAGGGCATTCAATGAGCTAAAGCAACTCCTATCCTCAGACGCCATATTAACCCATTTTGACCCCAAGAGACCAGTGGTTCTGATATGTGATGCATCCCCAGTGGGGGTGGGGGTGGTTCTGTGCCACGTGTTGGAAAACGGGCGGGAGGCCCCGGTGGCATTCTACTCCAGGTCCCTGTCTAAGGCAGAGCGAAACTACGCACAGACAGACAGGGAGGCGTTAGCGATAATTGCTGGGACCAAAAAGTTCCACGACTTCCTCTATGGCCGCCCCTTTACCATTGTGACTGACCACAAGCCCCTGCTAGGCATTTTTACTGCAGACAAGCCCACGCCACAGATCCTGTCCCCTAGGATGCTCAGATGGGCCATTTTTTTAAACGCGTACCAGAACGCGCTGGTGTATCGCCCTGGAAAGGACATAAGCCACGCGGATGCCCTGTCAAGGTCACCCCTCCCCCTCACTAGCAGCCACGTGGGCGAGGTAGAACAAGACCACCAAGTGCTCATGATAGAGGTCTTAGATTCACCCCCCATAGTGCCCGCAGAGATCGCCAAGGCGACAGGCAAGGACAAGACGTTGGCCCTGGTCAGTTCTTGGGTGCAGAAAGGGTGGCCAACGTCCGCCCCAGTGGCGGGGTTCGCCCCATTTTTTAGGAAAAAGCTAGAACTGTCCTTGGAGAGGGGGTGCCTCCTGTGGGGCCAGCGCGTAATCATCCCCGAATCCCTGAGAGCTAGGGTGCTTAAACTGCTGCACGTCAGCCACCCTGGAATTGTCCGCTCCAAGGCATTGGCCAGGAGCTACTTCTGGTGGCCCCAGTTGGATGCCGATATCGAGCACATGGTGGGCACTTGCGCGAGTTGCCAAAGCTCCCGGCCCGAAGAGGCTCGACTTCCGCACAGGGAATGGGATGCGGCAAAGGGGCCATGGTCCCGCGTGCACATTGACTTTGCAGGCCCTTTCAGAGGGTCGCTTTTTCTCCTCATAGTGGATGCTTACTCCAAGTGGTTGGAGGTTATCCCAGTTGCGAACACCTCCTCAGCCGCAACAATTAAACAATTGCGCAGGGTGTTCAGCACGTTCGGTATACCCGACACCCTTATTAGCGATAACGCTAGTTGTTTCACGTCCGCCGAATTCAGGGCATTCACCGAAATCAACGCCATCCGGCACATCACCTCCGCGCCTTTCCACCCGGCGACGAACGGCTAGGTAGAACGCCTCGTGCGTACAACCAAAGACGCGCTGAGGCGCATGGGCCCCGGGGATTTAAACCTGCAGTTGTGTCAGTTTTTGCTGGGATACAGGGCGACCCCCTAGCGTCAGGATACTCGCCCGCAGAACTCCTAATGCGGAGAAAGCTGACTATGATACTGACTAGACTAGACCCCTCGAGGGTGGAGGACGCTGGGAGGAACATTGGGTTAGCGGGCATGAAGAGTTTCGAAATAGGCGCCCCGGTTCATTGCAGAAACTACGCTAGCGCAGGGCCAGCCTGGGTTCCGGGCGTAGTCATTGGGCAGACAGGTCCCATGTCGTATTGCATAGAGACCAGCACAGGTCTACTCTGGAGGCGGCACGCAGACCAACTCCGGCGCCGGGTCTCCGGAAACCAGAGCGCGGACAGCGCAGAACAAGATTCAACGTTAGGGTTCTCCCCCACCCATTCAGCCCAAGGGGGAGGAGAGGGGGGCCAGTGGTCCCCACCAAGGGGGGAAGGGCCCCCACCAGGGGGGGGAAGGGAATAAGTTTGTCCCCATAGATATCCTGAGGGACACCTCCACAGATACCCCAGTAGATGAATTTGAGTTTGAGTTACAAAACTGGGGTGGGTGGGTTCGGAGTGGTCCCCCACCCATCCAAGCGAGAAGCGGGGTTTTTCGTTAGCCCCCAGTGCCCCCGGTTTTCCCACAATGGAGTTTACCCCTTCCCCAAAAGCCGCGGAGCCGCGGCAAGTCGTTAACGAGTCTCCCTCTCCCATTGCAGGACAAGAGACCAGGGAACACAGAAGCGATAGTGCCCCCGGGACAAGCCAGCCAGCCTTGCGCCCGAAACGCGCTTGCAATAAACCATATTGGATGAAAGACTTCGTCTCATCCTAGGGGGGAGGGATGTTGTGTCTGAAAGAGTACACCTTTAAGTAATGTAACACTCGAATGAGTGGATATAATAACCACCAGCTGTAACACTGTAACCTTCTGCATTGGGACGCGAGCTAGTGACCTCTAGGGGGCAATAGCGAGCGCCCAGCTCACATGGTTCCAATCCCCCAAACAACTACAGCGCGGGAAGATTCCCGCCTCCACCTCACCTGGACAAGAAGGGCATGACGGGGAATGACGTCACGCAGACAGTAGCCAATGGGCTATCGAGGAGCCACTTTCAAATGTATAGTCACTGTATATATTGAGCTGTTCATCCACCATTACCACATGTTCCCCCGGACCATCATGCAATAAAGATGTTAAGCCAATCCTTCGGCTGTTCTATTGTCTTGGTTCTCATACACTAAAGGTTTGTTCCATCCCTTTTGGACTTCCTGTGAGCGGTCGAACTATATTGTTGTGTGTCATCTACAGTTTTAAGAACTGGTTTTAAAATGGACTTTTAAAATTTTTATTTTCTTTTAAATAATTTATTTACACTATTGTACATTACACTGGAAAACCTAAGAGGTAGAAAAGAGATAATGCAAATAAATAAACATTTTACAATGATGCATGCATTTTGGAAGGAAATCCTATTTACGACAAATCAGATTATTCTTGGGGGGGGGGGGGGCTGGACAGGATAGTGTTCTGAACTGTACCTGGATAGGAGCTTCTTGTGTTCCAAAGAGGAGAAAGAGATGTTATCCTTCTAGGAGGAAGAATCATGTGATGCAGTATGGGGGGGGGATCTCCCTCATATCAATAAAAACATGGATTTCATCATCAAAGCTCTAACGCAGGGGTTATCAACCTTTTCAAAGCCAGGTGCCAGTCACACTCCCTCCACCATTTACAGCTGCCTTTAACGTGTATACAATGGACACAGACTCATTTACAGCCATCATAAACATGTTTACATTAGCATAAATGAGTCTGCAGCCAATTCTGGCACTGGTGGCTGGAATGAGGGCAGGGGCCGGATTTTTTTGTGTCGCGGGGCATTGGTTGAGAACGCCTGCTCTAACATTCCCCCCACCTAACATTTTTTCCATACTAGGAAAATGTTTCTGTTTTGAATAGTAGTTCCCAGAATATACTGGCTCACAAATTCTGTGTGTCACAGTTAGTCACTTACGGTGCTCTGTATTTTTTCTGAAATAATTTTGGGCTTGTGCTCGGTTTATTTTCTTTTGTATATGTCACATTCAGTTTGTTCAGTTGCTCTGGGCTGAATTAGTGTTCTTGTTTTATGATAACATCCCTTCAACTGTTCCTTATCTAAATTGCCCCTGTCTCCTTTGCAATCAATGGAAAGAGCTTATTCACACCTTATAGGTCAAAAGAATTTAAAGAATGTTCTCTACAGGCCAGCTAAAAAAAAAACTTGGCCTATATTAACCAGAAGCCCAGTTTTAAAAGAAGGTGAACCCTGAGCTGTGTTGGTTGCCCGTGTGAATAATTGGCCAAATCTTTCCCAAGGGGTTCGCTCGGTCTTGAACACATCTGGGTACCAACCGGACTTTGCTGGAAAGGCAATCAGGGTTCGGGCTAGTTAGATAGTTTGGGGAGCAATTCATAAAGCCTTTGCTGGTGGCTATGATAGAAATAGGGCAAAAGTCAAAAGGTGATGACTCTAAGGTAATACACAATCCTCTACTTCTGGCCGCGGATTAGGTTGGGTAAATAAGCCACGCTAGACAGCTGATCAAGTTAGATGCCCGGAGTCAATACACATAAGGCTCTGAGATAGGGCAGGAACAATGGGTTTCGCCAGCCCAGACCTTAATTAGTTGTGGGTTGTCTATTAACCACAGGGCAATGTCCAAGCGCAGGTATTGTCTTGACCATCAGAAATGCCAAGTATGCAAGCCTTCTGTATCAGGGGGTCACGCACGTCCTAGGTGCTCGCCACCCCAAGGCAGGGTAATAAATGTGTATCACCTGACCAAGATCGGGGCTGGACTTCACCACACAATTGTCTCGCGTGTCTTCCTTGCGGCCAGCCACTCCAGTACCTGAGAGCCATTGCAACAGAGCTGGGCAGACTATCCTTAAAATCTAATCTCAGCCATTAATTTCCATGAGGAAAAGTACTGCCTCTTGGCTTCCTATGTCCATCTAGAGATGGTGTGTGTGTGTGTGTGTGTGCATGCGTGCGTGCGTGCGTGCGTGCATGGGTGAATCACCGGGAAGCACTTTGAAAATTTATGGAGATGAAATTTACTGCTGAAATGAGAATTGGGACAAACTATGGAGAGGCAGAATGGTTTCCTTTAGGCAAAGGTGTCAAACAAGAATGCATTTTGTTCCTTTATCTGTTCAATCTGAATGCAGAACATATCATATGGAAGCCAGACCAGATCCAAATGAAAGAGGAATGAAAAATTGGTGGACGAAACCTCCATAACTTAAAACATGCAGACGACATTATCTTACTGGCAGAAAGCAGCAATGATTTGAAATGTGTTTTAATGAAAATGAAAGAAAAAGTGCCAAAGCAGGGTTGCAGTTGAACATGAAGAAGAAGAAAAATCAAGGCTACAGAAGAACTACACAACTTTAATGTTGAATCAATGAAGAAAATTAAATAGTGAAAAGTTTTTTATAGACCTTGGTTCAGTCATCCATTGAAATTCTTGTGAAATCAAAATGAGATTCAGGAAGGCAACAATGAAGGAATTAGAAAAGATCATCAAGCGTAAGGACATGTCAAAGAAGAGTAAGGTCAAGATCATCCATGCTCTTATGATGGCTCAGACTGAATGTGACAGGCAAATGGATAAGCCAGCCATTGCCAGAGGTTTTGCCACCAAAGAATATAATTTAGAATAATGCTGCAGGATTAAAACAACAAGATCTTATTTTATAGTACTGGAATATTGGATTTCTGTAATTGTGCTATAGCATGAATATATTTATTTATTTTTATTTTTATTATTTATTAATAAATAGTAATGGGATCCAAGGTAGCTTAAATCATTTTTAAAAAGACACCACTAGCAAGTACTGTAACACAGTGTCTCCAATTCCTAGCCCAGACGTCTGTCTCAGGAGGATACCATGGTTGAAGGTATTGAAAGCCACCAAAAGATCCAGGAACACCAGGAGAGATGAGGTGTCCCTATCCATCTCCTGGAGAAGGCCATCATACAGAGCTACCAATGCGGTTTTGGTACCATGATGAGGCTTAAACCCAAACTGGAATGGATCTAAACAGCTGGTTTCATCTAAGAACACCTGCAGCTGATTGACCACAACCCTCTCAATGACCTTTCCCAAAAAGGGGATTTTAGCTACAGGCCTATAATTATCCTAAACATCTGTAGCTACGTTTGGTTTCTTCAGAAGTGAGCAGATAGATGTTTCAGACAGAAGGACATAGTATCCCCCCTCAACAATGAATTAATAATATTAATTGCCCACTCACCTGACACATTAACATATTTTATTAACCATGATGGGCAAAGATCATAACGAGAAATTGTAGGATCAGAGCTTTCGAGCGCCTTGTCTTTCTCCTCAGATGACACAAGCTGAAAATGTTTCCACAAAATTTGACAAGATGGCTCATTGGACATCTCAAGATGATCTACTGTATTAAATGTGGAGTTAACGTCTTATTGGAAGGCTTCAACAATTGGTTTGAAATGTTTTGCAAAACATTCACACATCTGTTGGTCTTGGTGAGGCACACTTGTTTGACCTCCAGTGGTGAGGCAACTGACTACCTTATAAAGTTCTGCTTGTTGGTTAGATGCCTCCTGGATATGCTGAGCATTATATATCTTCCTCACTCTCTTCACTAGCTGCAGATATACAGATGTTGCTTTTTTTACCACTGCCAAGTTTACGTCTGATGGAGCTTGTCTCCACCTGCTCTTTAGTCTTTTACTTTGCTGCTTCATTGCTCAAAGTTACCTCCATAAACCAAGGAGATGGCCGAGCTCTGCAGAGGGGAGGGCATTTAGGAACAATCATGTCAACTGCCAGGGTCACCTCTGTATGCTATCTGGCAACCTAAGCTTCAACAGAAGTGTTGACCAAGTCAGCTGAAAACCCAGCTAAGGCTGCCTGGAAATCAGTTGGATCCAGCAGCCTTTGTAGTGGCGGAGGGAGTACACAGAAAGAGCCTCGTTGAAGATTGTGGTATTTTTGTACCCCAATCGCATGTACTCTGGGTAATGGCAAACTTGTTGTGCCAGCTAACCCTTCACGCACTAGGTCAGGCAAAAGGAACTACAGAATGAATTCATCAAAAGGTGGCTTCAGTTAGGTGTTGCATTGGGGCCATGAAGCGGCCCTTGTGGTCCCGGAGGAGACTGGTCAAATAACGACACGAGACAAGATGGAGCGAAGACCAGTGGTTTATTGAGGGAAAATCATCAGTATATATTATGTTCAAGGCTGCGTGTGGTAGAATCGTCATCTGACAGAAAATCACATCACCCATTTACCTGGGTTAATTGGGAACTTCTCTTGGGGAAGTTAATTAACTAAGGCAAATACTGACAGGGGAAATCCATTGTTCATGGCTTGCTCAAGAGTAAACATGGCCACTATTTGCGCTAGGGCTTGGGCTAATCTCCAAGTGTGGAATTACCTAATTCCTAACTGGCGTTAGATATTCAACCTCCTCCTGCCGAACTGCCTGCCAGGTCAGATATGGGTGAATCAATCTTATGACTATTAATCCGCACCCCAATTTCTGTACCCGCAAAGGCCAGTGACCAGGAGCCTCCCTCAACCGGTGTAACCTTTGTCAGGGACAGTTAATGCCAATTGCGCCCGCGGACACCACACTCCCCCTTTTCTAGTTGTGGACCTGACAGATGGCCCTGTGTAGGAGTGGCATCAGCTGGTGTGGGGGGATGACGTTTCGGGGTTCCTTCCATGGGGGACATCTCGATATCAGTGAGGGAATACATTGCACGAAACAACACACTGTTGTGCCCAGTATTACCACCCCCACAATCACTTTGAGTGTCGTCTGAAGCCATCCCCATGGGAACCACGACCACAACGAATCCAACCACCCCCATGAAGCATCCTCCTTGATGTTATTATCTAGGGTGTGAAGGTCCGTGAGCTGGCTTTGTACCTTGCGTGTGTTGTCTGTAAGATTAAAGCAACACATGTCGTGGATAGACTCGCAACCCAAATGATGTAACAACAGGGGATAATCGATAGCTGCTTGATTATCCAGTATGGCATGGCAAAGCTCTGTCTGCTCCTGATTGAGCAGCGCTATTGCTGAGGAGGTGTGGTTAATGGCTCTTGCTAAAGCACAAGCCAATTGACCAATTCTCCGAGCATTGCCTATGGCTAAGCCTGGCACGCTGAATATACTGACTGCTGCCTGGTTTTTCAGAGCTGTGGGTCTGAATCCAGACTGCTTTCTGTAGCAAGGCAAGATAATGAGACGTGTCATTGATCTCTTACTGTGACCTAAGGTGATTCTAAGCTATTTCTGCAACTTCTGGCGTTGTGCAAATGTCTTTCTGGCACCTATGGGGAGGTGTGAAAATAGGCTGGGGATTACCGGCTACCAGTGCTCAATCTTTGCAAGCAATGGGCCGGTGCAAACATGGGCCGGTCTGACTTCCTTTGGTGGAAGCTGGCCGTTATTAACAATACACGACCCTACGTATACAGAAATTCAAGTGTCCCTTGCAAATCCCAACTGGAGCATTGTACAAGGCATAAATGAATAAAGAGCAACTACAGATAATAGCAATAGAAAACATTCAGCAGCTTCTTGAAGATGAGGCTTCCCTTCTTGGTGGGGTTTCTTGGAAAAGTCTTGTTTTGTGGAAAAGCATGGTCCTTAGAAGTAGCACTGAGTATGCAAAATGTTCATAGAAATGTCTTTGGAGATGTGAGTCATAAAGGAAGACGGACAGCTGATGACATCCAAGGCTGGTGCCATCCTTTGCAAATAGCCGAACTTGGCATCCGGGTCTGATTCAGGCCTCTGGGACCTGCATGGGGAAGAGACTTGTTTGGGAGATAAAAATTCTGAAAGAGTTAGTTAGTTTTTGCACTTATAGGATAGCAAATGCTGTGCAACTATGGGATGTTGTTACCCCCTTTCTGTTTGTTTGTCAATGTAGGACTTAAGCGTCCGATAGACCCGTTCCACAATCATTTGCCCCTGCAGATTGTACGGAACGCCAAAGGTGTGCTTAATATCCCAGGTGGCCCCCAGCTATAAGCTGGGGCGTCATCGGACTTCATGTGCCGAGGTTCGCCCATGGCCGTGGGAACGGAGATGCTGCTCCACATGGGGAGCCGTTTCTCCCTTCTGTGCTGTTACCCAAACAAACTGTGGGAAGGTATTAATGCAAACATGCATGTACTGCCATTTGCCAAAATGTGGGGCATGTGTGACATCCATTTGCCACACCTGGTTGGCCTCTGTCCCTCATGGGTTGACCCCCCACGAGGGCCCCCTACCGCCCCTGCAGGATGCAGACAGGAACGGACTATGCCTTGGGCTTGGGAAAGTGGCAGGTTGAACTGCCTTGCAAGTGCTTTGGCATTCTGATGAAAGAATGCATGACTCTGAATAGGAGTTGTGAGAAACAAACTTAGCAATTTTTGTCTGTCGCGGGAGTGATGTATGCTCCCGGTAGACTGTGAAGCAAATTCCTAGGAAACTGGCTGTCAGTAATTATGTTGAAGCATTCTTTGGCAAAGGTGCGCAAAGCGAGGTTCACGGCCGCCAACTCTGCCCGCTTGCGGAAGAGTCAGGAGCGTGCGCCAAGCTTGGTCCTCTTGCCAAGTAAGAACCTAATATGTGCGACCCCCATAAGTGAAAACTGTCCTAGCCCCCCGAAGGGGAACCAGTGACATTAATTCACACAAGGTGACTGTCTGCATTTGAAGCGAGACGAGTTTGGGGTCTTATGTCAAACCTTGGCGCATGACGTGCCAGGCTTCCCTTGGGTAAATTTCTCATGAAGGCCCCCCTGTGCACATCCGCCCATGGCGTGCGTGCACACTTTTACTGGAGCCATTCTTGTGCTCCTGTGAGAAGGGTGCCAGATGCTGGCTTAGCCTTTTGCCTGTGCTTAGACTAGCAGCAAAAAAAGGAAGGGGTGGCCTGAAAATGCCTGTATCTGATTGAAAGTGTGACCTGACTGCATTCTTAAAATGGTCCTAGGCAGTCCTGGCTAATGAGTGGCACTCTGCACATTCTCAGGAGCTCAGGGACTAATCCTTCCTCTGTGCTCTGAAGTTTGCGAAATGTGTCTGCTCATTAGAGAGGGTGCTGTGGGCCAGGTGCCATACTTAAAATGACCGACTAAGACTTATTAAAAACAAGCCAACTATGACGTGCCAGCTGTAAGGAAATAATACACAAAAATGAAAAGACACACAAGTTAAACATTTCCAGCAGGGAGTTCCACTGGCGAAAGGAGGAAAGGAGGAAAGACAAGTCAGAAGTTAGCACAATGAGAATGCAACAACTCTTATCATAACGAAATCAGATTAGGTCAGATAATTAAGACAACCGGGTCCTCCTGTTAAGAAATCCCTACCAGTAATTAACTCTGGAGCCTGTGAAAGGAAGCAATTTAAGGCCGTAGAAGGGAATAAATTGGTTACTATTAAGGCCTGGAGAGGAGTTTTGTTCCTGTAAAAAGATAACGATTAAGCATTTTCTGAATATACAGAGCGCAAGGATGTTTGCGTGCTTTTTCCTGTGAAAGGGGTACAATGAGTGAGTTACTTTACACAGATTAAAGTCAAAATACCAGAACAATATCTTTCTTAAGAGAATGAAGGAGAGTTAGAACGATTCTCAACCCGCGGCCAGATGTGGGTAAGTGGGCCAGATGCGGCCCACGTTGCTCTGCCACTACCTCCACCAAGCCAAGAAGGGCTGTGCGGCGAAGGAAGGGCAGGGTGACTGTCCGGACCCCCAGAGCTGCCTGAGGCCCCGGAACTTGGCTCCTGACTTTAGAAGGTTCAGAACCGAGGTTACAAGATGATAACACAGTACACACATGAAGACAATGCAATTCTCTCATTCCTAGTGAGATATGTGACTTCAAGACGTTAAGGGACATTCAAAAAACCTTAAAACACAGAGATGGGGGTTTGAGGAACACAGACGTAGGGAGGGGCCCCATAGTTTATGATTTAGTGAGGAAAACTCATAGAAGTGATTTTTGTTTTCAGATTGTGCTTCTGAAAAGAAAAATCTGTTTTCCTGAGTGGCACGGATTGCAAAACCGGTTTCCAAGAGTGGCTTAATCCTTTGACAAAGAAAAAGTCTCAAGGGAAGAAGGGGGGTCACCCTGCCCTATTGCAGGTCAGGATTCCTCCCCCCCTCCTGCTTTCACTGCCCTTAAGCTGCTAAGCAGGCAAGGCAAAGGGGTTTTGTTCACCATGCTTTCTCAAACCTTAAATAGTTCCTGCCCATGAGCAGAGTGCAAACTGTTTAACACATATTTCACAGTGACATTACCACGCAGTTACACACAAGGAACACTTTTTCGATCATACTGTGGTCATACACAGTTCTTGCAGTCATACATTCAGTGGTGCACCACGCATACACACATTTATTTACGCATTCGCACATTCCTCCCCTGATCTGCAGTGTTCTATCCTACACATGAGGAGATGACTTATACACAGCTGGCTATCACAGCCATCTGGGTGCTTCTACTTAAGGGTGAGTTTCTCTGGGCTACTCCAAGGCAAGACAAGTAGGTTCTGCCTGTGCCTTGGGAGAGCTCGGGGTACTATTGCTGGGATGGTTCCTCTGGCATAGCCAGGGCGATGGCTGCCTCCTTTCTAGCTGGGCCAGATGCATGCCGGAGGGCCGACTCGCGGATCTTGGTGCTGCCTCCTTTCCAGTGCCAGCGTGGCCATTTGGTATTCGGACAACCTTTTGAAGATCTGCCTGGTCTAGATTGGCATTCTCTTCTAAGGTGTCTCATTTTTCCACACTGGAAGCAGGCGCCTTGGGGTTCTGGCACTGCTCTGTGCCTGAGTGTGGTAATGGGTCTGCTCTGGAGCACTGCGTGGCCAGGGGCCGTGCAGATTTCCGTGAGCAGTGGGCGCTGAGCAGCCCTGCCTGAATGTGTGTCTGCCTTCAGATAGGCTGAACACAGCAGTTGGGCGCTAGCTAATTGTGCCACTGGCAATTTCCCCGTGAATGGATCTTCCTCACCCATGCGCTGAATGGAGTTCTTAATTGGCAGGGAACTTGTAACTGTCAGAGAAGCACCAGGGCTTCTCATGCCATGAATTCCCTCAGTGACGTCTGCAGCTGTCACTGAGGGAATGCTCCCTACACTGCCCTGCTTAAGCTGAAATGACGGATAGAGACTCATTGGGGCTGATGGTTCTGACTGCGCTGGGGGTTTCTGGGTCTCTATCCGGACTGGGTCTACCTCTGCTAAGAGTTTCCTACATTTGCTCCATGTGCGAGTTACGCCATCTGAAGCTCTCGGGGGTTGCTGAATGCAGACTCCTATCTGATCCCAGAGCTGAAGGGATAACGTACCTACTTCTGGGAAAAGCAGGCAGTGTTCCCTCAAGAACACCAAAAGCCACGCTAGTTCTCCGCTGTGAAAGCTTATCTGATATACCCTGGCCAGGATTTTGAAATCATCCTCATGAATTCTTTGACTAGCGGGCGGACGTTGCCGCTGAGGACAAGTCCCCATATTACCTGCCGGGTCCTTTGAAGTCTCCTTCTCGGGACGATTCAATGCGTCTGAAGTTCAGGCAATAGGTTTTGCGTGACGAATCTCTGGGTAGAGCTCGGAGCATGGGCTGCTGCCACAGGCCCTTGGTGGCCTCTGCGCTGTCAGGGGTTCACAGCCGACCCTGAGCGGAACGCGTTTTTCCATGCTGCAAGCCGCCGCGATAGCCGGAGCAAGCTGTAGGATGCCTCTCTGAGATGCCTCGCCGCGTAGCTGTCTTCCCAATCGGATGGCTTTCCGACTGGGGCTGCCGCGCTGTCCTCCGGGGTGATCGGACAAGGTTCTAGCGTAGAACCGGACCGCGTTGATCGCTTACTCACGAGTAGGATCACGTCGGGGTCACCAGATGTTGGATTGGGGCCGTGAAGCGGCCCTTGAGGTCCCGGAGGAGACTGGTCAAATAACGACACGAGACAAGATGGAGCGAAGACCAGTGGTTTATTGAGGGAAAATCATCAGTATATATTATGTTCAAGGCTGCGTGTGGTAGAATCGTCATCTGACAGAAAATCACATCACCCATTTACCTGGGTTAATTGGGAACTTCTCTTGGGGAAGTTAATTAACTAAGGCAAATACTGACAGGGGAAATCCATTGTTCATGGCTTGCTCAAGAGTAAACATGGCCACTATTTGCGCTAGGGCTTGGGCTAATCTCCAAGTGTGGAATTACCAAATTCCTAACTGGCGTTAGATATTCAACCTCCTCCTGCTGAACTGCCTGCCAGGTCAGATATGGGTGAATCAATTTTATGACTATTAATCCGCACCCCAATTTCTGTACTCGCAAAGGCCAGTGACCAGGAGCCTCCCTCAACCGGTGTAACCTTTGTCAGGGACAGTTAATGCCAATTGCGCCCGCGGACACCACAGTTAGGCAGTTTAAAGTCTGACCTAGACTTGAAAGAAGAAGTGTTTGTGGGCTGACCATATTAATTGGTCCTAGCTCTCCATGGAGGGAGATTGGTGTCACTACTTTAAACGTCAGCAGGATGTGATTTGACCACCATAGCATGGTATCACCTTCAGATCATCTTCTCCCTTCCCTCTTGAAACGATCAGGTTGAGGGTGTGTAAAATATTTAGTAACAGAGAAAAAATTGCCACCTATCTGAATCTATTTGGTCTGAACCAATCAAAGAATTAATATAAAAAGAACAGATTGAACAAAGTCAGCAGTGTAGCTGCATGTAAATATTTTTACCCTCTTCTACTATGCTGACATTTGTTACCTTCTTACAGGAAATAAAGTGAAGAAATTTTAACTGAAGCCTTTTTCATTTTGTTTGTTTTGTTTGGAAAATCTGACAGGATTTTATTCCAAAATTTGTTCTGGACAGCTGTTTAACACTTTCCCCCATCTCTCTCCAATGTTCCTGCAAACCACTCCCACAAGTATTACTTAACTTTTACATAAACAGGCAGAG
The DNA here is from genome assembly GCA_035047345.1 of Bradypodion ventrale. Classification (NCBI taxonomy): domain Eukaryota; kingdom Metazoa; phylum Chordata; class Lepidosauria; order Squamata; family Chamaeleonidae; genus Bradypodion; species Bradypodion ventrale. The sequence continues at coordinate 114,449,614 of JAWDJE010000005.1, read as the reverse complement.
CTTGTACACATCCGTTCCAGAGAGGCTTGGAATCTGGACTTGACTGCCTGCCACTATTTGCCTCATGCAAGGCTGCAACTAGCAGGGACGTGTTTCTGGAAAAGAAGATTGAAGGAATCCTATGCTGAAGGTAGGACATTCACAATTACTTTTAGAACCAACTAAGTTTATAGTAGAAGTGCTTGGAAAACATATTACCTGCCTACAAAGCACCAGAATTCAAACTACTTTCAGACCCCTTCCTGAGATACAGATTTTTCCTGTGAGATTTAGCAACACCCTCATGAACCTTTGAAAGGAAATACAGTATTCCAGTCTTTGATTGTTTATCTGATAAAGTCAAGAAGTTAGAAAAGGTAGGATTCAATCAGTATAATTAGCTGATGCATCATGCTGAAAGACTAATGTAAATTAGATGCAGAAAAATCTGTGACTATATCTCCCAATGCTTTCTTCTCACCAAAAATGAGCCATGCAAACATTCAGGCCTGAGGGACTGCAGTGGCTCAAGTGGCTAAGACACTGACTGGGAGGCAGAAGGTCAGCAGTTCGATTCCCGAGTACTGCAGGACAGAATGACCTCCCGTCTTTGTCCCAGTTCCTGCCAACCTAGCAGTTCAAAAGCAAGAAATTGCAAGTAGATAAATAGGGACCACTTCGGTGGGAAGGTAACAGCGTCCTGTGCGCTCCAGTGTCTAGTCATGCCTGCCACATGACCACGGAAACGTTTGCAGAAGCAGACAGCGCTGGCTCTTCGGCTTTGAAACAGAGATGAGCACTGTACCCTAGAGTCAGATTCGACTGGCTTTTGAGCAAGGGAAACCTTAAACATTCAGGCACAATGCAAGCCAGTACAGTTTCTTTGGGGGCTTGAAGAATTTTGTTTGGGGAAACAATGAGGGGGGAAAGCATGGAATAATAGAGCTTGAATGTGTTTGTTTGTACACATACACACACACTATAGCTCCTAGAACACCCCCCCCCCCCAGTTAATATGAACATATCCAAGATCTTGGAAATGCACACGCACACACCACGAATCACTAATCTAATAATTGATGGGGCCTTTCTGGTACTTCTACATGTTTGGTTTGTCAGTAAAAGGCTAACTTTTGAACTAGAATACGACCCACCCTCTACCATTGAAACCTCCCCTCAATCATGAACCCTCTCTGTATCTTTCAGGAAGTCTTAGACTGCTTTCTCTCATCTTCAGTTAATGGGATAATAATATAGTCCTACTTCCAGTCCTCTTGTTAGGATTATTAAGATAATGCAGGTGAGGTATTTTGACCATTCATCAGTAATCGCTAACAATACTGTGGCAGTATGGTGGAATGTTAAAATAATAGGCTGGGAAGTAGAAGATAAATTCCCCACTAAGCCATGTAGCTAACTATTTTTACCTTGGGCTTGTCATTTTCTCTTGGCTACACCTCTCTCACAGGATTATTGTGAGGATAAAATAGAGAGCAGGAGAGATAGATGTGTCACCTTTAGTTCCTTGGAGAAAAGGTAGGATTTAAATGGATCAAATAAAGAAATAGTACCTAAATATTGCTATCTGAAGGATACCAATATGGTGTTTGTGCTTTGACCATTTATTCCATTCAAACTGCTTCCTTCTCTATGTCTTCATGATTTTCTGCAGGTTCTCAACATCTCCACCATGTTCCTGCTTCTGTTTCTTGTCCCAGGCTTGATTCTTTGTGCGTCTGATGGCACCACAACAGATGTCCAACCTATTGAACAGAGCCCACTTGAAGACATTCAGAAAAAAGTTAATGACCTGTGGCTGAGTTTGCTTTACCCACAGTCCTATGAGGAGCTGTTTGCCACCAACCAGACTGCTTATGCCATTTGTGTAGTGACGCCCAGTACCAATTTGGATGCAGGCAAGCCACAGGTGAAGGGGCAGATTCTTTTCAAGCAGGCCTATCCCTATGGAAAATTGGAGGCTATTTTCTGTTTGGATGGGTTTCCTCCAGGCACTAACATGTCTGGCAGAGCTATTCATGTTCACCAGCATGGAGACCTCAGTGACAGCTGTGACTCTGCTGGAGGGCACTACAATCCTCTCAAAGTAAATCACCCTCACCATCCTGGGGATTTTGGGAACTTCTACTCTAAAGGAGGCAAAATTGTGAAATACAAGACCAGTCTCCTGGCCACTCTGTTTGGTCCACACACCATTATAGGACGATCTATTGTGGTCCATGAGCAGGAAGATGACCTGGGGAAAGGGAACAATAAAGCCAGTCTTGAGAATGGAAATGCTGGTAAACGTCTCGCTTGCTGTGTCATTGGAACATCCAACAAAAGTCAGTGGGTACACCGCTTTTCTGAGATTGCAGCAAAGAGGAAGAAAAGGCTCGCAAAACAACCACAGAACAGCCAGGCCTAGGTGAAGACCAAAACGGCAGGAGGCAGCTCACAGTAGATTTCATATCAGCCAAGCTGATTGCTAACAATAGAAAAGGTTTCTGCTTCCCTTGAGAAAGTATTAAGATATGCTACTGTTCTATCACAGCCCTCCATTCTGGCAGTAGATTAAAAATAAAATAAAATGTAGCAGCATATTCTTTCAAAGTTCATATTCAAGTTTTCCCCCTCTCGTTCCAAAGTTAAGTCTTGATATATTAAAGGCTCTGTGCTTTGCCTCTGACATCTTCAGAAATCTCCTCCTTATTGTGTGTCATTATCTTTTGGGGAAAATCTCAAGAACAAGAAAACTAGAGGAACAAAAGATAAAAATAAATGTGTTCCACTAAGATGATGGGCTGTGTTTTCCTCCACATCTGAAATGCATAAAGAAATTTCTCCCCGAACCTTTCCACTGCTTGAGAATAGGCTGGCAGACAGTGATAACAGCTTTTTCTCTTAGAGCTCAGGCAGGAGTTTGCACATTATTTCTTTTTTCAAAACTCCAGATCCGTTATTTTATTCCGCTTATATTTGCAGGTTTGCTGCCTAACTCTCTTAATCTTCTTAACTGGTTTGAGTTATCCTCAATCCCATAGCAGTATCACACTGTTTACGCTGGAAAACAAGTTTACAACAACATTCCTAGATTTTTCTTAGTCAAGAAATATGTGGAGAAGCTTGTGATTTGATTAACACTGGACAAATTCTGCAATGCTCTTTGCACAATATAGATACATGTGGAGGCTGTGTGTTTGTGGTGGCAGTGGGGCTTTTACTAAATATTTTCTTATGAAAACTATGCCATGAGTCCACACAATGTCTGTAACAGGGCAAAACCCATTTTTCACCTTAAAATTGTTTGGTCTTTATAATTTTGAAAACCAAAACATGAAAAGGTACTAGTTTGTAAACTTGCCTCCTGCCTTCAAATTAATGGCTAGCCCTGTTAAAAAAGATAGATGGAGTTTTGCCTCTAAACAAACCTGGAAAAGTAGCTGAATGGTTATGGTGCAGTAGTGTATTGTTCACTTTAAAGTTCAAAACAATAATATTCCATTGAACTAAGTATGCACATTTATTGTTCCAAAAGTATTCAGATCTTATTGCAGCCCTTTTCTTCTTTTTCTCTTGACTCATTACATTTCAAACTTCACATCACAATTTGTGAGGATACTTGGAAAGCTTTTGTTCTAAAACTCACCTACCTGCTGTTGCTGCAATAGAGCAGATGGACACGTGTGTGTGCGTGTGCGTGTGCATGTGCGTGTGCGCACGTGGGTGCATGTGCATGTGCATGTGAGTAACATCTCCCCTATCCCTCTGCTCTACTTTTTCTTAAAACCAAGATTGCAAGAAGCACTTTAAAATACATTGCCACTGTATTATATAAACCACAGTTGAAGGCTACATGATAAAATGAGTTGTACTGTACATGTTTTGTACAACTAGAGGCTGTTGGACTGCTTGGTTTCACACACTTAAGGGTTTAAGATGGGATTGAGACTAAACATGCAGTACCAGTGCCTGGTAAAGTGAAGACAAGTCTCTGCAACAATGTTCATGAGGAGGAAAAGCCCTGACCTCATGAACCAATCGTGATTGCAAAGTGTTCTGGAGACCAAAGAGGCAGGAAGGTGGGTTTTTTTTAATGCTATAGGGTACAGGATGGAGCTTGCATGCACTCACATGTCCCCATTTCCATGTTAATAAGCCCTGTATATGCTCAAGTCAGGAGTTCCCAACCTTTTTAAGCCGGGGGCCGGGTCATGCTCTCTCAGACAGCTTCTGGGGTTGGATGGCTATTTTGCCCTTCCTCCACCACATATCACTTCCTGGTGTGGTAAAGGCGGTGGGGGACAACATGAAATGGTGCCATGGGCTGCATCCAGCCCACGGACCGCAGGTTGAGAATCCTTGGCTCAGGTGAATACTTGAATATGGCTAAGACTGTGACTGAATGTAGGAAAATGGGTTCTGTATATGATGGTGATCAAAGGTGCTTATCTAATACAAGTGATAAAGGCAACAGCCCATGCACAGTCTGCCCACTGTTTTTCAGCATCACTGGAATTTATTTTTCCACCTTGCAATTGAGATGTCAGTGCTATTTATGGGGCATTGCAGTGGTTTCAATCAGAAGATGGATGAATAGAACAGTAATACAGTATTATAATCTGTATAAGTGGTAATCAGAAATAAACAGGAAAGCTCTTTAGAATTTTGATAACAGCAATATTCCCAGCAAGAAAGAATCGAGGCCAAGCACAGAAGGTATCACTCTTTAGGGCAGGAGTGCCCAAACTTTTTGTGCCATGGGCCAGCCATGTGGTTCAGGGCGCCGGTCACTAGGGTCTGTGGCTGGATCCAGCCCCTATTGCCAATCCATCCAGCCCACGAAGCTCTCATTGCTCCCGGGAGCGGAAGTAAAATGTGCCCATACTTCCGCAGGCTGTAGTCTAGGTACCCCTGCTTTAGGGCCTCTATAGGAAACAGTTAAAACTGTCCTGCTCACAGGTAAATAAGCCAAGGTTGCTGTTTTAACTGTTAATTGTTAGGAGGTAAGACCCACAAAGACAGGGGACTGTGGTGGCTCAAGTAGTTAAGACTCTGAACTCTCTGAAATTGACTCAGAGTTCGATTCCCGGGTATTGCATGACAGAGTGAGTCCATGTCTTTGTCCCAGCTCCTGCCAACCTAGCATGTGGAAAGCAAGAAATTGCAAGTAGATAAATAGGGACCACTTCAGTGGGAAGGTGAACAACGTTCCGTGCACTGCCACATGCCTGCCACATGTCCACGGAAACATCTGCAGATGCAGGCAGCACTGGCTCTTTGGCTATCAACAGAGATGAGCACTGAACCCTAGAGTCAGATACAACTGCCTTTCGAGCAAGAGCAACCTTTTCCGTTACCTAAGACCTACAGAGAACAGAGGGACTCACTTAAATGTAAAACTACACAGGACTGTGAGGTCCAAATGAGCTACTAGAAGACATATGAAATATTGCTGCTACACTGCTCTGCCTTCTTTTCCTTCCCTTAACAAGGGATCTGACATACTTCTGCTGTGTCTCTCTTTATCCTCTCATCAACTGGTTGGGAGACAAGACAGTGTGATGACCTCACATCATAAGCTCTTTGCAGCACCCATAACAGAGGAAAGGTAAGTAAGAGGGTTTAAAATGATGGTAATTTATCCTGTTGTGGAGCTGTCAGTGCAGCGGCATATTCCTGTGAATTAGAGTTCATCTTTCTCTTCTAGGGTGTGTGCGACTCACAGGCAATGAGACAGAACAGCATGCCTCCCAAACTAATTTCTTCTTCAATTACAGGGTGGTGTGGCTTTTGTTTCACTGCATACAAGTCACATAAATCTTGAAATAAAAAAAGGAAATCTAGATAGTGGCAATTTAGTGCTGCTGATGTCACTTCTACTGCACCAGTGTAGCTGTGTAAGAGGATACTGACGAGTTTCTTTTTAGAAGAGAAGCGGGCGGGGGGGGGGGGGGATATGTGATGTCTCCCTTGACGCCTAATGGGGAGAGGGGAGGGGGAGGAGGAGAAGAAGAAGTTATGATGTCAGATTATGTATCTACCGTAATTGATGTGATAGACCTTCCTAAAGCTCTAGATAATCAGATGTCTAGAAGTAATAGCAAAGGTACTGACATATCATGATCCGTAAGTTTTGTGACTAGAATGAAAAGAAATTGGGGGGACAGCTATTTTGACAAAATCGATACTTTTCCCTTTGATATCATCAAACCAACAGCTACTTTTAAATTCCTGAAGTTAAGATTATGGAGGGCTTGAGTACAATTTATAAGAGTCATTCATGCCATCATAATAGCTACATGTGCCAATTTACACCAAGGATTCTCAACCTGCGGCCTGCAGGCCGGATGCTTCCCGTGGCACCATTTCATGCCCCCCCTGCCTCCACCACACCAGGAAGTGCCATGTGGTGGAGGAAGGGCAAAATGGCCACCCGGCTACCGAAGCTGTCTGAAAGAGGGTGACACAGCCCCTGGCTTTAAAAGGTTGAGAACTCCTGGTTTACACCCAGTGATGAGCTGCAATTTTTTTTACTACCCACACTCTGGGCATGGCTAACTCTGTGGGCATGGCTAACTCTGTGGGCCATGCCCACTTGACCAGCCACACCATAGCCTGGGCTATGCAGGTGGGCATGGCCAACCAAGTGCACATGGCCTGGGGAAATTTCCGCTACCAGTTCCCGGGATCAGGTGGGAACCTGGAGCAGCACATCACTGTTTACACCATTTAATTCTGGCATGTATTTGCTTTTACATATACAGTGGAACCTCATACAAAAATCGCCCCGTATAGCAATAAAATTGTATAACGATTAGGTTGTGGGGGGAAATGGCATCACACATAACAATTTTCCCTATGGAAAAAATCATACAACAATTTTTCAATGGGAAAAACCACTTAGCAAAAAAAAATTGTATGATGCATCCCATAGGGAAAATCACTATACAATGCATGCATCGTATAGCAATTGTTTTGTACAACAATGAGCCCTATGGAATGGATTGAAATCATTGTATGAGGTATCACTGTACTGTATATACAGGACCTCAGTTTAGTTTCTCTCAATAACAACATTCTTCCAAATCAACTAAAGCCACTGAAATCAAATACCATAATTTCAGTTGAAACAGCTGAGCTTCAAAGTAGACTACATAAAAATGCAAATGGAAGTCATAATTTAAGGCTATGAGAAATATTGGCCATTCATGGTGTTGTGTTTACATAAAGCTGCACTCCCTTTCTGATGACTTTTCTGCATAAGGAGTTCCTCAACATTAGCTCTAGTCCTTATCAGGCTGTAACAAAACCAGAAAGAAATACACATCTGGAAATGAACACTAGGATGTGGAATGTCTTATTTATGATAAGCAAAATTCCAGAACTTCATATTCATGAATTTGGTGCATATTCATTACTCTTCCTGCTGTATCAGTTTTGTCATTCTTATCACAACAAATCAAGGCAATAAGGCTATCTGTTATTTCACCAATAAAAGTACAAACATTATGCCGAGTTGATAGCACTGTCAGGTACTCTATCAATAAAAGCAACAGTATCACAAATTCAAGAAATAATGCAGTCCTCCCCATTCTGCCTCTGCAGTATGAAGAATGATATTATGCAAACTAATAAATGGTTTAACTTTTTTTTAATTAATGCAAGAGACAAAAACATTTGATTTGGAATAGACTTGTGTTCCTAGAAAGACTGGGATGCAGTAGCATTAAGACGAAATGCCAAGACTAGAGGAGTACTGAAGGAACATTTCAGAGTTAAAAAAAAGGTGGGCAAAGGAGCAAAATAAGATTTATACACAACTTTCTTGTTCTGAAAATACTATGATTTGGTCAGTTCACATGGACTCAATTCAAAATTTCTATCCCCCCCAAAAAATCTCCCCAAGAATAGATTTCCTGCTGCTGCATTTAGCAACATAAGTTTCTAGCCAGTATGACATTCAGCTTAGATCCTGTTTCATGCTTTCTCCCTTTTGTGATTTTTTTCTTTTCCTTTAAAGAGGGATGAGCCAATGATATGTACAGAGAGCTGCAACAGAAGCAGTTTGGCTTCCATATCAGACTCTAGCACTTCGAGCAGACAATGGGATTCTGACTCAATGGGTACTGATTTACAGACCTCAGTCTTTGTGCTCAGTGGAGTATTAAACTCATTTTAAAAAAACTCCAGTTTACAATATTGTCCCCATGTTGCCAGCAGTAAAAAGACACCAATCTTTATGTACAAAGGACACCCTGAAATCTGACAACACCAATGGCAACAATCAAGATGGTCTACATTCACATGGAGAATATTATTGTTCATGTAGTACCATTCACATAGAGACACCAAGCAAGGGGAAAATCCCTGAAGCCGGCTCCTTTTTTCATCAGTTAAACTTATACACAGGGCACATAATGCGCAACGCAGGGATGGAGGAAGCACAATATGGGATCAAAATTGCTGGGAGAAACATCAAGAACTTGAGATATGCAGATGATACCACCCTAATGGTAGATAGTGAGGAAGACCTAAAGAAGCTCCTGATTAGGTTGAAGGAGGAGAGTGCAAAAGCTGGCTTGAGACTCAATATCAAGAAAACCAAGACAATGGCAACAGGCCCTATCAGTTCCTAGAAAATAGATGGGAAAGAAGTAGAAACAGTGACAGACTTTACTTTCCTAGGATCAAAGATCACTGCAGATGGGGATTGCAGCCATAAAATAAAAAGGCGACTGATTCTTGGGAGGCAAGCTATGAGAAACCTGGGGAACATAGTGAAAAGTAGAGACATTACATTGACTATGCAAATCTTTGTTTGCAAAGCAATGGTATTCCCAGTGGTAATGTATGGTTGTGAGAGCTGGACCATTAGGAAAGCTGAGTGCAGAAGAATAGACGCCTTTGAAATGTGGTGTTGGAGGAGAGTTTTGAGAGTCCCCTGGACAGCGAGGAGAACAAATAGGTCAATCTTTGAAGAAATCAACCCGGACTGATCCTTAGAAGGCCAAATAGTAAAGATGAAGCTAAAATACTTTGGACATCAAATGAGAAGAGAAGATTCACTTGAGAAGGCCTTGATGCTGGGAAAGGTGGAGGGCAAAAGAAGAAGGGGGGGCAAAGATGAGATGGCTGGATGGCAATGTAGACGCAGTGGGCACAGAGCTGGGCAGGCTGAAGAGAATAGTGGAGGACAGAGATGCCTGGAGGACAATGGTCCATAGGGTCGCAAAGGGTCGGAATCGACTGTGTGACTGAACAACAACAACAATTACAGGTTGACATTCCTCTTGAAAATGGAATTAATATTTGAGCAGTATTCAGTTATACACTGTATATTTTTTAAAAAAATTAAATCCAAGATAGGATTATACAGGCAAGATTATGACAGGAGCCACCAGGGACTGGAAGTATCTTTAGTGCATCCTTTTATTGTCTCCTTTCCTCTGTAGAAAGGATTAATGTAAAGAGTAATTTGCAGTGCTTGGGTTGTGTGGCAATGCGACCCCTACTGGCTTCCCACATGCTGACACTGATGGAAATAGCCATCAAAGATCTGAGTAAAAAGTAATTCTGTCCCTTCTGTTCTTCTGAAGAGTCCTAGTATTTCAGAGAAGCAATGGTAACTGGCCTGGGGCTGATGAGGACTTTGCATGCCAAAAGGGCTCAAGACCAGAAAGTGACTCGTGGAACGGGATCAGTGGTGGGATTCTTTTTTTTTTACTACCTACACTGTGCGTATGGTGGGCATGGCCAGGGGGAAAGCTCTGTGTTGCACCCCAATTAGGACTACTTTATTTCAAAACTTGGATGGGCAGGGCCAGCCAGAATTTCTGCTACCGGTTCTGGTTTTGTTGTTCAGTCGCACAATCGATTCCGACCCTTTGCGACCCTATGGACCATTGTTCTCCAGGCGCCTCTGTCCTCCACCATCCCCCTCAGTCCTCCCAGTTCTGTGCCCATTGTGTCTACAATACCATCTAGCCATCTCATCTTTGGCCTCCCCCTTCTTCTTTTGCCCTCCACCTTTCCCAGCATCAAGGCCTTCTCAAGTGAATCCTCCCTTCTCATTTGATGCCCAAAGTACTTTAGCCTCATCTTTACTATTTGACCTTCCAATGAGCAGTCAGGGTTGATTTCTTCAAAGATTGACCTATTTGTTCTCCTCGCTGTCCAGGGTACCCTCGAAACTCTCCTCCAACACCACATTTCAAAGGCATCTATTCTTCTGCGTTCAGCTTTCCTAATTGTCCAGCTCTCACCTCCGTACATTACCACTGGGAATACCATTGCTTTGCAAACAAAGCAGGTGATGTCTCTGCTTTTCACTATGTTCCCCAGGTTTCTCATAGCTTGTCTCCCAAGAATCAGTTGCCTTTTTATTTCATGGCTGCAATCCCCATCTGCAGTGATCTTTGATCCTAAGAATGTAAAATCTGTCACTGCTTCTACTTCTTCCCCATCTATTTTCCAGGAACTGATTGGGCTTGTTGCCATTATCTTGGTTTTCTTGATATTGAGTCTCAAGCCAGCTTTTGCACTCTCTTCCTTCAATCCAATCAAGAGATTCTTTAGGTCTTCCTCACTTTCTGCCATTAGGGTGGTATCGTCTGCATATCTCAGATTGTTGATGTTTCTCCCAGCAATTTTTATCCCATATTGTGATTCCTCCATCCCTGCATTGTGCATTATGTACTCTGTGTATAAGTTGAATAAGCAGGGTGACAAAATGCAGCCTTGTCTTACTCCTTTTCCTATTCCAAACCACTCCATCATTCCGTGTTCTGTCCTAACTGTTGCTTCTTGATTCATGTACAGATTTCTCAGGAGGCATATGAGGTGCTCTGGAATTCCCATCTCTTTAATCACTTGCCACATCTTGTTGTGATCCACACTATCAAATGCCTTAGTGTAGTCAATAAAGCAAAAGTAAACTTGTTTCTGGTATTCCTTTGTTTTCTCCATGATCCAACGTATGTTGGCAATGTGGTCTCTAGTCCCCCTGCCTCTTCTGAAACCAGCCTGCACCTCTGGTAATACTCTCTCCACATGCTGCTGAAGTCTATCCTGTATTATCTTGAGCATCACCTTGCTGGCATGTGGGATGAGCGCAATTGTTCGATAATTTGAACATTCTTTGGCATTGCCCTTTTTTGGGATTGGAACATATACCAGTTCTGGTAAACTGGGGCAAACCTACTGAATCCCACCACTGAACTGGATCAGTGGTGCAGGGGTTATGCTGCAATGCAGAAGGCATATGAAAGGCTACTGCATTATATTCTCAGGACAGTCTTAATGGCTGATCGCTGAGATCATTGCCAATATTCAAATTTGGCAGAAGAAGATAGCTCCTTCACTGTCTTCACATGAAACCAACACATGAATTGGTTTCGAGACAGGGGAGAAAGGTAATGCAGAACATTGAGAAATGTATCTTAGTTCTGTAGAATGCATGTGCTACATAAGCAAGGACTTGGGTTCAACCAGCCTCTCTAGGTACCAGCTGAAGTTAAAGATGTCTGCATATCACACTGTGGAAAGCCACTACTGGTTGGAATATATCTGTACAAATGTCTCTATGCCTTATTGTACTCACTACCATTCATGCTTGTTGAAAAATAGTTATGGCAATTGATTTTTTTTGGTGTTTAAACAATGAAAAAAGGAGCCAGCTTCTTGGATTTTCCTTTGCTTGGTGTTTCTATGTGAACAGTATTGTGTGAATGGTACTATTTCCTATACTATTTCCTATTTCCTACTGCTGTCATTGGTGTTGTCAATACTCTGGCTGCCTTTTACTGTTGGCAATGCAGGCACAATACAGTACTGTACAGCAATATCGGGCCATTTCCGGGCATTTTGAATTGTGGATACAGAAACACAATATCCTACATCCATAAAATGGAGAGCTTTTTATTCATTTATTTTTATTAGTCACATTTGTATTGTCGCCCACTCGGCAAGCAACTCTGGGTGGCATACAATTTTTTTGATGAACATAATTTCCTGGCTTTTAAAAATGGACATTTAAGCATACATGCTTTACACAAACATTCCAGCAAACACTTCCTTCACACACAATTATCCAGTGCTTGAGGATCCCAGAAGATTCGTGCATGATCTATACCAGTGTTTCTGAAACAGCACTGATCAGCCAATGTACTGACTGAGGCTTCTGGGAATTGAAGTCCATTGGTGTTCTGTGGAACATAGTTTGGGAAACACTGCTCTATACCAGTGATGGCGAACATTTTAGAGACCCAGTGCCCAAACTGCAACCCCAAACCCACTTATTTATTGCAAAGTGGCAACACAGCAACAGGGGAGAAAGTAAATGCTCCCATTGGGCTACTGGGCAGAAGGGTAGGGTGAACTCTGTACTAGGGCAGAGGAAAAGTAGGAAAAAAGGAAGACCTAACATGAAATGAATTGACTCAATAAATAAATCCACAGCTATTAGCTTTCAAGACATCAGCAAAATGTATTGGAAAAGATAATATTGCTACAAAATGTGGGGAAGGGTGCATAGGAAGGATAACTTATCCTGAGATGCTGTTAGCTTGAAAGATCTTAGCAGAGCTGTTAATGATGGGGCATTTTGGAGTTTGCTCTCATATAGTCACATCAGAATTGACTTGATGGCACATAGTATATTTGGTGATTTTTCTTAATTACAAAAAAAAAATTATAGTGGCAAGTGAAATAGGCACCAACATACCTGTCAAGTTTTGGATTTGGAAATAAGGGAAATTTCCCTGCAAATACGGGATACTTGGCAGCTATGCTTATCCTGTGCTGCCCTCCAATGGTGGCAATAGGGCATTGCAGTCTAATTAATAAGGGATGATGGCGGGAAAGGTAAAATAAGGGGTTTTCCTGGCCAATAAGGGATACTTGACAGCTATGGGCAACAAAGCCCTGCTAGCATCAGGTTAGACCATCCCCAGCCACAAGACAATAACCAATAATTTCTCAGCTTACATAAGACAGCTTCTGAATATTTGTTCATTATACAGTACTTAAAAATATATTTTTCTAAATATTTTTATAATCTGAAAGACTCCCTTTTTAATGCCTGTTTGGTTAGGAAGAACAAGCTAGTTTGATCCCCTGGCAGAGTCAAAAGCTGAGAGTACATGCAACAATGTTATCTATGCTTTAGAATTTGGGAGTTTATAATAGAGGTCCACCATACAACTGTCAGTTTTCACCTTTTTAGAGGTATTTTTCAAGGATCATGATTACAGGAACTGCAAATTGGATTTTTCCCCCTAAATAACAAAATGCACATGGGACTAAATTCTCCTTCAAGGTATGCAAGATAGGTCTTTCAGCTTATTTGATCTGTTCACAGTCTGATGACATATAAAGTCGCTTGCATATACATGTCTATGAGTTGTAAGCTTTACTTTTCAAAAGCTGCAACTCAAAAACCTTTTGTCCAACTTCTCCCAATATGGGACAGAGCAAGAGCAGACTGTCTGCTGCATCTGTGTCACTTTTGGTGCTGATCCGAAACTAGGTGTTAATGTTACAAATTTAGGGAACTGCCTTGTAGTATGTTGTTGTGTTCTGCCAGCAAAATATCAACACTGTATTTGTGTGGAGTGATAATAACCTGCTTAGTGTCTAGCAGGACGCTAGCTTGATCAATTTATTTGCAGCAGGCTTGAGTATTTTATGTACAGATGTTTTGGGAGTGGAACCCCCATTGTACTGTCATTGCTTTTAATCATTTCCCATCCTTGTCAGTGCTTGAAATTCTACTTGAAGACCATCTGAAGAGCCACAAGATGACCACTCCCAATTTCAAGGCTTGGATCTGGCATTGTTTCCAACACAAGCCTGCTAAAAAGCAGACTGCAACTAAGTATAGCTGGCAGGTCTTTGTACTGTCAAATAAGAGCTCAATCCAGGAAAGATTTCCTTGTTTTTTATGAGCAGTATTGTTAAATTTGGATTAATCCTCTCTCCAAGTGGTTTTAAGCTTGAGGAGTTAGAAATGAACATTTACGGGCAATTAGGTCTCCAAGCCAGCAGGAAAATTGCCTCTACGGCTAGAGGCCCAGACAAGCTGTACAGCTGCTGAGATTGTTTTTCCTATTTTGGAAAATACAAATAAAACCAAAAAAACCTGCACAGAAATCAGACCTCATTTTAGTTCAGCAGCTGCAAAATATCCAGAGTATTATTCTACCGTCAGTTTCTTACCAGGAACCACAAAGAAACACTTCAACATCATTAGAACTAGGCTATGCATGGGCTCACACTGCAGACTCAGGGAGATCTCAAGAGTCTCTCTCAGTGGAAAGAAACTGATTACCAGCAGGAGAAGAAGGGAAATGGCTCTTTCAGAAGACAGAGCAATGGTTTTTTCCCTCTCTCTAGTGAGTAGATGCTTCAAATTCAACACTACTCAAATGAAAAACAGAAAAGGTGCACCGCTCCCAAGTTCTTCTTCTTTAGGCTGTGGACAATCCAAAAGGGAACAATCTTACCTTCTACTTCAAAAATATACAGGTGTTCTCTGATAGCATCATACGCTAAGACCAGAGGTACCAGTGAGCTACAGATATCACTATACAGCAGGGGTTCACAACCTACGGCCTGTGGGCCGGACCAGCCCACAATGCCATTTCACATGGTCCACTGCCCTCACTCCCATCGCCGCAGCTGCCGGAAGAGGTGAAAACAGTAGAAAATGTGCTGTAAATGCACCCATGGCTGTCATAAATGCATTTGCGACAGCCATGGATGTGTTTTATGGCAGCGTTTACAGTGGAGGGAATCACATGTCTGCCCCGTTCAGCTGTCTGAGGAGCCATGGTCTGGCCCGTGGCGGGAAAATGTTGAGAACCCCTGGCATACGAGGAAAAGGAGGGAAGGAAGGAAGGAAAAGGCAGAGACAGAACGTAATTTGTTAAGGAACCAAATATAGGGACTAGAGAAGAAGAATTGGGAAAGAGGCCGTAAAAGAAAAGAGATATTAATTTAGCTTGGCCAGGAGGATCTGAGGAGCCCTTGTTGGTGTCAATGAAGTCACAGATATATGTGCTTAAGTTCACTCAGAAATAGGAGCTGTGGAATGCGGACTTCATGAAGCCTGAGCAGAGATCATGGCTAAACGCCTGTTAGCACAGTATCAACTAGAATAGGCCCATTTGAATCAATGGAGCCTACATTGAAATTGACTCAGCAAGTATGCACTGAGTCAATGGATCTACTCTAGTTGTGATTTACTGTGCTAAGCAACAGGATTTCAGCCTATATATGTGAACTATAACTATATATAAAGCTGCCAGCTATAGCTAAGAGACTTTGCTGTTTAGTATTAACCTCTGTGTACTGGGAAACAAAGTAAGAGAGGCAGAAAAAACTAACTCAATTAAGAGCAATGGCAATACAATGCAAAGGCTCTTTCAGAGTAACTAAACCCGACACCCCTTTCCTCCTTCTGTTTCAGACTCTCAAGATACATTCAAGCAGGCACCATGCCAAAAAATACATACTAAAGAGACAGAGATATAACTGACATGATAAAGCATAATGATGGGGTGCCGAGTCCCATTACTTTCAATTATGTCACTCCATCTAGTAACGTTAATCACAGTAAAAGGCAGAGGCCAGAATTTTGAAAGCCATCATTATAATTCTGCTCTCTTTTTAAATTTAGCTAGGGTCAATATTTATTTTGTACCAAAATGTTGGTGGGTAAAAAAAGAAAGAAAATCTTTTCAATATACATTAAAGGAGGTAACTGAGGTCTGTCTGGAGACCTGGAAATACATTCCTTCACCAAACAATGCCATGACTGAAATAATTACAATGAGTCCAGATCAGGAGAAATGTCTCTCACTTTCCCAACTCCGGGTGTGTCCTCCAGACTGTGACTTAAGTCTGCAGTTGAATGAGTTATTTCTTTGGCCTCTTTTATGTCCACAATGTCACTGTTGCCAACTTTTATGTCACCAAGGTCCTCAGACATGCTCTCTAAGCTTTCTGCCTCTTCCACTACAGCATGGGGCTTATGTACATGTTCATTCTCTAAGCAGTATGATTCTGTGGAGTCCAACAGATGAGGACTGGGCAAGGAAGATTCTCCTTCAGATAAGCTGCTGAGCTCTGGCTGATCTGATGCTTGGCTCTCTTTTGGGCATTCTGCTCTGCTCCCTTGTGGATTTGTAGCTGTCTGTTCCTCCCTCAGCTCAATAATTCCATTCCCAAACTTATTTCCATCATCTTCATCAGAAGGAGACCAGGATAATGCTGGATGTAAATGATTGGCTTTGTTGTTGTGGTTTGTGTGGGAATCATCAAAAACTTCAACCGCTTCCTCTGGAAGTGTCAACTGGATTTTAGCAGTATACTTCTCCTCTGGTTCCTTAGCTTGTTCTCCTGGAAGAGAAAAACGCGAAAATGTAACATTTCTATGGCTATAAAGTGCCGTTTTAGGTTCTTGGAAATACAGCACATGAACAACATGCACATATATAGTGCAAACTGTAAATTATATTGTAGCCTTAAAAATAATTCATTTGAAAAGCTGTGTCAGAGGAGAGTTATTTTGTCAAAAAGACAACAGAGTTCTGGATCAAATCAAGTCTGAACACTCACTAGATGCTAAAATAACAGACAGTATAATACAGGGATTCTCATCCTGCGGCCAGTGGGCTGGATGTGGCCCAGGGCACCATTCCATGTGGCCCACCACTGCCTCCACCACACCAGGACGTGCCATGTGGTGGAGGAAGATAAAATGGCCGTCCGACCCCTGAAGCTGTCTGAGGGAGCGTTACCTGGCCCCAGGCTTTAAAAAGTTGATAAATCCTGGTATAGTACCTTGGATATATCATGAAAAGAAAAGAATCACACTGGAAAAGACAAAAATGACAGAAAGGTTGAAGGCAGTGAGAAAAGAGGAGACATGAGATGAATTTATTCAACAAAGGAAGACATAGCCCTCAGTCTGTAAGATCTGAGCAGGATTGTTAATAAAAAAGACCTTTGGGAAGACATTAATTTATAGGGTCACTGTAAATGACTGTGGTTCACATAACAATAGCAAATCTTCAGGGAGAGAATCCTATTCAGTAATACCCAACTGAGAACCACTTTAGATGTTTGAAGGCAACTAAAACTGTCTCATCCACAAAGAGATCCAGGGACCACAGAGGTTATGTAGCATGAGAAGCAGTACAGTTATTCATAATTCCTTTTCTCTGCTGCCTTTGAACATCTCAAGAGCTTGTCAGAAAGAATAAGGTTAAAATTTTCTATTCTTGTCAGTGGACTCTTTCGGATATAGCAATCTAGGTCTAACTAGAGTTGTGCTCATTTGCCCGCTCATTCTTCCTCTTGGATCATTTTGATTTAATGTTTGCATCTGAGGTTTGAAATCAAACTTCTAAATCCAAACACAACAGAAAATCATGGTTTACTAAACCCCAGATTAATTTGTAAGGGAAGAGAGGGCAGGAAAAGAGGAGTGGGGGGGATGAATGAGCAGATTTATCTACTATTTAACAAATTACAGTTTAATAAACCAACAGCAACAAGCTGGATAACTCTGTGAGATGAAGTACTGGGCTGCAGAGCCAGAGTTTGGGATCTCGATTCCACAGTGTGCCTCCCAAAAGAACAGCCAGCCTTGGGCAAACTGTGCAATCCTGGAATGGCACCAAAAGAAGGGATTGTTAAACCTTTGAGTATTTTAAAATCTAAAATAGGGTCGGTAAAGGAGTACTCAGCATGTTGTAGGTAAAATGCTAATCACCTTGTGATCCACCCAGGGACAGCACTAAGCACTATGGGGTGGTATACAAGTATAATTGCTATTGCTATTCTTTATCATTAGAACAGTGGCATTTCTTCTGATTTAGCCTAATGGCATACATTCCACCTCCTCTATTTTAACCTGAGAATATCAGTTTTTGGATTGCTGGCAATGGCACAGAAGCTTCTTCAAAGCCTTTACAGGAAGCCTATGTGCAGGGACCAATGTTATTCCTTACCTCACTACATTAAATTTCCTGAGATCTTTTTCAGTTGGGTCACTTTAAAAAAGTATAATTAACTGGTTCTTGGATCCATATATTACCTGAGCACATTGGGGGAAAGCAGTAATAAAGGAGTTTCTGAAACACTAGCCCAGGCATTCACAACCTACAGCCTGTGGAGCCATTTCATGTGGCCCTGAACCCTTGTTCCCGCTGCCACTGCAAGTGGTGGAAGCACTGAAAACACACAGAAAATGTGGCAAAAACATGTGTTTCCACGTGAGAACGTACTGAAAATGTGCAAAACTGCACAAAAATGCACAAAAACACACAAGAACTCACCGAAAATACAGTAAAATGCACAAGGATATGCACGAGAACTCACATGGAATCACGTGACTGGCCCGCTCAGCCATCTGAGGGGGAGTGATCAGGCCTGTGACCCAAAAATGTTGAGAAAGCCTGCACTAGACCTTACAGCTAAGGGAAGGAAGCATTAAGAAGTGTGTTAAGCTGAGAATAAAAAGCTACAATAATTCTGGTTTATTTGAATTCCCATTACACTGTTTTAAAATCACAGTGAGACTAGAGACAGCCTGAGGCAATGACTAAGGTGACTGAACCCTCTTATTAAATAATGTGACCACAACAGAACTATTGCTATTTCTAATATTTGGGGCAGATGAAACAGGGGATTAGAAAGCAAAAAAATACAAAGAAACAAAACTGAAGAACAGAAGAAAGAAAGAAAGAATTTTTATTTATTTATTCTTCACATTTCTATAGCTGCTCAACTTGGCAACGACTCTGGGCAGCTAACAACAATTAAAAGCAGCATCAAACTAGTTAAAAGCCCTTAAAAACTCCATTGAAAATTCTAAATAATTTACCCACTCACCCCATCCATTAAAAGAGAGGGAGAAATCTTAATTATATAAGCCAGCAGGTGGGGGTCACCCCGCCATCGGTGCCCCACACCTGCCCTGCTAGCCAGGTTTTCAGTTCAGTTTCAGAATTGAGGTTTAGCTCAATTATAGTGTCCAGAAAAGCTACAATTAAACTCCATATCAGCTTCATTATGGGATATATTAAAGTCAAAATAAGAGTTAACTTCAGAGTATTTATGAGCATGTGGCAGCTGAATGCTATGAATGGAAATCAGTATATTTTATACAATAACACCATCTACTGATATTGTTATAAATTCTCATAAAAAGAAATTCTCTGGATGTGTTAACAGGTCCAGAACTTAACTTGGTCCAAACCCCACCAGAGTAGTTAATTATAGTCAAAATAATTGACACAAAGCATTATGCCAAAACATTTGTAATGGGAAATAACTCTGCTGAGGGTATGAGACAATTTTTTTCCTATGATATATGTCTTATATTAGAGCAGTGGTGCCCAAACTATGGCCTGTGGGCCGTATACAGCTCCAAAGCCATTTCATCTGGCTCATGATGCCCTCACCAAAACAGGAAGTTAATATGGACACTTCTGTGCATGTGCAGACATGCTCGCACATGCACTGAAGCATCCGTATTCACTTTCTGGTTTGGTGTGGACATGCTCACACATGTGCAGAAATGTCTGCACTGAACCAGGAAATGAATACAGACACTTTTGTGCATGCGCAGAACCATCCGTGCTGAACCAGGAAGTGAATACGGATGCTTTCTCGCATGCACAAAAACATCTACACTGAACCAGGAAGTGAATATGGACATGCATGTGCAAACATGCCCTTTTCTGGGTGTGTGGTCTGGCCCGCTCAGCCGGTCCAGGGGTGTGGTCAGGACACCAGCCCAAAAGGTTTGGCCACCCCTGTATTAGAGGTTCAGGCTTGTATTTCTTTTTATATATTTTTTTTTACATTCTCTAAGCTATATTTTGTTAAGATATTTTTGAAAGCATCTTGTATGAGAGTTTGTACTCAATAGTTTTTGTAACTGTGAAATAACTTAATTTTTTGTTTTTTTGTTGTTGTTCAGTCCTACAGTCGATTCCGACCATTTATGACCCTATGGACCATTGTTCTCCAGGGACCTCTGTCCTCCACCATCCTCCTCAACGCACCCAGTTCTGTGACCATTACATCTACAATGCCATCTAGCCATCTCATCTTTGTCCACCCCCTTCTTCTTTTGCCCTCCACCTTTCCCAGTATCAAGGCTTTCTCAAGTGAATCCTCTCTTCTCATTTGATATCCAAAGTACTTTAGTTTCATCTTTACTATTTGACCTTCTAAGGAGCAGTCAGGGTTGATTTCTTCTAAGATTGACCTATTTGTTCTCCTTGCTGTCCAGGGGACTCTCAAATCTCTCCTCCAACACATTTCAAAGGCATCTATTCTTCTGCGCTCAGCTTTCCTAATGGTCCAGATCTCACAACCATACATTACCACCGGGAATACAATTGCTTTGACTATGCAAATTTTTGTTTGCAAGGTGATGTCTCTACTTTTAACTACAGATATGTCCCCCAGGTTTCTCATAGCTTGTCTCCGAAGAATAAGTCTCCTTTTTATTTCATGGCTGCAATCACCATCTGCAGTGATCTTTGATCCTAAGAAAGTAAAGTCTATCACTGCTTCTACTTCTTCCCCATCTATTTTCCAGGAACTGATAGGGCCTGTTGCCATTATCTTGGTTTTCTTGATGTTGAGTCTCAAGTCAGCTTTTGCACTCTCTTCTTTCAACCTAATCAGGAGCTTCTTTAGGTCTTCCTCACTTTCTGCCATTAGGGTGGTATCGTCTGCATATCTCAGATTGTTGATGTTTCTCCCAGCAATTTTGATCCCATATTGTGATTCCTCCATCCCTGCATTGCACATTATGTGCTCTGTGTATAAGTTGAATAAGCAGAGTGATAAAATGCAGCCTAGTCTTATTCCTTTTCCTATGCCAAACCACTCCATCATTCCGTATTCTGTCCTAATTGTTGGTTCTTGACTTATGAACAGATTTCTCATGAGGCATATAAGGTGTTCTGGTATTCCCATCTCTTAAATTACTTGCCACATTTTGTTGTGGTCCACACAGTCAAATGCCTTGGTGTAGTCAATGAAACAGAAGTAGACTTGTTTCTGATATTCCTTTGTTTTCTCCATGATCCAACGTATGTTGGCAATGTGGTCTCTAGTTCCCCTGCCTCTTCGGAACCCAGCCTGCACTTCTCACTTTATTTTTCATATATGATGGATGAAATACATATAAGCAACTTATACCTTTAGTTAAGAATTATCTTGAGATTTATTAGACCATTGTTATCTCTATTTAATTTTTTTCAGGTATGCTTTCATGACTTTGCATTTTTGTTCCTAAAGGGTGGTTTTAGTTAAAGTTACACAGTTAACCTTTATAATATGCATTTTAATTAGGTTTTTATATTTTGATTTTGTTATACCACATATATTCTTTACATACTTGTTTGTGCTTGCTGAATAAATTTTGGGAAAAGAAGAAACTTTCTGGACATTCAATCTGTTATGATATAGCATAAACACTGAAGAATAGTCAGAGAAAAAACTTTTAGAGAGCTCAAAAGGTAGGGTCACACTTCAGTGCAGCCATTTTCTTTTCTTCCTTATGTTCAACTCAGATCCTGCTTTCAATTTCACTAAAAGTTGTTTCATTTTCCCCCTGCTTTTTGCCATATCTTAAACTACGGATATTTGTTTCACCAATTCACACTCATCCCTTCATCTGAATCTAGTCCAGCTTTCCATATGATGTGTTCTGAATACAGATTGAACAGATAAGGGTATAAAATCCACCCTGATATAGCATATTTGTCTATAAGAAACCATTCTGATTCTCCATATTGTGTCCTAACAGTAGCTTCTTGTCCACAATACAGGTTGCACATTAAGACAGTTGAATGCTACGGCACGGCCAGTTCTTTCAGAATCACACATACCTTCTCATGATCCACACAGTTAAAGGCTTTGCTATAGTCTACAGATGAGTGATTGTGAACCTTTTAGAAACTGAGTGCCCAAGGAGTAGAGTTTGCACACAGTCAGGCACTGCACATGCCCACACCCATGTGACATTGCCAGCATGCCCCCTGTGGATGCTCCCCACCCCATGGGCCCTTGCCGTACCCCCGCAGGCACTATCCATCCCATGGGTGCACCCAGCTCCTAGGATGTGTGAGTAGGTGGGTGTCTTGTCACCAACCTTGTCCCTGCTGCCGCCTACCGGGTGGGATTTCCCCTCTTGCCTCCCCATTGGTGGAGGGAGAGGAGTGGTGGGGAAGTGACACTGCCATTGGCGCCGCCCAGCTGGCGGGGCTTTCCCTTGATGGTGTGCATGCCAACAGAGAAGCCTCTGCCTGCCACCTCTGGCATGCATGCCATAGGTTCACCATCACTGCTATAGACTAATCTTATTCCGAAATTCTCTGGTGAGCTCAGGTAATCAACAGATATTTGCAATATGATATTTAGTGTCTCTTCCCTTTCAGAATCCTGCCTGAACATCAGGCATTTTTTATTTCATATAATGAAAAGTTTTCATTGCAACATCTTGACATCATTTTGCTTGTATCAGAAATCAGAGCAATGATCCTGTAGTTACTGCACACTTTGGCATCTCTTTTCTTGGGGATTGGAATATATGTTGAATGTCACCAGTCTGTGGGCCATTGTTTTGTTTTCCATATTTTGTGGAATGTTAATATTAAGATTTTGACAGATTCAGTTTCTCTGGCTTGAAATAGTTCAATTGGTATTCCATATACTTTTGGTGATTTATTTTTTCTCAATGCTTTTACAGTAGCTTTCACTTCAATTTCTAGAACTGCAGGTCCTTTATCATATGATCTCTTTTTTTTAAAAAAATCATCCTTTTAGCTCTTCTTTATAGAGCTTCTGTAGACTATTTCTGTTCCCTTTTTATTTTCTCCTAGTTAGATAATGTGCTTTTCTGTTGCACTTTCAGCATTCCTAATCTAGGCATACTTTTTTCTTTGGTCTCTTGGATCTTTTGGAAGAGATATCTTGAGTTCCTCTTTTGTTGGTCTCCCATATTTCTTTATACTACTTAATATGATAGTTCTCTATGTCTTAACGTTATAGTCACTGAAAAACTGCATCTAGGGTTTTGACCCTATTTCTGTCATCTTTTAATTTTTGCTTCTCTTCTGAACTTCACAGTTGTCAGCATTTCTTCTGTCATCCATCTAGGGCTTTCTTTTCTTTTTACTACAAGAATTGTCTTTTTGTATTTTCCCCTAAAAATGCCTCTAGTTTAAATCCACAATTCTTCTGGTTTGGGTCCAGTTGTATTTAGAAATGCTAACCTGCTCCTTATATTGATGTTAAATTCATCAGGAATGTTGTTTAAATTACATTTTACAACTGCTATTCTTTTAGTGCTCTTTTCCAGCTTTATCTTAATAATGGATATTAAGTTATGTTCAGTCCCACAATCTATTTCTGGTTTTGTTTTGACAGAGAAAATACTGCTTCTCCCATATCCTGCTACCAATTACACTATTTGATTTCATGACTGGCCATTTGGTAATGTCCACATGTACAGGTGTCTGTTCAGTTGCTTAAAGCATGTAAAGCATGTAACAACAAAGGGATTGTTAGCTTCACAGAGCTCAATGAGTTGTTCTCTCACTTCATTTTTCTTCTCTAGGCCAAAATTTCAAACAAAATTTGGTTCTGCTTTGTTTCCGATTTTTGCATTCAAGTCACCTATGATTGTACATATGTCTTGTTTGGTGTGTGATCAATTTCCTCTTGGATGCTCACACCAATTTCATCTTTACTGTCTGCAATTGGAACATCGACTTGAATGTTACTCAACATGGAACACAGAATTCCTATTATTCAGTCAGACTTTGCATTATTAACCAAAGGAGCCTGTGCTACATCTTATCTCAGTATTAGAGTCACTCCATTTATTCTGGGTTTGGCATTTCCAGAGTAGAACACTTTTTAGTTGTCAACTGAAAATATCCTTAATTAAGAATTAAGATTTCTCTCTCTCTCTTAATAGATGGGGTAGTGGGTAAATTATTTAGAATTTTAATGGGGTTTTAAGGGCTTTTAGTTAGTTTTTGATGTTACTTTTAATTGCTGTTAGCCGCCCAGAGTTGTTACTGAGTTGGGCGACAATAGAAATTTGAAGAATAAATAAAAATAAATAAAAAATCTGCTTCAGTTCACTTTAGTTCACTGGCAATAAGCACTGCAATGTTTATACATTCCATTTCATGCTTTAGGGTTTCAAGTTGACTTTATACATACACTAGTATATTTGTACCTGGCCAGCCGGACAGGGGGTTTTTTTGTGTTATTTTTTTGGTTAGGGATAGTTTTGGTGGTTGTGATTTGAATTTGTGGTTTTTTAATTTATTTGATTTTGTTTATTTTATTTATTTTTTATTTTTATTTTTAAAAATATTTTTGTCTGTTTTGTACTCTTCCGGCCTCTAGGTGGGGTTGTGATTAAGAATACTGCTATTGTCTTTCTTTGTTCAGTTCTGTTCGGGAGGCATGGAGGTAGGACGTGTTTGGTAAGTGCTCTTGATTTTTTATTCTGTTTTTATTTTGTTTTGATTTTGGGGTGTTGGGCTGTGGGGTTTAAGTAGAGAGTTTCTACTTAAAAAACCCTGCCCCAAAGTGTTTCTGCTTGTTCTTTTGTTTTTATTTTGGATTTTAGATGTGTTTGATTGTTTTAGGTATTTCTGGTTGTTATTTATTGTTTTGATTTTTTCCGTATTTATTATTTTAATTTGTGATATTATTGTTTGTTGAGTTAGGTATTTTCATTTTGTAGATAGGTGTTTTTAGTGAGTTTTCATGGTTTTTCATTAGTCTTTCATATTTCGGGTGTTTTTTGTTGAGTTTGTTGTTTTTGTTGTGTTGTTTACTTGGTTTATTTTAATTAATTGTTTATTTATTTGTGTTTTATTATTTTTGATGCTTGGCATTCTGGTTAACTGTTTTGTTTTGTTGTTGTTGTGTTTTGTGGGGTGAAGAATGGCCTGTTTGTCATTTCTTCTTTTTCCTATTGCTGTTTCAAAATTAGGTTTCAATGCAGCGATGGGGAAAAGGAAGAGCCAGCAGTCAGCTCACTCTTCGTCTGGTAAGGTTCGTTAGGTCGGTTGTGGAAGAAGGAGGCAGAGAAGAGCTATCTGCTTGATGATGGTTCTCTCCTCTCGGCCTTCTTTTTCCCAGGCTTACCTAACGGGAGATCGGCCAGCAACGATCCGTAAGGGGTGGTGCTCTTAATTTAATGTAATTTAATTTAATAGTCATATTTATATATGCCGCCCACTCAGGCTGAACCCGACTCAGGGCGGCATTACAACAAGTTCTAAAAACACATAAAAACACTTTAAAAGACCCACATCCCACCCACTTTAAAAGACCCATATCCCACCCACCCATCCCACCCACTATAAAAAGAAGAAGAGAGAGTTCTTAATGGTTTACATAAGCCAGCAGACGGGGACCGTGTTCCCATTCGGGCCCCACACCTGCCCTGCCAGCCAGGTCTTCAATCCTTTCCTGAAGGGCAGCAATTCTCTTTGAAGTCTTGTTGGCAGGAGGTTCCAGAGAGTTGGTGCGGACACGGAGAAGGCCCTCCTTCAGGTGCTGGACAGATGTGCACCCCTAGCTGATGGCACTATTAGAGAGCCCCTCCGGTCCGCTCTGGTTGGACGGGCAGAGTCTTCCTTGCGGATTGCTGGCTGCTGCTTTTCTATTACCTCCACTGCTGTTTTGTGCTAGTTTTAGAAACAGCAGTGTGGGTAGTACAAAGGCAGCATCCAGTCATTTGCCTGGGAGGGTGCTTCCCCTGATGAATTGCTGCCTGCCTCTTCTTCTTTTCCACTCTGGCTCAACTTTCCTTGAGGCCGGCGGTGGTTTTGCTGTGTCTTTGGTGGGGTAGCATGGAGGAGAGGGAGTCCCTCTTCTCCCCATTGCTCCGGGAAAGAAGGCCAGCGGTTGTCTCACTGGATTTTTTGCTGGTTTGGGTTAGCAAGGCCGTGAGGTGCTGCGTCCACCTGCGGCAGCCTTGCATTCCCATTGCAGGAGGTGTTGCATCCGCCTGCAACAGCCTTGCATTTCCCTTGCAGGAGGCGTTACTTTATTTTATTTTTCACGTGCCAGCTTTTTCAGCGTTCTGTACGCTCGCGCCCTGATTGGCTGAAGTGGTCAAGGCGCGGAGGACGCTGGGACTTGAAGTTTTGTTTCTTTTGTTCGCGTTCGTGTGGCTTTTTTCTGTGGCTCGTTTTGTATTGGGTGTGCCGGCTTTCCCAACATTCTCCTTGCTCGTGCCTATCAGTCTGATTGGCTGAGAGGCGGCACGGCACGGAGGACGTTGGGACTTGAAGTTGTTTTGTTTTGTTTGCATTCATGGGGCGGTTGCCCCACTGGCTACTGCCGGACTCTTGCGGCGATGGTCAGGCCAGGTAAAGGCAAGTGTGGGCAGCTTGGTACGGGATAGTAGGGACGGGTGCAGGAGCCTTTGCCGGATTCCAACTGTTAACGTCCCTCCTTATAGGTAAAGATTTCACATTCCATATTTCAATGCATGTCAGCTACATATCCTTTTTGGGTTTAATCTAGTTGCACAATTAGTGACAGAGCTATTCATACTTGTCCTTTGCTCTTCCCCAGTAGTGCTTTCCGACCTAGACATCTTGTTTACACAGTATATCTTATTTCATTATGGACTGTCTCGCCATGAAGTTTCTCATGATAAGGAAAGATGAGCAGGAGTTTACCATTGCCACCTTCTCAGTAGTACTAAGAAATCTAGCTAGAAATAGAGCCTTCTTGGTAGCAGCACCAGGACTTTGGAACACACTATCAGTGGAGTTGCGCCAGGCCCCAACCCTGGATATCTTTTAAAAAACAACTTAAAACTTTCCTATTCAAGGAAGCCTTTAAGAATATTACACCCTTAACAATAAACTAGCTGGTCAGTTGACCCTGTGTGCTCAGAGATGCCAGGTATTTTAATTAATTTTTGATGCACTTATTTGGTTGTTTTATTTTATTTGTTTGGTTTTTTAAATATGTTATTTTGTTATTTGTATGTGTACCACCCAGAGGGTGAAATATCTCAGAGGGGTGGTATGAAAAGGCAATAAATAAAATAAAATAAATACATTCCCAGAAGTACTGACAAATGTTAGCTTGAGTGTCAATGCCACTGCTTCCTCCACCAAAGTCACCTTCCATTAATGTTGCTTCCCAGCAGCTTCTTCAAAGAAAATGGGGTCTTAGCTGTGACTGTTCTGCCTTGGGTGACCCTGCTTGTAATTCTCTCAGCTTCACTATATATGTCCAAGAAGTGGACAAAGTAAAAAAGCTTCATGGAAATTAATGACACTTTTACAGTATATTTTAGATGTGGAACACCTGCATTCTCTTAGTGCATTATCTGTGTGATATATGAACAACCTTGATTATAGCTGATCCAAATGCATTAAGACACACAGGGGACCTCCAGAATAGACTCAGAGATGCCAGTAAGGTGTGAAGCTTGCTTACTTGTTAATTTGATGGAATGATTCTCCCCAGAGTCTTTTAGATAATTGAGGTTAGCCTGCTTGCAATATTTCATGATGGAATGGTTAATAAGCTTCTTCGAATTATGCTTATTTTCTATTTAAAAAGAAAAGAAAATCAATTGACCAAGTTTTGTAACTAAGTCAACTTTGCATTCAGATTTTACCTGACAATGTGATATAGGCTTTTTTGTTTGTTTTTTTAAAGAAAGAATTGTTTTGTACCCTGTGCATCACATCTATTTAAATGAAAACTGGGAATTCACGCTGAGAACGTCTGTCCACCCCACCAGAGCAGACCGGAGAGGCTCTCTCATTGTGCCATCTGCTAGGGAGGCTCATCTCTCTAGCACCAAAAGGAAGGCCTTCTCTGTGTCTGCTCCAGCCCTTTGGAACCTCCTGCCAATTGAGCTGCATCTCCGGACGGAGTTGCTGTCCTTCAGGAAAGGGCTAAAAACCTGGTTGGCAAAGCAGGTGTGGGGCGCCAGCAATGTGGTGACCCCTGCCTGCTGGCTGATTTAGTAAGAACACTCTCTCCCTCTTTTAATCTCTTTTAATCTGTAGGGGTTGGAGTAATTTTTGGTGGCAGTTTTAATGGATTTTTTATTGGTTTTTAAAATGTGATTGGTTTTATTTTCTGTGAGCCGCCCAGTCTTCGGAGTTGGGTGGCAATATAAATCAGAAAAATAGGGCGTGGCTAAGATGGCCAATGAGTAACATCTCGATTTGGACGCTCGCGCTTACCAAAGTGGTAATTAATGTGAACAAGTAAAATGGGGAAATTTTAAAGTGGTATTTTTCGTCGATAAGACTCCTGCTTGCCTATTTGGAAAGTTTTGAAGTCGGGCGGTCGAAGTTTGGGAGGTTTCCTGGGTAGGTGAGGCTCGCGACGGAAGCCGCAGCTTTCCCTGCCGAGGAGCCGAGAACGGGACCAGTGAGACGGCGGAGATTTGAGGCGGCAGTAAAATCGGCAAGAAAACAACTTTACATAAGTTCACGAAAGTCTATGTGGAAAAGTTAAAGCTAACTGGGGATTTTGCTTAGAAGAGCCCGGACTTGGAAGCGGGTGTGGAAGTGGATAAAATCGGGCTGTCGACCCGTTAATGGTGGCGGTCCTGGAAAACGAAAGTGATTGTGTTTTGGTCTATGGCTTCCTTGCACCCCAGGAGAACCGCGGCGTGCTTTGGCGACAGTAAAGTGGTTAAAGAAGTTTTCGTCTGGGCTCCAGTTTTTGAAGGTTTCAGTGTGTTTCGAGTCTAAAGAGTGTGGGGAAAGTCTGCCGACTCACAGAGGAAGAAGGGGGGTTTCCCCCTGAA
The DNA here is from genome assembly GCA_035047345.1 of Bradypodion ventrale. Lineage (NCBI taxonomy): Eukaryota > Metazoa > Chordata > Lepidosauria > Squamata > Chamaeleonidae > Bradypodion > Bradypodion ventrale. The sequence goes on along the minus strand of JAWDJE010000005.1, from coordinate 114,420,783 downwards.
GTTAATGTACCCGCTGGAAAAGGGTGCTTTGATTCGTTCGCTTCAAGAGAAGGATTAACTTGCTTTTTATTCCTTCACCGTGTGGATTATAAATAACATTTTTTTTCTTTGGATATATTGCTCCTCCTGTTTTTTCTCTTTGCTTGGATTTTGGGCTTTTTTCTCTTCTCACCCCCCTTCCTGGTGGCTTTGACTCAAATGAAAAAATCTGGGTGACCGTTTCCTTGGAGCCTCTACTTTTGTGGTTTGGAGGGCGAATATTTGGACTGCCTGCCTTGGGGAAACGGGTCGGATGTGGATTATTCCTTTTTTCTTTCTGTTTGGAGCATACTCCGGTTCCTGTTTTTTTGTGGATTACAGCAATTAATTTTTCGCTGGATTTCTTCCTCCCTATAAGCTTCGTCTGACCTGTTTGGATAGGTGGTACTAGTGGTTGCAGTGGTACAGGCTTGACTGGACTGACTACGATTTTGCAATGTTCTGCAACACTGGACTTTCTTATTGGGTGTCATCATGGATAAAGGCACAAGAGGGAAAGCAAAAGAGGAAGAACCAGTGGTGAAGTCTAAGAGGAAAGAAAAAGCACCAATGGAAGAGGTCCCTCAGTCTTCATCACCGCCACCTGAACCTTATGATCATACTCAAATTATGGTGGAAATTGGTAAATTGTTCCAGAAATTGGAGAAGAATGAGGAATCAAGGGTGAAAGATAGAAATGAAATGATGAAAAAACAAGATAAGGTGGAATTATCTGTTGCAGATTTCTCGAAAAAAGTGGATTTAAGTTTGCAAAAAATAGAGGGAAATGTGAAATTGGTTCAAAGTGAGGTAAATGTTATAAAAAAGGAAATAAAAGGGACTCAGGAGGTGGTGCGGGAGAATAAGCTGAAATTGGAAGAGCACGAGAAAAGGATTGATGCTGTGGAAGATATGATGAGAAAGCAGAACATTGTGATCCGTCAGGTGGTTGAACGGACCAGCTAAGAGAAAGAGTGGTTCAGTGGTTAAATGGCTTGAATATGGGAAAGGAATTTGTACAGGAAGATATTGTAAGTGTATTCAGGGTGGGCCCAAGAAGAGGGAAAGTGGTTCAAAGAAATGTTTTGGTAAAATTTGCAAATTGGGGTGATAAGCTTAGAGTAATGGCTTTTTTGAAACAAGCTGGGCCTGACGCCCTGAAATGTGATGGTTCTGATGTAGAAGTATACAATGATATCTCATTGAAAGAAAGAACGTGGAGATATAAGATGAAACCTGTAACCAAATTGTTGATGAGTAAAAACATAAGGTACAACTGGAGATTTCCACAGCAATTGCGCTTTTTTTATGAGAAAAGAATGCAAGTAATTGATGAAGGGACCGATCCATTGGAGTATCTGAGTTTGTTGGAGTTGGTAAAAATAGGTTCAGAAGAGTGGATAAATTTTAAGAAAGAATTGTTGGAATCGGGTGCTCTAGGGAGGGAGTATGAGAGGGCGGAACACCGCAGGGAAAAGAAGAGGAGGAGCTGTCGCTGATCATGGTGGAGGAGGAGGCAAGTAAGGAGCAATGAGAAATAGATCAATAAAAATCAAATCATTTAAGCAATATAGAAGGGTGAGTAGCGCGTAGCATTGGTTGGTAGGCACATCTTGCATGTCCCCCCTCTCCCCTCTTTGGTTGTCGAAGGCGTCTTTTTTTTTGAAGAAAGTGGGGAGAGTGATAGTGTGTGTTCTATGTAGAATTGTGTGTTTTTGGAGGAAGGGGTTGGTGATGGCACGCCCAATGGAGAGTTTAGAAGTTAGAAAGGAAATAGATTATGGGAAATATTAAAATATTAACCTGGAATGTGAAGGGTACAGGTTCTGTTCTTAAGAGGCGGAGGTTGGAATTGGCGTTGAAGAAAGATAGACCCGATATAGTGTTCTTACAGGAAATGCACCAGAAGTCAAAAGACACGAACAAACTCTTTTTGGGATGGATTCAACATTATGAGATGGCGTTTGGTACTTCAAAAGCGAGAGGAGTGGCAATTATGATTTCTAAAAAATTAGGATTTGAGATTACAAAAAGTGTTGCTGATCAAGAGGGTAGATATTTGATTGTAAGAGGAAAAATAGAAGATGAGGAAATTATGTTGGTAAATATATATGCTCCAAATGATCATCAAGCAGATTTCTTAGAAAAGGTTCGGAAAGTAGTGGAGCTAGAAAATGTCGCAAAAACTATTGTGGCTGGAGATTTTAACCTGATAAGGTCAGATTTAGACTGTACGAACTTAGCAAGATGTGGAATTGGCTTGAAAGGGAAGGTTTTAGATAAATGGATGGTTGCGATGGGTTTGAAGGACTCTTGGAGAGAGATCAAGGGCTCGGAAAGGGCATATTCTTTTTTTTCACACGTCCATGGGACCTACTCGAGAATAGATTACGTCTTTCTTACAGAAAATCTGATTAAAAATATTGAGGGAATGGAAATTGGGATCTTTAAGGAATCAGATCATGCCAGAGTACTTTTGGAATTGAAATTACAAAAAGATATTTGAAGAGGAAGAAATTGGAGGTATGATCCTAACCTATTTAAAGATCAAAAATGTAAAGAGCAAATCATGGAAAGGTGGAAAGAAAGTTGGCAGTGGAACGACAATAATGAAGTTAATTTTAACGTTGTTTGGGATACCATGAAGTCGGTTTTCAGAGGGGAAAGTATAAAGTTGGCGAGTATTAAGTATAAAAGACATAAGGTAGACCAGATAGAAAAAGAAAAAGAAATAAAGCAGTTACAGGATGACCATTCAAAAAGTAAAGATAAAAAAACTTTCGCTAAATTGCAAAGACTTAAGGCAGAGTTAATGGGTAAGGATATTGATAAACTTAAAAGAGATTTGATTTATCTAAATAGAGAGTATTTTGAATTTAGTAATAGAAACTCAAGATTATTAGCAAGAGCAGCTAAGGCTAAAAGGGAAAAAAGAGAAATTGGGGTGTTGGTTAATAAACAAGGGTTAAGGTGTAATAAGAATAGGGATAAATGTAAAATTGTGAAGGAATTTTATCAAGCATTATATGCAAAAAAGGAGGTAGATGTGGAGAGGCTTAAAGGGATCTTGGAGAGACAGCTAGGGAATGGAATAAAACAGGAACATCGAGAAAAAATGGAGGAAAGGGTTACCGATAAAGAGGTAAAGGAGGTAATTAGTGGGTTGAAGATGGAGAAAGCCCAGGCGACGATGGATTATCGACAGAATTTTATAAAGAATTTAAAGATGTTGTGGTTCCAAAGTTAGTGAAGCTATATAATTATATTTTAGATGGAGGACAAATTCCGACTTCAGGGTATAGTACCATAATCGTTCTGCTGCCAAAACCGGGAAAGAATCTGGAAAAGGTGGAATCATACAGACCAATTTCTCTTATAAATCAGGATGCCAAGATCTTCACAGCAATACTGGCTAATCGTTTAAACAGTTTTATGGGGGAATATATAAATGTTGACCAAGTTGGTTTTTTAAAAGGTAGGCACATGGCTGACTTGACTAGAAGGGTATTAGATCTAATTGATAATGTTAATCAAACGAAGGAAAAGGTGGGTTTATTATCATTAGACATTTTTAAGGCATTTGATTCACTACAATAGTCTTCAATCAAGGAAATAGTTAGAAATTATGGATTTGGGGATAGATTTAGAAGGGTAATTGATCTATTATACCAAAAAGGGAGTGCTAGGATTAGAGTAAACGAGGAGGTTACAGATGTGGTAAAGCTTGAGGCAGGTACCAGGCAGGGTTGTCCACTATCTCCTATCCTGTTTATTATGGCAATGGAAATATTAGCTAAAAATATAAGGGATGATCCAAACATAGAAGGGATATTGGGTAATAAAGTGAGTATGTATGCAGACGATACGCTGTTAATGGTGAAAAATCCAGAGGTGGTAATGGATAGGATTAAAGACCAACTACTGGTTCCACCTGATGATCTCTCCTTCATCACACTTGATGAGATCCAGGAAGATGAACAACAGGAACAAACTGAGGTTCTCTCCCTTAATATGGTTGATGAGGTGCATGTAGATGAACAGATTGCAGGAGAGAGGCTCCTTGTACTAGGCGATTCAATAATTAGAAATACAGAGAAATGGATTTGTGATGCACATGATAACCGTATGGTGACTTGCCTGCCAGGTGCAAAAGTTGCAGACATCACAAGAAATCTAGATAGATTGTTAGAGAGAACTGGGAACGAGCCAGTGGTCATGGTACACGTTGGTACCAATGATGTTGGGAAGGCCAAGCGGTCTGTCCTGGAAGCCAAATTTAGGTTGTTAGGAAGAAGATTGAAGTACCGGACTTCCAAGGTAGCATTTTCAGAAGTGCTGCCTGTCCCTCGCGGAGGACCTACCAGGCAGGCAGAGCTCAGAAGCCTCAATGCGTGGATGAGGCGGTGGTGTCGAGAGGAGGGCTTCAGATTTGTCAGGAACTGGAGAACATTTTGGGACAAGCCAAATCTGTTCAGGAGGGATGGGTTGCATTTAAACCATGATGGGACCAGATTGCTGGCACTCAACATCAAAAAGGCTGCAGAGCAGCTTTTAAACTGATAACTGGGGGAAAGCCGACAGGAGCTGCGCAGCATCCGGTTCGGGAAAGTGTGTACTTGAGTAGTGAGGAGGATGCAAAAATTACTGAGCAGAGCAAGGAGCTAGTCACCAGCACTCTAGCAGAAGGATGCAAGAGGCAGTCTAACAATGCAACTGGATTCAAAAGACTGTATCAGGAAAGCATATATAAATGCTTGTATACAAATGCCAGAAGCCTCCGGAACAAAATAGGGGAGCTGGAATACTTAGCAATAGATAAGAATATTGATATTATTGGTATCACTGAAACCTGGTGGACGGATGATAACCAATGGGATACAGTTATCCCAGGCTACAAACTGTACAGGAAGGATAGGAAGGGGCAAATGGGAGGTGGTGTGGCCTTGTATGTCAAAGAAGTGATAAAATCGTATGAATTGGAATATCTAGGTGATTTGGAGTCACCATTAGAAGCTCTGTGGGTAAGAGTACCAGGCCACAAGGATGGTCTAACAGTAGGCATATACTATCGACCTCCGACCCAAACTCTTGAGGGAGACTGGCAGTTGGAGAATGTTGTAAAGGAGGCATCCAAGAAGGGAAGCCTGGTTATAATGGGGGACTTCAATTACCCTCACATTGACTGGGTGAACTGTTGTTCAGCACATGATAAAGAGATAAAGTTCCTAGATATGCTAAATGATTGTTCCCTGGGACAGATGGTTGAAGACCCAACTAGAGGTACAAGAATCCTTGACTTGATCCTGAGTAATACTCAGGATCTGGTGCAAGATGTTAATGTGACTGATCCAATAGGGAACAGTGACCACAACTCAATTATGTTTAACTTGATCATAGACCGCAAGTCACTGATAAAATCAAACACAGAGACCTTAAATTTTCAAAAAGGAAATTTCCCAAAGATGAGGAAACTAGTAAAAAAGAAACTGAAAGGGAAAATTGAGAGAGTCCAAACACTCCAAGAGGCATGGAGGTTGTTTACAAAAACAATAACAGAGGCCCAATTGGAATGCATACCCAAAAGGAAAAAGGGCACTGCCAGGTCCAAGAGGACTCCGATGTGGCTTACAGGAGCTGTTCGGGAAGTGATCAAGAGCAAGAAAAGCTCATTTAGAAGATGGAAGGCTTGTCCAAATGAGGACAGCAGGCAGAAACATATATTCTGGCAGAACAAATGCAAGGCAACAATCAGGAAAGCAAAGCAAGACTTTGAGGAGCGTATAGCTAAAAATACTCAGAGAAATAACAAAGACTTCTTTAAGTACATTAGAAGTAAGAACCCAACTAGGAAGGCCATTGGACCATTAGATGACAATGGAAGGCAAGGGGTTATTAAAGAGGAAACAGAGATTGCAGAGAGACTCAATGAATTCTTTGCTTCAATATTCACTGAAGAAGACAGAGCCTATCTTCGTAGGGAGGGAAACCGAAGAATTAAGCAAGATAGAAATAACCAGGGAGGAGGTCCTTGCATGTCTTGTTACGCTAAACACTAACAAATCACCAGGACCAGATGGCATCCATCCACGAGTTCTCAGGGAACTTAAAGATGAAATTGCTGATCTCCTAGCCAAAATATATAATCTTTCCATCAAATCAGGCTTTGTGCCTGATGACTGGAAGGTAGCGAATGTAACACCAATTTTCAAAAAAGGATCCAGGGGTAATCCAGGAAATTACCGACCTGTCAGTTTGACATGTGTCCCAGGTAAAGTGATGGAAACCATCCTAAAAGATAGAATTAATAGGTACATAGAAGAGAAGGCGCTGCTAAAGGAGAGCCAACATGGCTTTTACAAGGGCAAATCATGCCTCACTAATCTGTTGGAATTTTTTGAGAGTGTCAACAAGCATGTGGATAAGGGGGATCCAGTTGACATTGTTTATCTGGACTTTCAGAAGGCTTTTGACAAGGTCCCACACCAAAGGCTCTTGAATAAACTTACCAGTCATGGAATAAAGGGACAGGTCTTGTCCTGGATCAGCAACTGGCTAAGGGACAGGAAACAGAGGGTAGCACTAAATGGACACTTCTCCAAGTGGAGGGAAGTAAAGAGTGGGGTCCCCCAAGGTTCAGTACTGGGACCCCTGCTTTTCAACCTCTTCATAAATGATCTAGAGGTAGGAGTAAAAAGCAAGGTAGCCAAATTTGCTGACGACACTAAATTATACAGGGTTGTGAAAACTGTGAGAGATTGTGAAGAGCTCCAGAGGAATCTCTTGACACTGGGGGAGTGGGCAAAGCAGTGGCAAATGAGCTTCAACATCAGTAAGTGCAGAGTGATGCATGTTGGGGCAAAAAACCCCAATTACATTTATAAACTGATGGGTTCTGAACTCTCTGCGACAAACCAGGAAAGGGACCTTGGTGTCCTGGTGGACAGCTCAATGAAGATGTCAACCCAGTGCGCCTCAGCAGTGAAAAAAGCAAACTCAATGTTAGGGATCATTAGGAAGGGTATAGAAAATAAGTCAGCAAGTGTCATTTTGCCTCTTTATAAATCTATGGTGAGGCCCCATCTGGAATATTGTGTACAGTTCTGGTCGCCATACCTCCAGAAGGATATTATGGAGTTGGAGAAAGTACAGAGGAGGGCAACCAGAATGATTAGGGGACTGGAACACCTTCCTTACCATCTGAGGCTGCAACGGTTGGGCCTTTTCACTCTTGAACGATGGCGTCTAAGAGGTGACCTGATTGAAGTTTATAAAATCATGCACGGTGTGGACAAAGTAGATAAGGAAAAACTGTTTTCCCTATCGCACAACACTAGAACTAGGGGACACTCGATGAAACTTTTGGGTACTAGTTCTCAAACAAATAAGAGAAAGTACTTTTTCACCCAGAGGATTACGGGTCTATGGAACTCCCTGCCAGAAGAAGTGGTGACAGCTGTCAGTCTTGACAGGTTTAAGAAAGGATTAGACAAGTTCATGGAGGACAAGGGTATCAATGGCTATAATTATGGCTACCTAAGGACAACCTCTGGGTTGGAGAGATAGGCAGGCTATCTCTTAATGCCATTTCCAGGGAATCCTAAGCAGGTGAAGGCATCTCCTTGGGAATACCCTGAAGGAAATGGTGAGCCACTGTGTGAGACAGAATGCTGGACTGGATGGGCTGTGGCCTGTTCCAGCAAGGCTGTTCTTATGTTCTTATGTTCTTATGTACAGGAATTTGAGGCTATAACTGGATTGATGATAAATTGGGATAAATCAGAATTGATGCTGTGTAATATGGGGGTAAAGGAGATGGGAAAGATAGTGGGGACATTTAACATACAAATTAAAGAAAAGTTGAAATATTTGGGGATAACTATTTCAAACAAATTGGAAGAACTTAAAAGATTGAATTATGACAGTTTGAAAGTAGAATTTAAGAACAAATTACAAGAGTTTCAAAAGTTGAATTTGTCATGGTTTGGGAGGATTGCAATTTGCAAAATGATATTGCTGCCAAAGATTAATTTTTTATTTGACGCACTTGCGATCCATTTGAAGGAGAAGGAAATCAATGAGTTTCAAAAGATGTTCAATAATTTTTGTAATGGAGGCAAAAAATCTAGACTTCCAAAGAAGCTTTGGTACTTATCTCAGAAAGAAGGGGGTTTGGGTATGCCAAATTTGTTAGCATACTATCGAGCATTCCAAATTAAGAATGTTGTGAAGATCTTGGCAAGAGAAAAGGTAATTTGGGAGGAATTGGAGATGAAAGAATACAGGAATATTGGCAAAATGATCTTTTTGGGAATAAAGGATAAACTGATAAAGACAAGCAATACTATGATGAGAGGCCTCATGGAGGTGTGGAAAAGAGTAAAGAAAGATATGGTCCCAAATCTCTCTCCAATTTTGGAATTGACTGATATGGTGTGTTTTCCGATAAAAATAGATAAGGAAAAAAAGGAAATATTGGATAAAAATGAAATGTCTTTATTGAAGGACTGGTTAAAAGTTTGTGATGATGAAACCAAGAGGAAAAAGATATTTGAAAAGTTAAAATTGGACTGGTTTCAGAAATTGAAGGTTGATAATTGGAATAAAAAATATAGAAGAGAAGTAGGGATAGATAGAACAAAGACCGAATTTGAAGAATTGGTATTAAAGATCAGAAAAGGGGAAAAGAACATTAAGGGTCTAGTAAGCAAACTTTACATTATACTGAATAAGGGTAAAGATCCACAGGATGATTTGAAACGGAAGTGGGAACAAAATTTGAATATAAAAATAGGAGAGGTTGAATGGAGAAATAAATGGAAAAAGAGGATAATGAGAACAATGTCAGTAAGAATTAAGGAACATAATTTTAAAATGTTGTGGCAATGGTACTTGACACCACTGAGGCTCCAACAGATGGATAATAAAAGGGATAATTTATGCTGGAGATGCAAAGAAACGGTTGGAACTTATGAACATATGTGGTGGAGTTGCAAAAAAATAAATGAATTTTGGAGAAGAATAGAAGGAGAGATTGGGGAAATAATGGGTAAAAGAATTAAGTTGGTGTCAGGTACCATTCTATTAACAAATGTGGAAGGTATGGGTTTGAATAAGGAGGAAAAAGAATTATTGGAAATTATGTTAACTACAGGTAGACAATGCATTGCCAGAAAATGGAAAAATGATGTATTTATACAGACTGGAGAGTGATATAAGGAAATGTGGAGTTTAGCATTGAATGACAAACTGACATGGGAGATAAAAGTAAAAAGGGATAAATTAAAAGAAAATAGGTTTTGGAGTATTTGGAAGCCGTTTGTGGATCACTCTCTTATGGCAAGGGACAGTTTTGGACCTGTACCATCTCAAAGTGGTTTTTGGAGATGATATAGATACTAAACTCTCCGGGCATTGTAAATATTCACTGGGTGTTGTGTAATTAGTAAAGAAATAAAAAATAGTTGTAGTACTGAAAGCTTTTATGATTGTTATGGTTATAGTAATAACCTATAATGTGGGTATTTAATATTGTGGGTTATATTGCAAATAATTAGCTTAATTACTATCATGTGCTATTTTCTATGAGCTTGATGTAACATTGTATTGTATTGTTATTGTTGTTTTTTCTGTATGTTTGTTAGTTGTATCTTTTGCTTTTTGGAAATAAATAAAAATGTATATAAAAATAAAAATAAAATAGATAGATAGATAGATAGATAGATAGATAGATAGATAGATAGATAGATAGATAGATAGATAGATAGATAGATAGATAGATAGATAGATAGATAGATAGATAGATGATAAAGGCTAAAACTGCATGTGCTAAAAGAATAGTGGCCACTAGGGGTAACAACACAATATAAAAGGTGCAGGGGGACAAACAAACAAAAATGCTTCCCACACAAAAGTTTTTATCAAAATCCATCCAGGCGAAACAGGCCATCAAACAGAGAATGCTAGATGCAAAAAGTCAAACCAACCTAGCCAAAGCCCAAACCTTTCTGGCTCCAGAGTCTTGAGACACATTGTTGCCCTGGCCCGTTACCTGCTCCAACTTGAGACACCAAGTCATTGGAGGGCACTTATGTTAGCCCACTGTTAGGTCCTCCCTTCTGCAGTTCTCGAGGGAAAGTTCCAAAGGACACAAATGTCAGAGAGACAATGCCCCTGTGACACTGGAGAAATTGAAACCATAGAACACATTCTCTGCATCTGTCCATTTTATAGAGACATTCGAAACAAGTTCATATCTCTGCTCCGCTTCAAGTACTTTGGCCGGCCAAACAGCACATACACCCACTGGCTGCTATCTAATGAAAGCCCCACCTTCACCCACAACACTGAGCAGGTTCTGCATTGCAGAACAACAATCCTGGCAGGTCCTTCAACTAAATAAGCCTACATCATAGGCTTAGTAACAGTTGTAACATTATTAATCTTAAATAGTAATTTTACTACTCCTTAACTCTGAGCAGAAAAGCTCCTTTTTAAAATATATTTTGAGTATCCTCATTTTAACGTCTGTTCATTTTGCTGTACTATGCTGGTCTTGGACTGTAATAAAGATCGATCTACTTGGTCAAGCTGCGGCCCTCATTTCCAGCTTATCCTTATCCTCCTTGTCCCAATTCTTGCCATGGCTAGCCATATCCATCAATGAAGCACTAAAATAGTAACCAGGGACATAGGTTGTGGCCCACAAAGGCACTTGTGGCTGAGAAAGGCCGTAAATAAAGGGGGGGGGGAGAATCTGCCTAGGAAGATAAGGTAAAACATATTTTAATTCACTAGCTACAGGATTTGAGCTTCTGCTGACACCTCTACTTAAAAATCAATTGTCATTGGGCTGTGAGCACCACCAACCTGAAATATATTTTTCCTTGAAATCACACAGCAGAACTAGCTGTACAGTGCCTGTGACAATAAATCAGTTCCCTCTTAGAAAGTACAAAAACATTGGGAAGGCTGCAACATGCTCAAGTACTTAAATGACGCTCTTCAGGCTTATATTTGTAAAGTGGGGAGAGACCACATGGGGCTCTCTGATATACAGTTCTTCTCTCTGCAACAAATCTGTTGTCACAAAAGCAGGCAGTTTACTGCTCCTTTATCTCTTTCATGCTCTTTCACTGGCTATGACATAAGTGCAAAAAATGTCTGTATGGCTAAGGTGGTAACAGCAAAAGGCATTTCATATTATAAATCTTTAGCAACATTCTAATTGTGGCAAAATCAAAAAACTTGTCTCATCTTTCTGGAATTTATCATAGATTAAAATCTGAGACAAAGAAGTTCAGAGACTTCCTCTCAAAATTCAGTTTTTCTCTCTTGTTTTTTAGTTCTTACAAATCTTCAGTTTTCCCGGTGTTGATTTTTCTTGTTTATTGAGAAATCTCCTTATTTGAAGCAAGAGCAATGACCTATATCCTTAGTAATCCATAAACCAAAGATCGACTACTACTTATTGTGATTTAATTCACTACTCTTAGCTAATTAATTATGGACTTACATCTCACTCCTCTTTTACTCACTGTGCAGAATACAATAGTCAAATTTCAGATTCAGCTACTGGACTGCAAGCAGGAAATTCTGTTTCTGAATGGTCTGTAGCAATGGAAAATTTCCTGTTCATAGAAAGCAACTGAATCACATGGACTTCTTTCTATCTTAAACTGGAGGAAGGAAACGGCTGCTTTGTGGCCTCCCAAATGTCACATTAACAAAAGAAACCCCAGACCCAATAGGAATAGTCCATGCATGTTTTTTGGATGTTAGAAATGCAGCAACAAGTGTACTGCAAATGGGGGAGATGTACGATGTGCCATTTTGGGTTTTTAAGAACTTGGTTTCAACTATATCCTAATGTTGCTAAAATGAAATGAAATAAATGTGGAACTGCTGAATGGTATTCTATGTGTTAAAAGAGATCTTAAAAACATATCAAAACAACACATGCTGAGGAGTTTGGCACTAGACAGGAGGAATTAAACCATCTGAATTGAGAAATCAGTGCTTGGAGTACAGTAAAACCTCGCATAAAGAGTGCCTCGCTGAGAGACTAACTCATTAAAGAGCAGAATTTTCTCTGCATGGTCACCTCGCTTAACAATGAAAACCAACCAAAAATTCACTTAACAACTAAATCAGGGTTTGCAATCTCCCCCACCAGAAGTCACAATTGGTCACTTACAATGATGTTTTGCTTAATGAGCAAATTCACTTAAAGAGCAATCCCATGGAACACATTATGCTCTTTAAGCGATGTACCACTGTACTTGAATATGCAGTACAGTGGAACCTCATACAACAAATAGTTTTGTTGTTGTTGTTTTGGGGGGGAATGGTGTCCCGCATAACAATTTTTCCTATGGAAAAAATTTACAATAATTTTTCTAAGTGGGAAAACCACTTAGTGAAAAAAATTGTTGTATGATGCATCCCATAGGGAAAATCACTATATGATGAATGTATCATATAGCAATTGTTTCATACAACAACAAGCCCTGTGGAACGGATTAAAATTGTTGTATGAGGTACGAGGTACCACTGTATTTCAAAAAAAGAAAAATAGGGGCAAAGAGACATGCAGACGTAAGTGGAAATTATTTGGTAAACCTGCACAAGACATCTGAGTTGGGGGAATATCTTGTGCTAAGAGCATTATATGATGACACAGATCAGTGATGGTAAACCTTTTAGAGACCGAGTGCCCAAACTCAACAGGTTGCCGTCCATGCCGCAGAGGAACAGGGTGAACTCTGTGTTGGGAGGAGGGAGAAAGCATTCCCATTGGGCTGCCTGGCAGAGGGGTGGGGGAACTCTGTGCTGGGGGGGAGGGAGGAATACTCCCATTGGGCTGCTGGGCAGAGGGGCAGGGCAAACTCTGTGCTGGAGCAACGGTGCGCATGCCCACAGAAAGGGCTCCGAGTGCCCCTACTGGCACGCATGCCATAGGTTCGTCACCACTGATATAGATAATGACACGTTAGAGGATAAGAGGCGACAGTTAGTCTCTGTGCAAAAGAGTTAATGAACTTAAATCAGACATCAAGAATGGCAATATACAGCAACCTGTTTCAAACCACTTTAATCTATCTGGACACTTTGCACAGAACTTTAAATATTGCCATTCTAGCACAGATGAATTACAAGACGAGAATCCAGAGAGAGATAGCAGAGATTAAGTACATGCATATTCTGGACACCCATCTCAGGGGTCTGAATATTAGTCAAGGGTTTCTGGGATGCACCACAACTAACAGGTTGTTATATGCTGCAATTTTACCTAGGTTACTCAGGCCATTGTCAGTAGATGCTAACTCATTGGCAAATGTGTAATGCCACAATGTTTGTTTTGCATCCATCCTTTGGGTAAGATGTATCAGCTTGAAAAAGAGATTTGTTTTGCAAACCATTTGTTAACAGGGGCAAGCTTCAGAGCAGGTATGAATAACAACCAGGGATATTCCATTATTGCTACAATGTTACTTTTCTGTTGGGCTGGCCAACCATTGTGTGCCTCTGTACCTGATGTGTATAAATTTATGCCATGAAGTGTCAACTCTTATGTCTGACAAAGTGGACGTGATCCACAAAAGCTCACATTTAAATACAGGAATTAATACCACAATGTTTTTGTCTTTTTTTCTTACTCTCTGACAAGTTAGTCTGTTTCAGCAACAACAACAAAAGGGGGGGGGACTTCAAAAGTGAGAAAATTATTTCTCATTAGCTTTTGTAGAATACATTCAATTGTCTTCAGAAAATGTACTAGTAAGTCATGTAAGGAGTGTGTTCAAGTTGAGAGACCCAAAAAGTTAAAAACACCTTGCTTGAGATGACGTTATTTAGCTGCCTGAAAGTATGCAAGCGCAGCGCCAAAATGGCTGCCGCGCTCTTTGTGGGGGCCCCCCACCGGACGAAGGCATCCGGGTAGTTAGGGGGCGTGGCCAGCTCCCTTATAAAAGGGGTGGCCACAAGGCAGCCGCGCTGCCATTTTGCGAAGCGACGGAGCGGAGAAGTTTTTTCCCTCTTACCTCCGTCGCTCGTGCCTTTCACCGGGAAGCCTCTTGGCTGCTGATTTTCTTTTTCGGCTTCCCATCGGTTAGCTGTGATGCCCTCAAAGAAGAAGGCGACTGCGAACGCGGCTCGTTCTGCGCGGAGGCGCCAGCCGGGTCGGAGGACTGCGGCCGCGCCTCCACAGCAGCCTCCTTTGCCTGAGCCCACCGGGACCGGTGGGATGGGGTTGATTCCCCCTTGGCCGGAGGCTGGAGGTCCGCGTACCGGCCCGGTTGGGGCCGCGGCCCTCGGCCCGCGAGCAGTGGCCACTGCCTCTGGTGTGGCCCATTCTGCGGGGCCTTCCTCCGTTGGTGCGCAGCTGCCTGCGGGGGGCTTCAGCCATGGGTGGTTGGGTTCCCTCCCCTGGCAGGGTGCTCACCCGGCCCTGGGGCCGGGCCTGGGATCTTGGCCCTATATGGGCCCCGGGGTCCAGGGACCTGGACCCGCGCCTGCAGTTAGCGGGCCGGCCGGCCCTTTGCCCCCTCTTGGCTTGGGGGGGCTACGTCAGCGTGGAGGCCCTTCTGGCCCGCGTTGCGGCCCTCGAGGCGTCGCTGGCCAGGGTTAACCACCCTGGGGCCCCTTTTGGGGTGCAGGTTGATCCATCGTCTGCTGGGCAGCGGCAGGCGGCAGGACGGGTCGAGCTGCCTGAGGCGCGTGGCCCGGCATCGGCCACTGCCTCACAGCTCCCCGATCAACAGGCCGGTGCTGGTCAGGCCCCATCGACGAGCTCAGTTGCGGTCGTGAGCTCCGACGCCCCCAGTGGGCCGGAACCCCCGGTGGGGGCGGCCCATGGGGGTGCAGCATGTGAGTATGCAGTTCAGTCTAGTGCACCCACACACATGGCCACGTTGGGGGGGGGGTTTTCAATGGCCTTGGCCTCGCACGGGTGGTGCGGCGGTTCAGCCGCTGACGGCCCACCCGGTGACTCCAACTCTCACCCAGGGCCCCGTTGTGGGGGGTACTCCTTATGCAGTCGGGAATGTTTTAGGGGTGACCGGGTTGGTCCAGGCTCCTTTTCAGATGCCTGCAGTTCCCGCCGTTCCTGTGTCGGCATTGCCGACTGTGGGGTATTCATTGCCCCTGGGGGACCATTTGGCACAAACCACCAAAGAGAAGATCTGGCGTGGGGAGAATGTGGACATCTTCTCCCTCCTTAACAGAGAACCCACCAAAGAGGAGAGGGAGGGGCAAGATGAGAAGGATAAGGAGCAGGCACGTCGTCGTAAGCCGCCGCGTACGTGGGCCAACTGGTTGCCGGCCTACCTCATATACATGGCGGTCTACCTCAGGGCCCGGCCGGATTTGGCAATTCCGATGGTCCAGTATTTGGACAACATTTACCGGGCGATGGTCGACTTCCCGGGCCCGTCGTGGTTGGCTTACGACGAGGAATTCCGTATGCGGATTCCCCTGCACCCCAAGATGAGGTGGGATGAGCCCTGCCAGAAGCTGTGGCTTCTGTATATGATGCCCAAGCGCCCTGCGCCTGGGGAGAGATAGCATTGTGGACATGCGGTCCAGCGAGCGGCCCCTGCACAGACACCCCGCCAGGTGGCGGGGCAGGGGGTTCCAGCCCGCCTGCTGTGCTGGACTTTCTCGTCCAATGGTTCCTGCAATAGGAAGAATTGCCGGTACAGGCATGAGTGTCCCTCTTGTGCTAGCCCCCATGCGGCCTCCGCCTTTCCCAGGACTGGAGGGATGCGGGGCAGAGGGAGGGGCGGACAAGGGGCTGGCAAGACTGCCACAGAGGGAGCTGGTTCACCGAAAGGCCCCCTCCCCAATTAATGTGGACATGTTGGAGCGTTGGCTCGCATTGTACCCGAAGGAGGAGGATGCGGTTTACCTGCTCCAGGGTTTTCGACTGGGGTTCCGTATTCCTTTCGTGGGTGATAGGTCCCCTCAGGATGCTCCCAACCTGTTGTCCCTTAGGGGGAGGGAGGAGGTGGCTGCTGCCAGCATTTACAAGGAGGTTCATGCGGGCAGGGTCGCTGGCCCTTTCCCTGCACCCCCGTTCCCCAACCTTAAGGTGTCACCCTTGGGCTTGGTGCCCAAGAAGTCACCGGGCGAGTTTCGCCTGATCCATCACTTGTCCTACCCAGCCGGCCGATCGGTCAACGATGCTATACCTGATGACCTTTGCTCGGTCAGGTATACATCGTTTGACCAAGCGCTACGCATGGTGCGCTCATGTGGCCCGGGTGCGCTGTTGGCTAAGTGCGACATTAAGTCTGCCTTTCGCCTCCTTCCGGTGCACTCGGGTGATTTTGAGTTGCTGGGTTTCAAGTTTCGGGGTGAATATTATTTTGATAAGGCCATGCCTTTTGGCTGTTCCATATCATGCTCGGCTTTCGAGCGTTTCAGCACATTCCTCCAGTAGGCTTTCGTCCGCAGGTCAGGGTCCCGGTCTGTAGCCCATTACCTGGATGATTTTTTGTTCGGGGGTGAACGGGGCTGGGACACGTGCACACGTCTCCTCAACACATTTCAGACGCTAATGGAGGAACTTGGTGTCCCTTTAGCGCCCGAAAAGACCGAGGGCCCATCTACCCAGTTAGTTTTCCTGGGGTTGGAGATTGACACGGTAGCGCAGGTTTCTGGGTTACCAGGGGATAAGGTGTCACGGATAGTGGCCCTTATCTCGGACTTGCTTGCTAAACGCAAGGCATCACTGAAGGAACTGCAGGTGCTACATGGTCACCTCAATTTTGCTTGCAGGGTCGTCGCACCGGGCAGGGCATTTGCTCGGCGCTTGTGCGACGCCATGACAGGCTTATCCAGGCCCCACCATAGGGTTAGACTGACCCGGGGTATCAGGGCAGACATGCTTATCTGGCTCCAGTTCCTGAGGGAGTTCAATGGGGTGTCATTTTGGAGGTCTGACCTCCTGGCTTCCCCTCATTTTCAGATACAGTCTGATGCCTCGGGGTCCCTGGGTTATGGCATGTACTTCAATGGGAAGTGGGCCTATGGTGGGTGGCCACCGGCCTGGGCAGGCACGGGTCGTCTGCGTGATCTTACGTATCTGGAATTTTTCCCTATCCTGGGGGCTTTGATGCTATGGGGCGAGGAGTGGGCCAACTCGGTCGTCCATTTCTGGTGTGACAATGCGGCCGTTGTCCACATTGTCAATTCACAGACTTCAAAATCACCCAGGGTCATGGACCTGGTGCGCCAGTTTGTATTGCGCAGGCTGCGCCTCAATGTTCTTTTCAGGGCCAGGCATGTCCCGGGGGTCAATAATGATATTGCTGACGCTTTGTCCGGCCTGCAGATCTCCCGGTTCCGCGCCTTGGCCCCGGATGCGGAGGAATTTCCCTCGCCACTCCCGGACGAGATATGGACCATTGGCAAGGAGAGGTGAACCGGGCGATCGGCATGTCGCTAGCGCCACGCACGCGTAAGGCGTATCACCACGCATTCAATTCTTTCAGAGCTTTCTGTGCCCAATCCCGGCTGCCGGACGCCTGGCCGATCCCAGTGGCCCATATACTTCGGTTCATGGTTTACCTGCATGCCCAGGGCCTTGCACCTCGCACCATAGCATCTAGGCTGTCAGCGTTGGCCTTTGTGGCCAAAGTAGGTGGTCATGCGGATAGTACCACTGACTTCCGTGTGAGACATGTTTTGGAGGGGTGGGTGCGGGAGCGTGGGCATTGCCCGGACGACCGCCACCCGATTTCCCCAGGGGTTCTTACCCAATTGGCCCGGGGCTGGCCTGGCCTCTGTTTTGATAGATATGAGGCAGCCTTATTTCATGCGGCCACAACGGTGGCCTTTTTTGGAGCGCTCCGCATCAGCGAGCTTGTGATGCTCTCTAAGGCGGATGCAAGTCGTAGGGCACTGGAACTCGAGGATGTCTATGTTGCCAAAGACTGGGCTCAGTTGAGGATACGCTCCTCTAAGACAGATCAGCATGGCGTAGGCAGTGGAGTAAGACTGCTACGGTGTTCTTTGGCAGACATCTGTCCGGTTGGTGCCCTACAGGAGTTTATTGCACTGCGTGGCACGCACCATGGCCCGTTTTTCTGTCACCAAGATGGGTCTCCCCTTACTAAATTTCAATTTTGGAAGGTGACAGGCAAAGCGCTTGCCAGTGTAGGCCTCCCGGGGGCCCGTTATGGCACCTATTCATTCAGAATAGGGGCGGCCTCCACTGCTGCTGCTTTTGAGTACTCCGGGGCTGAAATACGCCGTATGGGAAGGTGGGGATCGCAATGTTTTCAATTTTATGTCCGCCCTCTTCCACAGTGAGTACCAGCCTAGTCACCACATCTTTTCTCTCCCCGTTTTTTCCTTGACAGACCCTGGGTGTCGTATTACACCGGTGACAGTATGGCTGGTGGCCCATAGCTACGTGCACAGGGCAGCGCGTTACGCTGCAGCGACAGAGTGGGGACCCCGACTGGGACTGGGTGCATACGCAAGTCTCACATGGTATGGTAAGCCCGGGATGTTATGGCGGGAGCTGTTACCATTCCTTTTTTCAGGTCGGAATGCTGACCCGCCTGACATTCTGATCATACACCTTGGGGGCAATGATCTAGGCCAGGTCACCGGCTTATCGCTAAAGCATGCGATTTGCGGCGACCTCGCCTACCTGCATTACGTGTGGCCCGCCACAACCCTTGTTTGGTCGGACATGGTGCCGCGGCACACGTATAGGGGAGGGTTCGACCTCCCGGCCCTTGACCGGGCTAGACGTATGGTGAACAGGGCTGTGGCCCGGTTCATTGTCAGCAGGGGTTGGGGGCGGGTCAGTCCTCACCCCGCCATTAGTCTGCAAAATTATGACCTTTATGCAGGGGATGGGGTCCATCTGTCGCGAGGAGGTATGGACCTCCTGTTGGGTGATTGGCGAGCAGGCCTGTTGACCGAGCTGACGGTCTGGGGGGGGGGCGTCGAGCCTTCTTTGAAGCCCCTCCGTGTGGCGGGTAGCACTGGTAAGGTAAACATTATGACCCACAGGTATCCGGCAAGTTCGCAATTGACTGGACAACACTAGACAGGCATAAGTTGGTTAAACGTTGTCCGGTCAACGACGAACTAGGCGACGGGGTGATGGCTACAGCTAGACAGCATGCATCACCCCGTGATTTTACGGATACGCGTCAGAGGGTGGGGTCATTAGTTAGATATTGACTACGGTCAACAATTTGTTTGTTGTCAACAAACAAATTGATACAAATAGATACATTGTAACAATTGCCGTTGGCAATTTTGGGTGGTACCTTACCAGTGTTACTTCGGCCTGCTTGCCTTAAGAATTATGATTGGTCAATTACCAATAGAAATTTATAATTCGGACTAGGGCATGAATCAATAAATGTGGCCCAATGCCGTTATCCACTTTCATCAGTGTCTGAGTCCTTTATTGGGGGGTGCGCCTGCAAAGGGTAACCGAGGAAGCACAATCCACAAAGAGAAACGAAGCCCTAGCACAAATGTTACCTCTACCGAGGAGAAGGGGTTCAGGAAAGGACACTCCTCAAGGGGTTGCTACAGACTAGGTCAGGGGTGGCCAAAGTTTTTATGTCGTGGGCCTGACCACACCCCTGAACAGCTGAGTGGGCCGGACCATGCCCCCTGGAAGAGGGCACTTTTACGGCTGTTGTAAATGCACACACTTCTGCGTTTACAACAGCCACGGATGCGTTTGTGCATGTTTTATGTGCATGCATTTGCTCATGTTTTATGGCTGCATGTGCATGTTTTATGTTTTATGTGCATATGCATGCATTTGTGTATGTTTTATGGCTGACATAAATACACCCACTTTCACTTCCGGGTGTAGTGGAGGCGGCGAAGGGCCAGATGGAATAGCATCATGGGCTGGGGCCAACCCATGGGCTGTAGGTTGGGAACCCCTGGACTAGGTGATCATCTTTTAAAGACTGAGACTTCATGTTGTTTTTTCTTACAATTTACCAGTAGGTTAAGTAATCCATCCTTATGAAATGACAAACATCTTACAGTAAAACTTGTTAATAACGCTCAGATTCTCCTTGAATCTACATGACATGGAATTTACTTTGAACAGAAACTTAGTTCTGTTTGAACTTTTTAAGACCACAGACAAGAGAACACAGTGGTAAGAACAGCAAGGGTAAACAAGGGTAAACTCCAAAAACAATGTTATTGCTAAATAAAAGATAAACACTTTCATTTCTTAAAAAAAAGTTTCTTTTTGAAGACATCATGTTGAAACCTTCTTCCTGGCAACATGTGTCAGTTCTATGGGGAAAAAGAGAAGCTGCTTATGCTATGTTCTCCCAATGTTCTTGAATGCTTACCTTCTGTCTTCTGTTGTGGCTTCTCACTGAAAGCTAGCAATGGAGACTGGGACCTCTGGATGACAGGAACAGGAAGGTCACTGAATGTTATGGTATCCTTGCCACCTACAATTTAGAGGATGTGGGAACATTAACTCAACAACAAAACTGAAATATGTTGGGGGGGGGGGGTAAAACAAACATTTAAATGTAAAGAAAAAATTATATCTTATATTAACCAGGATAAAGTTATTTCAAAAATCATAGTTTCATTAGTGATGTTCTACAGGAGAGAGAGAAAATGCTCTAAGATCCAAAAATCTTCTACAAGTCAACACTATTAAAGCAAACAATTACATTTTGTGCCAGCATATCTAATTCTGCCTCTATAACTATTTCATAAAACTATATTCTGGGTCAGTATTTTCACACAGATTTCATTTATACATGTATATAGAAAATATAAATTTGATTGTATGTGATTCACTTTCCTTTTTAAAGTGACTCATGAACACTGCCCTTGCGCTGTTCCCAGGATGTTTGCAAGAAGAAGTTCCACAACATTTGTACGGGTGGATTTTAATCCTTAAACTCCAAAAACAAATTGTTTTTTCCTGAAAAAGTACTCCCAAGGACACTCTCAAAAAGAAAACATTGGAAAAGCAAAATCAAGTGGCCTTCAGTTCACAGAAGAGGAAAATAAGATTATGCAAGCGCGGCGCCAAAATGGCCGCCGCGCCCTTTGCGGCCCCCCCCCCCCACAGGACAGAGAATCCGGGTAGTTAGGGGCGTGGCCACCGCCTTGATAAAAGGGGTGGCCACGAGGCAGCCGTGCTGCCATTTTGCCTCAGCGACGGAGCGGAGAAGTTTTTCCCCCTGCGTCTCCGTCGCTCGTTGGTGCTACCGGGAAGCCTTTTAGTTCCGTTTACTAGCTAGCTTCCCTTTCTGCTGCGGTGAGATGCCTTCCAAAAAGAAGGCTGCTGCGAATGCAGCTCGGGTGGTTCGGAGGCGTAATCCGGGTCGGAGGACCGCGGTGCCGCCTCCCCAGCAGCCACCTTTGCCATCCCCGGCCGGGGCTAGTGGCATGGGGGCTATCGCCCCTTGGCCCGATCAAAGTGCGGGCGCGGAGGGAGCTCCGGCCCGCGGCCCGCGAGCGGTGGGCACCGCTCATCCTCCTGCTCAATCGGTTGGGCCTATTCCTGTTGGGCCGCAGCCTCTCCCGGGGCCCTCTAGCCTTGGGGGGTGGCCCGGCTCCCTGCCTTGGCAGGTTAATCCACCAGCCCTCCCGGGCTTCGGCGGTAGTCAATGGCAATATACGGCCCCTGGGGTGCAGGGACCTGTCCCCATGCAAGGATCAGGTGGGCCGGCCGGCTCTTTACCCATGGTTAATGTGGACTCCTTACTGGCCCGTATTGCGGCCCTCGAGGCGTCTTTGGCCCGGGCCAGTCAGGCAGGTGCCCCTTTTGGGGTACCTTTGGAGGCGCTAACGGCAGCAGGACAACAGCCGGCGGGGAGGGTTGAGCTGCTGCAGGCGGGTGGCGCGGCTACGGCCACTGCCTCGCAGCTCCCCAGCCAGCAACCTGGTGCGGGTCAAGCCCCGGTGATGAGCTCTACATCGGTCGTGAGCTCCGACGCCCCCAGTGGGCCAGAACCCCCGGTGGGGGCGGCCCGCGGGGGTGCAGCATGTGAGTATACGGTGCAAACGAGTACATCTACACATATTCCCAATATAGGGGGGGCCTTTCAGTGGCCTTGGCCTCGCTCGGGTGGTGCGGGGACTACCCCTCTGGTGCCCCACCCGGCGACAACGACTGCCACCATGCCCACGGGGGTGGGCCTAGGCTCTTACACTGCTGGTAATGTCTTGGGGGTGGCAGGGTTAGCTCCGGCTCCCTTTACCAGGCCTGTTGTCCCCTTTTCGGCTTTGCCGACGGCAGGGTATTCCTTGCCACTGGGCGATCACTTGGCACAGGCTACCAGAGAAAAGATTTGGAGGGGGGAGTATGTAGATATCTTCTCACTCCTGAACAGAGAGCCCACCAAGGAAGAAAGGGAGGGTCAGGATGAGAAGGACAAGGAGCAGGCACGCCGCCGTAAGCCGCCGCGTACCTGGGCTAATTGGCTCCCCGCTTATTTGATATATATGGCGGTATATTTGAGGGCGTGGCCGGATCTAGCTATTCCCATGGTCCAATATTTGGACAACATATATAGGGCGATGGTAGATTTCCCGGGCCCCTCATGGCTAGCATATGATGAGGAATTCCGTATGAGGATTCCCCTCCATCCCGAGATGAGATGGGATGAGCCCTGCCAGAGACTGTGGCTCTTGTATATGACACCCACACGCCCTGCCCCGGGGGATAGATACCATTGTGGACATGCGGTCCAGCGAGCAGCTCCAGCGCAGGTTACCCGCCAACCGGCGGGGCAGGGGGTTCCAGCCCGCCTGCTGTGCTGGACTTTCTCGTCAAATGGTTCCTGCAATCGAAAGAACTGCAGGTATAAGCATGAGTGTCCCACGTGTTCTGGTCCCCATGCAGCCTCGGCTTGTCCCAAGCCTGGGGGGGCGCGAGGCAGAGGGAGGGGTGGACAGTGAGCTGGCAAGGCTGCCACGGAGAGAGCTAGTTCTCCAAAAGGCACCCTCCCCAATTAAGGTGGACATGCTGGAGCGCTGGCTCGCATCGTACCCAAAGGGGGAGGACAGAGAGTATCTCATTCACGGTTTTAAGCAGGGATTTCGTATCCCTTTTATGGGTGTTAGATCACCTCAGGATGCTCCCAACCTGTTATCCCTCAGAGGAAGGGAGGAGGTGGCTGCGGCCAGCATTAAAAAGGAATTAGACGCGGGCAGGGTCGCTGGACCTTTTCCTGCACCCCCTTTTCCCAACCTTAAGGTTTCACCATTGGGTTTGGTTCCCAAAAAGTCCCTAGGTGAGTTTCGCCTTATTCATCATTTGTCCTACCCAGCCGGCAGATCGGTCAACGATGCTATACCTGATGACCTTTGTTCGGTCAGGTATACATCGTTCGACCATGCGCTGCGCATGGTGCGCTCGTGTGGCCCGGGTGCCTTGCTGGCCAAGTGCGACATTAAGTCAGCTTTTCGCCTCTTGCCAGTGCACCCGGGTGACTTTGAATTGCTGGGTTTTAAATTTAAAGGGGAATATTATTTTGATAAGGCCATGCCTTTTGGCTGCTCCATATCATGCTCGGCCTTCGAGCGTTTTAGTACTTTCCTAGAGTGGGCTTTTGTCCGCAGGTCAGGGTCCCGGTCTGTAGCCCATTACCTGGATGACTTTTTATTCGGGGGTGAACGGGGCTGGGACACGTGTGCACGTC
The DNA here is from genome assembly GCA_035047345.1 of Bradypodion ventrale. Lineage (NCBI taxonomy): Eukaryota > Metazoa > Chordata > Lepidosauria > Squamata > Chamaeleonidae > Bradypodion > Bradypodion ventrale. Next base: position 114,397,093 of record JAWDJE010000005.1, on the reverse strand, counting down.
TCCTCAATACATTTCAGACGCTAATGCAGGAACTTGGTGTCCCTTTAGCGCCCGAAAAGACCGAGGGCCCATCGACCAAGTTAGTATTCCTGGGGGTTGAGATTGACACAGTAGAGCAGGCTTCTAGGTTGCCGGGCGATAAGGTGTCCAGGATAGTGACCCTTATCTCGGAATTGCTGGCCAAGCGTAAGGCATCCCTGAGGGAACTCCAGGTGCTACATGGGCACCTTAATTTTGCCTGCAGGGTGGTCGCACCGGGCAGAGCTTTTGCCCGGCGCTTATGCGACACCATGGCAGGGTTATCCAGGCCCCACCACAGAGTTAGGCTCACCCGGGGTATCAGGGCAGACATGTTCGTCTGGTTGCAATTCCTGAGGGAGTTTAACGGGGTCTCATTTTGGAGGTCGGACCTCCTGGCTTCCCCCAATTTCCAGATCCAGTCTGATGCCTCAGGATCCCTGGGTTATGGGATGTACTTCAATGGGAAGTGGGCCTATGGTGGGTGGCCACCGGCATGGGCAGGCACAGGTCGCCTGCGGGATCTCACATACCTGGAATTTTTTCCCATTCTGGGGGCTTTGATGCTATGGGGCGAACAGTGGGCTAATTCGGTAGTGCATTTTTGGTGCGACAATGCTGCTGTGGTACACATTGTCAATGCACAGACTTCTAAATCGCCCAGGGTTATGGATTTAGTGCGCCATTTTGTGCTGCGCTGCCTGCGCCTCAATGTCTTGTTCAGGGCCAGGCATGTCCCAGGGGTTAATAATGATATTGCTGATGCTTTATCCCGCCTGCAGATCTCCCGGTTCCGCGCCTTGGCCCCGGATGCGGAGGAATTTCCCTCGCCACTCCCGGACGAGATGTGGACTATTGGCAAGGAGAGGTGAACCGGGCGATTGGCCTTTCACTAGCGCCACGCACGCGTAAGGCGTATCAACAAGCACTCAGTTCATATAGGGCTTTTGCCACTCAATTTCACTTGCCAGAGACCTGGCCTATTCCGGTGGACCATGTACTGCGGTTCATGGTCCCCCTCCATGCACAGGGCCTTGCACCTCGCACCATAGCATCCAAGCTCTCGGCGTTGGCTTTTATGGCCAAAGTAGGGGGTCATGTGGATACCACCTCTGACTTCCGTGTGAGACACGTTTTGGAGGGGTGGGTGCGCGAGCGCGGGCGTTGCCCGGACGACCGGCACCCTATTTCCCCAGGGGTTCTTACCCAGTTGGCCCGGGGCTGGCCAGGCCTCTGTTTTGATCATTATGAGGCAGCCCTTTTTCATGCAGCCACAACGGTGGCATTTTTTGGAGCGCTCCGCGTCAGCGAACTCGTGATGCTGTCTAAGGCGGATGCAAGTGGTAGGGCACTGGAACTCGGAGATGTCTACGTTGCCAAAGACTGGGCCCAGTTGAGGATTCGCTCCTCAAAAACAGATCAGCACGGCGTAGGCAGTGGAGTAAGACTGCTACGGTGTTCTTTGGCAGACATCTGTCCGGTTGGTGCCCTACAGGAGTACCTGGCACTGCGTGGCAGGCACCATGGCCCGTTTTTCTGTCACCAAGATGGGTCTCCCCTTACTAAATTTCAGTTTTGGAAGGTGACAGCCATAGCCCTCACCAGGGTGGGTTTTTCAGGTGCCCGTTATGGCACACATTCGTTCCGTATTGGTGCAGCCTCTACAGCAGCTGCTTTTGGGTACTCGGGGGCTGACATACGCAGCATGGGGAGGTGGGGCTCACAGTCTTTTCAGTTTTATGTGCGCCCACTCCCGCCATGAGTACCAATTCAGTCACCTTACCTTCCTTTTTTCTCAATTTTATTGCAGACCCTGGGTGTCGTATTACACCGGTGACAGTATGGCTGGTGGGCCACAGCTATGTGCACAGGGCAGCGCGTTACGCTGCGGCGACAGAGTGGGGACCCCGACTGGGACTGGGTGACCACGCCAGTCTCGCATGGCATGGTAAGCCTGGGATGTTATGGCAGGAGCTGAGGCCTTTCCTTTTTTCTGGCCTGGGGGCTGACCCGCCTGACATTCTAATTATCCACCTGGGGGGCAATGATTTGGGCCAGGTCACCGGCTTATCGCTCAAGCATGCGATTTGCGAGGAACTCGCCTACTTGCACTATGTCTGGCCTGCCACAACCCTGGTTTGGTCGGACATTGTTCCGCGCCACTCTTACAGAGGGGGCGTTAACCTCCTTGCGCTTGACCGCGCGAGGCGCGCGGTCAACAAGGCGGTGGCGCGGTTTCTTACCACCAGGGCTTGGGGACGGGTTAGTCATCACCCCGATATTAGTCTGCAAAATTATGACCTCTATGCAGGGGATGGGGTCCATCTGTCGCGAGGAGGTATGGACCTCCTGTTGGGTGACTGGCGAGCAGGCCTGTTGACCGAGCTGACGGTCTGGGGGGGGCGTCAGGTCTTCTGTGAAGCCCCTCCGTGTGGCGGGTAGCACTGGTAAGGTAAACAGTATGACCCACAAGTATCCGGCAGGTTCGCAATTGACTGGACAACACTAGACAGGAATAAATTAGTTAAACGTTGTCCGGTCAACGACGAACCAGGCGATGGGGTGATGGTGATTGCTAACCAGCATGCATCACCCCTGTGATTTCACGGATACACGTCAGAGGGTGGGGTCATGAGTTAGTTATTGACTACGGTCAACAATTTGTTTGTTGTTGACAAACAAATTGATACAAATTGATACATTGTAACCAATTGCCGTTGGCAATTTTGGGGTGGTACCTTACCAGTGTTACTTCGGCCTGCTTGCCTTAGGAATTATGATTGGTCGTTTTACCAATACAAATTTATAATTCGGACTAGGGCATTGAATCAATAAATGTGGCCCTTTGCTGTTATCCACTTTCAATGTTGTCTGTGTCCGTTATTGGGGGGGTGCGCCTGCAATGCAAGCGCGGCGCCAAAATGGCCGCCGCGCCCTTTGCGGGCCCCCCCCACAGGACAGAGAATCCGGGTAGTTAGGGGCGTGGCCACCGCCTTGATAAAAGGGGTGGCCACGAGGCAGCCGTGCTGCCATTTTGCCTCAGCGACGGAGCGGAGAAGTTTTTCCCCTCCACCCCCTCCCTAGTTAACAGTGTGATTATGGTCGCTTCGGGGCCGGGTGGGAATTTTTGGTTGGGACCCATATTGGCTTCGGGTCCTGGCTTTTTTGCCCACCCCACACTGTGGCTATGGTTTGATATAGGGGTCTTTCTCCATTACTACTGTTGACTTTGGTCACATGGGCGGGTAGCACTGGTAAGGTAAACAGTATGACCCACAAGTATCCGGCAGGTTCGCAATTGACTGGACAACACTAGACAGGAATAAATTAGTTAAACGTTGTCCGGTCAACGACGAACCAGGCGATGGGGTGATGGTGATTGCTAACCAGCATGCATCACCCCTGTGATTTCACGGATACGCGTCAGAGGGTGGGGTCATGAGTTAGTTATTGACTACGGTCAACAATTTGTTTGTTGTTGACAAACAAATTGAAACAAATTGATACATTGTAACCAATTGCCGTTGGCAATTTTGGGGTGGTACCTTACCAGTGTTACTTCGGCCTGCTTGCCTTAGGAATTATGATTGGTCGTTTTACCAATACAAATTTATAATTCGGACTAGGGCATTGAATCAATAAATGTGGCCCTTTGCTGTTATCCACTTTCAATGTTGTCTGTGTCCGTTATTGGGGGGGTGCGCCTGCAAAAACTTTTACAAGCAGTCCAGATTGGACAATGCCAGCATAGCAGCCAACCATAAGATTCTAGTTTTATCAAGATTTACAAAGACATTCTGATGTACCATGAATGTCTGAGTGCAGACATGAGTAAACTCAATCTACCAGCGTAACGTACTGATTGCTCAGAGCATAAACTATGGAGTGTAGCTACAAATCTTGCATTGTCTTTGAATCAAGGCATGCCACTCCTTCTCATCCCTTCAATATAGGACTAATGAGAATAAACTGTTTTTCAACACTGTAGAGATTACTGAGATCATGGAGCTCCTAAAAAGGCAGTCTATAAATAACAAATATTATTGGATTAGTGCTGCATTCCATTTTTAAATAACTAGACTCCCATAAATGAGAAGTGTCTGCAAAAGTATGGGGATGTTCTTTGCATGGCACATTTTTGTAAGATTTTTCTATAGCTTTTGTATTACCAGTAATCCAAAGATAAAACCAGACAGTTATGGTTTCTTTATAATAATGAATCCTAGGAATATAAAAAACCAGTAACATATAAATAGTACCTATAATTGACTAATGCCTACAATCACAAAGCACATTAGCTTACTGCTTCTAGCTTGAAACACCCCAAACAAGCCCTTTATTCAGTATGTATTGACGTTTGTCCTTTGAGAGCCAGCTCCTTGTCTCATTTCAAATGGAAAAACAACATGAGTCACTTCTGAAAACAGTCATAAGCCTTCTGGGAGAGAAACAATTATGCGTATAGAGAGTGTTTATCAAAATGGCCCTGTAGGCACTAACATAGGAGACATCAAGAGTGTTGATGATAATGGATTTTTTTTGGGAAATGTCAATATTAAAATAGTAACCTATTCTTATGCCAGATCTAATAACTCCTTCTTGCTGCAGCTATCAACATAATCCAATTGAAGCCTCTCCAAGAGATGATTCCATGGACATTTCACAAATCAAAGAACGTCTGGCCCCCACAGTATCTTGTTATGAAGGGCAATTTCCCTTGCCATAGGGAAACTTTGTTAAACACAGGATTGGGAGAAGAGAGAAACTCTTTAAAAAGAGAGAAAATTTTCAGAACAAAAAGTAGATGATGTCCATATTATGCCAAATCTGAAGAACTACATTATGTTATATACAAGGATGTGATAGACAAGGTGTAGTTCTCTAGCTGATACTGGACTCCAGCCCCTATCAGCCACAACTAATATGGTCAATGGTCAGGGACAAAAGAATAGACCCTTGTTCCCTATTTTTGTAACAAGAGGCTTTTGTTTGAAAAGACAGCATATACTGGAAATTGTTTGAGAACACTTGGGGCAAAGCGGCAGCTAGTAAGGAAAGAGGTAAGTATCCTTTTCTCAGACTCCATTGCTTCTCTGAGAAAGAAAAAGTACAGTGGAACTCCGGATAACGACAGCACCGGATAAGGACAAATCTGGATAACTGCAGCAAATTTTTAGAAAAGATTTGCACCAGACAGAGTCATTTTGTCATTAACCGGTGAATTGTGTTTGATCTCCTATCTTGTCACACTATTTGGGGCCGAAAAAAATCACCATATTTGGATGCATTTTTCTGGCTCTTTGCCTCCCAGCAACCTCTGGGAGGGTGGGAGGACCTTTTTCATGCTATTCCAACCTTCCTAGGAGGTCCCTGAGCCTCACAACAGCTGAAAATAGTTGCAGCCGCCATTTTGGGGAGGGCGGGGGACCTGATCTGCGCTGTTTCCAACATCTGTCAGCCCCCCTAGATGCTGCTGCAAGGCAAAACCTGCAGCCAAGGAGGGAGTTTCCCACAGCATTTTGCCTTGCAGCAGTGCTCAAGGGGGTCGGGGGACATTGGAAACCGCGCGGATCCGGGTCCCACGCCCTCCCCAGATAACCGGATAATGCTTAAAACCGGATAACAACACGACTTGTGGAATGAAATTTTGTCATTATCCGGAGTATTACTGTACCTTGCTTCTAATACAGTGTTTCCCAACCTTTGGTTTTTGGACTTCAATTCCCAGAAGCCTAAGTTAATTTCTCAAAGTACTGATCAGCAAATGTACTGATGTAGGCTTCTGGGAATTTAAGTCCCCCTGTGAGGCATGGGCCCCACGTTGGGAACCACTGTTCTAATACATACATTTGCATATTAATGCACGATGCCTAATAAGGTGCAGCTAATAGCAATTATCAATTACACTTATATACTACTCCATAGTGCTTAGTGCACTCACTGGGCAGTTTACTGGGTCCTCATTTTACAGACCTTGGAAGGATAGAAGACTGAGCCAACCCTGATCCCTGTCAGGATTGAAATCACAATGTTTTGGCTACAGTGCAGCGGTTGGACCACTGAGTCACCAGAGCAGCTAATATTTTAAGAAGGAAATTAGTTTAAACCAGCTACTTTAAACTTATCTTCAATAAAATTTGTTGTACACTAAGTTTCGCACAAGCATTCTGCTTGAAAATGGCATCCTTGTGGTGACTGACAGTCCCGCCCCCCATTCAGTCCCTTGAAACATCTACTGAATAAAGATTAGCATGATGTCTTATGCTGAGTCAGACTGCTGATCCTCCTTCTTTAACAGTTATTTGGAAATGTTAGGAATTGAACCTTAGGGTCAGCCTACACATACAACTTTATCTCTAACTCTGATCCATGGGCCTCATTATTATACACTGCACTGACAGCCATCACCACAAGTAGCCTGGCCAAGCAGCTATTGTGGGATATGGTGTAGGAGGAGGAGGCTACCTGTAGTATCATGAAACAATCAGAGAGCAGAGGCTATATTTGCCAGATGCTTTTTTGGCACTATTCCTATAGAAAGGGAAGCATGTGCAACTTCTAAAAGAGACATGATACACTAAAAACAATTGAACAACTTTAAGTCAGTGGTGTAGATGGGGCTGTGGTGGCCCAGTGGTTAAGAAGCTTGCCTTGTTAGCTGGAAGGCAGGCAAGTTGGCAGTTCAAGACCTGGGTACTGCATGACAGTTTGAGCACCTGTCTCTGTCCCAGCTCTTGCCAACCTAGCAGTTTGAAAGCAAGAAATTGCAAGTAGATAAATAGGGACCACTTTGGTGGGGAAAGATCTTGGGGACATGAAAAGAGCCTCATTCAGGTTTCCTCTGAGCGGAGTTTCTCTAGCAAAAAATCTTTTCAATCCAGAATAATTTTTGACACGAAATTACAGTATTATTATAGTGGTGTAGATCTGTCTGTAATCTCCATTTATCATTAACATCTGTATGGTCCATTGGGTTTGCACTAACAAAGTGTAAACCACAGGAAGCCAGCATTCTGGAAATGAACCATACATAGCTACCCTAGAGGACTATTTTCATAACTACCAAGATAAAAAGGGGAAATTGCCTTAATATGAAAAATAAACAAAGTTACAAATCACATAATCCTACAGAACTTGCAATTTTTATATTCAGAATGGTTTCCTATCCTTTCTTAGTACCATTTCACCAATTAAAAATAATTTTACACATTCATCCTTATTCCTCCTGTTGCCATCTAATTTAGTTGAACATCTTAATCTGACATATATTTTTTTTGGGGGGGGGAGCCCGATAGATAATATTTCCATTTATTTGCATGCAATGGTAATACTTAATGCACCACTAAGGATATTTACTAAAAAATATGTATATCAAGCAAAACCTACTCCCAAATCCCACTGAGACATTGTAGCTCAGGCCTTCAGGCAGCAAGAAAAAGGAAGAAGAAGAAAAAGAGAGAACAATTATTATATAAATATCAATTTAATGTCTAAACAGAAACACTAGAGAAAGATACTCTGAGATCAATGCCTGTCTTATGACTGCTCAGTTTTGAAAGTCTAAAACACTTTATTTAGTGGATTATGTAGTCCTTGGGAAAGAAGATCAAAACAAGAGTGTGAACTCAAAAAAGAAAAAAGAAATCTGATCTCAAAGAAAGGTGTAAAATCACGGCTTGCAGCATGTTTGTACATCATATTTTGGTTTTAAAGTATTTTTCTGATTTCTATGTTTGTAAGCTAACGAACAGGTCTTACTGTAGAGTTTCTCCATACAAACATTGTGTCACCTGCTTTGAGAATCATGGAAAATTCAATATGGCAGGCTACTTTCCAGTCACTGCCAACAAATGAGAAACTAAGAATAATTATGCTGGAGCAAATCAAAATTCTAATTTGGCCTAGCATCCTGTTCTCATAGCAGCCACAGTAGCCCATGCGAACCCCCTAGCAAAACATGAGTCCAACTGCATCTTCCCATTCATTTTCTCTACCTACTGATATTGAGAGGCATGACATCTTTTATATTGGAGGTAATAAGAGCTGCCACAGTAGGCAGTGTCTCACCATCTTATCCTCTATGAGAGGAGACCAAGTAAGCCAATGTTCTCTGGTGGTTATGCCCTGACAGCTACATGAAGATGTCACACATTGGGGCACTTTCTATCACTCCATTCCAGTGTACGCCTGTTTAGGATTGCAGCCATACTGTATCTACAGCATCTTTCTTTCATCTGAAAAATCGAAGGCACTTCAGTCTAACCGCAGTGAGCATAATAACATCTATTTTTAATCTTACTTCTGCTTTAAATATCATTGCCTGAAGAACAGAGAATGTAGTTCAAACTGGATAAAATGCTAGCTGGTTCTGTAAAAGGAATCAATTTACAGGATCTATATTTCTAGGCCTTATTTACATAATCCTTTTTAGATTCATGAAAGACAGGGGCAGAAGATATTTATGGACGTCAAAGCTGCTGAATAGCTTGGGGACAAAACAAAGAAATGGCTCTTTTAATATTAAACATCATAAAGCCAAAACAAAATGTTTGGCAGTTATAAAAAAGAATATATAGTTTACTAGAAGCATTTCCCAGAACAAAATGTCTAAGTTTGAATATTATCCAGATTAAAAATATAGTACTTTCCATGTTCATAATATCCGCTAGCTATTCATTAATTCATTCATTCATTGTATGATGAACTTCAGTTGTCTGCATTAATATTGATATATACAGTAAGCACAAATTGTCCATCTCAAGTTCCTAGCTATAGTTCAAAGTCCAGGTTTGAAAGCCATTCAAGGGTTTCATCTGTGGCACTATGCAAGTCCTCCAATGTGCCTCCAAACACGCGTAAAGGACACCTAAATATAATGTGGTCCATGGTTTGGTCTTCTACACAATCACACTTCCATCCCCATGTGAACAGAGTGGCTTCACATCTACCACAGCGAGTGCTCTATATCAGGAGTTAAACATTTTAAGCCGGGGGGCGGATCATGCTCCCTCAGACAGTTTCGGGGGCTGGAATGCCATTTTGCCCTTCCTCTACCACATGACACTTCCTTCTGTGGTGGAGGTGGTGGTGGGGGCACATGAAATGGTGCTGTGGGCCACATCTGGCCCATGGGTCACAGGTTGAGAATATCTGCTATATATTCAATATATCTTATTATATCTGCATTATATACCCTGTATACCCTGCATTATATACCCTGTCCTACCAATGTTCAAACAGATACCACTTGAAGGCAATCAAAGCATGACTCTGTAGCCTATAGACCTGCAGAAAATCCAAATAACTATAGCATGTGATTTATGTTTGACAACAAGAAAAATGGAGATGCCACTAGTAGACAAACTTTGCCTGGCAGGCTGAGTCCACCAATGGACCAATTGATGAAGATGTCCTCACCCTTTTTTTAGTGGAAACCCCAGTACTGTGCAAAAGTCTTAGGCTACCACCAGCTTTGTTGTTTTTGTTGTTGTACCTGATCTGTATAAATTGATGTCATGAGGTCTCACTCTTATGTCTGATGAAGAGGACTTGATCCACAAAAGCTCACATTTAAATGCAGGAGTTAGTTTTTAAGGTGCCACATCATTTTTTGTCTTTTGTTGTTGTTTTGTTTACTCTCTGATACGCTTGTACAAACTAACATGGCTGCCACTTCAAAAATTTCAAAGTTTGGAAATAATCCCCGCTGAACTTAATGGGATTTACTTCTGATTAAACCTGTATAGGTGAAGGTGCTTATTGTATACTTTTGTTTTGGGGAACAAAGCCATTGTAAAGGGAAGAGGTTTGGTGACCCTTCTGTCTTTATTCATGTCAGAGCATTGCACAGTTTAAAATTATGGACATATATTCAAACATATTAAAATAGCAATAGCAATTACAATTATACACCACCCATAGCACATAGAGCACATAATTAGCCTCTTACTCCAAACACCCTGGGGACTAATTTTACCAACCTCAGAAGGATGGCATGCTGAGTCAACCTCAATCCCATTGGGATCAAACTCAGATTGTGATCAGAACAACAATAAACTAGTTTTAGTAATGAAGTATCATCTGTGGCTTCCAGAGATTGAAATATGTTGTTTCATAATAGGTTTACTATCTTTTAAAATTTCATTCATTCATTCATTCATTCATAGTGGCAAGTGACTCTCTGGTTTACACTATTCAACAGTTCATAACACTCAATGTTCACCTACATGGTTAGAAAAAAATACATAGAACACTCTGTGACATCTTAAGTACTTCTAGATACAGGAATGTTGTTTAAATTTTAAATTTCTGTATAAATTCATTCCTACCTTTAGCATGCTTATAGAGAGAAAGGTTCTAGCTTCATGAATCATAAAAAGCATTCAGTCATGCAATTTCCTAGCAGCATTCCCAAATCGTATAATTCTCAAAATTTTACCATTTGATTTTTAAAAATCAAAATAGTTTGACCAGTTCTACCATAAAGCTTTGGAATGTGGCTTATGTAATAAAGGTATCTTTAGAAACAATTCAGTATCATGAAAATCTTGTTATTTGTCATTTGTAAAGAAAAAAGAAAAGAAAAGAATATTTTTTCTTTAGCTGATTTTCATACTGCTTTTCTTATATAGATTCAACAAACCTAACAACAAATAATTTTAAATTCTAGTTTCAAGTATAATGTGCAACTGCTGAGACTTGACTTGATCAAGACTAATTTAAGCCCCATTGATTTCAAACGATCTACTTTAAGTATGATTAAATCTGGAGCCAACATTCTCTTCACATAGCAGAAGCAGCAACAGTGGGATTCATCAAGTTTGCCCCGTTTGCCAGAACCGGTAGCAGAAATTCTAACTGGCCCCGCCCATCCACATTTTGAAATAAAGTACTGTAGCATACCTGTCAAGTTTTGGATTTGAAAATAAGAGAAATTTCCTGGCCAAAACAGGAGACTTGACAGCTATGCTTATTCTGTGTAGCCCTCCAGTGGCGGCATTAGGGCATTGCAGTCTAACTAATACGGGAGGACGGTGGGAAAGAGGGTAAAATACAGGAGTTTCCCGGCCAATACGGGAGACGTGACAGCTATGTACTGTAGTCCTAATTTGGGTGCAATGCAGGGATTTCCACTGGCTACACCCACCATACCACACCCACGGAGTAGGTAGTAAAAAAAATTGAATCCCACCACGGAGTAGTAGTAGAAGTAGTAGTAGTAGTAGTAGTAGTAGTAGTAGTAGTAGTAGTAGTAGTAGTAGTAGTAGTAGTAGTAGTAGTAGTAGTAATGAGTTTTTCCACTAACCTGGAAGACTCCACAAACCAGAAACTTCTAATGTTCTTAACTTTTTTTCCAACTCTGCTACACGATTGCCGAGGATTCTAAAATAAAGATATATTCATGACAGAATGCTTTTAAAATGATGGCAATCCTGGAATAATGAGAATATGTTCAGTTTAAGGTCTCATTTTGCAAGGGCAGACACACATTCCATTACAAATTTTTTAAAATACATTTTAAGCACTTATAAATATATATTATATGTTAATCCTGTTTATAGTTACCTATTTTTCATATCAGGCTAGAAATGTCTTTAACAACTCAGATGAAACTGAAATATAATATATTATACATAATCCACCTCTTGCTGAAGTTGCTGTATGATCTCAGGACATGTTCATGTTTCCTGCCACATTTATGGAGTACATAAATTGGTCCAGTGAGTTGTTACAATTAATCATTAATTTCTGCCTTCGTATTTGCTCAAATCCTTACTGCTCTTTGCTACTGTGCATCTAGTCATGGTTCCTATGGAGTTATTATTTAGATAACTCACAATAGGATCTGTGTCTGAAGAGGGGAAGAAGGAGCAGGGCACTCTAAACAGCAGATATATAGAGCATAGAAGAGCATGCTAACTCATGATATATATCACAAATTAAGAGTAAGGGAGGTTTTATGGTCTCTGTGCCACAGACAGACATCCAAAATGCAGTGATGATATTCCACAGAGGTATAACATGAATCATCGTGTATGTACTTAGTAGTTATGTCAAAAGCTTCTGGTCTGTGAGTTCTTCTGTAAAATTGAGAAGAGTTGTGCATTTTAAAAAGTTAACAAAAATGTTGTTCAAATATTGGAGCCACTCTCCAGGCACCTTAAAAGGTAATTGTGCAAAATATAACCCCCGCCCCCACCCACCCAAAAATCTGGGTACTTTTACCAATCTTGGAAGGATGGAAGGCTGAGTTAACCTTAAAACTATTGGGATCAAACTCAGATTTCTACATGGTATAAACATAAGAAGCCCAATACTCAAAATGATGAGGCTTAGGTTAATTCTTCCATAAGTTCCACTGATCCAAATGGGCTTATTCTAATTGTGAATTACCATGCTAAAGTAAGTTACAGTTAAGAGCAGGTCCACTTGAATCAGTGGAGATGAATCAGTAAACCCCCACTGATTCCATAGGCCTACTATACTGTGATTTAAAGCAACATGGTTTTGACCACTAACCATAGCTTAAGGCAGTGATGGCCAACCTTGGCACTCCAGGTGTTCTCAAACTTCAATTCCCAGAAGCCCTGATCAACAGGAGTGCTGACTTGGGCTCCTGGTAACTGAAATTCAAGAACACCTGGAGTGCCAAGGTTCGCCATTACTGGCTTAAGATATCAGAATAATGTTATCTGACTCTTTTAGCACAACAAGCTCACTGCTATCTATCTATCTATCTATATCTATATCTATATCTATATCTATATCTCTCTCTCTCTTTATACACACACACACACACACACACACACACACACACACCTGACACAGGTCTTTTCCACATTCTCTTTTCACCAATGTGGTTGATTGACATTGTTATTACTTGTATTACTAGTGTATCACTAGTGTATTACTAGTGTATCATAGTTACACTAATTGGAGTATTCTCTATGTTAGGCTCTTACTTTAGAAAAGTTCATACAACAGATTTCAAGCTTCAGCTAATTGCAAATGAAAGTACCTACTTGTTAGTTTGCCTTTGATGCTGAATGACCATATTTTTCTCATGGATTGTCTCTAGTAAAGCAGTAGCCAAAGATTTAAGGTCAGAAATGGACTGTGGTGTGGCTGGTAGGCTACATCCATGGTCTTCTGATAACAGTTCTTGTACTAGAAACATTTAGAGCAAAACAAAACATTTGGAACTGGCACATCTATTAACAGCACCCCCAATATTTAGACAATCTGTAATGTCATCAATGTGCAATCTGAGTTGTCCCTCCACTGATGAAGAACACCATTACTACGTATATAACTGCTTTTGCCAAATTGTCATCTGGTGACCAACTTTCTGATGATTAGCCCCTCTGACCTTAGCTAGGATGGTTCTCAGACAAATGACATCAAGTCCTCCCATGAGGCCATATGACAGAACATGCATAACAAAACCCAGGTCACCATAATATAAAACCCAGGAGAACTCAGGAAGTGATCAACAATTATAAAGATACAAACACTGAAATTCTGCAATCTGACTGTTATAAGCATCTTCTGCATGAAGGCTGTTGCTGAAGATGCACCTTCAAGAACACAAATACTTTCTCAACAATAGCTGAGAGACTATAGACTCATTTACCCATCAAAGGAAGAATCAATTTTATGGGACCATCCCATGCTGCTTTGGATAACATCTACACTTTCTGTTTTGCCCAGGCAATTAAGTAAGATTGCAACTAGCAGCCTAAATTAGCACTTTTTGATTAGGTATATATTCATGAGGTTATCCAGACTCCTAATGTTCATACATGCATACCAACCTCTTTTCAAAGTAAGCAAAAACACCATACAACTGTTTTGAAATGCATCTTACTTGGGGTCAAAATAATTCCAAAACTACTTATAATTTTTTAAATAGAAAATACATATCCCAAAATAAAGATTAATGCTTAAATATAAAAATGCTGTAACAACTGTGAAAGCGCATTTAAGCACACTTAATTTAAGCGCAGACAGCGCTGGCTCTTTGGCTTTGAAACAGAGATGAGCACTGCACCCTAGAGTCGGATACGACTGGCTATCGAGCAAGGGAAACCTTTACCTAATTTAAACATGTTTAAGATTTTAATTTGAATATTTTAAGAGAATATGTATATATTCTCTCATAGGTATATTATGCGAATATTTTAGAATTACACAGATAGGTCACATTTCCAAGAGCTTCCCTACAAAGATGATGAATCCATGTGACATCACCAGTACAAAACTTTAGTTCACATTACTTCTGAGCTCAAAGATTACATTAACCTTTATGCTACATGTAAAATACAATGTTTTCTTTTAGAGCCATCAGGATGTCCTACTGAAAGCACAACCTTTGGAAAAGTGGTGGCAACTGATGTATCCAATTTTACAATCTCCTTTGTATAAGACAGAACTCAGTTTTACAATACATACTGAACTCTTTGTGATAATACACAAGATAAAGACAACGTTTGAAGTCCTGTTGACTAGCTCAAGTCAAACTGTAATTTTGAGTCAATTCCTTCTCAGTAAACAAACTATCCCTAGTACAATTCTCAATGGTGTGTGTGCCTGTTGTCTTGATACATGTCTACACTCCATATATCCCCCAAGAATCATAGGAGGAATATTTTGTTTGCTAGGGAGGAACGGACCAAAAGGTATGATTTGATGTCCATTAAGCAACAAGATTTTAGTCAATGATTTATACAAAACAAACAACATCATCACTTTATTGTGTATTTCTCGACCCCTGAGAGCAAATGGTGGTAGGCAAGTACAGAGAAACAAAAAAGGTGATTACAACATATGCCTTGCTGTGTTATGCCAGACTTTACTAAAAAGCAAATATGGAAAAGACTCAGAGCAGCAACATCTTTGGTTTCAATAACTAGTTCTGTTCTGTGGGATTAATGAGAAGATTGTACTATCTGGCAACTAAACATGCTTTCAGGCATCAAAACCTTTGCTGCTTTAACTGAAGATGCAGAACACATCTAGAATTTGCAGTGGTTGGGGGGAGAAAATCTTAAGCCAGTATTCACACAGTACCTTGCTTTGCGGAAAGGACTCCTGTTAGTGCACTGCTATTTGACTTATGAGACTTCGAATTTTTCCTTCTTTCTAGAGCATTCTAAACATATAAACAAAAATCAACCAAAAATGTTGGCTACATATCAACATAGAAGTGAGTAAGGTAAACACCATCACCCCTCCCTCACCTTTATTTTTTAAAAAGAAAATATCACAGCACCATGGTATTCATTTATTTCCCTGGTAGAAGTGCTTCAAACTTGAGTGCGTCAAGAGGCCTGTATTATTATTTTTTCTGAGTCAGTATGTGTCCCCACCTTCACCCACAATACTGCCAGGTTTTGCGCACCAGTGTGTATGATCAGAAGAACAATCCTGGCAGGTCCTTCAGCTAAACAAACCACTAGCGTACATCACAGGCTTAGTAATAGTTGTAACATTATTAATCTTAAATATTAATTTTACTACTCCTTGACTCTGAGCAAAAATGCTCCTTTAAAAAATATTTTAAGTACCCTCATTTTCACTTCTGTCTCTTGATATATTTTAAGTACCCTCATTTTCACTTCTGTTCTTTTTGCTGTACTATGCTGGTCTTGGACTGTAATAAAGATTGACTCAGGGAGAGAAAGAGAGAGATCAATATGCCTTTATAAGAGCTAACATAGCCTATCTTTTATAAGATAGGTAGCTTCTCCTAAGGACATTTTCAATCTACTTGCCTCATAAGCAAGCACACAATAAATTAAAAATCTCTTTTGTGACCTTGTTGCAATGTTACACATTTTCCTTTTAATTTTTTTTATCATTTTAAACTTAATTTCAAAATAAAATTAAACCCAGTGGAAAATAAGATGTTGATAAAACTGCCAGTTAAGTTAGAAACTTGGAAACCAAATTTGTCCAAGTACCTAAAATTATATGTAAAAGGCAAAATAACTCATAGAAGACATATTATCATTTAAAACAGAGTAAGTCACTATCTCATTTACTACACATTGAATCACAAATGTGCAAAGCAGGGAGCATTTGTGCATTTCCTCTTCATTTAAATCAAGGTTGTGCAGAAAATCCTAGTAACTTGCCCACTAAGATGAACTTGGAAATTGATTTACAGTGAAGATACCACAAGTATTTATTTTATTTATTTACAGTGGCTGAAATTAATTGGAGTAAAGTTGGGCTACGCATTCATTTCTGGGGAATTAAAAAAGTCAAATATTCCTCCTAAGATTCGGAGGCTTATTTAGGATGCTGCAAAAGTGGGAACAAAATATCTGGGAGAAACATCAACAATTAGAGATATGCAGATGATACCAGCCTAACGACAGAAAGTGAGGAAGTCCTTAAAAAACCTCTTGATTAGGTTGAAGGAGGAGAGTGCAAAAGCTGGCTTGAGACTCAATATCAAGACAACCAAGATAATGGCAACATGACCTATCAGTCCCTGGAAAATAGATGGGGAAGAAGTAGAAGCAGTGACAGATTTTACTTTCTTAGGATCTAAGATCACTGCAGATGGTGACTGCAGCCACGAAATAAAAAGGTGACTGATTCTTGGGAGACAAGCTATGAAAAACCTGCGGAACATAGTAAAAAGTAGAGACATTACATTGCAAACAAAAATTTGCATAGTCAAAGCAACGGTATTCCCGGTGGTGATGTATGGTTGTGAGAGCTGGACCATTAGGAAGGCTGAATGCAGAAGAATAGATGCCTTTGAAATGTGGTGTTGGAGGAGAGTTTTGAAAGTCCCCTGGACAGCGGAGAGAACAAATAGGTCAATTTTAGAAGAAATCAACCCTGACTGTTCTTTGGAAGGTCAAATAGTAAGGATGAGGCTGAAGTACTTTGGAGGGCAAAAGAAGAAGGGGGCGGCCAAAGATGAGATGGCTAGATGGTATTGTAGACACAATGGGCACAGAGCTGGCCAGGCTGAGAAGGATGGTGGAGGACAGAGGTGCCTGGAGGACAATGGTCCATAGGGTCGCAAAGGGCCAGAATCGACTGTGCGACTGAACAACAAGGAGTGGGGAAGTCTTTTGTCCCCAGAAACCTCCAACAAACAACAGGACCTGCAGCAGTGATTCTCATAAACTAAAGACTTCCTCCCTTCCAAGATGAGAAAAAGCTTCCCCCAGATGAAAGTATTCTAAGGAAGTCTTGGAACCTTAAGAAGAGGGATTGGAAACTTTTAATTGCCCAAAAATGGCTGCAAGTGATAACGTCATCAGCCTTTCAAAGCATAATGCAGGCAAAACATATGATTCTTTTCACACAGAACATTTTGGAGCAGAGTACAGTGAGTTCAAACTAAGAGACAGAAAACAGTTACGCTACAAAAAAAATGAATGCACTAATAAAAGCTGTAAATGGGGTTTACTGGCCAAGAAATGCTTGTCTGATGAGAAAGGCAAAACCAAAGTAGTGTAGGCAGATGTCTAATCTGAAATCCCACACATGGGACCTGATGCACTAAAGGCCTGACTCATCGTGGTCTCCAATCAGGTGTGATTTTTAGACTCAACAGGAACCACCAAGAGTGCCTCCCTAGATGACCTCAACGGCTGGACAGGATGAGAGAAGATAAGACATATATTTAGATATAATACTGTATCACTATAAAGGTGAGTTGTCCTTTCCTGGTGATATTTCTTCAGAGGCTAGATGATTACTATCAGACATGTTGACAATGCTCTACATGGTATTCTCTTTGAGAAATGATAAGACAATTCAGCTGGTCCACAGTGCTGCAGCAAAGATGATTGGCTAGAGTCATTTCAGGCCATAAGTTGAAATGCTGATTTTTAATATTTAAAATGTTCCATCAAACTTCTGGAAGGCTCATATGCATTATCTGAACAGAAATATGAAGTTACTGTTGAAAAGCTTTTAGATTCTAAAGAATCAGAAGACTCTGCTTGGTGCACTGTTTTTGGAAATGTTTTAAATGAAACTACTCTTCAGATACAATATGGAGAAGTAATTTGGGGGCCTGGAACTTTGCGACTTCTAGCAGCTGTCCAAAACAATTTTGCCCAGTTACTACTGGTAGCACCTCCTTCTACACTGTCAGCTAGAAATTACTTTCAATAATTACAATAATGACTTCGGTCTATACAGCAATAATCAATTATTGGCTGATTTTTTTCCAGATCAGCTGCTATTATCCTATGGAGAGATAAGATATAACTTGTGGAGGAGTTTTACATGGAGTTCAGTTACTAAGCTTGGACTTTCAGAACAATATATGAAGACCTTTTTTGTACACTTCAATCAGGAGTGCCCAAACTTTTTGCGGCGTGGGCTGGTCACATGGTTCAGGGGTGCCCAAACTATGGCCCATAGATCTGCCCCCTGACACCAATTCATGTGCCCTGCGCCACCCTTGTTGCTCCCAGAAATGGAAGTAGAACGCGCCCATACAGGCACATTTTAGTTCCACTTCTGGGAGCAATGAGGGTGACATGGGCTGGATGAATTGGCATCAGGGGCTGGATCTGGCCCACAGGCCATAGTTTGGGCACCCATGACTTAAACTCTCAATAGCTGGTTGGATAGCTCTGTGGTTTAGGTATCTGGCTGTGTAGCCAGAGGCTGGGAGTTTGAGTCATCTTTGTGCCTCCTGGTGGAAAAAGCCAGCCTGTACAGAAATGGACAAGCTGCAGGGTCCTAGGATGCCCCAGAAGAAGGGCAACTATTTTTATACTTTCTACCTACCAAACACAAAAAAAGGGACTGCTAGATCTGAATTTCAAAGAATGTAGGAGTACTAGGCATCATGAAAGCAGCTATCTTTTATAAATAGATTGTTTTCCGCTAAGTCTCCCATCTTAACAGTAATAAATGAGGATCATTGAGTTGTTGCAATTTATGGCAACCCTCCAGGGCTTTCTAGGTAGAGAATGCTCCAAAGTGGTTTACTATTCCCTACTTCTGGAGGCACTATGGGACTGATTCCTAAAGCACTGAACTATTCTCCCATCTTATTTTACTATTATAAATTTTGTTCATAGAAAGGCACTTTTAAATATACTGCCACTTGTTGTATTAGAGGGCTACTATGAAAGAGCCCCATATGGTAAAAGAGACCATCTTTGTGATGGCAACTCTAATACAGAATCAGCTGATGTGATACTTTAATGCAGGGGTGGCCAACCTTTTTACGTCATGAGCCTGACTACGCCCCTGAACAACTGAACTGGCCAGACCACACACCCAGAAGTGGAAGCTGCGCATGCCATAAATGCATCCACTTCCACTTTTACGACAGCCATGGGCATGTTTGTGCATGCGTGGGTGCATTTTATGGCTGACGTAAATGCACCCACTTTCACATCCGGAGGCGGGCTGGATGGGATGGCATCAGGGTCCAAGTCCAGCCTGCAGACCATAGGTTGGGAACTCTTGCTTTAATGTTTTCTCTCTCTCTCTCTCTCTCTCTCTCGCTCTTTTATTTTATTTTTTTATTTTTGTGGTGGAGCAAGAAAAAAATGTCTCAGAAAAATGAGGAAAATTGCTTTACACTACTCATAATTCTTGGACAAACATACATTTCTCACATATTGAACGGCAATGTTTACTACTACAGTATAGGTATAAAGATGAAGTCCGAAATTCTTGTTGCAAACAATGTTAATTGTTGCTCCACTCCTGGTTATCAGGAATCAGATACTGATTTTTTAAAATTATGATCAAGTGTATAGTGGCTAGAATCCTTTTGTCAATTTATGTTTGTGTACAGGACACTGTGTTAATCATGGAGGCAACCTGGGAGTTCTTACCGGAATTTTTAAATAATATTATAGCATGGAGTTTTAATGGCTTTTGTACTAGAGCAAAATGATGATGATGATGATGATGATCATCATCATCATCATCATCTTGGGTCTTAGTTTGAAAAATCTTGTTCTCTCCTATCAACTTGTCTAGGTTTTATGGTTCTGAGAAAAGCCCCTTCTTCTCTCTCTATTAAGATCAGTGCCCCATTTTGAAGGGTACATGGGTGGAGTCTTCTTGGTAGGGCCTCCTATTATCTGGAACTGCCAACAGATGCCAGTCTAGCATTATTGCTGTTATCTTTCTGCCAACAAGCAGACATTATTATTTAGATAGGCTTTTGGAGTCTAACATGATGTTGCACTGAGGAAGTTTTAATTTAATGTGTGCTTTCTCCATTTCTTACTGATATTTCTGTTTTAAAGGGCCTTGGTCTCTAGATTTATTGGGAAGGTGATGTGTATATACTGAATTAAATAAACCTTGCATTCTGCATTGTAGATTCTGCCTCTGAGCAGGAGGCTGAACTGGATGGCTCTTCAGGATTCTTCCCCATCTATAACTTAACTGATTCAAGAGGTGTCCAGGAACTTTCTACAATAATGTCTTTTGCAGCAAAAATATCTTCACTGAGGAAAATGTTAAATACATTTACATTTCCCAACAAGAAAAAGAGTGCATAGTTCTACTATAAGAAGTAACTGTACTTGTTCCTATAGTGGTAACTTTTATTCTAATAGGGAAATAATTAAATTGTTCCTTGATATAAGCATAATATGTGATATTCAAAACTGTCAAAAATCTTATGTAAAGGAAAACAGTTGACTTGCACATGATCCAACCATACTTTATAACCAATTGTACTTTACAGGTAGCAATCCCCCAACATTTCTCTGAATGAATTAATCTGTATTCATATCAATCAACTCTTTGGATAACCACGAGGAAGGAAAAACAACTGTACATATGCATTATAATATAAAATACACAGTACTTTACAGTGTAAAAACAAAAATACCTTATACTTCACAATATTTGCTTTGAGAATGTTGACTTCTTCTTGCATTTGCTTTAATCGCTCATGAAGGTACCTGGAAAGTGAAAAATCAGACTGTAATGTTTCACTCCGAGTCACCTATTATTCTTGAAAGCACCTGACAAGAGTTTATAAGCTTTAGTAAAAGTAAAGGTCACTCTTGCTCGAAAGCCAGTCGTATCTGACTCTAGGGTTCAATGCTCATCTCTGTTTATAACCAAAGAGCCAGCGCTGTCTGCATCTGCAGATGTTTCTATGGACATGTGGCAGGCATGCCTCAACACCAGAGTGCATGCAACGCTGTTTACCTTCTCAATGAAGTGGTCCCTATTTATCTACTTGCAATTACTTGCTTTTGAACGGCTATGTTGGCAAGAGCTGGGACAGAGAGGGGAGCTTACTCCGTTTATCCAGTACCTGGGAATTAAACTCCGACCTTCCAGTCAGCGAGTTCAGCGTCTTAACCACTTGAGCCACCTAAGTCCCCTTATAAGCTTTACTGAATAAGATAATGTACAAATTGTGGAATATCCAAACTTTTAAATCAGAACATAATGATCCTACATATTCAGGGATGTCTAAAGATGAAAGACTCCGCTATCCATGGGGCTGTCTCTATGAATCAGATACCTAGACCATCAATTAATTAATTCTCTAAAGGAAAATATCCATCCCCCAATTTTATAATCTCAAAAGTCATTTTTCCAGGATAGGGGTGGTGTTTGGCCTTAAACTTTAGGTTTAAGATTACCCAGTGAGCTTTTAAAATTCACATCTTCTCATCCTGGTCCACTCTAACCACTGCTATTCTAATTAACCGACCAACCGACAGACCAACAGACAGACAGACCGACAGACCGACAAGATTTTTCAGGGGAAATAACCTATTAACTTTGTCCGGTATTCTGGCTGGTGAACTAGAACACATACTACCACAAAGATGTTGCATTTGGAATGTTGTTTCTCATTAATGTAAAGAGCAGGAGGGAGGAAACATGCACAACTTATGTTATGTGTTTGTTCTTCTTGAAGCTAATATTTTAAGAAGGGAATTATTTAAACCAGCTACTTTAAACTTATCTATACCTATATAAATCAAATTCCCCATGTGGGTCCCTAAAATGAACCCACATCCCTTAACTGTCCCCGTCCACAGTGTCATTACTTGAATATTACTTAAATATTTCTTGAAGCCGATTAGCTCATTGTCTTCTCTTTAACACCCTTTTTGCCAGGAGAGAGAGGGCTTCAAGTATATTTGCATACAACATAAACAAGATACTTCCGTGGTTTTCTCTTAAACACAGAGTTTTTAAAAATGAAATTAAGGCACACAAGGCTAAGACAGTAGACAATTAAGTTATTAAAGTGTAAAAACTAGTTCCATGAAAGATCACCATAATATAAAATGCAGCCAGCAGAGAATAGGGGAAAATTTAAAATAGAATTATTACAGTAAACCTGGCTTGCTGGATGCCTTCCATGAGGGGAAGGAGTTGTGCTAAGGGGAGTGCCATGGGGAGCCCAACAATCCTCTTCTCTGGCTCTGGTATGAGGCACACACCTCATGAATAAAGATATAATACAATAATATATGGGTTATTTACATGTCCCCTGGGTTTTTTTAAAAAATATGGGAGATTATATATGGGAAGAGAGGCTAAATTACGGGGTTTCCCTGGGCAATACAGGATACTTGACACCTATGCCAGAGACACAACCATCAACGGAGAAAATAATGACTTTCGGGGGGAGTATGCTCGGACACGAGTAGCTGCCAGCGATGATGACATTTAGAACTCCATAGGTTACTGCTGACAAAATTCATGAGCTGACCATTGTGAATGATATGAAGTTCCTTTTAAGAAAAAATAAGGATATCACTATACAAACCCACCTGTTCTCCATACAAAGAGCATCAATGTCAATAATGCGGTTTATGTGTCCCCCAAGAACATGGTTAAGCTCATGGTTTAACCTGTCTGATTTATCTTGGTAAAAAGAGCGTTCCTGCTTAACATCTTGGAGCTCATCCAGAGCTGCTTGAAGATCATGTTGCAGAGCCTCAATCTGCCAAGAAAGCCACATTCAAAAGAATTAATTTACAGTGCATTCTACCGAGGATTATATTAACCTATATAAAACACTTGTGCAGACAAAGGATTTAACAAGAGAAGCTAATAACTGGGTTCTATCTTTTTACAGCCAGATCTTCAAAATAAAATTTCTCAGAAATGTCACAATGATAGTGCAATTTATGACTAGACTAATGAGGGCAGTGGCAAGACCATTCATTCAAACCCAAATCATCTACAATTGTGTCAAAAGTAAGATTAGGTGGAGGAAAATCAAATGTAAGCAGAAGAAACAAGGTATACATATGCTGGACACCCATCTTAAAGGTTTGGATATTAGTCAAGGGTTTCTGGGACATTATGAAATTTGATACACCAGAACTAACAGGTTGTTATATGTTGTAATTCCCCACACCACCTTTACAGAACCTACTTCAGCAGAATTGTCATCCACAGCCTCAGACTACCCCATAGGCTTCCTCAACCTTGGCCCTTCAGCTGTTCTTGGACTTCAATTCCCAGAAGTTCAAGTCAGCAGTCCTGCTGATCAGGGTTTCTGGGAATTGAAGTTCAAGAACAGCTGGAAGGCCAAGGTTGAGTAAGCCACCCATAGAAGAAATGAAGAAGTTGATGCTTTGCCTGGGTCACTCACACTATTGTCAATAGATGCAAGGTCTGAAAGGTAAACTCATTAGCAAATGTGTAATGCCACAATGTTTGTTTTGCATCCATCTACTAACCATTTGCAACTCAACAGAACCAAACTTCAAAGCAAATCTAAATAACAACCAGGGATCTTGTTTGTTTGTTCTTCAACCAGTGTCTCGCCACTGCTTTTGGACCTGCACTGGTTGCAAGTGTTCCTCCGGGTACAATTCAAGGTGCTGGTGATTACCTTTAAAGCCCTAAATGGTAGTGGATCAGAATACTTAAAAGACTGCATGTCACCCCAAGGGCATTTGCCCGTCCCACTAGAGCAGATCGGAGGGGCTCCCTGATAGTTCCATCTGCTAGAGAGTCTCATCTCGCTAGCACGAGATTGAGGGCTTTCTCTGTGTCTGTTCCAGCCCTGTGGAACCTCCTGCCAACTGAACTTTGTCTCCAGGCAGAGCTTTTATCCTTTTGCAAGAGCCTTAAGACCTGGCTGGCACAGCTAGGGTTGCCAGATGGTATCCTAAAGGAGGACATGTCCTCCTTTTCTATAATTTGTCCTTCCGTCCTCCTTTACTTACTGTATGTCCATATGTGCATACAGTAGGTAAGGGAGGACAGGCAGACAAATTATAGAAAAGGAGGACATGTCCTCCTTTAGGATACCATCTGGCAACCATAGGCACTGTGGGTGTGGGGGGCGGCTGAGGAGATAGCCATCCTGGGCTGGCTTGTTTAAGTATTGCCTAGGCTGCCAGTTTTAGTAAATCTTGTGATGCGAAAATTTAGCACATGTCACCCATACACTGCTTTTCTTACAACAGCCATATGTCCACATGTATGATGATGAAAGAAAGTCTAAGGCTAAAAGGCAGAGGAAGAAATTCAACCTACTGATGAACTCTTTATGTGGGGGAGTACAATCAAAAAAGCAAAAGAAACAGAAAGGCAAGCATTTCAGGCAGTGTAAATACCTTGACCCTAAATAAGTAAAAATTGGGTGTTGTTGCAAGTCATCTTTCAAAGTGAGTTGATTAACATGTAGTAAGATGAAATGCCTATGCCCCTCTTCAAGCCACAGGCAACAAAGCAAACTGCTTGATTTATTTTTATTCAACAGTTTCAGTAGAAACAAGGACTCCCATAGAGTTCCTTTAGAGGTCAAATATTTTTTGTTTCCTTTCTTATAAACTAATTGTAGGAAACCTTTTCATTCATTAGGTGTGAACCTCTTATCTGTGTAAAGATATCATGGTTATCTCCCAATTAGTACTTGTTTAACAACCAGTGTTAAGAATAGCATCAATGTGTGCATCTTTTGCATTTTTATTCCCCTTCGCTCATCTCCCATCCGAGCATGTGTAAAAAAGTCTCTCTGCTGAAGTTACATTTCATGCATTGGATGATGTGCAAAACAATCCAAGAAATGTTACACTGAATAAATCTACAAGTTGTACCTGGCTTAAAGAACATAATGTGTTCCACGGGATTGCTCTTTAAGTGAGTTTGCTCTTTAAGCGAAACACCATTGTAAGTGACCAATTTTGACTTCTGGCGGGGGAGATTGAAAACCGAATTTAGTTGTTAAGCGAGTTTTTTGTTGGTTTTAGTTGTTAAGCGAGGTGAGCATTCAGAGAAAAATCTGCTCTTTAAGTGAGTTAGTCTCTAAGCGAGGCGCTCTTTATGCGAGGTTTTTTAACTTCTGTATATTTAACCTTGAGGACTCCAGTGGCTTAGTGGTTAAGATGCTGAACTTGATGATTGGAAGGTCTGCAGGTCAGCAGTTTGACACCTAAGTGCTGCATGATGGAGTGAGCTCCCATCTCTGTCCCAGCTCCTGCCAACCTAGCAGTTTGAAATAAACTGCAAGTAGATAAACAGTGGGAAAGTAAACAGCGTTCCATGCACTCCAATGTCTAGTCATGCCTACCACATGTCCACAGAAACATCTTCGGACACAGACAGTGCCAGCTCTTTGGCTATAAATAGAAATGAGCACCAAACCCTAGAGTTGAATACGACTGGCTTTCAAACAAGAATGACCTATGTTGGGTGATGTTTTTTAGAAAAATCAACCAAGAGATGGAAGAACTAATATTTCCAGAATGCACCTCAGTGGCTGATGTGGGCGGCGATGCTGTAAGGATAAGTTCTTGGGTGAGGAGGTTAGCTTCCACTCAAAAGAACAACCACAAGGGCCACCAATACTAGAGGGTGAATTATATTGAACTACATGAAGTAGTACACAGTACCCTCTCAAGGGCACTTGAAAACTACTGTTATTTGTAAGACTGTCAAATCCACAATAATCAATCTGCACTATTAGCTGTGGGCAACAAGATAGTGAATGAGGCAGATGTTTTGTCAGATGGAAAAGCATCTCTCTTCTAGTCTTACTTTTATGATCTGCCCCACTCGAACAGCTGTTCTAAGTTCAGCAGCTGTGCACATTGTTTAATTACCTGTTCTCTTGCTTTCTCCAGCTGCTGGACAAGATCCTCTCGTTCATGTGCTGCAAAGTGTCGTGCTCCAACTTCCTCATCTCCGAGCCTTTGTTTAGCTATTGTCATCCTCAGGAGCTGAAAGAAACAACAGAGACAGTGCTGTTAGCGTGTGAATGAAGGCAGTTTAATGAGGATTAAAGGAAGCAGCAGAAGGTTTCTTCAGACATCATACAGATATAAGGCCACCTTTGCTACAAAGTGCACTTTTTCCAGGTAGCATCATCCAATCTCAGGTCCCACCATAGACACCTCACCTTTCTGATATCCACATTTGTCAACAGACACGCTTTTTCTGGTAGACTGATATAGAAACAATATACCCCGAGGAATGCTTCACTATACAGTGTGATGTACAGAGGATTGTGGGACTGCAGGGGCTCAAGTGGTTAAGAAGCTAAACTTGCTGACTGGAAGGTTGGAGTTCAATTCCCAGGTACTGCGTAACAGAGTGAGCTCCCCTCTGTCAGCTTCTGCCAATGTAGCTGCTCAAAAGCAAGTAATTGCAAGTAGATAAATAAGGAACCACTTTGGTGGGAAGGTAAACAGTGTTCCATGCGCTCCAGTGTCTAGTCATGCCTGCCACATGACTATGGAAATGTCTGCAGAAGCAGCCAGCACTGGATCTTTGGCTATAAACAGAGATAATCACTGAACCCTAGAGTTGGATATGACTGGCTTTCGAGCAAGAGCGACCTTTACCTTTACCTTACAGAGGGTTGTGCGTGTACCTCTTCTTCCTACCAGTTGTTCCATAACAACAATTGAACACACACACACACACACACCAATCTCAACCATTGACTGATGTGTCAAATGTCCATCACAGATCCAAGGAAGTGTAAGCCTTGTGCATTACCTTGTCATATAAATACATCTCATCTGATTTTGGAAAATAAGGAAGAGTGGACCTGGCTAATACTTTGATAAGAGACCACCAAGGAGTAACAAGGGATTTTAGGATAGAGTTAGGAAAGAATCCTGTCTGAAGCCTCGAAGGGATGTTGTGGCATCTCTCAGAGGTGACAGTTCTGGACCGACTGGACTAATCCCTGGTTTGGTTTAAGATTCCATTCCATAAAAACCTAATGAAAGTATTTTTCAATGTTAAGAGTATGCATGCTACACTAAACTACTCAGTGCATGTGTATAAATCTTATCAAATTACATAACTGCATGATTATGAGAAGCAAAGTGGGGATCATTATTAAATATTAAGCAGGGAGGACATCTCATCCCCAAATTTTGGGATGCATTCTCTCCAACTATGCTTGGATCATCAGCTTTCAATGGGCCAGGAATTCTGCAAAGCTAGGTCTGCAGTCTAAGCAGGTTTGTTTCGCGCCTCTGATGCACCAATGTGTTTATTACTAAATTCCCTATATTAGAAAAACTCTTCAAGCCCTCCATCAAGTAAGATATGTCAAACATGAAAACAACAACAAATATTTCCACACTGCTAATACAATCTTTGATAGCAAGTGTGCAAAGTTGCATGAACTCAATTAGAATCCAACCTTTCCCTACCCTACTGTCAAAACCTATTTAGAGGACTGAAAATACACAAGAAACCCGCAGAACGATGAGGGCATAGCAGATGCAACCATTTAATTTTTCTCCCTACTTTGCATAGCTGGGAGAGAAAAAAGAATTACATCTCAGTGGTCCAATTTGTAGAACTAATGCAGAGGCATGAGGAATCTGCAGTGAAAACTCCCATGACTTAACATTTTGCAGCTGCGCTCCAGAATTAATGCACATCATTATATTTCATGAATTAGGAGATCACTCTTCTGAAATTGAGCCATGCATATTAAGGCTACCTAAAGCAATTTCAATATGCCAATCACTGAAGTACCTATGGGCCAATTAAAATATTGCTGATGCAAATGACCCACGATCCTCTGCTTCAGCCCCATTAAGCCCATGCTGCTGTGGCTGCTATTCCTCATTTGACAAGCTCCACAGGGTGACGGACTTTGCAGACCTGAATGATGCAGTGACCCCCATGTTGCTTTCATTTTGGCAAATTGGGTTATTTTTACAGACCCAGCTAGCAGAAAAAGAGGAGAGGGAAAGAAGAGTACCATTAATGTTACAGTGAATGCATGTGTATGTGTGTGTTTAATACAGAGTTTTATTTTTAAATTAGGATTGGGAGAAGGGAACAAAAGACACTGAAGGAATAAATAAGAATCAAGCTCCTGCATTTTGATTTGGCTAGAAACATGGCATCCTCTTTCCAACCTCATATATAACAAAGCACTGCTGGTACAGAAGTAATGCCGATGTTCTCTCCTGCACAGTTAAGGGATAAGAAATTGCTCTTCATCTTCCTCTCTAGCATCAGGCTTTACCATCTTTACATCTTGTTATCAGTGCCCACATTGATCATAGACGTCAATCAATAAGTGCTCATTCAGCTGTTATAATAGCAATGTATTTTGATTTGCTCTGTCACGGCAGTCTTTGAAAGATACATACAATGTGGCCAAAGTTCTCTGCACACTTTTCCCGTTCCCATCCATATGATATATAGGTAGGCAAGACCATGCAGGTATGGGGTCCTACTTACATGTTGGGTAGACTGAGAGCAAACATTGGGATGTACATGCTGAACTGCATGAAGGGTATTCACCCCAGTTGACCATGAAACATGGCTATTATCAAAACCATCTCAATAATGTCCAGGGCTGCTATTAAACGGCAAAGGCTATGTTCTGGAGAGAAAATGAAAAAGGACTGGCACAGAGGACACACTCCACCCCCTGGTCTGGTCTTTGGTCTATGATCTTCAGCACTTCCTACTTACAAGACTCCTTCTAGATCAGTTCTCAACCATTTTAAGCCGGGGTCCAGGTCTCGTTCCCTGAGACAGTTTCGGGGGCCGGATGGCCATTTTGCCCTTCCTCCACCACATGGCACTTCCGGGTGTGGTGGAGGCCCACATGAAATGGCACATTGGGCATTTTCACAGTGGGTTGAGAATCCCTGTTCTAGATCAATGGTTCCAAACCTTTTTTTTTTTTGGCTATGCCCCACCTACATTCTGATTTTAATTTTTAAAATGTGTAGGTCATCATATACAGTATATTTATATACTGTATATAAGGCACCTAGAACCATAAGAAATGTTAATAACTGATTTTCGAATTGCCCCCCCCCCGCCCATAAAAATCAAATTGCCCCCCATGGGACATTGGGAACCACGGTTCTAGATGTTCTGAATTTAGACTTTTGATTTTCGGTTGGGGGGAGATAGCAGAAGGGCAATTCACTCCAAATCCATGGGCAGAAGTTATGAATGTTATTTGGTCACATTATTTTCCACTATGGTAGCTCTGCTGTATCAAACAAATTGGAATACATGAATTATACTCAATAACATTTTTAAAAATCCTTTTTGGTTAATTATTTTCTCTTTTCCGGTGTGGCCATCCTATTTTGGAATTGCTTCTGCCAACCATCACCAGAAGTCATAGTGGGTTTCTTCTGTTGTGGCAGGTGCTTTAACCAAAACAAAGCCAGATGTGGTCTCTGCTAGCTGCTGTTTAACACCTACAGCTTCCCATTCCACTTCTGCCAATACCTAGGTTAGAAAAATAGTCTGCTTTTCCTATGGGTTGGGTTTGCTTTGAGTTACATAAAAATTCGATTTAAGCAAAAGCCTATGGAATAGACTTTTTCGTAAGTAGGGGTTTTACTGTAATGTCAAAGCCAATTAGAATCAACCATTATATATATATATATATACATATACATATACATACATATATATATATATATATATATATATATATATATATATATATATATATATATATATATATATATATATATATATATATATATATATATATATATATATATATATCAAATCGAGGTGTACGTATGTGGATCCAGGAAAGGAATCCATACCCCTAGCCCAAACCACCCCAAACTTGGCACACACCCCAAACTTGGATGTCTGCGCCCTTCACTGTTGGGATCCGGATTGCCATGGGGGCCCTGTGCCCCATAAATAAGACAAACAACTACACCTCCCAGCAGCCAGCGCGGCACACCTCAGCCAATTGGAGAGGCCGGGACTTGAGCGGAAGAGGCGGGGCAATGGCCATGCGGTCAGCAAAACAATGGCTGCTGCCCATGAGGAACGCGGCCACTGGGGACTATAGCATCGGCGACAGCATGGATGCCCCAGATGCCGGCAGGGGGGACCGGTCAGGACGACGCGGCCAAACACAGAGGAGGCAGGCACAATGCCCACTCCAACACCGGTGGCAACGTGGCCACCCCCAGGAGAACAAGGAATGGACATGGTACCAGGAGGCCACAGGATGCAGGGAGGAGGAGGCGAGAATGACAGGAAAACTAGTGGGTCCATCAGGAACGCCAGCGGCTCGAGAAGGCAGTGGCAGAGAGAGACCTGCCTGTGGCAAGTGAGAAGGGCAGGAGACGGGTACTGGGGCGGCGGAGCCGGCCCAAGTCCATCCGCACAGCCACCGACCTGGACTGGGGGAAGAGAAGGACATGCGTACATGGTCCCCATCCACCCGGGCTGCGGTCCCCATCCACCCGAGCCATCCTGAGGAGCCGCCTGCATCCGGTTCCCCTGCCTCGGACACCAGCCCTCACAACACTATCCTGCCTGGGGAGAGCCTCCCTCCTCCACCCAATGCCAAAATGCTGAGGACTCCAGGGCCCAAACAGGGCCATGCTCCATGGCACCAGCCAGCAGGGGGTTGGCTAAAGCCGCCGCCACCCAACTCCAAGGCCGCGGCGGGCTGAGGCCAAGAGGAAGCCAGGGCCTGAGACAGAGCAGGGTCCGCGGCGCCTGCCACCCAGGGATTAACCACCACCTACACCTCCCCAATGGATCCCGGGAGGAAGGACAGAGCCCCCTCCAACAATTGCTCAGGTGCAGCCGGGCACTCAAGCTAGTATATCATAAAAGCTTGTGGCTCAAAGACTCCTATGGAAGGCCTTTCCCGTCATTATATCCTGTCGGATAGCTGCAGGGAACTACTCAATCTTGGGCCCCCAAAACTAAAAATTGTGTGTTGAGTGATTACTAGGAAAATAATACACTGGGCCATTCTATGAGTGGACAAGATCTATTTGCAGGCGCACCCCCCAATAAAGGACTCAGACACTGGTAAAAGTGGATAACGGCATTGGGCCACATTTATTGATTCATGCCCTAGTCCGAATTATAAATTTCTATTGGTATTCAACCAATTATAATTCTTAAGGCAAGCAGGCCGAAGTAACACTGGTAAGGTTCCACCCAAAATTGCCAACGGCAATTGGTTACAATGTATCCATTTGTATCAATTTGTTTGTTGACAACAAACAAATTGTTGACCGTAGTCAATAATCTAACTACTGACCCCACCCTCTGACGCGTGTCCGTAAAATAACGGGGTGATGCATGCTGCCTAGCTCGTGCCATCACCCCATTGCCTGGTTCATCGTTGACCGGACAACGTTAACCAACTTGTGCCTGTCTAGTGTTGTCCAGTCAATTGCGAACCTGCCGGATACCTGTGGGTCATAAATGTTTACCTTACCAGTGCTACCCGCCACACGGGGAGGCTTCAACAAAGGCTCACCGCCCCCCCCCAGACCTTAGCTTGGTCAACAGGCCTGCTCGCCAATCTCTCAACAAGAGGTCCATACCTCGCGGCGACAGATGGACCCCATCCCCTGCGTAAAGCTCATAATTTTGGAGACTGATGGTGGGGTGTCGTATGACTCGTCCCCAACCCTTGTCCAGAAAGAACCGGGCAATAGCCCTGTTCACCGTGCGCCGTGCCCGATCGAGGGCCTGGAGGCTAAGCCCTCCCCTGTAAGCGTGCCGCGGTATCATGTCCGACCAAAGTAGGGTTGTGGCAGGCCACACATAATGCAAGTAGGCCAGGTCACCGCAAATCGCATGCTTCAGCGATAGGCCCGTGACCTGTCCCAAATCATTACCCCCAAGGTGTATAATCAGGACATCAGGCGGGTCAGCATCCCTGATGGAGAAAAGGAATGGCAACAGTTCCCGCCATAACATTCCGCGCTTACCGTACCACCTGAGACTTGCGGATGCACCCAGTCCCAGTCGGGGTCCCCACTCTGTCGT
This sequence comes from Bradypodion ventrale, assembly GCA_035047345.1. NCBI lineage: Eukaryota > Metazoa > Chordata > Lepidosauria > Squamata > Chamaeleonidae > Bradypodion > Bradypodion ventrale. The sequence goes on along the minus strand of JAWDJE010000005.1, from coordinate 114,364,855 downwards.
CGCAGCAAACTGTGCTGCCCTGTGCACATAGCTGTGGCCCACCAGCCATACTGTCACCGGTGTAAAACGACACCCAGGGTCTGTCAAGGTAAAAAGGAAACAGGGCAGTGACTTAACTGGTACTCACTGTTGGAGAGGGCGAACATACAACTGAAAACATCGTGATCCCCACCTTCCCATGTTGCGTATTTTAGCCCCAGAGTACCCAAACGCCGCTGCGGTGGAAGCCGCCCCTATCCTGAATGAATGGGTGCCGTAACGAGCCCCAGGGAGGCCAACACTGGCGAGTGCCTTACCGGTCACCTACCAAAATTGAAATTTAGTAAGGGGAGACCCATCTTGGTGACAGAAAAACGGGCCAGGGTGCGTACCACGCAGTGCAAGGAACTCCTGTAGGGCACCAACCGGACAGATGTCTGCCATGGAACATCGTAGCAGTCTTACACCACTGCCTACACCGTGCTGATCAACCTTAGAGGAGCGTATCCTCAGCTGAGCCCAATCATTGGAAACATAGACATCTTCGAGTTCCAGTGCCCTACGACTCGCATCCGCCTTAGACAGTAGCACCAGCTCACTGATGCGGAGCGCCCCAAAAAAGGCCACCGTAGTAGCCGCGTGAAACAGGGTTGCCTCATACCTGTCGAAACACAGGTCATGCCAACCCCGTGCAAGATGGGTAAGTACCCCTGGAGAAATCGGGTGGCGGTCGTCCGGGCTGCGCCCACGTTCCCGCACCCACCCTTCCAAAACATGTCGTATGCGAAAATCACTTGTGCTGTCAGCAAAACCACCCACCTTGGCCATGAATGCCAGCGCTGACAGCCTGGATGCTATGGTGCGGGGGGCTAAGCCCTGGGCATGTAAGTAAACCATAAAATGGAGGATGTGAGCCACTGGGATGGGCCAGGTTTCAGGCAGCCGTGACTGGGCACAAAAGGCCCTGAATGAATTGACTGCATGGTTATACGCCTTACGCGTGCGGGGGGCGAGCGACATGCCGATCGCCCGGTTCACCTCTCCTTGCCAAGCGTCCATATCTCGTCCGGGAGCGGCGAGGGAAATTCCTCTGCATCCGGGACCAAGGCACGGAACCGGGGGATCTGCAGGCGGGACAAAGCGTCAGCAATATCATTATTAATACCTGGAACATGTCTGGCCCTAAACAGCACATTGAGGCGTAGGCTGCGCAACACAAACTGGCGAACCAGTTCCATAACCCTGGGAGATTTTGACGTCTGTGAGTTGACAATGTGGACAACTGCCGCATTGTCACACCAGAAATGGACGACCGAATTGGCCCACCCCTCGCCCCCTAGCATCAAAGCTCCCAGAATGGGGAAAAATTCCAGGTACGTGAGATCGTGCAAACGATCCGTGCCCCACCAGGCTGGCGGCCATCTGCCGTATGCCCACTTCCCTTCGAAGTAAATCCCATAACCCAGGGACCCTGATGCATCTGACTGAACCTGAAAACGAGGGGAAACCAAAAGGTCGGACCTCCAAAAGGAGACCCCGTTGAATTCCCTCAGGAACTGAAGCCAGATGAGCATATCAGCCCTCATGCCCTTGTTCAGTCGGACCCTGTGGTGGGGCCTGGCCAAGCCAGTCATGGCGTCGCACAAGCGTCGAGCAAAAGCTCTGCCAGGTGCGACGACCCTGCAAGCGAAATTGAGGTGACCATGTAACACCTGTAGCTCCCGAAGGGACACCTTGCGTTTTGCCAGCAAGTCCAAAATGAGTGCAACGATCCGGGAAACCTTATCAACAGGTAACCTGGATGCCTGCACAACCGTGTCAATCTCAACCCCCAGGAATGTGAGCTTGGTTGAAGGGCCCTCGGTCTTTTCGGGCGCTAAAGGGACACCGAATTCCTTCATTAGCGTCTGAAATGTATTTAGGAGACGCGTGCACGTGTCCCAGCCCCGTTCACCCCCGAATAAGAAATCGTCGAGGTAGTGGGCTACAGACCGGGACCCTGACCTGCGAACAAAGGCCCATTGCAGGAAGGTGCTGAAGCACTCAAATGCCAAGCATGAAATGGAGCAGCCAAAAGGCATGGCTTTGTCGAAATAAAATTCACCCCGGAACTTGAAACCCAGCAACTCAAAGTCGCCCGGGTGCACTGGCAGGAGATGGAACACGGACTTAATGTCGCACTTAGCCAGTAGTGCACCCGGGCCACATGAGCACACCATGCGCAGGGCCTGGTCAAAAGATGTATACCTGACCGAACAAAGGTCGTCAGGGATAGCATCGTTGACCGAACGGCCAGCCGGGTAAGACAAGTGGTGTATCAAACGGAACTCCCCCGGTGACTTCTTGGGCACTAACCCCAACGGGGAAACCTTGAGATTGGGAAATGGTGGGACAGGGAAAGGGCCAGCAACCCTGCCAGCAGCAACCTCCTTAGCAATGCTCATGGCAGCCACCTCCTCCCTTCCCCTGAGTGATAACAGGTTGGGTGCATCTTGAGGGGACCTGTCCCCTGTGAAAGGAATGTGAAACCCCTGCTGGAAACCCTCAAGCAGGTAAGCTGCGTCTGCCCTCCTCGGGTACATCGTGAGCCAACGCTCCAACATGTCCACATTAATTGGGGAGGGGGCCTTTTGCTTGACCAGCTCCCTCCGCGGCAGTTCTGCCGCTCCCTGTCCACCTCTACCTCTGCCCCGCAGTCCGCCTGCCCTAGGACACGCGGAGGCGGCATGGGGGCCAGCACAAGAGGGACACTCGTGCCTGTATCGGCACTGCTTCCTGTTGCACGCACCATTGGCCGAGAAGCTCCAACACAGCAGGCGGGCTGGAACCCCCTGCCCCGCCACCTGGCGGGGTGCCTGGGCTGGAGCAGCTCGCTGGACCGCATGTCCACAATGGTACCTCTCCCCTGGCGCTGGGCGCATGGGGGTCATGTACAGAAGCCACAGCTTCTGGCAGGGCTCATCCCACCTCATCTCTGGGTGTAGGGGCACTCTCATGCGGAATTCCTCGTCGTAAGCCAACCACGACGGGCCAGGGAAATCAACCATCGCCCGGTATATGTTGTCCAAATACTGGACCATCGGAATTGCCAGGTCAGGCCGGGCCCTGAGGTACACCGCCATGTATATAAGGTACGCGGGTAACCAGTTGGCCCACGTGCGTGGCGGCTTACGTCGACGAGACTGCTCCTTGTCCTTCTCGTCCTGCCCCTCCCTCTCCTCTTTGGTGAGTTCCCTATTCAAGAGGGAGAAAATGTCCACATACTCCCCCCGCCAGATCTTTCCCTTGGTGGCCTGGGCCAGGTGATCCCCAAGGGGCAACGAACAACCTGCTGTCGGCAAGGCCGACACCGGAACATTGACAGTGCTGGGCACCATGAAAGGAGCCTGGACCAGCCCCGCCACCCCCAATAAGTTCCCTGCAGGACAGGGTGCCCCGCCCCAAGAGGGGCCTTGGAGTGTTGGAGCCGTTCCCTGATGGGCCGGCGGCGGCTGACCCGCCGCCCCAGCCAGGCGAGGCCACGGCCACTGTAAACCTCCCTCCGTTGTGGGATGTGGTGTGGGTGCACTAGCTTGGACCGTATACTCACAAGTTGCACCCCCATGGGCCGCCCCCACCGGGGGTTCCGGCCCACTGCGGGTGTCGGAGCTCGCGACCGCAACCGAGCTCGTAGATGGGGCCTGACCACTACCTGCTGGCGGCATCTGCTGGGTGGGGAGCTGCGAGGCCGCGGCTGGCGCCGACCTACTTGCCTCAGGCAGCTCAACCCTTTCGGCCGCCTGCCGAGAACCGGCAGGCGCTGAGGTGACCTGTAAACCAAAAGGTGCCCCGGATGGATTAACTACCCCTAAAGATGCCTCCAGGGCCGCTACGCGGGGCAGTAGGGCATCAACGTTTACATAGCCCCCAACGCTGATGGGGGGCAGAGGGCCGGCCGGCCCACCGGTCGCTGGCGCCGGGCCAGGTCTCTGGACCCCGGGGCCCGAATACGGCCATGCCCCAACCACCGGCCCAGAAGGGGCCGGGGGCATGCCCTGCCAGGGAAGGGTACCCAGCCAACCCCCTTGGTTAAAGCCCACCGCTGGAAGCTGCATGCCAAGGCCCGAAGGCCCAGCTTGGCTATGCGCCAGGCCCGGGCCGGTGGCCGCTAATTGTGGGCTGGGGGCCGCAGCCCCTGCAGGGCCGGTCTGAGGCTGCCCAGCCTCAGGCCAGGGAGCAATCGACCCCATCCCGCCGGTCCCGGTGGGTGCCCCCGGAAAGGGGGCCTGCTGAGGGGGCACAGTCGCGGTCCTCCGACCCGGCTGGCGCCTCCTTGAAGTGCGAACCGCGTTCGCCATCGCCTTCTTTTTGGAAGGCATTGCCGCAAATCGGTGGGAAGCCGAAGAAAAGAAGCGAAGAAGAAACCGCTGCCCAAAAGAGGCTTCCCGGCTAAAGGGAAGAGCGACGGAGCGATTGGGGAAAAACTTCTCCTCTCCGTCGCTTCGCAAAATGGCAGCGCGGCTGCCTCATGGCCACCCCTTTTAAAGGGGTGCTGGCCACGCCCCCTAACTACCCGGATGTCCAAGTCCGGTGGGGGGGGGGCCGCAAAGAGCGCGGCGGCCATTTTGGCGCCGCGCTTGCATTTGCTGTACAATCCCTAAATTTGTCATCATTATTGTTTGTAGATGTTAGAAGAGTCTCTTATCTGTTGTTGGTCTGAATTCCAGCTTTTTGAGGTGTATGAGAAAAGGGAATGGAGAATTCCTGTAGTTGCCTGATGAATCGCTGTTCTTTCAGTTTTGCCTGATTTTACTACCTAGGGCAGTGGTGGCCAACCTTGGCACTCCATGTGTTCTTGGACTTCAATTGCCAGAAGCCCAAGTCAGTACAGCTGTTGATCAGGTCTTCTGGGAAATGAAGTCCAAGGACATCTGGAGAGCCAGGTTTGAGGACCCCTGTTCTAGAAGAATCCAGAACTTTAGTCCAGTGTCATTCTTTTACATAAAGGCTAAGGCATGATGGCAAACCCCTTTTCTTTTCTTTTCATACTATTTTGCATTCAGCATGCAAGAAGCACATTTTAACAGTAGCCAACATGAAATAAATAAAAAATTCTTTCAAACCTCAGACAGGCTGTATCTAAGAGCACGTCTGGTGGTGTGATTCAGACTTGATAAGTGATTGTGATCAGTCATAAAAGTAAACAGCCTTAGAACTATGCTTGCTTGCAAGCAGCACTCTTACATGTCACCAAATCTCTTGTCAACAGCAGTCACAAATTGTTCAAAGAGGCTGCCAGAAAGCAGTTTTGGTTAGTTTCTTTGTCACATTTGAGATGCAACTAAATAAAATGGGGAAACCTAAGTCACTTTTAAAATAGAATACTGTACTATATAATTAATTTTTCTCTATAATGTAACCTCCTGCATTCATGTTTCAGCTAAAACACATTCTTCTAGAACAGGGGTCCTCAAACCTGGCTCTCCAGATATCCTTGGACTTCATTTCCCAGAAGACCTGATCAGCAGCTGTACTAACTTGGGCTTCTAGTAATTGAAGTCCAAGGCCAAGGTTGGCCATCCCTGTCCTAGGTAATAAGATCAGGCAAAACTGGAAGAACAGTGACTCATCTGGCAACTACAGTTTTGGGGGCCCAAGATTGAGTAGTTCCCTGGCCGTTATAAAGATTGCTTTAAGGGAGATCACTTCTATTAGAGCAGCCCTTTCTGGTGTGAACAGGTGTGTGTCCCTGCAGCTATCCGACAGGATATAATGATGGGAAAGGCCTTCCATAGGAGTCCTTGAGCCACAAGCTTTTATGATATATTTTACGATTGATTCTAATTGGCTTTGACATTATTTTGTATGTTGTTTAAATCAGTGATGTTCAACACATTCCATTACCAATTCCCATCCAGCTATTACCAGGCATAAAGCAACTGCACAACTAAAAAAGAGGAGAAAAAAGAAAACTGAAAAATAAGCCTCTGCTTTTATTGACAGAGATGTCTGCAAAATTTCCCCTCCTCTTTCTACAGCCCACTTTGCTTTGGGGAAAAACAACTGTATGAATCACACTTATATCGCCAGGCAGAGTTTATCTATAAAGTATTTTTGCAGGCTGCAAAAACAGCTGCCGGCTCATCTCTTGCTAGAGGTGACACTGGCAGAGACCATATGGGCATTCAGTCCCTCTACTTTGAAAGAGATGGGAAGCACAGCTTTCAAGAGGATACAGAAATTATTCTTTAGTGTCTGTGCATTAATCTCTGTGCATGAATTTTTAAAAGAAAAAATATTATCACACTGCTTTATTTACAACCACAACAAAATTAACAATCCGGCAACACAGCAGAATTTGGTTTGCTGAACCCAATGGGTTCAAGGAATGAACTGTAAAGTGTCTGTGACCAAAACTGAGTGGAATTGAAATATGTCTGGCTTGCCAAGCAAACCACTCCAAAAATGTGTCGGTCTGAAGAAATACAGTAATATGCTCTTAAATACATCAGCCATGGCACTGATTTTTAAGGTCCACCACATCAACTTCCTTCCTTCCGCGCGCGCGCGCGCGTGTGTGTGTGTGTGTGTGTGTGTGTGTGTGTGTTGTAACTTCTTACACATGGTCCACATACTGATAGCACTGGAGTACCTCTCCTTTCCGTGCAGTAATGGTTGATTACACACACACAGTTTCTGGCAACTGCCTACTGCTCCCCAGCTGCTGGTCTCAGGAACAGGTTCCAGCTGAACGTTGCAATCACAATCCAGAGAACCACAGAATTAGCTCTTTGTAACAGCCTGGCTTCTTTATTTTTTGTGATGGGAGAACACTCATCACCCTGCATTCTTGCAAGCTGCTTCTGTAATCTGAAGGCGGGTGCTGGTGTTTGTGCTTCAAGCTTGGTTTTAAAGCCAAGAAACATATATAGTCAGGCATTTTCTAGGGCGGGGGTTCCCAACCTTTTCAAGCTGGGGACCAGGTCACGCTCTCTCAGTCAGCTTCGAGGGTTGGACGGCCATTTTGCCCTGCCTGCACAAGGGGGTGACCAATTTGTCCCAACAGCTTCAAAGGGGCAGCCATTTTGTTTCTTGAAGGCTCTTGGAGGGGTATGGGGCCACATGAAATGGTGCCGTGGGGCCAGATCTGGCCCATGGGCTAGAGGTTGGGAACCCCTGTTCTAGGGTAATATAAACATTCTTAGCAGCAAAGGTTTTTTTTAAAATGTTTTTACGTAAAGGCAAATTTCAGCCTAAGTGGTCATACGTTAGTGGCATGTATCCTAAAAATGGAACATTCTGCTTACCAAAAAAATAAATTCTGCAAGTAATTTAAAAGCAGAACAAATCATGCTGGTGACTAATTATTGAAAACCCACCCAATTCAGTTTTATTTGACATTAACTGTTTCTGGTGTAAGATGAAAATCCCACAGCATCAGCAAAACTTGGTGTCTCTATAAAAACAATGCCATACTGTTGTTGTTTTTTACAATTTTCTTCTGTCCTCATTTTTTTTTTTGCTCTTCCTTTACTCTTTGACATTTGTCTGTTTTCCTTCTCCAGCACAGAAGCAGTAGCTTTAAAGTATTACAGTAAAACCCCTACTTACGAAAAAAGTCTGTTCCATAGGGTTTTGCTTAAATTGGTTTTTTATGTAACTTGAAGCAAACCCATAGGAAAAATGAAATGTTTACATAACTCGAAGCAAACCCATAGGAAAAAGAATCTTTATGTAACTCGAAGCAAACCCATAGGAAATTGTGTAAATCGGGACATGGTTTTAGCACAAAATCATTATGTAAGTTGAATTTTATGTAACTCAAGGCATATGTAAATTGGGGTTTTACTGTATTTCTATCCAAGATCAGTTACAAGGCCCTGGTTTTTCTTAGGATTTTAGCATAAAGCCTTATTCATTTTCTTTTCTAAAGTTACAGAAAGTGATCTAAAATTACTCAGAAAAAGCTATAGGTTAACCAAATAAGCTAGAGACTAAGCTAAACGTTTAAACGTTAGCTGCATTCTATTATTCAGAGGCAATTGGATTCTGTCCTAGGGTACAATTGCCAGTATGGAGAGGTATTTTTCATCCATTAGTTTTCCCATCTAAGAACACATAAGCAAATTAAAAGATCTGCCAGCAAGATACAAGAACTCAATGTTTCCCCCCTCTGAATACAGTGAGGTTATCATACTTTGGGCATACAAGTATGCAAATGTGATATACCAAGATTTAGCTCATGTTGTACCACATTCATCTATTTATCGATCACTAAAACAATTTATTGGTGAATATTAAATATTACTTTTTACTTTACCGTAGTTTTATACAAGAGTCCTATAGCTGGTTAACTAAGCCATGGACCTGGTTCATCTACAATGGGAATTCATGGTTTTCTTGTTTTGAGAATGATAGTTGAACTTTTTGAAGTGGTAACCGTGTTAGTCTGTGCAAGCAAGGAAGGGCTTGGTGCTTTGCTTGGGTCACTTGCACCATTGTCTACTTTCACACAGCATTGTCAGTAGATGCTAAGTCTGAAGGATAAAGTCATTAGCAAATGTGTAATGCAACAATGTTTGTTTTGCACCCATCTACTAACCATATGCAACTCAACAGAGCCAAACTTCACAGAAAATCTGAATACTAATCAAGGATCTTGTTATTACCAGTTGCAAAAAGCCACACTGATTTGTAAACTTATCTGTTATGCTAGCCAACCATTGTGTGCCCCTGTACCTGATTGTGTATAAATTGATGCTATTAGGTCTCACTCTTATGTTTGACCAAGTGGACTTGATCCACAAAAGCTAACAGCTAGTCTTTAAGGTGCCACATTTTTTGTTTTTTGTTTTGATTTGTTTACTCTCTGGTTTGCAAAGCCCTGGACTCACATGCTCCTCCACTGGACATGTAGGAATCTTGTGAAATGTGCTGCTGTATGTGAATAAGGAAAATTATTTTGGTCTGACTAATTTTATTTGTAACAAACCAGGATCAAACCGTATTTCCCCACTATTCTTGATTCAGGACACAGGGACTACTCTTGTCGTATGTTGTTACCCATACAATGACATATTCCAGGCCAGCTACTAAGCTTTACAGACAACATATGCTGAAATATGCAAGGGCTGAAGAGTCAGCGACAATGGATTTCTTCCATGCAAGTTGATGCATAAGCAAAGGAATCTTTAAATTCCTCCTTCTCTGCATAACAGCAAGAACCCATATTTTGATAAAGCAACAGTGCATTATTATATGCTGCCTCTGATGCAATCCAATAGTATTTGGGGATGCCATGCCTACAATTCAAATGTACTTCAAAGTATATCATTACAAAATTGTTCGTACTGGTACCATCTATACAGGAATTAGTACCTGAGAATTTTGTTAATGCCACAGTTCTTGTTTATACTGTTAAAAAAGGTTAAGGAGCCTTCTATCTGTGTCCATATAGGATGGTGGCCAATAAAAATAATTAAAGGAAGAATTTTTATACTACATAACAGCACTGTTTAAAACTCCCCCAATCAAGAGCTGTAATGAATAGCCGGATGGAGAGGAAGGAGAAGGAAATCAGCTTTGGAAATCAGTGGAGCTTAGGGAATCATCCCTGTCATGAAACCAATTAACCTTTGCAGACCTGATTGAACTCCCTGGCCAGCTGTCTCTTACTCCTTGTGCATTAAACTTTTGAACATCATTGTTGCCTATGCGACAGCAGGAGTTTTCAATGCAAGGTAAAGCCCCCTCCTCTGTTTTTCAAATTCGCTTCCCCTCTGTGCCATCAGGTAAAGGTTTCCCTTGCTCGAAAGCCAGTCGTATCCGACTCTAGGGTTCAGTGCTCATCTCTGTTTCAGAGCCAGCGCTGTCTGTTTCTGCAGATGTTTCCGTGGTCATGTGGCAGGCATGATTAGACACTGGAGTGCATGGAATGCTGTTACCTTCCCACCGAAGTGGTCCCAATTTATCTACTTGCAATTTCTTGCTTTAGAACTGCTAGGTTGGCAGGAGCTGGGACAAAGACGGGAGCTCATTCCATCCTGCAGTACTCAGGAATCGAACTGCTGACCTTCCTCCTCCCAGTCAGCATCTTAGCCACTTGAGCCATTGTGTCATGAAGTCACTTATAATTTATGGCACCTCCAGTGGGGCTTTTAATGTACACTGCCCCCACAAAACATTTCCATGACTAAGCAGGGAATTTAAACCTAAGTTTGTTGATTCTAAGTCTGACTCTACAGCAAACTTGTAGCATTTGCACCTCTAGTAAATGGCTTTGGGGGTGTTTCTCTGCCCTTGACTTGCTGTAGAAGGGTCAAAAAAAAAGAAAATAAAGCTTCCACAGTGTTTCATGGGAACTGTAGTTCTCTGAGAGATGGTCTCTATAGAGCCAAACACACAGTGATACTACAACTCCCAAGCAGCAACAAGGTAGCTTTCTCAAAAAGAATCCAATTAGACTTTCTTTTTAATGACAGATTAGTTAGGAAACACAAATTAAAACTTAGAAAGCTAAGGATGATTTAAGAAAAAATAGTGGTACATACATATATTACGCGTCTTAACGTCTGCTATTTAGGTCATTGCTCATAGGAAACTCTAGTGCATACCTGTCAACCATCCCGATTTGGCCGGGATTACCACAGATTTTGACATCGATTGACGTCATAACCCACCCCGCGCTGCCAAAACCCTGTAATTTGGCAGCGGGAGAAAACACTTTCCACGCATGTGTGGAAGCACTCTGCCGCTTGCGCAGCCCCAACGCAAGCGGTGCAGCGCTTCCACGCATACGCAGAAGCACTACGCCGCTTGCGTAGGGGCTGCACAAGCGGCGTAGCGCTTCCACGCATGCGTGGAAAGCGACCTGCGCACAAGATATCTGCGCAGGTCCCATTTTTTCCAGAGCCGCGGGTTGACAGGTATGCTCTAGTGCCAACTATGGGAAATCTGAAGCGAGCACTCCGAGATTGGTGGAGATGCTTGTCACCTTTTCCCTGAGTGCCCACACCTTGCTGTGGGGTAAACGTTTGGGGAAAATGAGACCTTCAAATATTGGTGCTGACAATTCTTGACATTAGACTTAGTGCTGCTCCAATATTGGAAGAATTTCATTGAGAAACTCCCACAAAACATCCATCCCCATATGCACTATAGGTGTACTGAAAATCAGGCATTTCTAGTTACAGCCCAAAGCAATATTTCAGCAAACAACTTGTATTCACTATAGGATTATACTATCTAAAACAAACCATGAAGGTGTCAGGTATAAACCCACAAACTTGGGAGGCAGCAATTGCCCACTTTGGTGCCAAACAATCTCTGCTGCCACCAATCACTTCGAAGGAGAACACCGTAGACATGAAGACGCTAAGTGATAAGCACAGAAGCTTCATCAAACTCAATTACTCCCTCCACCATTTTATTCATTGTAATCTGTGTGGTCGCATGTTTCGTGCCAGGGTCGGTTTATTGAGTCACCAGAGACGCATGCATGAACTGAGAAAATTTATGCTAGGATATGAGTAGTTCAAACATAAGAGTAGTAGCACCACCACCAGCAGCAGCCTCTGCCGATGACAACAAAGACACTCTCTGACGTGTACACACTATATCAGGGTTTACCAACCTTGGCCCCCAGATGTTCTTGGATTTCAATTCCCTGTAGCCCTGATCAACAGGTGTGCTGATTTGGGCTTCTGGTAATTGAAGTCCAAGAACATCTGGGGGCCCAAGGTTTGGAAACCCTGCGCTATTATATTATGCCAGCTCTTCAGATTAAGATATAAGGTAGTATGAATATTCTGTCAGTTTTGATGACTCTTTCACACATTTAAGTCAGCAGTGAAAAAATATCACGACATATAGTAGAAAACCAACAAAAATTCTGAATAAATCCACTACATTTCAAACAATGAGATCATTTGCAACAGAGTCACTCTTTGGCAATGATCAGTGACACCAGTCTTCACCTTCACCACCAACTCATCTCCCAAACATCACATCCCTTATCCAGCCTTTTCTTCCTCCTCATCCACTTCCCTCACTTCAGAATTTCATTCCCTTCATTTAGGGTAAGTTTGAAAGAGAGAGAGAGAGAGAAGGCTTTACCTATATCTTTAAGCTAAACAAGAGTGGATAATGATCTAGAAAACTGCAGGCAAAACTTGATTTAATTGCAGCTTGGCAAATGGACTGCAAGACAATCTTGTTCAAAAATTATAACAAGTTTTCTTTTGGGTGCAAATTAAAAAATACCTTGTTGTCTCCTTGTACTTCTCCCAATCTCTGCTGAAGTTCTTTGATTTCTTCTCCAAGGTGTTTATTTCGATCCCGAGAATCATTCAAAAGTTGAGCAAGGTTAGCCTACAAAAATGGCAAAGTTCAATCAAACAAGAATGTCTCTAGAGCTGGATTATGAGATTCATTTAGTTTTATTCAGTTCTGCATTTGTATATGGTTTATTTGGTGGGGCAGGTATCCAAATGATTAATCAGACCAAAAAGCACCATTCCTATAAATGAAATTACTGTGAAAATAAAATAAATCAGCCATGTGTGCATACAGAGTTGAAGACTGCAGATAAACAAAGACAGATGGCAACACAAATATTGGTAGGCACTAGCAATGCTATATATTATATACTAAGGGGGTATAGAGAAATTAGTTAAAATTGCAGTGCATGCTATTATCATCACAGTGAAGAAAAGTTTATGAAAACACCATTTTGTTCATTACTTGCTTTAAATATGCAAAGTGCACCTTATCAGCAGGTAAAATTATACTGGGCACTAGTAAATTCTTGCATTCAAAGCCACTGAAGTGATTACCATCCAAGAATATTACAACACCCAAGAATATGAAACAAGCTCTTGCCACATACACAGTCTTTGTGTACAAATAATCCAACAGTGCATTTCTTCTTTATGTAATTGTACTGTGCAAGAAAAATGCTACTGAATCCTCAGCCTTCTACTCTGTACAGCAGGGGTTCTCAACCTACAGCCCGTGGACCGGATCCAGTCTGTGGTGCCATTCCATCCAGCCTGCACACTTGCTCCTGCCGCTACCACTGCTGCTACCATCCTTTCCCCCTCCACCTGGCTTGGCATCACCCTAACACAGCTCCATAGCAGGGTGGATGTTTTAAGAAGGCTCACAATATATGCCCTGTTTTAAGAAGGCTTACAATATACGTATATTGTAAGCTATCTTAAAACTTCTGCCCTGTTACAGAGAAGCATTAGGGACATGCCAAAACAGACAGAGGGGACAAGGATGGCAGTGGCAGAGGAAGCAGAAGCAGCAGACACCCACAGACACCCATGTCTTTCCCAGGTGCCGATCTGGCTGAGTGCAGGCAAGAACAGGCAGGGCCCATCCTTCACCCACAACAGGCCGGTAAGCAGGGAGGCAGTGGCAGTAGCATAGGGGAAATGTTTGCAGGCTGGACTGGCGGTGCGGGGGAGTGTTGGTGGCTCCGGCAGTGTGAGGGGGAGTGTTGGCAGGCTGGACTGGTGTTCTCCCCGCTGCTGCTAAAGGTGGTGGCAGCGGCGGCAGGGAAATGGTGGGTGCTTGGTGTGGTCTTACCAACAGTCTGAGGGGGAGTGACCTGGCCCCCAGCTTGAAAAGGTTGAGAACCCCTGTTGTAAAGCCTCTTGCAGAAGTGAAAACAAGTTTATTTACTCCCATACATTCTGTTCCCATTTCAGAATTTGCCTACTTTCCTCTGTGAACTCTCCCACTAGGGACTGAGACTATACCCTATCCAGGTTTTATCATCCATTAGAAAGCTCATGAGAAGACAGCTGTAGCACTGCCCCTTCCAACCCAAGTACCCACAAACCATGCCTGTCAAGTTTCAGGAAATTTCTGTTAAACCCCCGTATTTTACACTCTTTCCCTCCATCATCACATATTAGTTAGACTGCAATTAGACTGGAGTTAGACTGGAGGGCAGCACAGGATAAGCATAGCTGTCCAGTTTCCTGTTTTGGCCAGGAAATTCCCCCTATTTGACAGAAATTTCCCAAAACTTGACAGGTATGCCACAAACATTCCCCATGTAAGTTGGAATATTGATCTTCTGTGATTCTAACTCAAGCATAGCACCTTCACAGACAGTAGAGACATACCCTAGTACACCATTTCCCAAACTATGTTCTACTGAACACTGGTGGACTTCAATTCCCAAAAACCTAAGTCAGTACATTGGCTGATCAGTGCTCTCGGGGATTGATTTAGGCTTCTGGGAATTGAAGTCCAAAAACCAAAGTTTGGGAAATGATGCCCTAGTAAGCCGTGTCAACCTACAAAGATAAGAAAGAATGGTGGAGCTGAAATACTCCCCTCTTTTTTAGTGAACTTTTCACACAGATAGATAATCATCCCTGAAGTGAGCTTATGCTCCTTCCAGTCACAATTCTCTGGTAGAATCCACTGATCTTTTTCCCCCAGCTGGCAGTAGGAATAAAGGTTTGTTTTAAATTGAAGTGTATTGTAACTTCATACAATAAGAGTATGAAAACAAAATCTAATATTGAGAATTCATCTTTCCCTTGGTAAGGATTATCTGCAACAGAATTTATGAAATACAGTGGAACCTCATACAACGATTGCCCCGTATAGCAACAAAATCACATAACTAGGGGTTGTTATTGTTTTTATTGGGGGGGGGGGGGAATGGTGTCCCACATAACAATTTCCTTTATGGAAAAAATTGCACAATTTTTCAATGGGAAAAACCACTTAGCGAAAAAAAAATCATTGTACGATGCATCTCAGGGGAAATTGTTATACAATGCATGCATTGTATAGCAATTGTTTCATACAACAACGAGCCCCGTGGAACGGATTAAAATTGTTGAATGAGGTACTTTAAATTGCTGTTGAATGAGGTACAGTACTTTATATTGCTGTTGACATAAACATATACAGTGGAACCTCCTACAACAATTGCCCTGTATAGCAATGAAATCACATATCAATTAGGTTTGTTTGGGGGGGGGGCGGGTTGGGGGGTGAGAATGGCATCACACATAACAATTTTCCCTATGGAAAAATCGTATAATGATTTTTCAATGGGAAAAGCCACTTAGCAAAAAAAGAGTTGTTGTATGATGCATCCCATAGGAGCGGGACGAGGGTTATCCATCCGTCCTTGCTCTTCTTGACCTCTCAGCGGTTTTTGATACCGTCGACCACAGTATCCTTCTGGAATGTCTCAAAGGACTGGGGATCCAAGGCACTGTGTTGTCCTGGTTTTCCTCTTTTCTGGAGAGCCATACCTAGTCTGTGTGGTTGGAGAGTGAGAGGTCCAGCCCTATGCTTCTCAAGTATGGGGTGCCTCAGGGTTCGGTGCTCTCTCCTCTCCTATTTAACATCTACATGAAGCCACTGGGTGAGATCATTCGTTCCCATGGGGTGCGGTACCAGCAGTACGCGGATGACACTCAGTTCTACATCTCGGCTCATGGGGACCCCAGTGATGCCGTTGAAATCCTATCCGGATGCCTGGAAGCCGTTGGGGTCTGGATGGGGGCCAATGGGCTTTGGCTGAATCCCAGCAAGACAGAGTGGCT
The DNA here is from genome assembly GCA_035047345.1 of Bradypodion ventrale. Lineage (NCBI taxonomy): Eukaryota > Metazoa > Chordata > Lepidosauria > Squamata > Chamaeleonidae > Bradypodion > Bradypodion ventrale. Next base: position 114,349,313 of record JAWDJE010000005.1, on the reverse strand, counting down.
ATGGATAAGGGGCCCTGTGTTATCCCGGGAGCTACCATCTTTGGTTCTGGATGGGGCTGTTTTGCCCCAGACAGACCTGGTGCGCAAATTGGGGGTCCTTCTGGACTCACGGCTGCTGCTAGAAGAACAGATAGCGGCTGTGGCCAGGAGGGCTTTTGCCCAACTTCGGGTGATTCGCCAGATGTGCACGCTCCTGGACCGGGGCTCCTTGCTTATGGTCACTCACGCTCTGGTCACTTCCTGACTAGATTACTGTAATGCGCTCTACATGGGGTTGCCCTTGACGACCATTCCAAGGCAGCTGGTCCAGAATTCGGTGGCCCAGGTGGTGATGGGGTGCGGACGATATGCCCACGCCTCACCGCTACGTCGGGAGCTGCACTGGTTACCAGTTTGCCTCCGGGTGCAATTCAAGGTGTTGGTTTTGACCTTTAAAGCCCTATATGGCAGTGGGCCAGGATACCTTAGAGACCGCATCGTCCCAAGAGTGTCTGCCCGTCCAACCAGATCAGACCGGAGGGGCTCTCTAATAGTGCCATCAACTAGGGGAGCACATCTATCCAGCACCCGAAGAAGGGCCTTCTCCGTGTCCGCACCAATCCTCTGGAACCTCCTGCCAACAGATCTAAGACTTCAAAGAGATTTGCTGCCCTTCAGGAGAGGATTGAAGACCTGGCTGGCAGGGCAGGTGTGGGGCCCTAATGGGAACACGCTCCCCACCTGCTGGCTTATGTAAACACTTAAGAACTCTTTCTTCTTTTTTATAGTGGGTGGGACGGGTGGGTGGCATATGAGTCTTTTAAAGTGGGTGGGATATGGATCTTTTAAAGTGTTTTTATGTGTTTTTAGAACTTGTTGTAATGCTGCCCTGAGTCGGGTTCTACCTGAGTGGGCGGCATATATAAATATGACTATTAAATTTAATTAATTAATTAAAAATCACTATATGGTGCATGTATCATATAGAAATTGTTTCGTACAACAACGAGCCCCATGGAACGGATTAAAATCATTTTATGAGGTACCACTGTATAGTATAGCTCTGTTTATATGGAATACTCAAAACAAGGTAATACAGTATATGAATAGTCCTACTGTATGGTATATTTAGAACCATCTGATAGACAGAATATAGTTGGGCAGGTAGTTGATCATCCAAAAGCTTTATCAGCTGATGTGATGAACCTGTAGAATGTGTTAACTGATTTTAAAGATATGGAATTTCTAGAAAAGAGATATCATTGGGTGTGTGTGTGTTATATATAATTGTAACACAGTTGACATACCAAAGTGGGTTTTATTATTATTTTATTTATACACCACTATATGTGCATTAGGGACTGCCATGGCATAGTGGACATAATACTTTATTAGGAAGATAATCTGATAATAATTTCCATATACTGTATTGCTATGGATGTAGAGTAGGAACTGAAAAATAGGCTATTGTTTGCAGATATGGATTTTAATTGATCTTCAAAGAGTTGTCCTCTTCCCAAATACTTCACAGCTTGACATATAACACAAAGAGTCTTCTATCAAGGTTTAAAATTTTGTATGCACAGAATGCTAAAATAATTAAGGGAACTGTAAAGAATGCAATCCTTAAAGTGTACATTGTGATTAAGAAAATGAGGTTTAAACAACTGTGTGCTAAAAGTAACTGCAAAATAAATCTGAAAGAAAGGTCAACATAAAACAACATTGCCTTGTAAAGGTATCTCTTTCCTACTGGATGACAACTGATCATGATAAGAAAAACATAATACTGGGGGAACCACAACATTGGGGGTGGGGTGGGGGTGGGGGTGAAATCTTGGAGTCCCTTAAAGTCCTAAAGTTTCAAATGAGGCTATGGCAAATTGATTCACACCCAAATTTGCTCACCTTCTAGCACTTAGCTCACCAAGAAAATTGCTGTGAAACCAATCTGCTATTACAGCAGTTTCAAGGGAACAGGTCAACATATTAAAAAGTGTGCTACCTCTCTGGCACCGAAGAAGGGCCTTCTCCGTGTCCGCACCAGCCCTTTGGAACTTCCTGCCAACAGAATTGAGGTTACAGACAGAATTGCTGCCTTTCAGGAAAGGTTTGAAAACCTGGCTGGCAGGGCAGGTATGGGGCCCTAATGGGAATACGGCCCCAGCCTGTTGGCTCATTTCCAACTAGAGCCCAGTTAATGTCCCTCCTTCTGTATTGCTGTATTCCTCCTACTCCCTTTTAGTCTTTTTAATTGGGGTGGGGAAAGGAGGGTGGGTAAGTGGGTGGATGATTTGGGGTTTTTTAACCAGTTTTTATATGTTTTTAATTGCTATATGCCGCCTTGAGTCGGGTTCGCCCGAGTGGGTGGCATAAAATTTTTAAAATTAAATTAAATTAAAATTTTCTTACCATTTATAATCATAATTTTATACACTGGCAAAATTCAGTTGTTTACAATGAACAGGAAATGTAATCAAACAAGAGACATATAAATATATGGAAGCAAGAAACCCACAGATGCCGCACATACCAGATACCATCAACACAGACACAAGATGCTTGGAAGCAGGAGGAAGTAGCAAAGACATGATAGATTTCCCTCCATAAAGGCAAATTGGCACAAGGTTGGCTTGGCTGGGTGAGAATATTATTTAAAAACTTTCTTGTGAAAGGCTAAGAAATCTATTTTTTTTCCTTTTATAGATTTTTACTTACAAAAGAGATGTATCTTTTCAGAGCACAAGCTCCTGTATTTTTGGATTGTGATCCAAGTTATTTTCTGTAACATGCGTGTAGAAATAGACAAGCTTATGTTACCTGGAATTATTTCTTGATACTTACCATATTTGCCAGCATATAAGATGCATTGGAGTATAAGACGCACCCCGCTATTACCAAAATAGCCCACTATGGGCCACTATATACAGTACAAGATGCACTCCATTTTCCAGTGTATTTTAAGGGGTGAATGTGGGTCTTATATGCCAGCAAATATGGTATATCTTGATACTCAGATGAATTTTGATATGACCAGAAATGGTTATCTGATTCACACTGGAGTTAGACCTTTCAGAGATAAATACCAGCTGTTTGGACCATAGACTTCTGGTTTTAACTGGAGGTTTATAAAGATGTATAGGGCCCTTAGGAAGGCATCCAAAACCTTCTGACCTGACATTTCCATTCCAGGAAGAGTATATGTTATGGGGTACACCTGAGCTCTGTCTGTGTCTGGCTAGAATCCAAATTCAGAGGAATCGTCTTCTTGCCTGTCACAAGCTGCTGGGATTTCTGTATCAAGTGTGAGTCAATGAATTAAGCTTCTCAGTGAAGTACAGTGATACCTCAAACAACGTCCAAACTTGGTTCCACAAGTTTGGACTTTATACGGATTTGGACTTTGTATGAGGCATGCAAAATCCTAGCCGCAATACCTCATACAACGTCCAGATCCTTGCTGCGATGCCTCATACAACGTCATTTCCATAGAGATACATTGTACTGTAACAGCACAGACTTCAGGGCAAAGTCAAGGAAACAGACAGGAAACTGACAAAACTTTAAGAAACCATTGTCTAAAGGCTAAAAACATTACAAAAACTTGTCAAACAATCCTGATTGTCCAAGAACCTGAAGAATGCTGCAAAAATCCCAGGAATGCTTCTAAAGATTCTGACGAAAAAATTCAAAAAAATCCAAAATCGTGCTTAAAACCACTCCTAAACACTCTTCGCCTCATGCAAAACCCATAAGAGCAATGCACGCATGTGTCCTTCCTTTTATACTGCCCAGGCAAGTGCAACCTGGGGGAAACCCCAATGCCTCATACAAAGTTGCACGACTTTGTATGAGGCAATTTTATTCAAGGAATTAGGCGATGTTGTATGAATCCGATGTTGTATGAAGCAGACTTTGTATGAGGTATTACTGTATCTTCAGACCCTGGACTAACTCATTCAGGCAGGCCCCCAGCTGTTCCTGGAGCATAAAGCAAAATATATGTAAAATGCTATTGACTTCATATGATTAGTAGGGCACATTATAATCCAACAGGGTTTGCAACCCTGACAGAACCAACAGAAAAAGCATATGGTTTTCCTATCAGAGTAGAGTCCATAGAAAAATACTGTATCCACCTTGAAGGCAAAACTAGCTTTTGTTGTTGTTCAAAAAACAAACTTATCAACATTTTCTGCAGTACAGGTTACTTCCATTGAAATTTCCATTTTAAAAACAACTTTGGCTGTCTCTAAATGTGTTGATATCTAGATAAGCAGTTTGAAAGCAAGAAATTGCAAGTAGATAAATAGGGACCACTTCGGTGGGAAGGTAACAGCGTTCTGTGCGCTCCGGTGTCTAGTCATGCCTGCCACATGACCTCGGAAACGTCTGCAGAAGCAGACAGCGCTGGCTCTTCGGCTTAGAAACAGAGATGAGCACTGCACCCTAGAGTCAGATACGACTGGCTTTCAAGCAAGGGAAACCTAGTTAGATGTACCAAAGAAATTAGCAAGCTGGAGGCAACGTAGCAGTAGGCATCATTATCAGAAGAGGCAACAGGGCAAGACTGAAAGATATCTAAAATGGATTTCCCTCCATAGGTTCAAACTGGCAAATGGCTAGCTTGGCTCAGTCAGAATTTTATTAAATAATTTTCTGCAGGTCTGTGTATTATACTAAAAGTCTTTCATATGTTTTTACTTTTAAGAACATTGATATTTTAAGAGGTGTATTCTCTGCTTGTTGATTTGCCTTTTAATACTACAGTGTAATAAGCTCCTGCATTTTTAGAATATAGTAAAACATTCTCAATGCTTTCTTCAGTTCTTAAAGGATATTTCCATTGTAGTTTTATGTTCCTGCCTTTTGAAACAAGACTGAAACATGACTTAGATATTTGCCTGAAATTTAAGTTTAGTAGTCTATATATTTTAAAGCATTTGTACCTACAGCTTTTTTTATAGCTGCAAGAATTTTGGATGATTTTCTTATGTTTAAATCAATTATCACTGCAGCTTTCCTTAGCTGCAAGAATGGACTTCTGTGGAAGAATTTACACCTGCATATGTTTCATGTCTGGATTTTATAACTGATGTAACAGTGCTTGTAAATTTCCATGTTATAACAATTTTTGATTATTATATATAGGAAACTGACAAACTGCTGTTGCCAGGAATTGATTTTGTACCTGGAAACTTAGACTGAATAAGATCTGAATAGGTTATAGAGGGTTTTTTTTTAATTTCTTACTTCGCTATGAGTAAAGCAATGAGTTAGTACCATTCTCTGAAGAGAAATGGAACATTTAAACCAGTGGTTCCAAACCTTTTTTTGACCATGCCCCACCTAAGCATCTCTAAAATCCTGATTCCCCCCAGTTAACATATAATTCTTATTATTCAAAAAGTGAACTCCTATTCACATGGAAGAAGCCTGAAAGACCATTCCCTGTTAATCACTCATTCTTGCAGTCCCCCCCCCTTAAAAATCAAATCCCCCTTGGTGGGGCATGTGCCCCACATTGGAAACCATAGATTTAAACAATGAAACAACTTATACTTTCATAACTAGATTAAGCATAGAATCACTGAATTGGAACGGGCCTTTTAGGCCATCGAGTCCAACCCTCTGTTCAAATGCAGGAATCCAAATCAAAGCAGCTATGACAGATGGTTGTCCAACTCTCTTGAATTCTTCCAGTGTTGGAGGACTCACCACCTCTTGAGGCAGTTGGTTCCACTGTTTTATTGCTCTATTAATATGTTTTTTTCTGATATTCAGCTTGTGTCTGGCTTCCTTTAGTTTGATCCCATTATTACATGTCCTGCACTCTGGGATGACCGAGAACAGATCCTGCCCCTCCTCCTTATGACCATCTTTCAGGTATTTGAAAAGTGCTATCATATCCCCTCTTAGTCTCCTTTTCATGCCCGGTTCCTTCAGTCTTTCCTCATATTGCTTGGTTTCTAGTCCTCTGATCATCCTTGTTGCCCTTCTCAGTACCTGCTCTCATTTGTTTGTATCTTTCTTAAAGTGTGGTGCCCAGAAATGGACACAGTACTCTAGATATGGTATAACTAGTGCTGAGTAGAGGGGGATCTAGTACCTCACGGGTTTTGGAGACTATACTTCTGCTAATGCAGCCTAAAACAGTGTTGGCCTTTTCTGCAGCCACTATTGACTCATAATTAGCTTGTGAACTACAACAACTCCAAGACCCTTCTCACTTGTAGTATTACTGAGCCAAGTCTCCCCCACATCTTGTAACTGTGAATCTGGAGGTTTTGTTCCCTAGGTGTAAAAGTTTGCACTTCTCTCTGTTAAATTTCATTCTGTTGGTTACAGCCCAGTGTTCAAAGCTTATCAAGATCTTTTTGAATTCTGCTCCTGTCTTCCATGGTACTGTATTAGCTATTCCACCCAGTTTTCTGTTATCTGCAATTTTGATAAGAATTACAGTATTTGCACTCTCCTCCTCATCCAAGTAATTCATGAAAATGTTGAAGATCACAGGGCCCGGAACTGAGCCTTGTGGTACTCCACTTGTTACCCCCTCCAGGCTTGAACTTGACATGATTTTCATGGTTATCTCAACTCACCCTGCAATTAATTGTATCGGGGAAAATGTCAGCTGTCACAAACCCCAGCTCGAAACTATCAAGAAATGTTGTCAGCCACATAGTGCTCTGAGGATTCTGTTTGACTCTCAAACATTTGATCTTGACAAGGGCATATATTCTAACTAAGCTAACTTGAAATAGATCATCCTTGCCAACAATGTGATTCTGTCCCTTTGGTCATTTTTGAACCTCCCTTATGGTTTGGTTTCTGACAGTTCCTGGTTTATTTTCTGGCTTTCTTTTTAAGCCAGCCTCTCAATATGTCATTTGGCTGGTTTACTCTTTGATAGCAACCACTCTCTTACTCCTCAGTTCCACTAGGAAATTTTGATTATTCATGATTAGTTGGCAGGGATGAGGTAGAAGAAAACAACAGCAACACAAAGAAAATGTGGCGTGATCAGGTCAGCTTCATTAAAAAAATACCTTTCTTCTCACAAAATAGCACTACAAGAACATTATTCTAGATATGCTTAAAGTAGGGAAAAGAGTATCTTTAGTTACAGTTATCATCTGTAGCTACAGTCAGAAAGGGGCGGAAATGGAGTCTGTAGCATATGGAGAGAACCTCATCAGAAGTCAGAGAAGAGGAAAGAAGGAACAACAAATCAATGCAAGCAAGGGGGGACAGAAAAAGGGACAGCAGTTTGCCTCAAATGCCAGAGGCAGAACTTAACCAATTAAGTTTGTAGCAAAGGAGAATTACATTGGGCCATTGCTTCCCAACCTTTGGGTTTTGGACTTCAATTCCCAGAAACCTAAGTCAATTTCCCAAAGCACTGATCAGCCAATTGGACTGACTTAGGCTTCTGGGAATTGAAGTCCCCTTGTGGGGAATGGACCCCACATTGGGAACCACTGCATTAGGCAATAAAGCCCTCTTCCATTGATGGCCAGTGTTAGTGCATGCTATTATTCCAACAATCTCCTCATTCCTAACCTTATTGACTTGATCCTACTTAAAACTCCAGAGCCATTCAAACTAAGATGCCCTCCTCTCAATTAAGAACACCAATAAAGAACAACTAGGTGATAAAAAAGAAGAAAAAGGATTTATGGTACCACATACAATGCCTGTAATTCATTTCTGATTCTTCTAAAATATCTATGGACCAACAGAAACAGTCTAAACCTGTACAGTATTCTGTGGGTTGCTGTGGAAGTACTTTTTCACCAATGGCCTCAACTGATATCAAAAGTAGATTCTTCTGGTCAAACACAATAACTGGAAATCTTTGGGGAATGTGAAGTTCAAGCAAACCCAATATAAACCAAAGCAAGCTTGCCATATGGCAATTTGATTTATTCTCTCATTAACTGACCAGCATCCTAACTACTGAGAAGGAAACCAGTATCTCAAGTAACATTTTCCATAAGCCACCCACTATCCTAAGATTCAATTCCTTTAACACAGTTTCCAAAATCCAGCCACCAAAGTTATTTTGCTTCAGACTACTGTGAGCATGATGGATAGTAACACTAACATAATACACCCTTAACTCCTCTGCACATAAATCTTAGCTGGCAAGCACACGTTGCCATTCTTTCCCATGATCCTAGCCAGTAAATTAGGTTATAAGAGAAAGAGGAAACAAAGAGGGGCAATGGTGTGTGACAACTGTATGAAAACTACTTAGAAACATTTTGACATCCTCAAGACTCTCAGAAGCTTAGCATATTTTCCAGTGTTTAAACCCACATATTAAGTTAGAAAGCTGGAACTAGGAAAAATAGATAGGGAAAAAATCTGATAAAACCTCAAGTACACTTTAGAAGTATGATTGATAGAAATTTATATTGCAATTTCTACTTCAATGGTTTTGTATGGTTGTAATATTCAGCTTAATACAGAAAAACCTGCTATGCTTAGTAAGAGACCCTTGAGCACAACACCAACACAAATTGACGCGATCTGCTAACACTACATTTTTGATGCAAAAACAAACATTCATCCATTAACTTTCAAGTGATAAAAGTTACCTGTCACAGTCTTTTCACACAAATGAAATGCTTTTGAAGCTCTGGCAAGGATATTCCAAACAAAATAGATAATCAAGAAGAAATGCACAGTAGAGTAAACTAAGCTCACCAGTGAGCATCAGATTTTATAGAGAAAACAACATGGTGAAGAAACAATAAGCTACAGTTAATAAGATTCCAAACCTAAGAATTTGTCACAGTTGTGTGGTGATACTCAGGGTTCATTAAAACAAAGCCTGGTAAACTCTCCCACTATTTAAAGGCCTCTGGCTCTCTTCAGAAAGGAACTAAGATACACATAACCCAAGTTACTATTCTGTGCTCTTCTTTCCACAGAGTGCCAAGTCAGCATATCATTTCATCTGAATGAGAGATCAGTGAAGATTTATAACAATATATAGATTATTATGTCAACAACCATAATTATTTACTTTATTTACACAGGTTGCTGTAAAGCATATTGTGAACAATTTCTCTGAAGTGGGCAAGAAGTCTACTAATTCTGCACCTAGTTAACAGAAGAAGCTCCAGGACCTACATGTGCAAACCACCCACATTTCCAACACTTCCTCTATGCTGCAAATGAAACAGACTCCAAATGGCTTCTTTGCTTTCTCTTGTGATCTGAAAATGACCACCTTTCCAAAAATTGATCTATATCATAATCCAAAAACTGGAATCAGAACAGTGCCTGTGGATGAAACATATTTTGAATCCAGTATTGAGTCCCAACTAGAGTACGCCTACTGAATCAAGGGAACCAATGAAGGAGTTGGCTCCCTAAATCACTGATTCAATGGGTCAACTCTAGTTGAAATTTACTATTGTATTTTAGCCATTAACTAGCCTTTCTAGATAGACCATTTGCCCAGCACAACATGACAAAAAATTTCCATGTGTTAATTATTTCAAAAAAAAAAAGGTTCCCTGATTTATCCTGAGGCCCCATTTGAATGCCAGTGTATAAAAGTATTGGTCCCAGCCAGGTCAGCATCAGCTACCTTCAGACTTTTCTGCTCACAGTCCTCTCTGTAGGAAGCAAGGTTAGGGAAATATAGGTGTTTTTCAGTATGTTAAAAGAGTTACATCTTGTCACAAATCTGAGGGTGGTGCTTTGGAGCAGAAGACCATATCTAGGTGGAAGAATGGGGCCAGCTTGCCCATATGCTTACAGTACAGGGATCCCTTAAGGGATATTGGAATAAGCCCACTGAGGCAACTCTATCATAGCTCCAATTAAGCTACAATGTTAGAATATAGGCTTGAATCACAAAAAAGAATAACTGATCAGTGAGGCTTATATGCCACAGCATATGCCACAAGTAGCTGTAGTAGATGTTACATGCCAGGCACTGAATGGTAGATGTACAAACCTTTTTGTAACCATGCCAGACACCTCAACAACCTTTGCCATGACCTACTGGTGTAGACAAACTAGAGCTCAAGACACCAGAGTCTGAATCCCCTCTTAACCATGGAAACTCAAGGGTGTGTGGCACTGGTAAAATCACTTACAAAGAAAACCCTATTAGGATCAGTATAAGTTGGTTGAAGGCCAGCAGTTTGATACCCGAGTACTGCAGGACGGAATGAGCTCCCATTTTTGTCCCAGCTCCTGCCAACCTAGCAGTTCAAAAGCAAGACATTGCAAGCAGATAAATAGGGACCACTTCGGTGGGAAGATAAATAGTGTTCCATGTGCTCTAGTGTCTAGTCATGCCTGCCACATGGCTATGGAAATGTCTACAGAAGCAGACAGTGCTGGCTCTTCAGCTTTGAAACAGAGATGAGCACTGAACCCTAGAGTCGGATACGACTGGCTTCCAAGCAAGGAAAACCTTTACCTTTAACATCATTTAAAAGGATGCACTTAAAGGATCAAGCATACATTCTTAGAATTCAGAAGAACATGGGGAAGCCCAGGTAGCAGCTGCATCTCTATTTGGAAGCCCAAATTCTAATCTAAGTAACCCATTCCAACCAGGTTATTTTAATGGGCTTTTTCACTGAATTCCCTTCGAAGCTTACTGGGAAACTCCAACGAGTAATAACTAATAAGAAACAACTGCCCAAAGGAAGCCTCCCAGTAACACAGGGCCTTGACACCCCAGATTTGTGTAAACTATCCCCTTGTGCCATCTAGAGGAGACTTGGGGAAACTGTGTCATTCTTTGCCTCCCCCAACAGTGCAAACTCCTCCATTGCCAAAATGAAATATTAAGAAAATGGGCCTCTGCAGAGAATTGAAAGTTCTACAGGGTGGCCCGTAAGTTCCTACCTAGCCATATGTATTATAATATATTTTTTCAGAGAAATATAGCAGATTTAAGCCCATTTACACTTGAACAGTGTATTGTGACAAGAATGTGGGTACATGAGTGCAAGAATACTGGTAATACCCTGGATACAATAAGTGGCAAATTTAGAGAAAGATTCAGTGGGGACTATAGACTCTGTATATACTGATAATCATCCTCAACAGCCTTCACTAAACTGAGGTTTCCTTCTCAGTACCTGAGTTCTTTCCTTGTTCATTGGAGACTGTTCTTTTTATATACCCACTAGCATAGGTTGCCTGGCATTGCCGGGCTGTTATAAACTGTGATCAGCTTTTTGGGGTTTTTTTGTTGATTAAAAAAGAACAAAGGATGATATAATTGTTTCAAATTGTTTTATTTAACCAAATAACATTTTAGTATGTGACTTTTTTTTTGTTAATAGTTGTACCATAGGTAATATTTTTAAAAATGTGAAAGTACATGTTGTTTACATTCAATGTTTTAAAACTGTGTTTAGATGTTTTGCTATAAATCTTTTTATTTTATTTATTTAACATATGTTTGTAATTTGTGTAAACTTATGATTTATTGTTATGTTTTTGACTTGTTTTTACTCCTGTGGCCTCTAGGTGGGGCTTTATTGTTTTTGAGTTGTTTTTAATATTCCGCCCCGCAGATGGGGCTCTTAGTGGTTTTTGTTTTCATTTCACGTGTTTTTTCTCTCCTGGCCTCTAGGTGGGGCTTCTTCTGGTAAGTAGTCTTTGTTTCTTCATTTCTGTTCCGGTCTTGGGGAGGGAGGACGTGTTGGTGAGTTCTCTGGTTTTCTTTCTTCTGGGGTTTTTCTTTGTTTTGTTTTTGTGGCGGTGGGCTGGGAGGTGTTTCTGTTTGTTCTTTTTTTTTGGTTGGGCTTTAGATGTGTGTAATTAGTTTGTTTATTTCTGGTGTTGTTTATTTTTGTTATTTCGTTGTTGTTTATTTGTGGAATTTGTGGTAGCTGTGTTGTTAGAGTTAGGTATTCTCGTGTTGTAGTTAGGTGTTTTGTATGTGCTTTTGTGGTATTGTGGATGTTTTTGTTTGTGGATTTTGTGGTTTACTTTTTTTGTTTATTAATTTTTTTAATTATTGATTTATTTTGTTTTATTATTTTTTATTAATTTCGGTGTTTGTTTTTGGTGTGTACTTTTGCGTGAAGAATGGGCTACCTGTCAGTTCCTCTCTTCCCCATTGCTGCTTCGAATTTTGGTTTCGATGCAGCAATGGGGGAAAGGAGGAGCCGGCAGTCAGCCCGTTCTTTCCCCAGGAAGGTTTGTTAGGTAGGTCAGGGGAGAAGGAGGCAAAGAAGAGCTATCTGCCTGACGATGGTTCTCTCCTCTCTGTCTCCTTTCTCTCCTGGCTTCCCTAACCAGAGATCGGCAGGCAGCGATCCATAAGGGGTGGTTCTCTTCCTTGTGGATTGCTAGCTGATGCTTTTGTATTACCTCCATCGGAAGTACAAATATAGCAGCATGTCATTCGCCAGGGAGGGTGCTTCCCCTGATGAACTGCTGCCTGCTGTTGGTATTTTTTCCACCCCGGCTCAACTTTCCTTGAGGCCGGCGGTGGTCTCGCTGTGCCTTCGGCAGGGTAGCATGGAGGAGAGGGAGTCCATCTTCTCCATGTTGCTCCGGGAAAGAAGGCCAGCGGCGGTCTCGTGGTGGAGTTTTGTGGCTTTTTGTTTTGTGAGGCTGTGAGGTGCTGCATCTGCCTGTGGCGGACTTGCGCTCCCGTTGCATTTTTATTTTTTGCATGCCGGCTTTCTCAGCATTCTGCGTGCTCACGGGGCATAGGACACTGGGACTTGTAGTTTTACGTTTGTGGTTTGCATTTGTGCGGCAGTTTTTTTTTCTGCGGCTCGATTTTAATTGGCTACACTGTGTTTCCCAACGTTCATTTTGCTTGCGCCTCTCAGCCTGATTGTGTGTGGCGTGGCATGGCGTGGCATGGCGTGGCGTGGCGTGGCGTGGCATGGCATGGCGTCACGTGGCGTGGCATGGCATGGTGTGGCGTGGCATGGCGCAGCGCAGAGAACGTTGGGAAGTGAAGTTCTTTTCCTTTTTTCGCGTTTGTAGAGCTCTTGCCCTCTTGCCCCACTGACGCCTTTCTCAACCCTGCAGTAACCTCTGGACCGGGTTCGGGCGAGTGCAGGAGGCTCGGTACGGGATAGGGTACAGAAACGTATAGCAAGTTCCAATGGTTAACTCTTGGATTTATAGGTATAGATTGATGGCTAGCAGCTGTTTAGACATCAGAGAATCACCTAGCTGAAATCCTCTGGTGCTAATCCATAGAGAAATGAATGTTTAAAGAATTATTCAATTTTATTTAGTGAATCAGTTGAAAGAACTTGGTTTTCAAAAAATAAATGTTTTATAATAAAAAGCAATGTTTTAAAATTTGGATTTGTTTGTTTATTGTTTCTTAAGTATATGTCCCTATGCTTAGGGTAGATGAGTGTACTTAAAGAAAACAAATAATTTCATTATGTACTTAATAAATATGAAATATATTATCAATTAGCAATATTTATGAATGAATGAATGGATGATTAGCTATGCCTCTTCCTATTTCACCTATGTTCCTTGGCCGTGTGGCCAAGCTGCCAGTCAATATGAAAAATGGCCCTCTGCCACATGATTGCTTTAAAACTTTAAACAATCAAACAGTCTTGACCCAGTTTACCTAAAGGATTGCCTTCACTTATACAATACTACCTCAACACCTTTTTAATTACCAGGGACTCTGCTACCATGATAACTGGTTAGAACACCTTGATTGGGTAGTACAAAAGATACAGGCTTTTGGTGGTACCCTCACAATTAAAGAACCCCCTCATTGATGCTTTGCACTTTACATTTTCATTGCAGGATTTTGAGAAATCTTGAAAATTTATTTATCTAAATTGGCTTTTCCTGGATAGACAATTAAGAGCTGAAATCTACCATTAAGTTGCAACTGGAGTAGCTACATTGAATCAGTAAAGATTCATTGAGTCGAGACAAACATGCTTACAAGCCTGCGAGATTAGGTAGGACATGCATTGTAGCTTAACGTAGCATTGCCAATAAAGAAACTAAAGGAACTAGAAAATCTCCCACCAGCTTAAGCTCTCTATAATAAGTACAAAGTCTTCTGGTACAATCAGATTTATTTAGGTGAAAAAAATAGAAAAGTTCAGGATCAGGTACAAAATAGAAAAAAGGAATATTTTCCTTCCCATTTCCCAGAATAAAACTAGAAGGCATATCTAGCTATATTTCCTGGCCTAGCCTGTTAATACATTTGACTACATCCTTCCACTGTTTCCTCACAAGCATGCTCTTCCTCTGTAAGAGTACATGTGACACATAATAAGAATTAGAATCATGGCGCTTCTTCACATTCCAATATGACAAAACACATTTTTCATTTCTCATCCCACTTCTTCCAGGATATTAACCAATACAATTACAGCACATTCTTAGTTCTGTTCTCACGGTTTTCAGACTGTTTTGACTATTTTTTAAAAGCAAACAAATAAGCATCTGGCTTGAAGGTCATTTCCCAGGCTTCTCCATCCCTTCTCATGGAATAAAGAACTCAAAGAATTACTTAAACTCATTTTAATTTTAATTACACTCATTTTACTTACCTCAGAAGGATGGAAGGTTGAGTCAACCTTGAGCCCTGGTCAATACTAAATTCACAATGTTCTGGCTGCAGTACAGCAGTTTAACCACTGCATCATCAGGGCTCCTGGTTCCTCTGATTAAATAGTATCTAACATACTACTGGATTTTAGCCATTATGTGTCTTCCACCTTTAAAAACCTCAAATTTGACTTAATTTCTTCAACATGCTACCTTTTACATAGTTACATGTGTTTGTGTTTAACCCCCTTATCATTTGTTAACAGTTTTGTGAAACTATTCCTGAAAAGCCAGATCTATATCTTGAACAATGACTTTTGCACAATGTTACAATCATAACAATCTGGTTTAACATTTTTAAAAGGTCAATTATACTTAACAATGTATAAGCCATGTAAAACCATGTATAAACCACCAAGAGTTGAAAAATCTCCTAGATGGGTGGGGTATAACAACAACAACAACAATAATAATAATAATAATAATAATAACAACAACAATAATAATAACAACAATAATAACAATAATATGTACACAGAGACAAAAACAAACCTACCTGCTTTCTTTTTTCTGGAGGAATAGATGGGTCCCCATCCTGCAAGAAAAGACAATTTATATGTTGGGAGATACAACAGGACTTGGGTCAACTAATCTTTGTTGCCTTAATTAATTTAATTCAGTGTTACAATATAGCAATCAATATTTATTTAATTTATTTATTAATGTATATATTTTTTTGAAGTATTTATACCCCACTTTTCTCCTCAAGAAAACCCAAGGTCATTTGCAGTATTCAAACAAACAATAAAAAAGAGGACAACAACAAAATAGCAAACCCCATTCCAGCAGCCAGTTACTGAGAAAAGTCTGCCTGAAGCTAAAAGTCTTTTCTTGCCTTTGGAAAGGACAGCAAAGAGTGCACCAGCCTGGCTCCCTGTGGGAGAGAGTTTCACAGCTGGGGAGCAGCAATAGAGAATGTTCTTTCTTTTGTCCTCAACACATACCCCAGAGTGTGGTAAAATATTGATATAGGCCTACCCTGATTTCAATACGCGGGTAGGCTCATAAAAGGAGAGCAGTCTTCATTGAGAACTGCTTCATTGATTCACTCATTTTATCACCCCTAGGAGGGGCTGTGGTGGCTGTGGTTAAGAAGCTCGCCTT
The DNA here is from genome assembly GCA_035047345.1 of Bradypodion ventrale. Lineage (NCBI taxonomy): Eukaryota > Metazoa > Chordata > Lepidosauria > Squamata > Chamaeleonidae > Bradypodion > Bradypodion ventrale. The sequence goes on along the minus strand of JAWDJE010000005.1, from coordinate 114,333,623 downwards.
GTTAGCTGGAAGGCCAGCAAGTCAGCAGTTTGAGTCCCGGGTATTGCATGACAGTTTGAGCACCCGTCTCTGTCCCAGCTCTTGCCAACCAAGCAGTTCGAAAGCAAGAAAATGCAAGTAGATAAATAAGGACCACTTCGGTGAGAAAAGATCTTGGGGACATGAAAGGAGCCTCATCCAGGCATCTCCTGAGCTGAGTTTCTCCAGCAAAAACCCTTTCAACCCAGAATAATTTCTGAAACAAAGTTATCATTATTATCACCTCTAACTTCACAGTAAAACTGGGGACCAGTCTGGCTTCATTCTGTGGTAGTGGATACATTTTTTCCCATACCAAAGGCCAACCAGGTCTGTGACAGAATTATCTGTCAAGGTGATGGGAATACCCCTCAAGGGATATAAGAAAACAATTTTGATCCATTTTGTGAATTTCCTCCCATTTTTGCTCACCGTCTGGCACTTAGCTCAGCAAGAAGTATGCTGTGAAACCAATGGTTTGACCATTTTATTTATTTACTAGCAAAGGTTGCCCGGCGTTTCCGGGCTGTTTTAAATGGTGTTGGAAAGTTTTTGTTGTTGTTGTTGTTAATGTTTGTAAAGAAGAGGTTAATCTATAATTGAAATTTTTAAAATTTTTATTTATACAAAAAAAATTTGATGGCCTGTTTTAAACTGTGATGAGTTTTGTTTGGTGTTTTGGTTTTGTGGATGAAAAAAAGAATAAAGGATGATATACTTTTTCAAAAAACTCTTGGGGCCTTTTGTGTGGGGCAATTGTGTCTTTTTGAATTTTTTTTATTATTGTGGGCAGCAAGTGCTGCTGGTAGGGGTTATCTTGTATTCTGACTGTTTTTTTCTCTCGTGGCCTCTGGGTGGAGCTTCTTCCAGTAAGTAGTCTCTTTCTTTATTCATTTATTTTCCAGTGGTTGTGGTATGAGGTCGTGTGGTGGTGAGTTAGCTGTTTTACTTTATTGGGGGGGAGGTTGGATTTTGTGGTGTTTGGCTGGGTGCTGGGTGTGTTTGGAAATGTTTGTTGTTGTTTATTTTTTGGTGTTATTTTTGTTTGTTTTTGTGTATTTTTGAATGTTTTTCATTGTTTGTTTTTGTGTTTTTTGGTGTCCTGGGGGGGGGATCCCCTCTCAGACAGACTCCTTTGGTCCCCCCCACCCTCTCAACCCCAGGGGAGCCAGTAGAGAGGGGGATTCCCCCCCCCAACTCCGTTTTTAAAGAGAAGTAACCACTTGGTTTCTTCTCTTTAATATGGGGCGTGTGTGTGGGGGGAAGGAATCCCCTCTCTGCCGGGTCCCCTGGGGTCAGGAGGGTGGGGGAGACAGACTCCTTTTGTCCCCCCCCCCCACCCTCTCAACCCCAGGGGAGCCAGTAGAGAGGGGGATTTTCCCCCCCAACTCAATTTTTAAAGAGAAGTAACCACTTGGTTTCTTCTCTTTAATATGGGGCGTGTGTGGGGGGGGAGGGAATCCCCCCTCTGCTGGGTCCCCTGGGGTCAGGAGGGTGGGGGAGACAGACTCCTTTTGTCCCCCCCCCACCCTCTCAACCCCAGGGGAGCCAGTAGAGAGTGGGATTCCCCCCCCAACTCCGTTTTTAAAGAGAAGTAACCACTTGGTTTCTTCTCTTTAATATGGGGCGTGTGTGTGGGGGCGGAGGGAATCCCCTCTCTGCCGGGTCCCCTGGGGTCAGGAGGGTGGGGGAGACAGACTCCTTTTGTCCCCCCCCCCACCCTCTCAACCCCAGGGGAGCCAGTAGAGAGGGGGATTCCCCCCCCAACTCCGTTTTTAAAGAGAAGTAACCACTTGGTTTCTTCTCTTTAATATGGGGCGTGTTTGGGGGGGAGGGAATTCCCTCTCTGCTGGGTCCCCTGGGGTCAGGAGGGTGGGGGAGACAGACTTCTTTTGTCCCCCCCCCACCTTCTCAACCCCAGGGGAGCTAGTAGAGAGGGGGAGCACAACACCCCACCACCACCCAGTGATATTAAAGGGAAAACTCCGATTAGCAGCTTCAGGCGCCGTTGGGGAGGGGGGCTTTGGTTCCCGTGGCTTGGCGGACTTGCTCTCCCAGTGTTTTTGTTTTTGTTTTATTTTTTTGGGGTGCCAGCTTCCTCAGCATTCTGCGCGCTCATGGCGCGCAGGACGCTGGGGCTTGTAGTTATGGATTGGTGCTTTGTGTTTGTGCTGCGTTTTTTTAAAATGGTTTTCTTTTGATTGGCTGCGGCGCGTTTCCGAACACTGCACCATGCAAGAGCCTCTCAGTCTGATTGGCTCTGGCGCGGCGCAGCGCAAGGAATGTTGTGAAGTGAAGTTGTTTCCCTTTATTCGCGTTTGGGGGGCTGCTGCCCCACTGCCGGTTTTCTCAATCCTTCGTTGACCTGCGGACCCAGATCGGCCGTGTGCAGGAACAGTGAGTGCAGGCAAGTAGGGCGAGGCATAGCAACCTATAGCCAGTTCCAACGGTTAACCCTTGGATTTATAGGTTAAGATTTACTTATTTATTTATAATTTAAACTTGTATGCCGTCCCCTTGCCCAAGGGCAACTCCGGGCGGCTCACAGCAATCTTAAAAACCACTTGAAAACCCATTTTAAAAAATCCTTCCCAAAATCCTGTCAGTAATAGGGATGAAGTGTCTAAAGAAGCCAATGGGCAGGGGCTAGTCCACCGTCAGCCCCCCACACTTGCCCTGCCAGCCAGATCTTCAGCCCTTTTCTGAAAGGCAGCAAATCCATCTGCAGGCATAGTTCTATTGGCAGGAGGTTCCAAAGGGCTGGGGCAGACACGGAGAAGGCCCTCCTCCTTGTGCTAGAGAGGCGAGCCCCTCTAGCAGATGACACAATTAGAGAGCCCCTCTAGTCCACTCTCATTGGACAGACAGATACTCTTGGGGCGATGTATTCTCTTAGGTATCCTGGCCCACTACCATATAGGGCTTTAAAGGTCATCACCAGCACCTTGAATTGCACCTGGAGGCAAACTGGTAACCAGTGCAGCTCCTGTAGCAGAGGCGAGGCACGGACATAACGCCTGCGCCCCATCACTACCCGGGCAGCTGCAATCTGTACCAGCTGCAGCCTCTGAATGGTCGTCAAGGGCAGCCCCATGTAGAGTGTGTTGCAGTAGTCTAGTCTGGAGGTGACTAGGGCATGAGCGACCATGAGCAAGGAGTCCCGGTCAAGGAGCAGGCGCAACTGGCAAATTACCCTAAGATGGGCGAAAGCCCTCCTGGCCACAGCCACCACATGTTCTTCTAGCAGCAGCAGTGAGTCCAGAGGACCCCCAAATTGTACACCGGATCTGTCTGGGGTAAAACTACCCCATCTAGAACCAAAGATGGTAGCTCCCGGGTTAACGCAGGGCCCCTTATCCATAGCCACTCGGTCTTGCTGGGATTGAGCTGCAACCCGTTGGCCCCCATCCAGACCCCAACACAGCCTAAAGGCACCTGGAAAGGACTTTGGCAGCATTTCAAAAGGACGTTCACCCCAGCAAAGGCTCTGAGTTCCAGTGAGTCTAAACTCCATCCAGAAGTGATGTGTCTGTGACAGCAGAATCACTCATAGTTCCTTCATCCCTCCAGATCACCAGCTCCTCCCAAAAAACAGGTCAAAATTGTGTATTGCATCATGAATCATCATAGAGGACAGCTGGCTGAAGTTGTCTCTGCATGGATATTGAAGTCCCACAGCACAACAAGCCACGGGAGCTTCAAAACCATACGTAAGGCCATAAGTTTCTTCATGATGACCGTTGCTCTTATTTTGGCTTTAAGTAAAACTGACTGCATAAATTACTGCTTAATAAAAAGGAATAAGAATATAATAATGAACGTGGAATTGAATGGATTATGTGAAAAGGTGTAACAATGGTTACTGCTTTATATCAAAGAAATGGTTTTATATTACTAAATAAGAGCAGAGATTTCAAGCCAATTACATACAATTAGTTCCCGGTATTTCTTTTTCAATGATTGATGCTTTTCCCGTAGTTGATTAGCCATAAGTTTGTACTGGTCTCTTTCCTGTTGACATGTATCCAACTCTTTAGACAGGATGAGGAGGGCTTCCTTCTTACTTTCCAGCTTCCTTTTACATACCAAATACTGCAACAACAAAACAACAACAAAAAGTTAAGGCAAAATGTACGTACATGACACTTGGAAAGAAAACAAATGAAAACCAGGAAAGGTACATTGTCTAAAATTCCTAGTTTCAATAGAAGAAAAATATTTTAAATGTTTCAAAGAAAATTTAGACTGTTATTAGTTTTGGGGTTAGATTATTATGCTATATCCCCAATATCCACTTATTTGAACTCATTTCAAAGGGACGGGCATTTTAAGTTCAATTTCAATGTGACCAGATGAGCATTTACAAACGATCATAATCATACTGCCCATGTTTGGCTTTTGGATTTTCTTTTCATCCTGTTGACTCATCTCCTCCCTCCTTTAAACTGGAAAAGGTATTTTCAGTAGAGGATTTGACTTTGGAGCACCTAATCTACATATTTGAGCTTCTCTTTCCTAGTCAGGCTGTGCTCTCCATCTTTGTTTAGTGGTAAGTTACCTACAGAACTCACTAAATCTGAATTTTTGGAATCCTGGAATCCTTCACTCAGGATGGCCACCAGTTCTGGGAGTTTTTGGTTTGTTTGTTTTTTAAAAAAAACTTTTTGTGAGCTTTGCCCAACTGCTTCTACTCCTCTTCAGCAAGAACCACAGCCAATAGCTTCTCTCCTCTATAGCAGTCTTTTCTTTCTTTCTTTCTTTCCTTTCTTTCTTTATTACACACACACACACACCACCCATCTGGGAGACCCCTAACCACTTTGGATGGTTTACAACAGGGTTTCCCAACCTATGACCCATGGGCCAGACTCGGCCCGTGGCACCATTTTATGCGGCCCGCATTGCCGCCGCCACCACACCAGAAGCAAACACATTTATGACAGCCGTAAATGCACCCAAGGCTGTCGTAAACATGTTTTCAACAGCCATGGGTGTATTTTATGGCAGCATTTACACTGGGGGAAACCACCAGTCTGGCCTGCTCAGCTGTCCGGGGTGTGTGATCCAGCCCACAGCATAAAATGTTTGGGAACTGTGGGTTCCACGCACATAATTGACATACTGTCCCTGACAGAACCACGGTTTTGGGGGAACACTCCTTTGAGCCGTTGGTTCCGAAGGGACAGAAATTTGGGAGCGGATTAATAGCTATAGTTTAATTCACGCTCAAGTCCTACATTGACAAACAAACAGAAAGGGGGAACTAGCCCTCCCCAAAAATGAGGGTCAGGCACAGCATTGTCTGAACAAGGTACTGTTCATGTACAACCACCTCAATGTTTTCTCAGATTACACTCCACAGGAGAAGCACTTCCATCGCATGGAGGCTCTCCAGCACCCTATGGTGCGCTATCGAGTGCCACCGGATCCTTCTTGGAGGGGACCGGCGCCACTCATAACGTGGGGGAGAGGGTATGCCGCAATTATGTCTCCTTCAGGTGTCATCTGGATTCCAGCTCATTGTGTGGAGCCAGGCGTTCCCGGACTCACTGCCAGAGATGGAGGAATTGACTCTGACGGGGAAACCATGCGGAGGAGGCGACGACAGCCGATAACAGCACCGAAGATCACCTGGGGGATGGTCAAGTCCCTGTGCCAGGAGGCGACTGACATCATGCGGCAGGAGAATGTGGAACCAACGCCGGAGAACATCGTGGTTGCAGTTTTGTCCCAGATCACCTTTAATTCCTTGACGACGATCATCTTGATCCTTTCCTTGCTTATGGGGGGAGGGGTTCAAGCCGCTTCATTTGAAGCAGAAGATTTGATGCCTGGTGGAGATCTTTCTACCCAGCTGCACTACAACATCTGGGAAAGATTGGCGAACCTCGTCAATCAGTCTGATTTTTGCCTGATGCTGACCACCAATTCTGCCTCTCTTCTCAGTATTGTCTTATCCCAGTGTGTCACTCCCCAGGCACGCACATCAGGAACGGCGACTGGTTAGTGAAGCGGATATTTGGACCGTTTCACAAAATCATGTACTCAACATATGCGCACTGGGGAACCCAAGTCACAAAGGTCCTACTGGCTGATGCGGCCACTCTGTACATTCCCCGAGTGGCGGTCAGCCCAAACTCAACTTGTGCTTGCATGACCGGCTGTTCCGCGGTCAAGGGACCAAATCACTGTTGCCTCGACCCCAGCAACAGCACTTGGACTTGCAATCACCCAGAGACTATTGACTCAATGTTTGTTCATGTCACTTTGCCTTCAGGCTGGTTTTTTACATGTAACCAACACACTTGGAACTATATTCCCGCAAATGTATCTGATTCCTTCTGTTGTATCAGCAACACAAGAGGCGACTTTACACATGGACATCACCAGATGGCCAACACCGAAACCAAATTGACTACATACTCTGCAGCCAAAGATGGAGAACCTCCATACAATCAGCAAAAACAAGACCTGGAGCAGACTGTGGATCAGATCACAACCTACTGATCGCAAAATTCAGGTTAAGACTAAAGAAAATAGGGAAAACAAGAAGACCAGACAGATATCACCTAGACAGCATCCCTAAAGAATACACGGTGGAGGTGATGAACAGATATAATGGCCTGGACGCAATAGACAGAGTGCCAGAAGAATTATGGACAGAGATAAAGGACATCATGCAGGAAGCAGCAAAGAAAACCATACCAAAAGAAAAGAAGCGTAAGAAAGCAAAATGGTTGTCTGATGAGGCTCTTAAAATAGCAGAGGAAAGAAAAAAGGCAAAAGTCAAAAGAGAAAGGAAAAAATACAACCTTCTGAACACAGAATTTCAAAGAAAAGCAAGGAGAGATAAGGAAAACTACCTAAAAGAACAGTGCAAAGAAATGGAGGAAAACAACAAAAGAGGCAGGACTAGAGATCTCTTCAGAAAAATCGGGGAAATAAAGGGAACATTTAAAGCAAAAATGACCATGATAAGGGACAAAGACGGAAAAGAGCTAGCTGATGCAGAAGAGATAAAGAAAAGATGGAAAGAGTACACAGAGGAACTATACAAAAAGGACCTCAACACTCCTGATAACCACAATGATGAAAAAACTGAACTCGAGCCAGACATCCTGGAGAGCGAAGTTATAAAGGCCCTAAAGAGCACTGCAAACAACAAAGCTAGTGGATATGATGGTATCCCAGTCGAATTTTTCAAAGCGCTAAAAGATGATGGCGTCAAATTACTGCACTCAATATGCCAGCAAATCTGGAAAACAAAACAGTGGCCACAGGATTGGAAAAGATCAGTATACGTCCCAATCCCAAAAAAGGGCAACGCCAAAGAATGCTCAAATTACCGAACAATTGCACTCATCCCACACGCCAGCAAGGTGATGCTCAAGATAATACAGGACAGACTTCAGCAACATGTGGAGAGAGAACTACCAGAGGTGCAGGCCGGTTTCAGAAGAGGCAGGGGGACTAGAGACCACATTGCCAACATACGTTGGATCATGGAGAAAACAAAGGAATACCAGAAACAAGTTTACTTTTGTTTCATTGATTACACTAAGGCATTTGACTGTGTGGACCACAACAAGATGTGGCAAGTAATTAAAGAGATGGGAATACCAGAGCACATCATATGCCTCCTGAGAAATCTGTACATGAACCAAGAAGCAACAGTTAGGACAGAACATGGAATGACAGAGTGGTTTGGAATAGGAAAAGGAGTAAGACAAGGCTGCATTTTATCACCCTGCTTATTCAATCTATACACAGAGCACATAATGCGAAATGCAGGGATGGAGGAATCACAATATGGGATTAAAATTGCTGGGAGAAACATAAACAATCTGAGATATGCAGACGATACCACCCTAATGGCAGAAAGTGAGGAAGACCTAAAGAACCTCTTGATTGGGCTGAAGGAGGAGAGTGCAAAAGCTGGTTTGAGACTCAATATCAAGAAAACCAAGGTAATGGCAACAGGCCCAATCAGTTCCTGGAAAATAGATGGGGAAGAAGTAGAAGCAGTGACAGATTTTACTTTCCTGGGATCAAAGATCACGGCAGATGGGGATTGCAGCCATGAAATAAAAAGGCGACTGATTCTTGGGAGACAAGCCATGAGAAACCTGGGGAACATAGTGAAAAGCAGAGACATCACATTGCAAACAAAAATTAGAATAGTCAAAGCAATGGTATTCCCAGTGGTAATGTACGGATGTGAGAGCTGGACAATTAGGAAAGCTGAACGCAGAAGAATAGATGCCTTTGAAATGTGGTGTTGGAGGAGAGTTTTGAGAGTACCCTGGACAGCGAGGAGAACAAATAGGTCAATCTTAGAAGAAATCAACACTGACTGCTCATTGGAAGGGCTAATAGTAAAGACGAAGCTAAAGTATTTTGGACATCAAATGAGAAGGGAGGATTCACTTGAGAAGGCCCTGATGTTGGGAAAGGTGGAGGGCAAAAGAAGAAGGGGGAGGCCAAAGATGAGATGGCTAGATGGTATTGTAGACACAATGGGCACAGAACTGGGAGTGCTGAGGGGGATGGTGGAGGACAGAGGTGCCTGGAGAACAATGGTCCATAGGGTCGCAAAGGGTCGGAACCGACTGTGCGACTGAACAACATCAGTTGTTTGACACTGTTGCTTCCCACAAAGTATATGGTTGCCCCAAGCGCCGATGTATCTACCCAGATAGATAGTTCATGTGACAGTAACATCAGGATTCTGAGCACGTCTCATTGGCGGTCAGTTTGTTCGGCGTGCCAGGCTTAGCTGTAGGCAACGCTTGCAGGATTGGTCAATTGGCTTGCGCTTTGGCAAAAGCCATTAATCATACCTCCTCAGCAATAGCGATGCTCAATCAAGAGCAAACGGAGCTTCACCATGCAATATTGGATAATCGAGCAGCCATAGACTACCTCCTACTCGTACACTATTTGGGTTGTGAGACAGTCCATGGCATGTGTTGTTTTAACCTCACAGACAACTCTCGCAAGGTACAAAGTCAGATCACAGATCTCCATACCCTGGTTAAGAATATCAGGGAAGACGCCCTATGGGAGTGGTGGGATTCGGTTTGGTCGTGGTCCCCCCGGGGGTGGCTACAAACAACGCTGAAGGTGATTGTGGGTGTTGCAATTTTGGGGATAGCGGTTTGCTGCTTCGCACAATGTATTCCCTCATTGCTGTCAATATGTCCCCCATGGAGGAAACCCCAGGATGTCCTCACTCCACATCAGCTCATGGCACTCCTGCGCTGAGCTGTCTGTCAGGTCCAATTAAACAAATAAAGGGGGAGTGTAGGTTCCGTGCACATAATTGACATACTGTCCCTGACAGAACCACGGTTTTGGGGGAACACTCCTTTGAGCCGTTGGTTCCGAAGGGACAGAAATTTGGGAGTGGATTAATAGCTATAGTTTAATTCACCGATCGCTGACCTAACAGGCAGTTCGGACAATAGAGGGCAAAAGATCGCCAGGTGGTCAACTCGATAGGTATGTAATGAGTCATCTCGCATCTGCAGAAGCTCTAAGCACTAGAGTCAACCTAGGCACATGTTTGCTCCCAATAACAGTAGACAATGCATGTCCCCGGTAGTAAATTAGATAGATAAGAAACTTCCCCCGGTGAAGTCATCCCTAATGGGTAACTTGTGTAATCTCAATGTGCAGACTCATGGTTTTCCTATAATGGCTATGTGCAACGTATGCACGTGGTCAAGCTAGGCAGAGTATAAAGTTAAGTGCCTTCTGCTCAATAAATGCTGGTCTTCACTCCATCTTGCCTCACGTGTCTTGCTTGACCAGTCTCCTCCGGGACCCTCCAGCCTACATCGGGCCCCGATCCAACAGGGAACCCCGGGTTACGACATTAAAACATGCAGTTATCCTCAAATTAACCAGAAATTAAATTATTACAAATATTTCTAACTAATCTTGATGACTAAATCTTAACTCACACACTTTAACCAATTTTAGACAAAAACTAAGATCCAGAGAACAAATAAATAAAATAAGTCCTGATTGACACATCAACATAAATTAAGTAGGAGAAAGAACAGTCTTTAAAGCCTCCTTAAACAGCATTGTTTTTAGCTGAAGTTTAAATACATCCAGGGACAGGGCCTGGAGTAGCTCAACTGCCAAAGTATTCTACAGTACTGCTGCAACTACCAAGAGTGCCCTATATCTTCTTAAGGTATCAGCACCTGGAGTTATGATGTTAAAGAGGATAAGGTAGTGTGGATGGATGCTCTTTGGGAGGGACATTCTGAGAGATAGCAAGGTCCTACACCATGTGGGGCTTTGAATGTCATTGTTCACTTTCTGTACCTGATATGAAAAGGATTGGGTAACCAGTGCAGATTTGCCAGAATCAGGGTAATATCAATCAATCAGGTGTATTTTGGTCATTGACCAGCATGAGAACAGAAAACAACGATTGCACTGGGATAACAATAAGATAAAATCATATTGATAGACCAATTGGAATAAGGATAAAGTTATTCACTTGTAGTTACAGACACCAGAATTAAGTGTGAAGGAATAAATAATGAGAATAAAAACATTTATAGTTCTAAAATCTGCGGAAGATTAGGAATAATATCATAACGTAGTGTACAAATTATATAACAATATTTAGCTACAGTCAGTGATATAGAATCAGATTGGTCTAAAGATGTGAAGGCCAGGAAAAAAACCAGAAAAATTTCGGGGGGGGGAATGGGTTTTTTTCCCTTCATTTTTTTCTGAAACCTTTTTTGGTTTCCCCCCCGAAAAATTGGAAAAATAAAAAATATATTATGGAATGTTTTATTTTAACATGATAAACAAAATATTTTAAGAGAAGGCCGGGTTCAAATATTTTATAAATCATTTCTAAAAAAATATGTATGGAATCAGATTATTTTCAATTTTTCCGAAAATTTCCGTTCCCCCCCGAAAAAACCTGGTGTTTTTTTTTTCTGAACTTCAAAATTTCAGGAAATTTTACATCTCTAGATTTGTCTCATATAAACAATTGAAGAAACTGTAAAAGGAATCCATATAACCCCAGTAATCAATCTGGCAGCTGCATTCTGGACCTTCTGTAATCATTCTATCAGGGACAAAAGTAACCCCATCTAGAGAGCTTTACAACAGCCAATTCTAGAGACTACCAATACATGGATCTTGAAGTCCCAAAGATGTTTTAAAAACGCATGAAATGAATGACATTTTTTTAAAAAGAAAGGTCATATCACAGCATATTATACTGGTGAAACTTGGAAAATTAGAATATCATGCAAACGTTCATTCAGTCCAGTAATGCAACTTAAAAGGTGAAACAAATATATGAGATAGACTCATTAAATGCAAACCAAGATAGTTCAAGCCTTACTTTGTTATAATATTGATGCTTATGGCTCACATCTTATGAAAACCCCAACCCCCCAATCTCATGTACCCCATAATCATCACATAATCTCATGTACACTGTACACCATGATCATCACAATTATAATGAGTTAAGGCATGACATATTTCGCCTTGCATGTGGTGAGTTTATCTCATATATTTGTTTCACCTTTTAAGTGAAATGAATGAACATTTGCACGATATTCTAATTTTCCGAGTTTCACCTGTACATAAATAAAGTTCTGCCATGATGCATTCATTATTATATAAGTGCTAGAAGTTACACGTTATTCCATATTATATTATACTGATAAGTACATGATGCCTTGCAGAATTACAAAGGCACACAAACAGATCCATTCTCGCAAGTGGCTTGCAATCTTCATGCCTGAAGCACTTTTTATGGTAGGAAAAGGTTACCCTTGCTCGAAAGCCAGGCGTATCTGACTCTACAGTTCGATATTCATCTCTGTTTATAGCCAAAGAGCCAGTGCTGTCTACATCTGCAGATGTCTCCATGGCCATGTGGCAGGCATGACTAGACTAGAGTGTACAGAAGACTGTTTACCTTCCTGCCAAAGCAGTACCTATTTATCTAATTACAATTTCTTGCTTTTGAACTGCTAGGTTGGCAGGAGCTAGGACGAAGACGGAAGCTCACTCCAGTCTTCAAGTTCAGCGTCGTAACCACTAAGCCAGCAGTGTCCATTTTTGATGGTAGATACTTCAACATTTAGTGATTTCTCTCTTAGGCAGAGGGCCTCTGTCAAATCACTCCCCCTCAACCTATACAGTATATTATGTTTTATGAATTCAGGAGAAAAATCAAACCCTAAGGCCTGTGAATAACAATACAGTAAAAACCCTACTTACGGAAAAAGTCAGTTCTGTAGGCTTTTGCTTAAGTTGGTTTTTTATGTAATTCGAAGCAAACCCATAGGAAAAATGAAATTTTTATGTAAATCGAAGCAAACCCATAGGGAAATGAATTTTTACGTAACTCAAAGCAAACCCATAGGAAAAGAATTTTTATGTAACTTGAAGCAAACCCTTAGGAAATCGTGTAAATCAGGACATGGTTTTAGCACAAAATCATTATGTAAGTTGAATTTTATGTAACTCGAGGCATATGTAAGCCGGGGTTTTACTGTAGTAAGTATTGTTATAGAGTGCCTTTCAATATCTCAGGAGATAAAACAAAAAACAGTTTAATAATGAAAAGACTGTGTTATTCTAGCTTTAAAGTACACTGTATGTTTGCCTTTTCAACTGTAGGGCATTAAACCTTGACTCCAATAGCCACTATTACTGGATTTAAAAAGAAACACTTCATGTATATATTTGTATGCGTTTTTGCATGTGAACCATTTAGCAAGTTTCACTGGACATTTTTCAGACATGTTACTTTATTGCTTCAAAATAATCTTGATATTGATAGCATGTCATTTGTTGCTCTCTCAATCTAAATACCCTCAGGATGTTTCTTCATAGCTGTTCAGTCACTTTTATGTGCTACTTATGGCAGAGTTCAACTTCCACAGGGTCATAATAAATAAAATCAGATATATTTCATTTTATATTATTGTTTAATAACTCACTAACTACTCTGATAGCAGGCAAAGTGAGAAAGAAGGGCATTTCAGGAAAGCGTAATGGCTTTCTTCTATATCTAATGGTCACTATGTGTTCTCAGCTATATTTAGTGACAAATCTGCTTAGATCTCATTAACTTTGTGCAGAAATGACCTTATAAACTCGTCAAGCAAGAACATTTGTTAAAGTTTTAGTTGTGACCTCTCTAATAAGTAAACTACACACTCACATAATTAGTGATTTTGCAAATTAAGAATACAACATCACAGATCATCTTGGCCTTCAAATTACTGCTTTCCAACCTATCAGTCATGATTTCCCAGGAGATCGCAAAGTGATTTCTGGGGGACTGCCGCAGTTATGCAACACTGAAATATTCAAAAGTATTCTGTTTGGGAATTTTTGTAGAGGGAGGTGAGGACAACCATTGCATTACTATTAGATTTATAGAATTTCATTCTGAAAAAAAATATATTTTAATGTGTTTTCTTTATGCTGTCAAAATGCCTTTTTAATGCAAATGTGGTGTTTCAGGTTACTTGGCTATTATAAAAGAAGGGTATGATTTGAAAAAGGTTGGGAACCACTATTTCAGACAGAGATTATTTATCTTTTTTTCCCCCTATCAACAAATTTGTATTAGCTCAGGATTCCAGAAGCTTTAAAAACACTCAGTCTGGAGCCGAGACAATTAAGTTCTAGAAGTTGCATACCTGGTGAAGATACTGTGGGAAATGGACTACAGTGGAACCTCATACAACAATCGCCCCATATAGCAACAAAATTGCATAACGATTAGGTTTTTGGGGGAAATGGCATCCCGCATAACAATCTTCCCTATAGAAAAAATCATACAACAATTTTTAAATAGGAGAAACCACTTAGCGAAAAAAATAGTTGTACGATGCATCCCATAGGGAAAATCACTATACGATGAATGCATCGTACAGCAATTGTTTCATACAACAACGAGCCCCGTGGAATGGATTAAAATCATTGTATGAGGTACCACTGTACTATATTATACGAATTCTTGTTGGGTGCGTGTGTATTTCTGCCTGTTTGAAGTGTATGGATATCTTTTGTGCATTAAGTGTTTTATACTTGTCATATCAATGTTGGTTTCAGTGGATTTGTAGTTATACATAAGACACTTGCTTACAATTGGATGCCTATGGTGTTGGAATGTATTAAAATTTTAACTGTGCTCAGTCTCTTTTTATAAAGCAGTTTGTGCGGTTAGCAATTGTTTGTACATTATATCACTGGATCATTAACTTAACACCTGATGACTCTCAGTTGAATATGGAAGCAAACAGAATAATGTAATGTGGGGGAGATGCAATGGTGAGAAAGTATGAAAAATATTCAGAGTTGAAGGTGTGAGTGTATTGAGGATGAACTGGCATGAGAGTAGAGATTCTCCTCCTTACCGACTGAACTTTAAAATCCACAAGGGAGATTTGAGAAAGAGAGAGAGAGTGTGATAATATGCATATGCATTATGCAGGCATATGTTCACCTATGAACAGATAAATATGATATACTGGTAATTACCAACAACTTTCATACAGATACTGTATAGTCAAAATAAAAACAGTGGATTTGAGGCACAGCTTAGCTCATGCTTTCCCCTGCTAAAATCTCCAAATCCAGCAGATGTGGGCCACTGTGCCAGCTCTGCCTTGTGGCAAACCCAGGTTGGTAGATGCACAGTATGTGAAATGGCTCCCAAGAGATGCCTGCTCTGAACTTATACTGACTACGTAAACGGAGACAGTATTTAATCAATTAAATCATTGGCTCTAGCCCTGCAGGGAGTTAAGTACACAGGAAATTTTGTGTATCACTTTCTTAAGAAGCAAGTGCACATGTTAGCATTAAAAAAGAAACATTTCCTCAATGAATCTATCAAGTTCAATCACTCACTCAAAAAAAAAAAAACCAACACTTTGAAGCTTGTTTCTAGAAGGTTGCTTTATCGCCATGACATCTCCAGAACAGCAGTACAAATGTACAGAAAAAGAGGCGGTGAGAAGAAACTGGCAGACCAATCTTAGGAACATTTATTTGAAATCAATCCTATTTAGTTCCTCTGAACTTAAGCCAAGTAATTCTATCCGCATTACTTGGTAAATACCATTGAACTCATGGAGATAACTCTCAGTGAGCAAGCATGGATGAGGTTTTCTAAACTTTATCTTATAAATGTAAAAACAGGAAGAGAAAAAACTTTTTAGTTGGAAGCAAAAGCATAGATCAGCCTCTTTCATTCAAAAAGTGCTTGCACAAAGGCATCCTATTTTCATCCTATTTTCACCTTAAATAAACATTAGTACATATTCTTCCCACATCAATAGTGGTGTGGAAAAGCGAAAAACAAAAATTTAGGCTTTGGCAATGAAAATATCTACAAGCAACACATTTGCAACACAGTTCTATCCCCAGTTACATATTTTTAATAGTGCAATCCAACCGATCCATGTCTCAGGGAAGGAAATTTAAGTTTGTTTAATCTATTTTTAGGGATACAAAAAATAGAACATCTTTTGTCAGCTTGGCATACTAGTTAAGGAATAAAAAGTTAGAGGTCTTGACCTGAAGCCATAAAATTATAGAATAATAGATTTGGAAGGGGCCTATAAGGCAGCAAGCTCAATGCAGGAGTCCAAGTTAAACCATATCTGATAAATGGGTGACTAGTTTTTTCTTCAAAGCCATGCCTCTTGAAGAGCTCACAACCTTCTGAGATTCGACTGGTTCCTTTGTCAGACTGCTCTAATAGTTAAGAAGTTTCTCCTGATACTCAACTGAAGTCTGGCTTCCTGGTGGTGCAGTGGTTAAACCACTGTACTGCAGCCAGAACATTGTGAGTTCGATCCTGACCAGCATTCATGGTTGACTCAGCCTTCCATCCTACCCAGCATGTTTGGGGCAAAATGCTAATTAACTTGTGAGCCACCCAGAGAGTGCACTAAAAGCAATATGGGGTGGTATATAAGTCTTATTGCTATGACATATTATTTGTCCTGCACTCTGGAATGACTGAGAACAGATCCTACTCCTCTTCTGTAGGACCACCTTTCAAGTGTTTAAGAGTGCTATCATATGTCCCCTCAGACCCCTTTTTCTCAAGGACAGCCGCACCCAGATCTCTCTATCTTTCCTCATAGGATTTTGTTTCCCATTCCAATCATCCTTGCTGCCCTCCTCTGAACTTGTTCCAGTTGGTCTGCATTCTTCTTAAAGTGAGCCACCCAGAGAGTGCACTAAACCTGAGTGATGCAGTTGAAGTCCTAAAAGGTGCCTGGAGACTGTAAAGGTCTGAATGGGGGACAACGGGCTTCAGCTGAATCCTGGCAAGACTGAGTGGCTGTGGGTTCAGGGCCCTGCGTTATCTCCGGAGTTATCATCTTTGGTGCTTGGTGGGGCTTCTTTGCTCCAAACAGACCTGGTGCATAATTTGGGGGTCCTCCTGGACTCACAACTACTGCTCGAAGAACAGGTGGCAGTCATGGCCAGGAGGGCTTTTGCGCAACTTCGTGTCATCTGCCAATTACGTCCACTCCTGGACCGGGACTCCTTACTCTCAGTCACTCAGTCACCTCTAGACTGGATTATTGCAATGCGCTCTACATGGGGCTGCCCCTGATGACCATCTGGAAACTACTACTGGTACAGAATGCGGCTGCCTGAGTGGTGATGGGATGTGGGCATTATGCCCATGCCTCGTCACTGCTACGGGAGCTGCATTGGCTGCCAGTATGCTTCCGGATGCAATTCAAGTTGCTAGTTTTGACCTTTAAAACCCTTCATGGTAGTGGACCAGGATAAGAGACCGCACTGCCCCAAGGTTTTTGACCCATCCTATGAGAGCGGATCATAGGGGCTCCCTTATGGTCCCATCAGCTAGAGAGGCATGCCTCACCGGGACCAGGAGAGCCTTCTCGTTAATGGCTCCGGCCCTATGGAACCTCCTGCCACCAGAACTGCGCCTCCAGGCGGAATTGCCCCCCTTCAGGAAGGCTTTAAAAACATGGCTTTGCCAGCAGGTGTGGGGTGCAAGCACCACAATCCAGCCCTGCTGGCTTATCCAGCGTTTTTCCCTGCCCAGGTGCCCCTCTTTTGAGAGATCAAGGATGTTTTATGGATTTTAGATGTTTTAGACAGTTTTAGTACTTGGTTTTAATTGTATGGGGTTGGGTTTTTACCAATGTTGTGCGCCACCTTGGGTCGCTGAGGCGAAAAAGGCAGCCATACAAATTTGAAAAATAAATAAATAATTGAAAATAAATAAAGTGCAGTGTTCAGAACTGGGCAAAGAAGAAAAGGCCAAAGCAAAGCCAAATAAAAATGAACTACAGTAGTAGAATAAAATAAAGATGAACTACGGTAGTAGAGATAAATTATGGAGCAAACTTGACAACATCAATATTAATCAATGCCTACTATTCTTTATTTTATGCTTGTATGAAAATACAGGGCTACAAGTATGTATGGGTCTTGTCAAAACCTGTTCCCCACTTTAATGGAGTTAAACAGAGGTCAATTTAAGACCCAATACTGTTTAACTTATATATCAAGTCAGTAGTAAAATATTTATCAATTTGCTGGTTATCATCCTAATTTGGTCTCAGATCCACTTTTAATTGTCCTATATGCTAATGATGTTGTGCTATTGTCTCTATCTAGCATTGGTTTAAGGCAACCTTTGAGGGCTCATCATTCATACTTCAGCAAGGAACGTTTAGGTATCAATTATTCTAAGACTAAAGTGCTGGTTGTCACTAGACAGAATATTAGATTATAGAATAATAGACTATTAGTGGGAACTCCATAGAATTGGTATTAAACTACATTTAGCAGAAATCTTCCATGCATCTGTCTCCTGGAATTCCCAAGTAACAAATGTTGTAGTGTATGCTCAGAGGAGAGCTGCAGCACTGATAAGATTTTTCTCTACAAAAACTGAGCAATATATTTCTCTATATATTTAAAGTTAAGATCTCCATGTAAATGATGTATGGATCCCAGTTGGGTGTTTATGATAACTTTAGGCCTTAAATCTATTCCGACTAAATTTCTGAGAGCAATATTTACAGTTCCATATTATGGTCTTAATATGGTTTTCCGCTTAGAGGCAGGTTTATTCCCTTTGAATATACATGATAAACTACTGACTAAACTTTATTTTTCTACCAGTGAGACTCGCACTGTTGACACTGATGGATGCCTTTCAATCTAAATGGAAAAGTCACCTGTTTAAGGAATCATTGTTTATGGAATTTTCTCCCAGTAGTGCTTCACTACTCTAAAGCCAAATAATTTGTCAAGTGAAGAATCTGGGACATGCAATTGCAAGGATATTTAATTGTGCTGACTGAATATAGTGCCTTTAGCAATAAGGTATTTGTGTCCTCTACCTATTTTGCTAATTTGCTAATTTAACCTTTACAAAATTTAGGAATTATTTACACTAACCCAATTTATTGTTTTTCCTTCTGTGCTCCTGGAGGAGAGACATCATGGATTGTCGGGATGGTTTATGACCCTGTAAGAGTAGTTTAGCTTTTTGGTTTCTTTGCAGAACCAAAGATTGGAAGACCCTGTGTCCTCAAAGAGCCTGTGTAGTCACAGATAATCTGCACAGTCCCAGAGCACTGCCAGAAGAAAGAAATGGTAAACCATTTCTCTGTATTCTCTACCTAGAAAACCCTGGAAAGGATTGCCATACATCAGAACTGACTTGACAACTTGCAATTACTGTACTATTAACAGTTGGGACATGGTTTTTTTTTAAAAAAAACACTACTCCTTTTATTGGAAACTTTGTAAAGACTTTTTAAAAACATTCTTCAAACATTCCCAGGTAGACTAGAAGAATTTTATTCTTCATTATTTCTTTCTGATCAGTTTTTCTGCAGTACTAATAAAACTGCTACATTTTGTGCATCTGCCCTTTGCCACAGTTCTCTGGCAACACTGTGATTTTTTCCTTCCTTTTTGGATACTTAGTATACTTAGTGTTTGTTTTATTCATATATCCCTAGGATGAGGCTCAGAAACTGCAGTTTGGCAGAACAAAAATGTGTCCACTAAGAGGTGACAAATGGTAACAGAAACGTTGAAATGAACCAAAGTGGTGACAGGGGACCCACATAGACTAACTTTTCAAAGGCTTAGCTGCATTGCTCTTTTGCAGCACAGTGCATGGCATCTCAAGGTAAACCGCATTCTGTGCGCTCCGGTGTCTAGTCATACCTGCCACATGATTATGGAAACATCTGCAGATGCAGACAGTGCTGGCTCTTTGGCTATAAAAATAGATGATCACCAAACCTAGAGTTGGATATGACTGGCTTTCAAACAAGGGCAACCTTTATCTTACATGGCATCTTATTGCACTTTTGAGGCTACCAAATTTATTATAATGAATTCAGATAACTGTCCTGCGGAAATCTCAGATGCTCCTCCCCAACGTTTTGGCATAAATCAGTCCCACTCAATACAGTCAACAGTAAGGGACTGAGATTTAGATTGAAGGTTAATAACTATCCAGCATTATGCAAGAATCCTACTGTTCATTCCCCACATTTGTGTTGCGTGAACAGGCTCTAAAAAAACTCCAGACCAAAATTCCTTTTCAGGAAACTCTCCTAAAAGATGTCTGGAGAATCTCTGCCTCACCAGAAAGGTAAAGGTTTCCCTTGCCCGAAAGCCAGTCGTATCCAACTCTAGGGTTCAGTGCTCATCTGCTTCAAAGCCAAAGAGCCAGCACTGCCTGCTTCTGCAGACGTTTCCGTGGTTATGTGGCAGGCATGACTAGACACTGGAGCGCACGGAGTGCTGTTTCCCTTCCCACCAAAGTGGTCCCTTTTTATCTACTTGCAATTTCTTGCTTTCGAAACGCTAGGTTGGCAGGAGCTGGGACATAGATGGGAGCTCATTCCGTCCTGCAGTACTCGGGAATCGAACTGCTGACCTCCCGCCTTCCAGCCAGCATCTTCGCCACTTGAGCCACTGCAGTTCCCTGCCTCACCATATTCTTGACTATTTTGAATAATAATAAAAAATCAATTATTTTAATCCTTATTTTTGATTAAGCTGGATGTCCAGAGCAGTAGTAAATATATAGGGGCAGGAGGAGAGAGAGAGAGAGAGAGTAAAAAAACAACACGCCATCATCCTTATGTGTATGCACAGAAACCAAAGTTTCAGTAGGACCTGCAACAAAACCAACAAACCTGAATCCTGATCTACCTTCTTAAAACACCAACTCAGCTCCTGTCGTGGGAGCTTTAGCAGGCCATAGCTCCTCTGGCCAGAGGTCCTAACCCTGCGATCCTTGGCAGGATTCCTTTGGAGTAAACCTCCAAGGTTTACTCCCATATGGCACACTTCAGAGTCAACAAGCAGGGAGCCTGAGATGGGCCACTTCCGGAAACGCCAGCATCTCTTGCAAGGTAGGCGGGGGAAAGGGGGGGACATCGGCTACGCCAAGACTGCCTGCCTGGGAAGGAAAGCTAGCGCCTGCGTGGCCCTCCGGGGAGCCGGCGTGGATTGGAAGCCCAGCTCCCTTCCTTCCGGCCGGGAGAGGCAAGCGAGCGAACAAGGTTTGGGGCCAGGAAGGCGTCTGCGCCGGTGCGCCCTGCTTGCGCGGGGATGGCAAGACCTCCGCCTTCCAGTCCAGGGCCTCGTTCCTCTCTCTCTCTCTCACCTCGCTCACCAGTCCTTGCCAGTCGCTCTCGGTGCGGTTGGAATTCATGGCGCTCCCCGCGGCTCTTCCTCCTCCTCCTCCTCTTCCTCCTCCTCCTCCGGGTGCGCGACGTGGGCTTCGGAGAAGAAGCACCGCCTGCCTGCCTGCCTCCCAGCTGGCCGGAAGGCGGAGCCTGGCCTGTCACCTGCCATTCTTTATGACCCGCGTGTGGTCCCTTTACACACACACACACACACACACACACACACACACACACACACACACTCAAAGTCAAACTACAAAAATCAATGCCGATGCATGTCCAGGCTTTCTGAGTTGAGGATAAAGACTCACAAGGCAGTAGAGATAATTTGTTGGCAGCAGGATGTAGTAGTGGTAGGAGGAATCTCCATTTTTCCCCCTACCCTCTTTTGTAGTGTGTTGTTTGGTCTCCCAAGTTCTATAATGATATTTTATTTTATTTATTTATTTTATTTAATATTCATATTTATATAGCCGCCCAACTCACAAAGACTCTGGGCGGCATACAATCTTAAAAACCCTCAAAACAAGCCCATTAAAACAAATTACCCCACTAAAACCCCCAAACATTAAAAAGAGGGAAATTACTTTGATATTAAACCAACCAGAATGTGGGGGTCACGACATCTTCAGGACCCCACACCTGCCCCACCAGCCATGTTTTCAGATCTTTTATGAAGGGCAGCAATTCTGTCCACAGTCTTAGTTCCACTGGCAAGTTCCATAGGGCAGGAGCGGATATAGAACTATTACTATCATTTTTTTAAAAAAAGCAGCACATATAAAGTTCATATTTCAGGGCATGCATTCTTGTTCTTTGTTGTCAGACAGAAAATTATAATAACCACATGCTATCATGGAGATTCCCACTTAATGATGACTCTGTAGTTTCTCAGTCAAAAGCTTTTGGAAACATTTGGCAGTGAATTTCTTTTACAAAGTACTGTATCCCTGAAGCTAGAAGACCTATGGTGGGCCACTAGTCTGGCCCCCTTAACTATCAGAGGGAGCGTGACCCGGTCCCCAACTTTGACCTCTGCTATAAGAGATACTATGCCTGTGATCACTCACTCACTCACACACTCTCTCTCTCTCTCTCTCTCTCTCACACACACACACACACACACACACACACACACACACACACACACACACACACACGGAGTTCTCAACCTTTTTAAGCCAGGGGCCGGGTCACGCTTCCTCAGACAGCTTTGTGGGCTGGATGATCATTTTGCCCTTCCTCCACCACTTGCACTTCCTGGTGTGGTGGAGGCAGTGGAGGAGGGCACATGAAATGGTGCCGTGGGCCGCAGGTTGAGAATCCCTGTCCTAGAATAGTTTGCTCCCAATCTTTGTTTGGCCATGCCCCATCTAGTAAAGGTAAAGGTTTCCCGTGCTAAAAAGCCAGCCGTATCCGACTCTAGGTTTCAGTGCTCCTCTCTGTTTGTTTGTTTGTTTAATTTGACTTATTTAGATGCCTCCTCACCAAGACCACTCTGGGCAGCTTACAATACAAAAAGCAACCATTAACATAAAACACACCAACACACAATACACATGAATAAAACATCATTAAAATCTAAAAGTTTATAGCCAAAGAGCCAGCGCTATCTGTGTTTTGCAGACATTTCTGTGGACATGTGGCAGGCATGCCTCAACACCAGAGTGCACAGAATGTTGTTTACCTTCCCACCATAGTGGCCCATATTTATCTACTTGCAGTTTCTTGCTTTCAAATTGCTAGGTTGGCAAGAGCTGGGACAGAGACGGGTGCTCATTCCGTCAGGTTTTGAACTGCCATATGTCCACGGAAATGCCACCCGGAGTTGCCTTGGTGAAGGGGCAGCTAAACAAGTCAAATTAAATAAATAAACAAACAAACAGATGAGCACTGAACCATAGAGTGGGATATGACTGGCTTTCGAGCAAGGGCGACCTTTACCTTTACTAGATGGGGCATGGCCAAACAAAGATTGGGAGCAAATTGCTCTAGGACAGGGATTCTCAACCTGCAGCCCACGGCACCATTTCACGTGGGCCCACCACCTCCACCACACCAGGAAGTGCCATGTGGTGGAGGAAGGGCAAAATGGTCACCTGCCCCACAAAGCTGTCTGTGGGAGTGTGACCCGGCCTCTCAGCTTAAAAACCTTGAGAACTCCTGCTCTATGGAGACAGGGTTTTCTATGCATTCAGAGCCATTCTGCCATTGTTGTTTTTTTAAGAGTGTGTGTGTGTGTGTGTGTGTGTGTGTGTGTGTGTGTGTGTGTGTGTGTGTGTGTAAAAGCACAGTTTTTTTAACTGTGCTAATTTTTTTTAAAAAGGCATATTTTGCTTTAAAAATTATATTGTAGGTTTTTGTTTTTTTAAAAAAATATATTTATTTTCAAAAGAAAAACAAACATACAAAAAACAATACATCAAATATCATAACAATAATACATAAAACTCATGAAAAATAGCCACATACATGATAGTTGAACTAGTTATTTGTCATAGTGCACACACTATTGAATATCCACATTATAGGTTAGTACTATAACCATAACCTTCATAAAAGCTTTCAATATTACAATTGTTTGTTAGCAACCATCAGGCTCCTACTTTTCAAATTACAAATCACCCAGTGTATATTTACATTGCCCCGGAGAGTTTGTTGTTGTTCAGTCGCACAGTCGACTCCGACCCTTTGCGACCCCATGGCCCATTTTCCTCCAGGCGCCTCTGTCCTCCACCATCCCCTTCAGCCCTCCCAGCTCTGTGCCCATTGTGTCTACAATGCCATCTAGCCATCTCATCCTTGGCCTCCCCCTTCTTCTTTTGCCCTCCACCTTTCCCAACATCAATGCCTTCTCAAGTGAATCCTCCCTTCTCATTTGATGTCCAAAGTACTTTAGCTTCATCTTTACTATTTGACCTTCCAATGAGCAGTCAGGGTTAATTTCTTCTAAGATTGACCTATTTGTTCTCCTCGCTGTCCAGGGGACTCTCAAAACCCTCCTCCAACACCACATTTCAAAGGCATCTATTCTTCTACGTTCAGCCTTCCTAATTGTCCAGCTCTCACATCCATACATTACTACTGGGAAAACCATTGCTTTGACTATTCTAATTTTTGTTTGCAATGTGATGTCTCTGCTTTTCACTATGTTCCCCAGGTTTCTCATCGCTTGTCTCCCAAGAATCAGTCGCCTTTTTATTTCATGGCTACAATCCCCATCTGCAGTGATCTTTGATCCTAAGAAAGTAAAATCTGTCACTGCTTCTACTTCTTCCCCGTCTATTTTCCAGGAACTGATTGGGCCTGTTGCCATTATCTTGGTTTTCTTGATATTGAGTCTCAAGCCAGCTTTTGCACTTTCCTCCTTCAGCCCAATCAAGAGATTCTTTAGGTCTTCCTCACTTTCTGCCATTAGGGTGGTATCGTCTGCATATCTCAGATTGTTGATGTTTCTCCCAGCGATTTTAATCCCATATTGTGATTCCTCCATCCCTGCACTGCGCATTATGTGCTCTGTGTATAGGTTGAATAAGCATGGTGACAAAATGCAGCCTTGTCTTACTCCTTTTCCTATTCCAAACCACTCTGTTATTCCATGTTCTGTCCTAACTGTTGCTTCTTGGTTCATGTACAGATTTCTCAGGAGGCATATGAGGTGCTCTGGAATTCCCATCTCTTTAATTACTTGCCACATCTTGTTGTGGTCCACACAGTCAAATGCCTTAGTGTAGTCAATGAAACAAAAGTAAACTTGTTTCTGGTATTCCTTTGTTTTCTCCATGATCCAGCGTACGTTGGCAATGTGGTCTCTAGTCCCCCTGCCTCTTCTGAAACCAGCCTGCACCTCTGGTAATTCTCTCTCCACATGTTGCTGAAGTCTATCCTGTATTATCTTGAGCATCACCTTGCTGGCATGTGGGATGAGCGCGATTGTTCGATAATTTGAACATTCTTTGGCATTGCCCTTTTTTGGGATTGGGACGTATACTGATCTTTTCCAATCCTGTGGCCACTGTTTTGTTTTCCAAATCTGCTGGCATATTGAATGCAGTAATTTGACGCCATCATCTTTTAGCGCTTTGAAGAATTCAACTGGGATACCATCATCTCCACTAGCTTTGTTGTTTGCAGTGCTCTTTAGGGCCTTTATGACTTCGCTCTCCAGGATGTCTGGCTCAAGTTCAATTTCTTCATCATTGTGATTGTCAGGAGTGTTGAGGTCCTTTTTGTAAAGTTCCTCTGTGTACTCTTTCCATCTTTTCTTAATTTCTTCTGCATCAGCTAGCTCCTTTCCGTCTTTGTCCCTTATCATGGTCATTTTTGCTTTAAATGTTCCCTTGATTTCGCCGATTTTTTTGAAGAGATCTCTGGTTCTGCCTATTTTGTTGTTTTCCTCCATTTCTCTGCACTGTTCTTTTAGGTAGTTTTCCTTATCTCTCCTTGCTTTTCTTTGAAATTCTGTGTTCAAATGATTGTAGTTTTTCCTTTCTCCTTTGACTTTGGCGTTCCTTCTTTCCTCTGCTATTTTAAGAGCCTCATCAGACAACCACTTTGCTTTCTTACTCTTCTTTTCTTTTGGTATGATTTTCTTTGCTGCTTCCTGCATGATGTCCCTCATCTCCGTCCATAATTCTTCTGGTACTCTGTCTACCGAGTCTAGGCCATTAAATCTGTTCATCACCTCTACCGGAGAGTTTAGTCTCTGTATTATTTCCAAAAACTACTTTGAGATGGTACAGGTCTAAAACTATCCCTACCCGTAAGGGAGGATTCCAGATACTCCAAAATCTATTTTCCTTCAATTTATCCCTTTTTACTTTTATCTCCCATGTCAATTTGTCATTCAATGCTAGGTTCCACATTTCCTTATACCATTCTACCATCTGTATAATTACATCATTTTTCCAATTTCTAGTGATACATTGTCTACCCGTAGTTAACATTATTTCTAATAACTCTTTTTCCTCCTTATTCAAACACATACCTTCCACATCTGTTAGCAAAATGGTACCTGACGCCAGCTTAATTTTCTTACCCATTATTTCCCCTATCTCTCTTTCTATTCTTCTCCAAAATTCATTTATCATTTTACAGCTCCACCACATATGCTCATAGGTGCCAACAGTATCTTTACATCTCCAACATAAATTATCCCTTTTATTATCAATCTGGTGCAACCTCAGTGGTGTCAAGTACCATTGCCACAACATTTTATAGTTATGTTCCTTAATTCTTACTGACATAGTTCTCATTATCCTCTTTTTCCACTTATTTCTCCATTCATCATTTCCAAGCTTTATATTCAAGTTCTGTTCCCACTTCAATTTCAAATCTTCCTGTGGATCACTACCCTTGTTTATTAAAATATAAAGTTTACTTACTAGACCCTTGATGCTTATCTCGCCTTTTCTAATCTTTAAAACCAATTCCTCAAATTCGGTCTTTTCTCTATCTGTACCTAATTCTCTTCTATATTTTTTATTCCAATTATCAACCTTCATTATCTGAAACCAATCCAATTTTAACTGTTCAAACAGTTTTTTCTTAATTTCATCTTCGCAAACCCTTAACCATTCTTTCACCATGGAAACTTCATTTTTATCCAATATTTCCTTTCCCCCCCCCTATTTTTATCGGAAAACACGCCATATCTGCCAATTCCAAAATTGGAGAGAGATCTGGGATCAAATCTTTCTTTAATCTTTTCCACACCCTCATGAGTCCCCTCATCATAGTGTTACTTGTACCTATCATTTTAACCTTAGTTCCCAAAAAAATCATTTTACCAGTATTCTTATAGTCTTTCATCTCCATTTCCTCCCAAATTACTTTTCCTCTTGCCAAGATCTTCACAACATTCTTAATTTGAAATGCTCGATAATACGCTAACAAATTTGGCATTCTCAAATCCCCTTCTTTCTGAGGCAGATACCAGAGTTTCTTTGAAAGTCTAGATTTTTTTACCTCCGTTGCAAAAATTATTGAACATCTTTTGAAACTCATTAATCTCCTTTTCCTTCAATTGGATTGCAAGTGCATCAAATAGAAAGTTAATCCTCGGCAACAACATCATTTTGCAAATTGCAATCCTCCCAAACCATGACAACTTCAACTTCTGAAAACTTTGTATTTTATTCTTAAATTCTGCTTTCAAGCTGTCATAGTTCAATCTTTTAAGTTCTTCCAATCTGTTTGAGATAGTTATTCCCAAATATTTCAACTTTTCTTTAATTTGTATATTAGATAACCCTGCCATCTTTTCCCTCTCCTCTTCCCCCATATTGCACAACATCATTTCCGATTTATCCCAATTTATCATCAATCCAGTTATAGCCTCAAAGTCCTCTATTTGTTCTTTAATCCTATCCATTGCCGCCTCTGGGTGTTTCACCATTAGCAACATATCATCTGCATACATACTCACTTTATTACCCAATATCCCTTCTATACTTGAGTCCTCCCTTATATTTTTAGCTAAAATTTCCATTGCCATAATGAACAAGATAGGAGATAGTGGGCAGCCCTGCCTAGTGCCTGCCTCAAGCTTTACCTCATCTGTAACCTCTTCATTTACTCTAATCCTAGCACTCCCTTTTTGATATAATAGATCAATTACCCTTCTAAATCTATCCCCGAATCCATAGTTTTTAACTATTTCCTTGATCGAAGACCATTGTAACGTATCAAATGCCTTAAAAATATCCAAAGATATTAAGCCCACCTTTTCCTTCGTCTGATTAACATTATCAATTAAGTCTAACACCCTCCTAGTCAAATCAGCCATATGCCTTCCTTTTAAAAAACCAACTTGATCAACATTTATATATTCCCCCATAAATCTATTTAACCGATTACCCAATATTGCTGTGAAGATCTTGGCATCTTGATTTATAAGAGAAATTGGTCTATACGATTCCACTTTTTCCAAATTCTTTCCCAATTTTGGCAGCAGAACAATTATGGTCCTATACCATGAAGTAGGAATTTGACCACCATCTAGAATATAATTATATAACTTCACTAACTTTGGAACCACAACGTCTTTAAAATCCTTATAAAACTCTGTCGATAATCCGTCATCTCCCAGGGCTTTCCCCAACTTCAAACCACTAATTACCTCTTTTACCTCTTTATCAGTAATCCGTTCCTCCATTTTTTCCCGGTGTTCCTGCTTTATTCCATTCCCTAACTGCCTCTCCAATATCCTTTTAAGCTTCCCAACGTCTATCTCTTTTTTTGCATATAATGCTTGATAGAAATCCTTCACAATTTTACATTTATCGCTAATCTTATTGCACCTTATCCCTTGTTTATTAACCAACACCCCAATTTCCCTTTTTTCCTTTTTAACTTTAGCCGCTCTTGCTAATAATCTTGAGTTTTTGTTGCTGAATTCAAAATACTCTCTATTTAAATATATCAAATCTCTTTTAACTTTATCTATATCCTTACCCATTAAATCTGCCTTAAGTCTTTGTAATTTAGCGAAAAAAAATTTATCCTTCTTTTTTGAGTGTTCTTCCTGTAATTGTTTTATTTCTTTTTCTTTTTCCTCCTGATCTGCCTTATATCTTCTGTACTTTATACTCGCCAACTTTATACTTTCCCCTCTGAAAACCGACTTCATGGCATCCCAAACCACATTATAATTTACCTCTTCGTTATCATTCCACTACCAGCTTTCCATCCAACTTTCCATAATTTGTTCTTTACATTTTTGGTCTTTAAATAGGTTGGGATCATATCTCCAACTTCTTCCTCTCCTGTTATCC
This sequence comes from Bradypodion ventrale, assembly GCA_035047345.1. NCBI lineage: Eukaryota > Metazoa > Chordata > Lepidosauria > Squamata > Chamaeleonidae > Bradypodion > Bradypodion ventrale. Next base: position 114,305,095 of record JAWDJE010000005.1, on the reverse strand, counting down.
TTTTGTAATCTCAATTCCAAAAGTACTTTGGCATGGTCTTATTCCTTGAAAATCCCTATTTCCATTCCCTCAATATTTTTGATCATGTTTTCCGTTAAAAATACATAATCTATTCTAGAATAGGGCCCATGAACATGTGAAAAATAAGTATGCCCTTTCCGAACCCTTGATCTCTCTCCAAGAATCCTTCAGTCCCATCGCGACCATCCATTTATCTAAAACATTCCCTTTCAATCCAGCTCCGCACCTTGCTAAGTTCGTACAGTCTAAATTTGACCTTATCAAATTAAAATCTCCAGCCACAATCATTTTTACCACTTTTTCTAACTCCACAACTTTTCGGACTTTTTCTAGAAATTCCGCTTGATGTTCATTTGGAGCATAAATATTTTAGGTTTAATTGGTCATATTTAAATTATTTTAAAGTCATAAATGCTTGCATATTTCTAACATGTTTAGGTCATAGAAATTATCGCCTTAGTGTAAGCATATCCGCATAGAAAGGATCTTTGTTTTCTAGAACAGACTTTGAGTAGCAAATGAATCAAAACTGACAGCTGCTGCTGAGTCAGCAAGTAGGGAGGTAGCTAGTTCCCATATACTTCATGTTCTTTTAGATCTCTCAGACAGTTGAGGAGGCTGGACTGGTGGTCCCCCTGCCATAAAAACTGTCGTAAACATGTCTGTGACTGTCATAAATGCTTCTGCAGCGTCTGGCAGTGGCGGCTGGAGTGAAGGTGCAGACTGGATGATTTAGCACCACAGGCCAGATCCAGCCCACAGGCCATAGGTTGCCGACCCCTGCTTTAGAGGGACAGCAGTTGTACTCAGAACAGGTTTCATTTCATCTCACTTTATTTTTGTATACTGCATAATTCAACTAGAGGTGACTCTAAGGGGTTTACATGAAGGAAAGTGCAAGAAACAGTAATAATAATATGGAAGAGAGGTTGACCAACCTCTCCAGTTTGATAGATCTGCTTACCAACAGAAGCCCTGTTCAAGTGTTCATAGAACATTGAAGGCAAATGTCTGAAACTGAAGTCTTTCTTATGCATGGAAGATCCCTATACTGTATATTATAAAACCTTCAGTGGGATCTAGTTTGAGTAGAGCTAAAACTTTACTTTGGATGTTGCAGCAGCTTATTGACTCCATCCTCTTCACACTTCCTCTGCCTTCTTGGGTCAGTTGACTAGAGCAAAAGGAAAGACTATGTTTCATTCAAATGGCTTCCAGCTTGGTAAACAAGACAGAACCTTATGATATCCCTAATGCACTGACTGTGCAAATGAACTACTGTCACAAAGAATGACTTTTCAAAACAAATGTTCAAAGAATGAGCAAAAGCATGCAAACAGAGCCTTGTATATCCATTTTGCCAAGTGGCCTAGAAGAGCATGGGTCAATGGTATCAAATGCCTCTGAGTGGTAAAGTCCAACAACAAAAACACTCCTCTCAAAAACACTCCTTTCATCCATCCCTAGTTCAGGTCAGATTAGCCAAGCCAGTTTCAGTATGAAAAGCAAGTGCTGAAAAAAAGAAAGATGATGGTGACTATGACAACAGCAATAACAGATCCACAGCATATGGGCAGTCTTGGCCCTCCAGATGTTCTTGAACTTCAATTCCCAAAAACCCTGACCAGCTGGTGTGTTGACTTGGGCTTCTGGGAATTGAAGTCCGAGAACAGCTGGAGGGCCAAGACTGCCCATCACTGGCATAGACCTATTCTTGGCTACATAATTTACTAGTCCAATTGAACTTATCTATATTTCAGTTTTTTGTGTTTAATAGCCTTAGATCCAGGTAAGCTATGGGTTTCCCATTTTGTAGGTCTCAAAGAGTAGGATTTATCTCTCTTGCTTGCAGTGAATGTTGAAAGAAAAGAAATATGCATCTACTGTATGTGCCCAAATTTTGAATGAATGTAGGAGGGACTGATTTGTGATTTAAATTTTCTTATGTTGTAGTGTATAGCTTCAAGCAATTTGCTTTTTGTTTTGAACTAAATGCTCTTTGGGGAATTTCCTTGCTTTTTAAAAAGTCACATAAAAAGTCATGTTGGAAAATGAAAGTTCTTTGTTACAGAATACCTGCAAGATAAGGGGGCAGAGAAGAAACAGCATTTACATAAACAAAACAAAAGACAGGTCTTGGATACTAAGATATTACTCATATATTTGCTTACACAAAGCTTTCCCCTCAGAAACACTGATAAGTTCCACAGTCTAACATGTTCCATTAAAAATTAGTCCTACACAAGGGATGGGGGGCTAGAAAACTGCTTTACACTGTTCACTTAAGTCAGGGATTCTCAGTCCATGGGCCGGATGTGGCCTATGGCACCATTTCATGTGGGGGCCCCACTGCCTCAACCACACCAGAAAGTGCTATGTAGTTGAGGAAGGGCAAAATGGCCGTCTGGCCCCGGAAGTTGTCTGAGGGAGTGTGACAGGGGTCCCAGCTTAAAAAGGTTGAGAACTCCTGACTTAGGTAAAGTACAGCTAAGCCAAAACTATATATCCTGGCCTGGGGGAAATGGGTAAAATTTACACTGACCTCTGTTGCTGTGAAGGCTTGGCTGTTCATCTTGCTATTGTTTTTCCACTAGCAAGAATAGACCTAATTATTCAAGTAGGTCTTGGGTGCTTAATAGATATGATGTAAAGGGAGCTTTTTAATCAAGGCAGATGCTATCACGTTGATTATTTTTTAAAAAACTGTGAGATGCTTTGATTAGTTTGTTTTATGTTTTTAGCCTGCACATGTTATACTTTACTCACTTCATTGTTAGCTGTTGTAAGTTTAATTTTCTGGGAGGGAGCGAAAGTAGAAACAGTCAAACAATTAATCAACCAAAAAATGTCTGCAGTTGAAACAATTCAAGAATAGCTTTTACTTCACCTGCTATTCGTGCAAGCCAGGACTGAACTATGCCAGAGGAACCAAATCTTATTGATTTGTTCTCCTCTGACACTATTAACAGAGAAGGATTAAGAAAAGTCAAGGCTTAGCAGCAACCTTGCCTCTTTTAAGAAATTCATGTAATCTTTACCTATAAGAATGGGATGTGGCTGTGCGTGTCCGGCATGCGTGTCCACACCCGTCCATACCATCCCGTAATGCACAGTTCACACTAACCTTACCTCCTGGACATCACTCCCACAAGTGTCCAGAAGCCGAGAGTGGGGTGTTTGCCCCACAAACTCGAACAAAAAACCCCATGCTTCCCAGCGTCCTCCACACCATGCCACCCCTCAGCCAATGAGGCTTAAGGGCACAAGCACGGAGGAGGTGGGACAGCTGGCACACATGTAAAAAAAATGGTCAAAGCACGCTGAAAACACCTCAGCCCAGGGCCCTGCCTTACCGAGGAAGGCAGAGCCCAGGCTGAGTAAATAGTCTGCCTGAGGGTATGGCCAGGCTAGGTGGCACTGTAGGTGGTGCCTCTGCCCTGCCGTCCCTCCCGCCCTCAGCCATGGCACCTGAGGACACAGCCGGGCAAGGCAGCACCATAGGCGCTGCCTCTGCCCTGCCTCTGCCCTGCCGCCCCTCACGCCCTCAGCCCGTGCCTGCTGGCTCTTGCCCTCGCTATTTCCCATCCACTGTTTCAAGCCAGTGCACGAAACAACAGGGGGAAAAATTCATAGGCGTCAGCCAGCAATCTTCCAGGGACAGCTACTCCCCTGACGGATCGCTGGCTGGAGCCTTTGCATTTCCCCCACAACTGTTTCGTGTCAACCTTCAAAATAGTTGCGGGGGAAATGCAAAGGTGACAGCCAGCAATATGTCAGGGGAGGAGCTCTCCCTGCCGGATCGCTGGCTGCCACCATTGTATTACCCCCTCCGCTGTTTTGAGAGCTGACACGAAAGAATGGAGGGGGTAATACAACGATGGCGAGCCACTTCCCTGGGAAATAAAGGCAGAGAACGGTGCTCCATTCTCTGGCTTCGCCTCCCGGAGGGAAGCGAGCGCCTTCCACGGTGGGCGGGGGCCAAAAGCACTGCTGCCTTCGACCCCTGCCAACTGAGGGAAGCGAGCCACTTCCCTTGGAAGCAAAGGCAGAGAACGGCACTCAGTTCTCTGCCTTTGCCTCCCGGAGGGAAGCGAGCACCTTCCACATTCAGCCCTTGCCTGTCAAAGAAGGGGCTTGCTTTCTCCGACAGGCAAGGGCCGAAAGCGGAGCTCCATTTCGCCCTTGCCTGCTGGACAAATCCACCCCCTTCTCTGACAGGCAATGGGCCAAATGCGAAGCTCCCCCACCCACCTGTGTGTGTGTGCATGCGTGCATGTGTGCACGTATGTGTGTGTGTGTGTGTGTGCGCGTGTGCATGCATGTATGTGTGTGTGTGTGTGTGTGCGTGCGTGCGTGTATGTATGTGCCCCCCAAAACCACCCCAACCACCAACACACAAACTATACCTGCCCGGCAAGGGCGGGCAAAAATTGCTAGTTAATTATAAGTTTACACAGACTTTGTGGAAATAAATTCTGCAGGATTTCTTTTCCTAGAAGTATATGGTTTCTCTCATCAAGATGATTGTCTTATTCCTGAACTGTTCCTTCTGTATTGCTTTCCTCCAAAACGTCTTATTTTATCAGTGTTGCCAGGAAGAGCATAATCACAGATTAGAAGCTGGATGCTGTTCAGAGGCAAAGACAGCACACACATCTAGAATACATAGCTAGGGTAGAAAATGATTTGCATTTAAATACCAATCTGTGCCACTGGGACAAAAAATACTGTATAGTGCTGCAAATTTTATATAAAGGTTCACAGCATAGAGAAAATAGGATTTTGTGTTTTCAGATTATTTCATGTTCTTTATTTATTAAATATATCATGAAAATAGGTAAGAAACATGGTTATTTCTGTTGGGATAATAGCAATCTTGCATGCACTAACACTGGGTATTAATGGGAGGGGGCTTTACAGCCTAACGTGATTATCCTTTGTCACTAATGTGAATAATAAAGTTCTTTCTCTACCTCTAGCATTTCAGTCAACCCTCACCCCCTTCTGTTTATTTGTTCTTCCATTGTTTTGTTGATAGTCCCTCTCTCTTCTCTGATCTCTAATTAAGAAACAAATATTTGTTGTTGTTCAGTCGCACAGTCGATTCTGACCCTTTGCGACCCCATGGACCATCGCATGCCAGATACAAATATAGAGGTCCACTATACATTCTGGAGACTGTATTTTCCTTTTTTTAAATCCTTCTGATTGTGACAACAAATAACTGTAATAAAACTTTCCCTTTTCCTGCTCTAAATACTTTTACAGTGATTTTATCATACAAAGTGACAGTTAATGTTGGAGAATCCAAACCCTGGGCCTGGGGGATTTAATGAGACTGAGCTGATCACTCCATATTTTACCTGTGTTGCTGTTGTCATTTTTCCTACCTCACACTTTGCTAACCAAGACAAAATAACCAGAACTCCCCAATAGAGCTGTGGGGTGTGACAGCAGTTGTTACCAAAAAGTAAGTAAGTCAAATGGCAAAATAGGAGGCAGGCTTAAAAAGCAAGCCAGAAATGAAGACCAGAGGACAAACAAGTGGAACAGTAAAACCCAAACCAGAACCAAATAATGATCAACAGAATAGGATCACATTTTTGCAACTAAGGAAAAATGTTCCTGTAACTTGCCTCTCCGTGTTTCCTATGCTGTTATTTTTTTTCTGCCTCATATTCTGTAAACCAAAAAAAGAATAACCAAAATCTTCCAACAATTTCCCCACCCTCCTAATTTATTTTCTCAAGTGATACAGTATTTCAAACATTTTTAATGTCATGTGGTTTATCTCATGATGACATTACAGATCTCAAGCTAACTTTTTGTATCCTTCTTAGTCCAGTGAAATCCATAGATCATGGGGACATGTTTCAATAGTTGGTTCACTTGTGTGACATGCACAAGTACAGTATCTGTCATGGAAGTTCATCTCCCCATATTAGGCATCTGAGGTTGCCTGGAAGATATTCGAATAGTGTAGGAAATATGTCATACTAGCATATTTGTGCCCGGCCAGCCGGGCAGTTTTTATGTGTGTGGGGTTTATTTTTTTTGGTTAGGGGTGGTTTGGGTGGTGGTGTTTTGAATTTGTGGTTTTTTAATTTATTTGAATTCCTTTATTTTTGGGGGGATTATTTAATTATTTTTTTACTGTTTTTACTCTTCTGGCATCTAGGTGGGGCTGTGGTTAAGAGTACTGCGATTGTTTTTTCATTTGTATGTTATAATTGTGCTTTTGACTGGTTTTACTCTCCCGGTCTCTAGGTGGGGCTGTGGTTAACAGTACTGCGATATTGTCCTTTATTCAGTTCTGTTCTGGCAGCATGGAGAGAAGACGTCTCTCATAAGTGCTCTTGGTTTATTTTTATTTTTATTTGATTCTGGGGTGCTGGGCAGGGGGTTTAAGTAGAGAGTTTCTACTTAAACCCCCCAAAGTGTTTTTCTTGAGTTTTTTTATAGTTTTCCTGAGTTTTAGATGTGTTGTATTTTTTAGGTTTTTTTTATGTGTTATTTTTGTTTTGATTTTTTCCGTATCTATTTTTTTAATTTGTGATATTTTTGTTGGTTGAGTTAGGTGTTTTCATGTTGTAGATAGGAGTTTTTAGTTAGTTTTCTTTGGTTTTTGGGGTGTTTGTTGATTTTGTTGTGTGTGTTTTTAGTTTTCTGTGTTTATTTGAAGTATTTGTTTATTCATTTGGATTAATTTTTTTTGTTCTTTGGACTTTTGTTGAATTGTTTTTGTTTTTTTGCTGTTGTGTTGGCTGGGAATGAAAGTTTCATCCCAAGTCAACCCAGAGAGAAGCAATTCCTTCTCTACATTAGTCAAAGAGGCACACCGACCTCTCTTTTGTCCCTGTGAGCATTGAGGCCATGTCGCCTGCAAGGATGATGGTGAGGCCGGTGCTTCTCCCTACGCAGAAGGCCATGCCAGGAGGGAAAGAGTTTTAAAGACCCAGCCAGAGCCGGCAAAAGGTAAGTGCGGTCGGTGGGGGTTAGGGAGTTGGTGGGGCACTGTGGTGGGGCAGGGGGTGGCGTGGTTACCAGGGCCGTGCCTCCCCCCTAACCCCCATCGACCGCACTTACCTTTTGCCAGCTGGGTCTTGGCACGGTTTTTATTTTTAAACCGCTGTGCCAGCTGCCTAGCCTCCTCCATGCACGCGCTCTTCAGCCTCATTGGCTGAGGGGTAGCATGGCGCGAAGGAGGCTGGGAAACGTAGTTTTATTTTTTTTTGTTTGTTTGACTTCGTGGGGCGACTGACCACTGGCAACTGCCGGACCCTTGTGGCGTTGTGCGGGCCAGGTAAAGGCGAGTGTAGGCAGCTCGGTACAGGACAGTATAGATGGGTGTGGGAGCCTTTGTTACATTCCATCAGTTAATGTCCTTCCTTATAGGTATAGATGGGTTACAGATATTAATCGTGTGAATTTGTAATACATTTATATTCCTGTCTTGCTCCAATCCTACTGCAGTTATGATAGGAGCAAAAAGGATAAATGGGGAACTCAACCATCCACACTGTGCACATCAGCTTTGGCTCTGAGCATCTCTGCAGCAGAGTATGCTGCTCCAATATGGAACATATCCACACACACAAAAGAAGTTGACATTGCTGTTAATGAAGCCATGCAGATAGTGACTGGATACCTTAAACCTACACCAGTTGAGAAGATATACCCTCTTATTGGTATTGTTCTACCTAAAATCAGGAGAGAAGTAGTAGCAGATGCTGAGAGAACTAATCAAGCGAATAACCCTTGACACCCTCTGAACAGATTTGAGCCTCAAGTCCCTCGGCTCAGATCCAGAAAAAGCTTTATGTGAAGAACAAACATTCTTGAGGTACACAAGAGCAAAACCAAATTAGAAGATGGACCCTGAATAGGCTGAGGGTTGGAGTCCCTAAATGCAAGAACAACATGCTCAAGTGAGGGCTGCTGGTGGACAACCACACATGGTGTGAATGTGGAGAGACACAAAGTGTGACCCATTTGCTGGTCTGCCGATTGCTACCAGAGACATGCACCAATGAGAACTTGCATTTGAGCAATGACAAAGCAAAGAAAGTGGCTTCATTTTGGCTGTCCAGGGTTTGATTAGAACACAAAAGGGGGCTTCCAAATGGTCATCAAAGGCAGCCCCATGTAGAGCACGTTACAATAATCAAGTCGGGAGGTAACCAGCGCATGTACTGGTGAATTACACGTAGCTGTGCAAAGGCCCTCTTGGCCATGGCTGTGACCTTAACAACAGAACATTTGTATACGGCTTAGATCAAGTGGTTAAGATGCTGAACTCAATGACTGGAGTTCGATTCTCGAGTACTGCACAATGGAGTAAGCTCTCGCCTCTGTCTCAGCTCCTGCCAACCTAGCAGTTTGAAAGCAAGAAATTACAAGTAGATACATAGGCACCACTTCGGTGGGAAGATAAACAGCATTCTGTGCACTCTGTTGTTGAGGCATGTCTCTCACATCTCCATGGAAACGTCTGCAGATGCAGACAGCGCTGGCTCTTTGGCTATAAACAGATGAGCACTGAACCCCAGAGTTGGATATGACTGGCTTTCAAGCAAGGGTGACCTTTACCTAGATTAGAATAACAAAGAAAGTTTGGTTTAACAGATTCAAGTTAACTTTGTGAGAACAATTAGTCACTTATCTGGTTTCTATTTTTTTAAAATGTCAGGATACAGATCTTTGCATCAATCCAGGTAAAACAGACAAAAGTTATAGGAAATATAACTTGTTAAATTAATGAAAATCAAGGCACTTTCCCATATTGAGGCAGAATAGTTCTCCAATTGTTGAAACAACCTAGAAAGTGGTTACCAGGCTTATCTCCTATCTTGAAAAGCTCCCTGTTTCTGTGCCAAAATCTCTAGTTGGCTAGCTGAGAAAAACAGCAGAAAAACAGAGAAGCTTTTAAAAGCAAAGTTCAAATTAGAATTTAGTTGGTTGCAAACATTAGTACAATTATGTCATGTATGTCGTATTAAGAAGGAAGAAATAGTATTCAGAACATTTGCAAAAGCTCTTATCTTATTTGTTACTAGCATAGTTTGCCCGGCCTTGCTGGGCATTTTTAATGTGTGTGTTGGTGGTTTGGGGTGGTTTTGGTTTTGCACAAACACCACTCCTAGGGGAAAAAACCACTCCAACCACCAACTCACACATTAAAAATTTTTATTATGGCAGGAGTGTGTGTGTGTGTGTGTGTGTGTGTGTGTGTGTGTGTGTGTGTGTGTGTGTATGTAGTCCACCAAAGGGTGCTATTTTAGTTAATATTTTAACTAAAAATAGCACCCTCTGGTGGACTACATTCACTAATGTTCAGTGCGGAGGAGGCGTTCGTGCAGGGACAATGTCTTTTTCGGTTGTTCCCTGTGAGTTTTTTGTTGGTTTTGGGGGTGTGTTAGTGTGAGTGTGTGTGGGGGGAGGGGGTTGGGAGGGTTTAACGTAGCCTTGCCTTGCTGGCCAGGGCGCATTAAATCCTTGCGTTGGGGTGGGGGGATTCTTTAATCCATTTATTTATTTTTACAGGGGGGCTGGCCAGTTCTTTGTCGTAGCCTGGGTTTGGGGGGGAAGAGGGGGTATCCCCTCCCCCCCAAGCTATGGGCTGGCTTGGGCAGGCCTCTGAGGCTACAGGGGAAAACATAGTTTTTCCCCCATTGCCTCGCCAAAGCATGGGTCGGGGGGGGGAGAGGGGTATCCTCTTTCCCCATCCCCCATGCGATGGTGGTGGCTTGTCCCAGCCTCCAAGGCTGTAGGGGAAATTCTTTTCCCCTGCTGTCTTTCTGAAGCTTGCGGGAGAGGGGGGTATCCTTTTTTTTTCAAGCAATGAGGCGGTTGTGGGAGACTGAGGCCAAGCACGGTGTTCCGTGCTTGGCTTTTGTCTCCCGTTTTTAAGGTGTTCGTCTCCCTTGGAAGATGGGGGCCGAATCTTTTGGCCTCCGTCCTCCTAGGAAGATGAATCAGTTCCCTCTGGGAAACACTTTCTCTCCTGTCACGGCCTTCTGCGTAGGGAGAAGCACCGGACTGTCCTTTGCCACGTTGCCCGCAGAGACTAAGGACAGTCGGGTGCTTCTCTCTAAGCAGAAGGCCGTGATGGGAGGGAATGACTTTCAAAGTCCCAGCTGGAGCCGGCAAAGGGTAAGTGCGGTCAGCGGAGGTTAGGGAGGGGGGATAGGTTGTGAGGCAGGGGTGGCAGCATGGTTACCGGAGCCATGCTTCTCCCCCAACCCTCATCGACTGCATTTATCTTTTCCCCGCTCCGGCTGGGTCTTTGAAAGTCTTTCCTGGGCCGGTGCAGTTTGTCTTTTAAAACTGCTGCGCCGCGCTTTCCCAGCCTCCACTGCACTCGCCTTTCTCAGCCTGATTGGCTGAGGCGTTGCATAGCACAGAGGACTCTGGGACTCACAGTTCTTTTTTTTTTTTTGGTCGTGTTCGTGGGGCGGCTGCCCCACTGGCGATCAACGGAACCCCACGGTATTGGGAAGGCAGGGGTTACGCTGAGCGCGGAGGGCTAGGTCGGGGATGGTTGGGCCTGGTGCGGGAGCCTTTGAATGAACCCAATGGTTAAGGCCACTTTTTATAGGTATAGATTTAAACAAAGAAAAAAACAGAGCAGACCACTATTTTCATTTTGGATAGCACAAAGCTAAACTGTTAAAGTGACTGGATTTACTCAGTTTCTAAGTTAGTGTTTTCCAACCTTTGGTTTTTGGACTTCAATTGCCAGAAGCCTAAGTCAATTCCCCAAAGCATTGATCAGCCAATGTGCTGACTTAGGCTTCTGGGTATTGAAGTCCCCGTGTGCACCCCACGCTGGGAACCACTGCTCTTCATAGAAGTAAAAAACATGTTTCAAACAGAAAGTGTTAACAAAATACTTGTTTTCTTAAGCTTCAAATACTTTAGAAGAAAATATCAAGGCTTATACTTAAATAAAAATAAAGTAGCAAGAGAACATAAGGCAAAATACAGCAAGTACAGTACTTCTAATAAACACAGTTGTTTCCTGTGCCTACAGAAAGCAAGACAATCTAAGGCAGGGGTTGGCAACCTTTTTAAGTCTGGGGCTAGGTCACGTCACACTCCTTCAGACAGCTGAGGGGGCCAGATTGGTGGTCCCTCCTCCCACCTTAAACACTGCTGTAAATGCAGCAGTGGCAGTTGGAGTGAGGGCAGGGGCCAGATTATTTTGTGCCATGGGCCAGATTCAATCTGCATGCCTTTAGTGTATGAGAACTAAGACACAGGACACAGCCTCGGGCTGGGTTAACTCAGGTTTATTGCATGGTGGACAGAGGGAACATGAGGTAATGGTGGATCAATAGCTCTTTATATACAGTAGTAATACATTTGAACGTGGTTCCACGATAGCCCATTGGCTACTGTCTGCGTGACGTCATTGCTGGTCACGCCCTTCTTGTCCAGGTGTAGGTGGTGGCGGGAAACTTCCCGCGCTGTGGCTCTTTGATGAGTTTGGACCAATAGAGCTTGGACGCTCGCTGCTGCCAGCTGGTGGTCATTAGCTCGCGTCCTATTACAGGGTTTATAGTGATACAACTGAAGGTTACATTGTTACTCGTAGGCAAGGTTACATTGGTTAAGATACATTGTTATCCCATGTAGGAGGTTACACCATTGAACACAACACTCCTCCCCCCTAGGATGAGACGAAGTCTCGAACTCAACACTCCTCCCCCCTAGGATGAGACGAAGTCTCTCAGCCAAGATGGCTTATTTTGAACACGCTGGGGTCTCGATGCGGGCTGCCTTTCCCCTGGTTTGCTACCTTCTCTTTGTCCCCTGGTTTCCTGTCCTGTAATTGGAGAGGGAGACTTGTTAGTGGCTTGCCGCGGCTCTGCGGCGTTGTTGGGAGGTGTGTGCTTTATTTGGGAAGAACCGGGGACACTGGGGGCTAACGAAAAACCCCTCTTCTCGCTTGGATGGGTGGGGGAACACTCCCAAAAACCCCCCCCCCCGGCTCGCAAAACCAAAATCGGAATCAAATTCGGGGACAGCGGTCGCAAACTCCTCTCCCCCAAATTCGGGGACAGCGGTCGCAAATTCCTCTCCCCCTTCCCCAGGCTCTGATAGAGCTGGCGTATCCAAAGGATATGAGTCGGGGCCGCCGCTGCTTTCCCCCCTTGTTTGGGACTGTTGTCCGTCGTTGTCTCCCCCTTGGGCTAAACGGGTGGGGGAGGACCCTAACGCTGAATTCTGTTGCTGAGCCCCACTGACCGGCCCCTCACTCACTCGATGCCTAAGTTGGTCCGCGTGTCTCCTCCAGAGGAGACCGGTGTTAGTCTCTACCCGGTACGATACTGGACCCGTCTGCTCCACAACCGTCCCTGGTACCCAGGCTGGACCAGCGTTGGCGTAGTTCCTGCAGTGTATGGGATCGCCGACGGCGAAACCTTTCGAGACCGCTAACCCTATGTTCTTCCCTTTGTCCTCGACCCTCGTCGGGTCTAACCTGGACAGGATCGTGGTCAGTTTCCGCCGCATCAGCAGCTCTGCCGGCGAGTAACCTGATGCTAAGGGGGTCACCCTATACGCTAATAAAAACTGGCATACTTGGTGATTTAGGTCCCCCGGGCCCATGCGCCGCAGCGCATCCTTTGTTGTACGCACCAGCCGTTCGACTTGGCCATTCGTGGCCGGGTGAAACGGCGCGGATGTGACATGCCGAATGGCGTTTGCCTCCATGAATGCCCTGAACTCAGCGGACGTGAAACAACTAGCGTTATCGCTGACCAGAGTGTCGGGTAAACCGAACGTGGAAAAGACTCTCCTTAGATGGCTAATTGTAGTGGCGGAGGACGTGCTCTTTACTGGGATAACCTCCAGCCACTTGGAGAACGCATCCACCACCAAGAGGAAAATGGTTCCTCGGAACGGGCCAGCGAAATCTACGTGCACTCTGGACCATGGCCCCCTTGCTGCGTCCCATTCCCTGTGCGGGAGACGGGCCGCCTCCGGTCGGGAGCCCTGGCATGCCTCGCAAGTGCCAACCATGTGCTCTATGTCTGCGTCTAGCTGTGGCCACCAGAAGTAGCTCCGGGCCAGCGCCTTGGAACGGACGATGCCCGGGTGGCTGACGTGCAGCAGTTTGAGCACCCTCGGTCGTAGGGACGTAGGGACCACCACCCGTTGGCCCCACAAAAGGCACCCCCTCTCTAGGGACAACTCTATCTTTTTCCTAAAAAATGGGTCGAATTCCGTACCTGGGGATGACGCCGGCCACCCCTTCTGTACCCATGAGCTAACTTTCTCCAGCGTTCTATCCTTGCCTGTCGCCCTGGCAATGTCGGCTGGTACTATTGGGGGTGAATCTAAGACCTCTATTAGCAATACCTGGTGGTCTCTCTCTACCCGTGCCTTTTGGTCGCCCGACAAGGGCAAAGGAGACCTTGAGAGTGCGTCTGCATGGCTGATCTCCTTCCCGGACCTGTATTCCAACTCATGTTGGTATGCGTTGAGAAAGATAGCCCACCGCAGCATCCTCGGGGACAGGATCTGTGGCGTGGGCTTATTTGCAGTGAAAATTCCTAACAGGGGCTTGTGATCGGTCACGATTTTGAACGGGCGACCATACAGAAAATCGTGAAATTTTTTGGTTCCCGCTACTATCGCTAATGCCTCCCTGTCGGTCTGCGCGTAATTCCGCTCTGCTTGGGACAGGGACCTTGAATAAAACGCTATCGGGGCCTCCCTTCCGTCGTCTAACACGTGGCAAAGCACCGCCCCCACCCCCACCGGGGATGCGTCACAGACTAAGACCACTGGCCGTTTGGGATCGAAATGAGTCAGGATTGCCTCGGATGTTAGGAGTTGCTTTAACTCCTTAAACGCCCTCTCTTGCTCGTCACCCCACAGCCACGTTTCCTCCTTTTTAAGCAACCGATGGAGCGGTTCGGCCACCGACGCCTTCCGTGGAAGGAAGGTGTGGTAAAAATTGAGGAGCCCCAGAAATGACTGTAGCTCGGATTTGGATGTGGGGCGAGGAGCCTTCTTGATGGCGGCTACTTTGGATTTGGACGGCATAATTCCCTCGGGTGTAACCCGGAACCCTAAAAACTCAACCTCCGTTTCGAAAAAAACGCATTTGTCTTTTCTCAGTCGCAGCCCCGCTTTTTCGAACACAGTCAGTACTTTATCCAATCTCTTTGCCAGTTCGGCCTCACTCCCCCCTGTAATCAACACGTCATCAAAATAAGGCAACACCCCCTCCAGCCCCTTCAGGAGGCGTTCCACAAGCGACTGAAAAAGGCCGGGTGCCGAGTTCACGCCGAACTGTAAACGCGACACCTGGAACGCCCCTTTATGTGTGACTATTGTTTGTGCCGCTGCCGTGGCGGGCGTTACAGGGAGTTGCTGATAGGCTTGTGCTAAATCGAGTTTAGCGAAACACTTTCCCCCATTCAGCCTGGCCAGAAGGTGGCTGACCACCGGCACCGGGTATGCATTGGGGCGGATCGCCTTGTTAATTGTACACTTATAATCAGCACAAATGCGCACCTCCCCATTAGCCTTTAGCGCTGTTACAATTGGAGTTTCCCACTCCGCGGAATCAACAGGCACAAGAATCCCCTGGCCCACCAGTTTGTCCAGTTCCGCCTCTATTTTGTCCTTTAGTGCGAACGGCACCCTGCGCGGTTTGAGTCTTATCGGGCGGACCTCCGGGTCTAGGTCGAAGGCTACGGGGGGTCCCTTGAACTTTCCCAGTCCTTTTTTAAAAACGGCGGGGTGCGCGTCCAATACCGCTTGTATTGGATCTACCCCCACGGCATGCACCCCCCCTATGAACAAACCTAATGGCTGAAACCACTGCGTCCCTAGGAGGCTACAACTTCCCCCTTTGAGAACAACTAGGGGAAGTTCCGCAGAATGTCTCTTAAAACGGACCCGAAATTTCCCGACCCCCAACACTGGAATGCTGTTCCCCTGTACGTCTCGTAGCGTGGACCTCAACGTTTTAAGTTTGGGCCGCACTTGGGGGTCGATTTTCAAGAACTCTCTCTGGGGAATTATAGAATAGGAGGACCCTGAGTCAATTTCCATCCTAATAGGGGCCCCTTGTACTAGTACCTCAACGAAATAATGGGGCTGTCCCGCGGACACGCTGAACACGGGAGCGTCGTCCTCGCTGTCGTCCGAGATGCGGCCCATGCCGTCCTGCTTCCTCGTGGTCCGGGCGCCATCTTTGGACCTCGCTGGACGGTCCGGTCTGGTCGAACGGTCTTGTGAATGCCTCCGGCCCTCTTTCCGCTTCCTGCACGCCCTGGCGATGTGCCCCCGACGGCCGCAGGTGTAGCACTCAGTTTTCCTGAATGGGCACCTCGCGCGCTCATGGGCCGCTCCGCAACCATCGCAGCGGCGCCCTCCTTTTCTGACTTTCTGGACCTCCTCGCCGTCGCTGCCTTCCGTAGACGACTTCGAGGCCCGTCGGGTTGCGTGCACCGACTGTCCGGACTTTCCGTGCACCGAATTCTCCGCTTTGCCGGCCCTAGGACGCCACTCACGCCACTGGTGCATCTCGTCTACTCCAGCATTCGTGGATTCCGCGGCTTCCGCGGCCTCTACAACCTCTGTCAGCGTGGGTGGTGGCTCCTTGTTCATCAGGCTGCGCTGCACCTCCTTGTCCTTCAGGCCACACAGAACTCCGTCCCTGAGGGCCATCTCTAGATTGTCCCATCTGCAGGGGGCGGCGGCTATTCTCAAGGCTGTTACGAAGGCCTCAACCGACTCGTCCGGCGCTTGGACTCGCCTCCAAAACGCGCTCCGAGCGGGAAACATTGCCCTCGAGGGTCGGAAACGCTCACGCAGCAGTTTCATGATGTCATCGGCTTTGAAATCGCTCACCTTCTTCGGTGCAATGATGCCCACCAGCGTTCGCTTGGTTTCCATCCCAAGCATTCGGGTGAGGATGGCCCTCTTCCTTTCCTCGTCGTCTTCTTTGACTTTGAGTTCCACCAGTGCCGCCTGGAAGTCCATTTCAAAAAGCTCCCAGTCTTGCGGTTTGGTGATGTTGAACCCGCTCTGTGCCCTGGCTCCTTGGGAATCCATCATCCCATCCTCGTCGCCAATTT
Source organism: Bradypodion ventrale (assembly GCA_035047345.1). NCBI lineage: Eukaryota > Metazoa > Chordata > Lepidosauria > Squamata > Chamaeleonidae > Bradypodion > Bradypodion ventrale. The sequence goes on along the minus strand of JAWDJE010000005.1, from coordinate 114,288,974 downwards.
AGTGTATGAGAACTAAGACACAGGACACAGCCTCGGGCTGGGTTAACTCAGGTTTATTGCATGGTGGACAGAGGGAACATGAGGTAATGGCGGATCAATAGCTCTTTATATACAGTAGTAATACATTTGAACGTGGTTCCACGATAGCCCATTGGCTACTGTCTGCGTGACGTCATTGCTGGTCACGCCCTTCTTGTCCAGGTGTAGGTGGTGGCGGGAAACTTCCCGCGCTGTGGCTCTTTGATGAGTTTGGACCAATAGAGCTTGGACGCTCGCTGCTGCCAGCTGGTGGTCATTAGCTCGCGTCCTATTACAGGGTTTATAGTGATACAACTGAAGGTTACATTGTTACTCGTAGGCAAGGTTACATTGGTTAAGATACATTGTTATCCCATGTAGGAGGTTACACCATTGAACACAACAATGCCATAGGCTGCCGACCCCTGATATAAGGTTACAGATTGTCAGTATGACATTCCAAGCAGAATCATCAGCATACGGTGGGCCAAAGGCCCAATTCACAGCAATAAGCAAATTGTGACATCAGTTTCCCATGGGTGGGGGCATTTAGCTTGCATTTGGTAGAAAAATTTGATGCTTTTTTTGGGGGGGGGGGAGGAAAACCTGTGCTCAGTACCTTCCATTTAAGAGAATAGGAAACTGGCTACAGAAAACAATTTTAAACCTCATTTTGAGGCTTATAAATATTTGCTTTTTAAGGAATGGACCTTATCAGATGAATTGATCAAAAGTAAGATATGACACAGTGATGAAGTTTCTAAACAAAAAAGATAGCCAGGTGGGACTGGGAAATGATTCTTCGCTTTTCTTCAAGAAAATTACATCATTTCATTGTTGCCTTTTATCTTCTGCATAGATGCCCTCATGTTGGCCTTATTTCATTTGCAGGCATGAAAATCAGTTCCATCAGCTTGTGTACTCTCATCTAGTTTTATCCTGTTTATCCTGACTTGATAGAACAATAAGTATACTTTTCTACTTTACTACGGGCATCCTGAGTGGTTGCTCCTAAATCCCAGCATAACATAATTATAGATTCCTATATGTTGTGGAAACAAGAAACATACCTGGATTATTGTTCTAAACTCACAGAGTTGTAGGAACTAGGCTCAGAACATGTAGGAATCTGTGGTAATCAAGTTAGCAGAAAGCAGCAAACTGCAGTATTAGTTTATGATATGGAATGCTGTCTGGGGGGCCTGGTCTGGCCCATGGAGTGAAAAGTTTGGGAACCCCTTTAGCACAGGGGTTCCCAAACTTTTTGCACCATGGGCCAGACTAGGCCCCCTGGACAGCTGAGCGGGCCTGTCACATGGCTCCTCTCACTATAAACGCTGCCATAAAACGTGTCTGCGGCTGTCGTAAAATGCATCCGCGGGTGCATTTATGGCAGGCACAGGCGTGTTTACGCATGTTGGGGCACGTTTTACAGCTGTCCACTTCCACCTCCGGTAGCGGTGAGGGCAGCGGTGAGCCACATGAAATGGTGGCATGGGGTGGGTCCAGCCTATGGGCCATAGGTTGGCCACCCCTGCTGTAGCAGTTACATGACAGGCATGAAGCCCTTTCAAACCATGCAACTACCCCTTTTCTAATCAATCTTGGCAGCCAGAACAAATCACATTTGTTAAAAAGACTGCTAGAAAACTTAATTGTGTGAACTGTATTAAAAATGGAATTGCACAATGCATAATGGTTTTATACAAAAGACCTGCCTACATCAGTGCAATCAGTGCAGTGTGGTCTGCATATTCATCAACACCATCTGCAGGAAGAACCAGCTAGTATACTCTGTGTTGTATCAAAGGTAGGGTGTGCTTTGATTACACACATAGCAGTTTTATCACAGCAGTTTAGGGCATAAAATAAGAATGTGAAACAGTATTATTAGGGCCATAAAAAATTTCAGTGTAAATACCTCCAAGGAAAATGAAACCAATACAGTAATTAAAAGATATACATCACATACTGAATTTATAGGCCAAAGAGAATGCTATTTTTTAAAAATCCCATGCTGAAAATACTATAAAGACCAGTTGACCTTAGGGAGGTTGGAAATTATCAACCAGAGTGTCACCATCAAGAAAATCCTTTCTTTAGTAGACATATATAGCACTTTACTTGTTTGGGAGCAAGACTTCTGAAAGGACCTGGAGGTTTCTAGTCAGGTAAATATGGAAGAAGATATCCCTTACAGTGTTAAAAACACGACCATTAAGCTTGAATTATTCAGAGCATTAAGACCTTTAGCTCAGAAATGGACTGGAAGCTCGTACAGCATGTTAAATATTGAACAATTCAACCTATTAACAGTCCAACAGCTGTGTTTTGGAGAAACTTCAGCTTTTGGACAATTTGCAAAGACATTTTCAGTTACAATGCATTGCAGTAATTTGGGAGATTACAACATAAGTAATGTGCAGCTAGGCTATTTCAAATGTGTCCAATTCTTGCATATCAGACTAAGCTGATGAAAGGGGCTCTGTGTTTAGCAGCCACTTAAGTAATAGGGATATTCACAGGTATTGTAGTTTCAAATAATGTTGTAATTACTCCATTATTCCTGTTTAGCTGTACTACCACTGTAGTGATTCTTATTTCTTATTTCAGGGCAGAGAAGAAACAAATTTCCAGCTTCTCAATTAGCAGGTTATTTATTTATTTAATTATTTGTTTATTTCAGAGTGTTGCATAACTTAAAACTAAATATATGAAATATAGGTAAGATTCAAAACAAATTAAATTGCTAAAATGACCAGCAGCAGGGTACTTCATTATTGTTATTTCAGCCATTTACTATATCATCTTTTATTGCATGCTCATAAATGCTACATTGAATGTCTCCACATTTCCAGAAAATTTGTCCTGTATCCAAGTAGCCCCATTTTAGTTGAGTATTCTTTGATCCTCTTTGAAATCTATTAAGTGACTTCAAGACAGTTCACCAGAATATTGTCCTGACAGGTTACACTGTTCAGAATTCATCCATTCAACAAGGTGTGTTGTTTTTGCTTTTCATAGATTTAGCCTAGCCTCTCCTCGTTTAACTCTGTGATCTTGAGAGGTGTGCAGAAAATGTTTTCTTTATTTTAGCCATTATATATAAGAGAGTGGTTCCCAAACATGGGGGCCCAGATGTCCTTGGACTAAAACTCCCATAAACTTTCACCATTGCTGTGTTGGCCAAGATTACTGGGAGCTGTAGTCCAAGAACATCTGGGGACCCAAGGTTGGGAACCACTGGTCTAAAGAGTTGACATCATGGAAATAGGTTGATTAGATACTGTATTACCTGTTTTGTTCATTTTTTCCTAGCATCCCTCAAAATACTTCTGGAGACACAATGCCAGTCAAATAATAGACTTTTTCAGCCAGGGTAGGTTTCATGCAGCCAGTAATACTCCTGTGATTCTTTAAGAGATACATCCACTTGCTAGCAATTTCTGATTTATATAATACAACACTAGCATAGTATGTTGTGAAGTAGCAAATGGACAAAGCTGTTGTTCTTATTATTTTGGGGTGTATGGTCCAGTCTGACCCAGCCAATTTTGCAGGCGCACCCCCCCAATAACGGACACAGACAACATTGAAAGTGGATAACAGCATAGGGCCACATTTATTGATTCAATGCCCTAGTCCGAATTATAAATTTGTATTGGTAAAACGACCAATCATAATTCCTAAGGCAAGCAGGCCGAAGTAACACTGGTAAGGTACCACCCCAAAATTGCCAACGGCAATTGGTTACAATGTATCAATTTGTATCAATTTGTTTGTTGACAACAAACAAATTGTTGACCGTAGTCAATAACTAACTTATGACCCCACCCTCTGACGCGTATCCGTGAAATCACAGGGGTGATGCATGCTGGTTAGCAATCATCATCACCCCATCGCCTGGTTCGTCGTTGACCGGACAACGTTTAACTAATTTATTCCTGTCTAGTGTTGTCCAGTCAATTGCGAACCTGCCGGATACTTGTGGGTCATACTGTTTACCTTACCAGTGCTACCCGCCAATGTGACCAAAGTCAACAGTAGGAACACAGAAAGCCCCCTATATCAAACCATAGCAACAGTGTGGGATGGGCAAAAAAGCCAGGACCCGAAAGCCAATATGGGTCCCAACCAAAAATTCCCACCCGGCCCCGAAGCGACCATAATATCACACTGTTAACTAGGGAGGGGGTGGAGGGGAAAAAACTTCTCCGCTCTGTCGCTGAGGTAAAATGGCAGCTCGGCTGCCTCGTGGCCACCCCTTTTATAAGGGAGCTGGCCACGCCCCTAACTACCCGGATTCTCTGTCCTGTGGGGGGGGGCCCGCAAAGGGCGCGGCGGCCATTTTGGCGCCGCGCTTGCATTGCAGGCGCACCCCCCCAATAACGGACACAGACAACATTGAAAGTGGATAACAGCATAGGGCCACATTTATTGATTCAATGCCCTAGTCCGAATTATAAATTTGTATTGGTAAAACGACCAATCATAATTCCTAAGGCAAGCAGGCCGAAGTAACACTGGTAAGGTACCACCCCAAAATTGCCAACGGCAATTGGTTACAATGTATCAATTTGTATCAATTTGTTTGTTGACAACAAACAAATTGTTGACCGTAGTCAATAACTAACTTATGACCCCACCCTCTGACGCGTATCCGTGAAATCACAGGGGTGATGCATGCTGGTTAGCAATCATCATCACCCCATCGCCTGGTTCGTCGTTGACCGGACAACGTTTAACTAATTTATTCCTGTCTAGTGTTGTCCAGTCAATTGCGAACCTGCCGGATACTTGTGGGTCATACTGTTTACCTTACCAGTGCTACCCGCCACATGGAGGGGCTTCAAAGAAGACCTGACGCCCCCCCCCCCCAGACCGTCAGCTCGGTCAACAGGCCTGCTCGCCAGTCACCCAACAGGAGGTCCATACCTCCTCGCGACAGGTGGACCCCATCCCCTGCATACAGGTCATAATTTTGTAGGCTAATATCGGGGTGATGACTAACCCGCCCCCAAGCCCTGGTGGCAAGAAACCGCGCCACTGCCTTATTGACCGCGCGCCTAGCGCGGTCAAGAGCCAGGAGGTTAACGCCCCCTCTGTAAGAATGGCGCGGAACAATGTCCGACCAAACCAGGGTTGTGGCAGGCCAGACATAATGCAAGTAGGCGAGTTCCTCGCAAATCGCATGTTTAAGCGATAAGCCGGTGACCTGGCCCAAATCATTGCCCCCCAGGTGGATGATTAGAATGTCAGGCGGGTCAGCACCCAGGCCAGAAAAAAGGAAAGGCCGCAGCTCCCGCCATAACATCCCAGGCTTACCATGCCATGCGAGACTGGCGTGGTCACCCAGTCCCAGTCGGGGTCCCCACTCTGTCGCCGCAGCGTAACGCGCTGCCCTGTGCACATAGCTGTGGCCCACCAGCCATACTGTCACCGGTGTAATACGACACCCAGGGTCTGTAAGAAAATTGAGAAAAAGGTGGTAAGGTGACTGGATTGGTACTCATGGCGGGAGTGGGCGCACATAAAACTGAAAACATTGCGAGCCCCACCTCCCCATGCTGCGTATGTCAGCCCCAGAGTACCCAAAAGCAGCTGCTGTAGAGGCTGCACCAATACGGAATGAATGTGTGCCATAACGGGCACCTGGTAGGCCCACCCTGGTGAGGGCTATGGCTGTCACCTTCCAAAACTGAAATTTAGTAAGGGGAGACCCATCTTGGTGACAGAAAAACGGGCCGTGGTGCATGCCACGCAGTGCCAGGAATTCCTGTAGGGCACCAACCGGACAGATGTCTGCCAAAGAACACCGTAGCAGTCTTACTCCACTGCCTACGCCATGCTGATCTGTCTTAGAGGAGCATATCCTCAACTGGGCCCAGTCTTTGGCAACATAGACATCTTCGAGTTCCAGTGCCCTACCACTTGCATCCGCCTTAGACAGCATCACGAGTTCGCTGACGCGGAGCGCTCCAAAAAATGCCACCGTTGTGGCTGCATGAAAAAGGGCTGCCTCATAATGATCAAAACAGAGGCCAGGCCAGCCCCGGGCCAACTGGGTAAGAACCCCTGGGGAAATAGGGTGCCGGTCGTCCGGGCAACGCCCGCGCTCGCGCACCCACCCCTCCAAAACATGTCTCACACGGAAGTCAGAGGTGGTATCCACATGACCCCCCACTTTGGCCATAAAAGCCAACGCCGAAAGCTTGGATGCTATGGTGCGAGGTGCGAGGCCCTGTGCATGCAGGTGAACCATGAACCGCAGAACATGGTCCACCGGAATCGGCCAGGTCTCTGGCAAGTGAAATTGAGCAGCAAATGCCCTATATGAATAGAATGCTTGTTGATACGCCTTACGCGTGCGTGGCGCTAGTGACAGGCCAATCGCCCGGTTCACCTCTCCTTGCCAATAGTCCACATCTCGTCCGGGAGTGGCGAGGGAAATTCCTCCGCATCCGGGGCCAAGGCGCGGAACCGGGAGATCTGCAGGCGGGACAAAGCGTCAGCAATATCATTATTAACCCCTGGGACATGCCTGGCCCTGAACAAGACGTTGAGGCGCAGGCAGCGCAGCACAAAATGGCGCACTAGATCCATAACCCTGGGCGATTTGGAAGTCTGTGCATTGACAATGTGTACCACGGCAGCATTGTCACACCAGAAATGCACCACCGAATTTGCCCACTGTTCGCCCCATAGCATCAAAGCCCCCAGGATGGGAAAAAATTCCAGGTATGTGAGATCCCGCAGGCGACCTGTGCCTGCCCATGCCGGTGGCCACCCACCATAGGCCCACTTCCCATTGAAGTACATCCCATAACCCAGGGATCCTGAGGCATCAGACTGGATCTGGAAATTGGGGGATGCCAGGAGGTCAGACCTCCAAAATGAGACCCCATTAAACTCCCTCAGGAATTGCAACCAGACGAACATGTCTGCCCTGATACCCCGGGTAAGCCTGACTCTATGGTGGGGCCTGGATAACCCTGCCATGGCGTCACATAAGCGCCGGGCAAAAGCCCTGCCCGGAGCAACCACCCTGCAGGCAAAATTAAGGTGCCCATGGAGCACCTGCAGTTCCCTCAGGGATGCCTTACGCTTGGCCAGCAATTCCGAGATAAGGGCCACTATCCTGGACACCTTATCACCCGGCAACCTAGAAGCTTGCACTACTGTGTCAATCTCAACCCCCAGGAATACTAGCTTGGTCGATGGGCCCTCGGTCTTTTCGGGCGCTAAAGGGACACCAAGTTCCTGCATTAGCGTCTGAAATGTGTTAAGGAGACGTGCACACGTGTCCCAGCCCCGTTCACCCCCGAATAAAAAGTCATCCAGGTAATGGGCTACAGACCGGGACCCTGACCTGCGGACGAAGGCCCATTCTAGGAAGGTACTAAAACGCTCAAAAGCCGAGCATGATATGGAGCAGCCAAAAGGCATGGCCTTATCGAAATAATATTCCCCCTTAAATTTAAAACCCAGCAATTCAAAGTCGCCCGGGTGCACCGGCAAAAGGCGAAAAGCCGACTTAATGTCACACTTGGCCAGCAGGGCACCCGGGCCACACGCGCGCACCATGCGCAGCGCCTGGTCAAACGATGTATACCTGACTGAACAAAGGTCATCAGGGATAGCATCATTGACCGATCGGCCGGCTGGGTAGGACAAATGATGAATAAGACGAAACTCACCTGGGGACTTTTTGGGCACCAAACCCAGTGGTGAAACTTTAAAATTGGGAAACGGGGGTGCGGGGAAGGGTCCAGCGACCCTGCCCGCGTCTAACTCCTTTTTAATGCTGGCCGAAGCCACCTCCTCCCTTCCTCTGAGGGATAAAAGGTTGTGAGCATCCTGAGGGGACCTATCACCCATAAAAGGGATACGAAATCCCTGCCTAAAACCTTGAAGTAGATACTCCCCGTCCTCCCCCTTCGGGTACGATGCGAGCCAGCGCTCCAGCATGTCCACGTTAATTGGGGAGGGGGCCTTTCGGAGGACTAGCTCCATCCGCGGCAGCTTTGCCAGCCCACTGTCCACCCCTCCCTCTGCCTCGTGCCCCCCCAGGCTTGGGACAAGCAGAGGCTGCGTGGGGGCCAGAACATGTGGGACACTCATGCTTATACCTGCAATTCTTTCGATAGCAGGAACCATTTGACGAGAAAGTCCAGCACAGCAGGCGGGCTGGAACCCCCTGCCCCGCCAGTTGGCGGGTAACCTGCGCTGGAGCCGCTCGCTGGACCGCGTGTCCACAATGGTATCTATCCCCCGGGGCAGGGCGTGTGGGCGTCATGTACAAGAGCCACAGTCTCTGGCACGGCTCATCCCATCTCATCTCGGGGTGGAGAGGAATCCTCATACGGAATTCCTCATCATATGCTAGCCATGAGGGGCCCGGGAAATCAACCATTGCCCTATATATGTTGTCCAAATATTGGACTAAGGGGATAGCTAAATCCGGCCGCGCTCTTAAATATACCGCCATGTATATTAAATAGGCGGGAAGCCAGTTAGCCCAGGTACGCGGCGGCTTACGGCGGCGTGCCTGCTCCTTATCCTTCTCATCCTGACCCTCCCTTTCCTCCTTGGTGGGCTCTCTGTTCAGGAGTGAGAAGATATCTACGTACTCCCCACGCCATATCTTTTCCCTAGTAGCCTGTGCCAAGTGATCACCCAATGGCAAGGAATACCCTGCCGTCGGCAAAGCCGAAAAGGGGACAGCCGGCCTAGTAAGAGGGGCCTGAGCTAACCCAGCCACCCCCAGAACATTCCCCGCAGTGTAAGGACCAATGCCCACCCCATTGCCCAAGGTGGCAGTTGTTGTCGCCGGGTGGGCCGTAGACAGCGTGGCCCCCGCACCACCCGCGCGAGGCCAAGGCCATTGAAAGGCCCCCCCTATATTGGGAATGTGTGTGGATGTACTTGCTTGCACCGTATACTCACATGCTGCACCCCCGCGGGCCGCCCCCACCGGGGGTTCCGGCCCACTGGGGGCGTCGGAGCTCACGACCGACCTAGAGCTCATCACCGGGGCTTGACCCGCACCAGATTGCTGGCTGGGGAGCTGCGAGGCAGTGGCCGAAGCCGCGCCACCCGCCTGCAGCAGCTCTACCCTCCCCGCCGGCTGTTGTCCTGCTGCCGACAGCACCTCGAAAGGAACCCCAAAGGGGGCTCCAGCCTGACTGGCCCGGGCCAAAGACGCCTCCAGGGCCGCAATGCGGGCCAGTAAGGTGTCCACGTTGACCATGGGCAAAGGGCCGGCCGGCCCGCCTGAGCCAGGCACGGGTACAGGTCCCTGCACCCCGGGGCCAGCATATGGCCATTGGCCAGCACCAAAGCCCGGCAGAGCTGGTGGAGAAACCTGCCAAGGCAGGGGGCCGCCCCACCCCCCAAGGCTAGAGGGCCCGGGGAGAGGCTGCGGCCCAAAAGGAACAGGCCCAACGGAGTGAGCAGGAGGAGGAGCGGTGTCCACCGTTCGTGGGCCGCGGGCCGGAGCGCCATCCGCGCTCGCACTCTGCTCGCCCGTAGCAGGCCAAGGGGCAATAGACCCCATTCCGCCGGCCCCGGTCGGGGCTGGCAAAGGTGGCTGCTGAGGAGGCGGCACCACGGTCCTCCGACCTGGGTTGCGCCTCCTAACAGCGCGAGCTGAACTCGAAGCTGCCTTCTTCTTCGAAGGCATCTCCACCGAAGCAAAAAAGGGAAGCCGGCAAGGCAGAATCGCTATCAAAAGGCTTCCCGGTAAGCTAACGAGCGACGGAGACACAGGAAAAAACTTCTCCGCTCCGTCGCTGAGGTAAAATGGCAGCTCGGCTGCCTCGTGGCCACCCCTTTTATAAGGGAGCTGGCCACGCCCCTAACTACCCGGATTCTCTGTCCTGTGGGGGGGGCCCGCAAAGGGCGCGGCGGCCATTTTGGCGCCGCGCTTGCATTCTAAGCACATTATGTTATTTCAGGTGGCAACTTTCTGTTTGGTGCTTAGAAAATGTTTTTTGTATGTTAGGACTTGATTCAGAATAATGCCCAAATACTTTGGAGTAGACTAATGTTCCAAAATCTTTCATACCCAGCTAATTGAGAGTTTCCTCTCAGCTTCTCTGTTCTTAAAGTGGAAAGCACGCACAGACCTGTATTTTAAGGGGTTTGATTTCAGCCAGATGTTTTTGTTAACTTGTTAAGGTTATCATTTGTGTGGAATAGCAGAATGCGTGCAAACATAACACAAGCAGAGCGGTGTGCCAAAGGACTGCCCACACACAAAAAAGATGGCAGCATTGTTCAACAGAAATAAACAGCTTTACTTTATGTGACCATAAATATAGAGTCTCTGCAAAAACATATATACACAAAGGAAACAGTCTCTTTGCCTCAGCAGCCAGGACTTTAGAGTCTTTCAAGGTCCTTTGAGAGGCTGGTTAGAAACTTGCAGATTGCTTACATTTTTTGTAGTTAGTCAAACAGCAAAACAGTTCTTTCATAGAAGTTCAGGAGGAATAGAAGCCAAGAAACCAGTTTGGCTTCAGTACACTGGTAAAGGCAGTTCAGCATTCAAGGACAAGCAAACAAACACTCCAGCAAAAGGAGAATAGATAGTGCTTACTGAAAATGCTTCCAGGTCCAGTGTAGGTTTAGTACAGTACAGTTCAATTCATTCAATTCAAATTTAATTTATACCCCGCCTTTCTCTGACCAAGGCCGACTCAAGGCGGCAACAACATCTCAAACAATACAATATAATACAGTACAATTCAAAAAGCAATATTCAAAGTCAAAATACAATAAAAAATATCACATCAAAAATAAGCATAATATCATACAATACAATTCAAAAAAAAATCGCATCAAGAAAATAACATACATTATAAAGACCCAATCAACCTCAACCACCCAGCAGTCACAAAGGTGCCCCGTGATTCAAATGTCCATTAGGGCAGCTGTGCTGGCGGTGATGGTTGAATGACTCCCACCTGCCTCTTCCCCCACAGGGCCAGCAGGAAGAGGCGGCACAGCTCCTGCATCCCTTGAACTCCCTGCCCGGTGGGCTAAAGGGGGGGTGATGGGCACAGCAGCCTCCCATCCCGGGACCGAGAAATAGTCCCTGGGAGAGGCCCGGAGGTCCAGTGTTGGTTGGAGGCTGCTTTTGGTGCCAGGTGTGACCAGTTTTATCCACCCCGCCGCCTCCTCCGGCCGGTCACCGAGCGAGCTCCATAGGGCCTCCGAACCCCGGCATCAGTGGTGTCAGATGCCTGTCAACCCAAGCAGGGAAGGGCAGCCCCGGCACAGCTGCATTGGTGGTGGTGGCAGTGGTTCTTGGTGGGCCGGGGGTGGGCCACTTTTACTCTCTCCCGGGCTGGGAGGGGCAGCCCCAGATCAGCTGTGGCGGCGGCAGTTGTAGCTTTGCCTAAGCTCTTCCTCAAAGTTCCAGCAACTTCAGCATGAGTTCCAGAGTCAGTCTTTCTCTAAATACTCTTACTCATCCACACAAGTGCTTTGGAGGCACTTCTTTATAGAGCATACCATGATTGCTTCACACATCAGTAAGATCAGCTGTGCTGGTCAGGCACAGGCTCTTAAAGCTACAGGCACATACAGTTACATACAATCATCCTATGCAATGCCTAGTGGTAATACTTTCTCTGACAGTTTTTATACTAGAAGGAAAGATCTTCTAAAGCTGGTGATCAACCACACAGGAGTACATGAAACCCAAAAGAGTTGGGGGAAGAAGGAAGAAAGAATAAAGAGAACAACACTGGAATAATGTTTTCTGAACACAAAGAAAACTGGGTGTTTTCCCCTCATAGACACATAATCCTTTTTATACAAACCGCTAGTCTTAGCCTTAAACATCTGATGAAATCTATTAATGGTAAATATTGGTAAAATCATAATCCTCATATTCAGTATAGTCTATTCATGAAAAATACTTGTGACTCTAATAAATTGTACTTGCACTTGTCAATATGGTTTTATGTTCTAATTTTGCATTTACAATGCATCTATTTCTAAATGGTATTTCATCAGGAGCACAGATGGTGTTAAAGATCAAGTAAAAGTGGTTAATAACCTGTGAAGCTCAGAACATTTCTTGCTGGAAATCAAGGATGTTAGTATGTTATGTACATAAGATTCGTGTATGACAAATTTGCACTGTCACAACAGCCAGCCTAGAAAATGCTTGCAAAGTGCTTGTTTAAACAGATGTGCAACAAAGTCTGTTTCCACGTACAGCAGATGAAACCATGGAATAGCCTGCATTTTTATTCATGCATATCCTACCTTTCTGCCCCATGAATTGTTACATCTTACTGACACCATCTGTTTCTTGTGCCTAAACCAATTTGTATTCCATTTCAGATGTTGCCCCCATTCGCTGCTGTCTGACCTTGTAAATCTGTCTCCTGGTGCAGTCATTTTGACAAATGCATCCCTGTGATCCGGATGGATTATATTGATGGCTTCATCTTTATCCATTCAATAATATGCTGAAATCACCCTCCTACATTTGTCACACATGATCTTCTTTTAACTGGCCGATGTTGCCCAGCCTCTTCCTAAATCATAACCTTTACTGAATTACAATCTTCTCCTTTATAAATGGTTCCATTATCTTTTCAGCTGTTAACACTGAGATGTAGAAGGCTGGCTTTTGCTAGACCTTCTTTGGGCATCATTCCATCAATCTCAGGAGTCACTCAACAATCACCTGTATATACTTTATATAAATTACAAAACTCTAAAAAAATTTTTTACTGACATCCTGAAAAACTTTATAGTTGTACATAAGCATTGGATGTAATGCATTATTAGATGGTAGATTTCTTTACTGCTGGTGTGCAGTGACACTGATGGATGGTGGCATGGCCATTCACAATGTGCCCAAATTACTGTGTTGGGAAAGGTTTTATATAACAGCAGTTAAAATGTAGTTAGCTGATTAGATGGAAGTTTAAAATATAATGAAGACCAAGATACCAAATCAATTTACTCTGTCATTTAAAGGTGTATGGAGAAAGCAGACTTCTCTGTGCTATTTTCAAAGAAGCAATTTCAGCTGGGTCTGTAAATCTAACACAAACATGAATGTGAAAGAAAAGTTTGCTGAATTTAAGATCCATCTTGGAAAAGAAATATATGAGTGTGTTAGAAGTGAGCAGCAAGTAGAAAACATAATCTGAACATTATAAGAGACTATAAAACTGTTAAAAGGATGTTCTTGAAAAGAATTTTAAAATGTGATAAATATATAGAAGAAGTTCAAGGCAGGGAAGAGTGATAAGGCAGTGGACTATCGATAAAAAAAGAAATGACACAGAGATGCTGCATTACAAAAACAGTGCCAACAGATGGATTTCTGCCCATCACTGTTGGGCACAATAAACTGTAATGTTTTGCTACTCGTGTGTGTGTGTTACGTAATGTCAGGTTACTTCCAACTTATGATGACTCTATGAATTAATGAGTTCCAAAAGGTCCTGTTATTAACAGCACAGTTTAAGCCCTGTAATCTGGACCATGGCTTCTTTATTGAGTCAATCCATCTCATGTTTTCTACTGCTTCCTGGAGAGAATTCAACTTGATTTGATCTGGAATCCACTCATTTTTCTGGCACTCCATGGTATGTATAAAGCTCTCCTCCAACACTACTTTGAACTGAACATTTTTTTTTTGCCTGTTAACTTTATTTCCTAACAAAAAGCTGGAGTAGATTTAGTTGGAAAATGAGTGTATGTTGTTGGAACAAATACTGCACCACCTCCCAACCAAGCAACCACCTTTAACTCATCCAGCTATGAAGGCACTGCTGCTCGTTTCACACACCAGCCCCACGATTACTGCTGTTGCCACTGTTGATCCAACTCTGCAGATTCTTCTCTCCTCTCCTGGGTACTTCTTCTGCTCCTTGCTCCTCTACTCCACTCTGTGTGGAGTAGATCAGCCAATGTACTGACTTAGGCTTCTGGGAATTAAAGTCCCCTTTGGGGCGTGGGCCCCTGTTGCAATGGCCCATGGAGGCCGGAATGGCGGGCCGCAAGGGAAGGCGCGTGAGACAAATGTGAGGTGAAAGTCCAGTCCCGATCTCAGCCGGATGGAATATTTATTGCCCTACCTCAAGGTCTCCGTGCCTAAAGGAACACATGACCCCATCATGGAAGGCTAATGCATACGTGGCACTTTGCTGCATGCGTCAGCTCTTCGGAGTTACCCTGGCAACAGGATGGGTGAAACCCCATTGTTCTTTGCCTTATCTTAGAGCCCATATGGTCTCGGGAAACTGACTTCCTTAGCCGTTGACTCATTGTGCCTACTCAACCTTATCTTGGTTCAGAAGGGGAAGAGCGAGTTTAACCCTTGAGTCATCAACTGTTAACTTTTGCCCTTACCTCCTCCACAGCCTCTAGCCAAGGCCTTATGATTTATTCCAATTAATCTAGCCCGCAACCCAATTTCCCTTCCATCAGAGCCCGTGTTGATTCTCAAGCCTTGTGCGTTAGTGAGTGAACCCCTTGGGAAGAGTGATGGCCAATCTAGGCACACGGGCATACCACAGGCCCCACATTAGGAACCACTGGTCTAGAGAGAATGATCCTGTCAGCAGTCTAGACATTTTAGGGAGACTAGCGAGGTACACAGAAAGAGCCTCCTTGAAGATTGTGATATTTTGTAATCACAAATTGGGCTTACTCCAGGCAATTGCCACCTTTGAAATTCTCTTTCAGTTTTTTTTTAAATTAAATTTTGCATGTAAACATTATATGTGTATGTATTTGGTACATAACCCATTATGTTATTTTGTTTCTCATAGCATCCTGAAATTCTCAGATAATTTGTCAGAAGGTAATTATCAGCATTTATGCATAGTCACTGTGTTAACTGAAAAGTTGTTGCTACTCATATATATTTTGAAAGGTAATGCAGTAAAACCCTGGGTTACAGATGCCACGGGTAATGGAAAACTTGAATTACAGAAGTAAATTCTGTGGAAATTACATCCCGATTTACAGAAAAAACTCACATTACGGAATGGGTTTCCTTAGAATAAATGGCATCTAAAATGGTGGCCCAGTGCCATTTTAGAGTCTAAAATGGCAGCCCCACACCACCCACCCCCACTGCCAGAAGTTGTGATATGTCACTTACTGCAGCAGTGGTGGCAGCAATTGTGGTGGTTTTGCCACTGTTTCCACAGTCTCCGCCACTTCTCCTGGCAGTGGGAGACTGTGGAAAGCATATTAGCCCCGTTTTTGTCTTTGTCTGAGGTCCCTTCGTGGTGCTTCAGCAGGGAAAGTGCACCACTCTGGGACTTCCTGGTTCCATGCTGGGCGTCCAGGTGATGATGTAGGAAGTCCCAGAATGGAGTGCTTTTCCTGCTGAAGCGCCATGGAGGGACTTTGGAAAAGGACTGAAACGGAGCTAATATGCTCCCCACAGTCTCCCACTGCTAGGAGAAGTGGTGGAGACTGTGGAAACAGTGGCAAAACTGCCACGATCACCACCACCGCCTCTGCGTGGGCTCCTCCGGTGGCCAGACAAACAGCTCTTGTTTGTTGCCGACCCTCAGGAAGCAGCACCAGCAGTGGAAAAGTTAGGGAGCTTAGCTTTGTTATTCCCTTTTTGTGTGTGCTCTGCATTTTTGACTTTTTTTAAATCGATCGATCTCACCAGCTGGGGGTCGGCTGGGGGGGGAGGAAGGGGTGTACCCATTCATCAGCTGGGGAGATCGATGGATCAAGGTGCAGGAGAAAAAAGGAAATCCTCTAAGAACACCCCTTCCTCTCCACCCCAGCTGCTCACCAGCTGGTGAGATTGATTGAGGTGCGGGAGAGAATTGTGTCTGGCATTTTTAAATTTTTTTTTAGGGTTCGGACCTTTCGTTTATTTTTCAATGCATTCCTATGGGGAATTGTGCTTTGGGTTATGGAAAAAACCGCTTTACGGAAACCTTTTGACACGGACTAATTCCGTAACCTGGGGTTTTACTGTAAATTACACTGACTCATTACTACTTATTTAAGAAGGATAACATATGTTGTTGTTTTTATTTGTAGTAGGACCCATAATTCATTTCTTTCCCACATTTGAATTCTGGTAACAATTTGCCTTGGCCATATCATTCAGTATATGCTATATAACACTGTATCGCATGTCTTTTATATGGGAGTAATAGTGATCTACTGTACAGGGTTGTGGTCAGGTTTACTGAGATAGATTTGGACACAGGAAATTAGGTCTCTAAATGCTAAATATGAGTATGTTACAAACTAAAAAAACCCACCAACACAGATTCCTGCTCAGCCTGCTCAGTGTTTCTAGATAGTTTAAGTGTCATTATAAAGCAAACTGATTTAATCTAAGGGTGCAATAAAGTAGGACAGGGAAATACTTGGTCACAAAAGCATCTAGCATGCTATTCTGGGTTTTAACCATCCCAAGATTCCTTCTAACTTCACTGACAGATTTATCAATTCCCAGTGTGCCTCTCATATTAGATAATTAACTCTAGCGATAAGAGAAGTTGATTAGCAATAGCCAATTCCTGATAGCTGTTTTACACATTCTAGTAATAGCTATAATTATCCCATGGTAATGAGCCTGAAGAATTAATAGAAATAGGAAGATATGCTACTTCAACATTCTACTGGAAAGCAGCCCAACTAATTTGTGGAATGACACTAATGCCGTTTAAAAAATAAGGATCCTGCTGATTTGATTTGAGCCTTAAGTTTAAGATTCGGTTCTTCTAAATGTGGGAATGGCATGGCGAGTGTGAGTCCAGTACCATAGAAATAAAACAATGTTCACTACTTCAAGTAAAATTGGAATACAGCAGCTACAGGGGAAGGATTAGATCCCATGGTAAGTATATTTGTGGAGTAAACAAAAAACAGGCAGGTGAATATACTACCCTGTTTCCCCAAATATAGGACCTCCTCCCATAATAGGACACCCCCCATTTTTCCCCCTGCCTTTGAAATATAAGGCCCCATCCAAAAATAAGACCTCCTTACCTCCTGGCTGTAAGGTGGCTGGCGTGGCCCATAAGAAAGCCTGCCGCATCGGTCTCGATTGCCTCCCCGCTCACAACCAAGGGAAGTTCCCCTGGTGAGAGCGGGATCGAGACTCCGACGCGGCAGGCCTTCTTATGGGCCCCGCGGGCCGCCTCACAGCTGAGGCCAGTCTCAATCGCGCTTCCCCACTCACAACCAAGGGAAGCGTCCCTTGGTTGTGAGTGGGGAAGCGCGATCGAGACAGGTATTCTTCTTCATGGAAAAATAAGACATCCTCTAAAAATAAGACCTTGTGCTAATTTTGGAGTTTTAAAAAATATAAGACAATGTCTTATATTCGGGGAAACACGGTAAACACAGAATAAAAAAAAGAACTGTGTGATCCATTCGTAGTCATTAAAACTTGCAAATAAAGTAAGCTTTCAATTTCCTTAGGGCTCCATCAGAGAAAGATGGTATACAACCTGGGAATAAGACAGATAACTCAGAAATAGGGTCAGATGTGAGGTCCATGGCTCAGGAAAATGGATTGCTAACAGGTATAATGAAGTTTTACAGAGTTTTCACAGAGTATTTTTGTTGCCTTGCCAAAAGGCTACATACATTCATTTTCTCTTGTGTTCATCCAATACCATTGGCGATTTAACAGCAGCCAGTTTCTATCTGCCGCTATTTGACTCCCAGAAATACCATAATCCATTCTGAAATTTACAGCAATTTCAGGCCATTCTGCCTGAGTAAAAGTGCAGGCTGGTGTATGTTATCAACAGCAATGGCAACTACAAGCAGGCTGGCCAGGGTATGTGTCTAGTAGTGATTGAATACTCCCAGAATTGGAACAACAATGGAGCTACCAACTGGTTCCTAGTTGTGGATTCCCCATGCCCAATTGGCACGGGACCTTGGCAGAGGTTAAACCAGTTGAGCACACTCCTGGCCGCTGGCCCTTGCCAGTACGGAAATTAAGGGGGGTGGATTAATGATAGGGTTTGATTCACCCAATTAATGACCTGACCGACGGTTCCGCTGAGAGGGCATTTCTCCAGACTCTGTTATCCATTAAGGTAATCACTCATCTCAGAGTCAAGCCTTATCCCTGGCGCAAATAGAAGCCATGTTTACCCTGGTATAAGCTTTAGACAATGGTGTTTCCCCTGTCAATGTTTGCCCACGTTAATTAACTTCCCCAAGAGAGATTCCTAATTAACCCGAGTAAATAGGTGATGTGATTTTCTGTCAGATGACGGTTTTTTCCTGCCTTGCCTTCTGATCTATAAATGATGATGTCTTTTCCTCAATAAACCACTGATCTGATCTCGCTCCATATTGCCTCGTGTCGTTCCTTGATCAGTCTCCTCCGGGACCTAACGGCCGTCCAAGCGACCCCGATTCCTACATCTGGTGACCCCGATGTGATCTTACCCGTGAGTAAGCGATCACACGGTCCGGTTCTGCGCTTGAAGCGTGTCCACTTGTCCCGGAGGACAGCGCGGCAGCCCGGCCGGTAAACCAGCCGGTCGGGAGAACGGCCTAAGCGGCGAGGCATTACCGAGAGGCTTCCTACAGTTTGCTCCCGACTTTCGCGGCAGCTTGCAGGTTACGGAAAAACGCGTTCCGCTCAGGGTCAGCTGTGAACCCCTGACAGTGCAGAGGCCACCGAGGGCCCGTGGTAGGGGACCACGCTCCGAGCTCTACCCAGAGAATCGTCACCAGAACCTATTACCTTGCCCAAAGACGCGTCGACTCGTCCAGAGGAGGAAACTTCGGAGGACCCACGCAGGTAATATGGGGACTTGTCCTCAGCAACAAGGTCCGTCCGCTAGCCAAAGAACTCATGAGGAAGAGTTCAGAATCCTGGCCAGGGTGTTTCAGTTAAGGTTTCACAGCCGAGAGCTACCGAGACTTTTGGCGTACCTAAGGGAACACTGCCTGCTTTACCCAGAAGTAGGTACGTTAACCCTTAAGCTTTGGGATCAGATAGGAGACTGCATTCAGCAACCCCCGAAAGCTCCAGGAGGCGTAATTCGCACATGGGGTAAATGTAGGAAACTCTTAGCGGAGATAGAACCAGTCCGGGTAGAGGCCAAAGAACCCCCAGCGCCAGCCGAACCATCGGCGCCCACGGTGCTCTATCCGTCATTACAGTTCAAGCAGAGTAGCGTAGGGAGCTTTCCCTCGGTGACAGCTGCAGACGTCACCGACGGAATGCAAGGAATGAGGAGCGCAGGCGCTTCTCTGACAGCTCCAGGTTCCCAAGTTACCAAGAGTGCCCTTCAGCGTACAGTTGAGGAAGAACTGAGGAAGGGGGATCTGCCAGCAGAAGAATTAGCTGAGCTTAGTCAGATTTGTCCAATCCGTATGGAGATGGATGCCCTTACGGGGGCCCAGCAGATAGTTCATTCACCAGTCCCGTATAAGCTTCTCATGGCTATACGGAAGGCCATTTCAGAGACAGGGCTTCAGAGTCGGTTCACTAGGGGCACACTTCAGCAAGTGTGCGAGAACACCATGTTCATTCCACATGACTGGAAAGCCGTCATGCAGATGATGCTCAACCCTAGCCAGTATTTGATTTGGGACAGCGAGTTTCGCCTTGAGGCTCACACTAGGGCTGCCAGGATGGCAGGCGCAGTACTTCCTGACCAGTTATATGGTTCAGGTGCCTTTGAAGCCATCGATGCGCAGATCAACTTGCCACTAGCCACCCTTCAGATGTCAGCAGAGGCTGCCTTTAGGGCTTTTTTCAAGGTCCCTGCGACCGGCAAAGCGGCTAAGAATTATACCGCAATTAAGCAGGGAGGCCAGGAACCCTACATGGACTTCATCAATCGCTTGGAGGAAGCGATCAGTAGGCAGATCGATAATGAGCAAGCCCAACAAGAGCTCATGATGAAGTTAGCCAAGGACAATGCCAATTTAGACTGTCGTAAAATCTTGCTGGGCAATCGTCCCGACTTGACTCTCACGGACATGATTAGAGCTTGCGCCGACGTTGGCACAGAATCCTACAAAATGGGTTTGCTAGCAGCAGCGGTGCAAGGGGGTAAAAGACCCAAAGGCAAAAACCAGGGAGCATGTCACAATTGTGGCAAGGTCGGTCACTTCGCTAGGGAGTGCCGATCCAAGGGAGGCGGACAAAATTCCGGCCGCTCCAAGGCTCCGAACACCCTGTGTCCGAAGTGCAAGAAAGGCTACCATTGGGCCAGGAACTGTCCGAGTTCGGGAAACCGGAACGCGGGCATGTCTCTGGCCCCGGTCCAAACAGAGGCTTCCCTCATTCAGAGCTCGCCAGAGCTAGACGAGATTCTGGTCACATTCCAGGCATTGCGAGGGCGCAGGCCAGCCCCAAGGGTAGTACAGGGCTAGATTTGACTTGTCAGGCAGACGTTACATGCGACCTGCCAGGCACGGTCTATCTGGTGGATTCCCAGTACATGGGTCCACTGCCCAAAGGCTTTATAGGTTTAGTTTTGCCCCGCAGAGTAGCAGGAGCACGCGGAAGTCTTGTAATTCCGGGAGTTATTGACTCCAATTTTTCAGGCGTTCTCCAAGTTCAGCTTTGGATGCACCTACCCCAGACAATTCACAAAGGAGACACATTAGCGCAACTGATCATGGTTCCTTGTCACTCGCCAGCAGATAGCCAGGGAAGGCTCAGGGACAGCTCAGAGTCCCAGTCAGAGGACCGCTCGAGCGCCAGTGAGGCAGTACAAGGATACCAGGTCTTAGCGACAGTGGAGACCAACATTGAGTGGAAACAGCGCCCAGTTATTGAGGTATTTCTGAATAAAAGATCATTTTCAGGGTTATTAGATACCGGAGCAGATGTGTCCGTGATAAGCAGAGACCAGTGGCCACGGGAGTGGGCCATTGAGCCGGTCTCCGATGTGTGGGGGATAGGCGGCATTCAGGAAGCTTTTAGGAGCCGGGAGTGGGTGACAGTCACAATCCCAAAGGCTGACGGCACAGCGGTAATTCGGCCGCACATTCTTGACGTGCACATCAACCTTTGGGGGTGAGACATCTTGCAGCAGTACGGTGCCACCCTTACCTTTGGGTAATGGCGTTGCCACTTAAATGGCTCACCGATACGCCGGTCTGGGTAGAACAATGGCCGGTAGTGGGAGAGAAATTAGTCGCCCTTAAGCAGCTGGTTAAAGAGCAGCTAGACGCAGGACATATAGAGCAGTCCACAAGTCCCTGGAATTCGCCAATTTTTGTCATTAAGAAGAAGTCGGGGAAGTGGCGACTCCTCCACGATCTCAGAGAGATCAATAAGTGCATACAGCCAATGGGTCCGCTTCAATGCGGCATCCCAAATCCTAATATGATTCCCGAGGGGTGGGAGATCCTAGTTGTAGATCTCAAGGATTGTTTTTACACAATTCCCTTAGACCCCAGGGACCGGGAAAGGTTTGCCTTTATGGTGCCGGTTGTGAACCACAGTGAACCCACGCAGCGTTACGCGTGGAAATTTTTGCCACAGGGCATGCTCAATTCGCCCACCCTGTGCCAAATTTATGTTCACGACGCACTGGCATAGTTTCGAAACCTTTACCCTAAAGCTTTAGTTTGTCATTTCATGGATGATATCTTGGTCGCGGTGCCGCAACTCAGCAGCGAAATGTTTTCAGACCTCCAGGCCAGCCTGGGGGAGAAAGGTTTACTCATTGCCCCGGAGAAAGTGCAGAGAACCGAGCCCTTCTCATACTTGGGTCATCGGCTTCTCCGCTCTTTCGCAACACCAGTTTTGCCCCAAATCAACTTGAAAGATTCAATCACCTTGGTGGAATTGCAGGAGGTTTTAGGGAACATTAATTGGGCCAGACCGTATTTCCGATTGGATACGGATCTTTTGAAACCGCTCTTCTTGCTGCTCACATTAGGTAAGCAGCCGGCAGACCGGATACAAATTTCTCGAGAAGCACGCTCGGCTCTCGAGAAAGTCAACCAAGTTCTCAGCCAGAGGTGGGTAGATAGGATCACCCCAGGGCCATATGCTCCGATCCTGAATTTGTACATCGTTCGGGCAGGATCCATGTTCACCGGAGCTCTAGGATTAGACTCCGAGAAAGGGGCGAGTATCATGGAATGGGTGTACTTGCCAAACACCTCTTCCCGAAACATCGTTCCTCCCCAAGAATTGGTCTCCGCGGTGGTCTACCGCGGAAGGCTGAGAGCTAGGGACATTTCAGGGCACGACTTAGCCAAAATCGTAGTCCCGTTCACCAAAGAACAGGTTCAGCAGTTGATGCAGCTCAGTGACTCGCTTCCAATTGCTTTGGAAGGATTCACCGGATGCTTGGCATACCACTTGCCAAAAGACCCCAGACTTGTCTCGCTTCAAATGCAGACAGTCAGCTTGTTCGAATTGCTCTCGCTGGTTCCGCTTCAGGGGGCCAGGACAGTTTTTACGGATAGGGGTCGCACATATGGTGTCTTAACTTGGCAGGAAGGCCAGGCTTGGCGCACGCTGTTAACTCTTCCACAGAAGTCCGCGCAACGGGCAGAGTTGGTAGCGGTGAACCTTGCCTTGCGCACCTTCGCTAAAGAGCGCCTAAACATCATTACTGACAGCCAGTATGTCAGGAATTTGCTTCACAGTCTACCGGGAGCATACATTACTCCCGCGATAGACAAGAATTTGCTTAGTCTGTTTCTCACTGCTCAATTTCATTTGCGAAACCGCACGGAGCTGCTCTATATTGCCCACATCCGAAGTCACCAAGACCTACCGGGTCCGATTTCCACGGGCAATAGCAGAGCGGATGCGGCAGCAAAGGAAATTCAGCACCGTTCAGTGTTAGGTGTTTTCACTACTCCAATTCAGAGTCATGCATTCTTTCACCAAAATGCCAAAGCGCTTGCCAGACAGTTCTATCTGCCACTTTCTCAAGCCCAAGGCATAGTTCGCTCTTGCCAGCATTGTGCAGGGGCACCGGGGGGGCCCTCGTGGGTGGTCAACCCACGAGGGACAGAGGCTAACCAGGTGTGGCAGATGGATGTCACGCACGTTCCGCAGTTTGGCAGATGGCAGTACATGCACGTTTGCATTGATACTTTTTCTCAATTCGTTTGGGCAACGGCGCAGAAAGGGGAGACTGCTTCCCACGTGGAGCAGCACCTCCTTTCCTGCATTGCGGCCATGGGCAAACCACGGCATGTGAAAACCGATAACGCCCCGGCCTACTGCTCTAGGCAGTTGGCCGCCTTCATGGCCACCTGGGACATTAAGCATACTTTTGGCGTTCCTTACAATCCGCAGGGGCAAGCGATTGTGGAACGAGTCAATCGGACACTCAAGTCCTATATTGACAAACAAACAGAAAGGGGGGAGCTACCAGCCCTCCCCAAGTCACAGGCACAGCATTGTCTGAATAAGGTATTGTTCACGTACAATCACCTTAATGTTTTTTCGGATTGCACGCCGCAGGAGAAGCATTTCCGCCGTTCGGAAGCACTCCCGCAACCGATGGTCTGATACCGGGTGCCACCGGACCCTTCATGGAGGGGCCCGGCGCCACTCGTAACCTGGGGAAGAGGGTATGCTGCAGTTTTGTCTCCTACAGGTGTCGTTTGGATTCCAGCTCGGTGTGTCAAACCTCACTTGGAACCACATGGCGTGGACCCAGTCCGACCCGAGTCCGATCCCGGAGATGGAGGACCTCACCCTGACCGAGGGGACCCGGCGGGAGAGGCGACGCCTGCGGACGCCAGCGCCGAGGATAACCTGGGGGATGGTCAAGACCCTTTGCAGTGAGGCCCGGGACGCCCTCCAACACGAGGAGAAGGAGCCGACACCGGAGAATTTTGTAGCTGCAGTCTTTGCCCAGATCGATGCCAACTCCGTGGCATTCACCATCATCCTGATCCTCTCCCTACTTGCGGGGGGAGGCGTTCAGGCTGCCTCATTGAAGGCCAGCGATTTGATGCCCAGTGGAGACCTTTCTGCCAGGATGCAGTACAACATATGGGAAAGGTTGGCGGGTCTCATCAACCAGTCCGATTTTTGCCTGAGACAGGACATTGGTTCTGCCTCAATCTTGAGCACCTGCCTCATCCCAGTGTGCCATTCTCCAGGCGCGCACCCTAGGGATGGGGACTGGCTTGTGAAACGGATTTTCAGCCCGTATAACCCAGCGGCTTCTTCAGAATACGCCCGTTGGGAAATGCGGCTCACCATGACTTTGCCGGCTGATGCAGCCACTCTCCACACTCCCCGGTTGGCGGTCAGCCCGAACTCTACTTGTGCTTGGATGACTGGCTGCTCCGCAGTCGGTCGAACCCGGCGCCGCTGCCTCTACGTTGGCAGTGGCAATTGGACTTGTGATAACCCAGTGAAACTTGGCTCTATGTATGCTCATGTTACGTTACCATCTGGTTGGTTCTTTACATGTAATCAGTACACATGGAACTACATTCCGGCAAATGTATCAGATGCTACTTGTTGTATCAGTCGTTTGACACTGTTACTCCCTACTAAGGATATGGTTACCCCAAGCACAAATGTTACAAATGTTTCAGCACCCATACGACACACTCGTACCACCCAGTTAGACAGCTTGTGTGAGAGCAGCTTTAGAGTAATGAGTTCAGCCGAATATCTCTCGCTGGCAGTCAGCATTTTTGGCGTGCCAGGCTTAGCCGTCGGCAATGCCCGGAGGATTGGTCAACTGGCTTGCGGATTAGCTAAAGCCATTAACCATACCTCCTCAGCGATAGCGCTGCTCAACCAGGAGCAGGCGGAACTTCGCCATGCCATACTCGACAATCGAGCGGCTATAGACTATCTCTTATTGCTACATCATTTGGGTTGCGAATCTTTTCATGGTATGTGTTGTTTTAATCTTACTGACAACTCCCGCAAGGTACAGAGTCAGCTCACGGACCTCCACACCATAGTCAAAGGCATCAGAGAGGGTTCTGCATGGGGAACTTGGTGGAGTTCGTTATGGAACTGGATGTGGTCGTGGATCCCGTGGGGATGGCTCCAGAAGGTACTCAAAGTGGTTGTGGGGGTGATTATACTAGGCATAGCGGTGTGCTGCTTCGCACAATGTATTCCCTCACTGATATCCAAGTGCCGCCCCAAGAGGAGACCCCGAAGTGTCATTCCCGATCATCAGCTGATGCCCCTCTTGCGCAGAGTCGCCGGTCAGGCTCTTAAATAAAACAGAAAGGGGAGATGTGGATTCCCCATGCCCAATTGGCACGGGACCTTGGCAGAGGTTAAACCAGTTGAGCACACTCCTGGCCGCTGGCCCTTGCCAGTACGGAAATTAAGGGGGGTGGATTAATGATAGGGTTTGATTCACCCAATTAATGACCTGACCGACGGTTCCGCTGAGAGGGCATTTCTCCAGACTCTGTTATCCATTAAGGTAATCACTCATCTCCGAGTCAAGCCTTATCCCTGGCGCAAATAGAAGCCATGTTTACCCCGGTCTAAGCTTTAGACAATGGTGTTTCCCCTGTCAATGTTTGCCCACGTTAATTAACTTCCCCAAGAGAGATTCCTAATTAACCCGAGTAAATAGGTGATGTGATTTTCTGTCAGATGACGGTTTTTTCCTGCCTTGCCTTCTGATCTATAAATGATGATGTCTTTTCCTCAATAAACCACTGATCTGATCTCGCTCCATATTGCCTCGTGTCGTTCCTTGATCAGTCTCCTCCGGGACCTAACGGCCGTCCAAGCGGCCCCGATTCCTACACCTAGTGAACTCAGAGGTTAGCCAGTAAGGGAAAGAAACAAGTTGGATGTGAGAATAGCAAAGGATTTGGTGTGACAACAAACAGTGTGTGATTAAAGGAATAAGTTTTTTTCCTCCTTAGAAAGTAAATAGCTTGTTGTGTATTGAGGCACATTTGCAAGTAGCGCAGGGAGCGCTCCTGCAAGAGGAAAATGGCAGTTTCCCACCATTCTAATTAGAAGCCCAAAGTGGCGCAAAACCCCTGCAAAAGGGCGGGCTTGTTAGGCTAAACCAAGCCCTGTGATTGGTTACAGTTTTGGATCCTGTTCTCCATTGGTTAACAACATATATTCCCCATTATGATTGGTTAGTTATGTTTGTCCGGTGGGCCACTACCTTGTATCCAGGAGCCACCGCCGAGGAGACACTATATAAGCCCAAAGGGTAAATAAGGGTGGGGCCAGACCGGATCTATACTTCCTATTCCCTACAAGTAGCCGGGTAGCACTAAGCCTGGGTCCCTCCATTATGCTACGCTTCTATGGTAGCTAGTTTATTGCCCATTGCCAAGTAAGAGTCCGGAGGGACTGACTCCACTAGGATTATATAGCCAACTCGAGATCCGGAACACCTTGTAAGCTCTTCTCTATTTGACTGTTAAATAAAGCCTGTTGATGTTTGTTCATCTTAGTCCTGGACTGGTGCTTATAAGGGCCAGATCTAACATAGCTTAGAATATTTGAAAAGTGTTCAGGTAAGTGCAAAAAGTGTTCTCATACATCTACTAAAAGAAAAGAAACAAACTGGGAAATGGAAGAACTGAGGTCGTGATATGATTACCTTGTAATCAGAAGAGATATAAATGCAATGAAAAGTGCTGATTAAATTCAATTGTGAATTTAGGATTCACCAGAATCCATAGTAAAGGTAAAGGTTTCCCTTGCTCGAAAGCCAGTCGTATCCGACTCTAGGTTCATTGCTCATCTCTATTTCAAAGATGAAGAGCCAGCGCTGTCTGCTTCTGCAGACATTTCTGTGGTCATGTGGCAGACGTGACTAGACACCAGAGTGTACGGAACAATGTTTACCTTCCCACTGAAGTGGTCCCTATTTATCTACTTGCAATTTCTTGCTTTCGAACTGCTAGGTTGTGTTAAATCTGGCCCTTATAAGCACTAGTCCAGGACGATGAACAAACAGCAACAAGCTTTATTTAACAGTCAATTAGAGATGAGCTTACAAGGTGTTCTGGATCACGAGATGGCTATACAATCCTAGCGGATTCAGTCCCTCCAGACTCTTACCCGGCAATAGGCAATAAACTAGCTACCATAGAAGCGTAGCATAATGGAGGGACCCAGGCTTATTGCTACCCGGCTACCTGTGAGGTGTAGGAAGTATAGATCCGGTCCGGCCCCACCCTTTTTTACCTGTGGGGTTTATATAGTGTCTCCCTGGCGGTGGCTCCTGGATACAAGGTATCGACCCGCCGGACAAATGTAACTAACCAATCATAACAGGGAATATATGTAGTTAACCAATGGAGAACAGGATCCAAAACTGTAAACAATCACAGGGCTTGGTTTAGCCTAACAAACACGCCCTTTTGCAGGGGTTTCGTGCCACTTTGGGCTTCTGGTTAGAATGGCAGGAAACCGCTATTTTCCTCTTGCAAGAGTGCTCCTCGTACTACTTGCAAATGTGCCTCAATACACAACAGGTTGGCAGGAGCTGGGACAAAGACGGGAGCTCATTCCATCCTGCAGTACTCAGGAATCGAACTGCTGACCTCCCACCTTCCTGTCAATGTCTTAACCACTTCAGCCACTGCAGTTCTTTCTATAAATTATAGAAGCTATAAATCTACATTAAAATGCATTGGGAAATGGTAGGGACTTAGCTGCATCAAAGTGTATGTGAACATCCTTAGGGCCTTTTCACACTGGGCATATGTTTAATTTTCCTTTTATATGTGATACTAGTATTGCATCCCCTGTAATCTGGCAAGAAATATTCTCCCTAGGTGTGGAAGCCAATCAGTGGTGGGCTCCAAATATTTTACTGCCACACTGTGGGTGTGGTATGATGGGCATGGCCAGGGAGAAAGCCCTGTGTTGCATCTGAATTAGGACTACTTTATTTCAAAACTTGGATGGGCAGGACCAGCCAGATTTTCTGCTACCGGTTCTGGCGAAATGGTGCGAACCAGCTGATGCCTACCACTGAGACCAATACTAGGACATTTTCATTGAAATCTGTAGCAACAACAACAACAAAACCAGAGGAACCCAGAACAACCCCAGAACAAATGGGTCAATGCCAGCACATACCTGTCAAGTTTCGGGAAATTTCTGTCAAATAAGGGACATTTCCCAGCCAAAACAGGAAACTGGACAGCTATGCTTATCCTGTGCTGGCCTCCAGACTAACTCCAGTCCAATGGCAGTCTAACTAATACGGGATGATGGCAGGAAAGAGTGTAAAATACAGGGGTTTGACAG
The DNA here is from genome assembly GCA_035047345.1 of Bradypodion ventrale. Taxonomy (NCBI): domain Eukaryota; kingdom Metazoa; phylum Chordata; class Lepidosauria; order Squamata; family Chamaeleonidae; genus Bradypodion; species Bradypodion ventrale. The sequence goes on along the minus strand of JAWDJE010000005.1, from coordinate 114,260,752 downwards.
AAATTTCCCGAAACTTGACAGATATGCAGCACATTGTGATTGAACCCTTAGATTCCACTTGAAAAGAAAGGGCCAAAGGTATCAATTTACAGATCTTCTCAGTCTTCATCCTGTACTATGAAAAGATGAAACCCAAAGGTAGTGAGGAAGACCCCTTTCAGTCTCCTGAGAAGAAAGGACTCATAGGTCAGGTCTTGCGTGCACCTGCGATTGCCACTCTCCAACTGTGACCAGATGTACAGGAATCAGGAACTGGACTTAGTGCCCCAGACCATCCAGTGATTGTCACAGCTCCAAAATTTGCTTTGAATGGGGAAAATGTTATTGTTTAAAGCAAAACAGGATGGAACATGGCAAAACACACAGCCAAAAGAAAAAGACCTTCATCCACACACAAGCTCTGGGTTGGAAGGGAAAACGGAAAAATCAAAGCCAGAAAGAAATTGAAACAAACCTTTTAGCCCACAAAAATGTGCCCACTCAAAAAATGGAACTTGGAACCACCTTGCAGCTGTTTAGCCAGAGTAGCCTGTCAAACTGTACCATAACATTTCTGACAGCTGAACATGTTTTAAAAATTATAACAAAGTGTGAATAAAGGGTGCAGATCTTATAATTGGCATTCTCTGTGTCGACAATATTCTGAAGTGGTAGCCGTGTAAGTGCTATCTGATATACAATATTCTGATTTTCCATGATTCTGGTTCTCCAGTACAGTACTTTGGTGCACCAGAGCCTTTAATCTACAAACCTTTATTCTTCCAGGTTTAGCAAGACATTAGTCAAAACATAAACATTATCCGTAGTAGCAGCCTGTTAAATTCTGAGTTACTGGCCCTGATACTTACAGGAGATGCAAGAGCAAAAGTGATTCCTATTTAAAAAATAATAATCCTTAGTGCACCAAGTCTCAGAATGTAAACAACTGAGAAAAATAAAAATATAATAAGTTGGGGGACAAATACATGGCAACGCAACATAACTTCACAACAATCTATACTACACACGCTAGTACCAGTAGCAGTACTTGCTTGCAACTTAAGTTTGGCTTTCATTTCTTTTTAAATTTGTCTACAGATTTTCATAGCTGTATAATGTTTGAATATTTTCATAACTTGTGCTTGTGCAAATAATAGAAGAGCAATGCAGATGAATAAAACTTGTAGAAACAGACAAGTTGATGTTGCATGGAATTTTTGCAATAACAAAAGGACTTATATTTTTATATCCAGATGAATTATGACGGATAGGAAATGATTGTCTGGTTTCATTCTGGATTTAACCCTTTACTGTGATAAACATAAGCTGTGATGAACAGATGCTTTTAATGTTTTCCCTAAAGGTCTATAAAGTTCTGTAAGGCTCTTGAAGCAACGATCAGGTGCCAGATTTTCTGACCTGGCAGATCTGCTGTTGAAAACACCATTAGCAACCACCTAGGACCATGATGGCAAACCGTGGCACTCCAGGTGTTCTTGCACTTCAATTCCCAGAAGCCCAGATCAGAACCTCTGGGAAATGAAGTCCAAGAACACCTGGAGTGCTAAGATTCACCATAACTGATCTAGGAGAATTATTCTTTTCCATGTGACTGAATGTCAGTGAGGGTTGCCTCCCCCCCAACTATTTGGTATGATTAATATGTTGCTATGTGTGCCATCAAGTTGGAACCAACCTAGAGCAACCCTAATAGGCCTTTCAAGGTAAATGAGATATTTAAGGAGTGGGTTTACCAGTTCTACCCCACACCAGTGAGTTTTAATAGCCAACTGGGGATTCAAACACAGATGTCTTGAGTCTTAATCCACCACTCTATCCACTGCACTGTCTCAGCTCTATTTATTTCTGGCTTTTTGTGATGCACTGAAAGCATTACCTGGCCCTGAACTCCATTACACATAGAGAAGATGCAGTCTGAGGAAAGAGCTATTAGGAAGCATTTCTGTACTGCAGAAAAGAGTGGAAGATATAATGCATGCCTTCTAGGACATTTGTTTAATAAAAGACTTTGTGTAATTTCTGTATGCACATTTAATTATTTGCAAATATCACTTGCAAACAAGATCAACATCAGTAGCAGAGGCTGTGTTGGGGCAGGCAGCATTGCCATTAGAGCTGCCACTTAATTAATGAACTCTTAGTCAATTAATTACATGACATTTAACTAACGGCATAGCTAAAACTATATACAGCTGCATATGAATAAATAAATTTGAAGATTACAAAAAGCCTATGTTGCTAGGATTTGTATCACCCCCCCCCCCAAAAAAAAAAGGCGTTCCTTCTTTGTGTGAGAGAGAAGGGTGAATGCTATTTCCTAAATGACATCTGTCATCTCCAGGTTTTGTTAGGTTCCTTGACAGAAAGCAATTAAAATCTTTAAACATTGTGTTGCCTGATTTATTTTGTAAATATTTTTAGTAACTTGGGTTGATTGGTTGATGTATTTTATTTCTTTTTTTTAATATGCTGACTTCCCCCCATAGGGGATTCAAAGTATCTCACAGTGTATCAAAACTGCATAATAATCACCATTAAAAACACCATAGTATACAACAGTAAAAAAATTAGAAACATAAGCTTAAAGCAATTTCTAAAACATCATTAATATGTTTTCGAAATGACCAAATTCAATGGATACAGCATTCTTAAATCACCCATCCAGCCCCACGTGCTTTTAGCTTGAAAGCCTGCTTCTATAAAATGCCTGCAGGTACCATAGCATCTCAAAGCATTTATTTAGAGAACAATATGATCTCCTATCCACCACCATTTTGTTTGCTATTCTCAAAAACTGATTAGAAATGCCATTTTTTCAAATTAAAAAAAAACATTACTAGTATATATTGACCTGCTGTTCCTAGAACCCAAGAGTTCAAGAGAGGTGGTTAGGCCCTTATGCCCAGAAGAATCAATGCAAGGTGAACTACCAGATTCAGGAGATTACTTTTTTTAAAAAAAAAATGTTTGCATACCATCCCTATACACCAGCATTCTAAGTTGTTGACATAAAACAGAAGTAAATCAAGTAGCCTATGTTCCCTGTTGTACCTTATTAACTTACCAATGCACACATTTGGGTAGGTCCAATCAAAATGAAAGCAGATTATTTGGAGTCAGTGCTCTTTTGATTTTTTTCTCTCTCCATATTGTTGGTTTTCTCCCCAAAGAGATTTCTGTTGGATCGGGGCCCGATGCGGGACGGAAGGTCCCAGAGGAGACTGATCAAGTAAGACACGCAAGGCAAGATGGAGTGAAGACCAGCGTTTATTGATCAGAAGGCACTTAACTTTATACTCTGCCTACCTCGACCGCGTGCATACGTTGCACATAGCCGTTACAGGAAAACTCCAAGTCTGCACTTTAAGATTACACAAGTTACTCATTAGGGGTGACTTCATCGGGGGGAAGTTTCTTATCTATCTAATTTAGTGCCAGGGGGACATGCATTGTCTACTGCTATCGGGAGTAAACATCTGCCTAGATTGACTCTTTGGCTCAGAGTCTCTGCGGAGACAAGATTACCCATTACATGTTTATCGAGATCACCACCTGGTGATCTTTGCCTTTTCCTGCCCGAACTGCCTGTCAGGTCAGCGATCGGTGAATTAAACTCCTATTAATCCGCTCCCCAATTTCTGTCCCTTCAGAACCAAAGCTCCAAGGAGCATCCCCCCAAGCCATGGTTCTGTCAGGGCGAGGCGAGGCGACACTCCCAAAGAAACAGATTGGGAAAAGCCAAGTGTATATTTAATAACAAGAAGGTGCTGGCATGAATACTCTATTCCCAAATTTCTTAGTTGTAAATTTCTAAATCGTATTGTGGTACATATAAGAATTGTATCAAATGTATCTCTACATATATATCCACACACAAAAATATATACACATACAAAAACACATATATATGCAAATCCCCACGTGGAGCCCCCGGACGATATGGAATGTTTCCCGAAAAAGAATCCCCAAGTTCATGCCCCCAGTGCTTGCATAACTTGAAGGTATGAGTGAGACCACTAGTTCTTGAGTAACCAATAAGTAGTCTTCGGGATTTCTGTGAGCGTATATCAGCTGCAAGAGCCGTCCGCGGTGTAGACGTCGGGAATGGTGTAAATCAGCTCTACAGATATGCTCAGTGTTCTTAATATGTTTTTAATACGGCACTCATGGTAGTATAGATTATAGTATTATACATATGTTTTCTCATGTTATAAATCTGTAGACTCTTGAGAAAGTCGTTTGAAATGTCCGCTTACCGGAGGGGCATCGAGAAACCGTCTTTGACCACATGAGTGCAACCCACAAGATGGGGACCTGCAGTTAGAGCTGATTTACACCATTCCCGACATCTACACCGCGGACGGCTCTTGCAGCTGATATACGCTCACAGAAATCCCGAAGACTACTTATTGGTTACTCGAGAACTAGTGGTCTCAGTCATACCTTCAAGTTATGCAAGCACTGGGGGCATGAACTTGGGGATTCTTTTTTGGGAAACATTCCATATCTTCCGCGGGCTCCTCGTGGGGGGTTGCATATATGTGTGTTTTTGTATGTGTATATATTTCTGTGTGTGGATATATATGTAGAGATATGTTTGATACAATTCTTATTATATGTACCACAATACGATTTAGAAATTTACAACTAAGAAATTTGGGAATAGGATATTCATGCCATCACCTTCTTGTTATTAAATATACACTTGGCTTTTTCCAATCTGTTGCTTTGGGAGTGTCGCCTCGCCTCGCCTTTGCTGTTACACCCCAGCTGCCTCACTGTATTCTGATTATTTACGACATGACGGACAAGGGATTCCAATTCTCGACCGCTGATAGAGATAGGATTTTGAACAACGCCACCTAGTTACATCACAATACAAATACTCATGATGAAGATATTAATAAACTTGAATACCTTGAGAAGAAATGGATCAGGATTGACCTTCATTCTTCGTTCCTCTTAGAGTACTACAAATCATCGATTATACCTAGGGGATTGCGCATGCCAAAAGGCCCTACACTCTTTTCGAATAAAAAAGAATTCTTAGAAAGATGGACAGCCATCTTAGATTGATGCTCTTTTGATCTAATCCTACTGATCATAGATCAATGTCACCAGGAAACGGAGGCAATAGACAAAGATATTATCAGCATGAAAGAACTTCTGTCAACCCCCGCTACAGGGGGAGCTCCATCTAGCCTCACAAATATGGAAATAAGACTGAAAGAATTTAAGGATGAACTCATGGCGTTCAAAAATAAGAAACTAAACAGGGATAGGAGTGACTATCAGAATGAACGCATATACAGATGACAATTCTCCAGACAAAACACACAGAAACAAGTATCCTGGGGATGGCCAGTGGAAATGACAGATTACGAAACGACTGATTTGGATTTGGCTGAATCATCCGCAGATGAAAAAACCCGTGACCCATACAATTTCAGAACAAATCGACATAGGGCAGGCGCAGTGGCATCTACTGTCTCTAAATCACATAATAGGAATGATTTTTTAGGTCAGAGACTGCAGAAACGCACCAGGAAGAAGTAGCCACCTCCCTGGTCTTCAACCTTTCAAGCCGGACTCTGTCGGTAAGAGAAACTCAACTGCTGAATTTGGGACTCGGCTTTGTTCCGACACCTTGATATTCCCCCTTTAAAACTAAGATAGACGTTTTCAAATTAATTAGGCTACTTAAACTAAAAGCATTTTTCAGGGAGTCCTTTGACCAACCTTGACTGTTTGCCCCTCGCTCCACATACATCCCGAACGTGGAAAATTCATCTATCGAAGTCTTTAAGCGGCTTGTCTCCCGTGACATTACAAAACTAGAATCGCATTTCAACAGAGCCTTTAACTTGTCCCGCAGAGACATGGCCCTTCTTAAAAACCTGGGGGAAGACTCGGAAATTATCATAAAACCCACTGACAAGGGAGGGGGCGTGGTCCTACTTGATAAAAAAGATTATCTCAAGACAGCTTGGACTCAGCTTTCTAACACCGACTGCTATCAAAAACTAGATCACAACCCCACTCCACATGTCTCGAACATAATCGCAACTATCTTACAGGGAGGGTTAGCCATGGAATACATTACAGAGAGCAGAGTCCCTGTATTTTACTTGCTGCCAAAGGTCCATAAACTTTCTTCCAATGATGACATCATCCCTTGCAGGCCTATAATCTCCAGGAACAATTCTTTATTAGAGCCCATAGCGAAATATATTGATCATTACTGTTTGCTACAGACACCCCTTCATATGTCAAAGACTCAGCACATTTCATTCAATTATTAGAAAACTTTGCAGTCCCCCCCCCCACCCCTGATGCTGTGCTTCTAACACTGGATATAACATCTTTATACACTAATATTCCGCTGGAAGAAGCCCAATCTCTAATCACACATCTTCTTGACTCCCGGACAGACAGTCTCCCGCCCTCAGATTTTCTGTTAGATCTTCTAGATACATGCTTCGAATATAATTTTTTCAGGTTTGAGCACTCTTATTTTTTACAGACTCAAGGAGTTTCTATGGGCTCGAATTTCGCACCTTCCGTGGCTAATGTTTTCACGGATATTATTTGTTACAAACGGTACATAGACGATCTGTTTTTTTATTTTTAAAGACCAAACACCTGTTGCAAACTTTTGCCAATGGATTAATAACCAACATAATCAACTCAAATTTACATATACTATGGATCCGGTGTCCCTCCCCTTCCTGGATCTCACAGTTTTCATTCAAAATGGTCAAGTACAAACTAAACTTTATCACAAGCCAATGGACCGTTTTCCATACTTACAGTTTAAATCTTTCCATCCGCACCACCTTAAGGCTAACATCCCATATAGCTTAATGTTAAGGGCCAAAAGAAATTCTACACAGCATTGAGACTACACCATTGCAGCAAATAAAATATCTACCACTTTAAGCAATAGAGGTTACCCAAGGAATATCATTGATACAGCTCGTAACAAAGTCAACGCACGTCCCAGAAGAACTTTACTTGGGGGCAATACTGAACCATCCCCGGGTCAGCCTGGCTTATTTTGGTCATTGGATTACACCCCTCTTGCAAACCAAATCAAACACTCCATCTTGAGGCACTGGCACATTCTTGATTCTATACCGGGCTGCCAACAATGACCCACCATAGGGTTTAGGAAAACCAACATTATTGCCAGTCTCATTTCTCGAGCCGACATTGTCCCTTACAAAACAGCGTCACCCACAACCATTTTAGGACACCACGTGTGTGGACATTGAAAATTCTGTGCCTACATGTGGTGTACCAATTGCGTCAAGCTACCTGGGAGTAATTTTACTTTAAATTTATCTAGGTACTCAAATTGCAACACAAGCGATTCCATCTACATGATCATCTGTTCATGTCAGCTAGCATATGTTGGACAATCCAGAAGACCCCTTAAGGTACGTCTAGGAGAACATCTCTCTCGTATTAAGAATCGAATTGTCACTGCTCCCTTGGTTAATCATTTTATCGAGAAAAAACATAAATTCAAAGACATCAAGGTTGTAGTACTGGAAACTTTCCTGCCGAACAAACATCAGGTCATGAATGTAGAGCGCTTCCTCTTACAGAGAGAGGCGTTCTACATCCATCAATTTGACACATTGGTATCTCATGGGTTAAATACAGACTGGGATCTCTCTGCATTTTTATAACACTGTCCTCTTCATCACCTGACTAATTGGCTGCTGTATGCCCTTAAGAACTAATAACAGGGTTTCCAACAGGAGCTAGCTGATATGAGGTCTATCCCCTTCACATGTGATTAATTTATGCAACAGCGTATAAATTTAGTACTTACCTATGAGAGAATAACGCGTGCACACATTGAGAAAAAGTACCACGGAGGTTGCATACGTGCCATGAACATTTATTAGGTACGTACCTTGTCCGTCCTTATTGATTGAATATGCTCAGTGTTCTTAATATGTTTTTAATACGGCACTCATGGTAGTATAGATTATAGTATTATACATATGTTTTCTCATGTTATAAATCTGTAGACTCTTGAGAAAGTCGTTCGAAATGTCTGCTTACCGGAGGGGCATCGAGAAACCGTCTTTGACCACATGAGTGCAACCCACAAGATGGGGACCTGCAGTTAGAGCTGATTTACACCATTCCCGATGTCTACACCATGGACGGCTCTTGCAGCTGATATACGCTCACAGAAATCCCGAAGACTACTTATTGGTTACTCGAGAACTAGTGGTCTCACTCATACCTTCAAGTTATGCAAGCACTGGGGGCATGAACTTGGGGATTCTTTTTTGGGAAACATTCCATATCTTCCACAGGCTCCTCATGTGGGTTTGCATATATATGTCTTTTTGTATGTGTATATATTTTTATGTGTGGATATATATGTAGAGATACATTTGATACAATTCTTATTATATGTACCACAATACGATTTAGAAATTTACAACTAAGAAATTTGGGAATAGAATATTCATGCCAGCACCTTCTTGTTATTAAATATACACTTGGCTTTTTCCAATCTATTGCTTTGGGAGTGTCACCTCGCCTCGCCTTTGCTGTTACACCCCAGCCGCCTCACTGTATTCTGTCAGGGACAGTATGCCAATTGTGTGTGCGGAACCCACACTCCCCCTTTACCCACAATCGCCTTGAGCGTTGTTTGCAGCCATCCCCATGGAAACCATGACCATAGTAAATTCCACCCCACCCCCACCCCCCCCCCCCCCACATGGCATCTTCCTTGATATTCTTAACCAGGGTATGGAGATCTGTGATCTGATTTTGTACCTTGCGAGAGTTGTCCGTGAGGTTAAAGCAACACATGCCATGGACTGTCTCGCAACCCAAATGGTGTAAGAGCAGGAGGTAATCGATAGCTGCTCGATTATCCAATATAACATGGTGAAGCTCTGTCTGCTCTTGATTGAGCAGTGCTATTGCCGATGAGGTGTGATTAATGGCTTTTGCCAAAGCACAAGTCAGCTGACCAATACTGCGAGCGTTGCCTACGGCTAAGCCTGGCACGCTGAACAAACTGACCGCCAATGAGACGTATTCAGCTTTGCTCAGAAGCCTAATGTTACTGTCACATGAACTATCCAGCTGGGTGGCATGAGTGTGCCATGTGTGGGCAGCTATGTTGGTGCTTGGGGCAACTATATCCTTAGTGGGAAGCAACAGTGTCAAACAACTGATACAGCAGAAGGAATCAGATACATTTGTGGGAATGTAGTTGCAAGTGTGTTGGTTACATGTAAAAAACCAGCCTGAAGGCAAAGTGACATGAACAAACATTGAGTCAATGCCACTGGAAACCATCATATTGGGCTTAACGGCAAAATGAGCGGAGGAGGGACTACTTTCTGATTCCCAACAGTCATGGGAGGCGAAAGAGGACATGCCAGATGGACTAGCTGTGAAGGCATACCTTGTTAATATCCTCAAGGCTGTGGCAGTTCATTACAGTCCTGGTGTCAAATCCTGCATGTCTCATTTCATATGTGCTGCAGAAGATGACTCCGTGATCACAGTGTGTGGGTCACTTTACAGCAAGCTGGGATCCACCTTAAACAATTAAATTCAGGCCAGTGGCATTTTTCCTGCTTGCCTTGGAAGGCAAAGACAGCCCACAGCCAGCCGGCCTCCAAGACCAGGCCTCCTGGTGCCCTGGAACAGGAAAAACATATACTTAGATCGAGTTGCAGCCAACAATGACTACAAATATGACTGTGTTATCTTTACAATAGGCAGAAGTCCATGGCAGCTATTTGCTTATATCAGTTTTTTAGATCCCAAATGTACTCATTGAGTCAAAAATATGGAGGGATATTTGGAGCCAGATAGAGGAGACCTAAGTCAACTAAGCATGGAAAATGGGAAAATAGCAAACACATTTAAGAAGCATTAAGAACTGTGAGAAAACAGCACAAGAACCAAATGTCTAAAAAATGTATGAAGAAAAAATGAGATGAAATTGTAGTGTGTTGGCATCTATAGAAAAGGCTAGATTTCTATCCTGGAACTTTCTATAAAATTTGTGAACCAGTTAGAAAAGGTGGAAGCATAGGGACTGGTTGTAAATCAAAGGAGAATGTACAAAAAGAAAATTCTGGAGAGTTTGATTATGCATTCTTCCTCAAGGTTTCTCAGGAAAAGAGATGCTACTACATAGTGCTGCTGAGGAAAAACCAGGAGCCTGCTCAGATGGAGGCAACTGAAGGAGAGAAAGTGGACATCATATCATAACATTTAGTTTTGGTTGAATACCAAAATGTACTTTAGATCCAATTATGTCCTCTTTATATATACTTTAGGCCATGCCTAGTAGACCATATATAGAGTGACATTACTGCTACACATTACTACATTACTACACATTACTGCTATATATGTATTTTTACTGGAGTTCTAGTTCTTTACTGGGTTTGGATTACATCTGTGATTTTTTGAATATAGGCCAGGTTGCCTTATGGCTAGACAAAAAGCATGAAAGGAGAGGGGAGAGCAAGGCAGAAGAAGCCCATATAGGCCATGAAGCACCTTCCAAAATGTTGTGCTTTCATCTTCTGAAACTGCAGATTGAAGGCAGCTCTCTGGCATGCACAGGAACTGATAATGTTAATCTGCACATTTCCATGCTTACAGAAATGCCAAAAGAAATGACCCAGTTGTTTTTTCTACATGGTTATGTCAAAGCTTGTTTCAATTTTTTCTCACCCTCAGCCTTTTAGGTTAATGTCTGTCCAGCCACTAGGGTAAGGATTAGGACAGAACAGTTTATATCACACTGTATACTAAGTACTGGAAGCAAGCAAACTACCCAGCCACCTACACTTAAAATTAACTCTGTTTTACATTTGAGAAAGTCTCTTGAAAGAACAGTTCGAATGTTTGATCACCAGCTAACTAGTAAAAATTTATCTAAAATGATTGCCTTTTATTTGTCCACAGTTAAATATTTCACAAATTGCAGAATGTCCTTATGTTGGTAGCATACTACATTTTTTTCTTATGTTATTATGTTAATTCTGAAGAGCTGAGGTAATGTCATTGTCAAGACATGAACTGTTTCTTGACAGACAAGATTCCTTAATCCGAGTAGTAGTAAAAACTAGGGGAAGGCTCAATGCCTTTCAGCCACACCATTTTCAGAATTAAAATCGCACTATACCAGTGATGGCAAACCTGTGGCATGTGTGCCAGAGGTGGCACTCAGATCTCTTTCTGTGGGCACCCATACAGTCACCTTAGCACAGAGTTCTCCCCGCTCCTCTGCCCAGCAGCCCAATGGGAGCGTTTCCTCACTCCCCCTTCACAGAGTTCACCCTGCCCCTCTGTCCAGCAGCCCAATAGGAATGCTTCCTCCCCCCAGCATGGAGTTTGCCCTGCCCCTCTGCCCCGCAGCCCAATTAGAGTGTTTACTTTCTCCCCTGTTGCTGCATTGGCACTTTACAATAAATAAGTGGGATTTTTGGGTTGCAGTTTGGACACTCGGTCTCTAAAAGGTTTGCCATCACTGCCCTATACCAAAGGCTCTTCCTCTTTTTCCCTCATTTATTTTTTTAAAAAGACTGGAGAGTTCTCAATAAAAAAATGTGAATTCATAATCTAGTTGTCTCTAGAGTACCCATCTAATCTGCTCAACACCAGTAGTGCAGCACTGCCAGTGGCTTAGTGGTTAAGATGCTGAGCTTGAAGTCTGGAAGATCAGGGTTCGGTACCCGAGTGCTGCATGACAGATCTTGGGGACATGATAGGAGCCTCATTCGGGTGTCCCTTGAGCAGAGTTTCTCCAGCAAAAACCCTTTCAACCTGGAGTACTTTCTGACACATAGCATAGAGATCATAATACGGTCCTCCTTTGCAGGGTTGCTTCTGATTTGGTAAAAATAAATTACACCTCTATGGCATGACTAACTATCATGACCAGGGTGGTCCATGTTCTGGAGAAGGCCTCATCCTGAAAAAGAAGATGTTATAAATCCTCCCTCATGGCCCATAAATAAACAACCATCTGGGGAAATAATGAAAAAAATAAAACCAATACTAGGGGCATAATCAAAATAGCAGGAAAGAAGCCATAGGAAACATAAAACTGAAAAGGAACAGAATAAAATTGGCACAGTTGACATAATATACCTGTAAAGTCTGAGGGGGGATATTGAAAACTTTATTTATTTAAGTTAATTAATTTATTTATTTTATTATTAACATTTGTATCGCCGCCCCCTCGCCAAGGCGACTCTGGGTGGCTGACAGATAAAAAACATAAAAACAAATAAAAAAAGAATATCACCATAAAATCATTTTAAAACCATCCCCATTAAAAAACCACCCACCCCATCAATAAAAAGAGGGAGGGTTTTGATTATTTATTTATACAAGCCAGCAGGCGGGGGATGGGGTCACTCCTCCATCAGTGCCCCACACCTGCCCTGCTATTTCTAGTCTTCACCTGCTGGTGCCAGGTATGTTTCCCCTAGCAAAAGCATTTAAGCAAGCATCACTACTGGGACATCTGGATATGGTCTTTTTTATATATATATCTGGTTAGACAGGTTGAATAGAGAGGAACCAAGCAGCAGCACTAGTCCAAACCAACATCAGTTCAGTACCTCAGTGTTGTAGAAATTCATATTCGAGCCAGAAACCTTTGTTTGTTTGTTTGTTTGTGCCAAACTTCAAATTGTTTTTATCCTCACTGCCTGGCTTCAAAACTGCAAAAAAAAAAAATCTTTTGAGACCACAGACAGGCAGGGTGTGACACAAATTCCCTGTAACTACTGATGTGAAATAGAAGGCAGGTTTTCAAAACCAACAAGCATGCTTGTGACACTTTCATCAAAACCTTCCCCTTCTTTTAGAATCTTAAATTTTTGGAAACACACAAAAAAATGTGCCATGCCTTATAAAACATTTGCATAAACATCCTGTTTTTACACAGTGGAATTAGGCTCATGTTTGGGGTGGGGGGTGGGGTGGGGTGTAGAATATGTTTTGTTTTCACTATGAATAAAATTAGCCCAGAAATTGTTGATCAGCAGAAGCAGCAAACACCCCTTGTTTCTTTCCCCAACTTTGCTTTAGGCTGGGTGTAAGAGCTGGGCAGGATTATGGGAGTACTGACACAATTTTGTTGCAATCTGTGTTTTGGAAAAACCCATGTTAACATTTTTATTACACTTACCTCACTGGAAAGTAAGTAAAAGCTAGGGATGCAAAGATACAGACTTCTAGCCAGGGAGTAATACCACCTCCAACCTCCAGACTAATTGGGACTTACTTTTGTAGGATTACTCTGTTAGCTATTTCAACATCATGCAAACTGAGCATTTCCCAAATTGCACAACTTAATAAAAACAAGTATATAAATCTCCCCTGCACATTTTCTGAAGTGCAAGAGCTATTTAATTTGAAATATCCTCAGGAAATAACAACAGTGAGTATATACAAACTATTGCCTGGCAATTACCTGTTTGGTGTCCAGATAAATAAATTCACTGAAGAGAAGGGACTCTTACATCATACTACCAGCAAAGCATGCCTGATATTAATAAGAGACATTATAAGAACACTATTTTGCACTGATGAAGCAAGATTTTCAGCTATGCAGTTTAAAAATATACTTTCATTTTGGAAATCTGTGAATTCAGAATTGATAAATTATCATGCAGCTACATACTCAGTCCTTCAACCAACTAGAGTTCTCAGGATGCTAATATTACTACCGGTTTATTTCCTTGTAATGAGGTCCCTTGAGGCTTGTGGAAGTTTTGTGATACCTATATATGATTTATTGACATATACAGAGAGTTCGAGCATGTGTAGAAGCTCACACCATTAAGATGCCAAAATGCTATTCTGCTAGTAGATTTCTGGAGAAGCCATTGGTACCATATGAAGCTTGTTGAGAGCAACATAGCTTTTCCTTGAGTTTTTTCCTCAGTCTCAGAGCATGTCAAGACAGGGCATTTACATACAGTATATTGTTTCTATAGGACAGCATTCCTGGATTCTCTGATCCTGCTCCCTCAAGAGACATGGATAAAAGACATCTTCCTTCTCTGGGAACCCTATTTTTTATAATCCTTCTATTTCCTGCACAAAAATACTAAGCCGTATTTACATTTACATTTCTCAAATGAGTTACCTTTGTTGCTAACAATTTTGAGGTTGTGGTTCAAGTTCTTGCTTTTCCTTGCCATCTTAGGTGGTACAAAAATTACTTGCAAGCTTCTATACAGACGTAACAGGAGAAAGACAGTACAAAATGGCAAGCCTTGTGAATTACTGAGGATCTGAACAATAATGAAACAGCATTAAATGGGAAAACATTATTTGGAATTTTTAGGAAGTTGGGTTAGCACCCTGGCCCTGTAAAACTTTATTGCTGAAGAAACATCTGTGTAACATAAAAATAAGTGAGAATGCAAATTAATTAAAACAGTTGCTAGATACGGACATGTGTAACTGAGAATGCTGTTTACAACACAGTTCATTTCAAAAGTAGCTTTATAAAAAGATCTTAGTGTCAATGCAAAACATCAATCCATTTACAAAAAATGAAAAAGAAATGAAATATGAGTAGCCCAACTAATTCCGCAAACTGAAATGAAGAATTACCCTCCCGGATAAGACTGTACTAGAAATATTTACAGAAATGTTTGGGAGACAATGTTCCTGAAGGCTACTGTACATAGGTTGTCAGCCGATGTTAGTGTCTTGTCTTTTCTTTTAGTCAAGAAGAATGGACATCTCTCTACCATCCAATTCATCTTATTTATTTTCAAGGCCACAGTAACTTAAACGTGGTCATTCTTCATCAAGTGGTACATTGCTGTCACAACAAAATTCCCTGATAATATTTTGTGCAAGACAGGAAGTATTTTAAGCCATCAGTGCTGCCCAGTTTGTAAGAGAAGTATATGGATGGGACAAAAAGCTTGCATGCAGGGATACCTCACAGGAATCCAGCAGGAATGCAGTGCGGTGGATTTCCAATTTCCAGCATTCATGGCAGGCAGATTGCTGGTATATGAGGCCAGAGATACAGAGCGTGCCTGTTCCTAAATTTGTCAGAAGACAGAAATAGACCTGCCCAGAGTAGCACAAGACATATTGCTTGCTGAGGCAAAAAGAGCCATCAGTGTGTTTATTTTGTCAATTGACAAACATCCAAAAAGAAGAAGTGGCTGTATAACTGATGGTAACATGGCAATAGAGATCAGAACAAAATAGCACATAGTCCTGCACCATTATAGCCAAAGGCAAGATGGACAGCATGGAGTCTGGCTAAGCTGTTTTGACTCTTTGGAAATAAATTAATCTCTCAGGCAGAAATAATAACAATATTAATAACATACTGTTTTTTCATGGCATCCAACATTATTTATCTCACTCAACCCAATGAGAGAAGTCAGAACTCTAGGCCTGTTTAGATGGAGGAGAAAGGAAGGAAATTGTCCTGCTGCAAGTGATAGAAGACAATCGTTTTACTGACTGACCACACTTTCTTCAATAACGTCTTGTGATTGCATGGTCTCTGACATTTGTGACAGACTCTCCTTCTGTAAAAAGACCATCCTGCCTCACACACGAATAGCATCCAGAACCATTATCTTTCAATTTTCATAAACTGAAACTTTCAAAACTCAACAAATTCCCTTTGTGGATGAATGGCCTTCAAGTGTATTCAAATGCAGAATGCAGTGACACAGCTGTTCTTCACAGCATATTACTAAAAGCATATTGTAACAAAGTTATAGTACATCTACTTTCTTCCTGTAGTACAATCTTAGTTCAAAATTCTGCTTTGAATGAATGCAGCCTGAAATGGCATAGTCATATAAAACTTCATACTATCTCCTCCTTTGATGATCTGGCAGCCTCTAAGGGCCCTTTCTTGTGTTGACTTTTGCTCTTATGTAAAGCCTTCCAATTCATAAGCAATATATACATGTGAAAGGCAATACATTTAGAAATGGTCACAGTCTCCTTTACAAAGTAAGAACTTTCTCTGCAAAGTTTTAAAACTCTTGTCACTGTGAAAAAAGATATATCCTTTAAATAAACCTTCTCGTCACCTGTTATGAAGCTCCATCTTGACAACGGTCAGTCACAGCTTGACTGTTAATATTTCTCAACTTGTCAAGAACTGGAACTTACCCTGGTTCTTACATCAGAAGTGATGTCACAATATCGTGTCTGCTTTCAGCTCAGGCTATTTCTATGCCAACATTAGTGGTCAACAAAACTCTGTAATCGGTAACCTTACGACTGAATGTCCAGCAGGCAGTGGTGGGCTGGCCCATCAGGCTACCGGGACTGAGCCTTGGGCATCCCCCCAGGCTCTCAGTACATGGTGCCCCCTTTGGGTGCCAATCCAAAGAGCCAATCCATGCCAAGCCGCGATGTCCAGAATGATTGAGCAAACGAGCGGGACTCCATGTTCCTCTGCTTGCCTTCCTCCTCCTGTGCTGCCAAAGATAAGATTACAAAAGCAGCTCCTTTGACAGTGGAGCTGCTGTGGCTTAGCGGTTGCAGTTTTGCCTTGTTGGTTCGAATCCCTAGAGGGGAGTTGAAATTAGAAGGTGAGTGGGAATGTATATATTTTGTTAGGGTTATTTTGTCACTCCCTGTCCAGTGCCCTTTTAGCATAGCCAGCATGCCCCTGCCAGCAGGTTGTTTTTTTAATCTCAAAACCTAGGCCTGAAGAAATATTTAGTGTTAACTGACTGTCCTTAAGCTGATATGGTTCGTTCCTACTCTCTCCTTTCAATTGCAGGGAAAGATATTTTTTTTAAAAAAATGGTAGCAGAAAACTAATGAAAAAACCCACCTCCTTTCATCATCTCCACTATAAACCATCAAGATTCTGGTTGTGCCAATGACCGTCATGGATTCCCTTCCCTTGGTACATAGGGTTGCTTTCTCCATGACATCACTAATATTGTGACAGTCAGAAATCAATATCTTAAGATCAGTGCTTAATGAGATGATGATTCTCTCCCAGTCTATTTATTGGAAAGAGAAAAGCATTGAAATCTGACAGACACATAGTTGGCTGTAAGCATGTAGTATTTTTTTCTAACAAATAATAGGCCAATAAAAAGTGACTTGGGGAGAAATTTTTTATATACAATACAGTATATTGTTCCATACTTCTCATGTTTTCTGAATGATATGAATGCCCAGAGCCATCATTAGGACAATTTGTTATTAATTAATGGTAGTGATGCATTTCCTAGATCCTGCTTACTTAAAAATAAATGGATTAGGCATGAAAGATGAATGAGATGGCATGCAGGTAGATAGTAATAGTACAAAAGTAGCATCCATTCCTCCAAAGCAACAGTGCAACTTTTCAGCACCTCTTGCTCTTCTGGAATTTAGCAGATTAATTTGACAGCATTCCGTGCACTCTGGTGTCGAGGCATGCCTGCCACATGTCCATGGAAACGTCTGCAGACGCAGACAGCGCTGGCTCTTTGGCTATAAACAGAGATGAGCACTGAACCCTAGAGTGGGATATGACTGGCTTTCGAGCATGGGTGACCTTTACATTTGCTAATTTGATAGAATGTAGTGTTGTTGTTGTTTTGGGGGGAGGAATCACTCCATGTGAACAAATAGGACTAGAACAGCAGTTGTGTTCCTAGATTACCTCATGTTGACTGACATCTTCTAGACATGTGGACAGTGGTGGGCTCAAAAAAAATTACTACCACACTGTAGGCATGATATGGTGGGTGTGGCCAGGGGGAAAGCCCTGCATTGCACCTGAATTAGGACTACTTTATTTCAAAACTTGGATGGGTGGGGCCAGCCAGAATTTCTGCTACCGGTTCTGGCGAACTGGTGCGAACCTGCTGATGCCCACCACTGCATGTGGACCATTACTAGTGCATTGGGTTTTGTCTGTCACTGGCAAAGCACTGGATTCTGTATGTATGTCTATTGGTGTTGCTAAAACATTTCTTGTATCTACTATATTACTTTTGTTTCCCACTTCGCTTTTGAGAAGTCAGAGGGCTAAATGATGCCATGCCCAACATAGTATTTGCCCCCGAAGTAGGATGAAAGGACTGGCCTGTTTGTTTTAAAAGAAACACACTCAGGATCAGGACTTCATTTATCTAGCTGTGTTGCCCATTATAGCATTCATAGTATAAAAGTGTTTACTTGTTAATAAATCCACCAGAGGGAGCTCCTATGGTATTCTAAAGTATAGAAGAAACTGTAAACGCCAACAGAATTAATTACAAGAATGGAAAATACACAAGAGTAGCAAAGCACATATTTTTCATACTGCCCAAGGGGGAATCAAATTTAGTGGCATATTTTCAGCATCCCAATCCTAGGTCGGAGTTCGATTCCTGATTACTGCATGACGAAGTGAGCTCTCAGCTCTTTCTCAGCTCCTGCCAACCTAGGAGTTCAAAAGCAAGAAGTTGCAAGTGGATAAATAGGTACCACCTTAGTGGGAAGGTAAACAGCATTCCGTGTTGAGGCATGCCAGCCACATGTCCATTACCCAGCTTTCACTCCCTCACATTTCCTACTTGCTTCCAGGCCAGAGATTTTCAACCTACGGCATGTGGGCTAGCCCTGGCCCATGGCACCATTTCATGTGGCCTACGCCCTTGCTCCAGTTGACACTACTGCCACCGCTACAACCTCAATCCATGTCCCCACCACTTGGCTTGGCATGTCCCTAACGGCGCTCCCTAGTAGGGCGGATGTTGTAAACCTTACAACATCCGCCCTGCTATGGATCGCCCTTAGGGACATGCCAAGCCAAGTGGAGGGGACAAGGATTGAGAAAGGGAAGGTGGAAGTGGCAGATGCACATGGCTTCCCATGACTCTTTCTCAGCTCCTGCCAACCTAGGAGTTCAAAAGCAAGAAGTTGCAAGTGGATAAATAGGTGCCACTTCAGTGGGAAGGTAAACAGCATTCCGTGCACTCCAGTTTTGAGACATGCCTGCCACACGTCCACGGAAATGTCTGCAGACGCAGACAGCACTGGCTCTTTGGCTATAAACAATGATGAGCACTGAACCCTAGAGTTGGATACGACTGTCTTTTGACTGGCTTTTGAGCAAGGGCGACATTTACCTTTAATCCTACTAAGATTTTAGTGTTCTATAACATATTTTCAGTTTGATCAGTTGATATGTGACATGCTGGTGTGTGTGCTGCTTATATGCACATGTGTGTCAAAAGAGAGGTGGAAAGGAGAGACACAAAACTTAGGTTGTAACAGGGGTGGCCAAATTTTTTGGGCCACGGGCCAGTCACGTGGTTCAGGGAACCAGTCACTATGGCCCGGGGGCCATATCCAACCCCCGACGCCAATTCATCTGACCCACGAAGCTCTCATTGCTTCTCAGTACAGGTACATTACACCAAAAAGTGAGTCCATTTCGCATGTTTGTTTCACAACCTGACTCTGAGTTGCTAATTTGTCTCTCAAATATCCTGTATTTCACTGCATACTCATCCAACTTTTTAAAAAATACAGTAAAACCTCGCATAAAGAGCGCCTCGCTTAGAGAATTTTCTCTGAATGGTCACCTCGCTTAACAACTAAAACCAACCAAAAACTTGCTTAACAACTAAATCGGGGTTCGCAATTCCCCACCACCATCAGAAGTCACAATTGGTCACTTACAACGGTGTTTCGCTTAAAGAGCAAACTTGCTTAAAGAGCAATCCTGTGGAACGCATTATGCTCTTCAAGCGAGGTACCGCTGTACATCTGTTTAATTTCTCATGCTTAATTTCACTCCCAACTTGAAGATAAAGCCTGCTTGTAAAAAACAGACTAAAAATTAAGCGACAAGCTAATTATATTCTAGGATTTGGTGAAATCTTATCTAGTTGGAAATTAATCCACAATACTGTACTTATTTTAGCAGGCCCACTGAGACTTTTGCAAATGGAATAGCGTCCTTATATCGTAGACATAGTTGACAAATGTTTTCTGTTATTGGGTTTTTTTCAACTGGAAACTAAATAGACACATCAATATATATGTATATAAATCATACATAAAAATACCAATGACATTTAACTGAAGACCCATGCTTCAATAGAAATAGGAGAAGTTGTATCTGGTGGAATTTTTACATCTAGACACACTCAGAATTCAGATCAGGTAACTAAAAGTGGCCGTGCCCTGTTTTACAGAGGTCAGCTTTTTTACTTTAAGGGCTGTCAGAGAATGGTTACCTGTTTCCAAGGCACTTGCATTTTAATGGCTGTCCAAGTCTAGATGGAAATAAACAAAATTGACCAGAGACCTTGGAGTTTAACACTAAGATTTAGCACTTTGGCTGAAAGATCTCAACATGTTTTTGTGCATATTTTGTTGGTCATAAGGAAAGTATTGTCTGTTAGGGTAATTTGGTACTGAACCTTGTAGAATATGCCTGGCAAATGCCGAGCTCTTGACTACTCAGAAGATGTAATTATTCTGGAGATTACTTGTAAGCACATTGTAGGAAACATACCGTTTATTATCTTAAGGTGTAAGCAGACTGGAATTTAGCTCATTGTTTGTTCCACTATAATAATAATTTCATGTCAGAAATTATTCTGGGTTGAAAGGATTTTTGCTAGAGAAAATCCACTCAGGGGATGCCTGAATGAGGCTGCTTTCATGTCCCCAAGTTCCACTGTAGGGATACTTCACTTTTATGAACCTCTGTCTAGGGCTTCTGCCTTTTTTTGGTGGGGGGGAGGGTGAATAGGGTCACCTTTTGGGTTGTTACCAGCAAGTGTCATCACTGGAAATGGATGAAAATTTAGCCTTTTGGCTGTCCAGGTTCCTCTTGGTTGGAATTCCCAATGTTGTAAAGTGGTTTAATAAATAAGACTCTTCAGGGTATCAGCAGATTGAATACTACATCTGCTCCTTGGCAGAGTGACAAGAGGAGTGGTTTTTTTATAGTGTAATAGATGCATCATTTGTGGTGAAGAAGAAGAAGAAGAGTGTTAGTCCTCTATAGGTCATTTCCCTATTAATTTCCAACGGGTTTAAGAATTTCAACATTTCTAACAACTGAATGTCAGGACCAATTTTAGTAGATCCCTAGCAGTGGCTCAAGTGGTTAAGATGCTGACTGGAAGGCAGCAGGTCAGGAGTTTGAGACCCGAGTACTGCACGGCAGAGTGAGCTCCCATCTCTGTCCCAGCTCCTGCCAACCTAGCAGTTCGAAAGCAAGAAATTGTAGACAGTGCTGGCCCTTTGGCTATAAATGGAGATGAGCACTGAACCCTAGAGTTGGATATGACTGGCTTTAGAGCAAGGGTGACCTTTACCTTTAAAGGTCACTTTGTAAGCAAGTACAGTAATACCTCATAAAAAGTCCGCTTCATACAACATCGAATTCATACAACATCGCCTAATTTCTTGAAAAAAGTTACCTCATACAAAGTCGCTCAACTTTGTATGAGACATTCAGTTTTTCCCAGGTTGCATTGTGCCTGGACAGTATAAAAGACAGGACACATGTGTGCATTGCTCTTGTGGGTTTTGTACAAGGCAAAGAGCGTTTAGGAGTGGTTTTGAGCGTGATTTTGGATTTTTTTGAATTTTTCATCAGGATTTGTAGAAGCATTCCTGGGATTTTTGCAGCATTCTTCAGGTTCTTGGACAATCAGGGTTGTTTGACATGTTTTTGTAATGTATTTAGCCTTTAGACAATGTTTTCTTAAAGTTCTGTCAGTTTCCTGTCTGTTTCCTTGATGTTGCCCTGAAGTCTGTGCTGTTACAGTACAATGTATCTCTATGGAAATGACATTGTACGAGGCATCGCAGCAAGGATTTGGACGTTGTATGAGGCATCGCGGCTAGGATTTTGCATGCCTCATACAAAGTCCAAATCCGTATAAAGTCCAAACTTGTAGAACCAAGTTTGGACGTTGTATGAGGTATCACTGTATTTTTATGTGAAGATTGTGCTTAAAAATCATCAGAGATTTCCAGTGGATAGATGGATATTTACTGTACTGCAGTGGCTCAAGTGGCTAAGACCCTGACTGGGAGGCGGAAGGTCAGCAGTTCGATTCCTGAGTACTGCAGGATGGAATGAGCTCCCGTCTTTGTCCCAGCTCCTGCCAACCTAGCAGTTCGAAAGCAAGAAATTGCAAATAGATAAATAGGGACCACTTCAGTGGGAAGGTAACAGCGTTCCGTGCGCTCCAGTGTCTAGTTATGCCTGCCACATGACCACGGAAACGTCTGCAGAAGCAGACAGCGCTGGCTCTTCAGCTTTGAAACAGAGATGAACACACTGTACCCTAGAGTCGGATACGACTGGCTTTCGAGCAAGGGAAACCTTTACTTTTACCTATGCCACCTTTCTTCCCATAGGGGACCTAAGGCAACTCACAACTAAAATATAAAATGATAGCTTCAACAGATTTAAAATACAATAAAATGTTACATTAAAAGGCAGTTAAATATGGAAGATTAAGAACAATTTTAAAACGTTTTTTAAAAAACCTATTAAAAATCTGTCAAATTAATAAGAAAATAATTCTGAGACCATTCCTGCCTAAACCAAAAAGCCATTCTGGAATGCTCCTTACAAATATTCAGTGATTCCCCTTTGCCATTTGGAAGGAAACAATGCATTGCAATGGCTATTTGGTATTCGATTTGGTTAAAGGAATCAACTGCAGAACAGGGAAAATGTATTGTAAAGAGGAGCTACAACAGTGTTACAGAATAAGATAGGAAGCCAGCCATCTTGTAGTGTGCTCACAGCTGTGTCTTCTGCAGCTGTGCAGGTTATTTTACTCCCCTAATTATAGGACTGTGCAGGATGCTCATTAGGCAGAAGCCACCCTCTCTTAGTCACAGGAACACACAAACTCTCAATATGCTTTGAAAAGCAGCATATCTTTCTGCAAGGGGAGTGCTGTGTCCTGGGGCATATGCGTAAGCAAATATGATGTACGGTAAATGTTCTCAAAATGTATTTTACACTATTCTTTTAAAAGAATATTGCATGATATAAAGCAGGGATTCTCAACCTGCGGCCCCCCATACCTGTCAAGTTTCCCAGATTAGCCGGGATTTCCCGTATTTCAGCGCTCCGTCCCCCTCATTTCTGCTGCCATCCCGTAATTTTGGATGGCAGGAAAGGGGTTACTGTGCATGCGCACCGCTGCCTCTGAGGCCATGCATGCACAGTAACCCCTTTCCTGGCCAAAGAGGTTTCTGCACATGCACGCCGCTGCCTCTGACGGCCAAGCATGTGCAGTAACCCATTTCCTGGAAACTTACTGCACATGGGTGGCCGGCTCCAGGATTAGCAAAACCGCGACTTGACAGGTATGCCCCCACCGCCTCCACCACACCCGGAAGTGCCATGTGGTGGAGGAAGGGCAAAATGGCCATCCAGCCACCGAAGCTGTCTGAGGGAGCATGACCCGCCCTCTGGCTTTAAAAGGCTGAGAACTCCTCCTCTATTTATTAAGTCATATGGGCTCCATCATGTTACTTTACTGCATTGTATCTTGTATATTGTATCTTGCTACGTTCTATTGTATAAAGATACAAATACTGATATAAAGAAACTGATATAAAGAAATGAATTAACTGTATTGATTTTTTAAAATCCATATTTTATAAAGGCTTTTGTGGATATACAAACATGACACACAAAGAGTTGCCACTGTTAGCCTGTGGTTCTGGAACTTTGGTAATTGATACAGAAACATTATAGTATACTTTTAATGTGTGTTTTGAGTCTGCTGTCTGAATCTCGCTATTCTTCCCTGGGTTTTGAGTTGCTATACACCTGCCAACCTAGCAGTTCGAAAGCAAGAAATTGCAAATAGATAAATAGGGACCACTTCAGTGGGAAGGTAACAGCGTTCCGTGCGCTCCAGTGTCTAGTTATGCCTGCCACATGACCACGGAAACGTCTGCAGAAGCTGTCTGCAGAAGCTTCCTCTTTTGACTCTGCATGTGCTCTTAAGCAGAGCTGCTGCTGAGGAGAGCCAAACAAAGGAAGTGAGCACTGGTAAGTTTTGCAGTTGGAGTAGAGCTGCTTTAGAGGCCTCCACTGATTTAAATTGATAATTTAAACTGCTGAGAGCCACCTCTGTTCAAACAGAGGAAGCAGTTTGAAGCTTCCAGAAGCAGGGGGGCAGAGCCACACCAGGCCCTTCCCTGAACTGTGACTCATAGGGGCGGAGCCACACTAGCCTTTAAAAGCTCTAAGCTCTTTCAGGGTCAGCCCTTTTGACTCTGCATGTGCTCTTAAGCAGAGCTGCTGCTGAGGAGAGCCAAACAAAGGAAGTGAGCACTGGTAAGTTTTGCAGTTGGAGTAGAGCTACTTTAGAGGCCTCCACTAATTTAAATTGATAATTTAAACTGCTGAGAGCCACCTCTGTTCAAACAGAGGAAGCAGTTTGAAGCTTCCAGAAGCAGGGGGGCAGAGCCACACCAGGCCCTTCCCTGAACTGTGACTCATAGGGGCGGAGCCACACTAGCCTTTAAAAGCTCTAAGCTCTTTCAGGGTCAGCCCTTTTGACTCTGCATGTGCTCTTAAGCAGAGCTGCTGCTGAGGAGAGCCAAACAAAGGAAGTGAGCACTGGTAAGTTTTGCAGTTGGAGTAGAGCTGCTTTAGAGGCCTCCACTAATTTAAATTGATAATTTAAACTGCTGAGAGCCACCTCTGTTCAAACAGAGGAAGCAGTTTGAAGCTTCCAGAAGCAGGGGGGCAGAGCCACACCAGGCCCTTCCCTGAACTGTGACTCATAGGGGCGGAGCCACACTAGCCTTTAAAAGCTCTAAGCTCTTTCAGGGTCAGCCCTTTTGACTCTGCATGTGCTCTTAAGCAGAGCTGCTGCTGAGGAGAGCCAAACAAAGGAAGTGAGCACTGGTAAGTTTTGCAGTTGGAGTAGAGCTGCTTTAGAGGCCTCCACTAATTTAAATTGATAATTTAAACTGCTGAGAGCCACCTCTGTTCAAACAGAGGAAGCAGTTTGAAGCTTCCAGAAGCAGGGGGGCAGAGCCACACCAGGCCCTTCCCTGAACTGTGACTCATAGGGGCGGAGCCACACTAGCCTTTAAAAGCTCTAAGCTCTTTCAGGGTCAGCCCTTTTGACTCTGCATGTGCTCTTAAGCAGAGCTGCTGCTGAGGAGAGCCAAACAAAGGAAGTGAGCACTGGTAAGTTTTGCAGTTGGAGTAGAGCTGCTTTAGAGGCCTCCACTGATTTAAATTGATAATTTAAACTGCTGAGAGCCACCTCTGTTCAAACAGAGGAAGCAGTTTGAAGCTTCCAGAAGCAGGGGGGCAGAGCCACACCAGGCCCTTCCCTGAACTGTGACTCATAGGGGCGGAGCCACACTAGCCTTTAAAAGCTCTAAGCTCTTTCAGGGTCAGCCCTTTTGACTCTGCATGTGCTCTTAAGCAGAGCTGCTGCTGAGGAGAGCCAAACAAAGGAAGTGAGCACTGGTAAGTTTTGCAGTTGGAGTAGAGCTGCTTTAGAGGCCTCCACTAATTTAAATTGATAATTTAAACTGCTGAGAGCCACCTCTGTTCAAACAGAGGAAGCAGTTTGAAGCTTCCAGAAGCAGGGGGGCAGAGCCACACCAGGCCCTTCCCTGAACTGTGACTCATAGGGGTGGAGCCACACTAGCCTTTAAAAGCTCTAAGCTCTTTCAGGGTCAGCCCTTTTGACTCTGCATGTGCTCTTAAGCAGAGCTGCTGCTGAGGAGAGCCAAACAAAGGAAGTGAGCACTGGTAAGTTTTGCAGTTGGAGTAGAGCTGCTTTAGAGGCCTCCACTAATTTAAATTGATAATTTAAACTGCTGAGAGCCACCTCTGTTCAAACAGAGGAAGCAGTTTGAAGCTTCCAGAAGCAGGGGGCAGAGCCACACCAGGCCCTTCCCTGAACTGTGACTCATAGGGGCGGAGCCACACTAGCCTTTAAAAGCTCTAAGCTCTTTCAGGGTCAGCCCTTTTGACTCTGCATGTGCTCTTAAGCAGAGCTGCTGCTGAGGAGAGCCAAACAAAGGAAGTGAGCACTGGTAAGTTTTGCAGTTGGAGTAGAGCTGCTTTAGAGGCCTCCACTAATTTAAATTGATAATTTAAACTGCTGAGAGCCACCTCTGTTCAAACAGAGGAAGCAGTTTGAAGCTTCCAGAAGCAGGGGGGCAGAGCCACACCAGGCCCTTCCCTGAACTGTGACTCATAGGGGCGGAGCCACACTAGCCTTTAAAAGCTCTAAGCTCTTTCAGGGTCAGCCCTTTTGACTCTGCATGTGCTCTTAAGCAGAGCTGCTGCTGAGGAGAGCCAAACAAAGGAAGTGAGCACTGGTAAGTTTTGCAGTTGGAGTAGA
This sequence comes from Bradypodion ventrale, assembly GCA_035047345.1. Taxonomy (NCBI): domain Eukaryota; kingdom Metazoa; phylum Chordata; class Lepidosauria; order Squamata; family Chamaeleonidae; genus Bradypodion; species Bradypodion ventrale. The sequence continues at coordinate 114,234,368 of JAWDJE010000005.1, read as the reverse complement.
GCTGCTTTAGAGGCCTCCACTAATTTAAATTGATAATTTAAACTGCTGAGAGCCACCTCTGTTCAAACAGAGGAAGCAGTTTGAAGCTTCCAGAAGCAGGGGGGCAGAGCCACACCAGGCCCTTCCCTGAACTGTGACTCATAGGGGCGGAGCCACACTAGCCTTTAAAAGCTCTAAGCTCTTTCAGGGTCAGCCCTTTTGACTCTGCATGTGCTCTTAAGCAGAGCTGCTGCTGAGGAGAGCCAAACAAAGGAAGTGAGCACTGGTAAGTTTTGCAGTTGGAGTAGAGCTGCTTTAGAGGCCTCCACTAATTTAAATTGATAATTTAAACTGCTGAGAGCCACCTCTGTTCAAACAGAGGAAGCAGTTTGAAGCTTCCAGAAGCAGGGGGGCAGAGCCACACCAGGCCCTTCCCTGAACTGTGACTCATAGGGGCGGAGCCACACTAGCCTTTAAAAGCTCTAAGCTCTTTCAGGGTCAGCCCTTTTGACTCTGCATGTGCTCTTAAGCAGAGCTGCTGCTGAGGAGAGCCAAACAAAGGAAGTGAGCACTGGTAAGTTTTGCAGTTGGAGTAGAGCTGCTTTAGAGGCCTCCACTGATTTAAATTGATAATTTAAACTGCTGAGAGCCACCTCTGTTCAAACAGAGGAAGCAGTTTGAAGCTTCCAGAAGCAGGGGGGCAGAGCCACACCAGGCCCTTCCCTGAACTGTGACTCATAGGGGCGGAGCCACACTAGCCTTTAAAAGCTCTAAGCTCTTTCAGGGTCAGCCCTTTTGACTCTGCATGTGCTCTTAAGCAGAGCTGCTGCTGAGGAGAGCCAAACAAAGGAAGTGAGCACTGGTAAGTTTTGCAGTTGGAGTAGAGCTGCTTTAGAGGCCTCCACTAATTTAAATTGATAATTTAAACTGCTGAGAGCCACCTCTGTTCAAACAGAGGAAGCAGTTTGAAGCTTCCAGAAGCAGGGGGGCAGAGCCACACCAGGCCCTTCCCTGAACTGTGACTCATAGGGGTGGAGCCACACTAGCCTTTAAAAGCTCTAAGCTCTTTCAGGGTCAGCCCTTTTGACTCTGCATGTGCTCTTAAGCAGAGCTGCTGCTGAGGAGAGCCAAACAAAGGAAGTGAGCACTGGTAAGTTTTGCAGTTGGAGTAGAGCTGCTTTAGAGGCCTCCACTAATTTAAATTGATAATTTAAACTGCTGAGAGCCACCTCTGTTCAAACAGAGGAAGCAGTTTGAAGCTTCCAGAAGCAGGGGGCAGAGCCACACCAGGCCCTTCCCTGAACTGTGACTCATAGGGGCGGAGCCACACTAGCCTTTAAAAGCTCTAAGCTCTTTCAGGGTCAGCCCTTTTGACTCTGCATGTGCTCTTAAGCAGAGCTGCTGCTGAGGAGAGCCAAACAAAGGAAGTGAGCACTGGTAAGTTTTGCAGTTGGAGTAGAGCTGCTTTAGAGGCCTCCACTAATTTAAATTGATAATTTAAACTGCTGAGAGCCACCTCTGTTCAAACAGAGGAAGCAGTTTGAAGCTTCCAGAAGCAGGGGGGCAGAGCCACACCAGGCCCTTCCCTGAACTGTGACTCATAGGGGCGGAGCCACACTAGCCTTTAAAAGCTCTAAGCTCTTTCAGGGTCAGCCCTTTTGACTCTGCATGTGCTCTTAAGCAGAGCTGCTGCTGAGGAGAGCCAAACAAAGGAAGTGAGCACTGGTAAGTTTTGCAGTTGGAGTAGAGCTGCTTTAGAGGCCTCCACTAATTTAAATTGATAATTTAAACTGCTGAGAGCCACCTCTGTTCAAACAGAGGAAGCAGTTTGAAGCTTCCAGAAGCAGGGGGGCAGAGCCACACCAGGCCCTTCCCTGAACTGTGACTCATAGGGGTGGAGCCACACTAGCCTTTAAAAGCTCTAAGCTCTTTCAGGGTCAGCCCTTTTGACTCTGCATGTGCTCTTAAGCAGAGCTGCTGCTGAGGAGAGCCAAACAAAGGAAGTGAGCACTGGTAAGTTTTGCAGTTGGAGTAGAGCTGCTTTAGAGGCCTCCACTGATTTAAATTGATAATTTAAACTGCTGAGAGCCACCTCTGTTCAAACAGAGGAAGCAGTTTGAAGCTTCCAGAAGCAGGGGGGCAGAGCCACACCAGGCCCTTCCCTGAACTGTGACTCATAGGGGCGGAGCCACACTAGCCTTTAAAAGCTCTAAGCTCTTTCAGGGTCAGCCCTTTTGACTCTGCATGTGCTCTTAAGCAGAGCTGCTGCTGAGGAGAGCCAAACAAAGGAAGTGAGCACTGGTAAGTTTTGCAGTTGGAGTAGAGCTGCTTTAGAGGCCTCCACTAATTTAAATTGATAATTTAAACTGCTGAGAGCCACCTCTGTTCAAACAGAGGAAGCAGTTTGAAGCTTCCAGAAGCAGGGGGCAGAGCCACACCAGGCCCTTCCCTGAACTGTGACTCATAGGGGCGGAGCCACACTAGCCTTTAAAAGCTCTAAGCTCTTTCAGGGTCAGCCCTTTTGACTCTGCATGTGCTCTTAAGCAGAGCTGCTGCTGAGGAGAGCCAAACAAAGGAAGTGAGCACTGGTAAGTTTTGCAGTTGGAGTAGAGCTGCTTTAGAGGCCTCCACTAATTTAAATTGATAATTTAAACTGCTGAGAGCCACCTCTGTTCAAACAGAGGAAGCAGTTTGAAGCTTCCAGAAGCAGGGGGCAGAGCCACACCAGGCCCTTCCCTGAACTGTGACTCATAGGGGCGGAGCCACACTAGCCTTTAAAAGCTCTAAGCTCTTTCAGGGTCAGCCCTTTTGACTCTGCATGTGCTCTTAAGCAGAGCTGCTGCTGAGGAGAGCCAAACAAAGGAAGTGAGCACTGGTAAGTTTTGCAGTTGGAGTAGAGCTGCTTTAGAGGCCTCCACTAATTTAAATTGATAATTTAAACTGCTGAGAGCCACCTCTGTTCAAACAGAGGAAGCAGTTTGAAGCTTCCAGAAGCAGGGGGGCAGAGCCACACCAGGCCCTTCCCTGAACTGTGACTCATAGGGGCGGAGCCACACTAGCCTTTAAAAGCTCTAAGCTCTTTCAGGGTCAGCCCTTTTGACTCTGCATGTGCTCTTAAGCAGAGCTGCTGCTGAGGAGAGCCAAACAAAGGAAGTGAGCACTGGTAAGTTTTGCAGTTGGAGTAGAGCTGCTTTAGAGGCCTCCACTAATTTAAATTGATAATTTAAACTGCTGAGAGCCACCTCTGTTCAAACAGAGGAAGCAGTTTGAAGCTTCCAGAAGCAGGGGGGCAGAGCCACACCAGGCCCTTCCCTGAACTGTGACTCATAGGGGCGGAGCCACACTAGCCTTTAAAAGCTCTAAGCTCTTTCAGGGTCAGCCCTTTTGACTCTGCATGTGCTCTTAAGCAGAGCTGCTGCTGAGGAGAGCCAAACAAAGGAAGTGAGCACTGGTAAGTTTTGCAGTTGGAGTAGAGCTGCTTTAGAGGCCTCCACTAATTTAAATTGATAATTTAAACTGCTGAGAGCCACCTCTGTTCAAACAGAGGAAGCAGTTTGAAGCTTCCAGAAGCAGGGGGGCAGAGCCACACCAGGCCCTTCCCTGAACTGTGACTCATAGGGGCGGAGCCACACTAGCCTTTAAAAGCTCTAAGCTCTTTCAGGGTCAGCCCTTTTGACTCTGCATGTGCTCTTAAGCAGAGCTGCTGCTGAGGAGAGCCAAACAAAGGAAGTGAGCACTGGTAAGTTTTGCAGTTGGAGTAGAGCTGCTTTAGAGGCCTCCACTAATTTAAATTGATAATTTAAACTGCTGAGAGCCACCTCTGTTCAAACAGAGGAAGCAGTTTGAAGCTTCCAGAAGCAGGGGGCAGAGCCACACCAGGCCCTTCCCTGAACTGTGACTCATAGGGGCGGAGCCACACTAGCCTTTAAAAGCTCTAAGCTCTTTCAGGGTCAGCCCTTTTGACTCTGCATGTGCTCTTAAGCAGAGCTGCTGCTGAGGAGAGCCAAACAAAGGAAGTGAGCACTGGTAAGTTTTGCAGTTGGAGTAGAGCTGCTTTAGAGGCCTCCACTAATTTAAATTGATAATTTAAACTGCTGAGAGCCACCTCTGTTCAAACAGAGGAAGCAGTTTGAAGCTTCCAGAAGCAGGGGGGCAGAGCCACACCAGGCCCTTCCCTGAACTGTGACTCATAGGGGCGGAGCCACACTAGCCTTTAAAAGCTCTAAGCTCTTTCAGGGTCAGCCCTTTTGACTCTGCATGTGCTCTTAAGCAGAGCTGCTGCTGAGGAGAGCCAAACAAAGGAAGTGAGCACTGGTAAGTTTTGCAGTTGGAGTAGAGCTGCTTTAGAGGCCTCCACTGATTTAAATTGATAATTTAAACTGCTGAGAGCCACCTCTGTTCAAACAGAGGAAGCAGTTTGAAGCTTCCAGAAGCAGGGGGGCAGAGCCACACCAGGCCCTTCCCTGAACTGTGACTCATAGGGGTGGAGCCACACTAGCCTTTAAAAGCTCTAAGCTCTTTCAGGGTCAGCCCTTTTGACTCTGCATGTGCTCTTAAGCAGAGCTGCTGCTGAGGAGAGCCAAACAAAGGAAGTGAGCACTGGTAAGTTTTGCAGTTGGAGTAGAGCTGCTTTAGAGGCCTCCACTGATTTAAATTGATAATTTAAACTGCTGAGAGCCACCTCTGTTCAAACAGAGGAAGCAGTTTGAAGCTTCCAGAAGCAGGGGGGCAGAGCCACACCAGGCCCTTCCCTGAACTGTGACTCATAGGGGCGGAGCCACACTAGCCTTTAAAAGCTCTAAGCTCTTTCAGGGTCAGCCCTTTTGACTCTGCATGTGCTCTTAAGCAGAGCTGCTGCTGAGGAGAGCCAAACAAAGGAAGTGAGCACTGGTAAGTTTTGCAGTTGGAGTAGAGCTGCTTTAGAGGCCTCCACTAATTTAAATTGATAATTTAAACTGCTGAGAGCCACCTCTGTTCAAACAGAGGAAGCAGTTTGAAGCTTCCAGAAGCAGGGGGCAGAGCCACACCAGGCCCTTCCCTGAACTGTGACTCATAGGGGCGGAGCCACACTAGCCTTTAAAAGCTCTAAGCTCTTTCAGGGTCAGCCCTTTTGACTCTGCATGTGCTCTTAAGCAGAGCTGCTGCTGAGGAGAGCCAAACAAAGGAAGTGAGCACTGGTAAGTTTTGCAGTTGGAGTAGAGCTGCTTTAGAGGCCTCCACTAATTTAAATTGATAATTTAAACTGCTGAGAGCCACCTCTGTTCAAACAGAGGAAGCAGTTTGAAGCTTCCAGAAGCAGGGGGCAGAGCCACACCAGGCCCTTCCCTGAACTGTGACTCATAGGGGCGGAGCCACACTAGCCTTTAAAAGCTCTAAGCTCTTTCAGGGTCAGCCCTTTTGACTCTGCATGTGCTCTTAAGCAGAGCTGCTGCTGAGGAGAGCCAAACAAAGGAAGTGAGCACTGGTAAGTTTTGCAGTTGGAGTAGAGCTGCTTTAGAGGCCTCCACTAATTTAAATTGATAATTTAAACTGCTGAGAGCCACCTCTGTTCAAACAGAGGAAGCAGTTTGAAGCTTCCAGAAGCAGGGGGGCAGAGCCACACCAGGCCCTTCCCTGAACTGTGACTCATAGGGGCGGAGCCACACTAGCCTTTAAAAGCTCTAAGCTCTTTCAGGGTCAGCCCTTTTGACTCTGCATGTGCTCTTAAGCAGAGCTGCTGCTGAGGAGAGCCAAACAAAGGAAGTGAGCACTGGTAAGTTTTGCAGTTGGAGTAGAGCTGCTTTAGAGGCCTCCACTAATTTAAATTGATAATTTAAACTGCTGAGAGCCACCTCTGTTCAAACAGAGGAAGCAGTTTGAAGCTTCCAGAAGCAGGGGGGCAGAGCCACACCAGGCCCTTCCCTGAACTGTGACTCATAGGGGCGGAGCCACACTAGCCTTTAAAAGCTCTAAGCTCTTTCAGGGTCAGCCCTTTTGACTCTGCATGTGCTCTTAAGCAGAGCTGCTGCTGAGGAGAGCCAAACAAAGGAAGTGAGCACTGGTAAGTTTTGCAGTTGGAGTAGAGCTGCTTTAGAGGCCTCCACTAATTTAAATTGATAATTTAAACTGCTGAGAGCCACCTCTGTTCAAACAGAGGAAGCAGTTTGAAGCTTCCAGAAGCAGGGGGGCAGAGCCACACCAGGCCCTTCCCTGAACTGTGACTCATAGGGGCGGAGCCACACTAGCCTTTAAAAGCTCTAAGCTCTTTCAGGGTCAGCCCTTTTGACTCTGCATGTGCTCTTAAGCAGAGCTGCTGCTGAGGAGAGCCAAACAAAGGAAGTGAGCACTGGTAAGTTTTGCAGTTGGAGTAGAGCTGCTTTAGAGGCCTCCACTGATTTAAATTGATAATTTAAACTGCTGAGAGCCACCTCTGTTCAAACAGAGGAAGCAGTTTGAAGCTTCCAGAAGCAGGGGGGCAGAGCCACACCAGGCCCTTCCCTGAACTGTGACTCATAGGGGCGGAGCCACACTAGCCTTTAAAAGCTCTAAGCTCTTTCAGGGTCAGCCCTTTTGACTCTGCATGTGCTCTTAAGCAGAGCTGCTGCTGAGGAGAGCCAAACAAAGGAAGTGAGCACTGGTAAGTTTTGCAGTTGGAGTAGAGCTGCTTTAGAGGCCTCCACTGATTTAAATTGATAATTTAAACTGCTGAGAGCCACCTCTGTTCAAACAGAGGAAGCAGTTTGAAGCTTCCAGAAGCAGGGGGGCAGAGCCACACCAGGCCCTTCCCTGAACTGTGACTCATAGGGGCGGAGCCACACTAGCCTTTAAAAGCTCTAAGCTCTTTCAGGGTCAGCCCTTTTGACTCTGCATGTGCTCTTAAGCAGAGCTGCTGCTGAGGAGAGCCAAACAAAGGAAGTGAGCACTGGTAAGTTTTGCAGTTGGAGTAGAGCTGCTTTAGAGGCCTCCACTAATTTAAATTGATAATTTAAACTGCTGAGAGCCACCTCTGTTCAAACAGAGGAAGCAGTTTGAAGCTTCCAGAAGCAGGGGGCAGAGCCACACCAGGCCCTTCCCTGAACTGTGACTCATAGGGGCGGAGCCACACTAGCCTTTAAAAGCTCTAAGCTCTTTCAGGGTCAGCCCTTTTGACTCTGCATGTGCTCTTAAGCAGAGCTGCTGCTGAGGAGAGCCAAACAAAGGAAGTGAGCACTGGTAAGTTTTGCAGTTGGAGTAGAGCTGCTTTAGAGGCCTCCACTAATTTAAATTGATAATTTAAACTGCTGAGAGCCACCTCTGTTCAAACAGAGGAAGCAGTTTGAAGCTTCCAGAAGCAGGGGGCAGAGCCACACCAGGCCCTTCCCTGAACTGTGACTCATAGGGGCGGAGCCACACTAGCCTTTAAAAGCTCTAAGCTCTTTCAGGGTCAGCCCTTTTGACTCTGCATGTGCTCTTAAGCAGAGCTGCTGCTGAGGAGAGCCAAACAAAGGAAGTGAGCACTGGTAAGTTTTGCAGTTGGAGTAGAGCTGCTTTAGAGGCCTCCACTAATTTAAATTGATAATTTAAACTGCTGAGAGCCACCTCTGTTCAAACAGAGGAAGCAGTTTGAAGCTTCCAGAAGCAGGGGGGCAGAGCCACACCAGGCCCTTCCCTGAACTGTGACTCATAGGGGCGGAGCCACACTAGCCTTTAAAAGCTCTAAGCTCTTTCAGGGTCAGCCCTTTTGACTCTGCATGTGCTCTTAAGCAGAGCTGCTGCTGAGGAGAGCCAAACAAAGGAAGTGAGCACTGGTAAGTTTTGCAGTTGGAGTAGAGCTGCTTTAGAGGCCTCCACTAATTTAAATTGATAATTTAAACTGCTGAGAGCCACCTCTGTTCAAACAGAGGAAGCAGTTTGAAGCTTCCAGAAGCAGGGGGGCAGAGCCACACCAGGCCCTTCCCTGAACTGTGACTCATAGGGGCGGAGCCACACTAGCCTTTAAAAGCTCTAAGCTCTTTCAGGGTCAGCCCTTTTGACTCTGCATGTGCTCTTAAGCAGAGCTGCTGCTGAGGAGAGCCAAACAAAGGAAGTGAGCACTGGTAAGTTTTGCAGTTGGAGTAGAGCTGCTTTAGAGGCCTCCACTAATTTAAATTGATAATTTAAACTGCTGAGAGCCACCTCTGTTCAAACAGAGGAAGCAGTTTGAAGCTTCCAGAAGCAGGGGGGCAGAGCCACACCAGGCCCTTCCCTGAACTGTGACTCATAGGGGCGGAGCCACACTAGCCTTTAAAAGCTCTAAGCTCTTTCAGGGTCAGCCCTTTTGACTCTGCATGTGCTCTTAAGCAGAGCTGCTGCTGAGGAGAGCCAAACAAAGGAAGTGAGCACTGGTAAGTTTTGCAGTTGGAGTAGAGCTGCTTTAGAGGCCTCCACTAATTTAAATTGATAATTTAAACTGCTGAGAGCCACCTCTGTTCAAACAGAGGAAGCAGTTTGAAGCTTCCAGAAGCAGGGGGGCAGAGCCACACCAGGCCCTTCCCTGAACTGTGACTCATAGGGGCGGAGCCACACTAGCCTTTAAAAGCTCTAAGCTCTTTCAGGGTCAGCCCTTTTGACTCTGCATGTGCTCTTAAGCAGAGCTGCTGCTGAGGAGAGCCAAACAAAGGAAGTGAGCACTGGTAAGTTTTGCAGTTGGAGTAGAGCTGCTTTAGAGGCCTCCACTAATTTAAATTGATAATTTAAACTGCTGAGAGCCACCTCTGTTCAAACAGAGGAAGCAGTTTGAAGCTTCCAGAAGCAGGGGGGCAGAGCCACACCAGGCCCTTCCCTGAACTGTGACTCATAGGGGCGGAGCCACACTAGCCTTTAAAAGCTCTAAGCTCTTTCAGGGTCAGCCCTTTTGACTCTGCATGTGCTCTTAAGCAGAGCTGCTGCTGAGGAGAGCCAAACAAAGGAAGTGAGCACTGGTAAGTTTTGCAGTTGGAGTAGAGCTGCTTTAGAGGCCCGCGCGCCTAACGGCGCGCGAGATTACAATCAAGTAACAAAGGAAGAATATAGTCTTACTAGGTAGAAAGGTAGTAAAAGTGTACATTTTTGAGGCCCGGAAGCGTACATTTTTGAGGCCCTTGCTAAAATGGATTCTGAGGGAACAGTTGTAGTTACCTGCAATACTTGTGCCATGTTTGTGTTCTTGCCAAAGCATATGGAGAACTACACTTGCAGCAAGTGCAAGCTGGTTGCACTACTAGAAGAGAAGGTCCAGCAGCTAGAGGCCCGCATATCTAACCATCAACAAATTAAGGAGCTTGAGCTGTTCTTGGACAGAGCGGAACAGACTATGCTGGACAAAGTAGAGACAGGGCACAGTTCTGAGGGAGAAGGCTCTTCACTAACTCAGGAGGGAGATGTTTGGAGGAATGTGACTCAAAGGAGGAAAAGAGTAGGGGATCACTCTGAGAGTCTGAAATTACAGAATAAATTTGAGGCTCTTTCCCTCATCACACCTGATGAGGAACACACAGAGGAACAATTGGTTCCACCTGATGATCTCTCCTTCATCACACTTGATGAAATCCAGGATGATAAACTACAGGAACAAACTGAGTTTCTCTCCCTTAATATGGTTGATGAGGTGCATGTAGATGAACAGATTGCAGGAGAGAGGCTCCTTGTACTAGGCGATTCAATAATTAGAAATACAGAGAAATGGATTTGTGATGCACATGATAACCGTATGGTGACTTGCCTGCCAGGTGCAAAAGTTGCAGACATCACAAGAAATCTAGATAGATTGTTAGAGAGAACTGGGAACCAGCCAGTTGTCATGGTACACGTTGGTACCAATGATGTTGGGAAGGCCAAGCGGTCTGTCCTGGAAGCCAAATTCAGGTTGTTAGGAAGAAGATTGAAGTCCCGGACTTCCAAGGTAGCATTTTCAGAAGTGCTGCCTGTCCCTCGCACAGGACCTACCAGGCAGGCAGAGCTCAGAAGCCTCAATGCGTGGATTGAGGCGGTGGTGTCGAGAGGAGGGTTTCAGATTTGTCAGGAACTGGAGAACATTTTGGGACAAGCCAAATCTGTTCAGGAGGGATGGGTTGCATTTGAACCATGATGGGACCAGATTGCTGGCACTCAACATTAAAAAGGCTGCAGAGCAGCTTTTAAACTGATAACTGGGGGAAAGCCGACAGGAGCTGGGCAGCATCCGGTTCGGAAAAGTGTGTACTTGAGTAGTGAGGAGGATGCAAAATTTACTGAGCAGAGCGAGGAGCTAGTCACTAGCATTCTAGCAGAAGGATGCAAGAGGCAGTCTAACAATGCAACTGGACTCAAAAGACTGTATCAGAAAAGCATATATAAATGCTTGTATACAAATGCCAGAAGCCTCCGGAACAAAATAGGGGAGCTGGAATACTTAGCAATAGATAAGAATATTGATATTATTGGTATCACTGAAACCTGGTGGACGGATGATAACCAATGGGATACAGTTATCCCAGGCTACAAACTGTACAGGAAGGATAGGAAGGGGCAAATGGGAGGTGGTGTGGCCTTGTATGTCAAAGAAGTGATAAAATCGTATGAATTGGAATATCTAGGTGATTTGGAGTCACCATTAGAAGCTCTGTGGGTAAGAGTACCAGGCCACAAGGATGGTCTAACAGTAGGCATATACTATCGGCCTCCGACCCAAACTCTTGAGGGAGACTGGCAGTTGGAGAATGTTGTAAAGGAGGCATCCAAGAAGGGAAGCCTGGTTATAATGGGGGACTTCAATTACCCTCACATAGACTGGGTGAACTGTTGTTCAGCACATGATAAAGAGATAAAGTTCCTAGATATGCTAAATGATTGTTCCCTGGGACAGATGGTTGAAGACCCAACTAGAGGTACAAGAATCCTTGACTTGATCCTGAGTAATACTCAGGATCAGGTGCAAGGTGTTAATGTGACTGATCCAATAGGGAACAGTGACCACAACTCAATTATGTTTAACTTGATCATAGACCGCAAGTCACTGATAAAATCTAACACAGAGACCTTAAATTTTCAAAAAGGAAATTTCCCAAAGTTGAGGAAACTAGTAAAAAAGAAGCTGAAAGGGAAAATTGAGAGAGTCCAAACACTCCAAGAGGCATGGAGGCTGTTTACAAAAACAATAACAGAGGCTCAATTGGAATGCATACCCAAAAGCAAAAAGGGCACTGCCAGCTCCAAGAGGACTCCAATGTGGCTTACAGGAGCTGTTCGGGAAGTGATCAAGAGCAAGAGAAGCTCATTTAGAAGATGGAAGGCTTGTCCGAATGAGGACAGCAGGCAAAAACATAAATTCTGGCAGAACAAATGCAAGGCAACAACCAGGAAAGCAAAGCAAGACTTTGAGGAGCGTATAGCTAAAAATACTCAGAGAAATAACAAAGACTTCTTTAAGTACATTAGAAGTAAGAACCCAACTAGGAAGGCCATTGGACCATTAGATGACAATGGAAGGAAAGGGGTTATTAAAGAGGAAACAGAGATTGCAGAGAGACTCAATGAATTCTTTGCTTCAGTATTCACTGAATAAGACAGAGGCCACATGCCCAAAACAGAGCCTATCTTCGTAGGGAGGGAAACCGAAGAATTAAGCCAGATAGAAATAACCAGGGAGGAGGTCCTTGCATGTCTTGTTAAACTAAACACTAACAAATCACCAGGACCAGATGGCATCCATCCACGAGTTCTCAGGGAACTTAAAGATGAAATTGCCGATCTCCTAGCCAAAATATATAATCTTTCCCTCAAATCAGGCTTTGTGCCTGATGACTGGAAGGTAGCGAATGTAACACCAATTTTCAAAAAAGGATCCAGGGGTGATCCAGGGAATTACCGACCTGTCAGTTTGACATGTGTCCCACGTAAAGTGATGGAAACCATCCTAAAAGATAGAATTAATAGGCACATAGAAGAGAAGGCGCTGCTAAAGGAGAGCCAACATGGCTTTTGCAAGGGCAAATCATGCCTCACTAATCTGTTGGAATTTTTTGAGAGTGTCAACAAGCATGTGGATAAGGGGGATCCAGTTGACATTGTTTATCTGGACTTTCAGAAGGCTTTTGACAAGGTCCCACACCAAAGGCTCTTGAATAAACTTACCAATCATGGAATAAAGGGACAGGTCTTGTCCTGGATCAGCAACTGGCTAAGGGACAGGAAACAGAGGGTAGCACTAAATGGACACTTCTCCAAGTGGAGGGAAGTAAAGAGTGGGGTCCCCCAAGGTTCAGTACTGGGACCCCTGCTTTTCAACCTCTTCATAAATGATCTAGAGGTAGGAGTAAAAAGCAAGGTAGCCAAATTTGCTGACGACACTAAATTATACAGGGTAGTGAAAACTGTGAGAGATTGTGAGGAGCTCCAGAGGGATCTCTCGACACTGGGGGAGTGGGCAAAACAGTGGCAAATGAGTTTCAACATTAGTAAGTGCAGAGTGATGCATGTTGGGGGAAAGAACCCCAATTACATTTATAAACTGATGGGGTCGGAACTCTCTGCGACAAACCAGGAAAGGGACCTTGGTGTCCTGGTGGACAACTCAATGAAGGTGTCAACCCAGTGTGCCTCAGCAGTGAAAAAAGCAAACTCAATGCTAGGGATCATTAGGAAGGGTATAGAAAATAAGTCAGCAAGTGTCATTTTGCCTCTTTATAAATCTATGGTGAGGCCCCACCTGGAATACTGTGTACAGTTCTGGTCGCCATACCTCCAGAAGGATATTATGGAGCTGGAAAAAGTGCAGAGGAGGGCAACCAAAATGATTAGGGGACTGGAACACCTTCCTTACCATCTGAGGCTGCAACGGTTGGGCCTCTTCACTCTTGAACGATGACGTCTAAGAGGTGACCTGATTGAAGTTTATAAAATCATGCACGGTGTGGACAAAGTAGATAAGGAAAAACTGTTTTCCCTATCGCATAACACTAGAACTAGGGGACACTCCATGAAACTTTTGGGTACTAGTTCTCAAACAAATAAGAGAAAGTACTTTTTCACCCAGAGGATTACTGGTCTATGGAACTCCCTGCCAGAAGAAGTGGTGACAGCTGTCAGTCTTGACAGCTTTAAGAAAGGATTAGACAAGTTCATGGAGGACAAGAGTATCAATGGCTATAATTATGGATACTTAAGGACAACCTCCAGGTTGGAGAGATAGGCAGGATATCTCTCAATATCATTTCCAGGGAATCCTAAGCAGGCATCTTCTTGGGAATACCCTGAAGGAAATGGTGATCCACTGTGTGAGACAGAATGCTGGCCTGATGGGCTGTGGCCTGTTCCAGCAAGGCTGTTCTTATGTTCTTATGTTCTTATACTCTTATTTATTTATTTATTTATTTATTTATTTATTTATTTATTTATTTATTCATTCATTCATTCATTCATTCATTCATCTATTATTTAGACTTATATCGCTGCCCGCTCACCACGGCGACTCAGGGCGGCTTACAGTCAACAAAAATGACAATCAGTATAAAATCGAATCGAAACACTATAACCAAAGTCAGCAGCTCAAACTACTAAAATACATCTTATTTGTTAGCATATTTGTACCCTACATTTTTAATTTCAGCTGATTAATTTTCAACAGGGACTGCAGTGGTTCAGTGGTTAAGAAGCTTGCCTTGTTAAATGGAAGGCCAGCAGGTCAGCAGTTTGAGACCCGGGTACTGCATGATGGATTGAGCACCCGTCTCTGTCCCAACTCCTGCCAAACTAGCAGTTTGAAAGCAAGAAATTGCAAATAGATAAATAGGGACCACTTTGGTGGGAAAAGATCTTGGGGACATGAAGAGACCTTTATAGTATTGTGTTGTGTTGTTGTATATTATTATATGCTGTTTATGCAGATTGAATTTTGTATATTGTATCACTGTGTATTTACTGTGTACTGTATATTGTTTAATTATCATGTGAGCCACCCTATGTTGGGTTCCAAGGTTGGGCGGCATACAAGTGCAAAAATTAAATAAAATTAAATTAAATTAAAGGAGCCTCATTCGGGTGTCCTCTGAGCCAAAATCCAGCAAAAATCCTTTCAACCCAGAATAATTTCTGACATGAAATTATTATTATTAATTTTCAACAATACAAAAAATGCCAGTCTATTCCAGCGGCTGCAGAGGAGCAGTGCAGCTGTATCACTTCTATTCAAGGAAAGAACCTTCACCAAAAAAAATGCAATGTCTCTTCACCAAAAAAATGCAATGCCCCTTCCTCGAGAGAATGGAGGACAGTTGTGTGTGGTGCGGCCAGCCAGTAGAAGAACTTCGCTCACCCCCGGCCACCACTGCCACCACCTCCCCATCGGATTCTTCTCTCGGCCAGCCCCGGCCTCGAGAGAATGGAGACAACTATGTGCGGTGTGGCCGCTTGGCAATAACAATGTGTTATATTGTGCTGATATTGTGTTGATGTGATATTTTGAACTGTAATTTGATATTGTAATCTAATTTGATATTGTGTTGGCATTGTGTTAATGCGATATTGTGTTGATGTGATATTTTGTAACTGTAATCTGTTGCTGATACTTTGATACTTTGTTAGCATCCCAGAGTCGCATTGCGAGTGGGGCAGCATACAAGTTTGAAATATAATAATAATAATAATAATAATAATAATAATAATAATAATAATAATAATAATAATAATAATAATAATAATAATAATAATAATAATAAATGTGATCCTGAGCATCTTGGTGCTGACATGGGTAGAATAGAGTGGTTCCTGGAACAACAAAAGATCTTAAATCTCAGCTTTCACCTTCAACCTTGCAGCTTGTGAGGCTTCTAGAATGAGCCCAATGGTACCACTGTTAATTCGGTAAAGGTAAATGTCACCCTTGCTTGAAAGCCAGTCATATCTGACTCTAGGGTTCAGTGCTCATCTCCATTTATAGCCAAAGTGCCAGCACTGTTTGCATCTGCACATGTTTCTGTGGACATGTGGCAGGCATAACTAAATAGTGGAGTGCACGGAATGGTGTTTACCTTCCCACCAAAGTGGTACTTATGTATCTACTTGCAATTTCTGCTAGGTTGCCAGGAACTGGAATGGAGAAGGGCGCTCACTCTGTCATGCAGCATTCATGTCTTGAACCGTTGACCTGGTGACCTTCCCGTCTTTGTCCCAGCTCCTGCCAACCTAGCAGTTTGAAAGCAAGAAATTGCAAGTGGATAAATAGGGACCACTTTGGTGGGAAGGTAACAGCCTTCCATGTGCTCCAGTGTCTAGTCATGCCTGCCACACGACCATGGAAACATCTGCAGAAGCAGACAATGCTGGCTTCCTGACATTTCTGTACAGGCTTCTGCTAGAACCTATGTGATTTTTGTACTTGGCTCCTACTTTTTCCAACCCTGTCTCTCTACCACCTTGTTCCTTTGTGTCCCCCATTTTCAACCCATTGCCTACTTTTTTTCTACATTTTATTAACCATTCTGTTTCTTGTAAAAATCGTGAGGGCCCCCCATATCTCCTGTCATTATCCCACAATAGTTATTAGCTTCTTCTGACCAACCTCCTCAGTACTCAGTGTTACTTTAGTTCCCTATGCCTTTGTTCTTTTCTTACTAGATTTGTTGTTTTCTTGTTTTGGCCTTTCCCCTCAGGATTTTCTTTTCAGTCCATTACCCAGCTTTTACTCTCTCACACTTCCTACTTGCCTCCAGACCAGGGGTTCTCAACCTACGGCAATGGGCTGGCCCTGGCCCATGGTACCAATTCATGTGGCCCATGCCATTGCTACAGTTGCCACTTCTGCTGCTGCTGCCACTTCAATCCTTGTCCCCTCCACATGGCTTGACATGTCCCTAACGGCGCTCCCTAGCAGGGCAGATGTTGTAAACCTTACAACATCTGCCCTGCTATGGATCGCCATTAGAGACATGCCAAGCGAAGTGGAGGGGACAAGGATTGAGACAGCGGAGGTGGAAGTGGCAGATGCACATGGCTTCCCGCGTCTTTCCTGGGGGCTGCTCTGACTGAGTGCGGACTAAAAGGACAACCGGAACCCTTCCTTCACCCACGCCATGCAGCTCCTCCAGGATGGTAAGCAGGGAAGCAGTGGGGGGGGGGGATAGTGTGGGCTTGGGTTGGTCCTGCTGGTGGTGTCGGTGGGGTTCTTGTATGCCAACAGTCTGAGGGTGTGTGAACGACCAGCAGCTTTAAAAGGTTGAGCACCCCTATTCCAGGCTTTTGGTCTTTTGTACTCCCTGCCTATTGCTACTTCTTCCCTATGTTCACATTATCTCACAATGTTAGCCTGACTTTTATGGTCCGCATATGAAACAGCAGGTGAGGAGAGGAGGACACTGGATTGCTCCCTCTGATGACATCCTGTGCAGTTCCATCATTAGGCAAGGAAGGCTAAACAGGGAAAATCAACCACATGGAAAATGAGAGAGAATTGGTTCATTACTAGTGATGGGGTTGAGGAAATCTTCCAGGAAACCATTTATTTGTGAAGGTTGAAATCTACATAGCACTAACTATAGCTTTTTGTAAGGCAGGCCATTGGAAAGGATGAAATTGAAGAGTTGCTATTATAGAGATTATTGTTATTGCAATTAGTATGCAAAGGACTTTGACCTCCCTACATATCCGCCATCCAGTTCTCCTATGGATGTTTAAAATCAGGAACATATTGATAATAGCAGATGGCAAATGCTTTATTAACCACTGACCTTACATCAACCACAGTGAAGCAGAGAAAATCGCAACGAAGCATCTGCAGCTGGGTGATGATTCAGACTGCAGAGTTACTTACAGAATAATTGAAACAACCATGATAGTTACAAAATGAGGGGTTTTTTTCCCCACACAATCCAGGACTAATGTCTCAGCAGTAAATAGAAATAAGTGTGTCAACAGATAAGTCCACATATGCAAATTAGCAAATACTGAAGCTAGATGTAAAAGTGATGATGTAAGCCTTTACAAAATGACCTTCAGAGACTCACACTGGAAATAGCAGAATGAAAAGAGAGTTTTGCTGAAATGGGCAAAGTTAAGTATTAACTAGAGAGTCTGGCAAAAGAAAGGCTCAGACTGTAATTTCTGCACAACCTTGAGGTTCTGCTGAAATCTAATTAAGAGGTAAGAAGATAATAAGGGATTTAGGGTCTCCATAAACTATTTAAGAGGTTAATTTGAGATGTATGCATCCACTACAGGTCTCCAAAACATCTATACTTATCGCTGTATGTCAAAGAAGGTGCCCTATAACTGCCAGAGGATAAGCAATAATCAATATTTAGCCAATAATAATAATAATAATAATAATAATAATAATAATAATAATAATAATAATAATAATAATAATAATAATTGTGTGCCATCTAGTCAATGTTGACTTATGGTCATCCTTTCCAGGATTCTCTAGCTCAGGGGTAGGCAACCTATGGCCCACAGGTGAGATCCGGCCCATGGCACCAAATCAACTGGCCCACACTCTCGCTCCAGCCACCACCACCGGAATCACCCGTGGACTCATTTATGGCTGTTGTAAACATATTTATGACAGCCATGGATTCATTTACAGCTGTCGTAAATGTGTTTACGACAGCCACAGACTCATTTACAGCTGTTGTAAGTGTGTTTATGACAGCCACTGAGTCATTTATGGCTGTTGTAAATGTGTTTACAATAGCCATAAATGAGTTCATGGCTGATTCTGGTGGCAGTGGCAGCAGTGATGGTGGCGGTGGCAGTGGCTGGACCACCAGTCCGGCCCACCAACTGTCTGATGGAGCATGATCTGGCCCCCGACTTCAAAAAGGTTGGCAACCCCTGCTCTAGCTAAAGCATGTTCAGAATTGGTTTACCATTCCCTTCTTTCTGGGACATCACAGAACTGTGCAGTTTGCACAGGGCCACACAGTAATGCTCCTGCCCCTGCTCATCAGCAGAGCAATGGAGAAAAGTGGATGGCAGCCTGCTGGCTTTGGGGGCTTAGATGATGGGGGCTTGAGCCCAGGGCCAAAGGTTATATACTGCTGCTCTAGAAGCATTATTATTGATGCAAAAACCATTCTAGGCATATTCAAGTGAATGTTATGCACTTTCCAACCTAATTGTTTTGTTTTTCTGGCTGAAGTCCTACTGAATGTGTTTAGGAATGGAGCCTGCATAACCCATTCATTCCAATGGGAAAAATTTACAAACATTTACAACAGAATTATTTCACTTAATCCCACGTATTATAATGGGTCTTGTCTCTTAACACAAATCTCTAGGAATGTAGTCTTCAGATGATGTACAACTCTCTCTTTGAATTCAATATTAAAGTTGCTGTCAAAACAGGAAACACTGCGGAGGAGGAAACCAAGTTGACCATTCAGTTGTCTCAAGACTCTGTCTAGGAGATCTAGGGATCATTGTTTGAAAACCATTTATCTCTGGTGACCCCTTTCCCAGCCTCTTGGTGCTCTTTTAAAATAACCCTCCCAAACTAGATTGTAAATAATTGAAAGGTACATGGAGACCTGCCAATGGATGGACAGATCAGTGCCAGAAAAGCCTGGAAGTTCTGTCTTTTCTCTGAACAAAAAAAAAAGGACACGACTGTGCTTTTCAGCAGGGTGTTGAATTTTGTGTGGACTCTTTCCAGAATGAAGCTTTCAGGCTGTTTCTTAGTAAATTAATGAGTCTGGTCTTGGTGCAAATAGTTGTGCAAACAAAACAGTTAGAGGAAATTTTAAACCTTCATTGCGCAGTGATTTTTAGTGATTGATGTTATTAGGGAGGCTGGAATGTATCCTGACAGGGAAGAGGAGCATATTTCTGTATAATAAAGGTTATTTGAAGTAGAGTTGCCAAGTTCTGGCTTTGATGGTCTAACCCACATGTGCCACCGTGCCAGATCAGAACATCCCATTCACTGAGGTTTAGGAAACATCTGATGTCTGAGAAGCTGAACAGCCAAGTAATGAGATGGCTAATTTTTTACCGTCTTTTTTTTAAAACACCTTTTAATTAGTTATCAAGAAGTATGAATACAGTTGGATAAATTTATATGTTTGCAAAGAAGAAATGAGAACAAGAGACAAAAGGAGAAAGAGAAGAAAAACATTAAAAAGAGAAATAGGTGCTTTAAAAATGGGGGCAAAATACAAAGTAAAGGTTTTGTTTTTGTTTTCTTAATGGGCTGGAGAGCCATGACACAGGGAAATCAAAATATTTTTTCATTGGCTATCTGATATGGTGCACTGCGGTTCTCCACTCCACACCTCCTGTACTACACATAAGTCAAATTTGATGATTTCCTTTAGTGTCTTGCACGGAAGACAAAGAAGGAGTCGCAGTGAGGACTAACACAGGTTTATTGTTTGATGATCAGGATGAACATGTGGTAATGGCGGAGGTACATCACATTATATACAGTAGCACAATACATTTGAATCTTGCTGCACGGTAGCTCATTGGCTGCTACCGGCGTGACGTCGTCCAAGTCACGCCCATCATCTGCAGGTAGTGATAGTGCGGGAAATGTTCCCGCGGCTGTCGGTGATTTGGGGAATGTGGACCATGTGAGTTGAACGCTCGCAGCTGCCCTCTATGGGCAGCTTACTCGCGTTCCTTTAACAGCTGAGCTACATTGTAATTGTGGTCAGGTTACATTCATACATTTCTTAAAGCAACATTGTACATAAATAACATCCCTCCCCCCTAGGATGGGACGAAGTCCCTCAACCATTGTGGCTTGCCGCACGTGCGCCTGGGGCGTGCGGCCGCTTGACTTAACACAGGGGAGCCGGAGGCTCCTGGTCCCGTGGAGTCCTGCCCTGCAACGGAAAGGGGGGACTCATTAGTGGCTCGGTGGGGACTCTGCGGTAACCTTGCTTTGGGGGACGGGAATGGAATGAACAGTTGGGACGTGAACCCCTGCCTACCGTTTGAGGAGCTTGGGGTCCCCCCTAGTATGAATCTCGGGACTGACGAAGAGGCCCTCGTGGCCTCGCCACCCCCTGCTACCTGTCCGGGAGTTCTAGAGACTGTGGTGGGCGGACTCCCCCCTGTTGCCTGTCTTAGGGGTGTTTGTCTCCGGGGAGCTGGAGCTATGGTATATTCTAAAACAAAAGGGCTGGGGGGACTGGAAGTACCAGGGGCTGAACTGAAACCCCTCTTCTCGCTAGGACGGGTGGGGGACCACTCCACAACACCCCCCTGGTACTGCAACTCATAATCAAACTCATCCCTCTCTTCCAAAGTATCCTCCTCTGTGGCTGAGAACCCAGGATATGCATTTGTATCCGCGGATGCCGCCGTGTCTCCCCCTTGGGTAACGCGGGTGGGGGAGGACCCTAACGCTGATTCCCCCTCACTGGTGACTCGCCTTCTGAGTTGGTCGGCATGCCTTCTCCAGAGTAGACCTGAGCTAGTCTCGACCCTGTAGGATACTGGCCCCGTCTGCTCAATGATCGTCCCTGGTACCCACGCTGGCCCCGAGGCCGCGTAGTTCCTGCAGTGAACCGGGTCCCCTACCGAAAAACTTTTGGAGCTATCTCCCCCTATATTTATATTTCTCCCTTCATCCTCCACCCTGGACGGATCCATCTGGTCAAAAAGTGTAACCGGACGCCTCCTCATGAGGAGTTCGGCTGGGGAAAATCCTGAAGCTAGGGGGGTTGTTCTGTAGCAGATGAGGAACTGACACAGATGAAGGTTCAACTCACCGGGACCCATGCGCCGCAGTGCATCTTTCGTACTGCGCACTTGGCACTCTATCTGACCGTTTGTGGCGGGGTGAAACGGGGCAGCGGTAATGTGCCTGATGGCGTTTCTTTCAATAAACGTCTTGAACTCCGCAGACGTGAAAGTACTAGCGTTATCGCTAACGAGGACGTCTGGCAGGCCGAAGCAGGCAAAGACCTTGCGCAACTGTTTAATGGTTGCCGCAGAGGAGGTGCTGTTCATGGGGATTACTTCTAACCATTTGGAATAGGAGTCGACTATCAGCAGAAACATGGACCCGCGGAAGGGGCCAGCGAAGTCGACATGAATCCGGGACCATGGCCCGCGGGCCGTGTCCCATTCTCTATGGGGTAGCCGGGACTCCTCGGGTCGAGAGCTCTGGCAGCTCTCGCACGTGCCCACTAAACGTTCTATGTCCGCGTCTATCTGGGGCCACCAAAAGAAACTCCTGGCCAGAGCCTTGGAGCGCACTATTCCCGGGTGACTGGTATGCAGTAGCTTCAGTACCTTAGCCCTTAGCTTTTCTGGAATAACTACCCATTGGCCCCAGAGTAGACAGCCCCTTTCCAGGGAAAGTTCCACTCTACGCCTGAAAAATGGCTTGAAATGCTCCTCGGGGGGGGGGGGGGGGTAGTGGGCCACCCTTTCCTAACCCAGGAACTAACTTGGGCCAGCATCTTGTCAGCCGCCGTGGCCTTGGCGAGGTCGGCCGGGACGATGGGGGGTGAGTCGAGGGACTCGATCAGAAGGACTTGGTGGTCCTGCTCTACCTCGCATGCGGGATCCCCTAAACTAGGGAGGGGAGATCGGGACAGCGCGTCCGCATAGGAGATCTCCTTCCCTGGGCGATAGACCAGCTCATACTGGTAGGCGTTGAGGAAGATGGCCCAACGCAGCATCCTGGGGGATAGAATTTGTGGGGTGGGTTTGCCGGTAGTGAAGATCCCCAGAAGTGGCTTGTGATCCGTCACTACTGTAAACTCGCGGCCGTATAGGAAATCGTGGAACTTCTTTGTTCCCGCGATTATGGCCAGGGCCTCCCTATCTGTTTGCGCGTAATTGCGCTCGGCTTTTGAGAGGGACCTTGAGTAGTACGCCACCGGGGCTTCCCGCCCGCTCTCCAACACGTGGCACAGAACCTCCCCCACCCCCACTGGGGACGCATCACAGACTAAAACCACTGGGTTTTTTGGATCAAAGTGGGTCAGGACAGCATCTGAGGATAGGAGTGTCTTAAGCTCCTTGAATGCTTTCTCCTGCCTGTCCCCCCACCGCCAAGCCGCGTCCTTCTTAAGTAGCGCATGCAGTGGCTCCGCAACCGATGCCTTCCGAGGCAGGAAGGAATGATAGAAATTTAGGAGCCCTAGAAATGACTGCTGCTCCGGTTTCGCGGTGGGGCGAGGGGCGTTTTTCACGGCCGCAACCTTGGACTCTGAGGGTTTGATTCCGTCCGGGGTTATCTTAAAACCTAGAAACTCGACCTCCCTCGCAAAGAATACACATTTGTCCCTCTTCAGTCGAAGTCCTGCCCTCTCGAACAGTGAGAGGACCCCATCTAGCCTCTTTGCTAACTCTAATTCGCTCCCCGCCGTTATCAACACATCGCCGAAGTATGGGAGGACGCCTGGAAGCCCCTTTAAAAGGCGTTCCACGAGGGACTGGAAAATTCCGGGGGCCGAATTCACGCCAAACTGAAGGCGCGTTACCTTAAACGCCCCCTTGTGCGTCACGATCGTTTGCGCAGCGGCAGCAGCCGGGGTTACAGAGAGCTGCTGATATGCCTGGGCCAGATCTAGCTTGGCAAAACACCTCCCCCCATGTAACGTGGCCAGCAAATGGCTGACCACGGGCACCGGATATGCATTTGGCCGAATGGCCTTATTGATCGTACATTTATAGTCCGCACAAATCCTGACCTCCCCGTTTGACTTAAGGGCTGTAACAATCGGCGTTTCCCACTCCGCCGAATCAACTGGAACCAAAATCCCCTGCCCCACCAATTTGTCCAGTTCCGCCTCGATCTTGTCCTTGAGGGCGAAGGGTACTCTCCTTGGCTTGAGGCGGATGGGCCGGATTTCTGGGTCCAGCTCAAAGGAAACTGGGGGGCCCTTGTACGTCCTGAGCCCCTTCTTGAAAACGTCCGGGTGCGCGTTGCACACGTCCCGCATTGGGTCAGTCTCGATGGCGTTAATGCCGGACAGTTCGATTCCCAGGGGAGCGAACCACTGCGTTCCCAAAAGGCAGCATCTCCCCCCCTTGAGGACCACTAGGGGCAATTTCTCGGAGTAATTCTTGAACTTCACCTTGAAGTTCCCCACCCCCAACACTGGGATCCCATTCCCCTGCACATCCCGTAGGTGTGACTTCATGGCCCGCAGCTTGGGCCGCTTATCTGGGGGAATATGCATAAACTCTTTTTGTGACAGGATGGAATAAGATGACCCCGAGTCTATCTCCATCCTCACTGGGAGCCCCTGTAACAGTACCTCTACGAAAAACCGCCGGTGCTCCAGGCCCACGCGGTTCACGCCTTCCTCGCTGTAGTTGGCTGAGACCTTCCTGGTGCCAGCCGCCTTCCGTTGGTGTGTCTGGGGATGGCTCGAAACGCCCTTGTCCTTGACTCGCCCGCGCCTGCATACTCTGGCGATGTGTCCTTTTCGGCCGCAATTGTGACACTCGGCCTTTCGGAACGGACACCTCGTGCGGTCGTGGGATGCCCCACAACCGTCGCAGCGGCAGTCTTTCCGTTCGCGGGTCTGCCGCTTCTCTCCTCGTTTCTTGATCCTCTGGACGTCGTCATCCTCGCTGGAGCAGGGATCCGCCGTCGTGGACGACTCCTCGGACATCGTTGGTGTGCCGGCGGGCGGCTTGGGGGCCCGCCAGGCCGTCTTCGCTGGTGTCCACCGGGCCCTGTACTGGTGACTTGGCCCTTTCGGACGTGGCCCCTCGGGACTTGAACACCCTGACCCCGCTCCTGGCCGCCTCGGCCGCTTGGGCCTCCCGCAGTACCTCATTGAACGTGAGGCGGTAGTCGCGGGTCATCAGCTTCCTCTGGAGCTCCTCGTCCCTCAGACCACACAACATGCGGTCTCAGAGGGCCTGGTCCAGGTCATCCCACTGGCAGTGCACCGCTGCAAGCCTGAGGGCCGCCACGTAGGCGGACACGGATTCGCCCGGTCGCTGGTCTCGCCTGTGGAACGCGACCCGGGCTGGGAAGATCGAGACGGGAGGCTGGAAATGCTCGCCCAACAACTCCAGAATGCGGTCGATGGGCACCACGTCCACCTTCTGGGGGGCCACCAGGATATGCAGCGTGGCCGGTCCCACCTGGGCCAGGAAGTGGGAGCGCATTTTCGCGGCGGCGTCGATGCCTGCGGCTTCCATCGCGTGCCGAAACTGGCACTCGTAGAGCTCCCATTGTTCGGGCTCACTGACATCGAACTGGTAAGGCTTGACCTTGGGATTCGCCATCAATCCCATCCTCGTCGCCAATTTAGTGTCTTGCATGGAAGACAAAGAAGGAGTCGCAGTGAGGACTAACGCAGGTTTATTGTTTGATGATCAGGATGAACATATGGTAATGGCGGAGGTACATCACATTATATACAGTAGCACAATACATTTGAATCTTGCTGCACGGTAGCTCATTGGCTGCTACCGGCGTGACATCGTCCAAGTCACGCCCATCATCTGCAGGTAGTGATAGTGCGGGAAATGTTCCCGCGGCTGTCGGTGATTTGGGGAATGTGGACCATGTGAGTTGAACGCTCGCAGCTGCCCTCTATGGGCAGCTTACTCGCGTTCCTTTAACAGCTGAGCTACATTGTAATTGTGATCAGGTTACATTCATACATTTCTTAAAGCAACATTGTACATACATAACATTTCCTTCAGATGTTCATATCATATAATTATATAGGAATGGCTACTTAGCATTACAAGACAGCTTACTCCCCCCCCCCCCCCCGTGTCCCAATCAAACCCTGATATGCCAATGCGAAGCCATTTTCTTGGCTTTGTCGTTGGCCAAACTTAAGTCCTCATTGGTGCATGTTTCTGGCAATAATCAGCAGACCAGTAAATGAGCCAAATTCTGTTTCTCTCCACATTCACACAGCATGTTTTTGTCCGCCAGCAGCACCTTACATTTAAGCAGTCCAACCCTCAGCCTATTCAGAGTCCACCAAGTGCCACAGGGGAGGTTGAGTTCCTCATCCATAGCCTCCTTTAATGTTGTTCCCTGTCTGGTGAGCTCCTTCCTCCATTTTATAATTTGGTTTTGCTCTTGCGTACACTCAAGAATGTTTGTTCTTGTCATAAAGCTCTTCCTGGATCTGAGTCAGTGGACTTGAGTCTCATAACCATTCAGAGGATGTCGAGGGTCATTCTCTTACTTAGTTCTCTCAGTGTCTGCTGCTACTTCTCTCCTGATCTTAGGTGGAGCCATACCAACAAGAGGGTATATTTTCTCAACTGGTGTAGGTTTGAGGCATGTTATCACTATACGCATGGCTAAGGCAGCTTATAATTTTTCTGCATGTTCTCAATGGGGGTGGGGGGAGAGAAACATCTTTCACATCAGTTAGTTGATCGAGAGTAAATACTGTATTCCATTTCTGGCCCAAATCTTCCAGATTAATGATGACCTAAAAATCTTTAGCACTGGATTGCACCAGACTGAAATTCTCATATGTAAATGAGTCAAACTGAAATTGTCTTGCCAAATCTGACCAGATTCTATGTGTAGCTTCAGCACCCTAGTGTTATATTGCTAAATTCATCCAGCACAGCCCATGGGGATGAAGTTGCCTTATTATAAGAGCAAAAAAACTTTGTTAGTATAGGTAAAAGTCTGGACACCCAAAGCCTCACTCCTTGAATGGTTGCTGCCTGCTGTAGCTTTTGAAGAGAGAATCTAAAGGGATAGGATTCCCAAATAAACTTTCAGAATAGGCCACTGAACCTCTTAAGTATCCATTTAGGTATGCAGTTATGCACACAAAGATGTTCATTTTCAGTGTGTGTTATGTATGTTAACTGTGTTTTCTGACAGGAGTGGAATGTATCTTTTCTCATGTATCTATTCTTATGCAAATAAGTGGATCGAAAAATGTGCACACTCTGTTAGCCAATGGGCTTGTTCTATTATTGTTACTGTTACTGTTTATAGTGTATATAAGTCCGAGTTTTGCCCTATCCAAACTGTGTTCAAACCCCACTAATAAAGAGCTGAATTTCACTACTTCATTCGTCTGCTTCTTCATTCCTTGAACACAAAAGAGTGTTTCGTCTATCCCCTGAAAGTAAGTGCTAAGATTTCCTTTCTGTCTAGAATCAGTTTTATTGTGGATAATAGCGGCTTTAAATTCCACTTAGTTATTTGACTAAGATCCATGAGCACACAAATCCCTAAGTAGATGAGGGCTTTCAGGCACTATTGAAAATTTCAGATTGAGAACACCTCTTGTGATCCATGTTTACCTAGTTGCATCAGGTCTGTTTTATTTCTGTTTATTTTATACCTAGAAAGATGTCAAAAATCTTCATTCAAATTTACCGACAATGGAGATGTTAGGATTACTAATAAATAATATTTTGTTTATTAGTAATCCTAATCCTCATAAATAGCTGTTTTAAATTCCCTGTTTCCCATTTTAAGACCCTCAGTCTTTTCTTCCAGCCAAATTTCACTCACCAGGGGTTCTGAACAAATCTGATAAGTGACATGATAGTGATGAGTGATGGGTGACAGGCTTGTCTCCTGCCACTTTCTAATAGAAATGCCTTAGATATCTTGCTATTGGTGATAATTTAGGGTACCTGAGAGGCATACAGGATGTGGATCCACTGTAGAAATAGAGATAAGGTACCAGATTTTTTTAAAAGCAATGAAGAGAAATTTTGAATACACTTTACCAAAGGCCTTCTCTGCCTCTATTGATAATGTTGCACGAGGCTTTTTCTTCTTCATGCATCAAAATCACATCTACTAAAAGCTGCATGTTTACACTGCCCCATATTGAATAAAACCTCCCTGACTCGGCTGGATGAGGAAACTATCACCTTTTGCAAATGGTTGGTTAGTGCATATATCAGAATTTCAATGTCCATATTGATATGAGAGATTGGTCTATATAATTTGTGCAGAGGATATGGTCCTTTCCTGCTTTGGAATGATAAAGACGTGTTTTTTGCATCATTTAAGGAAAAGTGTGGGGAATCAAAATTGAACATCCAGCCACTTATTATTGAAGGGAATTGCGTGGAACAGGTCTTGGTGTTTCAATTTCTGGGAATGGAGCTGAGGGATGATCTAACATGAGCAAACACCATAGATCTGATGAAGAGAGCACAGCAGAGGTTATACTTCTTGAGAATCCTCAGGAAGAACAATCTTTCAAAGGACCTGCTGTTGGCATTCTACCACTGTACCATAGAGAGTGTGTTAACCTATGGTCTGTGTGTATGGTTTGTGAGTTGTACAGCTAGGGAAAGAACAATGCTGTCCAGGGTCGTAAAGACTGCGGAGGGGATAATCCGGCATACTCTTCCCACTCTAGATCAAATCTATGCCACCAGACGTTATAAGAAAGCTGTAGAGATTGTGCAAGATAGTACACACCCCAGAAATGATCTCTTTCAGCTTCTGTCTTCTAGAAGAAGGTATAGGTATTGATATTTGTTCTGATATTGTAATGCTGTGTTTTGTTTTAGTGTTTATTTTACTGTTGTGAACCACCTTGAGTTGCCCATTGGGGAAGAAAGGCGGTATAGAAATAAACCTAATAATAATAATAATAGGGTCATAAAGACCAGGACCAGCCACTTGAGAAATAGTTTCTACCCAAAAGCGGTTCTGGCTTTGAATGCAGTGAAATGCCGTCTATGAGGGAGCTTCTGTATATAGTTTTTAGAGTTTTAGAGCTTTAGAGCTTTTTGGGGGTAAAATTTGTATATGTGGGGTGGGAGTATGTTAATAATTTTGTATAGTTTTATTTTGTTTAGGTTTTGTTAGGTCGATAAGTGGTTTTTCAATCTCCTTCTGTGCAGGACAATGAAAATAAAGATTTATCTATCTATCTATCTATCTATCTATCTATCTATCTATCTATCTATCTATCTATCTATCTAATCTATCTATCTATCTATCTATCTATCTATCTACAAAAGCCTGCATATACATACTTTAAAACCTAGATACAAGGACATCCTGAAACTTTTTACCTTCCACGGGGAAACCATCTGAACTCAAGGCCTTCCCTATTTTCATTTTTCCAAATCCCCTCCTGTAGCTCCTCTTTTCCCAAAGGCCATGACAAATAGTCTTTCTAAACTGTAAGCCATGGCAGGCTTAGATGCATTGAACTCTGCTTCAACAGAGTCTCCAATCTTACAATACAGCTTCTAATAAAATACTCGAGTGTTCATTAATGCTCACTAATGATGTATGAGTCTCATCAGCTATCTCCACTGTGAGGGTGAAATAATGTCCGATTCTCTGCTGCCTTAGGTATCATGCTATCAACCTCCCTGCTCTCTTTTGATTCTCCCAGTACCTTTGCATCAAGCAAACGAGAGGAAATTCTGCCTTAGAGGAGTGCAAGTGTTTAGTTCATACTTTGCAGCCTGCAACTTCTAATATGTCTCAGAAGTTGGGTTGGTTGCAAATTGAGGATGCAACTTCACAGCACAAAAAATGTGAATTTTTCTACTGTGAAGTTGCACTGGTTTCTCCAGGTTAATTTGCTCCAGTAGACCATGTAGGAGAAAGGTTGAAATTGAAATGTCAACCTTGCTCACAGCATGTTAAAATACTCCCATTCTGGTGGACTTGATCCATGAAAGCCAACATTAAAATACAGCAGATAGTCTTTAAAGTGCCACAACGTTTTTTGTTTTGTTTTATTTACTCTCTCATAAATTTGTTATCTTTGTTTCTCATAATGATGCCTTCTCTTGCTTTTGTTGTTCTTCTGTTTTTAGTAATGAATCGGGTTTGCTGTTCTTGTAGTTCCATTTTGCTTCTTTTTTGGTCTTA
Source organism: Bradypodion ventrale (assembly GCA_035047345.1). Taxonomy (NCBI): domain Eukaryota; kingdom Metazoa; phylum Chordata; class Lepidosauria; order Squamata; family Chamaeleonidae; genus Bradypodion; species Bradypodion ventrale. Next base: position 114,205,666 of record JAWDJE010000005.1, on the reverse strand, counting down.
TTATGCTTTTGAACTTCAAACTTTTTCACCTTGTTTTGCTTTTCAACAGGTTCTTTAGGAGGTACACCCAAAGCATTCGTAGCAGCTTTTCGTTTCTTTGGGATTTCAGTCTTTGTTAGGGACCTTTTTGTGTGTGTGAGCCTCAAGTAGATCCAAACTAGGAATGGCAAGTGGAAGAGCTTCATTCACTTTTTTTCTGCTCTTATTCTTTGATATTGCATATCTTAGGAGGTTTGAGGGTTTGGGTGGTTTGGAAGGTTTAACCAGTTTGGAAGGTTTGGAAGTTTTTATTGCTTTTGGAGTCATTTTCTTAGGGCCTTCTTCAACCTGTAGTGGCCATGGAGATGGTGGCAGTGATGGTGTTGGAAATATATTTCAGTAATATCTTTAGGACTCGTCTAGCTCCTGCCAACCTAGCAGTTCGAAAGCAAGAAATTGCAAGTAGATAAATAGGGACCACTTTGGTGGGAAGGTAAACAGTGTTTCGTGCACTCCTGTGTCTAGTCATGCCTGCCACATGACCATGGAAACGTCTGCAGAAGCAGACAGTGCTGGCTCTTCGGCTATGAAACAGAGATGAGCACTGAACCTTAGAGTTGGATACGACTAGCTTTCAAGCAAGGGTGACTTTTAATTTCTTAACTACTCACAAAAAGATTGTCTATGTTCGAATGAGGGAGAAGAATCAGGTCTATACTGTACTTCAAAAAGTTATAATTCTCAAACTATTTAACCAAATGTCATCAAATTGGGAACTAAACAATGTCAACCTGTCTGCTCCTACTATACCAAATGTTATGCTGATTCAAAGCCCAATTTGAAAGTACTTTTTTATTTAGGATGCCCCCATTTTTTTTTTTTAGAACATTGATTTGCTCTGCTACATGATCTTCTTCTTCCATGTCTAGGTCAGACATGAAACTGTCAAAATGAAGGTACCTTTGGGTGAGTTCATCCTGCAGTTCCTTTCACCTGACCTAGTGTGAGAAAGATTAGCCAGCAACACAAGGTTGCTGTTATCAGGGTACGCCCAATTGTGGTTCAAAAATACCACAATCTTTGAGGATGCTCTTTTTTATATACCCCTGCTACATATCATAGAACGAAATAGTTGTTGGGGAACTTTTTCATAAGTAAATTTGCACAGTGGGAAAGCTCCAGTTTCCTTCATAAGGTGGTACCTTCTCTACTTATTTATTTATTTATTTAGATTTGTATAGCCACCCAATCACCAAAGCAACTCCGGGTGGCTTCCCAGGTTTCTGCTCTCCTCATGAGTCCCTGGCTAGAAAAAGCTAAGTGTCAAAAAGTGATTTTGGACCTGCTGTAGCAAATCATGATTCTACTCATGAGGATGTGCTTTAATAAACAGCTCTCATAGCAAATATTATGGTTATAGAGCTCTGAACAAAGTGTAGAGGACTTCAGGAAGAACTATAAGGGAAGTAAGAAGATAATGGTGACCCCTACCATTTGATGCATTAATTTTTAAAGTAAGGGAGGGCCCTCAGTTGTTGTCAGACTCCAGTTCTATTCACTTGCACTACAATTAGCAAAAATAACTATGGCTGATGACAGTTACACACCAACACTACTTCGAGGGTCATAAGTTACCCACTCATGCTTTTTTGTTGACCCACCCCCCAACACCATTCCATCCGACCTGGGATGACAAACCTGGAAGCAGAAGCAGACACGTTTACGATAGCTGTAAATGTGCCTGTGCATGCACAAATGTGTCTGTCATAGTTTACGACAGTGTTTGCAATGGGGGAACTATGTGTCTGGCTCACAGTGCAGTCTGAGGGGGAGTTGTCCGGCTCGTGGCACACTAAGGTTAAAAACCTGCTGTATAGGGATGAAATGCCTACCATTATGTGGAATCAGACTGCTAATATCCTGTGCTGACCTTACCTCCAAATAAGCCAAATTAAGACAATAACTGTTTGAAATGTTCTCCATATACGTTATTTAGGTGCAGGATGAAATAAATCCCACTGAAATTGGTGGAGTTTCAATGAATGATTCATTGAATGATTCATGTTGATTCAGTAAATTCATCCTTTATTACTGAAGCTGGGTGGGTTTGTGTCTTTCCCCCTCAGTTTATGTTGTGTGTTTGAGCACAACCCACTCTTACTTGCTTTATGATCCTATTTTAAGTGCACTTAATTATTACTGTGTGTTGCTTTTCCCAGTGACAATACCAGTTTTATGTTCTAGTAGTGCTTACTCTAACTTTGACATATGTGTCATTTTGAAAGGCACACAGTGACCATTGCCAAACCTAGCTGGAATCAAATTTGTTCACATCAAGGGAGTCTCAAGTTAGTTCCAGATAAGTCCCATTTCAGTGTATTTAATCTGGCTATTAATTTTTGCTGGACTGTGCCTTGTACAAATGCAAACTATGAATGTTTAAAATGCTCACTATGAATGTTTATGTAGATGCCACTATTTGTCTTTCTATTGAGATGGCCTTATGTGCATGGTCATTTACATGCACAATTTGTCGAAGTCGACTTGATCCACGAAAGCTCACATTAAAATTTAACAGTTAGGCTTCAAAGTGCTACATTTTTAATTTTGTTTTGTTCGTTCTCTGATATGCACTAGTTTCTCATAGCTAGGATTAGATTGGGGCCTATGTAACATTTTAAAGATTTACTTTAACTTCATGCAAAATCTGATGGGTGGGGTATAAATATAATAAATAAAATAAACGAAAACTAGGAAATAAATTTGACTGAAATCTATGGAGCCTCTATGTGCCTTTATATATTGTTGTTCATGTAACTCAGGGATGGATTGAAAGAGTGCTATTAAAAACTGTGAAGAGCCAGGTTAATTGGGGTGGTGCCAGTTTGCAGCTGATCACAGTAGTGGCCAACTAGGCTTTTAAAAGGTTGCTGGAAATCTTTCTCAAATGAAACACAGGCATGATGCAGCCAAAATGAAGTGTTTTTAAGTCCTGCTGTTTTCAATGAATTGTTCAGCTAATGTGGTATAGTGGTTAGAAGAGTGGGACCAGGTCCATGAGACCCAAGTTCAAACACCCACAGAGGAATGAAGACCAGTGGTTGACTTTTGGCTAGACAGTATGTTTCATTCTGGTCTGCCTCACCAGGGTCACATGAGCAGAAACAGCCTGGGATGGGATGCAGACCATTTATGCTGATTTGAATGTTTTTAAAGAAGACAGGATAGAGATTAAATGAAACATTTTAATGAACAGCAAAATAATTTTTAGGAAGAGAAAGAAATCTTAATATTGGCTGGATTGTGTCCTAAATCACTGTGTTTAAAGACTAGATGTATTTTCTTCTACAATGGATTAGAAAATTTAGACTCCATTTTCATAATTGCAAATTAGGCTGATCCCATTCAAAACTGACTTTTAAATGATGCACCTGATAATGTATTAACATATCTTTACCTGTGTTCTTTCTGTAGCACATCTTGTAACACAGACGTCAACGGTCCGGCTTATTCCTGGGCCCTCTGCTCTCTTCTGTGAACCGGATAACTAAGATCAACTAATGATACAGAAGTACAGTACCACACTTATAGTGGAGTATTTGCATGGTTTCTTGGGTGTCTGTTTTATAAATGAATGATACCAGAGAAAAACCAAAGGAAAAAGATATCCAGGAATCTTTGCAAGAACTTACAATCCATTGAAATGAAGGACTCAACAGTATTCAAGTGGGGGGCAGCAAAAAGAGAAAGAAAAATGGAATGAGCTTTATACCACCTTAAAAGTTAGGTTTATTTGGGGGACAAGGTTTCGTAGCTGCATCCGTCATAAGCTTATAGCACAATAAATTTGCTAACCATTAAGGCCTCACAAGAGAACTTCCAAACTATCTGAATAAAGCATGTTTGCTCATGTTTTTACCTCATTTGAGAAAAGATAACTGACATTGGTATATAACAGTGGTGAATCTTTTAGAGACCGAGTGCCCAAACAAATGGGCGGGGCAAACTCTGTGCTGGGGTGAGGTAGGAAGTGCTCCCATTGGGCTAATGGGCAGAGTAAACTCTGTGCTGGGGTGAGGTAGGAAGTGCTCCCATTGGACTCCACAGAGGGTGGGGCAAACTGTGCTGGGGCAACGGCGTGAGTACCGACGGTGATAGGTCTGACCACCAATGGTATATAAGATCACTTTGCTCTAGAATCCAAAGAGAAAGGCACTGCTTGTTTGAGCTAACATACAGCCTTTTCCTAGTCTGCATTGAGCATGTTTCCACACAGGGCCACTCTAGCTATGACGAATTAAGGGCACAACCTGAATTCTATCCTCTATATCCGTTCTATTTAAAGCCTCTTGTACAAAGTTTGACTCTTGAATGATGCACCAGAGCTGCTTCATTTTGGCATCAGCAGCTTTTTAACAGCTGGATTGCCCAGAAGGACATACTAACATTTTCAGTGCTTCATTTAACTCCAATGGGAATGACTATCGCTTCACTGGCTTGTCTCAAATGGGTTGGAGTAAAAAAGAATTTGGCTTACACAATGCAGACATGTTATATAAAATGCAGTGCAATCCCTTGATACCTAATGGGATAGGAGGAGAAGTGCTCAAAACAAGTTTGGAGCTGGAGTGAAGTGACTGTCTTGACTCCAAAGCCGAGCCTGCTTGCAAGCAAACCATCTCCAGACCTTTCCAATTCAACCATAGAAAAGGTTAATGTTAAAGATTGATTTTGATTATTATAAATATGTTGTTCGCTGGTGCTTGGTTAGCAAATTCAGCATTGATGTTTCTTAGAGTTGCCAGGTTTCAAATCAGGAATGCCAAGTTATCTAGCCAGAGAGAGAAAGTTCCTACTGTCTCAGTGCCTCTGTTCCTTTTCCCCAGATTGCCTCCCATTGGCTGTGGGACAAAACTGAAGCTTCGTTTGCTTTAGCAAGTGAGAGAAGATAAAGTTCAGAACCAGAAAAGGCGTAATGGTAGCTTATCTCATGGTATGACCAATCCTGCATGTGAATGTATAATCTCTAAATCATAGCCTGCTCAGGGTACTGTATATTATTACTGGCTTAATTCTCCATATTCACAGAAAATGTGTCCTGTATTTCTGTGAAGACAGAGAAATTCAATCAATATAACATTTACTTGCTTGCAATCTATGCCATACTGTATGTACAAAAGATATAGTAAATGGCTGAGATAATACTATTGAAGTACCCCATTTCTAGTTAAAATTTCTATTTTAACATTTTAATTTGATTTTAATGTTGCCTACATTCAGTGGTGGGATTCAGCAGGTTCACCCATTCGCCAGAACCAGTAGCAGAAATTCCAGCTGGCCCCACTCATCTAAGTTTTGAAACAAAATAGTCCTAATTTAGGTGTAAAACAGGGCTTTTCCCCTGGTCATGCCCACCATACCATGCCCACAGAGTAGGTAGTTAAAAAAATTGAATCCCACCTCTGCCTATATTTTATGCGGGGACTGTGGTGGCTTAGTGGTTAAGAGGCTGAATTTGATTACCGGAAGGTTGGTAGTTCAGCAGTTCCATACCTGAGTACTGCAGGATGGAATGAGCTCCCATCTCTGTCCCAGCTCCTGCCAACCTTCAGTTCGAAAGCAAGAAATTGCAAGTAGATAAATAGGGACCAGTTCGGTGGGAAGGGAAACAGTATTCTGTGCATGCCAGTGTCTATTCATGCCTGCCACATAACCACAAAAACATCTGCAGATGCAGATAGCGCTAGCTCTTTGGCTATAAACAGAGATAAGCACTGAACCGTAGAGTCAGATACAACTGGCTTTCGAGCAATGGCGATCTTTACCTTTACCTTATATTTTATACATGTCCATAATAACCTGTATTTCATATATTGTACATCTATAATTTTAAACTGTGCAATGCTCTAATACAAATAAAGACTGGTTTTATGGTTTATAGAAACAGGGAATGTGATGATACAAACACAATTATATTGAACTCTGCACAGACAGATATGCATCATTTGTCTTTTGCACATATATGTATCACAAACTCTCTTTAAAACACACAACAGTTTCTTGAAAATTAGATTCTATCCCTGATTTGTGTAGGTGTGGATAAGGAAGGGCATTAAGCTGGGAATCAGTGTTAATACAATGTTATTCTTTTGTTTGTAAAGGTATTTTTTGAATGTTGGAAAACACAGAACCATTCCAAAAATGACAAAATAATTTTGGATCGCCTATCCATCTTGAAAGCATCAAATGTCAATATAGCTTTTTATTTCATTATTTTGATGTGGGAAACTAGATACAAACAAAGCATTTTTGCAATATATAGAGAAGTATCTAATAATCAGAAGGTAAACTGACTGTTGCACTGCATATAGCCTTCCTAGTTGTCTGACCAAATTGCCTAACACTTTAAGAGAACACTTGTAAGATTTTGTAAAATTTGCAAAGTTTTGCTAAAGCATGCAGTGAACATAGTACATAAAGCAAAGAAGACGCAAATTGATTAATAAGCACGCAAAAGGTAACAAAACACAGGCCCAACTGGTCAGTTAAAAACTAGTCGAGAATTAAAATAAATGGGATGCTCTGACCAAAGAAACAAACTATAAATTTCCACATCTTTCAGCGGCAGAGTTAGGCATGTATTTAATACTTTCCCACTGTAGTCAATGGAACTTTGAGAAGTTTAACTTTGCATGGATGCAGGTCCAGCCAAGGGTGAAAACACTTAAATCAGTGGGGAAATACTATATGTGAGGGCATCCCATCCAATTCATCTTTCACTAGACACTGTCAGAGAGGTGGGCTGACAATTGGTATATACCTCTCATTCCAACCGATTAGATCGTAAAAATCACAATACAAGCACAGGTAGGCTAGCTATTAATCCAATTGGTTCAGAGCCTGTTTAACCACTGAATGTAGTTCTGCTGTGAGCTACCAGCTTTAGGGAGATATAGTTAGGAGTGGATTACATACACACTGTGTCCTTTCCCCCTACAGCCGACTAGAAATTCAAATATTGTATTAAGAAATGGGGCTACTCCTCCTGAAATAACTGCTTTCAAGGGCTAAGAAGGATGCCCAGAAGCATGACCTTGATTTATATTATAGCAAAGTTAATGAAATATGTTTATTCATCATAATGATAACTTACAAATGGCAAACAACATGAGGTGTTGCTTGTTAAATACCAGTTCTGAAAAGCTCAATAATGGATTGCTTCCCACATTGGAGTTTTTGGCTTACATTTCTGCATGATGACTTTCCAGACTTTTCTCCTTTTCCGTCTACAAATCTGAATTGTTGTTTTAGATGAGTTAGCATTAATTCTGATGGGTTGCACACCTTCTCTGAATAATAATAGGCTTACCAGTGGTAACATGTACACGGCATGCAATTAACCAAGTTAATGCAATCCCTGATTAAATATGCAAACGTCTTAAATGTTCAGAAACCTGCTAACTAATGGGATGGTCACATCCTCCCATCAGGAAGCGTGTAAGCTGTCATTTTCATTTCTTTTTATGAGAAAATGTCATTATGCATTTGTTGCCACCTCCCACCTTTTTTTCCCCCGTAGCTTCTTCAACTCAAACTCAAGTCAACAATTTTGTGTTCAAATATTTGTGTGTGGCCTTTAAAACTGGAAGCAAAGAAAAATTCTCTACTGTCTGTTGACACAGCTGTGAATGAGCGAGGTGCCTGCACATAGATCTCCTTGAAGATTTTAAAAATTTTCTTTTCATCATCCCACTGGAATATTTGGGAGAAGGTATAGTCACTTCCCAAGGCTAGGTAGTGCTTATTCTGAAAGGTGAAGGGCTGAAGGGTCATGGCTCCTCGAGAAGGGAGAGCCTGGATCTCCACAAACTGTTTGCTATTCCACTTCATCACTCTTGAGTCGCCAATGTATCTTGTGAGAAAGATATACAGGGCATCTTGTATCCGGAAGCTTTTCACAGCCAACACATCTTCCATGTTGGGGATCTCACTATGTGGGAGAAACTTTTTGGAGTTTTTGTTCCATTGAAGGATAATGGGAAGCTGTGACCGGCTTGACAAGATTAAATGAGATTTTCCATCTATATCAACAAATTCAGCATCTGTGTCTCGGAACCATTCATGCAGCGATTGGTATGAGTAGAATCCTTTATCGTTCCATTTATAAATTGTTGTCAAACCAGCTTTTGAACTGTCTGCAATGATGAAGAATGTTTCACTATCTATCTGAAAAAGCTCTATATCATTTGGCTTTGAAATGCGGGAAACTTCTATGTCCTGGAATTTAACAAATTTTGTCCAGCTTTCCTCATATTTATAAATGTGTGAGCCACCAAAAAGTTGGGCCACCACCACAAAAATCTGGTCCTCAATCAAGATAGCTTTGCATCCCACTATGGACTGACCTGTTGGCTCAAACAGAAAAGCAGTATTAACAGGGTACACTTAAGTCAATATGTTTGTATTGCAATGTGTGTACCTCTTTTGGATAACAGCAAAACAAACATACAATAATAGTGCATGCGCACACATACACACGCTACCAGCTAGTAGTGCATAAAAGTTGAATAAAGCAAAGTAAAACTCAGGTAATGTCTTGAGCTAATACATCATCTCATACAGTTAAACAGATGAATCATTATGCTTCTATAAGAAGGGATACTTGGAAAACTCTTGCCGGTCCATGGCCCAGTTTGGTTGGGGACCCCTGCTCTAGTTATAATTGGACTATGCATTATGCTGGCTAAAGCTGATGGAGAGGAAAAGTTATCCATCCCTATTATAAAGCCTAGTATATGGATGTTTCCACAAAGACAATCTTGAAAATATTCTTTAAAGCAGCCTTCCCTGACCATTCTCTCTCTAGATGTGTTGAACACATTTTATCCTAGCAAGCATGACAGATGAAAACTGTAACCCAGCATATCAGAAAGGCACCATCAAAGGGAAGGGGTCCTTCAGAATATAACTACCTGCACAATGTGCAAAACTAATGCACTGCTACTGGTTTTTTGAGAACTGCTTTCATTTAAAAGTTTGCAAATCAACTTAATAGCTTAGCAGGCTTCACAACACTATGTTTCTGAAGGCAAAGGCAGCTAAACACACTGCTACAAAACTAGAAGCAGAGCTGACTTAAGTAGCAAAGTGTGTGCGATCATCCTCTTAACAGTTTTTATATCTTGGGAAGCTGCAGATTAACTTGATTGGTGACTGGTAACTGAGGGGGAGGGAAATCAGCTCTGCTTACACATTGATTTTTCAGACATTGCAGCACTGAAGAGATTAACTTTTAGCATCTCCAGTTGCTGAACTGCACAATCCATTGAAAGCCCTTTCTATCCTTTGGGAGACTCAGCAAAATGAAAGTGATTCAGTTAAGCATCTGGGCATAAAGCAATACAGCAGTCTCCTTCGGCTTCCTTGCTAATGACAAATCTAAGTTTCCACAAGACTATTTTAATACTGTGCTGGCTGGAATCCTACATGCAAGGATAGGGAAATTGTAGTAAATGGTACCTCACTCAAAGAGCATAATGCGTTCCGCAGGATTGCTCTTTAAGCGAGTTTGCTCTTTAAGCGAAGCACCATTGTAAGTGACCAATTGTGACTTCTGGCAGGGGTGATTGCGAACCCCGATTTAGTTGTTAAGTGAGTTTTTGGTCGGTTTTAGTTGTTAAGAGAGGCGACCATTTGGAGAAAATTCTGCTCTTTAAGTGAGTTAGTCTCTAAGCGAGGTGCTCATTATGTGAGGTTTTACTGTACTCTGGTTTCTGTTGAACGGCTTCTTCCATTGTCTCCCATCATGGTTATTGGCTACAGTAGACCCTCGTATAACAACATTGCTTGGTTCCCCAAGTAGCGTTGCTATGCAGAAAACGTCGTTATTTGAATAACGACAAAAATGTCGTTATTCAAATAATGATGGTATTTTTACCGTTGTTATCTGAATAACGACATCGTTATCCGAATAACAACAGTAAAAATACCATCGTTATTCGAATAACGACATTTTTTGTTGTTAATTGAATAATCACAAGGGGAGCATCGTAGCATCATTAATCAAAAATGCTATTCGAACGCATTGTTAGGCGGGGGTCCACTGTACTGCTGATGCAAGCTACAGTTACCTATCTTTGCTATATATACTTCTCTATGAATATGCTCACTCGCTCTTGCTCTCTACACACACACAATGAAATCCTTCATATGCCTACTCAAGTCAAAAGCAAATTCCATTGTGTTAGCTGAGTATAGAGTTGCATCCTAGATTCCACTTAATTCAACAGGACCTACTTCCAAAAAAATATGCTGTAAACTGTCCTGTCAATGTTTTAATGTTTGGTCAGGGAGGCTGGGATAGCAGATTTATTCAAATCACTGGCCTTCTAGAACCAACTGTGAAAGCATAAGCTGTAAGATCTCAGTGTAAAATTACACACCTCCATCCCATGCCCACCACTGTTGATTACTGCTCTTCCCTATATACATTTTGTTCCTTTTTGGGAGAACCAAGCGGCAACCATATACAGTTCGCAGCATCTACACTAGACTGTACTTTTGTGGGCTCCTGATTTTGGAGTTGTCTATTAATTCCCAATGTCTGTTTCTTTCTTTACCCATTTAATTGCCACCACATAATAGGGATGGCCAGGATTACTCCCCTCAATGTCTCCTTATGTACCCAAGGTGGAATAAAGGCAGGCAGCACACAAAGCCAGATCCAAAAAAATAACAGTCCCACCACCCACCTACCCACTTTTTAAAAAGCATTCATTCATTTCATTTGCTTGTATTATTTCCATGCTGGATGGCCATCATCATCATCGTTTAATAACTGATTAGTCATCTGACCATATCAGGATAAAATAAAATACATTAGATAAAATATGCTTACATAAAACAGGGTAAAAATAGGTTAAAAGTAGGATGATGCAATCACAATAAAATGAGATATAAAATTAACTGAAAATAATTTATCAATAAAATTTGTCAACTTTACATGTAACCCCTGTTTTAAAAATAAAACATCTTCTCTTTTGAATGGGCCCAACTATAAACTTGACAGTTCCATGTTTATATATTTGTCTGTGCCCTGAAGGAAGTACATTAGTCTTTTATTAGATTCCCGGTATTGTATCATTTCCATGGGGTACATAGAAAGAGCCTCCTCGAAGATTGTGGTATTTTTGAACCACAATTGGGTATACCCTGGTAACGGCAACCTTGTGTTGCTGGCTAATCTTTCTCACACTTGGTCAGGTGAAAAGAACTGCAGAATGAACTCACCAAAAGGTGCCTTCATTTTGACAATTTCATGTCTGACCTAGACACGGAAGAAGAAAATCATTTCCATGCTGGATTGGGGGGAAAAGAAGCTTCTCTCTTTTTCTGCTCAGCATAGACATATTGCCCTGACCCACCTAGTCAAACTGATTCCTTTTCATTTCTGTGAATCCTTTAAAAAGGTAGATGCTTTTTTCCCCTTGCCCTGACAGCCTGACATTGCAGGTGAGTAAAATACACAGGAGAGTGAATCACCTGTATTACTTTTCTACTTTAGCTCAGAATATAGATTTTTCTGACAGATTCCCTTATGAAGAGATCCACTGAACTAGAATCATTTCTAATGCTAAAAGACCCGTGTTTATTATAATGAGATTTAGTGAACTAAATAAACAACACACTTTCATTTATTAACTAAAAAATAATGACACAGAAAGGTGTATTAATCTCTTGGATGCTAAGGAGATAAAAACTGGAAGCAGAAATCTGAAGTAAACACTACAGCCATGTCCTTTGTTAGCAACAGCACCTAAAATAAGAAATGGAGATATCTGTGGACCCATATTCCCAAAACTGTTTTCCTGCTGGTTAGAATCTATAGTTATAAAACAGAGGTGTGAGTTTGTATGTGCTGTATAGAAATCCACACCCCTGGACCGATCGCACTGAAATCCGGCACATAAGTACCTTGGGTTGACGAGATCAGCACTGTGGGGGTCACAAGCCCCACAGGGGGCTGTAGCCCCCAAAACTGATCTACAAAGGGGGGCATACCCAACAGGAGGGTGTGTGTGTGTTGCTCAGTGATGTCATAGTGATGCTAACCCAGGTAGGTTGAGATTGTGACATCATCATGATGTAATTGAGCTGGCTAATGTCATAGTCCCAGGTAGGGACGCAAAGGGGGCACCCCCACCGGCAGAGGCTACAGACAAATGTATGGAAAGGATAAGGGCAGTGACCATCGACGGGTGAGGTAAGCGGGACGGGTGAGGGAAGAGAGAGATGGAGGAAGGGAGGTAGCCCTGAGCAAAGCCGGGCAATCTGCTAGTATTCTATAAAGCATAAATAGCTACATCTAATAGATTCTATTTTATTCCTAAATTTTATTATTCCTGTATGTGGAGCACGTGCAATTCTTTATTAGAAACTTATATTAAGAAACCAATTCCCAAACTCCATTCCCCCCAAGTTACTCAAATAAGACGAGATGTTGGAGGTTGATCAGTCTTAAACCCATCTCCTTAAAAATGTTCTTAAGCAACTGGTTTTAGATCTGTGGTTCCCAATGTGGGGTACATGCCCCACAGGGGGACAATTTGATTTGGGGGGCAATTCGAAAATGAGTTATTAACAGTGAATGGTCTTTTGGCCTTCCTCCATGTGAATAGGAGTTCACTTTTTGAATAAAATAAAATTATATTTCACAGAGGAGAGGGGAATCAGGATTTTAGAAATGCTTAGGTGGGGCATGGCCAAAAGAAGGTTGAGAACCACTGGTTTAGAGGTATGGTTAGGTAATTATAGACTCTTTCAATGCTTGCAGGAGTTTGTCCTTTAAATGGCTATTTCAAATTATGAACTTTTTTTAAAAAAAGTTGTCTGAATCTGTTAAGGGAAGGAGGAAGGAAGGACCTTGGGTATTTCAAGCAGTCCATGTACATGCCTCCAGGCTATCTGTACAGTCCCCTTCTCCCATGTCACAATATATAACTCTATATAACTCTAATTCTTTTGTTTGGAAAGCCACCTAACCTAGTCTTTATTTCAGCTTATTTGTAGTGACACTGAAATTAGAGGCTCTATGGGGCCAGTATTGCAAGCCTGCTTACTTGGAGTGCTTTAATACTGAAGACAAAACTCATCTATATTGTGATCAGGAGAATACACTCTTGTTTATGAGCACAACAAACATCAGGAGCTACTAGCCTCAAATTCTTTACAAGGATCCTAGGACTAGCTAACCAGCAACCCAATTATAGTCTAGAGGAGGGTTCCTCAAACCTGGTTCTCCAAGTGTCCTTGAAATTCAATTACGAGAAGCCCAAGTCAGCATACCTGCTTGATCAGGGCTTCTGGGAATGGAAGTCCAAAAACATCTGGAGACCCAAGTTTGAGGAACCCTGGTCTAGAGCAAGGACAGGCAACTTGTGAACTTCCAAATGTTCTAGGGCTGCCATTCCTATTATTCTTCATCACAGGTGATATATATTTTACAATAAAAATAAAATAAAATCCAAAAAAAGGTAATAAGCAATTAGGTAATAATTCAAAGACATGGATTTTACCAGTAATGTTGTCATAACTCCTGAAGTTCTTCTCAATGTGATCCCATTCTAGCACCATGCAATTTTCCATACTGGGTTGAGCAATGGCTACATACACGTCATTTTTCGAGTGGAATGTGTCAATTGAGACAGACTCATAAGGTAAAATCTGATGAATCACAAAATCTAAAAATTTTAATTGAAAACACGTTACAATTCAGTTTTACAGAAAACATATATGAAATGTCTTAAGATGCTCATTTCTCCCTCAAAATATCTATCAGGAAATAAATTTATTTAGAAAAGCAACGGTTTAAAAATTTTCTTATCCCTCACATCATTTGTTCCGTTCATGCTTTATGTAACCTCTCTCAGAGCTGTGACAATTCTATATATTTTGGCCCTTCATTCCAAAGGCACATGCTAAGAAGTATTTCCATACTGACTAATTAAGCATGACTGTAAAATTATGTTTGAAAGGGGATACTTATTCTTCTTGTTGTTGTGCCATATCCAATTCTGAATATTGGCGATTATCATGGCAATCTGCCATGAAGAATGTCCTGAGAATATAATGCAGTGGCCTTTCATCTGCCTTCCGCATCGCAGCATGACACTGATACCAGTGATCCAGTTCCGCAAGTTACTATCTGGTCCTGAGCCCTTTTGGCACGCAAAGTCCTCCTCGGCTGCAGGCCAGTATTGATGAAGCTGCTGCCCTCCATCAAGATGGATTCAAGTGGGATCTCATCCACTTGGGGACCTTCACCCTTGCCTGTGGATTTCGCCAAGGCTGCTAGTCCTCAGGGTTGTCAGGTTAGTTAATTGCCGCCTGATGCTCAACATTGAGTCGCTGGCCATATGGTTTACTCTATTACCAAAGCAGGATAACCTGGCAAGACTTAGATGACTTATTATTGCTGCTTTCTATTTTTAAGGAAAAGAAGCTGAGTGATTAAGGAGAAATGGACAATTAATCGTCATCTCTCCTTTGATTCCTTGCTCCTTCAGCAAAGACAGCTGCACCTTCTTGACTTTCAGGCTTCTCCTCTGAGCTTTCCCTCTTGAGGGATGACGGAAGAACACGTCCTCAATAAAGCAGCTGCTAGTTCTAATGCCCTCTTCTCTAATACATAATGAATTTTAAAAACTCCACAACATTATAAATAGCTTGTAGTTAGACCTGAAAGCACATTAGCACCCTTAGTGTTGGAATGATCTGGATATTTATTTATTTATTTAATATGTCACCTTTCTTCCCATAGGGGACCCAAGGTAAACATGTGTACAGGTACTTGAGAAATCTATCTTCATAAAAATCCTCTACCTAAGTCCTAAAGACCACACAGAAAACAAAGTGAGTTAATTTGGAAATTATGTGAAGCAAATTAAAGAATTCACTCTTCTAATGATATTCTCATTTAAATGTGTTTCTGCCCTTTCATGTCTTTGGGCACCATGACAGTATGTGTCTTTCTAAACCAGGGTATGATTGATCATGTCCTTCCTGCCTCACTTTAGATCTTGGTACACTGACTGTTACCACATTCTTTATGGTAGGACATTCTGAACTATTTCATGAATAGAACATCAACCAACAATCATACTGTTTCAGTGCTGGGCTGAGAATAAAGAGACAAGGCAAGGAAAGTTAAAAAGGAAACTAAATGATAATGCCCAGTTTGCTCTGAAGTGACAGAAGTTAGTGGCAAAGGAGGGCATTTCAGCAATTTGCTTCACGACATGGAATCTAAAGAATCCTACTTCACACTGCTGGAAAAATCACATTTCTATTCTGGAAGTAGGCTGTAAGATTCTCTCTTCACTAATAGCACTTCTCTGCCTTCTCAGCATTTTCCTTCTTCTGCTATTTGAAAAGTAGAACACATTTTGCAGATTTTATTCCTTTTGAAGTACTGACTGTTTTCCTTCTGTTGTTGTTCAGATCAAGTATCAACTGTTTTGCTGGAAACTCTCCCAGCCATCTTGCCACAGCAAAATCCAAAAAGCCCCCCATCAAATATTATATAAGTTTCAATCCACCCAAACAGAATGCTACCTTTTCCTGGCACATGGGGCGATAAAATTAATAATTTCCCACAATGCTCCCTGTGTTTTTGTAATTCATATAACTGTACAAAACAGAGTATTATAATTTACAATCTGCAGATGCAAAGTTGAAATGTAACTTGTCTTATCGATCCTCCTTTCTCCCCGAGTTGAAGGTTAAGATGCATCAGGATATATCGACTCGCAGAATGCAGGCAAGTGAACAACCAACAAATGTTGAAGAATGTGAATTGATTAGAGATGTTTAGTTTGTAGGCCATTAATACATTTTGCACAATCTAAGGGTAATGTGTACACTCTCCCCAATTTATTAGCCACTGTACATACTTAATATTGACCATTTGTTCAGATACAATATTTCTTGCAGACTTAAGTACCACATGTACTCAAGTATAAGCTGATCCAAATATAAGCTGAGGTATCTAATTTTACCTGAGAAACCAGGAAAACTGATTGATTCGAGTATAAGCCTAGGGTGGGAAATACAGTAGCTACTAGTGAGTTTCAATAATCAAAATAAACCAGCATCGTGTGACCGGTGTTTTTGTTTTGGTCCAAGATTTACCCATTTCTAACAGGAGAGGCATGGAAGAGCCTGGTAAGTGCTGTGGGAGCCAGGGGGTGCCATGATCCAGATCTAACCACTTCCTGACCAGGATGTTTATCTATATTCAGCGGTCAGGAAGAGGCTAACATTCAAAAAGGGATAATTACATTCTGCTAATGCTTGTCAGCTCTATCAATCACAGTATCAGCTGGTCTCAAATGTGCAGATTTCCCACGCAGCTGGGAAAATAGAGCAGATTACTCAAGTATAAGTCGAGATGCTTTTTTCAGCACATTTTGGTGCTAAAAATCAGCTTATACTCGAGTATATGCAGTATGTTGATAGGATAGTGCAATGCAAAAAAAATCTGCTTGTACTGTTAATAAAGAACCTCTACCTTTTCATGTGAATGTACACAGCACATTCACTACTGAATTCATATTAATTATAACATAACACTTCTGGAGAAAGCAACATACAACAATTAAAGTTTGTCAATGGTGATAGGTCACAGATAATAAAAACTTGATATGGTCTCAAAGAATTATTGCACAAGTCATATATCAAAAATCACAGATGGTTCTGCACCAGCATTACATACCTGTAGCCCATTTTTTAAATGCAAATTAATATTAAACCTCCCAGTTGGTGTATTTTCTAGAACTTTTTAAATGCTCCCATTGACTAATTAATACTCCTACATTTTTGTTAATATTTCACTATTAGTAAATCTATCTCTCTGTCAGACCTGAACAAGATGTGTCAGATTGATTTTTGTAAATTCAGAAGGCACAAAGCCCATTTGCATGAAGGCGGATGGTAAGGATGTCTATGAATGACTTTACAAAAACAGTTTATTTCTCCTGCTTTTACATGACAATGACAACAGCTTATCAGGGCATTGAAAAAGTACATACAGATTTAAGAGAGAACTATGTCTTTCCTCAGAACTCTGCTGGTTTCCCCCCTAAAAAGCAAGATGAATAAAACAATGTTTTTTATATTCTACTAGCTGGTTACATGGCCTAGCACAGGGTGTTGTTTTTTTTTTTTTGCTTACCTGCCTGGGGATGGTCTGGCTCCTCCTCCTCCATCACCTGGGCTCCCGCTGAGGCCTCCCGTGGTGTGCATATGCCCTCCTGGCCCTCTCAAGG
The DNA here is from genome assembly GCA_035047345.1 of Bradypodion ventrale. Classification (NCBI taxonomy): domain Eukaryota; kingdom Metazoa; phylum Chordata; class Lepidosauria; order Squamata; family Chamaeleonidae; genus Bradypodion; species Bradypodion ventrale. Next base: position 114,188,363 of record JAWDJE010000005.1, on the reverse strand, counting down.
GCCTCCATCTCCACCGCTGTGCCAGCCCAACCAGGCCCCCCATTTGCCTTCCTCCTACTGTGAAAACTACAGCTGAGCTCAGAGGGCTACAGCTGAGCTAGTCAGATGATGTCACAATGGGACTATGACATCAGCTCAATTACATCACTGGGAAACACACACATTGTATAGATCAATTGTGTCCTAATTTGGGGGGCATACACCCCCCATGGGTTTTGAGACCCCCGCAGTGCTGATCTCCCAAGCCCAAGGTATTTATATGCCAATTTTCAGTGAGATCCATCCATCTATAGATAGATAGATAGATATAGATATAGATAGATATAGATCTATGAAGTAGGTTGTTATTGAAAAATGATTAGTTTCTTATCTGTTGTCAATATGCATGTAAAGAATGACAGTGTTACAATTTTAACAAAACAAAAAGCTCTGAAAAAAAGACATTAGCTGACACAACAAATAATATCAGTAGTTTTGGTTCACAGATTTAGGTTAGTCACATAACCTCTATTATTCATTTATAATAAAATATACTTGAGAGAATACCTGTTGTGGTGCATTCATCATTGAAACTTATGACATCATTTAATTTCTTGTCCTGAAATTCTTCTGGACCAACACACAGGACCTCAGAAACAGTGGAATTTGTCATCTTTAACCACAAAAATAACCATTTCGTTTTGCAGTCACACTCAAACTTATTCCCCCTTAAATCTCTAAAAAAAACATATAAAGAAACAGATTTGAAACGGTTGTCGAGTCAAAACCTAAATATTTCTTAAAGTTCTTTGAAATATATTCATTTGATGAATCAAGTTGTTAAAAGCTTTGCGAGGTCATTGTTTTCCATTACATACGAGAGCTCAATATAATCCTCACTTTCCAAAGGTTTATCATATTGGTAACTGTACTACAGAAGATCTATTTATCTCACAAATTCATATCATATTCTTCCTTTAAGCTCAGGGTGATTCCTCCCACTTTATTCTAACAACAATCTTGTAAGATGGGTTAGACCAGGGGTGCCCAAACTATGGCCCGCTGGCCGGATCCAGCCCCCAACACCAATACATCTGGCCCACACTGCCCTTGTCGCTCCTGGAAGCAGAAGTAAAATGTGCAAGGTGCGATTTACTTCCACTTCCAATGGGAGGAACCACATAACCAGCACACTGAACCATCATGACCAGCCCGCAGGAAAAAAGTTTGGGCACCCCTAGGTTAGACTGAAAAAAATGACTTTCAAAGAGTTCTAAATCCACTCTTTATCCAATATAGCAATTATGTTCTGAAGTGCCATTTCTGCCAGAAAGCAGACTAGAAGACAGTAGACCAAAAGTGCATTTTTGCTCATAAAATAGTCAGAAACCTTAATAGGGTTTGTACCACTTAACCGTACAGTCTTAGCAGTTAAGGAGTATAACAGGAGATCATGATATACAGAAGTTAAACAGTGATACCTTATTAAAATACGTAGATACCATATTTACCTCTTAAATCTGAAACATTTTTCCTAATAAGTGAAAGTGTCCAAGGTTCTTTTCACAAAGCCCAAACAAACCAGCCATGGGGGCCATAATAAATTCCCAGATCATCCACTGACCGCTGACTTTGCTTGTGATACAAACTCAGAGGTTACCAGCTGATATACTTGGCTTACAAGCTGATCTAAACTGAACTAAGGGTTGTGTTTAAAAAACAAAACAAAAGATGCATTATGCTGAGTTTCCTTTGTGGTTGGAAATCAATTTGCATAATGATAGAGAGATTAGTCTAGAACAGGGGTTCCCAAGCTATGGCCCGTAGGCTGGATCCAGCCCATGGTGCCATTTCATGTGGGCCCCCACCCCTCCAAGGGCATTTGAGAAATAAAATGGCCATCCCTTTTGAAGCTGTTGGGACAAAATGGCCATCCCCATCGTGCAGGCAGGGCAAAATGGCCGTCCAGCCCTCGAAGCTGACTGAGAGTGTGAGACCCGGTCCCCGGCTTGAAAAGGTTAGGAACCCCTGCTCTAGAATGATCTTCTATATACATAGGTCTTTTCCACATTTTTAGATGAATGCCACTTGTTCAACTCCCCCAACTTTTAAAAAAAGAGTCATCTCAGTCTGAAGAGAAAAACTGGAAAAAAAGATTTTTATGAGGGACGTACAAGTAGCACCAACATTCAGATTTGGAATTTCAGCCCTCTGGTATCAGAATTCAGAATTTTTAAACCACATGATTTCCAGAAATCCAGAACTCCTTTACAGTCAAAATGAATACTCTTTTCAAAGGTGGAACCTTTTTAAAGGATTTCCCTGTTTTCTCTGTCACCTTCCCAGTGATTGTACCAAACAAAAAGAGTTCACACCAACAGCCAGAAGTACCTGAATATTAGGAAATGACTGTAATGAGCATGCCGATTGAATTCTGAACAACGGGAAACCAAGCAGGAAATGCCAGCAGCATGGGGAAAGCAGAGGATAGGTTACACTGGGGAATGGGCAAATATCCAGGGCAGCACTGGCAGGCAGATTGGGGAAGCAGTGGATAGCCTATGGTGGGTGGGAACTGAGCTAACAGCATAGTGCACAGCGCAGTTTGAGTGAGTGAACACAAGCTTGGAGTGGCAGTTGGAAGAAAGAGGCAGAAGGAGGGGGAAGCAGTCTGAAGCACAGCATAACTAAAACTGTGAGCATTTTCTCTTGCTTAAAGGGAAGCCCAGCAACAGAAGTTGACCTTAAGGAAAATAAATTTTGCTACAGATCCTGGTGAAGACTGACAAGTCCCCTGCCTGAGATAATACTCTCTCACCGGAACGCACTAGTTGGTGAGCAAGACTGCAGTCCCCCTGTAACCTTGGCCAAACTTCCCCAAAAAGATTCCTTCTCAGCCCAGTAAAACAAAGGACTGTTCTATTTTGGACTTGCAGAACTCTTTCCTTCTGCCATGTTCTTCTTCTGTGGTAGTGTCTCTGGAGGACAGACACCTGCCATGTTTGTCAAGACAGTGTCCCAGAACTCTTGGCTGCAGGGCTGAGGAATTTGGATTCTAGAATACAACTGCTGGCAGTGGTGTGCTGGCCCACGGGGATACAGGGACTCATCCCGATGCACCCCATTGACTGGCGCCCCCCAGAGGCAGGCGGAGGTAATGGGGATGTATGGGATTTCTCCACACACCCCACCCCCATAGGCACCCCCATCACTTCCTGTCCACTGCCCTCCCAAGGTGCCCAGCACACCCGACTGCTGGTATTGTTGTTTGGAAGTTACAAGTTTCTCCCTACTCTGTGTGGTCCGTCAGTGCTAACCAAACATTCTTTGTTAGCTACTGCTACATATTATGGAAAACTAGCAGGGGTGCCCGGCTTCACCCAGGTGGGGTTTGGGGGGATGCTGTCCTACCTCCCAGGGTTGCATTGCTCAGGTGCTCCTTCTCCTGGGCTGACCTCTGTCTACTGGACTCCTGCCCCGCCCTGCCAGTTGGCCTGCCTGGCCAAGGGGTGGGGCCCTGTGATGTCACATGGGCTGACCACTCCCAAGGGCTGACCGGGTCTGGGCAAGACAGCAGAAAGGGCATGATATCACAAAGGCCCAGGCCTGGTCAGCCCTTGTGATTGGTTGAAGAGTAAAGGATCAATTTGGGGGGCATAACCCCCCATGGGCTTCAGGACCCCGACAGTGACCTGCTCACATGTGCAAGGTATGTATGTGCCAAATTTCACGGGGCTTGGTCAAGGGATGCAGCAGCCCATTCCGGACACGCTACCCACACCTTTGCTTATATCTGGTAATACCTTCCACCTTGCTGATGCTTAATATCTATTGCCCACTGTTTTATTAAGGGCTCCAAAAGTGTTGCCACAATGTACTCCTCCTTATTCTTGTGAGAGAGCAGGTCCTTTAACTTGCTGGCCAGGGCTGTTTTCCTATTATGAAATCCCCCGTGTTCTTGGAACAACACTACCAGAAACTTTCACCACTGGCTGTGCTGGTCATGTTTTTTGGGAGCTGTAGTCCAAGAACAGCTGGACCCCAGGGTTGAGAACCACTGACCAAGATTATCCCCATCATTGTGTTCTCCATTATGCCAATAAATCCCTGAAATATTGGAATCACCTGGCTAAGGATGGCTGCCTCCCACTAAGGATCTGTGGAATCCTTGTGAGATGACTCATAATGGCTCACTCTTTTTACTCAAAGGGACAGCATCACGCCCATTTCATCTTCCAAGCCTGCACTGCTGTCATCATGTTTGAGAAGCAGACTTTGTCTTTCTGAAGCTAAACTCCACTGGTGCAACATGTCCATCAGAGTTTCTTGAAAGTTCTGAGCTTTGTGACCTCCCTTCACCACTACAGCAATGTTCAACAAGGCCCGCCTATATGATGCCTTTGTGTATTGCCCTAAGCCTAATGCCTCCATCTCTCACCAATGTTCTGTCAGGAAGAAATAGGCATGTTTTGCACCCTGGCTGTTCCAGATGTCATTTACAAAATATATTACCTTTTTCCCTGGGCAATTGCTACTGTGCCAATTGCCTGACACCCTAATATAACATCTGGCACCACTCTGTGATTTAGGACCATTCAAGATGGCAACTGGTAATAGAGAACCAGTTCTGACATAAGCCTACAAAAACTAATGTTCTCCCCCAGAGAATGGCTAGCTAGCATCCTTCCAAGATGATGTATGAAACTGCAGTGAGAAAATTTGTAGTAACAATAGTCATCAATTTGAACAGTGATAGAGCACTGTGAAAGACTGGAGAAATTCCGCCCTACATTCCTTTGGAAGAGAATACCAACATTGTTGAAGAAATTGCTGACAGAGTATGTGACACCCTGGCTAATGGATTGGGATTGTATGTCCATAAAATGAATATGCTACATTAATTTGTGCACAAGTACCTATTTAGACCAGGTATATGCTCTTCAGTGGAACAAGTTCATACATTTAACTCTAAGTTATCATATGTTGAAACTTTAGGTACGGATATACTTATGCATGGAAATAGTCTTGATGTCTACATTTGTGTGGAAACTTGAAAATAAATGTCACTTGAATTCAAACATTAGATGAAAGATTAACACTAAGTGCCATCAGCTGGACCCAAAATATCTTTAGAAGAGACCCACTGAAAGCTAAATTTTACTTAATTATCTATTTAATTCATACAACAGACTGGATTCATGTAAGTCAACATTAATTTGTTCCACATATTACAATGAATCTACTTTGAGTATGACTAAGTCTGGCTCCAAACCCACTTCTAGTATCAGTATTAGAATTAATATTAGTATTAATGTTATACGGTAATGTAGAAAATGTTTTAAAGTAATGGAAACTTTCCACTTAGCAATTTCTTTAAAGATGAAGGTTAGAGTCAGGCTGCCAAAAAACAAGTACTAACTGATAACATTCAGTTTTCATGTGGATTTAAAGGAGACTGAAATGAAGACACTCAGTTTTCGAAACCCATAAAAAACAAGCTTACAATGATAATATAAATAGTTTGGTTTTACTTACAGTTCAATCAGAGAATCTAAATCAGCAAAGACATCCCTTGGCAGAGCTTTAATCTGGTTATTGGCCAATGAACTGGAAAAGTAAAGTTAAGTGTTTAAAAGAGTTGAAGAGATGATAATAACTAAATACAACATCACTTAGCTAATGTTAACTCTTGGATGTTCCCCAACTGCCAATGTTGACAATGCATAATAGGATTATGACTAAATGAACAGAGCCTTTCCAAGTTATAGGCAATCCCTAACCCTCTGACTTGGTCCATGAGAAAGGAAAGACACACTGATTTGCTCTACAGGGTAAAAAATCCATATACTGTACTAAGTATGCATACAGAATTACATATCTTAAGAAATAAACTCACTGAGTTTATGCATTCACATCCTTTTAGCCAGATTTTGACCCTTTCTGTGGGAATCAAGATCAAGAATAACGGGTCCCTCCTGTTTTCAGCAAGCCTTATATGTATTATACATATGAAAGAACATTTAAAGATTAACACTTTGCTGAAGCACAGTGGGGAAAGTGTCTTCTGCTGGTAGTTATGTCTGTAATAGGATATGGTTCAAACAAGGTGTTATCACTAGATGACTGTGTGATGAGGTATCATTCCCAAAAACCAGAGGGCAACATGAGCAGTATCCTGTGTGAGAACACTGAACAGAAAAACCTAAGTGGGTGCAAACAAATGTGCCTTCAGCTCAATAGTGGCATCATTTTTTTAAAAAGCCATTGAGAGCTACAAAGACAGGTTTTGGAACATTGGGAAAGAGTTTGGAGGGATAGAGGCCAAAATCAAGCTGAGCTCTTTCTTGGGTATTGTTCAAACTAATGACTGTGAGCAGAGGCTAGTAAGTATGTAATTCTAACTTCCATCTCTAAAGCCAACCTCATTCTTCAGCATAAGGACTACAAAGGTCCGTCACAGTGAATCTTTCCTGACACTGGCTTGCAGAATGCAACAACAACAGCTGACTTGTTGAGATTCAGCCTCGCAGATAAGTGTTGAAAACTGGCCACCAGCCATGAGCAAACTCTGACAAATAATGACGGAAATAAATACTGGATATGGCAATAACAGTTACACTTATATACCTCCCCATGGTGCTTTGAAGCAGTGGACAAAGTAATTAGCATTTTACCTTCAACACACTGAGTACTCATTTTACTGATCTCACAGGTATGGAATGCTGAGTCAAACTTGAGCCCATTAGGATCAAGCTCAGATCGTGGATAGAGTTTTGACTGCAGTAGTACAGCTTAAACACATTTCATAGCACAGTAACTTGAATGTTATTAACATCAAAATAGTCTGATCCGAGCCTTCTTAGGTGTAACTCTGAAACCATATACTTCTGAGAGAATACTTTTATTCCTAGGTTGAATCTAGGTTTTGGTGGTCAGAAAGAACAAAAGTTGCCATTTACCCCATCCATTCCTTTAGGCATCTCTTGCAATTTATCCTCACAGCCTCCTTTACTGGCTCAGAGAAGAAAGGGGAGGGCAAGTAAATGAGCAGAGAGCAATACTTTATAACAGGGATTCTCAAACTGTGACCCACAGGCTGGATGTGGTCCACAGCACCATTCCATGTTGAAATAGGGGTGAAAGAATTAAGATATTAATTCTGGTTTAGAAGTAAAAATTATTTTCTCAGTACTCTGTAAAGTTAAACAGGTCAGTGTAACCCTATCGATTCACTGTGACAATATAGCTAACATCAACAGAAGCCGAACAAACATGTAGTGTAAACACAGGATATTTCTGTGAAATGACATGATGTGACATGAGACATGTTCCTTATATGACATGATCTAAATAACAGTTACGGAATGTTCTGACCTGATATGAATGAAAATGTCAGAAGGTTAATTAATAATTTTGGCTTATCCCAAAGTGATGTAATGTGTAGAAATTTTCAAATTTTATGCTATAAAAAGATGGCTCTGAAAATGTATATTCATTCAGGGGGATAATTAGCTTGTTAAAGCCCCTCTGGATCTGTTTGGCCAAATAAAACTCCCAAATCTGTCTTAGCGTGTGAAATGTGATTTTGTCTAGTTCAGTATTCCATAACATTTTTGGTGAACTCCGCCGGGGACTGACTTGACAAATAGCAGGTGCCATTGTCACTCTAGATGGCTGTTCCTGATGGGATGAAACGGCGCCTCTCCAGGGATAATCTAAAATGCCGGCATAGTAGACCTTTGATCTACTCTGGGGAATCAGTGAAGAGGCGGCGAGTAACTGTCAGAAGAAACAGACCAGTCAAGGATCCGGAAGGCTAAGACAGACGGAGAACTCTAGAAGGTGGATTTTCAAAAGCCTGCAGGCAAGTATAAAACTGTATGAAACTGTAGAAGTATACTTATGTGTGCCCACTCATTTGAGGAGTGGAAGTGGAGCCTGATCACCTTCAAGGGGACGGGACGGCGATTCCTAAGTCCTTAATGAACCACGGGCAGTAACCCAGTGTTCCTGGAAAAATCAGGACGGCGAACCTGATTTTTGTGTGTGAGATTATATATATATATATATATATATATATATATATATATATATATATATATATATATATATATATATATATATATATATATATATATATATATATATATATATATATATATATATATATATATATATATATATATATATATTGTGTGGGTGGTTAAACCATCGCGTTCCCTGATGGTAGCCCTTGATTTTTCGGGTGCCCCAGGCCAGTGGTAGTGTTTAGTTTAGAATGGGTGGCGGTAGTAGCATTCCAAGAACGCCTCTACGGTGTTTCCTTGAGAACTTTGAGATATTTACTTTTTTTTTTTTTTTTTTTAAATTTTTAAAATTTTATTTCTTGATACACATCCAATAATTAAAAAACAAGAGATAACACACAGAACAATATAAGAAAATAAAAGACAAAATACACAATAATATAAATAAACAGAGAAGGAGAAAAAAAAAGAAACAGAACAAAATATCACCACGTGTTATATACAATGCTACGGAGACAGAATTTCCCCTTTTATCTATTATCGTCTCAAAAATGCAATGTAATCCGGCACCGGCAGTTGCCCATGACCATTAATCAAGGTATAATCTATCAAACATTTCCAAATTTCCTGAAATTTGCTTTCTTTAATTAACCCTTTTCTTAAATTTAACTCCCAGGTGAGCTTATCATTCAGCGCAGTATTCCACAACTCCTTATACCAATCCTCTATTTTTGGGGTAACATCACATTTCCAATATCGCGCTATACACTGTCTAGCACTGGATAACATAATTGCTAATAATTCCCTTTTTTGTTGCTCTACCACCTCCACATCTGTTAACAAAATTAAAATTACATCCAATTTCATTCTTACATCTAGAATTCTCCCAATTTCGTGTTCCACCTTCAACCAGAATGACTTCGTCTCTTTACACCCCCACCACATATGCTCATATGTTCCAATTTCCCCCTTACACCTCCAACAAAATTTCGACTTTGTATTGTCAATTTGATATAGTCGTACCGGAGTCAAGTACCACTTCCACAATAATTTGTAATTGTGCTCTTTTATTCTTACAGACAAAGACCTCATTATTCTCCTTTTCCATTTAGCATTCCACTGCTCGTCTGAAATTATGATATTCAAATCTAGCTCCCATGTTTCTTTTAAAGCTTTCTGATGCTGATCTGAGTCATCTAAAACCTTATATATTTTGCTTACTAACCCCTTAACTTTTACCTGCCCACTTTTTAGACTAAGTACCAACTCTTCAAATTTCGTCCGCTCCCTATCCAAGCTCATTTCATCTAAATATCTTTTATTCCAACTATCAATAGACATCAATTGAAGCCAATTCAATTTAAGTTGTCTACCTATATCTAACTTTCTTTCCTTGTCTCTACATGCTGTTATCCAATCCTTTAATAGAGTTATATTATTCTTATTCAATACTTCTTCTAAGCTCCTATCCATTCTCAGTGGGAATGATTTCATATCACTCAGGCCTAATATTGGGGACAACCCTGGTGCCAATTTATTTTTCAATAATGTCCAAGTTTTTAAAAGAGCTTTTAACAATTTATTTGTAGCATTAGTTTTTGCTTTCCCTTTGCCCAAAAACATTAATATTTCTTCACCCAGTTTCTCTCGCAATTCAATTTTTCCCCAAATCGTTTCTTCTTTCACTAAAATTTTACAAATATTCTTCAATTGAAATGCCCAATAATAATTTTTAATATTTGGAATTCCTAACCCGCCCTTTTTTTGTGATGAATACCATAAAAACTTTGGTATCCTGGCCCTTTTTCCACCGTTACAAAAATTATTTAATATAGTTTGAAAAACCTTTAATTCCTTCTCTTTCATATATATTTGCAGGGTATCAAATAAGAAATTTAATTTGGGTAAAAGCTTCATTTTACATAGCGAAACGCGTCCAAACCACGACAAATTTAGCTTCTTATACCGTAAAATCATTTCTTTTAATTCTTTTTCCAATTTATCATAATTTAACCTTTTTAAATCATCGTATTTATTTGAAATGTTTATCCCCAGGTATTTTATATTATCTCTAATTTGTATTTTAAATTTAGCCTTTAAACTTTCTTGTATGTCCAAATCCACATTAAAAAGAATTGCTTCTGACTTATCCCAGTTTACCTTAAGTCCCGTCACCCTTTGAAATTCCTCTAAATGCCCATATATCTTCCCTAGTGCATTCTGTGGATTTTTTATTGTTATTAGGGTGTCATCAGCATATTGGCTAATTTTTATACCTTCAATTCCAATTAATTCCTTGTCTTCCCTTATTACATTAGCTAACAATTCCATGGCCATTATAAATAAAGATGCCGACAATGGATCTCCTTGCCTTGTGCCCGCTTCCAATTTAATCTCCCCTGTTAATTCCTCATTTAATTTAACCCTAGCCGAGCCTTGCTGATACAACTGCTCAATTACCCCACAAAATTTTTGTCCGAATCCATATTTCTTTATAATTTCCTTTATAGTTATCCATTGGATCGAGTCAAAAGCTTTGAATATATCCAGGGAGAAGAAACCCACGTGCTCCTCTTGTTCCTGAGCAATAATTGTCAAGTCAACCATCCTTCTCGTCAAATCCGACATATACCGATCCCTCATAAATCCCACTTGATCCTTATTAATGTATTTGCCACTAAAATTATTCAATCTATTAGCTAAAATTGCCGTAAAAATTTTTGCGTCCTGATTCATCAGGGAAATCGGTCTATAGGATTCAATTTTTTCCAGATTTTTCCCTACCTTTGGAATTAAAATTATAATTGTACTATACCACGATTTAGGAACTCTCCCTCCCTCCAAAATATAATTAAAAATCCTTTCCATTTTTGGTAACAGCATCTCTTTAAATTCTTTATAAAACTCCACCGACAAACCATCCTCGCCTGGAGCCTTGCCTATCCTTAACCTTTTTATGACCTCCTTTATTTCCTTTTGTGTTATCTTTTCATCCATGTAACTCCTATGCTCCAAGCTTAAATTTATTCTTGACCACTTATCTAAATATCGCTCTAATTCATCCTTATTTACGTCCTTCCTCGAATACAATTCCTGATAAAAAGCCTTGACAATTTGAATTTTATCTACTAACTTATTACACCTTCTGCCATACTTATCTATCAAAACTGAAATTCCTCTTTTATCTTTCTTTTCTTCAGCGGCTCTAGCTAATAGCTTAGAATTTTTATTACTGTACTCGAAGTAATCTCTTTTCAAATAAATTAAATTCTTCTTTACCTTTTCAATATCTTTTTCAATAAATTCTCTTTTTAATTTTTGCATTTTATCGAATATGGCCCTATCTCCCGTTCTTGCATGAATATCCTGCAACTTCTTTATTTCGTCCTCTAACTCTTTTTCCTTTTCCTTATTTTGCCTATTATTAATACAAGAGAGCCTAATGCTTTCTCCCCTGAATATTGCCTTCATGGTATCCCATAATATTCCATCATTTACATCCTTTGTATCATTAATTTCCCAGCACTCTTCCCATCTTTTTATTATCGTTTCCTTACTCTTTTGATCTCTATATAACCTTGTATCATAGCTCCATGTACCCCTTTTTTGTTTGTCATCACTTAGTTTAAATTCTGTAATTATTTTAGCGTGATCAGATTCCTTAATCATACCAATTTCAATATTTTCAACCTTATCTATCATACTTTCTGAAGCCAAAACATAGTCAATTCGTGAATAAGAATTGTGCACGTGCGAAAAAAATGTATATCCCCGTTCTGAGCCTCTAATTTTCCTCCAAACATCCTGTAATCCTGTTATTTTTAACCACCTATCCATCACCCTATTAGTACATGTACGCTTAGCCACATTTGTAGTATCCAAACCTGATCTGATCAAATTAAAATCTCCAACCATTATTAACTTGGACACCCTTTCTGATTCTATACTTTGATACACCTTATCTAAAAATTCCTCCTGTTTTTCGTTTGGCGCGTATACATTAACAAAGGTTATATCCTCATTATTAATAAATCCCCTTGTTATAAGAAATCTCCCTTCTGGATCTACAACTGTCTTTACTTTTGTAAATCCTAACTTTTTTGATATTAATATGGCAACCCCTCTTGCCTTAGACGTACCCAATGCCTTCTCATAATATTCTATCCCCTTTATATACAATTTATTTACATCCTCACTTTTTTGATGCGTTTCTTGTAAGCATATCACATCTGGCCTATCTTTCCTAATTACCGCTTCCAGACGTTTCCTCTTAATAATACTGCCCGTGCCTTTCACATTCCATGATAACACCCTAATCGATTTCATAATTCTTTATTATTTTTCGCTTGCTACAATTCCATCTCCTACAAGCATGTGCTAATCCAACCCACAAAACATAAGCAAACAGCTGAACACAAAACATAAAACAATAAATCATCACCCTCCCCGCCATTTCGAAACGAAAAAGAAAAACACCCCTGCCAAACAAGGGGGGGAGGGGGGAGGGGAGACAACACTCACAAACCAAACCACCACTTCTCCTGCCTAATTACCCATTCTAAATACTATTTAATTTTTCATGCCACCATTTCCACATGAGGATTCTATCATCGCTTTATATTGTGCCTTACAGTTACTTCAATTGCAATTTTTACACCGTTATATCATTCCACACTACCTAGTTCATCCTGGCTAGACAACGCAACCCTCATATCCTTCATCCGCTCTTCCTCTTCCCTGTCATATGTTGTATAAACCCCTGCTATTATCAGCTCCTCTTTAAGATCTTCCCATTCCTTGGAGTTTCGGTCGATTATCTTTGCCTCTGCAAGTATGTCTAAGACATATGACCCATCCCTCAACACGTATGATTTTCCAGATACTATGAATTTTAGCTTTTTTAAGGCAAGCCAAAAATAAACAATTCCTTTTTCCCTCAACTTCCTGGTTACTGGTTTGATTTGTGTTCTCCATGTTCTCTCGCCAATAGAAATATCATTATAGATCTCTATACTATTCCCTTGCATCCTAAGTGGATGCAAACAAATGTGCCTTCAGCTCAATAGTGGCATCATTTTTTTAAAAAGCCATTGAGAGCTACAAAGACAGGTTTTGGAACATTGGGAAAGAGTTTGGAGGGATAGAGGCCAAAATCAAGCTGAGCTCTTTCTTGGGTATTGTTCAAACTAATGACTGTGAACAGAGGCTAGTAAGTATGTAATTCTAACTTCCATCTCTAAAGCCAACCTCATTGTTCAGCATAAGGATTGCAAAGGTCCATCACAGTGAATCTTTCCTGACACTGGCTTGCAGAATGCAACAACAACAACTGACTTGTTGAGATTCAGCCTCACAGATAAGTGTTGAAAACTGGCCACCAGCCATGAGCAAACTCTGACTAATAATGACGGAAATAAATACTGGATATGGCAATAACAGTTACACTTATATACCTCCCCATGGTGCTTTGAAGCAGTGGACAAAGTAATTAGCATTTTACCTTCAACACACTGAGTACTCATTTTACTGATCTCACAGGTATGGAATGCTGAGTCAAACTTGAGCCCATTAGGATCAAGCTCAGATCGTGGATAGAGTTTTGACTGCAGTAGTACAGCTTAAACACATTTCATAGCACAGTAACTTGAATGTTATTAACATCAAAATAGTCTGATCCGAGCCTTCTTAGGTGTAACTCTGAAACCATATACTTCTGAGAGAATACTTTTATTCCTAGGTTGAATCTAGGTTTTGGTGGTCAGAAAGAACAAAAGTTGCCATTTACCCCATCCATTCCTTTAGGCATCTCTTGCAATTTATCCTCACAGCCTCCTTTACTGGCTCAGAGAAGAAAGGGGAGGGCAAGTAAATGAGCAGAGAGCAATACTTTATAACAGGGATTCTCAAACTGTGACCCACAGGCTGGATGTGGTCCACAGCACCATTCCATGTTGAAATAGGGGTGAAAGAATTAAGATATTAATTCTGGTTTAGAAGTAAAAATTATTTTCTCAGTACTCTGTAAAGTTAAACAGGTCAGTGTAACCCTATCGATTCACTGTGACAATATAGCTAACATCAACAGAAGCCGAACAAACATGTAGTGTAAACACAGGATATTTCTGTGAAATGACATGATGTGACATGAGACATGTTCCTTATATGACATGATCTAAATAACAGTTACGGAATGTTCTGACCTGATATGAATGAAAATGTCAGAAGGTTAATTAATAATTTTGGCTTATCCCAAAGTGATGTAATGTGTAGAAATTTTCAAATTTTATGCTATAAAAAGATGGCTCTGAAAATGTATATTCATTCAGGGGGATAATTAGCTTGTTAAAGCCCCTCTGGATCTGTTTGGCCAAATAAAACTCCCAAATCTGTCTTAGCGTGTGGAATGTGATTTTGTCTAGTTCAGTATTCCATAACATTTTTGGTGAACTCCGCCGGGGACTGACTTGACAAATAGCAGGTGCCATTGTCACTCTAGATGGCTGTTCCTGATGGGATGAAACGGCGCCTCTCCAGGGATAATCTAAAATGCCGGCATAGTAGACCTTTGATCTACTCTGGGGAATCAGTGAAGAGGCGGCGAGTAACTGTCAGAAGAAACAGACCAGTCAAGGATCCGGAAGGCTAAGACAGACGGAGAACTCTAGAAGGTGGATTTTCAAAAGCCTGCAGGCAAGTATAAAACTGTATGAAACTGTAGAAGTATACTTATGTGTGCCCACTCATTTGAGGAGTGGAAGTGGAGCCTGATCACCTTCAAGGGGACGGGACGGCGATTCCTAAGTCCTTAATGAACCACGGGCAGTAACCCAGTGTTCCTGGAAAAATCAGGACGGCGAACCTGATTTTTGTGTGTGAGATTATATATATATATATATATATATATATATATATATATATATATATATATATATATATATATATATATATATATATATATATATATATATATATATATATATATATATATATATATATATATATATATATATATATATATATATATATATTGTGTGGGTGGTTAAACCATCGCGTTCCCTGATGGTAGCCCTTGATTTTTCGGGTGCCCCAGGCCAGTGGTAGTGTTTAGTTTAGAATGGGTGGCGGTAGTAGCATTCCAAGAACGCCTCTACGGTGTTTCCTTGAGAACTTTGAGATATTTACACCAGAGACACATGAACCCCCTTTAACATAATTTGAGTTAAGAAAGTTTTGCGAATATGAATGGCCCAGTTTCCAAGTAGGGTGGCCTCCGGAAGGCTCCTTAGATTTGGGTCTTATAAATAGAGTGTTTCAAAGGATAACGCAGAATAAACATTGGGATCAGTATCCCTACATATCAGCATGGCAAGCTGTAATGCAGAAAGCCGTGACATCCCCCCCTTGGCTACGGAAATGCCAGGCTGAATGTGTAAAAGCATATTTAATGAAGGAAAAGAAATCCAAAGATAAGAAATCTAAAATAGGAAGGAAAGTGGTCAGAACACCCAATACCCCAAAAACAGAATGGCAGACAGAAGAAAGATTGAAAATTTTAAGCAGAAATGAAAAAGATGAAATTCTGTTTCAAAGACCTCCACCTTATGTCATGCCAAAATCAGCACCACAAGATGGCCAAGTTCCACATATTTATCCAGACCTTGCATTAGCAAATGCAGGAAGTAGTCAATCTCCAGGAAGATTTCAGACCCCAAACAAAAGTGAGACTTCCCCAACCACAGAAAAACTAAGAAAAGTAACTGAGATCTTGGAAGATGTAATTGAACAGGGAGAAGAAAATTTTTAAAGGTATAATAGACCTTCACCATATAACAATGAAGCTGATAGGAAGCCACCTCCGAACACCCCAATGGCACACGTCATGCCAACGATGAAAAAAAGAAAAGATAGTGGCCCCACTGAGGGAGATGATAACCAGCCATATGAGGGAAGATGATGAGCCAGTAAATCAATCAATCTTCCAATATGTACCATTTACTACAACAGACCTATTAAATTGGAAACAGCATTATGGACCTTTTAGTACCAAGCCGAATGAGGTGTTTGAACTAATTGGAACCATAGTCCAGACACATAACCCCACATGGAGAGATATGCAGCAAATAATAAATACGCTCCTTAATATGGAAGATAAGCAAAAATTAAAACTGGCAAAAGACAAGATACTCCGTAGAAATTTCCCAGACGCAAATCAGACTGTAGTGCGTATGGCAGCAGCTGCTGAACAAAATCCAAATTTGAATCCTAATGATCCAACACACAGGACAAGTTTTCAACAGTACAGATATTTGATCTTGGAAAGCTTAAAGGAAGCAGCAAAAGGTCCTGTCAATTTTAGCAAACCTGCTAATATAATTCAAGAGAAAGAAGAATCCCCTGAAAGTTTCTTAGCCAGGTTAATTGAGGCTTATAAAGTGAACACAGGGATAAATATGGAAGATCCTGAAAACTGCCAGATGTTAAATGAAAGATTCATTACACAGAGTGCACCGGATATAAAGAAAAAGTTACAAAAGCTGGAATGAGCATTGGGAAAGAACACAAGCGAACTGGTGCAAATTGCGAGGAAGGTCTACTTTAATAGGAAGGAGGAGGAAGAGAAGAAGGAGAAAATGAGATAATATAAAAGAGCTGAGATGATCGCCCTTGCTTTGGGAAGAGGCAACAATCAGTGTGCTTACTGCAAGCAAGAGGGCAATTGGCAGACGAATTGCCCCGAGAGAGGAATGAGAAAAATACACCCATTTGGCAGAGGAAGTTATGGATACAGACAAAAAGAACATGGTGAATTGGCTGAGATGGAATGGGATGATTGAAGAAACCAGAGGAATTTGGGAAATCCCAGAAAAAGAAGAAAAAAAAGAAAAAAACTGCTGAGCACTTGATAGCTAACCCCAAGCTTTAAGGCTACTAGATTTGTCCCAACTTTTTCAGGCAGTATGTGAAAGTACGCAGAAATAAAAGTGTACATGTCACAGGTCAGCTGCCTAACTCCAGAGGAACTTGAAGGCCTGCGCAAGAAGGAAGTTTACTTTTTCTGCAGACGTACAAGTACATACTGGCCATACCCTCCAGATGATTTGGAAAATAAGGGACATTTATGGGTTAGTAATCAAAGACTGATCAAAGCTGCCCAGAATGCCTAGATCCCTTACAATTAATCAGAAAACAGAAGGCACAGTTGGCAAAAAGAAAAAAAGGGCAGAAGCAAAGCGAAAAACAGCTATGTTTAAACAACCAAAACAAACCCAGGAGTTGTATTTGATTAAAGAATTTGAGGACTTGAAAGTATAAGACATCTGAAGTACACGAAAATAAAATAAAAAGCCAGTAATGGAATACTTACTTAAAGCAGGGAGGCTTAGTGGAATCATCCTTGTTCATTTAATCCATAGTTAGGAAGAGGTTGAGAAAGCAAGTGGGATTGTTGAAAGCATTGCGGAATTGTATGAAAGTAAATCAATAAGTCCAGGTTTTAGCCAATGACAATGCATGATATGAGAACTCCCTTCTGTACAAAGTATCCTATTTCCCATTTGAATTTCTGTCCTAAACACATTGAGATGGCCAGATCTGGCCCGCATAGAAGGAAATGGAAGTTAGGAAACTATTAACTCAGTCACTGCAGGAGGCTTGCCCTCCCCATCTCCACGGCAACACATGGCTTTAAGCCAGGAGATTGATTATAGTTAAACATTGATAAGATGGATCATTGAACTATATACTGTCGGTAGTATCCTTTCTCTTACGGTTTAAGAACCTGGAAAGATTGAAATGCATAGATTTTGCTTAAATAATCAATGCAAGAGAGAAGACGGCAGCTTGGCTAAAGACCCAAACTCGAGGCGGTCTTTTCAATGCCCAGCCGAAGCCTGAGGAATCTGCAATCAACATGATAGAAATGATTATTTATTGCCATAGAATGTGAAAAAGTTATTAAAACTTTAATAATTTTCAAGAAATCAGGAGGAAATGAAATAGGGGTGAAAGAATTAAGATATTAATTCTGGTTTAAAAGTAAAAATTATTTTCTCAGTACTCTGTAAAGTTAAACAGGTCAGTATAACCCTATCGATTCACTGTGACAATATAGCGAAAAATCAACAGAAGCCAAACAAACATGTAGTGTAAACACAGGATATTTCTGTGAAATGACATGATGTGACATGAGACATGTTCCTTATATGACATGATCTAAATAACAGTTACTGAATGTTCTGACCTGATATGAATGAAAATGTCAGAAGGTTAATTAATAATTTTGGCTTATCCCATAGTGATGTAATGTGTAGAAATTTCCAAATTTTATGCTATAAAAAGATGGCTCTGGAAATGTATATTCATTCAGGGGGATAATTAGCTTGTTAAAGCCCCTCTGTATCTGTTTGGCCAAATAAAACTCCTAAATCTGTCTTAGCGTGTGGAATGTGATTTTGTCTAGTTCAATATTCCATAACAATGTGGCCCCCTACTGCCTCCACCACACCAGGAAATGGCATGTGTTGGATGAAGGGTAAAATGGCCATCCAGCCCCTGAAGCTGTCTGAGGGAGCGTGACTCGGCCCCTGGCTTTAAAAGGTTGAGAACTCTTGCTGCATTTTATTTTTTATATATATTTATATTTATTTATAATTCAAATTTCTATGCCACCCAAACAGGCGAACCCGACTCAGGGCGGCTCACAACAGGATTAAAACATACATATTAAAACAATTAAAACCCCAACATATCCACCCACCTATTAAAAACTAACTACATTAAAACTGCCCGCATTAAAAAGATGTATAATCTCGCAACTATCTGTACCCTCAGTGTGCCAAACAACTGAATCAAGCCAATGTGATATTCGTCCCATGTAAAGAATAAAACAAACTTCATTGATTTTTGAAGTAGATGCCTTGAACATCAGAGAATGCATCACATCCACCCTCAGTCCAATGTTCATTTATTTATTTATTTATTTATTTATTTATTTGCATTTCTATAGCCACCCCAATCACAAGGACTCTGGGCGGCTTACAATATGACCCCCATAATAAATAAACCCCATTAAGACAGTAACTTCCTTAAAACCCCGTTAAAACCCACCCGCACAAGTTAATTCTTTCACCTTAGTTCTATGCAATGAGACCCAGAATGTTTATTGTTTCATGAAACAAAAGAACTCAAAGAAGTCAGATTCCAAGACAGGATACCAGACTTTTGCCCAACTTTACTGTGTACCTTGGGCCAACCAAAAACATTTTGTTACCTGCCAAGGGTAGGACAAGGGAGCAGGGCCGCCATCAGGGTAGTACTACCAGTACTGTTGTATAGGCCCCGGAGCTAATAGGGGCCCTGCCGCCGCCGGCCATAACTGTGACATTACTATGTGGGGGGGGGGGATAGGATTGCTCAGTATGGGGCCCAGAAATTTCTGATGGCGGCCCTGCAAGGGAGCACAGAGCAGGTTATATGGCATCTACAGCTTTAGCTTAGAAATATTGTTTTGATGTGAAACAAAAATAATACAAATTAGTATTGAAGCACTTACAGATGTGTCAGGTCTCGAAGCCCACGGAATGCATTTCTTGATATGGCTTCTATTTTGTTTCCTTCAATAAAACTACACAGAAAGATTTAATTTTTTTAAATAGGAAGGGCAGATTTTACTGCAAGTAAAAAAACAGCAAAGTTGAGAAAGACAGAGAGAACAAACATTGCAGAGAAGTGGGGGCCACTAGCAGAATAATATTATTCCTTTTTTTCTTGTCTTAAGAGTCTATTGTGATTTGATGCGACAAAAGCCTCTGATCAACCTGCAAATTACACATGAGATAGCCATCCTCCCTCAACAATGCAGGAGCCCCATGCGAGCTTCGTACTTATTGGGTGGTTTTACATCAGGCTGCAAATTTGTTTATAGCATTTTTAAAATTTAACAGCTGCACATATAAACTGCCCATATATTGTTAGAGTGATGGCTGAAAACTTTTCACTCAATCTGCATTCATAACATGTTGGCCTAATGAATGCCTCCTAGTTTCACAAAAAAGATCTGACCACATTTTCATGTTGTGAATGTTTCCTGCTACTGAAAGAAAAATATAACAATGCCTTTTGAAGAATCACCAAATGCAAAAGAATGTGCAGCAATTAAGAATTCGAAGCATGTGGGATACAATGATCTGGTTATGTTTCTTGAAAGATTAATATTCTTCCTCTTTTGAGTTCATGGTATACTCCATATAGCACTGATTAAAAGCAATATTAAAGCAAATTTAGAGTAACAGTTCATTCAAATCTAAGCACTTTTATGCCCTACCAATTAAAGTTAGAGATGTTTAATCATATATTTAATTTTTTTACTACTGAACACAAAAGGGCATTCATTTCAAGTTACTTGCTTAATTAAACATTTATACCCCACCTTCCTTTATCAAGTAAGCGCAAAGCAGGCTTGCAAAACGTTTTTAAATACCTCGAAACACAGTGAAGACAGGCAAAATTATGAAAATCAATTTCATTTATTAAAATCAAAAGCAGGATAAAAATTCATCATAAAATAAAAAATAAAACTTCTAAAATATAAATCAGTAAGAAGCTTATACACTGAAAGAGCCTCTCCAAGATTGTTGTGTTTTTAAACCACAATCGGGCATATCCTGATAACGGCAACCTTGTGTTGCCAGCTAATCTTTTTCACACTAGGTCAGGCGAAAGGAACTGCAGAATGAACTCACCAAAAGGTGTGTTCAATTTGACAGTTTCACGTCTGACCTAGACATGGAAGAAGACCTGGGAGATTCTGAGATCTGAGTGAATGTGTCTATATGTGTGTGTATTAAAAACAGATCATTGATGAGGCAGAAGCCATCTACTTCATTTGCCAGAAGACAACTTCTAAGACACTACAGACATGAAGCTAATAAAGGGTAATAATAGGTGGGAACACATAACAACTCAAAATGTGTTTTCTCTTCTATTTTGAAGAATCTGAGCTATACAGAACAGTAATATTAAAGGCTTTTATTGTTGCTCTAATCTTTATTTGCACATTCTTATACCGATCCTATTGCACAGAAGTAAAACACATCAATCAGCATGCAAAGAGCGTGTAACCTGACTTGGAAAAATAATGCTTTTTATTGTGAAATTCTTCCCCTTCAATTGACTTACTGCAATTGGGCTTCTCAATATGATTAGCAGCACAGTTCATAACAATGAAATATTTTCATATTGCATCCATATATCATATATTGCAGTAGGAAGGAGATCGCCAATTGAACACTAGCTCTTAATCATGAACACATTGGCTGGAATCCAAAGAGCTACTTCAGGCTTGCCCAGAGGCACAATTATGCCCAGCAGGATTTTTACATTTTGCTTTAAGCAGCAGGCACCAACCCGCCCCATGCCATAATGCAATCGGCTTTTGAAAAATGCCCTTTGTTTTAAAAGCAGCTTCCAGTGTGTTGTGAATGAATCATTAGCACCACAGAGAGTCTGCAGTTTAAAGAGTGCCTGTTCAAAGCCTTCTTTTGAGAGAGAAACTAGTTCTGCAGTTCTTTGGAATCCAGTCCTTTAATTTTAGGGTGCTTTCAAATCCCAGAAGGTCTTAAAGGTAAAGGTTTCCCTTGCTCAAAAGCCAGTCGTATCTGACTCTAGGGTGCAGTGCTCATCTCTGTTTCAAAGCCGAAAAGCCAGCGCTGTCTGCTTCTGCAGACATTTCCGTGGTCATGTGGCAGGCATGACTAGACACTGGAGCGCACAGAGCGCTGTTTACCTTCTCACCTAAGTGGTCCCTACTTATCTACTTGCAATTTCTTGCTTTCAAACTGCTAGGTTAGCAGGAGCTGGGACAAAGACGGGAGCTCGTTTCCGTCTTATCACTGCCAATAAAATACATTGTGCATCTATTAAGTCTTCTTCTATATAGATTCATTTTCTAAGGAGAAAAAGGGCAAGAGACAAGTCTGGAAAGAATGGGTTACAAATCAAAGCTGATGTCTCAGTGTCCTCCCTAGCTAAAATTCCAGGGTAAAATCTGGTAAAATGTAGGATAAAGGCCTCATCTGGAAGTATCCCAACACATAAAATAACCCTAGAGCATTAAATGTGTGTTTTAAAGGATTCTGCAACTTCTGTTTTATACAAAGCCTTATAAGGCACTGGATGCTCACGACCACTATGCAAGTGATAATTCACAAGAAGCAGCAGAAAGACAAGATTACACTTCAGTTTTCTGCTCAGAGTTGCAATGTGCTAAATGGGATACAATGTAGCCTTCCCCCAGCTACACACAGGAGCTCTTTGTGTAGATCTGGACCCCAAGTATCTTTTGCTGGACATCTTCATGTATTCCTAATTCACACATTACAACTTGTGATGAAAAGTTGAGATCTGCGTCCTTCATACACCCATTGGCCCCCATGCATTGCAACATCCAGCAACTACTGGAGATAAGAGCTTGGACTGCATGTAGCTTAGGGAGATTTCTGCTCAAGGACAGTCTGCTTCTAAATTATTGCAGAAAGCTTAACATAATCCTATAGCATATAAATGCAGACAAACAGACAGACATTGACTTACAGGTATTCTAGATGGAAAAGTCCACCAAAGGCATCATCTGCTATGACAGTGAATGAGTTTGAATTCAGTAGTCTAAAAATGAAAGGAGGAAAGCATCAAACTCTGTTATTCATCAAACCATGGGATTGTAAAGGAAAGCACAGTGCTGAACTTCCCTTAGTGGATTTCTTAACAATATACAAATACAAGAAAAACGTAAGACAATTCAGAACTTGCCCCCAAGCAAGCTAGGTGAGTATTCAGTGCTCATTTATCATCCAACTGAATGAACACCTCAATCTGCTCTATTAGCAAAATCCCATTGTATTACCACACATCCTGTTGCTTAGCATATAAATCACATTAGAATAAGCCCATTGAATCAATGAGGTTTTTGGTGAGTCAATGGGCCTACTCAGTGACCTCTTTTAGCATAGTAAGTCACAGCGAGAGTAGCTTCATATGAATTTATGGAGGAGCTGTCTCTACATCTGATTCAATAGGCCTGTTCTACTATGCTAAGGAACAGGATTTTGCCCATTAAATTGCAGGAAACGATGGAAGACAAGGAACTCCTTGAGTTTTCTGGACATGCAGGTGGAAGACAGACAGTGTGGATATAGAGGGGGAAAGGAGAAAGAGGAGGGGGAACCGGACTAACAACTATAGACAAGTAAACTCTTTAATCTTCTTGTTCAGCTGGAGAATGGAGTTTAATATACTAAATAATTTCTTCAATAACGAAAGAGATAATTCTTTTGTGATTACCTGCATGTGGCTCAGAATCAAACCTCATGTCTCATCTCCATGAGAAACAACATTATACACCAAAAAGAAGATTGCCATCTACTGAAATAACAGTTCCATAAAGATAGACCTGCAAACTTACTTTTTCAGCTGACTCTTGCTAAGGTGGAAGGTCCTCATAATTAATCATAAGTATTGGTCCAATTAATTTGACAATAAGCTAATAAAGTACAGATGAAACAGCAGGATAGGGAAAAGAAAGTGAAGTACAGTAATGGGAATCTAAATAGCCAAGTGTTGAGGAATGTTTTCATAGTAAACCAGAAGATAACAGTTTAAACTCTAAGCAATATAGTGGCTCAAGTGGCTAAGATGCTGACTGGGAGGCGGAAGGTCAGCAGTTCGATTCCCGAGTACTGCAGGACAGAATGAGCTCCCATCTTTGTCCCAGCTCCTGCCAACCTAGCAGTTCGAAAGCAAGAAATTGCAAGTAGATAAATAGGGACCACTTCGGTGGGAAGGAAACAGCGTTCCGTGTGCTCCGGTGGCTAGTCATGCCTGCCACATGACCACAGAAATATCTGCAGAAGCAGACAACGCTGGCTCTTCGGCTTTGAAACAGAGATGAGCACTGAACCCTAGAGTCGGATATGACTGGCTTTCAAGCAAGGGAAACCTATATCTCAGTATAAAAGAATGATCTATAGTTCCAACCAGTTCAGTTGTCCCATGCTCCATCAAGTTGCTGTAAAAGCAATAACCTGTGACAAATGTGACAGCAAAAAGCTGGGTTAACTGTTCTCCCACCCATCACTTCATATTCTTAATCCATAGATTAACAATCATTCAACGAGCAAAAATGTTCTTGTTGTTTCACATTTGCCTAAACTCATTTAGCTGACACTTTCCCTTCCCTTCAAACATATTTTGAGAAAGTAATGTTCTTGACTTTCAGAATTCACTACCCTGCATGGCCAGTAACTTTGGGGAGTAATTTTCATCAAGGCACACATTACATTCAGGAGAAAAGTGTTAGGCTACTTGGAAGGGGAGGGGGAGAAAGATGGATACTACTTCCCTCTAGGACTGTGACGGTGAACCTTGGCACTCCAGGTGTTCTTGGACTTCAATTACCAGTAGCCCAAGTCAGCACTCCTGCTGATCAGGGCTTCTGGGAAATGAAGTCCAGGAACTGATGGAGTGCTAAGGTTCACCATCACTGGGATGTCCCTTGTGTTAGTTAGATCTTAGCCACTGAAATCCTATTGCTTAGCATAGTAGGTTTCAAATAGAGTGGGTTTGTTAAATCAATGAAATTTATAGAGGAGGTGACTCACAAAATTCCATTGATTCAATGGGCCTATTCTAGTTGCAATTCATACTAACCAATAGTATTTTAACCATAGTATTAGAAGAGTTGGTGGTATCTTTGGCCCACTTTAATATCATCCCCAAGAGAATGAACAATAGCCATACCTTTTATGGTGAGGAAGTAAATACAGTAAAACCCCGACTTACATATGCCTTGAGTTACATAAAATTCAAGTTACATAATGATTTTGTGCTAAAACCATGTCCCGATTTACACAATTTCCTATGGGTTTGCTTCGAGTTACATAAAGATTCTTTTTCCTATGGGTTTGCTTCGATTTACATAAAATTTTCATTTTTCCTATGGGTTTGCTTTGAGTTACGTAAAAAACCGATTTAAGCAAAAGCCTACGGGACAGACTTTTTTTCATAAGTAGGGGTTATACTGTATACACTCAAACATATTACTAGAATGGGAATGAGACCTGCTCCCAGCCATTGCTGGCCATCTCCACTAAAGATCAAGCTTACTCCTTTTGTCTACATAGTCCCTATCCCAGGTTCCAGGTTCTGATTCTTGATAGTGTTAGGAATCATTTGAGCTTTGGTAAAATATGATGGATTGTTGGGCACCAACTGATGGATTGTCATGGTTATGTCTTAACATGGCCAGTTTTGCTGACTCAAGTTCATATACAGTAGTCTAATTTATGTTTCATTGTTTAGAACACACAGAGAGCTGAGTAAAATCAATCTTTTTTTAAAAAAAATCAATAGCAAAATAGAGTCATCTTTTAATAACCATAGGAAAATATTAATAGGAACTTCCATATAACAATTTGGATAGGAGATACTCTAAGCACGGGTAGGGCAAGTGACACTAGTTTTAACCAATGGTAGCATATGAGGTAACTGGATAAAGAAAAGGGTCAGAAACCCTATCTTGGTATTGGCATCGAAGACAATAAACTAGGTGAAATGTCTTATCTCAGAACTTTAGGCTAAGCCACACTCTGTCCACCCCCACACTTGTGTTATTAGCCACCTTCTAATTAAAACAGTACAATACTTACAACAAATGCAGGGAAGGCAGATGAGAAAACATTCTTTCTTTTATTTCAGGAAAAGTTCCATTTACTAAACTCCTGAGAGAAGGAAAAGCAGGAATAAGATATTCACAGCAACCAATCACTTTTATTGTATTGTTGCAGCAACCTGACCATCCTTCAGGTGCATTGTATATAATTCCCACCATCCCCAACAGCATGCGGGCTAGGAAGGTAGGTCCTGTGGTCTAATACATCTGAAGGTGATGGGTTAAGGAAGGCTTTGAAATGTCCCTTTCCATTGAAAAATGTGGTCCTTCTTTCATTCTTAGTTACAGATATAATGAGTGCATCACTGCCCAGTTGTCATCCTTGCTCCTTAAGTGGTCTACCACCAAGTAATACTAGTTAGTGTGGTGTGATAAATAGCGTTCATGTCTGTGCTTGGCCATGGGAACTCATGGGGAGGGGATTGGCACTGGTAAAATAATCCCTTAAATAGCCTATGTATCTTGAAACCCTATTTAGGGTCACCATACACTGGAGCCAACTTGATGGCACACAACACATCATTCTACAATCCATACTCTTTTCTCTTTCTCTTGAAAAGAAAAAATGGGATCTCATCCATTTGTCCCATTACTATGCAGGTTGTTTGTTTGCTGATTTTGCAAGGAAAAGAATGTGGGCACTTCTTTCTGCTTCTTCTTTCTTGAGTGCTGTATCTGAGTCCGAATATTAGCTATCCTCATGGCCATCAGCCATGAAAATTATCCTGGGGACAGTGGCCTTCCATTTGCCTTCTGCATCACAGTGTGAACCGATACCGCTGATCCAGTTCCACGAGTCGCTTTCTGGTTCTGAACCCTTTTGGCACACTAAGTCCTTATCAGCCACAGGCCAATATTAAAGAAGCTATCGCCCTCCATCAAGGTGGATTCAAATGGAATTTAATCCATTTGGGGACCATCACCCTTCCCTGTGGACTTCGCCACCAAAGGCCATTAGTTTCAGGGTTGTCAGGTTAGTTAACTGCTGCCTAATGATCAACTTGAGTCACTGGCAGTAGGGTCTATTACCATAGCATGACTGGTGAAAGTGGGCACATGAAACAGAATTAAGTGGTGCCCAAGAGCATAATCCTATACTTGTCTTCTCTGAGATAGTTCCCACATTGTTCACTAAGGCTTGCCTCTAGCTCTAGGTAAGGAGAAAAAGGATTGCAGCTTTAACTGAAGCCTTTTGATCTCATCCCTACCTGCTTCCCAAAGTGATTGACTTTGAAAAGCCCTTTGTTTCCAATTGCAATTAACTTGCGCTCAACTTCTGGAGCCTGAGTAATTTTTCTCCCAATGTAATGAATGTTGGACATGACTTCTTTCACACCTCCATGCAGAAATATGGCTGCACTGACCCTACTAAGTCCCACCCAAGTCCCTCATGATTTGAGCCTTTGTTGGCCCATAGGACCTGACTTTCTGTTCCCTGGAGCTGGCTGCTCAAATACTCTCCAATTTCACAAAATAAAATAATCAGTCAATCACTTTATTACCATCTATGGCCAGCAAAGTAAAACGAGAGGTAAAATTTAAAAAATTTAAATGCTAGTTAAAATATATTATTAAAAAACATATCCTTTCAAAGTTAAAAGAAAAAGAATGAAATCTGTTTTCAACATTAGTGTTTCAGTAACTTCTACTGCAATATAGCATTCACGGTTTGTGCCACTGAAGGGTCTGCCAGAATTGTTCTAATCCTGATCACTGTAGCACAAAACTTGGCAATATTGGGGTAATTGCTATTTTACTGATATTGCTATTTTACTTCTTCTGCCATATCCGAATACAGTATTGCCGAGCCTCATGGCGATCAGCCATGAACACTGTCCTGAGAATATAATGCAGTGGCCTTTCATCTGCCTTCCGCATCGCAGCGTGACACCCATACCACTGATCCAGTTCCTCAAGTCACTTTCTGGTCCTGAGCTCCTTTGGCACACAAAGTCCTCTTCAGTCCCAGGCCAGTATTGACGAAGCTGCTGCCCTCCATCAAGATGGATTCAAGTGGGATTTAATTCACTTGGGGACCATCACCCTTCCCTGTGGACTTCGACACCCAAGTTGTTAGGTTGTCAGGTTAACCGCCACCTGACACTCAGCGTTGAGTCATTGGCAGTATGGTCTACTCCAGGATTTCTCAACCTTTTTAAGCTGGTGGCCGGGTCACGCTCCCTCAGCTTCAGGGGCCGGATGGCCATTTTGCCCTTCCTCCACCACATGGCCCTTCCTGGTGTGGTGGAGGTGGTGGTGGTAGGCCACATGAAATGGTGCCATGGGTCACATCTGGCCCATGGGCTGCAGGTTGAGAATCCCTGATCTACTCTATTACCATAGCAGGATAACCTGGCCAGACTGACACTATTTTACTGCTATTTTACTGACATTGATAGCCCTAGTATTTTTTACACATTGTAATCTTAGATGTTATCATATTTTATATCATACCTTTTATTATACTATGCATATATTATGATTTTCACATGATATATACTAGATCTTATTTAAATGAATTTAGCTAGAGCATTCTACAATTTGTTTTATAATCTCTCCACAATATATTCCATCCTTTTGTAAACGTTTTATTTCTAATCTGTCCTGGCCTTTGACTGTAATAATAAATTGAATTGAAGCTAGGGAAAAGTGGGACTTTTGTCGGATAGTAGCCAGGGAATGTAAGTACTGTTGGATCAGCCAGGCTATTTGAAGAGCAGTGGTGATATGAGTTTATCTCAGATAGCCCTATAGTAGGGACTCTCAACCTGCGTCCTGTGGGCCGGATGTAGCCCCCGGCACCGTTTCATGTGGCCCACCACCACCTCCACCATGCCTGGATGTGCCCTGTAGTGGAGGAAGGGCAAAATGGCCATCAGGCCCCCGAAGCTGTCTGAAGGAGCATTACCCGGCCCCCGGCTTAAAAAGGTTGAGAACTCCAGCCCTATAGAAAGGAAAGCTGCATAAAACATGGTCTATAAATTCATTCATAGGTTTATTTGTACCCCGCTTCCCTCAGCCCAAAGGCGACTCAAAGCAGCAAAACAACAATAACAAAAGCATTACAATAAGTACACAAGTGCAAAATAACAATACAGTGATACAAAAAGTAAATAAATAATACAATATCAGCAGTACATATCAAAATAATCTATAGGACTGCAGTGGCTCAAGTGGCTAAGACGCTGACTGGGAGGCGGAAGGTCAGCAGTTTGATTCCCAAGTACTGCAGGACAGAATGAGCTCCCGTCTTTGTCCCAGCTCCTGCCAACCGAGCAGTTCGAAAGCAAGGAATTGCAAGTAGATAAATAGGGACCACTTTGGCGGGAAGGTAACAGCGTTCAGTGTGCTCCGGTGGCTAGTCATGCCTTCCACATGACCACATAAATGTCTGCAGAAGCAGACAACGCTGGCTCTTCAGCTTTGAAACAGAGATGAGCACTCAACCCTAGAGTCGGATACGACTGGCTTTCGTGCAAGGGAAACCTTTCCCTTTACAAGTTTCAACTTCTCATGTACCCCGGGGGGCACATCTCCAGTCCAGCATCCTTTGAAAACTTTCCCTCCAAAACTGCAGAAGGCAGGGCATGGCGTGATCGTGAAATAGAATTAATTAAAAAAAAATAAGGCAAAAAGGAAACCAAATAAAGGCACCACCACAAAGACACACGCACGCACACCACCAGCCAACTCTCTGCCAGGCCAGGCACACATGCTCAGGCGTGGAGCAGGCATGGAGGAAAGTTCAAAGGCACATTGGAAGCTCCTTTCCTTCCTGGCCTCCCCAATCAGCCCCGCCGTCCCTTGCCCAGGCTAATGGACTTACAAGGAGCCGATGTCGCCGGGGAGGCTCCGCGGCACGCTGGGCGACCCGACGCAGATGACGGACTCTTTGGTGCAGGTGCACTTGGCCGGGCACCGGAGCGGCTTCCTCACCTGGGCGCGCGGCAGCAGGCACGCCGCCGCCAGGACCAGGAGCCAGAAGGAGCCCCTGCTGCCGCCGCCAACGCCGCCGCTGCACCGCAAGGCGACCATGCTGTTCCCGCCTCCTCCACCACCACCGCCGCCACCTCGAGGTGCTGCGGCTGCGCCTCCCTCGGCCTCGCGCGCTTGGCCTCAGCGACGCCGCTGCTGTCGCTGCTGCTGAAGAGCTGGAACGGGAGTCAGGCAGCATGCTGCACCCCTTATGCTCAGTCTGCTGCTGCGTCTCTCGCTCTCTTTTTTTTTTTCCTTCCTCTGCAGCAGCGAGGTTGCACTGCTGCTTCCCTTCATCTTGACTGACACATCAGCACACTTGGGCCTTTCTCTGCCCGATGAATAATTCACCCAACTAGGCGCCTTTGCGAGGGAGAGTTTAAAAATAATCCCCTCACGCCTTCTTCTCCCTTCCTCTTTAATAGCAACGACTCTTGTGGCACCTTCTTGAAGACCACGGGCTGCATTGGGCATGAAGCTTTTTGGGGGGAGGGAGGGGGAGGGGAGACACTTATTTTGATAAGTTAAAAATTAGCTTACTTTCAATATATGAAATTAACCATTAAAGCACGTTCAACACACATCAGAAATTGCAATGTGGTAAATTGGATAGGTAGGTGTGTGTGTGTGTGTGTGTGTGTGTGTGTGTGTGTGTGTGTGTGTGTGTGTGTGTGTGTGTGTGTGTGTGATTTCTAGCTATATGTCCTCAAGTTTACTTGGTATTTCAGATGGATTTAATATGATTAGGAGAAACATACAACTGACTTTCTCTTGCTGACACCATTTGTTTTCTCTCATACTACCACTAAGGTAGCCAGGATGCAGCAATGTGGGGGTAGGAGAGAAAGAGCAATCAATATTGTGTGTGTGCGCGTGCGTGCGTGCGTGTGCGTGTGCGTGCGTGTGTAGGAGAGAAAGAGCAATCAATATTGTGTGTGTGTGTGTGTGCGCGTGCGCGCGTGTGCGTGTGTGTGTAGGAGAGAAAGAGCAATCAATATTGTGTGTGTGTGTGTGTGATATTTGACTGCTCTTTCCCTCCTACCCCCATATTCCTACATATATATGTATATACAGTATATACACACACAATACACACACTCACTCACTCTCTGCTTTCACCTAACTTTTCCCATTCTCCATTTTTTATTTTTTTAAAAAATAGGACATTGCAGTTGTTCTCACTGAGGGTAGTAGAAATGCACCTGCTGTCCTGAGAAAGCAGGGATTCTCAACCTTTAGTGTTCAAGGAATGAAGAAGCAGATGAAAGAAGTAGTGAAATTCAGCTCTTTATTAGTGGGGTTTGAACACAGTTTGGATGGGGCAAAACTCGGACTTATATACACTATAAACAATAACAGTAACAATAATACAACAAGCCCATTGGCTAAGACAGTGTGCACATTTTTCGATCCACTTATTTGCATAAGAATAGATACATGAGAAAAGATACATTCCGCTCCTATAAACAGTAACAGTAACAATAATACAACAAGCCCATTGGCTAACAGTGTGCACATTTTTCGATCCACTTATTTGCATAAGAAGATACATGAGAAAAGATACATTCCGCTCCTATAAACAGTAACAGTAAAAATAATACAACAAGCCCATTGGCTAACAGAGTGTGCACATTTTTCGATCCACTTATTTGCATAAGAATAGATACATGAGAAAAGATACATTCCGCTCCTGTCAGAAAACACATTTAACATACATAACACAACCTGCAACCCACGGGCCAGCAGGGTCTTAGCCAGGGGGTGGCCAGAGTGGGCATACTGCATATATATGACATTGTTACCCATCCTGAAAAAATATTCACCCACCCACATCTAGAATTCCTGGCTACGGCCCTGCAGAACAGACGCGGCCCATGGCAACATTTCATATGCCCCACCCACCCACCACCTCCACCACCAGGAAGTGCCGTGTGGTGGAGAAAGGGCAAAATGGCTGTCCGTCCCCCAAAACTGTGAGGGAGCATGACCTGGCCCCCAGCTTTAAAAGGTTGAGAACACCTGCGATAAAGGACTTTGTTGTTTGTTTGGGAACTTTTCTATGTGGCTGTGACTTTATCATTATATCATATTATAGTACAGTATTGTATTACTTTACCTTTATTATTGTGTATTTACTGTGTATATTGTTTCATTATCATGTGAGCCGCCCTGAGTAGTGTTTCCTGATTGGGCGGCATACAAGTGCGAAAATTAAATTAAATTTTCCAGCCTGGCACACTCTGCGCAATCCAGCACCTCAGGAGCTAGAGAGGAGAGTGACATTTTTTAAGCCACCAAACCCAATCATGGGCAGCCTTTAATACTGCCTTCAGTGATCAGTTTTTTCTCCAAAAACATTTCTTGGAGGATGCCAAGTGTTTTGTATCCCTTTAAGTGGTCCTTTGCCCCAAAGTGTGGTCAAGGACTCTAACCCGTTGAAAGTGTTGAAGCAATTTGCAGTTGCTAGTTAGTTACAAACTGTAAATGGTGGTGAGTGGGGCTGCAATCCTATGCCCTACCATAAGCAGGAGAATGTCTTGGGTTGGCTTTGGTTTATCTCTGAGCTGGGCCTATCTTTCTGAGACTAAGAGAACAGGGAGGTCCCACTCACCTGACAGTAAAGAGGATGTGGGATATTTATTCTTTTTTCTGTAACCTGCTTTAGTGTATGAGAACCAAGACACAGGAAGACAGCCAAGGGCTGGTTTAACACAGGTTTATTGCATAGTGGTCAGAGGGAACATGAGGTAATGGTGGATGTGTAGCTCTATATATATAGTAGTAAAACATTTGAACGTGGCTCCACGATAGCCCATTGGCTATTGTCCGCGTGACGTCATTGCTGGTCACGCCCTTCTTGTCCAGGTGTAGGTAGTGGCGGGAAACTTCCCGCGCTGTGGCACTTTGATGAGTTTGGACCAAGAGAGCTTGGACGCTCGCTGCTGCCAGCTGGTGGTCATTAGCTCGCGTCCTATTACAGAGTTTATAGTGATACAGCTGAAGGCTACATTGTTACCCGTAGGAAAGGTTACATTGGTTAAGATACATTGTTATCACATGTAGAAGGTTACACTATTAGAACACAACACTCCTCCCCCCTAGGATGAGACGAAGTCTCTCAGCCAAGATGGCTTATTTCGAACACGCTGGGGTCTCGGTGCGGGCTGCCCTGCCCCGGCTTTGCTCCCTCCTCTTTGTTCCCCGGCTTCCTGTCCTGTAATTGGAGAGGATGACTCGTTAGTGACTCGCCGCGGGCGTGCAGCTTTGGGATGGGCAGGAGAGGGGAGAGGACAGGTTTCTGATGTGGATGTGGGCAAACCGGGGGCACTAGGGGCTAACGAAAAACCCCGCTTTTCGCTTGGACGGGTGGGGGAACACTCCCAAAACCCCCCCCCGGTTCGGTAACACAAAATCTAATTCGGGGGCAACAGTTGCAAACTCATTTCCCTCTTCCGAGGGACTGGGTGAAACTGCAGGGGCAAACTCGTCTCTCTCTTTCACGGGATTGGATAGAACCGGCGTATGAAAAGGATATGAGTTTGGACCTCTGCTTCCCCCCCTTGTTTGGGACTGTTGCCCTTCGTTGTCTCCCCCTTGGGATAAACGGGTGGGGAAGAACCCTAACGCTGAATCCTGTTGCAGAGCCCCACTGTCCGGCCCCCCAATCACTCGGTGCCTAAGTTGGTCAGCGTGCCTCCTCCAGAGGAGACCGGTGTTAGTTTCCACCCGATACGACACTGGCCCCGTCTGCTCCACAACCGTCCCTGGTACCCAGGCTGGACCTGCGTTGGCGTAGTTCCTGCAGTGCACAGGATCGCCGACGGCGAAACCTTTCGAGACCGCTAACTCTATGTTCTTCCCTTTGTCCTCAACCCTCGTCGGGTCTAACCTGGTCAGGATCGTGGTTAGCTTCCTCCGCATCAGCAGCTCAGCCGGTGAGTACCCTGACGCTAGAGGGGTTACTCTATATCCCAATAAAAATTGACACACTTGGTGATTCAGGTCCCCTGGGCCCATGCGTCTCAACGCATCCTTTGTTGTACGCACAAGGCGCTCCACTTGGCCGTTCGTGGCCGGGTGGAACGGCGCGGAGGTAATGTGCCGGATGGCATTTATGTCTGTGAACGCCCTGAACTCTGCGGACGTGAAACAACTAGCGTTATCGCTAATTAGAGTGTCGGGTAAACCGAACGTAGAAAAAATCCTCCGTAAGTGTTTAATTGTAGTGGCGGAGGACGTGCTCGTGACCGGAATCACCTCCAGCCACTTGGAGTACGCATCCACTACCAGGAGAAAAAGGGTCCCTCGGAACGGGCCAGCAAAATCTATGTGCACTCGGGACCACGGCCCCCTCGCCGCGTCCCATTCCCTATGTGGGAGGCGAGCCTCCTCCGGCCGGGAGCCCTGACAAGCCTCGCAAGTGCCGACCATGTGCTCTATGTCTGCGTCTAACTGGGGCCACCAGAAATAGCTCCGAGCCAGTGCCTTGGAACGGACAATCCCCGGGTGGCTGACGTGCAGCAATTTAAGCACCCTCGGTCTCAGGGATGTAGGGACCACCACCCGTTGGCCCCACAGAAGGCAGCCCCTCTCTAGGGACAACTCTAGTTTTTTCCGAAAAAATGGATCGAATTCCGCAGCTGGGGAGGACGCTGGCCACCCCTTTTGCACCCATGAGCTGACTTTCTCCAGCGTCCTATCCTTGCCTGTCGCCTTGGCGATGTCGGCAGGTACTATCGGGGGCGAATCTAAAACCTCTATCAACAACACTTGATGGTCTTTTTCCACTCCTCCCTTGTGTCCGCCCGCCAAAGGCAGGGGAGACCGCGACAGTGCGTCCGCATGGCTAATCTCCTTGCCGGGTCGGTACTCCAACTCATGTTGGTATGCGTTGAGAAAAATAGCCCACCTCAGCATCCTCGGGGACAGGATTTGTGGCGTGGGCTTATTCGCAGTAAATATTCCTAACAGGGGCTTGTGGTCAGTCACTATGGTGAAAGGGCGACCATACAGAAAATCGTGAAACTTTTTGGTCCCCGCTACTATCGCTAACGCCTCCCTGTCGGTCTGTGCATAATTCCTCTCTGCTTGGGACAGGGACCTAGAGTAAAACGCTACTGGCGCCTCCCTTCCGTTTTCCAACACGTGGCAAAGCACCGCCCCCACCCCCACTGGGGATGCATCACAGACTAGGACCACTGGCCGTTTGGGATCGAAATGGGTCAGAATTGCATCAGAGGTCAGGAGTTGCTTCAGCTCCTTAAAAGCCCTCTCCTGGTCGTCGCCCCACGTCCATACCTCTTCCTTTTTAAGCAACCTATGGAGCGGTTCGGCCACAGCCGCTTTCCGTGGAAGGAAGGTATGATAAAAATTTAGGAGTCCCAGGAACGACTGCAGTTCGGTTTTAGATGTGGGGCGAGGAGCTTTCTTTATGGCGGTTACTTTGGATTGGGAAGGCTTAATTCCCTCGGGTGTAACCCGGAATCCTAAGAACTCAACCTCCGTTGCAAAGAAAACGCACTTGTCTTTCCGCAGTCGCAACCCCGCTCCCTCAAACACCGTCAGTACCTTGTCCAACCTTTTAGCTAGTTCGGTCTCACTCCCCCCTGTTATCAATACGTCATCAAAATAAGGCAAAACCCCCTCCAAACCTTTCAGGAGATGTTCCACGAGCGACTGAAAAAGGCCGGGTGCCGAGTTCACGCCGAACTGTAAACGCGACACCTGGAACGCCCCTTTATGAGTGACTATGGTTTGTGCCGCTGCCGTGGCAGGGGTCACTGGAAGTTGCTGGTAGGCTTGAGCTAGGTCGAGCTTAGCGAAACACTTTCCCCCATTCAGCCTGGCCAGAAGGTGGCTGACCACCGGCACCGGATATGCGTTAGGGCGGATAGCCTTGTTAATTGTACACTTATAATCAGCGCAAATGCGCACCTCCCCGCTTGCCTTTAGTGCTGTTACAATGGGAGTTTCCCACTCCGCGGAATCAACAGGAATAAGAATCCCCTGTCCCACCAGTTTGTCCAGTTCCGCCTCTATTTTGTCCTTGAGTGCGAACGGCACTCTGCGTGGTTTAAGTCTTATCGGGCGGACCTCCGGGTCCAGGTCGAAAGCTACGGGGGGTCCCTTGAACTTTCCAAGTCCTTTTTTAAAAACGGCGGGGTGCGCGTCACACACCGCTTGTATTGGATCTGCTCCCACGGCATGCACCCCCCCTATGAACAAACCCAAAGGCTGAAACCACTGAGTTCCGAGGAGGCTGCAATTTCCCCCCTTGAGAACGACTAGGGGGAGTTCTGCAGAGTGTCTCTTAAATTTCACTTGGAATTTTCCGACCCCCAACACTGGAATGCTGTTCCCTTGAACATCTCGTAGTGTGGACCGCAACGCTTTAAGTTTGGGTCGCACGAGGGGGTCAATTTTCAAGAACTCCCTCTGGGAAATGATAGAATAGGAGGACCCCGAGTCAACTTCCATCCTAATAGGGGCCCCTTGTACTAGTACCTCAACGAAATAACGGGGTTGTCCCGCGGACACGCTGAACACGGGGGCGTTGTCCTCGCTGTCGTCTGAGACGCGGCCCACGCCGTCCTGCTTCCTCGTGGCTCGGCCGCCATCTTTGGACCTCGTCGGACGGTCCGGTCTGGACGAACGGTCTGGTGAATGCTTCCGGGCCTCTTGCCGTTTTCTGCACACTTTAGCGATGTGCCCACGGCGGCCGCAGTTGTGGCACTCGGCTTTCCGGAACGGGCACTTAGCGCGGTCATGGGCCGCCCCACACCCATCACAGCGGCGCCCCCCTTTTCGGACTTTCCGGACATCCTCGTCGTCGCTGCCTTCCGCAGACGATTTCGAGGTTCGCCGAGTCGCGTGCACCGAATTCCCCGGTTTGCCGTGCACCGAATTTTCTGCCCTGCCGGCCTTCGGACGCCATTCGTGCAGCTCTTGCACCCCTGCATTCGTAGTTTCCGCGGATTCCGCGGCCTCCACGACCTCTTGTAACGTGGGGGGTGGCTCCTTATTCATCAGGATGCGCTGCACCTCCCTGTCCTTCAGGCCGCACAGCACGCCATCCCTGAGGGCTAGCTCCAGGTTCTCCCACTTGCAGGGGCTGGCAGCTAACCTCATGGCCGCTACGAAGGCTTCAACCGACTCGTCCGGCGCTTGGACTCGCCTCCAAAACGCGCTCCGAGCGGGAAACATTGCCTTCGAGGGACGAAACCGCTCACGCAGCAGCTTCATGATGTCATCGGCTTTGAAATCGCTCACCTTCTTCGGTGCAATGATGCTCACCAGCGTTCGCTTGGTTTCTTGCCCAAGCATTCGGGTGAGGATGGCCCTCTTCTTTGCCTCGTCCTTTACGTCGAGTTCTATCAGTGCTCCCTGGAAGTCCATCTCGAAGAGCTCCCAGTCTTGCGGTTTGTTAATGTTGAAACCGCTCTGTGTCCTGGCTCCTTGGGGATCCATTATCCCACCTTCGTCGCCAATTTAGTGTATGAGAACCAAGACACAGGAAGACAGCCAAGGGCTGGTTTAACACAGGTTTATTGCATAGTGGTCAGAGGGAACATGAGGTAATGGCGGATGTGTAGCTCTATATATATAGTAGTAAAACATTTGAACGTGGCTCCACGATAGCCCATTGGCTATTGTCCGCGTGACGTCATTGCTGGTCACGCCCTTCTTGTCCAGGTGTAGGTAGTGGCGGGAAACTTCCCGCGCTGTGGCACTTTGATGAGTTTGGACCAAGAGAGCTTGGACGCTCGCTGCTGCCAGCTGGTGGTCATTAGCTCGCGTCCTATTACAGAGTTTATAGTGATACAGCTGAAGGCTACATTGTTACCCGTAGGAAAGGTTACATTGGTTAAGATACATTGTTATCACATGTAGAAGGTTACACTATTAGAACACAACACCTGCAGACCCAATAAACAAGCAAACCAAAAAGTAAATGCTAAACACTTCCCTCTCTTTATTAGTCAGGAAGATTTCTAGTATCTATGTAGAACAAATTTTTATTTGTTAAACCTTACAACTGGTACACAAAGGAAATACAGTGCATTCTAAAATAATTCTATCAAGGTAAAATATAAACACAAAACATTTTTAGGGGTCATCATAAAAGGAGTACACAGAAAGAGCCTCCTTGGAGACTGTGGTATTCTTGAAACACAATTGGGCATACCCTTGTAACGGCAACCTTGTGTCACCAGCTAATCTTTCTCACACTGTATTAGGCAAACGGAACTGCAGAATGACTCGAAGGTGCCTTCATTTCGGCAGTTTCACATCTGGCCTAGACCATACCTGTCAAGTTTTGGATTTGAAAATAAGGGAAATTTCCCGGCCAAAGCAGGAAACTTGACAGCTATGCTTATCGTGTGCTGCCCTCCAGTGGCGGCATTAGGGCATTCCAGTCTAACTAATATGGGAGGATGGCGGGAAAGAGGGTAAAATACAGGAGTTTCCCGGCCAATACGGGATACTTGACAGCTATGGCCTGGACACGGAAGAAGAAGAATGCAAAAAATGTGCTCCATGATCATGACGGATTCTCTCTACAGTGCCATGAGCAAAGTGTTGGGGTTGAACTGGGAAGGCCTGGGAGTGAGTTCCCTGCTCCTATGGATACATTGGCTGATTAACTGCTGTGCCCCAATGTCCCCAGTTGCCGCACTCTGCCCATGTGTTCCTTGTAATTACCTTTGTTGGTTAGTTAGGCCTGAAGGAAGCTGAGGTTTAGCAGCACCTGGAGACCCACAGGTTTCTCAGCACTGGTGGAAAGACGGCATTAGGACAAGGTAACACCACAACAACTCTTCTGTTGCATGATGGATAAAAGTGGCATCTTCAGACCACTTCCTCAACAGGGCCCCTACCATTCAGAATGCTAAAGCCATTTAAAGGTGTTTACTTCAGAAACACAGTCATCCTTTAAAAGCCTAACATAGTGAACAAAATGTTGGACCTGAACCAGGAAGATCTGCATTCAAATAATTAATCCATCTTGCTTGAGAAGGAGCAAGACTGTTATCTTAAGACCCAATTTTACGAGGCATAAAAAATTGTCGAGCAGTTTTGAGTAGGATCGGAATGTGATAATTTCTTGGAGTTCTACTAAGCTATTTATCATTCTGGCACTATTGGCACCCATGTTTAAAGATGAGGGCCTTAACATCATATCCGGCAGAGGCAGCTTAATGCAGCAGAGGGAGATGAAATGAGAATCCGGACTGTTCCATTGGCTCTGTGAAAGATCCCTTGCCCTTACCTCCAACCCCGCTTTCCTCTCCATCCCTTTCTCTTTTGTGATCATCTTTTTTTTATATGGTAAGCCGACGGACAGAGACTCTCTTTTATTGATTGTACGTAAGCTCTGTGTGCCTTTTTTTCCTAAGGAAAAAG
The DNA here is from genome assembly GCA_035047345.1 of Bradypodion ventrale. Classification (NCBI taxonomy): domain Eukaryota; kingdom Metazoa; phylum Chordata; class Lepidosauria; order Squamata; family Chamaeleonidae; genus Bradypodion; species Bradypodion ventrale. The sequence goes on along the minus strand of JAWDJE010000005.1, from coordinate 114,149,255 downwards.
ACAAAAATGTTTCAAATAACTAAATGAACATACATTATATTGCTGGTACTGTATGGAAGCAGGACTGCGGTAACTCAAGTGGTTAAGACACTGAACTTGACTGGAAGGTCGGAGCTCGATTTCTGAGCACTGCATGATGGAGTGAGCTCCCAGCTCTGTCCCAGTTCCTGCCAACCTAGCAGTTTGAAAGCAAGAAACTGCAAGTAGATAAATAGGAACCACTTCAGTGGGAAGATAAACAGTGCTCCGTGCACTACGGTGTTGAGGCATGCCGGCCACATGCCCACGGAAACGTCTGCATACGCAGACAGCACTGGCTCTTTAGCTATAAACAGAGATGAGCACTGAAACCTAGAGTTGGATACGACTGGCTTTCAAGCAAGGGCGACCTTTACCATTACTGTATGAAAAGTAAATACATAATAATAAGAATCATGTGCTGTCAAGTCAGTTCTGATCTATGGCCACCCTTTTAAAGGTTTTCCAAGTAAAAAGTATTCAGAAGTGGTTTATCATTCCCTTCTTTTGGGGGCATCCTGGGACTGTGTAACTTGCCCAGGGCCACCCAGGCTGGCTCTTCTGGGATGCACTCTGGGGAACTGAACTCCCACCTTCCGGATTCTGCAGCCAGATACCTAAACCACTAATTTATACAGCCAGTTAAATATATAATAGGCAGTAAACGTGAAGAAAGAAGAGCAACTGGAGCATAGGGTTGTTGTTGGGTTTCATTTTTGTTCTGAGCATTGTACACATTTTTTTTGTCTTCTTAACCATTTTCTGCCTCCCCACCCACCAGCCACCTCCGTGGTGTATGAATGACTTCCTCAAACAATGTATCTGACATGTGGGGGAGGAAAGTAATATGATTCTCTTCCGAATACGATGCCATCTGCTTGCTTACTTGCTGGAATGCACGTAAAGCATATTGTCTGTCTTATTTTCTGTCCACCGGCAGACGGGTAGGAGGCTACCTTGGCCACTTGATACACCTATAGCTCCTCCAGAAAGAAAGGGATAAATGTGAATCACCGTTTGCTTTTGCTTCTTTTCAGTTGAACAAAACATTAATCCTGCTCTAAATTTAATAGAACACCCTAAAATTAACCAGCAGCTGCTTCTGAAGGTTGTTTATTCCAGAGTGTGTTGGACAGGTAGAGTGGCCAGGTGCAAAAGATGAACTGAGCTGCCACCCCTGGATGTGGATTGTATTTCACTCCTAGAGTGGTTATATATGAAAGTTTGGTGTATGAAGACCAAGACACAGGACACAGCCTCGGGCTGGGTTAACTCAGGTTTATTGCATCGTGGACAGAGGGAACATGAGGTAATGGCGGATCGATAGCTCTTTTTATACAGCAGTAATACATTTGAACGTGGTGCCATGGTAGCCCATTGGCTACTGCCTGCGTGACGTCATTGCGAGTCACGCCCTTCTTGTCCAGGTGTAGGTAGTGGCGGGAAAGCTTCCCGCGCTGTTGCCTTTGATGAGTTCGGACCAAGAGAGCTTGGACGCTCGCTGCTGCCAGCTGGTGGTCATTAGCTCGCGTCCTATTACAGGGTTTATATGATACAGCTGAAGGTTACATTGTTGCTATAGGCAAGGTTACATTGGCTCCGATACATTGTAATCCATGTGGAAGGAAAACCATTAGAACACAACACCCCTCCCCCCTAGGATGAGACAAAGTCTCGAGCCCCCACTCAAACACGCTCCCCCCCTAGGAGACAAAGTCTCTCAGCCAAGATGGCTTATTTCGAACACGCTGGGGTCTCGATGCGGGCTGCCTTTGCCCGGGTTTGCTACCTTCTCTTTGTCCCCTGGTTTCCTGCCCTGTAATTGGAGAGGGAGACTCGTTAGTGACTTGCCGCGGCTCCGCGGCGTTGTTGGGAGGTGTGCTCTCTCTTAGGGAAGAACCGGGGGCACTGGGGGCTAACGAAAAACCCCTCTTCTCGCTTGGATGGGTGGGGGAACACTCCTGAAAACCCCCCCGGCTCGCAAAACCAAAACCAAAATTACATTCGGGGGCAGCGGTCGCGAATTCCTCTCCCCCTTCCCCGGCCTCTGATGGAACTGGTTTATCAAAAGGATATGAGTCGGGGCCGCTGCTTCTTCCTTCCCCCCTTGCTTGGGACTGTTGTCCGCTGATGTCTCCCCCTTGGGCTAAGCGGGTGGGGGAGAACCCTAACGCTGAATCCTGTTGATGAGCCCCACTGTCTGGTACGCTCACTCGGTGCCTCAGCTGGTCCGCGTGCCTCCTCCAGAGGAGACCTGTGCTGGTCTCGACCCGGTACGACACTGGCCCCGTCTGTTCTACTACCGTCCCCGGCACCCAGGCTGGCCCTGCGCTGGCATAGTTTCTACAGTGAACAGGGTCGCCGGCGGCGAATCTTTTCGAGACTGCCAGCCCTATGTTTTTTCCCTTCTCCTCGACTCTCGTCGGATCTAGCCTGGACAGAATCGTGGTCAGTTTTCGCCGCATCAAGAGCTCTGCCGGCGAGTAACCTGACGCTAAGGGGGTCACCCTATACGCTAATAAGAACTGACATACTTGGTGATTTAGGTCCCCCGGGCCCATGCGCCGAAGCGCATCCTTTGTTGTTCGCACCAACCGTTCCACTTGGCCATTCGTGGCCGGGTGAAACGGTGCGGATGTGACATGCCGAATTGCGTTTGCCGCCATGAATGCTCCGAACTCCGAGGAGGTGAAGCAACTCGCGTTATCGCTGACTAACGTGTCGGGTAAACCGAACGTGGAAAAGACTCTCCGTAGCTGGCTAATTGTCGTGGCGGAGGACGTGCTCTTTACTGGGATAACCTCCAGCCACTTGGAGAACGCATCCACCACCAGGAGAAACATGGTTCCTCGGAATGGGCCAGCGAAATCTATGTGTACTCTGGACCACGGCCCCCTTGCTGCGTCCCATTCCCTATGCGGGAGGCGAGCCTCCTCTGGACGGGATCCCTGACATGCCTCACAAGTGCCGACCATGTGCTCAATGTCCGCGTCCAGTTGTGGCCACCAAAAATAACTGCGGGCCAGCGCTTTCGAACGAACGATCCCCGGGTGGCTGACGTGCAGCAGTTTGAGCACCCTCGGCCGCATGGATGTAGGGACCACCACCCGTTGGCCCCACAACAGGCACCCCCTTTCTAGGGACAGCTCTAGCTTTTTCCGAAAGAATGTGTCGAATTCCGTGCTCGGGGACGATGCCGGCCACCCCTTCTGTACCCATGAGCTAACTTTTTCCAGCGTTTTGTCCTTGCCTGTCGCCCTAGCAATATCGGCTGGTACTAGTGGGGGTGCGTCCAAGACCTCAATTAGCAACACCTGGCGGTCTCTGTCTATTCTAGCCTTTTGGTCATCCGACAGGGGCAAAGGGGATCTCGACAGTGCATCAGCATGGCTGATCTCCTTTCCGGGCCGGTACTCCAACTCGTGTTGGTATGCGTTGAGAAAGATAGCCCAACGCAGCATTCTCGGGGATAGGATCTGCGGCGTGGGCTTGCTTGCCGTGAAGATCCCTAACAGGGGCTTGTGATCCGTTACAATTTTAAACGGGCGGCCATACAGAAAATCGTGGAACTTTTTGGTCCCCGCTACTATGGCTAATGCCTCCCTGTCGGTTTGTGCGTAATTTCGCTCTGCTTGGGACAGGGACCTTGAATAAAACGCAACCGGGGCCTCCCTTCCGTCATCCAACACGTGGCAAAGCACCGCCCCCACCCCCACCGGTGATGCATCGCAGACTAATACCACCGGCCGTTTGGGGTCGAAATGCGTTAGAATTGCGTCAGAAGTCAAGAGTTGCTTTAGCTCTTTGAATGCCCTCTCGTGCTCGTCACCCCACATCCATGTCTCCTCCTTTTTAAGCAACCGATGAAGCGGTTCGGCTACGGACGCTTTCCGCGGAAGGAATGTATGGTAAAAATTGAGGAGCCCCAGGAATGACTGTAGCTCAGTTTTGGATGTGGGGCGAGGGGCCTTCTTGATGGCTGCCACTTTGGATTTGGATGGCCTAATACCCTCGGGTGTGATTCGGAACCCTAAAAACTCGACCTCGGTTTCGAAAAAGACACATTTGTCCTTCCTCAGTCTCAGCCCCGCTTTCTCGAACACAGTTAGTACTTTGTCCAATCTTTTTGCCAGTTCGGCCTCACTCCCCCCTGTTATCAACACGTCATCAAAATAAGGCAACACCCCCTCCAGCCCCTTCAGGAGGCGTTCCACAAGCGACTGAAAAAGGCCGGGTGCCGAGTTCACGCCGAACTGTAAACGCGACACCTGGAACGCTCCTTTATGTGTGACTATCGTTTGGGCCGCGGCCGTGGCGGGAGTTACGGGGAGTTGCTGATAGGCTTGTGCTAGATCGAGCTTAGCGAAACACTTTCCCCCATTTAGCCTGGCCAAAAGGTGGCTGACCACCGGCACCGGGTATGCATTAGGGCGGATCGCCTTGTTAATTGTACACTTATAATCAGCGCAAATGCGCACCTCCCCGTTAGCCTTCAGAGCTGTTACAATTGGAGTTTCCCACTCCGCGGAATCAACAGGAATAAGAATCCCCTGGCCCACCAATTTGTCCAGTTCCGCCTCTATTTTGTCCTTTAGTGCGAAGGGCACCCTGCGCGGTTTGAGTCTTATCGGGCGGACCTCCGGGTCTAAGTCGAAGGCTACAGGGGGTCCCTTGAATTTTCCCAGTCCTTTTTTAAAAACGTCGGGATGCGCGTCGCACACCGCTTGTATTGGATCCCCCCCCACCGAATGTACTCCCCCTATGAACAGGCCTAAAGGCTGAAACCACTGTGTCCCAAGGAGGCTACAACTTCCCCCCTTGAGGACAACTAGGGGCAGTTCCGCAGAATGTCTCTTGAAATTAACCCGAAATTTCCCGACCCCCAATACCGGAATGCTGTTTCCCTGTACATCTCGTAGCGTGGACCTCAATGTTTTAAGTTTGGGCCGCACGTGGGGGTCGATTTTCAAGAACTCTTTCTGGGGGATTATGGAATAGGAGGACCCTGAGTCAATTTCCATCCTGATAGGGGCCCCTTGTATTAGTACCTCAACGAAGTAATGGGACTGTCCCGTGGTCACGCTGAACACCGGGGCGTCATCTTCGCTGCCGTCCGAGACGCGGCCCACGCCGTCCTTCTTCCTCGTGGTCTGGGCGCCATCTTTGGGCCTCGCGGGACGGTCCGGTCTGGTCGAACGGTCTGGTGACTGCCTCCGGCCCTCCTTTCTTTTTCTGCATGCCTTGGCAATGTGCCCCCGACGGCCGCAGGTGTAACATTCAGCCTTTCTAAATGGGCATCTCGCGCGTTCGTGGGCCGCCCCGCAACCATCGCAGCGGCGCCCCCCTTTTCGGACCTTCTGGACCTCCTCGCCGTCGCTGCCTTCCGAGGACGATTTTGAGGCCCGCCGAGTTGCGTGCACCGATTGTCCGGACTTCCCGTGCACCGAATTTTCTGCTTTGCCGGCCCTGGGACGCCACTCACGCCACTGGTGCATCTCGTCTACTCCAGCATTCGTGGACTCCGCGGCTTCGGCGGCCTCGACGACCTCTGCCAGCGTGGGTGGCGGCTCCTTGTTCATCAAGCTGCGCTGCACCTCCTTGTCTTTCAGGCCACACAGCACGCCGTCCCTGAGGGCCATGTCTAGGATGTCGCCCCACTTGCAGGGGACGGCGGCTACCCTCATGGCGGCCACGAATGCCTCAACCGACTCGTCCGGCGCTTGGACTCGCCTCCAAAACGCGCTCCGAGCGGGAAACATCGCCCTCGAGGGTTGGAAGCGCTCCCGTAGCAGCTTCATGATGTCGTCCGCCTTAAATTGGCTCACCTTCTTCGGAGCGATGATGCCCACCAGCGTCCGCTTGGTTTCCACCCCGAGCATTCTGGTGAGGATGGCCCTCTTCCGCTCCTCATCGTCTTCCTTGACTTTGAGTTCCACCAGCGCCGCCTGGAAGTCCATCTCCAACAGCTCCCAGTCTTGCGGTTTGGTGATGTTGAACCCGCTCTGTGCCCTGGCTGCTCCTTGGGGATCCATGATCCCACCTTCGTCGCCAATTTGGTGTATGAAGACCAAGACACAGGACACAGCCTCGGGCTGGGTTAACTCAGGTTTATTGCATCGTGGACAGAGGGAACATGAGGTAATGGCGGATCGATAGCTCTTTTTATACAGCAGTAATACATTTGAACGTGGTGCCATGGTAGCCCATTGGCTACTGCCTGCGTGACGTCATTGCGAGTCACGCCCTTCTTGTCCAGGTGTAGGTAGTGGCGGGAAAGCTTCCCGCGCTGTTGCCTTTGATGAGTTCGGACCAAGAGAGCTTGGACGCTCGCTGCTGCCAGCTGGTGGTCATTAGCTCGCGTCCTATTACAGGGTTTATATGATACAGCTGAAGGTTACATTGTTGCTATAGGCAAGGTTACATTGGCTCCGATACATTGTAATCCATGTGGAAGGAAAACCATTAGAACACAACAGAAAGGTTCTGAAGCATCTGGAAACAATGGCACAACCTAATGACAGCCCACAGCAGGCTATGCAGCATTCAGTCTTTAACCTCTGGGACATACCTGTCAAGCGCGGCTCCGGAAAATACGGGACCTGCGCAGAACCCTTCTGCGCAGAACCCTTCTGTGCATGTGTAGAACCCTTCTGTGCATGCACTGAAGGCTTCTGCACAGAAGGCTTCTTTGCATGCGCAGAAGTCTTAAGCACAGAAGCCTTGTTCGCATGCGCAGAAGGGTTCTGCGCAGAAGGGCATGTGCAATACTACATTCCCCTGCTGGTCAAATTATGGGATGGCGGTGGGAAAGTGGAGGAAGTGGCGCAGAAATACGGGAAATCCCGGCCAATCCGGGATACTTGACAGGTATGCTCTGGGATAACCACAGGAACATCTGCACATGCAGACAGTGTTGGCTCTTTGGCTGTAAACATAGATGAGCACCGCACCCTAGAGCCCGACACGACTGGCATTCGAGCAAGGGTGACCTTTACCATTACTAGTCTTGGAACCTAGAGGCAGCAGTGTTATTAAAAAGTTGGGAGTCCTAACAAAAGATTAAAGGTAAAATCCTACTAAATGGTGAACAAGAGGTCCAGGGATCCCAAGAGTTTAGAGAAAGATGTGAAAGAATTCACTAGGTGTCTGAGTAGTAGTAGTTGGGCCAGACCTGTGGACAGAAGCTCCTTTGTACTACTAAATCATAGCAACCAGCTGACGGAGGTTTGGAAAAATGATATATTTGGCTTCCACCCTTATTTCCTTCCAACTGAGAACAGATATACAGCTACACTTCTGTTTCTTGTTTTTTGCTCAACACTTTTGTTAGGGAACGTAAGTCTTCACTGCTCTCCCTAACTGGTTGCAAGGCATATTGTGTCTGTGATGCATTTAAGATTTTACTGCTGGGGCACACAGGTGCTGGGAGTTTTTCCTAATGTGCTCCAAGGGCCAGTGTATTTAGGACAGAGCAGGATTGCAGACCTTCAGCTACAATGCTCAACTTGCCTGAGCTTTAATGCTCACCTTCCTCTTCAGACAGTCTGGATGAAGAGTCATGTATCTTCTGGAACCTGCTACGAGGACTGAACCTTTGCTACTGTTCCTGCTGATGGTTTTTGCTAGATATGCCATCTGTGCTTACTGACAAAGGAGAACTAACTGGGGTAAGCTTCCTTCGGGAGGACAGAAGCTGTTGAACTCTTTGGCTTTGTTTGTGGCTACAGCTTGCCTTTACTCTGCTGAACTGAACAGTTGCTGAACTGTTAATGGACTTGTATATAGCACAACTGAACAGTCTCATTGAGGTCAACTGAGCAGCCTGAGAGAATATATCTGTTTTGTATTACAGTCAGGGCTGGCATCAGAAATTTCCGGGCCCAGTATGCAGCCCCCTCATATTTTGGGCATGCCCCTGTGGTTTTCTGCGCATGCATGGTTTGTTTGCACATGCGTACATCAGTGGTTTCCCGGTGCTGACACGCCCCTGTGGTTTTCTGCGCATGCGTAGTTTGTTTGCGCATGCACACATCAGTGGTTTCCCGGCGGTGGTGGGCCCCCGTCATCTCCAGGCCCGGGACAGGTGACCTGATGGTCCCCCCTGATGGCGGCTCTGGTTACAGTTGTTGCACTGTATATACTTGCACCCTTCCACCTTATAAGTAAACCTGCTTTGAGTTTTCTTCTGCACCAAACTCTGGTCTGCCTGCTTTTCTTACAAGAGACCACTTGGCCAGGTGCAAACTTCTTGCTGGCCACTGCCCAACTCTGTTGACCAATGACATCAACAACCTTTCCTTTTCTGTTAGAGAGAAATGTGTTGTGACACCATAAACAATGGTATATTTTAACATGAGGTTTCATGGATCAAATCCACTTCCTCATTCATCGTATGTATACATGGCCCCATTGCAGATAGTTGGTGATGTGACAATGGCTTGTTAGTAAAAGAATAGGACTATCAGACTGTGCATTGTTTCGATTATCAGTCTCGCAGTCTACAAAGCAGGGATTCTCAACCTTTTAAAGCTGCGGACTGGGTCACGCTCCCTCAGACAGTTGAGCGTGCCAGACTGGTAGTTCCCTCCACCATAAATGCTGCTGTAAAACATGTCCGCAGCTGTCGTAAACACATTTATGCATTTAGGGCTGTTTGCACCACTTCCGGCAGTGGCGGCATCAGCGGCAGAAGCAAGGGTGGCGGGCCACATGAAATGGTGACACGGGCTGTAGCTTGAGAACCCCTGCTACAAAGTAGCAAATAGCAGCGTAGACACAAGTGGCCACCAGTGGGAATCAATGTGGGTAATGAGTTAGGAACCCTTCATTGATGTTTAGGGTCTCCGCCATCCATATGTACCTTATCTCAGCTGTTTCTCTTTCAAGTCTAGTTTTCTGGCCCCTAAGCCAGTTCAGAAGCAGAGCATCTGAAAACTAAACTCTTTCTTCTTAAAAACAAGCAACTCCCTCAGCTAGTTTTATTAACACTGTATATATTTGCTCTTTTGCTCTTTCATACGCTACTTTAAAACGGATGATAAATTTAAGTAAGCAAATAAGGATGGGCGGCTATACTCTTGGAATAAGGAGTTGTCCTTCCTCCTGCAGTGTAGGAATAAGGCTTCTTCAGAAGTTCCCAAGCAACTTTGCCCCGATCAAGCAGCTCAAAACTAAATTTGGAGGTCACTAGTCATAGTTATCGCCTGCCTAATAAAGACAGTGTTAGAACACACAGTTAGTGCTGTAAAGCTGTTTAGAAGGAAACAGTGGCATCTGTGAAAACATTACCTAATCTGACAAGGATAGATTGTGGCTCCAAATTGACACAGAGAGCTTGATTAAAGGATATATTTTCTAAGTATTTAAATGTTAATGCTTGCTTACTTTAGATCAATTGGTTTAGGAGGAAGAAAAGTTTAATCTCCATGACACAACACTAAGCAGTGACAAATAACACTGTGAGTATAACAATACAAATAATCAGGGGGGAGAGGACTTTTCTGCAAAGTACGGGCAATACTTACTCAAGTTATTAGCATATAGAACATAGATGCATGGAAGTATAAAGAAATGTGTCAGCAAGTTTATTTAGAAAAGTCAAAGAAGCAAGCACAGGCTGAGTCAGATGTATAAATATACTTCTCATGATTTATGAGACCAAAGGAGAACGAACTGGTGAGCTATGGAAGATGGAAGATGAGACTGGGTCTCTGGAGACCTCGGTTAAAATCCCCATTCAGACATGGAAATTTACTATGGATAGCAGTAATAAACTACTACTTCGACATCTCACTGTGAAGAGGTTTGTAATTCCTAACAACACCTACATGTGAGTTATCTGGTAAAGGTAAAGGTCACTCTTGCTTAAAAGCCAGTATTATCCAACTATAGGGTTCAGTGCTCATCTCTGTTTATAGCCAAAAATCCAGTGCTGTCTGCATCTGCAGACAAATCTGTGGTCATGTGGCAGGCATGACTAGACACCGAAGTGCACAGAATGCTGTTTACCTTCCCACCAAAGTGGTACCTATTTATCTACTTGTAACTTCTTGCTTTCGAACTGCTAGGTTGGCAGGAGCTGGGACAAAGACAGGAGCTCATTCCGTCCTGCAGTACTCAAGAATCAAACTGCTGACCTTCTGCCTCCCAGTCAGTGTCTTAACCACTTGAGCCACTGCAGTACAGTAAATATCCATCTATCCACTTTCTCAAGTGAATCCTCTTTGTTTTATTGACTACACCAAGGCATTTGACTGTGTGGATCACAACAAAATGTGGAAATAATTAAAGAGATGGGAATACCAGAACACCTCATATGCCTCATGAGAAATCTGTACATGAATCAAGAAGCAACAATTTAGGACAGAACACGGAATGACAGAGTGGTTTGGAATAGAAAAAGGAGTAAGACAAGGCTGCATTTTATCACCCTGCTTATTCAACTTACACACAGAGCACATAATGCGGAATGCAGGGATGGAGGAATCGCAATATGGGATCAAAATTGCTGGGAGAAACATCAACAATTTGAGATATGCAGACGATATCACCCTAATGGTAGAAAGTGAGTAAGACCTAACTGGGGAGACAAGCTGAGAAACCTGGGGGACATAGTGAAAAGTAGAGACATCACCTAGAAAACAAAAATTCATATAGTCAAAGCAATGGTAATCTCGGTGGTAATGTATGGGTGTGAGAGCTGGACCATTAGGAAAGCTGAGCTCAGAAGAATAGATGCCTTTGAGATGAGGTGTTGGAGAAGAGTTTTGAGAGTCCCCTGGACAGTGAGGAGAAAAAATAGGTCAATCTTAGAAGAAATCAACCCTGACTGCTCATTGGAAGGTCAAATAGTAAAGATGAAGATGAAGTACTTTGGACATCAAATGAGAAGGGGAGATTTGCTTGAGAAGGCCTTGATGCTGGGAAAGGTGGAGGGCAATGGAAGAAGGGGGCAGCCAAAGATGAGATGGCTAGATGGTATTGTAGACACAATGGGCACAGAGCTGGGCAGGCTTAGAAGGATGGTGGAGGATAGAGGTGCCTGGAGGACAATGGTCCATAGGGTCGCAAGACTGTGCGACTGAACAACAACCTTCTCAGCATCAAGACTTTCTCAAGTGAATCCTCTCTTCTCATTTGATGTCCAAAGTACTTTAGCTTCATATTTACTATTTGACCACAACACCACATTTCAAAGGCATCTATTCTTCTGAGCTCAGATTTCCTTATGGTCCAGCTCTCACAACCATACATCACCACCGGGAATACCATTGCTTTGACTATGCGAATTTTTGTTTGCAAGGTGGTCTCTACTTTTAACTATGTTCCACAGGTTTATCATTGCTTGTCTCCCAAGAATCAGTCACCTTTTTATTTCATAGCTGCAATCACCATCTGTAGTGATCTTTGATCCTAAGAAAGTAAAATCTGTCACTGCTTCTACTTGTTCCCCATCTATTTTCCAGAGACTGATAGGGCCTGTTGCCATTATCTTGGTTTTCTTGATGTTGAATCTCAAGCCAATTTCTGTTGAGAAACAGACTGCTACAATGTGACTGGAACAACTGAAATGTAAAACACCAAAAATTGAGAAATTGTAAAATGTTATTACAAGGCAAACCCAATAGCCACGGTTTAAAAAAAAAAAGAATTATGGAAATTTAGAAAAGAAAACACTTGAATAGTGAACAATAATTAACTGACCATGATTAATGGATCAGAGAAGGTTTATCATTTTAGAATAAAGTATTTTCAGAATTGCAATTATAAGAACTGGAAAAGCTGGCAAAAAAAGAGAACCATCATAAAATAATGACATAAATATGGAAGACAGAAAAAGACATAGCAGTGGAAATAAACGTGCTAGGAGAAGAATACATATGGAATAACCCAGTAACCATAAATTTACAGAATGGCATTAATCACTGAAGTTAAAAATATTAACTCATATTAACCAAAACACAAAATGAAAAGGGGTCCTTATTTTACATCAATTACAAAGAAAACCAGTGAAAATCCATTGATTGATGCAAATATTGTTGTAAGTACAATTTCAGCCAACATGCTAAAGGAACTAAATCAGCTGTCATAATAACCATAAAATGTGATTACAAGTTGCCCAAAACAAAGAAAAGTCCTAGCACTCCAAACTGGAAAACTTGGCTGTAAACTAAAATAAACAAAATGGAACTACATCACAGCTAATCTGTGAATGTTCAAAGATTGTGTAGATAGACTATAGAGTAAGACATGATAGAGTTGCAAAATTAATACACTGGTATCTATGTAAAAAAAGTTAATTCTGCCAGCATCCAAGAATTCATGGGAACATTAAGTAAAGAAAGTGTTAGAACATGCCCTAGATAAGACCTTGTGGGATTTTCAGATCCAAACTGACGGACAACTTGTGTATAACACACCAGACATAATAGTACAGTAAAGTTGGCCTGCACCAACTTCGGCCCCCTCCTCTGGCCTGGCCGGTCAGGGGAGGGAAGAGGAACCCAGCTGAGCCTCGTCAGCTGAGCCCACTCCCCCATTTGCCGTGGGGGAGCGAATCCACCTGGGGCTCTGTGGCGGCGAGGACTTAAAAGCTGCCCCCTCCATCTGCCGCTGCCATCTTGCCTATGTCTGGTGGTTTTGTTCTGCCAATGCATCTGAGGACTCGGAGCTGGGCTCTGATGTGTTCATTGAGCCCGGTCCGTGTTAGGACTGCTTATGGGCGTTGAGCCATGACTCCGTAATTCCCCCCTCCCCCTTTTTTTGGATGATTTTGTAAACTGCAAAATGTTTCTGATGCATTTTTTGTTACTGTATCTTGTTATTGTATTCTGATACTGTGTTGCTATGTAATTTTTACATTTTGTACTTGTAAACTTGGAAACTTGTATTTTTGTCTTGGACCTTATAATCATTGCCATGTAACTTTGTATTATTGTATTTTTGTATATTTTTGAATGCTGTGAACTGCTTTGAGTCATTGCAAAACGAGGAAAGTGGTATATAAAAATAAATTCAAATTCAAAACCCCTACTTATGAAAAAAAGTCCGTTCTGTAGGCTTTTGCTTAAATTGAATTTTTTATGTAACTCAAAGCAAATCCATAGGAAAAATGAATTTTTTATGTAAATCGAAGCAAACCCATAGGGAAATGAATTTTTACGTAACTCGAAACAAACCCATAGGGAAAGGAATCTTTATGTAACTCGAAGCAAACCCATAGGAAATTGTGTAAATCGGGACATGGGTTTAGCACAAAATCATTATGTAAGTCGAATTTTATGTAACTCGAGGCATTTGCAAGTCGGGGTTTTACTGTAATTAGAATGAACAAATATCTGGATAATTGACATTGCAATCCCAGGGAATGCCAGAGTTGAACATAAATAATTTGAAAAATTAACAAAATACAGAGACCTGGCAACAGAAATAATTTGATTATGGATATAACACACTTGAGTAGTCTCTGTAGTCACTGTAGCATTGGGAACAATGCTGCAGAATTTCATAAAATACTATAATCAATTACAAATCTCTTAAAAAGCACCATCAAAGCTGCAGAAGTCAGTGATATTAGGAACATATACAGTACATTACACCAATATTTAATTGATACTTTGGTTTTTGCTTTAAAATTGTATCTGTTATATAATACCAGTCAATGTTTTTATAATATTGTTTGTTTTACTATGTTTTGTGTGAACGAATCATCACCATCATCTTAGAACTGCAGAGCTGGAAGGGATCCTATGAATCAAGTCCAGCTCCTGTCAAAGAGGCACAATGGGGAATTAGCTTTACAGCTAGATATCCAGAAACTGAACTATAGTCCTCATTATTTAACACTACCCATCAGCTTGTATATTTCTTTCTTATATGTTCAGGAAGCAAATAAACACAGTAATATTAAATACTCATCTAAAAACAAATTTAAAAATAGAAGAAACAAAAAGACATAGAAAAGTATATAAAATTAGCAACCATAGGACATCTACTTTTATCATGAAAACATGGATTAAACGCCTGCCTGAAAATACAGTAAAACCTTGCATAAAGAGCGCCTCGCTTAGAGACTAACTTGCTTAAAGAGCAGAATTTTCTCTGAATGGTTGCCTCGCTTAATAACTAAAACCAACCAAAAACTCGCTTAACAACTAAATTGCGGTTTGCAAACCCACCCACCCCTGCCAGAAGTCACAATTGGTCACTTACAATGGTGTTTCGCTTAAAGAGCAAACTCGCTTAAAGAGCAATCCCATGGAATGCATTATGCTCTTTAAGCGGGGGACCACTGTATGTCTTTTACTTGTTGACAAAAAGATATGGGAGATGAAGCCAGCCTATCGCATATGGAAGGGTGTTTTATAACATGAGAACCACCACCAAGAAAGCCCTCTCAGGTCTCCCTCAAATGTGTCTGTTAAGAGGAGGGGATCCCCAGATGATCTTAGCAGCCAACAAAGGTTATATGAGGAGATCCAACACATTAGATAATCTGGAGCCAAACCATATAGGACATTATAAGTCAAACCAGCACTTTGAACTGGATTTGGAAATAGATTTGACAGTCAGTGAAGCTGCAGTAACAGGAGAATTATGTGGTCCCTGTAATCAGCCCTGGTCAAGAGTCAGGCTGCAGCATTTAGCAATAATGTAAGTTTTCAAAAAGTCTTCAAAGGCAGCTCCATGTAGGTGCATTACAGTAATCCAAGTGTGATTACTGTGAGAGCATCACCACAGCCAAAACAGTCTCAAAGAATGAGACTGGTGGCACACCATTTTTTCCCTGTGCAAATACACTCCAGAGCATTGCCAAAACCTAACACCAAAGCAGTGGTGGGCTCCAAAAAAATTTACTACCACACTGTGGGTGTGGTATGGTGGGTGTGGCCAGGGGGAAAGCCCTCCGTTGCACCCTAATTAGGACTACTTTATTTCAAAACTTGGATGGGCAGGGCCAGCCAGAATTTCTGCTACAGGTTCTGGCGAACTGGTGCGAAGCTGCTGATGCCCACCACTGCAGGTTCAGAAATAAGTCCAGGAGTACATACAAGTTTCAAGCCTTGATGGGAAGTCTAATTTCATCCAGCACAGCCTGGATCCGTCTTCCATGACTTACCTTGCATTTGGCAGGGAGCACTTCTGTCTCTTTTGGATTAAGTTTCAATCGTTTTCCTTCATCTAGCCCAGTGGTTTCCAACACCCACGCCCCACAGGGGGACTTCAATTCCCAGAAGCCTAAGTCAGTACATTTGGCTGATTACTGCTTCGGGGAATTGACTTAGGCTTCGGAGAATTGAAGTCCAAAAACCAAAGACTGGGAAACACTGCTCTACAAGAACAGAAAGAAATTTAGATGAGCTGCAGGAAGGAAAGGTTTAAAACTTCCAGTTTTTAAAGCATGAAATCCTTATTTAAAACACCAGAAAATAATTGTTATATCTGGCCCTTATAAGCACCAGTCCGAGACAACGATGAACAAACAGCAACAGTCTTTATTTAACAGTCTATTAGAGACGAGCTTACAAGGCGTTCTGGATACCGAGATGGCTATACAATCCTAGTGAAGTCAGCCACTTCGGACTCTTACCCGCAGTGGGCAATTAACTAGCTAGCATAGAAGGGTAGCGTAAGGGAGGGACCCAGGCTTAGCACTACCCAGGATACCTGTACAGAGTAGGAAGTATAGATCCGGCCCAGCCCTGGTCTAGCTCCTCAAGGCTTAAGGCTTACAGCAAGAGAGGCCACTTGCTTACTGTCTCTGCAGCAGGTGCAGAGAGAGATACATTTACCTTGGCTTCTAAGGTAGCAGGAGCACTGACAACCAATCAGGCATTGAGTATACTGAGACCAAGGACTAGCCTTATATGGAAAAGCTTAACAGGAACATGGCGTCCTTGACGCAGCAATAATTAACCTTTTGATAATAGTTTGAAATAAACCTTAATACACAACAATAATACAATTAGATCACATTATATAACAATCCAACATAGTTTGACTTTTAAGAATCCATGAAACTCTGGTGAGGATACAAGAATGGAATTGTACAATTAAGGAGAGCTGGGCATATTTAGGACAGTACTGTACTATAATAATAAAGTGTGCTGACTATGGCACCTGTTTCGAGGGTTCCTAAGTATCGAATGTTCAGACGTAGTTTACCATCTCCTTCGTACGGGGCCACTCTGGAACTGTACAACTTCCTCAAGGCCACACTGACTGGCTCTTCTACCAGACCGTAAGGAATGCTCCTAGCCTCTAGCTCTGCTCCCACTTCGTGAGCTATCCAGCCAACTACGGCTGTGATAGGTCATGGAAAGTTCTTGTTCTGTGACATAATAAACAAGGCCACATAATGCGTAGCCACTGCTTTAAACAACTCCACACAGCGGTTAATTTGGTGCAGTGGGCAGCTACTCTATGGCTCCACAAGGTCACCACTTGGCATTTGCCATTCAAGGACAGCTGCTGATCAAGCCATCACTGATGCCAGTCACTGGTTAGGAACAAGTATAGCTTTCTTGAAGTTAGTTAGAAAAGAAAGGTAGAGGTTGGGTATCATCAGCTTATTAATGGCAGCAAACTCCATAATGTTGGACAAATTCTCCTAGCGGTGTCAAGGAGGACCAGTGCTGGAAAGAGTTTCTGATGTTAGGTATTTATGGAGGTGTGGCTGAGAGTTCTGCTCCCTTCATTGGAGAAAAAGGGCTGAGGAGGATTAGCCAAAGTACTACTATTTTTTTCTTCCTAATATTTGTCATCTGAACCAGTTGCCTTTTTCTGTCTAAGAACTAGGGCTGGCCCCAGGTTTGTTGAAGGACAGTGCCCTGCTTCTCCTGTTAAAGTAAGATTAAACCTGTGGTCCATTTGATTTTTGAACACAGAAGAGGGAAAGCGTTATCTTGACCTTTGCCTCAGGCTACAAACCATCCTAAACTGGTCCTGTTGGGAAGGATGATAATGCCAGTTAAGTTGTCCTTCATGAAAGTTCACTGTGTTGTGTATGTAACTTTAATTATTGCTGTAACGTTGTGTAATTGTTATTATGGGATCGGGGTGATCCTCCATTTTGTCGTCTTCTTGGTACTGAACTATCGCAGGACTTGCATTCCTTTCCGCCCTTTCTAACAAGACACACGAAGTCTTCACTCCGGTCTGGTAACCCCGCAATCACTCCACTCCTCTCCTAACCAATCATATTGTTTCCCGCCCAAATGTATCCATTGTACAGTGTATATAAAGAGCTGTTGCACCATTGCTGTTCGTGTTTGGTTTGCTTACAATAAAGTTGTGTTTGGCCCTTTAATGCTGGCTGCTTCTCTTCAATTTCCGAACATCAAAACCTGCTATTATTATTATTATTATTGTTCTTCTCATCAAGAAAATATCTGTTAAGGTCCGAGGAACTCCAGGAAGAGAGTTTGAAATCTATTTTTAAAACCTCCACTTCGTACCAGTTAAGTCTGTCTACAGTTACTTGTCCCCAACTCAGTGGTGGGCATCAGCAGGTTCGCACCAGTTCGCCAGAACCGGTAGAAGAAATTCTGGCTGGCACTACCCATCCAAGTTTTGAAATAAAGTAGTCCTAATTCGGGGGCAATGCAGGGCTTTCCCCCTGGCCACACCCACCATGTCACACCCACAGTGTGGTATTATTTTTTTTTTTTGGGAGTCCATCACTGCCCCAACTGCTGTTTGTGGCTGCAGGATGGGTAAAGACAAAGACAATGCAAGCGCGGCGCCAAAATGGCCGCCGCGCTCTTTGCGGGCCCCCCCCCACAGGACAGAGAATCCGGGTAGTTAGGGGCGTGGCCAGCTCCCTTATAAAAGGGGTGGCCACGAGGCAGCCGAGCTGCCATTTTACCTCAGCGACGGAGCGGAGAAGTCTTTTCCCCTGTGTCTCCGTCGCTCTTTAACTTATCGGGAAGCCTTTTGGCGGCGATTTTTCCTTTTTGGCTTCCCTTCACTCCGGTGGAGATGCCTTCGAAGAAGAAGGCAGCTTCGAGTGCGGCTCGCGCTGTTAGGAGGCGCAACCCGGGTCGGAGGACCGCGGTGCCGCCTCCCCAGCAGCCGCCTTTGCAGGCCCCTGCCGGGACCGGCGGAATGGGGTCTATCGCCCCTTGGCCCGGAGCGGGCGAACAGATGGCGGGCGCGGTAGGGGCTCCGGCCCGCGGCCCGCGAGCGGTGGACACCGCTCCTGCACCCGCCCACCAGGCTGGGCCTGCTGCTCTTGGGTCGCAGCCTCTCCCGGGGCCCTCTAGCCTTGGGGGGTGGTGCGGCCCCCTGCCTTGGCAGGTTTCTCCACCGACCCTGCCGGGCTTCGGTGTTGGCCAATGGCCATATTCGGGTCCTGGGGTACAGGGACCTGTACCCACGCCTTGGACCGTGCGGGCCGGCCGGCCCTTGGCCCCAGGTCAACGTGGAAGCCTTACTGGCCCGCCTGGCGGCCCTTGAAGCATCGTTGGCCCGGGCCAGTCAGGCGGGGGCCCCCCTTTGGGGTTCCTTTTGAGGCGCTGCCGGCAGGAGGACAACAGCCGACAGGGAGGGTTGAGCTGCTGCAGGCGCGTGGCGCGGTTTCGCCCACTGCCTCGCAGCTCCCCAGCCAGCAGCCAGGTGCAGGTCAGGCCCCGGTGATGAGCTCTACGCCGGTCGTGAGCTCCGATGCCCCCAGTGGGCCGGAACCCCCGGTGGGGGCGGCCCGCGGGGGTGCAGCATGTGAGTATACGGTGTAAGCGAGTACATCCACACACATTCCCAATATGGGGGGGGGGCTTTTCAATGGCCTTGGCCTCGCGCGGGTGGTGCGGCGGTGCACCCGCTGACGCCTCACCCGGCGATGACAGCTAACACCCAGGGCCCCGTGGTGGGGGGTGTTCCCTACCCTGAGGGGAATGTTTTGGGTGGCCGGGTTGGTCCAAGCCCCTATTCCTTACCGCTGAGTGACCGCTTGGCACAGGCCGCCAGAGAGTAAATTTGGCGGGGGGAGTGCGTGGATATCTTCGCGCTCCTAAACAGGGTGCCCATCATGTAGAGAGGGAGGGGCAGAATGAGAAGGATAGTGGCAGGCACGTTGTCGCAAGCCACCAAGTATGTGGGCCAAATGGTTGCCGGCCTGCATCATATGCATGGCGGTGTACCTTAGGGCCCGGCCGGATCTGGCAATTCCGATGGTCCAGTATTTGGACAACTTCTACCGGGCGATGGTTTACTTTCCGGGCCCAGCGTGGTTGGCTTGTGACGGGGAATGCCGTAGGCGGATTTCCCCGCACCCCGAGATTAGGCGGGATGAGCCAGGCCAGAGGCTGCGGCTTTTGTACGTGACGCCCACGCGCCCTGCGCCCGGGGAGATATACCATTGTGGGCATGCGGTCCAGCAGGCGGCCCCAGCATAGGTCACCTGCCAGGGGGCGGGGCGGGGGGTTCCAGCCCGCCTGCTGTGCTGGACTTTCTTGTCCAATGGCTCCTCTAATGGGAAGACTTGCAATACAGACAGAAGTATCCCAACTGTGTTGGCCCCCATGCGGCCTCTGCCTGTCCCAGGCCTAGAAGGATGCGGGGCAGAGGGTGGGGCAGACAGGGGGCTGGCAAGACTGCCGCAGATGGATCTAGTTCACCGAAGGGCTCCCTCCCCATTTAAGGTGGACATGTTGGAGCGTGGCTCACATGGTACCCGAAGGGAGAGGATGCGGGTTCTCTCCTTCAGGGTTCTAGGCAGGGGTTCCGGATCCCTTTCATGGGTTATAGGTCCCCTCAAGATGCCCCCAATCTTTTATCCCTTAAGGGGAGGGAGGAGGTGGCTGCTGCTAGCTTTGACATTAGGGTCTATGCGGGCAGGGTCGCTGGCCCTGTCCCTGCACCCCCGTCCCGGGGAGCATATTATTTCAATGATGCCATGCCTTTTGGCTATTCCATTGGGGCTCGGTATTCGAGCGTTTCACCACTTTCCTAGATTGCGCTTTTGTCCGCAGGTCAGGGTCCCGGTCTGTAGCCCATTCCCTGGATGGTTTTATTCGGGGCTGAACGGGGCTGGGACACGTACACACGTCTCCTCAACACATTTCAGACGCTAATGGAGGAACTGGGTGTCCCTTTAGCGCCCGAAAAGACCGAGGGCCCATCTCCACAGCTAGTATTCCTGGGGTGGAGAGTAACACGGTAGCGCAGGATTCTAGGTTGCAGTGGGATAAGGTCTCAAGGCTAGTGGCCCTTGTCTCGGTCTTGCTGGCCGAGCGCATGGCATCACTGAGGGAACTTTTGGTGCTACATGGTCACCCCAGTTTAGCTGGCAGGGTCGTCGCACCGGGCAGGGCATTTGCTCTGCGCTGGTGCGATGCCATGGCGGGATTATCCAGGCCCCACCACAGGCTCAGATTTACCCGGGGTATCGGGGCAGACGTGCTTGTCTGGCCATAGATCCAGAGGTAGTTCAACGGGGTGTCATTTTGGGGTCTTATCTCCTGGCTCCCCCTTGCTTTCAGATGCAGTCCGATGCCTCAGGATTCCTGGGTTTACGGGATGTACTTCAATTGGAAGTGGGCCTATGGTGGGTGGCCACCATCCTGGGCAGGCAAGGGTCGCCTGCATGGTCTCACGTATCTGGAATGTTTCCCTATCCTGGGTGCTTTGATGCTATGGGGCAAGGAGTGGGCCAACTCGGTTGTGCAATTTTGGCATGGCAACGCGGCTGTTGCCCGCATCGTCACTGCACAGATTTCCAAATCGCCCGGGGTTATGGAGCTAGTGCGTTGGTTTGTGTTATGCAACCTGTGCCTCAACGTTCCCTACAGGGCCAGGCATGTCCCAAGGGTTGATAATGATATTGCTGCTGCTTTGTCCCGCCTGCAGATCTCCCGGTTCCGTGCCTCGGCCCCCGGATGCGGAGGAATTTCCCTCGCCACTCCTGGACGAGAGATGGAACGTTGGCAAGGAGAGGTGAACTGGGCGATTGGCCTGTCACTAGCGCCATGCATGAGTAAGGCGTATCACCACGCATTTAGTTCCTTCAGAGTATTATGTATCCGATTCCGACTGCCAGGAACCTGGCCGATCCCAGTAGCCCATGTTCTGCGTTTCATGGTTTACCTCTATGCCCAGGGCCTTGCACCACGCACCATAGCATCTCAGCTGTCGGGTTGGCTTTTATGGCCAAAGTGGGAGGTCGTGTGGACAGCACCAATGACTTCCGGGTGAGACATGTTTGGGAGGGGTGGGTGCGCGTGCGCGTGCGTTTCCCGGCCGACCGCCACCCCATTTACCCAGGGGTTTTTACCCAGTTGGCCCGGGGCTGGCCTGGCCTCTGTTTTGATAGATGAGGCAGCCCACTTCATGCGGCTACAACGGTGGCCTTTTTGGAGCCCTCCGCATCGGCGAGCTTGAGATGCTGAGTAAGGCGGATGCAAGATTTTCCCAGGGTTTTTACCCAATTGGCCCGGGGCTGGCCTGGCCTCAGTTTTGATAAATGAGGCAGCCCACTTCATGCGGCTACAACGGTGGCCTTTTTGGAGCCCTCCGCATCGGCGAGCTTGAGATGCTGAGTAAGGCGGATGCAAGATTTCCCCAGGGTTTTACTCAATTGGCCCGGGGCTGGCCTGGCCTCTGTTTTGGAAATGAGGCAGCCCACTTCATGCGGCTACAACGGTGGCCTTTTTGGAGCGCTCCGCACCAGCGAGCTTGAGATGCTGTATAAGGCGGATGCAAGTTGTAGGGCACTGGAACTCGAGGATGTCTATGTTGCCAAAGACTGGGCCCAGTTGAGGATACGCTCCTCTAAGACAGATCAGCATGGCGTAGGCAGTGGTGTAAGACTGCTACGGTGTTCTTTGGCAGACATCTGTCCGGTTGGTGCCCTACAGGAGTTCCTGGCACTGCGTGGCATGCACCACGGCCCGTTTTTCTGTCACCAAGATGGGTCTCCCCTTACCAAATTTCAGTTTTGGAAGGTGACAGGCAGTGCCCTCACCAGGGTGGGGCCTACCAGGTGCCCGTTATGGCACACATTCATTTCGTACTGGTGCAGCCTCTACAGCAGCTGCTTTTGGGTACTCTGGGGCTGACATACGCAGCATGGGGAGGTGGGGCTCGCAATGTTTTCAGTTTTATGTGCGCCCACTTCCACCATGAGTACCAATCCAGTCACCTTCCCGTCTTTTTCTCAATTTTTCTCAATTTTCTTACAGACCCTGGGTGTCGTATTACACCGGTGACAGTATGGCTGGTGGGCCACAGCTATGTGCACAGGGCAGCGCGTTACGCTGCGGCGACAGAGTGGGGACCCCGACTGGGACTGGGTGAACACGCCAGTCTCACATGGCATGGTAAGCCTGGGATGTTATGGCGGGAGCTGCGGCCTTTCCTTTTTTCTGGCCTAGGTGCTGACCCGCCTGACATTCTCATCATCCACCTGGGGGGCAATGATTTGGGCCAGGTCACCGGCTTATCGCTTAAGCATGCGATTTGCGAGGACCTCGCCTACTTGCATTATGTCTGGCCTGCCACAACCCTGGTTTGGTCGGACATTGTCCCGCGCCATTCTTATAGAGGGGGCGTTAACCTCCGGGCCCTTGACCGCGCTAGGCGCACGGTCAACAGGGCGGTGGCGCGGTTTCTTGCCGACAGGGCTTGGGGACGGGTCAGTCATCACCCCGCTGTTAGCCTACAAAATTATGACTTGTACGTAGGGGATGGGGTCCATCTGTCGCGAGGAGGTATGGACCTCCTGTTGGGTGATTGGCGAGCAGGCCTGTTGACCGAGCTGACGGTCGGGGGGGCGTCAGGCCTTCTTTGAATC
Source organism: Bradypodion ventrale (assembly GCA_035047345.1). Taxonomy (NCBI): domain Eukaryota; kingdom Metazoa; phylum Chordata; class Lepidosauria; order Squamata; family Chamaeleonidae; genus Bradypodion; species Bradypodion ventrale. Next base: position 114,126,448 of record JAWDJE010000005.1, on the reverse strand, counting down.
CCCTCCGTGTGGCGGGTAGCACTGGTAAGGTAAACAGTATGACCCACAGGTATCCGGCAGGTTCGCAATTGACTGGACAACACTAGACAGGAATAAATTAGTTAAACGTTGTCCGGTCAACGACGAACCAGGCGACGGGGTGATGACGATAGCTAACCAGCATGCATCACCCCGTGATTTCACGGATACGCGTCAGAGGGTGGGGTCATGAGTTAGATATTGACTACGGTCAACAATTTGTTTGTTGTCAACAAACAAATTGATACAAATTGATACATTGTAACCAATTGCCGTTGGCAATTTTGGGGTGGTACCTTACCAGTGTTACTTCGGCCTGCTTGCCTTAAGAATTATGATTGGTCATTTTACCAATACAAATTTATAATTCGGACTAGGGCATTGAATCAATAAATGTGGCCCGATGCTGTTATCCACTTTCAATGTTGTCTGTGTCCGTTATTGGGGGGTGCGCCTGCAATGCAAGTGCGGCGCCAAAATGGCCGCCGCGCTCTTTGCAGGCCCCCCCCCACAGGACAGAGAATCCGGGTAGTTAGGGGCGTGGCCAGCTCCCTTATAAAAGGGGTGGCCACGAGGCAGCCGAGCTGCCATTTTACCTCAGCGACGGAGCGGAGAAGTCTTTTCCCCTCCACCCCCTCCCTAGTTAACAGTGTGATATTTTGGTCGCTTCGGGGCCGGGTGGGAATTTTTGGCTGGGACCCACATTGGCTTTCGGGTCCTGGCTTTTTTGCCCATCCCACACTGTGGCTATGGTTTGATATAGGGGTTTTTTCTTATGTTCCTACTGTTGACTTTGGTCACATTGGCGGGTAGCACTGGTAAGGTAAACAGTATGACCCACAGGTATCCGGCAGGTTCGCAATTGACTGGACAACACTAGACAGGAATAAATTAGTTAAACGTTGTCCAGTCAACGACGAACCAGGCGACGGGGTGATGACGATAGCTAACCAGCATGCATCACCCCGTGATTTCACGGATTCGCGTCAGAGGGTGGGGTCATGAGTTAGATATTGACTACGGTCAACAATTTGTTTGTTGTCAACAAACAAATTGATACAAATTGATACATTGTAACCAATTGCCATTGGCAATTTTGGGGTGGTACCTTACCAGTGTTACTTCGGCCTGCTTGCCTTAAGAATTATGATTGGTCGTTTTACCAATACAAATTTATAATTCGGACTAGGGCATTGAATCAATAAATGTGGCCCGATGCTGTTATCCACTTTCAATGTTGTCTGTGTCCGTTATTGGGGGGTGCGCCTGCAATGTCCTGAGACAAGGAAGAATTTGTCTGCACATATTTTAATGGAGAGAAAAGATGGCCTGTGTACCATCTTGGCTGATTGTAGCAGAACGGCATGTTTTCTAATCTCAAGCATTTCAGCAAAATTTGATTCAGTCGATAGTTCATTTCACTCAAGCGATCCCACAGCCTCCCTCCATGTTCCAAGGACTGGTTGCTGGGTAAACCCTTCATAAGGAAAGCTCATTTGTATTCCATACCCTGAGCCCTGACGATAAGAAGCCAAATACTCCTAGGAAGCGGCACAAATGAAATATGGCACGCGGGAGGCAAGATATTTATAGAAACAAAATATCAGCATTTTCCACACATTTACACAAAGCAATTTCGGGCTTTTCATGGGGAGAAAAAGAGCAGCGGCTGCTGCTCATTCATTTGTTTTCCCTGCAGCCTCTCATTTTGCCCGTAGTGCACCAACTGTGAAGGAGTTCTCCCACAAACGGTCACTGCAGTTTAAAGATCAATGACAGCATATTACAGCGGATGCCATATTATCACTGCTAATATGTCTCAGTTACTTTTAAAGAAAGTGCTTATTTTAGACATTAAACAGACTTAAAGCAGAGGAATGCTGAAGCACATCATGAGAATGAGGTTTATCTTTAGAATGCCATTCATCACCCAGTACAAAAACGATCACAAGTGCCCTTGCAATAATCAGTTTAAGGGTTATTTGGGACTCTGGATTAAGAATTTTGATATTTTTTTAAAGGTAAACCTGTCATTTCTCAGAAGTTATAAAAGAGTTCATTAATTTGGATCTCAACACCAAGAAGACTATCTTGTTATAAGCTGTGAACCAACTCACGGCAAGCTAACGGCAGGAACACAAGAAATCGAGAGAGTAGATAAAATTGTCTATTTGGGGAGTATTAAATGAAATATGGGGTCTTAAGTAGAGATTAAAAAGCAAATAGAAAAAACAAGATCCACCTTCATAAAAATGCAACATTTGTTATGTAATAGAGATCTAACTCTCACTACAAAAATCCGAATAGTGAGATGGGTTGACCATGTGACTAATGTAGAAGTGCCGACTGGATAAAGAACAAGAACTGTTTAAGACCATTAAACAAAGAAAGCTCCAATCTCTTGGGCATATCATGAGGAATGACATACAGTATAGCATACTCCAACTCGTTTTGCAAAGTAAGATCCTTGGGAAGAGAAGCCCTGGACATAGACGGACTTCATGGCTAAAGAACCAGAGAGACTGGTGTGGAATGTCTCCAGAAGAACTGTTCCAAGAAATTAAGAACAGGAAGTCTATCACCATGATGATAACCAATATTCAGAATGAATACGGCTCTTGAAGAAGAAAAATGAAAGCACCAGTAATTGTAGAAAACTTTCTTGAAAATCACATGCCCTTTGCCACCAATCATCTTTGCCACAAGATAGAGCACATTTACTACAGGTATTTTAGAGAACACCAGGCAGTGAATTGAAGAAAGACTGGCCAGAGCTGCATATGAACTTCACAGCTCCTAAGATATGCTCCCAAACCCTCTTCATCGTTTTCCTAAGAAATTCTTAAATCTAGGCAAATGTGATCTATGGAACTGCACAAGACATGTCATATGAATGAAGAAATGTATTTGCTAGGAATCTCACAAACATATCAGAAGAACTTTCAGCTGACTCACAGGAGACAGCAACAGGGAAACAGCAAGAGCACAAGGGAACACCAAGTACTATGGGCAATAGCATGGCTGATACATGGGAAACTGGAGTAGTAGTATGGGAACCTACCTTTGAGTGTAGAAAAGTTAATTAGGAAGTAGGTGGAAGGAATGACCAATGATTTCAGATTTCTGTGCTAATGCATAGGGCATGAAAAATAAATGCAATATAGCAAATATGGCTTAATAGGCATTACTGAAGCTTGGTGGGATGAAATTCATGCCTGGCATGTAGGAAGTGGAGAATATAATATCTTTAAAAGGAATTGATTAAACAGGAAGGAAAGCAAAATAGCCATATAGCTAAAGAATGTGTATACCAGTGATGGTGAACCTTTTAAAGACAGAGTGCCCAAACTGAAGTGTGGTATCCGCGAGCACAATTGGCATAACTGTCCCTGACAGAGGTTACACCGGTTGAGGAAGACCCCTGGTCACTGGCCTCTGCGGGTACAGAAATTGGGGAGCAGATTAATAGTCATAAGATTGATTCACCCATATCTGACCTGGTAGGCAGTTCGGCAGGAGGAAGTTGAATATCTAACTCGAGTTAGGAATTAGGTAATTCCACACTTGCAGATTAGCCCAAGCCCTAGCGCAAATAGTGGCCATGTTTACTCTGGTGCAAGCCATGAACAATGGATTTCCCCTGTCAGTATTTGCCTTAGTTAATTAACTTCCCCAAGAGAGATTCCCAATTAACCCGGGTAAATGGGTGATGTGATTTTCTGTCAGATGACGATTCTATCACACTCTGCCTTGAATTCCTATATATGATGATGATTTTCCCTCAATAAACCACTGGTCTTCGCTCCATCTTGTCTCATGTCATTACTTGACCAGTCTCCTCCGGGACCCAAGGGCCGCCCATGGCCCCAATCCAACACTGAAGGTTGGGGCAAACTCTGTGCTGGGGTGAAGGAGGAAGTGCTCCCATTCGGCTGCTGGGCAAAGCAGTGGGGGAAAACTCTGTGCTGGGGGGTAAAAGAACTGATCCCATTGGGCTGCTGGGCAGAAGGGCAGGGCAAACTCTGTGCTGGGGGAGGTAGGGAAGAAGTGACAGCATGTGTGCCAACAGAAAGGGCTGGGAGTGCCACGTCTGGCATGTGTGCAATAGGTTCGCCACCACTGGTGTATACCCTTCAAGGAGATTCATGACTTGGAGCATGAAAGAACATTTAGATAAAAATTAAAGGAGAGGGGAACAACAGTGACAATAGATAACGATTAGAGAGAAACAACACAATACTATGAAGATTTACTACAAAACCCCAAGCCTAACTGGAGACTTAGAGATTGCCCCCTTAGATGAGATTACAAAGCATTCAAAGAAGAGACATATTGTAGTAATGGGAAACTTTCACTATCCTGATATCTGTTGCAAGTCCACTTCTACCAAGAATGTACAGTCCAAGAAAGGTCTTATTTGATTTAATGACAGTTTATCTTGCAGAAGATAAACAAAATGAAAAAGGAATCAGATGTTTTGTATGTGATCTTCACTAATAGGAAATATGTAATCAATGATGAAAATAGCAGGAACTTTGGGTGAAATTAACCACTGTCTCTTTGGATCCATTATGTGAAGAAAAAGGAAAACTGAGCATATTGCAGACATACATTCCATACTTTAAGAAAGCTGATTAAAATAAACTTAAGGAAATATTTTATAAGGTCTTATGGTGAGAAATACTAACAAAAAAAGGAATTAATGGTAGAAGGCACAATCACAAAGAGTTCTGCCGCAAAAGAATGAGTTCAGTTTTCCAAACATGCTGGTGGTTTCCATGAATGTTCAAGGAAGGAGAAAAAACAAGGATGTAGGAAGTAAGCCTTTGGCATGGCAATGATGGTAATTTCAAGATTTTGAAATTAGAAACTAGTAAAACCTGGAATAACTAAAAACCCTTTCTTTACTTAATATAATTCCTTTTGGTCTACTAAGGTTTAAAAAGACAGTAATATTGACAATAAACTTTGTTGATTAACTTTACTGTTGACAAAGAAGAAATTCAAATGGTCAGATTTTTTATAGTTTGGTTAAATCATCAATCCAAAAGGAGACTGCGGCCAAGAAACCATAAGAAAAATAAGACTTGAAAGGTCATCTATAAGGGAGCTAGAAAAGATCTTGAACTGTAAGAATGTGTTACTGAAGATCAAGGTGAAAGTCAAGCTATACTATGTACCTGATATGTCTAAAATAATGCCATGAAGTCTCATTCTAATGTCTGACAAAGTAGACTTGATCCATGAAGACTAACATTAAAATACTGTACAGGAGTTAGTCTTTAAGATGCCACAACGGGGTTTGCCTTTCAACCCAGAATAATTTCTGACACGAAATTATCATTATGGTATTCCTGATTACCATGTTCAGATATGAAATCTGGTCAGTGAAGAAAGCCAACATACACACAAAAAAAGCAATTCATTTGAAATTTTGTATTGGAGGAGAAATTTACAGATACTGTATAATGTATCATTGGGTACTAGGCTTAACTGAGCTTGAGCTCTCTATAGAAGCAAAAATGACTAGCTGAAGCTACTGGTTTGACTTTAATTTGGCTTCAAATGGCTTCCTCTAGTGGGCAGAATAAAATTTAATATCAATTCTCTGATAGAGGCATGCCATGTTTCTACATTGTCTTTTACCCACAACAAAATAGGAACCTTGAGTTTCAAAAGAAGGCAATTGTACTTCAGACAGGTCATAAGAAGACAAGATTCAGTAGAAAATACAATAACGCTGGGGAAAGTTGAAGGCGCAGGAGAAAAGAAAGACTAAATATGAGGTGGATTGACACCATAAAGAGAGCCATGACCTTGAGTTTGCAAGAGCTGCACAGAGCTATTAGCAACAGAACTTTTACAGTTCATTCATACATAGGGTTGCTATAAGTAGAAGGGACTTGACAGTATAAAACATCAACCAAGGGGCCATTAAGATGATTTTACCCAGCATAGAGCCAAGGTCACAGTGTGAGAGTACCAGGACAGTTAAATGAGTAAGGAAGATGGCATTAGAGGGACACAAGAACACCCTTCTGATTATTGTGTGAGGTGTCAAAACAATCTTTACCTATAAAAATGGGATGTGGCCGTACATGTCCGGAATGCGTGTCCGCACACATCCAGCCAATCCCGTAATGAGCCATGTACACTTACCTTACCTCCCGAAGATCAACCCCACAAGGGTCTGGAAGCCGAGAGTGGGGCAAATGCCCCACAATCGGGAACAAGAAACTACGATACCCAGCATCCTCTGTACTGTGGCATGCCTCAGCCAATCAGGCATGAGGACGCGAGCACAGAGGAGGCAAGAAAGCCGGCACGTGTATGAGAGAAAAACGGCCATCTTGCGCGCCTTCCCCCCCTCATCAGCTGCATCAGCGGAGTTTGCCCGGTGGACAGCCAGGGAAAAAGGAAGCGGGGAGAAGAGATCCAAAACACAAAGGGGTCTCTCTGGTGGCCCTAAAAAGCCGCTGCCACCGCTCCTGCTCCCGCTACCGCCGCCGCCGCCCCAACCGCAGCCGCCCCAGCGGAGTCCACACCGGTAGGTCAGCCGGGGAAGAAGGAGGCCAAAAGGAGAAACCAGCAACACGATGGTAAATAGCTGGGGTAGCGGTGGCAGAAACAACGGCGGTGGCAGGGAGAGGGCTTTTTAGGGCTGCCGGAGAGACCCTTCATGTTGCGGGTCTCTCCACCCCACCTCCTTCTCCCCTGGTTGAACTGCCGGGTGAACTCTGCTGGGGTGACAGTGGCGGTGATAGCGGTAGTGGCAGCAGCAGCAGCAGTGGCAGCGGCGGGGAGGCGGCTTTGCGTGAATGTGTCATATCGGGTGTGTTGAGTCGGGTGTGGTGTGTGTGGTTGCGTTGTGTGTGTTGTGTGTGTGTGTTGTGTGGGGGGGATTATATTGTGTGGGTATGTCCTGTGTGGGTATGTGTTGTGTGGGTTTGCTGTGTTGTGTGCGATGTGTGTGGCTATGGTGGGTGTGGGTTGTATGTCGAGCATGCGTTATGTGTGGGAGTGTGTGTTTTGTGTGGGGGTGTCGTGTGATGTGTGATGTGAGTGGCTGTGGGTTGTGAGTTGTGTGTGTGTCGTATGTGCATGTTGTGTTTGTGTGCATTGTGTGTTGGGGAAGACAGGGAAAGGGGGAACAAAACGCTTCCACCTCCCACACTTCCCTGCCTTCCCCACCCCTTGTCGGCAGGGAAAGGGGAAAATGGAACATTTCTGTCTCCCACCCTTCTTTTGAACAGTACCCCCATCCCCACCCGCACCCCAAACTTGGCCCACCAGCCAGGTCTTTAGTTCCTTCCTAAAGGGCAACAACTCTGTCTGGAGACGCAGTTCCACAGGCAGGAGGTTCCAAAGGGCCGGTGCGGACACAGAGAAGGCCCTCCTCCTTGTGCCAGAGAGGCGAGCCCCCCTGGCTGATGGCACAATTAGAGAGCCCCTCTGGTCCACTCTGGTTGGACGGACAGACGTCCTTAGGGCAATGCGGTCTCTAAGATACCCTGGCCCACTACCATGTAGGGCTTTAAAAGTCAAAAACAGCACCTTGAATTGCACCCGGAGACAAACTGGTAACCAGTGCAGCCCCCGAAGCAGTGGTGAGGCATGGGCATAACGTCCATACCCCATCACCACCCGGGCCGCGGCATTCTGGACCAGCTGCAGCCTCCGAATAGTCATCAAGGGCAGCCCCATGTAGAGCTCATTACAGTAGTCTAGTCTGGAGGTCACCAGAGTGTGAGTGACCATGAGCAAAGAGTCCCGGTCCAGGAGCGGGTGCAACTGGCGAATCACCCAAAGTTGGGCGAAGGCCCTCCTGGCCACAGCCGCCACCTGTTCTTCTAGCAGCAGCCGCGAATCCAGGAGGACCCCCAAGTTGCGCACCGGGTTGGTCTGGGGCAAAACAGCCCCACCCAAAACCAAAGATGGTAGCTCCCGGGAAAATGCAGGATCCCCTATCCATGGCCACTCAGTCTTGCTAGGATTCAGCTGTAGCCCATTTGCCCCCATCCAGACCTAAACAGCCTCCAGAAAGCTGGAAAGGACTTTGACTGCATCACTGGGGTCCCCACGGGCTGAAATGTACAACTGTGTGTCATCCGCGTACTGGTGGTACCGCACCCCGTGGGAATGGATGATCTTACCCAGCGGCTTCATGTAGATGTTAAATAGGAGAGGAGAGAGTACCGAGCCCTGAGGCACCCCATATTTTAGGGGCCTAGGACTCGACCTCTCACTCTCCAACCACACTGACTGGGTCTGGCCCCTCAGAAATGAGGAAAACCAGGACCACACCGTGCCCTGGATCCCCAATCCTCGGAGCCGTTCCAGAAGGATACCATGGTCAACGGTATTGAAGGCCGCTGAGAGGTCAAGAAGAGCAAGGACGGACGGATGACCGCCATCCTGCTCTCACCAGAGATCATCCATCAGCGCGACCAATGCAGTCTCAGTACCATATCCAGGTCTGAATCCTGACTGGAAGGGGTCCAGATATTCCGCTTCATCCAGTACCCAGTACCCCCTGCAGCTGACGTGCCACTGCCTTCTCCAGAACCTTCCCCAAAAAAGGAAGGTTGGAGACAGTTCTGTAGTTGGTTAGGATTGCTGGATCGAGGGATGGCTTCTTCAGGAGGGGGCGCACAAGAGCATGTTTCAGCAGTGCAGGAAACATCCCCTCTCGAAAAGATGTGTTAATTATAGCCCCGACCCAGTCACCTGTCACCGTCTTAGAGGCTTTTACCAGCCAGGCGGAACAGGGATCTAAAGGACAATTAGTGGCACGGACCGCCGCAAGGAGCCTGTCCACTTCATCCGGGGCAACTGGATCAAACCAATCCCAGGTAACACCGCAAGACTGCGCACTGGCTCCCGCCGGATCCTCCCCGCCCATGCCAAGTTTGAACCCCGAGTGAATCCGATCGATTTTCTCCACCAGATGGTCAGCAAAGTCCTCAGCCGATCCCTGCCAACCAGGCACAGGCCCTGCCCTACCCAGGAGGGACCTGGTCACCCGAAACAGGGTGGCTGGGCGATTATCAGCGGAGGCAATAAGGGAGGCCTTCCCCCAGCAGGGAAAGGGGGAAATGGAACGCTTCTGCCTCCCCCCCTTCCCTGCCTCCCCCCCCATCGCCAGCAGGGAAAGGGGGAAACGGAATGCTTCCACCTCCCCCTTCCCTCCCTAGTCACTCATGCGCCGTCTCCTCACCTGCAGCCTCCCCCTTCTCTCTCTGTGAACCCCCAAAACTACCTACTCACCTTCCGCCCCCCCTCTCTGCATGCACCCCCCCCAAAAAAAAAAACAGCCACCAACCAACACACAATCCAAGCCTGCCCGGCAAAGCCAGGCATAATAGCTAGTATTCCATAAAGAAATTCTAAAAATAGGGGCAGCCCAAACAAAACATTAAAACTGAGCCTTGAATCAGGACCACATTTGGCATAAGTTGAAGTAGAGATCCTAACGTTGCCAAATTTGGGTGTATTTGGATGAGTAATTTTAAAGTTATAATTTAAAATATATAACTAATTGACCTTCACTGAGAAAAGCAATAGATGCGGTCATGCCATTTCTGAAGGTACACTACATCTTGTTACTTGGATGGTAAGCCATTTCTGAGTCACTCTATACTCAGAACACCCTGAAAGTGGTTGTTGTGAAAATCAATTTCATAGCATGTTGTTGTCGTTATTGTTGTTGTTGTTGTGATGCATTTAGTATCTTCCCCTTCCTGCACCCTTGAATTATGTCTTTCTCAATACAGTATCTCCTCTTTCCTATTTACTGTGGCTGGTGCAACATGTATGGAAAAATATTTATTGGCTCCTGTGCTTGTGTGGTTTCTTGGTACAGGCAGCAGAATGTCAAGATGATAAATTTTATGTGTCTGATGTACTGTACTATTGAGGATAGCACTGCCTTGTTGGGTAACTAGAAGCCAGCTAGTCTTCAGGGACCTCAGTTTTTTACCCCATAGCATATGTCTCTAATAGTGTAAGAATGAGAGACAAACGTTTGTAGCTATCTGAGTTAGAATTTTCTCTTCAGATATATAAATAAGTCTTAGGAAAATTGCTGAACAATACCATGATCATGTGGCCAGCAGGAAAAATGATGCTAAGCTTTAGATAACAAAGGCCAGCCTGAAGGCTACCAACACCAATATCAGCAGACAGGATCATCTACAGCAGGAATTATCAACCTTTTTAAACTGGAGGCCAGGTGATGCTCCCTCAGACAGCTTTGGGGGTTGACGGCCATTATTATTATTATTATTAGAGAATCCTGGAAAGGATGGCCATAAGTCAACATTGACTAGATGGCACACAATTATTATTATTATTATTATTATTATTATTATTATTATTATTATTATTATTATTATTATTATTATTATTATTATTATTATTATTATTATTATTATTATTATTATATACCGCCCCACTCGCAATGCAACTCTGGCTGGCTTACAAAAGAAGGAATATCACAAATCACAGTTACAAAGTATCAAAAAACAGTTACAAAATGTCACAAAACAATAAAAAAAATCAAAGCAATACACATTTAAAGAGCAGTACACAATTCCAAAGCAATACACAATTCAATAAACAGGGAAAAATACATTGACTTATCCGCTTCCCTCCGAGCTGAATAGCAAAGGGGGGAAAAGTCCAGCAGCTGTGGCAAAGGCGGCGTTCTTGTCCACCAGCTGTTCTCCATTCCCTCTGGGTGGGAGGGAAGAGTCCGGTGGTAGCGGCCCTTCTTCCACCACATGGCACTTCCGAGTGTGGTGGAGGTGGTGCCATGAAATGGCACCGCAGGCCGCAGGTTGAGAATCCCTGGTCTACAGGAAGCCCTCTTGTACTCACTACAATTCACCAAAGATACAGTATGCTAAGCAAGGAAAAATCTCAGAAATTCATTCCTTTTTCATCAGTTGTCACCCAAATGGTTTTTTTTATTAATTTTTCAAACAAATTACAAAGTTAATACATTCATAACGTTACAATACAATACAATATGATACATATAAAAAAATGAGCAAAAATACATTGAATACATTCACCCTGAAGAGAAAAACCACATTACATTCATATAAAAGAAGAGAGGAAAAAAAAATACAAACTATATATTACATACAATTATATACTTTGTCACCCAGTGCTATATACATTGTCCTAGGAGGTTGTGGGATCTCCCATTCGTTTCTATTGTTCCCAAAATTTCATTTGGTCTGGTGTCAATTTATGTGTTCCTTCTCTCGTCAATGAATATTCAACAAATTTTCGCCATATATTCCAGAATCTATTTTCTTTTACTATACCTTTCTTAAAGTTTAACTCCCATGTTAGTTTTTCATTCAATGCGAGATCCCACATCTGCCCGTACCAATCTTCCACCTTTAACGTTACTTCACTTTTCCAATTTTTTGCAATACACATTCTTGCCATTACAAGCATCATTGACAACAACTCTTTCTTATCTTTGTCTATATTAACATTATCAACATCGGTCAATAGGGTGGTGCCCGGCCCCAACTTAAGACGCAATCCCAAGATTTTTCCTATCTCGGTCTCAATTTTTAACCAAACTTTGGTTTGTATGGTGCAACCAGGCTCAGGGGGCTGAGATATGGACTTGAATAGGCAAAAGTTGCACCACATCCTGTTTAGCCTATCCTTTCTGGATGTGAGGCAGACTGGCAGCAGGTTTATCAGCACTTTTAGGTGAGCACTAAGGGAGTCCTACCTTACAGCAGAAAACTAAATCACCATCCACACCTCTGCCAAATTACCATTAGTCAAATGAAGTAGCTGTATGAGGCACCAGGTGTATGCTAAGCAATCTAATAAAGGATGTAATTCTATCAGCTGACAGTTTTTGTGTATAGAATAGAAGGTTCCATTTTGTTCTTTGTCTCAGGGACAAAAAATATTATTAATAGAGGTTGCTCTACCCCAGCCACAGTTGCTCCTCTGAAATGTTTTTTCTCACATGTGACCAAGCAGCAACTCCCCTGCAACTCATCCTAGAAAGCTTCTACGGCATGTCCCATTAAGACCTGGCTTGCTGTATTGGCTCTTTGTGTTCAAAACATCCTATGTTCACAGTGCTGCCTCATAGTGACATAGGTCAAGTGCCTACAGGTTGGAATTAGCACTGAAATAGATCTATAGAAGAGGAGCCTATGCATGAAATAGGTTGGTGTCTCACCAAGTTCCTCACAAGAACTGGACTCTGGAGCCTTCCATAAAGGCAGTACTTTTAGTTATCTATACAATCTGTTGTTATTTGCTTAAAATATTGGTATATTAGAAACATACCGTATTTTCCGGCATATAAGACGACTGGGCGTATAAGACGACCCCCAACTTTTCCAGTTAAAATATAGAGTTTGGAATATACTTGCTGTATAAGACTACCTCTCTTCCAATGCACACCAAATAAAAATTAACCCACACTCAACCCGAAGACGCGCAGCCCTCTGAGTCGAATGGGCAGGTTCTGGTGGAGAGCCAATCCACGCTCACGTTCTCCTCCTCGAGGTACAGAAAGATGTGTGCAGCTTGCTTCCCCTTGCTTCATACTCCCCGCACAGAGCAGGGACTCGGCCGCGGCACCCCCCACCATATGCACCGGACATATGAAGCAAGGGGAAACAAGCTGCAGTTAAGTACCTGTCCTATAAGACGACCCCCGACTTTGGCACAGATTTTTCGGGGTTAAAAAGTAGTCTTATACGCCAGAAAATACAGTAATTATTAGTTGCCCCATATTTAGGCAGCCAAATGCCAAACCTTCCTGTGGCTTGTTTTAGTGTATCTCAAAATCTTCAAATATTTTGCCTGGTGAGAAGCCGCCTATGTCACTGTTTTGCTTCAAGTGAAATCTATTGGCAACCTAATGCAAGCGCGGCGCCAAAATGGCCGCCGCGCTCTTTGCGCCCCCCCCCACCGGACGAAGGCATCCGGGTAGTTAGGGGCCGTGGCCAGCACCCTTATATAAGGGGCGGCCACGAGGCAGCCGAGCTGCCATTTTGCGAAGCGACGGAGCAGAGAAGTTTTTCCCTCTTACCTCCGTCGCTCTTGCCTTTCACCAGGAAGCCTCTTGGCTGCTGATTTTCTTGACTTTTTCCGGCTTCCCATCGGATAGCTGCTATGCCCTCGAAGAAGAAGGCGACTGCGAACGCGGCTCGTTCTGCGCGGAGGTGCCAGCCGGGTCGGAGGACCGCGGCTGCGCCTCCCCAGCAGCCTCCTTTGCCTGAGCCCACCAGGACCGGTGGGATGGGGCTGATTGCCCCTTGGCCCGAGGCGGGGTGTCCGCGTACCAGCCCAGCAGGGGCCGCGGCCCCCGGCCCGCAAGCAGTGGCCACTGCCCCCGGCGTGGCCCATTCTGCGTGGCCTTCTTCCATGGGTGCGCAGCTTCCTGCGGGGGGTTTCAGCCATGGGGGTGGCTGGGTTCCCTCCCCTGGCAGGGTACCCCCCCGGCCCTGCAGGGGCCGGGCCTGGGGTCGTGGCCGTATACGGGCCCCGGGTCCAGGGACCTGGACCGGCGCCTGCAGCTGGTGGGCCGGCAGCCCCTTTGCCCCCACTTGGCTTAGGGGACTACGTTAATGTGGAGGCCCTTCTGGCCCGCGTTGCGGCCCTCGAGGCATCCCTCACGAGGATTAACCACCCAGGGGTGCCTTTTGGGGTGCAGGTTGATGCTTCGTCTGCCGGTCAGCGGCAGGACGGGTCGAGCTGCCCGGGGCGCGTGGGCCGGCATCGGCCACTGCCTCGCAGCTCCCCAATCAACAGGCCGGTGCTGGTCAGGCCTCGTCGACGAGCTCAACTGCGGTTGTGAGCTCCGACGCCCCCAGTGGGCCGGAACCCCCGGTGGGGGCGGCCCATGGGGGTGCAGCATGTGAGTATGCGGTTCAATCTAGTGCACCCACACACCTAGCCACGTTGGGGGGGCATTTCAGTGGCCGTGGCCTCGCACGGGTGGTGCGACGGTTCAGTTGCCGACGTCCCACCCGGTGACTTCACCTCTCACCCAGGGCCCCGTTTTGGGTGGTGCCTCTTACTCAGTCGGGAATGTGTTAGGGGTGACCGGGTTGGTCCAGGCTCCTTTTCAGATGCCCGCAGTTCCCACCGTGTCGGTGTCGGCATTGCCGACAGCGGGGTATTCCTTGCCCCTGGGGGACCATTTGGCCCAGGCCACCAAAGAGAAGATCTGGCATGGGGAGTATGTGGACATCTTCTCCCTTCTCAACAGAGAGCCCACCAAGGAGGAGAGGGAGGGGCAGGATGAGAAGGACAAGGAACAGGCATGTCGTCGTAAGCCGCCACGTACGTGGGCCAACTGGTTGCCGGCGTACCTCATATACATGGCGGTCTACCTCAGGGCCCGGCCGGATTTGGCAATTCCGATGGTCCAGTATTTGGACAACATTTACCGGGCGATGGTTGACTTCCCGGGCCCGTCGTGGTTGGCTTACGACGAGGAATTCCATATGCGGATTCCCCTGCACCCGGAGATGAGGTGGGACGAGCCCTGCCAGAAGCTGTGGCTTCTGTACATGACTCCCACGCGCCCTGCACCTGGGGAAAGGTACCATTGTGGACATGCGGTCCAGCGAGCGGCCCCAGCACAGACACCCCGCCAGGTGGCGGGGCAGGGGGTTCCAGCCCGCCTGCTGTGCTGGACTTTCTCGTCCAATGGTTCCTGCAATAGGAAGAATTGCCGGTACAGGCATGAGTGTCCCTCTTGCGCTGGCCCCCATGCGGCCTCCGCCTGCCCCAGGCCTGGAGGGATGCGGGGCAGAGGTAGGGGCGGACAAGGGGCTGGCAAGACTGCTGCAGAGGGAGCTGGTCCACCGAAAGGCCCCCTCCCCAATTAATGTGGACATGTTGGAGCGTTGGCTCGCATTGTACCCGAGGGAGGCGGATGCGGTTTACCTGCTTCAGGGTTTTCGACTGGGGTTCCGTATTCCTTTCATGGGTGATAGGTCCCCCCAAGATGCCCCCAACCTTTTGTCCCGTAGGGGGAGGGAGGAGGTGGCTACTGCCAGTATTACTAAGGAGGTTGATGCGGGCAGGGTCGCCGGCCCTTTCCCTGCACCCCCGTTCCCCAACCTTAAAGTGTCGCCCTTGGGCTTAGTGCCCAAGAAGTCACCGGGCGAGTTCCGCCTGATCCATCACTTGTCCTACCCAGCCGGCCGATCGGTCAATGATGCTATCCCTGATGACCTTTGCTCAGTCAGGTATACATCTTTTGATCAAGCGCTGCGCATGGTGCGCTCATGTGGCTCGGGTGCGCTGTTAGCTAAGTGCGACATTAAGTCGGCCTTTCGCCTCCTGCCGGTTCACCCGGGTGACTTTGAGTTGCTGGGTTTCAAGTTCCGGGGTGAATATTACTTCAATAAGGCCATGCCTTTTGGCTGTTCCATATCATGCTCGGCCTTTGAGCGTTTCAGCACCTTCCTACAGTGGGCTTTTGTCCGCAGGTCTGGGTCCCGGTCTGTAGCCCATTACCTGGATGATTTTTTATTCGGGGGTGAACGGGGCTGGGACACGTGCACACGTCTCCTCAACACATTTCAGACGCTAATGGAGGAACTTGTTGTCCCTTTAGCTCCCGAAAAGACCGAGGGCCCATCTACGCAGCTAGTCTTTCTGGGGGTGGAGATTGACACGGTAGCACAGGCTTCTAGGTTACTGGGGGATAAGGTGTCCAGGATAGTGGCCCTCATCTCGGACTTGCTTGCTAAACGCAAGGCGTCATTGCGGGAACTGCAGGTGCTACATGGTCACCTCAATTTCGCTTGCAGGGTGGTTGCACCGGGCAGGGCATTTGCTCGGCGCTTGTGCGACGCCATGACAGGCCTATCCAGGCCCCACCATAGGGTGAGACTGACCCGGGGTATCAGGGCAGATATGCTTATCTGGCTCCAGTTCCTGAGGGAGTTCAATGGGGTGTCATTCTGGAGGTCTGACCTTCTGGCTTCCCCTCGTTTCCAGATACAGTCCGATGCCTCTGGGTCCCTGGGTTATGGGATGTACTTCAATGGGAAGTGGGCCTATGGTGGGTGGCCACCAGCCTGGTCAGGCACGGGTCGCCTGCATGATCTTACGTATCTGGAATTTTTTCCCATCTTGGGGGCCTTGATGCTGTGGGGTGAGGAGTGGGCCAACTCGGTCGTTCATTTCTGGTGTGACAATGCGGCCGTTGTCCACATTGTCAACTCACAGACTTCCAAATCACCCAGGGTCATGGACCTGGTGCGCCAGTTTGTATTGCGCAGCCTGCGCCTTAATGTGCTGTTCAGGGCCAGGCATGTCCCGGGGGTCAATAATGATATCGCTGACGCTTTGTCCCGCCTGCAGATCTCCCGGTTCCGCGCCTTGGCCCTGGATGCGGATGAATTTCCCTCGCCACTCCCAGACGAGATATGGACCATTGGCAAGGAGAGGTGAACCGGGCGATTGGCATGTCGCTAGCGCCACGCACGCGTAAGGCGTATCACCACGCATTCAATTCTTTCAGAGCATTCTGTGCCCAATTCTGCCTGCCAGATACCTGGCCGATCCCGGTGGCCCATATACTACAATTCATGGTTTACCTGCATTCCCAGGGCCTTGCACCTCGCACCATAGCATCCAGGCTGTCAGCGCTGGCTTTTATGGCCAAAGTAGGCGGTCATGCGGACAGTACCGCTGACTTCCGTGTGAGACACGTTTTGGAGGGGTGGGTGCGGGAGCGTGGGCGTAGCCCGGACGACCGCCACCCAATTTCCCCAGGGGTTCTTACCCAACTGGTACGGGGCTGGCAGGACCTATGTTTTGATAGGTATGAGGCAGCCCTGTTTCATGCGGCTACAACGGTGGCCTTTTTTGGAGCGCTCCGCATCAGCGAGCTTGTGATGCTGTCTAAGGCGGATGCAAGTCGTAGGGCACTGGAACTCGAAGATGTCTATGTGGCCAAAGACTGGGCTCAGTTGAGGATACGCTCCTCTAAGACGGATCAGCATGGCGTAGGCAGTGGAGTGAGACTGCTACGGTGTTCTTCGGCAGACATCTGTCCGGTTGGTGCCCTACAGGAGTTCCTTGCACTGCGTGGCACGCACCATGGCCCGTTTTTCTGTCACCAAGATGGGTCTCCCCTTACTAAATTTCAATTTTGGAAGGTGACCGGCAAAGCGCTGGCCAGTGTTGGCCTCCCAGGGGCCCGTTACGGCACCCATTCATTCAGAATAGGGGCGGCCTCCACGGCGGCTGCTTTTGGGTACTCCGGGGCTGAAATACGCCATATGGGGAGGTGGGGATCGCAATGTTTTCAGTTTTATGTCCGCCCTCTTTCACCGTGAGTACCAGTCGAGTCACCGCACCTTTTCTCTCCCCTCGTTTTTTCCTTGACAGACCCTGGGTGTCGTATTACGCCGGTGACAGTATGGCTGGTGGGCCATAGCTACGTGCATAGGGCAGCGCGTTATGCTGCGGCGACAGAGTGGGGACCCTGACTGGGACTAGGTGCATACGCAAGTCTCACATGGTATGGTAAGCCCGGGATGTTATGGCGGGAGCTGTTGCCATTCCTTTTCACAGGCCGGAATGCTGACCCGCCTGACATTCTGATCATACACCTTGGGGGCAATGATTTAGGTCAGGTCACCGGCCTATCGCTGAAGCATGCGATTTGCGGCGACCTCGCCTACCTGCATTACGTGTGGCCCGCCACAACCCTCGTTTGGTCCGACATGGTGCCGCGGCACACTTATAGGGGAGGGTTCGACCTCCAGGCCCTTGACCGTGCTAGACCGTGCTAGACCGTGCTAGAGTAAACAGGGCTGTTGCCCGGTTCATGGTCGACAGGGGTTGGGGGCGGGTCAGTCGTCACCCCGCCATTAGTTTGCAGGGGATGGGGTCCATCTGTTGCGAGGAGGTATGGACCTCCTGTTGGGTGATTGGCGAGCAGGCCTGTTGACCGAGCTGACGGTCTGGGGGGGGGGCCTCGAGCCTTCTTTGAAGCCTCTCCGTGTGGCGGGTAGCACTGGTAAGGTAAACATTTATGACCCACAGGTATCCGGCAGGTTCGCAATTGACTGGACAACACTAGACAGGCATAAGTTGGTTAAACGTTGTCCGGTCAACGACGAACCAGGCGACGGGGTGATGGCTACAGCTAGACAGCATGCATCACCCCGTGATTTTACGGATACGCGTCAGAGGGTGGGGTCATTAGTTAGATATTGACTACGGTCAACAATTTGTTTGTTGTCAACAAACAAATTGATACAAATAGATACATTGTAACAATTGCCGTCGGCAATTTTGGGTGGTACCTTACCAGTGTTACTTCGGCCTGCTTGCCTTAAGAATTATGATTGGTCAATTACCAATAGAAATTTATAATTCGGACTAGGGCATGAATCAATAAATGTGGCCCAATGCCGTTATCCACTTTCATCAGTGTCTGAGTCCTTTATTGGGGGGTGCGCCTGCAAAGATGGAGAGAAGCAACAAAGAAATTCTATGAACCGTATAGGTGATTTGGCATCTCTAAGATCTGATCATCTCTTTAGACAGCTACCTGAGGGAAGAAACTGTGGCTGTCGTGAAGCAGTAGCACATTCTTAGGTATTTATTATCATTATTTCTATTTCACCCTGTGGTGGAGAGGCATTTAATGGATAAGTTAAATAAACAGCCTCCTAAAGGCATCATAACCAATCATGTTATAATGTACCAATAACCATTTAGGGTTATTAGAGGAATGGATTTAGAATACTGGGACAGACAGTTTAACAGGCAGCCAAGGTCTTGTTGTTGATGAGCTGAGGGAATCTCTGCTGACAAGGCCCCTAATAGTCAAAGGGGATAGGTAACAGGTGCTAGTGAAAAAGCTGGCTGATGAGGGCCACCAAAGAGGGGGAGAGGCTGAGGCTGGGACAAAGGAGGAAGACTATGAAAACTCAGGAGCATCCTTCAGGGAGACTGAGACATTGGAGGAGGAGATTTGGGGAGAGGTTTTAAGGTTTGGGAATACACAATTTTGTGCTTTAACTAAGGTAATGAGTGAGTGCCTGGAAAGAGGAGCCTGAAATCCCCAAGCCCCACCTGTTGGATAGAGGAAGAATCTGTGGACAAAAGACCTCAGGTAGAGGACTCTGAGTGCCTTCCACATCTCTAAGATACCCCCATGTCATCCGACAGGATCAATGGCATCTATTCTGACCATGCTGCAGCACTTGCTGTGAAAGCACCAGTGTGAGAGGCAGAAGAGGCTCCAAGAAAAGGAGAGGAACAGCCACCAGTAACTCACACCCAGCTCTGCCATCTCCATCCCTGAAAGGGGTTCACCATCCTCTTCCATTTTCAGTGACCAGGACTCTCAGGGCAGCCAATTGGCTGTAACAGGCTCTTGAAAGGACATTCTCTGGCGATTAGTGCAAATAACTCAACCGCCAGGAAGCTCCCAGAGGAATTAAGGACAATATTTCTCTTGGTTTGGTTTTTGTTGTTGTTGTTGTTGTTGTTGTTGTTGCAATAAAGTATGTTATTGGATAGTCTCACAAACTGGAGCCCATTAAATTATTGCCGGCATACTCACCCACAGCTGGCACCATCAGAGGAGGGTCTGCAGCACTCAAGCTATGGAAGCAGGCAAATAGGGCTGAGGTTTTACTCCAAAATGGTTCTCCATTTGTGTTTGTTTGTGTACTCCAAAGGCTATAATGAACTCTGGAAAAACTACTGCAAAAAGGCAGCGGCAAGACAACACAGAATCAATCTTATCCTAAAATCAAGCAACACTACCTGAGAAAGAAAAAAGTTCATCAGAACAACAAGAGTGTGTATGCATAGCAAGCAAGTAAAAGATTTGCAGAAGAGAAAGAGCATGGGGTATGGCTGAAACAAGTTAGTTTCTAACCCAGAAACTACTTTTCTTTTGCTAGTAAATAATAAATAAGAATGCCATTTATCATTGTTGTTGTTACTTTATTACTCCAGGAGGAGGCCACATTAATAGTTTGAATATTTAAAATGTCTAAAAGCACTGTTTCTAGGAACTACTCTTGCACCTCAACTGTACTGTATATTCCATTCTTTTTCCAGTGACTTATTTGCCTACCTATGCAGGAAATTAATAGTTTTTCTGGCATTCAAATTTCATGGAAAGCATTGCTGAAACAGGTACAGTATGTGATACATACATTTGAAGATGCTGGAAAGTAGCAGTACTTAGGAGTATTTGAACTGCAAAAAGGCATCCATGAAGACAATATTCCAAGTACATTCCACACATTTATGCAAATAAATCCCACTAAAGGTAAGTGAAACTTGTCCCAAGTAATTGTGCATAAGATTGTCCCCCTTGCTAGAGTCAGGAGACCTTTGGATACAGTCCCAGGGATGGTCAGTTTGGGGCCCTTCTGTTAAGGTTTTGGCTGAGTAAACTATGCTGTCAACTGTAATGAATCAAAATGGAGCCTTTGCTTTTAGTGAGTTTAAAGTGGTTATTGTGTTCTTTGCTTCCTAAGAAGGGTGAAGAAAGTATGGAAAAGTGGCTTTCAAAGCCAGGAGTGGGCTTTCTTCCCTTGAAAATAGTCATAACAAGTTGAAACTGTGAGAACGGAAATAGGAATGATGATCATTGAATGTTGTGGTCCTTTTGGGTGACAGACAGAAAAGGAAGGACAAAGGATGGAAGATGAGTTGGTTATCTTAGAAGTAAAAGAAACCCTGTTATGTGTTGCATGTGCTTATCAGGAGGAGAAAGGAGCGTGCTTATGCTTGCTTGTGAATAAACAGAAGAAGGATGTAATCTTACTATGTTAAGTAAGCAAAGTGTGATCACGTAGCAAGAGTCCTCAAGATCCACCAGCCTCATGTCATCTTGCTTCAAGAAACTCACACTGAAAATGACTTACAACTACAAACCAGAGAGGAAAGATGAGTCAAGACCCTCTAATTATCCTGACTTCAATTTATCCCATTGTATTAGTTAAAAATCAAGACATTGGCATATGTCAAGGTGGATTATTATTTGAGTATGCTATTGGATTTGTGGGAAATCTTATAAAATCCAGAAATAACAACCTACCTTAACATATTTCACTGCCTTGACCTATTAATGAATACAAGGGAAATAGAAAAATAGAGGGAATTACTGAGGTGTCAATTTTTTTTAATGGAGCTTCCTCACCTTCAAGAAACAAACTTTTGGCAAGTGGTTCCATAGTTGCATTTCCATGGCACAGAAAGTTTCAGAGACTGGCTGCACACCAGCGAACAATAGCAATAGCCAGGAGGGCATTCGGGCATGTCATTAACCAATTGTGCCCATTCCTGGCCTTGCTCACGGTCACCCATGCTCTGGTCAACCCGTTTGGACTATTGTAATGCATTTTACATGGGGATGCCCTTGATGACCATCTGGAGACAGCAGTTGGTCCAGAATGCAGCAGCCTGTGCAGTAGTGGGGTGCGGTCATTTAGCCCATGCCTTGCCACTGCTACGGGAGCTGCACTGGCTGCCTATATGTCTCTGGGTGCAATTCAAGGTGCTGGTTATCACCTTCAAAGCCCTTCATGGTAGCAGACCAGGATACCTTGGGGACCACATCGTCCCTAGGACATTGACCCATCCCACGAGAGCAAACCAAGAGGGCACCCCCCATATAATCTGTTGGGGAGGTTCACCTCTCCAGCACGAGGAAAAGGGCCTTCTCGGTCATAGTAGCCCCCACATTATTGAACCTCCTCCCAGTAGAATTATGCCTCCAGGCATAATTGCTAGTATTTAGGAGAGAATTAAAAACGTGGTTAGCGGGACGGGTCTGGGGGCCAGGATTGCCAACAAGCTCTCCTTTCTGGCTAGTCTGAGGTCCCCCCCTCTTGTAATTGGTTTTGCTGAAGGGCTTTTAACTGTTTTTATATTGTTTTTAAGTTTTGCTGAGCAGCCAGAGAGGTGTTCGCTGAACTGTGTACACCGCCCAGAATCTATTGATTGGGGCAGTATATAAGTCTAAATAAATATGCCACCCCATAATGCTTAGAGCACTTGCTGGGCAGTTCACACAGTAATTAGCATTTTGCCCCCAACAAGATGGAAACTCATCTTACCAAGCTCAGAAGGATGACAGGCTAAGCCAATCTTGAACCTGTCAGGATCAAACTCAGATGGTGAGAAGAGTTCTGGCTGAAGTACTGCAGCTTAACCACTGCATCCCGGGCTTTCTCTTAGTCTCAGGGGGGGTTACAGAATAAATCTTCTGATATTAGCAAACATTCCTATTCATTTTAAAGACACATCTGTCTTTCCCTTCCCATTTTTATTTTATTTTACAGCCTCTGGTGTGTGCTGAGTCATTACCTTGTATCTCTGAAATACATAGCTTGCACTTTCTTGGTAGGACTGACAGATAAATGTATAGAGGAGTATGAGACTGATATCTGGAAAAAGCCACTTGACATCCAGTTAAGCTGTTCCATGGTGGTAATTGAGAAGGAAGGTATATGAGAAGATTGCTTATCTTTGCCTCCAAAGTGATACATCCCAATTGGCATCCTTAATGTAGCCTCCACAACCACCCTGGTCAAGACATACAGGTCAGCATTCCAGCCACCTGATTCCTAGGTAATCTTTAGGAGAAACTGCTTGCTCTAGACTGAAATACTGCAACGAAGAAGAAAATAGTAATAATGATCTTATCAAGGGAAAACAGGTGCTGTGGTCATTATTATCAAAGTTGCTAGCAACTTTTTAAAAACTGCACTGTACATATGGATTTCCCCCCTCCCATCAGGAGATTAGAAGATGAGCTCAGTGTTATTTGCTATTATTCTTAAATATACCCTTCAGAGTGCCCAGCGTCAATCTCTCAGGGACAAACTACAATATGTTTAATATTCTCCGGTTTTTAATGTGGGGCTGTGGGATCAAAGGGTGTTCTTGTGTCCCTCTAATGCCACCTTCCTTACTCATTTAACTGTCCTGGTACTCTCACACTGTGACTGCCATCTCCCAAACTGCGGAACGTGTGTGACATCCATCTGCCACACCTGGTTGGCTTCTGTCCCCCGTGGGTTGACACCCCACGAGCCCCCCCCCTTGCGCATTGCGGGCAGGAACGGACTATGCCCTGAGCATGGGAAAGTGGCAGGTTGAACTGCCGTGCAAGTGCCTTGGCATTCTGGTGAAAGAATGCATGACTCTGAATCGGAGTCGTGAAGACTCCCAAGACAAATCCTGGTGACTTCTAATGTGGGCGATATATGTTGCCTCATGTGTCTTGCTTGACCAGTCTCCTCCGGGACCCACCGGCTGCTCCGCGGCCCCGATCCAGTTTGCGCAACCCGCTTCGCAGCCAAGATCCAACATGGGGCAAGATGGAAATTTTAACTGACTAGATAGGTCACTGAGTTAGGCGACCTCTTCCCCACTTTGTGTCCTGGAAGAGACACCCTGTGGGCCTTGGGCAAGCTACACAGTCCTAGGACACCTTTAGAAGGAACTGGGAAACGACGTCTGTGTATTCTCTACCTGGAAAATACTGAAAGGGTCGTTATAAGTCAGAATTTACTTGGTGACACATTATTGTTGTACCAGCAATGTAATGTTTATTTATTTATTTAAAGCAGTTTTGCCTGAGCAGGGAGGTGCATGGAGTGCCTTACACAAAATCAATCAAAGAGTCTTACAGTCTAAAAAGATATTACCAGGAAAGAAAAAGCGATGGAGAAAAAAACATTCTTCTTTTTCTTCTCTTTCTCCTCCTCCTCATTAAAACAGAGAATATACAGCAAGCGAAATGCAAGAAATGCTGATTTCAGATAGAGCATTTGGCAAACATCTGAACTCCAGCCTTTCTTGCAAAAATTGATGATCACACAGTATATCTCTCGACTTGCATATGTTAAGCTGCACTGCCAATCTTTTGCACTTACAGCTTTCCTCTACATAAGGCAGCTGTTGTATTTTAACTTTCATTTGCCATTAATTACTTGCCCTATAGTAACTTCCAGAAATTAGTTAAGATCTGCAAGTATATTTTGCCTTTGATGATCTATCAGTAGTTTGCTGGAACTACTTGATGTCAAAATGGGGCCATGTGCATTTTACACACGTGACTAGAAACAACAATCATAGCCACTTGCACTGTTTATACAGATGACCGGAAATGGCATGTCTCATTATCCTCCGTGACCGGAAGGTGAGTAGTTTATGCCACATAGCAGGAAATGCCATCCAGAAGCAGAAATGGCCACCTTCTTGCATACCACAGAACCAGAAATGACCCCCTTCTAGTAAACTATTTCTATCTTTGTGGAGCCTCCTGTACTTCCAGTTCAGCTATTAAGTACAGTATAATAAAATTCAAAACAACACCAAATGCACACACACAGAGAGACAATCACACCAGGATTTAAAAAACAAACCAATGACAGTACTTAGTGATTTCTTGGTTTTGGGGCCAGGGGATGCGGCAAGTTCACCCCTTTTCTCACTCATCACAATCATTTTCTCCCCAGCACAAACATCAGTCCATCTCTCTGAAACTATTAACCATGGAACTTCAGTGAGAAGTTGTAAGAAATGTTTATGCAACTTTAAGAACGGATGTCTGAGGTCCCTTATTTCCTGTTCCAACCTTTCAAGGTCTGCACGTTGTATAACCACATTTTATTTTATTTTTTAACAAATCTTTATTACACTACAATTGTAAGTGCTGCACCCATAAGCTCTAAGACACTGATGGCAAACTTTGGCACTCCAGGTGTTCTTGGACTTCAATTCCCAGAAGCCCAAGTCAGCACTCTTGCTGAGCAGGGATTCTGGGAACTGAAGTTCAAGAACATCTGTAGTGCCAAGGTTCACCAACAGTTTTAGGAGGTGCATTTTTTAAACTGAGATTTAAATTTTCCCCCATTTGTGCCGTCAGGAAACCCCTCTCCCCCAAACAATCCATCTGATTGAATTTTATATTCCTTCCTGACTAATGGTCAAACTACCTGTCATATAAATCATAGCATGCAGTTTCCTGTGATTTTAGTAACAGGTAGTGCCCCAATTTCACAGTTGGGCTGGCAGATTAGGTTAATTCCTCCCTCCCTCCCTTGCCTGTGGCTGTTAAAAATGGGGTGCGGGGACTCTTCTTCCTACAGGAACAGAAGGAAATTGAGATGAGCAGTAGGGAGGAAAGGCTTAAAACCTCCACGTTTTTGAGCATGAAATCTTGATCTGAGTCAGGCCACCAAATCCTTATTTTAAGAAAATTTAAAACACCAGAAGATAGCAGAATGAGATTACAGTATACTGTATAACAATCTAGCATAGTTTGACTTTTAAGAATCCATGAAACTCTGGTGAGGACACAAAAAATGGAACTGTGCAATTAAGGAGAACTATGCATATTTAGGAGAGTAATAATGTGCGCTACTGATTCGATTCTGACATATGGCACCATTTCGAGGGTTCCTGAGTATCAAATGTACAGTAAGTAGTTTACCATTTCCTTCTTACAAGGCCACTCTGGAACTGTGCAACTTCCTCAAGGACACACCGACCGGCTCTTCTACCAGACCGTGAGGAAACCAGTTCCTAGCCTCTAGTTCTGCCCCAAGGGGTTCCCACTTTGCGAGCTATCCAGTCAACTTGGGCTGTGATAGGTCATTGAAAGTTCTTGTTCCATGACACAAGAAACAAAGCCATAGAATGTACTAGCATAAGTGCCCGTCTTCGGCGGGTTTTTTGGGGAGGGGAGCTCAACCCGTGGCGTGGGGTGGCTTGGAGAGGGTTTTTTTCCTTTTTGCCTCCCCCCACAGCGTTTGTAATGCCCCCTGGCTCTCAGTAAAGGAACCTGGGCAGACTCACCCTGGCGTGATGATGAGGGAAGGATGGTAGGTATTGAGGGGAAAATTTAGGAGGAAAGGGAGGGTAAAAATGAGGGGGGGAAGAAGGAAGGGGAGAAGAATGGCTCGAGGTAGAAAAGGATGTTGTATGTTTAGGTTTTTCGGACCCTGATACACCCCAACACAGAGTCTGTCTCTCTCTCTCTCTCATTCAGGCACACCTACACACCCACAAGTGACTGATCCGAAACCCACTGTCTTGTGCATTGTCTTGCACACATACACAAGCACACTCCCTGTCTCTCACTCACACAGCATTGATGTACATTGAAAGTGTCTCGTTCCAGGGCTGTAGAGGCTTAAATGGAATGGGCTTGTTCCATCCGCATCAGGACCTTTGTCTGTCAGTCATTCACTCTCAGCCAATCACAGTCCAACATGCAAATCAGCTCTCTCCAACATTCTGTTTCCAGGCCTGGCTGTTAAACTGCCATTTTTTCTCCCATGGCAGTTGTAGTTTCCATCCTTTTCCCCATTTTGTGGGGCTTAGGCCCAACTCCCCTCGTGGCGCTGATCTCAGGGACAAAAGGTAGGTGTGTGCAGAGCATTACGGGATAGGCTCCAGGGGTGTAGGTACGTATTCCGCACATGTACAGCCACACCCCTTCCTTATAGGTATAGACAAGACACTGCCTTGAATAAGTCAACTTGGTATCTTTCTATGATTCTGGCCAGGTTATCCTGCTATGGTAATAGAGTAGACCATCCTGCCAGTGCTGAGCGTCAGGAAGTGGTTAACTAACCTGACAACCCTGAGGACTAATGGCTTGGGTGCCAAAATCCACAGGGAAGAGTGATGGTCTCCACTTGAATCCCACTTGAATCCATCTTGATGGAGGGCAGCAGCTTCATCAATGCTGGCCTGGGGCCGGGGAGGACTTTGCGTGCTAAAAGCGCTCAAAACCAGAAAGTGACTTGCAGAGCTGGATCAGTGGTACAGGTGTCATGCTGCGACGTGGAAGGCAAATGGAAGGCCACTGCATATTCTTAGAACAGTCTTCATGGCTGATCAGCCTGATGATCGCCTTTATTTGGATTTGGATACGGTAGAAGGTATCTATCTGCACACAGCAATTAATTTGGTCCAGAGAACAGCTACCCTAAGGCTCCACAAGTTCACCACTTGGCATTTGCCATTCAAGGACAGCTGCTGGGATGTTAGTCTTGTAACACAGCCTAGCAGTGCCTGTGTCCACATGCACCAGAATATAAGGCAAAATACAGAAAACAGCTCTCAATTTTCCTTGAAATGCTGTCACCGCCATTGTTAGAAGTCCAAACGTACTGCTAGCCTGGCTATTTTCATTTGTGGTCATGTGGCTTTAAGCCTCTCCCAATTTATGACAACCATACAAATTAATAATTTCCAAATTTCTTATCATTAACGGTCCTGGTATCAGGCACAGCAAAAGCCATGGATTTCATCAGTGAGTCAATTCATCTTATACTAGGTCTTCCTCATCTCCTACTGCATTCAACTTTTCCTAGCAATACTGTCCTTTCCATTGTATTCTGTAATCACCAGTTAAAGAACTGGTCTACAATGTATAAAGATTAAGTTAGAGAGGACTTTCCCCCAAAAGAGAGAATGAGAGAGAGCGAGAGTGAACAATCAGCCCATAGAAGAGTTGGTTTTTATTTAGGGGAAAGGATGTCAAAATCAAATGAAAATCTGTAAAGCTTTTATCTTTAAGAAGTCTAATGAATAGAGAAAAAGGAAAAGGCTAATGAAGTCTGGCTATATTCAAAATAAGAAATATGCCATACAGTGAAAATATCCTCTGGCAGGGAAACTATTTTCAGTGACACTCATGAAAATGTTCCTGAACTTGAATCCCTAAGGCGGTGAACAATCTGTTATTTAAAATTAACTTTCCCTGCAGTCTTTACCTAAGAAGGCCCTTACATAATAACACAGAAAGTAGAACTGACTCCCTGACCATTTAATGAGTTATTTAATTAAAAATAAAACCTGTTTCAATATTTCTCATTCATTAATATGTAGGAATGAGTAAAGAACAAGACTGGGAAGAGGATCTTGAAGGTTTAAAAAGAATAATCTTATATTCTAAACAAGCTAATTACTCGGCCTTGCCCAGGTTGTTTTTGTCCTTTAAAGCAAGGATGACACGGCTTGAGTGTGGTTTTACTTTTCTGCCCGTCGGCCCGTAAACGTTAAGTTCTGTCAGCAAAAAGAGGCTGCGGCTTGACAAAACTGAAGAAAGCTAATCACGGCCACAGCTTTCTTTAGCGTTGGCTTCTCCCAGCGGAAAATTCAAGCCGCTGGCTTGGCTGTGCTTCGCGTGCACAGTACGGCTGTTTTGCTGCTGCTTCTCCGGCCGGTGGGGATGCCCCCTTTGTATCCCACTTGGGGGGGGGCATAAACCCCCAAATGGGTTTTGAGACCCCCACAGTGCTGATCTCGCAAGCCCAAGGTATGTATGTGCAAACTTTCAACAAGATTGGTCCAGGGGTGTGGGTTCCTTTGGAGCACATACAAACCCACACCTCTGTTTTATAGATATAAACATAATCACAGATGAGCATGTTTTAAATAATGAAGGCTACAAGGCAAAATTCTGGAATTCTTGTTCTTTCTGCTGTGGAGACACAATGTCAATTACTGGTTTGATATGTTGGTGCTGTTGCCATCTCTGACCATTTTTGTTCCATCTGCAGCATGAGAAACTGTTTCTTGGAAACACCAGGATTTATGTTGTTCAGTCAGTCGGCTCCGACTCTTTGCAACTCCATGGACCATTGCCCTCCAGGTACCTCTATCCTCCAACATCCTCCTCAGCCCACCCAGCCCTGTGCCCATTGTGTCCATAATACCATCTAGCCATCTCATATTTGGCCGCCTCCTTCTTCTTTTGCCCTCCACCTTCCCCAGCATCAAGGCCTTCTCAAGTGAGTCCTCCCTTCTCATTTGATGTCCAAAATACTTTATTTTTACTATTTGACCTTCTAATGAGCAGGGTTGATTTCTTCTAAGATTGACCTATTTGTTCTCCTTGCTGTCCAGAGGACTCTCAAAACTCTCCTCTAACACCACATCTCGAAGGCATCTATTCTTCTGCGCTCAGCCTTTCTAATGGTTCAGCTCTCACAACCATACATTACCATCAGGAATGCACCACCACCACTTTCCCCCATTTTCTCTCCATGGCACAATGCTAACCTCTATGTGACTGCAATCAGAAATAATCACATTTTCAAATGCATGGCAACCGATTGCATCTCCTCTCATTCTTACTGACTAGACTCTGCGGAGAAGCACATCCACTGACTTCTAAACTGAGTTTGCTCCATCTGAAATTCTGAGTGCTCAGATGTGGAAATTGCAGTGGCTTAAGTTTGCTACAAAGCTGTAAATTGCGTGTGCAGGGATCTGACCCCTTCCCGAACCAACCTTCCTCTGCAGCATTAAAAATACTCCACTGGCTCAGATGGAGCCTTTTTAAAAGTCCAATTACAGGGTGTATGTTGAAACGAGCGAGAGATGGGCATTTACAATGGGGAGCGCAAAGGAGCAGTGGAATGGATGTTCGTCCAGAGCAAGTCCCTGGACCCCAACTTACTGCATCTTTTGTGTTAGTTCCACTGAATTGAAAAGAGGATGGAAAAGGACACATCCTATGCTATTGTCCCAAATGAACCTGTTTTAGTGGAGCTTAAGCAAGAAAACATTGTGTAGGAGTCTGAATTCTATGTATTGTTAATGAGTAAACTGAGACAAATACACACAAATGTTTTGCAAATGAAGGGAGCACTCTGGTCTAGTTCACACACTATTTTAGCAGCGTGGTAGGAAGTGGTCTGAAAGATCTGGTACACTTATGGCCAAAACATGACAAGACTAAGCTTAACTAGGCCAGCTAATCATTCTGAAACAAGGTTGATAAAATGCATAAAACCCAGAAGCTAGGTCATTATAGACTCAGGACTATGTTGTAAATACGGCACTCTAATCTTTTGGAAGGTTCTAATATACTCACAGAAGCACTGTACTTCAGTTGCAACTGTGTAAAACTTTACAATAGATTAAAAAACCCTACATGATACTGCATTATGAACGATGAGTCATGCTATAGCCAAATTGTAACGCTTTCCTCGTAGAATAGGACTCAACTGGCACCATTTACAGATAATGCCATGCAGCTTCAATAATACAACAGGGTCTTTTTATTTCATACATCAACTCATCCACTGTGTTATTTACTTGCCTCAAGTCTGTAAGGCAATACTTTTCAGCATGACTTGTCCCTTGGCTATAGCAGAAAAATCCCACAAAATTATATGCATCTTATATATTATTTCTTCAATTACAGATGTAAGGCTTGCATAAAACATCCCTCAATCTTTGGGTACAATCTTGCAGGACTGTTTGTTCCAAATGTCCAGCTGAAACTAATTGACAACACAAGTAGGGTCTCATTAATTTCAAAAGGAAGAATTGCTTGCAAGATTCTTTCCTTGAGCTTTTATATTTTAGTTGTTTTTATAATTATTTGCATTGCACAGTATACCTTATTATACGCTTTGCATATTATGAGCTAGAAAAGATTTCCCACAACCTAGTCTTTGGTTTCTTCTCTAGCAAGGCTGCATTTCTCCATATCACAGACAACATCTTTTGGCACTGGAGGTGGATCCATCTCATCATTCTTTGCCTTCCTTAGAGCGTTCAAACACTTGTCAAGCCTTTTTAAGAACACATCAACATCTTCCTTCTTCATCCCTATTGCTGAAGCAGCATTGAGGTATGCACAAGGGTAATTATTTGTATGGGACATGAAGCCTTTGAAAGTATAGCCACTAACTGTTTGGACAGTCCCATGGGAAACCACCCTAAAAGCAAACAAAGATAAAGTTAAATATGCAAAGGCATACGGAAAAAGAGAGTTTGAAATATAAAAAAAACCTGAGATCAAAACTCAGTGTCAGAGTACATTCATGTGCAGAATGGCCTATTTACGGGACCGCATCACCCCAAGGCATTCTACCCATCCTATGAGGGTAGACCAGAGAGGCTCTGTGATGGTCTCTTCGTCAAGAGCAGCACACCTGGCTGGGACCAGATGAAGAGCCTTCTCGGTGTCTGCCCTGGTCCTGTGGAACCTCTTACCACCGGAACTGCGCTTCCAGATGGAGCTGCTCCCCTTTAGAAAGGCACTGAAGACCTGGCTGTGCCAGCAGGTCTGGGATCCAACGTGTGGTATGTCACAGGTCCGCTGGCTAGTCTAATTGCCTCAGGTTATAAGTTACTGCTGGAGCTGTCAGATTTTTTTTCTGACTGTTTTTTATGCCATTTTAGTATGTTTTTTTTATCCTTTTAACTTTTATTGTTTTATCTTCTTAAGGGGTTAGGGAGGGTTTGGGCTGAGTTTGAGATGTTTTATGTCATGCTTTTTGTATGTTTGAGATTGCTTTCTTGTTTCGAAGAAGCTTTCTCACTTTATGCTGTCAGCTGCTCTGGGTGGCGCTTGCGCTAGAAGAGCGGGATATAAGTTAAATAAATAAATAAATATTTGATTCCTGATTTGTCCAAAGAGGGCTGGAAAAGCTCCTGCTTGAAATCCCAAACAGCTGCTACCAATCAGAATTGAGAATAGTGGGCTAGACCAGGGGTTCCCAATGTGGGGCACACGCCTCACAGGGGAGACTTCAATTTCCAGTACATTGGCTGATCAGTGCTTTGGGGAATTGATTTAGGCTTCTGGGAATTGAAGTCCAAAAACCAAAGGTTGGGAAATACTGGGCTAGATTGAGAAATAGTGTGATACAGGATGACAGCCAATTCTGGTAGCTGAAAGGAAATGTGACCCACAAGGTCTGTAATTCTTTTGGGCACCAGCCTGAGGGTATAACCCACTGAAGCCATTGGGACTTACTTCTGAGTAAACATGGATCAGGTCAGGTGGCACATGATCACTACATTGCCTCCTCTGGGACCAATCAATCAATCAGAGTCATTTAGAGACAATATGGTAATGTCCTAGAGATTTTAATTCAATGCATTTCTGAATTTGGAACATTAAAACCAAGTGCTCACCTTGCTCCCGAAACTTGCCTGGTGAAAAGCATTGATCCAAGTTGTGTAACAGCTGCCCCACTTTGTTCATCCAGCTCTTTGAGGGACATTGCTGAAAGTATATGTGTTTTGTTAACTTTTAACTTACTATGCAGTTCTGACTACAAAGACATAATTTACCACAGTAATTTTTAAAAAATGGAAACATAACTTAAAAACCAGGAACACAAAAGAACATTGGGCGGGGGGGGGGGGGGGGGGGGAACAAAGGCAAACAAAGTAAACACTTCTAAAGTTGTGATCTCCCAGATCTTGATACAGGGTTGTGCCTGATTCAAAGTAATGGTGCTAACATACAAGGTCCTTCACAGCTTGGGACCTTGAGACCTGGCAGAGCGTCTTTCCCCACTGAATTCAGCCTGGATCACCCAGTCCTCCCAGGCATTAGGGCTCTTGATGCCCATCCCGAGAGAGGTTTGAAAGTCTTCTATAAGTGGTAGTGGGCATATGATGATGGGACTGCCTTCTTCCCAGGACCCCCATTGTCCTTCTGGGCTTCCGCTCCCTGCTGAACAACCCAGGCACCAGATAAGCAGTGTCAAGCCAAGTAATCACTCCAAGCGTCTTCAGGCATTTTAGAAGTATATTGTAAGCACATCATAAAGGCTGCTTGAGGGGGGGGGGAGCCAGCCCCCCTTCTCTCCAAAAGACTACATTTTGGCTGTCTGCCAGCAGGCTTCCAAAAAGACTGAATTAATGTGAGAGGGTGTCTGTCTCCCGGATATGACTCCTCCCTTTGACCCTCCTCCTTAGGGGTTACCCCCCAATGATCTTCCAGCAAGACATTTCAATCACACACCAAGTTCCAGCCCTCCATGACTCTATGTGGATTTGGAATGGCCTTCCATCAATATATACACCAGGCCCACTTCCCTCCAAACCTTTTGCAAACTTTTGAAGGATGATCTATAGAGAGAGGCATTTAGTGACACTCTGCCTCCCTTGTAGTTTGATGTTTGTGATGTTTGGTTTTGTTATAATTGAGCCCATCTTCTAAACCATCCTGTATATAATGCCGATCTTGTCTCATGAGCTTTTTTACTGTTATTTATTGTATTTCTTGCCTGATTTTTAAAAAAATGTCTGTTCACAGATCTGAGTGGCTTCAGCCAATATGCTGGTGTATGTGTGTGTGAGTGAGTGTGAATGAATGAGTGAGTGAATTAATAAGATGTAACAGTTCAAATCAGTTGAACAAGTTAATCATTAAAACTTCAGCAAAATTTGAAATCCAGGACTAGAAATGAAAATCAAAAACCAAAGTAGTGTCACAGTTCATAGCAAAGGATCCAAAACAGTAGAGAAAGTCACAAAAGGAGAAAAAACCGTTTGTAGAATGAAATACAATATATCCGAATGTTTCAAAAAAATCTTCTTTTTTATTCTTCTTTCTTTATTAATTCCAAACTAAATCTTGTATAAGTCTTGTATTAGCTTATTGAAGTCTTAAACGTCTATAAATAAAATGTAGGTCTTATGTTGCCTGGTTGAAGTCCTCAGTATACAAAAAAAAATTGTGAAGTCTTTAAACAAAAAACGTAGGTCTTATATATGCCTTCTAAAATTTATAAAGTTATGAAGTGGTTCTGAAACCCTTCTAGTAACAAGTTTTTCGTCTTTCCTCCTCTGGGAAACAATCCCATGTTCTATAATACAAAAATATGTCATTAAAAAAATGCCAACAAAACCTCGTTTCCCAACTGTCATGGAGCAGAAAAAGCCATGCCAGATGGACAGGCTGTGAAGGCGCACCTTGTCCATATCCTCAAGGCTGTAGCAGTCCATTGCAGTCTTGGTGTTAAATCCTGCATGTCTCATTTCATGTGTGCCGCAGGAGATGGCTCATAGTGATCATAGTGTGTGGGTCACTTCATGGCAAGCTGGAATCTACCTTAAACAAACTCACGCCAGTGGCATTTTTCCTGCATTCTCAGATAAGAGTTGCAGCCAACGATGACACAGAGAACACAGTTGTTAACATAACTTGGTGTACATCTTGGACTCTGCTTCCTCCACAAAACTTCCTTTTGTTCACAATAGTGTGTAACTGTAAGTATAGGTATGCAATGGAAGAATAGGTACAACACCTTCAATTGTCAAAATAGCTTAGGAGTGGCGACTCAATGACCACAGGGCAGAAGCACACCTCCCACATAAACACACACACAAAATGGTCCAAAATCAGCTACATTCTATTATATGAAAGCAATTCTGGTGCCACTGAGCAAGTACAAAAACAGGGTCTTTTTATCATAATTTCTTCTACAAAGGAATTGCTATCTTATGGTATTGTAATTACCTAAGGAGATAGGATTGTGAGGTGTATCCAGAAGTCTTTCATTGTAGGTTTCGGCTAATTTCTTTATTCCACTTGAAAGATAGAAAAACATTTCCTAGAGAAAGAGAAAGAAAAGGATAGACTTCTTTGTTGCCATTCTTTACAAAACCTTTCATCTTTTCAGTCATTCATCTTTTTAGTAATGCTATCAAACTTTTTGTATTTGTTAGATTGGCTAGTTAAAAGAAAAACAATAGCAATAAGATCAAGGCATAGCCAAAGGCCTGTAAACAAGTGCTGTAAACAATGGTCACATATTACAAAGAATATTAGAGGGTGACAGTTAAAGAAGGCAAGATGTTTGTATCCCAAGGCAGGAATTGTTGATAACTAGGACATTCATAGCCAACGGTCCAATGCAGTGGCACTGAGAGTTAAGACTGGTCAGGGAAGGGTTCCTCATAATTTTTCAGCATTATGACATTTGAGAAAAGAGCAGCTAATTCCCCAACTCTCTTACAGGCCCGTGATCCTTCATCAACCCTCCATCTCTTACAAACCTACCCCCCCGGACTAAGCACAGGCTCCCACCCTTGCATTAGCTAATTCCCACAGCAAGGCAAATGTAGTGAAGACAAAACCAAGAAGTTTGCCCTGTAGAGCTATTAAGGCACTTGTTTTAAAGCAGTAAAACCAGCTTATTTGAAACCAGGATATTGAAACACTAATTAACTTTACGCTTGCGAGCTGACTGAAGTGATATGGTGAAACAACGGGAAATGAAAGTATAAATACTCCTGATTTATTAGCTGACTTGCAATTTGGAATTATTTTTTCTCTATTTCAGCACGCCGCGAGATCTCACAAGCAGCTAGCTAAGCAGTTGGCTTTACAATAAATTAGCAACATCTTGCAGTGGGCAATAATTTGGTGGGGGTCAAATCCACAGCTAACCTCTATTTTAAAAGCCAGCTATTTTCAGTCTTACTTAAGACTGAAATGCAACTGATTACATTGATTTTTCTGTATTGCCAGTACTATATTTAACTCAAACGCAAGAGAACTGTATTGCATTAGAAGAGTACTAAACAATGTCTGCACTGAAATGTCAGCTAAATTTCTAGTCGTGGAAGAGATTAAAAAGACAAAGAAACAATGCTATGGGTGAGACCAACAGTACATTCAGGAGAGAGAGAGAGAATTAACTTCCCACGCCGCTCATCTCCAGGAGCTCCCCTCAGGTTCCTTCAAAGGGGCTGGGGAGAAGGAGGAGGAAGAGGCCCCCACCGCCAACACCTGAGGCCAGGCTGCAGCGCCGCTCGTCTCCAGCGCACCCCTCCGGTTCCTTCAAAGGGGCTGGGGGGGAGGAGGAGCAGGAGGCCCCCACCGCCAACACCTGGGGCCAGGCTGCCGTGCCGCTCGTCTCCAGCGCACCCCTCCTGTTACTTCAAAGGGGCGGGGGGGGAAGGAGCAGGAGGCCCCCACCGCCAACACCTGGGGCCAGGCTGCCGTGCCGCTCGTCTCCAGCGCACCCCTCCTGTTACTTCAAAGGGGCGGGGGGGGAAGGAGGAGGAGGCCCCCACCGCCAACACCTGGGGCCAGGCAGTTTGGCCAGAGGAGGAGGAGGAAGAGTAGACGGGGAGCAGGATGCTCAACACCTGGGGTCGCTCACCGGCCCCAGCATTCGCTCCCCGCCGCCGCCACCGACCCTGGACCGGGCAGATTTTGACTGGCAGTTCAGTCGGAGGAGAAGGAAGCGGGGAGCGGGCTCCCCTGATACAGGATTCCATTCTGGGGGAGTGGGCTGACCTGGCATGAGACACTGAGACCTGGCTGAGACTGGAGGATGGGGTTCCTCTGTCGGAAATGTGTCTGACTGGGTTCGGTATTTCGCACCAGCCTAGGGAAGAGGGTAAGGGTGGTGGCGTGGCCATTATAGCCAGAGAGTCAATGGGAATCACCAGGGCTACCACTCCACAAATTCCGGGTTGTGAGGCCCTGCTTCTGCGGTTGGGCCCTAAGGGTCAGTTGGGAGTCTTACTCCTGTACCTGCCCCCTTGCAGGGTAAGAGATGCCCTGCCTGAGCTCCTTGAGGCATCTCGGTGTTGGCGTTGGAGTCCTCTGGGCTGATGGTTCTGAGGGACTTCAATTTGCTGTCGCTGGGGACTGGCTCCGAGGTTGCTCAGGAGTTCATGACTTCCATGGCAGCCATGGGCCTGACTCAGATAATTCAGGGCACGACCAGGGGCAGTGGCCATACCCCGGATCTAATTTTCTTGTCAGAGCGGTGGCAGAGTGATCTGAGTTTACAGAACTTAGACATAACACCTGTGCCATGGTCAGATCACTATCTGGTGACTCTGGACTTCCTGGGGGCGATGCTTCACCACAGGGAGGCGGGGCCTATTAAATTGGCCCGCCCCCGGCGACTAATGGAACCTGATGGATTCCAGAGAGAACTGGGGGATTTTCCTCTGGATCGACGACACGATTCATCTGAGGCACTTGTCGGCCTTTGGTGTAGGGTGGCAATAGAAGCCTTGGATGAAATCGCGCCACTGCGGCCTCTCCGAGCTTGTGGGGCACGACCATCTCCATGGTTCACGGAAGAACTGCGTGAGCTTAAATAGGCAAAGGGATGCCTAGAGCGCCGCTGGGTGAAGACCCAGAGCGTTCCCGATCGAACACTAGCTAGAGCCGCTATTAAGGCCTACCTAGTGGCGATGGGGGGCGGTGAGGCGGCAATACTTCACCACCCTTATTGCCTCCGCTGATAATCGCCCAGCCACTCTGTTCCGAGTGACTAGGTCCCTCCTTGGCAGGGGGGGCACGATGCCCGGTTGGCAGGGTTCGGCTGAGGACTTTGCAGACCATCTGGTGGAGAAAATCGATCGGATTTGCTTGGGGTTTAAGCCTGGCATGGATGGGGAGGGTTCGGAGGAAACTGGAGCACAGTCTTGCCATGTCATCTGGGATCGGTTTGATCCAGTTGGCCCTGAGGAAGTGGATAGACTCCTTGCAGTGGTTCGCGCCACTACATGCCCATTAGACCCTTGTCCCTCTTGGTTGGTTAAGGCCTCCAAGTCGGTGACAGGTTGGTTGGGTTGAGGCAATCATTAACACATCTTTGCGGGAGAGGGTATTTCCCACACCATTAAAACATGCTTTGGTGCGCCCCTTCCTGAAAAAAACCATCCCTAGACCCAGCAGTCATATCCAGCTACAGGCCCGTCTCCAACCTCCCCTTTATGGGGAAGGTATTGGAGAAGGTAGTGGTGCGTCAGCTGCAGGGGGTACTGGATGAAGCGGATTATCTAGACCCCTTCCATTCTGGTTTCAGGCCTGGATATGGTATGGAGATGGCATTGGTCGCGCTTGTGGATCTCTGGAGAGAGCGGGATGGTGGTAATCCGTACGTCCTTGCTCTCCTCGACCTCTCAGCGGCTTTCGATACCGTCGACCACAGTATTCTTCTGGGACGGCTCAAAGGGTTGGGGATCCAGGGCACTGTACTGTCCTGGCTCTCCTCATTCCTGGAGGGCCGGACCCAGTCGGTGTGGTTGGAGAGTGAGAGGTCCGGCCCTAGGGTTCTCTAATATTGGGTGCCTCAGGGCTCGGTACTCTCTCCTCTCCTATTCAACATCTACATGAAGCCGCTGGGCGAGATCATCCGTTCCCACAGGGTGCGGTACCATCAGTATGCGGATGACACTCAGTTGTACATCTCGGCCCGTGGGGACCCAAGTGATGATGTCAATGTCCTGTCCCGGTGCCTGGAGGTTATGGGGGTCAGGATGGGGGCAAACGGGTTACAGCTGAATCCTAGCAAGACTGAGTGGCTGTGGGTTCAGGGTCCCGTACTATCCGGGAGCTGCCATCCTTGGTCTTGGATGGGGTTACCTTGCCCCAGACAGACCCAGTGCGCAACATGGGGGTACTCCTGGACGCGCGTCTGCTGCTGGAAGAGCAGTTGGTGGCCATGACCAGGAGGGCCTTTGCACAACTTCATGTAATTCACCAGTTGCGCCCACTCCTGGATAGGGATTCCTTGCTCATGGTCACACATGCTCTGGTCACCTACAGACTTGATTATTGTAATGCGCTCTACATGGGGCTGCCCTTGTCGACCATTCGGAGGCTGCAGCTGGTCTAGAACGCGGCAGCTCAGGTAATGATGGGGTGCGGGCATTATGCTCGTGCCTCACCTCTGCTCCGGGAGCTGCACTGGTTACCAGTTTGCCTCCGGGTGCAATTCAAGGTGCTGGTTTTTACCTTTAAAGCTCTACATGGTATTGGGCCAGGTTACCTAAGAGACCGCATTGCCCTAAGGACATCTGTACATCCAACCAGAGGGGCTCTCTCATTCTACCATCCTCTAGAGGGGCTCACCTCTCCAGCACAAGGAGGAGGGCCTTCTCCATGTCTGCACCGGTTCTCTGGACCCTCTTACCAACAGAGTTACATCTCCAGACGGAATTACTGCCCTTTAGGAAAGAACTTAAAACCTGGCTGGCAGGCCAAGTATGGGGTGCAGGTGGAGGGGTGACTTCCGCAGGGTGGCTGGTATAGCAAATCCCAGCACCCTCAGCCACTGCACCCTTTTTTAGTGAGTGGGTGGGTAGTTTTTAAAAGCAGTTTTAACTATGTTTTTAATTGTGTTTTTATTATGCTGTGAACCGCCCTGAGTTGGCCTTGGCCAAGTGAGCGGTATAGAAACTGAAATAAATAAAATGAATGAATGAATGAATGAATAGCATGTTCCCATACTCAGGCAACCAACATCCCACAAATCACAATTTTCTGTTTCTCAAAAGGGAACACTTTATTTCATGTGAATTCTGGCACTTACACTAAACTATTAATGCAAGATAGTTAATTAGAGAAGCATTTGGCTGGCTGTTAGAACAGCCCCTGAAGTTGTTCAGGAGCAATGCACACCCACTGTTTGGTATTCTGACAAAGAGATTTGGGCTTCCATGTTCTTTCCTTCCTTTTTCTGATCCTGTCGCTGCCTCCGGTCTTCACTGCGGGTGAGGCAGAGCAGCCCCCGCAGCACCTGGACGCCGGGCTGGGAGCAACACCACCACCGGCATCCTGTCCCCCCCAGTGGGGGATTTAAACTGGACTACTGTCACTGCCTCTGGTCTTTACTGCAGGCAAGGCAGAGTGGCCCCCACAGCACCTGGATGCCAGGAGCAACCCACCGCTGGGGGGGTTAAAAATTGCTGCTTCTGCTGCCCCGCCAGAGCTCCTTCCCTGGTCTGGCATTGGCCATGGGGAAGTTGGAGCACCTGGGGCCGGCCGAGCCGCAGACTTAAAAAACTGCCGCCTTCTCCGGTTGAGTCTAAGGCACCGCTGCAGGGATGCTGTATTGGTGTTTGTTATGGTATTCGATATTGTACTTTTCTAATTTGAAACCTATAGTCTGCATTTTGAAATTGTAATTGTATTTATTTTTGCTGCTTTTGTAATATTGTTTCTTTGATACATTGTATTTCCATGTTGTAAGCCGCTCTGAGTGGTGCTTGCACCAGTTGAGCGGGATATAAATAAAATTCTAATTCCAAGAGTAGAGACATTTGATTCTCATTTGCAGAGGGTGGCAAATGCGTTTGCTACAAATCAGGAATGGAGAGTTCTAATCTTGGCACATGAAGGTAGAAGAAAGAAGAAGGCAGACAGTAGGCACTTGAGGCTTCTATCAGTTCATACTCAAAATATTAATTATATTTTGGTGTTAACATCTTACGAGACTCTCAAATCTAAGAAGAACTTGAGGCTAATAACTCCTAACACTGGTTCAGATCCAAAGCAGACAGTACAGGTATTCTGGAGACATTTATGCTCTTAT
This sequence comes from Bradypodion ventrale, assembly GCA_035047345.1. NCBI lineage: Eukaryota > Metazoa > Chordata > Lepidosauria > Squamata > Chamaeleonidae > Bradypodion > Bradypodion ventrale. The sequence goes on along the minus strand of JAWDJE010000005.1, from coordinate 114,086,303 downwards.
CTCAAGTAGTTCTCCTAAAGATCACCACTACAAAACCAAAGGACCTCCAGGCTGGCATTCAATGATGGATGGTGGAAGGATATTTACAGCAGTTATTAACCAGGTGGAAGGTTGTTTACAGGTAGACGGATTTGGATTTCTCTTTCTCCCTCATACACACACATATATATCTGTTGTGATTTGGGGTCCTGGGTGCGAGGAGGAGGATGACTTTCAGCCGGCCCACCTGCCTGCTCCAACTTGGAATCTGAGCCTGAGGAAGACCCCTTGTCAGTCCCCCAGGCCATGGCCAGCTCAGATCAGGAGGCCGAGTCGGAGGACATGGACATGGTACCGGCCTTGCAGCCAGCTGTCACTTCAGAGCCTGCCCAGCATGGCCAAGCCGGGCTGGAGGATTGTAGTTTGACAGCTAGGCCAGGTGCCAGCAGGCAGGCTACTCAGGAGCAGGCCGGCACACCTGCTCATTAGGGGGATTCACTGAGGCATCAGCTGCAACTGAGAAGGAGGAGGGCCTGGACATGCCCTTTCGCTTCCAGGAGTGACCAGAAGCAGAAGGGCATGTTTTACAGCAGCAGCAGGTGCGCGCCAATCCACCCCACCCCTGCTGCTGGCCGGGAGCCGGTCACTCCGGGAAGTGGAAGGGCGCTTGTTAGAGTGGTGGCGGGTGAGTACCGATCCACAGGTGCGGGTGCGCGCAGACCCACCCGCCGCTGTTGCAGGCAAAGAGCCGGTCAATGGCTCCTTGCCTACAATGGTGGCGGGTGTGTGCAAATCCACCCCCGTCCCTCTGGGAAGGGAACGGGCCATGCGCTTGGCCGCTTCCCTTCCTGGAGGGGCCGTGGGTACGTGCCCACTTTTTCCCAAACCAAGCTGGGGCTTGCTCTGGAGGAAAGTAGCTTTTTAAAGCGATATCAGGTGCATGCACCAGATAAGGACACAAAAGAGCTGATTTCCACCAAATTTTGTCATTCTCTAGTGCATGCACCAGATAAGGACAAAAACCAGACAACGACACGACTTGTGGAACCAAGTTTTGTCGTTATCCAAGGTATTACTGTAATTGTTTTTAAACGCATTAAAAACCAATTAATCAGTTCTGAAAAAAATCTGTAAACCAAGCCATTATTTTCTATGGATTTCCTTTTGTTATGTGATTTTTATGTTAACCAAGCCTTTTGTTAACAGAGTTTCCACTGTATTGGAATGTGAGGGAAAAATGCCATGATTGGGCAGAGAAATATAGCTAGTTATGCTTTTCTTGTTTTATTCTGGGAAAGGGGCAAGTAAAAATTTTCCTTTTTTAATATTTTGTACCTGATCCTGAACGTTTCTATTTTTTGCATCTAAATAAACCTGATTAAATTGAAGATGTGTACTTATTCATAGAGCTTAAGCTGGTGGAAGAATTCCAGCTTCTGTATTTCTTTATTGGAAATGCTACTATTAAGCTAATTCCTGTTGCCCCAGATGAAGTGGACAGGCTCCTTGTGGCGGTCCGCGCCACTAATTGTCCATTGGATCCCTGTCCCGCCTGGCTGGTAAAAGCCTCCAAGACGGTGACAGGTGGTTGGGTCGGGGCTATAATTAATGCATCTTTTCGGGAGGGGATATTTCCTGCACCGTTGAAACATGCTTTGGTGCGCCCCCTCCTGAAGAAGCCATCCCTCCATCCAGCAGTCATAACCAACTACAGACCTGTTTCCAACCTCCCCTTTTTGGGGAAAGTATTGGAAAGGGCAGTGGCGCGTCAGTTGCAGGGGGTACTGGATGAAGCGGAATATCTGGACCCCTTCCAGTCAGGATTCAGACCTGGATATGGTACTGAGACTGCATTGGTCGCGCTGATGGATGATCTCTGGCGAGAGCAGGATGGCGGTCATCCGTCCGTCCTTGCTCTTCTTGACCTCTCAGCGGCTTTCGATACCGTCGACCACGGTATCCTTCTGGAACGGCTCTGAGGATTGGGGATACAGGGCACTTTGTGGTCCTGGTTTTCCTCATTTCTGAGGGGCCGGACCCAGTCAGTGTGGTTGGAGAGCGAGAAGTCCAGTCCTAGGTCCCTAAAATATGGAGTGCCTCAGGGCTCGGTACTCTCTCCTCTCCTATTTAACATCTACATGAAGCCGCTGGGTGAGATCATCCGTTCCCACGGGGTGCGGTACCATTAGTACGCGGATGATACACAGTTGTACATCTCAGCCAGTGGGGACCCCAGTGATGCAGTCAAAGTCCTTTCCAGTTGTCTGGAGGTGGTTGGGGTCTGGATGGGGGCAAATGGGTTACAGCTGAATCCTAGTAAGACTGAGTGGCTGTGGATGGGGGGGGGGTCCTGTGTTATCCCGGGAGCTACCATCTTTGGTTTTGGATGGGGCTATTTTGCCCCAGACCAACCCGGTGCGCAACTTGGGGGTCCTCCTGGATTCGTGGCTGCTGCTAGAAGAACAGGTGGTGGCTGTGGCCAGGAGGGCCTTCGCCCAACTTCAGGGGATTTGCCAGTTGCGCACGCTCCTGGACCGGGACTCTTTGCTCATGGTCACTCATGCTCTGGTGACCTCCAGACTAGATTATTGTAATGCACTCTACATGGGGCTGCCCTTGATGACCATTCGGAGGCTGCAGCTGATCCAGAATGCGGCGGCCCGGGTGGTGATGGGGTGTGGACGTTATGCCCATGCCTCACCACTGCTGCGGGAGCTGCACTGGTTACCCGTTTGCCTCCGGGTGCAATTCAAGGTGCTGGTTTTGACCTTTAAAGCCCTATATGGTAGTGGGCCAGGTTACCTTAGAGACCGCATCGCCCTAAGGACATCTGTCCGTCCAACCAGAGCGGACCGGAGGGGCTCTCTAATAGTGTCATCGGCCAGGGGGGCTCGCCTCTCTGGCACAAGGAGGAGAGCCTTCTCTGTGTCCGCACCTGCCCTTTGGAGCCTCCTGCCTGTGGAACTGCGTCTCCAGACGGAGTTGTTGCCCTTTAGAAAAGAACTAAAAACCTGGCTGGCAGGCCAAGTTTGGGGTGCAGGTGGAGGGGTGGCTTCCGTTGGGTGGTTAATATAGGGGAGGATGCCTGCCCCACGGTTTCTTCAGTGCATGCACCCCTCTCTTTTTAGGGGTGGGTTCTTATTGCTGGTTTTTATCTGTTTTATTTGTTTTTATCTGTTTTTACCCACTGTTGTGAACCGCCCGGAGTTGGCTTTGGCTGAGTGGGCGGTATAAAAATTTAACAATAAATAAATAAATAAAATAAACTCACACTGCATGCCCTACCTGTTCTGGCTAGCTTGTAAGAAAAGAAAGAACTCAAAGAATTACTTTTCTCACACAAAGCAAAAGCCCCTATTTTAATTCATTACAGAAAGCTACGCATTCACCATGCCTATCATAAGGGCTGTCGTAGATCTACTATTCTGGGTGGTAGAAAGAATGTGATACATTCCTTCACATTTTGCCAGAGAGGGGAAACCTGTCTAGTTTTGCTGCAGAGATTACCTTCCCTTTGCAAAATTATGGCCAGGTTTTTTTTATTGACATGAGCTCAAAAAACCTGCAATAAGATTTGATGTGAGGACGAGGCAAGAAAAGAGAGAAAATTATGCTGCTGCCTTTTTTTAATAGCCTAGCTTCTTTTTTTGAATAGGTGTAGTGGAACCAATATAGAAAAGAGCACTCAATGTCAAGCTATAAATAGCTCCTGCTGAGAACAAAATAGCTCTGCCTCAGCCGTCATAGAGCAAAAGGCAGTTAACCATCACTATTAAATTTTACCATTCAGGAACATGCACACTAAAAGTATGCTACAAAAAAGAGAAGGGCAGTGGATCTTATTTCTACAACATATTCAAAAACGAAAACATATTTGCAATGTTTAAAGAGGCATATTTTGCTTATGGAGCAGAACTATGGTTTCAAACTGGCTTCTTGACTGAAATGGTGAAATAGTGAATGTTTTAATCACTAAAGAATTCATTACAAAAAGATGAGATTGTTTTTAAAAGAACATGCCATTTATTGAAGCACTGTTATCTATGTAATACATGTCAAACTACTTGCGGTTCACACCAATTCCTAATCTTCCCCAGTATTTACTAACTGTTATGCAAGTTTAACCAGCCAATCAAGATTAAATTTGGCAAAAATGTATACCTAATTTGTGCCCCATTTTGGAAGTAAGGGGTGGCACAATTGAAGTGGTTCGGTCTTTAAACAGTCACAAAATGTTTTTGGAGAGCATCATTAGGATGTTCTCATCTTCTCATACTTACCACACATCACTATGACTTTTCTGGAATAACAAAAGCAGCTTCTTTGTACTTCAAAGATGGATAACGTGTAGTTCCCATGCAATCCTGGGGCCAAAATGAAGCCACTTTCTTGGCTTTTGTTGTTGGGCAAACGTAAGTCCTCACCAGTGCATGTTTCTGGCAGTAATCGGTAGCCCAGTAAATGAGCTGGATTCTGTATCTCTCCACATTCACAGTGTGTTGTTGTCTGCCAGCAGCCCCCACTTGAGCATGTTGGTCTTACATTTAGGCACTCCAACCCTCAGCCTATTCAGAGTCCTCCAAGTGACACAGAGGAAGTTGAGTTCCTCAGCTATATCCTCCTTTCATGATGTTCCTTGTCCAGTGAGCTCCTTCCTCCATCTTCTAATTTGTTTTTGCTGTTGTGTACTCTCAAGAATGTTTGTTCCTGCCATAAAGCTCTTCCTGGATGTGAGCTAGCGGACTTGAGGCTCATATCTGTTCAGAGGATGTCGAGGGTCATTCTCTTACTTAGTTCTGTGTCTGCTGTTACTCCTCTCCTGATCTTAGGTGGAGTGAAACCAATAAGAGGGTATATTTTCTCAACGTGTAGGTTTGAGGTATCCTGTCACTATATGCATGGCTTCATTAACAGCAATGTCAACTTGTTTTTTATGTGTGGATGAACTCCATACTGGAGCGGCATACTCTGCTGCAGAGATGCTCAGGGCCAAAACTGGATGGCTGAGTTCCCCATTTATAGTTTGTGAGTCTCCTGATGATGTTGTTCCTTGTACTAACTTTGGCTTTGGTATTCAGGCAATGCTGCTTAAAAGTGAATGTCCTGTCAAGCATCATGCTGATATATTTTAGTGCTGAACAATGCTGTAATCCATTCCCTTGCCACGTAACATCCAACTCAACCCATGTCGCTCGGTTTCAAAGGTGGAAAGCACACTTATGTCACTAAGGGGCATGGAAAAAGATTCTGCTATGACAGTAGTGACAAACCTATGGCATATGTGCCAGACATGGCACTCCCAGCCCTCTCTGTTGGCACATGCAGTGTCACCCCAGCACAGGGTTCGCCCCACCCCTCTGCCCAGCAGCCCAATGGGAGTGCTTCCTCCCTATCCCAGCACAGAGGTCACCCCGACCTTCTGTTCGGGCACTCAGTCTCTAAAAGGTTCACCATCACTGTGCTAGGAGATTCTGCTCTCTTGCTTCTTTCAAGCGTATAGCTGAATAATTCTGTGGCCACTAGAGAGCAAAAGGGAGCTTTTTCAACTTAAAAAATTGTAAGGAATGAAAATAAGAGATGTGGGTTGAAGGAACAGTCCCCCAAGGACCAGATATGGGTGTGGGTAGGTTTGCTGATCCTGATACAGACTGATAACTCTTATGCAAATAGCCAATAAGGCAAGTCACAACTCCTACTGCTTCTCACAGAAATTAAAATGGAGAAGCATAGGTCAGCCCCTCCCCTCCTGCAATGCCTTTGGAGAAGTCCTCCTCTCAGTTTTTTGTGCATGAGTCACTAATCGTCCTGTGCTTTCTACCTTAGAAACACACAGCAATGAGTCACGCAGGGATGAAACAGGCAGTCTTCTTTTGAAGGTGGGTAACGCTGCCGAATTATTACAGCAAGAGTGACTGACTGATCCAATCACATCTGAGACACTCCAAGCAGAGTTACATCCCCTTCTCTTAGGAGGAAAGAAGACCAGACTAGTGAATTATGCACTAATTTAGCCGCGGCCTCCTTTGTGGGTGTCTCTGCATACAGGCAAAATATAGTGGTTGGCAGAAGTCTTTGATTATTATTGATGCTATTGTACCATAGACAGTTCACTGCTTAAAAATTACTGACCTAGCCTTTGTTTCCTGAGATTCCTATACCAGCCGGAGATGAGGTGGCAGCACCATATTAATAGCACAGTTCCAACAACTAATGTACAGGCCACAGGTTGTATTTTTTTACTTTACAAAAAGCATCTGAACAATGGTACCGAGGCATCAGGCATGAATCAAAGCAAGGTCTATTTTCAGTAACAGCAAGTCACTTTACTTCTACTTAATTACATTCAAGAATAGCTCCACTGTTGCAAAAGATCTAGATTTAAACATTAATCATGCAATATTTGAGACATGCCAGGATTGAAGTAACATGGATTTTACTAAGGTCTCTTGCATTAGCAAATCAAAAGGGGGAAGCAGAGGTCAAGATTTCTCCTTCAACACATGGGAGGGGGGGGGGGAGAGAATGAATTATATGGTATTTGTTGATGTACTGGCAATGTCAATTATTCGAGTCCCACAAAGGCACTTTAGCTTACAGTGAGGGAAATAAGTATTTGATCCCCTGGTGATTTTGTGTGGCCTCTGACAAAGAAATGACCAGGCCATAATTGTAATGGTAGGATTATTGTAGCTGTGAGAGACAGAATAACGAACAAACCCTCAAAAACCCAGTGTACAAAAGTCAGAGATGGATTTGCATTGTAGTGAGGGAAATAAGTGTTCGGTCCCTTCACAAAAGATGTCTTATACTTGGTGGCAAAACCCTTGTTGGCAATCACAGAGGTCAGATGTTTCTTGTAGTTGGCCACCAGGTTTGCACACATCTCAGGAGGGATGTTGATCCACTCCTCTTTGCAGATACTCTCCAAGTCAGAAAGGTTTCGAGGCTGATGTTTGGCAACTCGAACCTTCAGCTCCCTCCACAGATTTTCTTTGGGATTAAGGTCTGGAGACTGGCTGGGCCACTCCAGGACCTTCATGCATACCTGTCAAGTTCCACGTATTGGCCGGGATTACTCCATAATTCCGCACCGATTTTCTCCATTTCTCGCCCGGAGCTGCTGCTACCCCGTAATTTGGCAGCGGGGGTGGGGAGGGGGGGAGGAGTAACTGTGCATCCCTTCTCTGCAGGTCCTTTCTACGCATGCATAAAACCCTTCTACGCATGCGTAGAACCCTTCTACATATGCGTAGGCTTCTGTGCAGAAGGGGATGCGTAGAAGCCTTCTACGCATGCGTAGAAGTGACCTGCGCGGAACGGTTCTGCGCAGGTCCGTTCTACACATGCGTAAAAGCCTTCTACGCATGCGTAAAAGCCTTCTATGCATGCATAGAAGCGACCTGCACAGAACGTTTCTGCGCAGGTTGCTTCTACGCATGCATAGAAGGCTTTTACGCATGGGTAGAACAGACCTGCGCAGAAACGTTTTGCGCAGGTCCCGTAATCTCCGGAGCTGCGCTTGAGCCACTCCTTTGTTGCCTTGGCTGTGTGTTTTGGGTCATTGTCATGCTGGAATACCCATCCACGACCCATTCGCAATGCCCTGGCTGAGGGAAGGAGGTGCTCACCCAAGATCTGACAGTACATGGTCCTGTCCATCGTCCCTTCGATGCAGTGAAGGTGTCCTGTGTCCTTAGCAGAAAAACACCCCCAAAGCATAATGTGTCCACCTCCATGTTTGACGGTGGGGATGGTGTTCTTGGGCTCGTTCATTAGGCAGCATTCCTCCTCCTCCACACACGGCAAGTTGATGCCAAAGAGCTCGATTTTGGTCTGACCACAACACTTTCACCTAGTTCTCCTCTGGATCATTCAGATGTGCATTGGTAAACTGCAGGCGGGCTTGTACATGTGCTGTCTTGAGCAGGGGGATCTTGCAGGCACTGCAAGATTTCAGTCCTTCACGGCGTAGTGTGTTACCAATTGTTTTCTTGGTGACTATGGTTCCATCTGCCCTGAGACCATTGACAAGTTGCCCTGAGATCATTGACAAGTTGCCCTGAGATCACTGACAAGTTCCCCCCAGAGCCCTTTCTGTGGGCACCCGTGGAGTTCCCCCGTGGAGTTCTGGGCTGCTTTATCACCGTTCTCATGATCATTTATTTGTTTGTTTGTTTGTTCAATTTCTACCCCGCCCAATCAACCAAGGCCGACTCAGGGCGGCTAACAAACACAGGATAAAACAGCAGATAAAACAATTAAAACTAAACCCAACCACACCACCCCCATAAAAGGGTGCTGGAACTGAAGGTGGGAGGCAATCTGATCTATATTTTGTGAAGGGATCATTGCAACTCCACAAGGTGAGATCTTCCATGATGTCCCAGACCGAGGGAGATTGATTATTTTGTGTTTCTTCCATTTGCGAATTATCTTGCCAACTGTTGTCACCTTCTCACCAAGCTACTTGGTGATAGTTTTGTAGCCCAGTCCAGCCTTGTGTAGGTTTACAACCTTTATTTATTTATTTATTTTTATTAGTCATATTTATACTGCCGCCCCCTCGCCATAGCGACTCCGGGCGGCTAACAGATAAAAGCTTTGACAGCTCTTTGGTCTTGAGCATGGTGCATAGGGGATAGGGAATCGAATACTTATTTCCCTCACTACAATACAAATCCATCTCTGACTTTTGGGCACTGGGTTTTTGAGGGTTTGTTTGTTGTTATTCTGTCTTTCACAGCTACAATACACCTACCATTACAATTATGGCATGGTCATTTCTTTGTCAGAAGGCACATGGATAAAATCACCAGGGAATCAAATACTTATTTCCCTCACTGTATATAATGAACATTATGTACACAAAATATGGCTACTATTGCCATTTTAAAGCCTTCCTTCTTGCCTGCCCTGATAAAATTTTGATCTGGCACATTAAATAAGGTTCCTATTTCCCTAGCTTCATTGGTTTTACAAACAGTTATCTCTTCTGGCTGCCAGACAAGACCCTTCAAAGATATCTTTCTCTACCCCTTGCAATGTTCTATTTCACTTGCTATCAGTGTCAATTAGCACTTTCATCAGAATTGAGGGGAAAAGTTCTTCCACATTATGTAACTGTAGGAGCAAAGATGTGCATATGTTTTCTATAAGTACTACTCGGAGCAACAACATACAACTCTAGCCTGAGAGAAGAAAGAATCCACTCTAGCATTCTCTCAATCCTCTAGCTTTCCATACTCAAGGGAGGCTTTTTAATGTGTGCCAAGAACTACTCCGTCAGGCAATTTCCCCCACTCCAATAATATGAAGTGCTGAACTGACTCTGATGATTTAAGTGAAAAGGGCGTGACAAGCATGTAAATGGGTCATATACAAGTAATCTGCAACAAACCATAAGCAGATTAAAAAGACAGACACGAGCACAAAGGATACAGACTTAACAATGCATTTCTGATCTTACTCTTTGCACTTCTTAAGAGTTCAAGGGCTTTGCAGTATGATTAATGAGTTGTTGACCCCTCTGGAGTTTCAAGTCCATCACCATATTAACAGCTGCCCCCCCAAGCTCCCATACAGAACTGGATGTTGTACTGAGACTGCACTTTTGGTCATGTTTGAAGATTTTTAGCTAACAATCAATACGGGAAATTGCTACCTACTGATCTTATTGGGTCTGGTGGCAGCCTCGTTCATCATGGAAGGCAAGTCATCTCAACTGCAGGATGTGGTGACTGCCTGGAGGAACGTTCCTGACTTATTTTATTGATTTCTGCTACAAAATTCTCCAAGGGTGCTATAGAATGGACACTTTGCTTGAAATGTCGTCAGGATCTTCCCAGCAGGATCCCATTCCCCAGCCCCATTCTGATCAATGCATATACACCAGGCTATACAACGGTGAGTTGAGGGATCCATGTGCTAGCATCTTTTTTTCTCTTTCTATTAATCTCACACAGACTTTCAAGAGACTAGATGAGTGTTTGCCTGTAGTCAGGAACTGTATGTGAACAACCCAGCATGTTAGTAAATCAAGACAAGACTGAAAAGAATACTGCCAATGGTAGAAATCCAGGGCTAACTATTACTTGGTAATAGCTTTGCATACTCTTGGGTAATACATACTGTTCCAGGTTATCTTTTAACTAGCGTTCAGAAAAGTTACTGTACTACAATTCCCAGAGTTCAAAGCCATGCTAGATGGAGGATTCTAAAACTACGCTGCACTACATTAGGCTGTTGCAGGGATAAAACAAAGTAACCCTAGGTTTAAAACTCCAGAAGTGCAAAGAAGGAAACAGAAGAAATCAGAAATGTCTTGGGAAGACAGAATTTGACTTGTAGTAGCCCAAGAAGAAAGGGCTGTAGACTGAGCCAGAACGCTTTAGGCTGGACACAAAGCTTCTTCTGCTGAAAATAGCAAGGTTACACACATATTTGTTACAACTTAAAACTGTAATTTGCCATTAGTTAATTTTGAAATATTACCTTTCTTTCTTTTAGCAGCTGTTGGTATCCCTTTGTGCCCAAAGTCAGCAATGTAATGAGAACATCTAATGAAGGAGAAGCTGAGGCTCTTCCTGGGAGTGTAAAAATAAGATATCAAATACTGTAGACCCTATTGAGGAGAATAAGCTGTTTCAGTTTCTTTTAGAGTTGCTTCCTGAAGAAAGATAAATTTAAAAGCTAGATACCTGGGTACATTTTGCTGATCTCCTGTATAAAGGAGCTGTTGAAGCCAGCAATGATAGCACCACCTACTGGAACCATAAAATTTTTGTCCAAACTTTGCACAAAAGCATCTATTCTGCCTCTTCTTGCTCCCTAAAAAGATAAAATCAAGATGAAAACCAAGGTAATACTGCCCCTCTATATATCATAAGCACAGTGTGGGTTCTGAAGGACTCAGCAGAGCTCATGTGTTTTATTGTATTTTCTGTATTTGTTGATATTGTATATTGATACGTTGCTCTGAATTGAATTTGTACATTGTATTTTTGGATTTTGCTGTTCTGTTTTTTATTGATATTGATTGTATGAATTATCTGGTACTGTATTGATATTTTGTATTATTTTGTTGTTTTCATTTTATATGAATTGTGTTGTATTTATATTCTTGTATTATTTTGTTGTCTTTGTGAAACCGCTTTGAGTCACCCGTTGGGTAGAAAAAAAGCAGTATATAAATTAAACTTCAAATTCAAAAATTCAAATGCAAGCCAAAATTGGGCACATGCCACCAAGAAAATTCATGTGCACATCTCACCAGGATTTCCAGGAGAATGAATATCATATTTTAGATCTCCCATTCATCTCAAAGGACATGCAATTAAGAGGACTGTAAGTAAACTGCAGAGGTCTTCTTTCTTTACATTCTATTTTTGAATTATTGCCACTTGCTCTTTTCAGAAAACAATGAAAAATGGCAAAGACATTATTTATGTAATTTTGGTTTGGTGAAAGTTTTGGAAAGACCACACATATTTATCATGACACATTTTACTAGCCCTATGTTTATTTTGCAAATTGATTTGGAGATTTCAATTTGTGAAGAAAGTGAACAAGTAGAATTCCACACTCATTTCTAGCAAGTGCTACATGGCTGGATTGAAGCATTTTATCTTTTTACTATTCAGGTTAAATTAGAACAAAGTTGGACAATTTACACATTTCCAACCTCTCCATTTCCAACCACTTAAGGCTCTTTCCCCCTCTTGTTCTAAGAGAATTAACTCCCTTTTGTGTAATGAAGCCAGTGGTGGGATTCAGATTTTTTTACTACCTACTCTGTGGGTGTGGTATGGTGGGTATGGCCAGGGGGAAAGCCCTACGTTGCACCCGAATTAGGAGTACAGTGATACTCATACAACGTCCAAACTTGGTTCCACAAGTTTGGACTTTATACGGATTTGGACTTTGTATGAGGCATGCAAAATCCTAGCCGCGATGCCTCATACAACGTCCAAATCCTTGCTGCGATTCCTCGTACATCGTTTCCATAGAGATACATTGTACTGTAACAGCACAGATTTCAGGGCAAAGTCAAGGAAACAGACAGGAAACTGACAAAACTTTAAGAAAACATTGTCTAAAGGCTAAATACATTACAAAAACGTGTCAAACAACACTGATGGTCCAAGAACCTGAAGAATGCTGCAAAAATCCCAGGAATGCTTCTAAAAATTCTGATGAAAAATTCAAAAAAATCCAAAATCACGCTCAGAACCACTCCTAAACACTCTTTGCCTTGTGCAAAACCCATAAGAGCAATGCACGCATGTGTCCTGTCTTTTATACTGCCCAGGCACAATGCAACCTGGGAAAAACTGAATGCCTCATACAAAGTCAATCGACAAAGTCAAACTTCACCGCCTGCCGCCGCCACCATCGGTTTGGTGGACTTTGCCACCACCACTGTTTTAAAGTATTTTTGAAGGGTTTTTTATGATGACTTGACATTTTGTAATTGTGACTGGGGTTTTGTTGAAAAGTTTCCGAAATGTTTTGTAATGTGATATTTTGTGATGTGATATTTTGCAATTGTGATATATTGTTTCTTTGGTCCTTTCTTGTATTGTATTTTCATTTTTATGTTAGAATTATTGACTGCATTGATTGTATTTATATTTATATTATGCTGTTGGATTTATATTTGATGTTGTAACATTGTAATATATGTTGCCCCATGGTATGTTAGCCGCTCTGAGTCGCTTCGGCGAGTAGGGCAGCATACAAGTCTAATAAATGAAATAAAATGAATGAAATTGCTTAGCTTCAGGGCAGAATCAGTATTTGTTCCCAGAAACACAGGATACCTGCATGGGATTCATAGGAATCACAGCACTCCTGAGCTATGTTTCAGATGCCGTACAAGACAGTGAAAAAAGGTTGAATATGATATCACACAAACCAGCACCACCATTGGCTTGTTTGGATAAAGCAGGGGTTCTCAACCTTTTCAAGCCGGGGGCAGGTCATGCTCCCTCAAACATTTGAGGGGGCCTGACTGGTTGTCTCCCCACCCCCACCATTTATGGCTGTTGTAAACAAGTTTACAACAGCTGTACCTGTAAATGAGTCCATGGCCAATTTTGGCAGTGGAGGCTGGAGCGAGGGCCAGATTATTTTGTGCCGTGGGCCGTAGGTTGAGAACCCCTGGGATAGAGTTCAGAACCTATGCCTTTGCTCTATAGTGGCAAATCCTGTCACAGCTGTTTCCAGGTCAACAATATAGAGTTCTATTTCTCACAACCAAAGTGAAAAAAGCAAAATAAAAAGTGACATCTTTGAATGTTGAATCATATAAAACTGGGACCATGTGTGACTCAGTGGACTAATATATCAGGTTTACCATTAAGTTTTGCCTTAAGAATGGAATCATTGGAACTGATTTATTATTTCTATTACAGGAACTGAAAGTGAACTTCTTGTTTTGATTGTGATACACTCAGCTGGAATAATAGCACCTTCCACACAATACAAACATTAGTTGGGCAATAGCTATTCCAGCCAGCCTTGTGAATATGTCTGATGGTATAGAGTGGTGGAGTTAGCCTAGATAGTTTTTTCTTTATTTGCTGCCAAACCACAAACTTTATGCCACCTTCATCAATCTTCTGTCCTCTAGATGCCATAGGTAACAATGATCTAAGGTGGCTGAAAAGAGAGATAATTGTAGTCCAACATATCTGGAGGGCACCAGGGTGGTGAAAGCTGCTCTATGCATACGTCACTGCCATCATCATTAAAGACTAAAGAGGCAGCATGAGAGGCTGAGAAGACATGGAGGGTATGTGCCACACCGGATTATCCAGCATGGTGTTTTCATCTTCCAACTGACCTAACTACAAACGTGTATCAAAGAGTTCTCTAGTGTCTACACTTTTTTTCTGGGCTGCTTCTTCCTTCTGGAATTTCCTGTGCCTGGCACCAATTTCCTGTGCTCCTCCCCATTCATTTTCATTTGGTTGGCAAATCCAGAACAGTCTAGAATGGTGACATATGCTCCTGTCACCAAATTTCTACCAACTGTGCTTTAATTACAGGCATACTTATGACAATCCCTGTTTTATTGTGAGCCAGAATTTCACCACCGGGTCTGAAGGAAGTCTGCAAGTAGTAGTTAATACCATTGCCCAATTTGACTCTAAAAACTGTTAACACTAGCAAGGTGTGTGCGCAATGAGAGAGAGAGAGAAAGAAAAAGAGAGAAAATCATGGTCCTTAGTCAACTTTTAACTACCATGACATTTCCCTTTTTTGCAGAGAACACTCTATATGTTAATAAGCTAGTGGCCAGTTATATACCTCAGGTAAGCTAGACTCTGACATTTGAGAATTCAGAAAACTGAATACAGTACACTGTTGGGGATTGCAAAAGTGCCCTGATATTTAATATGATAAAATCATAGAAGGGGTCTTTTAAGCCATTGAGTCCAACCCCCTGCTCAATGCAGGAATCCAAATCAAAGCAGATGTGGCAGAAACAGTAGTTGTCCAAATCTTTCTTGAATATGCTACTCTTTTCTCTCTTTTTGTAGCTGATAATTCCTGTTGCTGCAACTCTTTAATTAAATTACCCACTAAAATAAGAATGTAACACCAAGTGTAGCAGTAACTGAAGTGAAAAGACAGCCAACCACTGCAAGATTCCATCCATATTTGTCTTTCTCCAAAGAAACCTTAAGAGTTTTCAACAATCAAAGTTCTGCTTACATTATTATTATTATTATTATTATTATTATTATTATTATTATTATTATTATTATTATTATTATTATTATTATTATTATTATTATATACTGCTTTACTTATCCAAGGATAACTCAAAGCAGTTTACAACATAATATCATACAAATACAGAACATATAAGAAATACAATAAAGATAAGTACAATAAAGCATAATAAATAATAACATGATGTCACTCTGCACATGACGAGCAGCCAGACAAGAGAAAGCATGTTTTTTCTCAAAAACATAACAAAAAAGCTCGGATGTTCACAAAGTTTACTGTAAGCTGCAAGTTCATTAACAGGGGCAAGGAGGTAATTGCATCTTTTTCGTTGTGTGAGGTTTTCGTTATGCGAAGTATACACCATATAATGAAGGAATTTGTGGTGTGGGGTATCGCGGTTAGCCCTTCGTATAATGGAAAAATTCATATAGCGAAGCACCTCGCAGACGGCGGATGTTATTGCAGCTGATGACGTTGGGCTGGGGTGCCAACAGGGATGTGAGCTGTGCTCCATCACTAGGGGATTTTGTTAATATTGAATATGTTTTTGATTCTATGTAATTATGTATTATTTGATATTCTGATACCATGCCTTTTTGAATTTGATACTGTATTATTGTTGATTATTGGTGTAATTATACCTGTGTTACTGTATTTATATATGTTGTAAGCCGCTTTGAGTGGCACCTGTGTCAGAAAAGCGGGATAGAAATAAAACTTATTATTATTATTATGATTATTATTATGATTATTATTATGATTATTATTATGATTATTATTATGATTATTATTATGATTATTATGATTATTATTATTATCATCATCATCATCATCATCATCATCTTACCTGCTGAATGAGGTGCATACATTTAGAAGACTGGACACCATATGCATTATTAACAATATGGGGGATGTCATGTTTTGCACATATTTCGGCTAATTCTTCTAGCCTGCAAATATAAAATTGAAATTTGGGTCAATACTAACTAGGACAGACAAATAATAGGAGGAACAAGGCAGATAAGACTAAAATAAACTAAAAAGGGGAAGGGGCTGAGTGAAGTAGTTCACCTATATTAAACATATCCATGCCATTGCCCCTGATTCAGAATAGGATAAAAACTGTATGGAATCCAAACAATTAAACTACATGGCTTTGACATGTTATGTCACCAAATGCTTCAGCTGCTCTCCATAGTTCCAAAGCTGCCATGGCTGACTCCCGGGAATCAATTTTGTAGTTCTTTGGATGCTGGAAAGCTAACAATGACTACTTCAGCCACTGAAATGTAAACTAAGTACAGGTACTTCTGAAACATGAGGGAAATATGTGAGTTTGACTATCTGACATTCCATATGAGATCTTTTAATAGCATTTAAAATATCAAACTTCAATGCATTTCACACTACTACAGGATCTAGGCAAGTGTCCAAGTTCCCACAAATGTTGGCATCCCACACCCTTTTAGATTTCTGAGAAACTGTCACACCTTCCAACTTCTTCTTTGCCATTATCCAACCTTCTATTAGCAAACAATTCAGGCCATGAACATTCTGTTGCTTTCTACATTCTTCAGTTTCCCCATGAATGGATGCACCATCACTACATGTCAAAGGATACATTTTGTGGTATGAAATGTGGAAAAACTATTTAAGCTAATAAAAGCAGTTTTTTCTTCATGGATTGTTTTTACACATCTGCAGGAAGATTCTGACTTCAGTCTCATTTTGGAAACCAACAACCAACAGAAATACTTGTACAATTAATGACTTTTCCCTTTGCTTTGCTATACACATGTAAGGACACTAAAGCCATATTTCTAAATACCGTCTCCTGGGGGTTAAGACTTGGAAGGTAGTTAGGATTTTAATTTAATTTAATTTAATTTAATTTAATTAATTTAATTAATATATATATATATATATATATATATATATATATATATATATATATATATATATATATATATATATATATATATATATATATATATATATATATATATATATATATATATATATATATATATATATACACACACACACACACACACACACACACACACACACACACACACACACACACACACACACACACAGAGAGAGAGAGAGAGAGAGATACACACACACACATACATTATATACATTATATAATAATCCTGCAGGATCTGCTTCACCTGATGCTGATATTTCTCCACTAGCACCAGGTTGGGAGACTCCCACTTGTGACACTGACCCTCATGTACCACGAAAATTTGTGGCTGCAGGAGAGAGGGATGGTGATACTTGCCACCACCAAGAGAAGATTTTTCCCTATCAGAGACTGGTGGGCAGAAGAATATTTGGGGGGGGGGGCGCCTGCAGCCTCACTCAACACTTCTCATAGCACTGCGTCTTTAAAAAGTAAAATAATACACACAAATAAATTTAAAATTCTGCATTTAAAAACATCAAGGTTTTAATCAATTCTGACACATAAAGCTCATGTCACTTGTTGCAGGTAACCAAGGTACCAGGGTACATCTCAAATGTGACTAGACCTGCACCCGGAGCCTATTTTGCAACCCTGTCAATTAGATTCAGTTAGCTATGGTGAGTTGTACCAAAATCAGTAAGATTCTGGCCAGGTATCTAGGATTTTCTTCCTGAAGAGGGCAAAGAACAGAAGGCATATAGTGTAGGTGACAACTCTGGCCATGGAAGGAAAAGCCAACATGAAGCAGTGGATAACATGTTGGATTTGTAAAAAGGAAACCAAGGACCATGTGCAGTTCTTATTCCTAACCAGAATAGACCCATTGGGTGAATAGGACTTCTTAAGTCAACACAAGGTCCTATTGATTCAGTGGGTATCACCTAGCTAGGACTATCAACTGGGCTTAGCTCCAAGAGGTAAAGCTTTGTAAATGTTCCTGGAGAAAAGGGGTGCAAAACCTGCCTCATATCCCACTTAAACAAAAATATCTCATTTGGAGAGATATCATTTTAATGTTCTTTATATCCCAAGAAAAATGAGTAAAAGGAATTACTATGTAATATACGAAGGAAATGCCATTATATCTGATATAGAGATGAGACAAAGTGTTCTAGGAGAGATGAAACATATTTAAAAAGTATTTTCTAAGGTCGTAGCAAGGGATAACCTTGTTGAAAAGACAAATGTGTGACCTTCTGGGGCTGACAGCAACCCTTTAACAAAAAAAGGCCCTTCAAATATCATGGAATATTTTAAATTCATGCTTCTAGGAATAAGATGGAGCACAAGAGTGTTCTGGAGGGGGAAAGCAGCATCAAAGCAATGAAAGGGAAATTGCAATGGCTTGAGATCAGGTCACATTTATTTTCATAGCTGTGATTCAAGTTAGTAAATTTTCTGGCTCAGTTTAGGCAATGTTCATAACACAAAGACAGAATTATTAGTCCTACTTTATACCTTTCTATCAAATACTAGCACAAATGTCATCAAATCAATAAATCAACAATACATTAAAAAATTCAATTTAGCCTGCAGAAACTAAGTCAAAGTCTTATATTGAGGTTTAAGTTTTATGTAACTCTTATTTCTAAATGTGAAGACGTCTAAGAACACTGCAGATTCTAGGCAGTAGTGTAAGCTGGGACAGAACAAGTTACAGAGATCACAGGGTGGAAGGTGGGGATTCAGAAGGAATAGGATATGGTATGATGGTCATGATTGCAATTATGAAATAAAAAGGCGCCTAATTCTTGGGAGACAAACTATGAAAAATTTGGGAACATAGTGAAAAACAGGGACATCACCTTGGAAACAAAAGTTCGCATAGTCAAAGCAATGGTATTCCCAGTGGTAATGTATGGCTGTGAGAGCTGAACCATAAGGAAAGCAGAGTGCATAAGAATAGGCACCTTTGAAATGTGGTGTTGGAGGAGAGTTTTGAGAGTACCCTGAACAGCGAGGAGAACAAATAGGTCGATCTTAGAAGAAATCAACCCCGACTGCTCCTTGGAAAGTCAAATAGTGAAGATGAAGCTAAAGTACTTTGGACATCAAACGAGAAGAGAGGATTCACTTGAGAAAGCTTTGATGCTGGGAAAGGTGGAGGGAAAAAGAAGAAGGGGGTGGCAGAGAATGAGATGGCTAAGTGGCATTGTTGATGCAATGGGAACAAAGCTGGTTGGGCTGAGGAGGATGGTGGAGTATAGGGGTGCCTGGTGTGCAATGGTCCATGGGGTTGCAAAGGGTCGGACTTGATTGTGCAACTGAATAACAACGAACAACAACATGATGGTCAAGGAGAGGGTGTTTGTGTGTTGAAAGTTAGTATATTAATATATTAGTTATACTGACCTAACTGAGCAGAGCTTTCCCCTAAGCTAACACCATTGCAAGACACATCTCTAATGTTTGAATGTAATAATCCTTGTCCTGCATCAGCCATGTCTACACTTTCTGCTCTCAAGGAAAACCTCAGATCCTAGTTAGTGTGCCACAGAAGCCTTGTGTGTTACAGAGAAGTCTAGGGCATATTTTAGGATTCACCCAAGGACACGTTGCTAATATATAGGGTGTCCCAAAAGTCACCACACATAGGGAAAATAGGAAATGGTAGCTAAATGTACCTTTGTTGACAAAATATTCTCTACATGTTGGCCACTTCTTTCTACATATGCATACAAAGTCTTCTCCCTCACTCATGGCAAACACGTTCCAAGATTGTTGTGCAATTGTTATGCAATTTTTCCTACATATGGCATCTTTTGGGACACCCTGCATTTCCCGACTAGGCCCGATCTTTTGGTACACTCTGCATTTCCTGACCAGGCCCAATAAGTCTCACTGTGGTCCCATGTGGCTAGAGAATGGCCTAGAACAGGGTTCCTCAAACTTGGCTCCCCAGATGTTCTTGGACTTCAATTCCCAAACGCCCTGATCAGCAGGTGTGCTGACTTGGTCTGGTATTCGAAGGCCAAAAACACCTGGAGAGCCAAGTTTGAGGAACCCTGCCCTAGTAGACTCTTGTAACGCCGATGGATCTACACATTACAGCAGAAATGAGTAACATCAGTGAGGCTGTATTCATGGCAGGTTCACCACTGTCACTTACCTCCTCATTCTACCACCCTTAAGCTACCAAGGAACTGTCAGAATTCTCTTGTAATTACTGCCCTTTAAGCCAATAATTAGGGACTGCAGTGGCTCAAGTGGCTAAGACGCGGACCGGGAGGCGGGAGGTCAGCAGTTCGATTCCCGAGCACTGCAGGACGGAGTGAGCTCCTGTCTTTGCCCCAGCTCCTGCCAACCTAGCAGTTCAAAAGCAAGACATTGCAAGTAGATAAAAAGGGACCACTTCGGTGGGAAGGTAACAGCATTCCGTGCGCCCTGGTGTCTAGTCATGCCTGCCACATGACCACGGAAACGTCTGCAGAAGCATACAGCGCTAGCTCTTCGGCTTTGAAACAGAGATGAGCACTGAACCCTAGAGTCGGATACGACTGGCTTTCGAGCAAGGGGAACCTTTACCTTTACTAAGCCAATAATTTATAGGGCAGGAGCAGACTGTAGTGCAGAATGCTCTGGAACAGGAGCACCGTACTTGAGACCCTTTTCTGATTAATGACTGATGAGATCCTAATTGCATTTTAATTAGAACAGAGGAAGGTAGTGTGGAAATGAATGTGAAAAGGAAGAAAGAATGAAGGCAGGTTAAATGTCTAAAGATGAAGTCAGTAGTAAAATAAGAAAATTGGAAACTAACATTAACTCAGTAAACAATTTTGACTATTACTATAAAATTATACAAATATGTCAATAGGCACAATTAACCTTATAACAACACTGCCTGTGCTTCTTATTTCATGGCTGGGTAGATACTCAATATCTGCATACATTAAACATATTTATTTCAGCACATGTCAGATATTATTTCACTATTACTTGAGAACATAATGCAATCTGGAGAAGGGCCTCGTCACTCTGTCATCAGAATGTATCACTTTCTCCCTGTCTCCCATTCATCAGCTCAAATGGTCCAAGCTGCAACATGATCTGACCTTGTATACGGGTGCAGGGATTATGTCCTCTTATTTGGAGTATCCTATTAAGTGGTGTTTGTGATTGCGGCTATACGAATTTTGCTGACCGCTACAAAATTTACAAAACGAGCTTCTGTAATCAAAAGACCTCAAATACTTCTGTTCTCTCTGTTTGCCACAGAAGTGCTAAACACTTTCTAGAAGTGTATCAAATAAACATCCCTAGAAGAGCAGCAGAAACAAAATATATTCAAGAGGTCACTTATCATCACACAGTTTCCAGCAACTGAAGGTGAAAGATCAGTGCTACGTGCAATCCCGCAAGAATCGTTGTCTGTTACAGTCATGGTGCAATCGTTCTAAGCCTAATGAGATTCATCTGCCAATCTTCTCTGTTTTGGGACATATTCCCTTTGTGTTATTCATGATATACCCCCCTCCCCCACCGTTAAAAAGCACATATTTTGTCTTTCTGAATTCTTGAGAAAGAGTGGTTAGAAGCATCTAAAGATTACACCGAGTGAGATCATTTTTCTGTGGAATGATTTGCTTCCAGTGATGCACTGAAGCAGGTTCTGTCATGTTCTGGAGAACCGCTAGCGGAAATTCCCCCAGCCCCCCCCCCCACCTGACTGACACCCCCCCACCTCCATACCCCATTGCGTTGGCCATACCCACATATTTGGCCCCACCCACATATTTGGCCCCACCCACAGAGGTGGTAGTAAATTATTTTGGAGTGCATCACTGTTTGCTTCCATTGGTGAAATCAGTAGAAGGCGACACATTTTTCCTCCTTCCTGCAGCCTCCCAGATACCCAGAAAAGCTGGGAGACTCCCCTGAAGCTTTTGGGCAGCTGCAAGGGGGAGATGTGATGAGGGAAGTCCAGTCATACTAGCAAATATTTGCTACCACAATGTTGGACATAAGCTACTTGTGTAACAGATAGATCAACATGCAAAGTTTCCATGTATATAGAAAAGCAGCATACCAGGGAGAAGGCTGGGTTAAAACTACTCTCTGTGAAATGCTAGTCTTCTATAGTATATGCAGGAAGGATTGTCTCTATAGGGTACGTTTCCCAAACTATGTTCCGCGGAACACTGGTGAACTTCATTTCCCAGAAGCCAAAGTCAGTACATTGGCTGAGCAGTGCTTTGGGGAATTAATTTAGGCTTCTGGGAATTGAAGTACAAACACCAAAGACTGGGAAACAATTCTGTCCCTGCACTTTGAAGTGGTGCAGGAAAAACCGTATCAAGGGACTCTACTGATCATATATCGCTTATTCTTGTTCTACCTAGAGTAAAATCAGCTTTGAAACTTGACCATTATTTGGATCCTTCCTATAGGCCTACATCAGATATTGAGCAAGTTATAACTAATACATTAACTTTCCGTTTTACTGAGCTGTTTGCCCATAAGTACTTTGTGTTTCTGCTAATCATTCCTAGTTTTCATTCTTGTGTAAAGCCTCTTTTACAAGCATTCTCTTCTTCTCACTAGAAGACATTTGCTCCTTTCTATACTTCCCTCCCTAGCTCACCCTTCAGTACTTTTATTTAGCTTGCTGCTGTTTACTCCTCATTTAGCCTCTGTTTTTCAAAACCCTTCTAGGTCTTTATTTCCATTCCATTCCAATCTAGACTATAAGCAACTCAGTTGGTGAAAGCCAAAGGTAATTCATTCTACCTGTCCCAATCCTCTGTGTCATTACAGAAGCCCAGCCAATCATGGCCAGCATCTTCTCTACTGCCTTTAAACTCACAATATCAATTAGAGCTACCAAACATTTACATATGAATGTATTTACCTGTCAGGCACCCTGGGAGCAAAACATGATGTGGTGGAATGAACACAGAGAACACTATCAGCCCCAAGATCCTGGATTTTAGCTTCTACTGCCTCAAGGTCTGTGCGCAGCTCATCACCTTCTAATAAATTTTCTATCACCACAGGCTCAAAACCTAGTCCAGTTAACAACAAAAAAAATGTATGAGTGGGCATCAAGGATCCTTTTGCATTTGAATATTTACACTATCCCATTCTTTGTTTGACTAGTTTGTTCACTACTTCCCAAATTTAGTATTAACTAGCTGATTACCCGGCTTCGCTCGGGTTTTTCATTTCTTTCACGTAGGCCAGACTTTCCCTCTTGGAAACTTCATAGAGTGTATGTAGGTCACTCCTGCCTCCCTCCCTCCATCTCTCTCTTCCCTCACCCATCTCGCTTCTCCGTTGACGGTAACTTACTGCCCTTATCTTTCCCATACTTGTGTCCGACCACCTGGTGAGAGAGCGGCATGCAGCTGCTGAGGAGCCCTCGGACTTTCCCTTCTTCCTCAGCTTTGCCCACCGTGGCCACGGCCTCTGCCGCGGACGCTGGGTGGCCATTTACGGAGGGGGGCGGCCTCCTCCGTGGCTCCTGCACCCTCCCAACCTCCTCAAGTGCCTCCGTCGCCACCACTGTGCCGGCCCAACCAGGCCCCCCATTTGCCTTCCACCTACTGTGAAAACTATAACTGAGCTCAGAGGGCTACAACTTAGCTAGTCAGATGATGTCGCAATCTCAACCTACCAGGGACTGTGACATCAGCTCAATTACATCACTGGGAAACACACACATTGTATAGATCAATTGCTTCCCAATTTAGGGGGGCGTACACTCCCCATTGGTTTCGAGACCCCCGCAGTGCTGATCTCTCCACCCCAAGATAAGTATGTGCCAAATTTCAGCGGGATCGGTCCAGGGGTGTGGGAGCCTTTAGAGCACATATAAGACCACACCTCTGTTTTATAGATTTCTATAGACATCAAAGTAATCAAGAAAACAGGCATTGCATTAACAAGAGTACGATGCATGCCTCCTGGCATGCATCGTACTCTGGATCTCTGGTATGAACATTTTAGGGATGCCCAAATGAATGTGGAGTGAAAGATACAAAGCATGTCTGATCCCTGATCTAAAAGAATATGAGCCCTGGTGGTGTAGTGGTTAAACTGCTGTACTGCAGCCAGAACGTAAGTTCGATCCTGACCAGGACTGACTCAGCCTTCCATCCTTCTGAGGTCTGTAAAATCAATACCCAGCATGTTGGGGGGGGGGGGGGGGGACGGGACGACTCTAGTTAACTTGTGAACTGTCCAAAGAGTACACTAAATGCTATGGGGCAGTATACTGTATAAGCCTAATTGCTATTGCTATTTTGTGTAGCTGAAAAAAAGACACCTCTGACGTCTTTGTACTGATTAATTCAAAGTACTGTATGCCAAAAATCTCCCTGATGAAAAAAAGCAATCAAGCTTCTACCAGAAAATGTGATTATTAACTTTTTTGAAAGCGGGCCTTGCTCTACATGCCTGTGAGTACATAAATAAATGAATAAATACATCAAAAGGCTCTTAAAAGGTTGTTGTTCTATGCATGTCAGCTTCTGTGTTTTTTTGGGTAAACAAACAATAGGTAATTCCTCAGTGTCTACGAAATGGTTCCTTTCACAATGAAGAACATCTAGAGCAATGTTTCCCAATGCACGGGCCCACATTGGCTGATGAGTGCTTTGGGGAATTGACTTAGGTTTCTGGGAATTGAAGTCCAAAAACCAAAGGTTGGGAATAATTGATGTCAATAAAACTCTGCATGTAGATGTTTTTGAACACGCTTTGGCTGCAACCTGGCACACAATTATTTTACATACCACAGTTCTTTCAGCATGAATAAACACATGGCAGAGGTATACATTCAGGCATTTTAGCAAGTCAGAATACTGTACTGACAGCATCTAGCATACCATAGAATCCAAGAACTGGAAGAGTCATCAGGCCCAGCCAAAGCTGGACATTCACAACTATGTTTAAACATCACGGCCTTAGTACCAATCCTTGCTTTGTCCAGCTAGGACTTCCGCAGCAGCTCAGAATCCTTTTGGCACCTGTCATTTTCTCCTAACAACATGCTGTGAACAAACCATGACTACCACCCGACTGCTTCTCCTTGGCTATTTCTACAAGCAGGGGCGAGTAAATAAGTGGTATACTTTCTGCTCATGTTTGATTAGTGTGACATGAAAGCCCAAACTCAGACACACACACCCCTATCTCTGCAACACCAGTTCAGTTGCTCTTTTGGAAGCAGAAAATGTGCAGCTCTCTCTTTTCCTTTTCCAGTTTTTGAACTGTCCCATCATGCTCGCCAGCATAAAAAAAAGGTGCACCACATTGGAGGGAACAGAAATTTTGCTAACTTCTCTGCCCACTGATGCTCTTGGGGAAGGTGATGATGAGAAAAGAAGGCAACTAGCTCTCCCACCTCCTCTTTTTTAAAACAAAAAACCTGGCCCTGAGGGCTCCTCTCGGCACCAAGGCACAATAGGAAAGTTGTCCAGAGAAATCACTCTGATTTTAGGCATCCTCTCTGGATGCTACTTCATTGTGTCTTGCCTCTCAGAGGAACACCTCAAAGTAAGGAGTTTTGAAAAAGACATCCCCAGGCATCGGCCTGGGGATGTGAGGCACCTGGAGCTGCTCTCCTCTGCGCCCGCCTTGGCGGGATAAAAAAGGAAGTCGCGCCCAACGCCGCGGGACCTCGCCGCTGCCTCTCTCCGGCCCCTGTCATCGGCCTGGGGATGTGAGGCACCTGGGGCTGCTCTCCTCTGCGCCCGCCTTGGCGGGATAAAAAAGGAAGACGCGCCCAACACCGCGGGACCTCGCCGCTGCCTCTCCCCGGCCCCTGTCATCGGCCTGGGGATGTGAGGCACCTGGGGCTGCTCTCCTCTGCGCCCGCCTTGGCGGGATAAAAAAGGAAGACGCGCCCAACGCCGCGGGACCTCGCCGCTGCCTCTCCCCGGCCCCTGTCATCGGCCTGGGGATGTGAGGCACCTGGAGCTGCTCTCCTCTGCGCCCGCCTTGGCGGGATAAAAAAGGAAGACGCGCCCAACGCCGCGGGACCTCGCCGCTGCCTCTCCCCGGCCCCTGTCATCGGCCTGGGGATGTGAGGCACCTGGAGCTGCTCTCCTCTGCGCCCGCCTTGGCGGGATAAAAAAGGAAGACGCGCCCAACGCCGCGGGACCTCGCCGCTGCCTCTCCCCGGCCCCTGTCATCGGCCTGGGGATGTGAGGCACCTGGGGCTGCTCTCCTCTGCGCCCGCCTTGGCGGGATAAAAAAGGAAGACGCGCCCAACGCCGCGGGACCTCGCCGCTGCCTCTCCCCGGCCCCTGTCATCGGCCTGGGGATGTGAGGCACCTGGGGCTGCTCTCCTCTGCGCCCGCCTTGGCGGGATAAAAAAGGAAGACGCGCCCAACGCCGCGGGACCTCGCCGCTGCCTCTCCCCGGCCCCTGTCATCGGCTGACAGATTGGCTGCAGTTGCGAGGTAGCCCGGTGCGCCCATAAGAAGATCTGCCATGCCGGGGAGCCACCAACGTTGCCGGACGCTTCCCCTTGGTGAGAGCAGGGGTGGCGGGAGCGAGAGACTGGCTGCTGTTGCGAGGCAGCTGCGAATTGTACTGTTAATTGCTATCTTATAATTGTAAGTCGAACAATCAATTGTATTATTGTTCTATGATGTGTATTAATTGTATTATCGATTGTGATTTGATATTTTTGTAAAGTTTATTGTGATTCTCATTATGATTGTATTTTGCACTGTATTTTCCCCTTCCCCCTCCCCCTCCCCCTCCCCTCCCCCTTATGTTTTGTTTGTATTTATTGGATTGCTCTGTAAACCGCTTTGAGTTGTCAGTAGACAAGTAAAGCGGTATATAAGCACAATAAATAAATAAATAAATAAATAAATAAATAAAAATACAGCCCTGCTTATTTCTTCCTTCAGCACCACTGCTGGCACCATACAGGGAATTGAGTGCGCCTCCAGAGAGCGAAGGAGCGAGTGTGAATTTCTAGTAGATAGAATGGATTAAATAAATGCTGTTTTTTTAAAAAAAAATCAGATTTTAAAATTTGATTATTTCCATTAAAATACTTTTTGAGGAAAAATCTATCTAAAGGTGTATCAGAGAATAAACAAGACAACAACAAAAGGCAAAAAATATTGTGGCACCTTAAAGAGTTTTGTTTACTCTCTGATCTGAATGTGCAGACTAACATGGTTATCACTTCAAAAACATTTAAAGGTAGCATTTTTTAATAATTTAAGATACAAAGTGGTCTTCATCCACGAAAGCTCACATTTAAATACAGGAGTTAGTCTTTAAGGTGCCACAATGTTTTCTGTCATTTTGTTGTTTTGTTTACTCTCTGATATACAATCCAAAGGGGGATCCATTTTTAATTATGTAGCAAACAGCTGTATATTTATGTAATGTTCATGTTTTGGGCAAATGAATTCTATTAATTATTTGCAACATCATGCTCTTTAAAACTTTTCTGTAAGATTGTTGGGCAATTTTTACTTATCTTTAGAAAACATTATGCTTGGTTATATAGTTCTCAAAACTGTGAATTTGTGTTTGCAGAGATCACGTGCCTCTTCTTCACAGCAAATGTTTTATAAAATAGAAATAAAGTTGAGAAAAAGACTATAATCTCATTGTTCTTTTGCAAATCTATGTACAGTACTCAGAATCAACCCCTTTGCCTCTTAAATGCAAAGTTTCAAAAAAAAATGAATAAATGAATCGTTGGAAGTACCGTATTTATTCGTGTATAACGCGCACTCGTGTATAACGCGCACCCCTAATTTTCCATGAAACCTCGGTATAAAACAACTTTGAGCTTGAACGAAGCGTCATATGCACAACGTTTACGCTTGATACCCTGAGATGCCATCTAACGGGTACCAGTTATATCGGTGAAAAAGCTTGTTCATAAGAGCACGCCTTAAAACACTTAGGGAGGGGGGGATAATCAGACCCACCTGTTGCAGGGTAAAGAAAATGCAATCCGAAACGAGCACTTCCGACCCCCAGGAGCCTCGCTAGAACTGCGAGCTACCTCCGGGCCACGCCTCGTCTCCCGCGCCACCCAATCAGATCCCGTCAATTTCTTCAAAGCCACACCCCCGCCTCCCCTTCAATAGACAGCCGACCCAATTCTAAAAAGGAAGTAAAAGAGGCTCGCGACGGGGGTGGGACACCAGTCCTCGTTTATAACGCGCACCCAAACTTTGATTTCTTTTTTTTTGGTATAAAATTTTGCGCGTTATACACGAATAAATACGGTAGATGCCTTTATGCTTATTTATATAGAAAACCATGCATTAAATCTAGTCTTAGTGACTAGTGATTTAAATTGTGTTTTAAATTGATTTGACGTAAATCAAACCCACCCTTCTGGCAATGACAAAACAAAGATTATAATCATATCTATTCTGCAAATAGCTGAAAATTAGTGTCAGATCTGTTCTCCACTTTCTTATGTTTCATTTTGTAATTGCTTCTGTTAGTCTTTTCCCTTAAATACATATGATCTGCTAACAAGGCAGTTATTTTTAACTTAAGAATTTAAAACTAATCAACGATATTTCAACACTCACTGTGACAGAGTTAAGATTCTGCTCTTAAGCAGGCCCTGTCAGCATACTTCCACTCTATAATTTTATTATGGATCTGTAAATTTCTTAAGAATTTTTCACTTCACGTTTGAAAGGCAACACACATATTTTCTAAAGTTTAGTACAGAAGGTGATAATGGTTAAGATACCATGTTATATAAAGTACAGTATACATTTTTCTACAAACTATACATTTTATATAAAATATATAGAATGTACTGAGAGGTTTTTTTTCCTCCTTTTTATTCCCTTGTTGTTATGTGCCATAAAACAAGGAAGGAGTAACAGCAATCCTCCTGGCATACAGTTAATCCAGTGGTTTCCAACGTGGGGCCCATGCCCCACAGGGGGACTTCAATTCCCAGTACATTGGCTGTTCATGCTTTGGGGAATTGACTTAGGCTTCTGGGAACTGAAGTCCAAAAACTAAAGGTTGGAAAACACTGAGTTATTCCTTTTATCTAGACCTTTTAATTATTTTATGCTAACAAGCAACAAATACTGTATCTAGAAATTTTGCTGAAAAACAGACCTAACAATTGCTTTGTGTTTGGATGAGAAGTGGTTAACTGATAAATAAAGTACAGTATTTAGGTTTTGGGACTTTCTCCTGCGTGGTCTCTTTGTGAATGATACTGAGCATTTTGAATTAGATACAGAAGCATAATATCCCATATTTATAAATGAGTGTTTTTCCAAAAAGTTGAGTATTTTAATTTCTGAAGTGGAAGGATCAGCAACCAAGTTTTGAAAATCTGGATGTTTACTGTAGAAGTAGCGTAGGGGGTAGATTTCTTTTTGATTAAATCCTCAATGAGAGCCCAGAGACAATAAATACCATGAAATGAGTATTAAGAAGAAAAATAATTTTGCTTATCTAATGGTGATATAGAATGGCTGATTGCAGCCTTGCAACAAGCTACATTTAATGAAGGTCTTGCAGAACATCATGTTCTGAAGAGGTAAGAAGCACAACTATCGGTTCCTATAATACCATACCTAGAAATTGTGAGCATGAAAGCAGCAACGTATGTTAAGCAAGCTACCTGTACCCACATTTATACAGTTCATTACCTGCAGTAATCATTGACTTGAAGCATGATTTTTGGTCTATACGGGGCCAGATAATGTATTTTGCTTTTGGTCTCTTGTGCCGTAAGGTCAAGAAACATAATGTTAGGCTCATCCCTGTTGCCATCGGGACCACAAAGCAGCTGGACGCTGTCCTGACACCTAAAAGTAAAGGACAAATCACATGTGAACACCAACTGCTTTTCAATTATTATGCAAACGTAAAGAAATACACATTTGGCTTTCATACTTACCAGCAACTTTTATAACATCCAAGACAATTGAATTAGTAAGTTTGTTCAAGAGACTAGAGCCTGCTGCTTTTGGCTGAACAGCAGAAATATCACCTGACCTTCCAATTCCATGAATCAATCTGGAAACAGAAAACAATGTTAGCTGAAGCAGGAAAGTCTATACCAGGAGTGCCCAAACTTTAATTTCTGAAGTGGAAGGATCAGCAACCAAGTTTTGAAAATCTGGATGTTTACTGTAGAAGTAGCATAGGGGTTAGATTTTTTTGAAAAATCTAAAAAGTCTATACCAGGAGTGCCCAAACTTTTTGGCCCACGGGCTGGTCATGTGGTTGAGTGGGCTGGTCACATGGTTCCTCCCACCAGAAGTGGAAGTAAAACACGCCCGCACATGCGCAAAACACTGCCATAAATGCACCTGCAGCTGTTGTAAACGCATTTACGACAGCCACAGGTGCATTTATGGCAGTGTTTTGCGCATGTGTGGGCACACTTTACATCTGCTTCTGGGAGCAGTGAGGGCAGTGCGGGCCAGATAATTTGGCACTGCAGGCTGGATCCGACCCACAGGCTGTAGTTTGGGCACTCCTGGTCTGTACCATTTAACACTGGCAAACACTACATGATGTGTAAAATTAACCCCTTCCAGTGACATAACAGCTTCCATCGGTGCACAGTAAAGAGTGAACGAGGGAGGTAATCTTTCCATTACTGGAAATGCCCCACATATCCTTAAAATCTGCTTTGAACAGTGGAGGAACTTATGAGGTAGAGAAGAGGGGACATCTTGCTGCACAAAAGGAAGCCTGTCTGAGCAAGATCAGTTTCTTCACAATACGGCAACATTACAACCAGTATCCTGAGTCATGCCTGATGACTTAATGAAATCAAGAGTCATGAATCATATGATCAGTCTCAAAATACTGTATTAAATTACATGTGAAACCAGTGACCATATTCACCACTATAAGTATGATTCAGCTATAGAAAGCATGTGATTCATTAGTGAAAATCTTATTAAGAAAACGGCATAAGGGCAAATATATAGGAGTCATCTTTCTACCCTAGTCCTCTGTTGTATAACCAGTCACGGGACCAACCCTGCAACCAATGCAAAACCAGGCACACAAAGGGAAGCGTCCAGGAGTTGGGGTGGATGGGAATACTTTCATGATTTCCCACTCACTCTGCATTTCTTCAGTAGGATTCTGGGCATTAAATCAAATGCAGCCAACAAGGAGACTTGGTAGCTTTCCTGTTTATGCTACCTTCCTGGTACGTACTGCAAACACAGAAGGGCTTTTCAACATCCAGAAGGTCATAATATAACAGTGGTGGGCTGTATTTAGCTTAGCGCAAGGATGGCCAACCTTGGTCCTCCAGGTGTTCTTGGACTTCAGTTACCAGAAGCCCAATACAGCACTCCTGCTGACCAGGGCTTCTTGAAACTGATGTTCAAGAACATCTGGAAGACAAAGGTGGGCCATCCCTGGCTTGGCGGGTCTTATGCTTTGCCACTTCGTCCTGTAGAAACTTGAGTCCAGCATTTTGTTTTGCTATGTGCAAGCAGCAGAACACACATTTGTCCTTATGGCTCTGAAAAATGACGCAGAGAGTATTAACATTTACAACACAGCAACCATCAGGGTTGCCACTTCTCAGTACAAAAGACATACTGTGACAATTTAAGGACTATAACTCTCACTTTGCTGACATGATAGCGAGAAGTTACAGTTTGATTAGCAAAATAAGTGAAGTGTTTTAAAATGCAAAATGCTTCTGAACAGAAACACAGCATGTGAACAGCATGCCAGAAAACTGGGATAGGATGAGGTAGAGAGATACAGAACCACCACAGGTTTCCATTAAAGTTTGCAAAATCCCCCCTCCTCAAAAATCCAGCACTACTACAGTCTAGCACTGTGGTGGTGAACCTTGGCACTCCAGCTGTTCGTGGACTTCAATTCCCAGAAGCCCTGATCAGCAGGCGTACTGACTTGGGCTTCTGGTAATTGAATCCAAAGAACAGCTGGAGTGTCAAGGTTGACCACCACTGGTCTAGCAAATACTGTTAGTCACAAATAGTTGCCCTCTGTACATGCCAGGAGAGCAGCAGAAGATGAATCTTTTTTTTTCATTTCAGGTGTGGTTTCAGCAAAAGATAAGAACATGCAAGCATTTTGCACTGACTCTGCCTTTGGCAAAGCCCCTGCCTTGAGCAAAATACCTACTTTGTTTCAACTTGTCTCTATAAATAAAATAGTTCAACTGTAAGACAAGCCAAAAATATGTGGATATTGAGGTCTATCAAAATACAAACACAGAATTTTCAATAGTTTAAAGAATTAGAATTTGTGTTCTACTGAGATGACAACGGGAAGGAAAATTAGATACTGATTGGAACACCATAAGCATATACAGTACTTTGAAACGTGTTGTTCATGGAATTATAAAGCAGCCCAATCAGCTCTAAATTATAAAGTAACCCAATTAAGTAACAGATGACCCAGGACTTCAAACTATTAAAGGATGTTTGCCCATAAGCTCTGCTTCATTTGAATAAAATCAATTTTAATGTGCTTTTGTTCATGTTAGCAGCAATTAATCTATCATAAGGGTCATTTAAAAATGCAACTCTCATAATTCAATATCTCTATGAGTAAGTGATTTCAGTACATTTCTGCTTTAATATATGGAAGGCAGTGGCAGAATTCTGATTAGTGTTCCACTGTAAAATTAATTAAGCTGAAGTACAAAAGAAGAATGCATCATTTGTTTCTTCACCCCAAAATTCAATTTCACTAAGCTACTGCTTGTTAACACACCGACAAGGAATGATTATTAGATTCTTCCCATATCCAAAAAAAGTGCTTCATGGAAGCCAAATGGGGTCATGAACGTACGAACCATCAGCTATTGCTGAATGACTCTCCATTCCTGGTCACTGGCTAGCACTGCTCCAAGGAGAAGTTTGACAACACCTGTAGGCCAGAGATGCTTCACCCTGTTCATTACAAAGCTAAAATCTGATTTTACAGATTATCTACCTCCCAAAAGCAAAGCAACTTGAGAAAAACACCTTATAAAATCATGGTCTCTCTTTTTAGGAACCATGAACTGTTTCTTGTCCATGTAACAATATGTAGCAGATCTACGCATAGCTCTTTTTGCATCTTTTATTTTATTTTATATTCATATTTATATAGCCACCCAACTCACAAAGACTCTGGGTGGCATACAGTCTTAAAAACCCTTAAAACAAGAACAATCATCTGAATCATCTGAATAACCCAGACTGTTTTGGCACACATGAACTGAATAGCACATCTAAAATTACTTCTTCTTCCATGTCTAGGCCAGACATGAAACTGTCAAAATGAATTAGAAAAATGTAG
This sequence comes from Bradypodion ventrale, assembly GCA_035047345.1. Lineage (NCBI taxonomy): Eukaryota > Metazoa > Chordata > Lepidosauria > Squamata > Chamaeleonidae > Bradypodion > Bradypodion ventrale. The sequence goes on along the minus strand of JAWDJE010000005.1, from coordinate 114,053,347 downwards.
GTAAGAAGGCGAGCTTTCGAGATCCAAAATCTCTTCATCAGGCTTGGCACATTGAAGAGATTGTGGATCTCAAAAGCTCGTGCAACGTTTTAATTTTTGAGTGACCCAATAAAGGTATCACTTTCCTCCTGCACTTTTTGTAACTTGAATATGGATCACACGGCTAATTTTCTTTGTTTGCCTATGTCAAAATGAAAGCATCCTTTGGTTAGTTCATTCTGCAGTTGTCTTCGCCTGACCTAGAATGAGAAAGATTAGTTGGCAAGACAAAGTTGCCGTTACTGGGGTACACCTGATTGTGATTCAAGAATACCACAATCTTCGAGGAGGTTCTTTCTGTGTATCTCTACGATTACTATATTGACTGTAGATGGAACTCCACATCTATACCTAAAATACTGGATATGTCTCCTATTTCACCTTCAGGACTTTTGCATTGGATGCTGGTCATATGTAGATGTAGAAACTAGTTCTGCTTTTAACTCCTTCCCCTACTTGATAAACATCTATGCTTTGCAGAACACATGGGGGACGAGTACAAAAGCAGAAACAACATAAGATTCTTCTTGAACTTTAAAGACTATTTCTAATTTTTTTTAACATGCTGCAAAAGTTTCTTCTCCAAGCTGTGAATGGCTACAAAACAGAATAAAAATTATATAGCTTTTAACTTAGTAAGAAAGTATCTGCTCATAAACAGTACCAGTCCAACCCAACTGCAAAAGTGTTAATAGACTGCAACATCAGTGTGACACAGATTGTGACAGTATTGGGACACTCCCTTTCCAAAAATGTGTTTGCAGGCATAGCAAATGTTAGGACTGGACAACCAATCAGTTAAATGCTACATTGTGTGGGTTGCCCACGTAAGTGGGAATTATTTAATATTAATCATTCCCCTCCCGGAAGGTCTATTCGCCGGCCACGGCCGAAAGCGATGAGTCAGGAAAAGACTTCCTAGCGTGGAAGCATGGGTCTTTCTGGAAAGGTAGATAAACATTTGGAAAACACATTCCTTAGATGCTCCCTGACTGACTTGGCATATCCTGGCCTTGGCATAAACAATGGTCACAAGAAGCCTTCCTGAGTTAAGGTAGACAATAGCCACAAGGTCAGTTAAGCCAAGGAAACATGTTACTTTAGATTAGAGTAGAACCCTTTTCCTATTGTGTAAATGTGACGTAGAATATGCTTAGCAAAAGGGCCAATCTGTATCGAGGGGTGGGCGACCACCTCAGAGTCGCTCCGCCTACAGGCAGGATGATAAAATGTCTTTGTCCTCCCTCAATTCGAAGCTGGATCACCATATCCCAGGGCTCCACGTGACTTTATTCATAGGGTGCCACATTACAACAACATTGGGTACTTGTGTTTTAGGTGAAAAGCAGAGTTATACAAATATTTTAAGCTATCAATAGTAAAAATGCAAGCATCTTGAAAAAGCAGAATTTACCTGTAATGCCGGCGGGCTACAAGTCCTGATGCAACTCTTCCTTCTCTTTCACCAACGCCACAGTTGCCCAGAAAATTATTGCTATCCATAATTGCTAGTTCGTGAAGAAAAAGTTCAACAGTGCTTTCATCCCAGCCATCTTCAGGACATTTGCCCTTCAGAAAACAGCACAATTAAATACAATGCAATTGAAACACATATCAATCAATCAATCTTTATTACAGTCCAAGACCAGCATAGCGCAGCAAAAGAGCAGAAACTAAACTACATGTTAAAATGCAAATTAAAAGGAGTGTTTCTTCTCTGGGTTAAAAGAGTAATAGATTAAAACTGAGGTCCAGGAGATAGATAGATAGATAGATAGATAGATAGATAGATAGATAGATAGATAGATAGATAGATAGATAGATAGATAGATAGATAGATAGATAGATAGATAGATAGATAGATAGATAGATAGATAGATAGATAGATAGATAGATAGATAGATAGATAGATAGATAGATAGATAGATAGATGTGTTTAAACATTGTTCCCCCTCATTTTTGTTTTGCTTATACCAAGACTGAGGAACATGTGGTTCTCCAGATGTTTAAGTTTAGCTCCCGGAAGCCTCACTCAAGTGATCAGTGATAAAGATGGTGAGAGTTGAGGTCTAACTACTTCTACATCACAAGCTCCTCCACCCTGGGACACATAAACTAAGCAGTGGAAAGAAAAACATAGTATGGAAAGAAACTCAAATATTTCTGATTTTCAGTTGAAAACAATTGCAGACAGTAATGCATGACAGACATTAAAGCTATCTCCATACTTTTTAAAACTGGAATATGTTGGTTGAACTATTTTGGATTATGAGATTTACAGCAGTTTTATTGTTTTTGAGCCTAATCCCGCACAGTGAGTCATTGCTCTCAATGGGATTTAGTTATGTCTCATGATGACATCAACGAGGATGATCAGAGGACTGGAAAACAAGACAGGTGAAGATTGAAGGAACTGGGCACGCTTAGCTTTGAGAAAAGGAGACAGAGGAGAAATGATTATCACTCTTCAACTGAAAAGATGATCGTAAAGAGGGGTGGGATCTGGTCTTGGGTCATCCCAGAGTGCAGGACCCATAATAATGAGCTCAAATGACAGGAAACCAGATATAGGCTGAATATCAGGGGGAAAAACTTCTTAACAGAGCAGTATGACAGGGGAATCAACTGCCTCGAGTAGTGATGAGCACTTGAATGCTGGAGCGCTTCAAGAGAGAAGTGAACAACCATCTGTCAGACCTGCTTTGACTTTCACATATCTGTGGGCATTTCCAGGAAAAATCTTTAGAGCAAACATCTACTCTAAGAACTAAGTGAAGCAAGCATTAGGTCTGCATATTTTTCGTATCCTTAGGTAGGACTGCAGTGGCTCAAGTGGCTAAGATGCTGACTGGGAGGCGGAAGGTCAGCAGTTCGATTCCTGAGTACTGCAGGACGGAATGAGCTCCCGTCTTTGTCTCAGCTCCTGCCAACCTAGCAGTTTGAGAGCAAGAAATTGCAAGTACATAAACAGGGACCACTTTGATGGGAAGGTAACAGCGTTCCGTGCGCCCCAGTGTCTAGTCATGCCTGCCACATGACCACGGAAACGTCTGCAGAAGCAGACAACGCTGGCTCTTCGGCTTTGAAACAGAGATGAGCACTGCACCCTAGAGTCGGATATGGCTGGCTTTCGAGCAAGGGAAACCTTTACCTATACCTAGGTAGAAAAGAAGCATTATTGCACTTCTCCTTTCTTCAAGAGTGACGGGTGCTACTGCAATCTTAGGTAACATACACAGATCAGAAACATTATGTACACAGTCCCAGATTACTGTGATTGGCTGGTCATTATTCCGCCGTAGCACTATTTTCTGCTGGAGCAAAACTGTGCATGTAGAAGTGTGATGGTGAACCTTGGCACTCCAGCTGTTCTTGGACTTCAATTCTCAGAAGCTCCAGCCAGCACTCCTGCTGATCAGGGCTTCTGGGAATTGAAGTTCAAGAACACCCGGGGTGCCAAGGTTAGCCATCACTGGTCTAGAACATTTTCCCTCCTTATATATTGAGTGCTCTGTATCAGAATGCAGATCTCCTCAACGTACATACAATTACCACTAACTTTAAATACAATTAAAGAGAATATAACATTCATGGGTTTCTGCAAGAAGAGAACAGTCGCCCTACACTTCAAAAAGCATAATCCCCAGATTCTCAACTCTCTCCTGAAAGAAGAGCTCTCTAGACCTTGTGGAAACCAATGCATGAGCCAAAATGTGCAATCACTATTCTATGTTTTATAAGCACCTAACACACCTTCATAATGCGTTTCTTGCCACTGACTCAAACCGCAGCAATAAGAGTGGCTCAAGTGCCTAAGATGCCGACTGGGAGGCGGAAGGTCAGCGGTTCGATTCCCGAGTACTGTAGGACGGAATGAGCTCCCGTCTATGTCCCAGCTCCTGCCAACCTAGCAGAAGATAAAAAGGGACCACTTCGGTGGGAAGGTAACAGCATTCCGGTGTCTAGTCATGCCTACCACATGACCACGGAAACGTCTGCAGCAGCAGACAGCGCTGGCTCTTCGGCCTTGAAACAGAGATGAGCACTGCACCCTAGAGTCGGATACGACTGGCTTTCGAGCATTGGAAACCCTTAACACTACATAATTGCAGCAGTCTGATACCAGTTCAACCATCATGGAATCGTGGGAGTTGGAGAGATCTTGTGTGCTCTCTTATAATAACTTTGTGTCAGAAATTATTTTGGGGTTGAAAGGATTTTTGCTGGAGAAACTCAGCTCGGGGGACGCCCGAATGAGGCTCCTTTCACGTCCCCAAGATCTTTTCCCACCAAAGTGGTCCCTATTTATCTCCTTGCAATTTCTTGCGTTCTAACTGGTAGGTTGGCAGGAGCTGGGACAGAGACGGGCAATCATTCCATCGTACAGTACCTGGGTCTCAAACTGCCAACTTGTCGGCCTTCCCGCTAACAAGGCGAGCTTCTTAAACACTGAGCCACCTGCACTCTCTTAATCTGCACCAACGTATCCTCAGTTAGAAACCCCAAGATCCCACAGGATGGATGCAAGGACATTAAAGTGGTATCAAACTGCTGTCACTGTGTAATGCAGATACTGGATGAATCACTTCCTGGTTCACATTAAAGGTAAAGGTTTCCCTTGCTCGAAAGCCAGTCGTATCTGACTCTACGGTTCAGTGCTCATCTGTTTCAAAGCCGAAGAGCCAGCGCTGTCTGCTTCTGCAGACGTTTCCTTGGTCACGTGGCAGGCATGACTAGACACCGGAATGCTGTTACCTTTCCCACCGAAGTGGTCCCTTTTTATCTACTTGCAATTTCTTGCTTTCAAACTGCTAAGGTTGGCAGGAGCTGGGACAAAGACGGGAGCTCATTCCGTCCTGCAGTACTCGGGAATCGAGCTGCTGACCTTCCGCCTCCCAGTCAGCGTCTAAGCCACTTGAGCCACTGCACTTGCTGCTTCGCATTAAAGGTGTGCAAATAGTCTGTCTTAATATCACGTAGACAAGGCAAGAGAGGCTCTCCCTTGACCAGGGGTGCCCACACTTTTCCGGCCATGGGCAGGTCACGTGGTTCAGGGGGCCGGATCCAGCCCCAAAAGCCAATCCTTCCGGCCCACGCATTTTACTTCCGCTTCCGGGAGCAACAAAGGCTTTGCAGGCTGGATGAATGGGTGCCGGGGGGGGGGGCGGATCCGGCCCATGGCCCATAGTTTGGGCACCCCTTACCAACCCTTCCAAAAAAAACTGCAGTGAAGACATCGCGGGGGCGTGGCCTTGAGTCCCGAAGGGGGCGGGGCTCCAGAGACAGCAGTCACTCGGCCCCGCCCACCTACCCTTTGAATCCGGCCCGCCGCGCGACCCACCGGCCGTTCCCTCCCCATTTCACCTGTTCGAGAAGCGCGCGCAGGCGCAGCTCGTGCGCCCGCCGTCCCTGCGCTCCCTGCGTAACGTAGGCCGAGTTCACCAGCCTTTCGCTGCTCTGAAAGTTCTCCGCGTTCATGGCTGAGCACGAGGAAGACAAGCAGGCAGGGAAAGGGAGTGGACTTCGCCGCGCATGCGCACTCGCTTGCCCGAACTGCGCGCCGCTCCGTCCTCCAGCGCATTGTGAAGCCGGCCCGAGCGGTGGGGGCGACGACGAGCGCCCTCTGTCGGCTGGGAGGGCAAAAGGAGTTAAATGGGCTCCCTTATGGAAGGATGAAGAGTAGAATTCCACTAACTTTTCCACAGGCGGTGTATTTATGTGTGTGGAGGGAAAGTGTTTTTGAATTTCCAAAGTGCAGGTGGTGTTTTCTCCATAGTAAGACCAAGGCATGACCTCAGGACCTCAACAAAATGTCCCGGAGCTCTCCCTTAGGCTGGGTGTTACTAAAGGGACTGATGGAGAAAAGATTAATATTGATATTTTCAAAATACAGTTGATGCTCCTCTACTTACACATAACATTCCTGCCATCTCACTCCTCTTGTCAGCAATTATGACTTCGGTGACTATGCGAATAGTACAACCTAAGTTGACTAGGTTCCGCATTTCATGACTTTGGGCACCATCCTTATGCTCATAAACCTTGTCATTGGAAGATCACACTTTGTGAATCAGATTCTGTGGGCACTTGTTAATGACAATCTCTGTCACAATTGATTTTCAAGTCAGTTACTTTTGTTGCAAGATGTTGCGGGAGGAAATCCTGATACCATGAAATGCCCAAGCAGATACGGTCCAGCCGGCTGCTTGGAGAGAGCTCTGCCCAAATTCGATGTAGGCAGATTGATTGCACACGGAGCCAACAGGCAGGCCAAACACTTCTTTATTTCAGCATGGTCAATCTGTACATGGGGTCACGTTAGGAGACACAGCTCCTTTTATAATGCATTTGAATTCCCCGCCAACAATACCCATTGTTTGACGTCACTGTATTCCTGACCATGATTACCTATTGTGTTTTATTCCTGACCATGAACACCATGATTACCTATTGTGTTGTATTCCCGACCATGAACATCTGGAGATGGGGAGTTTCCCGCGCTAGCTACTGATTGGTTAGTTGAAGTCGCATGGGCTGAGCTTCCTCAGCTGCGCTACTTTGGCAGCTGAGTTACGTGCGGAATCGGGAGACCTGCTTGCATACACAATACCGAACTAACCCCAACCAGTATATTTTATTGCCAAAATTTCAGCAGCAGATAAGAATACAGGAACAATAGTGCATTCAATAGAAAGGGAGCAGAGTTGGTTGCATAGGGAACAATAGAGAATATTCAGCCATAGGTTACATTCGGCATACATTCTTTCTAACATTAGGGTACTGTGTGAGAATCATGCAAGCTACAGTACGTGCCTGATTGGTTAGAACAACTAAGATAGCATGCTAACCTCGTGAAACTTGCATGATCAGTCTCTCTATAGCAGAAACTTTATACCCTTATTACATGTTTACTGACATTATTTCAGGGAAATATTGAAACATAGTAAAAGGATGCAGGACATCTCTCGGGAGGAACTCATAAGACAAAAAGGAGAGTTTGCCTTCTCATGAACTTGGCTTATGATTCCTCCCTATCAGACCCCCACATGCCCCCCACCATCCTCCAACAGCAAGAGATTCGACACGGCTACTCCTCTGGACAATTAGCAAAATAGGAAATTAAGGAGAAGGGATTCGTGAATTTTACTTCCGTGTTAAGATGTACAGAGCAGATTATCCCGAAGCCTTCACTTAGATAAACTACAACCATACTTTTCAAACACGCTCTTAACAGCTCAAAGGAAGTAGAAATAGGCTCCCTAATGGTAGAGAGACTGTAGTATTTGTGTGGCCCATGTAAGAATTTTACAACTTGTATGGATCTTGTTGCCAAAATGGGCAAATTACAGCTTGAGTGGCTGTGGGTTACCGAAAGTAATAAAGCTTTTTAAACTCCAAGTTATAAAACAAGAGAGAAGCTTTATTTTTATTTATTTTTAAAAGAGCTTTTGCAAAAGGATTCACTCCTCTCTACCAAGGAATAGAAGCAATAGGCAGACAGGGTAATTAGAAGAACTACATTTTGTTACCTCTTTCCCAGTTTGTTGCCCCTACTTTCATAGACTTAAGCCAATTTATTCGCAGAGACATCTTGGGGTCATTTTCTTGGGGACATCTCCTGTTTTCACACTTTGGTCAGAGCTGAGGTCAATAAGTTACAAAAGTGTGGGGTGAGGATGACTGTTCTGTACACAAAGATGGCTACATTTCTGCTACAATCTCATGTTTTCCTTCATAGCATATTTCTTCCTGCTCTCCCACCCCCCCACCCCCACCCCCCAGAGCAGCATGGTTATTTTGGCGTTTTTTAAACAAGAGATATTTTATTTATTTATTATTTTATATGCCATGATAGCCAACTGTGACACTGCAAATATCATGTAATCAGGTAGTAAATGTTGACCATCTATTAGTATGACACATTTTTGTGAGTTGCAGATTGCTTTTTGGCATTAATAAGTATGAACCAAATAAAAGTAAATTTCTAAGTTAGTGTGTAGAGAAATGTTTAAGATCTCATGAAGCTGATTAAAAAAAATTAGGAGGACAGAGGTATCCAATTTTCATACATGGCATAAGATGTAAGTACTAACGTTAAATGGGGTTGGGGTTAATAGTGATGGTGTAAAAAGGTAGTATGTTAAAACTGGATTATAGTTCAGAACATCCTGTCCTCCCATTTCTCTATATTTTAATTGACTAGCTTTTACAACTGATTCTCCCATCGAATTGGAAGATCTGTCTTCACTTTTTTGTAAAGAAAATGTTTTTTTCCTTAACGGCCAGTCTGTCTCCATATCTCCACCTATGTGAATTAGTTATTAAGATCCATTCTAGTCTATCTTTGATGTTACTCATCCAATAAATCCAGCTCTCCCACAATTACCCTTGAACTTTTCTTTAATTGCAGTGTACTATATTTGTTATGATGAATTATATGCCCAAGTTGTTTGTGTTTCCTAATAATCTATTTCTTTTTGTTTTCCAAAACCTTAATTCTTTATTCTGTTTCATACAGTCGTAGATGTGTAGAAGCTATCCTGCCAAAGCTGCCAAGCCAGTCTTATGAGGTGTCAGTTGTCAGACTGCTCTTTCAGGTTCCAGAATATCACCAGAGGGTGCCAACACACAACACAAATCCACAATTTATTTTATTATAATTCTGGTATCCATTTTTGGTGGGGAAGTCAACAAAAGAACACAAGTTAGTATACTTAGGCTCTTTAAGTAAAGTCAAATAATAGCTGGAATTCTACAGGAGTTTGTGTAAGGTTTGCATCACTATTTGACAAGATTTTGGGGTGCAAGCTCAGTTGTGCAATCTGGTATATAACCAGATATATATCCATGATGTACCCTGTTATCTCAACAACTTGCTAAGGGACATTATACAAACCTTAGGTGAGCATCAACAGGGTTCTGGCAGGTATGGTTTTTCAAGAACACATCTGAATAATAGTGTGCTAGATATTAAATCATGGTTGTAGCAGGATAAAATAGTTTCCATAATAAAATAGGAGGAAATGTTGTTCAGTGACAACTTATAAAGTGTCTACTATATATGGTTTCACATTTTCCCACCGTACAATGCCTCGTGTGTACATTACTTTTAACTAGATCTCATAGAGTTCAATGGGATTTATTTCTATGGAAAAGAAATATAAAGTTGAGCAAAACAAATGCAAATGCAGTAAGCATAAAAGAAACAGGGAACTAATGTGGCTGTTTTAAAATAAGCAAGACAAATTCTAATCAAGCATTTTTGATCAGTAGAGCTGGCAGCCTAGAGCACTTGCTTGGTTTGTTAAAGGTCGTAGTAAGTACCTGATGGCTTGAGACTAAAAGGCAAAGGTCACCCTTGTTCAAAAGCCAGTCATATCCGATTCTAGGGTTCAGTGCTCATCCCTGTTTCATAGCCGAAGAGCCAGCGTTGTCTGCTTCTGCAGACATTTCCATGGTGATGTGACAGGCATGACTAGACACCGGAGTGCATGGAATCCTGTTTACCTTCCCACCGAAGTGGTCCCTATTTATTTACTTGCAATTTCTTGCTTTCGAACTGCTAGATTGACTGGAACCCGGAGGGCCTCAGAGTCGCCTCAGGAGAGAAATCTCCGTGCTGACGCTCCCCTCCTCCACGGGTTGGTTTTCACTGCGAACTGGGACAAAGACAGGAGCTCGTCCCGTCCTGTAGTGTTCGGGTATCGAACTGCTGACCTCCCAACTTCCAGTCAACGTCTTAGCCACTTGAGCCACTGCAGTCCTAAAAGGACCATGTAGCAAATAATATGGAAGCTCTCTTAACTGTGATGTGAACAGCTGCAAAGGAGGCAACTATTTGTGGACAGCTTACTTTTTAAAATGGCACTATATAAGCGTTTACAAAGCAGGAAATGCCTTATTAGAAATGGAAGTTTGGATGGTTGTTTAAGAATTAAGAACTTAAATATTGTATACGACATCATAATCATGAATATATGCTTGCAAAATATTATTGCTCTAATGGGGATTTATCATAGGAGAAACTAAAGCCAACAGGGCTGATTTCCCAATTAGAATAGGATGCTGATTTTTCATAATAGCGTGCTGATTTTTCATAATAGGATGCTGATTTTTTATAAGATTGTTAGCAGTCTGGATAGGTAATAGAGTAGACCCTACTGGCAGGTACTCAACACCAATTGTGACAACCCTGAGGATTAACAGCCTTGGGTGGCAAAGTCCACAGGGAAAGGTGACAACTAACCTGACAACCCTGAAGATTAATAGCCTTGGGTGGCAAAGTCCACAGGCAAGGGTGACGGTCCCCAAGTGGATTAAATCCCATTTGAATCCATCTTGATGGAGGGCAGCAGCTTCATCAATACTGGCCTGAGGCTGAAGAGGACTTTGTGTGCCAAAAGGGCTCAGGACCAGAAAGTGATTCGTGAAACTGGATCAGTGGTACGAGTGTCATGCTGCGATACGGAAGGCAGATGAAAGGCCACGGCATTATATTCCCAGGACAATCTTCATGGCTGATCATCATGAGGATGGCCAATATTCGGATGTGGATACAGCAGAACAACATCAATAAGCACTCATACAATTACAATTATTTAGGCTTTGTTCCAGGGCAATGGCAGCAGTAGAGAAACCGGATACGGCAGAAGATCGTTAAAAATGAAGGTATAAATGAAGGTATTTTCAGGTCGCGGGCCAGTCATGTGATTCAGGGAGCTGGTCACTATGGCCCGGGGGCTGGATGCGGCCCCCGATGCCAATTCATCTGGCCCACAAAGCCCTTGTTGCTCCTGGAAGCGGAAGCAAAACGCGCCCGGGCCATAGTTTGGGCACCCTTGGTATAAACTGTTTACTCAGTACCTTTTTCCCCTATGAAGAAAATACAATAAACTTTTTCTTAAAAAAATAATAATTCTCAGCGTTATATTTATTATGAAATTCCTCTTGATACAGGGTAAGAAGAAATATCACTGAGGGTCATTTTTCAGCCCCCCCCCGCCCCCCCAGCACTTGGCAAAAGGTTCCTCAGGTGAGGAGAGGGGTTTAAAGAAGGTGTGTTTTTGCCCTCCTCCCCACCCCCTCGCGTGCGCGTGCGCAGTGAGTGAGGAGGAGGTGGCGTGGTTAGCGGGCCGTTGGGCGTTGCTGGTTAGGCCCTCGTGGAGGTGGGCGCGCGCATGTGAGGCGCGCGCGTCATAGGCCAAGCCCCCCCCCCCGCCCCGAAGAAGGCCCCCCCCCTTTCCCTTCCCTTCCCGCTCATGGCGGAGCCTGAGGATGAAGCCGACGAGGAGCTCCTGCAACTGGGGACGGAGCCGCCGGCCGTGGCAGTATGTGGGAGAGCGGCTCCCGGCGGCGCCGTCCGGGTCAGCCCCGGCCGGGACTCGGCGGCGGCGCTGGCCTTGGAGGATGGCCGGGACGAGGAGTCGGAAGAAGAGTCGGAGCCGCTCCTGGACGAGGGGGTGTCCGGCAGGAGGAGCCGCCGCCGGCGGAACCCGGAGGAGGGCCTCCGAGTTGCCTCAGGTGAGAGACTTCCGCGCTGACGCTCCCCTCCTTCGCGGGTTGGTTGTCACTGTGAGGTGGCTCCGGGGGTTAAGAAGCTCGCCGGTAGTTGGCAATTCGAGACCCGGGTACTGCATGACGGAGTGAGCGCCCGTCTCTGTCCCAGCTCCTGCCAACCTAGCAGTTCGGAGTGAGCGCCCGTCTCTGTCCCAGCTCCTGCCAACCTAGCAGTTCGAACGCCAAGAAATTGCAAGGAGATAAATAGGGATCAATTTGGTGGGGAAAAGATCTTGGGGACATGAAAGGAGCCTCATTCGGGTGTTCCCTGAGCGGAGTTCCTCCAGCAAAACCCCTCTCAACCCAGAATAATTTCTGACACATAATAATAATAATAATAATAATAATAATAATAATAATAATAATAATAATAATAATAATAATAATTATTATTATTATTATTATTATTATTATTATTATTATTATTATTATTATTATTATTATTATTACTGTGAGGCAGGGTGACACGTGAGGGCGACAAGCCCTGCTCCAGACGACGGGGCGAGTGGGGTCGACACCTCGAACAGGAGCAGCAGCCAGGGTGTTGTTCCCTCCTGTGTAATCGGTGCTTACAACGCTGAACTTGACGTCTGGAAGGTCAGCAGCTCGAGGCCCGAGTGCTGCATGACGGCGTGAGCGCCCGTCTCTGTCCCAGCTCCTGCCAACCTAGCAGTTCGAAAGCAAGAAATTGCAGGTAGATAAATAGGGGCCACTTCATTGGGAAGATAAAGAGGGTTCCGTGAACTCCAGTGTCTAGTCATGCCTGCCACATGGCCACGGAAACGTCTGCATATGCAAACAGTACTGGCTCTTGCGCTGTAAACAGAGGTGAACACTGAACTCTAGAGTTGGATATGACTGGCTTTCGAACAAGGGCGACCTTTACCTAATCAGCTGCTCCAAGAGGTCTTTTGGCCTGACTGTGCATTTTAAACCTTTGTGCTGGAGAGTTTCCTCTTCAAAATCATAGCTTATCTTCTGGGCCACACACCTTGCCTGCCGTCCGAAGTCCTGGAGCCTCTTTAGACACGCAAGGGAACTGGGATGGATAAATAAATCGGAAACCTAATGCTCCTTTAGAGAGTTAACAAAATAAACAACAAAAAAACATTGTGGTACCTTAAAGGCTAACCGTCAGACTGGCCAGGTTATCCTTCTATGATATATGTTCCCAGGACAATCTTCATGGCTGATCGCCAAGAGAATAACTATATACTTGAGTATAAGCCGGGTTTTTTAGTCCCAAAAAATGAGCCCCCAAAAGGGAACATGGCTTATACTCGGGTCAATGACCACAAGGGTCCCAAGACCGTGCCGGATTGAGATAATACGGTAATATCCAAAATCAGATATGGCACAAGAAAAAGAAAGACCAACTCCTGTATTCGTGCATCAAGTCCACTTTGTCATCAACTTGCAAGAGAACTTTTGTTTTGCAACCATTTGCAACGGAATAGGGCCAGGCTTCACAGCAAGTTTGAATAACAACAGGGGATTTTCTATTATTGCCATTTGTAAAAAGCTACAATTTTAGTTTTCTGTTGGGCTGGCTAACCATTGTGCACCTCTGTACCTCATGTGTATAATAAATTGATGCCATGAGGTCTCACTTATGTCTGATGATGTTTTTTTTGTCTTTTTTTTGTTTTGTTTACTCTCTGATATACTTGCACAGACTAAAGTGTCTACCACTTCAAACATTTCAACTAATGCTCTTTTTATGTCCTAACATGAATTTTGTTCCTTTGTAAATAAATAAAGGGGTAATCTGTCCTGTCGTATTGTTCTGATGCATGTTACAGGCAAAGCTTTATCAGTCCTTGGAAAAAGCTGTCTTATATGGTCTGAATTTTGCAGAAGCAGGGCTGAGGTGGACTGAGGCTGAAAGACTTAATAATGCTTTCTCCACCACAAACCATTAAGTGAGCTCACAGCACAAGTTAGATTTTTAGCTATTGCACTACAGAAAAACTGATTTCCAGGCTTAAATATAAGCCAGATATTTCTACCCACACAGCAGTAGTATATGAAGATAATAGCTGTACAGTGGTACCTCGCTTAAAGAGCATAATGTGTTCCACAGGATTGCTTTTTAAGCGAAACACCATTGTAAGTGACCAATTGTGGTTTCTGGTGGGGTGGTGTTGTGAACCCCAATTTAGTTGTTAAGCGAGATTGGTCCAGTCTGGTCCACTGCCTCATAAAAATTTGCCTTTCTTGGTTATACTGTACTGCCCAACTGCAGCATTCGGTTTTCAGTGAAAGAAAAATCAGAATGAAAGTAAGGATGAGCAGAGTAAGTCTCTTTTCATTTTGAATACATCAGTGTGCACAATTGTAACATTTAAAAGTACTGTATTTCATTTGATAAGGGTTGAAGAGATCTTAATATAAGTACTTGAAGTTTTTTGAGTTTTGTTCTATTTTTAAAAAATCTAATTTAAATAGAACATTTTTAATTAACAGAACAGTTCAGGTATACCTGGCTTCCTGAGTTTGTAGAATGGGGGAGGGTATCATACAGCCTGCTGCTTTTTCACATTTATTTCTTAGAAGAGAACCTGGCAGACCATCATTTCATGAACATTTTGGACTTTCATTGATAATTTTCTTGTCCTACCCACAAGACACCGATAAATGCCTGCCTGAAGAAGTGATCTTGAATCACGGAAGCCTGCAATGATTTTTTTTAGTGATCCAATAAAGGTATCACCTTTGCTTTATACATTTGGTTCTGATGTGTTGCTGTAATTAATGATATGCTGTTAGCAAACCTCCAAGGGTCCACTGGATATAATGTGATGGGACATAAATTACAAGTTCTTGCTTTGTGGCACCAAAGTACCCTGCAGTTTGCTCATAGCCACATAGGTGACAGGCAGGGTAGTTAGCTTTATCAGCCTAGTTATGGTTGGTCCCTCTCCCAGGAAGTACAATAAGGATTTAGACATTTTTTTCTGAGTTGTACCTACTCTCACTGTCATAACTGAGAATGCATTCTAAACTACTAGTATAAATAGCAGTTGTAATAAACTTTAGTATTTTGATTGTAACTGAAATTGATGCCTGAATTGATTAATTGATTCAATTTTTATACCACCCATTCACTCTGGGTGAATTTACTTGTGTTCCTCTACATTCAACATTATGTATTCTTTTTCTATCATGCTTATTTGGCTGTGAGCATGAAGACATAGGTTGTCTTAATAGTTATCTTTAGCATGATTATTAGACAACTTTCTGTGCTTAATATAAGCAATAAATAGTAATTTGAAGAAATTAAGTACAGTATCTCAAATTATTTAATTAGCTGACAGCCCTAATTTTAAATGCCTTATTTAGCACACACAGGTAAAGTTGGATGTACTGGAGAGATGGATTCCTTCATTGACGATCCTGAATTTGCTGAAATCATGCAACGAGTGGAACAAGCCATAGAATGTGGAGTTTTTCCAGAGAGAATCTCTCAGGGGTCCAGTGGGAGCTACTTTGTCAAAGATTTTAAGAGGGTGAGTTTGTTTTTGGTCAGTTGTTTCTATTTGGTTCAAAACAGTAGAATAATTTTGTGGAAAGTTTGATGTGGTTAAAGTTAATATATGATATGTTATGTCAAACATTTTGTTAATTCCATATTTTGTTTTTAGAGAGGTGATGAAAATCTTGAAAAAATTAATATTTTCCAAATAATTCTATTACATTAATTGTAGAGACATTTTAGCATTTTTAGAATACAGTAATACCTCATACAAAGTCCGCTTTGTACAACATCAAATTCATACAACATCACCTAATTCCTTGAAAAAAGTTGCCCCATACAAAGTCGCTGCGACTTTGTATGAGGCATTGGGGTTTTCCCAGGTTGCATTGTGCCTGGGCAGTATAAAAGGCAGGCTTTATTGTATGGTTTGTCCCCTAAAATCAGGGTTATTTGACATGTTTTTGCAATATATTTAGCCTTTAGACAATGATTTCTTAAAGTTCTGTCAGTTTCCTGTCTGTTTCCTTGACTTTGCCCTGAAGTCTGTGCTCTTACAGTACAGTGTATCTCTATGGAAACGACGTTGTACGAGGCATCGCGGCAAAGATTTGGATGTTGTATGAGGCATCGCGGCTAGGATTTTGCATGCCTCATACAAAGTCCAAATCTGTATAAAGTCCAAACTTGTGGAACCAAGTTTGGACGTTGTATGAGGTATCACTGTATTAAACTTCTGTAATATGTGATGTTAAAACACTGGTTTGTATAGTAAGAAGAGAAGGGATGAGTTTTTAAGAGTCCATGTTTGTAAGTGTGAAATATGAGCTAGATTCACTAAGAACTGGAATCTTCCATACATTTTTTTTTAATGTTAAAAAATTGTTTACCCATTAAATAGTGTCCAACAAGTTATTATGCAATATATAAAATATTTATTTCCTGCCCTTCATTCTCTTTAAACATAGCAAGTTTAAATGTAGATAACTGTTCACTGGTTAAATTGTTTATGGCTATAATAAATTACTTTATGTTCTATGTTGATACAGTTGCCTAATTATTTGTTTTAATGATGTTTTTGAAAGAAAACAATTGAAGAGCTAAATATTAACAGTGGTCAATATTTTAGGCTTTAAGTTGAATTAAGGAGTCTAAACCCAACACTTACAGATGAATTTGTGTGTTGAAACTGTTCTTAACAACTGACATTCTTACAAATTAATATTTGGGATAATATGAAGCTGTGCATGATGCTGGCACTGCAAATTAGCTAAATACTGTACAGTATGTTGTATTGACTTTAGAGATCTAATGCTAGACCTGGATACCTTTTTCAGGTGTGCCATGGTTTATTTGCTATTATAAAAATAAACTTAATTAGTAGACAGAATATTTCTTTGCACAAAGTATCACTATAGTGGTTAATGTGTGTCTGTGTCTTCTTGCTCAATGTCAAAACTCTTAAGATGTTCACAATTACAATATATGTATAAGTTTCTCTATTGATTTTCTTGCCTAAAATTGTATTTCATATTTTAATAGTTTGAAGGCAGAACATTCTTCAGAAAATTTTAAAGTGATTTTATTACACTTTGTTAAGATGTAAAGATGACAATCTTTACTGTTAGTCAGGGACTGCAGGGGCTCAAGTAGCTAAGATGTTGAACTCGATGACTGGCAGTTCAGCAGTTCGAGACCCGAGTACTGCACGACGGAAGGAACTCCCGTCTCTATCCCTGCTCCTGCCAACCTAGCAGTTTGAAAGCAAGGAATTGCAAGTAAATAAATAGGCACCACTTTGGTGGGAAGATTAACAGAGTTTGGTGCACTCCGGTGTCGAGGTATGCTTGCCAAATGTCCACAGAAACGTCTGCAGAAGCAGTCAGCGCTGGTTCTTTGGCTGTAAACAGAGAGATGCCCTTAACCCTAGAGTCGGATATGACTGGCTTTCAAACAAGGGCTACCTAAAGATGACAATTAAAGTTTTGTATGCTATTTTTTTTTGGAGTACATGACACAGGTTGTAGGACTGCATTAACAGGTGTAAGAGAAGAAAATCCAGTGTGGTAGTTGATGTTAGAAAGACGGGTGACAGGAAGGTGTTACATCTGTTTTAGTAATGGATCCCCAGATGTTGGACCATAGATGCTGCTTCCTCACCTGGTGTGGACAGTGATTATTGATTAAGGGATTAGTTGTAGTATGTCATGTAGAGACCCACAGTTGGGAAAGACTGAAAACAGAATGATTCTTTAGCTTCAGTATTCTGTTATGTAGCAGAAAAACGAGGCTCATGTGACTCTTCAGCTGTTCAAACTCAGTGAATTGTGCTGTAAGGTCCAGGTCCGAAATCAAGTTGATCTAATTGCAGCCATTTTAGGTGGAGAAGAAGATCAGGGTAGCTGTGGAACCAGAGGTTGGGAGCCTGATTTCCCACCGTGCCTCTAGGGAGAAGAGCCAGTTTCTGCAGCCATAGGCAAGCTGCATAATCCCAGGGCATCCCACAGAAATGGGGAATGGTAAACAGCTTCTGTTAGAGTCTACCTAGAAAACTCTGGAAAGAGTTACTGTAAGTCAGAATTGCCTTGATGGCACATTTATTAATAGTAACCGTAAGATCAGGATGCAAGACATAACAATAAGCTTTGTTTATTTGAAGTTGCAAACTCATTTCTTCTGGGCACAATCTAAATCAATCCCAACCTTTTTGAGGCCATGCCCCACCTAAGCATCTCAAAAATCCTGATCCTTCTCCCCCGCCATGATATATAATTCTTATTCAAAAAGTGAACTCTGATTCACATGGGGGAAGCCTAAAAAGGCTATTAATTTGGATTAATTCATTTTTGAATTGCCCCCCCCCCTTAAAATCAAATTGCCCCCCTGTGGGGCATGTGCCCCCTGTTGGGAACCACAGGTCTAAATTCTTATATAGTTCAGGTAACTATGTGGCCTTTTTTTGTGAAATGTGCGCCACAGATAGTGAAGGAGAAACTAAAATGCTGATTTTGCTCTTTGGAAGGTTTTAGATGTGTGTTACTAAGTCAGTGTTTGTAGTTTACAGACTATTATAGTAAACAAAATGAGCACTCTTTGCTTGTTTTCAGAAGCTAATGGATTGTAAATCCTAGGAGAGCCACACTGCTTTGTAGAATCCAGAAGGCAAATAGCATTATGGCTCCTAAGAGACTGACTGGTTTGTTGTGACATGAGTTTTTAGCTTGTCATTAAATAGGTCATCTACCATCACATTTCCCTGTTTACAACACTATGATAGACGCACCTGCTTATTACAGCCTGCACAGAGGGAAGCAGATAAATACTGTGCTACTATAATAGTTAGGGCTATATTGAATGCTACAGCACTATGCTTTAATGTTTAAGAAAATTTTATTGCTTTATAACAGGGATCCTCAACCTTTTAAAGCCGGTGGCTGGGTCACATTCCCTCAGACTGTTGGCAGTGCCGCATTCAGGGTGGTGGTGGTGGCAAATAGGACTCCCATCCCGGGCCTGGAGGTGACAGGGGCCTGTCGGTGCCGGGAAACAAACGATGTGTGCATGCGCAAACAGATCACGCATGTGCAGAAAACCACGGGGGCGTGGCGCCGCCGGGAAAACCACCAATGTATGCATGCACAAACAGACCACGCATGCGCAGAAACCACGGGGGCGTGGCCAAAATGGGGGGGTGTACCAGGCCCGGAAATTTCGGAGGTCGGCCCTGACTGTTGAGCCAGACTGGTTGGCAGTGACCACCTCAAGCCCACTACACACACCAAAAGCCCCCCTCTCCCCACACCACTCCCCTGCTTACTGGCCTGGAGGAGCTGCATTGTGTGGGTGAAATAAACACGTCTGCGGCCACCGGAAACACCCCCATAGCCACCAGAAATCCCCCTGCAGCTGCTTCCACCGCAATCCTTGTCTCCTCTGTTTGGCTTGGCATGTCCCTAGCAGGGCAGATGTTGTAAAGCACATCCACCCTGCTACAGAGCACCGTTAGGGACACACCAAGCCAAGTAGAAGAGACAAGGATTGAGGCGGTGGTGGATGAGGCGGCTGGAGCAAGGGTGCGGGCAAGATGATTTGGTGCCACAGGTCAGATGTGGCCTGTGGGCCGTAGGTTGAGGATCCCTGCTTTATAACATCATCACCCTCTTAATGCCCTTTTTACTTTTTAAAGTTTAGAGCAGCTTTCATACATCTAACAGAGATTTCAACAAGTTCACAGAGCAGCCTATCTAATGTCAGAGAGCTGCATTTCACAATTTCAATGCCATTTATGCCAGTGAATAGGTTTAATGGAAACATCTATTCAGTTTTGCTTTAAAATGTTGGGAACACACACAGCTATATGCACAAATGTGCTAGCCCTGTCTCAGGCATCTCTTTGCTCACAGAAGAAAACAAGTGTTTGAAGAGAGGGGGCCTGTTGTGCCCCAGTTAGCCTGTCCACATAAATTTAAACTCTGAATATTGCAGCTTTCACCTCCTTAGACAACCACATTTTCCTTGCCATTATTAACGAGACAATGGAAGTGGTGGGGCTAGTGTGCTTTCCATAACTCTTACGGGCTCCACACACTTCAAAGCACGACTGAATAAAGCTGTAGCCTATTGTTAGATATTGTGGTGTTGTATCACCCAATGTGACAGCAGAAAATTAACTTGGGTGGGCATTATATGATAGCTAAAAACTTCACATTTAACTGAATAACAACATCCTGTCATATTTGAGATAATTTTGTTAATTGTTGGAACAAGTATTCTATAAATTATGAAATGTCAAAGTTTCATACATTTCTTAAACTGCTTTTGGAATGAAGAAATTTTAATAAATGAATTAAAATTAATTTTTAACAACTTGCTTGGTCTTTTCTTTGCCCTCTTTAGAACACTATTGGAGTGTTTAAACCAAAATCAGAGGAGCCTTATGGTCACCTAAATCCAAAATGGACCAAATATTTTCACAAAATATGTTGCCCTTGCTGTTTTGGCAGAGGCTGTCTCATTCCTAATCAGGGATACCTCTCTGAAACTGGTGCCTCTCTTGTGGACAGTAAATTGGGATTAGGAATAGTACCTAAAACAAAGGTAAGAGCATTTTACAGTAAGAATCAGCCCTACGCAAATAAGTTATAACTTATTGTATATCAGACTCTTGGTGTGCAATTTCAAAGATAGAAGTTGCACTCTCCTATTTCATTATTTCGGGGATGGTGGTTGTGCTTCACCATAGTTTGGTAAGATCTTTTTATGTGGACCTTTGTAGAAGTGTCCATTAGGGATGGAATTATTTGATTTGTTGAAATACAGATCCCATAATTCTGTTCTTTGAATTCTTGCTTACAGAAACCTAATTGTGTCTCACCTTGGAAAATGTTTAGGCTTAGCTCAGCCCAGACTTCCTACTGAGAAAAAAAGTTCCCAGTTAGTTTTGACGCAGATTTTTGAGCAGAGCTAAGCCAAACTAAGCCTCAAAGTCTTCCATTCAAGGTTTTTCTCCCAGATAAGGTACATTTAAGTGGCTGTAAAACACGTGTCTGTCAGGCACAACTCCCAGAATGGAGAATTAAGAGCAGTACAAGAAATTGGGGTGGGGGAGTGGGGGGGATCTCATCCCTAGTGTTTGTTGCCCTAGGTAGGGCATACATACTTTTGTGTGTGCCCTCAGCAGAAAAATATGGAACATTGTAAAAAAAAAATCCTATCAAAAAACCCAGAAGATTAAAGTTAGGTACAGCAAACCCCAGGTTAGCGACGTTTCTTGGTTCCCAATGTTGCATTGCTAACCGGGAAACGTCGTTAACCGGGAAGCAGAAACCTGCAGCAGACGAATGGGTTTGCCCTAGGGTTTCTGCTTGGAGCAGCGTTGGAAAAGGGCCGTGGGGGTTGGAAACAGCTTGGATCGCCTCCCCCGACCCCCCCAGAGGGGGCAGGAACCTGGAAAAAAAAGGGGGAATCCCATTGTGATGGAGGTTTATCTGCACATTTTCGGGTCTCCGCCACCCCTGCCCAGCCCTACGAAAAGGCTGCCCACCCCCCACAAGAAGGAAGACTGATCCCCTACCTTTCCAGCTGATTGCGGGCAAAAAATAAATCGCCATTTTCGGGTCCCTGTTTCAGGCTTTCCGGGTCCACAGGGCGGGGTATAAAAATAAATAAATAAACAACAACAATAATAATAAATATTTACTTTTGCATATACAGTAAAACCCTGGGTTATGACGGAGGTCCGTTCCAACAGCCTCTGTTGTAACCTGAAAAAATTGTAAACCAAACCATCCATAGGGATGCAGTGAAATTTAAAAAATGGTCCTGAATTGATCATTGTAAAAAATAAAAATAAAAACTTTTAAAATTTGTAAATCAGGATGACATTTCCATAGGATTTGCTATTGTAAACCGCAGCTAACTTAAACTGAGGCAGTTGTAACCTGGGGTTTTACTGTATAGTGAGTAGCTTCTAAGACCAAATACTTCTGTAGAAAGACGCATAAGAAAGTGTAATCTAACACCTATAAAACCAACTGTTGTTTTTTTAAAATTTTCAGTGAGAATTCCATCTCTTCCATCTACTTGATGGGACTGTTAATTTGTAATTGATTTTTAACCTAGTGTGATACTTAAGTATTATCTGTTTGGCTGATAAGCAAACTCCTATCTTGTTCTACGTTTTGTTGTCCTAAATCATGTAGATAGCTCCTAGGCTGCAGTCCTATCTCTGATCTTGTTTCATGTTAGTAATACTACTTCAGTGCTTTCTGGGAGTGGTAGTTCTTCAGGAGAAACCTTGTATAGAGCCTAAAGTTGGGGTGGCCAACCTTAGTGCTCCAAGTGTTCTTGGATATGAATTACCAGATGCCCAAGTCAACATACCTGCTGATCAGGGCTTCTAGAAATTGAAGTTCAAGTACATCTGGAGCACCAAGGTTGGCCACCCCTCGCTTAAAGGGTAGCAAGGCAACCACACCTAGGAAAGACAATGGCAACTTGGTTTTTTTTGTGGGGATGGCAAGTCAATGAGCAATGTCAGGTCAGTTAGGGCCTCCAGATTACACATCAAATCCTGCAAAGAAGCATAACTTCTCATATACAAAGCCACCATTAACTCTCAGATCAGCCAGCATGCTTTAAATTAACACAAAGACATAGGCTCAATCTTATTAAATTTTAATTTAATGTAATTTAATTTTTAAATTTCTATGCCGCCCACTCAGGCGGACCTGACTAAGGGCGGTTTACAGCAGATTAAAAACATATAAAACAGATTTTAAAAACCCAAGTCACCCACCCACCTACCCCCCCCCTCCTACCCCCACCCTATTCATAAAACGAATAAAAAGGGATACAAGCAATACAGTGGGAGGGACACTTTAGATTTAGCTTGGAATGAGCCAACAGGTTGGGGCGGTTTTTCCATTAAGGCCCCACACCTGCCCCGCCAGCCAGGTTTTTAAACCTTTCCTGAAGGGCAGCAATTCTGCCTGTAACCTTAATTCTGTTGACAGGAAGTTCCAGAGGGCTGGTGCGGACACGGAGAAGGCCCTTTGTGTGCTAGAGAGGCGGGCCCCTCTAGCTGATGGAACAACTAGCGAGCCCCTCCGGTCCGCTCTGGTTCGACGGGCAGACACTCTTGGGGCGATGCGGTCTCTTAGGTATCCTGGCCCACTGCCATATAGGGCTTTAAAGGTCAAAACCAGCAACTTGAATTGCACCCAGAGGTAGACTGGTAACCAGTGCAGCTCCCGAAGTAGTGGGGAAGCGCTGGCATAACGTCCACACCCCATCACCACCTGGGTGGCTGCATTCTGGACCAGTTGTAGCCTCCAAATGGTCATCAAGGGCAGCCCCATGTAGAGCGCATTACAGTAATCTAGTCTGGAGGTGACCAGAGCATGAGTGACCATGAGTAAGGAGTCTCGGTACAGGAGCGGGCGCAACTGGCAAATTACTCGAAGTTGAGCAAAAGTCCTCCTGGCCACAGCCACCACCTACTCTTCAAGCAGCAGTTGTGAGTTCAGGGGGAGCCCCAAGTTGCGCAGCAGGTCTGTCTGGGGCAAAACTGCCCCATCCAAGACCTGAGGTGGTAACTCCCCGGATAACCTGGGGTCCCTAATCCATAGCCACTCAGTCTTGCCAGGATTCAGCTGAAGCCCGTTGTCCCCCATCTAGACCCTGACGGCCTCCAGACAGGACTTTGACTGCATGACTGGAATCAAGAGCTAGCAAAAGGAAAAAAAAAGAAACTGAGCCTCTATCGAATATTGTTTATGACCATTTCTGGATATTGCAGAGAAAGATTTAATACTCAATCTTTGATTGGTGATTTCACTTTAAAATTCTTTGGGTCTTCTATAAAGATGTTGCTGTACTAGACTCTAAGTAGAATGCTAAAGCTGTTTTGCCTTACATGTTTTCAGGTTGTCTGGATTGTTAGTGAGACTTTCAACTACAATGCAATAGACCGTGCAAAGTCAAAAGGCAAAAAATATGCTTTAGAAAAAGTGCCAAAAGTTGGGAAAAAATTTCATCGCATAGGGCTGCCTCCTAAGGTAAGGTTTTTGAAAATACAATAAAACCCCGACTTACATATGCCTCGAGTTACATAAAATTCGACTTACAAATCCATTTATTTTTCATCTGGAAAACCTTACCTATTCCTGTTGCATCTGTTGTCTTTCTCTAGCCTCCTTCGCCAGTCTCCTAAAAAGGCACATTTAAGAAGTGTATTGTCTGTGGCAATAAAGGATCACTTACCTATAGGCATTTAAATGCCTAAAATGCCTTGGTGAGGAGCACCAGACTCAGGCATGCCAACACTGCTGCAAGTTCAAAAAAGTTGCTATCCAGAACAGGCAATGTCGTTTAAAGTTCTGTCCCTGGGAAAGATAACTGATAGTCGCCTCTCATAATTCAGCACTCAGCCAAAGTACCATAAACCTCTACAACACTTAGATTGAAAGTATGTTTTGTTGAAACCACTATGGAGACTTCTGCACCAGAAAACCCTGTTCTGTAACTCAAGATGACAGTAGAGATTCTGAGATTTTAAAAGTGCAATCTTTGCTCTGTCATGTCAAAGATGTACCTTTAATGTCAAGGGCCGTGGGCTGCTGGGGCCCTTAGTGAAGTTGTTGAGCCAGGGCTCTGTCACTTGTGGACTTTGCTGCACGGTATCTGTTATTGGGGATGTCTGAAATTGTGTAATTTTGTATTAGGGAAATTGTACTGTGTGTTATATATGTTGTATATTTTATGCTGTGTTTTTGAATTGTTTATTGTATCAAATCAAATCAAATTCTTTATTACAGCCCAAGGCCAGTGTTAATTGTTTATTGTATTTTTGTACCCTGTTGTAAACAGCTTTGAGTTATCGAATGATAAGGAAAGCAGTATATAAATACAAAAGTAAAGTAAAAGTAAAGTAAAGACTTGGTTTCCCATTTTTATGTTTTTAAATTTAGGACAGAATGCTACTAGCTGCTTTTAACATCTGGTTTCTTATAATAATAATTTCATGTCAGAAATTATTCTGGGTTGAGAGGATTTTTGCTGGAGGAACTCCACTCGGGATGCCTGAATGAGGCCTTTCATGTCCCCAAGATCTTTCCCCACTGAAGTGGCCCCTATTTATCTCCTTGCAATTTCTTGCTTTCGATCTGCTAGGTTGGCAGGAGCTGGGACAGAGCTGGGTGCTCAATCCGTTGTGCAGTACCCGGGTCTCGAACTGCTGACTTGCCAGCCTTCCAGCTAACAAGGTAAGCTTTTTAACCACTGAGCCACTGCAGCCCCTTTGGTTTCTTACGTAAATACAGGATTTATTTTAAATTGCAGGTTGGCTCGTTCCAGCTGTTTGTTGAAGGCTACAAAGAGGCTGACTATTGGCTCAAGAAATTTGAAACGGACCCTTTACCAGAGAATACAAGGAAGCAATTTCAATCAGAGTTTGAAAAATTGGTTGTGCTTGATTATGTCATCAGAAATACTGGTAACTAAACATTTTTATCACAAACACTAGATCATTCTATAATAATGTTATTTCAGCATATGTTTCATATTGGCTGGAATCTAGGAGTAGAGTAGATCCATTGATTGGTAAATGAGCCTATTTTAACTGTGACCTACTGAGTTTCAGCCATAGAAAGATAAAATCAGGTGTGCTGGAGAAATCTGTTGATAATATAAATATAGGCATATAGTGCTAAGGGGCTTACGTGAATGTCTCTTTTGGGGAATAATGAAATTTCTTTCTATCCGTCAGTGCTCCATTTAGAAAGAAGCCTATCATACTGGCATCCTGCAATAATTTGTCAAGGATTGCTGTTGCTCACTGTTTGGTGGTACCACCAGAGGTGAGAGAAGTTTTGGATCACAATTCCTATAATATTCCAAACAGGCATATGACAGGCTAATAACTATGGTATTCTTGCAGCTGTAGGCCAGAAAATTAACTTAATCATATATCTGAGAACTAGATTTAAACAATAACTGTTTTGGTTGAGATTATGTAAACTAGCTGCTCTTACATAAAGACATGAACACTTTTGACTTCAGAATCTTTGTACTACTTTCCTGAAACAAAATGACAGAGTATTGACTGATCACAGTGCAGATTAGTACATCGTGTATGTTTTTGTGTGAAGGTGTTTCTTAGCGACTTCCTAGGGTTGGAGCTGGTGATCCTTCAGGGATCTGGAATGTGAAATGTCACAAATAGCATACTTCAAGAATGACAATACTTTTACCAACTGATTCCATTCTCTTAATAGAACATAGAATTAACCAAGGTAAACCTAACATTGATGCTTCCAGCTTTTTCTGATGTTCCCCTTCCTCCAAATATGTAATGGGCAGAAGAGGTTCTAAAATATATTTTCATTACAGAAAGTAAGATGCAAACCGGATGGTTCTTACTGAGTCTGGAAAATTGGCCAAACACATTTTCGTGAAGGTCTTCTTTATCACAAAGATGACAAGCATGGAGTTGGCATGGGGAGACATGAAAACTTAGTGCAGCTTTTAAAATATAAAAGCACACACATTCTAGTGACTAGTGCCTTATGAAAAACTGCTTTGTATTTTAATTAAAATTTTCTTTCTTTATATAACTTGTCTTATTTATTTCTGAAAAATTACTTGGAATGAGCCATTCCAAGGATAAGCTATCTTCCTTTCAATAATACTTTCCCCTAATTTCTTTGAAGACAGAGGCAATGACAATTGGTTAGTCAGATACGAAAAGCAAAGTGATGGGATAGACCTTTCTGATAAGGTAAGACAAAATGTGTTCTTGCCATCATAATGTGAACATTGCAGAGTGAATTTAGCAACTGGTGAACATAGATATTTATGTAGTTTCTTGGCTTTCTGATTTTGTTGTTTTTATGGAATATTACCTAAACTAGGAGGAGAGTGCAAAAGCTGGCTTGAGACTCAATATCAAGAAAACCAAGATAATGGCAACAGGCCCCATCAGTTCCTGGAAAATAGACGGGGAAGAAGTACAAGCAGTGACAGATTTTACTTTCTTAGGATCAAAGATCACTGCAGATGGGGATTGCAGCCATGAAATAAAAAGGCGACTGATTCTTGGGAGACAAGCGATGAGAAACCTGGGGAACATAGTGAAAAGCAGAGACATTACATTGCAAACAAAAATTAGAATAGTCAAAGCAATGGTTTTCCCAGTAGTAATGTACGGATGTGAGAGCTGGACAATTAGGAAGGCTGAACGCAGAAGAATAGATGCCTTTGAAATGTGGTGTTGGAGGAGGGTTTTGAGAGTCCCCTGGACAGCGAGGAGAACAAATAGGTCAATCTTAGAAGAAATTAACCCTGACTGCTCATTGGAAGGTCAAATAGTAAAGATGAAGCTAAAATACTTTGGACATCAAATGAGAAGGGAGGATTCACTTGAGAAGGCATTGATGTTGGGAAAGGTGGAGGGCAAAAGAAGAAGGGGGAGGCCAAGGATGAGATGGCTAGATGGTATTGTAGACACAATGGGCACAGAACTGGGAGGGCTGAGGGGGATGGTAGAGGACAGAGGCGCCTGGAGGAAAATGGTCCATGGGGTCGCAAAGGGTCGGAGTCGACTGTGCGACTGAACAACAACAACAGACAAATATTAATAGTACTGTATTTAAAAAATATTTTAGTAGTTAAAGTGATAAACTAACATTCATCATGCTATGTATAGATAGATTATTACTTTTTCAATATCTTTATTCACTGCAAATGCTAAAAATGTTATAAAATTCTTAAAACTTACCTATGACTAGTAACATGAGATTGTTATAAGAAAATTATGCTAAATCATACACATTGTTCCACATGGTGACATTAGACTACAGGGGAAGAATATGCAGCAATTTTATTTGTGTAATTAATAAAGAGAGACCGTATGGCAAGGAACGTATCATGACTACTTGAATTCCTTAACATACATATCTTCTGTGACAGTGTTTCCATAAGGCCAAATTTTGGACTCCCTCGTTCTAACTATGCAAAGAGAGATTTTTGAGTTTTCCCCTTCAATGCTATCTCTACTTTTGTAGTCAAACACATTACAATAATCAAGACTTGTTGCTTAAAGTTGGCTTTTGTCTTAAACATGAGAGGATACTTAACTTTGAAGCCGTATATGTGGCTTGTTCCCTTATCTTTTCCATTTCTTTGAGCCCAATTAACTATTACAAAGGAATAATAGTCAAGCAATTCCAATGTATAGGGTTGTAAGAGCCTAAACCCTCATATCTCTTCCGATATTTTATTAATATAACTCATATTTTACCACTTTAATGGTGTGCTCAGCTATATTTGCAGAAATTGAATTCAGAGGAGACTTTTTTCTCAATGAGGACTGAATTGAATCTTCAATTATGCAATTTAAATCTTTTTCTCATGCATTTTTTTACACTAGATAGAGTCCTATAGGAAATGTTTGACGGTGTAGCACAGGAGTTCTCAACCTTTTAAAGCTGAGGGCCAAGTCACACTCCCTCAGAAAGCTTTGGGGGCCGAGTGGCCATTTTGCCCTTCCTCCACCACATGGCACTTCCTGGTGTGGTGAAGGTGGTGGGGGGCACATGAAATGGTGCTGTGGGCCGCATCTGGCCCGTGGGCCACAGGTTGAGAATCCATGGTATAGCATAATGTTTGTAGAGTAAGACTTCTGATGTTCTTTATGGATTGTAAAAGGAGACTCAAAAGCTGTGAGTTGTTGAGCAACTTGTGTTTTAACTGAATGCTGGGAGGCAAATTTTATTAACTGGTAGACCTGCTACCCTAACCAGGTCCACAGAATCCAGCTGTTCACAAATCTGAGCTTCTTGCTTGCAGACAGATTCATCTTAGATTCCTCAAGTGATAAATTCCTTTTGCATCCCATAAAGAAGGAATTTTCTGAT
The DNA here is from genome assembly GCA_035047345.1 of Bradypodion ventrale. Lineage (NCBI taxonomy): Eukaryota > Metazoa > Chordata > Lepidosauria > Squamata > Chamaeleonidae > Bradypodion > Bradypodion ventrale. The sequence goes on along the minus strand of JAWDJE010000005.1, from coordinate 114,024,862 downwards.
CAAAACTTAAGAAATGGCTCAGAAAAGGAGTTAAAGGGGAAGTGAAGAGATAGGTTTCCAATAGCATTCCCCCTGTATTGTATAAAAATGGTGTTGATTATATTTTTCATTTTAGAGGCAGAAAAGGAGTTCAAAATTTCCTTTTTCCTTGACAGATGTAGCATTTCAAATGTATATATCCATCAAATACTGTATAGTAAAATAGTTGAATATATGTTTCTATACAACTACCTTTTTGCTTCTGTATTTCTTTTTAGGATATCCAGTGGATTAATGAAAGAGAGCCTATTATTAAAATTGCAGCAATTGATAATGGTCTAGCTTTTCCATTCAAGCATCCTGATGAGTGGAGAGCTTGTGAGTTATTTAAATATTGATTACAAGTATTATTAATTGACTACTTAAATCAATAGATTTCTATGTACAGTATGTTAGTTTTCTTTTCTTTAAAAAAAAGTCTCATGGTATTATAGTTCACAGTAATTATACAATTTGATCATAGATTATGCAAAATCTCAAACCGTGATATCTCTGTATTAGACCTTCCTGGTTGTTGAGTTCTGTTGGAGAAGCTAGCTCTTTATCCTGTCTTTTGTAGTGAAGTGGAAAAAGATGCAAGAATGGCACATTTGTGATAACTGCAAATACCATTTTGTAAATTCCTGTGACAGTAATTGCTGAGCTTTCATTATTTACAGAGGCTTTTGAAGGCATACAAAGTGCTGTTATATGTCAATTATGACTGCTTATCTTTATTTGTATGTTGTTCCTAATTATGGAATTGGCAATCATGTAAATTAAATAATTTCATGCTGTCAAGTCAATTCTGATTTATAGCAACCCTTTCTAGGGTTTTCTAGATAGATAATACTCAGATGTGGTTTACTATTCCCTTCTGCTGGTATGTCCTGGGATTGTGCAGCATGCCCATGGCTACACAGGTTGTTGCTTCTCACTGAACAGTTTAAGTTCAGAATGTTTCTTTAAAGGTCAGAATTTTACTTTGGTGAAAAATCACTTCCCATTTTTATCTATTCTGCTAGATCCATTCCACTGGGCTTGGCTTCCACAAGCAAAGGTTCCTTTCTCTCAAGAAACTATAGATTTGGTTCTTCCTCGAATTTCTGACATGAACTTTGTACAGGATCTTTGTGAAGATCTTCATGAACTATTTAAGGTAATTTCAAAAATTGGACAGAATTGTTTAATAAAGCTTTTATTACATGAAAGTAAACTTAAATCTTCCTCTTCTGAATTTCATGTACCTACCAAAATTAAACACTTGTAAAGAAGAAAGCTAATATTTCTGTTTTTGTGGTTTCATATGTCAGGCATACAATTAAATTTTTGATTAAAGGCATGTTGGTTTTGTAATTCACTTTAGGACTTGTATTATAGTTCTGTCTTAAATTGTTCTCTCTCTCTCTTTTTTACTAAAGACTGACAAAGGTTTTGACAAGGCTATATTTGAAAATCAGATGTCTGTGATGAGAGGACAGGTAACGTGATGCCTGCTCTTTCTTATTTTGTGTCTATGTCAGACTTTAAACTGCCAAAACGAAGCTTTCTTTCCTTGAATTCATTCTGTAGTTCCTTTTGCCTGACCTAGTATGAAAAAGATTAACTGGCACAACAAGGTTGCTGTTGCCCGGGGCATGTTCAATTGTGGTTCAAGAATACCTCAATCATCAAGGAGGCTTTTTCTGTTTACCCCTTGACGTCTACTTATCACTGCTTTGAATAATCGTTCAGTGCTGTATTTTATAGCTGCAGAGAATTATTATTTGGCAGTTGGTCTTTATGTAAAAGACAATGGCTAGGATGCAAGGCAGATCACAGCAATTAAAATTGTAAAATAATAGATTTAAAATACTATACAAAACTATTAAAATACAATGAAACATTAATCAAGATCTAGCATGGGTGTTCTAATGATTGGTAGTGGTATGGTTTAATATGGTAGGGGGTCTGGTTGTGGAATCCTGCTTCTATGTATTACTCACTCTGAACTGGAGCAAATTTTTGTTTTAGGATTCCTCACTTAAGATGCTAACTTCCTAATGATACGGATTTTAATGTTTGCAGGTCCTTAATCTTACTCAGGCATTAAAGGATGGGAAAAGTCCTCTTCAGCTTGTTCAGATGCCTCGTGTGATTGTGGAAAGAAATCATGGGGGAAGTCAAGGGCGAATTGTTCACCTGAGCAATGCTTTTACTCAGACTTTTCATAGTCGAAAGCCATTTTTTTCATACTGGTAGAAAAAGTAAATGTTTTCAATTTTATAAGACTTACTGTTGAATAAAGGGTTTCAGAATAATATAATTCTGTTGTACACACGGCTGTACTGCCAAAACCTCAGAACTTAAGTTTTATATCTTGAATGTAATAAGTTTACAGTTTGTTTAAATTGTGAAATTTTACATCAGGGAAATGAGAAGCATGTCCTATACTGTATTTTTATAGAAAGCTTAATTTTCTGTATTTAATATTAAAAGGGAAAAACTTAAAGTTTACACATGCCAAAGATGTCTTTTGAATACACTGTAAGAAAGAACTGCTTTGTTGTATACAATTGTAAGAAATCATAGTTTAACTTCATTTGTTTGAAATGAAGCACAGCCTTTTCATTCTTGTAAGAAAGCTGTTTGAAATTCCACCTTAATAATTACTGAATTGTTACATAGATTGTTAAAGATTTGTGTCCTCAAACATGAAATATTTTTTCTTTTCATCATCATCTTGGCATCAGTGTCATTATACTTTTGGAAAATAAAGGGCACATGACAACGGGTGAAATTAATAGGGTAGATGCTGGTGCACATTTCCTGTTCATGCCCGCTCTAAGTTAGAGTGATTGAAATGAACCAGGGACCTGTGGGGATTATTATTTTGTATATGTGAAACGTGGCATGTCTGTCTCGCTTGTCTATCTCCCAACAGTACAAGATAGTGGCTTGTGACTTAAGAGACAAGGTGGAGCTTGTGGGTTATTTGTTACAAGAAATAGTCAAAGTATAGTCTACAGCTTAGCCACTCCTATGTGTGGTATTTCTCAGATTGGGCCAATTAAAAAATTGGTTCATTTGCAACCAGGTGAGAACTTTTGAAAAGTAACTGGGAAAGCATATGCGTGTGGTCTGTGCCACAAATCCATAAGCACGTTATTTCGTAAGTCTCGTTTTCTGTCTTTATTGAATGCAGTCATCTCTGTGGTGCAGTTCACACCTGAGTCCTGCACCAAAACTTTCCTAGTATGTAGATATTAAGCACCAGTACTTAAAATACAATGTACAATATACAGCCCACATATACACTCTATACAAAGGTGCTCTTCCCTACTGAAAAGGAATAGATGGCTTAAGAGTATGTGCATTTTATATATTTATTTGTGGGTCTCAGGCTAATCCTTGGGGGTAGGTGTAAATTTGGAGATGATCATTTATGCACTCTTCCATATTATAGACAGCACATATGAAGGTCTGTGAGAACCAATCAGTTTGAGGTTTTGGCCTCTTGTTTTTTACTTCCTCAGTGACTTAGCCAGCACTTTCACTTTTTCATATTTACCTATGTCCTTATAAAGAAAGAGCATGTTAAATGCCTGTTTAGTTATTACTGAGTTAAAATTTCTGCAAGGTATTGCTTCTGTTTCTCTTATTGTTGCAGGTCACATTCAAGGCCAAGGTACCATTACTTAGAATGCACATGCAGCTTAGTTTGTGAGAGTATTGTGTGCATTTATTAGCTTTGTTTTGGTCTTGAATCTTGGAGCTCATTTATAAGGACGATGGTTGATAAAAAAAAATTCATAGATATTCCACAGCTTCTGCTGAAGTTCTATTTCAGTACTAAATAGCATTTAAGCTGCTGCTATAGCTAATTCATCCATATTGTACTAAATGCAAACCTTCAGTTATTGCATGTTTGTTGCATCTTCCCCAGTCTCTGGATTTTGGTACTCATGCAAACTGCTATGAAGCATAAGATTGCCATTCACATTTTGAATTCTTCTCCATTTTGTCCTTTACAAAGCTCTGCAGCAACTCCAAGTTGTTTTGTTGGCCTTAATGTATGTGGAGCACAAGTAGCAGAATAATTTTATGGGCACTTATTAATAACTATCTCTTAATTCAGTGTTATACTTGAATACGAGGACCAGAAGTAGTGGGAAGTAGCAAAAATTGCTCATGTGAATTCTGTGTATTTTATTGATTCCAGTAATGCTGTATCTTAAGCTGCTGAACAGTACATGTGAATTCCCCAAGTGCATCTTTTTTATTGATTTGCAGGGGTGATAGTAATACACTAAAATGTCTATGCCTTAAATTGTAAAGTTTACTCCAGGTTTAGAAGAAAAATTGTCAAGTTCATGAATTTATACTGGCTTCAGTTTTTATCAGTTTAATTACCGTGATTTTTAAGGAATGTGTAATTGCCACCACACTGTTTAAAAAAATAAAAATCATGGACTGAAAACACACCTTTTTGCCACAAGTGTATTATTGATATTTTGTTAAAATCCCCATTCTACTATGCAGACATTAGAGCAGGGATTCTTAACCTGCGGCCTGTGGGCCTGATGTGGCCCATGGCACCATTTCATGTGGACACCCACTGCCTCCACCACATCAGGAAGTGTCTTGTGGTGGAGAAAGGGTAAAATTGGCGTCCGGCCCCCAAAGCTGTCTGAGGGAGTGTGATCTGGTCCCCAGCCTAAAAAGGTTGAGAACTCCAGCATTAGAGTAATCTATACCCGTCTTGTGAAATAAGGCTGTAGATGAGTAGCATAAGCCTAGTGGAGATTTAAATGTGAATGTCCCTCTTCCAAGTCTTAATTTGTACCTGCTGCACTACTATTTTCATTGTAAATCACAGTGCAATGCCTCAGAGACCAAAACTACTTCTAATCTTTGCAACCCCAAGTTTGGAGTTTGCAACCTCATGTTTGGAGTAAAAGAAAAGTCTCCCCCCCCCCAAATGAGCTATTCTGTCAAGAAAAATCTTAACTTTTCTGGTCAAATCTAAACTTGTCAGACATGTCTGACCTTGCTTGTGGCTTCTCAGAGCTGAGTGGTGTCTTGAATTGTTTTGCAGTGCTTTGAAGGCTTATGTACTAAAAATGTGACTTAAATATAGATCTCATGAATGTTGAACAGAAACCCCTCAGTTGCTGTTTCCCAGTTACCATCTCCGCAACTCTTGGCAATCACATCAACTGGAATAACAAAATAATCTACTGTACAATATCAAAATTGCCTCCTGTGCAATTAGAGATGTCAGTATTTTGTCAAGAGTGACAAATGTAATCAGGTAAAATATTCTTGCCCAGTGACATAGTATAAAATTGGGATCAAAAGCAATGTGACTGTATTGGGTCATTCATTTGATTGTATTATACTTGTTAAGGTAAAAGTTGCCCTTGCTCGGAAGCTAGTCGTATCCGACTCTAGGCTCATCTCTTTTGACAGCCAAAGAGTCAGAACTGTCTGCGTCTGCAGACGTTTCTGTGGTTATGTGGCAGGCATGACTAGACACCGGAGCACGCAGAATGCTGTTACCATCCCACCGAAGAGGTACCTATTTATCTACTTGTAATTTTTTGCTTTCAAACTGCTAGGTTGGCAGGAGCTGGGACAGAGCTGGGAGCTCACACTGTCAGGCAATAAGTGTCTTTTTGATTACATTTTTTTAATTCACACTTGTATCCCACACATTTGTGCATCGTTCATGATTTTGATGTGGTTTCCACACTGACCCAGCATTTGTGCAAGGGAACTGCCTCCCTTCACAGTGGCTGCAATCCAGCAGTAAACTGCAATTGGAGGAGACCTACTAAATTGGTGGAACTTACCAAGGAGTTCATTTACCAAACTGCCAGAGATTCAGTGGGTCTACTTGTTGTGTATTGAATGTAATTGTAACCACGCAAATGTAACAATCTGTAACCATATGAATGAGCGAATGTAACAATCTGTATCTTGCAATAGAAACAATGTAACAAACCACATGAGAACGTGAGTTAGTGACCACTAGGGGGAAATAGTGAGCGTTCAGCTCACATGGTACACATTCCTAAAATACCTTCAGCTGCGCGGGAAAGATTCCCGCCATCATCTCACCTGGACAAGAAGGGCATGACTAAGGATGACGTCATACGGACAGTAGCCAATGCGCTATCGAGGAGCCACATTCAAATGTATAGCCACTGGATAAAAGGAGCTGTTTTGTCCGCCATTACCACATGTTCGTACTGTACTCCATGCAATAAAGATGCATTAGGCTAGTTTACAGCTGCTTCCATTGTCTTGATTCCCAAACACTAAATTGGCGACGAAGGTGGGATATGGCTTCCCACGGGAACAAGACACTTCCACAACAACCGGTTTCCGACGTAAGCCAGCCCGAACGATGGGACTGGTTCGAGATGCATTTCAGGAGTACAGTAGCGGTTGCCGGCATCACAGACGCCGAAAAGGAGAGGGGCCTTCTCATCACGATGCTCGGCTATCACGCAGTGCAAACGCTGATGGACCTGGTGGCACCAAGAGAAGTGGAGCAGGTTTTCGTAGCTGACCTGCTGACTGCACTGAGAAGCCATTTCAAGCCCAATGTCCTTCTTCTCGGCCAGAGCCGCGTTCGCGAGGAGGGACCAAAAGCCGGGTGAGTCCATGACTGAATATGCGGCGGCCATCCGTTTGGCGGCAACCCCGTGTGAATGGCGGGAGAACTTAGATATGGCCCTTAGAGACTGGCTGCGTTGCGGAATGCGAGATGGGGACACCCAAAAGGCGGCTGCATCCGCAGTCCAGGCGACCTGGAGGGTGCTCCCTGCCCCATGCTCGCCCACATCTTCAGAGGCCTCTGCCAACGCAGGCTCCAGTGAAGATGAGGGGGTCCGGAAAATTGGAAAGGGCCAGGGCGAGAAGAAGGAAAAGGGAGGCCAGCATTGCGATGGCTGCGGAGCGTCCCACGATCGGAGCAAGTGCCCATTCTGAAAGGCTGAGTGCCACATTGCCAGGGTGTGCAGACGACGGCGAGACGAGAGCAAGGGCCCAGCAGAGCGCTCCACAAGGAGACGGGATGGCGTCGGCAGAGTCTACGACAGCGACGACGGCCCAGAGGGGTACCACGTGTACCGAAGAGCATACGAGGGAGACAACCTGGCCGTTCACAGCGTGCCCTTAGGGCACCCATGTTTTTATGTTGAGGTACTGTTGCAGGGGATCCCAGTTAGGATGGAAATAGACTTGGGGTCCGCCTACTCCATTATTTCCCATAGAGAGTTTTTGCGCATTCCCCCCAAGGCGTGGCCCAGACTCAAGGAACTGAGGTCGAATTTAAGGGATGTACAGGGAAATGGAATCCCAGTGCTGGGAGTGGGGGAGTTTGAGATACGGTACAAGGGACTCAGGAGGAAACTTCCCCTAGTGGTTTTAAAGGAGGGGGGTTGTAACCTCTTGGGAACACAGTGGTTCAAACCCCTGGAAATCTTCATAGGAGGCGTCCACGCCATCAGGGGGGATGAAATTCAGGCAGTGTGCAACGCACACCCCGAGGTATTCAAGAAGGGGCTCGGGAAGTACAAAGGGCCTCCAGTTTCATTCGACCTAGACCCGGAAGTCTGCCCAATTAGGCTCAAGCCACGACGGGTTCCGTTCGCCCTGAAGGACAAAATAGAGGCGGAACTGGACAAATTGGTGGGTATGGGGATCTTAGTGCCTGTGGACTCTGCATCCGGGGATCGTGCGCTCTAAAGCGCTGGCCTGAAGCTACTTCTGGTGGCCACAGTTCGATGAGGACATAGAGCACATGGTGAACACCTGTGAACGTTGCCAGAGCTCTCACCCTGAGGAGTCCCGACTTCCACACAGAAAATGGGACACAGCCAGGGGACCGTGGTCTCGCCTCCACATAGATTTCGCAGGTCCGTTCAGGGGTTCTTTTTTTCTACTGGTAGTAGACGCATACTCTAAGTGGTTGGAGGTGATTCCGCTGCACAGCACCTCCTCAGCCGCAACCATAAAACAGCTGCGCAAGCTGATAAGTACCTTCCCAGGAAGGATTGCAGCTCAGGTTTCACAGTGGGGCGAGGGGCGTTTTGAATGGCAGAGACCTTGGACTCAGCGGGTTTCACTCCATCGGGGTTATGCGAAACCCCAGGAACTTTACTTCCTTTGCAAGGAACACACATTTGTCTCTCCGCAGTCTCAGCCCCGCGGATTCGAACACTGTAAGGACCTTATCTAATATCTGGGCCAGTTCTGATTCGCTCCCCCCAGATATCAAAATATGGTAAAACACCCTGTAGCCCTTTAACAGACATTCCACAAGCGACTGAAATATTCCCGGTGCCAAGTTCACACCGAACTGTAGGCGTGTCACCTTAAATACCCCCTTGTGAGTTACAATGGTTTGCGCAGCAGCTGTAGCTGGGGTTACTGTTAGCTGCTGGTACGCCTGTGCCAGATCCAATTTGGCGAAACACCTTCCCCCATGTAAAGTAGCTAGCAGATGGCTAACTACTGGCACCGGATAAGCATTAGGGCGGATTGCCTTGTTGATTGTACATTTGTAGTCAGCGCAAATCCGCACCTCCCATTTGCTTTTAGCGCTGTAACGATAGGAGTCTCCCACTCTGCAGAGCGCCATGAAAGATAGGAATGAGTTTGTCCCTGTTGCCCCTGGGTTAGATTTTGAGTTACCAAACTGGTGTGTGTGTGTGTGTGTGTGTTCCGGAGTGTTCCCCCAACCATCCAAGCGAGGAGCGGGGGTTTTCGTTAGTCCCTAGTGCCCCCGGTTTGCCCATATCCGCATCAGAATCCAACCCTTCTCCTCCTGCCCAGCCCATAGCTGCAGATCCGCAGCAAGTCACTAACGAGTCATCCTCTCCAATTGCAGGGCAAGAGCCAGGAGGACACAGACGAGGGGGCACGGCCGAGTCAAGCATAACGGCCACACGCCCAAAACGCGCATGCGGAAAACCACTTTGGTTAAGGGACTTTGTCCCATCTTAGAGGGGAGGGATGTTGTGTATTGAATGTAATTGTAACCACACGAATGAGCGAATGTAACAATCTGTAACCACATGAATGAGCGAATGTAACAATCTGTATCTTGCAATAGAAACAATGTAACAAACCACATGAGAACGCGAGCTAGTGACCACTAGGGGGAAATAGCGTTTGCTCACATGGTACACATTCCTAAAATACCTTCAGCTGCACGGGAAAGATTCCCACCCTCATCTCACTTGGACAAGAAGGGCGTGACTAAGGATGACGTCATACGGACAGTAGCCAATGCGCTATCGAGGAGCCACATTCAAATGTATAGCCACTGGATAAAAGGAGCTGTTTTGTCCGCCATTACCACATGTTCGTACTGTACTCCAGGCAATAAAGATGTGTTAGGCTAGTTTACAGCTGCTTCCATTGTCTTGATTCCCAAACACTAAACTACTCTAGACTGACCACAGTGGCTCAGTGGTTAAGACCGAGCTTGACAACTGGAAGGTCAACAGTTTGAGGTCCAAGTGCTGCACGATGGAGTGAGCGTGAGCTCCCGTCTCCATCCCTGGCCCTGCCAACCTAGCAGTTTGAAAGCAAGAAAATACAAGTGGATCAAATAGGTACCGCTTCGGTGGGAAGGTTTGATGTTTGCAAATTGATATGCAGTAGGCAGCAGTCGGGGGGGGCCAAGCACATCTTTATTGCAGTGTAGTCAATCAACATGAGGTCAATGGCGTGGTGATGCTCCTTATATAGGATGCACCCCATCCTAAAACCTGGGTGCAAGGAAGGAAGAGGCAGAGAAAGACCTAGGCCTCAACTGACCAGTCACCATCCAGAGGCCTTTGGGGGAGGTGAGTGAAGAATCGGCCCCTCCCCCCCACCCCATCCTAAAACCTGGGTGCAAGGAAGGAAAAGGCAGAGAAGGACACAGGAAGGAAAAGGCAGAGAAGGACACAGGCCCCAACTGCCCAGTAACCATCCAGAGGCCCACGGGAGTCCTCCTAAAGTAGCAACACCCCAGAGGGCAAAGAAGAAGGGCCGCGCTGACACTACAGACACTGCAGACACAGGAGACCCTCGACCACCCCCAGAAGACACCATCCGTAGCCACCATCACAGTGAGGCCTGAGTTGGAGCCTTTAACCAACTTTTCGCAGCCAAAGGGAGGCGAGAGCTGCTGCATGCATGCAAGGGATCAGTAATTGAACTGAAATAATATAGTTGACTGAACATAGATGACTTATAGCAACTGACATAGTGACTGTGTCACTGTGTCAGTTTAGAGCTGGCTGACATTAGTTCTAAACTGATACTGTGTTCTAAACTGTGATAATATGCATGATGATGTTACCTTGTTTTAAACTGTGATAATATGTATGATGGGGGGGGGGGGAATGGCGTAGAAACCGGCAAAGCACGCCAGGGAGTTTGCCAAGAAAACCCTATTGACCAAAGCAAAGGCAAAACAAAGGGACAAATCAGAGGAAACAGGAAGGATGCTCAGCACATTAGATGGACAGAAAGGGATGGGCAGGAAAGGGGGAGGAGAAATACAGTGTTGTAAGGAACAATATTGCATAGGGACATGGAATGTAAGATCTATGAACCAAGGAAAGCTGGAAGTGGTAAAAAAGGAAATGGAAAGAATAAGTATTGACATCTTGGGAATCAGTGAGCTAAAATGGACAGGTATGGGCGAATTCAGCTCTGGAAACCATCATGTCTACTACTGTGGACAAGAAAACCTCAGAAGAAATGGAGTGGCCATAATTGTAAATAAAAGAGTGAGAAAAGCAGTAATGGGATACAATCTCAAAAATGATAGAATGATGTCAGTCAGACTACAAGGCAAACCATTTAATATCACTATAATCCAAATATATGCACCAACTACCAGTGCAGATCAAGCCACAGTAGACCAGTTCTATGAGGACCTACAACATCTTATAGAACAGACACCAAGAAACGATGTCCACATTATCTTAGGAGACTGGAATGCAAAAGTAGGAAATCAAAAAGTGGACGGAATAACAGGCAAGTTTGGTCTGGGAACACAAAACGAAGCAGGGCAAAGACTGATAGAGTTCTGCCAAGATAACACACTAGTCATAGCAAACACCCTTTTCCAGCAACACAAGAGGAGACTCTACACATGGACATCACCAGATGGCCAACATCGAAACCAAATTGACTACATACTCTGCAGCCAAAGATGGAGAACCTCCATACACTCAGCAAAAACAAGACCTGGAGCGGACTGTGGCTCAGATCACAATCTACTGATTGCAAAATTCAGGCTCAGACTGAAGAAAATAGGGAAAACTAATAGGCCGGATAGATATGATCTAGACAACATACCCAAGGAATACACGGTGGAGGTGAGGAACAGATTCAATGGTCTTGACCAGACAGACAGAATACCAGAGGAATTATGGACAGAGATGAGAGACATTATGCAGGAGGCAGCAAGGAAAACTATACCAAAAGAAAAGAAGCGCAAGAAAGCAAAGTGGTTGTCGGATGAGGCTCTTAAAATAGCAGAGGAAAGAAGGAACGCAAAAGGCAAAGGAGAAAGGAAAAAATACAATCACTTAAATAAAGAATTTCAAAGAAAAGCAAGGAGAGATAAGGAAAGCTACCTAAATGAACAGTGCAAAGAAATAGAGGAAAACAACACAAGAGGCAGGACTAGAGATCTCTTTAAAAAAATTGGGGAAGTCAAGGGAACGTTCAAAGCAAAAATGATCACGATAAAAGACAAAGATGGCAAAGAGTTAGCGGATGCAGAAGAGATAAAGAAAAGATGGAAAGAGTACACAGAGGAACTTTACAAAAAAGACCTAAACACCACGGATAATAACAATGAGGGGGAAATTGAACTTGAACCAGACATCCTAGAGAGTGAAGTCAGAAAGGCCCTAAAAAGCACGGCAAATAACAAAGCCAGTGGATATGATGGTATCCGAGTTGAATTCTTCAAAGCCCTAAAAGATGATGGAATCAAGCTACTACATGCTTTATGCCAACAGATTTGGAAAACGAAACAGTGGCCACAGGATTGGAAAAGATCAGTATATGTCCCAATCCCAAAAAAGGGCAATGCCAAAGAATGTTCAAATTATCGAACAATTGCGCTCATCCCACAAGCCAGCAAAGTGATGCTCAAGATAATGCAGGATAGACTACAGCAGCATGTAGAAAGAGAACTACCAGAGGTGCAGGCTGGATTCAGAAGAGGCAGGGGACCAGAGATCACATTGCCAACATACGTTGGATCATGGAGAAAACAAAGGAATACCAGAAACAAGCTTACTTCTGTTTCATTGACTACACCAAGGCCTTTGATTGTGTGGACCACAACAAAATGTGGCAAGTAATTAAAGAGATGGGAATACCAGAACACCTCATATGTCTCATGAGAAATCTGTACATGAGTCAAGAAGCAACAGTTAGGACAGAGTATGGAATGACGGAGTGGTTTGGAATAGGAAAAGGAGTAAGACAAGGCTGCATTCTGTCACCCTGCTTATTCAACTTATACACAGAGCACATAATGCGCAATGCAGGGATGGAGGAATCACCATATGGGATCAAAATTGCTGGGAGAAACATCAACAATTTGAGATATGCAGATGATACCACCCTAATGGCAGAAAGTGAAGAAGACCTAAAGAAGCTCCTGATTAGGTTGAAAGAAGAGAGTGCAAAAGCTGGCCTGAGACTCAATATCAAGAAAACCAAGATAATGGCAACAGGCGCTATAAGTCCCTGGAAAATAGATGGGGAAGAAGTAGAAGCAGTAACAGATTTTACTTTCTTAGGATCCAAGATCTCTGCAGATGGGGATTGCAGCCATGAAATAAAAAGGCGACTGATTCTTGGGAGACAAGCTATGAAAAACCTGGGGAACATAGTGAAAAGTAGAGATATCTCACTGCAAACAAAGGTCCGCATAGTCAAAGCAATGGTATTTCCGGTGGTAATGTATGGCTGTGAGAGCTGGACCATTAGAAAGGCTGAGCGAAGAAAAATAGATGCCTTTGAGATGTGGTGCTGGAGGAGAGTTTTGAGAGTCCCCTGGACAGCGAGGAGAACAAATAGGTCAATATTAGAAGAGATTAGCCCTGAGTGCTCCTTAGAAGGACAAATAACAAAGATGAAGTTGAAGTATTTTGGACATCAAATGAGAAGAGAGGATTCACTTGAGAAGGCCTTGATGCTGGGGAAGGTGGAGGGCAAAAGAAGAAGGGGACGGCCAAAGATGAGATGGCTAGATGGTATTGTAGACACAATGGGCACGGGGCTGTGTGGACTAAGGAGGATGGTGGAGGACTGTTGTGTCCTAATGGTTTGATCCTCCACATGGATAACAATGTATCTGAACCAATGTAACCTTGCCTATGGGCAACAATGTAACCTTCAGCTGTAATAGGACGCGAGCTAATGACCACCAGCTGGCAGCAGCGAGCGTCCAAGCTCTCTTGGTCCAAACTCATCAAAGGCAACAGCGCGGGAAGTTTTCCCGCCACCACCTACACCTGGACAAGAAGGGCGTGACCAGCAATGACGTCACGCAGACAGTAGCCAATGGGCTATCATGGAACGACGTTCAAATGTGTTACTACTGTATATAAAGAGCTATTGATCCGCCATTACCTCATGTTCCCTCTGACCACCATGCAATAAACCTGAGTTAACCCAGCCCGAGGCTGTGTCCTGTGTCTTGGTTTTCATACACCAAATTGGCGACGAAGGTGGGATTATGGATCCCCAAGGAGCAGCCAGGGCACAGAGCGGGTTCAACATCACCAAACCGCAAGACTGGGAGCTTTTTGAGATGGACTTCCAGGCGGCGCTGGTGGAACTCAAAGTCAAAGAAGACGATGAGGAGAGAAAGAGGGCCATCCTCACCAGAATGCTTGGGATAGAAACCAAGCGAACGCTGGTGGGCATCATTGCACCGAAGAAGGTGAGCGAATTCAAAGCAGACGACATCATGAAGCTGCTGCGTGAGCGTTTCCGTCCCTCGAGGGCAATGTTTCCCGCTCGGAGCGCGTTTTGGAGGCGAGTCCAAGCGCCGGACGAGTCGGTTGAGGCATTCGTAACAGCTATGAGGATAGCCGCCGGCCCCTGCAGATGGGACGACCTGGAGACGGCCCTCAGGGACGGAGTGCTGTGTGGCCTGAAGGACAAGGAGGTGCAGCGCAGCCTGATGAACAAGGAGCCACCACCCACGCTGGCAGAGGTTGTAGAGGCCGCGGAAGCCGCGGAGTCCACGAATGCTGGAGTGGACGAAATGCACCAGTGGCGTGAGTGGCGTCCTAGAGCCGGCAAAGCGGAGAATTCGGTGCACAGAAAGTCCGGACAGTCGGTGCACGCAACCCGAAGGGCCTCAAAGTCGTCTACGGAAGGCAGCGACGGCGAGGAGGTCCAAAGGGTCCGAAAAGGGGGGCACCGCTGCGATGGTTGCGGAGCGGCCCATGAGCGCGCAAGGTGCCCATTCAGGAAAGCCGAGTGTTACACCTGCGGCCGTCGGGGGCACATCGCCAAGGCGTGCAGAAAACGGAAGGAGGGCCGGAGGCAGTCACAAGACCGCTCAACCAGACCGGACCGTCCAGCAAGGTCCAAAGATGGCGCCCAGACCACGAGGAAGCAGGACGGCGTGGGCCGCATCTCGGACGACAGCGAGGACGACGTTCCGGTGTTCAGCGTGTCCGCGGTACAGTCCCATTACTTCGTTGAGGTACTAGTACAAGGGGCCCCTATCAGGATGGAAATTGACTCGGGGTCCTCCTATTCTATAATTCCCCAGAAAGAGTTCTTGAAAATCGACCCCCACGTGCGACCCAAACTTAAAACGTTGAGGTCCACGCTACGAGATGTACAGGGGAACAGCATTCCAGTGTTGGGGGTCAGGAAATTTCGGGTCAGTTTTAAGAGACATTCTGCGGAACTGCCCCTAGTTGTCCTTAAGGGGGGTAGTTGTAGCCTCCTAGGGACGCAGTGGTTTCAGCCCTTAGGTTTGTTCATAGGGGGAGTGCATACCGTGGGGGTGGATCCAATACAAGCGGTGTGCGACGCGCATCCCGCCGTTTTTAAAAAAGGACTTGGAAAGTTCAAGGGACCCCCTGTAGCCTTCGACCTAGACCCGGAGGTCCGCCCGATAAGACTCAAACCGCGCAGGGTGCCGTTCGCACTAAAGGACAAAATAGAGGCGGAACTGGACAAACTGGTGGGCCAGGGGATTCTTATTCCTGTTGATTCCGCGGAGTGGGAAACTCCAATTGTAACCGCTCTGAAGGCTAACGGGGAGGTGCGCATTTGCGCTGATTATAAGTGTACAATTAACAAGGCGATCCGCCCTAATGCATACCCGGTGCCGGTGGTCAGCCACCTGCTGGCCAGGCTGAATGGGGGAAAGTGTTTCGCTAAACTCGATTTGGCTCAAGCTTATCAGCAACTCCCTGTAACTCCCGCCACGGCCGCGGCACAAACGATAGTCACACATAAAGGAGCGTTCCAGGTGTCGCGTTTACAGTTCGGCGTGAACTCGGCACCCGGCCTTTTTCAGTCGCTTGTGGAACGCCTCCTGAAGGGGCTGGAGGGGGTGTTGCCTTATTTTGATGACGTGTTGATAACAGGGGGGAGTGAGGCCGAACTGGCAAAGAGATTGGATAAAGTCCTGACTGTCTTCGAGAAAGCGGGGCTACGACTGAGAAAAGACAAATGTGTCTTCTTCGAAACTGAGGTTGAGTTTCTAGGGTTTCGAGTCACGCCAGAGGGTATTAAGCCATCCAAATCCAAAGTAGCCGCCATCAAGAATGCCCCTCGCCCCACATCCAAAACCGAGCTACAGTCATTTCTGGGGCTCCTCAATTTTTACCATACCTTCCTTCCACGGAAGGCGTCCGTGGCCGAGCCACTCCATCGGTTGCTAAAAAAGGAGGAAACATGGGTGTGGGGTGATGAGCAAGAGAGGGCGTTCAAAGAGTTGAAGCATCTCCTAACATCCGAGGCAATCCTAACGCATTTCGATCCCAAACGGCCAGTGGTCTTAGTCTGT
Source organism: Bradypodion ventrale (assembly GCA_035047345.1). Taxonomy (NCBI): domain Eukaryota; kingdom Metazoa; phylum Chordata; class Lepidosauria; order Squamata; family Chamaeleonidae; genus Bradypodion; species Bradypodion ventrale. The sequence continues at coordinate 114,008,787 of JAWDJE010000005.1, read as the reverse complement.
GACGCATCCCCGGTGGGGGTGGGGGCGGTGCTTTGCCACGTGTTGGACGACGGAAGGGAAGCCCCGATAGCGTTTTATTCAAGGTCCCTGTCCCAAGCAGAGCGTAATTACGCACAGACCGACAGGGAGGCACTAGCGATAGTAGCGGGAACCAAAAAATTTCACGATTTTCTGTATGGTCGGCCGTTCAAAATCGTGACTGACCACAAGCCCCTATTAGGAATTTTCACTGCAAGTAAGCCCACACCACAGATCCTGTCCCCAAGAATGCTGCGGTGGGCTATTTTTCTCAACGCGTACCAGCATGAGCTGGAATACCGGCCCGGGAAGGAGATCAGCCATGCCGACGCACTCTCGAGGTCTCCTTTGCCCTTGTCGGGCGTCCAAAAGGAAAGGGCAGAAAGAGATCACCAGGTTTTGTTAATAGAGGTTTTAGACTCACCCCCAATAGTACCAGCCGACATTGCCAGGGCCACAGGTAAGGACAGAACGCTAGAGAAAGTTAGCTCATGGGTACAGAAGGGGTGGCCGGCGTCATCCCCAGGTACGGAATTCGACCCATTTTTTCGAAAAAAAATAGAGTTGTCCCTAGAGAGGGGCTGCCTTTTGTGGGGCCAACGGGTGGTGGTTCCTACGTCCCTGCGACCGAGGGTACTCGAACTGCTGCACGTCAGCCACCCCGGCATCGTCCGGTCCAAGGCGCTGGCCCGGAGTTACTTCTGGTGGCCACAGCTGGACGCGGACATTGAGCACATGGTCGGCACTTGTGAGGCATGCCAGGGCTCCCGACCAGAGGCGGCCCGTCTTCCGCATAGGGAATGGGACACAGCAAGGGGGCCATGGTCCAGGGTGCACGTAGACTTCGCTGGCCCATTCCGAGGAACGCTGTTTCTCCTGGTGGTGGATGCATTCTCCAAGTGGTTGGAGGTTATCCCAGTAAAGAGTACGTCCTCCGCCACTACAATTAGCCAGCTAAGGAGAGTCTTTTCCACGTTCGGTTTACCCGACACTTTAGTCAGCGATAACGCTAGTTGTTTCACCTCCGCTGAATTCAAGGCATTCATGGAGGCAAACGCCATTCGGCATGTCACATCCGCGCCGTTTCACCCCGCCACGAATGGCCAAGTGGAACGGCTGGTGCGAACGACAAAGGATGCGCTGCGGCGCATGGGCCCGGGGGACCTGAATCACCAAGTATGTCAGTTTTTGTTAGCGTATAGGGTGACCCCCTTAGCAGCAGGTTACTCGCCGGCAGAGCTGTTGATGCGGCGAAAACTGACCACGATCCTGTCCAGGCTAGACCCGACGAGAGTCGAGGACAAAGGAAAAAACATAGGGTTGGCAGTCTCGAAAGGTTTCGCCGCCGGCGATCCTGTTCACTGCAGGAACTACGCCAGCGCAGGTCCAGCCTGGGTGCCGGGGACGGTTGTGGAACAGACGGGGCCAGTGTCGTACCGGGTCGAGACTAGCACCGGTCTCCTCTGGAGGAGGCACGCGGACCAACTTAGGCACCGAGTGAGTGGGGGGCCGGTCAGTGGAGCTCAGCAACAGGAGTCAGCGTTAGGGTTCTTCCCCACCCGTCTAGCCCAAGGGGGAGACAGCAGCGGACAATGGTCCCAAACAAGGGGGGAAAGCAGCGGCCCCGACTCATACCCTTTTGATACGCCAGTTCTATCAGAGGCTGGGGAAAGGGGAGAGGAGTTCGCGACCGCTGCCCCCGAATTTAATTCTGATTTTGCTTTTGAGAGCCGGGGGGGTTTTCGGGAGTGTTCCCCCACCCGTCCAAGCGAGAAGAGGGGTTTTTCGTTAGCCCCCAGTGCCCCCGGTTCTTCCCCAATAAAGCACACACCTCCCAACAACGCCGCGGAGCCGCGGCAAGTCACTAACGAGTCTCCCTCTCCAATTACAGGGCAGGAAACCAGGGGACAAAGAGAAGGTAGCAAACCAGGGGGAAGGCAGCCCGCACCGAGACCCCAGCGTGTTCGAAATAAGCCATCTTGGCTGAGAGACTTCGTCTCATCCTAGGGGGGGGGAGTGTGGTTTCGAGACTTCGTCTCATCCTAGGGGGGAGGGATGTTGTGTCCTAATGGTTTGATCCTCCACATGGATAACAATGTATCTGAACCAATGTAACCTTGCCTATGGGCAACAATGTAACCTTCAGCTGTATCACATAAACCCTGTAATAGGACGCGAGCTAATGACCACCAGCTGGCAGCAGCGAGCGTCCAAGCTCTCTTGGTCCAAACTCATCAAAGGCAACAGCGCGGGAAGTTTTCCCGCCACCACCTACACCTGGACAAGAAGGGCGTGACCAGCAATGACGTCACGCAGACAGTAGCCAATGGGCTATCATGGAACCACGTTCAAATGTGTTACTACTGTATATAAAGAGCTATTGATCCGCCATTACCTCATGTTCCCTCTGACCACCATGCAATAAACCTGAGTTAACCCAGCCCGAGGCTGTGTCCTGTGTCTTGGTTTTCATACACCAAAAGGACAGAGGTGCCTGGAGAGCGATGGTCCATAGGGTCGCAAAGAGTCGGAATCGACTGTGCGACTGAACAACAAAATCATTCAAACCTGGCGTGAAGCCACATGATTGGTCAGTGCAGGTAAACAGCCAGGTGATAACTTGATTGGGTAAACAATAGGTACATCTCTGGCGGGAACGCAGTCCCACGATATCTACACAAGAGGAGTATTCACAAAGGGGAAAAAGGGAGGGGGTAACTGGAGGATCGCTAGATCGGATTCATTCACATTTCACTTGGTTACATGTTTGCTTTCATTCACAGTTCGCTTAAGGGATGTGGAACTGCGTCTCCAGACGGAGGAGTTGCCCTTTAGGAAGGAACTAAAGACCTGGCTGGCGGGCCAAGTTTTGGGGTGCGGGTGGGGATGGGGGTACCGTTGGGTGGTTGGTATAGAGAAGTGTGCCTTCCCCCAAGGTCCCTTCTGTTCGTGCGCACCTTTTAGGGGTGGGTTTTTTAACTTTTAACTTTGTTTTATCATGTGTCTTTTATGTATTTACTGTCTGCTATGTAAACCGCCCTGAGTTAGGTTGTACCTGAGTGGGCGGCATATAAGCGTGATAAATAAATAAATAAATAAAAATACACAACAGAAGGTAACAGCATTCTTTGTGCTCTGGCGTCTGATCTAGTCATGCCTGCCACATGACCACGGAAACGGCTGCAGAAGCAGACAGCGCTGGCTCTTCAGCTTTGAAATGGAGATGAGCACTGAACCCTAGAGTCGGATACGGCTGGCTTTCGAGCAAGGGAAACCTTTGCCTTTGTGTTAATATTCTATCAAGAGTCATTGCTGGTTTGGGACAGAACCAGAACAGATGCAGACTGCTCTTTGGCTATCAACAGAGATCCTAAAAGTCGGACACACAACTGGCTTTGGAGCAACTCTACACGCAATTTACTCCAGAGTTAGTACCCACACACACAAGGAAGCTAGATCGGGGCCCAAAACGGAAGTGACGGAGGGTGGCGGAGTTCAGATCTCTATGGTTTGTTAACATAGAAATAAAACCGAAAGGAGACGCTCGAGAATGAGGCTCGCTCACTTCTGCTTTCTATTGCAACCCCAACATACGTCCAAGGACCCCCAGGCCAAGTGAAAGCGCTCCCCGGCTCCTTGCTGGGCTTGTGTGCTGGGGATCGGCCTCCTCCCAACACACTGGATTGGGAACAGGAAGGGGCAGTTCCATTGCGGGTGTGGGTGGGGTGTGGACCTGTCGTCGGGGGGAGCATCGCGGTGGCTCGCATGGCCAGAGGTCCGCGCACCGGGGTGGCGATCGCGCTGGACCGCGCGTCGGCAGCGCTTGCCCCCCATTGCCCTCACGGTGAGCTCAGCCCGACGCGTGTTTGCGGGGATGTTCCTCTCCTCCCTCCAGTCTTGTCTTCCCTGGATGTGGGCATTCACGCGCTCTCGCTCATTGACTTCAGTAAAAATTAGGGACACCTCATGTCAATAATAAATAATGGCAGTGGCTAAGACGCGGACCGGGAGGTCAGCAGTTCGATCCCCGAGTACTGCAGGACGGAGTGAGCTCCCGTCTTTGCCCCAGCTCCTGCCAACCTAGCAGGTCGAAAGCAAGACATTGCAAGTAGATCAATAGGGACCACCTTGGTGGGAAGGGAAACAGCGTTCCGTGCGCTCCGGTGTCTGCTCATGCCTGCCACACGACCACGGAAACATCTGCAGAAGCAGACAGCGCTGGCTCTTTGGCTTTGAAACAGATGAGGACTGCACCCTAGAGTCGGATGCGATTGGCTTTCGAGCAAGGGAAGCCTTTACCTAAAGATCCTTCTTAGAAAGGTGGATCAAATTTGATTATGTCTCAGGCATGATGAGTCAAGGGTTTCTGGGATGATATCAACAGGTTTCGCCCCGTCTTTGTCCCACTTTCGGCCAACCTAGCAGTTCAAAAGCAAGAAATTACAAGTAGATAAATAGGGGCCACTTTGGTGGGAAGGTAAACAGCGTTCCGTGTGCTGTGTGTAGTCATGCCTGCCACGTGACCACAGAAACGTCAGCAGAAGCAGACAGCGCTGGCTCTTCGGCTTTGAAACAGAGATGAGCACTGAGCCCTAGAGTCGGATACGATGGGCTTTCGAGCAAGGGAAACCTTTACCTAACTAACAGGTTATATGCTGCAATTTTGCCTGGGTGGTCACTCAAAGCATTGTCAATAGGTGCTAACCCATTGTTAAATGTGTAATGCCTCAATGTTTTGCATCCATCTTTTGGATGTGGTGCATCAGCTTGCAAGAGAAGTTTTGTTTTGCAACCGCTTGCAACTCAATAGCACCATTCATCATGAATCTCAAACATCTGTCTTGACTAAGATGAGCAAGAGCGTTGTGCCTTTTTAAAAGCTAACTTGTTTTGCTTCACATGAGCTTTGGTGAAGTGCAGCCCACTTGAACCTTTGGCCATAATCTAATTTATGTTTGTATAATTTGCTGGAGCTAATTAATGAGGTGCTGGGGGTGGCTTAGACTGGTTACATGACTGATTGCACAATCAAAATTCACACCCACATCTCATCTATACTTCTTCAAGTGCTGTATTCAATTCTCAATATTGGCTATCATCATGGTGATTAGCCATGAAGATTGCTCTGGGAACAATATAACACAGTAGTCTTCCATTTTCCTTCGGCATTGCAACGTTACACCCAGACCACTGGTTCAATTCCACCACTCTCTGGTTCATCCACTAGCTGAGTTAATTGCAACAGGTTTCACAAGTCGCAATAGGATTCTGGCCTTTAGTTGTAGTCCAACGGTTTAATGTGGCCACCCTTTTGAAAAATTCATATTGATTATTACTGCAAATTGTGTAAGATTTTACAAAATGCCCCTTCAAATGTTTATTTTAAAAGTGTTTCTTTTAGGTCCAACTCTTCTGTTTGCAAAGATTTTTCAAGGAAACGAAGAAGGGAGAAGATTCTATGCTTGTTCGGCATGTAGAGAAAGAAAAGACTGTAATTTCTTTCAGTGGGAAGATGAAAAGGTATGTTTTGTTGTTCAGTCGCACAGTCGTTTCCGACCCTTTGAGACCCTATGGACCATTGCCCTCCAGGCACCTCTGTCCTCCCCCATCCTCCTCAGCCCACCCAGCTCTGTGCCCATTGTGTCTACAATACCATCTAGTCATCTCATCTTTGGCCTCCCCCTTCTTTTGCCCTCCACCTTTCCCAGCATCAAGGCTTTCTCAAGTGAATCAGTATTGTTCATCTAATAACCCTAGAGGGCATGATCAATGCAAAGGTGAACTTTATATCTATCTATCTATCTATCTATCTATCTATCTATCTATCTATCTATCTATCTATCTATCTATATCTATATCTATATCTATATCTATATCTATCTATATCTATATCTATATCTATCTATCTATCTATCTATCTATATCTATATCTATATCTATATCTATCTATCTATATCTATATCTATATCTATATCTATCTATCTATCTATCTATCTATCTATCTATCTATCTATATATATATAATCTATCTATCTATCTATATATATATATCATCTATCTATCTATCTATCTATCTATATATATATCTGTCTATATATATCTGTCTATATATATATATATCTGTCTATATCTATCTATCTATCTATCTGTCTGTCTATCTATCTATCTATATCTATCTATCTATCTGTCTGTCTATCTATCTATCTATCTATTTATATACAGTGCTTACATTTCTTCCCTTAATATCAGCAGACCTAAAAAAATGTTTAATCTTGTGTGTCATGTGACCACTGCAGATGAGATAAGGGACCATCAAGGAATCAGATCATTCCCTCCCCTCAAAAGTATCATACTGCTGTCAAAAGCACTTATTGCCTGCTGAATAAAGTAAGCAAAAGGAGTGTGTGTAGGAGACAAGTTTCTAGCCAAATGCATTTCCAATCTGAGTTTAAACAGAGAGAAAAAATGAAAAGGAACAAGGAAAGGGGAGGTAAAAGGAAAGTAAGCGTACAAAAAATAAATTGTACAGATCTGCATTTAGGTCACAACTTGTAAAAATCAAACATTGATCCTTAACTGTCAGCATTACCAGAGGAAAAGAATATTAAATAGTCTTTCTTTAATTTCATGAGGACTATTAAGAAGCAAAACTGGGATCCTGCCCCCTTTTGTTGAGACCTAAATTATGGAAAGAAAATTTGAAGCTTCGTTTGACTGAATTCTTGAAAATCTTGTCATTTATTATATTCTGTTTATATGTTTCTCATATAGTATATGTATTTATCAGGTATCGGAAGCCAGACTTTCAGCACGGGAAAAGTACAATCAAAGTCACCAGCCATCTTTCTCTCACAGAGACAATGTAGAAAGGTACTGTTTCTGACTATGATTATTTGAGGTTTTAAAAATTGCCATTCTGTTATTTTTCAAACATATAGCTCAATTGCTTTGTGAAAGTTGAGTCCCCCCCACCCCACCCCAATTGCTATTGTACTTCTTTCTTTACAAGGCTAACATATAGACAGTTGGCTTGAAATTAAGAGGTGAGCCAACATTTGAAGAAGCTACTTTTTCAAAACACCTGTGTTCCCATAGACAGGGCAGGTGGAGAACAATTTATCAATAAGTTCAGATGTTGCTTCCTTTCTTGGCAACTCCCTATCTGTTTTCCAGGCTGTGGATATAAATGTCCCATGTCACTGCTAATTGTTTTATTTTTAATGAGCCTCCCTAGACCTTGGGAATGATTGATAACTGCCAGTGTTTACCACCTTTCTGATACTTCCTGCAACAGAAATCCATTAACATAGTTTTGTGTATGAGATTGATGCAGAAACAATTTGTATATTATTTATTTTAGGTTTAAACTTTTTTTCAGGACTTGGAAAAGTTATGTTTGAGGACTACACCACCCCTTAATTTCATGTTTTTTAATATATCAGTGGGTCAGGTTGTATTTAAAATGTATAAATGTACTGTACTTAAAATGTATAAGGAGACAAGTTAAAATAAGGATACTTCAAATATATTTTAAGAGGAGCATTTCTGCTCAGAGTTAAGGAGTAGTAAAATTAGTACAGTGAAACCTCACATAACGACGCGTTCGGGTAGCGACAATTTCGCTTAACGACATGTCATTATGCATTACATGTTTCCCCAGACAATGACGTTTAAATAGCAAACAACGCTAAAAAAAAGTTATACAGGGGACCCCCGTATAACAACTTTTTTTAGCGTTATATGGGAATCCCATAGGAAACCGCAGAACGACGTTTTCTGCATAGCGACGCTACTTTGGGAACCAAGTAACGTCGTTATGCGAGGGTCTGCTGTACTTAAGATTAATAATGTTACAACTATTACTAAGCCTATGATATAGTGCTAGTACAGGATAGTTCTTCTGATCTCACATGCTGTGGCACAGAGCCTGGCAGTGTGGGTGAAGGTGGACCTTTCTTCAGACAGCAACCAACTGTTTGCTGCAACTGTTTGCTGCAACTGTTTGGCTGGCCAGGATACTTGTGGAGCAGCTGAGATATGAACTTGTTCTGAATGTCTCAATAAAAAGGACAGATGCAAAGAATGTGTTCTATGGTTTCAATTTATCCAGTGTCACAGGGGCATTGTCTCTCTGACATTGGTGTCCTTTGGTACTTTCCCTCGAGACCCGCAGAAGGGAGGGCGTGACAGCGGGCTAACATAAATGACCTCCCATCACTTGGTGTCTCACATTGGAGCAGGTACCGGGCCAGGGCAACGTCTCCAAGACTCTGGAGCCAGAAAGGTTTGGGCCCTAGCTAGGTCGGTTTGCTTTTCTGTATCTGACATTCTCTATTTGATGGCCTGTTTAGCCTGGTCATGACTCATGTCCAAAAGCTAACAGCTCAGTCCATCAGCTCCTGCCACCATCTGAGAATTTCCAAGCCCCCAGACATGTCAGCCAAGGGCAGACCTCCAGCCAGACACTTTTGAATTTGTCAAGTAGGAATGAAAGTTGCTCTTCTTTATGAAACACTTTCAAGGTAAGAAGGGAAAGACCAATTCTTGCTGCAAAAGCTTTTAGTTGTAGACATATATCTAAGGGGTACAATGCGTGTAACAAAAATGAAGTTTAACAGATGCAGTTATAGATATGCTTGTTTTCTCCTTTTGTTTCCTAATGTAAGGTACAAGGAATTTGTCACCTTGCCGTTATCGAAAAGGAAGTTCTGTAGAGATTGCCAGCAAGTGCTGCTGCCACCAGAATGGGGGAGACACTCTGGACATCAGTTACTTGGTGACATCTCTGTCGCCCAGCTGAAAAGACCCACCAACCTTCTCAGCCCCCTGGAGAATAAAAAGACAAATGCTCAATATTTGTTTACAGACAGAAGTTGCCAGTTCTTGCTGGACCTTATTGTTACACAAGGATTCAAAAAGGTGCTTTGCGTTGGCACCCCTAGGTAAGAGTCAGAGTGCTGACAGAGTGCTTTTCCTTCCAATAACTTTACTGATGCCAGAGATGTAATTGCTATGTCTAGGATTTCAGCTTTAAGAGGTTCAAAGCAGCTAGTATTGCTTTACTTTAGGGATTCTCTACCTGTGGCACCATTTTATGTGGGCCCCCACTGCCTCCACCACACCAGGAAATGCCATGTGGTGGAGGAAGGGCAAACTGGCCATCTGGCCCCCAAAGCTGTCTGAGGGAATGTGACCCAGCCCCTGGCTTAAAAAGGTTGAGAATTCCTGCTTTAGTTAAAGTTAGGGACTGTGTGGCTCTCCAGATGTTTTTGAACTGCAGCTCCCATATTTGTTATTCATTGGCTATGTTGCATAGGATTGATGAGAATTGTTGTCCAACAGCATCTGGAAGATTTCATTTCCTACCTCTGGATAAAAAAGGATCATTCTGTTAAGGGGCCATTCAACAATTAGGTGATCCATTTTAAAAGGGAAAAATTGACCCCCTCCCCCCCATGTAATCTGACCATAATTTTCACTTCGAACCCCCCTCTCCCTTTAAAATTACGTAATGCAGAGCTTTTGTATCGAAACTCTAATTTTTAGAGCTTTTCACTATTGGTGCCTAATGCAGACTGCATAAGCAATTCAATAATCTCAAATCGGATCAAAATTCCCAGAGATAATTTTTAAACCTAAAAAAGCGCCATGTTTTAAAACCACAACAGCTCCAAATTGATTACGTAATCTTTGACCTGACACCCCCCACCCCACGTAATTTTCCGTAATTCAGATGGCAGACCCCCTCCCCCCCTCGAGGATCACGTAATTGTTGAATGGCCCCTAAATAATGAAAAAGTGGCTGCAAATACATACATACACACTTAAAATGGTTTACGTCTAGTTTATTCTCAAGTTGTTGCCCAGATATTATTGGAATATGGATGTCAGAAGCTTTAAACAGCATGATCAATGGGGTTTCTGAAAGTGGCAGAATAACACCACCCGGAGACTAGAAATTAGGAATGACTGGTAAGGAGAGCTATTTGATATGACACATAGTTTTGCATGTTGGTAAGCATATCCTTGCATCAAATAGAAAGGAGACAGGCTGCCAAGATGTGAAGAATAAGTATCATATATTAGACTTCTGTACGAGTAACTAGCCATTTACATTGCATGCAGAAAGATAACAGATCCAATCTCTGGTATCTCCAGTTTAAAAACTTCTCCCATTACCAGGTCTCAAAAAGAGCTTAGGCTGATGTCTTAGATCAGGGGTCCCCAGCCTTTTTTGCACCATGGACCGGTTTCATGCTAAACAATTTCCCCACAGATTTTCCATCCAATCCCACCACATGGGGGTGGTGGGATTGGATGGTGCAGGTGCATAATAAAATATGATAAAGTGCACAGGCAGGGGAGGAGCCCCGCTGTAGCTCAAAAACAAGGAGGAGTGCCCCAGCTGCATGAGGTGTCACACTGCACACAGGCAGCGGGGCAGAGCCCCACTGTAGTTAAGCAACGTGGAGGAAAAGACCGGCCACCTGCCTATCTGCTGTGTCTGAAGCCCGTGCTCTTGCTCCATTCACTGGGCAGACCCGGCGGAGCATGTTGAGGGCAGAAGGCTGCTCTTGGGGCTCCCAGTGCCACCCACCCCTGTGGCCCGGTTCAGGACAGCCCGTGGCCCATTATCGGTTGGGGACCCCTGTCTTAGATCACTGCTACAGATAGACCAGGCAAATGTAGAATATATAGTCTGAATATATTCATGTGCACTGATGTTAGTTTAATTGTGTCACTGTATCCATGGTGTGTCAAAGAATATATTCATGTGCACTGATGTTAGTTTAATGGTGTCACTGTGTCTATGGTGTGTCAAACAGAGTGCATAACAGAGAGAGAACCACTGGATTACGCTATTGGTTCTGCCCATTAGACTTACTCTACTTTCTGCCCCTTCTTCCTCCTGTAAATGTGGAATTTCAGATATTCAGATTATCTCCCATAACAAACAATTATTTATTTCATATATTGTTGTAAAGTAATGTGACCCCCAGGGTTTGACAAGTGCATTTATATTTAGCCTGTGCATTGAAATGGAAACTGGATGTTTTCCAGCAGTAGTTTCCCCCTCGTGACATCATAAAGTGGAAGTAGTGACAGACTTTACTTTCCTAGGATCCAAGATCACTGCAGATGGTGACTGCAGCCATGAAATAAAAAGTTAATTAATTCTTGGGAGGCAAGCTATGAGAAACCTAGGGAAGATAATAAAAAGTAGAGACATCACCCTGCCAACAAAAGTACAGTGATACCTCGCTTAAAGAGCATAATGCATTCCACGGGATTGCTCTCTAAGCGAGTTTGCTCTTTAAGTGAAACACCATTGTAAGTGACCTATTGTGACGTCTGGCAGGAGGATTGCAAACCCTGATTTAGTTGTTAAGCGAGTTTTTGGTTGGTTTTAGTTGTTAAGCGAGGCGACCATTCAGAGAAAATTCTGCTCTTTAAGCGAGTTAGTCTCTAAGCGAGGCACTCTTTATGCGAGATTTTACTGTATGCATAGTCAAAGCAGTGGTGTTCCTAGTAGTAATGTATGGTTGTGAGAGCTGGACCATAAGGAAGGCTGAACGCAGAAGAATAGATAACTTTGAAATGTGTTGCTGGAGGGGAATTTTGAGGGTACCTTGGACAGCAACGAGACAGATAAGTCGATCTGAAGGAAATTAACCCTGACTGCTCCTTGGAAGGACAAATATTGAAGATGAAGCTAAAGTACTTTGGCCACCAAAAGAGAAGAGAGGACTCACTTGAAAAAGCCTTGATGGCGGGAAAGATTGCAGGCAAAAAGAGAAGGGGGCGGCAGAGGATGAGATGACTAGATGGCATTGTAGAGCTGAGCGGGCTGAGGAGACTGGTGGAGGATAGGGGTGCCTGGCATGTAGTGGTCCATGGGGTTTCAAAGGGTCGGAATTGACTGTGCAACTGAACAACAACAAATTGCTGGAAAACATCCAGTTTCCATTTCGGTGCACAGGTTTTTTGCTGCGGACCTCAGAGAAGATAGTTTGCAGCAGTTTCTAGAAATAGGATGTTTCCTGTTTCAAACCTTTTTCTTGAGAGCTTTAGAGGTTTTCTTCTTCATGAAGACTGTGACCACAGATACCACCTCAACATAGAAAATGGCTTCCGATACGTTGGTTGCAGAGGGTGAAATTCTGCGTTTTGGGTACTGAGTCTGGAAAAGAATGTTTGTATATGTTGCATACTATATCATTACTGGCTATTGTCTGTTGTGTATTGAAGATTTAGTTAGCATCATGTTTTTTATGTTTATTTTTCAGGCTTCATGAGCTGATTAAATTCCAAATACCGTGTAAACAGAAGATCAGTATTAAGAGCCTTTTGTTGGATATTGATTTCAGGTAGTTTTTTATTCTGTCGAGTAGTCTCTTCATTTAGAATTTAACTTCTGTTCATGATCCAATTTACCCTATTTGCTGGACTTTAAAACTCACTTCCCTCCCTTAAAATACACTGGAAAAGGAGAGTGCATCTTAAATATATAGTGGGCTATTTTGGTAATAATTGGATGTCTTATATTTTGATGTGTCTTATATGCCGGCAAATATGGGTATTTCCTAGCTTGTTCACTGCACTGGGTATGGGACCATGGATACAGTAGTGCATCACATCTGGAGGTCAGATAGGGTGGGGTTGCCCTGTGCTGCATAGTTAAAGCATTCTTAAACTGCTAAGGGCAAGCATCCATACTGAGAGTCTGAGTAATTTTGTATAGCATTGTGATTATGATTGCTTCTGATGCTAGTGTACCATGACGTCAGAAAATGCCCTTGAGCATTGCTTTGTGCAGCAAACAAGGTGGCCAGAAGGTTGATGAGAACTGGGAAAATCTGCAGTATGGAGGGATGCAAAGAAGGTCACTTCAGGAATAATGCAGATTAGGTAGTAGCAAAGAAAGAGAACTTGTGTGGGAAAGTAGGGATGGTATGGAAATGTTCATATTTTAAACTACAACTTCTTGAATCCCCAACTAATCTGGGAAATGTGTGTGTGTTGTAGACCAAAGAAAGGTACATTTCCCAGCTCTAGTAATAGTTGAAATAAAACATTTAACTTGCTCACCTGAACTAATTAACCAGAACTTGACAGAAGATTTCATTTGTTTTGAATGTTATGGGAATAATTATTTTGCAGGTATTCTCAGTTCTATACAGAAGAGGAATTCTGCCACTATAACATGTTTAACCATTATTTCTTTGCTGGAGAGGTAAGAACACTTAAAATTTGTATGAAATAGTTTTCATTGCAGAGCATGCCACTCATAAAACATGATGGCCAAAATCTTGTTGGTTAATGTAGTAAATTATGGTAAAATAGGCCCATTGAATGAATGAAGATTTGGTGGGTCAGCTCCCCCATACGTCCCTTTGATTTAAATGGTCCTACTCAAGGTCACAGAAGAGGCCCATTTGAAACCTCAGAACTTACGAAGAATTGACTCACCAAATCTCTATAGATTCAATGTGCTAAGCAACAGGATTTTGGCCATTTTGAAATGAATGTTGAAAGACTATGGTTAAAGAAAGTGTAACTGCCTTTTTGTGGGAATTCTAAAAGGCTGGCATTATATTGTGAATTTTTTCCAAGTATCCTACTGTTTCTCAAAGTGGCTAAACAAAAATTCAATAAATATACCAAATCATTTGTATGTATGTATGTATATATGTATGTATGAATGAATTTGTCTTTCACTCAGAGCATTCCTTTGAAAAGTAGAACATTTGGGGACTATATTTGTGTTTCTTGAACAGCGACTTCATGTACCACATAGACATTTGCTTTTGAATCTGATGGAATTTCCAAAAGCATATTTTGGTGGGGCTTATTGTAAAAAGAAAGGAGCCAGCATTTTCACAACATTCCACCTATTCCTAAAATAGTTCATTGTTTGCTACAAAAGTTTGCCATTGAATTTCACTATTATCTTTCAGGCAGCTTATGAAGTGTGTCGGAAATTCTTGCAGCAAGACAACGGTGAAGATGTCATAATGGTGGCTGACCCTCCATTTGGAGGCTTGGTTGAAGCCCTTGCTTTTAGTTTTAAAAAGCTGATTGCAATGTGGAAGCAAACAGGAAGCCCAGGTAAACTGTTTTCATTATGATGGAATGGGTATTTGATTTTAGGAAATGATGACAACTTTGGTGGCAGTGTTCTGAATTCAGAATTTTAGATGGACAAAAAGAAGCCATTAGAGACCTTCATCCTACAGTAGACATCTGCTGGCAGAATGAGAGATTAAAGTGGAATTGGAAGGAGCAGTTCCTTCTACCCAGCGGAGTCTCTTCATGTAGGCCCTAGAAATAACCAGAAGGCAGAGAGAATCCTCAAGAGTTGCTTTTTGAGCAGAATGGAAGATTGCAGTGAGAAAGAGAGAAGATCTTGTCATAGTAATGTCCACCCACTAGCAAAACATCAGATTTAGGTCAATATCTTCAATGAATTACAAGGTTTAAAATAAGATGTTTCAAGTGCTTTTTCTTGAGTAGAGTGTGGCGAACAGAAGGATTTGTTCACCATCATTGCAGAGTGCAGGACATGTAATAATGGGCTGAAACTACAGGAAGCCAGATATAGGCTGAATATTAGGAAGAACTTCTTCACAGAGTAGTACGACAGTGGAACCAACTGCCTCGAGAGGTGGTGAGCATTCAAGAGAGAATTGGTCAACCATTTGTCATATCTGCTTTGATTCAGATTCCTGTATTGACTCAATAGCCTAAAAGGCCCTTTCCAACTCAGTTATTCTTTAATAATGAAGGCAATGTTTGCAACGAACTGCAGGTTTAAATTATAGTGTGCCCTATTACACTTTCAGCTTAACGGAGTTGCCAGTGACCAGAAGATCAAAGGAGTATGACTAAAACAAAAATATTTACAACTTAAAAAGGAATCTGAGCTATTGTGCTGACTGTAACATTTTATAATTTGTTCTTTTTAAAAAAATCTTTTGTATGCTAGATGCTTCCAGCAAAGAGTTACCAATGCTGTGGATATTTCCATACTTCTTTGAATCACGCATTCTGGAGTTTTTCCCACACTTTACAATGTTGGATTATCAGGTATGGACAAAGAGAACTGACAGGTATTACACAGTAGGAAAAATAAACTGGTTTGTTATAAACTTTGGCGAACCCGTTTGAGATGTTCATTACAGTGATATGAATGTTAATGGAATATGTACTCGCACTTTATTTTAATGCTTTCTTTGAAGATTTTTCATTGTGCATTCAGCTGTTTTGTTAAATAATTTTCTAAATCGTTCTCTCCCTCCCTCTCCCTCTCCCTCCCTCCCTCCCTCCCTCTCTCTCTCACACACACACACTCACTCACTCACACAGAGACAATCTTTTTTTGAGGATGATCTGAGGACTACTCAATGCATTGGGTTTACATTATACTCAGATTTTCCAAACATATATTTTCTGTTTCTGTTTGAAGAAAGATAAAATATAAAAAATAATATCTGTGTATAGCACACTTTTTCATGGCAATAATAATCTCTAGTAATTTATTTTACTTTGGCTGGGAGTCAGTAGAGGGTGGTACAGCCACTGGAATCTTCCTGCTGTGATGGCAGCTGCCTTTTGGAGGGCATCCCTGGAGAGCTGCCTCTTTCAAGGATTTTTGTGTGCGTGTCTTTGTCTGCCTTCTGTAGAGGTAGATTTAGATATTGTTAAATATTGCATTTGCATGTTTTATGTGCTATATTGGTTTTTTGAAATGAGATCTGGTGTAGAGAACAGTCATAGTCGTCGCCGTCATCGTCATCTAAACACACCTGTGGTGTCATCCTAGAGAGATTATTCTTTAATACTATTATACTATTTTTGTTGTAAAGTATATTGTGAATTGTATTATTATTATTGCTGTATCTTATCATAATTTTGCTTTGTTATATTCTCATGTATATTTCATGTACAGTCAACCCTCACATAACAACGCATTCGGATAACATCATTTTCGCTTAACAACTCGTCGTTATGCACCACGTGTTCCCCTGCATAACAATGTTTTTAGTGTCGTTGTCCGGACAACAACGCTAAAATAACCAGACAACGATGCTAAAAACGTCGTTATGCAGGAAACACAATAGAAACCCGCATAACAACAAAAATCGCTTAGCAATGCTACTTGGGGAACAAAGTAACGTCGTTATGTGAGGGTCTACTGTATTATTGTTTATTGCATATCATGTTTGTATATTGTATTTACTTTTGTTTGGAAGCCACCTTGAGTCGCACTTGTGCGAGTAAGACGGGTACAAACTTAATAAATAATAATAAATAATAATCTAGATCCTGCCCACTGAATTAAATATGGAAATAGTGCCCTCCTTATACTGTATATAAGAATGGAACTATGTGCGTATATATGTTTCAGCTTTTATTGCTGGGAGTTCTGAGAAGAAGTTTGAAGGACATGTATCTAAAATATATATAGATATATAGATGGAGAAGCAGGTGGGAAAATATATAAGGTTTTCTTTTAATACTGATTTAAAACTTTCCAGTAGTGATGTATGGTTGTGAGAGCTGGACCATAAGGAAGGCTGAACGCAGAAGAATAGATGCCTTTGAAATGTGGTGTTGGAGAAGAGTCTTGAGAGTACCCTGGACAGTGAGGAGAACAAATAGGTCTATCTTAGAAGAAATCAACCCTGACTACTCTTTGGAAGGTCAAATAGTGAAGATAAAGATAAAGTACTTTGGACATCAAATGAGAAGAAAGGATTCACTTGAGAAAGCTTTAATGCTGGGAAAGGTTGAGGGCAAAAAAAGAAGGGGGTGGCAGAGAATGAGATAGCTAGATGGCATTGTTGATGCAATGGGCACAAAGCTGGGTGGGCTGAGAAGGGTGGAGGATAAGGGGTGCCTAGCGTGTGGTGGTCCATGGGGTCTCGAAGGGTTGGAATCGACTGTGCGGCTTAACAACAAAAACTTTACTTATAAAACTCTCTTGTCTCCTCTTCCCTCAACTCAACCTTTATCTTCTAGGTGGACTATGACAATCATGCACTGTATAAACATGGGAAGACTGGTCGTAAACAGTCTCCAGTTCGGATTTTTACCAACCTTTCTCCAAGTTTGATCATGCTTCCTGAGGAAGAAGGATATAGGTAAGATTTTGCTCACCGGAGCCAAGTTAAAAAGTTTTATTTTTGTAATGTATTATTGCTATTTTTCATTAGTACTTTAAAAAAAAATATTGATGTGATTTAATGAGTTATCAGTTTATTGAGTTTTAATACTCAGTCTATTTCATTAGCAATAGTGAAATAGCCTTTGGAGATGGAGACAAATAATTTCACATTGTTCCACTCTGTCTGCTAGGTTTTGCTCTCTCTGTCAGAGATCTGTCAGTTTGGAAAATCAACATTGTGAAATCTGTAGTTCGTGCCCATCCAAAGTAAGTATCTCTGAATTTCGGGTGGGTAGGCAGATAATTTGAGAGAGCAGGCTAAAGATACAGTCCTATGCTGATTTTGAAATTAAGCCCCATTGAAAACAATGGGAATTATAATTAGAGTCTGTGAATTCCTTCAGTTTTTGATAACTATTGCTTCTTCTTCTTTCGTTTCCTGATCTAACCCTGGACTGCCGAAATGAAGCCACTTTCTTTTCTTTGTCAAACCCAAGTCCTCATCGGTGCATTCCTCTGGCAGCAATTGACAGACCAGTAAATGAGCTAGATTCTGTATCTCTCCACATTGACACCGCCTGTTGTCTGCCAGCAGTCCCTACTTGAGCATATTGGTCTTGCATTTCGGGACTCCATCCCTCAGCCTATTCAGGGTCCTCCAAGTAATGTAGGGGAAGTTGAGATAATTATTGCTGAACCTGTAGTATTGGCTTTATTTACTTACAGCAGAAAATAAAGTGAAACAAGATGCATTCTTGGGAAGATCAGAGGAGAGGGCTTAGTGGGAGTGAGAAACAGGGTGACAGGCAGCAGTGCTTGTTGTTCCTGTGTCCCATCTCTCAGTCACAGCCCTTACATTTGTGCTTCCAGCCCAGTTGGTAATGAGCTGGCATGAGTGCTCATTTTATAAAGGAAAGCAGAATGGGAAGAAAATGCCCTTTCTTTCTCCATAGAAAACCCCAGAATCTCTCTAGGAAGCCATCCCAAGGACCACAACTTTTGGGAATCCCTACAATGTTAGGATCTAGCCACATTGGAGGTGGGGCTTTACAGAAAGCCCTACCTGTCCAAGAGAACAGAGGGCTTTCTGTCCTTGTTGTGCAGTAGGCCCTGGCCAAATATTTTCTGTACGACTCAAGAAGATGACAAGCTGCCATACATTGGGAAATTGTAGCTAAATGTACCTTTATTGGCAAAATATTCATCACAAAATATTCTCTACGTGTTGGCTACCTCTAACTATGTGCACGCACGCAACACACTTAGAGTACACACACAAAAACTCAAGGCGAACACATTCCAAGATATCTGTTGTTATGTATTGTAGCTTTTGAGACACCCTGTTCACACTTATTTCTATAAGGTGAATATACTGAGATAACATTTTCCCCTTTCCAGTCAAATAAGAGATTTTAAGAGGGGTTCTATAGCAATGAAAATGAAAAGAACAGAGACTTTAAATTAAAAGCGGGAAGTAAATAGAATAAAAACTGAAGAGCTAATGCTGCTTAATTTGAATGAATGGATGGATTAATGTTATTTATTTCAAATAGGATGGGAGACGGTGGAGGCACTGCCATCTTTGCAAAAAATGTGTAAAACCTTGTAAGTATTTTAAATCACATTTTCAGCAGAGAGTTTGCAATCAGGAGAGAGATAATTCAGACTAGTATTTATGTTTCTGTGTTCCTGTACTCAGTCAGTTAAATCTACTTATATAGTACACAACCCGGAAGTAAAGCTTTGCAAGTAATGACATCACCTGTAAAATATTTTACAGTGGAACCCCATATAACGGATGCCTCATATAACGAAAAAATCGTACAATGAAGAGGATTTGCACTAACCACTATACCCCATATAACAATTTTTTTAGTTCTACAAAGCAATGCATCTCTATGGAGGGGGGATCGTACAACAAAAATCCCTATGGGATGCATCGTACAAAAAAAAAATTGTATGATTTTTCCCATAGAGATTTTCGTTATACGATGCAACCCATAGGGATTTTCGTTACACGAGGCATGTTTTGTATAACAAAAAAAAATCATGTAATGAAGTGCCTCGCAGAACGGACTTTTTTTTGTTATGCGGGGTTCTACTGTACTTCTTGGGGAAATGAGGCCAGTGGTATCATGCTTTGCACAAAAGATAGGTAACAGTAGCTGAAATCCTATTCCATAAGTTACACCATAAGGCTAATGATGTCATTAGCCACAGCAGTCTTTTGGAAATAAAATACATTTGTACAGGGGCAGGAGAGAGAGAAAAAATATATAGAGGCTCCTATGGAATCAGTTGGACTGAGGAGGGAAAGTCTTTCATTTCTGAGAATTGTTACCATGGCTAATGATGTCATCAGTATTTAAAGCTTTCAGCAACTTTTTCATTTTTTCCTAGCACAGGGGGGCCCAAACTTTTTGGGCCGCGGGCTGGTCGCGTGGTTCAGGAGGCTGGTCACTTTGGCTCGGGGTCCAGATCTGGCCCCTGATGCCAATTAATGCCCTTGTTGCTCCTGGAAGCGGAAGTAAAAGGTGCCCGTACAGGCACGTTTTACTTCCGCTTCCAGGAGCGACGAGGGCTTTGCAGGCCGGATGAATTTGCGTCAGGGGCCGGATCCAGCCCGGGCCATAGTTTGGGCACCACTGGCCTAGCAAGTAGTGCTTACTCCTTAGTCCTGAAACTTTGCAGTCAGAATTTGGTAAGATTTTAATATGTTTAACTAGTTTTAAAATAAATTTTAAAAGTAATGAAAATGCTAAGTTTAATCAATGATTTATTCTTCAAATAGCAAGTAGAAGCAACAAAAACAAGTGGCACATTTTAAAACACATTCAAAACTTGTTAGCAAAATGAAACACAAAGAAGGAAAAATAGAGGGGGAGAAATGAAAAACATTGTAGCATTTAAAGATCTGTATTACCATAACCTTTCATGAATCAAAGACTGCCTTTTCAGACATAAGGAGTGCACTTAGATCCATGAAAGCTCACAGTAAAATAAGTCTTATTAGTATCACAATATTTAGCATTTTCTCTTCTTTTGTTTTCACTTTTCCTTTTCTGTTTTAATTTTGCCAGTATTCTAACACAACAGCTTCTTTGGAAAATAATGTTTGTAAACAAGTCTCAAAAGAAAGAAACTGTATGAATGAGAGACTGTGACAGAAATCAAGAGATGTATTCTATGTCGTGGAAGAACTTGGATCAGGGGTTCCCAACCTTTTCCTGCCAGGGGCCTGACCACACACCCGCCACTGGTGCTCGCATTTGCACCGTGTTTCTGGGTGTTTTCCCCACCTCCACCACTTCTCTTGGAAGAAGGAGCAAGAGAGGAACATTTTTGACCTATCTTTGAAATTTTTGCCACATTTTCGCGACGTTTCGGTGCGGAAACGTGGCAATTTCAGCACTTCCAGTGATGTCAGGGCACTTCTCTCTCTCTCTCCTGCCCCCCTCTCACTCACTTACTCACTCACACACACACACACACAGAGGCATCTTTAATGTCTAGAATTCTCTTACTCCACAATTTTATTTTACCCCTTTCAGAATTCTAAATTACCCCCTTTATTTTGCAGCTTGGGTCCATTGCAATGTTTGCAACAGCTGTGCTCTGCCAACTCATTCCTGTATGGATGCTAACATGGGATGTTTTATTTGTGGGGCTGCAGACCATAAGCGCACAACCTGCCCTAACCGGCAAGAAACTGGGAGAGATGACCAGTAAGTCTGTCATGAGAATGCATTTGTTGGTTTATTTCTCAGGAAAAGTAGTCTATCATTTATTTTCCACACACAAAAATAGAGGAGGCAAATGGAAACTTGAAATGTTTCCAATAAGGTGAAACTTGCATGTTCTTCTTAGTGTGAATAAGGACCATGAACATTACAATGTGGGAATATTAGAATGTGTTTGTTGAATATTGATTTTTTTTAACTGTGTGCGGTGCAAAAAAAAGCTTAACACTACAAAGTGCTTCATTTCATTTGCTTTATGTAACATTTTAGTAAAGTTCAAAGCAGGGAGTTATATATGTATTCTACTTAAATTGTTCAGGTTGTTTAATATGGACTGTGTATTTGTGTTTTTTTAAAAAAAATCTATTCCACCTTTCTAAAAAATATTGCTCTCTGTGCTTCTGAGCCAGTCAGTTGCTAATTGGACATGATGTACATTTAATTGCTGATTAATTACAAGTATGTACATAGTGCAGTACATTTTCAAGCTCTATTTTATAAAAATGCATATATCTGGTCTAATATAGTGGACCCTCGAATAACGACGTTACTTGGTTCCCCAAGTAGCGTTGCTATTCGAATAACAACAAAAAAAGTTATTCAAATAACGACGGTAAAAATAAGGTAAAAATAATAAAAATAATGACATTCGAATAATCACATTGGGAGCGTCGTAGCGTCATTAATCGAAAACAACGCTATTCAAACGCGTCGTTAATCGAGGGTCCACTGTATAATGTATGCTAAATATATAATATTAGCATGCATATCAGACAGTAGATAAAAGACAAAAATATTTTGGCGCCTTAAAAACCATCTGCTGTATTTTAATGTTAGCTTTCATGGATCAATTATTTTCTCAGACACAACTTTTTTGTCTTTTGTTTTTGTTTTGCTCCATTTACTGCATTATATGTTTACACAGACTAACATGGCTGCCGTTTCAAAAATTTCAACAGGTTCCACTTATCCCTCATAAACAGACAAAGAAAAATAAAGAATATTTTATTATTGTTGGGAAATTCTGTGTTTTAGACAAGAACAATCTGTTGTTCCAATATTGCTTTTCAAAATGACCTAATAAATTTCAGAACAGTAGTATGAGCTTTTGGAATTTGTTAAACTTTTTTAAACTCTTAATTATATAATAAAATTTCATATTTCCAGTCTTCTGGGTTGGAAAAGTTAGTAACTTGTATTGTCTTGTTTTGCAGACAGAGCAAAAAGGCAAGGCAAAAGAAGAAAAAAGTGAATGTCATGAAAATAACAAGCACAAAGAAGATGAAAACCACAAAACGAAGAAAAAGCAAGAAATAGAGAAACTCACTTTAGTGTCTCGCACGGAAGACAAGAACGAGTCGCAATAAGGACTAACACAGGTTTATTCTTGGATGGCCAGGGTGAACATGTGGTAATGGCGGAGGTACATCACATCATATACAGTAATGAAACACATTTGAATCTGGTTGCACGGCGGCTCATTGGCTGCCACCGTTGGGGGCGTCGACTTGAGGCACGCCCCCCTCTTCTGTAGTTCTTCATGCGGAGAAGTTCCCGTGGCTGTCCGTGATTTGGGGATTGAACCATGTGAGTATGAACGCTCGCACCCGCCCTTGCTGGGCGGCTCGCTCGCGTTCCTTTAGCAGCTGTGATACATTGTGATATGGGGCTGGTTACATTCATTTACTTAAAGCGACAGTGTCCTTGCATACACAACATCCCTCCCCCCTAGGATGGGACGAAGTCCCTTAACCATTGTGGCTTCCCGCACGTGCGTCTGGGGCGCGTGTCAGTTTGCCCTAACACAGGGGAGCCCGTGGCTCCTGGTCCCGCGCGGTCTTGTCCTGTAATGTAAGGTGGGGACTCGTTAGTGGTTCTGTGATGAGGCTGCGGTGACCTTGCCTGTGGGGACGGGAATGGAATGAACAGTTGGGAAGTGAACCCTTGCCTACCGCCTGTAGGGCCCGGGGACCCCCCTAGCACGAACTTCGGGACTGACGATGAGACCCTTGTGGCCCCGCTGTCTCCCGCTGCCTGTTCGGGGGTCTGGGGATTTGCGGCTGGCGAGATTCCGCTGGCTGCCTGTCTTTGTGGCGCTTGTCTCTTGGGGGCCGGGGCTATGGTGTACTCTAGCATGCCCGTGCTGCGGGGACTGGAGGTACCAGGGGCTGAACTGAAACCCCTCTTCTCGCTAGGACGGGTGGGGGACCACTCCGCTAACTCCCCCTGGTACGGAAAATCATAGTCAAACTCTTGGTCCTGGTCATAGTCGGGGACAAACTGATTCCTCTCTTTCATTTCGGCCTCGTGCGCCTCCGTGTCTCCCCCTTGGGTAACGCGGGTGGGGGAGGACCCTAACGCTGATTTCCCCTCATTGGTGACCCTTTTTCGGAGCTGGTCGGCGTGCCGTCTCCACAGTAGCCCTGAGCTAGTCTCTACCCTGTAGGACACTGGTCCTGTCTGCTCGATGACCGACCCCGGTACCCACGCCGGCCCCGAGGCCGCGTAGTTCCTACAGTAAACCGGGTCCCCTGTGGCAAAGTTCTTGGAGTCCCCCCCCCAAATTTATATTTCTCCCCTCATCCTCCACCCTGGACGGATCCATCCGGTCAAACAGCGTTGCCGGGCGTCTCTTCATAAGCAGCTCAGCTGGGGAGAATCCTGAAGCTAAGGGGGTGGTCCTGTAGCTGATTAGGAACTGGCACAGGTGTAGGTTCAGGTCGCCGGGGCCCATGCGCCGCAGTGCGTCTTTCGTAGTGCGCACTTGGCGCTCTACCTGACCGTTTGTGGCGGGGTGGAATGGGGCAGCCGTGATGTGCCTGATTGCGTTCCTCTCCATGAAGGTTTGGAACTCGGTCGACGTGAAGCAACTCGCGTTGTCGCTCACGAGGACGTCTGGCAGGCCGAAGCACGCAAAGAGTTTACGCAACTGCTTTATGGTTGTCGCGGAGGAGGTGCTGCTCACGGGGATTACCTCCAACCACTTGGAGTAGGAGTCGACAACCAGTAGGAACGTTGCCCCACGGAAGGGCCCCGCGAAGTCGACATGGATACGGGACCACGGTCCGCGGGCCGTGTCCCACTCTCTATGGGGTAGCCGGGGTTCCTCGGGCCGGGAGCTCTGGCAGCTCTCGCACGTGCCCACTAGGCGCTCTATGTCCGCGTCTATCTGTGGCCACCAAAAGAAACTTCTAGCTAGGGCCTTGGACCGCACGATCCCTGGGTGGCTGGTGTGCAGTAGCTTCAGCACCCTTGCCCTTAACTTTTCTGGGATAACCACCCGCTGGCCCCAGAGTAGACAGCCCCTTTCCAGGGAAAGTTCTACCCTGCGCCTACAGAACGGCTTGAACGGTTCCTCTGGGGGAGTAGTGGGCCACCCTTTCCTCACCCATGAGCTAACTTGGGCTAGGATCTTGTCGGCCGCCGTGGCTTTGGCGAGGTCGGCCGGAACAATGGGGGGTGAGTCGAGGGACTCAATTAACATAACCTGGTGGTCCTGCTCTACCTCGCATGCCGGGTCCCCCATGCTGGGGAGGGGAGACCGGGACAGTGCATCCGCGTGGGAGATCTCTTTCCCCGGGCGGTAGACTAACTCGTACTGATAAGCGTTGAGGAATATGGCCCAACGCAACATCCTGGGGGACAGTATTTGGGGAGTGGGTTTGCCGGTAGTGAAGATTCCCAGAAGCGGCTTATGATCCGTCACTACCGTAAACTCGCGGCCGTATAGAAAATCATGGAATTTTTTGGTCCCTGCAATTATGGCCAGGGCCTCCCTATCCGTTTGCGCGTAGTTGCGCTCAGCCTTTGAAAGGGACCTAGAGTAATATGCCACCGGGGCCTCCCGCCCGCTCTCTAACACGTGGCACAGGACCGCCCCCACCCCCACCGGGGACGCATCACATACTAGTACTACTGGCTTCCTTGGGTCAAAATGTGTTAGGACCGCGTCTGAGGAGAGGAGTGATTTCAGTTCTCGGAAAGCTTTCTCTTGTTTGTCCCCCCACCGCCAAACCGCGTCCTTTTTTAGTAAGGCGTGCAGTGGCTCCGCAACCGATGCTTTCCCCGGCAGGAATGAATGATAAAAGTTAAGGAGCCCCAGGAACGACTGCAGCTCCGGCTTTGCGGTGCGGCGAGGGGCGTTCTGTACGGCCGCAACCTTGGACTCTGAGGGTCTGATCCCTTCTGGGGTTACTTTGAAACCTAGGAACTCAACCTCCCTCGCAAAAAACACACACTTGTCCTTCCTTAGGCGAAGCCCCGCTTTCTCGAAAACCGAGAGAACCCCATCTAGTCTTTTCGCTAGTTCTACCTCGCTCCCCGCTGTTATCAGCACATCGTCGAAGTATGGTAGAACTCCTGGAAGCCCCTTTAAAAGGCGTTCCACGAGGGACTGAAAAATCCCGGGGGCCGAGTTCACGCCGAACTGAAGGCGCGTTACCTTAAATGCCCCCTTGTGCGTCACGATGGTCTGCGCAGCGGCAGCGGCTGGGGTCACTGAGAGTTGCTGGTAGGCTTGGGCCAGGTCTAACTTGGCAAAACACCTCCCCCCATGAAGTGTGGCCAGCAGGTGGCTGACCACGGGTACCGGGTATGCATTTGGCCGAATGGCCTTATTAATCGTACATTTATAGTCTGCACAAATCCTGACCTCCCCGTTTGATTTAAGGGCCGTTACAATCGGCGTCTCCCACTCGGCCGAATCAACTGGAACCAAAATCCCTTGCCCCACCAATTTGTCCAGTTCCGCCTCGATTTTGTCCTTGAGTGCGAAAGGCACCCTCCTTGGCTTAAGGCGGATGGGCCGGATTTCTGGGTCCAACTCGAATGAAACTGGGGGCCCCCTGTAAGTACCGAGCCCCTTTTTGAAAACGTCCGGGTGTGCATTGCAAACGTCCTGCATTGGGTCAGTCTCAGTGGCGTGGATGCCGGACAGTTCTATTCCCAGGGGAGCAAACCACTGCGTTCCTAGGAGGCAACACTTCCCCCCCTTGAGGACCACTAGGGGCAGTCTTTCGGAGAGATTCTTGAACTTCACCTTGAACTTCCCCACCCCCAACACCGGGATCCCGTTTCCCTGAACGTCCCGCAAATGGGACCGCATGGCCCGCAGCTTGGGCCGAGCCTCTGGGGGAATGCGCATGTACTCCCTCTGGGACAGTATAGAGTAGGACGACCCTGAGTCTATTTCCATTTTTACGGGGCGCCCCTGCAACTGTACCTCCACGTAGAATCGCCGGTGCTCCAGGGCCACGCGGCGTACGCCGTCCTCGCCGTGAACGGTGGAAACCTTCCTGGAACCGGCCGCCTTCTGCTGGTGGTGCTGGGGATGACTGGAGCCGCCTTTGTCCTCGGTTCGCCCGCGCCTGCATACTCGGGCGATGTGTCCCTTTCGACCGCAGTTGTGGCACTCGGCCTTGCGGAAAGGACACCTCGTGCGGTCGTGGGCCGCGCCACAGCCGTCGCAGCGGCGGTCTTGCCGCTCTCGGTGTTGCCGCCGCTCCCCACGCTTCCGTACCTTCTGGACGCCGTCGTCGTCGCTGGTGTAGGAATCTGCCGTTGCGGAGGAGTCGTCGGAGGTTTCTGGAGTGCCGGCGGGCAACTTCGGTGCCCGCCAGGCTGCCTTCGCCGGAGTCCGCCGGGCCGCTTGGACAGGGGACTTGGCCCGCTCGAACGTTGTGCCACGGGCCTTGAACACCTTGACCCCGCTCCTGGCCGCTTCAGCCGCTTGCGCCTCTCGCAACACCTCATTGAACGAGAGGTGCTCGTCGCGGGTCATGAGCTTCCGTTGTAGCTCCTCGTCCCGCAGGCCGCACAGCAGGCGGTCTCGCAGGGCCTGGTTCAGATCGTCCCACTTGCAGTGCACGGCCGCCAGCCTGAGGGCCGCTGCGTAGTCGGACACGGACTCGCCTGGGCGCTGGTCTTGCCGGTGGAACGCGACCCGGGCCGGAAAAATCGAGACTGGGGGCTGGAAGTGTGCCCTCAGCAGCTCCAGGAGTTGGTCGATCGGCACGGCTTCAACCTTCTTTAGTGCCACCAAGTTCATTAGGATGCGCAGCGTAGCCGGTCCCACCTGGGCCAGGAAATGGGAGCGTATCAACGCGTCGTCGTCGACGCCGGCTGCTTCCATCGCGTGCCGAAACTGGCACTCGTAGAGCTCCCACTGCTCAGGCTCGCTGACGTCGAACTGGTACGACTTGACTCTGGGATTCGCCATTGATCCCATCCTCGTCGCCAATTTAGTGTCTCGCACGGAAGACAAGAACGAGTCGCAATAAGGACTAACACAGGTTTATTCTTGGATGGCCAGGGTGAACATGTGGTAATGGCGGAGGTACATCACATCATATACAGTAATGAAACACATTTGAATCTGGTTGCACGGCGGCTCATTGGCTGCCACCGTTGGGGGCGTCGACTTGAGGCACGCCCTCCTCTTCTGTAGTTCTTCATGCGGAGAAGTTCCCGCGGCTGTCCGTGATTTGGGGATTGAACCATGTGAGTATGAACGCTCGCACCCGCCCTTGCTGGGCGGCTCGCTCGCGTTCCTTTAGCAGCTGTGATACATTGTGATATGGGGCTGGTTACATTCATTTACTTAAAGCGACAGTGTCCTTGCATACACAACACTCACTGAGTCCCCGTTTACTCTGCTCCTTCATTTAGTGTTCTACAGATGTACCTTAAGAATTCAAGCAAAACAGAATAAATGTTAATAATTTTTTATATAAAATCAAAAAGTCACTGCCTTTTTAATGCTTGCAGCATTTTTCTTCATTAGTTGAGAGACTGGAAATTGTGTCGTTGTCTTCCCAAGAATCCATTGTAAAGTAGCTGGCCAGAATAATTGAAAAGGAAGAGTACAATAAGGACTCAAAATGGTCTGTTTGTTAATGCCCAACCTAAGCCAGACCTTGTAAAGTGGCTCTTCCTAGGTGTGAATAGAATATGATTGCTAGATTATCGCTTGACTGATTACAGATTTTGCTCTTGTTAGGTGATTATTGGAGTGGTTCCGATGTTTATACACCTCAAGCTTTTGTGCAAAAGGACTACTTCTGGGCTGTATTGTCCTTGTGATGTGGTGATTAAGCTGCAGTGCTGCAGCCCAAAACTGCTCGTGCTGTGAGAATGATCCTGATGGATTCAGGATTGACTCAGCTTTCCATCTTTCCAAAGTCAGTAAAATGAGTATCAAGCATGTTTGCCGCAAAAATGCTAATTACATTGAGAACCACTCAGCGAATGCTTTAAGCAATATGGAGTGGTATATAAGTGGAATTGTGGGAGTCCATCCCAGATGGGTGGTATATAAGTCCAATAAATTATTATTATTATTATTATTATTATTGCTGTTGTCGTTGCTAGAGACAACCTTATAGATTGATGGGGTCCATATTTTGTTTGTTTGTTGTTGTTCAGTCGCACAGTCGATCCCGACCCTTTGCGACCCCATGGACCATTTTCCTCCAGGTACCTCTATCCTCCACCACTCTCCTCAGCCCACCAAGCTCTGTGACCATTGTGTCCACAATACCATCTACCAATCTCATCTTTGGACGCCCCCTTCTCTTGCCCTCCACCTTTCCCAGCATCAAGGCCTTCTCAAGTGAGTCCTCCCTTCTCATTTGATGTCCAAAGTACTTTAGCTTCATCTTCACTATTTGTCCCTCCAATGAACAGTCAGGGTTGATTTCTTCCAGTATTGACCTATTTGTTCTCTTTGTTGTCCAGGGGACTCTCAGGACTCTCCTCCAACACCACATCTCAAAGGCATCTATTCTTCTGCGCTCAGCCTTCCTAATGGTCCAGCTCTCACACCCATACATTACCACTGGGAATACCATTGCTTTGACTATGCGAATGTTTGTTTTCAAGGTGATGTTTCTGCTTTTCACTATATTCCCCAGGTTTCTCATTGCTTGTCTCGCCATAATCAGTCGTCTTTTTATTTCATGGCTGCAGTTGCCATCTGCAGTGATCTTAGATCCTAGGAAAGTAAAATCTGTCACTGCTTCTACTTCTTCCCCATCTATTTTCCAGGGACTGATCGGACCTGTTGCCATTATCTTGGTTTTCTTGATATTGAGTCTCAAGCCAGCTTTTGCACTCTCCTCTTTCAATCCAATCAAGAGGTTCTTTAGGTCTTCCTCACTTTCTGCCATTAGGGTGGTATCGTCTGCATATCTCAAATTGTTGATGTTTCTCCCAGCAATTTTGATCCCATATTGTGATTCCTCCATCCCTGCATTGCACATTATGTGCTCTGTGTATAAATTGAATAAGCAGGGTGATAAAATGCAGCCTTGTCTTACTCCTTTTCCTATTCCAAACCACTCTGTCATTCCGTGTTCTGTCCTAACTGTTGCTTCTTGGTTCGTGTACAGATTTCTCATGAGGCATATGAGGTGTTCTGGTATTCCCATCTCTTTAATTACTTGCCACATTTTGTTGTGGTCCACACAGTCAAAAGCCTTGGTGTAGTCAATAAAACAAAAGTAGACTTGTTTCTGGTATTCCTTTGTTTTCTCCATGATCCAACGTATGTTGGCAATGTGGTCTCTAGTCCCCCTGCCTCTTCTGAAACCAGCCTGCACCTCTGGTAGTTCTCTCTCCACATGTTGCTGAAGTCTATCCTGTATTATCTTGAGCATCACCTTGCTGGCATGTGGGATGAGCGTAATTGTTCGGTAATTTGAGCATTCTTTGGCATTGCCTTTTTTGGGGATTGGAACGTACACTGATCTTTTCCAATCCTGTGGCCACTGTTTTGTTTTCCAAATTTGCTGGCATATTGAGTGCAGTAGTTTGATTCCATCATCTTTTAGGGCTTTGAAAAATTCAATTGGGATACCATCATTTCCACTAGCTTTATTGTTTGCAGTGCTTTTTAGGGCCTTTCTGACTTCACTCTCCAGAATGTCTGGTTCAAGTTCAAATTTCTCATTATTGTTATTATCAGGAGTGTTGAGGTCCTTTTTGTAGAGTTCCTCTGTGTACTCTTGCCATCTTTTATTGATCTCTTCTGCTTCAGCTAACTCTTTTCCATCTTTGTCCCTTATCATGTTCATTTTTGCTTTAAATGTTCCCTTCATTTCCCCATTTTTTTTTTGAAAAGATCTCTAGTCCTGCCTCTTTTGTTGTTTTCCTCCATTTCTTTGCACTGTTTGTTCAGGTATTTTTCCTTATCTCTCCTTGCTTTTCTTTGAAATTCTGTATTCAGGTGGTTGTATTTTTTCCTTTCTCCTTTGACTTTTGCATTTTGCATATTTTGTTTATGTAGAAACTATTAACAGGTCTGAAAGCTGCCTGGTTTATTTATGTTATGTTTCTACTACAATAGAAATTAGTCCTAGGGTCACTGTGTGCCTTCAAAACCTGACATTTGAATCAAGTGCTATCTTTGCCCTATTCAGGTGTTCAGCAGGTTTGGATGTTGAATCTCTGCAGACTGTTTCTGCTTCCCCTCAAAGTGTGGCCCATTTACATGGACACAGAATGTCTGAAAAGATATTAGTTAAATTCTTCACAGGTCTGGGTGGGTGATGAATTGGCCTCCAGATAAAACCAAGAAAATCTCATACCTGAGGCGTTATTCATCTGTTGTTCCTTCCATTCAAATCCCATTCATGGTTCTCCTTCTTCTCTCATTATTTTCATAATAACTCTGAAGTAGGCAAGGTTGTGAGAGTAACTGGTTGAAGATCAGTCAATGAGCTTTCAGGCTCAGTAAGGGCTATGGCTGAAACCCAGATTTCCCAAGTTTCAGACCAGCACTCATAGATACTACAACACAATACCTTTGCTTATCTGTTGTGCTGAGGGGAGGGCATTCTGTGGATTAATTGTTCCAGAAGTTCAACTTTAAAATTGTGTTCTGAAACTTTCACTGAATAACAGTTGAGGACTGTATGAGGCATATCAATGATCTGATCTAATGATCTTTCAGCTCATTGGGTGTGAAGCAGGACTGTCTAGCTGACAGTTTGTCTGAACCTTTGTTTTTTGGACTTCAATTTCCAGAAGTCTGTCAATTCCCCAAAGTACTGCTTCGCCAATGTACTGACTTAGACATGACTTTAGGAAACACTGGTCTAGCACCAACTTTTGGAATTGGCCCCTCCAATCTTATTCTAATTTATTGTCTTTTACCCTTAAAAGTTTTAAAAGGGTTTCTAAGTTATGGTAGCAGCAAACATGTCTCAATATTACCAGGCTGAAAAACTGATAGTTCGGTACAGAGGCTTTAACATATGTAAATTCCCACAACTCCATCCCCACTAATCCCATTAGATAGTGTTAAACACTTGCCACATTTCCTTACACTGTTTTTTTGAAACTTAACCTTGTCAATGTCCCAAAGCTCCCATGGGATCTCTTTTTTGTCATGTGGAAATCTTTGGTAGACTGGGAGGGTGGGGTAATTTTAACTTGCTAAATTAATTTTATTTGGAGCAGTGATTCCCCCCACCACCACCAAAAAAAAATTAGACAGTTCAATACCCCCATCCAGCAACCCTCAATGAAAGGGATCTCATGGAAGTCTCAAGACATGGTAGAGCGAGGATTCAGAAATTTTTTTGTTAAAAAAAATCCTCATCGCTGATGACATCATCTGATTTATGTGGTATGAGTTATGGAACAAGTTTTCAACCAGTAACTTGTAACAAAAGGCTGGATTTTTTTTAAAAAAGAGTTACTCAGCTGGCTGGATAACTCAGTGGTTTAGGTATCTGGGTGTGAAGACAGCTTGCAAGTTCAATTCCCCACTTTTGCCTCCCAGGAGAAAGCCAGCCTGTGTAGCCATGGTCAAGCTGCACAGTCTCAGGACACCCCCCAGAAGAAGGAAATGGTAAACAACTTCTGAATATTCTGTTTAGGAAACCCTGAAAAAGGTCACTATAAGATTGACGTGACAGCACACAAATGAATGAGTTGTTTATTTTCATCTAAAGCAGGGGTTTGCAACATATAGCCCGTGGGCCGAACCTGACCCGCCTCACCATTTAATGTGGTCTGCTGCCACTACCGGAAGTGGCTGCGTTTACAACAGCCATAAATGCGCCCACAGCTGTCTTAAATGTGTTTAAAATAGCTGCGGGTGCATTTATGGCAGTGTTTACAGCGTGGGGAACACCAGTCCGGCCCACTTGGCTGTCTGAAGGAGCATGGTTTGGCAGCTTCATCAATATTGGCTAGGGCCAATGAGGTCTTTGTATGCCAAAAGGGATCAGGACCAGAAAGGGATCAGGACAGGAACAGAACTGGACCTGTGGTATGGGTATCACGTTGCAAAACGGAGAGCAAATGGAAGGCCACTACGTTTTATTGTTCCCAGAACAATCTTCATGGCTGATCGCCATGTGGATAGCCAATGTTCAGAATCGAATATGGCACCCAAAGAAGAAGATTTTAGTCTTCTTTTATGTCCCAGTCAAACTCTGGACTGCCAAAATGAAGCCACTTTCTTGGGTTTGTCGTTGGCCAAACCCAAGTCCTCATCGGTGCATGTTTCGGGTGCTGTGTGTTCTATTGTTATTTGTTATCTCTTTATTCACCACCCAGAGTGTGATACTGTACCATCCAAATGGGTGGTACAGAAATACAATAAATAAATAAATTCTGGCACTAATTGGCAGAAAAGTAAATGAGCCGGACTCTATCCTCACGTGTTGTTGTCCGCCAGCAGCCCCCACTTGAACATGTTGGTCTTGCATTTTAGGACTCCAATCTACTAAAATCTCCACCAGAACCAAACAAAGATTTTAGTAAAATGCATGAAGTGGCTAAGAAGCTGACTGGGAGGCGGAAGGTCTGCAGTTCGATTCCAGAGTACTGCAGGATGGAATGAGCTCCCGTCTTTGTCCCAGCTCCTGCCAACCTAGCAGTTCGAAAGCAAGAAATTGCAACACTTCGGGTTCCGTGCGCTCCGTCCGGTGTCTAGTCATGTCTGCCACTGTGCCACATGACCATGGAAACGTCTGAAGATGCAAACAGTGTTGGCTCTTTGGCTGTAAATAGAGATGTCCCACCTGATTTTTTTTTGCCTGCTCCCCACCCCAATCTAGAATCCTGGCTATGGCCCTGGAGCACTGAATCCTAGAGTCAGATATGACTGGCTTTAGAGCAAGGGAAACCTTTACTTTACCTTATGCAGACTGTTCCAATATGGTTAAAAAGTTCATATAATAAGGTCATGGATAAATATAATAAATTTATTGAGATATATACGTAAATTTACAAGTGGTTATATAAGTGACATATATAAGGTAAAGGTATCCCTTGCTCGAAAGCTAGTCGTATCCGACTCTAGGGTGCAGTGCTCATCTGTTTCCAAGCCGAAGAGCCCAGCGCTGTCTGCTTCTGCAGACGTTTCCGTGGTCATGTGGCAGGCATGACTAGACATGCACGGAACGCTGTTACCTTCCCACCAAAGTGGTCCCTATTTATCTACTTGCAATTTCTTGCTTTCGAACTGCTAGGTTGGCAGGAGCTGGGATGAAGACGGGAGCTCATTCCGTCCTGCAGTACTCAGGAATCGAACTGCTGACCTTCCCCTTCCCAGTCAGCGTCTTACCTACTTGAGCCACTGCATATATAAAAGGAGTATATATTTGATGAATGATGAACGGGTTGAAAATGAGATTAGCTTAAAATGGTGAGCATTATAAGTTTTATTTTTATTATGTATTCATTTATGTATTGTTTAGTATTTTAGTATTGTATGGAATGTATTGTATCTGTTATTTTTTCTGCCTTTCCTTTTTGGAAAAAATAATAATAAAAAATATTTAGAAAAAACAACCACCATATGCCTGGCTTTCCTCCTAGCACCCGTCTTGTAACCCTACCCAAGAGACACGGATCTGTGCAGTACGCCCGATTGCAAGCTTGCTAACCACACAAGTGCAGAGTGTGTGTGTGTGTGTGTGTGTGTGTGTTTTGCCTTGATTTCTTTTTGGAAAAAATAATAATAAAAATATTTAGAAAAAACAACCACCATATGCCTGGCTTTCCTCCTAGCACCCGTCTTGTAACCCTACCCAAGAGACACGGATCTGTGCAGCACGCCCGATTGCAAGCTTGCTAACCACACAAGTGCAGAGAGAGAGAGAGAGAGAGAGAGAGAGAGAGAGAGAGAGAGAGAGAGAGAGAGTGTGTGTGTGTGTGTGTGTGTGTGTGTGTGTGTGTGTGTGTGTGTGTGTGTGTGTGTGTGTGTGTGTGTGTGTGTGTGAGAGAGAGAGCAAACTTGGCTCTCCAGATGTTCTTGGACTCCAATTCCCAGAAGCCCTGATCAGTTGGCGTGCTGCCATGGGCTTCTGGGAATTGAAGTCCAAGACCACCTTGGAGAGCCAAGTTTAATGACCCCTGCATTCGTGGATTAAATGCCACAGAGATTTCCTTGCCCTGTCCCTACAACCCCTTCTTTCTTAAACATAACGCGTCTCGCTTTCGGCCACTATTAAGCGGCGGAACAATAAACGCCTCCTCGCAGGAAGTGAGGTCGATTCCCGAAACCGGAGAAGGAAGGATTGAGCCGAGTCGGGAGAGGAGGAGCCGGCGCCCGGCTTTGACTGTCCGCCCGCGGGTTTGGCGTGGGGAGAGAGGAGGCGCATCGCGCATGGAACGGAGGAGCTCAGTGGGAAGCGACACGGTGGCCGGGGAAAGGACCCGGTGTGCATCCGAAAGGCGAGTCCCTCCCTGGCAGAAGTCCGGCAGGTATTGCTGTCCTCGCACGGAGGCAGCGTGGCTCTTCTTTCGCGTCCCGATCGAAACCTGGACTGCCAAACATGAAGCCACTCTCTTGGCTTTGCATTTGGCCAGCATGAAGTCCTGTCGGTGCAAATTTCTGGCAATAATCGGCAGTAAATGAGCCGGATTCTGACATCTCTCCACGTTCACACTGTGTGTTGTTATCCGCCATCAACCCCCCACTGGAGCATGTCGGTCTTACGGTTATAGGTCAGGGGTCTACAACAGGGTGCCCAAACTATGGCCCGGGGCCCGGATCTGGCCCCCGAAACCAATTCATCCGGCCCTTGCCGCTCCTGGAAGCGGAAGTAAAACGCGCCCATACGGGCGCGTTTTACTTCCGCTTCCAGGAGCGGCAAGGGCCGGATGAATTGGTTTCGGGGCCCGGATCTGGCCCCTGGGCCATAGTTTGGGCAACCCTGGTTTAAGCAGAGAAAATCTATCTCATCCTGTTGCAAAAACAGATTGCAAGGCACATTCTACTTCCGGTGAGAGAAACCATGTGACTGGCCCAGTGAACCACGTGACCGGCCCTCGGCCCAAAATGTTTGGGCACCCCAGGTCTACAAACTTGGCTCTCCAGATGTTCTTGGACTTCAATTCCCAGAAGCCCTGATCAGCAGGTGTGCTGACTTGGGCTTCTGGGAATTGAAGTCTAAACACCTGGAGAGCCAAGTTTGTAGACCCCCTGATTTAGGGACTCCAACCCTCAGCCTATTCTGGGTCCTCCAAGTGACATAGGGGAGGTTGAGTTCCTCAGCTATAACCTCTTTTCATGATGCTCCTTGTCCAGTGATCTCCTTCATCTTCTAATTTAACTTTGCTCTTGTATATCCTCCATAATGTTTGTTCTTGCCATAAAGCTCTTCCTGTATCTGAGCTGACAGACTTGAGGCTCATATCCATTCAGAGGATGCCGAGGGTCATTTTCTTACTTTGTTCTCTTGCCTAAAACAGCTCAGCCCAGGGCCCTGCCTGCCTTACCGAGGCAGACAGGGTCCGGGCTGGGGGAACGGTTTGCCTGCCGCCCCTTCCGCTCCGCCTAAGGGGGAAATGCCTAAGGCGGCAGCCAGCGATTTGTCAGAGGAGACGCTCTCCCTGGTGGGTCGCTGGCTGCTGCCTTAGTAATACCCCCACCACTGTTTCGTGTTAGCTCTCGAAACAGCTGTGGGGGCAATACAAAGGAGGCAGCCAGCGATCCAGCAGGGAGAGCGCCTCCCCTGACGAATCGTTGGCTGCTGCCTTAGGCATTTGCCCCTCTACTGTTTCGAAGGTTGTTTTGTGTCAACCTTTGAAATAGTTGAGGGGGTAATATAAAGGTGGCAGCCAGCGATCCGTCAGGAGAGGCACTCTCCCTGATGGATCGCTGGCTGCTACCTTTATATTACCCCCTCCGCTGTTTCGTGTTAGCTCTCGAAACAGCGGTGGGGGTAATACAAAGGGAACAACGGCGGCGGAGAGGCTGCTTTTTAGGGCTGCCAGAGAGAACCTTCGTGTTGCGGGTCTCTCCTCCCTGCCTCTGTCTCCCCCGGCCAAACTGCCGGGCGAACTCCGCTGGGGCGGTGGCAGCAGTGGTGGGAAGGTGGCTTTATGTGAGTGTGTTGTGTCGAGTGTGTTGAGTCATGTGTCGTGTGTGTGGTTGTGTTGTGTGTGTGTATTGTGTGTGGTTATATTGTGTGGGTGTGTGTTGTGTCGGTGTGGGTTGTGTGGGTTTGCTGTGTGGGTTTGCTGTGTTGTGTGTGATGTGTGGCTGTGGTGGGTGTGGGTTGTGTGTCGAGCATGTGTTATGTGTGGGAGTATGTGTTTTGTGTGTGGGGGGGTCGTGTGTGTTGTGTCATGTTGTGTGTGATATGTGTGACTGTGGTGTGTGGTGTGTGTGTGTGTGTGTGTGTGTGTGTGTGTGTGTGTGTGTGGTGTGTGCATGTTGTGATTGTGTGTATTGTGTGTTTGGTGGAAACCACCTTCCCTGATGAATCAAACTTGCCCGGGAAGACCGGGCAAAAAATGCTTGTGTGTGTGTGTGTGTGTGTGTGTGTGTGTGTGTGTGTGTGTGTGTGTGTGTGTGTGTGTGTGTGTGTGTGTGTGTGTGTGTGTGACACTGTTGCCCATCCTGAAAAAATATTTGCCCACCCACATCTAGAATCCTGGATACAGCCCTGCTTATCTTAAGTGGAGCAATATCAACAAGAGGGTATGTTTTCTCAACTGGTGTAGGTTTGAGGCATGTTATCACTATCCTTGTGGCTTCATTAACAGCAATGTGTTTAAACTGCTGTACTGTAGCCAGAGCAATGTAAGTTAGATCCTGACAGGGCTCCAGGTTGGCTCAGATTTCCATCCGTCGGAGGTTGGCAAAATATGCACCCAGCATGTTGGGGGCAAAGTACTAATTATCTGTAAACCACCCAGAGAGTGCAACAAGGGCTATGGGCTGGTATATAAGTGTTATTGTGACCACACTGTACCTGTTGAATATCAGGCACCTGATTTTGAAGAACACCCAAGAGGCCCCTCCTGCTCAGGCAGAGATTTAAAAGAAATGCGCTCTCAGAAAAGGATCTTGGGCAAAAGCTCTTGATGACGTTAGTGCCCTTCTTTTGCTGTGCCCTCATGCTAGAGAACCTGCTTTTTATTAGGTGCATGGCAAGCAAAACTTCATCAGGAGCTACTTTTTCCTGCCACTTGAGTTTTAGTTGTTAGGAACCAGCTCCATCCTGTGCTAAGAAATTCCAAGGCTGGAGTTTAGTTTTGTTATTATGAGTGTACTGTGCTAGAAATGTACAGTGGTTTTTAAAAAGGAAATTCATTATCTATACCTATAAAAAGTACCCTTAACCGTTGGGTTGGGACAAAGGCTCCCGCACCCGGCCCAGCCATCCCCGACCGAGCCCTCTGCACTTACCGTAACCCCCGCCTTCCCAATGCTGCGGGGTTCCGGTGGTCGCCAGTGGGGCAGCAGCCCCACGAACACGACCAAAAAAATAAAACTATGAGTACCAGAATCCTCTGCGCTGCACAACCCCTCAACCAATCAGGCTGAGGGATGCGAGCGCAGAGGAGGCTGGGAAAGCACGGTGCGGCAGTTTTAAAAGACAAACCGTGCTGGCCCGGGAGGGAAAGACTTTCAAAAACCCAGCCGGAGCTGGGAAAAGGTAAGTGCAGTCGATGAGGTTTAGGGAGTGGGGGGGGATGCATGGCCCCGGTAACCACACCGCCGCCCCCCCCCCGCCCCACCACCTAGCCTCCCCTCCCTAACCTCCACCGACTGCACTTACCTTTTGCCGGCTCTGGCTGGGTCTTTGAAAGTCTTTCCCTCCCGGTGCGGCCTTCTATGTAGGGAGAAGCACCGGCCACTCCTTCGTCTCTCTGGGTGACGTGGCCTCGACACCCGCAGGGATAAAGGAGAGGACAGTGCTGCTCCCTACGCAGAAGGCCACTTCAGGACGAAAAGTCTTTCCCTGAGGGAACCAATTCGTCTTCCTAGGAGGACGGAGGTCAAAAGATTCGGCCCCCGTCTTCCAAGGAAGACGAACACCTTAAAAACGGGAGACAAAGGCCAAGCACGGAGCACCGTTCTCGGCCTCCGTCTCCCACAACCACCCCATAGCTTGGGGGGAAGGATATCCCCCTCTTCCCCCAAGCTTCGGAAAGACAGCAGGGGAAAAAAATTCCCCCACAGCCTCGGAGGCCGGCACAAGCCACCACTGTAGCATGGGGGGTGGGGAAAGAGGATACCCCTCTGTTCCCCCTCCGACCCATGCTTCAGCGAGGCAGCGGGGAAAAATATTTTTTCCCCACAGCCTCGGAGGCCAGCACAAGCCGGCCCATAGCTTGGGGGGAGGGGTTACCCCCCTCTTCCCCCCCAAACCCAGGCTACAGCAAGGCACCGGCCGGCCCCCTGTAAAAATAAATAAATAAATCCCCCCACCCCAATGCAAGGATTTAACACGCCCTGGCCAGCAAGGCAAGGCCACATTAAACCCTCCCAACCCCCCCCCCCGACACACACACACTCACACTAACACACACCCAAAACCCACAAAAAACTCACCTACAGGGAACAACCTAAAAGACGTCCTCCCTGCACGAACGCCTCCCCTGCACTGAACGTTAGTGAATGTAGTCCACCAGAGGGTGCTATTTTTAGTTAACAAAAATATTAACTAAAAATAGCACCCTCTGGTGGACTACATTCACACACAGACACACACACACAGACACACCCACACCACTCCTGCCATAATAAAAAAATAATAATGTGTGAGTTGGTGGTTGGAGTGGTTTTTTACGTAGGAGTGGTGGTTGCGCAAAACCAAAACCACCCCAAATCACCAACACAGACATTAAAAATGCCCGGCAGGGCCGGGCAAACTATCCTAGTTATTTTTAAAATACACCTGTATAAGTAGGGTGGAGAAGGAGCAAACAGTACAATAAATAAACAGAGGTGTGAAAATGGGCAACTGTTACAAATGCCTCCAGCTATAACCAACCCCAAGTCCCTAATGACCATTTAGGTTGGAAATGAACATTTATTCATTAGGATTACTTTATGTTGAATATAGAAGAGCTAGTAAAAAGGCTTTCTGAGGAACCATGTACTGTATAAGTTTCATTCAAATACTGAGTGATGTTAGCTAGTCTTGTTTAATTTGTGCCTATATAGCCTGAATACGAAGTGTTTGAGCACTCAGAAATGGCTCTTGTCTTGATTTGCCCTCAACTGTAGGGAATCGCCACATCTTCAGTCATGCCTGCTTTCCGGCAGGTCGGAGAGAAACAGCTTCCTCAAGAAATCATCTTTATGGCCTGGTCTCCCAAGAGGGATCTGATTGCCCTTGCAAATAAAGTTGGAGAGGTAAGGAGAACAAATGGTATCACATAGAATAGCATGTAGTTACTGTGGCCTGCTGGAAGGCTTTGGGTCTCATCTGTGCATCTTAGGTACAAGTGAAATCAGATGAGTTCTAGGAACACTTTGGGAAGATGCAACATGATATATTAATGAGAGCTTTATTTGATGTGCAGTACTTTGATTGACAAACTAATTATAAGCCAATTGGTATAGTTAATATTTATGAATAATTTTAAAATAGCCAACTATTGCTTTTTGAATTCCTAAACACAGTTTTGAAACTGTTTTGTACTGGATGAAATACAGCATGTTTTTAAGTATTGTTATTTCTATAGGATTGACTTTTTAAATAGAAAGTAAAATAACATGATAATTGCTGGCCAAAGACCTATTAAGAAGGACCATGTGTGGAAGGGCAGTCACATAGCAATATCTCTCTCCAGTCAGCTGTCTTTCCCCCTACTAGCTGTGTGCCTGATTTCACAATCAGTGTGTGACTGGTTACGTGAAGGAGTGTCCTTGGGGAAATTGTTATTCAATTTTCCTTTGCAGTAATATAAATAAATAGGATTGTATTCCTCGTGTTTTTGTTATGTTCTGCCTTGGATGGACTTTGTCTTGGATGGACTTTGTCTGGAAAAATGAATAAACAGTACTGTATATAAAACAAATACTCATCTTAGGAAAGTAGAAATCATTGATGAAGCATGTTTAGTTCTCTCCTTCCATCATAAAATGTTTGACAAGGCTACAAAAAATTTGTATCGGAGACCATTTCATATGGGTCTCATAGCATTTTTCACGCTGATTTCAAATCGGTACACATGGACATCACCAGATGGCCAACACCGAAACCAGATTGACTACATACTCTGCAGTCAAAGATGGAGAACCTCCATACAGTCAGCAAAAACAAGACCTGGAGCAGACTGTGGCTCAGATCACAACCTACTGATTGCAAAATTCAGGCTTAGACTAAAGAAAATAGGGAAAACAAAGAGACCAGACAGATATCACCTAGACAGCATCCCTAAAGAATACACGGTGGAGGTGATGAACATATTCAATGGCTTAGACTCAATAGATAGAGTGCCAGAAGAATTATGGACAGAGATGAGGGACATCATGCAGGAAGCAGCAAAGAAAACCATACCAAAAGAAAAGAAGAGTAAGAAAGCAAAGTGGTTGTCTGATGAGGCTCTTAAAATAGCAGAGGAAAGAAGGAACGCAAAAGTCAAAGGAGAAAGAAAAAAATACAATCATTTGAACACAGAATTTCAAAGAAAAGCAAGGAGAGATAAGGAAAACTACCTAAAAGAACAGTGCAAAGAAATGGAGGAAAACAACAAACGAGGCAGAACCAGAGACCTTTTCAAAAAAATCCGGGAAATCAAGGGAACATTTAAATCAAAAATGAACATGATAAGGGACAAAGACGGAAAGGAGCTAGCTGATGCAAAAGAGATTAAGAAAAGATGGAAAGAGTACACAGAGGAACTCTACAAAAAGGAACTCAACACTCCTGATAGTCACAATGATGAAGAAATTGAACCTGAGCCAAACATCCTGGAGAGTGAAGTCAGAAAGGCCCTAAAGAGCACTGCAAACAACAAAGCTAGTGGAGATGATGGTATCCCAGTTGAATTTTTCAAAGCTCTAAAAGATGATGGCATCAAATTACTGCATTCAATATGCCAGCAGATTTGGAAAACAAAACAGTGGCCACAGGACTGGAAAAGATCAGTATATGTTCCAATCCCAAAAAAGGGCAATGCCAAAGAATGCTCAAATTATCGAACAATTGCGCTCATCCCACACGCCAGCAAGGTGATGCTCAAGATAATACAGGATAGACTTCAGCAGCATGTGGAAAGAGAATTACCAGAGGTGCAGGCTGGTTTCAGAAGAGGCAGGGGGACTAGAGACCACATTGCCAACATACGTTGGATCATGGAGAAAACAAAGGAATACCAGAAACAAGTTTACTTTTGCTTTATTGACTACACTAAGGCATTTGATTGTGTGGATCACAACAAGATGTGGCAAGTAATTAAAGAGATGGGAATACTAGAGCACCTCATATGCCTCCTGAGAAATCTGTACATGAACCAAGAAGCAACAGTTAGGACAGAACACGGAATGACAGAGTGGTTTGGAATAGGAAAAGGAGTAAGACAAGGCTGCATTTTGTCACCCTGCTTATTCAACTTATACACAGAGCACATAATGCGCAATGCAGGGATGGAGGAATCACAATATGGGATCAAAATTGCTGGGAGAAACATCAACAATCTGAGATATGCAGATGACACCACCCTAATGGCAGAAAGTGAAGAAGACCTAAAGAATCTCTTGATCGGATTGAAGGAAGAGAGTGCAAAAGCTCGCTTGAGACTCAATATCAAGAAAACCAAGATAATGGCAACAGGCCCGATCAGTTCATGGAAAATAGATGGAGAAGAAGTAGAAGCAGTGACAGATTTTACATTCTTAGGATCTAAGATCACTGCAGATGGGGATTGCAGCCATGAAATAAAAAGGCGACTGATTCTTGGGAGACAAGCTATGAGAAACCTGGGGAACATAGTGAAAAGCAGAGACATCACCTTGAAAACAAAAATTAGAATAGTCAAAGCAATGGTATTCCCAGTGGTAATGTACGGATGTGAGAGCTGGACAATTAGGAAAGCTGAACGCAGAAGAATAGATGCCTTTGAAATGTGGTGTTGGAGGAGAGTTTTGAGGGTACCCTGGACAGCGAGGAGAACAAATAGGTCAATCTTAGAAGAAATCAACCCTGACTGCTCATTGGAAGGTCAAATAGTAAAGATGAGGCTAAAGTACTTTGGGCATCAAATGAGAAGGGAGGATTCACTTGAGAAGGCCGTGATGTTGGGAAAGGTGGAGGGCAAAAGAAGAAGGGGGAGGCCAAGGATGAGATGGATAGATGGTATTGTAGACACAATGGGCACAGAATTGGGAGGACTGAGGGGGATGGTGGAGGACAGAGGCGCCTGGAGAACGATGGTCCATAGGGTCGCAAAGGGTCGGAATCGACTGTGCGACTGAACAACAACAAAAAAACCATTTTTCTCTAGCACGTCAAGTTTTTGTTTTATCAGCAATTATATATTTTGATGGCTTTACTATAAGCCTTGCTGTGTGAGTTCATGCTCAGTGCTGACAGTGTAACTGGTTGGCTCAGCAATGGCAGTTATTGCCCTATTATGGGGTATTGCATGGTTAGACCCGGCAGTAAATAACAGCCTTTTGAAGTTATCTAAGACAAACTGTGTTTAATTAAATCTGCTTTCCTCTATATTCTGGTGGAATCACGCCTAGGTACTGCAGGAACAAACCTGATAGTTTCTGTTACGTGTGTGGATCATTTATATTGTCAGCACAATGTCGACTGATTACTGCAGATCTTTAAAAGATGTACATGCTGTACTTTGGCCGTCCATTAGGTGACCAGGATAAACCCTGGGCTCCACATGTCATGTGCACCAGCTGTTCCAGTGGCCCACGCAACTGGTTGAATCGATGAAGGACATTAATGCCTTTTGCCATCCCAATGGTGTGGAGGGAACCACGAGACCATATTAACGACTGCTACTTTTGTCGGGTTAATACAACTGGATTCTCAGCTAAAACGAAGCACAAAATTGTATATCCTAGCCTAGATTCAGCAATTAGGCCTGTTCTCCATGATGATTCCTTGCCTGTTCCATTACCACCAGATGATGGTCTTGCTTCGGTAGAAGGTGATCAGAAATGCGGTGAAGTTGCTGGCCACGTTTCAGAAACATCAGATCCAGACTACTTGTGGGATGATGACACAGAACCAAAGACTTTTACCCAAGCTGAACTGAATGATCTTGTATGTGATTTAAAGCTATCTAAAGATCAAGCTGAGCTTCTTGCCTCCAGACTTAAACAGAAGTACTTGCTCGCACATAGTGTGAAAATAACACTATAGGCAAAGAAATCATAACTTGTCTTCATTCTTTACTCATGATGGCTCATTGTGCTATTGCCATGATATCAATGGACTCTTCAATGGTTTGTCACAAGTGCACTGCCCATCTGAATGGCATCTGTCCATCGATTCTTCACAAAGAAACTTGAAGGCAGTTTTACTGCACAATGGTAACTCCAAACCGAGCATACCAGTTGCACATCCTGTCCATTTGAAAGAGTCATGCGAGAACATGAACACTTTGTTGGACGCTATTAGTTTTAAGACACACCAGTG
Organism: Bradypodion ventrale; assembly: GCA_035047345.1. Taxonomy (NCBI): domain Eukaryota; kingdom Metazoa; phylum Chordata; class Lepidosauria; order Squamata; family Chamaeleonidae; genus Bradypodion; species Bradypodion ventrale. The sequence continues at coordinate 113,965,000 of JAWDJE010000005.1, read as the reverse complement.
GAACATCTGGGCAATTTAAAAGTTATTGGCATGTAGATGGGGATGCAAGGGGGATACACCAAATACTGCTGCTTCCTGTGTCTGTGGGACAGCTGGTCTACTGCAGAACATTATGTAAAGCGCGACTGCCAACCAAGAAACGCCTATACACCCAGAACAAGCAGTGTCAAGTTTCTGCCTCTGGTTGATCCAAACAAAATTTATCTACCTCCTCTCCATATCAAGTTAGGCTTGATGAAGAATCTTGTCAAGGCCATGGGTAAAGCAAACTCAAGAGGTTTTCAGTACCTTGTGAAGAAATTTCCCAGCATCAGCGCTGGAAAACTAAAAGAAGGAATTTTCATAGGCCCGCAGATTAAATCTGTTTTGCATGATGAAGAATTTAAACAATCTCTTTCAGCAGAAGAGTTGGAAGCTTGGGAGGCTTTTGTTTGGCTTGTCGGAAACTTTTTGAGTAATCACAAGTCTCCTGGGTACAAAGAGGGAGTTCAGAATCTTCTTCATTCATACCAGAAACTTGGTTGTTGCATGTTATTAAAAATACACTTTTTGCAATCTCACCTAGATTTCCCCCCAGAAAATCTTGGTATGGTGATTGATGAACAAGGAGAACGGTTCCACAAGGATATTCAGTTAATGGAACGTCGATACCACGACTCCTGGAATGAAAGTATGATGGCCGACTACTGCTGGATGCTGTAGCGAGACAATCCAGATGTTGCTTACACAAGAAAGTCCTATTATAAGCGCTTCTGAAGAAGCCGTTGCAGCTGTTCTAGCAAAGTTATGCGATGTATTTCAAAGAGTAGGCCTGTTTTGACTTTTGTTCTGAGATACTGAGGAATGTACTTAGCTGCTGTGCATACATGATTAAGAGTGATGCTTTTATTTATTTATTTATTTATATATATTTGTGCTTATATACCGCTTGTCTGCTGACAACTCAAAGTGGTTCACAACACAGTTATATAAATACAAAGTAACAGAAAAACAATAAAAACAATAAATATCATAATATATGACACATTGTTCATGACTTTAAAACCTGACGTGATAGGGAAAAACCAATGGCAGTTCTGAATTCAGCATGAAAAACTACTTTAGAAAAATGTGTTTTCATCTCTGATACAGGAAAAAAAAGTTTCATTCTGTTCCCTTGTGCAGTGTGTGACTGGTTACGTGAAGGAGTGTCCTTGGGGAAATTGTTATTCAATTTTCCTTTGCAGTAATATAAATGAATAGGATTGTATCCCTCGTGTTTTTGTTAAGTTCTGTCTTGGATGGACTTTGTCTGGAAAAATGAATAATCAGTACTGTATATAAAACATGTGACTCAGTGTCTGGAACCCTAATATATAAATACAATAGTACATAAATAACCCTAACTCAGTGTAACTTTCAGCACCCAACTGCTACTTGCTAAGTAGTTATTGCTTTGTTATGTCTGTGGTAAGCCAAGCAACTGCCATGTGGTAAGAAAAACAAGTGCCAACTTTTTAACTGGTGACAGTTCTCTCCTGAATGTTATATCAATGTAGTTACTGTTAGATAGTCTTTGCAGGATGGTGCAACTGGTGTGTAGCCAACAATTAAGGCTGAGTACTTTGAAAGGCAAGCCTTCCTCATTTCCCCTTTTCTCTTACTTCCTATTGAACAAATGCTCAGGCACAGCTCTAACAGAAAGAAAAAGATGTCTAGTTATAAGGCTTGTATTCAAATAAAGTTACCAGGTAGATAGCAAAAAATAGAATACAGTATAGCAGTTTACTTCATCAAGTAAATGATGGTTGCAAGAGGATACTGAGTTACTAGCTTTCTGAGACTAAAATATTTTAAGCCAGAAGGAGACTGAACTACATACAACACATCACCCACACGCAGAGCCTAGTATCTATATAAAGTTGAAAGTGTTATTTTTAGAGGGGAAAAACATTTAACCCAGGGATACCCAACCTATGACCCATAGGCTATACCTGGCCTGTGGCATCATTTCATGTAGTCTGTGCCGCTCTACCTGGAGGTGGAAGTGGATGTATTTACAGTCAGCTGTAAAATGTGTCAGTGCATGCATAAACTCACCCATGGTGGTCATAAACGTGGAAGTGGGCACATTTACGACAGCCGTAAATGTGCTCACTTCCAGGGGGCGTGTTCCGGCTCGCTCATCTAGGTTTGTGTGCCACTACAGGAACCAATGATTCCTACACTTTGTGTCTTGTGACGTTCTAATGTACTAAATTGCATGTTCACAATCATACTTGCAACTGGAATGCATTTTTATGTGCATATTATTAATGAGAGAAAATGCTGTTTTGATCTTATAAATAAGACTAATTGCTTATCTGTTTGGAGACTATGTCATTTCCCTCAACGTTGGCTACACTGACTAGGAGTGATAGTTACTGCAGCAAAAAATAATAATAATCTGGAGAGTCATATGTTCTTTATACTTCTCTATAGCATTATGGTCTTCCTCAGACAGTTACAAATATAATGTGGGGGGGGGGGAATAATTTTTAAAAATAGCATCAAAAAAGAGGGAGACACATGAAGGGGGGAGGTTGTGTCAGTGGAGCAACTGTGACATTAGCAGCATGAGTGAAGAACATATCTCTCTCATATTCTGTGCCAATGTGGAACAAGCAAGCATGTTCTTCACCATACCTACAAATTTTAACAACGCAGAAGTCCTGGCTAATAGATGAGGCTCTTACAATTATTATTCTTTGGAGACATGAATATTTCTCCCATTCTTCTGAACATCTTTCTAGGTTTTACTTCATCGGCTTGCAAACTTTCAACGTGTCTGGAGTTTGCCACCGAGTGACAGCACAGGGAAAGAAGTAACAACTCTTGCATGGAGACCAGATGGCCAAAGTAATACCCTTTTTTGACGTTTTGCTGAATGTTGCTCTTAGTGAACATGTCATCCACTAATTGTGAAAAATGAACACTGTTTGCTAACATTGGGGGTGGGGGGCAGTTTAGTTTGGTGTATGTAGTTCAAGTGGTTAAAATGCTGAACTCAATGACTGGAAGGTCGGAGTTTGATACCTGAGTACTGCATGATGGAGCGAGCTCCCATCTCTGTTCCAGCTCCTGCCAACCTAGCAGTTCAAAAGCAAGAAACTGCAAGTAGATAAATAGGTACCACTTCAGTGGGAAGGTAAACAGTGTTCCGTGCATTCCGGTGTCAAGGCATGCCTGCCACGTGTCCACAGAAACGTCTGTAAATGCAGACAGCAGTGGCTCTTTGACTATAAGCAGAGATGAGCCCTGAACCCTAGAGTTGGATACGACTGGCTTTCAAGCAAGGGCAACCTTTACCTATGTAAAACAAGTGATTGATTTTTGGAGTGGAGGCTGTATTAGATTCCAGCCAAGGTTGTGTTTCACTTTTTAAATTATTATTTTTTTGAACTGTCTGTTATTTTTCTGCAGTTGATATATACCGGTTTGTCTGTTGCATGCGGTATATTTTAATGTTTTAACATTACTTCTGTAGTTTTGGCTTTTGGACTTGCGGATACCAAGAGAGTGATTCTGTGTGATGTAGAGAAACCAGAAAGCTTGCATTCTTTCTCCGTGGCTGCTCCTATCACATATATGCACTGGATGGAAGTTACAGAAGAAAGTAGGTATGTATGAGACAGTTTTGTTGCTAGTTATTAACCTGTAATTTATGTGGTAAGATTTACTTCCAAGTGCCCAAGCGGCAGGGCTGTTCCTACCATTTTGCCACTCTCTTTTAAGCAGCACTGCCTCAATACCAAAGCCAAAGTTAATACAAGGAACAATATCATCAGGAAACTCACAAACTATAAATGGGGAACTCAACCATCCATGCTACGTACATCCGCTTTGGCCCTGTGCTTCTCCACAGCAGAATATGCTGTTCCAATATGGAGCACCTCCACACATGCAAAACAAGTTGACATCGCTGTTAATGAAGCCATGCATATAGTGACAGCATGTCCCAAACCTAAACCAGTTTAGAAACTATATCTTGTTGGTATAGCTCCACCTAAGATAAGGAGAGCAGTAACAGCAGACACTGAGAGACCTAAGTAGGAGAATGACCCTTGACATCTTCTGAATGGATAAGAGCCTCAAGTCCGCCAGCTCAGATCCAGGAAGAGCTTTATGGCAGGAACAAACATTCTTGAGGGTACACAACAGCAAAAACAAATTAGAAGATGGAGGAAGGAGCTCACTGGATAAGGAACATCATTAAAGAAGGATATAGCTGAAGATCTCAACCTCCCCTACATCACTTGGAGGATGCTGAATAGGCTCAAGTGGGAACTGCTGGTGGACAACAATACAAGGTGTGAATGTGGAGAGACGCAGAGGATCACTTCTTCAGGCATGCATCAGTTTCTCTAGACAGCCATAGAAGCGCTATCTCAACAGCCTGGAAACAAGCCAATTTCCTCCTTTCTATCTGCTGGTTCCTGTGTTGTTAATAGTAGTGAATTATCCCAGGGAAGCCTAACTTCCTAAGTGCAATTTCACAGTGGATACTTTCACAATTTCCTGCTGGGTAGTCACACCTTAACTTAAACACTTTCAGTAGCTTTTGATATGTTCCGGGAAATTCAAGGTAGCTTATTCTTCATTAGTTTTCCAAATGTGCCCTTTCCACAATTCTCCAACACATTTTGTGTTTAATTGGATGTTTGAAAACCAAGGGTCTGCACTTGAGAAAAATGTGGAACAATTCTTTTGCAATATGCAAGCTAACCAGGAACTTAGGAAGTTAGTGTTGTGAGAGAACTATTTGTGTTTAACGTATTTAAAATACTGTACCAGATATTGTAAAAGAACTGTTTAAATTAAGCTGTCTTTTAAGAAGAAAATGTAAGCAATTAAAATGCAGTATAGTTCTTCAAAATTGAGTTTTTTGTTTTTAAACTAAAACTTTATTTTTAAAACAATAGAAGCAAAGTGAAGAATGTTCTCTCATTTCAGTGTTCTAACTTCATTTTATCATGCTGAAGATGAGTCCAATCTTCTTCTTCCTAAATTGCCTGCATTGCCAAAAAAGTGAGTACTGTATTAAGTTTCATAGTGGTAGTAATGATAGTAGTAGAGTAATAGAAAAAAATAGTTAAGCTGATTGATGTGGCAACCCCAGTTGACGGTTGGATGGAAGAAGAAGAGATTGAAAAGCCTGTGAGATATCAAGATTCAAGAACTGGAGTACAGCATTTCTGGGAGAAAAAAGTGATACCAGTAGTGGTAATAGTGCTGGGAGAAAGATTCCTTTCCAAACATCTGGTGGACTGTGTACACTAGGGGTTCCCAACCTTTTCAAGCCAGGGGCCGGGTCACGCTCTCAGTCAGCTTCAAGGGTCCGACTGCCATTTTGCCCTGCCATGCACAATGGGGGTGGCCATTTCATCCCAACAGTTTCAAAGGGCAGCCATTTTGTTTCTTGGAGGGATGGCGGGGGCACATGAAATGGTGCTGTGGGCCGGATCTTGCCTGCGAGCCTTAGATTGGGAACCCCTGGTGTTCACCTACATAATAACAGTAATGTGCAATTAAGTTGATTCTGACTTATGCCAACCCTTTGCAGGATTTTCTAGGTAAAGAATACGTGGTCTACCATTCCCTTCTTCTGTGGCTCCCCTGGGGCCTGTGCAGTTTGCCCATATCTACACAGGTTGGCTCTTCTCATGGGAAGGCATAGTAGAGAACAGAATTCCCAAATTACACTTCTGTAGTCATGTACCTAAACTACTGAGCTATCTATTCAGGAGAAGAGAGGAGCCTTATCATTTAGTCAGCTGCTGATGCTGTGAAATATGTACAAGAATAGTTGTAAAAAAAAAAGCTAATTCGTTTTAAAAGCCTTAGAAGTTAAATCAAGTAATATGTATTTTTATTTATGGGAAAGATTCTGTTGTAGATATTATGACTAAGCTTGTTTTATTGTACGTTGTCTGCAACTGGGTGCCATTCAACAATTACGTGATCCTCAAAGGGGGGAAGGGGGTCTGCCATCCGAATTACAGAAAAATTACATGGGATTGGGCCGGGGGGGGGGGGGTCAGGTCAAAATTACATAAGCCATTTGGAGCTGTTTCTAACCGTCAGTGGGAAACCAAACCTGTGGATAAAAAGAAAGGGTTTTATTTACCTCTGTGTTTTGCTTCATGCGGTGAAAATGGAGGGGGAAAGCCATGCTTCCTGGTTGCAGGGAGAGCAAGAGGCTAGGCTAGAGCATCGCTTCCTGCTTCAGTGCACTTGGCCTGCCTGCCCATTTCCCCTGCAGCACCACCACTGGTTGGTGGTGCAAAATACAGTACTATTTGATTCAGATCACGTAATTTTAAATAGGGGGAGGGGGTCAAAACAAAAATTATGATTGGATTACATAGGGTGGAGGGGGTAAATTTTCCCAAGAAAAGGATCACATAATTGTTGAGTGTGGGTGCATTGTGGGTGGGTGTTTTTAAAAAAAAGTTGTGGCACTACTGCAAAAAAACAACAACAGGTAAAACTATTTTGTTTCTACCCTTTTCTGTGAATGTTTAGAACATGTTTGTATATTTATTTCAAGTAATATTTTAACATTTTTTCAGTGAAGAAAAATCAGATGAGATTTTGAAACTCATGGGGGACATCAGGTAAATACTTTTTGCTCAATGAAAAAGCCTATTTGTAATAAACAAGAGGAATGATGAGAAATAAATAACGAAAAGAGAACTCGTACTGTTTATGGCATAAGAAGCCCAATGACCTGTATTTAGTAGACCAATGAAATAAACTTTATTGATCTCAGAGGACAATTTCTGCTTGATGATGGTGCATTAGTAGGGGAGCCTTTGTCCCAGTTCACTTGTTCTGCTGTAGCAAGGAGTGAAGATGGAAATGTTAAATGTACCTTTTAGATCTGAATTTCAACCTGTCATTCTTTCATTTACTTCCTGTCTTGAGAGACTTGACAGGGTACCTGAACATGGAACATTTAATTAATATACACTGTATGGCATTGCTTTTTCAGACAGAGATTGTCTTTAAGAAGGAAGAACATAATGAGATATTGAAGCCATCTACCTGTCAGAAGAAATTGCTGGACAATTTCACTCTTAACTGCTAGCATAGGTGTGGTTTCCATGCTCACTGAATTAATGTTTTCTTTCTTTTTGAATAATTTAGGCTGAATGCTCTGGTTCTTGGAGGAAATGCAGGTTTTATTGAGATCTATGCTTATGGAATGTATAAGATTGCTACAATAACGGGGGTATGTGATTCTTTTAATTACAATAGCTATGCCATGGGTGGGTAGAAATTACTTTCTCAAGAGCAGGGGTGCCCAAATTTTTGGGCCACGGACCGGCCAGTAACGTGGTTCAGCGGGCTGGTCACGTGGTTCCTCCCACTGGAAGTGGAAGTAAAACGCACCCATGCATGACGCATGTGCAAAACGCTGCCATAAATGCACCTGCGGCTGTCTTAAACACTTTATTTCTTGCATAAAAACACATTTCTTGCATAAAAACGCATACATAAATGCATTTATGACAGCTGCAGGTGCATTTACGGCAGCGTTTTGCACATGCATGTTTTACTTCTGCTTCCGGAAGCAGCGCGTGCCGAATGATTTGACTCCATGGGCCGTAGTTTGGGCACCCCTGCTCACGAGGGTTCATAATTCACCTTTTAAAATTTTGTTTGTCATTTACTGATATCAGTTTATACAGCCATCATAACACCCTGAACATACATCATTTGATTTGGTTTCATGAACTAAACAGGTAAATTACGTGGGTAGGAGACCAACAGAAATCTTTAGGTCAAGCTAGATAAAAATCTTACCTGAAATCCTGGGTGACGATTGTCAATCTGAGTTGACAGTTTTGGGCTAGATTTGTTCCTTTGCCAGTTATGCAGCTTTTAAAAGTGCATGTGTTCTGCCACAAACCACTCCCCTTGCATGGACATTTATACAGTGGCAACCCTAAGCAGAATTTGAATCTGAGTTGAGTTACGACAGAATCAAGGTTGATTCAACCTTCCATCCTTTTGAGGTTGGTAAAATAAGCACCCATCATTTTGGGAGCAAAATGCTAATTATCTTGTGAAGTGCCCTAAGTACTTTGGGCCAGTAAATAAATATTGTTGTTACTGCTATTGCTATTTTAAACAGATTCTCATCTACATATGGCATACCACAGTCCTATTAATTTTTATATCGAGCAAAAAGCTGTGGTGAGCACAGCAGTTGACATTTGTTGAGTAGTTATGCAGAAGGTGTATCTTCTAGAGCAGTGCTTCCCAACCTTTGGTTTTTGGACTTCAATTCCCAGAAGCCTAAGTCAATCCCCCAAAACACTAATCAGCCAATGTACTGACTTAGGCTTCTGGGAATTGAAGACACCCTGTGGGGCTTCACATTGGGAACCACTGTTCTAGAGGCAAATTGCTTTAAGCTTCGAAATCTTTGTAGACATTATCTATTGCTATGCCAGGTTGTACAGCATGCAAGAAATAATGTCTGTTGGAATTTCTTAACTTAGGTTTTCTCCCTGCAAATGTTATGCCTTTTGTAAAACTGGACAATATTTTATTTTATTTTATTTTTGCACATTTATATCCCGCCCTCATGGTGGGTACACCACTCAGGGCAGCTAACAATATAATAAAAATTACAATAAAAACAATTCAATGACAATAACTAAAAACAAACCTAACACCCCAATTAAAACCAGCATTAAAACACAAACAAATCGTCATTAAAAAAAACAACCCACCTCCCCTAGCCCTGTTAAAACAGAATAACCAAGCCTGGGGGGCAGCCCCTCACATAGGCTAAATCAGCCACCGGGCCTGACTGGTAGAGTCAAGCGTGCCCCAAACTTGCTGAAAGAGCCATGTCTTCAGCCTCTTTCTAAAGGGGAGTAGATCCGTCTGAAGACGCCAATCAGGTGGTAAGAGGTTCCACAGGGCTGGGGCAGACACAGAAAAGGCTCTTTTCCTGGTCCCAATAAGATGTACTTCTTTCACTGATGGGACCACCAGTGAGCCCCTCCTGTCTGCCCTAGTAGGACAGGCTGAATTCCTTGTGGCGACGCGGTCTCTTAAGTAACCTGGTCCAATGCCAATAAGGCTTTGGCTAATGGATCTTAATTTTGAACAGATATATATATGAATACAATCTTATTTTTTAAATCAGTGGGAGAGGACAGATGGGAGAATAGCGTGCAACACAAGTTTTGTTTGATATGAAGAAAATTCAGTTCATAATTTTTTGCAGGTGACTGGCTCTTGTCTTGCATTATGCTTGTCCAGTGACTTGAAATCTCTATCAGTTGTTACAAAAGTAGATGTTTCTCCAGAGATGGAACCAGAAATAACATACTTCCAAGTGAGTGAAATTGCAGAAACACTCAGCATGAATAGTTTTTGAAATGGTCATAGGTGTTCCCTTCCACAAGCATGTGTATGAGTTGCAGTATGCCTGAGCTACTGTCGTAAGATTTGCTTTGACAGATAAGGTCATGTATTTATCATGTGAAGTTCTGTGGTTGAAGAAGAAGCTATTTGGTGCATTCTTGGCCTTATAACTAGGCACATGCCTGACATCTATCTATCCCACCTCCACATGGCTATTTGTGCACTTGCACCACTGCATATGGTACACACTAACAGGATACGGGCCATGATGTACTGTTCAGGTATTCATTACACATGTGTAACAAATGTGTGACTAAGCTGTGGAGATTGTTGGGGCTTCTCCTGTTGGCTGCACTCATGGTGGACTTATAATCGGTGTTGATGTGGATATCTGCTGGGCTCCTTCACTGTTTCATATGGGCCAGAGCGTGCCCTGGAGCTGAACGGGAGAAGCTATCCCATGTATAGACTGAACATATCTGGTTTCTCAACACCTGACTAGGCCTGTGGCTAATTTTCTTAGTCTTTCCCTGGTGCTGTAGATGTCTGTTCTGTGATATATGCTGTTGTCTGAAAGCCTGTTACCTTAGCATAGCAAGCTACACTTGAGTAGGCCCATAAAATCAGTGGGAATATGGTGTCAATTCCTTTGTAAATTCCCTGGATTCCAATGTATCTACAGTACTCTTCTTGTAAATAGAGAAAGCCCATTTGAATCAATGGAATGTATAGAGGAGTTGACTCACCAAATGCTATGCTAGTAAAGGTAAAGGTTTCCCTTGCTCGAAAGCCAGTCGTATCCAACTCTAGGGTTCAGTGCTCATCTCTGTTTCAAAGCCGAAGAGCCAGCGCTGTCTGCTTCTGCAGACATTTCCGTGGTCATGTGGCAGGCATGATTAGACACCGGAGCGCACGGAATGCTGTTTACCCTTCCACCGAAGTGGTCCCTATTTATCTACTTGCAATTTCTTGCTTTTGAACTGCTAGGTTGGGAGGAGCTGGGACAAAGACGAGAGCTCATTCGGTCCTGCAGTTCTCGGGAATCGAACTGCTGACCTTCCGCCTCCCAGTCAGCGTCTCAGTCAATATGTAACATCTACTGACTGGAACTTTGTTTCCTGGTATAGTTGGATACAAGTCTGCTCTCAACATATCTACCAGAAGTCACTCGGATGGCTCGAAAATTTACACACATTTCAACTCTCCTTCAGGTATAATCTTAAAATTATCTTTGTATTGACCTAGTATTAAAATGATGCTCCGAGCAGGCTGCTAGCTTGTGAACATTAATCAGATTATTGCTTCTAGAATAGTTGACTTCTTTTTTTTTTTAAAGGTAGGATTTGATTGCAGTCCCAAGCATGCCTAATAAAGGTCGCCCTTGCTCGAAAGCCAGTCATATCTGACTCTATGGTTCAGTGCTCATCTCTGTTTATAGCCAAAGAGCCAGCACTATCTGCTTCTGCAGATGATTCTGTGGTCATGTGGCAAGCATAACTAGAAGCCAGAGTGCACGGAATGCTGTTTACCTTCCCACCGGAGTGGTGCCTATTTATCTACTTGCAATTTCTTGCTTTTGAACTGCTAGGTTGGCATGAGCTGGGACAGAGACGGGTGCTCACTCCGTCCTGCAGTACCCAGAAATTGAACTCTGACTTTCCAGTCAGCGAGTTCAGCGTCTTAACCGTTTGAGCAACCACAGTCCCCAGCATGCTTACACAGAAGTTCATTTTGTTGCAGTAAATCGGATTTTCTTGAAAGATAACGTGGTGGGGTTTGTGCTGGTAACGTGATTATGTTTCCTACTAGTGTAATTCAGAATTGTGAAGAGCAGTATTATTTTGAAAAATCAACTTTGGTTTTCATTTCAGTATATAATCCTTTTATTTTTATGCTGGTGGTATTTTTTTGTTTTGATTTGTGTAAGAACCATGCATAAATGATGATGGAATTTAGTTCATTTGTATAACAGTGGTAGAATTTCCTTGGTCATCTGATTTATTCGATACAAATTGCAATCTTTCTCTGCTTGTAAATAGTACATAAAGCTTTCGCTGACGTGCATGTGTGAAGCTTGGGAAGAAATTTTGATGCAGATGGATTCACGGCTAACCAAATTTGTACAGGTATTGTGTAAGCTCATCCCTTCTTCACGTACTATAAATCATCTGTCAGTCCAACAATAGGCTGTCGTTGGAGCAAAGCAAATTTCTGTAAATTTGAAGAAATTGAATCAATGCAGCATTTATGTGTATAGAATTTATGTCCCACAAAAGAAGATCTAAAATAGCTGAGATAATGCCATTGAGGTACCACACCTCTGGTCAAAAATAATCTAATTGTGCAATGCTCTAATATAACTAATTTCAGCAAGCTGGTAAAAGGAAAAAAAAGAAGGCAAAACAGTTTTATTTCATTGCAAGTTTTTGTGAATATGCATCTGTTTCCTCAGATACAAGCTATACTAATCCATATTAATTTGAAAATTATATTATGGCTAGGCTTCTGTGAGAGTCTAAAAGCAAACAGTCAGCAATAAACAGAATATTACGGCTTTTTTATTTCTTGCTGCATAAGTATGTTGTGAAGAAAAAGACAAACCTTGTAGCATGCTTTTTCGTACATGATACACTTGATTCCATGAAATGAACATTAGCTTGAACAAGTGAGGTTTTTAGTGTATTGAACAAAATTGGTGCAAGAAACGATGAAGCAAGAAAGTAAAATTGGTCATACTGAGAACTGATCCTTCTGATTTTCCCTAGTGGCCTAGCTATTGAACACTGAGTCCAATCCCATCCTCATCTATCTCTTTGTGTCTTGTTTCATATTACCATCTTTATTTGCAGGAAAAGAATACAACCACTTCAGTGCAAGATGAATTCATGCAGTTACTTTTGTGGGGCAAAGCAAGGTACATGTTACATAGAATTCCAGGTTTTACCCATTAGGTTTTATTGAGGCAGAAAAGTACAGTACTGTATGTATGATTGTATCTTATTTTACTTTAAATTATTTTTTCTTTGTAGCCTTGAACTTCAAGCACTACTAATGAATCAGCTAACAGTAAAGGTATAGTATTGCATATACTAAAAATCTTTCAAAGGCCTTTGGTTAAACTGTATGATTAAAAACAATGTGTTTTCCAACAGGGCTTAAAAAAACTTGGACAGTCCATGGAGTCCTCCTATTCTAGCATTCAAAAGCTCGTCATAAGTCACTTGCAAAGGTAAATCTTCATGCTGAAGTGAGTATGTTAGTAAACTAGTGCTTATTAACCTGGTGTTTTCCAGGCTTTCATTATTCCTAGCTTGTGTAACTGTTGAACTCCACATCTGGAAGGTGCCAGGGTAGGGAAGCTTTAGTGGTGAGCTCCCAAATTTTTTTACTACCACACTGTGTGCGTGGTATGGTGGGCATGGATAGGGGGAAAGCCCTGTGTTGCACCTGAATTAGGACTACTTTATTTCAAAACTTGGGTGGGCGAGGCCAGCCTGAATTTCTGCTACCAGTTCTGGTGAACTGGTGTGAACTTGCTGATGCCCACCACTTGGAAGGTTGTAGTAAGCATCTGGTTTTTAGATAGCTGCATAAACAGAATATCTGTTAACAGAACAAGTGGCTTTGTTTTGGCATTCGAAGGTTTGATCTGGACATGAAAGAAAGAAAAACAGAATATCTCAAATACTGGTCAACCTAATTCGGAAAACTTAAATCCCATTACTTGGTGTAGTAAGTTGCACTTGAGGAGATCTATTGAATAAATGGGGAATTAATGAATCAACTCTTCTATAAGTTCTAGTGATTTAAATGGGCCACTTGCACTACAGTGTTTTATGCTAAAATAAGTCACAGTTAAACTAGGGCCATTTGAATCAATGGAACTTACAGAGGAGTTGGCTCACCATATCCCCATTGTTTTATGGACCTACTCTGGTAGAAATTACTATGCTAAGCAACAGTATTTTGGCTGTTACTTTCTTGTTGATTGTAAATGAAAAAATGGAATGGAAAAGATTAATAGTCTTTTCCATTATTATTATTATTATTATTATTATTATTATTAATAATAATAATAATAATAATAATAATAATAATAATAATAATAATAATAATAATAATAATAATAATAATAATAATAATAATAATAATAATAATAATAATAATAATAATAATCTTTTCCACTACACAAGAAGGAAAATGTTCAGGGCTAAATTCATTTTTAATTCCAACTAAAGCAAACCCATTGAACTGGTAAGGGCTATGCTCGTGTTATCTTGAAAACTCTCCTTCGTTTAGTGGGTCTAGTCTAATTGGGACTAGCAGTTGGGTTTAGCCCTTGGAGTTCCAAGGAATAATTGTCCAGCTACACAGAAGTTAAAGTTTCTCTAAAACTTATAAATATAGTCTTGTGGACTCTCAAGGCAGCTAACAACATAATAAAACAGCATCAAAAGCAGTATAAAACCAAACATTAACTATACATTGCTTATATCTTAGCTTGTTCTACCAGTTGTTATGTAAATTGCAAAAAACACAACAAAAAACACAACACAACAACTCTGCTCTTGCTTGAAAAACAAATAATGTCCTTTTAATATTATTAATGTCACTGGTGTAAAAACAGATTTCATTCAACGATTTTGCTGTTGCCTTGCTTTAATAGTGGCTCAGAGGCTTTACTCTACCATTTAAGTGAACTAAAAGGAATGGCTTTGTGGAAACAGAAGTATGAGTCTCTTGGACTGGATGCATCAGGAATTGAAGGTACAGTACTTGATTCTCTTACTGCTTAGCATTATTGGTAGCAAATTCAGATAGCTTTAAGTAACATATAACCCTATCTTTGCAGAAGCGATTACTGCTGTGGGCTCCTTCATCCTGAAAGCAAATGAGCTTCTTCAGTAAGTATTAATCTAGGTTGTTGTTCTCGCAAGTCCCTAGATTTTATCTGAAATACTTTCTGCCATCCCAGTGCTTTATGTCTGAAGTTGCATGTAGAGAAAGGGAGATTATCTCTGTGTGCTGGCAGGATCTGCTCCTTCCTTGTCCTGTATGTCTCTCAGTGCAAACCTGTACATATGTGGGTTAAAGCTGCATAGGGTAAAGCTGGTGCTGCCAAAATGGATAAGTTCCTTTGGGCCTTTTTCTGCCTTAAAGTCTTAATGACTAAAACTAGTTCTGTGTCAAGTTCAACTGACATATAGATCAGTGGATGTGGACGTTGTTGCCTTTCATAATTTTAGACTCTGGAAGTTGTAATGAGAGTGATAGCACATCTGAAGTCATGTTTGAAATTAAATCTTAACTTAATAGTTTGATGCTCTTTCTGGATTTTTCCAATCTTATAGAGTTATAGACAGCAGCATGAAAAATTTCAAAGCATTTTTCCGGTGGCTCTATGTAGGTAAGAAAAATAATAATTGTACTGTTGATATAAGGCAGTTTGCTACCTAGTCTTATTCTAACAGAGTTAAAAAGCAGAGCCCAAGGCAGGGGTTTTACACTGAAGGAATGGCGTTGAATTCCTAATGGGTTTTCCTGTAAATAGGTAGCTCATTTTCAGTTCTGTGGAGAAGAGTAAAACTCTGTCCTTGGAGACGCAGGCATGGAAGTATCAGAATTTCTTCTTTACATTGAGTAGGACATCAAACTAAGGGGAAAGATGTTTCTTCTTTCTTTGGAAGGCAGCTCAGGGCCTGGAACGTGAGGAAATGTGTTTCAAAGAGTCAGTCTCTGGCCTTCCTGCCCCTTCCACGTTGCAGTCATGATAGTTTTTCCATTTGCAGAATGTGGGAGAATCATACCTGTCAAGCGCGGCTCCGGACAATACAGGACCTGTGCAGAAGGCTTCTGCGCAGAACCCTTCTGCACATGCGCAGGTTTCTGCACATCCCCTTCTGTGCAGAACCCTTCTGTGCATGCGTAGAAGGGTTCTGCGCATGCACAGAAGGGTTCTGCGCAAAAGGGGATGTGCAGTAACTACTTTCCTCCTGCTGTCAAATTATGGGATGGCGGCGGGTCCGGGCGGGAAAGTAGAAAAGGTGGCGCTGAATTACAGGAACTCCTGGCCAATACAGGATACTTGACAGGTATGGGGAGAATGGACTTCAGAGAGAAAAGATAGAAAATTTGCTTTTTAAAATCAGTTTAAAATGAGCTCCCGTCTTCATCCCAACTCCTGCCAACCTAGCAGTTCGAAAGCAAAAAATTGCAAGTAGCTAAATAGGGACCACTTCGGTGGGAAGGTAACAGCGTTCTGTGCGCTCCGGTGTCTAGTCATGCCTGCCACATGACCACGGAAATGTCTGCAGAAGCAGACAGCGCTGGCTCTTCGGCTTAGAAACAGAGATGAGCACTGCACCCTAGAGTCGGATACGACTGGCTTTCGAGCAAGGGAAACCTTTGTTTTCATTATTTATAGAGCTTTAAAAAGCAATTTGTTGTCATTACTACAGATAGTATTTTAAAACTGACATTCTCTTTTTCATTGCACTCCTTATTACTTTCCAAGCACTTTTTGGAGAAAAGTTACAACGGGGGAGATCATGGTATACAAAATTTCGGTCAAAATGCCTCTAAAATGCTTTTTAGAGGTATGGCATTGTTGTGTCATTACAGAAAAAGGCATAACTTTTCAAAGCAAAATGCGGCTAAGAAATCTTTGTAGACTGTATCTTTTGTCCACTGTGTTGCGCAACATGGTAAATAGCAGATAATGTCTACAGAGAGTTCTTGTCTTACAGTGATTTCAAAAAGTGACAATAAGGTGCCCAACAGTCATTGAAAAATAGCTGGAAACTTTATTTGTTATTACGCTGGTATAATTTGTTTTCTACTTGTTATGATACTATTGAAGTGTAATTTCATTGTGATCTATTTGACAAAACGATGACAATGATTTCTTCTTCTTCCGTGTCTTATAAATAGCTATTTTATTTTTAACTTATTACTTACAAGCTCTGGAAGCCTCCCGTACCAAGCAAACCTATTCTGGTCATTTTTTATTTTCCAGCCATGCTAAGGATGTCAGAAGACCATGTCCCTCCAGAACTGAACAAGGTAGTATTTTTATCATTAGTTACACACGTTTTACAACACACTTTTATAACATATGAACCACCAAGGCTAGTCCAGTCGAAGACTGTGATTTGCCAGGCCTTCACTACTTCTTTTCCTCATCCTTACCAGTCCAGTTGTTTGAATCATATGCAAACAGCAAAAGGAGGATAATTGTTGAGCCTTTTTATATGTCTGAAATATTATCAGTTCACATTACAAGTTGAGTGAGCTCCTAATGTATGTAGAATTACTTTGTGCTTGATTTAGTAGTATAGAAAAAGCAAGTAATTAAACTCAGATTATTTATTAGACTTACCCAAGTTCTCTCTCTCTCTCTTGCATTTTTATACTGCCCTTCTGGGATATTTCGCACTCTGGGCAGTGCACATACAAGTAACAAAAGAGCATAACAGTACAAACAAAACAAAATAAAACAACCAAATAAGTACATCAGAAAATAAAAATAAAACACCTGGTGTCTGTGAGTACACAAGATCAACTGACTAGCTAGTTTACAGTATTATTAAGGGTATAATATTCTTAAATGCCGCCCTGAGTCGGGTTCTGCCTGAGTGGGCGGCATATATAAATATGACTATTAAATTAAATTAAATTAAATTATTAAATTAAATTAAATTAAAGGCTTCCTTCAATAGGAAAGTTTTAAGTTGATTTTTAAAAAGATTTGTTATCTGATGTTATGCATTACTGCTTTATATTTTGTATTTAAGAATTCTGAAGGTTTTTTTAAATAAAGGTAACATTGAAGTCTTGGTTTGGATGTACCAGTTTATAGAAGTAATAAGAGATTTTTGTTTTAAAGTGTACTTGGTTTAATATATTTTTCTCTTCCTAAAGATGACCCAGAAAGATATTACCTTTGTTGCTGATTTTCTTTCGGAGCACTTCAATGAAGTGAGTTGTTTGATTTTTCTAAATTGATTAGTTACTGTGAAAAACATACTCTGTTTGCAAATAATGCATCTGAGTTTGTTTCTTCAAAAGAAAAGCAAACAGACCTCTGTGGCCTAAAGGAGGGCGAAAAAATTGAGACAATTTGAAATTTATATTTGGAATAGCCTTTTGCAATACTGTTTCAGGCTCTGCTGATATTGTTATGCTCATTTGTAGGCATACATTCCCACTTTGTCTGTAAATTGTATGTGATAAATGAAAGCACATATTCCCATATTAGGGCTCAAGAGTTGGGTGTAATTTTTTTAGAACTCAATCTGCCATTCTTCTGTTAAACTAATCAACCTGTTAAACTTATAACTGCGTAGTATCTTCCACATATCTTTCATAGGCACCCGAACTCTACAGCCGTAAAGGGAAATACTTTAACGTGGAAAGGGTTGGTCAGGTAAAGTACCGCATGTTCTTTGTTGTGTTGAAATTATGTGTTGATAGTCTGTTGCAAAAAAAATGGTGGGGGAGTCTGCTGGCAAGCCTAATTATGGGTAGCCTAGCATTTTGATTATGTGCATTTTGTGTTTTTGAAAGAAATTAAACTATCATATGAATTTATATGAATGTTGTGAAAACTTACATATCCCTTCTTGGTGCATTCTGATGAGTTTCTTCACTCCCGATTTCATTTTATAGTAATAGCAGTGAGGCACAGTTGGCTGGATAGCTCAGTGGTTTTGGTATCTGGCTACAGAGCAGGAGGTTGCTAGTTCAAATCTCCATTGCGCCTCTAAAACAGGGGTGCCCAAACTTTCCAGGCTGCGGGCCAGTCACGTGGTTGAGCGAGCCAGTCATGTGGTTCCTCCCACCGGAAGCAGAAGTAAAATGCACATGCGCAAAACGCTGCCATAAATGCACCCACCGCTGTCGTAAATGCATTTTTGACAGCTGTGGGTGCTTTACAGCAGCGTTTTGTGCACGTGCGGGAGCGGTGGAGGCTGGATTATTAGGTGGTGTGGGCCCAATTCAGCCCGCAGGTGTAGTTTGAGCACCCTTGCTCTAGAAAAACAGCCATCCTGTGTAACTATGGGCAAGCTCTACAGTCCCAGAGTGCCCCCAGAAGAGGGGAATGAGAAACCATTTTTGTGTATTCTTTGCCCAGAAAATCCTAAAAAGGGCTGCTATAAGTCAGAATTGACTTCATGGCACACAGTTGTTATTATAAAGCAATCCCAATTATATACTGCCCCATAGCGGTTAGTCAACTCTCTGGACGGTTCACAAGTTAACTAGCATTTTGCCCCAAACATGCTGGGTGCTCATTTTACTGATCTTGGAAGGATAGAAGGCTGAAAAGAGCTTCCTTTAAGCTCTGCTTGAAAACTTTCTAGAGGTATCATGTTGATACCATGGAAGTAGGATGCTGGACTCATTAGACCTTCTACTCTTGTTCAGGAATATGCATTTTGTTCCTTTGCTATCTTGTGAACTGCACCCTATTAACTGCCCTCCTGACATCTGGGTGGTAGTACCTCCACTCTGGCTTCAGTCTGAATTGCTATTTCTGGACTGATGGAGTTTTGAAAGTTCGGGCAGTGTGGCAAACTGCTACAAATCATATACCCGTGATGGCGAACCTTGGCACTTCAGATGTTCTTGGACTTCAGTTCCCAGAAGCGAATGGATTTACTGCGATTCATTCGGCCCGCGCTGCCCTTGTCACTCCCGGAAGTGGAAGTAAAACACGAACAACAACTCAGGCTGGTGGTTGCAGGGGAGAAATGTTGGGTGACTCATTCTCTGCAAGTAATGCTATTGCTTCCACAGCCTTTCAGTAACCGGTATTGTCAGTGTTGTGTCTGCACCAGTGTTTATTTTAAAGTAATAGATAGACATTTGAGTGGCGACAATATAAAATATTTCTGATGAGATTTTGGTACACTTGTTGTCTCTAGGCATGGGATTTTCAGAATGTATGGGTTCTCAGAAGTCTAGGAGCTCCCGAAACCAGACTTTAAACAATTAAAATTGCTCGATTGAATGCAGATTCCAGTAGCCATTTTTTTAATCCCGTGGAGAAGATAGGGCTGGGGAATAGGTTCAAGCTACAGGGAATTATAGGTTTGAGAGGCTTAGAGTGCTGAGTCTAATGGATAGAGACTACAAAATCCATAATCCTTTGCAGCTCATGCAGAGTTTAACCCCACCCACCTTTTCATCTACTTCACATCATGAAAAGGACTACTGCAGTGGTTCCCAACCTTTTTTTGGCCATGCCCCGCCTAAGCATCTCTGAAATCCTGATGATTCCCCCCGTGACAATGATTATTATTATTCAAAAAGTGAACTTCTATTCGTGTGGAGAAAGCTTAAAAGGACATTCACTGTTAATAACTCATTACTGAATTGCCCCCACCCCTTAAAAATCAAATTGTGATGCGTGGGCCCAATGTTGGGAACCGCGGAACTACTGGAATCTGAATTTGTTAGCTGTAAGAACATGAACGTCAGGACTTTGATTGCTCGATTAATCCCCCACACGTCTGCCAGGGGAATTTCCTGCAGACTTCCGAAGACAGTAGTCCACGAATTCTGAAAATTCTGTGCCTAGTTGTTTCTAAACCTGTTTGCTAAACATAGAGTCTGTACGGAAAGTACAGCACCACTGAAGGGAAAAGTAATTGTACACAATGCAACTAACAGTGAGCTCCCTTAATGAACAATTTGCAATCACAAGATGCTAGTTGTAGCGCCTGACTTCACAGAGCAAAGGTTTATAACCATATCAGATAAACTGTTCAACTTTCCTTAGATAATATTGGAATGTTGAGGCAATTTGAGTGTGATGACCTGTTGGAGACTGGGTAATAAACTACTTTTTTTTGTGTATGTGTGTTGTCACTATATGTTTAGTAGGTTGTGTTACATGTTTCACACTCAGAAGGGGAAAATAGCAGAAGACTAAGAGTGGTTTTGCACTTTTTTAAAAAAATCTCTTTGTTCAGAATTTGTTCAAATAATTTTCTTCTAGTATTTGAAAGATGAAGATGATGACCTTGTATCCCCACCTAACACAGAAGGAAACCAGTGGTTTAATTTTCTCCAAAATAGCAACCATCTTAAAGGTAGTTCATGTTCTTAATACCAGGTGATCTAAAGGTGCCACATTGTCAGTGGTAAATTATAGTTCTCTATGTCATGCTGTTGGAGATGATTGTGTTACTGTACGGTGGGGCTATAACTGTGCATGCAGCTAGGACTTTTCATTTTGTGCTTTAAAGATGTGGAAGCTTCTTTTCCCTTGGGGTGTGTGTGTGTGTGATTTTTTGAACCTTTTGTTAAGCTGTGTGTCAGAGTCATGAAATTAGGCAGCAGAGTGTCTCAAGTTCATTTGTTCTGCTTTACAGTAAAAACCCCTACTTACGAAAAAAAGTCCTTCCCGTAGACTTTTGCTTACATTGTGTTTTTTTATGTAACTCAAAGCAAACCCATAGGGAAAATTATTTTTTACATAACTTGAAGCAAACCCATAGGAAAAAGAATATTTATGTAACTCAAAGCAAACCCATAGGAAATTGTGTAAATCAGGACATGGTGTTAGCACAAAATCATTATGTAAGTCGAATTTTATGTAACTTGAGGTGTATGAAAGTCGGGGTTTTACTGTAGTCCTATATTTTAATATTGAACTAGTGAACCTGTTTGGCGTGGTCTTTATGTAGGCAAAGTGGCGTCATCCATCCAAACAACAACTGTTTTTCAGAATATTGTACTGGGACAAATTCCAAGATTTGCAACAATACAAAACTTTTTAAAATAGATCCTAAAAGTTGGGAAACAGTCCAGTGGTGGACGGGCAATAAAATGTTGGGAGGCTACTGGGGGTGGGCGGGAGCTGGAATATCCTGCAAGAAAGCATGGTAAGAAAAGAGAATAGAAACAGCACCCCAGGCAAGAATTTGTGGGAAATCCTCCTATTTAAGTTTATTGGTTAATCTGATAAAGTGGTTTAGGTGCAGAAGTGATATTCAGAAGAACCAAACTGGACCTTACCCAGCCTTTGAAACACATTTTTAACATTGTGTTAAAATTTGGTTTTAGGAGTAAGTGGGAAATAATAGTTAATATGCTGTTGGGCTACTTGTTACAGAATTTGTATTTGCTTTAAAAATTATGATAGGCAAGAATACTTTGTATCATTAGGGAACTTTCTTGAACTCAGCTAGAGAAATAGCAAGGGGTATGGAAACTACAGTGCATTTCATGCCAACTTGAATGGCTGATAATTATGTGAGATAGAGATACAGTATATACATTAAGAAAGATCAGTAAGATGATAAGTGAGGAAAGGGTGGCATCTTTTGTGTGTTTGTTGGAATAATTTGAGTCAGGACATTATTCAAGGTCATATTTTATTGTACCTAGCCTTCCCTGTTGTTATTTTAACACATAACAACTGCTTCATCCAGGGGACTTGTGGGTTGTGGTTTTTAAGCAGAAGACAGATTTGCACTGCAGGAGTTGGCCAAGCCTTGTGTTAGTCACAAAGTTTCATCACCCTATTTCCAAACCTAACATTGACGGCCTAATTTCTATGTTAATTAAGAAGTCAAGTCCTCCTTTCTCTAAATGGCCATGCATGTCTATGCAGACGTGTATTATGTAAATCTGTGTGTATTTGTTTAAGCTAATTGCCTTGCAGGATTGTTGTAAAAATCTCAACTGAACTTCAAAAGTAGAGTACTGACAGTTTACTAGCTGTAAGACTGTTATAAAATGTCTTGTCTCAGCTACACCCGTATAACTGCAATATTGGAATTAGGATTACCTGTATTGAATTCTAGGATTTTGTGTCTCCGTTTTGCTTGTGGGTGAACCTGACATACTGCTGCCTAGTTATATCCGTCAGAACGTCTCTCACAGAAAATGGCTTCCTGTTTCACACGCTTTATAGCAGGGGATCGCAACCTATGGCCCATGGCACCAACTCATCCGACCTGCGACCTCACTCCAACCACCGCAGCCGCCAGCGGAGTTGGCTGCGAACGCATTTACAGCTGTCGTAAACACGTTTACAACAGCTGCGGATACATTTACAGCAGCTGTAAATGGCGGGGGAATCACCAGTCCGGGCCCTTCAACTGTCTGAGGGAGCGTGGCCTGGCCCCCAACTGTAAAAGGTTGGTGACCCCTGCTTTATAGGGAGAAAATAGCAACAGAAATAACTCAGGCAGTCTCCAGACAGCCCTATATTACTTTCATTTCTCTAAGACTTTTGCCGCCACCACTGACTTCAGCATGCCACTTTTGGCTGCATGTTGAAACTACAAGGAGGTCACCCTACATGTCTATATGCAGCCCATAGGCTGTACTTTACCATCTTTCCCCCTAAAATATAGTAGAATAGGAAAAAAAGGGAAAAAACAGATAGGATTTCATCTTCTGTACATGCTTTTAGAGGTGTGAGGGCAAGGGAATAAATCTCATTCTGCTGTCAGAAAATCCACTTTGCTTCTGTGATGTAGCTATTAATATGAAATGGGCAATTTGGAAATAGAGATTCCCCCCCTACAATTACCATTAATTTTGTCTCTTCCTTTAGAAAGTCCTTTACTCTTTCCATATTATCCTCATAAGTCACTGCATTTTGTAAAAAGGCAAATGGAAGGAATTATTGATCGCTGCCTACAAAAGCCAGCTGTAAGTATTCAATTTGCATGTCAGTTTTGAGTTTTGGGAGGCCACGGGGCTGTTGTAATCTGTTTCAATTTCAAAGCAATTTAGAAAAATGTACCAAACAATGCCTTTTATGGAATCATCAAACCATCTCCTGACTAACAAAGAGATGATCTCTGGCCTTTCTTTTCTCTAAATCGGAAGTGAAGCAACTCTTGGCGTTCGGTATGTTTTAGAATAACTGCCATAATAATTTGCCATTGACAGGCTGGCTGACATTCCTGGGAGTAACATCTAAAACACCAGGAAGATCAGAGGTTCTCCACACATATTCTTAATGGAATTGGTAGGGTTAAAACT
The DNA here is from genome assembly GCA_035047345.1 of Bradypodion ventrale. Taxonomy (NCBI): domain Eukaryota; kingdom Metazoa; phylum Chordata; class Lepidosauria; order Squamata; family Chamaeleonidae; genus Bradypodion; species Bradypodion ventrale. Next base: position 113,941,588 of record JAWDJE010000005.1, on the reverse strand, counting down.
AAATTTGTTACCCTAGAAATTAGGAAGTCCTTGGAAATTGGCCAGCCAGAGGACAAAGTTAGGACTACATAAAGCCCAAGAATTCAGATGCAGGAGGAGGGGAAGCAGTAGAAGGAAACTTGCCGTGAGAAGGAAACAAAAAAGAAAGTAAAGGTAAAGATTTCCCTTGCTCGAAAGCCAGTCGTATCCCACTCTAGGGATTCAATGCTCATCTCTGTTTCAAAGCCGAAGAGCCAGCGCTGTCTGCTTCTGCAAATGTTTCCGTGGTCATGTGGCAAGCATGACTAGACACCAGAGTGCACAGAACACTGTTTACCTTCCCACCAAAGTGGTCCCTATTTATCTACAGTGAACCCCCGCCTAATGACGCATTTGAATAGCGTCATTTTCGATTAACGATGCTACTGACGCACCCCATGTGATCATTCAAATAACGACAAAAAACATTTGAATAACAATGGTATTTTTACCGTCGTTATTCGAATAATGACTTTTTTGTTATTCAAATAACGACATTTTCTGCATAACGACGCTACTTGGGGAACCAAGTAACCTCGTTATGCGAGGGTCTACTGTACTTGCAATGTCTTACTTTCAAACTGCTAGGTTGATAGGTGCTGGGACAAACACGAGAGCTCATTCCATCCTGCAGTATTTGGGAATCGAACTTCCAGTCAGCATCTTAGCCACTTGAGCCACCGCTGTCCCAAAAAAGAAAAGAAATGGTTACAACCCTCCTTATATGTATCTTAAGTTGCAGCTGGGCCCAGCAGAAACAGAATGAGTTGCCTCTTAACTCCATCAAGAGGAGCTTCAGGCCCCACTGCCAGAGTATTGCCCTCCTCGGTCCTAGATCTGGCACCAGTATACTGTATAGTCTTTCCTAGAAAGAAGAATTTTGTTTACTTTTCACGTTCCTTAGACTTCACCAAATTAGGTTGCACTTGCTCGAAAGCCAGTTAGTTGTAGGGTTCAGTGTTCATCTCCGTTTACAGCCAAAGAGCCAGTGCGGTCTGCATCTGTAGACGTTTCCATGGCCATGTGGCAGGCATCACTAGATGCTGGAGCACACAATACTGCTACCTTCCACCACTGGTACCAATTTATCTACTTGCAACTTCTTGCTTCCGAACTGCTAGGTTGGCAGGAGCTTAGGACAGAGACGTGAGTTTACTCCATTATGAAGCACTCTGGTCTTGAACTGCCGACCTTCCAGTCATTGTGTTCAGAGTCACATTCCTAAACGATATGTGGGCTTGAATGCACTTCAGTATTTGTCCTTTTCAGAATTTTAGAATTGAAAACAGTTTACTGTACACAAAATGTGTACAAAACCACATGTATTGGTAAAGGTTTGCTCAGAAGTACAGTATGTATGTTTTCAAGGAGTGTGTGTGTGTGTGTCTTAAGAATGTCATGGTTTGTAAAAAGCCACTTGCTCTTGTTGCTTTAAGCTAGTGATGCTGTCAAGTCATTTTTGAGTTAAGGTAAAGGTAAAGGTTTCCCTTGCTCGAAAGCCAGTCGTATCCGACTCTAGGGTGCAGTGCTCATCTCTGTTTCTAAGCCGAAGAGCCAGCGCTGTCTGCTTCTGCAGACGTTTCCGTGGTCATGTGGCAGGCATGACTAGACACCGGAGTGCACAGAACGCTGTTACCTTCCCACCGAAGTGGTCCCTATTTATCTACTTGCAATTTCTTGCTTTCGAACTGCTAGGTACCAAATAAGAAAAATAAGAAATCCAGTTAGATGGAGTTCACTTTAGAAATACAGAAGATTGCTTAAAAATACTTAGACATATGGAGTTACTCCAAAATAAAAATAAATGAAGAAGTTACTATAAATGAAAAGCTTACGTAAATATAGAAATTACTTAAAGGTAAAGAAGTTACTTTGAAATAAACAACGTAGTTACTTAAAGAGGGAAGGCCTGCTTAGAAATGAATGAACCTTAAAAGGAAAGAATAAAGAAAAGCTGAGAAAATTAGAAGCAGGGGAAAGGAAGAGAAGATTGCTTAGAAATCACATGCTTAAGATTTGCCTAAGGAAAAGAAAGAGATAGTGAGGAAAAGCTTGCTGGAGGTAGAGAAAGAGTGTGTGAGAGAGAGGGGGGGGGGAGAAAGCCATCCTGACCACACTGGATCCAGGAGAGAGAAAGAGTGAGAGATGGAGAGAGAGAGAGAAGGAAAGCAGGAGAGAGAGGGAGAGAGAGAAGGTGAAGCTCGAGAGTCTCAAGAAACCCTTCCTTCTGAACATGCCCGATCTCGTCTGATCTCGGAAGCTAAGCAGGGTCGGGCCTGGTTATTACTTGGATGGGAGACCGCCTGGGAATACCGGGTGCTGTAGGCTAGTTGCAAGGCTCTCATGAGTGCTATTAATTCAGCAACTTGGGCAGAGGTGCCCGCAGGGAGCGGGTCAGCCTCGACAATTCCAGTTATGGTGACCACAGCATACCCAGCCCTTCGAATCCCCTGGGCTACGGAACTGCTACCATCCACATAAAATTCCAAATCAGGATCAGGCAGGGGGGGGGTGTCTTTTAAGTCTATGCGGCTAGAATATTCTGAATCTATGGTTTCGACACAGTCGTGGACCATATTGGATTCTCCAATTTCTGGGAGCAGGGTGGCGGGGTTAAGAGCAGAGCACACTGCAAGTCTGCGGCCGGGTCAATCAAGCAACGCTGCCTGGTACTGTGCAATTCGGGTATTCGAGAGCCAGTGACTGCCCTTCTGTTCCAATACTGTGGTTACGGCGTGTGGAACGAAGATGGTCAGTTCTCCCCCCAAAGTGGACTTCTCTGCATCCTCACAAAGGATAACCGTGGCTGCCACGTTTTTTAGGCACGTCGGCCAGCCACGCGCTACCGGGTCCAGTTGCTTAGATAGGTTGGCTACTGGCCTGCGCTCTCTGCACATTTGCACGCAAGACATCAGAACCAAAAAGAGCTGCTCACTTAAGGGACTTTAATAGGCAAAAAGGTTGAGAATAGGGCTTTTCCCGGCACCCAGCCAGTGACGCTTAAACCCCTTTTCAATAAACCAATTTTAATTTTGCCTAAATTAAACGCCTCCTTGTTCTTGGGAGAAGGGCTCCACTAGTGACTCGAACCGAAGTTGTAACTGTATCCAGTAGTCATTTTTCTGGTAACAGTTACATCAACCCAATGAATGAGTGCCTTCCAAAATGTCCTATCATTTTACTCCCTGCTCAACTCTTACAAACTCAAGCGTGTTGCTTCTTTTATGCAGTCCACCTCATATTTAGTGTCCTTTTCCTGCCACCTTCAACTTTCCCCAACATTTGGGGGGAAATGCATATGTATATTGATGTATATTGATGTATATTGATGGTATCTTAACCTATAAAACCAAGGGTTAACCGTTGGAACTTCACATAGGTTCCTAAGCCTGGCCCTACTAACCCACACCCACCATTCGTGCACACGGGCGTACTGGGTCCGCAGGTCAACGAAGGATTTTGAAAACTGGCAGTGGGGCAACAGCCCCACAAATGCGAAAAAAGGGAAACAACTTCATTTCCCAACATTCCTTGCGCCGCGCTGTGCCAGAGTCAATCAGGCTGAGAGGCTCTGGCGCGGCGTGGTGCAAGGAACGTTCGGAAACGCACCACGGCCAATCAAAAGAAAACCGTTTTTAAAAAATGCAGCACAAACACAAACCACAAACCCATAACTACAAGCCCCAGCGTCCTGCACGCCATAAGTGCGCAGAACGCTGAGGAAGCCGGCGCGCGAAAAATTAAAATTAAAACCACAATGTGAACACAAGTCCACGCAAACACCCACCAGTGTTCATGCACGGAGCAACGGGGAGGAGAGGGACTCCCTCTCCTCCACGCTACCCCGCCGAAGACACACCAAGACCACCACCGGCCTCAACAAAAGTGGAGGCGGGGTGGAAAACCCCCACAAAAACAGAGGGAGTTCAAGGGGGGAGGCATCAATACCTCCCCCCCTTGAAAGCAAAACAATTCCTCCCCAAAACAAAGGCACTGGACGGCGCTCCGCCCGGTGCCTTTACTTTAACAGTAAGTGTTTCGCTTACAAGGGAGGGTGAAGGCATCATTGCCTTGGTCCACCCTTGAAAGTGAACCCATTCCCAGGTAAGCAAAGCCAGCGGACGGCGCTGCGCCCGCTGACTTTACTTACCCCAAAAGAGTTTCGTTCTCAAGCAGGGGCCAAGGCAATGGTGCCTTGGCCCCCCCTTGAAAGTAAACCCATTCCCAGGTAAGCAAAGCCAGCGGATGGCGCTGCGCCTGCTGACTTTACTTACCCCAAAAATAACCCATTAATTAAAAAACACCACAAACATCCAAAAACAACCAAAATCAACAAGAAAGAACACACACAAACACCCCCCAAATTTTTTTTTATAAAAAAAAACCAAAAGGAATTAAACCAGAGAACTCACCCAAACAACCTTCCTCCATGACGACCGGAACTGGAATGAGGAAAGAAAAAGACTACTTACCGGAAGAAGCGACACCCAGAGGCCAGTAGAGAAAAACAGTCAAAATCAAGGAAAACCTCAACAGCTCCACCCAGAGGCCACGGGAGAAAAAACAGTCAAAAATATTCACAGAAATAAATCACAAAATAATACAATACAAACATTTCTAAAATCCTGTATACAGTTTTCACTCAAAAACAAGTCAAAACATCTAAACACAGTGTAAAAATATTAAATTTAAACAAACATATACTTACACATTTTTAAAATTATTATGCAAAGTACAACTATTAAAAAAATTTGACATTGTAAAACATTATTTGGTTAAACAAAATAATTATTAAAAATTATATCATCCTTTCCTCTTTTTTAATCCAAAAAAAAACAAACCAAAAAAAGCTAATCACAGTTTATAACAGCCCGTGCGTATAAATAAACATTTTAAAAATCACAATTACAGACTAACCTCATTTCTATAAACATAAAACAAAAACCTTTCAACACCATTTAAAACAGCCCGGCCCGGCAACGCCGGGCAACCTCTGCTAGTTGTTTATATTTTTGTATTGTGCTTTTGTATTATTACATGTTGGGAACTGCTCTGAGTCGCCCGTTGGGCTGAGATAGAGCAGTATATAAATCTAAACAAACAAACAAATAAATAAATTAGAAGTATCTATCTACATTCACATGCATTTTTATGTTTTTTTCTTTGTTTTTAAAAAGTTGTAAATGGCGGTGGAAATGGAAGGATTTTAAGATTAGAAAAATGAGGAACAAAGGAACCAGAATTCATATCTATGACTTTTCCTATCCCATATTGAATAGGCAGATCTTAAGGTATCAGTGCTTTTAATGAACAAGTGCATAGATGAACTTAGATTCCTAGGAGACAGGCTAGAGCCAATTTATTGAAACCTAGCAAAAAATCAGACGACCCAAAAAACTACCAAACAGTGTCAATCCTTTGCCATCTTTATAAGGTATTGGAACAGATGATTTACAATCTTATTTCTGAATTTAATTATGGGAGTGGCTTTCATTAACCTACAGTGACTGCAGTGTATGATACTGTCAATCATAGGATACTGCTCTGTAAAATAAATAATCTTACCAGAGGTAACAAGCTTACTAGGGTAATTCGCAGCTTCCTCCAGAACTGGAGATTCTATGTGACGATGAATTGGAAGATCAGTAGATGGAGGTTGCAGAAGAATGGACTGCCACAAGGAAGTGTATTGTCTCCAACATTGTATAATGGTCAACCAGTTCCTGACAATACAAAATTGTTCATCTATGCAGCTGACACAGCAATGGCCATACAAGGATCTAGTTTTGATGAGATATCTGGAGAATTTACTGGAGCACTCAAAGAATTAGGACTGTATTACACTATCAACCGTTTGAAGCCTAACCCGAGCAAGACTTGTGTGCACTTTCCATCTTTGAAACCAAAAGGCAGGGATTGAGGTGGATGTTACATGGCAAGGGAATTGATTACAGCATTGTTCAGCACTGAAATAACTTGGCATGACACCTGACAGGATAGTCTCTTGTAAGCAGCACTGCCTAAATACCAAAGCTATAGTTAGTACAAGGAACAACATCATCATCAGGAAACTCACAAACTATAAATGGGGAACTCAACCATCCACGCTGCAAACAACAGCTTTGGCTGATGTATGGAGCACATCCACACACAAAGCAAGTTGACATCGCTGTTAATGAAGCCATGTGTATAGTGACAGGATGCCTAAAACCTACACCAGTTGAGAAAATATACCCTCTTGTTGGTATCACTCCACCTAAGATAAGGAGAGAAGAACAAACATTTTGCAAGAGCAAAACCAAATTAGAAGATTGTGGAAGGAGCTCACTGGACAAGGAATAACATTCCTTCAAAAGCCGCCCCACTTTGTCCACCGCCAGAGCGAGTTCCATCAGCTAGGTGTGCGGATGGTGAGACAAGCTCCAGCTGGCAGCCCGGGACACCCTCAAAAGCCGCCCCGCTTTGTCTGCCACGAGAGTGAGTTCCACCAGCTCGGCGTGCGGAAGGCGAGACAAGCTCCAGCTGGCGGCCCAGGATACCCTCAAAAGCCACCCCGCTTTGTCCCCTGCCAGAGTGAGTTCCACCAGCTCAGTGGGTGGTTGGTGAGACTCGCTACAGCTGGCGGCCCGGGACATTCTCATTTTCAGGGACTGTTGGAGTCTCGGAGTGCCTCCCTTCCCTCCCAGCTGGGCCAGTGTGAGGAGGTCCAGTGTGATTGGTGAGAGTTTCGGCACCAGGAGCCGACAATGACGCACCTTCAACTGACGCCGTTTCACCTCTCCGTGTGGACTGGTTGTCTGTGGGAGGTAGTGGCATGGCAAGCTTTGGAGGATTAATTGTTATTGCTATTGATTAATAGTTATTGCCATTGTATCTTTAATTTATACTTTATATTGTGATTAATTTATGTTCATTACTGAATATTGATTATTGTATTGAATTTACTTTTCATGTTTCTTTATTGTATTATTATTATATTGTATGGTATTTACATGTTGTAATGGCTGCCTTGAGTCAGCTTCAGCCGTGAAAGTGCTGAATAATAATAATAATAATAATAATAATAATAATAATAATAATAATAATAATAATAATAATAATAATAATAATAATAATTAAAGAAGGATATAGCTGAGGACCTCAACCTATCCTACACCATTTGGAGGACCCTGAATATGCCGAGGATTTGGAGTCCCTAAATGCAAGACCAACATGCTCAAGTGGGGTCTGCTGGCAGACAACAACACACTGTGTGAATGTGGAGAAATACAGAACCCGGCTCATTTATTGGTTTGCTGATTGCTCCCAGAAGCATGTATCGTTGAAGATTTAAGTATGGCCAACGACAAAGCCATGAAAATGGCTTCATTTTGTCAGTCCAAAATGTGATCTGGACGCGAAAGAAGAAGTGCTTTTATGCAGGTTGGGGGGGTTGGGGGGGAGAGACAATGAGCCTTTGATACTGAAAAACCTAGGAATTTGCTCTAAACTATAATCCATTCTGCTTGCAGACCCTATGCTGGAGTTAGCACTTCTTAGAGATTTTCAAGACTGCATAAGAATCTTTATAATATTCCACTAATGTAAATTCCATTTACATTTGCTGATTCGTAATATAAATATATTTTTCTCTCTTTTCCTCTCAATCTATCTCAGTACACAGTGGCTGAAATCCTGTTGCTTTGTTACCCATGTGGAAGGCAATCAGCATTAACATTCATTTGCTTGTAGCTGGGAAATAAGAAATCACTACTAGGATTCTCAGGGAAGAGCACACTTTCTGGATTAACATGTGTAATAAAGCAACAGGATTTCAGCCAATGAGTCAGTGTCCCTTCCCATATTCTTTATAATATTCAGCTTGGCTTTGAATAATAGAACAATAAAGGTACATTACTTCCAGTTGTTACAGTGACTTTTTTAGACATGTTATTGTACTGTTTTTGCTTTCTTTGTGCAGTTGGAATAATTATTCTGTGTGTGTCTTCTTCCTTTCTAGGATGTTATTGGAAAATCTGTGCACCAAGCATTCTGTATGCCTTTATACAAAGCATCAACAAGGTAGGATGTTTACAGTAAAGAACAGATTTTTACAAAGGGGGCCTGTGAGAAAGCATACTCCATTCTGTTTCCATTGCCCCCATGGTCATTCACCATTCTGTGGCCTTTGAAGCAGGCAGAGTCCTTCATTGGGATGTTTGAAGTTCTTTCATATCCTTTTAACCTTTTCTTTCCTAAATACTTTTGTACTGCTGCTGCTTCACAGTCATGGAGTGTGCTATTTTAACTACATACGAATCCATCTACACCAGGGGTTCCCAACCTAAGGCTCGTGGGCCATATCCAGCCCACAGCACCATTTCATGTGGCCCCCCTCCCCTGCAAGGGCATTTGAGAAACAAAATGGTTAGCCCTTTGAAGCTGTTGGGACAAAATGTCCATACCCACCATACTGGCAGGGCAAAATGGCTGTCCAGCCCTCGAAGCTGACTGAGAGAGCATGAACCGGCCCCATGTTTGAAAAGGTCGGAAACCCCTGATCTACTCTGAATGGATTTGCTGATGGTATATGTGATACATGTTATCACTTCAGGTTTTTTCTGATTTTTCTTTTCTTTTCCACTTCAGTGAGGACTTGACTTCTCAACTGTTCAAGCTGCCTTTTCTGTAAGTATGTCACTTTTATCTACATTCTGTTTACCAAGTGTTGATTTTTCACCGATATTCTTATTGTCATTGCAGGTGGAATGATAAATCATCCAATTTGCATTATATTTTGTTCACAATGAGAGAAAACACTGTTTCTAAAATATATATATTGAGAAGGCATACAGACATTTCAAGGTATGATGGCATTAAATGGCACATTTGGTCTTTGCTTTTTTTGGAAGAAGGGCATGGTTCTGCAAAAGCTCATAATGAAATGTGTTTGTCTCAAAGGTGTCTTATGCTTCTGTTTTTGATTCTCTTGTTGCAAAATGACTTTCTCTATAGTATGTTCTTAGCCAAGTGTTCAGTTGAATAAGTAGAGCCATACAAAACTTCTATTCATTTATAAACATTCTGACTTACAAAGGGGAAAGTTCAGTCGGCTCATGCTGGGCGCCATATGGGCGCGTTTTACTTCCGCTTCCGTGAGCGACAAGGGTGGCACAGGCCGGATGAATCGCAGTAAACTCCTTTGTGTTGATTCACGGAGGCTTGGGCTTCTGGGAATTGAAGTCCAAGAATATCTGGAGTGCCAAGGTTCACCATCACAGCCCTAGATTTTAAAGAAAAAAGCACAGGGGGAAACATCTTGGGAAAATGTGTGGATAGTTCAGCCTCTACTTCCCTACTCATGCTGCATTTTAAATCCCTCCCAAAGTTGAACTATATATGCAGACATTTGGTTCCATCTATATTCTAAAATGTAGGTCTGTCCACATCTTATATGGCTTGCCCTTCAGAGCTGATAAGTCATCCAACACCAAAGTCATATTTTGATCCTCATGACTATAAAGATAAGTAAGTTCAGAGATGTATCCTTTAAAAACGTAAAGGTTTCCCTTGCTCGAAAGCCAGTCATATCCAACTCTAGGGTTCAGTGCTCATCTGTTTCAAAAGCCAAAGAGCCAGCGCTCTCTGCTTCTGCAGACGTTTCCATGGTCATGTGGCAGGCATGACTAGACACCAGAGCGCATGGAACGCTGTTACCTTCCCATCAAAGTGGTCCCTATTTATCTACTTGCAATGTCTTGCTTTCGAACTGCTAGGTTGGCAGGAGCTGGGACAAAGCCAGATATCCTATAATGTCTGTAAGATACCAAGGAGCTACATCTATATCTTTATCTATTTTCCCCTTCCAGGTCTGCTAGCAACAGATTGCTTGCTGTTGATTTTGGAAATTTTCTGAACAGTAGTACTAATGAAAGTTCAAGTACAAGGTTAGTGTATCTACAGAATGGTCATTTTAACTATTATGTGTCTGTAGCTTTTGACTTGTCTTAAAAATGAAACATGTCTTAGATAGCCAGTGGAGGGAGGGCTGTTGTGAATGCCTATTATAAACTTAATCTGATGGTTTGAATTTTTCTTGTTTGATAATGAATAATCTCAAATAATACCAGTAGGTGTCAGTATTGCAAAAATGATGAGCTAAATTTAAGTCTCAGCACAATATGAGAACCAGATCACCTTGGTTCTCACTTAGCACTATAAGGCAAAAACCTAAAATATGAGGAATGAATATATATTGATCTAAATCCACTTGCCAACCTTAACTAGAATTGACTTGTTGAATCAGTGTAGTTTTTATCAGTGTTGGTTTACCATTCAGCAGTTGATTTAGTAAGCATACTGTAGTTGGGGCTAGCAATTGGATTTCACATACAGTGATACCTCGGGTAAAGTCCGATTTGGATAAAGTCTGATTCGGATAAAGTCACGGTTTTCATGCACACATGATGCATCGCATAAAGTCCAAAACTGCTAAAAAATGGACGTTATACGAGGTATTTGATTGACTGAGTGAAGTTTTATTTCTATACCGCCTTTCTTACCCAACGGGCAACTCAAGGCGGTTAACAACAATAAGTATACAATACAAAATAGAAAAATACAGGATCTAAGCAGCAGCAATAACAAAACAATAATCACCAATATACAAAATAAATAAGTACATAGCAATACAGCATAATCTATACAGTCAATATCAATATGACAATAATAAATAAGAGTCCCCAGAAATATAGTATGCAAAAAATTCAAGCCCACAGAATAGAATACAATAGCAAAGACATATCAACTATAATATAATCTTAACCTATAAAAGCAAGCGCTAACCGTTGGAACTTCGCATAGGTTCCTAAGCCTGGCCCTACTAGCCTGCACCCACCATTCATGCACATGGGCGAACTGGGTCCACAGGTCAACGAAGGATTGAGAAAAGCGGCAGTGGGGCAAGAGCCCCACAAACGCGAAGAAATTGAAACAACTTCATTTCCCAATGTTCTTTGCGCTGCGCCGTGCCACAGCCAATCAGGCTGAGAGGCGCGACCACAAAGAACGTTGAGAAACGCGCCGCAGCCAATTAAAAATAAGCTTCAGAAAAAAACTGCTGCACGAACTACGAATCCCAGAGTCCTCTGTGCTGCACAACCCCTCAGCCATTAGGGCTGAGGGATGCGAGCACAGAGGAGGCTGGCAAAGGGTGGCACGCCAAAGTTAAAAAATAAACCGCCGGGAGTGAAAGACTTTTAAAGACCCAACAGGACTCAGGAGGTAAGCGCGGTAGCGCCAATTAGGGAGTGGGGGGCGAGGCACGGCCCTGGTAACCACGCTGCCCCCCGCCCCACCACCTAGCCCACCCTTCCTAACCGCCACTGACCACGCTTACCTCCTGGCTCCGACTGGGTCTTTAAAGGTTTCCCTCCCAGTGTTGCCTTCTACGTCTCACCCTCGCTTCTCTGTGGGCTGCCTGGAAAGGAAACTCCTTTCCAAGCAAACCCAGAAAGAAGCAAACCTCCTCCCTGGTGGGGATTTCTTCTCCCCAGGAGGCAAAGGTGTCTTTGCCTCCCTAAGAGAAAGAATCGCTTCTCTCTGGGCTGCCTGGAAAGGAAACCCCTTTCCAAGCAAACCCACAAAGAAGCAAACCCCCTCCCTGCTGGGGATTTCTTCTCCCCAGGAGGCAAAAGTGTCTTTGCCTCCCGAGCTTCTCAAAAAATAATAAAAATAAATAAAAAAAATTCAAAAAAATTACTTAAAACACAGTCAAAAACATTCAAAAATACACAAAAACAAACAAAAACAACACCAAAAAACAACACAAAGTAAACAAAAACACAATTAAAACAAAACAAAGTCAAAAAATACAAATTAAAAAAACACACAAAAGAAAGAAAACAAGCCAACTCAACAAAACATGTCCTACCTCCACGAGGTCCGGAAATGAAATGAATAAAGAAAGAGACTACTTACTGGAAGAAGCTCCACCCAGAGGCCAGGAGAGAAAAAACAGTCAAAATACAAGAACCCCTACCAGCACCACCTGCTGGCCACAATAGTAAAAACAATTCAAAAACACACAACAGCCCCAAACAAAAGGCCACAAGAGTAAAAACAAATCAAAAAAATAACACAAATTCACAATTTTACACAAAAGGCCACAAGAGTAAAAAAAAAGTCAAAAAAATTACACTAAAACACACTTTAACACAAATCACAAATATATGTCAATAAAATACAATAGAAACTTTTTAAAAATCCTGTGCTGAGTTTTAACTCAAATTAAAACCCAAAACATCTAAACACATTTTAAAAACATTGAATTAAAAAACATTTACTTTCACATTATTTAAATTATTACCTACGGTACAACTATTTTTAAAAATTCCAAAAACTAAAACATTATTCGGTTACATAAAACAATTTGAAAAAATTATATCATACTTTGTTCTTTTATTAATCCTCAAAAAAACCCCAAAAAAAGCAGATCACAGTTTATAACAGGCAAGCCAAAAAAAATTTACATAAATAAACATTGTAAAAAGTAAAATTACAGACTAAGCAATTTAAAAAAAACATTAACACAATTTAACATTCCAACACAATTTAAAATAGCCCGGCAACGCCGGGCAACCTCTGCTAGTACACTATAAAAAGCACTCAACAAAATTCAGACTGCCAAAACAGCAACAGTAGCATAAAGCACAATCCTTTCCCACCCAAGTCCTTCCAAACCCGGGAGGCGGGGACACCGGCAATTGTGCAAATCCTAGCGCTTCTAGCCGGTGGACCTCCTTGCCTCCACCAAGGCGAGTCCATGAGCGGCGGCGGCGGAGAATCCTGCCACCTGCTATGGCAACAGCTTTTACATGTTGGTCCAAGGCGGGGCCCAGGAGCGCAAGGGAAAAGAAGGGCGGGGCCTCCTCCACAGCTGCAGGAGACAGTCCTCGGGCTGACGGTGGTCTCCGGCCCGGCAGCGCATGGCCCTTTAATCCCTCTCCGCAAGGGACGGGAGAGGAGGGCGGGGCTCCTCCACAGCCGCGGAAGACAGTCCTTGGGCTGAAGGTGGTCTGCGGCCTGGTAGCCCACGGCCCATTAACCCCTCTCTGCAAGGGATGGGAGAGGAGGGCAGGGCCCCTCCACAGCTGTGGGAGACAGTCCTTGGGCTGATGGTGGTCTCTGGCCAGGCAGCCCATGGCCCTTTAACCCCTCTCTGCAAGGGATGGGAGAGGAGGGCAGGGCTCCTCCACAGCTGTGGGAGACAGTCCTCAGGCCGATGGATGGTATAGGAACCTCGGATAAAGTCCATTTTTTGGACGTTATCTGATGCATCGCCCATTTGATTCGGATAAAGTCCAAAATCGGATAAAGTCCAAACTTGTGGAATTGTGTTTGGACTTTATCCGAGGTCCTACTGTATTTTAATAACTGTCTATATATTTTAACTATCCAATGGTTTTCTGCTCACTCCAAATAGTGCTACCTATGCAATTTGATGGAAGCGTCAACTAGGAGAAAGCCTAATCAAAGGGTTGCAGTTCAAGAGAAAAGACATACTTGAAGAGGCATATTTGTAGTACTCTAGATTCAGGCTGTTCAGGTTTCGTGGTTCGTTAATACCAGTGTCAGAGCTACTTTCCAGGAAGAAATTTCAGCCTATGATGGGTCAATTCAGTGCCTCCCATCAATTTGTTATGTGAACTTGTCACAATTGTTATACACAAGTTACACAAAACTTTCCATTGACCATGCTAATTTGTGAATTGGATCATTAATTGTTAAGAATGCAGAGAGACAGGAAATGTTTACAGAAAATGCATGGTTCATGGAAGAGCTTTGGGTGGTGAAGCAAATGACGAGAAGACTAAAGAGCATTTGGAGGTGAGCCTGAACAGATAAAAAATTGGCCATGGTGAAAAAGTGTCCAATAAATACTTACAGTTTACATCAAAAGCTACCCAAAAGGCCTAAGATAGCAAATGAGGTACAGTATCTAACCAGCAGTTGGAGCTGCATAGAGTAGTACAAAGACTGGACAGGTGAGTTGCCTGTATTCTTGAGAAATAAGTTGGAGGCCATTTGTTGGGACTTTGATTTCTCCAGTGTTTTAGTAGCTCAGGGTGAGTGCCCCATCGTGTCCAGTTTTGTTGGATGAATCTTGCTCTTTCACAGCTCGTGTGACTGACAAAAGGCTTACTCACTGCAAGACTGCTGCTTCTCACAATCCTTGCCTGCCCTGGCTTTTTAAATCAGCCAGCAAATTGGTGGTGGTGCATCAGCTGCAGGTGTTCTTGGATGAAGCTGATTCGTTCAATTCATTGCAGTTGTGGTTTGAGCCATGAAATGGTACTAAAATGACATTGGTCATACTGCAAGATGACCTGCTGAGTAAGGCTGATCAGAGTAATATGACCCTGTTGGTTTTCCTTGACCTCTGGCAGCCTTCAATACAATTGGCCATAGTATCCTAGATAGAATATGGAGTTGGGTATTGATGATCTAGTACTCCACTGGTTCTGGTCTTTCCCCGATGGATGTCTCCAGAAAGTTCAACTTGGGGAGGTGGTGTCTGATCTGTGGGCCCTTAATTGTGAAGTTCCCCAGTGTTATTTAACACTAGCAGATTTTGCCCGGCGGTGCCGGGCTGTTTAAAGTGGTTTTGGAAGGTTTTTGTTTTTTGTTTATGGAAATGAGGTTAGTCTGTTATTTGTGTTTGTGAAAATGTTTATTTATACACACGGACTGTTTTAAACTGTGTTGTTGTTTTTGTTTTTTTGGATTTTAAAAAGAGGACAGGTTGTTATTTTTTATTATTATTGTATTTAAAAAAAAGAATGTGTTACTTTGTGATTTTTTGTAAATAGTTGTACTTTGGATAATAATTTTAAAAATGTGGCCGAGGCGCGGAGCTCCTTCCCCCGATATGTCGGGGTGTGTGGAAGCGCCTGCGCCGACTTTTTGTGGCCATATGGACTCACTGTGGCTGAGGCTGTATGGATTTGTGTTTATGTAACCTTGTAACTACATTTTTATTGTATTGTGTATTTTGTATTAGAATATTATATGATATGCTTATTATGTATTGCACTGTGTTTTTATTATGTTTGCACTGTATATTATTGTTGTAAGCAGCTCTGAGTGGTGCGTGCATTAGAAGAGCGGGTTATAAATAAACAATTCAATTCAATTCAATTCAACTTATCTGCAGTGGATACTGTCCAGTGCCTTGAGTGTTGTTTGGCTGCTGTAGTGGAATGCCCAAAGGTGAAGAGATTGAAATTTAATGTGGACAATGTGAAGATTTTGTTAAGTGGTCCATCTGCCTGCTTGTCAGGAAGCACTCCAAAATTGGATGGATTTATACATTCATTTATGGATTAGGTGGAAGCCTGGGTGTAGTTTTGGACCCAGCACTGTCTATGGAACAGCAGGCAGTTGCTGTGGTCTACTCTGCCTTTTCCCATCTTCGATGTGTACCACCCAACTGTGCCCTTATCTGGATGGCATGTTCCTAACAGCAGTGGTCTATGCAATGGTAGTCTCAAGGATTGAGTACCTTAATGCTCTTTACATGGGGCTACTCTTGAAGCTGGTACAGAATCTACAGCAGGTGCAGAATGTGGCAGCCAGATTAATTAGTGGTTGGGTGGATAGGCTCATCATATCTTACTATTCTGATTTGCCCACGCTGGTTATTTTTTCAGTTCCAAATTAGGCTCAAGGTTTTGGTATTAACCTATAAAGCCCTAAACACTTTGGAACCTCATTATCTATCAGAGCACTTCTTCCTAAATGCTACTTTGTGTTATACTTGATCTTTCCAGGCCTTATGATTGCATCTGATTGTCCTCAACTAGGAATGCCCCGTCATATGTCCTCAACTAGGAATGCCACAAGGGATACTTTGGGCCCCTCCCTTTTGATCTTTAAGAAGTTATTAAAAACTATGCTGTTCATCATTGTTTATTTTCTTTCCATATTTACTTTGCTTAGTATAATTTTTTATCACGCCTTTGTATATTTTAATTTTGCTTTTGATTTAGACCACCCAGAGTAGCAGATTCCACTTGATCAGGGGTCCTCAAACATGGCTTTTCAGGTGTTCTTGGACTTCAATTACCAGAAGCCCAAGTTAGCACACCTGCTGATCAGGGCTTCTGGGAATTGAAGTCCAAGAACATCTGGAGAGCCAGGTTTGAGGACCCCTGCACTAGATTAATGGTATATAAATCTAACAAAATAAAATATTAAGAGCATTTTGTAGCATACTACAGCGGTGCTTCTTTCCTTGTATGAAAAGTGCTTGAAGTTGACCACACTTAAAATGCTTTCTCTTTCTCCCACTGTAGTTTCTACAGTTGTCTGGATGCCCGCTTCTATGATGACGACACTATTACCGTCATTCTTGCAGAGAACTTAGAACAAGAGGGGAAGGAAAGAATTTTGACTCAGCTGCCTTTATCATCTATATATACAGAGGAGAATGAGGAACTAGAATTCTGCTGGAATCCTGGTCAAAGGTTTCCTACTGACTACCATTTCAGACTGTATTTACTACTTGATGGTTTTTTCCCCAGGCAAATATTAGGAGGAATATATACTAGTAGACAGGTGAAATAAGATAACAGTATCTTTCCATTACATTCCAATACTGCTCCTGTTTTATCGGAAAGGAGTGGTACATCTCAAAACATTTTATACTACATTTTAAGATCAACTTACCTTTTTTATTTTGGCTGTGCATAATTAATGTAATAGTCTGAGGCATTTCCTCTTGCAAATTGTAATATAGTAAAACCCCGTATAATGATTTTAAGTCGTTCTATGGGTATGTTTGCTATGCGATTTTTCCCATAGGAAAAATAGTTATGTGGGGCGCCATTTTTTTAACGATCACTACAATTAGTATTATGGGATTTTGCCATTCTGACATAATTTAGTGATTATTGTTCTAGCTTGATTGAACTGTTTTAAGATGTGACAGCAAAGAAATTGTGGGATCTTCCTCTTGTTCTAACTACACTTTTACAATCACTATATTAGCTTTTACATAATAAGATGTTCACTTACTCTATATTGGGCCAATGTTTGCCGTAGCAATTTCCTGTCTACTCTATCAAATGCCTTCTCTTGGTCTTATTGTATTCTGTATTTTTCTCTATTAGTTGTTTGAGCATAAAATTGCATCTGTACAGCTTCTGGTTTTTCTGAAGCCCATTTGCTAGTTGTGGTTCTATAACTGGTTTTCTCATTTCTGTTATGTTTGTTTACATTTTCCCTGCATGCTTTGGTATTGTATACATTCTCATTTACTCCCTTTGTTTTTCCACAGTAGTAGTAGTATTGCTTGTTGCCACTCAGTGGGTGCAATTAGATGTATCAATGCTGCATTGAAGATTCTATGTAGCCATCTGATGGTACTTTCCCCTGCTGCTTGGATTACAGTAAAACCCCGGCTTACGACTGCCTTGGGTTACATTTGCCATGGTTTATGACAGCAAATTCTATGAAAATGACTCTAAAACAGCCCGCCCCACACCGCTGGATGTTGCGATTCGTCACTTACTGCTGCCACTTCTACCAGCAGTGGCAGACTGTCAGGACCATATCCGCTCCATTTCGCTCTTCGTCCAAGGTCCCCCCATGGTGTTACAGCCGGGAATGTGCATCACTGGAACTTCCTGGTTACGTACCAGGTGCCCAGGTACGCGTTCCTGGCTGTAATGCCACAGGGGGACCTCAGATGAAGAACAGAGCGGATATGGTACCCACAGTCTGCCGCTGCGGGTAGAAGCATCGGACACTGTGGAAACAGCACCAAAAATGCCTCAACTGCCACCACCGCCACATGGGCTGCCCTCAGTGACCGGACAAATCACTCAGGAAGAAGAAGAAGCATGCAGAAGATAGGAAGATCACTTTTCCCCCCGATTGATCTCCACCATTGGGGGTCAGCTGGGGGGAGGAAGTAGGGGGCAGAACACCCCCTTTTCTCCACCCCAGCCTCTCACCAGCTGGTGTGATTGATAGAGGAGTGGGGGACGATCATGTCTGGCATTTTTTTTGGATTGGGGGGGGCTGTATTTTTTTGATTATTTTTGGTCCAGTTGGGGCTGTTTTTTTCTTCAATGCATTCCTATGGAAAACATGCTTGTTTATGATTTTTCTGGTTTACGACGGAGACTGTCAGAATAGACCAAGACCGTAAACCGGGTTTTACTGTATTTCTGTTGGTAATCCATCTATTCCTGGTGCTTTGTGTTTAGGTGAGTTACTGTAATAACTCTTGCTACTTCTTTAATTAATATTTCTAGTGCTATTGTTTTGTAGTCTTGCATTGTTTTTTTGCTATACTCTCCTAGAGGAGCTCTTTAAAGTGTTCTTTCCACCTTTCTATAACTTCTGATGGATCTATTAGTGGTTTTCTGTTCTTGTCATTAATTATTTCAGTGGGGTTATAATTCTCTTCCATATACTTTTTTTAAAAAATTTTTTTATTTATTTCAAAAAGACAAAAAAGTACAACTAACAATCATACAAAAAAGAAAAAGACAATATCAATACATACAGTATTACTTCAAACTCATAGAAAATAGCACTTAATAGTAATTAAACTAGTTATTTATAATAAAAACCACAATGTCAAATACCCTCATTATAGGTTATTACTATAACCATAACAATCATAACAAAAAAATTTTTTATTTCTTTACAAATTAAACTACACCCAATGAATATTTACAATGCCCGGAGAGTTTAGTATCTATATCATCTCCAAAAACCACTTTGGGATGGTACAGGTCCAAAACTGTCCCTTGCCATAAGAGAATGATCCACAAACGGCTTCCAAATACTCCAAAACCTATTTTCTTTTAATTTATCCCTTTTTACTTTTATCTCCCATGTCAGTTTGTCATTCAATGCTAAACTCCACATTTCCTTATACCACTCTCCAGTCTGTATAAATACATCATTTTTCCAATTTCTGGCAATACATTGTCTACCTGTAGTTAACATAATTTCCAATAATTCTTTTTCCTCCTTATTTAAACCCATACCTTCCACATTCGTTAATAGAATGGTACCTGACACCAACTTAATTCTTTTACCCATTATTTCCCCAATCTCTCCTTCTATTCTTCTCCAAAATTCTTTTTTTTTTTTGCAACTCCACCACATATGTTCATAAGATCCAACTGTTTCTTTGCATCTCCAACATAAATTATCCCTTTTATTATCCATCTGGTGAAGCCTCATTGGTGTCAAGTACCATTGCCACAACATTTTAAAATTATGTTCCTTAATACTTACTGACATTGTTCTCATTATCCTCTTTTTCCATTTATTCCTCCATTCAACATCTCCTATTTTTATATTCAAATTTTGTTCCCACTTCCGTTTCAAATCTTCCTGTGGATCTTTACCCTTATTCAGTATAATGTAAAGTTTGCTTACTAGACCCTTAATGTTCTTTTCCCCTTTTCTGATCTTTAATACCAATTCTTCAAATTCGGTCTTTGTTCTATCCATCCCTACTTCTCTTCTATATTTTTT
The DNA here is from genome assembly GCA_035047345.1 of Bradypodion ventrale. Classification (NCBI taxonomy): domain Eukaryota; kingdom Metazoa; phylum Chordata; class Lepidosauria; order Squamata; family Chamaeleonidae; genus Bradypodion; species Bradypodion ventrale. The sequence goes on along the minus strand of JAWDJE010000005.1, from coordinate 113,922,031 downwards.
ATTCCAATTCTCAACCTTCAATTTCTGAAACCAATCCAATTTTAACTTTTCAAATATTTTTTTCCTCTTGGTTTCATCATCACAAACTTTTAACCAATCCTTCAATAGAGACAATTCATTTTTATCCAATATTTCCTTTTTTTCCTTATCTATTTTTATCGGAAAACACACCATATCGGTCAATTCCAGAATTGGAGAGAGATTTGGGACCATATCCTTCTTTACTCTTTTCCACACCTCCATGAGCCCTCTCATCATAGTATTACTTGGCTTTATCAATTTATCCTTTATTCCCAAGAATATCATTTTACCAATATTCCTGTATTCTTTCATCTCCAGTTCCTCCCAAATTACCTTTTCTGTTGCCAAGATCTTCACAACATTCTTAATTTGGAATGCTCGATAGTATGCTAACAAATTTGGCATACCCAAACCCCCTTCCTTCTGAGATAAGTACCAGAGCTTCTTTGGAAGTCTAGATTTTTTGCCTCCATTACAAAAATTATTGAACATCTTTTGAAACTCATTGATTTCCTTCTCCTTCAAATGGATCGCAAGTGCGTCAAATAAAAAGTTAATCTTTGGCAGCAATATCATTTTGCAAATTGCAATCCTCCCAAACCATGACAATTTCAGCTTTTGAAACTCTTGTAATTTGTTCTTAAATTCTACTTTCAAACTGTCATAATTCAATCTTTTAAGTTCTTCCAATTTGTTTGAAATAGTTATCCCCAAATATTTCAACTTTTCTTTAATTTGTATATTAAATGTCCCCACTATCTTTCCCATCTTCTTTACCCCCATATTACACAGCATCAATTCTGATTTATCCCAATTTATTGTCAATCCAGTTATAGCCTCAAATTCCTGTAGTTGATCTTTAATCCTATCCATTACCACCTCTGGATGTTTCACCATTAACAACGTGTCGTCTGCATACATGCTCACTTTATTACCCAAAATCCCTTCTATGTTCGGATCATCCCTTATACTTTTAGCTAATATTTCCATTGCCATAATAAACAGGATAGGAGATAGTGGACAACCCTGTCTGGTACCTGCCTCAAGTTTTACCTCATCTGTAACTTCCTCGTTTACTCTGATCCTAGCACTCCCTTTTTGATATAATAGATCAATTACCCTTCTGAATCTATCCCCAAATCCATAATTTCTAACTATTTCCTTAATTGAAGACCATTGTAGTGAATCAAATGCCTTCAAAATGTCTAATGATAATAAACCCACCTTTTCCTTCGTTTGATTAACATTATCAATTAAATCTAATACTCTTCTAGTCAAGTCATCCATATGCCTACCTTTTAAAAAACCAACTTGATCAACATTTATATATTCCCCATAAAACTGTTTAAACGATTAGCCAATATTGTTGTGAAGATCTTGGCATCCTGATTTATAAGAGAAATTGGTCTGTATGATTCCACCTTTTCCATATTCTTTCCCGGTTTTGGCAGCAGAACGATTATGGTACTATACCATGAAATCGGGATTTGTCCTCCATCTAAAATATAATTGTATAGCTTCACTAACTTTGGAACCACAACATCTTTAAATTCTTTGTAAAATTCTGTCGATAATCCATCGTCGCCTGGAGCTTTCCCCATCTTCAACCCACTAATTACCTCCTTTACCTCTTTATCAGTAACCCTTTCCTCCATTTTTTCTCGATGTTCCTGTTTTATTCCATTCCCTAACTGTCTTTCCAAGGTCCTTTTAAGCCTCTCCACGTCTACCTCCTTTTTTGCATATAATGCTTGATAAAATTCCTTCACAATTTTACATTTATCCTTATTCCTATTACACCTTAACCCTTGTTTATTAACCAACACCCCGATTTCTCTTTTTTTCCCTTTTAGCCTTAGCTGCTCTTGCTAATAATCTTGAATTTTTATTACTAAATTCAAAATATTCTCTATTTAAATAAATCAAATCTCTTTTAACTTTGTCAATATCCTTACCCATTAACTCTGCCTTAAGTCTTTGCAATTTAGCAAAAGTTTTTTTATCTTTACTTTTTGAGTGGTCATCCTGTAACTGCTTTATTTCTCTTTCTTTTTCTATCTGATCTACCTTATATCTTTTATATTTAATACTCGCCAACTTTATACTTTCCCCTCTAAAAATCGACTTCATGGTATCCCAAACAACATTAAAATTAACTTCATTATTATCATTCCACTGCCAACTTTCTTTCCACCTTTCCATAATTTGCTCTTTACATTTTTGATCTTTAAATAGGTTAGGATCATACCTCCAACTTCTTCCTCTTCTAATATCTTTTTGCAGTTTCAGTTCCAAAAGTACTTTGGCATGGTCTGATTCCTTAAAGATCCCAATTTCCATTCCCTCAATATTCTTAATCAAATTTTCTGTAAGAAAAACGTAATCTATTCTCGAGTAGGTCCCATGGACGTGTGGAAAAAAAGAATATGCTAAAACCTTCCCTTTTAAGCCAATTCCACATCTTGCTAAGTTCGTACAGTCTAAATCTGACCTTATCAAATTAAAATCTCCAGCCACAATAGTTTTTGCAACATTTTCTAGCTCCACTACTTTACGAACCTTTTCTAAGAAATCCGCTTGATGATCATTTGGAGCGTATATGTTTACCAACATAATTTCCTCATCTTCTATTTTTCCTCTTACAATCAAATATCTACCCTCTTGATCAGCAACACTTTTTGTAATTTCAAATCCTAATTTTTTAGAAATCATAATTGCCACTCCTCTCGCTTTTGAAGTACCAAACGCCATCTCATAGTGTTGAATCCATCCCAAAAAGAGTTTATTCGTGTCTTTTGACTTCTGGTGCGTTTCCTATAAGAACACTATATCGGGTCTATCTTTCTTCAACGCCAATTCCAACCTCCGCCTCTTAAGAACAGAACCTGTACCCTTCACATTCCAGGTTAATATTTTAATATTTCCCATAATCTGTTTCCTTTCTAACTTCTAAACTCTCCTTTGGGCGTGCTATCACCAACCCCTTCCCCCAAAAAAACACAGATCTACACAAAACACACACTATCACTCTCCCCACTTTCTTCAGAAAAAAGGACGCCTTCGACAACCAAAGAGGGGAGAGGGGGGACATGCAAGATGTGCCTACAAACCAGTGCTACGCGCTACTCACCCTTCTATATTGCTTAAATAATATATTTTTTATTGATATATTTCTCATTACTCCTTACTTGCCTCCTCCTCCACCATGATCAACGACAGCTCCTCCTCTTCCTTTCCCTGCGGTATTCCACCTGTGGCACCACCAGCCTCTGCCCTCTCATATTCCCTCCCCAGAGCACCCGATTCCAACAATTCTTTCTTGAAATTTATCCATTCTTCTGAACCTGTTTTTACCAACTCCAACAAACTCATATACTCCAATGGATCGGTCCCTTCATCAATTACTTGCATTCTTTTCTCATAGAAAAAGCGCAATTGCTGTGGAAATCTCCAGTTATACCTTATATTTTTACTCATCAACAATTTAGTTACAGGTCTCATCTTATATCTCCACGTTCTTTCTTTCAATGAGATATCATTGTATACTTCTATGTCAGAACCATCAAATTTCAGGGCATCAGGTCCAGCTTGTTTCAAAAAAGCCATTACTCTAAGCTTATCACCCGAGTTTGCAAATTTTACCAAAACATTTCTTTGAACCACTTTCCCTCTTCTTGGGCCCTCCCTGAATGCACTTACAATATCTTCCTGTACAAATTCCTTTCCCATATTCAAACCATTTAACCACTGAACCACTCTTTCTCTTAGCTGGTCCGGTGTCCGTTCAACCACCTGACGGATCACAATATTCTGCTTTCTCATCATATCTTCCACAGCTTCAATCCTTTTCTCATGTTCTTCCAATTTCAGCTTATTCTCTCGCACCGCCTCCTGAGTCCCTTTTATTTCCTTTTTTATAACATTTACCTCATTTTGAACCAATTTCACATTTCCTTCTATTTTTTGCAAACTTAAGTCCACTTTTTTTGAGAAATCTGCAACAGATGATACCACCTTATCTTGTTTTTTCATCATTTCATTTCTATCTTTCACCCTTGATTCCTCATTCTTCTCCAATTTCTGGAACAGTTTACCAATTTCCACCATAATTTGGGTTTGATCATAAGGCTCAGGTGGCGGTGATGAAGACTGAGGGGCCTCTTCCATTGGTACTTTTTCTTTCCTCTTAGACTTCACAACTGGTTCTTCCTCTTTTGCTTTCCCTCTCGTACCTTTATCCATGATGACACCCAATCAAAGAGTCCAGCGTTGCAGAACGTTTTAAAATCGTAGTCAGTCCAAACAAGCTTGTACCACTGCAGCCACTAGTGCCACCTATCCAGGCAATTCAAACGAAGCTTTTAAGGAGGAAGAAATCCAGTGAAATCCAACGAAGAATTAATTACTGTAATCCACAAAAAAACAGGAACCGGAGTGTGCTCCAAACAAAAAGAAAAAAAGAATAATCCACATCCAGCCCATTTCCCCAAGGCAGCAGTCCCAGTATTCCAAGTATTCACCCTCCAAAACACAAGAGTAAAAGCTCCAAGGAAACGGTCACCCAGATTTTTTCATTTGTGTCAAAGCCACAAGGGAGGGAGGTGAGAAAAAAAACAACCCAAAATCCAAGCAAGGTAAAAAGAAAAACAGAAGGAGCAATATATCCACAGAGAAAAAGAGTGTTATTTGTAATCCACACGGTGAGGGAATAAAAAGCAAATTAATCCTTCTCTTAAGGCGAACGAAACAAAGCACCCTTTTCCCAGCGGGTACCTTAACTTCAGGAGGAAACCCCCCTTCTTCCTCTGTGTGTCAGCAGACTTTCCCCTCACACCTCGGGCTCGAGACACACTGAAACCCACAAAGCTGGAGCCCAGACAAAGACTTCTTTAACAGCTTTACTATCGCCAAAACACACCGCGGTTCTCCTGGAACGCAGGGAGGTCATAAACCAGAACTCAATCACTTTCGATTTCCAGGACCGCTGCCATTAAAGAGTCAACAGCCTGATTTTATCCATTTCCACTCCCACTTCCAAGTCCGAGCTCTTTTAAACAAAATCCCCGGTTAGCTTTGACTTTTCCAAGTAGACTTTCATGAACTTACGTAAAATTGTTTTCTTGCCGGTTTTACTGCCACCTCGAATCTCCACCGTCTCGCTAGTCCCGTTCTCGGCAGGGAAAGCCGCGGCTTCCGTCGCGAGCCTCACCTACCGAGAAAACCTCCCAAACTTCGACCGCCCGACTTCAAAACTTTCCAAAAAGGCAAGCAGGAGTCTTATCGACAAAAAATTCCACTTTAAAAGTTCCCCACTTTAATCGTTCACATTAATTACCACTTTGGTAAGCGCGAGCACCCAGATCAAAATGTTACTCGTCGGCCATCTTAGCCACGCCCCCTTCCATATACTTTTAACTACCTTGAAAAACATTTGTGAGGTTGTTCTCTCATTATCTGCCAATGGTTTTCCAAAGCATTCCCAGGATTCTTCTTCTTCTTCTTGTTCATATCATCGTCATCATCGTCATCGTCATCATCATCATCATCATCATCATCATCATCATCATCATCATCATCATCATTATTATTATTATTATTATTATTATTATTATTATTATTATTATTATTTTGCTATCTCTATGTTGCAATCTATAATTTATATAGTCTTCTCTTCTTGATTTTATCCAACATTTATGTAACTTTTTTCAGCTTTACTGCTTCTTTAGTCTCTTTACAACACCATACTGTGTGCTTGATCCTTTACCTGTGATGGCTAACCTAGGTACTACAGGTGTTCTTGAAATTTAATTCCCAGAAGCCCTGATCAGCAGGAGTGCTGACTGGTAATAGAAGTCCAGGAATACCTGGAGTGCCAAGATTAGCCATCACTGTCCTATACCATCTTATTCCCCTTTTCCTGCATAGTTCCTCTGCAACACGAAGGAAGATACTTTTGCATCCCTTCCATTCATCCTCCACCTTTTGTTGTAACTGTTCTACTATTTCTCCTTGTTTGAATTTTGCTATCTGAATTAATTCTTGGTTTTTATTAGAATACCTTTTAATATTAAACTTATCATTTCTTGCTGCTAATTCCACAATTTTATGATCGGTATCACACAGTCCATTGGGGATTGCTATTGCATTGAGTATTCTCAATCTTCTTTTAACTCTTGTTAATATGTAATCAATCTGTCTTTTAACTGTGATATCATTCCATTTATACCATGTATAACATTGTGAATCTTTATGTTAAAAAAGTATTACTAATGATAAGCTGGTGTTGGTTGCGTAAGTCCAGTATCCTTTGTCCATTCTCGTTCCTTTCACTATTCTGAGCAGCATGTGGGCCAGTTAACTGTTCTTACTATCTTCCGTTAGTACACACCCTACTGAGCTAGTCAGAAAGAGCCTCCTTGAAGACTGTAGTATTCTTGAAATACAATTGAGCGTACCCTTGTAATGGCAACCTTGTGTTGCCAGCTAATCTTTCTCACACTAGGTCAGGTGAAGGGAATTGTAGAATGAACTCACGAAAACGTGCCTTCATTTTGGCAGTTTCACATTTGGCCTAGACATGAAAGAAAAATAAGACCCACCCTACCATTAAAATATCCCATTACATACAATGTATTAGCTTCCACTTCCTCTATCACAGGTGTTTGCAACCCCTGGCCCATGTGCCTAATCCAGCCTGTGCCTATCATTAATCCAGCCTGTGATGGCCACCTGGGCACCTCTAGACCCGCTCCCATTCGCCCCTACCCCCAGAAGTTGTGTTGCATCACTTACCGCGGCAGTGATCATTCTGTTTTTGTGGCTTTTCCCACAGTCCCCACTCCTTCCCAGGGCAGTGGGAGGCATTTCGGAGCAATATGGCTCCATTTAGATAATTTTCCGATGCTTCACCACTTTGTTTTGCCTGTTCGAACGTGCCACTGGGCAACTCCCAGTGCCAGGAGGAGCTTGCGTCAGTGGCTTGGTTCCTAGTGTGGGACCAGGAAGTTGCTCAGTGGCACACTTGAACAGCCGAAGCGAAGTGGGGAAGCATTGGAAAATTATCCAAACAGAGCGATATTGCTCCGAAACACCTCCTGCCACCCTGGAAAGCAACGGAGTCTGTGTAAAAAGCCGCAAAAATGGTGCGATTGTCATAGCAGATGCCGATGCTGATGAAGACGTAAGCAGTGGGCGGGGAGTGTCGGGGCGGGTCCAGCCCCTGGTGGGAATATGTTGTGAAAGCCTGGTGCGGTTTTTAATGAGGGGTCAGTTTTTTATAGGCATTTTAAATGTTTTAGTATTGGTTTTATTATATACTAGCAGAGGTTGCCCGGCGTTGCCGGGCTGTTTTAAATTGTGTTGAAAGGTTAAATTGTGTTAATGTTTTTTAAAAATTGCTTAGTGTGTAATTTTAATTTTTTAAATGTTTATTTATGCAATTTTTTTTTTGGCTTGGCTGTTATTAACTGTGATCTGCTTTTTGGGGTTTTTTTGAGGATTAATAAAAGAACAAAGTATGATATAATTTTTTCAAATTGTTTTATGTAAGCGAATAATATTTTAGTTTTTTGGATTTTTTTAATTAGTTGTACCATAGTTAATAATTTTAATAATGTAAAAGTAAATGTAATTTACATTCAATGTTTTAAAAATGTGTTTAGATGTTTTGAGTTTAAATTTGAGTTAAAACTCAGCACAGGATTTTTAAAAGTTTCTATTGTATTTTATTGACATATGTTTGTGATTTGTGTTAAAGTGTGTTTTAGTGTAATTTTTTTGACTTGTTTTTATTGGTGTGACCTTTTGTGTAAAATTGTGAATTTGTGTTATGTTTTTGGTTTGTTTTTATTTGGATCTGTTGTGTGTTTTTGAATTGTTTTTACTATTGTGGCGAGTAGGTGCTGCTGGTAGGGGTTATTGTATTTTGACTGTTTTTTCTCTCCTGGCCTCTGGGTGGAGCTTCTTCTGGTAAGTAGTCTCTTTCTTTATTCATTTCTTTTCCAGTCCTGGTGGAGGTAGGACATCTTTTGGTAAGTTTGCTTGTTTTCTTTCTTTTGTGTGTGTGTGTGTGTGTGTGTGTGTGTGTGGGCGGGGGGGGGGGTGTTGGAATTTGTATTTTTTGTCTGTTTGTTTTTGATTGTGTCTTTGTTTACTTCGTATTGTTTTTGGTGTTTTTGTTTTTGTGTATTTTTGGATGTGTTTGACTGTTTTTAGTAATTTTTAAAAATTTATTTATTTGGTGGTGGGGAAGGGACGTGGTCATTGGGGGTTAGGAAGGGTGGGCTAGGTGGTGGGGAGAGGGGCATGGTCATTGGGGGTTAAGAAGGGTGGGTTAGGTGGTGGGGAGGGGGGCATGGTCATTGGGGGCTAGGAAGGGTGGGTTAAGTGGTGGGGAGGGGGCATGGTCGTTGTGGGTTAGGAAGGGTGGGCTAGGTGGTGGGGAGGGGGGCATGGTCATTGGGGGTTAGGAAGGGTGGGCTAGGTGGTGGGGAGGGGGCATGGTCGTTGGGGGTTAGGAAGGGTGGGCTAGGTGGTGGGGAGAGGGTCGTGGTCGTTGGGGGTTAGGAAGGGTGGGCTGGGTGGTAGGGAGGGGGCCTTTATTGTGTTATGGTGCTTTGTTTGTGTGGAGTCGTGAAAGTAGATTGGGGTTTTCCCTTTAATATCATTGGGTGGGGGGTTGCGACCCCCCTCTCCGCTGGCTCCCCTGGGGTTGGGAGGTTTGGGGGGACAAAAGGGGTATGTCCCCCCAACTCTTCTGGACCCAGGAGACCAGGGAGAGGGGATCGATTCCCCCCCCCTCCTTAAAACAACTCCGTTTTTAAAGAGAAGAAACCGCTTGGTTTCTTCTCTTTAAAGACGGAGTTTTTTAGGAGGGGGGAAATCGATCCCCTCTCCCTGGTTTCCTGGGTCCAGAAGGGTTTGGGCAACATACCCCTTTTGTTCCCACAAACCTGCCAACCCTAGGGTAGCCAGCAGAGAGGGGGATCGCAACCCCCCCAACTACTGATATTAAAGGGGAAACTCCAGTCGGGACCTTCAGGCGCCGGGAGTGAGGGAAAGAAAGCCGGCTGGTGTTTGCTTGGCTGTGAGGCGGTGAGTTGTTTTTCTTTTTAATTTTTCGGGCGCTGGTTTCCTCAGCGTTCTGCGTGCTCATGGCGCGCAGGACGCTGGGGCTTGTAGTTATGGGTTGGTGCTTTGTGTTTGTGCTGCGTTTTTTTAAAATGCTTTTCTTTTGATTGGCTGCGACGCGTTTCCGAACGCTGCGCCGTGCGAGAGCCTCTCAGCCTGATTGGCTCTGGCGCGGCGTGGCACAAGGAATGTTGGGAAGTGAAGTTGTTTCCCTTTCTTCGCGTTTGTGGGGCTGTTGCCCCACTGCCGGTTTTCTCAATCCTTCGTTGACCTGCGTACCCAGATCAGCCGTGTGCACGAAGGGTGAGTGCAGGCAAGTAGGGCGAGGCATAGCAACCTATAGCCAGTTCCAACGGTTAACCCTTGGATTTATAGGTTAAGATAATGTTTTAATTGATGTGACCCACCTTGAGTCGCTGAGGCGAGAAAGACAGCCTATAAGTTCAAAACTAACTAAATAAAAATAGTTCATTGAAAAACTCATCCTTTATCATGGTGGGATACTTTTCACAAAAACTATCATCATAATAAACTGTGTTATTTGAGGTGGCAGACGTTTATATTTTTCTCCCTGTAACAGAGTAATCTGAGTCCCTGGAAAATTAATAAATGTAAGCTATATATGAAAAATAACTTGGTACCTTAAATACAAATAATATTGGAATGGGGTGAAATTTTAAGACTTTATTTTGTAGTTGAAAAAGAATTGTAGCTTGATTTTATTTTACTTTTTGGTCTAAACTAGGTTGGATATGCAATGCGATAGCATTCCTACACATACAGTCACTGTAGAGGGTCAATGGAGGTTGCTGGAGAACATGAAAGCCCAATATGTAGCTGTAAATGGCATTCGAAAAGTTTCTTGTGTGGTAGGTATCACAGCATGTTATGTATCATGTTCAAGCCCAGTTTCAGACTAATCCTGCATACATGTGCTCTGAAGAGGGGACTAATTTCAAGTAAGCATACATAATTTTGAGCTTTCATTTCTGTGTTTTTACAAACATACAGACTTAAATGTATCCATTATGACTGATATATATTAACTTAATTGGTGAAGTAGTTCAGAGATTGTATAAAGTCAACCCTCACATAACAACGCGTTCGAATAGCATCATTTTCACTTAACAGTGTGTCGTTATGCACCACGTGTTCCTCCGCATAACAACGTTTTTATTGTCATTGTCCGGACAACAACGCTAAAATAACTGTCATTATCCGCTAAAAACGTCGTTATGTGGGAAACTCCATAGAAACCCGCATAACAACAAAAATCGCTTAGCAACGCTACTTGGGGAACCAAGTAACATTGTTATGCGAGGGTCTACTGTATAAGAATAGTATTTTGCTGAATACATTATAGAAAAGAGAAACCTATTTCTTGTTGTACTTTTACTTTACCATGTTACATAATTTGTTCAGGGCATAAAATGAATTTATGGAGCAACTTTGCATGGGGAGCAAGTCCTTTCCCGTTACTGTCTAGTTCCATGGTAACCAATGTGGGGCACAGGCCCCACAGGGGGCAGTTTGATTTTTCTGGGGGGCAATTTGAGAATGAGCTATTAACAGTGAATTGCCTTTTAGGCTTTTTCAACATGAATAGGAGCTCGCTTTTTGAATAAAAATAATATGTCATGGGGGGGGGGGATCAGGATTTTAGAGATCCTTTGGTGGGGCATGGCCAAAAATTGGTTGGCAACCACTGGTCTAATCCTATTATATGCCTAAATTTTTGTTATTAAAAAAAACCAATAGATCAACTGAATTATGTTGATTCTTACTTCCGCAGTCAGAATCTTCCACATACAGATAAATTGTGAATTGTACCTTAGTTCTAGCTACCTTTTAAAAATTATCTATACTCAAAATATCTGGAGTGGTTCTGAACAATATGATGGGGAAAGCCTTTTCTGTATCTTTAGCCCAGAGTACCCAAACTTTTCAGGTCATGGGCCGGTCATTTGTTTCAGGGGGCTGGTCACTATGGCCCGTTGGCCAGATCCAGCCCCTGACGCCAGTTCATCCGGCCCATGAAGCCCTTGTTGCTCCCGGAATTGGAAGTAAAATGCGCCCATACGGGCACATTTTACTTCTGCTTCCGGGAGCAACGAGGGTTTCTCAGGCCAGATGAATTTGTGTCAGGGGCCAGATTCAGCCCATGGGCTGTTTGGGCACCCCTGCTTTAGCCTTTCAATTATATATGTCTCCGAAATTGAAGATGTTCAGTGATCTGGCAAACCTTTTAAAATGTTTTTAAAGTTAATGTATTTAAATATATTTTGTAAAAAATGAGTATCTTTTAAACTATTCTTTTAGCTGAGTTCAAACCTACGGCATATCCGGGTGTTTGAAATGGATGTGGAAGATGATGGGGAAGCTGAGGAGGAGGAAGAGGAAGAAATGGCTCATGTGGGAACAGATCAGGAGGAACTTAACCAATCTACAGTAAACTCTGAAGATAATGTCCATGCTAATTCTGCTGAACTAACAGATCAAACAGAAGAACATAAATCAAGCCTACATACCTGAGAAAAACTCATTTCAATATGCCTTTAGTGATTAGAGAGAGATTGTGTGGTAGTTTGGATTTTCTTCCTGGCTCTTTTGGGCTGAACTGTACCATCTAAGTTGTGCTGTCAGTGGAAGAATTCTTGACTGGTCCAAACATTGTTTTTACATTACACTGTGACCTCACCATTGGAACAAAAGAAAATTCTACATGATTCTGCAAGAATAGATCTGCTTTTAAAATCTTGCAATGTGTTTGCTGTAATTCCCCTTTCCGTTCCACTGCCTTCTGTACCCCCTCTTTCCCTAACATGCTCACAGTCCTGCTTCCAAATATTCATCTGTGCTCATCCTCCCAAGTGGTCTCTGCAACATGAGGAATGGCTGGAAAGGTGCTCTGGACCCTGTTACCCCATGCCTTCTTTTTTGCTAATGGGAGGGAAATTAAATATGTGTATATTTTTCATGATGCTTGTGTCATTTTGTACTGTTCCTAATTCACATTCCCTGTCATATTTGCTAATATAAAGAGAAGTGTGTTTTCAAGTATTTTAATATGAAGAGAGGTTTTTGTTAAGCTTGAAATACTTTCCCTTTTTGTTGAAAAATCTGTTACATACCCCAAAAATCCTGCTGTCATTTTGCCATGTATTTCTTCACTGGAGTTTTTAAGGAGTATGTTACACTCTAGATCAGTGGTTCCGGGACCCTAGGCTCAAAATATTCATGCACTACAACTCCCAGAAGCCATGAGTGCACAGTACTGGCTAAAGCAGTGATTCCCAACTTTTGGTTTTAGGACTTCAATTCCCAGAAGCCTAAGTTGATTCCCTAAAGCCAATGTACTAACTTAGGCTTCTGGGAATTGAAGGTCATCCTGTGGGGCATGGGCTCCACATTTGGAATCACTAGGTTAGAACTTTTAGGAGTTACAGCTCCAAAACAACTGAGGGTTGCATCACTATTTTCTCCTTTAATGTCTGGGAAAACTGCAATCTTACTGTGCCAACTTTTGGATGTCATAGAAGTGTCTTTTTGTATGAATTGTCTCATTTGTCTTGCAACACTCTGGACTCTGTTTATGTTCTGAACCTTGCTACTCTCATCACCAGTAGTATCACCAACTTTGAGGAGATAATTGGTTTCGACATGTCAGGGCAAACAAGAGCAATGATATTGTTCTTAGAAGTCGATGGAGCCTTGTTGCACTTCTGAGTTAGCATGCACTTCCTTGATGTGTTTTCATATGTTAACTCATTGTGTGACTGTACCAGATTAAAAAAAAAACTCAGTTCATATATAAGAGGATTTTTTAAAAAGTTCAGGAGATTACTCTCTTTAACCTGAAATCAATCCCCTCATAATTCAGTGAGATTTATTTATCGATGGACATGTATAGGACTGCTCTGTAAACTTGATAGCATCCCAAAATTATATGGTCCAGTGAACATGAAAGAGACAGTGTGTAATTGGAGAAGCTGAGCCCATCTAATGCCATTAGGCCAGGATTTGCTTTTGTAACAAGGGGTTCTTCTAGCCACAGTTAATCAAATTCCCTGTAACCTGACCCTTTTTGTAATACAGTGATACCTCATACAACGTCCAAACTTGGTTCCACAAGTTTGGACTTTATACGGATTTGGACTTTGTATGAGGCATGCAAAATCCTAGCCGCGATGCCTCATACAACGTCCAAATCCTTGCTGTGATGCCTCGTACAACGTCGTTTCCATACAGATACATTGTACTGTAACAGCACAGACTTCAGGGCAAAGTCAAGGAAACAGACAGGAAACTGACAGAACTTTAAGAAATCATTGTCTAAAGGCTAAATACATTACAAAAACATGTCAAACAACCCTGATTGTCCAAGAACCTGAAGAATACTGGGGGGAAAACAGGAATGCTTCTAAAAATTCTGATGAAAAAATCCAAAAAAATCCAAAATCGCGCTCAAAACCACTCCTAAACACTCTTCACCTCGTGCAAAACCCACAAGAGCAATGCACGCATGTGTCCTGCCTTTTATACTGCCCAGGCACAATGCAATTGGGAAAAACCCAGTGCCTCATACAAAGTCGAGTGACTTTGTATGAGGTAACTTTTTTCAAGAAATTAGGCGATGTATGAATTCGACGTTGTACGAAGCGGACTTGTATGAGGTGTTACTGTACTAAAAACACCACCTCAAGTTGGTTTGTATCCTTCCTGAGTCAAGGCTACACACTGGCAGTATGACATCTTCCCCGACTGTTTACACATGAGATTACTGGCAGTAGCTAATATACAATTGATAGAACAAAGCACCCTCTATCTGGAAGCATGTTATTTGCATACTTCATTCAGATGCCTCAGCCTTAATTTCCCACAGAGTTTGGAAGAGTGGCTTCTTTAGCCTAAAGAACCGCCTGGCCAGTATGAATCCTCAAAATCTCTCTGCCTGTAAGGGCGTTTTCCCAATCTGGTTTCTCATTTACAGGAAGAGAACCATAAAATCAGTTTATTGTGCAATTGTTAATCTGAACAACACACATGATATTAACTACTCTGAAATTAAAAATTGTGTTTTTCCTATCTGCCGTTGGTGTTCTTCCAACTTGAGGAGATGGAAGAAGTGATCCACATAAAATAAATTAAAGCCTGCAGTCAAAGACACTATTGATTACTTATTCCTTCCCATTCTGGTAGCATTCAAGAGAGAATTGAACAACCACCTGTCAAATCTTTGATTCGGATTCCTGCATTGAACAGGGCGGGGGGGGGGGGGGTTGGACTCGATGGCCTAAAATGGGTGCCCAAACTGCCCAGGGGCCAGATCCAGCCCCCAATGCCAATTTATCCGGCCCACACAGCCCTTGTCACTCCTGGAAGCGGAAGTAAAACGTGCCAGGAGCGACGAGGGCTTTGTGGGCCAGATTAATTGGTGTTGGGGGCTGGATCCGGCCCCTGGGCCATAGTGACCAGCTTCCTGAGCCCCGTGGCCCAAAAAGGTCCCTTCCAACTCAGGGATGCTTTGATTCTATGCTTATTTTTTGCTTTTCTGGATGGATTCAATTCATTTTTCTGTGTATGCTTGCTTTGGAGCTGTAGAATTTTTTTCTTTGCTACTTTCATGTCAAGAAGCATGCACACTGTATCCCGAAATGCCCTCAGATTTTCATATCAAATAATTGCTACAGATAAGCATCAAGTGCAAACTTCTTATATTATGACTTATTTGTTTTGGCCGGGACTGACAGATTGGTCTATCCTTACCATGAACTGAAGAGTAATAACACTTTATTGCTCCAATTTAGATATGACTTGGATTTTTTTTAGAAGAAAAGGAAGAAGGCATAGCTGATCTTGTGGAAAATATGGATCAGCAAACATCTTCTGTAGGAAAATTAATTTCAGTTATTTATTTATATTTTTAATCATATTTATACTGCGCCCATCCAGGAGATTTTCCTACTCTGGGCAGCTAACAACAGAACACATTAAAAATAGCCACCCATTGTAAAGTAAAGGTAAAGGTAAAGGTTTCCCTTGCTCGAAAGCCAGTCGTATCTGACTAGGGTGCAGTGCTCATCTCTGTTTCCAAGCCGAAGAGCCAGCGCTGTCTGCTTCTGCAGACGCTTCCGTGGTCATGTGGCAGGCATGACATTTTAAAAAATACATATAAATATACCAGGAACAAAAAACCTATTGGCAATGGAGAGAGATAAAATACATACAGTTGTTTTCTGTGGTAAAATTAGAACGTGTAAGCAATTTAAACAATACGTGCCAGCAGGGTTTAAGTTGTGGAGTTAACTGGGTTTGAAAGAACTAGGGCCCAAGCTGCCTTAGCTTGGTCTACCACTGGAATGCTGTTGTCAAGAAAAATTCATAATAGAAATTCCTCCATTAAAACAATTCAATCCGTAGTGTTCATTTGAACGTGTTGCATGTTCACCATCATCTGATTCATTTCTGTAAAGCAGAAGTCATTTTGACCAATACTAATGTCTGATCTCTAGATATAGAAACCTTAATACAAAAGTCTTAATGTATTTTGTTAACTGTTAGTGAATTTAAAAAGCCAATCCATTTATTTCAAGAATAAGCAAACTGCAGTATATGAACTGCATTCAGACTCCATGTTTACTTTTGTGCCCCTGGACTGCTAACACCATCCATGTTCCCTCTGCTGTAAAAAGGAGAACTGTACAAAAACTGAGCTTTTCCAAGTGCTTTAGGAGTTATAGCAGGGATTCTCAACCTGCGGCCCGTCGGCCATATGTGGCCCATGACACCATTTCATGTGGCCCCACCTCCACTGCACCAGGAAATGCCATGTGGTGGAAGAGGGACAAAATGGCCATCTGGCCCCCGAAGCTGTCTGAGGTGTGACCCGGCCCCTGGTTTAAAAAGGTTGAGAACTGCGTTATAGACTACTAGCAGAGGTACCTGGCTGTGCCTGGGTTGGACCCAATCCTGGGCGAGGAGAGTCCTGTGTCAGGTGCCCCGCCCCATTCCCTGTCCTGCAGGCAGTCTGCTTGTCCAGAGGCCCCTGTTGCCACAGCAACAGCAGGGCCTTCGCCCCCAGGCTTGCCAGCAAGGCCGCAGCCACTGCCAGCTTGTCCAGGTGTGTGTGTTTTCTTTTTTGAAAGGAGGGGGCAGAGGCTTTTCCTTCCCTCTTTCCCCATTCTCCCTGTGTTTACTTCCTCCCCCCTCATATCCTCCCCATTTTATCTTCTTCCCCTTTTCCCTCTCCAAGGGCCTGGTGGAGGCGTTTCCGGTGGCACGGTAAGGCCATATAGGTTTTGGCATTTCATTTGGGGTTAGTAGGGGCCATGCCACAGTAGCTCGGCTCCCCTTGGCTAGGGGCACCTGAGGTTTTCCTGGCTATTTTGGGGGCATCTTCTTGGCCTCAATTGTTGTGCTGGGCGCGATGGCCACCTGGGGTGGCCTTGCCACGGCGGCCCTGCGTGTTCCGGCCATGGGTGCTGCTATGTTTCTCAGCCGTGCTCTGCTTTGTGGGTGGCAGTTGGTCTGTGTGCGCACGTGACCAGCACCCCACCTCTCGCTCTTGGCTCAGCCTCCCTGATTGGCTGCGTTGCACTGCAGTGTCTGCTGGGAGTTGTAGTTTTTACATTTTTGTTGTATTTGTGAGGCACAGGCCCCACCCTCGGGGGGGGGGTGCATTGCTGATCCTGGTTGTGAAAGGTACGTGTGTGCCAAGTATCACGGGATTTGCTCCAGGGGTGTGGAAACGTATTCCGCATACGTACGGCCACACCTCTTCCTTATAGGTATAGATTGGAGAATGCAGAAGACGAGCAACAGGGTTTGAGAATGTTATAGGAAATATTTAAGATCTGAAATAGCTGAGGAGGAATGGAGGTTGCTATGGAAGAAAGTAATTTTAAAGAATATGTCTAAGGAGAATTGCTGTAAGACCATATGGGGGTGGTATTTAACACCTGTTAAATTGAACTCTCATAAAAATATTCTGTAGATTGTTGGAGATGCAATAAAGATAGAGGAGCATATTTTTTCATGGTGGGAATGTGAATTTATGCAAAAATTCTGGGAAAGGGTATTTAAGAAAATTGGACAAATTGTACATAAGAAACTTGTCCAAATATTCCTCTGCTGTATTGTTTCAGGGATTCTCAGACTGCCTGGCCTCAAAATTATTAATCAGTAATTTAGTGATGGCTATGAGATTAATTATTGCAAAATATTGGAAAGTCAAAGCAGATTTTCAAACAATGGAATGGCACATATAATAAAACTTGAAACATAGCTATTAATGATAAGATAACATGTGAATGAATGAATTTTTATTAATTGATTAGTCTTATGACCTTATCAATAACATAGCAGAAAAATTAAAATCTGTGCAATACAATGAAGTGCAATGAAATACAATAAAAATACAATACGTACATACCTGAGCTACTTTTAAATTGGGGAAGGTGCCTTAATACAATTAATGCATGCATATCCATAGTCAAATAAGTACAGTAAATCTCCCTTGTAGGATACCCCAATTTGATTGATATATTGGATTCTTTTAGCTGATGCCTTAACTTGGCAGTTCTACATACAATGTGCATGTTAGAACCCAGGAGGAGATAGGACAGTTTGTGATTAGAGTCCCAAAAAGTTGTTTTCCCAATAGGAATGCTAGGTATTTAAATCTAATATCAGTGTATATCTGGCAGTCGAATACAAATATGAGAGATATTTTCAATACTGGAGAACCACATATGCATGTTCTTTCATGATATGGTAAGTGGTGAAAACGGCCATATTTATTCATGGAATCTAGTAACTCGAATCTGACTCTACAGTAAGCCCTTCTTAAATGATGAGGGAGGCACATCAATAAATATTTTTCAGGTTGAAACATAATTTTGTTAGCCACCTTAACCATTTTTGGCCAGTACTGTAGTTCCAAGTCAGATTGCACACTGATATCTAAGACTCTCTGATTAAAAATTTCCTTGGCCTGAGTGGCCACTGAGAGCAAATACTGAACTGGAAACCCATAATGAGAAATTACTTCACAGAGTTGACTAACCCAGGATTGGGGATGATCCCACTTTATCTGTTTAGTTAAGCATAATTTGGGAAGCCTATTAGAGTCCATTGACTGAATCCTCAACCAATATGAAAATATTTTAAATGCTAAATGTCTAAACACGGAGTGTATAACGTGTGAGATTAAAGTTCAAAAAGGACTGATAAAATTAACCCTTTTAAAGAAATTTGGGGTGCTTTTATAGAATTTGTATTAATAAAAGAGAAAGGACAAAGGCGAGCAGGAAAAAGATTGTCATTCTGAAAAGATAAAGGGTGAGTTGATCATGGGGAGAAGCTGACAGAATAGAGGTATGTTGAGAAGGTTGAGGGAAGTACTGTACAGCCATTTTGATTTAGGTTTAGGATTAATAATATTATTATGACAGGTTTTAACAGTTTGTATATATTTTATATTGGTTTTTTTATATGCTTGTAAAAAAACGCCCCCACACATTTACTTTTAGTTATTCCCTCCAAAACAATAAAGCTAAGCTATCCTATCCTATTTATGTAATCATGGCCCTCAGAGCAAAAGCAAAGTTCTAAAAGTGAGCAGCTTAAAAGACTAGCCACCAGTCATTAAGCAAAAGAAAAGGCTAACTAAATTTTTCTTGAGTGACTATTTTGGGGTACACAGAAAGAGCCTCCTCAAAGATTGTAATATTTTCCAACTACAGTCGGGCATACCCTGGTGACGACAATCTTGTGTTGCCGGCTAATCTATCTCACCCTAGGTTAGGTGAAATGAACTGCAGAATGAACTTACCAAAGGTGCCTTCATTTTGGCAGTTTCACATCTGGCCTAGACACTGACTGCCGGCATTCCTCATTTATGCAGGGGTCTCCAACCGGGCACGCCCCGAATTTGCCTTGCCTCTTACACAATACCTAGATTTAATTTGCCGTGCTGACATCAACTTCCCGGGAGATGCTTGGAAGTCGTATGACAAGAATTTTCGTATGAGGGCGGCCCTCCAGCCCGACATGCATTGAGACAAGCCCAACTCTCAGCTCTGGCTCCAATTCATGACCCCATCATGTCCTACCCTCAGCGACTGGTATGACTGTGGTCACTTGGTACAGCAGCAACTGTCGCCCCCTCCCACTTTCTGGTGTCACTGCTCTCCAACCTTGCCACTTCTGTTGGGAGTTTGCTGCCCAGGGCCGCTGTGCTAACAACCTGTGCAGGTATAAGCACAAGTGCCCCATCTGTATGGGCCCCCATGCAGCTTCCTCCTGCCCTGGTGCGGCCATCATTCACTCTTCCTCTTGCATACCTGGTGCCCCTGTTCACCCACCCGGTGCTTCTCTGGCTGTCACTTTGCCCCCCAGGACATCGCCTAGTAGCTCCTGAGTTTGCTGTCCCAGTCTTTCTCACTCACATATTTTGTTTTCAGTTCTTTTCCTCTTGTTGCAGGTTTCTTCCAGTCTACTTCTGGTGTTGATCCATGTCTCGCTGTCTCTCACCCTTGGGGGTGGGTGCTCTTTATCTGCGCTGCCCCCCCCCCCAATCTGATAGGTCGGGCTGGGGTGGGTCAGGGGTTCAGTCGCCTGCCCCCATGTGGCGGGTAGTGTGGGTGTATTCTTTCTCAACTCCTGCATCGCCATCGGGTACGGGCTGGGGTTGTTCAGGGGCCGGGATGGCATTATCTAGGGGTGTGTCCAATCGGCTCCTGGATTTACCTGACAACCAGTCCGGCTTGTATTCAGCATCCACTCTCTCTGGCAATTCGGGTTGCCATCGTGCACCGGTTACTTGCCCATACACTTTTTCTCTCAGGGCTAATTTGTTTTCTGCAACCTGGTTCTGTACCCACACTACTTAGCCCCCGCGCAGTTTTTGACTGTTAATCAATAAAGTAGCCCATTGTTTGAATCCAACTTCGGCATATGTCTCTTCATTTGGGAGGGGTGCAACAGCAATGACTTTCTTGACAAATAAACAAGGCTGTAGTTGCAATGACCATATCAAATATTAACATTCTTTCTCGATGGTTGAATAATTTAGTTCCTTTGCTAATAACTCCCTATTAATACATCAAGGGCTTCCTGCAACAAGACAGCTTCCAAACCAAAATCACTAGCATTCTTCTGGAGAACAGCTATTCAAATTTTGGAGCCACCAGTATAGGCACTTCACTCAATTCAGTTTTCAGTAGATCAAAAGCTTCTTGACACTTCTTATTTCTTTAACATTCTATACTTTTGCTTCTAGAGATTGAATCTGACTTCTGACTTCATGACCTAAGGAAATTACTTTATTTCTCCCCAGTTGACATTTTGAGCCTTAAACAGTTTATCCTGCTATCTGTAGATGGCGTAAAACAATATCCATGTGGTTCAAATGAGATTCAAATCCTCTAATTTTTGCTATAATCTGCCGTATCATCAGTGGAAACAGACGCAAAAGGTAAACCTACTAACAGGATGCTCATTAATCTCTGAAAAGTAACAGATGAATTCCTTAATCCAAAAGCCAGTTATTTGAACTGGTGCAACCCATAATGGGTAACAATCCTTAACACGTTCCAACATAACATGCTTTTATCATCTTGACCATTGTTTTGCTATAATCTGCGGTATCATCAGTGGAAACAGACGCAAAAGGTAAACCTACTAACAGGATGCTCATTAATCTCTGAAAAGTAGCAGATGAATTCCTTAATCCAAAAGCCAGTTATTTGAACTGGTGCAACCCATAATGGGTAACAATCCTTGACACGTTCCAACATAACATGCTTTTATCATCTTGACCATTGTTTTGAAACATTCTCTCACAAAGTCTATTACCTGATTAATTAAAGGCTGTAACAGGCTTATGAGTTATGCCTGCCATCTCATAAAACTTTCCCATAAATTTGGAAGTGAAATTACTGCCTGTCTTGGAAATTACTACTTTTGGCAGTCCCAGATGACTGGTTAGTTCTATGAAAGCTTTAACTACACTGGCTACTGTGGTAGATGAAAGTGGAACTAAAGGCCATCTAGAAGAGGTATTTTTAAGGCAGGCAAATAAAACAATATCCTGCTTCCTCCTCTTCATCCTCAAATGACAGACTGGTCAAAATCTAAGCCATCCGAACGGCACCTGATGTTATATAAAAGAAAACTGCTGCTAGTGTTGTCCTTTGTCAGGGGCTCATGATTAAACCTTATGCTGAAGGAGAAGCACCCAAGTCTTTACTAAGTCTCACTAGTACAAGGTGCAGATTACATCATGTGCTTGTCCTTACACCACCTTTAGTCCCATGTTATTCTGAAAGCTTATCCCAGAAATCCAGCTGGATGGTGGTGGGGATCCTCTACTATCTGGACTTCTACACTGTGAGAGCTGAATTGCTATCTCCTCAAGACTATTTATTTATTTTTATTTATTTATTTATTTATTTATTTTATTCTTCAAATTTCTATTGCCGCCTAACTCAGCAACGACTCTGGGCAGCTAACAACAATTAAAAGCAACATCAAACTAATTAAAAGCCCTTAAAAACCCCATTAAAATTTTAAATAATTTACTCACTCACCCCATCCATTAAAAGAGAGAGAGAGAAATCTTAATTATATAAGCCAGCAGGCGGTGCCCCAAACCTGCCCTGCCAGCCAGGTTTTCAGTTCTTTTCTAAAGGGCAGCAATTGGTTGGACGGACAGATGTTTTTGGGGTGACGCGGTCTCTTAGATAATAGGTCTGCAAACTCCCTCCACCTACCTTGGATATCTTGGAGTCATTATTCAGTGAGGTGTCCATAGACATCTCTGTGACAACATTCCACGCATGCGAATGGACCTGAGAAATCAAGTCCATTTGCATGAGGTTGTTTAGCCATTTGGATATCACATCACCCACAGGCTAGGCAGACCATGACGTGTGCCCTCCATTTTCACCTTGCCCAAGGGATCAGATGGAGGACACTTTGGTGAGTCTTAGTCCCAGCCTAACATCATTGACAAGAGATAGGCAACACTGTCAAAGTTAAACTGCTCCCTTTACACCATCCCTTTATTAAAATAATGAAGTTTTAAAGTCAGTTCTTTTGCCCTTGAAGCAGAGGAGAATTTCTGCCATTGTGGAAGTCATCACCATTTTCTCTTACACAGGATTGTCAGGTTTTTTAGCCTATCAAACATATAGCAAGGTTAGACAGTTTATTTTTAGTCCTTCTTTAAATAAATTTTCCATTCTTTTTTGGTTCCAGTATTCGAAGAACTAGGTCATTTGCATTATCTCTGACTAATGGAAATTTGAAAAGCTAGCAGTCTCCCCCCCGCCCCCCAGAGCTTTCCAAGGTTGTTCATGCTATAGCCTGAGGAAATACAGGAACATTATCTTGTTTGTTATTGATTATTTCAATGAAAAACTGCATAGATAAGCCTTGCTTAGTGTGACACAAAAAGCTGAAGCATTAATATATAAATTATTACCTATGAATACTATATTTAGATGTGCATGTGTATCTCTTTCTCTGTAGTTGGAGAGATGAGATATTCTGTTTTGGAACACATAGGCTGAGGGTCAGGGTCTGAAAGATATCACTTTGACAACTGATATACCATTCCCTATGTTTAATTGTATAGCCGAGTCGGCTATACAAATTAGAAATTAAAATAAAATTAATAAATAAAATTAAAATTAATAAATTAATAATAATTCAATAAATTTAATATTTGGATATTAGATGAATCCCAGTCTGAATTCTTTGTGTCATGGGTTCCCAACATTTTTATGCCGTGGGCCTGACCATGTCCCACAGATAGCTGATCAGGCCAGACCTGGCACTCCGGAAGTGGGTACATTTATGCCTATCATAAACGGGGCCACTTCCACTTTTACAACAGTCACAGGTGCATTCACGCATGCACAGGTGCATTTTACTGCTGACATAGACATGCCCGCTGCCACTTCCGGGTGCGGTGGCGGTAGGGCAGAGGGAATGGCAGCCTGTGTACCATAGATTGGGAACCCCTGCTCTATGTGATGTTGGACCTGGGATGCTTAAAGCCATAGAGAAAAGTCCTAAAATCAAACCCCGATTTAAGTATGCTTTGTTTTAAGTAAAATTCGTTTTACATAACATTTTCCCCCAGAAAATGCATCCCATTTTACGCAAATAAATAATTTTATGTAACAGGTTTCCTTGCATCTTTTAAGTCTAAAATGGCAGTCCCACCACTTTAAACTCTAAAATGCAGTCCTGTGCCAAGTTAGACTTAGAAATTCCACCCCGTGCAACCCACCTCCACCATCTGAAGTCGCAGTAAATCACTTACCATGGTGGCAGTGGAGGTAGGGTGGCAGCGGCGATGATTGCAGCAGTTTTGCCATGTTTTCCAGAGTCCCTACTGCTTCTAGGAGAGTGCCCCCTGTATATCTGCTTGGTTGCGCTATTCGTCCGAGGCTTCTCCAGGGCGTGCTTTAGCTGGGAACACATATCAGACGAAGCAGCGGGGACTTCGGAAAACAAGGCAGTGCTGGTGGCGGCGGCGGTTCCCACTCCCCCGACAGCCAGACAAACTGCTCAGGAGGAAGTAGCAGCAGCAGCAGCAGCAAGGAAAAGGCTGGCAGATCGCTTCGTCATTCCCTTTGTGCTGATTATTGGTCCAGTTGGGATGTTTTTTAAATTTTTCAATGCATCCCTATGGGGATGTTTCATTTTACGTAAAAAACTATATTATGTAAAAAGCTACAGAATGAACTTTTTACATAAAACTGGGTTTTACTGTATATGGAAAGTTCTTTTATGTAGCCACTGAATTAAAGAGAAGTAATTCTGGGGAAGCTGTCAAACTCTGTGGGAAATACAGCAGGAATAGCAGCAGCAAAAACAACAAAGAAACAATTTTTAAAAGGTTTAGGGGGGAAGTATGTGATACTAGGAGTAAACCTAGTACCACCCTCTTGTGTCTAAAGCTTTTAATAATGAAGAGTCCAATGAGTGTGATTCAAACAACGATGCAACGGTTTATTCACAAACTGCTGGAACAATGCTACAGATTTTAATAGACATGTGTTTCGGCTGCACTCATTCAATTATTATGCTACCCAGGATTAGTTCTGCACCTGCGCCAGACTGAAGGTAATCCACACGTGCATGTACCGTGTAAGCGTGCGAACCATGAGCCAATGCCCTATTTGTGAGGGGCACTTATATAGCGTCCAGGTGGCCATTACCCAATGTTACAAAGTAGCAACCTGTTTAGGACAACGCTAATTACCCAATCAGTAACACTATATTTAAGTAAGAATGAATACCTGCAAGGATCCAAAATGGTAGCCAATCAGGTATAACACATTAGCATATGGGCACGCCTTGAACCAGGAAAGGTGCGCCAAAAGTACCTTTAACTAGAATGGCGCGAATAGCCATTTTAACATGTAATAATAAGTAATTATAATTATCTCAATACACAACACACCCAAAAATCTGCAACACTGTAAAGCAATATCATTATTTGGCCGACACTTCATGTTATGAAGTAGCTGTAAATGTGCAATTCCTAATCCTGTTGTTGAATCATACATTTAATGAAGACGCTGGGGGAAACAGTCATGCAGGACAGAATCTTTACAAATTCACAGTAACTGGAAATGTAAGATTGGTTTGGTAAGTAAGAAAATATGTTTGTGTAAGCTGCCTTTAGTCACACAAAGCCAAAACAATGTACTAATTTGCTGTGGATGGTATCAAACAGGGCCGTAGTCAGGATTCTAGATTGGTGTGGGTGGGTGTGTATGTGCGAAAATTTTCAGGAGGAGCAAAAATTGTTTTTTAGAAAGGTCAACAATGTCACACTCACATATATAACATTGGCACCATGGGGGCGGGCTGTTAGCTCAGGAGGGTTTTTGCCCCACCCCAGCTACGGCCCTGGTATTAAATCTCATAAATTGGCCGTATAAGAACTAGAAGGGAAAAACAAAACTGCTACTGGGACAGAGAAACACATTTTCCTTTTTAAAAAAAATTGTATGCTGCTCCCCTCAAAACCCCAGAAGCTGATGCCACCTATAAGATGGGAGGTATTTGTAGACCCATTCCAAAAAGAACAGAACTAATTATAAATACTGTACCCATTATATCAATAGGCATATCTTTTTTAAAAAAAAAAATCAAGATCTACAACACTGAATGAAATGCAAAGTAACCTAATTCAGCAGGGTAAAACTGAAGCAGTTAGAATGCAAGATTTTTAAATCAAATATTCAGCCCTACAGGATAAATATTAAGGTTAAACTTTTAGGATGTATGAACCTCTCTCCTCCCGCTTCCTTTGAATTTTCCCCCAAATGAAGCAAAAAGACAAATGTGTATTTATGGAGGTGAAAGGGTGAAAATTTATTGGCTTCTGGAAAGGCTTAGAAACATACATTTTGGAGGTGCGTCAAGAACTTTGCACAGCAGATGAAATGGTCAGTTGAGGTTTAGGACTGTAAATATTTTCCTTTCATATGTATAACATACCTGTCAACCTTCCTGATTTGGCCGGGATTACCCCGTAATCCTGCGCCGATTGACGTCATTTCCCAACCCCGTAATTTGGCAGCGGGGGAAAGGAAGTACTGCGCAGCCCTTCTGTGCAAGTCACCTTCTACGCATATGTAGAAGGGTTTTACACTCATGTAGAACCCGTCCACGCATGCGTGGAACCATACGCCGCTTGCATAGGGGGCTGCGTAGGGGGCTGCACAAGCGGCGTAGCCTTCCACGCATGCGTGGAAGCCTTCCATGCATGTGTGGAAGGCGACCTGCACGGAACCGCTTTGCACAGGTCCCGTTTTTTCCGGAGCCGCGGGTTGACAGGTATTGTATAATTGTTTATGATTTTTTTTTGTTCTGTGTTTTTCTTATGTCGTTTTAACACTTGATGGGTTCTATTGTGCGCTGCTGCGAGTAGTGCGTCTTCACTAAATTAAGGCGGTTAACAAACAAATAAAGCAAGCCAGCAAGCCAAGGTGCTAACATTTATACTCTGAAAAACACCATAAATTGCAGGTGACAAGGGAGGGGAGAAAGTGGAACAGAAACTGAGAAAGAGAGGGTTTAAAAAAAAAACAAAAAACCCTGACTACACTACGTTGGTGCCTCCCTGATGATATGTCAGTGGCCACCAAAGTGGAAAGTCTGCAGTATTTTACAGTAACAATATTAACTTAGATAATCTTCCAATATAATTGCAGATGTTCGTCCTCATTTCCAAGAAGACAGACGTGCCTTATATTGTTGTTTAGTCTTATTTACAGAATAGGGTGGAAAGGTCACATAATCCTAATCTGTGTCAATGCAGAAGACTGGCTGAGGTACATCCCTGATTAGTGGCCAATAAACTTTTTCTAGAAACCTCTAAAGAAGAAGAGTGCACCCCTCCCCTCAGGCAGTTTGTTTTGCAGTCTACTTGTACCACCCAGATGTTTTTCCTCAAATTATTTTTCCAAACCCTTAAGAGAATAAATTAAAATGTATTTTAAAAGATTAGTAACTCCTGGGGAAAATATGTAAAAATTGCTCAAATGCAGTTGAATTTTGAAAATATGGCCATTTCAGAATATTTTGATAGAATTTAAAATTAAATTATTAAGTAAGGAGAAAATAATGGTCTCCATGTAATAGTCTCATCAGCAAAGAGTGAGGAAAGCAAAGATCCAAACAAATTATGTTGGAATTGGGATGAGAACTGATGTCATTAATCAAGATGGCAACAGGCCAATATCTGATACTCTGATAAATCCAAGGAAAGAGCTAATATAAGGGAAAAATGCAAAACATATCCTGTATGCCATGAAACAAGTTATCTCGTTGCCCCTTCACATTGTCACTTGACTTGTTTATCAATGGATAAGTTTCAAAATCTCTTCCCCCTCCCCCATATGGGGCAATTTATAACTAAAATATTTGCAGTTCGCTGCAGTTTGTTAAATAATTTCTAACAATTTATCTCAGGTAACACTATGCTCAGTGGGAATCAGAGGACAGAAAGTCTCAAGGTGTGTCTTGACTATTGGATAAATCATGTTCCTAATTGGGTTTTTGTGGAATCAATGTATGATCACACTTTTAGTCAGTATGTGCATCCATTGTGAAACTTTGCCTGATTATAATGTAATATAGTGATGCATTAGATTAGACAATAGCAATTATACCTATATACTGCCCAATTGTGCTTAGTTTACTCTCTGGGCAGTTCACAACGTAATTAGCATTTTGTGCCCAACATGCTGAGTATTCATTTTATCGACCTTGGAAAGATATAAGACTGAGCCAACTTGTAGCTCATCAATTATTTTTAAACCAAGATGGTGGATTTTTTGTGTGTGCTGCATGTTGTACAGAAGTCATCACTCATTGTTATGTCCAGCCCTTATAAGCACCAATCAAGACAATGATGAACAAAACAGCAACAAGTCTTTATTCAACAATCTATTAGAGATGAGTTAACAAGATGCTCCAGACACAGAGATGGCTACACAATCCCAGTGGAATCAGTCCCTCCGGACTCTTGCCGTGTACAAGGCAAATACTAGCTACCATAGAAGCGTAGCATAATGGAGGAGACCCAGGCTTAGCACTTGATGGCTACCTGTACGGAGTAGGAAGTGTAGATCTGGCCTGGCCCCAGCCTTGTTTACTCGTGGGGCTTATATAGTGTCTCCCCGGCGGTGGCTCCTTGATACAAAGTAGCGACCTGCTGGACAAGTGTAATGAACCAATCATAACGGGGTATATATAATTAACCAATGGGAAACAGGATCCAAACTGTAACCAATCACAGGGCTTGGATTAGCATAATCAACGTGCCCTGGAATGGGGGATTTTGTGCCACTTTTATGCTCCTAATTTGGATGGTGGGAAACTGCCATTTTCCTCTTGCAAGGCGCCACCCACGCTACTTGCAAATGTGCATGAATACACAACACTCATGGTTTAAAGTATGAATTGTCAGACTAAATAAATAATCTGTTAGAGAACTATAATAACATTATGCCAACAATAAATGCAGTATTCACTGCTGCAATGTCATAGTGCTATACAGAAAGTATAACAGATTAAAATAAATAAATAAATATTTTAGGCTGCAGGGAATCCATTCAAGTTTAACTTTAGGGAGGGAAACAAAGAGACAAAATATGTATAGACACATGGGTTCAAGAACCCTTAATCAAAGAATGCAATGATTCAGGGAATTGGTGCAAAAGAAACAGTCACTGGCAAGTAGTTTAAAACATGGGTGCCCAAACTTTTGGGGCCATAGGCCAGTCATGTGGTTCAGGGGACTGGTCACTATAGCCTGGGGGCTGGATCTGGGCCTTGAAGCCAATTCATCCGGCACAAAGCCCTCCTTGCATCCGGAAGCGGAAAATGCACCTGCACTGCTTCCAGGAGCGACAAGGGCGTTGTGGGCTGGATGAATTGGCATTGGGGCCAGATCCGGGCCCCCGGGCCATACTTTGGACACCCCTGGTTTAAAATGACTTTATGAGGTCGTATTCTCTACATTTCCAACCACTCATTTGCCTCTACCACAAAGTAAGTCCATGAGGCAGGCAGACATCATAGACCAGGGATTCTTAACCTGCAGCCCGTGGGCCAGATGTGGCCTGTAGCACCATTTCATGCATCTCCCCACTGCCTCCACCACACCAGGAAGTGCCATGTGGTGGAGGAAGGGTAAAATGGCCATCGAGCCCCCAAATCAGTCTGAGGGAGTCTTACCCAACCCCTGGTTTAAAAAAAAGTTGAGAATTCCTGGCATAGACATTCAGAACTGGTGAGACCACAGGAGCCTCACCCTATCGTTCTAACCAAGTGTAAAAATAAAAACAAAAGCTTTCGTAGCTCAGTTATGCATATAGCCGCTTTGAGTCGCCTTCGGGCTGAATAAAGCGGAGTACAAATAAAAGTGAAATGAAAAAAAAAATGAAAACTATGAATAAAGGAACCGGGGGGGAGGGGGAATATATAAAAAATAAAATAAAATAAAATAATCAATATTCTATTTATTTTTTGAAATTCTAGTTTTGACCATATTATATTATCATGTTGAGATATATCTATCATACAACTACAGTAAAACCCCTACTTACGTAAAAAGTCTGTTCCATAGGCTGTTACATAAATCGGTTTTTTACTTAACTCGAAGCAAACCCATAGGAAAATGCTTTTACCTAAATTGAAGCAAACCCATGAAAATGAATTTATGTAACTCGAAGCAAACCCATAGGAAATTGTGTTACGTAAATCGGGACATTTATGTAAATTGGAACATGGTTTTAGTGAAAAAATCATTACGTAAGTTGAATTTTATGTTACTCGAGGCATATGAAAGTTGGAGTTTTACTGTAATTTGATTAGCTATAAAATTCTTGGGAAGATCTAGCCTTGCTAATTTTTGAGGTTTATGTTCCCTTTTTTAAAAATCCTTTCTTTTTTTTATCCCCATTACACAATGTATTAATCATATTTCTTTCAACTCTTCTTCTAATATCTTCATTGGTAGCATCATAAAGAAATGTATCTCACATATAATCTTGATTTTATATATAGCTATTCTACCAAACTGTGATAATGTAAACCTATATTCATTTAGTTTATCTTTAATATATTGCTTCAATTTATGAAAATTTCCCCTTTTAAAGCCTGAAATCTGATATGGCACAAGAAGAAGATTCAAATTTGCTAGCAGATCTATAACCAAAGCAATCAGTTTTGGGGGAAAGTGACAGTCCTATCTAGTGCCACAGCCTAGAGAAATCTGTTCTGTTATGCCGTCACTCACAAATTATCCCTCCTTTATTCATTAGGTTTCAATTACCAGACCCTCGTTTGTCTCCAAACTTCCAAGGGGGTGAATACCTGCTACCCAACAGCCAACCAATAAAGCTCTCCAAATCCATGTGCAATTTATAATACTCCCCAACTCTTTGCATAATTTGTACATACAGTATTCAAAAAATAACCTAATTTCCATCACTTGGCCTTTATCTCTACCTACCAATTTGTAGAAGCAATCTTGTCTCTTTACTCCTTTTTTTATTATAATCCTATAATAACCTATTCTATTCTTCTTAAAATCCAGAACTCTTTTTTTTTGGTCAATTCTAGTTTATATACCCAAATACATGTATTGATTACTTAATCACTACTACTAGTTCCCAAGATTACTCATCATCCTCCATTGTAAAATCTTAGTTAGTATACTCTGATCATTTTCATACCTGTCAACACGCGGCTCCGGAAAAATGGGACCTGCGCAGAAGCGATGTGCGCAGGTCGCTTTCCACACATGCGTGGAAGGGTTTTACCCCTTCCGCGCATGCGTGGAAGCGCTACGCCGCTTGCGCAGCCCCTACGCAAGCGGCGTAGTGCTTCCGCGCATGCGTGGAAGGGGTAAAACCCTTCCACGCATGCGCGGAAAGCGCTATGCCACTTGCGTAGGGGCTGCGCAAGCGGCGTAGCGCTTTCACGCATGCACGGAAAGCGTTTTCCCCCACTGCCAAATTACGGGGTTTTGGCAGCGGGGGGCGGGTTATGACATCAATCGACGTCGAATTACGGGGTTTCCCCGGCCAAATTGGGATGGTTGACAGGTATGTTTCCAAGACAATAATTTTTATATTTCATTTTGTTCTCAGATACAGCAACTCAATTACAAAATCTCGTAAGCAGAATATGATGAGCATTCGAGTGCAGAAATGGCTAAGTTTCATTTATAGATCACATAGCAACGGACAATTTTAAAAAACTCAAGAAAGCTTCAAAAGAAACCTTCCCCCTACAGCAGGGATTCTCAACCTGTGGCCCATGCCACATTTCATGTGGCTCACCACCACCACCACACCAGGAAGTGCCATGTGGCGGAGGAAGGGCAAAACGGCTGTCTGGCCCCCAACACTGTCTGTGGGGGCATGGCCCGGCCCCCGGCTTAAAAAGGTTGAGAATTCCTGCCCTACAGTAAACATATTTTATTAACCTGTTGTGAAGATCTGCCTTGACAAGGCAGAGCCTCAACCCGACTGTGAACTCTCTCTCTCAGTTATCAAGTACTGGAATTTATCCTGATTGTGACATCAGGCATCCTATTTAAATGTTGTATTTGCATCCAGCCCTGGCTCACTTCATAATAGGGGCCAGTGAATCTCTGTAACTAGGTAACTGCTAAGCTGTCCTTTCCAGCAAGCTGGAAATTTAATTTGATAACCAAACCAGAAGAAGGTTTAGTGCAGTGGTTCCTAACCTTTTTTTGGCCATGTCCCACCTAAGCATCTCTAAATTCCTGATCCCACCCCCATATATTATTATTCAAAAAGTGAACTCCTATTCACATGGAGAAAGCCTAAAAAGTCATTAATTTGGTCTAAACATTCTCAAATTGACCCTTGTGGGGCATCAGCCCCACATAGGGAAACATGTGTTTGGAGTGACCTGAAAGTTTGTTTGGTCTATTAAAAATGAGCAAAAAACAACAACAACCCACCCTTAAACTCTTTGCTTTGCACTTATCTGAATAGTGAACCCATTTTTAAAAAATAAAACTCACCCAACAAGTATACAGTGTCATAACCAGGATTCTAGATATGGGTGGGCAAATACTACAGCCCTGCGAGTATACTGTTGCTTGCATTCAGCATTAAACCTGATAGGAAGATTTCTTATTGTTTCACCTGATTGTCACAAACCCTTTATTTTGAGGGAATGTTTTCTGTAGCAAGAAAGCACTTAGGTCATAAAGGAACTTTTCTGTAGTCTACCATCTAATGTTGAGCTTCACACTTCTACTAACAGAATCACAGATTTCTCCTCCCATCTGAAAACCTGCACTAGTGGACTGCAAAACTTTCTCTGGAGTAAGTGTTGCCATGAGAGAGGAATAATTTGTATTTAAGATAAGATACTTACAATATTTCACTGCATTTAAACTTTAAATACCCTGGTAGAACAGGTTTGGGGGTTGCATGCAGTAAAAACTGTCACATGGAGTTAAGCTCTGCTTTTTTGGTGTACTGGAACCAAGACAATAGAAGCAGCCGAAGTATGGCTTAACACATCTTTATTGGCACACCGATAGACTGAACATGTGGTAATGGCGGAGGTACAGCTCCTTTTATATTGCAACAATACATTTGAACATGGTTACACGGTAGCGTATTGGCTGCTACCTGCGTGACGTCATCGGGAGTCATGCCCTTCTTCTCCAGATGTTCCTTGGGCGGGAAGGTTCCCGCGGCTGACGGTAATTGGGAAATTTGTACCATGTGAGCTGAACGCTCGCAGCTGCCCTCTATGGGTAGCTAGCTCGCGTTCCATTACAGCTGAGATACATTGTGTTCATTGTTAGGTTACATTCGGACATTGCAGTGGTTACATTCATTCTTAAAGCAATACTGTTTCATACACAACACTCCTCCCCCCTAGGATGGGACGAAGTCCCTCAACCATTGTGGCTTTCCGCATACAGCTGCTTGGTTGAGCTCAGGGGAACTAGGGTTTCCAAGTTCCGCAGACTCTCATCCTGCAACGGAAAGGGGGGACTCATTAGTCACCTGGCGGGGACTCTGTGGCAGCCCTGCATTTGGAGAGGGAAATGGAAGATATAACCAGGATGTGAATTCCCGCCTGTCGCCCGTGGCACCCGGTGACCCCCCCAGCACAAATCTAGGAACCGACAAGGAGACCCTTGCTGTCTCGCCCTGGTTTCTTGCGCCTGCAACTAGCGTACCTGTACTTCCCCCTGCTGCCTGAGTCGGGGGTCTTGGTGATGGGGTGAATTCTAGAACAAAAGGACTGGGGGGACTAGAAATACCAGGGGTGAACTAAAATCCCTCTTCTCGTTCGGATGGGTGGGGGACCACTCCGCAACACTCCCCTGGTATGGCAACATAAAATCAAACTCATCCGAGGGCTCCTCATTCCTCTCTTCCAAAGTATCCTCCTCCCCATGTGAGAACCCAGGATATGCATTTGTATTTGGGAGGATCCTCGTGTCTCCCCCTTGGGCTAAACGGGTGGGGGAGAACTCTAACGTTGACTCATTTTCACTGGTAACTCTCCGTCTGAGTTGGTCAGCATGCCTTCTCCACAGCAGACCTGTACTGGTTTCAACCCTGTACGACACTGGCCCCATTTGTTCAATAACCACCCCTGGAACCCATGTTGGACCCGAGGTTGCGTAATTCCTACAATGAACCGGGTCCCCTACCGCAAAACTTTTGGAGCTCTCTATCTCTATATTTCTTCCCTCATCCTCCACCCTGGTCGGATCCAGCCAATCAAAAAGCGTTACCGGTTTCCTCCACATGAGGAGCTCAGCCGGCGAAAGTCCTGATGCCAGGGGAGTTGCCCTATAGCAAATGAGGAATTGGCATAGCTGGAGGTTCAATTCTCCGGGACCCATGCGCCGCAGTGCGTCTTTCGTAGTTCGCACTTGGCGCTCTACCTGACCATTTGTTGCGGGGTGGAACGGGGCAGAGGTAA
Organism: Bradypodion ventrale; assembly: GCA_035047345.1. Taxonomy (NCBI): domain Eukaryota; kingdom Metazoa; phylum Chordata; class Lepidosauria; order Squamata; family Chamaeleonidae; genus Bradypodion; species Bradypodion ventrale. The sequence goes on along the minus strand of JAWDJE010000005.1, from coordinate 113,888,353 downwards.
TGTGCCGAATGGCATTCCTCTCAATGAACGCCTTGAATTCCGCAGACGTGAAAGTACTGGTGCTATCGCTCACGAGCACGTCTGGCAGGCCAAGCAGCTGAACACCTTGCACAATTGTTTAATGGTTGCGGCAGATGAGGTGTTGGACATAGGGATGACCTTTAGCTATTTGGAATACGAGTCTACTATTATCAGGAAAAGGGAACCCCGGAAAGGGCCAGCGAAGTCGATGTGCACCTGGTACCATAGCCCACGGGCCGTGTCCCATGCCCTGTGGGGTAGCTGGGCCTCTTCGGGCTGAGAGCTCTGGCAACTCTCGCACGTGCCCACCAAATGCTCTATATCTGCGTCTATCTGGGGCCACCAGAAATAGCTCCTGGCCAAAGCCTTGGAGCGCATTATCCCCGGGTGGCTGGTGTGCAGTAGCCTGAGCACCTTTGGCCGCAGCTTCTCTGGGATGGCCACCTGTTGGCCCCAGAGGAGGCAGCCCCTTTCAATGGAAAGCTCTACCCTGCATCTGAAAAACGGTTTGAATTCCTCCTCGGGGGGAGTTGTGGGCCACCTTTTCTAACCCAGGAACTGACTTGGGACAGGGCTTTGTCGGCTGCCGTAGCTTTGGCGAGGTCTGCGGGAACGATGGGGGGTGAGTCGAGAGACTCGATCAGCAGGACCTGGTGATCCTGCTCCACCTTGCATTTGGGGTCTCCTAATTGGGGAAGGGGAGATCGGGACAGCGCATCTGCATGGGAGATCTCCTTCCCTGGGCAGTGGACCAGTTCATACTGGTAGGCGTTGAGGAAAATGGCCCAATGCAGCATTCTGGGGGACAGGATTTGTGGGGGGGGGGGCTTGCCTGTGGTAAAAATTCCCAAAAGGGGTTTGTGATTGGTCACAATTGTGAACCGGCAGCCGTACAGGAAATCGTGGAACTTCTTTGTTCCCGTGATTATGGCCAGAGCCTCTCTATCTGTTTGAGGGTAATTGCACTCCGCCTTTGAGAGTGACCTGGAATAGAAGGCAACTGGGGCTTCCCACCCATTCTCTAACACGTGGCACAGTACAGCCCCCACCCCCACTGGTGATGCATCACAGACCAATGTTACAGGTTTCCTTGGATCGAAATGGGTCAGAACGGCTTCTGAGGACATGAGCCCCTTGAGCTCCTTGAACACTTTCTACTGTCTGTTTTCCCCACCGCCAAACCGCGTCTTTCTTTAGTAACCCATGCAGTGGCTCCACAACAGATGCCTTCCTTGGCAAGAAGGAATGGTAAAAGTTCAGGAGCCCCAAAAATGACTGCAGCTCTGGTTTTGCAGTGGGGCGAGGTGCGTTTTGCACAGCTTCAACCTTGGATTTGGATGGCTTGATACCCTCTGGGGTTATTTTGAACCCGACAAACTCAACCTCCCTCGCAAAGAACACACATTTATCCCTTCTCAACCTCAGTCCCGCTTTCTCGAATACATTTAGGACCTTGTCCAGCCTTTTCACTAGTTCCGATTTGCTCCCCACTGTTATCAACACATCGTCAAAATATGGGAGCACGCCTGGAAACCCTTTTAAGAGGCATTCCACGAGGGACTGGAAGAGTCCGGGGGCCGAATTCACGCCGAACTGTAGGCGCGTTACCTTGAATGTCCCCTTGTGCGTGATGATGGTTTGCGCAGCGGCAGCAGCTGGGTTTACTGTGAGCTGCTGGTACGCCTGCGCCAAGTCTAACTTTGCGAAACACTTACCCCCATGTAAAGTGGCTAGTAAGTGGCTAACTACCGGCACCGGATATGCATTTGGCCGAGTGGCCTTGTTAATTGTACATTTGTAGTCAGCGCAAATCCTAACCTCCCCGTTGGATTTTAAAGCTGTAACAATCGGAGTTTCCCACTCCTCAGAGTCCACTGGAACCAAAATTCCCTGCCCCACCAATTTGTCCAATTCCACCTCAATCTTGTCCTTGAGGGCGAAGGGGACTCTTCTTGGCTTGAGTCGTACGGGCCGAATTTCTGGGTCCAAGTCAAACGACACTGGGGCCCTCTGTATGTCCTGAGCCCCTTTTTAAAAACTGCCGGGTGCGCATCGCACACATCCCATATTGGGTCAGTCTCGATGGCATTTATGCCGGACAGTTCGATTCCCAGGGGGGCAAACCACTGGGTTCCCAACAGTCAGCAAGATCCCTGCTTGAGAACCACTAGGGGCAGTTTTTCCATGAATCTTTTAAACTTCACTGTGAAGTTTCCCACCCCCAACACCGGGATCCCATAACCCTGCACGTCCCGTAGGTTCGATTTCATGGCCCACAACTTGGGCCGTGCATTTGGGGGAATGCGCAGGAACTTCTTCTGGGAAAGGATGGAGTAAGATGACCCTGAGTCTATTTCCATCCTAACCGGGACCCCTTGTATCAGTACCTCTACAAAGAAACACCAGTGCTCCAGGCCCACGCAGTTCACGGCCACTGCGTCGTCGTCAGCCAAGACCTTTCCAATTCTGGCTGCCTTGCGTTGGAGTGTTTGAGGATGTCTCGACGAACCCTTGTCCCCTGCTCGCCGGCGCCTGCAGACCCTGGGGATGTGACCTCTCCGCCCGCAGTTGTGGCACTCAGCTTTTCAGAATGGGCACCTCTTTCGGTCGTGAGATGCTCCGCAGCCATCGCAACGGTGGTTTCCTTTCTCACTGGTTCAGCTCTTTTCTCCTTGCCTCTTGACTCTCTGCATGTTGTCTTCCTTGCTGGAGCAGAAGTCCGCGGTCGCGGACGACTCCTCGGAAGTTGATGGAGTGCCGGTGGGTGGCCGGGGAGCCCACCAGGCCGCTTGTGCCGAGGTCCACTGGATTTCATACACAACAGCTTTGCAAACAGAAAACTCTTTGGACTGTGGCTGACTAATGTATAGACATAATGTTGATATATTCTTATATGTAATTGTGAATAATTACCTTTGTCTCTGCCTACTTTGTTTTGAGAGAGACTCAATGAATTCTTTGCTTCAGTATTCACTGAAGAAGACAGAGGCCACATGCCCAAAACAGAGCCTATCTTCGTAGGGAGGGAAACCGAAGAATTAAGCCAGATAGAAATAACCAGGGAGGAGGTCCTTGCATGTCTTGTTAAACTAAACACTAACAAATCACCAGGACCAGATGGCATCCATCCACGAGTTCTCAGGGAACTTAAAGATGAAATTGCTGATCTCCTAGCCAAAATATATAATCTTTCCCTCAAATCAGGCTTTGTGCCTGATGACTGGAAGGTAGCGAATGTAACACCAATTTTCAAAAAAGGATCCAGGGGTGATCCAGGAAATTACCGACCTGTCAGTTTGACATGTGTCCCAGGTAAAGTGATGGAAACCATCCTAAAAGATAGAATTAATAGGCACATAGAAGAGAAGGTGCTGCTAAAGGAGAGCCAACATGGCTTTTGCAAGGGCAAATCATGCCTCACTAATCTGTTGGAATTTTTTGAGAGTGTCAGCAAGCATGTGGATAAAGGGGATCCAGTTGACATTGTTTATCTGGACTTTCAGAAGGCTTTTGACAAGGTCCCACACCAAAGGCTCTTGAATAAACTTACAAGTCATGGAATAAAGGGACAGGTCTTGTCCTGGATCAGCAACTGGCTAAGGGACAGGAAACAGAGGGTAGCACTAAATGGACACTTCTCCAAGTGGAGGGAAGTAAAGAGTGGGGTCCCCCAAGGTTCAGTACTGGGACCCCTGCTTTTCAACCTCTTCATAAATGATCTAGAGGTAGGAGTAAAAAGCAAGGTAGCCAAATTTGCTGACGACACTAAATTATACAGGGTAGTGAAAACTGTGAGAGATTGTGAGGAGCTCCAGAGGGATCTCTCGACACTGGGGGAGTGGGCAAAACAGTGGCAAATGAGTTTCAACATTAGTAAGTGCAGAGTGATGCATGTTGGGGCAAAGAACCCCAATTACATTTATAAACTGATGGGGTCTGAACTCTCTGCGACAAACCAGGAAAGGGACCTTGGTGTCCTGGTGGACAACTCAATGAAGGTGTCAACCCAGTGTGCCTCAGCAGTGAAAAAAGCAAACTCAATGCTAGGGATCATTAGGAAGGGTATAGAAAATAAGTCAGCAAGTGTCATTTTGCCTCTTTATAAATCTATGGTGAGGCCCCATCTGGAATACTGTGTACAGTTCTGGTCGCCATACCTCCAGAAGGATATTATGGAGCTGGAAAAAGTGCAGAGGAGGGCAACCAGAATGATTAGGGGACTGGAACACCTTCCTTACCATCTGAGGCTGCAACGGTTGGGCCTCTTCACTCTTGAACGACGACGTCTAAGAGGTGACCTGATTGAAGTTTATAAAATCATGCACGGTGTGGACAAAGTAGATAAGGAAAAACTGTTTTCCCTATCGCATAACACTAGAACTAGGGGACACTCCATGAAACTTTTGGGTACTAGTTCTCAAACAAATAAGAGAAAGTACTTTTTCACCCAGAGGATTACTGGTCTATGGAACTCCCTGCCAGAAGAAGTGGTGACAGCTGTCAGTCTTGACAGCTTTAAGAAAGGATTAGACAAGTTCATGGAGGACAAGAGTATCAATGGCTATAATTATGGATACTGAAGGACAACCTCGGGGTTGGAGAGATAGGCAGGATATCTCTCAATATCATTTCCAGGGAATCGTAAGCAGGTGAAGGCATCTGCTTGGAAATACCCTGAAGGAAATGGTGAGCCACTGTGTGAGACAGAATGCTGGACTGGATGGGCTGTGGCCTGTTCCAGCAAGGCTGTTCTTATGTTCTTATGTTCTTATGTTCTGTCACTGAACCTGCCCTATATTTCCAGGAGTCATGTTCTGCTAGAATTTAGGCTGTGGGATCCTTCCCAAACTGGAATCTTGCCACAGGGCTGAAGAAATTTACCACATCTGGTCTAGAGTATTAAAGCAGGGGTGCCCAAACTTTTTGGGCCGTGGCCCGGTCACATGGTTTAGGGGTGCCCTGGCGGGGCCCAGATACAGCCCCTGACACAATTCATCTGGCCCACACCACCCTTTTCGTGCCCAGAAGCAGAAGTAAAATGCGCCCATATGGGCATGTTTTACTTTTGCTTCTGGGAGCAACAAGGGTGGTGCGGGCTGGATGAATTTGCATCAGGAGTAGTTTGGGCACCCCTGTATTATTTTTTTATTAATTTTTATTAAATTTTCAACATATAAAATACAAAATATAATGCTAATAAAATACAATACATTATACTAAAAGATAATAAACAATAAAATACAATAACTAACGTACAAAATACACAGACATTAAAAAAAGAGAAAACAGCCCCTAACCTATTACATTTTATATCTATCCTTATAAATCATGAACCTTAACATCCACTTTACTACAAAAATTCATTATCCCAATAGTTCATACAATAATATCTTGGGTAGGGAACAATTACAAAAAAGAAAAATACACATAATATATCACCCAGTGTTTATTTACATTGCCCTGGAGAACTCGGAGTGAATCAATATTTCTCTTCCAAAATCCACTTTGATCAGGTACAGGTCTATTTCTTTCATCCACCATGAGAGAGTGATCCACAAAGGGCTTCCAAATATTCCAAAATCTATTCTCTTTTAAATTGTCCCTTTTTTTCCTTATCTCCCCAGTCAGTTTATCATTCAACGTTAAATTCCACATTTCTTTATACCATTCTTCAATCTGTAAAGTTACCTCATTTTTCTAATTCCTAGCAATACATTGTCTACCCATTGTAATCATTATTTCTAATAACTCTTTCTCATCTTTACTTAAATTAATACCTTCCACATTTGTTAACATAGTGATACCCGATCCCAGTTTACCACTTTACCAAATATTACTCTTATCTCCTTTTCAATACTTTTCCAAAAAACATTCACCCCAGTACAACTCCACCACATGTGTTCATATGTTCCAATTGTGTCTTTACATCTCCAACACATTTTATCCCTTTTATTATCCATTTGATGTAGTCTCACTGGGGTCAGGTACCACCTCCATAACATTTTGTAATTATGTTCCTTTATTCTTACTGACATAGTTCTCATAATCCTCTTTTTCCATTTATTTCTCCATATATCATTTTTTATTTTTATATTCATTTCTTGCTCCCATTTTAATTTAAAATCCTCTTGTGGATCACCCTCTCTATTCAATAACATATACAATTTACTAACTAATCCTTTAATATTTCTATCTCCTCTTCTAATTTTTTAAATCAATTCCTCAAATTCCGTCTTATCTCTTTCCAAATCATATTCTCTCATATATTTATTATTCCATTTACTAATCCTCAATCTCTGAAACCAATTTAATTTTAATTGTTCAAATAGATTTATCCTACTAATCTCATCCCTACACATCTGTAGCCAGTCTCTCAACAGGAAAACTTCATTCTTATCCAATACTTCTTTTACCTCCTTTTCCAATTTAATTGGAAAATCCGCTATATCAGAAAGTTCCAGTATCGGAGAAATATTTGGAGCCAAATCTTTCTTTACCTTCTTCCATACACTCATTAATCCTTTCATCATAGTGTTTTTAGTTACTACTTTTCCCGAATTACATCCTAGAAAGACCATTTTGCCTATATGCCTGTAGTCCCTCATCTCAATTTCCTCCCAAATTACCTTTTCCCTTGCCAAGATCTTCACAACATTCTTAATTTGAAATGCTCGCTAGTATGCCATCAAATTCGGGATACCCAATCCACCTTCTTTCTGTGGTAAGTACCATAACTTTTTGGTAGCCTAGATTTCTTTCCATCATTACAGAAATTATTAATCATTTTTTGAAACTCCTTAATCTCCTTATCGTTCAATTGAATTGCTAATGCATCAAATAGAAAATTTATTCTAGGTAGTAACATCATTTTGGTAAGCGCAATTCTCCCAAACCATGACAGTTTCAACTTTTGAAAACTTTGTATCCTATTTTTAGGATACAAATTGTCCCCAATTTTGTTCATTATGGCAATGGAAATATTAGCGAAAGCTATAAGAGATGATAAGAAAATTGAGGGTATCATGGGAAAATAGGTAAGCATGTATGCTGATGACACATTGATAATTGTAAAACAACCTGATAAGGTAATGGATAGAATTAGGTTACAATTAAAGGAATTTGAAGATATCACTGGACTGAAAATAAATTGGGATAAATCGGAAATGAAACTGTTACCAGAAAAATGGCTACTGGATACAGTTACAACTTCAGTTCGAGTCACTGGTGGAGCCCTTCTCCCAAGAACGAGGAAGCGTTTAATTTAGGCAAAAATTAAAATTGGTTTATTGAAAAGGGGTTTAAGCGTCACTGGCCAGGTGCCGGGAAAAGCCCTAGTCTCAACCTTTTTGCCTATTAAAGTCCCTTAAGTGAGCAGCTCTTTTTGGTTCCGATGTCTTGCGTGCAAATGTGCTGAGAGCGCTCCTGACATTTCCTATCAGGAGATTTTTATACCCTCCACCCAAGGGAGCTCAACTAGTTCTACTGCTAGCTAACAAGTTTACAAAACAAGAGATTTACAATGGTGAACAAAAACCCGGCACCAGACTCTTTTGTTACATTAAAAGGTCAATCATATAGAGACAAAACAGGTCAATTACATAGAACAAAAGGTGATGGGTAGAGCAATTGCCCTGGAAATGACAGAGTTCATAGTTTAGCAAATGCAGGTTGTGACATCATTCAGGTGACATCCAATGGGCGCCAGGATTGTAATTTGGCACAAATCAAAAAGTCCAGATTTGAATCCAGGATGCAAAAGGACCAATGACGAAGATGGGCATCCTTCAGACTCCCCTGAGGAGGAGCATTGCTTGAGGCTCTTGGCAAAATTCCATTCCCACCCAACAATTAATCTATCCTGAGTCAGCCCAAGCACTATCTACAATTGAATACAGGAGGGGTCCCAAAAACAATGAGCATGCCAGGTGCAAGAGTAAACAAAACAATACAACAAGTAAACAGAGGAATCAAGGTGGCTTGGGGCAAAATGTGAAGTGATGGCTTCCTGTGGCATTGAGCCTTCCTGGATGCTTGCAGGAGATAGGCTGAGGTGCAAGAAAAGATCCTGATTTGAGATACAAACAGAGCATGTTAAAATCAAATCTAAAATATTTTAGAGTCTTTTTTGGGGGGACATAATCTATACAGAGCAAAGGAAATATGATATCTTGAATAGAACAGTTCCAGGTATTCGAAAACATTTTTATTAAGTTATCTGACATCCCAGGTATAACTGCCAATGAAATAATATTTATTAGGAGTAAAAGGGGCCAAGTCTGTTGTGTCAACTCTTGCAGTATATACCTTCAAGCGTGTGTGAATGGGTGCATGGCCAGAGTGGTGCTTGTGTACACATAAGCCTAATCAATACTAAACATGTGTGGCAGAATAAAGTGAGTGAAAAATAAGTTTATTTGAGAGGAATAAAATGGAATAACTTTAATAAAAGGGGATAGAAAGATAGAAATAAAAGACTGGGGGGTGCATTTTCTGAAAATGGGGTTACAATGCTTTGTAATATGGGTGAAGAGTATCAGAAGAAGATAAAGAGATTAGTTAACATTCAGATTAAGAATAAGTTGAAATATTTGGGAATAATTCTTTCAAATAGATGGGAAGAGCTTAAAGGACTGAATTATGACAGTTTGAGGATTGAATTTAAAAATAGGACACCCCTGCATTAAAGGAAGTAACAACTTATCATATTTCTCATGCTTTTTCAAAGCCTTTGGAAAGAGGGAGAGTTAAGCAGGGAAATTCCTCTCCTGTACTAAATCTGGAACATTGATAAAAAGATAACTGCTACAGTGCAAAAATCCACTGCAAAGGTTGCAGTTAATGTGTGCTGAGCTGTGCGAGGTAAATCATCTGCCAATCATCTGCCAAATATGTTACTGCTTTTGTCAAAATCTCATCCTTTGAAAATGGCACAAAGTTAAACCATCATGCCTATGATTGTGCTACTCCTTAATACTGCTGAAAAACAGGGCATTCTGTGGTCTGGGAAAAGGTGAAGGAACCAGAGAGAACATACAAGATAATAATGACTGGATGATGGTGTCATTCAGATACCTTGTAAAAAATGGTCAGGACAATTTTACACTACACATGCAGTGTGGAACTACACACAAAGACACAACTTCCCTTTCTTTATTCTCTAGACTTCTGTCTATTGATCAGTGGCCATACCCTCTTTTCACTGATCACTTCAAACAAGACCTTTCAATTTGACTTTTCCCCATCATCTTTTTCAACTGATTCAACTCTCACACAAGATTCCAGCCAATTATGCCCTCTTCCAGGATACTGCCTTCCATTCTTCTCTCTGTTTCTCAGTCCTGCCCCAACAATCAGAGAGCATCCTAAGCATATTTATCGTGCTCAGTCCTTATTGGGTTGTTCCTACACTTACCCTTAACCTGAGTTATAGAGAACGTTGGAGTCCAAGAGCCATTTTTTCAGCCTCAGGACCCTTTGGGAACTGTTCTAACCCCTTCAAAAACACTATTTGAAAACCCAAACCATTGTTCCCTAGTGTTTTTTTTTAGTTTTTTTTTTTTTTTACTAAATAAGGCGTATTGAAGAGTATCTTGTTTAACAGAAAATGCTCGCCCCACAAATGTACAATTCTTCCATTGGGAGGTGGGGAAGGCTACAGAAAACAAATATTTGCATTATTATTTTCTTTCAGAGGGAACATTCAGGTAGCAAAACTAGCTTTGGAGAGCTACCTGAGCCACAAACAAAGCTTAGCACTCCCCCCTTAAGTTCTTGTCTACTTTTGTGAAATGTTGGTTTTTTCCTCGTTTGCTCTTGTCATCTATTCTAGAACCTCATAAGAATAATGGCCCTGCTGAAAGAGCTGAATGTGATTTCAACTATGCAATAGGCAACTGACAACTATGATGAAACAAAGTGATGCACAGAAGGTTTCTCAAATATCACCTGTTTATGTTGGAATGGAATTGCAAAATTCTTTATTGTGCAAGGCTTAAAATTGGCACAACAGATAATAAATAGGGTATGTAATTGACAGTTGCAATATTTCCTGAAAATGATTTGTACACAGATTATACAGGGTAAATACAGGAAGAAGGATGTAATGGAAGATTCTTGCTGAAACTAAATCAGAAGTCCATTTCTAGCCATTTTTTTTGTGCTCCTCTATGGTCTACATTTGGTTCTACAATTACATACTTCCAGGTACAGTAAAACCCCAACTTACATATGCCTCAAGTTACATAACATTCAACTTACATAATGATTTTTGCACTAAAACCATGTCCTGATTTACATAAATGTCCCGATTTATATAACACAGGTTCCTGTGGGTTTGCTTCAATTTACGTAAACAATTCATTTTTCCTATGGGGTTGCTTCGATTTACATAAATATAATTTTCCTATGGGTTTGCTTTGAGTTACGTAAAAAATTCATTTTTCCTATGGGGTTGCTTCAATTTACATAAATATCATTTTCCTATGGGTTTGCTTCAAGTTATGTAAAAATTCATTTTTGTTTTGAGTTTGCTTTGAGTTAAGTAAAACACTGATTTACATAAAAGCCTACAGAACAGACTTTTTATGTAATTAGGGGATTTACTGTAATATTTTTTGTGTTGAACCAGATGTATGAAGAAAACACATGGTTTCCTGAGCCAGTCTTAGTGCTGTTATTAAAGAAAGATGAGCTGAACATCAAATAATTAAATGGGCCATATTTTTCTGCTAAGTTATTCTTGTGAAATGGAAAGAAAAAACAGTTTGTTGCTCATTAAAGAGATAGTAGTCATGTTCCTAGAACTGTGTTCGATCATGGGATTCTTACATCCAGGAATACAGAGCATCTCACTAATGAGGGTTAATTTGCTGCCAAAAATTACACAATTTCCCTTATGCAGATGTCAATCAGCAACAAGATTTTTGGTCAATAAACATATTTACATCTAGATTGGTCTAGTTGATCTCAAATACAGCTATTGAATATTCACCACTGTAACCCCATTTTCAGAAATAAGCACCCCAAGTTTTCTATATATATTTTTCCTTTCAAATATTCTTCTACTCTTTCAATAAAGTTATTTCTTTCACCATATTTCTTTTTGCCACCCATGTTTAGGATTGATTAGGCTTATGTATACACAAGTACCACTCTGACCATGTACCCATTCACACACGCTTGAAGGTATATACTGCAAGGGTTGAATTTTATTTCATTGGCAGTTATACCTGGGATGTCAGATAACTTAATAAAAATGTTTTCAAATACCTGGAACTGTTCTATTCAAGCTAGCATATTTCCTTTGCTCTGTATAGATTATGTCCCTAAAAAAGACTCTAAAAATATTTTAGATTTGATTTTAACATGCTCTATTTGTATCTCAAATCAGGATATTTCTTGCACCCCAGCTTACCTCCTGCAAGCATACAGGAGGGCTCAATGCCACAGGAAGCCATCACTTAACATTTGGCCCCAAGAAAAGCCACATTGATTCCTCTGTTTACCTGTTGTATTGTTTTCTGTTTACTCTTGCACCTGGCATGCTCATTGTTTTGGGACCCCTACTGTATTCAATTGTAGATAGTGCTTGGGTTGACTCAGTATAGATTAATTACTGGGTGGGAATAGAATGTTTGCCAAGAGCCTCAAGCAATGCTGCCTCCTCAGCCCATTCTGAAGGATGCCCATCTTTGTCATTGGTCCTTTTGCATCCTGGATTCAAATCTGGACTTTTGATTGGTGCCAATTTTCAATCCGCAGTATCATTGGATGTCCACCGAAGGACTTCAGTGACTACCTTTTCTGAATCATGAACTTTGCTGTTTTCTCCTTGCCCCAGGACATCTGCCTAATCCTATTTGTCTATTGTTTCCCATTATTGAACTTCTTACTGTAACAAAAGAGCCAGGTGCTGGTATTATTTGAATCATTGTAATTTTTTATTCTTGTAAATACTAGAATAGTAGTAGAGCTAGGTTGAGTTCCCCTGGGTGGAGGGTATAAAAATCTCTTTGCCTCATGCAAAACCCACAAGAGCAATGCACGCACGTGTCCTGCCTTTTATACTGCCCAGGCACAATGCAACCTGGGAAAACCCCAATGCCTCATACAAAGTCGCACGTCTTTGTATCAGGCAACTTTTTTCAAGGAATTAGGCGATGTTTGCATGAATCCAATGTTGTATGAAGCGGACTTTGTATGAGGTATTACTGTATCTAATATCTTCATCAATCATGCCTAGGACAATGATTGGAGCAAGATTCTTCTGAATAACTTAAAATCTGGGTAGGCTCATATGCCTTCAGATACACCAAACCCATATAATATAGGATTTTACAAGGGTGCAGCTACGCTGCAATTTGTCCCACTGTTTGTGCCTGAGTTGCAATGGCTAAATAAGAAGTATTTTCCATTGTCTACATGATGTACAGTTAATCATGAGTAACTTAATTTAGGAAGTAATAGTGCCTTCCATAAAAGAAGATCCTAATGGCCTCTAGAGATACATCTCTTTTTTTCTTTATCATATTTTAACTGCTGTTACTCAGAGCACATTAGTTTCAATAAGGGTCACAAGGAAGCTGGAAGAATGACATTCATGGTTAAAAAAAATGACTCCATCAACCTGTTACCTCCATTTTCAGGGACACACCACCCGAATTTTATTCCTCTTTATTTTCCATGCTTACTCTTTTTATTCCTTCAAGATTTATTATGTTTTAGTTGCCACCCATTTCTAGGTTTCTGTCTTGCACCAAGCATTACTCTAACACACCTCCATTCACATACTTGTGGGCATAACTGCAAGCCTCCCCTGCTTCACTGGTCTTCTCAGTCATCTTTTAGATATGTCAATTTTCTCAAGCTATAAAGGAAATCTGCCAGTTAACCGTGCCCATACATAACCCCTACTTTCATGAATAGAACTCTGTATATGGTCAGGAACTTCACAAGGCTGTCAAAGTAAAGCAGTGCTTGCTTCAGGATGCAGAAAAGAAATGATTATTTGGTGTAAATAAAAATGCGGAATTTGATTAAAGGGGCCAGGGCCTTATTAAATAATATAAATTTGATATCTAACATTCTCTCTTCTATGTCTCAAAGCAGGAGTCAAAATTAACACCCAAAGCCCTCCAGTTACACAGGAAAGGCCTCAATTGCCCTACCTATTGTTACCTCTCACCCTTGGAAGTTCAGAAATTCCATCTCAATCTCCTGTTTTCCTGTCACTTATTGTGCTTACTATCACCTGCATACTTTGATATAATGGAGAAAGGCAGTCCAGAGGTCAATCGGAATTGGGACATGGGGGAAGTCTGCATATCCATTGATACTGAAATTTCTTTTGTGATTATCCTAGATAGTGCTTGGGATGAGACAGGATGAAGTAATTGCTGGGTGGGAATGGAATTTGCCAAGAGCCTCAAAGCAATGGTCCTCCTCAGGGGAGTCTGAAGGATGCCCATCTTCGTTATTGGTCAATTCTCAACCTGGATTCAAAATCTGGACTTCTGATTTGTGCCAAATTACAATCCTGGCGCCCATTGGATGTCACCTGAATGATGTCACAACCTGCATTTGCTAAACTATGAACTCTGTCATTTCCAGGGCAATTGCTCTACCCATCACCTTTTGTTCTATGTAATTGACCTGTTTTGTCTCTATATGATTGACCTTTTAATGTAACTAAAGAGTCTGGTGCCGGGTTTTTGTTCACCATTGTAAATCTCTTGTTTTGTAAACTTGTTAGCTAGGAGTAGAACTAGTTGAGCCCCTTGGGTGGAGGGTATAAAAATCTCCTGATAGGAAATGTCAGGAGCGCTCTCAGCACATTTGCACGCAAGACATCGGAACCAAAAAGAGCTGCTCACTTAAGGGACTTTAATAGGCAAAAAGGTTGAGACTAGGGCTTTTTCCGGCACCAGGCCAGTGACGCTTAAACCCCTTTTCAATAAACCAATTTTAATTTTTGCCTATATTAAACGCTTCCTCGTTCTTGGGAGAAGGGCTCCACCAGTGACTCGAACCGAAGTTGTAACTGTATCCAGTAGCCATTTTTCTGGTAACAGTTTTGGTGCCGTGACTCGGATTCGACTGGCATTTCGTGCCTGCCAAGTGACCAGTTTTTCACAAGAAGGACGAAATCACAAAGGGAGCCACCCAGAACTCTTCAATTTGATCACGCCAAGAAATTTAAAGCTGCAGGATCAGGTAATGTATATTGCGCAACGCACCGGGTACATGAACTTGTTAACTCTGTCTAGATTAGGTTAAGGACTTTTGTGGAACTTATCACCCAAAACCTTGCTTAGCCATTCCAGAACTCATCAGCTGGGACGGCTAACCATTGAACAGCTAAGCACGGATTCATCACCCGTATTAGCCAAATTGCGTTAGGGACTTGAATTGGAAAATTGCAATTAGTAGCACGGCCTCATCACCCGGAGCTACGAAAACCCCCCATTGATCTGCCTACCAAGAAAGGTTGATTCCCTTGAGGAGGCACAAATTCTGAGTGTCGTGGCCAGTAGCGCACTGGAAGTCACTCGCAGGGCAATTGGGTAGCCATCCAAGAAGAGACGATTACTTTGAGGTTGGAAAAATTGTGTTAGGGCAAGAAGAGACGATTACTTTGAGCCAAATATTGTTGTAATTAACGGTGAACGCTCCCTGTAGGTAAAAGGGGTAACTCGTGATCCGAAAGCCTTTGATCAAAGCAACTAAAATCTCAGTACGTCATGGGTGAACAGCTGAGTGTTCCTACAAAGTCAAAAGATGTGACCCTTAAGGGGACGCCCTTATGGAACATCCTAAGAAATTGGAAAGACTTAACAGGTCCAAAATCCCGGTTATCGAAGCGTAGACTAAAATTCCTGTGTTCTAAGGATTGGCCCACCCAAAAATCTTTGGCACCTAGCTGGCCCGCTGGTGGCAGCTTAAAAATCACTGAGTTAAGGGCACTCCTCCAGTGGTGTAAAGCTACCCCAGGGAGAGAAGATGACCTGCCCTATATTGGCCTATTCTTAAAGCTACATGAGGACCCAGAAAGGTTTCCTTGCATCGGAAACCTGTATGTAGCAAAGGAAGTGAAAATAGCAACGTGTGGCAAGGACAAACCCCCAGAATACACAGAAGTTGTAGACCCTGGGCAGGAGGAAGAGTTATTAAGACCCCTATACCTTCCTCAGACTAACCCGTTTGCACAAGACCTCATAAATTTAATGATAAATGAGCAAGCCCCTTTGGTGGCTAGACCCTCCGCTCCTATAGCCCCTCAGGCTGAGCTCCTAGCTTCTCCTCCAGTGCTCCCATCTGCACCGCTTGCGCAGGCGGTCCAGAGAGACCCTGGTGCTACCATCCCAAACGTGGAGTTTGAGTCGGTACAGGAGAAAGCACTTTTAAATTGTCAAAAGGAGCTGGAGAAACTCCAAGAACAAGTTGAATCCCTGGTACGAAAAACCAGTGTAAAAAGAGCCAAGAGGAAATGTGCCAAACGGGTAAAGTGGAGACCTGAACCAGAGGGGACCCCCCCAGACTCAGATAGTGACAATGTGGCCTCAAGTTCCGAGGAGGAATCCCAGGAACGCAGGCCAGGGAAAATAAAAGGCAAGGGAAAGAAAGCTAGGAGACCCCAAAATAAAGATTCAGGCAGCGAAGTTAGTTCTGAGGATAGAGAAGAGGAGACCCCGCTGTGCCGAGAAGAGAGGGGAAGGACAGAACCCCACGCAAAATTACCCCACACCAAGAAAGGGAAAGCCACTAAAAGGTTACCCCAGATACAGGAGCAGGCAGAAGAGGAACGGAGAGTTACTCGGGCCCAGGCGGCTGCCGGGGCTGAGGGGGGTTCAGCTGAGCTCATGCTTCCCCTAAGGGAACAGCTGGTGATCTCCCCCAATGGAGAGCAGAGAACTGGATTCATATATGTACCGTTCTCATCCACTGACCTCCTGAATTGGAAGAGGACTTTCCCTTCCTATCTTGAACACCCCTTGGCAGTAGCAAAGGAAGTGGAGAGTATTTTTAACACCCACAACCCAAACTGGATAGATGTCCAGCAACTTTTAAACACCCTCTTCACAACAGAGGAAATTCGAATGGTTCGAAACGCAGCTCTAAAGCATGTTTCGAAGCTCCAAAACCCCCAGGACATGGCTATCCCCCTGGTCCCAGATGTTGTAGTACCCCTGCAGAGACCTGAATGGGATGCAAAGGTCGGGTTTGACGAGGCTTCAAAAGCCCACCTGGCTCGCTATCGTGAATGCATCCTAGAGGGGATTCGAAATGGTGCCCCCCAACAGTACGCAATGGGCAAGGTGTATGATGTACGCCAAGGACCCACAGAAACTCCCACAGCATTCTTAGAAAGGCTCCATGAGGCAGTCCGCAAGTACTTGGGTCAGGACCCAGAATCGGCTGTCTGTAAAACACTAGTGACCAGCCTGTTTGTTGCCAACTCAGCAAAGGATATAAAAAGAAAACTTTCCAGCATAGAGTCTCCCCTAGAATGTGATATGCAGAAGTTAATTGACACTGCATTCCGGGTATATAATAATAGGGAAGAGGAAGACAAAAAGGAAAAAGCAAGAGAGAGACAAAAGGATCAAAAAGTCTTAGTGGCTGCCCTTCAGGAGTACAACAAGCCACAAGTGCAGTGGGGCTTCCCCCCAAACTCGGGAGGAAGACCCAAGAACCCACAGTTCCAGCCACCACGAGGCAACCCTTGTGGAGCATTCCCCCAGCAACAGCCGCCCCCTAAGGGTGGGGGATGGAACCAAAACCAACAGGGATGGAACCAAAACCAACAGCCACAGCCCACTCAAGGAAATGGATGGGTGCAATCTGCCCCCCCTCAGTTTTCCAGAGACCCCCGGGCACCACCTTACTCCTGCAACAACTGTGGGGAGGGGGGCCATTGGTTTAGACAATGCCCATACCCAAAGCCGAGACATGACAACTCGGGCGGGCAAAATCATGGGTTTGTAAACTCAAATGGACAATACCAGCGCCGCCCCTGCCCCAATAAAGATCCAGCTGATGCCAATACATTGTTTATGGATGGCCCCCGAGGCTATTATAGTGATTGACGGGGTCCGGGGTCTGCAATCAGACTTCCACCCGGCGACCCCGTACTGGATATAAGGGTGGGAAATAAAACAGTTCCTTTTTTACTCGATTCTGGGGCAACTTTTTCTGTAATTCAGGAGCCCCCAAAGGAAATAGCAAAAAACACAGGCAACTCCAAGTCAATTGTTGGTGCCTCTGGACACCTGGAGAAAGCCCCAATCTTGCCTCCTGTTAAGATCAGTGTAGCAGGCAAGGAAATTTCCCATTCATTCTTACATTTGCCCAAGTGCCCAGCCAATCTCCTAGGCAGAGACCTACTTCAAAAATTAGGCGCCAAACTTGAATTTTCTGAGCAGGGGTGCACAGTAACCTTTGCCACCCCTGAAGCCAAAATCTTTGTGTTGGGAGGAGTGTTCACTTTAAAACTTGATCCCCTCCTTGAAGAAATCTCCAGAGAAGTCACACTCTCAGTATGGGCAGATGGAAAGGGACCCGGGCGGGCAAAATCAGCAGAACCAGCCATGGTTAAGTTAAAACCTGGCCAAGGGCCAGTCTTCATTAAACAGTATCCACTAAAAATTGAGACAAAGCGAGGATTGCAGCCAGTTTTAAAAGTTCTGCTGGACAGGGGTTTAATATATCCCTGCCAGTCTCCATTTAACATACCAATCATGGGAGTCCCAAAAGGAGACACAGGAAAATACAGGCTCATCCAAGACCTCCGTGCTTTAAATGAAGCTGTTCAGGATGTCTCTCCCATAGTTCCGAACCCCTACAATTTGGTCACATTAATACCTGCACACCATGATCGCTATACCGTGATAGATCTCAAAGATGCCTTTTTCTCGATACCCCTGGCTCCTGAGTGCCAAGAAATGTTTGCCTTCACATGGGACCCCCCTCCTGGGGAGGTCATAGTCCCCGCCAACCATTACTCATGGGGAGTCCTTCCCCAGGGTTTTAAGTTATCCCCCACTCTATTTGGGGAAGCCCTCAGTCGTCTGCTCCGAGGGTGGCAAAGCCCTGTGCCTGCCAATGTAGTCCAATATGTTGATGATTTGTTGGTATCAAGTGAGGGCATAGACAATTGCAAAAAGGCCACAATCCACCTCCTGAATTTTCTGGGCGATGAAGGCTACAAAGTAAGCAAAGAAAAACTCCAAATTGCCAGAGAGGAAGTCTTGTACTTGGGATTTCTGATATCCCAGGGACAACGCAAAATCAGTCCAGAGCGGAAAGAGGCGATTTGCCAGGTACCCCTACCCGAGACTAAGAAACAGTGGAGAAGTTTTTTGGGTATGTGCGGCTATTGCAGAGTTTGGCTTCCCAACTTTGCCCAAATTGCTCGACCCTTATTTGAGGGTTTAAAACAGGCAGGGGAGCGGGTTGAGGCAACACCAGAAATGCGGCGAGCCTTTCAAACCTTAAAGAAAGAGCTTCTCGAAACTCCCGCACTGGGCCTGCCTAACCCTGATAAAACTTTTGAACTTTTTGTCCATGAGTCTAAGGGGTTAGCGCTGGGGGTTCTAACACAGTGGTTCGGTTCCTGGCGCAGGCCAGTAGCCTACCTATCTAAGCAACTGGACCCGGTAGCGCGTGGCTGGCCGACGTGCCTAAAAAACGTGGCAGCCACGGTCATCCTTTGTGAGGACGCAGAGAAGTTCACTTTGGGGGGAGAACTGACCATCTTCGTTCCACACGCCGTAACCACAGTATTGGAACAGAAGGGCAGTCACTGGCTCTCGAATACCCGAATTGCACAGTACCAGGCAGCGTTGCTTGATAAACCCGGCCGCAGACTCGCAGTGTGCTCTGCTCTTAACCCCGCCACCCTGCTCCCAGAAATTGGCGAATCCAATATGGTTCATGACTGTGTTGAAACCATTGATTCAGAATATTCTAGCCGCATAGACTTAAAAGACACCCCCCTGCCTGATCCTGATTTGGAATTTTATGTGGACGGTAGCAGTTCTGTAGCCCAGGGGATTCGAAGGGCTGGGTATGCTGTGGTCACCATAACTGGAATTGTCGAGGCTGACCCGCTCCCTGCGGGCACCTCTGCCCAAGTTGCTGAATTAATAGCACTCATGAGAGCCTTGCAAATAGCCTACAATAAAAGGGTTAACATTTTCACAGACTCACGGTATGCATTCTGTGTGTTGCACATATATGGGGTCATGTGGAGAAACCGGGACTTTAAAACAGCGGATGGTGAGCCTATCAAAAATGGTGATCATGTGATGCGCCTGTTGGAATCCGTCCATTGCCCATCTGAAGTTGCCGTAATTCATATTCGAGGCCATGGCAAAGCCTCTGATTTGGAACAACAAGAGGGTAATCGTCTAGCAGACGAAGCGGCCAAAGCTGCTGCCTCTCGTGAAATTGACAAACAGCTAGTCAATATCACCCCAATTCCCGCACCTGCAATCAAATTGCCAGAAAACCCACCTTACACTGACAGCGAGAAGGAGTATGGTCTTGAGAAAGGAGGGACTATAACTGAGCATGGATGGATAGTTTTTAATGATGGTAAAATTCTCATTCCAAGGTCCCTGGGCACAGACATTGTTAGGGAGGCACACAGACGCACCCACGCAAGCCCACAGGTCTTAATGAAATGCTTACAGTCATGGGCTGTCATGAAGGACATAGTCCACATTACCAGGGAAGTATGCCAAATGTGCTTGACTTGTGTTCAAAATAACCCGAATACTGGGGTTCGGAAGGGCCCCTGGGGAAGTCAGCCTACCGGCTCTGTTCCTGGGGCAAAATGGCAAGTGGATTTTTCTGAAATGAACCCTCATAGAGGCTATAAGCATTGCCTTGTGTTTACAGATTCCTTAACCGGCTGGGTCGAGGCATTTCCATGTAAAACTAATCAAGCCAGGGAAGTAGTTCGCAAATTAATTAATGAAATTATTCCAAGGTTTGGGGTTCCATGGCAAGGGGTGACCTCTGACAATGGGATGCACTTCGTGGCAGAAATCACACAAAAGGTGGCACAAGCCTTAGATATCCCCTGGTCCCTTCATGCCGCCTGGCACCCCGAGAGTTCGGGACAAGTCGAGAGGGCAAATCAGTCTATTAAAAATCACCTTCGCAAGTTAGCTCAGGAGACAGGTCTGGGTTGGGTGGATTTGCTTCCCCAAGCCTTACTGCGAATTCGAATCCTGCCCCGTGGTAAACTTGCAATCTCCCCATTTGAAGCCGTGTATGGTCGTCCATATCCAATAGGTGACCTCCCAGGGGGGAGGGAGAAGATTAATCAGGTGCCAGGAACACAGTTGCAGAGGTATTTGGAAAGCATGTCTAATCTCCTCCAGACAAATTTGCAGTCTCTCCTAAACAAGCAGGTCCACGCAATCCGAGACCCATTGCATAAATTCAACCCAGGGGACTGGGTGTTTGTTAAGGCATACAACCCTGGTCTCACTGAAACCCGCTGGAGGGGACCCTACCAAGTCTTGATGACATCACCATCCTGTTTAAAGGTTGAGGGTGTTGCCGCTTGGATTTATTACACACGAGTAAGAAAAGCACCCGCCCCAGCGCCAGAAGCCAACGTCCCAGTACAGAAGCCGACCCCAGTACTGGAGGACTTCAAGAGAAATCGGCAGCGTGAGAGAAGGAGAGAAAAGAGCCACTGGTCTGTGGAAGGCCTAGACGGGCTGAAGCTGCTGTTTCGAAAACAACCTGACGTCTCGGCGCACAAGGGTTTGCCTGTGCATCGGGTCAATAAGTAGCCTCTCCAATATTTTCTTATGCGTAAATAGCTTATTTAGTCTATGTTGTAGTCACTGTGCACAGTATAGTTATTTAGGTTTTCTTAAAAGTATAATTGATTTCTTTAAGTGTCATAAGGGTTTATTATTTGCATATTTTAGAAATGTTTAAGTTTATAGGATGTGTTATTACGCTTTGGACACTTTGCGATTCCCCTCCCTGGGTTTCTGCGGTGCACCCAATACTCAGAAAGATAGATGTTCATGATAACATCTGGGAATATCTGGGGAGGAATGTCGCAAATGTCTCCAACATCTGTTTAAAAACAGGCAACTCAGTAGGACAAGTGGTTGCCTCATGTTTAATTGCAGTTACCTCAGACATTACTGTTTTAGAACACATTACTCGCCCAGAGTTGAGCTTTCACCCAATCAGACATTTGATTCCATGCAACTATGGAAACTTGTTCACCTTAGGGCAGGTTGTGAACACCCGGGATAATTCAATGCTACGTTTCCGTGTAGGGACAGTAACCAGGTCCCCACGTTGCGTGGTCTGGGAGGGATGTACCTCAGAATGTTACAACGTGACCCCCTCTGACCTATCACTTCAATGTGACAAAATAGAAAAGGTTCCCTTCCACCCAAACTTTATCAAATTGCCTCCTGGATGGTTCATTGTTTGTGGACTACAAACATTCACCTATGTTCCTGCATCTGCCAATGGAGGTCCATGCTCCCTTGCCAGACTAAGTGTCCTCCTCCCTTCAAGGGAAGTGCTCTCTCTGGAACAAAAGTCTAAGCGAGACACGGAAACCTATGGACTAGCTTCAACCTGCGATTCCTCAGTCAGCCTGCTGTCTGAAGCGGAATACATCGCACTGGCAGTGTCACTTGTGGGTGTCTCAGGGCTAGCAGTCTCAAATGCCAGGCAGCTAAGTAAATTGGCCTGCTCTGTGGTAAAAGGTTTGAATTTCACCAGTCATGCCCTGCATTTAATCAATCAAGAGCTTGCTGGAATCAGGGATGCCACACTCCAGAACCGTATGACCATTGATTATCTGCTGCTCCTCCATAATAAGAAGTGTTCTGATTTTAATGGTATGTGCTGCCTGGACCTGCAGGATAATTACCAGCAGGTTGAGAATTCAATCCATGGTCTCACAAATTTAACTTCAGAAATTAAGGAGGATAAAGGATTTTCTTTATGGTCATGGCTTACGAGCTGGCTGCCTGATTTCGGTTATCTTAAACATATTTTTGTCACAGCTTTAATTATAGTTGGTGGCATTATTTTCATCTGTGTCTGTGTTCCAATGCTGCAATCGCTGAGGGCAGCCTGTTCAATTCCCCGGACCCAAGGGGCGGGGTACATCATCACCGAGACCACCGCTGTTTGACGTGAGCATGGCTCCCTTTTGTCGCCATGTCACGGAAGAGAGAGGGAAGGACTGTTACCTCCATTTTCAGGGACACACCACCCGAATTTTATTCCTCTTTATTTTCCATGCTTACTCTTTTTATTCCTTCAAGATTTATTATGTTTTAGTTGCCACCCATTTCTAGGTTTCTGTCTTGCACCAAGCATTACTCTAACACACCTCCATTCACATACTTGTGGGCATAACTGCAAGCCTCCCCTGCTTCACTGGTCTTCTCAGTCATCTTTTAGATATGTCAATTTTCTCAAGCTATAAAGGAAATCTGCCAGTTAACCGTGCCCATACATAACCCCTACTTTCATGAATAGAACTCTGTATATGGTCAGGAACTTCACAAGGCTGTCAAAGTAAAGCAGTGCTTGCTTCAGGATGCAGAAAAGAAATGATTATTTGGTGTAAATAAAAATGCGGAATTTGATTAAAGGGGCCAGGGCCTTATTAAATAATATAAATTTGATATCTAACATTCTCTCTTCTATGTCTCAAAGCAGGAGTCAAAATTAACACCCAAAGCCCTCCAGTTACACAGGAAAGGCCTCAATTGCCCTACCTATTGTTACCTCTCACCCTTGGAAGTTCAGAAATTCCATCTCAATCTCCTGTTTTCCTGTCACTTATTGTGCTTACTATCACCTGCATACTTTGATATAATGGAGAAAGGCAGTCCAGAGGTCAATCGGAATTGGGACATGGGGGAAGTCTGCATATCCATTGATACTGAAATTTCTTTTGTGATTATCCTAGATAGTGCTTGGGATGAGACAGGATGAAGTAATTGCTGGGTGGGAATGGAATTTGCCAAGAGCCTCAAAGCAATGGTCCTCCTCAGGGGAGTCTGAAGGATGCCCATCTTCGTTATTGGTCAATTCTCAACCTGGATTCAAAATCTGGACTTCTGATTTGTGCCAAATTACAATCCTGGCGCCCATTGGATGTCACCTGAATGATGTCACAACCTGCATTTGCTAAACTATGAACTCTGTCATTTCCAGGGCAATTGCTCTACCCATCACCTTTTGTTCTATGTAATTGACCTGTTTTGTCTCTATATGATTGACCTTTTAATGTAACTAAAGAGTCTGGTGCCGGGTTTTTGTTCACCATTGTAAATCTCTTGTTTTGTAAACTTGTTAGCTAGGAGTAGAACTAGTTGAGCCCCTTGGGTGGAGGGTATAAAAATCTCCTGATAGGAAATGTCAGGAGCGCTCTCAGCACATTTGCACGCAAGACATCGGAACCAAAAAGAGCTGCTCACTTAAGGGACTTTAATAGGCAAAAAGGTTGAGACTAGGGCTTTTTCCGGCACCAGGCCAGTGACGCTTAAACCCCTTTTCAATAAACCAATTTTAATTTTTGCCTATATTAAACGCTTCCTCGTTCTTGGGAGAAGGGCTCCACCAGTGACTCGAACCGAAGTTGTAACTGTATCCAGTAGCCATTTTTCTGGTAACAAACCAACCACCTAAACATTAAAACAATCTTTAATAACAAAAGGGGGGAAATTTTAAAAGGAACACTGTCAAGGATCAGTTATTTATGTCACTATTTCTCATGTCATAAACAAGGAAACTTGTCAAAAAATTTCAGGTCCACTGCTTTGTTGTTGCTTCATGTATTTAATCAAGTGCTTCCTCAACCTGAAAAATAGATTATATAATTATTTTGTGGACTTCCCCTCCAGTATTTTCACATGACAGAAATGTGAGCTCATCTCAAAGTCCAACAGAGTGTTCCTGTAAAAAAAACACCACCAAATACTTCTTCTATGGAGTACGAATCTATTTGTATGGATTCACAGAGACTTGAGCTTCTGGGGATTGAAGTTCTGAACACCTGGAGTGCCAAGGTCTGCCATCACTTGTATAGGGCATTTCCTGTTATGCCAGGGGGAGGCAAGTTGTTGTCATACCTTGACTAAGATTTGTTTAGAAAGGACTTTAGATACATTGTACACAAATGTCAAACAGGCATATAGGGTTGAACCGCTGATGCAATTGGGCCAATCTGATCATGTGTCCCTGCTCCTGACTCCTGCATACATCCCATTGAGGAAACGGACCCCAATAATAAAGAAGAATATTACAATATGGCTGGCAGAAGCATCTCAACAGCTACAGGATTGCTTTCATGACACAGATAGGGGGGGTATTTGACCAACAGGATGTAGAGACTCATACGGAGGTAGTGTTGGACTACATCAGGTTCTGCACTGACAATGTGACACAAAAGTGCCAGATAAAGATCTATCCAAGCAGGAAGCCCTGGATGACAAGGGAGGTCCAGGGGTTGCTAAAGGCAAGAAATGCTGCTTTTAGAAGTGGAGATAGGTCACTGTATAGTATAGCCAGAGCGGATCTAAAGAGAGGCATCGGTGTGGCCAAGGAGGCATACAGACAGCAGCTGGGGAATGATTTACAGAGTAATGACACCAGGCAGGTGTGGTGAGGAGTATAGGAATTGACTGGGTATAAACTTAAAGGCTCCCTGGCAGGTGAGGGAGGGGCATCACTGGCAGTTGAATGTCTTCTTTGCCCGCTTTGAAGCAACATTTGCAGTGATATCTTCAGAGGCTTCGCCACCATCACTACTGTCACCATCATCGGTACAAAGGAATGTAGTTTTCAATGTGGAAGGAGAGATGAGGAAGGTGTTGAAGGGAATTAACCCAAGGAAGGCTACAGGGCCGGACGGAGTAGCTGGAAGGGTACTGAAAGACTGTGCAGATCAACTAGCAGGAGTTTTTATGGGGATATTGAATCAACCACTATCCCAGGCTACTGTTCCATCCTGCCTAAAATCTTCTATTATTGTTCCGATACTGAAAAAATCTAACCTGGAAAATTTGAATGATTTTCGCCCAGTGGCACTCACACCTGTAATCATGAAGTGCTTTGAAAAGCTGGTACAAAATTCTGTTATTGCTTGCCTACCAGAGGGTCTGGACACATTCCAATTTGCCTATATAATGTAAAGATCAGCAGAGAATGCTGTGGTGATTGCCCTTCATACTGTTCTTGCCCATTTGGAGCAGCAGGGGGGGGGGGGGGTTATGCCAGATTGCTCTTTGTGGATTTCAGCTTGGCATTTAACACCATTCTACCACTAGTGCCAATACAAGGGGGCTTGTGAAGAAGGCACAGCAGAGACTGTATTTTTTGAGAACTTTAAGGAAAAATCATCTTCCACAAAAGCTGCTGCTTGCCTTCTATTGCTGCGCTATTGAGAGTGTGCTCACTTATGGCTTATGTGTGTGGTATGGGAGTAGTATTCATCGGGATAGGATAATGTTGCATAGAATTATTAAAACAGCAAAGAGTATTATCGGTTATTCACTCCCCACTTTAGAACAAATTTATACCATCAGAGGTACCACAGAAAAGCATTAGATATATTTAGGAGACCCATCGCATCCTGGTCACCGCTTCCTGCCATCGGGATGGAGATATAGAACAATGAAGGCAAAAACAAGCCATCTCAAGAACAGTTTCTTCTCTAGAGCAATTTTGGCTCTAAATGGAAACTCTGGACTCTGAAGTCATCTTATCCTATTTTAAATTGTTATATTATACTGTATTGTACTGTCTTAATTAATGTCTTTGCAGTTGTTTTCTTTTTAAATTATGGGGCGTACCTTATTTGAATTGATATAGCAACCAAGAAATTTCGTTGTTTCCCGCAAGGGGACAATGACAATAAAGATTTATTCTATTCTTATTCTATTCTATTCAATTGTGAGTAATTTGTGGTCCTCCAGAGGTTGATTAGCAATGCTCATCATTGTCCACCACTGCACAATGCTGGCAAAAGTCAATGAACCCTGCAGTCCAACAACATCTGGGGGTGGGGATGGGGGGAGGGTCAGAAGCTGCCCACTTTATGTAAGATAAAATAGCTTGAGGGAATGGATCCAGTCTCTAAGTGGCCAGCTCCCATGCTTTGCTTAATAACAACTTTCATTAGTAATTTTTAAATAATTTAAAAATATTTGTAGCATATTGGTGACTACAAGATGATATTTTGTAGTCTACAGGGTTGCCATAAATTATAATCTACTTGGCAGCACACAATAGCATTAATTATTTGTTTAATTGAAACTGCTCAACATATATTATCACCAACCCCGAGGCTCCGAGATAGGATTCATTACATATCACAAATATCAAAGCAATCCCACTTCTATACTGCTCCACAGTACTTGGTGCAATCCCTGGGTGGTTCACAAGTTAATTAGCATTTTGGCCCCAACACTCTGGATACTCATTTTACCGACCTGTGAAGGAGGGAAGGTTGAGTCAACCTTGATCCCTGGTTAGGACTGAACTCGCAACCTTTTGGTTGCAGTACAACAGCTTAACCACCGCACCACCCTTACCTGTATTTACTTGCTGAGAAAAAAAAATCAATAATCAAAAACACATATACTGTAATAACTAGCAATCTGATTATAAAAGAGAAGACTTAAAACTGTATTAGTTTGAGGGAAAGGAAACCATGTTGCGGTTACATTGAAAGCTTAGTAGATGAAAAAGTCACATGGAAAAAGTTATACAGCAAATCGTATTGGATTAGTGATTTGCTACCTCTTGTCTTTTATGAATTACTTGTTAGAATGGTTTTAATGTATATTCACTTTATTTTCTCAATGATGTTTCATATTCCTTATCAAGCAATTGTTTATTTAGATTTAGAACATAAACTGCCATTGCTTTGTTTTCTTAAACCCTCCAGATCAAAACAAGAAGACTTGGAAATACTCTAGATTTGGCAGAGATCCACCAATAACAATACGGTACATTTTATATTATATTTCTAAGGATAGAAAATTAGACATTTGAAGTGAAATAATAGTTGAAAAGGGTTTCTGTTCAGTGCTTAATCTGCTTTTTACCTTCAGCAAATAGCCCAATAGGTATGTGGGCTTTCTGATTTGTGAAGTATTATGTTTACATACAGTAATACCCCGCATAATGTTAAAGCTTGGTTCCACGATCCTTAACATTATGCGATTTTCAACGTTGTGTGATACATGTATCGCACAATGTTAAACCAAAGCCCACGGTGGCCACTTTGACTTGGGAAGGGCCAGGGAGAGCGCCTAGAAGCTGCCCTGGCTGGCGCTGGGTTCCCCTTGGCCCTTCCCAACTCAAAGCGACTTGCTCGCCTGCCTCCTCGGAAAGGTAACCGGGGATCAAATGCTCCGATGCCCAGTTTCCTTTCCAAAGAGGCAGGCGACCCGCTCACCTGACTACTTGGAAACGGAACTGGGGCTCGGATGCTCCGATGCCCAATTTCCTTTCCAAAGAGGCAGCCGACCCGCTCTCCTGCCTCCTCGGAAAGGGAACCGGGGCTCAGATGCTCTGATGCCCGGTTTCCTTTCTTTTTTTAAAAATTTTTTATTAATTTTTCAAAATATATAACATACATTTAATGACATAATAACAACATTCAAAGAAAAATAAAGTAAAACAAATCATCTAATTACAAATGGATATAAACTATATATATAAAATAAAAAAGACAAAAAATATACATATACAAAGGTAAGAAGAAAAAAGGCAAAAAGAAACTATCATGACCTATTCTGTTTCAATATGAAATATTCTTACTTACGCTCTATACTTTTATCTTACTATTAAACTTATCTTCCATATCTAATCTACCTTTATCAACTCTACTTTAATATCCATACTATACTTTTATTAAACTCTTCTATCTTGCCAAAACCTATTGTATTTCAAACACATCAAATTGCATACCAAATCACCCTGTGCTATATACATTGTCCTGGAGGATGTGGGATTTCCCATTAATTTCTATTGTACCCAAAATTTCATTTGGTCTGGTGTCAATTTATTTGTTCCCTCTCTCGTCAATGAATGATCAACAAATTTTTGCCATATGTTCCAAAATCTGTTTTCTTTTATTATACCTTTTTTAAGATTTAGCTCCCATGTTAATTTTTCATTCAATGCGAGATCCCACATCTGCTTATACCACTCCTCCACCTTTAACATTAAGTTGTTTTTCCAATTTTTTGCAATACACATTCTAGCTATTACCAACATCATGGACAACATTTCTTTCTTATCGTTATCTAAATTCATATTGTCTACATCCGTCAGCAAAATAGTATTTGGCCCCAATTTGAGACGCATTCCCATAATTTTATCTATCTCGTTCTCAATTTTTACCCAAAAAATTTCTACCACCTTGCATTCATACCACATGTGGACATATGTACCCAATGTGTTATTACATCTCCAACACATTTTATTATTCTTTTTATCTATCTGATGTAATCTCATAGGGGTCAAATACCATTTCCATAACATTTTAAAATTATGTTCCTTTACCCTGACCGACAAGGACCTCATAATTCTTTTTCTCCATTTATTTTGCCATTCCTTTTCTGTTATCCTCATATTCAAATCCTGTTCCCATGTATTTCTTAATGTTTCTTGTGGGTTAATTTCTATATTTATTATTTTATAAATTTTACTAACCATTCCTTTAATTCCAATTTCTTTCCTCCTTATCTTCCACACTAATTCCTCAAATTCCGTCCTATGTCTTTCCAGGTTCTCCCTCATATATTTATTATTCCACTTGTTCACCATCGCTATCTAAAACCAATTCAACTTCATCTGGGTATATAACTCTCGTTTCATCCCATTATCTCTGCAGACTCGTATCCAATCCTTCAGCAGGGAAACCCCATTTATCGACAAAATTTCTCTCATTTCATTACCTATTCTTATTGGAAACTTTTTCAGATCTTCTATTTCAATTATCGGTGAAATATTTGGGACCAATTTCATTTTAACTTTCTTCCATACACCCAACATTGACCTCAGCATTCTATTTTTAACTGGTGCTTTCCATATTTCCTTATCTAAGAAGAGGCTCTTCCCCACTTCCTTTAATTCCTTCATTTCAAATTCCTCCCAAATAACCGGCTCCTTTGTCAAAATTTTGACTACGTTCTTTATATGAAATGCTTTATAATAGTTCTTTACATTAGGGATTCCTAAACCCCCTTCTTTTTGAGATAGATACCACATTCTCTTTGGGATTCTAGGTCTACGTCCCCCGTTACAATAGTTATCGAATAATTTTTGAAATTCCTTAATTTCTTTGTCTGTCAGTTGAATTGGTAGGGCATCAAACAGAAAATTTAATTTTGGTAGTAACATCATTTTAGTCAATGCTATTCTGCCGAACCAAGACAACCTTAATTTTTGATATTGCACAATTTTTTCTTTTAGTTCTTTCTTTTGTTTATCATAGTTTAATCTTTTCAGATCATCCAGCCTATTGGAGATATTTATCCCTAGATATTTCAAACTCTCTTTAATCTGCAATTTAAATTCGCCTCTTATTTTCTCTTGCTCTTCTTTTTCAATATTATTTAAGATCATTTCAGATTTATCCCAGTTTACCTTCAAACCCGTTATTTGTTCAAATTCTCTTAAATGCATTTGGATACTTTCCATAGTTTTCCTGGGATGTTTCATAATTATCAAAGTGTCATCCGCGTATAGGCTAATTTTATTTTCCAATATTCCCTCTATACTTTTATCTTCCCTTATTGTATTTGCTAATATTTCCATCGCTATAATAAATAATATTGGTGATAAGGGACATCCTTGCCTTGTCCCTGCCTCTAATCTCACTTCCTCCGTAAGACCATCATTAACCCTAATTTTAGCATATCCTTGTTGATATAATTGTTCTATTGTTTTTATAAACCTATCACCAAATCCATAACTTCTAATTATCTCCTTGATTGTTATCCATTGCAAGGAGTCAAATGCTTTAAAAATGTCTAGGGATAATACTCCAACTTTCTCTTTATTTTGTCCTGCAACATCCATCAAGTCTATAACTCGCCTTACTAAATCTGCCATGTGCCTACCTTTCACAAACCCAGCCTGATCTTTATTTATATATTTATCCATAAAGCTATTTAATCTGTTCGCCAATATTGCCGTAAAAATCTTAGCATCCTGATTTATTAAGGAAATGGGCCTATATGATTCAACCTTTTCTAGGTCTTTTCCTGGTTTTGGTAATAACACAATTATTGTTCTGTACCAAGATGGTGGTATTTGCTCCCCATTAAGTATAGCATTATACAATTTTAACAATTTTGGAATTACTATGTCTCTAAACTCCTTATAAAATTCTGCAGATAGTCCATCTTCTCCCGGTGATTTATCCACTTTCAGCTTATTTATTACTTCTTTTATCTCTTTTTCGGTTATTAGCTCTTCCATTTTTTGTTTATGTTCCTGATTTTTTTTATTTTCAACTTGCGTTCCCAATTTATCTTTCAATTTATCTATATTTACCTCCTTTCTGGCGTATAGATCTTGATAAAATTCTCTAACCACCTTACATTTATCTTTGATCTTATTATGTCTTATACCTTCCTTATCTACTAATGTCCCAATTTCTCTTCTACTTCTTTTTTCCTTAGCCGCTCTTGCTAAAAGTTTTGAATTTTTGTTACTATATTCGAAATATGCCAAGTCTCTTTTTACCTTTTCAATATCTTTTCCTATTAATTCCTTCTTTAAACCCTGCATTCTTTCATAAACCTTCCTATCCTTAGTTATTGTGTGTCTCTCCTGCAGTAATTTTATCTCTTTTTCGATTTCTTCTTGTTTACTTTTTAACTGTTTATTTTTAATATTTGCTAACCTAATACTTTCACCTCTAAAAATTGCTTTCATTGTGTCCCATACAATACCAAATCTAACATCCCCTGTATCATTCCACTTCCAATTTTCTTCCCATTTTTCTACTATTTGATCCTTACATTTTTTATCTCTAAATAATCTAGCATTATATCTCCAATTTTTCCTGGTCTTCGTAGCATCTATATTAATTTCCAACAATACTTTTGCATGATCGGACTCTTTAAAGATTCCTATTTCTATATCTTCTAGATTTCTTATCAAATTATCCGTAACAAAAATATAATCTATTCTGGAATACGTATTATAAACTTGTGAAAAAAATGTATAAGCCTTTTCCATTCCTTTAAGTTCCCTCCATGTATCTTTCAGCCCCAAATATTTCAACCAATTGTTTAACACATGCATTTTATTTCCTCCCACACATCTTGTTATATTTGTACTATCTATATTTGATCTTATTAGATTAAAATCTCCCGCTACAATCATTTTTATTGTTTTTTCTTTTTCCAATATTCGGTACACCTTATCTAAAAAACCGTTTTGATGTTCGTTTGGCACATATAAGTTCACCAACGTTATTTCCTCCTCATCTATTTTCCCCTTTACTATCAAATACCTACCTTCTGGATCTGAGATACTTTTTACCATCTCAAATCCCAGTCTGTTTGATATCAAAGTTGCAACCCCTCTAGCCTTTGAAGTACCATATGATTTTTCATAAACCTGACTCCATCCTAAAAATAGCTTATTAGTATCTTCCGATTTCTGATGGGTTTCCTGCAGAAAGATTACATCCGGTCTATCTTTTCTGAGTGCTGCCTCTAATCTCCTTCTCTTCACTTGACAACCAGTACCTTTCACATTCCATGTTATTACTTTTATGTTCCTCATCTATTATTTTCCTGCCCTAATTTTTTACATCTCCCACTTCCTCCTACGGACATGTGATTAACATATAACACTAACTTTCCCTTATACCAAAAGATAAAGAAAAAAGAAACAAGAAAAGAAACAACTAAATAAGACACACTAAACATTCTACTACTAACCCTCCCCATTTTTTCTACAAATAGCCTCTGAAATACAAAGGGGGGAGGGGGGAAGGTGCGACAAGTTGCGGGAGCTCCAGAGCAGTCTAAACCTATTCTCCACCCAGAACAATTCCTCCTTCAGCTCCTTTAGGTATGTTCTCGTTTCCATTACTCTCCCGCCTTTTATATCCACCAGATATAATCAATTCTTCTTTCAAGTCAAACCACTCTTTAGTTCCTGCTTCCAGTAACTTTGCATCTACCATTACATCCAAGACGTTAGGACCTTCACTTATCAAATACCGTCTTCCCAAATTGAAAAAGCTTAATTGTCGTGGGAATTTCCAATTGTACCTTATTCCTTTATCCTGAAGTCGCTTTGTAATTGGTTTCATCGATTGTCTCCAAAAACGATCCTCAATTGGAATGTCATTATACACTTCAATATCATGGCCTTCCACTTTTAACACCTCTGCTCCTTTTTCCCGTATAAGTGCCATTAAACGCAGTTTATCTGACACATTGACAAACTTCAACAAGACATTCCTTGGCCCAGTTTTACTCCTTCTTGAACCCAGCCTGAATATGTTTACAACATCCTGCGGTGTAAAACCATCTTCCATAATTTCATCAAGCCACTTCACTATTCTTTCTTTTAACTTATCGGGGGAGTTCTCTGGCAGTTTTCGAATTATGACATTTGCTCGTCTCAACTGTTCCTCCACATTTTCCAATCTCTTTTCATGATCTCCAACCTTGTTTTCTCTTTCTTTTTCTCTCTTTCTCAAATCCATAACCTCCTCCCTGATCGTTGCCTGTTCTTTTTTGATAACTTCCTGTTCTTTTTTAAGATTGTCATGTCCTTTTTTTATAACATCCATTCCCTTCAAAATATCCGCCAGCATGTCTTGCATGTCTTGTTTTCGTTCTTGTTTATCTTGAGCCAACATAATCCCAATTTTATTTTCCAGGTTATCCATTTTCTCATTAAATCTTTCAAAATCAAATTTAAGCCCTTGCTCCCCCTTCATTACCAATGTTGTTGGAGTTGTTGCTGTAGCTGTGGTTACAATCGTCGTCGGTATTGTCCCTGCCGTCGCCGCTGTAGTTGTTACAGTTGTTGTAGCGGTTGTTGCTGTTGTTACTTTTGCTGTTGTTATTACAATTGTTTTTACAGCAGTTGGTGCAGCCATAGTTGGAGATATTATTGTCTTCTGTTGCTGTTGCTGCTGTAATTGTTGTGCTATCTTCTTCACTGTCTCTTGCTCCTCCAAATCTCTCATCTCTTGTTGCGTTGTTTTCTTCATCTCGCCCTCCTCCTCCTCCAACCTTGTAAGCCTTCTGAAACTCCTATCCGAAGAGGTTGGTCTTTCCACTCTTATCCAAGCCAATTTCTTCTCCTTCTCTCTCCCTCTCCCCTGCCGTTTCATCCAAATGTATTTCCAAACACTTGATTTCAATATTTTAGATAAACAATTTATTATTTAAATTCACCTTATGTCTTATCTTCAATCAGTATTTTCCAAATGCTGTATTAGACCTTTATCCTCCCTCCCCCTCCCCCTCTATCTAGTATATGTATGTGTACTTACATATGCCTATACACACACATATACAAATATATGTCCACCAAGGTCCTGTTCAATATAGAATTGATATATAGAATCAATAATCCCAATTCAAACCAAATTGATTTCCCTCTTAGGTATTAATTTTAAAATATTTGGATGTTTTACCCCCAAAGAAAAAGGAAAAAAAGATAAAATAGGGGAAGGGAGGGGGGGAAAAAGAAAGAGAGGGAAAAAAAGACAATACAAAACAGAGGGGGAAAAAAGGGAAAAAACGAAAAAAGAAAAAGAAAAAAGAAAAATGCTCCTGCAGAAAAATAAAAGAAAAAATCACAACGTAGAGGTAAAAATGAAGAAAGGTTCTCAGTAATTGTCCCACGAAAAGAGGGAGAAGAGAGCTAATAATTTATTTCTCTTCTAACAACTGGCTTTATATTCCTGCTGCAGCTTACAAACTCTATCCAACTTAAAAAGCAAAAACAAAAAACAAAGACGAGATCAAACTTCTACTGTCCAAAATTCAAACAAGATAGCACTTTATCTCTAAGACACTTTTCAGGGCCACAACACCTTCTTATTCCTCTTTATGCTTCAAAAAAGAAAAAACGTATACAGGGCCAAACCTGATTCAAAACTTCAAAAATCCGACTTCTTCTTCTCTCTCTCTCTTTCTTTAAAACCCAAAAACCAAGTCCAAAATTCACGCTACAACAAGAAAAGGGGAAAGAAAAAAAAGAGAAAAACAGCGCCGCTATAATCCCTCGTTACTTGGCCCTTAGCTTGTCAACGATCCACCGGTAAAAAGGAAAAAGAAAAAAAAGAATCCAACGGTAATACTTCACTTTTCTTCTCCTTTCCCCCTTCTTTCCTCGTCTACTTTATCCAATTTGCTCACTGGCAGGACTTCTCGGATTCTCCACTTAATATTTTTCCAACGCCACTGGGCTCCGCACGGCCCCAAACAGAGGGGCCGGCGAGGCCGAGCGAGGCTCGCTTCGGGTTCGCCCTTCTATTTTAACAAGTCTGTTCTAGGAAGATTAGAAAAGGGGAAAGTAGTATTAAGGGTCTTGTAAGTAAGCTTTATAATATATTGAATAGAGGTGCAGATCCACAGGAGGATTTGAGACGGAAGTGGGAACAAAATTTGAATATAAAAATTGGGGAGATTGAATGGAAAAATAAATGGAAAAAGAGAATTATGAGAACAATGTCTGTAAGAATTAAAGAACATAATTTCAAGATGTTGTGGCAATGGTACCTGACACCATTAAGACTTTACCAGATGGATAATAAAAGAGATAAGTTATGTTGGAGATGTAAAGAATTTGATGGAACATATGAACATATGTGGTGGAGTTGTAAAAAAATAAGGGATTTTTGGGGAAGAATAGAAAATGAATTTGGTGAAATATTGGGTAAAAGTGTTAAGTTGGTGTCGGGTACTATTCTTTTAACGAATGTGGAAGATCTGGGTTTAAACAAGGAGGAAAAAGAATTACTGGAAATTGTATTGACAACGGGTAGACAATGTATAGCCAGAAATTGGAAAAACGATGTAGATATTCAGGTTGGAGAATGGTATAAAGAAATGTGGAGTTTAGCATTGAATGATAAATTGACATGGGAGATTAAAGTCAAAAGAGATAATTTAAAAGAGAATAGATTCTGGAACATATGGAAACCGTTCGTGGATCACTCTATTATGGCAGGTGATAGTTCAGGACCAGTACCATCCCAAAGAAGTTTCTGGACTTGAGTAGAAAATAAACTCTCCGGGCATTGTATATATTCACAGGGTGTTTTTTTTTTTACTGGTTAAAAAGATTAGTGGTAGTACAGAAAGTTTTTCTCTATTATTTTGGACTTTGAAATAAAGGTTCTTAATATTTGGTGGTTAAATAGTAGTTAATGAATATAGATATTGTTATGTGCTAGCATATAGTAATGTTTGTTAGTATGATATTACGGACTTGTTAGTGTAATGTATTGTTAATGTACTGTTAATGTTTTCTTTTTTTTTTCTGTATGTTTATTAAAAACTTAATAAAAAAATTTTAAAAAAAAAAACAAGTCTGTTCTCCGTCAAGGCTTCTCGGCTTCTCCTTTTAACAATTTTCCGGCTCCGCTAGGCTCCGCGCGGCTCCGAACAAAGGGGCCGGCAAGGCCGAGCGGGGCTCGCTTCAGCTTCCCCCTTTCGAACCCCCACCGGACTTACCCTTTTCTGTCCGATCGTCCGCTTGTCTGTTTGCCTGTATTTTCTCGAATTTTGCCTGCAAGCCGATCGATACGCCTTTTTCTAAGCCGTCCGCTCTTCAGCTAAAGTCGCTAGTGCATCGTCGCCATTATGGGCCGCCCATCCCCCGCTCTCTCCAAGATCGAAACTCACATTTTTCTCTTTTTCTCGACGTAGTTTTAAACAATCCAAGCTGATTTCCACAACTATGTTTTCTTATAAGTGTTCTAGTCCATTTTTTTCAAATTTCAGGAACTAATTTCACTTTTAAAAATCACTTTCGTTTCCCTCCTTTCTGAGCGGAAGAAAGTTCGCTCCTCTCAGCTCTCCATCTTGACACGCCCCCCCCCCCCCGGTTTCCTTTCTGAAGAGGCAGGAGACCCACTCACCTGCCTCCTCAGAAAGGGAACCAAGGATCGGATGCTTGGGTCTGCGGAGGCCCCCTTGCTGTTCTGAGGCAAGCCTCAGAACAGCAAGGGGCCCTCCATAGACCCAAGCCCCAAATCCTGCAGGGCTGCTCTCCCCCATGCTAAGAGAGACTAATATGTCAACTATCACTGATCAGCTGCAAGCAGCCTACACTTTGCCCAACCTTGCATCAAAAGAACAGCGAAAAGGACAC
Organism: Bradypodion ventrale; assembly: GCA_035047345.1. NCBI lineage: Eukaryota > Metazoa > Chordata > Lepidosauria > Squamata > Chamaeleonidae > Bradypodion > Bradypodion ventrale. The sequence goes on along the minus strand of JAWDJE010000005.1, from coordinate 113,851,948 downwards.
CATAGTGGAGCAGCGCTAGTAGGCACTATACCTAAGACTGGGTTGGGGGTCCCCAACTACCAGGCCATGGATTGGTACTGGGCCACGGGCTGTCCCAAACTGGGCCATGGGTGTGGGTAGTGCTGGGAGCTGTGATTGCAGCCTTCTGCCCTCAATGTGCTCCGCTAGGTCTGCCTGGTGAATGGAACGAGAGCACAGGCTTCAGACACAGGAGATAGGCAGGTGACTGGGCCCCTCCTCCATGTTGCTTAACTATGGTGGGGCTCCACTCCTGCCTATATGCAGTGTGATATCTCACTGCCTGTTGTGTATTGAATATATTTGTAACCACACGAATGAGTGGATGTAACAATCTCTAATAGTAACACTGTAACCTTCTGTATGAGGACACGAGCTAGTGGCCACCGGGGGCAGTAGTGAGCGCCCAGCTCACATGGTACACATTCCTCAAATGTCTTCAGCTGTGCGGGAAAGATTCCCGCGCTCACCTCACCTGGACAAGAAAGGTGTGACTAAGGATGACGTCACATGGACAGTAGCCAATGCCCTGTTGAAGAGCCATATTCAGTTGTATAGCCACCGCATAAAAGGAGCTGTTTGTCCGCCATTACCACATGTTCGTACTGTACTCCATGCAATAAAGATGTGCTAGGCTAGGCTACAGCCGTTTCCATTGTCTTGATTCCCAAACACTAAATTGGCAATGAAGGTGGGATAAATGGATTCCCACGGGGACAAGACACATTCACAGCAACCGGTGTTCGACGTGACCCAGCCCGAGCGATGGGACTGGTTCGAGATGCACTTCAAAAGTACGGTAGTGGTTGCCGGCATCACCGACGGGGGAAAGAAGAGAGGTCTTCTCATCACGATGCTCGGTTACCACGCAGTGCAAGTGCTGATGGATCTGGTGGCACCACGAGAAGTGGAACAGGTTTCTGTAACCGAACTGCTGGCGACCCTGAGAAACCACTTCAAGCCCAAGGTATTCTTCTTCTCTGCCAGGGCTGCGTTCGCGAGGAGGGACCAAAAGCCGGGTGAGTCCGTATCCGAGTATGCGGCGGCCCTCCGTTTGGCAGCAACCCCATGCGAATGGCGGGAAATTCTACACATGGCCCTGAGGGATAGGCTGCTCTGCGGGATGCAAGATGGGGAAACCCAAAGGAAGCCCATGACCCGAGGCCACGACCTCACCTTCAAAGAGGTACTACAAGAGGCCCTAGCCGCTGAGTCCACAAGGGTCGGGTACAAGCTTCTCAAAGCAAAGCCAACACAAGTAGAGGCAGCTGCATCTGCAGTCCAGGCGACTTGGAGGGCGCCCCCTGCCCCGCACTCGCCTACATCCTCAGAGGCCTCTGCCACCCCAGGGTCCAGTGAAGATGAGGGAGTACGGAAAGTCAGGAAGGGGCTGAGCGAGAAGAAAGGGAAAGGGGTCGGCGCTGCGATGGCTGCGGAGCATCCCACGAGCGGAGCAAGTCCCCATTCCAGAAGGCTGAGTGCCACAACTGCAGACGGAAGGGCCACATCGCCAGGGTTTGTAAGCAACGGCGGGACGATAGCAAGCGCCCCACAAGGAGACAGGATGGTGTCGGCAGAGTCTACGATGGCGGCGACGACCCGGAGGGGTACCACGTGTACCGAAGAGTACATGCGGAAGATGACCTGGCCGTCCACAGTGTGCCCTTAGGGCAACCACGTTTTTATGTTGAGGTACTGTTGCAAGGGGTGCCCATTAAGATGGAAATAGACTTGGGGTCTGTATACTCCCTCATTTCCCATAAGGAGTTTTTGCGCATTCCCCCCAAGGAGCGACCCAAACTCAAAGAGATGAGGTCGAACTTAAGAGACGTGCAGAGAAATGGGATCCCAGTGTTGGGGGTTGGGGATTTTGAAATACAGTATAAGGGACTCAAGAGGAAACTCCCTCTAGTAGTTCTAAGGGAGGGGGGTGTAACCTCCTGGGAACACAATGGTTCAAACCCCTGAACATCTTCATAGGAGGCGTCCATGCCATCGGGGGGGGGGGGGGAATGAAATTTAGGCAGTGTGCAACACACACCCCGAGGTATTCAAGAAGGGGCTCGGGAAGTACAAGGGCCCCCCAGTTTCTTTTGACCTAGACCCGGAGGTCCACCCAATCAGACTCAAGCCACGTCGGGTTCCATTCACCCTGAAGGACAAGATTGAGGCGGAACTGGACAAACTGGTGGGTCAGGGAATTTTAGTGCCTGTGGATTCTGCAGAGTGGGAAACTCCTATTGTTACAGCGCTGAAAGCAAATGGGGAGGTGCGGATTTGCGCTGATTACAAGTGTACAATCAACAAGGCAATCCGCCCTAATGCCTATCCAGTGCCGGTAGTTAGCCATCTGCTAGCCACTTTACATGGGGAAAGTTTTTTGCCAAATTAGATCTGGCGCAGGCGTACCAGCAGCTATCAGTAACACCCGCTACAGCTGCTGCGCAAACCATTGTAACTCACAAGGGGGCATTCAAGGTGATGCGCCTACAGTTTGGGGTGAACTCGGCGCCGGGGATATTTCAGTCCCTTGTGGAATGTTTGTTAAAGAGGTTACCGGGCGTCTTGCCATACTTCGACGACATATTGATACCTGGGGGGAGCGAAGCAGAACTGGCCCAGAGATTAGATAACGTCCTTACAGTGTTCGAATCTGCGGGATTGAGGCTGCGGAGGGACAAATGTGTGTTTCTGGCAAGAGAGGTTGAGTTCCTGGGGTTCCGTATAACCCCTGAGGGGGTGAAACCCGCAGAGTCCAAAGTCTCAGCCATCCAAAACGCCCCTCGCCCCACCGCGAAACCGGAGCTACAATCATTCCTGGGGCTGCTGAATTTTTACCATTCTTTCCTGCCCAGGAAAGCGTCGATTGCAGAGCCCCTGCATAGGCTGCTAAAGAAGGATGCGGTTTGGCGGTGGGGGGAAAATCAAGAGCGGGCTTTCAGGGAGCTCAAGCGGCTTCTCTCCTCAGAAGCTATTCTAACCCATTTCGACCCAAAGAAGCCGGTAGTCTTGGTCTGCAACGCCTCACCAGTGGGGGTGGGGGCGGTCCTTTGCCACGTATTAGAGGGTGGGCGAGAAGCCCCAGTTGCCTTCTATTCGAGATCATTGTCCAAGGCAGAACGAAATTATGCCCAAACAGATAGGGAGGCCCTTGCTATTGTGGCGGGCACAAAGAAGTTCCATGATTTTTTGTATGGCCGTCCATTCACCATTGTAACCGACCACAAGCCACTATTGGGTATATTCACCTCAGACAAGCCCACTCCTCAGATCCTTTCCCCAAGGATGCTTCGGTGGGCTATCTTCCTTAATGCGTACAAGGGTTCATTAGAGTACCGCCCCGGGAAGGACATAAGCCATGCTGATGCGCTCTCAAGGTCTCCTCTTCCCCAGCTGGGAGACCCGAAATGTGAGATAGAGCAGGACAGTCAAGTCCTCCTCATAGAAGCCCTAGATGCTCCCCCCATACTTCCCGTGGAGATCGCTGCAGCCATGGCAAAGGATAAAACATTAGCCCTTGTGAGATCCTGGGTACAGAAGGGGTGGCCCACGGCCTCCCCCGCAGACGGGTTTGCTGCGTTTTTCAGGAAGAGGGTTGAGTTGTCCATAGAAAGGGGGTGCCTCCTGTGGGGGGAGAGGGTGGTGGTCCCAGAATCATTAAGAGCAAGGGTGCTACGGCTTTTACATGTCAGCCACCCAGGGATCGTGCGCTCTAAGGTGCTGGCCCGAAGCTATTTCTCGTGGCCACAGCTAGATGCAGACATTGAACACATGGTGAACACCTGCGAAAGTTGCCAGAGCTCTCGCCCTGAGGAGTCCTGCCTTCCACACAGAGAATGGGACACAGCTAGGGGGCCGTGGTCCTGCCTCCACATAGACTTCGCAGGTCCATTCAGGGGTTCCTTTTTCCTACTGGTAGTGGATGCATACTCCAAGTGGTTAGAAGTGATTCCAATGCGCAGCACCTCATCGGCTGCAACCATAAAACAACTGCGCAGGCTGATAAGTACCTTTGGGATACCTGACATCATTGTGAGTGACAATGCAAGTACTTTCACGTCGGCTGAATTCCAGGCGTTCTTGGAATCCAACACCATTCGGCACATCACCTCAGCCCCTTTTCACCCTGCAACTAACGGCCAGGCGGAACGCCTGGTGCGCACAATGAAAGAGGGGCTGCGGCGCATGGGATCAGGCGATCTGGACCGGCAGCTCTGCCAGTTTTTGTTGGCATACAGGGTGACGCCATTGGCATCAGGATTCTCCCCCGCTGAACTCCTTATGAAAAGGAAATTGCATTCATTGTTAACCAGGTTGGATCCCACCAGGGTGGAGGATAGGGGAAGAAACATTGAGCACAGCCCCACAAAAAACTTTGAGATAGGTGAACCTGTACATTGTAGGAACTACGCAGCTACGGGGGCAGCCTGGGTGCCCGGAGTAGTCATTAACCAAACGCGACCAGTGTCATACTGCGTCGAGACCAACACGGGCCTCCTCTGGAGAAGGCACGCCGACCAACTAAGGCATCGAGTGATTGGGGGTCCAGACAGAGGTCCCCAGCAGCAAAACTCAATGTTAGGGTCCTCCCCCCCGTTTACTCCAAGGGGGAGAAAACGAAGTGCAACAGTCCCAAACAAGGGGGGGGGGAGAACAAGCTCAAACCCGTATCCTTTAGATACACCAGTTCCCCCCAGCCTTTTCAAAGAGAGGAATGAGTTTGCCCCTGTTGCCCGTGAGTTAGATTTTGAGTTACCAAACCAGGGTGGTGGGTGGGTGGGTTTTGGAGTGTTCCCCCACCCGTCCAAGCGAAGAGCGGGGTTTTTCTTTAGCCCCTAGTACCCCCGGTTTGCCCACATCCGCATCAGAAACCCATCCTCCCCCTTCTCCTACCCAAACCAGAGCTGCAAGTCCGCAGCCAGTCACTAATGAGTCATCCTCTCCAATTGCAGGACAAGAGCCAAGAGGACACAGACGAGGGGGCACGGCCGAGTCAAGCATAACGGCCGCACGTCCAAAACGCACATGCGGAAAGGCAGTTTGGTTGAGGGACTTTGTCCCATCTTAGGGGGGAGGGATGTTGTGTATTGAATGTATTTGTAACCACACGAATGAGTGGATGTAACAATCTCTAATAGTAACACTGTAACCTTCTGTTACAGTGACGCGAGCTAGTGGCCACCGGGGGCAGTAGCGAGCACCCAGCTCACATGGTACACATTCTTCAAATGCCTTCACCTGCGCGGGAAAGATTCCTGCGCTCACCTCACCTGGACAAGAAAGGCGTGACTAAGGATGACGTCACATGGACAGTAGCCAATGCCCTGTCGAAGAGCCATATTCAATTGTATAGCCACCCCATAAAAGGAGCTGTTTGTCCGCCATTACCACATGTTCGTACTGTACTCCATGCAATAAAGATGTGCTAGGCTAGGCTACAGCCATTTCCATTGTCTTGATTCCCAAACACTAAACTGCCCGAGTCAAATGATGTTGCTAGCAGGCAGCTGGATCCCTCTTCCCCCTGCCTGTGCACAGTGATTGCACCATTCATTCCCACCACCACCACTTGGAAAAATTGTTTAGCATGAAACTGGTCTGTGGTGGAAAAAAAGGTTAGGGACCCCTGCCTAAGTCCTCAGTCTTAGTTCTTAGTATTAACTGTAGCAAAGTTTGACACTGTTTTTAAACTCAAAAACATAGGGCAAGGCCAATGTCAGAGGATGGCAAAGATAAGCATCTGTCACAGTCATCAGATCAGCACAGAGCTCTTTAAACTTCCATTCTGAAAGAGTCAAAAGCAATGTAAGATAGTTCCTTGTGAGTATATCTTTCAATATAGGGTGCTCAACTGCCTATAGATCATAGAGCTATCACTCATCTGAACTGGCCTCATTTTGCAATGATTGTCCTTGCTATCATTCCAGATATTCTTCTAAACCTATTGTTAGTGACGCTATAGCTTGGACCAGGATTGTCTGATAAAATGGAGTGTAATCCATTTTGCAGTGGCTCAAGTGGTTAAGATGCTGACTGGGAGGTGAAAGGTCAGCAGTTCGATTCCCAAGTACTGCATGATGGAATGAGCTCCCGTCTCTGTCCCAGCTCCTGCCAACCTAGCAATTTGAAAGCAAGAAATTGCAAATGAATAAATAGTGACCACTTCAGTGCATCTAGGCATGCCTGCCACATGGCTACAGAAATGTCTGCAAACGCAGACAGCGCTGGCTCTTCGGTTATAAACAGAGATGATCATCCTAGAGTCAGATACAATTGGCTTTCAAGCAAGGGTGACCTTCACTTTTACCTTTAATCCATAAAAGCTCACACTGACACAAGACTTTTAAGTTACCAAAATATTTTTACTTTTGTTCTTGTTTTTCTTTAGTTACATATATTGAAATGGACAGACTTGGGTTTTTTGAAAATAGTCTGTTCAGTGGACATCTTCTTTACTTCCTCTTTTACCCCTTCAGGTGTTGAGGGCAGGCCCATGATGGCTATTTGGGACACCGGGATAAGTCCCGGTGCGCCCCAGTGACTAGCGCCCCCAAGAGGCAGGCAGGCGATTTTTTTTTTAAGATGAAGGCAAGTGGCGCCTTTCAAAGTTTGCTCTTCCAAGTGCACTAAAGCAAAAGCTGCCTGGTAACAGCTTATGTCACCAGCTACACGAGGGCATGCCAATAGTCGATTGGTGTCTTAGTGCACCAATCGAGAGGTGTGTTGGGTCAAAGGGGTGGGTGGAAGAGCTGAGTTTGAAAGGGACGCCATCCAATTGCAAGGCAGTGGGTATGCCAGGAAGTGCTGAGGCACCAGCAGGCATGGTCGGTTTTGTCACCCTGCCTATTGAGCAAGAGACTCGAGTCATTGGGGACAGGGGAGAAGGTAGCGCCATCACCCTGATAGACTACCCCACCACCTTCTCCTCCAGCTCAGGGACCCACCTTTGCTCTGGGTGCTCTGTGGGTGCTGCCTCCTCCTTTGCCGGAGATGTGGAGCTGAACCAGGCACTGCCTTCAGCCACCCAACCTGCCTTTACCTCTCATGGCCTCCCTGGGCCAAAGTGGGAGAGACACCATGCCAGAGGTGCTATGAGGCGGGCAGGGACGAGGGGGGAAACTCAGGAACTCGGTGGTGTGGTCACCCCCGGCCTGAGGAGGAGGAGGAGGAGGCTGTTGGCCCCAGGGGTCTGGATCCCCCCAATTCCCCCCCTAGACACCCCCTGATGACTTCTCCCTCTGTCCCCCAATGGTAGCCATCCTAGGCCTGGTTGAGGGAGATGCATGACTCTTGTTCTGGCACTTCTAGCGCCCTCCGCCGACATTATTTAGTGTTCTTGTAATAGCTATTTGATGTTATCTCTCCACTTCCCCCTGGGTCTGCCTCATGGGCTTTGTTCTTTACCTCTTTTCACATATGCCTTGTATGGTATGGACTTCCAAGACATTATCTCCAAATGGGCACACCACTTTATTTGTTGTCTCTGTATGTAGTATAAGATTGGTTCTATTCCAATTCTTTCTCTCATAATCTCATTCCTGATTTTATCCTTTCTAGTCACTCCAGCAACCTTCCTCAGACATCTCATTTCTATGGTGACTAACTTTTGTTTATGCTTTATTGTAAGTGTCCATGTTTGACACTGGTAACATAAGGTGTAAATGAATATGCTTTGAATGAGGTGTTTCTTTGTACCGATCAGTATTGCCTTGTAACTTTCCCAATATTTGGTTTGCCTTACTCTACCATATGTTAATCTCTTCATTCATTTTGCCATCTTCAGTAAATGTTGATTGATTGATTGATTGGATTTGTATGCTGCCCACTCATCATTCCATTCCATACCACTTTATTTTTGCATACCGCTCTATTCTGCCTGAAGACAACTCAGAGCAGTTTACATAAGTGCATGCTGTCTGCAGAACAGACAGCAGCAAAAAAGTGAAAAAAGATACAATAATAGAAATATAGAAAGTCAAGTACATCAAATACAACACAATAAAATAGCATAATCAGGTACAAAATACAATATTCAAAATACGCCGACTCCCAGAAATTTGCACTTTGCCACTTGTTTTACATTTGTTCCCTCTGTTACAATATTTAAAGTATCCTGCTGCCATCGATTGCCATTCCCTTAGTCTTCTGTTTACCAATTCTCATATTATTTATCTTGAATTCTTGGTTCATCGTCGTAAGGTATTGCTGTAATTCCTTAGCTGTACTTGCTATTAACGCCCAATCTTCTGCAAAAAATAAAAAATAAAAAAAATCTGCAAATTTTGACCTTTTGCAAAACATGGAATAAAGGTAACAATATAAATGAGTTTAGAACTCCAAGTGACTCCTGAACCACTGTTTAAGCAGCTGAAGGGACTTAGATTTTTGAGGGAGAAAGTGTCTAGTGAAAGGAGGTTTCCCCAAACTTTTTCTCATCTGGCTCTTTCCTCTACTCTGTGGCTTTTCTACCAAACTGAGATGCAGGGGAAAAACCACATTCAAATTTCCCAAATGTATGTCTACAGCCTGAATGTCTTTTTCAGAACTGTCTCCTCCTGGAGATGGGCTTGGGAGGATTCAGGAAAATAACAAAATCTTCCCATAGTCTAATTGGAATAGTCTCCATTTAAAAGGGTAATATTCCCCTCCCTTCTAATACCAAGAGATCTCTAAGTATTTCATTAAATCTGGGCATGCAATTTGGCCTGGCTTTGTCTATGAAGCAAAAGACATCACTTCTGTTCAAACCTGCCTTTTACTATTAATGGTGCATTGCCCAACCTCATGCTGTCCTAGACAGGGAGTCCCTAACAATGCTGACCTATGCACTGGTCAGCTCCAAGATCAATTACCATAATGCTGTCTATGTTGGGCTGCCCTTGAGGCTGGTACTGAGACCTGAATGGGCCAAAATGTTGCTGCTAGACGGATTGTGGGCATTGGCTGTTTTGACCATATTATTCAATTCTAGCTAGCCTGTATTGCCTGCCCATTTTATTCCATGTCAAGTTCAAGATGCTGATGCTGACATACAAATCCCTTAATGGTTTAGGACTATGCTATCTTTGGAAGCACCTCTTCCTAAGAAATTGTACCCAAAGCACCCAGGCCCTCAAATTACATATAGTGACAACTGCAGGAATTTTAAAAAAGGTGTTGACTAGATCGAGATCTCTCCCTCCTTCTACACCCCCACCCCAATGGTTCCTTTATTATGGAATGAGTTGCCAGTAGAAATTAGATCTGCTTCCACTTTAGTAAAGGTAAAGGTTTCCCTTGCTCGAAAGCCAGTCGTATCCGACTCTAGGGTGCAGTGCTCATCTCTGTTTCTAAGCCGAAGAGCCAGCCCTGTCTGCTTCTGCAGATGTTTCCATGGTCATGTGGCAGGCATGACTAGACACCGAAGCACACGGAACGCTGTTACCTTCCAACCAAAGTGGTCCCTATTTATCTACTTGCAATTTCTTGCTTTCGAACTGCTAGGTTGGCAGGAGCTGGGACGAAGACGGGAGCTCATTTCCGTCCTGCAGTACTCAGGAATCAAACTGCTGACCTTCCGCTTCCCAGTCAGCATCTTAGCCACTTGAGCCACTGCAGTTTATGGTCCTTTAAAAAAACTTTATGGTCCTTTAAAAAAACAAATGAAGACATTCCTGTTTCAATAAGCTTTTCCCTTGCTGTGAACTGATATTATTAAATAAGTTCCTTTTCTATGAGCTGTGATGTACATTGTATAGTTAATGTGTTTAACTGAGTTATGGACTCACTTGAGAAGGCCTTGATGCTGGGAAATATCAAAGGCAAAAGGAGAAGGGGCAGCAGAGGATGAGGTGGATGGATGGAATCATTGATGCGATGAGCGTAGATCTGGCCGGGCTGCGGAGGATGGCAGAGGATAGAGAAACCTGGCATGTGGTGGTTCATGGAGTTGCAAAGGGTTGAAGTTGACTGTGCAACTGAAAAACAAAAAGCCATCTAGATAGGTACTTTAATTTTTATGTTGCAAGTATTATAATGTGATATGTGTTAATTGGTGTTGATTTATTATTGTAACTTGTCTTATATGTTTCTAGTTATATATTGTTGCGAACCACCCAGAATGGTGCTTGCAGCAATTGGCAGGAGAAAGATGGAGTAGATGGAGTAGATGGAGTAGATGGAGTAGATGGAGTAGATAGATAGATAGATAGATAGATAGATAGATAGATAGATAGATAGATAGATAGATAGATAGATAGACAGACCCGTTAAGGTAAACACAGGGTACTAATCCATGATTGCTACATGCTAATTATTTGGGGTTGCCTATTTTTTATTTCCAGGCAGGCAGTCAAAAGAATGGCTTGTCAGTCCTGGTGGGAGTTTCATACAGAGCTGAAAAATTATATTTGTCTCAGCAGGTTACACAAAGTGCATAGAACTGAAAAAATGTTTTCAAGAATCTAAAACACACAAACAAATGCTAGATCACACAAGTGAGCCAGCACAAGTAGTATGGCTGGCAACTCCAGTGAAACTTGAACCAGGAGCAACCAATCCAAACCAGCCCAAGTAGTAGGACTTGTCAAAAAGCAGATCACTGACACACCCATCTGCTTAATACAGCCTGACTAAATGTACTGTACAATGAAATGCTTCCTCAAGGCGAGATAGGTTGGGAAAACCAGTTCAGTTTCCTTTGATGTTAAGGTTGTCAAAACAATTATGCTTGCATAAAAATCTATTTAAAACAATGGCTATTTTCACAGAGGTGGTTGCTTTAGAAAACATGAGAGAATGAACACAATGTGAATGGTAATGTAACATCTTAGTTCCTATCATGTTGGCAGGATTTCAGCCTCCCCTCTTGTCTCCCCATTGGTGGAGGGAGAGGAATGGGTGATTGGGTGGGGAAGTAGTGCTGTCAGTGGTGCCGGCTGGGATGGGCAGGGCAGGGCTTGCCCGTGATGTTGTGCATGCCCACAAAAAGGCCTCTGCATGCCACCTCTGGCATGCATGCCATAGGTTCGCCACCACTGCCCTAGATATTGGAAATTGTGGACTTATCAGACTTGAACACCCTAACTTTCCAAAAAACAACTCTAGTAGGAACTGCATATATACGTTTCCTTAACAGTTCTTAGGTCCTGGGCTAGGGCTTGAACTATTAATTTTATTCCAGTCCTCAACTGTGAATCAAATGGTAGATTTGTATCCAATAATAATAGGAACAAGATTACAAAAAAAGGGAATAATTTCATTTTTTAAGGTCATGATAAGTTAAAAGTGATGAGCATCAGGGGAAAAGTAGCTTAAAAGGTATATGGAGTTTTTCACTGCTGAAATGCTTATACTGTACTGTATTAAGAAAAGTTCTGCTGCAGAAAATGTATTGCTATGCTCAGTGGCTACAGCAGTGACTAAAGTATCTATATCATGAAGGAAACAAAATCTCTCTTAGTAAGGTCTGTATCTTTGATGTTTGCAGATTGATACGCAGTAGCCAGCAGTTAGGGGGCCAAACACATCTTTGTTGGAAGGTAGTCAATCTGAACATGAGGTCAATGGGGGAGCAATGCCCCTTATATACAACAGGTAAGGATTCAAACCTGGTGCAGAGCCAGGTGATTGGACAACACGGTAAACAACAGGCAACCACAAGGTAATTAACACTACAGCTACGGCTGGAAACAAGTTCCATGTTATTTACACAAGAGGAGATATTTACAGAAGAGGAAGGAAAGATGGAGGATCGTTAGATCCAATTACAATCATGTTACATCTTAGTTACATACACAACAGTATCTTTGATTTCGGGGTGAGGGCAAAAAACATATTATTGCCATGATAATGGAAATTCAGGAGTTGGAGACATGTGAGTGGAAAGAGAGATGAGAGCATTCTTAACCTTTCTTCTCAACACCTCCCAGTTCTTCCTTGAAAATGTTTCCCACACTCCTGCATAATTTTTATGAGACAAACCCAAAGATGAGAATGTGATGAGAATATGAAGCACTGCCCTAGCCATTGTCTGAACCAAGTTCCCAGGACTGCAAGGCAGCTGGGCTGTGTTTGTAGGTTCATTCCATAGAGAGATGTTCCATGTTGGACCCAGATTATTTCTTAGGAACCTGGGCTTTCTAGTCTGTAGAGAAACACAATGAACCTTCCCAAGTTGTGAAGAACTGGACAAGATACCATGCTGTTTGAATCTGGTCCTCAAGTTGTAAGTGAAGGACCAGTTTTCAAATCAAGCTGATGAGAACACTAAGCTCTTTCTTTGCCTTCTCCTCCAGTGCTTAGTGGATATCTTCGTTTAATGATTAGTCTTCAGGACTTCAGCTAAAGACAGCTTTGATTCCTTGTACCCATAAAAGAAGGCTTCTGTCTCTTCTCTGAAACATTAATGTGCTTTCAGTTCTAATTATGAGCTCTATCTATGGTATATTTTTGTCTTCTGTGTAACAAGTTATGGAGCACAAGCAGCTTTCCCACCTTGTGATACCCCCCCTCCCCATTATATCTATTTTGTTTGCCCATTGGCCATAAATTGATAAACTGCTGAAGATAAACTGTTGGGAACATCCTGCAATCAGCCCATAGCCTTCACAATGAGAGATTGTAATGAAAAGTTCTGTTACTAAATTTATGTTTCAAACTTATGTTTCAAATTTATGTTTCTGTACAGTTTGTACAGAATACAAAGTAGGACAGGTCCAAGCTTTACCACACCTGCATTGCTTTAGTGTCTTGCACGGAAGACAAAGAAGGAGTCGCAGGAAGGACTAACACAGGTTTATTCATTGATGGTCAGTATGAACATGTGGTAATGGCTGAGATATCTCACATTATATACAGTCATACAATACATTTGAAACTCGCTGCACGGTAGCTCATTGGCTGCTACCGGCGTGACATCGTCCGGGTCACGCCTCTCTTCTGTAGTTCTTTGAGGAGGCGGGAAAGTTCCCGCGGCTGTTGGTGATTTGGGGAATGTGAACCATGTGAGATGAACGCTTGCAGCTGCCACCTATGGACAGCTAGCTCGCGTTCCTTTACAGCTGGGCTACATTGTAATTGTGGTCAGGTTACATTCATGCATTTCAAGGCAACATCTCTTAAAGCAACATTGTACATACATAACATCCCTCCCCCCTAGGATGGGACGAAGTCCCTCAACCATTGTGGCTTGCCGCACGTGCGCCTTGGGCGTGCGGCTGCTTGACTTAACACAGGGGAGCCAGCGGCTTCTGGTTCCGCGGAGTCCTGCCCTGCAATGGAAAGGGGGGACTCATTAGTGGCTCGGCGTGGCGTCTGTGGTAACCTTGCATTGGGGGACGGGAATGGAATGAATAGTTGGGAAGTGAATCCCTGCCTACCGTTTGAGGAGTTTGGGGACCCCCCCAGTACGAACCTCGGGACTGACGACGAGGCCCTCGTGGCCTCGCCACCCCCTGCTGCCTGTCCGGGAGTTCTAGAGACTGTGGTGGGCGGACTCGCCCCTGTTGCCTGTCTTGGGGGTGTTGGTCTCCGGGGAGCTGGAGCTATGGTATACTCTAAAACAAAAGGGCTAGGGGGACTGGAAGTACCAGGGGCTGAACTGAAACCCCTCTTCTCGCTAGGATGGGTGGGGGACCACTCCGCTACACCCCCTGGTACTGCAACTCATAATCATCATCAAACTGATCCCTCTCTTTCAAAGTATCCTCCTCTGTGGTTGGGAACCCAGGATATGCATTTGTATCCGCGGGTTCCGCCGTGTCTCCCCCTTGGGTAATGCGGGTGGGGGAGGACCCTAACGCTGATTCCCCCTCGCCGGTGACTCGCCTTCGGAGTTGGTCGGCGTGCCTTCTCCAGAGTAGACCTGAACTAGTCTCGACCCTGTAGGATACCGGCCCCGTTTGCTCAACAATTGTCCCTGGTACCCATGCCGGCCCCGAGGCCGCGTAGTTCCTGCAGTGAACCGGGTCCCCTACCCAAAAACTTTTGGAGCCCTCTCCCCCTATGCTTATATTTCTCCCTTCATCCTCCACCCTGGATGGATCCATCCGGTCAAAAAGTCATGAGGAGTTCGGCTGGGGAAAAACCTGATGCTAAGGGGGTTGTCCTGTAGCAGATGAGGAACTGGCAAAGATGCAGGTTCAACTCACCGGGACCCATGCGCCGCAGTGCGTCTTTCGTAGTGCGCACTTGGCGCTCTACCTGACCGTTTGTGGCGGGGTGAAACGGGGCAGCGGTTATGTGCCTGACGGCGTTCCTCTCCATAAACGTCTTGAACTCTGCCGACGTGAAGGTACTCGCGTTATCGCTTACAAGGACGTCTGGCAGGCCGAAGCAGGCAAAAAGCTTGCGCAACTGTTTAATGGTTGCGGCAGAGGAAGTGCTGTTCATGGGAATTACCTCCAACCACTTGGAGTAGGAGTCGACGACTAGGAGAAACAAGGACCCGCGGAAAGGGCCAGCGAAGTCGACATGGATCTGGGACCATGGCCCGCGGGCCGTATCCCATTCCCTATGGGGTAGCTGGGACTCCTCGGGCCGAGAGCTCTGGCAGCTCTCACACGTGCCCACTAAGCGTTCTATGTCTCCGTCTATCTGGGGCCACCAAAAGAAACTCCTGGCCAGAGCCTTGGAGCGCACGATCCCTGGGTGGCTGGTGTGCAGTAGCCTCAGCACCTTGGCCCTCAGCTTCTCTGGGATAACCACCCGCTGGCCCCAGAGCAAGCAGCCCCTTTCCAGAGAAAGCTCTACCCTGCGCCTGAAAAACGGCTTGAAAAGTTCCTCGGGAGGAGAGGTGGGCCACCCTTTTCTAACCCAGGAACTAACTTGGGCCAGGATCTTGTCGGCCACCGTGGCCTTGGCGAGGTCGGCCGGCACAATTGGGGGTGAGTCGAGAGACTCAATCAGCAGGACTTGGTGTTCCTGCTCTACCTCGCACGTGGGGTCCCCTAAACTAGGGAGAGGGGATCGGGACAGGGCGTCCGCATGGGAGATTTCCTTCCCTGGGCGATAGACCAGCTCATATTGGTAAGCGTTGAGGAAAATGGCCCAACGCAGCATCCTGGGGGATAGAATTTGCGGGGTTGGTTTGCCGGTAGTGAAGATCCCCAGAAGCGGCTTGTGATCCGTCACTACCGTAAACTCGCGGCCGTACAGGAAATCGTGGAACTTCTTTGTTCCTGCGATTATTGCTAGGGCCTCCCTATCTGTTTGCGCGTAATTGCGCTCGGCTTTCGAGAGGGACCTTGAGTAGTACGCCACCGGGGCTTCCCTCCCGCTCTCCAACACGTGGCACAGGACCGCCCCCACCCCCACCGGGGACGCATCACAGACTAGCACCACTGGTTTTTTCAGATCAAAATGGGTCAGGACCGCATCCGAAGACAGGAGTGACTTAAGCTCTTTGAATGCTCTCTCCTGCTTGTCCCCCCACCGCCAAACTGCATCCTTCTTAAGTAACGCGTGCAGTGGCTCCGCGACCGATGCCTTCCGAGGCAGGAAGGAGTGATAGAAATTTAGGAGCCCTAGAAATGACTGCAGCTCCGGTTTCGCGGTGGGGCGAGGGGCGTCTCTCACGGCCGCTACCTTGGATTCGGAGGGTTTAATTCCGTCCGGGGTTACCTTAAACCCTAGAAACTCTACCTCCCTCGTGAAGAATACGCACTTGTCCCTCCTCAATCGAAGTCCTGCCCTCTCGAACACTGAGAGGACCCCGTCTAGCCTCTTCGCTAACTCTAATTCACTCCCCGCTGTTATCAACACGTCGTCGAAGTATGGGAGGACGCCTGGAAGCCCCTTTAAAAGGCGTTCCACGAGGGCCTGGAAAATTACGGGGGCCGAATTCACGCCAAATTGAAGGCGCGTTACCTTAAACGCCCCCTTGTGCGTTACGATTGTTTGCGCGGCGGCAGCCGCCGGGGTTACAGAGAGCTGCTGGTACGCCTGGGCCAGATCTAGCTTGGCGAAACACCTCCCCCCATGTAACATGGCCAGCAAGTGGCTGACCACGGGCACTGGGTATGCATTTGGCCGAATGGCCTTATTTATCGTACATTTATAGTCCACACACATCCTGACCTCCGATTTGACTTGAGGGCTGTAACAATCGGCGTTTCCCACTCCGCCGAGTCAACTGGAACCAAAATCCCCTGCCCCACCAATTTGTCCAGTTCCGCCTCAATCTTGTCCTTGAGGGCGAAGGGCACTCTCCTTGGCTTGAGGCGGATGGGCCGGATTTCTGGGTCCAGCTCAAAGGAAACCGGGGGCCCCTTGTATTTCCCGAGCCCCTTCTTGAAAACGTCCGGGTGTGCGTTGCACACGTCCCGCATTGGGTCAGACTCGATGGCGTTAATGCCGGACAGCTCGATCCCCAGGGGAGCAAACCACTGCGTTCCCAAAAGGCAGCACCTCCCCCCTTTAAGGACCACTAGGGGCAGTTTCTCGGAGTAGTTCTTGAACTTCACCCTGAAGTTCCCCACCCCCAACACTGGGATCCCATTTACCTGCACGTCCCATAGATTGGATCTCATGGCCCGCAGTTTGGGCCGCTTCTCTGGGGGAATGCGCATAAACTCTTTTTGGGACAGGATGGAATAAGAAGACCCCGAGTCTATCTCCATCCTCACTGGGACCCCCTGCAACAGTACCTCTATGAAAAACCGCCGGTGCTCCAGGCCCATGCGGTTCACGCCTTCCTCACTGTGGCCGGCTGAGACCTTCCTGGTGCCGGCCGCCTTTCGTTGGTGCATCTGGGAATGGCTGGAACTGCCCTTGTCCTCGACTCGCCCGCGCCTGCATACTTGGGCGATGTGTCCCTTTCGGCCGCAGTTGTGGCACTCGGCCTTCCGGAACGGGCACCTCGTGCGGTCGTGGGCCGCCCCACAACCGTCGCAGCGGCGGCCCTGCCGTTCTCGGGTCTGCCGCTTCTCACCTCGCTTCTTGATCCTCTGGACGTCGTCATCCTCGCTGGAGTAGGGGTCCGCTGTCGTGGATGACTCCTTGGACGACGTTGGTGTGGCGGCGGGCGGCTTGGGGGCCCTCCAGGCCGTCTTCGCTGGTATCTGCCGGGCCGCCTGCACTGGTGACTTGGCCCTCTCGGACGTGGCCCCTCGAGACTTGAATAGCCGGACGCCGCTCCTGGCCTCCTCGGCTGCTTGGGCCTCCCGCAGTACCTCGTTGAACGTGAGGCGATGGTCGCGGGTCATGAGCCTCCTCTGAAGCTCCTCGTCCCTCAAACCACACAGCATGCGGTCATGGAGGGCCTGGTCCAGGTCGTCCCACTGGCAATGCACCGCTGCAAGCCTGAGGGCCGCCGCGTAGGTGGACACGGATTCGCCCGGTCGCTGGTCTCGCCTGTGGAACGCGACCCGGGCTGGGAAGATCGAGACGGGCGGCTGGAAGTGCTCACGCAGCCTCTCCAGGATACGGTCGATGGGCACCTCATCCACCTTCCGGGGGGCCACCAGGGTCATCAGGATCCGCAGCGTGGCCGGCCCCACCTGAGCCAGGAAGTGGGAGCGCATTTTCGCGTCGTCGTCGACGCCTGTGGCTTCCATTGCGTGCCGAAACTGGCACTCGTAGAGCTCCCATTGCTCGGGCTCACTGACATCGAACTGGTACGGCTTGACCTTGGGATTCGCCATCTATCCCACCTTCGTCGCCAATTTAGTGTCTTGCACGGAAGACAAAGAAGGAGTCGCAGGAAGGACTAACACAGGTTTATTCATTGATGGTCAGTATGAACATGTGGTAATGGCGGAGATATCTCACATTATATACAGTCATACAATACATTTGAAACTCGCTGCACGGTAGCTCATTGGCTGCTACCGGCGTGACATCGTCCGGGTCACGCCTCTCTTCTGTAGTTCTTTGAGGAGGCGGGAAAGTTCCCGCGGCTGTTGGTGATTTGGGGAATGTGAACCATGTGAGATGAACGCTCGCAGCTGCCACCTATGGACAGCTAGCTCGCGTTCCTTTACAGCTGGGCTACATTGTAATTGTGGTCAGGTTACATTCATGCATTTCAAGGCAACATCTCTTAAAGCAACATTGTACATACATAACAATTGCCATTTGATTTTCATTAAGTCAAACCTTATTTGATAGTTGGTAGTTTTTGTAGTCAGCAGTCTCCAACAGTTCCTGTTCTCAACCAACAATACATTCAGGATATGCAAGGGGTAATATTTTAAAATAGTGAGTTGCTAGTTTTCATAGAGCTTGTTTCTCCAAGAGAGAAATCATCATCATCATCATCATCATCATCATTATCATCATCATCATCATCATTATTGTTATTATTAACTTCCACTTATATCTTAAAATTCACACAATCATAAAATGACATCTTAAAATCACACAATTAAAAAAAATTCCAGGCCTAAATTAACAACAGGAGTACAGCAAGAAGCCTCAGACTAGACTGATTAAGACCCCTTTTCAAATGCCTCCCTAAACAGAAGGCATTTTAGCTGCTTTTTAAATGTCAGTAAGCAAGTGGTCTGATGCGATTCCACTGTGAGTGACTTCCATAGGGTTGGCGCCACCACTGAAAAAGGCTCTTTTCTAAGTCATGACCTTTCTTGCCAGTTTTGACATTGACACCCAAAGCTGACCAATCTGGGATGATCATGTGATGCGGGATGATGTTCTAAGAGGAAGACGGTCCACCAAATACTAAGATCTCAAACCATTTAGGGCTTTAAAAGTAACACTTTGAACCTGATATGGAATGTAACAGGCAGCCAGTACAGCCCTGCCAGTGGTGGTGAGATATGTTCAAATTTCCTCACCCCAGTGATTAGCCTGGCAGCTGCATTTTGTACCCATTGAAGTTTCCATACCAAGGTCAGGAGAAGCTGCACATAGAGAGTGTCATGAAAATCCTTAGGGGTCATTACTACTTCTTTGAATTACTTTATATTCACTTAAGTTACACTGTAGTTTAGTTGTCTCTATAAGGTTGAGAAAGGCTAACTCTCAGAAAGAGAAAGCATGTACGTCATCAACATTCCAATACATACTCAGCACACTCCACAGATTAGCACATGATTGAGAAATGGGATATCAATCAAAAGGGGAATCCCAGGAATGGGAACAAAGTGATAAACAAACACCTGATAATTTAAATCAACAACACAATAGTCAAAACAAAATGAAGTCATTTCACATCTTTAACATTCTAAAGGAAGGTATGAGGAGGTTAAAAAAACCTATTTAAGACTAGTTTTAAGCTTCGAGAGGGTCTTTTCCCCACATAGGCGAGACCCCTTGTCATTCTCAAATGGAACCATGAAAAATCCTTGTCACGGATGAGGGCTGTAAAAGCCCGTACTTTACAAATTATGAGGTTAGCTACTTTCTCTTTATTATTTTTATTAGATTCTAAATCAGATTAGAATAGATCTAGAATAGATTAGTTCTTCACAATGTTTATCCTGCATATTATGGATGAATATTATGCTTCAATTAAAAAAAAACTCCAAAAAGGCAAGATACGGATTCTCATCTTTGCTCTGAAGGAGGGGAGTTTTTGCCGAAGAGCTGATAACAGGTTTGCAAGTCAAGGATAAGGCTTTACATGTACACCAAAATAACTTTGAGTGGCGGCTCTTCTCAAAGGGAACATTTTATTTGAAAATAAGGGAATGCTACAGTGATCCTAAGGGAGGTTGCTTTCACTTTACATCGGCCTGGGAAATATTATCAGCGGGACATTCCACCTTTGAAGGTAAAAGTACTTTTTATGCCATATCACTTTCCCAGGGCCGTGCCCTCTCTGTGTGGTTGGTTGGAAGTTGGCATAATATAAACAGGACTCTTGCTTTGCCACATTAACTGCTACTACCATTCCGCTAGGAAACAGGTGTGCCATCTTTCCAATAGAACTCTAGCTTAACTGGGCATTGAGGTCTGTGCAGGCGATAAAACACACGAACAGTGGAACACCTCAACTTGGGCCATGAAGCAACAGAGGGAAGGAGAAGTGCTAAATTTGGGCAACGTGCGCGACCCCATAAAGAGAACCATATTATGACAGAGAGCAGTGTTGTAAGAGTTGGCTTGTCCAAGTAAGGATGCAACTGACTTATTTGATATTTTTATTTTTCATTTATTTATTTATATTCAAATTTATATGCCGCCCAATCAGGTAAACCCGACTCTGGGCGGCTCACAACAAGTTAAAACGCACATAAAACAGTACAACCAATTAAAACCCAACATACCCACCCACCTACCCCATTCCTCTTAAAACCCACATAAACCCACATTAAAAAAAAGAAGACAATTAAAAGAAATGCGGCCTTAATTTATAAGCCAACAGGCGGGGCCACTCTTCCATCTGGGCCCCAAACCTGCCCTGCCAACCAGGTTTTTAGGTCTTTTCTGAAAGGTAGCAGCTCCATCTGCTCCCGCAACTCTACAGGCAGGAGGTACCACAAGGCCGGTGCGGACACGGAAAAGGCCCTCCTTCGTGTGCCAGAGAGATGAGCCCCTCTGGCAGATGGAACAATCAGGGAGCCCCTCCAATCCGCTCTGGTTGGACGGGCGGACACTCTTGAGATGATGCGGTCTCTAAGGTATCTTGGCCCACTACCATGAAGGGCTTTAAAGGTCAAAACCAGCACCTTGAACTGCACCCGGAGGCAAACTGGTAGCCAGTGCAGCTCCCAAAGTAATGGTGAGGCACGAGCAAAACGCCCGTGCCCCATCACTACCTGGGCTGCCGCATTCTGGACCAACTGCAGCCTCCAAATGGTTGACAAGGGCAGCCCCATGTAGAGCGCATTGCAATAATCTAGCCTAGAGGTGACCAGAGCATGTGTGACCATGAGCAGAGAGTCCCGGTCCAGGAGCGAACGCAACTGACGGATGACGCGAAGCTGTGAGAAAGCCCTCCTGGCTACAGCCGTCACCTGATCTGCTAGTAGCAGCCCCGAATCCAGGAGGACCCCTAAGTTGCGTATCGGGTCTGTCTGGGGCAAAGCAGCCCCATCCAAGACCAAAGTTGGCAGCTCCCTGGATAACGCGGGACCGCCTATCCAAAGCTACTCAGTCTTGGAGGGATTCAATTGTAGCCCATTGTCCCCCATCCAGACCCCAACTGCTTCCAGACATCTGGATAGGACATTGACTGCATCACTGGGGTCCCCATGGGCCGAGATATATAACTGGGTATCATCAGCATACTGATGATACCTTACCCCATGGGAACGGATAACCTCGCCCAACGGCTTCATGTATATGTTAAATAGGAGAGGAGAGAGCACTGAGGCACCCCATACTGTAGGGGCCTAGCGCTGGACCTCTCACTCTCCAACCACACCGACTGGGTACGACCCTCCAGAAATGAGGAAAACCAGGACAGCACAGTGCCCTGGATCCCCAAAGATGGGGGAGGGGGGAAGCGCCTTTGCAAACTGTTGTAATTTATGCTTTGAGGGTCAGATGGTGATCAAAAATGACCCCCAAGTTGTGTACCTGATTACTGGGCAACAATACCATCCCAGCTATCATCAAGTTATGGAATCCCAGTCAGACAGATGGGCCCTCCAACACAAGTTCCTCCATCTTACCTGGGTTCAGTCGCAGCTTGTTAGCTCTGGTCCACTCCAATACCGAGGCCAGGCAATCATCCAGACACTGAAACGCTTCCACTGCCGATTATGTAAAGGAGATATAGAGTTGCACGTCATCTGCATATTGATGATAATGCACTCCAAATCTCCGGATGATCTCTCTCAGTGGGTTCACACATATATTAAACAGCAGAGGGGAGATAATCAACCCCTGTGGGGACCCCCCCCCCCCAAATTGGAGTGTCCACAGGACTGACAAACTCTCCCCCAGCTGAACCTTCTGAAGATGATCACCAAGGAAGGAGCGGAACCACTGCAACACAGAGCCCCAAACCCCCTACTCAGACAAGCATTTAAACAGAATTAGCATAATGTAGATATACTGTTAGATTAGGACATAGGATAGTGATGGCAAACCTTTTACAGACTGAGTGTCCAAACTGCAATCCAAAACCCACTTATTTATTGCTAAGTGCCAACACAGCAAAAAGGGAGGAAGGAAACACTCCCATTGGGCTGCTGGGTGGTGGGAGGGGCAAACTCTGTTCTAGGGTGACCACATGGGTGCTCCCAGAGAGGGCTCTGAGTGCCAACTCTGGCATGCGTGCCATAGGTTTGCCACCACTGACATAGAGCATCTGGGTTCAAATCCCCACTTGACTACAGAAACTCACTGGGAGTGGTAGCAATTGTGAAACTGGTCCTTACCTATCTCACGTGTGTCAGAAACCCTAGCAGGATCATCCCATGTTGGAAGTAACTAGATAGCACATAACACACCCAGCATTTTGAACAATTATAAACCCACCCTACAGTTAATTAGCTTGCTAAATAGGTAAGTGGTTTCAATATCTGGCTGTGGAGCCAGAGGTTGGGACTTTGATTTCCCATTGTGTCTTGGGAGAAGAGCCAGTCTCTGTGACCTCAGCCAAGCTTCACAGTCCTGGGAACCCCCAGAAGAAGGGACTAGCAAACCACTTCTGAGTATTTTCTACCTTGAAAAACTTGGAAACGGTTTGCTTAAGTCAGAATTAACTTGATCACATGCAAATGTTATCATCATCATTACACTTAAATAAGAACATCACTCCTATAGTATAATTGTTGGTCTAATAAGTGATAGATTACATTGCCTGCAGCACTTGAGATTGCAGCACTTGGGAGAAGATAAATTTAGTATATATAAAACTACGATCCAAGTAGCTTGAGTAAAGTTGTTATCTCCGAGATCTAATTTTCTATTTATAAAATATACTTCCTTTGTTTTAAGGCAAGGGGTAAAGTTGCCAGGCCTTAGCGAGCCACCTGAGTCTTAGGAAATTGCCAGGCACTTCTGATTCTTCAGGCAGGTAGACAGATCTCCAGATGAGAACTATTGAATAAGGAGCAAGTTTCACTTTTGTATGTGTGATGGAGTTTAATAGCTTGGTTGCCTGTCTCCACCGATTCCCAGCTAGTGCTAGGCCTCGGTGGCTCAAATGGAAGGTGTCTTTATGCTTGTTGACACACCAAGAAGGCAGAAGGCAGGGGAAGGGATGGATGAGTGATGTGCTTGGTGTCATTATGCTACTGAAAGCAAGACCATGAGTGGAGCACTTGTCCTCGAGTTTGCGAGCCTTTTTGTTGCAAAATTCCTGCCATGATCATTAGACATGAAAATGAGAACAAAGATGATATTTTAAGAACCATGGAAGCAGTTTGATATTAATCATGGTGTAGTGGTGAAGAGTAGCAGTCCCCATAGTTACCCCCAAGAGATCTGTGTGTGTCACTCATATGTGATATTATTTTACTGTTACTTACTGTTAAAAGAAACTTATAAAAACATATTGCTTATTGATGAATGTTACAAAAATAAACCCTAACATCCCAAAGTAGAAGATTATCATTTTAAAATCTTGTTATGAAGTTTGTAATCCTGTGCACATTTCCCTGGTAATAGTGAAAATCGCTTTTCACTACATATATTCAACTAGTTTGTAAAATGCAATGAGTTTTGACAAATGATTTTCAGGCAAGAAATGCAAACAATTTTGCCCCTCCCCCCCAAGGGGAGGAATGTTACAATTTAAACTGCTAGTATGAAGTGAGGACCCTTATTTTTGCTGTGTTCTGGGACGGTGTATTTATTTTTATTTATTTGTATTTATTATATGTACTGTAGCTTGCCAAATACTCACACAGACTGGCTCTCTTCCCAGGAGGCTCAGTGGGAATTAAACTTTGGCTATACTGAATTCACTGAGCTGTCCAACCAGCCAGCATAATCATACTCCATAATCTGTGCTCCAGCTATACAAACTAAAGAAGAAATAGAAAGCTTTTGTGCTAATAGCCAGGAAGAAGTTAACCACAGAGCATAGACCAAAACAGGATGTGCTGATGATCTGTTGTGTCCTAATGGTTTGATCCTCCACATGGATAACAATGTATCTGAACCAATGTAACCTTGCCTATGGGCAACAATGTAACCTTCAGCTGTATCACATAAACCCTGTAATAGGACGCGAGCTAATGACCACCAGCTGGCAGCAGCGAGCGTCCAAAGCTCTCTTGGTCCAAACTCATCAAAGGCAACAGCGCGGGAAGTTTTCCCGCCACCACCTACACCTGGACAAGAAGGGCGTGACCAGCAATGACGTCACGACGACAGTAGCCAATGGGCTATCGGGAACCACGTTCAAATGTATTACTACTGTATATAAAGAGCTATTGATCCGCCATTACCTCATGTTCCCTCTGACCACCATGCAATAAACCTGAGTTAACCCAGCCCGAGGCTGTGTCCTGTGTCTTGGTTTTCATACACCAAATTGGCGACGAAGGTGGGATAATGGATCCCCAAGGAGCAGCCAGGGCACAGAGCGGGTTCAACATCACCAAACCGCAAGACTGGGAGCTTTTTGAGATGGACTTCCAGGCGGCGCTGGTGGAACTCAAAGTCAAAGAAGACGATGAGGAGAGAAAGAGGGCCATTCTCACCAGAATGCTTGGGATGGAAACCAAGCGAACGCTGGTGGGCATCATTGCACCGAAGAAGGTGAGCGAATTCAAAGCAGACGACATCATGAAGCTGCTGCGTGAGCGTTTCCGTCCCTCGAGGGCAATGTTTCCCGCTCGGAGCGCGTTTTGGAGGCGAGTCCAAGCGCCGGACGAGTCGGTTGAGGCATTCGTAACAGCCATGAGGATAGCCGCCGGCCCCTGCAGATGGGACGACCTAGAGACGGCCCTCAGGGACGGAGTGCTGTGTGGCCTGAAGGACAAGGAGGTGCAGCGCAGCTTGATGAACAAGGAGCCACCACCCACGCTGGCAGAGGTTGTAGAGGCCGCGGAAGCCGCGGAGTCCACGAATGCTGGAGTGGACGAAATGCACCAGTGGCGTGAGTGGCGTCCTAGAGCCGGCAAAGCGGAGAATTCGGTGCACGGAAAGTCCGGTCAGTCGGTGCACGCAACCCGAAGGGCCTCAAAGTCGTCTACGGAAGGCAGCGACGGCGAGGAGGTCCAGAGGGTCCGAAAAGGGGGGCGCCGCTGCGATGGTTGCGGAGCGGCCCATGAGCGCGCAAGGTGCCCATTCAGGAAAGCCGAGTGTTACACCTGCGGACGTCGGGGGCACATCGCCAAGGCGTGCAGAAAACGGAAGGAGGGCCGGAGACAGTCACAAGACCGCTCAACCAGACCGGACCGTCCAGCAAGGTCCAAAGATGGCGCCCAGACCACGAGGAAGCAGGACGGCGTGGGCCGTGTCTCGGACGACAGCGAGGACGACGCTCCGGTGTTCAGCGTGGCCGCGGGACAGTCCCATTACTTCGTTGAGGTACTAGTACAAGGGGCCCCTATCAGGATGGAAATTGACTCGGGGTCCTCCTATTCTATAATTTCCCAGAAAGAGTTCTTGAAAATCGACCCCCACGTGCGACCCAAACTTAAAACGTTGAGGTCCACGCTACGAGATGTACAGGGGAACAGCATTCCAGTATTGGGGGTCGGGAAATTTCGGGTCAGTTTTAAGAGACATTCCGCGGAGCTGCCCCTAGTTGTCCTTAAGGGGGGTAGTTGTAGCCTCCTAGGGACGCAATGGTTTCAGCCCTTAGGTTTGTTCATAGGGGGAGTGCATACCGTGGGGGTGGATCCAATACAAGCGGTGTGCGACGCGCATTCCGCCGTTTTTAAAAAAGGACTCGGAAAGTTCAAGGGACCCCCTGTAGCCTTCGACCTAGACCCGGAGGTCCGCCCGATAAGACTCAAACCGCGCAGGGTGCCTTTCGCACTAAAGGACAAAATAGAGGCGGAACTGGACAAACTGGTGGGCCAGGGGATTCTTATTCCTGTTGATTCCGCGGAGTGGGAAACTCCAATTGTAACCGCTCTGAAGGCTAACGGGGAGGTGCGCATTTGCGCTGATTATAAGTGTACAATTAACAAGGCGATCCGCCCTAATGCATACCCGGTGCCGGTGGTCAGCCACCTTCTGGCCAGGCTGAATGGGGGAAAGTGTTTCGCTAAACTCGATTTGGCTCAAGCTTATCAGCAGCTCCCTGTAACTCCCGCCACGGCCGCGGCACAAACGATAGTCACACATAAAGGAGCGTTCCAGGTGTCGCGTTTACAGTTCGGCGTGAACTCGGCACCCGGCCTTTTCAGTCGCTTGTGGAACGCCTCCTAAAGGGGCTGGAGGGGGTGTTGCCTTATTTTGATGACGTGTTGATAACAGGGGGGAGTGAGGCCGAACTGGCAAAGAGATTGGATAAGGTTCTGACTGTCTTCGAGGAAGCGGGGCTACGACTGAGAAAAGACAAATGTGTCTTCTTCGAAACTGAGGTTGAGTTTCTAGGGTTTCGAGTCACGCCAGAGGGTATTAAGCCATCCAAATCCAAAGTAGCCGCCATCAAGAATGCCCCTCGCCCCACATCCAAAACCGAGCTACAGTCATTTCTGGGGCTCCTCAATTTTTACCATACCTTCCTTCCACAGAAGGCGTCCGTGGCCGAGCCACTCCATCGGTTGCTAAAAAAGGAGGAAACATGGGTGTGGGGTGATGAGCAAGAGAGGGCGTTCAAAGAGTTGAAGCAACTCCTAACATCCGAGGCAATCCTAACGCATTTCGATCCCAAACGGCCAGTGGTCTTAGTCTGTGACGCATCCCCGGTGGGGGTGGGGGCGGTGCTTTGCCACGTGTTGGACGACGGAAAAGAGGCCCCGATAGCGTTTTATTCAAGGTCCCTGTCCCAAGCAGAGCGGAATTACGCACAGACCGACAGGGAGGCATTAGCGATAGTAGCGGGAACCAAAAAATTTCACGATTTTCTGTATGGTCGCCCGTTCAAAATCGTGACCGATCACAAGCCCCTGTTAGGAATTTTCACTGCAAATAAGCCCACACCACAGATCCTGTCCCCGAGAATGCTGCGGTGGGCTATCTTTCTCAACGCATACCAGCATGAGTTGGAATACCGGCCCGGGAAGGAGATCAGCCATGCCGACGCACTCTCGAGGTCTCCTTTGCCCTTGTCGGGCGTCCAAAAGGAAAAGGCAGAAAGAGATCGCCAGGTTTTGTTAATAGAGGTTTTAGACTCACCCCCAATAGTACCAGCCGACATTGCCAGGGCCACAGGAAAGGACAGAACGCTGGAGAAAGTTAGCTCATGGGTACAGAAGGGGTGGCCGGCATCATCCCCAGGTACGGAATTCGACCCATTCTTTCGAAAAAAGATAGAGTTGTCCCTAGAGAGGGGTTGCCTTTTGTGGGGCCAACGGGTGGTGGTTCCTACGTCCCTGCGACCGAGGGTACTCGAATTGCTGCACGTCAGCCACCCCGGCATCGTCCGGTCAAAGGCGCTGGCCCGGAGTTACTTCTGGTGGCCACAGCTGGACGCGGACATTGAGCACATGGTCGGCACTTGTGAGGCATGCCAGGGCTCCCGGCCAGAGGCGGCCCGCCTTCCGCATAGGGAATGGGACACAGCAAGGGGGCCATGGTCCAGGGTGCACGTAGACTTCGCTGGCCCATTCCGAGGAACAATGTTTCTCCTGGTGGTGGATGCATTCTCCAAGTGGTTGGAGGTTATCCCAGTAAAGAGTACGTCCTCCGCCACTACAATTAGCCAGCTAAGGAGAGTCTTTTCCACGTTCGGTTTACCCGACACTTTAGTCAGCGATAACGCCAGTTGTTTCACCTCCGCTGAATTCAAGGCATTCATGGAGGCAAACGCCATTCGGCATGTCACATCCGCACCGTTTCACCCCGCCACGAATGGCCAAGTGGAACGGCTGGTGCGAACGACAAAGGATGCGCTGCGGCGCATGGGCCCGGGGGACCTAAATCACCAAGTATGTCAGTTTTTGTTAGCGTATAGGGTGACCCCCTTAGCGTCAGGTTACTCGCCGGCAGAGCTGCTGATGCGGCGAAAACTGACCACGATCCTGTCCAGGCTAGACCCGACGAGAGTCGAGGACAAAGGAAAAAACATAGGGCTGGCAGTCTCGAAAGGTTTCGCCGCCGGCGATCCTGTTCACTGCAGGAACTACGCCAGCGCAGGTCCAGCCTGGGTACCAGGGACGGTTGTGGAAAGGACGGGGCCAGTGTCGTACCGGGTCGAGACTAGCACAGGTCTCCTCTGGAGGAGGCACGCGGACCAACTTAGGCACCGAGTGAGTGGGGGGCCGGTCAGTGGAGCTCAGCGACAGGACTCAGCGTTAGGGTTCTCCCCCACCCGTTTAGCCCAAGGGGGGGACTGCAACGGACAACAGTCCCAAGCAAGGGGGGAAAGCAGCGGCCCCGACTCATACCCTTTTGATACGCCAGCTCTATCAGAGGCTGGGGAAGAGGGAGAGGAGTTCGCGACCGCTGCCCCCGAATTTAATTCTGATTTTGCTTTTGAGAGCCGGGGGGGTTTTCGGGAGTGTTCCCCCACCCGTCCAAGCGAGAAGAGGGGTTTTTCGTTAGTCCCCAGTGCCCCCGGTTCTTCCCCAATAAAGCACACACCTCCCAACAACGCCGCGGAGCCGCGGCAAGTCACTAATGAGTCTCCCTCTCCGATTACAGGGCAGGAAACCAGGGGACAAAGAGAAGGTAGCAAACCAGGGGGAAGGCAGCCCACATCGAGACCCCAGCGTGTTCGAAATAAGCCATCTTGGCTGAGAGACTTCGTCTCATCCTAGGGGGGGGGAGAGTGTGGTTTCGAGACTTCGTCTCATCCTAGGGGGGAGGGATGTTGTGTCCTAATGGTTTGATCCTCCACATGGATAACAATGTATCTGAACCAATGTAACCTTGCCTATGGGCAACAATGTAACCTTCAGCTGTATCACATAAACCCTGTAATAGGACGCGAGCTAATGACCACCAGCTGGCAGCAGCGAGCGTCCAAAGCTCTCTTGGTCCAAACTCATCAAAGGCAACAGCGCGGGAAGTTTTCCCGCCACCACCTACACCTGGACAAGAAGGGCGTGACCAGCAATGACGTCACGACGACAGTAGCCAATGGGCTATCGGGAACCACGTTCAAATGTATTACTACTGTATATAAAGAGCTATTGATCCGCCATTACCTCATGTTCCCTCTGACCACCATGCAATAAACCTGAGTTAACCCAGCCCGAGGCTGTGTCCTGTGTCTTGGTTTTCATACACCAAATGATCATAGCTGAGTCACTTAATTCTGTGAAGCCAACCATTTGTTTATTACAAATACATGTCACAGCAACCAAACAAACAACTGTACTCATGGACTTCACCAAATGTCCAATAGAGTAGATGACTGGAAATAGGAGATAGAAAAACTCTATTCTCAATGCAAACACAAGACCAAGAATAGACTACAGTATAGATCGTGAACTGTTGACATACACATTAAAGTTGAAAGATCTGCCAACAGATCTAAGACTTCAAAGAGAATTGCTGCCCTTCAGGAAAGGATTGAAGAACCGGCTGGAAGGTTAGGTGTGGGGCCCGAATGGGAACACGGTCCCCGCCTGCTGGCTTATGTAAACAATTAAGAACTCTCTCTTCTTCTTCTTTTTATAGTGGGTGGGATGGGTCTTTTAAAGTGGGTGGGATGTGGGTCTTTTAAAGTGTTTTTATGTGTTTTTAGAACTTGTTGTAATGCCGCCCTGAGTCGGGTTCTGCCTGAGTGGGCGGCATATATAAATATGACTATTAAATTAAATTAAATATAACAGTGTTACAATTTAATTTACATACAATTTCTTCAAATGTAAAGCACAGTAAACATTGCATTTACATTACTAAATTCAATTATCTAGAACCAAGGAGACCTGTGGATTGAAACCATATCATATTGCATTGCTTCGCAGCCAGCCATGCTCTATGTTTAAACAGAATTAAAACTGCACTTAAAAATTATAGTTAACATATAAACCAGGAGTTCTCAACCTTTTAAAGCTGGGAGCCGGGTCATGCTCCCTCAGACAGCTTCGGGTGACAGGCAGCCATTTTGCCCTTCCTTCACCACATGGCACTTCCTGGTGTGGTGGAGGCGGTAGGGGACCACATGAAATTGCTCCATGGGTCGCATCCAGCCCACAGGCCGCAGGTTGAGAATCCATGATATAAACAGTCAGAAGGGAATAAAATAATAAGATAATAGAGCCTCCTGCTGCAATTTGCTGTTGTTGTTGACGTAATTCCTCCTGTGTATATGGAAATGTGCAACAGGATTTCAGCCAATATGAGGGGGGAAAATCTCACTGGCAAAAAAATAATGCTGGGAAAAGGTTGAAGGCTGCAAGAAAGGAGAACTGAATATGAGATGGGATGACTATAAAGGATGCCATAGCCTTGAGCCTGTATGACGTGGGTAGGGCTGTTAATGATCCTCACTTAGTGCTTCTACTAGTCCCTTCTCTTTTATACCATTTCCTATGACTTTGTAAGCCAGGCATGGATAATTGTTGTTGTCTACCTTCTCCAAAATGGATGGAAGTTGCAGTCCAAGCACAGAGTTGCCAATTTTATCCCTAGAGAAGAAGCTTTGAAGGGAAACAGGCACCTCAGGCAGCAGATGCTGAGAGGCAGAGAGTGAAGTTGTTGAAGAGAGGACGTTTTGAAGATTACTGATTCATATGGTTGCCATAAGTCAGGGGTGACTTGATGATATGTAACAATAAGAGCAGCAGCAGCAATGAAAACAACGATATTACTGTACTGTGATTTGTTGTTTTCTGCTGGAGCATTTGCTTGCTTGTTTGTTTAGGCTTGTACACTGCCCCATAATGCAGGAACTCTGGGTGGTTCACAATGCATTAAATCGCGTGAAATGAACAATACAATAAGCAATAAATATCATAAAATAAACAAACCCCTAGCTAAAACCTGTCTTTCAACAGCATTAAATACATGAAAACAAATGTGGACATCTCATGTAGAAAGCACCAATAAAAACCAGCTTCAAATAATTTGAATTTATCGCCTTATTATGTTGGTTATATGCCTTGCTGTTTTGTACAGCTATTTTTTATTCCACGCTGCAGCTTCTGTAAAGAAACAGGTGTTACCCACTGGATTGGAAAGAAACCTAATGGTACCTATCCTATACATCAGGAGTGGCCAAACTTTTGGGGCCATGGGTCAGTCATGTTGTTCAGTGGGCCAGTCACGTGGTTCAGTGGGCCGGTAACATGGTTCCTCCCACTGGAAGTGGAAGTAAAAAAACACTTTGCAATCTGTTTTGCAACAGGATGATATAGATTTTAAGCTGCCATGTTCTCTGCTTAAACCAGGGGGTGCCCAAACTATGGCCCATGGGCCAGTTCCAGCCCCCAATGCCAATTCATCTGGCCCACACTGCCCTTGTTGCTCCCGAAAGTGGAAGGGTTAGCATTTTACTTCCGCTTCCAGGAGCGACAACGGCAGTGTGGGCCAGATGACTTGGCATTGGGGGCTGGATCTGGCCCACAGGCCATAGTTTGAGCACCCCTGATTTATTCAAACCTATGCTGTTCTATGTAGATAGGCCTATGAATAAATCCCATGGAAGGTGGTGGGACTTTGTTCTATGTAAACAAGGGCAGAATAATACTGTGTACAGGCATTCCAGTTGCTAAACGTCTATTACAAACATACCTGTCAACCTTCCTGGATTGGCCGGGATTTCCTGGTTTTCGGCGCCAATTTGCGCCATTTCCCTCCCCGTGCTGCCAAAACCCCGGAATTTGGCAGCGGGGGAAAGGAGGTACTGCGCAGCCCTTCTGCGCAGGTCGCCTTCTACGCATGCGTAGAACCCTTCTATGCTTGCGTAGAACCCTTCTACACATGCACAGAAGGCTATGCATGCGTAGAAGGGGGCTACGCAAGTGTAAAACCCTTCTATGCATGCGTAGAAGGCGACCTGCACAGAACCGTTCTGTGCAGGTCCCGGATTGGCTGGAGCCGTGGTTGACAGGTATGATTACAAATTAAGGGTCAGCTAGAAAATCTTCAGATTTAAATGTACACACAGGACCAATACGAGGACTGCACTGGCTCAAGTGGCTAAGATGCTGACTAGAAGGCAGGAGGTCAGCAATTCGATTCCCAATTATTGCAGGGTGGAATGAGCTCCCGTCTTTGTCCCAGCTCCTGCCAACCTAGCAGTTCGAAAGCAAGAAATTGCAAGTAGATTAATAGGGAGCACTTCGGTGGAAAGGTAAGCAGTGTTCTGTGCACTCTGGTGTCAGTCATGCCTGCCACATGACAACGGAAACGTCTGCAGAAGCAGACAGCGCTGGCTCTTCAGCTTTGAAACAGAGATGAGCACTGAACCCTAGAGTCGGATACGACTGGTTTTCGAGCAAGGGAAACCTTTGCCTTTACAGGACCAATATTCTAAACATATATGTAATTCTTTCAGATTGTATCAAAGGGAAAACCTGATAATGTCTAGGAATTTCTATATTTAGAAATGACAATGGTCTGATTTTATTTTTAAACTGATTCAGAGTACAGTACTTATAAATATCAATATCATTGTACAGTGGTACCTCGCTTAAAGAGCATAATGTGTTTCATGGGATTGCTCTTTAAACGAGTTTGCTCTTTAAGCAAAACACCACTGTACGTGACTAATTGTGACTTCTGGTGGAGGGATTGTGAACCCCGATTTAGTTGTTAAGCAAGTTTTTCGTTGGTTTTAGTTGTTAAGTGAGGCGACCATTCAGAGAAAATTCTGCTCTTTAAGCGAGTCAGTCTCTAAGCGAGGTGCTCTTTATGCGAAGTTTTACTGTATCTGTGTCTGAAAAAAATGATGGTATCGCCCCCGTCTCTGCTTATCTTTCCCGTCAGGTTTACTGGTAATTTAAAGAAATCATCTTGTTGATAATTACAGTATAGACAATTAAATAACATGTTATTATATAAAGTGTGAAAATTAAATTTCATATTAATGAAAATTGCATAATAAGAGTAAGAGAAGTATAATTATATTTCTGTATGAACAATTGCACCTGTCTCATTCTGGTTAAAAACAAAAACATTTTAACGGAAGTTTGCAATTTACATTTTGGTTTCTGAACAGTTTTGTTGATCATGAAATCCAGATTAATGTATTTCCTTATACCATGTTAAAATAATATGTACTTTTAGCATTATTGAAGCTATGTCATTTAAATTGTGTGACAGTGTAATCTGATCTATAATTCAACAACCTACCAACAAATTGTAAAGTTCTAAAGCTGTGCCTCAACCCATAAAGCTTCCTCAACCAATTCACTAGGAGATGTATAATGTCAGATGCATGTCAGAATGTTTATTTTGTAAACCTAACCACTCAAACTGTTTTCCATCAGAGATTCACCTGACAAACTGATTGCATTTTATTACTGGTTCAAATAACTCATTGATTTACATGTCTGTCTTCTGAACCAACCAAATTTGCACAGCTACTCTGGGCCTCGATATGAAATGTATAAATGTACACCATGAAAATCCACTCATGTCTGATGAAATGGACTTGGTCCACGAAAGCTAACATTAAAATACAGGATTTAGTATTTAAGGTGCCACAGCACTTTTGTCTTTTTTGTTTTGTTCTGTTTACTCTTTATGACGACCATTCGGAGGCTGCAGCTGGTCTAGAATGCGGCAGCTCGGGTGGTGATGGGGTGCGGGCCTATGCTCGCGTCTCACCATTGCTCCGGGAGCTGCACTGGTTACCAGTTTGCCTCCGGGTGCAATTCAAGGTGCTGGTTTTGACCTTTAAAGCCCTACATGGTAGTGGGCCAGAATACCTAAGAGACTGCATTGTCCCAAGAGTCTCGGCCCGTCCAACCAGAGCAGACCGGAGGGGCTCTCTAATTGTTCCATCAGCCAGAGGGGCTTGCCTCTCTGGCACATGAAGGAGGGCCTTTTCTGTATCCACACCAGACCTGTGGAACCTCCTGCCAGTAGAAATGCAGGTGCAGACGGAGCTGCTGCCTTTCAGAAAAGGTCTAAAAACCTGGCTGGCAGGGCAGGTGTGTGTTATTCTGTAGTAGTGAGGTAGACGTAAAGGTTGCCCTTGCTTGAAAGCCAGTTGTATCCAACTCTAGGGTTCCGGTGCTTATCTCCATTTATAGTCAAAGAGCCAGCGCTGTTTGTGTCTGCAGATGTTTCTGTGGTCATGTAACAGACATGACTAGATACTGGAATGCATGTGACACTGTTTATCTTCCCACCAAAGTTGTACCTATTTATCTATTTGCAATTTCTTGCTTTTGAACTGCTAGGTTGGCAGGAGAGGGAAAAAACTAATTATTGTACTGTGTACCTAATAATTTCAAAAGGGACTGCAGTGGCTCAAGTGGCTAAGATGCTGACTGAGAGGCGGAAGGTCAGCAGTTCAATTCCCAAGTACTGTAGGACGGAATGAGCTCCCGTCTTTCTCCCAGTTCCTGCCAACCGAGCAGTTCGAAAGTAAGAAATTGCAAGTAGATAAATAGGGACCACTTCAGTGGGAAGGTAAACAGCATTCCATACGCTCCGGTGTCTAGTCATGCCTGCCACATTGTTACCAGAAAAATGGCTACTGGATACAGTTGCAACTTCGGTTCGAGTCACTGGTGGAGCCCTTCTCCCAAGAACGAGGAGGCGTTTAATTTAGGCAAAAATTAAAATTGGTTTATTGAAATGGGGTTTAAGCGTCACTGGCCGGGTGCCGGGAAAAGCCCTATTCTCAACCTTTTTGCCTATTAAAGTCCCTTAAGTGAGCAGCTCTTTTTGGTTCCGATGTCTTGCGTGCAAATGTGCAGAGAGCGCTGATGACATTTTCTATCAGGAATTTTTTATACCCTCCACCCAAGGGAGCTCAACTAGTTCTACTGCTAGCTAACAAGTTTACAAAATAAGAGATTTACAATGGTGAACAAAAACCTGGCACCAGACTCTTTATTTACATTAAAAGGTCAATCATACAGAGACAAAACAGGTCAATTACATAGAACAAAAGGTGATGGGTAGAGCAATTGCCCTGGAAATGACAGAGTTCATAGTTCAGCAAATGCAGGTTGTGACATCATTCAGGTGACACCCAATAGGCGCCAGGATTGTAATTTGGCACAAATCAAAAAGTCCAGATTTGAACCCAGGATGCAAAAGGACCAATGACGAAGATGGGCATCCTTCAGACTCCCCTGAGGAGGAGCATTGCTTTGAGGCTCTTGGCAAAATTCCATTCCCACCCAGCAATTAATCTATCCTGAGTCAGCCCAAGCACTATCTACAATTGGATACAGTAGGGGTCCCAAAAACAATGAGCATGCCAGGTGCAAGAGTAAACAAAACAATACAACAGGCAAACAGAGGAATCAAGGTGGCTTGGGGCAAAATGTGAAGTGATAGCTTCCTGTGGCATTGAGCCTTCCTGGATGCTTGCAGGAGATACGCTGAGGTGCAAGAAAAGATCCTGATTTGAGATACAAACAGAGCATGTTAAAATAAATTTAAAATATTTTAGAGTCTTTTTTGGGGACATAATCTATACAGAGCAAAGGAAATATGCTAGCTTGAATAGAACAGTTCCAGGTATTTGAAAACATTTTTATTAAGTTATCTGACATCCCAGGTATAACTGCCAATGAAATAAAATTCAACCCTTGCAGTATATACCTTCAAGCGTGTGTGAATGGGTACATGGTCAGAGTGGTACTTGTGTATACATAAGCATAATCAATCCTAAACATGGGTGGCAAAAAGAAATATGGTGAAAGAAATAACTTTATTGAAAGAGTAAAATAATATTTGAAAGGAAAAATATATATAGAAAACTTGGGGTGCTTATTTCTGAAAATGGGGTTACAGTGGTGAATATTCAATAGCTGTATTTGAGATCAACTAGACCAACCTAGATGTAAATATGTTTATTGACCAAAAATCCTGTTGCTGATTGACATCTGCATAAGGGAAATTGTGTAATTTTTGGCAGCAAATTAACCCTCAATAGTGAGATGCTCTGTATTCCTGGATGTAAGAATCCCATGATCGAACACATTTCTAGGAACATGACTACTATCTCTTTAATGAGCAACAAACTGTTTTTTCTTTCCATTTCACAAGAATAACTTAGCAGAAAAATATGGCCCATTTAATTATTTGATGTTCAGCTCATCTTTCTTTAATAACAGCACTAAGACTGGCTCAGGAAACCATGTGTTTTCTTCATACAGACTCCTGATTTGAGATACAAACAGAGCATGTTAAAATAAATTTAAAATATTTTAGAGTCTTTTTTGGGGACATAATCTATACAGAGCAAAGGAAATATGCTAGCTTGAATAGAACAGTTCCAGGTATTTGAAAACATTTTTATTAAGTTATCTAACATCCCAGGAATAACTGCCAATGAAATAATATTTATTAGGAGTGAAAGGGGCCAAGTCTGTTGTGTCAACCCTTGCAGTATATACCTTCAAGCGTGTGTGAATGGGTGCATGGTCAGAGTGGTGCTTGTGTACACATAAGACTAATCAATCCTAAACATGTGTGGCAGAATAAAGTGAGTGAAATAAGTTTATTTGAGAGGAATAAAACGGAATAACTTTATTAAAAGGGGATAGAAAGATAGAAATAAAAGACTGGGGGGTGCATTTTCTGAAAATGGGGTTACAACATGATGACCACGGAAACATCTGCAGAAGCGGACAACGCTGGCTCTTCCGCTTTGAAACAGGTTGGCAGGAGTTGGGACAACGACGGGAGCTAATTCCGTCCTGCAGTACTCGGAAATCGAACTGCTGACCTCCCACCTTCCAGTCAGAGTCTTAGTCACTTAAGTCATTGCTGTGGTAAGCTTATATGGAAACCTTTAAACCTGGGGTATTTATTCTTAAGCTGTGAAGGGCTTCAAAGATAACCCGGCACCTTGAAGTAGAGCTTGAGAAAGACTGAGAATCAATGTAATGCAAGCACAGCTCTTTTTCTTAGTCTATTACTCCTATAATCATTTTAGATTTTGCCTGCTTAAAAAAACTAAAAAGATTAAATGTCTCTGTGAGTGATGGACACCTGGGGTGGAGCAAACCTGTTCAGAAGTTTCTGAGAAAAGTAGTGAAGACTAGTAGGAAATCTCACATAAATACTAAATGGCTAATTCCTTCGAGTGTGGGTTTTCCTGTTTTGAGCTTAAAGGCTAACAATTCTCTTTGATATTTCCACAAAGAGGGAGAAGCCAGCTGATTGTTATTTTCCATATAGGGTTCAGCATGTTTTGTCTTGAGAGAATTATCAGCTAAGAGGGTACTTCCACCACTTAGCTTTAAAAAAAACTTCTGTTGCATCAGAATGTCTCTTCTGGGTGTCACCTGTAAAACCCTCAAAACAGGGATCAGCCCTTGGCTTCCTTAATCCATAAATAAAATAGCTGGAAGAGTTTTGAAGAGAAAAGAGATTTATTAGCAAAAGAGGTTTAACAGAGACATATGCATATGTGGTGCCCAGGTCAAAACAGACCTAGGGACCCCGATTAACAATTTGATCATGGCATATGAGAAACCAAAAACACTGCAGCACTTTAAAGACTAACTGCTATATTTTTACTGTGATTTTAAGTGGATCAAGTCCACTTATTCAGACAATTGAGTAAAACTTCCAGGCATGGTTTATGTACACTAGATTCAGGGGTCAGACTCAAGATGTCACAAGGCAAATGGATGAGAAAGCAATGAGGTAAAGAGTAATCTAGCAGAATGACAGACAAGCATGCATATCAATACAGCTTCCTACAACTAGCAGTAACAAGTGATTATTCAGATTAGTTTTAAATGTCCTCCTTTCAATCTTAAAAGTGTGAAGTTAGCAAGCAAAGCATATGCTAATGAGTTTAACCTCTTTCTGGTTTAACCTCTTACTTGGCACATTCTGCTCATGTTCTAAGAGAGATTTTGCAGGAAGGTTAGTGAAGGTGGTATAATACACCAAAATGTAGTATATAATATATCTAGCAGCACATAGCAATCTGTGTACCGTATCAAATGTGATAATTCCAAAAAAATCAGTTTGATCATGTTTGTTTACTGGTGGACAAGTTACTACATTCATGATTTATCCATGTCTCGCTCTGTTGAAATGTGCATGTGCTCATAGCCTCCTGTGTTACAAACTGCCATGTAGGTGGGGCCAAGCAGTCCTCTGTGTCTAAACATTATCTTGGTAGCGCAGGCATGTAGATTTTTCAAACAGAAATGCTGCTTCATGCATTCTAAACCCTTTTTGGGTGGACCCATGTTAGGAATTGTTGTGTGTAGGAAAACTACTTTGTTAAGCTGTACCTGGATCATAATTATATTAATTTATGACACACAAATGAATTGAGTACCTGGCTGTAGATCTGAGGTCAGGAGTCCAGTTGCTTGCTGTGCGTGCATGTGCACGTGTGCTAGGAGAAGATCCAATCTCTGTAACCAAGTCATACAGTTCCAAAGCACCTCAGAAGGGAATGGTAAACCACTCTATGCCTTGAGGCATATAATTATTAATTAATGTGATGTAAATGGTTGAAAATTCATTTTCTGGGTTGTTGAGAATGAGCATTTTATGCTGTAAAGTTTTGTTTTAGAACACCAACCATTTTCCATCTAATGCTTAGCAGAGTGAATCGTACACAGGAGTGAAAACAAGAGTACAGAGATAAATCAAATAAAAGTAATAACCAGTCATAAAACAATAGTTTACTATATTTAGAAAATGATTCAAAGCTATTCGTGATTTTAAAAAATAGTCTCATAGAGAACATGCTTGGTTTGTTTACTACCCTGCTCTCAATGTTATTTAACGTATATAATTCTTATAGTGATCAGGCACATGAATTACAACCCAAGAAACTACCAAGTCATCCAAGATATGGGAAACCCATTGTCTCTGATTCTGATGCTATGCACTATAAGGGATGCCATTAGCATGAGCAGCTGGCGGGATTGCGCATTGAGTTGGGTATCTGCTAGAGGCAGATGTTGGGAATTCAGTTCCCCAAAGTTGCTCCCAGGAGAAGAGCCAACAGCGTGTAGCTGTTGGCAAGTAATTACCCTTCCTGTAATATGGCCATGGTTATTATCTCTGCTCTTTAGCACAAAAATATGCTTGCAAAAGGAAACTGCAATGCAGTCTGCTAATTAAATTCATCTGCCGAGGGTATAAGAAAGGCCATTTTTGGGTGGGTACTGCCCATACCTGTCAAGTTTTGGGAAATTTCTGTCAAATCCCAGTATTTTACAGTCTTTCCTGCCGTCATCTCATATTAGTTAGACTGCAATTAGACTGGAGTTAGACTGGAGGCCAGCACAGGATAAGCATAGCTGTCCAGTTTCCCATTTTGGATGGGAAATTTCCCTTATTTGACAGAAATTTCCCGAAACTTGACAGGTATGCAAGCTGTGGAATCTCTTTTATAGGGAGGTTAGGTTGCAACCATTTCTGTTGGCCTTCTATGAGCATTCAAAGACTGTCCTCACCTAATTTTCTTCACCTCTGATTGGCAGCCAAGAAAAGGATTTTAAGGTAGAATACTTTTTTTTTTTTAAAAAAAAGAGCTTTTATCTACAGTGATACCTCATACAACGTCCAAACTTGGTTCCACAAGTTTGGACTTTATACGGATTTGGACTTTGTATGAGGCATGCAAAATCCTAGCCGCGATGCCTCATACAATGTCCAAATCCTTGCCGCGATGCCTCATACAATGTCGTTTCCATAGAGATACATTGTACTGTAACAGCACAGACTTCAGGACAAAGTCAAGGAAACAGACAGGAAACTGACAGAACTTTAAGAAATCATTGTCTAAAGGCTAAATACATTACAAAAACATGTCAAACAACCCTGATTTTCCAAGAACCTGAAGAATGCTGCAAAAATCCCAGGAATGCTTCTAAAAATTTTGATGAAAAAAATTCAAAAAAATTACGCTCAAAACTACCCCTAAACACACTTCGCCTCGTGCAAAACCCACAAGAGCAATGCACACATGTGTCCTGCCTTTTATACTGCCCAGGCACAATGCAACCTAGGAAAAACCCAATGCCTCATACAAAGTCGAGCGACTTTGTATGATGTAACTTTTTTCAAGAAATTAGGCGATGTTGTATGAATTCGATGTTGTACAAAGCGGACTTTGTATGAGGTATTACTGTAATATCTTTTTTAGTTCAGAGGTTGTTTTAGCCTGTTTAATTGCTTTTTAAAATTATTATATTTTGAGCTGCATTTGTCTTTAAAATTGGTAAGCCATCTTGAATCCTTTTGTTGGGAGACGGGTAGAATATTGATAAAAAAAGAATGAATGAATAGCTTTACATTTTGAATTCTCCTCTGGCTAGTTAGTTCAAGCTGCTTTGTGAGTTCCTCTATACAGGTTTTCACTAGTGTTGACATCAGAACTTGTCATGGACATGGACACAGAAATTGTGTTCTTATTCAGAATGTTGTCACTGACCAATAGGGTGTCTCCGACTCTCATAATACCACATTCCAGACAGCACTTCACATCCCAATAATGAAGAAAGAATTAGATGGCGCATTCAGTATAGAGTGGCTATGAGGATAAAGTGTAGGAAAATTATATCATAATTTGCCTGGAGTCTTTAAACTAGAGTGGAGAAAACAGCTAAATAAATAGAACCAATTGGCTCCTTATGCAAATTCATACCATTAAGCCAGAGATCTCTAGCCCTCATTGGCTGCCTGAGATATAGCAACCCAAAATCTCTTTATGATGTATTCTGTTTATGGTCACTTGTGTCCACCTTCCTTAGGTGTGTTCTACCTCTGCAATGCTAGCTAACAGATTTAAAGGTGAGAGGAGTGAAGTCTTAAGTTATTCAGACAGGAAGTGTCAGATGCTTGTAACTTAAGAATGGTATGTACTCTTGTCCCATTTCAGAGTTTTAAAAAGAGTTGTTTCATATGCTGCCTCTGTATATTGCAAATAATATGCTGAGGAAGGTCTAGTTCTCTTTCAAATATATGTTCT
This sequence comes from Bradypodion ventrale, assembly GCA_035047345.1. Classification (NCBI taxonomy): domain Eukaryota; kingdom Metazoa; phylum Chordata; class Lepidosauria; order Squamata; family Chamaeleonidae; genus Bradypodion; species Bradypodion ventrale. The sequence continues at coordinate 113,810,940 of JAWDJE010000005.1, read as the reverse complement.
ATTTCTTTTACCTAGCTTATTCTTTTGATATTTATTTTATTTATTTTTTTATTGTTAAATTTCTATACCACCCACTCAGCCAAAGCCGACTCCGGGCGGTTCACACAGTGGGTAAAAACAGATAAAAACAGATAAAAACCAGCAATAGGAACCCACCCCTAAAAAGAGAGAGGGGTGCAGGAACCGAAGAAACCATGGGGCAGGCATCCTCCCCTATTAACCACCCAATGGAAGCCACCCCTCCACCTGCACCCCAAACTTGGCCCGCCAGCCAGGTTTTTAGTTCTTTTCTAAAGGATATCATCAGGTGCCCACCCTCTTTGTCCAGATACTGTGATCAGAAACAGAAATATATTTCTAAAATCCTTTTTTGGTGAGATTTGGTAGCAGCAATGGCAGCAATAGCTGAAATGGTTGTCAAAGTTGACTACAATTACTAAAGGCTATGGCTGCCTTTTGTCTTGAAAATTTGGATAATTAGGGTAGATGTTCTGTTTTGTTTTGTTCTTAATCTGATCTTCTCTTTCTTCATCCCTTTTCAGCAAGAAGATAAACTAGATCACAAACAATACTTTATCCATCCAGTCAGGACAAGCTTTAACTTGGAGTTGGAACTTTTTATAATACCATTAGAGAAAGAGAGAGGGAGGAAAGAATAATGAGAGTAGAGACTGACAGTGTAGTAAGATGGATATACCTGTAACTGCCTCTATAAAGTAGATATGGAGCAATTAAAGTTCCTTCCCTGCTGATGGGGCATTTTCCAAGTTGTAACTATAAAACAGTTTAAGTTGCTGTCTTCTTAAATCTTTGCTTTTAAAAAAATGGATTATTATTCTGCAGGTAGGCAGTGCCTTGAAAGGTTGAGATAGGAATGTGAGCCAATGAGATGAGACAGTAGACTTTGCCCAGTAGGTGCTCTCTTTATAACCTGTAGCTCCCAAGCCACCGGGATATCTCTCTGAATCCTTCATTGTCTTGGAAAGAAGAAAGAGGTGAGTGAAAGGAACTTGGATCTGAAACTTTCCATTCCCTTTACAGTTTCATTGATATTTGTCTGCCAGGTTCTCCCCTGGCTGCTTGACTGAGAGCAGTCTGAGGCTCTGATGTAAAGGATATGAATAATATATGGCTGAAATCTGTTTTGTTTGTTTTTTCACCTGAGCACAAGATAAGATGTTATAAAAGGCGAAGTGGCACTTAAGAATGTTATATTCCTAAGGACCAAACATATTAAGAGCAAGAAGCTCTTATTAGTGAAGACATTTACAATCTGAAAGCATTTTTTAAAAGGCTAAATGTTGTGTTGAATTATTTAGTTTCTTTTTAAAGATGCTCCTTCTTTTCTTAAATCAATCATTCTTCTTGTTTTAGTCACTGGGATAACACAGTCAGAGCAAATCTGTCACAACCTCTCAAGGCTCTTTGTTAAAAATACATGTTCTGCAAATTGTTTTGATGCACTAAGACAAAATAGGCTGCTTTAGTCTAATGTTAGCTTAATATACAAGTAGAGATGTTTACTGAGTTCACAGGAATAGATTCTTCTGTTACATTTGAGTTCTTTCTAGATTGAAGCTGTCATTGTGCTTTCTTTCCTGAGATCTTTTACTTGGGATATATTAGATTTGTTTATAATAATTATTTTATTTATTTATTTATTTTTCACGCTTATATATTATTATTATTATTATATATTAATTATTATTCAGATTGCCAATTGCATGATTTTGGAGGGCATAAAGAGAAATTGGCTAACTTGATACTTTTAACTGGATCTTTAGTTGCTGAGGAGAGTAGACTTTTGAACTCTACAAAAATCTTATTCAGTAAAGCAATTAGAAAACACAAGATGAATATTTAATTTATGAATAGTGTATTTCACCTCACTTGCATTGGGATTATAGGGCTAAATTTAAATGCTCATTCCTTTTTCTGTAGTCCCAGGGATGTCAGTGAAGCAAGAAAAACTTGTCTTAGCAATTTTAAATTGACACAAGCACTATTCAAAGTTAGAACTTGTTCCCTCATGTAGAGTGTTGTCATGTCAGTGACATCACATGAAGTGCTGGGATGAAAGAGCTGCGGGAAAAACAAAGCAACCTACTAATGAATTATAAGATTTTGTTTTTAAAAAACCAAGTCTTCCAGACTATTGTTGTAATACTGTGATAGTTAAGGTAGGCTCTCACTTGTTACAAAGCTCTCTTACCTTGAAGCTGTTTCCTGTACTGTATTATGCTACTTCTGCAGTTTAGAAACATCAAATGCTGTGTGTCTATAATGACTCAGATAGGCCAGCAAGTTGGCAGTTCAAGACTTGGATACTGCATAATGGAAGGAGCGCATGTCTCCGTCCCAGCTATTGACAACCTAGCAGTTAGAAAGCAAGAAATTTCAAGTAGATAAATAGGGACCACTTCAGTGGGGAAATATCTTGGGGACATGAAAGGAGGCTCATTCAGGCATCCCGAGTGGAGTTTCTCCAGAAAAAAATCCTTTCAACCCAGAATAATTTCTGACATAATTATTGTATCTTTAATAGCCTATTTTTGTTTTCCAAGTACTTTATCAAGCAAGAGTGAAGGACTGAATGAGAGATTGGCTTTAGATTGTGAAGAACTTTCTTCATATCCTTGCTCAACAGCAAAGACTGCTATTTTACCAAATACTGTACTAACCTTATCTCTCAGCCTAACTTAAATCTGGGGGTTGCTGGAAGAGAAAGGTTTATGCTCTCTAGAATTCATGGAGATCATTGTATAGCTAATAAATAGTTAAGCTGAGATTCGCTTAAATTGTTATTAACTCATTTTCATAAATGTGAAAACTGGCGGAAGAAAAATGGCTTTTTCAAAACTCATCTATGGCTGAACTGGATGTTATATGCTTGTTGCTACACAAGTTAAAAGTTGTGTGATTGCAATCAATGAGCATACCTTGCTTTGCTTTATGTGTGGTCATCAGGAGTTTAGTGTGCATTCTGGGATGCTAGGAGGTAATTATGAAGCTTCTATGAGCCCTGGAGGTGCAGTGGTTAAACTGCTGTTCTGCAACCAAAAGGTTGTGAGTTCAATCCTGATGAGGGATCAAGGTTGACTCAGCCTTCCACCCTACTAGGGTCAGTCAAATGAGTACCCAGCATGTTGGGGGCAAAATACTCCTTAACTTGTGAACCGCCCAGAGAGTGCTCTAAGCACTATCGGGCAGTATATAACTGTGATTGTTTTGCTTTGCTTCTTCTTCTTCTGTGTCTAGGCCAGATGTGAAACTGCCAAAATGAAGGCACCTTTTGGTGAGTTCATTCTGCAGTTTCCTTCACCTAACCCAGCGTGAGAAAGCTTAGCTGTGAACACAAGGTTGCTGTTACCAGGGTACACCTGATTGTGGTTTAAAAATAGCACAATCTTCGAGGAGGCTCTTTCTGTGTATCCCACTATGTACCTGAGACAGTAACAGGTTTTCTTTTTCTCATTACTTGGTAACGGTAGCATCTGGGGCATCAATATAGATCTCCTAAATTTGAATAAAATGACGTACACATGTAATACCATTGATACACGAAATGCCAGTGATTCTTCTGCTTGATTCCATGGGGCCAATAATTACAGTGCATTGGAACAAAAAGCAATTTAGAAAGCTGGACTACTGGCGGATGCTCTGGTGAAAGGGCAAGGCCAGGTTTACCAGGAGAGACAGTGAGACAACCGCCTTGAGTAATAGATGTAGCTAGCTCAAAAAAAGCTGCAGATAGAACTCTCACTGCAGGGTACTGCAGTGGCTCAAGTCGCTAAGACGCTGACTGGGAAGCGGAAGGTCAGCAGTTCGATTCCCGAGTACTGCAGGACGGAAATGAGCTCCTGTCTTCATCCCAGCTCCTGCCAACCTAGCAGTTCGAAAGCAAGAAATTGCAAGTAGATAAATAGGGACCACTACGGTGGGAAGGAAACAGCATTCCGTGCGCTCCGGTGTCTAGTCATGCCTGCCACATGACCACGGAAACATCTGCAGAAGCAGACAGCGCTGGCTCTTCGGCTTAGAAACAGAGATGAGCACTGCACCCTAGAGTCGGATACGACTGGCTTTCGAGCAAGGGAAACCTTTACCTTTACTAGAACTCTATAATGAAAATTTATTTGGGCACAGACCCATTTTTCTTTGCATACAGTGGTACCTCATACAATGATTTTAATCCATTCCACGGGTCTCATTGTTGTACGAAATAATTGCTATACAATGCATGCATCGTATAGCAATTTTCCCTATGGGATGCATCGTACAACAATTATTATTTTTTTGCTAAGTGGTTTTTTCCCATTAAAAATTGTTGTACGATTTTTTCCACAGGGAAAATAGTTATGCGGGATGCCATTTCCCCCCAAAACCTAATTGTTATGCGATTTTGTTGCTATATGGGGCGACTGTTGTACGAGGTTCCACTGTATATTTATCTCAGAAAAGCAATGCAAACTGATGATTCTAGATGAGTAATAATGATAGATAAAGTGCATGTTGCAGAAAAGCAAATCTGATCTGACAGTCTGCATGGAATTCACTTCTTACATCTGACAAATAGTTTGAATGATCTTTCCTTTTCCAACACATGGTGTGGACGGTTCACTGTGCTTGCAGAATATTTGGTTTACATTTTCTTTTCAGGATTAAAAAAATACAGTAAAGATAACCAAAATTTGGTAAACAAAACAAAATCAAAACAATGACAGTGGCAATAATACCCAAGTTAAAAGCGTCAATAAGACTATCAATCTAAAACAATCACCCAGAAAGTGGAAAGCCTCTTCCTCAGCATAATGTCATGAGCAGCCAGTAGACCAGAAATAAGTACAGTGGAACCTCAGTTAACAAATTTAATGCATTCTCTGGGACCTTTTGTACTACAAAAAATTTGTAAAGCAAATTTCCCATAGGAATCATACCTGTCAAGTTGCCGGTGTCCAAATATGGGAAGGTTTCCGGGTGCCGGCATTGGCATATGCGCGCCGCTGCCTCTGACATCTGACATTACTGTGCATGCGTGCCCGTCAGAGGCAGCGGTGCGCATGCGCAGTAACCCCTTTCCTGGCCATTCAAATATGGGATGACGGTGGGAAGGAGCATGACGGAGTGGTGAATTACAGGAAATCACAGCCAAAATGGGATACTTGACAGGTATGATAGGAATGCATTAAATGCAATTTCCCATAGGAATACATTGAAAACCAAAATTTGTTAACCAAAATGCAGTTTCCCATAGGGATGCACTGAAAACCAATTAAACTGTTCCAGAAAAAAATTGTTAACCGAGCCACTGTTTTCTATAGATTTCCTTTTGTTATGCGATTTTTGTGTTAACTGAACTGTTTGTTAAGCAAGGTTTCATTGTACTCAGAATATCAATCTATACCTATAAAAAGTGGCATTAACCGTTAGGTTCATTCAAAAGCTCCCGCACCCGGCCCAACCATCCCTGACCGAGCCCTCCGCACTCACCTTAACCCCCACCTTCCCAACACCGTGGGGGTCTGGTGGTCGCCAGTGGGGCAGTCACCCCACGAATGCGACCAAAAAATAAAACTACGAGTCCCAGAGTCCTCAGCACTGTGCAACCCCTCAGCCAATCAGGCTGAGGGACGTGAGCGCAGAGGAGGCTGGGAAAGCGCGGCACATGACTTAAAAAAAAAACGCCGGGAGGGAAAGACTTTGAAATACCCAGCTGGAGCCAGGAGGTAAGTGGGTCAGTGGGGGTTAGGGAGGGGAGAGGCACGTCCCCAGTAACCATACCGCCCCCAGCCCCACCACCTAGCCCCTCCTTCCTAACCCCCACTGACCGCACTCACCTTTCTGGCTCCGGCTGGGTATTTCAAAGTCTTTCCCTCCCTGTACGGCCTTCTACATAGGGAGAAGCACCGGCCTCTCCTTCGTCTCTGTGGGCGCCATGGCCTCGATACCTGCAGGGATGAAGGACAGGCCAGTGCTTCTCCCTTACATTCCCAGTCAACCCAGAGAGAATGAGTCCTTCTCTTCGGGAGGCAAAGGCACCTTTGCCTCCCGGAGAGAAGGAATCCACAACACGGAGAGGCTTTGCTTCTCTCTGGGTTGGCTGAGAACTGAACTTTCATCCCCAGCCAACCCAGAGAGAAGCGAGTCCTTCTCTTTGGGAGGCCTTTGCCTCCTGGAGAGAAGGAATCCACAACACGGAGGGGCTTTGCTTCTCTCTGGGTTGGCTGGGAACGGAACTTTCATCCCCAGCCAACCCAGAGAGAAGCGAGTCCTCCTCTTCGGGAGGCAAAGGCACCGTAGCATGGGGGTGGGGAAAGAGGATACCCCTCTCTTCCCCCCTGACCCATGCTTTGGCGAGGCAGCGGGGAAAAATTATGTTTTCCCCCACAGCCTCGGAGCCTAGCACAAGCCGGCCAGTAGCTTGGGGGGGAGGGTTACCCCCTCTTTCCCCCCCAACCCAGGCTATGGCAAGGCACCGGCTGGCCCCCCTATAAGAAATAAAACACAAATAATACATAAATAAATAAATAAATAACCCCCCCACCCTACCCCAACGCAAGGATTTAATGCGGCCTGGCCAGCAAGGCAAGGCCACGTTAAACCCTCCTAACCCACCCCACCCCACTCTCTCTCTCTCTCTCTCTCTCACACACACACACACACACAAAAACTCTTACCACAGCACCACCTTTAGGCCGTAAGAGTAAAAACAATCAAAAACAATTTAAAAAAACACCAAACACAGTACTCTTAAGCACAGCCCCACCTAGAGGCCCCAAGAGTAAAAACAGTCAAAATAATTAAAACAAAATAAACAATACAATAAATAAACAAATTCAAAGAAAGTCAAAAACAACAAATTCAAAACACCACTACCCAAACCACCCCTATCAAAAAAACAAAAACAAAAAACACACCCAAAAAACCAGTCTGGGCACCAATATGCTAGTTCAAAGATAAGGAGGAGGAGAAAGTAACAACAACAAAAATACAGCCCTTCCTCAGGCTTTTTAAAAACACCACATTCTGACTATATGGTGAAACCAAATTAAAGATGAAAGCAGATGTACTTCCCTGAATGTTGACACTGTGACTGAAAGGTCTTGTCCCTCATATTACTCATCTGTAACTCAGCTGGGGTGGTCTATGGGCTGAGATGGTGGGGGCCTCACTCCACCCTGGAAGGGTTAGGCTCCTCACCTGCTTGGATAAATGGACTATAATTTGCCTCAATCAGGTGGGGACCTCTAATGTTGATCCAAACCTAATGAAGAGAAAAGTGCTTAAAATGCCTTTGTATGAAGACACAAGAGTCTAAATGTAAGAACTAGCACCATGAACAGAATCCAAAGAGAGAATGAGTGATTAATTTGGGCAAGAATAGTAGGCATCATCTAGCCGCTCAAGGGTGGCCAAACTACGGCCTGTGGGCTAGATCTGGCCTGCATCACCAAATCATCTGGCTCACGCTGCCCGCACCGCACCGCTCCTGGAAGTGGAAATAAAATGCAGCTGTGCATGTGCAAAAGCCATGTGACCAGCCTGCCGCCCGAAAAGTTTGGCCACCTCTGATCTAGCCCAACTTCATATACTAGTTAATCAGCAAGATATTGGATAAATTATATGCTTTTCAAGTGTTATCCCTGTGTACTGAACACATTACAGTTCTCCAGGTTGTAGCTTACTAAAGTATATGTGTTGTTCTGCAAGTGCAAGGGCCATCTCTTGCATTAAAAGTGAGTCATAAATTGGGGTGTAGGTGTACAGGTTCAGCCCTCCTCATCCTGGATAGGAAATGTTAGCATGTAATTAAAATGTCTTGCAGTATCAAAAGGAGGCACAAAGCTGGGCTCTGAAATATTATGAAGCAGAACTGGTTCTGTAATTGAAACGTGGTTCCTATTTGTTTGGTCATGCTAATGTCTGACAGAATCTTTGAGACTGGTGTTATATTCAATATACAGCATTTTAACCTGACTTTCATTGCTCCTCTTCCTTCACAGACTGTCTTGCAAAGTGATTAAAATGTAAGAAAACCAAATTTCAAAAACTAAACAAAAGAAAAAAAAGAAACCAGAATAATCATTCTGCATTATTTTGGGGTTTTTGAAATGTTATTTTCTTATGTTTAAAACACTGTGCAAGTCCCAACACCCCATCCAGACTAGAATGAAAGTGATGAGGTCATATTTATCCAAAGGTCACTATTGAGACTGCTCTGTGCCTTATATGTTGTCTGTAATGTCTAGGCAGGTTCATGCGGGTCAGATGATGGCGGATCTTTGTATAATGTGGTCCCAGACTGTTTAAGGTTTTTATATCCAAAGCCAGCATATTGTATCGGGCCAAGAATTAAAAATTAACACCCAATGGCCAAAATCTTAGTTGAAATTTTATGCCAGTGCAATGCAAATGTGAATAACTTTAGGTGGGGAAATGCCTTTGTCACATTATTTGTTGTGTACCAAGACATGCAACTCAGTGTCCAGCAGATAATGTCTTCATCGACTTATTAGATTGTGGCAATTCAGTGCCAAAAATAATACAGTAATACCTCATACAAAGTCCGCTTCGTACAACATCAAATTCATACAACATCACCTGATTCCTTGAAAAAAGTTGCCTCATACAAAGTCGCTGTAACTTTGTATGAGGCATTGGGGTTTTTCTCAGGTTGCATTTTGCCTAGGCGTATAAATGGCAGAATGCATGCATGCATTGCTCTTGTGGGTTTTGCACGAGGCGAAGAGTGTTTAGGGATGGTTTTGAGTGCAATTTTAATTGGTGTTTGCTGCTGTTTGGATGATTAACACTGTGCTGCATGATGGGACATGTTGGCACCCATTTTGTCCTTGCTTCCATCCAGTAATTGTTTACATTAGCTTGTACAAAATGGATAATCGGCTGCATGGCTGCAGATTAATAATACTGTGTTGCATGATGGGACACGTTAACTTTTAAACCTGCACTTCATAAAGTTTTCAAAAGTTAAAAACTTGTTGTACGGTTTGTCCCCTAAAATCAGGGTTGTTTGACATGTTTTTGTAATGTATTTAGCCTTTAGACAATGATTTCTTAAAGTTCTATTAGTTTCCTGTCTGTTTCCTTGAGTTTGCCCTGAAGTCTCTGCTGTTACAGTACAATGTATCTCTATGGAAACGAAGTTGTACGAGGCATCGCGGCAAGGATTTAGACGTTGCATGAGGCATTGCAGCTAGGATTTTGCATGCCTCATACAAAATCCAAATCCGTATAAAGTCCAAACTTGTGGAACCAAGTTTGGATATTGTATGAGGTATCACTGTACATATAAGTGTAACTAATAGTACGTAGACCATCTTGTAATGATTTGAGCACCAAAGTCTCTTAAGGATACTAGATGCAGTGCTCTATATCAGCTGCAGTTTCTGAACAATCTTCAAAGACAGGAGTACGTAGCATACATTAAAGCATAACCAAAACATCTCATTGTAGCTAGGTCAGTTTTCTCTTTAGCTATATAATCAGTCTAAACTAGTCAAAAGCACTCTTGGGAAACTATGCCATCTGCACCTCTGTATGCTTTGCTTCCAAATCTTGACCCTTCATGTGTCATGTGATCCCACTAGGAATCAGATCTAAGCCTTCATTCAAATTAGCAGATTTTGAAATCCACTTAACTTCTTTTCTACCTGGATTATAGTTTATTATATTATGTCTCAGTAATGCTAATTTCAGATTTCAGAGACCTGGGTGTGCACACAGATACTTACATTGCAGGCGGCGGATATGTTCCTAAACTACAACAAACAGTGTGATAAAACCAAAATACAATTTCAGATATATTTTTGAAAGATACAATATTTTTCTGGGTCTGTTTTGTAGTTTCTTAATAACAAGGAGACATATGAATGTCTAACTCAGGAGTTCTCAACATATGGCATGCAGGCTGGATCTGGCCCATGGTGCCATTTCATGTGGCCCATTGCTCTTGCTGCCACTGCTGGAAGCAGCAGAAACAGCTGTAAATGTGTCCGTGACTGTCGTAAATGCATAAAAATGCATTTACAACAGCCACGTCTGCATTTTATGGCAGTGTTTACAGGGTTTACAGTCCGGCCCACTCAACTGTCTGAGGAAGTGTGACCTGGCCCACAGCTTTAAAAGGTTGAGAACCCCTGATCTAACTGCTCACTGAGTTAATAAGTAGTTGAGTTTGAAAGAAATTGGTCCTTCTACCTGTTCATTCCCCTGTAATTTCAAATTTTCCAATATCAGGTTGCATTACTGTACTTATTCTGAGCACAGTTCTGTCTTTCACTGGACCGTCATGGATGGCAAGGTATAAACAATGCTTTGTAGTCTCATGCAAGTCTTTAGATTCTATACCTCTTTGTATTAAAACCACAGACCACAAACACCATCCCATCTCGAAGAAGAAAAATCTTGGGAAATCTAACCCAAAAATATTTATTCCTGGCATAAACTCACTGAGCCACTGGTGGAAAAAACAGAGTAGGCTACTACACTTTGTCCTTGTAAAGTATGTCAGGGTTGGTTGTTGTTTTTTGAAGCCACAGGATGGACAGGTTGTTCTGATTCATATCTTAAAGCTATCAGTAGTTCATTACAACACATTTCAACTGGAAAGCATACCAAACATGCTCTTTTGGTGTAGGTTTCACCATTTCATTTTCCCTCACACCTGGCACGTGTGTTCTGCTTTGTGCTGTGATAACATGCCTCTCATGTGCCCCTATTAGGTTTTGCCATCTGTGCAAGGGTAAATATTCTTCTCAGCTAGGTTCTCATCTGTCTTCCCCTCTCCCAATCTTCTATTGAAGCCTTGCCTTCACCACATGTTGTGTCCAAGCATTTTTTATTGTTATTTGTGTGTCAGCTTCGCCGGAAGTCTAAGGCGAAGCTGCGTGCCATTTTCCAAAGGCGCGTATTTCAAAAAAGCAGCCTAGATCACTGATTTGCTGTATTGAATGTTCCTGCTTCTCTGGGAGCCCGTCGAAATGTATCTTCTTCTTGTAACAGCCAACTCCACTGTATATAAGCAGGCCACTGTGTACATATTCCCCAGTCCGGATCATGAGCTGAATAAAGATCACTGTTGTTAACCCAATCCTGATGGTTAGATTACTTATTTGTCCGGACTCAACATCACACCATTGTGGAATCTTGCTATTTCACGCTTACTGTTAATTCACCTCCAGTAAACGTACTGTACTCTTATTCTCTCTCCTTGACATTTGTTGTGCATGTTTCAGACCATTTTTTTACTCCCTACTCTGTGGGTGTGGTGTGGTAGGCGTGGTCAGGGGAAAGCCCTGTGTTACACCCGAATTAGGAGTACAGTAATACCTCATACAAAGTCCGCTTCATACAACATCGGATTCATACAACATCGCTTAATTCCTTGAAAAAAGTTGCCTCATACAAAGTTGTGCACCTTTGTATGAGGCATTGGGGTTTTCCCAGGTTGCATTGTGTCTGGGAAGTATAAAAGGCAGGACACATGCATGTATTGCTCTTGTGGGTTTTGCATGAGGCGAAGAGTGTTTAGGAGTGGTTTTGAGCACAATTTTGGATTTTTTCGAATTTTTTCGTCAGAATTTTTAGAAGCATTCCTGGGTTTTTTGCAGCATTCTTCAGGTTCTTGGACCAACAGGGTTGTTTGACATGTTTTTGTAATGTTTTTAGGCTTTAGACAATGATTTCTTAAAGTTCTGTCAGTTTCCTGTTTCCTTGACTTTGCCCTGAAGACTGTGCTGTTACAGTACAATGTATCTCTATGGAAACGACGTTGTACGAGGCCTCGCGGCAAGGATTTGGACGTTGTATGAGGCATTGCGGCTAGGATTTTGCATGCCTCATACAAAGTCCAAATCCGTATAAAGTCCAAACTTGTGGAACCAAGTTTGGATGTTGTATGAGGTATCACTGTACTTTATTTCAAAGCTTGGATGGGCGGGGCCAGTTGGAATTTCTGCTACCGGTTCTGGTGAACTGGGGTGAACCTGCTGAATCCTATCATTGTTTCAGATTAATATGTTGGTAAAATAGTGTGAATGCTGAACACAATATAACACCTTGTACCAGGGCAGTAGCCAGGGGGTGGCCAGGGTGGGCAATGCCCACCCTGAGTTAGCAGTTTGCCCGCCCTCAAACTCCCAGCTGGTTGTGTGTGTGTGTGTGTGTGTGTGTGTGTGTGTGTGTGTGTGTGTGTGTGTACACACCCACATCTAGAATCCTGGCTACGTCCCTGCCTTGCACCAGGTCCAGGCTGCATTATTTGTTCGATAAGTTTAACTTAATATGATGGTGCTATAATGACATTGTGACAGAACTGAGAAAATAGGGAAAATAGGAAGGACTGAACATAGCAATCTTACATTAGAAGCACTTCTGTGTATATAACTAGTAAATGCTTGCCCAGATGTTAGTAAAAAAACAGCATATGCCAGCAACAAAAGGAACAACTAATGCCATCAAATTGATATACTTCAATTGACAACTGCAGGAAAGGGACTTCAGGGTAGATTTGAGACTATGCTATCACCTCACATTTAGTCTATGACTTCAAAAGCCATTTGGCTCAGAGATACAAATGGGGCAATAGATTATTCCTCTAAAAGAAAGATGCCAAATGGATATTTGTCTGTATACACTACTCATATATATTCAAGGTGTTAAAATTGAATGGGCCATTAAAGTATATTATGGAACTTGTATGTTAATGAGTTGGCTTTGTCTCACTCAGAAGGAGGAAGGGACATTGTCCAAGAGTTATGCTTGCGTGGGAGGAATGCTGACTAAACCTGCTGTTCTTTTTGCTGTTCTTTGAAGCTGTGCCAGGAAGAAACATATGCTGAATGTGTTCCAAAATTAACCCATCTGGTGTTAATAAAGATAGGCTAACTAGTTGTGTTGTTTTCTGGTGTGCTTTCCTGGAATGTTCATAATTATGTTTCTGTACTTTGTTCCATAATTTGAGGAAATCCTTTGTAACTGTGTCAAATTTATTTGCCTTTTGCATTCTTAACATTTCCCCCTCTATCTTCTTTTAATAAAATATTGTACAAAAATCATTTCAAACAACTATCTGGATTTCTGGCTCAGAAGGTTTTGGGACTTAGATCAAGGTCTTGCCTTAACAAATTACTGGAGATTTTAATATTCTTTTAGTGGGTATGGTGGTAGTGATACCCTTGCAGGTAGAACTTTTGCTTCTCAAAACCTATTCTTGTAGGTTTTTTTTTATGATTTTGAACTCCCTGGAACATGGCCAAGTCCAAGGTAGACTAGGATGCTGGGAGAATATGGTGCCAATCAGTGTCTATTTGTAATAATCACAACTGACACTTTGGGTCTCAGCCACACCAAGAGAAGAAGGTTAGTGTGATTGAGTGACTATAGAAGAGAGCCCCTGGCTGTGAACTGTGACAGACATGATACAACTGGAACATGGTGTTGTCATGAATGATCACAATCCATCTCACTCTGTTGGCCAGCATAGGAATAAAGGAAGTGTGTGCGTGCATGTATGTGTGTGTCATGTCGCATGCAACATACACATGAGCAGAAGGATGATAGTGATCACAGGCATAGTATCTCTTGTAGCAGAGGTCGAAGTCGGGGGCCGGGTCACACTCTCTCAGATAGTTGAGGGGGCCAGACTGGTGGTCCCCCCTGCCATAAACACTGCTGTAAAACACCTCCACGGCTGTTGTAAACACGTTTAGGACAGCCGCAGATGTGTTTTATGGCCGTTTACGTCTGTTTATGCCACTTCCAGCAGCAGCAGTGGAAGCAAGGGTGTGTGTGTGTGGGGGGAGGGACTGGATAATTTTGGCCCATGGGCCAGATCCAGCCTGTGGGCCATCAGTTGCCGACCCCAGCCTTATAAAGTCCCTTAACATATTCACATGGGGGTCTTTGACATTGCAACAATGTGTACAAACTTGAAGACCAAAGAAAGAGGGGAAGAATAAGATAATGGTGGAAGGGGGGACTGGGATATGTCATGGTAGGAGCCCCATTAGAAGGTAAATAGCATATGGTAGAGACGTCTAGAGCTATTAAAAGCCATTTGGAACACACTTAAGTCATAGGTTTCAGACCTTATTGAGTTAAGTGAGAACAGTATCAGCAGATCATTCCCCCAGTATAAACAGTGGGATATAAGGCCAGAAGCACACATTACCCTCAAATCACTGTCGGTGCTAAATACATTTTGCTGATTCACATGATGTATGCCTTACTGTGCTTTAATGTAGTGCTCATTGGGTACCATTTTAAAAATCACAATATGGTTTCAGCCAAGCAAGAAAGTCCTTCTTCTTCTGCAAGACTTATATGTCTGTCTTGCTTTAGTGTTTGGGAATCAAGACAATGGAAATGGCTGTAAGCTAGCCTAGCACATCTTTATTGCATGGAGTACAGTACAAACATGTGGTAATGGCGGACAAACAGCTCTTTTTATACGGTGGCTATCCAATTGAATATGGCTCTTCGACAGGCATTGGCTGCTGTCCAAGTGACGTCATCCTTGGTCACGCCTTTCTTGTCCAGGTGAGGTGAGCGCGGGAATCTTTCCCGCGCAGCTGAAGGCATTTGAGTAATGTGAACCATGAGAGCTGGGCGCTCGCTATTGCCCCCGGTGGCCACTAGCTCGTGTCCTCATACAGAAGGTTACAGTGTTACCTGTACCCATTCGTGTGGTTACAAATACATTCAATACACTACATTCAATACACAACACTTGCCCAGTGGGCAGCTGGATGGCAGTGGTGGCACTGGCAGGAACAAGAGTGTCTTCAAGAGTTGAAGAAACCCATGATGCCATTGCTGCTGTCAAGCTGCCCACTGGACAACCCAAACCTGTGGAGGAGGAATGGTAGCTTTTTCCACATAGAGCAAGAATGGAGCTGCTGTCTACTCTACAGGCAAAAAATTGTGCTGGCTAGCCAGTACTAGCTGGCTAGTGTTGTTCTTACTTGGGAAGGGGGAGAATGGATGACAGCTGGAACGTTTTGCTCCAGATTACAGATAACCTGCAGTAAAAAGCTTATAGCAGGTTATCTGTAATGTGTCGTTCCAGCCTACATTTGAATGAGGTGATAGGAGATTGAGAGCTCAGGGACATAGGAACCAAAAGCGAAGGGCAGCACGGTAGCCAAGCTCTCTCGCTTCATTGTATTTCTATAGCATTTCAAAGAAATGAATGGAGAGTCAATCATTTTCTTATGCATAGCTGAGGGGCTTTTATCGCGCTATGACCATACCTGTCAAGTTTTGAAAAATTTCTGTAACCCCCCCGTATTTTACACTCTTTCCCGCCGTCATCCCGTATTAGTTAGACTGTAATTAGACTGGAGTTAGACTGGAGGCCAGCACAGGATACGCATAGCTATCCAGTTTACTCTTTTGGCCAGGAAATTTCCCTTATTTGACAGAAATTTCCCAAAACTTGACAGGTATGGCTATGACCCAATACGAGAAATGTGCTTGCTTGTCTCATTTATTCATAGGCCACTGTTCTCCCCATGAGTCTATGAATTATCAAAGTCATATGAATGAAGTCAGAAGGTCACCTGTACTATTGTTTCACAAAGAAGGAAAGAAATGGGAGATGAACCTGGGGCATAGGAAGGCAAAAGAATATAATTGCTGCTAAATGATTCTCAAAGTATCTGCAAGCATATTCTCACAGTGCTGACAGTTGTCCTGCCAGATTAAGTTGAAAGGATTATAGCCATTGAACTAAATGCCCTCTAAAATACACATTCACCTCTTCACACAATTATAACATTGTTACAGCTGTAATGGTTGGCTGGTGTTGTTCCTTGTTCAGCATGTTCTCAACTGCCAGTTGGATAGCCAGGGGCTATTATTTGATCAATCCTTACACCAAAGAGGAGGGTCTTGTACCTCTTCCAACTAGAATAGTTTCCTTTATACACTCCATGTTGAACAGCCTAGGTCTGATATGCATTAAAGATGCTTCAGGTTATACAATCCTAAACAGGAAGATTAAATTTAATTTTGCTTTTTAAAAAAATAATAATCAGTGCATAGTCCTTGTCAATACTAACAGCATTTGACTGCACACCTATTTTCAATGCAGTGAGTTCAGTGAGGAGGACTTACAAGTTGCTGTGCCGGATCAGTCCCAAGTCCATATGATCTAACATTCTGCTTCAAAGAGTTGCCTTTGAGATATCCCTTATTACTCACAAATAGTGCAAGAAGGTGATAGCCATCTCTTGTCTATTGCAAAACAACAATCTTCATGTTCATAGAATATTAGAATAGTTAAAGAAGCAAGAACAATGAAAAATATTGTTCCATTGTCATGTTTTCTGTTAAAGATAAAATTGACTCTCGATCATACTGAGATATCCAATGCACTTTCAGGTTCTGGTTTATTGGATAGTTTCAGTTGGTTAGGCTTAATGACATTGGCAAGGCACTTCCATACTGCAATGCCACCAACTCTTACATCCTATCCTTTTCTGTCTTGGCTGTTACAAAAGATGTAACAGTGGAATGGGCCACTCACATTCTTAAGGCACCAGTTCAGGAGAGATGTAAGCCCTCCTTTCTGAAAGAAATCATAATTTGGCCTGTTCCTAAGAAAACCAACATAGCAATGGATCACCTTAATAACTATAGGTCTGTTGCTAATGTTTCTTTTATGGCTAAGTTAAATAAACTGGTTGTGGCTGACCAGCTGCAAGTGTTCTTAAAAGAAATTGATAGTCTAGATCCATTTCAATTAGGGTGTAGGCCATGCCGCAGCACTGAAATAGCACTGGTCTCTCTGCATGATGACTTCCTAAGGGAGGCTGACAGGACTCGGGAGTGTAACCCTATTGGTCCTCCTGGATCTTTCACAGTGGCTTTGATATCATATACCATGGCACCTTTCTGAGAAAGCTATCCAATTTGGAGACTGGTGGTCTTGTGTTTTGTTGTTTCTGGTCTTTTCTCAATGTCCTTTCTCAGATGGTGCAGCTTGAGGATGTGGTTTTGAGCCATCCCTTGGGCTCTTTGCTTTGGGATTCCACAGAAGGCAGTCATCTATCTCAACAGTGCTCTTTAACACCTATATGAAACTGCTAGATGAGGTCATCTAGAGTTCTGGAGTTCACTGCCATTAATTTGCAGAAAGACAACTCTATCTCCTTTTTTCTTCTGCATAGGATGCTGTCCAGGTCCTTCAGCACTTCTTGGCATCATTAATGGACTGGAGAAGGGCCAATGAATTGAGGCTAAATCATGATAAAATGGAAATCTGTTGTTGAGAGGCTCAGCTGACTAAGTCTAAACAGGATTACACTCTCCCTGAAAGATGAAGCTTGCAACTTGGGAATGCTTCTGGACTGACATACTCTATGGAGTGCAAATCTATGCCATAGTCAGGATTGCCCTTTTCCAGCTGTAGCTGATTGCCAAGTTGCACACCTATCTAGACAGGAAATCCCAAACTACATTGGCATATGCAATGGCAATCTCAAGAATAGATTATTCTAATACTTAGAAACTTCAAGAGGTTCAAAATCAGCCAGGTTGATTTGAGGGTAGATAGGTTTCGTTATAATCCTGGTCAGCTTTCATTAGCTCCCTGTTAGTTTCTGGGTCCAATCCAAGACACTGGTTTTGACTTACAAAGTTCGAAACAGCTTGGAATTTTGATATCTGTTTGAACGTCTCCTCCAAAGAACTTATGTCAGTTTCACTCATTCCTCCCAGGACTTGCTACTAAGAATGGTTTCAATGACAGATGTGAGAAAAGGTTTCAACAAGGAATTGGGTCTTCTTGAAGCTGGTGCCAACTCTATGAAATAGACTTCCACTGGACAGATGCCAGGCCCTTTTCCTTGGTGTATCCAGGAAACTAGTGAAAGCAGAGTTTTTAAAAGTAACTTTTAAGAATGTTATCCCAAAGCTTATGGACCTATAACCTACAGCCTTTACTGTTTTTAATCTTTGGACATCACTGAACGACCATTTTATTGTCACACTTTGGGTGAGTGGGTTGGATAGAGACAAGAGGATGTGGTTGGGAAGGATGTAATAGTTTTAGTATGTACGCTGCCTGCCACTAACGGGTGGTATAGAAATTGAACAGACAGGCAGAATAACCATCTAATATTCATATGCCAGAATCCTATTGGTTGTTTGTATAAAGTTTGCATAGCTTGGCACAGCTAATCACTGCTAAGGTGCCAGAGCACATCTTAATTGAACAATTGTGTGTATGATCCAGTGCATGACTGAGATGCACCCTGGTACCACAGTAATTAGTGGCTGTTAGTTACAGCAAGTTAAACAAATGATACAAGATTCTGGTAATAATATTCCAAGTGAGCTTTTGAATTAAACATTAGGTTGGTGATATGTTAAAATATTACGAAGAAAAGACACTTCTGAATATGACATGGTGTTTTGCTTATAAATCACCACTAAGCTTTCTTTTGGAGAATGCATTCATCCATAAAAGCTCACACTCAACTTTTAATCCTCCAATTTTATATGATGAACCTTTTTAAAAACATTCCTAGAATTACTTTGGAGAGCTTTTGCGTCAGCTTCTCTTTAATGTCCTTTCTCCTCATTCTCTTCCCAGTCACAGGAAGGACATGGCTCCATGGCCTGAACTAGAAGACACAAACGCTGCTAAGTATATTGAGGAGCCTAATTCTAGACAAAATCACATCATGTCTGAAAATGAGGTGAAAAATCCCAAAGGTAAAAAAAGAGAGAAGTATTTAAGACACTTGCTCCTATATCTCTAATGTAAACAGTTTTTGAAACTTTCCAATTATATATTTGATTACTGGTGGTAAACAATTACACTGACTTGCTTATTTGTTACATTAGGTGAAGCAATATCCTTAAAGGATCAACTAGATCTCTTACCTGCATACTCCACTATTGCTTTGACAACTGGACCAGAAGAGGAAAATGATCCATGGAGTATGCCAGTGCTCCAGAATACTGGAGTAAAGTGGTCAGGTGAGGCTTTGTATTCGTCATCAAGAAACTGAAGGTTATTTATAATTTTTCATCTTCTACTACCTGCAGATTATTGAGGAAATGGAAATATGTGGATCTCCAGAGGTAGTCTGATTATACATCATCTGTCACTATTTGTTGTTGTCCAACAATTTCTGGATGGGCCCCTCCAGTTTTCATCCTGAGTATTAACTTTCTTGAGAAACAGACATAGAAGTCCCACAAGATTTCTTTTAAATAATTATTCTGCTTTCTTTTGTCTTTATATTCTCACTAGTGATGATTTTCCATGTAGTTTATTTAATTTTAAAGTAGACTGCTAACAATGTCAGCAAAATAGCAAATCGATATAATACCAACAAAGCTATATTAAAATACAGCACAATTAATTTGTCAGCCAGAATTCTACTGGGGTTTTGTCCCAGCACAAGTGAAGTCATAGGTGTTGCAGAGGCTAAATTAAGCTAATTAAAGAAGTCATGCACCTTGTCATGTGATTACCACTTGACCAGGGACACAGCTGCAATCTTATTATTTAGCTTGTATTAGCTGATAGATTTACATGACTTTGCTTGCAAGAATGTAAAAACCCAATATCATTTTGGTTGCCATATGTCTGATGTTGGACTTAGGAAATGGAGGCCTTCTTTGAGCTTTGTCTGAAGATTGTTTTTTCCTACTTAAATGTTGCAAAGAGATATTTAAAAGCTGCCAGGCAACTTCTAGGACATCTGTTTTCTTTCTCATAAGCAGGTGAACTTTTAGATTTGTTATTAGCCATAACTTGCTACAAGGATTTTCTGTTCTCCATCATCAGCCTTAGAATGACTTGTATAGTTTCCAAGATTTAAGAAGATCAGAAATACTTAGCTTTCACAGTATACTGGCTTGTATCTTCAAACTGTACTTCAGGTCAAAGGTTTAAGTCAGGGATTCCCAACCTTTTCAAGCCAGGGGCTGGGTCACACTCTCTCAGTCAGCTTCGAGGGCTGGGTGGCCATTTTTCTCTGCCTGAATAATGGGGTGGCCATTTTGTCCAGACAGCTTCAAAGGGGCAGCCATTTTGTTTCTCAAATGCCCTTGGAGGGGTGGGGGCAACATGAAATGGTGCCATGGGCCGGATCTGGTCTGTGGGCCTTTGATTTGGAATCCCTGGTTTAAGTCATATGATTAATCAGATGTAAAAACGTTTTCCTGTTGTAAGCAAGGAAGGCAATAAAGATTTATCACGAAACTCGGTAATTTGTTTCAAACAAGTAAAAATCATCTCTGTGTAACCAGAGAGCATAATCATAGTTGTTGGTGTTCCAGCTCTCCAGAACATTACACTCATCTTGGTACATTCAGAATACTACTCAAAGTTATGCCCACCATCCTTTTGGAGAACAAAACATCTGATCACATGGGGGACAGTCCATTTGAATTATTCCAGCCTGAAATAAAAATAAAAGCAACCGGTGGCAGAGAAAAATACTTTGCATTGGGAGCAAATTGTGCTGAACCGGTTCAGATTCTTCTTTTTGTTGTGTGATCAGTTTTTAAAATGGAAATTCATCTTTTTTGAACTCACAACAAATCATAACCTCAATTTAGTTCTCAAAAAGTATGAATTGACTTTAACCTACTATTTCGGTTGGAATTGCTTGCTTGTAGGAATGAAGAGAAAACTTATGATCATCCTTCCTTCCCAAAGTTGAATTTTAGTGTAAACCATTATCCCATGTAATCATTTAAATCATGTGAGGTATAGATGACATATGTTTCTAGTTCTGCTGATTTTTTTTCTTTGTGGTAGTGTTAGAGAAAAATCCATTAACACTTTGCTAATTTTCCAAATCTGATAAATGCATAGAATTTCTATTATCATAAATTTCTAGTCTGAATGTTGCAATATCTATGAACATAAAGGAAAATGAAAATGGCATTGACTATAGTTTTTCTCATTTTGCATTTCCATTAACCACAACGTGATGTGAGAATGAATAATCTCTCAAATATTATCAGGCTTTTAGCACCTCATAAGAACTTTTTAAACTACAGTTAAACTACAGTTAAATTTTAATAGTAGGAAAATTCCTTTGGGTTTATGATCCACAGAGCTCACATCATTGACCATGGATGGCTTCATGGATCTTCTCTAAACTGATACATTATTGAAAACCAGTCCTTAGGTTCAGTGCTGTTTTATACATAAAACTTTGTTTTCTGTTTTGCAGAACTGGATGGGAAAGGCAAAATACTCTGTGTGGTGAAAGGAATTGGAAAGTTGATTATTTTACTTGGATTGCTGTACCTTTTTGTTTGTTCCTTGGATGTGCTTAGTTCAGCTTTTCAGTTAGTAGGAGGTAATACATTTTTTTTTTTTACAAAATATCACATTTAGGTGATATATCCAATTGTATGACATGATTAGCAAATAGCAGTAGCAAGAATCTTTCACCTCTTGCTGCATCTCTGCTCTCAATTATTAGCTTATCTTCTAAAAACAATTCAGGAGGAAAGTGTGTTTACGGGTAATATTATAACTGTTTCTTCATGAAAGCACATGATGACTTTTGAAACCTAACTTTTTGTGCCAGTAAGCAAAGAAAGCTATTATTCTTTAACTTGCTAATGAAGGAATATTAACAAGACATGAAGAGCTGTAGAACAGTTGCCTTCACTTCAGGTCCAAGTTCATTAGATATATAAAATTGTGTC
This sequence comes from Bradypodion ventrale, assembly GCA_035047345.1. Taxonomy (NCBI): domain Eukaryota; kingdom Metazoa; phylum Chordata; class Lepidosauria; order Squamata; family Chamaeleonidae; genus Bradypodion; species Bradypodion ventrale. The sequence continues at coordinate 113,789,232 of JAWDJE010000005.1, read as the reverse complement.
ATTTGCCACTCATGTAGAAAGATTCATTGGCTAGAAAACTACTGCTCAAAAAGAAGTGGACAAATGAGTTTTAGTCAATTGACCATTCTAATTTGAGCTCTCTTTAAAACAAAAACTCCCCTTCTTTCAAAGAACTCATGGTTGTCAGTTATCTTATTTTATATTCATAATAGCCCTATGAGATGAATCATATTGAGATAAATTGAAGTTTTTCAGTAAACTTCAGGTAAAAATGCTTTAGGGACTGCAGTACAAATTCAAGTTGGAGCATATGCAGACTGCCTATTGTGGGGTGGTCTGTGATTGCTAATTTTCAGATTGTTTGAGGATGAGGGAGGAACTAAATCATGTATAGCCCACTCCCCAGTCCAAACAACACAAGCTATCTTTGTTTCTATGGAGAAGTGCCCAATGAACTACGTCATAATACAGTATATTGGCAAATGATACGCTTCCCCTGCTTCCCTCCTCCTAGCGGATTGTTGTATTGTTGCATTGGTAGAAGGTAAAATTTATTAGTTTTCCTCTGTTGCTGTGATCAAAACCATGGCTATGAGCAGTTTCTTGATCACGACTACAAAGATACAACTACTAGATATTGGCAAGTGTCCCTTATGTTGCCTTGAAAATTTAGTTATTTATGAATAAAATATTTTTGAATACATTTCAGGATGCTGAAAAGAATAGGCAAGAATAGAAAGATGCCTCTCTTGATATGTCATTGATAGTGGATAGCTGAACGCCTAGCATTGGGCTCACAGTTAAGCTTTGTCCTCTTTCCAATATTGTCTACAACAAGAGTTCTTTTGTTTTCCTAGATAAATGAATCTTAGCCATACCTCTATACAGGAACATAGTATATAGTAAAGAGAGCCCTTTTAAACTCTTCTGAGTGGAAATAAAACCTGTTTTTCAGCTTCGATGGACCAAGAATCAAGGCTGCTCCTATTTGCACATTCATCTTATTACCTGGATTTTCCTTATCTATAGATTTTTGACTGCCACTAAATTAGTGCCTAGATTGGCCAGAAAATCATTGGTTCCCATTCAGATGGAGAAGGGATGTGCCACTTGTGCTCCTCTCATTTAAATGAGAACCAATCTTTAAAGATAGCAAATGATGAGGGAATGTGAAATAATTTTTTTACATCTTCTAGATTAGGGGTCTGAAAACATGGCTCTCCAGAAGTTATTGGACTTCAGTTCCCAGAAGCCATGATAAGCAGGAGTGCTAACTTGGCTTCTAGTATTTGAAGTCCGAGAACATCTGGAGAGCCAAGTTGCAGACCCCTGTTTTAGATCATCACTATTGCAGTACATTACTCCACTTAAAATATATTTTTTCGTGTGTGTGTGTGTGTGAGAGAGAGAGAGAGAGAGAGAGAGAGAGAGAGAAAAGAGAGAGAGAGAAAAGAGAGAGAGAGAGAGTTGCCAATCAAAACTGCACTGTTGGCATGGTTTTGATCAGCAATACACATGCGCAAATAATTTTTTAAAATTTAAGCAAGTGATGCATCACAACAATGACCTAGGAGATTTTTAAAAAAAAATCACTTCCCCATACAATTTGCCAATGATCAGGGGAAGTGTTCAATATTGATTATGCTCAAAGGGCTCATTATTTCCTTCAGCACTCTGGATGTTTAGACTAGAAGCAGCCTTTGATAGCTGCAAAGCTCCCATATATGCCATTCCCATCGACCACAGGTACTGGAAACAGTGTGTGAGGGAGCACACCACAAAAATTGAACCTTCTAACTGGGGCTGAAAAGTTGCATGTTTAGTGGGACTGGAACTGTGGATGTCATAAAAATTGAAACATCACGCTCTCAAATCATCATGGAGAGCAAATGTAATGCCTGTCTGGACATGCTCCCAGTTAAAGAAACAATCTCTCTTTTCCTAGGTAAAGCTGCAGGGGACATTTTCAAAGATGGTTCTGTGTTATCAAATCCTGTGGCAGGCTTGGTGATTGGTGTTTTGGTGACTGTCATGGTGCAGAGCTCTAGCACCTCTTCATCCATTATAGTCAGCATGGTGTCCTCCTCACGTAAGCTAAAAGTCAACTATACTATGAGAACTGTAAGCTAAAAGTCAACTATACTACGAGAACTGTCCAGAGAGAGAGAAGAAGGGATATTAGTGAAGTCTTCTTTGTGCTATTCAAAAATGCTAATTACCTTGTGAACCACACAGAGAGGGCTCTAAGTGCTATAGGCCGGTATATAAGTGTAATTGCTATTGTTATGTCAGAAGTAGCTTGTAGAGGAAATTCTCCCTGGTGGGGCTATTATCATCACAGTGTTGCAGTGACAGGAAGAGGCACTCCTGGTGGAATTTTGCCCTTATATACACCTCTTTTAAGTTACGGAGATCTGAAGGTTTGGACTTTGCAACCCTAAGTAGGAATCAACTTCTAGGAACAAGGATGTGGCAGGAGCCAAGGTCAGTCTGCAGTTGCATGGCAACAGTTGCTTCATTCTGAAAACTTTATCTACACTGTGAGGAGTAAGAGGAAACAGCTCTGCCAATCTAAGGTCTAGTTTTTAATCACAGCTACCTGGAAACATGAATTCAGTACTACTATCAAGCCACATTCCGCTGTGAACCTCTTTATCTCAAAGGCCCAAATGCCTTAGCTATTGCCTCTCAGATTAAAGGTGCAGTTATTAAAATTTTATTGGAAGGATACGTTTAGCTTGGGAGCATTCATAGAGGTGATGGTAATATTATGACTCATGGTATATTTGTGATTGCAGATCAGTAGGATTTATTACAAAGCTTAGTGTGAACTCTCTTAAGAGCTACAATATTGTCACTAACCATCAGCACAACACTTTTAGTTATAAGCATATAAGAGAATAAACAAAACAAAAATGTTGCAGCACTTTGAAGATTAACTGTTATATTTTAATATTAGCTTTCATGGCTCAAATCCACTTTAGTATTAGCATTAGTATTAGAATTAGCATTATGGCAATTGTCCCAGTTTATAACAGTTTTAACTAAGATGCACCTTGGCCATGGGTGTATTTGTGTAACTCATTAGTTTAGATATTTGGTCGCAAAGCCAGAAGTTGGATGTTCGATTCCCCACTGTGCTTCCAGGGAGAAGAGCCAGCCTATGTAGTAATGAACAAGCTGTATAGTCTCAGGGAGTCCCCATACAAAGGGAATAGTAAACAACCTCCGTGTATTCTCTATCTAGAAAATCCTGGGAAGGGTTGCCATAAATCAGAATTAACTTGACAGTTATTATTATATAGTGTTTTTGCATAACTTGCTTCTGTAAAATAGATAGATAGAAAGAGAAAATCAATACAGTAATTGGAAAGTAAACACAAATCATATTCTGATTAGTACTTTATGTTAAATAAAATGAAATGGCTTTCTTTTTCTGAAGACTGTATCTGCAGTCCATATTCCAGTGACACAACACTGGATCTTAACTTGTTAATTGTATGTTAACTGCCAAGACTTTCTGTCCTTTTCGTTTTTTACCTTCTATTCCTATTTGTTTGTTTGTTTACTTCTTTATTTTTTTATTGCAGTACTGACTGTTCAGCATGGCATTCCAATAATAATGGGAGCTAATATTGGGACATCCGTTACAAACACTATTGTGGCACTAATGCAAGCTGGAGACAGGAATGAATTTAGAAGGTACACAGTGCTTAACCATAGGCTTTAATCTGAGAAAGAAGGAGAGGAAAAACAGATGCATAGAAAAGGCATCAAATAAGAAAAAGGAGGGGAAATGTTAAGAAAAAAGTCTATATAAGGGCATGACCACACTCATATTTGTCCTGGATTGATGTAAACATCTCTTTTCTCACCCTGGCATTTAAACACTGGCACTTGTCACACAGTAATGTTTTAATTACTGAAATGTGTTTTTAAGTTTCCACATATCACACAGACTTCCTTCCTCCTTACCTTCCTCTTCCATTATCACCATCCTCTTACCTACTCCTTCCTTCCTTCCTTCCTTCATTAATGTTTAGCAAGTGTAATCATTGTTGACTGGAACTCGTATCCAAGAATGCATTTTTTTCCTAAAGCAGGAAAAAATGTCACTGGCATGAATTTAAGGTGGATCCTATCTTGCCATGAAGTGACCCACACACTATGATCTCAAAGCCATCAACCACAGCACACATGAAGCGCAACATGCAGGATTTAACATTGGGACTACAATGGACTGCCGCAGCCTTGAGGATATGGACAAGGTGTGCCTTCTTCACAGCCAGTCCATCTGGCATATCCTCTTCTGCCTCCATGACCACTGGGAATCAGAGTTCCTCCTCTGCTCATTTTGCCCAATATGATGGTTTCCAGTGACATTTCCTCCACTGAGGGTGACCCCACCTAAAGGGGCTCATCCGCCTGTAGCCACTGGCCCCTTTAGGGAGTCAGGTTAGTTAACCACTGCCTGACACTCGGCGTTGAATCACTGGTTGTACGGTCTCCTCCATTACTGTAGCGGGATGTCCAGCCAGACAAGAGCAAGTGTAATAGTGCTGAACTAACAAAACATGGTAAACCATTGAAATAGTGCTGTATCAGCTTAGTTCTATAGCACCAAACAAGAAGATTTTTTAAAAAAAAAAACACTACAGCTTACAAATTGCATTGAAGTTGTAATCTATATAAGTGTTAGCAGAAGACAGGCAAAAGGAATAAGGTCCACTTCCAGGCCTTGTCCCATTCTGCACCTCATTAAGGATATCATCTGAACTTGCCCAGATATTGCCTCAAAGTTCTGATCCAAGAGATCATACATGCTAAAGCAAGACAAAATAATATAACTGAAAACACTAGGAAAAAACAGAAGCCCTGCTGACTTAACAAAAGATACTACATATTCATGCCAAAAATCAGATATAGTCACTTTTAATCCCAGTACTGTATTGTGTATTTATGGAATAAATATTCAAAGGAACAGTAAGCAGCATGGCACTATGCTGCACAAACAGTGGGATAAACACCTTGTAACTTGCTAAATTGTATTAAAAATAATCTATATAACACTATAATAATTCATTAGAAAGAAAAATTAACAGTGTTGTAGCAGGAATCCCTTACACCAGTAAATGAAGCAATAGACACAATATTTGGGTTTAAACTTGGGCTACTCCCTAACCTGTGGAGGAAACTAAGATAGCACTTATAATCTGGTGCTTGAGTAGATGAACCACACCTGTCGACGTGTGGTCACATCCTCTGGGCAAGGATGCACCTTGTCAGCGCTTGCATGAACCAGCTGACTTAGGCAAGGCCTCCTTGCAACCATAGTTTTTATGACCTAAGGCCAGCTCTATCATGGCAGACAAAGCATCAAAAGGTTGACCTGAGTACCTGAATCACATGATTAGTGGTATGCTAAGCAGGCAGCCATTCATCGAATGACACCCTGTGGAATTCACTGCTATCACCCTCAACCCATGCTACCTGACAAATTATATGACATTGTGACCTATTTAGAGTTGATACCACTACAGATTTACCTTGTAGAAAACAGAATGGGATAGGAAAACACATCCTGACCCCTTTTCTGTCAAACAGGATGACCAGAATAAAAATATCCGGGCCCCAAATGGAGACCCTGGTGGCTAAACAGTCACTCAATCAGCAAAGAGGGCTGGCCTTGGGCAGGACCTACTAGGAAAGTTTCATGTTCTGTCCCAAGGCTGGACAGCAGTAGTGCTTTTGCATCCTCCACCTCGCTGTTGTTCCCCTGGATTAGACCCCTCCTTCTGGCGGAATATCAGAGAACATAATAATAGGTCTTCAAGAGGGACCTCCCTATCATTACCAATTCCCCCTTAATGCTTTAGTTTCGCATAGAGGTGGTTAAGACATATCTTCCTTTTATAGTTGAGCTTGCCTTGCCATTGTTATTCAGCAAGGAGTGCCTGGATGAGTAGACATCTCCGTGACGGCACTCCACACAACTTGCGGTTTTCTAGCCTTTTGGATATCACGTCACCCACTGGTCAGGCAGACCATGATGTGTGCCTTCTTAAGAATAATCTTTAATGTTTTTGGTTTAAAAAGTGAAGGTATATCTCATCATCAATGAATAGAATACAAGCCATAGAAGTATCCCCCCCCCCCCAATACACGCTTATTCATGCTCATGTCCTAACATCTCTAAAAAAAGGAAGAACACTACCAAAAAAAGAGAACAAGTTAACATGATATTTGGGTTAAAATATGTTGTGGAATAGAAGACAACCAGAGCAAAAATAACAGGAGCGGGGTCTCTGAAAACATCCCAAGAGTACAGAGCTTCTTCCTCAGGCTTAATGCAAGGATAGTAGATCTGCTGTTTGGTAGGACTGTCTGTTGTCGATGTACAGATATTGTAGTAGATGTTACATCCCCACACAGTACTGTTTTCAATTGCAGCCAAAACCAAGAGTCAAAGTATCCATGAAGTAGAATTTGCATACTCTGTGGACAATGTGTTTTCCCTCCCACAATGAGATTTCCTCAGAAATATGCTTCATATATCAGACTTGCAAATGAAGCTCACACTTGCCTTCCAACACTAATCACAAAATAAACCTTGCTAAATGCAAGATATGTAGCTGATGTCAAAAGGATGTTTCACCACTGAAGAGAACACTCTTCTAAAAATGGGCTAAATATGTTGTCTCATTTGACCTTGAGTAGCATTATTCCTAGAAGTTTTCATCATCAATGTACTTTTCAACAGTAAGAAGTATTGGGGCAATAATCTTTCCATTTCTTTTTAATATATTATGGCAAAGAGCGCTTCAGTTTGAAATGCATAAGGAGTTGCTAGTGTTGTCCCATCAGTAGTGTCATGGTGATGTGTATTCAGGTTAATTGCAAGTTGCGCCAGCAATGCTTTGCAAAGACAAAATGGCGATTTCCCGCCATCAACATTAGCTGCTAGTTTTGGTGCGTACATTTCCCTTCTGGGTGTGTCCTTATGTTAATTAGAGTTCAATGATTTGGTACAACTTAGGATCCTGTTCGTGATTGATTAAAACTGGTATATCATGTTATAATTGGTTAGTTAAGGTCGTCTGGCAGGTTACTACATTGTATCAAAGAGTCACCGCCGGGGAGACACTATATAAGCCCCACGGATAAACAAGGGTGGGGCCAGGGCAGGATCTATGCTTCTCATTATCAAGGCAGGTTAGACCATGTCAGGTTAACCTGGGGTCTTCTCTAAACACTCACACGCAAGGTGTACCTTAGTACATTGCCTCTATGGTAGAATTCAGAGAGATCGATTACATGGGACTTGTATAGCCATCTGAGGTCCAAATATTCCTTGTAAGAGTAACCAGAAAGACTTTCCAATAAACCATTGTTCGTTGTTCTGTTCATCGTTGCTCAACTGTTCTTTACAAGAGCCGGACATGAGACATGGTGACATCCAACCACTAGTAGGAGAAGAACAAAGACAAGATAGATAGATATTTTTCTATAGCATAATTTTAATTTATTCTCCTACTGAACTTGCATTGCTATCTTTCATTATGTGGTCTTACCCTTTTGTTTTATCTTGTTTTTCTCCTGCAGGGCTTTCGCTGGGGCTACAGTTCATGATTTTTTCAACTGGCTTTCGGTGTTTGTGCTGTTGCCCATTGAAATTGCCTCAGGCTATCTTTTTCACCTTACAGAAGTTATTGTAAAATCATTTCAACTTAAAAGTGGGGAAGATGCTCCTGATTTATTGAAAGTCATCACTGATCCTTTTACAAAACTTATCATCCAGGTAGGCTCTTTCCCTCCCTTACTTAATATTTGCCATTGCATCTCTTGGGAACCATACCTGACCTGACTTTCCAATGACAACTTTTACAATGCAAAAGTCTCTTGCTCAAAGATATTGTTATTCACTTATCTTGCTGGAATCTTGTTTTTGAGAAAAATCCTGTAGAACAGCATATATTTCTAATATTGACAGGCTAGCACGCAGTGTGTAGAGCGTGTACAAGTATAAATTTGACATACCGATATATGTACATTCCTTTTATCAGGAAAAAGAAATATAAAATCCATATTGCATATTACAATTATGGAGTTGAAGGGATTTGTGGGCAGCTGTTTCAATCCCTACATACTGCAAAAAACCTAGAAGCTGCCTTCTGCTTTGAAGACGTCCGTCAAAGGAAAGCCCAACAGCCCTCTAAGCAATTGATTCCATTCTCAAGATACGCTGTTTATCCAACAGCTTCTCCTAAATCCAGCCAACAGCTATCTTTCTGTAACTTTACATCCATTAGATCTTATCTTGTCATCTGCAGGAGCAGATATCAGATTTTGGCCTTTCGTGTGACAGACTTTCATGTATTTGGACTGATAGCGTGCATCCATTCCACCTCCTTTCCCCTAGAGTAAACATGTCCAGCACCCTTAATTTCCCCACCACACCCTGATCATCATTGTTGCCATTTTAGCAGAATATGGGAAACAGGTGCTACAAAGGCAGGTTGAAAGTATTAAACACTGCTATAACTATGGTTGATGCTGACCTAATTAATTTTAATCCAAAGCAGTGGTCACAATTTTACTCTGGCACTTGCCTTTTGCTGTGTTTGATTTGCTTTCAACCTGGGCATAGGAAAGAGCTTGAATTGTGCATTGGTGTGCAGTACAGAAATACAGAGTGGCTCCATACAGTGTAGTGTCACAGTATCTACCTTGTGCAGAAGAAAATGTATGTTCTGTACTGACACCTACTAGGCTGTTTTAGGGACCCTTCTCAGTGGAATCCCATGGTGTTTTCCATGCATTCATTGCTTTAACACAGGGGTGGTCAACCTTGGTGTGCCAGATGTTCTTGGACTTCAATTACCAGAGTCACTGCAACCAAGGGGCTGAGGTGGCTCAGTGGTTAAGAAGCTCGCCTTGTTAGCTGGAAGGCTGTCAACATGAAAGGAGCCTCATTTGGGCATCCCCTGAGTGGAGTTTCTCCAGAAAAATTCCTTTCAATCCAAAATAATTTCTGACATGAAATAATAATAATAATAATAATAATAATAATAATAATAATAATAATAATAATAATAATAATAATAATAATAATAATAATAATAATAATAATAATAATTGTTGTTGTTGTTGTTGTTATTGTTATTAATCATAAGCCCAAGTCAACACACCTGCTGATCAAGGCTTTTGGGAATTGAAGTTCAAGAACAGCTGGAGCACTAAGTTTGGCCACCCCTGCCTTAACCATTAAGAGGTTTCAACCAGCGTCTTCCTAGCTGCATAGTTTGCCTTGGATCAAGTTATTTGGTAATGCTAGAGATGACAATGGCATAGTGATGAAACCTAGAAACCATGGTTAGAAAGACTTGCAGTTCTATACTTGCAATAAAAAAAAGACTTATGGGAAGGAGAATGCACATGCTTTCCATGCACAAAGTACCAGGGTCCTTTTCTGGTACAGTGGTATCTCATACAATGATTTTAAACCATTCCACGGGGCTCGTTGTATGAAACAATTGCTATACGATAAATGCATCATATAGCAATTTTCCCTATGGGATGCATTGTACAATGAGTGGGGCTTTTTTTGGCTAAGTGGTTTTTCCCATTGAAAAATTGTTGTACGATTTTTTTCTATAGAGAAAATTGTTATGTGAGACACCATCTCTCCCCCCCCCCCCCACCTAATTGTTATGCGATTTCGTTGCTATACGGGGCGATTGTTGTATGAGGTTCCACTGTACTTGAAACCAATGAGTTGTTGCTATATTGTATCCGCAGTATTGGACTAGTAGAGAGATTAAAGGGCCTGTAGCTACATATGTTTGTAAGGCTCTACAACTAAGCAGTTTAAAAAAAAACACGTTTCCCAAAAGCTCTTCTCTAAAATTGTTGTTTTCAAATTAATTTAAATGTAATTTCCCCCAAATTTTTATTTTATTTATTTTTAGTTTTGTATTGTAAATTTAAGTTTTCTGAGAAACATTGGAGGCTTCTTAGGGATAGAAGGCAGTACAGAAGTAAACTATGACTATGGGTTCCTACAAAATACAATAATCAATGCTCCTTTTTGTTTGCTTTGATTAATAGCTTGATAAATCAGTGATAAATGGAATTGCTATGGGAGATGAAGAAATAAGAAACAAAAGTCTAGTTAAAACATGGTGCAAAACTAAAACTAATCTGGTGAGTACTATATTAAGATGTGATTTACTATAGGCTATAATAAAATAGTCCCCCTAATGTATTTCTCCCATAACATATCCCCAAATGAGAAAAGATTATATTTATTCTGCTTCATTAACTTTTTTTCTTATAAAAATACAGCTTTAGCATTGGAATATCCTACCTACTTTAAATCTACTGAAATCTGAGTATTTGAAAACACAGATTTCATCTAATTCGTATAATGTACAGTAAGGGGCCATTCAACAATTATGTGATCCTCAAGGGGGGGAGGGGGTCTGCCATCTGAATTATGGAAAATTACGTGGGGTAGGGGTCAGGTCAAAGGTTACATAATCCATTTGGAGCTGTTGTGGTTTCGAAACATGGCGCTTTTTTAGGTTTAAAAATGATCTTTGAGAATTTTGATCCGATTTGAGATTATTGAATTGCTTGTACAATCTACATTAGGCACCAATAGTGAAAAGCTCTAAAATTAGAGTTTCGATACTAAAATTCTGGATTACGTAATTTTAAAGGGAGGGAGAGGGGGGTTCAAAATGAAAATTACAGTCAGACTACATGGGGAGGGGGTTAATTTTTCATTGCTTGGATTAGGATAACAATAGTGCTTATTCAATTATAAAATGGCTTAATGCTAAAAATGATTTTAATAATTTCTAATTATTTTAATGACTTTTAAGTATTAAGTGATCAAGAATAATCACATGTGTTATTAACATGGCAAGAAAGAATAAAAATTTGATGATTTGCCTCATTAGTAAAGGTCAAGGTCGCCCTTGCTTGAAAGCCAGTCATATCTGACTCTAGGGTTCAGTGCTCATCTCTGTTTATAGCCAAAGAGCCAGCATTGTCTGCATTTGCAGACGTTTCCTTGGACATGTGGCAGGCTTCCCTAGATACCGGAGTGCACGGAACGCGGTTTATCTTCCCACCGAAGTGGTACCTATTTATCTACTTGCAATTTCTTGCTTTCAAACTGCTAGGTTGGCAGGAGCTGGGACAGAGACGGGAGCTCACTCCGTCATGCTGTACCCATGAATTGAACTCTGACCTTCCAGTCAGCGAGTTCAGTGTCTTAACCACTTGAGCCACCACAGTCCCTTTGCTTCATTAACAGGATAGAGTATGAAAGGTGAAAAGAGTCAGAGAGAGGGCATCATTTCATTGCGATATTGTTTTTAAGTTGTAAAAAACACCACAGAATGTTATAAATGACAGAACAGTATTGATCCCATTGGTCTGTTCTATTTGTCAATGCCTAGATTGCACTGAATACAACCGTCCCATCACCTGAAAACTGTACCTCTTCAGACCTTTGCTGGACAATTGGAAACATGACATGGACCACGGAACATGTTTCCAGCACAAACTATATTAAAAAATGTAAGGGGAAAAATTTAAAATTTAGCAGACAATATTTATTTTTTTGTGATACAGTCACATGTGGTGTCGAGTGAGGCGGGATATAAATTAATTAATTAATTAATTAATTAATTAAAGGCAACAGTATTACTTGTAACTTTGTTGTTATTATGTGCCTTCAAGTCACATAATAGGGCTTTGAAGGTAAGCAGACATGTTCCACATCCTCAATGAGTTTTCATGATTGAGGAAGGATTCTAACTGAGTCCTTCTGAGTCTTAGTCGGCCACTCTATTCATTACACCACACCGGATATCTCACTTTAAATAGCTATTTCCAAACTCTGGCTAGTGCTTGTATTATATGTTTAAGTACATGCACAAATACAATGCAGCATTTGTATACTAGAATCAAGATGGAGCAATCGTGGATTGAAATGTGTGTGTGTCTGTAACTTCTCTCTCTCTCTTATAAGAGTGACTAACAGAAGGATTTAAGCAAAACATTTCAGCTTTTGTTTTCAGTTTTTACTAGAACTCAGTATCTATTTTAATTATTATTAACTCAAACCTTGATTGAAGTGCTGCTTAATTCTCATTATCCATTTATAAAATATTTTCTATATTATGACCAGTTCTCAAAAAACACATCTGTTTAGTGCCCAGTTAATTTAATTTATTCTCCTTCCACAGGTCAGCACATTTTTGCAGGAACAAATCTCCCAGATCTCGCTGTTGGTCTCATCCTGCTTGCATTTTCCTTGCTTGTTCTGTGCACGTGCTTGATACTCATAGTCAAGTTGCTGAATTCTGTACTTAAGGGACAAGTAGCAAATGTTATCAAGAAGACACTCAATACCGGTAACTATCTCTTGTGTTTTTAAAAATATCAGATAGAATGTACTAATATTTTTCACAGTCTGAACCTGCCCACAATTTTTCCAGCACATATCCCTATGAAATAAGAAAGACTCATCCAGTAGCAATTGGGTTTTTTATCCGTATTTGCGATTATTGGAAAGTGTTACATATTGGTGGAATAAATAACACAGAAATTTTGCCTCTCTCTTTACACTCACCGAGTTACATAGAAGCTGCTTCAACTGGTTCTGCCAGTGTGGTATGCGTGTTAATAGCATGACTGTGTTTTAGGCCATTGGGTAAATTGGGTAAAACAACCGTCTTTGTAGCAAAATGCCAACTTGGTCATTTGTTTTCAGCATTTAAAGCCATTATAGCCCTACTCAGGCATTCCCATGTCCTGAGGGAGGGGTCAGAATACACGTTCCATGTATGACCAATCCCAAATGTCCCCATACCTATCAGATCCCACCCCTTAATTCCCACAACCCAAGATGTTTGTGGTACAGTACTTGCATTCAGCTGAACATGATTAACACCTCTTGCCAAAACACTCTATGCAATGCTTTATTGCCATTCTCCAATTTCCTACTCCCAAATCTTCTGGTTCCTTTATAATAAGCTCCAGCTCTACACTCATTGATTAGCTTCTTCTTTGCCTTGTTGCTTCTACCTCCTATGTCCAGTTCTCCAGCCCTTAAACATTCTACCACTCACTCAGCCAATATTTTGAGCCCCTCCCCAATGGAACTGTGCATCCTTTTAATTTATGTATTATTTAGTTTCTGCATGTAATAATGAGGATGAATGGAGGAATTAATTCATTGGAGGGGAACAGAATATATGTTAGATGAAGATTTGGTTGGGAAGAGGGGGCTTGGTTGGGGTGGGCTACTCCCAGTTGATTTACTATTGAATTAGTACTCTGTCAACATTTTTGAAAGTCCATTTTCAACCGAAAAAAATACATTACAAATTTGTAAACTGGGATGGCATTTCCATAGGATTTGCCATTGTAAACCGCAGCAAACTTAAACCGAGGTGGTTGTAACCCAGGGTTTTACTGTACCTCATTTTGAGCAGTATCTTCTCTTTCTCTCTCTCTCCTCTTCATATCATTCATGCTTTTGTTTTCTAGATTTTCCTTTCCCATTTAGTTGGCTGACGGGATACTTAGCTATGCTAGTGGGTGCTGGCATGACTTTCATTGTTCAAAGCAGTTCCGTGTTCACATCCGCAATCACACCACTTGTGGGTAAGTGTTTTATGGAACTACTTTACATAAGAGTTGGTCTAGCTTTCAGGTACCGGATTTAAGTGGTGACGGGCTAATTTCAGTACAGTGATACCTCATACAACGTCCAAACTTGGTTCCACAAGTTTGGACTTTATACAGATTTGGACTTTGTATGAGGCATGCAAAATCCTAGCCACGATGCCTCATACAATGTCCAAATCCTTGCCGCGATGCCTCGTACAACGTCATTTCCATAGAGATACATTGTACTGTAACAGCACAGACTTCAGGGCAAAGTCAAGGAAACAGACAGGAAACTGACAGAACTTTAAGAAATCATTGTCTGAAGGCTAAAACATTACAAAAACATGTCAAACAACCCTGATTGTCCAAGAACCTGAAGAATGCTGCAAAAATCCCAGGAATGCTTCTAAAAATTCTGACGAAAAAAATAAAAAAAATCCAAAATTGTGCTCAAAACCACTCCTAAACACTCTTCGCCTCATGCAAAACCCACAAGAGCAATGCATGCATGTGTCCTGCCTTTTATACTGCCCAGACACAATGCAACCTGGGAAAACCTCAATGCCTCATACAAAGTTGCACAACTTTGTATGAGGCAACTTTTTTCAAGGAATTAGGCGATGTTGTATGAATCCGATGTTGTATGAAGCGGACTTTGTATGAGGTATTACTGTACTTACATAATGCCACATTTTCTACTCACCCCCTCATGCTATATGATAAGTATCCTTCTTGAGTTGAAGCAGTGAATTAGGATGTTCTCACCACCACCATCTATGAATTCCTAATAGTCAATTGCTATGCTTATATAATCAGAATCTCCAAGCAGTGGATGTAAAAGGCTGTTAAAATATTTTATCTTGCTAAGTGGTCTTAAGTAAATCACTGTCTCTTAGTCTTATAGTTGTTGGCTGTTACAGTGTAAGGCAGGGACCCCCAAACTATGACCCATGGGCCCAATTAGGCCCGTGCATATCATTAATGTGGTCTGCGGTGAGTGTCCAGGCTCACTGTGAACCACCCCTCCACCTGCCGCCACCGCCTTATGGGGCGGCAGCGGTGATTGTGCTTTGTCTCAGCTGCTCCTAGCAGCCTCCGGCTTGGTCCCATCCCCTCTGCAGCCTTTGCCAAAACAAATCACCACGTTGGGGAAATTTTCTGAGCTTCCTCTACTTCAAAATCCATGGCGTTAGGAGAGCCCCCTGGCACGCCCTGGATGACATCACTGCAGCATGCCAGGTTTACCCTTCCAGTGCCGCAAAGTTTGAAACAGAGGAGGCTCCGAAAATTTCCCTAACACAGCGATCGGCTTTTGGCAAAGGCTGCAGAGGGGATGGGACTGAGCCAGAGGCTGCTCAGAGCAGCAAGGACAAAGAGCAGTCGCTGCTGCTGACGTCAAAACTGTCAGTAGCGGGAGCAGCCCGCCTCCGGCCCCTGCAGCTGCATGTTGGAGGCAGGATCAGCCCGCAAAAAAAAGTTTGGGCACCACTGGTGTAAGGTATCAGTGTGAGTTACCTGTGTGATGAACTTTGAACACTATGGTGCTGTATTAATAATGCTTCAACGTACTTAATAATTCTTGACTTCTGTACCAGAATTAGGGTTTTATCAGACAGGCATTTGTCCCACTGTTTGTTGCACTGCCGGGGTGGGGTGGTAAGCTCTTTTTTTCTGGAGGCCAGATGACCTGATCACTAGAGCAGAGCAATCTGATTCTAAAGAACCTCTATCTGCACCTATTTGGGCTCCTTGTCAAGAGGTTCTACATATTTTGGGTGCATGTAGGTGCATTCTAGCTTAGTCAGTTTCCAGCATGCATGATTAAAATTGCAGTTGTCAAATGCTTCTTTTGGTGACAATTTCCAGGCAAACTGAACACTTCTATTCTTCTGTCGAGGGACAGAGGAAGTGAAATTAATTTTCTGGACCTTCACTGATGCACTGAATCAATTAGATTATATATAGCCTTTGTGTGAAGTACCAATGGAAACTGCTGCTGTAGGCAGTCTCTCGACCAGTGATATGCATAAGACAGAATTTTTAAAATGTTAATCTACATTATTAAGTGCATCAGCAATGGTCTAGCAAAGTTTAAAAAAATAACAATTTCACTTCCCTTGTCTTTCTGTGAAGAATTAGGAGATGTGTTCAGTTTGCCAAAACCCTAAGACAGGGATTTTCAACCTGTGGCCTGTGGGCCACATGTGGCCTGTGGCATCATTTCATGTAGCCCCCCACATTGCCACCACCACGCCAGGAAGTGCCATGTGGTGGAGGAAGGGTAAAATGGCTGTCTGGCCCCCAAGCTGTCTGAGGGAGCATGACCCAGCCCCCGGCTTTAAAAGGTTGAGAACTCCTGCCCTAAGAGGTAATAGAAACAGGGTTGATTGAGATTCATTTAGAGCAGTACCTTCTCTTTCTTATCCCTATCTCTCATGCTTTTATTTTCTAGATTTCCCTTTTCCATGTAATTGGCTTGACAGGATACCTGGCTATGCTAGTGGGTGCAAGCATGACTTTCATTGTTCAAAACAGACACAAAAATTGCACTAAATGGCATATAGCATCTTCCCTGACCAAATTCAATCCTATTTAGACTGCACCAGTCCATACCAAAAGGTCACCATTTTTAACAAAAACCATTAAGATCTATATGTGGCATCTCCCAGTGACAGTTAACCACTCTTTATAATCATTCTTAGACCATCATCATAATGCTACCTTTTTCATTTCTATTATGTTTCACATTCCCCATTTCCCACATATCCATACATACCTGTGTTCTGAGAGTAAACTCCGTGCATCCAAAATGGTGGTCTGGAGTCCATGAAAGCTAGTGCTGGCTTAGCTTGTGAGCATCCGCCCCCTTTAAAACAAGAAAATGAAAAACTTTTAAAAGCTATAAAAAATCCACAGTGTAGCAATATAGTACAGATTTAGAGCAAATGTAATAAACTATTTTGTTTAAATGTTTTCCATTAACTTTGATAGTGGATTCTGAGAAATTTCCAGAGAATTTAAAGCATAAAGAATCTTGAAAGGAAGAAGTAATAAGTGTGAAAGAATGTTTAAGTAAAGTATCCAACATAAAGGCTTTACCATCTGGGAAGCAATGTAAGATATCTTATTTAGTTATTTATTTATTTGACTTATTATCTTGGTATATTTTGATACATTTGGACAAGTGAACTAGGAATTAGGTTAAAAATATGGAAACTTTAGAGAGCTAACAAAATTTGAGGAATTAATTGTACAAAGGGAGCAAAAAAACTAATTAATACAAGGAAAGGATTAGTAAGTAAAATATATAGAATATCAATAGGAGTTGAGAATCAACAGCAGGGTTTAAGAATAAATTGGGAAAGAGAGGAGGAATGGGCTAACTTATGGTGGTAGTTGAAATTTTAAAGAATATGTCTGTTGGCATCAAAGAGAAGTGTTATAAAACAACATGGAGATGGTACCTAACAACAGTAGTTACAATTCAAAATGCTAAAAAAAAGGGCAATGTAATCATTGGAATGGATATATGGAAAGTGATGTTTGACAAAATGAATATTATCTGTTAATCTGGGTATGTGTTTGAGAATTGCACTGTTATCTAATTCTGGGAATGTAATGCTGGAATGGCAAAAAAAATGTGAAATTGGTCACAGGGTCAAGGTAAATTATAACTAAAAATTGGAAAGTTAATTTTGATTTTCAACTTGATAAATGGTACAAAGAGATTTGGAGTATAGCTATTAATAATAAATTGACAAGTGAGATCAGGTTGAAAAAAGGATTGGTAAAAGATAATCAACTTAAAGATATATGGGGAGAATTTTGGAATACGTCCTGGTGAAGTGGAAAGAGAGAATGCTAGCACAGGAAATAATGTCTCTTTTCTTAAGGTCCCATGGGTTGTGGGTGCACATCGAGTTAATATCCTGATCTAATATATTTGATCTCTTGTACATTTCTTGTTGTTGTATGTGTTTAAATAATAATTTACAAAAATTCTTAGTGTTTAAGGTTCCCCAAGACCATTTATTGGTTTTGCTTCACAAGACCGACAAAAGTTATTTTCACAAGTGGAAATAAACAATGGTGTAATTATTTATCCTTGTTTCTTCCTATTAGGAATTGGTGTTATAAGCATTGAACGGGCATATCCCTTAACTCTTGGATCTAACATTGGTACAACCACAACAGCTATACTTGCTGCATTAGCCAGTCCTGGAAGTAGATTAAAGTATTCATTACAGGTCAGTATTACTTTTGGGTTTGTTTTGTTTTTTCAAAAAAATTGGAATCCTAGTGTCTTCATGAAGACATTTAGAATTGAGGTTTAATTTTCCTGAATTAAGACTGGAGGTTTTAGTAGATGAAGGAGCTGCTTAATCCTGAAGTGGGAGGAACTTTTAAATAATTTGCTCTCCAGCAGTTATGTTCAGCATGACTTCTCCTTACTGCAAAACAGAGTTTCTAAATATAATGAACAATAAACTGAT
Source organism: Bradypodion ventrale (assembly GCA_035047345.1). Taxonomy (NCBI): domain Eukaryota; kingdom Metazoa; phylum Chordata; class Lepidosauria; order Squamata; family Chamaeleonidae; genus Bradypodion; species Bradypodion ventrale. The sequence goes on along the minus strand of JAWDJE010000005.1, from coordinate 113,771,089 downwards.
CAACAACAAAATAGCTATGCAGTTCAAACGTTTTGCAAAGCTGGAGTAACTGAAAGGCATAACACTAGAATGGAAGATCTTCCTGTTGCTCTCTGTAGATGACCCTCTGATAATTGCAGATGACACCTAGTACCAGTAGGTCACCTTTGGGGAGGGGTCCACGCACACTGTCCTCTGGGTCTATTCTATAAAGTCTCAGCTAATGGCTGCCTTTCAAGGAAATAAAAGGTGTTGGTGCTTGCTGCAGCCACTCAGCTCTACATTACTGACCAGAGGATTATTCTGCTGCCCACCACCATCACCTACTGATTGCTGCTGCCTGCTAACTTTATTACCTCATAATTCACCTGTTTCTCAATGGAGTGGCTGCAGATCTCTTCAGACTACAAGGCCAGGAAAGAAGGAGAGGACAGTTATGATGGCCAAGCATTCTAATATCTGTAATAGCTTGAATTTATATGTCTGCTTTAGGATCCATTCCCTGATGCACTCAAATGTCCTTACCCTCTGTTTAGGATAAGGCATGGTTTGCTCTAACATATGCAAATGACAGCTTGTGGTTAATATTTTGACACCAGAATTTCAAAACATGCTTTGAGCAGAATTCTCAGTTCTGGGCTGGAGAACAAACATGGACTGCAGGTTGGCAAATAGGTTAGGTCTGTGTAAAAGAATTAGCAGATGGTTTTTGATATAGGCAGGTTGCATAGCTGTCAAGTGCCCCGTTTTGGCCGGGAAATTACTGTATTTTACCCATCTTTCCCACCACCCTCCCAGTATTAGTATTTTCCCATAATTCTCCTGTATTATTATTATTATTATTATTATTATTATCATTATTATCATTATTATTATTATTATTATTATTATTATTATTATTATTATTATTATTATTATTATTATTATTATTATTATTATTATTATTATTATTATTATTATTATTATTATTATATAAAACCAAGGTGTCAAAGGTTATGTTCCTCATACCAGAGCCAAAGAGGAGGAGTGTTGGGCTCCCCTGGGTGGAGGAGGAAGCACCCCCTAGCACCCACCTTAGCACCACTGCTGTCCCTCATGGGGAACAATGCAGCAAGCCAGGCCCAACAGGGCAGCCTGGTGGAAGAGATAAATACTGTAATAATTCTATTTTAAATCTCTTTCCCTCCCACAGTATTTTATAATATGATTTTTTTATGGAACTTTTTGAACACTTATATCACTTAATTGTCTACTGCCTTAGCCTTGTGTACCTCAGTTTCATTTTTAAAAAAATCTGTGTTTAAGACAAGACCACGGAAATATCCTCTTTATGTTGTATGCAAATATACTTGAAGCCGATTGGCTCATTGTCTCCTCTCTCTCCTGGGAAAGAGGGTGTTAAAGGGAAGAGACAATGAGCCAATCAGCTTCAAGTATATTTGCATACAACATAAAGAGGATATTTCCGTGGCCTTGGATGTGCCTGGATTGTGGGGAGGAGGGGCGTGGCCTAGTGGGGTGGGGGTGTGGCCCAAAATTTCCCTTATTTTCATGTCCCAAACTTGACAGGTATGGCAGGTTGTAGAATAGTAAATGGTGAGAATTGGTATAAGGTGCAGTGAAGGAAATATATACAGTAATAATTAATCAATTCTAAAATTATGTCCCATACATGACAATTATTCTGCCATTTTCTTTTGCTTTGCTGTATTGGCTTTCAGATTGCTCTCTGCCACTTCTTCTTCAATATTTCTGGGATTATCCTGTGGTATCCCCTCCCATTTATGCGGCTGCCAATTCGCTTGTCCAAGGGTCTAGGGAACATAACAGCTAAGTATAGATGGTTTGCCATCTTCTACCTTCTCTCCTGCTTCTTCCTGATCCCTTTGGCTGTCTTTGGCCTGTCTATGGCTGGCTGGCAGTACCTTGTGGGCATTGCTGTCCCCATCTTGGCCTTCTTGGTGGTTGTGATAGTCATCAACATTCTGCAAAATAAGCGACCTCATTGGCTGCCTCAGAAGCTCCAAAACTGGGACTTCCTCCCCAAGTGGATGCACTCTTTGCAACCCTGGGATGATATCATCACCTCTGCAAGCTCTGCCTGTGGACGGTATTGTTGCTGCTGTTGCAAATGTAGAGGTAAGAATGCCAAACAAATAGCAAAAGAAAATCCAGCAAAAACTATGCAAGTTCATGAAAATCAAGGTTTTGATGCAGAAAATGACCTTTCAAAGACACATCAGATGAATAAAATGAAGCAAACAGACTTTATCACCACACCCATATAGCAAAAGGATTGGGCTTCTGCGTTGGGCTCTCAAGGACCAAAATTGGAAGAAGAAAATGTGAAGGTCAAGGAATGAAGCTGAGAGGAAAAAATTACCAGCTTCTTATACCTGATGAAGGGAATTCTTTGGTGGTGACTGGCCGTTTGTGGCAAACTATGGACAAGTCAAATCTAAATGTGCATTCAGACAAGATGGTGTCCCAGGTGGCCTGTGAGCTGAGCTAGCAAGGGTAATGCAAAAGTACAGGTCGGACTACGTGCTACCCGCTGGCCTACTGGCCTTTCTGCTTCCGTTACTGCTACTGATTACCCCAACTGGATCTTTCCCTTGGGGCCAGAATGTTTTCAGCACAGGAGCAAAATTTGGATACATGTAAATCTAAGGTGAGCTCTGCATATTAGGGACCATCTATCATGCGTCATGTATAGGTATGCTATGCCAAGTTTGAGGAATGAAGGTAAACAGTCTTTGCTGAAGTAAGACTCACAAACCCTTTGAAAGGTCGCTCTTGGTGAGATAAAATTGTCACAAAGGAATGAATTTTAAAAGTATGTGCTGTATTAAGTTTTAATACCTCCTCATAACCAGAGGCATTCCTACGCGAACTCCATTTATTTCCATTTTAAGGATCACTGTATGTGTGTGTTTGTAACTGAGATTGAACAAACAAGAGAGAGTATGTGCATACAAGCATGCAATACATGTTTACAAGCAATGCTGGACAGCACTAAATTCCAATAAACAGACAAACCTAAATGAAATTTGCAAGGCATTCAAATCACCGATTAACTGGCCTCAGACAACTGAGTGCATAATTAAGACTTGGGGTCTGATCTAGAAATGCCAGGGGAATAATAAGAGTTTATTTCTTGTCTTTAGCCAAAAAGAATTATATCTGCAATAACTAAACCACCACCCCAGTCCCGCTAAGAGCACTTTACGTGCAAGTAGGTTTCTAGCAGTGATGGGCATCAGCAGGTTCACACCAGTTCGCCAGAACCAGTAGCAGAAATTCTGGCTGGCCCCGCCCATCCAAATTTTGAAACAAAGTAGTCCTAATTTGGGTGCAACACAGGGCTTTCCCCCTGGCTATGCCCACCATACCATGCCCACAGTGTGGTAGTAATTTTTTTTTGAGCCCACCACTGGTTTCTAGTGTATGCACAGTTTGATGGGGAGCCGTGTGTTCCCAAATAGGCCTTGAATTGGTGGCTTCTTTCAAAAGGTTGCCTTAAATAAATCTTCCCCCATCCTTACTAAAGAGCTATTGAAACTATTACATGGTGAAGTCCCTAACCCCCGGCGGTTATCAACCCTTTTGGCCATGGGCTGGACCACTCCCCTACAGACAGCTGAGCGGGCTGGACACATGGTTCTCCCATTGTAAATGCTGCCATAAACCGTGGTGCATGCATTTGTGCATGTATGGGCACATTTGCGTATGCACAGGCACATTTATGGCTGTCATAAACTCATCCACTTCTGCTTCCAGGGTTGTCACTGTGGGCCGGATGATTTGCTGTTGGGGGCCAGGTCCAAGCCATGGGCCGTAGGTTGCAAACCCCTGCCCTAGCCTCTTTGGATCTGAGCTGTTGTTCACTCCTTTTCATTCCCCATGGAAATAGAATTGTATGTGACTTGAGCAGGCCTCATTAGGGCAAGCTGCTCCTATAGTGAAGGTAGAAACCTTTGCTCTTTGTAGAAGTCTCTGTGCCATCCAGGATTCCTTGTGGGAGCTTTGGATGGTAGCATTTCTTTTCTTTCTAGTTTTTACACTATTTATACTTGTTTTCATATACAGCTTTCCTATGTGTTCAGTAAGAAATGTTGCATATGACTTAATTTTTATATTGCACATTTCAATACATTGCACTGTTTGTAAAAAAAAATTTAAATAAAAGAACATATTTTGTAAAATAGCTTTTAAAATAATATTTTGTGTGCCTGAATATTTGAAGAAAGTGTGAGTGAATAAATTATAATGAAATTTGCTGAAAAACCAAAATCAATTATGTTCCACTTAGAAAGACTGAACTATGTTTATAATGCATTAAATATTTCTATTTACTTTTTGCTGTGAACACGTATTTTTCTATTATAAGAAAAAAAATTTTAAATTAATTGAGAGTAAAATTGCGTGTGTCCCACCTGTAGGAAATGGTCTAGCTTTGCAACTTGGATAGTTTTGTATTTTTATCTTATGGAAAAATGATATTAAATGCAAAATTGAAGATTTTAAGAACACTATGAAGTTTTAAGCATATTTTAATACAGAGAAAGAGTTTGTACTACTATTCCCAGACTTGCGAGGAAATAATTCCAGGGTTAGATTCTGGAAGAACAATAGCCTTTAAGCGTAGCTAAACTGTTTACTTTTCATCTACTTTCAGTTTGATCACATTAGTTGAGGGGGTCTCATCTTTCAAAGACTGCAGACGAGATGTTCAGTCATTATCATTCAATGTTTGTGAGCTGCCCAAAGTGGTGCTTGTACTAAGTTAAACAAACAAACAAACATTATTTTTAGAAAATAAAAAAGCTTTCGGTGAACTATTTGTGTATGTTTAATTTACCTTTCTTCTTCTGAGAGTTGATGATACTTAGTGTTGCTATATTCTAGTTCTCCATGTCTTAAATTAAGAAATTCACATATTATGTACCTTATTTAGCCAAATTTGCATATGTACAAATTATATATTATGTACATGAACATTCGTTTATAAGAGATCTTGTAAAAATTTCCTCTAAGAATCCCTAGAATCTCTCAGCCATAATAGCCGACTATGTTGACTGGGGGATTCTGAGAGTGGTTGTCTAAGAAAATAATTTTGTCTACCTCTATTTCCTAATCAACACAGGTGTATCAATCTAAGCATATTTACTGAGGTATGTCATCTACATAACCTTGGAGGACATATATCTGCAAGTAGTTCAAAGCTAGATAGCTGAGTAGATGTAGTATCTGGCTCCAGAACCAGAAGCTGGAATTTGATTCCCCACTGTGCCTCCTGGAAGAAGAGCCAGCTCGTGTAGTCATGAGCAAGATGCACAGTGTGGGGGTATCCTCTCAGAAGTGAAGAACAAACAACTTCTGTGTGTTTATGTATCTATCACATGTTTGATAAAATTATTCATCGCAATAATGATCATCATTGGAAGCTTTTATTCCTGCTATTAAGTATAATAATGAGCATAAGCTTTGAATAATTGATCATTACCAGCTAGTCATGAAATTATGGCTTCCAGAACCTTCTTTAAGAAGGACATAAAATGCTGGGCAAATAGGCTACAAATAAATGTCCATTCTGAGTGACTCTTTGGTTTAAGGGAGGGACATGCTGCCAAAACCTCTCAGAACTCATTCTTTGCAGTAGAAAAAAAATATAGAGTTGAATATCATTTTGTGGGGAAGGGCCACCAAGCCATGGAGAAAGCATATCAGATTTGTCCCACACCTCTTATCTGTTGCCTGCAGGTATCCCTTAGCCAAAGTCATGTGGCAAGCATGCCTAGATACCCAAGTGCATGAAACACTGTTTACCTTCCCATCAAAGTGGTCCCTATTTATCTACTTGCAATTTCTTGCTTTCAAAATGCTAGGTTGGCAGTAGCTGGGACAGAGACGGGAGCTCACTCCATCATGCAGTGCCCGGAAATTGAACTTTGACCTTCCAGTCAGCGAGTTCAGCGTCTTAACCACTTGAGCCACCACACACCCTGGTTACCATCCCTAAATTTCCTAAATAAACCAGATTATAAACTGTCTGGCATTCAGCTCTTAGCTGTATCTTGTTGGTTCTCACCATGAAAACAATGATATCCAGTCTACAGCTTCCTACTCCAAGGTTCTTGATCTTTGCTGCCTCATCACTCTCCTTCTCCTAAAGGGGTGACCCACTGTAATAGCCCATGCAATCCCACACTCCACAGATCTCTATATTTGTCTCCTTCATATCCATGCTAGATACCATATCGGATCCCTTTTACGCATTGTCTTCTGTCATTCAGTGCTCACCATGTATTACACTGGCTGACCAAGGATTACAAGATCCCCAGTCCATCATTGTCAATTCCAATTATCATCAAGCTCTCCCTGGGACCTATATCATGAGAAATCACTAGCATCCATTTAACCCAGAAGGGTCCATCCCCCCAAATTACCAATGGGATGCTTCTTTCTTTTACAATTATCCCTTGATGTCTTTCCATCACACCCAACATTGTGCCCATTGCTATCCTGTAGGCACATGTATTGTGTCAAGGGAATTGCCTTCACAGCTTCCTCTCATATCAGATTATGCAATTTCCAGTTGCAATAGTGCTTGCCTGTATCCTTTCAGCCTCTCGGGCCCACTACCTCTCTCTACTGCCTCAACATTGGCATACCATGTCACAGCATCTACTTATGGGTATACCTTCCACCACAACCCCTGCACTCCTTTCACTGCCTACCACATTACTTCAATTACATTTTCTTTGGGACCAACCCCGGTATCATCTACTTCTAGTCACCATGTCAGGGTATCTGCCATTTCTCAATTATGCTACAGCCAAAGTACCCAGGCACATGGCATTAAAGACTCACAATCTTTTAGGGTCTCTGTTTCTTTGGTGTATGAAAACCAAGACACAGGACACAGCCTCGGGCTGGGTTAACTCAGGTTTATTGCATCGTGGACAGAGGGAACATGAGGTAATGGCGGATCGATAGCTCTTTATATACAGTAGTAATACATTTGAACGTGGTTGCATGGTAGCCCATTGGCTACTGTCTGCGTGACGTCATTGCTGGTCACGCCCTTCTTGTCCAGGTGTAGGTGGTGGCGGGAAAACTTCCCGCGCTGTTGCCTTTGATGAGTTTGGACCAAGAGAGCTTGGACGCTCGCTGCTGCCAGCTGGTGGTCATTAGCTCGCGTCCTCTTACAGGATTCATATGATACAGCTGAAGGTTACATTGTTGCTATAGGCAAGGTTACATTGGCTCAGATACATTGTAATCCATGTGGAAGATAAAACCATTAGAACACAACACCCCTCCCCCCTAGGATGAGACAAAGTCTCGAGCCCACACTTAAACACACTCCCCCCCCCTAGGATGAGACAAAGTCTCTCAGCCAAGATGGCTTATTTCGAACACGCTGGGGTCTCGATGCAGGCTGCCTTTCCCCGGGTTTGCTACCTTTTCTTTGTTCCCTGGTTTCCTGTCCTGTAATTGGAGAGGGAGACTCGTTAGTGACTTGCCGCGGCTCCGCGGCGTTGTTTGGAAGTGTGCTCTTTCTTAGGGAAGAACCGGGGGCACTGGGGGCTAACGAAAAACCCCTCTTCTCGCTTGGATGGGTGGGGGAACACTCCTGAAAACCCCCCCGGCTCGCAAAATCAAAATCAAAATTACCTTCGGGGGCAGCGGTCACGAACTCCTCTCCCCCTTCCCCGGCCTCTGATAGGACTGGCGTATCAAAAGGGTATGAGTCGGGGCCGCTGCTTCTGCCTTCCCCCCTTGCTTGGGACTGTTGTCCGCTGCTGTCTCCCCCTTGGGCTAAACGGGTGGGGGAGAACCCTAACGCTGAATCTTGTTGCTGCGCCCCACTGACTGGCCCACTCACTCGGTGCCTCAGTTGGTTTGCGTGCCTCCTCCAGAGGAGGCCGGTGTTAGTCTCGACCCGGTACGACACTGGCCCCGTTTGTTCTACAACCGTCCCTGGTACCCAGGCTGGCCCTGCGCTGGCATAGTTCCTGCAGTGAACAGGGTCGCCGGCGGCGAAACCTTTCGAGACTGCCAACCCTATGTTTTTCCCTTTATCCTCGACTCTCGTCGGGTCTAGCCTGGACAGGAGCGTGGTCAGTTTTCGCCGCATCAAGAGCTCTGCCGGCGAGTAACCTGACGCCAAGGGGGTCACCCTATACGCTAATAAGAACTGACATACTTGGTGATTTAGGTCCCCCGGGCCCATGCGCCGCAGCGCATCCTTTGTTGTACGCACCAGCCGTTCCACTTGGCCATTCGTGGCCGGGTGAAACGGTGCGGATGTGACATGCCGAATGGCATTTGCCTCCATAAATGCCCCGAACTCCGCGGAGGTGAAGCAACTAGCGTTATCGCTGACTAAAGTGTCGGGTAAACCGAACGTGGAAAAGACTCTCCTCAGTTGACTAATTGTAGTGGCAGAGGATGTGCTCTTGACTGGGATAACCTCCAGCCACTTGGAGAATGCATCCACCACCAGGAGGAACATGGTTCCCCGGAATGGGCCAGCGAAATCTACGTGCACTCTGGACCAAGGCCCCCTTGCTGTGTCCCATTCCCTATGCGGGAGACGGGCCGCCTCTGGTCGGGATCCCTGGCATGCCTCGCAAGTGCCGACCATGTGCTCAATGTCTGTGTCTAGCTGTGGCCACCAAAAATAACTCCGGGCCAGCGCCTTTGAACGAACGATGCCCGGGTGGCTGACGTGCAGCAGTTCGAGCACCCTCGGACGCAGGGATGTAGGGACCACCACCCGTTGGCCCCATAACAGGCACCCCCTTTCTAGGGACAACTCTAGCTTTTTCCGAAAAAATGGGTCGAATTCTGTGCCTGGGGACGATGCCGGCCACCCCTTCTGTACCCATGAACTAACTTTCTCCAGCATCCTGTCCTTGCCTGTCGCCCTAGCAATGTCGGCTGGTACTATTGGGGGTGCGTCTAAGACCTCAATTAGCAACACCTGGCGGTCTCTTTCTACTCTCGCCTTTTGGTCGTCCGACAAGGGCAAAGGAGATCTCGAAAGTGCATCAGCATGGCTGATCTCCTTTCCGGGACGGTACTCCAACTCGTGTTGGTATGCGTTGAGAAAAATAGCCCATCGCAGCATCCTCGGGGACAGGATCTGCGGCGTGGGCTTGCTTGCCGTGAAAATCCCTAACAGGGGCTTGTGATCAGTCACGATTTTGAACGGGCGGCCATACAAAAAATCGTGAAATTTTTTGGTTCCGGCTACTATTGCTAATGCCTCCCTGTCGGTTTGTGCGTAATTGCGCTCCGCTTGGGACAGGGACCTTGAATAAAACGCTACCGGGGCCTCCCTTCCGTCATCCAACACGTGGCACAGCACCGCCCCCACCCCCACCGGGGATGCATCACAGACTAAGACCACTGGCCGTTTGGGGTCGAAATGCGTCAGGATTGCCTCGGATGTTAAGAGTTGCTTTAGTTCTTTGAACGCCCTCTCGTGCTCGTCACCCCACATCCATGTCTCCTCCTTTTTAAGTAACCGATGAAGCGGTTCGGCCACGGACGCCTTCCGTGGGAGGAATGTATGGTAAAAATTGAGGAGCCCCAGGAATGACTGTAACTCGGTTTTGGATGTGGGGCGAGGGGCCTTCTTTATGGCTGCTACTTTGGATTTAGACGGCTTAATTCCCTCGGGTGTGATCCGGAACCCTAGAAACTCGACCTCAGTTTCGAAGAAAACACATTTGTCCTTCCTCAGTCTCAGCCCCGCTTTCTCGAACACAGTCAGTACTTTATCCAATCTCTTAGCCAGTTCGGCCTCACTCCCCCCTGTAATCAACACGTCATCAAAATAAGGCAACACCCCCTCCAGCCCCTTCAGGAGGCGTTCCACAAGCGACTGAAAAAGGCCGGGTGCCGAGTTCACGCCGAACTGTAAGCGCGACACCTGGAACGCCCCTTTGTGTGTAACTATCGTTTGTGCCGCGGCCGTGGCGGGAGTTACGGGGAGTTGCTGATAGGCTTGTGCCAAATCGAGTTTAGCGAAACACTTTCCCCCATTCAGCCTGGCCAAAAGGTGGCTGACCACCGGCACCGGGTATGCATTAGGGCGGATCGCCTTGTTAATTGTACACTTATAATCAGCGCAAATGCGCACCTCCCCGTTGGCCTTCAGAGCTGTTACAATTGGAGTTTCCCACTCCGCGGAATCAACAGGAATAAGAATCCCCTGGCCCACCAGTTTGTCCAGTTCCGCCTCTATTTTGTCCTTGAGTGCGAACGGCACCCTGCGCGGTTTGAGTCTTATCGGGCGGACCTCCGGGTCTAGGTCGAAGGCTACAGGGGGTCCCTCGAACTTCCCAAGTCCTTTTTCAAAGACGGCGGGATGCGCATCGCAAACCGCTTGTATTGGGTCCTCTCCCACTGTATGCACTCCCCCTATGAACAAGCCTAAGGGCTGAAACCACTGCGTCCCTAGGAGGCTACAACTCCCCCCCTTAAGGACAACTAGGGGCAGTTCCGCAGAATGTCTCTTAAAGCTGACCCGAAACTTTCCGACCCCCAACACCGAAATGCTGTTTCCCTGTACATCTCGTAGCGTGGACCTCAACGTTTTAAGTTTGGGCCGCACGTGGGGGTCGATTTTCAAGAACTCTTTCTGGGGAATTATAGAATAGGAGGACCCCGAGTCAATTTCCATCCTAATAGGGGCCCCTTGTACTAGTACCTCAACGAAGTAATGGGACTGTCCCGCGGACACGCTGAACACTGGGGCGTCGTCCTCGCTGTCGTCCGAGACGCGGCCCACGCCGTCCTGCTTCCTCGTGGTCTGGGCGCCATCTTTGGACCTCGCTGGACGGTCCGGTCTGGTCGAACGGTCTTGTGACTGCCTCCGGCCCTCCTTCCGTTTTCTGCATGCCCTGGCGATGTGCCCCCGACGGCCGCAGGTGTAACACTCGGCCTTTCTGAATGGGCACCTCGCGCGCTCATGGGCCGCTCCGCAACCATCGCAGCGGCGCCCACCTTTTCGGACCTTCTGGACCTCCTCGCCGTCGCTGCCTTCCGTAGACGACTTTGAGGCCCGTCGAGTTGCGTGCACCGACTGTCCGGACTTCCCGTGCACCGAATTTTCCGCCTTGCCGGCTCTAGGACGCCACTCACGCCACTGGTGCATCTCGTCCACTCCAGCATTCGTGGACTCCGCGGCTTCCGCGGCCTCTACGACCTCCGCCAGCGTGGGTGGCGGCTCCTTGTTCATCAAGCTGCGCTGCACCTCCCTGTCCTTCAGGCCACACAGCACGCCGTCCCTGAGGGCCATCTCTAGGTTGTCCCATCTACAGGGGCCGGCGGCTATCCTCATGGCGGTCACGAACGCCTCAACCGACTCGTCCGGCGCTTGGACTCGCCTCCAAAACGCGCTCCGAGCGGGAAACATTGCCCTCGAGGGTCGGAAGCGCTCTCGCAGCAGCTTCATGATGTCGTCTGCCTTAAATTCGCTCACCTTCTTCGGAGCGATGATGCCCACCAGCGTCCGCTTGGTTTCTAACCCAAGCATTCTGGTGAGGATGGCCCTCTTCCTCTCCTCGTCGTCTTCTTTGACTTTGAGTTCCACCAGTGCCGCCTGGAAGTCCATCTCAAACAGCTCCCAGTCTTGCGGTTTGGTGATGTTGAACCCGCTCTGTGCCCTAGCTGTTCCTTGGGGATCCATCATCCCACCTTCGTCGCCAATTTGGTGTATGAAAACCAAGACACAGGACACAGCCTCGGGCTGGGTTAACTCAGGTTTATTGCATCGTGGACAGAGGGAACATGAGGTAATGGCGGATCGATAGCTCTTTATATACAGTAGTAATACATTTGAACGTGGTTGCATGGTAGCCCATTGGCTACTGTCTGCGTGACGTCATTGCTGGTCACGCCCTTCTTGTCCAGGTGTAGGTGGTGGCGGGAAAACTTCCCGCGCTGTTGCCTTTGATGAGTTTGGACCAAGAGAGCTTGGACGCTCGCTGCTGCCAGCTGGTGGTCATTAGCTCGCGTCCTCTTACAGGATTCATATGATACAGCTGAAGGTTACATTGTTGCTAAAGGCAAGGTTACATTGGCTCAGATACATTGTAATCCATGTGGAAGATAAAACCATTAGAACACAACAGTTTCTGATGATGATGATGCCTCTACATTTTTGGGTTCTCAGCCAACAAAGTGTTCCCGGATGCACAAAATTCATTTCCCCACCAGTCCTGATGCAGCTCTTCCTCTGTCATGCCTAACTCAACGAAGATTGAGAATCTCTAACAAGTCATGGAAGATGATTCCACTTTATCTTCTAAACACTTCCTACCAAACTCTATTATGTTGAAGCACATTCTATATAGACACAATTCTAAATATACACTTATATTTTCATCTTGTCTTTTCTAATATTTTATTTATTTATTTATTTTTCATACTTCAATTGCTGCCTAACTCGACAACGACTCTGGGTGGCTTACAGAAATAGACAATGTTAAAAGCCACTGAAAACACATAAAACCCCATTAAAAACATAAAATCTCATAAAAAAGACCCCACCCATACACATAAACAGAGAGAGAGTCTCAACTGTTTAAACAAGCCAGCAAGCTGGGGTCACACTTTCATCGGCACTCACACCTGCCCCACCAGCCAGGTTTTCAGTTCTTTTCTAAAGGGCAGCAATTCCATCAGCAGCCGCAATTCCACTGGCAGCAGGTTCCATAGGGCCGGTGCAGACACGGAAAAGGCCATCCTTCTTGTGCTAGAGAGACGAGCCCCTCTAGCCGATGGTACAAGTAGAGAGCCCCTCTGGTCCGCTCAGGTTGGACAGACAGATGTCCTTGGGCGATGCTGTCTCTTAGGTATCCTGGCCCACTACCCTATGGGGCTTTAAAGGTAATAACCAGCACCTTGAATTGCACCCGGAGGCAAATTGATAACCAGTGCAGCTCCCGAAGTAGTGGTGAGGCATGAGCATAATGCCCGCACCCCATCACCACCCTGGCAGCTGCATTCTGGATCAACTGCAGCCTCCGAATGGTTGTCAAGGGCAGCCCCATGTAGAGCGCATTACAGTAATCTAGTCTAGAGGTGACCAGAGCATGGAGTGCAATTTCAGATACAAAATAATATGTACACCATGTTAAGCATATGCATTGTGGAGGGGATATATCAGTTTTTCACAAGTAAAGTTTACTCAGTTTACTCATGAGTAAAGAGGCAGCAGCAACAGTGGCAGAGGACAACAGTGGCGCAGTGAGCAGTGGCAGAATCACAGACCTCTGGGAGAGGCCAGGCGAAGTGTGGCAAGAGGTCCCGATCCTGACAGGCCTACCTGGTGGTCCATAATACTATTAGATAAAAAGATACATGCTATGTGGATCTGCCACTGTTTTACTTACTTTAACAGAACAAAACAAAAGGAGGAAGCCCATGAATGATGACCATGAAAGAAGGTGGGGCAGGAGGTAGGAAGAGAAGTACCAATAAGCAAACAAGGGGACAAGGTGGAGTGATTTGAAGATATGTCTGGATGCTTGGCACAGGAAAAAAAAACATCTACAGTAAAAACCAGGGGTGACCAACCTTTTTCCACCATTGGCCTGACCATGCCCCCCAGACAGCTGAGCAGGCTGAACCATGCCCCCCAGAAGCAGAAGAGGGTGAATTTTCAACTACCATAAATGCAGCCACGTCCGCATTTATGACAATTGTGTGCGCATTTATACATGCACGGGTGTGTTTTACGGGTGATGTAAGATGCACATGCACAAATGCATCCACTTCCACTTCTGGGTGTGGCAGAGGTGGCAATGGGCCAGATGAATCAAGGTCAGGGGCCGGGGCTGGCCAGCAGGCCATAGTTTGGGAACCCCTGGTATAAACTGTAGTAAAAAATTAAACATTGACCACAGTGAAGATAATAAACTTTTTAGCACAATCCAAATTTCCAGTTTGGACAAGCTCTGTATTTCTTTGAGTGCCCCCCACTCACACAACCCACCCTCCTACTTTCTGCTTGTTCTCACTTCACTGCTGCACTTGGTGACCTCAAGGAAACGAGAAGATAGGAGCCATGTTGGCTCCAGCATTATTCCATGGAGGTAGGTTTTCCATCCAAACACTTAGCTCAGTTGTAGAAGCTTTTAAATTGCTCTGTATATGTGCAAATAAGACCTTTATGTGTGAATGTCCAGATGCAACCTCTTCAGCAAACTCATTACACATAAGTAACTTGCCCTTTTTGGAGTACAGTTACCAAAATTCCCCAGCCAGCATCCATTCTTTATGATTTCATTTGCTTTCTGGACATTGTTTGCAGGGAACTCTGGAAACAGGTTTTTGCAAAGAGCAGTCACTTTCACGATTGTACACTTATCCAAGAAAGAATGAGTCTTCAATTTGCACATCTACTGTGAAAATTTAGATGGCTTTATTCATTGGCTAATGATTAGACAATGAATAAATCCATCTACATTTTCACAGATGGGATGGCTTGTTTCTTACAAAATAATTATCCCAAACTCTGGCTATTCAACAATTGTCTGGATAAATCAGTGAGTTGAAGCATATGGCATTTTGGCATTAGCAGTATTTCATAAGAGAATCGTGAGAATACCCTGCCAACAAAAATACAACCCATGTATGCTCAAACCCCATGAATCTTTACCTCAGGTTCTTTTATGCTTTCACTTTTATGTGATCTGGAACATTGTACAATCTCACAATATACCTGCACTTTGAGTACATCTCAGGATTATCTGGATGAGCAGCTGCTTATGTATTTTCTATCAGACCAGCACTCCTATGTTATTACCCAAGTTAGTCATTTTCCGTTAACTACAATGTGAACACAGGTTGAGTTACTAAGTTATGTGGTCAATATTTGTTTGGTTTCTCAGTGTGCATTCTCTGTGTTATCTGTAAATGATTCAGCTTTCATTTTGAACAAGTTAAATGACCATTACAAATTATACTTATCAATATTATATATTGGGCAAAATCCTCTTGCACAAATTTATGCCACACAAGCAGGAAGATCATTTCACATAGGAAATAGTACATTTAAACCAATTGCATGCTCCCTATCTCCCCTGTGAAAGAGCAAGAACCCTTGAGCTTTATAACCTGAAAGGAAAACGATGAGAAGCTTTCAATCAATTTAAATTCACTATTACTGGTGCCAGATACAGTAATGGCATTGTCCAGCTTTCACAACATAAATTTGCACTGATAGGAATTTGGCCAGTGATTCATAGAATGGAAAATATAACTCTTTCAATGAAATGAAACACAATGCATGATACTGAAGGAGTGTTTTGATGTACCAGAATTTGAATGTTTTAATAACACTTATTTAATGTGAAATTTTTAATTGTCACTTCTTGCAGTAATTATATGGGGTAAGACATTATTAGGGACTGCAGCTCAAGTTGTTAAGATGCTGAACTCGCTGACTGGAAGGTCAGAGTTCGATTTCCGGGTACTGCCTGACAGAGTGAGCTTCCGTGTCTGTCCCAGCTCCTGCCAACCTAGCAGTTCGAAAGAAATTGCAAGTAGATAAATAGGGACCACTTCAGAGGGAAGGTAAACAGCATTCCGTGCACTCCAGTATTTAGGCATGCCTGCCACGTGTCCACAGAAATGTCTTCAGACACAGACAGCACTGGCTCTTTGGCTATAAACAGAGATGAGCACTGAACCCTAGAGTTGGCTACAACTGGCTTTTGAGCAAGGGCAGCCTTTATCTTTACCTAAGATTTATTTATTTATTTATTTATTGGCTTTCTATACTGCCCATCTTGGTGTTATCCCACTCTATAGTAACAAATGTACTTATACCTATGCCAGATGATTTAATGTTATTAAATCACTAGCATATTTGTGCCCGGCCAGCTGGGCAGGTTTTTTTTTTAGGTTGGGGTGGTTTGCGTGGTGGTGATTTGATTTTGTGGTTTTTGAATTTATTTGATTTTTTTAAAAAAAAATATTGTTTATTTTGATTTTTCTTATTTTTTGGCTGTTTTTTTACACTTATGGCCTCTAGGTGGGGCTGTTTATTTATTTTTTATTTTGATTTTTCATAATTTTTCTTGGCTGTTTTTTACTCTTCTGTCCTGTAGGTGGGGCTGTGTTTAAGAATACTGCATCTTTCTTTCTTTCTTCATTTCTGTTCCTGAGGCATGGAGGGAGGACATGTTTGGTGAGTGCTCTTGATTATTTATTCTGTTTTTATTTTGTTTTGATTTTGGGGTGTTGGGCTGTGGGGTTCAGGTAGAGTATTTGTTGATTTAATTTAGTGTGTTCGCTTGGTTGATTGTATCTTTTTTGGATTTTTATGTGTTTTTTATTATTATTTTTGTTTGGGGGGGGCAAGGTGGTGGGGTGGGGCAGGGCAGCATGGTTACCGGGGCCATGCCTCCCCCTCCAACCCCCATCAACCGCACTTACCTTTTGCCAGCTGGTTCTCGGCACGGTTTTTATTTTTAAACCGCTGCGTCGTCTGCCCAGCCTCCTCCATGCTCGTGCTCTTCAGCCTCATTGGCTGAGGGGTGGCATGGCACAAAGGAGGCTGGGATTTGAAGTTTATTTTGTTCATGTTCATGCAGCAGCTTTTTTTCTGTGGCTCGGTTTCAATTGGGCGCGCCACATTTCCTAATGTTCTCTTTGCTCTCGCCTGTCAGCCTGATTGGCTGAGACATGGCACAGAGGATGTTGGGAATTGAAGTTGTTTTCCTTTGTTTGTGTTCGTGGGGCTGTTGCCTCACTGGCGACTGCGGGAACCTTACGTTGCTCTGCGGGCCGGGTTAGGGTGAGTGCAGGCGGCTTGGTACAGGACAGTATGGATGGGTGCGGGAGCCTTTGTTACATTCCAATGGTTAACGTCCTTCCTTATAGGTATAGATTTTAAAGACTGGGTATTTAAAAAGGGACAACTCCAGTCTCATGCAAGGAGACAGTTGGTAAAATGATATTTGAAACATGCCATCCATGAGCCACATTTTATCACCTTTGTGGCTGGAGGGTTATGGAGGAACTGTTGGAGGAGTGCCAGTGCCCATATGCCTCCTAAGGTGATTGGGAGGGCATCTTCCACAACTAGATAAGATCCAGCAGCCATCCAGTTGTCTTCTGTACCTATTATAAATGATGGCACCACTTTATCTTTTGCCTCAGGCCTCAAAACACCATGCACTGGTACTTACTCCTAAATCAGAATGCCCAGGATTAGAGGTTCAAAATATGTAAGAAACATAACTTTTCTAGTGGTATCATGTACGGATTATTCTTGAACTTCTGGCTTGGACTTTGACACAGCGTTCTGATTCCCCAGTAATGCTGGTGCTGCTACTTTAGCAAGCAAGAGTAGTACACTGGTCAGAGAGTACCCTTTTTCAGATAATCTTTCTTCTCAGAATGTCACTGTCAACTGAATGCTAAGCTTGTTCTTCTAAACAATAGTGACTCATCTTCTCTTCCACTGCTCCCCACCTTCATGAAGGTATGCATTGATTCCCACCCTGACCCCACCTTCAGTTCACAGAAACACATTCCATCTCTTGCTGTGTCTATCCTATGAACATGTGCCTCAATATGCTCTACCAAAGACCAAACCTAGAGACAGATGCGATAACATTACTCAGTGTAGGCCCTTGGAGAAAAGGCCAACTGTATGCCAGTTTAATGATTACAGAAAAGAAAGCCTTTGCTTTTTGTCCATTATCTAAAGAGGATTGACTTCTGAAACAGAAAAAAGACCAGCTAGATCTTGGAGAATGTTTTGCTTCTCATGAGTATTTCCCCCCTTCTTCATGGGATAGTTCAGGGGGTCCCAACCTTTTCTTGTCGGGAATTGAGTCACACTCTCTCTGTCAGCTTCAAGTCCCAGATGGCCATTTTGCCTTGCCTGCACAACAGGTGTGGCCATTTTGTCCCAAAAGCTTCAAAGGGGTGTTTTTCTTGAATGCCCTTGGACAGGGCCACCATCAGGGGGGATCATCAGGACTCCTGTCCTGGCCCCGGAGATGACGGGGCCTGGCACTGCCAGGAAACCACTGATCTACGCATGTGCAGGAAACCATGGGGGCATGGCGGTGCAGGGAAACCACTGATCTGCGCATGCGCAAACAAACAAAGCATGTGCAGGAAACCCCAATGGAACGGATTGAAATCGTTGTATGAGGTACCACTGTATATGGGTTCTCTGAACACATGCAAAATGTCTTCCTTTTATCATTCAGTAAAGGAGTCAATATCCCATACACCATGGGAGCCTCCAAATCATCAAGGATGGGCTTGAGCCCCAGTATCCCTTTCTTTAGCAATAACCCAGTAAAGATAGAGCACTTAAACTGTAGCTTGGTGTGATTATCTTATTGGCCTCTTTTTATTACCATAGTCAAATAGGGGCACTGCTTTTATAGTATTTTCTATCTCTAGTATCTACAATTTGACGTCACTATTGGCGTCATAATAGCTGTGCACACAGCTGTAAGTATTTATTATAGCAATTTCTACAAATTCAGCCTTAACTCCATTTTAACATCTATTTGATTTGACCTTGAGAAATCAGCAGTTAGCTAAACTGTATTTGGATTGTTTCAGTGGAACAAAGGTTTGATAATAGTATGGCAGATAGTGCCATGTGAGGGCATGACAATCACCATAAAGTAGAAGAGGTAGGTGATTGTCTAGAGACATGAGGACAACTGTTTATGACTATTCTCAATTAAATGTAAGTTATAATCAAATGCTTTAAATATGAGAACACTTGACGTTTACACAGATGCTAGGAAAGATTGAAGGCAAAAGGAGAAGAGGATGAGATGGTTAGCCAGCATTGTTGACACAGTGGCCGTAGATCTGTGAAGAATCCAGAGGATGGTGGATGACAGGGGGGGGGCTGGCATGCTGTCCGTGGGGTTGCAAAGGGTCAGACTCGACTATGTGACTGAACAACATCTCATCATCCTTAGCTGCACATTTATAGTGCAACACTTCAGAATCAGAAGGATTGGTTGGTTCTGTGCCATTGCCCAACAGTCCAAAGGAAAACTTTTGAGTTCACTAGCTAAACTCTGCATTCAAAGATCTTTCCTTATACTGTAAACCAAATCCTTTGAAAACACAGATGTGCCTTCTTCTTAAAGAACAGAGAAGCAGAGAGGAAGCTCCGAGTTCGTGGGTCCAAAAAGTGGGAAGGTAAAACTTTGGAACATTGCCCTACCCTGAATTATTTCAGCATCACTCTATATTGAAGCGTGACCTACCAAAACGTGTCTAAATACCACACAGACAGTTGCCACCAGAAATAATATGATTAGGAAACTAGATGGGTGAGTTTCCTAATTGTACAAATAACAGCTTTGTCCTTGTGCTACTCCTTGGCAGAATGTGCTAGCACTATATTGTATAAAGTATATGCTAAACAAGTGGATATAGCTCTCAATGAATCATGCAGGATTATTAGTGGCTGCCTAAAACCTACCCTCATAGGGAAAATCTATTATTTGGCTGGCAGTGAATTAAGTGAATTAAGTAAGTAATACAGCACTGCCCAACCCCTCTATGAACACCAACCACTAGAAGACTGCCAAAATAGAGAAAAAAAGTTCTCCTTCGTATAGTTTGTGAATCCCCACTCATGGGTTATGCGCCTGCGCAGAACGTCGATCGGAGGCTTGAAAAGCTATTGGTCAAAAGTTTTGGCGGTAAGACCGCCCACCGTACCACCCACCCTGAGGCGCCCGCGCGCCATTTTACCTCAGTTCTCTTCGTTCCGCCGTAGCAGCAGGACGATTGTTGAGAGCTTCCTCAATTTTTTCGCCCTTCTGAGGGAAAGTCTTTTAGCTAACTTCGACTTCAATTTTTTCGGTGATCTTGTCCTTCAGGCAGGATCGCCACCCCGGTGCTGTTTCTTCCTTCTGGTGGACTCAGTTACCTACTCGCTTCTGTAACCTTTGCTTCCCTCAAGGGGGTGACGGCTGGCCGGCCCTTCGGGGTACCCGCGTTCCAGAAACTTGGAAGAATTTTTCTTTGATGGCCGCGGCCTTCAAACAGTGTTCAGCTTGCCTGAAAAAGTTCCCGGCCTCCGACGGGCATAGCCTTTGCCTTTTCTGCCTGGGGGAGTCTCACCAGAGCCAGTCTTGCCCTCACTGCAAGAAATTCACCCGGCTTGCTGTGCAGAACCGGAGCTACCGGCTCAAAGCCCATCTGATGGAACTCTCTCTGGCTCCCGTCACGGCCGCGTCTACCTCGGCTAGTGCCTCTCAGCCTCCTCCGCTTTCTGCTTCTTCTTCCGCTCCCATCAAGAAGAAGAAGAAGAGGGACAAGAACGGAGAGAAGAAAAAGAAGCACGGGTCGGAGAAGAGGCGATCGCTCCCGCCTACTCCGCGCACCCCTGTTTCTCCGGGGCCTTCGCCGCCATACTCGGTCGCAAGATGTCCTTCGCCCGGGTCTTCCATCTGGGGAGGACGGTCCTCCTTGGGATCGCCTGAAAAAGGACGCAGGGCTGGGGCTCCAGCTCGCCCACTTCAGGTTCTCCCGTCGCCGCCTCGTGGGAGGGCCCGTTCGCCTACGAGACAGGCCTCCGTCTCCCCAAGGCCCAGGACTCCAACGCTCGATGACGCGGCAATCACCATGCCGGCCACCGTTTCATTGCCGATTCTACCGGCCACCGTTTCGTCGGCCACCGTTTCGTCGCTCCCGCCGGTGCCGGATCCATCCCAGATGGAGCTCCTGAAAGGGATGTTTGAGGTCATGGCTCAGACTTTTGCCAGCCAGTTCAAGACCTCCATGCCTGCGGCCTCTGCAGCTCCGGTACCGACCACCGCAAGCCCCAGGGATGTTGGCCCTGCTGTGGCCCTTCCGACCTCCCAAGGGTCGAGTGTCCGCTCCGCTGGCCCACCCACATCGTCACGGGTTGGTCCAGACGTTGATGCAGTGGACTCCCATCCCGCCGGCCCGCCCAGGCCGTACTGGCGTGGTCCCGACGTGGATGTAAGAGTTCCTCCCTCGTCCTCCGATGACTCCAGCGCCTCTTCGGAGGAGGACGAGGGAGACGTCGACGCCAAAAGGACGCCAGACCAAGCCATCGGCGCGGTTGACCCACCGCGTGGTGAGGATCAACGCTCGCTTACGGCCATGCTGACGCGCCTGGGGACCGCTCTGAACCTGAAGGTGGACCAGCCGCCACTGGAAGGTGAGGACCAAATGACCGCAAAGCTGGACAGACGTGCGGTGCGGCCGGTCCATATCACCATGCTTCCGTCCATGTTGACGTCGGCGAAGGCGACATGGAGGAAGCCGGTGTCAGCACACTCCATTTCGTCCAGGCTCGACGGCATGTACAGAGTCCTGGACGAGAACGTCGAGTTCCTGCAAGCTCACCCCTTGCCAAATTCCCTGGTGGTCAAGGCTTTTCAACACAGGACGGCCACCAGCGGATTCCCGGTGCCTTCGACCCCAGAAGGGAAGAAGCTGGACGCGGTGGGCCGTAAGTTCTACACCACCGGTTCCCTGTTCCTCCGTGCCGCCAACTACTCGGCTGCCATGGGCCTTTACCAGTCCCACCTCTGGGAGCGAGTGAAGGCCGAGACGGCGACGTTGCCCGCTGACGCCCAGAAACGGATCGACGCGCTGGCATCCGAAGGGGACTTCCTAGCGGAGCAGGCATATTAACGACTATGCGGCAAAGGACATGGCGTCTGCTATCCTGCTCCGTCGTCACGCCTGGCTTAGGGGCACCTCCCTCGATGATGCTATGAAGAAGCTCATCGAGGAGTTTCCCTTCGACGGGCAAGGCCTCTTCGGGCAGGACACGGACAAGGTCCTCAATGAGATGTGGCAGACTAACTCCACCGCCAAGTTCCTGGGGCTCACCACGCCGGCTCCGCCTGCCAGGCCGAGATTCCAGCCCTTCACGAGGCGGTACCAGGGGAATCCACAACAACAGGGTGGCCCCGTGGAGCAGCCCAGGTCTGGCTCTTACAAGCAACGGTGCCAGCACAAGTTACCAACCCTACGGGCACGGCAAGCGTTCGGACGCTAAGTCCAAGTCCCGCGTTTGAAGCTGCGACGGCCGAGTCTCTCTCGCTCCACATCACGTACCTTCCCCTCCGGAACTTCATCCAGGTATGGTCAGACATCACGGACGACCGGTGGGTCTTAAAGATCTTGTCCTCTGGCTACGCCATCGAGTTCGTGCAGGCACCTCGGGTAGGAAGACATCGTCTCACCACCTCGTCCCCCCATTTGGAGGAAGAAATATCAACTCTTCTGTCCAAGGGAGCCATCGAGCGGGTGGCGCCGCCCGACTGGGACAACGGCTTCTACTCGAGGTACTTCGTGGTTCAGAAGAAGGACGGAGGACTTCGCCTAATTCTGGACCTGCGCCGCCTCAACAAGTGCATCCACACCAGGAAGTTCCGGATGGTGACCCTGCAGACCGTCCTTCCCCTCATCAACAAAGGTGACTGGTTTACAGTCATAGACCTCAAGGACGCCTACTTCCATGTCTCCATCCTCGAGGAGCACCGAAGGTTCCTTCGATTCCGCATCGGCGATTCCGTGTACCAATACCGATGTCTACTGTTCGGTCTGGCCACGGCACCACGAGTCTTCACCAAATGCATGGCTCCGGTGGCTGCCTTCCTTCGCCAGCGGGGAATCAGGGTCTTCCCGTACATCGACGACTGGCTGATCGTATCCCCCACCAGCTCGTCGGCCATTCGGGACACGCAATTCACGGTCCACCTCATGGAGAGTCTCGGCCTCAGGATCAACTTCACCAAATCGAAGTTGATTCCCTCTCAACACGTCGAGTACATTGGAGCGGTACTCGACTCGCTTGCCACCAGAGCCTTTGCACCCCAGAAGCGCTTGCAGGACATCGCGCAGGGAGTGAACGACCTTCGCACCAAACCGTGCATCAGGGCGAAAAAGGCTCAAAGACTGCTAGGCCTCATGGCCTCAACGACGGCGGTGGTCCCTCACGCCAAGTTAAAGTTCCGGTCCCTGCAGTCATGGCTTCTGCACGAATTCGACACGCTCCGGGAGAGTCAGTCCAAACGGCTAACTCCGTCTCCAGAGCTGAGGGACCAGCTGCTGTGGTGGACGACACCACTCAACGTGGCAACGGGGAAGAGCTTTTACCCCCCGCAACCCTCGTTGCAAATACTGACCAACGCAAGCAACCTCGGCTGGGGGGCTGCCTGCGGGACTCTCACTGTCAACAACCCTTGGTCGCCTCAGGAGATGGTGCACCATATCAACTACTTGGAGCTACTGGCCATTTGGAAGGCCTACGTTCCTTCGAGAGCCTGCTCACGGGCAAGGCGGTCCAAGTAGCCTCGGACAACACCACGGCTGTGGCGTATCTGAACAAGCAGGGAGGAACACGATCCACCACCCTTCTTTACCTCTCTGTGCAACTCTGGGAGTGGTGCCTAGAGAGGCACATTTTCCCGATTGGAGTGCACATTCAGGGCAAGCTGAATGTCTTGGCCGACCATCTCAGCCGCCTCACCTCGACGACCCACGAATGGGAACTGGACAACGAGGTTTTTCAGTCGCTTTGCGAGGCCTGGGGGACTCCGAACATTGACCTCTTCGCGTCGGAGTCCAACGCGAAATGCCATAGGTACTGCTCCAGGGCAGGCATCGGGATGAACTCCGAGGGCGATGCCTTCATGAAACGGTGGGATCAGGACTATTTCTACGCTTTTCCTCCATT
Source organism: Bradypodion ventrale (assembly GCA_035047345.1). NCBI lineage: Eukaryota > Metazoa > Chordata > Lepidosauria > Squamata > Chamaeleonidae > Bradypodion > Bradypodion ventrale. The sequence goes on along the minus strand of JAWDJE010000005.1, from coordinate 113,747,364 downwards.
TCCTCTGATCCAGAAGGTCCTCACCAGAATGCTTCAGCACAGGACCAGGGCCATCTTGGTGGCCCCAGCATGGCCTCGCCAACCATGGTTTCCGCTGCTGTTGCGCATGTCATCTCAGTATCGCACGCTGCCGGAGTCACAGACGCTTCTCCAAATGGAGCAGGGCCAGCTTCACCACTCGGACCTGCCCAGCCTCCACCTCACCGCGTGGAGGATAACCCCAGACTGTCCAGGATCCTGGAACTAGCCAGGCGCCCTTCCACAAGGAAGTCCTACGCCTCTAAATACAGACGGTTTTGTGCTTTCCTGGCATCCCAGCAGACGTCCCTCTCACAGGTGGGACTGCAGGACGTCTTGACCTACCTCCTCCATCTGGCGGAGTCTGGCCTCAGCATCACCTCCATCCGAGTACACCTCGCAGCGGTGGTGGCTCACTCTCCGGCTGGCTCGCCCGCTTCTGGCGCTTTCCGCGACCAAACGGTGAAACGTTTCCTCAAGCGGTTGCGGAACGCCTTCCCTCCGGTCAGGACTCCGACGGCCCAATGGTCACTCTCTACCATCCTCAACACGCTCACCAGGACTCTTTTCGAGCCCATGGCTATCACGGTTGCTCGTCTCCTCACTTGGAAGACGGCTTTTCTTGTGGCCATCACGTCTGCTTGACGAGCTGGTGAGCTGGTTGCTCTGCGGGCAGATGCACCCTTTCTTCAATTCTTCAATGACCGTGTGGTACTCCAAGCGGACATCACCTTCCTCCCCAAGGTGGTCTCCCAGTTTCATATGGCACAGACTATCTCCTTGCCTACATTCTTCCAGAACCCCACTAACGCCCAAGAAAGGACTTGGCACACGCTGGATGTCAAACGAGCTTTATTGTTTTACACCAGCAGGACAAGGGAGTTCAGGAAGTCGCAACGCCTTTTCGTGGCGTATGGGGGCAAGTCCAAAGGTGAACCCATCTCTACGCAGCGGTTCTCCAAATGGATCACCTCCACCATCTACTTGGCCTACGAATCGGCATCGCTGCCACCTCCACCGCATGTCAGGGCGCACTCTACCAGAGCGGTTGCAACATCCACGGCCTTTCTGGAGGGCACACCGCTTGAGGACATCTGTAAGGCTGCCACCTGGTCCAGACCTTCTACATTTGTCCAGCATTACAGGGTGGACACCAGAGCCACTGCGGACGCCAGGCTTGACCGTGTCATCCTCACTCGGGGGCTCCGGGCTCATCGCCCTTGACAGTTCACCCTGCCTGACCATCATCATCTTCATCGTGGAATCATCTCATCCGACTGCCCACCGACCAAGTAAGTGTGAGCTTGCTAATCTCCCATGAGTGGGGATTCACAAACTATACGAAGGAGAAAGTTTGGTTTCACTTACCAGTGATAACTTTCGTTCTTCGAGTATATAGTTTGTGAATACACACTACCCACCCTGCCTCCCCTCTTGAGCTGCACGGATGAGATCAATTGGTTTATCCTGTGCTTGGCTTAAGTATGGAACTGAGGTAAAATGGCGCGCGGGCGCCTCAGGGTGGGCGGTACGGTGGGCGGTCTTACCGCCAAAACTTTTGACCAATAGCTTTTCAAGCCTCTGATCGACGTTCTGCGCAGGCGCATAACCCATGAGTGTGTATTCACAAACTATATACTCGAAGAACGAAAGTTATCACTGGTAAGTGAAACCAAACTTTTTCTGTACACCTCTCAACCTCTAAATATTAAACTACAGGAGGCTAGGTGTAACACCATTAGAAATGGCCTCAAATTTTATAAAGGTAAAATGCCTTCATGTCAATATTCTGAAGTGGCTTGCTTATTAAATCACTTCTACAATACTAGGAAGGAGCCTTCACAGCCATGAAGGTTTGCTTTTGATCCATTTTCAACATAAACTGGAAATGGTCTGAAACAGAGCAGTTATGCCCAGGGGCATAGGAACTATTTTTGCTGGGGGGTGGGGGGGGCAACCTTGAAAAGGGCCCTACTCCTAAGAAAAGGGCCTGCATTTTTTGTGGGTTGGGGGGGGTTGTGGATGTGGGGTAGTGACTTGAATTTCACTAAAAGAGCATATGAGGGTGTGAGAATTGTGTCAGAAGGGAAAAAGCAAGCTGTAAACAAGTGGAATTTAATTTCTATTAATGAAGACTACTCATTCCTTCTAATTTTTTAAATTAATTTTTTACTGTATTAAAACATATAACACACCGATTACAATAAATACACTACTGAAATGTCAATGAATAATCTAACTATTATTAATAAATGACATATTAATCTTAAATACACCAAAGACATTTATATCAGACTCTTGCAATTCAGTGCTCATCTGTTTCAAAGCCAAAGAGCCAACAGGTCATGTGGCAGGCACATCTTTTTTAAAAAAAGTAAAAATCCTTCAGGTAAACATTTCCCTTGCACCAAAGCCATTTATATCAGACTCTTGTAATTCAGCGCTCATCTGTTTCAAAGCCAAAGAGCCAACAGATCTCTAAAAGGTTTGCCATCACTTATCTAATGTTGCTGAAAGTCTATAAAACAAGTCAGCAACTATCATGAACTTGCACAGTAGTGAAATACTGTGATATTCTTTCAAGTGCTTGGCAATATTGACAGAAATTAGACAAAATCCTATCAAGCAACTTTGGACTTGCATTACCCAGCTTGAACACCAGAAGCATTTAATGTGAGGTACTGTAATTAAGAACATTATGTTCTCTTCCTTTTAGATTCTAAGGTTTCCTAGGGCCCTTTTGTCTTGGAGATAGGAAGATTTTAATTACCTTAAATCAAATGTTTGCAGCACACAATCTAAGTTACACCAGCAGAATGTTGTGCCAAAGTCCTATTCAATATCTTCCAAATTTCAGGAGGAAAATGTCAGCATGTCTTATTTTCAGACATGAGAAGAAGAAAAGCAAGGAATGTACACAACTGCTATTTTTGTTTGTATAGGGCATTACTGTGTATTTTATTATATTGTTGTATTTTTTCATGTATATCATGTATTATATATTGTGTAGGTTTTTTTTTTACGTTGTAAGCTTCCCTGAGTAGTGCTTCCACCAGGAGGGCAGGGTATAAATAAACTATCTATCTACCTAACTGCTAGCAGCAGCAATACCAGTTTGTTCATATTATAAATTAGAAACAAGGCATTATATGCATACCTGTCAACCTTCCCGGATTGGCCGGGATTTCCCCGTTTTTGGCGTCGATTTTTGCCCTTTCCCGCTCCGCGCTGCCGAAACCCTGGATTTCGGCAGCGGGGGAAAGGAGGCACTGCGCAGCCCATCTGCGCAGGTCGCGTTGCACGCATACGTGGAAGGGCTCTACACTTCTGTAGCTCCCTTCCACGCATGCGCAGAAGGCTACGCTGCATGCATAGAAGGCTACGCAAGCGGCGTAGTCCTCCATGCGCATGCATACAATGCGACCTGCGCAAACCCGGTCCGCGCAGGTCCCGGATTCACCGGAGCTGCGGTTGACAGGTATGATTATATGGTAATGGGGCTAATGGTCATCCTCTAGTCTTGATGGTCTTTTGGTACTGTATACATCTATACCTATAAGAATGGGGTGTCCGCACCCATACATCCTATCCCGTAATGTGCCATTCACACTTACCTTACTTCCCGGACATCATCGCCGCGAGGGCCCGGGAGCCGAGAGTGGGGCCAATGCCCCACAAACATGGAAAAACAAAAACTACGCGTCCCAGCATCCTCCGTGCCGCAGCATGCCTCAGCCAATCAGGCAGGATGGCCCGAGCACAGAGGAGGCGGGACAGCTGGCGTGAGAGAGAAAAAAAATGGATGACGTGCATGCAATGAAAACACAGGAGAGGCGGGACCAGGGGCGCGCACACACCAAATGGGGAGAAAGCCCATTGGCGCTCCATTCGGCCACCCTGGGAGGCCAGGGCTGAAAGCGGCACTCTGTTCCACCCTCGCCTCTTGGGGGAAAGCAAGCCCCTACCCTGGGGGGGGGGCCATGAAAATATGCCTGCCTTCGGACCCCACCTGCTGGGGGAAGCGAGCCACTTCCCTGGGAGGTGAGGGCAGAGAACAGTGCTCTGTTCCACCCTTGCCACCCGGAGGGAAGCAAGTGCCAACCTGGGGGCAGAGGCTGAAAGCGCAGGCCACTTCCCCGGGGGGCAGGGCAAAGAACGGCACTCCGTTCCGCCCTCACCTCCCAGAGAGAAGTGAGCGCCTACCACGGGGGTGAAAGCATGGCTGCCTTTGGCCCCTGCCTACCAGGAGAAGCGAGCCCCTTCCCTGGAAGGCAAGGGCTGAAAACGACGCTCCGTTCTGCCCTCGCCACCCGGAGGGAAGCAAGCACCAACCACGGGGGGTGGGGGCTAAAAGCACGGCTGTCTTCGGCCTCCGTCTACCGGGGGAATCAACCCACTTCCCCTGGAGGCAAGGGCAGAGATCCCTGCCTCTTGCTCTGCCATTTCCCCTCTGCTGTTTAAAAGACAGCCCTCGAAACAGCGGAGGGGGAAATGAAAAGATGCCAGGCAGGGATCCGCCAAGGTAGGCACCTCCCCTGATGGATCCCTGCCTCTCACCCTTGTCATTCTCCCTCTGCTGTTTCGAAGACAGCCCTCAATACAGTAGAGGGAGAATGGCAAGGGAGAGAGGCAGTTATCCGCCAGGGTAGGCACCTCCCCTGATGGATTCCTGCCTCTCGCCCTTGCCATTTTCCCTCCGCTGTTTCAGGCGGTGTGGCTGAGGATGGAAGGGGCGGCCATCGAAACAGTGGAGGGGAAACTGCAAAGGCACCAGGCAGGGATCTGCCAGGGAAGGCACCTCCCCTGACAGATCCCTGCCTCTTGTCCTGCCATTTCCTCTCCACTGTTTCGAAGACAGCCGAAAAAACAGCAGAGGGGAAAAGGCACAGGCACCAGACAGGAATCTGCCAGGGTAGGCACCTCCCCTGACGGATTCTTGCATCTTGCTCTGCCATTTCCCCTCCACTGTTTCGAAGACAGCCCTCAAAACAGCAGAGGGGAAAATGCACAGGCACCAGGCAGGGATCCGCCAGGGGAGGCGCCTCCCCTGGCAGATCCCTGCCTGGTGCCTGTGCATTTCCCCCTCCGCTGTTTCAAAGACAGCCCTCAAAACAACGGAGGGGGAAATGCAAAGGAGCCAGGCAGGGATCCGCCAGGGTAGGCACCTCCCCTGATGGATCCCTGCCTCTGGCCCTTGCCATTCTCCCTCCACTGTTTCGAAAACAGCTGTCAAAACAGCAGAGGGGAAAATGCACAGGTGCCAGACAGGGATTCGCCTGGGAAGGCACACACCCTGACGGATACCTGCCTCTTGCCCTTGCTGTGTCTTTGGCCATCCCCTTCTTCCTTTGCCCTCAACCTTCCCCAGCATCAAGGCTTTCTCAAGTGAATCCTCTCTTCCCAATTAAGCCACACACACACCCAAAACCACCCCAACACCAACAGAAAATCAATACCCCGGGCAAGGCCGGGCAATCAGCTAGTTCTTAATATTTTGGGGAGGAAAGGAACATTTGAAATATAAGGAGTGGACAGATGAAACAAACAGATGACTGATGGTTATAGTGAAGAGACATATGCCTTTCCCAAAGATACCTCACCCAGCTCCCAGCAAAGATTATATTGCTATATGGGGAAAAAGGACTTTTCTCTGCAACATAAGAATATTCAGCCTTCAAGTAGCTTCCATCTTCATTTAAGCTAAAATAGCATATTGCTAGTAAGGGAAAAAAGCAGAACTGAGGTTCTTCATACATACTGAAAATTATTATAAAATCAGAGTCTGGAAGTAGCATGCTAGATTTTTACTCACTAATCCTAAATCATAATTTTGGCAAAACTCATTATTTGTGAAGATACTTTTTAAAAACATCCTTTTTAAAAAAAGTAGAAAATGCATTTCTAACATGACAGTCTTAAAATAAGATGCCATATCAATGATTTATAGTTCAAAAATAATATCCAATGAACGATAAAATATTTTCAACAACAGAAGTCCAAGTTTTCAATAATTAAACCAGACTTTTCCAAGCACTTTCCGTCAGATGTTCTGCTGACCTAGTCATTGTGTCAAAGATTATCTGAGTTAATTGTAACCATAAACAGATACAAATCTGGTATCATAGCATGGGACTGATAACAATTTAATAAATATCTATTAGTTCAGAATTATTAACTCAGTGCATTTTACTGTTATAATGTTATCATATGCCATACACCAGTTACTTTATTTATTTATTCATTAACTTATTTCAAATACTTTTTCAGTTCTTCAAAAAGCTTCCACTTTATGGATGTGGGACATTGTGTTTGTGTTGCACTATATTGTGCCTGGAGTGCACAATATTTATAGTAAGCTGCCCTGAGTGGTGGTCACATCAGAAGGGTGTGGTATAAATGTGACCAACCGACTGACCAAACAAACAAACAAAGGAAGCTTCAATATTAACAACACCAATGGCAGCAAGATGGTCTTCAAAAGGATACCCGCTTGCACTCACTACCATTCACATTTGTAGAAAAGCAGCCATGATAATTGCTTTGTGTTTGGGTGAGGAGTGTTTGACGGGAAAAAGGAGTGAGCTTCTGAGTTTTCAATTGCTTGGTATGTCTGTGTGGATGGTAACCTATACCTATAAAAATGCCCTTCACCATTGGGTTGTTCAAAGGCTCCCGCACCCAGCCCAACCATCCCCGACCTAGCCCTCTGCATTCACCATAACCCCAACTTCCCACTACCATGAGGTTCCGGTGGTCACCAGTGGGGCAACAGCTCCACGAACGCGACAAAAAAAGAACTACGAGTCCCAGAGTCCTCTGCACTGCGCAACCCCTCAGCCAATCAGGCTGAGGGACACGAGCGCAGAGGAGGCTGGGGAAGCGCAGCGCAGCAGTTATAAAAGACAAACCGCACCGGCCCAGGAAAGACTTCCAAAGACCCAGCCGGAGCCGGGAAAAGATAAGTGCGGTCAATGAGGGTTAGGGAGTGGGGGGGAGGCACAGCTCCGGTAACCACGCCGCTGCCCCTGCCTCACCACCTAGGCCCCCCTCCCTAACCTCCACCGACCCCACGTACCTGTTGCCGGCTCCGGTTGGGTCTTTGAAAGTCATTCCCTCCCGTCGTGGCCTTCTACGTAGGGAGAAGCACCGGCCTGTCCTTCGTCTCTGCAGGCAACATGGCCTCGACACCTGCAGGGATGAAGGAGGCCGGTGCCTCTCCCTACGCAGAAGGCTGTGACGGGAGGGAAAGTGTTTCCCAGAGGGAACCGATCCGTCTTCCTAGGAGGACAGAGGCCAAAAGATTCGGCCCCTGTCTTCCAAGGAAGACAAAGATCTTAACAACGGGAGACAAAGGCCAAGCATGGAGCAGCGTTCTCGGCCTCCGTCTCCCACAACCACCCCCTCTTCCCCTACCCCTAGGCTTCTCACAGACAGCAGGGGAAAAACATTTTCCCCAACAGCCTTGGAGGCCGGCACAAGACGCCACTGTAGCATGGGGGTGGGGAAAGAGGATACCCCTCTCTTCCCCCCCCCCCCCGACCCATGCTTCGGCAAGGCAGCAGGGAAAAACAATGTTTTCCCGCACAGCCTCGGAGCCTAGCACAAGCTGGCCTGTAGTTTGGGGGGGGGGGGAGAGGGTTACCTCCTCTTCCCCTTCCTTAACCCAGGCTACGGCAAGGCACTGGCCAGCCCCCCTGTAAAAAATAAAACACAAATTAATCAATCAATCAATAAATAAACCCCCCCCATCCCACCCCAACGCAAGGATTTAACGCGGCCTGGCAAGCAAGCTGGCTGTAATGCTGATGGGGCCAAAAATGGAATACTCCCTGCATTATCATTAATCACCAAGGTTTCACAGCTCTTCATTGAAGTGATCTGTGTGGAGCACTGCTTTGGACACCACAGCATAAAAATTGTCATCCTGAATGTGACACAAGGCATCTGCAGTGCTGTTATCTATGCTTGGTACATGATGAGCTGTTAAAGTGATCTTTTCTGAAAGACAAAGTAATACAATGCAGCACAGCAGGTGCATCATCTTAGGTCAGTGTGGTGATAGAATAATTGAGTTGGAAGGGGCCTTTTAGGCCATCGAGTCCAACCTGCTCAATGCAGGGATCCAAATCAAAGCAGATATGATAGTTGTCCAATTCTCTCTTGAATGTTTCCAGTGTTGGAGAGCTCACTGCCTCTTGAGGCACTTTGTTCCACTGTTGTACTGCTCTGCTAATATGTTTTTCTTAATATCCCACCTATATCTGCCACTACCACCACCACCCATGAGAACCTTGTCAGGGCACGGGAGCTTGAGCAGTCTAACTCGGCACTGTTGCCCATCTCTTGTCAATGATGTTAGGCCAGGATTGTCTAAAACTCACCAAAGCATCCTCCGTCAGATCCTTTGGGCAAGGTGAAAGCAGAGGGCACACATCAGCCTAGCCAGTGGGTAATGAGATATCCAAATGGCTAACAAACCGCATGCAAATGAACTTGATTTCTCAAATTCATTTGCATGTGCAGAATGTCATAGTGGAGACGTCTACTGGTGCTTGGACTCCTCACTGAATAATGACTCCAAGGTATCTGGCTTCCTGTAGTTTCAGCCCATTATTATGTGTCCTGCACTTTGGGATGATGGAGAACAGATCCTGCCCTTCCTCTTTATGGTTATCTTTCAGGTATTTGAAGAGAGCTATCATATCCTCCCTCAGTCTCCTTTTCTCAAGGCTGAACATGCCCAGTTCCTTCACTCTTTCCTCACATGGCTTGGTTTCCATTCTTTTGATCATCCTTGTTGCCCTTCTCTGTATCTGCTCCAATTATTATTATTTTTGCATCTTTGTTAAAGCGTAGTGCCCATAATTGGGCACAGTACTCTAGATGTGGTCTAACTAGTGCTGAATAGAGGAAGACTTGTACCTCACAAGTTTTGGAGACTATACTTCTGTTAATGCAGCCTAAAACAGTGTTGGCCTTTTTTGCAGTAATGTCACACTGTTGACTCATATTTAGCCCTCTTGTTGGGACAACCAGGAAGAGAAGGTAGTCATGCAGCATCAGGGTTGCCGATAACTGACAGTGAAGTCCAACAACAAGTGTCCAGCAGTCAGCCCAGGCCATTGGAGATGGAGTCTGCACTGGACAGCAGCCGAGAAGATTCACCACAGCAGCACTAGCAGGAGGAAATTCCATCAGGGGAGATGATCAGACAATGACATATCCTTTGGAAGAACAATTCTGGGCTCTGGCCCAGAATTTCACCCAGACCCATTTCCTGAGGATTTACAGAGCCTTGGCAGCATTTAATATTCTGTGCATTATTGCAGTCCATAGCAACATCTGCACTGTGTTCATACAGGAGGGCAATGCTGGGTGTCCAGAAATATACTAAAGCTTTTGGGAATACAGAATAGCCCACTTCAGAGGACACCATTCACAAGTAGCTGGCATTGCTTAAGAACAAGCATCTTGGCCTCAAAGACCATGGCCATCCATCTGGCACCTGTTTCCTCTCATTTGAACAATAGGTGATTCACTTGAACAGAAAGATTTGGATAAAAGCTAATTACAATAAATAAAAAGCAGAAACAACATGAGGCAGTAGGAAAATAGTTTTATATGGGCAGAGCAAAATCAATTTCTCTGGTAATGAATGAAGACAGATAATCAATGTTGCCTATACCAGATGCAGAGGATTAAACATTTTGCCTAGTTGAAGGTTTAGGTAGCAGGCATTCTGGCCCAATTCTAAGAGCTTGTGCATGAGTACAAGGTGCCATATTCTTCTTCCTGATAAGCAATATTTAAGGAGTGCTGCAGATAATGCTCAAAGTGCTTCCCACAAATTATCTTTAGAATTACTGTATTAAAAACAATCCTATGCGTTAGGGCATCATGATTCTCATTCTTGTCCTACACTACAAATTGTTTTAATCATCAACCCTTGTAGGGTTTTGATAATCATTAGCGTGCATTTATTAAGTTTATTTAGTATGATTGTTAAGCATCTTGTTGAAAACTAATACCAAAGTGATCTCTAATAAGAAAGGAAGAATGGACTTAAAATGATGAAACAGCAAATAACATCTAAATAATATAGAAGCCAAACTAAAGTCAAGTAAACAAGTTGATCTTTTCAAGGTCTCTAAAACCCAAAACAGATGCTACCTCCCATATAACAAGAGAAGGATGTTCCAGAGCAGAAGTGCTGTGATGTAAACAACATGTAGTAACATTCTCAAGATCTCCTCTGACAGTATCTTCAGGAATCATCTCATATTACAGGTTGAAGGGGACTGTGCAGAAAGACTAAGGCTTTCCTTATTCGCTCTATATCTCCAATGCTGAAACACCTCTTTCTTAACTCCCCGCACTGCCAGAATGTTAAATAGAAAATTTCCGAATCTGCAGTATCCATTGACCAGTTTTCTCTTGGCATGTTCTGACTTTCCAAAAGAAGTCAATTAATGGTACTAATTAAAATAAATAACTATGATTAATTATAAAAGAAAAAACTCTGATAGTAATCAAAGTCACGATTTCTGAAGGTGTATATAAGGCATCTCAGCTCACTGCATGCCACTCCTCTATATCTGAAAGCCCTTCATTTTAGAATCAATCAATGCCTCCTTCCTTATCAAATTTTGGTTGAAGGCTTCAAGTATGCTCCAAGATCAGTTCAGGAAGGTATAGGATGCTTCATATCCTCAGCACTGATGATGTGCCCCTACAGTCAAAGTTAAGTCTAAAAAGAGGAGCTGGCATTTTGCAGTTAGCTTGGAAGGGGAAGGCTTGTCTTCCAAAGGCAACACATATTGAAGACATATGTCTGGTCTGGGATGCTAAGGGTCTAAGTCTCATTCTTCTACATTACTTGTAATGTGTGAATCTTCGCACTCTACTGATCTAGTGTTATGAATGTCTTCAGCTTGTGGAGAATGTCCAGGCACTGGGGGTAAACTGGGACGAACACCTGTTGAAAAACCACAAACAGTGGAGGTAAGAAAGCTACCAATACAGATGAAGAATCTCATATGAAAATAAACCTGAAGGTGAGATGATTACCATCTGGCAGGTCCAGACCAACACATTTTGCTGCCTGAGGTTAAGAAGATAACAGTTTCATTCTCCTTCTAATAAAAATATCAGTCAGATCAACAGCTGAATCTTACTCCAACACAGCCCACAGGACATCATCTTCCCCTGCATTTGAAGTAAACAGGCTAATTTGCTCCTCCTAGGACAAAACAAGCAATCCATGTAGTATCTTACCATTGGTCCCTAGCACCGACCATCTCATGGTATAATGGCAAGGCTAGTCTCTGAAGCTGTGATCTAATGAGCCATAAAGTACGTATGTATCCATGTGTGCACCTTATAAATCAGCTGCCTGTTCTAATCTTAGGATTCACTTCGCAAATTAATATAAATGCAGGTTTCTTCCTCTTAAAACAAGCACGCACACACGCACACACACGCGCACACGCACACACACCAAGGCAAACTAATCTGTGCATTGATGATCGAGGCAAATTCATGACAGAATAGACCAGTGATGGCGAACCTTTTAGAAACCGAGTGCCCAAAATGCAACCCAAAACCCACTTATTTATCTCAAAGTGCCAACACAGCAACAGGGAGGAAGCGCTCCCATTGGACTGCTGGGCAGAGGGACGGGGCAAACTCTGTGCTGGGGTGACTGCATGGGCGCCCACAGAGGGGGCTCCGAGTGCCACCTCTGGCACATGTGCCATAGGTTCACCACCACTGGAATAGATAATCTTTCCCTCTTCAGAGTGTATTGATTGTTGATAGAAAACCAGCATTTTACCTTGTGAGGCCATAGTTATCAACTTTGCTCAGGGAGTAGGCGGGTGGAGCATGCCCAGCTTCCAGAGCTCCACCCACCTACTGTGTGGAAATATCTGAATAAATGACCCAAGTCAGTGAATGGCTCCACAGACAAAATCCTCTTTTGTTGACAATACAGACTGTATTTCCAGTGTAACTCTTGGACATAGAAACCTGTCCAGACGAGCACTTACACAACTTCCATTCATTTAAAAATGCCTTGCAAAGGAGAACTGTTGAGCAATAACTTCTGAAGTCTCTTTTCATTTAGCTAATGAGATTTGATATTTAATTCGCCTTTCCCCCTGCCCCCAATATCTGTATGGGACAAAGTTCCTTCTATAAATTGCATCTTGTTCTCATTGATGTAAATTAATTAGTTTTAAGCCCTGTATTTGATGGCTTTACAGAATATATAAGACCCCTTGTCATTATAATTAAAAACATAATATGTTATACTATTAAAAGTTTAGTCTCTCAGTGGTGATGGCACACACAAAGGGGCCTTTGTTGAAGATCCCAAATTCCAGGTTCATATAAGAAAAGACGTTATTTTAGATAACTTGGCCTATAACTTTAGATCAGTGTTTCCCAACCTTTGGTTTTTTTGACCTCAATTCCCAGAAGCCTAAGTCAATTCCCCAAAGCACTGATCAGCCAATGTACTGACCTAGGCTTCTGAGAATTGAAGTACCCTTGTGATGTGTGTACCCCACATTGGGAACCACTGGTTTAGAGCCTTGTAGGTCAAACTCAGCACCTTGAATTGAATTCAGAAGTAGTTGGAAACAAGAGAAATCAGTTCAAAACTGGTGCTATATGGTCTGGTCACCAAGTTTTGTACTAGTTGTAGCTTTCAAACACCTTTCAAGGGCAGACCCATGTAGAGTGCATTAACGTTGTCTAAGAAGCAAAGCAATCATACATATATACTGTCCCATACATAGCGCTTAGTGCATTCTCTGGGCAGTTCACAAGTTAATTTGCATTTTGCTCCAACATGCTGGGTACTCATTTTACCAACTGCAAAAGGATGAAAGGCTGCATCAACTTTGAGCCCTGATGGCAATTAAAGCAAGGATTACAAAGGTTATGATTGGTGTGCCACGCAGGAGTAGACAAATACACTCTTTTAACAGAGACAGTCCTTGGCTTATTTAGCCTGGTGTGTTTACTCTATCAATTGTCCTCCCAGCTCTCAGACAAAACAAGGAAGACTGAAGCGGCTGCCTCAGATTACCAGGGTTGAGGGTGGGAATCAACAGTAAAGAACTGGAAGATAGTTATGTGTGGCAGACAGCTTGCCCCATTCCCTATAAGCAAAAAATTTGTATAAATAAATTTTTTGGAAATTTCAATTATAGACTAACCTCTTCTTTACAAACATTAACAACAACAAAAACTTTCCAACACCATTTAAAACAGCCCGGCAATGCCGGGCAACCTCTGCTAGTTCCCTATAAGCTTGCCTTGGGTGCAGTGAAGGAGGCGTCTAAGAGGTGACCTGATTGAAGTTTATAAAATCATGCACAGTGTGGACAAAGTAGATAAGGAAAAACTGTTTTCCCTATCGCACAACACTAGAACTAGGGGACACTCCATGAAACTTTTGGGTACTAGTTCTCAAACAAATAAGAGAAAGTACTTTTTCACCCAGAGGATTACTGGTCTATGGAACTCCCTGCCAGAAGAAGTGGTGACAGCTGTCAGTCTTGACAGCTTTAAGAAAGGATTAGACAAGTTCATGGAGGACAAGTGTATCAATGGCTATAATTATGGCTATCTAAGGACAACCTCCGGGTTGGAGAGATAGGCAGGATATCTCTCAATGCCATTTCCAGGGAATCCTAAGCAGGTGAAGGCATCTCCTTGGGAATACCCAGAAGGAAATGGTGAGCCACTGTGTGAGACAGAATGCTGGACTGGATGGGCTGTGGCCTGTTCCAGCAAGGCTGTTCTTATGTTCTTATGTTCTTATGCTGTTATAGTTGGAATAGAAAGGAGGGCGCTATTTTTATTTTTTTGGTTGTTTTTTTTTGCATTGGGCAAGTCCTATAAGCACAAATCTTTCCCATCACCCTTCACCTGGATTTACCAGGGCTTTCTATCATTGCCGGTGACTAAAGTGGCTCAAGTGGCTAAGACGCTGACTGGAAGGCGGGAGGTCAGCAGTTCAATTCCTGAGTACTGCAGGACGGACTGAGCTCCCATCTTTGTCCCAGCTCCTGCCAACCTAGCAGTTCGAAAGCAAGAAATTGCAAGTAGAGAAATAGGGACCACTTTGGTGGGAAGGTAAACAGCGTTCCGTGTGCTCTGGTGCTTAGTCATGCCTGCCACATGACCATGGAAACGTCTGCAGAAGCAGAGAGCGCTGGCTCTTTGACTTTGAAACAGATGAGCACTGAACCCTAGAGTCAGATACAACTGGCTTTCGAGCAAGGGAAACCTTTACCTTCTGTCATTGCCAACTCAAGTGTGAGGGCAAGTGGGATGCAACCTCCATCATCTTATTTCTGCCTGACTCCTTACCAGAGGCAAAGGCCTGAATATACAGGTATGTCTAACTACTTAACACAATTTCCCCTTAAGTCTGCAGCCGTGGCTCTGGTCAGCCCTGCCTGGTGTGCCTTTTGTTCTAGCAACTACAGTAGGCACCAGACACTACAGGTTTCCACCTATGCTACACCTATGCTACTGGTATCCCATTGAGATAAGTCACTTTCTTTCCTATAGATCTGTAAGACAGAATAAACGTGTGTACAGTAACTGAAAATTAACATAGACAGGGTTCAATTAATGAAATTTGCACTGTAGGAATTTCTAGAGTAGCCTCCATAAAGTGGTTGAATCTCTAATGTTCATGATTTTTTAATTTGTTCCTTTCATGGTGCAATTTTATTGTTTTGCCCTCTGGAGTAATTAGAGCTAATATTAATACCAAACTGTAGCCAACCCTAGTCACAAATCACTGACATGTATGATATGGAGTTAGCTGGAATTCCTATGGAAATCAATGGTGGAAGTGCCCCTAAAATGTGGAGCAGTCCTGCCTATATCTACCCAGAAAGTTTAAGTTCTGCCAAGTTCTGTACACTTTACTCCAAAGTGTACATATGCAGGACTTTAGTCTTTGTGCTGAACTGTGACTGAAATGTCTGCAACAGAGTGAATGCTTTTAGTTCCTCCCAAATTTATTACAGTAATTGAAACACCCTGACACAGCACAGTCACATATTCCCTTCTGAGTACATTCAATTATCTGCCTGAACACCAGCTCTGATTCTTATTAATTTTGACTACGATTTTGCATAGTTTACCCTACTACCTATTTTTCACCTCCTTGTGGTGCTGAAATTTTAGCTCATCATACACAATCATCTTTCCTCTCTGAACTAGTCAGATTTCTTTCTCCTGCCTCACTGCAGGATTAATTTAAACCCAGCAAGGTAACCATTAAATTACAGGCAAGCTTAGACATTTTTATATGGGCTGACGCAGTTACAGCTGCTCCCTTTCTCTTCACATGAATTTTCAATACTGTTCTACAGTGAGCTTCATTAAATCTGAACAGAGTTTCATTCAGGGTAGATAACCTTAGAACGACGCTATAAAACCATTTAATTCACAATAATACAGCTACTCAGACAATTCCAGAAGGCAAGAAACATGAGAGCTGTAAAAGAAATTACCTCTTCCTGCTATCCGTTATCTTGCCTTGTTAATATTCTACCAGTGGCCCCTTTTCTTTTTGTAACCTTCTGGAATGCTAGACTACTGCTTAGAAACAGGATAAAACTGGTAGTTGAAGATATGCTACTTTTCACACTCATTCCTTAACGACAAGTTAACTCCCCCTCCCCAATAGTAGTTGCAAATAAAACTGCATAATGTTTTAAAAAGACACACAAGGAAACACTTCTGTAATTTTATGTGAAGGATCCAAAACTGTAAGGTAATGATAATAATTAAAATGATAACTGCTTCTATTAGCAAAAGGTGAAATGTGCAGCAGTTTAAGACAAGGAATTCCTAGACTTCAGCTGTTTGAAGGGGGTACACAGAAATAGCCTCCTAAAAGATTGTGATATTTTAAAACCACAATTGGGCGTACCCTGGTAATGGCAACCTTGTGTTGCCGGCAGGGCCACCACCAGAAATTTCGGGGGCCCATACTAAGCAATCCTATTGCCCCCCCCCACACACACACACACACACAGCAATGTCACAGTTATGGCCGGCGGCGGCAGGGCCCCTGTCAGCTCTGGGCCCTATATTGCCCTGCTGGCGGCCCTGGTTGCCGGCTAATCTTTGTCACACTAGATCAGGTGAAAAGAACCGCAAAATGAAAAGTTGCTTTCATTTTGACAATTTCACATCTGGCCTAGACACAGAAGAAGAACCTGTTTGAAGAAACTAAAACTGGTTCACTTTCCCTCTATTCCTTTGTCTCTTTGTATCCTTTGTGTTCAAAACTCAATAAAAAATAAAGACTAGAAATGAATAAAAAGTGGTTTGAGGGTAGGATAGCTGCTAGTAATGTAGGCTGTTTTGGCTTAAGCCTCTGTAATAAAGGTAAAGGTCACCCTTGCTCGAAAGCCTGTCATATCCAACTCTAGGGTTCAGTGTTCATCTCTGCTTCATAGCTGAAGAGCCAGTGCTGTCTGCGTCTGTAGATGTTTCTATGGTCATGTGGCAGGCATGACTAGACACCGGAGTGCATGGAATAATGTTTACCTTCCCACCAAAGTGGTCCCTATTTATCTACAGTACTTGCAATTTCTTGCTTTCAAACTGCTAGGTTGGCAGGAGCTGGGGCAGAGATGGGAAAAGAAATAAAAATAGAACCATCAAGAATCATCTTTTGCAAGAAGAATCAAATGGGAAACAACCTCTTGACTACAGCTTTTTAAAAACTGATGGTGGCTGCCCACCCTGGACGGGGATTCTGTGAGGTCTTAGAGCCTCGGTCTCCATGACACATGCACAGTTTGAAGAATGGAATGATGTCACATGGCTGTCCCGGTTTGGTGGGAGAGAATTATGGCAACCCTAGTTGGACTAGACCACTGAAATAGGGCTTACATTAGTTTTGATTACTTTATCTCATTGATTGCAATGGATCTGCTCTGAATAAAGCTGAATTTCATCTATGAACTTTATTAAGCATAGGGAATAATTATCATCTTCAACTAACTGAAAGGCTATCATAATAATAGTGGTGTACAGAATTAGGGTTTTCCAGCATAAGCTGGATGTTCACTTATCAAGGATGCTCTAATGGGGAACTTCCTGCATCTGTAAGGAGTAGGAAGAACTGACTTTGGACTTTCATCTTTATGATTCTCAGCAAACAGTTAAGCTAACTCCTGGTTGATTATTTCAGGCACTAAACTTTATCTTATAAGAATCTATAGCTGGTGTCTACCTACACTGGCTAAGACTAGATTGTTCAATTACTCCTAAAGCAGAAATGCAGCTGAACTTATGGTCTTTTTCAGAAGAATCTGCTTGTTAAAGAATTTGCTCATCTAGCAATGTGTCCTTCTGATCAGAAAACAGGATTTGCTGGAAATAAGGCTGCAGCTCCAATGGAAAATAGTATGTGATTTGCTGCAAAAGTAGAACAAATGAATTTGAACCTTTAAAAAATGATTACACAAAGCCCAATGCAAATAATTCCAGCCATCTTTGCTTCAGATGTGAAGATCCCCGCCCCCGTTGATGGGAGTTTCTGTTTTCCCTCTGTGATCAGTGCTTTCATTTTCCAGTAATACAGGAGGGTGTGACTGTGGGGGGTATTCTGGGAGCGATGCTTTGGACAGGAAGAACACTCTGCTTCCATGAGCTTTCTCCCTAGTCACCATGAAATATTTTTAATTATTTTTTTATCCGCATCAATATATAAGTTGCATTTTTATCATTGCACTGATATATTAGTTTAGCGCTAGATCACCTCTACATAGACAAAAAAGAGAGATAAAAATGATATGAAATAGAAAGAACTCCGATGAACTACAGCAGTCTGCTGTGTTTTTACTTTATATGTATATGCTTGTACATTATGGAGAACTTTGGAAAACTGTACCTTTCGCCTAATGCACTGAAAAAATTTAAACAGCCTACCAGCTTTACAATGAACCATAAAAAGAGAACAAAGGATCTGCAGAGGGTGTGATAAAAGGAACGGGGCCAAGGTATGAATCGAACCACATTAGATTGAGGAACCAATGTAAACATTGGCACCAAAATAATCCACAAGACCTATGTGATCACCTAATCTGAATCTTCTTCTTCCTGTGCCTTATCCAATTCTGAATATTGGTGATCAGCCATGAAGACTGTTCTGAGAATATAATGCAGCAGCCTTTCATCTGCCATCTTCATCACAGCATGACACCCATACCACTGATCCAGTTCTGTGAGTCACTTTCTGGTCCTGAGCCCTTTTGGCATGCAAAGCCCTCCTCAGCCCTAGGCCAGTATTGATGAAGCTGCTGCCCTCCATCAAGGTGGATTCAAGTGGGATTTAATCCACTTGGGCACCATCACCATCCCTGTGGACTTCAGCACCCAAGGCCAATAGTCCTCAAGGTTGTCAGGTTAGTTAACCACTGCCTGACACTCGGTGCAGAGTTGCTGGCAGTATGGTTTAATCTGAATAGAAGCATAAAACAGACTGTAAATCAAGCCTCAGCAAAGCTGCTCTGATTTGACTGGCCAGTGAAGTCACAGCTAGGCAAGTCATTGCTAGGCAAGGAGGCATTTGTCTCCCAGATACCATACATGCAGTGGCTGCAGTTCCTCTCCTGCTGTGGTTGGAGAAGGAAACACTCTTGAACGGCGGCGTCTAAGAGGTGACCTGATTGAAGTTTATAAAATCATGCACAGCGTGGACAAAGTAGATGAGGAAAAACTGTTTTCCCTATCGCACAACACTAGAACTAGGGGCACTCCATGAAACCTTTTGGGTACTAGTTCTCAAACAAATAAGAGAAAGTACTTTTTCACCCAGAGGATCACTGGTCTATGGAACTCCCTGCCAGAAGAAGTGGTGACAGCTGTCAGACTTGACAGCTTTAAGAAAGGATTAGACAAGTTCATGGAGGACAAGAGTATCAATGGCTATAATTATGGATACCTAAGGACAACCTCTGGGTTGGAGAGATAGGCAGGATATCTCTCAATGCCATTTCCAGAGAATCCTAAACAGGTGAAGGCATCTGCTTGGGAATACCCTGAAGCAAATGGTGAGCCACTATGTGAGACAGAATGCTGGACTGGATGGGCTGTGGCCTGTTCCAGCAAGGCTGTTCTTATGTTCTTACTAGCATAGGTTGGCCAGTGTTGCTGGGCTGTTATAAACTGTGTTTAGATGTTTTGGGGTTTTTTAAAGTTAAAAATCAACAGAGGATGCTATAAATCTTTTTATTTTATTTCTTTAACATATGTTTGTTATTTGTGTAAACTTTTGATTTATTGTTTTTTTTTACTTTTTTTACTCTTGTGGCCTCTAGGTGGTGCTGTTTTGTTTTTGACTTGTTTTTAATATTCTGGCCTGCAGGTGGGGCTGTTGGTTTTGTTTTCGTTTCACGTGTTTTTTCTCTCCTGGTCTCTAGGTGGGGCATCTTCCGGTAAGTAGTCTTTGTTTCTTCATTTCTGTTCCGGTCTCGTGGAGGGAGGACGTGCTGGTGAGTTCTCTGGTTTTATTTATTCTGTGATTTTCTTTGTTTTGATTTTGTGGTGGTGGGCTGGGAGGTGTTTCTGTTTGTTCTTTTTTGTTTTGGTTGGGCTTTAGATAAGTGTAATTGGTTTGTTTATTTCTGGTTTTGTTTATTTTGTGATTTTGTTGGTGTTTATTTGTGTAATTTGTGGTAGTTGTGTTGTTAGAGTTAGGTACTTTCGTGTTGTAGTTAAGTTTTATCTGTGCTTCTTTGGTATTATGGATGTTTTTGTTTGTGGATGTTGTGGTTTACTTTTTTTGTTTATTAATGGGTTTTTTAAATTATTTATTTATTTTTGTTTTATTATTTTTTATTAATTTTGGTGTTTGTTGTTGGTGTGTACTTTTGCGTGAAAAACCGGCTGCCTGTCGGTTCCTCTTTTCCCCATTGCTGCTTTGAATTTTGGTTTCGATGCAGCAATGGGGAAAAGGAGGAGCCAGCAGTCAGCCCGTTCTTCCCCTGGTAAGGTTCGTTAGGTAGGTCGGGGGAGAAGGAGGCAGAGAAGAGCTATCTGCCTGACGATGGTTCTCTCCTCTCTGTCTCCTTTTTCTCCTGGCTTACCTAACCAGAGATCGGCAGGCAGCGATCTGTAAGGGGTGGTGCTCTTCCTTGTGGATTGCTGGCTGCTACTTTTGTATTACCTCCACCGCTGTTTCGTGTTAGTTCTCGGAACAGTGGTGTCGGAAGTACAAAGGCAGCAGCCAGTCATTCGCCAGTGAGGGTGCTTCCCCTGACGAACTGCTGCCTGCTGCTGGTTTTTTCCACCCTGGCTCAAGGTACCTTGAGGCCAGCGGTGGTCTCACCGTGTCTTTGGTGGGGTAGCGTGGAGGAGAGGGAGTCCCTCTTCTCCCCGTTGCTCCGGGAAAGAAGGCGGGTGAGTGTCTTGCCGTGGTTTTTTGTGGGTGTTTGTTTTGTTAGGCTGTGAGGTGCTGTGTCCGCCTGCGGCAAACTTGTGCTCCCGTTGCATTTTTTAATTTTATTATTTGCGCGCCAACTTTCACAGAGTTCTGCACGCTCACAGCACGTAGGATGCTGGGACTTTGAGTTTTGTGTTTTTGTTTGCGTTTGTGCGGTGGTTTTTTCTCCTGCGGCTCGATTTTAATTGGCCGCACTGCGTTTCCCAATGTTCTTTTTGCTCATGCCTCTCAGCCTGATTGGCTGAGGTACGGCGCGGCACAGAGGATGTTGGGAATTGAAGTTCTTTTCCTTTTTTTGCGTTCATGGGGCTCTTGCCCCACTGGTGCCTTCGACAACCCTGCAGTAACCTGCGGTCCGGATTCGGGCGAGCGCAGGAGGCTCTGTATGGGATAGGATGGATGGGTGCAGAAATGTATAGCAAATTCCAATGGTTAACCCTTGGATTTATAGGTATAGATATAAGAAAAAAGAGGGGAAACACGAGGGAGAATGCTCATAGAGCAAGTGGCAGCTGCAAAAGGAGAAGGCAGCCCTTCCTTGGTGAGAGATGAGAAGAGATGAAACACAGCAGCAGTGGGAGGTGGCAATGGAAACATGTCAACCACTGAAAACAATTTTCTTCATTTAACGCCAGGCTCTAAAGCAGAGTTTCCCAACCTTTGGTGTTTGGACTTCAATTCCCAGAAGCCTAAGTCAATTCCCCAAAGCACTGATCAGCCAATGTACTGACTGAGGCTTCTGGGAATTGAAGTCTCCCTGTGGGGCCTGGGCCCCATGTGGGGAACCCCTGCTCTAAAGGATGTTTGCTGCCAAGACTCTATGGGCGGGGTAAGCAGAAAAGGGACCTGTTCAGTGATGCAAACAATTTTTCCAGGTTACAGCTTCATAGAGACTGTCTGGCAAAAAAAAAAAACTGCAGAAAGAGGCAGTTTGCACTTTCATGATTTGGGTAGAGTAGGTGGCAGTGATCCAAGCAGCTGCAGGGTGGGTAGTGTCAGCAGCTGCTTTGCAAACTTGCCACCTCTGAAGGCCTGTGATTTCAAAAGAATGCCTCACTCACTTGATGACACACCTGCCTCTATTCTCCACACAGGATGGATGGATGTTTAAAGCAACAGTTCAGGCAAGAGAGGCAGGAGGTGGGGCTCTTTAGATTTAAATCTGCAGGCCTTAGTCTGCGGCCATGGGTGGAAGGGAAATGGCAAACACTACCACAACTACGTTGATGAGGAGCCAGTTCTGTGGCCCGGCATGTGATCAGGCATGTAAACAATATGGAATCAGCACCTTCTACAATTTCCCTTCCTCATGCAGTGAAAAGCTATCACATTCTGGCTACATAATTTATTTTTGAAATAAGACACCTCTTACTCCATAAACCTGGGAAATACTGGTGGTATGGCTCAATGTTGCTGATACTACTCTTACCTCTCTGGGCTGGGTCAACTTAAACTTGCCCTACTTGAACTCTTCTGGAATTGTATACAAATATATGAGAAATGTGTGAGAAAAGCCAACAGTGCCAGTCATTTTAAACTAGAGGGTTGAAGGCTGAAAATATACAAATGTATTTAAGAACTTCTATCTCAATCCTTCAACTTTCATCACAAAGTAAGCTATGGATCAAAACTAGATAAATCAGAAACACCTGAATTTATTGTATATTCTGTCCTGTAAGAATTTGTTTTTCATTCTATTTAATAGAAGTCTGGCTTGATTCTTTTCGTTATAGAGAAAGAAAAACAAAGGGGAAATGCCATAATATGTAATGTTCTGAGATTTAGCTTCGGATACCTTTGATATAATTCTAACTATATTTTTTAAAATTATGCTAAATACTTACGGTACAGAACCTGGAAGGACTGCATGATAAATGCAACCAGTGCTGAGATAAATAAGGAACCCATGAAATAAATCTAGAATAAAGTCAAAAGTCAGCATTAGTCAGAGCCAAAGATGTTAGGTGTTTATTTAAAGAACAACAGAGTCATACGCACCAGGCCAGAATGCAGAATGTTCTGCCAAAAAATCCTCAGGTGAAGGTAAAGCAAACTTAATGTGCACGGACTAATTGATTCTGGGTTGCTATGATTCCAGCATCTATGGACAAGAACAAAAAGGCATTGATATACCAATGTTTAAGCTGATTCTCAATGACATGTGACACTTTAGGGTGGCCAGGAGCAGAGTCATCAGAAGTAGGAAGCAAGCCTAGTTCCCACCATAAATGTTATTTCCCTTTTCACATTTCTCTTGCTATCAGGCCAAGACCTGGGAGGATAGCAAAGTGGAAAAACCAGCCTACTACCATGGGATCTTTCTAATTCACACGTTCCCCTCCTGCTTCACACTGAACACCTATTCTGAAAATACAACTCTATGGAATATCCACATTTATCAGTGAAATTATATTAAAAAATAATTACACACTGTTGAGTTAATTCCAAGTTATGGTGACCCTTTCATGATTTCTTTAGGTAGAGAGTACTCTGAAGTGGTTTTCTGGGGGTGCTCTGGGATTGGGGCAGTTTGCCCATTAGCTACATAAGCTAATTCAGTTCCTGGGAAGCACAGAATTGAACTCGACCCCTGTCTGCAGCCAGGCACCCAGGCCACCAAATCATCAAATCAGCTTCAAAGAAAGGATGTTAGGACTAAAAATCCGCATGAACTATGTGATGAACTTTCTGACCATGGTGTAGGTGGTAGCCTCTCCTTTGTTGTAGGTTTTTAAGCACATCACCTGTCAGAATGATTTCACTGTGGATTCCTGTACTGGCAAGGGGTTGGACTAGATTGCCCTTTTGACCCCTTCCAATTCTACAGTGCAATTATTATTTTTTGGGGCGGGAGGATTAAATAACTCTGCAGATTAGAGCACCTATCTTCTGGGAGAAGAGCCTTCATGTGTAGTCTGTCCCAAAGTGCTCCCAGAAGAAGGGACCATTGAATATAATAATGCAACCCCACAATGCAATGGATTAATATGAATTATGTATATAACCAGCCAATCATAAGAGTTCTCCAGTTTCCTGCCTGTAGGGTCACCTGATCTATATTAGATTACTTGCTTTTCGGGTTTTAGTCAGTGTGTGTGTGTGTGCTGTCTCTGGGTTTTTTCATCATTGTGTTACTGTTCTCTCTCCTCTTACTCTTAAATTTTGCCTTACAAGCAAAGTGTGTTTGTTTAAATGAAAGTTATTGTACAGAACTGTTTTATTGAATCAAAGCAACTGTTTACCAATTCTATCTACTGTAAAGCTAAGCAACTGTAGGTAAAATAACCTTTTCTTATACTGTACTTCAAGATGTGTGGAGAGTTTAATTTTGCTAGGCTAAAATGGGAGTCTAATTCATGGAGAACTTGCTAACTATAACTAACTAGCTGATTACCTGACTTCGCTTGGGTTTTTCCTTTCTTTAACGTAGGCCAGCCTTTCCCTCTTGGAAACCTCATGGGGTGTATGTGGGTCATTCCTGCCTCCCTTCTTCTATCTCTCTCTTCCCTCACCTGTCCCACTTCTCCGTCGATGCTCACTTACCACCCTTATCCTTCCCATACATGTGTCCGGCCACCTGGCGGACCAGAAGTATCCAACAGCGGTGCCCAATGGCATGCACCCCCACATGGGGCTTGTGACCCCCACAGTGCATGCTCATTTGCCCACCTACTGCGAAAACTACAGCTGAGCTCAGAGGACTACAGCTGAGCTAGTCAGATGATGTCATAATATCAACCTACCTGGGACTATGACATCAGTTCAATTACATCACTGGAAAACACACACATTGTATAGATCAATTGGGATGCAATTTGGGGGGTGTACACCCCCGTGGGGCTTGTGAGCCCCACAGTGCTGATCTCTCCAGCCCATGGTACATATGTGCCAAATTTCAGTGGGATCGGTCCAGGGGTGTAGGAGCCTTTGGAGCACATACAAGACCACACCTCTGTTTTATAGCTATAGATTGTTTAAAGTGCTCCACCTACTGCTGTGCATCTGCAATATATATATTGCCATAAATCAGAATCAATTCACCAACACATTATTATCATTATTCTACACACCAGAGTTTTATCCAAGGGTGGCTAAACTTTGTGTGCCATGGGCTGGTTACATGGTTGAGCAGTCTGGTCATGTGGTTCTTCCTGCCATAAAACGCATCCACAGCTGTCATAAGCGCATTATTCACAGGCACAGGCGCATTATACACATGGGGGCATTTTACTTCCACATCCAGTAGCGGTGAGGGCGGCACAGGCTGGATGATTAGCACCATGGGCTGAATCCGGCCCACAGGCCATAGTTTGGCCACCCCTGTCTTAATCCTTTCAGACACCTTTCAATGAATTCATTCAGCAGTTCCTTTTGCCTGACCTAGTGTGAGAAAGATTAGCCAGCAATACAAGGTGGCTGTTACCAGGATATGCCCGATTGTGGCTCAAAAATAACACAATCTTCAAGGAGGCTCTTTCTGTGTACCCCTTTATTGCTCTCATTGGGCAGCATTCTCTTCTTTCCTACCACTTGTACAAGCACCTATTGCCCAAGGAATTGGGCTTTTGCGATGCTGGTGCAAGGGAACTCTGATTATCCACTTGGACAGATAGAAGTGCTATTGCACTAAATGAGCAGTCCTTTCACTACTGCAAGGTGAAGTTCTTGCCAGAGCTCTGCTTCTGCCAAGAGGAGTCTAGCTACTTGATTTTGAACAAGCAAGCTAAGACAATTGTTCTACATTCTGCCATTTGAAGAATGAGATTTTGTATTCTCAGTTGCACTACTAGTTACAGAAGTCTCCTCCAGCTCCCTTACTGATAGAAAGGAGGTAAAGCTCCCACTCCAGAGCCAAATCTGTGTCTAATAACCCACCTTAATTTGCCTGGAAACGGGACCTAGTCATCTTTGTCTTTTTCTGTTTCCCTGAAGTTGTTCCTTGTGGGAGAGAAGGTCTTGCTTACTATTGGTCAGGATATGTGGAGTAGTGAAGGGGGCAGTAAATGTGGGTGAGCAGATGATAAAGCCTGGCGTGGTAGGTAAAACTGATGATAGGGATAATAGAGTCTATCAGGTAAGTAAGAGTATAGGAGGAAGGGCTGGGAAGAGCATATTTTGGTGGTTAAAACTGGGAGTGGGGAGAACTAGGTCAGTTAAGCAGCAACAGCAGGAAAGGGTAAAGAGAATTAGCTTAGGACAGGAGTTCTCAACCTTTTAAAGTCAGGGGCCAGGTCATGCTCCCTCAGACAGCTTCGGGGGCTGAACGGCCATTTTGCCCTTCCTCCACCACTCGGCACTTCTGGGTATGGTGGAGGTGGTGGTGGGCCACATGAAATGGCATCTGGCCCACGGGCTGCAGGTTGAGAATCCCTGATTTAGGAGGCAATAATTAGCAGGAAGAGCAAGGTGGAGGGAGGAACACTGAGTTGGTAATATTACCAGGGAAATGGTGAAGAGAGACAGACAGGGTGGGCAGGGTTATGGCAAAGGGATTGAAACAGCCACGTTGTGTGGGGAAGATGGAGGCTGAGTGAGTGGAGAGAGAAATTTGCATTGGTAAAACTAGCAGGAAAGGGAAAGAAGTAGGGGTAATTGTGAGGGACAAGTGTACACATGTGTATGTGTGCGTGGAGAGAGCAGGTTATGATAAGCAAGAGCAGCAGTGAAGGAGCTAATCCTTTCTGCCAGGACATGGAGTCCTTCTGATGGACATTTGTCCTGCTGTTCCCACTGTTTGATGAATTATGAGGACAGGCTTGTCTGCCCTTTTATCCAGCAACCACACAGTATAATCCCTTAAATTGATCAATCTGACCTGAACCACACATCTCTGAGCCCCTTTCATGGTATTCTACTATTTTGGGTATTCCCCAATTTAGTCTGTTCCCAGCACATGCAAACATTGACAACTGACCAAAACCAAGTTTTGCAACTGGCAAGGCTCCTTCTGATTTGAATTTCCAGTATTGTGAAGTGGTTTAATAAGGAAGCTACTTCAGGATACAGTGGAACCTCATACAACAATCGCCCCATATAACAATGAAATCGCGTAACAATTAGGTTTGGAGGGGGGGAATCGTACAACAATTTTTCAATGGGAAAAGCCACTTAGCAACAAAAAAAAAAGTTGTACGATGCATCCCATAGGGAAAATCGCTATACGATGCATGTATCGTATAGCAATTGTTTTGTACAACAACAAACCCCATGGAACGGATTAAAATCATTGTATGAGGTACCACTGTATTGGCAAATTGAAAACTTCCCCACTCCTTTGCAGATGAGTTTCACACTGCTTTTGATCTGACTGATGAAAGTTTCAAAATAAAGGATTGTTCCATTCTAAACACTCTGCACCAAGTAGAAAAATCTTTAATATCCTCTGGATGCTATAAATACATTATTTATAAAAAAAGGGATGGAAAAAAGAATTGATGATGAAGAAGAAAGCCTCACCTTTCATAAAGCACATGGCAAAGAGTTATATTACTGTCATAGAGTGTTCTGTCAATTTCTAAATGATCCAAGATATGAGTGGGGATGGAGTAGCCTTCTTCCAGAAGTAGGGCCAGGTTAAAGAATCCCTATAACATAATAGAGGAATCAATGGATAATAATGATATAATTTCTTGCTACATAATTAAAGCAAGGCCTTAATAATAGACCTTAGCACCATTGCTGTGGATTGCATTTCACATATGAAGAGCTATGATTGTATAACTTGTGCTATGCATATGTTTGATCCAGCACACACCAGTGGTACAGTATTCCATTCTTAATTAATACACAAAACATAGCCTTGCCAAGGCATTAATATGCTTTTGTTTTCTCAAGGTAATTTGAAAAAGCTTTTCCTTACTGAGGTATGCATTACCTCTGTTGAAAATGTGTCAGGATCCACCACATTCCAGCAGTTTGTGTGACTGGCACCCGAGATGGGTGGAGGAAGTCATTTGTTGTGACTTTCATCTTTGTTCAGTGCATAATGTTTTACAAAAATCAAGGCATTCTCACTTCATCAGTGTTGCAGCTATTTATATAAATAACCTGGAGAAAGCCTGGTGAACAAACAAATTCTGGGGAAATGGACAAACCCAGAGTGTCCTCTAAGGCTGGGGTGCCCAAACTACGGCCCAGGGGCCAGGACCGGCCCCTGACACCAATACATCCAGGCCCCGAAGTCCTCTGCTCCCAGAAGTGGAAGTAAAACATGCCTGTAGAGCCTGTGGCCCAAAAAAAATTGGGCACCCCTGTTCTAAGGTTTCAGACTGAGAGCCTAGTAGATGTTCTTGTTTGGCCCACAGGACAAAGGACCCCCTAACTCTGCTGTAAAGGAGAACCATGCACATTTATATGAGGAGATACACTACATCAGCCTTTCCTAAACTATGTTCTGTGAAACACTGGTGAACTTCAATTCCCAGAAGCCTAAATCAGTACATTGGCTGATCAGTGCTTTGGGGAATTGACTTTAGGCTTCTGGGAACAGAAGTCAAAAAAAAAAAGATTGGGAAACACTGCTCTAGAAGACTCAAACAGCAGAAACAAATAAAAGAAGGGGTAGGACTGAAAAATAGCAACCTGTTGCTCTGTGGGGTAGAAGGAGCAATGTGGACATTGAGTATTTTTGCTTTTAAGGGATTTCATCTACTCCTGAGTAGCACATTTCTCAAAAACCAGAGTATTATAATCTCTATTTTGTACAAGGACCTGGGGTAAAGAAAGTGAGTGGTGAAGACTGAGGCACCCTGGGAGTCAGCATTGAGCTTGACAACCAAGAGCTCTCCAGGACAGAGAGTGAGAGGCTGAAGCCAGATACCACTTGGGCTCTGGCATCCCCATGCCCCAAGAACCCAATGCTTCACCAAGTCTGTTTGCCAGTACAAACAACATAGTCAAGAGAAATTGACTGTGATTGAATAGATAGTTTGAAAGGCCCAGGCCACAATACTGATGGATTAGGGTTGTGTCAAATGTTTAACATCCTTTCCTGTCAAACTATTGTTCCGATTAAATTTATTGTTATCAGATTGATACTATCTAATTGATTTGGGGGAGAAAACCCTACTCAAGAGCAACCTACATGTCAACTATCACATGCACATTGGCCTTAATGCCAAACTAATAATTTTCATTTCATTTCAAGTTTAATTTCTATACCGCTTTACTCGACCCAGCGGGTGACTCAAAGCAGTGTAAACAGTCATAATAAAGTAATACAATAATACAAGTAATATATAAATCAATACAATCAATAATACAATAATGAATCTATAAACAAATAATCAATAAATACATAAGAATCGAAAACCACATCGCATAAAAATACAAAATCCCTACATCACAACAAACGCCCATCTATAATCAGTCCAAGACCACCACCCCCACGACCTTCATCCCGGAGGGGATGGGAGGGCGCATTAAATGTGGAAGTGGCGATTTATCCCCCCTGCCAAGTGGAGGGGGCGGGGAGGGTGTAGCAATGCAGCAGCGGCTTCGGAGCCTCCCGGGCCACAGGAGGCTCCCTTTATTCCCCACGCATGGTGGAGGGGGTGGGGAGGGCACGGCAGTGATCCATATTAAATATCAGAACTAGATAATTAGAAATGACAACTCTAGAGAATTATCAGCTTTTGTTGTTGTTGTTGTTCAGTCGCACCGTCGATTCCGACCCTTTGCAACCCTATGGACCATTTCCCGGCAGGCACCTCTGTCTTCCTCTATCCTCCTCAGCCCACCCAACTTTGTGCCCATTGCATCTTCAATACCATCTAGCCATCTCATTTTTGGCCACCCCCGTCTTCTTTTGCCCTCCACCTTTCCCAGCATCAAGGCTTTCTCAAGTGAATCCTCTCTTCTCATTTGATGTCCAAAGTACTTTAGCTTCATATTTACTATCTGACCTTCTAATGAGCAGTCATGGTTGATTTCTTCTAGGATCGACCTATTTGTTCTCCTCGCTGTCCAGGAGACTCTCAAAACTCTCCTCCAACACCACATTTCAAAGGCATCTATTCTTCTGCGCTTAGCTTTCCTAATGGTCCAGCTCACAACCATACATTACCACATACCTGTCAACCACCACGATTTGGCCAGGAAAACCCCGTAATTTGACGTCTATTGATGTCATAACCCGCCCACCGCTGCCAAAACCCCGTAATTTGACAGCGGGGGAAAACACTTTCTGCGCATGCGCGGAAGTGCTATGCTGCTTGTGCAGCCCCTACGCAAGCGGCATAGCGCTTTCCATGCATGCGTGGAAGGGTTTTACTCCTTCCACTCATGCACGGAAAGTGCTACGCCGCTTGCGTAGGGGCTGCGCAAGCAGCGTAGCACTTCCGCGCATATGTGGAAGGGGTAAAACCCTTCCATGCATGTGTAGAAAGCGACCTGCACACAAGCGATGTGTGCAGGTCCCGTTTTTGTGGAGCCACGGGTTAACAGGTATGCATTACCATCAGGAATATCATTGCTTTGACTATGTGAATTTTTGTTTGCAAGGTGATGTCTCTACTTTTAACTATGTTCCCCAGGTTTCTTATAGCTTGTCACCCAAGCATCAGTTGCCTTTTTATTTCATGGCTGCAATCACCATATGCAGTGATCTTTGATCCTAAGAAAGTAAAATCTGTCACTGCTTCTTCTTCTTCCCCATCTATTTTCCAGGGACTGATAGGGCCTGTTGCCATTATCTTGGTTTTCTTGATGTTGAGTCTCAAGCCAGCTTTTGCACTCTCTTCTTTCAACCTAAGCAGGAGCTTCTTTAGGTCTTTCTCACCTTCTGTCATTAGGGTAGTATCATCTGCATATCTCAAATTGTTGATGTTTCTCCCAGCAATTTTGATCCCAACTTGTGATTCGTCTAACCCTGCATTGCGAATTATGTGCTATGTATAAATTGAATAAGCAGGGTGAAAAAATGC
This sequence comes from Bradypodion ventrale, assembly GCA_035047345.1. Lineage (NCBI taxonomy): Eukaryota > Metazoa > Chordata > Lepidosauria > Squamata > Chamaeleonidae > Bradypodion > Bradypodion ventrale. The sequence continues at coordinate 113,716,932 of JAWDJE010000005.1, read as the reverse complement.
AGCCTTGTCTTACTCCTGTTCCTATTCCAAACCACTCTGTCATTCCGTATTCTGTCCTAATTGTTGCTTCTTGACTCAAGTACAGATTTCTCATGAGGCATATAAGGTGTTCTGGTATTCCCATCTCTTTAATTACTTGCCACATTTTGTTGTAGTCCACACAATCAAAGGCCTTGGTGTAGTCAATGAAACAGAAGTAGACTTGTTTCTAATATTCCTTTGTTTTCTCCATGATCCAACGTATGTTAGCAATGTGGTCTCTTGAGTATAACCTTGCTAGCTTGTGGGAGGAACACAATTGTTCAATAATTTGAACATTCTTTGGCATTGCCCTTTTTTGGGATTGGAACGTATATTGATCTTTTCCAATCCTGTGGCCATTGTGTTTTCCAAATCTGCTGGCATATAGTATGCAATAATTTGATTCCATCATCTTTTAGGGCTTTGAAAAGTTCAGCTGGGATACCATCATCTCCCCTGGCTTTGTTGTTTGCAGTGCTTTTTAGGGCCTTTCTGACTTCACTCTCTAGGATGTCTGGCTCAAGTTCAATGTTCTCATCATTGTGATTATCATGGATATTGAGGTCCTTTTTGTAGAGTTCCTCTGTGTACTCTTGCCATTGTTTCTTAATATCTTCTGCATCAGCTAACTCCTTGCCTTCTTTGTCCCTTATCATGGTAATTTTTGCTTTAAACGTTCCCTTGATTTCCCCATTTTCTAAAAAAATCTTTACTCCTTCTGTTGTTTTCCTCTATTTCTTTGCATTGTTCATTTAGGTAGGTTTTCTTATCTTTCCTTGCTTTTCTTTGAAATTCTGTATTCAATTGATTGAATTTTTTCCCTTTCTCCTTTGCCTTTTGCATTCCTTCTTTCCTCTGCTATTCATCAGACAACCACTTTGCTTTCTTACACTTCTTTTCTTTTGCTGCCTCCTGTATGATTTCCCGCGCTTCTGTCCATAATTCTTCTGGCACTTTGTCTATCAAATCTAAGCCATTAAATCTGTTCCACATGTCCACTGTGTATTCCTTAGGGATGTTGTCTAGGTCATACTTGTCTGACCTAATTGCTTTCCCTATTTTCTTTAGTCTAAGCCTGAATTTTTCAATCAGTAGATTATGATCTGAGCCACAGTCTGCTCCAGGTCTCGTTTTTACTGATTGTATGGAGGTTCTCCATCTTTGGCTGCAGAGTATGTAATCAATCTGGTTTTGATGTTGGCCATCTGGTGGTGTCCATGTGTAAAGTCTCCTCTTGTGTTGCTGGAAGAGGGTGTTTGCTATGCCCAGTGCATTCTCTTGGCAGAACTCTATTAGCCTTTGCCCTGCATCATTCTGTGTTCCAAGACCAAACTTGCCTGTTATTCAATTTACTTTTTGATTTCCTAATTTGGCAATCAAATCTCCTATGGACATCATTTCTTGGTGTCTGTTCTAAAAGGTGTTGTAGGTCCTCATAGAACTGGTCAACTATGGCTTCATCTGCACCAGTGGTTGGTGCATATATTTGGATTACAGTGATATTGAAAGGTTTGCCTTAGATTCTGACTGAAACCATTCTGTCATTTTTAAGATTGTATCCCATTACTGCTTTTCTCACTCTTTTATTGACAGTTATGACTACTCCATTTCTTCTGAGGTTTTCTTGTCCACTGTAGTAGATATCATACCTGTCAAGTATGATTGGCCAGGAAATCCCGTATTTTGGCCCTCCTTCCCCCTCTTTCCTGCCATCATCCCGTATTGGAGCGGCCAGGGAAAGGGGTTTCTGTGCATGCGCAAAGGGGTTTCTGTGAATGCATGAAGGGGTTTCTGTGCATGCGCACTGCACCTGGAGAAGTTCCCAGATTTCTATGGAGACAACTTGACAGGTATGGTAGATATGATGGTTTCCAGAGCTGAATTCGCCCATCCCTGTCCATTTTAGCCACTAATTCCCAAGATGTCAATGCTTATTCTTTCCATTTCCTTTTTTAACACTTCCAACTTTCCTTGATTCATAGATCTCACATTTCATGTCCCAGTGCAGTATTGTTCCTTACAACACCATATTTCTACTCCCACTGTCCTATCCAGCCCCCTCTTCTGACCTGGTGGACTAAGCATCCTGTTTCATCTATTTTTCCCCTTTGTTTTGCCTTTTGTTCTAGTCCATAGAGTTTTCTTGGCAAACTTCCTGACATGGTTTGCGGGTTTCTATGCCAGTATTTTACTGTCATACATATTATCACAATTTAACACAAAGTAACAGACTAAAATTAAATTGATTAATGTTGGATATATGAAACAAGAAGTTATATATGTAGTCAAAAGTTAAAAATTATCTTGTTAGTCATCAACCTTGGTATGAAAAGGAAAACCTTGGTATCAAAAGTAAAGTTCGCTATATCACATCAACTACGGTAATTCAATTGCTTATCAAATGCATGCAGCTATGAGTCTTTGGTGAGAACATCCATCATGATGACTCCTTCCCTCCTTCTGGCTCGGCTGCTGGTTAGGCCTGGAGGCCTGCGTTGGTGTCCTCTGTATATCAGCTCTTAGGTTTTAGTAATACCAATATAGCAAAGAATAGCAATAAGGCCCGAGAGATAGATGTGCTAAATCTCATTAATTCAAGTGCCCTTAGAGGTCATAATGTAAATGTATTTAATTATTTATTATGGCATACAAAAGCAGCCACAAATTTACATGTCTCCCTGACTCTTACGGGTATTGTCTTGTGAACCCTGTACATGATTTAGTCATACTAAATATACTAACAAGTGAAAGTCTGCTTTACAGACTTCAAAGAGCCTCAAAACACCCACATTTTTTATGCAGCATGTCAGGACCACCTACCTGGGCCTCTCCATATAATGCTGCTTGCGCATACATCTTCATTGACATATCCACGTTTCTGGATTGGTTCTGATAACCATAGTAATAGAAGTCTCCCACTTTCAAAAAAGCTTTGGAAAGAAGCAATGACATTAAAAATTGGAAAACAATAATTCTCTTCATATTCAATTCATAGAATAGTAATCACAAGTAAATAATTAGTTTCACCAACTCATCACTAGAGATACAGCATTTAGCATCACTAAAGACCACAAATACACAATTCACTTTCATATAGCTATATACATACCAAATGTAGGAGCGTTGTTCTGAAAAACTGATAAATTATAATATCTCCAAACACAGTCAGTAGCCAAGTATCTTTTTGCCAAATTCTAGGGAGAATGTGAAAAGAATGGCTCAGAATGCTTTATATTTAAAGAATGCTTTATATTTAAAGAAAAAAGCATTCATCTCTATCAGCCTGCCCACAATCTGGAGTCATAAACATACTTGGCCATTGCCAAGGGCAGTTAAATTGGTGAAACAGCTTTACATTTTTGGAATGTTATTCATGTTTCCTTCTTCCAGGCCTTCAGAAAAGTTCTGTAGATTTCCTTGTTTGTGTAAGCCTTTAAAAGAAAATAGTACACCCCTCCCCTCATATCCACTGGGAGATACATTCCAAGACCTAAAATGGATACCTGAAACCACAGGTAACAGCAAATCATATATATACTGTATACTTGAGTCATAGAAGTGGGGGAGGGGTTTCAAGTGCCTCCGTTGTTCTGTATGAGAGCTACCAAAAGGTCTGCCTCTCTTCCTTGTAAACTTTACACTGAAGACAGTGGCCTCTAGTGCCCAGCTCTGGTAATGCACTATAGAAATACATATGCATATTAAGCTTATTATGGCAACAGGTCAAAAAGACATTTACTTACTGGCTTTTCTTCACAGAGGTGTGCCAGATTTGTCTGTGACACCTCAATTCCAGTTTGTGCAGACAATAGATAATAAAGAAGAGCTTCATGCCTAAGATTGGAAATTGGAGTGAGAATAATAATGGGGAAAGTTGAAACAAGAATGAAAAAGCATCAGAAATGTTTTTTTAAATCGGTGTTTATTGGGAAACCTCAACAAGATGATTAGTAGTGATGTAGGTATGTCTCTGAAAACTACCTTGTTTACTGCTACTACTGTCACTAAAACTGATCATTCCAGAGTAATCATTGCATTGATGGGTATGTTTTTTATCAGACTCTCTAGTAAGTCAGGGCAACAATGAGGCTCCACATAATCAGTGTGTCCATTTTAAAACCTCCCTCAGACTCCTCAACAGAGCACAGCAGTTCCTGAGGAAATGTGTATGCAGGTAACAAGCCGCGAAGGTGGAAAGTTAGAAAAGATCTGGTTTAAATATATGTAGTGCTAGAGGCTCAACAAAATGTAACAGCATCATGAAAAAACTAAACTCATGCAGAATTAATATATACTGGACAAAGGAAACCTTTTGTATGACATACTTTTGAAAAAGAGTTGAACACTAAGCTATGATAAATGCACTGCTTGCAGTGTAATTTTAGCTTTTTTGCAGCCCTTTTTGAAAAAGAAACAAATAGCTACTGAATTGCTTTTAGAAAAGTTTTACAGTTCTTCTCTCCAGACACTTCAATCTGTTCTTTATACAGCCTTACGAGCCTCTCCCTATCCCAGAATTCCTATAACATTGAATCTGTTATCTATTTATTTTTAGACTACAAATCCTGGAACTTTCCATCCAGTAACCAAAGACACATATCATCCTGGGAGATGATGCAGTCCAAGAAAATCTAGCTCAAACAAGTACTACAAGTTCTAATAACAAGAACTGTGTGCCATCAAGTTGGTTCCAGAGTAGACAAAAGTGGTTTATATTCCCTTCTTCTGGGGGGTCACCCTGGGACTCTGCAGTTTGCCCAAGACTACACAAGCTGGCTCTTCTCCCAAGAGACACAGAAGGGAATCAAACAGTGACAAACTCTATAATTGCCATATCATTCTTTTTTTAAAAAAAAAAAATATGTAAATAATAGTTGCTTCCCCTCCATTTGACTGAGACTATGCTGTGCAGACTGTTTTTAAAGGTTTTTAAGATCCTTTCCTGCTAAGCAGTTTGCTATAAACAGCAGGATAGATGCTTCCATTGGTGATACCTACTGGTGCCAATGAATTTTAGTAGGCAGTGCTTTAGAAAGAATGAACAATTAGGTCCTCAAAGCAAGAGTGACATCTACTGGGCAGACTTTAGACAGAAGAACAAATAGTATATTAGCTGAAGGCCACAATTATTAGATCACTAACAAATTACAGGCAAAAGTAAGCTTGGACTCCACATGAGTCTTCATTAGGCTTCGCACCAAAGAACTGTGGACAATATCAAAAAAATCAGATCTGTCTTGAGTAACAAAGGTAAGAATTGCCCCGATCAATTATGAGTTTAATTCAGCTAATGACAGTTCGGTGAGTCAGGTAGTTGGCTGCAAAGCCAGAGGTTGGGAGTTTGATTCCTAACTGTGTACAACAGTTCACACAACAGTGTCCCCGTTTTATATTTCTGAGATAGGGGACATGAAAGGAGCCTCTTTTGGGCATCCTCTGCAAAAATCCTTTCAGCCTACAGTAATCTCTGACATGAAAACACACACATATTTCTGCTTCTTTTTCCTCTCCTCTGCGACAAGAATGATGGTCTGTAAAACAAAGTATTTATTTCACTTCATTTATAAACATCAATATTCAGTAAAGGAACAGGAGCACCAAACCTACCATGATAAATCCAGATAAGCATTCAGTGCTTTTTGGATGACGTGGCCTAAATAGCCATTCTTTTCTGCCACATATTTTGCCCAGCTGGAAATCAAAACAGTAGCATCAAAACCCGAGGCCTGCAGGTAACATTGGGTGCCGTCATGTGCACATTTTGCCACCAGGATTGACCCATGGGAAAATCTCCTCTTTCCCTGCAAGTTTTCTCCCTCCCTTTCCCCACACTTTAGCTTCCCGCTTAACTCTACAAGGGTTCACACTTTGGCAGCAGCCCTTATAATGTGGTGGAAAGGGTGGGCAACCTTCCCTTCCACTCAAAGACAGCTTGACTTGGGTACTTCACTGCAGTTCCCAGGTGCAAAGAGATCTTGTCCCTGATTCTTCTTTCCTCCTTCCTCCTCATCCCAGCACGGAAGGAGAGGGTCTGCTGGAGATATTGTGGAGAAGATGCCAACTCAAATATTTTTGGAGGAGAAGATGGAGAAAGAAGGATAGAGGTTTCCCCAGCAAAGTAAGAACTGGGGAGCGGGGAGCTTTTCCCTGGCCCTCCAGAAGCATATAATTACAGCTTCACAAATGAAAATCCTCTTAGCTTATGAGGAAAGATAAAAAGCAGGGGACACAAATGAGTATAGATTATGTATATTAAGGTACAATCTTTTGATGCATTCATAAGCATTCTTGTCTTAAGAAATTTTTGCTCTCCATAACAAGACCATGACATACATTACTGCTTTCTCGGGGTCCCTGGGAAAGTTTGCAAAATTTCCTGTGATAAAACATTGAGAACACCGTAACGTCCCTTCCATATGGCCTTTTTCTGCTGCTTTACAGAAATAGTCAGCAGCAACAGTCTGTAAAAAAACAGCAGTAGTGAAGTATACATTTCTCTTGTCTACTCTCCCATGGGTTTTAATAAGATACAGTAAAACCCCAACTTACATATGCCTCAAGTTACATAAAATTCGACTTATAGAATGATTTTGTGCTAAAACCATGTTCTGATTTACATGATTTCCTATGGGTTTGCTTTGAGTTATGTAAAAATTCATTTCCGTATGGGTTTGCTTCGATTTACATAAAAATTTCATTTTTCTTATGGGTTTGCTTCGAGTTACATAAAAAACCGATTTAAGCAAAAGCCTATGGAATGGACTTTTTTTTCGTAAGTAGGGGTTTTACTGTATACTGTAATTTAGAGGAAATGCATGTTATAAATTTTTGAAACAAAGAAGGTTGTGACAGTTCACATTCACAAATTTAAATGGACATGTATTCCTTTTATATCAGGGGTGCCTGAACTTTTCGGGCTGCAGGCCAGTCACGTGGTTCATGCCTTGCAATCTGTTTTGCAACAGGATGAGATAGATTTTAAGCTGCCATTTTCTCTGCTTAAACCAGGGGTGCCCAAACTACAGCCCATGGGCTGGAACCGGCCCCTGATGCCAATTCATCCGGCCTGTGCCATCCTTGTCACTCACGGAAGTGGAAGTAAAATGTGCCTGGGAGCGATGAGAGTGGTGTGGGCCAGATGAATTACTATTGGGGCCAGATCTGGCCCACAGGCCATAGTCTGGGCACCCCTGGTTTACATCTAAAAGGCTAGACAGCAAAATGTTGTTTATTTCTTCATCCATCCTAGAATACCATGAGAAATAAAGTGAATTCACCTGTGATATTTGCTCACGGGTTTGCCTCATGTCAGACTAGAAATCAGGAACAGCTTTTAAGATAACAAAAGCTATCAGCCACCACTTTTCATAATGTATAATCTCCTCTGGTGAGATATTTTTTTGCTTTGACAAAGGAAGCTTGCAAATCTGGAAATGTGGAAGTAAGCATTTTCAAGAGTCGTACTCAGGTTGCAAGCCTCTCTACTTGGTATGAGGGCTACTCCTCAAGCCTCCATTGTGCTTTCTGCGTGCTACTGAGTTATTCTTGCTCCATGCTGTCTTCTATTTCACTTATTTTCCACCCCCTTTTGTCATTTAATTATTTGGCCTTTCATTATTAGCTTGGCTTCACGGCCTGATTCCAACTCATGCTGCAAATTGCTTGTGGAGCAAACACAAATATTTTATATTCAAATATGAATAAATATATACACTCACATGATTCCTAGCAGCCTGTCCAGGATAAATTCCATCTAAATATAGGACACCAAGATTGAAGGATGCTTCAGGACTTCCCATAGCTTCGGCTTTTAGCCAGTACTTGGCTGCTTTCACATAGTCTTGTTTAAAGTAATGATAATACCAGCCCAACCCATTTACTGCCTGAGGTAGTCCCTGCAGATAAAAAGTGAGAAAAAGGTTTAAACAGTTGCTGCTTCCAATTTATATGTAACTTAGAGGCTATCTACAAGGATGTTTATTCTGCTCTTCAGGTTCCTGATTGGTTAGGTTGGTCAACTCTTTCCCCCCCCAGCATCCACACATTGTGGATGAAGTGGCCGGATCTGTGTCAACATATATCTTTTTGAGTCACTGTCAGGGGTGCCTGCTATTTTGGCACGTTCACGTTTAGTCAGTTCCCAGTAAGAATGGGAATGGACTTGCCCAGAGAGAGCTCTATGCCCATGATGGTGAACCTTGGCACTCCAGATGTTCTTGGACTTCAATTCCCAGAAGCCCCCGTGATCCACACAAATGGGTTTACTTCAATTCATCTGGCCCGCATCACCCTCATCGCTCCTGGAAGTAAAATGCACCCGTACGAGGGCGGCGCGGGCCAGATGAATCACAGTAAACCCATTTGTGTGGATTCGTGGGGGCTTCTGGGAATTGAAGTCCAAGAACATCTGGAGTGCCAAGGTTCGCCATCACTGCTCTAAGCTATTGCTACAAGTGAGCAAAATTATTAACTTTTCCATGTACACTTTCATGTCTCTAGTGTTGGAAATATTGCTGCACCATTTCCATGATTTTCAAAATGATTGATGGATATTTTGAATTTAAAGTGAATGACAAGCACCATTGATGTTATTGTACAGTACATGTATTCATAAGCTATTGGCAATTGTGTCATTTGGATGCTAGATGGTGGTAGAGAGCAATTCCATTTCTGTGTGAAAGGGTGGGGGCTTTCACTGAGGAGAGAAATTTTGACAATTAGGAATTGACAGTTGGAAATAACCGTTGGAACTGACAGTTGGAAACTGACATTCTGGCAGTTGGGACCTGACCTGTGATCAAGGTGGTCACACAGACTATGTGCTCTCTTATTCTGTGGTAAATGTTTATTCTGTGGTAAATGCTGGTGGCAAACTCTGTAGATAGTTGATGTACTTTATAATTTATAGAATTACAATTTAATAAAGTCTAATATTTTTTCATCAGGGTCAGTCCAAGATCCTTATATATAATTTTTTCTCAACATCTAGAGCTGTGATGGTGAACCTTGGCACTCCAGGTATTCTTGGACTTCTATTACCAGAAGCCCAAGTCAGCACTCCTGCTGATCAGGGCTTCTGGGATTGAGAACTGAAGTTCAAGAACACCTGGAGTGCCAAGGTTCACCATCACTGCTCTAGAGACTGCTACTTTCCTTCTGGTTTTGCCTAGTTGGTATTAGTTTTGGTAATGCAAAAAAAGCACAGAAGAAGCTGCTGTTGAAGCAAATGCTTGCACAAATACATACCTGTCAAGTATACCGTATTGGCTGGGATTTCCCATAATTTTGCACTGCTTTTCTTCATTTCCCGCCCGGAGCCACCGCCATCCCATAATTTGGCGGTGGGGGGAAAGTAGTTACTGCACATCCCTTTTGCGCAGGTCCCTTCTACACATGTGTAGAATCCTTCTATGCATGCATAGAATCCTTCTACGCATGCATAGAACCCTTCTACACAAGCGTAGAAGGGTTCTGCGCAGAAGGGGATGCGTAGAAGGGACCTGCACAGAATGGTTCTGTGCAGGTCCTGTATTGTCTGGAGCCGCGCTTGACAGGTATGCAAATATGTGTTAGGTTACTAAAATTTCATTTGCTGCCTTGCTGGCCTATTAGCTTTGACTCCTTTTTCCTTTTTAGTTCTTATGAACTGCCACTGGGGTAAACTGACCAACTCATCTGGTAGAGTCAGGTGCTTCAAAACAGGGGTAGGACTGATTTTGGCCTTCAAACTGCCTAAGTCACGCTGAGGGATGAAGAACAGAGAGACAAGAGGAGTGTAACCCTATTTATTTATTTATTTATTTATTGTTTAGATTTCTATACCGTTTTACTCCCCGTAAAGGGAACTCGAAGCGGTTTACAATAATAATGATAAACAATACAGAATACGAATAAACACTAAAACAAAATACAGCATTACAATATCAGAACAAATAGCAATAACAATACAATAATCAGCAAAATAAAAGATAAATAAATACAAAATAATACAGTCAAATTCATATAATCAATAACATAGTAACAATAAATAAGATCCCCAGAGATACAATGTACAACAGATCATAAGCCCATACAGTGTGATACAAAGCGTCTTGCCTCACAGACCACAGCCCTAACAACACAAGGTATACTTCTCTGGGTGAAGGAGTGGAGGCGATTACAGTGATGACGAACCTTGGCACTCCAACTGTTCTTGAACTTCAATTCCCAGAAGCCCTGATCAGCAGGATTGCTGACTTGGCCTTCTGGGAATTGAGTCCAAGAACACCTGGAATGCCAAGGTTCTCCAAGACTACCCTAGCCGGTCTCCTGGACCTCTTGGCAAGTTTTGGTACCATAAATTTTGCAGAAAATGAATTATATACAATGCAGCTACATAAAGGAGATAACAAGTATCACATTTATACACAACCAGTTCCAAAAGTGGAAGGCTGTGTAAGTTTGCTGCACTGGAAGTAGCACACAAGACCTGCAGTACTTGTTGTAACAGTAACATATTGATTACAGCATGTTGTTTTGGCAGGCTACTTACTTCACTATGCAACGAGAAACAGAGATGTCTAAGCTAGGACAGGGTACGATCCATAATATAAAGCAGTTACCTTGGAGGCAGCTTTTCTCATCAGCTGTAAAGCAAGTCTTCTGTTCTTTTTCACACCTTGACCCTGTGTAATGATAAGGTAAGTAATACTGATGAGGGCTGAATGTGATACTTCTGTTCTTTTAAAAAAAGATGATCTGACATATAGATACCCTACAGATGGATTTTTACATATCATTTTTGTTTTTGGATAGAGACTCACAGAATAACTGAGTTGGAAGAGGCCTTTTAGGCCTTCATGTCCCACCCCCTGCTCAATGAAGGAATCCAAATCAAAGCAGGTATGACAGACGGCTGTCCAATTCTCTCTTGACTACTTCCAGTGCTGGAGCACTAGCCACCTCTCAAGGCAGTTGGTTCCATTGTCGTACTGCTCTAACCATTAATAAGTTTTTCCTAATATTCAATTGATATCTGGCTGCCGGTATACTTCCAGTTTCATGGTGGGTAAGATGCTCTCATTGCATCTCTGTTGACCCTCCTATTTCTCCTCACAGCACTACTACCACTGCCCATTTGCATAACAATTACTCTGGGCCCAAGCCATGCCTCCTTGTAGATATGTGCAAAAGTTTGTTGCTACAGTACTTCTCTTTGACCTCATCCAGTCCAGCATTCTGTCTCACACAGTGGCTCACCATTTGCTTCAGTGTATTATTCTCAAGCAGATGCCTTCACCTGCTTAGGATCCCCTGGAAATGGCATTGAGAGATATCCTGCCTATCTCTCCAACCCGGAGGTTGTTCTTAGGTATCCATAATTATAGCCATTGATACCCTTGTCCTCCATGAACTTGTCTAATCCTTTCTTGAAGCTGTCAAGACTGACAGCTGTCACCACTTCTTCTGGCAGGGAGTTCCATAGACCAGTGATCCTCTGGGTGAAAAAGTACTTTCTCTTATTTGTTTGAGAACTAGCACCCAAAAGTTTCATGGAGGTGGGTTCCGAAGTAAAAATTATGATCGGATTACATGAGGGGGGGTGTCAATTTCCCCCAAAAAATGGATCACGTAATTGTTGAATGGCCCCAGAGCACTCTGAGAAGAAGGGAATAGTAGATCTGAGTGTTCCTTATTTAGAAAATCCTGGAAAAGGTTGCCATAAGTGGCTATCTACTTGACAGCACATTGGCAAGCACATATATGATTGTTATAACTTATCACTTGCAAATCTTAAATTATTATATGGTCAAGATAATTAGAAGAAATGGATCAAGAAATAAACGGAATAAAATGGAATAAAATGGAATCTGTTAAATATTTCGGTGATGTGAGTTACAGGTATATTTTTTCAGTAATGCAATAGTCAGTCTGAGCACCTCATTTTATCATGAATGAAACAACCATACCTGTCAACCATCCCGATTTGGCCGGGAAAATCCTATAATTTGATGTTGATTGACGTCATAACCCGCCCCGCTCTGCCAAAACCCCGTAATTTGGCAGCAGGGGAAAACACTTTCCATGCATGCGTGAAAGCGCTACGCCGCTTGCGCAGCCCCTACGCAAGCGGCGTAGCGCTTCCGTGCATGCATGGAAGGGGTAAAATCCTTCCACGCATGTGCAGAAGTGCTACGCCACTTGCATAGGAGCTGCGCAAGCGGCGTAGCGCTTCCACGCATGTGTGGAAAGTGACTTGCACACAAGCGATCTGCACAGGTCCCGTTTTTCCGGAGCCACAGGTTGATAGGTATGGAAACAACTGCATAATAATATAGAAAAAACGAAACAGAATAAAAATCAGTCAAAACACGTTTAATAAACCTTGTGCTGGTGCAAATACAATTCCTGTAAAAACCACCATCACCACCCATCCTATCCTCTCCAAGCCTTGATGCTGCTCAGAATTCAGCTCTGTAGGGTTTCTGAGGATTAACCACACAGCTTCTTTGCAAAGGTTCTTGCTGATCCTAAAGTACTGTCATCAGAAATATGTTCTAGTAATCTGATATGAAAAAGGAGAGAATTCTATATTTCTAAGAATGTCCTTACCTTAAACAAAACAATGGAATAATCATATATGGATATTAGGTCTCCAGTTTCCAAGGCACCCTTTGCATACCATGCGACAGCAGCTTTTGGATTTTTCTGTACTCCTTGCTGGCCCCAGAAAAGCATCTGCCCTAGACGTTGCTAAAACAAGGTAAACCTGTTAATAAGCCTCAAAGGTGAAATATCATCACATGCACATTTTAATGGGGTCGTGAGTGGTGCTTTAGAAAGTGAAAAAGACAACAAAGTAGCTACATGTTTCATGCACTGTGTGACTCTGTTAACCAATTGATAAAGGATTACATTGGTAAGAATATATTTCAACCCACCTTTGTTGGGTTTGGTGCATAGGATAAAAATGTGCAAGCCCAACTATTGTCTTCACGGAGTACATACTATTTATGCATGATATTTGGATAATATTACTGTTTCAGAGGTGCACAGAAGATACATGATATATGTTTACTCATATAGAGAGTAAATAAAACAAAACAACAAAAAATTGTGGCACCTTAAAGACTAACTGTTGTATTTAAATGTGAGCTTTCGTGGATCAAGTCCACTTCATCAGACATAAGACATACTCTCTGATATGCTTGCACAGACTAACACAGCTACCACTTCAAAAATTTCAACTATGTTTACTCAGAAGCAAAGTCCAGGTGAGTTCAGGAGGATGTGCCTCATCAGGTATGTACAACACAGAAAGGTGGCAGAAGTCCCTTGGCCCCTTGCTGCTGCCAAATATGGCAACATCTGCTAAAAAATCCCAGCAGTTTAAATCAAATTCTATGAGAAAGACATGCATGGTTATAAAGAAAAACTATGCCCTTAAAGGATGTGTCCTCTCCACATGTTTGGTTCGAAGAGGTTGTGGGTTTTTAAAAGAATCTTCCACTTTTGGCTCCTGGGATATGCATAACCAGAAACCCTATTCAGACATTACCTAATTTATTATCATCAGTGCAGATACAGAGGAAAAATGAGCCCATACTCTCTTGTCACATTCAGTATGTAAGAAGTGAGGTTCCTGCTCAAGAACTGGAATGGAAAATGGCATATTCTGAGATATTTATCTGCAGCCATGCACGGAATCTGATTTTTGAGGAATCGCAATGTTCAGTGTCTGCTGGCTAATGTCTAAGTCAGAGATTTAGAAGGAAGAGTGATTGGCTTTGGTGGAGAGGTGTAATTAACTGGCTTTCATATATTCTTTTCCTTTTTACTTCTTAAAAAAATAATTTATTTGCTTCTATTGGAGGGAACCATTTGCTGCAATTTCAAACCTCAATTACCTTTTTTTTTAAAAAAACTAAGGGCAATGAACTATCTTTCCTGTAGAATTTGGTGTCATGCTAATTTATTTCACATGACTGGAAAGGTGCTGGTAATGACCTTTAAAGCTCTACATGTTAGTGGACCAGGATACTTAAGAGACCGCATCACCCCAAGAACATCTGTCCGTCCCACCAGAGCAGACCATAAGAACATAACATAAGAACAGCCTTGCTGGAACAGGCCACAGCCCATCCAATTCAGCATTCTGTCTCACACAGTTGCTCACCATTTGCTTCAGGGTATTCCCAAGCAGATGCCTTCACCTGCTTAGGATTCCCTGGAAATGGCATTGAGAGATATCCTGCCCATCTCTCCAACCCAGAGGTTGTCCTTAGGTATCCATAATTATAGCCATTGTTACCCTTGTCCTCCATGAGCTTGTCTAATCCTTTCTTAAAGCTGTCAAGACTGACAGCTGTCACCACTTCTTCTGGCAGGGAGTTCCATAGACCAGTGATTCTCTGGGTGAAAAAGTACTTTCTCTTATTTGTTTGAGAACTAGTACCCAAAAGTTTCATGGAGTGCCCCCTAGTTCTAGTGTTGTGCAATAGGGACCAGGGAGGCTCTCTTATTGTGCTCGCCTCTCTAGCACCAGAAGGAGGGCCTTCTCTGTGTCTGCTCCGACCCTATGGAACCTCCTGCCTATCGAGTTATGACTCCAGACGGAGTTGCTGACCTTCAGGAAAGAACTAAAAACCTGGCTGGCAAAGCAGGTGTGGGGCACCAGTGATGTGGTGACCCCCGTCTGCTGACTGATATAGTAATATCACTCCCTCATTCTTTTAGCTGTTTGAGGTAATTCTTGTAGTATTTTTAATTGTGTTTTTATGCATTTTTAAGTGATGTTGATTTTAATGTTGTGAGCCGCCCAGAGTCGTTTCAAGTTGGGTGGCTATATAAATTGGAATAAATAAATAAAGGACTGGAATTAATTTAATGTGACAAAGACAGAGGCAGACGTTCATGCGAGGGAATTCTTAGCCAACTTGTTCACAATTGGAAAAGTAATTCCCACCTCTAGTGCAGAGCCTGTGTGTGAGGAGGAACATGTCTACTCCAAACTCCTCCGTATTTGCACAGAGATGATGCTGAATTAGACAATGACTGAATAAGTCTTCAATAGCTGCCATCCGCCTTTATTGATTGATTTCTATTGTGATCTACTTGCTTTATATGGAGTCTAACTCATGACTGCTGTTTCTCATGCTAGCAACAGCCTTCCATGGTCATGGTTGCAGAACAAATGTGCCAAGACATTTATTTATCTTGCTTGAGAATAGACCAATTCTGGCCAAATAAAAATAAATACAAAAAATAATGGGAATGTGTTACTAATGAAATGTACTAAATTTACCTGCGCAGCTGCATCTCCTCTTGCTGCCTCATGCTTGAGCCACATGAAGAGATCACCGTTTTCTTTAGTTTGAGCTTTCAATAATTCATCATCTTGAAGCCTTATTGTTTCTACAAACGCCTAAAACAAAAAAAGGAAAACATTTAAAATATCACAAAAACAATCTCATTAACACCACAAAAAACACTGGCCATTTTCAATTATTTTCCTGTGCTCTTTTACCACTCAAGAGTTCTCATGAAGTTATATTTCAGTCAATGCTAACCTGAGCAAACAGCTGTGTTACTGACAGATGCCAGTTCCATAAAGCCCAAAGTTGCATTTCTGATATTTTTCTATTAAAGGTTCACAGATAGCAGAGATGAGATAGACATCTATCTGATATGCAGAAAGTACTGTCAGCTGAAGTAAACAATGTTGGGCTCAATAGAAGAACAGACTAAGGCTGTGATGGCGAACCTTGACACCCCTGGTGTTCTTGGACTTCAATTATCGGAAGCCCAAGTCAGCACTCCTGTTGATCAGAGCTTCTGGGAATTAAAGTTCAAGAACATCTGGAGTGCTAAGGTTCACCATCACTGGGCTAAGGGCATGTCGTGACTAACCCAAAACAGTGAGCTGAAATATGGGGTATCTAACCGTGATTTCAGGTCATGTGACATTTGAGCCAGTGTACACTTCCATACCAGTCTCCCCTGATCAAATGGAGCCCAGTCCTGCTGTTTAGTCACAGGGATGGCCAACCTTAGTGCCCCAGATTTTCCTGGACGTCAATTCTCAGAAGCCTCAATCAGCACGCGTGCTGACTTGGGCTTCTGGGAATTGAAGTCAAAGAACATTTATTCAAAGTGTCATAGCACTATGGCATTTCAAATAACTGTTTTAAAAAAAATCTGCTGCAGTAGCTGAAAGGGGCTTCAGCTGTTTGGCAGATACAGGTTCCAGCGGATTCACAGCTCAGCTGGGTCTGTCTCCGCCAATTATCTGAAACCTGGGAATGTCCAGATGAACATTAACAGGAGCAGACTTTTTGTGTAATTATGTACAGTAGGCTCACTGTATCCACAGGTGATAAATTGCAAAACCTACCATGATTTTCTGAAACTTTGCTTAGTAGCAAACCTTATATACACTGTAGTCTCCAGTTCCTTCTGGTGGCCACTTCTGGTAATGTACCTTGGAAATGCATGTGTATTATGTATTTCTGAAATTTTTCATTCAATATTTTCGTTAGGTAAAGGTAAAGGTAAAGGTTTCCCTTGCTCGAAAGCCAGTCGTATCTGACTCTAGGGTGCAGTGCTCATCTCTGTTTCTAAGCCGAAGAGCCAGCGCTGTCTGCTTCTGCAGACATTTCCATGGTCATGTGGCACGGAAAAATTATTGAAAATATTTTCATTATTTTCAATAATTACTGTGGGCCGACTGTATTTCAGTTCAATCATATTTGACAAGTGAAACATTTTCAGATATTTATATAGAATGCAACATTACATACTTAAAAATGTAATCCCATAACACATTTTACCTGGTCTCTATCTATTGTATGCTGATCACGTGGTGTCTTGACAGCAACATCACTATAGTAAGCATATGACAGATCCAGGTCTTGGGGATAGTTATCAATGCCTTGGTAGTGCTTATATCCAAGGCTCATCAAGGCCAACCTATCACCTCCTTGAGCTGCAACCAAACTGTAGAGTAGACCCTGGTAACAATAAATAGGGATATAAGTTTAATAAGGTTTTGTACACAAAACCCCCCTGAGAAGTATAATAATAAATATATTATAAATTTGAATAATTTACAACAGAAAGCAACAAATACACTATCATGAGCCCTTAATTTTTGTGTGGCCATTAGTTTGTTGAACGAATAAGGCTGGAAACAACCAAATGAGGCAGTGATTTAAGTGGCTTTGCTTCCTTTACTACAAACTTTTATTTTACTTCTCTGGGTAAACATGTGAAATCTGTTGACCAGAGGCAAAAGAAGGATGTGTGGATCATCACAACCACTTATTTCACTTTCAGACTACATACAGCTAGGAAAAACATTCTGTCTCCAGCCTAAGGCTTAGGTATATCTGATAAGCTGATAAATACTACTTACATTATTGCTCAAGTAACTCTGGAGCAAAAGGGAAACATCCAAATCCATACCTGAGTTGGGTCTGTTGCCATACCCAGGCCTATTTCAAAGATAACACTAAGAACATAGGAAGCTCTGTGATATCCACAACAGCTGGAATCCATCAAGGCCAAAACAGATGAGTTTATGTAAAGTAGGCCTTCAGTCTTGGATAGATTGTGAGCCGCTATCTCAAATAGCCAATGTCCAGTTTTTAACACCGAGTCCTCTTGGCCTCCTCCTGCAAAAGCTGTAAGACAAAATGTACATTTAAACTACTGAGCAATGAAAACACTGATTAGGTAGCTACTCCCTGAAAATGTAGTTCTTAGAACTGATGGCCTGGGATAACCAGTGGTTCTCAAATACATTCAGGTAGACCTTAAGATGCCCATGAAACTGATAAATGAAGAGTTTTAAGATATGGTGGGGTTTTCTTTCCTTCTTTTTCTTTCTTTCCTTGAAAATAATAGGAGGTGATAACTGACTGATAGAAAAAGAAAAATTAGATGTCCAGTTAAAATGTAAGAAAAGCTGTTCTGGACAGACCAAAGTCCATTTTTGCCAAGGAATCCAGCTCCAAAGTGACCAACCTATAATGCCTGTGGGAAGCCAGAAGCTGGACATGAGACTCTCCCACCTTGTGTGTCCCAGTAACTGCTGTTTAAATGCATCTAGCAAGGACATAAAATGTACTCATGATGACTAGCAGCTATGAATAGTCTGAAACTATCAAGAATTTATTTAATCCAATAGTTTCCAACCTTTTTTTGGCCATGCCCCACCTAAGCAATTCTAAAATCCTGATTAACACCCCTCCCCCATCTAGGGTGATATATAATTCTTATTATTCAAAAGGTGAATGCCTATTCATGTGGAGGAAGACTAAAAGGCCATAACTGTTAATAACTCATTCTCGAATTGCCCCCCCCCTCAAAAATATTTTTTTTAAATTGCTTCTCTGTAGAGCGTCAACCACAGATCCAATCCCTCTTTAAAGCCAACAGAGTTGTCAACCTACATCTTGAGACAAGATAATTCTGTTGCTTAATCTATGGGTTTTGTAAAGAAGTACTATTACCTTTTGGCAAATGAACATCTGTCTCTTGCAACTGTTTGAACAGGCTGTAGTATTTTTCTCTTAGTTCTCCTTCCCAATCGTTGGCAGAACACATGGAGTTTCCTCTATATTTGTTGTTCATTTCCAAATAATAGTTCTCATGAGTATCTAAAGCAAATGAATCTGAATCATACTTAGCTGTATTTGTGAAATTCATATATAGAAGGGCTTTGTTTTTCT
Source organism: Bradypodion ventrale (assembly GCA_035047345.1). NCBI lineage: Eukaryota > Metazoa > Chordata > Lepidosauria > Squamata > Chamaeleonidae > Bradypodion > Bradypodion ventrale. Next base: position 113,698,201 of record JAWDJE010000005.1, on the reverse strand, counting down.
TTAAACAATGTTAATGTCTCAAAATCACCTAAATGGTGCATGCAAATGACAATGGCTCCTCTTCCACGTTATGCCTACTTTAGCACTACTTACACTTTCCCTTTTTCTTATCTTGTTTCTGTATGAAACTTTCCGTGGGTGATACACTTGGGATACATTTTTGGTGATGCTGATCAATTCTTTCCAAAATGTCTTTGTTGAGGAAAGGGTTGGGAATCTGGAAGAAATTTAATACCTGCTAGTGTAAGAATATAAATGCAACAACAAATAAATAAATAAATAAACAAATACAGGCAAGTAGAATAGAAACTGCATATATTTGTTAGAGAACATTATGCACACATTCTTAAATGGTTAAAATATAAACAAATATTTTATTTTCAGGAAAGTAAATAATTTTGTATTGTATAATCAATTGACCACCACCATTCAGGGACATGTGGAAAAAAATTAATTTGTTATGTTGACAACTTGATTTTTTCCTCTCCATCCATTTTTCTCTGAATGTGTAGGTGGGAATTTTTGTGCGTGTGTGAGTTGCCATTGTTGAGTTTTTATGAAGGAGCCTTTTCTTATTTAGCATGGAACTAAGCCACAGGGCCACTTCTTTTTTTTTTTTAAAGCCCACTGGTAATTGGGGATAGGCAGGGTGATTACAGTAATAATCCTGTTCGAAATGCAGTTGGCAGCACATGGAAATGCATTTTGCATTCCTTTTATTATGCCATGATGGTTGATAATTCAAAAAAGAGGACTTAATTTTCCTCACTGCTAATGGTAAAATATCTTGGAAAAGGTGGCAGCCCAAAGGAACTCCTCCAAAATAAATTGGTATGATGGGTCTCTCATTTACTCCCAATTGGTTGAGACAATGTACAATATTAACTTCAAGGACTGGACTTCCTTTAGGTCAGTTTTTCCCAACCTTTGGTTTTTGGATTTCAGTTCCCAGAAGCCTAAGTCAATTCTCCAAAGCACTGATCAGCCAATGTACTGACTTAGGCTTCCGAGAATTGAAGTCTCACTGTGAGGCATGGGCTTTAGGTGGCATAATAATATAGACATACCCATCTACAAAAAGGGCAACAAATACCATTCTAGTAATTATCAGTTCGTTAGCATAACTAATACAATGCCGAACCATTATGGAAATATGAAAATGGGAGGAATAAATAGCCATTTCTATTTTACTGAGACAGAACTGTTATTTTCCCACAACCATTTCCATCAGAAAACTAGCACAAGGAATTACTGTGCATTGACTGCAAAAACATCAAGGCAGCTGGCAGCAAGTCTTGGCAGGAGACATGTGGTATATTAACAACTGTACAACAAAACAGGTTAGACTGTACTGTTACATGGCCACTCAGTTTTCTGAAACCTGCTGTTGCAAAAGAAATATATCTTCAGGTAGTTAGACAAAAAGATTAACAAACTATCAGTGAAATCATCTGGATCAATATTAAGATAAAATATTGATATAAAACAAACTGATTAAGGCTAAATTGTGTCCAAAGATAGTTTATGGAATAGATATTTTATACTCTTTTTTGACTTTGGTAGAATTAGAAAGGGTTCAAAATAGAATTCTTAGATACATTTGATCTGTCCCAAAGAACACCCTTTTTGGTCTTTTCTGATCTGGAAAGAGTAACAGTCATGGAAATCTATTCCTATGGCTTTATACCAAATGGGTAGCTTGTAACCCTCCAGATGTTGTTGCACTGCAGATTTCAACTTCTTTCACCATTTGAGCAAATGATGGGAGACAAAAAATAGCTGGAGGGATACATATTCCAAACCTCCTTTTCAGAAAGTTATTACACAGGTGTCCCAACATAATATTCTCTATTTAGAGCAGAGATGCGTAGATCTCAGTTATAGTCATCAATTTTGTAACCTCATAGATCAAATTTCCTCTGGATGGAACACTAACACATATATTTTCATCTACCAAAAGTACAACAAATATACATTATATTTTAAGCATCTATTTGGGAAAGGCTAAACAATAGATATATGGTCTGTATCCTTAACTCATAATTATTATTTACTAGCTGGTTACCCAACTTCACTTGGGTCCTCTGTCTCTCTCTTCCCTCACCTGTCCCGCTTCTCTGTTGATGGTCACAGAACCTCCCCTTTGTATATTGTGACCCCCCACAGTGCTGAACTCGCATGCCTATTTGTCTTCCACCTATTGTGAAAACTTCAGCTGAGCTCAGAGGGAAAGGCAAATGATGTCACAATCCTAGATGATGTCACCTGCCTGGTGACATCATCCAACTCATTGGGCAACAGATCATTGGGAAACAGATCAATTTGGGGGGCGTACACCCACCCATGGGGCTTGTGACCCCCCTTGACCATCTCGCCAGGCCAAGGTAGGTGTGTGGCAAGTTTCAGCGGGATCGGCCCAGGGGTGTGGGAGCCCATTCCGGACAAACAAGACCACAGCTTGGTTTTTTATATATAGATTATTTCAGGTTATTTTATTTTATAAAAGTTGTTCACAGATTTCTATCTTTATTCTACTTATTTTAATAAGATAGCAGAAGCACCCCAAAGTTGCAGTTCTGTTTTTCTCTAACAGGAACTGTTAAAAACATGTTAATCCTTTGCAGTAACGATTATGATTTAAAGAAGAGCAATGCTGGGGGAAAGTGTGAAGGTTTCCTGATTAAATTAACAACGACACTGTCATACTGAATTTCTTCACTAGATTTAGTGGTCTATTTAAGGCCATAGATTTTTAACCCATGTAATGTTTTGTACACTCACCCTTTCAGTTTCTAAGCCTTTAAGACGATAGTATTTTATTGATCCAAAGTATCCTTCAATACCAGGTGAATATCCACTGCCTCCAAAAGTCAAGTAACCAGAAGTGTCATTAAAATAAAAATCCTCTTTAAAGCTAGAAAAGGAGATAATGTGATGTTTTGAAAATTGGCATCCACTCTTCCCTATTATTCATATGCAGTGACAATAGACTATATAGAACAAATATATTGGCTGAAATCCTGTTGTGCAGTTACACAGATAGAGTTACCTTTAGACTAGCATTCTATATCTAAATCTCCTCAGGCATACTCTGTTATATAGTATCCAATATCCCTTATAAACTGATTAGTCATCTAACCATATGAGGTTAAAATGTGATAAAATACATTAGATAAAACATTATTACAAAAACAGGATAAAAATAGATTAAAAGTAGAATGATACAATCACAATTAAACAAGATATAAAACTTACTCAATAAAATAAAATTATATGATATTATATTATAATATAATAGTGTTAAATTATATAACTACAGTGGTACCTCGCTTAAAGAGCATAATGCGTTCCATGGGATTGCTCTTTAAGCGAGTTTCCTCTTTAAGCGAAACACCATTGTAAGTGACCAATTGTGGCTTCTGGTGGGGGAGATTGCAAACCCTGATTTAGTTGTTAAGCGAGTTTTTGGTTGGTTTTAGTTGTTAAGCGAGGAGACCATTCAGAGAAAATTCTGCTCTTTAAGCGAGTTAGTCTCTAAGCGAGGTGCTCTTTATGTGAGGTTTTACTGTATAACAGTATATTATATAGTGAGTTACACAACTCAGTGACAGATAATGGCTACAGATGATCCTAACTTTAAAGTTACACTGTTTCTGTAGCAGGACTTTAACCACTGTTTCTCAGTAATAACCCCAAACTCCCAGTCCCCAATTTATCAGGGGCCTGGCTTGCAATGTACTGGCCACACACACAGCAGCAAGTGCTTGCATGATGTCTTCTGCTGCTAAGCAATCCCAGTAGCCCAGGTGGACAGTTCAGAGCCCAGGCACCAGCTGATCAATTAGATGGGTGAGCATATTTTTGGAGATGGACCAGAGTGAGGAAGAAGTCTTCACTTTCATTCACCTACACAGAATACATTGGTTCACCTGAGGCGATTTGTCTCAGTTGTCCTTAGGACTTCATCTACTCTTTTTTCTCTGCATCCAATTAGTTTTATGGGCTTGGTTATAGGGAAGTGAATTGGGAGATGCAAGGGAAAAAAGTGGGGACATGCAGACTACACCTTTGTGAACTCTGCATAATGCTTAAATTGCCATTACCTTATTTGGTTGTGAATGGTAGCTGTGTAATAAGACAAGAATGAATATGCAAGCAAGTCCCAGACCGGGTTGAGAATCCCTTTGAGGAGTTTTGTGTCAAAGGGTGACCAAGAGGACACCCAACTCAAGGGCAGCATTCTAGATCCTCATAGCCAATGGCAATGGATCCACTCAATGGTCAGGCACCTGTGGATACCTGGAATTCTTTCATTCCATGACTACCCAGCACTGGGCTGAGATACACTGGGCAACTTGTGATTCACCCAGTGTTTCAATCCAGCACCTTATTGCTGTGCCAATGCTATTTCTGCTTTGCAACAAAGCTCTAGTATGCATGACATTTGTTCAGGGTAGGAAGCTAGTTGCCCAAGCATCCAAGCTGCGTATGTAATTGTACTGAAGGAAAGAACCCTAAGGCATACAATAAGGCCTCAGTTTGTATGATGTAGGGACTGCAGTGGCTCAAGTGGCTAAGACGCAGACTGGGAAGCGGGAGGTCAGCAGTGTTCGATTCTCGAGTACTGCAGGACGGAATGAGCTCCCGTTTTCGTCCCAGCTCCTGCCAACCTAGCAGTTCGAAAGCAAGAAATTGCAAGTAGATAAATAGGGACCACTTCGGTGGGAAAGAAACAGCGTTCTGTGTGCTTCGGTGTCTAGTCATGCCTGCCACATGACCACGGAAACGTCTGCAGCAGCAGACAGTGCTGGCTCTTCGGCTTTGAAACAGAGATGAGCACTGTACCCTAGAGTTGGATACGACTGGCTTTCGAGCAAGGGAAACCTTGTATGATGTAGTGCAAGAGTTCTCAACCTTTTTAAGCCAGGGGTCGGGTCACGTTCCCTCTGACAGCTTCAGGGGCCAGACGGCCATTTTGTCCTTCCTCCACCACATGACATTTCCTGGTGTGGTGGAGGCCACATGAAATGGTGCCATGCACCGCATTCGGCCTGCGGGCCACAGGCTGAGAATCCCTGATGTAGTGGATCAGGAAGAAAATATTACTACAGTAGCTGTTTGAAAGGATTGAAGGTCATTCTTACATATACATTTCATGCTTGTGATGTCTCAGATTTTTTCCAGCACAGGTTATTTCTATCTACAACAAAAATAATTAAATATTAGTCCTGAAATAGTACAAGAATCTGTGTTACTATAAGTAAAATGACATTTTGATTGTTGGCTCATTCCTCAATCTTGCCCCTTCTCCTTCACATCAAGTGGACCTTTCTGTTATTAAAAGCATCACATGAATGTTCACTTTAACCTACTATTTTTTAATTAAGCTCTATTTTAAGAGTAAAACTGCTCTAAGGATTAGTGTGCAGGTTTCTTAATGATTATCATGGGAGGGAAGGTCATTCAGTGCCTTAAAATGTATACTCACTACAGAGTTATAACAGGATAACACTTTACTTGCTTATGGTTGCATACTACAAGGTAATGGAATTAGTATTTTAGTGCAGTACTTCTCTGTTAGAAATCTCTTCTGACATAAATCAACTGAGAATAATGTAAGATTCCATTAGAAGAGTGTAAGACTCTGCTGGAGTTCCCTTAGCAAGCTGAAACCCAAGTGTTCCATATGGGGGAACCATGGTGGTTAAAGAGCTATCAAAATGCTATAACTAGATAGTATAGGCACACTTGTTGTTATTGTAATGTGCCATCAAGTCATTTCTGATTCTAACAAAGTTTTCAAGGTATGTGTGATTTTTCAGATGTGGTTTTACTATTACATTCCCCCACTCCAGTGAGTTTCCATAGCAAATAGGTAGTTTGAACGCAGACCTCCTGTGTCTTAGACCAACACTCTGTACAATATGCCCTTCTGGATCTACTGTACACTGGTATATTGCTTAAATCACTGAAATTATTTTTCCCACAGCCCAGCCTGTGAGAAGAAATGTTTAGACTGAGCTCAGTGAAGGTGGTTCCAGATTGACCTAATTGTTACTTGCAACCTCCCAAATAAATTTTCTTTGCTTTCTGCATCACAGCTAATACCTGCCCTCCATTAACAGAGAAGTCAAGTCGAAGCCACTGCTTCAGAGGAAATTTGAAAATGGTTTTCACAGCGACATCTTCTCCTTTGACAAGGTGCATCTGGATGTGGATATGACCTGAAACATCCCCCCAAAGAAGGATACAATCACTGAAGGGAAGGCAACAAATAAACTGAAGACTGTAGTGGTCTTTCTTCTCAATTATTTAGGAACAGGTTGTCATGTGACCTAACATATAACTTTGAGTAGGTAGGTATTCATTCTGTTTTCTATGAGTTTCTACTAGTCTCTTATCCAAGAGACTGCTATATCCACATCTGTTTGGTTTCAGCAATGTTACAATAATTAGTTTTTCCAAGACTATTCATATTGGGGAATCTGGGTAAAATCTCAAAAATAGCAGCACAGAAACTTGGAGGGATCAGCCCTGGGCCACGACTGCCCTGCTTAGCTTATTTTCCACACAAATTTGCACTTTGAACAATAGCATTCTAAAACCATTTAAAGTAGAAAAAGGCATTGTTACTTACAGTTACCATCTACAGTTACAGTCAGAGCAGAGAAAATAGGGGAAATGTTGTCTCCAGCATGTGGAGAGAATCTCTATGATTATTACTTGATCAGAGGAAGGACTATCAACAAAGCAAAGGAAATACAAACAGGAAGAGGAGACAGAGGCTTCCCTCAAATGCCAGAGGTAGGAAAAGAATTTTACCAATCATGTTAGTAGCAAAGGACAATCGTATTAGGCTGTAAATACTCACTCCAATTGATACCCTATGTTAATGCATGCAAGATGGCTATTATCCCAACAGTTCACAGGCTTTTAACTTGGTCACATTATTAGAAAGCACATAGAGTCAGTTCACACAAAGCAGCCCCAAATAACTATTTTTGGAAACCTGCTTAAATTTGGCAACATTTCTAGTGATACTCCTACACAGGTGGTCTATCTACCCAAGGCCTAACTTCTCATGGAGAACACCAACCCTTCTAGAGCTGCCACTATTGTGAGAGTTTCCATGGCTACACAAAGATCATTTTCACGCAAATAATGTCACAATGTAGGCCTGGTGGCAACATTATGCATGCATACCTGTCAAGCGCAGCTCCGGAGATTACGGGACCTGCGCAGAACGTTTCTGTGCAGGTCCGTTGTACGCATGCATAGAAGGCTTTTACGCATGCGTAGAACGTTTCTGTGCAGAACGTTTCTGCGCACATCCATTCTACACATGCGTAAAAGCCTTCTACGCATGCGTACAACGGACCTGCGCAGAAACATTCTGCGCAGCTCACTTCTACACATGCATAGAAGGCTTTTACACATCCCCTTCTGCACAGAAGCCTTCTACGCGTGCGTAAAAGCCTTCTACGCATGCATAGAAGTGAGCTGCACAGACGGGATGCGTAGTAACTCATTTTCCCCCACTGCCAAATTACGGGGTAGCGGCAGCTCCGGGCAGGAAATGGCAAAAATCGGCGCAAAAATACAGGAAATCCCGGCCAATCTGGGATACTTGACTGGTATGTATGCATGAGTCATATGGTAACAGCTTACTGTAGGTAATGACAGAAAAACCCTGACTTGATAAAGTTCTCTAGAAAAATCTTCTCAAAGTCTACAGTTTCCACACTTATACCGAGAACATCAGTTTGATAATACCTCCCTTGGAGAACTGTAGCTTTCTTTCTCAGAACCATGCTCAGGAAAAGGAGTGTCACCTAGAGGTCAACGCTATTAGCAGCTGCCTGTTATGGAAAATGGCATTTCATCCATATCTTTCCCAACTAGGAATTAGGCTTTCTTTGTAAAGTGTGTGTTTTCTTTTTATTTCTTTGATTAAGTGTTTTCACTTAACTAATACTTTAAATTCTAAACTACCTGTGATGTAGTGAAGCTGCAGTGAAGATTAGCTGTAATCCTCACAATAGATGTTCAAGAGTTAGAAAGGTGGTTGGATGGAATATGTCACATCCTTCAAAGTATAAATACATGGCTTCTCATTGCTTCAGGCAGCAGTTGGGTTATGTCAGTTTCACTCAAAGACCAAACAGTGTCTGCTGTTTACAAACACTGATCATCTGGGCACTCTGTCAAGAAATGGTATGTTTATGCTTATTAGCAAAATGTTTTGCTTTAATGTTCCAAAACAATGAGATAAAGGGTCTCACAGAAGACAGCAGTACTTTTAATTTGCTTAAATAATTCAGTTTTCTTCTTGTATTTTACAATATTAATGCATTCTGATTTAATTAACATAAGTCAAAATGCTTTCTTTATAGTTTAAGTATTGAAAATATTAAATTTCTTACTTCAATCGAATTTGCTGTTCGGCCAAAAATATTCTTTGTTCTGGTTTCACATCCCCCTTCTACCCAACTAACTGCCTTTCTTGGGAGCTTGAAAATACTTATGAACAAATTTGTGGATTCATTCTTAATTAGGAGATGGGATAGTGAACTAAAATTGTCTGTGTGGATTCCCACACTTCTTACCTTCATCATTCAGAAATATGGCAGGGGTACCATACATTTCTTCAGGATCAATGAAATACAGTATTCCACATAAGGGCTTCTTGCAGTAATGAAGTAAATAGAGCCACACTGAAATGGTAAAGCTGTAAAAGCACTACATTTTGATGATACCTTATTGATGACTGAGACAACTTTACCATAAAATTAAAGGGATCACAATACATTCCAATCAAAATTAAGAGGGTCCATTAGACCTATTTTCTATGATCTCAATGCCAAGAACCAACCTGACACCACTGGCTGGCCAAGCCAGCTGCACAGTCAGTTGTTGCACACTTGCCACAGGGTAAACAAGGACACATTGTACAGATGGTAGGGGGGAAATGAAAGAGTTGAAAAACATGCTTTCCCCTTTGTCCCTCTTTAAATGTTTGCTGTATTTCAAAATACTAAATTTGTTAGATTGAATAGAAGTTGGATTTCTTTTTGCTTTTTAAAAAAGTGTTTAATAGATGCACTGGACTAATTGCAGATATCTATCAATGCCAGATTCATAGGGATTGCACTGAACATTTGTGAATAACTTTGGTCTTTCAGATGTTGTACGTACCTCAATGCCTATTAGGTCAAGATGGTGTAACCAATGGTGGTAAAATCTGAAAGTTGCAATCCAAAACATCTGGAGTTGCCCACACTTGGTTTATAACTACATTGCAATCTTCTTATAGATATCTCACTAGCCACAGCTAGAAATATATTTCTGGGCTAGCTTTCTCATTGTCCTGAATCTACTAAGACATTTATTCTTATGAATCAAGACATTGTGAATTAAGAGTCCAGGTCCTATACCAAGAGTTCTCAACATTTTTAAGCCGGGGGTCGGGTCACGCTTCCTCAGACAGCTTCGGTGGTAGAACGGCCATTTCCTGGTGTGGTGGAGGCAGTGGGGGGCACATAAAATGGTGCCGCGGGCTGCATCCAGCCCGTGGGCTGCAGGTTGAGAATCCCTGTCCTATACCTTCATGCTAAATAATAGCCACCCATCCATATGATGATACTAAAAAAAGTATCATTCCCCTCTCCCCAATCACTTGGTTATATCTACACCCCTACACAGAACTGCCTAGCAGTAACACTAATTAATCTCACAATCCAACCAGATGCAGAAATGTATTGCACAAAAGTAACTGAAAAGCAAAACAATTATAGGAAGGCACCTGCAATTTACATTTATGGGTCTCTTTTTGAGAGACTGATAAACAAAAAGACCATCAATAAAACTGATTGCTTGAAGAAAAATACTGTAATTCATAGTTTAAAAATGCAAATGCCATTACTGTATCTTCAAAATATTTTTATTTGCTTACCTTGGGTAACTAATCTGATGTTTTCTGATTGCCTCAAGCTCCCTGTTTTTAAATTTCTGAAACTTCTTCACAAGTCCGGCTATCTCTCCACTGGACGCATATGGAAAGCTGAGGATCTCAACTTCATCTGTAAAACACAGCCATCCTTTATTTGCCAGGAACTGCAAAGAACCAGATACTCCCATTATAATACACAACTTATATGTGTACACACTGGAAGAATTAGTTTGAAATATGAGGAAAAGATTCCAAACTGCTTTTTTGGTATACAGTAGTACATATACGTGAGGAAACATCTCCCTCATTCATATAAGTTGCCAGGTAGACATATTTGAAGAAACAATGAATCATTCCAAATTAGTACATATGCTGTTGGAATGAGTAAATGATAGTGAGTGAGATTCTGGGTTTTCTGGCAAGAGTAGTGATTAGCACAAGGGCAACATCGCAAAATGTGCTGGTGGAAAAATATGGTCTGATATCTTTGACTCTGTTACTGAATTTGCACTAGAACTAATGCACTGCACTAAACTAGATACAGTAAAACCCCTACTTACGAAAAAAATCCATTCCGTAGGCTTTTGCTTAAATCGTTTTTTTATGTAACTCGAAGAAAACCCATAGGAAAAATAATTTTTTAATGTAAATCGAAGTAAACTCATAGGGAAATGAATTTTTACGTAACTCAAAGCAAACCCATAGGAAAAAGAATATTTATGTAACTCGAAGCAAACCCATAGGAAATTGTGTAAATCGGGACATGGTTTTAGCACAAAATCATTATGTAAGTTGAATTTTATGTAACTCGAAGCATATATAAGTCAGGGTTTTACTGTACAGAGAAGCCAGATTGAGTAATTCCACACATGACTTTTCTGTGGCATAACTCTACATGGCAATATTGTTTGAGCTTTTTTGATCTTCATTTTCAAAATGTCAAATTGGTCCAGGCTGCAGAGTGCAAACATTCTGTGAACATCTCACTGTTTGTAAAGTCATACAAAGTGCTGCAAAGATGACCCATCTCCAACACAAAAATACCTACCGCTCTCATGGGGACACCAAGGGATTCTGTTTGCCTGGAGTTTCCATATATGATTGAAGCTCCATTTCAAACATACTTTGTGGTCTTTGTATGGTCGTTCAAAAGGCGGAACAGTTTCCAGCAAAGTATAATCCCTTGCAACTGCCCATAGGTAACCTTCTCTTTCTTTCATGTGGAAGATTCCTCCTTGTTTATGAATAATCCATGCATACAGTATCACCGTATGCACTATTAGGGAACGTTTGATAACATAATCATCTCTGAAAACCATGCTGCTTGGAAATTCCAACTTCACACTTCGATTCCTAGCTGCGTGGAGGTGATAGTTGTTCTCCCAACTCTTCTTATACACTGACACACCAGTCTTAAATTCCAATGAAGCAACTGCTTCTATTGTAACAATACAAGGTTTTGAGCATAAATAGACAACTGAAATTTCAGTATCATTGCTCACTCTTTTGTTCAAAACATTCAGACTAATGAAATCCTCATAAAATGCATTATATTCAGGCTGTGGAATGACAGGCGTTGTCAGCAATGTCTCCTTTCCAAAGGACAGCACAATTTTCTAAGAAAGAAAAACGCATATAATATTAGCAGGCTAATATTTCAAGACAGTCAATTGAATCAGAAGTCTTAATTGTGTTATTACTTTTGTTCAGCTATACTTTTAAAGGATTTGCAAACCAATCAGCAACTTGTTATGTATATTATGCATATCATACACAAGGTCGGGGATCATTTCTGTAGAAAGTATGAATATTTAAGTTTATCTTTGATTACATTAAACTGTTCTTAAGATAGCATTCTCTCCAAATGCTTTCCTGTCTGAAATACTTTTTGTTGCCATGGTACTGCTAGAATTTGATCCAGCTCAAACAGGAAAGTTTCTAGCTAAGTTAGAAAATATGGCAAGAATTATCAACTACAGTATGAGGAAACAATCCTTATTTACTGTCTTTCTGGAGTACTATCATTTCTATATCCATATACAGTACTTTCAGACTTTCGGTGGCTGAAAATTTTGATTGTGGTTTTTGTTATGTGCTGTCAAGTTGCCTCCAACTTACAGCAACCTTTTGAATAAGAGAGCTCCAAAATGACGTGTTCTCAACATCCCTGTTCAGGTCTGGCAAACTGTCTTCATATACACTCCCAATTAATTTCTTTTGAGTCTCTGAGCATCATCCTACCACAGCTCAGTTAGACATACTCATAATTCTTAAAAGTCGTTTCCCAAACTTTCATCTAATGAAAACAGACCCCTTCTTAGCCATGATCTCTCTGGTTCATATGAAAATACAGGATCACATATAGGGCAACCTATAATGGAAGCCAGATATAGGCTGAATATTAGGAAAAAACTTCTTAACAGTTAGAGCAGTACAGCAGTGGAATCAAATGCCTCAAGAGGTGGTGAGTGCTCCAGTACTGGAAGCATTCAGGAGAGAATTGGACAACCATCTGTCATATATTCTTTGCTTTGGATTCCTTCATTGAGCAGGGGATTGGATTTGATGGCATAAAAGGTCCCTGCCAACTGTGTTTTTATGATTCTATGATAACTCGGGAGCAACAGGTGCTGTTTTCCATTGATATATATATTCCATTTAGGGGTGTGTGCTTTACAGTCCCACTGAAACCACTCCTATAGATAGTGTACTGATAGCTGCACCTTGTGTTTGCCTACCTAGAAAATAATCCAGGCGAGTTCTGTGGCACCATCGAAATCTTGCCCCACAAGAGGACTACATGGAGTTTAAGTCTTCCTTCTCTTAAGTCTTTCTTTGTTAATGAATAATCGCTCCTGTGTTTCCCTACTGCCTTTACTAACCTTTCTTCTGGCCACCGAAACAGGAAAACGTCAAGGGGAATTGCAACACTTGTCCAGTGCCATTTTCCTGGTAGCCTGGAAGCTGAAATTTCCCAAGTATTGCATCACATGGGATTGTCAGAACACTTAAGCAGAGGAGTGGGTCAGCAATTGAGGGTGAAAGACAGAGGAGATGTGTGGTGGAACATGGGCACCTATTGCCACTGGCTCCATAAAACAACTAAAGACAGCTGTGTGATCAATTGCAGAAGAAGGCAATGCTTTTTATTGGATTGCTTAAAAAATTTAAATGTTATGTGAGTTTCCGTCTGATCCATGAAAGCTAACATTAAAATATAACAGTTAGTTTTCAAAGTGCTACAACATTATTATTTTTGTTTATTCTCTGATATCCATGATTCAAGATCACTGCTTCAGGCATGCCTCAATTTCTTGTGGGTAGAGTATGAACTTTTGGGGACCTTCACTGATAATTTTCCTACCCTATCTACAAGAAATTGAGGCATGCCTGAAAGTATGAAAGTTTGCACAATGTTTGATTTTTTTAAAAAAATAAAGCAGGGGTGCCCAGACTACAGCCTGCGGGTTGGATCAGGCCCACAATGCCAATTCTGAAGAACATAAGAACAGCCTTGCTGGAATAGGCCACAGCCCATCCAGTCCAGCATTCTGTCTCACACAGTGGCTCACCATTTGCTTCAGGGTATTATTCCCAAGCAGATGCCTTCACCTGCTTAGGATTCCCTGGGAATGGCATTGAGAGATATCCTGCCTATCTCTCCAACCCGGAGGTTGTCCTTAGGTATCCATAATTATAGCCATTGATACCCTTGTCCTCCATGAACTTGTCTAATCCTTTCTTAAAGCTGTCAAGACTGACAACTGTCGCCACTTCTTCTGGCAGGGAGTTCCATAGACCAGTGATCCTCTGGGTGAAAAAGTACTTTCTCTTATTTGTTTTAGAACTAGTACCCAAAAGTTTCATGGAGTGCCCCTTAATTCTAGTGTTGTGCGATAGAGAAAACAGTTTTTCCTTATCTACTTTGTCCACACCATGCATGATTTTATAAACTTCCATCAGGTCACCTCTTAGACGCCATCGTTCAAGAGTGAAGAGGCCCAACCGTTGCAGCCTCAGATAGTAAGGAAGGTGTTCCAGTCCCCTAATCATTCTGGTTGTTTATGTTGTTTATGTTTATTCGATTTATACCCCGCCCTATTCAGCACAGGCTGACTCAGGGCAGCTAACAACATAAACCCCAAAGGGTTTACATACAAAATATGAAATGTAAAAAAATAAATAAATAAAGTACAAAATATATAGAAAAAATACAAGTAAAATGCATAAGTATACAATAATACAATGTGTCTCCGCTGGAGGCAAGGCTACATAGAAATGTCTAAAATACAATATATCCAAATGCACAACAATTACAAAGTTACACAATTACAAAGTTGCCCTCCTCTGCACTTTTTCCAGCTCCATAATATCCTTCTGGAGGTATGGCGACCAGAACTGTACACAGTATTTAATTTAATTTAATTTTAATTTAATAGTCATATTTATATATGCCGCCCACTCAGGCAGAACCCGACTCAGGGCGGCATTACAACAAGTATTCCAGATGGGGCCTCACCATAGATTTATAAAGAGGCAAAATGACACTTGCTGAATTATTTTCTATACCCTTCCTAATGACCCCTAGCATTGAGTTTGCTTTTTTCACTGCTGAGGCGCACTGGGTTGCATAGCTGTCAAGTATCCCTAATTGGCCGGGAAAACTCCTTATTTTCCCCTCTTTCCCGCCGTCATCCCTTATTAATTAGGCTGCAATGCCCTATTGCCACCATTGGAGGGCAGCACAGGATAAGCATAGCTGTCAAGTATCCTGTATTTGCCGGGACATTCCCCTTATTTCCAAATCCAAAACTTGACAGGTATGCTGGGTTGACGCCTTCATTGAGCTGTCCCCCCAGGACACCAAGGTCGGCGCGTTTTACTTCTGCTTCTGGGAGCGATGAGGCCTTCATGGGTTGGATGAATTGGCATCAGGGGCCGGATCCGGCCCATGGGCCATAGTGACCACCCCCTGAACCACATGACCGGCCCATGGCCCGAAAGGTGTGGGCACCCCTGATTTAAAGCATCCCAGGAAAAGGTGCCGCCTTCCTCCTGCAGTTTTTTTTATTGCCACTGGGGGTCTCTTTCTCAGACTGGTCTTTGGGGGAACCCGGAAATGCCCTTCCCCACCTCCCGCTTTCCCAGCGCGACGGGGGGTAGTGGGAGAGCGACCCAGCTTGGCAGCAGGGCAAGCATGGAAGGACCGGGCGCCGTGGTTGGGCCAACTCACCAGCAGTAGCCCGAGGAGGTGGAGGCAGAAGGCGCGGCTGCTGCCCGGACCGAGCCTGGCCAGCCCGGTGGGACACGCCATGGTGGCGTCTCGGCACGAGAAGGGAGATCCTGCCACGGGGCGGCGACGGATCCTGCTTCCTGCACCTGCCTCGGGCGTCGAGAGGCGGAGGAGGAAGCAGGAAGCACCTGCAGGTGCCGCAGGTGGCCGAGGCGCTTCCCACAGCTGGCCAGCGGGGGCCTTGGGTCTTTCCCGCGGTCCTTTCCTTCCTTCCTTGTCCCCTTCCCTCCCTTTCTTCTTCGGTGAAGCTTTTCAGGCAGCCTCAGGTTTCCCTTGCTCGAAAGCCAGTCGTATCCGACTCTAGGGTTCGGTGCTCATCTCCGTTTCAAAGCCGGAGAGCCAGCGCTGCCTGCTTCTGCAGACGTTTCCGTGGCCCTGTGGCAGGCAGGACTAGACACCGGAGCGCACGGGGCGCTGTTTACCTTCCCACCGAAGTGGTCCCTATTGATCTACTTGCAATTTCTTGCTTTCGAACTGCTAGGTTGGTAGGAGCTGGGACAAAAAAATAAAAAATGGATCCCTTACTTTACCATATTTCTAAGTGCAAAAACATGACTCTAAGGTCCAGATCCTCATTTTTACATACATAGAATTAGGGATAGTCATACTTAGAATCTCAATACCTTAAGGTAAAAGGTAAAGGTTTCCCTTGCTCAAAAGCCAGTCGTATCCGACTCTAGGGTTCGGTGCTCATCTCTGTTTCAAAGCCAAAGAGCCAGCGCTGTCTGCTTCTGCAGACGTTTCAGTGGCCATGTGGCAGGCATGACTAGGCACACGGAACGCTGTTACCTTCCCACCGAAGTGGTCCCTATTGATCTACTTGCAATTTCTTGCTTTCTAACTGCTAGGTTGGCAGGAGCTGGGACAAAGATGGGAGCTCATTCCGTCCTGCCGTACTCGGGAATCGAACTACTGACCTCCCATCTTCAAGTCCACGTCTTAGCCACTTGAACTACTCTGTAAACCGGTGCCAAATCCAAGTGGTTAAGATGCTGTTTTCTATGGATTGAAACACCTGATGGTGCAAATTGGACATCCAGGCCCATCCCTCTGTTTCCCATCCCATTTCTTCCCCCAAAATTTTCTTTTCTTTTAGCCATCTAGTCTGATGAGGTATTCTATAAAGCTAAAAAACTTACGTATTTAGAGTTGATCTTAAGGAAGATATTATGTTTTACTCCTAAAGATCAACAGACTTTTGTCCTTAGTCATGTATCCAGTGCCTGCTACAACTTCTGAGACACAGATTCTCATGGATCCATCTATTTTTATATGGGTTTCAAATGACATCAACATGAAATCACATATAATAACTGTCCTCACAGATTCTACCACACAAAAAATAAAAACAAAAAATAAAAATGGATTCCTTACTTTACTATATTTCTAAGTGCAAAAACAGAACTCTAAGGTCCAGATCCTCATTTTTACATACATAGACTTAGGGATAGTCATACTTAGAATTTCAATACCTTAAGGTAAAGGTTTCCCTTGCTTGAAAGCCAGCCGTATCCGACTCTAGGGTTCAGTGCTCATCTGTTTCAAAGCCGAAGAGCCAGCACTGTTTGCTTCTGCAGACGTTTCGGTGGTCATGTGGCAGGCATGACTAGACACCGGAGCGCACGGAACACTGTTACCTTCCCACCGAAGCGGTTCCTATTTATCTACTTGCAATTTCTTCCTTTGGAACTGCTAGGTTGGCAGGAGCTGGGACAAAGACGGGAGCTCATTCCATCCTGCAGTACTCGGAAATCGCACTGCTGACCTTCCGCCTCCCAGTCAGCTTCTTAGCCCCTTGAGCCTTAAACATAGTTATATCCTTTTTTTATTTTAACTGGACTTTAAATCTGTATAATCTGTACATTGAACTCTGTGTGACGATGAAAAAGCACAGTTAATTTAGATTTGTTTGTTAATGTGAGGTTGATTCGGAATCAATTGACTGCCCCTCCTTTTATTCTAGTATTCTGAAGGCGTTACAGCAGCATCAGTAAAGACGCCTGAAGTGTTTTATTTGGCAGCTTTCGTGTCTTGCAGTTACGCCAAATCGAATTCCTTGATGTCTAAATCGCTGAAATCTTGAGAGGTGCCAAAATCCAGCGGAACTCCTTGTGATTTTTGCCCGATGAGGATAACGAGGCTACTTTCAGGCTGCCGGCAGCCAATTCATGAGCAGTTCGATTCCCGAGCACTGCAGGACGGAATGAGCTCCCGTCTTTGTCCCAGAGCTCCTGCCGACCTAGCAGTTCGAAAGCAAGAAATTGCAAGTAGATCAACAGGGACCACTTCGGTGGGGAAGGTAAACGGCGTCTCGTGCGCTCCGGTGTCTAGAGTCATGCCTGCCACATGACCACGGAAACGTCTGCAGAAGCAAACAGCGCTGGCTCTTTGGCTTTGAAACGGAGATGAGCACTGAAGCCTAGAGTCGGATACGACTGGCTTTCGAGCAAGGGGAACCTTCACCTTAAGCAAAGGCTGTCGCTGGAACGAGGCATCATGTTCAACCTCTGGGCCAGACACGCCTCTCGTCCAAGCGAGTCAGAGTGGCTCGGCTTGACACGTGTTCCGGAAGCGGAAAAAGATTCCTGGGTTGGATCGGCGAGCGACGAGGGCAAGGGCAAAGCGGACCCACTCCGCTCAGCTCACAGGATCCCGTCATGTTGCGTCGGGATCCCGGCTTCTTCAGTCGATATCGCGGCCTCTTTGGCGTCGCCGGCTTTGCGGCCGTAATCGGGGTGCTTTTGTACCCCATCTGCATCCGTCCCATGATGCAGGTTGACAACTACAGTGAGTAAAGCCCGCCCACCCCCTTAGGCGCCGCCCTGGTTTCTCCTGCTGCAGGCGTGCAACAACAATTAGCAATTACATTTATATACCGCCCGGCTCAAGTGGCTAAGACGCTGACTGGGAGGCGGGAGGTCAGCAGTTCGATTAGTACTGCAGGACGGAATGAGCTCCCGTCTCTGTCCCTGCTCCTGCCAACCTAGCAAGTTGAAAGCAAGACTTTGCAAGTAGATAAACAGGGACCACTTTGGTGGGAAAGGTAGCAGCGTTCCGTGCGCTCCGCTCCGGTATCTAGTCATGCCTGGCACATGACCACGGAAACGTCTGCAGAAGCAGACAGTGCTGGCTCTTCGGCTTTGAAACAGAGATGAGCACTGAAGCCTAGAGTCGGATACGACTGGCTTTTCAAGCAAGGGAAACCTTGACCTTTACCTAGTGCACTCTCTGGGCGGTTAACAAGTTAATTCACATCTTGCCCCAAACCTGATAGGTACTCATTTTGCCGATCTCGGAAGGCTGAGTCAATCTTGATCCCCGTCAGGATCGAGCTTACAACATAGAGGCTGCAGTGCAGCAGTTTGAAGAGGGGCTGCAGTGGCTTAGTGGTTAAGATGCTGAACCTGATGACTGGAAAGTCGGAAGGTCAGCCGTTCTGAGCCCCGAGTGCTGCACGCACGATGGAGTGAGCTCCCGTCTCTGCCCCAGCTCCTGCCGACCTAGCAGTTCGAAAGCAAGAAATTGCAAGTAGATAAATAGTTACCGCCTTGGTGGGGAGATAACAGCATTTGTGCATGCCTAGTCATGCCTGCCACATGTCCATGGAAACAGCTGTAGATGAAGACAGTGCTGGTTCTTTGGCTATAAACGCAGATGAGCACCGAATCCTAGAGTCAGATACGACTGTTTACCTTCCCACCAACATGGTCCCTACTTATCTACTTGCAATTTCTTGCTTTCGAACTGCTAGCTAGGTTTTGAGGAAGGGCAGGCTTTACCTTACCACCCCACAACGCTTAGTGCAGTCTCTGGGCAGTTCACAAGGTAATTAGCATTTTGTTCCCAACATTCTGGGTACTCATTTTGCTGACCTTGTACAGATGAAAGGCTGAGTCCACCCTGATACCTGTCAGGATTGAACTCACAACCTTTTGATTGCAGTAACATCTGTAACTACAGAATGAATTATTTAAAATTATGGATCCCATATGTCACTGCTGCTGTGGCACAGAAACATGGATCCAAGATGCTGGTCCTTATGATTTTTCTGGATTTTAAAATGGGATTGCCCATTTTTCCTATTCTGCCTGGAGTGAGACATCACTACAGCAATTCTGCCTTTAGATGCGCTAACTGTAAGCAGTGACACATTTCAGAGAATAAGCAAAACCAAAACATAGCTGTTTGAAGACTAACCGTTATATTTTAATGTTAGCTTTCGTGGATCAAGTCCACTTTGTCAGACTTGATCCACGAAAGCTAACATTAAAATATAACAGTCTTCAAAGTGCTACAACGTTTTTGTTTTGTTTATTCTCTGATATGCTTGAAACACAGACTAACATGGCTACTATTCCCAAAAATATATATACTGTATCAGTGATATGTTATTTTCAAACCAGTTTCTTAGAAGCTGAATTTCTTCTTTCCCCCTTTATTTGACCTTACATGATCTTACATTTAACCATCTGTATGCCTCTCATTAAGGTGGCTTAGGGGTTAAGATGCTGAGCTTGACAACCAGAAAGTCAGCAGTTTGAGACCCAAGTGCTGCACACTGGAATGAGTGCTCGTCATCTGTTCCAGCTCCTGCCAACCTAGCAGTTCGAAAGCAAGAAATTGCAAGTAGATAAATAGGTTACTTTGATGGGAAAGGTAACAGCATTCCATGAGCTTTGGCATCTAGTCAGGCCTGCCACATGACCATGGAAACATCTGTATACGTAGACAGCGCTGCCTGTTTGGCTATAAACAGAGATGAGTGCTACCTGCTAGAGTCAGACATGACTGGCTTTTGAGCAGCGGAGACCTTTCTGCTTCTCATATGACTGAAGTATTCTAGCATTCTGTGTTTTATTTATGATTTCTCAGTCTTTGTGTATTTGATAGTACTTTTTCATCGGTTGCCCTCCTGAGCCAAGAAATTCTTAGTATTCTGTGATAACGTCCCCATTTCAAATTTTTCTATCTTTCATAGCTTTGCAATTGTTAAAGTCAACAGTTTCATGCTGTACAGAGAAACTAAGAGCACATAGCACTTTAGCATGTGCATTCTTAAGGACAATATTTTTGCTGCATATTCAATTCTTCATGTTAAGGAACTTGCCCGGCGCTGTTTCTTTTAAGACATTAACCCCACCCCCCCAAACGTGCTACAGTCACAAACACATCACTGTCGATTGACTCAATCAAAAATTGCAGCTCTCTTAATTCCTGCTGTTGCCATGAATTAAACTGTACAGAACAGTTTGGATGATCCATTTTTTAAAAATTATAGTGGAACGTGATTTTTGCAAGATTGTCAGACAAGCTCTCTTAAAAATTGAGAGGATTTGTGAGGGTCAGAGCATAGGGTCCCTTTTTTTTTTTACACCATGCCATTAACATTTACTCTGTGGGCATAGACATGATCCATGATTTAATTGTGGTTTGGAATAATTTCTGTTCACAACATGCACAAATGTATCTACATTGTTCCTGCAGGGCAGTGTGTCTGTAGGTGTGCATTTTGTCCTTTCCTGTGCATCATTTCCTCTTAATTGAATATAGGGATGTACTTCAAATATGATGGGACATGTATCTGGGCATGAGTTTGCATCCTCTGCCCTTTCTCTTCACAGTGAGATTGTTCTGTGCAATCATTTCACACACACAACACAAGAAATCTCAGAGGAAAATTTGTGAGGCTTGTCAGATTTTTCTTGGTCTTCTTTTGCCCTTCTTTTAAAAATGAATCATTGCCATTTTTGTGATCAGTATTTTCTCTCTTAGTACCAGGAGAGGGAGTACCAGCTGCCTATATTTGCTACCAGAACCTTAAATATACCAAGGCTGCATAACATTGACATGTGCTGACTCATACTTCTCCCAGAAACTCACATGTGCTCTCACACCATTTCTGACTCTTTTCTCTGAGAAAAAGGGGGATTTGGATTGAAAATGTTGTAAGTAAGAATTGACCTGATAGCACAGAATCGGACAATCAGACAAAGAATGTGAGGAGGGATAGTAATTAAAACAAAACTATGGCCAGCCCTTGAACCGCCAGTCGGAACTTGAAAATGCATTCAGATTATAAGAAGTGAAATAGGAGAATGTTCACTTTAAACTGTCATTGGTTTAAAACAGTCACAGATATGAACCCAAGAAAATTGCTATCTACCAGCCAACATTTACCCTTTTAACAGTTATAACCTTAAACAGCTAATTTTTGTAAAGTATTAATTTGTGGCTACCTGAAGGCAATTCTAGATCACCTGGTAAATTTATGTATATAGAGCTTATTGCCTGGATCCCAGTTAACTCTTAAGAAAAGCAATTGTTGCCAGGTTAGATTGGCTTTGTTTGCTCAGAAAGGGGTAGCATTGAATACAGTGAGATTTATTTCCTATATAGAAGACAGAAATGTGTAGGAATATACTGTAGTCCTGTTTTCTGTATAGAATTGGTATAAAACCCTAGTTCTTTTTAAGTGTACATGTCTGTATTTTTCTTTCTCATGATTAAAGTGGCTAATACAGTGGTGGGCATCGGCAGGTTCGCACCAGTTCGCCAGAACTGGTAGCAGAAATTCTGGCTGACCCTGCCCATCCAAGTTTTGAAATAAAGTAGTTTTAATTTGGCTGTAACGCAGGGCTTTCCCCCTGGCCACGCCTACAGTGTGGTAGTAAAATTTTTGGGAGCCCACCACTGGGCTAATATACTGTATATTAAAAACAATTATTGCAACTAAAAAGCAATAGAGTAACTTCTAAAAAATGTGAAGTGACAAAAAATAATGTCAAGCATGATAGCCCTGTTAGTTGGTTGCAGGGGGGAAAATAACAGTCCTGTGGCACCTTAAAGACTACACTGTTTTATTTTGCATTAGCATTAAATGACAG
This sequence comes from Bradypodion ventrale, assembly GCA_035047345.1. Classification (NCBI taxonomy): domain Eukaryota; kingdom Metazoa; phylum Chordata; class Lepidosauria; order Squamata; family Chamaeleonidae; genus Bradypodion; species Bradypodion ventrale. Next base: position 113,676,075 of record JAWDJE010000005.1, on the reverse strand, counting down.
TAGTTTGTGTAGCTGAAAAAGCAGTTTACAGTTTACAAAAGCTTATGCTACATAACACTGGTTAGTTTTTAAGGTATCTCAAAAATTGTTTTCTCAGAGAAATAAGCAATCCTACAATTTCTGATAGGAGCAAAACCAAAACAATAACATGAATAAAAAAATCACATGGAAAATGCCAGGTGGTAGATGTTGGGAATTGTAGTCCAAAAATATAACTTCCAGGCTCTGCACTCAGAAAGGCCTTTCCTCCTGTTTGAAATGGGTGACTTTCAAAATCATTGTGATCGAATCAGTCATTCTGAAGGCGAAACAGAAATGCTGGCCTGCCAAAGAGAGAGATCCAGCAAATCTGACTCACAGAATCACTTTTAATTCAGTGATGTTTGCCTCCACTATCAGAAGGTTGGCAGTTTTCCAGGCAAACATAATTTTAGACAGCTCTTACCAGGTTGGTAAGAGCTGTCTAAAATTATGTTTGCCTGGAAAACTGCCAACCTTCTGTTTTACAGTTACAATCCACTCCTTAGAATTTTCATGAATAGTATAAGTATGTGTTTTATTACAAAGAGCACTACTTGTTTTATTGCCTCTTACAATAAGTATGTTCTCTTTGGGTCAGCAGTTGAAGTGTGCCAGCATTTTGAGTTGGGTGGTCTTAAGAATCACTGTCCTTTAATGGCACCATCATGTGCAAAGTTGTTGAACTCTTCCAATGAGTTTTGTTACGTACTTGAATGTTTTATATTTAACAGAAGAGCGGCAAGTAAAGAATCGATCTGGTTTTTACTCAGAAGATCTTCAGCCTCCAGGTATGATTCTAAATAGTCATATCATATGATCTTTTCTTCTATAAATTATGTTAAACTTTAAATCAGTGGAGGGTAGCCATTTCCCCCTTCTGGTAGCCTCTCATGGGTCAAATGGTGTTGGGGCCATGGCTAAGTGCCATTATGTCATCAGGTCCTAAGCCAGAAGGTGCTTCCCTAGCTGGTGCTTCAACTGGAACCTGTCTTCACTCCCTTTTTCTCCTGGAGTCTATGTTTGATGCAGAATGTTATATACAGGTGAAACTTGGAAAATTAGAATATCGTGCAAATGTTCATTCAATTCAGTAATGCAACTTAAAAGGTGAAACAAATATATGAGACTAGCATATTTTGCCCGGCGGTGCCGGGCTTTGTAAAATTGTGTTGGATAGTAAAGGGTTTCATTTTTTTTTCTTGAACCAATGGTGCTGGGCTGTTTTAAATGGTGTTGAAAGGTTTTGTGATTTTGTGGCTTCAAGGAGCTATGTCCGCCTGTGGTGGACTTGCACTCCCAGTGTGTGTTTTATTTTTATTTTTTGCACGCCGGCTTCCTCAGTGCCGGGCTCTTTAAATTGGTTTTGGAAGGTTTTTGTTTTATGTTTATGCAAATTTTATTTTAATTTAATTTATTTAATGTAAATTAAATTTTTTTAATTTAAATTTTTATTTTGTTTTTGGTTTTTTGCTTGAAAAGTGATTTCTGTATTTTTTGAGATTAGTGTGAATATTTTTGAATGTTTTGATAACTTATTTGATTAATTTGGGAATTAATCTTATTAGTTTCAATATTTTTGAATGTTTTTTCTCTCTTGTGGCCTCTGGGTGGGGGTGGTGAGCTTTTCTTCCTCTCTACAATTTTTCTCTTCTGTCCTGTGGGTGTCGCTTCCGGTAAGTATTTTCATTATTTTCTTAGTTGAGTTCCGGTTGTCATGGAGTGAAGACCTCTCCTGGTAAGCTCTCTGGTTTTTTTTTTTAGGGGTGTGTGTGTTGGGTTTGGGGGGGGGTGTCTTTGTGATGTTTTTGTGGTTACTTTTTGGATGTTTTTGTGTTTCTTTTTGACTGTTTTTGTGACTGTTTTTGAATGTTTGTGTGTGTACTTTTTTTGGGGGGTGTCTTTTTTTTCGTGGGCCAGGCTCGAACCCTGGCCCATGGAAAGAAAAGGCCGGGAGGGGGGTTCACAGGCCAGGCTCAATCCCTGGTCCATGGAAAGAAAAGGGTGGGGGTGTCTTTTTTTCCCACGGGTCAGGCTCGATGGCTGGCCCGTCGAAAGGAAGGGCAGCGGCGGGGGGGGGGGGGGGTTCTTTTTTTCGCGTGCCGGCTGGCCCGTCAAAAGGAAGGGCAGCGGTGGTGGGTGGTGGTGTTTCGTTTATTTTTTGCACACCGGCTGCTTCAGTGTTCTGCGCGCTAATGGCGCGCAGGACGCTGGGGCTTGTAGTTTTGTGTGTGCGTGTTTGGTTACTGCAGCGGTTTTTTTCCTGTGGCTTTTTTTTTTGATTGGCCGCAGCACGTTTCCGAACGTTCCTTTTGCCGCGCCGCTCAGCCTGATTGGCTCTGGTGTGGTGCGGTGCAAGGAACGTTGGGAATTGAAGTTCCCTTTTTTTGTTTGCGTCCGGGGGGCTCTTGCCCCCCGGGTGAAAATTTCAACCCGACAATTACCTGCGAACCCCGTTCGGGTGAGTGCACGGAGGCTCGGACGGGGCTAGTGGGGCCTGGTGCAACATCCCTTGTCACATTCCAACGGTTAACGCACCCTTTTATAGGTATAGATAGACTCATTACATGCAAAGCGAGATAGTTCAAGCCTTACTTTGTTATAATATTGATGCTTATGGCTTACAGCTTATGAAAACCCCAACCCCCAATCTCATGTACCCCATAATCATCACATAATCTCATGTACGCTGTACGCCATGATCATTACAATTATAACAAATTAAGGCATGACATATCTCGCTTTGCTTGTGAGTATATCTCATACATTTGTTTCACCTTTTAAGTGAATTGAATGGACATTTGCACGACATTCTAATTTTCTGAGTTTCACCTGTAAATATTTTAAATAAATAAGTGGCTATTGTGTCTGATTCTGGAACAAATGTCTCTGTATATAATTTACAAGGTGAAAGTTATACACAAGCAACATTTTAAAAGTCAAGGTATTGATTTTGTTCAATATGAAGTACAAATGTAGCAAATTCTTGTTTGTTCATTAACTAAAATTCTCTGGAGTCAGGGCATTTTTTTAGTCAGAAATCTTTCCAGGAAATCTATTTTATAATGGACACATCTTGGAAACCTAGTATACAGTAGGGTGATGGTTTTGTGATTATATCTTCTGGTCAGTTTGGTGGTTAGGCTGTAATCATAAACACTTGATGGGGAATAAATCCCATTGATTTCAGTGGGACTTGTGAGTAAACAAAGATGGATATACTCTGTACTTGAGTAAATTGTTTTTCATTTAAAAATCTTTAATCTTTGGTGTCCATAGCCCTTCCTTACAGAGCAGCCTTCCTTGACCTTGTGCCAGCCAGATGTTTTTGATGGCAAATCCCATCAGTCCCAGCCAGCTGGAGGTCAGAATAATGGGACTGACCATTGAAAAGTTGGGGAGACACTCTGTCAGGGAAGAGCCATTTCCAAGTACAGTATATAAGAGTGCTCCAGTAAGTAATGCTAGCTTCTTCCGTGTCTAGGCCAGATGTGAAACTGCCAAAATGAAGCCATCTTTTGGTGAGTTCATTCTGCAGTTTATTTTGCCTGACCTAGTGTGAGAAAGATTACCAGCACAGGGTGGCTGTTGCCCGGGAAACGCCTGTTCAAAAATTACACAATCTTTGAGGAGGCTCTTTCGGTGTACCCCAGAGCACTAGCTAAAGAACTGTTAGATCACCTTCATGTTAGGAGAGCTGCATATGTTATAGTAAACATAAAGGACTTTTTTGTGATTTTTAAATAAATCTGGATGCTATCCCTGTAGGTACAGTGCTTGATCAGTGGTTCAAATATATGAAGTCTTACTACACAAAGTATAACTCTTATGAAGAGAAACTGAAATGTACAAAATAGCTGATTTGTAGTTTTTGTGATATTTGCAAGATATGCATTTCAATATTTCCACAATGTTTTAAAATGACATCCCCCCCCCCCCCCCCCTTCCCACTTTGCTATCCACAGGATTAAAGCCGGGGTCTGATTCATCTGGAAGCAAGTGAACTCCTCTCTACTTGTGATTTTGAAATTGAGTATATTCATCCTTATTCAATCTGTGATGTCCTAGCTTCTTTCAGTCAACAAAGACAATGCAGAAAAGAGTGTTTTATAGCATCAGTTTATCAAGAAAATCGAAGCAGCTGCTCACTTTTATGGATTAAAGGCACTTTCCCCCAATGATCCAACAGCAGAAAAAAACTATATGAGCACTTGTTAAGCAAATGGAATTAGTGCTTCCTCCTTATTGGAGGAATGGAGGCAAATTATTTGGGAGACTAGGGATCGGGCATGACTAGAATAGACTGTCGTGCTTATAAGTGTGCACTGAATAATAAAATATCTATAAAACAGAAAATGAGTAGTAAAATCTGCCTTCTACAGTGCATGCATTTATCAATGAAAGTACCAACAGGTCATACTAATGTGCATCTGACTATGATGGCTTTTTTATATGGTTGGCATTTTATTTTCTAATATTTACTTCAGCTGAATGTATTTCACTGCAAGGCTTTAAAAGAGGTGCCTTTCTTACACTTGAAAAACAAGCCTTCATTCACGTGTGGGGCTTTTTGTTTCCCATTGTTTTTCTTTTTTGTGAAAGAGGAAACAATGGAGTTTTTTTAAAAAAGAGATGTGCATTATTTTCAGGTAGATTTGCAAATATGAAACAATGTGTATTTGTGCTATTCTGGAGTAAGAAGCTGGTCTTCATCTCCAAAGTGGAGCTACACAACAAATCCTTGTATTCTGTTCAGAATTCATAGGGCTCAAAAGGTGGTCAGCAATTTGAATTGAGAAAGGGAAGTGTAAGATTACTCACACGCACCCCAGCGCTTCCTGAGAAGTTGGGATGGGGCAATCCACCTGAGGGACGTTTCCTGCTATGCCCTCAGGATTTTGCCTGAACCACACACTGTTCAGCTCACTCCAGTCCCGGGATGGGAAGTGAAACCTGTGTTTCAAAATTCCCTTGGTGGCGAGAGAAAAAAATCACACACACTCCAGTGGTCTGTTTGTTGTTTTATAAAAAGTAAAAAAGGCAAACTAGCAAAGTATTTCAGAAAAGGGATCCAAAAAGATTCAAAATAACCATTAAGCAAGCTAGAACAGGATTAAGTCTTTCCCAGAAAATAATAAACCTATCTAAAAGCCACAAGGCTTTTCTAGGCAAAACATTTCTAACCCATGATTCAATGTTCAAACAGCAAGTGATCCTATGCAATTTATTCCATTTCCCCCAAACTCTATAACCCATCAGGCTGCTTCTTCTTTCATGTCCTGATCAAACCCTGGACTGCCAAAATGAAGCCACTTTCTTCGCTTTGTCATTGGCCAAATGCAAGTTCTCATTGGTGCATGTCTCTGGGAGCAATCGGCAGACCAGCAAATGAAGAGGACTCTGTGTCTCTCCACATTCACACCATTGGCTGTTGTCTGCCAGCAGTCCCCACTTGAGCATGTTGGTCTTGCATTTAGGGACTTTAACCCTCAGCCTATTCAGGGTCCTCCAGGTGACATAGGGGAGATTGAGATCTTCAGCTATAGCCACCTTTAATGTTGTTCCTTGCCCAGTGAGCTCCTTCCATCTTCTAATTTGATTTTGCTGTTGTGTACCCTCCAGAATGTTTGTTCTTGACATAAAGCTCTCCCTGGATCTAAGCCAGCAAACTTGAGGCTCATATCCGTTCAGAGGGTGTTGAGGATCATTCTCTTGCTTAGTTCTCTCAGGATCTGCTGCTACTTCTCTCCTGATCTTAGGTGGAACAATACCAACAATGGGGTATATCTTCTCAACTAGTGTAGGTTTAAGCCATCCTGTCACTATCCGCATGACCTCATTAATAGCAATTTTAACTTCTTTTGCATGTGTGGATGCGTTCCATACTGGAGCAGCATACTCTACTGTAGAGACACTCAGGGCTAAAGCTGATGTGCACAGTTTGGATGGTTGAGTTCACCATTTATAGTTTGTGGGTTTCCTGATGATGTTGTTCCTTGTTCCATCAGGCTGATAAGCAGTCAATCAGACACCAGAACTAATCAGGAATTCATTATGGAAATTAGGGGCTTCCTTCCAAGCTGGATAACACACCTCTGTTCCCAGGCTCCCTTCCCATGCCTGTTTTGTTATGAAACATACAGCCAAGGTCTTTAGCCGTTGTTTTGGAATAGCTGCACCTGGCTGATAAGCGCAGGCAGTTTTCTCAAGCCGGATTTCAAAAGTGGACAATTTTTCCTTTCTCAGGCCCAGCAATGGCTTCCGGGCCTTTACAATTCCATGTGCCTTAAACACACAGCCAAACTGAATCCATATTTCTTCCCAGGACTCTTACAGGAAGCAGAAAGTAATGTTTCTTCCTTATGGGGGACAAGTTGTAGTTTGAGGAATAAGCTTGCAATCGGAGTGTGCTTAGCACTATGGAGCGATATACAGTATGTGGAAACAGCAACAACATAATAGAGTGAGCAGTTGACAACAAAGAGGGCAGATGACAGCTGAAACCTTCAATAAAGTCCAAGTTCTTCTCTTGACAAACTACCAAAGTCACTGCATGGCATGTATTATTATTTTGCAAAGCTGTGGGGCAGAAAGACTGGAACCACTGCTTATGTACCATTTCTGCATTCTGGAATAGTAATCTTTTTTGTTGTTCTCTCACTCAGTTTAATTTACTAAACCTTACTGAAGTATTATCAGGCTACGAGGAATGAGTGTGTTTGTGACTGTGGAAAGAGAACTGTTTTATGGGCTTTGGGTGGATGGGTGGCACAAATAGGGTTCTGGATATCCCCATCATAGCCTTTTATGTTCCCCTTATTCATAATTTTTTTAAAGATCCAGAAAAACACATAGTGGTTGAAACCCTGTTGCTTAGTGTATCATGTTGCAGGTACAGATTAGGTCCTGGGATTTCTGCATACCTCTAATTTTTAATTATATATGTTATTTATAATAGATACAATATAGAAGAAGGCTGCACTGTTTCACTTTTTTGTTGCAAGAAACACTGAGTTTAAAATCATTTATGTGCATAGTTGTTTGTTGTTAAAAATACTAATTTGAATACATGGGTGTTGCTAATTTTTCTAACTATATATAGTTAATACTAATTTTATAGAGTTAGTTGCGCTCTCTCTCTCTCGAACTTCTGTATTTATACATTTCAGTGGTCACATTGGCAACCCTTAAAATATAATAAAATAGGAAATTGTATTCTTAGCTTCCATTTGAAAGTGAAGAAATAGGAAAGGTCTTTGTTCTCAGGGCCATCCTTGTGCAGGCAGACATCCAACAGCCATAAGTATGTTTTGCTGCACAAATTAATACCTAAAGGGATACCTGGCATCATGTAAGAGCAAGGTATTTCGCCAGCATAGATCACATATTTTTATGCATGGTATTTATATGGATATGTAAAATAACCAGTGACATAACATATTTCAATTAATATGCATTATTAAGCTACAAACCTGTTGTTTAGTGTGCTCAAAATATTTCTTCCGTTCCCAAGTTTGATAGACTATTGTGTAGGATGGCTACAACTAGGCAAAACTGTAATGAAGCTAGTTATAAAGTAGGTCAATTTGAAGTTGAGCCTAATAGATTTAATTGTTTAATTATAGCCCATTTTTAAGGATAAAAATTGTTCATGACACAGTGATAAAAATCACAGTTTGCCAGGTTTCTTTCCATGAGGGCAAACCTTGCTCTTACGCATTATATATTGAGATCATAAATGCAATTATTTGTTCTGCTACTGAGAAATATTCAACTTCTCAACTGCATATCTGTACTCATGGCTATGGCGTCTTTCAGAGCCTGTGTGCTTTTAAGAAAATAACTGAAGAAGAGTGCAGTTTGCCAACAAATGTCACTTCTACTCAAGATTTCATTGCAATTGCCCTTTGCTTTTTCATAAAACTAGGAAGAAAAGTATTGGGGAGAAGGAACCTATAAGAATTATATGCATGCAATGTGGAAAATAACAGCAAATGTTCTTTGCATCCTTATCATGCCCTCTCAAGAAGGAAATACCAAGATGGCAATGGGAAAATGCTAATAAAATTGTTCTTGTTTATCACATATATACTGTACAGTAGCTATAATGTTGCCATTTTGTAGCCACTTCCTATTTATAGGGGGTGGCAGGTTCTCTGGCATACAGTTGATAATCGCCAACTCTAACTAGCAGGTGCATCAGTAAAATATGGCAAAATTATTATCTTTTCCTGTATGAGTAATAATTATGTAATGACGATATAGTGATGCACTTTTATAACCCTCTAAAAATGTAATGTTTGCATGATGTGACTTGATCAAATATCACGAGCACAGATCTTTCAATGAAAATACACATGTAAACTGCTAATGTTCATGTTGAAAGTTTAAAATAAGGCATTATATCATTGGTTATCAGACATATAAGTATTCAGTTTCACAACTTAAAAGCTGCAAAATGGCCTGATTGCTCACTTAGCGTGCATGTGTATGTTTTAATTCCAGGATCACCGGTTGGCGTTTTCTTTCATTCTTCCATTGCACTCTAGCAATGATTAACTGCTAGTTTTCCCAGAAGTGTGTACAGTCAGTCTGACATCAATTATACCGCTGTGCAGGCAGACATAAAACAAAAGCAGCTTTATTTGGCTTCTGCTGTGCTACATCACAGTGGAATAACATGTTTTGCCAACAGCAAGGTCACAGGTTATGGGGAAATTAGTATTTCCAAGCTTTTCAGGAAAGACGAAATACACCGGGGTTATTATATACAATAGGTTGATTTAGTAGGAAAAAAGGAGTTACAGATGCAAACTAACAATAAATTGTTCACAACATTGACCAGCTAGCTTTTTTTGATAGGCTTTATGCCAGGGGTTCCCAACCTACAGCCCGTGACGCCATTCTATCCAGCCTGTCACCACCTCTGCCGCAACAGGAAGTAGAAGTGGGCACATTTACAGCAGCCATAAAACGTGCCTGCACATGTGCAAACGCACCCACAGCGATCGTAAAAGTAGAAGTGGGTGCATTTACAACAGCCATAAATGCGCCCACTTCCAGGGGGCGTGGTCTGGCCCACTCACCTATCCAGGGGTGTGGTCAGGCCTGCAGCAGAAAAAGGTTGCCCACCCCTGTTTTATGCTCTGGGATAGCCAACTAGTTCAACCTGGTCTAAAGAAGATGCAGAATATGTTTAAGCACAAATTTCTTTCAGCATAACTGTATATTGAATTCAAGTAAGACAGCTGCTTCCCAGTTTATACCAAATGAGATTTCCTTTGCAATATGCTGAAAAGTATGCTGCAAAACATACTCCAGCTGCTACAGAGGGCCAAAACTCCCATGTTTGTTCTTGCGTGTCTAAGATATGGGTCGAAGTCCACTGAAGTTGAAATGCAACGCCATATTTTTACACACACACACACACACACCCCAAAAAAAACAACACAACAAAAACCCACAAGTTGGATGTCTTTCACTAGGGGCCTCACTAGGATTATTTTATGGTAACAGGAATTTTCATTGGGCACAAATGTTTGACTTAACTAGGTTGTCTTAACTAGTCAGAATATGATAAAAGGAACAACACAGACAAAATATAGTACATATGTATTCGTACATAAAATCTCAGTATAAATTATTCAAGCACAGTTCTTAACACTCAAAAGCAAAATTGCTATACAGTAAACAACTTGAGTCATAGCTACAATATGAGATTGTGGTCAGAGTGGGAAAATATCCCAGATGGGCAGGGTATAAATGTAATTAATTAATAATCATAGTTTATATCAGGGATTCTCAACATGTGCCCCGTGGCACCATTTCATGTGCCCCCCACCGCCTCTATCATACCCGGAAGTGCCATGTGGTGAAAGAAGGGAAAAATGGCTGTCTGGCCCCTGAAGCTGTCTGAGGAAGTGTGACCTAGCCCCCAGCTTTAAAAGGTTGAGAATTCTTGGTTTATATCATAGTAAAGTAATACTACAAACAACTTTGGAAGACCAGTGAATTAACTAGTATAAATATTGTTAAATTTGGACCTTCAACTCTATTCTGTGAATTTTTTTGAATTGGCAGTTATCACAGATGCTAACTATAGAAATTGTAGCATGGAGTGTTGGTTATTTACTGTGTAAATTTAGATAGTCTGCTAATACCTATGAATCCTATTTATAAATACAGGTTTTAGCAGTTGACAATGAGCACTAGGCTGGAATAGATAGAAGACATTAGGTGATAGATGAAAGGCAAGGACCTGCAACTGGTGTGTCCATTCCTCTACAGGTATCTTAACATATAAGAAGAGGATTAGGCCGTGCGTGTGCGGAATGCGTGCCCACACCCGTCCAGCCTATCCCGTAATGAGCCGGCCACACTTACCTTGCCAAACTGGGACCATCCCCGCAAGGGTCCGGGGACCAAGAGTGGGGCCTAAGCCCCATAAAATGGGGAAAGAATGGAAACTACAACTCCCATGGTGCCATGGGAGAAAAATGGCAGTTTAACAGCCAGGCCTGGAAACAGAATGTTGGAGAGAACTGATTTGCATGTTGGACTGTGATTGGTTGGGAAAAAATCTAGCCAGGCCAGGAAACAGAATGTTGGAAAGAGCTGATTTGCATGTTGAACTACAATTGGTTGAACTTGAGAGTGAATGACTGATGGGGAAAGGTCCTGATGTGGATGGAACAAACCCATTCCATTTAAGCCTTTACAGCCTTGGAACGAGACATTTCCAATGTACATCAATGCTGTGTGAGAGAGAGACAGGGAGTGTGTGTCTGTGCAAGACAATGCACAAAACAGTGGGTTCCGGATCAGTCACTTGTGTGTGTGGGTGTGCCTGAATGAGAGAGAGAGAGACTCTGTGTGTTTGGGTGTATCAGGGTCTGAAAAACCTAAACATACAATTAGCTCTCATCCTTCCTTCCCTACCTCCAGCCGTTCTTCTCCCCTTCCTTCTTTCTTTCCCTCCCTCATTCTTTCCTCCCGTCTTCCTTTCCTCCTAAATTTCCCCCTCAATACCTACCATCCCTCCCTCATCATCACGCCGGGGTGAGTCTGCCCAGGTTCCTTTACTGAGAGACAGGGGGCATCACAAATGGTGAGGGGGGGAACCAAAAAGGAAAAAACCCTCCCCAACACCCCCCCACCCCATGGGTTGAGCCCCCAAAAAACCCATAAGTAATAGGCACATCCCAGTAAGCCTCCATCAACACACAAATCAGTCTGTTTCTGCAGACGTTTCTGTGGTCATGTGGCAGGCATGACTAGACACCAGAGCACACTTAATGCTTTTTACTTTCCCAACAACGTGGTGCCTTTTTATCAACTTGCAATTCCTTGCTTTCGAACAAAAAGGTAGACAGGAGCTGGGAGAAAGACGGGGGATCATTCTGTCCTGCAATAATCAAAAATCGAACTGCTCATGTCAAACCATCTATGACAAAAAAACCTCTGCATCTCTATCCCAAATACACACAGAGAGACACAATAACCAGATAAACATATCATAAGAAGAGACATACCTTCCCACAATTAAAAAAATTAACCCCACCCCACCCCGGCAAAGCCGGGCAATCAGCTAGTATACAATAAAACTGCCATCCCTACAAAATAGTAGTTTCTTGATGTTAGCTTGGGCTAGTTGTCTGGGCCTCTTCTAGTTCTGTTTATAACTGTATTACTTACAAGTGATTACTTGTACTGATACTGTTAAAAGCCCATTTTTAAACATATTACTGTACTTGGAAGTGCTCCCAAATGAGCCAAATTGGTTTTATGGACATTTAAATATTACAGGAGATATTGGATGGGTATAAATTTCGTGATCAAGATTGCCTATTTTTATCTTTGCATCAAAACTCCTAAATGAAAGCAATGAATCCCAAAATATAATTTACTTTCTCCAATGGTATTTCTCTTATCTTCAGGAAATGAATATCCTCATGAGGTCACAGGGTGGGTGTATGCCAGCTGCAGGACTCTGGGAATCCTAATCTAAAAAATTTAAATTTCCCTAGCTCTGCCATTGGTTTGTCAGGCTCTACACCAGTTTTTCCCAACCTTTGGTTTTTGGACTTCAGTTCCCAGAAGCCTAAGTCCCAGAAGCCTAATTCCTCAATGCTCTGATCAGCCAGTGTACTGACTTAGGCTTTTGGGAATTGTGGAGCATGGGCCCCATGTTGGGAAACACTGCTCTACACTCTGCATTTCAGGATCTAAGCAAGAAGAATTTGCATATAGAGCCTACCTAGCCATGTTGATGTTTGTCTTCCTTGAAACCAGAATGATCCAGGATAGTTTGTACTTGTGAATGTACCCAGCTTTATCTTGGATTGAAACCCACTAATTCTCACCACAGTGCTCTCTCTCTCTTCTTTTCTCCCCCCTCTCCCCCCATTTTTTTTCATTCTGCTGTGTTTTCCCCGTCTCCATGTCGGTTACCAATTCTACAGTTAAATGTTTCCAATTAAAAGAACAGTATTTTCTCCCCTACATAATTTAAAAGAGTTTATTACAATATATCATTATCCAAGCAATTTTTTAATGCATTGATTGACCTAAAATATGTGACAGTAAGATAAAAGAAAGCTGACAAGAACTGAGGGAAAGGATCTCACATTTGAAGTTTGTCTGACATGCTTTACAGAAGATATGACATGACAGTCACTACTAAAAGCTAACAATCAGGGCCCAGATGGATGAACCAACTTCAAGATATAACAAATCCAAACATTTAAACTGGGCAAGCAGTAATATTCTTGCCAAAAAATATTGTTTCTAACTTATTTCAGAGATTGTTCAGGACAAATGACCAAACCTTCAAAAATATTTATACGGTACATTGATAAAGAGATGGCTGAGATCTTTGGTGACTGGATTTCAATCTTTGTGAAAAATCACAGTAAACTGTTCTAAAACTAACAAAAGGAGAACACTCGCTAAAATTGGAGTACTGGGTTTGTTTTCACACACAGTTAGGTTTATTTGCTTAAGCCTGATTTTACTTGCTTTTTGATGAATCAGATAGAAGTACTGTGTTTCTTTCCAAGTGAACTTGCACGTTCTTTGTTTCTTGAGGTTTCTGGTTTAGCAAAATGTGGAAAGAATTGGCCGCTTAGCAGTATTTTCCTATCTATTTAAAAAATAACTTTCAGAAGCAACTGAAGGAATGTCTCTTCTAAGCCAGGCTATTTTTCTAAGCAACTTCTTTCTGTCTCTCTTCATTGTTGAAATAAAGGACTTTTTTCATGAGAATTGCTTTACTGCATTTAACTTTCCTCTCACTCATTGTAAAACACAGCCATGGATCTCATTGCAGCTGGAATACAATGGAACCCTGGTTAACAAATGGCTCAGTTAATATAAAAATTGCATAGCAAAAGGAAATCCATAGAAAATAGTGGCTCGGTTTACAGAATTTTTTTCAGAACAGATTAATTGGTTTCCAATGCCTTCCTATGGGAAACCGCATTTTGGTCAAAGTATTTTGGTTTTCAATGCATTCCTATGGGAAGTTTGGTTAAAGTAATTTTCTCTGTAAGAAACGCCCCGGAGAATGCATTAATTACATTAATTGAAGTTCCACAGTATATGATAATTTCTTCACAGGCTGCATAAATTCTGGAGTCCAGTTATGGTTTTTGAAGGCTACTTTCCGTTTTACACATAGGTATTAAGCCCTGCTAAAGTTTGAGAGTGCCACAGGAATAATTATTTGCCTGCTGAATCTGGTCATGGATGTACACTAGATGCAATGAACTTTTGACTCTCAAGGAACTAATTTACTCACTTCAGTTCAAACGGCTAACACCCAAAAGCTGAGAGAGACAGAGGTACTGGTTGATATTAAATTAACCTCAGGGTCATGACACCCTGGTGTCCTACTCAGCTCACCTGCTAACTTGGAAAATGAGTGTCTAGAGGAAAGACAAGCAAGATTCTGAGGAAGATAGCAATTATCCCTTGTTATGCACTGTCAAGCTGTATCAAACCTATTGCCACTTTTCAAAGTAATATCTTTTAAGGTGTGGTTTAATCAGTGCCAGTCCACCAGGAAATTCCATAGCCAAGTGGGCAATTATACTCTATCCACACCCCTCTGCTGGTTCAAATTTTCTTAATTCCTTGACTGACCAGACTATCAAGGGATAAGTTCCTACTGGTTGCAACTGATTTTCCATTCGTTTTGCTGCCTGTGGGATCTGCGCACACAATTGGCATACTGTCCCTGACCGAACCACAGATGTGGGAGATCACTTCCTCGAGCTGCTGATTTCGAGGGGACAGAAATTGGGGAGCGGAATATTAGATAGAGTTTAATTCACCAATTACTGATCTGACAGGCAGCTAGGACAATGGAGAGCTACTGGCTAACTCGATAGGCATGTAATGGGTAATCTTGCATCCGCAGAATCCCTAAAGTCTAAGAGTCAACTTTGGCCACTTGTTTGCTTCCAATAACGAGGAACAATCTATGTCCCTGGTAGTTAATTAAGTTAGATAAGGAACTTTCCCCAGTGAAGACTTCCCCAATTAACTTGTGTAAACATGATGTGCAGACTCAGGGATTCCCTTGTATCGCTACGCACAGCGTATGCATGCAGCCAGATTAAGCAGACATAAATGCTTCTGATTTGTCATCATTAAACACTGGTCTTCGCTCCATCTTGCCTCGTGTGTCTTTGCTTGACCAGTCTCCTCCGGGACACACTAGCCTGCTTCGGGCCCCGATCCAGCATATCCGGCCCGCTTCATGGCCCCGATCCAACATCTGGTGACCCCAACATGATTCCACTCGTGAGTAGCGATCTCCTTGGTCCGGTTCTACACCAGAACCGTGTCCGAGTCTTCCCGGAGGACAGTGCAGCAGCTCCGGTAGGAAAGCCATCTGATCTGAGTGACAGCTACGCTACGAGGCATTCCAGAGGCGGCAGAGTGCGCTCCAAAGCTCTGAGGCATCTTGCACATCGGAAATGCGTTCCAAACGCTCAGGGTCGGCTGTGAACCCTGACGCCATCGCAGAGGCCACCGAGGGCCTGTGGCCGCAGTCCATGTTCCGAGTCCTACCCAGAGGGACGTCACACCGAATCCAGTTACCTAACTCAGACACGTTGACTCGTCCCGTTGAGGAAAACTTCAAAGGACTGGCAGGTAATATGGGGACTTGTCCGCAGCGGCAACGTCCGACTGCTAACCAGAGAGTTCACTTAATGGAACTCAAGGCCCTGGCCAGGGTAAATCATACACGCATTCACAGCGCCCAGTTAGAGGATCTTTTGGTGTACTTGGGGGAACACTGTCTGTTTTATCCAGAAACGGGCATGTTAAGTCTCCAACTTTGGGATAGGACAGGGACCTGCATTAAGCAAGAACCTAGAGCCCCAGCTAAGGTAATCAGCACATGGAGCAAGTGTAGGAAGCTCATTGTGGAGGTAGACCCAGTCCGGATAGAGACCGAGAACCTCCCAACGCAGTCAGAGCCATCAGCCCCAATAGGTCTCTATCCATCACTTCAGTTCAAGCAGGGCAGCATAGGGAGCTTTCCCTCAGTGACAGCTGCAGACGTCACTGAAGGAATGCAAGGTATGGGAATCGCTGGCGGTTTCCAGACAGTTAAAAGTTCCCAGATAGCCAAGAGTTCCATCCAGCGCATGGTAGAGGAAGAAACCAGCAAGGGGGAGTTGTCAGCAGAAGAACTAGCTTGGTTTCTTCTCTTTAAAGACGGAGGTTTTTTTTAGGAGGGGGGAATCGATCCACTCTCCCTGGTCTCCTGGGTCCAGAAGGGTTGGGGGGACATACCCCTTTTGTCCCCCCAAACCTCCCAACCCCAGGGAAGCCAGCGGAGAGGGGGATGGCCACCCCCCACCTACTGATATTAAAGGGGAAACTCCAGTCGGGACCTTCAGGCACCGTGGGTGAGGGAAAGAAGGGCAGTTGGTGTTTTTGTGGCTGTGAGGCGGTGAGTTTTTTTAAAAAAAAAATTGGGCGCCGGCTTCCTCAGCGTTCTGCATACTCATGTCGTGCAGGACTCTGGGGCTTGTAGTTATGGGTTTGTGATTTGTGGTTGTGGTGCTTTTTTTTCTGCAGCTTGATTTTGATTGACCATGGCGCGTCTCTCAATGTTCTTTGTGGTCGCGCCTCTCAGCCTGATTGGCTGTGGCACAGCGCAGCGCAAAGATCGTTGCGAAATGAAGTTGTTTCTCTTTTTTTTGCATTTGTGGGGCTCTTGCCCCACTGGCACATTTCTCAATCTTGCGTTTACCTGCGTACCCAATTCGGGCGTGTGCATGAATGGTGAGTGTGGGCTAGTAGGGCCTGGCTAAGGAGCATATGCAAAGTTCCAACGGTTAACCCTCGATTTTATAGGTTAAGATTTAGCCATTTGAAAATGTTGATGCTCTCCAAACTAACTTTCCAAAAGCTCAGGAGAAACAATGTAAGTAATGCTTTTAAAGTACTGTATGTATTTTAAACACAGTAACCAATAATTTAATACACTCTAAAGGTAAAGGTAAAGGTTTTCCTTGCTTGAAAGCCAATTGTATCCGA
This sequence comes from Bradypodion ventrale, assembly GCA_035047345.1. NCBI lineage: Eukaryota > Metazoa > Chordata > Lepidosauria > Squamata > Chamaeleonidae > Bradypodion > Bradypodion ventrale. Next base: position 113,659,500 of record JAWDJE010000005.1, on the reverse strand, counting down.
CTCTAGGGTTTAGTGCTCATCTCTGTTTCAAAGCCAAAGAGCCAGCGCTGTCTGCTTCTGCAGACATTTCCATGGTCATGTGGCAGGCATGACTAGACATTGGAGTGCACAGAACGCTGTTACTTTCCCACCGAAGTGGTCCCTATTTATCTACTTGCAATTTCTTGCTTTCGAACTGCTAGGTTGGCAGGAGTACACTCTACATCCACCTAAAAATAAAAGTGATCCTATGAAGTCCTCGCAGGGGCATTCATTCATTTGGAAATCATTTTCATTTAAAAAAAATTTCCCCAGGGGTGATTTAGAGTATTATGAATTTTAGGAAAGAATTGTGTTGGATCGGGGCCGTGAAGCGGCCCTTGGGGTCCCGGAGGAGACTGGTCGAGTAACGACATGAGACAAGATGGAGCGAAGACCAGTGGTTTATTGAGGGAAAATCATCATCATATATAGGAATTCAAGGCAGCGTGTGATAGAATCGTCATCTGACAGAAAATCACATCACCCATTTACCCGGGTTAATTGGGAACTTCTCTTGGGGAAGTTAATTAACTAAGGCAAATACTGACAGGGGAAATCCATTGTTCATGGCTTGCTCGAGAGTAAACATGGCCACTATTTGCGCTGGGGCTTGGGCTAATCTGCAAGTGTGGAATTACCTAATTCCTAACTTGAGTTAGATATTCAACTTCCTCCTGCCGAACTGCATGCCAGGTCAGATATGGGTGAATCAATCTTATGACTATTAATCCGCACCCCAATTTCTGTACCCACAGAGGCCAGTGACCAGGAGCCTTCCTCAACCGGTGTAACCTCTGTCAGGGACAGTTTATGCCAATTGCGCCCGCGGACACCACACTCCCCCTTTATTTGTTAGATTGGACCTGACAGACGGCCCTGCGCAGGAGTGGCATCAGCTGGTGTGGGGGGATGACATTTCGGGGTTCCCTCCATGGGGGACATCTCGATATCAGTGAGGGAATATATTGCACGAAACAACACACTGCGGTGCCCAGTATTATCACCCCCACAATCACCTTGAGTGTCGTCTGAAGCCAACCCCATGGGAACCACGACCACAACGAATACCACCACCCCCATGAAGCATCCTCCTTGATGTTCTTGACCAGGGTGTGGAGGTCCGTGAGCTGGCTCTGTACTTTGTGGGTATTGTCTGTGAGATTAAAGCAACACATGCCGTGGACAGATTCGCAACCCAAATGATGTAACAACAGAAGGTAGTCGATAGCTGCTCGATTGTCTAGTATGGCATGGCGAAGTTCCGCCTGCTCCTGGTTGAGCAGCGCTATCGCTGAGGAGGTGTGGTTAATGGCTTTTGCTAGCCCGGAAGCCAATTGACTGATTCTCCGAGCGTTGCCAACGACTAAGCCTGGCACGCCAAGTATGCTGACTGCCAACGAGATGTACTCAGCTTGACTCAGAACCCTAATGTTGCTATCGCATGAGCTGTCTAGCTGGGTGGTGCGAGTGCGCCGTATGGGTGAGGAAACATTTGTGCTTGGAACAATCATATCTCTAGTGGGGAGTAACAATGTCAAGCGACTGATACAACATGTGGAATCGGATACATTAGCGGGAATGTAATTCCAAGTGTACTGATTGCATGTAAAGAACCAACCTGAAGGTAGGGTAACATGAGCATACATTGAACCAATTGTCTCTGGGTTATCACAAGTCCAGTTGCCGCTGCCAATGTCGAGGCAGCGATGCTGAGTCCGGCCGACTGTGGAGCAGCCAGTCATTCGAGCACATGTAGCGTTCGGGCTGACCACCATTCGAGGGGTGTAGAGAGTGGCTGCATCAGCCGGCAAAGTCATGGTCAGCTGGGCTCCCCAGCGAGCGTACGTGGAGAAACCCATTGAGTAAAGCGGGCCGAAAATCCGCTTCACCAGCCAGTCACCGTTCCTGGTGTGCGCCTCTGGAGTGTGGCACACCGGGATGAGACAGGTGCTCAAAATTGAGGCAGAACCGGTGTTCTGCTTTAGGCAAAAATCGGACTGGTTGACGAGACTCGCCAACCTTTCCCATAGGTTGTAGTGCATCCGGGCAGAGAGGTCTCCGCCTTGCATCAGATCGCTGGCCTTCAGGGAAGCTGCCTGAACGCCTCCCCCCGCAAGTAGGGAGAGGGTCAGGATGATGGTGACTGCCATGGTGTTGGCGGTAATCAGGGCAAAGACTGCAGACACGATGTTCTCCGACGTCGGTTCCCAGTCCTCGCGTCGGACGACATCCTCGGCCTCACGGCAAAGGGTCTTGACCATCCCCCAGGTGACCTTCAGCTCCGTCTGCTGTCGCCGCTTCTTCCGCTGGGTCCCCTCGGTCAGGGTGAGGTCCTCCATCTCCGGGATCAGACTCGGGTCGGTCTGGGTCCACACCATGTGGCTCCAAGTGAGGCTTGACGCACCGGGCTGGAATCCAGATGACACCTGTAGGAGACATAACTGCAGCATACCCTCTTCCCCAGGTTACGAGTGGTGCCGGGCCCCTCCAAGAAGGATCCGGTGGCACTCGGTAATGGACCAGCGGCCGCGGGAGAGCTTCCGAGCGGCGGAAGTGTTTCTCCTGCGGCGTGCAATCCGAAAAAACATTAAGGTGATTGTACGTGAACAACACCTTGTTCAGACAATGCTGTGCCTGACCCTGAGACTTGGGGAGGGCTGGTGGCTCCCCCCTTTCTGTTTGTTTGTCAATGTAGGACTTGAGTGTCCGATTGACTCGTTCCACAATCGCTTGCCCCTGCGGATTGTATGGAATGCCAAAGGTATGTTTGATATCCCAGGTGGCCATGAAGTCGGCCAGCTGCCTGGAGCTGTAGGCCGGGGCGTTATCGGTTTCCACGTGCTGTGGTTTGCCCATCGCCGCGAAGCAGGAAAGGAGATGCTGCTCCACGTGGGAAGCTGTCTCCCCTTTTTGTGCCGTTGCCCAAATGAATTGTGAAAAAGTATCAATGCAAACGTGCATGTACTGCCATCTGCCAAATTGCGGGACATGTGTGACGTCCATTTGCCACACCTGGTTAGCCTCTGTCCCTCGTGGGTTGACCCCCCACGAGGGCCCCCCCGGTGCCCCTGCACAATGCTGACAAGAGCGAACTATGCCTTGGGCTTGAGAAAGTGGCAGGTTAAACTGTCTGGCGAGCACTTTGGCATTCTGATGAAAGAATGCATGACTCTGAATTGGAGTTGTAAATACACCCAAAACTGACCGCTGCTGAATTTCCTTTGCGGCCGCATCCGCTCTACTATTGCCCGTGGAAATCGGACCAGGTAGGTCCTGGTGACTTCGGATGTGGGCAATATAGAGCGCTTCTGTGCGGTTCCGCAAGTGAAATTGAGCTGTGAGGAAAAAACTCAGCAAATTTTTGTCTATCGTGGGAGTGATGTATGCTCCCGGTAGACTGTGAAGCAAATTCCTAACGTACTGACTGTCAGTAATAATGTTGAGGTGCTCTTTGGCGAAGGTGCGCAAAGCAAGGTTCACCGCTGCCAACTCTGCCCGCTGTGCGGACTTCTGTGGAAGAGTTAGCAGCGTGTGCCAAGCCTGGCCCTCCTGCCAAGTTAAGACACCATATGTGCGACCCCCATCAGTGAAGACTGTTCTGGCCCCCTGAAGTGGAACCAGCGATATTAATTCATACAAGCTGATTGTCTGCGTTTGAAGCGAGACAAGTCTGGGGTCCTTTTGGCAAGTGGTATGCCAAGCATCCGGTGAATCCCTCGAAGGCAATTGGAAGTGAGTCACCGAGCTGCATCAGCTGCTGAACTTGCTCCTTGGTGAATGGGATCACGATTTTTGGCTAAGTCGTGCCCTGAAATGTCCCTAGCTCTCAGCCTTCCGCGGTGGACCACCACGGAGACTAACTCCTGGGGGGGACGATGTTTCGGGAAGAGGTGTTTGGTAAATACACCCATTCCACGATACTCGCTCCTCGCTCGGAGTCCACTCCTAGGGCTCCGGTGAACATGGATCCGGCCCGAACGATGTACAAGTTCAGGATCGGGGCATATGGCCCCTGAGTAATCCTGTCCACCCATTTTTGGCTGAGAATCTGGTTGACTTTCTCGAGAGCCAAGCGTGCCTCTCGAGGAATTTGTATCCGGTCTGCCGGCTGCTTACCTAGCGTTAGCAGCGAGAAGAGCGGCTTGAGAAGATCCGTATCCAATCTGAAATATGGTCTGGCCCAATTAATGTTACCTAAAACCTGCTGCAATTCCACCAAGGTGACTGAGTCTTTTAGGTTGATCTGGGGCAAAACTGGTGCTGCGAAAGAGCGGAGAAGCCGATGACCCAAGTATGAGAATGGCTCGGTTCTCTGCACTTTCTCTGGGGCAATGAGTAACCCTTTTTCCCCCAGGGTGGCCTGGAGGTCTTCAAACATTTCGCTGCCAAGTTGCGGCGCTGTGACCAAGATGTCGTCCATGAAGTGACACACTAAAGCTGTGGGGTGAAGGTTTCGAAACTTTGCCAGTGCGTTGTGAACATAAATTTGGCACAGGGTGAGCGAATTGAGCATCCCCTGTGGCAAATACTTCCACGCATAACGCTGCGTGGGCTCGCTGTGGTTCACAACTGGCACCGTAAAGGCGAACCTTTCCCGATCCCTGGGATCTAGGGGAATGGTATAAAAACAATCCTTAAGGTCTACGACCAGGATCTCCCAACCCTCGGGGATCATATTTGGATTCGGGATGCTGCATTGAAGCGGACCCATTGGCTGTATACATTTATTGATCTCTCTGAGATCGTGGAGGAGTCGCCACTTCCCCAACTTTTCTTGATGACAAAAATGGGTGAATTCCAAGGACTGGTGGACTGCTCTATATGTCCCGCGTCTAGCTGTTCCTTGACCAGTTGCTTTAGGGTGACTAATTTCTCCCCCACTACCGGCCATTGCTCCACCCAGACTGGCATGTTGGTAAGCCATTTAAGTGGCAGAGCCATTACCCGAAGGTAAGAGTGGCACGGTATTGCTGCAAAATGTCTCGCCCCCAAAGGTTGATGTGCACGTCCAGAATGTGCGGCCGAATGACCGCCGTGCCGTCAGCCTTAGGGATCGTGACTTCCACCCACTCCCGGCTTCTAAACGCTTCTTGGATGCCGCCTACCCCCCACACATCGGAGACCGGCTCAATGGCCCATTCCTTCGGCCACTGACTTCGGCTGATAACGCTGACGTCAGCTCCGGTATCTAGCAACTCTGAGAACGATTTTTTATTCAAAAATACCTCAATAACTGGCCGCTGTTTCCATTCTATGTTGGTCTTCACTGTCGCTAAGACCTGGTATCCTTGCACTGCCTCACTTGCGCTCGAGCGGTCTTCCGACCCGGACTCTGAACTGTCCCTGAGCCTTCCCTGGCTATCTGCTGGCGAGTTACAAGGAACCATGATCAGTTGCGCTAGCGTGTCTCCCTTGTGAATGGTCTGGGGTAGGTGCATCCAGAGTTGAATTTGGAGAACACCCGAAAAATTGGAGTCAATGACTCCCGGAATTACAAGAATTCCGCGTGCTCCTGCGACACTACGAGGCAAAACTAAGCCTACGAAGCCTTTGGGCAGGGGTCCCATGTACTGGGAGTCCACCAGATAGACTGTGCCTGGCAAGTCGCATGTGACGTCTGCCTGGCAAGTCAATTCTAGCCCTGTACTACCCTTGGGGCTGGCCTGCGCCTTCGCAATGTCTGGAATGTGATTGGAATCTAATCCAGCTCTGGCTCGCCCAGAGCAAGGGAAGCCTCTGTTTGGACCGGGGCCAGAGACGTGCCCGCGTTCCAGTTTCCTGAATTCGGACAGTTCCTGGCCCAGTGAAGGCCCTTGTTGCACTTTGGACACGGGGTGGTTGGAGCCTTGGGACGGCCGGTGCGCTGGCCGCCGCCTTTAGATCAGCATTCCTTAGCGAAGTGACCGATCTTGCCACAAGTGTGGCATGCTCCTTTGGTCCGGGGTCTTCTGCCTCCTTGCACCGCCGCTGCCAACAGACCCATTTTGTAGGAATCTGTGCCAACGTCGGCACAAGCCCTAATCATGTCTGTGAGTGTCAAGTCGGGACGATTGCCCAGGGACTGCAATATCTTACGGCAGTCGAGATTGGCGTTGTCCTTGGCCAATTTCATCATGAGCTCTTGTTGGGCTTGCTCATTATCGATCTGTCTACTGATCACTTCCTCTAATCGATTGATAAAGTCCATGTAGGACTCCTGGGATCCCTGCTTGACTGCTGTGTAATTTTTGGTTGCTTTGCCAGCTGCTGGGACTTTGAGGTAAGCCTTGAAGGCTGTCTCCACTGCGATGTGGAGAGTGGCGAGTGGCAGGGCGACTTGCGCATCAATGGATTTGAACGGACCTGAACCATATAGCTGGTCAGGAATTACTGCTCCGCCCATCCTGGCGGCCCTTGCCTGCGCTTCGAGATGATACTCGCTGTCCCATAGCAGATACTGGCTGGGGTTGAGCATCATTTGCATGACGGCTTTCCAGTCATACGGAATGAGCATCATGGTTTCGCACACTTGCTGAAGCGTGCCCCTAGTAAATCGGCTTTGGAGTCCTGTCTCTGTGATGGCTTTCCATATGGCCATGAGCAGCTTGTACGGAACTGGAGAGTGAACTGCTTGCTGCTGGCCCGTGAGGGCATCTTCCTCTATGCGAACTGGGCATAGCTGCCTAAGCTCAGCTAGATCTTCTGCTGGCAATTCCCCCTTGCTGATTTCTGCCTCAGCCATCTGAACTGAACTCTTAGTGTACTTGGGGGGCAATTGTCTGCTTTATCCAGAAGCGGGTGTGCTTAACCTCCAACTTTGGGATAGGATAGGAGCCTGCATTCAGCAAGCACCGAGAGCTCCAGATAGCATAATTGGCACAATTGGCTAACTTATCGCTGTGAATGCATGTTTGGTATATCCTTGCCAGGGCCTTGAATTCCATTAAGTGAATTCTCTGGTTAGCGGTCAGACATTGCCTCTGAGGACAAGTCCCCATATTACCTGCCGGTCCTTCGAAGTTTTCCTCCTCGGGACGATGCGATGCGTCTGAGTTCTAGGTAACAGGTCTCAGCGTGACGAACCTCTGGGATGGAGCTCGGAGCATGGACTACTGCCACAGGCCCTCGGCGGCCTCTGCGCTGGAGTCAGGGTTTCACAGCTGACCCTGAGCGGAACGCGTTTCCGTGATGCAAGCCGTAGGATGCCTCTTCTGAAGTGCCTCGCCGCGTAGCTGTCACTCAGGCCGGATGGCTTTCCGACCAGAGCTGCCACGCTGTCCTCCGGGACGAGTCGGACACGGTTCTAGCGTAGAACCGGACTGCGTAGGTCGCTTACTCGGGGTCACCAGATGTTGGATTGGGGCTGCGAAGCGGCTGTTGGGTCCCGGAGGAGACTGGTCAAGAAGAAGACGCAAGACAAGATGGAGTGAAGACCAGTGATTTATTCAGGGAAAATCATCATCATATATAGGAATACAAGGCGGTGTGTGATAGAATCGTCATCTGACAGAAAATCACATCGCATGTTTACACGGGTTAATTGGGAACCTCTCCCAGGGAAGTTAATTAACTAAATTAAACACTGGCAGGGGAACTCCATTGTTCCAAGCTTACCCAAGAGTAAACATGGCCGATGTTGACGTTAGGGCTTGGGGTAATCCGCGGGTGCGATATTACCTATTACCTAACTGATTAGTTAGACATTCAATTTCTTCCTGCTCGGACTGTTTGTCAGGTCAGATATGGGTGAATCAATCTATGACTATAAATCCGCTCCCCAATTTCTGTCCCCTCGGAGCCCACGGCTCAGAGTGATCTCACAAGTCATGGCCTCTGTCAGGGACAGTATGCCAATTGTGCTCGCGGATCCCACACATTTGTATCCCACTCTTCTGGCACAAACACCACCCAGAGCGGCTAACAACATACACATACAAATGCATACAGTCATAAAAAACATCTGAAAACCCAGCACAGACCCTCCCTAACCCCTTAAGAAAGAAATAAAAACAGTAAAAACTAACAAGCTAAAACCATACAAAAGTGCATAAAAACAACTACATAAAAGCTCTGACAACTCCCAGCAATGACCTGTAATCTTGGGCAACTAGACTAGCCAGCAGACCTGGGCCATATCACAAGATAGATCCCAGACCCGCTGGCACAACCAGATCTTGAGTGCCTTCCGAAAGGGGAGCAGCTCTGTCTGGAGGTGCAGTTCTGATGGTAAGAGGTTCACAGGGCTGGGGCAGACACTGAGAAGGCTCTTCTCCTGGCCCCTGTCAAGTGAGCTTCTCTTGTTTCTTAGCTATGGCTAAGAAAGCAGCTACTCAGTAGCTGTTGATGGTGAGGAAGTTGGGCAAACATCTAAGAACAAACAGCAATCTCTCTTACCTTCTTTAGCCCTGCAATAGAAGCTAGGGGAAAAGTGAGGGCATGGAAGTAAGCAAGTTCCTAACAAATGGCCATTACAAAAACATTTTGGTGGAGCTGTTATTGCAGAGAATGGCCCTTCTCCAAATCTTAATAAACTGAGTGTAGGAATCGGGGCCGTAAAGCGGCCCTTGAGGTCCCGGAGGAGACTGGTCGAGTAATGACACGAGGCAAGATGGAGCGAAGACCAGTGATTTATTGAGGGAAAATCATCAGTATATATTATGTTCAAGGCTGCGCATGGTAGAATGGTCATCTGACAGAAAATCACATCACCCATTTACCCGGGTTAATTGAGAACCTCTCTTGGGGAAGTTAATTAACTAGGGCAAACACTGACAGAGGAAAACTATTGTCTGAGGCTTACGCCAGAGTAAATATGGCTTCTATTTGCACTAAGGATTAGGCTCTCCTTGGAGATGAGTGATTACCTTAATGGGTAACGGAGTTAGATATTCGCTCTCTCAGCAGAACCACTGGTCAGGTCAAGGAAATGGGTGAATCAAACCCTATCATTAATCCACCCCCTTAATTACTCTGCCCACAGAGCCCACGGCCGGGAGCCTTCTCACCAAAGTGGCCTCTGCAAGGGCCGTTTCCATGCCAGATGGGCATGGGGAATCCGCATCTCCCCTTTCTGTTTTACTTAAGAGCCTGACCGGCAACTCTGCGCAAGAGAGGCATCAGCTGCTGAGCGGGAATGACGCTTCAGGGTTCCTACTTGGGGCGGCACTTCGATCAGTGAGGGAATACATTGCGCAAAGCAGCAGATTGCTATGCCTAGTATAATCACCCCCACAATCACTTTGAGTGTCGTCCGAAGCCAACCCCATGGGAACCACAACCACAGGGAGTCCTGCCACCCCCATGAAGAATCCTCCTTGATGTTCTTAACTAGGGTGTGGAGGTCCGTGAGCTGGCTCTGTATTTTGTGGGTATTGTCTGTGAGATTAAGGCAACACATGCCATGGACAGACTCGCAACCCAAATGATGTAACCATAGGGGGTAATCGATGGCTGCTTGATTATCCAGTATGGCATGGCGAAGCTCTGTCTGCTCCTGGTTGAGCAGCGCTATTGCTGAGGAGGTATGGTCAATGGCTTTTGCTAATCCGCAAGCCAATTGGCCAATTCTCCGAGCGTTGCCTATGGCTAAGCCGGGCATGCTGAATACTGCAGCCTGGTTTTTCAGAGCTGTGGGTCTGAATCCAGACTTCTTTCTGTAGCAAGGCAAGATAATGAGATGTGTCATTGATACTGTGACCTGGGATGATTCTAAGCTATCTCTGCAACTTCTGGCGTTGTGCAAATGTCTTTCTAGCACCTATGGAGAGGTGTGAAACTTACAATGGCTGGAGATAGCCGGCTACCGGGTGCTCAATCTTTCCAAGCAATGGGCCGGTGCAAAACATGGGCCGGTCTGGCTTCCTTTGGTGGAAGCTGGCCGTTATTAACAATATACAGAAATTCAAGTGTCCCTTGCAAATCCCAACTGGAGCATTGTACAAGGCATGAGTAAATAAAGAGCAACTACAGATAAGCTTTTCGAAGATGAGGCTTCCCTTCTTGGTGGGGCTTCATGTGCAACTTGAGTTTGGAAAAGTCTTGTTTTGGGGAAAAGCACGGTCCTTAGAAGTGGCACTGAGTGTGCAAAATGTTCATAGAAATGTCTTTGGAGATGTAAGTCATAAAGGAAGACAGACAGCTGATGACATCCAGGACAGTGACTGGTGCCGCTCTTTGCAATCATCCGGGTCTGATTCTGGCCTCTGGGACCTGCATGGGGAAGAGACTTGTTTGGGAGATAAAAATTCTGAAAGAGTTAGTTAGTTTTTGCACTTATAGGATAGCAATTACTGTGCAACTATGGGATGTTGTTCCCTCCCTTTCTGTTTGTTTGTCAATGCCCCAGGTGGCCCTGAAGGTGGCCAGCTGCCTGGAGCTATAAGCTGGGGCGTCATCGGACTTCGTGTGCCAAGGTTCGCCCTTGGCCGGGGGAAAGGAGATGCTGCTCCACACGGGGAGCCGTTTCTCCCTTCTGTGCTGTTACCCAAACAAACTGTGGGAAGGTATTAATGCAAACGTGCATGTACTGCCATTTGCCAAAATGTGGGGATGTGTGACGTCCATTTGCCACACCTGGATGGCCTCTGTCCCTCGTGGGTTGACCCCCCACGAGGGCCCCCCCGGTGCCCCTGCACGATGCAGACAGGAACGGACTATGCCTTGGGCTTGGGAAAGTGGCAGGTTGAACTGCCTTGCGAGCGCTTTGGCATTCTGAATTGGAGTAGTGAAGAACAAACTTAGCAAGTTTTTGTCTATCGCGGGAGTGATGTATGCTCCCGGTAGACTGTGAAGCAAATTCCTAGGAAACTGGCTGTCAGCAATTATGTTGAAGCGTTCTTTGGCAAAGGTGCGCAAAGCGAGGTTCACCGCTGCCAACTCTGCCCGCTTGCGGAAGAGTTAGGAGCGTGCGCCAAGCTTGGTCCTCTTGCCAAGTAAGAACCTAATATGTGCGACCCCCATAAGTGAAAACTTCCTAGCCCCCCGGAGAGGAACCAGTGACATTAATTCACACAAGGTGACTGTCTGCGTTTGAAGCTAGACGAGTCTGGGGTCTAATGGCAAACCTTGGCGCATGAAGCGCCAGGCTTCCCTTGGGTAAATTTCTCAAGAAGGCCCCCCTGCGCACATCCGCCCATGGCGTGCGTGCACACGTTTAGAAGAGTGCCAGATGGTGGCTTAGCCTTTTGCCTGTGCTTAGACTAGCAGCCAAAAGGGAAGGGGTGGCCTAAAAATGCCTGTATCTGATTGAAAGGTGTGACCTGACTGCACTCTTAAAATGGTCCTAGGCAGTCCTGGCTAATGGGTGGCACTCTGCACATGCTCAGGAGCTTAGGGACTAATCCTTCCTCTGTGCTCTGGAGTTTGCAAAATGTGTCTGCTCACTAGAGAGGGTGCTGTGGGCCAGGTGCCATACTTAAAATGACCAACTAAGACTTATTAAAACAAGCCAACTATGACGTGCCAGCTGTAAGGAAATAATGCACAAAAAATGAAAAGACACACAAGTTAAACATTTCCAGCAGGGAGTTCCACTGGCGAAAGGAGGAAAGACAAGTCAGGAGTTAGCACAATGAGAATGCAACAACTCTTATCATAACGAAATCAGATTAGGTCAGGTAATTAAGGCAACCGGGTCCTCCTGTTAAGAAATAATTAACTCTGGAGCCTGTGAAAGGAAGCAATTTAAGGCTGCAGAAATAAATAAATTGGTTACTATTAAGGCCTGGAGAGGAATTTTGTTCCTGTAAAAAAGGTAAGCATTTTCTGAATATACAGAGCGCAAGAATGTTTGCGTGCTTTTTCCTGTGAAAGGGGTACAATGAGTGAGTTACTTTACACAGATTAAAGTCAAAATACCAGAACAGTATCTTTCCTAAGAGAATGAAGGAGAGTTAGAACGATTCTCAACCTGCGGCCAGATGTGGGCAAGTGGGCCAGAGCCCACGTTGCCCTGCCACTACCTCCACCAAGCCAAGAAGGGCTGTGTGGCGAAGGAAGGGCAGGATGACTGTCCGGACCCCCAGAGCTGCCTGAGGCCCCGGAACTTGGCCCCTGACTTTAAAAGGTTGAGAACCGAGGTTACAAGATGATAACACAGTACACACATGAAGACAATGCAATTCTCTCACTCCTAGTGAGATACGTGACTTCAAGACGCTAAGAGACATTCAAAAAACCTTAAAACACAGAGATGGGGGTTTGAGGAACACAGACGTAGGGAGGGGCCCCATAGCTTATGATCTAGTGAGGAAAACTCATAGAAGTGATTTTTGTTTTCAGATCGCGCTTCTGAAAAGAAAAATCTGTTTTCCTGAGTGGCAAGGATTGCAAAACCGGTTTCCAAGAGTGGCTTAATCCTTTGACAAAGAGAAAAGTCTCAAGGGAAGAAGGGAGTCACCCTGCCCTATTGCAGGTTAGGATTCCCCCCCCCCTCTCCCGCTTAAGCTGCTAAGCAGGCAAGGCAAAGGGTTTTGTCCATCATGCTTTCTCAAACTTTAAATAGTACCTGCCCATGAGCAGAGTGCAAACTGTTTAACACATATTTCACAGTGACATTACCATGCAGTTACACACAAGGAACACTTTTTCAGTCATACTGTGGTCATAGAGACAAGGCTTTTGCAATCATACACAGTTCTTGCAGTCATACATTCAGTGGTGCACCACGCATACACACATCTATTTACGCATTCGCACATTCCTCCCCTGATCTGCAGCGTTCTATTCTACACATGAGGAGATGACTTTATACACAGCTGGCTATTTACAACCATCTGGGTGCTTCTACTTAGGGGCAAGTTTCTCTGGGCTACTCCCAAGATGAGACAAGTAGGTTCTGCCTGTGCCCTGGGGGAACTCGGGGTACTATTGCTGGGATGGTTCTTCTGGCATAGCCAGGGCGATGGCTGCCTCCTTTCTAGCCTGGGCCAGATGCATGCCAGTGTGGCCATTTGGCATTAAGACAACCTTTTGAAGATCTGCCTGGTCTAGATTGGCATTCTCTTCTAAGGTGTCTCATTTTTCCACACTGGAAGCAGGCGCCTTGGGGTTTTGGCACTGCTCTGCACCTGAGTGTGGTAATGGGTCTGCTCTGGAGCCCTGTGTGGCCAGGGGCCATGCGGATTTCCGTGGGCAGTGGGCGCTGAGCAGCCTTCAGCCTATCTGCCTTCAGATAGGCTGAGCACAGCAGTTGGGCGCTAGCTAATTGTGCCACTGGCAATTTCCCCGTGAATGGATCTTCCTCACCCATGCGCTGGATGGAGTTCTTAATTGGCAGGGGACTTTTAACTGTCGGAGAAGCACCAGGGCCTCTCATGCCATGAATTCCTTCAGTGACGTCTGCAGCTGCCACTGAGGGAATGCTCCCTACACTGCCCTGCTTAAGCTGAAATGACGGATAGAGACTCCTTGGGGCTGATGGTTCTGACTGCACTGGGGGTTTCTGGGTCTCTATCCGGACTGGGTCATCCTCTACTGAGAGTATCCTACATTTGCTCCATGTGCGAATTATGCCCTCTGGAGCTTTCGGGGGTTGCTGATTGCAGACTCCTATCTGATCCCAGAGCTGAAGGGTTAACGTACCTACTTCTGGGTAAAGCAGGCAGTGTTCCCTTAGGTACACCAAAAGTCTCGCTAGCTCTCCACTGTGAAAGCGTAACTGATTTACCCTGGCCAGGATTCTGAACTCTTCCTCACGAGTTCTTTGGCTAGCGGACGGACCTTGTCGCTGAGGATAAGTCCCCATATTACCTGCGATGGGTCCTCCGAAGTTTCCTCCTCGGGACGAGTCGACGCGTCTTTGGGCAAGGTAATAGGCTTTGGAGATGATTCTCTGGGTAGAGCTCGGAGCGTGGACTGCTGCCACGGGCCCTCGGTGGCCTCTGCGCTGTCAAGGGTTCACAGCCGACCCTGAGCGGAACGTGTTTCCATGCTGCAAGCCGCCGTGAAAGTCGGGAGCAAGCTGTAGGATGCCTCTCTGTAATGCCTCACTGCGTAGCTGTCTTCCCAATCGGATGGCTTTCCGACTGGGGCTGCCGCTCTGTCCTCCGGGATGATTGGACACGGTTCTAGCGTAGAACCGGACAGTATAGATCGCTTACTCACGAGTAGGATCACGTCACGGGTCACCAGATGTAGGAATCGGGGCCGTAAAGCGGCCCTTGAGGTCCCAGAGGAGACTGGTCGAGTAATGACACGAGGCAAGATGGAGCGAAGACCAGTGATTTATTGAGGGAAAATCATCAGTATATATTATGTTCAAGGCTGCGCATGGTAGAATGGTCATCTGACAGAAAATCACATCACCCATTTACCCGGGTTAATTGAGAACCTCTCTTGGGGAAGTTAATTAACTAGGGCAAACACTGACAGAGGAAAACTATTGTCTGAGGCTTACGCCAGAGTAAATATGGCTTCTATTTGCACTAAGGATTAGGCTCTCCTTGGAGATGAGTGATTACCTTAATGGGTAACGGAGTTAGATATTCGCTCTCTCAGCAGAACCGCTGGTCAGGTCAAGGAAATGGGTGAATCAAACCCTATCATTAATCCACCCCCCTTAATTTCTCTGCCCGCAGAGCCCACGGCCGGGAGCCTTCTCACCAAAGTGGCCTCTGCAAGGGCCGTTTCCATGCCAGATGGGCATGGGGAATCCACAACTGAGCTTTTTAAAGCAGAAGAGAGAGAGAGAAAAAAGAGGCACCATAGAGCAGTCATGAGCAGGCATGGGCAGGGTCACCAGGACAGGAGGATTCATCCCGGTGTGCCCTTGCCTCTGTTTCCCTGAGGTTCAAATAATAATTTTATTATTATTTTATCTGCCTGGTGCGCTGCACTTTAGATTAAGCCATTGCTCCAAACTCCCTCCTTCAGCTTGAAGCAATGGTTTATTTTAAAGTGCTGCATGCTGGGCAGAGCAAGCAAGGGGCAGTGACCAAGCAGTTCCCGGGGACAGCCTTCTCCCCCATCCCTTGGTCGCCACCCCTCGCCCCTGTCCAGCGCCCTCCCATGGTGCCCAGCACATCCCTGCCCATGAGGGAGGAAAAAGGAGCTTCATGTCTTCTGAAGTGGAATGATAATAACTCTTATCTCCCCAAGAATAGTATATCTGGAACAGTAATGCTTTAGCACATACATGTTAACAGTAGGTGAATGGGCTCTTGAAGACAACATACATTTCAATTCACTTTTAGCTGGAGTCTCAGTATTCTTGTTCTCAGCAGTGTGACATATCCTAGCTTTCTCAGTTCTGTTTCCTTGCAAGCATAAGCTGAAGCATTTTGGAAATCACTTAATAGTTCTTGGAATTCTCTTTCAGTTTTTATGTAAGTCACGTGTTTGACAGATTATGCTGAGTTTATCATATCAGATGCTGAGAGAACTAAGCAAGATAATGACCCTCAACATCCTCTGAATGGATATGAGCCTCAAGTCCACCAGCTCAGATCCAGGAAGAGCTTTATGGACGGAACAAAAATTCTTGAGGGTAAGCAAGAGCAAGACCAAATTAGAAGATGGAGAAGGAGCTCACTGGACAACATTAAAGGATATAGCTGAGGAACTCAACCTCCCATACATCAGTTAGAAGATGGAGAAGGAGGTCACTAGACAAGGAACAACATTAAAGGAGGATATAGCTGAGGAACTCAACCTCCCATACATCACTTGGAGGATGCTGAATAAGCTAAGGGTCAGAATCCCTAAATGCAAGACCAACATGTTCAAGTGGGGGTTGTTGGCGGACAATAACACACACTGTGAAAGCGGAGAGATACAGAATCTGGCTCATTTACTGGTTTGCCGATTACTGACAGAAGCATGTACCATTGAGACTTAAGTTCGGTCAATGACAAAGCCAAGAAAGTGCCTTCATTTTGGCAGTCCAGGGTTTGATTGGGACATGAAAGAAGAAAATGAATCATATCAGACATATTCTAACATTATAGCAAAAGACAAAAATGAAGGCCAAGGTTTATCATAATTTTCCCTTTCCTACTGCCTCAAAGAGTTGGACATTATAAGCCATTCTTACTCGGGAAGAGTGCTGGAAATAGTGTTGGTCTTGTTGTTCTTAGCCTCCATAAAATCAAATTTCTTTGCTTCAGCTCATGTCTACACTGCATACATGTTTTATGTCAGCTCATACTCAGACAATTAAATGTGATTTAAATTCCAGTAGCTTAAACCACGAGGCATAATATAGTCAACACTTATATGAGCCATCATCTAATGCCAAAAGAGGCATGCTGAGACGGATTCATTCTATATGATCATTGTATTTATGATGCAGTGGGTATTCTTTGTTTGAGCTGGTTGAAACACTACAGTCTCTATAACTAAAATGCATCAAATCACTGGTGTAAAGATAAAATTAAGATATTTGCTTCCATCAAACTTGATTTCTCTTCCTTTCACTATGTCCCTTCCATTTGGGGCCATGCTTTTCATTTAGAGAAACAGACATTAAGTAAACACATATGGCTGTTATTTGGAGCATAAGATAACCCTTCTCTTGTTATGAAGTGCTGCTTCACCTAACACACCTAGTATTAAGTGGGTAGTAAGGTTTATAGGGGACTGTGGTACCTTAGTGGTTAAGTCACTGAACTTGGCAACTGGAAGATTGGCAGGTCAGCAGTTCGAGACCTGAGTGCTGCATGACAGAGTGAACTCTGATCTCTGTCCCAGCTCCTGCCAACCTAGCAGTTTGAAAGTAAGAAATTGCAAGTAGATAAATAAGTACCACTACAGTGAGAAGGTAAACAACATTCTGTGCACACTGGTGTCTAGTCATGCCTTCCACATGACCATGGAAACATCTACAGATGCAGACAGTGCTGGCTCCTTGGATATAAACAGAGATGAGTGCCAAACCCTAGAGTCAGATATGACTGGCTTTGGAGGAAGGGTGACCTTTACCTTAACCTAGTAAGATTTATAGTTTTGAAATTGGATGTTCATCTTTTCATTTCTTGTAATATATTCACTTCCCTTTGTCATTATATATTAGATGTATTCTGGGGTGAAAAATGCAGAAAGTGAAAGAGCTAAGTAACACTTCCAGATTTGTTAGAAGACATTGATTGGAACAGTTCTTGAAGGGCCCTTCTTGTCCTCAACAAGCATTCTCCTAGTCAGTTACAGGAGTATGACGCCAGTTCAGAATGCACTGAGGTGGCGAAATCTGAAACTTAAGACTTGCCAGCACTAGGAGGAGAGCACTTGGCTTCAAGTATTTTATATGTATGCTTAGGAGATGAGAACCTTGAGAACAGAAAAAGTAACCATCAGACCCAAAGAAGACTGTTGGAGACAGCTGAAAGTGTAAACTGCCACAGATATTTGCTCCTTGAGCTTGCAAGAAAGAAAAAGAGTGTATATTACTGGAAATCAGATATGCAGAAGAACAAGGAATTAACAATCAGATCATGTATTTCTGGTTCCCTTAGGAATGTCATGGTTATCATGATAGAACTCACTTCTCTTGGCATAAAACACAAGAGTTTATAATTAAAGAATCCCCACCCCTGTCCTTAAATAACAAGGTTATACAGTGAAACCCCTACTTACGAAAAAAGTCCGTTCTGTAGGCTTTTGCTTGAATTGGATTTTTTTGTAACTTGAAACAAACCCATAGGAAAAATCAATTTTTTACGCAACTCAAAGCAAACCCATAGGAAAAATGAAATTTTTCTGTAAATCGAAGCAAACCCATAGGGAAATGAATTTTTACATAACTCGAAGCAAACCCATAGGGAAATGAATTTTTACATAACTCGAAGCAAACCCATAGGGAATCGTGTAAATCGGGACATGGTTTTAGCACAAAATCATTATGCAAGTCTAATTTTATGTAACTCGAGGCATTTGTAAGTCGGGGTTTTTACTGTATGTTGGTTTTCTTCTTTATACTTAGGCAAAGAGGGTAAAAAGCTATTAGTTAATTCAGCCAAGGTGTCTGATAATCCTTAATGCAGGGGTGCCTAAAATATGGCTCGGGGGCAAATCCGGGCCCTGGGCGGTAGTTTTGGCACCCCTGGTTTAAGCATAGAAAATGGCAGTCTAAGATCTATCTCCTCCTGTTGCAAAACAGATTACAAGGCACGTTTTACTTCCGCTTCCGGTGGGAGGAACCATGTGACTGGCCCGCTGAATGACATGACTGGCCCATGGCCCGAAAAGTTTGGCCACCCCTGCCTTAATGAATTTGAGCAAAGTGCAGAAGAGCTTGGGATAGTTCTTAGTTTTCTGTCCTTTCTCTTTCCTACACAACAGAGAAGAGGAGCTGAAATAGAATGCTCTTTCCTGCCACATCTGTTTAGAATGCTGTGGTATCCATCACACTGGAGAATACACTGGGAACCATTTCTTTTTGGCAGTTATAAAGCCTGAACAGGAATGTTGGTTGTCCTTTTCCAAATTAAAACAAAAAGAGAAACAACTGGCAGCTGTAGAGTTTACCATAAATAAAAACAGCTATGTGATATATCCCATTTGGCCTAGATTTGCATGACTATAATTTACCAAATATCATGGTGGGCTAGTTGACACTAGGGTTCCAGCAATATCTTTCATTTTCACTGCTTCATGTAAGCAAGTGTTCATATACCATGCTCTGGCATATTTATAGGTAAAGGTAAAGGTAAAGTTTCCTTTGCTCGAAAGCCAGTCGTATCCGACTCTAGGGTTCAGTGCTCATCTCTGTTTCAAACCCGAAAAGCCATTTTAGAAATGGTATTCCATCTCTAATACTGTATTATTAACTATGCTTTAAATTAAAACCAATCTAATCATAACAACAATTTTAAATTCAAAAATAAAAGCATACAATGTTATTAAGTAATTCAAACTGGAGAGCCTTCTTTATATGGAAACTTTAAAACATAATAAATGGAGAAAGATAAAGAGGAGGAGTGGAAAACCATAATAGCTGCTTGTGTTTACGGACAAGGGCATCTACAAATGATTTCTTGTAGATAATTCCTGTTGTACTGTATAGTAATCTTAACCTATAAATCTAAGGGTTAACCGTTGGAACTAGCTATAGGTTGCTATGCCTTGCCCTTCTTGCCTGCACTCACCCTTCGTGCACACGGCCGATCTGGGTACACAGGTCAACGAAGGATTGAAAAAACCGGCAGTGGGGCAACAGCCCCACAAACGCGAAGAAAGGGAAACAACTTCACTTCCCAACATTCCTTGTACCGCGCCGCGCCAG
The DNA here is from genome assembly GCA_035047345.1 of Bradypodion ventrale. Lineage (NCBI taxonomy): Eukaryota > Metazoa > Chordata > Lepidosauria > Squamata > Chamaeleonidae > Bradypodion > Bradypodion ventrale. The sequence goes on along the minus strand of JAWDJE010000005.1, from coordinate 113,640,284 downwards.
AGCCAATCAGGCTGAGAGGCTCTCGCACGGCGCAGCGTTCGGAAACGCACCGCAGCCAATCGAAAGAAAAGCATTTTAAAAAAACGCAGCACAAACACAAAACAGCAACCCATAACTACATGCCCCAGTGTCCTGCGCGCCATGAGCGCGCAGAGCGCTGAGGAAACCGGTGCGCGAAAAAAGAAAAAGAAAAACAACTCAAGCCAAGCACACACCAGCCGGCTTTCTTTCCCTCACCAACAGCGCCTGAAGCTCCCGACTGGAGTTTCCCCTTTAATATCAGTGGGTGGGGGTTGCGATCCCCCTCTCCGCTGGCTACCCTAGGGTTGGGAGGTTTGTGGGGACAAAAGGGGTATATTGCCCCAACACTTCTGGAACCAAAAGATCAGGCAGAGTGGATCGATCCCCCACCCCCCCTCCTTAAAACAACTACGTCTTTTCTTCTCTTTAAAAACGGAGTTGTTTTAAGGAGGGGGGGAATCGATCCAGTCAGCCTGATCTTTTGGTTCCAGAAGTGTTGGGGGAATATACCCCTTTTCTCCCCACAAACCTCCCAACCCTAGGGTAGCCAGCGGAGAGGGGGGTCACAACCCCCACCCACTGATATTAAAGGGGAAACCCGTGTGAGGAGATTCACAGCACGATCGCTGTGGCTAATGGCAAACCATGGCCATAAATCGTGGGTGATTGTTCTCCTTGCCTCATCTGTTTTTACGCCGTAACTTAGAGGCCCCAGTTTGGGCCTCTGACTCAAGGCCTTTTGGCCCTCCCCACTATGCCCAGGGATGGCACGCAGTCATTCAGCTAGCACGCAGCTTCTGTCCAATTAGCAAGGTGAGCACGAGGCAGACATGCTGATATTTAGCCAATTAAGTAACCTTATGCTATCGCAGGTAACCAATAAGGATATATTGCATACCCTTCTCTGGAATTTCCTTTGTCCTGTTATTCCTAATAAACTCCGACCGGGCTATCTTGCCCTATTGCCTCTTCATGAATCAAGCCTCCGCTGTCTCCTTGATCCCAAAACACAACATCTGGCGACCCGCAATGCGATTGCTGGATCCCAACTCCCCGACTCACCGGCTGGAATAGCCCCCTGGTGCACCTCTCAGCTTTCGAGCTCCCGATTGTGAGTATGGGGGGGGGGACTTTCTTTAGGGCAAAAGAACATGCAAAAGAATTGCAGAAACTCATCAAGGAGAGCGGATGTCCAGACATCACGCTTAATAGTCTAGAAGACTTCACTAAGGAAGTCGAATGCCAATGTCCTTGGTACCCAGAAATTGGATCACTCAAACGGGATGATTGGCAAAGAATTGGAACAATTTTATTGGAAGAACCGAGGGCAGCGGTTCATCATTTATTGATTTGGCAAAGAGTTAATGAGGCAGTCAGGAAATTAGTACCAGCAGAGGCATCCCTGACCAATCCTCTGACTCATCCACCCGAGGACCCACCACCTCCTTATCCAAAAGTGCTGCCTGCTATTTTACCACCTACGGCACCATTGGTGCCGCCCATCCCGAGCCTGGTTCTCCAGGCGCCTCCCGCCTACCCTGGCGGTGTGATGGGAAATGTTCGCTCTGCCATACATCGAGCCAAGAGCGATGGGGCTTTGTCTCTGGAGGAGGCGGAAGAGTGGCAAGGAGAGAGTCCTTCTGCTTTTCCCATTACGGTTGAGATGGGGGTGGGGGCGGATGGGAATCCAGAGGAACGTATCCATTGGCAAGCTCTGTCATATACAGTAATTAGGGAACTTAATAAAGCTGTTAGAGAGGCTGGTGTCCGATCACATTTTGTGCAAGGGTTGCTTGAGGGAATTGGAAACGGGTACACTATGTTACCCCAAGACTGGAAAGATTTGTTTCGAATGATTTTGACTGCTTCACAATATGTTGTCTGGGATAGTGAATTCCGAGCAGCTGCAGTGGCGGCTGGTACGCCACAAAACACCCCTGAGCAGATTTATGGAGCAGGTGCATTTGCTACCCTTCAACAGCAGATGCAACTCCCCCGGGAGTCTTTCCACCGCACGTTCATGTGCGTTATGAGAGCCTTTAAAAGGGTCCCTGTCTCTGGGAAACCCACACGCTCCTTTACTTCCACACGGCAGCAGCCCACTGAACCCTACCCACAGTTCATTGATAGATTGAAGGAAGCCATACAAAGACAGATAGACAACCCTGATGCCCAAGGAGAACTCCTGAAATGGCTGGCTTTTGAGCAGGCCAATGCCAATTGCAAGAAGATTTTGCAAAATGTCATTCACCGCCCTGAGTATAGTTTAGCTGACATGATTCAAGCCTGTATGGAGGTGGGCACTCAAACACATGCAATGGCCCTTCTGGCTGGAGCGCTTTGTGCCGGAAACAAGCCCACTGGCAATTGTTTCAACTGTCAGAAACCGGGCCACTTCAAGAAAGACTGTCATGCCCCAGAAGGGAGAAAAGGTCAAACACGTTTGCAATCACCTTGTCCGCTGCTTCACGGTCATGGGAAAAACTGACCGTTTGAAGACCGATAACTGCCCCGCCTATTGTTCTACTGCCCTAGCAGAGTTTTGTACCCACTGGCAGATTGTCCACACATTCGGCATCCCTTATAATTCTCAGGGACAGGCCGTGGTTGAGCGGGCCAATAAAACACTGAAAGAGGCACTGGATCGCCAAAAAAGGAAAGGGGGAACTATCCCCCTCTCACTTCCGGGAAAGGAGGAGTGGCTTGCTAGTGTACTGTTTACGCTAAACCACCTTAACTTGTCTCAATTTAATTCTCAATTTTTATCCAGGGCACAGCGTCACTACGCCAGCTTGAGGTTCTGCCTGCCCCCCAGGTCCAGTACAGATGCCTGCCGGACCCGGAGTGGAAAGGGCCTGTTCCCCTCATCACCTGGGGAAGGGGCTACGCCGCAGTGTCTATGCCAGAAGGTCCTCTTTGGGTCCCTGCCCGGTTTGTTCGACCATGGAAACATGGCATGGCATCAGGGTCTCAGCAACCCCATTCCAAACTTCGACCTTCACCTGCACGAGCTCCCGGAGAGGAGACGGAATCGAGGGGGAAGGCGAAGGGGGCAGAACCCGCCGATAACCTGGGGCCAGGTGAAAGCATTGTCGGATGAAGCCCAGTCCGTGCTGGACGAAATTCGGGTGGAAAAGACTCCTGAGAACTTTGTTGTTGCTATCATAGCTTGTCTAAATGCTAATTCTATAATGATTCTTTGTTGCTACATGCTTCTCTTTCCAGGAGCGCTTGCCGTCCAAGATGAGCTGTCCCAACGCTTTGAGTATAACCTGTGGTATAAGCTTGCCCGCATTTCTAATCAAACTGAGTTTTGCCTTAAGCAAAGCGTTGACTCCTATCACCTGTTAAGCACCTGTCTTATTCCCATTTGCTACAGTCCCCAAAACGTCAGTAGGTCAGTGTTGGGTTACGATATGGCCGACTTTAATGACAAGGTCAAAAACAAATATGCTCTTAGCCCTTTTTGGGGAAAGGCAACCAAAAGGCTGCCCTTTGATGCCCTGTCTCTCTATACTCCTATTGTAGCTGTTAGCAATGCTAGTAAATGTGCTAGGGTTGTGAACTGTACTCAACATAAGTCAAAGCCTCGCTGTTTCCAGCCCGGTCGCGGTCTTAATTGCACCGGGAGGGAGACAGAGGACCTTCATTTTAACTTTCAGCACATTCTGTTGCCTTCTGGGTGGTTCTGGACCTGTGGGTCACGAACTTGGAACTATATTCCTGCTAACCTCTCTACAACCACTTGTTGCCTTAGTCGTATGATTGTTGCTTTGCCCAACCGCACTACGCTGGTCCGTCAGCGTCCCGCCCGCAAACGCATCACCCGGGGTACTGCCGCTGAGCAGTTACCCTCTGATTGCGATAGCACTGTTAAGGTGCTTTCCCAGGCCGAGTACACATCCTTGGCCATCAGTCTTGTTGTCGTGCCTGGCCTGGCAGCCGGGAATGCAAGGCAGCTTGGAAAGCTTGCTTGTGCATTTGTAAAAGCCATTAATAACACTTCCCAAGCTATTAGCCTCCTGAACAGGGAGCAATTTCAGCTTCGCAACGCCATTTTAGATAACCGTGCCGCGATCGATTATTTGCTGATGTTGCATCATCAAGGTTGTGAGTCTGTGCATAATATGTGTTGCTTTAACTTATCCGATAATTCTAATAAGGTACAAAACCAATTGGATTCTTTAACCAAAATTGTTTCTGATATTAAGCAAAACCCTCTGCCTTCGTGGTGGAGCACTCTTTGGTCCTGGCTTCCCAACGGAGCTTGGGTACGGACCATCCTGCAGTATGGTTTAATTATTCTTGCCGTTCTGATAACTGCCTGTTGCTTTATTCAATGCATACCTTCGTTGCTAGCCACCTGCCTGCAAGGATTTCGCTTCCGGCCTCATGCACGCAAGGACCAAATTTATTATGCTTATAAGCTTCTTAAAAACAGAAGGGGGAAGATGTGAGGAGGTTCACAGCACGATCGCTGTGGCTAATGGCAAACCATGGCCATAAATCGTGGGTGATCGTTCTCCTTGCCTCATCTGTTTTTACGCCGTAACTTAGAGGCCCCAGTTTGGGCCTCTGACTCAAGGCCTTTTGGCCCTCCCCACTATGCCCAGGGATGGCACGCAGTCATTCAGCTAGCACGCAGCTTCTGTCCAATTAGCAAGGTGAGCACGAGGCAGACATGCTGATATTTAGCCAATTAAGTAACCTTATGCTATCGCAGGTAACCAATAAGGATATATTGCATACCCTTCTCTGGAATTTCCTTTGTCCTGTTATTCCTAATAAACTCCGACCGGGCTATCTTGCCCTATTGCCTCTTCATGAATCAAGCCTCTGCTGTCTCCTTGATCCCAAAACACAAGAAACCCGATCTACTTTCACGACTCCACACAAACAAAGCACCATAACACACTAAAGCTCCCCTCCCCACCACCTAGCCCACCCTTCCAAACCCCCAATGACCATGCCCCCCCTCCCCACCACCGAGCCCACCCTTCCTAACCCCAACAACCACACAACCCCTCCCCACAACCTAGCCCACCCTTCCTAACCCCAACGAAAAACAACTCACTGCCACACAGCCAAGCAAACACCAGCTGGCTTTCTTTCCCTCACCAACAGCGCCTGAAGGTCCCGACTGGAGTTTCCCCTTTAATATCAGTGGGTGGGGGTTGCGATCCCCCTCTCCGCTGGCTACCCTAGGGTTGGGAGGTATGTGGGGAGAAAAGGGGTATATTGCCCCAACACTTCTGGAACCAAAAGATCAGGCAGAGTGGATCGATCCCACCCCTCCCCCTCCTTAAAACAATTCCGTCTTTTATTCTATTTAAAAACGGAGTGGTTTTATGGAAGGGGGGGGATTCGATCCACTGTGCCTAATCTTTAGGTTCCAGAAGTGTAGGGGCAATATACCCCTTTTCTCCCCACAAACCTCCCAACCCTAGGGTAGCCAGCGGAGAGGGGATCACAACCCCCACCCACTGATATTAAAGGGGAAACCCGATCTACTTTCACGACTTCACACAATCAAAGCAACATAACACACTAAAGCCCCCCTCCCCACCACCGAGCCCACCCTTCCTAACCCCAACGACCATGCCCCCCTCCCCACTACCTAAACCACCCTTCCTAACCCCCAATGACCATGCCCCTCTCCCCACCACCTAGCCCACCCTTCCTAACCCCCAATGACCACATCCCTTCCCCACCAACAAATAAATAAATAATTTTTTAAAAAAATTACTAAAAACAGTCAAACACATCCAAAAATACACAAAAACAAAAACACCAAAACCAATACCAAGTAAACAAAGACACAATCAAAAACAAAACAAACAGACAAAAAATACAAATTCCAACACACACACCCCCGCCCACACACACACACACACACACACAAACACAAAACAAAGAAAACAAGCAAACTTACCAAAAGATGTGCTACCTACACCAGGACTGAAAAAGAAATGAATAAAGAAAGAGACTACTTACCAGAAGAAGCTCCACCCAGAGGCCAGGAGAGGAAAAAAAGTCAAAATACAATAACCCCTACCAGCACCACCTGCTGGCCACAATAGTAAAAACAATTCAAAAACACACAAACATTGAATGTAAAAAACATTTTCTTTTACATTATTAAAATTATGACCTACGGTACAACTAATTTAAAAAATTCAAAAAAATAAAACATTATTCACTTACATAAAACAATTAAAAAAAAAATTATATCATACTTTCTTCTTTTATTAATCCTCAAAAAAACCCAAAAAAAGCAGATCCCAGTTAATAACAGCCAAGCCAAAAAATGTTTACATAAATAAACATTTAAAAAATTAAAATTACAGACTAAGCAATTTTAAAAAACATTAACACAATTTAACCTTCCAACACAATTTAAAACTATTGCAAAAATAAAATTGGTTCATTTTTTATTAAACACACGGAGAAAAAAGCCCGGCAACGCCGGGCAACCCTTGCTAGTGTTCAATAAGTATTGTGCCCATGCATTAGGGATTATAGCTAGCTGTACAGCTCTGTATTTTAGTTAGTTGGGTGTTCGATTCCCCGCTGTGCCTCCAGGAAGAAAAGCCAACTTATGTGGTCATTGGCAAACTGCACAGTACCCTCAGGAGAAGTAAGTGGTAAACCTTTCCTGTGTATTTTCTAGCTGGAAAGGTTTGCCACCGTAGTAGTAGTAGTAGTAGTAGTAGTAGTAGTAGTAGTAGTAGTAGTAGTAGTAGTAGTAGTAGTAGTAGTAGTAATCTGAAAGGGGATAACCAAAGCAAAAGAAAATAAGAATATGGATGTGGGATGCTTTCAATCCATGGTAGAATGAAACTGAAGAGCACTTTTTAATGTTAGTAAATGACAAATTCACAATGTTTGGGGTATTGTATGTCTCCCTAATAATACCTAATAAAATATAAACATTCATGTCTTGTACTAAAGAGTTCCTATCTTACTATGGAAGATCTATTACATTATGCAACAACCTATCCTCTACTAACTTCTAGGCAAGTTACGTAAGGAAAACAAACATAACATGTTCTTGTTCTTTTTTTAAAAAAAGGAGATTAAAACAAAGTTAAGAATATGGTTTTTGACAGAGTCAGATTTTCCCAACATGTCTCTAGCTGTACAGATAACTGCACACTAAGCATGACTTATTGTCTTGGTAAGCTATTTATTGCACAGGTGACATTGCTGGAGGGAAAGTGTGAGCACTGATATTTTGTGTCCAGCTGCATGTTCTAGAATACATGTCATGAACGTGCTTCTCACTGGTCCTTATACATTGGACATCAGCAGAGACATGTGATCAAGGCATAGTAAACAGAGAAATTATTGTTCAAACCATAACTGGAAAATACTGATGATCAGGAACTTTATTTGGAATAACATGCAAAAAGGGTTTTTAAGGGGGTCAAAAATTCCCAATTTGAGTTCTTGCCTTACTGTCCCCATTTACCAACATGTTCTGGGAAAAGGTGGAGACTGCTAAAACACTTTAAAGTATATGAGGTCTTTGGATTCTACAGGCATAATCTTAAACACATATGGCATCATGTTCACAGAATTTTAAATGTTATATTTCAAAATTATTTTGTTAATGTTAAATGACAGAAACTGGAAGGTAAAACCATTGAATTTGCTGAATTAGTATTATTAATATGTTAATAAAGTAGCTAAGTCTGAAAAGAAAAATCAAGTTTGTATGGTTCTTTCAGCTTTGACCTCTATTGGCACATATGTCACCAGCTCCCTCAAAAATGCTCTCCTCCTCACTTCAAAATTACCTTCTCTTATGTTGTGCATTTCCCTGGGTGGGCCATATATCCTACACTGCAGTTCTTAGCTGGGGATAATGATATACAACACAGATGAAAATATCAAGCTGGAAAAATCGTTGAGATTTCATTTCTGTATCCCTAGAGAAAGAGTCACCAACAATTAACCAACAACCCTGGCTCCAAGAAGAATCAATACTTGTTTGACCTCTTCCAAGTAGATTTCAGTGTAATACTGTAATAAGTTTTTATATGAAACTAGCAGGGGTTGCCCGCTGTTGCCGGGCTTTTTTTTTTCTAAATGAGGATTCATTTTTTTAAAAAAAATTGTTTATTTTTAACAACTTTTTTTTGTTTTTTTGCATGTAATTGTACATTTTGTTTGTAATTTTTTTTGGTTTGTTACAAAATATATGTAAAACATTGTAACATTTTTTAAAAAGCTCGCAATTGTCTTAGCTCCGTACCAATACGCAATCGCAAAAGTACGTAACTATGTTGGGTTTGCAATGTAATGCAGCTCCTTTTTTTCCGTTTGGTCTCGCTATTTTTTGAAACGTTTGATGCGTTCGCTCCAAAGCAGTTGATTGGTTACATTACTGTGAATGCGTAGGATGGTGTGTTTTTTTAGTTTACCTCCTTAAATGGTAATAAGGCGATAGGACGCTGGGATATGTATTTTTACCTCTGTTTTTAGCGTTCATGCTTCGGCAATGTTTTAAAATGTATGTTTGGATTGGCTGTGGCGCGCCTGAGAACGACTGAGAACGTTCTTTTTCTCATCGTAATTGGCTGCCGCTCAGCGAACCGTGGCAAACCGCAATGGTTTTGGGGTATTGAAGTTCTTTCCATTTCTTGCCGTTTGTGGGGCTGTGGCCCCTGTGCCAGTTTTCTGAAACCTTCGTTGACCTGCGGACCCACTCAGCCGTGTGCACGAATGGTGGGTGAGGGTCAGTAGGGCGAGGCATAGCAACCTATAGCCAGTTCCAACAGTTAACCCTTGGTTTTATAGGTTAAGATTACAGTACTGTATTGGAGAAAATGGGAAGCAGGACAGAAGGAGGGGTGGTAGTGGAAAAATATGTTGGCTAGTCTGAAATTCATTTTATCTCCCCTCCCTTAGGCTGGTCTGGAGTATTCCTCCACCCTCAATAAACCAAATGATACCATGGCAGGAGAAATGTGAGGAGAATGGCCCAGTGCTTCCACTGATCAGATGGTGATCCATTCTCCTCCATGGAGCTGATCAACCCAACCCAGACCCAGCCCCCAAAGACCCCAAATAGCAGGCTAATATTCCCATGTGGGGGGATTGCAGTGGTTCAGTGATTAAGATGCTGAACTTGATGGCTGGAATGCTGGCAGGCCAGAAGTTCATGACCCGAGTGCTGCATGATGTAGTGAGCTTCCATCTCTGTCCCAGCTCCTGCCAACCTAGCAGTTTGAAAGCTAGAAATTGCAAGTAAATAGGGACCACTTCAGTAGGAAGGTAAACAGCATTTCGTGCACTCCAGTGTCTAGTCATGCTTGCCACATGTCCACAGAAATGTCCACAGATGCAGACAGCGCTGGCTCTTTGGCTATAAACAGAGATGAAAGAGAATTGGCCAAACGGTGTACAACACGAATAAGCAAGAAAATTGCTCGTGGCAATGTATGTTGAATAAAGGTCTTGATAAGGTTATATTAAATTGAATGATTTATTGTTTCCTTGTTCAATTTAATGCAAAGTAGATTGGATTTTTTTGAAGAATACGTTCTTTCAATTTTATGCAAAGTAGATTAGATTTTTTAACGAATAAGTTTTAAAAGTCCTCCGGATTTGGAACCTTTTCAAGTAATCTTCAGAAAACAATTTGACTTAATTCTGTAACAGGGAAATATAGACAATAAGTTGACCTTGTTATGAATTATTAACACTATATACATGTAACACACATTTTTATATGGACCATAGGTATGACTATGATAGACCTTCAATATCATTTTAATAAAAGACAAACAATAACCATACCTGTAAGATCTTTTTACTATTTTTTTGCACTCCAAGCCTCACTAACTGTGCTCTTTCTGGGCTGATGAGTGTTACTCATGAAAGTGACTGTAAACCTTAAATACCTTGATTGCAGGCACATCTACTGACTTAAGGACCGTGTGAGTTGTGGTTAAAGGTAACTTGCAAAATCTAGTTCACTGTTGAGGCCAAAGGGATGGTATGTCCTGAGTCTGTAGATATAATAAGCCTCCCTACAGAGGAGAATATTATCAATATTAGTTCTTTGGAATGGTTTAAGGCTAATGACCTCCAGGACTGTAAATATAAATTCATCTTCAGTGTGACCAAGTTGTTGATAGTGAGCCACCAGGGGTGCTAATTCAGTATGATTTTTTTATACGAGAGCGATGTTCGCTGATACGTATTTTAATGGGATGCATCGATTTGCCCACGTACCTCAAGGAACAGGGACACTTGCATAAATAAATAGTATTTTTTTGTTTTATAGTATGTAAAATCCTTAAGAGTAAGCCTAAAACTTACGTCAGGGAAATCAATAATCTTAGTTTTCCATACGTTCTTACAATTTACACAGTGATGACACTTAAAGTGTCATGGGATTGGGTCAAGTGTGGGGTCCTCATACAATCAGAGTGGTTTAACATATTCCTTAAGGATTTGGTCTTATGAAAACCCACCAGCGGTTTTTCTTTATACCCAGGATGTCTTCCAAGAGATACCAGTATTTATGAATCATTTTCTTGATTTGATTTGCTAATGGAGTGAACTCTATTGACCAGTATAATCTTTGTGGGGTGGATCGTTCATCCCTGTGCAACATTTTTTTTCTTGGGGTGTTCTGTACAACTGTTGGTCGGTAACCTCTGGACTTCAGTTTGTCCTTGATCGTGTGAGCAGCTTCCCTAAAATCATCCAACCGGGTTGGATTTCCTTCTGGCTCAAGCCAGAAGGCTGTATGGGATATTGTCTCTAAGGGAGCGGGGATTGAATGAGTCATATTTGAGGTAAATATTCCTGTCTGTGGGTTTGTGATATAATCTAACCTGAAGGCTATGAACAGATGATACAGAAACCTGTAAATCTAAGAAGGGAACCATATGACGATCTTGGTCGGAGGTAAACTTCAAATGAGGACAAACTGTTAATCCATTCTACAAATTGATTAATACATCCATAGTCATCTACCACTTTAAAAAATCATCAATAAATCTCTTATACAGAATGATGTTATAAAAGAGGGTTACAATCAGGATTTAATACTGTGGACTTTCCCAATTGGATCATGTATATATTGACGAGGTTAGCGGCAAGATTAAAGCCCATAACAACGCTTTTAACCTGAAGGTAGAAGGTGTCTCAGAAAGTTTGAATAGCTGATATCTAGTTACTTCCCTGTAAATAGGTGTCACAGAAAGTTTGAATAGCTGTCATCTAGTTACTTCCCTGTAAATAGTTTAACCATGTTTTTCCTCCAATGAGCGTCTGTATATTTCTGATCCATGTTTTAACCAATTGGTTCTAAGACCACCAAAATGTATCTATTATTGTATGCCTCACTTGTTTAAATATGTCCTTGTTTCTACCCTGAGCTAGTTGTGTTGTTTTAGTGTTCTGGAATCAAGACACTCGAAGCGGCTGTAATCTAGCCTAACACATCTTTATTGCAAGAAGTACAGAACGAACATGTGGTAATGGTGGAGGTACAGCTCTTTTTATACAGTCACTATACATTTGTATGTGGTTACACGGTAGCCCATTGGCTACTGTCAGCGAGACGTCATTCTGAGTCACGCCCCTCTTGTCCAGGTGTATCTGTGGCGGGAAGGTTTCCCGCGGCCAGGGTGATTGGGGAATATGAACCATGTGAGCTGGATGCTCACTGCTACCACCACTGGTGGCAGTTCACATTATTATGCAGCTGAATACGATGTCTCAATACAAGCTATGATAAGTATGCATTTCCTGTAGAACCTGACATTCATCTTTAAAGGCACAAGTATATAGTTACAATCCATACACAACACCCCTCCCCCCTAGGATGGGACGAAGTCCCTCAACCAATGTAGTTTTCCGCATGTGCGCTTGGGATGCACGGCTGCTGTGCTTGGTTCGGGGACCCTCGCACTTCTCTGCTCTCCTGGTTCTTGCCCTGCAATGGGAGGGATTGACTCGTTAGCAGTTTGCTGTGGGCGAGCAGCCTCTGACTGCAAATATGGGGAAATGGGGATTCGTGTTTGCGCTAGCCCTGACTGGGGGGCCCAGGGCTGTAGACGTGGGGTAGGGGTGAACTCTAATTCTGAGAAACCAGGGGCTCTTGGGACTAACGAAAAACCCCTCTCTTCACTCAGACGGGTGGGGGACCACTCCGACCCCCCCCCCCTGGTTTCGCAAATCAAAACCACAATCAAACTCTCCCTCTTGGTCAAACTCACTCCTCTCTTCCAAGGTATCCATGGTGTCCCCAGGATATGGATTTGTTTCAACCCCCTCCCCCCTAGGGGAGGACTGACACTCTGCATTTGAACCTGAGTAGTACCCTGTGTCTCCCCCTTGGAATAAGCGGTTGGGGGAGAACCCTAACGCTGAATTCTGGGGCTGGTTTTCTGTGTCCTGCCTATCGGTAACCCTTCGCCTCAGTTGGTCGGCGTGCCTTCTCCAGAGTAGACCTGTGCTGGTTTCTGCACAGTACGATACTGGCTCCGTTTGCTCAATGATTACCCCGGGACCCAGGCTGGCCCTGCGGCCATGTAATTTCTACAATAAACAGGGTCTCCTATTCCAAAACTTTTGGTGCTTCCCAATTCTATGTTCCTCCCTTTATCCTCCACCCTGGTTGGATCCAACCTAGTCAGAAGCGTTGCGGGTTTCCTGCACATGAGGAGCTCTGCAGGCGAGACCCCTGACGCAAGTGGCATCACCCTGTAGCACAGCAGGAACTGGCACAGTTGCCGGTTCAGATCTCCGGGGCCCATCCGCCGCAATGCTTTCTTTGTAGTTCGCACCAGGTGTTCTGCCTAGCCATTCGTGGTGGGGTGAAAAGGGGTGGAGGTGATGTGCCGAATGGCGTTTCTCTCAATGAATGCCTGAAATTCCGCAGACGTGAAAGTACTGGCATTATCGCTCACAAGCACGTCTGGTATCCCGAAGCAACTAAACACCTTGCACAATTGCTTTACTGTTGTGACTGAGGAGGTGCTGGACATGGGAATAACCTCCAACCACTTGGAGTGTGCATCTACTATTAACAGAAAAAGGGAGCCTCTGAAAGGAACTGCAAAATCGATGTGTACCCGAGACCATGGCCCCCGGGCAGTGTCCCATTCTCTGTGGGGAAGTCGGGACTCCTCAGGATGAGAAATTTGGCAACCCTCACAAGTGCCGACCATGTGCTCTATGTCAGCGTCCATTTGGGGCCACCAGAAGTAGCTTCGGGCCAGCGCTTTAGAGCGAACGATCCTGGGGTGGCTGACGTGTAGTAGGTTGAGGATTTTTGAGTGCAAGGACTCGGGAATAACCACCCCCTGGCCCCATAGGATGCAGCCCCTCTCTATGGAAAACTCATCCCTTTTCCTAACATAAGCCATGAATTCCTCCCCGGAGGAAACCATTGGCCACCCTTTCTGAACCCAGGAGCTCACTCGGGAAAGGGTCTTGTCCTTCGCCGTGGCTTTGGCGAGGTCTGCAAGAACTATCGGAGGTGAGTCAAGGGCTTTGATCAGAAGCACTTGATGGTCTCTCTCTACCTCACACTTAGGGTCTCCTAACTGTGGCAGGGACGACCTGGAAAGAGCATCTTCATGGCTAATGTCTTTTCCCGGGCAGTGGACCAGCGTGTGCTGGTATGCATTGAGAAAGATAGCCCATCGGAGCATTCTGGGGGACAGAATCTGTGGCGTGGGCTTGCCTGTGGTGAAGATGCCTAGTAGGGGTTTGTGGTCGGTCACAATGGTGAACGGTCGACCATACAGGAAGTCGTGGAATTTCTTTGTTCCCGCGACTATGGCGAGAGCCTCCCTGTCTGTTTGTGTGTAATTGCGCTCTGCCTGTGATAGCGATCTAGAGTAGAACGCTACTGGGGCCTCCCGCCCATTGTCTAACACGTGGCACAGCACTGCCCCCACCCCTACTGCTGAGGCATCGCAGACTAGAACTACGGGCTTTCTGGGGTCAAAGTGGGTCAGGACCGCTTCTGAGGATAGAAGCCTCTTCAATTCTTTAAACGCATTTTCCTGACTGTCTCCCCACCGCCAAACCACATCCTTCTTAAGTAACTTATGCAGTGGCTCCACAACCGAAGCTTTCCTAGGCAGGAAGGAATGGTAGAAATTCAAGAGCCCTAGGAATGACTGCAGCTCCGGTTTCGCGGTGGAGCGAGGGGCATTTTGGATGGCCACAACCTTTGATTCGGAGGGCTTTACTCCATCAGGGGTTATTTTAAACCCAAGGAACCCGACTTCCCTCACTAGGAACACACACTTGCTTTTCTTTAACCTCAACCCTGCTTTTTCGATAATAGACAGAACCTTGTCCAACCTCTTAGCCAGTTCCATCACGCTCCCCCGTTATCAACACATCATCAAAATATGGGAGAACCCTGGGGAGCCCCTTAAACAGATGTTCCACGAGGGACTGAAAAATCCCAGGGGCCGAATTCACGCCGAACTGTAAGTGCGTGACCTTAAAAGCCCCCTTGTGAGTTACAATTGTCTGCGCAGCGGCGGCAGCTGGAGTTATGGTCAGCTGTTCGTATGCCTGTGCCAAATCCAATTTTGCGAAATACTTTCCCTCGTGCAACGTGGCTAATAGGTGGCTAACAACCGGCACCGGGTATGCATTAGGGTGGATTGCCTTATTTATCGTACATTTATAATCTGTGCAGGTCCTAACCTCCCCGTTAGGCTTCAAAGCAGTCACAATAGGAGTTTCCCACTCCGCAGAGTCCACTGGAACCAAAAACCCCTGGCCCACCAATTTGTCCAGTTCCGCTTCTATTTTGTCTTTGAGGGCGAATGGTACCCTCCTTGGCTTGAGCTGAATGGGCCAGATTTCTGGGTCCAAATCAAATGAAACTGGGGGGCCATTGAATTTCCCGAGCCCCTTTCCAAATACCGCCAGGTGTGCATTGCAAACATCCTGGATGGGGTCAGACCCAACGGCATGGATCCCCTCTATTGAAATCCCCAGGGGCCTGAACCACTGTGTTCCCAGGAGACAACAACCCCCCTCCTTCAGGACTACTAGGGGCAGCTTCTCCCTGTGGCGTTTGAATTGTACCTTGAATTCCCCCACCCCCAACAATGGGATTCCGACCCCTTGAACGTCCCGCAGCTGAATCTTTAGGGCCTTGAGTTTGGGTCGCACATTTGGGGGAATGCGCAGGAATTCCCTCTGGGAAATAATGGAGTACGATGATCCCGAGTCTATTTCCATTCTAACTGGGACCCTCTGTAACAGTACCTCAACAAAAAAACGGGGGTGTCCTAAGGACACGCTGTGGACGGCCACGTCGTCATCCTTGAGGGCCCTTCAGTATACGTGTTGCACTTCTGGGTTGCGGTCGTCGAAGATTCTGCCTACGCCATCCTGCCTCTGTGGGGTGTTCCGTGGCGTGCATTCTGCTGGACCCCTGCTCTCGCCTCGCGGGCGTCTGCACACCTTGGCGATGTGGCCCCTCCAGCCGCAGTTGTGGCATTCGGCTTTCCTAAACGGGCACTTGCTTCGGTTGTGGGATGCTCCACAGCCTTCGCATCGGCGGTCTCCTTGCCTGCGGTTCCTCCCCTCTGCCCACTTCTTTTGTACCTTTCGGATGTCGTCGTCCTCACTGGAGCAAGAGGTCTCCTTGGAGGGGCTCCTTGGAGCCCACGGAGCGTGCCAGGTGGCTTGCACCGCGACGGCCGACCCCTCTAGAGCTGGGGCCCGTACTCTGAATGTCTTGACCCCGCTCCTCGCAGCCTCAGCAGCTTGGGCTTCGCTCAGTGCGTCTTTGAGGGTCAGGTTGTGGCCCCGCTGCATTAGCCTCCTCTGGGTCTCCTCATCCTGTAGACCCATCAGCAGCCAGTCCCTGAGCATCACGTCTAAGTTGTCCCACTCGCACGGGCCGGCCGCTACTCGCAAGGCTGCCACGTAGTCCCCCACGGACTCACCCGGGTGCTGGTCTCGCCTCAGAAATGCTACTCTGGCCGGAAAGAAGGTCCCCTTCGGCTTGAAGTGTCCCCACAGGACTGTTAGGATCTCCCTGATGGGTACTGCATCTGCTTTTCTTGGCGCCAGGAGCCCAACCAGCAGCTCCAGAGTGGGGAAACCGATGCTCATGAGGAGATGGGACCGTTTCTTTCCCTCGTCGGTAACGTCGGCAGCATCCATCGCATTTCGGATATGTAGCTCGTACAGATCCCATCGTTCAGGATGTCTCACGTCGAACTCAGGAATCTTCGACTTCTGGGACGCCATATCCCATCCTCGTCGCCAATTTAGTGTTCTGGAATTAAGACACTTGAAGCCGCTGTAATCTAGCCTAACACATCTTTATTGCAAGAAGTACAGAATGAACATGTGGTAATGGCGGAGGTACAGCTCTTTTTATACAGTCACTATACATTTTAATGTGGTTACACAGTAGCCCATTGGCTACTGTCAGCGAGACGTCATCCTGATTCATGCCCCTCTTGTCCAGGTGTATCTGTGGCGGGAAGGTTTCCCGCGGCCGGGGTGATTGGGGAATATGAACCATGTGAGCTGGATGCTCATTGCTACCACCACTGGTGGCAGTTCGCATTATTATGCAGCTGAATATGATGTCTCAATACAAGCTATGATAAGTATGCATTTCCTGTAGAACTGGTTACATTCATCTTTAAAGGCACAAGTATATAGTTACAATCAATACACAATGCCCCTCCTCCCTAGGATGGGACGAAGTCCCTCAACCAATGTGGTTTTCCGCATGTGCGCTTGGGATGCACGGCTGCTGTGCTTGGTTCGGGGACCAATTCGTACACAACAGTTGTGCAAGCAATAAAGCTGAATCACTTGTGTTTGACCCAACTAATGCTGGTCTCTGTTGTCCTTGCACCGAACACAACATATTCCCATGTAGAAAACCTCTCCAAAGGCAATATACTTTGCACAAAAGTGCAAGAGTAAATAAAGCCTTCAGCAAATCCCCCCTTGCCTCTTCTCAGCTATTTGTGAGATTTATACTATTGCTTCTTTGTTTTAACAGCACTGTAACAATGGTGGCACTTGGATTTTCTTTTCCTTTCTGCAATCTCTGTAAATTTCATATTCATAAAGATCCAGATGTTCCTACTGAGAAAATGTTTGAGGTATTGCTGCTTTAAGTTTCTAAAACCACATTCAATATATTTATTACACCATCCCAGAACTTGCTCATCCTGAGGCACAACCAATAATATGTGTAACTAATTACTTGGAGAACAGCCATAACTCCAGTGAACACATATTCATTGCTTTAAAAAAAATATTAAAAACATTATTTCTAGCGCCAAGTATTCATTACAAAGAATCTTTGACAGATAAAAATAGATTTTCAGCTCCAGCTTGCAGAATCACAATGGCTCTCATCTCATTATTAGAGCAGAATCCTGTTCCTGTTTACCCAGATGTAAGCCCCACTAGAGTCAAGGTAAATGTATTTTAGGACTATTGCCCAAATCCACAAATCCCACAATCTTTTAAATAGTGGAAGTATTTAAAATTTATCTGTAATTGAAACTTCCTGTCATGCCTCAGATCTCAAGGACAACAATATGAATTTTCTTAATTTATTCAGTATAGACTCCAAATGGCAAACACTGATGATATGTTAATTCTTTCCTGACATATTTTTAAAAGGAACAATATTGCTCCTTATTTTTTTAAAAAAACTCAGCTGGCTGGATAGCTCAGTAGTTTAGATATCTGGCTGCAGAACCAGATATTGGGAATTCGATCCAAGGAGTAAAGCCAGACGTTGTGGCCTTAAGTAAGTTGCACAGTCCCCATTCACCTCCAGAAGAAGAGAAAGGCAAATAACTTCTGAGTACTTTCTAGCAAGAGCAATTAGTAATTACACTTATATACCATCCCATAGTGCTTAGGACTTTCTCTGGTCGGTTTGCAAGGTAATTGGATTTCTACCTAGAAAATCCAGGAAAAGATTGCCATAAGTCTGAACTGACTGATGGCACACACTATGTAGGTGTACATGAAACTATGAAGAAATATTCAACAATATTCAGAAAGGAAGAGGGAAGGGCAGTGGTGGGCTCCAAAAAAATTACTACCACACTGTTAGCATGGTATGGTGGGTGTGGCCAGGGGAAAAACCCTGCGTTGCACCCGAATTAGGACTACTTTATTTCAAAACTTGGATGGGCGGAGCCAGCCAGAATTTCTGCTACCGGTTCTGGCCATATCTGTCAAGTGCGGCTCCGGAGAATACGGGACCTGTGCAGTAGCCTTCTGCACAGAACCCTTCTACGCATGTGCAGAACCCTTTTACACATGCGTAGAAGGGTTCTGTACAGAAGGCTACTGTGCAGAAGTCTTCTACGCATGCATAGAAGGGTTCTGTGCAGAAGGGATGCACAGTAACTACTTTTCCCCCACCGTCAAATTACAGGATGGCGGCAGATGGCGGCGGGAAAGTAGAGTTTGCGGCGCTGAATTACGGGAAATCCCGGCCAATCTGGGATATTTGACAGGTATAGTTCTGGCGAACTGGTGCGAACCTGCTGATGCCCACCACTGGGGATGCAACAGGATTGTTCTCAGAATAATTTAAAGAAGGTTGTCACTTTCCATTTCTCAAGATGTAGGTAATCTGAACTTGTTATGTAAATGGTGATCTTATTTGCATATCATGTCAATTTGCATACTGATTGATGTTTTAGTTTTCTACCTTTATGTTTCACCCTCGATTTCTTTTGTATAATAGCCACTGACGTGAAAGAGTCAACATGGTTAATGGTTAATCACAGAGACCATTTTGAGTCCTTGGGCCAGTGAAAAAAACAAGGTTAGAGCCTTTATGCCATTCCTCCAAATGCCATTTCTCTTAATGAAAGTGTGTATGATCAATAGGATTCTGGGTAGCAATTTATTGCAAGAAATTTTGCCAAACAAAGGTTGTATTTCTTTCCCTTCTATCTTATCTTCTATAGGGGTTAGACTCTATTAAAAAAATTGGAATCTGGGCTAGATGATGGACTAAAAGGGCACTGGGCAGTACACCTAAAATCTTGGTAAAATCTAGCCAAATGGGTAATATGGGAATTCTAGAAATAAACTGATTTATTAGTGTTGTTGTTTTAAATAAAAAAAATAGACTTCTAATCCCACAACATAATCCTGTATGAGACTTCAACATCTCTGAGAATCTGCCTGTGGAGAATAAAATGGCACAGCAAGAGAGCCCAAAGGAGGAAATGTCTGATGAAGTGGACTTGGTCCAAGAAAGCTCACATTTCAATACATGAGTTAGTCTTGTAGGTGCCACAACATTTTTTGTCTTTTTTGAGGGGCTGTTTTGTTTTGTTTACTCTCTGATATGCTTGCCCAGACTAACATGGTTACCACTTCAAACATTTCAAAGGAAGAAAGACATCCTGGACATTTAACTACAAAGTGACCAGTGGGGGTGGACAATAGATAGTGAGGAGGGATTGGAAACCTTGGCCTCTCCTGGTTTTCTGTAAGTGCCCAATTGTACAGAACACTTTGCCCTTCTTCATGTAAAAGATAATGGGAAGTCCAAAGCCAAGGGGATGGAAGAGAAGATATGCTATTCCTTGCACACCTGACCTCTTTCTGCTGAAAGGGAAGATCTATGTTTAATTAACCATGTTTACACTCTTCCTTTGGATTGAGAACCTTGCATCATTAGTCTTTCTTCAGACCTTCAAACCTTCCACCTCAACCCAGCCAGAGAAAGCATGACTAGCGTGCAGCTGTTCCATGTCTACGCAATAGGTATTCATAATGCCCCCCCCCCAAAAAAAAAAATCAGAGAAGCCCATCATCTGGGAAAGTAAAAGGGAAGGAAGTGGTCTCTGAAAGTGTTGTGTTTGGAGTAATGTGCCTTTAAGAAATGTAACACTCGAATGAGTGGATGTAACAATCACCAACTGTAACACTGTAACCTTCTGCATGAGGACGCGAGCTAGTGACCACTAGGGGCAATAGCGAGCGCCCAGCTCACATGGTTCCAATTCCCCAAATGCCTACAGCCGTGGGAAGATTCCCGCCACTACCTCACCTGGACAAGAAGGGCGTGACGGAGAGTGACGTCACGCAGACAGTAGCCAATGGGCTACCGAGGAGCCACATTCAAAATGTATAGCCACTGTATATATTGAGCTGTTCGTCCGCCATTACCACATGTTCCCCCTGACCATCATGCAATAAAGATGTGTTAAACCAGGCTTTCGGCTGTTTCTATTGTCTTGGTTCTCAAACACTAAAGAAAGGATAGAGGAAGTGAACAATGGAAGAGGAGCACATGAGAACACAGAGTTGTGCTTAGGACAGAAGGATGCAGCTTTGCCTCAGCTATAGAAATACAGGGAGGCAACCCTTATCTCTCTATCATAGCTAACACTTAAGACTGCCAACACCATTACTGTTTGTTCCCTTGAAGTAACCACTCCACTTTGCCTAATGCGTACATTTTTGATGGGAAATTGATGAGAAGAAAAAGGATGTGCAACCTCTCTCCCCTATCCATCAATTTTTCCCTCTCAATATCCTTCTCAAGGTCTTCAATGTCCTTGTGCCAGCTGAGCTTTTACCTTTAAAGAATCCAACATGGCTGGGGGAGGTCTGGCTTGTGAGGGGAGGTTGGCAAACATTGGAGAAGGGGAGAACTGTGGCTCCCTGTTGCAGATTCTTTCTGCAAGTGCCCCCACCATAGGAACTGACTAACTAGGAAATCATAAGATCGGGAAACCTGTGTTTACCTTGCAATATGCAGCTAAGGAATGACTGCAGGGTTTGAATTTCTTTTTGAATTAGTTAGAGAGCTGTTCCTCACTCTTCATGAAATGTGCACGTAACCCTGTGGTATATGCTGTAGGGCAAACTGTCCAAGCAAAGTGTGAAGTTCCATAGACAAAGCTGATTGCTTTAAAAATATCCCTTCTCTCAATCTTTTCAGGCCTCAAAGAACTCCATAAAAATCGTGTCACAGATCAAGCAAAAGAAACACTCCTTAATGAGCACAATAACATCATCCCTAAAATATCCCATATTGGATTGTGCATTGAAACAAAATGCTTTTGAGTTGGTTTCTCCTGATTACTTCATGTTTTGCTCCATTGCAAAATGATTGTCCAGTACAGCAGTTTTAAAATGGATTTAATTAGGCAGCTATTAGCAATATATATGGTATAGCGTGTCAGAAGCACACAAAGGTGCTTTCAGGGTTGAAGGGATTTCTGCTGGAGGAACGAATGAGGGGGACGCCTGAATGTCCCCAAGATCTTTTCCCATTGAAGTGATCCCTATTTATTTACTTGCAATTTTTGGCTTTTAAACTATTAGGTTGGCAGGAGCTGGGACACAGACGGGCGCTCATTCCGTCATGCAGAACTCTGGTCTTGAACTGCCAACTTGCTGACCTTCCGAGTCTTGTCAGTTTCCTGTCTCTTTCCTTGACTTTGCCCTGAAGTCTGCTGTTACAGTACAATGTATCTCTATGGAAACGACGTTGTACGAGGCGTCGCGGCAAGGATTTGGACATTGTATGAGGCATCGTGGCTAGGATTTTGCATGCCTCATACAAAGTCCAAATCCATATAAAGTCCAAACTTGTGGAACCAAGTTTGGACGTTGTATGAGGTATCACTGTACCTTACCAAGGCCTTAGCCACCTGCCCTTTCATAGCCCTACCTCCTCTTTTCCTTTAAATTGGAAATACCAGGAATTGAATGGGCACTCTTCTGTATGTGCAACTCTGTCAAAAAGGTTTGGCCCATTCCTAAGTTTCACTACAGCTCTTTTGGGGGAAAGTTTCAAGAGATCTTTGGCACTTATTTGTTGTTATATACTAATTTCCATTCACTACTACAGCCAACGTTTAGACAATATGAGCTGTTGACATTTGGCTGATTTCTCCTCTTTGCTCAGACATTCTTGGCTAAAATATTACTTTTGTACTTGTTTTTGCATTCTTTTATTCCCAGCTTTGGCCAGAATTACTTTCCAGTAAAAACAATTTAGTTGCTGCTGCCTTTAACTTTCTCTTCTCTTCTTGTTTGTTTAAGTTGTGTCAGCTTTCTTATAACTGTTGGATGAGCATAGGCTGCTACAGAATGGATTTTGGTTTCTGGTCCTAAGCTCTGTAATTGTGTACGATCTACAAGACAACCATATCTTATTGGAGTCTGTAAGGAGGATGCCTCCAGAGGATCTTCTGCCTTGTTCCTCTACTTAAGTAAAAGTAAAGGTAAAGGTCACCCTTGCTCTAAAGCCAGTCGTATCTGACTCTAAGGTTCAGTGTTCATTTCTGTTTATAGCCAAAGAGCCAGCACTGTCTGCATTTGCAGACAACATGTGGCAGGCAGGCATAGTCACCAGAGTGCACGGAACACTGTTTACCTTCCCACCAAAGTGGTACCTAAGTGCTCCCGTCCCTTGTCCCAGCTCCTGCCAACCTAGTGGTTCGAAGGCAAGAAATTTTAAGTAGATAAATATGGACCACTTCGGTGGGAAGGTAAATAGTGTTCCATGCGCTCCGGTGTCTAGTCATGCCTGTCACATGAAACGTCTGCAGAAGCGGACAGTGCTGGCCCTTTGGCATTAAAACAGAGATGAGCACTGAACGTTAGAGTCAGATACGGCTGGCTTACAAACAAGGGAAACCTTTACCTAATTTTGATGTTTGCAGATTGATACGCAGTAGGCAGCAGTTATGGGGCCAAACACATCTTTATTTCAAGGTATGCAATCTGAACATGAGGTAATGGCAGAGGCGCAGCTCCTTTTATACAGCATGGTACATTTGAAACTGGTTACACGGTTGCTCATTGGTTACTGTCTCCGTGACATCATTGTGATGCACGGCGTTCTTCATCAGGTTTACCTTTTGCGGGAATATTTCCCGCGGCTGGCTGTAATTGGTTAACTTGTATCATGTGTGTCAATCGCTATCAGCTGCATCTAGCTGTAGCTCGCTGTAACTGTTGCAATCCATTGGGTTACATTGTTACATTCCATCTTAAAGGCATAGTATTCCATACATAACACTAATGTAATACATTGTTTGCAAGCCGCCCTGAGTCGCTACGGTGAGTGGGCGGCAATATAAATTTGAGCTAATAAATAAATAAATAAATAAACTGTTCCTCCATGAACATCCATCTAAGTTGGGAAGAGTGAGAGTGCTGGTCAGTTGGGAAACTGCACATGAAAAATAATCTTATTTAGCAGGGGACATTTCCCGTCTCTGTATTCAACTCGGATTCACATTGCCTGCAAAAGCCCTGCTTATCATTCAGCACCAAAATGGCACCCCAGCCTGACACTTGGATCCTCGCCCTTTCCTCCAGGAGCCTGAAATGATCAAATCTCAATGCCTGTTCCTACTCTCAGTCCCTTTTTTGTGAAGCATATATACTGGGGGTTATGTTTCTTTTGTTTGCCAAGTGACAGGCCATTGTGCGGCTAATGTCCAGGAAGCAGGTTGGCTTTATTGTTCTTGCAGAAATGTATTGCTGGGCACAGCTCAGCAGAAGGCGCCGAGTCTGTGCCTGACTGATGCTGACCTGGGCAACTGCTCAGACCCCCCCCCCCCCCCCAGCAGATGGTGGGACAGGGTCTCCAGTGAACTGGAACTAATAGCCTGTGCTGTTTCTTTTCTTGTTTCCGGCAAGACAGCCGGGTTGTGTGTTTCCCTCCTTTCTTTTGGCAACAGCTGTATACATGCTACAAGCTGGCAAAATGCTAACTGTCAGTTCAAGGGTACTTCGTCTGTCATCTATAAACTACATTTTTAAGGATGTGTAGATACATGCTGCAGGGTTCTTTCCACCCTCATCTTCCCACCTCAGACATCCCTGCATGCTATTTCTCTACCAGCTTCAAAAATCACAGGAAACTAGACCTGCACTAGCTGTGCTTTGTGTTTTTGGATAGCCGATCTAACAATCAAACAAATTTAGAGGCTCTTTTTAAAAGGCCATATGTTTCAAACCTTTTCATAAGTAACTGTTAGCAGCAACTCTGTACCGTATTTAGTTTTTTAAAAAAAGAATGCCAACCAATCTGATTTTTTGTTTCTTTGCCCATACTGCCCTGTCCTTTGTGGACAGATTATCTGATCCTCAAAATCAAGATTTAACAATGTCACAGGCCCTGGTCTCAAATTCAGCCATTTCTGTATTGGTGTAGGAAAATGGGACCATCTCATGAAACATTTGGAAAACTATTTCTGACATAAGCCTTTATGGATGATGAAAAGGGAAAATATCCAGGAATCATGATGCTTTTATCACCTGCCCCAGGAAATAACTCCCTGCTGACGTTACTGGGTTCCAGAAATTCATTCTTGAATATGATCATCAAATGCTTATACATCAATGCAAATCTCCCTCTTTGGCTGATATAATACAAGATCCACTTGTGAATCAAAAGCACTCTTCTTTCTATGCAGTTTCCCCTCCATTTATATGGACGGATGACCATTTTGCCCTTCCTCCACCACATGGCACTTTCTGGGGTGGTGGGCCGCATGAAATTGTGCTGTGGGCCACATTCTGATCATGGGCCACAGGTTGTGAATCCTTGTTTTACAGTAATCTGAGTAGGATGTAACAAAGGCATGTGTCATGGTAGCTGAATCAGATATCTTAAGGAACAGGTGCAGCTGGGACGCTAGTTTTAACAATGCAAATGTACTCCTGGCCACTGCTGAAATCTGGGCATGCAGGCTCAGGGATGAATCCAAGAGCACACTAGAGCTGCAAACCTGAGTTTTCAGGAGGGGAGTAAACCTATCCAGCACAAATTGCTTCCCTATTCCCTCATCTCCCTTCTTGCTTTTGAACTGCTAGGTTGGCAGGAGCTGAGACAGAGACCGGCGCTCATTCCGTCATGCAGTACTTGGGTTTTGAACTGCTGACCTTCCGCCTCCCAGTCACCGACTTAACCACTTGAGTAAAGGTAAAGGTCACCCTTGCTCGAAAGCCAGTTGTATAGAACCGGACAAATAATCCAGCTGTCTCTGTTATATTGTCATTGTTATCAGAAAACAAATGTCAAAGGTTGAAGCATAACTCATTTGTTTGGAGAAGTCAGGAAGTAGATGGGCATTACAGGCTTAATCACTTGTTTTTCTTTTTCAGTAACCCATTTTGTAATTTTTGCTCTGTTTGTTTTAATACTGAATGAAATTTGATATGTATCAAATATTTCCTGCTCCATGGAGCCACCCATGGTTACAGTACCTCTTTAAAGTCCTGGCAGCAGATGAGAATAGAATTTACTGAGTGAGATGTTCCAGTGATGTCAGATATCAATTGATTGTAGGTCATAGTGACACATTCACAACTGCAGAATTAAATGGCTTGAACATTGGTCTCCTCTAATTTGCTAACCTGCTTTTCCTGCTCTTGGACTGGAATGTCAGTACTTTTGCCCCATAAACTTCTGGGAAAACTCATTTCTTCCAGAAAACCCACCTTAATCTAGTACAGTGCAGTCTTAGACATAAACTTAAGTAAGCACTATTGAATGCAGTTGTGGTTATTCTCATAGCAGTTTCAACTAGTAAAACCCCAATTTTTACTAATCTTTACCCAACTGAAATGTACCCTTTTGCTTGGAAACTGAAATGAGAGCACATGTGGAAGGAAAGATTTCCAATTATAGCATTATCATGAAGCAGGAACCCCGTCAGAGAAAAGGAAAGACTTAAGCAGCTTCTCATTGGTTTTCCTCTTTCTCTAGCTTCTCCAGTGCCAGTGGTTTTGAAAGTAACTCCCCAGACCCAGAAGTTGCTGGATTACAGCTCCCAGAATCTCTAACTAATGGCTGTAAAAGTTGGTGCTTCTGAGAGGTAAAGAGCAACAACACCTCTGGGGCATACATTTTGGAAATACTTCTCAGTGCTAATTTGTCAGAAGCCACAGTTGGAGAAGTAAAGTTTGAAAAGCTCATGATCACCTGTTTCACTTCTATAAGGTGCCTCGCCCGAGGCACTTGTTGACCTGTGGTATGGGTCGACGACAGCTGCCTCGGATGTAATCGCTCCACTACGGCCTCTCAGAGCCCGTGGAGCTAGGTCATCCCTGTGGTTCACGGAAGAACTACGGGAGCTCAAACGGGCAAAGAGACGCATTGAGCGCCACTGGGTGAAGACCCGGAACGATTCCGATTGGACAATAGCTAGAGCCGCTGTTGGGGCCTACCTAGTGGCGATGGGGGTGGTGAGGAGGCAATACTTTCACCTCCCTTATTGCCTCCACTGATAATCACCCAGCCACCCTGTTTCGGGTGACCAGGTCCCTCCTTGGTAAGGGGAGCCTGTGCCTGGTTGGCAGGGATCGGCTGAGGACTTTGCTGACCATCTGGTGGAGAAAATTGATTGGATTCGCTCAGGGTTTAATTTTGGCGTGGATGGGGAGGGTCGGGGGGAGCCAGTGCACAGTCTTGCTGTGTTATCTGGGATTGGTTTGATCCTGTTGCCCCAGATGAAGTGGCAGGCTTCTTGCGGCGGTCCGCACCACTAATTGTCCATTGGATCCCTGTCCCGCCTGGCTGGTAAAAGCCTCTAAGACGGTGACAGGTGGCTGGGTCGGGGCTATAATTAATGCGTCTTTTCGGGAGGGGATATTTCCTGCACCGTTGAAACATGCTTTGGTGCACCCCCTCCTGAAGAAGCCATCCCTCGATCCAGCAGTCCTAACCAACTACAGACCAGTTTCCAACCTCCCCTTTTTGGGGAAAGTATTGGAAAAGGCAGTGGCGCGTCAGTTGCAGGGGGTACTGGATGAAGCGGAATATCTGGACCCCTTCCAGTCAGGATTCAGACCTGGATATGGTACTGAGACTGCATTGGTCGCGCTGATGGATGATCTCTGGCAAGAGCGGGATGGCGGTCATCCGTCCGTCCTTGATCTTCTTGACCTCTCAGCAGCTTTCGATACCGTCAACCACGGTATCCTTCTGGAATGGCTCTGAGGACTGGGGATCCAGGGCACGGTATGGTCCTGGTTTTCCTCATTTCTGAGGGACCGGACCCAGTGGGTGTGGATGGAGAGCGAGAAGTCCATTCCTAGGTCCCTAAAATATGGGGTGCCTCAGGGCTCAGTATTCTCTCCTCTCCTATTTAACATCTACATGAAGCCGCTGGGTGAGATCATCCGTTCCCACGGGATGCGGTACCACCAGTACGTGGATGATACACAGTTGTACATCTCGGCCCGTGGGGACCCCAGTGATGCAGTCAAAGTCCTTTCCAGTTGTCTGGAGGCGGTTGGGGTCTGGATGGGGGCGAATGGGTTACAGCTGAATCCTAGTAAGACTGAGTGGCTGTGGATGGGGGGTCCTGTGCTATCCTGGGAGCTACCATCTTTGGTTTTGGATGGGGCTATTTTGCCCCAGACCGACCTGGTGCGCAACTTGGGGGTCCTCCTGGATTTGCGGCTGCTGCTAGAAGAACAGGCGGCGGCTGTGGCCAGGAGGGCCTTCGCCTAACTTCAGGTTATTTGCCAGTTGTGCACGCTCCTGGACCGGGACTCTTTGCTCATGGTCACTCATGCTCTGGTGACCTCAAGACTAGATTATTGTAATGCTCTCTACATGGGGCTGCCCTTGATGACCATTCAGAGGCTGAAGCTGGTCCAGAATGCGGCGGCCCGGGTGGTGATGGGGTGTGGACGTTATGCCCATGCCTCACCACTGCTTCGGGAGCTGCACTGGTTACCCATTTGCCTCCGGGTGCAATTCAAGGTGCTGGTTTTGACCTTTAATGCCCTATATGGTAGTGGGCCAGGTTACCTTAGAGACCGCATCGCCCTAAGGACGTCTGTCCGTCCAACCAGAGCGGACCGGAGGGGCTCTCTAATAGTGCCATCGGCCAGGGGGGCTCACCTCTCTGACACAAGGTGAGCCTTCTCTGTGTCCGCACCAGCCCTTTGGAACCTCCTGCCAGTAGAACTGCGCCTCCAGACGGAGTTGTTGCCCTTTAGAAAAGAACTAAAAACCTGGCTGGCGGGCCAAGTTTGGGGTGCAGGTGGAGGGGTGGCTTCCGTTGGGTGTTAATATAGGGGAGGATGCCTGCCCCACGGTTTCTTCGGTTCCTGCACCCCTCTCTCTTTTTAGGGGTGGGTTGCTATTGCTGGTTTTTATCTGT
Source organism: Bradypodion ventrale (assembly GCA_035047345.1). NCBI lineage: Eukaryota > Metazoa > Chordata > Lepidosauria > Squamata > Chamaeleonidae > Bradypodion > Bradypodion ventrale. The sequence continues at coordinate 113,612,103 of JAWDJE010000005.1, read as the reverse complement.
TTTTATTTGTTTTTATCTGTTTTTACCCACTGTGTGAACCACCCAGAGTCGGCTTTGGCTGAGTGGGCGGTATAGAAATTTAACAATAAATAAATAGTAAGCCTACTAACTACCTGACAACAGAGCTGTGGAAACATATTTTTGGGCTACAACTTTCTGAATTTCTAAGGTAGCTGGGAATACAGCCCCAAAACACATCATCTACAGAGCTCTATTCCCCATCGCTCTTATACAGCATAAATCCTTCCTACATTCCTTCTTCTCTATAACACACTTTCTCCTCACACAGAATCACCTGTGAACCTATAAACAGAAAAATATCCCTATTAGTTATTCAGAATACCATTCTGTTATGGCCAAATGAAGAGATTTAATAATTATTTGAAATGTTTGAAGTGGTAGGCATGTTAGTCTGTGCAAGCATATCAGAGAGTAAACAAAACAGCACAGCAAAAACGTTGTGGCACCTTAAAGACTAACTCCTGTATTTAAATGTGAGTTTTCAGTAAAAGGTGACAGAAAAGATGCTGATCTAATAATTATGTGCCACCAGCTGATTCTGATGTTTGGCTAACCCTCCCAGGATTTTCTAGGTATAACTATTTAGAAGTAGTTTACCACTCCCTTATTCTGGACGTGTTTTGAGATTATGCAGTTTACCCAAAGCTACAAAGGAAAACATGGTGGGGAATTGATGTCTCAAGCTCTTGCTCTTCAGTCAGATATCCAATTAAATGAGGTGTATGTCCAGTAACTGCTTTCAACAATAAGGTCAGCATCTTCCAAGGTGATTTATTGCCCTTAACTCCTCTTATTAATTTATTCTGAATAACTGCAGATCTACTTTGGAATTCACTTTGAACAGAAAACACTGGCCTTAACATCTTGCCACCTCCCAAACACCAATTTTTGAGGCATTTTCTTTTTCTCCTCCCTGCTTCCATTTTTGTAACACTGAGCCTGCTAATGGAGTCCTGCAAGTCACAAAGTAAAAGGTTAGTATTCAAATAAATATTATATATTGGCTACATGTTGTTGTTTTGTTTGGGATGCTATAAACACCTACCAGGGAGTCAACCCTTTTAATCTCAGTGGAGCCACCGTCAAGTCAAGTAGACCTATACAAAATTGGAAGCTTTCTGTTATAATCTCTCCTGTTTAGATGAATAGGGTTAGCTTGGCTAAAACGCTGACTGGAAGGCGGCAGGTCAGCAGTTTGATTCCTGAGTGCTGCACGCTGGAGTGAGCTCCTATCTTTGTCACAGCTCCTGCCAACCTAGCGGTTCAAAAGCAAGACATTGCAAGTAGATCAATAGGGACCACGTCGGTGGGAAGGTAAACAGCGTTCCGTGTACTCCGGTGTCTAGTCATGCCTGCGACATGACCATGGAAACGTCTGCAGCAGACAGCGCTGGCTCTCCGCCTTTGGAACAGAGATGAGCACTGAACCCTAGAGTCAGATACGACTAGCTTTCGAGCAAGAGAAACCTTTACCTTTAAAAGTGTTGACCTTTGGCTGAAATGTGACAAGGCTTACTAATTGCTTTTCCATCAGTGATCCTGTGATCTGCTACTTGTGTATAGGAACATGTGGAAACAAAATGAAGGATGTACTCTTTATAATGGTGCTCTCTTAAAATATTAACTTACTTACTTACTTAAGGGCACAAATAAATATGCAACTATTAGAACTGTCAAGTTTATAGTTGGAGCCATTCAAGAGAGATGTTTTATTGAGCAGATAGGGGTTGCATGCAAAGGTGATGAATTTCATTGAGTAAATTTTTATATCTCGTCTTATTGCAATCATGTCATTCTACTTTTTAATCTCCTTTTATACAGTAATCATATTTTATCTAATGCATTTTATTACACTTTAACCTGATTGGTCAGATGCCTAATCAGTTAATAAAGGAGACTGGATACTCTTTATTTAAAAGAATGGCGCTCTCAAAACGTTTCTAAATGTTATTTTTGTTGCTCCCTCCCACGAGTGCCAAAACCTCCCATTTTCCTACACCACCGTTTCGCACATTTACCCCCCCTCCTTACTTGAACCGGTCCCACCTTGAGCTCCCCCTCCCCGCGCTTTGAATGGTTCGCTCCACAACTTCTCAGACCGAGAGGCAAACGGTAGCGTCCCTTTCCTTCCCCTTGTTCCAGAGCACCGTCACGGTGTTTATTCCTCAAATCTCGCGAGAGCCGCCCTTTCCCCCATTGGTTCCCACCATGGAGGTATCAAAAAACAGGAGATGGCACTACAGGCTTCATGCTGTAGGTTTTTTTGAAGTCAGTGGGCGTGGCCTGACGCCATATTAGGTGGACCAAAACATTAGCAGACAGACTACCGTTTACGATTGCTTCTTGTGTTGGAGGGGATGGAGAATTGATCAGATCTCCTGGGTCGCGGAGTGTTGGGGGGACAAAAAGGGGTCTGTCCCCCCCAACCCTTCTGGACCCAGGGGAGCCAGCGGAGAGGGGGATCGCAACCCTCCACCCACTGATATTAAAGGGGAAACCCCGATCTTACTTTCACGACTCCACACAATCAAAGCACCATAAAGGCAATGTTTTGGGCCAACTAACATGGCGGACTGTCAGATTAGTCGGCTTCAAGTTTGTGACGTCATGTCATCTGCTTTTTAATACCTCCACGGTTCCCACGTCTGTTGTGTCTGTCTCAAAGGTCTAGGGCCGGGCTTGTGTATAAGTGGGCGGGGCAAAGCAGCCGAAGTCTTTTCCCTTTGTAGCACCGCCCCTCTGCCTTTTTTTTGGGGGGGGGGGGGTTTGAGGACAACAAGGGGTTACCTTTGCGCGTGCGCGCACGTTGGGAGGAAAGGGAGGGGAGGGGAGGGTCGCTTGGGTGCGCCTCGGCGCCTGCCTAGTGGACGCCTTGGCCAGGCTCTCGCGAGAGTAGGAGTTTTGGCGAGAGTTTGTGGAAGATGGCGCCTGTTGTGACAGGGTGAGTGCGGGGGGGTTCGTGGCAATAGTTCCTTCGGGGTCGCTTCCTTGCCTCCTGAAGCGGCCTGCCGGTTCGGCGTCTTTTCACGGCAGCTCGTCCGCTCCGGGTTTGGGTCGTGGGTTTCTTGCTCTTTGGCTCGGGCTTCTCCGCCCCGGGGGTACCGGGGTGGGGGAGAGAGAGAGAGAGAGGCCGGGGCTGCCGGCCACTGAAGGCTGAGGGGTTCTTAGGTGGTCCGAGTCGGGTGGGAGGCTGGAGAGAGCTTCTGTTTCAGGCCGCGTTGCCTGTGGGGGTTGGTTAGTCTGCTGTGGGAAGCTCTGGGTCCTTTGGTTCGCTCTCCTGGGGTTAGAAAGAGTAGCCGGGTAGGCGACAGCCCAACCTACCAAACTAGAAGCTGGAGGAGGAAAGAATAATAATTCTCGTGTCAGAAATTATTCCAGGTTGAAAGGGATTTTTTTTTGCAGAAGAAACTACTCAGGGAGCGCCCAAATGAGGCTCCTTTCATGCCCCCAAGAGCTGGGACAGAGACAGGCGCTCAATCCGTCATGCAGTGCCCGGGTCTCGAACTGCCGACTTGCCAGCCTTCCAGCTAACAAGGCGAGCTTCTTAACCCCCCCCCAAGCCACTACGTCACTTGGAGGACTCTGAATAGGCTGAGGATTGGGGTCCCCAAATGCAAGCCCAGCATGCTCCAGCGGTGGGCCCTGCTGGTTGACAACAACACGCGGTGTTGAATGTGTCGAGAGAGACAGAATCCGGCTCGTTTTATCGGTCTGCCAATTGCTGCCAGAAACCTGCACAGAAGATGAGGACTTGTTTGGCTAACAACAAAGCCAAGAGAGTGGCTTCGTTTTGGCAGTCCGGGTTTTGTTTGGGACACAAAAGAAGCAGCAGCCGCCCTGGGTCCCAGGTGTACGCATGAAGGAAAGAAGACCTGAAACTGCTTTTCCTCTTATTCCTCTTTTTCCTCTAGATAAGGAAAAACTGTTTTCCCTATCGCACAACACTAGAACTAGGGGACACTCCATGAAACTTTTGGGTACTAGTTCTCAAACAAATAAGAGAAAGTACTTTTCCACCCAGAGGATCACTGGTCTATGGAACTCCCTGCCAGAAGAAGTGGTGACAGCTGTCAGTCTTGACAGCTTTAAGAAAGGATTAGACAAGTTCATGGAGGACAAGAGCATCAATGGCTATAATTATGGATACTTAAGGACAACCTCGGGGTTGGAGAGATAGGCAGGATATCTCTCAATATCATTTCCAGGGAATCCTAAGCAGGTGAAGGCATCTGCTTGGGAATAATACCCTGAAGGAAATGGTGAGCCACTGTGTGAGACAGAATGCTGGACTGGATGGGCTGTGGCCTGTTCCAGCAAGGCTGTTCTTATGTTCTTATGTTCTCTGTCAGACCATGCGGTTTCTTTAACCCAGCCTGGCGTAGCTTGTGATGTGCTTTAACCCAGCCTGGCATAGCTTGTGATGTGCCCAACAGAATCACCCTCTGGAACAAAAGTCATGACTTCTCCTTACCTCAGAGCCAAGAATGACTTGGAGAGGGCGAGGGGTGTTCTTGCTACCTGTTAGTCGGAGGTGGGTGTTGTTGCTCACACATGCACTCCTCTCTCAAAACATAGTGAGAACAAACACACATGGGATAAAGAACACAGGAAAAAGGCAAGGTGGAATGGCTGGTACTTTTTGTCACTGGGTATTTTGTTCTCTTTGGTGAGGCACAGCCCTTCCCATTGAAAGCTGTCATTTTAGTCCCATTACTGGTCATTGTCTCTTGCATAATATAATTAATTCCCTCATTTGATGGTTTAATTATTCCCAGAGATTGGTTTCATCCAGAGGTTTGTGTCCTCCATATCTTGGATTTGGTGTGGGCAGCAGTGGGAAAATTCCTTGTGCATGAGTCAAGCTTTGCATCACATCTTATTTTTCTATGGGGGAGCACTATTCTGTCTCAACCATTAATGATCCCTTCCTTGTGTTGTCTCTTGGTGCTGTCTAACCTGCTGTGGTTATTTTAGTAAATAATATTGCTGTCACCTTCAATGGCAATTATGATGATTCTAATAGGTCTTAGAAGGGAGGAGAGATATTTCAGGAGAGGTTTATCACCACTATCCCACAATGAGTTGCTGTGGCCAAGCAGGGTTTTGAACACCCAGTTTCTAAGACCTAAGTTGACATTCTGTCTACTTCAAAACACTGAATCTTCGAAGTAGCAATATGCTTCCTTTATTCACATGAATTTCTGTAAATATCTTCAGGATAAGTGCTGCTTGCTTACAAGATGTCTGTTCTGGGTTAAATACTAAATAGAATTTAGTCTGACCAAAACTACTGTATGGGAACATGGAGATGAATAATCAACAATAATTATTTTTTTAGATTGCGGTATTAAAAAACCCAAGAGTCAAATTAAAAAAAATTAAAATGGAATTTATATTTGCTATTAAGTATGTGTTTGAAAATTGTGGTCTCCCAAGCTCATTGTAATCATAAGAAAGAGCTTTGCTAAACTGTAAATAGGCAAGAGACATTTAAAACAGGGATTCTTAACTTGTTGCCCGCGGGGTCAGATGCAGCCTGCAGCACCATTTCATGTAGCTCCCCAATGCCTCCACCACACCAGGAAGAGCCATGTGGTGTAGGAAGGGGGAAATGGCCATCCGCCCCCCCCCCCCAAGTTGTCTGAGGGAGCGTGACCCGGCCCCCGGCTTAAGAGGTTGAGAACTCCTTATTTAGAAGATCTAACCAACTTGCCTGGAAAGTAAATCCATTCTCTGTAGAAACAGTCCAGTTTAGCTATCTAAACTTTGCAAAATATTTTGGGTATGCATAACAACTTTTATCACAGTAAGTGATTACTTTCATTGTAGATCCTATTTTAGCTATTTAGAAGAAGAAACCCAAGCATTTGGTGAAGCATTATGTTTTGAAGGTACTGTACATTGCTTTTAACTTTTTTTCTTGGTGTGCCATCTGTTGGGAGTGCAGCAGAGGAAGGAGTTCAGGAGTTCCAGAAAGAATAACCAGCTTTCTAAATAATTTAAGGGATAGGGGTTTGATACTGCATCTTGTGAAGTACTGAAAGCAAATACTTGGGTCCAACTTTTACCAAATCCTGCTTGGAAAATTTATCTCATTGTATTAGAATATTAAATAAGTTAGTATTTAGAAGTCTTGACTTCATGCACTATAGTGAGAAAGGGATTTTTTGTTCTGGTAGATAAAATTCTGATTTCAGTTTTAACCTATGGTAACAGTAAAAAAGTGTCACTTTCATCTTCTAATTTACTTCCTTTCAAGCATGTACTAGTAAGGGTGAAATCTGGAAAGCGATAATCCAATTACTTGCTATATAGCACAGCAACAGTTATGTCAGCACAATATTACTAAACCTGCTAAAATGTTGCTGTGAGAGTGAAATGTTGCAGTGTCAGAGGCATATAGATAAATAAAATTATGTGAAAAGGAGAATGGTTGGTGATTTTTTAAAAGGTATTAGTAGTGACTGAAATTGTTGTCTTCTCTCGTAAGTCTTGACCACAGTTTGTGTAGGGTGTCAGGCTGGCGGAAAGTTGTTCTAATTTTACTGAGATTTTTTATTTAGAATAGTCTGAAATAGGGGTGGCCAACCTTTTAAAGTTGGGGGCTGGGTCACGCACCCTCACTCAGTTGAGGGAGCCAGACTGATGATCCCGCTGCCATTTACGGCTGCTGTAAATGCATCAACGGCTGTTGTAAATGCTTTTATGACAGCAGTAAATGAGTTTGCAGCCGATTCTGGCAGCAGCTGCTGGAGTGAGGGCCGGGGCCAGATTATTTGGTTAGTACTACAATATGTTGTAGTTTTTGTCTTTTTAAAATCATGTTGTGATCTGCCTTTGTATCCTAGTATTGGAATAGAGGTGGAATATTAAATATATGAACAGCCCTGTCACTTTAGATATCCAGTTGAGCTTCATAGCTATGAACCTACATTTATCCTGCCCATACTCAACCTTCAAACTACATACAGTACTGATTTTCCTGACACAATATCTCTTTTTCTTTTTTAAATAAAAATTTAAAGTAAAGGAAGCAGTGTTTAGACTATACTGTATTTTGATTTCCTGTGTTTCAGTGCATCAAACTTCAAAAGCTGAGCTTTAAATATCTATCTTCTAACAGTGAGTTATGGTTTTGATTCTAAACAAATTGGCATATTTTATGCAGTTATCGATGAAATGCAAACATGGGTTTCATACTGATGTTATTATACATCCACAAGGAAAAACAAGTAAATGTTTCATAGTTCAGAGTTTAGGCATAGTATATGCATTTTGCAATATTTTATTGCCTTTATTGACATATATTTATAGATAGTCATACTCCTATGGCGCTTCTGATTTTTCTGAGGGTGAGCTTCTTAGGAAGTCTTTGTGGCCTGCATAAAAAATATGTGCTTATGTGTTGTGTCAGAAATCAATTGCAGTTACAAAATGCCTGAGTAAATTAGAATTATTATCAATTTAGTTGCCATTGAGTTTTGTGATTGAGGAACTGAAAAATCTGAAATTACAAATTAGTATCCTTGTTTGTTTAAGTGGGAAAACTAGTTTATTAAAAATGCTATTTATTTGAGATTTCATTCTGTTAGTCATTTTTGTGATGTGGGAAATTAAATATATACGTAGCAGAGTATAACAGGAGAAAGAGCAAAATTAGCAAGTTGACTAGACAAAGTGAAGGATAGAGTAGTAGCAATAGATATATGATCCACAATATGAAGAAACAGACCAATGGGTGGGTTTTCCATCAGTCTCATTAGTATGATTAAGAGTAAGAGGTTGTGTAAATTTTAATCTGAAATAGCCAAAAGATCAAAGGTTCTGTATGCCTGCTAGGAAGCATTGTTTTCCTGTTTTGATGAAAGTTTTTTCTGGGAAGAAAGGGATTGCGGTTGCTTAATGGTTAAGATGCTGAATGTGATGAGTGGAAGGTTGGCTGATCAGCAGTTGGAGACCTGAGTGCTGTATGATGGAATGAGTTCCCATCTCTGTCCCAGTTCCTGCCAACTTAGGAGTTCTAAAGCAATAAATGGCAAGTGGATAAATAGGTACCACTTCAGTGGGAAGGTAAACAGCATTCCGTGCACTCTGGTGTCTAGTCATGCCTATCACATGTCTACAGAAATGTCTGCAGATGCAGACAGCACTGGCTCTTTGGATATAAATGGAGATAGGCACCGAACTCTAGAGTTGGATACGACTGGCCTTTGAGCAAGGGCAAATTTTACATTTTCTGGGAAGAAGGATCATTGAAAAGATCATACAGCAGCATATTTTTAAATTTCTATTATCCTGTGACATGCTAGGAGACAGTGATTGGAAACAACTCAATATATACTCTTTCTGCGTTCTGTCTGTCACCTTGGGCAGTTTTTAAATGAAGTGATTCATAAGCATGCATAACATCACCTTCCCTGTTTTGCTGTTTCTCATTATTGTAATTACTGACAACATATGTTGAAAGGTATTAGCCTATTTTTCTCTTGATTTCTTTTTTTAAAAACTGATAATAATTTTGTGTCAGAAATTATTCTGGCTTGAAAGGATTTTTGCTGGAGAAACTCCATTCTGGGGACGCCCGAATGAGTCTCTTTTCATGTCCCCAAGATCTTTTCCCACCAAAGTAGTCCCTATTCATCTGCTTGCAATTTCTTGCTTTCAAGCTGCTAGATTGGCAGGAGCTGGGACAGAGATGGGCGCTCAATCCGTCATGCAGTACCCGGGTCTTGAACTACCGACTTGCCGGCCTTTCAGCTAGCAAGGCAAGCTTCTTAACCACTGAGCCACTGCAGGCCTCTTTTTGAACTGATAAAAACTAATGATAATCTTGTATATCAGAGAGTAAACAAAACAACAAAAACGTTGCGGCACTTTAAAGAATAACTGCTGTATTTTAATGTTAGCTTTCGTGGATCAGGTTCACTTCATCAGATATAATCTTGTATTGACAAAGCTGGGATTTTGTAAACTGCTTTGGAAATCTTTGTAATTAACTTCCTGGAGGTTTATAAAGCATGTACTAAAAATTGATAGCAGTTTGTCATAGCTTTTAAAAACTGCTGTCTGAAAATGCTTACATTTTGGTGACTATCAAAGGGCAAATGGTTTTTTGTGAAGCTGCATTTTTAGAAACCTGCTCTTCTGTTATTACTTCTCAGTACTATAGAGTTCTGTTGAAGCAGGCATTCATGTGAAAGTCTGGGGGGAAAATACTAGTTTTAATATTTGGGGTTTTGTTAGACCTATCCACCTTTATACCTGGCTAAATAGCTCAGTGAATTAGGTGTCTTGGCTGGAGCCAGGGATTGAAAGATCTGCTCTCCACTGTGCATTCCTAAATAGCCAGCCTGTGTGGCTTTGGGCAAGCTGCACAGTCTTCTGCTGCTCCCAGAAGAAGAGAATGGTAAACCACTTCTAAGTGCTGGGTCTTCATGAGTCACAATAAATAAGTCCACCTTTTCTTGTATGCTTAAGATGGTGTGTACATTTTCCCAACTTCATTCACACAACACTTCCTGAGGTGGACAAGATTGAGAGGAAGAGATTGGTGCAAAAAGTCATCTAATTATGATTATTTGTTACATTTCTGCTTTACATTTCCACTGCAGAGTACTGCTCTAAGCAGCTTATGCAGATGTAAATAGATTCAGCTAGTAAGCCATTCAAATAAAATGAATTTTATGGTTAAATGGAGAGTTGAATCTGTATTGCCCAAATCTTAAGTATGAACAGCACACACTATTCAAAGCTTTATAGTAGAGGGTCAAAACTTCCAATAATTCATGTTGCATGTTTATGAAGTATGTTATATGTTGAAGTATGTTATGAAGTATGTTATATGTTATATATAACTAGCTGAGATCTTGAATCATACTAAATGTGTGGTTTGCCAGGAGATGGGAATTTGAAACTTTCTACAATGTAAGCCTGGGACTTGTTTTAACTGGTTGTCAGCTCTGATTTGCTGATATACTTTGCTTTCCCCTTATATAATCAAGACAAACCAGAGATTGCTTTCGGTTATCTGCCCTGTTAAAGAACTCAGATTTCCTTTCAGACATTTAATTTACATTGAAATAAGCTAGTGAACAACTTAAATCTGTTTGATTATACAGTGGAACCGCATACAACAATCACCCCGTATAGCAATGAAATTGCATAATAATTAGGTTTTGGAAAAAATGGTGTCCCACATAACAGTTTTTCCTATGGGAAAAAAAAATCATACAACAATTTTTCAAAGGGAAAAACCACTGAGCAAAATAAAATAAAATCGTATGATGTATCCCATAGGGAAAATCACTATATGATATAGCAATTGTTTCTTACTGCAATGAGCCTCGTGGAACGGATTAAAACTGTTGTATGAGGTACCACTGTACTTGGATTTCAGTTGAATAGTTCAACTTGAATAGTAGATGGATAGTTTTTATTCAACAGGTAGATTATATGCTGTTTTTTGTGCAGTTATGAAAGTTCAAATAGTGAACCTATGTCTGTAAACTCTTTTAAGGACAAGGAAAAATAGGGTCAAACAAGCAAATGTCACTACCTAAGGAGTTTGATTAAGGAATAGCAACATGGATAATGGATAGGAGAATGGCCATTTAAGAAAGAGTGGGTACAATAGAAATACTGTAGTTGTGCACATTTGGCATTCTGGTTGCAGTGCTGGAACAGTATTTGGGAGATTTGAAAAGAAAGGGCAGAAACTCAGCAGGAGCTGAAGTTCATGAGAAATACAGGTGTGTGTGTGGAATCTCAAGCCATGTGAAGAACAAGGAAGGAATGTAATATGGTTAAATAAAATGATAATATGTAGCAAAAAGAAAAAGTAATTACTTAATTCCTGTTTCATCTTAATTTTCTCTTGAAAATGGGTTTCATAATACAGTATCTAAAATAAATAGAGTATCTTAAGGAGGAATTTTCAGTTCAGGAGATTATTGAGTATACCTATCAATTTTGCATGAGTTCAGCCAAAAAGATGTTCCATGGTGCTAAAAGATTACCTCTGAAAATGTTTAGACAATGGGTGAGGTGTCAAAAGACTGAAGATGACAGATGTTGTCTCTGTCTTCAAAGTGTGTGTGGGTAAACATAGGAAGCTAGATAGAAGGCTGGACAAAAGTTTAGGAAGAAAATCACTCTGAACTTCTGGAAGATAATGCATTGAAATAGACTCAAGGTTAACTATATTGGCTGGCATACTGGGTTGAAACGAAAAAGAATTAAAGAGGAGTGAATCTAAAATCCTAGGTTTAGTGGCCCAGAAAAATAAAAGCATATGTACTGAGATCAGGGAAAACTGGCTTAGAAGTAGGACATGAGAGTATAAAGTATAGAGTGCCCCAGAGGAAGGGAATGATAAACTACTTCTTTGGATTCTCTGTCTAAAAAACCTTAAAGGGTTGCTGTTAGTCAGAATTACTATATTAAGTTGACTAGAATATAAACCCACAAACGGCATTAACTGCATATACAGTACTGTAGTACTGAGGGAAGTTGTGAATACAGTGGAACCCCGTATAGCAAATGTCCCCTGTAGCAAAAAAAAAATCGCATCACGAAAAAAAAAATTAAAAAAAATGCGCCCCTGTACAACAATTATTTTTTTGCTATGCGATACAGCGCTCCTTTGGAAAAAAAAACCGAAAATCTCTATGGGAAAAATTGCTTAGTGAAAAAAAAATCGTTGTACGATTTTTCCTATAGAGATTTTCGTTGTGCAATTTTTTCCATAGGGATTTTCATTTGTATAGAAATTATATAACAAAATAAATTGCATAGCGAACAGCCCCGTAGAATGAATTATTTTCGTTATACGAGGTTCCACTGTACTCTATTCAGTTTTGGGTCCCCCTTTTAAGGACAGTTCCAGACTAGAACTCTGAAAATCCTTTGAGAAATTATGGAAAAACTGAGTATATTTATAGGAGAAAAGAAAATTGACTGTTTTTAATATCTGATGTGCTGTGGAAGGTGAAGCAAGTTTGTTCTCTCTTCCTCCAGAAGATGAAATTAGAAAAAAGTTGTATATATTTTGATTGATAGAACTTCCAAATGGTCAGATTTCTCTACACTTCCTGATTTCTGTACTCTGTAACTCTTTCTTTAAAGCTTGCAACTCATTTATGATTAAGAAAGGGAAGAATTTGTGGCCCTGGAAAGCTAGTGTGTTGGTTTCTAGCCATCTGCTAATGAGAATGGAGAGGGATCCCTGCTGTCTAGTGAATCTTGATGCTGGGAGAGAATGATTTGCCCATTCCCCTTATGTTTTTGTTTCAAATGTGTGTGTTGGATTTAGGGATGTGGTGGGGATTATGAGCACCACCAATTTTCTGTCTATGAAATAAGAATGATCTGCTTTGTTTGGCCAAGTAGCTGTTTTGGCATTTAAGGTTCAAACCAAAATTTTGGCTTCCTCTCTTTTTGGCCATGTGATAATTTCTTTATCTGTTTTGTGGTGATGCCCATGGTAGCTTCTCAGGTTTCTAAATGCACTGATGTGGCTCATAATTTTGAGCCCTTCCAAAAGCATTTGTATCCTGCATTACAAAAAGAACCTCTAAGGTTCCTTCTCCGTTGTCGGCGGCTACAACTTTTATCTGAGTATACATTTTTTCCTGAGAATGTTTTCAGGAAAAATGCCATTGGCATGAATTTGTTTAAGGTGGATCGCTACTTGCCATTAAATGACCCCCACACAGTGATCACGGAACCATCTCCTGTGGCAGGTATGAAATGAAACATGAAGGATTTGACACTGGGATTGCAATGGACTGCTGCAGCCTTGAGGATATTGACAAGGTATGCCTTCACAGTCAGTCCATCTAGCATGGCCTCTTCCGCCTCCATGACCGTTGGGAATCAGAATACTGAAGTGGTTCCTATTCTGCTCATTTGCCATTGGGCCCAATATGATGGTTTCCCAGTGGCATTTCTTCCACTGAGGGGGACCATTACCCCACCTAAAAGGGCTCATCCGCCCATAGCCATTGGCCCCTTTAGGGGGTTCCTTCTAATCTTGCTGTAAATTGTAAGTTACCATTTATTAGAAGAAAATTCTGTCTTTAAAAATATTTTTGTTCTCTCTTCAAATTGTCTAAAAGAATTCTTGTTCCCCATCATTTGAGAGTGAATATGGTATAGAGTGGATGGAATGACCGACTAGAGCTCAGGAGACCTGCTTGGCCATGGAAACAAAATGAGGAATTGTAATGGTAAAACAACTCTTTAAATATGTTGCCTATTAAATTCACCATACATTGGATATTACTTGGTGGTACGTAACATAAGGTGGGACTGCAGTGGCTCAAGTGGCTAAGACGCTGACTGGAAGGCGGCAGGTCAGCAGGTTGATACCTGAATACTGCAGGATGGAATGAGCTCTCGTCTTTGTCCCAGCTCCTGCCAACCTAGCAGTTCGAAAGCAAGAAATTGCAAGTAGATAAATGGGGACCACTTTGGTGGGAAGGTAAACAGCGTTCTGTGCACTCCGGTGTCTAGTCATGCCTTCCACATGACCACGGAAACGTCTGCCGAAGCAGACAGTGCTGGATCTTCGGCTATGAAACAGAGATGAATACTGAACCCCCTAGAGTTGGAGTCGACTGGCTTTCAGCAAGGGTGACCTTTACCTTAGCATAAGGTAACGGCTGTTTGCAACAGATTGTGTTAATGTACACACTATGGAAACCTGAAGTCTCTTTTTTCTATGTCTTATGTATGAGGCAAGAATATGTTTCCTGGGGATGTGCATAATGAAGACTTCCATTTTTGTTATGTTTGTTTTATTTTTGTGCTCTGGTGCTTCCATTTAACTTGAAAGATATCACATAGGGTCATTTTTGGGTCATTTTTTTATATATTTTTCTTCATGTATCTTTTCTGGTGCTAACCTGAAAAGCCTTAAAGAACCCTCCTAAACAGAGATAAAGCAACAGAGAAACAGTTTACTCCCAAAACAAGCAACAGAGCAACCAACAGTAACCATCACATATACTGTACCTCATTTGCCGGCATATAAGACACATTGGCGTATAAGATGCACCCTTTTTAATAGACATTTTTAAGGAGGAAAAAATTCTACACCGGTGGTTGGAGACAAGAAAGGGCTATTTTAAAAGCCATCTCCCCTTGCCTTGCCATCCCTGCCCCCCCCCCCCACAAAACGACAGGACAATGACTTTATTGGAGAAAAGGTCACTTTATTTTCATCATAAAGTAACAGGCCCTACGCAGGGGCAAAAGAGGTACGGAGGGAGATCCCAATTTTTTAGGGAGGAACCCAACTAGGCAACGCCCCCTCCGGGGTGTGACCTCTGAACCCTGCCAAAATAAGATGAATCCTGCTCCTACCCCTACCCCTTCTCCCTCCATACCCTCCGCCAAACCGTACACAACGTACGCCACATATAACCCTTACTAATCGACGACAGGTAGGCAAAAAAGGATTCGACAAGCCAATCACAAATCCCCAAAATTCCTACCCGGCCTGAACAAAGTTCACAACCAGCCGAAGCCTCCTTCGATTTTCAGGGTGGGTGGGAGGGTGACAAAATCCCAGCCCGCAATGACTATTTGGAAACTCAGAACACTTCCTTCCCCTTACGGCAAAGCCTCCCCATCACTAAAAAACATAGATGGGTTAAACCTATGTATCCCTGGGTGAGACACCACCATCCACCCTTTGGTTAAAAAGAGGTTGGCAATCCATGTATTAACGACGAGCCAAGCACCTTCCATGGCGGCCATCCTGCCGTCCTGACTGCCATCCTGCCGTCCTGACTGCCGAAACCCTCCACCGACGCCAACAGTGAGAACATACAAAAAACATTGGGCCAGGCCGTCCTCAGTTGATCAACGACCTGGCCCACTGTATTAATGATCTGGTCTTCCCCCATCACATTCAAATCATTTCGACCCAGGTGAAAAAGCACCAACGAGGGCGCTCCAAAGAGACCTAACATCCCTAGGTCCTCTTCCACCCTTCCAAAACCTTTACCAGTCCTTGCTTCCCAATAAACATTGAACTTGTAAAACCCCAGGTGACGACCTAAACCCGACTGGGCCGCCCATTCTTCCGCCCCTTCAGCAATTTCATCACCAACAATCCACATCGTCTCCCATATCGGCATCGGAGAACCTGTAAAACAAAACTTAAAACAACAACTGACCCCTAATACACTTTAGGAAGTTCCCTCACGTATGACTTACATTTGTTAGACGTCCATCTCCCCCTTCTTAATTTCTTCCTCCTTGTAGCCCAAAGCAGCCACCATGGAAGCTGCCCCAATCCTAAAAGAATGTGACGCAAAGCGCCAACCTACTACTCCAGCTTTTTCCAACACCTTCTGAGTGACAGACCAAAACTGAAATCTTGTTAATGGCTCCCCAGTTCTGTGTACCAACAAATTCCCTCCTTCCTTGCCTCTCAACTGTAGGAACAAGGAAACATCCCTTACTGGACAGATCTCCCCAATTTGGCAAGGACCTAGAACCAGACATTTCCCTTCCCCTTTTTGATCCGTCTTAGAGCACCTTATGAACATGAATACTTGCTCTGCCGCTACCACCACATCCTCCCTCAGCAGTGCCCTGTATGACCTATCATTTATGGACACCGCCACCAATTTGCTAATACGGAGGGCACCGAAAAAAGGCTAGCAAAGAGGCTGCCCGAAAAAGAACCGCCTCATATGAATCATTACAGACCACATCCCATGCCTGAGCCAATTTCACCAAGATGCCTGGAGAGAAAGGTGTACGACTGTCCCTAACACCCCCTGCATCCTTAGCCCAGCCTCCTAACGCTTTCCTCACACAAAAATCCCCCGTCTTATCCTCCATACCTTGCGACTTGGACAAAAAAGCCAGCGCCGCCAGTTTTACTTTAATAGTTCTAGCAACTAAACCCTTCCCATGCAGAAAAACACAAAACTGTAACAAATGCTCCATTGGGATGGGCCAACTCTCCTCCAAACCTGCAGCCTTTCTGAAATCCACGAACTCATTGTAAGCAGCTGCATAAGACTTCCTCATGCTCCCCACTATGGATAGTCTGATAGCATCCTCTATTCGAGCTCTCCAAGAGCCCAGACCTCTGCTGGAAACTGCACAGGAACCTGCTGGGCCTCTGGAGCCAACTGCTTGAATCTGTCCATTTGCTGTTGGGACAAAGCATCCACCACCTCGTTATTCACCCCAGGAATGTGCTTGGCTACAAGCGAAACATTATACAGCAAGCACTTTTTTGTGAAAGCCCTCACCAAGTGCATAACCCTTCTGGACTTGGAAGAAAGCTTATTAAGAACCTGCACTACCGCTTGATTATTGCACCAGAAAATGACCGTCCTGTTCCTCCACCTCTCTGCCCAAATCCACAAAGCACCTACTATTGGAAAAAGTTCCAAAAAGGTGAGGTCCCTGGTCACACCCTTCACCTCCGAACTGGGTGGCCACTTGCCCCAATACCATTCCCCACCGAAATAAATGCCGAAACCCAACGCACTGGCTGCATCGGTATGCACTTGAAAATCCGATCCTAGAAGGAGCTTATCCCTCCAAAAAGAAATACCATTGAACTGATTTAGGAAATCCTCCCAGACTTCCAAATCCGCCTTGATGTCCAAAGACATACACCTCCTATGATGTGGTTTGCGCAAACCCATCATCGCATCACATAGTCTACGCATAAAGTGTCTGCCCGGGGCCACAACCCTACAAGCAAAGTTTAAATGTCCCACCAAAACTTGAAGTTCTAAAAGGGATGCTTTCTTCTTACCCTTCATGACTCTAACCCGTTCTAACATGTCCCAAAAGCTTTTCCTCTGGGAGCCTAGAAAGCTGCCTCTCTGCATTCAACTCAATACCCAAAAATACTAAACTTTGAGCCGGACCTTCCGTTTTTTCGTGCGCTAAAGGAACACCCAGTTCCTCACAAGTTTCTTGAAAAACTTTCAACAGAAACTTGCAAGAATCCAGGCCATCCCCCGAGCACAAGAGAAAATCGTCCAGGTAATGAGTGGTGCCCTTAGACCCTGACTTACTAGTAAAAAACCCACTGAATGAATGTGCTGAAACACTCAAAAAGAGAACAAGAGATGGAACACCCCATAGGCAACGCCCTGTCCACATAAAACCCACCTACAAAACAGAACCCCAACAAGTAAAAATCATCAGGATGAATAGGTAACAGCCTAAACACCGCCTTGATATCACATTTGGCCAGAAAAGCCCATTTTCCACACCTCCTGACTATGGCCACCACAGAATCCAAAGAAGCGTACTTTACCGAGCATAATTTATCCGGAATACCATCATTCACTGAACCCCCTACCGGATGAGACAAATGATGAATGAGCCTATATCCCCCCCTGTTTTCTTGAGTACACAACCTAGAGGGGAAAGGTGTAGATTGGGAATAGGCTTCTGAGAAAAGGGGCCAACAATCCTGCCCAGCTTATTTTCGTTACCCAATTTCTCTCTAACCTTGTCCTCATTACCCTTAACAGAACTCAGATTCTTAACCGCAGATGGCCCTACAATACCCGTTACCGGAATCCTGAAACCATACAAAAACTCCTCCAACAACAATTTTGCCTCTTGCCTTCTAGGGTACACTGCGAGCCAGTACTTCAAAGCAGCAATGTTAATAGGGCTGGGCCCCTTTATTGCCAAGAGAGGCAGCACCCCCTTGTCTGCGCTGACCTGAATTTTCTTGACCCGTTGACTTGCCTCCTCTTGGGCAAGCGCCACTTGGATGGGGGCCCGCACACCCTGAACAGCCATGCTTATATTTACATGGCTTTCTGGAGCAAAACCCATGTGAGTTGTATTCCCAGCAGACCAATCGGGATGGAACTGACTGCCCCCCGCCTTGGCGAGGGGCAAAGATCGAACTGCTTCTTAACACCAAGTGCCCACTGTCATGCCTATCCCCTGACATTGGCCTAGCAGAAGTCATGCACTGTAACCACAACAAAGAATGTGGCTCTTCCCATTTGATATCCCTTTGAGGCCCCCACTTCCCATGGAAAAATTCATCATAACGTAACCATGACACCCCCGCAAAATCCGTATAAGCCCTGTAAATGAAATCCAAGTATTTCAGCATAGGCAAAGCCCTGTGTGGCTCCTCTGCAATTATCACTCTCATGTAAATCAAATATGCGGGCAACCAACTACCCCAGTTTCGTAAAGGCTTCTTTCTCTTAATTAAATCCTTATCCCTCTCATCCATGTTCTCAAGCTCTTTAACTTCCACTTCCCTGTTCAGAAGGGAAAACATGTCCACAAACTCGCCTTTTAGAATTTTCTCTCTCGTGGCTTTTGAAAGATGTTCCCCAGAGAGAGGCGGGCCCTTGTAGAACAGAGGCTGCTTCTCCGATGAAGCCGCACTCCTCCCCGATGACACGTTACCAGAAGACCCCGCCTCCGCTTCTTTCCCACTCGAAAAAGACTCCTCCCCACTACCAACCGATAGAGGAGGCCTAGCTTCTTGAGAGGGCCCTGCAGCCACCATTTTGTCATCAACCACCTGCTGCTGCGGCCTACTTCCAACTCCCTTACACCAGACTGTGAAGGCCCCAAAACCCCAGAGATCACTCCCCCTTGTCTCTCAGTCATACCCCCTCCAGTTCCAACATTCAAAACCTTGCTGACACAGGAGTCCCCCTGAGGCAAAAAATTTGTTGCATCCACCCCTGAAACCTGGAAACCCCCTGGTCCCCACCAAGGGAAAACTGACCCCATGACTGATGAGAAGGGACCCCAGGGAACAGAAAACCCCGGGGGAAAACCAAACCCCCAAGGCCAAACAAATGGAGGGTGAGAGCTCTGTTCCCCCAAGAACGGACCATACTCACCCCAGCTCGAAGCACCAGCAACCCCCAGCGTACCAGTTTGACTAGGTCCTTGGACCGCACCACTAGGCCCCGGTTCGGCAAACATGTGCTCCGCTGCCCTGGACAAATCCTCCTCAACTCCATGCTCTTGAGAGCCATCGTCCGTACATCCCCTTCCGAAAGGACTCTACCAGCCCCAGCCACTGACCCCTCGACCACGGGCATAGCGGGTGCCAGAGATGAGCCAGCCAGCTCCACCTCCATTTGCGATGAGGGAATCATGGATCTCTGGCTCTCCAAAAAGGCAAGTCTGGCTTCTAACTCAGAAAGCCTGTCCTTCGCCTTTGCCTTTTTTCCTTCCTCCCCTTCCACAGCAATGGAAGGCCGTGAAAACTCCACTGCCTCTCCTACCTCCAACTCCAAAGATTTTACTCTCTCCTCAAAAGGAGCCAAATCCTCTAAAATGTCCTCATCGGACGATTCAGAGACCAGCTCCTTCCCTGCTTTCTTTTTAGAAAAGAGAGAGCCCTCCCCCAAACCAACACTCTGTCCTCTCTTCCTCGACATTGCCAGTGAAATTTTTTCCAACCTCGACAAAATCCCAGCCCGCAATGACTATTTGGAAACTCAGAACTGCTTAACACAAATGAATCCACCAATCAGAAATCTCCTCGTCGCTTGTCCCATCATCCATAGCAACCGGGGGGGGGGGGGAGAGGCAAGGCAAAGACCCCTCGCTCTAAGCATACGCTGTCGCGAAAGAACCCTTGTTGGTGCAGATTGGCAACTGGACCATACCAGCAGTTGGAGACAGGAAAAGGCTATCACAGTTTTCTACATAAAGACTCTTTAAAAAATATAATACAGTGGAACCTCACTTTCACAAATAGCTCAGTTAACATAAAAATCGCATAACAAAAAGAAATCCATAGAAAACAGTGGCTTGGTTTAGGGAATTTTTTTGTCAGAATGGGTTAATTAGTTTTCAATGCATTCCTATGGGAAATTTGGTTAAAGTGATTTTTGCTGTAAGAAACGTCCCAGAGAATGCATTAATTACGTTAACCGAGGTTCCATTGTAATGTATTTTTAGCTTCTACTAATATTTCTCTTAATACTGTAATATTCTGATTTTACAGTATCAGTTTTGGATGTTTCATTAGATGCTCTTTAAAAAATTATGTTGGCTATCCAACATTTCATTCTGTTTTTCATAATTGTTGTTATTCATGAAAAAGAATCCTAAACAGATTTAAGGTAAATTTTCTCATTAGATTTTCACATTTTGAAGCCCCTCATTCGTTAATCCATCCTCCCATCCTCAGATTGAACTAGTATGGAGATCAAGGGATTTCATTTATCTTAAATGGCAAACTGGGATAAATAATACAGTAACTAATTAGTCAATTTCTATACTGTATTACTAACAACAATTTTTGTGAAATCACATCATCTACATTTCTGCATCGTTTAGTATGTACGTTAGTTGCTTTCTCACAAATTTTTGTAGTAGCCAGTTTGGTGTAGAGATGTGAAGGCCTGGAAAAATTCAGGAAAAAACAATTTTTTTCAGTTTTTTTTCTGAAGCCTTTTTGTTTTTTTCTGAAAAATTAGAAAATAAAAAACATATTATGGAATGTTTTATTTTAACAAGATGAATAAAATATTTTGAGATAAGGCCAGTTTCAAATATTTTATAAATCATTTCTAAAAAAATATGTGTGGTATCAGATTATTTTCAATTTTTCTGAAAATTTTCGTTTTTTCCCAAGCTTCAAAATTTTCAGAAATTTTACATCTCTTGGTGTAGTTGATAGACTGATGGACTAGAACTCTAAAGACCAGGGTTTGAATCCATACCTGGAAGCTCTGGGGAGGGGGGGGTTCCTTAGAATAGCTCACTTACCTTGAAAGCCCATTTAAACTCACTATAACTCAATTGCAGCTTGATAGCACATAACTAAGCAACCAAAATATTTCCTGGACAAGGTGCAAATCCAGGAAATTCAATGTGTACTTGTGACAAATAGGCTTTAATCTGGCCCTTGCCCTTGGGGCTCTCCCATTCCAGGTGAGTGACTTTTACCAGCTTGCCCTATGGAACTTCCTCAAAAACTCCCGGGCCCAGGAGGCCTATATACCATCCTGCAGATCCTGCAGCAACCTGGGGCTTACCTGTATTGACAGAGCCCAGCAAGTATTATGGAGAGTATTGTATTAATTGTGGTAGCGTGTTGCTTATGGCTTAACTCTTGTTTTACCCCCCTCTCCCAAACAACAGGCATTGTTGATGAAGTAAAGATGTTCATTGTTCTCGAAGCATATTGTAGAAATAACGGTTCTTCCGTTGGTTCAGGATACAGAATTACAGCATACAAAAATACTAATCAAAAAGGACAGTTAGGGAAATCTACACTCAGGCCTCCCCCCCCCCTCCCAGAAACAAAAAGAAAACCTGACTAATCTAGGTAATCATGACTGAGCTTGGGTTGGAGTCCGGACTCAGTGTTAGAGTCCTACTCTCCCTTCTGAGGTGTAACTCTTAGAAACCCTCAAACTCTCACTAACTCCCAAACCTATGTGCCTATAGGAAAGACATGAGCTTGGCCCTCCTAATTAGCATCCAGCCAATTAGCGTCCAGGGTTTGTATAAACAACCAGTGGTTCCCATAACACTATGATGACTTCTGTGATATCAGTGCAAACTTGAAAATAAAGCAGCAGTAACCTGGCAATCTACTTGGCTTAGGCATGAGTGCATTAGGTCATTGGAGCACCATTAAAATCTCTGATAGATCAGTTTTCCACAAGAATTTATAATCTGGGTGTGCCAATCTTAACCTTCTTGCCAAGGATCTTACCACTTCCCTCTTTGCCTCCTTATGGGCTTGTGTGTGGGTCTGTCTGTCTGTCTTTGCACCTGTGGTTGTTTGTATGGAGGGGAGTGACTGCTAAGTTCACAATGACAAGACTGAATCATTAAGTCAGGAAGAAGCTAATGGCACCCAGTAGATTGGCTTTAAGTAGTCAAGTAGAAGTAGGCTGACTAAGGGTAGTTTGAACCTGGTTGAATAATGCTCCACTTTCCCCTAAAAGACCAGCCTTCACTGCTTGCACTGTTCTTCTGTACAGATTTGTCATTGAACAGTAAACAAAATTTAATGGCCAGATGTCTCTAAAGTCTTTACTTTCCCTTAGAATGTGTGAAGTATAATGGATATTTGTGTGTTTTTCAAGGAATTCTCTTGTGCATGTCCCAAACTTCATACTATATTTAGAAAGTTTTAGTGCAACTCTTTGCTGCCCTGTTTCTCACTTTAATTAGATGGAACTATTGTTTTCGAAAGCTGGACTTAATTTCCTTGGACTTAAACGTATATAACAAGTCTTTTACAAACAGCTGGCAAGTAATGTCTGATCCATATTGAATCACTCTCATGATCTCTCGCTCTCCAGTCAAGTACCCAACTCACTGAACGATACAACCAGCATGTATAAACATACAGGCCCTGTATTTTCACTCCTCTATCTGAGGAAGTGGCTTTTGATCCACAAACAGTCATACTGAAATAAAATTGTCTTTAGGATGCTAAATTGTTCTTATTTTTTACCAATATTGATCTATAACTTAGTTTGGGACCCAAACCTCCTTCTGTTTTATTGTGTGTGTTGCAACGTGAAATCATAGGTGAAATAAGTTGCAAAGTGAAATAAGTTGCAAAGTGAAATTCTAATTAGTGAACTGGGTAATCATTACCCAGTGTGTAATTGAACATATGTAATTGAAACTCCGTTATTTATATAGATTTTCAGTAATTTGATAATGAACTGACTTATTTATCCATGCACATAAGCCTATAAAAGTCACTATCTTATTCAGAATTATGCTGAACAGCGAAGAAAGAATTAACTATTTCTTACAGTTTACTTGATTTCAGTGGTGGGAGCACTTTATCTTTTATACCAGCCTGCTCAGACTAAATTATTGTTGTCGACTGCAACTCGTATTGGAGAAGCATTTTTTCCTGAAGCAGGAAAAATGTCATTGGTGTGAATTTGTTTAAGGTGGATCCCAGCTTAAGGAAGAAACTTCATGGGTAAACATGAATCAGAGAATGATGTTTAAATACTAATTTAAGAATGATGAAGAAGATAATCAAGGAAATAGCTGAATAGAATCCATAAATGTCAGTCCTCATATAGTCCATGGGGAGAAAAGGAGTTTAGAAGAAGGATTTTTGTGTGTTGAAAGAGATAATATAGCTAGATGAAAATGGTGATGAAAATGGTTCTGATCTAAGCAAATATATTTCAGGATTATTATATATTGTGAAGTCGATTCTGAGTCACAGCAACCCTTTTGAGGGATTTTTATGTATAGAATACTCTGAAGAGGTTTATCATTCCCTTCTGGAACACTTGTGGACTGTGCAGTCTGACTGTAAGTTTGGGGGATCCTACCGCTCTTCACAGGATGCATGTGGCACCCCAAAATGACTATGGGGAAGCCATACTAAATCTTATAAGACCTACATGGCAGTGGTAACAGGGCCTATCTTAGGCCTTGGGTAGAAATACAAGCCTTTGGGAACTTTCCCTGGCTTGACTTCACCCCACCCTTTCCAACTCTCTTCCAGGGAGTTACTTGGTTGATCCGTGTTTCACACATCAGGTTGACGTGGCGGATCGAAGCATCTTCCGCTGTTTCCGATCCCATGCCAGTCTCATCCATGGCCTCAGGAACTTTGCCCTGAACTGGTCTTCCCATCTGGGTGCTGGCCTTCCTAGTGGTCACTTTATGTCATGTGGTGTCCATTCTGTGATAGCTTTCATCCACCTGCCATATTTGAATAAACATTTTCAATGTTTATTGTTAAAATATGTTACTTTTTAAAGAATAGAAAAGAAATAAGAATACAAACCGCATTATAAATCTGTAACAAAAATTAAAATAGACAGTTCAGCAGTGCATCATTACTCACAGATTATTTCCCTAAATTAGCTATAGATCTATAGGACACAATTTACACACATATTTCCGGTTTTTAAGGTCTGTTCAGCTCTGCGTCTGCTGGCTACACGATTACTACATGGCTACTCCTTCACTCACTCCCCCTTCCTATATCACTAACTCCTTAACACATCTTCCAAGGGCCTCCTCCTAGTTCTTTCCATGTCAGTCTGTCCTGGGACCCAATGATATTCCTTAATGCCAATTAGGGGCAAACCTCTTCCGTTCCCATCTCCTTCTTGCCCTCAGTTAACTTTCTCTCCCAGACATTCCTTTCCCCGATAGCTATTTTGAGCAGAGACACCTGCTAATAAGTTTCAGCAAAAGCTTCTGCCTGCAGGTTGGCAGAAACAATCTCTCCTTCCCAGGATGGAATGAGACCTGAGTGTCCAAGGTCATCCATCTCATCCCCACACCGTGCACAATTGTTAGGCGCTATTTCAAACAAAGGCCTCCAGTCCTTACACTGCCCAAGACTATGTATGCTGGCTCTGTTTCCAAAAGGGCATAGTTGATAGTTGAACTCCCGACTACATGGGGGAATTGGAAGTGATCCAGGTTGGTACAATTTATTTTAACTCACACTTGAGCAATCCTTCCATTTACATGGGAGACATTTCTTCTTCCATGAGAAGGATCCAGACATCACTTCAGATTTATCTAATCTTTCCTACTTTTGATTCTTAATTCCTTTCCCTTACATTTTTGTCATGCCTATCATTCTGTGGGCTGTGGTGACTTCCCCCTTTTTTAAATTTAATAAGTTACATTTCACTATAGTAACCATACCTGTCAACCTTCCCGATTTGGCTGGGAAAACCCCGTAATTTGACGTCCATTGACGTCATAACCCGCCGCGTGCTGCCAAAATCCCGTAATTTGGCAGCGGGGGAAAACGCTTTTCGCGCATGCGTGGAAGTGCTATGCCGCTTGCGCAGCCCCTACGCAAGCAGCGTAGCGCTTCCACGCATGCGTGGAAGGGGTAAAACCGTTCCACGCATGCGTGGAAAGCGACCTGCGCACAAGCGATGTGCGCAGGTCCCGTTTTTCCGGAGCCGCGGGTTGACAGGTATGATAGTAACATATCAACTAGGGGAATCCTCCCTTATATTTGAAATAGTACTGTGTCACTTAGGAGAACATTTTTATATATGATAAATAGAGGAGCAGGTTTCTCATCTGTTCTTTCTACTGCCATAACCCACTCCATATGTCACAAGGTTGTCACCAAAGAGAGCGACACTATTTGGCAATGAATGAAACAACCCACACAGGCAGCAGTATAGAAATGCAATAAATAAATATAAATAAATAATCAGCATAATAAGGAGCACTCCTGGTTGTACCAAATAAACTGCATCGCTAGCACGATGCCGGAAAGGAACAGAACAGCTTACAAAAGGGACAGGATGGATTGTTCTTAGTTAAAATACATGTGGTCACTGGAAGAGAGGGCAAACTAAAACCACACTAAACATGAACCAAATAGCAGGCTATATGCTTGTCTGATTTCCCCCTACCCTGAGCAACCTAGCCAACATTTCAGGGTAAGCTTAATAGGATTTTGAATCCCTTATTACATGTTCTGCACTCTGGAATGACAGAGAACTTATCCTATTCCTCATTTTCATGTTGTTTTTCATATATTTGAAGAATGCTATCACATGAACCCTCAAGCCTCTATTCTCCAGGCTACTTATATTATTTATTAGAATACTATTTATAGAGTGCAGAGCTTGAAGTAATAGAAGTAATAGACAGTTATATAAACTTTTATGCTCAAACACTTTCTGAAGCATGTGAAGATATGCTGTTGGAAAGGTAAATGCTGCATTTGTAGGTTAAGGCGATGACTGGGGGGCGGAAGTACATACAGTACTGCATGACCGAATGAGCACCCATCTCTGTCCCAGCTTCTGCCAGCCTAGCAATTTGAAAACAAGGAATTGCAAGTAGATAAATAGGGGGCCACTTCAGAGGGAAGGTAAACGGCATTCTGTGCACTACGGTGTCTAGGCATGCCTGCCACATGTCCATGGAAGCGTCTGCAAATGCAGACAGAGCTAGCTCTTTGGCTATAAACAGAGATGAGTACTGAATCCTAGAGCCAGATAAGAATGGCTTTCGAGCAAGGGTTACCCTTACCTTTACTTTCAATAAATGACAGATTTTCTTAAGGGATAGATTATTTTTAAAAGCAAAGAAGGATTACAATAGATTAATCATAGCCCGAGCACAGTATCAAATATAGCGGAACCTAGGCTAACTTAATTAATGAATTCTCCAGGACGTTTCTTACAGCAAAAATTACTTTAATCAAATTTCCCATAGGAATGGATTGAAAACCAAAATACATTAACCAAAATGCGTTTTCTCTAGGAATGCATAGAAAACCAATTAATCCTTTCCGGGGGGGAAAATCCATAAACGGAGCCACTATAGTAAAACCTCGCATAAAGAGCGCCTCGCTTAGAGACTAACTCGCTTAAAGAGCAGAATTTTCTCTGAATGGTCGCCTCGCTTAACAATTAAAACCAACCAAAACTCGCTTAACAACTAAAATGGGGTTCGCAAACCCACCCCACCCCGGTCAGAAGTCACAATTGGTCACTTACAATGGTGTTTTGCTTAAAGAGCAATCCCGTGGAACCCATTATGCTCTTCAAGCGAGGTACCACTGTATTTTCTATGCATTTCCTTTTGTTAGGAACAGAAAACTGTTTGTGGCGCAATATCAAGGTGATGCAGATAGTCAATGTTCAAAAGCGTACTTTAATGCGCAAGTAGATCCGAAGCCCTTTCCAGATAAATTGGCTTTTCCAAGCTTCCTCAGGAATCTATGCACATAAAAACATATACATATCATAACCATACAATATCTACATCAATATACAATATTACATATATATACATCATATATACAACAGGGAAATGCATTTAAAGAAAATTACCTGCTTGCAATGTAGTTTCTCAAGGTATTATAATTTTAATGAAAATTAAACTTTATTCTCGTCTGAGCCTCATTGAAAATTCTTCAGTGCTCCTCGACGTCAAAGAACCATCTCACTCACAACTTATTTTATAATCAATACTAACCCACAGCAGTTGTATTTTTTGTTATGCAATTTTTATGTTAACAGCCATTTGTTAACCGAGGTTCCACTGTAAAAGCAAAAAGTGTAAGGACAGATTGAAAATGGTAAAGGAGAGTACTGTAAGGTTTTTGTAGGTTGTATTTTTGAAGTATAAAATATGTACAAAATAGATGTATTCTCAATAAGAAGTGTCAAATGTAGGAAAGGAGCACAGAAAAAAAATTCTTTTGAAAACACCAAGTGCAAAACATATGAAGCAGGGCAAGGTTAAATACTAAAATTAATGTTTAGCTTGCCCAACAGGCAACTTAACTGTAGTAATAAATGTTTTCATTTTGGATTTAAGATGCAATGAATATTGTATAGTGGAAGATGCTGGGTTAATCATCATATCTTTGTGGAGTTTTTGTTTGTTTGTTTGAAGGATATAGCTTTTAACTTCGCCAGCATAGCCACTGGCAGGGGATTCTGAGAATTGGTACACAAAAACATAACTTTTCCAAACTCTGTTTCAGTTTGTTAGCAAAGCTACTTTCTTTGATAAAATGAAATCTGCATAGAACAAAAATACTTGTAGGTATATTTTTGTTGAACTAAACTAATTGTATTCCAATTGAAAGGCTGTACTTGAAAGGTAGAACAAAGTTTCCTACGCATAACTTCTTGTTTGTACTTACAGGAAATTTGGTGAGCGACCTCCAGCTAAACGACTTACCAGGTGAGATTTGGTTAATGTATTATGTAATTAGAAGCAAATGAGATTGGAAGGCTCTTTAAAGAAAGAGTTCTGCCTTAGCCTTGACTCGAATATGCTAGTTTTGTACTGAGCAGCACTATTCCACCATGGGAAAGCACTTAATCATACAGTTCCTACATAGAATCTGAAGAAATTGTTTGCGGGCCACTTTACAACTTTATGTGCTTTTGGCATTAAATAGGTCAAAATGTATTATGTATTTTTATTTTATTCTCTTGTTTTTATTTTTAAAGGCACAAGTATCTATCTTTTTTGTGGTTTTGAATTCTCAGGGAAGCTATGAGAAACTACTTAAAGGAGCGAGGTGATCAGACAGTACTAATCCTGCATGCAAAAGTTGCACAGAAGTCCTATGGAAATGAGAAGAGGTAAGGAATGTCATTTCTGTTTGGAACAGTGTGTTTCCTTTTGTGGGGTTGGAGTTACAATAAAATCTCGAGATGCAAAATTAATTCGTTCCTTGAGATTTTTCGTATCTTGAAAAATTCGTATCTTGAAACGTGGTTTCCCATAGGAATGCATTGAAAAGCAAAAACTCAGAAAAAGCCAAAACTCTTCATAAAGTGCACTTTGGGATTTTTCGCTGGATTTTGGCCACTTTATAAAGAGATTTGAACAGATAAAAGATGCTTATTTGGCTTTTTTTTTTAGCTCCGGAAGTGTATTTTGATTTTCAATGCATATTCGGCACATTTCCGACAGTGCCATCTAGTAGCCACCTGTGGTAATTGCAGGAAAATTCCCCACCAATCAGCTGTTTCAGAGGGGAAAATTTTCAGCAATTCCTGGTTGCGAGGAAAGCATGATGAAAAATTCCAAAAATGGAGCGGAAATGCTCCAAACACCCTCCCACCATCGTGGGAAGCGTCAGAAGACTACCACCACCCCTGAAAAAATCGTACCTTAAAGGACATTTTTTTCTGAGATTTCCTTTCGTATCGCTAGTTTTTCGTAACTAGGGCCGTTCGTAACTCAAGGTTTTACTGAACAGTAAAACCCCGGGTTACGTTGGAGGTCTGTTCCAACAGCCTCTGTTGTAACCTGAAAAAAGAGTAAAGCGAAACATCCATAGGGATGCATTAAAAAATAAATAAAAATGTCCTGAATTGATCGTTGTAAGCCGGAAAAAAATACATTACAACTTTGTGGCATTACCATAGGATTTGTCATTGTAAACTGCAGCAAACTTAAACCGAGGCGGTTGTAACTGTATATGTTTTACTATACAGGTATATGAAAAATGCTGTGTGTAAAACAGTGCTTGGGATTTTACTGCTCTGAAGTATGTTCTCCTTTTTTTTAAAAAAAAAACTTCGCAGGTAGAGTTTGATCAGATTAAGTAAAAAGTCTTTAAAATCAGTTCTGTAGGGTCTGTATGTAAAGTTGTGCACCCCCCAGAGCTCGCTGAGAAGTTAGGGGCAATTCACCTAAAGGACACTTTAAATCTCTGCCAGCAGTTGTTTTGAGCTAGCTTGCACCTGGGCTGATAAGCGCAGTCCAACTTTCTCAAGCCAAATCTCAAAAGGGACAATATCCCCTTTCCCAGGTCTAGCAATGACTTCCAGGCCTTTTCAAATTCATATGCCTTACAAACTGAATCCGTATTTCTTCCCAGGAGTCTTACACTGTACACATTGACCTGATTCTAGGTGTGTGTATTTTAAGACATACCTGAAAAGCAAGTTGCAGTATACAGTGGAACCTCATACAACAATCACCCCGTATAGCAATGAAATCGCATAACAATTAGATTTTTTGTTGGGGGGGGGAGGGGGAATGGTGTCCTGCATAAAAAAATTCCCTATGGAAAAAATCGTACAACAGTTTTTCAGTGGGAAAAACCACTTAGCGGAAAAAAGTTGTACGATACATCCCATAGGGAAAATCACTATATCATGCATGCATGCATGCATGCATCATATAGCAATTGTTTTGTACAACAACAAGCCCCGTGGAACGGATTAAAATCGTTGTATGAGGTACCACTGTACTGTACTTACTTCGCAATACACTAGCTCTAATTCTTTGAATGGAGCTCCATCTAGTGTCCACATGTAAATTAAATTGTGCTTTGACATTCCTTATCCAGTCGTTTAAAACAAGGGTTCTCAACATTTTTCAGCCATAGGCTGGACCACAACTCCTCAGACAGCTGAGCGGCCTGGACTGGTGCTATAAAATGCATCTGTGGCTCTCCTAAACAAATTTACAACACCTGCATACTCATTTATGGCTGTGGTAAACACATTTATGACGCCTGTGGACTCATTTACGGCTGTGGTAAACACGTTTATGACACCTGCGGACTCATTTACGGCTGTGGTAAACACATTTATGATGCCCACGGACTGTAGTAAACACATTTATGTGGCTGTAAATGAGTCCACAGCCAATTCCAACGGGGGTCAGGGCAGCTGGAGCAAGGTCTGAGGCTGGATTGTTTGGTGCCGTGGGCCGAATTCAGCCCACGGGCTATAGGTTGCAAACCCCTGGTTTAAAGCCAGTTACAATATGTAATGTTAGAAATGAATGTACAGTAGTACCTCACTTAAAGAGCATAGTGCGTTACACGGGATCGCTCTTTAAGTGAGTTTGCTCTTTAAGCGAAACTCCATTGTAAGTGACCAGTTGTGACTTTTGGCAGAGGGGGATTGCAAACCCCGATTTAGTTGTTAAGCAAGTTTTTGGTTGGTTTTAGTTGTTAAGCGAGGCAACCATTCAGAGAAAATTCTGCTCATTAAGCAAGTTAGTCTCTAAGCGAGGTTTTACTGTATATATGTTTTCCAAACATCATCAATAACAGCAACCTTGTGTTGAGCATATTATAAGGAAATAATGCAGACATATCTGCCAGCCAATATTGAAAAAAGAATATTTTTCATCACTGCATTTTAAAACATCTCTAAATATTGCAATGCAAAATTGTCGTTCTTGTTATAACAACCTGTGATGGAGCCGTGTGTAGTTACTGCAAAAGAAGGAATGTCTGCATTGTAACCTTAAGTTTAGATCCAAGCTTAATACTAAGCATTTGTTGTCAGTTTGTTCATTTTCGTGTCAGAGATTACTCTGGATTGAAAGGATTTTTGCAGGGTATGCCTGAATGAGGCTCCTTTCTTGTCCCCGATCGTGCAGCTCTCAGGAATCGAACCTATCTTTCCAGTCTCCAAGCCTAATGCCTTAACCACTAAACTAACCGGGGGAGCTTCTTGCTTTCAGTGAAAAGAGATTAAGCACATGCTTGATTTTCTCCCGTTGAATTCACTGTAGCTCAAAAAATAGTAGTATCATGGTCACAACTTATTAGCAATATGTAGCGATGTACATAATTTTTATTGTATTATGAAGCTATGGCTGTTTATATTTTACCATTCAGTCATACTAGATTATTTTTAAAAAATGCATCTTGGAAATCTCAATGGTCATCTCAAAAGGAGTCAGGAAAGTTGTAAGAAATCACTGGTTAAACTTTGAACTGGCCCTTCTGTGCCTTGCACGATTATCTGCCATCATCTTTGACTAGGAAGGAATGAAATAAATGCTGCAAAATTAGTAAATATCTGTAGATCTTTTTTGCTTCATCTATTTCTATAACTTGCAGGTTTCTATCGGTGCATAGTTTTCTAAAAATGTATTTGCACAGAAAATACATCTCAATATCTAGGTTTGAACAATGAATAAATGTAATTCTAATGCTCTAAACTTAACCTTCAGGTTTTTTTGCCCCCCACCATGTGTCTATCTTATGGGTAGTGGGTGGAAGAAAAAAAAAGAACAGATGGAACGGGACGGATGCTCTGAGCAAGAATCTCAACCATGCGCCTTTATTGGGATAGGAAATAGTGACCAAGAAATGCAGCAGTTAAACCTGGAAGGAAAGGTAAGCTGAGTATATCTTTATACTTCAAGAGTATGTTAACTTACGCAGCAAAGGTAATTTGAATAGTTTTTAAGACCAGATTGACAGGCTAACATGCTGAAGACAGTATGCAAGTAGACGTTGCCTTTATTAAAAACACTGACTCAAAAACCTCAATCAATGTTCCTTATCATTTTAAAGGGGATTCCAGATGTGTATGGCTATGTGACCTTTCCTAATGCTATTACAGTGGACCCTCGAATAACGACGTTACTTGGTTCCCCAAGAAGTGTTGCTGTTCGAATAACGTCGTTATTCAAATAATGACAAAAAACATCGCTATTCGAATAACGATGGTATTTTATCATCGTTATTCGAATAACAACGGTAAAAATACCGTCGTTATTTGAATAACGACTTTTTTGTCATTATTCGAATAATCAAATTGGGAGCGTCGTAGCATCGTTAATCAAAAATGATGCTATTTAAACGCATTGTTAATCGAGGGTCCACTGTACTTGGATCAAAAATACGGCCAAAATGTTCCTTGGCCAAAAAAGAAAAAAAAGCTACATAGTTTAATACAGGGTGTTCCCAAAAATCGCCATACATAATCTCTTTGAAATGCAGTTACAGTAGAACCCCATATAGTGATCGCTATATGGGAACGACAAAAACTGCATAGCAATTAGCTCCATGGAACAGATTAAAATCGCTATACGGGGTTCTACTGTACTTTCATAACAACAGATGTCTTGGAATGTGTTCACCATGAGTTGGGGAGAAGAGTTTGTGTGCGTTTAGAAAGAGGTGGCCAACATGTAGAGAATATTTTTTTAAGATTTTGTAATGAGTATTTTGTCAATAAAGGTACATTTAGCTACAATTTCGCATTTGCCCTATGTATGGTGACTTCTAGGACACCCTGTAGTAATAAATCTATGAAACTGTTTGAGCAATGTTAACATTTGAAGTATGTTAATAGTTTAGTATATATTTTACAACAATGTGTATACCTGATTAAGATACATCATAATGTTGTCCTCAGGTATCAATCAGTTCAATCAATCAATTTATTATTATAGTCAAAGACCAGAACAGAATATAGACAAAACATTCACAACATGATTGAACATACATACTGTGATGGGACTACAAAGGAGAGTATAGAATGCTCTAGTCAGACTCAGCCAAATAGGATCCAGTATCCTGTTAAAATCACAGTATATGCATAGTATAATAAAGGTATTTTGTAAAAAGATATTATATAAAATATAATAACATCTAAGATTACAATGTATAAAATGCTAAGACTGTCAATGTCAGTAAAATAGTAATACAGTATCAGTAAAATAGAAATATCTGTAGTTTAAATATTTTTGCTACAAAGAATACATTACCCAGCATGCTTCAGCGGATCTTTTGTACTGCTCCATCAGTCACTTTGTTACAGACCAGCGCCATAAAACGGGAGATAAAATTTAAATGCTTTCAAATGTAGTTAAGATATTTTATTTAAAACATATCCATTCAAAATTAGAAGAGTACAACAAAATGAATTTTAAAAATTAGTACTATAGTGACTGCTACTGTAATATAGCATTCATGGTTTGTGTTACTGAGGGACCTGCTAGAATTGTTCTTCTAATCCTGATCGCTGTAGCACAAAACTTGGCGGTATTGCAGGTAAAAGTGGGACTTTCGTCTGATAGTAACCAGAGAGGGTAATTGCTGTTGAATCGACCAGGATATTTGCAAAGCAGTGGGGATATGAGTGCCCCCCCCCCCGAATAATAATAATTTTATGCCAGAAATTATTCTGTGTTGAAAGGATTTTTGCTAGAGAAACTCAACTAAGGGGATGACCGAATGAGGCTCCAAATCTATACCTATAAAAAGAGCCCTTAACCATTGGGTTCGTTCAAAGGCTCCCGCACCAGGCCCAACCATCCCCGACCTAGCCTTCTGCACTCACCGTAACCCCTGCATTCCCAGCGCCGCAGGGGTTTGGTGGTCGCCAGTGGGGCAGCAGCCGCACGAACACGACCAACAAACAAGAACTACGATTCCCAGAGTCCTCTGTGCTGCGCAACCCCTCAGCTAATCAGGCTGAGGGACGTGAGTGCAGAGGAGGCTGGGAAAGCGCGGCGTGCCAACTTAAAAAAAACACCAGGAGGGAAAGACTTTTAAAGACCCAGCCAGAGCCAGGAGGTAAGCGTGGTCGGCGGGGGTTAGGAAGTGGGGAGGAGGGGGCAAGGCACGGCCCCGGTAACCATGGCAACCACCACCCCGGCCCCACCACCTAGCCCCCCTTCCTAACCCCCACCAACCGCATTTACCTCCTGGCTCCAGCTGGGTCTTTAAAAGTCTTTCCCTCCCGGTGCGGCCTTCTACATCTCGGCCTCGCTTCTCTCTGGGTTGGCTGGGGACAAACGTTCCATTCCCAGCCAACCCAGAGAGAAGCAACGCCTCTCCGTTACATGGATTCCTTCTCTCTTCGGGTGCCTTTGCCTCCCGAAGAGAAGGAATTGCTTCTCTCTGGGTACAATCGAAGGAATCACTTCTCTCTCTCTCTCTCTCTCTCTCTCTCACACACACACACACACACACACACACACACACACACACACACACACACGAAACACTACCCACCGACACGAGAAACACACACACACACACACTGCGGAACAGCCCCCTAACAACAAACCTTCCCTCCAAACATACCTTCACGCATCCTATTCGCCTGTCTCCTCTGTTTGACTGTCTCCTCCCCTGTCCCTCACTCTATCTAACTCACTAGCGCCCTCTGGTGGTCTGCTCTGTCAGTCTCTCTTCCTCTCTCACTCACTCTCGTTCACACACACACACTGCTTCTCTCTCTCTCTCTCTCTCTCACACACACACACACACACACACACACACACACACACACACACACACGACACTTCTGCCTTGCCAGGAATTTTTAATGTGTGTGTTGGTGGTTGGAGTGGTATTGCATGGGTGGTGGTGGTTGTGCACACCCCAAACCACCCATAACCATCAACGCACACATTAAAAATGCCCGACTGGCCGGGCAAAAATATGCTAGTATTCCTATAAAAAGGGTTGTCCTCGGGTATATAGATAGTGGGTTTGTGTATAAACTGATTATTAATTTCATCACCATCCCTAGTTGTTGCAGATTATATTATTTTACCTCCCTAAATAACTTAATAGGGAAGTATAGTTCAGTTTCTTTATTTCCTTCCTTCCTCCCTCTCTTTCTCTCTTTCTCTCCCTTACCTCACCAAATCCCAGAATTCTCCTAAAATTCCCCAGGCAGAATTTTGGGAGATCCTGCTCACAAACACATTTCACTCACCTGGAATGGCCAAACTTTTAGCTCAGTTGCTAACATCTCATTTTCCAGAATTACCTATTCAGTATTGCTGAGAATACAGGTGAAACTTGGAAAATAAATATCATGCAAATGTTCATTCATTTCACTTAAAAGGTGAAATAAAATATATAAGATAGACTCATTACATGCAAAGCGAGAGATGTCATGCCTTAATTCATTATAATTGTGATGATCATGGCGTACAGCATACATGAGATTATGTGATGATTATGGGGTACATGAGATTGGGGGGTTGGGGTTTTCATAAGCTGTAAGCCATAAGCATCAATATTATAACAAAGCAAGGCTTGAACTATCTCGCTTTGGATGTAATGAGTCTATCTCATATATTTGTTTCACCTATTAAGTTGCATTACTGAAGTGAACTGAATGACCATTTGCACGATATTCTAATGTTTTTGAGTTTCACCTGTATATGTACAGTACTCCGATTGTACCAAAGTCCGCTCAAACTGATCCATGATTCCTTTTAGAGAGATATAAAACCAGCTTTTTTTGTCTTTATCCACAGAACTATTGCACAGCTAAAACCTTGTACATATCTGATTCTGACAAGCGAAAGCACTTCATGTTATCTGTAAAAATGTTCTATGGCAATAGTGATGATATTGGTGTGTTTCTTAGTAAACGGATCAAAGTAATTTCCAAACCATCTAAAAAGAAGCAGTCATTAAAAAATGCAGACTGTAAGTATTTGGATTTTTTAAAAACAGAATTGTGTTTCCATTTGTATACTGTGAATTCAATGATGAAGAAATACTTTTAATCTTACTTTGTAATCCTAAGAGAAATTCAATAATATACTAGTTTGAAGAACATGGAAAGTAACCTAGCAATAAATCATTGTAACGCATCAGTGACACTTTTTAATCTTTGGAGAATATTTTTTTCCCCTGCTCTTACCATGCTGTAGAATCTGATAGCTGGAACCCATGCACTAGAGCAGCATTTCCCAAACTACCGTATATACTTGAGCATAAACTGAGTCAAATATAAGCCAAGGTGCCTACTTTTGACCTGAGAAACCAGGAAAATAGATTGACCCGAGTATAAGCCGAGGGTGGAAAATGCAGTAGCTGCTAGTGAGTTTCAATAATCACTTCTACATGAAAACCTGTCACTGGCAGAAAACATAAATAAGATCATGGCTGCAGCCATGATCCAGATCTAACCACTTCCTGACCAGGACAGGAAGTGGTTCCTGACCCGAATAGGAAATGCAGATCTCCCACGCAGCTGGATAAATAGAGCAGATGACTCAAGTATGAGCTGAGTGTGCTTTTTAAAGCACATTTTGGTGCTGGAGAAAAATTGGCTTATACTCGAGTATATATGGTATGTTCTGTGGAACACTGGTGGACTTCAATTTCCAGAAGCCTAAGTCCGTACTTTGACTGATCAGTGCTTTGGGGAAATTGACTTAGGCTTCTGGGAATTGAAGTCCAAAAAACAACATTTGGGAAATGCTGCACTAGAGCCATATAAGATGTATTTCTTGTCGGACTATACCACTATGGGGTTCATTGAATGATTGAATGTTATCCTGCATAAAATATTGCATAAATGAAGAAAGCTACAGCAAGAAATTCAGTGTCTGACTTATCTCTGCTACCATGCCAGTATTGCTTAGTGAATATTTTATATAAGATACCATTCAGACTTGTTCTCCCACCCAATGTTAAGTCGTGGATGCTGACAGTACACATTCCAGTGTGAAATTCTGCATCTGAACAGCCCATATTAGAGGACTTCTGTTTGGAGTGTACATAATTTGTTTATTACCATTCACATGTGGATTGCTCATCTATACTACTTGTTCTTGTCATCTCACAAGAACGGTTTGCAAATCCCTGTTAAAATGATTATCAGTGTTTGTATCTTTTGAATTTTGGTTCTTCTACGCCTGCCTCCAACCCAAGCATATAAATATCTACTTATTCAGGTTACATTCAATTACACCTGTTAGTGGACTGCAGTCCTTGAAAATTTGTGTCAGGTAAAACTTGTTAGTTTTAGTTTAATGGATGAGAAGCTTCATGTATTTTACATGAAAAAGTTAATAATAACTAGGTAGAGACCACATTGCCAACATATGTTGGATCATAGAGAAAACAAAGGAATACCAGAAACAAGTTTACTTTTGTTTTATTGACTACACTAAGGAATTTGACTGTGTGGACCACAACAAGATGTGGCAAGTAATTAAAGAGATGGGAATACCAGAGCACCTCATATGCCTCCTGAGAAATCTGCATGAATCAAGAAGCAACAGTTAGGACAGAACACGGAATGACAGAGTGGTTAGGAATAGGAAAAGGAGTAAGACAAGGCTGCATTTTATCACCCTGCTTATTCAACCTATACACAGAACACATAATGCACAATGCAGGAATGGAGGAATCACAATATGGGATTAAAATTGCTGGGAGAAACATAACAATCTGAGATATGCAGACAATACCACCCTAATGGCAGAAAGTGAGGAAGACCTAAAGAATCTCTTGATTGGGCTGAAGGAAGAGAGTGCAAAAGCTGGCTTGAGACTCAGTATCAAGAAAACCAAGATAATGGCAGCAGGTCCGATCAGTTCATGGAAAATAGATGGGGAAGAAGTAGAAGCAGTGACAGATTTTACATTCTTAGGATCAAAGATCACTGCAGATGGGAATTGCAGCCATGAAATAAAAAGACGACTGATTCTTGGGAGACAAGCAATGAGAAACCTGGGGAACATAGTGAAAAGCAGAGACATCACATTGCAAACAAAAATTCGCATAGTCAAAGCAATGGTATTCCTGGTGGTAATGTATGGTTGTGAGAGCTGGACCATTAGGAAAGCTGAGCGCAGAAGAATAGACGCCTTTGAAATGTGGTGTTGGAGGAGAGTTTTGAGAGTACTCTGGACAGCGAGGAGAACAAATAGGTCAATCTTAGAAGAAATCAACCCTGACTGCTCATTAGAAGGTCAAATAATGAAGATGAAGTACTTTGGACATCAGATGAGAAGGGAGGATTCACTTGAGGAGGCCTTGATGCTGGGGAAAGGGGAGAGCAAAGGAAGAAGGGGGAGGGCAAAGATGAGATGGCTAGATGGTATTGTAGACACAATGGGCACAGAACTGGGAGGGCTGAGGGGGATGGTGGAGGACAGAGGTGCCTGGCGGGAAATGGTCCTTAGGGTCGCAAAGGGTCGGAATCGACTGTGCGACTGAACAACAACAAGAGTGATCACTGTGGGAAGAATGAACAGAATGATAGTTGGTTACAGCCATGGTGATGGACACAACTATGCTTTTTCTGCTTCTGAAAATGATAAATGGCAAAGTTGGTGAGGAAAAAGTTCTGTAATTCTGTGATGTATGCTGCCACCAAAATAGGATCTATGAAATTGCCTTTTGCTTCTCACTGTTTTGCAGTAATATCTAAACCAGTATTTGGGGCACTAAAGCTTATAAAAGCAACTGCTAGTTACTATATCTGATGTAAATTTAATCTCCCATCCAGACATTGACTTAGAGTTAGACCCACATGTACTTAACTGCATCAAGGTGGGTTCATGAGAAGTGGTATGAATCATATTTGGGGCTTGAGTTTGGATTTTGACAGATGTCAAAGTAAATATATAATTGGCCATATGAAGAATTCTAATTTTTATGTGATGTTTTGTTGTTTGAAAAATGTAAATTCCAGGTGTCAAAAGCAGCTTCCCAGCAACATAAGCAGCACTTTTGAAAGATGCACACCCTCTGTCCTCAAACCTTGAATGTTTGGAAGCAATTCATAATGATTTAGTAATAAAATTTCTATTGAGACCCACATGTACATCACCTAGAGCAGATGTGTTGGGTCGCAAGCTTGTCTAAAGGGTAGCACGTTGAAGTCGTCTTTCTTATTGTTGCTTTTTGCAGTATGCATTGCATCAGGAACAAAAGTGGCATTGTTTAATAGACTTCGGTCGCAGACAGTTAGCACCAGATACTTGCATGTAGAAGGAGGAAACTTTCATGCCAGCTCACAACAGTGGGGAGCGTTTTTCATCCATCTCTGTAAGTAATGCTTAAACTATTGAAAATCCGTATGTTTTGTCCCTGCTTTGTGCATTTATGAACTCCCTGCTCATGGTCACTCATGCTCTGGTCACCTCCAGATTGGATTATTGCAACGCGCTCTACATGGGGCTGCCCTTGACGACCATTCGGAGGCTTCAGCTGGTCCAGAATGCTGCTGCTCGGGTGGTGACGGGGTACGGTGGCTTTGCACGTGCTTCACCACTGGGAGCTGCACTGGCTCCCAGTTTGCCTCCGAGTGCAATTCAAGGTGCTGGTTTTGACCTTTAAAGCCCTTCATGGTATTGGTCCAGGGTATCTAAGAGACCGCATCTCCCCAAGGCTTTCAACCCGTCCCACTAGGGCAGACAGGAGGGGCTCAGTTGTGGTCCCGTCTGCAAAAGAAGTCCATCTTACAGGGAACAGGAGGAGAGCCTTCTCCGTGTCTGCCCCAGCCCTGTGGAACCTCTTACCACTAGAACTCCGTTTCCAGTCGGATCCCCTATCCTTTAGGAAGATGTTAAAGACATGGTTGTGCCAACAGGTGTGGGGTGAGTCCGATTCCACCTCACAGGCCCGCTGGCTTGTATAGCCTGCTTGAGGGATCCATTGTATTTCTGTATTTTGTTGCTGTTTTATCTTGGGGGGAGGGAAGATCGGGGTAGTTTATTTAATGTTTTGAATGTTTTAGGTTTTTATATACTGTTTTAGTGGGATTTGATTGTTTTTAGCTTTTGACTTTTTAACTGTTTTTATTCATGTTAGCCGCCGTGAGTGGTGTTCCCTACCAGGAGGGCAAGATATAAATTCATAAATAAATAAATAAATAAATAAAAATAACATAATTACATAAATTGCTTTGGAGATAGATTGATTTTCTGACATATCAAAACTTTCTTTTCTCTATAGTGGATGATGATGAATCAGAAGGAGAAGAATTTACAGTTCGAGATGGCTACATTCATTATGGCCAAACTGTTAAACTTGTTTGCTCGGTTACTGGCATGGCACTCCCAAGACTGGTATATTTAATTTGCTCAGTGTAACAATCATCCCTTTAATAACTATTTTTAAAATTACTCGTCTCATAAATGAATAGAGTGGGGATTATAGGTTTTGAGTGATAATCAATTTTCAAAGAACTATTATGTTGAGTGATTGAATGTCCATTTTTTTATTAATAGTTAGTTCTGTGTAAAGTGTATCATTGCAGGACAATGGAAAGCACCTTTGAAACATCCAAACCTGTATTACAGATTTATGTATTGATACACTTAGTGCATAAATGAATTCATTTCATGCAATGTATTTTAATGTTTAAAATAATATTCAGGAGAATGAGGTCCAAAACAAGCAGTACCCAATTCAAATGTGACCTCTATTATTAATCTATATAGTATTGATCCTTTCTCCTTATATGCAATATAGCAGGGGTTACCAACCTACATTCTGTGGGCCAGACCCTGCCCACGATGCCAGCTGTCGTAAACGTGAAAGGACACATTTCTAACAGCCGTAAATGCATCTCTTTCCGAGGGGCATGGTCTAGCCCACTCACCTGTCTGGGGGAGGGGTTCAGGCTCACGGCAGAAAATGTTGGCCACCCCTGCAATATAGGAACAATGATACTGGCTATCCTTACAGGGTTTTAAAGACTGAAAAGCTGGTATAAATAGCAAGTTAAATGATATCTGAAAACTCCGTATGAATACAATCAGGCCAAAATCCTTTTAGTTATTCCTGCAAGCATAATGCAAATGGTATAATTTGGAGAGATGGCTTGCCTCAAAAAATCATTGTGGATATTATTTCACAACTTGGCATGCAGAAGATAATGTTAATATGATGGCAGTTTGTCTCCAAAAGTTATTGTTTGTATTAATAACCAAACCAGTGATATGTATATCATGCACGCCTCTTTGAATCAAAATCCTCAAACCCCTATTTTGATACCCAATATCAGGCACTGGTATGTTGAAACTCGTACATTTCAGCACTAAGAACATTTTAATTCTAAATACATGTATTTTACTTCTATCCTCAGATAATTCGGAAAGTCGACAAACAGACTGCGTTGTTAGATGCAGATGATCCGGTATCACAACTCCATAAATGCGCATTCTATCTTAAAGATACTGAACGAATGTACTTGTGCCTTTCACAAGAGCGAATTATCCAATTTCAAGTGAGTTCTTTGACAAACGTGTATGCATACTAGCATAACCTCAGGGTAGTGTGTGCAATAAAGATACAGCTCATAGTAAGGGAACTTCTCCTGCCAGCTTCAGCCACATTTGGTATAGCTGGAGCTTTCTGAGTTTGAGACTGCTGGAGAAAGATCTTCACTGACACAGCACCATGGAGCATTGCACACCTTTCTGGCCAGTTGGAACCTTACTGTAGAAAAAAATCATATGTCTCTTTTTCACACATTTTAGAACTAGTGATAGAGTTGGCATTGGTGCATATGATATGCAAGGATAACAAAGGCCAATTCAATTCAGTTCAGTTAGGGTCATTCAATTTGTGTGCCGCCCACTCAGGGCGGCTCACAACAATCATCGCACAAACATCAATATAAACGAATAGAACAAAAACATATACAAGTCATTATAAACATTAAAAACACTATCATCATAAAACAATTAAAAACTCACTCACCCCATAAAAAGGGGGTTAAAAGTGAGGGGGGAAGGATTCTGTTATACCAGCCAACAGGCAGGGGTCACACTTCCGTCAGTGCCCCACACTTGCCCAGCCAGCCAGGTTTTAAGTTATTTCCTGAAGGGCAGCAATTCCTTCTGGTGACATAACTCTGTTGGCAGGAGGTTCCAAAGGGCTGGTGCGGACACAGAGAAGGCCCTCCTTCTTGTGCTAGAGAGGCGAGCCTCTCTAGCTGATGGTACAGTTAGA
Source organism: Bradypodion ventrale (assembly GCA_035047345.1). NCBI lineage: Eukaryota > Metazoa > Chordata > Lepidosauria > Squamata > Chamaeleonidae > Bradypodion > Bradypodion ventrale. The sequence goes on along the minus strand of JAWDJE010000005.1, from coordinate 113,570,147 downwards.
GAGCCCCTCCAGTCCGCTCTGGTTGGACGGACAGACCAAGCCCAGTTTTCCATCACCATTGGACTCATTCCACGTGTCAGAGACTTGCACCCATCTAGGAAGCCACAATAAAATGTTTCGCTGCTTCAGAGTACATGAGGTTCTGCTCCAGGCTAGAGGTTTCAATCACTGACTGTTTATGCTTACAATCCAGCCAGATCAGGCAAGCCTTAGCAATGTAAATTAGGTCACAAAATGTAGCATTGCCAATAAAGGAACTGGAAATCTCCCACCAGCTTATGCTCTATATAAAAAGTACAACATCTGTTACAAATTAGGTTTTATTTGAAGGGAAAATAGTTCAAAGTTCAGGATCACAAAAACAGAAAGGGAACATTTTATTCATTTCTCCTTTCCCTGGATAAAATAATAAAAATACAGTATTTCTATATTTCCTGGCATAGCCAGCTAACAAAATCAAGATTAAATCTTTTTATTATTCTACTCACAAGCACGCATAGGTAACTCCTGTCTCCACCTGCTATTCAAACATGCACACTCATAATCATCTTCAACATTCTAAGATAACAAACCCATTTTTTCATCTTTCATTCAACCTCTACCTGTATGTTGCCTGCTAAGGCTTCATGTTCAGTGTTCATCAGCTTGTTATGACTTTCTTGAAGGGAAAGGAATCTGCCCTTGGCCAAACTCCAGGCTTCTCAGGAAGGAAAGCAACAAGAGTAACCATCTTAAACTTCCAAAAGCAAAGCCTCCGTTCCAGTTCATTACATGATAAAATTCATACAGAGTGCAGTGCAACAGATAGTGATCTAACTTGCTATTAGAGTTTGACAGTGAGAGAATGAGAGATGGCCGGGCAGCATTTATCAGAAAGATGCAAGAACTATTGGAAAAATGTGAACTGGATTTAGTAGTTTTTCACATGTAAGCTTAATTATTAGTGAGAAGCATATGAGCAAACTGTAGATCTGTTTACTTCACTGGAGGCTTTAGCTTCTCACCCTGGTGTTAAGCTTGAATGCGCTATATATGGATGACTGGTTGGTTGGTTAGGGAAGGTGAAGAATGAAAGTAACGAAAGGGGGAAGGAGCATCTTCCTTTAAACCATTCTCACCCTTGACAATATGTGGCTTTTCACAGTCAAAAAAGCTTTCTATTTTCCACATTAAAAGCAAGCTGCATGCCTCTGCATGAAGAGCTTTTATTATTTGTTTGAGAACATTCCTTCTCATTATAACTCTTAATATATACATGTATAGCCATATCTCTTAAACTATAGCAAATGTATTCATATACAGCCAATGAATTCTCCTTCTGTACTCAGAAGAGTTGAAGGCAGCAGGAAAAGAGGGAGACCAAATATGAGGGGGATTGACCCCATAAAAGAAAACACAGCTTTGAGTTTACAAAAGCTGAGCAGGTCTGTTGAGGAAGGCCATTTTGGATGTCACTCATGCATGAGGTCACCATAGGTTGTAGGTGAAGTGATAACACATAATAATAGCTTTGTAGTACAGCTAAGCCCATGGTATTATGGGTAACAGGCATTCTCTGGAGAGCATGAAGACACGGGCAAGTCTGCATTTTTTTTTGTTATAAAACAATTAACACAGGCATTTTAACCTTTGAATGAACAGGCCAGTGACACCCATGACTGGAAAAGTACAGTAAACCTCAGGTTATGGATGCCTCGGGTAATGGAAAACTCGACTTATGGAAGGAAATTCTGGGGAAATCATGCCCCAATTTACAAAAAATCCTCACATTACAGAACAGGTTTCCACAGAATTAATGGCGTTTGGGAGAGTCAGCCGTACGCCACCCACCACCCATTGCTGGAAGTCACAATATGTCACCAAGACGGTGATCACGGTGGTTAGCCGTTGTTTCCACAGTCTCCCCTGGTTCTCCCAGCAGTGTGAGACTGTGGGGAGCATATTAGCTCCATTTCGGTCTTTGTCCGAGGTCCCTCCGTGGTGCTTCAGCCACAAAAGCGCACCGCTCTGGGATGTAAGAAGTCCCAGAACAGCACGCTTTCCCGGCTGAAGCGCCGCAGAGGACTTCAGACAGACCGAAATGGAGCTAATATGCTCCCCACAGTCTCACGCTGCTGTGAGACTGTGGAAACGGTGACAAACTTCCATGATTGTCAGCAGTGCTGCCACATGGGCTCCCCTGGCAGCCGTACAAACCACTCCTGTTTGTCGCTGACCCTCAGGAAGAAGCACCAGCATGGAAAAAGTAGGGACCATACCTTCGTCGTTTATTCCCTTTTACTGTGTGCTCTGTATTTTTTGACTTTTTTTTTTAGGCTGATCGATCTCACCAGCTGGGTGTCGGCTGGGGGGGGGGGTGTTCTTACGGGATTCCCCTTTTTCTCCCATACCTCAAGAATTCTCCCTCTTCTTTACCCCAGCCGCTAACCAGCTGGGCATATCGATCGATCAAGGTGCAGGATAAAAAAAGGGTAATCCTCCAAGAACACCCCCTCTTCTCCACCTCAGCCACTCACCAACTGGTGAGATCAATTGAGGTGTGGGAGAGGGCCGGGTCTGGCATTTTTAGGGGGGATTTTTTAAAAAATATTTTTGTACCGTCGTGACCGTTTTTTATTTTTTCAATACATTCCAATGGGAAATTGTGTTTCGGGTTACAGAAAAACTGCTTTACAGAAAAACACCTGGAACAGATTAATTCCGTAACCCGGGGCTTTACTGTACCAGATACATTTGATCATGTTGGGCAGATACCAGATGTAAAAATAATGTTTTAGCTTGGGTACATCCTATAAAAATACTACTTGAAAGAATGCTAGTTTATTTTATGTTGTTTATGCTTTTTATATCTTTCCATAAAAGCTACTCAGTATATTCTGGAACTCAGACTTCTGTAATGACACTTCAGGATGTATATGTATTGATTTTCCTGTTAGAATTAATAAATGCTTTCCTGACACCTTATGTTTTAATGTGCCTCCTTGCAAGTTTACTTCTTTATATATATATATTTTTTGCTTGAAAAAGGCCACTCCATGTCCCAAAGAGCCAAATAAAGAGATGATTAATGATGGAGCTTCGTGGACAATCATTAGCACAGATAAAGCAGAGTATACCTTTTATGAAGGAATGGGACCTGTCCATGCTCCCGTAACACCTGTGCCTGTTGTAGAAAGCCTTCAGGTAAGTAGATCCCAAGTAGATTTTCAGGTGGAATATTCAGCATGAAGTACAAAGTAGGTCCTAGTGTTTCTATAGTGCCTGGGCCATAGTGAGTTCTACATATCGTTTGGCTCTGAATGAGATATCTGGTCATTGTGCATGCGGCAGGTTGCAAAAACTCAGTCTGGAGGTTTGCAAGATTCAGTGATCTTATTCCATTTATAGTTATATGCATCTTTGCAATCAGGGTGGGGGCATTTTCAAGTATAGAAGAATTTTCTCTTGTTAAGCCAACTGACCATTCTTTGTTTTTAGGATGCTCAAGAGCTGAGTCGCACACTGTACATTTATCACCTCAACAGATAGTAACTGTTTAGTTACTTCATTGTGTTAGTGTGTCTACTTCTTTCATATTGCCTGCCTTTATTTCAGAGTGCTTGTGGTAACATATTTGAGAAGCATTCTGGAGGTATAAAAGAAGTACTGTGGATCTGACATATGTTTCCTTTCCCAGTTATCCTCAGCTCTGAGAGATTAGTTAAACAGGGTGTGTATCATTTATCCTAGGCTCCCCATTAAGATACATGGCCATATTCAGATTTCTTTAGCCTAAGTCTTGTGTTATAGAGTCAGACCATAGTTTGGCATTATGGGAACAAACTGCAGTGAATTTTGGACTTAAGTGGTCTTTTTTGCTCTTTGCGAAGTTTAGTTACAAGGAGGAGCAGTGTAGTTGCAAGGAGGGGGTTAGAAGTTCTTAGATTAAAGTTAGGCATATTTTCTGACTCCTGGGTTGCAATTAAATTTACTATGGCTTATTCTGAAATGAGCCCATTTCTAAACCATTAAACTTTGAAATTGGGTTAGCTTAACACCAGAGTATGAGAGTTCAGTTTCCTACTCTGCTTCTTTAAGAGAAGAGCCAGCCTGTATAGATGTGCACAAGTTAAATGCTCTTAGAGCACTGATGAGGAACCTTTTAGAGACTGAGTATCCAAAAGGGAGCGAGGGGGGGGGAGACTCTGTGCTGGGGGAAAGGGAGGAAGCACTTCCATTGGGCAGAGGGGCAGGGTGAGCTCTTCTGTGGGAAGGGAAGAATCTCTCCCATTGGGCTGCTGGGCAGAGGTACGGGGCAAACTCCTGGGGGAGAGGGAGGAAGCACTCCCATTGGGCTGCTGGGTAGAGAGATGGTGGGGCGACAGTGTGCGTGCCCACAGAAAGGGCTCTGAGTGCCCCCTCTGGCATGAGTATCATAGGTTTACCACCACAGTCCTAGAGTATCCCTATAAAAAGGGAATAGTAAACCACTTCTAAGTACCGTCTATGCAGAAAACTGAAAATGTTCCTGAATTAGTTTAATTTTACATTTTCTTTCCTTTCTCAGTTGAATGGTGGTGGTGATGTAGCAATGCTGGAACTAACTGGGCAGAACTTCACTCCAAATTTACGTGTCTGGTTTGGGGATGTGGAAGCTGAAACAATGTATAGGTGGGTCTTGCAGTCTTCATATAGTAGTTTCACAAAAGGCTGGTGTTTATTGATCTATTTATGAAAACAGAATCTGAACTGTATACGTTTTAGCTACTTGATCACAACTCTGAATAATTGAATTTTAATATTTCCCCATTGGGATTTAATTCTGAATAAACAGGACAATATTGCAGTGTAAAATAAAAAAGGGGGGGTTGCTTTAAAAAGGCCTTAAACATAATTAATAAGTTTGTGTATGGTTTGCTTTGTGGAAAAACAGCAAAGTCATAGAATTGGATGCTGGGACCAGGCTCTTCAACATCCTAGCTATTATGTAACTATTTATTTTAGTCAGTAGGTGCAGAAGCACCTTCTCAGGATGCGTGGAGATTCCAAATTTATTTATTTATTTATTCAATTTATATCCTGCCCACTCAACACAAGGCCGACTCTGGGTGGCTAACAACATAAAAAAGTAACCCCAGGGCAACCCAAGGAGTTTACAGACAATATTCACAAATACAATAATAATCCTAAAAACAGTTAAAACAGTAAAAAAAAGTTAAGACTACCCACCCCCTAAAAAGCAAGGGCTGCAGGATCGAAAAGGCACCATGGGGAAGAGTTCCTCTACACCAACCACCCCATGGTGGTTACCCTTCCACCCGCACCCCACACTTGACCTGCCAGCCAGGTTGGTGAGAGTAGGTCTTTAATGTCTCACAGAGATCCAGTTTGCCTATCCCATTAAGAGCAAAATGAGAAGGAAAGTATGTTCTGCAGTTTTTGATGATAAAAAACTGCAAGACATCTTGTGACATCTTGCATGTGGCAATATTTGGCACAAGCTTTCATATACTGTAAACTACTTCTTGAAATATATGATGAAGAGGGGCTACAATCCATGTAAACCTAAGCGAAATAAATTTAAGGAGCCAGAAGACTCTTTGTTTTGCTATAATAGTCTGAGACAGCTTCCCCTTGAGAAATAAAGAAATAATAGAACTATGTACATCTGCTTGCTTTATGTTTCTGGTTAAAATATACCATATTTTTTGGAGCATAAGATGCACTTTTTCTCCCCCAAAAGTGGGGAGAAAATGAGGGTACGTCTTATAGTCCAAATGCTGGTCTTCGGCCAGCTGTGGCTGTTGTAAAAGGATATTTTACAAGAGCCGCAACTGGCCGAAAACTACTACTGCTGCATCTCAGCTGTTCGGGGCAGGGGGGAAAACCATGAAAAACAAGTGACCACTAGAGGGCGAAAATCGCAATTTCCCATTTAAATGCATTGGAAATAAATTTCTTGTATTCACAGGTTTTCTGTTTGTATGTTCCCAATGCATTTAAGTGGGAAACCAAACCTGTGCTTAAAAAGAAAGGGTTTCATTTACCTTAAATGCCATTGTCTCTACTCCCTGTGGACAAAATGGAGAGGGGAAACATGCTTCCTGGTTGAAAGGAGAGCAAGAGGCTAGGCTAGAGTATCACTTCCTCAGTGCAATTGGCCTGGGCTGCCCATTTCCCCTGCAGTGCCACCACTGGTTGCTGGTGCAAATACAGTATTAATTTTTTTTTTCCTGCTCTGAATACTGGGTGCATCTTATGGTCAGGTGCATCATATGGTCCAAAAAATACGGTATGTCTTCTTGCTGTAGAATCTGAATTGCCAGAGTTCAAAATTGTTGATTATTCTCTGGAACATCCACGATTTGCATGCTTATTTTTTGTCACTTGAACTGTGGTTCCCAATGTGGGGCACACGCCCCGCAGGGGGGCAATTTGGTTTTTAAGGGGGGCAATTGGAAACTTGTTTAGACCAAGTTAATGGCCTTTTAGGCTTCCTTCGCGTGAATAGGAGTCCACTTTTTGAATAATAATTATATGTCACTGTGGGGAGGGGAATCAGGATTTTAGAGATGCTTTGGTGGGGCATGGCCAAAAAGAGGTTGGGAACACAGCACTAGAATGAATCTAACCTCTTTCCTTGCCTTTCTTGCCAGATGTGCAGAGAGCATGTTGTGTGTTGTTCCTGACATTTCTGCATTCCGGGAAGGATGGAGGTGGGTGCGTCAGCCAGTCCAGGTTCCAGTCACATTGGTCCGCAGTGATGGCATAATCTACTCTACCACCCTTACCTTTACATACACACCAGAGCCAGGGCCCCGGCCCCACTGCAGTGCTGCTGGAGCAATCCTCAGAGCTAATTCAAGTCTCGTGGCATCCAGTGAAACAAACGCAAACAGTGAGGGAAGTTACACAAATGTCAGCACAAATCCAGCCAATGTTACGTCATCAGCAGCGACAGTAGTTTCCTAACCACTGCTCTTCGTACGGAACTTCTTAAAAATTGACGTTCGACTGCTTCAAAGAATGATATTGAACAACTTTTGTGGTTTCAGGAGAGAAACCTACTCACTGCTCTTTGAACGTTTATCACCTATAAGTGCTGATCTCAGTAGAAGCCACAATAAAAAACAGTGTGCGGGGAGAGAAAGCCACTTTATTCAAAATCTATTTTCTGATGTCTCTTTAAAAAATGGGCACGATTTTTTTTTTTTAAAAGTGGCTGGGATTCAAGTTGAACTAGAAAACAAGGACATGACATAATTTTTATGGACCAAGAAATACTTTAGTATAAAAGGTACATTTTCACCATGCCTTTTTGTATCACAACATATAGTACGCTTTTGTTACCAAATAGTTTATATATATTTTTCCTCTGAGCATTTGCTCTGAAGTATATTCAGGTTCCAAGCCTGACCAAACTTGTATAATCTAATTACCATACTCTTCCAGTTTTTAATATATATATATAATATACATATATATATTTTTGGTCTGCGTCTGGAACTGTTGCATTTTTTAAAATTGAAGTCTTGTGACTATGAACTGATTTTTTTTGTTTCTATTTTCAGCAAGTAGAACCTTGTAAAGGCCAGCATATTTTTTTTAAGATTATATGAAGTTTGTGCAAAAGCTTTAAAATGCCTATGCCTTGCCTGCAATACATGCAATGTATGTTTAGAGCTCCTTATGTCATTGTGGATAGCTGTTTCTATATGTTTCTTTTAAAAGTATTTATAGTGTTGATTCATGAGGTTTTTTACATTACAAATGTGGCCTCTTGTGCAGTTTATCAAACTGCTGCTCCTACTGGCATATGTTGATGTTTTTAAAGGGCCTTCTCATCCTTTCATAGCCAATATCTTCATCAGAAAATATTTTCAGGATTTCTTCTGGTCGGCTTGTCGTTGCTCATCTTGTACATAATTTGCTATTAAGTGTAAGTTAAATGTGTGTGAGATTTCTTTTTCTTCAAGTGGACTGTTTTCAATAACTTCATTTGGCAGCATGTTCTCTGTTTCAGCATATGGCATTCTTTAAATATGCACAACAAACAGGATTGATAGGCACATCTCTTCATTGTGGATTGGGAGCCGTCAGAAACTACCATGGCTATTTTCAGGTATTAGGCCAAATAACTAATGAACTAGTCTTTTGTGTGGTATGTTTTCATTGAGTGTGAAGTGATTGTACAGTTGAATGATAGAACTTAGTGATGGCTGATCACAAAAGCACTGAAGTGAAATGGATTTTTCCCTCTCTTCCTTGCCAACAGTTGAGTTGAATGCTCACGTCTTCAGAATGCGTGTTAACAGAGAGCCAGTTTACACCACTGCTTGCTTCTCTTCTCTGTAGTACTTTTTGAAATCTTAAATGAGTTTCCGTTGAAGCTTTTGTGAATGGGTCCAAGATATGGTGTCCAAGAGTTTTAGGAGAATATTGCACACACATTGTGTCTCTGATCTCTCATGGACAGGTAGCGCCCCCCCCCCCCCCCCCCCATTCCTGCAATAGCCCTTCAGGCTACATCAAGCCACTGTGGAGAGTCCTCAGAATTCCAATTATAGTTTTGTAGGAAACCCAACTTGTAGCAAGGTGATCGTGAAGATAACTCATGCATGTCTGAATGCTGATGCATCACTTTTTAGATTCTGGTCATTAGTTTCTCCTGCTATTACAATTCTAGCAACTTGAATGATCCAGCTTCATAGATTACTACATGATGCCTAAACTCCACAAATGTTAGGTCTAGCCACGAGGCTGCTTGCCCACATAGATCTTACCAGGCCACACTGGTGGAAGAGAAAAAGTCGTTAATATAGGCTTTGAGTTGCACTACATGACTATTGGTACTTTTAATCTGGAATCTTACCTTATTTCCTGCCATTCACTGCTTTTTGATATTTCAGTAGTAACTTCTCAGTTTGTCTGCAAGTACAACACTGTGATCCACTTAGTAATATACAGTCCAAATGTTCAGTTCTCTTTCTCTCTTTATTTTTAAATGAGAAGTTTGAAATCTTTGTGAATTTTTGCGTTCTTTCAACAAGGCACTGCGTAGTGGCTAATGTCAGCCCATGCCTCTTTACAGGGAAGCATCTAGCTACAGAGTAAGCAACATTTGTTGCTTCCATGTATTCAGTTTTAATTATCAATACTATTGTTGAGTAACTCTGAAGTATATTTTTCCCATTTGAAGGCTGTATATATATAAAGAAGGAGTGCAGCTGCTAAACACATTTGATTAAATCGATGCCACTGTCTTAAAGTATGCTTTACTGTATTTCCATCTTAGGCCTTCCTCTGTGTTCCACTTTTTATACTGTTTAATCTTTTTCAGACAACATTGTTGCATACAACTGTTTCTTAATGTTATACTGCCTGGCCTCATCTCGCTTTTCAGTGACCAAGGGCAGGATTCATTGTGGCCTTATCTCTGGTTTAAGCTGTTTACTGGCATTTACTTGCAAGCCTAAATATTTGTCTGTGTATAATACTGTCTCTATTATAATGTGTCAGAAATCTCTTCACAATGTACGTTAAAGATGTATTAAGTGTTGTGCAGTACTGTTCAACTTGTTTCACTTAACCACCTTTGGGATCACAAAAATAATGTTCCAGGTTTTTATGAACTACAGAGAAAGAGCTATCATAGATTAAAATTATTGCAAGTCTTTCAACTTCCACAGAAAATAGGCTAAGTATAATTGTTTGTTCTACTGAGACTAGACCCACTGAAAGAATGGCACTTAAGTCATCTCTTACATATGTTCCATTCATTCTATGGATGTATTCTAGTTGTGCCTAACAATTGGATTTAGCCCCTTGGCAGCAAATTGTTCAGATTCCTCCTGATATATTTCAGCACCCCAAGTTGACGTTGTGCGTATCTCTTTGCCACACTTTGGTATATATGTGTGTGTGTGCTTTCTCCCTTTTTTACACTACAAAGTAGGATAATGTTGGGGAAGGGGCCTAAATTCAGTGTTCAGCAGAGCTTGTGAGCTTTAAATGCATTGCTCCTGTAGATTTTTTCCCTTTTCTGATTAGTACTTTGGTTATGCTTCTGAGGAAAATTAGGAAGTCCGCAATAGTGCTCCAGTGTATCATTACAAGATAGGTTTTTAATGAAATAACTTTTCCTTTTGAATCTCTTCTCATTACCCACATTAGTAGAGGGATGTTCCTTTTATATCAGACACCCAGGTAAACTAAACCATCTAGCTAATTTTGCAATGCTCCCCCCTCCCCCAAGTACGCCTAAAGGTGAAGAAGCTGCTATCCTCAGATTTCCTGCTTCTGGAATAAGCCTATTAGCCTAAATGGGTTGCCTCAAAATAACTAGGCAGACAACTGTAGCTTCATGGTCATAACCAGCAGAATTTGAAACTGTCATGTTATAGCCTTTTCCTCTTGTTTAGGGCTATGCTGTACAATTTGGCTGAACAGTTTTTCTGGCTTCTACAGACCTAAAGATTCAGAATCTTTAGGTCTGTAGAAGACAACCATGATTGGAGAAAAGCTTTCCCTGTCATGGTAGATCGCTGTGTAAAGTGGAAGGGTCCTTCTCCCCAAGTAGCAGGCTTGTGCTATCAAAAATGTCAATTTAGGAAAAACTATAACCACTTGATTCTGCTGATCATGTAACCTGGTTTTTTCTAGGAAGCATTGGTGGTACTTCCAGTTCTGAGTGGGGTCATACTTCCCGTCTTGCTCTGTTTTTAATCTGAGAGAACAAATGATATGCTCTGTTCTGATTGAAAAAAATTCAAATTCAAATACTGCTATTACATTTTAGTCAGTGGTAAAGAGTCAGAGTCTCAAGAAGTCACCCAGTTGATGTGGAAATTTTTAAACCATCTCTGACAGCCTCCCAACAGGTTTCAGACCAAATGGCTTTGTGGTTGCTTCCATTCTGAAACAAAATGTTACTTTAATTATTAATCATGCTATTTTCTGGGTTTTTCCCTTTCACATTTTTTATAGAATGAGTAAAGAATATCTCTGCTTTCCCAGGCCAGATGTTTTAACTTGTTTTTGAATACGGAGTGTGGAATTGAGTGGCAGCTTAGTGTTAAGAAACAGATTTCAGGTTTCTCTCTATAACCTTTTTGGGACTGAAATATTTCTTTCTCCAGTGAAACTGCAATACTGAGAAGCTGCAGCAACATTGTGAATAACGCCCCCCCCCTCCCCCGGCCACACTAAGTTCCTGTTGATTTATTTTATTCTGTTGCGCCTCTGGAAGTGAATTTTGGCAGTAGAAGGATTAGATTGAGAGGAGAATGGGGAGGGGGAGAGAAATGTCTACAGCCCAATCTTACGTGTATTTATTTGGAAGCAAGTTGCATAGAATTCCATGGGGTTTACTGTCAAAGAATCAAGTTCAATGGCTACTACCTCGCAAACTCCCCAGGTGGAAAAAATATTGTTTCTCTACACCTTTAGCCTAGTCAACCTCTCTTGTTGCACAGTAGTACCTCGTATAACGAAAAAGCTCCGTTCCACAGATCTCTTAGTTATACGAATTTTTTCGTTACGCGAATCATATTGGCGATACCCCGCATAACAAATTTTTTTTTATATTCAGGGTATAACCCATATAACAGAAAAAATGTTTGCTATACGAATTTTCCCCCATTATGTGGGGTATCACCAATAGCGCCAATATGCTTCATTATACGAATTTTTCATTATGCGAAGCGTTGGTTATATGGGATACCACTGTATCTGAATTTATGAGTCAGTGATTTATTCTGGCAGCAATGCTTCCTGATTAAATTTTTATTTTCAAACCATAAAAATACACATATCAAATATAAAAAGCAAAACAATAGGAATACATACATATGGCTTATTACAAGATTTACATTAATTAGTCATCCTTGTTTATATTTCATAAAACAAATACTGTATAACATTTAATAATGTACAATGCACCCTCCACCCACAGGGCCTTTTCTTCTGTTCAATTTATCTTAATTTTCTGATTTAATTTTTATACCTTTCCCTATTTCCAAAAACTACTATTTTCTTGACCTAGCTTAAATCCTTTAGATTTTTTTAACACGTAAGACATTACCTCTAAAAATATGCATGAGTCCCAAGGTTGCATTGGTAATGAATTTGATGACATAATGGTGGATATACAAGAACTGATTCTAATTATGATAATAGCTATGAGACTGTTGATAGCAAAGAATTGGAAAGCGCACATCTCCCTAAATTTGGAAGAGTGGCACAAAGAAATAGGGAATATAGTATTGAATGATAAGCTGATCTGCGAATTATAAAGGGGATGACAAAGAAAAACAAATTTGTACAGATATGACACTTCATTGAATATGTGAGCAATGCTTCCTGAATAAATGACAAATGGCCTCCTTAACAAGGTAAAGGCTGAAAAGGAGACCGAGGTTGGGGAGCGGGTGTATGGTGTACTGACTGCCCCCAATTGAATAACTAAGGATGCAAATAATACACAGAGGTAAGCCTCGCTGAATGCAGATGTATTTATTTCTGAGTAAATCACATGTGATTGGTGCTGATGTAATAATGGTGAGGCATATTCCAGACAGAACATTGGCTGCTGGCCTCTAGTTATGTGTTGTTGTTGTTTTAATTTGTGCATTTGTGTGTCTGTGTTTGTAAAGAGTTTTATTTTACAAACTGCACCTGTAAAAATTTCATAGCAATAAGATAGAAGACCTGTTAAGTCTTCATCGTACTTTTGTAGGAAAACGAATCTACTCCATTTCATATTTCATCAAAAACATGAAAATCTTCAGTATGACCAGTTTGCAGGAATAAATAAAAATAAATATAAACAACATGAAGTGTGTTGTCACAGGTGCAATGTGTAATTTGCACATTCAATATTTGGTTATAGAAATGTCACTGAGGTTTGTGAAGATTTTAATTTGTTACTTTTCATGTGATTAATTCATAAAACTACATGTATGACACTGAGGTTGCAAACATGGTGGAATGTTGATGCATTTCTGCAAATATGGAGTCAGTTTCTTTGTGACAGGTGACAATGAAATTGTATGTGAAAGCAGAACAGCAGAAGAAAACCCATGGAAGAGGTCAACAGCAATTGCAAGGATCTGGACTCCACTCAAACTGGATATAGAATTTCTAAATACTTGTACAAATTGCAAAAGTTAGACAAGACTGTTTTTTATTCCAATTCTGTAAATATGAACTAATTCACTTTTTGATATTATTTATTAAATAAGAAAAAATGAATTGTTTAGTTTTGTTTAAATTCAAAGTCATTTGGGTTTAGGTAGTGAAATCTGGAGTTCTGGTTGGTCTTCGTTATTTACTAATGATGGTTCAAATGCTCATTTCCGAAAATCATTGCTAAGTTGGCAACTAATCCAAACAGTTTCATACAATTCACACATGTAAACAATGTCACTTCTTACCCCTGTAATGATTTAGAATGGGTCACAGTATCATATGGTGATTGTTTTATATTTTCCCCACTAACATGTTAATGTATGAAATGGGCATTTTAACCTTCAACTTATTTCCAAGTCTTCATATGGTTTGCTGTGTCATTGACTTGATATTTGAAGAGGATATAGAGCTTAGAAAGGGGGTCCTTATGTAAAATAGCTTGGGTTAATACCTGTATACAGAAATGTATGAATTTTCCTAGCCTGCTTTTTAAATATCTGCATGATACTATCTGCTTATTTGCACAGGAGAAGTCAGTTATGCAATTCTAGCTCACTCGTAATAGCTTGGGTCTTTTTTTCCTTCTCACTTTCAGATTTCCCATTTACGGAAACTTTAGGAATGGGCCTTTGTGTTTGTAGCCTTCCATATGATCAAGCCTTTTGTGTTTTTGAGGTACTTCACTACTTGTGATTTGAGAATCAGTTCATTGGAAAAACATGCAGGCTTAATCTAGGTTTTGGTTTTAAAATTTCAGGCCCTTGAAAAGGCCATATTAACGTCCTAACAGAGCTATTCACTTTTTAATAACTTTTATGGCATTTGGTATTCCTGTATGGCTGGTTTTGGTTCTCTGAACAAAAAACTCAGGAAGAATTCTGGAAGAGTTGATTGCTTACCTTATTAAAGGTGGTTTCCCTTGCTCAAAAGCCAGTCGTATCTGACTCTAGGTTGCAGTGCTCATCTCTGTTTCAAAGCCGAAGAGCCAGTGCTGTCAGCTGCAGACGTTTCCGTCAAGAAAATCACATTTTTTCACACTCCCGGGGTCAGGAAATTCTGTTTTTTTCACACTCCCGGTGTTAGGGAAATCACATTTTTCACACTCCCGGGGTCAGGAAAATTGGATTTTTTCACACTCCCGGGGCCAGGAAAATTGGGTTTTTTTCACACTCCCGGGGTCAGGAAAATTGGATATTTTCATACTCCCGGGGTCAGGAAAATCGCATTTTTCATACTCCCGGGGTCAGGAAAATCCAATTTTTTTCACTTTCCCAGGGTCAGGAAAATCAGATTTTTTTCATACTCCTGGGGTCAGGAAAATTGGATTTTTGTCACACTCCCGGTGTCAGGAAAATTGGATATTTTTCACACTCCTGGGGTCAAGTAAATCACATTTTTTCACACTCCCGGGGTCAGGAAAATTGGATTTTTTCACACTCCCGGGGTCAGGAAATTCTGATATTTTTCTCACACTCCCGGGGACAGGAAAATCGGATATTTTCACACTCCCGGGGTCAGGAAAATATGATTTTTGTCATACTCCCGGGGTCAGGAAAATTGGATTTTTTTCAGACTCCCGGGGTCAGGAAAATTGGATATTTTCATACTCCCGGGGTCAGGAAAATTGGATTTTTCATACTCTCGGGGTCAGGAAAATCACATTTTTCATACTCCCGGGGTCAGGAAAATCCAAATTTTTTCACTTTCCCAGTGTAGGAAAATCACATTTTTCACTCTCCCGGGGTCAGGAATATTGGGTTTTTTTCACACACCCGGGGTCAAGAAAATCACATTTTTTCACACTCCCGGGGTCAGGAAATTCTGATTTTTTTCACATTCCCGGTGTTAGGAAAATCACATTTTTCACACTCCCGGGGTCAGGAAAATTGGATTTTTTCACACTCCCGGGGTCAAGAAAATCACATTTTTTCACACTCCCGGGGTCAGGAAATTCTAATTTTTTTCACACTCCTGGTGTTAGGAAAATCACATTTTTCACACTCCCGGGGTCAGGAAAATTGGATTTTTTCACACTCCCGGGGTCAGGAGAATTTAATCTTTTTCACACTCCCGGTGTCAAGAAAATCACATTTTTTCACACTCCCGGGGTCAGGAAATTCTGATATTTTTCACACTCCCGGGTCAGGAAAATCGGATATTTTCACACTCCCGGGGTAAGGAAAATTGGATATTTTCACACTCCCTGGGTCAGGAAAATTGGATATTTTCATACTCCCGGGGTCAGGAAAATTGGATTTTTTTCACACTCCCGGGGTCAGGAAAATTGGATATTTTCATACTCCCGGGGTCAGGAAAATCACATTTTTTCACCCTACCGGGGTCAAGAAAATCACATTTTTTCACACTCCCGGGGTCAGGAAATTCTGTTTTTTTCACACTCCCGGTATTAGGGAAATCACATTTTTCACACTCCCGGGGTCAGGAAAATTGGATTTTTTCACACTCCCGGGGCCAGGAAATTCTGATATTTTTCACACTCCCAGGGTCAGGAAAATCGGATATTTTCACAATCCCGGGGTCAGGAAAATCAGATTTTTTTCATACTCCCAGGGGTCAGGAAAATTGGATTTTTTTCACACACCCAGGGTCAGGAAAATTGGATATTTTCATACTCCCGGGGTCAGGAAAATCGGATTTTTCATACTCCTGGGGTCAGGAAAATCGTATTTTTCATACTCCCGGGGTAAAGAAAAACCAAATTTTTTCACTTTCCCAGTGTTAGGAAAATCACATTTTTCACACTCCCGGGGTCAGGAAAATTGGGTTTTTTTTCACACTCCCGGGGTCAAGAAAATCACATTTTTTCACACTCCCGGGGTCAGGAAATTCTGATTTTTTTCACACTCCTGGTGTTAGGAAAATCCCATCATTCACACTCCCGGGGTCAGGAAAATTGGATTTTTTCACACTCCCGGGGTCCGGAAATTCTGATATTTTTCACACTCCTGGTGTTAGGAAAATCACATTATTCACACTCCCGGGGTCAGCAAAATTGGATTTTTTTCACACTCCCGGGGTCAGGAAAATTGGATATTTTCATACTCCCGGGGTCAAGAAAATCACATTTTTTCACACTCCCGGAGTCAGGAAAATTGGTGTTTTTCACACTCCCGGGGTCAAGAAAATCACATTTTTTCACACTCCCGGGGTCAGGTGATTCTGATTTTTTTCACACTCCCGGGGTCAGGAAAATTGGATTTTTTCACACTCCCGGGGTCAGGAGAATTTAATTTTTTTCACACTCCCGGTGTCAAGAAAATCACATTTTTTCACACTCCCGGGGTCAGGAAATTCTGATATTTTTCACACTCCCGGGTCAGGAAAATCGGATATTTTCACACTCCCGGGGTAAGGAAAATTGGATATTTTCACACTCCCTGGGTCAGGAAAATTGGATATTTTCATACTCCCGGGGTCAGGAAAATTGGATTTTTTCACACTCCCGGGGTCAGGAAAATTGGATATTTTCATACTCCCGGGGTCAGGAAAATCGCATTTTTTCACCCTACCGGGGTCAAGAAAATCACATTTTTTCACACTCCCGGGGTCAGGAAATTCTGTTTTTTTCACACTCCCGGTGTTAGGGAAATCACATTTTTCACACTCCCGGGGTCAGGAAAATTGGATTTTTTCACACTCCCGGGGCCAGGAAAATTGGGTTTTTTTCACACTCCCGGGGTCAGGAAAATTGGATATTTTCATACTCCCGGGGTCAGGAAAATCGCATTTTTCATACTCCCGGGGTCAGGAAAATCCAATTTTTTTCACTTTCCCAGGGTCAGGAAAATCAGATTTTTTTCATACTCCTGGGGTCAGGAAAATTGGATTTTTGTCACACTCCCGGTGTCAGGAAAATTGGATATTTTTCACACTCCTGGGGTCAAGTAAATCACATTTTTTCACACTCCCGGGGTCAGGAAAATTGGATTTTTTCACACTCCCGGTGTCAGGAAATTCTGATATTTTTCTCACACTCCCGGGGACAGGAAAATCGGATATTTTCACACTCCCGGGGTCAGGAAAATATGATTTTTGTCATACTCCCGGGGTCAGGAAAATTGGATTTTTTTCAGACTCCCGGGGTCAGGAAAATTGGATATTTTCATACTCCCGGGGTCAGGAAAATTGGATTTTTCATACTCTCGGGGTCAGGAAAATCACATTTTTCATACTCCCGGGGTCAGGAAAATCCAAATTTTTTCACTTTCCCAGTGTAGGAAAATCACATTTTTCACTCTCCCGGGGTCAGGAATATTGGGTTTTTTTCACACACCCGGGGTCAAGAAAATCACATTTTTTCACACTCCCGGGGTCAGGAAATTCTGATTTTTTTCACATTCCCGGTGTTAGGAAAATCACATTTTTCACACTCCCGGGGTCAGGAAAATTGGATTTTTTCACACTCCCGGGGTCAAGAAAATCACATTTTTTCACACTCCCGGGGTCAGGAAATTCTAATTTTTTTCACACTCCTGGTGTTAGGAAAATCACATTTTTCACACTCCCAGGGTCAGGAAAATTGGATTTTTTCACACTCCCGGGGTCAGGAGAATTTAATTTTTTTCACACTCCCGGGGTCAAGAAAATCACTTTTTTTCACACTCCCGGGGTCAGGAAATTCTAATTTTTTTCACACTCCCGGTGTTAGGAAAATCACATTTTTCACACTCCCGGGGTCAAGAAAATCACATTTTTTCACACTCCCGGGGTCAGGAGATTCTGATTTTCTTCACACTCCCGGGGTCAAGAAAATCACATTTTTTCACACTCCCGGGGTCAGAAAAATTGGATTTTTTTCACACTCCCGGGGTGAGGAAAATTGGGTTTTTTTCACACTCCCGGGGTCAAGAAAATCACATTTTTCACACTCCCGGGGTCAGGAGATTCTGATTTTTTTCACACGCCCATTGTTAGGGAAATCACATTTTTCACACTCCCGGGGTCAGGAAAATTGGATTTTTTCACACTCCCTGGGTCAGGAAATTCTGATATTTTTCACACTCCCAGGGACAGGAAAATCGGATATTTTCACACTCCCGGGGTCAGGAAAATCTGATTTTTTTCATATTCCCGGGGTCAGGAAATTTGGATTTTTTCACACTCCCGGGGTCAGGAAAATCGCATTTTTCATACTCCCAGGGTCAGGAAAATCGCATTTTTCATACTCCCGGGGTCAGGAAAATCCAAATTTTTTCACTTTCCCGGTGTTAGGAAAATCACATTTTTCACTCTCCCGGGGTAAAGAATATTGGGTTTTTTTCACACACCCGGGGTCAAGAAAATCACATTTTTTCACACTCTCGAGGTCAGGAAATTCTGATTTTTTTCACACTCCCGGTGTTAGGAAAATCACATTTTTCACACTCCCGGGGTCAGGAAAATTGGATTTTTTCACACTCCCGGGGTGAGGAAATTCTGATATTTTTCACACTCCCGGGGTCAGGAAAATCGGATATTTTCACACTCCCCGGGTCATGAAAATTGGATTTTTCTCACACTCCTGGGTTCAGGAAAATTGGGTTTTTTTCACACTCCCGGGGTTAGGAAAATCACATTTTTCACACTCCCGGGGTCAGGAAAATTGGATTTTTTCACACTCCCAGGGTCAGGAGAATTTAATTTTTTTCACACTCCAGGGGACAAGAAAATCACATTTTTTCACACTCCCGGGGTGAGGAAATTCTGATATTTTTCACACTCCCGGGTCAGGAAAATCAGATATTTTCACACTCCCGGGGTCAGGAAAATCAGATTTTTTTCATACTCCCGGGGTCAGGAAAATTGGATTTTTTTCACACTCCCGGGGTCAAGAAAATCACATTTTTTCACACTCCAGGTGTCAGGAAAATTGGATTTTTTTCACACTCCCGGGGTCAAGAAAATCACATTTTTTCACACTCCCGGGGTCAGGAAAATTGGATTTTTTTCACACTCCCAGGGTTTGGAAAATTGGGTTTTTTTTTCACACTCCCGGGGTCAAGAAAATCACATTTTTTCACACTCCCGGGGTCAGGAAAATCAGATTTTTTTCATACTCCCGGGGTCTGGAAAATTGGATTTTTTTCACACTCCCGGGGTCAGGAAAATTGGATATTTTCATACTCCCGGGGTCAGGAAAATCACATTTTTCATACTCCAAGGGTCAGGAAAATCCAATTTTTTTCACATTCCCGGTGTTAGGAAATTCAGATTTTTCACACTCCCGGGGTCAGGAACATTGGGATTTTTTTGATTCCATGAGTCTTGTCCAGCGTGAAAAAATCAGATTTTTCTGATGCCGTGAGTCAAGTCCAGTGTGAAAGAAAATCAGATTTTTCTGATGCCATGAGTCAAGTCCAGGGTGAAAAAAATCCGATTTTTCTGATACCGTGAGTCAAGTACAGGGTGAAAAAAATCAGATTTTCCTGATACTGTGAGTAAAGTCCAGGATGAAAAAAATCAGATTTTCCGGATACCGTGAGTCAAGTCCAGGGTGAAAAAAATCCGATTTTCTTTAATCCCGTGAGTCAAGTCCAGGGTGAAAAAAATCCGATTTTTCTGATACCGTGAGTCAAGTCCAGGGTGAAAAAAATCAGATTTTTCTGATGCCGTGAGTCAAGTCCAGAGTGAAAAAAATCAGATTTTTCTGATACCGTGAGTCAAGTCCAGGGTGAAAAAATCCCATTTTTCTGATACCGTGAGTCAAGTCCAGGGTGAAAAAAATCAGATTTTTCTGATGCCGTGAGTCACGTCCAGGGTGAAAAAAATCAGATTTTTCTGATGCCATGAGTCAAGTCCAGAGTGAAAAAAATCAGATTTTTCTGATACCGTGAGTCAAGTCCAGGGTGAAAAAATCCCATTTTTTTGATCCCGTGAGTCAAGTCCAGGGTGAAAAAAATCAGATTTTTTTGATGCCGTGAGTCAAGTCCAGGGTGAAAAAATCAGATTTTTCTGATACCGTGAGTCAAGTCCAGAGTGAAAAAAATCCGATTTTTTTGATCCCGTGAGTCAAGTCCAGGGTGAAAAAAATCAGATTTTCCTGATACCGTGAGTCAAGTCCAGGATGAAAAAAATCAGATTTTCCTGATACCGTGAGTCAAGTCCAGGGTGAAAAAAATCCGATTTTTTTGATCCCGTGAGTCAAGTCCAGGGTGAAAAAAATCAGATTTTTTTGATCCCGTGAGTCAAGTCCAGGGTGAAAAAAATCAGATTTTCCTGATACCGTGAGTCAAGTCCAGGATGAAAAAAATCAGATTTTTTTGATCCCGTGAGTCAAGTCCAGGGTGAAAAAAATCAGATTTATTTGATGCCGTGAGTCAAGTCCAGGGTGAAAAAAATCAGATTTTTCTGATACCGTGAGTCAAGTCCAGGGTGAAAAAAAGCAGATTTTCCTGATACTGTGAGTCAAGTCCAGGGTGAAAAAAATCCGTTTTTTTTTGATCCCGAGTCAAGTCCAGGGTGAAAAAAATGAGATTTTTCTGATGCCGTGAGTCAAGTCCAGGGTGAAAAAAATAAGATTTTTCTGATCCCGAGTCAAGTCCATTGTGAAAAAATCAGATTTTTTTGATCCCGAGTCAAGTCGAGGGGGAAAAAATCAGATTTTCCTGATGCCGTGAGTCAAGTCCAGGATGAAAAACATCAGATTTTCCTGATGACGTGAGTCAAGTCCAGGGTGAAAAAAATCGGATTTTTCTGATACTGTGAGTCAAGTCCAGGGTGAAAAAAATCCGATTTTTTTGATCCTGTGAGTCAAGTCCAGGGTAAAAAAAATCAGATTTTTCTGATACCGTGAGTCAAGTCCAGGGTGAAAAAAATCCCATTTTTCTGATACCGTGAGTAAAGTCCAGGGTGAAAAAAATCAGATTTTCCTGATACTGTAAGTCAAGTCCAGGGTGAAAAAAATCAGATTTTTCTGATGCCGTGAGTCAAGTCCAGGATGAAAAAAATCAGATTTTCCTGATACCGTGAGTAAAGTCCAGGATGAAAAAAATCCAATTTTTTTGATCCCGTGAGTCAAGTCCAGGGTGAAAAAAATCAGATTTTCCTGATACCGTGAGTCAAGTCCAGGATGAAAAAAATCAGATTTTTTTGATCCCGTGAGTCAAGTCCAGGGTGAAAAAAATCAGATTTATTTGATGCCGTGAGTCAGGTCCAGGGTGAAAAAAATCAGATTTTTCTGATACCGTGAGTCAAGTCCAGGGTGAAAAAAATCCAATTTTTTTGATCCCGTGAGTCAAGTCCAGGGTGAAAAAAATCAGATTTATTTGATGCCATGAGTCAAGTCCAGGGTGAAAAAAATCAGATTTTTCTGATACCGTGAGTCAAGTCCAGGGTGAAAAAAATCCGATTTTTTTGATCCCGTGAGTCAAGTCCAGGGTAAAAAAAATCAGATTTTTCTGATACCGTGAGTCAAGTCCAGGGTGAAGAAAATCCCATTTTTCTGATACCGTGAGTAAAGTCCAGGGTGAAAAAAATCAGATTTTTCTGATACTGTGAGTCAAGTCCATCTCTTGACCCAGGGAGTGTGAAAAAATGTGATTTTCTTGACCCCGGGAGTGTGAAAAAAACCCAATTTTCCTGACCCCGGGAGTGTGAAAAAAAACCAATTTTCCTGACTCCGGGAGTGTGAAAAAAATCCAATTTTCCTGACCCCGGGAGTGTGAAAATATCCAATTTTCCTGACCCCGGGAGTGTGAAAAATGTGATTTCCCTAACACCGGGAGTGTGAAAAAAATCAGAATATCCTGACCCCCGGAGTGTGAAAAAATGTGATTTTCTTGACCCCGGGAGTGTGAAAAAAATCAGAATCTCCTGACCCCGGGAGTGTGAAAAAATGTGATTTTCTTGACCCCGGGAGTGTGAAAAAAACCCAATTTTCCTCACCCCGGGAATGTAAAAAAAATCCAATTTTCCTTATCCTGGGAGTGTGAAAAAATGTGATTTTCTTGTCCCCGGGAGTGTGAAAAAACCCAATTTTCCTGACCCCAGGAGTATGAAAATATCCAATTTTCCTCACCCCCGGAATGTGAAAATATCCAATTTTCCTGACTCCGGGAGTGTGAAAAAAATCCAATTTTCCTGACCCCGGGAGTGTGAAAAAATCCAATTTTCCTGACCCCGGGAGTGTGAAAAAAATCCAATTTTCCTGACACCGGGAGTGTGAAAAAATGTGATTTTCTTGACCCCGGGAGTATGAAAAATGTGATTTTCCCCACACCGGGAGTGTGAATAAAATCAGAATTTCCTGACCCCGGGAGTGTGAAAAATGTGATTTTCCTAACACCGGGAGTGTGAAAAAAATTGGATTTTCCTGACCCCGGGAGTCTGAAAAATGCGATTTTCCTGACCCCAGGAGTATGAAAATATCCAATTTTCCTGACCCCGGGAGTGTGAAAAAAATCCAATTTTCCTGACCCCGGGAGTATGAAAAAAAATCTGATTTTCCTGACCCCGGGAGTGTGAAAATATCCGATTTTCCTGACCCGGGAGTGTGAAAAATATCAGAATTTACTGACCCCGGGAGTGTGAAAAAATGTGATTTTCTTGACCCCGGGAGTGTGAAAAAAATTAAATTCTCCTGACCCCGGGAGTGTGAAAAAATCAGAATATCCTGACCCCGGGAGTGTGAAAAAATGTGATTTTCTTGACCCCGGGAGTGTGAAAAAACCCAATTTTCTGTTATTTTTCACACTCCCGGGGTGAGGAAAATCGGATATTTTCACACTCCCGGGGTCAGGAAAATCAGATTTTTTTCATACTCCCGGGGTCAGGAAAATCACATTTTTTCACACTCCCAGGGTCAGGAAATTCTGATTTTTTTCACACTCATGGTGTTAGGTAAATCACATTTTTCACACTCCCGGGGTCAGGAAAATTAGATTTTTTCACACTCCCGGCATCAAAAAAATCACATTTGTTCACACTCCCGGGGTCAGGAAATTCTGATTTTTTTCACACTCCCGGTGTTAGGAAAATCACATTTTTCACACTCCAGGGGTCAAGAAAATCACATTTTTTCACACTCCCGGGGTCAGGAAAATAGGATTTTTTTTCACACTCCCGTGGTCAGGAAAATTGGATTTTTTTCACACTCCCGAGGTCAGTTAAATTGGATGTTTTAACACTCCCTGGGTCAGGAAAATTGGATTTTTTTCACACTCCCGGGTTCAGGAAAATTGGGATTTTTTCACACTCCCGGGGTCAAGAAAATCACATTTTTTCACACTCCCGGGTCAGGAAAATTGGATTTTTTAAACACTCTCAGGGGCAGGAAAATTGGATTTTTTTCACACTCCCGGGGTCAGGTAAATTGGGTTTTTTTCACACTCCCGGGGTCAAGAAAATCACATTTTTTCACACTCCCGGGGTCTGGAAATTCTGATTTTTTCACACTCCCGGGGTCAGGAGATTCTGATTTTTTTCACACTCCCGGGGTCAAGAAAATCACTTTTTCACACTCCCGGGGTCAGGAAATTCTAATTTTTTTCACACTCACGGTGTTAGATAAATCACATTTTTCACACTCCCGGGGTCAGGAAAATTGGATTTTTTCACACTCCCGGGGTCAGGAGAATTTAATTTTTCTCAGACTCCCGTGGTCAGGAAAATTGGATTTTTTCACACTCCCGGGGTCAGGAGAATTTAATTTTTTTCACACTCCCGGGGTCAGGAAAATTGGATATTTTCATACTCCCGGGGTCAGGAAAATCGCATTTTTTCACACTTCCGGGGTCAGGAGATTCTAATTTTTTTCACACTCCCGGGGTCAAGAAAATCACATTTTTTCACACTCCCGGGGTCAGGAAAATTGGTTTTTTTTTCACACTCCCGGGGTCAAGAAAATCACATTTTTTCACACTCCCGGGGTCAGGAAAATTGGATTTTTTTCACACTCCCGGGGTCAGGAAAATTCTGATATTTTTCACACTACCGGGGTCAGGAAAATCGGATATTTTCACACTCCCGGGGTCAGGAAAATCACATTTTTTTCACACTCCTGGGGTCAGGAAAATTGGATATTTTCATACTCCCGGGGTCAGGAAAATCGCATTTTTCATACTCCCGGGGTCAGGAAAATCAAAAAAATTTCACATTCCCGGTGTTAGGAAAATCACATTTTTCACACTCCCGGAGTCAGGAAAATTGGGTGTTTTTCACACTCCCGGGGTCAAGAAATTCTAATTTTTTCACACTCCCGGTGTTAGGAAAATCACATTTTTCACACTCCCGGAGAAGAAAAATTGGATTTTTTCACACTCCCGGGGTCAGGAGAATTTAACTTTTTTCACACTCCCGGGGTCAAGAAAATCACATTTTTTCACACTCCCGGGTCAGGAAAATTGGATTTTTTAAACACTCCCGGGGGCAGGAAAATTGGATTTTTTTCACACTCCCGGGGTCAGGAAAATTGGGTTTTTTTCACACTCCCGGAGTCAAGAAAATCACATTTTTTCACACTCCCGGGGTCAGGAAATTCAGATTTTTCACACTCCCAGGGTCAGGAGATTCTGATTTTTTTCACACTCCCGGGGAAAAAAAATCAGATTTTTTCACACTCCCGGGGTCAGGAAATTCTAATTTTTTTCACACTCACGGTGTTAGATAAATCACATTTTTCACACTCCCTGGGTCAGGAAAATTGGATTTTTTCACACTCCCGGGGTCAGGAGAATTTAATTTTTTTCAGACTCCCGGGGTCAAGAAAATCACATTTTTTCACACTCCCGGGGTCAGGAAATTCTGATATTTTTCACACTCCCGGGGTCAGGAAAATTGGATATTTTCACACTCCCGGGGTCAGGAAAATCAGATATTTTTCACACTCCCGGGGTCAGGAAAATTGGATATTTTCATACTCCCGGGGTCAGGAAAATCGCATTTTTCAAACTCCCGGGGTCAGGAAAATCAAAAAAATTTCACATTCCCGGTGTTAGGAAAATCACATTTTTCACACTCCCGGGGTCAGGAAAATTGGTTTTTTTTCACACTCCCGGGGTCAAGAAAATCACATTTTTTCACACTCCCGGGGTCAGGAAAATTGGATTTTTTTCACACTACCGGGGTCAGGAAAATTCTGATATTTTTCACACTACCGGGGTCAGGAAAATCGGGTATTTTCACACTCCCGGGGTCAGGAAAATCACATTTTTTTCACACTCCTGGGGTCAGGAAAATTGGATATTTTCATACTCCCGGGGTCAGGAAAATCGCATTTTTCATACTCCCGGGGTCAGGAAAATCAAAAAAATTTCACATTCCCGGTGTTAGGAAAATCACATTTTTCACACTCCCGGGGTCAGGAAAATTGGGTGTTTTTCACACTCCCGGGTTCAAGAAAATCACATTTTTTCACACTCCTGGGGTCAAGAAATTCTAATTTTTTCACACTCCCGGTGTTAGGAAAATCACATTTTTCACACTCCCGGAGAAGAAAAATTGGATTTTTTCACACTCCCGGGGTCAGGAGAATTTAACTTTTTTCACACTCCCGGGGTCAAGAAAATCACATTTTTTCACACTCCCGGGTCAGGAAAATTGGATTTTTTAAACACTCCCGGGGGCAGGAAAATTGGATTTTTTTCACACTCCCGGGGTCAGGAAAATTGGGTTTTTTTCACACTCCCGGAGTCAAGAAAATCACATTTTTTCACACTCCCGGGGTCAGGAAATTCTGATTTTTCACACTCCCAGGGTCAGGAGATTCTGATTTTTTTCACACTCCCGGGGAAAAAAAAATCAGATTTTTTCACACTCCCGGGGTCAGGAAATTCTAATTTTTTTCACACTCACGGTGTTAGATAAATCACATTTTTCACACTCCCTGGTTCAGGAAAATTGGATTTTTTCACACTCCCGGGGTCAGGAGAATTTAATTTTTTTCAGACTCCCGGGGTCAAGAAAATCACATTTTTTCACACTCCCGGGGTCAGGAAATTCTGATATTTTTCACACTCCCGCGGTCAGGAAAATTGGATATTTTGACACTCCCGGGGTCAGGAAAATCAGATTTTTTTCACACTCCCGGGGTCAGGAAAATTGGATATTTTCATACTCCCGGGGTCAGGAAAATCGCATTTTTCATACTCCCGGGGTCAGGAAAATCAAAAAAATTTCACATTCCCGGTGTTAGGAAAATCACATTTTTCACACTCCCGGGGTCAGGAAAATTGGATTTTTTTCACACTCCCGGGGTCAAGAAAATCACATTTTTTCACACTCCCGGGGTCAGGAGATTCTGATTTTTTCACACTCCCGGGGTCAAGAAAATCACATTTTTTCACACTCCCGGGGTCAGGAAATTCTGATATTTTTCACACTCCCGGGTCAGGAAAATCGGATATTTTCACACTCCCATGGTCAGGAAAATCGCATTTTTCATACTCCCAGGGTCAGGAAAATCCAACTTTTTTTCAAATTCCCGGTGTTAGGAAAATCCCAGGGTCAGGAAAATTGGATTTTTTTCACACTCCCAGAGTCAGGAAAATTGGTTTTTTTTTCACACTCCCGGGGTCAAGAAAATCACATTTTTTCACACTCCCGGAGTCAGGAAAATTGGTTTTTTCCACACTCCCGGTGTAGGAAAATCACATTTTTCACTCTCCCGGGGTCAGGAATATTGGGTTTTTTTCACACACCCGGGGTCAAGAAAATCACATTTTTTCACACTCCCGGGGTCAGGAAATTCTGATTTTTTTCACACTCCCGCTGTTACGAAAATCACATTTTTCACACTCCCGGGGTCAGGAAAATTGGATTTTTTCACACTCCCGGCGTGAGGAAATTCTGATATTTTTCACACTCCCGGGGTCAGGAAAATCGGATATTTTCATACTCCCGGGGTCAGGAAAATTGGATTTTTCTCACACTCCTGGGTTCAGGAAAATTGGTTTTTTTCACACTCCCGGTGTTAGGAAAATCACATTTTTCACACTCCCGGGGTCAGGAAAATTGGATTTTTTTCACACTCCCGGGGTCAGGATAATTTAATTTTTTTCACACTCCAGGAGTCAAGAAAATCACATTTTTTCACACTCCCGGGGTCAGAAAATTCTGATATTTTTCACACTCCCGGGTCAGGAAAATCGCATTTTTCACATTCCCGGGGTCAGGAAAATCAGATTTTTTTTCATACTCCCAGGGTCAGGAAAATTGGATTTTTTTCACACTCCCGGGGTCAGGAAAATTTGATATTTTCATACTCCCGGGGTCAGGAAAATCGCATTTTTCAGACTCCCGGGGTCAGGAAAATCCAATTTTTTTCACACTCCCGGTGTTAGGAAAATCACATTTTTCACACTCCTGGGGTCAGGAAAATTGGATTTTATTCACACTCCCGGGGTCAGGAGAATTTAATTTTTTTCACACTCCCGGGGTCAAGAAAATCACATTTTTTCACACTCCCGGTGTCAGGAAAATTGGATTTTTTTCACACTCCCGGGGTCAGGAAAATTGGATTTTTTCACACTCCCGCGGTATGGAAAATTGGATTTTTTTCACACTCCCGGAGTCAGGAAAATTGGATATTTTCACATTCCCGGGGTCAGGAAAATTGGATATTTTCATACTCCTGGGGTCAGGAAAATTGGGTTTTTTCACACTCCCGGGGAAAGAAAATCACATTTTTTCACACTCCCGGGATAAGGAAAATTGGATTTTTTTTACATTCCCGGGGTGAGGAAAATTGGGGTTTTTTCACACACCTGGGGTCAGGAATATTGGTTTTTTTTGCACACACCTGGGGTCAGGAAATTCTGATATTTTTCACACTCCCGGGTCAGGAAAATCGGATATTTTCACACTCCCATGGTCAGGAAAATCGCATTTTTCATACTCCCAGGGTCAGGAAAATCCAACTTTTTTTCAAATTCCCGGTGTTAGGAAAATCCCAGGGTCAGGAAAATTGGATTTTTTTCACACTCCCGGAGTCAGGAAAATTGGTTTTTTCCACACTCCCGGTGTAGGAAAATCACATTTTTCACTCTCCCGGGGTCAGGAATATTGGGTTTTTTTCACACACCCGGGGTCAAGAAAATCACATTTTTTCACACTCCCGGGGTCAGGAAATTCTGATTTTTTTCACACTCCCGCTGTTACGAAAATCACATTTTTCACACTCCCGGGGTCAGGAAAATTGGCTTTTTTTACACTCCCGGCGTGAGGAAATTCTGATATTTTTCACACTCCCGGGGTCAGGAAAATCGGATATTTTCACACTCCCGGGGTCAGGAAAATTGGATTTTTCTCACACTCTTGGGTTCAGGAAAATTGGTTTTTTTCACACTCCCGGGGTCAGGAAAATCGGATATTTTCACACTCCCGGGGTCAGGAAAATTGGATTTTTCTCACACTCCTGGGTTCAGGAAAATTGGGTTTTTTTTCACACTCCCGGTGTTAGGAAAATCACATTTTTTCACACTCCCAGGGTCAGGAGAATTTAATTTTGTTTCACACTCCAGGGGAAAAGAAAATCACATTTTTTCACAATCCCGGGGTCAGGAAATTCTGATATTTTTCACACTCCCGGGTCAGGAAAATCGGATATTTTCACACTCCCGGGGTCAGGAAAATCAGGTTTTTTTCATACTCCCGGGGTCAGGAAAATTGGATTTTTTTCACACTCCCGGGGTCAAGAAAATCACATTTTTTCACACTCCCAGGGTCAGGAAAATTGGATTTTTTTCACACTCCCAGGGTGAGGAAAATTGGGTTTTTTTCACACTCCCGGGGTCAAGAAAATCACATTTTTTCACACTCCCGGGGTCAGGAAAATCAGATTTTTTTCATACTCCCGGGGTCAGGAAAATTGGATTTTTTTCACACTCCCGGGGTCAGGAAAATTGGATATTTTCATACTCCCGGGGTCAGGAAAATCACATTTTTCAGACTCCCGGGGTCAGGAAAATCACATTTTTCATACTCCAGGGGTCAGGAAAATCCAATTTTTTTCACATTCCCGGTGTTAGGAAATTCAGATTTTTCACACTCCCGGGGTCAGGAACATTGGGGTTTTTTTCACACTCCCGGGGTCAGGAAAATTGGATTTTTCTCACACTCCTGGGTTCAGAAAAATTGGGTTTTTTTTCACACTCCCGGTGTTAGGAAAATCACATTTTTCACACTCCCGGAGTCAGGAAAATTGGATTTTTTCACAATCCCAGAGTCAGGAGAATTTAATTTTTTTCACACTCCAGGGGTCAAGAAAATCACATTTTTTCACACTCCCGGGGTCAGGAAATTCTGATATTTTTCACACTCCCGGGTCAGGAAAATTGGATTTTTCACACTCCCGGGGTCAGGAAAATTGGATATTTTCATACTCCCGGGGTCAGGAAAATCGCATTTTTCAGACTCCTGGGGTCAGGAAAATCGCATTTTTCATACTCCCAGGGTCAGGAAAATCCAATTTTTTTCACACTCCCGGGGTCAAGAAAATCACATTTTTTCACACTCCCGGGGTCAAGAAAATCACATTTTTTCACACTCCCTGGGTCAGGAAATTCCGATTTTTTTTCATACTCCCGGTGTTAGGGAAATCACATTTTTCAGACTCCCGGGGTCAGGAAAATCACATTTTTCATACTCCCGGGTCAGGAAAATCCAATTTTTTTCACATTCCTGGTGTTAGGAAATTCAGATTTTTCACACTCCCGGGGTCAGGAAAATTGGAGTTTTTTCACACTCCTGGGTTCAGGAAAATCGCATTTTTCATACTCCCAGGGTCAGGAAAATCACATTTTTCATACTCCCGGGGTCAGGAAATCCAAATTTTTTCACTTTCCCGGTGTTAGGAAAATCACATTTTTCACTCTCCCGGGGTCAGGAATATTGGGGTTTTTTTCACACACCCGGTGTTAGGAAAATCACATTTTTCACACTCCCGGGGTCAGGAAAATAGGATTTTTTCACACTCCCGGGGTGAGGAAAATTGGATTTTTCTCACACTCCTGGGTTCAGGAAAATTGGGTTTTTTTTCACACTCCCGGTGTTAGGAAAATCACATTTTTTCACACTCCCAGGGTCAGGAGAATTTAATTTTTTTCACACTCCAGGGGACAAGAAAATCACATTTTTTCACACTCCCGGGGTCAGGAAATTCTGATATTTTTCACACTCCAGGGTCAGGAAAATTGGATATTTTCACACTCCAGGGGTCAGGAAAATCAGATTTTTTTCATACTCCCGGGGTCAGGAAAATTGGATTTTTTTCACACTCCCAGGGTCAAGAAAATCACATTTTTCACACTCCCGGTGTCAGGAAAATTGGATTTTTTTCACACTTCCTGGGTCAAGAAAATCACATTTTTTCACACTCCCGGGGTCAGGAAAATTGGATTTTTTTCACACTCCCAGGGTTTGGAAAATTGGGTTTTTTTTCACACTCCCGGGGTCAAGAAAATCACATTTTTTCACACTCCCGGGGTCAGGAAAATCAGATTTTTTTCATACTCCCGGGGTCAGGAAAATTGGATTTTTTTCACACTCCCGGGGTCAGGAAAATTGGATATTTTCATACTCCCGGGGTCAGGAAAATCACATTTTTCAGACTCCCGGGGTCAGGAAAATCACATTTTTCATACTCCAAGGGTCAGGAACATTGGGGTTTTTTTCACACTCCCAGGGTCAGGAAAATTGGATTTTTCTCACACTCCTGGGTTCAGAAAAATTGGGTTTTTTTCACACTCCCGGTGTTAGGAAAATCACATTTTTCACACTCCCGGAGTCAGGAAAATTGGATTTTTTCACACTCCCAGGGTCAGGAGAATTTAATTTTTTTCACACTCCAGGGTTCAAGAAAATCACATTTTTTCACACTCCCGGGGTCAGGAAATTCTGATATTTTTCACACTCCCGGGTCAGGAAAATTGGATTTTTTCACACTCCCGGGGTCAGGAAAATTGGATATTTTCATACTCCCGGGGTCAGGAAAATCGCATTTTTCACACTCCCGGTGTCAGGAAAATTGGATTTTTTTCACACTTCCTGGGTCAAGAAAATCACATTTTTTCACACTCCCGGGGTCAGGAAAATTGGATTTTTTTCACACTCCCAGGGTTTGGAAAATTGGGTTTTTTTTCACACTCCCGGGGTCAAGAAAATCACATTTTTTCACACTCCCGGGGTCAGGAAAATCAGATTTTTTTCATACTCCCGGGG
Organism: Bradypodion ventrale; assembly: GCA_035047345.1. Taxonomy (NCBI): domain Eukaryota; kingdom Metazoa; phylum Chordata; class Lepidosauria; order Squamata; family Chamaeleonidae; genus Bradypodion; species Bradypodion ventrale. The sequence continues at coordinate 113,538,827 of JAWDJE010000005.1, read as the reverse complement.
TCAGGAAAATTGGATTTTTTTCACACTCCCGGGGTCAGGAAAATTGGATATTTTCATACTCCCGGGGTCAGGAAAATCACATTTTTCAGACTCCCGGGGTCAGGAAAATCACATTTTTCATACTCCAAGGGTCAGGAAAATCCAATTTTTTTCACATTCCCGGTGTTAGGAAATTCAGATTTTTCACACTCCCGGGGTCAGGAACATTGGGGTTTTTTTCACACTCCCAGGGTCAGGAAAATTGGATTTTTCTCACACTCCTGGGTTCAGAAAAATTGGGTTTTTTTTCACACTCCCGGTGTTAGGAAAATCACATTTTTCACACTCCCGGAGTCAGGAAAATTGGATTTTTTCACACTCCCAGGGTCAGGAGAATTTAATTTTTTTCACACTCCAGGGGTCAAGAAAATCACATTTTTTCACACTCCCGGGGTCAGGAAATTCTGATATTTTTCACACTCCCGGGTCAGGAAAATTGGATTTTTTCACACTCCCGGGGTCAGGAAAATTGGATATTTTCATACTCCCGGGGTCAGGAAAATCGCATTTTTCAGACCCCTGGGGTCAGGAAAATCGCATTTTTCTTACTCCCAGGGTCAGGAAAATCCAATTTTTTTCACACTCCCGGGGTCAAGAAAATCACATTTTTTTACACTCCCGGGGTCAAGAAAATCACATTTTTTCACACTCCCGGGGTCAAGAAAATCACATTTTTTCACACTCCCGGGGTCAGCAAATTCTGTTTTTTTCACACTCCCGGTGTTAGGGAAATCACGTTTTTCACACTCCCGGGGTCAGGAAAATTGGATTTTTTCACACTCCCGGGGCCAGGAAATTCTGATATTTTTCACACTCCCGGGGTCAGGAAAATCGGATATTTTCACACTCCCGGGGTCAGGAAAATCAGATTTTTTTCATACTCCCCGGCGTCAGGAAAATTTATTTTTTTTCACACACCCGGGGTCAGGAAAATTGGATATTTTCCTACTCCCGGGGTCAGGAAAATCGGATTTTTCATACTCCTGGGGTCAGGAAAATCGCATTTTTCATACTCCCGGGGTCAAGAAAAACCAAATTTTTTCACTTTCCCGGTGTTAGGACAATCACATTTTTCACACTCCCGGGGTCAGGAAAATTGGGTTTTTTTCACACTCCCGGGGTCAAGAAAATCACATATTTTCACACTCCCGGGGTCACGAAATTCTGATTTTTTTCACACTCCTGGTGTTAGGAAAATCCCATTATTCACACTCCCGGGGTCAGGAAAATTGGATTTTTTCACACTCCCGGGGTCAGGAAATTCTGATATTTTTCACACTCCTGGTGTTAGGAAAATCACATTATTCACACTCCCGGGGTCAGGAAAATTGGATTTTTTTCACACCCCCGGGGTCAGGAAAATTGGATATTTTCATACTCCCGGGGTCAGGAAAATCGCATTTTTCATACTCCCGGGGTCAGGAAAATTGCATTTTTCATACTCCCGGGGTCAGGAAAATCCAATTTTTTTCACTTTCCCGGTGTCAGGAAAATCAAATTTATCACACTCCCGGGGTCAGGAATATTGGTTTTTTTTCACACACCTGGGGTCAAGAAAAGCACATTTTTTCACACTCCCAGGGTCAGGAAATTCTGATATTTTTCACACTCCCGGGGTCAGGAAAATCGGATATTTTCACACTCCCGGGGTCAGGAAAATTGGATTGTTTTTTCACACTCCCGGAGTCAGGAAGATTGGTTTTTTTCACACTCTTTGGGTCAAGAAAATCACATTTTTTCACACTCCCGGAGTCCGGAAAATTGGTTTTTTTCACACTCCCGGGGTCAAGAAAATCACATTTTTTCACACTCCCGGAGTCAGGAAAATTGGTGTTTTTCACACTCCCGGGGTCAAGAAAATCACATTTTTTCACATTCCCGGGGTCAGGTGATTCTGATTTTTTTCACACTCCCGGGGTCAGGAAAATTGGATTTTTTCACACTCCCGGGGTCAGGAGAATTTAATTTTTTTCACACTCCCGGTGTCAAGAAAATCACATTTTTCCACACTCCCGGGGTCAGGAAATTCTGATATTTTTCACACTCCCGGGTCAGGAAAATCGGATATTTTCACACTCCCGGGGTAAGGAAAATTGGATATTTTCACACTCCCTGGGTCAGGAAAATTGGATATTTTCATACTCCCGGGGTCAGGAAAATTGGATTTTTTTCACACTCCCGGGGTCAGGAAAATTGGATATTTTCATACTCCCGGGGTCAGGAAAATCACATTTTTTCACCCTACCGGGGTCAAGAAAATCACATTTTTTCACACTCCCGGGGTCAGGAAATTCTGTTTTTTTCACACTCCCGGTGTTAGGGAAATCACATTTTTCACACTCCCGGGGTCAGGAAAATTGGATTTTTTCACACTCCCGGGGCCAGGAAATTCTGATATTTTTCACACTCCCAGGGTCAGGAAAATCGGATATTTTCACAATCCCGGTGTCAGGAAAATCAGATTTTTTTCATACTCCCAGGGGTCAGGAAAATTGGATTTTTTTCACACACCCAGGGTCAGGAAAATTGGATATTTTCATACTCCCGGGGTCAGGAAAATCGGATTTTTCATACTCCTGGGGTCAGGAAAATCGTATTTTTCATACTCCCGGGGTCAAGAAAAACCAAATTTTTTCACTTTCCCAGTGTTAGGAAAATCACATTTTTCACACTCCCGGGGTCAGGAAAATTGGGGTTTTTTTCACACTCCCGGGGTCAAGAAAATCACATTTTTTCACACTCCCGGGGTCAGGAAATTCTGATTTTTTTCACACTCCTGGTGTTAGGAAAATCCCATCATTCACACTCCCGGGGTCAGGAAAATTGGATTTTTTCACACTCCCGGGGTCCGGAAATTCTGATATTTTTCACACTCCTGGTGTTAGGAAAATCACATTATTCACACTCCCGGGGTCAGCAAAATTGGATTTTTTTCACACTCCCGGGGTCAGGAAAATTGGATATTTTCATACTCCCGGGGTCAAGAAAATCACATTTTTTCACACTCCCGGAGTCAGGAAAATTGGTGTTTTTCACACTCCCGGGGTCAAGAAAATCACATTTTTTCACACTCCCGGGGTCAGGTGATTCTGATTTTTTTCACACTCCCGGGGTCAGGAAAATTGGATTTTTTCACACTCCCGGGGTCAGGAGAATTTAATTTTTTTCACACTCCCGGTGTCAAGAAAATCACATTTTTTCACACTCCCGGGGTCAGGAAATTCTGATATTTTTCACACTCCCGGGTCAGGAAAATCGGATATTTTCACACTCCCGGGGTAAGGAAAATTGGATATTTTCACACTCCCTGGGTCAGGAAAATTGGATATTTTCATACTCCCGGGGTCAGGAAAATTGGATTTTTTCACACTCCCGGGGTCAGGAAAATTGGATATTTTCATACTCCCGGGGTCAGGAAAATCGCATTTTTTCACCCTACCGGGGTCAAGAAAATCACATTTTTTCACACTCCCGGGGTCAGGAAATTCTGTTTTTTTCACACTCCCGGTGTTAGGGAAATCACATTTTTCACACTCCCGGGGTCAGGAAAATTGGATTTTTTCACACTCCCGGGGCCAGGAAAATTGGGTTTTTTTCACACTCCCGGGGTCAGGAAAATTGGATATTTTCATACTCCCGGGGTCAGGAAAATCGCATTTTTCATACTCCCGGGGTCAGGAAAATCCAATTTTTTTCACTTTCCCAGGGTCAGGAAAATCAGATTTTTTTCATACTCCTGGGGTCAGGAAAATTGGATTTTTGTCACACTCCCGGTGTCAGGAAAATTGGATATTTTTCACACTCCTGGGGTCAAGTAAATCACATTTTTTCACACTCCCGGGGTCAGGAAAATTGGATTTTTTCACACTCCCGGGGTCAGGAAATTCTGATATTTTTCTCACACTCCCGGGGACAGGAAAATCGGATATTTTCACACTCCCGGGGTCAGGAAAATATGATTTTTGTCATACTCCCGGGGTCAGGAAAATTGGATATTTTCATACTCCCGGGGTCAGGAAAATTGGATTTTTCATACTCTCGGGGTCAGGAAAATCACATTTTTCATACTCCCGGGGTCAGGAAAATCCAAATTTTTTCACTTTCCCAGTGTAGGAAAATCACATTTTTCACTCTCCCGGGGTCAGGAATATTGGGTTTTTTTCACACACCCGGGGTCAAGAAAATCATATTTTTTCACACTCCCGGGGTCAGGAAATTCTGATTTTTTTCACATTCCCGGTGTTAGGAAAATCACATTTTTCACACTCCCGGGGTCAGGAAAATTGGATTTTTTCACACTCCCGGGGTCAAGAAAATCACATTTTTTCACACTCCCGGGGTCAGGAAATTCTAATTTTTTTCACACTCCTGGTGTTAGGAAAATCACATTTTTCACACTCCCGGGGTCAAGAAAATCACTTTTTTTCACACTCCCGGGGTCAGGAAATTCTAATTTTTTTCACACTCCCGGTGTTAGGAAAATCACATTTTTCACACTCCCGGGGTCAAGAAAATCACATTTTTTCACACTCCCGGGGTCAGGAGATTCTGATTTTCTTCACACTCCCGGGGTCAAGAAAATCACATTTTTTCACACTCCCGGGGTCAGGAAAATTGGATTTTTTTCACACTCCCGGGGTGAGGAAAATTGGGGTTTTTTCACACTCCCGGGGTCAAGAAAATCACATTTTTCACACTCCCGGGGTCAGGAGATTCTGATTTTTTTCACACGCCCATTGTTAGGGAAATCACATTTTTCACACTCCCGGGGTCAGGAAAATTGGATTTTTTCACACTCCCTGGGTCAGGAAATTCTGATATTTTTCACACTCCCAGGGACAGGAAAATCGGATATTTTCACACTCCCGGGGTCAGGAAAATCTGATTTTTTTCATATTCCCGGGGTCAGGAAATTTGGATTTTTTTCACACTCCCGGGGTCAGGAAAATCGCATTTTTCATACTCCCAGGGTCAGAAAAATCGCATTTTTCATACTCCCGGGGTCAGGAAAATCCAAATTTTTTCACTTTCCCGGTGTTAGGAAAATCACATTTTTCACTCTCCCGGGGTAAAGAATATTGGGTTTTTTTCACACACCCGGGGTCAAGAAAATCACATTTTTTCACACTCCCGAGGTCAGGAAATTCTGATTTTTTTCACACTCCCGGTGTTAGGAAAATCACATTTTTCACACTCCCGGGGTCAGGAAAATTGGATTTTTTCACACTCCCGGGGTCAGGAAATTCTGATATTTTTCACACTCCCGGGGTCAGGAAAATCGGATATTTTCACACTCCCCGGGTCATGAAAATTGGATTTTTCTCACACTCCTGGGTTCAGGAAAATTGGGTTTTTTTCACACTCCCGGGGTTAGGAAAATCACATTTTTCACACTCCCGGGGTCAGGAAAATTGGATTTTTTCACACTCCCAGGGTCAGGAGAATTTAATTTTTTTCACACTCCAGGGGACAAGAAAATCACATTTTTTCACACTCCCGGGGTGAGGAAATTCTGATATTTTTCACACTCCCGGGTCAGGAAAATCAGATATTTTCACACTCCCGGGGTCAGGAAAATCAGATTTTTTTCATACTCCCGGGGTCAGGAAAATTGGATTTTTTTCACACTCCCGGGGTCAAGAAAATCACATTTTTTCACACTCCAGGTGTCAGGAAAATTGGATTTTTTTCACACTCCCGGGGTCAAGAAAATCACATTTTTTCACACTCCCGGGGTCAGGAAAATTGGATTTTTTTCACACTCCCAGGGTTTGGAAAATTGGATTTTTTTCACACTCCCGGGGTCAGGAAAATTGGATATTTTCATACTCCCGGGGTCAGGAAAATCACATTTTTCATACTCCAAGGGTCAGGAAAATCCAATTTTTTTCACATTCCCGGTGTTAGGAAATTCAGATTTTTCACACTCCCGGGGTCAGGAACATTGGGATTTTTTTGATTCCATGAGTCTTGTCCAGCGTGAAAAAATCAGATTTTTCTGATGCCGTGAGTCAAGTCCAGTGTGAAAGAAAATCAGATTTTTCTGATGCCGTGAGTCAAGTCCAGGGTGAAAAAAATCCGATTTTTCTGATACCGTGAGTCAAGTACAGGGTGAAAAAAATCAGATTTTCCTGATACTGTGAGTAAAGTCCAGGATGAAAAAAATCAGATTTTCCGGATACCGTGAGTCAAGTCCAGGGTGAAAAAAATCCGATTTTCTTTAATCCCGTGAGTCAAGTCCAGGGTGAAAAAAATCAGATTTTTCTGATGCCGTGAGTCAAGTCCAGAGTGAAAAAAATCAGATTTTTCTGATACCGTGAGTCAAGTCCAGGGTGAAAAAATCCCATTTTTCTGATACCGTGAGTCAAGTCCAGGGTGAAAAAAATCAGATTTTTCTGATGCCGTGAGTCACGTCCAGGGTGAAAAAAATCAGATTTTTCTGATGCCATGAGTCAAGTCCAGAGTGAAAAAAATCAGATTTTTCTGATACCGTGAGTCAAGTCCAGGGTGAAAAAATCCCATTTTTTTGATCCCGTGAGTCAAGTCCAGGGTGAAAAAAATCAGATTTTTTTGATGCCGTGAGTCAAGTCCAGGGTGAAAAAATCAGATTTTTCTGATACCGTGAGTCAAGTCCAGAGTGAAAAAAATCCGATTTTTTTGATCCCGTGAGTCAAGTCCAGGGTGAAAAAAATCAGATTTTCCTGATACCGTGAGTCAAGTCCAGGATGAAAAAAATCCAATTTTTTTGATCCCGTGAGTCAAGTCCAGGGTGAAAAAAATCAGATTTTCCTGATACCGTGAGTCAAGTCCAGGATGAAAAAAATCAGATTTTTTTGATCCCGTGAGTCAAGTCCAGGGTGAAAAAAATCAGATTTATTTGATGCCGTGAGTCAAGTCCAGGGTGAAAAAAATCAGATTTTTCTGATACCGTGAGTCAAGTCCAGGGTGAAAAAAAGCAGATTTTCCTGATACTGTGAGTCAAGTCCAGGGTGAAAAAAATCCGTTTTTTTTTGATCCCGAGTCAAGTCCAGGGTGAAAAAAATGAGATTTTTCTGATGCCGTGAGTCAAGTCCAGGGTGAAAAAAATAAGATTTTTCTGATCCCGAGTCAAGTCCATTGTGAAAAAATCAGATTTTTTTGATCCCGAGTCAAGTCGAGGGGGAAAAAAATCAGATTTTCCTGATGCCGTGAGTCAAGTCCAGGATGAAAAACATCAGATTTTCCTGATGACGTGAGTCAAGTCCAGGGTGAAAAAAATCCAATTTTTTTGATCCCGTGAGTCAAGTCCAGGGTGAAAAAAATCAGAGTTTTTTGATGCCGTGAGTCAAGTCCAGGGTGAAAAAAATCGGATTTTTCTGATACTGTGAGTCAAGTCCAGGGTGAAAAAAATCCGATTTTTTTGATCCCGTGAGTCAAGTCCAGGGTGAAAAAAATCAGATTTATTTGATGCCGTGAGTCAGGTCCAGGGTGAAAAAAATCAGATTTTTCTGATACCGTGAGTCAAGTCCAGGGTGAAAAAAATCCAATTTTTTGATCCCGTGTGTCAAGTCCAGGGTGAAAAAAATCAGATTTATTTGATGCCGTGAGTCAAGTCCAGGGTGAAAAAAATCAGATTTTTCTGATACCGTGAGTCAAGTCCAGGGTGAAAAAAATCCGATTTTTTTGATCCCGTGAGTCAAGTCCAGGGTAAAAAAAATCAGATTTTTCTGATACCGTGAGTCAAGTCCAGGGTGAAGAAAATCCCATTTTTCTGATACCGTGAGTAAAGTCCAGGGTGAAAAAAATCAGATTTTTCTGATACTGTGAGTCAAGTCCATCTCTTGACCCAGGGAGTGTGAAAAAATGTGATTTTCTTGACCCCGGGAGTGTGAAAAAAACCCAATTTTCCTGACCCCGGGAGTGTGAAAAAAAACCAATTTCCCTGACTCCGGGAGTGTGAAAAAAATCCAATTTTCCTGACCCCGGGAGTGTGAAAATATCCAATTTTCCTGACCCCGGGAGTGTGAAAAATATCAGAATTTCCTGACCCCGGGAGTGTGAAAAAATCCAATTTTCCTGACCCCAGGAGTGAGAAAAATCTGATTTTCCTGACCCCGGGAGTGTGAAAAATATCAGAATTTCCTGACCCCGGGAGTGTGAAAAAATCCAATTTTCCTGACCCCGGGAGTGTGAAAAATGTGATTTTCCTAACACCGGGAGTGTGAAAAAAATCAGAATTTCCTGACCCCGGGAGTGTGAAAAAATGTGATTTTCTTGACCCCGGGAGTGTGAAAAAAGTGATTTTCCTAACACCGGGAAAGTGAAAAAATTTGGATTTTCCTGACCCCGGGAGTATGAAAAATGCGATTTTCCTAACACCGGGAGTGTGAAAAAAATCAGAATTTCCTGACCCCGGGAGTGTGAAAAAATGTGATTTTCTTGACCCTGGGAGTGTGAAAAAAGTGATTTTCCTAACACCGGGAAAGTGAAAAAATTTGGATTTTCCTGACCCCGGGAGTATGAAAAATGCGATTTTCCTGACCCCAGGAGTGTGAAAAAAACCCAATTTTCCTGACCCCGGGAGTGTGAAAAAAAACCAATTTTCCTGACTCCGGGAGTGTGAAAAAAATCCAATTTTCCTGACCCCGGGAGTGTGAAAATATCCAATTTTCCTGACCCCGGGAGTGTGAAAAAAAACCAATTTCCCTGACTCCGGGAGTGTGAAAAAAATCCAATTTTCCTGACCCCGGGAGTGTGAAAATATCCAATTTTCCTGACCCCGGGAGTGTGAAAAATATCAGAATTTCCTGACCCCGGGAGTGTGAAAAAATCCAATTTTCCTGACCCCAGGAGTGAGAAAAATCTGATTTTCCTGACCCCGGGAGTGTGAAAAATATCAGAATTTCCTGACCCCGGGAGTGTGAAAAAATCCAATTTTCCTGACCCCGGGAGTGTGAAAAATGTGATTTTCCTAACACCGGGAGTGTGAAAAAAATCAGAATTTCCTGACCCCGGGAGTGTGAAAAAATGTGATTTTCTTGACCCCGGGAGTGTGAAAAAAGTGATTTTCCTAACACCGGGAAAGTGAAAAAATTTGGATTTTCCTGACCCCGGGAGTATGAAAAATGCGATTTTCCTAACACCGGGAGTGTGAAAAAAATCAGAATTTCCTGACCCCGGGAGTGTGAAAAAATGTGATTTTCTTGACCCTGGGAGTGTGAAAAAAGTGATTTTCCTAACACCGGGAAAGTGAAAAAATTTGGATTTTCCTGACCCCGGGAGTATGAAAAATGCGATTTTCCTGACCCCAGGAGTGTGAAAAAAACCCAATTTTCCTGACCCCGGGAGTGTGAAAAAAAACCAATTTTCCTGACTCCGGGAGTGTGAAAAAAATCCAATTTTCCTGACCCCGGGAGTGTGAAAATATCCAATTTTCCTGACCCCGGGAGTGTGAAAAATATCAGAATTTCCTGACCCCGGGAGTGTGAAAAAATCCAATTTTCCTGACCCCGGGAGTGTGAAAAATGTGATTTCCCTAACACCGGGAGTGTGAAAAAAATCAGAATATCCTGACCCCCGGAGTGTGAAAAAATGTGATTTTCTTGACCCCGGGAGTGTGAAAAAAATCAGAATCTCCTGACCCCGGGAGTGTGAAAAAATGTGATTTTCTTGACCCCGGGAGTGTGAAAAAAACCCAATTTTCCTCACCCCGGGAATGTAAAAAAAATCCAATTTTCCTTATCCTGGGAGTGTGAAAAAATGTGATTTTCTTGTCCCCGGGAGTGTGAAAAAACCCAATTTTCCTGACCCCAGGAGTATGAAAATATCCAATTTTCCTCACCCCGGGAATGTGAAAATATCCAATTTTCCTGACTCCGGGAGTGTGAAAAAAATCCAATTTTCCTGACCCCGGGAGTGTGAAAAAATCCAATTTTCCTGACACCGGGAGTGTGAAAAAATGTGATTTTCTTGACCCCGGGAGTATGAAAAATGTGATTTTCCCCACACCGGGAGTGTGAATAAAATCAGAATTTCCTGACCCCGGGAGTGTGAAAAATGTGATTTTCCTAACACCGGGAGTGTGAAAAAAATTGGATTTTCCTGACCCCAGGAGTATGAAAATATCCAATTTTCCTGACCCCGGGAGTGTGAAAAAAATCCAATTTTCCTGACCCCGGGAGTATGAAAAAAAATCTGATTTTCCTGACCCCGGGAGTGTGAAAATATCCGATTTTCCTGACCCGGGAGTGTGAAAAATATCAGAATTTACTGACCCCGGGAGTGTGAAAAAATGTGATTTTCTTGACCCCTGGAGTGTGAAAAAAATTAAATTCTCCTGACCCCGGGAGTGTGAAAAAATCAGAATTTCCTGACCCCGGGAGTGTGAAAAAATGTGATTTTCTTGACCCCGGGAGTGTGAAAAAACCCAATTTTCTGTTATTTTTCACACTCCCGGGGTGAGGAAAATCGGATATTTTCACACTCCCGGGGTCAGGAAAATCAGATTTTTTTCATACTCCCGGGGTCAGGAAAATCACATTTTTTCACACTCCCAGGGTCAGGAAATTCTGATTTTTTTCACACTCATGGTGTTAGGTAAATCACATTTTTCACACTCCCGGGGTCAGGAAAATTGGATTTTTTCACACTCCCGGCATCAAGAAAATCACATTTGTTCACACTCCCGGGGTCAGGAAATTCTGATTTTTTTCACACTCCCGGTGTTAGGAAAATCACATTTTTCACACTCCAGGGGTCAAGAAAATCACATTTTTTCACACTCCCGGGGTCAGGAAAATAGGATTTTTTTTCACACTCCCGTGGTCAGGAAAATTGGATTTTTTTCACACTCCCGAGGTCAGTTAAATTGGATGTTTTAACACTCCCTGGGTCAGGAAAATTGGATTTTTTTCACACTCCCAGGTTCAGGAAAATTGGGATTTTTTCACACTCCCGGGGTCAAGAAAATCACATTTTTTCACACTCCCGGGTCAGGAAAATTGGATTTTTTAAACACTCTCGGGGGCAGGAAAATTGGATTTTTTTCACACTCCCGGGGTCAGGTAAATTGGGTTTTTTTCACACTCCCGGGGTCAAGAAAATCACATTTTTTCACACTCCCGGGGTCTGGAAATTCTGATTTTTTCACACTCCCGGGGTCAGGAGATTCTGATTTTTTTCACACTCCCGGGGTCAAGAAAATCACATTTTTTCACACTCCCGGGGTCAGGAAATTCTAATTTTTTTCACACTCACGGTGTTAGATAAATCACATTTTTCACACTCCCGGGGTCAGGAAAATTGGATTTTTTCACACTCCCGGGGTCAGGAGAATTTAATTTTTCTCAGACTTCCGTGGTCAGGAAAATTGGATTTTTTCACACTCCCGGGGTCAGGAGAATTTAATTTTTTTCACACTCCCGGGGTCAGGAAAATTGGATATTTTCATACTCCCGGGGTCAGGAAAATCGCATTTTTTCACACTTCCGGGGTCAGGAGATTCTAATTTTTTTCACACTCCCGGGGTCAAGAAAATCACATTTTTTCACACTCCCGGGGTCAGGAAAATTGGTTTTTTTTCACACTCCCGGGGTCAAGAAAATCACATTTTTTCACACTCCCGGGGTCAGGAAAATTGGATTTTTTTCACACTCCCGGGGTCAGGAAAATCGGATATTTTCACACTCCCGGGGTCAGGAAAATCACATTTTTTTCACACTCCTGGGGTCAGGAAAATTGGATATTTTCATACTCCCGGGGTCAGGAAAATCGCATTTTTCATACTCCCGGGGTCAGGAAAATCAAAAAAATTTCACATTCCCGGTGTTAGGAAAATCACATTTTTCACACTCCCGGGGTCAGGAAAATTGGGTGTTTTTCACACTCCCGGGGTCAAGAAAATCAAATTTTTTCACACTCCTGGGGTCAAGAAATTCTAATTTTTTCACACTCCCGGTGTTAGGAAAATCACATTTTTCACACTCCCGGAGAAGAAAAATTGGATTTTTTCACACTCCCGGGGTCAGGAGAATTTAACTTTTTTCACACTCCCGGGGTCAAGAAAATCACATTTTTTCACACTCCCGGGTCAGGAAAATTGGGTTTTTTTCACACTCCCGGAGTCAAGAAAATCACATTTTTTCACACTCCCGGGGTCAGGAAATTCTGATTTTTCACACTCCCAGGGTCAGGAGATTCTGATTTTTTTCACACTCCCGGGGAAAAAAAATCAGATTTTTTCACACTCCCGGGGTCAGGAAATTCTAATTTTTTTCACACTCACGGTGTTAGATAAATCACATTTTTCACACTCCCTGGGTCAGGAAAATTGGATTTTTTCACACTCCCGGGGTCAGGAGAATTTAATTTTTTTCAGACTCCCGGGGTCAAGAAAATCACATTTTTTCACACTCCCGGGGTCAGGAAATTCTGATATTTTTCACACTCCCGGGGTCAGGAAAATTGGATATTTTCACACTCCCGGGGTCAGGAAAATCAGATTTTTTTCACACTCCCGGGGTCAGGAAAATTGGATATTTTCATACTCCCGGGGTCAGGAAAATCGCATTTTTCAAACTCCCGGGGTCAGGAAAATCAAAAAAATTTCACATTCCCGGTGTTAGGAAAATCACATTTTTCACACTCCCGGGGTCAGGAAAATTGGTTTTTTTTCACACTCCCGGGGTCAAGAAAATCACATTTTTTCACACTCCCGGGGTCAGGAAAATTGGATTTTTTTCACACTACCGGGGTCAGGAAAATTCTGATATTTTTCACACTACCGGGGTCAGGAAAATCGGATATTTTCACACTCCCGGGGTCAGGAAAATCACATTTTTTTCACACTCCTGGGGTCAGGAAAATTGGATATTTTCATACTCCCGGGGTCAGGAAAATCGCATTTTTCATACTCCCGGGGTCAGGAAAATCAAAAAAATTTCACATTCCCGGTGTTAGGAAAATCACATTTTTCACACTCCCGGGGTCAGGAAAATTGGGTGTTTTTCACACTCCCGGGTTCAAGAAAATCACATTTTTTCACACTCATGGGGTCAAGAAATTCTAATTTTTTCACACTCCCGGTGTTAGGAAAATCACATTTTTCACACTCCCGGAGAAGAAAAATTGGATTTTTTCACACTCCCGGGGTCAGGAGAATTTAACTTTTTTCACACTCCCGGGGTCAAGAAAATCACATTTTTTCACACTCCCGGGTCAGGAAAATTGGATTTTTTAAACACTCCCGGGGGCAGGAAAATTGGATTTTTTTCACACTCCCGGGGTCAGGAAAATTGGGTTTTTTTCACACTCCCGGAGTCAAGAAAATCACATTTTTTCACACTCCCGGGGTCAGGAAATTCTGATTTTTCACACTCCCAGGGTCAGGAGATTCTGATTTTTTTCACACTCCCGGGGAAAAAAAAATCAGATTTTTTCACACTCCCGGGTAGTGTGACCCCGGTAGTGTGAAAAAAATCCAATTTTCCTGACCCCGGGAGTGTTAAAAAAATTCAATTTTCCTGAACCCGGGAGTGTGAAAAAATGTGATTTTCTTGACCCCGGGAGTGTGAAAAAAAGTAAATTCTCCTGACGCCGGGAGTGTGAAAAAATCCAATTTTTCTGACCCCGGGAGTGTGAAAAATGTGATTTTCCTAACACCGGGAGTGTGAAAAAAATTAGAATTTCCTGATCCCGGGAGTGTGAAAAAATGGGATTTTCTTGACCCCGGGAGTGTGAAAAAAATCAGAATCTCCAGACCCCGGGAGTGTGAAAAAATCAGAATTTCCTAACCCCGGGAGTGTGAAAAAATGATTTTCTTGACCCCGGGAGTGTGAAAAATGTGATTTTCCTAACACCGGGAGTGTGAAAAAAATCAGAAATTCCTGATCCTGGGAGTGTGAAAAAATGTGATTTTCTTGACCCCGGGAGTGTGAAAAAAATTCAGAATCTCCTGACCCTGGGAGTGTGAAAAAATGTGATTTTCCTGACCCCGGTAGTGTGAAAAAAATCCAATTTTCCTGACCCCGGGAGTGTTAAAATATACAATTTTCCTGACCCCGGGAGTGTGATAAAATGTGATTTTCTTGACCCTGGGAGTGTGAAAAAAATTAAATTCTCCTGACCGCGGGAGTGTGAAAAAATCCAATTTTCCTGACCCCGGGAGTGTGAAAAATGTGATTTTCCTAACACCGTGAGTGAGAAAAAAATCAGAATTTCCTGACCCTGGGAGTGTGAAAAAATGTGATTTTTCCTGACCCCAGGAGTATGAAAAAAAATCTGATTTTCCTGACCCCGGGAGTGTGAAAATATCCGATTTTCCTGACCCCGGGAGTGTGAAAAATATCAGAATTTCCTGACCCCGGGAGTGTGAAAAAATGTGATTTTCTTGACCCCGGGAGTGTGAAAAATGTGATTTTCCTAACACTGGGAGTGTGAAAAAAATCAGAAATTCCTGACCCCGGGAGTGTGAAAAAATGTGATTTTCTTGACCCCGGGAGTGTGAAAAAAATTCAGAATCTCCTGACCCCGGGAGTGTGAAAAAATGTGATTTTCCTGACCCCGGGAGTGTGAAAAAAATCCAATTTTCCTGACCCCGGGAGTGTTAAAAAAATCCAATTTTCCTGACCCCGGGAGTGTGAAAAAATGTGATTTTCTTGACCCCGGGAGTGTGAAAAAAATTATATTCTCCTGACCCCGGGAGTGTGAAAAAATCCAATTTTCCTGACCCCCGGAGTGTGAAAAATGTGATTTTCCTAACACCGTGAGTGTGAAAAAAATCAGAATTTCCTGACCCTGGGAGTGTGAAAAAATGTGATTTTTCCTGACCCCGGGAGTATGAAAAAAAATCTGATTTTCCTGACCCCGGGAGTGTGAAAATATCCGATTTTCCTGACCCCGGGAGTGTGAAAAATATCAGAATTTCCTGACCCCGGGAGTGTGAAAAAATGTGATTTTCTTGACCCCGGGAGTGTGAAAAATGTGATTTTCCTAACACCGGGAGTGTGAAAAAAATCAGAAATTCCTGACCCCGGGAGTGTGAAAAAATGTGATTTTCTTGACCCCGGGAGTGTGAAAAAAATTCAGAATCTCCTGACCCCAAGAGTGTGAAAAATGTGATTTTCCTAACACCGTGAGTGTGAAAAAAATCAGAATTTCCTGACCCTGGGAGTGTGAAAAAATGTGATTTTTCCTGACCCCGGGAGTATGAAAAAAAATCTGATTTTCCTGACCCCGGGAGTGTGAAAATATCCGATTTTCCTGACCCCGGGAGTGTGAAAAATATCAGAATTTCCTGACCCCGGGAGTGTGAAAAAATGTGATTTTCTTGACCCCGGGAGTGTGAAAAATGTGATTTTCCCAACACCGGGAGTGTGAAAAAAATCAGAAATTCCTGACCCCGGGAGTGTGAAAAAATGTGATTTTCTTGACCCCGGGAGTGTGAAAAAAATTCAGAATCTCCTGACCCCGGGAGTGTGAAAAAATGTGATTTTCCTGACCCCGGGAGTGTGAAAAAAATCCAATTTTCCTGACCCCGGGAGTGTTAAAAAAATCCAATTTTCCTGACCCCGGGAGTGTGAAAAAATGTGATTTTCTTGACCCCGGGAGTGTGAAAAAATTAAATTCTCCTGACCCCGGGAGTGTGAAAAAATCCAATTTTTCTGACCCCGGGAGTGTGAAAAATGTGATTTTCCTAACACCGGGAGTGTGAAAAAAATTAGAATTTCCTGACCCCGGGAGTGTGAAAAAATGGGATTTTCTTGAACCCGGGAGTGTGAAAAAAATCAGAATTTCCTGACCCCGGGAGTGTGAACAAATGTGATTTTCTTGACCCCGGGAGTGTGAAAAAAAACCCAATTTTCCTGACCCCGGGAGTTTGAAAAATGTGATTTTCCTAACAAGGGGAATGTGAAAATTTTTTGATTTTCCTGACCCCGGGAGTATGAAAAATGCGATTTTCCTGACCCCGGGAGTCTGAAAAATGCAATTTTCCTGACCCCGGGAGTATGAAAATATCCAATTTTCCTGACACCGGGAGTGTGAAAATATCTAATTTTCCTGACCCCGGGAGTATGAAAATATCCAATTTTCCTGACCCCGGGAGTGTGGAAAAAAACCTGATTTTCCTGATCCCGGGAGTGTGAAAATATCCGATTTTCCTGACCACGGGAGTGTGAAAAATATCAGAATTTCCTGACCCCGGGAGTGTGAAAAAATGTGATTTTCTTGACCCCGGGAGTATGAAAAAAATGAAATTCTCCTGACCGTGGGAGTGTGAAAAAATCCAATTTTCCTGACCCCTGGAGTGTGAAAAATGTGATTTTCCTAACACCGGGTGTGTGAAAAAAATTAGAATTTCCTGACCCCGGGAGTGTGAAAAAATGGGATTTTCTTGACCCCGGGAGTGTGAAAAAAATCCAATTTTCCTGACCCCGGGAGTGTGAAAAAATGTGATTTTCTTGACCCCGGGAGTGTGAAAAAATTTAAATTCTCCTGACCCCGGGAGTGTGAAAAAATCCAATTTTTCTGACCCCGGGAGTGTGAAAAATGTGATTTTCCTAACACCGGGAGTGTGAAAAAAATTAGAATTTCCTGACCCCGGGAGTGTGAAAAAATGGGATTTTCTTGACCCCGGGAGTGTGAAAAAAATCAGAATCTCCTGACCCCGGGAGTGTGAAAAATTCAGAATTTCCTAACCCCGGGAGTGTGAAAAAATGATTTTCTTGACCCCGGGAGTGTGAAAAATGTGATTTTCCTAACACTGGGAGTGTGAAAAAAATCAGAAATTCCTGACCCCGGGAGTGTGAAAAAATGTGATTTTCTTGACTCCGGGAGTGTGAAAAAAATTCAGAATCTCCTGACCCCGGGAGTGTGAAAAAATGTGATTTTCCTGACCCCGGTAGTGTGAAAAAAATCCAATTTTCCTGACCCCGGGAGTGTTAAAAAATCCAATTTTCCTGACCCCGGGAGTGTGAAAAAATGTGATTTTCTTGACCCCGGGAGTGTGAAAAAAATTCAGAATCTCCTGACCCCGGGAGTGTGAAAAAATGTGATTTTCCTGACCCCGGTAGTGTGAAAAAAATCCAATTTTCCTGACCCCGGGAGTGTTAAAAAAATCCAATTTTCCTGACCCCGGGAGTGTGAAAAAATGTGATTTTCTTGACCCCGGGAGTGTGAAAAAAATTAAATTCTCCTGACCCCGGGAGTGTGAAAAAAATCCAATTTTTCTGACCCCGGGAGTGTGAAAAATGTGATTTTCCTAACACTGGGAGTGTGAAAAAAATTAGAATTTCCTGACCCCGGGAGTGTGAAAAAATGGGATTTTCTTGACCCTGGGAGTGTGAAAAAAATCAGAATCTCCTGACCCCGGGAGTGTGAAAAAATCAGAATTTCCTGACCCCGGGAGTGTGAAAAAATGTGATTTTTCTTGACCCCGGGAGTGTGAAAAAAACCCAATTTTCCTGACCCCGGGAGTATGAAAAAAATCTGATTTTCCTGACCCCAGGGGTGTGAAAAAAATCAGAATCTCCTGACCCTGGGAGTGTGGGAAAAAACCAATTTTCCTGACCCTGGGAGTGTGAAAAGAATCCAATTTTCCTGACCCCGGGAGTGTGAAAAATGTGATTTTCCTTATACCGTGAGTGTGAAAAAAATCAGAATTTCCTGACCCAGGGAGTGTGAAAAAATGTGATTTTCCTGACCCCGGGAGTATGAAAAAAATCTGATTTTCCTGACCCCGGGAGTGTGAAAATATCCGATTTATTTGACCCGGGAGTGTGAAAAATATCAGAATTTCCTGACCCCGGGAGTGTGAAAAATGTGATTTTCTTGACCCCGGGAGTGTGAAAAAAATCAGAATCTCCTGACACCAGGAGTGTGAAAAAATGTGATTTTCTTGACCCCGGGAGTGTGAAAAAAACCCAATTTTCCTGAACCCGGGAGTGTGAAAAAAATCCTATTTTCCTCACCCAGGGAGTGTTAAAAACATCCAATTTAACTGACCCCGGGAGTGTGAAAAAAATCTGATTTTCCTGACCCCGGGGGTGTGAAAAAAATCAGAATCTCCTGACCCTGGGAGTGTGAAAAAAATCCTATTTTCCCGACCACGGGAGTGTGAAAAAATGTGATTTTCTTCACCCCGGGAGTGTGAAAAATGTGATTTTCCTACCACCGGGAGTGTGAAAAAAATCAGAATTTCCTGACCCCGGGAATGTGAACAAATGTAATTTTCTTTACCCCGGGAGTGTGAAAAAATTCCAATTTTCCTGACCCCGGGAGTGTGAAAAAAATCCAATTTTCCTGCCCCCGGGAGTGTTAAAAAAATCCAATTTTCCTGACCCGTGAGTGTGAAAAAATGTGATTTTCTTGACCCCGTGAGTGTGAAAAAAGTTAAATTCTCCTGACCCCGGGAGTGTGAAAAAATCCAATTTTTCTGACCCCGGGAGTGTGAAAAATGTGATTTTCCTAACACCGGGTGTGTGAAAAAAATTAGAATTTCGTGACCCCGGGAGTTTGAAAAAATGTGATTTTCTTGACCCCGGGAGTGTGAAAAAATGTGATTTTCTTGACCCCGGGAGTGTGAAAAAAACCCAATTTTCCTGACCCCGGGAGTGTGAAAAATGTGATTTTCCTAATACCGGGAATGTGAAATTTTTTTGATTTTCCTGACCCCGGGAGTATGAAAAATGCGATTTTCCTGACCCCGGGAATTTGAAAATATCCAATTTTCCGGACCCCGGGAGTGTGAAAAAAACATCTGATTTTCCTGACCCCTTGAGTGTGAAAAAAATTTAGAATTTCCTGACCCCGGGAGTGTGAAAAATATCAGAATTTTCCTGACCCCGGGAGTGTGAAAAAAATCCAATTTTCCTGACCCCAGGAGTGTGAAAAAATGTGATTTTCTTGACCCCGGGAGTGTGAAAAAAACCAATTTTCCTGACCCCGGGAGTGTGAAAAACATCCAATATTCCTGACCCCGGGAGTGTTAAAAACATCCAATTTTCCTGACCCCGGGAGTGTGAAAAAAATCCAATTTTCCTGAACCCGGTAGTGTGAAAAAATGTGATTTTCTTGACCCCAGGAGAATGAAAAAAATCCGATTTTCCTGACCCCGGGAGTGTGAAAAATATCAGAATTTCCTGACCACGGGAGTGTGAAGAAATGTGATTTTCTTGACCCCGGGAGTGTGAAAAATGTGATTTTCCTTACACCGGGAGTGTGAAAAAAATGAGAATTTCCTGACCCCGGGAGTGTGAAAAAATGTGATTTTCTTGACCCCGGGAGTGTGAAAAAAATCAGAATCTCCTGACCCCGGGAGTGTGAAAAAATGTGCTTTTCTTGACCCCAGGAGTGTGAAAAAAATCAGAATCTCCTGACCCCAGGAGTGTGAAAAAATGTGATTTTCTTGACCCCAGGAGTGTGAAAAAAACCAAATTTTCCTGACCCCGGGAGTGTGAAAAAAATCAGAATTTCCTGACCCCGGGAGTGTGAAAAAATGTGATTTTCTTGACCCCAGGAGTGTGAAAAAAATCAGAATCTCCTGACCCCGGAAGTGTGAAAAAATGTGCTTTTCTTGACCCCGGGAGTGTGAAAAAAATCAGAATCTCCTGACCCCAGGAGTGTGAAAAAATGTGATTTTCTTGACCCCGGGAGTGTGAAAAAATTTTTTTCCTGAACCCGGGAGTGTGAAAAAAATCCAATTTTCCTGACCCAGGGAGTGTTAAAACATCCAATTTAACTGACCCCGGGAGTGTGAAAAAAACCCAATTTTCCTGACCACGGGAGTGTGACAAAAATCCTATTTTCCTGACCCCGGGAGTGTGAAAAAATGTGATTTTCTTGACCCCGGGAGTGTGAAAAAATCAGAATCTCCTGACCCCGGAAGTGTGAAAAATGTGATTTTCTTGACCCCGGGAGTGTGAAAAAAATCAGGATCTCCTGACCCCAGGAGTGTGAAAAAATGTGATTTTCTTGACCCCGGGAGTGTGAAAAAAACCAAATTTTCCTGAACCCGGGAGTGTGAAAAAAATCCAATTTTCCTGACCCAGGGAGTGTTAAAAACATCCAATTTAACTGACCCCGGGAGTGTGAAAATAACCCAATTTTCCTGACCCCGGGAGTGTGAAAATATCCAATTTTCCTGACCCCGGGTGTGTGAAAAAATCAGAATTTCCTGACCCCGGGAGTGTGAAAAAATGTGATTTTTTTCAACCCGGGAGTGTGAAAAATGTGATTTTCCTAACACCGGGAGTGTGAAAAAAAATCAGAATTACCTGACCCCGGGAGTGTGAAAAAATGTGATTTTCTTGACCCCAGGAGTGTGAAAAAAATCAGAATCTCCTGACCCCGGGAGTGTGAAAAAATGTGATTTTCTTGACCCCAGGAGTGTGAAAAAAACGCAATTTTCCTGACCCCGGGAGTGTGAAAAAAATCAGAATTTCCTGACCCCGGGAGTGTGAAAAAAATGTGATTTTCTTGACCCCAGGAGTGTGAAAAAAATCAAATTTTCCTGAACCCGGGAGTGTGAAAAAAATCCAATTTTCCTGATCGGGGAGTGTTAAAACATCCAATTTAACTGACCCCGGGAGTGTGAAAAAAAACCAATTTTCCTGACCACGGGAGTGTGACAAAAATCCTATTTTCCTGACCCCGGGAGTGTGAAAAAATGTGATTTTCTTGACCCCGGGAGTGTGAAAAAATGTGATTTTCCTGACCCCGGGAGTGTGAAAAAAATCAGAATCTCCTGACACCGGGAGTGTGAAAAAATGTGATTTTCCTGACCCCGGGAGAGTGAAAAAAATAAGAATCTCCTGACCCCGGGAGTGTGAAATAATGTGATTTTCTTGACCCCGGGAGTGTGAAAAAACCAATTATCCTGACCCCGGGAGTGTTAAAAAAAATCCAATTTTCCTGACCCCGGGAGTGTGAAAAAATGTGATTTTCTTGACCCCGGGAGTGTGAAAAAAAGTTAAATTCTCCTGACACCGGGAGTGTGAAAAAATCAAATTTTTCTGACCCCGGGAGTGTGAAAAATGTGATTTTCCTAACACCGGGAGTGTGAAAAAAATTAGAATTTCCTGACCCCGGGAGTGTGAAAAAATGTGATTTTCCTGACCCCGGGAGTGTGAAAAAATGTGATTTTCTTGACCCCAGGAGTGTGAAAAAAATCAGAATCTCCTGACCCCGGAAGTGTGAAAAAATGTGCTTTTCTTGACCCCGGGAGTGTGAAAAAAATCAGAATCTCCTGACCCCAGGAGTGTGAAAAAATGTGATTTTCTTGACCCCGGGAGTGTGAAAAAAACCAAATTTTCCTGAACCCGGGAGTGTTAAAACATCCAATTTAACTGACCCCGGGAGTGTTAAAACATCCAATTTAACTGACCCTGGGAGTGTGAAAAAAAACCAATTTTCCTGACCACGGGAGTGTGACAAAAATCCTATTTTCCTGACCCCGGGAGTGTGAAAAAATGTGATTTTCTTGACCCCGGGAGTGTGAAAAAATGTGATTTTCCTGACCCCGGGAGTGTGAAAAAAATCAGAATCTCCTGACACCGGGAGTGTGAAAAAATGTGATTTTCCTGACCCCGGGAGTGTGAAAAAAATCAGAATCTCCTGACCCCGGGAGTGTGAAATAATGTGATTTTCTTGACCCCGGGAGTGTGAAAAAAACCAATTATCCTGACCCCGGGAGTGTTAAAAAAAATCCAATTTTCCTGACCCCGGGAGTGTGAAAAAAATCAGAATTTCCTGACCCCGGGAGTGTGAAAAAATGTGATTTTCTTGACCCCAGGAGTGTGAAAAAAATCAGAATCTCCTGACCCCGAAAGTGTGAAAAAATGTGATTTTCTTGACCCCGGGAGTGTGAAAAAAATCAGAATCTCCTGACCCACGGAGTGTGAAAAAATGTGATTTTCTTGACCCCGGGAGTGTGAAAAAAACCAAATTCTCCTGAACCCGGGAGTGTGAAAAAAATCCAATTTTCCTGACCCAGGGAGTGTTAAAAACATCCAATTTAACTGACCCCGGGAGTGTGAAAAAAAACCCAATTTTCCTGACCACGGGAGTGTGAAAAAATGTGATTTTCCTGACCCCGGGAGTGTGAAAAAATGTGATTTTCTTGACCCCGGGAGTGTGAAAAAAATCAGAATCTCCTGACCCCGGGAGTGTGAAAAAATGTGCTTTTCTTGACCCCAGGAGTGTGAAAAAAATCAGAATCTCCTGACCCCAGGAGTGTGAAAAAATGTGATTTTCTTGACCCCAGGAGTGTGAAAAAAACCAAATTTTCCTGACCCCGGGAGTGTGAAAAAAATCAGAATTTCCTGACCCCGGGAGTGTGAAAAAATGTGATTTTCTTGACCCCAGGAGTGTGAAAAAAATCAGAATCTCCTGACCCCGGAAGTGTGAAAAAATGTGCTTTTCTTGACCCCGGGAGTGTGAAAAAAATCAGAATCTCCTGACCCCAGGAGTGTGAAAAAATGTGATTTTCTTGACCCCGGGAGTGTGAAAAAAATTTTTTTCCTGAACCCGGGAGTGTGAAAAAAATCCAATTTTCCTGACCCAGGGAGTGTTAAAACATCCAATTTAACTGACCCCGGGAGTGTGAAAAAAACCCAATTTTCCTGACCACGGGAGTGTGACAAAAATCCTATTTTCCTGACCCCGGGAGTGTGAAAAAATGTGATTTTCTTGACCCCGGGAGTGTGAAAAAATCAGAATCTCCTGACCCCGGAAGTGTGAAAAATGTGATTTTCTTGACCCCGGGAGTGTGAAAAAAATCAGGATCTCCTGACCCCAGGAGTGTGAAAAAATGTGATTTTCTTGACCCCGGGAGTGTGAAAAAAACCAAATTTTCCTGAACCCGGGAGTGTGAAAAAAATCCAATTTTCCTGACCCAGGGAGTGTTAAAAACATCCAATTTAACTGACCCCGGGAGTGTGAAAATAACCCAATTTTCCTGACCCCGGGAGTGTGAAAATATCCAATTTTCCTGACCCCGGGTGTGTGAAAAAATCAGAATTTCCTGACCCCGGGAGTGTGAAAAAATGTGATTTTTTTCAACCCGGGAGTGTGAAAAATGTGATTTTCCTAACACCGGGAGTGTGAAAAAAAATCAGAATTACCTGACCCCGGGAGTGTGAAAAAATGTGATTTTCTTGACCCCAGGAGTGTGAAAAAAATCAGAATCTCCTGACCCCGGGAGTGTGAAAAAATGTGATTTTCTTGACCCCAGGAGTGTGAAAAAAACGCAATTTTCCTGACCCCGGGAGTGTGAAAAAAATCAGAATTTCCTGACCCCGGGAGTGTGAAAAAATGTGATTTTCTTGACCCCAGGAGTGTGAAAAAAATCAAATTTTCCTGAACCCGGGAGTGTGAAAAAAATCCAATTTTCCTGATCGGGGAGTGTTAAAACATCCAATTTAACTGACCCCGGGAGTGTGAAAAAAAACCAATTTTCCTGACCACGGGAGTGTGACAAAAATCCTATTTTCCTGACCCCGGGAGTGTGAAAAAATGTGATTTTCTTGACCCCGGGAGTGTGAAAAAATGTGATTTTCCTGACCCCGGGAGTGTGAAAAAAATCAGAATCTCCTGACACCGGGAGTGTGAAAAAATGTGATTTTCCTGACCCCGGGAGAGTGAAAAAAATAAGAATCTCCTGACCCCGGGAGTGTGAAATAATGTGATTTTCTTGACCCCGGGAGTGTGAAAAAACCAATTATCCTGACCCCGGGAGTGTTAAAAAAAATCCAATTTTCCTGACCCCGGGAGTGTGAAAAAATGTGATTTTCTTGACCCCGGGAGTGTGAAAAAAAAGTTAAATTCTCCTGACACCGGGAGTGTGAAAAAATCAAATTTTTCTGACCCCGGGAGTGTGAAAAATGTGATTTTCCTAACACCGGGAGTGTGAAAAAAATTAGAATTTCCTGACCCCGGGAGTGTGAAAAAATGTGATTTTCCTGACCCCGGGAGTGTGAAAAAATGTGATTTTCTTGACCCCAGGAGTGTGAAAAAAATCAGAATCTCCTGACCCCGGAAGTGTGAAAAAATGTGCTTTTCTTGACCCCGGGAGTGTGAAAAAAATCAGAATCTCCTGACCCCAGGAGTGTGAAAAAATGTGATTTTCTTGACCCCGGGAGTGTGAAAAAAACCAAATTTTCCTGAACCCGGGAGTGTGAAAAAAATCCAATTTTCTTATCGGGGAGTGTTAAAACATCCAATTTAACTGACCCCGGGAGTGTGAAAAAAAACCAATTTTCCTGACCACGGGAGTGTGACAAAAATCCTATTTTCCTGACCCCGGGAGTGTGAAAAAATGTGATTTTCTTGACCCCGGGAGTGTGAAAAAATGTGATTTTCCTGACCCCGGGAGTGTGAAAAAAATCAGAATCTCCTGACACCGGGAGTGTGAAAAAATGTGATTTTCCTGACCCCGGGAGTGTGAAAAAAATCAGAATCTCCTGACCCCGGGAGTGTGAAATAATGTGATTTTCTTGACCCCGGGAGTGTGAAAAAAACCAATTATCCTGACCCCGGGAGTGTTAAAAAAAATCCAATTTTCCTGACCCCGGGAGTGTGAAAAAAATCAGAATTTCCTGACCCCGGGAGTGTGAAAAAATGTGATTTTCTTGACCCCAGGAGTGTGAAAAAAATCAGAATCTCCTGACCCCGAAAGTGTGAAAAAATGTGATTTTCTTGACCCCGGGAGTGTGAAAAAAATCAGAATCTCCTGACCCACGGAGTGTGAAAAAATGTGATTTTCTTGACCCCGGGAGTGTGAAAAAAACCAAATTCTCCTGAACCCGGGAGTGTGAAAAAAATCCAATTTTCCTGACCCAGGGAGTGTTAAAAACATCCAATTTAACTGACCCCGGGAGTGTGAAAAAAAACCCAATTTTCCTGACCACGGGAGTGTGAAAAAATGTGATTTTCCTGACCCCGGGAGTGTGAAAAATGTGATTTTCCTAACACGGGGAATGTGAAAATTTTTTGATTTTCCTAACACGGGGAATGTGAAAATTTTTTGATTTTCCTGACCCCGGGAGTCTGAAAAATGCAATTTTCCTGACCCCGGGAGTATGAAAATATCCAATTTTCCTGACCCCGGGAGTGTGAAAAATGTGATTTTTTTGACCCCGAGAGTGAAAAATGTCATTTTCCTAACACCGGGAGTATGAAAAAAATCAGAATTTCCTGACCCCGGGAGTGTGAACAAATGTGACTTTCTTGACCCCGGGAGTGTGAAAAAAACCCAATTTTCCTGACCCCGGGAGTGTGAAAAAATCCAATTTTCCTGCCCCCGGGAGTGTTAAAAAAATCCAATTTTTCTGACCCCGGGAGTGTGAAAAAATGTGATTTTCTTGACCCCGGGAGTGTGAAAAAAGTCAGAATCTCCTGACCCCAGGAGTGTGAAAAAATGTGATTTTCTTGACCCCGGGAGTGTGAAAAAACCCAATTTTCCTGACCCCGGGAGTGTGAAAAAAATCAGAATTTCCTGACCCCGGGAGTGTGAAAAATGTGATTTTCTTGACGCCGGGAGTGTGAAAAAAATCAGAATCTCCTGACACCAGGAGTGTGAAAAAATGTGATTTTCTTGACCCCGGGAGTGTGAAAAAACCCAATTTTCCTGAACCCGGGAGTGTGAAAAAAATCCTATTTTCCTCACCCAGGGAGTGTTAAAAACATCCAATTTAACTGACCCCGGGAGTGTGAAAAAAATCTGATTTTCCTGACCCCGGGGGTGTGAAAAAAATCAGAATCTCCTGACCCTGGGAGTGTGAAAAAAATCCTATTTTCCTGACCACGGGAGTGTGAAAAAATGTGATTTTCTTCACCCCGGGAGTGTGAAAAATGTGATTTTCTTCACCCCGGGAGTGTGAACAAATGTGATTTTCTTTACCCCGGAAGTGTGAAAAAATTCCAATTTTCCTGACCCCGGGAGTGTGAAAAAAATCCAATTTTCCTGCCCCCGGGAGTGTTATAAAAATCCAATTTTCCTGACCCGGGAGTGTGAAAAAATGTGATTTTCTTGACCCCGGGAGTGTGAAAAAAGTTAAATTCTCCTGACCCCGGGAGTGTGAAAAAATCCAATTTTTCTGACCCCGGGAGTGTGAAAAATGTGATTTTCCTAACACCGGGTGTGTGAAAAAAATTAGAATTTCGTGACCCCAGGAGTGTGAAAAAATGTGATTTTCTTGACCCCGGGAGTGTGAAAAAATGTGATTTTCTTGACCCCGGGAGTGTGAAAAAAACCCAATTTTCCTGACCCCGGGAGTGTGAAAAATGTGATTTTCCTAACACCGGGAATGTGAAATTTTTTTGATTTTCCTGACCCCGGGAGTATGAAAAATGCGATTTTCCTGACCCCGGGAATATGAAAATATCCAATTTTCCTGACCCCGGGAGTGTGAAAAAAAATCTGATTTTCCTGACCCCGGGAGTGTGAAAAAAATTTAGAATTTCCTGACCCCGGGAGTGTGAAAAATATCAGAATTTTCCTGACCCCGGGAGTGTGAAAAAAATCCAATTTTCCTGACCCCAGGAGTGTGAAAAATGTGATTTTCTTGACCCCGGGAGTGTGAAAAAAACCAATTTTCCTGACCCCGGGAGTGTGAAAAACATCCAATATTCCTGACCCCGGGAGTGTTAAAAACATCCAATTTTCCTGACCCCGGGAGTGTGAAAAAAATCCAATTTTCCTGAAGCCGGGAGTGTGAAAAAATGTGATTTTCTTGACCCCAGGAGTATGAAAAAAATCCGATTTTCCTGACCCCGGGAGTGTGAAAAATATCAGAATTTCCTGACCACGGGAGTGTGAAGAAATGTGATTTTCTTGACCCCGGGAGTGTGAAAAAAAATCTGATTTTCCTGACCCCGGGAGTGTGAAAAAAATTTAGAATTTCCTGACCCCGGGAGTGTGAAAAATATCAGAATTTTCCTGACCCCGGGAGTGTGAAAAAAATCCAATTTTCCTGACCCCAGGAGTGTGAAAAAATGTGATTTTCTTGACCCCGGGAGTGTGAAAAAAATCAGAATCTCCTGACCCCGGGAGTGTGAAAAAATGTGATTTTCTTTCATACTCCCGGGGTCAGGAAAATTGGATTTTTTTCATTCTCCCGGGGTCAGGAAAATCGCATTTTTCATACTCCAGGGGTCAGGAAAATCCAATTTTTTTCACATTCCCGGTGTTAGGAAAATCAGATTTTTCACACTCCTGGGGTCAGGAAAATTGGGGGGTTTTTCACACTCCCGGGGTCAGGAAAATTGGTTTTTTTTCACACTCCCGGGGTCAAGAAAATCACATTTTTTCACACTCCCGGGGTCAGGAGATTCTGATTTTTTTAACACTCCCGGGGTCAAGAAAATCACATTTTTTTAACACTCCCGGGGTCAGGAAAATTGGAATTTTTCACACTCCTTGGGCCAGGAAATTCTGATATTTTTCACAATTCCGGGGTCAGGAAAAATGGGTTTTTTTTTCACACTCCCGTGGTCAAGAAAATCACATTTTTTCACATTCCCGGGGTCAAGAGATTCTGATTTTTTTCACACTCCCGGGGTCAAGAAAATCACATTTTTTCACACTCCAGGGGTCAGGAAAATCGGATATTTTCACACTCCCGGGGTCAGGAAAATCAGATTTTTTTCATACTCCCAGGGTCAGGAAAATTGGATTTTTTTTCACAATCCTGGGGTCAGGAAAATTGGATATTTTCATACTCCCGGGGTCAGAAAAATCACATTTTTCATACTCCCGGGGTCAGGAAAATCACATTTTTCATACTCCCGGGGTCAGGAAAATCACATTTTTCACACTCCCGGGGTCAGGAATATTGGGTTTCTTTCACACACCCGGGGTCAAGAAAATCATATTTGTTCACACTCCAGGTGTTAGGAAAATCACATTTTTCACACTCCCGGGGTCAGGAAAATTGGATTTTTTCACACTCCCGGGTCAGGAAATTCTGATATTTTTCACACTCCCGGGGTCAGGAAAATCGGATATTTTCACACTCCCGGGGTCAGGAAAATCTGATATTTTCACACTCCCGGGGTCAGGAAAATCTGATATTTTTCACACTCCCGGGGTCAGGAAAATTGGGTTTTTTTCACACTCGCAGGATCAAGAAAATCAAATTTTTTAACACTCCCGGGGTCAGGTGATTCTGATTTTTTTTCACACTCCCGGAGTCAATAAAATCACATTTTTTCACACTCCCGGGGTCAGGAAATTCTAATTTTTTTCACACTCCCGGGGGTCAGGAAAATTGGGTTTTTTTTTACACTCCCGGGGTCAAGATAATCACATTTTTTCACACTCCCGGGATAAGGAAAATTGGATTTTTTTCACTCTCAAGGGTCAGGAAATTCTGATTTTTTTCACACTCCCGGGGTCAGGAAAATTGGATTTTTTTCACACTCCCGGGGTGAGGAAAATTGGGTTTTTTTTCACTCTCCCGGGGTCAAGAAAATCACATTTTTTCACACTCCTGGGGTCAGGAGATTCTGATTTTTTTCACACTCCCGGGGTCAAGAAAATCACATTTTTTCACACTCTCGGGGTCAGGAAATTCTGATTTTTTTCACACGCCCATTGTTAGGGAAATCACATTTGTCACACTCCCGGGGTCAGGAAAATTGGATTTTTTTCACACTCCCGGGGTCAGGAAAATTGGATATTTTCATACTCCCGGGGTCAGGAAAATCGCATTTTTCATAATCCCAGGGTCATGAAAATCGCATTTTTCATACTCCCGGGGTCAGGAAAATCCAAATTTTTTCACTTTCCCTGTGTTAGGAAAGTCACATTTTTCACTCTCCCGGGGTCAGGAATATTGGATATTTTCATACTCCCGGGGTCAGGAAAATCGCATTTTTCATACTCCCGGGGTCAGAAAAATCCAAATTTTTTCACTTTCCCGGTGTTAGGAAAATCACATTTTTCACACTCCCGGGGTCAGGAATATTGGGTTTCTTTCACACACCCGGGGTCAAGAAAATCACATTTGTTCACACTCCCAGTGTTAGGAAAATCACATTTTTCACACTCCTGGGGTCAGGAAAATTGGATTTTTTCACACTCCCGGGTGAGGAAATTCTGATTTTTTTCACACTCCCGGGGTGAGGAAAATTGGGGTTTTTTTCACACTCCCGGGGTCAAGAAAATCACATTTTTTCACACTCCTGGGGTCAGGAGATTCTGATTTTTTTCACACTCCCGGGGTCAAGAAAATCACATTTTTTCACACTCCCAGGGTCAGGAAATTCTGATTTTTTTCACACGCCCATTGTTAGGGAAATCACATTTGTCACACTCCCGGGGTCAGGAAAATTGGATTTTTTTCACACTCAAGGGTCAGGAAATTCGGATTTTTTTCACACTCCCGGGGTCAGGAAAATTGGATTTTTTTCACACTCCCGGGGTGAGGAAAATTGGGGTTTTTTTTCACTCTCCCGGGGTCAAGAAAATCACATTTTTTCACACTCATGGGGTCAGGAGATTCTGATTTTTTTCACACTCCCGGGGTCAAGAAAATCACATTTTTTCACTCTCGGGGTCAGGAAATTCTGATTTTTTTCACACGCCCATTGTTAGGGAAATCACATTTGTCACACTCCCGGGGGCAGGAAAATTGGATTTTTTTCACACTCCCGGGGTCAGGAAAATTGGATATTTTCATACTCCCGGGGTCAGGACAATCGCATTTTTCATAATCCCAGGGTCATGAAAATCGCATTTTTCATACTCCCGGGGTCAGGAAAATCCAATTTTTTCACTTTATCTGTGTTAGGAAAGTCACATTTTTCACTCTCCCGGGGTCAGGAAAATTGGATATTTTCATACTCCCGGGGTCAGGAAAATCGCATTTTTCAGACTCCCGGGGTCAGGAAAATTGGGGTTTTTTTCACACTCCCGGGGTCAGGAAAATTGGTTTTTTTTCACACTCCCGGGGTCAAGAAAATCACATTTTTCACACTCCCGGGGTCAGGAGATTCTGATTTTTTTCACACTCCCGGGGTCAAGAAAATCACATTTTTTCACACTCCCGGGGACAGGAAATTCTGATATTTTTCACACTCCCGGTGTTAGGAAAATTGGGTTTTTTTCACACTCCCGGGGTCAAGAAAATCACATTTTTTCACATTCCCGGGGTCAAGAGATTCTGATTTTTTTCACACTCCCGGGGTCAACTAAATCACATTTTTTCACACTCCCGGGGTCAGGAAAATTGGTTTTTTTTCACACTCCCGGGGTCAAGAAAATCACATTTTTCACACTCCCGGGGTCAGGAGATTCTGATTTTTTTCACACTCCCGGGGTCAGGAAAATTGGAATTTTTCACACTCCTTGGGTCAGGAAATTCTGATATTTTTCACATTTCCGGGGTCAGGAAAATTGGGTTTTTTTCACACTCCCGGGGTCAAGAAAATCACATTTTTTCACATTCCCGGGGTCAAGAGATTCTGATTTTTTTCACACTCCCGGGGTCAACTAAATCACATTTTTTCACACTCCCAGGGTCAGGAAAATTGGTTTTTTTCACAATCCTGGGGTCAGGAAAATTGGACATTTTCATACTCCCGGGGTCAGGAAAATCACATTTTTCATACTCCCCGGTTCAGGAAAATCGCATTTTTCATACTCCCGGGGTCAGAAAAATCCAAATTTTTTCACTTTCCCATTGTTAGGAAAATCACATTTTTCACTCTCTCGGGGTCAGGAATATAGGGTTTCTTTCACACACCCGGGGTCAAGAAAATCACATTTCTTCACAATCCCGGTGTTAGGAAAATCACATTTTTCACACTCCCGGGGTCAGGAAATTGGATTTTTTCACACTCCCGCGTCAGGAAATTCTGATATTTTTCACACTCCCGGGGTCAGGAAAATCGGATATTTTCACAATCCCGGGGTCAGGAAAATCTGATATTTTCACACTCCCGGGGTCAGGAAAATTGGATTTTTTTCACACTCCCGGAGTCAGGAAAATTGGTTTTTTTTCACACTCCCAGGATCAAGAAAATCAAATTTTTTAACATTCCCGGGGTCAGGTGATTCTGATTTTTTTCACACTCCCGGGGTCAATAAAATCACATTTTTTCACACTCCCGGGGTCAGGAAATTCTAATTTTTTTTACTCTCCCGGGGTGAGGAAAATTGGTTTTTTTTCACACTCCCGGGGTCAAGAAAATCACATTTTTTCACACTCCCGGGGTCAGGAGATTCTGATTTTTTTCACACTCCCGGGGTCAAGAAAATCACATTTTTCACACTCCCGGGGTCAGGAAATTCTGATTTTTTCACACTCCTGGTGTTAGGAAAATCACATTTTTCACACTCCCGGGGTCAGGAAAATTGGATTTTTTTTCACACTCCCGGGGTCAGGAAATTCTGATATTTTTCATACTCCCAGGGTCAGGAAAATTGGATTTTTTTCACACTCCCGGGGTCAAGAAAATCACATTTTTTCACACTCCCTGGGTCAAGAGATTCTGATATTTTTCACACTCCCGGGGTCAGGAAAATCGGATATTTTCACACTCCCGGGGTCAAGAAAATCACATTTTTTCACACTCCCGGGGTCAGGAAAATTGGATTTTTATCACACTCCCGGGGTCAGGAAAACTGGGTTTTTTTCACACTCCCGGGGTCAAGAAAATCACATTTTTTCACACTCCCTGGGTCAAGAGATTCTGATTTTTTTCACACTCCCGGGATCAAGAAAATCAATTTTTTAACACTCACGGGGTCAGGTGATTCTGATTTTTTTCACACTCCCAGGGTCAATAAAATCACATTTTTTCACACTCCCGGGGTCAGGAAATTCTAATTTTTTTCACACTCCCGGGGTCAGGAAAATTGGGTTTTTTTCACACTCCCGGGGTCAAGAAAATCACATTTTTTCACACTCCCGGGATAAGGAAAATTGGATTTTTTTATACTCCCGGGGTGAGGAAAATTGGGGGTTTTTTCACACTCCCGGGGTCAAGAAAATCACATTTTTTCACACTCCCGGGGTCAAGAGATTCTGATTTTTTTCACACTCACGGGGTCAAGAAAATCACATTTTTTCACACTCCCGGGGTCATGAAATTCTGATTTTTTCACACTCCCGGTGTTAGGGAAATCACATTTTTCACACTCCCGGGGTCAGGAAAATTGGATTTTATTCACACTCCCGGGGTCAGGAAATTCTGATATTTTTCACACTCCCGGGGTCAGGAAAATTGGATATTTTCACACTCCCGGGGTCAGGAAAATCAGATTTTTTTCATACTTCCGGGGTCAGGAAAATAGGATTTCTTTTCACAATCCTGGGGTCAGGAAAATTGGATATTTTCATACTCCGGGGTCAGGAAAATCACATTTTTCATACTCCCGGGGTCAGGAAAATCGCATTTTTCATACTCCCGGGGTCAGAAAAATCCAAATTTTTTCACTTTCCCGGTGTTAGGAAAATCACATTTTTCACACTCCCGGGGTCAGGAATATTGGGTTTCTTTCACACACTCGGGGTGAAGAAAATCACATTTTTTCACACTCCCGGTGTTAGGAAAATCACATTTTTCACACTCCGGGGGTCAGGAAAATTGGATTTTTTCATACTCCCGGGTCAGGAAATTCTGATATTTTTCACACTCCCGGGGTCAGGAAAATCGGATATTTTCACACTCCCGGGGTCAGGAAAATTGGATTTTTTTCACACTCACGGAGTCAGGAAAATTGGTTTTTTTTTCACACTCCCAGGATCAAGAAAATAAAATTTTTAACACTCCCGGGGTCAGGTGATTCTGATATTTTTCACACTCCCGGGGTCAAGAAAATCACCTTTTTTCACACTCCCGGGATAAGGAAAATTGGATTTTTTTACACTCCCGGGGTGAGGAAAATTGGGTTTTTTTTCACAGTCCCTGGGTCAAGAAAATCACATTTTTTTACACTCCCGGGGTCAGGAAATTCTGATTTTTTCACACTCGCGGTGTTAGGGAAATTCCATTTTTCACACTCCCGGGGTCAGGAAAATTGGATTTTTCCACACTCCCGGGGTCAGGAAATTCTGATATTTTTCACACTCCCGGGGTCAGGAAAATCGGATATTTTCACACTCCCGGGGTCAGGAAAATCAGATTTTTTTCATACTCCCAGGGTCAGGAAATTTGGATTTTTTTCACAATCCTGGGGTCAGGAAAATTGGATGTTTTCATACTCCCGGGGTGAGGAAAATCACATTTTTCATACTCCTGGGGTCAGGAAAATCGCATTTTTCATAGTCCCGGGGTCAGAAAAATCCAAATTTTTTCACTTTCCCGGTGTTAGGAAAATCACATTTTTCACACTCCCGGGGTCAGGAATATTGGGTTTCTTTCACACACCCGGGGTCAAGAAAATCACATTTGTTCACACTCCCGGTGTTAGGAAAATCACATTTTTCACACTCCTGGGGTCAGGAAAATTGGATTTTTTCACACTCCCGGGTCAGGAAATTCAGATTTTTTTCACACTCCCGGGTTCAGGAAAATTGGATTTTTTTCACACTCCCGGGGTGAGGAAAATTGGGGTTTTTTTCACACTCCCGGGGTCAAGAAAATCACATTTTTTCACACTCCTGGGGTCAGGAGATTCTGATTTTTTTCACACTCCCGGGGTCAAGAAAATCACATTTTTTCACACTCCCGGGGTCAGGAAAATCGCATTTTTCAGACTCCCGGGGTCAGGAAAATTGGGGGTTTTTTCACACTCCCGGGGTCAGGAAAATTGGTTTTTTTTCACACTCCCGGGGTCAAGAAAATCACATTTTTTCACACTCCCGGGGTCAGGAGATTCTGATTTTTTTCACACTCCCGGGGTCAAGAAAATCACATTTTTTCACACTCCCGGGGTCAGGAAATTCTGATTTTTTTCACACTCCCGGTGTTAGGAAAATCACATATTTCACACTCCCGGGGTCAGGAAAATTGGAATTTTTCACACTCCTTGTGTCAGGAAATTCTGATATTTTTCACATTTCCGGGGTCAGGAAAATTGGGTTTTTTTTCACACTCCCGGGGTCAAGAAAATCACATTTTTTCACATTCCCGGGGTCAAGAGATTCTGATTTTTTTCACACTCCCGGGGTCAAGAAAATCACATTTTTTCACACTCCCGGGGTCAGAAAAATCCAAATTTTTTCACTTTCCCGGTGTTAGGAAAATCACATTTTTCACTCTCCCGGGGTCAGGAATATAGGGTTTCTTTCACACACCCGGGGTCAAGAAAATCACATTTCTTCACACTCCCGGTGTTAGGAAAATCACATTTTTCACACTCCCGGGGTCAGGAAAATTGGATTTTTTCACACTCCCGTATCAGGAAATTCTGATATTTTTCACACTCCCGGGGTCAGGAAAATCGGATATTTTCACACTCCCGGGGTCAGGAAAATCTGATATTTTCACACTCCCGGGGTCAGGAAAATTGGATTTTTTTCACACTCCCGGAGTCAGGAAAATTGGTTTTTTTTCACACTCCCAGGATCAAGAAAATCAAAATTTTTAACACTCCCGGGGTCAGGTGATTCTGATTTTTTTCACACTCCCGGGGTCAATAAAATCACATTTTTTCACACTCCCGGGGTCAGGAAATTCTAATTTTTTTTTACTCTCCCGGGGTGAGGAAAATTGGGTTTTTTTCACACTCCCGGGGTCAAGAAAAACACATTTTTTCACACTCCCGGGGTCAGGAGATTCTGATTTTTTTCACACTCCCGGGGTCAAGAAAATCACATTTTTTCACACTCCCGGGGTCAGGAAATTCTGATTTTTTCACACTCCCGGTGTTAGGAAAATCACATTTTTCACACTCCCGGGGTCAGGAAAATTGGATTTTTTTCACACTCCCGGCGTTAGGAAATTCTGATATTTTTCATACTCCCAGGGTCAGGAAAATTGGATTTTTTTCACACTCCCGGGGTCAAGAAAATCACATTTTTTCACCATCCCTGGGTCAAGAGATTCTGATATTTTTCACACTCCCGGGGTCAGGAAAATCGGATATTTTCACACTCCCGGGGTCAAGAAAATCACATTTTTTCACACTCCCGGGGTCAGGAAAATTGGATTTTTTTCACACTCCCGGGGTCAGGAAAATTGGGTTTTTTTCACACTCCCGGGGTCAAGAAAATCACATTTTTTCACACTCCCTGGGTCAAGAGATTCTGATTTTTTTCACACTCCCGGGATCAAGAAAATCAATTTTTTAACACTCACGGGGTCAGGTGATTCTGATTTTTTTCACACTCCCGGGGTCAATAAAATCACATTTTTTCACACTCCCGGGGTCAGGAAATTCTAATTTTTTTCACACTCCCGTGGTCAGGAAAATTGGGTTTTTTTCACACTCCCGGGGTCAAGAAAATCACATTTTTTCACACTCCCGGGATAAGGAAAATTGGATTTTTTTATACTCCCGGGGTGAGGAAAATTGGGGTTTTTTTCACACTCCCGGGGTCAAGAAAATCACATTTTTTCACACTCCCGGGGTCAAGAGATTCTGATTTTTTTCACACTCCCGGGGTCAAGAAAATCACATTTTTTCACACTCCCGGGGTCATGAAATTCTGATTTTTTCACACTCCCGGTGTTAGGGAAATCACATTTTTCACACTCCCGGGGTCAGGAAAATTGGATTTTTTTCACACTCCCAGGGTCAGGAAATTCTGATACTTTTCACACTCCCGGGGTCAGGAAAATTGGATATTTTCACACTCCCGGGGTCAGGAAAATCAGATTTTTTTCACACTCCCGGGGTCAGGAAAATTGGATATTTTCATACTCCCGGGGTCAGGAAAATCGCATTTTTCATACTCCCGGGGTCAGGAAAATCACATTTTTCATACTCCCAGGGTCAGGAAAATCCAAATTTTTTCACTTTCCCGGTGTTAGGAAAATCACATTTTTCACACTCCCGGGGTCAGGAATATTGGGTTTCTTTCACAGACTCGGGGTGAAGAAAATCACATTTTTTCACACTCCCGGTGTTAGGAAAATCACATTTTTCACACTCCGGGGGTCAGGAAAATTGGATTTTTTCATACTCCCGGGTCAGGAAATTCTGATATTTTTCACACTCCCGGGGTCAGGAAAATCGGATATTTTCACACTCCCGGGGTCAGGAAAATTGGATTTTTTTCACACTCACGGAGTCAGGAAAATTGGTTTTTTTTTCACACTCCCAGGATCAAGAAAATAAAATTTTTAACACTCCCGGGGTCAGGTGATTCTGATATTTTTCACACTCCCGGGGTCAAGAAAATCACCTTTTTTCACACTCCCGGGATAAGGAAAATTGGATTTTTTTACACTCCCGGGGTCAGGAAATTCTGATTTTTTCACACTCGCGGTGTTAGGGAAATTACATTTTTCACACTCCCGTGGTCAGGAAAATTGGATTTTTCCACACTCCCGGGGTCAGGAAATTCTGATATTTTTCACACTCCCGGGGTCAGGAAAATCGGATATTTTCACACTCCCGGGGTCTGGAAAATCAGATTTTTTTCATACTCCCAGGGTCAGGAAAATTGGATGTTTTCATACTCCCGGGGTGAGGAAAATCACATTTTTCATACTCCTGGGGTCAGGAAAATCGCATTTTTCATACTCCCGGGGTCAGAAAAATCCAAATTTTTTCACTTTCCCGGTGTTAGGAAAATCACATTTTTCACACTCCCGGGGTCAGGAATATTGGGTTTTTTTTCACACTCCCGGGGTCAAGAAAATCACATTTTTTCACATTCCCGGGGTCAAGAGATTCTGATTTTTTTCACACTCCCGGGGTCAACTAAATCACATTTTTTCACACTCCCAGGGTCAGGAAAATCGGATATTTTCACACTCCCGGGGTCAGGAAAATCAGATTTTTTTCATACTCCCAGGGTCAGGAAAATTGGTTTTTTTCACAATCCTGGGGTCAGGAAAATTGGACATTTTCATACTCCCGGGGTCAGGAAAATCACATTTTTCATACTCCCCGGTTCAGGAAAATCGCATTTTTCATACTCCCGGGGTCAGAAAAATCCAAATTTTTTCACTTTCCCGGTGTTAGGAAAATCACATTTTTCACTCTCCCGGGGTCAGGAATATAGGGTTTCTTTCACACACCCGGGGTCAAGAAAATCACATTTCTTCACACTCCCGGTGTTAGGAAAATCACATTTTTCACACTCCCGGGGTCAGGAAAATTGGATTTTTTCACACTCCCGGGTCAGGAAATTCTGATATTTTTCACACTCCCGGGGTCAGGAAAATCGGATATTTTCACACTCCCGGGGTCAGGAAAATCTGATATTTTCACACTCCCGGGGTCAGGAAAATTGGATTTTTTTCACACTCCCGGAGTCAGGAAAATTGGTTTTTTTTCACACTCCCAGGATCAAGAAAATCAAATTTTTTAACACTCCCGGGGTCAGGTGATTCTGATTTTTTTCACACTCCCGGGGTCAATAAAATCACATTTTTTTCACACTCCCGGGGTCAGGAAATTCTAATTTTTTTTTACTCTCCCGGGGTGAGGAAAATTGGGTTTTTTTCACACTCCCGGGGTCAAGAAAATCACATTTTTTCACACTCCCGGGGTCAGGAGATTCTGATTTTTTTCACACTCCCGGGGTCAAGAAAATCACATTTTTTCACACTCCCGGGGTCAGGAAATTCTGATTTTTTCACACTCCCGGTGTTAGGAAAATCACATTTTTCACACTCCCGGGGTCAGGAAAATTGGATTTTTTTCACACTCCCGGGGTTAGGAAATTCTGATATTTTTCATACTCCCAGGGTCAGGAAAATTGGATTTTTTTCACACTCCCGGGGTCAAGAAAATCACATTTTTTCACCATCCCTGGGTCAAGAGATTCTGATATTTTTCACACTCCCGGGGTCAGGAAAATCGGATATTTTCACACTCCCGGGGTCAAGAAAATCACATTTTTTCACACTCCCGGGGTCAGGAAAATTGGATTTTTTTCACACTCCCGGGGTCAGGAAAATTGGGTTTTTTTCACACTCCCGGGGTCAAGAAAATCACATTTTTTCACACTCCCTGGGTCAAGAGATTCTGATTTTTTTCACACTCCCGGGATCAAGAAAATCAATTTTTTAACACTCACGGGGTCAGGTGATTCTGATTTTTTTCACACTCCCGGGGTCAATAAAATCACATTTTTTCACACTCCCGGGGTCAGGAAATTCTAATTTTTTTCACACTCCCGTGGTCAGGAAAATTGGGTTTTTTTCACACTCCCAGGGTCAAGAAAATCACATTTTTTCACACTCCCGGGATAAGGAAAATTGGATTTTTTTATACTCCCGGGGTGAGGAAAATTGGGGTTTTTTTCACACTCCCGGGGTCAAGAAAATCACATTTTTTCACACTCCCGGGGTCAAGAGAATCTGATTTTTTTCACACTCCCGGGGTCAAGAAAATCACATTTTTTCACACTCCCGGGGTCATGAAATTCTGATTTTTTCACACTCCCGGTGTTAGGGAAATCACATTTTTCACACTCCCGGGGTCAGGAAAATTGGATTTTTTTCACACTCCCGGGGTCAGGAAATTCTGATATTTTTCACACTCCCGGGGTCAGGAAAATTGGATATTTTCACACTCCCGGGGTCAGGAAAATCAGATTTTTTTCACACTCCCGGGGTCAGGAAAATTGGATATTTTCATACTCCCGGGGTCAGGAAAATCGCATTTTTCATACTCCCGGGGTCAGGAAAATCACATTTTTCATACTCCCAGGGTCAGGAAAATTGCATTTTTCATACTCCCGGGGTCAGAAAAATCCAAATTTTTTCACTTTCCCGGTGTTAGGAAAATCACATTTTTCACACTCCCGGGGTCAGGAATATTGGGTTTCTTTCACACACTCGGGGTGAAGAAAATCACATTTTTTCACACTCCCGGTGTTAGGAAAATCACATTTTTCACACTCCGGGGGTCAGGAAAATTGGATTTTTTCATACTCCCGGGTCAGGAAATTCTGATATTTTTCACACTCCCGGGGTCAGGAAAATCGGATATTTTCACACTCCC
Organism: Bradypodion ventrale; assembly: GCA_035047345.1. NCBI lineage: Eukaryota > Metazoa > Chordata > Lepidosauria > Squamata > Chamaeleonidae > Bradypodion > Bradypodion ventrale. The sequence goes on along the minus strand of JAWDJE010000005.1, from coordinate 113,499,745 downwards.
GGGGTCAGGAAAATTGGATTTTTTTCACACTCACGGAGTCAGGAAAATTGGTTTTTTTTTCACACTCCCAGGATCAAGAAAATAAAATTTTTAACACTCCCGGGGTCAGGTGATTCTGATATTTTTCACACTCCCGGGGTCAAGAAAATCACCTTTTTTCACACTCCCGGGATAAGGAAAATTGGATTTTTTTACACTCCCGGGGTTAGGAAAATTGGGGTTTTTTTTCACAGTCCCTGGGTCAAGAAAATCACATTTTTTTACACTCCCGGGGTCAGGAAATTCTGATTTTTTCACACTCGCGGTGTTAGGGAAATTACATTTTTCACACTCCCGGGGTCAGGAAAATTGGATTTTTCCACACTCCCGGGGTCAGGAAATTCTGATATTTTTCACACTCCCGGGGTCAGGAAAATCGGATATTTTCACACTCCCGGGGTCAGGAAAATCAGATTTTTTTCATACTCCCAGGGTCAGGAAATTTGGATTTTTTTCACAATCCTGGGGTCAGGAAAATTGGATGTTTTCATACTCCCGGGGTGAGGAAAATCACATTTTTCATACTCCTGGGGTCAGGAAAATCGCATTTTTCATACTCCCGGGGTCAGAAAAATCCAAATTTTTTCACTTTCCCGGTGTTAGGAAAATCACATTTTTCACACTCCCGGGGTCAGGAATATTGGGTTTCTTTCACACACCCGGGGTCAAGAAAATCACATTTGTTCACACTCCCGGTGTTAGGAAAATCACATTTTTCACACTCCTGGGGTAAGGAAAATTGGATTTTTTCACACTCCCGGGTCAGGAAATTCTGATTTTTTTCACACTCCCGGGGTCAGGAAAATTGGATTTTTTTCACACTCCCGGGGTGGGGAAAATTGGGTTTTTTTTCACACTCCCGGGGTCAAGAAAATCACATTTTTTCACACTCCTGGGGTCAGGAGATTCTGATTTTTTTCACACTCCCGGGGTCAAGAAAATCACATTTTTTCACACTCCCGGGGTCAGGAAATTCTGATTTTTTTCACACGCCCATTGTTAGGGAAATCACATTTGTTACACTCCCGGGGTCAGGAAAATTGGATTTTTTTCACACTCCCGGGTCAGGAAATTCTGATTTTTTTCACACTCCCGGGGTCAGGAAAATTGGATTTTTTTCACACTCCCGGGGTGAGGAAAATTGGGGTTTTTTTCACTCTCCCGGGGTCAAGAAAATCACATTTTTTCACACTCCTGGGGTCAGGAGATTCTGATTTTTTTCACACTCCCGGGGTCAAGAAAATCACATTTTTTCACACTCCCGGGGTCAGGAAATTCTGATTTTTTTCACACGCCCATTGTTAGGGAAATCACATTTGTCACACTCCCGGGGTCAGGAAAATTGGATTTTTTTCACACTCCCAGGGTCAGGAAAATTGGATATTTTCATACTCCCGGGGTCAGGAACATCGCATTTTTCATAATCCCAGGGTCATGAAAATCGCATTTTTCATACTCCCGGGGTCAGGAAAATCCAAATTTTTTCACTTTCCCTGTGTTAGGAAAGTCACATTTTTCACTCTCCCGGGGTCAGGAATATTGGATATTTTCATACTCCCGGGGTCAGGAAAATCGCATTTTTCAGACTCCCGGGGTCAGGAAAATTGGGGTTTTTTTCACACTCCCGGGGTCAGGAAAATTGGGTTTTTTTTCACACTCCCGTGGTCAAGAAAACCACATTTTTTCACACTCCCGGGGTCAGGAGATTCTGATTTTTTTCACACTCCCGGGGTCAAGAAAATCACATTTTTTCACTCTCCCGGGGTCAGGAAATTCTGATTTTTTCACACTCCCGGTGTTAGGAAAATCACATTTTTCACACTCCTGGGGTCAGGAAAATTGGAATTTTTCACACTCCTTGGGTCAGGAAAATTGCATTTTTCATACTCCCGGGGTCAGAAAAATCCAAATTTTTTCACTTTCCCGGTGTTAGGAAAATCACATTTTTCACACTCCCGGGGTCAGGAATATTGGGTTTCTTTCACACACTCGGGGTGAAGAAAATCACATTTTTTCACACTCCCGGTGTTAGGAAAATCACATTTTTCACACTCCGGGGGTCAGGAAAATTGGATTTTTTCATACTCCCGGGTCAGGAAATTCTGATATTTTTCACACTCCCGGGGTCAGGAAAATCGGATATTTTCACACTCCCGGGGTCAGGAAAATTGGATTTTTTTCACACTCACGGAGTCAGGAAAATTGGTTTTTTTTTCACACTCCCAGGATCAAGAAAATAAAATTTTTAACACTCCCGGGGTCAGGTGATTCTGATATTTTTCACACTCCCGGGGTCAAGAAAATCACCTTTTTTCACACTCCCGGGATAAGGAAAATTGGATTTTTTTACACTCCCGGGGTTAGGAAAATTGGGGTTTTTTTTCACAGTCCCTGGGTCAAGAAAATCACATTTTTTTACACTCCCGGGGTCAGGAAATTCTGATTTTTTCACACTCGCGGTGTTAGGGAAATTACATTTTTCACACTCCCGGGGTCAGGAAAATTGGATTTTTCCACACTCCCGGGGTCAGGAAATTCTGATATTTTTCACACTCCCGGGGTCAGGAAAATCGGATATTTTCACACTCCCGGGGTCAGGAAAATCAGATTTTTTTCATACTCCCAGGGTCAGGAAATTTGGATTTTTTTCACAATCCTGGGGTCAGGAAAATTGGATGTTTTCATACTCCCGGGGTGAGGAAAATCACATTTTTCATACTCCTGGGGTCAGGAAAATCGCATTTTTCATACTCCCGGGGTCAGAAAAATCCAAATTTTTTCACTTTCCCGGTGTTAGGAAAATCACATTTTTCACACTCCCGGGGTCAGGAATATTGGGTTTCTTTCACACACCCGGGGTCAAGAAAATCACATTTGTTCACACTCCCGGTGTTAGGAAAATCACATTTTTCACACTCCTGGGGTAAGGAAAATTGGATTTTTTCACACTCCCGGGTCAGGAAATTCTGATTTTTTTCACACTCCCGGGGTCAGGAAAATTGGATTTTTTTCACACTCCCGGGGTGGGGAAAATTGGGTTTTTTTTCACACTCCCGGGGTCAAGAAAATCACATTTTTTCACACTCCTGGGGTCAGGAGATTCTGATTTTTTTCACACTCCCGGGGTCAAGAAAATCACATTTTTTCACACTCCCGGGGTCAGGAAATTCTGATTTTTTTCACACGCCCATTGTTAGGGAAATCACATTTGTTACACTCCCGGGGTCAGGAAAATTGGATTTTTTTCACACTCCCGGGTCAGGAAATTCTGATTTTTTTCACACTCCCGGGGTCAGGAAAATTGGATTTTTTTCACACTCCCGGGGTGAGGAAAATTGGGGTTTTTTTCACTCTCCCGGGGTCAAGAAAATCACATTTTTTCACACTCCTGGGGTCAGGAGATTCTGATTTTTTTCACACTCCCGGGGTCAAGAAAATCACATTTTTTCACACTCCCGGGGTCAGGAAATTCTGATTTTTTTCACACGCCCATTGTTAGGGAAATCACATTTGTCACACTCCCGGGGTCAGGAAAATTGGATTTTTTTCACACTCCCAGGGTCAGGAAAATTGGATATTTTCATACTCCCGGGGTCAGGAACATCGCATTTTTCATAATCCCAGGGTCATGAAAATCGCATTTTTCATACTCCCGGGGTCAGGAAAATCCAAATTTTTTCACTTTCCCTGTGTTAGGAAAGTCACATTTTTCACTCTCCCGGGGTCAGGAATATTGGATATTTTCATACTCCCGGGGTCAGGAAAATCGCATTTTTCAGACTCCCGGGGTCAGGAAAATTGGGGTTTTTTTCACACTCCCGGGGTCAGGAAAATTGGGTTTTTTTTCACACTCCCGTGGTCAAGAAAACCACATTTTTTCACACTCCCGGGGTCAGGAGATTCTGATTTTTTTCACACTCCCGGGGTCAAGAAAATCACATTTTTTCACTCTCCCGGGGTCAGGAAATTCTGATTTTTTCACACTCCCGGTGTTAGGAAAATCACATTTTTCACACTCCTGGGGTCAGGAAAATTGGAATTTTTCACACTCCTTGGGTCAGGAAATTCTGATATTTTTCACATTTCCGGGGTCAGGAAAATTGGGTTTTTTTTCACACTCCCGGGGTCAAGAAAATCACATTTTTTCACATTCCCGGGGTCAAGAGATTCTGATTTTTTTCACACTCCCGGGGTCAACTAAATCACATTTTTTCACACTCCCAGGGTCAGGAAAATCGGATATTTTCACACTCCCGGGGTCAGGAAAATCAGATTTTTTTCATACTCCCGGGGTCAGGAAAATTGGTTTTTTTCACAATCCTGGGGTCAGGTAAATTGGACATTTTCATACTCCCGGGGTCAGGAAAATCACATTTTTCATACTCCCCGGTTCAGGAAAATCGCATTTTTCATACTCCCGGGGTCAGAAAAATCCAAATTTTTTCACTTTCCCGGTGTTAGGAAAATCACATTTTTCACTCTCCCGGGGTCAGGAATATAGGGTTTCTTTCACACACCCGGGGTCAAGAAAATCACATTTCTTCACACTCCCGGTGTTAGGAAAATCACATTTTTCACACTCCCGGGGTCAGGAAAATTGGATTTTTTCACACTCCCGGGTCAGGAAATTCTGATTTTTTCACACTCCCGGGGTCAGGAAAATTGGATTTTTTTCATACTCCCGGGGTCAGGAAAATTGGATTTTTTTCACACTCCCGGGGTCAGGAAAATTGGGCTTTTTTCACACTCCCGGGGTCAAGAAAATCACATTTTTTCACACTCCCTGGGTCAAGAGATTCTGATTTTTTTCACACTCCCGGGATCAAGAAAATCAATTTTTTAACACTCACTGGGTCAGGTGATTCTGATTTTTTTCACACTCCCGGGGTCAATAAAATCACATTTTTTCACACTCCCGGGGTCAGGAAATTCTAATTTTTTTCACACTCCCGTGGTCAGGAAAATTGGGTTTTTTTCACACTCCCGGGGTCAAGAAAATCACATTTTTTCACACTCCCGGGATAAGGAAAATTGGATTTTTTTATACTCCCGGGGTGAGGAAAATTGGGGTTTTTTTCACACTCCCGGGGTCAAGAAAATCACATTTTTTCACACTCCCGGGGTCAAGAGATTCTGATTTTTTTCACACTCCCGGGGTCAAGAAAATCACATTTTTTCACACTCCCGGGGTCATGAAATTCTGATTTTTTCACACTCCCGGTGTTAGGGAAATCACATTTTTCACACTCCCGGGGTCAGGAAAATTGGATTTTTTTCACACTCCCGGGGTCAGGAAATTCTGATATTTTTCACACTCCCGGGGTCAGGAAAATTGGATATTTTCACACTCCCGGGGTCAGGAAAATCAGATTTTTTTCACACTCCCGGGGTCAGGAAAATTGGATATTTTCATACTCCCGGGGTCAGGAAAATCGCATTTTTCATACTCCCGGGGTCAGGAAAATCACATTTTTCATACTCCCAGGGTCAGGAAAATTGCATTTTTCATACTCCCGGGGTCAGAAAAATCCAAATTTTTTCACTTTCCCGGTGTTAGGAAAATCACATTTTTCACACTCCCAGGGTCAGGAATATTGGGTTTCTTTCACACACTCAGGGTGAAGAAAATCACATTTTTTCACACTCCCGGTGTTAGGAAAATCACATTTTTCACACTCCGGGGGTCAGGAAAATTGGATTTTTTCATACTCCCGGGTCAGGAAATTCTGATATTTTTCTCACTCCCGGGGTCAGGAAAATCGGATATTTTCACACTCCCGGGGTCAGGAAAATTGGATTTTTTTCACACTCACGGAGTCAGGAAAATTGGTTTTTTTTTCACACTCCCAGGATCAAGAAAATAAAATTTTTAACACTCCCGGGGTCAGGTGATTCTGATATTTTTCACACTCCCGGGTTCAAGAAAATCACCTTTTTTCACACTCCCGGGATAAGGAAAATTGGATTTTTTTACACTCCTGGGGTGAGGAAAATTGGGGTTTTTTTCACAGTCCCTGGGTCAAGAAAATCACATTTTTTTACACTCCCGGGGTCAGGAAATTCTGATTTTTTCACACTCGCGGTGTTAGGGAAATTACATTTTTCACACTCCCGGGGTCAGGAAAATTGGATTTTTCCACACTCCCGGGGTCAGGAAATTCTGATATTTTTCACACTCCCGGGGTCAGGAAAATCGGATATTTTCACACTCCCGGGGTCAGGAAAATCAGATTTTTTTCATACTCCCAGGGTCAGGAAATTTGTATTTTTTTCACAATCCTGGGGTCAGGAAAATTGGATGTTTTCATACTCCCGGGGTGAGGAAAATCACATTTTTTATACTCCTGGGGTCAGGAAAATCGCATTTTTCATACTCCCGGGGTCAGAAAAATCCAAATTTTTTCACTTTCCCGGTGTTAGGAAAATCACATTTTTCACACTCCCGGGGTCAGGAATATTGGGTTTTTTTTCACACTCCCGGGGTCAAGAAAATCACATTTTTTCACATTCCCGGGGTCAAGAGATTCTGATTTTTTTCACACTCCCGGGGTCAACTAAATCACATTTTTTCACACTCCCAGGGTCAGGAAAATCGGATATTTTCACACTCCCGGGGTCAGGAAAATCAGATTTTTTTCATACTCCCGGGGTCAGGAAAATTGGTTTTTTTCACAATCCTGGGGTCAGGAAAATTGGACATTTTCATACTCCCGGGGTCAGGAAAATCACATTTTTCATACTCCCCGGTTCAGGAAAATCGCATTTTTCATACTCCCGGGGTCAGAAAAATCCAAATTTTTTCACTTTCCCGGTGTTAGGAAAATCACATTTTTCACTCTCCCGGGGTCAGGAATATAGGGTTTCTTTCACACACCCGGGGTCAAGAAAATCACATTTCTTCACACTCCCGGTGTTAGGAAAATCACATTTTTCACACTCCCGGGGTCAGGAAAATTGGATTTTTTCACACTCCCGGGTCAGGAAATTCTGATATTTTTCACACTCCCGGGGTCAGGAAAATCGGATATTTTCACACTCCCGGGGTCAGGAAAATCTGATATTTTCACACTCCCGGGGTCAGGAAAATTGGATTTTTTTCACACTCCCGGAGTCAGGAAAATTGGTTTTTTTTCACACTCCCAGGATCAAGAAAATCAAATTTTTTAACACTCCCGGGGTCAGGTGATTCTGATTTTTTTCACACTCCCGGGGTCAATAAAATCACATTTTTTCACACTCCCGGGGTCAGGAAATTCTAATTTTTTTTTACTCTCCCGGGGTGAGGAAAATTGGGTTTTTTTCACACTCCCGGGGTCAAGAAAATCACATTTTTTCACACTCCCGGGGTCAGGAAATTCTGATTTTTTTCACACTCCCGGGGTCAAGAAAATCACATTTTTTCACACTCCCGGGGTCAGGAAATTCTGATTTTTTCACACTCCCGGTGTTAGGAAAATCACATTTTTCACACTCCCGGGGTCAGGAAAATTGGATTTTTTTCACACTCCCGGGGTTAGGAAATTCTGATATTTTTCATACTCCCAGGGTCAGGAAAATTGGATTTTTTTCACACTCCCGGGGTCAAGAAAATCACATTTTTTCACCATCCCTGGGTCAAGAGATTCTGATATTTTTCACACTCCCGGGGTCAGGAAAATCGGATATTTTCACACTCCCGGGGTCAAGAAAATCACATTTTTTCACACTCCCGGGGTCAGGAAAATTGGATTTTTTTCACACTCCCGGGGTCAGGAAAATTGGGTTTTTTTCACACTCCCGGGGTCAAGAAAATCACATTTTTTCACACTCCCTGGGTCAAGAGATTCTGATTTTTTTCACACTCCCGGGATCAAGAAAATCAATTTTTTAACACTCACGGGGTCAGGTGATTCTGATTTTTTTACACTCCCGGGGTCAATAAAATCACATTTTTTCACACTCCCGGGGTCAGGAAATTCTAATTTTTTTCACACTCCCGTGGTCAGGAAAATTGGGTTTTTTTCACACACCCGGGGTCAAGAAAATCACATTTTTTCACACTCCCGGGATAAGGAAAATTGGATTTTTTTATACTCCCGGGGTGAGGAAAATTGGGGTTTTTTTCACACTCCCGGGGTCAAGAGATTCTGATTTTTTTCACACTCCCGGGGTCAAGAAAATCACATTTTTTCACACTCCCGGGGTCATGAAATTCTGATTTTTTCACACTCCCGGTGTTAGGGAAATCACATTTTTCACACTCCCGGGGTCAAGAGATTCTGATTTTTTTCACACTCCCGGGATCAAGAAAATCAATTTTTTAACACTCACGGGGTCAGGTGATTCTGATTTTTTTCACACTCCCGGGGTCAATAAAATCACATTTTTTCACACTCCCGGGGTCAGGAAATTCTAATTTTTTTCACACTCCCGTGGTCAGGAAAATTGGGTTTTTTTCACACTCCCGGGGTCAAGAAAATCACATTTTTTCACACTCCCGGGATAAGGAAAATTGGATTTTTTTATACTCCCGGGGTGAGGAAAATTGGGGTTTTTTTCACACTCCCGGGGTCAAGAGATTCTGATTTTTTTCACACTCCCGGGGTCAGGAAAATCGCATTTTTCATACTCCCGGGGTCAGGAAAATCACATTTTTCATACTCCCAGGGTCAGGAAAATTGCATTTTTCATACTCCCGGGGTCAGAAAAATCCAAATTTTTTCACTTTCCCGGTGTTAGGAAAATCACATTTTTCACACTCCCGGGGTCAGGAATATTGGGTTTCTTTCACACACTCGGGGTGAAGAAAATCACATTTTTTCACACTCCCGGTGTTAGGAAAATCACATTTTTCACACTCCGGGGGTCAGGAAAATTGGATTTTTTCATACTCCCGGGTCAGGAAATTCTGATATTTTTCACACTCCCGGGGTCATGAAAATCGGATATTTTCACACTCCCGGGGTCAGGAAAATTGGATTTTTTCACACTCACGGAGTCAGGAAAATTGGTTTTTTTTTCACACTCCCAGGATCAAGAAAATAAAATTTTTAACACTCCCGGGGTCAGGTGATTCTGATATTTTTCACACTCCCGGGGTCAAGAAAATCACCTTTTTTCACACTCCCGGGATAAGGAAAATTGGATTTTTTTACACTCCCGGGGTGAGGAAAATTGGGGTTTTTTTTCACAGTCCCTGGGTCAAGAAAATCACATTTTTTTACACTCCCGGGGTCAGGAAATTCTGATTTTTTCACACTCGCGGTGTTAGGGAAATTACATTTTTCACACTCCCGGGGTCAGGAAAATTGGATTTTTCCACACTCCCGGGGTCAGGAAATTCTGATATTTTTCACACTCCCGGGGTCAGGAAAATCGGATATTTTCACACTCCCGGGGTCAGGAAAATCAGATTTTTTTCATACTCCCAGGGTCAGGAAATTTGGATTTTTTTCACAATCCTGGGGTCAGGAAAATTGGATGTTTTCATACTCCCGGGGTGAGGAAAATCACATTTTTCATACTCCTGGGGTCAGGAAAATCGCATTTTTCATACTCCCGGGGTCAGAAAAATCCAAATTTTTTCACTTTCCAAGTGTTAGGAAAATCACATTTTTCACACTCCCGGGGTCAGGAATATTGGGTTTCTTTCACACACCCGGGGTCAAGAAAATCACATTTGTTCACACTCCCGGTGTTAGGAAAATCACATTTTTCACACTCCTGGGGTAAGGAAAATTGGATTTTTTCACACTCCCGGGTCAGGAAATTCTGATTTTTTTCACACTCCCGGGGTCAGGAAAATTGGATTTTTTTCACACTCCCGGGGTGGGGAAAATTGGGTTTTTTTTCACACTCCCGGGGTCAAGAAAATCACATTTTTTCACACTCCTGGGGTCAGGAGATTCTGATTTTTTTTCACACTCCCGGGGTCAAGAAAATCACATTTTTTCACACTCCCGGGGTCAGGAAATTCTGATTTTTTTCACACGCCCATTGTTAGGGAAATCACATTTGTCACACTCCCGGGGTCAGGAAAATTGGATTTTTTTCACACTCCCGGGTCAGGAAATTCTGATTTTTTTCACACTCCCGGGGTCAGGAAAATTGGATTTTTTTCACACTCCCGGGGTGAGGAAAATTGGGGTTTTTTTCACTCTCCCGGGGTCAAGAAAATCACATTTTTTCACACTCCTGGGGTCAGGAGATTCTGATTTTTTTCACACTCCCGGGGTCAAGAAAATCACATTTTTTCACACTCCCGGGGTCAGGAAATTCTGATTTTTTTCACACGCCCATTGTTAGGGAAATCACATTTGTCACACTCCCGGGGTCAGGAAAATTGGATTTTTTTCACACTCCCAGGGTCAGGAAAATTGGATATTTTCATACTCCCGGGGTCAGGAAAATCGCATTTTTCATAATCCCAGGGTCATGAAAATCGCATTTTTCATACTCCCGGGGTCAGGAAAATCCAAATTTTTTCACTTTCCCTGTGTTAGGAAAGTCACATTTTTCACTCTCCCGGGGTCAGGAATATTGGATATTTTCATACTCCCGGGGTCAGGAAAATCGCATTTTTCAGACTCCCGGGGTCAGGAAAATTGGGGATTTTTTCACACTCCCGGGGTCAGGAAAATTGGTTTTTTTTCACACTCCCGTGGTCAAGAAAACCACATTTTTCACACTCCCGGGGTCAGGAGATTCTGATTTTTTTCACACTCCCGGGGTCAAGAAAATCACATTTTTTCACTCTCCCGGGGTCAGGAAATTCTGATTTTTTCACACTCCCGGTGTTAGGAAAATCACATTTTTCACACTCCCGGGGTCAGGAAAATTGGAATTTTTCACACTCCTTGGGTCAGGAAATTCTGATATTTTTCACATTTCCGGGGTCAGGAAAATTGGGTTTTTTTTCACACTCCCGGGGTCAAGAAAATCACATTTTTTCACATTCCCGGGGTCAAGAGATTCTGATTTTTTTCACACTCCCGGGGTCAACTAAATCACATTTTTTCACACTCCCAGGGTCAGGAAAATCGGATATTTTCACACTCCCGGGGTCAGGAAAATCAGATTTTTTTCATACTCCCGGGGTCAGGAAAATTGGTTTTTTTCACAATCCTGGGGTCAGGTAAATTGGACATTTTCATACTCCCGGGGTCAGGAAAATCACATTTTTCATACTCCCCGGTTCAGGAAAATCGCATTTTTCATACTCCCGGGGTCAGAAAAATCCAAATTTTTTCACTTTCCCGGTGTTAGGAAAATCACATTTTTCACTCTCCCGGGGTCAGGAATATAGGGTTTCTTTCACACACCCGGGGTCAAGAAAATCACATTTCTTCACACTCCCGGTGTTAGGAAAATCACATTTTTCACACTCCCGGGGTCAGGAAAATTGGATTTTTTCACACTCCCGGGTCAGGAAATTCTGATATTTTTCACACTCCCGGGGTCAGGAAAATTGGATTTTTTTCATACTCCCGGGGTCAGGAAAATTGGATTTTTTTCACACTCCCGGGGTCAGGAAAATTGGGTTTTTTTCACACTCCCGGGGTCAAGAAAATCACATTATTTCACACTCCCTGGGTCAAGAGATTCTGATTTTTTTTCACACTCCCGGGATCAAGAAAATCAATTTTTTAACACTCACGGGGTCAGATGATTCTGATTTTTTTCACACTCCCGGGGTCAATAAAATCACATTTTTTCACACTCCCGGGGTCAGGAAATTCTAATTTTTTTCACACTCCCGTGGTCAGGAAAATTGGGTTTTTTTCACACTCCCGGGGTCAAGAAAATCACATTTTTTCACACTCCCGGGATAAGGAAAATTGGATTTTTTTATACTCCTGGGGTGAGGAAAATTGGGGTTTTTTTCACACTCCCGGGGTCAAGAAAATCACATTTTTTCACACTCCCGGGGTCAAGAGATTCTGATTTTTTTCACACTCCCGGGGTCAAGAAAATCACATTTTTTCACACTCCCGGGGTCATGAAATTCTGATTTTTTCACACTCCCGGTGTTAGGGAAATCACATTTTTCACACTCCCGGGGTCAGGAAAATTGGATTTTTTTCACACTCCCGGGGTCAGGAAATTCTGATATTTTTCACACTCCCGGGGTCAGGAAAATTGGATATTTTCACACTCCCGGGGTCAGGAAAATCAGATTTTTTTCACACTCCCGGGGTCAGGAAAATTGGATATTTTCATACTCCCGGGGTCAGGAAAATCACATTTTTCATACTCCCGGTGTTAGGAAAATCACATTTTTCACACTCCCGGGGTCAGGAATATTGGGTTTCTTTCACACACCCGGGGTCAAGAAAATCACATTTGTTCACACTCCCGGTGTTAGGAAAATCACATTTTTCACACTCCTGGGGTAAGGAAAATTGGATTTTTTCACACTCCCGGGTCAGGAAATTCTGATTTTTTTCACACTCCCGGGGTCAGGAAAATTGGATTTTTTTCACACTCCCGGGGTGGGGAAAATTGGGTTTTTTTTCACACTCCCGGGGTCAAGAAAATCACATTTTTTCACACTCCTGGGGTCAGGAGATTCTGATTTTTTTTCACACTCCCGGGGTCAAGAAAATCACATTTTTTCACACTCCCGGGGTCAGGAAATTCTGATTTTTTTCACACGCCCATTGTTAGGGAAATCACATTTGTCACACTCCCGGGGTCAGGAAAATTGGATTTTTTTCACACTCCCGGGTCAGGAAATTCTGATTTTTTTCACACTCCCGGGGTCAGGAAAATTGGATTTTTTTCACACTCCCGGGGTGAGGAAAATTGGGGTTTTTTTCACTCTCCCGGGGTCAAGAAAATCACATTTTTTCACACTCCTGGGGTCAGGAGATTCTGATTTTTTTCACACTCCCGGGGACAAGAAAATCACATTTTTTCACACTCCCGGGGTCAGGAAATTCTGATTTTTTTCACACGCCCATTGTTAGGGAAATCACATTTGTCACACTCCCGGGGTCAGGAAAATTGGATTTTTTTCACACTCCCAGGGTCAGGAAAATTGGATATTTTCATACTCCCGGGGTCAGGAAAATCGCATTTTTCATAATCCCAGGGTCATGAAAATCGCATTTTTCATACTCCCGGGGTCAGGAAAATCCAAATTTTTTCACTTTCCCTGTGTTAGGAAAGTCACATTTTTCACTCTCCCGGGGTCAGGAATATTGGATATTTTCATACTCCCGGGGTCAGGAAAATCGCATTTTTCAGACTCCCGGGGTCAGGAAAATTGGGGATTTTTTCACACTCCCGGGGTCAGGAAAATTGGTTTTTTTTCACACTCCCGTGGTCAAGAAAACCACATTTTTCACACTCCCGGGGTCAGGAGATTCTGATTTTTTTCACACTCCCGGGGTCAAGAAAATCACATTTTTTCACTCTCCCGGGGTCAGGAAATTCTGATTTTTTCACACTCCCGGTGTTAGGAAAATCACATTTTTCACACTCCCGGGGTCAGGAAAATTGGAATTTTTCACACTCCTTGGGTCAGGAAATTCTGATATTTTTCACATTTCCGGGGTCAGGAAAATTGGGTTTTTTTTCACACTCCCGGGGTCAAGAAAATCACATTTTTTCACATTCCCGGGGTCAAGAGATTCTGATTTTTTTCACACTTCCGGGGTCAACTAAATCACATTTTTTCACACTCCCAGGGTCAGGAAAATCGGATATTTTCACACTCCCGGGGTCAGGAAAATCAGATTTTTTTCATACTCCCGGGGTCAGGAAAATTGGTTTTTTTCACAATCCTGGGGTCAGGTAAATTGGACATTTTCATACTCCCGGGGTCAGGAAAATCACATTTTTCATACTCCCCGGTTCAGGAAAATCGCATTTTTCATACTCCCGGGGTCAGAAAAATCCAAATTTTTTCACTTTCCCGGTGTTAGGAAAATCACATTTTTCACTCTCCCGGGGTCAGGAATATAGGGTTTCTTTCACACACCCGGGGTCAAGAAAATCACATTTCTTCACACTCCCGGTGTTAGGAAAATCACATTTTTCACACTCCCGGGGTCAGGAAAATTGGATTTTTTCACACTCCCGGGTCAGGAAATTCTGATATTTTTCACACTCCCGGGGTCAGGAAAATTGGATTTTTTTCATACTCCCGGGGTCAGGAAAATTGGATTTTTTTCACACTCCCGGGGTCAGGAAAATTGGGTTTTTTTCACACTCCCGGGGTCAAGAAAATCACATTATTTCACACTCCCTGGGTCAAGAGATTCTGATTTTTTTTCACACTCCCGGGATCAAGAAAATCAATTTTTTAACACTCACGGGGTCAGGTGATTCTGATTTTTTTCACACTCCCGGGGTCAATAAAATCACATTTTTTCACACTCCCGGGGTCAGGAAATTCTAATTTTTTTCACACTCCCGTGGTCAGGAAAATTGGGTTTTTTTCACACTCCCGGGGTCAAGAAAATCACATTTTTTCACACTCCCGGGATAAGGAAAATTGGATTTTTTTATACTCCCGGGGTGAGGAAAATTGGGGTTTTTTTCACACTCCCGGGGTCAAGAAAATCACATTTTTTCACACTCCTGGGGTCAAGAGATTCTGATTTTTTTCACACTCCCGGGGTCAAGAAAATCACATTTTTTCACACTCCCGGGGTCATGAAATTCTGATTTTTTCACACTCCCGGTGTTAGGGAAATCACATTTTTCACACTCCCGGGGTCAGGAAAATTGGATTTTTTTCACACTCCCGGGGTCAGGAAATTCTGATATTTTTCACACTCCCGGGGTCAGGAAAATTGGATATTTTCACACTCCCGGGGTCAGGAAAATCAGATTTTTTTCACACTCCCGGGGTCAGGAAAATTGGATATTTTCATACTCCCGGGGTCAGGAAAATCACATTTTTAATACTCCCGGGGTCAGGAAAATCACATTTTTCATACTCCCAGGGTCAGGAAAATTGCATTTTTCATACTCCCGGGGTCAGAAAAATCCAAATTTTTTCACTTTCCCGGTGTTAGGAAAATCACATTTTTCACACTCCCGGGGTCAGGAATATTGGGTTTCTTTCACACACTCGGGGTGAAGAAAATCACATTTTTTCACACTCCCGGTGTTAGGAAAATCACATTTTTCACACTCCGGGGGTCAGGAAAATTGGATTTTTTCATACTCCCGGGTCAGGAAATTCTGATATTTTTCACACTCCCGGGGTCAGGAAAATCGGATATTTTCACACTCCCGGGGTCAGGAAAATTGGATTTTTTTCACACTCACGGAGTCAGGAAAATTGGTTTTTTTTCACACTCCCAGGATCAAGAAAATAAAATTTTTAACACTCCCGGGGTCAGGTGATTCTGATATTTTTCACACTCCCGGGGTCAAGAAAATCACCTTTTTTCACACTCCCGGGATAAGGAAAATTGGATTTTTTTACACTCCCGGGGTGAGGAAAATTGGGGTTTTTTTCACAGTCCCTGGGTCAAGAAAATCACATTTTTTTACACTCCCGGGGTCAGGAAATTCTGATTTTTTCACACTCGCGGTGTTAGGGAAATTACATTTTTCACACTCCCGGGGTCAGGAAAATTGGATTTTTCCACACTCCCGGGGTCAGGAAATTCTGATATTTTTCACACTCCCGGGGTCAGGAAAATCGGATATTTTCACACTCCCGGGGTCAGGAAAATCAGATTTTTTTCATACTCCCAGGGTCAGGAAATTTGGATTTTTTTCACAATCCTGGGGTCAGGAAAATTGGATGTTTTCATACTCCCGGGGTGAGGAAAATCACATTTTTCATACTCCTGGGGTCAGGAAAATCGCATTTTTCATACTCCCGGGGTCAGAAAAATCCAAATTTTTTCACTTTCCCGGTGTTAGGAAAATCACATTTTTCACACTCCCGGGGTCAGGAATATTGGGTTTTTTTTCACACTCCCGGGGTCAAGAAAATCACATTTTTTCACATTCCCGGGGTCAAGAGATTCTGATTTTTTTCACACTCCCGGGGTCAACTAAATCACATTTTTCACACTCCCAGGGTCAGGAAAATCGGATATTTTCACACTCCCGGGGTCAGGAAAATCAGATTTTTTTCATACTCCCGGGGTCAGGAAAATTGGTTTTTTTCACACTCCCGTGGTCAGGAAAATTGGGTTTTTTTCACACTCCCGGGGTCAAGAAAATCACATGTTTTCACACTCCCGGGATAAGGAAAATTGGATTTTTTTATACTCCCGGGGTGAGGAAAATTGGGGTTTTTTTCACACTCCCGGGGTCAAGAAAATCACATTTTTTCACACTCCCGGGGTCAAGAGATTCTGATTTTTTTCACACTCCCGGGGTCAAGAAAATCACATTTTTTCACACTCCCGGGGTCAGGAAATTCTGATTTCTTCACACTCCCGGTGTTAGGAAAATCACATTTTTCACACTCCCGGGGTCAGGAAAATTGGATTTTTTCACACTCCCGGGTCAGGAAATTCTGATATTTTTCACACTCCCGGGGGTTCAGGAAAATTGGATTTTTTTCATACTCCCGGGGTCAGGAAAATTGGATTTTTTTCACACTCCCGGGGTCAGGAAAATTGGGTTTTTTTCACACTCCCGGGGTCAAGAAAATCACATTATTTCACACTCCCTGGGTCAAGAGATTCTGATTTTTTTTCACACTCCCGGGATCAAGAAAATCAATTTTTTAACACTCACGGGGTCAGGTGATTCTGATTTTTTTCACACTCCCGGGGTCAATAAAATCACATTTTTTCACACTCCCGGGGTCAGGAAATTCTAATTTTTTTCACACTCCCGTGGTCAGGAAAATTGGGATTTTTCATACTCCCGGGGTCAGGAAAATCGCATTTTTCATACTCCCGGGGTCAGGAAAATCACATTTTTCATACTCCCAGGGTCAGGAAAATTGCATTTTTCATACTCCCGGGGTCAGAAAAATCCAATTTTTTTCACTTTCCCGGTGTTAGGAAAATCACATTTTTCACACTCCCGGGGTCAGGAATATTGGGTTTCTTTCACACACTCGGGGTGAAGAAAATCACATTTTTCACACTCCCGGTGTTAGGAAAATCACATTTTTCACACTCCTGGGGTAAGGAAAATTGGATTTTTTCACACTCCCGGGTCAGGAAATTCTGATTTTTTTCACACTCCCGGGGTCAGGAAAATTGGATTTTTTTCACACTCCCGGGGTGGGGAAAATTGGGTTTTTTTTCACACTCCCGGGGTCAAGAAAATCACATTTTTTCACACTCCTGGGGTCAGGAGATTCTGATTTTTTTCACACTCCCGGGGTCAAGAGATTCTGATTTTTTTCACACTCCCGGGGTCAACTAAATCACATTTTTTCACACTCCCAGGGTCAGGAAAATCGGATATTTTCACACTCCCGTGGTCAGGAAAATCAGATTTTTTTCATACTCCCGGGGTCAGGAAAATTGGTTTTTTTCACAATCCTGGGGTCAGGTAAATTGGACATTTTCATACTCCCGGGGTCAGGAAAATCACATTTTTCATACTCCCCGGTTCAGGAAAATCGCATTTTTCATACTCCCGGGGTCAGAAAAATCCAAATTTTTTCACTTTCCCGGTGTTAGGAAAATCCCATTTTTCACTCTCCCGGGGTCAGGAATATAGGGTTTCTTTCACACACCCAGGGTCAAGAAAATCACATTTCTTCACACTCCCGGTGTTAGGAAAATCACATTTTTCACACTCCCGGGGTCAGGAAAATTGGATTTTTTCACACTCCCGGGTCAGGAAATTCTGATATTTTTCACACTCCCGGGGTCAGGAAAATCGGATATTTTCACACTCCCGGGGTCAGGAAAATCTGATATTTTCACACTCCCGGGGTCAGGAAAATTGGATTTTTTTCACACTCCCAGAGTCAGGAAAATTGGTTTTTTTCACACTCCCAGGATCAAGAAAATCAAATTTTTTAACACTCCCGGGGTCAGGTGATTCTGATTTTTTTCACACTCCCGGGGTCAATAAAATCACATTTTTTCACACACCCGGGGTCAGGAAATTCTGATTTTTTTCACACTCCCGGTGTTAGGAAAATCACATTTTTCACACTCCCGGGGTCAGGAAAATTGGAATTTTTCACACTCCTTGGGTCAGGAAATTCTGATATTTTTCACATTTCCGGGGTCAGGAAAATTGGGGTTTTTTTCACACTCCCGGGGTCAAGAAAATCACATTTTTTCACACTCCCGGGGTCAGGAAATTCTGATTTTTTTCACACTCCCGGTGTTAGGAAAATCACATTTTTCACACTCCCGGGGTCAGGAAAATTGGAATTTTTCACACTCCTTGGGTCAGGAAATTCTGATATTTTTCACATTTCCGGGGTCAGGAAAATTGGGGTTTTTTTCACACTCCCGGGGTCAAGAAAATCACATTTTTTCACATTCCCGGGGTCAAGAGATTCTGATTTTTTTCACACTCCCGGGGTCAACTAAATCACATTTTTTCACACTCCCAGGGTCAGGAAAATCGGATATTTTTACACTCCCGGGGTCAGGAAAATCAGATTTTTTTCATACTCCCGGGGTCAGGAAAATTGGTTTTTTTCACAATCCTGGGGTCAGGAAAATTGGACATTTTCATACTCCCGGGGTCAGGAAAATCACATTTTTCATACTCCCCGGTTCAGGAAAATCGCATTTTTCATACTCCCGGGGTCAGAAAAATCCAAATTTTTTCACTTTCCCGGTGTTAGGAAAATCACATTTTTCACTCTCCCGGGGTCAGGAATATAGGGTTTCTTTCACACACCCGGGGTCAAGAAAATCACATTTCTTCACACTCCCGGTGTTAGGAAAATCACATTTTTCACACTCCCGGGGTCAGGAAAATTGGATTTTTTCACACTCCCGGGTCAGGAAATTCTGATATTTTTCACACTCCCGGGGTCAGGAAAATCGGATATTTTCACACTCCCGGGGTCAGGAAAATCTGATATTTTCACACTCCCGGGGTCAGGAAAATTGGATTTTTTTCACACTCCCGGAGTCAGGAAAATTGGTTTTTTTTCACACTCCCAGGATCAAGAAAATCAAATTTTTTAACACTCCCGGGGTCAGGTGATTCTGATTTTTTTCACACTCCCGGGGTCAATAAAATCACATTTTTTCACACTCCCGGGGTCAGGAAATTCTAATTTTTTTTTACTCTCCCGGGGTGAGGAAAATTGGGTTTTTTTCACACTCCCGGGGTCAAGAAAATCACATTTTTTCACACTCCCGGGGTCAGGTGATTCTGATTTTTTTCACACTCCCGGGGTCAGGAAAATTGGATTTTTTCACACTCCCGGGGTCAGGAGAATTTAATTTTTTTCACACTCCAGGGGTCAAGAAAATCACATTTTTTCACACTCCCGGGGTCAGGAAATTGTGATATTTTTCACACTCCCGGGTCAGGAAAATCGGATATTTTCACACTCCCGGGGTCAGGAAAATTGGATTTTTTCACACTCCCAGGGTCAGGAAAATTGGATATTTTCATACTCCCGGGGTCAGGAAAATCACATTTTTCAGACTCCCGGGGTCAGGAAAATCGCATTTTTCATACTCCCATGGTCAGGAAAATCCAATTTTTTTCACATTCCCGGTGTTAGGAAAACACATTTTTCACACTCCCGGGGTCAGGAAATTTTGATTTTTTCACACTCCCGGTGTTAGGGAAATCACATTTTTCACACTCCCGGGGTCAGGAAAATTGGATTTTTTCACACTCCCGGGGCCAGGAAATTCTGATATTTTTCACACTCCCGGGGTCAGGAAAATCGGATATTTTCACACTCCCGGGGTCAGGAAAATCAGATTTTTTTCATACTCCCCGGGGTCAGGAAAATTGGATATTTTCATACTCCTGGGGTCAGGAAAATCGGATTTTTCATACTCCTGGGGTCAGGAAAATCGCATTTTTCATACTCCCGTGGTCAAGAAAAACCAAATTTTTTCACTTTCCCGGTGTTAGGACAATCACATTTTTCACACTCCCGGGGTCAGGAAAATTGGGTTTTTTTCACACTCCCGGGGTCAAGAAAATCACATATATTCACACTCCCGGGGTCAGGAAATTCTGATTTTTTTTCACACTCCCGGTGTTAGGAAAATCACATTATTCACACTCCCGGGGTCAGGAAAATTGGATTTTTTCACACTACCGGGGTCAGGAAATTCTGATATTTTTCACACTCCCGGGGTCAGGAAAATCAGATTTTTTTCATACTCCCGGGGTCAGGAAAATTGGATTTTTTTCACACTCCCGGGGTCAGGAAAATTGGATATTTTCATACTCCCGGGGTCAGGAAAATCGCATTTTTCATACTCCCGGGGTCAGGAAAATTGCATTTTTCATACTCCCGGGGTCAGGAAAATCCAATTTTTTTCACTTTCCCGGTGTCAGGAAAATCAAATTTATCACACTCCCGGGGTCAGGAATATTGGGGTTTTTTCACATTCCCGGAGTTAGGAAAATCACATTTTTCACACTCCTGGGGTCAGGAAAATTTGATTTTTTCACACTCCCGGGGTCAAGAAAATCAAATTTTTTCACACTCCCGGGGTCAGGAAATTCTAATTTTTTTCACACTCCCGGTGTTAGGAAAATCACATTTTTCACACTCCCGGGGTCAGGAAAATTGGATTTTTTCACACTCCCGGGGTCAGGAGAATTTAATTTTTTTCACACTCCCGGGGTCAAGAAAATCACTTTTTTTCACACTCCCAGGGTCAGGAAAATCGGATATTTTCACACTCCCGGGGTCAGGAAAATCAGATTTTTTTCATACTCCCGGGGTCAGGAAAATTGGTTTTTTTCACAATCCTGGGGTCAGGAAAATTGGACATTTTCATACTCCCGGGTTCAGGAAAATCACATTTTTCATACTCCCCGGTTCAGGAAAATCGCATTTTTCATACTCCCGGGGTCAGAAAAATCCAATTTTTTTCACTTTCCCGGTGTTAGGAAAATCACATTTTTCACTCTCCCGGGGTCAGGAATATAGGGTTTCTTTCACACACCCGGGGTCAAGAAAATCACATTTCTTCACACTCCCGGTGTTAGGAAAATCACATTTTTCACACTCCCGGGGTCAGGAAAATTGGATTTTTTCACACTCCCGGGTCAGGAAATTCTGATATTTTTCACACTCCCGGGGTCAGGAAAATCGGATATTTTCACACTCCCGGGGTCAGGAAAATCTGATATTTTCACACTCCCGGGGTCAGGAAAATTGGATTTTTTTCACACTCCCGGAGTCAGGAAAATTGGTTTTTTTTCACACTCCCATGATCAAGAAAATCAAATTTTTTAACACTCCCGGGGTCAGGTGATTCTGATTTTTTTCACACTCCCGGGGTCAATAAAATCACATTTTTTCACACTCCCGGGGTCAGGAAATTCTAATTTTTTTTACTCTCCCGGGGTCAGGAAAATTGGATTTTTTCACACTCCCGGGTCAGGAAATTCTGATATTTTTCACACTCCCGGGGTCAGGAAAATCGGATATTTTCACACTCCCGGGGTCAGGAAAATCTGATATTTTCACACTCCCGGGGTCAGGAAAATTGGATTTTTTTCACACTCCCGGAGTCAGGAAAATTGGTTTTTTTTCACACTCCCATGATCAAGAAAATCAAATTTTTTAACACTCCCGGGGTCAGGTGATTCTGATTTTTTTCACACTCCCGGGGTCAATAAAATCACATTTTTTCACACTCCCGGGGTCAGGAAATTCTAATTTTTTTTACTCTCCCGGGGTGAGGAAAATTGGTTTTTTTTCACACTCCCGGGGTCAAGAAAATCACATTTTTTCACACTCCCGGGGTCAGGAGATTCTGATTTTTTTCACACTCCCGGGGTCAAGAAAATCACATTTTTTCACACTCCCGGGGTCAGGAAATTCTGATTTTTTCACACTCCCGGTGTTAGGGAAATCACATTTTTCACACTCCCGGGGTCAGGAAAATTGGATTTTTTCACACTCCCGGGGCCAGGAAATTCTGATATTTTTCACACTCCCGGGGTCAGGAAAATCGGATATTTTCACACTCCCGGGGTCAGGAAAATCAGATTTTTTTCATACTCCCCGGGGTCAGGAAAATTGGATTTTTTTCACACTCCCGGGGTCTGGAAAATTGGATATTTTCATACTCCCGGGGTCAGGAAAATCGCATTTTTCATACTCCCGGGGTCAGGAAAATTGGATTTTTTTTCACACTCCCGGAGTCAGGAAAATTGGGTTTTTTCACACTCCCGTGATCAAGAAAATTACATTTTTTCACACTCCCGGAGTCAGGAAAATTGGTTTTTTTCACACTCCCGGGGTCAAGAAAATCACATTTTTTCACACTCCCGGGGTCAGGAAAATTGGATTTTTTCACACTCCCGGGGTCAGGAAAATTGGATTTTTTCACACTCCCGGGGTCAGGAAAATCGGATATTTTCACACTCCCGGGGTCAGGAAAATCAGATTTTTTTCATACTCCCCGGGGTCAGGAAAATTGGATTTTTTTCAAACTCCCGGGGTCAGGAAAATTGGATATTTTCGTACTCCTGGGGTCAGGAAAATCGGATTTTTCATACTCCTGGGGTCAGGAAAATCGCATTTTTCACACTCCCGGGGTCAGGAAAATTGGATTTTTTTCACACTCCCGGAGTCAGGAAAATTGGTTTTTTTTCACACTCCCATGATCAAGAAAATCAAATTTTTTAACACTCCCGGGGTCAGGAAAATCGCATTTTTCATACTCCCGGGGTCAGGAAAATTGCATTTTTCATACTCCCGGGGTCAGGAAAATCCAATTTTTTTCACTTTCCCGGAGTCAGGAAAATCAAATTTATCACACTCCTGGGGTCAGGAATATTGGGTTTTTTTCACACACCTGGGGTCAAGAAAATCACATTTTTTCACACTCCCAGGGTCAGGAAATTCTGATATTTTTCACACTCCCGGGGTCAGGAAAATCGGATATTTTCACACTCCCGGGGTCAGGAAAATTGGATTTTTTTTCACACTCCCGGAGGCAGGAAAATTGGGTTTTTTCACACTCCCGGGGTCAAGAAAATCACATTTTTTCACACTCCCGGAGTCAGGAAAATTGGTTTTTTTCACACTCCCGGGGTCAAGAAAATCACATTTTTTCACACTCCCGGGGTCAGGAAAATTGGATTTTTTCACACTCCCGGGGTCAAGAAAATCACATTTTTTCACACTCCCGGGGTCAGGTGATTCTGATTTTTTTCACACTCCCGGGGTCAGGAAAATTGGATTTTTTCACACTCCCGGGGTCAGGATAATTTAATTTTTTTCACACTCCCGGGGTCAAGAAAATCACATTTTTTCACACTCCCGGGGTCAGGAAATTCTGATATTTTTCACACTCCCGGGTCAGGAAAATCGGATATTTTCACACTCCCGGGGTCAGGAAAATTGGATTTTTTCACACTCCCGGGGTCAGGAAAATTGGATATTTTCATACTCCCGGGGTCAGGAAAATCACATTTTTCAGACTCCCGGGGTCAGGAAAATCGCATTTTTCATACTCCCATGGTCAGGAAAATCCAATTTTTTTCACATTCCCGGTGTTAGGAAAATCACATTTTTCACACTCCCGGGGTCAGGAAATTTTGATTTTTTTCACACTCCCGGTGTTAGGGAAATCACATTTTTCACACTCCCGGGGTCAGGAAAATTGGATTTTTTCACACTCCCGGGGCCAGGAAATTCTGATATTTTTCACACTCCCGGGGTCAGGAAAATCAGATTTTTTTCATACTCCCGGGGTCAGGAAAATTGGATTTTTTTCACACTCCCGGGGTCAGGAAAATTGGATGTTTTCATACTCCCGGGGTCAGGAAAATCGCATTTTTCATACTCCCGGGGTCAGGAAAATTGCATTTTTCATACTCCCGGGGTCAGGAAAATCCAATTTTTTTCACTTTCCCGGTGTCAGGAAAATCAAATTTATCACACTCCCGGGGTCAGGAATATTGGGTTTTTTTCACACTCCCGGGGTCTAGAAAATCAAATTTTTTCACACTCCCAGAGTCAGGAAAATTGGTTTTTTTCACACTCCCGGGGTCAAGAAAATCACATTTTTTCACACTCCCGGAGTCAGGAAAATTGGTTTTTTTCACACTCCCGGGGTCAAGAAAATCACATTTTTTCACACTCCCGGGGTCAGGTGATTCTGATTTTTTGCACACTCACGGGGTCAGGAAAATTGGATTTTTTCACACTCCCGGGGTCAGGAGAATTTAATTTTTTTCACACTCCAGGGGTCAAGAAAATCACATTTTTTCACACTCCCGGGGTCAGGAAATTCTGATATTTTTCACACTCCCGGGTCAGGAAAATCGGATATTTTCACACTCCCGGTGTCAGGAAAATTGGATATTTTCATACTCCCCGGGTCAGGAAAATCGCATTTTTCAGACTCCCGGGGTCAGGAAAATCGCATTTTTCATACTCCCAGGGTCAGGAAAATCGCATTTTTCATACTCCCGGGGTCAGGAAAATCCAATTTTTTTCACTTTCCCGGTGTCAGGAAAATCAAATTTATCACACTCCCGGGGTCAGGAATATTGGGTTTTTTTCACACTCCCGGGGTCAAGAAAATCACATTTTTTCACACTCCCAGAGTCCGGAAAATTGGTTTTTTTCACACTCCCGGGGTCAAGAAAATCACATTTTTTCACACTCCCGGAGTCAGGAAAATTGGTTTTTTTCACACTCCCGGGGTCAAGAAAATCACATTTTTTCACACTCCCGGGGTCAGGTGATTCTGATTTTTTGCACACTCACGGGGTCAGGAAAATTGGATTTTTTCACACTCCCGGGGTCAGGAGAATTTAATTTTTTTCACACTCCCAGGGTCAGGAAATTCTGATATTTTTCACACTCCCGGGTCAGGAAAATCGGATATTTTCACACTCCCGGGGTCAGGAAAATTGGATTTTTTTCACACTCCCGGTGTCAGGAAAATTGGATATTTTCATACTCCCGGGGTCAGGAAAATCGCATTTTTCAGACTCCCGGGGTCAGGAAAATCGCATTTTTCATACTCCCAGGGTCAGGAAAATCGCATTTTTCATACTCCCGGGGTCAGAAAAATCCAAATTTTTTCACTTTCCCGGTGTTAGGAAAATCACATTTTTCACACTCCTGGTGTCAGGAAAATTTGATTTTTTCACACTCCCGGGGTCAAGAAAATCACATTTTTTCACACTCCCGGGGTCAGGAAATTCTAATTTTTTTCACACGCCCGGTGTTAGGAAAATCACATTTTTCACACTCCCGGGGTCAGGAAAATTGGATTTTTTCACACTCCCGGGGTCAGGAGAATTTAATTTTTTTCACACTCCCGGGGTCAAGAAAATCACTTTTTTTCACACTCCCGGGGTCAGGAAATTCTAATTTTTTTCACACTCCCGGGGTCAGGAAAATTGGGGTTTTTTCACACTCCGGGGGTCAAGAAAATCACATTTTTTCACAGTCCCGGGGTCAGGAGATTCTGATGTTTTTCACACTCCCGGGGTCAAGAAAATCACATTTTTTCACACTCCCGGGGTCAGGAAAATTGGATTTTTTTCATACTCCCGGGGTGATGAAAATTGGGTTTTTTTTCACACTCCCGGGGTCAAGAAAATCACATTTTTTCACACTCCCGGGGTCAGGAGATTCTGATATTTTTCACACGCCCATTGTTAGGGAAATCACATTATTCACACTCCCGGGGTCAGGAAAATTGGATTTTTTCACACTACCGCGGTCAGGAAAATTGGATTTTTTTCATACTCCCGGGGTGATGAAAATTGGGTTTTTTTTCACACTCCTGGGGTCAAGAAAATCACATTTTTTCACACTCCCAGGGTCAGGAAATTCTGATTTTTTTCACACTCACGGTGTTAGGAAAATCACATTATTCACACTCCCGGGGTCAGAAAAATTGGATTTTTTCACACTACCGGGGTCAGGAAATTCTGATATATTTCACACTCCCGGGGTCAGGAAAATCAGATTTTTTTCATACTCCCGGGGTCAGGAAAATTGGATTTTTTTCACACTCCCGGGGTCAGGAAAATTGGATATTTTCATACTCCCGGGGTCAGGAAAATCGCATTTTTCACACTCCCGGGGTCAGGAAAATCGCATTTTTCATACTCCCAGGGTCAGGAAAATCCAATTTTTTTCACATTCCCGGTGTTAGGAAAATCATATTTTTCACACTCCCGGGGACAGGAAAATCAGATATTTTCACACTCCCGGGGTCAGGAAAATCTGATTTTTTCATATTCCCGGGGTCAGGAAAATTGGATTTTTTTCACACTCCCGGGTTCAGGAAAATTGGATATTTTCATACTCCTGGGGTCATGAAAATCACATTTTTCATACTCCCAGGGTCAGGAAAATCGCATTTTTCATACTCCCGGGGTCAGGAAAATCCAATTTTTTTCACTTTCCCGGTGTTAGTAAAATCACATTTTTTCACTCTCCCGGGGTCAGGAAATTCTGATTTTTTTCACACTCTCGGTGTTAGGGAAATCACATTTTTCACACTCCCGGGGTCAGGAAAATTGGATTTTTTCACACTCCCGGGGTCAGGAAATTCTGATATTTTTCACACTCCCGGGGTCAGGAACATCGGATATTTTCACACTCCCGGGGTCAGGAAAATCAGATTTTTTTCATACTCCCGGGGTCAGGAAAATCACATTTTTCATACTCCCGGGGTCAGGAAAATCTCATTTTTCATACTCCCGGGGTCAGAAAAATCCAATTTTTTTCACTTTCCCGGTGTTAGGAAAATCACATTTTTCACACTCCCGGGGTCAGGAATATTGGGTTTCTTTCACACACCCGGGGTCAAGAAAATCACATTTGTTCACACTCCCGGTGTTAGGAAAATCACATTTTTCACACTCCCGGGGTCAGGAAAATTGGATTTTTTCACACTCCCGGGTCAGGAAATTCTGATATTTTTCACACTCCCGGGGTCAAGAAAATCACATTTTTTCACACTCCCGGAGTCAGGAAAATTGGTTTTTTTCACACTCCCGGGGTCAAGAAAATCACATTTTTTCACACTCCCGGGGTCAGGTGATTCTGATTTTTTGCACACTCACGGGGTCAGGAAAATTGGATTTTTTCACACTCCCGGGGTCAGGAGAATTTAATTTTTTTCACACTCCAGGGGTCAAGAAAATCACATTTTTTCACACTCCCGGGGTCAGGAAATTCTGATATTTTTCACACTCCCGGGTCAGGAAAATCGGATATTTTCACACTCCCGGGGTCAGGAAAATTGGATTTTTTCACACTCCCGGTGTCAGGAACATCGGATATTTTCACACTCCCGGGGTCAGGAAAATCAGATTTTTTTCATACTCCCGGGGTCAGGAAAATCACATTTTTCATACTCCCGGGGTCAGGAAAATCGCATTTTTCATACTCCCGGGGTCAGAAAAATCCAATTTTTTTCACTTTCCCGGTGTTAGGAAAATCACATTTTTCACACTCCCGGGGTCAGGAATATTGGGTTTCTTTCACACACCCGGGGTCAAGAAAATCACATTTGTTCACACTCCCGGTGTTAGGAAAATCACATTTTTCACACTCCCGGGGTCAGGAAAATTGGATTTTTTCACACTCCCGGGTCAGGAAATTCTGATATTTTTCACACTCCCGGGGTCAGGAAAATTGGATTTTTTCACACTCCCGGGGTCAAGAAAATCACATTTTTTCACACTCCCGGAGTCAGGAAAATTGGTTTTTTTCACACTCCCGGGGTCAAGAAAATCACATTTTTTCACACTCCCGGGGTCAGGTGATTCTGATTTTTTGCACACTCACGGGGTCAGGAAAATTGGATTTTTTCACACTCCCGGGGTCAGGAGAATTTAATTTTTTTCACACTCCAGGGGTCAAGAAAATCACATTTTTTCACACTCCCGGGGTCAGGAAATTCTGATATTTTTCACACTCCCGGGTCAGGAAAATCGGATATTTTCACACTCCCGGGGTCAGGAAAATTGGATTTTTCACACTCCCGGTGTCAGGAAAATTGGATATTTTCATACTCCCGGGGTCAGGAAAATCGCATTTTTCAGACTCCCGGGGTCAGGAAAATCGCATTTTTCATACTCCCAGGGTCAGGAAAATCGCATTTTTCATACTCCCGGGGTCAGGAAAATCCAATTTTTTTCACTTTCCCGGTGTCAGGAAAATCAAATTTATCACACTCCCGGGGTCAGGAATATTGGGTTTTTTTCACACTCCCGGGGTCAAGAAAATCACATTTTTTCACACTCCCAGAGTCCGGAAAATTGGTTTTTTCACACTCCCGGGGTCAAGAAAATCACATTTTTTCACACTCCCGGAGTCAGGAAAATTGGTTTTTTTCACACTCCCGGGGTCAAGAAAATCACATTTTTTCACACTCCCGGGGTCAGGTGATTCTGATTTTTTGTACACTCACGGGGTCAGGAAAATTGGATTTTTTCACACTCCCGGGGTCAGGAGAATTTAATTTTTTTCACACTCCAGGGGTCAAGAAAATCACATTTTTTCACACTCCCGGGGTCAGGAAATTCTGATATTTTTCACACTCCCGGGTCAGGAAAATCGGATATTTTCACACTCCCGGGGTCAGGAAAATTGGATTTTTCACACTCCCGGTGTCAGGAAAATTGGATATTTTCATACTCCCGGGGTCAGGAAAATCGCATTTTTCAGACTCCCGGGGTCAGGAAAATCGCATTTTTCATACTCCCAGGGTCAGGAAAATCGCATTTTTCATACTCCCGGGGTCAGAAAAATCCAAATTTTTTCACTTTCCCGGTGTTAGGAAAATCACATTTTTCACACTCCTGGGGTCAGGAAAATTTGATTTTTTCACACTCCCGGGGTCAAGAAAATCACATTTTTTCACACTCCCGGGGTCAGGAAATTCTAATTTTTTTCACACGCCCTGTGTTAGGAAAATCACATTTTTCACACTCCCGGGGTCAGGGAAATTGGATTTTTTCACACTCCCGGGGTCAGGAGAATTTAATTTTTTTCACACTCCCGGGGTCAAGAAAATCACTTTTTTTCACACTCCCGGGGTCAAGAAAATCACATTTTTTCACAGTCCCGGGGTCAGGAGATTCTGATGTTTTTCACACTCCCGGGGTCAAGAAAATCACATTTTTTCACACTCCCGGGGTCAGGAAAATTGGATTTTTTTCATACTCCCGGGGTGATGAAAATTGGGTTTTTTTTCACACTCCCGGGGTCAAGAAAATCACATTTTTTCACAGTCCCGGGGTCAGGAGATTCTGATGTTTTTCACACTCCCGGGGTCAAGAAAATCACATTTTTTCACACTCCCGGGGTCAGGAAAATTGGATTTTTTTCATACTCCCGGGGTGATGAAAATTGGGTTTTTTTTCACACTCCCGGGGTCAAGAAAATCACATTTTTTCACACTCCCGGGGTCAGGAGATTCTGATATTTTTCACACGCCCATTGTTAGGGAAATCACATTATTCACACTCCCGGGGTCAGGAAAATTGGATTTTTTCACACTACCGGGGTCAGGAAAATTGGATTTTTTTCATACTCCCGGGGTGATGAAAATTGGGTTTTTTTTCACACTCCCGGGGTCAAGAAAATCATATTTTTTCACACTCCCAGGGTCAGGAAATTCTGATTTTTTTCACACTCCCGGTGTTAGGAAAATCACATTATTCACACTCCCGGTGTCAGGAAAATTGGATTTTTTCACACTACCGGGGTCAGGAAATTCTGATATATTTCACACCCCCGGGGTCAGGAAAATCAGATTTTTTTCATACTCCCGGGGTCAGGAAAATTGGATTTTTTTCACACTCCCGGGGTCAGGAAAATTGGATATTTTCATACTCCCGGGGTCAGGAAAATCGCATTTATCAGACTCCCGGGGTCAGGAAAATCGCATTTTTCATACTCCCAGGGTCAGGAAAATCCAATTTTTTTCACATTCCCGGTGTTAGGAAAATCATATTTTTCACACTCCCGGGGACAGGAAAATCGGATATTTTCACACTCCCGGGGTCAGGAAAATCTGATTTTTTCATATTCCCGGGGTCAGGAAAATTGGATTTTTTTCACACTCCCGGGGTCAGGAAAATTGGATATTTTCATACTCCTGGGGTCATGAAAATCACATTTTTCATACTCCCAGGGTCAGCAAAATCGCATTTTTCATACTCCCGGGGTCAGGAAAATCCAATTTTTTTCACTTTCCCGGTGTTAGTAAAATCACATTTTTCACTCTCCCGGGGTCAGGAAAATCGCATTTTTCATACTCCCAGGGTCAGGAAAATCGCATTTTTCATACTCCCGGGGTCAGAAAAATCCAAATTTTTTCACTTTCCCGGTGTTAGGAAAATCACATTTTTCACACTCCTGGTGTCAGGAAAATTTGATTTTTTCACACTCCCGGGGTCAAGAAAATCACATTTTTTCACACTCCCGGGGTCAGGAAATTCTAATTTTTTTCACACGCCCGGTGTTAGGAAAATCACATTTTTCACACTCCCGGGGTCAGGAAAATTGGATTTTTTCACACTCCCGGGGTCAGGAGAATTTAATTTTTTTCACACTCCCGGGGTCAAGAAAATCACTTTTTTTCACACTCCCGGGGTCAGGAAATTCTAATTTTTTTCACACTCCCGGGGTCAGGAAAATTGGGGTTTTTTCACACTCCGGGGGTCAAGAAAATCACATTTTTTCACAGTCCAGGGGTCAGGAGATTCTGATGTTTTTCACACTCCCGGGGTCAAGAAAATCACATTTTTTCACACTCCCGGGGTCAGGAAAATTGGATTTTTTTCATACTCCCGGGGTGATGAAAATTGGGTTTTTTTTCACACTCCCGGGGTCAAGAAAATCACATTTTTTCACACTCCCGGGGTCAGGAAATTCTGATATTTTTCACACGCCCATTGTTAGGGAAATCACATTATTCACACTCCCGGGGTCAGGAAAATTGGATTTTTTCACACTACCGGGGTCAGGAAAATTGGATTTTTTTTCATACTCCCGGGGTGATGAAAATTGGGTTTTTTTTCACACTCCTGGGGTCAAGAAAATCACATTTTTTCACACTCCCAGGGTCAGGAAATTCTGATTTTTTTCACACTCCCGGTGTTAGGAAAATCACATTATTCACACTCCCGGGGTCAGAAAAATTGGATTTTTTCACACTACCGGGGTCAGGAAATTCTGATATATTTCACACTCCCGGGGTCAGGAAAATCAGATTTTTTTCATACTCCCGGGGTCAGGAAAATTGGATTTTTTTCACACTCCCGGGGTCAGGAAAATTGGATATTTTCATACTCCCGGGGTCAGGAAAATCGCATTTTTCAGACTCCCGGGGTCAGGAAAATCGCATTTTTCATACTCCCAGGGTCAGGAAAATCCAATTTTTTTCACATTCCCGGTGTTAGGAAAATCATATTTTTCACACTCCCGGGGACAGGAAAATCAGATATTTTCACACTCCCGGGGTCAGGAAAATCTGATTTTTTCATATTCCCGGGGTCAGGAAAATTGGATTTTTTTCACACTCCCGGGTTCAGGAAAATTGGATATTTTCATACTCCTGGGGTCATGAAAATCACATTTTTCATACTCCCATGGTCAGGAAAATCGCATTTTTCATACTCCCGGGGTCAGGAAAATCCAATTTTTTTCACTTTCCCGGTGTTAGTAAAATCACATTTTTCACTCTCCCGGGGTCAAGAATATTGGGTTTTTTTCACACACCCGGGGTCAAGAAAATCACATTTTTTCACACTCCCGGGGTCAGGAAATTCTGATTTTTTTCACACTCCCGGTGTTAGGGAAATCACATTTTTCACACTCCCGGGGTCAGGAAAATTGGATTTTTTCACACTCCCGGGGTCACGAAATTCTGATATTTTTCACACTCCCGGGGTCAGGAACATCGGATATTTTCACACTCCCGGGGTCAGGAAAATCAGATTTTTTTCATACTCCCGGGGTCAGGAAAATCACATTTTTCATACTCCCGGGGTCAGGAAAATCGCATTTTTCATACTCCCGGGGTCAGAAAAATCCAATTTTTTTCACTTTCCCGGTGTTAGGAAAATCACATTTTTCACACTCCCGGGGTCAGGAATATTGGGTTTCTTTCACACACCCGGGGTCAAGAAAATCACATTTGTTCACACTCCCGGTGTTAGGAAAATCACATTTTTCACACTCCCGGGGTCAGGAAAATTGGATTTTTTCACACTCCCGGGTCAGGAAATTCTGATATTTTTCACACTCCCGGGGTCAGGAAAATTGGATTTTTTCACACTCCCGGGGTCAAGAAAATCACATTTTTTCACACTCCCGGAGTCAGGAAAATTGGTTTTTTTCACACTCCCGGGGTCAAGAAAATCACATTTTTTCACACTCCCGGGGTCAGGTGATTCTGATTTTTTGTACACTCACGGGGTCAGGAAAATTGGATTTTTTCACACTCCCGGGGTCAGGAGAATTTAATTTTTTTCACACTCCAGGGGTCAAGAAAATCACATTTTTTCACACTCCCGGGGTCAGGAAATTCTGATATTTTTCACACTCCCGGGTCAGGAAAATCGGATATTTTCACACTCCCGGGGTCAGGAAAATTGGATTTTTTCACACTCCCGGTGTCAGGAAAATTGGATATTTTCATACTCCCGGGGTCAGGAAAATCGCATTTTTCAGACTCCCGGGGTCAGGAAAATCGCATTTTTCATACTCCCAGGGTCAGGAAAATCGCATTTTTCATACTCCCGGGGTCAGAAAAATCCAAATTTTTTCACTTTCCCGGTGTTAGGAAAATCACATTTTTCACACTCCTGGGGTCAGGAAAATTTGATTTTTTCACACTCCCGGGGTCAAGAAAATCACATTTTTTCACACTCCCGGGGTCAGGAAATTCTAATTTTTTTCACACGCCCTGTGTTAGGAAAATCACATTTTTCACACTCCCGGGGTCAGGAAAATTGGATTTTTTCACACTCCCGGGGTCAGGAGAATTTAATTTTTTTCACACTCCCGGGGTCAAGAAAATCACTTTTTTTCACACTCCCGGGGTCAGGAAATTCTAATTTTTTTCACATTCCCGGGGTCAGGAAAATTGGGTTTTTTTCACACTCCGGGGGTCAAGAAAATCACATTTTTTCA
The DNA here is from genome assembly GCA_035047345.1 of Bradypodion ventrale. Taxonomy (NCBI): domain Eukaryota; kingdom Metazoa; phylum Chordata; class Lepidosauria; order Squamata; family Chamaeleonidae; genus Bradypodion; species Bradypodion ventrale. The sequence goes on along the minus strand of JAWDJE010000005.1, from coordinate 113,466,480 downwards.
CAGTCCCGGGGTCAGGAGATTCTGATGTTTTTCACACTCCCGGGGTCAAGAAAATCACATTTTTTCACACTCCCGGGGTCAGGAAAATTGGATTTTTTTCATACTCCCGGGTTGATGAAAATTGGGTTTTTTTTCACACTCCCGGGGTCAAGAAAATCACATTTTTTCACAGTCCCGGGGTCAGGAGATTCTGATGTTTTTCACACTCCCGGGGTCAAGAAAATCACATTTTTTCACACTCCCGGGGTCAGGAAAATTGGATTTTTTTCATACTCCCGGGGTGATGAAAATTGGGTTTTTTTTCACACTCCCGGGGTCAAGAAAATCACATTTTTTCACACTCCCGGGGTCAGGAGATTCTGATATTTTTCACACGCCCATTGTTAGGGAAATCACATTATTCACACTCCCGGGGTCAGGAAAATTGGATTTTTTCACACTCCCAGGGTCAGGAAATTCTGATTTTTTTCACACTCCCGGTGTTAGGAAAATCACATTATTCACACTCCCGGTGTCAGGAAAATTGGATTTTTTCACACTACCGGGGTCAGGAAATTCTGATATATTTCACACTCCCGGGGTCAGGAAAATCAGATTTTTTTCATACTCCCGGGGTCAGGAAAATTGGATTTTTTTCACACTCCCGGGGTCAGGAAAATTGGATATTTTCATACTCCCGGGGTCAGGAAAATCGCATTTTTTAGACTCCCGGGGTCAGGAAAATCGCATTTTTCATACTCCCAGGGTCAGGAAAATCCAATTTTTTTCACATTCCCGGTGTTAGGAAAATCATATTTTTCACACTCCCGGGGACAGGAAAATCGGATATTTTCACACTCCCGGGGTCAGGAAAATCTGATTTTTTCATATTCCCGGGGTCAGGAAAATCGCATTTTTCATACTCCCGGGGTCAGGAAAATCCAATTTTTTTCACTTTCCCGGTGTTAGTAAAATCACATTTTTCACTCTCCCGTGGTCAAGAATATTGGGTTTTTTTCACACACCCGGGGTCAGGAAAATCACATTTTTTCACACTCCCGGGGTCAGGAAATTCTGATTTTTTTTCACACTCCCGGTGTTAGGGAAATCACATTTTTCACACTCCCGGGGTCAGGAAAATTGGATTTTTTCACACTCCCGGGGTCAGGAAATTCTGATATTTTTCACACTCCCGGGGTCAGGAACATCGGATATTTTCACACTCCCGGGGTCAGGAAAATCAGATTTTTTTCATACTCCCGGGGTCAGGAAAATCACATTTTTCATACTCCCGGGGTCAGGAAAATCACATTTTTCATACTCCCGGGGTCAGAAAAATCCAATTTTTTTCACTTTCCCGGTGTTAGGAAAATCACATTTTTCACACTCCCGGGGTCAGGAATATTGGGTTTCTTTCACACACCCGGGGTCAAGAAAATCACATTTTTTCACATTCCCGGTGTTAGGAAAATCACATTTTTCACACTCCCGGGGTCAGGAAAATTGGATTTTTTTCACACTCCCGGGTCAGGAAATTCTGATATTTTTCACAATCCCGGGGTCAGGAAAATCGGATATTTTCACACTCCCGGGGTCAGGAAAATTGGATTTTTTTCACACTCCCGGAGTCAGGAAAATTGTTTTTTTTTCACACTCCCAGGATCAAGAAAATCAAATTTTTTAACACTCCTGGGGTCAGGTGATTCTGATTTTTTTCACACTCCCGGGGTCAGGAAAATTGGATATTTTCACACTCCCGGGGTCAGGAAATTCTAATTTTTTCACACTCCCAGGGTCAGGAAAATTGGGTTTTTTTCACACTCCCGGTGTCAAGAAAATCACATTTTTTCACACTCCCGGGGTCAGGAAAATTGGATATTTTCACACTCCCGGGGTGAGGAAAATCAGATTTTTTTCATACTCCCGGGGTCAGGAAAATTGGATTTTTTTCACAATCCTGGGGTCAGGAAAATTGGATATTTTCATACTCCCGGGGTCAGGAAAATCACATTTTTCATACTCCCGGGGTCAGGAAAATCGCATTTTTCATACTCCCGGGGTCAAGAAAATCCAAATTTTTTCACTTTCCCGGTGTTAGGAAAATCACATTTTTCACACTCCCGGGGTCAGGAATATTTGGTTTCTTTCACACACCCGGGGTCAAGAAAATCACATTTTTTCACACTCCCGGGGTCAGGACAATTGGATTTTTTTCACACTCCCGGGGTGAGGAAAATTGGGGTTTTTTTCACACTCCCGGGGTCAAGAAAATCACATTTTTTCACACTCCCGGGGTCAGGAAAATCAGATTTTTTTCACACTCCCAGGGTCAGGAAAATTGGTTTTTTTCCACACTTCCGGGGTCAAGAAAATCACATTTTTTTCACACTCCCAGGGTCAGGAGATTCTGATTTTTTTCACACTCCCGGGGTCAAGAAAATCACATTTTTTCACACTTCCGGGGTCAGGAAATTCTGATTTTTTTCACACTCCCGGTGTTAGGAAAATCCCATTTTTCACACTCCCGGGTCAGGAAAATTGGGTTTTTTTCACACTCCCGGGGTCAAGAAAATCACATTTTTTCACAATCCTGGGGTCAGGAAAATTGGATATTTCCATACTCCCGGGGTCAGGAAAATCACATTTTTCATACTCCCGGGGTCAGGAAGATCGCATTTTTCAAACTCCCGGGGTCAGAAAAATCCAAATTTTTCCACTTTCCCGGTGTTAGGAAAATCACATTTTTCACACTCCCGGGGTCAGGAATATTGGGTTTCTTTCACAAACCCGGGGTCAGGAAAATTGGATATTTTCATACTCCCGGGGTCAGGAAAATCACATTTTTCATGCTCCCCGGGTCAGGAAAATCGCATTTTTCAAACTCCCGGGGTCAGAAAAATCCAAATTTTTTCACTTTCCCGGTGTTAGGAAAATCACATTTTTCACACTCCCGGGGTCAGGAATATTGGGTTTCTTTCACACACCCGGGGTCAAGAAAATCACATTTGTTCACACTCCCGGTGTTAGGAAAATCACATTTTTCACACTCCCGGGGTCAGGAAAATTGGATTTTTTCACACTCCCGGGTCAGGAAATTCTTATATTTTTCACACTCCCGGGGTCAGGAAAATCGGATATTTTCACACTCCCGGGGTCAGGAAAATCGGATATTTTCATACTCCCTGGGTCAGGAAAATTGGATTTTTTTCACACTCCCGGAGTCAGGTGATTCTGATTTTTTTCACACTCCCGGGGACAATAAAATCACATTTTTCACACTCCCGGGGTCAGGAAATTCTAATTTTTTTCACACTCCCTGGGTCAGGAAAATTGGGTTTTTTTCACACTCCCGGGGTCAAGAAAATCACTTTTTTTCACACTCCCGGGAAAAGGAAAATTGGATTTTTTTACACTCCCGGGGTGAGGAAAATTGGGTTTTTTTCACACTCCTGGGGTCAAGAAAATCACATTTTTTCACACTCCCGGGGTCAGGAGATTCTGATTTTTTTCACACTCCCGGAGTCAAGAAAATCACATTTTTTCACACTCCCGGGGTCAGGAAATTCTGATTTTTTCACACTCCCAGTGTTAGGGAAATCACATTTTTCACACTCCCGGTGTCAGGAAAATTGGATTTTTTCACACTCCCGGGGCCAGGAAATTCTTATATTTTTCACACTCCCGGGGTCAGGAAAATCGGATATTTTCACACTCCCGGGGTCAGGAAAATCAGATTTTTTTCATACTCCCCGGGGTCAGGAAAATTGGATTTTTTTCACACTCCCGGGGTTAGGAAAATTCGATATTTTCATTCTCCCAGGGTCAGGAAAACCGGATTTTTCATACTCCTGGGGTCAAGAAAATCGCATTTTTCATACGCCCGGGGTCAAGAAAAACCAAATTTTTTCACTTTCCCGGTGTTAGGAAAATCACATTTTTCACACTCCCGGGGTCAGGAAAATTGGGTTTTTTTCACACTCCCGGGGTCAAGAAAATCACATTTTTTCCCACTCCCGGGGTCAGGAAATTCTGATTTTTTTTCACACTCCTGGTGTTAGGAAAATCACATTTTTCACACTCCCGGGGTCAGGAAAATTGGATTTTTTCACACTCCCGGGGTCAGGAAATTCTGATATTTTTCACACTCCCGGGGTCAGGAAAATTGGATTTTTTTCATACTCCCGGGGTCAGGAAAATTGGATTTTTTTCACACTCCCGGGGTCAGGAAAATTGGATATTTTCATACTCCCGGGGTCAGGAAAATCGCATTTTTCATACTCCCGGGGTCAGGAAAATTGCATTTTTCATACTCCCGGGGTCACAAAAATCCAATTTTTTTCACTTTCCCGGTGTCAGGAAAATCAAATTTATCACACTCCTGGGGTCAGGAATATTGGGTTTTTTTCACACACCTGGGGTCAAGAAAATCACATTTTTTTCACACTCCCAGGGTCAGGAAATTCTGATATTTTTCACACTCCCGGGGTCAGGAAAATCGGATATTTTCACACTCCCGGGGTCAGGAAAATCGGATATTTTCACACTCCCGGGGTCAGGAAAATCAGATTTTTTTCATACTCCCGGGGTCAGGAAAATTGGATATTTTTCACAATCCTGGGGTCAAGAAAATTGGATATTTTCATACTCCCGGGGTCAGGAAAATCACATTTTTCATACTCCCGGGGTCAGGAAAATCGCATTTTTCAAACTCCCGGGGTCAGAAAAATCCAAATTTTTTCACTTTCCCGGTGTTAGGAAAATCACATTTTCCACACTCCTGGGGTCAGGAATATTGGGTTTCTTTCACACACCCGGGGTCAGGAAAATTGGATATTTTCATACTCCCAGGGTCAGGAAAATCACATTTTTCATACTCCCGGGGTCAGGAAAATCTCATTTTTCAAACTCCCGGGGTCAGAAAAATCCAAATTTTTTCACTTTCCCGGTGTTAGGAAAATCACATTTTTCACACTCCCGGGGTCAGGAATATTGGGTTTCTTTCACACACCCGGGGTCAAGAAAATCACATTTGTTCACACTCCCGGTGTTAGGAAAATCACATTTTTCACACTCCCGGGGTCAGGAAAATTGGATTTTTTCACACTCCCGGGTCAGGAAATTCTGATATTTTTCACACTCCCGGGGTCAGGAAAATCGGATATTTTCACACTCCCGGGGTCAGGAAAATTGGATTTTTTTCACACTCCCGGAGTCAGGTGATTCTGATTTTTTTCACACTCCCGGGGACAATAAAATCACATTTTTTCACACTCCCGGGGTCAGGAAATTCTAATTTTTTTCACACTCCCGGGGTCAGGAAAATTGGGTTTTTTTCACACTCCCGGGGTCAAGAAAATCACATTTTTCACACTCCCGGGAAAAGGAAAATTGGATTTTTTTACACTCCCGGGGTGAGGAAAATTTGGTTTTTTTCATACTCCTGGGGTCAAGAAAATCACATTTTTTCACACTCCCGGGGTCAGGAGATTCTGATTTTTTTCACACTCCCGGAGTCAAGAAAATCACATTTTTTCACACTCCCGGGGTCAGGAAATTCTGATTTTTTCACACTCCCGGTGTTAGGGAAATCACATTTTTCACACTCCCGGTGTCAGGAAAATTGGATTTTTTCACACTCCCGGGGCCAGGAAATTCTTATATTTTTCACACTCCCGGGGTCAGGAAAATCGGATATTTTCACACTCCCGGGGTCAGGAAAATCAGATTTTTTTCATACTCCCCGGGGTCAGGAAAATTGGATTTTTTTCACACTCCCGGGGTCAGGAAAATTGGATATTTTCATTCTCCCGGGGTCAGGAAAACCGGATTTTTCATACTCCTGGGGTCAAGAAAATCGCATTTTTCATACGCCCGGGGTCAAGAAAAACCAAATTTTTTCACTTTCCCGGTGTTAGGAAAATCACATTTTTCACACTCCCGGGGTCAGGAAAATTGGGTTTTTTTCACACTCCCGGGGTCAAGAAAATCACATTTTTTCCCACTCCCGGGGTCAGGAAATTCTGATTTTTTTCACACTCCTGGTGTTAGGAAAATCACATTTTTCACACTCCCGGGGTCAGGAAAATTGGATTTTTTCACACTCCCGGGGTCAGGAAATTCTGATATTTTTCACACTCCCGGGGTCAGGAAAATTGGATTTTTTTCATACTCCCGGGGTCAGGAAAATTGGATTTTATTCACACTCCCGGGGTCAGGAAAATTGGATATTTTCATACTCCCGGGGTCAGGAAAATCGCATTTTTCATACTCCCGGGGTCAGGAAAATTGCATTTTTCATACTCCCAGGGTCAGGAAAATCCAATTTTTTTCACTTTCCCGGTGTCAGGAAAATCAAATTTATCACACTCCTGGGGTCAGGAATATTGGGTTTTTTTCACACACCTGGGGTCAAGAAAATCACATTTTTTCACACTCCCAGGGTCAGGAAATTCTGATATTTTTCACACTCCCGGGGTCAGGAAAATCGGATATTTTCACACTCCCGGGGTCAGGAAAATTGGATTTTTTTCACACTCCCGGAGTCAGGAAAATTGGTTTTTTTCACATTCCCGGGGTCAAGAAAATCACATTTTTTCACACTCCCGGAGTCAGGAAAATTGGTTTTTTTCACACTCCCGGGGACAAGAAAATCACATTTTTTCACACTCCCGGAGTCAGGAAAATTGGTTTTTTTCACACTCCCGGGGTCAAGAAAATCATATTTTTTCACACTCCCGGAGTCAGGAAAATTGGTTTTTTTTTCACACTCCCGGGGTCAAGAAAATCACATTTTTTCACACTCCCGGGGTCAGGTGATTCTGATTTTTTTCAGACTCCAGGGGTCAGGAAAATTGGATTTTTTCACACTCCCGGGGTCAGGAAAATCGCATTTTTCATACTCCCAGGGTCAGGAAAATCGCATTTTTCATACTCCCGGGGTCAGGAAAATCCAAATTTTTTCACTTTCCCGGTGTTAGGAAAATCACATTTTTCACTCTCCCGGGGTCAAGAATATTGGGTTTTTTTCACACACCCGGGGTCAAGAAAATCACATTTTTTCACACTCCCGGGGTCAGGAAATTCTGATATTTTTCACACTCCCGGGTCAGGAAATTCTGATATTTTTCACACTCCCGGGGTCAGGAAAATCGGATATTTTCACACTCCCGGGGTCAGGAAATTCTGATATTTTTCACACTCCCGGGGTCAGGAAAATTGGATTTTTTTCATACTCCCGGGGTCAGGAAAATTGGATTTTATTCACACTCCCGGGGTCAGGAAAATTGGATATTTTCATACTCCCGGGGTCAGGAAAATCGCATTTTTCATACTCCCGGGGTCAGGAAAATTGCATTTTTCATACTCCCAGGGTCAGGAAAATCCAATTTTTTTCACTTTCCCGGTGTCAGGAAAATCAAATTTATCACACTCCTGGGGTCAGGAATATTGGGTTTTTTTCACACACCTGGGGTCAAGAAAATCACATTTTTTCACACTCCCAGGGTCAGGAAATTCTGATATTTTTCACACTCCCGGGGTCAGGAAAATCGGATATTTTCACACTCCCGGGGTCAGGAAAATTGGATTTTTTTCACACTCCCGGAGTCAGGAAAATTGGTTTTTTTCACATTCCCGGGGTCAAGAAAATCACATTTTTTCACACTCCCGGAGTCAGGAAAATTGGTTTTTTTCACACTCCCGGGGACAAGAAAATCACATTTTTTCACACTCCCGGAGTCAGGAAAATTGGTTTTTTTCACACTCCCGGGGTCAAGAAAATCATATTTTTTCACACTCCCGGAGTCAGGAAAATTGGTTTTTTTTTCACACTCCCGGGGTCAAGAAAATCACATTTTTTCACACTCCCGGGGTCAGGTGATTCTGATTTTTTTCACACTCCAGGGGTCAGGAAAATTGGATTTTTTCACACTCCCGGGGTCAGGAAAATCGCATTTTTCATACTCCCAGGGTCAGGAAAATCGCATTTTTCATACTCCCGGGGTCAGGAAAATCCAAATTTTTTCACTTTCCCGGTGTTAGGAAAATCACATTTTTCACTCTCCCGGGGTCAAGAATATTGGGTTTTTTTCACACACCCGGGGTCAAGAAAATCACATTTTTTCACACTCCCGGGGTCAGGAAATTCTGATATTTTTCACACTCCCGGGTCAGGAAATTCTGATATTTTTCACACTCCCGGGGTCAGGAAAATCGGATATTTTCACACTCCCGGGGTCAGGAAATTCTGATATTTTTCACACTCCCGGGGTCAGGAAAATTGGATTTTTTTCATACTCCCGGGGTCAGGAAAATTGGATTTTATTCACACTCCCGGGGTCAGGAAAATTGGATATTTTCATACTCCCGGGGTCAGGAAAATCGCATTTTTCATACTCCCGGGGTCAGGAAAATTGCATTTTTCATACTCCCAGGGTCAGGAAAATCCAATTTTTTTCACTTTCCCGGTGTCAGGAAAATCAAATTTATCACACTCCTGGGGTCAGGAATATTGGGTTTTTTTCACACACCTGGGGTCAAGAAAATCACATTTTTTCACACTCCCAGGGTCAGGAAATTCTGATATTTTTCACACTCCCGGGGTCAGGAAAATCGGATATTTTCACACTCCCGGGGTCAGGAAAATTGGATTTTTTTCACACTCCCGGAGTCAGGAAAATTGGTTTTTTTCACATTCCCGGGGTCAAGAAAATCACATTTTTTCACACTCCCGGAGTCAGGAAAATTGGTTTTTTTCACACTCCCGGGGTCAAGAAAATCACATTTTTTCACACTCCCGGGGTCAGGTGATTCTGATTTTTTTCACACTCCAGGGGTCAGGAAAATTGGATTTTTTCACACTCCCGGGGTCAGGAAAATCGCATTTTTCATACTCCCAGGGTCAGGAAAATCGCATTTTTCATACTCCCGGGGTCAGGAAAATCCAAATTTTTTCACTTTCCCGGTGTTAGGAAAATCACATTTTTCACTCTCCCGGGGTCAAGAATATTGGGTTTTTTTCACACACCCGGGGTCAAGAAAATCACATTTTTTCACACTCCCGGGGTCAGGAAATTCTGATATTTTTCACACTCCCGGGTCAGGAAATTCTGATATTTTTCACACTCCCGGGGTCAGGAAAATCGGATATTTTCACACTCCCGGGGTCAGGAAAATCGGATATTTTCACACTCCCGGGGTCAGGAAAATTGGATTTTTTTCACACTCCCGGAGTCAGGTGATTCTGATTTTTTTCACACTCCCGGGGACAATAAAATCACATTTTTTCACACTCCCGGGGTCAGGAAATTCTAATTTTTTTCACACTCCCGGGGTCAGGAAAATTGGGTTTTTTTCACACTCCCGGGGTCAAGAAAATCACATTTTTTCACACTCCCGGGAAAAGGAAAATTGGATTTTTTTACACTCCCGGGGTGAGGAAAATTTGGTTTTTTTCATACTCCTGGGGTCAAGAAAATCACATTTTTTCACACTCCCGGGGTCAGGAGATTCTGATTTTTTTCACACTCCCGGAGTCAAGAAAATCACATTTTTTCACACTCCCGGGGTCAGGAAATTCTGATTTTTTCACACTCCCGGTGTTAGGGAAATCACATTTTTCACACTCCCGGGGTCAAGAAAATCACATTTTTTCACACTCCCGGGGTCAGGAAAATCAGATTTTTTTCACACTCCCAGGGTCAGGAAAATTGGTTTTTTTCCACACTTCCGGGGTCAAGAAAATCACATTTTTTTCACACTCCCGGGGTCAGGAGATTCTGATTTTTTTCACACTCCCGGGGTCAAGAAAATCACATTTTTTCACACTCCCGGAGTCAGGAAAATTGGTTGTTTTCACACTCCCGGGGTCAAGAAAATCACATTTTTTCACACTCCCGGGGTCAGGTGATTCTGATTTTTTGCACACTCACGGGGTCAGGAAAATTGGATTTTTTCACACTCCCGGGGTCAGGAGAATTTAATTTTTTTCACACTCCAGGGGTCAAGAAAATCACATTTTTTCACACTCCCGGGGTCAGCAAATTCTGATATTTTTCACACTCCCGGGTCAGGAAAATCGGATATTTTCACACTCCCGGGGTCAGGAAAATTGGATTTTTTCACACTCCCGGTGTCAGGAACATCGGATATTTTCACACTCCCGGGGTCAGGAAAATCAGATTTTTTTCATACTCCCGGGGTCAGGAAAATCACATTTTTCATACTCCCGGGGTCAGGAAAATCGCATTTTTCATACTCCCGGGGTCAGAAAAATCCAATTTTTTTCACTTTCCCGGTGTTAGGAAAATCACATTTTTCACACTCCCGGGGTCAGGAATATTGGGTTTCTTTCACACACCCGGGGTCAAGAAAATCACATTTGTTCACACTCCCGGTGTTAGGAAAATCACATTTTTCACACTCCCGGGGTCAGGAAAATTGGATTTTTTCACACTCCCGGGTCAGGAAATTCTGATATTTTTCACACTCCCGGGGTCAGGAAAATTGGATTTTTTCACACTCCCGGGGTCAAGAAAATCACATTTTTTCACACTCCCGGAGTCAGGAAAATTGGTTTTTTTCACACTCCCGGGGTCAAGAAAATCACATTTTTTCACACTCCCGGGGTCAGGTGATTCTGATTTTTTGTACACTCACGGGGTCAGGAAAATTGGATTTTTTCACACTCCCGGGGTCAGGAGAATTTAATTTTTTTCACACTCCAGGGGTCAAGAAAATCACATTTTTTCACACTCCCGGGGTCAGGAAATTCTGATATTTTTCACACTCCCGGGTCAGGAAAATCGGATATTTTCACACTCCCGGGGTCAGGAAAATTGGATTTTTTCACACTCCCGGTGTCAGGAAAATTGGATATTTTCATACTCCCGGGGTCAGGAAAATCGCATTTTTCAGACTCCCGGGGTCAGGAAAATCGCATTTTTCATACTCCCAGGGTCAGGAAAATCGCATTTTTCATACTCCCGGGGTCAGAAAAATCCAAATTTTTTCACTTTCCCGGTGTTAGGAAAATCACATTTTTCACACTCCTGGGGTCAGGAAAATTTGATTTTTTCACACTCCCGGGGTCAAGAAAATCACATTTTTTCACACTCCCGGGGTCAGGAAATTCTAATTTTTTTCACACGCCCTGTGTTAGGAAAATCACATTTTTCACACTCCCGGGGTCAGGAAAATTGGATTTTTTCACACTCCCGGGGTCAGGAGAATTTAATTTTTTTCACACTCCCGGGGTCAAGAAAATCACTTTTTTTCACACTCCCGGGGTCAGGAAATTCTAATTTTTTTCACACTCCCGGGGTCAGGAAAATTGGGTTTTTTTCACACTCCGGGGGTCAAGAAAATCACATTTTTTCACAGTCCCGGGGTCAGGAGATTCTGATGTTTTTCACACTCCCGGGGTCAAGAAAATCACATTTTTTCACACTCCCGGGGTCAGGAAAATTGGATTTTTTTCATACTCCCGGGGTGATGAAAATTGTTTTTTTTTTCACACTCCCGGGGTCAAGAAAATCACATTTTTTCACAGTCCCGGGGTCAGGAGATTCTGATGTTTTTCACACTCCCGGGGTCAAGAAAATCACATTTTTTCACACTCCCGGGGTCAGGAAAATTGGATTTTTTTCATACTCCCGGGGTGATGAAAATTGGGTTTTTTTTCACACTCCCGGGGTCAAGAAAATCACATTTTTTCACACTCCCAGGGTCAGGAAATTCTGATTTTTTTCACACTCCCGGTGTTAGGAAAATCACATTATTCACACTCCCGGTGTCAGGAAAATTGGATTTTTTCACACTACCGGGGTCAGGAAATTCTGATATATTTCACACTCCCGGGGTCAGGAAAATCAGATTTTTTTCATACTCCCGGGGTCAGGAAAATTGGATTTTTTTCACACTCCCGGGGTCAGGAAAATTGGATATTTTCATACTCCCGGGGTCAGGAAAATCGCATTTTTCAGACTCCCGGGGTCAGGAAAATCGCATTTTTCATACTCCCAGGGTCAGGAAAATCCAATTTTTTTCACATTCCCGGTGTTAGGAAAATCATATTTTTCACACTCCCGGGGACAGGAAAATCGGATATTTTCACACTCCCGGGGTCAGGAAAATCTGATTTTTTCATATTCCCGGGGTCAGGAAAATTGGATTTTTTTCACACTCCCGGGGTCAGGAAAATTGGATATTTTCATACTCCTGGGGTCATGAAAATCACATTTTTCATACTCCCAGGGTCAGGAAAATCGCATTTTTCATACTCCCGGGGTCAGGAAAATCCAATTTTTTTCACTTTCCCGGTGTTAGTAAAATCACATTTTTCACTCTCCCGGGGTCAAGAATATTGGGTTTTTTTCACACACCCGGGGTCAGGAAAATCACATTTTTTCACACTCCCGGGGTCAGGAAATTCTGATTTTTTTTCACACTCCCGGTGTTAGGGAAATCACATTTTTCACACTCCCGGGGTCAGGAAAATTGGATTTTTTCACACTCCCGGGGTCAGGAAATTCTGATATTTTTCACACTCCCGGGGTCAGGAACATCGGATATTTTCACACTCCCGGGGTCAGGAAAATCAGATTTTTTTCATACTCCCGGGGTCAGGAAAATCACATTTTTCATACTCCCGGGGTCAGGAAAATCGCATTTTTCATACTCCCGGGGTCAGAAAAATCCAATTTTTTTCACTTTCCCGGTGTTAGGAAAATCACATTTTTCACACTCCCGGGGTCAGGAATATTGGGTTTCTTTCACACACCCGGGGTCAAGAAAATCACATTTTTTCACATTCCCGGTGTTAGGAAAATCACATTTTTCACACTCCCGGGGTCAGGAAAATTGGATTTTTTTCACACTCCCGGGTCAGGAAATTCTGATATTTTTCACAATCCCGGGGTCAGGAAAATCGGATATTTTCACACTCCCGGGGTCAGGAAAATTGGATTTTTTTCACACTCCCGGAGTCAGGAAAATTGTTTTTTTTTCACACTCCCAGGATCAAGAAAATCAAATTTTTTAACACTCCTGGGGTCAGGTGATTCTGATTTTTTTCACACTCCCGGGGTCAGGAAAATTGGATATTTTCACACTCCCGGGGTCAGGAAATTCTAATTTTTTCACACTCCCAGGGTCAGGAAAATTGGGTTTTTTTCACACTCCCGGTGTCAAGAAAATCACATTTTTTCACACTCCCGGGGTCAGGAAAATTTGATATTTTCACACTCCCGGGGTGAGGAAAATCAGATTTTTTTCATACTCCCGGGGTCAGGAAAATTGGATTTTTTTCACAATCCTGGGGTCAGGAAAATTGGATATTTTCATACTCCCGGGGTCAGGAAAATCACATTTTTCATACTCCCGGGGTCAGGAAAATCGCATTTTTCATACTCCCGGGGTCAAGAAAATCCAAATTTTTTCACTTTCCCGGTGTTAGGAAAATCACATTTTTCACACTCCCGGGGTCAGGAATATTTGGTTTCTTTCACACACCCGGGGTCAAGAAAATCACATTTTTTCACACTCCCGGGGTCAGGACAATTGGATTTTTTTCACACTCCCGGGGTGAGGAAAATTGGGGTTTTTTTCACACTCCCGGGGTCAAGAAAATCACATTTTTTCACACTCCCGGGGTCAGGAAAATCAGATTTTTTTCACACTCCCAGGGTCAGGAAAATTGGTTTTTTTCCACACTTCCGGGGTCAAGAAAATCACATTTTTTTCACACTCCCGGGGTCAGGAGATTCTGATTTTTTTCACACTCCCGGGGTCAAGAAAATCACATTTTTTCACACTTCCGGGGTCAGGAAATTCTGATTTTTTTCACACTCCCGGTGTTAGGAAAATCCCATTTTTCACACTCCCGGGTCAGGAAAATTGGGTTTTTTTCACACTCCCGGGGTCAAGAAAATCACATTTTTTCACAATCCTGGGGTCAGGAAAATTGGATATTTTCATACTCCCGGGGTCAGGAAAATCACATTTTTCATACTCCCGGGGTCAGGAAGATCGCATTTTTCAAACTCCCGGGGTCAGAAAAATCCAAATTTTTCCACTTTCCCGGTGTTAGGAAAATCACATTTTTCACACTCCCGGGGTCAGGAATATTGGGTTTCTTTCACAAACCCGGGGTCAGGAAAATTGGATATTTTCATACTCCCGGGGTCAGGAAAATCACATTTTTCATGCTCCCCGGGTCAGGAAAATCGCATTTTTCAAACTCCCGGGGTCAGAAAAATCCAAATTTTTTCACTTTCCCGGTGTTAGGAAAATCACATTTTTCACACTCCCGGGGTCAGGAATATTGGGTTTCTTTCACACACCCGGGGTCAAGAAAATCACATTTGTTCACACTCCCGGTGTTAGGAAAATCACATTTTTCACACTCCCGGGGTCAGGAAAATTGGATTTTTTCACACTCCCGGGTCAGGAAATTCTTATATTTTTCACACTCCCGGGGTCAGGAAAATCGGATATTTTCACACTCCCGGGGTCAGGAAAATCGGATATTTTCATACTCCCGGGGTCAGGAAAATTGGATTTTTTTCACACTCCCGGAGTCAGGTGATTCTGATTTTTTTCACACTCCCGAGGACAATAAAATCACATTTTTCACACTCCCGGGGTCAGGAAATTCTAATTTTTTTCACAGTCCCTGGGTCAGGAAAATTGGGTTTTTTTCATACTCCCGGGGTCAAGAAAATCACATTTTTTCACACTCCCGGGAAAAGGAAAATTGGATTTTTTTACACTCCCGGGGTGAGGAAAATTGGGTTTTTTTCACACTCCTGGGGTCAAGAAAATCACATTTTTTCACACTCCCGGGGTCAGGAGATTCTGATTTTTTTCACACTCCCGGAGTCAAGAAAATCACATTTTTTCACACTCCCGGGGTCAGGAAATTCTGATTTTTTCACACTCCCAGTGTTAGGGAAATCACATTTTTCACACTCCCGGTGTCAGGAAAATTGGATTTTTTCACACTCCCGGGGCCAGGAAATTCTTATATTTTTCACACTCCCGGGGTCAGGAAAATCGGATATTTTCACACTCCCGGGGTCAGGAAAATCAGATTTTTTTCATACTCCCCGGGGTCAGGAAAATTGGATTTTTTTCACACTCCCGGGGTTAGGAAAATTGGATATTTTCATTCTCCCAGGGTCAGGAAAACCGGATTTTTCATACTCCTGGGGTCAAGAAAATCGCATTTTTCATACGCCCGGGGTCAAGAAAAACCAAATTTTTTCACTTTCCCGGTGTTAGGAAAATCACATTTTTCACACTCCCGGGGTCAGGAAAATTGGGTTTTTTTCACACTCCCGGGGTCAAGAAAATCACATTTTTTCCCACTCCCGGGGTCAGGAAATTCTGATTTTTTTTCACACTCCTGGTGTTAGGAAAATCACATTTTTCACACTCCCGGGGTCAGGAAAATTGGATTTTTTCACACTCCCGGGGTCAGGAAATTCTGATATTTTTCACACTCCCGGGGTCAGGAAAATTGGATTTTTTTCATACTCCCGGGGTCAGGAAAATTGGATTTTTTTCACACTCCCGGGGTCAGGAAAATTGGATATTTTCATACTCCCGGGGTCAGGAAAATCGCATTTTTCATACTCCCGGGGTCAGGAAAATTGCATTTTTCATACTCCCGGGGTCACAAAAATCCAATTTTTTTCACTTTCCCGGTGTCAGGAAAATCAAATTTATCACACTCCTGGGGTCAGGAATATTGGGTTTTTTTCACACACCTGGGGTCAAGAAAATCACATTTTTTCACACTCCCAGGGTCAGGAAATTCTGATATTTTTCACACTCCCGGGGTCAGGAAAATCGGATATTTTCACAATCCTGGGGTCAAGAAAATTGGATATTTTCATACTCCCGGGGTCAGGAAAATCACATTTTTCATACTCCCGGGGTCAGGAAAATCGCATTTTTCAAACTCCCGGGGTCAGAAAAATCCAAATTTTTTCACTTTCCCGGTGTTAGGAAAATCACATTTTCCACACTCCTGGGGTCAGGAATATTGGGTTTCTTTCACACACCCGGGGTCAGGAAAATTGGATATTTTCATACTCCCAGGGTCAGGAAAATCACATTTTTCATACTCCCGGGGTCAGGAAAATCTCATTTTTCAAACTCCCGGGGTCAGAAAAATCCAAATTTTTTCACTTTCCCGGTGTTAGGAAAATCACATTTTTCACACTCCCGGGGTCAGGAATATTGGGTTTCTTTCACACACCCGGGGTCAAGAAAATCACATTTGTTCACACTCCCGGTGTTAGGAAAATCACATTTTTCACACTCCCGGGGTCAGGAAAATTGGATTTTTTCACACTCCCGGGTCAGGAAATTCTGATATTTTTCACACTCCCGGGGTCAGGAAAATCGGATATTTTCACACTCCCGGGGTCAGGAAAATCGGATATTTTCACACTCCCGGAGTCAGGAAAATTGGATTTTTTACACACTCCCGGAGTCAGGTGATTCTGATTTTTTTCACACTCCCGGGGACAATAAAATCACATTTTTTCACACTCCCGGGGTCAGGAAATTCTAATTTTTTTCACACTCCCGGGGTCAGGAAAATTGGGTTTTTTTCACACTCCCGGGGTCAAGAAAATCACATTTTCCACACTCCTGGGGTCAGGAATATTGGGTTTCTTTCACACACCCGGGGTCAGGAAAATTGGATATTTTCATACTCCCAGGGTCAGGAAAATCACATTTTTCATACTCCCGGGGTCAGGAAAATCTCATTTTTCAAACTCCCGGGGTCAGAAAAATCCAAATTTTTTCACTTTCCCGGTGTTAGGAAAATCACATTTTTCACACTCCCGGGGTCAGGAATATTGGGTTTCTTTCACACACCCGGGGTCAAGAAAATCACATTTGTTCACACTCCCGGTGTTAGGAAAATCACATTTTTCACACTCCCGGGGTCAGGAAAATTGGATTTTTTCACACTCCCGGGTCAGGAAATTCTGATATTTTTCACACTCCCGGGGTCAGGAAAATCGGATATTTTCACACTCCCGGGGTCAGGAAAATCGGATATTTTCACACTCCCGGAGTCAGGAAAATTGGATTTTTTACACACTCCCGGAGTCAGGTGATTCTGATTTTTTTCACACTCCCGGGGACAATAAAATCACATTTTTTCACACTCCCGGGGTCAGGAAATTCTAATTTTTTTCACACTCCCGGGGTGAGGAAAATTTGGTTTTTTTCATACTCCTGGGGTCAAGAAAATCACATTTTTTCACACTCCCGGGGTCAGGAGATTCTGATTTTTTTCACACTCCCGGAGTCAAGAAAATCACATTTTTTCACACTCCCGGGGTCAGGAAATTCTGATTTTTTCACACTCCCGGTGTTAGGGAAATCACATTTTTCACACTCCCGGGGTCAAGAAAATCACATTTTTTCACACTCCCGGGGTCAGGAAAATCAGATTTTTTTCACACTCCCAGGGTCAGGAAAATTGGTTTTTTCCCACACTTCCGGGGTCAAGAAAATCACATTTTTTTCACACTCCCGGGGTCAGGAGATTCTGATTTTTTTCACACTCCCGGGGTCAAGAAAATCACATTTTTTCACACTTCCGGGGTCAGGAAATTCTGATTTTTTTCACACTCCCGGTGTTAGGAAAATCCCATTTTTCACACTCCCGGGTCAGGAAAATTGGGTTTTTTTCACACTCCCGGGGTCAAGAAAATCACATTTTTTCACAATCCTGGGGTCAGGAAAATTGGATATTTTCATACTCCCGGGGTCAGGAAAATCACATTTTTCATACTCCCGGGGTCAGGAAGATCGCATTTTTCAAACTCCCGGGGTCAGAAAAATCCAAATTTTTCCACTTTCCCGGTGTTAGGAAAATCACATTTTTCACACTCCCGGGGTCAGGAATATTGGGTTTCTTTCACAAACCCGGGGTCAGGAAAATTGGATATTTTCATACTCCCGGGGTCAGGAAAATCACATTTTTCATGCTCCCCGGGTCAGGAAAATCGCATTTTTCAAACTCCCGGGGTCAGAAAAATCCAAATTTTTTCACTTTCCCGGTGTTAGGAAAATCACATTTTTCACACTCCCGGGGTCAGGAATATTGGGTTTCTTTCACACACCCGGGGTCAAGAAAATCACATTTGTTCACACTCCCGGTGTTAGGAAAATCACATTTTTCACACTCCCGGGGTCAGGAAAATTGGATTTTTTCACACTCCCGGGTCAGGAAATTCTTATATTTTTCACACTCCCGGGGTCAGGAAAATCGGATATTTTCACACTCCCGGGGTCAGGAAAATCGGATATTTTCATACTCCCGGGGTCAGGAAAATTGGATTTTTTTCACACTCCCGGAGTCAGGTGATTCTGATTTTTTTCACACTCCCGGGGACAATAAAATCACATTTTTCACACTCCCGGGGTCAGGAAATTCTAATTTTTTTCACACTCCCTGGGTCAGGAAAATTGGGTTTTTTTCACACTCCCGGGGTCAAGAAAATCACATTTTTTCACACTCCCGGGAAAAGGAAAATTGGATTTTTTTACACTCCCGGGGTGAGGAAAATTGGGTTTTTTTCACACTCCTGGGGTCAAGAAAATCACATTTTTTCACACTCCCGGGGTCAGGAGATTCTGATTTTTTTCACACTCCCGGAGTCAAGAAAATCACATTTTTTCACACTCCCGGGGTCAGGAAATTCTGATTTTTTCACACTCCCAGTGTTAGGGAAATCACATTTTTCACACTCCCGGTGTCAGGAAAATTGGATTTTTTCACACTCCCGGGGCCAGGAAATTCTTATATTTTTCACACTCCCGGGGTCAGGAAAATCGGATATTTTCACACTCCCGGGGTCAGGAAAATCAGATTTTTTTCATACACCCCGGGGTCAGGAAAATTGGATTTTTTTCACACTCCCGGGGTTAGGAAAATTGGATATTTTCATTCTCCCAGGGTCAGGAAAACCGGATTTTTCATACTCCTGGGGTCAAGAAAATCGCATTTTTCATACGCCCGGGGTCAAGAAAAACCAAATTTTTTCACTTTCCCGGTGTTAGAAAAATCACATTTTTCACACTCCCGGGGTCAGGAAAATTGGGTTTTTTTCACACTCCCGGGGTCAAGAAAATCACATTTTTTCCCACTCCCGGGGTCAGGAAATTCTGATTTTTTTTCACACTCCTGGTGTTAGGAAAATCACATTTTTCACACTCCCGGGGTCAGGAAAATTGGATTTTTTCACACTCCCGGGGTCAGGAAATTCTGATATTTTTCACACTCCCGGGGTCAGGAAAATTGGATTTTTTTCATACTCCCGGGGTCAGGAAAATTGGATTTTTTTCACACTCCCGGGGTCAGGAAAATTGGATATTTTCATACTCCCGGGGTCAGGAAAATCGCATTTTTCATACTCCCGGGGTCAGGAAAATTGCATTTTTCATACTCCCGGGGTCACAAAAATCCAATTTTTTTCACTTTCCCGGTGTCAGGAAAATCAAATTTATCACACTCCTGGGGTCAGGAATATTGGGTTTTTTTCACACACCTGGGGTCAAGAAAATCACATTTTTTCACACTCCCAGGGTCAGGAAATTCTGATATTTTTCACACTCCCGGGGTCAGGAAAATCGGATATTTTCACACTCCCGGGGTCAGGAAAATCGGATATTTTCACACTCCCGGGGTCAGGAAAATCAGATTTTTTTCATACTCCCGGGGTCAGGAAAATTGGATTTTTTTCACAATCCTGGGGTCAAGAAAATTGGATATTTTCATACTCCCGGGGTCAGGAAAATCACATTTTTCATACTCCCGGGGTCAGGAAAATCGCATTTTTCAAACTCCCGGGGTCAGAAAAATCCAAATTTTTTCACTTTCCCGGTGTTAGGAAAATCACATTTTCCACACTCCTGGGGTCAGGAATATTGGGTTTCTTTCACACACCCGGGGTCAGGAAAATTGGATATTTTCATACTCCCAGGGTCAGGAAAATCACATTTTTCATACTCCCGGGGTCAGGAAAATCTCATTTTTCAAACTCCCGGGATCAGAAAAATCCAAATTTTTTCACTTTCCCGGTGTTAGGAAAATCACATTTTTCACACTCCCGGGGTCAGGAATATTGGGTTTCTTTCACACACCCGGGGTCAAGAAAATCACATTTGTTCACACTCCCGGTGTTAGGAAAATCACATTTTTCACACTCCCGGGGTCAGGAAAATTGGATTTTTTCACACTCCCGGGTCAGGAAATTCTGATATTTTTCACACTCCCGGGGTCAGGAAAATCGGATATTTTCACACTCCCGGGGTCAGGAAAATCGGATATTTTCACACTCCCGGGGTCAGGAAAATTGGATTTTTTTCACACTCCCGGAGTCAGGTGATTCTGATTTTTTTCACACTCCCGGGGACAATAAAATCACATTTTTTCACACTCCCGGGGTCAGGAAATTCTAATTTTTTTCACACTCCCGGGGTCAGGAAAATTGGGTTTTTTTCACACTCCCGGGGTCAAGAAAATCACATTTTTTCACACTCCCGGGAAAAGGAAAATTGGATTTTTTTACACTCCCGGGGTGAGGAAAATTTGGTTTTTTTCATACTCCTGGGGTCAAGAAAATCACATTTTTTCACACTCCCGGGGTCAGGAGATTCTGATTTTTTTCACACTCCCGGAGTCAAGAAAATCACATTTTTTCACACTCCCGGGGTCAGGAAATTCTGATTTTTTCACACTCCCGGTGTTAGGGAAATCACATTTTTCACACTCCCGGTGTCAGGAAAATTGGATTTTTTCACACTCCCGGGGCCAGGAAATTCTTATATTTTTCACACTCCCGGGGTCAGGAAAATCGGATATTTTCACACTCCCGGGGTCAGGAAAATCAGATTTTTTTCATACTCCCCGGGGTCAGGAAAATTGGATTTTTTTCACACTCCCGGGGTCAGGAAAATTGGATATTTTCATTCTCCCGGGGTCAGGAAAACCGGATTTTTCATACTCCTGGGGTCAAGAAAATCGCATTTTTCATACGCCCGGGGTCAAGAAAAACCAAATTTTTTCACTTTCCCGGTGTTAGGAAAATCACATTTTTCACACTCCCGGGGTCAGGAAAATTGTGTTTTTTTCACACTCCCGGGGTCAAGAAAATCACATTTTTTCCCACTCCCGGGGTCAGGAAATTCTGATTTTTTTCACACTCCTGGTGTTAGGAAAATCACATTTTTCACACTCCCGGGGTCAGGAAAATTGGATTTTTTCACACTCCCGGGGTCAGGAAATTCTGATATTTTTCACACTCCCGGGGTCAGGAAAATTGGATTTTTTTCATACTCCCGGGGTCAGGAAAATTGGATTTTATTCACACTCCCGGGGTCAGGAAAATTGGATATTTTCATACTCCCGGGGTCAGGAAAATCGCATTTTTCATACTCCCGGGGTCAGGAAAATTGCATTTTTCATACTCCCAGGGTCAGGAAAATCCAATTTTTTTCACTTTCCCGGTGTCAGGAAAATCAAATTTATCACACTCCTGGGGTCAGGAATATTGGGTTTTTTTCACACACCTGGGGTCAAGAAAATCACATTTTTTCACACTCCCAGGGTCAGGAAATTCTGATATTTTTCACACTCCCGGGTTCAGGAAAATCGGATATTTTCACACTCCCGGGGTCAGGAAAATTGGATTTTTTTCACACTCCCGGAGTCAGGAAAATTGGTTTTTTTCACATTCCCGGGGTCAAGAAAATCACATTTTTTCACACTCCCGGAGTCAGGAAAATTGGTTTTTTTCACACTCCCGGGGACAAGAAAATCACATTTTTTCACACTCCCGGAGTCAGGAAAATTGGTTTTTTTCACACTCCCGGGGTCAAGAAAATCATATTTTTTCACACTCCCGGAGTCAGGAAAATTGGTTTTTTTTTCACACTCCCGGGGTCAAGAAAATCACATTTTTTCACACTCCCGGGGTCAGGTGATTCTGATTTTTTTCACACTCCAGGGGTCAGGAAAATTGGATTTTTTCACACTCCCGGGGTCAGGAAAATCGCATTTTTCATACTCCCAGGGTCAGGAAAATCGCATTTTTCATACTCCCGGGGTCAGGAAAATCCAAATTTTTTCACTTTCCCGGTGTTAGGAAAATCACATTTTTCACTCTCCCGGGGTCAAGAATATTGGGTTTTTTTCACACACCCGGGGTCAAGAAAATCACATTTTTTCACACTCCCGGGGTCAGGAAATTCTGATTTTTTTCACACTCCCGGTGTTAGGAAAATCCCATTTTTCACACTCCCGGGTCAGGAAAATTGGAATTTTTCACACTCCTTGGGTCAGGAAATTCTGATATTTTTCACACTTCCGGGGTCAGGAAAATTGGGTTTTTTTCACACTCCCGGGGTCAAGAAAATCACATTTTTTCACATTCCCGGGGTCAAGAGATTCTGATTTTTTTCACACTCCCGGGGTCAAGAAAATCACATTTTTTCACACTCCCGGGGTCAGGAAAATCGGATATTTTCACACTCCCGGGGTCAGGAAAATCAGATTTTTTTCACACTCCCGGGGTCAGGAAAATTGGATTTTTTTCACAATCCTGGGGTCAGGAAAATTGGATATTTTCATACTCCCGGGGTCAGGAAAATCACATTTTTCATACTCCCGGGGTCAGGAAAATCGCATTTTTCAAACTCCCGGGGTCAGAAAAATCCAAATTTTTTCACTTTCCCGGTGTTAGGAAAATCACATTTTTCACACTCCTGGGGTCAGGAATATTGGGTTTCTTTCACACACCCGGGGTCAGGAAAATTGGATATTTTCATACTCCTGGGGTCAAGAAAATCACATTTTTTCACACTCCCGGGGTCAGGAGATTCTGATTTTTTTCACACTCCCGGAGTCAAGAAAATCACATTTTTTCACACTCCCGGGGTCAGGAAATTCTGATTTTTTCACACTCCCGGTGTTAGGGAAATCACATTTTTCACACTCCCGGTGTCAGGAAAATTGGATTTTTTCACACTCCCGGGGCCAGGAAATTCTTATATTTTTCACACTCCCGGGGTCAGGAAAATCGGATATTTTCACACTCCCGGGGTCAGGAAAATCAGATTTTTTTCATACTCCCCGGGGTCAGGAAAATTGGATATTTTCATTCTCCCGGGGTCAGGAAAACCGGATTTTTCATACTCCTGGGGTCAAGAAAATCGCATTTTTCATACGCCCGGGGTCAAGAAAAACCAAATTTTTTCACTTTCCCGGTGTTAGGAAAATCACATTTTTCACATTCCCGGGGTCAGGAAAATTGGGTTTTTTTCACACTCCCGGGGTCAAGAAAATCACATTTTTTCCCACTCCCGGGGTCAGGAAATTCTGATTTTTTTCACACTCCTGGTGTTAGGAAAATCACATTTTTCACACTCCCGGGGTCAGGAAAATTGGATTTTTTCACACTCCCGGGGTCAGGAAATTCTGATATTTTTCACACTCCCGGGGTCAGGAAAATTGGATTTTTTTCATACTCCCGGGGTCAGGAAAATTGGATTTTATTCACACTCCCGGGGTCAGGAAAATTGGATATTTTCATACTCCCGGGGTCAGGAAAATCGCATTTTTCATACTCCCGGGGTCAGGAAAATTGCATTTTTCATACTCCCGGGGTCAGGAAAATCCAATTTTTTTCACTTTCCCGGTGTCAGGAAAATCGAATTTATCACACTCCTGGGGTCAGGAATATTGGGTTTTTTTCACACACCTGGGGTCAAGAAAATCACATTTTTTCACATTCCCGGGGTCAGGAAAATTGGGTTTTTTTCACACTCCCGGGGTCAAGAAAATCACATTTTTTCCCACTCCCGGGGTCAGGAAATTCTGATTTTTTTCACACTCCTGGTGTTAGGAAAATCACATTTTTCACACTCCCGGGGTCAGGAAAATTGGATTTTTTCACACTCCCGGGGTCAGGAAATTCTGATATTTTTCACACTCCCGGGGTCAGGAAAATTGGATTTTTTTCATACTCCCGGGGTCAGGAAAATTGGATTTTATTCACACTCCCGGGGTCAGGAAAATTGGATATTTTCATACTCCCGGGGTCAGGAAAATCGCATTTTTCATACTCCCGGGGTCAGGAAAATTGCATTTTTCATACTCCCGGGGTCAGGAAAATCCAATTTTTTTCACTTTCCCGGTGTCAGGAAAATCGAATTTATCACACTCCTGGGGTCAGGAATATTGGGTTTTTTTCACACACCTGGGGTCAAGAAAATCACATTTTTTCACACTCCCAGGGTCAGGAAATTCTGATATTTTTCACACTCCCGGGGTCAGGAAAATCGGATATTTTCACACTCCCGGGGTCAGGAAAATTGGATTTTTTTCACACTCCCGGAGTCAGGAAAATTGTTTTTTTTCACATTCCCGGGGTCAAGAAAATCACATTTTTTCACACTCCCGGAGTCAGGAAAATTGGTTTTTTTCACACTCCCGGGGACAAGAAAATCACATTTTTTCACACTCCCGGAGTCAGGAAAATTGGTTTTTTTCACACTCCCGGGGTCAAGAAAATCATATTTTTTCACACTCCCGGAGTCAGGAAAATTGGTTTTTTTTTCACACTCCCGGGGTCAAGAAAATCACATTTTTTCACACTCCCGGGGTCAGGTGATTCTGATTTTTTTCACACTCCAGGGGTCAGGAAAATTGGATTTTTTCACACTCCCGGGGTCAGGAAAAATCACATTTTTCATACTCCCAGGGTCAGGAAAATCGCATTTTTCATACTCCCGGGGTCAGGAAAATCCAAATTTTTTCACTTTCCCGGTGTTAGGAAAATCACATTTTTCACTCTCCCGGGGTCAAGAATATTGGGTTTTTTTCACACACCCGGGGTCAAGAAAATCACATTTTTTCACACTCCCGGGGTCAGGAAATTCTGATTTTTTTCACACTCCCGGTGTTAAGAAAATCCCATTTTTCACACTCCCGGGTCAGGAAAATTGGAATTTTTCACACTCCTTGGGTCAGGAAATTCTGATATTTTTCACACTTCCGGGGTCAGGAAAATTGGGTTTTTTTCACACTCCCGGGGTCAAGAAAATCACATTTTTTCACACTCCCGGGGTCAGGAAAATCGGATATTTTCACACTCCCGGGGTCAGGAAAATCAGATTTTTTTCATACTCCCGGGGTCAGGAAAATTGGATTTTTTTCACAATCCTGGGGTCAGGAAAATTGGATATTTTCATACTCCCGGGGTCATGAAAATCACATTTTTCATACTCCCGGGGCAGGAAAATCGCATTTTTCAAAATCCCGGGGTCAGAAAAATCCAAATTTTTTCACTTTCCCGGTGTTAGGAAAATCACATTTTTCACACTCCTGGGGTCAGGAATATTGGGTTTCTTTCACACACCCGGGGTCAGGAAAATTGGATATTTTCATACTCCCAGGGTCAGGAAAATCACATTTTTCATACTCCCGGGGTCAGGAAAATCGCATTTTTCAAACTCCCGGGGTCAGAAAAATCCAAATTTTTTCACTTTCCCGGTGTTACGAAAATCACATTTTTCACACTCCCGGGGTCAGGAATATTGGGTTTCTTTCACACACCCGGGGTCAAGAAAATCACATTTGTTCACACTCCCGGTGTTAGGAAAATCACATTTTTCACACTCCCGGGGTCAGGAAAATTGGATTTTTTCACACTCCCGGGTCAGGAAATTCTGATATTTTTCACACTCCCGGGGTCAGGAAAATCGGATATTTTCACACTCACGGGGTCAGGAAAATCGGATATTTTCACACTCCCGGGGTCAAGAAAATTGGATTTTTTTCACACTCCCGGAGTCAGGAAAATTGGTTTTTTTTCACACTCCCAGGATCAAGAAAATCAAATTTTTTAACACTCCCGGGGTCAGGTGATTCTGATTTTTTTCACACTCCCAGGGTCAATAAAATCACATTTTTTCACACTCCCGGGGTCAGGAAATTCCAATTTTTTTCACACTCCCGGGGTCAGGAAAATTGGGTTTTTTTCACACTCCCGGGGTCAAGAAAATCACATTTTTTCACACTCCCGGGAAAAGGAAAATTGGATTTTTTTACACTCCCGGGGTGAGGAAAATTGGGTTTTTTTCACACTCCTGGGGTCAAGAAAATCACATTTTTTCACACTCCCGGGGTCAGGAAATTCTGATTTTTTCACACTCCCGGTGTTAGGGAAATCACATTTTTCACACTCCCGGGGTCAGGAAAATTGGATTTTTTCACACTCCCGGGGCCAGGAAATTCTTATATTTTTCACACTCCCGGGGTCAGGAAAATCGGATATTTTCACACTCCCGGGGTCAGGAAAATCAGATTTTTTTCACACTCCCGGGGTCAGGAAAATTGGATATTTTCATTCTCCCGGGGTCAGGAAAACCGGATTTTTCATACTCCTGGGGTCAAGAAAATCGCATTTTTCATACTCCCGGGGTCAAGAAAAACCAAATTTTTTCACTTTCCCGGTGTTAGGAAAATCACATTTTTCAGACTCCTGGGGTCAGGAAAATTGGGTTTTTTTCACACTCCCGGGGTGAAGAAAATCACATTTTTTCCCACTCCCGGGGTCAGGAAATTCTGATTTTTTTCACACTCCCGGTGTTAGGAAAATCACATTTTTCACACTCCCGGGGTCAGGAAAATTGGATTTTTTCACACTCCCGGGGTCAGGAAATTCTGATATTTTTCACACTCCCGGGGTCAGGGAAATTGCATTTTTCATACTCCTGGGGTCAGGGAAATTGCATTTTTCATACTCCTGGGGTCAGGAAAATCCAATTTTTTTTACTTTCCCGGTGTCAGGAAAATCAAATTTATCACACTCCCGGGGTCAGGAATATTGGGTTTTTTTCACACACCTGGGGTCAAGAAAATCACATTTTTTCACACTCCCAGGGTCAGGAAATTCTGATATTTTTCACACTCCCGGGGTCAGGAAAATCGGATATTTTCACACTCCCGGGGTCAGGAAAATTGGATTTTTTTTCACACTCCCGGAGTCAGGAAAATTGGTTTTTTTCACACTCCCGGGGTCAAGAAAATCACATTTTTTTCACACTCCCGGAGTCCGGAAAATTGGTTTTTTTCACACTCCCAGGGTCAAGAAAATCACATTTTTTCACACTCCCAGAGTCAGGAAAATTGGTTTTTTTCACACTCCCGGGGTCAAGAAAATCACATTTTTTCACACTCCCGGGGTCAGGTGATTCTGATTTTTTTTACACTCCCGGGGTCAGGAAAATTGGATTTTTTTCACACTCCCGGGGTCAGGAGAATTTAATTTTTTTCACACTCCCGGGGTCAAGAAAATCACATTTTTTCACACTCCCGGGGTCAGGAAATTCTGATATTTTTCACCCTCCCGGGTCAGGAAAATCGGATATTTTCACACTCCCGGGGTCAGGAAAATTGGATTTTTTCACACTCATGGGGTCAGGAAAATCGCATTTTTTCACACTCCCGGGGTCAAGAAAATCACATTTTTTCACACTCCCGGGGTCAGGAAATTCTGTTTTTTTCACACTCCTGGTGTTAGGGAAATCACATTTTTCACACTCCCGGCGTCAGGAAAATTGGATTTTTTCACACTCCTGGGGCCAGGAAATTCTGATATTTTTCACACTCCCGGGGTCAGGAAAATCGGATATTTTCACACACCCGGGGTCAGGAAAATCAGATTTTTTTCATACTCCCCGGGGTCAGGAAAATTGGATATTTTCATAATCCCGGGGTCAGGAAAATCGGATTTTTCATACTCCTGGGGTCAGGAAAATCGCATTTTTCATACTCCCGGGGTCAAGAAAAACCAAATTTTTTCACTTTTCCGGTGTTAGGAAAATCACATTTTTCACACTCCCTGGTTCAGGAAAATTGGGGTTTTTTTCACACTCCCGGGGTCAAGAAAATCACATTTTTTCACACTCCCGGGGTCAGGAAATTCTGATTTTTTTCACACTCCCGGTGTTAGGAAAATCACATTATTCACACTCCCGGGGTCAGGAAAATTGGATTTTTTCACACTCCCGGGGTCAGGAAATTCTGATATTTTTTACACTACCGGGGTCAGGAAAATCAGATTTTTTTCATACTCCCGGGGTCAGGAAAATTGGATTTTTTTCACTCTCCCGGGGTCAGGAAAATTGGATATTTTCATACTCCCGGGGTCAGGAAAATCGCATTTTTCATACTCCCGGGGTCAGGAAAATCGGATATTGTCACACTCCCGGGGTCAGGAAAATCACATTTTTTTCACTTTCCTGGTGTCCGGAAAATCAAATTTATCACACTCCCGGGGTCAGGAATATTGGGTTTTTTTCACACACCTGGGGTCAAGAAAATCACATTTTTTCACACTCCCAGGGTCAGGAAATTCTGATATATTTCACACTCCCGGGGTCAGGAAAATCGGATATTGTCACACTCCCGGGGTCAGGAAAATTGGTTTTTTTCACACACCCGGGGTCAAGAAAATCACATTTTTTGACACTCCCGGAGTCAGGAAAATTGGTTTTTTTCATACTCCCGGGGTCAAGAAAATCACATTTTTTCACACTCCCGGAGTCAGGAAAATTGGTTTTTTCACACTCCCGGGGTCAAGAAAATCACATTTTTTCACACTCCCGGGGTCAGGAAAATTGGATATTTTTAACATTCCCGGGGTCAGGAAAATTGGATTTTTTTCACACTCCTGGGGTCAGGAAAATTGGGTTATTTTCACACTCCCGGGGTCAAGAAAATCACATTTTTTCACACTCCCGGGGTCAGGAAAATCTGATATTTTTCACACTCCCGGGACAGGAAAACCGGATATTTTCACACTCCCGGGGTCAGGAAAATTGGATTTTTTCACACTCCCGGGGTCAGGAAAATTGGTTATTTTCATACTCCCGGGGTCAGGAAAATCACATTTTTCAGACTCTCGGGGTCAGGAAAATCGCATTTTTCATACTCCCAGGGTCAGGAAAACCCAATTTTATTCACATTCCCTGTGTTAGGAAAATCACATTTTTCACACTCCCGGGGTCAGGAAATTTTGATTTTTTCGCACTACCGGGGTCAAGAAAATCACATTTTTTCACACTCCCGGGGTCAAGAAAATCACATTTTTTCACACTCCCGGGGTCAGGAAATTCTGTTTTTTTCACACTCCCGGTGTTAGGGAAATCACATTTTTCACACTCCCGGGGTTAGGAAAATTGGATTTTTTCACACTCCCGGGGCCAGGAAATTCTGATATTTTTCACACTCCCTGGGTCAGGAAAATCAGATTTTTTTCATACTCCCCGGGGTCAGGAAAATTGGATTTTTTTCACACTCCCGGGGTCAGGAAAATTGGATATTTTCATTCTCCCGGGGTCAGGAAACCCGGATTTTTCATACTCCTGGGGTCAGGAAAATCGCATTTTTCATACTCCCGGGGTCAAGAAAAACCAAATTTTTTCACTTTCCCGGTGTTAGGAAAATCACATTTTTCACACTCCCGGGGTCAGGAAAATTGGGGTTTTTTTCACACTCCCGGGGTCAAGAAATTCACATTTTTTCACACTCCCGGGGTCAGGAAATTCTGATTTTTTTCACACTCCCGGTGTTAGGAAAATCACATTATTCACACTCCCAGGGTCAGGAAAATTGGATTTTTTCACACTCCCGGGGTCAGGAAATTCTGATATTTTTCACACTCACGGGGTCAGGAAAATCAGATTTTTTTCATACTCCCGGGGTCAGGAAAATTGGATTTTTTTCACACTCCCAGGTTCAGGAAAATTGGATATTTTCATACTCCCGGGGTCAGGAAAATCACATTTTTTCACTTTCCCGGTGTCCGGAAAATCAAATTTATCACACTCCCGGGGTCAGGAATATTGGGATTTTTTCACACACCTGGGGTCAAGAAAATCACATTTTTTCACACTCCCAGGGTCAGGAAATTCACATTTTTTCACACTCCCGGGGTCAGGAAATTCTGATTTTTTTCACACTCCCGGTGTTAGGAAAATCACATTATTCACACTCCCGGGGTCAGGAAAATTGGATTTTTTCACACTCCCGGGGTCAGGAAATTCTGATATTTTTCACACTCCCGGGGTCAGGAAAATCAGATTTTTTTCATACTCCCGGGGTCAGGAAAATTGGATTTTTTTCACACTCCCAGGTTCAGGAAAATTGGATATTTTCATACTCCCGGGGTCAGGAAAATCGCATTTTTCATACTCCCGGGGTCAGGAAAATTGCATTTTTCATACTCCCGGGGTCAGGAAAATCACATTTTTTTCACTTTCCCGGTGTCCGGAAAATCAAATTTATCACACTCCCGGGGTCAGGAATATTGGTTTTTTTCACACACCTGGGGTCAAGAAAATCACATTTTTTCACACTCCCAGGGTCAGGAAATTCTGATATTTTTCACACTCCCGAAGTCAGGAAAATCGGATTTTTTCACACTCCCGGGGTCAGGAGAATTTAATTTTTTTCACACTCCCGGGGTCAGGAAATTCTGATATTTTTCACACTCCCGGGGTCAGGAAAATCGCTTTTTTCAGACTCCTGGGGTCAGGAAAATCGCATTTTTCATACTCCCAGGGTCAGGAAAATCCAATTTTTTTCACATTCCCGGTGTTAGGAAAATCACATTTTCACACTCCCGGGGTCAGGAAAATTTGATTTTTTCACACTCCCGGGGTCAAGAAAATCACATTATTTCACACACCCGGTGTCAGGAAATTCTAATTTTTTTCACACTCCCGGTGTTAGGAAAATCACATTTTTCACACTCAAGGGGTCAGGAAAATTGGATTTTTTCACACTCCCGGGGTCAGGAGAATTTAATTTTTTTCAAACTCCCGTGGTCAAGAAAATCACTTTTTTTCACACTCCCGGGGTCAGGAAATTCTAATTTTTTTCACACTGCCGGGGTCAGGAAAATTGGGTTTTTTTCACACTCCCGGGGTCAAGAAAATCACATTTTTTCACACTCCCGGGGTCAGGAGATTCTGATTTTTTTCACACTCCCGGGATCAAGAAAATCACATTTTTTCACACTCCCGGGGTCAGGAAAATTGGATTTTTTTCACACTCCCGGGGTGAGGAAAATTGGGTTTTTTTTCACACTCCCGGGGTTAAGAAAATCACATTTTTTCACACTCCCGGGGTCAGGAGATTCTGATTTTTTTCACAGGCCCATTGTTAGTGAAATCACATTTTTCACACTCCCGGGGTCAGGAAAATTGGATTTTTTCACACTCCCGGGGTCAGGAAAATTGGATTTTTTCACACTCCCGGGTCAGGAAATTCGGATATTTTTCACACTCCCGGGGTCAGGAAAATCGGATATTTTCACACTCCCGGGGTCAGGAAAATTGGATTTTTTTCACACTGCCGGAGTCAGGAAAATTGGTTTTTTTTCACACTCCCAGGATCAAGAAAATCAAATTTTTTAACACTCCCGGGGTCAGGTGATTCTGATTTTTTTCACACTCCCGGGGTCAATAAAATCACATTTTTTCACACTCCCGGCGTCAGGAAATTCTAATTTTTTTCACACTCCCGGGGTCAGGAAAATTGGGTTTTTTTCACACTCCCGGGGTCAAGAAAATCACATTTTTTCACACTCCCGGGATAAGGAAAATTGGATTTTTTTTTACACTCCCGGGGTGAGGAAAATTGGGTTTTTTTCACACTCCCGGGATCAAGACAATCACATTTTTTCACACTCCCGGAGTCAGGAGATTCTGATTTTTTTCACACTCCCGGGGTCAAGAAAATCACATTTTTTTTCACACTCCCGGGTTCAGGAAATTCTGATTTTTTCACACTCCCGGTGTTAGTGAAATCACATTTTTCACACTCCCGGGGTCAGGAAAATTGGATTTTTTCACACTCCCGGGGCCAGGAAATTCTGATATTTTTCACACTCCCGGGGTCAGGAAAATCGGATATTTTCACACTCCCGGGGTCAGGAAAATCAGATTTTTTTCATACTCCCCGGGGTCAGGAAAATTGGATATTTTCATTCTCCCGGGGTCAGGAAAACCGGATTTTTCATACTCCTGGGGTCAGGAAAATCGCATTTTTCATACTCCCGGGGTCAAGAAAAACCAAATTTTTTCACACTCCCGGGGTCAGGAAATTCTGATTTTTTTCACACTCCCGGTGTTAGGAAAATCACTTTTTTCACACTCCCGGGGTCAGGAAAATTGGATTTTTTCACACTCCCGGGTCAGGAAATTCTGATATTTTTCACACTCCCGGGGTCAGGAAAATTGGATTTTTTTCACACTCCCGGAGTCAGGAAAATTGGTTTTTTTTCACACGCCCAGGATCAAGAAAATCAAATTTTTTAACACTCCCGGGGTCAGGGGACTCTGATTTTTTTCACACTCCCGGGGTCAATAAAATCACATTTTTTCAGACTCCCGGGGTCAGGAAAATCGCATTTTTCATACTCCCAGGGTCAGGAAAATCCAATTTTTTTCACATTCCCGGTGTTAGGAAAATCACATTTTCACACTCCCGGGGTCAGGAAAATTTGATTTTTTCACACTCCCGGGGTCAAGAAAATCACATTATTTCACACACCCGGTGTCAGGAAATTCTAATTTTTTTCACACTCCCGGTGTTAGGAAAATCACATTTTTCACACTCCCGGGGTCAGGAAAATCGCATTTTTCATACTCCCAGGGTCAGGAAATTCTAATTTTTTTCACACTCCCGGTGTTAGGAAAATCACATTTTTCACACTCCCGGGGTCAGGAAAATTGGATTTTTTCACACTCCCGGGGTCAGGATAATTTAATTTTTTTCACACTCCCGGGGTCAGGAAAATCGGATATTTTCACACTCCCGGGGTCAGGAAAATCAGATTTTTTTCATACTCCCGGGGTCAGGAAAATTGGATTTTTTTCACAATCCTGGGGTCAGGAAAATTGGATATTTTCATACTCCCGGGGTCATGAAAATCACATTTTTCATACTCCCGGGGCAGGAAAATCGCATTTTTCAAAATCCCGGGGTCAGAAAAATCCAAATTTTTTCACTTTCCCGGTGTTAGGAAAATCACATTTTTCACACTCCTGGGGTCAGGAATATTGGGTTTCTTTCACACACCCGGGGTCAGGAAAATTGGATATTTTCATACTCCCAGGGTCAGGAAAATCACATTTTTCATACTCCCGGGGTCAGGAAAATCGCATTTTTCAAACTCCCGGGGTCAGAAAAATCCAAATTTTTTCACTTTCCCGGTGTTACGAAAATCACATTTTTCACACTCCCGGGGTCAGGAATATTGGGTTTCTTTCACACACCCGGGGTCAAGAAAATCACATTTGTTCACACTCCCGGTGTTAGGAAAATCACATTTTTCACACTCCCGGGGTCAGGAAAATTGGATTTTTTCACACTCCCGGGTCAGGAAATTCTGATATTTTTCACACTCCCGGGGTCAGGAAAATCGGATATTTTCACACTCACGGGGTCAGGAAAATCGGATATTTTCACACTCCCGGGGTCAAGAAAATTGGATTTTTTTCACACTCCCGGAGTCAGGAAAATTGGTTTTTTTTCACACTCCCAGGATCAAGAAAATCAAATTTTTTAACACTCCCGGGGTCAGGTGATTCTGATTTTTTTCACACTCCCAGGGTCAATAAAATCACATTTTTTCACACTCCCGGGGTCAGGAAATTCCAATTTTTTTCACACTCCCGGGGTCAGGAAAATTGGGTTTTTTTCACACTCCCGGGGTCAAGAAAATCACATTTTTTCACACTCCCGGGAAAAGGAAAATTGGATTTTTTTACACTCCCGGGGTGAGGAAAATTGGGTTTTTTTCACACTCCTGGGGTCAAGAAAATCACATTTTTTCACACTCCCGGGGTCAGGAAATTCTGATTTTTTCACACTCCCGGTGTTAGGGAAATCACATTTTTCACACTCCCGGGGTCAGGAAAATTGGATATTTTCATACTCCCGGGGTCAGGAAAATCACATTTTTTCACTTTCCCGGTGTCCGGAAAATCAAATTTATCACACTCCCGGGGTCAGGAATATTGGGTTTTTTCACACTCCCGGGGTCAAGAAAATCACATTTTTTCACACTCCCGGGAAAAGGAAAATTGGATTTTTTTACACTCCCGGGGTGAGGAAAATTGGGTTTTTTTCACACTCCTGGGGTCAGGAAAATTGGATTTTTTCACACTCCCGGGGCCAGGAAATTCTTATATTTTTCACACTCCCGGGGTCAGGAAAATCGGATATTTTCACACTCCCGGGGTCAGGAAAATCAGATTTTTTTCACACTCCCGGGGTCAGGAAAGTTGGATATTTTCATTCTCCCGGGGTCAGGAAAACCGGATTTTTCATACTCCTGGGGTCAAGAAAATCGCATTTTTCATACTCCCGGGGTCAAGAAAAACCAAATTTTTTCACTTTCCCGGTGTTAGGAAAATCACATTTTTCAGACTCCTGGGGTCAGGAAAATTGGGTTTTTTTCACACTCCCGGGGTGAAGAAAATCACATTTTTTCCCACTCCCGGGGTCAGGAAATTCTGATTTTTTTCACACTCCCGGTGTTAGGAAAATCACATTTTTCACACTCCCGGGGTCAGGAAAATTGGATTTTTTCACACTCCCGGGGTCAGGAAATTCTGATATTTTTCACACTCCCGGGGTCAGGGAAATTGCATTTTTCATACTCCTGGGGTCAGGGAAATTGCATTTTTCATACTCCTGGGGTCAGGAAAATCCAATTTTTTTTACTTTCCCGGTGTCAGGAAAATCAAATTTATCACACTCCCGGGGTCAGGAATATTGGGTTTTTTTCACACACCTGGGGTCAAGAAAATCACATTTTTTCACACTCCCAGGGTCAGGAAATTCTGATATTTTTCACACTCCCGGGGTCAGGAAAATCGGATATTTTCACACTCCCGGGGTCAGGAAAATTGGATTTTTTTTCACACTCCCGGAGTCAGGAAAATTGGTTTTTTTCACACTCCCGGGGTCAAGAAAATCACATTTTTTTCACACTCCCGGAGTCCGGAAAATTGGTTTTTTTCACACTCCCAGGGTCAAGAAAATCACATTTTTTCACACTCCCAGAGTCAGGAAAATTGGTTTTTTTCACACTCCCGGGGTCAAGAAAATCACATTTTTTCACACTCCCGGGGTCAGGTGATTCTGATTTTTTTTACACTCCCGGGGTCAGGAAAATTGGATTTTTTTCACACTCCCGGGGTCAGGAGAATTTAATTTTTTTCACACTCCCGGGGTCAAGAAAATCACATTTTTTCACACTCCCGGGGTCAGGAAATTCTGATATTTTTCACCCTCCCGGGTCAGGAAAATCGGATATTTTCACACTCCCGGGGTCAGGAAAATTGGATTTTTTCACACTCCTGGGGTCAGGAAAATCGCATTTTTTCACACTCCCGGGGTCAAGAAAATCACATTTTTTCACACTCCCGGGGTCAGGAAATTCTGTTTTTTTCACACTCCCGGTGTTAGGGAAATCACATTTTTCACACTCCCGGCGTCAGGAAAATTGGATTTTTTCACACTCCTGGGGCCAGGAAATTCTGATATTTTTCACACTCCCGGGGTCAGGAAAATCGGATATTTTCACACACCCGGGGTCAGGAAAATCAGATTTTTTTCATACTCCCCGGGGTCAGGAAAATTGGATATTTTCATAATCCCGGGGTCAGGAAAATCGGATTTTTCATACTCCTGGGGTCAGGAAAATCGCATTTTTCATACTCCCGGGGTCAAGAAAAACCAAATTTTTTCACTTTTCCGGTGTTAGGAAAATCACATTTTTCACACTCCCTGGTTCAGGAAAATTGGGGTTTTTTTCACACTCCCGGGGTCAAGAAAATCACATTTTTTCACACTCCCGGGGTCAGGAAATTCTGATTTTTTTCACACTCCCGGTGTTAGGAAAATCACATTATTCACACTCCCGGGGTCAGGAAAATTGGATTTTTTCACACTCCCGGGGTCAGGAAATTCTGATATTTTTTACACTACCGGGGTCAGGAAAATCAGATTTTTTTCATACTCCCGGGGTCAGGAAAATTGGATTTTTTTCACTCTCCCGGGGTCAGGAAAATTGGATATTTTCATACTCCCGGGGTCAGGAAAATCGCATTTTTCATACTCCCGGGGTCAGGAAAATCGGATATTGTCACACTCCCGGGGTCAGGAAAATCACATTTTTTTCACTTTCCTGGTGTCCGGAAAATCAAATTTATCACACTCCCGGGGTCAGGAATATTGGGTTTTTTTCACACACCTGCGGTCAAGAAAATCACATTTTTTCACACTCCCAGGGTCAGGAAATTCTGATATATTTCACACTCCCGGGGTCAGGAAAATCGGATATTGTCACACTCCCGGGGTCAGGAAAATTGGTTTTTTTCACACACCCGGGGTCAAGAAAATCACATTTTTTGACACTCCCGGAGTCAGGAAAATTGGTTTTTTTCATACTCCCGGGGTCAAGAAAATCACATTTTTTCACACTCCCGGAGTCAGGAAAATTGGTTTTTTCACACTCCCGGGGTCAAGAAAATCACATTTTTTCACACTCCCGGGGTCAGGAAAATTGGATATTTTTAACATTCCCGGGGTCAGGAAAATTGGATTTTTTTCACACTCCTGGGGTCAGGAAAATTGGGTTATTTTCACACTCCCGGGGTCAAGAAAATCACATTTTTTCACACTCCCGGGGTCAGGAAAATCTGATATTTTTCACACTCCCGGGACAGGAAAACCGGATATTTTCACACTCCCGGGGTCAGGAAAATTGGATTTTTTCACACTCCCGGGGTCAGGAAAATTGGTTATTTTCATACTCCCGGGGTCAGGAAAATCACATTTTTCAGACTCTCGGGGTCAGGAAAATCGCATTTTTCATACTCCCAGGGTCAGGAAAACCCAATTTTATTCACATTCCCTGTGTTAGGAAAATCACATTTTTCACACTCCCGGGGTCAGGAAATTTTGATTTTTTCGCACTACCGGGGTCAAGAAAATCACATTTTTTCACACTCCCGGGGTCAAGAAAATCACATTTTTTCACACTCCCGGGGTCAGGAAATTCTGTTTTTTTCACACTCCCGGTGTTAGGGAAATCACATTTTTCACACTCCCGGGGTTAGGAAAATTGGATTTTTTCACACTCCCGGGGCCAGGAAATTCTGATATTTTTCACACTCCCGGGGTCAGGAAAATCAGATTTTTTTCATACTCCCCGGGGTCAGGAAAATTGGATTTTTTTCACACTCCCGGGGTCAGGAAAATTGGATATTTTCATTCTCCCGGGGTCAGGAAACCCGGATTTTTCATACTCCTGGGGTCAGGAAAATCGCATTTTTCATACTCCCGGGGTCAAGAAAAACCAAATTTTTTCACTTTCCCGGTGTTAGGAAAATCACATTTTTCACACTCCCGGGGTCAGGAAAATTGGGGTTTTTTTCACACTCCCGGGGTCAAGAAATTCACATTTTTTCACACTCCTGGGGTCAGGAAATTCTGATTTTTTTCACACTCCCGGTGTTAGGAAAATCACATTATTCACACTCCCAGGGTCAGGAAAATTGGATTTTTTCACACTCCCGGGGTCAGGAAATTCTGATATTTTTCACACTCACGGGGTCAGGAAAATCAGATTTTTTTCATACTCCCGGGGTCAGGAAAATTGGATTTTTTTCACACTCCCAGGTTCAGGAAAATTGGATATTTTCATACTCCTGGGGTCAGGAAAATCACATTTTTTCACTTTCCCGGTGTCCGGAAAATCAAATTTATCACACTCCCGGGGTCAGGAATATTGGGATTTTTTCACACACCTGGGGTCAAGAAAATCACATTTTTTCACACTCCCAGGGTCAGGAAATTCACATTTTTTCACACTCCCGGGGTCAGGAAATTCTGATTTTTTTCACACTCCCGGTGTTAGGAAAATCACATTATTCACACTCCCGGGGTCAGGAAAATTGGATTTTTTCACCCTCCCGGGGTCAGGAAATTCTGATATTTTTCACACTCCCGGGGTCAGGAAAATCAGATTTTTTTCATACTCCCGGGGTCAGGAAAATTGGATTTTTTTCACACTCCCAGGTTCAGGAAAATTGGATATTTTCATACTCCCGGGGTCAGGAAAATCGCATTTTTCATACTCCCGGGGTCAGGAAAATTGCATTTTTCATACTCCCGGGGTCAGGAAAATCACATTTTTTTCACTTTCCCGGTGTCCGGAAAATCAAATTTATCACACTCCCGGGGTCAGGAATATTGGTTTTTTTCACACACCTGGGGTCAAGAAAATCACATTTTTTCACACTCCCAGGGTCAGGAAATTCTGATATTTTTCACACTCCCGAAGTCAGGAAAATCGGATTTTTTCACACTCCCGGGGTCAGGAGAATTTAATTTTTT
This sequence comes from Bradypodion ventrale, assembly GCA_035047345.1. Classification (NCBI taxonomy): domain Eukaryota; kingdom Metazoa; phylum Chordata; class Lepidosauria; order Squamata; family Chamaeleonidae; genus Bradypodion; species Bradypodion ventrale. The sequence goes on along the minus strand of JAWDJE010000005.1, from coordinate 113,427,989 downwards.
TCACACTCCCGGGGTCAGGAAATTCTGATATTTTTCACACTCCCGGGGTCAGGAAAATCGCTTTTTTCAGACTCCTGGGGTCAGGAAAATCGCATTTTTCATACTCCCAGGGTCAGGAAAATCCAATTTTTTTCACATTCCCGGTGTTAGGAAAATCACATTTTCACACTCCCGGGGTCAGGAAAATTTGATTTTTTCACACTCCCGGGGTCAAGAAAATCACATTATTTCACACACCCGGTGTCAGGAAATTCTAATTTTTTTCACACTCCCGGTGTTAGGAAAATCACATTTTTCACACTCAAGGGGTCAGGAAAATTGGATTTTTTCACACTCCCGGGGTCAGGAGAATTTAATTTTTTTCAAACTCCCGTGGTCAAGAAAATCACTTTTTTTCACACTCCCGGGGTCAGGAAATTCTAATTTTTTTCACACTGCCGGGGTCAGGAAAATTGGGTTTTTTTCACACTCCCGGGGTCAAGAAAATCACATTTTTTCACACTCCCGGGGTCAGGAGATTCTGATTTTTTTCACACTCCCGGGATCAAGAAAATCACATTTTTTCACACTCCCGGGGTCAGGAAAATTGGATTTTTTTCACACTCCCGGGGTGAGGAAAATTGGGTTTTTTTTCACACTCCCGGGGTTAAGAAAATCACATTTTTTCACACTCCCGGGGTCAGGAGATTCTGATTTTTTTCACAGGCCCATTGTTAGTGAAATCACATTTTTCACACTCCCGGGGTCAGGAAAATTGGATTTTTTCACACTCCCGGGGTCAGGAAAATTGGATTTTTTCACACTCCCGGGTCAGGAAATTCGGATATTTTTCACACTCCCGGGGTCAGGAAAATCGGATATTTTCACACTCCCGGGGTCAGGAAAATTGGATTTTTTTCACACTGCCGGAGTCAGGAAAATTGGTTTTTTTTCACACTCCCAGGATCAAGAAAATCAAATTTTTTAACACTCCCGGGGTCAGGTGATTCTGATTTTTTTCACACTCCCGGGGTCAATAAAATCACATTTTTTCACACTCCCGGCGTCAGGAAATTCTAATTTTTTTCACACTCCCGGGGTCAGGAAAATTGGGTTTTTTTCACACTCCCGGGGTCAAGAAAATCACATTTTTTCACACTCCCGGGATAAGGAAAATTGGATTTTTTTTTACACTCCCGGGGTGAGGAAAATTGGGTTTTTTTCACACTCCCGGGATCAAGACAATCACATTTTTTCACACTCCCGGAGTCAGGAGATTCTGATTTTTTTCACACTCCCGGGGTCAAGAAAATCACATTTTTTTTCACACTCCCGGGTTCAGGAAATTCTGATTTTTTCACACTCCCGGTGTTAGTGAAATCACATTTTTCACACTCCCGGGGTCAGGAAAATTGGATTTTTTCACACTCCCGGGGCCAGGAAATTCTGATATTTTTCACACTCCCGGGGTCAGGAAAATCGGATATTTTCACACTCCCGGGGTCAGGAAAATCAGATTTTTTTCATACTCCCCGGGGTCAGGAAAATTGGATATTTTCATTCTCCCGGGGTCAGGAAAACCGGATTTTTCATACTCCTGGGGTCAGGAAAATCGCATTTTTCATACTCCCGGGGTCAAGAAAAACCAAATTTTTTCACACTCCCGGGGTCAGGAAATTCTGATTTTTTTCACACTCCCGGTGTTAGGAAAATCACTTTTTTCACACTCCCGGGGTCAGGAAAATTGGATTTTTTCACACTCCCGGGTCAGGAAATTCTGATATTTTTCACACTCCCGGGGTCAGGAAAATTGGATTTTTTTCACACTCCCGGAGTCAGGAAAATTGGTTTTTTTTCACACGCCCAGGATCAAGAAAATCAAATTTTTTAACACTCCCGGGGTCAGGGGATTCTGATTTTTTTCACACTCCCGGGGTCAATAAAATCACATTTTTTCAGACTCCCGGGGTCAGGAAAATCGCATTTTTCATACTCCCAGGGTCAGGAAAATCCAATTTTTTTCACATTCCCGGTGTTAGGAAAATCACATTTTCACACTCCCGGGGTCAGGAAAATTTGATTTTTTCACACTCCCGGGGTCAAGAAAATCACATTATTTCACACACCCGGTGTCAGGAAATTCTAATTTTTTTCACACTCCCGGTGTTAGGAAAATCACATTTTTCACACTCCCGGGGTCAGGAAAATTGGATTTTTTCACACTCCCGGGGTCAGGATAATTTAATTTTTTTCAAACTCCCGGGGTCAAGAAAATCACTTTTTTTCACACTCCCGGGGTCAGGAAATTCTAATTTTTTTCACACTGCCGGGGTCAGGAAAATTTGATTTTTTCACCCTCCCGGGGTCAAGAAAATCACATTTTTTTCACACTCCCGGGGTCAGGAGATTCTGATTTTTTTCACACTCCCGGGATCAAGAAAATCACATTTTTTCACACTCCCGGGGTCAGGAAAATTGGATTTTTTTCACACTCCCGGGGTGAGGAAAATTGGGTTTTTTTTCACACTCCCGGGGTTAAGAAAATCACATTTTTTCACACTCCCGGGGTCAGGAGATTCTGATTTTTTTCACAGGCCCATTGTTAGTGAAATCACATTTTTCACACTCCCGGGGTCAGGAAAATTGGATTTTTTCACACTCCCGGGGTCAGGAAAATTGGATTTTTTCACACTCCCGGGTCAGGAAATTCGGATATTTTTCACACTCCCTGGGTCAGGAAAATCGGATATTTTCACACTCCCGGGGTCAGGAAAATTGGATTTTTTTCACACTGCCGGAGTCAGGAAAATTGGGTTTTTTTTCACACTCCCAGGATCAAGAAAATCAAATTTTTTAACACTCCCGGGGTCAGGTGATTCTGATTTTTTTCACACTCCCGGGGTCAATAAAATCACATTTTTTCACACTCCCGGCGTCAGGAAATTCTAATTTTTTTCACACTCCCGGGGTCAGGAAAATCGGATATTTTCACACTCCCGGGGTCAGGAAAATTGGATTTTTTTTCACACTCCCGGGGTCAAGAAAATCACATTTTTTCACACTCCCGGGATAAGGAAAATTGGATTTTTTTTACACTCCCGGGGTGAGGAAAATTGGGTTTTTTTCACACTCCCGGGATCAAGACAATCACATTTTTTCACACTCCCGGAGTCAGGAGATTCTGATTTTTTTCACACTCCCGGGGTCAAGAAAATCACATTTTTTTCCACACTCCCGGGTTCAGGAAATTCTGATTTTTTCACACTCCCGGTGTTAGGGAAATCACATTTTTCACACTCCCGGGGTCAGGAAAATTGGATTTTTTCACACTCCCGGGGCCAGGAAATTCTGATATTTTTCACACTCCCGGGGTCAGGAAAATCGGATATTTTCACACTCCCGGGGTCAGGAAAATCAGATTTTTTTCATACTCCCCGGGGTCAGGAAAATTGGATTTTTTTCACACTCCCGGGGTGAGGAAAATTGGATATTTTCATTCTCCCGGGGTCAGGAAAACCGGATTTTTCATACTCCTGGGGTCAGGAAAATCGCATTTTTCATACTCCCGGGGTCAAGAAAAACCAAATTTTTTCACACTCCCGGGGTCAGGAAATTCTGATTTTTTTCACACTCCCGGTGTTAGGAAAATCACATTTTTCACACTCCCGGGGTCAGGAAAATTGGATTTTTTCACACTCCCGGGTCAGGAAATTCTGATATTTTTCACACTCCCGGGGTCAGGAAAATTGGATTTTTTTCACACTCCCGGAGTCAGGAAAATTGGTTTTTTTTCACACGCCCAGGATCAAGAAAATCAAATTTTTTAACACTCCCGGGGTCAGGGGATTCTGATTTTTTTCACACTCCCGGGGTCAATAAAATCACATTTTTTCACAATCCCGGGGTCAGGAAATTCTAATTTTTTTCACACTCCCGGGGTCAGGAAAATTGGATTTTTTTCACACTCCCGGAGTCAGGAAAATTGGTTTTTTTTCACACGCCCAGGATCAAGAAAATCAAATTTTTTAACACTCCTGGGGTCAGGGGATTCTGATTTTTTTCACACTCCCGGGGTCAATAAAATCACATTTTTTCACAATCCCGGGGTCAGGAAATTCTAATTTTTTTCACACTCCCGGGGTCAGGAAAATTGGATTTTTTTCACACTGCCGGGGTCAGGAAAATTGGGTTTTTTTCACACTCCCGGGGTCAAGAAAATCACATTTTTTCACACTCCCGGGGTCAGGAGATTCTGATTTTTTTCACACTCCCGGGATCAAGAAAATCACATTTTTTCACACTCCCGGGGTCAGGAAAATTGGATTTTTTTCACACTCCCGGGGTGAGGAAAATTGGTTTTTTTTTCACACTCCCGGGGTTAAGAAAATCACATTTTTTCACACTCCCGGGGTCAGGAGATTCTGATTTTTTTCACAGGCCCATTGTTAGTGAAATCACATTTTTCACACTCCCGGGGTCAGGAAAATTGGATTTTTTCACACTCCCGGGGTCAGGAAAATTGGATTTTTTCACACTCCCGGGTCAGGAAATTCGGATATTTTTCACACTCCCGGGGTCAGGAAAATCGGATATTTTCACACTCCCGGGGTCAGGAAAATTGGATTTTTTTCACACTGCCGGAGTCAGGAAAATTGGTTTTTTTTCACACTCCCAGGATCAAGAAAATCAAATTTTTTAACACTCCCGGGGTCAGGTGATTCTGATTTTTTTCACACTCCCGGGGTCAATAAAATCACATTTTTTCACACTCCCGGCGTCAGGAAATTCTAATTTTTTTCACACTCCCGGGGTCAGGAAAATTGGGTTTTTTTCACACTCCCGGGGTCAAGAAAATCACATTTTTTCACACTCCCGGGATAAGGAAAATTGGATTTTTTTTACACTCCCGGGGTGAGGAAAATTGGGTTTTTTTCACACTCCCGGGATCAAGACAATCACATTTTTTCACACTCCCGGAGTCAGGAGATTCTGATTTTTTTCACACTCCCGGGGTCAAGAAAATCACATTTTTTTCACACTCCCGGGTTCAGGAAATTCTGATTTTTTCACACTCCCGGTGTTAGGGAAATCACATTTTTCACACTCCCGGGGTCAGGAAAATTGGATTTTTTCACACTCCCGGGGCCAGGAAATTCTGATATTTTTCACACTCCCGGGGTCAGGAAAATCGGATATTTTCACACTCCCGGGGTCAGGAAAATCAGATTTTTTTCATACTCCCCGGGGTCAGGAAAATTGGATATTTTCATTCTCCCGGGGTCAGGAAAACCGGATTTTTCATACTCCTGGGGTCAGGAAAATCGCATTTTTCATACTCCCGGGGTCAAGAAAAACCAAATTTTTTCACACTCCCGGGGTCAGGAAATTCTGATTTTTTTCACACTCCCGGTGTTAGGAAAATCACATTTTTCACACTCCCGGGGTCAGGAAAATTGGATTTTTTCACACTCCCGGGTCAGGAAATTCTGATATTTTTCACACTCCCGGGGTCAGGAAAATTGGATTTTTTTCACACTCCCGGAGTCAGGAAAATTGGTTTTTTTTCACACGCCCAGGATCAAGAAAATCAAATTTTTTAACACTCCCGGGGTCAGGGGATTCTGATTTTTTTCACACTCCCGGGGTCAATAAAATCACATTTTTTCAGACTCCCGGGGTCAGGAAAATCGCATTTTTCATACTCCCAGGGTCAGGAAAATCCAATTTTTTTCACATTCCCGGTGTTAGGAAAATCACATTTTCACACTCCCGGGGTCAGGAAAATTTGATTTTTTCACACTCCCGGGGTCAAGAAAATCACATTATTTCACACACCCGGTGTCAGGAAATTCTAATTTTTTTCACACTCCCGGTGTTAGGAAAATCACATTTTTCACACTCCCGGGGTCAGGAAAATTGGATTTTTTCACACTCCCGGGGTCAGGATAATTTAATTTTTTTCAAACTCCCGGGGTCAAGAAAATCACTTTTTTTCACACTCCCGGGGTCAGCAAATTCTAATTTTTTTCACACTGCCGGGGTCAGGAAAATTGGGTTTTTTTCACACTCCCGGGGTCAAGAAAATCACATTTTTTCACACTCCCGGGGTCAGAAGATTCTGATTTTTTTCACACTCCCGGGATCAAGAAAATCACATTTTTTCACACTCCCGGGGTCAGGAAAATTGGATTTTTTTCACACTCCCGGGGTGAGGAAAATTGGGTTTTTTTTCACACTCCCGGGGTTAAGAAAATCACATTTTTTCACACTCCCGGGGTCAGGAGATTCTGATTTTTTTCACAGGCCCATTGTTAGTGAAATCACATTTTTCACACTCCCGGGGTCAGGAAAATTGGATTTTTTCACACTCCCGGGGTCAGGAAAATTGGATTTTTTCACACTCCCGGGTCAGGAAATTCGGATATTTTTCACACTCCCTGGGTCAGGAAAATCGGATATTTTCACACTCCCGGGGTCAGGAAAATTGGATTTTTTTCACACTGCCGGAGTCAGGAAAATTGGGTTTTTTTTCACACTCCCAGGATCAAGAAAATCAAATTTTTTAACACTCCCGGGGTCAGGTGATTCTGATTTTTTTCACACTCCCGGGGTCAATAAAATCACATTTTTTCACACTCCCGGCGTCAGGAAATTCTAATTTTTTTCACACTCCCGGGGTCAGGAAAATCGGATATTTTCACACTCCCGGGGTCAGGAAAATTGGATTTTTTTTCACACTCCCGGGGTCAAGAAAATCACATTTTTTCACACTCCCGGGATAAGGAAAATTGGATTTTTTTTACACTCCCGGGGTGAGGAAAATTGGGTTTTTTTCACACTCCCGGGATCAAGACAATCACATTTTTTCACACTCCCGGAGTCAGGAGATTCTGATTTTTTTCACACTCCCGGGGTCAAGAAAATCACATTTTTTTTCACACTCCCGGGTTCAGGAAATTCTGATTTTTTCACACTCCCGGTGTTAGGGAAATCACATTTTTCACACTCCCGGGGTCAGGAAAATTGGATTTTTTCACACTCCCGGGGCCAGGAAATTCTGATATTTTTCACACTCCCGGGGTCAGGAAAATCGGATATTTTCACACTCCCGGGGTCAGGAAAATCAGATTTTTTTCATACTCCCCGGGGTCAGGAAAATTGGATTTTTTTCACACTCCCGGGGTGAGGAAAATTGGATATTTTCATTCTCCCGGGGTCAGGAAAACCGGATTTTTCATACTCCTGGGGTCAGGAAAATCGCATTTTTCATACTCCCGGGGTCAAGAAAAACCAAATTTTTTCACACTCCCGGGGTCAGGAAATTCTGATTTTTTTCACACTCCCGGTGTTAGGAAAATCACATTTTTCACACTCCCGGGGTCAGGAAAATTGGATTTTTTCACACTCCCGGGTCAGGAAATTCTGATATTTTTCACACTCCCGGGGTCAGGAAAATTGGATTTTTTTCACACTCCCGGAGTCAGGAAAATTGGTTTTTTTTCACACGCCCAGGATCAAGAAAATCAAATTTTTTAACACTCCCGGGGTCAGGGGATTCTGATTTTTTTCACACTCCCGGGGTCAATAAAATCACATTTTTTCACAATCCCGGGGTCAGGAAATTCTAATTTTTTTCACACTCCCGGGGTCAGGAAAATTGGATTTTTTTCACACTCCCGGAGTCAGGAAAATTGGTTTTTTTTCACACGCCCAGGATCAAGAAAATCAAATTTTTTAACACTCCCGGGGTCAGGGGATTCTGATTTTTTTCACACTCCCGGGGTCAATAAAATCACATTTTTTCACAATCCCGGGGTCAGGAAATTCTAATTTTTTTCACACTCCCGGGGTCAGGAAAATTGGATTTTTTTTTACAGTCCCAGGGTGAGGAAAATTGGGTTTTTTTCACACTCCCGGGGCCAGGAAATCCTGATATTTTTCACACTCCCGGGGTCAGGAAAATTGGATTTTTTCACACTCCCGGGTCAGGAAATTCTGATATTTTTCACACTCCCGGGGTCAGGAAAATTGGATTTTTTTCACACTCCCGGAGTCAGGAAAATTGGTTTTTTTTCACACGCCCAGGATCAAGAAAATCAAATTTTTTAACACTCCCGGGGTCAGGGGATTCTGATTTTTTTCACACTCCCGGGGTCAATAAAATCACATTTTTTCACAATCCCGGGATAAGGAAAATTGGATTTTTTTTTTACACTCCCGGGGTGAGGAAAATTGGGTTTTTTTCACACTCCCGGGATCAAGACAATCACATTTTTTCACACTCCCGGAGTCAGGAGATTCTGATTTTTTTCACACTCCCGGGGTCAAGAAAATCACATTTTTTTTCACACTCCCGGGTTCAGGAAATTCTGATTTTTTCACACTCCCGGTGTTAGGGAAATCACATTTTTCACACTCCCGGGGTCAGGAAAATTGGATTTTTTCACACTCCCGGGGCCAGGAAATTCTGATATTTTTCACACTCCCGGGGTCAGGAAAATCGGATATTTTCACACTCCCGGGGTCAGGAAAATCAGATTTTTTTCATACTCCCCGGGGTCAGGAAAATTGGATTTTTTTCACACTCCCGGGGTGAGGAAAATTGGATATTTTCATTCTCCCGGGGTCAGGAAAACCGGATTTTTCATACTCCTGGGGTCAGGAAAATCGCATTTTTCATACTCCCGGGGTCAAGAAAAACCAAATTTTTTCACACTCCCGGGGTCAGGAAATTCTGATTTTTTTCACACTCCCGGTGTTAGGAAAATCACATTTTTCACACTCCCGGGGTCAGGAAAATTGGATTTTTTCACACTCCCGGGTCAGGAAATTCTGATATTTTTCACACTCCCGGGGTCAGGAAAATTGGATTTTTTTCACACTCCCGGAGTCAGGAAAATTGGTTTTTTTTCACACGCCCAGGATCAAGAAAATCAAATTTTTTAACACTCCCGGGGTCAGGGGATTCTGATTTTTTTCACACTCCCGGGGTCAATAAAATCACATTTTTTCACAATCCCGGGGTCAGGAAATTCTAATTTTTTTCACACTCCCGGGGTCAGGAAAATTGGATTTTTTTCACACTCCCGGAGTCAGGAAAATTGGTTTTTTTTCACACGCCCAGGATCAAGAAAATCAAATTTTTTAACACTCCCGGGGTCAGGGGATTCTGATTTTTTTCACACTCCCGGGGTCAATAAAATCACATTTTTTCACAATCCCGGGGTCAGGAAATTCTAATTTTTTTCACACTCCCGGGGTCAGGAAAATTGGATTTTTTTTTACAGTCCCAGGGTGAGGAAAATTGGGTTTTTTTCACACTCCCGGGGCCAGGAAATCCTGATATTTTTCACACTCCCGGGGTCAGGAAAATTGGATTTTTTCACACTCCCGGGTCAGGAAATTCTGATATTTTTCACACTCCCGGGGTCAGGAAAATTGGATTTTTTTCACACTCCCGGAGTCAGGAAAATTGGTTTTTTTTCACACGCCCAGGATCAAGAAAATCAAATTTTTTAACACTCCCGGGGTCAGGGGATTCTGATTTTTTTCACACTCCCGGGGTCAATAAAATCACATTTTTTCACAATCCCGGGGTCAGGAAATTCTAATTTTTTTCACACTCCCGGGGTCAGGAAAATTGGATTTTTTTCACACTCCCGGAGTCAGGAAAATTGGTTTTTTTTCACACGCCCAGGATCAAGAAAATCAAATTTTTTAACACTCCTGTGGTCAGGGGATTCTGATTTTTTTCACACTCCCGGGGTCAATAAAATCACATTTTTTCACAATCCCGGGGTCAAGAAAATCACATTTTTTCACACTCCCGGGATAAGGAAAATTGGATTTTTTTTTACAGGCCCAGGGTGAGGAAAATTGGGTTTTTTTCACACTCCCGGGGTCAAGAAAATCACATTTTTTCACACTCCCGGGGTCAGGAGACTCTGATTTTTTCACACTCCCGGTGTTAGGGAAATCACATTTTTCACACTCCCAGGGTCAGGAAAATTGGATTTTTTCACACTCCCGGGGCCAGGAAATCCTGATATTTTTCACACTCCCGGGGTCAGGAAAATTGGATATTTTCACACTCCCGGGGTCAGGAAAATCAGATTTTTTTCATACTCCCCGGGGTCAGGAAAATTGGATTTTTTTCACACTCCTGGGGTCAGGAAAACCGGATTTTTCATACTCCTGAGGTCAGGAAAATCGCATTTTTCATACTCCCGGGGTCAAGAAAAACCAAATTTTTTCACTTTCCTGGTGTTAGGAAAATCACATTTTTCACACTCCTGGGGTCAGGAAAATTGGGTTTTTTTCACACTCCCGGGGTCAAGAAAATCACATTTTTTCACACTCCCGGGGTCAGGAAATTCTGATTTTTTTTCACACTCCCGGTGTTAGGAAAATCACATTTTTCACACTCCCTGGGTCAGGAAAATTGGATTTTTTCACACTCCCGGGGTCAGGAAATTCTGATATTTTTCACACTCCCGGGGTCAGGAAAATCAGATTTTTTTCATACTCTCGGGGTCAGGAAAATTGCATTTTTTTCACACTCCCGGGGTCAGGAAAATTGGATATTGTCATACTCCCGGGGTCAGGAAAATCGCATTTTTCATACTCCCAGGGTCAGGGAAATTGCATTTTTCATACTCCTGGGGTCAGGAAAATCCAATTTTTTTTACTTTCCCGGTGTCAGGAAAATCAAATTTATCACACTCCCGGGGTCAGGAATATTGGGTTTTTTTCACACACCTGGGGTCAAGAAAATCACATTTTTTCACACTCCCAGGGTCAGGAAATTCTGATATTTTTCACACTCCCGGGGTCAGGAAAATCGGATATTTTCACACTCCCGGGGTCAGGAAAATTGGATTTTTTTTCACACTCCCGGAGTCAGGAAAATTGGTTTTTTTCACACTCCCGGGGTCAAGAAAATCACATTTTTTCACACTCCCAGAGTCAGGAAAATTGGTTTTTTTCACACTCCCGGGGTCAAGAAAATCACATTTTTTCACACTCCCGGGGTCAGGAGAATTTAATTTTTTTCACACTCCCGGGGTCAAGAAAATCACATTTTTTCACACTCCCGGGGTCAGGAAATTCTGATATTTTTCACCCTCCCGGGTCAGGAAAATCGGATATTTTTACACTCCCGGGGTCAGGAAAATTGGATTTTTTCACACTCCCGGGGTCAGGAAAATCGCATTTTTTCACACTCCCGGGGTCAAGAAAATCACATTTTTTCACACTCCCGGGGTCAGGAAATTCTGTTTTTTTCACACTCCCGGTGTTAGGGAAATCACATTTTTCACACTCCCGGGGTCAGGAAAATTGGATTTTTTCACACTCCCGGGGCCAGGAAATTCTGATATTTTTCACACTCCCGGGGTCAGGAAAATCGGATATTTTCACACACCCGGGGTCAGGAAAATCAGATTTTTTTCATACTCCCCGGGGTCAGGAAAATTGGATATTTTCATAATCCCGGGGTCAGGAAAATCGGATTTTTCATACTCCTGGGGTCAGGAAAATCGCATTTTTCATACTCCCGGGGTCAAGAAAAACCAAATTTTTTCACTTTCCCGGTGTTAGGAAAATCACATTTTTCACACTCCCTGGTTCAGGAAAATTGGGGTTTTTTTCACACTCCCGGGGTCAAGAAAATCACATTTTTTCACACTCCCGGGGTCAGGAAATTCTGATTTTTTTCACACTCCCGGTGTTAGGAAAATCACATTATTCACACTCCCGGGGTCAGGAAAATTGGATTTTTTCACACTCCCGGGGTCAGGAAATTCTGATATTTTTTACACTACCGGGGTCAGGAAAATCAGATTTTTTTCATACTCCCGGGGTCAGGAAAATTGGATTTTTTTCACTCTCCCGGGGTCAGGAAAATTGGATATTTTCATACTCCCGGGGTCAGGAAAATCGCATTTTTCATACTCCCGGGGTCAGGAAAATCGGATATTGTCACACTCCCGGGGTCAGGAAAATCACATTTTTTTCACTTTCCCGGTGTCCGGAAAATCAAATTTATCACACTCCCGGGGTCAGGAATATTGGGTTTTTTTCACACACCTGGGGTCAAGAAAATCACATTTTTTCACACTCCCAGGGTCAGGAAATTCTGATATATTTCACACTCCCGGGGTCAGGAAAATCGGATATTGTCACACTCCCGGGGTCAGGAAAATTGGTTTTTTTCACACACCCGGGGTCAAGAAAATCACATTTTTTGACACTCCCGGAGTTAGGAAAATTGGTTTTTTTCATACTCCCGGGGTCAAGAAAATCACATTTTTTCACACTCCCGGAGTCAGGAAAATTGGTTTTTTCACACTCCCGGGGTCAAGAAAATCACATTTTTTCACACTCCCGGGGTCAGGAAAATTGGATATTTTTAACACTCCCGGGGTCAGGAAAATTGGATTTTTTTCACACTCCCGGGGTCAGGAAAATTGGGTTATTTTCACACTCCCGGGGTCATGAAAATCACATTTTTTCACACTCCCGGGGTCAGGAAAATCTGATATTTTTCACACTCCCGGGTCAGGAAAACCGGATATTTTCACACTCCCGGGGTCAGGAAAATTGGATTTTTTCACACTCCCGGGGTCAGGAAAATTGGTTATTTTCATACTCCCGGGGTCAGGAAAATCACATTTTTCAGACTCTCGGGGTCAGGAAAATCGCATTTTTCATACTCCCAGGGTCAGGAAAACCCAATTTTTTTCACATTCCCTGTGTTAGGAAAATCACATTTTTCACACTCCCGGGGTCAGGAAATTTTGATTTTTTCGCACTCCCGGGGTCAAGAAAATCACATTTTTTCACACTCCCGGGGTCAAGAAAATCACATTTTTTCACACTCCCGGGGTCAGGAAATTCTGTTTTTTTCACACTCCCGGTGTTAGGGAAATCACATTTTTCACACTCCCGGGGTTAGGAAAATTGGATTTTTTCACACTCCCGGGGCCAGGAAATTCTGATATTTTTCACACTCCCGGGGTCAGGAAAATCAGATTTTTTTCATACTCCCCGGGTTCAGGAAAATTGGATTTTTTTCACACTCCCGGGGTCAGGAAAATTGGATATTTTCATACTCCCGGGGTCAGGAAACCCGGATTTTTCATACTCCTGGGGTCAGGAAAATCGCATTTTTCATACTCCGGGGGTCAAGAAAAACCAAATTTTTTCACTTTCCCGGTGTTAGGAAAATCACATTTTTCACACTCCCGGGGTCAGGAAAATTGGGGTTTTTTTCACACTCCCGGGGTCAAGAAATTCACATTTTTTCACACTCCCGGGGTCAGGAAATTCTGATTTTTTTCACACTCCCGGTGTTAGGAAAATCACATTATTCACACTCCCGGGGTCAGGAAAATTGGATTTTTTCACACTCCCGGGGTCAGGAAATTCTGATATTTTTCACACTCCCGGGGTCAGGAAAATCAGATTTTTTTCATACTCCCAGGGTCAGGAAAATTGGATTTTTTTCACACTCCCAGGTTCAGGAAAATTGGATATTTTCATACTCCTGGGGTCAGGAAAATCACATTTTTTCACTTTCCCGGTGTCCGGAAAATCAAATTTATCACACTCCCGGGGTCAGGAATATTGCGTTTTTTTCACACACCTGGGGTCAAGAAAATCACATTTTTTCTCACTCCCAGGGTCAGGAAATTCACATTTTTTCACACTCCCGGGGTCAGGAAATTCTGATTTTTTTCACACTCCCGGTGTTAGGAAAATCACATTATTCACACTCCCGGGGTCAGGAAAATTGGATTTTTTCACACTCCCGGGGTCAGGAAATTCTGATATTTTTCACACTCCCGGGGTCAGGAAAATCAGATTTTTTTCATACTCCCGGGGTCAGGAAAATTGGATTTTTTTCACACTCCCAGGTTCAGGAAAATTGGATATTTTCATACTCCCGGGGTCAGGAAAATCGCATTTTTCATACTCCCGGGGTCAGGAAAATTGCATTTTTCATACTCCCGGGGTCAGGAAAATCACATTTTTTTCACTTTCCCGGTGTCCGGAAAATCAAATTTATCACACTCCCGGGGTCAGGAATATTGGTTTTTTTCACACACCTGGGGTCAAGAAAATCACATTTTTTCACACTCCCAGGGTCAGGAAATTCTGATATTTTTCACACTCCCGAGGTCAGGAAAATCGGATTTTTTCACACTCCCGGGGTCAGGAGAATTTAATTTTTTTCACACTCCCGGGGTCAGGAAATTCTGATATTTTTCACACTCCCGGGGTCAGGAAAATCGCTTTTTTCAGACTCCTGGGGTCAGGAAAATCGCATTTTTCATACTCCCAGGGTCAGGAAAATCCAATTTTTTTCACATTCCCGGTGTTAGGAAAATCACATTTTCACACTCCCGGGGTCAGGAAAATTTGATTTTTTCACACTCCCGGGGTCAAGAAAATCACATTATTTCACACACCCGGTGTCAGGAAATTCTAATTTTTTTCACACTCCCGGTGTTAGGAAAATGACATTTTTCACACTCCCGGGGTCAGGAAAATTGGATTTTTTCACACTCCCGGGGTCAGGAGAATTTAATTTTTTTCAAACTCCCGGGGTCAAGAAAATCACTTTTTTTCACACTTCCGGGGTCAGGAAATTCTAATTTTTTTCACACTGCCGGGGTCAGGAAAATTGGGTTTTTTTCACACTCCCGGGGTCAAGAAAATCACATTTTTTCACACTCCCGGGGTCAGGAGATTCTGATTTTTTTCACACTCCCGGGATCAAGAAAATCACATTTTTTCACACTCCCGGGGTCAGGAAAATTGGATTTTTTTCACACTCCCGGGGTGAGGAAAATTGGTTTTTTTTTCACACTCCCGGGGTTAAGAAAATCACATTTTTTCACACTCCCGGGGTCAGGAGATTCTGATTTTTTTCACAGGCCCATTGTTAGTGAAATCACATTTTTCACACTCCCGGGGTCAGGAAAATTGGATTTTTTCACACTCCCGGGGTCAGGAAAATTGGATTTTTTCACACTCCCGGGTCAGGAAATTCGGATATTTTTCACACTCACGGGGTCAGGAAAATCGGATATTTTCACACTCCCGGGGTCAGGAAAATTGGATTTTTTTCACACTGCCGGAGTCAGGAAAATTGGTTTTTTTTCACACTCCCAGGATCAAGAAAATCAAATTTTTTAACACTCCCGGGGTCAGGTGATTCTGATTTTTTTCACACTCCCGGGGTCAATAAAATCACATTTTTTCACACTCCCGGCGTCAGGAAATTCTAATTTTTTTCACACTCCCGGGGTCAGGAAAATTGGGTTTTTTTCACACTCCCGGGGTCAAGAAAATCACATTTTTTCACACTCCCGGGATAAGGAAAATTGGATTTTTTTTACACTCCCGGGGTGAGGAAAATTGGGTTTTTTTCACACTCCCGGGATCAAGACAATCACATTTTTTCACACTCCCGGAGTCAGGAGATTCTGATTTTTTTCACACTCCCGGGGTCAAGAAAATCACATTTTTTTTCACACTCCCGGGTTCAGGAAATTCTGATTTTTTCACACTCCCGGTGTTAGGGAAATCACATTTTTCACACTCCCGGGGTCAGGAAAATTGGATTTTTTCACACTCCCGGGGCCAGGAAATTCTGATATTTTTCACACTCCTGGGGTCAGGAAAATCGGATATTTTCACACTCCCGGGGTCAGGAAAATCAGATTTTTTTCATACTCCCCGGGGTCAGGAAAATTGGATTTTTTTCACACTCCCGGGGTGAGGAAAATTGGATATTTTCATTCTCCCGGGGTCAGGAAAACCGGATTTTTCATACTCCTGGGGTCAGGAAAATCGCATTTTTCATACTCCCGGGGTCAAGAAAAACCAAATTTTTTCACACTCCCGGGGTCAGGAAATTCTGATTTTTTTCACACTCCCGGTGTTAGGAAAATCACATTTTTCACACTCCCGGGGTCAGGAAAATTGGATTTTTTCACACTCCCGGGTCAGGAAATTCTGATATTTTTCACACTCCCGGGGTCAGGAAAATTGGATTTTTTTCACACTCCCGGAGTCAGGAAAATTGGTTTTTTTTCACACGCCCAGGATCAAGAAAATCAAATTTTTTAACACTCCCGGGGTCAGGGGATTCTGATTTTTTTCACACTCCCGGGGTCAATAAAATCACATTTTTTCACAATCCCGGGGTCAGGAAATTCTAATTTTTTTCACACTCCCGGGGTCAGGAAAATTGGGTTTTTTTCATACTCCCGGGGTCAAGAAAATCACATTTTTTCACACTCCCGGGATAAGGAAAATTGGATTTTTTTTACAGTCCCAGGGTGAGGAAAATTGGGTTTTTTTCACACTCCCGGGGTCAAGAAAATCACATTTTTTCACACTCCCGGGGTCAGGAGACTCTGATTTTTTCACAATCCCGGTGTTAGGGAAATCACATTTTTCACACTCCCAGGGTCAGGAAAATTGGATTTTTTCACACTCCCGGGGCCAGGAAATTCTGATATTTTTCACACTCCCGGGGTCAGGAAAATTGGATATTTTCACACTCCCGGGGTCAGGAAAATCAGATTTTTTTCATACTCCCCGGGGTCAGGAAAATTGGATTTTTTTCACACTCCTGGGGTCAGGAAAATTGGATATTTTCATTCTCCCGGGGTCAGAAAAACCGGATTTTTCATACTCCTGGGGTCAGGAAAATCGCATTTTTCATACTCCCGGGGTCAAGAAAAACCAAATTTTTTCACTTTCCTGGTGTTAGGAAAATCACATTTTTCACACTCCTGGGGTCAGGAAAATTGGGTTTTTTTCACACTCCCGGGGTCAAGAAAATCACATTTTTTCACACTCCCAGGGTCAGGAAATTCTGATTTTTTTCACACTCCCGGTGTTAGGAAAATCACATTTTTCACACTCCCGGGGTCAGGAAAATTGGATTTTTTCACACTCCCGGGGTCAGGAAATTCTGATATTTTTCACACTCCCGGGGTCAGGAAAATCAGATTTTTTTCATACTCTCGGGGTCAGGAAAATTGCATTTTTTTCACACTCCCGGGGTCAGGAAAATTGGATATTTTCATACTCCCGGGGTCAGGAAAATCGCATTTTTCATACTCCCAGGGTCAGGGAAATTGCATTTTTCATACTCCTGGGGTCAGGAAAATCCAATTTTTTTACTTTCCCGGTGTCAGGAAAATCAAATTTATCACACTCCCGGGGTCAGGAATATTGGGTTTTTTTCACACACCTGGGGTCAAGAAAATCACATTTTTTCACACTCCCAGGGTCAGGAAATTCTGATATTTTTCACACTCCCGGGGTCAGGAAAATCGGATATTTTCACACTCCCGGGGTCAGGAAAATTGGATTTTTTTTCACACTCCCGGAGTCAGGAAAATTGGTTTTTTTCACACTCCCGGGGTCAAGAAAATCACATTTTTTCACACTCCCGGAGTCCGGAAAATTGGTTTTTTTCACACTCCCGGGGTCAAGAAAATCACATTTTTTCACACTCCCAGAGTCAGGAAAATTGGTTTTTTTCACACTCCCGGGGTCAAGAAAATCACATTTTTTCACACTCCCGGGGTCAGGTGATTCTGATTTTTTTTACACTCCCGGGGTCAGGAAAATTGGATTTTTTTCACACTCCCGGGGTCAGGAGAATTTAATTTTTTTCACACTCCCGGGGTCAAGAAAATCACATTTTTTCACACTCCCGGGGTCAGGAAATTCTGATATTTTTCACACTCCCGGGTCAGGAAAATCGGATATTTTCACACTCCCGGGGTCAGGAAAATTGGATTTTTTCACACTCCCGGGGTCAGGAAAATCGCATTTTGTCACACTCCCGGGGTCAAGAAAATCACATTTTTTCACACTCCCGGGGTCAGGAAATTCTGATTTTTTTCACACTCCCGGTGTTAGGAAAATCACATTATTCACACTCCCGGGGTCAGGAAAATTGGATTTTTTCACACTCCCGGGGTCAGGAAATTCTGATATTTTTTACACTACCGGGGTCAGGAAAATCAGATTTTTTTCATACTCCCGGGGTCAGGAAAATTGGATTTTTTTCACTCTCCCGGGGTCAGGAAAATTGGATATTTTCATACTCCCGGGGTCAGGAAAATCGCATTTTTCATACTCCCGGGGTCAGGAAAATCGGATATTGTCACACTCCCGGGGTCAGGAAAATCACATTTTTTTCACTTTCCCGGTGTCCGGAAAATCAAATTTATCACACTCCCGGGGTCAGGAATATTGGGTTATTTTCACACACCTGGGGTCAAGAAAATCACATTTTTTCACACTCCCAGGGTCAGGAAATTCTGATATATTTCACACTCCCGGGGTCAGGAAAATCGGATATTGTCACACTCCCGGGGTCAGGAAAATTGGTTTTTTTCACACACCCGGGGTCAAGAAAATCACATTTTTTGACACTCCCGGAGTCAGGAAAAATTTTTTTTTTCATACTCCCGGGGTCAAGAAAATCACATTTTTTCACACTCCCGGAGTCAGGAAAATTGGTTTTTTCACACTCCCGGGGTCAAGAAAATCACATTTTTTCACACTCCCGGGGTCAGGAAAATTGGATTTTTTTAACACTCCCCGGGTCAGGAAAATTGGATTTTTTTCACACTCCCGGGGTCAGGAAAATTGGGTTATTTTCACACTCCCGGGGTCAAGAAAATCACATTTTTTCACACTCCCGGGGTCAGGAAAATCTGATGTTTTTCACACTCCCGGGTCAGGAAAACCGGATATTTTCACACTCCCGGGGTCAGGAAAATTGGATTTTTTCACACTCCCGGGGTCAGGAAAATTGGTTATTTTCATACTCCCGGGGTCAGGAAAATCACATTTTTCAGACTCCCGGGGTCAGGAAAATCGCATTTTTCATACTCCCAGGGTCAGGAAAACCCAATTTTTTTCACATTCCCTGTGTTAGGAAAATCACATTTTTCACACTCCCGGGGTCAGGAAATTTTGATTTTTTCGCACTCCTGGGGTCAAGAAAATCACATTTTTTCACACTCCCGGGGTCAAGAAAATCACATTTTTTCACACTCCCGGGGTCAGGAAATTCTGTTTTTTTCACACTCCCGGTGTTAGGGAAATCACATTTCTCACACTCCAGGGGTTAGGAAAATTGGATTTTTTCACACTCCCGGGGCCAGGAAATTCTGATATTTTTCACACTCCCGGGGTCAGGAAAATCAGATTTTTTTCATACTCCCCGGGGTCAGGAAAATTGGATTTTTTTCACACTCCCGGGGTCAGGAAAATTGGATATTTTCATACTCCCGGGGTCAGGAAACCCGGATTTTTCATACTCCTGGGGTCAGGAAAATCGCATTTTTCATACTCCCGGGGTCAAGAAAAACCAAATTTTTTCACTTTCCCGGTGTTAGGAAAATCACATTTTTCACACTCCCGGGGTCAGGAAAATTGGGGTTTTTTTCACACTCCCGGGGTCAAGAAATTCACATTTTTTCACACTCCCGGGTTCAGGAAATTCTGATTTTTTTCACACTCCCGGTGTTAGGAAAATCACATTATTCACACTCCCGGGGTCAGGAAAATTGGATTTTTTCACACTCCCGGGGTCAGGAAATTCTGATATTTTTCACACTCCCGGGGTCAGGAAAATCAGATTTTTTTCATACTCCCGGGGTCAGGAAAATTGGATTTTTTTCACACTCCCAGGTTCAGGAAAATTGGATATTTTCATACTCCCGGGGTCAGGAAAATCACATTTTTTTCACTTTCCCGGTGTCCGGAAAATCAAATTTATCACACTCCCAGGGTCAGGAATATTGGGTTTTTTTCACACACCTGGGGTCAAGAAAATCACATTTTTTCACACTCCCAGGGTCAGGAAATTCACATTTTTTCACACTCCCGGGGTCAGGAAATTCTGATTTTTTTCACACTCCCGGTGTTAGGAAAATCACATTATTCACACTCCCGGGGTCAGGAAAATTGGATTTTTTCACACTCCCGGGGTCAGGAAATTCTGATATTTTTCACACTCCCGGGGTCAGGAAAATCAGATTTTTTTCATACTCCCGGGGTCAGGAAAATTGGATTTTTTTCACACTCCCAGGTTCAGGAAAATTGGATATTTTCATACTCCCGGGGTCAGGAAAATCGCATTTTTCATACTCCCGGGGTCAGGAAAATTGCATTTTTCATACTCCCGGGGTCAGGAAAATCACATTTTTTTCACTTTCCCGGTGTCCGGAAAATCAAATTTATCACACTCCCGGGGTCAGGAATATTGGTTTTTTTCACACACCTGGGGTCAAGAAAATCACATTTTTTCACACTCCCAGGGTCAGGAAATTCTGATATTTTTCACACTCCCGAGGTCAGGAAAATCGGATTTTTTCACACTCCCGGGGTCAGGAGAATTTAATTTTTTTCACACTCCCGGGGTCAGGAAATTCTGATATTTTTCACACTCCCGGGGTCAGGAAAATCGCTTTTTTCAGACTCCTGGGGTCAGGAAAATCGCATTTTTCATACTCCCAGGGTCAGGAAAATCCAATTTTTTTCACATTCCCGGTGTTAGGAAAATCACATTTTCACACTCCCGGGGTCAGGAAAATTTGATTTTTTCACACTCCTGGGGTCAAGAAAATCACATTATTTCACACACCCGGTGTCAGGAAATTCTAATTTTTTTCACACTCCCGGTGTTAGGAAAATCACATTTTTCACACTCCCGGGGTCAGGAAAATTGGATTTTTTCACACTCCCGGGGTCAGGAGAATTTAATTTTTTTCAAACTCCCGGGGTCAAGAAAATCACTTTTTTTCACACTCCCGGGGTCAGGAAATTCTAATTTTTTTCACACTGCCGGGGTCAGGAAAATTGGGTTTTTTTCACACTCCCGGGGTCAAGAAAATCACATTTTTTCACACTCCCGGGGTCAGGAGATTCTGATTTTTTTCACACTCCCGGGATCAAGAAAATCACATTTTTTCACACTCCCGGGGTCAGGAAAATTGGATTTTTTTCACACTCCCGGGGTGAGGAAAATTGGGTTTTTTTTTCACACTCCCGGGGTTAAGAAAATCACATTTTTTCACACTCCCGCGGTCAGGAGATTCTGATTTTTTTCACAGGCCCATTGTTAGTGAAATCACATTTTTCACACTCCCGGGGTCAGGAAAATTGGATTTTTTCACACTCCCGGGGTCAGGAAAATTGGATTTTTTCACACTCCCGGGTCAGGAAATTCGGATATTTTTCACACTCCCGGGGTCAGGAAAATCGGATATTTTCACACTCCCGGGGTCAGGAAAATTGGATTTTTTTCACACTGCCGGAGTCAGGAAAATTGGTTTTTTTTCACACTCCCAGGATCAAGAAAATCAAATTTTTTAACACTCCCGGGGTCAGGTGATTCTGATTTTTTTCACACTCCCGGGGTCAATAAAATCACATTTTTTCATACTCCCGGCGTCAGGAAATTCTAATTTTTTTCACACTCCCGGGGTCAGGAAAATTGGGTTTTTTTCACACTCCCGGGGTCAAGAAAATCACATTTTTTCACACTCCCGGGATAAGGAAAATTGGATTTTTTTTACACTCCCAGGGTGAGGAAAATTGGGTTTTTTTCACACTCCCGGGATCAAGACAATCACATTTTTTCACACTCCCGGAGTCAGGAGATTCTGATTTTTTTCACACTCCCGGGGTCAAGAAAATCACATTTTTTTTCACACTCCCGGGTTCAGGAAATTCTGATTTTTTCACACTCCCGGTGTTAGGGAAATCACATTTTTCACACTCCCGGGGTCAGGAAAATTGGATTTTTTCACACTCCCGGGGCCAGGAAATTCTGATATTTTTCACACTCCCGGGGTCAGGAAAATCGGATATTTTCACACTCCCGGGGTCAGGAAAATCAGATTTTTTTCATACTCCCCGGGGTCAGGAAAATTGGATTTTTTTCACACTCCCGGGGTGAGGAAAATTGGATATTTTCATTCTCCCGGGGTCAGGAAAACCGGATTTTTCATACTCCTGGGGTCAGGAAAATCGCATTTTTCATACTCCCGGGGTCAAGAAAAACCAAATTTTTTCACACTCCCGGGGTCAGGAAATTCTGATTTTTTTCACACTCCCGGTGTTAGGAAAATCACATTTTTCACACTCCCGGGGTCAGGAAAATTGGATTTTTTCACACTCCCGGGTCAGGAAATTCTGATATTTTTCACACTCCCGGGGTCAGGAAAATTGGATTTTTTTCACACTCCCGGAGTCAGGAAAATTGGTTTTTTTTCACACGCCCAGGATCAAGAAAATCAAATTTTTTAACACTCCCGGGGTCAGGGGATTCTGATTTTTTTCACACTCCCGGGGTCAATAAAATCACATTTTTTCACAATCCCGGGGTCAGGAAATTCTAATTTTTTTCACACTCCCGGGGTCAGGAAAATTGGGTTTTTTTCATACTCCCGGGGTCAAGAAAATCACATTTTTTCACACTCCCGGGATAAGGAAAATTGGATTTTTTTTACAGTCCCAGGGTGAGGAAAATTGGGTTTTTTTCACACTCCCGGGGTCAAGAAAATCACATTTTTTCACACTCCCGGGGTCAGGAGACTCTGATTTTTTCACACTCCCGGTGTTAGGGAAATCACATTTTTCACACTCCGAGGGTCAGGAAAATTGGATTTTTTCACACTCCCGGGGCCAGGAAATTCTGATATTTTTCACACTCCCGGGGTCAGGAAAATTGGATATTTTCACACTCCCGGGGTCAGGAAAATCAGATTTTTTTCATACTCCCCGGGGTCAGGAAAATTGGATATTTTCATTCTCCCGGGGTCAGAAAAACCGGATTTTTCATACTCCTGGGGTCAGGAAAATCGCATTTTTCATACTCCCGGGGTCAAGAAAAACCAAATTTTTTCACTTTCCTGGTGTTAGGAAAATCACATTTTTCACACTCCTGGGGTCAGGAAAATTGGGTTTTTTTCACACTCCCGGGGTCAAGAAAATCACATTTTTTCACACTCCCAGGGTCAGGAAATTCTGATTTTTTTCACACTCCCGGTGTTAGGAAAATCACATTTTTCACACTCCCGGGGTCAGGAAAATTGGATTTTTTCACACTCCCGGGGTCAGGAAATTCTGATATTTTTCACACTCCCGGGGTCAGGAAAATCAGATTTTTTTCATACTCTCGGGGTCAGGAAAATTGCATTTTTTTCACACTCCCGGGGTCAGGAAAATTGGATTTTTTCACACTCCCGGGGTCAGGAAATTCTGATATTTTTCACACTCCCGGGGTCAGGAAAATCAGATTTTTTTCATACTCTCGGGGTCAGGAAAATTGCATTTTTTCACACTCCCGGGGTCAGGAAAATTGGATTTTTTCACACTCCCGGGTCAGGAAATTCGGATATTTTTCACACTCCCGGGGTCAGGAAAATCGGATATTTTCACACTCCCGGGGTCAGGAAAATTGGATTTTTTTCACACTGCCGGAGTCAGGAAAATTGGTTTTTTTTTCACACTCCCAGGATCAAGAAAATCAAATTTTTTAACACTCCCGGGGTCAGGTGATTCTGATTTTTTTCACACTCCCGGGGTCAATAAAATCACATTTTTTCACACTCCCGGCGTCAGGAAATTCTAATTTTTTTCACACTCCCGGGGTCAGGAAAATTGGGTTTTTTTCACACTCCCGGGGTCAAGAAAATCACATTTTTTCACACTCCCGGGATAAGGAAAATTGGATTTTTTTTTACACTCCCGGGGTGAGGAAAATTGGGTTTTTTTCACACTCCCGGGATCAAGACAATCACATTTTTTCACACTCCCGGAGTCAGGAGATTCTGATTTTTTTCAC
Organism: Bradypodion ventrale; assembly: GCA_035047345.1. NCBI lineage: Eukaryota > Metazoa > Chordata > Lepidosauria > Squamata > Chamaeleonidae > Bradypodion > Bradypodion ventrale. The sequence continues at coordinate 113,404,114 of JAWDJE010000005.1, read as the reverse complement.
ACTCCCGGGGTCAAGAAAATCACATTTTTTTTCACACTCCCGGGTTCAGGAAATTCTGATTTTTTCACACTCCCGGTGTTAGGGAAATCACATTTTTCACACTCCCGGGGTCAGGAAAATTGGATTTTTTCACACTCCCGGGGCCAGGAAATTCTGATATTTTTCACACTCCCGGGGTCAGGAAAATCGGATATTTTCACACTCCCGGGGTCAGGAAAATCAGATTTTTTTCATACTCCCCGGGGTCAGGAAAATTGGATTTTTTTCACACTCCCGGGGTGAGGAAAATTGGATATTTTCATTCTCCCGGGTTCAGGAAAACCGGATTTTTCATACTCCTGGGGTCAGGAAAATCGCATTTTTCATACTCCCGGGGTCAAGAAAAACCAAATTTTTTCACACTCCCGGGGTCAGGAAATTCTGATTTTTTTCACACTCCCGGTGTTAGGAAAATCACATTTTTCACACTCCCGGGGTCAGGAAAATTGGATTTTTTCACACTCCCGGGTCAGGAAATTCTGATATTTTTCACACTCCCGGGGTCAGGAAAATTGGATTTTTTTCACACTCCTGGAGTCAGGAAAATTGGTTTTTTTTCACACGCCCAGGATCAAGAAAATCAAATTTTTTAACACTCCCGGGGTCAGGGGATTCTGATTTTTTTCACACTCCCGGGGTCAATAAAATCACATTTTTTCACAATCCCGGGGTCAGGAAATTCTAATTTTTTTCACACTCCCGGGGTCAGGAAAATTGGGTTTTTTTCATACTCCCGGGGTCAAGAAAATCACATTTTTTCACACTCCCGGGGTCAGGAGACTCTGATTTTTTCACACTCCCGGTGTTAGGGAAATCACATTTTTCACACTCCCAGGGTCAGGAAAATTGGATTTTTTCACACTCCCGGGGCCAGGAAATTCTGATATTTTTCACACTCCCGGGGTCAGGAAAATTGGATATTTTCACACTCCCGGGGTCAGGAAAATCAGATTTTTTTCATACTCCCCGGGGTCAGGAAAATTGGATTTTTTTCACACTCCTGGGGTCAGGAAAATTGGATATTTTCATTCTCCCGGGGTCAGAAAAACCGGATTTTTCATACTCCTGGGGTCAGGAAAATCGCATTTTTCATACTCCCGGGGTCAAGAAAAACCAAATTTTTTCACTTTCCTGGTGTTAGGAAAATCACATTTTTCACACTCCTGGGGTCAGGAAAATTGGGTTTTTTTCACACTCCCGGGGTCAAGAAAATCACATTTTTTCACACTCCCAGGGTCAGGAAATTCTGATTTTTTTCACACTCCCGGTGTTAGGAAAATCACATTTTTCACACTCCCGGGGTCAGGAAAATTGGATTTTTTCACACTCCCGGGGTCAGGAAATTCTGATATTTTTCACACTCCCGGGGTCAGGAAAATCAGATTTTTTTCATACTCTCGGGGTCAGGAAAATTGCATTTTTTTCACACTCCCGGGGTCAGGAAAATTGGATATTTTCATACTCCCGGGGTCAGGAAAATCGCATTTTTCATACTCCCAGGGTCAGGGAAATTGCATTTTTCATACTCCTGGGGTCAGGAAAATCCAATTTTTTTACTTTCCCGGTGTCAGGAAAATCAAATTTATCACACTCCCGGGGTCAGGAATATTGGGTTTTTTTCACACACCTGGGGTCAAGAAAATCACATTTTTTCACACTCCCAGGGTCAGGAAATTCTGATATTTTTCACACTCCCGGGGTCAGGAAAATCGGATATTTTCACACTCCCGGGGTCAGGAAAATTGGATTTTTTTTCACACTCCCGGAGTCAGGAAAATTGGTTTTTTTCACACTCCCGGGGTCAAGAAAATCACATTTTTTCACACTCCCGGAGTCTGGAAAATTGGTTTTTTTCACACTCCCGGGGTCAAGAAAATCACATTTTTTCACACTCCCAGAGTCAGGAAAATTGGTTTTTTTCACACTCCCGGGGTCAAGAAAATCACATTTTTTCACACTCCCGGGGTCAGGTGATTCTGATTTTTTTTACACTCCCGGGGTCAGGAAAATTGGATTTTTTTCACACTCCCGGGGTCAGGAGAATTTAATTTTTTTCACACTCCCGGGGTCAAGAAAATCACATTTTTTCACACTCCCGGGGTCAGGAAATTCTGATATTTTTCACACTCCCGGGTCAGGAAAATCGGATATTTTCACACTCCCGGGGTCAGGAAAATTGGATTTTTTCACACTCCCGGGGTCAGGAAAATCGCATTTTTTCACACTCCCGGGGTCAAGAAAATCACATTTTTTCACACTCCCGGGGTCAGGAAATTCTGTTTTTTTAACACTCCCGGTGTTAGGGAAATCACATTTTTCACTCTCCCGGGGTCAGGAAAATTGGATTTTTTCACACTCCCGGGGCCAGGAAATTCTGATATTTTTCACACTCCCGGGGTCAGGAAAATCGGATATTTTCACACACCCGGGGTCAGGAAAATCAGATTTTTTTCATACTCCCCGGGGTCAGGAAAATTGGATATTTTCATAATCCCGGGGTCAGGAAAATCGGATTTTTCATACTCCTGGGGTCAGGAAAATCGCATTTTTCATACTCCCGGGGTCAAGAAAAACCAAATTTTTTCACTTTCCCGGTGTTAGGAAAATCACATTTTTCACACTCCCTGGTTCAGGAAAATTGGGGTTTTTTTCGCACTCCCGGGGTCAAGAAAATCACATTTTTTCACACTCCCGGGGTCAGGAAATTCTGATTTTTTTCACACTCCCGGTGTTAGGAAAATCACATTATTCACACTCCCGGGGTCAGGAAAATTGGATTTTTTCACACTCCTGGGGTCAGGAAATTCTGATATTTTTTACACTACCGGGGTCAGGAAAATCAGATTTTTTTCATACTCCCGGGGTCAGGAAAATTGGATTTTTTTCACTCTCCCGGGGTCAGGAAAATTGGATATTTTCATACTCCCGGGGTCACGAAAATCGCATTTTTCATATTCCCGGGGTCAGGAAAATCGGATATTGTCACACTCCCGGGGTCAGGAAAATCACATTTTTTTCACTTTCCCGGTGTCCGGAAAATCAAATTTATCACACTCCCGGGGTCAGGAATATTGGGTTTTTTTCACACACCTGGGGTCAAGAAAATCACATTTTTTCACACTCCCAGGGTCAGGAAATTCTGATATATTTCACACTCCCGGGGTCAGGAAAATCGGATATTGTCACACTCCCGGGGTCAGGAAAATTGGTTTTTTTCACACACCCGGGGTCAAGAAAATCACATTTTTTGACACTCCCGGAGTCAGGAAAATTGGTTTTTTTCATACTCCCGGGGTCAAGAAAATAACATTTTTTCACACTCCCGGAGTCAGGAAAATTGGTTTTTTCACACTCCCGGGGTCAAGAAAATCACATTTTTTCACACTCCCGGGGTCAGGAAAATTGGATTTTTTTAACACTCCCGGGGTCAGGAAAATTGGATTTTTTTCACACTCCCGGGGTCAGGAAAATTGGGTTATTTTCACACTCCCGGGGTCAAGAAAATCACATTTTTTCACACTCCCGGGGTCAGGAAAATCTGATATTTTTCACACTCCCGGGTCAGGAAAACCGGATATTTTCACACTCCCGGGGTCAGGAAAATTGGATTTTTTCACACTCCCGGGGTCAGGAAAATTGGTTATTTTCATACTCCCGGGGTCAGGAAAATCACATTTTTCAGACTCCCGGGGTCAGGAAAATCGCATTTTTCATACTCCCAGGGTCAGGAAAACCCAATTTTTTTCACATTCCCTGTGTTAGGAAAATCACATTTTTCACACTCCCGGGGTCAGGAAATTTTGATTTTTTCGCACTCCCGGGGTCAAGAAAATCACATTTTTTCACACTCCCGGGGTCAAGAAAATCACATTTTTTCACACTCCCGGGGTCAGGAAATTCTGTTTTTTTCACACTCCCGGTGTTAGGGAAATCACATTTCTCACACTCCCGGGGTTAGGAAAATTGGATTTTTTCACACTCCCGGGGCCAGGAAATTCTGATATTTTTCACACTCCCGGGGTCAGGAAAATCAGATTTTTTTCATACTCCCCGGGGTCAGGAAAATTGGATTTTTTTCACACTCCCGGGGTCAGGAAAATTGGATATTTTCATACTCCCGGGGTCAGGAAACCCGGATTTTTCATACTCCTGGGGTCAGGAAAATCGCATTTTTCATACTCCCGGGGTCAAGAAAAACCAAATTTTTTCACTTTCCCGGTGTTAGGAAAATCACATTTTTCACACTCCCGGGGTCAGGAAAATTGGGGTTTTTTTCACACTCCCGGGGTCAAGAAATTCACATTTTTTCACACTCCCGGGGTCAGGAAATTCTGATTTTTTTCACATTCCCGGTGTTAGGAAAATCACATTATTCACACTCCCGGGGTCAGGAAAATTGGATTTTTTCACACTCCCGGGGTCAGGAAATTCTGATATTTTTCACACTCCCGGGGTCAGGAAAATCAGATTTTTTTCATACTCCCGGGGTCAGGAAAATTGGATTTTTTTCACACTCCCAGGTTCAGGAAAATTGGATATTTTCATACTCCCGGGGTCAGGAAAATCACATTTTTTTCACTTTCCCGGTGTCCGGAAAATCAAATTTATCACACTCCCGGGGTCAGGAATAGTGGTTTTTTTTCACACACCTGGGGTCAAGAAAATCACATTTTTTCACACTCCCAGGGTCAGGAAATTCACATTTTTTCACACTCCCGGGGTCAGGAAATTCTGATTTTTTTCACACTCCCGGTGTTAGGAAAATCACATTATTCACACTCCCGGGGTCAGGAAAATTGGATTTTTTCACACTCCCGGGGTCTGGAAATTCTGATATTTTTCACACTCCCGGGGTCAGGAAAATCAGATTTTTTCACACTCCCGGGGTCAGGAAATTCTGATATTTTTCACACTCCCGAGGTCAGGAAAATCGGATTTTTTCACACTCCCGGGGTCAGGAGAATTTAATTTTTTTCACACTCCCGGGGTCAGGAAATTCTGATTTTTTTCACACTCCCGGGGTCAGGAAAATCGCATTTTTCAGACTCCTGGGGTCAGGAAAATCGCATTTTTCATACTCCCAGGGTCAGGAAAATCCAATTTTTTTCACATTCCCGGTGTTAGGAAAATCACATTTTTCACACTCCCGGGGTCAGGAAAATTGGATTTTTTCACACTCCCGGGGTCAGGAGAATTTAATTTTTTTCAAACTCCCGGGGTCAAGAAAATCACTTTTTTTCACACTCCCGGGGTCAGGAAATTCTAATTTTTTTCACACTGCCGGGGTCAGGAAAATTGGGTTTTTTTCACACTCCCAGGGTCAAGAAAATCACATTTTTTCACACTCCCGGGGTCAGGAGATTCTGATTTTTTTCACACTCCCGGGATCAAGAAAATCACATTTTTTCACACTCCCGGGGTCAGGAAAATTGGATTTTTTTCACACTCCCGGGGTGAGGAAAATTGGGTTTTTTTTCACACTCCCGGGGTTAAGAAAATCACATTTTTTCACACTCCCGGGGTCAGGAGATTCTGATTTTTTTCACACGCCCATTGTTAGTGAAATCACATTTTTCACACTCCCGGGGTCAGGAAAATTGGATTTTTTCACACTCCCGGGGTCAGGAAAATTGGATTTTTTCACACTCCCGGGTCAGGAAATTCGGATATTTTTCACACTCCCGGGGTCAGGAAAATCGGATATTTTCACACTCCCGGGGTCAGGAAAATTGGATTTTTTTCACACTGCCGGAGTCAGGAAAATTGGTTTTTTTTCACACTCCCAGGATCAAGAAAATCAAATTTTTTAACACTCCCGGGGTCAGGTGATTCTGATTTTTTTCACACTCCCGGGGTCAATAAAATCACATTTTTTCACACTCCCGGCGTCAGGAAATTCTAATTTTTTTCACACTCCCGGGGTCAGGAAAATTGGGTTTTTTTCACACTCCCGGGGTCAAGAAAATCACAATTTTTCACACTCCCGGGATAAGGAAAATTGGATTTTTTTTTACACTCCCCGGGTGAGGAAAATTGAGTTTTTTTCACACTCCCGGGGTCAAGACAATCACATTTTTTCACACTCCCGGAGTCAGGAGATTCTGATTTTTTTCACACTCCCGGGGTCAAGAAAATCACATTTTTTTTCACACTCCCGGGTTCAGGAAATTCTGATTTTTTCACACTCCCGGTGTTAGGGAAATCACATTTTTCACACTCCCGGGGTCAGGAAAATTGGATTTTTTCACACTCCCGGGGCCAGGAAATTCTGATATTTTTCACACTCCCGGGGTCAGGAAAATCGGATATTTTCACACTCCCGGGGTCAGGACAATCAGATTTTTTTCATAATCCCCGCGGTCAGGAAAATTGGATTTTTTTCACACTCCCGGGGTGAGGAAAATTGGATATTTTCATTCTCCCGGGGTCAGGAAAACCGGATTTTTCATACTCCTGGGGTCAGGAAAATCGCATTTTTCATACTCCCGGGGTCAAGAAAAACCAAATTTTTTCACATTCCCAGTGTTAGGAAAATCACATTTTTCACACTCCTGGGGTCAGGAAATTTGCGTTTTTTTTCACACTCCCGGGGTCAAGAAAATCACATTTTTTCACACTCCCGGGGTCAGGAAATTCTGATTTTTTTCACACTCCCGGTGTTAGGAAAATCACATTTTTCATACTCCCGGGGTCAGGAAACCCGGATTTTTCATACTCCTGGGGTCAGGAAAATCGCATTTTTCATACTCCCGGGGTCAAGAAAAACCAAATTTTTTCACTTTCCCGGTGTTAGGAAAATCACATTTTTCACACTCCCGGGGTCAGGAAAATTGGGGTTTTTTTCACACTCCCGGGGTCAAGAAATTCACATTTTTTCACACTCCCGGGGTCAGGAAATTCTGATTTTTTTCACACTCCCGGTGTTAGGAAAATCACATTATTCACACTCCCGGGGTCAGGAAAATTGGATTTTTTCACACTCCCGGGGTCAGGAAATTCTGATATTTTTCACATTCCCGGGGTCAGGAAAATCAGATTTTTTTCATACTCCCGGGGTCAGGAAAATTGGATTTTTTTCACACTCCCAGGTTCAGGAAAATTGGATATTTTCATACTCCCGGGGTCAGGAAAATCACATTTTTTTCACTTTCCCGGTGTCCGGAAAATCAAATTTATCACACTCCCGGGGTCAGGAATATTGGGTTTTTTTCACACACCTGGGGTCAAGAAAATCACATTTTTTCACACTCCCAGGGTCAGGAAATTCACATTTTTTCACACTCCCGGGGTCAGGAAATTCTGATTTTTTTCACACTCCCGGTGTTAGGAAAATCACATTATTCACACTCCCGGGGTCAGGAAAATTGGATTTTTTCACACTCCCGGGGTCAGGAAATTCTGATATTTTTCACACTCCCGGGGTCAGGAAAATCAGATTTTTTTCATACTCCCGGGGTCAGGAAAATTGGATTTTTTTCACACTCCCAGGTTCAGGAAAATTGGATATTTTCATGCTCCCGGGGTCAGGAAAATCGCATTTTTCATACTCCCGGGGTCAGGAAAATTGCATTTTTCATACTCCCGGGGTCAGGAAAATCACATTTTTTTCACTTTCCCGGTGTCCGGAAAATCAAATTTATCACACTCCCGGGGTCAGGAATATTGGTTTTTTTCACACACCTGGGGTCAAGAAAATCACATTTTTTCACACTCCCAGGGTCAGGAAATTCTGATATTTTTCACACTCCCGAGGTCAGGAAAATCGGATTTTTTCACACTCCCGGGGTCAGGAGAATTTAATTTTTTTCACACTCCCGGGGTCAGGAAATTCTGATATTTTTCACACTCCCGGGGTCAGGAAAATCGCATTTTTCAGACTCCTGGGGTCAGGAAAATCGCATTTTTCATACTCCCAGGGTCAGGAAAATCCAATTTTTTTCACATTCCCGGTGTTAGGAAAATCACATTTTTCACACTCCCGGGGTCAGGAAAATTTGATTTTTTCACACTCCCGGGGTCAAGAAAATCACATTATTTCACACACCCGGTGTCAGGAAATTCTAATTTTTTTCACACTCCCGGTGTTAGGAAAATCACATTTTTCACACTCCCGGGGTCAGGAAAATTGGATTTTTTCACACTCCCGGGGTCAGGAGAATTTAATTTTTTTCAAACTCCCGGGGTCAAGAAAATCACTTTTTTTCACACTCCCGGGGTCAGGAAATTCTAATTTTTTTCACACTGCCGGGGTCAGGAAAATTGGGTTTTTTTCACACTCCCGGGGTCAAGAAAATCACATTTTTTCACACTCCCGGGGTCAGGAGATTCTGATTTTTTTCACACTCCCGGGATCAAGAAAATCACATTTTTTCACACTCCCGGGGTCAGGAAAATTGGATTTTTTTCACACTCCCGGGGTTAAGAAAATCACATTTTTTCACACTCCCGGGGTCAGGAGATTCTGATTTTTTTCACACGCCCATTGTTAGTGAAATCACATTTTTCACACTCCCGGGGTCAGGAAAATTGGATTTTTTCACACTCCCGGGGTCAGGAAAATTGGATTTTTTCACACTCCCGGGGACAGGAAATTCGGATATTTTTCACAATCCCGGGGTCAGGAAAATCGGATATTTTCACACTCCCGGGGTCAGGAAAATTGGATTTTTTTCACACTCCCGGCGTCAGGAAATTCTAATTTTTTTCACACTCCCGGGGTCAGGAAAATTGGGTTTTTTTCACACTCCCGGGGTCAAGAAAATCACATTTTTTCACACTCCCGGGATAAGGAAAATTGGATTTTTTTTTACACTCCCGGGGTGAGGAAAATTGGGGTTTTTTCACACTCCCGGGGTCAAGACAATCACATTTTTTCACACTCCCGGAGTCAGGAGATTCTGATTTTTTTCACACTCCCGGGGTCAAGAAAATCACATTTTTTTCACACTCCCGGGTTCAGGAAATTCTGATTTTTTCACACTCCCGGTGTTAGGGAAATCACATTTTTCACACTCCCGGGGTCAGGAAAATTGGATTTTTTCACACTCCCGGGGCCAGGAAATTCTGATATTTTTCACACTCCCGGGGTCAGGAAAATCGGATATTTTCACACTCCCGGGGTCAGGACAATCAGATTTTTTTCATACTCCCCGCGGTCAGGAAAATTGGATTTTTTTCACACTCCCGGGGTGAGGAAAATTGGATATTTTCATTCTCCCGGGGTCAGGAAAACCGGATTTTTCAGACTCCTGGGGTCAGGAAAATCGCATTTTTCATACTCCCGGGGTCAAGAAAAACCAAATTTTTTCACATTCCCGGTGTTAGGAAAATCACATTTTTCACACTCCCGGGGTCAAGAAAATCACATTTTTTCACACTCCCGGGGTCAGGAAATTCTGATTTTTTTCACACTCCCGGTGTTAGGAAAATCACATTTTTCATACTCCCGGGGTCAGGAAAATTGGATTTTTTTCACACTCCCAGGTTCAGGAAAATTGGATATTTTCATACTCCCGGGGTCAGGAAAATCACATTTTTTTCACTTTCCCGGTGTCCGGAAAATCAAATTTATCACACTCCCGGGGTCAGGAATATTGGGTTTTTTTCACACACCTGGGGTCAAGAAAATCACATTTTTTCACACTCCCAGGGTCAGGAAATTCACATTTTTTCACACTCCCGGGGTCAGGAAATTCTGATTTTTTTCACACTCCCGGTGTTAGGAAAATCACATTATTCACACTCCCGGGGTCAGGAAAATTGGATTTTTTCACACTCCCGGGGTCAGGAAATTCTGATATTTTTCACACTCCCGGGGTCAGGAAAATCAGATTTTTTTCATACTCCCGGGGTCAGGAAAATTGGATTTTTTTCACACTCCCAGGTTCAGGAAAATTGGATATTTTCATACTCCCGGGGTCAGGAAAATCGCATTTTTCATACTCCCGGGGTCAGGAAAATTGCATTTTTCATACTCCCGGGGTCAGGAAAATCACATTTTTTTCACTTTCCCGGTGTCCGGAAAATCAAATTTATCACACTTCCGGGGTCAGGAATATTGGTTTTTTTCACACACCTGGGGTCAAGAAAATCACATTTTTTCACACTCCCAGGGTCAGGAAATTCTGATATTTTTCACACTCCCGAGGTCAGGAAAATCGGATTTTTTCACACTCCCGGGGTCAGGAGAATTTAATTTTTTTCACACTCCCGGGGTCAGGAAATTCTGATATTTTTCACACTCCCGGGGTCAGGAAAATCGCATTTTTCAGACTCCTGGGGTCAGGAAAATCGCATTTTTCACACTCCCAGGGTCAGGAAAATTTGATTTTTTCACACTCCCGGGGTCAAGAAAATCACATTATTTCACACACCCGGTGTCAGGAAATTCTAATTTTTTTCACACTCCCGGTGTTAGGAAAATCACATTTTTCACACTCCCGGGGTCAGGAAAATCACTTTTTTTCACACTCCCGGGGTCAGGAAATTCTAATTTTTTTCACACTGCCGGGGTCAGGAAAATTGGGTTTTTTTCACACTCCCGGGGTCAAGAAAATCACATTTTTTCACACTCCCGGGGTCAGGAGATTCTGATTTTTTTCACACTCCCGGGATCAAGAAAATCACATTTTTTCACACTCCCGGGGTCAGGAAAATTGGATTTTTTTTCACACTCCCGGGGTTAAGAAAATCACATTTTTTCACACTCCCGGGGTCAGGAGATTCTGATTTTTTTCACACGCCCATTGTTAGTGAAATCACATTTTTCACACTCCCGGGGTCAGGAAAATTGGATTTTTTCACACTCCCGGGGTCAGGAAAATTGGATTTTTTCACACTCCCGGGTCAGGAAATTCGGATATTTTTCACACTCCCGGGGTCAGGAAAATCGGATATTTTCACACTCCCGGGGTCAGGAAAATTGGATTTTTTTCACACTGCCGGAGTCAGGAAAATTGGTTTTTTTTCACACTCCCAGGATCAAGAAAATCAAATTTTTTAACACTCCCGGGGTCAGGTGATTCTGATTTTTTTCACACTCCCAGGGTCAATAAAATCACATTTTTTCACACTCCCGGCGTCAGGAAATTCTAATTTTTTTCACACTCCCGGGGTTAGGAAAATTGGGTTTTTTTCACACTCCCGGGGTCAAGAAAATCACATTTTTTCACACTCCCGGGATAAGGAAAATTGGATTTTTTTTTACACTCCCGGGGTGAGGAAAATTGGGGTTTTTTCACACTCCCGGGGTCAAGACAATCACATTTTTTCACACTCCCGGAGTCAGGAGATTCTGATTTTTTTCACACTCCCGGGGTCAAGAAAATCACATTTTTTTCACACTCCCGGGTTCAGGAAATTCTGATTTTTTCACACTCCCGGTGTTAGGGAAATCACATTTTTCACACTCCCGGGGTCAGGAAAATTGGATTTTTTCACACTCCCGGGGCCAGGAAATTCTGATATTTTTCACACTCCCGGGGTCAGGAAAATCGGATATTTTCACACTCCCGGGGTCAGGACAATCAGATTTTTTTCATACTCCCCGCGGTCAGGAAAATTGGATTTTTTTCACACTCCCGGGGTGAGGAAAATTGGATATTTTCATTCTCCCGGGGTCAGGAAAACCGGATTTTTCAGACTCCTGGGGTCAGGAAAATCGCATTTTTCATACTCCCGGGGTCAAGAAAAACCAAATTTTTTCACATTCCCGGTGTTAGGAAAATCACATTTTTCACACTCCTGGGGTCAGGAAATTTGCGTTTTTTTTCACACTCCCGGGGTCAAGAAAATCACATTTTTTCACACTCCCGGGGTCAGGAAATTCTGATTTTTTTCACACTCCCGGTGTTAGGAAAATCACATTTTTCATACTCCCGGGGTCAGGAAAATTGGATTTTTTTCACACTCCCGGGGTCAGGAAAATTGGATATTTTCATACTCCTGGGGTCAGGAAAATCGCATTTTTCATACTCCCGGGGTCAGGAAAATTGCATTTTTCATACTCCTGGGGTCAGGAAAATCCAATTTTTTTTCACTTTCCCGGTGCCAGGAAAATCAAATTTATCACACTCCCGGGGTCAGGAATATTGGTTTTTTTCACACACCTGGGGTCAAGAAAATCACATTTTTTCACACTCCCAGGGTCAGGAAATTCTGATATTTTTCACACTCCCGTGGTCAGGAAAATCGGATATTTTCACACTCCCGGGTCAGGAAAATTGGATTTTTTTCACACTCCCGGAGTCAGGAAAATTGGTTTTTTTCACACTCCCGGGGTCAAGAAAATCATATTTTTTCACACTCCCGGGGTCAGGTGATTCTGATTTTTTTCACACTCCCGGAGTCAGGAAAATTGGTTTTTTTCACACTCCCGGTGTCAGGAAAATTGGTTTTTTTCACACTCCCGGGGTCAAGAAAATCACATTTTTTCACACTCCCGGAGTCAGGAAAATTGGTTTTTTTCACACTCCCGGGGTCAAGAAAATCACATTTTTTCACACTCCCGGGGTCAGGAAAATTGGATTTTTTCACACTCCCGGGGTCAGGAAAATTGGATATTTTCATACTCCCGGGGTCAGGAAAATCGCATTTTTCAGACTCCCGGGGTCAGGAAAATCCAATTTTTTCACATTCCCGGTGTTAGGAAAATCACATTTTTCACACTCCCGGGGTCAAGAAAATCACATTTTTTCACACTCCCGGGGTCAAGAAAATCACATTTTTTTCTCACTCCCGGGGTCAGGAAATTCTGATTTTTTCACTTTCCCGGTGTCAGGAAAATCAAATTTATCACACTCCCGGAGTCAGGAATATTGGGTTTTTTTCACACACCTGGGGTCAAGAAAATCACATTTTTTCACAGTCCCAGGGTCACGAAATTCTGATATTTTTCACACTCCCGGGGTCAGGAAAATCGGATATTTTCACACTCCCGTGGTCAGGAAAATTGGATTTTTTTTCATACTCCCGGAGTCAGGAAAATTGGTTTTTTTCAGACTCCCGGGGTCAGGAAAATCGCATTTTTCATACTCCCAGGGTCAGGAAAATCGAACTTTTTTTCAAATTCCCGGCGTTAGGAAAATCACACTTTTCACACTCCCGGGGTCAGGAAAATTTGATTTTTTCACACTCCCGGGGTCAAGAAAATCACATTTTTTCACACTCCGGGGGTCAGGAAATTCTAATTTTTTTCACACTCCCGGTGTTAGGAAAATCACATTTTTCACACTCCCGGGGTCAAGAAAATCACATTTTTTCACACTCCCGGGGTCAGGAAATTCTGATTTTTTCACTTTCCCGGTGTCAGGAAAATCAAATTTATCACACTCCCGGAGTCAGGAATATTGGGTTTTTTTCACACACCTGGGGTCAAGAAAATCACATTTTTTCACACTCCCGGTGTCAGGAAAATTGGATTTTTTCACACTCCCGGGGTGAAGAAAATAACATTTTTTCACATTCCCGGGGTCAGGTGATTCTGATTTTTTTCACACTCCCGGGGTCAGGAAAATTGGATTTTTTCACACTCCCGGGGTGAAGAAAATCACATTTTTTCACACTCCCGGGGTCAGGAAATTCTGATATTTTTCACACTCCCGGGTCAGGAAAATCGCATTTTTCATACTCCCATGGTCAGGAAAATCGCATTTTTCATACTCCCAGGGTCAGGAAAATCCAATTTTTTTCACATTCCCGGTGTTAGGAAAATATCATTTTTAACACTCCCGGGGTCAGGAAATTCTGATTTTTTTCACACTCCCGGTGTTAGGAAAATCACATTATTCACACTCCCGGGGACAGGAAAATTGGATTTTTTCACACTCCCGGGGTCAGGAAAATTGGATATTTTCATACTCCCGGGGTCAGGAAAATTGCATTTTTCATACTCCCGGGGTCAGGAAAATCCAATTTTTTTCACTTTCCCGGTGTCAGGAAAATCAAGTTTATCTTACTCCTGTGGTCAGGAATATTGGGTTTTTTCCACACACCTGGGGTCAAGAAAATCACATTTTTTCACACTCCCAGGGTCAGGAAATTCTGATATTTTTCACACTCCCGGGGTCAGGAAAATCGGATATTTTCACACTCCCGGGGTCAGGAAAATTGGATTTTTTTCACACTCCCGGAGTCAGGAAAATTGTTTTTTTCACACTCCCGGGGTCAAGAAAATCACATTTTTTCACACTCCCGGAGTCCGGAAAATTGGTTTTTTTCACACTCCCGGGGTCAAGAAAATCACATTTTTTCACACTCCCGGAGTCAGGAAAATTGGTTTTTTTCACACTCCCGGGGTCAAGAAAATCACATTTTTTCACACTCCCGGGGTCAGGTGATTCTGATTTTTTCACACTCCCGGGGTCAGGAAAATTGGATTTTTTCACACTCCCGGGGTCAGGAGAATTTAATTTTTTTCACACTCCCGGGGTCAAGAAAATCACATTTTTTCACACTCCCGGGGTCAGGAAATTCTGATATTTTTCACACTCCCGGGTCAGGAAAATGGGATATTTTCACACTCCCAGGGTCAGGAAAATTGTATTTTTTCACACTCCCGTGGTCAGGAAAATTGGATATTTTCATACTCCCGGGGTCAGGAAAATCGCATTTTTCAGACTCCCGGGGTCAGGAAAATCGCATTTTTCATACTCCCAGGGTCAGGAAAATCCAACTTTTTTTCAAATTCCCGGTGTTAGGAAAATCACACTTTTCACACTCCCGGGGTCAGGAAAATTTGATTTTTTCACACTCCCGGGGTCAAGAAAATCACATTTTTTCACACTCCGGGGGTCAGGAAATTCTAATATTTTTCACACTCCCGGTGTTAGGAAAATCACATTTTTCACACTCCCGGGGTCAGGAAAATTGGATTTTTTCATACTCCCGGGGTCAGGAGAATTTAATTTTTTTCACACTCCCGGGGTCAAGAAAATCACTTTTTTTCACACTCCCAGGGTCAGGAAATTCTAATTTTTTTCACTCTCCCGGGGTCAGGAAAATTGGTTTTTTTTTTCACACTCCCGGGGTCAGGAAAATCACATTTTTCACACTCCCGCGGTCAGGAAAATTGGATTTTTTCACACTCCTGGGGTCAGGAGAATTTAATTTTTTCACACTCCTGGGGTCAAGAAAATCACTTTTTTTCACACTCCCGGGGTCAGGAAATTCTATTTTTTTTCACACTCCCGGGGTCAGGAAAATTGGGTTTTTTTTCACACTCCCGGGGTCAGGAAAATTGGATTTATTTTCACACTCCCGGAGTCAGGAAAATTGTTTTTGTTTCACACTCCCGGTGTCAAGAAAATCACATTTTTTTACACTCCCGGAGTCCGGAAAATTGGTTTTTTTCACACTCCCGGGGTCAAGAAAATCACATTTTTTCACACTCCCGGGGTCAGGTGATTCTGATTTTTTCACACTCCCGGGGTCAGGAAATTCTGATATTTTTCACACTCCCAGGTCAGGCAAATGGGATATTTTCACACTCCCGGGGTTAGGAAAATTGGATTTTTTCACACTCCCGTGGTCAGGAAAATTAGATATTTTCATGCTCCCGGGGTCAGGAAAATCGCATTTTTCAGACTCCCGGGGTCAGGAACATCACATTTTTCATACTCCCAGGGTCAGGAAAATCCAACTTTTTTTCAAATTCCCGGTGTTAGGAAAATCACACTTTTCACACTCCCGGGGTCAGGAAAATTTCATTTTTTCACACTCCCGGGGTCAAGAAAATCAAATTTTTTCACACTCCCGGGGTCAGGAAATTCTAATTTTTTTCACACTCCCGGTGTTAGGAAAATCACATTTTTCACACTCCCGGGGTCAGGAAATTTGGATTTTTTCACACTCCTGGGGTCAGGAGAATTTAATTTTTTTCACACTCCCGGGGCCAAGAAAATCACCTTTTTTCACACTCCCTGGGTCAGGAAATTCTAATTTTTTTCACACTCCCGAGGTCAGGAAAATTGGTTTTTTTTTCACACTCCCGGGGTCAAGAAAATCACATTTTTTCACACTCCCGGGGTCAGGAGATTCTGATTTTTTTCACACTCCCGGGGTCAAGAAAGTCACATTTTTCACACTCCCGGGGTCAGGAAAATTGGATTTTTTTTCACACTCCCGGGATGAGGAAAATTGGGTTTTTTTTCACACTCCCGGGGTCAAGAAAATCACATTTTTTCACACTCCCGGGGTAAGGAGATTCAGATTTTTTTCACACACCCATTGTTAGGGAAATCACATTTTTCACACACCCGGGGTCAGGAAATTCTGATATTTTTCACACTCCTGGGGACAGGAAAATCGGATATTTTCACACTCCCAGGGTCAGGAAAATCTGATTTTTTTCATATTCCCAGGGTCAGGAAAATTGGATTTTTTTCACACTCCCGGGGTCAGGAAAATCGCATTTTACATACTCCCGGGGTCAGGAAAATCCAAATTTTCATACTCCCGGGGTCAGGAAAATCCAAATTTTTTCACTTTCCCGCTGTTAGGAAAATCACATTTTTCACTCTCCCAGGGTCAAGAATATTGGGTTTTTTTCACACACCCGGGGTCAAGAAAATCACATTTTTTGACACTCCCGGGATCAGGAAATTCTGATTTTTTTCACACTCCCGGTGTTAGGAAAATCACATTTTTCACACTCCCGGGGTCAGGAAAATTGGATTTTTTCACACTCCTGGGGTCAGGAGAATTTAATTTTTTCACACTCCCGGGGTCAAGAAAATCACTTTTTTTCACAATCCCGGTGTCAGGAAATTCTAATTTTTTTTTCACACTCCCGGGGTCAGGAAAATTGGTTTTTTTTCACACTCCCGGGGTCAGGAAAATTGGATTTTTTTTCACACTCCCGGAGTCAGGAAAATTGTTTTTGTTTCACACTCCCGGGGTCAAGAAAATCACATTTTTTTACACTCCCGGAGTCCGGAAAATTGGTTTTTTTCACACTCACGGGGTCAAGAAAATCACATTTTTTCACACTCCCGGGGTCAAGAAAATCACATTTTTTCACACTCCCGGGGTCAGGTGATTCTGATTTTTTCACACTCCCGGGGTCAGGAAATTCTGATATTTTTCACACTCCCGGGTCAGGAAAATGGGATATTTTCACACTCCCGGGGTCAGAAAAATTGGATTTTTTCACACTCCCGTGGTCAGGAAAATTAGATATTTTCAAACTCCCGGGGTCAGGAAAATCGCATTTTTCAGACTCCCGGGGTCAGGAACATCGCATTTTTCATACTCCCAGGGTCAGGAAAATCCAACTTTTTTTCAAATTCCCGGTGTTAGGAAAATCACACTTTTCACACTCCCGGGGTCAGGAAAATTTGATTTTTTCACACTCCCGGGGTCAAGAAAATCAAATTTTTTCACACTCCCGGGGTCAGGAAATTCTAATTTTTTTCACACTCCCGGTGTTAGGAAAATCACATTTTTCACACTCCGGGGGTCAGGAAATTTGGATTTTTTCACACTCCTGGGGTCAGGAGAATTTAATTTTTTTCACACTCCTGGGGCCAAGAAAATCACCTTTTTTCACACTCCTGGGGTCAGGAAATTCTAATTTTTTTCACACTCCCGGGGTCAGGAAAATTGGTTTTTTTTTCACACTCCCGGGGTCAAGAAAATCACATTTTTTCACACTCCCGGGGTCAGGAGATTCTGATTTTTTTCACACTCCCGGGGTCAAGAAAGTCACATTTTTCACACTCCCGGGGTCAGGAAAATTGGATTTTTTTTCACACTCCCGGGGTGAGGAAAATTGGGGTTTTTTTCACACTCCCGGGGTCAAGAAAATCACATTTTTTCACACTCCCGGGGTAAGGAGATTCTGATTTTTTTCACACACCCATTGTTAGGGAAATCACATTTTTCACACTCCCGGGGTCAGGAAAATTGGATTTTTTCACACTCCCGGGGTCAGGAAATTCTGATATTTTTCACACTCCTGGGGACAGGAAAATCGGATATTTTCACACTCCCAGGGTCAGGAAAATCTGATTTTTTTCATATTCCCGGGGTCAGGAAAATTGGATTTTTTTCACACTCCCGGGGTCAGGAAAATCGCATTTTTCACTCTCCCGGGGTCAAGAATATTGGGTTTTTTTCACACACCCGGGGTCAAGAAAATCACATTTTTTGACACTCCCGGGGTCAGGAAATTCTGATTTTTTTCACACTCCCGGTGTTAGGAAAATCACATTTTTCACACTCCTGGGGTCAGGAAAATTGGATTTTTTCACACTCCCGGGGTCAGGAAAATTGGATTTTTCTCACACTCCTGGATTCAGGAAAATTGGGTTTTTTTCACACTCCCAGTGTTAGGAAAATCACATTATTCAGACTCCCGGGGTCAGGAAAATCGGATATTTTCACACTCCCAGGGTCAGGAAATTCTGATTTTTTTCACACTCCCGGTGTTAGGAAAATCACATTTTTCACACTCCCGGGGTCAGGAAAATTGGATTTTTTCACACTCCCAGGGTCAGGAGAATTTAATTTTTTTCACACTCCAGGGGACAAGAAAATCACATTTTTTCACACTCCCGGGGTCAGGAAATTCTGATATTTTTCACACTCCCAGGTCAGGAAAATCGGATATTTTCACACTCCCGGGGTCAGGAAAATCAGAATTTTCATACTCCCGGGGTCAGGAAAATTGGATTTTTTTCACACTCCCGGGGTCAAGAAAATCACATTTTTTCACACTCCCGGTGTCAGGAAAATTGGATTTTTTTCACACTCCCGGGGTCAAGAAAATCACATTTTTTCACACTCCCGGGGTCAGGAAAATTGGATTTTTTTCACACTCCCGGGGTGAGGAAAATTGGGGTTTTTTTTCATACTCCCGGGGTCAAGAAAATCACATTTTTTCACACTCCCGGGGTCAGGAGATTCTGATTTTTTTCACACTCCCATTGTTAGGGAAATTACATTTTTCACACTCCCGGGGTCAGGAAAATTGGATTTTTTCACACTCCCGGGGTCAGGAAATTCTGATATTTTTCACACTCCCGGGGACAGGAAAATCGGATATTTTCACACTCCCGGGGTCAGGAAAATCTGATTTTTTTCATACTCCCGGGGTCAGTAAAATTGGATTTTTTTCACACTCCCGGGGTCAGGAAAATTGGATATTTTCATACTCCTGGGGTCAGGAAAATCGGATTTTTCATACTCCCGGGGTCAGGAAAATCGCATTTTTCATACTCCCGGGGTTAGGAAAATACAAATTTTTTCACTTTCCCGGTGTAGGAAAATCACATTTTTCACTCTCCCGGGGTCAGGAATATTGGTTTTTTTTCACACACCCGGGGTCAAGAAAATCACATTTTTTCACACTCCCGGGGTCAGGAAATTCTGATTTTTTTCACACTCCCGGTGTTAGGAAAATCACATTTTTCACACTCCCGGGGTCAGGAAAATTGGATTTTTTCACACTCCCGGGGTCAGGATAATTTAATTTTTTTCACACTCCAGGGGTCAAGAAAATCACATTTTTTCACACTCCCGGGGTCAGGAAAGTCTGATATTTTTCACACTCCCGGGTCAGGAAAATCGGATATTTTCACATTCCCGGGGTCAGGAAAATCAGATTTTTTTTCATACTCCCGGGGTCAGGAAAATAGGATTTTTTTCACACTCCCGGGGTCAGGAAAATTGGATATTTTCATACTCCCGGGGTCAGGAAAATTGCATTTTTCAGACTCCCGGGGTCAGGAAAATCCAATTTTTTTCACACTCCCGGTGTTAGGAAAATCACATTTTTCACACTCCCGGGGTCAGGAAAATTGGATTTTATTCACACTCCCGGGGTCAGGAGAATTTAATTTTTTTCACACTCCCGGGGTCAGGAAAATTGGATTTTATTCACACTCCCGGGGTCAGGAGAATTTAATTTTTTTCACACTCCCGGGGTCAAGAAAATCACATTTTTTCACACTCCCGGTGTCAGGAAAATTGGATTTTTTTCACACTCCCGGGGTCAGGAAAATTGGATTTTTTCACACTCCCGGAGTCAGGAAAATTGGATATTTTCACATTCCCGGGGTCAGGAAAATTGGATATTTTCATACTCCTGGGGTCAGGAAAATTGGGTTTTTTCACACTCCCGGGGACAAGAAAATCACATTTTTTCACACTCCCGGGATAAGGAAAATTGGATTTTTTTTACATTCCCGGGGTGAGGAAAATTGGGGTTTTTTCACACACCTGGGGTCAGGAATATTGGGTTTTTTTTTTCACACACCTGGGGTCAAGAAAATCACATTTTTTCACACTCCCAGGGTCATGAAATTCTGATATTTTTCACACTCCCGGGGTCAGGAAAATCGGATATTTTCACACTCCCGGGGTCAGGAAAATTTAATTTTTTTCACACTCCAGGGGTCAAGAAAATCACATTTTTTCACACTCCCGGGGTCAGGAAATTCTGATATTTTTCACACTCCCGGGTCAGGAAAATCGGATATTTTCACATTCCCGGGGTCAGGAAAATCAGATTTTTTTTCATACTCCCGGGGTCAGGAAAATAGGATTTTTTTCACACTCCCGGGGTCAGGAAAATTGGATATTTTCATACTCCCGGGGTCAGGAAAATCGCATTTTTCAGACTCCCGGGGTCAGGAAAATCCAATTTTTTTCACACTCCCGGTGTTAGGAAAATCACATTTTTCACACTCCCGGGGTCAGGAAAATTGGATTTTATTCACACTCCCGGGGTCAGGAGAATTTAATTTTTTTCACACTCCCGGGGTCAGGAAAATTGGATTTTATTCACACTCCCGGGGTCAGGAGAATTTAATTTTTTTCACACTCCCGGGGTCAAGAAAATCACATTTTTTCACACTCCCGGTGTCAGGAAAATTGGATTTTTTTCACACTCCCGGGGTCAGGAAAATTGGATTTTTTCACACTCCCGGAGTCAGGAAAATTGGATATTTTCACATTCCCGGGGTCAGGAAAATTGGATATTTTCATACTCCTGGGGTCAGGAAAATTGGGTTTTTTCACACTCCCGGGGACAAGAAAATCACATTTTTTCACACTCCCGGGATAAGGAAAATTGGATTTTTTTTACATTCCCGGGGTGAGGAAAATTGGGGTTTTTTCACACACCTGGGGTCAGGAATATTGGGTTTTTTTTTCACACACCTGGGGTCAAGAAAATCACATTTTTTCACACTCCCAGTGTCAGGAAATTCTGATATTTTTCACACTCCCGGGGTCAGGAAAATCGGATATTTTCACACTCCCGGGGTCAGGAAAATTTAATTTTTTTCACACTCCAGGGGTCAAGAAAATCACATTTTTTCACACTCCCGGGGTCAGGAAATTCTGATATTTTTCACACTCCCGGGTCAGGAAAATCGGATATTTTCACATTCCCGGGGTCAGGAAAATCAGATTTTTTTTCATACTCCCGGGGTCAGGAAAATAGGATTTTTTTCACACTCCCGGGGTCAGGAAAATTGGATATTTTCATACTCCCGGGGTCAGGAAAATTGCATTTTTCAGACTCCCGGGGTCAGGAAAATCCAATTTTTTTCACACTCCCGGTGTTAGGAAAATCACATTTTTCACACTCCCGGGGTCAGGAAAATTGGATTTTATTCACACTCCCGGGGTCAGGAGAATTTAATTTTTTTCACACTCCCGGGGTCAAGAAAATCACATTTTTTCACACTCCCGGTGTCAGGAAAATTGGATTTTTTTCACACTCCCGGGGTCAGGAAAATTGGATTTTTTCACACTCCAGGGGTCAGGAAAATTGGATTTTTTTCACACTCCCGGAGTCAGGAAAATTGGATATTTTCACATTCCCGGGGTCAGGAAAATTGGATATTTTCATACTCCTGGGGTCAGGAAAATTGGGTTTTTTCACACTCCCGGGGACAAGAAAATCACATTTTTTCACACTCCCGGGATAAGGAAAATTGGATTTTTTTTACATTCCCGGGGTCAAGAAAATCACATTTTTTCACACTCCCGGAGTCAGGAAAATTGGTTTTTTTCACACTCCCGGGGTTAAGAAAATCACATTTTTTCACACTCCCGGGGTCAAGAAAATCACATTTTTTCACACTCCCGGGGTCAGGTGATTCTGATTTTTTTCACACTCCCGGGGTCAGGAAAATTGGATTTTTTCACACTCCCGGGGTCAGGAGAATTTAATTTTTTTCACACTCCCGGGGTCAAGAAAATCACATTTTTTCACACTCCCGGGGTCAGGAAATTCTGATATTTTTCACACTCCCGGGTCAGGAAAATCGGATATTTTCACACTCCCAGGGTCAGGAAAATTGGATTTTTTCACACTCCCGGGGTCAGGAAAATTGGAAATTTTCATACTCCCGGGGTCAGGAAAATCGCATTTTTCAGACTCCCGGGGTCAGGAAAATCCAATTTTTTTCACATTCCCGGTGTTAGGAAAATCACATTTTTCACACACCCGAGGTCAGGAAAATTTGATTTTTTCACACTCCCGGGGTCAAGAAAATCACATTTTTTTACACTCCCGGGGTCAGGAAATTCTGATTTTTTCACTTTCCCGGTGTCAGGAAAATCAAATTTATCACACTCCCGGAGTCAGGAATATTGGGTTTTTTTCACACACCTGGGGTCAAGAAAATCACATTTTTTCACACTACCGGGGTCAGAAGATTCTGATTTTTTTCACACTCCCGGGGTCAAGAAAGTCACATTTTTCACACTCCCGGGGTCAGGAAAATTGGATTTTTTTTCACACTCCCGGGGTGAGGAAAATTGGGTTTTTTTTCACACTCCCGGGGTCAAGAAAATCACATTTTTTCACACTCCCGCGGTAAGGAGATTCTCATTTTTTTCACACACCCATTGTTAGGGAAATCACATTTTTCACACTCCCGGGGTCAGGAAATTTGGATTTTTTCACACTCCCGGGGTCAGGAAATTCTGATATTTTTCACACTCCTGGGGACAGGAAAATCGGATATTTTCACACTCCCAGGGTCAGGAAAATCTGATTTTTTTCATATTCCCAGGGTCAGGAAAATCAGAATTTTCATACTCCCGGGGTCAGGAAAATTGGATTTTTTTCACACTCCCGGGGTCAAGAAAATCACATTTTTTCACACTCCCGGTGTCAGGAAAATTGGATTTTTTTCACACTCCCGGGGTCAAGAAAATCACATTTTTTCACACTCCCGGGGTCAGGAAAATTGGATTTTTTTCACACTTCCGGGGTGAGGAAAATTGGGGGTTTTTTTTTCATACTCCCGGGGTCAAGAAAATCACATTTTTTCACACTCCCGGGGTCAGGAGATTCTGATTTTTTTCACACTCCCATTGTTAGGGAAATTACATTTTTCACACTCCCGGGGTCAGGAAAATTGGATTTTTTCACACTCCCGGGGTCAGGAAATTCTGATATTTTTCACACTCCCGGGGACAGGAAAATCGGATATTTTCACACTCCCGGGGTCAGGAAAATCTGATTTTTTTCATACTCCCGGGGTCAGTAAAATTGGATTTTTTTCACACTCCCGGGGTCAGGAAAATTGGATATTTTCATACTCCTGGGGTCAGGAAAATCGGATTTTTCATACTCCCGGGGTCAGGAAAATCGCATTTTTCATACTCCCAGGGTTAGGAAAATACAAATTTTTTCACTTTCCCGGTGTAGGAAAATCACATTTTTCACTCTCCCGGGGTCAGGAATATTGGTTTTTTTTCACACACCCGGGGTCAAGAAAATCACATTTTTTCACACTCCCGGGGTCAGGAAATTCTGATTTTTTTCACACTCCCACTGTTACGAAAATCACATTTTTCACACTCCCGGGTCCAGGAAAATTGGATTTTTTCACACTCCCGGCGTGAGGAAATTCTAAAATTTTTCACACTCCCGGGGTCAGGAAAATCGGATATTTTCACACTCCCGGGGTCAGGAAAATTGGATTTGTCTCACACTCCTGGGTTCAGGAAAATTGGTTTTTTTCACACTCCCGGTGTTAGGAAAATCACATTTTTCACACTCCCGGGGTCAGGAAAATTGGATTTTTTCACACTCCCGGGGTCAGGATAATTTAATTTTTTTCACACTCCAGGGGTCAAGAAAATCACATTTTTTCACACTCCCGGGGTCAGGAAATTCTGATATTTTTCACACTCCCGGGTCAGGAAAATCGGATATTTTCACATTCCCGGGGTCAGGAAAATCAGATTTTTTTCCATACTCCCGGGGTCAGGAAAATAGGATTTTTTTCACACTCCCGGGGTCAGGAAAATTGGATATTTTCATACTCCCGGGGTCAGGAAAATCGCATTTTTCATACTCCCGGGGTCAGGAAAATCCAATTTTTTTCACACTCCCGGTGTTAGGAAAATCACATTTTTCACACTCCCGGGGTCAGGAAAATTGGATTTTATTCACACTCCCGGGGTCAGGAGAATTTAATTTTTTTCACACTCCCGGGGTCAAGAAAATCACATTTTTTCACACTCCCGGTGTCAGGAAAATTGGATTTTTTTCACACTCCCGGGGTCAGGAAAATTGGATTTTTTCACACTCCCGGGGTCAGGAAAATTGGATTTTTTTCACACTCCCGGAGTCAGGAAAATTGGATATTTTCACATTCCCGGGGTCAGGAAAATTGGATATTTTCATACTCCTGGGGTCAGGAAAATTGGGTTTTTTCACACTCCCGGGGACAAGAAAATCACATTTTATCACACTCCCGGGATAAGGAAAATTGGATTTTTTTACATTCCCAGGGTGAGGAAAATTGGGGTTTTTTCACACACCTGGGGTCAGGAATATTCGTTTTTTTTTCTCACACACCTGGGGTCAAGAAAATCACATTTTTTCACACTCCCAGGGTCAGGAAATTCTGATATTTTTCACACTCCCGGGGTCAGGAAAATCGGATATTTTCACACTCCCGGGGTCAGGAAAATTGGATTTTTTTCACACTCCCGGGGTCAGGAAAATTGGATTTTTTCACACTCCCGGGGTCAGGATAATTTAATTTTTTTCACACTCCAGGGGTCAAGAAAATCACATTTTTTCACACTCCCGGGGTCAGGAAATTCTGATATTTTTCACACTCCCGGGTCAGGAAAATCGGATATTTTCACATTCCCGGGGTCAGGAAAATCAGATTTTTTTTCATACTCCCGGGGTCAGGAAAATAGGATTTTTTTCACACTCCCGGGGTCAGGAAAATTGGATATTTTCATACTCCCGGGGTCAGGAAAATCGCATTTTTCAGACTCCCGGGGTCAGGAAAATCCAATTTTTTTCACACTCCCGGTGTTAGGAAAATCACATTTTTCACACTCCCGGGGTCAGGAAAATTGGATTTTATTCACACTCCCGGGGTCAGGAGAATTTAATTTTTTTCACACTCCCGGGGTCAAGAAAATCACATTTTTTCACACTCCCGGTGTCAGGAAAATTGGATTTTTTTCACACTCCTGGGGTCAGGAAAATTGGATTTTTTCACACTCCCGGGGTCAGGAAAATTGGATATTTTCACATTCCCGGGGTCAGGAAAATTGGATATTTTCATACTCCTGGGGTCAGGAAAATTGGGTTTTTTCACACTCCCGGGGACAAGAAAATCACATTTTATCACACTCCCGGGATAAGGAAAATTGGATTTTTTTTACATTCCCGGGGTGAGGAAAATTGGGGTTTTTTCACACACCTGGGGTCAGGAATATTGGTTTTTTTTCCTCACACACCTGGGGTCAAGAAAATCACATTTTTTCACACTCCCAGGGTCAGGAAATTCTGATATTTTTCACACTCCCGGGGTCAGGAAAATCGGATATTTTCACACTCCCGGGGTCAGGAAAATTGGATTTTTTTCACACTCCCGGGGTCAGGAAAATTGGATTTTTTCACACTCCCGGGGTCAGGATAATTTAATTTTTTTCACACTCCAGGGGTCAAGAAAATCACATTTTTTCACACTCCCGGGGTCAGGAAATTCTGATATTTTTCACACTCCCGGGTCAGGAAAATCGGATATTTTCACATTCCCGGGGTCAGGAAAATCAGATTTTTTTTCATACTCCCGGGGTCAGGAAAATAGGATTTTTTCACACTCCCGGGGTCAGGAAAATTGGATATTTTCATACTCCCGGGGTCAGGAAAATCGCATTTTTCAGACTCCCGGGGTCAGGAAAATCCAATTTTTTTCACACTCCCGGTGTTAGGAAAATCACATTTTTCACACTCCCGGGGTCAGGAAAATTGGATTTTATTCACACTCCCGGGGTCAGGAGAATTTAATTTTTTTTCACACTCCCGGGGTCAAGAAAATCACATTTTTTCACACTCCCGGTGTCAGGAAAATTGGATTTTTTTCACACTCCTGGGGTCAGGAAAATTGGATTTTTTCACACTCCCGGGGTCAGGAAAATTGGATTTTTTCACACTCCCGGAGTCAGGAAAATTGGATATTTTCACATTCCCGGGGTCAGGAAAATTGGATATTTTCATACTCCTGGGGACAGGAAAATTGGGTTTTTTCACACTCCCGGGGACAAGAAAATCACATTTTTTCACACTCCCGGGATAAGGAAAATTGGATTTTTTTTACATTCCCGGGGTCAAGAAAATCACATTTTTTCACACTCCCGGAGTCAGGAAAATTGGTTTTTTTCACACTCCCGGGGTTAAGAAAATCACATTTTTTCACACTCCCGGGGTCAAGAAAATCACATTTTTTCACACTCCCGGTGTCAGGTGATTCTGATTTTTTTCACACTCCCGGGGTCAGGAAAATTGGATTTTTTCACACTCCCGGGGTCAGGAGAATTTAATTTTTTTCACACTCCAGGGGTCAAGAAAATCACATTTTTTCACACTCCTGGGGTCAGGAAATTCTGATATTTTTCACACTCCCGGGTCAGGAAAATCGGATATTTTCACACTCCCAGGGTCAGGAAAATTGGATTTTTTCACACTCCCGGGGTCAGGAAAATTGGAAATTTTCATACTCCCGGGGTCAGGAAAATCCAATTTTTTTCACATTCCCGGTGTTAGGAAAATCACATTTTTCACACACCCGAGGTAAGGAAAATTTGATTTTTTCACACTCCCGGGGTCAAGAAAATCACATTTTTTACACTCCCGGGGTCAGGAAATTCTGATTTTTTCACTTTCCCGGTGTCAGGAAAATCAAATTTATCACACTCCCGGAGTCAGGAATATTGGGTTTTTTTCACACACCTGGGGTCAAGAAAATCACATTTTTTCACACTCCCAGGGTCAGGAAATTCTGATATTTTTCACACTCCCGGGTTCAGGAAAATCAGATATTTTCACACTCCCGGGGTCAGGAAAATTGGATTTTTTTTCACACTCCCGGAGTCAGGAAAATTTGTTTTTTTCACACTCCCGGGGTCAAGAAAATCACATTTTTTCACACTCCCGGAGTCAGGAAAATTGGTTTTTTCCACACTCCCGGGGTCAAGAAAATCACATTTTTTCACACTCCCGGTGTCAGGAAAATCGGATATTTTCACACTCCCGGGGTCAGGAAAATTGGATTTTTTTCACACTCCCGGGGTCAGGAAAATTGGATTTTTTCACACTCCCGGGGTCAGGATAATTTAATTTTTTTCACACTCCAGGGGTCAAGAAAATCACATTTTTTCACACTCCAGGGGTCAGGAAATTCTGATATTTTTCACACTCCCGGGTCAGGAAAATCGGATATTTTCACACTCCCATGGTCAGGAAAATCGCATTTTTCATACTCCCAGGGTCAGGAAAATCCAACTTTTTTTCAAATTCCCGGTGTTAGGAAACTCCCAGGGTCAGGAAATTCTGATATTTTTCACACTCCCGGGTCAGGAAAATCGGATATTTTCACACTCCCAGGGTCAGGAAAATCTGATTTTTTTCATATTCCCGGGGTCAGGAAAATCAGAATTTTCATACTCCCGGGGTCAGGAAAATTGGATTTTTTTCACACTCCCGGGGTCAAGAAAATCACATTTTTTCACACTCCCGGTGTCAGGAAAATTGGATTTTTTTCACACTCCCGGGGTCATGAAAATCACATTTTTTCACACTCCCGGGGTCAGGAAAATTGGATTTTTTTCACACTCCCGGGGTGAGGAAAATTGGGGGTTTTTTTTTCATACTCCCGGGGTCAAGAAAATCACATTTTTTCACACTCCCGGGGTCAGGAGATTCTGATTTTTTTCACACTCCCATTGTTAGGGAAATTACATTTTTCACACTCCCGGGGTCAGGAAAATTGGATTTTTTCACACTCCCGGGGTCAGGAAATTCTGATATTTTTCACACTCCCAGGGACATGACAATCGGATATTTTCACACTCCCGGGGTCAGGAAAATCTGATTTTTTTCATACTCCCGGGGTCAGTAAAATTGGATTTTTTTCACACTCCCGGGGTCAGGAAAATTTGATATTTTCATACTCCTGGGGTCAGGAAAATCGGATTTTTCATACTCCCGGGGTCAGGAAAATCGCATTTTTCATACTCCCAGGGTTAGGAAAATACAAATTTTTTCACTTTCCCGGTGTAGGAAAATCACATTTTTCACTCTCCCGGGGTCAGGAATATTGGTTTTTTTTCACACACCCGGGGTCAAGAAAATCACATTTTTTCACACTCCCGGGGTCAGGAAATTCTGATTTTTTTCACACTCCCGCTGTTACGAAAATCACATTTTTCACACTCCCGGGTCCAGGAAAATTGGATTTTTTCACACTCCCGGCGTGAGGAAATTCTAAACTTTTTCACACTCCCGGGGTCAGGAAAATCGGATATTTTCACACTCCCAGGGTCAGGAAAATTGGATTTTTCTCACACTCCTGGGTTCAGGAAAATTGGTTTTTTTCACACTCCCGGTGTTAGGAAAATCACATTTTTCACACTCCCGGGGTCAGGAAAATTGGATTTTTTCACACTCCCGGGGTCAGGATAATTTAATTTTTTTCACACTCCAGGGGTCAAGAAAATCACATTTTTTCACACTCCCGGGGTCAGGAAATTCTGATATTTTTCACACTCCCGGGTTCAGGAAAATCGGATATTTTCACACTCCCGGGGTCAGGAAAATTGGATTTTTTTTCACACTCCCGGAGTCAGGAAAATTTGTTTTTTTCACACTCCCGGGGTCAAGAAAATCACATTTTTTCACACTCCCGGAGTCAGGAAAATTGGTTTTTTCCACACTCCCGGGGTCAAGAAAATCACATTTTTTCACACTCCCGGTGTCAGGAAAATTGGATTTTTTCACACTCCCGGGGTCAAGAAAATCACATTTTTTCACACTCCCGGGGTCAGGTGATTCTGATTTTTTTCACACTCCCGGGGTCAGGAGAATTTAATTTTTTTCACACTCCCGGGGTGAAGAAAATCACATTTTTTCACACTCCAGGGGTCAGGAAATTCTGATATTTTTCACACTCCCGGGTCAGGAAAATCGGATATTTTCACACTCCCATGGTCAGGAAAATCGCATTTTTCATACTCCCAGGGTCAGGAAAATCCAACTTTTTTTCAAATTCCCGGTGTTAGGAAAATCCCAGGGTCAGGAAATTCTGATATTTTTCACACTCCCGGGTCAGGAAAATCGGATATTTTCACACTCCCAGGGTCAGGAAAATCTGATTTTTTTCATATTCCCGGGGTCAGGAAAATCAGAATTTTCATACTCCCGGGGTCAGGAAAATTGGATTTTTTTCACACTCCCGGGGTCAAGAAAATCACATTTTTTCACACTCCCGGTGTCAGGAAAATTGGATTTTTTTCACACTCCCGGGGTCAAGAAAATCACATTTTTTCACACTCCCGGGGTCAGGAGATTCTGATTTTTTTCACACTCCCGGTGTTAGGGAAATCACATTTTTCACACTCCCGGGGTCAGGAAAATTGGATTTTTTTTTACACTCCCGGGGTGAGGAAAATTGGGGTTTTTTCACACTCCCGGGGTCAAGACAATCACATTTTTTCACACTCCCGGAGTCAGGAGATTCTGATTTTTTTCACACTCCCGGGGTCAAGAAAATCACATTTTTTTCACACTCCCGGGTTCAGGAAATTCTGATTTTTTCACACTCCCGGTGTTAGGGAAATCACATTTTTCACACTCCCGGGGTCAGGAAAATTGGATTTTTTCACACTCCCGGGGCCAGGAAATTCTGATATTTTTCACACTCCCGGGGTCAGGAAAATCGGATATTTTCACACTCCCGGGGTCAGGACAATCAGATTTTTTTCATACTCCCCGCGGTCAGGAAAATTGGATTTTTTTCACACTCCCGGGGTGAGGAAAATTGGATATTTTCATTCTCCCGGGGTCAGGAAAACCGGATTTTTCAGACTCCTGGGGTCAGGAAAATCGCATTTTTCATACTCCCGGGGTCAAGAAAAACCAAATTTTTTCACATTCCCGGTGTTAGGAAAATCACATTTTTCACACTCCTGGGGTCAGGAAATTTGCGTTTTTTTTCACACTCCCGGGGTCAAGAAAATCACATTTTTTCACACTCCCGGGGTCAGGAAATTCTGATTTTTTTCACACTCCCGGTGTTAGGAAAATCACATTTTTCATACTCCCGGGGTCAGGAAAATTGGATTTTTTTCACACTCCCAGGTTCAGGAAAATTGGATATTTTCATACTCCCGGGGTCAGGAAAATCACATTTTTTTCACTTTCCCGGTGTCCGGAAAATCAAATTTATCACACTCCCGGGGTCAGGAATATTGGGTTTTTTTCACACACCTGGGGTCAAGAAAATCACATTTTTTCACACTCCCAGGGTCAGGAAATTCACATTTTTTCACACTCCCGGGGTCAGGAAATTCTGATTTTTTTCACACTCCCGGTGTTAGGAAAATCACATTATTCACACTCCCGGGGTCAGGAAAATTGGATTTTTTCACACTCCCGGGGTCAGGAAATTCTGATATTTTTCACACTCCCGGGGTCAGGAAAATCAGATTTTTTTCATACTCCCGGGGTCAGGAAAATTGGATTTTTTTCACACTCCCAGGTTCAGGAAAATTGGATATTTTCATACTCCCGGGGTCAGGAAAATCGCATTTTTCATACTCCCGGGGTCAGGAAAATTGCATTTTTCATACTCCCGGGGTCAGGAAAATCACATTTTTTTCACTTTCCCGGTGTCCAGAAAATCAAATTTATCACACTTCCGGGGTCAGGAATATTGGTTTTTTTCACACACCTGGGGTCAAGAAAATCACATTTTTTCACACTCCCAGGGTCAGGAAATTCTGATATTTTTCACACTCCCGAGGTCAGGAAAATCGGATTTTTTCACACTCCCGGGGTCAGGAGAATTTAATTTTTTTCACACTCCCGGGGTCAGGAAATTCTGATATTTTTCACACTCCCGGGGTCAGGAAAATCGCATTTTTCAGACTCCTGGGGTCAGGAAAATCGCATTTTTCATACTCCCAGGGTCAGGAAAATTTGATTTTTTCACACTCCCGGGGTCAAGAAAATCACATTATTTCACACACCCGGTGTCAGGAAATTCTAATTTTTTTCACACTCCCGGTGTTAGGAAAATCACATTTTTCACACTCCCGGGGTCAGGAAAATCACTTTTTTTCACACTCCCGGGGTCAGGAAATTCTAATTTTTTTCACACTGCCGGGGTCAGGAAAATTGGGTTTTTTTCACACTCCCGGGGTCAAGAAAATCACATTTTTTCACACTCCCGGGGTCAGGAGATTCTGATTTTTTTCACACTCCCGGGATCAAGAAAATCACATTTTTTCACACTCCCGGGGTCAGGAAAATTGGATTTTTTTTCACACTCCCGGGGTTAAGAAAATCACATTTTTTCACACTCCCGGGGTCAGGAGATTCTGATTTTTTTCACACGCCCATTGTTAGTGAAATCACATTTTTCACACTCCCGGGGTCAGGAAAATTGGATTTTTTCACACTCCCGGGGTCAGGAAAATTGGATTTTTTCACACTCCCGGGTCAGGAAATTCGGATATTTTTCACACTCCCGGGGTCAGGAAAATCGGATATTTTCACACTCCCGGGGTCAGGAAAATTGGATTTTTTTCACACTGCCGGAGTCAGGAAAATTGGTTTTTTTTCACACTCCCAGGATCAAGAAAATCAAATTTTTTAACACTCCCGGGGTCAGGTGATTCTGATTTTTTTTCACACTCCCAGGGTCAATAAAATCACATTTTTTCACACTCCCGGCGTCAGGAAATTCTAATTTTTTTCACACTCCCGGGGTTAGGAAAATTGGGTTTTTTTCACACTCCCGGGGTCAAGAAAATCACATTTTTTCACACTCCCGGGATAAGGAAAATTGGATTTTTTTTTACACTCCCGGGGTGAGGAAAATTGGGGTTTTTTCACACTCCCGGGGTCAAGACAATCACATTTTTTCACACTCCCGGGGTCAGGAGATTCTGATTTTTTTCACACTCCCGGGGTCAAGAAAATCACATTTTTTTCACACTCCCGGGTTCAGGAAATTCTGATTTTTTCACACTCCCGGTGTTAGGGAAATCACATTTTTCACACTCCCGGGGTCAGGAAAATTGGATTTTTTCACACTCCCGGGGCCAGGAAATTCTGATATTTTTCACACTCCCGGGGTCAGGAAAATCGGATATTTTCACACTCCCGGGGTCAGGACAATCAGATTTTTTTCATACTCCCCGCGGTCAGGAAAATTGGATTTTTTTCACACTCCCGGGGTGAGGAAAATTGGATATTTTCATTCTCCCGGGGTCAGGAAAACCGGATTTTTCACACTCCTGGGGTCAGGAAATTTGCGTTTTTTTTCACACTCCCGGGGTCAAGAAAATCACATTTTTTCACACTCCCGGGGTCAGGAAATTCTGATTTTTTTCACACTCCCGGTGTTAGGAAAATCACATTTTTCATACTCCCGGGGTCAGGAAAATTGGATTTTTTTCACACTCCCGGGGTCAGGAAAATTGGATATTTTCATACTCCTGGGGTCAGGAAAATCGCATTTTTCATACTCCCGGGGTCAGGAAAATTGCATTTTTCATACTCCTGGGGTCAGGAAAATCCAATTTTTTTTCACTTTCCCGGTGCCAGGAAAATCAAATTTATCACACTCCCGGGGTCAGGAATATTGGTTTTTTTCACACACCTGGGGTCAAGAAAATCACATTTTTTCACACTCCCAGGGTCAGGAAATTCTGATATTTTTCACACTCCCGTGGTCAGGAAAATCGGATATTTTCACACTCCCGGGTCAGGAAAATTGGATTTTTTTCACACTCCCGGAGTCAGGAAAATTGGTTTTTTTCACACTCCCGGGGTCAAGAAAATCATATTTTTTCACACTCCCGGGGTCAGGTGATTCTGATTTTTTTCACACTCCCGGAGTCAGGAAAATTGGTTTTTTTCACACTCCCAGTGTCAGGAAAATTGGTTTTTTTCACACTCCCGGGGTCAATAAAATCACATTTTTTCACACTCCCGGAGTCAGGAAAATTGGTTTTTTTCACACTCCCGGGGTCAAGAAAATCACATTTTTTCACACTCCCGGGGTCAGGAAAATTGGATTTTTTCACACTCCCGGGGTCAGGAAAATTGGATATTTTCATACTCCCGGGGTCAGGAAAATCGCATTTTTCAGACTCCCGGGGTCAGGAAAATCCAATTTTTTCACATTCCCGGTGTTAGGAAAATCACATTTTTCACACTCCCGGGGTCAAGAAAATCACATTTTTTCACACTCCCGGGGTCAAGAAAATCACATTTTTTTCTCACTCCCGGGGTCAGGAAATTCTGATTTTTTCACTTTCCCGGTGTCAGGAAAATCAAATTTATCACACTCCCGGAGTCAGGAATATTGGGTTTTTTTCACACACCTGGGGTCAAGAAAATCACATTTTTTCACAGTCCCAGGGTCACGAAATTCTGATATTTTTCACACTCCCGGGGTCAGGAAAATCGGATATTTTCACACTCCCGTGGTCAGGAAAATTGGATTTTTTTCATACTCCCGGAGTCAGGAAAATTGGTTTTTTTCAGACTCCCGGGGTCAGGAAAATCGCATTTTTCATACTCCCAGGGTCAGGAAAATCGAACTTTTTTTCAAATTCCCGGCGTTAGGAAAATCACACTTTTCACACTCCCGGGGTCAGGAAAATTTGATTTTTTTCACACTCCCGGGGTCAAGAAAATCACATTTTTTCACACTCCGGGGGTCAGGAAATTCTAATTTTTTTCACACTCCCGGTGTTAGGAAAATCACATTTTTCACACTCCCGGGGTCAAGAAAATCACATTTTTTCACACTCCCGGGGTCAGGAAATTCTGATTTTTTCACTTTCCCGGTGTCAGGAAAATCAAATTTATCACACTCCCGGAGTCAGGAATATTGGGTTTTTTTCACACACCTGGGGTCAAGAAAATCACATTTTTTCACACTCCCGGTGTCAGGAAAATTGGATTTTTTCACACTCCCGGGGTGAAGAAAATAACATTTTTTCACATTCCCGGGGTCAGGTGATTCTGATTTTTTTCACACTCCCGGGGTCAGGAAAATTGGATTTTTTCACACTCCCGGGGTGAAGAAAATCACATTTTTTCACACTCCCGGGGTCAGGAAATTCTGATATTTTTCACACTCCCGGGTCAGGAAAATCGCATTTTTCATACTCCCATGGTCAGGAAAATCGCATTTTTCATACTCCCAGGGTCAGGAAAATCCAATTTTTTTCACATTCCCGGTGTTAGGAAAATATCATTTTTAACACTCCTGGGGTCAGGAAATTCTGATTTTTTTCACACTCCCGGTGTTAGGAAAATCACATTATTCACACTCCCGGGGACAGGAAAATTGGATTTTTTCACACTCCCGGGGTCAGGAAAATTGGATATTTTCATACTCCCGGGGTCAGGAAAATTGCATTTTTCATACTCCCGGGGTCAGGAAAATCCAATTTTTTTCACTTTCCCGGTGTCAGGAAAATCAAGTTTATCTTACTCCTGTGGTCAGGAATATTGGGTTTTTTTCACACACCTGGGGTCAAGAAAATCACATTTTTTCACACTCCCAGGGTCAGGAAATTCTGATATTTTTCACACTCCCGGGGTCAGGAAAATCGGATATTTTCACACTCCCGGGGTCAGGAAAATTGGATTTTTTTCACACTCCCGGAGTCAGGAAAATTGTTTTTTTCACACTCCCGGGGTCAAGAAAATCACATTTTTTCACACTCCCGGAGTCCGGAAAATTGGTTTTTTTCACACTCCCGGGGTCAAGAAAATTACATTTTTTCACACTCCCGGAGTCAGGAAAATTGGTTTTTTTCACACTCCCGGGGTCAAGAAAATCACATTTTTTCACACTCCCGGGGTCAGGTGATTCTGATTTTTTCACACTCCCGGGGTCAGGAAAATTGGATTTTTTCACACTCCCGGGGTCAGGAGAATTTAATTTTTTTCACACTCCCGGGGTCAAGAAAATCACATTTTTTCACACTCCCGGGGTCAGGAAATTCTGATATTTTTCACACTCCCGGGTCAGGAAAATGGGATATTTTCACACTCCCAGGGTCAGGAAAATTGTATTTTTTCACACTCCCGTGGTCAGGAAAATTGGATATTTTCATACTCCCGGGGTCAGGAAAATCGCATTTTTCAGACTCCCGGGGTCAGGAAAATCGCATTTTTCATACTCCCAGGGTCAGGAAAATCCAACTTTTTTTCAAATTCCCGGTGTTAGGAAAATCACACTTTTCACACTCCCGGGGTCAGGAAAATTTGATTTTTTCACACTCCCGGGGTCAAGAAAATCACATTTTTTCACACTCCGGGGGTCAGGAAATTCTAATTTTTTTCACACTCCCGGTGTTAGGAAAATCACATTTTTCACACTCCCGGGGTCAGGAAAATTGGATTTTTTCACACTCCCGGGGTCAGGAGAATTTAATTTTTTTCACACTCCCGGGGTCAAGAAAATCACTTTTTTTCACACTCCCAGGGTCAGGAAATTCTAATTTTTTTCACTCTCCCGGGGTCAGGAAAATTGGTTTTTTTTTTCACACACCCGGGGTCAGGAAAATCACATTTTTCACACTCCCGCGGTCAGGAAAATTGGATTTTTTCACACTCCTGGGGTCAGGAGAATTTAATTTTTTCACACTCCTGGGGTCAAGAAAATCACTTTTTTTCACACTCCCGGGGTCAGGAAATTCTATTTTTTTTCACACTCCCGGGGTCAGGAAAATTGGGTTTTTTTTCACACTCCCGGGGTCAGGAAAATTGGATTTATTTTCACACTCCCGGAGTCAGGAAAATTGTTTTTGTTTCACACTCCCGGGGTCAAGAAAATCACATTTTTTTACACTCCCGGAGTCCGGAAAATTGGTTTTTTTCACACTCCCGGGGTCAAGAAAATCACATTTTTTCACACTCCCGGGGTCAGGTGATTCTGATTTTTTCACACTCCCGGGGTCAGGAAATTCTGATATTTTTCACACTCCCAGGTCAGGCAAATGGGATATTTTCACACTCCCGGGGTTAGGAAAATTGGATTTTTTCACACTCCCGTGGTCAGGAAAATTAGATATTTTCATGCTCCCGGGGTCAGGAAAATCGCATTTTTCAGACTCCCGGGGTCAGGAACATCACATTTTTCATACTCCCAGGGTCAGGAAAATCCAACTTTTTTTCAAATTCCCGGTGTTAGGAAAATCACACTTTTCACACTCCCGGGGTCAGGAAAATTTCATTTTTTCACACTCCCGGGGTCAAGAAAATCAAATTTTTTCACACTCCCGGGGTCAGGAAATTCTAATTTTTTTCACACTCCCGGTGTTAGGAAAATCACATTTTTCACACTCCCGGGGTCAGGAAATTTGGATTTTTTCACACTCCTGGGGTCAGGAGAATTTAATTTTTTTCACACTCCCGGGGCCAAGAAAATCACCTTTTTTCACACTCCCTGGGTCATGAAATTCTAATTTTTTTCACACTCCCGAGGTCAGGAAAATTGGTTTTTTTTCACACTCCCGGGGTCAAGAAAATCACATTTTTTCACACTCCCGGGGTCAGGAGATTCTGATTTTTTTCACACTCCCGGGGTCAAGAAAGTCACATTTTTCACACTCCCGGGGTCAGGAAAATTGGATTTTTTTTCACACTCCCGGGATGAGGAAAATTGGGGTTTTTTTCACACTCCCGGGGTCAAGAAAATCACATTTTTTCACACTCCCGGGGTAAGGAGATTCAGATTTTTTTCACACACCCATTGTTAGGGAAATCACATTTTTCACACACCCGGGGTCAGGAAATTCTGATATTTTTCACACTCCTGGGGACAGGAAAATCGGATATTTTCACACTCCCAGGGTCAGGAAAATCTGATTTTTTTCATATTCCCAGGGTCAGGAAAATTGGATTTTTTTCACACTCCCGGGGTCAGGAAAATCGCATTTTACATACTCCCGGGGTCAGGAAAATCCAAATTTTCATACTCCCGGGGTCAGGAAAATCCAAATTTTTTCACTTTCCCGCTGTTAGGAAAATCACATTTTTCACTCTCCCAGGGTCAAGAATATTGGGTTTTTTTCACACACCCGGGGTCAAGAAAATCACATTTTTTGACACTCCCGGGATCAGGAAATTCTGATTTTTTTCACACTCCCGGTGTTAGGAAAATCACATTTTTCACACTCCCGGGGTCAGGAAAATTGGATTTTTTCACACTCCTGGGGTCAGGAGAATTTAATTTTTTCACACTCCCGGGGTCAAGAAAATCACTTTTTTTCACAATCCCGGTGTCAGGAAATTCTAATTTTTTTTTCACACTCCCGGGGTCAGGAAAATTGGTTTTTTTTCACACTCCCGGGGTCAGGAAAATTGGATTTTTTTTCACACTCCCGGAGTCAGGAAAATTGTTTTTGTTTCACACTCCCGGGGTCAAGAAAATCACATTTTTTTACACTCCCGGAGTCCGGAAAATTGGTTTTTTTCACACTCACGGGGTCAAGAAAATCACATTTTTTCACACTCCCGGGGTCAAGAAAATCACATTTTTTCACACTCCCGGGGTCAGGTGATTCTGATTTTTTCACACTCCCGGGGTCAGGAAATTCTGATATTTTTCACACTCCCGGGTCAGGAAAATGGGATATTTTCACACTCCCGGGGTCAGAAAAATTGGATTTTTTCACACTCCCGTGGTCAGGAAAATTAGATATTTTCAAACTCCCGGGGTCAGGAAAATCGCATTTTTCAGACTCCCGGGGTCAGGAACATCGCATTTTTCATACTCCCAGGGTCAGGAAAATCCAACTTTTTTTCAAATTCCCGGTGTTAGGAAAATCACACTTTTCACACTCCCGGGGTCAGGAAAATTTGATTTTTTCACACTCCCGGGGTCAAGAAAATCAAATTTTTTCACACTCCCGGGGTCAGGAAATTCTAATTTTTTTCACACTCCCGGTGTTAGGAAAATCACATTTTTCACACTCCGGGGGTCAGGAAATTTGGATTTTTTCACACTCCTGGGGTCAGGAGAATTTAATTTTTTTCACACTCCTGGGGCCAAGAAAATCACCTTTTTTCACACTCCTGGGGTCAGGAAATTCTAATTTTTTTCACACTCCCGGGGTCAGGAAAATTGGTTTTTTTTTCACACTCCCGGGGTCAAGAAAATCACATTTTTTCACACTCCCGGGGTCAGGAGATTCTGATTTTTTTCACACTCCCGGGGTCAAGAAAGTCACATTTTTCACACTCCCGGGGTCAGGAAAATTGGATTTTTTTTCACACTCCCGGGGTGAGGAAAATTGGGGTTTTTTTCACACTCCCGGGGTCAAGAAAATCACATTTTTTCACACTCCCGGGGTAAGGAGATTCTGATTTTTTTCACACACCCATTGTTAGGGAAATCACATTTTTCACACTCCCGGGGTCAGGAAAATTGGATTTTTTCACACTCCCGGGGTCAGGAAATTCTGATATTTTTCACACTCCTGGGGACAGGAAAATCGGATATTTTCACACTCCCAGGGTCAGGAAAATCTGATTTTTTTCATATTCCCGGGGTCAGGAAAATTGGATTTTTTTCACACTCCCGGGGTCAGGAAAATCGCATTTTTCATACTCCCGGGGTCAGGAAAATCCAAATTTTCATACTCCCGGGGTCAGGAAAATCCAATTTTTTTCACTTTCCCGGTGTTAGGAAAATCACATTTTTCACTCTCCCGGGGTCAAGAATATTGGGTTTTTTTCACACACCCGGGGTCAAGAAAATCACATTTTTTGACACTCCCGGGGTCAGGAAATTCTGATTTTTTTCACACTCCCGGTGTTAGGAAAATCACATTTTTCACACTCCTGGGGTCAGGAAAATTGGATTTTTTCACACTCCCGGGGTCAGGAAAATTGGATTTTTCTCACACTCCTGGATTCAGGAAAATTGGGTTTTTTTCACACTCCCAGTGTTAGGAAAATCACATTATTCAGACTCCCGGGGTCAGGAAAATCGGATATTTTCACACTCCCAGGGTCAGGAAATTCTGATTTTTTTCACACTCCCGGTGTTAGGAAAATCACATTTTTCACACTCCCGGGGTCAGGAAAATTGGATTTTTTCACACTCCCAGGGTCAGGAGAATTTAATTTTTTTCACACTCCAGGGGACAAGAAAATCACATTTTTTCACACTCCCGGGGTCAGGAAATTCTGATATTTTTCACACTCCCAGGTCAGGAAAATCGGATATTTTCACACTCCCGGGGTCAGGAAAATCAGAATTTTCATACTCCCGGGGTCAGGAAAATTGGAATTTTTTCACACTCCCGGGGTCAAGAAAATCACATTTTTTCACACTCCCGGTGTCAGGAAAATTGGATTTTTTTCACACTCCCGGGGTCAAGAAAATCACATTTTTTCACACTCCCGGGGTCAGGAAAATTGGATTTTTTTCACACTCCCGGGGTGAGGAAAATTGGGGTTTTTTTTCATACTCCCGGGGTCAAGAAAATCACATTTTTTCACACTCCCGGGGTCAGGAGATTCTGATTTTTTTCACACTCCCATTGTTAGGGAAATTACATTTTTCACACTCCCGGGGTCAGGAAAATTGGATTTTTTCACACTCCCGGGGTCAGGAAATTCTGATATTTTTCACACTCCCGGGGACAGGAAAATCGGATATTTTCACACTCCCGGGGTCAGGAAAATCTGATTTTTTTCATACTCCCGGGGTCAGTAAAATTGGATTTTTTTCACACTCCCGGGGTCAGGAAAATTGGATATTTTCATACTCCTGGGGTCAGGAAAATCGGATTTTTCATACTCCCGGGGTCAGGAAAATCGCATTTTTCATACTCCCGGGGTTAGGAAAATACAAATTTTTTCACTTTCCCGGTGTAGGAAAATCACATTTTTCACTCTCCCGGGGTCAGGAATATTGGTTTTTTTTCACACACCCGGGGTCAAGAAAATCACATTTTTTCACACTCCCGGGGTCAGGAAATTCTGATTTTTTTCACACTCCCGGTGTTAGGAAAATCACATTTTTCACACTCCCGAGGTCAGGAAAATTGGATTTTTTCACACTCCCGGGGTCAGGATAATTTAATTTTTTTCACACTCCAGGGGTCAAGAAAATCACATTTTTTCACACTCCCGGGGTCAGGAAAGTCTGATATTTTTCACACTCCCGGGTCAGGAAAATCGGATATTTTCACATTCCCGGGGTCAGGAAAATCAGATTTTTTTTCATACTCCCGGGGTCAGGAAAATAGGATTTTTTTCACACTCCCGTGGTCAGGAAAATTGGATATTTTCATACTCCCGGGGTCAGGAAAATCGCATTTTTCAGACTCCCGGGGTCAGGAAAATCCAATTTTTTTCACACTCCCGGTGTTAGGAAAATCACATTTTTCACACTCCCGGGGTCAGGAAAATTGGATTTTATTCACACTCCCGGGGTCAGGAGAATTTAATTTTTTTCACACTCCCGGGGTCAGGAAAATTGGATTTTATTCACACTCCCGGGGTCAGGAGAATTTAATTTTTTTCACACTCCCGGGGTCAAGAAAATCACATTTTTTCACACTCCCGGTGTCAGGAAAATTGGATTTTTTTCACACTCCCGGGGTCAGGAAAATTGGATTTTTTCACACTCCCGGAGTCAGGAAAATTGGATATTTTCACATTCCCGGGGTCAGGAAAATTGGATATTTTCATACTCCTGGGGTCAGGAAAATTGGGTTTTTTCACACTCCCGGGGACAAGAAAATCACATTTTTTCACACTCCCGGGATAAGGAAAATTGGATTTTTTTTACATTCCCGGGGTGAGGAAAATTGGGGTTTTTTCACACACCTGGGGTCAGGAATATTGGGGTTTTTTTTCACACACCTGGGGTCAAGAAAATCACATTTTTTCACACTCCCAGGGTCATGAAATTCTGATATTTTTCACACTCCCGGGGTCAGGAAAATCGGATATTTTCACACTCCCGGGGTCAGGAAAATTTAATTTTTTTCACACTCCAGGGGTCAAGAAAATCACATTTTTTCACACTCCCGGGGTCAGGAAATTCTGATATTTTTCACACTCCCGGGTCAGGAAAATCGGATATTTTCACATTCCCGGGGTCAGGAAAATCAGATTTTTTTTCATACTCCCGGGGTCAGGAAAATAGGATTTTTTTCACACTCCCGGGGTCAGGAAAATTGGATATTTTCATACTCCCGGGGTCAGGAAAATCGCATTTTTCAGACTCCCGGGGTCAGGAAAATCCAATTTTTTTCACACTCCCGGTGTTAGGAAAATCACATTTTTCACACTCCCGGGGTCAGGAAAATTGGATTTTATTCACACTCCCGGGGTCAGGAGAATTTAATTTTTTTCACACTCCCGGGGTCAGGAAAATTGGATTTTATTCACACTCCCGGGGTCAGGAGAATTTAATTTTTTTCACACTCCCGGGGTCAAGAAAATCACATTTTTTCACACTCCCGGTGTCAGGAAAATTGGATTTTTTTCACACTCCCGGGGTCAGGAAAATTGGATTTTTTCACACTCCCGGAGTCAGGAAAATTGGATATTTTCACATTCCCGGGGTCAGGAAAATTGGATATTTTCATACTCCTGGGGTCAGGAAAATTGGGTTTTTTCACACTCCCGGGGACAAGAAAATCACATTTTTTCACACTCCCGGGATAAGGAAAATTGGATTTTTTTTACATTCCCGGGGTGAGGAAAATTGGGGTTTTTTCACACACCTGGGGTCAGGAATATTGGGTTTTTTTTTCACACACCTGGGGTCAAGAAAATCACATTTTTTCACACTCCCAGTGTCAGGAAATTCTGATATTTTTCACACTCCCGGGGTCAGGAAAATCGGATATTTTCACACTCCCGGGGTCAGGAAAATTTAATTTTTTTCACACTCCAGGGGTCAAGAAAATCACATTTTTTCACACTCCCGGGGTCAGGAAATTCTGATATTTTTCACACTCCCGGGTCAGGAAAATCGGATATTTTCACATTCCCGGGGTCAGGAAAATCAGATTTTTTTTCATACTCCCGGGGTCAGGAAAATAGGATTTTTTTCACACTCCCGGGGTCAGGAAAATTGGATATTTTCATACTCCCGGGGTCAGGAAAATCGCATTTTTCAGACTCCCGGGGTCAGGAAAATCCAATTTTTTTCACACTCCCGGTGTTAGGAAAATCACATTTTTCACACTCCCGGGGTCAGGAAAATTGGATTTTATTCACACTCCCGGGGTCAGGAGAATTTAATTTTTTTCACACTCCCGGGGTCAAGAAAATCACATTTTTTCACACTCCCGGTGTCAGGAAAATTGGATTTTTTTCACACTCCCGGGGTCAGGAAAATTGGATGTTTTCACACTCCAGGGGTCAGGAAAATTGGATTTTTTTCACACTCCCGGAGTCAGGAAAATTGGATATTTTCACATTCCCGGGGTCAGGAAAATTGGATATTTTCATACTCCTGGGGTCAGGAAAATTGGGTTTTTTCACACTCCCGGGGACAAGAAAATCACATTTTTTCACACTCCCGGAGTCAGGAAAATTGGTTTTTTTCACACTCCCGGGGTTAAGAAAATCACATTTTTTCACACTCCCGGGGTCAAGAAAATCACATTTTTTCACACTCCCGGGGTCAGGTGATTCTGATTTTTTTCACACTCCCGGGGTCAGGAAAATTGGATTTTTTCACACTCCCGGGGTCAGGAGAATTTAATTTTTTTCACACTCCCGGGGTCAAGAAAATCACATTTTTTCACACTCCCGGGGTCAGGAAATTCTGATATTTTTCACACTCCCGGGTCAGGAAAATCGGATATTTTCACACTCCCAGGGTCAGGAAAATTGGATTTTTTCACACTCCCGGGGTCAGGAAAATTGGAAATTTTCATACTCCCGGGGTCAGGAAAATCGCATTTTTCAGACTCCCGGGGTCAGGAAAATCCAATTTTTTTCACATTCCCGGTGTTAGGAAAATCACATTTTTCACACACCCGAGGTCAGGAAAATTTGATTTTTTCACACTCCCGGGGTCAAGAAAATCACATTTTTTTACACTCCCGGGGTCAGGAAATTCTGATTTTTTCACTTTCCCGGTGTCAGGAAAATCAAATTTATCACACTCCCGGAGTCAGGAATATTGGGTTTTTTTCACACACCTGGGGTCAAGAAAATCACATTTTTTCACACTACCGGGGTCAGAAGATTCTGATTTTTTTCACACTCCCGGGGTCAAGAAAGTCACATTTTTCACACTCCCGGGGTCAGGAAAATTGGATTTTTTTTCACACTCCCGGGGTGAGGAAAATTGGGTTTTTTTTCACACTCCCGGGGTCAAGAAAATCACATTTTTTCACACTCCCGCGGTAAGGAGATTCTCATTTTTTTCACACACCCATTGTTAGGGAAATCACATTTTTCACACTCCCGGGGTCAGGAAATTTGGATTTTTTCACACTCCCGGGGTCAGGAAATTCTGATATTTTTCACACTCCTGGGGACAGGAAAATCGGATATTTTCACACTCCCAGGGTCAGGAAAATCTGATTTTTTTCATATTCCCAGGGTCAGGAAAATCAGAATTTTCATACTCCCG
Source organism: Bradypodion ventrale (assembly GCA_035047345.1). Taxonomy (NCBI): domain Eukaryota; kingdom Metazoa; phylum Chordata; class Lepidosauria; order Squamata; family Chamaeleonidae; genus Bradypodion; species Bradypodion ventrale. The sequence goes on along the minus strand of JAWDJE010000005.1, from coordinate 113,359,937 downwards.
GGGTCAGGAAAATTGGATTTTTTTCACACTCCCGGGGTCAAGAAAATCACATTTTTTCACACTCCCGGTGTCAGGAAAATTGGATTTTTTTCACACTCCCGGGGTCAAGAAAATCACATTTTTTCACACTCCCGGGGTCAGGAAAATTGGATTTTTTTCACACTTCCGGGGTGAGGAAAATTGGGGGTTTTTTTTTCATACTCCCGGGGTCAAGAAAATCACATTTTTTCACACTCCCGGGGTCAGGAGATTCTGATTTTTTTCACACTCCCATTGTTAGGGAAATTACATTTTTCACACTCCCGGGGTCAGGAAAATTGGATTTTTTCACACTCCCGGGGTCAGGAAATTCTGATATTTTTCACACTCCCGGGGACAGGAAAATCGGATATTTTCACACTCCCGGGGTCAGGAAAATCTGATTTTTTTCATACTCCCGGGGTCAGTAAAATAGGATTTTTTTCACACTCCCGGGGTCAGGAAAATTGGATATTTTCATACTCCTGGGGTCAGGAAAATCGGATTTTTCATACTCCCGGGGTCAGGAAAATCGCATTTTTCATACTCCCAGGGTTAGGAAAATACAAATTTTTTCACTTTCCCGGTGTAGGAAAATCACATTTTTCACTCTCCCGGGGTCAGGAATATTGTTTTTTTTTCACACACCCGGGGTCAAGAAAATCACATTTTTTCACACTCCCGGGGTCAGGAAATTCTGATTTTTTTCACACTCCCGCTGTTACGAAAATCACATTTTTCACACTCCCGGGTCCAGGAAAATTGGATTTTTTCACACTCCCGGCGTGAGGAAATTCTAAAATTTTTCACACTCCCGGGGTCAGGAAAATCGGATATTTTCACACTCCCGGGGTCAGGAAAATTGGATTTTTCTCACACTCCTGGGTTCAGGAAAATTGGTTTTTTTCACACTCCCGGTGTTAGGAAAATCACATTTTTCACACTCCCGGGGTCAGGAAAATTGGATTTTTTCACACTCCCGGGGTCAGGATAATTTAATTTTTTTCACACTCCAGGGGTCAAGAAAATCACATTTTTTCACACTCCCGGGGTCAGGAAATTCTGATATTTTTCACACTCCCGGGTCAGGAAAATCGGATATTTTCACATTCCCGGGGTCAGGAAAATCAGATTTTTTTCCATACTCCCGGGGTCAGGAAAATAGGATTTTTTTCACACTCCCGGGGTCAGGAAAATTGGATATTTTCATACTCCCGGGGTCAGGAAAATCGCATTTTTCAGACTCCCGGGGTCAGGAAAATCCAATTTTTTTCACACTCCCGGTGTTAGGAAAATCACATTTTTCACACTCCCGGGGACAGGAAAATTGGATTTTATTCACACTCCCGCGGTCAGGAGAATTTAATTTTTTTCACACTCCCGGGGTCAAGAAAATCACATTTTTTCACACTCCCGGTGTCAGGAAAATTGGATTTTTTTCACACTCCCGGGGTCAGGAAAATTGGATTTTTTCACACTCCCGGGGTCAGGAAAATTGGATTTTTTTCACACTCCCGGAGTCAGGAAAATTGGATATTTTCACATTCCCGGGGTCAGGAAAATTGGATATTTTCATACTCCTGGGGTCAGGAAAATTGGGTTTTTTCACACTCCCGTGGACAAGAAAATCACATTTTATCACACTCCCGGGATAAGGAAAATTGGATTTTTTTACATTCCCAGGGTGAGGAAAATTGGGGTTTTTTCACACACCTGGGGTCAGGAATATTCGTTTTTTTTTCTCACACACCTGGGGTCAAGAAAATCACATTTTTTCACACTCCCAGGGTCAGGAAATTCTGATATTTTTCACACTCCCGGGGTCAGGAAAATCGGATATTTTCACACTCCCGGGGTCAGGAAAATTGGATTTTTTTCACACTCCCGGGGTCAGGAAAATTGGATTTTTTCACACTCCCGGGGTCAGGATAATTTAATTTTTTTCACACTCCAGGGGTCAAGAAAATCACATTTTTTCACACTCCCGGGGTCAGGAAATTCTGATATTTTTCTCACTCCCGGGTCAGGAAAATCGGATATTTTCACATTCCCGGGGTCAGGAAAATCAGATTTTTTTTCATACTCCCGGGGTCAGGAAAATAGGATTTTTTTCACACTCCCGGGGTCAGGAAAATTGGATATTTTCATACTCCCGGGGTCAGGAAAATCGCATTTTTCAGACTCCCGGGGTCAGGAAAATCCAATTTTTTTCACACTCCCGGTGTTAGGAAAATCACATTTTTCACACTCCCGGGGTCAGGAAAATTGGATTTTATTCACACTCCCGGGGTCAGGAGAATTTAATTTTTTTCACACTCCCGGGGTCAAGAAAATCACATTTTTTCACACTCCCGGTGTCAGGAAAATTGGATTTTTTTCACACTCCTGGGGTCAGGAAAATTGGATTTTTTCACACTCCCGGGGTCAGGAAAATTGGATTTTTTCACACTCCCGGAGTCAGGAAAATTGGATATTTTCACATTCCCGGGGTCAGGAAAATTGGATATTTTCATACTCCTGGGGTCAGGAAAATTGGGTTTTTTCACACTCCCGGGGACAAGAAAATCACATTTTATCACACTCCCGGGATAAGGAAAATTGGATTTTTTTTACATTCCCGGGGTGAGGAAAATTGGGGTTTTTTCACACACCTGGGGTCAGGAATATTGGTTTTTTTTCCTCACACACCTGGGGTCAAGAAAATCACATTTTTTCACACTCCCAGGGTCAGGAAATTCTGATATTTTTTACACTCCCGGGGTCAGGAAAATTGGATATTTTCACACTCCCGGGGTCAGGAAAATTGGATTTTTTTCACACTCCCGGGGTCAGGAAAATTGGATTTTTTCACACTCCCGGGGTCAGGATAATTTAATTTTTTTCACACTCCAGGGGTCAAGAAAATCACATTTTTTCACACTCCCGGGGTCAGGAAATTCTGATATTTTTCACACTCCCGGGTCAGGAAAATCGGATATTTTCACATTCCCGGGGTCAGGAAAATCAGATTTTTTTTCATACTCCCGGGGTCAGGAAAATAGGATTTTTTCACACTCCCGGGGTCAGGAAAATTGGATATTTTCATACTCCCGGGGTCAGGAAAATCGCATTTTTCAGACTCCCGGGGTCAGGAAAATCCAATTTTTTTCACACTCCCGGTGTTAGGAAAATCACATTTTTCACACTCCCGGGGTCAGGAAAATTGGATTTTATTCACACTCCCGGGGTCAGGAGAATTTAATTTTTTTCACACTCCCGGGGTCAAGAAAATCACATTTTTTCACACTCCCGGTGTCAGGAAAATTGGATTTTTTTCACACTCCTGGGGTCAGGAAAATTGGATTTTTTCACACTCCCGGGGTCAGGAAAATTGGATTTTTTCACACTCCCGGAGTCAGGAAAATTGGATATTTTCACATTCCCGGGGTCAGGAAAATTGGATATTTTCATACTCCTGGGGACAGGAAAATTGGGTTTTTTCACACTCCCGGGGACAAGAAAATCACATTTTTTCACACTCCCGGGATAAGGAAAATTGGATTTTTTTTACATTCCCGGGGTCAAGAAAATCACATTTTTTCACACTCCCGGAGTCAGGAAAATTGGTTTTTTTCACACTCCCGGGGTTAAGAAAATCACATTTTTTCACACTCCCGGGGTCAAGAAAATCACATTTTTTCACACTCCCGGTGTCAGGTGATTCTGATTTTTTTCACACTCCCGGGGTCAGGAAAATTGGATTTTTTCACACTCCCGGGGTCAGGAGAATTTAATTTTTTTCACACTCCAGGGGTCAAGAAAATCACATTTTTTCACACTCCTGGGGTCAGGAAATTCTGATATTTTTCACACTCCCGGGTCAGGAAAATCGGATATTTTCACACTCCCAGGGTCAGGAAAATTGGATTTTTTCACACTCCCGGGGTCAGGAAAATTGGAAATTTTCATACTCCCGGGGTCAGGAAAATCCAATTTTTTTCACATTCCCGGTGTTAGGAAAATCACATTTTTCACACACCCGAGGTAAGGAAAATTTGATTTTTTCACACTCCCGGGGTCAAGAAAATCACATTTTTTACACTCCCGGGGTCAGGAAATTCTGATTTTTTCACTTTCCCGGTGTCAGGAAAATCAAATTTATCACACTCCCGGAGTCAGGAATATTGGGTTTTTTTCACACACCTGGGGTCAAGAAAATCACATTTTTTCACACTCCCAGGGTCAGGAAATTCTGATATTTTTCACACTCCCGGGTTCAGGAAAATCGGATATTTTCACACTCCCGGGGTCAGGAAAATTGGATTTTTTTTCACACTCCCGGAGTCAGGAAAATTTGTTTTTTTCACACTCCCGGGGTCAAGAAAATCACATTTTTTCACACTCCCGGAGTCAGGAAAATTGGTTTTTTCCACACTCCCGGGGTCAAGAAAATCACATTTTTTCACACTCCCGGTGTCAGGAAAATCGGATATTTTCACACTCCCGGGGTCAGGAAAATTGGATTTTTTTCACACTCCCGGGGTCAGGAAAATTGGATTTTTTCACACTCCCGGGGTCAGGATAATTTAATTTTTTTCACACTCCAGGGGTCAAGAAAATCACATTTTTTCACACTCCAGGGGTCAGGAAATTCTGATATTTTTCACACTCCCGGGTCAGGAAAATCGGATATTTTCACACTCCCATGGTCAGGAAAATCGCATTTTTCATACTCCCAGGGTCAGGAAAATCCAACTTTTTTTCAAATTCCCGGTGTTAGGAAAATCCCAGGGTCAGGAAATTCTGATATTTTTCACACTCCCGGGTCAGGAAAATCGGATATTTTCACACTCCCAGGGTCAGGAAAATCTGATTTTTTTCATATTCCCGGGGTCAGGAAAATCAGAATTTTCATACTCCCGGGGTCAGGAAAATTGGATTTTTTTCACACTCCCGGGGTCAAGAAAATCACATTTTTTCACACTCCCGGTGTCAGGAAAATTGGATTTTTTTCACACTCCCGGGGTCATGAAAATCACATTTTTTCACACTCCCGGGGTCAGGAAAATTGGATTTTTTTCACACTCCCGGGGTGAGGAAAATTGGGGTTTTTTTTTTCATACTCCCGGGGTCAAGAAAATCACATTTTTTCACACTCCCGGGGTCAGGAGATTCTGATTTTTTCACACTCCCATTGTTAGGGAAATTACATTTTTCACACTCCCGGGGTCAGGAAAATTGGATTTTTTCACACTCCCGGGGTCAGGAAATTCTGATATTTTTCACACTCCCAGGGACATGAAAATCAGATATTTTCACACTCCCGGGGTCAGGAAAATCTGATTTTTTTCATACTCCCGGGGTCAGTAAAATTGGATTTTTTTCACACTCCCGGGGTCAGGAAAATTTGATATTTTCATACTCCTGGGGTCAGGAAAATCGGATTTTTCATACTCCCGGGGTCAGGAAAATCGCATTTTTCATACTCCCAGGGTTAGGAAAATACAAATTTTTTCACTTTCCCGGTGTAGGAAAATCACATTTTTCACTCTCCCGGGGTCAGGAATATTGGTTTTTTTTCACACACCCGGGGTCAAGAAAATCACATTTTTTCACACTCCCGGGGTCAGGAAATTCTGATTTTTTCACACTCCCGCTGTTACGAAAATCACATTTTTCACACTCCCGGGTCCAGGAAAATTGGATTTTTTCACACTCCCGGCGTGAGGAAATTCTAAAATTTTTCACACTCCCGGGGTCAGGAAAATCGGATATTTTCACACTCCCGGGGTCAGGAAAATTGGATTTTTCTCACACTCCTGGGTTCAGGAAAATTGGTTTTTTTCACACTCCCGGTGTTAGGAAAATCACATTTTTCACACTCCCGGGGTCAGGAAAATTGGATTTTTTCACACTCCCGGGGTCAGGATAATTTAATTTTTTTCACACTCCAGGGGTCAAGAAAATCACATTTTTTCACACTCCCGGGGTCAGGAAATTCTGATATTTTTCACACTCCCGGGTTCAGGAAAATCGGATATTTTCACACTCCCGGGGTCAGGAAAATTGGATTTTTTTTCACACTCCCGGAGTCAGGAAAATTTGTTTTTTTCACACTCCCGGGGTCAAGAAAATCACATTTTTTCACACTCCCGGAGTCAGGAAAATTGGTTTTTTCCACACTCCCGGGGTCAAGAAAATCACATTTTTTCACACTCCCGGTGTCAGGAAAATTGGATTTTTTCACACTCCCGGGGTCAAGAAAATCACATTTTTTCACACTCCCGGGGTCAGGTGATTCTGATTTTTTTCACACTCCCGGGGTCAGGAGAATTTAATTTTTTTCACACTCCCGGGGTGAAGAAAATCACATTTTTTCACACTCCAGGGGTCAGGAAATTCTGATATTTTTCACACTCCCGGGTCAGGAAAATCGGATATTTTCACACTCCCATGGTCAGGAAAATCGCATTTTTCATACTCCCAGGGTCAGGAAAATCCAACTTTTTTTCAAATTCCCGGTGTTAGGAAAATCCCAGGGTCAGGAAATTCTGATATTTTTCACACTCCCGGGTCAGGAAAATCGGATATTTTCACACTCCCAGGGTCAGGAAAATCTGATTTTTTTCATATTCCCGGGGTCAGGAAAATCAGAATTTTCATACTCCCGGGGTCAGGAAAATTGGATTTTTTTCACACTCCCGGGGTCAAGAAAATCACATTTTTTCACACTCCCGGTGTCAGGAAAATTGGATTTTTTTCACACTCCCGGGGTCAAGAAAATCACATTTTTTCACACTCCCGGGGTCAGGAGATTCTGATTTTTTTCACACTCCCATTGTTAGGGAAATTACATTTTTCACACTCCCGGGGTCAGGAAAATTGGATTTTTTCACACTCCCGGGGTCAGGAAATTCTGATATTTTTCACACTCCCAGGGACATGAAAATCGGATATTTTCACACTCCCGGGGTCAGGAAAATCTGATTTTTTTCATACTCCCGGGGTCAGTAAAATTGGATTTTTTTTCACACTCCCGGGGTCAGGAAAATTGGATATTTTCATACTCCTGGGGTCAGGAAAATCGGATTTTTCATACTCCCGGGGTCAGGAAAATCGCATTTTTCATACTCCCAGGGTTAGGAAAATACAAATTTTTTCACTTTCCCGGTGTAGGAAAATCACATTTTTCACTCTCCCGGGGTCAGGAATATTGGTTTTTTTTCACACACCCGGGGTCAAGAAAATCACATTTTTTCACACTCCCGGGGTCAGGAAATTCTGATTTTTTTCACACTCCCGCTGTTACGAAAATCACATTTTTCACACTCCCGGGTCCAGGAAATTTGGATTTTTTCACACTCCCGGCGTGAGGAAATTCTAAAATTTTTCACACTCCCGGGGTCAGGAAAATCGGATATTTTCACACTCCCGGGGTCAGGAAAATTGGATTTTTCTCACACTCCTGGGTTCAGGAAAATTGGTTTTTTCCACACTCCCGGGGTCAAGAAAATCACATTTTTTCACACTCCCGGTGTCAGGAAAATTGGATTTTTTCACACTCCCGGGGTCAAGAAAATCACATTTTTTCACACTCCCGGGGTCAGGTGATTCTGATTTTTTTCACACTCCCGGGGTCAGGAGAATTTAATTTTTTTCACACTCCCGGGGTGAAGAAAATCACATTTTTTCACACTCCAGGGGTCAGGAAATTCTGATATTTTTCACACTCCCGGGTCAGGAAAATCGGATATTTTCACACTCCCATGGTCAGGAAAATCGCATTTTTCATACTCCCAGGGTCAGGAAAATCCAACTTTTTTTCAAATTCCCGGTGTTAGGAAAATCCCAGGGTCAGGAAATTCTGATATTTTTCACACTCCCGGGTCAGGAAAATCGGATATTTTCACACTCCCAGGGTCAGGAAAATCTGATTTTTTTCATATTCCCGGGGTCAGGAAAATCAGAATTTTCATACTCCCGGGGTCAGGAAAATTGGATTTTTTTCACACTCCCGGGGTCAAGAAAATCACATTTTTTCACACTCCCGGTGTCAGGAAAATTGGATTTTTTTCACACTCCCGGGGTCAAGAAAATCACATTTTTTCACACTCCCGGGGTCAGGAGATTCTGATTTTTTTCACACTCCCATTGTTAGGGAAATTACATTTTTCACACTCCCGGGGTCAGGAAAATTGGATTTTTTCACACTCCCGGGGTCAGGAAATTCTGATATTTTTCACACTCCCAGGGACATGAAAATCGGATATTTTCACACTCCCGGGGTCAGGAAAATCTGATTTTTTTCATACTCCCGGGGTCAGTAAAATTGGATTTTTTTTCACACTCCCGGGGTCAGGAAAATTGGATATTTTCATACTCCTGGGGTCAGGAAAATCGGATTTTTCATACTCCCGGGGTCAGGAAAATCGCATTTTTCATACTCCCAGGGTTAGGAAAATACAAATTTTTTCACTTTCCCGGTGTAGGAAAATCACATTTTTCACTCTCCCGGGGTCAGGAATATTGGGTTTTTTTCACACACCCGGGGTCAAGAAAATCACATTTTTTCACACTCCCGGGGTCAGGAAATTCTGATTTTTTTCACACTCCCGCTGTTACGAAAATCACATTTTTCACACTCCCGGGTCCAGGAAATTTGGATTTTTTCACACTCCCGGCGTGAGGAAATTCTAAAATTTTTCACACTCCCGGGGTCAGGAAAATCGGATATTTTCACACTCCCGGGGTCAGGAAAATTGGATTTTTCTCACACTCCTGGGTTCAGGAAAATTGGTTTTTTTCACACTCCCGGTGTTAGGAAAATCACATTTTTCACACTCCCGGGGTCAGGAAAATTGGATTTTTTCACACTCCCGGGGTCAGGATAATTTAATTTTTTTCACACTCCAGGGGTCAAGAAAATCACATTTTTTCACACTCCCGGGGTCAGGAAATTCTGATATTTTTCACACTCCCGGGTCAGGAAAATCGGATATTTTCACATTCCCGGGGTCAGGAAAATCAGATTTTTTTCCATACTCCCGGGGTCAGGAAAATAGGATTTTTTTCACACTCCCGGGGTCAGGAAAATTGGATATTTTCATACTCCCGGGGTCAGGAAAATCGCATTTTTCAGACTCCCGGGGTCAGGAAAATCCAATTTTTTTCACACTCCCGGTGTTAGGAAAATCACATTTTTCACACTCCCGGGGTCAGGAAAATTGGATTTTATTCACACTCCCGGGGTCAGGAGAATTTAATTTTTTTCACACTCCCGGGGTCAAGAAAATCACATTTTTTCACACTCCCGGTGTCAGGAAAATTGGATTTTTTTCACACTCCCGGGGTCAGGAAAATTGGATTTTTTCACACTCCCGGGGTCAGGAAAATTGGATTTTTTTCACACTCCCGGAGTCAGGAAAATTGGATATTTTCACATTCCCGGGGTCAGGAAAATTGGATATTTTCATACTCCTGGGGTCAGGAAAATTGGGTTTTTTCACACTCCCGGGGACAAGAAAATCACATTTTATCACACTCCCGGGATAAGGAAAATTGGATTTTTTTTTACATTCCCGGGGTGAGGAAAATTGGGGTTTTTTCACACACCTGGGGTCAGGAATATTGGTTTTTTTTTCTAACACACCTGGGGTCAAGAAAATCACATTTTTTCACACTCCCAGGGTCAGGAAATTCTGATATTTTTCACACTCCCGGGGTCAGGAAAATCGGATATTTTCACACTCCCGGGGTCAGGAAAATTGGATTTTTTTCACACTCCCGGGGTCAGGAAAATTGGATTTTTTCACACTCCCGGGGTCAGGATAATTTAATTTTTTTCACACTCCAGGGGTCAAGAAAATCACATTTTTTCACACTCCCGGGGTCAGGAAATTCTGATATTTTTCACACTCCCGGGTCAGGAAAATCGGATATTTTCAAATTCTCGGGGTCAGGAAAATCAGATTTTTTTTCATACTCCCGGGGTCAGGAAAATAGGATTTTTTTCACACTCCCGGGGTCAGGAAAATTGGATATTTTCATACTCCCGGGGTCAGGAAAATCGCATTTTTCAGACTCCCGGGGTCAGGAAAATCCAATTTTTTTCACACTCCCGGTGTTAGGAAAATCACATTTTTCACACTCCCGGGGTCAGGAAAATTGGATTTTATTCACACTCCCGGGGTCAGGAGAATTTAATTTTTTTCACACTCCCGGGGTCAAGAAAATCACATTTTTTCACACTCCCGGTGTCAGGAAAATTGGATTTTTTTCACACTCCTGGGGTCAGGAAAATTGGATTTTTTCACAGTCCCGGGGTCAGGAAAATTGGATTTTTTCACACTCCCGGAGTCAGGAAAATTGGATATTTTCACATTCCCGGGGTCAGGAAAATTGGATTTTTTTCACACTCCCAGAGTCAGGAAAATTGGGTTTTTTCACACTCCCGGGGACAAGAAAATCACATTTTATCACACTCCCGGGATAAGGAAAATTGGATTTTTTTTACATTCCCGGGGTGAGGAAAATTGGGGTTTTTTCACACACCTGGGGTCAGGAATATTGGTTTTTTTTCCTCACACACCTGGGGTCAAGAAAATCACATTTTTTCACACTCCCAGGGTCAGGAAATTCTGATATTTTTCACACTCCCGGGGTCAGGAAAATCGGATATTTTCACACTCCCGGGGTCAGGAAAATTGGATTTTTTTCACACTCCCGGGGTCAGGAAAATTGGATTTTTTCACACTCCCGGGGTCAGGATAATTTAATTTTTTTCACACTCCAGGGGTCAAGAAAATCACATTTTTTCACACTCCCGGGGTCAGGAAATTCTGATATTTTTCACACTCCCGGGTCAGGAAAATCGGATATTTTCACATTCCCGGTGTCAGGAAAATCAGATTTTTTTTCATACTCCCGGGGTCAGGAAAATAGGATTTTTTTCACACTCCCGGGGTCAGGAAAATTGGATATTTTCATACTCCCGGGGTCAGGAAAATCGCATTTTTCAGACTCCCGGGGTCAGGAAAATCCAATTTTTTTCACACTCCCGGTGTTAGGAAAATCACAATTTTCACACTCCCGGGGTCAGGAAAATTGGATTTTATTCACACTCCCGGGGTCAGGAGAATTTAATTTTTTTCACACTCCTGGGGTCAAGAAAATCACATTTTTTCACACTCCCGGTGTCAGGAAAATTGGATTTTTTTCACACTCCTGGGGTCAGGAAAATTGGATTTTTTCACACTCCCGGGGTCAGGAAAATTGGATTTTTTCACACTCCCGGAGTCAGGAAAATTGGATATTTTCACATTCCCGGGGTCAGGAAAATTGGATATTTTCATACTCCTGGGGTCAGGAAAATTGGGTTTTTTCACACTCCCGGGGACAAGAAAATCACATTTTTTCACACTCCCGGGATAAGGAAAATTGGATTTTTTTCACACTCCCGGGGTTAAGAAAATCACATTTTTTCACACTCCCGGAGTCAGGAAAATTGGTTTTTTTCACACTCCCGGGGTCAAGAAAATCACATTTTTTCACACTCCCGGTGTCAGGTGATTCTGATTTTTTTCACACTCCCGGGGTCAGGAAAATTGGATTTTTTCACACTCCCGGGGTCAGGAGAATTTAATTTTTTTCACACTCCAGGGGTCAAGAAAATCACATTTTTTCACACTCCTGGGGTCAGGAAATTCTGATATTTTTCACACTCCCGGGTCAGGAAAATCGGATATTTTCACACTCCCAGGGTCAGGAAAATTGGATTTTTTCACACTCCCGGGGTCAGGAAAATTGGAAATTTTCATACTCCCGGGGTCAGGAAAATCCAATTTTTTTCACATTCCCGGTGTTAGGAAAATCACATTTTTCACACACCCGAGGTAAGGAAAATTTGATTTTTTCACACTCCCGGGGTCAAGAAAATCACATTTTTTACACTCCCGGGGTCAGGAAATTCTGATTTTTTCACTTTCCCGGTGTCAGGAAAATCAAATTTATCACACTCCCGGAGTCAGGAATATTGGGTTTTTTTCACACACCTGGGGTCAAGAAAATCACATTTTTTCACACTCCCAGGGTCAGGAAATTCTGATATTTTTCACACTCCCGGGTTCAGGAAAATCGGATATTTTCACACTCCCGGGGTCAGGAAAATTGGATTTTTTTCACACTCCCGGAGTCAGGAAAATTTGTTTTTTTCACACTCCCGGGGTCAAGAAAATCACATTTTTTCACACTCCCGGAGTCAGGAAAATTGGTTTTTTCCACACTCCCAGGGTCAAGAAAATCACATTTTTTCACACTCCCGGTGTCAGGAAAATTGGATTTTTTCACACTCCCGGGGTCAAGAAAATCACATTTTTTCACACTCCCGGGGTCAGGTGATTCTGATTTTTTTCACACTCCCGGGGTCAGGAGAATTTAATTTTTTTCACACTCCCGGGGTGAAGAAAATCACATTTTTTCACACTCCAGGGGTCAGGAAATTCTGATATTTTTCACACTCCCGGGTCAGGAAAATCGGATATTTTCACACTCCCATGGTCAGGAAAATCGCATTTTTCATACTCCCAGGGTCAGGAAAATCCAACTTTTTTTCAAATTCCCGGTGTTAGGAAAATCCCAGGGTCAGGAAAATTGGATTTTTTCACACTCCCAGAGTCAGGAAAATTGGTTTTTTTTTCACACTCCCGGGGTCAAGAAAATCACATTTTTTCACACTCCCGGAGTCAGGAAAATTGGTTTTTTCCACACTCCCGGTGTAGGAAAATCACATTTTTCACTCTCCCGGGGTCAGGAATATTGGGTTTTTTTCACACACCCGGGGTCAAGAAAATCACATTTTTTCACACTCCCGGGGTCAGGAAATTCTGATTTTTTTCACACTCCCGCTGTTACGAAAATCACATTTTTCACACTCCCGGGGTCAGGAAAATTGGATTTTTTCACACTCCCGGCGTGAGGAAATTCTGATATTTTTCACACTCCCGGGGTCAGGAAAATCGGATATTTTCACACTCCCGGGGTCAGGAAAATTGGATTTTTCTCACACTCCTGGGTTCAGGAAAATTGGTTTTTTTCACACTCCCGGTGTTAGGAAAATCACATTTTTCACACTCCCGGGGTCAGGAAAATTGGATTTTTTCACACTCCCGGGGTCAGGATAATTTAATTTTTTTCACACTCCAGGAGTCAAGAAAATCACATTTTTTCACACTCCCGGGGTCAGGAAATTCTGATATTTTTCACACTCCCGGGTCAGGAAAATCGGATATTTTCACATTCCCGGGGTCAGGAAAATCAGATTTTTTTTCATACTCCCAGGGTCAGGAAAATTGGATTTTTTTCACACTCCCGGGGTCAGGAAAATTTGATATTTTCATACTCCCGGGGTCAGGAAAATCGCATTTTTCAGACTCCCGGGGTCAGGAAAATCCAATTTTTTTCACACTCCCGGTGTTAGGAAAATCACATTTTTCACACTCCTGGGGTCAGGAAAATTGGATTTTTCATACTCCCGGGGTCAGGAAAATCGCATTTTTCATACTCCCAGGGTTAGGAAAATACAAATTTTTTCACTTTCCCGGTGTAGGAAAATTGGATTTATTCACACTCCCGGGGTCAGGAAAATTGGATTTTTTCACACTCCCGGGGTCAGGAAAATTGGATTTTTTTCACACTCCCGAAGTCAGGAAAATTGGATATTTTCACATTCCCGGGGTCAGGAAAATTGGATATTTTCATACTCCTGGGGTCAGGAAAATTGGGTTTTTTCACACTCCCGGGGAAAGAAAATCACATTTTTTCACACTCCCGGGATAAGGAAAATTGGATTTTTTTTACATTCCCGGGGTGAGGAAAATTGGGGTTTTTTCACACACCTGGGGTCAGGAATATTGGGTTTTTTTTCACACACCTGGGGTCAGGAAATTCTGATAATTTTCACACTCCCGGGTCAGGAAAATCGGATATTTTCACACTCCCATGGTCAGGAAAATCGCATTTTTCATACTCCCAGGGTCAGGAAAATCCAACTTTTTTTCAAATTCCCGGTGTTAGGAAAATCCCAGGGTCAGGAAAATTGGATTTTTTTCACACTCCCAGAGTCAGGAAAATTGGTTTTTTTTTCACACTCCCGGGGTCAAGAAAATCACATTTTTCACACTCCCGGAGTCAGGAAAATTGGTTTTTTCCACACTCCCGGTGTAGGAAAATCACATTTTTCACTCTCCCGGGGTCAGGAATATTGGGTTTTTTTCACACACCCGGGGTCAAGAAAATCACATTTTTTCACACTCCCGGGGTCAGGAAATTCTGATTTTTTTCACACTCCCGCTGTTACGAAAATCACATTTTTCACACTCCCTGGGTCAGGAAAATTGGATTTTTTTACACTCCCGGCGTGAGGAAATTCTGATATTTTTCACACTCCCGGGGTCAGGAAAATCGGATATTTTCACACTCCCGGGGTCAGGAAAATTGGATTTTTCTCACACTCCCGGAGTCAGGAAAATTGGTTTTTTTCACACTCCCGGGGTCAAGAAAATCACATTTTTTCACACTCCCGGAATCAGGAAAATTGGTTTTTTCCACACTCCCGGGGTCAAGAAAATCACATTTTTTCACACTCCCGGTGTCAGGAAAATTGGATTTTTTCACACTCCCGGGGTCAAGAAAATCACATTTTTTCACACTCCCGGGGTCAGGTGATTCTGATTTTTTTCACACTCCCGGGGTCAGGAGAATTTAATTTTTTTCACACTCCCGGGGTGAAGAAAATCACATTTTTCACTCTCCCGGGGTCAGGAATATTGGGTTTTTTTCACACACCCGGGGTCAAGAAAATCACATTTTTTCACACTCCCGGGGTCAGGTGATTCTGATTTTTTTCACACTCCCGGGGTCAGGAGAATTTAATTTTTTTCACACTCCCGGGGTGAAGAAAATCACATTTTTTCACACTCCCGGGGTCAGGAAATTCTGATATTTTTCACACTCCCGGGTCAGGAAAATCGGATATTTTCACACTCCCATGGTCAGGAAAATCGCATTTTTCATACTCCCAGGGTCAGGAAAATCCAACTTTTTTTCAAATTCCCGGTGTTAGGAAAATCCCAGGGTCAGGAAAATTGGATTTTTTTCACACTCCCAGAGTCAGGAAAATTGGTTTTTTTTTTCACACTCCCGGGGTCAAGAAAATCACATTTTTTCACACTCCCGGAGTCAGGAAAATTGGTTTTTTCCACACTCCCGGTGTAGGAAAATCACATTTTTCACTCTCCCGGGGTCAGGAATATTGGGTTTTTTTCACACACCCGGGGTCAAGAAAATCACATTTTTTCACACTCCCGGGGTCAGGAAATTCTGATTTTTTTCACACTCCCGCTGTTACGAAAATCACATTTTTCACACTCCCGGGGTCAGGAAAATTGGATTTTTTCACACTCCCGGCGTGAGGAAATTCTGATATTTTTCACACTCCCGGGGTCAGGAAAATCGGATATTTTCACACTCCCGGGGTCAGGAAAATTGGATTTTTCTCACACTCCTGGGTTCAGGAAAATTGGATTTTTTCACACTCCCGGCGTGAGGAAATTCTGATATTTTTCACACTCCCGGGGTCAGGAAAATCGGATATTTTCACATTCCCGGGGTCAGGAAAATCAGATTTTTTTTCATACTCCCAGGGTCAGGAAAATTGGATTTTTTTCACACTCCCGGGGTCAGGAAAATTTGATATTTTCATACGCCCGGGGTCAGGAAAATCGCATTTTTCAGACTCCCGGGGTCAGGAAAATCCAATTTTTTTCACACTCCCGGTGTTAGGAAAATCACATTTTTCACACTCCTGGGGTCAGGTCAGGAAAATTGGATTTTATTCACACTCCCGGGGTCAGGAGAATTTAATTTTTTTCACACTCCCGGGGTCAAGAAAATCACATTTTTTCACACTCCCGGTGTCAGGAAAATTGGATTTTTTTCACACTCCCGGGGTCAGGAAAATTGGATTTTTTCACACTCCCGGGGTCAGGAAAATTGGATTTTTTTCACACTCCCGGAGTCAGGAAAATTGGATATTTTCACATTCCCGGGGTCAGGAAAATTGGATATTTTCATACTCCTGGGGTCAGGAAAATTGGGTTTTTTCACACTCCCGGGGAAAGAAAATCACATTTTTTCACACTCCCGGGATAAGGAAAATTGGATTTTTTTTTACATTCCCAGGGTGAGGAAAATTGGGGTTTTTTCACACACCTGGGGTCAGGAATATTGGTTTTTTTTTCACACACCTGGGGTCAGGAAATTCTGATATTTTTCACACTCCCGGGTCAGGAAAATCGGATATTTTCACACTCCCATGGTCAGGAAAATCGCATTTTTCATACTCCCAGGGTCAGGAAAATCCAACTTTTTTTCAAATTCCCGGTGTTAGGAAAATCCCGGGGTCAGGAAATTCTGATTTTTTTCACACTCCCGCTGTTACGAAAATCACATTTTTCACACTCCCGGGGTCAGGAAAATTGGATTTTTTCACACTCCCGGCGTGAGGAAATTCTGATATTTTTCACACTCCCGGGGTCAGGAAAATCGGATATTTTCACACTCCCGGGGTCAAGAAAATCACATTTTTTCACACTCCCGGGGTCAGGAAATTCTAATTTTTTTCACACTCCCGGTGTTAGGAAAATCACATTTTTCACACTCCCGGGGTCAGGAAAATTGGATTTTTTCACACTCCCGGGGTCAGGAGAATTTAATTTTTTTCACACTCCCGGTGTCAAGAAAATCACTTTTTTTCACACTCCCGGGGTCAGGAAATTCTAATTTTTTTTCACACTCCCGGGGTCAGGAAAATTGGTTTTTTTTCACACTCCCGGGGTCAGGAAAATCTCATTTTTCACACTCCCGGGGTCAGGAAAATTGGATTTTTTCACACTCCTGGGGTCAGGAGAATTTAATTTTTTCACACTCCCGGGGTCAAGAAAATCACTTTTTTTCACACTCCCGGGGTCAGGAAATTCTAATTTTTTTCACACTCCCGGGGTCAGGAAAATTGGTTTTTTTTCACACTCCCGGGGTCAGGAAAATTGGATTTTTTTTCACACTCCCAGAGTCAGGAAAATTGTTTTTTTTTTCACACTCCCGGGGTCAAGAAAATCACATTTTTTCACACTCCCGGAGTCCGGAAAATTGGTTTTTTTCACACTCCCGGGGTCAAGAAAATCACATTTTTTCACACTCCCGGGGTCAGGTGATTCTGATTTTTTCACACTCCCGGGGTCAGGAAAATTGGATTTTTTCACACTCCCGGGGTCAGGAGAATTTAATTTTTTTCACACTCCCGGGGTCAAGAAAATCACATTTTTTCACACTCCCGGGGTCAGGATATTCTGATATTTTTCACACTCCCGGGTCAGGAAAATGGGATATTTTCACACTCCCGAGGTCAGGAAAATTGGATTTTTTCACACTCCCGTGGTCAGGAAAATTGGATATTTTCATACTCCCGGGTTCAGGAAAATCGCATTTTTCAGACTCCCGGGGTCAGGAAAATCGCATTTTTCATACTCCCAGCGTCAGGAAAATCCAACTTTTTTTCAAATTCCCGGTGTTATTAAAATCACACTTTTCACACTCCCGGGGTCAGGAAAATTTGATTTTTTCACACTCCCAGGGTCAAGAAAATAAAATTTTTTCACACTCCCGGGGTCAGGAAATTCTAATTTTTTTCACACTCCCGGTGTTAGGAAAATCACATTTTTCACACTCCCGGGGTCAGGAAATTTGGATTTTTTCACACTCCCGGGGTCAGGAGAATTTAATTTTTTTCACACTTCCGGGGCCAAGAAAATCACCTTTTTTCACACTCCCGGGGTCAGGAAATTCTAATTTTTTTCACACTCCCAGGGTCAGGAAAATTGGTTTTTTTTCACACTCCCGGGGTCAAGAAAATCACATTTTTTCACACTCCCGGAGTCAGGAAAATTGGTGTTTTTCACACTCCCGGTGTTAGGAAAATCACATTATGCACACTCCCGGGGACAGGAAAATTGGATTTTTTCACACTCCCGGGGTCAGGAAATTCTGATATTTTTCACACTCCCGGGGTTAGGAAAATCAGATTTTTTTCATACTCCCGGGGTCAGGAAAATTGGGTTTTTTTCACACTCCCGGGGTCATGAAAATTGGATTTTTTCACACTCCCGGGGTCAGGAGAATTTAATTTTTTTCACACTCCCGGGGTCAGGAAATTCTGATATTTTTCACACTCCCGGGTCAGGAAAATGGGATATTTTCACACTCCCAGGGTCAGGAAAATTGGATTTTTTCACACTCCCGTGGTCAGGAAAATTGGATATTTTCATACTCCTGGGGTCAGGAAAATCGCATTTTTCAGACTCCCGGGGTCAGGAAAATCGCATTTTTCATACTCCCAGGGTCAGGAAAATCCAACTTTTTTTCAAATTCCCAGTGTTAGTAAAATCACACTTTTCACACTCCCGGGGTCAGGAAAATTTGATTTTTTCACACTCCCGGGGTCAAGAAAATCACATTTTTTCACACTCCCGGGGTCAGGAAATTCTAATTTTTTTCACACTCCCGGTGTTAGGAAAATCACATTTTTCACACTCCCGGGGTCAGGAAAATTGGATTTTTTCACACTCCCGGGGTCAGGAGAATTTAATTTTTTTCACACTCCCGGGGTCAAGAAAATCACATTTTTTCACACTCCCGGGGTCAGGTGATTCTGATTTTTTCACACTCCCGGGGTCAGGAAAATTGGATTTTTTCACACTCCCGGGGTCAGGAGAATTTAATTTTTTTCACACTCCCGGGGTCAAGAAAATCACATTTTTTCACACTCCCGGGGTCAGGATATTCTGATATTTTTCACACTCCCGGGTCAGGAAAATGGGATATTTTCACACTCCCGGGGTCAGGAAAATTGGATTTTTTCACACTCCCGTGGTCAGGAAAATTGGATATTTTCATACTCCCGGGGTCAGGAAAATCGCATTTTTCAGACTCCCGGGGTCAGGAAAATCGCATTTTTCATACTCCCAGCGTCAGGAAAATCCAACTTTTTTTCAAATTCCCGGTGTTATTAAAATCACACTTTTCACACTCCCGGGGTCAGGCAAATTTGATTTTTTCACACTCCCAGGGTCAAGAAAATCAAATTTTTTCACACTCCCGGGGTCAGGAAATTCTAATTTTTTTCACACTCCCGGTGTTAGGAAAATCACATTTTTCACACTCCCGGGGTCAGGAAATTTGGATTTTTTCACACTCCCGGGGTCAGGAGAATTTAATTTTTTTCACACTTTCGGGGCCAAGAAAATCACCTTTTTTCACACTCCCGGGGTCAGGAAATTCTAATTTTTTTCACACTCCCCGGGTCAGGAAAATTGGTTTTTTTTCACACTCCCGGGGTCAAGAAAGTCACATTTTTCACACTCCCGGGGTCAGGAGAATTTAATTTTTTTCACACTCCCGGGGTCAAGAAAATCACATTTTTTCACACTCCCGGGGTCAGGAAATTCTGATATTTTTCACACTCCCGGATCAGGAAAATGGGATATTTTCACACTCCCAGGGTCAGGAAAATTGGATTTTTTCACACTCCCGTGGTCAGGAAAATTGGATATTTTCATACTCCTGGGGTCAGGAAAATCGCATTTTTCAGACTCCCGGGGTCAGGAAAATCGCATTTTTCATACTCCCAGGGTCAGGAAAATCCAACTTTTTTTCAAATTCCCAGTGTTAGGAAAATCACACTTTTCACACTCCCGGGGTCAGGAAAATTTGATTTTTTCACACTCCCGGGGTCAAGAAAATCACATTTTTTCACACTCCCGGGGTCAGGAAATTTTAATTTTTTTCACACTCCCGGTGTTAGGAAAATCACATTTTTCACACTCCCGGGGTCAGTTAATTCTAATTTTTTTTCACACTCCCGGGGTCAGGAAAATTGGTTTTTTTCCACACTCCCGGGGTCAGGAAAATCACATTTTTCACACTCCCGGGGTCAGGAAAATTGGATTTTTTCACACTCCTGGAGTCAGGAGAATTTAATTTTTTCACACTCCCGGGGTCAAGAAAATCACTTTTTTTTCACTCTCCCGGGGTCAGGAAATTCTAATTTTTTTCACACTCCCGGGGTCAGGAAAATTGGTTTTTTTTCACACTCCCGGGGTCAGGAAAATTGGATTTTTTTTCACACTCCCAGAGTCAGGAAAATTGTTTTTTTTTCACACTCCCGGGGTCAAGAAAATCACATTTTTTTACACTCCCGGAGTCCAGAAAATTGGTTTTTTTCACACTCCCGGGGTCAAGAAAATCACATTTTTTCACACTCCCGGGGTCAAGAAAATCACACTTTTTCACACTCCCGGGGTCAGGAAAATTGGATATTTTCATACTCCCGGGTTCAGGAAAATCGCATTTTTCAGACTCCCGGGGTCAGGAAAATCGCATTTTTCATACTCCCAGCGTCAGGAAAATCCAACTTTTTTTCAAATTCCCAGTGTTAGGAAAATCACACTTTTCACACTCCCGGGGTCAGGAAAATTTGATTTTTTCACACTCCCGGGGTCAAGAAAATCACATTTTTTCACACTCCCGGGGTCAGGAAATTCTAATTTTTTTCACACTCCAGGTGTTAGGAAAATCAC
Source organism: Bradypodion ventrale (assembly GCA_035047345.1). Classification (NCBI taxonomy): domain Eukaryota; kingdom Metazoa; phylum Chordata; class Lepidosauria; order Squamata; family Chamaeleonidae; genus Bradypodion; species Bradypodion ventrale. The sequence continues at coordinate 113,339,253 of JAWDJE010000005.1, read as the reverse complement.
ATTTTTCACACTCCTGGGGTCAGGAAATTCTAATTTTTTTTCACACTCCCGGGGTCAGGAAAATTGGTTTTTTTTCACACTCCCGGGGTCAGGAAAATCACATTTTTCACACTCCCGGGGTCAGGGAAATTGGATTTTTTCACACTCCTGGGGTCAGGAGAATTTAATTTTTTCACACTCCCGGGGTCAAGAAAATCACTTTTTTTCACACTCCCGGGGTCAGGAAATTCTAATTTTTTTTCACACTCCCGGGGTCAGGAAAATTGGTTTTTTTTCACACTCCCGGGGTCAGGAAAATTGGATTTTTTTCACACTCCCAGAGTCAGGAAAATTGTTTTTTTTTCACACTCCCTGGGTCAAGAAAATCACATTTTTTTACACTCCCGGAGTCCGGAAAATTGGTTTTTTTCACACTCCCGGGGTCAAGAAAATCACATTTTTTCACACTCCCGGGGTCAAGAAAATCACATTTTTTCACACTCCCGGGATCAGGTGATTCTGATTTTTTCACACTCCCGGGGTCAGGAAAATTGGATTTTTTCACACTCCCGGGGTCAGGAAATTCTGATTTTTTTCAAATTCCCGGTGTTAGGAAAATCACACTTTTCACACACCCGGGGTCAGGAAAATTTGATTATTTCACACTCCCAGGGTCAAGAAAATCAAATTGTTTCACACTCCCGGGGTCAGGAAAATCACATTTTTCACACTCCCGGGGTCAGGAAATTTGGATTTTTTCACACTCCCGGGGTCAGGAGAATTTAATTTTTTTCACACTTCCGGAGCCAAGAAAATCACCTTTTTTCACACTCCCGGGGTCAGGAAAATTGGTTTTTTTTCACACTCCCGGGGTCAAGAAAGTCACATTTTTCACACTCCCGGGGTCAGGAAAATTGGATTTTTTTTCACACTCCCGGGGTGAGGAAAATTGGTTTTTTTTTTCACACTCCCGGGGTCAAGAAAATCACATTTTTTCACACTCCCGGGGTCAGGAGATTCTGATTTTTTTCACACACCCATTGTTAGGGAAATCACATTTTTCACACTCCCGGGGTCAGGAAATTCTGATTTTTTTCATATTCCCGGGGTCAGGAAAATTGGATTTTTTTCACACTCCCGGGGTCGAGAAAATCACATTTTTTCACACTCCCGGGGTCAGGAAATTTGGATTTTTTCACACTCCCGGGGTCAGGAAAATTGGTTTTTTTTTCACACTCCCGGTGTTAGGAAAATCACATTTTTCACACTCCCGGGGTCAGGAAATTTGGATTTTTTCACACTCCCGGGGTCAGGAGAATTTAATTTTTTTCACACTTCCGGGGCCAAGAAAATCACCTTTTTTCACACTCCCGGGGTCAGGAAATTCTAATTTTTTTCACACTCCCCGGGTCAGGAAAATTGGTTTTTTTTCACACTCCCGGGGTCAAGAAAGTCACATTTTTCACACTCCCGGGGTCAGGAGAATTTAATTTTTTTCACACTCCCGGGGTCAAGAAAATCACATTTTTTCACACTCCCGGGGTCAGGAAATTCTGATATTTTTCACACTCCCGGATCAGGAAAATGGGATATTTTCACACTCCCAGGGTCAGGAAAATTGGATTTTTTCACACTCCCGTGGTCAGGAAAATTGGATATTATCATACTCCTGGGGTCAGGAAAATCGCATTTTTCAGACTCCCGGGGTCAGGAAAATCGCATTTTTCATACTCCCAGGGTCAGGAAAATCCAACTTTTTTTCAAATTCCCAGTGTTAGGAAAATCACACTTTTCACACTCCCGGGGTCAGGAAAATTTGATTTTTTCACACTCCCGGGGTCAAGAAAATCACATTTTTTCACACTCCCGGAGTCAGGAAAATTGGTGTTTTTCACACTCCCGGTGTTAGGAAAATCACATTATGCACACTCCCGGGGACAGGAAAATTGGATTTTTTCACACTCCCGGGGTCAGGAAATTCTGATATTTTTCACACTCCCGGGGTTAGGAAAATCAGATTTTTTTCATACTCCCGGGGTCAGGAAAATTGGGTTTTTTTCACACTCCCGGGGTCATGAAAATTGGATTTTTTCACACTCCCGGGGTCAGGAGAATTTAATTTTTTTCACACTCCCGGGGTCAGGAAATTCTGATATTTTTCACACTCCCGGGTCAGGAAAATGGGATATTTTCACACTCCCAGGGTCAGGAAAATTGGATTTTTTCACACTCCCGTGGTCAGGAAAATTGGATATTTTCATACTCCTGGGGTCAGGAAAATCGCATTTTTCAGACTCCCGGGGTCAGGAAAATCGCATTTTTCATACTCCCAGGGTCAGGAAAATCCAACTTTTTTTCAAATTCCCAGTGTTAGTAAAATCACACTTTTCACACTCCCGGGGTCAGGAAAATTTGATTTTTTCACACTCCCGGGGTCAAGAAAATCACATTTTTTCACACTCCCGGGGTCAGGAAATTCTAATTTTTTTCACACTCCCGGTGTTAGGAAAATCACATTTTTCACACTCCCGGGGTCAGGAAAATTGGATTTTTTCACACTCCCGGGGTCAGGAGAATTTAATTTTTTTCACACTCCCGGGGTCAAGAAAATCACATTTTTTCACACTCCCGGGGTCAGGTGATTCTGATTTTTTCACACTCCCGGGGTCAGGAAAATTGGATTTTTTCACACTCCCGGGGTCAGGAGAATTTAATTTTTTTCACACTCCCGGGGTCAAGAAAATCACATTTTTTCACACTCCCGGGGTCAGGATATTCTGATATTTTTCACACTCCCGGGTCAGGAAAATGGGATATTTTCACACTCCCGGGGTCAGGAAAATTGGATTTTTTCACACTCCCGTGGTCAGGAAAATTGGATATTTTCATACTCCCGGGGTCAGGAAAATCGCATTTTTCAGACTCCCGGGGTCAGGAAAATCGCATTTTTCATACTCCCAGCGTCAGGAAAATCCAACTTTTTTTCAAATTCCCGGTGTTATTAAAATCACACTTTTCACACTCCCGGGGTCAGGCAAATTTGATTTTTTCACACTCCCAGGGTCAAGAAAATCAAATTTTTTCACACTCCCGGGGTCAGGAAATTCTAATTTTTTTCACACTCCCGGTGTTAGGAAAATCACATTTTTCACACTCCCGGGGTCAGGAAATTTGGATTTTTTCACACTCCCGGGGTCAGGAGAATTTAATTTTTTTCACACTTTCGGGGCCAAGAAAATCACCTTTTTTCACACTCCCGGGGTCAGGAAATTCTAATTTTTTTCACACTCCCCGGGTCAGGAAAATTGGTTTTTTTTCACACTCCCGGGGTCAAGAAAGTCACATTTTTCACACTCCCGGGGTCAGGAGAATTTAATTTTTTTCACACTCCCGGGGTCAAGAAAATCACATTTTTTCACACTCCCGGGGTCAGGAAATTCTGATATTTTTCACACTCCCGGATCAGGAAAATGGGATATTTTCACACTCCCAGGGTCAGGAAAATTGGATTTTTTCACACTCCCGTGGTCAGGAAAATTGGATATTTTCATACTCCTGGGGTCAGGAAAATCGCATTTTTCAGACTCCCGGGGTCAGGAAAATCGCATTTTTCATACTCCCAGGGTCAGGAAAATCCAACTTTTTTTCAAATTCCCAGTGTTAGGAAAATCACACTTTTCACACTCCCGGGGTCAGGAAAATTTGATTTTTTCACACTCCCGGGGTCAAGAAAATCACATTTTTTCACACTCCCGGGGTCAGGAAATTTTAATTTTTTTCACACTCCCGGTGTTAGGAAAATCACATTTTTCACACTCCCGGGGTCAGTTAATTCTAATTTTTTTTCACACTCCCGGGGTCAGGAAAATTGGTTTTTTTCCACACTCCCGGGGTCAGGAAAATCACATTTTTCACACTCCCGGGGTCAGGAAAATTGGATTTTTTCACACTCCTGGAGTCAGGAGAATTTAATTTTTTCACACTCCCGGGGTCAAGAAAATCACTTTTTTTTCACTCTCCCGGGGTCAGGAAATTCTAATTTTTTTCACACTCCCGGGGTCAGGAAAATTGGTTTTTTTTCACACTCCCGGGGTCAGGAAAATTGGATTTTTTTTCACACTCCCAGAGTCAGGAAAATTGTTTTTTTTTCACACTCCCGGGGTCAAGAAAATCACATTTTTTTACACTCCCGGAGTCCAGAAAATTGGTTTTTTTCACACTCCCGGGGTCAAGAAAATCACATTTTTTCACACTCCCGGGGTCAAGAAAATCACACTTTTTCACACTCCCGGGGTCAGGAAAATTGGATATTTTCATACTCCCGGGTTCAGGAAAATCGCATTTTTCAGACTCCCGGGGTCAGGAAAATCGCATTTTTCATACTCCCAGCGTCAGGAAAATCCAACTTTTTTTCAAATTCCCAGTGTTAGGAAAATCACACTTTTCACACTCCCGGGGTCAGGAAAATTTGATTTTTTCACACTCCCGGGGTCAAGAAAATCACATTTTTTCACACTCCCGGGGTCAGGAAATTCTAATTTTTTTCACACTCCAGGTGTTAGGAAAATCACATTTTTCACACTCCTGGGGTCAGGAAATTCTAATTTTTTTTCACACTCCCGGGGTCAGGAAAATTGGTTTTTTTTCACACTCCCGGGGTCAGGAAAATCACATTTTTCACACTCCCGGGGTCAGGGAAATTGGATTTTTTCACACTCCTGGGGTCAGGAGAATTTAATTTTTTCACACTCCCGGGGTCAAGAAAATCACTTTTTTTCACACTCCCGGGGTCAGGAAATTCTAATTTTTTTTCACACTCCCGGGGTCAGGAAAATTGGTTTTTTTTCACACTCCCGGGGTCAGGAAAATTGGATTTTTTTCACACTCCCAGAGTCAGGAAAATTGTTTTTTTTTCACACTCCCTGGGTCAAGAAAATCACATTTTTTTACACTCCCGGAGTCCGGAAAATTGGTTTTTTTCACACTCCCGGGGTCAAGAAAATCACATTTTTTCACACTCCCGGGGTCAAGAAAATCACATTTTTTCACACTCCCGGGATCAGGTGATTCTGATTTTTTCACACTCCCGGGGTCAGGAAAATTGGATTTTTTCACACTCCCGGGGTCAGGAAATTCTGATTTTTTTCAAATTCCCGGTGTTAGGAAAATCACACTTTTCACACACCCGGGGTCAGGAAAATTTGATTATTTCACACTCCCAGGGTCAAGAAAATCAAATTGTTTCACACTCCCGGGGTCAGGAAAATCACATTTTTCACACTCCCGGGGTCAGGAAATTTGGATTTTTTCACACTCCCGGGGTCAGGAGAATTTAATTTTTTTCACACTTCCGGAGCCAAGAAAATCACCTTTTTTCACACTCCCGGGGTCAGGAAAATTGGTTTTTTTTCACACTCCCGGGGTCAAGAAAGTCACATTTTTCACACTCCCGGGGTCAGGAAAATTGGATTTTTTTTCACACTCCCGGGGTGAGGAAAATTGGTTTTTTTTTTCACACTCCCGGGGTCAAGAAAATCACATTTTTTCACACTCCCGGGGTCAGGAGATTCTGATTTTTTTCACACACCCATTGTTAGGGAAATCACATTTTTCACACTCCCGGGGTCAGGAAATTCTGATTTTTTTCATATTCCCGGGGTCAGGAAAATTGGATTTTTTTCACACTCCCGGGGTCGAGAAAATCACATTTTTTCACACTCCCGGGGTCAGGAAATTTGGATTTTTTCACACTCCCGGGGTCAGGAAAATTGGTTTTTTTTTCACACTCCCGGTGTTAGGAAAATCACATTTTTCACACTCCCGGGGTCAGGAAATTTGGATTTTTTCACACTCCCGGGGTCAGGAGAATTTAATTTTTTTCACACTTCCGGGGCCAAGAAAATCACCTTTTTTCACACTCCCGGGGTCAGGAAATTCTAATTTTTTTCACACTCCCCGGGTCAGGAAAATTGGTTTTTTTTCACACTCCCGGGGTCAAGAAAGTCACATTTTTCACACTCCCGGGGTCAGGAGAATTTAATTTTTTTCACACTCCCGGGGTCAAGAAAATCACATTTTTTCACACTCCCGGGGTCAGGAAATTCTGATATTTTTCACACTCCCGGATCAGGAAAATGGGATATTTTCACACTCCCAGGGTCAGGAAAATTGGATTTTTTCACACTCCCGTGGTCAGGAAAATTGGATATTATCATACTCCTGGGGTCAGGAAAATCGCATTTTTCAGACTCCCGGGGTCAGGAAAATCGCATTTTTCATACTCCCAGGGTCAGGAAAATCCAACTTTTTTTCAAATTCCCAGTGTTAGGAAAATCACACTTTTCACACTCCCGGGGTCAGGAAAATTTGATTTTTTCACACTCCCGGGGTCAAGAAAATCACATTTTTTCACACTCCCGGAGTCAGGAAAATTGGTGTTTTTCACACTCCCGGTGTTAGGAAAATCACATTATGCACACTCCCGGGGACAGGAAAATTGGATTTTTTCACACTCCCGGGGTCAGGAAATTCTGATATTTTTCACACTCCCGGGGTTAGGAAAATCAGATTTTTTTCATACTCCCGGGGTCAGGAAAATTGGGTTTTTTTCACACTCCCGGGGTCATGAAAATTGGATTTTTTCACACTCCCGGGGTCAGGAGAATTTAATTTTTTTCACACTCCCGGGGTCAGGAAATTCTGATATTTTTCACACTCCCGGGTCAGGAAAATGGGATATTTTCACACTCCCAGGGTCAGGAAAATTGGATTTTTTCACACTCCCGTGGTCAGGAAAATTGGATATTTTCATACTCCTGGGGTCAGGAAAATCGCATTTTTCAGACTCCCGGGGTCAGGAAAATCGCATTTTTCATACTCCCAGGGTCAGGAAAATCCAACTTTTTTTCAAATTCCCAGTGTTAGTAAAATCACACTTTTCACACTCCCGGGGTCAGGAAAATTTGATTTTTTCACACTCCCGGGGTCAAGAAAATCACATTTTTTCACACTCCCGGGGTCAGGAAATTCTAATTTTTTTCACACTCCCGGTGTTAGGAAAATCACATTTTTCACACTCCCGGGGTCAGGAAAATTGGATTTTTTCACACTCCCGGGGTCAGGAGAATTTAATTTTTTTCACACTCCCGGGGTCAAGAAAATCACATTTTTTCACACTCCCGGGGTCAGGTGATTCTGATTTTTTCACACTCCCGGGGTCAGGAAAATTGGATTTTTTCACACTCCCGGGGTCAGGAGAATTTAATTTTTTTCACACTCCCGGGGTCAAGAAAATCACATTTTTTCACACTCCCGGGGTCAGGATATTCTGATATTTTTCACACTCCCGGGTCAGGAAAATGGGATATTTTCACACTCCCGGGGTCAGGAAAATTGGATTTTTTCACACTCCCGTGGTCAGGAAAATTGGATATTTTCATACTCCCGGGGTCAGGAAAATCGCATTTTTCAGACTCCCGGGGTCAGGAAAATCGCATTTTTCATACTCCCAGCGTCAGGAAAATCCAACTTTTTTTCAAATTCCCGGTGTTATTAAAATCACACTTTTCACACTCCCGGGGTCAGGCAAATTTGATTTTTTCACACTCCCAGGGTCAAGAAAATCAAATTTTTTCACACTCCCGGGGTCAGGAAATTCTAATTTTTTTCACACTCCCGGTGTTAGGAAAATCACATTTTTCACACTCCCGGGGTCAGGAAATTTGGATTTTTTCACACTCCCGGGGTCAGGAGAATTTAATTTTTTTCACACTTTCGGGGCCAAGAAAATCACCTTTTTTCACACTCCCGGGGTCAGGAAATTCTAATTTTTTTCACACTCCCCGGGTCAGGAAAATTGGTTTTTTTTCACACTCCCGGGGTCAAGAAAGTCACATTTTTCACACTCCCGGGGTCAGGAGAATTTAATTTTTTTCACACTCCCGGGGTCAAGAAAATCACATTTTTTCACACTCCCGGGGTCAGGAAATTCTGATATTTTTCACACTCCCGGATCAGGAAAATGGGATATTTTCACACTCCCAGGGTCAGGAAAATTGGATTTTTTCACACTCCCGTGGTCAGGAAAATTGGATATTTTCATACTCCTGGGGTCAGGAAAATCGCATTTTTCAGACTCCCGGGGTCAGGAAAATCGCATTTTTCATACTCCCAGGGTCAGGAAAATCCAACTTTTTTTCAAATTCCCAGTGTTAGGAAAATCACACTTTTCACACTCCCGGGGTCAGGAAAATTTGATTTTTTCACACTCCCGGGGTCAAGAAAATCACATTTTTTCACACTCCCGGGGTCAGGAAATTTTAATTTTTTTCACACTCCCGGTGTTAGGAAAATCACATTTTTCACACTCCCGGGGTCAGTTAATTCTAATTTTTTTTCACACTCCCGGGGTCAGGAAAATTGGTTTTTTTCCACACTCCCGGGGTCAGGAAAATCACATTTTTCACACTCCCGGGGTCAGGAAAATTGGATTTTTTCACACTCCTGGAGTCAGGAGAATTTAATTTTTTCACACTCCCGGGGTCAAGAAAATCACTTTTTTTTCACTCTCCCGGGGTCAGGAAATTCTAATTTTTTTCACACTCCCGGGGTCAGGAAAATTGGTTTTTTTTCACACTCCCGGGGTCAGGAAAATTGGATTTTTTTTCACACTCCCAGAGTCAGGAAAATTGTTTTTTTTTCACACTCCCGGGGTCAAGAAAATCACATTTTTTTACACTCCCGGAGTCCAGAAAATTGGTTTTTTTCACACTCCCGGGGTCAAGAAAATCACATTTTTTCACACTCCCGGGGTCAAGAAAATCACACTTTTTCACACTCCCGGGGTCAGGAAAATTGGATATTTTCATACTCCCGGGTTCAGGAAAATCGCATTTTTCAGACTCCCGGGGTCAGGAAAATCGCATTTTTCATACTCCCAGCGTCAGGAAAATCCAACTTTTTTTCAAATTCCCAGTGTTAGGAAAATCACACTTTTCACACTCCCGGGGTCAGGAAAATTTGATTTTTTCACACTCCCGGGGTCAAGAAAATCACATTTTTTCACACTCCCGGGGTCAGGAAATTCTAATTTTTTTCACACTCCAGGTGTTAGGAAAATCACATTTTTCACACTCCTGGGGTCAGGAAATTCTAATTTTTTTTCACACTCCCGGGGTCAGGAAAATTGGTTTTTTTTCACACTCCCGGGGTCAGGAAAATCACATTTTTCACACTCCCGGGGTCAGGGAAATTGGATTTTTTCACACTCCTGGGGTCAGGAGAATTTAATTTTTTCACACTCCCGGGGTCAAGAAAATCACTTTTTTTCACACTCCCGGGGTCAGGAAATTCTAATTTTTTTTCACACTCCCGGGGTCAGGAAAATTGGTTTTTTTTCACACTCCCGGGGTCAGGAAAATTGGATTTTTTTCACACTCCCAGAGTCAGGAAAATTGTTTTTTTTTCACACTCCCTGGGTCAAGAAAATCACATTTTTTTACACTCCCGGAGTCCGGAAAATTGGTTTTTTTCACACTCCCGGGGTCAAGAAAATCACATTTTTTCACACTCCCGGGGTCAAGAAAATCACATTTTTTCACACTCCCGGGATCAGGTGATTCTGATTTTTTCACACTCCCGGGGTCAGGAAAATTGGATTTTTTCACACTCCCGGGGTCAGGAAATTCTGATTTTTTTCAAATTCCCGGTGTTAGGAAAATCACACTTTTCACACACCCGGGGTCAGGAAAATTTGATTATTTCACACTCCCAGGGTCAAGAAAATCAAATTGTTTCACACTCCCGGGGTCAGGAAAATCACATTTTTCACACTCCCGGGGTCAGGAAATTTGGATTTTTTCACACTCCCGGGGTCAGGAGAATTTAATTTTTTTCACACTTCCGGAGCCAAGAAAATCACCTTTTTTCACACTCCCGGGGTCAGGAAAATTGGTTTTTTTTCACACTCCCGGGGTCAAGAAAGTCACATTTTTCACACTCCCGGGGTCAGGAAAATTGGATTTTTTTTCACACTCCCGGGGTGAGGAAAATTGGTTTTTTTTTTCACACTCCCGGGGTCAAGAAAATCACATTTTTTCACACTCCCGGGGTCAGGAGATTCTGATTTTTTTCACACACCCATTGTTAGGGAAATCACATTTTTCACACTCCCGGGGTCAGGAAATTCTGATTTTTTTCATATTCCCGGGGTCAGGAAAATTGGATTTTTTTCACACTCCCGGGGTCGAGAAAATCACATTTTTTCACACTCCCGGGGTCAGGAAATTTGGATTTTTTCACACTCCCGGGGTCAGGAAAATTGGTTTTTTTTTCACACTCCCGGTGTTAGGAAAATCACATTTTTCACACTCCCGGGGTCAGGAAATTTGGATTTTTTCACACTCCCGGGGTCAGGAGAATTTAATTTTTTTCACACTTCCGGGGCCAAGAAAATCACCTTTTTTCACACTCCCGGGGTCAGGAAATTCTAATTTTTTTCACACTCCCCGGGTCAGGAAAATTGGTTTTTTTTCACACTCCCGGGGTCAAGAAAGTCACATTTTTCACACTCCCGGGGTCAGGAGAATTTAATTTTTTTCACACTCCCGGGGTCAAGAAAATCACATTTTTTCACACTCCCGGGGTCAGGAAATTCTGATATTTTTCACACTCCCGGATCAGGAAAATGGGATATTTTCACACTCCCAGGGTCAGGAAAATTGGATTTTTTCACACTCCCGTGGTCAGGAAAATTGGATATTATCATACTCCTGGGGTCAGGAAAATCGCATTTTTCAGACTCCCGGGGTCAGGAAAATCGCATTTTTCATACTCCCAGGGTCAGGAAAATCCAACTTTTTTTCAAATTCCCAGTGTTAGGAAAATCACACTTTTCACACTCCCGGGGTCAGGAAAAATTGATTTTTTCACACTCCCGGGGTCAAGAAAATCACATTTTTTCACACTCCCGGGGTCAGGAAATTTTAATTTTTTTCACACTCCCGGTGTTAGGAAAATCACATTTTTCACACTCCCGGGGTCAGGGAAATTGGATTTTTTCACACTCCTGGGGTCAGGAGAATTTAATTTTTTCACACTCCCGGGGTCAAGAAAATCACTTTTTTTCACACTCCCGGGGTCAGGAAATTCTAATTTTTTTTCACACTCCCGGGGTCAGGAAAATTGGTTTTTTTTCACACTCCCGGGGTCAGGAAAATTGGATTTTTTTCACACTCCCAGAGTCAGGAAAATTGTTTTTTTTCACACTCCCTGGGTCAAGAAAATCACATTTTTTTACACTCCCGGAGTCCGGAAAATTGGTTTTTTTCACACTCCCGGGGTCAAGAAAATCACATTTTTTCACACTCCCGGGGTCAAGAAAATCACATTTTTTCACACTCCCGGGATCAGGTGATTCTGATTTTTTCACACTCCCGGGGTCAGGAAAATTGGATTTTTTCACACTCCCGGGGTCAGGAAATTCTGATTTTTTTCAAATTCCCGGTGTTAGGAAAATCACACTTTTCACACACCCGGGGTCAGGAAAATTTGATTATTTCACACTCCCAGGGTCAAGAAAATCAAATTGTTTCACACTCCCGGGGTCAGGAAAATCACATTTTTCACACTCCCGGGGTCAGGAAATTTGGATTTTTTCACACTCCCGGGGTCAGGAGAATTTAATTTTTTTCACACTTCCGGAGCCAAGAAAATCACCTTTTTTCACACTCCCGGGGTCAGGAAAATTGGTTTTTTTTCACACTCCCGGGGTCAAGAAAGTCACATTTTTCACACTCCCGGGGTCAGGAAAATTGGATTTTTTTCACACTCCCGGGGTGAGGAAAATTGGTTTTTTTTTCACACTCCCGGGGTCAAGAAAATCACATTTTTTCACACTCCCGGGGTCAGGAGATTCTGATTTTTTTCACACACCCATTGTTAGGGAAATCACATTTTTCACACTCCCGGGGTCAGGAAATTCTGATTTTTTTCATATTCCCGGGGTCAGGAAAATTGGATTTTTTTCACACTCCCGGGGTCGAGAAAATCACATTTTTTCACACTCCCGGGGTCAGGAAATTTGGATTTTTTCACACTCCCGGGGTCAGGAAAATTGGTTTTTTTTTCACACTCCCGGTGTTAGGAAAATCACATTTTTCACACTCCCGGGGTCAGGAAATTTGGATTTTTTCACACTCCCGGGGTCAGGAGAATTTAATTTTTTTCACACTTCCGGGGCCAAGAAAATCACCTTTTTTCACACTCCCGGGGTCAGGAAATTCTAATTTTTTTCACACTCCCCGGGTCAGGAAAATTGGTTTTTTTTCACACTCCCGGGGTCAAGAAAGTCACATTTTTCACACTCCCGGGGTCAGGAGAATTTAATTTTTTTCACACTCCCGGGGTCAAGAAAATCACATTTTTTCACACTCCCGGGGTCAGGAAATTCTGATATTTTTCACACTCCCGGATCAGGAAAATGGGATATTTTCACACTCCCAGGGTCAGGAAAATTGGATTTTTTCACACTCCCGTGGTCAGGAAAATTGGATATTATCATACTCCTGGGGTCAGGAAAATCGCATTTTTCAGACTCCCGGGGTCAGGAAAATCGCATTTTTCATACTCCCAGGGTCAGGAAAATCCAACTTTTTTTCAAATTCCCAGTGTTAGGAAAATCACACTTTTCACACTCCCGGGGTCAGGAAAATTTGATTTTTTCACACTCCCGGGGTCAAGAAAATCACATTTTTTCACACTCCCGGGGTCAGGAAATTTTAATTTTTTTCACACTCCCGGTGTTAGGAAAATCACATTTTTCACACTCCCGGGGTCAGGAAAATTGGTTTTTTTCCACACTCCCGGGGTCAGGAAAATCACATTTTTCACACTCCCGGGGTCAGGAAAATTGGATTTTTTCACACTCCTGGGGTCAGGAGAATTTAATTTTTTCACACTCCCGGGGTCAAGAAAATCACTTTTTTTCACTCTCCCGGGGTCAGGAAATTCTAATTTTTTTCACACTCCCGGGGTCAGGAAAATTGGTTTTTTTTCACACTCCCGGGGTCAGGAAAATTGGATTTTTTTTCACACTCCCAGAGTCAGGAAAATTGTTTTTTTTTCACACTCCCGGGGACAAGAAAATCACATTTTTTTACACTCCCGGAGTCCGGAAAATTGGTTTTTTTCACACTCCCGGGGTCAAGAAAATCACATTTTTTCACACTCCCGGGGTCAAGAAAATCACATTTTTTCACACTCCAGGGGTCAGGTGATTCTGATTTTTTCACACTCCCGGGGTCAGGAAAATTGGATTTTTTCACACTCCCGGGGTCAGGAGAATTTAATTTTTTTCACACTCCCGGGGTCAAGAAAATCACATTTTTTCACACTCCCGGGGTCAGGAAATTCTGATATTTTTCACACTCCCGGGTCAGGAAAATGGGATATTTTCACACTCCCGGGGTCAGGAAAATTGGATTTTTTCACACTCCCGTGGTCAGGAAAATTGGATATTTTCATACTCCCGGGGTCAGGAAAATCGCATTTTTCAGACTCCCGGGGTCAGGAAAATCGCATTTTTCATACTCCCAGCGTCAGGAAAATCCAACTTTTTTTCAAATTCCCAGTGTTAGGAAAATCACACTTTTCACACTCCCGGGGTCAGGAAAATTTGATTTTTTCACACTCCCGGGGTCAAGAAAATCACATTTTTTCACACTCCCGGGGTCAGGAAATTCTAATTTTTTTCACACTCCCGGTGTTAGGAAAATCACATTTTTCACACTCCCGGGGTCAGGAAATTCTAATTTTTTTTCACACTCCCGGGGTCAGGAAAATTGGTTTTTTTTTCACACTCCCGGGGTCAGGAAAATCACATTTTTCACACTCCCGGGGTCAGGGAAATTGGATTTTTTCACACTCCTGGGGTCAGGAGAATTTAATTTTTTCACACTCCCGGGGTCAAGAAAATCACTTTTTTTCACACTCCCGGGGTCAGGAAATTCTAATTTTTTTCACACTCCCGGGGTCAGGAAAATTGGTTTTTTTTCACACTCCCGGGGTCAGGAAAATTGGATTTTTTTTCACACTCCCAGAGTCAGGAAAATTGTTTTTTTTTCACACTCCCGGGGTCAAGAAAATCACATTTTTTTACACTCCCGGAGTCCGGAAAATTGGTTTTTTTCACACTCCCGGGGTCAAGAAAATCACATTTTTTCACACTCCCGGGGTCAAGAAAATCACATTTTTTCACACTCCCGGGATCAGGTGATTCTGATTTTTTCACACTCCCGGGGTCAGGAAAATTGGATTTTTTCACACTCCCAGGGTCAAGAAAATCAAATTGTTTCACACTCCCGGGGTCAGGAAAATCACATTTTTCACACTCCCGGGGTCAGGAAATTTGGATTTTTTCACACTCCCGGGGTCAGGAGAATTTAATTTTTTTCACACTTCCGGAGCCAAGAAAATCACCTTTTTTCACACTCCCGGGGTCAGGAAATTCTAATTTTTTTCACACTCCCGGGGTCAGGAAAATTGGTTTTTTTTCACACTCCCGGGGTCAGGAAAATTGGATTTTTTTTCACACTCCCAGAGTCAGGAAAATTGTTTTTTTTTCACACTCCCGGGGTCAAGAAAATCACATTTTTTTACACTCCCGGAGTCCGGAAAATTGGTTTTTTTCACACTCCCGGGGTCAAGAAAATCACATTTTTTCACACTCCCGGGGTCAAGAAAATCACATTTTTTCACACTCCCGGGATCAGGTGATTCTGATTTTTTCACACTCCCGGGGTCAGGAAAATTGGATTTTTTCACACTCCCGGGGTCAGGAAATTCTGATTTTTTTCAAATTCCCGGTGTTAGGAAAATCACACTTTTCACACACCCGGGGTCAGGAAAATTTGATTATTTCACACTCCCAGGGTCAAGAAAATCAAATTGTTTCACACTCCCGGGGTCAGGAAAATCACATTTTTCACACTCCCGGGGTCAGGAAATTTGGATTTTTTCACACTCCCGGGGTCAGGAGAATTTAATTTTTTTCACACTTCCGGAGCCAAGAAAATCACCTTTTTTCACACTCCCGGGGTCAGGAAAATTGGATTTTTTCACACTCCCGTGGTCAGGAAAATTGGATATTTTCATACTCCCGGGGTCAGGAAAATCGCATTTTTCAGACTCCCGGGGTCAGGAAAATCGCATTTTTCATACTCCCAGCGTCAGGAAAATCCAACTTTTTTTCAAATTCCCAGTGTTAGGAAAATCACACTTTTCACACTCCCGGGGTCAGGAAAATTTGATTTTTTCACACTCCCGGGGTCAAGAAAATCACATTTTTTCACACTCCCGGGGTCAGGAAATTCTAATTTTTTTCACACTCCCGGTGTTAGGAAAATCACATTTTTCACACTCCCGGGGTCAGGAAATTCTAATTTTTTTTCACACTCCCGGGGTCAGGAAAATTGGTTTTTTTTTCACACTCCCGGGGTCAGGAAAATCACATTTTTCACACTCCCGGGGTCAGGGAAATTGGATTTTTTCACACTCCTGGGGTCAGGAGAATTTAATTTTTTCACACTCCCGGGGTCAAGAAAATCACTTTTTTTCACACTCCCGGGGTCAGGAAATTCTAATTTTTTTCACACTCCCGGGGTCAGGAAAATTGGTTTTTTTTCACACTCCCGGGGTCAGGAAAATTGGATTTTTTTTCACACTCCCAGAGTCAGGAAAATTGTTTTTTTTTCACACTCCCGGGGTCAAGAAAATCACATTTTTTTACACTCCCGGAGTCCGGAAAATTGGTTTTTTTCACACTCCCGGGGTCAAGAAAATCACATTTTTTCACACTCCCGGGGTCAAGAAAATCACATTTTTTCACACTCCCGGGATCAGGTGATTCTGATTTTTTCACACTCCCGGGGTCAGGAAAATTGGATTTTTTCACACTCCCGGGGTCAGGAAATTCTGATTTTTTTCAAATTCCCGGTGTTAGGAAAATCACACTTTTCACACACCCGGGGTCAGGAAAATTTGATTATTTCACACTCCCAGGGTCAAGAAAATCAAATTGTTTCACACTCCCGGGGTCAGGAAAATCACATTTTTCACACTCCCGGGGTCAGGAAATTTGGATTTTTTCACACTCCCGGGGTCAGGAGAATTTAATTTTTTTCACACTTCCGGAGCCAAGAAAATCACCTTTTTTCACACTCCCGGGGTCAGGAAATTCTAATTTTTTTCACACTCCCGGGGTCAGGAAAATTGGTTTTTTTTCACACTCCCGGGGTCAAGAAAGTCACATTTTTCACACTCCCGGGGTCAGGAAAATTGGATTTTTTTTCACACTCCCGGGGTGAGGAAAATTGGTTTTTTTTTCACACTCCCGGGGTCAAGAAAATCACATTTTCTCACACTCCCGGGGTCAGGAGATTCTGATTTTTTTCACACACCCATTGTTAGGGAAATCACATTTTTCACACTCCCGGGGTCAGGAAATTCTGATTTTTTTCATATTCCCGGGGTCGGGAAAATTGGATTTTTTTCACACTCCCGGGGTCAAGAAAATCACATTTTTTCACACTCCCGGGGTCAGGAAATTTGGATTTTTTCACACTCCCGGGGTCAGGAGAATTTAATTTTTTTCACACATCCGGGGCCAAGAAAATCACCTTTTTTCACACTCCCGGGGTCAGGAAATTCTAATTTTTTTCACACTCCCGGGGTCAGGAAAATTGGTTTTTTTTTCACACTCCCGGTGTTAGGAAATCACATTTTTCACACTCCCGGGGTCAGGAAATTTTGATTTTTTCACACTCCCAGGGTCAAGAAAATCACATTTTTTCACACTCCCGGGGTCAAGAAAATCACATTTTTTCACCCTCCCGGGGTCAAGAAAATCACATTTTTTCATACTCCCGGGGTCAGGAAATTCTGTTTTTTTCACACTCCCGGTGTTAGGGAAATCACATTTTTCACACTCCCGGGGTCAGGAAAATCGGATATTTTCACACTCCCGGGGTCAGGAAAATCAGATTTTTTTCATACTCCCCGGGGTCAGGAAAATTGGATATTTTCATACTCCCGGGGTCAGGAAAATCGGATTTTTCATACTCCTGGGGTCAGGAAAATTGCATTTTTCATACTCCCGGGGTCAAGAAAAACCAAATTTTTTCACTTTCCCGGTGTTAGGAAAATAACATTTTTCACACTCCCGGGGTCAAGAAAATCACATTTTCTCACACTCCCGGGGTCAAGAAAATCACATTTTTTCACACTCCCTGGGTCAGGAAATTCTGATTTTTTTTCATACTCCCGGTGTTAGGGAAATCACATTTTTCTCACTCATTGGGTCAGGAAAATTGGATTTTTTCACACTCCCGGGTCAGGAAATTCTGATATTTTTCACACTCCCGGGGTCAGGAAAATCGGATATTTTCACACTCCCGGGGTCAGGAAAATCAGATTTTTTTCATACTCCCCGGGGTCAGGAAAATTGGATTTTTTTCACACACCCAGGGTCAGGAAAATTGGATATTTTCATACTCCCGGGGTCAGGAAAATCGGATTTTTCATACTCCTGGGGTCAGGAAAATTGCATTTTTCATACTCCCGGGGTCAAGAAAAACCAAATTTTTTCACTTTCCCGGTGTTAGGAAAATCACATTTTTCACACTCCCGGGGTCAAGAAAATCACATTTTCTCACACTCCCGGGGTCAAGAAAATCACATTTTTTCACACTCCCTGGGTCAGGAAATTCTGATTTTTTTTCATACTCCCGGTGTTAGGGAAATCACATTTTTCTCACTCATTGGGTCAGGAAAATTGGATTTTTTTCACACTCCCGGGTCAGGAAATTCTGATATTTTTCACACTCCCGGGGTCAGGAAAATCGGATATTTTCACACTCCCGGGGTCAGGAAAATTGGATTTTTTTCACACTCCTGGGTTCAGGAAAATTGCATTTTTCATACTCCCAGGGTCAGGAAAATCGCATTTTTCATACTCCCGGGGTCAGGAAATCCAAATTTTTTCACTTTCCCGGTGTTAGGAAAATCACATTTTTCACTCTCCCGGGGTCAGGAATATTGGGTTTTTTTCACACACCCGGTGTTAGGAAAATCACATTTTTCACACTCCCGGGGTCAGGAAAATAGGATTTTTTCACACTCCCGGGGTGAGGAAATACTGATATTTTTCACACTCCCGGGGTCAGGAAAATCGGATATTTTCACACTCCCGGGGTCAGGAAAATTGGATTTTTCTCACACTATTGGGTTCAGGAAAATTGGGGGTTTTTTCACACTCCCGGTGTTAGGAAAATCACATTTTTTCACACTCCCAGGGTCAGGAAATTCTGATATTTTTCACACTCCCGGGTCAGGAAAATCGGATATTTTCACACTCCCGGGTTCAGGAAAATCAGATTTTTTTCATACTCCTGGGGTCAGGAAAATTGGATTTTTTTCACACTCCCGGGGTCAAGAAAATCACATTTTTTCACACTCCCGGGGTCAGGAAAATTGGATTTTTTTCACACTCCCAGGGTGAGGAAAATTGGGTTTTTTTCACACTCCCGGGGTCAAGAAAATCACATTTTTTCACACTCCCAGGGTCAGGAAA
This sequence comes from Bradypodion ventrale, assembly GCA_035047345.1. Classification (NCBI taxonomy): domain Eukaryota; kingdom Metazoa; phylum Chordata; class Lepidosauria; order Squamata; family Chamaeleonidae; genus Bradypodion; species Bradypodion ventrale. Next base: position 113,320,649 of record JAWDJE010000005.1, on the reverse strand, counting down.
ATCAGATTTTTTTCATACTCCCGGGATCAGGAAAATTGGATTTTTTTCACACTCCCGGGGTCAGGAAAATTGGATATTTTCATACTCCCGGGGTCAGGAAAATCACATTTTTCAGACTCCCGGGGTCAGGAAAATCACATTTTTCATACTCCAGGGGTCAGGAAAATCCAGTTTTTTTCACATTCCCGGTGTTAGGAAATTCAGATTTTTCACACTCCCGGGGTCAGGAACATTGGGGTTTTTTTCACACTCCCGGGGTCAGGAAAATTGGATTTTTCTCACACTCCTGGGTTCAGGAAAATTGGTTTTTTTTTCACACTCCCTGGGTCAGGAAATTCTGATTTTTTTTCATACTCCCGGTGTTAGGGAAATCACATTTTTCTCACTCATTGGGTCAGGAAAATTGAATTTTTTCACACTCCCGGGTCAGGAAATTCTGATATTTTTCACACTCCCGGGGTCAGGAAAATCGGATATTTTCACACTCCCGGGGTCAGGAAAATTGGAGTTTTTTCACACTCCTGGGTTCAGGAAAATCGCATTTTTCATACTCCCAGGGTCAGGAAAATCGCATTTTTCATTCTCCCGGGGTCAGGAAATCCAAATTTTTTCACTTTCCCGGTGTTAGGAAAATCACATTTTTCACTCTCCCGGGATCAGGAATATTGATTTTTTTTAACACACCCGGTGTTAGGAAAATCACATTTTTCACACTCCCGGGGTCAGGAAAATAGGATTTTTTCACACTCCCGGGGTGAGGAAATACTGATATTTTTCACAGTCCAGGGGTCAGGAAAATCGGATATTTTCACACTCCCGGGGTCAGGCAAATTGGATTTTTCTCACACTCCTGGGTTCAGGAAAATTGGGTTTTTTTTCACACTCCCGGTGTTAGGAAAATCACATTTTTTCACACTCCCAGGGTCAGGAGAATTTAATTTTTTTCACACTCCAGGGGACAAGAAAATCACATTTTTTCACACTCTCGGGGTCAGGAAATTCTGATATTTTTCACACTCCCGGGTCAGGAAAATTGGATATTTTCACACTCCCGGGGTCAGGAAAATCAGATTTTTTTCATACTCCCGGGGTCAGGAAAATTGGATTTTTTTCACACTCCCGGGGTCAAGAAAATCACATTTTTTCACACTCCCGGTGTCAGGAAAATTGGATTTTTTTCACACTCCCGGGGTCAAGAAAATCACATTTTTTCACACTCCCGGGGTCAGGAAAATTGGATTTTTTTCACACTCCCAGGGTTTGGAAAATTGGGTTTTTTTTCACACTCCCGGGGTCAAGAAAAGCACATTTTTTCACACTCCCGGGGTCAGGAAAATCAGATTTTTTTCATACTCCCGGGGTCAGGAAAATTGGATTTTTTTCACACTCCCGGGGTCAGGAAAATTGGATATTTTCATACTCCCGGGGTCAGGAAAATCACATTTTTCAGACTCCCGGGGTCAGGAAAATCACATTTTTCATACTCCAAGGGTCAGGAAAATCCAATTTTTTTCACATTCCCGGTGTTAGGAAATTCAGATTTTTCACACTCCCGGGGTCAGGAACATTGGGGTTTTTTTCACACTCCCAGGGTCAGGAAAATTGGATTTTTCTCACACTCCTGGGTTCAGAAAAATTGGGTTTTTTTTTCACACTCCCGGTGTTAGGAAAATCACATTTTTCACACTCCCGGAGTCAGGAAAATTGGATTTTTTCACACTCCCAGGGTCAGGAGAATTTAATTTTTTTCACACTCCAGGGGTCAAGAAAATCACATTTTTTCACACTCCCGGGGTCAGGAAATTCTGATATTTTTCACACTCCCGGGTCAGGAAAATTGGATTTTTTCACACTCCCGGGGTCAGGAAAATTGGATATTTTCATACTCCCGGGGTCAGGAAAATCGCATTTTTCAGACCCCTGGGGTCAGGAAAATCGCATTTTTCATACTCCCAGGGTCAGGAAAATCCAATTTTTTTCACACTCCCGGGGTCAAGAAAATCACATTTTTTTACACTCCCGGGGTCAAGAAAATCACATTTTTTCACACTCCCGGGGTCAAGAAAATCACATTTTTTCACACTCCCGGGGTCAGGAAATTCTGTTTTTTTCACACTCCCGGTGTTAGGGAAATCACATTTTTCACACTCCCAGGGTCAGGAAAATTGGATTTTTTCACACTACCGGGGCCAGGAAATTCTGATATTTTTCACACTCCCGGGGTCAGGAAAATCGGATATTTTCACACTCCCGGGGTCAGGAAAATCAGATTTTTTTCATACTCCCCGGCGTCAGGAAAATTTAATTTTTTTCACACACCCGGGGTCAGGAAAATTGGATATTTTCATACTCCCGGGGTCAGGAAAATCGGATTTTTCATACTCCTGGGGACAGGAAAATCGCATTTTTCATACTCCCGGGGTCAAGAAAAACCAAATTTTTTCACTTTCCCGGTGTTAGGACAATCACATTTTTCACACTCCCGGGGTCAGGAAAATTGGGTTTTTTTCACACTCCCGGGGTCAAGAAAATCACATATTTTCACACTCCCGGGGTCACGAAATTCTGATTTTTTTCACACTCCTGGTGTTAGGAAAATCCCATTATTAACACTCCCGGGGTCATGAAAATTGGATTTTTTCACACTCCCGGGGTCAGGAAATTCTGATATTTTTCACACTCCTGGTGTTAGGAAAATCACATTATTCACACTCCCGGGGTCAGGAAAATTGGATTTTTTTCACACTCCCGGGGTCAGGAAAATTGGATATTTTCATACTCCCGGGGTCAGGAAAATCGCATTTTCATACTCCCGGGGTCAGGAAAATTGCATTTTTCATACTCCCGGGGTCAGGAAAATCCAATTTTTTTCACTTTCCCGGTGTCAGGAAAATCAAATTTATCACACTCCCGGGGTCAGGAATATTGGGTTTTTTTCACACACCTGGGGTCAAGAAAATCACATTTTTTCACACTCCCAGGGTCAGGAAATTCTGATATTTTTCACACTCCCGGGGTCAGGAAAATCGGATATTTTCACACTCCCGGGTCAGGAAAATTGGATTTTTTTTAACACTCCCGGAGTCAGGAAGATTGGTTTTTTTCACACTCCCGGGGTCAAGAAAATCACATTTTTTCACACTCCCGGAGTCCGGAAAATTGGTTTTTTTCACACTCCCGGGGTCAAGAAAATCACATTTTTTCACACTCCCGGAGTCAGGAAAATTGGTGTTTTTCACACTCCCGGGGTCAAGAAAATCACATTTTTTCACACTCCCGGGGTCAGGTGATTCTGATTTTTTTCACATTCCCGGGGTCAGGAAAATTGGATTTTTTCACACTCCCGGGGTCAGGAGAATTTAATTTTTTTCACACTCCCGGTGTCAAGAAAATCACATTTTTTCACACTCGCGGGGTCAGGAAATTCTGATATTTTTCACACTCCCGGGTCAGGAAAATCGGATATTTTCACACTCCCGGGGTCAGGAAATTCTGATATTTTTCACACTCCCGGGTCAGGAAAATCGGATATTTTCACACTCCCGGGGTCAGGAAAATTGGATATTTTCATACTCCCGGGGTCAGGAAAATCGCATTTTTCATACTCCCAGGGTCAGGAAAATCCAATTTTTTTCACACTCCCGGGGTCAAGAAAATCACATTTTTTCACACTCCCGGGGTCAAGAAAATCACATTTTTTCACACTCCCGGTGTCAAGAAAATCACATTTTTTCACACTCGCGGGGTCAGGAAATTCTGATATTTTTCACACTCCCGGGTCAGGAAAATCGGATATTTTCACACTCCCGGGGTCAGGAAATTCTGATATTTTTCACACTCCCGGGTCAGGAAAATCGGATATTTTCACACTCCCGGGGTCAGGAAAATTGGATATTTTCATACTCCCGGGGTCAGGAAAATCGCATTTTTCATACTCCCAGGGTCAGGAAAATCCAATTTTTTTCACACTCCCGGGGTCAAGAAAATCACATTTTTTCACACTCCCGGGGTCAAGAAAATCACATTTTTTCACACTCCCGGGGTCAAGAAAATCACATTTTTTCAAACTCCCGGGGTCAGGAAATTCTGTTTTTTTCACACTCCCGGTGTTAGGGAAATCACATTTTTCACACTCCCGGGGTCAGGAAAATTGGATTTTTTCACACTCCCGGGGCCAGGAAATTCTGATATTTTTCACACTCCCGGGGTCAGGAAAATCGGATATTTTCACACTCCCGGGGTCAGGAAAATCAGATTTTTTTCATACTCCCCGGCGTCAGGAAAATTGGATATTTTCATACTCCCGGGGTAAGGAAAATCGGATTTTTCATACTCCTGGGGTCAGGAAAATCACATTTTTTCACACTCTCGGGGTCAGGAAATTCTGATATTTTTCACACTCCCGGGTCAGGAAAATTGGATATTTTCACACTCCCGGGGTCAGGAAAATCAGATTTTTTTCATACTCCCGGGGTCAGGAAAATTGGATTTTTTTCACACTCCCGGGGTCAAGAAAATCACATTTTTTCACACTCCCGGTGTCAGGAAAATTGGATTTTTTTCACACTCCCGGGGTCAAGAAAATCACATTTTTTCACACTCCCGGGGTCAGGAAAATTGGATTTTTTTCACACTCCCAGGGTTTGGAAAATTGGGTTTTTTTTCACACTCCCGGGGTCAAGAAAATCACATTTTTTCACACTCCCGGGGTCAGGAAAATCAGATTTTTTTCATACTCCCGGGGTCAGGAAAATTGGATTTTTTTCACACTCCCGGGGTCAGGAAAATTGGATATTTTCATACTCCCGGGGTCAGGAAAATCACATTTTTCAGACTCCCGGGGTCAGGAAAATCACATTTTTCATACTCCAGAGGTCAGGAAAATCCAGTTTTTTTCACATTCCCGGTGTTAGGAAATTCAGATTTTTCACACTCCCGGGGTCAGGAACATTGGGGTTTTTTTCACACTCCCGGGGTCAGGAAAATTGGATTTTTCTCACACTCCTGGGTTCAGGAAAATTGGTTTTTTTTTCACACTCCCTGGGTCAGGAAATTCTGATTTTTTTTCATACTCCCGGTGTTAGGGAAATCACATTTTTCTCACTCATTGGGTCAGGAAAATTGAATTTTTTCACACTCCCGGGTCAGGAAATTCTGATATTTTTCACACTCCCGGGGTCAGGAAAATCGGATATTTTCACACTCCCGGGGTCAGGAAAATTGGAGTTTTTTCACACTCCTGGGTTCAGGAAAATCGCATTTTTCATACTCCCAGGGTCAGGAAAATCGCATTTTTCATTCTCCTGGGGTCAGGAAATCCAAATTTTTTCACTTTCCCGGTGTTAGGAAAATCACATTTTTCACTCTCCCGGGATCAGGAATATTGATTTTTTTTAACACACCCGGTGTTAGGAAAATCACATTTTTCACACTCCCGGGGTCAGGAAAATAGGATTTTTTCACACTCCCGGGGTGAGGAAATACTGATATTTTTCACAGTCCAGGGGTCAGGAAAATCGGATATTTTCACACTCCCGGGGTCAGGCAAATTGGATTTTTCTCACACTCCTGGGTTCAGGAAAATTGGGTTTTTTTTCACACTCCCGGTGTTAGGAAAATCACATTTTTTCACACTCCCAGGGTCAGGAGAATTTAATTTTTTTCACACTCCAGGGGACAAGAAAATCACATTTTTTCACACTCTCGGGGTCAGGAAATTCTGATATTTTTCACACTCCCGGGTCAGGAAAATTGGATATTTTCACACTCCCGGGGTCAGGAAAATCAGATTTTTTTCATACTCCCGGGGTCAGGAAAATTGGATTTTTTTCACACTCCCGGGGTCAAGAAAATCACATTTTTTCACACTCCCGGTGTCAGGAAAATTGGATTTTTTTCACACTCCCGGGGTCAAGAAAATCACATTTTTTCACACTCCCGGGGTCAGGAAAATTGGATTTTTTTCACACTCCCAGGGTTTGGAAAATTGGGTTTTTTTTCACACTCCCGGGGTCAAGAAAAGCACATTTTTTCACACTCCCGGGGTCAGGAAAATCAGATTTTTTTCATACTCCCGGGGTCAGGAAAATTGGATTTTTTTCACACTCCCGGGGTCAGGAAAATTGGATATTTTCATACTCCCGGGGTCAGGAAAATCACATTTTTCAGACTCCCGGGGTCAGGAAAATCACATTTTTCATACTCCAAGGGTCAGGAAAATCCAATTTTTTTCACATTCCCGGTGTTAGGAAATTCAGATTTTTCACACTCCCGGGGTCAGGAACATTGGGGTTTTTTTCACACTCCCAGGGTCAGGAAAATTGGATTTTTCTCACACTCCTGGGTTCAGAAAAATTGGGGTTTTTTTTCACACTCCCGGTGTTAGGAAAATCACATTTTTCACACTCCCGGAGTCAGGAAAATTGGATTTTTTCACACTCCCAGGGTCAGGAGAATTTAATTTTTTTCACACTCCAGGGGTCAAGAAAATCACATTTTTTCACACTCCCGGGGTCAGGAAATTCTGATATTTTTCACACTCCCGGGTCAGGAAAATTGGATTTTTTCACACTCCCGGGGTCAGGAAAATTGGATATTTTCATACTCCCGGGGTCAGGAAAATCGCATTTTTCAGACCCCTGGGGTCAGGAAAATCGCATTTTTCATACTCCCAGGGTCAGGAAAATCCAATTTTTTTCACACTCCCGGGGTCAAGAAAATCACATTTTTTTACACTCCCGGGGTCAAGAAAATCACATTTTTTCACACTCCCGGGGTCAAGAAAATCACATTTTTTCACACTCCCGGGGTCAGGAAATTCTGTTTTTTTCACACTCCCGGTGTTAGGGAAATCACATTTTTCACACTCCCAGGGTCAGGAAAATTGGATTTTTTCACACTACCGGGGCCAGGAAATTCTGATATTTTTCACACTCCCGGGGTCAGGAAAATCGGATATTTTCACACTCCCGGGGTCAGGAAAATCAGATTTTTTTCATACTCCCCGGCGTCAGGAAAATTTAATTTTTTTCACACACCCGGGGTCAGGAAAATTGGATATTTTCATACTCCCGGGGTCAGGAAAATCGGATTTTTCATACTCCTGGGGACAGGAAAATCGCATTTTTCATACTCCCGGGGTCAAGAAAAACCAAATTTTTTCACTTTCCCGGTGTTAGGACAATCACATTTTTCACACTCCCGGGGTCAGGAAAATTGGGTTTTTTTCACACTCCCGGGGTCAAGAAAATCACATATTTTCACACTCCCGGGGTCACGAAATTCTGATTTTTTTCACACTCCTGGTGTTAGGAAAATCCCATTATTAACACTCCCGGGGTCATGAAAATTGGATTTTTTCACACTCCCGGGGTCAGGAAATTCTGATATTTTTCACACTCCTGGTGTTAGGAAAATCACATTATTCACACTCCCGGGGTCAGGAAAATTGGATTTTTTTCACACTCCCGGGGTCAGGAAAATTGGATATTTTCATACTCCCGGGGTCAGGAAAATCGCATTTTCATACTCCCGGGGTCAGGAAAATTGCATTTTTCATACTCCCGGGGTCAGGAAAATCCAATTTTTTTCACTTTCCCGGTGTCAGGAAAATCAAATTTATCACACTCCCGGGGTCAGGAATATTGGGTTTTTTTCACACACCTGGGGTCAAGAAAATCACATTTTTTCACACTCCCAGGGTCAGGAAATTCTGATATTTTTCACACTCCCGGGGTCAGGAAAATCGGATATTTTCACACTCCCGGGTCAGGAAAATTGGATTTTTTTTAACACTCCCGGAGTCAGGAAGATTGGTTTTTTTCACACTCCCGGGGTCAAGAAAATCACATTTTTTCACACTCCCGGAGTCCGGAAAATTGGTTTTTTTCACACTCCCGGGGTCAAGAAAATCACATTTTTTCACACTCCCGGAGTCAGGAAAATTGGTGTTTTTCACACTCCCGGGGTCAAGAAAATCACATTTTTTCACACTCCCGGGGTCAGGTGATTCTGATTTTTTTCACATTCCCGGGGTCAGGAAAATTGGATTTTTTCACACTCCCGGGGTCAGGAGAATTTAATTTTTTTCACACTCCCGGTGTCAAGAAAATCACATTTTTTCACACTCGCGGGGTCAGGAAATTCTGATATTTTTCACACTCCCGGGTCAGGAAAATCGGATATTTTCACACTCCCGGGGTCAGGAAATTCTGATATTTTTCACACTCCCGGGTCAGGAAAATCGGATATTTTCACACTCCCGGGGTCAGGAAAATTGGATATTTTCATACTCCCGGGGTCAGGAAAATCGCATTTTTCATACTCCCAGGGTCAGGAAAATCCAATTTTTTTCACACTCCCGGGGTCAAGAAAATCACATTTTTTCACACTCCCGGGGTCAAGAAAATCACATTTTTTCACACTCCCGGGGTCAAGAAAATCACATTTTTTCACACTCCCGGGGTCAGGAAATTCTGTTTTTTTCACACTCCCGGTGTTAGGGAAATCACATTTTTCACACTCCCGGGGTCAGGAAAATTGGATTTTTTCACACTCCCGGGGCCAGGAAATTCTGATATTTTTCACACTCCCGGGGTCAGGAAAATCGGATATTTTCACACTCCCGGGGTCAGGAAAATCAGATTTTTTTCATACTCCCCGGCGTCAGGAAAATTGGATATTTTCATACTCCCGGGGTAAGGAAAATCGGATTTTTCATACTCCTGGGGTCAGGAAAATCACATTTTTTCACACTCTCGGGGTCAGGAAATTCTGATATTTTTCACACTCCCGGGTCAGGAAAATTGGATATTTTCACACTCCCGGGGTCAAGAAAATCAGATTTTTTTCATACTCCCGGGGTCAGGAAAATTGGATTTTTTTCACACTCCCGGGGTCAAGAAAATCACATTTTTTCACACTCCCGGTGTCAGGAAAATTGGATTTTTTTCACACTCCCGGGGTCAAGAAAATCACATTTTTTCACACTCCCGGGGTCAGGAAAATTGGATTTTTTTCACACTCCCAGGGTTTGGAAAATTGGGTTTTTTTTCACACTCCCGGGGTCAAGAAAATCACATTTTTTCACACTCCCGGGGTCAGGAAAATCAGATTTTTTTCATACTCCCGGGGTCAGGAAAATTGGATTTTTTTCACACTCCCGGGGTCAGGAAAATTGGATATTTTCATACTCCCGGGGTCAGGAAAATCACATTTTTCAGACTCCCGGGGTCAGGAAAATCACATTTTTCATACTCCAAGGGTCAGAAAAATCCAATTTTTTTCACATTCCCGGTGTTAGGAAATTCAGATTTTTCACACTCCCGGGGTCAGGAACATTGGGGTTTTTTTCACACTCCCAGGGTCAGGAAAATTGGATTTTTCTCACACTCCTGGGTTCAGAAAAATTGGGTTTTTTTTCACACTCCCGGGGTCAAGAAAATCACATTTTTTCACACTCCCGGAGTCCGGAAAATTGGTTTTTTTCACACTCCCGGGGTCAAGAAAATCACATTTTTTCACACTCCCGGAGTCAGGAAAATTGGTGTTTTTCACACTCCCGGGGTCAAGAAAATCACATTTTTTCACACTCCCGGGGTCAGGTGATTCTGATTTTTTTTCACACTCCCGGGGTCAGGAAAATTGGATTTTTTCACACTCCCGGGGTCAGGAGAATTTAATTTTTTTCACACTCCCGGTGTCAAGAAAATCACATTTTTTCACACTCGCGGGGTCAGGAAATTCTGATATTTTTCACACTCCCGGGTCAGGAAAATCGGATATTTTCACACTCCCGGGGTCAGGAAATTCTGATATTTTTCACACTCCCGGGTCAGGAAAATCGGATATTTTCACACTCCCGGGGTCAGGAAAATTGGATATTTTCATACTCCCGGGGTCAGGAAAATCGCATTTTTCATACTCCCAGGGTCAGGAAAATCCAATTTTTTTCACACTCCCGGGGTCAAGAAAATCACATTTTTTCACACTCCCGGGGTCAAGAAAATCACATTTTTTCACACTCCCGGGGTCAAGAAAATCACATTTTTTCACACTCCCGGGGTCAGGAAATTCTTTTTTTTTCACACTCCCGGTGTTAGGGAAATCACATTTTTCACACTCCCGGGGTCAGGAAAATTGGATTTTTTCACACTCCCGGGGCCAGGAAATTCTGATATTTTTCACACTCCCGGGGTCAGGAAAATCGGATATTTTCACACTCCCGGGGTCAGGAAAATCAGATTTTTTTCATACTCCCCGGCGTCAGGAAAATTTAATTTTTTTCACACACCCGGGGTCAGGAAAATTGGATATTTTCATACTCCCGGGGTCAGGAAAATCGGATTTTTCATACTCCTGGGGAGAGGAAAATCGCATTTTTCATACTCCCGGGGTCAAGAAAAACCAAATTTTTTCACTTTCCCGGTGTTAGGACAATCACATTTTTCACACTCCCGGGGTCAGGAAAATTGGGTTTTTTTCACACTCCCGGGGTCAAGAAAATCACATATTTTCACACTCCCGGGGTCACGAAATTCTGATTTTTTTCACACTCCTGGTGTTAGGAAAATCCCATTATTAACACTCCCGGGGTCATGAAAATTGGATTTTTTCACACTCCCGGGGTCAGGAAATTCTGATATTTTTCACACTCCTGGTGTTAGGAAAACCACATTATTCACACTCCCGGGGTCAGGAAAATTGGATTTTTTTCACACTCCCGGGGTCAGGAAAATTGGATATTTTCATACTCCCGGGGTCAGGAAAATCGCATTTTCATACTCCCGGGGTCAGGAAAATTGCATTTTTCATACTCCCGGGGTCAGGAAAATCCAATTTTTTTCACTTTCCCGGTGTCAGGAAAATCAAATTTATCACACTCCCGGGATCAGGAATATTGGGTTTTTTTCACACACCTGGGGTCAAGAAAATCACATTTTTTCACACTCCCAGGGTCAGGAAATTCTGATATTTTTCACACTCCCGGGGTCAGGAAAATCGGATATTTTCACACTCCCGGGTCAGGAAAATTGGATTTTTTTTAACACTCCCGGAGTCAGGAAGATTGGTTTTTTTCACACTCCCGGGGTCAAGAAAATCACATTTTTTCAAACTCCCGGAGTCCGGAAAATTGGTTTTTTTCACACTCCCGGGGTCAAGAAAATCACATTTTTTCACACTCCCGGAGTCAGGAAAATTGGTGTTTTTCACACTCCTGGGGTCAAGAAAATCACATTTTTTCACACTCCCGGGGTCAGGTGATTCTGATTTTTTTCACACTCCCGGGGTCAGGAAAATTGGATTTTTTCACACTCCCGTGGTCAGGAGAATTTAATTTTTTTCACACTCCCGGTGTCAAGAAAATCACATTTTTTCACACTCGCGGGGTCAGGAAATTCTGATATTTTTCACACTCCCGGGTCAGGAAAATCGGATATTTTCACACTCCCGGGGTCAGGAAATTCTGATATTTTTCACACTCCCGGGTCAGGAAAATCGGATATTTTCACACTCCCGGGGTCAGGAAAATTGGATATTTTCATACTCCCGGGGTCAGGAAAATCGCATTTTTCATACTCCCAGGGTCAGGAAAATCCAATTTTTTTCACACTCCCGGGGTCAAGAAAATCACATTTTTTCACACTCCCGGGGTCAAGAAAATCACATTTTTTCACACTCCCGGGGTCAAGAAAATCACATTTTTTCAAACTCCCGGGGTCAGGAAATTCTGTTTTTTTCACACTCCCGGTGTTAGGGAAATCACATTTTTCACACTCCCGGGGTCAGGAAAATTGGATTTTTTCACACTCCCGGGGCCAGGAAATTCTGATATTTTTCACACTCCCGGGGTCAGGAAAATCGGATATTTTCACACTCCCGGGGTCAGGAAAATCAGATTTTTTTCATACTCCCCGGCGTCAGGAAAATTGGATATTTTCATACTCCCGGGGTAAGGAAAATCGGATTTTTCATACTCCTGGGGTCAGGAAAATCACATTTTTTCACACTCTCGGGGTCAGGAAATTCTGATATTTTTCACACTCCCGGGTCAGGAAAATTGGATATTTTCACACTCCCGGGGTCAGGAAAATCAGATTTTTTTCATACTCCCGGGGTCAGGAAAATTGGATTTTTTTCACACTCCCGGGGTCAAGAAAATCACATTTTTTCACACTCCCGGTGTCAGGAAAATTGGATTTTTTTCACACTCCCGGGGTCAAGAAAATCACATTTATTCACACTCCCGGGGTCAGGAAAATTGGATTTTTTTCACACTCCCAGGGTTTGGAAAATTGGGTTTTTTTTCACACTCCCGGGGTCAAGAAAATCACATTTTTTCACACTCCCGGGGTCAGGAAAATCAGATTTTTTTCATACTCCCGGGGTCAGGAAAATTGGATTTTTTTCACACTCCCGGGGTCAGGAAAATTGGATATTTTCATACTCCCGGGGTCAGGAAAATCACATTTTTCAGACTCCCGGGGTCAGGAAAATCACATTTTTCATACTCCAAGGGTCAGGAAAATCCAATTTTTTTCACATTCCCGGTGTTAGGAAATTCAGATTTTTCACACTCCCGGGGTCAGGAACATTGGGGTTTTTTTCACACTCCCAGGGTCAGGAAAATTGGATTTTTCTCACACTCCTGGGTTCAGAAAAATTGGGTTTTTTTTCACACTCCCGGGGTCAAGAAAATCACATTTTTTCACACTCCCGGAGTCCGGAAAATTGGTTTTTTTCACACTCCTGGGGTCAAGAAAATCACATTTTTTCACACTCCCGGAGTCAGGAAAATTGGTGTTTTTCACACTCCCGGGGTCAAGAAAATCACATTTTTTCACACTCCCGGGGTCAGGTGATTCTGATTTTTTTCACACTCCCGGGGTCAGGAAAATTGGATTTTTTCACACTCCCGGGGTCAGGAGAATTTAATTTTTTTCACACTCCCGGTGTCAAGAAAATCACATTTTTTCACACTCGCGGGGTCAGGAAATTCTGATATTTTTCACACTCCCGGGTCAGGAAAATCGGATATTTTCACACTCCCGGGGTCAGGAAATTCTGATATTTTTCACACTCCCGGGTCAGGAAAATCGGATATTTTCACACTCCCGGGGTCAGGAAAATTGGATATTTTCATACTCCCGGGGTCAGGAAAATCGCATTTTTCATACTCCCAGGGTCAGGAAAATCCAATTTTTTTCACACTCCCGGGGTCAAGAAAATCACATTTTTTCACACTCCCGGGGTCAAGAAAATCACATTTTTTCACACTCCCGGGGTCAAGAAAATCACATTTTTTCACACTCCCGGGGTCAGGAAATTCTGTTTTTTTCACACTCCCGGTGTTAGGGAAATCACATTTTTCACACTCCCGGGGTCAGGAAAATTGGATTTTTTCACACTCCCGGGGCCAGGAAATTCTGATATTTTTCACACTCCCGGGGTCAGGAAAATCGGATATTTTCACACTCCCGGGGTCAGGAAAATCAGATTTTTTTCATACTCCCCGGCGTCAGGAAAATTGTATATTTTCATACTCCCGGGGTCAGGAAAATCGGATTTTTCATACTCCTGGGGTCAGGAAAATCGCATTTTTCATACTCCCGGGGTCAAGAAAAACCAAATTTTTTCACTTTCCCGGTGTTAGGACAATCACATTTTTCACACTCCCGGGGTCAGGAAAATTGGGTTTTTTTCACACTCCCGGGGTCAAGAAAATCACATATTTTCACACTCCCGGGGTCACGAAATTCTGATTTTTTTCACACTCCTGGTGTTAGGAAAATCCCATTATTCACACTCCCGGGGTCAGGAAAATTGGATTTTTTCACACTCCCGGGGTCAGGAAATTCTGATATTTTTCACACTCCTGGTGTTAGGAAAATCACATTATTCACACTCCCGGGGTAAGGAAAATTGGATTTTTTTCACACTCCCGGGGTCAGGAAAATTGGATATTTTCATACTCCCGGGGTCAGGAAAATCGCATTTTTCATACTCCCGGGGTCAGGAAAATTGCATTTTTCATACTCCCGGGGTCAGGAAAATCCAATTTTTTTCACTTTCCCGGTGTCAGGAAAATCAAATTTATCACACTCCCGGGGTCAGGAATATTGGGTTTTTTTCACACACCTGGGGTCAAGAAAATCACATTTTTTCACACTCTCAGGGTCAGGAAATTCTGATATTTTTCACACTCCCGGGGTCAGGAAATTCTGATATTTTTCACACTCCCGGGTCAGGAAAATCGGATATTTTCACACTCCCGGGGTCAGGAAAATTGGATATTTTCACACTCCCTGGGTCAGGAAAATTGGATATTTTCATACTCCCGGGGTCAGGAAAATTGGATTTTTTCACACTCCCGGCGTCAGGAAAATTGGATATTTTCATACTCCCGGGGTCAGGAAAATCGCATTTTTCACACTCCCGGGGTCAGGAAAATTGGATATTTTCATACTCCCGGGGTCAGGAAAATCGCATTTTTCATACTCCCGGGGTCAGGAAAATTGCATTTTTCATACTCCCGGGGTCAGGAAAATCCAATTTTTTTTCACTTTCCCGGTGTCAGGAAAATCAAATTTATCACACTCCCGGGGTCAGGAATATTGGGTTTTTTTCACACACCTGGGGTAAGGAAAATTGGATATTTTCACACTCCCTGGGTCAGTAAAATTGGATATTTTCATACTCCCGGGGTCAGGAAAATTGGATTTTTTCACACTCCCGGGGTCAGGAAAATTGGATATTTTCATACTCCCGGGGTCAGGAAAATCGCATTTTTTCACCCTACCGGGGTCAAGAAAATCACATTTTTTCACACTCCCGGAGTCAGGAAATTCTGTTTTTTTCACACTCCCGGTGTTAGGGAAATCACATTTTTCACACTCCCGGGGTCAGGAAAATTGGATTTTTTCACACTCCCGGGGCCAGGAAATTCTGATATTTTTCACACTCCCGGGGTCAGGAAAATCGGATATTTTCACACTCCCGGGGTCAGGAAAATCAGATTTTTTTCATACTCCCCGGGGTCAGGAAAATTGGATTTTTTTCACACACCCAGGGTCAGGAAAATTGGATATTTTCATACTCCCGGGGTCAGGAAAATCGGATTTTTCATACTCCTGGGGTCAGGAAAATCGTATTTTTCATACTCCCGGGGTCAAGAAAAACCAAATTTTTTCACTTTCCCAGTGTTAGGAAAATCACATTTTTCACACTCCCGGGGTCAGGAAAATTGGGGTTTTTTTCACACTCCCGGGGTCAAGAAAATCACATTTTTTCACACTCCCGGGGTCACGAAATTCTGATTTTTTTCACACTCCTGGTGTTAGGAAAATCCCATCATTCACACTCCCGGGGTCAGGAAAATTGGATTTTTTCACACTCCCGGGGTCCGGAAATTCTGATATTTTTCACACTCCTGGTGTTAGGAAAATCACATTATTCACACTCCCGGGGTCAGGAAAATTGGATTTTTTTCACACTCCCGGGGTCAGGAAAATTGGATATTTTCATACTCCCGGGGTCAAGAAAATCACATTTTTTCACACTCCCGGAGTCAGGAAAATTGGTGTTTTTCACACTCCCGGGGTCAAGAAAATCACATTTTTTCACACTCCCGGGGTCAGGTGATTCTGATTTTTTTCACACTCCCGGGGTCAGGAAAATTGAATTTTTTCACACTCCCGGGTCAGGAGAATTTAATTTTTTTCACACTCCCGGTGTCAAGAAAATCACATTTTTTCACACTCCCGGGGTCAGGAAATTCTGATATTTTTCACACTCCCGGGTCAGGAAAATCGGATATTTTCACACTCCCGGGGTAAGGAAAATTGGATATTTTCACACTCCCTGGGTCAGGAAAATTGGATATTTTCATACTCCCGGGGTCAGGAGAATTTAATTTTTTTCACACTCCCGGTGTCAAGAAAATCACATTTTTTCACACTCGCGGGGTCAGGAAATTCTGATATTTTTCACACTCCCGGGTCAGGAAAATCGGATATTTTCACACTCCCGGGGTCAGGAAATTCTGATATTTTTCACACTCCCGGGTCAGGAAAATCGGATATTTTCACACTCCCGGGGTCAGGAAAATTGGATATTTTCATACTCCCGGGGTCAGGAAAATCGCATTTTTCATACTCCCAGGGTCAGGAAAATCCAATTTTTTTCACACTCCCGGGGTCAAGAAAATCACATTTTTTCACACTCCCGGGGTCAAGAAAATCACATTTTTTCACACTCCCGGGGTCAAGAAAATCACATTTTTTCACACTCCCGGGGTCAGGAAATTCTGTTTTTTTCACACTCCCGGTGTTAGGGAAATCACATTTTTCACACTCCCGGGGTCAGGAAAATTGGATTTTTTCACACTCCCGGGGCCAGGAAATTCTGATATTTTTCACACTCCCGGGGTCAGGAAAATCGGATATTTTCACACTCCCGGGGTCAGGAAAATCAGATTTTTTTCATACTCCCCGGCGTCAGGAAAATTGTATATTTTCATACTCCCGGGGTCAGGAAAATCGGATTTTTCATACTCCTGGGGTCAGGAAAATCGCATTTTTCATACTCCCGGGGTCAAGAAAAACCAAATTTTTTCACTTTCCCGGTGTTAGGACAATCACATTTTTCACACTCCCGGGGTCAGGAAAATTGGGTTTTTTTCACACTCCCGGGGTCAAGAAAATCACATATTTTCACACTCCCGGGGTCACGAAATTCTGATTTTTTTCACACTCCTGGTGTTAGGAAAATCCCATTATTCACACTCCCGGGGTCAGGAAAATTGGATTTTTTCACACTCCCGGGGTCAGGAAATTCTGATATTTTTCACACTCCTGGTGTTAGGAAAATCACATTATTCACACTCCCGGGGTAAGGAAAATTGGATTTTTTTCACACTCCCGGGGTCAGGAAAATTGGATATTTTCATACTCCCGGGGTCAGGAAAATCGCATTTTTCATACTCCCGGGGTCAGGAAAATTGCATTTTTCATACTCCCGGGGTCAGGAAAATCCAATTTTTTTCACTTTCCCGGTGTCAGGAAAATCAAATTTATCACACTCCCGGGGTCAGGAATATTGGGTTTTTTTCACACACCTGGGGTCAAGAAAATCACATTTTTTCACACTCTCAGGGTCAGGAAATTCTGATATTTTTCACACTCCCGGGGTCAGGAAATTCTGATATTTTTCACACTCCCGGGTCAGGAAAATCGGATATTTTCACACTCCCGGGGTCAGGAAAATTGGATATTTTCACACTCCCTGGGTCAGGAAAATTGGATATTTTCATACTCCCGGGGTCAGGAAAATTGGATTTTTTCACACTCCCGGCGTCAGGAAAATTGGATATTTTCATACTCCCGGGGTCAGGAAAATCGCATTTTTCACACTCCCGGGGTCAGGAAAATTGGATATTTTCATACTCCCGGGGTCAGGAAAATCGCATTTTTCATACTCCCGGGGTCAGGAAAATTGCATTTTTCATACTCCCGGGGTCAGGAAAATCCAATTTTTTTTCACTTTCCCGGTGTCAGGAAAATCAAATTTATCACACTCCCGGGGTCAGGAATATTGGGTTTTTTTCACACACCTGGGGTAAGGAAAATTGGATATTTTCACACTCCCTGGGTCAGTAAAATTGGATATTTTCATACTCCCGGGGTCAGGAAAATTGGATTTTTTCACACTCCCGGGGTCAGGAAAATTGGATATTTTCATACTCCCGGGGTCAGGAAAATCGCATTTTTTCACCCTACCGGGGTCAAGAAAATCACATTTTTTCACACTCCCGGAGTCAGGAAATTCTGTTTTTTTCACACTCCCGGTGTTAGGGAAATCACATTTTTCACACTCCCGGGGTCAGGAAAATTGGATTTTTTCACACTCCCGGGGCCAGGAAATTCTGATATTTTTCACACTCCCGGGGTCAGGAAAATCGGATATTTTCACACTCCCGGGGTCAGGAAAATCAGATTTTTTTCATACTCCCCGGGGTCAGGAAAATTGGATTTTTTTCACACACCCAGGGTCAGGAAAATTGGATATTTTCATACTCCCGGGGTCAGGAAAATCGGATTTTTCATACTCCTGGGGTCAGGAAAATCGTATTTTTCATACTCCCGGGGTCAAGAAAAACCAAATTTTTTCACTTTCCCAGTGTTAGGAAAATCACATTTTTCACACTCCCGGGGTCAGGAAAATTGGGGTTTTTTTCACACTCCCGGGGTCAAGAAAATCACATTTTTTCACACTCCCGGGGTCACGAAATTCTGATTTTTTTCACACTCCTGGTGTTAGGAAAATCCCATCATTCACACTCCCGGGGTCAGGAAAATTGGATTTTTTCACACTCCCGGGGTCCGGAAATTCTGATATTTTTCACACTCCTGGTGTTAGGAAAATCACATTATTCACACTCCCGGGGTCAGGAAAATTGGATTTTTTTCACACTCCCGGGGTCAGGAAAATTGGATATTTTCATACTCCCGGGGTCAAGAAAATCACATTTTTTCACACTCCCGGAGTCAGGAAAATTGGTGTTTTTCACACTCCCGGGGTCAAGAAAATCACATTTTTTCACACTCCCGGGGTCAGGTGATTCTGATTTTTTTCACACTCCCGGGGTCAGGAAAATTGAATTTTTTCACACTCCCGGGTCAGGAGAATTTAATTTTTTTCACACTCCCGGTGTCAAGAAAATCACATTTTTTCACACTCCCGGGGTCAGGAAATTCTGATATTTTTCACACTCCCGGGTCAGGAAAATCGGATATTTTCACACTCCCGGGGTAAGGAAAATTGGATATTTTCACACTCCCTGGGTCAGGAAAATTGGATATTTTCATACTCCCGGGGTCAGGAGAATTTAATTTTTTTCACACTCCCGGTGTCAAGAAAATCACATTTTTTCACACTCGCGGGGTCAGGAAATTCTGATATTTTTCACACTCCCGGGTCAGGAAAATCGGATATTTTCACACTCCCGGGGTCAGGAAATTCTGATATTTTTCACACTCCCGGGTCAGGAAAATCGGATATTTTCACACTCCCGGGGTCAGGAAAATTGGATATTTTCATACTCCCGGGGTCAGGAAAATCGCATTTTTCATACTCCCAGGGTCAGGAAAATCCAATTTTTTTCACACTCCCGGGGTCAAGAAAATCACATTTTTTCACACTCCCGGGGTCAAGAAAATCACATTTTTTCACACTCCCGGGGTCAAGAAAATCACATTTTTTCACACTCCCGGGGTCAGGAAATTCTGTTTTTTTCACACTCCCGGTGTTAGGGAAATCACATTTTTCACACTCCCGGGGTCAGGAAAATTGGATTTTTTCACACTCCCGGGGCCAGGAAATTCTGATATTTTTCACACTCCTGGGGTCAGGAAAATCGGATATTTTCACACTCCCGGGGTCAGGAAAATCAGATTTTTTTCATACTCCCCGGCGTCAGGAAAATTGGATATTTTCATACTCCCGGGGTCAGGAAAATCGGATTTTTCATACTCCTGGGGTCAGGAAAATCGCATTTTTCATACTCCCGGGGTCAAGAAAAACCAAATTTTTTCACTTTCCCGGTGTTAGGACAATCACATTTTTCACACTCCCGGGGTCAGGAAAATTGGGTTTTTTTCACACTCCCGGGGTCAAGAAAATCACATATTTTCACACTCCCGGGGTCACGAAATTCTGATTTTTTTCACACTCCTGGTGTTAGGAAAATCCCATTATTCACACTCCCGGGGTCAGGAAAATTGGATTTTTTCACACTCCCGGGGTCAGGAAATTCTGATATTTTTCACACTCCTGGTGTTAGGAAAATCACATTATTCACACTCCCGGGGTAAGGAAAATTGGATTTTTTTCACACTCCCGGGGTCAGGAAAATTGGATATTTTCATACTCCCGGGGTCAGGAAAATCGCATTTTTCATACTCCCGGGGTCAGGAAAATTGCATTTTTCATACTCCCGGGGTCAGGAAAATCCAATTTTTTTCACTTTCCCGGTGTCAGGAAAATCAAATTTATCACACTCCCGGGGTCAGGAATATTGGGTTTTTTTCACACACTTGGGGTCAAGAAAATCACATTTTTTCACACTCCCAGGGTCAGGAAATTCTGATATTTTTCACACTCCCAGGGTCAGGAAAATCGGATATTTTCACACTCCCGGGTCAGAAAAATTGGATTTTTTTTAACACTCCCGGAGTCAGGAAGATTGGTTTTTTTCACACTCCTGGGGTCAAGAAAATCACATTTTTTCACACTCCCGGAGTCCGGAAAATTGGTTTTTTTCACACTCCCGGGGTCAAGAAAATCACATTTTTTCACACTCCCGTAGCCAGGAAAATTGGTGTTTTTCACACTCCCGGGGTCAAGAAAATCACATTTTTTCACACTCCCGGGGTCAGGTGATTCGGATTTTTTTCACACTCCCGGGGTCAGGAAAATTGGATTTTTTCACACTCCCGGGGTCAGGAGAATTTAATTTTTTTCACACTCCCGGTGTCAAGAAAATCACATTTTTTCACACTCCCGGGGTCAGGAAATTCTGATATTTTTCACACTCCCGGGTCAGGAAAAACGGATATTTTCACACTCCCGGGGTCAGGAAAATTGGATATTTTCACACTCCCGGTGTCAGGAAAATTGGATTTTTTTCACACTCCCGGGGTCAAGAAAATCACATTTTTTCACACTCCCGGGGTCAGGAAAATTGGATTTTTTTCACACTCCCAGGGTTTGGAAAATTGGGTTTTTTTTCCCACTCCCGGGGTCAAGAAAAGCACATTTTTTCACACTCCCGGGGTCAGGAAAATCAGATTTTTTTCATACTCCCGGGGTCAGGAAAATTGGATTTTTTTCACACTCCCGGGGTCAGGAAAATTGGATATTTTCATACTCCCGGGGTCAGGAAAATCACATTTTTCAGACTCCCGGGGTCAGGAAAATCACATTTTTCATACTCCAAGGGTCAGGAAAATCCAATTTTTTTCACATTCCCGGTGTTAGGAAATTCAGATTTTTCACACTCCCGGGGTCAGGAACATTGGGGTTTTTTTCACACTCCCAGGGTCAGGAAAATTGGATTTTTCTCACACTCCTGGGTTCAGAAAAATTGGGTTTTTTTTTCACACTCCCGGTGTTAGGAAAATCACATTTTTCACACTCCCGGAGTCAGGAAAATTGGATTTTTTCACACTCCCAGGGTCAGGAGAATTTAATTTTTTTCACACTCCAGGGGTCAAGAAAATCACATTTTTTCACACTCCCGGGGTCAGGAAATTCTGATATTTTTCACACTCCCGGGTCAGGAAAATTGGATTTTTTCACACTCCCGGGGTCAGGAAAATTGGATATTTTCATACTCCCGGGGTCAGGAAAATCGCATTTTTCAGACCCCTGGGGTCAGGAAAATCGCATTTTTCATACTCCCAGGGTCAGGAAAATCCAATTTTTTTCACACTCCCGGGGTCAAGAAAATCACATTTTTTTACACTCCCGGGGTCAAGAAAATCACATTTTTTCACACTCCCGGGGTCAAGAAAATCACATTTTTTCACACTCCCGGGGTCAGGAAATTCTGTTTTTTTCACACTCCCGGTGTTAGGGAAATCACATTTTTCACACTCCCAGGGTCAGGTGATTCGGATTTTTTTCACACTCCCGGGGTCAGGAAAATTGGATTTTTTCACACTCCCGGGGTCAGGAGAATTTAATTTTTTTCACACTCCCGGTGTCAAGAAAATCACATTTTTTCACACTCCCGGGGTCAGGAAATTCTGATATTTTTCACACTCCCGGGTCAGGAAAATCGGATATTTTCACACTCCCGGGGTCAGGAAAATTGGATATTTTCACACTCCCGGTGTCAGGAAAATTGGATTTTTTTCACACTCCCGGGGTCAAGAAAATCACATTTTTTCACACTCCCGGGGTCAGGAAAATTGGATTTTTTTCACACTCCAGGGTCAGGAAAATCGGATATTTTCACACTCCCGGGGTAAGGAAAATTGGATATTTTCACACTCCCTGGGTCAGGAAAATTGGATATTTTCATACTCCCGGGGTCAGGAGAATTTAATTTTTTTCACACTCCCGGTGTCAAGAAAATCACATTTTTTCACACTCGCGGGGTCAGGAAATTCTGATATTTTTCACACTCCCGGGTCAGGAAAATCGGATATTTTCACACTCCCGGGGTCAGGAAATTCTGATATTTTTCACACTCCCGGGTCAGGAAAATCGGATATTTTCACACTCCCGGGGTCAGGAAAATTGGATATTTTCATACTCCCGGGGTCAGGAAAATCGCATTTTTCATACTCCCAGAGTCAGGAAAATCCAATTTTTTTCACACTCCCGGGGTCAAGAAAATCACATTTTTTCACACTCCCGGGGTCAAGAAAATCACATTTTTTCACACTCCCGGGGTCAAGAAAATCACATTTTTTCACACTCCCGGGGTCAGGAAATTCTGTTTTTTTCACACTCCCGGTGTTAGGGAAATCACATTTTTCACACTCCCGGGGTCAGGAAAATTGGATTTTTTCACACTCCCGGGGCCAGGAAATTCTGATATTTTTCACACTCCCGGGGTCAGGAAAATCGGATATTTTCACACTCCCGGGGTCAGGAAAATCAGATTTTTTTCATACTCCCCGGCGTCAGGAAAATTGGATATTTTCATACTCCCGGGGTCAGGAAAATCGGATTTTTCATACTCCTGGGGTCAGGAAAATCGCATTTTTCATACTCCCGGGGTCAAGAAAAACCAAATTTTTTCACTTTCCCGGTGTTAGGACAATCACATTTTTCACACTCCCGGGGTCAGGAAAATTGGGTTTTTTTCACACTCCCGGGGTCAAGAAAATCACATATTTTCACACTCCCGGGGTCACGAAATTCTGATTTTTTTCACACTCCTGGTGTTAGGAAAATCCCATTATTCACACTCCCGGGGTCAGGAAAATTGGATTTTTTCACACTCCCGGGGTCAGGAAATTCTGATATTTTTCACACTCCTGGTGTTAGGAAAATCACATTATTCACACTCCCGGGGTCAGGAAAATTGGATTTTTTTCACACTCCCGGGGTCAGGAAAATTGGATATTTTCATACTCCCGGGGTCAGGAAAATCGCATTTTTCATACTCCCGGGGTCAGGAAAATTGCATTTTTCATACTCCCGGGGTCAGGAAAATCCAATTTTTTTCACTTTCCCGGTGTCAGGAAAATCAAATTTATCACACTCCCGGGGTCAGGAATATTGGGTTTTTTTCACACACCTGGGGTCAAGAAAATCACATTTTTTCACACTCCCAGGGTCAGGAAATTCTGATATTTTTCACACTCCCGGGGTCAGGAAAATCGGATATTTTCACACTCCCGGGTCAGAAAAATTGGATTTTTTTTAACACTCCCGGAGTCAGGAAGATTGGTTTTTTTCACACTCCCGGGGTCAAGAAAATCACATTTTTTCACACTCCCGGAGTCCGGAAAATTGGTTTTTTTCACACTCCCGGGGTCAAGAAAATCACATTTTTTCACACTCCCGTAGCCAGGAAAATTGGTGTTTTTCACACTCCCGGGGTCAAGAAAATCACATTTTTTCACACTCCCGGGGTCAGGTGATTCGGATTTTTTTCACACTCCCGGGGTCAGGAAAATTGGATTTTTTCACACTCCCGGGGTCAGGAGAATTTAATTTTTTTCACACTCCCGGTGTCAAGAAAATCACATTTTTTCACACTCCTGGGGTCAGGAAATTCTGATATTTTTCACACTCCCGTGTCAGGAAAATCGGATATTTTCACACTCCCGGGGTCAGGAAAATTGGATATTTTCACACTCCCTGGGTCAGGAAAATTGGATATTTTCATACTCCCGGGGTCAGGAAAATTGGATTTTTTCACACTCCCGGGGTCAGGAAAATTGGATATTTTCATACTCCCGGGGTCAGGAAAATCGCATTTTTCACACTCCCGGGGTCAGGAAAATTGGATATTTTCATACTCCCGGGGTCAGGAAAATCGCATTTTTCATACTCCTGGGGTCAGGAAAATTGGATTTTTGTCACACTCCCGGTGTCAGGAAAATTGGATTTTTTTCACACTCCCGGGGTCAAGTAAATCACATTTTTTCACACTCCCGGGGTCAGGAAAATTGGATTTTTTCACACTCCCGGGGTCAGGAAATTCTGATATTTTTCTCACACTCCCGGGGACAGGAAAATCGGATATTTTCACACTCCCGGCGTCAGGAAAATCTGATTTTTGTCATACTCCCGGGGTCAGGAAAATTGGATATTTTCATACTCCCGGGGTCAGGAAAATTGGATTTTTCATACTCTCGGGGTCAGGAAAATCCCATTTTTCATACTCCCGGGGTCAGGAAAATCCAAATTTTTTCACTTTCCCAGTGTAGGAAAATCACATTTTTCACTCTCCCGGGGTCAGGAATATTGGGTTTTTTTCACACACCCGGGGTCAAGAAAATCACATTTTTTCACACTCCCGGGGTCAGGAAATTCTGATTTTTTTCACATTCCCGGTGTTAGGAAAATCACATTTTCCACACTCCCGGGGTCAGGAAAATTGGATTTTTTCACACTCCCGGGGTCAAGAAAATCACATTTTTTCACACTCCCGGGGTCAGGAAATTCTAATTTTTTTCACACTCCCGGTGTTAGGAAAATCACATTTTTCACATTCCCGGGGTCAGGAAAATTGGATTTTTTCACACTCCCGGGGTCAGGAGAATTTAATTTTTTTCACACTCCCGTGGTCAAGAAAATCACTTTTTTTCACACTCCCGGGGTCAGGAAATTCTAATTTTTTTCACACTCCCGGTGTTAGGAAAATCACATTTTTCACACTCCCGGGGTCAAGAAAATCACATTTTTCACACTCCCGGGGTCAGGAGATTCTGATTTTCTTCACACTCCCGGGGTCAAGAAAATCACATTTTTTCACACTCCCGGGGTCAGGAAAATTGGATTTTTTTCACACTCCCTGGGTCAGGAAAATTGGATATTTTCATACTCCCGGGGTCAGGAAAATTGGATTTTTTCACACTCCCGGGGTCAGGAAAATTGGATATTTTCATACTCCCGGGGTCAGGAAATTCTGTTTTTTTCACACTCCCGGTGTTAGGGAAATCACATTTTTCACACTCCCGGGGTCAGGAAATTCTAATTTTTTTCACACTCCCGGTGTTAGGAAAATCACATTTTTCACACTCCCGGGGTCAAGAAAATCACATTTTTCACACTCCCGGGGTCAGGAGATTCTGATTTTCTTCACACTCCCGGGGTCAAGAAAATCACATTTTTTCACACTCCCGGGGTCAGGAAAATTGGATTTTTTTCACACTCCCTGGGTCAGGAAAATTGGATATTTTCATACTCCCGGGGTCAGGAAAATTGGATTTTTTCACACTCCCGGGGTCAGGAAAATTGGATATTTTCATACTCCCGGGGTCAGGAAAATCGCATTTTTTCACCCTACCGGGGTCAAGAAAATCACATTTTTTCACACTCCCGGGGTCAGGAAATTCTGTTTTTTTCACACTCCCGGTGTTAGGGAAATCACATTTTTCACACTCCCGGGGTCAGGAAAATTGGATTTTTTCACACTCCCGGGGCCAGGAAAATTGGGTTTTTTTCACACTCCCGGGGTCAGGAAAATTGGATATTTTCATACTCCCGGGGTCAGGAAAATCGCATTTTTCATACTCCCGGGGTCAGGAAAATCCAATTTTTTTCACTTTCCCGGGGTCAGGAAAATCAGATTTTTTTCATACTCCTGGGGTCAGGAAAATTGGATATTTTCATACTCCCGGGGTCAGGAAAATTGGATTTTTTCACACTCCCGGGGTCAGGAAAATTGGATATTTTCATACTCCCGGGGTCAGGAAAATCGCATTTTTTCACCCTACCGGGGTCAAGAAAATCACATTTTTTCACACTCCCGGAGTCAGGAAATTCTGTTTTTTTCACACTCCCGGTGTTAGGGAAATCACATTTTTCACACTCCCGGGGTCAGGAAAATTGGATTTTTTCACACTCCCGGGGCCAGGAAATTCTGATATTTTTCACACTCCCGGGGTCAGGAAAATCGGATATTTTCACACTCCCGGGGTCAGGAAAATCAGATTTTTTTCATACTCCCCGGGGTCAGGAAAATTGGATTTTTTTCACACACCCAGGGTCAGGAAAATTGGATATTTTCATACTCCCGGGGTCAGGAAAATCGGATTTTTCATACTCCTGGGGTCAGGAAAATCGTATTTTTCATACTCCCGGGGTCAAGAAAAACCAAATTTTTTCACTTTCCCAGTGTTAGGAAAATCACATTTTTCACACTCCCGGGGTCAGGAAAATTGGGGTTTTTTTCACACTCCCGGGGTCAAGAAAATCACATTTTTTCACACTCCCGGGGTCACGAAATTCTGATTTTTTTCACACTCCTGGTGTTAGGAAAATCCCATTATTCACACTCCCGGGGTCAGGAAAATTGGATTTTTTCACACTCCCGGGGTTCGGAAATTCTGATATTTTTCACACTCCTGGTGTTAGGAAAATCACATTATTCACACTCCCGGGGTCAGGAAAATTGGATTTTTTTCACACTCCCGGGGTCAGGAGAATTTAATTTTTTTCACACTCCCGGTGTCAAGAAAATCACATTTTTTCACACTCCCGGGGTCAGGAAATTCTGATATTTTTCACACTCCCGGGTCAGGAAAATCGGATATTTTCACACTCCCGGGGTCAGGAAAATTGGATATTTTCACACTCCCGGGGTCAGGAGAATTTAATTTTTTTCACACTCCCGGTGTCAAGAAAATCACATTTTTTCACACTCCCGGGGTCAGGAAATTCTGATATTTTTCACACTCCCGGGTCAGGAAAATCGGATATTTTCACACTCCCGGGGTAAGGAAAATTGGATATTTTCACACTCCCTGGGTCAGGAAAATTGGATATTTTCATACTCCCGGGGTCAGGAGAATTTAATTTTTTTCACACTCCCGGGGTCAGGAAATTCTGATATTTTTCACACTCCCGGGTCAGGAAAATCGGATATTTTCACACTCCCGGGGTAAGGAAAATTGGATATTTTCACACTCCCTGGGTCAGGAAAATTGGATATTTTCATACTCCCGGGGTCAGGAGAATTTAATTTTTTTCACACTCCCGGTGTCAAGAAAATCACATTTTTTCACACTCGCGGGGTCAGGAAATTCTGATATTTTTCACACTCCCGGGTCAGGAAAATCGGATATTTTCACACTCCCGGGGTCAGGAAATTCTGATATTTTTCACACTCCCGGGTCAGGAAAATCGGATATTTTCACACTCCCGGGGTCAGGAAAATTGGATATTTTCATACTCCCGGGGTCAGGAAAATCGCATTTTTCATACTCCCAGGGTCAGGAAAATCCAATTTTTTTCACACTCCCGGGGTCAAGAAAATCACATTTTTTCACACTCCCGGGGTCAAGAAAATCACATTTTTTCACACTCCCGGGGTCAAGAAAATCACATTTTTTCACACTCCCGGGGTCAGGAAATTCTGTTTTTTTCACACTCCCGGTGTTAGGGAAATCACATTTTTCACACTCCCGGGGTCAGGAAAATTGGATTTTTTCACACTCCCGGGGCCAGGAAATTCTGATATTTTTCACACTCCCGGGGTCAGGAAAATCGGATATTTTCACACTCCCGGGGTCAGGAAAATCAGATTTTTTTCATACTCCCCGGCGTCAGGAAAATTGGATATTTTCACACTCCCGGGGTCAGGAAATTCTGATATTTTTCACACTCCTGGTGTTAGGAAAATCACATTATTCACACTCCCGGGGTCAGGAAAATTGGATTTTTTTCACACTCCCGGGGTCAGGAAAATTGGATATTTTCATACTCCCGGGGTCAGGAAAATCGCATTTTTCATACTCCCGGGGTCAGGAAAATTGCATTTTTCATACTCCCGGGGTCAGGAAAATCCAATTTTTTTCACTTTCCCGGTGTCAGGAAAATCAAATTTATCACACTCCCGGGGTCAGGAATATTGGGTTTTTTTCACACACCTGGGGTCAAGAAAATCACATTTTTTCACACTCCCAGGGTCAGGAAATTCTGATATTTTTCACACTCCCGGGGTCAGGAAAATCGGATATTTTCACACTCCCGGGTCAGAAAAATTGGATTTTTTTTAACACTCCCGGAGTCAGGAAGATTGGTTTTTTTCACACTCCCGGGGTCAAGAAAATCACATTTTTTCACACTCCCGGAGTCCGGAAAATTGGTTTTTTTCACACTCCCGGGGTCAAGAAAATCACATTTTTTCACACTCCCGTAGCCAGGAAAATTGGTGTTTTTCACACTCCCGGGGTCAAGAAAATCACATTTTTTCACACTCCCGGGGTCAGGTGATTCGGATTTTTTTCACACTCCCGGGGTCAGGAAAATTGGATTTTTTCACACTCCCGGGGTCAGGAGAATTTAATTTTTTTCACACTCCCGGTGTCAAGAAAATCACATTTTTTCACACTCCTGGGGTCAGGAAATTCTGATATTTTTCACACTCCCGTGTCAGGAAAATCGGATATTTTCACACTCCCGGGGTCAGGAAAATTGGATATTTTCACACTCCCTGGGTCAGGAAAATTGGATATTTTCATACTCCCGGGGTCAGGAAAATTGGATTTTTTCACACTCCCGGGGTCAGGAAAATTGGATATTTTCATACTCCCGGGGTCAGGAAAATCGCATTTTTCACACTCCCGGGGTCAGGAAAATTGGATATTTTCATACTCCCGGGGTCAGGAAAATCGCATTTTTCATACTCCTGGGGTCAGGAAAATTGGATTTTTGTCACACTCCCGGTGTCAGGAAAATTGGATTTTTTTCACACTCCCGGGGTCAAGTAAATCACATTTTTTCACACTCCCGGGGTCAGGAAAATTGGATTTTTTCACACTCCCGGGGTCAGGAAATTCTGATATTTTTCTCACACTCCCGGGGACAGGAAAATCGGATATTTTCACACTCCCGGCGTCAGGAAAATCTGATTTTTGTCATACTCCCGGGGTCAGGAAAATTGGATATTTTCATACTCCCGGGGTCAGGAAAATTGGATTTTTCATACTCTCGGGGTCAGGAAAATCCCATTTTTCATACTCCTGGGGTCAGGAAAATCCAAATTTTTTCACTTTCCCAGTGTAGGAAAATCACATTTTTCACTCTCCCGGGGTCAGGAATATTGGGTTTTTTTCACACACCCGGGGTCAAGAAAATCACATTTTTTCACACTCCCGGGGTCAGGAAATTCTGATTTTTTTCACATTCCCGGTGTTAGGAAAATCACATTTTCCACACTCCCGGGGTCAGGAAAATTGGATTTTTTCACACTCCCGGGGTCAAGAAAATCACATTTTTTCACACTCCCGGGGTCAGGAAATTCTAATTTTTTTCACACTCCCGGTGTTAGGAAAATCACATTTTTCACATTCCCGGGGTCAGGAAAATTGGATTTTTTCACACTCCCGGGGTCAGGAGAATTTAATTTTTTTCACACTCCCGTGGTCAAGAAAATCACTTTTTTTCACACTCCCGGGGTCAGGAAATTCTAATTTTTTTCACACTCCCGGTGTTAGGAAAATCACATTTTTCACACTCCCGGGGTCAAGAAAATCACATTTTTCACACTCCCGGGGTCAGGAGATTCTGATTTTCTTCACACTCCCGGGGTCAAGAAAATCACATTTTTTCACACTCCCGGGGTCAGGAAAATTGGATTTTTTTCACACTCCCTGGGTCAGGAAAATTGGATATTTTCATACTCCCGGGGTCAGGAAAATTGGATTTTTTCACACTCCCGGGGTCAGGAAAATTGGATATTTTCATACTCCCGGGGTCAGGAAATTCTGTTTTTTTCACACTCCCGGTGTTAGGGAAATCACATTTTTCACACTCCCGGGGTCAGGAAATTCTAATTTTTTTCACACTCCCGGTGTTAGGAAAATCACATTTTTCACACTCCCGGGGTCAAGAAAATCACATTTTTCACACTCCCGGGGTCAGGAGATTCTGATTTTCTTCACACTCCCGGGGTCAAGAAAATCACATTTTTTCACACTCCCGGGGTCAGGAAAATTGGATTTTTTTCACACTCCCTGGGTCAGGAAAATTGGATATTTTCATACTCCCGGGGTCAGGAAAATTGGATTTTTTCACACTCCCGGGGTCAGGAAAATTGGATATTTTCATACTCCCGGGGTCAGGAAAATCGCATTTTTTCACCCTACCGGGGTCAAGAAAATCACATTTTTTCACACTCCCGGGGTCAGGAAATTCTGTTTTTTTCACACTCCCGGTGTTAGGGAAATCACATTTTTCACACTCCCGGGGTCAGGAAAATTGGATTTTTTCACACTCCCGGGGCCAGGAAAATTGGGTTTTTTTCACACTCCCGGGGTCAGGAAAATTGGATATTTTCATACTCCCGGGGTCAGGAAAATCGCATTTTTCATACTCCCGGGGTCAGGAAAATCCAATTTTTTTCACTTTCCCGGGGTCAGGAAAATCAGATTTTTTTCATACTCCTGGGGTCAGGAAAATTGGATATTTTCATACTCCCGGGGTCAGGAAAATTGGATTTTTTCACACTCCCGGGGTCAGGAAAATTGGATATTTTCATACTCCCGGGGTCAGGAAAATCGCATTTTTTCACCCTACCGGGGTCAAGAAAATCACATTTTTTCACACTCCCGGAGTCAGGAAATTCTGTTTTTTTCACACTCCCGGTGTTAGGGAAATCACATTTTTCACACTCCCGGGGTCAGGAAAATTGGATTTTTTCACACTCCCGGGGCCAGGAAATTCTGATATTTTTCACACTCCCGGGGTCAGGAAAATCGGATATTTTCACACTCCCGGGGTCAGGAAAATCAGATTTTTTTCATACTCCCCGGGGTCAGGAAAATTGGATTTTTTTCACACACCCAGGGTCAGGAAAATCGGATTTTTCATACTCCTGGGGTCAGGAAAATCGTATTTTTCATACTCCCGGGGTCAAGAAAAACCAAATTTTTTCACTTTCCCAGTGTTAGGAAAATCACATTTTTCACACTCCCGGGGTCAGGAAAATTGGGGTTTTTTTCACACTCCCGGGGTCAAGAAGATCACATTTTTTCACACTCCCGGGGTCACGAAATTCTGATTTTTTTCACACTCCTGGTGTTAGGAAAATCCCATTATTCACACTCCCGGGGTCAGGAAAATTGGATTTTTTCACACTCCCGGGGTTCGGAAATTCTGATATTTTTCACACTCCTGGTGTTAGGAAAATCACATTATTCACACTCCCGGGGTCAGGAAAATTGGATTTTTTTCACACTCCCGGGGTCAGGAGAATTTAATTTTTTTCACACTCCCGGTGTCAAGAAAATCACATTTTTTCACACTCCCGGGGTCAGGAAATTCTGATATTTTTCACACTCCCGGGTCAGGAAAATCGGATATTTTCACACTCCCGGGGTCAGGAAAATTGGATATTTTCACACTCCCGGGGTCAGGAGAATTTAATTTTTTTCACACTCCCGGTGTCAAGAAAATCACATTTTTTCACACTCCCGGGGTCAGGAAATTCTGATATTTTTCACACTCCCGGGTCAGGAAAATCGGATATTTTCACACTCCCGGGGTAAGGAAAATTGGATATTTTCACACTCCCTGGGTCAGGAAAATTGGATATTTTCATACTCCCGGGGTCAGGAGAATTTAATTTTTTTCACACTCCCGGGGTCAGGAAATTCTGATATTTTTCACACTCCCGGGTCAGGAAAATCGGATATTTTCACACTCCCGGGGTAAGGAAAATTGGATATTTTCACACTCCCTGGGTCAGGAAAATTGGATATTTTCATACTCCCGGGGTCAGGAGAATTTAATTTTTTTCACACTCCCGGTGTCAAGAAAATCACATTTTTTCACACTCGCGGGGTCAGGAAATTCTGATATTTTTCACACTCCCGGGTCAGGAAAATCGGATATTTTCACACTCCCGGGGTCAGGAAATTCTGATATTTTTCACACTCCCGGGTCAGGAAAATCGGATATTTTCACACTCCCGGGGTCAGGAAAATTGGATATTTTCATACTCCCGGGGTCAGGAAAATCGCATTTTTCATACTCCCAGGGTCAGGAAAATCCAATTTTTTTCACACTCCCGGGGTCAAGAAAATCACATTTTTTCACACTCCCGGGGTCAAGAAAATCACATTTTTTCACACTCCCGGGGTCAAGAAAATCACATTTTTTCACACTCCCGGGGTCAGGAAATTCTGTTTTTTTCACACTCCCGGTGTTAGGGAAATCACATTTTTCACACTCCCGGGGTCAGGAAAATTGGATTTTTTCACACTCCCGGGGCCAGGAAATTCTGATATTTTTCACACTCCCGGGGTCAGGAAAATCGGATATTTTCACACTCCCGGGGTCAGGAAAATCAGATTTTTTTCATACTCCCCGGCGTCAGGAAAATTGGATATTTTCATACTCCCGGGGTCAGGAAAATCGGATTTTTCATACTCCTGGGGTCAGGAAAATCGCATTTTTCATACTCCCGGGGTCAAGAAAAACCAAATTTTTTCACTTTCCCGGTGTTAGGACAATCACATTTTTCACACTCCCGGGGTCAGGAAAATTGGGTTTTTTTCACACTCCCGGGGTCAAGAAAATCACATATTTTCACACTCCCGGGGTCACGAAATTCTGATTTTTTTCACACTCCTGGTGTTAGGAAAATCCCATTATTCACACTCCCGGGGTCAGGAAAATTGGATTTTTTCACACTCCCGGGGTCAGGAAATTCTGATATTTTTCACACTCCTGGTGTTAGGAAAATCACATTATTCACACTCCCGGGGTGAGGAAAATTGGATTTTTTTCACACTCCCGGGGTCAGGAAAATTGGATATTTTCATACTCCCGGGGTCAGGAAAATCGCATTTTTCATACTCCCGGGGTCAGGAAAATTGCATTTTTCATACTCCCGGGGTCAGGAAAATCCAATTTTTTTCACTTTCCCGGTGTCAGGAAAATCAAATTTATCACACTCCTGGGGTCAGGAATATTGGGTTTTTTTCACACACCTGGGGTCAAGAAAATCACATTTTTTCACACTCCCAGGGTCAGGAAATTCTGATATTTTTCACACTCCCGGGGTCAGGAAAATCGGATATTTTAACACTCCCGGAGTCAGGAAGATTGGTTTTTTTCACACTCCCGGGGTCAAGAAAATCACATTTTTTCACACTCCCGGAGTCCGGAAAATTGGTTTTTTTCACACTCCCAGGGTCAAGAAAATCACATTTTTTCACACTCCCGTAGCCAGGAAAATTGGTGTTTTTCACACTCCCGGGGTCAAGAAAATCACATTTTTTCACACTCCCGGGGTCAGGTGATTCGGATTTTTTTCACACTCCCGGGGTCAGGAAAATTGGATTTTTTCACACTCCCGGGGTCAGGAGAATTTAATTTTTTTCACACTCCCGGTGTCAAGAAAATCACATTTTTTCACACTCCTGGGGTCAGGAAATTCTGATATTTTTCACACTCCCGGGTCAGGAAAATCGGATATTTTCACACTCCCGGGGTCAGGAAAATTGGATATTTTCACACTCCCTGGGTCAGGAAAATTGGATATTTTCATACTCCCGGGGTCAGGAAAATTGGATTTTTTCACACTCCCGGGGTCAGGAAAATTGGATATTTTCATACTCCCGGGGTCAGGAAAATCGCATTTTTCACACTCCCGGGGTCAGGAAAATTGGATATTTTCATACTCCCGGGGTCAGGAAATTCTGATATTTTTCACACTCCTGGTGTTAGGAAAATCACATTATTCACACTCCCGGGGTCAGGAAAATTGGATTTTTTCATACTCCCGGGGTCAGGAGAATTTAATTTTTTTCACACTCCCGGGGTCAGGAAATTCTGATATTTTTCACACTCCCGGGTCAGGAAAATCGGATATTTTCACACTCCCGGGGTAAGGAAAATTGGATATTTTCACACTCCCTGGGTCAGGAAAATTGGATATTTTCATACTCCCGGGGTCAGGAGAATTTAATTTTTTTCACACTCCCGGTGTCAAGAAAATCACATTTTTTCACACTCGCGGGGTCAGGAAATTCTGATATTTTTCACACTCCCGGGTCAGGAAAATCGGATATTTTTACACTCCCGGGGTCAGGAAATTCTGATATTTTTCACACTCCCGGGTCAGGAAAATCGGATATTTTCACACTCCCGGGGTCAGGAAAATTGGATATTTTCATACTCCCGGGGTCAGGAAAATCGCATTTTTCATACTCCCAGGGTCAGGAAAATCCAATTTTTTTCACACTCCCGGGGTCAAGAAAATCACATTTTTTCACACTCCCGGGGTCAAGAAAATCACATTTTTTCACACTCCCGGGGTCAAGAAAATCACATTTTTTCACACTCCCGGGGTCAGGAAATTCTGTTTTTTTCACACTCCCGGTGTTAGGGAAATCACATTTTTCACACTCCCGGGGTCAGGAAAATTGGATTTTTTCACACTCCCGGGGCCAGGAAATTCTGATATTTTTCACACTCCCGGGGTCAGGAAAATCGGATATTTTCACACTCTCGGGGTCAGGAAAATCAGATTTTTTTCATACTCCCCGGCGTCAGGAAAATTGGATATTTTCATACTCCCGGGGTCAGGAAAATCGGATTTTTCATACTCCTGGGGTCAGGAAAATCGCATTTTTCATACTCCCGGGGTCAAGAAAAACCAAATTTTTTCACTTTCCCGGTGTTAGGACAATCACATTTTTCACACTCCCGGGGTCAGGAAAATTGGGTTTTTTTCACACTCCCGGGGTCAAGAAAATCACATATTTTCACACTCCCGGGGTCACGAAATTCTGATTTTTTTCACACTCCTGGTGTTAGGAAAATCCCATTATTCACACTCCCGGGGTCAGGAAAATTGGATTTTTTCACACTCCCGGGGTCAGGAAATTCTGATATTTTTCACACTCCTGGTGTTAGGAAAATCACATTATTCACACTCCCGGGGTCAGGAAAATTGGATTTTTTTCACACTCCCGGGGTCAGGAAAATTGGATATTTTCATACTCCCGGGGTCAGGAAAATCGCATTTTTCATACTCCCGGGGTCAGGAAAATTGCATTTTTCATACTCCCGGGGTCAGGAAAATCCAATTTTTTTCACTTTCCCGGTGTCAGGAAAATCAAATTTATCACACTCCCGGGGTCAGGAATATTGGGTTTTTTTCACACACCTGGGGTCAAGAAAATCACATTTTTTCACACTCCCAGGGTCAGGAAATTCTGATATTTTTCACACTCCCGGGGTCAGGAAAATCGGATATTTTCACACTCCCGGGTCAGAAAAATTGGATTTTTTTTAACACTCCCGGAGTCAGGAAGATTGGTTTTTTTCACACTCCCGGGGTCAAGAAAATCACATTTTTTCACACTCCCGGAGTCCGGAAAATTGGTTTTTTTCACACTCCCGGGGTCAAGAAAATCACATTTTTTCACACTCCCGTAGCCAGGAAAATTGGTGTTTTTCACACTCCCGGGGTCAAGAAAATCACATTTTTTCACACTCCCGGGGTCAGGTGATTCGGATTTTTTTCACACTCCTGGGGTCAGGAAAATTGGATTTTTTCACACTCCCGGGGTCAGGAGAATTTAATTTTTTTCACACTCCCGGTGTCAAGAAAATCACATTTTTTCACACTCCTGGGGTCAGGAAATTCTGATATTTTTCACACTCCCGGGTCAGGAAAATCGGATATTTTCACACTCCCGGGGTCAGGAAAATTGGATATTTTCACACTCCCTGGGTCAGGAAAATTGGATATTTTCATACTCCCGGGGTCAGGAAAATTGGATTTTTTCACACTCCCGGGGTCAGGAAAATTGGATATTTTCATACTCCCGGGGTCAGGAAAATCGCATTTTTCACACTCCCGGGGTCAGGAAAATTGGATATTTTCATACTCCCGGGGTCAGGAAAATCGCATTTTTCATACTCCTGGGGTCAGGAAAATTGGATTTTTGTCACACTCCCGGTGTCAGGAAAATTGGATTTTTTTCACACTCCCGGGGTCAAGTAAATCACATTTTTTCACACTCCCGGGGTCAGGAAAATTGGATTTTTTCACACTCCCGGGGTCAGGAAATTCTGATATTTTTCTCACACTCCCGGGGACAGGAAAATCGGATATTTTCACACTCCCGGGGTCAGGAAAATCTGATTTTTGTCATACTCCCGGGGTCAGGAAAATTGGATATTTTCATACTCCCGGGGTCAGGAAAATTGGATTTTTCATACTCTCGGGGTCAGGAAAATCCCATTTTTCATACTCCCGGGGTCAGGAAAATCCAAATTTTTTCACTTTCCCAGTGTAGGAAAATCACATTTTTCACTCTCCCGGGGTCAGGAATATTGGGTTTTTTTCACACACCCGGGGTCAAGAAAATCACATTTTTTCACACTCCCGGGGTCAGGAAATTCTGATTTTTTTCACATTCCCGGTGTTAGGAAAATCACATTTTCCACACTCCCGGGGTCAGGAAAATTGGATTTTTTCACACTCCCGGGGTCAAGAAAATCACATTTTTTCACACTCCCGGGGTCAGGAAATTCTAATTTTTTTCACACTCCCGGTGTTAGGAAAATCACATTTTTCACATTCCCGGGGTCAGGAAAATTGGATTTTTTCACACTCCCGGGGTCAGGAGAATTTAATTTTTTTCACACTCCCGTGGTCAAGAAAATCACTTTTTTTCACACTCCCGGGGTCAGGAAATTCTAATTTTTTTCACACTCCCGGTGTTAGGAAAATCACATTTTTCACACTCCCGGGGTCAAGAAAATCACATTTTTCACACTCCCGGGGTCAGGAGATTCTGATTTTCTTCACACTCCCGGGGTCAAGAAAATCACATTTTTTCACACTCCCGGGGTCAGGAAAATTGGATTTTTTTCACACTCCCTGGGTCAGGAAAATTGGATATTTTCATACTCCCGGGGTCAGGAAAATTGGATTTTTTCACACTCCCGGGGTCAGGAAAATTGGATATTTTCATACTCCCGGGGTCAGGAAATTCTGTTTTTTTCACACTCCCGGTGTTAGGGAAATCACATTTTTCACACTCCCGGGGTCAGGAAATTCTAATTTTTTTCACACTCCCGGTGTTAGGAAAATCACATTTTTCACACTCCCGGGGTCAAGAAAATCACATTTTTCACACTCCCGGGGTCAGGAGATTCTGATTTTCTTCACACTCCCGGGGTCAAGAAAATCACATTTTTTCACACTCCCGGGGTCAGGAAAATTGGATTTTTTTCACACTCCCTGGGTCAGGAAAATTGGATATTTTCATACTCCCGGGGTCAGGAAAATTGGATTTTTTCACACTCCCGGGGTCAGGAAAATTGGATATTTTCATACTCCCGGGGTCAGGAAAATCGCATTTTTTCACCCTACCGGGGTCAAGAAAATCACATTTTTTCACACTCCCGGGGTCAGGAAATTCTGTTTTTTTCACACTCCCGGTGTTAGGGAAATCACATTTTTCACACTCCCGGGGTCAGGAAAATTGGATTTTTTCACACTCCCGGGGCCAGGAAAATTGGGTTTTTTTCACACTCCCGGGGTCAGGAAAATTGGATATTTTCATACTCCCGGGGTCAGGAAAATCGCATTTTTCATACTCCCGGGGTCAGGAAAATCCAATTTTTTTCACTTTCCCGGGGTCAGGAAAATCAGATTTTTTTCATACTCCTGGGGTCAGGAAAATTGGATTTTTGTCACACTCCCGGTGTCAGGAAAATTGGATATTTTCATACTCCCGGGGTCAGGAAAATTGGATTTTTTCACACTCCCGGGGTCAGGAAAATTGGATATTTTCATACTCCCGGGGTCAGGAAAATCGCATTTTTTCACCCTACCGGGGTCAAGAAAATCACATTTTTTCACACTCCCGGAGTCAGGAAATTCTGTTTTTTTCACACTCCCGGTGTTAGGGAAATCACATTTTTCACACTCCCGGGGTCAGGAAAATTGGATTTTTTCACACTCCCGGGGCCAGGAAATTCTGATATTTTTCACACTCCCGGGGTCAGGAAAATCGGATATTTTCACACTCCCGGGGTCAGGAAAATCAGATTTTTTTCATACTCCCCGGGGTCAGGAAAATTGGATTTTTTTCACACACCCAGGGTCAGGAAAATTGGATATTTTCATACTCCCGGGGTCAGGAAAATCGGATTTTTCATACTCCTGGGGTCAGGAAAATCGTATTTTTCATACTCCCGGGGTCAAGAAAAACCAAATTTTTTCACTTTCCCAGTGTTAGGAAAATCACATTTTTCACACTCCCGGGGTCAGGAAAATTGGGGTTTTTTTCACACTCCCGGGGTCAAGAAAATCACATTTTTTCACACTCCCGGGGTCACGAAATTCTGATTTTTTTCACACTCCTGGTGTTAGGAAAATCCCATTATTCACACTCCCGGGGTCAGGAAAATTGGATTTTTTCACACTCCCGGGGTCCGGAAATTCTGATATTTTTCACACTCCTGGTGTTAGGAAAATCACATTATTCACACTCCCGGGGTCAGGAAAATTGGATTTTTTTCACACTCCCGGGGTCAGGAAAATTGGATATTTTCATACTCCCGGGGTCAAGAAAATCACATTTTTTCACACTCCCGGAGTCAGGAAAATTGGTGTTTTTCACACTCCCGGGGTCAAGAAAATCACATTTTTTCACACTCCCGGGGTCAGGTGATTCTGATTTTTTTCACACTCCCGGGGTCAGGAAAATTGAATTTTTTCACACTCCCGGGGTCAGGAGAATTTAATTTTTTTCACACTCCCGGTGTCAAGAAAATCACATTTTTTCACACTCCCGGGGTCAGGAAATTCTGATATTTTTCACACTCCCGGGTCAGGAAAATCGGATATTTTCACACTCCCGGGGTAAGGAAAATTGGATATTTTCACACTCCCTGGGTCAGGAAAATTGGATATTTTCATACTCCCGGGGTCAGGAAAATTGGATTTTTTCACACTCCCGGGGTCAGGAAAATTGGATATTTTCATACTCCCGGGGTCAGGAAAATCGCATTTTTTCACCCTACCGGGGTCAAGAAAATCACATTTTTTCACACTCCCGGGGTCAGGAAATTCTGTTTTTTTCACACTCCCGGTGTTAGGGAAATCACATTTTTCACACTCCCGGGGTCAGGAAAATTGGATTTTTTCACACTCCCGGGGCCAGGAAAATTGGGTTTTTTTCACACTCCCGGGGTCAGGAAAATTGGATATTTTCATACTCCCGGGGTCAGGAAAATCGCATTTTTCATACTCCCGGGGTCAGGAAAATCCAATTTTTTTCACTTTCCCGGGGTCAGGAAAATCAGATTTTTTTCATACTCCTGGGGTCAGGAAAATTGGATTTTTGTCACACTCCCGGTGTCAGGAAAATTGGATTTTTTTCACACTCCCGGGGTCAAGTAAATCACATTTTTTCACACTCCCGGGGTCAGGAAAATTGGATTTTTTCACACTCCCGGGGTCAGGAAATTCTGATATTTTTCTCACACTCCCGGGGACAGGAAAATCGGATATTTTCACACTCCCGGGGTCAGGAAAATCTGATTTTTGTCATACTCCCGGGGTCAGGAAAATTGGATATTTTCATACTCCCGGGGTCAGGAAAATTGGATTTTTCATACTCTCGGGGTCAGGAAAATCCCATTTTTCATACTCCCGGGGTCAGGAAAATCCAAATTTTTTCACTTTCCCAGTGTAGGAAAATCACATTTTTCACTCTCCCGGGGTCAGGAATATTGGGTTTTTTTCACACACCCGGGGTCAAGAAAATCACATTTTTTCACACTCCCGGGGTCAGGAAATTCTGATTTTTTTCACATTCCCGGTGTTAGGAAAATCACATTTTTCACACTCCCGGGGTCAGGAAAATTGGATTTTTTCACACTCCCGGGGTCAAGAAAATCACATTTTTTCACACTCCCGGGGTCAGGAAATTCTAATTTTTTTCACACTCCCGGTGTTAGGAAAATCACATTTTTCACACTCCCGGGGTCAGGAAAATTGGATTTTTTCACACTCCCGGGGTCAGGAGAATTTAATTTTTTTCACACTCCCGGTGTTAGGAAAATCACATTTTTCACACTCCCGGGGTCAAGAAAATCACATTTTTCACACTCCCGGGGTCAGGAGATTCTGATTTTCTTCACACTCCCGGGGTCAAGAAAATCACATTTTTTCACACTCCCGGGGTCAGGAAAATTGGGTTTTTTTCACACTCCCGGGGTCAAGAAAATCACATTTTTCACACTCCCGGGGTCAGGAGATTCTGATTTTTTTCACACGCCCATTGTTAGGGAAATCACATTTTTCACACTCCCGGGGTCAGGAAAATTGGATTTTTTCACACTCCCTGGGTCAGGAAATTCTGATATTTTTCACACTCCCGGGGTCAGGAAAATCGCATTTTTCATACTCCCAGGGTCAGGAAAATCGCATTTTTCATACTCCCGGGGTCAGGAAAATCCAAATTTTTTCACTTTCTCGGTGTTAGGAAAATCACATTTTTCACTCTCCCGGGGTAAAGAATATTGGGTTTTTTTCACACACCCGGGGTCAAGAAAATCACATTTTTTCACACTCCCGAGGTCAGGAAATTCTGATTTTTTTCACACTCCCGGTGTTAGGAAAATCACATTTTTCACACTCCCGGGGTCAGGAAAATTGGATTTTTTCACACTCCCGGGGTGAGGAAATTCTGATATTTTTCACACTCCCAGGGTCAGGAAAATCGGATATTTTCACACTCCCCGGGTCATGAAAATTGGATTTTTCTCACACTCCTGGGTTCAGGAAAATTGGGTTTTTTCACATTCCCGGGGTTAGGAAAATCACATTTTTCACACTCCCGGGGTCAGGAAAATTGGATTTTTTCACACTCCCAGGGTCAGGAGAATTTAATTTTTTTCACACTCCAGGGGACAAGAAAATCACATTTTTTCACACTCCCGGGGTGAGGAAATTCTTATATTTTTCA
This sequence comes from Bradypodion ventrale, assembly GCA_035047345.1. Taxonomy (NCBI): domain Eukaryota; kingdom Metazoa; phylum Chordata; class Lepidosauria; order Squamata; family Chamaeleonidae; genus Bradypodion; species Bradypodion ventrale. Next base: position 113,279,460 of record JAWDJE010000005.1, on the reverse strand, counting down.
CACTCCCGGGTCAGGAAAATCGGATATTTTCACAATCCCGGGGTCAGGAAAATCAGATTTTTTTCATACTCCCGGGGTCAGGAAAATTGGATTTTTTTCACACTCCTGGGGTCAAGAAAATCACATTTTTTCACACTCCCGGAGTCAGGAAAATTGGATTTTTTTCACACTCCCGGGGTCAAGTAAATCACATTTTTTCACACTCCCGGGGTCAGGAAAATCAGATTTTTTTCATACTCCCAGGGTCAGGAAAATTGGATTTTTTTCACACTCCCGGGGTCAAGAAAATCACATTTTTTCACACTCCCGGTGTCAGGAAAATTGGATTTTTTTCACACTCCCGGGGTCAAGAAAATCACATTTTTTCACACTCCCGGGGTCAGGAAAATTGGATTTTTTTCACACTCCCAGGGTTTGGAAAATTGGGTTTTTTTTCACACTCCCGGGGTCAAGAAAATCACATTTTTTCACACTCCTGGGGTCAGGAAAATCAGATTTTTTTCATACTCCCGGGGTCAGGAAAATTGGATTTTTTTCACACTCCTGGGGTCAGGAAAATTGGATATTTTCATACTCCCGGGGTCAGGAAAATCACATTTTTCAGACTCCCGGGGTCAGGAAAATCACATTTTTCATACTCCAAGGGTCAGGAAAATCCAATTTTTTTCACATTCCCGGTGTTAGGAAATTCAGATTTTTCACACTCCCGGGGTCAGGAACATTGGGGTTTTTTTCACACTCCCAGGGTCAGGAAAATTGGATTTTTCTCACACTCCTGGGTTCAGAAAAATTGGGTTTTTTTCACACTCCCGGTGTTAGGAAAATCACATTTTTCACACTCCCGGAGTCAGGAAATTCTGATATTTTTCACACTCCCGGGTCAGGAAAATTGGATTTTTTCACACTCCCGGGGTCAGGAAAATTGGATATTTTCATACTCCCGGGGTCAGGAAAATCGCATTTTTCAGACCCCTGGGGTCAGGAAAATCGCATTTTTCATACTCCCAGGGTCAGGAAAATCCAATTTTTTTCACACTCCCGGGGTCAAGAAAATCACATTTTTTTACACTCCCGGGGTCAAGAAAATCACATTTTTTCACACTCCCGGGGTCAAGAAAATCACATTTTTTCACACTCCCGGGGTCAGGAAATTCTGTTTTTTTTTCACACTCCCGGTGTTAGGGAAATCACATTTTTCACACTCCCGGGGTCAGGAAAATTGGATTTTTTCACACTCCCGGGGCCAGGAAATTCTGATATTTTTCACACTCCCGGGGTCAGGAAAATCGGATATTTTCACACTCCCGGGGTCAGGAAAATCAGATTTTTTTCATACTCCCCGGCGTCAGGAAAATTTAATTTTTTTCACACACCCGGGGTCAGGAAAATTGGATATTTTCATACTCCCGGGGTCAGGAAAATCGGATTTTTCATACTCCTGGGGACAGGAAAATCGCATTTTTCATACTCCCGGGGTCAAGAAAAACCAAATTTTTTCACTTTCCCGGTGTTAGGACAATCACATTTTTCACACTCCCGGGGTCAGGAAAATTGGGTTTTTTTCACACTCCCGGGGTCAAGAAAATCACATATTTTCACACTCCCGGGGTCACGAAATTCTGATTTTTTTCACACTCCTGGTGTTAGGAAAATCCCATTATTAACACTCCCGGGGTCATGAAAATTGGATTTTTTCACACTCCCGGGGTCAGGAAATTCTGATATTTTTCACACTCCTGGTGTTAGGAAAATCACATTATTCACACTCCCGGGGTCAGGAAAATTGGATTTTTTTCACACTCCCGGGGTCAGGAAAATTGGATATTTTCATACTCCCGGGGTCAGGAAAATCGCATTTTCATACTCCCGGGGTCAGGAAAATTGCATTTTTCATACTCCCGGGGTCAGGAAAATCCAATTTTTTTCACTTTCCCGGTGTCAGGAAAATCAAATTTATCACACTCCCGGGGTCAGGAATATTGGGTTTTTTTCACACACCTGGGGTCAAGAAAATCACATTTTTTCACACTCCCAGGGTCAGGAAATTCTGATATTTTTCACACTCCCGGGGTCAGGAAAATCGGATATTTTCACACTCCCGGGTCAGGAAAATTGGATTTTTTTTAACACTCCCGGAGTCAGGAAGATTGGTTTTTTTCACACTCCCGGGGTCAAGAAAATCACATTTTTTCACACTCCCGGAGTCCGGAAAATTGGTTTTTTTCACACTCCCGGGGTCAAGAAAATCACATTTTTTCACACTCCCGTAGCCAGGAAAATTGGTGTTTTTCACACTCCCGGGGTCAAGAAAATCACATTTTTTCACACTCCCGGGGTCAGGTGATTCTGATTTTTTTCACACTCCCGGGGTCAGGAAAATTGGATTTTTTCACACTCCCGGGGTCAGGAGAATTTAATTTTTTTCACACTCCCGGTGTCAAGAAAATCACATTTTTTCACACTCGCGGGGTCAGGAAATTCTGATATTTTTCACACTCCCGGGTCAGGAAAATCGGATATTTTCACACTCCCGGGGTCAGGAAATTCTGATATTTTTCACACTCCCGGGTCAGGAAAATCGGATATTTTCACACTCCCGGGGTCAGGAAAATTGGATATTTTCATACTCCCGGGGTCAGGAAAATCGCATTTTTCATACTCCCAGAGTCAGGAAAATCCAATTTTTTTCACACTCCCGGGGTCAAGAAAATCACATTTTTTCACACTCCCGGGGTCAAGAAAATCACATTTTTTCACACTCCCGGGGTCAAGAAAATCACATTTTTTCACACTCCCGGGGTCAGGAAATTCTGTTTTTTTCACACTCCCGGTGTTAGGGAAATCACATTTTTCACACTCCCGGGGTCAGGAAAATTGGATTTTTTCACACTCCCGGGGCCAGGAAATTCTGATATTTTTCACATTCCCGGGGTCAGGAAAATCGGATATTTTCACACTCCCGGGGTCAGGAAAATCAGATTTTTTTCATACTCCCCGGCGTCAGGAAAATTGGATATTTTCATACTCCCGGGGTCAGGAAAATCGGATTTTTCATACTCCTGGGGTCAGGAAAATCGCATTTTTCATACTCCCGGGGTCAAGAAAAACCAAATTTTTTCACTTTCCCGGTGTTAGGACAATCACATTTTTCACACTCCCGGGGTCAGGAAAATTGGGTTTTTTTCACACTCCCGGGGTCAAGAAAATCACATATATTCACACTCCCGGGGTCACGAAATTCTGATTTTTTTCACACTCCTGGTGTTAGGAAAATCCCATTATTCACACTCCCGGGGTCAGGAAAATTGGATTTTTTCACACTCCCGGGGTCAGGAAATTCTGATATTTTTCACACTCCTGGTGTTAGGAAAATCACATTATTCACACTCCCGGGGTCAGGAAAATTGGATTTTTTTCACACTCCCGGGGTCAGGAAAATTGGATATTTTCATACTCCCGGGGTCAGGAAAATCGCATTTTTCATACTCCCGGGGTCAGGAAAATTGCATTTTTCATACTCCCTGGGTCAGGAAAATCCAATTTTTTTCACTTTCCCGGTGTCAGGAAAATCAAATTTATCACACTCCCGGGGTCAGGAATATTGGGTTTTTTCCACACACCTGGGGTCACGAAAATCACATTTTTTCACACTCCCAGGGTCAGGAAATTCTGATATTTTTCACACTCCCGGGGTCAGGAAAATCGGATATTTTCACACACCCGGGTCAGAAAAATTGGATTTTTTTAACACTCCCGGAGTCAGGAAGATTGGTTTTTTTCACACTCCCGGGGTCAAGAAAATCACATTTTTTCACACTCCCGGAGTCCGGAAAATTGGTTTTTTTCACACTCCCGGGGTCAAGAAAATCACATTTTTTCACACTCCCGTAGCCAGGAAAATTGGTGTTTTTCACACTCCCGGGGTCAAGAAAATCACATTTTTTCACACTCCCGGGGTCAGGTGATTCGGATTTTTTTCACACTCCCGGGGTCAGGAAAATTGGATTTTTTCACACTCCCGGGGTCAGGAGAATTTAATTTTTTTCACACTCCCGGTGTCAAGAAAATCACATTTTTTCACACTCCCGGGGTCAGGAAATTCTGATATTTTTCACACTCCCGGGTCAGGAAAATCGGATATTTTCACACTCCCGGGGTCAGGAAAATTGGATATTTTCACACTCCCTGGGTCAGGAAAATTGGATATTTTCATACTCCCGGGGTCAGGAAAATTGGATTTTTTCACACTCCCGGCGTCAGGAAAATTGGATATTTTCATACTCCCGGGGTCAGGAAAATCGCATTTTTCACACTCCTGGGGTCAGGAAAATTGGATATTTTCATACTCCCGGGGTCAGGAAAATCGCATTTTTCATACTCCCGGGGTCAGGAAAATTGCATTTTTCATACTCCCGGGGTCAGGAAAATCCAATTTTTTTTCACTTTCCCGGTGTCAGGAAAATCAAATTTATCACACTCCCGGGGTCAGGAATATTGGGTTTTTTCCACACACCTGGGGTAAGGAAAATTGGATATTTTCACACTCCCTGGGTCAGGAAAATTGGATATTTTCATACTCCCGGGGTCAGGAAAATTGGATTTTTTCACACTCCCGGGGTCAGGAAAATTGGATATTTTCATACTCCCGGGGTCAGGAAAATCGCATTTTTTCACCCTACCGGGGTCAAGAAAATCACATTTTTTCACACTCCCGGAGTCAGGAAATTCTGTTTTTTTCACACTCCCGGTGTTAGGGAAATCACATTTTTCACACTCCCGGGGTCAGGAAAATTGGATTTTTTCACACTCCCGGGGCCAGGAAATTCTGATATTTTTCACACTCCCGGGGTCAGGAAAATCGGATATTTTCACACTCCCGGGGTCAGGAAAATCAGATTTTTTTCATACTCCCCGGGGTCAGGAAAATTGGATTTTTTTCACACACCCAGGGTCAGGAAAATTGGATATTTTCATACTCCCGGGGTCAGGAAAATCGGATTTTTCATACTCCTGGGGTCAGGAAAATCGTATTTTTCATACTCCCGGGATCAAGAAAAACCAAATTTTTTCACTTTCCCAGTGTTAGGAAAATCACATTTTTCACACTCCCGGGGTCAGGAAAATTGGGGTTTTTTTCACACTCCCGGGGTCAAGAAAATCACATTTTTTCACACTCCCGGGGTCACGAAATTCTGATTTTTTTCACACTCCTGGTGTTAGGAAAATTCCATCATTCACACTCCCGGGGTCAGGAAAATTGGATTTTTTCACACTCCCGGGGTCCGGAAATTCTGATATTTTTCACACTCCTGGTGTTAGGAAAATCACATTATTCACACTCCCGGGGTCAGGAAAATTGGATTTTTTTCACACTCCCGGGGTCAGGAAAATTGGATATTTTCATACTCCCGGGGTCAAGAAAATCACATTTTTTCACACTCCCGGAGTCAGGAAAATTGGTGTTTTTCACACTCCCGGGGTCAAGAAAATCACATTTTTTCACACTCCCGGGGTCAGGTGATTCTGATTTTTTTCACACTCCCGGGGTCAGGAAATTTGAATTTTTTCACACTCCCGGGGTCAGGAGAATTTAATTTTTTTCACACTCCCGGTGTCAAGAAAATCACATTTTTTCACACTCCCGGGGTCAGGAAATTCTGATATTTTTCACACTCCCGGGTCAGGAAAATCGGATATTTTCACACTCCCGGGGTAAGGAAAATTGGATATTTTCACACTCCCTGGGTCAGGAAAATTGGATATTTTCATACTCCCGGGGTCAGGAGAATTTAATTTTTTTCACACTCCCGGTGTCAAGAAAATCACATTTTTTCACACTCGCGGGGTCAGGAAATTCTGATATTTTTCACACTCCCGGGTCAGGAAAATCGGATATTTTCACACTCCCGGGGTCAGGAAATTCTGATATTTTTCACACTCCCGGGTCAGGAAAATCGGATATTTTCACACTCCCGGGGTCAGGAAAATTGGATATTTTCATACTCCCGGGGTCAGGAAAATCGCATTTTTCATACTCCCAGGGTCAGGAAAATCCAATTTTTTTCACACTCCCGGGGTCAAGAAAATCACATTTTTTCACACTCCCGGGGTCAAGAAAATCACATTTTTTCACACTCCCGGGGTCAAGAAAATCACATTTTTTCACACTCCCGGGGTCAGGAAATTCTGTTTTTTTCACACTCCCGGTGTTAGGGAAATCACATTTTTCACACTCCCGGGGTCAGGAAAATTGGATTTTTTCACACTCCCGGAGCCAGGAAATTCTGATATTTTTCACACTCCCGGGGTCAGGAAAATCGGATATTTTCACACTCCCGGGGTCAGGAAAATCAGATTTTTTTCATACTCCCCGGCGTCAGGAAAATTGGATATTTTCATACTCCCGGGGTCAGGAAAATCGGATTTTTCATACTCCTGGGGTCAGGAAAATCGCATTTTTCATACTCCCGGGGTCAAGAAAAACCAAATTTTTTCACTTTCCCGGTGTTAGGACAATAACATTTTTCACACTCCCGGGGTCAGGAAAATTGGGTTTTTTTCACACTCCCGGGGTCAAGAAAATCACATATTTTCACACTCCCAGGGTCACGAAATTCTGATTTTTTTCACACTCCTGGTGTTAGGAAAATCCCATTATTCACACTCCCGGGGTCAGGAAAATTGGATTTTTTCACACTCCCGGGGTCAGGAAATTCTGATATTTTTCACACTCCTGGTGTTAGGAAAATCACATTATTCACACTCCCGGGGTCAGGAAAATTGGATTTTTTTCACACTCCCGGGGTCAGGAAAATTGGATATTTTCATACTCCCGGGGTCAGGAAAATCGCATTTTTCATACTCCCGGGGTCAGGAAAATTGCATTTTTCATACTCCCGGGGTCAGGAAAATCCAATTTTTTTCACTTTCCCGGTGTCAGGAAAATCAAATTTATCACACTCCCGGGGTCAGGAATATTGGGTTTTTTTCACACACCTGGGGTCAAGAAAATCACATTTTTTCACACTCCCAGGGTCAGGAAATTCTGATATTTTTCACACTCCCGGGGTCTGGAAAATCGGATATTTTCACACTCCCGGGTCAGAAAAATTGGATTTTTTTTAACACTCCCGGAGTCAGGAAGATTGGTTTTTTTCACACTCCCGGGGTCAAGAAAATCACATTTTTTCACACTCCCGGAGTCCGGAAAATTGGTTTTTTTCACACTCCCGGGGTCAAGAAAATCACATTTTTTCACACTCCCGTAGCCAGGAAAATTGGTGTTTTTCACACTCCCGGGGTCAAGAAAATCACATTTTTTCACACTCCCGGGGTCAGGTGATTCGGATTTTTTTCACACTCCCGGGGTCAGGAAAATTGGATTTTTTCACACTCCCGGGGTCAGGAGAATTTAATTTTTTTCACACTCCCGGTGTCAAGAAAATCACATTTTTTCACACTCCCAGGGTCAGGAAATTCTGATATTTTTCACACTCCCGGGTCAGGAAAATCGGATATTTTCACACTCCCGGGGTCAGGAAAATTGGATATTTTCACACTCCCGGGGTCAGGAGAATTTAATTTTTTTCACACTCCCGGTGTCAAGAAAATCACATTTTTTCACACTCCCGGGGTCAGGAAATTCTGATATTTTTCACACTCCCGGGTCAGGAAAATCGGATATTTTCACACTCCCGGGGTAAGGAAAATTGGATATTTTCACACTCCCTGGGTCAGGAAAATTGGATATTTTCATACTCCCGGGGTCAGGAGAATTTAATTTTTTTCACACTCCCGGTGTCAAGAAAATCACATTTTTTCACACTCGCGGGGTCAGGAAATTCTGATATTTTTCACACTCCCGGGTCAGGAAAATCGGATATTTTCACACTCCCGGGGTCAGGAAATTCTGATATTTTTCACACTCCCGGGTCAGGAAAATCGGATATTTTCACACTCCCGGGGTCAGGAAAATTGGATATTTTCATACTCCTGGGGTCAGGAAAATCGCATTTTTCATACTCCCAGGGTCAGGAAAATCCAATTTTTTTCACACTCCCGGGGTCAAGAAAATCACATTTTTTCACACTCCCGGGGTCAAGAAAATCACATTTTTTCACACTCCCGGGGTCAAGAAAATCACATTTTTTCACACTCCCGGGGTCAGGAAATTCTGTTTTTTTCACACTCCCGGTGTTAGGGAAATCACATTTTTCACACTCCCGGGGTCAGGAAAATTGGATTTTTTCACACTCCCGGGGCCAGGAAATTCTGATATTTTTCACACTCCCGGGGTCAGGAAAATCGGATATTTTCACACTCCCGGGGTCAGGAAAATCAGATTTTTTTCATACTCCCCGGCGTCAGGAAAATTGGATATTTTCATACTCCCGGGGTCAGGAAAATCGGATTTTTCATACTCCTGGGGTCAGGAAAATCGCATTTTTCATACTCCCGGGGTCAAGAAAAACCAAATTTTTTCACTTTCCCGGTGTTAGGACAATCACATTTTTCACACTCCCGGGGTCAGGAAAATTGGGTTTTTTTCACACTCCCGGGGTCAAGAAAATCACATATTTTCACACTCCCGGGGTCACGAAATTCTGATTTTTTTCACACTCCTGGTGTTAGGAAAATCCCATTATTCACACTCCCGGGGTCAGGAAAATTGGATTTTTTCACACTCCCGGGGTCAGGAAATTCTGATATTTTTCACACTCCTGGTGTTAGGAAAATCACATTATTCACACTCCCGGGGTCAGGAAAATTGGATTTTTTTCACACTCCCGGGGTCAGGAAAATTGGATATTTTCATACTCCCGGGGTCAGGAAAATCGCATTTTTCATACTCCCGGGGTCAGGAAAATTGCATTTTTCATACTCCCGGGGTCAGGAAAATCCAATTTTTTTCACTTTCCCGGTGTCAGGAAAATCAAATTTATCACACTCCTGGGGTCAGGAATATTGGGTTTTTTTCACACACCTGGGGTCAAGAAAATCACATTTTTTCACACTCCCAGGGTCAGGAAATTCTGATATTTTTCACACTCCCGGGGTCAGGAAAATCGGATATTTTCACACTCCCGGGTCAGAAAAATTGGATTTTTTTTAACACTCCCGGAGTCAGGAAGATTGGTTTTTTTCACACTCCCGGGGTCAAGAAAATCACATTTTTTCACACTCCCGGAGTCCGGAAAATTGGTTTTTTTCACACTCCCGGGGTCAAGAAAATCACATTTTTTCACACTCCCGTAGCCAGGAAAATTGGTGTTTTTCACACTCCCGGGGTCAAGAAAATCACATTTTTTCACACTCCCGGGGTCAGGTGATTCGGATTTTTTTCACACTCCCGGGGTCAGGAAAATTGGATTTTTTCACACTCCGGGGGTCAGGAGAATTTAATTTTTTTCACACTCCCGGTGTCAAGAAAATCACATTTTTTCACACTCCCGGGGTCAGGAAATTCTGATATTTTTCACACTCCCGGGTCAGGAAAATCGGATATTTTCACACTCCCGGGGTCAGGAAAATTGGATATTTTCACACTCCCTGGGTCAGGAAAATTGGATATTTTCATACTCCCGGGGTCAGGAAAATTGGATTTTTTCACACTCCCGGGGTCAGGAAAATTGGATATTTTCATACTCCTGGGGTCAGGAAAATCGCATTTTTCACACTCCCGGGGTCAGGAAAATTGGATATTTTCATACTCCCGGGGTCAGGAAAATCGCATTTTTCATACTCCCGGGGTCAGGAAAATTGCATTTTTCATACTCCCGGGGTCAGGAAAATCCAATTTTTTTTCACTTTCCCGGTGTCAGGAAAATCAAATTTATCACACTCCCGGGGTCAGGAATATTGGGTTTTTTTCACACACCTGGGGTAAGGAAAATTGGATATTTTCACACTCCCTGGGTCAGGAAAATTGGATATTTTCATACTCCCGGGGTCAGGAAAATTGGATTTTTTCACACTCCCGGGGTCAGGAAAATTGGATATTTTCATACTCCCGGGGTCAGGAAAATCGCATTTTTTCACCCTACCGGGGTCAAGAAAATCACATTTTTTCACACTCCCGGAGTCAGGAAATTCTGTTTTTTTCACACTCCCGGTGTTAGGGAAATCACATTTTTCACACTCCCGGGGTCAGGAAAATTGGATTTTTTCACACTCCCGGGGCCAGGAAATTCTGATATTTTTCACACTCCCGGGGTCAGGAAAATCGGATATTTTCACACTCCCGGGGTCAGGAAAATCAGATTTTTTTCATACTCCCCGGGGTCAGGAAAATTGGATTTTTTTCACACACCCAGGGTCAGGAAAATTGGATATTTTCATACTCCCGGGGTCAGGAAAATCGGATTTTTCATACTCCTGGGGTCAGGAAAATCGTATTTTTCATACTCCCGGGGTCAAGAAAAACCAAATTTTTTCACTTTCCCAGTGTTAGGAAAATCACATTTTTCACACTCCCGGGGTCAGGAAAATTGGGGTTTTTTTCACACTCCCGGGGTCAAGAAAATCACATTTTTTCACACTCCCGGGGTCAAGAAATTCTGATTTTTTTCACACTCCTGGTGTTAGGAAAATCCCATCATTCACACTCCCGGGGTCAGGAAAATTGGATTTTTTCACACTCCCGGGGTCCGGAAATTCTGATATTTTTCACACTCCTGGTGTTAGGAAAATCACATTATTCACACTCCCGGGGTCAGGAAAATTGGATTTTTTTCACACTCCCGGGGTCAGGAAAATTGGATATTTTCATACTCCCGGGGTCAAGAAAATCACATTTTTTCACACTCCCGGAGTCAGGAAAATTGGTGTTTTTCACACTCCCGGGGTCAAGAAAATCACATTTTTTCACACTCCCGGGGTCAGGTGATTCTGATTTTTTTCACACTCCCGGGGTCAGGAAATTCTAATTTTTTTCACACTCCCGGTGTTAGGAAAATCACATTTTTCACACTCCCGGGGTCAAGAAAATCACATTTTTCACACTCCCGGGGTCAGGAGATTCTGATTTTCTTCACACTCCCGGGGTCAAGAAAATCACATTTTTTCACACTCCCGGGGTCAGGAAAATTGGATTTTTTTCACACTCCCTGGGTCAGGAAAATTGGATATTTTCATACTCCCGGGGTCAGGAAAATTGGATTTTTTCACACTCCCGGGGTCAGGAAAATTGGATATTTTCATACTCCCGGGGTCAGGAAAATCGCATTTTTTCACCCTACCGGGGTCAAGAAAATCACATTTTTTCACACTCCCGGGGTCAGGAAATTCTGTTTTTTTCACACTCCCGGTGTTAGGGAAATCACATTTTTCACACTCCCGGGGTCAGGAAAATTGGATTTTTTCACACTCCCGGGGCCAGGAAAATTGGGTTTTTTTCACACTCCCGGGGTCAGGAAAATTGGATATTTTCATACTCCCGGGGTCAGGAAAATCGCATTTTTCATACTCCCGGGGTCAGGAAAATCCAATTTTTTTCACACTCCCGGGGTCAGGTGATTCTGATTTTTTTCACACTCCCGGGGTCAGGAAATTCTAATTTTTTTCACACTCCCGGTGTCAGGAAAATTGGATTTTATTCACACTCCCGGGGTCAAGTAAATCACATTTTTTCACACTCCCGGGGTCAGGAAAATTGGATTTTTTCACACTCCCGGGGTCAGGAAATTCTGATATTTTTCTCACACTCCCGGGGACAGGAAAATCGGATATTTTCACACTCCCGGGGTCAGGAAAATCTGATTTTTGTCATACTCCCGGGGTCAGGAAAATTGGATATTTTCATACTCCCGGGGTCAGGAAAATTGGATTTTTCATACTCTCGGGGTCAGGAAAATCCCATTTTTCATACTCCCGGGGTCAGGAAAATCCAAATTTTTTCACTTTCCCAGTGTAGGAAAATCACATTTTTCACTCTCCCGGGGTCAGGAATATTGGGTTTTTTTCACACACCCGGGGTCAAGAAAATCACATTTTTTCACACTCCCGGGGTCAGGAAATTCTGATTTTTTTCACATTCCCGGTGTTAGGAAAATCACATTTTTCACACTCCCGGGGTCAGGAAAATTGGATTTTTTCACACTCCCGGGGTCAAGAAAATCACATTTTTTCACACTCCCGGGGTCAGGAAATTCTAATTTTTTTCACACTCCCGGTGTTAGGAAAATCACATTTTTCACACTCCCGGGGTCAGGAAAATTGGATTTTTTCACACTCCCGGGGTCAGGAGAATTTAATTTTTTTCACACTCCCGTGGTCAAGAAAATCACTTTTTTTCACACTCCCGGGGTCAGGAAATTCTAATTTTTTTCACACTCCCGGTGTTAGGAAAATCACATTTTTCACACTCCTGGGGTCAAGAAAATCACATTTTTCACACTCCCGGGGTCAGGAGATTCTGATTTTCTTCACACTCCCGGGGTCAAGAAAATCACATTTTTTCACACTCCCGGGGTCAGGAAAATTGGATTTTTTTCACACTCCCGGGGTGAGGAAAATTGGGTTTTTTTCACACTCCCGGGGTCAAGAAAATCACATTTTTCACACTCCCGGGGTCAGGAGATTCTGATTTTTTTCACACGCCCATTGTTAGGGAAATCACATTTTTCACACTCCCGGGGTCAGGAAAATTGGATTTTTTCACACTCCCTGGGTCAGGAAATTCTGATATTTTTCACACTCCCAGGGACAGGAAAATCGGATATTTTCACACTCCCGGGGTCAGGAAAATCTGATTTTTTTCATATTCCCGGGGTCAGGAAATTTGGATTTTTTTCACACTCCTGGGGTCAGGAAAATCGCATTTTTCATACTCCCAGGGTCAGGAAAATCGCATTTTTCATACTCCCGGGGTCAGGAAAATCCAAATTTTTTCACTTTCTCGGTGTTAGGAAAATCACATTTTTCACTCTCCCGGGGTAAAGAATATTGGGTTTTTTTCACACACCCGGGGTCAAGAAAATCACATTTTTTCACACTCCCGAGGTCAGGAAATTCTGATTTTTTTCACACTCCCGGTGTTAGGAAAATCACATTTTTCACACTCCCGGGGTCAGGAAAATTGGATTTTTTCACACTCCCGGGGTGAGGAAATTCTGATATTTTTCACACTCCCAGGGTCAGGAAAATCGGATATTTTCACACTCCCCGGGTCATGAAAATTGGATTTTTCTCACACTCCTGGGTTCAGGAAAATTGGGTTTTTTTCACATTCCCGGGGTTAGGAAAATCACATTTTTCACACTCCCGGGGTCAGGAAAATTGGATTTTTTCACACTCCCAGGGTCAGGAGAATTTAATTTTTTTCACACTCCAGGGGACAAGAAAATCACATTTTTTCACACTCCCGGGGTGAGGAAATTCTTATATTTTTCACACTCCCGGGTCAGGAAAATCGGATATTTTCACAATCCCGGGGTCAGGAAAATCAGATTTTTTTCATACTCCCGGGGTCAGGAAAATTGGATTTTTTTCACACTCCTGGGGTCAAGAAAATCACATTTTTTCACACTCCCGGAGTCAGGAAAATTGGATTTTTTTCACACTCCCGGGGTCAAGTAAATCACATTTTTTCACACTCCCGGGGTCAGGAAAATCAGATTTTTTTCATACTCCCGGGGTCAGGAAAATTGGATTTTTTTCACACTCCCGGGGTCAAGAAAATCACATTTTTTCACACTCCCGGTGTCAGGAAAATTGGATTTTTTTCACACTCCCGGGGTCAAGAAAATCACATTTTTTCACACTCCCGGGGTCAGGAAAATTGGATTTTTTTCACACTCCCAGGGTTTGGAAAATTGGGTTTTTTTTCACACTCCCGGGGTCAAGAAAATCACATTTTTTCACACTCCTGGGGTCAGGAAAATCAGATTTTTTTCATACTCCCGGGGTCAGGAAAATTGGATTTTTTTCACACTCCTTGGGGTCAGGAAAATTGGATATTTTCATACTCCCGGGGTCAGGAAAATCACATTTTTCAGACTCCCGGGGTCAGGAAAATCACATTTTTCATACTCCAAGGGTCAGGAAAATCCAATTTTTTTCACATTCCCGGTGTTAGGAAATTCAGATTTTTCACACTCCCGGGGTCAGGAACATTGGGGTTTTTTTCACACTCCCAGGGTCAGGAAAATTGGATTTTTCTCACACTCCTGGGTTCAGAAAAATTGGGTTTTTTTTCACACTCCCGGTGTTAGGAAAATCACATTTTTCACACTCCCGGAGTCAGGAAAATTGGATTTTTTCACACTCCCAGGGTCAGGAGAATTTAATTTTTTTCACACTCCAGGGGTCAAGAAAATCACATTTTTTCACACTCCCAGGGTCAGGAAATTCTGATATTTTTCACACTCCCGGGGTCAGGAAAATCGGATATTTTCACACTCCCGGGTCAGAAAAATTGGATTTTTTTTAACACTCCCGGAGTCAGGAAGATTGGTTTTTTTCACACTCCCGGGGTCAAGAAAATCACATTTTTTCACACTCCCGGAGTCCGGAAAATTGGTTTTTTTCACACTCCCGGGGTCAAGAAAATCACATTTTTTCACACTCCCGTAGCCAGGAAAATTGGTGTTTTTCACACTCCCGGGGTCAAGAAAATCACATTTTTTCACACTCCCGGGGTCAGGTGATTCGGATTTTTTTCACACTCCCGGGGTCAGGAAAATTGGATTTTTTCACACTCCGGGGGTCAGGAGAATTTAATTTTTTTCACACTCCCGGTGTCAAGAAAATCACATTTTTTCACACTCCCGGGGTCAGGAAATTCTGATATTTTTCACACTCCCGGGTCAGGAAAATCGGATATTTTCACACTCCCGGGGTCAGGAAAATTGGATATTTTCACACTCCCTGGGTCAGGAAAATTGGATATTTTCATACTCCCGGGGTCAGGAAAATTGGATTTTTTCACACTCCCGGGGTCAGGAAAATTGGATATTTTCATACTCCTGGGGTCAGGAAAATCGCATTTTTCACACTCCCGGGGTCAGGAAAATTGGATATTTTCATACTCCCGGGGTCAGGAAAATCGCATTTTTCATACTCCCGGGGTCAGGAAAATTGCATTTTTCATACTCCCGGGGTCAGGAAAATCCAATTTTTTTTCACTTTCCCGGTGTCAGGAAAATCAAATTTATCACACTCCCGGGGTCAGGAATATTGGGTTTTTTTCACACACCTGGGGTAAGGAAAATTGGATATTTTCACACTCCCTGGGTCAGGAAAATTGGATATTTTCATACTCCCGGGGTCAGGAAAATTGGATTTTTTCACACTCCCGGGGTCAGGAAAATTGGATATTTTCATACTCCCGGGGTCAGGAAAATCGCATTTTTTCACCCTACCGGGGTCAAGAAAATCACATTTTTTCACACTCCCGGAGTCAGGAAATTCTGTTTTTTTCACACTCCCGGTGTTAGGGAAATCACATTTTTCACACTCCCGGGGTCAGGAAAATTGGATTTTTTCACACTCCCGGGGCCAGGAAATTCTGATATTTTTCACACTCCCGGGGTCAGGAAAATCGGATATTTTCACACTCCCGGGGTCAGGAAAATCAGATTTTTTTCATACTCCCCGGGGTCAGGAAAATTGGATTTTTTTCACACACCCAGGGTCAGGAAAATTGGATATTTTCATACTCCCGGGGTCAGGAAAATCGGATTTTTCATACTCCTGGGGTCAGGAAAATCGTATTTTTCATACTCCCGGGGTCAAGAAAAACCAAATTTTTTCACTTTCCCAGTGTTAGGAAAATCACATTTTTCACACTCCCGGGGTCAGGAAAATTGGGGTTTTTTTCACACTCCCGGGGTCAAGAAAATCACATTTTTTCACACTCCCGGGGTCAAGAAATTCTGATTTTTTTCACACTCCTGGTGTTAGGAAAATCCCATCATTCACACTCCCGGGGTCAGGAAAATTGGATTTTTTCACACTCCCGGGGTCCGGAAATTCTGATATTTTTCACACTCCTGGTGTTAGGAAAATCACATTATTCACACTCCCGGGGTCAGGAAAATTGGATTTTTTTCACACTCCCGGGGTCAGAAAAATTGGATATTTTCATACTCCCGGGGTCAAGAAAATCACATTTTTTCACACTCCCGGAGTCAGGAAAATTGGTGTTTTTCACACTCCCGGGGTCAAGAAAATCACATTTTTTCACACTCCCGGGGTCAGGTGATTCTGATTTTTTTCACACTCCCGGGGTCAGGAAATTCTAATTTTTTTCACACTCCCGGTGTTAGGAAAATCACATTTTTCACACTCCCGGGGTCAAGAAAATCACATTTTTCACACTCCCGGGGTCAGGAGATTCTGATTTTCTTCACACTCCCGGGGTCAAGAAAATCACATTTTTTCACACTCCCGGGGTCAGGAAAATTGGATTTTTTTCACACTCCCTGGGTCAGGAAAATTGGATATTTTCATACTCCCGGGGTCAGGAAAATTGGATTTTTTCACACTCCCGGGGTCAGGAAAATTGGATATTTTCATACTCCCGGGGTCAGGAAAATCGCATTTTTTCACATTACCGGGGTCAAGAAAATCACATTTTTTCACACTCCCGGGGTCAGGAAATTCTGTTTTTTTCACACTCCCGGTGTTAGGGAAATCACATTTTTCACACTCCCGGGGTCAGGAAAATTGGATTTTTTCACACTCCCGGGGCCAGGAAAATTGGGTTTTTTTCACACTCCCGGGGTCAGGAAAATTGGATATTTTCATACTCCCGGGGTCAGGAAAATCGCATTTTTCATACTCCCGGGGTCAGGAAAATCCAATTTTTTTCACACTCCCGGGGTCAGGTGATTCTGATTTTTTTCACACTCCCGGGGTCAGGAAATTCTAATTTTTTTCACACTCCCGGTGTCAGGAAAATTGGATTTTATTCACACTCCCGGGGTCAAGTAAATCACATTTTTTCACACTCCCGGGGTCAGGAAAATTGGATTTTTTCACACTCCCGGGGTCAGGAAATTCTGATATTTTTCTCACACTCCCGGGGACAGGAAAATCGGATATTTTCACACTCCCGGGGTCAGGAAAATCTGATTTTTGTCATACTCCCGGGGTCAGGAAAATTGGATATTTTCATACTCCCGGGGTCAGGAAAATTGGATTTTTCATACTCTCGGGGTCAGGAAAATCCCATTTTTCATACTCCCGGGGTCAGGAAAATCCAAATTTTTTCACTTTCCCAGTGTAGGAAAATCACATTTTTCACTCTCCCGGGGTCAGGAATATTGGGTTTTTTTCACACACCCGGGGTCAAGAAAATCACATTTTTTCACACTCCCGGGGTCAGGAAATTCTGATTTTTTTCACATTCCCGGTGTTAGGAAAATCACATTTTTCACACTCCCGGGGTCAGGAAAATTGGATTTTTTCACACTCCCGGGGTCAAGAAAATCACATTTTTTCACACTCCCGGGGTCAGGAAATTCTAATTTTTTTCACACTCCCGGTGTTAGGAAAATCACATTTTTCACACTCCCGGGGTCAGGAAAATTGGATTTTTTCACACTCCCGGGGTCAGGAGAATTTAATTTTTTTCACACTCCCGTGGTCAAGAAAATCACTTTTTTTCACACTCCCGGGGTCAGGAAATTCTAATTTTTTTCACACTCCCGGTGTTAGGAAAATCACATTTTTCACACTCCTGGGGTCAAGAAAATCACATTTTTCACACTCCCGGGGTCAGGAGATTCTGATTTTCTTCACACTCCCGGGGTCAAGAAAATCACATTTTTTCACACTCCCGGGGTCAGGAAAATTGGATTTTTTTCACACTCCCGGGGTGAGGAAAATTGGGTTTTTTTCACACTCCCGGGGTCAAGAAAATCACATTTTTCACACTCCCGGGGTCAGGAGATTCTGATTTTTTTCACACGCCCATTGTTAGGGAAATCACATTTTTCACACTCCCGGGGTCAGGAAAATTGGATTTTTTCACACTCCCTGGGTCAGGAAATTCTGATATTTTTCACACTCCCAGGGACAGGAAAATCGGATATTTTCACACTCCCGGGGTCAGGAAAATCTGATTTTTTTCATATTCCCGGGGTCAGGAAATTTGGATTTTTTTCACACTCCTGGGGTCAGGAAAATCGCATTTTTCATACTCCCAGGGTCAGGAAAATCGCATTTTTCATACTCCCGGGGTCAGGAAAATCCAAATTTTTTCACTTTCTCGGTGTTAGGAAAATCACATTTTTCACTCTCCCGGGGTAAAGAATATTGGGTTTTTTTCACACACCCGGGGTCAAGAAAATCACATTTTTTCACACTCCCGAGGTCAGGAAATTCTGATTTTTTTCACACTCCCGGTGTTAGGAAAATCACATTTTTCACACTCCCGGGGTCAGGAAAATTGGATTTTTTCACACTCCCGGGGTGAGGAAATTCTGATATTTTTCACACTCCCAGGGTCAGGAAAATCGGATATTTTCACACTCCCCGGGTCATGAAAATTGGATTTTTCTCACACTCCTGGGTTCAGGAAAATTGGGTTTTTTTCACATTCCCGGGGTTAGGAAAATCACATTTTTCACACTCCCGGGGTCAGGAAAATTGGATTTTTTCACACTCCCAGGGTCAGGAGAATTTAATTTTTTTCACACTCCAGGGGACAAGAAAATCACATTTTTTCACACTCCCGGGGTGAGGAAATTCTTATATTTTTCACACTCCCGGGTCAGGAAAATCGGATATTTTCACAATCCCGGGGTCAGGAAAATCAGATTTTTTTCATACTCCCGGGGTCAGGAAAATTGGATTTTTTTCACACTCCTGGGGTCAAGAAAATCACATTTTTTCACACTCCCGGAGTCAGGAAAATTGGATTTTTTTCACACTCCCGGGGTCAAGTAAATCACATTTTTTCACACTCCCGGGGTCAGGAAAATCAGATTTTTTTCATACTCCCGGGGTCAGGAAAATTGGATTTTTTTCACACTCCCGGGGTCAAGAAAATCACATTTTTTCACACTCCCGGTGTCAGGAAAATTGGATTTTTTTCACACTCCCGGGGTCAAGAAAATCACATTTTTTCACACTCCCGGGGTCAGGAAAATTGGATTTTTTTCACACTCCCAGGGTTTGGAAAATTGGGTTTTTTTTCACACTCCCGGGGTCAAGAAAATCACATTTTTTCACACTCCTGGGGTCAGGAAAATCAGATTTTTTTCATACTCCCGGGGTCAGGAAAATTGGATTTTTTTCACACTCCTTGGGGTCAGGAAAATTGGATATTTTCATACTCCCGGGGTCAGGAAAATCACATTTTTCAGACTCCCGGGGTCAGGAAAATCACATTTTTCATACTCCAAGGGTCAGGAAAATCCAATTTTTTTCACATTCCCGGTGTTAGGAAATTCAGATTTTTCACACTCCCGGGGTCAGGAACATTGGGGTTTTTTTCACACTCCCAGGGTCAGGAAAATTGGATTTTTCTCACACTCCTGGGTTCAGAAAAATTGGGTTTTTTTTCACACTCCCGGTGTTAGGAAAATCACATTTTTCACACTCCCGGAGTCAGGAAAATTGGATTTTTTCACACTCCCAGGGTCAGGAGAATTTAATTTTTTTCACACTCCAGGGGTCAAGAAAATCACATTTTTTCACACTCCCGGGGTCAGGAAATTCTGATATTTTTCACACTCCCGGGTCAGGAAAATTGGATTTTTTCACACTCCCGGGGTCAGGAAAATTGGATATTTTCATACTCCCGGGGTCAGGAAAATCGCATTTTTCAGACCCCTGGGGTCAGGAAAATCGCATTTTTCATACTCCCAGGGTCAGGAAAATCCAATTTTTTTCACACTCCCGGGGTCAAGAAAATCACATTTTTTTACACTCCCGGGGTCAAGAAAATCACATTTTTTCACATTCCCGGGGTCAAGAAAATCACATTTTTTCACACTCCCGGGGTCAGGAAATTCTGTTTTTTTCACACTCCCGGTGTTAGGGAAATCACATTTTTCACACTCCCGGGGTCAGGAAAATTGGATTTTTTCACACTCCCGGGGCCAGGAAATTCTGATATTTTTCACACTCCCGGGGTCAGGAAAATCGGATATTTTCACACTCCCGGGGTCAGGAAAATCAGATTTTTTTCATACTCCCCGGCGTCAGGAAAATTTAATTTTTTTGACACACCCGGGGTCAGGAAAATTGGATATTTTCATACTCCCGGGGTCAGGAAAATCGGATTTTTCATACTCCTGGGGACAGGAAAATCGCATTTTTCATACTCCCGGGGTCAAGAAAAACCAAATTTTTTCACTTTCCCGGTGTTAGGACAATCACATTTTTCACACTCCCGGGGTCAGGATAATTGGGTTTTTTTCACACTCCCGGGGTCAAGAAAATCACATATTTTCACACTCCCGGGGTCATGAAATTCTGATTTTTTTCACACTCCTGGTGTTAGGAAAATCCCATTATTAACACTCCCGGGGTCATGAAAATTGGATTTTTTCACACTCCCGGGGTCAGGAAATTCTGATATTTTTCACACTCCTGGTGTTAGGAAAATCACATTATTCACACTCCCGGGGTCAGGAAAATTGGATTTTTTTCACACTCCCGGGGTCAGGAAAATTGGATATTTTCATACTCCCGGGGTCAGGAAAATCGCATTTTCATACTCCCGGGGTCAGGAAAATTGCATTTTTCATACTCCCGGGGTCAGGAAAATCCAATTTTTTTCACTTTCCCGGTGTCAGGAAAATCAAATTTATCACACTCCCGGGGTCAGGAATATTGGGTTTTTTTCACACACCTGGGGTCAAGAAAATCACATTTTTTCACACTCCCAGGGTCAGGAAATTCTGATATTTTTCACACTCCCGGGGTCAGGAAAATCGGATATTTTCACACTCCCGGGTCAGGAAAATTGGATTTTTTTTAACACTCCCGGAGTCAGGAAGATTGGTTTTTTTCACACTCCCGGGGTCAAGAAAATCACATTTTTTCACACTCCTGGAGTTCGGAAAATTGGTTTTTTTCACACTCCCGGGGTCAAGAAAATCACATTTTTTCACACTCCCGGAGTCAGGAAAATTGGTGTTTTTCACACTCCCGGGGTCAAGAAAATCACATTTTTTCACACTCGCGGGGTCAGGAAATTCTGATATTTTTCACACTCCCGGGTCAGGAAAATCGGATATTTTCACACTCCCGGGGTCAGGAAATTCTGATATTTTTCACACTCCCGGGTCAGGAAAATCGGATATTTTCACACTCCCGGGGTCAGGAAAATTGGATATTTTCATACTCCCGGGGTCAGGAAAATCGCATTTTTCATACTCCCAGGGTCAGGAAAATCCAATTTTTTTCACACTCCCGGGGTCAAGAAAATCACATTTTTTCACACTCCCGGGGTCAAGAAAATCACATTTTTTCACACTCCCGGGGTCAAGAAAATCACATTTTTTCACACTCCCGGGGTCAGGAAATTCTGTTTTTTTCACACTCCCGGTGTTAGGGAAATCACATTTTTCACACTCCCGGGGTCAGGAAAATTGGATTTTTTCACACTCCCGGGGCCAGGAAATTCTGATATTTTTCACACTCCCGGGGTCAGGAAAATCGGATATTTTCACACTCCCGGGGTCAGGAAAATCAGATTTTTTTCATACTCCCCGGCGTCAGGAAAATTGGATATTTTCATACTCCCGGGGTCAGGAAAATCGGATTTTTCATACTCCTGGGGTCAGGAAAATCGCATTTTTCATACTCCCGGGGTCAAGAAAAACCAAATTTTTTCACTTTCCCGGTGTTAGGACAATCACATTTTTCACACGCCCGGGGTCAGGAAAATTGGGTTTTTTTCACACTCCCGGGGTCAAGAAAATCACATATTTTCACACTCCTGGGGTCACGAAATTCTGATTTTTTTCACACTCCTGGTGTTAGGAAAATCCCATTATTCACACTCCCGGGGTCAGGAAAATTGGATTTTTTCACACTCCCGGGGTCAGGAAATTCTGATATTTTTCACACTCCTGGTGTTAGGAAAATCACATTATTCACACTCCCGGGGTCAGGAAAATTGGATTTTTTTCACACTCCCGGGGTCAGGAAAATTGGATATTTTCATACTCCCGGGGTCAGGAAAATCGCATTTTTCATACTCCCGGGGTCAGGAAAATTGCATTTTTCATACTCCCGGGGTCAGGAAAATCCAATTTTTTTCACTTTCCCGGTGTCAGGAAAATCAAATTTATCACACTCCCGGGGTCAGGAATATTGGGTTTTTTTCACACACCTGGGGTCAAGAAAATCACATTTTTTCACACTCCCAGGGTCAGGAAATTCTGATATTTTTCACACTCCCGGGGTCAGGAAAATCGGATATTTTCACACTCCCGGGTCAGAAAAATTGGATTTTTTTAACACTCCCGTAGTCAGGAAGATTGGTTTTTTTCACACTCCCGGGGTCAAGAAAATCACATTTTTTCACACTCCCGGAGTCCGGAAAATTGGTTTTTTTCACACTCCCGGGGTCAAGAAAATCACATTTTTTCACACTCCCGTAGCCAGGAAAATTGGTGTTTTTCACACTCCCGGGGTCAAGAAAATCACATTTTTTCACACTCCCGGGGTCAGGTGATTCGGATTTTTTTCACACTCCCGGGGTCAGGAAAATTGGATTTTTTCACACTCCCGGGGTCAGGAGAATTTAATTTTTTTCACACTCCCGGTGTCAAGAAAATCACATTTTTTCACACTCCCGGGGTCAGGAAATTCTGATATTTTTCACACTCCCGGGTCAGGAAAATCGGCTATTTTCACACTCCCGGGGTCAGGAAAATTGGATATTTTCACACTCCCGGGGTCAGGAGAATTTAATTTTTTTCACACTCCCGGTGTCAAGAAAATCACATTTTTTCACACTCCCGGGGTCAGGAAATTCTGATATTTTTCACACTCCCGGGTCAGGAAAATCGGATATTTTCACACTCCCGGGGTAAGGAAAATTGGATATTTTCACACTCCCTGGGTCAGGAAAATTGGATATTTTCATACTCCCGGGGTCAGGAGAATTTAATTTTTTTCACACTCCCGGTGTCAAGAAAATCACATTTTTTCACACTCGCGGGGTCAGGAAATTCTGATATTTTTCACACTCCCGGGTCAGGAAAATCGGATATTTTCACACTCCCGGGGTCAGGAAATTCTGATATTTTTCACACTCCCGGGTCAGGAATATTGGGTTTTTTTCACACACCTGGGGTCAAGAAAATCACATTTTTTCACACTCCCAGGGTCAGGAAATTCTGATATTTTTCACACTCCCGGGGTCAGGAAAATCGGATATTTTAACACTCCCGGAGTCAGGAAGATTGGTTTTTTTCACACTCCCGGGGTCAAGAAAATCACATTTTTTCACACTCCCGGAGTCCGGAAAATTGGTTTTTTTCACACTCCCGGGGTCAAGAAAATCACATTTTTTCACACTCCCGTAGCCAGGAAAATTGGTGTTTTTCACACTCCCGGGGTCAAGAAAATCACATTTTTTCACACTCCCGGGGTCAGGTGATTCGGATTTTTTTCACACTCCCGGGGTCAGGAAAATTGGATTTTTTCACACTCCCGGGGTCAGGAGAATTTAATTTTTTTCACACTCCCGGTGTCAAGAAAATCACATTTTTTCACACTCCCGGGGTCAGGAAATTCTGATATTTTTCACACTCCGGGGTCAGGAAAATCGGATATTTTCACACTCCCGGGGTCAGGAAAATTGGATATTTTCACACTCCCGGGGTCAGGAGAATTTAATTTTTTTCACACTCCCGGTGTCAAGAAAATCACATTTTTTCACACTCCCGGGGTCAGGAAATTCTGATATTTTTCACACTCCCGGGTCAGGAAAATCGGATATTTTCACACTCCCGGGGTAAGGAAAATTGGATATTTTCACACTCCCTGGGTCAGGAAAATTGGATATTTTCATACTCCCGGGGTCAGGAGAATTTAATTTTTTTCACACTCCCGGTGTCAAGAAAATCACATTTTTTCACACTCGCGGGGTCAGGAAATTCTGATATTTTTCACACTCCCGGGTCAGGAAAATCGGATATTTTCACACTCCCGGGGTCAGGAAATTCTGATATTTTTCACACTCCCGGGTCAGGAATATTGGGTTTTTTTCACACACCTGGGGTCAAGAAAATCACATTTTTTCACACTCCCAGAGTCAGGAAATTCTGATATTTTTCACACTCCCGGGGTCAGGAAAATCGGATATTTTAACACTCCCGGAGTCAGGAAGATTGGTTTTTTTCACACTCCCGGGGTCAAGAAAATCACATTTTTTCACACTCCCGGAGTCCGGAAAATTGGTTTTTTCCCAACTCCCGGGGTCAAGAAAATCACATTTTTTCACACTCCCGTAGCCAGGAAAATTGGTGTTTTTCACACTCCCGGGGTCAAGAAAATCACATTTTTTCACACTCCCGGGGTCAGGTGATTCGGATTTTTTTCACACTCCCGGGGTCAGGAAAATTGGATTTTTTCACACTCCCGGGGTCAGGATAATTTAATTTTTTTCACACTCCCGGTGTCAAGAAAATCACATTTTTTCACACTCCCGGGGTCAGGAAATTCTGATATTTTTCACACTCCCGGGTCAGGAAAATCGGATATTTTCACACTCCCGGGGTCAGGAAAATTGGATATTTTCACACTCCCGGGGTCAGGAGAATTTAATTTTTTTCACACTCCCGGTGTCAAGAAAATCACATTTTTTCACACTCCCGGGGTCAGGAAATTCTGATATTTTTCACACTCCCGGGTCAGGAAAATCGGATATTTTCACACTCCCGGGGTAAGGAAAATTGGATATTTTCACACTCCCTGGGTCAGGAAAATTGGATATTTTCATACTCCCGGGGTCAGGAGAATTTAATTTTTTTCACACTCCCGGTGTCAAGAAAATCACATTTTTTCACACTCGCGGGGTCAGGAAATTCTGATATTTTTCACACTCCCGGGTCAGGAAAATCGGATATTTTCACACTCCCGGGGTCAGGAAATTCTGATATTTTTCACACTCCCGGGTCAGGAAAATCGGATATTTTCACACTCCCGGGGTCAGGAAAATTGGATATTTTCATACTCCCGGGGTCAGGAAAATCGCATTTTTCATACTCCCAGGGTCAGGAAAATCCAATTTTTTTCACACTCCCGGGGTCAAGAAAATCACATTTTTTCACACTCCCGGGGTCAAGAAAATCACATTTTTTCACACTCCCGGGGTCAAGAAAATCACATTTTTTCACACTCCCGGGGTCAGGAAATTCTGTTTTTTTCACACTCCCGGTGTTAGGGAAATCACATTTTTCACACTCCCGGGGTCAGGAAAATTGGATTTTTTCACACTCCCGGGGCCAGGAAATTCTGATATTTTTCACACTCCCGGGGTCAGGAAAATCGGATATTTTCACACTCCCGGGGTCAGGAAAATCAGATTTTTTTCATACTCCCCGGCGTCAGGAAAATTGGATATTTTCATACTCCCGGGGTCAGGAAAATCGGATTTTTCATACTCCTGGGGTCAGGAAAATCGCATTTTTCATACTCCCGGGGTCAAGAAAAACCAAATTTTTTCACTTTCCCGGTGTTAGGACAATCACATTTTTCACACTCCCGGGGTCAGGAAAATTGGGTTTTTTTCACACTACCGGGGTCAAGAAAATCACATATTTTCACACTCCCGGGGTCACGAAATTCTGATTTTTTTCACACTCCTGGTGTTAGGAAAATCCCATTATTCACACTCCCGGGGTCAGGAAAATTGGATTTTTTCACACTCCCGGGGTCAGGAAATTCTGATATTTTTCACACTCCTGGTGTTAGGAAAATCACATTATTCACACTCCCGGGGTCAGGAAAATTGGATTTTTTCACATTCCCGGTGTTAGGAAAATCACATTTTTCACACTCCCGGGGTCAGGAAATTCTAATTTTTTTCACACTCCCGGTGTTAGGAAAATCACATTTTTCACACTCCCGGGGTCAGGAAAATTGGATTTTTTCACACTCCCGGGGTCAGGAGAATTTAATTTTTTTCACACTCCCGTGGTCAAGAAAATCACTTTTTTTCACACTCCCGGGGTCAGGAAATTCTAATTTTTTTCACACTCCCGGTGTTAGGAAAATCACATTTTTCACACTCCCGGGGTCAAGAAAATCACATTTTTCACACTCCCGGGGTCAGGAGATTCTGATTTTCTTCACACTCCCGGGGTCAAGAAAATCACATTTTTTCACACTCCCGGGGTCAGGAAAATTGGATTTTTTTCACACTCCCGGGGTGAGGAAAATTGGGTTTTTTTCACACTCCCGGGGTCAAGAAAATCACATTTTTCACACTCCCGGGGTCAGGAGATTCTGATTTTTTTCACACGCCCATTGTTAGGGAAATCACATTTTTCACACTCCCGGGGTCAGGAAAATTGGATTTTTTCACACTCCCTGGGTCAGGAAATTCTGATATTTTTCACACTCCCAGGGACAGGAAAATCGGATATTTTCACACTCCCGGGGTCAGGAAAATCTGATTTTTTTCATATTCCCGGGGTCAGGAAATTTGGATTTTTTTCACACTCCTGGGGTCAGGAAAATCGCATTTTTCATACTCCCAGGGTCAGGAAAATCGCATTTTTCATACTCCCGGGGTCAGGAAAATCCAAATTTTTTCACTTTCTCGGTGTTAGGAAAATCACATTTTTCACTCTCCCGGGGTAAAGAATAAGGGTTTTTTTCACACACCCGGGGTCAAGAAAATCACATTTTTTCACACTCCCGAGGTCAGGAAATTCTGATTTTTTTCACACTCCCGGTGTTAGGAAAATCACATTTTTCACACTCCCGGGGTCAGGAAAATTGGATTTTTTCACACTCCCGGGGTGAGGAAATTCTGATATTTTTCACACTCCCAGGGTCAGGAAAATCGGATATTTTCACACTCCCCGGGTCATGAAAATTGGATTTTTCTCACACTCCTGGGTTCAGGAAAATTGGGTTTTTTTCACATTCCCGGGGTTAGGAAAATCACATTTTTCACACTCCCGGGGTCAGGAAAATTGGATTTTTTCACACTCCCAGGGTCAGGAGAATTTAATTTTTTTCACACTCCAGGGGACAAGAAAATCACATTTTTTCACACTCCCGGGGTGAGGAAATTCTTATATTTTTCACACTCCCGGGTCAGGAAAATCGGATATTTTCACAATCCCGGGGTCAGGAAAATCAGATTTTTTTCATACTCCCGGGGTCAGGAAAATTGGATTTTTTTCACACTCCTGGGGTCAAGAAAATCACATTTTTTCACACTCCCGGAGTCAGGAAAATTGGATTTTTTTCACACTCCCGGGGTCAAGTAAATCACATTTTTTCACACTCCCGGGGTCAGGAAAATCAGATTTTTTTCATACTCCCGGGGTCAGGAAAATTGGATTTTTTTTCACACTCCCGGGGTCAAGAAAATCACATTTTTTCACACTCCCGGTGTCAGGAAAATTGGATTTTTTTCACACTCCCGGGGTCAAGAAAATCACATTTTTTCACACTCCCGGGGTCAGGAAAATTGGATTTTTTTCACACTCCCAGGGTTTGGAAAATTGGGTTTTTTTTCACACTCCCGGGGTCAAGAAAATCACTTTTTTCACACTCCTGGGGTCAGGAAAATCAGATTTTTTTCATACTCCCGGGGTCAGGAAAATTGGATTTTTTTCACACTCCTTGGGGTCAGGAAAATTGGATATTTTCATACTCCCGGGGTCAGGAAAATCACATTTTTCAGACTCCCGGGGTCAGGAAAATCACATTTTTCATACTCCAAGGGTCAGGAAAATCCAATTTTTTTCACATTCCCGGTGTTAGGAAATTCAGATTTTTCACACTCCCGGGGTCAGGAACATTGGGGTTTTTTGCACACTCCCAGGGTCAGGAAAATTGGATTTTTCTCACACTCCTGGGTTCAGAAAAATTGGGTTTTTTTTCACACTCCCGGTGTTAGGAAAATCACATTTTTCACACTCCCGGAGTCAGGAAAATTGGATTTTTTCACACTCCCAGGGTCAGGAGAATTTAATTTTTTTCACACTCCAGGGGTCAAGAAAATCACATTTTTTCACACTCCCGGGGTCAGGAAATTCTGATATTTTTCACACTCCCGGGTCAGGAAAATTGGATTTTTTCACACTCCCGGGGTCAGGAAAATTGGATATTTTCATACTCCCGGGGTCAGGAAAATCGCATTTTTCAGACCCCTGGGGTCAGGAAAATCGCATTTTTCATACTCCCAGGGTCAGGAAAATCCAATTTTTTTCACACTCCCGGGGTCAAGAAAATCACATTTTTTTACACTCCCGGGGTCAAGAAAATCACATTTTTTCACATTCCCGGGGTCAAGAAAATCACATTTTTTCACACTCCCGGGGTCAGGAAATTCTGTTTTTTTCACACTCCCGGTGTTAGGGAAATCACATTTTTCACACTCCCGGGGTCAGGAAAATTGGATTTTTTCACACTCCCGGGGCCAGGAAATTCTGATATTTTTCACACTCCCGGGGTCAGGAAAATCGGATATTTTCACACTCCCGGGGTCAGGAAAATCAGATTTTTTTCATACTCCCCGGCGTCAGGAAAATTTAATTTTTTTCACACACCCGGGGTCAGGAAAATTGGATATTTTCATACTCCCGGGGTCAGGAAAATCGGATTTTTCATACTCCTGGGGACAGGAAAATCGCATTTTTCATACTCCCGGGGTCAAGAAAAACCAAATTTTTTCACTTTCCCGGTGTTAGGACAATCACATTTTTCACACTCCCGGGGTCAGGATAATTGGGTTTTTTTCACACTCCCGGGGTCAAGAAAATCACATATTTTCACACTCCCGGGGTCACGAAATTCTGATTTTTTTCACACTCCTGGTGTTAGGAAAATCCCATTATTAACACTCCCGGGGTCATGAAAATTGGATTTTTTCACACTCCCGGGGTCAGGAAATTCTGATATTTTTCACACTCCTGGTGTTAGGAAAATCACATTATTCACACTCCCGGGGTCAGGAAAATTGGATTTTTTTCACACTCCCGGGGTCAGGAAAATTGGATATTTTCATACTCCCGGGGTCAGGAAAATCGCATTTTCATACTCCCGGGGTCAGGAAAATTGCATTTTTCATACTCCCGGGGTCAGGAAAATCCAATTTTTTTCACTTTCCCGGTGTCAGGAAAATCAAATTTATCACACTCCCGGGGTCAGGAATATTGGGTTTTTTTCACACACCTGGGGTCAAGAAAATCACATTTTTTCACACTCCCAGGGTCAGGAAATTCTGATATTTTTCACACTCCCGGGGTCAGGAAAATCGGATATTTTCACACTCCCGGGTCAGGAAAATTGGATTTTTTTTAACACTCCCGGAGTCAGGAAGATTGGTTTTTTTCACACTCCCGGGGTCAAGAAAATCACATTTTTTCACACTCCTGGAGTTCGGAAAATTGGTTTTTTTCACACTCCCGGGGTCAAGAAAATCACATTTTTTCACACTCCCGGAGTCAGGAAAATTGGTGTTTTTCACACTCCCGGGGTCAAGAAAATCACATTTTTTCACACTCGCGGGGTCAGGAAATTCTGATATTTTTCACACTCCCGGGTCAGGAAAATCGGATATTTTCACACTCCCGGGGTCAGGAAATTCTGATATTTTTCACACTCCCGGGTCAGGAAAATCGGATATTTTCACACTCCCGGGGTCAGGAAAATTGGATATTTTCATACTCCCGGGGTCAGGAAAATCGCATTTTTCATACTCCCAGGGTCAGGAAAATCCACTTTTTTTCACACTCCCGGGGTCAAGAAAATCACATTTTTTCACACTCCCGGGGTCAAGAAAATCACATTTTTTCACACTCCCGGGGTCAAGAAAATCACATTTTTTCACACTCCCGGGGTCAGGAAATTCTGTTTTTTTCACACTCCCGGTGTTAGGGAAATCACATTTTTCACACTCCCGGGGTCAGGAAAATTGGATTTTTTCACACTCCCGGGGCCAGGAAATTCTGATATTTTTCACACTCCCGGGGTCAGGAAAATCGGATATTTTCACACTCCCGGGGTCAGGAAAATCAGATTTTTTTCATACTCCCCGGCGTCAGGAAAATTGGATATTTTCATACTCCCGGGGTCAGGAAAATCGGATTTTTCATACTCCTGGGGTCAGGAAAATCGCATTTTTCATACTCCCGGGGTCAAGAAAAACCAAATTTTTTCACTTTCCCGGTGTTAGGACAATCACATTTTTCACACGCCCGGGGTCAGGAAAATTGGGTTTTTTTCACACTCCCGGGGTCAAGAAAATCACATATTTTCACACTCCCGGGGTCACGAAATTCTGATTTTTTTCACACTCCTGGTGTTAGGAAAATCCCATTATTCACACTCCCGGGGTCAGGAAAATTGGATTTTTTCACACTCCCGGGGTCAGGAAATTCTGATATTTTTCACACTCCTGGTGTTAGGAAAATCACATTATTCACACTCCCGGGGTCAGGAAAATTGGATTTTTTTCACACTCCCGGGGTCAGGAAAATTGGATATTTTCATACTCCCGGGGTCAGGAAAATCGCATTTTTCATACTCCCGGGGTCAGGAAAATTGCATTTTTCATACTCCCGGGGTCAGGAAAATCCAATTTTTTTCACTTTCCCGGTGTCAGGAAAATCAAATTTATCACACTCCCGGGGTCAGGAATATTGGGTTTTTTTCACACACCTGGGGTCAAGAAAATCACATTTTTTCACACTCCCAGGGTCAGGAAATTCTGATATTTTTCACACTCCCGGGGTCAGGAAAATCGGATATTTTCACACTCCCGGGTCAGAAAAATTGGATTTTTTTAACACTCCCGTAGTCAGGAAGATTGGTTTTTTTCACACTCCCGGGGTCAAGAAAATCACATTTTTTCACACTCCCGGAGTCCGGAAAATTGGTTTTTTTCACACTCCCGGGGTCAAGAAAATCACATTTTTTCACACTCCCGTAGCCAGGAAAATTGGTGTTTTTCACACTCCCGGGGTCAAGAAAATCACATTTTTTCACACTCCCGGGGTCAGGTGATTCGGATTTTTTTCACACTCCCGGGGTCAGGAAAATTGGATTTTTTCACACTCCCGGGGTCAGGAGAATTTAATTTTTTTCACACTCCCGGTGTCAAGAAAATCACATTTTTTCACACTCCCGGGGTCAGGAAATTCTGATATTTTTCACACTCCCGGGTCAGGAAAATCGGCTATTTTCACACTCCCGGGGTCAGGAAAATTGGATATTTTCACACTCCCGGGGTCAGGAGAATTTAATTTTTTTCACACTCCCGGTGTCAAGAAAATCACATTTTTTCACACTCCCGGGGTCAGGAAATTCTGATATTTTTCACACTCCCGGGTCAGGAAAATCGGATATTTTCACACTCCCGGGGTAAGGAAAATTGGATATTTTCACACTCCCTGGGTCAGGAAAATTGGATATTTTCATACTCCCGGGGTCAGGAGAATTTAATTTTTTTCACACTCCCGGTGTCAAGAAAATCACATTTTTTCACACTCGCGGGGTCAGGAAATTCTGATATTTTTCACACTCCCGGGTCAGGAAAATCGGATATTTTCACACTCCCGGGGTCAGGAAATTCTGATATTTTTCACACTCCCGGGTCAGGAATATTGGGTTTTTTTCACACACCTGGGGTCAAGAAAATCACATTTTTTCACACTCCCAGGGTCAGGAAATTCTGATATTTTTCACACTCCCGGGGTCAGGAAAATCGGATATTTTAACACTCCCGGAGTCAGGAAGATTGGTTTTTTTCACACTCCCGGGGTCAAGAAAATCACATTTTTTCACACTCCCGGAGTCCGGAAAATTGGTTTTTTTCACACTCCCGGGGTCAAGAAAATCACATTTTTTCACACTCCCGTAGCCAGGAAAATTGGTGTTTTTCACACTCCCGGGGTCAAGAAAATCACATTTTTTCACACTCCCGGGGTCAGGTGATTCGGATTTTTTTCACACTCCCGGGGTCAGGAAAATTGGATTTTTTCACACTCCCGGGGTCAGGAGAATTTAATTTTTTTCACACTCCCGGTGTCAAGAAAATCACATTTTTTCACACTCCCGGGGTCAGGAAATTCTGATATTTTTCACACTCCCGGGTCAGGAAAATCGGATATTTTCACACTCCCGGGGTCAGGAAAATTGGATATTTTCACACTCCCGGGGTCAGGAGAATTTAATTTTTTTCACACTCCCGGTGTCAAGAAAATCACATTTTTTCACACTCCCGGGGTCAGGAAATTCTGATATTTTTCACACTCCCGGGTCAGGAAAATCGGATATTTTCACACTCCCGGGGTAAGGAAAATTGGATATTTTCACACTCCCTGGGTCAGGAAAATTGGATATTTTCATACTCCCGGGGTCAGGAGAATTTAATTTTTTTCACACTCCCGGTGTCAAGAAAATCACATTTTTTCACACTCGCGGGGTCAGGAAATTCTGATATTTTTCACACTCCCGGGTCAGGAAAATCGGATATTTTCACACTCCCGGGGTCAGGAAATTCTGATATTTTTCACACTCCCGGGTCAGGAATATTGGGTTTTTTTCACACACCTGGGGTCAAGAAAATCACATTTTTTCACACTCCCAGGGTCAGGAAATTCTGATATTTTTCACACTCCCGGGGTCAGGAAAATCGGATATTTTAACACTCCCGGAGTCAGGAAGATTGGTTTTTTTCACACTCCCGGGGTCAAGAAAATCACATTTTTTCACACTCCCGGAGTCCGGAAAATTGGTTTTTTTCCAACTCCCGGGGTCAAGAAAATCACATTTTTTCACACTCCCGTAGCCAGGAAAATTGGTGTTTTTCACACTCCCGGGGTCAAGAAAATCACATTTTTTCACACTCCCGGGGTCAGGTGATTCGGATTTTTTTCACACTCCCGGGGTCAGGAAAATTGGATTTTTTCACACTCCCGGGGTCAGGATAATTTAATTTTTTTCACACTCCCGGTGTCAAGAAAATCACATTTTTTCACACTCCCGGGGTCAGGAAATTCTGATATTTTTCACACTCCCGGGTCAGGAAAATCGGATATTTTCACACTCCCGGGGTCAGGAAAATTGGATATTTTCACACTCCCGGGGTCAGGAGAATTTAATTTTTTTCACACTCCCGGTGTCAAGAAAATCACATTTTTTCACACTCCCGGGGTCAGGAAATTCTGATATTTTTCACACTCCCGGGTCAGGAAAATCGGATATTTTCACACTCCCGGGGTAAGGAAAATTGGATATTTTCACACTCCCTGGGTCAGGAAAATTGGATATTTTCATACTCCCGGGGTCAGGAGAATTTAATTTTTTTCACACTCCCGGTGTCAAGAAAATCACATTTTTTCACACTCGCGGGGTCAGGAAATTCTGATATTTTTCACACTCCCGGGTCAGGAAAATCGGATATTTTCACACTCCCGGGGTCAGGAAATTCTGATATTTTTCACACTCCCGGGTCAGGAAAATCGGATATTTTCACACTCCCGGGGTCAGGAAAATTGGATATTTTCATACTCCCGGGGTCAGGAAAATCGCATTTTTCATACTCCCAGGGTCAGGAAAATCCAATTTTTTTCACACTCCCGGGGTCAAGAAAATCACATTTTTTCACACTCCCGGGGTCAAGAAAATCACATTTTTTCACACTCCCGGGGTCAAGAAAATCACATTTTTTCACACTCCCGGGGTCAGGAAATTCTGTTTTTTTCACACTCCCGGTGTTAGGGAAATCACATTTTTCACACTCCCGGGGTCAGGAAAATTGGATTTTTTCACACTCCCGGGGCCAGGAAATTCTGATATTTTTCACACTCCCGGGGTCAGGAAAATCGGATATTTTCACACTCCCGGGGTCAGGAAAATCAGATTTTTTTCATACTCCCCGGCGTCAGGAAAATTGGATATTTTCATACTCCCGGGGTCAGGAAAATCGGATTTTTCATACTCCTGGGGTCAGGAAAATCGCATTTTTCATACTCCCGGGGTCAAGAAAAACCAAATTTTTTCACTTTCCCGGTGTTAGGACAATCACATTTTTCACACTCCCGGGGTCAGGAAAATTGGGTTTTTTTCACACTCCCGGGGTCAAGAAAATCACATATTTTCACACTCCCGGGGTCACGAAATTCTGATTTTTTTCACACTCCTGGTGTTAGGAAAATCCCATTATTCACACTCCCGGGGTCAGGAAAATTGGATTTTTTCACACTCCCGGGGTCAGGAAATTCTGATATTTTTCACACTCCTGGTGTTAGGAAAATCACATTATTCACACTCCCGGGGTCAGGAAAATTGGATTTTTTTCACACTCCCGGGGTCAGGAAAATTGGATATTTTCATACTCCCGGGGTCAGGAAAATCGCATTTTTCATACTCCCGGGGTCAGGAAAATTGCATTTTTCATACTCCCGGGGTCAGGAAAATCCAATTTTTTTCACTTTCCCGGTGTCAGGAAAATCAAATTTATCACACTCCCGGGGTCAGGAATATTGGGTTTTTTTCACACACCTGGGGTCAAGAAAATCACATTTTTTCACACTCCCAGGGTCAGGAAATTCTGATATTTTTCACACTCCCGGGGTCAGGAAAATCGGATATTTTCACACTCCCGGGTCAGAAAAATTGGATTTTTTTTAACACTCCCGGAGTCAGGAAGATTGGTTTTTTTCACACTCTCGGGGTCAAGAAAATCACATTTTTTCACACTCCCGGAGTCCGGAAAATTGGTTTTTTTCACACTCCCGGGGTCAAGAAAATCACATTTTTTCACACTCCCGTAGCCAGGAAAATTGGTGTTTTTCACACTCCCGGGGTCAAGAAAATCACATTTTTTCACACTCCCGGGGTCAGGTGATTCGGATTTTTTTCACACTCCCGGGGTCAGGAAAATTGGATTTTTTCAAACTCCCGGGGTCAGGAGAATTTAATTTTTTTCACACTCCCGGTGTCAAGAAAATCACATTTTTTCACACTCCCGGGGTCAGGAAATTCTGATATTTTTCACACTCCCGGGTCAGGAAAATCGGATATTTTCACACTCCCGGGGTCAGGAAAATTGGATATTTTCACACTCCCGGGGTCAGGAGAATTTAATTTTTTTCACACTCCCGGTGTCAAGAAAATCACATTTTTTCACACTCCCAGGGTCAGGAAATTCTGATATTTTTCACACTCCCGGGGTCAGGAAAATCGGATATTTTCACACTCCCGGGTCAGAAAAATTGGATTTTTTTTAACACTCCCGGAGTCAGGAAGATTGGTTTTTTTCACACTCCCGGGGTCAAGAAAATCACATTTTTTCACACTCCCGTAGCCAGGAAAATTGGTGTTTTTCACACTCCCGGGGTCAAGAAAATCACATTTTTTCACACTCCCGGGGTCAGGTGATTCGGATTTTTTTCACACTCCCGGGGTCAGGAAAATTGGATTTTTTTCACACTCCCGGGGTCAGGAGAATTTAATTTTTTTCACACTCCCGGTGTCAAGAAAATCACATTTTTTCACACTCCCGGGGTCAGGAAATTCTGATATTTTTCACACTCCCGGGTCAGGAAAATCGGATATTTTCACACTCCCGGGGTCAGGAAAATTGGATATTTTCACACTCCCTGGGTCAGGAAAATTGGATATTTTCATACTCCCGGGGTCAGGAAAATTGGATTTTTTCACACTCCCGGGGTCAGGAAAATTGGATATTTTCATACTCCTGGGGTCAGGAAAATCGCATTTTTCACACTCCCGGGGTCAGGAAAATTGGATATTTTCATACTCCCGGGGTCAGGAAAATCGCATTTTTCATACTCCCGGGGTCAGGAAAATTGCATTTTTCATACTCCCGGGGTCAGGAAAATCCAATTTTTTTTCACTTTCCCGGTGTCAGGAAAATCAAATTTATCACACTCCCGGGGTCAGGAATATTGGGTTTTTTTCACACACCTGGGGTAAGGAAAATTGGATATTTTCACACTCCCTGGGTCAGGAAAATTGGATATTTTCATACTCCCGGGGTCAGGAAAATTGGATTTTTTCACACTCCCGGGGTCAGGAAAATTGGATATTTTCATACTCCCGGGGTCAGGAAAATCGCATTTTTTCACCCTACCGGGGTCAAGAAAATCACATTTTTTCACACTCCCGGAGTCAGGAAATTCTGTTTTTTTCACACTCCCGGTGTTAGGGAAATCACATTTTTCACACTCCCGGGGTCAGGAAAATTGGATTTTTTCACACTCCCGGGGCCAGGAAATTCTGATATTTTTCACACTCCCGGGGTCAGGAAAATCGGATATTTTCACACTCCCGGGGTCAGGAAAATCAGATTTTTTTCATACTCCCCGGGGTCAGGAAAATTGGATTTTTTTCACACACCCAGGGTCAGGAAAATTGGATATTTTCATACTCCCGGGGTCAGGAAAATCGGATTTTTCATACTCCTGGGGTCAGGAAAATCGTATTTTTCATACTCCCGGGGTCAAGAAAAACCAAATTTTTTCACTTTCCCAGTGTTAGGAAAATCACATTTTTCACACTCCCGGGGTCAGGAAAATTGGGGTTTTTTTCACACTCCCGGGGTCAAGAAAATCACATTTTTTCACACTCCCGGGGTCACGAAATTCTGATTTTTTTCACACTCCTGGTGTTAGGAAAATCCCATCATTCACACTCCCGGGGTCAGGAAAATTGGATTTTTTCACACTCCCGGGGTCCGGAAATTCTGATATTTTTCACACTCCTGGTGTTAGGAAAATCACATTATTCACACTCCCGGGGTCAGGAAAATTGGATTTTTTTCACACTCCCGGGGTCAGGAAAATTGGATATTTTCATACTCCCGGGGTCAGGAGAATTTAATTTTTTTCACACTCCCGGTGTCAAGAAAATCACATTTTTTCACACTCCCGGGGTCAGGAAATTCTGATATTTTTCACACTCCCGGGTCAGGAAAATCGGATATTTTCACACTCCCGGGGTCAGGAAAATTGGATATTTTCACACTCCCGGGGTCAGGAGAATTTAATTTTTTTCACACTCCCGGTGTCAAGAAAATCACATTTTTTCACACTCCCAGGGTCAGGAAATTCTGATATTTTTCACACTCCCGGGGTCAGGAAAATCGGATATTTTCACACTCCCGGGTCAGAAAAATTGGATTTTTTTTAACACTCCCGGAGTCAGGAAGATTGGTTTTTTTCACACTCCCGGGGTCAAGAAAATCACATTTTTTCACACTCCCGTAGCCAGGAAAATTGGTGTTTTTCACACTCCCGGGGTCAAGAAAATCACATTTTTTCACACTCCCGGGGTCAGGTGATTCGGATTTTTTTCACACTCCCGGGGTCAGGAAAATTGGATTTTTTTCACACTCCCGGGGTCAGGAGAATTTAATTTTTTTCACACTCCCGGTGTCAAGAAAATCACATTTTTTCACACTCCCGGGGTCAGGAAATTCTGATATTTTTCACACTCCCGGGTCAGGAAAATCGGATATTTTCACACTCCCGGGGTCAGGAAAATTGGATATTTTCACACTCCCTGGGTCAGGAAAATTGGATATTTTCATACTCCCGGGGTCAGGAAAATTGGATTTTTTCACACTCCCGGGGTCAGGAAAATTGGATATTTTCATACTCCTGGGGTCAGGAAAATCGCATTTTTCACACTCCCGGGGTCAGGAAAATTGGATATTTTCATACTCCCGGGGTCAGGAAAATCGCATTTTTCATACTCCCGGGGTCAGGAAAATTGCATTTTTCATACTCCCGGGGTCAGGAAAATCCAATTTTTTTTCACTTTCCCGGTGTCAGGAAAATCAAATTTATCACACTCCCGGGGTCAGGAATATTGGGTTTTTTTCACACACCTGGGGTAAGGAAAATTGGATATTTTCACACTCCCTGGGTCAGGAAAATTGGATATTTTCATACTCCCGGGGTCAGGAAAATTGGATTTTTTCACACTCCCGGGGTCAGGAAAATTGGATATTTTCATACTCCCGGGGTCAGGAAAATCGCATTTTTTCACCCTACCGGGGTCAAGAAAATCACATTTTTTCACACTCCCGGAGTCAGGAAATTCTGTTTTTTTCACACTCCCGGTGTTAGGGAAATCACATTTTTCACACTCCCGGGGTCAGGAAAATTGGATTTTTTCACACTCCCGGGGCCAGGAAATTCTGATATTTTTCACACTCCCGGGGTCAGGAAAATCGGATATTTTCACACTCCCGGGGTCAGGAAAATCAGATTTTTTTCATACTCCCCGGGGTCAGGAAAATTGGATTTTTTTCACACACCCAGGGTCAGGAAAATTGGATATTTTCATACTCCCGGGGTCAGGAAAATCGGATTTTTCATACTCCTGGGGTCAGGAAAATCGTATTTTTCATACTCCCGGGGTCAAGAAAAACCAAATTTTTTCACTTTCCCAGTGTTAGGAAAATCACATTTTTCACACTCCCGGGGTCAGGAAAATTGGGGTTTTTTTCACACTCCCGGGGTCAAGAAAATCACATTTTTTCACACTCCCGGGGTCACGAAATTCTGATTTTTTTCACACTCCTGGTGTTAGGAAAATCCCATCATTCACACTCCCGGGGTCAGGAAAATTGGATTTTTTCACACTCCCGGGGTCCGGAAATTCTGATATTTTTCACACTCCTGGTGTTAGGAAAATCACATTATTCACACTCCCGGGGTCAGGAAAATTGGATTTTTTTCACACTCCCGGGGTCAGGAAAATTGGATATTTTCATACTCCCGGGGTCAAGAAAATCACATTTTTTCACACTCCCGGAGTCAGGAAAATTGGTGTTTTTCACACTCCCGGGGTCAAGAAAATCACATTTTTTCACACTCCCGGGGTCAGGTGATTCTGATTTTTTTCACACTCCCGGGGTCAGGAAAATTGAATTTTTTCACACTCCCGGGGTCAGGAGAATTTAATTTTTTTCACACTCCCGGTGTCAAGAAAATCACATTTTTTCACACTCCCGGGGTCAGGAAATTCTGATATTTTTCACACTCCCGGGTCAGGAAAATCGGATATTTTCACACTCCCGGGGTAAGGAAAATTGGATATTTTCACACTCCCTGGGTCAGGAAAATTTGATATTTTCATACTCCCGGGGTCAGGAAAATTGGATTTTTTCACACTCCCGGGGTCAGGAAAATTGGATATTTTCATACTCCCGGAGTCAGGAAAATCGCATTTTTTCACCCTACCGGGGTCAAGAAAATCACATTTTTTCACACTCCCGGGGTCAGGAAATTCTGTTTTTTTCACACTCCCGGTGTTAGGGAAATCACATTTTTCACACTCCCGGGGTCAGGAAAATTGGATTTTTTCACACTCCCGGGGCCAGGAAAATTGGGTTTTTTTCACACTCCCGGGGTCAGGAAAATTGGATATTTTCATACTCCCGGGGTCAGGAAAATCGCATTTTTCATACTCCCGGGGTCAGGAAAATCCAATTTTTTTCACTTTCCCGGGGTCAGAAAAATCAGATTTTTTTCATACTCCTGGGGTCAGGAAAATTGGATTTTTGTCACACTCCCGGTGTCAGGAAAATTGGATTTTTTTCACACTCCCGGGGTCAAGTAAATCACATTTTTTCACACTCCCGGGGTCAGGAAAATTGGATTTTTTCACACTCCCGGGGTCAGGAAATTCTGATATTTTTCTCACACTCCCGGGGACAGGAAAATCGGATATTTTCACACTCCCGGGGTCAGGAAAATCTGATTTTTGTCATACTCCCGGGGTCAGGAAAATTGGATATTTTCATACTCCCGGGGTCAGGAAAATTGGATTTTTCATACTCTCGGGGTCAGGAAAATCCCATTTTTCACACTCCCGGGGTCAGGAAAATCCAAATTTTTTCACTTTCCCAGTGTAGGAAAATCACATTTTTCACTCTCCCGGGGTCAGGAATATTGGGTTTTTTTCACACACCCGGGGTCAAGAAAATCACATTTTTTCACACTCCCGGGGTCAGGAAATTCTGATTTTTTTCACATTCCCGGTGTTAGGAAAATCACATTTTTCACACTCCCGGGGTCAGGAAAATTGGATTTTTTCACACTCCCGGGGTCAAGAAAATCACATTTTTTCACACTCCCGGGGTCAGGAAATTCTAATTTTTTTCACACTCCCGGTGTTAGGAAAATCACATTTTTCACACTCCCGGGGTCAGGAAAATTGGATTTTTTCACACTCCCGGGGTCAGGAGAATTTAATTTTTTTCACACTCCCGTGGTCAAGAAAATCACTTTTTTTCACACTCCCGGGGTCAGGAAATTCTAATTTTTTTCACACTCCCGGTGTTAGGAAAATCACATTTTTCACACTCCCGGGGTCAAGAAAATCACATTTTTCACACTCCCGGGGTCAGGAGATTCTGATTTTCTTCACACTCCCGGGGTCAAGAAAATCACATTTTTTCACACTCCCGGGGTCAGGAAAATTGGATTTTTTTCACACTCCCTGGGTCAGGAAAATTGGATATTTTCATACTCCCGGGGTCAGGAAAATTGGATTTTTTCACACTCCCGGGGTCAGGAAAATTGGATATTTTCATACTCCCGGGGTCAGGAAAATCGCATTTTTTCACCCTACCGGGGTCAAGAAAATCACATTTTTTCACACTCCCGGGGTCAGGAAATTCTGTTTTTTTCACACTCCCGGTGTTAGGGAAATCACATTTTTCACACTCCCGGGGTCAGGAAAATTGGATTTTTTCACACTCCCGGGGCCAGGAAAATTGGGTTTTTTTCACACTCCCGGGGTCAGGAAAATTGGATATTTTCATACTCCCGGGGTCAGGAAAATCGCATTTTTCATACTCCCGGGGTCAGGAAAATCCAATTTTTTTCACTTTCCCGGGGTCAGGAAAATCAGATTTTTTTCATACTCCTGGGGTCAGGAAAATTGGATTTTTGTCACACTCCCGGTGTCAGGAAAATTGGATTTTTTTCACACTCCCGGGGTCAAGTAAATCACATTTTTTCACACTCCCGGGGTCAGGAAAATTGGATTTTTTCACACTCCCGGGGTCAGGAAATTCTGATATTTTTCTCACACTCCCGGGGACAGGAAAATCGGATATTTTCACACTCCCGGGGTCAGGAAAATCTGATTTTTGTCATACTCCCGGGGTCAGGAAAATTGGATATTTTCATACTCCCGGGGTCAGGAAAATTGGATTTTTCATACTCTCGGGGTCAGGAAAATCCCATTTTTCATACTCCCGGGGTCAGGAAAATCCAAATTTTTTCACTTTCCCAGTGTAGGAAAATCACATTTTTCACTCTCCCGGGGTCAGGAATATTGGGTTTTTTTCACACACCCGGGGTCAAGAAAATCACATTTTTTCACACTCCCGGGGTCAGGAAATTCTGATTTTTTTCACATTCCCGGTGTTAGGAAAATCACATTTTTCACACTCCCGGGGTCAGGAAAATTGGATTTTTTCACACTCCCGGGGTCAAGAAAATCACATTTTTTCACACTCCCGGGGTCAGGAAATTCTAATTTTTTTCACACTCCCGGTGTTAGGAAAATCACATTTTTCACACTCCCGGGGTCAGGAAAATTGGATTTTTTCACACTCCCGGGGTCAGGAGAATTTAATTTTTTTCACACTCCCGTGGTCAAGAAAATCACTTTTTTTCACACTCCCGGGGTCAGGAAATTCTAATTTATTTCACACTCCCGGTGTTAGGAAAATCACATTTTTCACACTCCCGGGGTCAAGAAAATCACATTTTTCACACTCCCGGGGTCAGGAGATTCTAATTTTTTTCACACTCCCGGTGTTAGGAAAATCACATTTTTCACACTCCCGGAGTCAGGAAAATTGGATTTTTTCACACTCCCAGGGTCAGGAGAATTTAATTTTTTTCACACTCCAGGGGTCAAGAAAATCACATTTTTTCACACTCCCGGGGTCAGGAAATTCTGATATTTTTTCACACTCCCGGGGTCAGGAAAATTGGATTTTTTTCACACTCCCAGGGTTTGGAAAATTGGGTTTTTTTCACACTCCCGGGGTCAAGAAAATCACATTTTTTCACACTCCTGGGGTCAGGAAAATCAGATTTTTTTCATACTCCCGGGGTCAGGAAAATTGGATTTTTTTCACACTCCTTGGGGTCAGGAAAATTGGATATTTTCATACTCCCGGGGTCAGGAAAATCACATTTTTCAGACTCCCGGGGTCAGGAAAATCACATTTTTCATACTCCAAGGGTCAGGAAAATCCAATTTTTTTCACATTCCCGGTGTTAGGAAATTCAGATTTTTCACACTCCCGGGGTCAGGAACATTGGGGTTTTTTTCACACTCCCAGGGTCAGGAAAATTGGATTTTTCTCACACTCCTGGGTTCAGAAAAATTGGGTTTTTTTTCACACTCCCGGTGTTAGGAAAATCACATTTTTCACACTCCCGGAGTCAGGAAAATTGGATTTTTTCACACTCCCAGGGTCAGGAGAATTTAATTTTTTTCACACTCCAGGGGTCAAGAAAATCACATTTTTTCACACTCCCGGGGTCAGGAAATTCTGATATTTTTCACACTCCCGGGTCAGGAAAATTGGATTTTTTCACACTCCCGGGGTCAGGAAAATTGGATATTTTCATACACCCGGGGTCAGGAAAATCGCATTTTTCAGACCCCTGGGGTCAGGAAAATCGCATTTTTCATACTCCCAGGGTCAGGAAAATCCAATTTTTTTCACAACTCCCGGGGTCAAGAAAATCACATTTTTTTACACTCCCGGGGTCAAGAAAATCACATTTTTTCACACTCCCGGGGTCAAGAAAATCACATTTTTTCACACTCCCGGGGTCAGGAAATTCTGTTTTTTTCACACTCCCGGTGTTAGGGAAATCACATTTTTCACACTCCCGGGGTCAGGAAAATTGGATTTTTTCACACTCCCGGGGCCAGGAAATTCTGATATTTTTCACACTCCCGGGGTCAGGAAAATCGGATATTTTGACACTCCCGGGGTCAGGAAAATCAGATTTTTTTCATACTCCCCGGCGTCAGGAAAATTTAATTTTTTTCACACACCCGGGGTCAGGAAAATTGGATATTTTCATACTCCCGGGGTCAGGAAAATCGGATTTTTCATACTCCTGGGGACAGGAAAATCGCATTTTTCATACTCCCGGGGTCAAGAAAAACCAAATTTTTTCACTTTCCCGGTGTTAGGACAATCACATTTTTCACACTCCCGGGGTCAGGAAAATTGGGTTTTTTTCACACTCCCGGGGTCAAGAAAATCACATATTTTCACACTCCCGGGGTCACGAAATTCTGATTTTTTTCACACTCCTGGTGTTAGGAAAATCCCATTATTAACACTCCCGGGGTCATGAAAATTGGATTTTTTCACACTCCCGGGGTCAGGAAATTCTGATATTTTTCACACTCCTGGTGTTAGGAAAATCACATTATTCACACTCCCGGGGTCAGGAAAATTGGATTTTTTTCACACTCCCGGGGACAGGAAAATTGGATATTTTCATACTCCCGGGGTCAGGAAAATCGCATTTTCATACTCCCGGGGTCAGGAAAATTGCATTTTTCATACTCCCGGGGTCAGGAAAATCCAATTTTTTTCACTTTCCCAGTGTCAGGAAAATCAAATTTATCACACTCCCGGGGTCAGGAATATTGGGTTTTTTTCACACACCTGGGGTCAAGAAAATCACATTTTTTCACACTCCCAGGGTCAGGAAATTCTGATATTTTTCACACTCCCGGGGTCAGGAAAATCGGATATTTTCACACTCCCGGGTCAGGAAAATTGGATTTTTTTTAACACTCCCGGAGTCAGGAAGATTGGTTTTTTTCACACTCCCGGGGTCAAGAAAATCACATTTTTTCACACTCCCGGAGTTCGGAAAATTGGTTTTTTTCACACTCCCGGGGTCAAGAAAATCACATTTTTTCACACTCCCGGAGTCAGGAAAATTGGTGTTTTTCACACTCCCGGGGTCAAGAAAATCACATTTTTTCACACTCCCGGGGTCAGGTGATTCTGATTTTTTTCACACTCCCGGGGTCAGGAAAATTGGATTTTTTCACACTCCCGGGGTCAGGAGAATTTAATTTTTTTCACACTCCCGGTGTCAAGAAAATCACATTTTTTCACACTCGCGGGGTCAGGAAATTCTGATATTTTTCACACTCCCGGGTCAGGAAAATCGGATATTTTCACACTCCCGGGGTCAGGAAATTCTGATATTTTTCACACTCCCGGGTCAGGAAAATCGGATATTTTCACACTCCCGGGGTCAGGAAAATTGGATATTTTCATACTCCCGGGGTCAGGAAAATCGCATTTTTCATACTCCCAGGGTCAGGAAAATCCAATTTTTTTCACACTCCCGGGGTCAAGAAAATCACATTTTTTTCACACTCCCGGGGTCAAGAAAATCACATTTTTTCACACTCCCGGGGTCAAGAAAATCACATTTTTTCACACTCCCGGGGTCAGGAAATTCTGTTTTTTTCACACTCCCGGTGTTAGGGAAATCACATTTTTCACACTCCCGGGGTCAGGAAAATTGGATTTTTTCACACTCCCGGGGCCAG
Source organism: Bradypodion ventrale (assembly GCA_035047345.1). Lineage (NCBI taxonomy): Eukaryota > Metazoa > Chordata > Lepidosauria > Squamata > Chamaeleonidae > Bradypodion > Bradypodion ventrale. The sequence continues at coordinate 113,234,706 of JAWDJE010000005.1, read as the reverse complement.
GAAATTCTGATATTTTTCACACTCCCGGGGTCAGGAAAATCGGATATTTTCACACTCCCGGGGTCAGGAAAATCAGATTTTTTTCATACTCCCCGGCGTCAGGAAAATTGGATATTTTCATACTCCCGGGGTCAGGAAAATCGGATTTTTCATACTCCTGGGGTCAGGAAAATCGCATTTTTCATACTCCCGGGGTCAAGAAAAACCAAATTTTTTCACTTTCCCGGTGTTAGGACAATCACATTTTTCACACTCCCGGGGTCAGGAAAATTGGGTTTTTTTCACACTCCCGGGGTCAAGAAAATCACATATTTTCACACTCCCGGGGTCACGAAATTCTGATTTTTTTCACACTCCTGGTGTTAGGAAAATCCCATTATTCACACTCCCGGGGTCAGGAAAATTGGATTTTTTCACACTCCCGGGGTCAGGAAATTCTGATATTTTTCACACTCCTGGTGTTAGGAAAATCACATTATTCACACTCCCGGGGTCAGGAAAATTGGATTTTTTTCACACTCCCGGGGTCAGGAAAATTGGATATTTTCATACTCCCGGGGTCAGGAAAATCGCATTTTTCATACTCCCGGGGTCAGGAAAATTGCATTTTTCATACTCCCAGGGTCAGGAAAATCCAATTTTTTCACTTTCCCGGTGTCAGGAAAATCAAATTTATCACACTCCCGGGGTCAGGAATATTGGGTTTTTTTCACACACCTGGGGTCAAGAAAATCACATTTTTCACACTCCCAGGGTCAGGAAATTCTGATATTTTTCACACTCCCGGGGTCAGGAAAATCGGATATTTTCACACTCCCGGGTCAGAAAAATTGGATTTTTTTTAACACTCCCGGAGTCAGGAAGATTGGTTTTTTTCACACTCCCGGGGTCAAGAAAATCACATTTTTTCACACTCCCGGAGTCCGGAAAATTGGTTTTTTTCACACTCCCGGGGTCAAGAAAATCACATTTTTTCACACTCCCGTAGCCAGGAAAATTGGTGTTTTTCACACTCCCGGGGTCAAGAAAATCACATTTTTTCACACTCCCGGGGTCAGGTGATTCGGATTTTTTTCACACTCCCGGGGTCAGGAAAATTGGATTTTTTCACACTCCCGGGGTCAGGAGAATTTAATTTTTTTCACACTCCCGGTGTCAAGAAAATCACATTTTTTCACACTCCCGGGGTCAGGAAATTCTGATATTTTTCACACTCCCGGGTCAGGAAAATCGGATATTTTCACACTCCCGGGGTCAGGAAAATTGGATATTTTCACACTCCCTGGGTCAGGAAAATTGGATATTTTCATACTCCCGGGGTCAGGAAAATTGGATTTTTTCACACTCCCGGGGTCAGGAAAATTGGATATTTTCATACTCCCGGGGTCACGAAATTCTGATTTTTTTCACACTCCTGGTGTTAGGAAAATCCCATTATTCACACTCCCGGGGTCAGGAAAATTGGGTTTTTTTCACACTCCCGGGGTCAAGAAAATCACATATTTTCACACTCCCGGGGTCACGAAATTCTGATTTTTTTCACACTCCTGGTGTTAGGAAAATCCCATTATTCACACTCCCGGGGTCAGGAAAATTGGATTTTTTCACACTCCCGGGGTCAGGAAATTCTGATATTTTTCACACTCCTGGTGTTAGGAAAATCACATTATTCACACTCCTGGGGTCAGGAAAATTGGATTTTTTTCACACTCCCGGGGTCAGGAAAATTGGATATTTTCATACTCCCGGGGTCAGGAAAATCACATTTTTCATACTCCCGGGGTCAGGAAAATTGCATTTTTCATACTCCCGGGGTCAGGAAAATCCAATTTTTTTCACTTTCCCGGTGTCAGGAAAATCAAATTTATCACACTCCCGGGGTCAGGAATATTGGGTTTTTTTCACACACCTGGGGTCAAGAAAATCACATTTTTTCACACTCCCAGGGTCAGGAAATTCTGATATTTTTCACACTCCCGGGGTCAGGAAAATCGGATATTTTCACACTCCCGGGTCAGAAAAATTGGATTTTTTTTAACACTCCCGGAGTCAGGAAGATTGGTTTTTTTCACACTCCCGGGGTCAAGAAAATCACATTTTTTCACACTCCCGGAGTCCGGAAAATTGGTTTTTTTCACACTCCCGCGGTCAAGAAAATCACATTTTTTCACACTCCCGTAGCCAGGAAAATTGGTGTTTTTCACACTCCCGGGGTCAAGAAAATCACATTTTTTCACACTCCCGGGGTCAGGTGATTCGGATTTTTTTCACACTCCCGGGGTCAGGAAAATTGGATTTTTTCACACTCCCGGGGTCAGGAGAATTTAATTTTTTTCACACTCCCGGTGTCAAGAAAATCACATTTTTTCACACTCCCGGGGTCAGGAAATTCTGATATTTTTCACACTCCCGGGTCAGGAAAATCGGATATTTTCACACTCCCGGGGTCAGGAAAATTGGATATTTTCACACTCCCTGGGTCAGGAAAATTGGATATTTTCATACTCCCGGGGTCAGGAAAATTGGATTTTTTCACACTCCCGGGGTCAGGAAAATTGGATATTTTCATACTCCCGGGGTCAGGAAAATCGCATTTTTCACACTCCCGGGGTCAGGAAAATTGGATATTTTCATACTCCCGGGGTCAGGAAAATCGCATTTTTCATACTCCCGGGGTCAGGAAAATTGCATTTTTCATACTCCCGGGGTCAGGAAAATCCAATTTTTTTTCACTTTCCCGGTGTCAGGAAAATCAAATTTATCACACTCCCGGGGTCAGGAATATTGGGTTTTTTTCACACACCTGGGGTAAGGAAAATTGGATATTTTCACACTCCCTGGGTCAGGAAAATTGGATATTTTCATACTCCCGGGGTCAGGAAAATTGGATTTTTTCACACTCCCGGGGTCAGGAAAATTGGATATTTTCATACTCCCGGGGTCAGGAAAATCGCATTTTTTCACCCTACCGGGGTCAAGAAAATCACATTTTTTCACACTCCCGGAGTCAGGAAATTCTGTTTTTTTCACACTCCCGGTGTTAGGGAAATCACATTTTTCACACTCCCGGGGTCAGGAAAATTGGATTTTTTCACACTCCCGGGGCCAGGAAATTCTGATATTTTTCACACTCCCGGGGTCAGGAAAATCGGATATTTTCACACTCCCGGGGTCAGGAAAATCAGATTTTTTTCATACTCCCCGGGGTCAGGAAAATTGGATTTTTTTCACACACCCAGGGTCAGGAAAATTAGATATTTTCATACTCCCGGGGTCAGGAAAATCGGATTTTTCATACTCCTGGGGTCAGGAAAATCGTATTTTTCATACTCCCGGGGTCAAGAAAAACCAAATTTTTTCACTTTCCCAGTGTTAGGAAAATCACATTTTTCACACTCCCGGGGTCAGGAAAATTGGGGTTTTTTTCACACTCCCGGGGTCAAGAAAATCACATTTTTTCACACTCCCGGGGTCACGAAATTCTGATTTTTTTCACACTCCTGGTGTTAGGAAAATCCCATCATTCACACTCCCGGGGTCAGGAAAATTGGATTTTTTCACACTCCCGGGTTCCGGAAATTCTGATATTTTTCACACTCCTGGTGTTAGGAAAATCACATTATTCACACTCCCGGGGTCAGGAAAATTGGATTTTTTTCACACTCCCGGGGTCAGGAAAATTGGATATTTTCATACTCCCGGGGTCAAGAAAATCACATTTTTTCACACTCCCGGAGTCAGGAAAATTGGTGTTTTTCACACTCCCGGGGTCAAGAAAATCACATTTTTTCACACTCCCGGGGTCAGGTGATTCTGATTTTTTTCACACTCCCGGGGTCAGGAAAATTGAATTTTTTCACACTCCCGGGGTCAGGAGAATTTAATTTTTTTCACACTCCCGGTGTCAAGAAAATCACATTTTTTCACACTCCCGGGGTCAGGAAATTCTGATATTTTTCACACTCCCGGGTCAGGAAAATCGGATATTTTCACACTCCCGGGGTAAGGAAAATTGGATATTTTCACACTCCCTGGGTCAGGAAAATTGGATATTTTCATACTCCCGGGGTCAGGAGAATTTAATTTTTTTCACACTCCCGGTGTCAAGAAAATCACATTTTTTCACACTCGCGGGGTCAGGAAATTCTGATATTTTTCACACTCCCGGGTCAGGAAAATCGGATATTTTCACACTCCCGGGGTCAGGAAATTCTGATATTTTTCACACTCCCGGGTCAGGAAAATCGGATATTTTCACACTCCCGGGGTCAGGAAAATTGGATATTTTCATACTCCCGGGGTCAGGAAAATCACATTTTTCATACTCCCAGGGTCAGGAAAATCCAATTTTTTTCACACTCCCGGGGTCAAGAAAATCACATTTTTTCACACTCCCGGGGTCAAGAAAATCACATTTTTTCACACTCCCGGGGTCAAGAAAATCACATTTTTTCACACTCCCGGGGTCAGGAAATTCTGTTTTTTTCACACTCCCGGTGTTAGGGAAATCACATTTTTCACACTCCCGGGGTCAGGAAAATTGGATTTTTTCACACTCCCGGGGCCAGGAAATTCTGATATTTTTCACACTCCCGGGGTCAGGAAAATCGGATATTTTCACACTCCCGGGGTCAGGAAAATCAGATTTTTTTCATACTCCCCGGCGTCAGGAAAATTGGATATTTTCATACTCCCGGGGTCAGGAAAATCGGATTTTTCATACTCCTGGGGTCAGGAAAATCGCATTTTTCATACTCCCGGGGTCAAGAAAAACCAAATTTTTTCACTTTCCCGGTGTCAGGAAAATCAAATTTATCACACTCCCGGGGTCAGGAATATTGGGTTTTTTTCACACACCTGGGGTAAGGAAAATTGGATATTTTCACACTCCCTGGGTCAGGAAAATTGGATATTTTCATACTCCCGGGGTCAGGAAAATTGGATTTTTTCACACTCCCGGGGTCAGGAAAATTGGATATTTTCATACTCCCGGGGTCAGGAAAATCGCATTTTTTCACCCTACCGGGGTCAAGAAAATCACATTTTTTCACACTCCCGGAGTCAGGAAATTCTGTTTTTTTCACACTCCCGGTGTTAGGGAAATCACATTTTTCACACTCCCGGGGTCAGGAAAATTGGATTTTTTCACACTCCCGGGGCCAGGAAATTCTGATATTTTTCACACTCCCGGGGTCAGGAAAATCGGATATTTTCACACTCCCGGGGTCAGGAAAATCAGATTTTTTTCATACTCCCCGGGGTCAGGAAAATTGGATTTTTTTCACACACCCAGGGTCAGGAAAATTAGATATTTTCATACTCCCGGGGTCAGGAAAATCGGATTTTTCATACTCCTGGGGTCAGGAAAATCGTATTTTTCATACTCCCGGGGTCAAGAAAAACCAAATTTTTTCACTTTCCCAGTGTTAGGAAAATCACATTTTTCACACTCCCGGGGTCAGGAAAATTGGGGTTTTTTTCACACTCCCGGGGTCAAGAAAATCACATTTTTTCACACTCCCGGGGTCACGAAATTCTGATTTTTTTCACACTCCTGGTGTTAGGAAAATCCCATCATTCACACTCCCGGGGTCAGGAAAATTGGATTTTTTCACACTCCCGGGGTCCGGAAATTCTGATATTTTTCACACTCCTGGTGTTAGGAAAATCACATTATTCACACTCCCGGGGTCAGGAAAATTGGATTTTTTTCACACTCCCGGGGTCAGGAAAATTGGATATTTTCATACTCCCGGGGTCAAGAAAATCACATTTTTTCACACTCCCGGAGTCAGGAAAATTGGTGTTTTTCACACTCCCGGGGTCAAGAAAATCACATTTTTTCACACTCCCGGGGTCAGGTGATTCTGATTTTTTTCACACTCCCGGGGTCAGGAAAATTGAATTTTTTCACACTCCCGGGGTCAGGAGAATTTAATTTTTTTCACACTCCCGGTGTCAAGAAAATCACATTTTTTCACACTCCCGGGGTCAGGAAATTCTGATATTTTTCACACTCCCGGGTCAGGAAAATCGGATATTTTCACACTCCCGGGGTAAGGAAAATTGGATATTTTCACACTCCCTGGGTCAGGAAAATTGGATATTTTCATACTCCCGGGGTCAGGAGAATTTAATTTTTTTCACACTCCCGGTGTCAAGAAAATCACATTTTTTCACACTCGCGGGGTCAGGAAATTCTGATATTTTTCACACTCCCGGGTCAGGAAAATCGGATATTTTCACACTCCCGGGGTCAGGAAATTCTGATATTTTTCACACTCCCGGGTCAGGAAAATCGGATATTTTCACACTCCCGGGGTCAGGAAAATTGGATATTTTCATACTCCCGGGGTCAGGAAAATCACATTTTTCATACTCCCAGGGTCAGGAAAATCCAATTTTTTTCACACTCCCGGGGTCAAGAAAATCACATTTTTTCACACTCCCGGGGTCAAGAAAATCACATTTTTTCACACTCCCGGGGTCAAGAAAATCACATTTTTTCACACTCCCGGGGTCAGGAAATTCTGTTTTTTTCACACTCCCGGTGTTAGGGAAATCACATTTTTCACACTCCCGGGGTCAGGAAAATTGGATTTTTTCACACTCCCGGGGCCAGGAAATTCTGATATTTTTCACACTCCCGGGGTCAGGAAAATCGGATATTTTCACACTCCCGGGGTCAGGAAAATCAGATTTTTTTCATACTCCCCGGCGTCAGGAAAATTGGATATTTTCATACTCCCGGGGTCAGGAAAATCGGATTTTTCATACTCCTGGGGTCAGGAAAATCGCATTTTTCATACTCCCGGGGTCAAGAAAAACCAAATTTTTTCACTTTCCCGGTGTTAGGACAATCACATTTTTCACACTCCCGGGGTCAGGAAAATTGGGTTTTTTTCACACTCCCGGGGTCAAGAAAATCACATATTTTCACACTCCCGGGGTCACGAAATTCTGATTTTTTTCACACTCCTGGTGTTAGGAAAATCCCATTATTCACACTCCCGGGGTCAGGAAAATTGGATTTTTTCACACTCCCGGGGTCAGGAAATTCTGATATTTTTCACACTCCCGGGGTCAGGAAAATTGGATTTTTTTCACACTCCCGGGGTCAAGGAAAATTGGATATTTTCATACTCCCGGGGTCAGGAAAATCGCATTTTTCATACTCCCGGGGTCAGGAAAATTGCATTTTTCATACTCCCGGGGTCAGGAAAATCCAATTTTTTTCACTTTCCCGGTGTCAGGAAAATCAAATTTATCACACTCCCGGGGTCAGGAATATTGGGTTTTTTTCACACACCTGGGGTCAAGAAAATCACATTTTTTCACACTCCCAGGGTCAGGAAATTCTGATATTTTTCACACTCCCGGGGTCAGGAAAATCGGATATTTTCACACTCCCGGGTCAGAAAAATTGGATTTTTTTTAACACTCCCGGAGTCAGGAAGATTGGTTTTTTTCACACTCCCGGGGTCAAGAAAATCACATTTTTTCACACTCCCGTAGCCAGGAAAATTGGTGTTTTTCACACTCCCGGGGTCAAGAAAATCACATTTTTTCACACTCCCGGGGTCAGGTGATTCGGATTTTTTTCACACTCCCGGGGTCAGGAAAATTGGATTTTTTCACACTCCCGGGGTCAGGAGAATTTAATTTTTTTCACACTCCCGGTGTCAAGAAAATCACATTTTTTCACACTCCCGGGGTCAGGAAATTCTGATATTTTTCACACTCCCGGGTCAGGAAAATCGGATATTTTCACACTCCCGGGGTCAGGAAAATTGGATATTTTCACACTCCCGGGGTCAGGAGAATTTAATTTTTTTCACACTCCCGGTGTCAAGAAAATCACATTTTTTCACACTCCCGGGGTCAGGAAATTCTGATATTTTTCACACTCCCGGGTCAGGAAAATCGGATATTTTCACACTCCCGGGGTAAGGAAAATTGGATATTTTCACACTCCCTGGGTCAGGAAAATTGGATATTTTCATACTCCCGGGGTCAGGAGAATTTAATTTTTTTCTCACTCCCGGTGTCAAGAAAATCACATTTTTTCACACTCGCGGGGTCAGGAAATTCTGATATTTTTCACACTCCCGGGTCAGGAAAATCGGATATTTTCACACTCCCGGGGTCAGGAAATTCTGATATTTTTCACACTCCCGGGTCAGGAAAATCGGATATTTTCACACTCCCGGGGTCAGGAAAATTGGATATTTTCATACTCCCGGGGTCAGGAAAATCGCATTTTTCATACTCCCAGGGTCAGGAAAATCCAATTTTTTTCACACTCCCGGGGTCAAGAAAATCACATTTTTTCACACTCCCGGGGTCAAGAAAATCACATTTTTTCACACTCCCGGGGTCAAGAAAATCACATTTTTTCACACTCCCGGGGTCAGGAAATTCTGTTTTTTTCACACTCCCGGTGTTAGGGAAATCACATTTTTCACACTCCCGGGGTCAGGAAAATTGGATTTTTTCACACTCCCGGGGCCAGGAAATTCTGATATTTTTCACACTCCCGGGGTCAGGAAAATCGGATATTTTCACACTCCCGGGGTCAGGAAAATCAGATTTTTTTCATACTCCCCGGCGTCAGGAAAATTGGATATTTTCATACTCCCGGGGTCAGGAAAATCGGATTTTTCATACTCCTGGGGTCAGGAAAATCGCATTTTTCATACTCCCGGGGTCAAGAAAAACCAAATTTTTTCACTTTCCCGGTGTTAGGACAATCACATTTTTCACACTCCCGGGGTCAGGATAATTGGGTTTTTTTCACACTCCCGGGGTCAAGAAAATCACATATTTTCACACTCCCGGGGTCACGAAATTCTGATTTTTTTCACACTCCTGGTGTTAGGAAAATCCCATTATTCACACTCCCGGGGTCAGGAAAATTGGATTTTTTCACACTCCCGGGGTCAGGAAATTCTGATATTTTTCACACTCCTGGTGTTAGGAAAATCACATTATTCACACTCCCGGGGTCAGGAAAATTGGATTTTTTTCACACTCCCGGGGTCAGGAAAATTGGATATTTTCATACTCCCGGGGTCAGGAAAATCGCATTTTTCATACTCCCGGGGTCAGGAAAATTGCATTTTTCATACTCCCGGGGTCAGGAAAATCCAATTTTTTTCACTTTCCCGGTGTCAGGAAAATCAAATTTATCACACTCCCGGGGTCAGGAATATTGGGTTTTTTTCACACACCTGGGGTCAAGAAAATCACATTTTTTCACACTCCCAGGGTCAGGAAATTCTGATATTTTTCACACTCCCGGGGTCAGGAAAATCGGATATTTTCACACTCCCGGGTCAGAAAAATTGGATTTTTTTTAACACTCCCGGAGTCAGGAAGATTGGTTTTTTTCACACTCCCGGGGTCAAGAAAATCACATTTTTTCACACTCCCGGAGTCCGGAAAATTGGTTTTTTTCACACTCCCGGGGTCAAGAAAATCACATTTTTTCACACTCCCGTAGCCAGGAAAATTGGTGTTTTTCACACTCCCGGGGTCAAGAAAATCACATTTTTTCACACTCCCGGGGTCAGGTGATTCGGATTTTTTTCACACTCCCGGGGTCAGGAAAATTGGATTTTTTCACACTCCCGGGGTCAGGAGAATTTAATTTTTTTCACACTCCCGGTGTCAAGAAAATCACATTTTTTCACACTCCCGGGGTCAGGAAATTCTGATATTTTTCACACTCCCGGGTCAGGAAAATCGGATATTTTCACACTCCCGGGGTCAGGAAAATTGGATATTTTCACACTCCCGGGGTCAGGAGAATTTAATTTTTTTCACACTCCCGGTGTCAAGAAAATCACATTTTTTCACACTCCCGGGGTCAGGAAATTCTGATATTTTTCACACTCCCGGGTCAGGAAAATCGGATATTTTCACACTCCCGGGGTAAGGAAAATTGGATATTTTCACACTCCCTGGGTCAGGAAAATTGGATATTTTCATACTCCCGGGGTCAGGAGAATTTAATTTTTTTCACACTCCCGGTGTCAAGAAAATCACATTTTTTCACACTCGCGGGGTCAGGAAATTCTGATATTTTTCACACTCCCGGGTCAGGAAAATCGGATATTTTCACACTCCCGGGGTCAGGAAATTCTGATATTTTTCACACTCCCGGGTCAGGAATATTGGGTTTTTTTCACACACCTGGGGTCAAGAAAATCACATTTTTTCACACTCCCAGGGTCAGGAAATTCTGATATTTTTCACACTCCCGGGGTCAGGAAAATCGGATATTTTAACACTCCCGGAGTCAGGAAGATTGGTTTTTTTCACACTCCCGGGGTCAAGAAAATCACATTTTTTCACACTCCCGGAGTCCGGAAAATTGGTTTTTTTCACACTCCCGGGGTCAAGAAAATCACATTTTTTCACACTCCCGTAGCCAGGAAAATTGGTGTTTTTCACACTCCCGGGGTCAAGAAAATCACATTTTTTCACACTCCCGGGGTCAGGTGATTCGGATTTTTTTCACACTCCTGGGGTCAGGAAAATTGGATTTTTTCACACTCCCGGGGTCAGGAGAATTTAATTTTTTTCACACTCCCGGTGTCAAGAAAATCACGTTTTTCACACTCCCGGGGTCAGGAAATTCTGATATTTTTCACACTCCCGGGTCAGGAAAATCGGATATTTTCACACTCCCGGGGTCAGGAAAATTGGATATTTTCACATTCCTGGGGTCAGGAGAATTTAATTTTTTTCACACTCCCGGTGTCAAGAAAATCACATTTTTTCACACTCCCTGGGTCAGGAAATTCTGATATTTTTCACACTCCTGGGTCAGGAAAATCGGATATTTTCACACTCCCGGGGTAAGGAAAATTGGATATTTTCACACTCCCTGGGTCAGGAAAATTGGATATTTTCATACTCCCGGGTCAGGAGAATTTAATTTTTTTCACACTCCCGGTGTCAAGAAAATCACATTTTTTCACACTCCCGGGGTCAGGAAATTCTGATATTTTTCACACTCCCGGGTCAGGAAAATCGGATATTTTCACACTCCCGGGGTCAGGAAAATTGGATATTTTCATACTCCCGGGGTCAGGAAAATCGCATTTTTCATACTCCCAGGGTCAGGAAAATCCAATTTTTTTCACACTCCCGGGGTCAAGAAAATCACATTTTTTCACACTCCCGGTGTTAGGGAAATCACATTTTTCACACTCCCGGGGTCAGGAAAATTGGATTTTTTCACACTCCCGGGGCCAGGAAATTCTGATATTTTTCACACTCCCGGGGTCAGGAAAATCGGATATTTTCACACTCCCGGGGTCAGGAAAATCAGATTTTTTTCATACTCCCCGGCGTCAGGAAAATTGGATATTTTCATACTCCCGGGGTCAGGAAAATCGGATTTTTCATACTCCTGGGGTCAGGAAAATCGCATTTTTCATACTCCCGGGGTCAAGAAAAACCAAATTTTTTCACTTTCCCGGTGTTAGGACAATCACATTTTTCACACTCCCGGGGTCAGGAAAATTGGGTTTTTTTCACACTCCCGGGGTCAAGAAAATCACATATTTTCACACTCCCGGGGTCACGAAATTCTGATTTTTTTCACACTCCTGGTGTTAGGAAAATCCCATTATTCACACTCCTGGGGTCAGGAAAATTGGATTTTTTCACACTCCCGGGGTCAGGAAATTCTGATATTTTTCACACTCCTGGTGTTAGGAAAATCACATTATTCACACTCCCGGGGTCAGGAAAATTGGATTTTTTTCACACTCACGGGGTCAGGAAAATTGGATATTTTCATACTCCCGGGGTCAGGAAAATCGCATTTTTCATACTCCCGGGGTCAGGAAAATTGCATTTTTCATACTCCCGGGGTCAGGAAAATCCAATTTTTTTCACTTTCCCGGTGTCAGGAAAATCAAATTTATCACACTCCCGAGGTCAGGAATATTGGGTTTTTTTCACACACCTGGGGTCAAGAAAATCACATTTTTTCACACTCCCAGGGTCAGGAAATTCTGATATTTTTCACACTCCCGGGGTCAGGAAAATCGGATATTTTCACACTCCCGGAGTCAGGAAGATTGGTTTTTTTCACACTCCCGGGGTCAAGAAAATCACATTTTTCACACTCCCGGAGTCCGGAAAATTGGTTTTTTTCACACTCCCGGGGTCAAGAAAATCACATTTTTTCACACTCCCGTAGCCAGGAAAATAGGTGTTTTTCACACTCCCGGGGTCAAGAAAATCACATTTTTTCACACTCCCGGGGTCAGGTGATTCGGATTTTTTTCACACTCCCGGGGTCAGGAAAATTGGATTTTTTCACACTCCCGGGGTCAGGAGAATTTAATTTTTTTCACACTCCCGGTGTCAAGAAAATCACATTTTTTCACACTCCCGGGGTCAGGAAATTCTGATATTTTTCACACTCCCGGGTCAGGAAAATCGGATATTTTCACACTCCCGGGGTCAGGAAAATTGGATATTTTCACACTCCCGGGGTCAGGAGAATTTAATTTTTTTCACACTCCCGGTGTCAAGAAAATCACATTTTTTCACACTCCCGGGGTCAGGAAATTCTGATATTTTTCACACTCCCGGGTCAGGAAAATCGGATATTTTCACACTCCCGGGGTAAGGAAAATTGGATATTTTCACACTCCCTGGGTCAGGAAAATTGGATATTTTCATACTCCCGGGGTCAGGAGAATTTAATTTTTTTCACACTCCCGGTGTCAAGAAAATCACATTTTTTCACACTCGCGGGGTCAGGAAATTCTGATATTTTTCACACTCCCGGGTCAGGAAAATCGGATATTTTCACACTCCCGGGGTCAGGAAATTCTGATATTTTTCACACTCCCGGGTCAGGAAAATCGGATATTTTCACACTCCCGGGGTCAGGAAAATTGGATATTTTCATACTCCCGGGGTCAGGAAAATCGCATTTTTCATACTCCCAGGGTCAGGAAAATCCAATTTTTTTCACACTCCCGGGGTCAAGAAAATCACATTTTTTCACACTCCCGGGGTCAAGAAAATCACATTTTTTCACACTCCCGGGGTCAAGAAAATCACATTTTTTCACACTCCCGGGGTCAGGAAATTCTGTTTTTTTCACACTCCCGGTGTTAGGGAAATCACATTTTTCACACTCCCGGGGTCAGGAAAATTGGATTTTTTCACACTCCCGGGGCCAGGAAATTCTGATATTTTTCACACTCCCGGGGTCAGGAAAATTGGATATTTTCACACTCCCTGGGTCAGGAAAATTGGATATTTTCATACTCCCGGGTCAGGAGAATTTAATTTTTTTCACACTCCCGGTGTCAAGAAAATCACATTTTTTCACACTCCCGGGGTCAGGAAATTCTGATATTTTTCACACTCCCGGGTCAGGAAAATCGGATATTTTCACACTCCCGGGGTCAGGAAAATTGGATATTTTCATACTCCCGGGGTCAGGAAAATCGCATTTTTCATACTCCCAGGGTCAGGAAAATCCAATTTTTTTCACACTCCCGGGGTCAAGAAAATCACATTTTTTCACACTCCCGGGGTCAAGAAAATCACATTTTTTCACACTCCCGGGGTCAAAAAATCACATTTTTTCACACTCCCGGGGTCAGGAAATTCTGTTTTTTTCACACTCCCGGTGTTAGGGAAATCACATTTTTCACACTCCCGGGGTCAGGAAAATTGGATTTTTTCACACTCCCGGGGCCAGGAAATTCTGATATTTTTCACGCTCCCGGGGTCAGGAAAATCGGATATTTTCACACTCCCGGGGTCAGGAAAATCAGATTTTTTTCATACTCCCCGGCGTCAGGAAAATTGGATATTTTCATACTCCCGGGGTCAGGAAAATCGGATTTTTCATACTCCTGGGGTCAGGAAAATCGCATTTTTCATACTCCCGGGGTCAAGAAAAACCAAATTTTTTCACTTTCCCGGTGTTAGGACAATCACATTTTTCACACTCCCGGGGTCAGGAAAATTGGGTTTTTTTCACACTCCCGGGGTCAAGAAAATCACATATTTTCACACTCCCGGGGTCACGAAATTCTGATTTTTTTCACACTCCTGGTGTTAGGAAAATCCCATTATTCACACTCCCGGGGTCAGGAAAATTGGATTTTTTCACACTCCCGGGGTCAGGAAATTCTGATATTTTTCACACTCCTGGTGTTAGGAAAATCACATTATTCACACTCCCGGGGTCAGGAAAATTGGATTTTTTTCACACTCCCGGGGTCAGGAAAATTGGATATTTTCATACTCCCGGGGTCAGGAAAATCGCATTTTTCATACTCCCGGGGTCAGGAAAATTGCATTTTTCATACTCCCGGGGTCAGGAAAATCCAATTTTTTTCACTTTCCCGGTGTCAGGAAAATCAAATTTATCACACTCCCGGGGTCAGGAATATTGGGTTTTTTTCACACACCTGGGGTCAAGAAAATCACATTTTTTCACACTCCCAGGGTCAGGAAATTCTGATATTTTTCACACTCCCGGGGTCAGGAAAATCGGATATTTTCACACTCCCGGAGTCAGGAAGATTGGTTTTTTTCACACTCCCGGGGTCAAGAAAATCACATTTTTTCACACTCCCGGAGTCCGGAAAATTGGTTTTTTTCACACTCCCGGGGTCAAGAAAATCACATTTTTTCACACTCCCGTAGCCAGGAAAATTGGTGTTTTTCACACTCCCGGGGTCAAGAAAATCACATTTTTTCACACTCCCGGGGTCAGGTGATTCGGATTTTTTTCACACTCCCGGGGTCAGGAAAATTGGATTTTTTCACACTCCCGGGGTCAGGAGAATTTAATTTTTTTCACACTCCCGGTGTCAAGAAAATCACATTTTTTCACACTCCCGGGGTCAGGAAATTCTGATATTTTTCACACTCCCGGGTCAGGAAAATCGGATATTTTCACACTCCCGGGGTCAGGAAAATTGGATATTTTCACACTCCCGGGGTCAGGAGAATTTAATTTTTTTCACACTCCCGGTGTCAAGAAAATCACATTTTTTCACACTCCCGGGGTCAGGAAATTCTGATATTTTTCACACTCCCGGGTCAGGAAAATCGGATATTTTCACACTCCCGGGGTAAGGAAAATTGGATATTTTCACACTCCCTGGGTCAGGAAAATTGGATATTTTCATACTCCCGGGGTCAGGAGAATTTAATTTTTTTCACACTCCCGGTGTCAAGAAAATCACATTTTTTCACACTCGCGGGGTCAGGAAATTCTGATATTTTTCACACTCCCGGGTCAGGAAAATCGGATATTTTCACACTCCCGGGGTCAGGAAATTCTGATATTTTTCACACTCCCGGGTCAGGAAAATCGGATATTTTCACACTCCCGGGGTCAGGAAAATTGGATATTTTCATACTCCCGGGGTCAGGAAAATCGCATTTTTCATACTCCCAGGGTCAGGAAAATCCAATTTTTTTCACACTCCCGGGGTCAAGAAAATCACATTTTTTCACACTCCCGGGGTCAAGAAAATCACATTTTTTCACACTCCCGGGGTCAAGAAAATCACATTTTTTCACACTCCCGGGGTCAGGAAATTCTGTTTTTTTCACACTCCCGGTGTTAGGGAAATCACATTTTTCACACTCCCGGGGTCAGGAAAATTGGATTTTTTCACACTCCCGGGGCCAGGAAATTCTGATATTTTTCACACTCCCGGGGTCAGGAAAATCGGATATTTTCACACTCCCGGGGTCAGGAAAATCAGATTTTTTTCATACTCCCCGGCGTCAGGAAAATTGGATATTTTCATACTCCCGGGGTCAGGAAAATCGGATTTTTCATACTCCTGGGGTCAGGAAAATCGCATTTTTCATACTCCCGGGGTCAAGAAAAACCAAATTTTTTCACTTTCCCGGTGTTAGGACAATCACATTTTTCACACTCCCGGGGTCAGGAAAATTGGGTTTTTTTCACACTCCCGGGGTCAAGAAAATCACATATTTTCACACTCCCGGGGTCACGAAATTCTGATTTTTTTCACACTCCTGGTGTTAGGAAAATCCCATTATTCACACTCCCGGGGTCAGGAAAATTGGATTTTTTCACACTCCCGGGGTCAGGAAATTCTGATATTTTTCACACTCCTGGTGTTAGGAAAATCACATTATTCACACTCCCGGGGTCAGGAAAATTGGATTTTTTTCACACTCCCGGGGTCAGGAAAATTGGATATTTTCATACTCCCGGGGTCAGGAAAATCGCATTTTTCATACTCCCGGGGTCAGGAAAATTGCATTTTTCATACTCCCGGGGTCAGGAAAATCCAATTTTTTTCACTTTCCCGGTGTCAGGAAAATCAAATTTATCACACTCCCGGGGTCAGGAATATTGGGTTTTTTTCACAAAATGGGGTCAAGAAAATCACATTTTTTCACACTCCCAGGGTCAGGAAATTCTGATATTTTTCACACTCCCGGGGTCAGGAAAATCGGATATTTTCACACTCCCGGGTCAGAAAAATTGGATTTTTTTTAACACTCCCGGAGTCAGGAAGATTGGTTTTTTTCACACTCCCGGGGTCAAGAAAATCACATTTTTTCACACTCCCGGAGTCCGGAAAATTGGTTTTTTTCACACTCCCGGGGTCAAGAAAATCACATTTTTTCACACTCCCGTAGCCAGGAAAATTGGTGTTTTTCACACTCCCGGGGTCAAGAAAATCACATTTTTTCACACTCCCGGGGTCAGGTGATTCGGATTTTTTTCACACTCCCGGGGTCAGGAAAATTGGATTTTTTCACACTCCCGGGGTCAGGAGAATTTAATTTTTTTCACACTCCCGGTGTCAAGAAAATCACATTTTTTCACACTCCCGGGGTCAGGAAATTCTGATATTTTTCACACTCCCGGGTCAGGAAAATCGGATATTTTCACACTCCCGGGGTCAGGAAAATTGGATATTTTCACACTCCCGGGGTCAGGAGAATTTAATTTTTTTCACACTCCCGGTGTCAAGAAAATCACATTTTTTCACACTCCCGGGGTCAGGAAATTCTGATATTTTTCACACTCCCGGGTCAGGAAAATCGGATATTTTCACACTCCCGGGGTAAGGAAAATTGGATATTTTCACACTCCCTGGGTCAGGAAAATTGGATATTTTCATACTCCCGGGGTCAGGAGAATTTAATTTTTTTCACACTCCCGGTGTCAAGAAAATCACATTTTTCACACTCGCGGGGTCAGGAAATTCTGATATTTTTCACACTCCCGGGTCAGGAAAATCGGATATTTTCACACTCCCGGGGTCAGGAAATTCTGATATTTTTCACACTCCCGGGTCAGGAAAATCGGATATTTTCACACTCCCGGGGTCAGGAAAATTGGATATTTTCATACTCCCGGGGTCAGGAAAATCCAATTTTTTTCACTTTCCCGGTGTCAGGAAAATCAAATTTATCACACTCCCGGGGTCAGGAATATTGGGTTTTTTTCACACACCTGGGGTCAAGAAAATCACATTTTTTCACACTCCCAGGTTCAGGAAATTCTGATATTTTTCACACTCCCGGGGTCAGGAAAATCGGATATTTTCACACTCCCGGGTCAGAAAAATTGGATTTTTTTTAACACTCCCGGAGTCAGGAAGATTGGTTTTTTTCACACTCCCGGGGTCAAGAAAATCACATTTTTTCACACTCCCGGAGTCCGGAAAATTGGTTTTTTTCACACTCCCGGGGTCAAGAAAATCACATTTTTTCACACTCCCGTAGCCAGGAAAATTGGTGTTTTTCACACTCCCGGGGTCAAGAAAATCACATTTTTTCACACTCCCGGGGTCAGGTGATTCGGATTTTTTTCACACTCCCGGGGTCAGGAAAATTGGATTTTTTCACACTCCCGGGGTCAGGAGAATTTAATTTTTTTCACACTCCCGGTGTCAAGAAAATCACATTTTTTCACACTCCCGGGGTCAGGAAATTCTGATATTTTTCACACTCCCGGGTCAGGAAAATCGGATATTTTCACACTCCCGGGGTCAGGAAAATTGGATATTTTCACACTCCCGGGGTCAGGAGAATTTAATTTTTTTCACACTCCCGGTGTCAAGAAAATCACATTTTTTCACACTCCCGGGGTCAGGAAATTCTGTTATTTTTCACACTCCCGGGTCAGGAAAATCGGATATTTTCACACTCCCGGGGTAAGGAAAATTGGATATTTTCACACTCCCTGGGTCAGGAAAATTGGATATTTTCATACTCCCGGGGTCAGGAGAATTTAATTTTTTTCACACTCCCGGTGTCAAGAAAATCACATTTTTTCACACTCGCGGGGTCAGGAAATTCTGATATTTTTCACACTCCCGGGTCAGGAAAATCGGATATTTTCACACTCCCGGGGTCAGGAAATTCTGATATTTTTCACACTCCCGGGTCAGGAAAATCGGATATTTTCACACTCCCGGGGTCAGGAAAATTGGATATTTTCATACTCCCGGGGTCAGGAAAATCGCATTTTTCATACTCCCAGGGTCAGGAAAATCCAATTTTTTTCACACTCCCGGGGTCAAGAAAATCACATTTTTTCACACTCCCGGGGTCAAGAAAATCACATTTTTTCACACTCCCGGGGTCAAGAAAATCACATTTTTTCACACTCCCGGGGTCAGGAAATTCTGTTTTTTTCACACTCCCGGTGTTAGGGAAATCACATTTTTCACACTCCCGGGGTCAGGAAAATTGGATTTTTTCACACTCCCGGGGCCAGGAAATTCTGATATTTTTCACACTCCCGGGGTCAGGAAAATCGGATATTTTCACACTCCCGGGGTCAGGAAAATCAGATTTTTTTCATACTCCCCGGCGTCAGGAAAATTGGATATTTTCATACTCCCGGGGTCAGGAAAATCGGATTTTTCATACTCCTGGGGTCAGGAAAATCGCATTTTTCATACTCCCGGGGTCAAGAAAAACCAAATTTTTTCACTTTCCCGGTGTTAGGACAATCACATTTTTCACACTCCCGGGGTCAGGAAAATTGGGTTTTTTTCACACTCCCGGGGTCAAGAAAATCACATATTTTCACACTCCCGGGGTCACGAAATTCTGATTTTTTTCACACTCCTGGTGTTAGGAAAATCCCATTATTCACACTCCCGGGGTCAGGAAAATTGGATTTTTTCACACTCCCGGGGTCAGGAAATTCTGATATTTTTCACACTCCTGGTGTTAGGAAAATCACATTATTCACACTCCCGGGGTCAGGAAAATTGGATTTTTTTCACACTCCCGGGGTCAGGAAATTTGGATATTTTCATACTCCCGGGGTCAGGAAAATCGCATTTTTCATACTCCCGGGGTCAGGAAAATTGCATTTTTCATACTCCCGGGGTCAGGAAAATCCAATTTTTTTCACTTTCCCGGTGTCAGGAAAATCAAATTTATCACACTCCCGGGGTCAGGAATATTGGGTTTTTTTCACACACCTGGGGTCAAGAAAATCACATTTTTTCACACTCCCAGGTTCAGGAAATTCTGATATTTTTCACACTCCCGGGGTCAGGAAAATCGGATATTTTCACACTCCCGGGTCAGAAAAATTGGATTTTTTTTAACACTCCCGGAGTCAGGAAGATTGGTTTTTTTCACACTCCCGGGGTCAAGAAAATCACATTTTTTCACACTCCCGGAGTCCGGAAAATTGGTTTTTTTCACACTCCCGGGGTCAAGAAAATCACATTTTTTCACACTCCCGTAGCCAGGAAAATTGGTGTTTTTCACACTCCCGGGGTCAAGAAAATCACATTTTTTCACACTCCCGGGGTCAGGTGATTCGGATTTTTTTCACACTCCCGGGGTCAGGAAAATTGGATTTTTTCACACTCCCGGGGTCAGGAGAATTTAATTTTTTTCACACTCCCGGTGTCAAGAAAATCACATTTTTTCACACTCCCGGGGTCAGGAAATTCTGATATTTTTCACACTCCCGGGTCAGGAAAATCGGATATTTTCACACTCCCGGGGTCAGGAAAATTGGATATTTTCACACTCCCGGGGTCAGGAGAATTTAATTTTTTTCACACTCCCGGTGTCAAGAAAATCACATTTTTTCACACTCCCGGGGTCAGGAAATTCTGATATTTTTCACACTCCCGGGTCAGGAAAATCGGATATTTTCACACTCCCGGGGTAAGGAAAATTGGATATTTTCACACTCCCTGGGTCAGGAAAATTGGATATTTTCATACTCCCGGGGTCAGGAGAATTTAATTTTTTTCACACTCCCGGTGTCAAGAAAATCACATTTTTTCACACTCGCGGGGTCAGGAAATTCTGAAATTTTTCACACTCCCGGGTCAGGAAAATCGGATATTTTCACACTCCCGGGGTCAGGAAATTCTGATATTTTTCACACTCCCGGGTCAGGAAAATCGGATATTTTCACACTCCCGGGGTCAGGAAAATTGGATATTTTCATACTCCCGGGGTCAGGAAAATCCAATTTTTTTCACTTTCCCGGTGTCAGGAAAATCAAATTTATCACACTCCCGGGGTCAGGAATATTGGGTTTTTTTCACACACCTGGGGTCAAGAAAATCACATTTTTTCACACTCCCAGGGTCAGGAAATTCTGATATTTTTCACACTCCCGGGGTCAGGAAAATCGGATATTTTCACACTCCCGGGTCAGAAAAATTGGATTTTTTTTAACACTCCCGGAGTCAGGAAGATTGGTTTTTTTCACACTCCCGGGGTCAAGAAAATCACATTTTTTCACACTCCCGGAGTCTGGAAAATTGGTTTTTTTCACACTCCCGGGGTCAAGAAAATCACATTTTTTCACACTCCCGTAGCCAGGAAAATTGGCGTTTTTCACACTCCCGGGGTCAAGAAAATCACATTTTTTCACACTCCCGGGGTCAGGTGATTCGGATTTTTTTCACACTCCCGGGGTCAGGAAAATTGGATTTTTTCACACTCCCGGGGTCAGGAGAATTTAATTTTTTTCACACTCCCGGTGTCAAGAAAATCACATTTTTTCACACTCCCGGGGTCAGGAAATTCTGATATTTTTCACACTCCCGGGTCAGGAAAATCAGATATTTTCACACTCCCGGGGTCAGGAAAATTGGATATTTTCACACTCCCGGGGTCAGGAGAATTTAATTTTTTTCACACTCCCGGTGTCAAGAAAATCACATTTTTTCACACTCCCGGGGTCAGGAAATTCTGATATTTTTCACACTCCCGGGTCAGGAAAATCGGATATTTTCACACTCCCGGGGTCAGGAAATTCTGATATTTTTCACACTCCCGGGTCAGGAAAATTGGATATTTTCACACTCCCGGGGTCAGGAAAATTGGATATTTTCATACTCCCGGGGTCAGGAAAATCGCATTTTTCATACTCCCAGGGTCAGGAAAATCCAATTTTTTTCACACTCCCGGGGTCAAGAAAATCACATTTTTTCACACTCCCGGGGTCAAGAAAATCACATTTTTTCACACTCCCGGGGTCAAGAAAATCACATTTTTTCACACTCCCGGGGTCAGGAAATTCTGTTTTTTTCACACTCCCGGTGTTAGGGAAATCACATTTTTCACACTCCCGGGGTCAGGAAAATTGGATTTTTTCACACTCCCGGGGCCAGGAAATTCTGATATTTTTCACACTCCCGGGGTCAGGAAAATCGGATATTTTCACACTCCCGGGGTCAAGAAAATCACATTTTTTCACACTCCCGGAGTCCGGAAAATTGGTTTTTTTCACACTCCCGGGGTCAAGAAAATCACATTTTTTCACACTCCCGTAGCCAGGAAAATTGGATATTTTCATACTCCCGGGGTCAGGAAAATCGCATTTTTTCACCCTACCGGGGTCAAGAAAATCACATTTTTTCACACTCCCGGAGTCAGGAAATTCTGTTTTTTTCACACTCCCGGTGTTAGGGAAATCACATTTTTCACACTCCCGGGGTCAGGAAAATTGGATTTTTTCACACTCCCGGGGCCAGGAAATTCTGATATTTTTCACACTCCCGGGGTCAGGAAAATCGGATATTTTCACACTCCCGGCGTCAGGAAAATCAGATTTTTTTCATACTCCCCGGGGTCAGGAAAATTGGATTTTTTTCACACACCCAGGGTCAGGAAAATTGGATATTTTCATACTCCCGGGGTCAGGAAAATCGGATTTTTCATACTCCTGGGGTCAGGAAAATCGTATTTTTCATACTCCCGGGGTCAAGAAAAACCAAATTTTTTCACTTTCCCAAGTGTTAGGAAAATCACATTTTTCACACTCCCGGGGTCAGGAAAATTGGGGTTTTTTTCACACTCCCGGGGTCAAGAAAATCACATTTTTTCACACTCCCGGGGTCACGAAATTCTGATTTTTTTCACACTCCTGGTGTTAGGAAAATCCCATCATTCACACACTCGGGGTCAGGAAAATTGGATTTTTTCACACTCCCGGGGTCCGGAAATTCTGATATTTTTCACACTCCTGGTGTTAGGAAAATCACATTATTCACACTCCCGGGGTCAGGAAAATTGGATTTTTTTCACACTCCCGGGGTCTGGAAAATTGGATATTTTCATACTCCCGGGGTCAAGAAAATCACATTTTTTCACACTCCCGGAGTCAGGAAAATTGGTGTTTTTCACACTCCCGGGGTCAAGAAAATCACATTTTTTCACACTCCCGGGGTCAGGTGATTCTGATTTTTTTCACACTCCCGGGGTCAGGAAAATTGAATTTTTTCACACTCCCGGGGTCAGGAGAATTTAATTTTTTTCACACTCCCGGTGTCAAGAAAATCACATTTTTTCACACTCCCGGGGTCAGGAAATTCTGATATTTTTCACACTCCCGGGTCAGGAAAATCGGATATTTTCACACTCCCGGGGTAAGGAAAATTGGATATTTTCACACTCCCTGGGTCAGGAAAATTGGATATTTTCATACTCCCGGGGTCAGGAGAATTTAATTTTTTTCACACTCCCGGTGTCAAGAAAATCACATTTTTTCACACTCGCGGGGTCAGGAAATTCTGATATTTTTCACACTCCCGGGTCAGGAAAATCGGATATTTTCACACTCCCGGGGTCAGGAAATTCTGATATTTTTCACACTCCCGGGTCAGGAAAATCGGATATTTTCACACTCCCGGGGTCAGGAAAATTGGTGTTTTTCACACTCCCGGGGTCAAGAAAATCACATTTTTTCACACTCCCGGGGTCAGGTGATTCTGATTTTTTTCACACTCCCGGGGTCAGGAAAATTGAATTTTTTCACACTCCCGGGGTCAGGAGAATTTAATTTTTTTCACACTCCCGGTGTCAAGAAAATCACATTTTTTCACACTCCCGGGGTCAGGAAATTCTGATATTTTTCACACTCCCGGGTCAGGAAAATCGGATATTTTCACACTCCCGGGGTAAGGAAAATTGGATATTTTCACACTCCCTGGGTCAGGAAAATTGGATATTTTCATACTCCCGGGGTCAGGAGAATTTAATTTTTTTCACACTCCCGGTGTCAAGAAAATCACATTTTTTCACACTCGCGGGGTCAGGAAATTCTGATATTTTTCACACTCCCGGGTCAGGAAAATCGGATATTTTCACACTCCCGGGGTCAGGAAATTCTGATATTTTTCACACTCCCGGGTCAGGAAAATCGGATATTTTCACACTCCCGGGGTCAGGAAAATTGGATATTTTCATACTCCCGGGGTCAGGAAAATCGCATTTTTCATACTCCCAGGGTCAGGAAAATCCAATTTTTTTCACACTCCCGGGGTCAAGAAAATCACATTTTTTCACACTCCCGGGGTCAAGAAAATCACATTTTTTCACACTCCCGGGGTCAAGAAAATCACATTTTTTCACACTCCCGGGGTCAGGAAATTCTGTTTTTTTCACACTCCCGGTGTTAGGGAAATCACATTTTTCACACTCCCGGGGTCAGGAAAATTGGATTTTTTCACACTCCCGGGGCCAGGAAATTCTGATATTTTTCACACTCCCGGGGTCAGGAAAATCGGATATTTTCACACTCCCGGGGTCAGGAAAATCAGATTTTTTTCATACTCCCCGGCGTCAGGAAAATTGGATATTTTCATACTCCCGGGGTCAGGAAAATCGGATTTTTCATACTCCTGGGGTCAGGAAAATCGCATTTTTCATACTCCCGGGGTCAAGAAAAACCAAATTTTTTCACTTTCCCGGTGTTAGGACAATCACATTTTTCACACTCCCGGGGTCAGGAAAATTGGGTTTTTTTCACACTCCCGGGGTCAAGAAAATCACATATTTTCACACTCCCGGGGTCACGAAATTCTGATTTTTTTCACACTCCTGGTGTTAGGAAAATCCCATTATTCACACTCCCGGGGTCAGGAAAATTGGATTTTTTCACACTCCCGGGGTCAGGAAATTCTGATATTTTTCACACTCCCGGGGTCAGGAAAATTGGATTTTTTTCACACTCCCGGGGTCAAGGAAAATTGGATATTTTCATACTCCCGGGGTCAGGAAAATCGCATTTTTCATACTCCCGGGGTCAGGAAAATTGCATTTTTCATACTCCCGGGGTCAGGAAAATCCAATTTTTTTCACTTTCCCGGTGTCAGGAAAATCAAATTTATCACACTCCCGGGGTCAGGAATATTGGTTTTTTTTCACACACCTGGGGTCAAGAAAATCACATTTTTTCACACTCCCAGGGTCAGGAAATTCTGATATTTTTCACACTCCCGGGGTCAGGAAAATCGGATATTTTCACACTCCCGGGTCAGAAAAATTGGATTTTTTTTAACACTCCCGGAGTCAGGAAGATTGGTTTTTTTCACACTCCCGGGGTCAAGAAAATCACATTTTTTCACACTCCCGTAGCCAGGAAAATTGGTGTTTTTCACACTCCCGGGGTCAAGAAAATCACATTTTTTCACACTCCCGGGGTCAGGTGATTCGGATTTTTTTCACACTCCCGGGGTCAGGAAAATTGGATTTTTTCACACTCCCGGGGTCAGGAGAATTTAATTTTTTTCACACTCCCGGTGTCAAGAAAATCACATTTTTTCACACTCCCGGGGTCAGGAAATTCTGATATTTTTCACACTCCCGGGTCAGGAAAATCGGATATTTTCACACTCCCGGGGTCAGGAAAATTGGATATTTTCACACTCCCGGGGTCAGGAGAATTTAATTTTTTTCACACTCCCGGTGTCAAGAAAATCACATTTTTTCACACTCCCGGGGTCAGGAAATTCTGATATTTTTCACACTCCCGGGTCAGGAAAATCGGATATTTTCACACTCCCGGGGTCAGGAAATTCTGATATTTTTCACACTCCCGGGTCAGGAAAATCGGATATTTTCACAATCCCGGGGTCAGGAAAATTGGATATTTTCATACTCCCGGGGTCAGGAAAATCGCATTTTTCATACTCCCAGGGTCAGGAAAATCCAATTTTTTTCACACTCCCGGGGTCAAGAAAATCACATTTTTTCACACTCCCGGGGTCAAGAAAATCACATTTTTTCACACTCCCGGGGTCAAGAAAATCACATTTTTTCACACTCCCGGGGTCAGGAAATTCTGTTTTTTTCACACTCCCGGTGTTAGGGAAATCACATTTTTCACACTCCCGGGGTCAGGAAAATTGGATTTTTTCACACTCCCGGGGCCAGGAAATTCTGATATTTTTCACACTCCCGGGGTCAGGAAAATCGGATATTTTCACACTCCCGGGGTCAGGAAAATCAGATTTTTTTCATACTCCCCGGCGTCAGGAAAATTGGATATTTTCATACTCCCGGGGTCAGGAAAATCGGATTTTTCATACTCCTGGGGTCAGGAAAATCGCATTTTTAATACTCCCGGGGTCAAGAAAAACCAAATTTTTTCACTTTCCCGGTGTTAGGACAATCACATTTTTCACACTCCCGGGGTCAGGAAAATTGGGTTTTTTTCACACTCCCGGGGTCAAGAAAATCACATATTTTCACACTCCCGGGGTCACGAAATTCTGATTTTTTTCACACTCCTGGTGTTAGGAAAATCCCATTATTCACACTCCCGGGGTCAGGAAAATTGGATTTTTTCACACTCCCGGGGTCAGGAAATTCTGATATTTTTCACATTCCTGGTGTTAGGAAAATCACATTATTCACACTCCCGGGGTCAGGAAAATTGGATTTTTTTCACACTCCCGGGGTCAGGAAAATTGGATATTTTCATACTCCCGGGGTCAGGAAAATCGCATTTTTCATACTCCCGGGGTCAGGAAAATTGCATTTTTCATACTCCCGGGGTCAGGAAAATCCAATTTTTTTCACTTTCCCGGTGTCAGGAAAATCAAATTTAATCACACTCCCGGGGTCAGGAATATTGGGTTTTTTTCACACACCTGGGGTCAAGAAAATCACATTTTTTCACACTCCCAGGGTCAGGAAATTCTGATATTTTTCACACTCCCGGGGTCAGGAAAATCGGATATTTTCACACTCCCGGGTCAGAAAAATTGGATTTTTTTTAACACTCCCGGAGTCAGGAAGATTGGTTTTTTTCACACTCCCGGGGTCAAGAAAATCACATTTTTTCACACTCCCGGAGTCCGGAAAATTGGTTTTTTTCACACTCCCGGGGTCAAGAAAATCACATTTTTTCACACTCCCGTAGCCAGGAAAATTGGTGTTTTTCACACTCCCGGGGTCAAGAAAATCACATTTTTTCACACTCCCGGGGTCAGGTGATTCGGATTTTTTTCACACTCCCGGGGTCAGGAAAATTGGATTTTTTCACACTCCCGGGGTCAGGAGAATTTAATTTTTTTCACACTCCCGGTGTCAAGAAAATCACATTTTTTCACACTCCCGGGGTCAGGAAATTCTGATATTTTTCACACTCCCGGGTCAGGAAAATCGGATATTTTCACACTCCCGGGGTCAGGAAAATTGGATATTTTCACACTCCCGGGGTCAGGAGAATTTAATTTTTTTCACACTCCCGGTGTCAAGAAAATCACATTTTTTCACACTCCCGGGGTCAGGAAATTCTGATATTTTTCATACTCCCGGGTCAGGAAAATCGGATATTTTCACACTCCCGGGGTAAGGAAAATTGGATATTTTCACACTCCCTGGGTCAGGAAAATTGGATATTTTCATACTCCAGGGGTCAGGAGAATTTAATTTTTTTCACACTCCCGGTGTCAAGAAAATCACATTTTTTCACACTCGCGGGGTCAGGAAATTCTGATATTTTTCACACTCCCGGGTCAGGAAAATCGGATATTTTCACACTCCCGGGGTCAGGAAATTCTGATATTTTTCACACTCCCGGGTCAGGAATATTGGGTTTTTTTCACACACCTGGGGTCAAGAAAATCACATTTTTTCACACTCCCAGGGTCAGGAAATTCTGATATTTTTCACACTCCCGGGGTCAGGAAAATCGGATATTTTAACACTCCCGGAGTCAGGAAGATTGGTGTTTTTCACACTCCCGGGGTCAAGAAAATCACATTTTTTCACACTCCCGGAGTCCGGAAAATTGGTTTTTTTTCACACTCCCGGGGTCAAGAAAATCACATTTTTTCACACTCCCGTAGCCAGGAAAATTGGTGTTTTTCACACTCCCGGGGTCAAGAAAATCACATTTTTTCACACTCCCGGGGTCAGGTGATTCGGATTTTTTTCACACTCCCGGGGTCAGGAAAATTGGATTTTTTCACACTCCCGGGGTCAGGAGAATTTAATTTTTTTCACACTCCCGGTGTCAAGAAAATCACATTTTTTCACACTCCCGGGGTCAGGAAATTCTGATATTTTTCACACTCCCGGGTCAGGAAAATCGGATATTTTCACACTCCCGGGGTCAGGAAAATTGGATATTTTCACACTCCCGGGGTCAGGAGAATTTAATTTTTTTCACACTCCCGGTGTCAAGAAAATCACATTTTTTCACACTCCCGGGGTCAGGAAATTCTGATATTTTTCACACTCCCGGGTCAGGAAAATCGGATATTTTCACACTCCCGGGGTAAGGAAAATTGGATATTTTCACACTCCCTGGGTCAGGAAAATTGGATATTTTCATACTCCCGGGTCAGGAGAATTTAATTTTTTTCACACTCCCGGTGTCAAGAAAATCACATTTTTTCACACTCCCGGGGTCAGGAAATTCTGATATTTTTCACACTCCCGGGTCAGGAAAATCGGATATTTTCACACTCCCGGGGTCAGGAAAATTGGATATTTTCATACTCCCGGGGTCAGGAAAATCGCATTTTTCATACTCCCAGGGTCAGGAAAATCCAATTTTTTTCACACTCCCGGGGTCAAGAAAATCACATTTTTTCACACTCCCGGGGTCAAGAAAATCACATTTTTTCACACTCCCGGGGTCAAGAAAATCACATTTTTTCACACTCCCGGGGTCAGGAAATTCTGTTTTTTTCACACTCCCGGTGTTAGGGAAATCACATTTTTTACACTCCCGGGGTCAGGAAAATTGGATTTTTTCACACTCCCGGGGCCAGGAAATTCTGATATTTTTCACACTCCCGGGGTCAGGAAAATCGGATATTTTCACACTCCCGGGGTCAGGAAAATCAGATTTTTTTCATACTCCCCGGCGTCAGGAAAATTGGATATTTTCATACTCCCGGGGTCAGGAAAATCGGATTTTTCATACTCCTGGGGTCAGGAAAATCGCATTTTTCATACTCCCGGGGTCAAGAAAAACCAAATTTTTTCACTTTCCCGGTGTTAGGACAATCACATTTTTCACACTCCCGGGGTCAGGAAAATTGGGTTTTTTTCACACTCCCGGGGTCAAGAAAATCACATATTTTCACACTCCCGGGGTCACGAAATTCTGATTTTTTTCACACTCCTGGTGTTAGGAAAATCCCATTATTCACACTCCCGGGGTCAGGAAAATTGGATTTTTTCACACTCCCGGGGTCAGGAAATTCTGATATTTTTCACACTCCTGGTGTTAGGAAAATCACATTATTCACACTCCCGGGGTCAGGAAAATTGGATTTTTTTCACACTTACGGGGTCAGGAAAATTGGATATTTTCATACTCCCGGGGTCAGGAAAATCGCATTTTTCATACTCCCGGGGTCAGGAAAATTGCATTTTTCATACTCCCGGGGTCAGGAAAATCCAATTTTTTTCACTTTCCCGGTGTCAGGAAAATCAAATTTATCACACTCCCGGGGTCAGGAATATTGGGTTTTTTTCACACACCTGGGGTCAAGAAAATCACATTTTTTCACACTCCCAGGGTCAGGAAATTCTGATATTTTTCACACTCCCGGGGTCAGGAAAATCGGATATTTTCACACTCCCGGAGTCAGGAAGATTGGTTTTTTTCACACTCCCGGGGTCAAGAAAATCACATTTTTCACACTCCCGGAGTCCGGAAAATTGGTTTTTTTCACACTCCCGGGGTCAAGAAAATCACATTTTTTCACACTCCCGTAGCCAGGAAAATAGGTGTTTTTCACACTCCCGGGGTCAAGAAAATCACATTTTTTCACACTCCCGGGGTCAGGTGATTCGGATTTTTTTCACACTCCCGGGGTCAGGAAAATTGGATTTTTTCACACTCCCGGGGTCAGGAGAATTTAATTTTTTTCACACTCCCGGTGTCAAGAAAATCACATTTTTTCACACTCCCGGGGTCAGGAAATTCTGATATTTTTCACACTCCCGGGTCAGGAAAATCGGATATTTTCACACTCCCGGGGTCAGGAAAATTGGATATTTTCACACTCCCGGGGTCAGGAGAATTTAATTTTTTTCACACTCCCGGTGTCAAGAAAATCACATTTTTTCACACTCCCGGGGTCAGGAAATTCTGATATTTTTCACACTCCCGGGTCAGGAAAATCGGATATTTTCACACTCCCGGGGTAAGGAAAATTGGATATTTTCACACTCCCTGGGTCAGGAAAATTGGATATTTTCATACTCCCGGGGTCAGGAGAATTTAATTTTTTTCACACTCCCGGTGTCAAGAAAATCACATTTTTTCACACTCGCGGGGTCAGGAAATTCTGATATTTTTCACACTCCCGGGTCAGGAAAATCGGATATTTTCACACTCCCGGGGTCAGGAAATTCTGATATTTTTCACACTCCCGGGTCAGGAAAATCGGATATTTTCACACTCCCGGGGTCAGGAAAATTGGATATTTTCATACTCCCGGGGTCAGGAAAATCGCATTTTTCATACTCCCAGGGTCAGGAAAATCCAATTTTTTTCACACTCCCGGGGTCAAGAAAATCACATTTTTTCACACTCCCGGGGTCAAGAAAATCACATTTTTTCACACTCCCGGGGTCAAGAAAATCACATTTTTTCACACTCCCGGGGTCAGGAAATTTTGTTTTTTTCACACTCCCGGTGTTAGGGAAATCACATTTTTCACACTCCCGGGGTCAGGAAAATTGGATTTTTTCACACTCCCGGGGCCAGGAAATTCTGATATTTTTCACACTCCCGGGGTCAGGAAAATTGGATATTTTCACACTCCCTGGGTCAGGAAAATTGGATATTTTCATACTCCCGGGTCAGGAGAATTTAATTTTTTTCACACTCCCGGTGTCAAGAAAATCACATTTTTTCACACTCCCGGTGTCAGGAAATTCTGATATTTTTCACACTCCCGGGTCAGGAAAATCGGATATTTTCACACTCCCGGGGTCAGGAAAATTGGATATTTTCATACTCCCGGGGTCAGGAAAATCGCATTTTTCATACTCCCAGGGTCAGGAAAATCCAATTTTTTTCACACTCCCGGGGTCAAGAAAATCACATTTTTTCACACTCCCGGGGTCAAGAAAATCACATTTTTTCACACTCCCGGGGTCAAGATAATCACATTTTTTCACACTCCCGGGGTCAGGAAATTCTGTTTTTTTCACACTCCCGGTGTTAGGGAAATCACATTTTTCACACTCCCGGGGTCAGGAAAATTGGATTTTTTCACACTCCCGGGGCCAGGAAATTCTGATATTTTTCACACTCCCGGGGTCAGGAAAATCGGATATTTTCACACTCCCGGGGTCAGGAAAATCAGATTTTTTTCATACTCCCCGGCGTCAGGAAAATTGGATATTTTCATACTCCCGGGGTCAGGAAAATCGGATTTTTCATACTCCTGGGGTCAGGAAAATCGCATTTTTCATACTCCCGGGGTCAAGAAAAACCAAATTTTTTCACTTTCCCGGTGTTAGGACAATCACATTTTTCACACTCCCGGGGTCAGGAAAATTGGGTTTTTTTCACACTCCCGGGGTCAAGAAAATCACATATTTTCACACTCCCGGGGTCACGAAATTCTGATTTTTTTCACACTCCTGGTGTTAGGAAAATCCCATTATTCACACTCCCGGGGTCAGGAAAATTGGATTTTTTCACACTCCCGGGGTCAGGAAATTCTGATATTTTTCACACTCCTGGTGTTAGGAAAATCACATTATTCACACTCCCGGGGTCAGGAAAATTGGATTTTTTTCACACTCCCGGGGTCAGGAAAATTGGATATTTTCATACTCCCGGGGTCAGGAAAATCGCATTTTTCATACTCCCGGGGTCAGGAAAATTGCATTTTTCATACTCCCGGGGTCAGGAAAATTCAATTTTTTTCACTTTCCCGGTGTCAGGAAAATCAAATTTATCACACTCCCGGGGTCAGGAATATTGGGTTTTTTTCACACACCTGGGGTCAAGAAAATCACATTTTTTCACACTCCCAGGGTCAGGAAATTCTGATATTTTTCACACTCCCGGGGTCAGGAAAATCGGATATTTTCACACTCCCGGAGTCAGGAAGATTGGTTTTTTTCACACTCCCGGGGTCAAGAAAATCACATTTTTTCACACTCCCGGAGTCCGGAAAATTGGTTTTTTTCACACTCCCGGGGTCAAGAAAATCACATTTTTTCACACTCCCGTAGCCAGGAAAATTGGTGTTTTTCACACTCCCGGGGTCAAGAAAATCACATTTTTTCACACTCCCGGGGTCAGGTGATTCGGATTTTTTTCACACTCCCGGGGTCAGGAAAATTGGATTTTTTCACACTCCCGGGGTCAGGAGAATTTAATTTTTTTCACACTCCCGGTGTCAAGAAAATCACATTTTTTCACACTCCCGGGGTCAGGAAATTCTGATATTTTTCACACTCCCGGGTCAGGAAAATCGGATATTTTCACACTCCCGGGGTCAGGAAAATTGGATATTTTCACACTCCCGGGGTCAGGAGAATTTAATTTTTTTCACACTCCCGGTGTCAAGAAAATCACATTTTTTCACACTCCCGGGGTCAGGAAATTCTGATATTTTTCACACTCCCGGGTCAGGAAAATCGGATATTTTCACACTCCCGGGGTAAGGAAAATTGGATATTTTCACACTCCCTGGGTCAGGAAAATTGGATATTTTCATACTCCCGGGGTCAGGAGAATTTAATTTTTTTCACACTCCCGGTGTCAAGAAAATCACATTTTTTCACACTCGCGGGGTCAGGAAATTCTGATATTTTTCACACTCCCGGGTCAGGAAAATCGGATATTTTCACACTCCCGGGGTCAGGAAATTCTGATATTTTTCACACTCCCGGGTCAGGAAAATCGGATATTTTCACACTCCCGGGGTCAGGAAAATTGGATATTTTCATACTCCCGGGGTCAGGAAAATCGCATTTTTCATACTCCCAGGGTCAGGAAAATCCAATTTTTTTCACACTCCCGGGGTCAAGAAAATCACATTTTTTCACACTCCCGGGGTCAAGAAAATCACATTTTTTCACACTCCCGGGGTCAAGAAAATCACATTTTTTCACACTCCCGGGGTCAGGAAATTCTGTTTTTTTCACACTCCCGGTGTTAGGGAAATCACATTTTTCACACTCCCGGGGTCAGGAAAATTGGATTTTTTCACACTCCCGGGGCCAGGAAATTCTGATATTTTTCACACTCCCGGGGTCAGGAAAATCGGATATTTTCACACTCCCGGGGTCAGGAAAATCAGATTTTTTTCATACTCCCCGGCGTCAGGAAAATTGGATATTTTCATACTCCCGGGGTCAGGAAAATCGGATTTTTCATACTCCTGGGGTCAGGAAAATCGCATTTTTCATACTCCCGGGGTCAAGAAAAACCAAATTTTTTCACTTTCCCGGTGTTAGGACAATCACATTTTTCACACTCCCGGGGTCAGGAAAATTGGGTTTTTTTCACACTCCCGGGGTCAAGAAAATCACATATTTTCACACTCCCGGGGTCACGAAATTCTGATTTTTTTCACACTCCTGGTGTTAGGAAAATCCCATTATTCACACTCCCGGGGTCAGGAAAATTGGATTTTTTCACACTCCCGGGGTCAGGAAATTCTGATATTTTTCACACTCCTGGTGTTAGGAAAATCACATTATTCACACTGCCGGAGTCAGGAAAATTGGATTTTTTTCACACTCCCGGGGTCAGGAAAATTGGATATTTTCATACTCCCGGGGTCAGGAAAATCGCATTTTTCATACTCCCGGGGTCAGGAAAATTGCATTTTTCATACTCCCGGGGTCAGGAAAATCCAATTTTTTTCACTTTCCCGGTGTCAGGAAAATCAAATTTATCACACTCCCGGGGTCAGGAATATTGGGTTTTTTTCACACACCTGGGGTCAAGAAAATCACATTTTTTCACACTCCCAGGGTCAGGAAATTCTGATATTTTTCACACTCCCGGGGTCAGGAAAATCGGATATTTTCACACTCCCGGGTCAGAAAAATTGGATTTTTTTTAACACTCCCGGAGTCAGGAAGATTGGTTTTTTTCACACTCCCGGGGTCAAGAAAATCACATTTTTTCACACTCCCGGAGTCCGGAAAATTGGTTTTTTTCACACTCCCGGGGTCAAGAAAATCACATTTTTTCACACTCCCGTAGCCAGGAAAATTGGTGTTTTTCACACTCCCGGGGTCAAGAAAATCACATTTTTTCACACTCCCGGGGTCAGGTGATTCGGATTTTTTTCACACTCCCGGGGTCAGGAAAATTGGATTTTTTCACACTCCCGGGGTCAGGAGAATTTAATTTTTTTCACACTCCCGGTGTCAAGAAAATCACATTTTTTCACACTCCCGGGGTCAGGAAATTCTGATATTTTTCACACTCCCGGGTCAGGAAAATCGGATATTTTCACACTCCCGGGGTCAGGAAAATTGGATATTTTCACACTCCCGGGGTCAGGAGAATTTAATTTTTTTCACACTCCCGGTGTCAAGAAAATCACATTTTTTCACACTCCCGGGGTCAGGAAATTCTGATATTTTTCACACTCCCGGGTCAGGAAAATCGGATATTTTCACACTCCCGGGGTAAGGAAAATTGGATATTTTCACACTCCCTGGGTCAGGAAAATTGGATATTTTCATACTCCCGGGGTCAGGAGAATTTAATTTTTTTCACACTCCCGGTGTCAAGAAAATCACATTTTTTCACACTCGCGGGGTCAGGAAATTCTGATATTTTTCACACTCCCGGGTCAGGAAAATCGGATATTTTCACACTCCCAGGGTCAGGAAATTCTGATATTTTTCACACTCCCGGGTCAGGAAAATCAGATATTTTCACACTCCCGGGGTCAGGAAAATTGGATATTTTCATACTCCCGGGGTCAGGAAAATCCAATTTTTTTCACTTTCCCGGTGTCAGGAAAATCAAATTTATCACACTCCCGGGGTCAGGAATATTGGTTTTTTTTCACACACCTGGGGTCAAGAAAATCACATTTTTTCACACTCCCAGGGTCAGGAAATTCTGATATTTTTCACACTCCCGGGGTCAGGAAAATCGGATATTTTCACACTCCCGGGTCAGAAAAATTGGATTTTTTTTAACACTCCCGGAGTCAGGAAGATTGGTTTTTTTCACACTCCCGGGGTCAAGAAAATCACATTTTTTCACACTCCCGGAGTCCGGAAAATTGGTTTTTTTCACACTCCCGGGGTCAAGAAAATCACATTTTTTCACACTCCCGTAGCCAGGAAAATTGGTGTTTTTCACACTCCCGGGGTCAAGAAAATCACATTTTTTCACACTCCTGGGGTCAGGTGATTCGGATATTTTCACACTCCAGGGGTCAGGAAAATTGGATTTTTTCACACTCCCGGGGTCAGGAGAATTTAATTTTTTTCACACTCCCGGTGTCAAGAAAATCACATTTTTTCACACTCCCGGGGTCAGGAAATTCTGATATTTTTCACACTCCCGGGTCAGGAAAATCGGATATTTTCACACTCCCGGGGTCAGGAAAATTGGATATTTTCACACTCCCGGGGTCAGGAGAATTTAATTTTTTTCACACTCCCGGTGTCAAGAAAATCACATTTTTTCACACTCCCGGGGTCAGGAAATTCTGATATTTTTCACACTCCCGGGTCAGGAAAATCGGATATTTTCACACTCCCGGGGTAAGGAAAATTGGATATTTTCACACTCCCTGGGTCAGGAAAATTGGATATTTTCATACTCCCGGGGTTAGGAGAATTTAATTTTTTTCACACTCCCGGTGTCAAGAAAATCACATTTTTTCACACTCGCGGGGTCAGGAAATTCTGATATTTTTCACACTCCCGGGTCAGGAAAATCGGATATTTTCACACTCCCGGGGTCAGGAAATTCTGATATTTTTCACACTCCCGGGTCAGGAAAATCGGATATTTTCACACTCCCGGGGTCAGGAAAATTGGATATTTTCATACTCCCGGGGTCAGGAAAATCGCATTTTTCATACTCCCAGGGTCAGGAAAATCCAATTTTTTTCACACTCCCGGGGTCAAGAAAATCACATTTTTTCACACTCCCGGGGTCAAGAAAATCACATTTTTTCACACTCCCGGGGTCAAGAAAATCACATTTTTTCACACTCCCGGGGTCAGGAAATTCTGTTTTTTTCACACTCCCGGTGTTAGGGAAATCACATTTTTCACACTCCCGGGGTCAGGAAAATTGGATTTTTTCACACTCCCGGGGCCAGGAAATTCTGATATTTTTCACACTCCCGGGGTCAGGAAAATCGGATATTTTCACACTCCCGGGGTCAGGAAAATCAGATTTTTTTCATACTCCCCGGCGTCAGGAAAATTGGATATTTTCATACTCCCGGGGTCAGGAAAATCGGATTTTTCATACTCCTGGGGTCAGGAAAATCGCATTTTTCATACTCCCGGGGTCAAGAAAAACCAAATTTTTTCACTTTCCCGGTGTTAGGACAATCACATTTTTCACACTCCCGGGGTCAGGAAAATTGGGTTTTTTTCACACTCCCGGGGTCAAGAAAATCACATATTTTCACACTCCCGGGGTCACGAAATTCTGATTTTTTTCACACTCCTGGTGTTAGGAAAATCCCATTATTCACACTCCCGGGGTCAGGAAAATTGGATTTTTTCACACTCCCGGGGTCAGGAAATTCTGATATTTTTCACACTCCTGGTGTTAGGAAAATCACATTATTCACACTCCCGGGGTCAGGAAAATTGGATTTTTTTCACACTCACGGGGTCAGGAAATTTGGATATTTTCATACTCCCGGGGTCAGGAAAATCGCATTTTTCATACTCCCGGGGTCAGGAAAATTGCATTTTTCATACTCCCGGGGTCAGGAAAATCCAATTTTTTTCACTTTCCCGGTGTCAGGAAAATCAAATTTATCACACTCCCGGGGTCAGGAATATTGGGTTTTTTTCACACACCTGGGGTCAAGAAAATCACATTTTTTCACACTCCCAGGGTCAGGAAATTCTGATATTTTTCACACTCCCGGGGTCAGGAAAATCGGATATTTTCACACTCCCGGGTCAGAAAAATTGGATTTTTTTTAGCACTCCCGGAGTCAGGAAGATTGGTTTTTTTCACACTCTCGGGGTCAAGAAAATCACATTTTTTCACACTCCCGGAGTCCGGAAAATTGGTTTTTTTCACACTCCCGGGGTCAAGAAAATCACATTTTTTCACACTCCCGTAGCCAGGAAAATTGGTGTTTTTCACACTCCCGGGGTCAAGAAAATCACATTTTTTCACACTCCCGGGGTCAGAAGATTCTGTTTTTTTTCACACTCCCGGGGTAAGGAAAATTGGATATTTTCACACTCCCTGGGTCAGGAAAATTGGATATTTTCATACTCCCGGGGTCAGGAGAATTTAATTTTTTTCACACTCCCGGTGTCAAGAAAATCACATTTTTTCACACTCGCGGGGTCAGGAAATTCTGATATTTTTCACACTCCCGGGTCAGGAAAATCGGATATTTTCACACTCCCGGGGTCAGGAAATTCTGATATTTTTCACACTCCCGGGTCAGGAATATTGGGTTTTTTTCACACACCTGGGGTCAAGAAAATCACATTTTTTCACACTCCCAGGGTCAGGAAATTCTGATATTTTTCACACTCCCGGGGTCAGGAAAATCGGATATTTTAACACTCCCGGAGTCAGGAAGATTGGTTTTTTTCACACTCCCGGGGTCAAGAAAATCACATTTTTTCACACTCCCGGAGTCCGGAAAATTGGTTTTTTTTCACACTCCCGGGGTCAAGAAAATCACATTTTTTCACACTCCCGTAGCCAGGAAAATTGGTGTTTTTCACACTCCCGGGGTCAAGAAAATCACATTTTTTCACACTCCCGGGGTCAGGTGATTCGGATTTTTTTCACACTCCCGGGGTCAGGAAAATTGGATTTTTTCACACTCCCGGGGTCAGGAGAATTTAATTTTTTTCACACTCCCGGTGTCAAGAAAATCACATTTTTTCACACTCCCGGGGTCAGGAAATTCTGATATTTTTCACACTCCCGGGTCAGGAAAATCGGATATTTTCACACTCCCGGGGTCAGGAAAATTGGATATTTTCACACTCCCGGGGTCAGGAGAATTTAATTTTTTTCACACTCCCGGTGTCAAGAAAATCACATTTTTTCACACTCCCGGGGTCAGGAAATTCTGATATTTTTCACACTCCCGGGTCAGGAAAATCGGATATTTTCACACTCCCGGGGTAAGGAAAATTGGATATTTTCACACTCCCTGGGTCAGGAAAATTGGATATTTTCATACTCCCGGGTCAGGAGAATTTAATTTTTTTCACACTCCCGGTGTCAAGAAAATCACATTTTTTCACACTCCCGGGGTCAGGAAATTCTGATATTTTTCACACTCCCGGGTCAGGAAAATCGGATATTTTCACACTCCCGGGGTCAGGAAAATTGGATATTTTCATACTCCCGGGGTCAGGAAAATCGCATTTTTCACACTCCCAGGGTCAGGAAAATCCAATTTTTTTCACACTCCCGGGGTCAAGAAAATCACATTTTTTCACACTCCCGGGGTCAAGAAAATCACATTTTTTCACACTCCCGGGGTCAAGAAAATCACATTTTTTCACACTCCCGGGGTCAGGAAATTCTGTTTTTTTCACACTCCCGGTGTTAGGGAAATCACATTTTTCACACTCCCGGGGTCAGGAAAATTGGATTTTTTCACACTCCCGGGGCCAGGAAATTCTGATATTTTTCACACTCCCGGGGTCAGGAAAATCGGATATTTTCACACTCCCGGGGTCAGGAAAATCAGATTTTTTTCATACTCCCCGGCGTCAGGAAAATTGGATATTTTCATACTCCCGGGGTCAGGAAAATCGGATTTTTCATACTCCTGGGGTCAGGAAAATCGCATTTTTCATACTCCCGGGGTCAAGAAAAACCAAATTTTTTCACTTTCCTGGTGTTAGGACAATCACATTTTTCACACTCCCGGGGTCAGGAAAATTGGGTTTTTTTCACACTCCCGGGGTCAAGAAAATCACATATTTTCACACTCCCGGGGTCACGAAATTCTGATTTTTTTCACACTCCTGGTGTTAGGAAAATCCCATTATTCACACTCCCGGGGTCAGGAAAATTGGATTTTTTCACACTCCCGGGGTCAGGAAATTCTGATATTTTTCACACTCCTGGTGTTAGGAAAATCACATTATTCACACTCCCGGGGTCAGGAAAATTGGATTTTTTTCACACTCACGGGGTCAGGAAAATTGGATATTTTCATACTCCCGGGGTCAGGAAAATCGCATTTTTCATACTCCCGGGGTCAGGAAAATTGCATTTTTCATACTCCCGGGGTCAGGAAAATCCAATTTTTTTCACTTTCCCGGTGTCAGGAAAATCAAATTTATCACACTCCCGGGGTCAGGAATATTGGGTTTTTTTCACACACCTGGGGTCAAGAAAATCACATTTTTTCACACTCCCAGGGTCAGGAAATTCTGATATTTTTCACACTCCCGGGGTCAGGAAAATCGGATATTTTCACACTCCCGGAGTCAGGAAGATTGGTTTTTTTCACACTCCCGGGGTCAAGAAAATCACATTTTTCACACTCCCGGAGTCCGGAAAATTGGTTTTTTTCACACTCCCGGGGTCAAGAAAATCACATTTTTTCACACTCCCGTAGCCAGGAAAATAGGTGTTTTTCACACTCCCGGGGTCAAGAAAATCACATTTTTTCACACTCCCGGGGTCAGGTGATTCGGATTTTTTTCACACTCCCGGGGTCAGGAAAATTGGATTTTTTCACACTCCCGGGGTCAGGAGAATTTAATTTTTTTCACACTCCCGGTGTCAAGAAAATCACATTTTTTCACACTCCCGGGGTCAGGAAATTCTGATATTTTTCACACTCCCGGGTCAGGAAAATCGGATATTTTCACACTCCCGGGGTCAGGAAAATTGGATATTTTCACACTCCCGGGGTCAGGAGAATTTAATTTTTTTCACACTCCCGGTGTCAAGAAAATCACATTTTTTCACACTCCCGGGGTCAGGAAATTCTGATATTTTTCACACTCCCGGGTCAGGAAAATCGGATATTTTCACACTCCCGGGGTAAGGAAAATTGGATATTTTCACACTCCCTGGGTCAGGAAAATTGGATATTTTCATACTCCCGGGGTCAGGAGAATTTAATTTTTTTCACACTCCCGGTGTCAAGAAAATCACATTTTTTCACACTCGCGGGGTCAGGAAATTCTGATATTTTTCACACTCCCGGGTCAGGAAAATCGGATATTTTCACACTCCCGGGGTCAGGAAATTCTGATATTTTTCACACTCCTGGGTGAGGAAAATCGGATATTTTCACACTCCCGGGGTCAGGAAAATTGGATATTTTCATACTCCCGGGGTCAGGAAAATCGCATTTTTCATACTCCCAGGGTCAGGAAAATCCAATTTTTTTCACACTCCCGGGGTCAAGAAAATCACATTTTTTCACACTCCCGGGGTCAAGAAAATCACATTTTTTCACACTCCCGGGGTCAAGAAAATCACATTTTTTCACACTCCCGGGGTCAGGAAATTTTGTTTTTTTCACACTCCCGGTGTTAGGGAAATCACATTTTTCACACTCCCGGGGTCAGGAAAATTGGATTTTTTCACACTCCCGGGGCCAGGAAATTCTGATATTTTTCACACTCCCGGGGTCAGGAAAATTGGATATTTTCACACTCCCTGGGTCAGGAAAATTGGATATTTTCATACTCCCGGGTCAGGAGAATTTAATTTTTTTCACACTCCCGGTGTCAAGAAAATCACATTTTTTCACACTCCCGGGGTCAGGAAATTCTGATATTTTTCACACTCCCGGGTCAGGAAAATCGGATATTTTCACACTCCCGGGGTCAGGAAAATTGGATATTTTCATACTCCCGGGGTCAGGAAAATCGCATTTTTCATACTCCCAGGGTCAGGAAAATCCAATTTTTTTCACACTCCCGGGGTCAAGAAAATCACATTTTTTCACACTCCCGGGGTCAAGAAAATCACATTTTTTCACACTCCCGGGGTCAAGAAAATCACATTTTTTCACACTCCCGGGGTCAGGAAATTCTGTTTTTTTCACACTCCCGGTGTTAGGGAAATCACATTTTTCACACTCCCGGGGTCAGGAAAATTGGATTTTTTCACACTCCCGGGGCCAGGAAATTCTGATATTTTTCACACTCCCGGGGTCAGGAAAATCGGATATTTTCACACTCCCGGGGTCAGGAAAATCAGATTTTTTTCATACTCCCCGGCGTCAGGAAAATTGGATATTTTCATACTCCCGGGGTCAGGAAAATCGGATTTTTCATACTCCTGGGGTCAGGAAAATCGCATTTTTCATACTCCCGGGGTCAAGAAAAACCAAATTTTTTCACTTTCCCGGTGTTAGGACAATCACATTTTTCACACTCCCGGGGTCAGGAAAATTGGGTTTTTTTCACACTCCCGGGGTCAAGAAAATCACATATTTTCACACTCCCGGGGTCACGAAATTCTGATTTTTTTCACACTCCTGGTGTTAGGAAAATCCCATTATTCACACTCCCGGGGTCAGGAAAATTGGATTTTTTCACACTCCCGGGGTCAGGAAATTCTGATATTTTTCACACTCCTGGTGTTAGGAAAATCACATTATTCACACTCCCGGGGTCAGGAAAATTGGATTTTTTTCACACTCCCGGGGTCAGGAAAATTGGATATTTTCATACTCCCGGGGTCAGGAAAATCGCATTTTTCATACTCCCGGGGTCAGGAAAATTGCATTTTTCATACTCCCGGGGTCAGGAAAATTCAATTTTTTTCACTTTCCCGGTGTCAGGAAAATCAAATTTATCACACTCCCGGGGTCAGGAATATTGGGTTTTTTTCACACACCTGGGGTCAAGAAAATCACATTTTTTCACACTCCCAGGGTCAGGAAATTCTGATATTTTTCACACTCCCGGGGTCAGGAAAATCGGATATTTTCACACTCCCGGAGTCAGGAAGATTGGTTTTTTTCACACTCCCGGGGTCAAGAAAATCACATTTTTTCACACTCCCGGAGTCCAGAAAATTGGTTTTTTTCACACTCCCGGGGTCAAGAAAATCACATTTTTTCACACTCCCGTAGCCAGGAAAATTGGTGTTTTTCACACTCCCGGGGTCAAGAAAATCACATTTTTTCACACTCCCGGGGTCAGGTGATTCGGATTTTTTTCACACTCCCGGGGTCAGGAAAATTGGATTTTTTCACACTCCCGGGGTCAGGAGAATTTAATTTTTTTCACACTCCCGGTGTCAAGAAAATCACATTTTTTCACACTCCCGGGGTCAGGAAATTCTGATATTTTTCACACTCCCGGGTCAGGAAAATCGGATATTTTCACACTCCCGGGGTCAGGAAAATTGGATATTTTCACACTCCCGGGGTCAGGAGAATTTAATTTTTTTCACACTCCCGGTGTCAAGAAAATCACATTTTTTCACACTCCCGGGGTCAGGAAATTCTGATATTTTTCACACTCCCGGGTCAGGAAAATCGGATATTTTCACACTCCCGGGGTAAGGAAAATTGGATATTTTCACACTCCCTGGGTCAGGAAAATTGGATATTTTCATACTCCCGGGGTCAGGAGAATTTAATTTTTTTCACACTCCCGGTGTCAAGAAAATCACATTTTTTCACACTCGCGGGGTCAGGAAATTCTGATATTTTTCACACTCCCGGGTCAGGAAAATCGGATATTTTCACACTCCCGGGGTCAGGAAATTCTGATATTTTTCACACTCCCGGGTCAGGAAAATCGGATATTTTCACACTCCCGGGGTCAGGAAAATTGGATATTTTCATACTCCCGGGGTCAGGAAAATCGCATTTTTCATACTCCCAGGGTCAGGAAAATCCAATTTTTTTCACACTCCCGGGGTCAAGAAAATCACATTTTTTCACACTCCCGGGGTCAAGAAAATCACATTTTTTCACACTCCCGGGGTCAAGAAAATCACATTTTTTCACACTCCCGGGGTCAGGAAATTCTGTTTTTTTCACACTCCCGGTGTTAGGGAAATCACATTTTTCACACTCCCGGGGTCAGGAAAATTGGATTTTTTCACACTCCCGGGGCCAGGAAATTCTGATATTTTTCACACTCCCGGGGTCAGGAAAATCGGATATTTTCACACTCCCGGGGTCAGGAAAATCAGATTTTTTTCATACTCCCCGGCGTCAGGAAAATTGGATATTTTCATACTCCCGGGGTCAGGAAAATCGGATTTTTCATACTCCTGGGGTCAGGAAAATCGCATTTTTCATACTCCCGGGGTCAAGAAAAACCAAATTTTTTCACTTTCCCGGTGTTAGGACAATCACATTTTTCACACTCCCGGGGTCAGGAAAATTGGGTTTTTTTCACACTCCCGGGGTCAAGAAAATCACATATTTTCACACTCCCGGGGTCACGAAATTCTGATTTTTTTCACACTCCTGGTGTTAGGAAAATCCCATTATTCACACTCCCGGGGTCAGGAAAATTGGATTTTTTCAC
This sequence comes from Bradypodion ventrale, assembly GCA_035047345.1. Taxonomy (NCBI): domain Eukaryota; kingdom Metazoa; phylum Chordata; class Lepidosauria; order Squamata; family Chamaeleonidae; genus Bradypodion; species Bradypodion ventrale. The sequence continues at coordinate 113,191,266 of JAWDJE010000005.1, read as the reverse complement.
ACTCCCGGGGTCAGGAAATTCTGATATTTTTCACACTCCTGGTGTTAGGAAAATCACATTATTCACACTCCCGGGGTCAGGAAAATTGGATTTTTTTCACACTCCCGGGGTCAGGAAAATTGGATATTTTCATACTCCCGGGGTCAGGAAAATCGCATTTTTCATACTCCCGGGGTCAGGAAAATTGCATTTTTCATACTCCCGGGGTCAGGAAAATCCAATTTTTTTCACTTTCCCGGTGTCAGGAAAATCAAATTTATCACACTCCCGGGGTCAGGAATATTGGGTTTTTTCACACACCTGGGGTCAAGAAAATCACATTTTTTCACACTCCCAGGGTCAGGAAATTCTGATATTTTTCACACTCCCGGGGTCAGGAAAATCGGATATTTTCACACTCCCGGGTCAGAAAAATTGGATTTTTTTTAACACTCCCGGAGTCAGGAAGATTGGTTTTTTTCACACTCCCGGGGTCAAGAAAATCACATTTTTTCACACTCCCGGAGTCCGGAAAATTGGTTTTTTTCACACTCCCGGGGTCAAGAAAATCACATTTTTTCACACTCCCGTAGCCAGGAAAATTGGTGTTTTTCACACTCCCGGGGTCAAGAAAATCACATTTTTTCACACTCCCGGGGTCAGGTGATTCGGATTTTTTTCACACTCCCGGGGTCAGGAAAATTGGATTTTTTCACACTCCCGGGGTCAGGAGAATTTAATTTTTTTCACACTTCCGGTGTCAAGAAAATCACATTTTTTCACACTCCCGGGGTCAGGAAATTCTGATATTTTTCACACTCCCGGGTCAGGAAAATCGGATATTTTCACACTCCCGGGGTCAGGAAAATTGGATATTTTCACACTCCCGGGGTCAGGAGAATTTAATTTTTTTCACACTCCCGGTGTCAAGAAAATCACATTTTTTCACACTCGCGGGGTCAGGAAATTCTGATATTTTTCACACTCCCGGGTCAGGAAAATCGGATATTTTCACACTCCCGGGGTCAGGAAATTCTGATATTTTTCACACTCCCGGGTCAGGAAAATCAGATATTTTCACACTCCCGGGGTCAGGAAAATTGGATATTTTCATACTCCCGGAGTCAGGAAAATCCAATTTTTTTCACTTTCCCGGTGTCAGGAAAATCAAATTTATCACACTCCCGGGGTCAGGAATATTGGTTTTTTTTCACACACCTGGGGTCAAGAAAATCACATTTTTTCACACTCCCAGGGTCAGGAAATTCTGATATTTTTCACACTCCCGGGGTCAGGAAAATCGGATATTTTCACACTCCCGGGTCAGAAAAATTGGATTTTTTTTAACACTCCCGGAGTCAGGAAGATTGGTTTTTTTCACACTCCCGGGGTCAAGAAAATCACATTTTTTCACACTCCCGGAGTCCGGAAAATTGGTTTTTTTCACACTCCCGGGGTCAAGAAAATCACATTTTTTCACACTCCCGTAGCCAGGAAAATTGGTGTTTTTCACACTCCCGGGGTCAAGAAAATCACATTTTTTCACACTCCTGGGGTCAGGTGATTCGGATTTTTTTCACACTCCCGGGGTCAGGAAAATTGGATTTTTTCACACTCCCGGGGTCAGGAGAATTTAATTTTTTTCACACTCCCGGTGTCAAGAAAATCACATTTTTTCACACTCCCGGGGTCAGGATATTCTGATATTTTTCACACTCCCGGGTCAGGAAAATCGGATATTTTCACACTCCCGGGGTCAGGAAAATTGGATATTTTCACACTCCCGGGGTCAGGAGAATTTAATTTTTTTCACACTCCCGGTGTCAAGAAAATCACATTTTTTCACACTCCCGGGGTCAGGAAATTCTGATATTTTTCACACTCCCGGGTCAGGAAAATCGGATATTTTCACACTCCCGGGGTAAGGAAAATTGGATATTTTCACACTCCCTGGGTCAGGAAAATTGGATATTTTCATACTCCCGGGGTTAGGAGAATTTAATTTTTTTCACACTCCCGGTGTCAAGAAAATCACATTTTTTCACACTCGCGGGGTCAGGAAATTCTGATATTTTTCACACTCCCGGGTCAGGAAAATCGGATATTTTCACACTCCCGGGGTCAGGAAATTCTGATATTTTTCACACTCCCGGGTCAGGAAAATCGGATATTTTCACACTCCCGGGGTCAGGAAAATTGGATATTTTCATACTCCCGGGGTCAGGAAAATCGCATTTTTCATACTCCCAGGGTCAGGAAAATCCAATTTTTTTCACACTCCCGGGGTCAAGAAAATCACATTTTTTCACACTCCCGGGGTCAAGAAAATCACATTTTTTCACACTCCCGGGGTCAAGAAAATCACATTTTTTCACACTCCCGGGGTCAGGAAATTCTGTTTTTTTCACACTCCCGGTGTTAGGGAAATCACATTTTTCACACTCCCGGGGTCAGGAAAATTGGATTTTTTCACACTCCCGGGGCCAGGAAATTCTGATATTTTTCACACTCCCGGGGTCAGGAAAATCGGATATTTTCACACTCCCGGGGTCAGGAAAATCAGATTTTTTTCATACTCCCCGGCGTCAGGAAAATTGGATATTTTCATACTCCCGGGGTCAGGAAAATCGGATTTTTCATACTCCTGGGGTCAGGAAAATCGCATTTTTCATACTCCCGGGGTCAAGAAAAACCAAATTTTTTCACTTTCCCGGTGTTAGGACAATCACATTTTTCACACTCCCGGGGTCAGGAAAATTGGGTTTTTTTCACACTCCCGGGGTCAAGAAAATCACATATTTTCACACTCCCGGGGTCACGAAATTCTGATTTTTTTCACACTCCTGGTGTTAGGAAAATCCCATTATTCACACTCCCGGGGTCAGGAAAATTGGATTTTTTCACACTCCCGGGGTCAGGAAATTCTGATATTTTTCACACTCCTGGTGTTAGGAAAATCACATTATTCACACTCCCGGGGTCAGGAAAATTGGATTTTTTTCACACTCACGGGGTCAGGAAATTTGGATATTTTCATACTCCCGGGGTCAGGAAAATCGCATTTTTCATACTCCCGGGGTCAGGAAAATTGCATTTTTCATACTCCCGGGGTCAGGAAAATCCAATTTTTTTCACTTTCCCGGTGTCAGGAAAATCAAATTTATCACACTCCCGGGGTCAGGAATATTGGGTTTTTTTCACACACCTGGGGTCAAGAAAATCACATTTTTTCACACTCCCAGGGTCAGGAAATTCTGATATTTTTCACACTCCCGGGGTCAGGAAAATCGGATATTTTCACACTCCCGGGTCAGAAAAATTGGATTTTTTTTAGCACTCCCGGAGTCAGGAAGATTGGTTTTTTTCACACTCTCGGGGTCAAGAAAATCACATTTTTTCACACTCCCGGAGTCCGGAAAATTGGTTTTTTTCACACTCCCGGGGTCAAGAAAATCACATTTTTTCACACTCCCGTAGCCAGGAAAATTGGTGTTTTTCACACTCCCGGGGTCAAGAAAATCACATTTTTTCACACTCCCGGGGTCAGGTGATTCGGATTTTTTTCACACTCCCGGGGTCAGGAAAATTGGATTTTTTCAAACTCCCGGGGTCAGGAGAATTTAATTTTTTTCACACTCCCGGTGTCAAGAAAATCACATTTTTTCACACTCCCGGGGTCAGGAAATTCTGATATTTTTCACACTCCCGGGTCAGGAAAATCGGATATTTTCACACTCCCGGGGTCAGGAAAATTGGATATTTTCACACTCCCGGGGTCAGGAGAATTTAATTTTTTTCACACTCCCGGTGTCAAGAAAATCACATTTTTTCACACTCCCGGGGTCAGGAAATTCTGATATTTTTCACACTCCCGGGTCAGGAAAATCGGATATTTTCACACTCCCGGGGTAAGGAAAATTGGATATTTTCACACTCCCTGGGTCAGGAAAATTGGATATTTTCATACTCCCGGGGTCAGGAGAATTTAATTTTTTTCACACTCCCGGTGTCAAGAAAATCACATTTTTTCACACTCGCGGGGTCAGGAAATTCTGATATTTTTCACACTCCCGGGTCAGGAAAATCGGATATTTTCACACTCCCGGGGTCAGGAAATTCTGATATTTTTCACACTCCCGGGTCAGGAAAATCGGATATTTTCACACTCCCGGGGTCAGGAAAATTGGATATTTTCATACTCCCGGGGTCAGGAAAATCCAATTTTTTTCACTTTCCCGGTGTCAGGAAAATCAAATTTATCACACTCCCGGGGTCAGGAATATTGGGTTTTTTTCACACACCTGGGGTCAAGAAAATCACATTTTTTCACACTCCCAGGGTCAGGAAATTCTGATATTTTTCACACTCCCGGGGTCAGGAAAATCGGATATTTTCACACTCCCGGGTCAGAAAAATTGGATTTTTTTTAACACTCCCGGAGTCAGGAAGATTGGTTTTTTTCACACTCCCGGGGTCAAGAAAATCACATTTTTTCACACTCCCGGAGTCCGGAAAATTGGTTTTTTTCACACTCCCGGGGTCAAGAAAATCACATTTTTTCACACTCCCGTAGCCAGGAAAATTGGCGTTTTTCACACTCCCGGGGTCAAGAAAATCACATTTTTTCACACTCCCGGGGTCAGGTGATTCGGATTTTTTTCACACTCCCGGGGTCAGGAAAATTGGATTTTTTCACACTCCCGGGGTCAGGAGAATTTAATTTTTTTCACACTCCCGGTGTCAAGAAAATCACATTTTTTCACACTCCCGGGGTCAGGAAATTCTGATATTTTTCACACTCCCGGGTCAGGAAAATCAGATATTTTCACACTCCCGGGGTCAGGAAAATTGGATATTTTCACACTCCCGGGGTCAGGAGAATTTAATTTTTTTCACACTCCCGGTGTCAAGAAAATCACATTTTTTCACACTCCCAGGGTCAGGAAATTCTGATATTTTTCACACTCCCGGGTCAGGAAAATCGGATATTTTCACACTCCCGGGGTCAGGAAATTCTGATATTTTTCACACTCCCGGGTCAGGAAAATCGGATATTTTCACACTCCCGGGGTCAGGAAAATTGGATATTTTCATACTCCCGGGGTCAGGAAAATCGCATTTTTCATACTCCCAGGGTCAGGAAAATCCAATTTTTTTCACACTCCCGGGGTCAAGAAAATCACATTTTTTCACACTCCCGGGGTCAAGAAAATCACATTTTTTCACACTCCCGGGGTCAAGAAAATCACATTTTTTCACACTCCCGGGGTCAGGAAATTCTGTTTTTTTCACACTCCCGGTGTTAGGGAAATCACATTTTTCACACTCCCGGGGTCAGGAAAATTGGATTTTTTCACACTCCCGGGGCCAGGAAATTCTGATATTTTTCACACTCCCGGGGTCAGGAAAATCGGATATTTTCACACTCCCGGGGTCAAGAAAATCACATTTTTTCACACTCCCGGAGTCCGGAAAATTGGTTTTTTTCACACTCCCGGGGTCAAGAAAATCACATTTTTTCACACTCCCGTAGCCAGGAAAATTGGATATTTTCATACTCCCGGGGTCAGGAAAATCGCATTTTTTCACCCTACCGGGGTCAAGAAAATCACATTTTTTCACACTCCCGGAGTCAGGAAATTCTGTTTTTTTCACACTCCCGGTGTTAGGGAAATCACATTTTTCACACTCCCGGGGTCAGGAAAATTGGATTTTTTCACACTCCCGGGGCCAGGAAATTCTGATATTTTTCACACTCCCGGGGTCAGGAAAATCGGATATTTTCACACTCCCGGCGTCAGGAAAATCAGATTTTTTTCATACTCCCCGGGGTCAGGAAAATTGGATTTTTTTCACACACCCAGGGTCAGGAAAATTGGATATTTTCATACTCCCGGGGTCAGGAAAATCGGATTTTTCATACTCCTGGGGGTCAGGAAAATCGTATTTTTCATACTCCCGGGGTCAAGAAAAACCAAATTTTTTCACTTTCCCAAGTGTTAGGAAAATCACATTTTTCACACTCCCGGGGTCAGGAAAATTGGGGTTTTTTTCACACTCCCGGGGTCAAGAAAATCACATTTTTTCACACTCCCGGGGTCACGAAATTCTGATTTTTTTCACACTCCTGGTGTTAGGAAAATCCCATCATTCACACACTCGGGGTCAGGAAAATTGGATTTTTTCACACTCCCGGGGTCCGGAAATTCTGATATTTTTCACACTCCTGGTGTTAGGAAAATCACATTATTCACACTCCCGGGGTCAGGAAAATTGGATTTTTTTCACACTCCCGGGGTCTGGAAAATTGGATATTTTCATACTCCCGGGGTCAAGAAAATCACATTTTTTCACACTCCCGGAGTCAGGAAAATTGGTGTTTTTCACACTCCCGGGGTCAAGAAAATCACATTTTTTCACACTCCCGGGGTCAGGTGATTCTGATTTTTTTCACACTCCCGGGGTCAGGAAAATTGAATTTTTTCACACTCCCGGGGTCAGGAGAATTTAATTTTTTTCACACTCCCGGTGTCAAGAAAATCACATTTTTTCACACTCCCGGGGTCAGGAAATTCTGATATTTTTCACACTCCCGGGTCAGGAAAATCGGATATTTTCACACTCCCGGGGTAAGGAAAATTGGATATTTTCACACTCCCTGGGTCAGGAAAATTGGATATTTTCATACTCCCGGGGTCAGGAGAATTTAATTTTTTTCACACTCCCGGTGTCAAGAAAATCACATTTTTTCACACTCGCGGGGTCAGGAAATTCTGATATTTTTCACACTCCCGGGTCAGGAAAATCGGATATTTTCACACTCCCGGGGTCAGGAAATTCTGATATTTTTCACACTCCCGGGTCAGGAAAATCGGATATTTTCACACTCCCGGGGTCAGGAAAATTGGATATTTTCATACTCCCGGGGTCAGGAAAATCGCATTTTTCATACTCCCAGGGTCAGGAAAATCCAATTTTTTTCACACTCCCGGGGTCAAGAAAATCACATTTTTTCACACTCCCGGGGTCAAGAAAATCACATTTTTTCACACTCCCGGGGTCAAGAAAATCACATTTTTTCACACTCCCGGGGTCAGGAAATTCTGTTTTTTTCACACTCCCGGTGTTAGGGAAATCACATTTTTCACACTCCCGGGGTCAGGAAAATTGGATTTTTTCACACTCCCGGGGCCAGGAAATTCTGATATTTTTCACACTCCCGGGGTCAGGAAAATCGGATATTTTCACACTCCCGGGGTCAGGAAAATCAGATTTTTTTCATACTCCCCGGCGTCAGGAAAATTGGATATTTTCATACTCCCGGGGTCAGGAAAATCGGATTTTTCATACTCCTGGGGTCAGGAAAATCGCATTTTTCATACTCCCGGGGTCAAGAAAAACCAAATTTTTTCACTTTCCCGGTGTTAGGACAATCACATTTTTCACACTCCCGGGGTCAGGAAAATTGGGTTTTTTTCACACTCCCGGGGTCAAGAAAATCACATATTTTCACACTCCCGGGGTCACGAAATTCTGATTTTTTTCACACTCCTGGTGTTAGGAAAATCCCATTATTCACACTCCCGGGGTCAGGAAAATTGGATTTTTTCACACTCCCGGGGTCAGGAAATTCTGATATTTTTCACACTCCTGGTGTTAGGAAAATCACATTATTCACACTCCCGGGGTCAGGAAAATTGGATTTTTTTCACACTCCCGGGGTCAGGAAAATTGGATATTTTCATACTCCCGGGGTGAGGAAAATCGCATTTTTCATACTCCCGGGGTCAGGAAAATTGCATTTTTCATACTCCCGGGGTCAGGAAAATCCAATTTTTTTCACTTTCCCAGTGTCAGGAAAATCAAATTTATCACACTCCCGGGGTCAGGAATATTGGGTTTTTTTCACACACCTGGGGTCAAGAAAATCACATTTTTTCACACTCCCAGGGTCAGGAAATTCTGATATTTTTCACACTCCCGGGGTCAGGAAAATCGGATATTTTCACACTCCCGGGTCAGAAAAATCGGATTTTTTTTAACACTCCCGGAGTCAGGAAGATTGGTTTTTTTCACACTCCCGGGGTCAAGAAAATCACATTTTTTCACACTCCCGGAGTCCGGGAAATTGGTTTTTTTCACACTCCCGGGGTCAAGAAAATCATATTTTTTCACACTCCCGTAGCCAGGAAAATTGGTGTTTTTCACACTCCCGGGGTCAAGAAAATCACATTTTTTCACACTCCCGGGGTCAGGTGATTCGGATTTTTTTCACACTCCCGGGGTCAGGAAAATTGGATTTTTTCACACTCCCGGGGTCAGGAGAATTTAATTTTTTTCACACTCCCGGTGTCAAGAAAATCACATTTTTTCACACTCCCGGGGTCAGGAAATTCTGATATTTTTCACACTCCCGGGTCAGGAAAATCGGATATTTTCACACTCCCGGGGTCAGGAAAATTGGATATTTTCACACTCCCTGGGTCAGGAAAATTGGATATTTTCATACTCCCGGGGTCAGGAAAATTGGATTTTTTCACACTCCCGGGGTCAGGAAAATTGGATATTTTCATACTCCCGGGGTCAGGAAAATCGCATTTTTCACACTCCCGGGGTCAGGAAAATTGGATATTTTCATACTCCCGGGGTCAGGAAAATCGCATTTTTCATACTCCCGGGGTCAGGAAAATTGCATTTTTCATACTCCCGGGGTCAGGAAAATCCAATTTTTTTTCACTTTCCCGGTGTCAGGAAAATCAAATTTATCACACTCCCGGGGTCAGGAATATTGGGTTTTTTTCACACACCTGGGGTAAGGAAAATTGGATATTTTCACACTCCCTGGGTCAGGAAAATTGGATATTTTCATACTCCCGGGGTCAGGAAAATTGGATTTTTTCACACTCCCGGGGTCAGGAAAATTGGATATTTTCATACTCCCGGGGTCAGGAAAATCGCATTTTTTCACCCTACCGGGGTCAAGAAAATCACATTTTTTCACACTCCCGGAGTCAGGAAATTCTGTTTTTTTCACACTCCCTGTGTTAGGGAAATCACATTTTTCACACTCCCGGGGCCAGGAAATTCTGATATTTTTCACACTCCCAGGGTCAGGAAAATCGGGTATTTTCACACTCCCGGGGTCAGGAAAATCAGATTTTTTTCATACTCCCCGGGGTCAGGAAAATTGGATTTTTTTCACACACCCAGGGTCAGGAAAATTGGATATTTTCATACTCCCGGGGTCAGGAAAATCGGATTTTTCATACTCCTGGGGTCAGGAAAATCGTATTTTTCATACTCCCGGGGTCAAGAAAAACCAAATTTTTTCACTTTCCCAGTGTTAGGAAAATCACATTTTTCACACTCCCGGGGTCAGGAAAATTGGGTTTTTTTTCACACTCCCGGGGTCAAGAAAATCACATTTTTTCACACTCCCGGGGTCACGAAATTCTGATTTTTTTCACACTCCTGGTGTTAGGAAAATCCCATCATTCACACTCCCGGGGTCAGGAAAATTGGATTTTTTTCACACTCCCGGGGTCCGGAAATTCTGATATTTTTCACACTCCTGGTGTTAGGAAAATCACATTATTCACACTCCCGGGGTCAGGAAAATTGGATTTTTTTCACACTCCCGGGGTCAGGAAAATTGGATATTTTCATACTCCCGGGGTCAAGAAAATCACATTTTTTCACACTCCCGGAGTCAGGAAAATTGGTGTTTTTCACACTCCCGGGGTCAAGAAAATCACATTTTTTCACACTCCCGGGGTCAGGTGATTCTGAATTTTTACACACTCCCGGGGTCAGGAAAATTGGATATTTTCATACTCCCGGGGTCAGGAAAATCGCATTTTTCTTACTCCCAGGGTCAGGAAAATCCAATTTTTTTCACACTCCCGGGGTCAAGAAAATCACATTTTTTCACACTCCCGGGGTCAAGAAAATCACATTTTTTCACACTCCCGGGGTCAAGAAAATCACATTTTTTCACACTCCCGGGGTCAGGAAATTCTGTTTTTTTCACACTCCCGGTGTTAGGGAAATCACATTTTTCACACTCCCGGGGTCAGGAAAATTGGATTTTTTCACACTCCCGGGGCCAGGAAATTCTGATATTTTTCACACTCCCGGGGTCAGGAAAATCGGATATTTTCACACTCCCGGGGTCAGGAAAATCAGATTTTTTTCATACTCCCCGGCGTCAGGAAAATTGGATATTTTCATACTCCCGGGGTCAGGAAAATCGGATTTTTCATACTCCTGGGGTCAGGAAAATCGCATTTTTCATACTCCCGGGGTCAAGAAAAACCAAATTTTTTCACTTTCCCGGTGTTAGGACAATCACATTTTTCACACTCCCGGGGTCAGGAAAATTGGGTTTTTTTCACACTCCCGGGGTCAAGAAAATCACATATTTTCACACTCCCGGGGTCACGAAATTCTGATTTTTTTCACACTCCTGGTGTTAGGAAAATCCCATTATTCACACTCCCGGGGTCAGGAAAATTGGATTTTTTCACACTCCCGGGGTCAGGAAATTCTGATATTTTTCACACTCCTGGTGTTAGGAAAATCACATTATTCACACTCCCGGGGTCAGGAAAATTGGATTTTTTTCACACTCCAGGGGTCAGGAAAATTGGATATTTTCATACTCCCGGGGTCAGGAAAATCGCATTTTTCATACTCCCGGGGTCAGGAAAATTGCATTTTTCATACTCCCGGGGTCAGGAAAATCCAATTTTTTTCACTTTCCCGGTGTCAGGAAAATCAAATTTATCACACTCCCGGGGTCAGGAATATTGGGTTTTTTTCACACACCTGGGGTCAAGAAAATCACATTTTTTCACACTCCCAGGGTCAGGAAATTCTGATATTTTTCACACTCCCGGGGTCAGGAAAATCGGATATTTTCACACTCCCGGGTCAGAAAAATCGGATTTTTTTTAACACTCCCGGAGTCAGGAAGATTGGTTTTTTTCACACTCCCGGGGTCAAGAAAATCACATTTTTTCACACTCCCGGAGTCCGGAAAATTGGTTTTTTTCACACTCCCGGGGTCAAGAAAATCATATTTTTTCACACTCCCGTAGCCAGGAAAATTGGTGTTTTTCACACTCCCGGGGTCAAGAAAATCACATTTTTTCACACTCCCGGGGTCAGGTGATTCGGATTTTTTTCACACTCCCGGGGTCAGGAAAATTGGATTTTTTCACACTCCCGGGGTCAGGAGAATTTAATTTTTTTCACACTCCCGGTGTCAAGAAAATCACATTTTTTCACACTCCCGGGGTCAGGAAATTCTGATATTTTTCACACTCCCGGGTCAGGAAAATCGGATATTTTCACACTCCCGGGGTCAGGAAAATTGGATATTTTCACACTCCCTGGGTCAGGAAAATTGGATATTTTCATACTCCCGGGGTCAGGAAAATTGGATTTTTTCACACTCCCGGGGTCAGGAAAATTGGATATTTTCATACTCCCGGGGTCAGGAAAATCGCATTTTTCACACTCCCGGGGTCAGGAAAATTGGATATTTTCATACTCCCGGGGTCAGGAAAATCGCATTTTTCATACTCCCGGGGTCAGGAAAATTGCATTTTTCATACTCCCGGGGTCAGGAAAATCCAATTTTTTTTCACTTTCCCGGTGTCAGGAAAATCAAATTTATCACACTCCCGGGGTCAGGAATATTGGGTTTTTTTCACACACCTGGGGTAAGGAAAATTGGATATTTTCACACTCCCTGGGTCAGGAAAATTGGATATTTTCATACTCCCGGGGTCAGGAAAATTGGATTTTTTCACACTCCCGGGGTCAGGAAAATTGGATATTTTCATACTCCCGGGGTCAAGAAAATCACATTTTTTCACACTCCCGGAGTTAGGAAAATTGGTGTTTTTCACACTCCCGGGGTCAAGAAAATCACATTTTTTCACACTCCCGGGGTCAGGTGATTCTGATTTTTTTCACACTCCCGGGGTCAGGAAAATTGAATTTTTTCACACTCCCGGGGTCAGGAGAATTTAATTTTTTTCACACTCCCGGTGTCAAGAAAATCACATTTTTTCACACTCCCGGGGTCAGGAAATTCTGATATTTTTCACACTCCCGGGTCAGGAAAATCGGATATTTTCACACTCCCGGGGTAAGGAAAATTGAATATTTTCACACTCCCTGGGTCAGGAAAATTGGATATTTTCATACTCCCGGGGTCAGGAAAATTGGATTTTTTCACACTCCCGGGGTCAGGAAAATTGGATATTTTCATACTCCCGGGGTCAGGAAAATCGCATTTTTTCACCCTACCGGGGTCAAGAAAATCACATTTTTTCACACTCCCGGGGTCAGGAAATTCTGTTTTTTTCACACTCCCGGTGTTAGGGAAATCACATTTTTCACACTCCCGGGGTCAGGAAAATTGGGTTTTTTTCACACTCCCGGGGTCAGGAAAATCGCATTTTTCATACTCCCGGGGTCAGGAAAATTGGATTTTTCATACTCTCGGGGTCAGGAAAATCCCATTTTTCATTCTCCCGGTGTCAGGAAAATCCAAATTTTTTCACTTTCCCAGTGTAGGAAAATCACATTTTTCACTCTCCCGGGGTCAGGAATATTGGGTTTTTTTCACACACCCGGGGTCAAGAAAATCACATTTTTTCACACTCCCGGGGTCAGGAAATTCTAATTTTTTTCACACTCCCGGTGTTAGGAAAATCACATTTTTCACACTCCCGGGGTCAGGAAAATTGGATTTTTTCACACTCCCGGGGTCAGGAGAATTTAATTTTTTTCACACTCCCGTGGTCAAGAAAATCACTTTTTTTCACACTCCCGGGGTCAGGAAATTCTAATTTTTTTCACACTCCCGGTGTTAGGAAAATCACATTTTTCACACTCCCGGGGTCAAGAAAATCACATTTTTCACACTCCCGGGGTCAGGAGATTCTGATTTTCTTCACACTCCCGGGGTCAAGAAAATCACATTTTTTCACACTCCCGGGGTCAGGAAAATTGGATTTTTTTCACACTCCCGGGGTGAGGAAAATTGGGTTTTTTTCACACTCCCGGGGTCAAGAAAATCACATTTTTCACACTCCCGGGGTCAGGAGATTCTGATTTTTTTCACACGCCCATTGTTAGGGAAATCACATTTTTCACACTCCCGGGGTCAGGAAAATTGGATTTTTTCACACTCCCTGGGTCAGGAAATTCTGATATTTTTCACACTCCCAGGGACAGGAAAATCGGATATTTTCACACTCCCGGGGTCAGGAAAATCTGATTTTTTTCATATTCCCGGGGTCAGGAAATTTGGATTTTTTTCACACTCCCGGGGTCAGGAAAATCACATTTTTCATACTCCCAGGGGCAGGAAAATCGCATTTTTCATACTCCCGGGGTCAGGAAAATCCAAATTTTTTCACTTTCTCGGTGTTAAGAAAATCACATTTTTCACTCTCCCGGGGTAAAGAATATTGGGTTTTTTTCACACACCCGGGGTCAAGAAAATCACATTTTTTCACACTCCTGAGGTCAGGAAATTCTGATATTTTTCACACTCCCAGGGTCAGGAAAATCGGATATTTTCACACTCCCCGGGTCATGAAAATTGGATTTTTCTCACACTCCTGGGTTCAGGAAAATTGGGTTTTTTTCACATTCCCGGGGTTAGGAAAATCACATTTTTCACACTCCCGGGGTCAGGAAAATTGGATTTTTTCACACTCCCAGGGTCAGGAGAATTTAATTTTTTTCACACTCCAGGGGACAAGAAAATCACATTTTTTCACACTCCCGGGGTGAGGAATTCTTATATTTTTCACACTCCCGGGTCAGGAAAATCGGATATTTTCACAATCCCGGGGTCAGGAAAATCAGATTTTTTTCATACTCCCGGGGTCAGGAAAATTGGATTTTTTTCACACTCCTGGGGTCAAGAAAATCACATTTTTTCACACTCACGGTGTCAGGAAAATTGGATTTTTTTCACACTCCCGGGGTCAAGTAAATCACATTTTTTCACACTCCCGGGGTCAGGAAAATCAGATTTTTTTCATACTCCCGGGGTCAGGAAAATTGGATTTTTTTCACACTCCCGGGGTCAAGAAAATAACATTTTTTCACACTCCCGGTGTCAGGAAAATTGGATTTTTTTCACACTCCCGGGGTCAAGAAAACCCCTTTTTTCACACTCCCGGGGTCAGGAAAATTGGATTTTTTTCACACTCCCAGGGTTTGGAAAATTGGGTTTTTTTTCACACTCCCGGGGTCAAGAAAATCACATTTTTTCACACTCCTGGGGTCAGGAAAATCAGATTTTTTTCATACTCCCGGGGTCAGGAAAATTGGATTTTTTTCACACTCCTGGGGTCAGGAAAATTGGATATTTTCATACTCCCGGGGTCAGGAAAATCACATTTTTCAGACTCCCGGGGTCAGGAAAATCACATTTTTCATACTCCAAGGGTCAGGAAAATCCAATTTTTTTCACATTCCCGGTGTTAGGAAATTCAGATTTTTCACACTCCCGGGGTCAGGAACATTGGGGTTTTTTTCACACTCCCAGGGTCAGGAAAATTGGATTTTTCTCACACTCCTGGGTTCAGGAAAATTGCGTTTTTTTCACACTCCCGGTGTTAGGAAAATCACATTTTTCACACTCCCGGAGTCAGGAAAATTGGATTTTTTCACACTCCCAGGGTCAGGAGAATTTAATTTTTTTCACACTCCAGGGGTCAAGAAAATCACATTTTTTCACACTCCCGGGGTCAGGAAATTCTGATATTTTTCACACTCCCGGGTCAGGAAAATTGGATTTTTTCACACTCCCGGGGTCAGGAAAATTGGATATTTTCATACTCCCGGGGTCAGGAAAATCGCATTTTTCAGACCCCTGGGGTCAGGAAAATCGCATTTTTCATACTCCCAGGGTCAGGAAAATCCAATTTTTTTCACACTCCCGGGGTCAAGAAAATCACATTTTTTCACACTCCCGGGGTCAAGAAAATCACATTTTTTCACACTCCCGGGGTCAAGAAAATCACATTTTTTCACACTCCCGGGGTCAGGAAATTCTGTTTTTTTCACACTCCCGGTGTTAGGGAAATCACATTTTTCACACTCCCGGGGTCAGGAAAATTGGATTTTTTCACACTCCCGGGGCCAGGAAATTCTGATATTTTTCACACTCCCGGGGTCAGGAAAATCGGATATTTTCACACTCCCGGGGTCAGGAAAATCAGATTTTTTTCATACTCCCCGGCGTCAGGAAAATTTAATTTTTTTCACACACCCGGGGTCAGGAAAATTGGATATTTTCATACTCCCGGGGTCAGGAAAATCGGATTTTTCATACTCCTGGGGTCAGGAAAATCGCATTTTTCATACTCCCGGGGTCAAGAAAAACCAAATTTTTTCACTTTCCCGGTGTTAGGACAATCACATCTTTCACACTCCCGGGGTTAGGAAAATTGGGTTTTTTTCACACTCCCGGGGTCAAGAAAATCACATATTTTCACACTCCCGGGGTCACGAAATTCTGATTTTTTTCACACTCCTGGTGTTAGGAAAATCCCATTATTCACACTCCCGGGGTCAGGAAAATTGGATTTTTTCACACTCCCGGGGTCAGGAAATTCTGATATTTTTCACACTCCTGGTGTTAGGAAAATCACATTATTCACACTCCCGGGGTCAGGAAAATTGGATTTTTTTCACACTCCCGGGGTCAGGAAAATTGGATATTTTCATACTCCCGGGGTCAGGAAAATCGCATTTTTCATACTCCCGGGGTCAGGAAAATTGCATTTTTCATACTCCCGGGGTCAGGAAAATCCAATTGTTTTCACTTTCCCGGTGTCAGGAAAATCAAATTTATCACACTCCCGGGGTCAGGAATATTGGGTTTTTTTCACACACCTGGGTTCAAGAAAATCACATTTTTTCACACTCCCAGGGTCAGGAAATTCTGATATTTTTCACACTCCCGGGGTCAGGAAAATCGGATATTTTCACACTCCCGGGTCAGGAAAATTGGATTTTTTTTAACACTCCCGGAGTCAGGAAGATTGGTTTTTTTCACACTCCCGGGGTCAAGAAAATCACATTTTTTCACACTCCCGGAGTCCGGAAAATTGGTTTTTTTCACACTCCCGGGGTCAAGAAAATCACATTTTTTCACACTCCCGGAGTCAGGAAAATTGGTGTTTTTCAGACTCCCGGGGTCAAGAAAATCACATTTTTTCACACTCCCGGGGTCAGGTGATTCTGATTTTTTTCACACTCCCGGGGTCAGGAAAATTGGATTTTTTCACACTCCCGGGGTCAGGAGAATTTAATTTTTTTCACACTCCCGGTGTCAAGAAAATCACATTTTTTCACACTCCCGGGGTCAGGAAATTCTGATATTTTTCACACTCCCGTGTCAGGAAAATCGGATATTTTCACACTCCCGGGGTCAGGAAATTCTGATATTTTTCACACTCCTGGGTCAGGAAAATCGGATATTTTCACACTCCCGGGGTCAGGAAAATTGGATATTTTAATACTCCCGGGGTCAGGAAAATCGCATTTTTCAGACCCCTGGGGTCAGGAAAATCGCATTTTTCACACTCCCAGGGTCAGGAAAATCCAATTTTTTTCACACTCCCGGGGTCAAGAAAATCACATTTTTTCACACTCCCGGGATCAAGAAAATCACATTTTTTCACACTCCCGGGGCCAGGAAAATTGGGTTTTTTTCACCCTCCCGGAGTTAGGGAAATCACATTTTTCACACTCCCGGGGTCAGGAAAATTGGATTTTTTCACACTCCCGGGGTCAGGAAATTCTGATATTTTTCACACTCCCGGGGTCAGGAAAATCGGATATTTTCACACTCCCGGGGTCAGGAAAATCAGATTTTTTTCATACTCCCCACCGTCAGGAAAATTTAATTTTTTTCACACACCCGGGGTCAGGAAAATTGGATATTTTCATACTCCCGGGGTCAGGAAAATCGGATTTTTCATACTCCTGGGGTCAGGAAAATCGCATTTTTCATACTCCCGGGGTCAAGAAAAACCAAATTTTTTCACTTTCCCGGTGTTAGGACAATCACATTTTTCACACTCCCGGGGTCAGGAAAATTGGGTTTTTTTCACACTCCCGGGGTCAAGAAAATCACATATTTTCACACTCCCGGGGTCACGAAATTCTGATTTTTTTCACACTCCTGGTGTTAGGAAAATCCCATTATTCACACTCCCGGGGTCAGGAAAATTGGATTTTTTCACACTCCCGGGGTCAGGAAATTCTGATATTTTTCACACTCCTGGTGTTAGGAAAATCACATTATTCACACTCCCGGGGTCAGGAAAATTGGATTTTTTTCACACTCCCGGGGTCAGGAAAATTGCATATTTTCATACTCCCGGGGTCAGGAAAATCCAATTTTTTTCACTTTCCCGGTGTCAGGAAAATCAAATTTATCACACTCACGGGGTCAGGAATATTGGGTTTTTTTCACACACCTGGGGTCAAGAAAATCACATTTTTTCACACTCCCAGGGTCAGGAAATTCTGATATTTTTCACAC
Organism: Bradypodion ventrale; assembly: GCA_035047345.1. Taxonomy (NCBI): domain Eukaryota; kingdom Metazoa; phylum Chordata; class Lepidosauria; order Squamata; family Chamaeleonidae; genus Bradypodion; species Bradypodion ventrale. The sequence continues at coordinate 113,173,700 of JAWDJE010000005.1, read as the reverse complement.
TCCCGGGGTCAGGAAAATCGGATATTTTCACACTCCCGGGTCAGGAAAATTGGATTTTTTTTAACACTCCCGGAGTCAGGAAGATTGGTTTTTTTCACACTCCCGGGGTCAAGAAAATCACATTTTTTCACACTCCCGGAGTCCGGAAAATTGGTTTTTTTCACACTCCCGGGGTCAAGAAAATCACATTTTTTCACACTCCCGTAGTCAGGAAAATTGGTGTTTTTCACACTCCCGGGGTCAAGAAAATCACATTTTTTCACACTCCCGGGGTCAGGTGATTCGGATTTTTTTCACACTCCCGGGGTCAGGAAAATTGGATTTTTTCACACTCCCGGAGTCAGGAGAATTTAATTTTTTTCACACTCCCGGTGTCAAGAAAATCACATTTTTTCACACTCCCGGGGTCAGGAAATTCTGATATTTTTCACACTCCCGGGTCAGGAAAATCGGATATTTTCACACTCCCGGGGTCAGGAAAATTGGATATTTTCACACTCCCTGGGTCAGGAAAATTGGATATTTTCATACTCCCGGGGTCAGGAAAATTGGATTTTTTCACACTCCCGGGGTCAGGAAAATTGGATATTTTCATACTCCCGGGGTCAGGAAAATCGCATTTTTCACACTCCCGGGGTCAGGAAAATTGGATATTTTCATACTCCCGGGGTCAGGAAAATTGGATTTTTTCACTCTCCCGGGGTCAGGAAAATTGGATATTTTCATACTCCCGGGGTCAGGAAAATCGCATTTTTCACACTCCCGGGGTCAGGAAAATTGGATATTTTCATACTCCCGGGGTCAGGAAAATCGCATTTTTCATACTCCCGGGGTCAGGAAAATTGCATTTTTCATACTCCCGGGGTCAGGAAAATCCAATTTTTTTTCACTTTCCCGGTGTCAGGAAAATCAAATTTATCACACTCCCGGGGACAGGAATATTGGGTTTTTTTCACACACCTGGGGTCAAGAAAATCACATTTTTTCACACTGCCAGGGTCAGGAAATTCTGATATTTTTCACACTCCCGGGGTCAGGAAAATCGGATATTTTCACACTCCCGGGGTCAGGAAAATTGGATTTTTTTTCACACTCCCGGAGTCAGGAAGATTGGTTTTTTTCACACTCACGGGGTCAAGAAAATCACATTTTTTCACACTCCCGGAGTCCGGAAAATTGGTTTTTTTCACACTCCCGGGGTCAAGAAAATCACATTTTTTCACACTCCCAGAGTCAGGAAAATTGGTGTTTTTCACACTCCCGGGGTCAAGAAAATCACATTTTTTCACACTCCCGGGGTCAGGTGATTCTGATTTTTTTCACACTCCCGGGGTCAGGAAAATTGGATTTTTTCACACTCCCGGGGTCAGGAGAATTTAATTTTTTTCACACTCCCGGTGTCAAGAAAATCACATTTTTTCACACTCCCGGGGTCAGGAAATTCTGATATTTTTCACACTCCCGGGTCAGGAAAATTGGATTTTTTCACACTCCCGGGGTCAGGAAAATTGGATATTTTCATACTCCCGGGGTCAGGAAAATCGCATTTTTCAGACCCCTGGGGTCAGGAAAATCGCATTTTTCATACTCCCAGGGTCAGGAAAATCCAATTTTTTTCACACTCCCGGGGTCAAGAAAATCACATTTTTTCACACTCCCGGGGTCAAGAAAATCACATTTTTTCACACTCCCGGGATCAAGAAAATCACATTTTTTCACACTCCCGGGGCCAGGAAAATTGGGTTTTTTTCACCCTCCCGGAGTTAGGGAAATCACATTTTTCACACTCCCGGGGTCAGGAAAATTGGATTTTTTCACACTCCCGGGGTCAGGAAATTCTGATATTTTTCACACTCCCGGGGTCAGGAAAATCGGATATTTTCACACTCCCGAGGTCAGGAAAATCAGATTTTTTTCATACTCCCCGGCGTCAGGAAAATTTAATTTTTTTCACACACCCGGGGTCAGGAAAATTTGATATTTTCATACTCCCGGGGTCAGGAAAATCGGATTTTTCATACTCCTGGGGTCAGGAAAATCGCATGTTTCATACTCCCGGGGTCAAGAAAAACCAAATTTTTTCACTTTCCCGGTGTTAGGACAATCACATTTTTCACACTCCCGGGGTCAGGAAAATTGGGTTTTTTTCACACTCCCGGGGTCAAGAAAATCACATATTTTCACACTCCCGGGGTCACGAAATTCTGATTTTTTTCACACTCCTGGTGTTAGGAAAATCCCATTATTCACACTCCCGGGGTCAGGAAAATTGGATTTTTTCACACTCCCGGGGTCAGGAAATTCTGATATTTTTCACACTCCTGGTGTTAGGAAAATCACATTATTCACACTCCCGGGGTCAGGAAAATTGGATTTTTTTCACACTCCCGGAGTCAGGAAAATTGCATATTTTCATACTCCCGGGGTCAGGAAAATCCAATTTTTTTCACTTTCCCGGTGTCAGGAAAATCAAATTTATCACACTCATGGGGTCAGGAATATTGGGTTTTTTTCACACACCTGGGGTCAAGAAAATCACATTTTTTCACACTCCCAGGGTCAGGAAATTCTGATATTTTTCACACTCCCGGGGTCAGGAAAATCGGATATTTTCACACTCCCGGGTCAGGAAAATTGGATTTTTTTTAACACTCCCGGAGTCAGGAAGATTGGTTTTTTTCACACTCCCGGGGTCAAGAAAATCACATTTTTTCACACTCCCGGAGTCCGGAAAATTGGTTTTTTTCACACTCCCGGGGTCAAGAAAATCACATTTTTTCACACTCCCGTAGTCAGGAAAATTGGTGTTTTTCACACTCCCGGGGTCAAGAAAATCACATTTTTTCACACTCCCGGGGTCAGGTGATTCGGATTTTTTTCACACTCCCGGGGTCAGGAAAATTGGATTTTTTCACACTCCCGGGGTCAGGAGAATTTAATTTTTTTCACACTCCCGGTGTCAAGAAAATCACATTTTTTCACACTCCCGGGGTCAGGAAATTCTGATATTTTTCACACTCCCGGGTCAGGAAAATCGGATATTTTCACACTCCCGGGGTCAGGAAAATTGGATATTTTCACACTCCCTGGGTCAGGAAAATTGGATATTTTCATACTCCCGGGGTCAGGAAAATTGGATTTTTTCACACTCCCGGGGTCAGGAAAATTGGATATTTTCATACTCCCGGGGTCAGGAAAATCGCATTTTTCACACTCCCGGGGTCAGGAAAATTGGATATTTTCATACTCCCGGGGTCAGGAAAATCGCATTTTTCATACTCCCGGGGTCAGGAAAATTGCATTTTTCATACTCCCGGGGTCAGGAAAATCCAATTTTTTTTCACTTTCCCGGTGTCAGGAAAATCAAATTTATCACACTCCCGGGGACAGGAATATTGGGTTTTTTTCACACACCTGGGGTCAAGAAAATCACATTTTTTCACACTGCCAGGGTCAGGAAATTCTGATATTTTTCACACTCCCGGGGTCAGGAAAATCGGATATTTTCACACTCCCGGGGTCAGGAAAATTGGATTTTTTTTCACACTCCCGGAGTCAGGAAGATTGGTATTTTTCACACTCACGGGGTCAAGAAAATCACATTTTTTCACACTCCCGGAGTCCGGAAAATTGGTTTTTTTCACACTCCCGGGGTCAAGAAAATCACATTTTTTCACACTCCCAGAGTCAGGAAAATTGGTGTTTTTCACACTCCCGGGGTCAAGAAAATCACATTTTTTCACACTCTCAGGGTCAGGTGATTCTGATTTTTTTCACACTCCCGGGGTCAGGAAAATTGGATTTTTTCACACTCCCGGGGTCAGGAGAATTTAATTTTTTTCACACTCCCGGTGTCAAGAAAATCACATTTTTTTACACTCCCGGGGTCAGGAAATTCTGATATTTTTCACACTCCCGGGTCAGGAAAATTGGATTTTTTCACACTCCCGGGGTCAGGAAAATTGGATATTTTCATACTCCCGGGGTCAGGAAAATCGCATTTTTCAGACCCCTGGGGTCAGGAAAATCGCATTTTTCATACTCCCAGGGTCAGGAAAATCCAATTTTTTTCACACTCCCGGGGTCAAGAAAATCACATTTTTTCACACTCCCGGGGTCAAGAAAATCACATTTTTTCACACTCCCGGGGTCAAGAAAATCACATTTTTTCACACTCCCGGGGTCAGGAAATTCTGTTTTTTTCACACTCCCGGTGTTAGGGAAATCACATTTTTCACACTCCCGGGGTCAGGAAAATTGGATTTTTTCACACTCCCGGGGCCAGGAAATTCTGATATTTTTCACACTCCCGGGGTCAGGAAAATCGGATATTTTCACACTCCCGGGGTCAGGAAAATCAGATTTTTTTCATACTCCCCGGCGTCAGGAAAATTTAATTTTTTTCACACACCCGGGGTCAGGAAAATTGGATATTTTCATACTCCCGGGGTCAGGAAAATCGGATTTTTCATACTCCTGGGGTCAGGAAAATCGCATTTTTCATACTCCCGGGGTCAAGAAAAACCAAATTTTTTCACTTTCCCGGTGTTAGGACAATCACATCTTTCACACTCCCGGGGTCAGGAAAATTGGGTTTTTTTCACACTCCCGGGGTCAAGAAAATCACATATTTTCACACTCCCGGGGTCACGAAATTCTGATTTTTTTCACACTCCTGGTGTTAGGAAAATCCCATTATTCACACTCCCGGGGTCAGGAAAATTGGATTTTTTCACACTCCCGGGGTCAGGAAATTCTGATATTTTTCACACTCCTGGTGTTAGGAAAATCACATTATTCACACTCCCGGGGTCAGGAAAATTGGATTTTTTTCACACTCCCGGGGTCAGGAAAATCGGATATTTTCACACTCCCGGGGTCAGGAAAATTGGATTTTTTTTCACACTCCCGGAGTCAGGAAGATTGGTTTTTTTCACACTCTTTGGGTCAAGAAAATCACATTTTTTCACACTCCCGGAGTCCGGAAAATTGGTTTTTTTCACACTCCCGGGGTCAAGAAAATCACATTTTTTCACACTCCCGGAGTCAGGAAAATTGGTGTTTTTCACACTCCCGGGGTCAAGAAAATCACATTTTTTCACACTCCCGGGGTCAGGTGATTCTGATTTTTTTCACACTCCCGGGGTCAGGAAAATTGGATTTTTTCACACTCCCGGGGTCAGGAGAATTTAATTTTTTTCACCCTACCGGGGTCAAGAAAATCACATTTTTTCACACTCCCAGAGTCAGGAAATTCTGTTTTTTTCACACTCCCGGTGTTAGGGAAATCACATTTTTCACACTCCCGGGTCAGGAAAATTGGATTTTTTCACACTCCCGGGGCCAGGAAATTCTGATATTTTTCACACTCCCGGGGTCAGGAAAATCGGATATTTTCACACTCCCGGGGTCAGGAAAATCAGATTTTTTTCATACTCCCCGGGGTCAGGAAAATTGGATTTTTTTCACACACCCAGGGTCAGGAAAATTGGATATTTTCATACTCCCGGGGTCAGGAAAATCGGATTTTTCATACTCCTGGGGTCAGGAAAATCGTATTTTTCATACTCCCGGGGTCAAGAAAAACCAAATTTTTTCACTTTCCCAGTGTTAGGAAAATCACATTTTTCACACTCCCGGGGTCAGGAAAATTGGGGTTTTTTTCACACTCCCGGGGTCAAGAAAATCACATTTTTTCACACTCCCGGGGTCACGAAATTCTGATTTTTTTCACACTCCTGGTGTTAGGAAAATCCCATCATTCACACTCCCGGGGTCAGGAAAATTGGATTTTTTCACACTCCCGGGGTCCGGAAATTCTGATATTTTTCACACTCCTGGTGTTAGGAAAATCACATTATTCACACTCCCGGGGTCAGGAAAATTGGATTTTTTTCACACTCCCGGGGTCAGGAAAATTGGATATTTTCATACTCCCGGGGTCAAGAAAATCACATTTTCTCACACTCCCGGAGTCAGGAAAATTGGTGTTTTTCACACTCCCGGGGTCAAGAAAATCACATTTTTTCACACTCCCGGGGTCAGGTGATTCTGATTTTTTTCACACTCCCGGGGTCAGGAAAATTGAATTTTTTCACACTCCCGGGGTCAGGAGAATTTAATTTTTTTCACACTCCCGGTGTCAAGAAAATCACATTTTTTCACACTCCCGGGGTCAGGAAATTCTGATATTTTTCACACTCCCGGGTCAGGAAAATCGGATATTTTCACACTCCCGGGGTAAGGAAAATTGGATATTTTCACACTCCCTGGGTCAGGAAAATTGGATATTTTCATACTCCCGGGGTCAGGAAAATTGGATTTTTTCACACTCCCGGGGTCAGGAAAATTGGATATTTTCATACTCCCGGGGTCAGGAAAATCGCATTTTTTCACCCTACCGGGGTCAAGAAAATCACATTTTTTCACACTCCCGGGGTCAGGAAATTCTGTTTTTTTCACACTCCCGGTGTTAGGGAAATCACATTTTTCACACTCCCGGGGTCAGGAAAATTGGATTTTTTCACACTCCCGGGGCCAGGAAAATTGGGTTTTTTTCACACTCCCGGGGTCAGGAAAATTGGATATTTTCATACTCCCGGGGTCAGGAAAATCGCATTTTTCATACTCCCGGGGTCAGGAAAATCCAATTTTTTTCACTTTCCCGGGGTCAGGAAAATCAGATTTTTTTCATACTCCTGGGGTCAGGAAAATTGGATTTTTGTCACACTCCCGGTGTCAGGAAAATTGGATTTTTTTCACACTCCCGGGGTCAAGTAAATCACATTTTTTCACACTCCCGGGGTCAGGAAAATTGGATTTTTTCACACTCCCGGGGTCAGGAAATTCTGATATTTTTCTCACACTCCCGGGGACAGGAAAATCGGATATTTTCACACTCCCGGGGTCAGGAAAATCTGATTTTTGTCATACTCCCGGGGTCAGGAAAATTGGATATTTTCATACTCCCGGGGTCAGGAAAATTGGATTTTTCATACTCTCGGGGTCAGGAAAATCCCATTTTTCATACTCCCGGGGTCAGGAAAATCCAAATTTTTTCACTTTCCCAGTGTAGGAAAATCACATTTTTTACTCTCCCGGGGTCAGGAATATTGGGTTTTTTTCACACACCCGGGGTCAAGAAAATCACATTTTTTCACACTCCCGGGGTCAGCAATATTGGGTTTTTTCACATTCCCGGTGTTAGGAAAATCACATTTTTCACACTCCCGGGGTCAGGAAAATTGGATTTTTTCACACTCCCGGGGTCAAGAAAATCACATTTTTTCACACTCCCGGGGTCAGGAAATTCTAATTTTTTTCACACTCCCGGTGTTAGGAAAATCACATTTTTCACACTCCCGGGGTCAGGAAAATTGGATTTTTTCACACTCCCGGGGTCAGGAGAATTTAATTTTTTTCACACTCCCGGGGTCAAGAAAATCACTTTTTTTCACACTCCCGGGGTCAGGAAATTCTAATTTTTTTCACACTCCCGGTGTTAGGAAAATCACATTTTTCACACTCCCGGGGTCAAGAAAATCACATTTTTCACACTCCCGGGGTCAGGAGATTCTGATTTTCTTCACACTCCCGGGGTCAAGAAAATCACATTTTTTCACACTCCCGGGGTCAGGAAAATTGGATTTTTTTCACACTCCCGGGGTGAGGAAAATTGGGTTTTTTTCACACTCCCGGGGTCAAGAAAATCACATTTTTCACACTCCCGGGGTCAGGAGATTCTGATTTTTTTCACACGCCCATTGTTAGGGAAATCACATTTTTCACACTCCCGGGGTCAGGAAAATTGGATTTTTTCACACTCCCTGGGTCAGGAAATTCTGATATTTTTCACACTCCCAGGGACAGGAAAATCGGATATTTTCACACTCCCGGGGTCAGGAAAATCTGATTTTTTTCATATTCCCGGGGTCAGGAAATTTGGATTTTTTTCACACTCCCGGGGTCAGGAAAATCGCATTTTTCATACTCCCAGGGTCAGGAAAATCGCATTTTTCATACTCCCGGGGTCAGGAAAATCCAAATTTTTTCACTTTCTCGGTGTTAGGAAAATCACATTTTTCACTCTCCCGGGGTAAAGAATATTGGGTTTTTTTCACACACCCGGGGTCAAGAAAATCACATTTTTTCACACTCCCGAGGTCAGGAAATTCTGATTTTTTTCACACTCCCGGTGTTAGGAAAATCACATTTTTCACACTCCCGGGGTCAGGAAAATTGGATTTTTTCACACTCCCGGGGTGAGGAAATTCTGATATTTTTCACACTCCCAGGGTCAGGAAAATCGGATATTTTCACACTCCCCGGGTCATGAAAATTGGATTTTTCTCACACTCCTGGGTTCAGGAAAATTGGGTTTTTTTCACACTCCCGGGGTTAGGAAAATCACATTTTTCACACTCCCGGGGTCAGGAAAATTGGATTTTTTCACACTCCCAGGGTCAGGAGAATTTAATTTTTTTCACACTCCAGGGGACAAGAAAATCACATTTTTTCACACTCCCGGGGTGAGGAAATTCTGATATTTTTCACACTCCCGGGTCAGGAAAATCGGATATTTTCACAATCCCGGGGTCAGGAAAATCAGATTTTTTTCATACTCCCGGGGTCAAGAAAATCACATTTTTTCACACTCCGGGTGTCAGGAAAATTGGATTTTTTTCACACTCCCGGGGTCAAGTAAATCACATTTTTTCACACTCCCGGGGTCAGGAAAATCACATTTTTTTCATACTCCCGGGGTCAGGAAAATTGGATTTTTTTCACACTCCCGGGGTCAAGAAAATCACATTTTTTCACACTCCCGGTGTCAGGAAAATTGGATTTTTTTCACACTCCCGGGGTCAAGAAAATCACATTTTTTCACACTCCCGGGGTCAGGAAAATTGGATTTTTTTCACACTCCCAGGGTTTGGAAAATTGGGTTTTTTTTCACACTCCCGGGGTCAAGAAAATCACATTTTTTCACAGTCCCGGGGTCAGGAAAATCAGATTTTTTTCATACTCCCGGGGTCAGGAAAATTGGATTTTTTTCACACTCCTGGGGTCAGGAAAATTGGATATTTTCATACTCCCGGGGTCAGGAAAATCACATTTTTCAGACTCCCGGGGTCAGGAAAATCACATTTTTCATACTCCAAGGGTCAGGAAAATCCAATTTTTTTCACATTCCCGGTGTTAGGAAATTCAGATTTTTCACACTCCCGGGGTCAGGAACATTGGGGTTTTTTTCACACTCCCAGGGTCAGGAAAATTGGATTTTTCTCACACTCCTGGGTTCAGGAAAATTGCGTTTTTTTCACACTCCCGGTGTTAGGAAAATCACATTTTTCACACTCCCGCAGTCAGGAAAATTGGATTTTTTCACACTCCCAGGGTCAGGAGAATTTAATTTTTTTCACACTCCAGGGGTCAAGAAAATCACATTTTTTCACACTCCCGGGGTCAGGAAATTCTGATATTTTTCACACTCCCGGGTCAGGAAAATTGGATTTTTTCACACTCCCGGGGTCAGGAAAATTGGATATTTTCATACTCCCGGGGTCAGGAAAATCGCATTTTTCAGACCCCTGGGGTCAGGAAAATCGCATTTTTCATACTCCCAGGGTCAGGAAAATCCAATTTTTTTCACACTCCCGGGGTCAAGAAAATCACATTTTTTCACACTCCCGGGGTCAAGAAAATCACATTTTTTCACACTCCCGGGGTCAAGAAAATCACATTTTTTCACACTCCCGGGGTCAGGAAATTCTGTTTTTTTCACACTCCCGGTGTTAGGGAAATCACATTTTTCACACTCCCGGGGTCAGGAAAATTGGATTTTTTCACACTCCCGGGGCCAGGAAATTCTGATATTTTTCACACTCCCGGGGTCAGGAAAATCGGATATTTTCACACTCCCAGGGTCAGGAAAATCAGATTTTTTTCATACTCCCCGGCGTCAGGAAAATTTAATTTTTTTCACACACCCGGGGTCAGGAAAATTGGATATTTTCATACTCCCGGGGTCAGGAAAATCGGATTTTTCATACTCCTGGGGTCAGGAAAATCGCATTTTTCATACTCCCGGGGTCAAGAAAAACCAAATTTTTTCACTTTCCCGGTGTTAGGACAATCACATCTTTCACACTCCCGGGGTCAGGAAAATTGGGTTTTTTTCACACTCCCGGGGTCAAGAAAATCACATATTTTCACACTCCCGGGGTCACGAAATTCTGATTTTTTTCACACTCCTGGTGTTAGGAAAATCCCATTATTCACACTCCCGGGGTCAGGAAAATTGGATTTTTTCACACTCCCGGGGTCAGGAAATTCTGATATTTTTCACACTCCTGGTGTTAGGAAAATCACATTATTCACACTCCCGGGGTCAGGAAAATTGGATTTTTTTCACACTCCCGGGGTCAGGAAAATTGGATATTTTCATACTCCCGGGGTCAGGAAAATCGCATTTTTCATACTCCCGGGGTCAGGAAAATTGCATTTTTCATACTCCCGGGGTCAGGAAAATCCAATTGTTTTCACTTTCCCGGTGTCAGGAAAATCAAATTTATCACACTCCCGGGGTCAGGAATATTGGGTTTTTTTCACACACCTGGGTTCAAGAAAATCACATTTTTTCACACTCCCAGGGTCAGGAAATTCTGATATTTTTCACACTCCCGGGGTCAGGAAAATCGGATATTTTCACACTCCCGGGTCAGGAAAATTGGATTTTTTTTAACACTCCCGGAGTCAGGAAGATTGGTTTTTTTCACACTCCCGGGGTCAAGAAAATCACATTTTTTCACACTCCCGGAGTCCGGAAAATTGGTTTTTTTCACACTCCCGGGGTCAAGAAAATCACATTTTTTCACACTCCCGGAGTCAGGAAAATTGGTGTTTTTCAGACTCCCGGGGTCAAGAAAATCACATTTTTTCACACTCCCGGGGTCAGGTGATTCTGATTTTTTTCACACTCCCGGGGTCAGGAAAATTGGATTTTTTCACACTCCCGGGGTCAGGAGAATTTAATTTTTTTCACACTCCCGGTGTCAAGAAAATCACATTTTTTCACACTCCCGGGGTCAGGAAATTCTGATATTTTTCACACTCCCGTGTCAGGAAAATCGGATATTTTCACACTCCCGGGGTCAGGAAATTCTGATATTTTTCACACTCCTGGGTCAGGAAAATCGGATATTTTCACACTCCCGAGGTCAGGAAAATTGGATATTTTAATTCTCCCGGGGTCAGGAAAATCGCATTTTTCAGACCCCTGGGGTCAGGAAAATCGCATTTTTCACACTCCCAGGGTCAGGAAAATCCAATTTTTTCACACTCCCGGGGTCAAGAAAATCACATTTTTTCACACTCCCGGGATCAAGAAAATCACATTTTTTCACACTCCCGGGGCCAGGAAAATTGGGTTTTTTTCACACTCCCGGAGTTAGGGAAATCACATTTTTCACACTCCCGGGGTCAGGAAAATTGGATTTTTTCACACTCCCGGGGCCAGGAAATTCTGATATTTTTCACACTCCCGGGGTCAGGAAAATCGGATATTTTCACACTCCCTGGGTCAGGAAAATCAGATTTCTTTCATAGTCCCCGGCGTCAGGAAAATTTAATTTTTTTCACACACCCGGGGTCAGGAAAATTGGATATTTTCATACTCCCGGGGTCAGGAAAATCGGATTTTTCATACTCCTGGGGTCAGGAAAATCGCATTTTTCATACTCCCGGGGTCAAGAAAAACCAAATTTTTTCACTTTCCCGGTGTTAGGACAATCACATTTTTCACACTCCCGGGGTCAGGAAAATTGGGTTTTTTTCACACTCCCGGGGTCAAGAAAATCACATATTTTCACACTCCCGGGGTCACGAAATTCTGATTTTTTTCACACTCCTGGTGTTAGGAAAATCCCATTATTCACACTCCCGGGGTCAGGAAAATTGGATTTTTTCACACTCCCGGGGTCAGGAAATTCTGATATTTTTCACACTCCTGGTGTTAGGAAAATCACATTATTCACACTCCCGGGGTCAGGAAAATTGGATTTTTTTCACACTCCCGGGGTCAGGAAAATTGGATATTTTCATACTCCCGGGGTCAGGAAAATCCAATTTTTTTCACTTTCCCGGTGTCAGGAAAATCAAATTTATCACACTCACGGGGTCAGGAATATTGGGTTTTTTTCACACACCTGGGGTCAAGAAAATCACATTTTTTCACACTCCCAGGGTCAGGAAATTCTGATATTTTTCACACTCCCGGGGTCAGGAAAATCGGATATTTTCACACTCCCGGGTCAGGAAAATTGGATTTTTTTAACACTCCCGGAGTCAGGAAGATTGGTTTTTTCCACACTCCCGGGGTCAAGAAAATCACATTTTTTCACACTCCCGGAGTCCGGAAAATTGGTTTTTTTCACACTCCCGGGGTCAAGAAAATCACATTTTTTCACACTCCCGTAGTCAGGAAAATTGGTGTTTTTCACACTCCCGGGGTCAAGAAAATCACATTTTTTCACACTCCCGGGGTCAGGTGATTCGGATTTTTTTCATACTCCCGGGGTCAGGAAAATTGGATTTTTTCACACTCCCGGGGTCAGGAGAATTTAATTTTTTTCACACTCCCGGTGTCAAGAAAATCACATTTTTTCACACTCCCGGGGTCAGGAAATTCTGATATTTTTCACACTCCCGGGTCAGGAAAATCGGATATTTTCACACTCCCGGGGTCAGGAAAATTGGATATTTTCACACTCCCTGGGTCAGGAAAATTGGATATTTTCATACTCCCGGGGTCAGGAAAATTGGATTTTTTCACACTCCCGGGGTCAGGAAAATTGGATATTTTCATACTCCCGGGGTCAGGAAAATCGCATTTTTCACACTCCCGGGGTCAGGAAAATTGGATATTTTCATACTCCCGGGGTCAGGAAAATCGCATTTTTCATACTCCCGGGGTCAGGAAAATCCAATTGTTTTCACTTTCCCGGTGTCAGGAAAATCAAATTTATCACACTCCCGGGGTCAGGAATATTGGGTTTTTTTCACACACCTGGGTTCAAGAAAATCACATTTTTTCACACTCCCAGGGTCAGGAAATTCTGATATTTTTCACACTCCCGGGGTCAGGAAAATCGGATATTTTCACACTCCCGGGTCAGGAAAATTGGATTTTTTTTAACACTCCCGGAGTCAGGAAGATTGGTTTTTTTCACACTCCCGGGGTCAAGAAAATCACATTTTTTCACACTCCCGGAGTCCGGAAAATTGGTTTTTTTCACACTCCCGGGGTCAAGAAAATCACATTTTTTCACACTCCCGGAGTCAGGAAAATTGGTGTTTTTCAGACTCCCGGGGTCAAGAAAATCACATTTTTTCACACTCCCGGGGTCAGGTGATTCTGATTTTTTTCACACTCCCGGGGTCAGGAAAATTGGATTTTTTCACACTCCCGGGGTCAGGAGAATTTAATTTTTTTCACACTCCCGGTGTCAAGAAAATCACATTTTTTCACACTCCCGGGGTCAGGAAATTCTGATATTTTTCACACTCCCGTGTCAGGAAAATCGGATATTTTCACACTCCCGGGGTCAGGAAATTCTGATATTTTTCACACTCCTGGGTCAGGAAAATCGGATATTTTCACACTCCCGAGGTCAGGAAAATTGGATATTTTAATTCTCCCGGGGTCAGGAAAATCGCATTTTTCAGACCCCTGGGGTCAGGAAAATCGCATTTTTCACACTCCCAGGGTCAGGAAAATCCAATTTTTTTCACACTCCCGGGGTCAAGAAAATCACATTTTTTCACACTCCCGGGATCAAGAAAATCACATTTTTTCACACTCCCGGGGCCAGGAAAATTGGGTTTTTTTCACACTCCCGGAGTTAGGGAAATCACATTTTTCACACTCCCGGGGTCAGGAAAATTGGATTTTTTCACACTCCCGGGGCCAGGAAATTCTGATATTTTTCACACACCCGGGGTCAGGAAAATTGGATATTTTCATACTCCCGGGGTCAGGAAAATCGGATTTTTCATACTCCTGGGGTCAGGAAAATCGCATTTTTCATACTCCCGGGGTCAAGAAAAACCAAATTTTTTCACTTTCCCGGTGTTAGGACAATCACATTTTTCACACTCCCGGGGTCAGGAAAATTGGGTTTTTTTCACACTCCCGGGGTCAAGAAAATCACATATTTTCACACTCCCGGGGTCACGAAATTCTGATTTTTTTCACACTCCCGGGGTCACGAAATTCTGATTTTTTTCACACTCCTGGTGTTAGGAAAATCCCATTATTCACACTCCCGGGGTCAGGAAAATTGGATTTTTTCACACTCCCGGGGTCAGGAAATTCTGATATTTTTCACACTCCTGGTGTTAGGAAAATCACATTATTCACACTCCCGGGGTCAGGAAAATTGGATTTTTTTCACACTCCCGGGGTCAGGAAAATTGGATATTTTCATACTCCCGGGGTCAGGAAAATCCAATTTTTTTCACTTTCCCGGTGTCAGGAAAATCAAATTTATCACACTCACGGGGTCAGGAATATTGGGTTTTTTTCACACACCTGGGGTCAAGAAAATCACATTTTTTCACACTCCCAGGGTCAGGAAATTCTGATATTTTTCACACTCCCGGGGTCAGGAAAATCGGATATTTTCACACTCCCGGGTCAGGAAAATTGGATTTTTTTAACACTCCCGGAGTCAGGAAGATTGGTTTTTTCCACACTCCCGGGGTCAAGAAAATCACATTTTTTCACACTCCCGGAGTCCGGAAAATTGGTTTTTTTCACACTCCCGGGGTCAAGAAAATCACATTTTTTTCACACTCCCGTAGTCAGGAAAATTGGTGTTTTTCACACTCCCGGGGTCAAGAAAATCACATTTTTTCACACTCCCGGGGTCAGGTGATTCGGATTTTTTTCACACTCCCGGGTCAGGAAAATCGGATATTTTCACACTCCCGGGGTCAGGAAAATTGGATATTTTCACACTCCCTGGGTCAGGAAAATTGGATATTTTCATACTCCCGGGGTCAGGAAAATTGGATTTTTTCACACTCCCGGGGTCAGGAAAATTGGATATTTTCATACTCCCGGGGTCAGGAAAATCGCATTTTTCACACTCCCGGGGTCAGGAAAATTGGATATTTTCATACTCCCGGGGTCAGGAAAATCGCATTTTTCATACTCCCGGGGTCAGGAAAATTGCATTTTTCATACTCCCGGGGTCAGGAAAATCCAATTTTTTTTCACTTTCCCGGTGTCAGGAAAATCAAATTTATCACACTCCCGGGGTCAGGAATATTGGGTTTTTTTCACACACCTGGGGTCAGGAAAATTGGATTTTTTCACACTCCCGGGGTCAGGAAAATTGGATATTTTCATACTCCCGGGGTCAGGAAAATCGCATTTTTCACACTCCCGGGGTCAGGAAAATTGGATATTTTCATACTCCCGGGGTCAGGAAAATCACATTTTTCAGACTCCCGGGGTCAGGAAAATCACATTTTTCATACTCCAAGGGTCAGGAAAATCCAATTTTTTTCACATTCCCGGTGTTAGGAAATTCAGATTTTTCACACTCCCGGGGTCAGGAACATTGGGGTTTTTTTCACACTCCCAGGGTCAGGAAAATTGGATTTTTCTCACACTCCTGGGTTCAGGAAAATTGCGTTTTTTTCACACTCCCGGTGTTAGGAAAATCACATTTTTCACACTCCCGCAGTCAGGAAAATTGGATTTTTTCACACTCCCAGGGTCAGGAGAATTTAATTTTTTTCACACTCCAGGGGTCAAGAAAATCACATTTTTTCACACTCCCGGGGTCAGGAAATTCTGATATTTTTCACACTCCCGGGTCAGGAAAATTGGATTTTTTCACACTCCCGGGGTCAGGAAAATTGGATATTTTCATACTCCCGGGGTCAGGAAAATCGCATTTTTCAGACCCCTGGGGTCAGGAAAATCGCATTTTTCATACTCCCAGGGTCAGGAAAATCCAATTTTTTTCACACTCCCGGGGTCAAGAAAATCACATTTTTTCACACTCCCGGGGTCAAGAAAATCACATTTTTTCACACTCCCGGGGTCAAGAAAATCACATTTTTTCACACTCCCGGGGTCAGGAAATTCTGTTTTTTTCACACTCCCGGTGTTAGGGAAATCACATTTTTCACACTCCCGGGGTCAGGAAAATTGGATTTTTTCACACTCCCGGGGCCAGGAAATTCTGATATTTTTCACACTCCCGGGGTCAGGAAAATCGGATATTTTCACACTCCCGGGGTCAGGAAAATCAGATTTTTTTCATACTCCCCGGCGTCAGGAAAATTTAATTTTTTTCACACACCCGGGGTCAGGAAAATTGGATATTTTCATACTCCCGGGGTCAGGAAAATCGGATTTTTCATACTCCTGGGGTCAGGAAAATCGCATTTTTCATACTCCCGGGGTCAAGAAAAACCAAATTTTTTCACTTTCCCGGTGTTAGGACAATCACATCTTTCACACTCCCGGGGTCAGGAAAATTGGGTTTTTATCACACTCCCGGGGTCAAGAAAATCACATATTTTCACACTCCCGGGGTCACGAAATTCTGATTTTTTTCACACTCCTGGTGTTAGGAAAATCCCATTATTCACACTCCCGGGGTCAGGAAAATTGGATTTTTTTCACACTCCCAGGGTTTGGAAAATTGGGGTTTTTTTTCACACTCCCGGGGTCAAGAAAATCACATTTTTTCACAGTCCCGGGGTCAGGAAAATCAGATTTTTTTCATACTCCCGGGGTCAGGAAAATTGGATTTTTTTCACACTCCTGGGGTCAGGAAAATTGGATATTTTCATACTCCCGGGGTCAGGAAAATCACATTTTTCAGACTCCCGGGGTCAGGAAAATCACATTTTTCATACTCCAAGGGTCAGGAAAATCCAATTTTTTTCACATTCCCGGTGTTAGGAAATTCAGATTTTTCACACTCCCGGGGTCAGGAACATTGGGGTTTTTTTCACACTCCCAGGGTCAGGAAAATTGGATTTTTCTCACACTCCTGGGTTCAGGAAAATTGCGTTTTTTTCACACTCCCGGTGTTAGGAAAATCACATTTTTCACACTCCCGCAGTCAGGAAAATTGGATTTTTTCACACTCCCAGGGTCAGGAGAATTTAATTTTTTTCACACTCCAGGGGTCAAGAAAATCACATTTTTTCACACTCCCGGGGTCAGGAAATTCTGATATTTTTCACACTCCCGGGTCAGGAAAATTGGATTTTTTCACACTCCCGGGGTCAGGAAAATTGGATATTTTCATACTCCCGGGGTCAGGAAAATCGCATTTTTCAGACCCCTGGGGTCAGGAAAATCGCATTTTTCATACTCCCAGGGTCAGGAAAATCCAATTTTTTTCACACTCCCGGGGTCAAGAAAATCACATTTTTTCACACTCCCGGGGTCAAGAAAATCACATTTTTTCACACTCCCGGGGTCAAGAAAATCACATTTTTTCACACTCCCGGGGTCAGGAAATTCTGTTTTTTTCACACTCCCGGTGTTAGGGAAATCACATTTTTCACACTCCCGGGGTCAGGAAAATTGGATTTTTTCACACTCCCGGGGCCAGGAAATTCTGATATTTTTCACACTCCCGGGGTCAGGAAAATCGGATTTTTTTCATACTCCCCGGCGTCAGGAAAATTTAATTTTTTTCACACACCCGGGGTCAGGAAAATTGGATATTTTCATACTCCCGGGGTCAGGAAAATCGGATTTTTCATACTCCTGGGGTCAGGAAAATCGCATTTATCATACTCCCGGGGTCAAGAAAAACCAAATTTTTTCACTTTCCCGGTGTTAGGACAATCACATCTTTCACACTCCCGGGGTCAGGAAAATTGGGTTTTTTTCACACTCCCGGGGTCAAGAAAATCACATATTTTCACACTCCCGGGGTCACGAAATTCTGATTTTTTTCACACTCCTGGTGTTAGGAAAATCCCATTATTCACACTCCCGGGGTCAGGAAAATTGGATTTTTTCACACTCCCGGGGTCAGGAAATTCTGATATTTTTCACACTCCTGGTGTTAGGAAAATCACATTATTCACACTCCCGGGGTCAGGAAAATTGGATTTTTTTCACACTCCCGGGGTCAGGAAAATTGGATATTTTCATACTCCCGGGGTCAGGAAAATCGCATTTTTCATACTCCCGGGGTCAGGAAAATTGCATTTTTCATACTCCCGGGGTCAGGAAAATCCAATTGTTTTCACTTTCCCGGTGTCAGGAAAATCAAATTTATCACACTCCCGGGGTCAGGAATATTGGGTTTTTTTCACACACCTGGGTTCAAGAAAATCACATTTTTTCACACTCCCAGGGTCAGGAAATTCTGATATTTTTCACACTCCCGGGGTCAGGAAAATCGGATATTTTCACACTCCCGGGTCAGGAAAATTGGATTTTTTTTAACACTCCCGGAGTCAGGAAGATTGGTTTTTTTCACACTCCCGGGGTCAAGAAAATCACATTTTTTCACACTCCCGGAGTCCGGAAAATTGGTTTTTTTCACACTCCCGGGGTCAAGAAAATCACATTTTTTCACACTCCCGGAGTCAGGAAAATTGGTGTTTTTCAGACTCCCGGGGTCAAGAAAATCACATTTTTTCACACTCCCGGGGTCAGGTGATTCTGATTTTTTTCACACTCCCGGGGTCAGGAAAATTGGATTTTTTCACACTCCCGGGGTCAGGAGAATTTAATTTTTTTCACACTCCCGGTGTCAAGAAAATCACATTTTTTCACACTCCCGGGGTCAGGAAATTCTGATATTTTTCACACTCCCGTGTCAGGAAAATCGGATATTTTCACACTCCCGGGGTCAGGAAATTCTGATATTTTTCACACTCCTGGGTCAGGAAAATCGGATATTTTCACACTCCCGAGGTCAGGAAAATTGGATATTTTAATTCTCCCGGGGTCAGGAAAATCGCATTTTTCAGACCCCTGGGGTCAGGAAAATCGCATTTTTCACACTCCCAGGGTCAGGAAAATCCAATTTTTTTCACACTCCCGGGGTCAAGAAAATCACATTTTTTCACACTCCCGGGATCAAGAAAATCACATTTTTTCACACTCCCGGGGCCAGGAAAATTGGGTTTTTTTCACACTCCCGGAGTTAGGGAAATCACATTTTTCACACTCCCGGGGTCAGGAAAATTGGATTTTTTCACACTCCCGGGGCCAGGAAATTCTGATATTTTTCACACTCCCGGGGTCAGGAAAATCGGATATTTTCACACTCCCTGGGTCAGGAAAATCAGATTTTTTTCATAGTCCCCGGCGTCAGGAAAATTTAATTTTTTTCACACACCCGGGGTCAGGAAAATTGGATATTTTCATACTCCCGGGGTCAGGAAAATCGGATTTTTCATACTCCTGGGGTCAGGAAAATCGCATTTTTCATACTCCCGGGGTCAAGAAAAACCAAATTTTTTCACTTTCCCGGTGTTAGGACAATCACATTTTTCACACTCCCGGGGTCAGGAAAATTGGGTTTTTTTCACACTCCCGGGGTCAAGAAAATCACATATTTTCACACTCCCGGGGTCACGAAATTCTGATTTTTTTCACACTCCTGGTGTTAGGAAAATCCCATTATTCACACTCCCGGGGTCAGGAAAATTGGATTTTTTCACACTCCCGGGGTCAGGAAATTCTGATATTTTTCACACTCCTGGTGTTAGGAAAATCACATTATTCACACTCCCGGGGTCAGGAAAATTGGATTTTTTTCACACTCCCGGGGTCAGGAAAATTGGATATTTTCATACTCCCGGGGTCAGGAAAATCCAATTTTTTTCACTTTCCCGGTGTCAGGAAAATCAAATTTATCACACTCACGGGGTCAGGAATATTGGGTTTTTTTCACACACCTGGGGTCAAGAAAATCACATTTTTTCACACTCCCAGGGTCAGGAAATTCTGATATTTTTCACACTCCCGGGGTCAGGAAAATCGGATATTTTCACACTCCCGGGTCAGGAAAATTGGATTTTTTTAACACTCCCGGAGTCAGGAAGATTGGTTTTTTCCACACTCCCGGGGTCAAGAAAATCACATTTTTTCACACTCCCGGAGTCCGGAAAATTGGTTTTTTTCACACTCCCGGGGTCAAGAAAATCACATTTTTTCACACTCCCGTAGTCAGGAAAATTGGTGTTTTTCACACTCCCGGGGTCAAGAAAATCACATTTTTTCACACTCCCGGGGTCAGGTGATTCGGATTTTTTTCATACTCCCGGGGTCAGGAAAATTGGATTTTTTCACACTCCCGGGGTCAGGAGAATTTAATTTTTTTCACACTCCCGGTGTCAAGAAAATCACATTTTTTCACACTCCCGGGGTCAGGAAATTCTGATATTTTTCACACTCCCGGGTCAGGAAAATCGGATATTTTCACACTCCCGGGGTCAGGAAAATTGGATATTTTCACACTCCCTGGGTCAGGAAAATTGGATATTTTCATACTCCCGGGGTCAGGAAAATTGGATTTTTTCACACTCCCGGGGTCAGGAAAATTGGATATTTTCATACTCCCGGGGTCAGGAAAATCGCATTTTTCACACTCCCGGGGTCAGGAAAATTGGATATTTTCATACTCCCGGGGTCAGGAAAATCGCATTTTTCATACTCCCGGGGTCAGGAAAATCCAATTGTTTTCACTTTCCCGGTGTCAGGAAAATCAAATTTATCACACTCCCGGGGTCAGGAATATTGGGTTTTTTTCACACACCTGGGTTCAAGAAAATCACATTTTTTCACACTCCCAGGGTCAGGAAATTCTGATATTTTTCACACTCCCGGGGTCAGGAAAATCGGATATTTTCACACTCCCGGGTCAGGAAAATTGGATTTTTTTTAACACTCCCGGAGTCAGGAAGATTGGTTTTTTTCACACTCCCGGGGTCAAGAAAATCACATTTTTTCACACTCCCGGAGTCCGGAAAATTGGTTTTTTTCACACTCCCGGGGTCAAGAAAATCACATTTTTTCACACTCCCGGAGTCAGGAAAATTGGTGTTTTTCAGACTCCCGGGGTCAAGAAAATCACATTTTTTCACACTCCCGGGGTCAGGTGATTCTGATTTTTTTCACACTCCCGGGGTCAGGAAAATTGGATTTTTTCACACTCCCGGGGTCAGGAGAATTTAATTTTTTTCACACTCCCGGTGTCAAGAAAATCACATTTTTTCACACTCCCGGGGTCAGGAAATTCTGATATTTTTCACACTCCCGTGTCAGGAAAATCGGATATTTTCACACTCCCGGGGTCAGGAAATTCTGATATTTTTCACACTCCTGGGTCAGGAAGATCGGATATTTTCACACTCCCGAGGTCAGGAAAATTGGATATTTTAATTCTCCCGGGGTCAGGAAAATCGCATTTTTCAGACCCCTGGGGTCAGGAAAATCGCATTTTTCACACTCCCAGGGTCAGGAAAATCCAATTTTTTTCACACTCCCGGGGTCAAGAAAATCACATTTTTTCACACTCCCGGGATCAAGAAAATCACATTTTTTCACACTCCCGGGGCCAGGAAAATTGGGTTTTTTTCACACTCCCGGAGTTAGGGAAATCACATTTTTCACACTCCCGGGGTCAGGAAAATTGGATTTTTTCACACTCCCGGGGCCAGGAAATTCTGATATTTTTCACACACCCGGGGTCAGGAAAATTGGATATTTTCATACTCCCGGGGTCAGGAAAATCGGATTTTTCATACTCCTGGGGTCAGGAAAATCGCATTTTTCATACTCCCGGGGTCAAGAAAAACCAAATTTTTTCACTTTCCCGGTGTTAGGACAATCACATTTTTCACACTCCCGGGGTCAGGAAAATTGGGTTTTTTTCACACTCCCGGGGTCAAGAAAATCACATATTTTCACACTCCCGGGGTCACGAAATTCTGATTTTTTTCACACTCCTGGTGTTAGGAAAATCCCATTATTCACACTCCCGGGGTCAGGAAAATTGGATTTTTTCACACTCCCGGGGTCAGGAAATTCTGATATTTTTCACACTCCTGGTGTTAGGAAAATCACATTATTCACACTCCCGGGGTCAGGAAAATTGGATTTTTTTCACACTCCCGGGGTCAGGAAAATTGGATATTTTCATACTCCCGGGGTCAGGAAAATCCAATTTTTTTCACTTTCCCGGTGTCAGGAAAATCAAATTTATCACACTCACGGGGTCAGGAATATTGGGTTTTTTTCACACACCTGGGGTCAAGAAAATCACATTTTTTCACACTCCCAGGGTCAGGAAATTCTGATATTTTTCACACTCCCGGGGTCAGGAAAATCGGATATTTTCACACTCCCGGGTCAGGAAAATTGGATTTTTTTAACACTCCCGGAGTCAGGAAGATTGGTTTTTTCCACACTCCCGGGGTCAAGAAAATCACATTTTTTCACACTCCCGGAGTCCGGAAAATTGGTTTTTTTCACACTCCCGGGGTCAAGAAAATCACATTTTTTCACACTCCCGTAGTCAGGAAAATTGGTGTTTTTCACACTCCCGGGGTCAAGAAAATCACATTTTTTCACACTCCCGGGGTCAGGTGATTCGGATTTTTTTCACACTCCCGGGGTCAGGAAAATTGGATTTTTTCACACTCCCGGGGTCAGGAGAATTTAATTTTTTTCACACTCCCGGTGTCAAGAAAATCACATTTTTTCACACTCCCGGGGTCAGGAAATTCTGATATTTTTCACACTCCCGGGTCAGGAAAATCGGATATTTTCACACTCCCGGGGTCAGGAAAATTGGATATTTTCACACTCCCTGGGTCAGGAAAATTGGATATTTTCATACTCCCGGGGTCAGGAAAATTGGATTTTTTCACACTCCCGGGGTCAGGAAAATTGGATATTTTCATACTCCCGGGGTCAGGAAAATCGCATTTTTCACACTCCCGGGGTCAGGAAAATTGGATATTTTCATACTCCCGGGGTCAGGAAAATCGCATTTTTCATACTCCCGGGGTCAGGAAAATTGCATTTTTCATACTCCCGGGGTCAGGAAAATCCAATTTTTTTTCACTTTCCCGGTGTCAGGAAAATCAAATTTATCACACTCCCGGGGTCAGGAATATTGGGTTTTTTTCACACACCTGGGGTAAGGAAAATTGGATATTTTCACACTCCCTGGGTCAGGAAAATTGGATATTTTCATACTCCCGGGGTCAGGAAAATTGGATTTTTTCACACTCCCGGGGTCAGGAAAATTGGATATTTTCATACTCCCGGGGTCAGGAAAATCGCATTTTTTCACCCTACCGGGGTCAAGAAAATCACATTTTTTCACACTCCCGGGGTCAGGAAATTCTGTTTTTTTCACACTCCCGGTGTTAGGGAAATCACATTTTTCACACTTCCGGGGTCAGGAAAATTGGATTTTTTCACACTCCAGGGGCCAGGAAAATTGGGTTTTTTTCACACTCCCGGGGTCAGGAAAATCGCATTTTTCATACTCCCGGGGTCAGGAAAATCCAATTTTTTTCACTTTCCCGGGGTCAGGAAAATCAGATTTTTTTCATACTCCTGGGGTCAGGAAAATTGGATTTTTGTCACACTCCCGGTGTCAGGAAAATTGGATTTTTTTCACACTCCCGGGGTCAAGTAAATCACATTTTTTCACACTCCCGGGGTCAGGAAAATTGGATTTTTTCACACTCCCGGGGTCAGGAAATTCTGATATTTTTCTCACACTCCCGGGGTCAGGAAAATTGGATTTTTTCACACTCCCGGGGTCAGGAAATTCTGATATTTTTCTCACACTCCCGGGGACAGGAAAATCGGATATTTTCATACTCCCGGGGTCAGGAAAATCGCATTTTTCACACTCCCGGGGTCAGGAAAATTGGATATTTTCATACTCCCGGGGTCAGGAAAATCGCATTTTTCATACTCCCGGGGTCAGGAAAATTGCATTTTTCATACTCCCGGGGTCAGGAAAATCCAATTTTTTTTCACTTTCCCGGTGTCAGGAAAATCAAATTTATCACACTCCCGGGGTCAGGAATATTGGGTTTTTTTCACACACCTGGGGTAAGGAAAATTGGATATTTTCACACTCCCTGGGTCAGGAAAATTGGATATTTTCATACTCCCGGGGTCAGGAAAATTGGATTTTTTCACACTCCCGGGGTCAGGAAAATTGGATATTTTCATACTCCCGGGGTCAGGAAAATCGCATTTTTTCACCCTACCGGGGTCAAGAAAATCACATTTTTTCACACTCCCGGGGTCAGGAAATTCTGTTTTTTTCACACTCCCGGTGTTAGGGAAATCACATTTTTCACACTCCCGGGGTCAGGAAAATTGGATTTTTTCACACTCCCGGGGCCAGGAAAATTGGGTTTTTTTCACACTCCCGGGGTCAGGAAAATCGCATTTTTCATACTCCCGGGGTCAGGAAAATCCAATTTTTTTCACTTTCCCGGGGTCAGGAAAATCAGATTTTTTTCATACTCCTGGGGTCAGGAAAATTGGATTTTTGTCACACTCCCGGTGTCAGGAAAATTGGATTTTTTTCACACTCCCGGGGTCAAGTAAATCACATTTTTTCACACTCCCGGGGTCAGGAAAATTGGATTTTTTCACACTCCCGGGGTCAGGAAATTCTGATATTTTTCTCACACTCCCGGGGACAGGAAAATCGGATATTTTCACACTCCCGGGGTCAGGAAAATCTGATTTTTGTCATACTCCCGGGGTCAGGAAAATTGGATATTTTCATACTCCCGGGGTCAGGAAAATTGGATTTTTCATACTCTCGGGGTCAGGAAAATCCCATTTTTCATACTCCCGGGGTCAGGAAAATCCAAATTTTTTCACTTTCCCAGTGTAGGAAAATCACATTTTTCACTCTCCCGGGGTCAGGAATATTGGGTTTTTTTCACACACCCGGGGTCAAGAAAATCACATTTTTTCACACTCCCGGGGTCAGGAAATTCTGATTTTTTTCACATTCCCGGTGTTAGGAAAATCACATTTTTCACACTCCTGGGGTCAGGAAAATTGGATTTTTTCACACTCCCGGGGTCAAGAAAATCACATTTTTTCACACTCCCGGGGTCAGGAAATTCTAATTTTTTTCACACTCCCGGTGTTAGGAAAATCACATTTTTCACACTCCCGGGGTCAGGAAAATTGGATTTTTTCACACTCCCGGGGTCAGGAGAATTTAATTTTTTTCACACTCCCGTGGTCAAGAAAATCACTTTTTTTCACACTCCCGGGGTCAGGAAATTCTAATTTTTTTCACACTCCCGGTGTTAGGAAAATCACATTTTTCACACTCCCGGGGTCAAGAAAATCACATTTTTCACACTCCCGGGGTCAGGAGATTCTGATTTTCTTCACACTCCCGGGGTCAAGAAAATCACATTTTTTCACACTCCCGGGGTCAGGAAAATTGGATTTTTTTCACACTCCCGGGGTGAGGAAAATTGGGTTTTTTTCACACTCCCATGGTCAAGAAAATCACATTTTTCACACTCCCGGGGTCAGGAGATTCTGATTTTTTTCACACGCCCATTGTTAGGGAAATCACATTTTTCACACTCCCGGGGTCAGGAAAATTGGATTTTTTCACACTCCCTGGGTCAGGAAATTCTGATATTTTTCACACTCCCAGGGACAGGAAAATCGGATATTTTCACACTCCCGGGGTCAGGAAAATCTGATTTTTTTCATATTCCCGGGGTCAGGAAATTTGGATTTTTTTCACACTCCCGGGGTCAGGAAAATCGCATTTTTCATACTCCCAGGGTCAGGAAAATCGCATTTTTCATACTCCCGGGGTCAGGAAAATCCAAATTTTTTCACTTTCTCGGTGTTAAGAAAATCACATTTTTCACTCTCCCGGGGTAAAGAATATTGGGTTTTTTTCACACACCCGGGGTCAAGAAAATCACATTTTTTCACACTCCTGAGGTCAGGAAATTCTGATTTTTTTCACACTCCCGGTGTTAGGAAAATCACATTTTTCACACTCCCGGGGTCAGGAAAATTGGATTTTTTCACACTCCCGGGGTCAGGAAATTCTGATATTTTTCACACTCCTGGTGTTAGGAAAATCACATTATTCACACTCCCGGGGTCAGGAAAATTGGATTTTTTTCACACTCCCGGGGTCAGGAAAATTGGATATTTTCATACTCCCGGGGTCAGGAAAATCGCATTTTTCATACTCCCGGGGTCAGGAAAATTGCATTTTTCATACTCCCGGGGTCAGGAAAATCCAATTGTTTTCACTTTCCCGGTGTCAGGAAAATCAAATTTATCACACTCCCGGGGTCAGGAATATTGGGTTTTTTTCACACACCTGGGTTCAAGAAAATCACATTTTTTCACACTCCCAGGGTCAGGAAATTCTGATATTTTTCACACTCCCGGGGTCAGGAAAATCGGATATTTTCACACTCCCGGGTCAGGAAAATTGGATTTTTTTTAACACTCCCGGAGTCAGGAAGATTGGTTTTTTTCACACTCCCGGGGTCAAGAAAATCACATTTTTTCACACTCCCGGAGTCCGGAAAATTGGTTTTTTTCACACTCCCGGGGTCAAGAAAATCACATTTTTTCACACTCCCGGAGTCAGGAAAATTGGTGTTTTTCAGACTCCCGGGGTCAAGAAAATCACATTTTTTCACACTCCCGGGGTCAGGTGATTCTGATTTTTTTCACACTCCCGGGGTCAGGAAAATTGGATTTTTTCACACTCCCGGGGTCAGGAGAATTTAATTTTTTTCACACTCCCGGTGTCAAGAAAATCACATTTTTTCACACTCCCGGGGTCAGGAAATTCTGATATTTTTCACACTCCCGTGTCAGGAAAATCGGATATTTTCACACTCCCGGGGTCAGGAAATTCTGATATTTTTCACACTCCTGGGTCAGGAAAATCGGATATTTTCACACTCCCGAGGTCAGGAAAATTGGATATTTTAATTCTCCCGGGGTCAGGAAAATCGCATTTTTCAGACCCCTGGGGTCAGGAAAATTGGATTTTTCACACTCCCGGGGTCAGGAAATTCTGATATTTTTCACACTCCCGTGTCAGGAAAATCGGATATTTTCACACTCCCGGGGTCAGGAAATTCTGATATTTTTCACACTCCTGGGTCAGGAAAATCGGATATTTTCACACTCCCGAGGTCAGGAAAATTGGATATTTTCATACTCCCGGGGTCAGGAAAATCGGATTTTTCATACTCCTGGGGTCAGGAAAATCGCATTTTTCATACTCCCGGGGTCAAGAAAAACCAAATTTTTTCACTTTCCCGGTGTTAGGACAATCACATTTTTCACACTCCCGGGGTCAGGAAAATTGGGTTTTTTTCACACTCCCGGGGTCAAGAAAATCACATATTTTCACACTCCCGGGGTCACGAAATTCTGATTTTTTTCACACTCCTGGTGTTAGGAAAATCCCATTATTCACACTCCCGGGGTCAGGAAAATTGGAGTTTTTCACACTCCCGGGGTCAGGAAATTCTGATATTTTTCACACTCCTGGTGTTAGGAAAATCACATTATTCACACTCCCGGGGTCTGGAAAATTGGATTTTTTTCACACTCCCGGGGTCAGGAAAATTGGATATTTTCATACTCCCGGGGTCAGGAAAATCCAATTTTTTTCACTTTCCCGGTGTCAGGAAAATCAAATTTATCACACTCACGGGGTCAGGAATATTGGGTTTTTTTCACACACCTGGGGTCAAGAAAATCACATTTTTTCACACTCCCAGGGTCAGGAAATTCTGATATTTTTCACACTCCCGGGGTCAGGAAAATCGGATATTTTCACACTCCCGGGTCAGGAAAATTGGATTTTTTTAACACTCCCGGAGTCAGGAAGATTGGTTTTTTCCACACTCCCGGGGTCAAGAAAATCACATTTTTTCACACTCCCGGAGTCCGGAAAATTGGTTTTTTTCACACTCCCGGGGTCAAGAAAATCACATTTTTTCACACTCCCGTAGTCAGGAAAATTGGTGTTTTTCACACTCCCGGGGTCAAGAAAATCACATTTTTTCACACTCCCGGGGTCAGGTGATTCGGATTTTTTTCACACTCCCGGGGTCAGGAAAATTGGATTTTTTCACACTCCCGGGGTCAGGAGAATTTAATTTTTTTCACACTCCCGGTGTCAAGAAAATCACATTTTTTCACACTCCCGGGGTCAGGAAATTCTGATATTTTTCACACTCCCGGGTCAGGAAAATCGGATATTTTCACACTCCCGGGGTCAGGAAAATTGGATATTTTCACACTCCCGGGGTCAGGAAAATTGGATATTTTCATACTCCCGGGGTCAGGAAAATTGGATTTTTTCACACTCCCGGGGTCAGGAAAATTGGATATTTTCATACTCCCGGGGTCAGGAAAATTGCATTTTTCACACTCCCGGGGTCAGGAAAATTGGATATTTTCATACTCCCGGGGTCAGGAAAATCGCATTTTTCATACTCCCGGGGTCAGGAAAATTGCATTTTTCATACTCCCGGGGTCAGGAAAATCCAATTTTTTTTCACTTTCCCGGTGTCAGGAAAATCAAATTTATCACACTCCCGGGGTCAGGAATATTGGGTTTTTTTCACACACCTGGGGTCAAGAAAATCACATTTTTTCACACTCCCAGGGTCAGGAAATTCTGATATTTTTCACACTCCCGGGGTCAGGAAAATCGGATATTTTCACACTCCCGGGGTCAGGAAAATTGGATTTTTTTTCACACTCCCGGAGTCAGGAAGATTGGTTTTTTTCACACTCACGGGGTCAAGAAAATCACATTTTTTCACACTCCCGGAGTCCGGAAAATTGGTTTTTTTCACACTCCCGGGGTCAAGAAAATCACATTTTTTCACACTCCCAGAGTCAGGAAAATTGGTGTTTTTCACACTCCCGGGGTCAAGAAAATCACATTTTTTCACACTCCCGGGGTCAGGTGATTCTGATTTTTTTCACACTCCCGGGGTCAGGAAAATTGGATTTTTTCACACTCCCGGGGTCAGGAGAATTTAATTTTTTTCACACTCCCGGTGTCAAGAAAATCACATTTTTTCACACTCCCGGGGTCAGGAAATTCTGATATTTTTCACACTCCCGGGTCAGGAAAATTGGATTTTTTCACACTCCCGGGGTCAGGAAAATTGGATATTTTCATACTCCCGGGGTCAGGAAAATCGAATTTTTCAGACCCCTGGGGTCAGGAAAATCGCATTTTTCATACTCCCAGGGTCAGGAAAATCCAATTTTTTTCACACTCCCGGGGTCAAGAAAATCACATTTTTTCACACTCCCGGGGTCAAGAAAATCACATTTTTTCACACTCCCGGGGTCAAGAAAATCACATTTTTTCACACTCCCGGGGTCAGGAAATTCTGTTTTTTTCACACTCCCGGTGTTAGGGAAATCACATTTTTCACACTCCCGGGGTCAGGAAAATTGGATTTTTTCACACTCCCGGGGCCAGGAAATTCTGATATTTTTCACACTCCCGGGGTCAGGAAAATCGGATATTTTCACACTCCCGGGGTCAGGAAAATCAGATTTTTCATACTCCTGGGGTCAGGAAAATCGCATTTTTCATACTCCCGGGGTCAAGAAAAACCAAATTTTTTCACTTTCCCGGTGTTAGGACAATCACATCTTTCACACTCCCGGGGTCAGGAAAATTGGGTTTTTTTCACACTCCCGGGGTCAAGAAAATCACATATTTTCACACTCCCGGGGTCACGAAATTCTGATTTTTTTCACACTCCTGGTGTTAGGAAAATCCCATTATTCACACTCCCGGGGTCAGGAAAATTGGATTTTTTCACACTCCCGGGGTCAGGAAATTCTGATATTTTTCACACTCCTGGTGTTAGGAAAATCACATTATTCACACTCCCGGGGTCAGGAAAATTGGATTTTTTTCACACTCCCGGGGTCAGGAAAATTGGATATTTTCATACTCCCGGGGTCAGGAAAATCGCATTTTTCATACTCCCGGGGTCAGGAAAATTGCATTTTTCATACTCCCGGGGTCAGGAAAATCCAATTGTTTTCACTTTCCCGGTGTCAGGAAAATCAAATTTATCACACTCCCGGGGTCAGGAATATTGGGTTTTTTTCACACACCTGGGTTCAAGAAAATCACATTTTTTCACACTCCCAGGGTCAGGAAATTCTGATATTTTTCACACTCCCGGGGTCAGGAAAATCGGATATTTTCACACTCCCGGGTCAGGAAAATTGGATTTTTTTTAACACTCCCGGAGTCAGGAAGATTGGTTTTTTTCACACTCCCGGGGTCAAGAAAATCACATTTTTTCACACTCCCGGAGTCCGGAAAATTGGTTTTTTTCACACTCCCGGGGTCAAGAAAATCACATTTTTTCACACTCCCGGAGTCAGGAAAATTGGTGTTTTTCAGACTCCCGGGGTCAAGAAAATCACATTTTTTCACACTCCCGGGGTCAGGTGATTCTGATTTTTTTCACACTCCCGGGGTCAGGAAAATTGGATTTTTTCACACTCCCGGGGTCAGGAGAATTTAATTTTTTTCACACTCCCGGTGTCAAGAAAATCACATTTTTTCACACTCCCGGGGTCAGGAAATTCTGATATTTTTCACACTCCCGTGTCAGGAAAATCGGATATTTTCACACTCCCGGGGTCAGGAAATTCTGATATTTTTCACACTCCTGGGTCAGGAAAATCGGATATTTTCACACTCCCGGGGTCAGGAAAATTGGATATTTTAATACTCCCGGGGTCAGGAAAAT
Source organism: Bradypodion ventrale (assembly GCA_035047345.1). NCBI lineage: Eukaryota > Metazoa > Chordata > Lepidosauria > Squamata > Chamaeleonidae > Bradypodion > Bradypodion ventrale. Next base: position 113,142,833 of record JAWDJE010000005.1, on the reverse strand, counting down.
CGCATTTTTCAGACCCCTGGGGTCAGGAAAATCGCATTTTGCACACTCCCAGGGTCAGGAAAATCCAATTTTTTTCACACTCCCGGGGTCAAGAAAATCACATTTTTTCACACTCCCGGGATCAAGAAAATCACATTTTTTTCACACTCCCGGGGCCAGGAAAATTGGGTTTTTTTCACACTCCCGGAGTTAGGGAAATCACATTTTTCACACTTCCGGGGTCCGGAAAATTGGATTTTTTCACACTCCCGGGGCCAGGAAATTCTGATATTTTTCACACTCCCGGGGTCAGGAAAATCGGATATTTTCACACTCCCGGGGTCAGGAAAATCAGATTTTTTTCATACTCCCCGGCGTCAGGAAAATTTAATTTTTTTCACACACCCGGGGTCAGGAAAATTGGATATTTTCATACTCCCGGGGTCAGGAAAATCGGATTTTTCATACTCCTGGGGTCAGGAAAATCGCATTTTTCATCCTCCCGGGGTCAAGAAAAACCAAATTTTTTCACTTTCCCGGTGTTAGGACAATCACATCTTTCACACTCCCGGGGTCAGGAAAATTGGGTTTTTTTCACACTCCCGGGGTCAAGAAAATCACATATTTTCACACTCCCGGGGTCACGAAATTCTGATTTTTTTCACACTCCTGGTGTTAGGAAAATCCCATTATTCACACTCCCGGGGTCAGGAAAATTGGATTTTTTCACACTCCCGGGGTCAGGAAATTCTGATATTTTTCACACTCCTGGTGTTAGGAAAATCACATTATTCACACTCCCAGGGTCAGGAAAATTGGATTTTTTTCACACTCCCGGGGTCAGGAAAATTGGATATTTTCATACTCCCGGGGTCAGGAAAATCCAATTTTTTTCACTTTCCCGGTGTCAGGAAAATCAAATTTATCACACTCACGGGGTCAGGAATATTGGTTTTTTTTCACACACCTGGGGTCAAGAAAATCACATTTTTTCACACTCCCAGGGTCAGGAAATTCTGATATTTTTCACACTCCCGGGGTCAGGAAAATCGGATATTTTCACACTCCCGGGTCAGGAAAATTGGATTTTTTTTAACACTCCCGGAGTCAGGAAGATTGGTTTTTTTCACACTCCCGGGGTCAAGAAAATCACATTTTTTCACACTCCCGGAGTCCGGAAAATTGGTTTTTTTCACACTCCCGGGGTCAAGAAAATCACATTTTTTCACACTCCCGTAGTCAGGAAAATTGGTGTTTTTCACACTCCCGGGGTCAAGAAAATCACATTTTTTCACAATCCCGGGGTCAGGTGATTCGGATTTTTTTCACACTCCCGGGGTCAGGAAAATTGGATTTTTTCACACTCCCGGGGTCAGGAGAATTTAATTTTTTTCACACTCCCAGTGTCAAGAAAATCACATTTTTTCACACTCCCGGGGTCAGGAAATTCTGATATTTTTCACACTCCCGGGTCAGGAAAATCGGATATTTTCACACTCCCGGGGTCAGGAAAATTGGATATTTTCACACTCCCTGGGTCAGGAAAATTGGATATTTTCATACTCCCGGGGTCAGGAAAATTGGATTTTTTCACACTCCCGGGGTCAGGAAAATTGGATATTTTCATACTCCCGGGGTCAGGAAAATCGCATTTTTCACACTCCCGGGGTCAGGAAAATTGGATATTTTCATACTCCCGGGGTCAGGAAAATCGCATTTTTCATACTCCCGGGGTCAGGAAAATTGCATTTTTCATACTCCTGGGGTCAGGAAAATCCAATTTTTTTTCACTTTCCCGGTGTCAGGAAAATCAAATTTATCACACTCCCGGGGTCAGGAATATTGGGTTTTTTTCACACACCTGGGGTCAAGAAAATCACATTTTTTCACACTCCCAGGGTCAGGAAATTCTGATATTTTTCACACTCCCGGGGTCAGGAAAATCGGATATTTTCACACTCCCGGGGTCAGGAAAATTGGATTTTTTTTCACACTCCTGGAGTCAGGAAGATTGGTTTTTTTCACACTCACGGGGTCAAGAAAATCACATTTTTTCACACTCCCGGAGTCCGGAAAATTGGTGTTTTTCACACTCCCAGGGTCAAGAAAATCACATTTTTTCACACTCCCGGGGTCAGGTGATTCTGATTTTTTTCACACTCCCGGGGTCAGGAAAATTGGATTTTTTCACACTCCCGGGGTCAGGAGAATTTAATTTTTTTCACACTCCCGGTGTCAAGAAAATCACATTTTTTCACACTCCCGGGGTCAGGAAATTCTGATATTTTTCACACTCCCGGGTCAGGAAAATCGGATATTTTCACACTCCCGGGGTAAGGAAAATTGGATATTTTCACACTCCCTGGGTCAGGAAAATTGGATATTTACATACGCCCGGGGTCAGGAAAATTTGATTTTTTCACACTCCCGGGGTCAGGAAAATTGGATATTTTCATACTCCCGGGGTCAGGAAAATCGCATTTTTTCACCCTACCGGGGTCAAGAAAATCACATTTTTTCACACTCCCGGGGTCAGGAAATTCTGTTTTTTTCACACTCCCGGTGTTAGGGAAATCACATTTTTCACACTCCCGGGGTCAGGAAAATTGGATTTTTCCACACTCCCGGGGCCAGGAAATTCTGATATTTTTTACACTCCCCGGGTCAGGAAAATCGGATATTTTCACACTCCCGGGGTCAGGAAAATCAGATTTTTTTCATACTCCCAGGGGTCAGGAAAATTGGATTTTTTTCACACACCCAGGGTCAGGAAAATTGGATATTTTCATACTCCCGGGGTCAGGAAAATCGGATTTTTCATACTCCTGGGGTCAGGAAAATCGCATTTTTCATACTCCCGGGGTCAAGAAAAACCAAATTTTTTCACTTTCCCGGTGTTAGGAAAATCACATTTTTCACACTCCCGGGGTCAGGAAAATTGGATTTTTTCACACTCCCGGGGTCAGGAAATTCTGATATTTTTCACACTCCTGGTGTTAGGAAAATCACATTATTCACACTCCCGGGGTCAGGAAAATTGGATTTTTTTCACACTCCCGGGGTCAGGAAAATTGGATATTTTCATACTCCCGGGGTCAGGAAAATCGCATTTTTCATACTCCCGGGGTCAGGAAAATTGCATTTTTCATACTCCCGGGGTCAGGAAAATCCAATTGTTTTCACTTTCCCGGTGTCAGGAAAATCAAATTTATCACACTCCCGGGGTCAGGAATATTGGGTTTTTTTCACACACCTGGGTTCAAGAAAATCACATTTTTTCACACTCCCAGGGTCAGGAAATTCTGATATTTTTCACACTCCCGGGGTCAGGAAAATCGGATATTTTCACACTCCCGGGTCAGGAAAATTGGATTTTTTTTAACACTCCCGGAGTCAGGAAGATTGGTTTTTTTCACACTCCCGGGGTCAAGAAAATCACATTTTTTCACACTCCCGGAGTCCGGAAAATTGGTTTTTTTCACACTCCCGGGGTCAAGAAAATCACATTTTTTCACACTCCCGGAGTCAGGAAAATTGGTGTTTTTCAGACTCCCGGGGTCAAGAAAATCACATTTTTTCACACTCCCGGGGTCAGGTGATTCTGATTTTTTTCACACTCCCGGGGTCAGGAAAATTGGATTTTTTCACACTCCCGGGGTCAGGAGAATTTAATTTTTTTCACACTCCCGGTGTCAAGAAAATCACATTTTTTCACACTCCCGGGGTCAGGAAATTCTGATATTTTTCACACTCCCGTGTCAGGAAAATCGGATATTTTCACACTCCCGGGGTCAGGAAATTCTGATATTTTTCACACTCCTGGGTCAGGAAAATCGGATATTTTCACACTCCCGAGGTCAGGAAAATTGGATATTTTAATTCTCCCGGGGTCAGGAAAATCGCATTTTTCAGACCCCTGGGGTCAGGAAAATTGGATTTTTCACACTCCCGGGGTCAGGAAATTCTGATATTTTTCACACTCCCGTGTCAGGAAAATCGGATATTTTCACACTCCCGGGGTCAGGAAATTCTGATATTTTTCACACTCCTGGGTCAGGAAAATCGGATATTTTCACACTCCCGAGGTCAGGAAAATTGGATATTTTCATACTCCCGGGGTCAGGAAAATCGGATTTTTCATACTCCTGGGGTCAGGAAAATCGCATTTTTCATACTCCCGGGGTCAAGAAAAACCAAATTTTTTCACTTTCCCGGTGTTAGGACAATCACATTTTTCACACTCCCGGGGTCAGGAAAATTGGGTTTTTTTCACACTCCCGGGGTCAAGAAAATCACATATTTTCACACTCCCGGGGTCACGAAATTCTGATTTTTTTCACACTCCTGGTGTTAGGAAAATCCCATTATTCACACTCCCGGGGTCAGGAAAATTGGAGTTTTTCACACTCCCGGGGTCAGGAAATTCTGATATTTTTCACACTCCTGGTGTTAGGAAAATCACATTATTCACACTCCCGGGGTCTGGAAAATTGGATTTTTTTCACACTCCCGGGGTCAGGAAAATTGGATATTTTCATACTCCCGGGGTCAGGAAAATCCAATTTTTTTCACTTTCCCGGTGTCAGGAAAATCAAATTTATCACACTCACGGGGTCAGGAATATTGGGTTTTTTTCACACACCTGGGGTCAAGAAAATCACATTTTTTCACACTCCCAGGGTCAGGAAATTCTGATATTTTTCACACTCCCGGGGTCAGGAAAATCGGATATTTTCACACTCCCGGGTCAGGAAAATTGGATTTTTTTAACACTCCCGGAGTCAGGAAGATTGGTTTTTTCCACACTCCCGGGGTCAAGAAAATCACATTTTTTCACACTCCCGGAGTCCGGAAAATTGGTTTTTTTCACACTCCCGGGGTCAAGAAAATCACATTTTTTCACACTCCCGTAGTCAGGAAAATTGGTGTTTTTCACACTCCCGGGGTCAAGAAAATCACATTTTTTCACACTCCCGGGGTCAGGTGATTCGGATTTTTTTCACACTCCCGGGGTCAGGAAAATTGGATTTTTTCACACTCCCGGGGTCAGGAGAATTTAATTTTTTTCACACTCCCGGTGTCAAGAAAATCACATTTTTTCACACTCCCGGGGTCAGGAAATTCTGATATTTTTCACACTCCCGGGTCAGGAAAATCGGATATTTTCACACTCCCGGGGTCAGGAAAATTGGATATTTTCACACTCCTGGGGTCAGGAAAATTGGATATTTTCATACTCCCGGGGTCAGGAAAATTGGATTTTTTCACACTCCCGGGGTCAGGAAAATTGGATATTTTCATACTCCCGGGGTCAGGAAAATTGCATTTTTCACACTCCCGGGGTCAGGAAAATTGGATATTTTCATACTCCCGGGGTCAGGAAAATCGCATTTTTCATACTCCCGGGGTCAGGAAAATTGCATTTTTCATACTCCCGGGGTCAGGAAAATCCAATTTTTTTTCACTTTCCCGGTGTCAGGAAAATCAAATTTATCACACTCCCGGGGTCAGGAATATTGGGTTTTTTTCACACACCTGGGGTCAAGAAAATCACATTTTTTCACACTCCCAGGGTCAGGAAATTCTGATATTTTTCACACTCCCGGGGTCAGGAAAATCGGATATTTTCACACTCCCGGGGTCAGGAAAATTGGATTTTTTTTCACACTCCCGGAGTCAGGAAGATTGGTTTTTTTCACACTCACGGGGTCAAGAAAATCACATTTTTTCACACTCCCGGAGTCCGGAAAATTGGTTTTTTTCACACTCCCGGGGTCAAGAAAATCACATTTTTTCACACTCCCAGAGTCAGGAAAATTGGTGTTTTTCACACTCCCGGGGTCAAGAAAATCACATTTTTTCACACTCCCGGGGTCAGGTGATTCTGATTTTTTTCACACTCCCGGGGTCAGGAAAATTGGATTTTTTCACACTCCCGGGGTCAGGAGAATTTAATTTTTTTCACACTCCCGGTGTCAAGAAAATCACATTTTTTCACACTCCCGGGGTCAGGAAATTCTGATATTTTTCACACTCCCGGGTCAGGAAAATTGGATTTTTTCACACTCCCGGGGTCAGGAAAATTGGATATTTTCATACTCCCGGGGTCAGGAAAATCGAATTTTTCAGACCCCTGGGGTCAGGAAAATCGCATTTTTCATACTCCCAGGGTCAGGAAAATCCAATTTTTTTCACACTCCCGGGGTCAAGAAAATCACATTTTTTCACACTCCCGGGGTCAAGAAAATCACATTTTTTCACACTCCCGGGGTCAAGAAAATCACATTTTTTCACACTCCCGGGGTCAGGAAATTCTGTTTTTTTCACACTCCCGGTGTTAGGGAAATCACATTTTTCACACTCCCGGGGTCAGGAAAATTGGATTTTTTCACACTCCCGGGGCCAGGAAATTCTGATATTTTTCACACTCCCGGGGTCAGGAAAATCGGATATTTTCACACTCCCGGGGTCAGGAAAATCAGATTTTTCATACTCCTGGGGTCAGGAAAATCGCATTTTTCATACTCCCGGGGTCAAGAAAAACCAAATTTTTTCACTTTCCCGGTGTTAGGACAATCACATCTTTCACACTCCCGGGGTCAGGAAAATTGGGTTTTTTTCACACTCCCGGGGTCAAGAAAATCACATATTTTCACACTCCCGGGGTCACGAAATTCTGATTTTTTTCACACTCCTGGTGTTAGGAAAATCCCATTATTCACACTCCCGGGGTCAGGAAAATTGGATTTTTTCACACTCCCGGGGTCAGGAAATTCTGATATTTTTCACACTCCTGGTGTTAGGAAAATCACATTATTCACACTCCCGGGGTCAGGAAAATTGGATTTTTTTCACACTCCCGGGGTCAGGAAAATTGGATATTTTCATACTCCCGGGGTCAGGAAAATCGCATTTTTCATACTCCCGGGGTCAGGAAAATTGCATTTTTCATACTCCCGGGGTCAGGAAAATCCAATTGTTTTCACTTTCCCGGTGTCAGGAAAATCAAATTTATCACACTCCCGGGGTCAGGAATATTGGGTTTTTTTCACACACCTGGGTTCAAGAAAATCACATTTTTTCACACTCCCAGGGTCAGGAAATTCTGATATTTTTCACACTCCCGGGGTCAGGAAAATCGGATATTTTCACACTCCCGGGTCAGGAAAATTGGATTTTTTTTAACACTCCCGGAGTCAGGAAGATTGGTTTTTTTCACACTCCCGGGGTCAAGAAAATCACATTTTTTCACACTCCCGGAGTCCGGAAAATTGGTTTTTTTCACACTCCCGGGGTCAAGAAAATCACATTTTTTCACACTCCCGGAGTCAGGAAAATTGGTGTTTTTCAGACTCCCGGGGTCAAGAAAATCACATTTTTTCACACTCCCGGGGTCAGGTGATTCTGATTTTTTTCACACTCCCGGGGTCAGGAAAATTGGATTTTTTCACACTCCCGGGGTCAGGAGAATTTAATTTTTTTCACACTCCCGGTGTCAAGAAAATCACATTTTTTCACACTCCCGGGGTCAGGAAATTCTGATATTTTTCACACTCCCGTGTCAGGAAAATCGGATATTTTCACACTCCCGGGGTCAGGAAATTCTGATATTTTTCACACTCCTGGGTCAGGAAAATCGGATATTTTCACACTCCCGGGGTCAGGAAAATTGGATATTTTAATACTCCCGGGGTCAGGAAAATCGCATTTTTCAGACCCCTGGGGTCAGGAAAATCGCATTTTGCACACTCCCAGGGTCAGGAAAATCCAATTTTTTTCACACTCCCGGGGTCAAGAAAATCACATTTTTTCACACTCCCGGGATCAAGAAAATCACATTTTTTCACACTCCCGGGGCCAGGAAAATTGGGTTTTTTTCACACTCCCGGAGTTAGGGAAATCACATTTTTCACACTCCCGGGGTCCGGAAAATTGGATTTTTTCACACTCCCGGGGCCAGGAAATTCTGATATTTTTCACACTCCCGGGGTCAGGAAAATCGGATATTTTCACACTCCCGGGGTCAGGAAAATCAGATTTTTTTCATACTCCCCGGCGTCAGGAAAATTTAATTTTTTTCACACACCCGGGGTCAGGAAAATTGGATATTTTCATACTCCCGGGGTCAGGAAAATCGGATTTTTCATACTCCTGGGGTCAGGAAAATCGCATTTTTCATACTCCCGGGGTCAAGAAAAACCAAATTTTTTCACTTTCCCGGTGTTAGGACAATCACATCTTTCACACTCCCGGGGTCAGGAAAATTGGGTTTTTTTCACACTCCCGGGGTCAAGAAAATCACATATTTTCACACTCCCGGGGTCACGAAATTCTGATTTTTTTCACACTCCTGGTGTTAGGAAAATCCCATTATTCACACTCCCGGGGTCAGGAAAATTGGATTTTTTCACACTCCCGGGGTCAGGAAATTCTGATATTTTTCACACTCCTGGTGTTAGGAAAATCACATTATTCACACTCCCAGGGTCAGGAAAATTGGATTTTTTTCACACTCCCGGGGTCAGGAAAATTGGATATTTTCATACTCCCGGGGTCAGGAAAATCCAATTTTTTTCACTTTCCCGGTGTCAGGAAAATCAAATTTATCACACTCACGGGGTCAGGAATATTGGGTTTTTTTCACACACCTGGGGTCAAGAAAATCACATTTTTTCACACTCCCAGGGTCAGGAAATTCTGATATTTTTCACACTCCCGGGGTCAGGAAAATCGGATATTTTCACACTCCCGGGTCAGGAAAATTGGATTTTTTTTAACACTCCCGGAGTCAGGAAGATTGGTTTTTTTCACACTCCCGGGGTCAAGAAAATCACATTTTTTCACACTCCCGGAGTCCGGAAAATTGGTTTTTTTCACACTCCCGGGGTCAAGAAAATAACATTTTTTCACACTCCCGTAGTCAGGAAAATTGGTGTTTTTCACACTCCCGGGGTCAAGAAAATCACATTTTTTCACAATCCCGGGGTCAGGTGATTCGGATTTTTTTCACACTCCCGGGGTCAGGAAAATTGGATTTTTTCACACTCCCGGGGTCAGGAGAATTTAATTTTTTTCACACTCCCAGTGTCAAGAAAATCACATTTTTTCACACTCCCGGGGTCAGGAAATTCTGATATTTTTCACACTCCCGGGTCAGGAAAATCGGATATTTTCACACTCCCGGGGTCAGGAAAATTGGATATTTTCACACTCCCTGGGTCAGGAAAATTGGATATTTTCATACTCCCGGGGTCAGGAAAATTGGATTTTTTCACACTCCCGGGGTCAGGAAAATTGGATATTTTCATACTCCCGGGGTCAGGAAAATCGCATTTTTCACACTCCCGGGGTCAGGAAAATTGGATATTTTCATACTCCCGGGGTCAGGAAAATCGCATTTTTCATACTCCCGGGGTCAGGAAAATTGCATTTTTCATACTCCCGGGGTCAGGAAAATCCAATTTTTTTTCACTTTCCCGGTGTCAGGAAAATCAAATTTATCACACTCCCGGGGTCAGGAATATTGGGTTTTTTTCACACACCTGGGGTCAAGAAAATCACATTTTTTCACACTCCCAGGGTCAGGAAATTCTGATATTTTTCACACTCCCGGGGTCAGGAAAATCGGATATTTTCACACTCCCGGGGTCAGGAAAATTGGATTTTTTTTCACACTCCTGGAGTCAGGAAGATTGGTTTTTTTCACACTCACGGGGTCAAGAAAATCACATTTTTTCACACTCCCGGAGTCCGGAAAATTGGTGTTTTTCACACTCCCGGGGTCAAGAAAATCACATTTTTTCACACTCCCGGGGTCAGGTGATTCTGATTTTTTTCACACTCCCGGGGTCAGGAAAATTGGATTTTTTCACACTCCCGGGGTCAGGAGAATTTAATTTTTTTCACACTCCCGGTGTCAAGAAAATCACATTTTTTCACACTCCCGGGGTCAGGAAATTCTGATATTTTTCACACTCCCGGGTCAGGAAAATCGGATATTTTCACACTCCCGGGGTAAGGAAAATTGGATATTTTCACACTCCCTGGGTCAGGAAAATTGGATATTTACATACGCCCGGGGTCAGGAAAATTTGATTTTTTCACACTCCCGGGGTCAGGAAAATTGGATATTTTCATACTCCCGGGGTCAGGAAAATCGCATTTTTTCACCCTACCGGGGTCAAGAAAATCACATTTTTTCACACTCCCGGGGTCAGGAAATTCTGTTTTTTTCACACTCCCGGTGTTAGGGAAATCACATTTTTCACACTCCCGGGGTCAGGAAAATTGGATTTTTTCACACTCCCGGGGCCAGGAAATTCTGATATTTTTTACACTCCCCGGGTCAGGAAAATCGGATATTTTCACACTCCCGGGGTCAGGAAAATCAGATTTTTTTCATACTCCCAGGGGTCAGGAAAATTGGATTTTTTTCACACACCCAGGGTCAGGAAAATTGGATATTTTCATACTCCCGGGGTCAGGAAAATCGGATTTTTCATACTCCTGGGGTCAGGAAAATCGCATTTTTCATACTCCCGGGGTCAAGAAAAACCAAATTTTTTCACTTTCCCGGTGTTAGGAAAATCACATTTTTCACACTCCCGGGGTCAGGAAAATTGGATTTTTTCACACTCCCGGGGTCAGGAAATTCTGATATTTTTCACACTCCTGGTGTTAGGAAAATCACATTATTCACACTCCCGGGGTCAGGAAAATTGGATTTTTTTCACACTCCCGGGGTCAGGAAAATTGGATATTTTCATACTCCTGGGGTCAGGAAAATCGCAGTTTTCATACTCCCGGGGTCAGGAAAATTGCATTTTTCATACTCCCGGGGTCAGGAAAATCCAATTTTTTTCACTTTCCCGGTGTCAGGAAAATCAAATTTATCACACTCCCGGGGTCAGGAATATTGGGTTTTTTTCACACACCTGGGGTCAAGAAAATCACATTTTTTCACTCTCCCAGGGTCAGGAAATTCTGATATTTTTCACACTCCCGGGGTCAGGAAAATCGGATATTTTCACACTCCCGGGTCAGGAAAATTGGATTTTTTTTAACACTCCCGGAGTCAGGAAGATTGGTTTTTTTCACACTCCCGGTGTCAAGAAAATCACATTTTTTCACACTCCCGGAGTCCGGAAAATTGGTTTTTTTCACACTCCCGGGGTCAAGAAAATCACATTTTTTCACACTCCCGGAGTCAGGAAAATTGGTGTTTTTCAGACTCCCGGGGTCAAGAAAATCACATTTTTTCACACTCCCGGGGTCAGGTGATTCTGATTTTTTTCACTCTCCCGGGGTCAGGAAAATTGGATTTTTTCACACTCCCGGGGTCAGGAGAATTTAATTTTTTTCACACTCCCGGTGTCAAGAAAATCACATTTTTTCACACTCCCGGGGTCAGGAAATTCTGATATCTTTCACACTCCCGGGACAGGAAAATCGGATATTTTCACACTCCCGGGGTCAGGAAATTCTGATATTTTTCACACTCCCGGGTCAGGAAAATCGGATATTTTCACACTCCCGGGGTCAGGAAAATCAGATTTTTTTCATACTCCCAGGGGTCAGGAAAATTGGATTTTTTTCACACACCCAGGGTCAGGAAAATTGGATATTTTCATACTCCCGGGGTCAGGAAAATCGGATTTTTCATACTCCTGGGGTCAGGAAAATCGCATTTTTCATACTCCCGGGGTCAAGAAAAACCAAATTTTTTCACTTTCCCGGTGTTAGGAAAATCACATTTTTCACACTCCCGGGGTCAGGAAAATTGGATTTTTTCACACTCCCGGGGTCAGGAAATTCTGATATTTTTCACAATCCTGGTGTTAGGAAAATCACATTATTCACACTCCCGGGGTCAGGAAAATTGGATTTTTTTCACACTCCCGGGGTCAGGAAAATTGGATATTTTCATACTCCCGGGGTCAGGAAAATCGCAGTTTTCATACTCCCGGGGTCAGGAAAATTGCATTTTTCATACTCCCGGGGTCAGGAAAATCCAATTTTTTTCACTTTCCCGGTGTCAGGAAAATCAAATTTATCACACTCCCGGGGTCAGGAATATTGGGTTTTTTTCACACACCTGGGGTCAAGAAAATCACATTTTTTCACTCTCCCAGGGTCAGGAAATTCTGATATTTTTCACACTCCCGGGGTCAGGAAAATCGGATATTTTCACACTCCCGGGTCAGGAAAATTGGATTTTTTTTAACACTCGCGGAGTCAGGAAGATTGGTTTTTTTCACACTCCCGGTGTCAAGAAAATCACATTTTTTCACACTCCCGGAGTCCGGAAAATTGGTTTTTTTCACACTCCCGGGGTCAAGAAAATCACATTTTTTCACACTCCCGGAGTCAGGAAAATTGGTGTTTTTCAGACTCCCGGGGTCAAGAAAATCACATTTTTTCACACTCCCGGGGTCAGGTGATTCTGATTTTTTTCACTCTCCCGGGGTCAGGAAAATTGGATTTTTTCACACTCCCGGGGTCAGGAGAATTTAATTTTTTTCACACTCCCGGTGTCAAGAAAATCACATTTTTTCACACTCCCGGGGTCAGGAAATTCTGATATCTTTCACACTCCCGGGACAGGAAAATCGGATATTTTCACACTCCCGGGGTCAGGAAATTCTGATATTTTTCACACTCCCGGGTCAGGAAAATCGGATATTTTCACACTCCCGGGGTCAGGAAAATTGGATATTTTAATACTCCCGGGGTCAGGAAAATCGCATTTTTCAGACCCCTGGGGTCAGGAAAATCGCATTTTTCATACTCCCAGGGTCAGGAAAATCCAATTTTTTTCACACTCCCGGGGTCAAGAAAATCACATTTTTTCACACTCCCGGGGTCAAGAAAATCACATTTTTTCACACTCCCGGGATCAAGAAAATCACATTTTTTCACACTCCTGGGGTCAGGAAATTCTGTTTTTTTCACACTCCCGGTGTTAGGGAAATCACATTTTTCACACTCCCCGGGTCAGGAAAATTGGATTTTTTCACACTCCCGGGGCCAGGAAATTCTGATATTTTTCACACTCCCGGGGTCAGGAAAATCGGATATTTTCACACTCCCGGGGTCAGGAAAATCAGATTTTTTTCATACTCCCCGGCGTCAGGAAAATTTAATTTTTTTCACACACCCGGGTTCAGGAAAATTGGATATTTTCATACTCCCGGGGTCAGGAAAATCGGATTTTTCATACTCCTGGGGTCAGGAAAATCGCATTTTTCATACTCCCGGGGTCAAGAAAAACCAAATTTTTTCACTTTCCCGGTGTTAGGACAATCACATTTTTCACACTCCCGGGGTCAGGAAAATTGGGTTTTTTTCACACTCCCGGGGTCAAGAAAATCACATATTTTCACACTCCCGGGGTCACGAAATTCTGATTTTTTTCACACTCCTGGTGTTAGGAAAATCCCATTATTCACACTCCCGGGGTCAGGAAAATTGGATATTTTCACACTCCCTGGGTCAGGAAAATTGGATATTTTCATACTCCCGGGGTCAGGAAAATTGGATTTTTTCACACTCCCGGGGTCAGGAAAATTGGATATTTTCATACTCCCGGTGTCAGGAAAATCGCATTTTTCACACTCCCGGGGTCAGGAAAATTGGATATTTTCATACTCCCGGGGTCAGGAAAATCGCATTTTTCATACTCCCGGGGTCAGGAAAATTGCATTTTTCATACTCCCGGGGTCAGGAAAATCCAATTTTTTTTCACTTTCCCGGTGTCAGGAAAATCAAATTTATCACACTCCCGGGGTCAGGAATATTGGGTTTTTTTCACACACCTGGGGTCAAGAAAATCACATTTTTTCACACTCCCAGGGTCAGGAAATTCTGATATTTTTCACACTCCCGGGGTCAGGAAAATCGGATATTTTCACACTCCCGGGGTCAGGAAAATTGCATTTTTCATACTCCCGGGGTCAGGAAAATTGCATTTTTCATACTCCCGGGGTCAGGAAAATCCAATTTTTTTCACTTTCCCGGTGTCAGGAAAATCAAATTTATCACACTCCCGGGGTCAGGAATATTGGTTTTTTTTCGCACACCTGGGGTCAAGAAAATCACATTTTTTCACACTCCCAGGGTCAGGAAATTCTGATATTTTTCACACTCCCGGGGTCAGGAAATTCTGATATTTTTCACACTCCCGGGGTCAGGAAGATTGGTTTTTTTCACACTCCTGGGGTCAAGAAAATCACATTTTTTCACACTCCCGGAATCCGGAAAATTGGTTTTTTTCACACTCCCGGGGTCAAGAAAATCACATTTTTTCACACTCCCGGAGTCAGGAAAATTGGTGTTTTTCACACTCCCGGGGTCAAGAAAATCACATTTTTTCACACTCCCGGGGTCAGGTGATTCTGATTTTTTTCACACTCCCGGGGTCAGGAAAATTGGATTTTTTCACACTCCCGGGGTCAGGAGAATTTAATTTTTTTCACACTCCCGGTGTCAAGAAAATCACATTTTTTCACACTCCCGGGGTCAGGAAATTCTGATATTTTTCACACTCCCGGGTCAGGAAAATCGGATATTTTCACACTCCTTGGGTAAGGAAAATTGGATATTTTCACACTCCCTGGGTCAGGAAAATTGGATATTTTCACACTCCCGGGGTCAGGAAAATTGGATATTTTCACACTGCCTGGGTCAGGAAAATTGGATATTTTCATACTCCCGGGGTCAGGAAAATTGGATTTTTTCACACTCCCGGGGTCAGGAAAATTGGATATTTTCATACTCCCGGGGTCAGGATAATCGCATTTTTCACAATCCCGGGGTCAGGAAAATTGGATATTTTCATACTCCCGGGGTCAGGAAAATCGCATTTTTCATACTCCCGGGGTCAGGAAAATTGCATTTTTCATACTCCCGGGGTCAGGAAAATCCAATTTTTTTCACTTTCCCGGTGTCAGGAAAATCAAATTTATCACACTCCCGGGGTCAGGAATATTGGGTTTTTTTCACACACCTGGGGTCAAGAAAATCACATTTTTTCACACTCCCAGGGTCAGGAAATTCTGATATTTTTCACACTCCCGGGGTCAGGAAAATCGGATATTTTCACACTCCCGGGGTCAGGAAAATCGCATTTTTCATACTCCCGGGGTCAGGAAAATTGCATTTTTCATACTCCCGGGGTCAGGAAATTCTGATATTTTTCACACTCCCGGGGTCAGGAAAATCGGATATTTTCACACTCCCGGGGTCAGGAAAATCGCATTTTTCATACTCCCGGGGTCAGGAAAATCGCATTTTTCATACTCCCGGGGTCAGGAAAATTGCATTTTTCACACTCCCAGGGTCAGGAAATTCTGTTTTTTTCACACTCCCGGTGTTTGGGAAATCACATTTTTCACACTCCCGGGGTCAGGAAAATTGGATTTTTTCACACTCCCGGGGCCAGGAAATTCTAATATTTTTCACACTCCCGGGGTCAGGAAAATCGGATATTTTCACACTCCCGGGGTCAGGAAAATCAGATTTTTTTCATACTCCCAGGGGTCAGGAAAATTGGATTTTTTTCACACACCCAGGGTCAGGAAAATTGGATATTTTCATACTCCCGGGGTCAGGAAAATCGGATTTTTCATACTCCTGGGGTCAGGAAAATCGCATTTTTTATACTCCCGGGGTCAAGAAAAACCAAATTTTTTCACTTTCCCGGTGTTAGGAAAATCACATTTTTCACACTCCCGGGGTCAGGAAAATTGGGTTTTTTTTCACACTCCCGGGGTCAAGAAAATCACATTTTTTCACACTCCCGGGGTCACGAAATTCTGATTTTTTTCACACTCCTGGTGTTAGGAAAATCCCATTATTCACACTCCCGGGGTCAGGAAAATTGGATTTTTTCACACTCCCGGGGTCAGGAAATTCTGATATTTTTCACACTCCTGGTGTTAGGAAAATCACATTATTCACACTCCCGGGGTCAGGAAAATTGGATTTTTTTCACACTCCCGGGGTCAGGAAAATTGGATATTTTCATACTCCCGGGGTCAGGAAAATCGCATTTTTCATACTCCCGGGGTCAGGAAAATTGCATTTTTCATACTCCCGGGGTCAGGAAAATCCAATTTTTTTCACTTTCCCGGTGTCAGGAAAATCAAATTTATCACACTCCCGGGGTCAGGAATATTGGGTTTTTTTCACACACCTGGGGTCAAGAAAATCACATTTTTTCACACTCCCAGGGTCAGGAAATTCTGATATTTTTCACACTCCCGGGGTCAGGAAAATCGGATATTTTCACACTCCCGGGGTCAGGAAAATCGCATTTTTCATACTCCCGGGGTCAGGAAAATTGCATTTTTCATACTCCCGGGGTCAGGAAAATCCAATTTTTTTCACTTTCCCGGTGTCAGGAAAATCAAATTTATCACACTCCCGGGGTCAGGAATATTGGGTTTTTTTCACACACCTGGGGTCAAGAAAATCACATTTTTTCACACTCCCAGGGTCAGGAAATTCTGATATTTTTCACACTCCCGGGGTCAGGAAATTCTGATATTTTTCACACTCCCGGGGTCAGGAAGATTGGTTTTTTTCACACTCCCGGGGTCAAGAAAATCACATTTTTTCACACTCCCGGAATCCGGAAAATTGGTTTTTTTCACACTCCCGGGGTCAAGAAAATCAAATTTTTTCACACTCCCGGAGTCAGGAAAATTGGTGTTTTTCACACTCCCGGGGTCAAGAAAATCACATTTTTTCACACTCCCGGGGTCAGGTGATTCTGATTTTTTTCACACTCCCGGGGTCAGGAGAATTTAATTTTTTTCACACTCCCGGTGTCAAGAAAATCACATTTTTTCACACTCCCGGGGTCAGGTAATTCTGATATTTTTCACACTCCCGGGTCAGGAAAATCGGATATTTTCACACTCCCGGGGTAAGGAAAATTGGATATTTTCACACTCCCTGGGTCAGGAAAATTGGATATTTTCATACTCCCGGGGTCAGGAAAATTGGATTTTTTCACACTCCCGGGGTCAGGAAAATTGGATATTTTCATACTCCCGGGGTCAGGAAAATCGCATTTTTTCACCCTACCGGGGTCAAGAAAATCACATTTTTTCACACTACCGGGGTCAGGAAATTCTGTTTTTTTCACACTCCCGGTGTTTGGGAAATCACATTTTTCACACTCCCGGGGTCAGGAAAATTGGATTTTTTCACACTCCCGGGGCCAGGAAATTCTAATATTTTTCACACTCCCGGGGTCAGGAAAATCGGATATTTTCACACTCCCGGGGTCAGGAAAATCAGATTTTTTTCATACTCCCAGGGGTCAGGAAAATTGGATTTTTTTCACACACCCAGGGTCAGGAAAATTGGATATTTTCATACTCCCGGGGTCAGGAAAATCGGATTTTTCATACTCCTGGGGTCAGGAAAATCGCATTTTTTATACTCCCGGGGTCAAGAAAAACCAAATTTTTTCACTTTCCCGGTGTTAGGAAAATCACATTTTTCACACTCCCGGGGTCAGGAAAATTGGGTTTTTTTTTCACACTCCCGGGGTCAAGAAAATCACATTTTTTCACACTCCCGGGGTCACGAAATTCTGATTTTTTTCACACTCCTGGTGTTAGGAAAATCCCATTATTCACACTCCCGGGGTCAGGAAAATTGGATTTTTTCACACTCCCGGGGTCAGGAAATTCTGATATTTTTCACACTCCTGGTGTTAGGAAAATCACATTATTCACACTCCCGGGGTCAGGAAAATTGGATTTTTTTCACACTCCCGGGGTCAGGAAAATTGGATATTTTCATACTCCCGGGGTCAGGAAAATCGCATTTTTCATACTCCCGGGGTCAGGAAAATTGCATTTTTCATACTCCCGGGGTCAGGAAAATCCAATTTTTTACACTTTCCCGGTGTCAGGAAAATCAAATTTATCACACTCCCGGGGTCAGGAATATTGGGTTTTTTTCACACACCTGGGGTCAAGAAAATCACATTTTTTCACACTCCCAGGGTCAGGAAATTCTGATATTTTTCACACTCCCGGGGTCAGGAAAATCGGATATTTTCACACTCCCGGGTCAGGAAAATTGGATTTTTTTTAACACTCCCGGGGTCAGGAAAATTGCATTTTTCATACTCCCGGGGTCAGGAAAATCCAATTTTTTTCACTTTCCCGGTGTCAGGAAAATCAAATTTATCACACTCCCGGGGTCAGGAATATTGGGTTTTTTTCACACACCTGGGGTCAAGAAAATCACATTTTTTCACACTCCCAGGGTCAGGAAATTCTGATATTTTTCACACTCCCGGGGTCAGGAAATTCTGATATTTTTCACACTCCCGGGGTCAGGAAGATTGGTTTTTTTCACACTCCCGGGGTCAAGAAAATCACATTTTTTCACACTCCCGGAATCCGGAAAATTGGTTTTTTTCACACTCCCGGGGTCAAGAAAATCACATTTTTTCACACTCCCGGAGTCAGGAAAATTGGTGTTTTTCACACTCCCGGGGTCAAGAAAATCACATTTTTTCACACTCCCGGGGTCAGGTGATTCTGATTTTTTTCACACTCCCGGGGTCAGGAAAATTGGATTTTTTCACACTCCCGGGGTCAGGAGAATTTAATTTTTTTCACACTCCCGGTGTCAAGAAAATCACATTTTTTCACACTCCCGGGGTCAGGAAATTCTGATATTTTTCACACTCCCGGGTCAGGAAAATCGGATATTTTCACACTCCTTGGGTAAGGAAAATTGGATATTTTCACACTCCCTGGGTCAGGAAAATTGGATATTTTCACACTCCCGGGGTCAGGAAAATTGGATATTTTCACACTGCCTGGGTCAGGAAAATTGGATATTTTCATACTCCCGGGGTCAGGAAAATTGGATTTTTTCACACTCCCGGGGTCAGGAAAATTGGATATTTTCATACTCCCGGGGTCAGGATAATCGCATTTTTCACAATCCCGGGGTCAGGAAAATTGGATATTTTCATACTCCCGGGGTCAGGAAAATCGCATTTTTCATACTCCCGGGGTCAGGAAAATTGCATTTTTCATACTCCCGGGGTCAGGAAAATCCAATTTTTTTCACTTTCCCGGTGTCAGGAAAATCAAATTTATCACACTCCCGGGGTCAGGAATATTGGGTTTTTTTCACACACCTGGGGTCAAGAAAATCACATTTTTTCACACTCCCAGGGTCAGGAAATTCTGATATTTTTCACACTCCCGGGGTCAGGAAAATCGGATATTTTCACACTCCCGGGGTCAGGAAAATCGCATTTTTCATACTCCCGGGGTCAGGAAAATTGCATTTTTCATACTCCCGGGGTCAGGAAATTCTGATATTTTTCACACTCCCGGGGTCAGGAAAATCGGATATTTTCACACTCCCGGGGTCAGGAAAATCGCATTTTTCATACTCCCGGGGTCAGGAAAATCGCATTTTTCATACTCCCGGGGTCAGGAAAATTGCATTTTTCACACTCCCAGGGTCAGGAAATTCTGTTTTTTTCACACTCCCGGTGTTTGGGAAATCACATTTTTCACACTCCCGGGGTCAGGAAAATTGGATTTTTTCACACTCCCGGGGCCAGGAAATTCTAATATTTTTCACACTCCCGGGGTCAGGAAAATCGGATATTTTCACACTCCCGGGGTCAGGAAAATCAGATTTTTTTCATACTCCCAGGGGTCAGGAAAATTGGATTTTTTTCACACACCCAGGGTCAGGAAAATTGGATATTTTCATACTCCCGGGGTCAGGAAAATCGGATTTTTCATACTCCTGGGGTCAGGAAAATCGCATTTTTTATACTCCCGGGGTCAAGAAAAACCAAATTTTTTCACTTTCCCGGTGTTAGGAAAATCACATTTTTCACACTCCCGGGGTCAGGAAAATTGGGTTTTTTTTCACACTCCCGGGGTCAAGAAAATCACATTTTTTCACACTCCCGGGGTCACGAAATTCTGATTTTTTTCACACTCCTGGTGTTAGGAAAATCCCATTATTCACACTCCCGGGGTCAGGAAAATTGGATTTTTTCACACTCCCGGGGTCAGGAAATTCTGATATTTTTCACACTCCTGGTGTTAGGAAAATCACATTATTCACACTCCCGGGGTCAGGAAAATTGGATTTTTTTCACACTCCCGGGGTCAGGAAAATTGGATATTTTCATACTCCCGGGGTCAGGAAAATCGCATTTTTCATACTCCCGGGGTCAGGAAAATTGCATTTTTCATACTCCCGGGGTCAGGAAAATCCAATTTTTTTCACTTTCCCGGTGTCAGGAAAATCAAATTTATCACACTCCCGGGGTCAGGAATATTGGGTTTTTTTCACACACCTGGGGTCAAGAAAATCACATTTTTTCACACTCCCAGGGTCAGGAAATTCTGATATTTTTCACACTCCCGGGGTCAGGAAAATCGGATATTTTCACACTCCCGGGGTCAGGAAAATCGCATTTTTCATACTCCCGGGGTCAGGAAAATTGCATTTTTCATACTCCCGGGGTCAGGAAAATCCAATTTTTTTCACTTTCCCGGTGTCAGGAAAATCAAATTTATCACACTCCCGGGGTCAGGAATATTGGGTTTTTTTCACACACCTGGGGTCAAGAAAATCACATTTTTTCACACTCCCAGGGTCAGGAAATTCTGATATTTTTCACACTCCCGGGGTCAGGAAATTCTGATATTTTTCACACTCCCGGGGTCAGGAAGATTGGTTTTTTTCACACTCCCGGGGTCAAGAAAATCACATTTTTTCACACTCCCGGAATCCGGAAAATTGGTTTTTTTCACACTCCCGGGGTCAAGAAAATCAAATTTTTTCACACTCCCGGAGTCAGGAAAATTGGTGTTTTTCACACTCCCGGGGTCAAGAAAATCACATTTTTTCACACTCCCGGGGTCAGGTGATTCTGATTTTTTTCACACTCCCGGGGTCAGGAGAATTTAATTTTTTTCACACTCCCGGTGTCAAGAAAATCACATTTTTTCACACTCCCGGGGTCAGGTAATTCTGATATTTTTCACACTCCCGGGTCAGGAAAATCGGATATTTTCACACTCCCGGGGTAAGGAAAATTGGATATTTTCACACTCCCTGGGTCAGGAAAATTGGATATTTTCATACTCCCGGGGTCAGGAAAATTGGATTTTTTCACACTCCCGGGGTCAGGAAAATTGGATATTTTCATACTCCCGGGGTCAGGAAAATCGCATTTTTTCACCCTACCGGGGTCAAGAAAATCACATTTTTTCACACTCCCGGGGTCAGGAAATTCTGTTTTTTTCACACTCCCGGTGTTTGGGAAATCACATTTTTCACACTCCCGGGGTCAGGAAAATTGGATTTTTTCACACTCCCGGGGCCAGGAAATTCTAATATTTTTCACACTCCCGGGGTCAGGAAAATCGGATATTTTCACACTCCCGGGGTCAGGAAAATCAGATTTTTTTCATACTCCCAGGGGTCAGGAAAATTGGATTTTTTTCACACACCCAGGGTCAGGAAAATTGGATATTTTCATACTCCCGGGGTCAGGAAAATCGGATTTTTCATACTCCTGGGGTCAGGAAAATCGCATTTTTTATACTCCCGGGGTCAAGAAAAACCAAATTTTTTCACTTTCCCGGTGTTAGGAAAATCACATTTTTCACACTCCCGGGGTCAGGAAAATTGGGTTTTTTTTTCACACTCCCGGGGTCAAGAAAATCACATTTTTTCACACTCCCGGGGTCACGAAATTCTGATTTTTTTCACACTCCTGGTGTTAGGAAAATCCCATTATTCACACTCCCGGGGTCAGGAAAATTGGATTTTTTCACACTCCCGGGGTCAGGAAATTCTGATATTTTTCACACTCCTGGTGTTAGGAAAATCACATTATTCACACTCCCGGGGTCAGGAAAATTGGATTTTTTTCACACTCCCGGGGTCAGGAAAATTGGATATTTTCATACTCCCGGGGTCAGGAAAATCGCATTTTTCATACTCCCGGGGTCAGGAAAATTGCATTTTTCATACTCCCGGGGTCAGGAAAATCCAATTTTTTACACTTTCCCGGTGTCAGGAAAATCAAATTTATCACACTCCCGGGGTCAGGAATATTGGGTTTTTTTCACACACCTGGGGTCAAGAAAATCACATTTTTTCACACTCCCAGGGTCAGGAAATTCTGATATTTTTCACACTCCCGGGGTCAGGAAAATCGGATATTTTCACACTCCCGGGTCAGGAAAATTGGATTTTTTTTAACACTCCCGGGGTCAGGAAAATTGCATTTTTCATACTCCCGGGGTCAGGAAAATCCAATTTTTTTCACTTTCCCGGTGTCAGGAAAATCAAATTTATCACACTCCCGGGGTCAGGAATATTGGGTTTTTTTCACACACCTGGGGTCAAGAAAATCACATTTTTTCACACTCCCAGGGTCAGGAAATTCTGATATTTTTCACACTCCCGGGGTCAGGAAATTCTGATATTTTTCACACTCCCGGGGTCAGGAAGATTGGTTTTTTTCACACTCCCGGGGTCAAGAAAATCACATTTTTTCACACTCCCGGAATCCGGAAAATTGGTTTTTTTCACACTCCCGGGGTCAAGAAAATCACATTTTTTCACACTCCCGGAGTCAGGAAAATTGGTGTTTTTCACACTCCCGGGGTCAAGAAAATCACATTTTTTCACACTCCCGGGGTCAGGTGATTCTGATTTTTTTCACACTCCCGGGGTCAGGAGAATTTAATTTTTTTCACACTCCCGGTGTCAAGAAAATCACATTTTTTCACACTCCCGGGGTCAGGAAATTCTGATATTTTTCACACTCCCTGGGTCAGGAAAATTGGATATTTTCATACTCCCGGGGTCAGGAAAATTGGATTTTTTCACACTCCCGGGGTCAGGAAAATTGGATATTTTCATACTCCCGGGGTCAGGAAAATCGCATTTTTTCACCCTACCGGGGTCAAGAAAATCACATTTTTTCACACTCCCGGGGTCAGGAAATTCTGTTTTTTTCACACTCCCGGTGTTTGGGAAATCACATTTTTCACACTCCCGGGGTCAGGAAAATTGGATTTTTTCACACTCCCGGGGCCAGGAAATTCTAATATTTTTCACACTCCCGGGGTCAGGAAAATCGGATATTTTCACACTCCCGGGGTCAGGAAAATCAGATTTTTTTCATACTCCCAGGGGTCAGGAAAATTGGATTTTTTTCACACACCCAGGGTCAGGAAAATTGGATATTTTCATACTCCCGGGGTCAGGAAAATCGGATTTTTCATACTCCTGGGGTCAGGAAAATCGCATTTTTTATACTCCCGGGGTCAAGAAAAACCAAATTTTTTCACTTTCCCGGTGTTAGGAAAATCACATTTTTCACACTCCCGGGGTCAGGAAAATTGGGTTTTTTTTCACACTCCCGGGGTCAAGAAAATCACATTTTTTCACACTCCCGGGGTCACGAAATTCTGATTTTTTTCACACTCCTGGTGTTAGGAAAATCCCATTATTCACACTCCCGGGGTCAGGAAAATTGGATTTTTTCACACTCCCGGCGTCAGGAAATTCTGATATTTTTCACACTCCTGGTGTTAGGAAAATCACATTATTCACACTCCCGGGGTCAGGAAAATTGGATTTTTTTCACACTCCCGGGGTCAGGAAAATTGGATATTTTCATACTCCCGGGGTCAGGAAAATCGCATTTTTCATACTCCCGGGGTCAGGAAAATTGCATTTTTCATACTCCCGGGGTCAGGAAAATCCAATTTTTTTCACTTTCCCGGTGTCAGGAAAATCAAATTTATCACACTCCCGGGGTCAGGAATATTGGGTTTTTTTCACACACCTGGGGTCAAGAAAATCACATTTTTTCACACTCCCAGGGTCAGGAAATTCTGATATTTTTCACACTCCCGGGGTCAGGAAAATCGGATATTTTCACACTCCCGGGTCAGGAAAATTGGATTTTTTTTAACACTCCCGGGGTCAGGAAAATTGCATTTTTCATACTCCCGGGGTCAGGAAAATCCAATTTTTTTCACACTCCCGGGGTCAGGAAAATTGGATATTTTCATACTCCCGGGGTCAGGAAAATCGCATTTTTTCACCCTACCGGGGTCAAGAAAATCACATTTTTTCACACTCCCGGGGTCAGGAAATTCTGTTTTTTTCACACTCCCGGTGTTTGGGAAATCACATTTTTCACACTCCCGGGGTCAGGAAAATTGGATTTTTTCACACTCCCGGGGCCAGGAAATTCTAATATTTTTCACACTCCCGGGGTCAGGAAAATCGGATATTTTCACACTCCCGGGGTCAGGAAAATCAGATTTTTTTCATACTCCCAGGGGTCAGGAAAATTGGATTTTTTTCACACACCCAGGGTCAGGAAAATTGGATATTTTCATACTCCCGGGGTCAGGAAAATCGGATTTTTCATACTCCTGGGGTCAGGAAAATCGCATTTTTTATACTCCCGGGGTCAGGAAAATCCAATTTTTTACACTTTCCCGGTGTCAGGAAAATCAAATTTATCACACTCCCGGGGTCAGGAATATTGGGTTTTTTTCACACACCTGGGGTCAAGAAAATCACATTTTTTCACACTCCCAGGGTCAGGAAATTCTGATATTTTTCACACTCCCGGGGTCAGGAAAATCGGATATTTTCACACTCCCGGGTCAGGAAAATTGGATTTTTTTTAACACTCCCGGGGTCAGGAAAATTGCATTTTTCATACTCCCGGGGTCAGGAAAATCCAATTTTTTTCACTTTCCCGGTGTCAGGAAAATCAAATTTATCACACTCCCGGGGTCAGGAATATTGGGTTTTTTTCACACACCTGGGGTCAAGAAAATCACATTTTTTCACACTCCCAGGGTCAGGAAATTCTGATATTTTTCACACTCCCGGGGTCAGGAAATTCTGATATTTTTCACACTCCCGGGGTCAGGAAGATTGGTTTTTTTCACACTCCCGGGGTCAAGAAAATCACATTTTTTCACACTCCCGGAATCCGGAAAATTGGTTTTTTTCACACTCCCGGGGTCAAGAAAATCACATTTTTTCACACTCCCGGAGTCAGGAAAATTGGTGTTTTTCACACTCCCGGGGTCAAGAAAATCACATTTTTTCACACTCCCGGGGTCAGGTGATTCTGATTTTTTTCACACTCCCGGGGTCAGGAGAATTTAATTTTTTTCACACTCCCGGTGTCAAGAAAATCACATTTTTTCACACTCCCGGGGTCAGGAAATTCTGATATTTTTCACACTCCCTGGGTCAGGAAAATTGGATATTTTCATACTCCCGGGGTCAGGAAAATTGGATTTTTTCACACTCCCGGGGTCAGGAAAATTGGATATTTTCATACTCCCGGGGTCAGGAAAATCGCATTTTTTCACCCTACCGGGGTCAAGAAAATCACATTTTTTCACACTCCCGGGGTCAGGAAATTCTGTTTTTTTCACACTCCCGGTGTTTGGGAAATCACATTTTTCACACTCCCGGGGTCAGGAAAATTGGATTTTTTCACACTCCCGGGGCCAGGAAATTCTAATATTTTTCACACTCCCGGGGTCAGGAAAATCGGATATTTTCACACTCCCGGGGTCAGGAAAATCAGATTTTTTTCATACTCCCAGGGGTCAGGAAAATTGGATTTTTTTCACACACCCAGGGTCAGGAAAATTGGATATTTTCATACTCCCGGGGTCAGGAAAATCGGATTTTTCATACTCCTGGGGTCAGGAAAATCGCATTTTTTATACTCCCGGGGTCAAGAAAAACCAAATTTTTTCACTTTCCCGGTGTTAGGAAAATCACATTTTTCACACTCCCGGGGTCAGGAAAATTGGGTTTTTTTTCACACTCCCGGGGTCAAGAAAATCACATTTTTTCACACTCCCGGGGTCACGAAATTCTGATTTTTTTCACACTCCTGGTGTTAGGAAAATCCCATTATTCACACTCCCGGGGTCAGGAAAATTGGATTTTTTCACACTCCCGGCGTCAGGAAATTCTGATATTTTTCACACTCCTGGTGTTAGGAAAATCACATTATTCACACTCCCGGGGTCAGGAAAATTGGATTTTTTTCACACTCCCGGGGTCAGGAAAATTGGATATTTTCATACTCCCGGGGTCAGGAAAATCGCATTTTTCATACTCCCGGGGTCAGGAAAATTGCATTTTTCATACTCCCGGGGTCAGGAAAATCCAATTTTTTTCACTTTCCCGGTGTCAGGAAAATCAAATTTATCACACTCCCGGGGTCAGGAATATTGGGTTTTTTTCACACACCTGGGGTCAAGAAAATCACATTTTTTCACACTCCCAGGGTCAGGAAATTCTGATATTTTTCACACTCCCGGGGTCAGGAAAATCGGATATTTTCACACTCCCGGGTCAGGAAAATTGGATTTTTTTTAACACTCCCGGGGTCAGGAAAATTGCATTTTTCATACTCCCGGGGTCAGGAAAATCCAATTTTTTTCACACTCCCGGGGTCAGGAAAATTGGATATTTTCATACTCCCGGGGTCAGGAAAATCGCATTTTTTCACCCTACCGGGGTCAAGAAAATCACATTTTTTCACACTCCCGGGGTCAGGAAATTCTGTTTTTTTCACACTCCCGGTGTTTGGGAAATCACATTTTTCACACTCCCGGGGTCAGGAAAATTGGATTTTTTCACACTCCCGGGGCCAGGAAATTCTAATATTTTTCACACTCCCGGGGTCAGGAAAATCGGATATTTTCACACTCCCGGGGTCAGGAAAATCAGATTTTTTTCATACTCCCAGGGGTCAGGAAAATTGGATTTTTTTCACACACCCAGGGTCAGGAAAATTGGATATTTTCATACTCCCGGGGTCAGGAAAATCGGATTTTTCATACTCCTGGGGTCAGGAAAATCGCATTTTTTATACTCCCGGGGTCAAGAAAAACCAATTTTTTTCACTTTCCCGGGGTCAGGAAAATCAGATTTTTTTCATACTCCTGGGGTCAGGAAAATTGGATTTTTGTCACACTCCCGGTGTCAGGAAAATTGGATTTTTTTCACACTCCCGGGGTCAAGTAAATCACATTTTTTCACACTCCTGGGGTCAGGAAAATTGGATTTTTTCACACTCCCGGGGTCAGGAAATTCTGATATTTTTCTCACACTCCCGGGGACAGGAAAATCAGATATTTTCACACTCCCGGGGTCAGGAAAATCTGATTTTTGTCATACTCCCGGGGTCAGGAAAATTGGATTTTTTTCAGACTCCCGGGGTCAGGAAAATTGGATATTTTCATACTCCCAGGATCAGGAAAATTGGATTTTTCATACTCTCGGGGTCAGGAAAATCACATTTTTCATACTCCCGGGGTCAGGAAAATCCAAATTTTTTCACTTTCCCAGTGTAGGAAAATCACATTTTTCACTCTCCCGGGGTCAGGAATATTGGGGTTTTTTCACACACCCGGGGTCAAGAAAATCACATTTTTTCACACTCCCGGGGTCAGGAAATTCTGATTTTTTTCACATTCCCGGTGTTAGGAAAATCACATTTTTCACACTCCCGGGGTCAGGAAAATTGGATTTTTTCACACTCCCGGGGTCAAGAAAATCACATTTTTTCACACTCCCGGGGTCAGGAAATTCTAATTTTTTTCACACTCCCGGTGTTAGGAAAATCACATTTTTCACACTCCCGGGGTCAGGAAAATTGGTTTTTTTCACACTCCCGGGGTCAGTAGAATTTAATTTTTTTCACACTCCCGGGGTCAAGAAAATCACTTTTTTTCACACTCCCGGGGTCAGGAAATTCTAATTTTTTTCACACTCCCGGTGTTAGGAAAATCACATTTTTCACACTCCCGGGGTCAAGAAAATCACATTTTTTCACACTCCCGGGGTCAGGAGATTCTGATTTTCTTCACACTCCCGGGGTCAAGAAAATCACATTTTTTCACACTCCCGGGGTCAGGAAAATTGGGTTTTTTTCACACTCCCGGGGTCAAGAAAATCACATTTTTCACACTCCCGGGGTCAGGAGATTCTGATTTTTTTCACATGCCCATTGTTAGGGAAATCACATTTTTCACACTCCCGGGGTCAGGAAAATTGGATTTTTTCACACTCCCTGGGTCAGGAAATTCTGATATTTTTCACACTCCCAGGGACAGGAAAATCGGATATTTTCACACTCCCGGGGTCAGGAAAATCTGATTTTTTTCATATTCCCGGGGTCAGGAAATTTGGATTTTTTTCACACTCCCGGGGTCAGGAAAATCGCATTTTTCATACTCCCAGGGTCAGGAAAATCACATTTTTCATACTCCCGGGGTGAGGAAAATCCAAATTTTTTCACTTTCCCGGTGTTAGGAAAATCACATTTTTCACTCTCCCGGGGTAAAGAATATTGGGTTTTTTTCACACACCCGGGGTCAAGAAAATCACATTTTTTCACAGTCCCGAGGTCAGGAAATTCTGATTTTTTTTACACTCCCGGTGTTAGGAAAATCACATTCTTCACACTCCCGGGGTCAGGAAAATTGGATTTTTTCACACTCCCGGGGTGAGGAAATTCTGATATTTTTCACACTCCCGGGGTCAGGAAAATCGGATATTTTCACACTCCCCGGGTCATGAAAATTGGATTTTTCTCACACTCCTGGGTTCAGGAAAATTGGGTTTTTTTCACACTCCCGGGGTTAGGAAAATCACATTTTTCACACTCCCGGGGTCAGGAAAATTGGATTTTTTCACACTCCCAGGGTCAGGAGAATTTAATTTTTTTCACACTCCAGGGGACAAGAAAATCACATTTTTTCACACTCCCGGGGTGAGGAAATTCTGATATTTTTCACACTCCCGGGTCAGGAAAATCGGATATTTTCACAATCCCGGGGTCAGGAAAATCAGATTTTTTTCATACTCCCGGGGTCAGGAAAATTGGATTTTTTTCACACTCCCGGGGTCAAGAAAATCACATTTTTCACACTCCCGGGGTCAGGAAAATTGGATTTTTTCACACTCCCAGGGTCAGGAGAATTTAATTTTTTTCACACTCCAGGGGACAAGAAAATCACATTTTTTCACACTCCCGGGGTGAGGAAATTCTGATATTTTTCACACTCCCGGGTCAGGAAAATCGGATATTTTCACAATCCCGGGGTCAGGAAAATCAGATTTTTTTCATACTCCCGGGGTCAGGAAAATTGGATTTTTTTCACACTCCCGGGGTCAAGAAAATCACATTTTTTCACACTCCCGGTGTCAGGAAAATTGGATTTTTTTCACACTCCCGGGGTCAAGTAAATCACATTTTTTCACACTCCCGGGGTCAGGAAAATTGGATTTTTTCACACTCCCGGGGTCAGGAAATTCTGATATTTTTCTCACACTCCCGGGGACAGGAAAATCGGATATTTTCACACTCCCGGGGTCAGGAAAATTCTGATTTTTTTCACACTCCCGGTGTTAGGAAAATCACATTTTTCACACTCCCGGGGTCAGGAAAATTGGATTTTTTCACACTCCCGGGGTGAGGAAATTCTGATATTTTTCACACTCCCGGGGTCAGGAAAATCGGATATTTTCACACTCCCCGGGTCATGAAAATTGGATTTTTCTCACACTCCTGGGTTCAGGAAAATTGGGTTTTTTTCACACTCCCGGGGTTAGGAAAATCACATTTTTCACACTCCCGGGGTCAGGAAAATTGGATTTTTTCACACTCCCAGGGTCAGGAGAATTTAATTTTTTTCACACTCCCGGGGTCAGGAAATTCTAATTTTTTTCACACTCCCGGTGTTAGGAAAATCACATTTTTCACGCTCCCGGGGTCAGAAAAATTGGATTTTTTCACACTCCCGGGGTCAGGAGATTCTGATTTTTTTCACACTCCCGGGGTCAAGAAAATCACATTTGTTCACACTCCTAGGGTCAGGAAATTCTGATTTTTTTCACACTCACGGTGTTAGGAAAATCACATTTTTCACACTCCCGGGGTCAGGAAAATTGGATTTTTTCACACTCCCGGGGTCAGGAGAATTTAATTTTTTTCACACTCCCGGGGTCAAGAAAATCACATTTTTTCACACTCCCGGGGTCAGGAAATTCTGATTTTTTTCACACTCCCGGGTTCAAGAAAATCACATTTTTTCACACTCCCGGGGTCAGGAAATTCTGATTTTTTTCACACTCCCGGGGTCAGGAAAATCGGATGTTTTCACACTCCCGGGGTCAGGAAAATTAGATTTTTTCACACTCCCGGGGTCAAGAGAAAGAGAAAGGGAAGCTTTGAGTGAGAGAGAGAGAGAAGCTGTGAGTGAGAGAGAGAGAGAAGCTGTGAGTGAGAGAGAGAGAGAAAGAAGCTGTGATTGTGTGTGTGAGAGAAAGAGAAGCTGTGAGAGAGAGAGAGAGAAAGAGAAGGTGTGTGTGTGTGTGAGAGAGAGAGAAGCTGTGAGTGAGAGTGAGAGACAGAGAGACAGAGAAGCTGTGAGTGAGAGAGAGAAAGAGAAGCTGTGAGTGAGAGAGAGACAGAGAGAGAAAGAGAAGCTGTAAGTGAGAGAGAGAGAGAGAAGCTGTGAGTGAGAGAGAAACAGAAGCTGTGAGTGAGAGAGAGAGAAAGAGAAGCTGTGAGTGAGAGAGAGAGAGAAAGAGAAGCTGTGAGTGAGAGAGAAACAGCTGTGAGTGAGAGAGAGAGAGAAAGAGAAGCTGTTAGTGAGAGAGAGAAAAAGAGAAGCTGTGTGAGAGAGAGAAAGAGAAAGAGAAGGTGTGAGTGAGAGAGAGAGAAAGAGAAGTTGTGAGTGAGAGAGAGAGAGAAACAGAAGCTGTGAGTGAGAGAGAGAGAAGCTGTGAGTGAGTGAGAGAGAGAGAGAGAGAGAGAAGCTGTGAGTGTGAGAGAGAGAGAGAAGCTTTGAGTGAGAGAGAGAGAAAGAGAAGCTGTGAGTGAGAGAGAAACAGAAGCTGTGAGTGAGAGAGAGAAAGAGAAGCTGTGAGTGAGAGAGAGAGAGAAACAGAAGCTGTGAGTGAGAGAGAAACAGCTGTGAGTGAGTGAGAGAGAGAAAGAGAAGCTGTTAGTGAGAGAGAGAAAAAGAGAAGCTGTGTGTGAGAGAGAGAGAGAAAGAGAAGGTGTGAGTGAGAGAGAGAGAAAGAGAAGTTGTGAGTGTGTGAGAGAGAGAGAAACAGAAGCTGTGAGTGAGAGAGAGAGAAGCTGTGAGTGAGTGAGAGAGAGAGAGAGAGAAAGAGAAACTGAGTTAGAGAGAAATAGAAGCTGTGACTGAGAGAGAAAGAATGAGAAGCTGTGAGTGAGAGAGAGAGAAAGAGAAGCTGTGAGTGTGTGAGAGAGAAATAGAGAAGCAGTGAGTGAGAGAGAGAGAATTAGAAGCTGTGAGTGTGAGAGAGAGAAGCTGTGAGTGAGAGAGAGAGAGAAAGAGAAGCTGTGAGTGAGAGAGAAAGAGAGTCTGAGAAAGAGAGAGTGAAAGAGAAGCTGTGAATGAGAGAGAGAGAGAGAAGCTGTGAGTGAGAGAGAGAGAAAGAGAAGCTGTGAGTGAGGGAGAAACAGAAGCTGTGAGTGAGAGAGAGAAAGAGAAGGTGTGAGTGAGAGAGAGAAAGAGAAGATGTGAGTGAGTGAGAGAGAGAGAAGCTGTGAGTGAGAGAGAGAGAAAGAGAAGGTGTGAGTGAGAGAGAGAGAGAGAAAGAGAAGTTGTGAGTGACAGAGAGAAAGAGAAGCTGTGAGTGAGAGAGAGAGAGAGAGAAAGAGAAGCTGTGAGTGAGAGAGAGAGAGAGAAGCTGTGAGTGAGAGAGAGAAGCTGTGAGTGAGAGAGAGAGAGAGAGAGAAAGAGAAGCTGTGAGTGAGAGAGAAAGAGAAGCTGTGAGTGAGTGAGAGAGAAAGAGAGTCTGAGAAAGAGAGAGTGAAAGAGAAGATGTGAGTGAGAGAGAGAGAGAAGCTGTGAGTGAGAGAGAGAGAAGCTGTGAGTGAGAGAGAGAGAGAAAGAGAGTCTGAGAAAGAGAGAGTGAAAGAGAGTCTGAGAAAGAGAGAGTGAAAGAGAAGCTGTGAGAGAGAGAGAGAAAGATAATCTGTGAATGAGAGAGAGAAAGAGAAGGTGTGAGTGAGAGAGAGAGAAAGAGAGGCTGTGAGTGAGAGAGAGAAAGTGAGAGAAAGATAAGGTGTGAGTGTGAGAGAGAGTAAGAGAAAGAGATGCTGTGAGTGTGTGTGAGAGAGAAAGATAAGCTGTGAGTGAGAGAAAGATAGAAGCTGTGAGTGAGAGAGAGAAAGAGAAGCTGTGAGTGAGAGAGAGAAAGAGAAGCTGTGTGAGAGAGAGAGAGACAGAAAGAGAAGCTGTGAGTGAGAGAGAGAGAGGGAAAGCAATGTGTGTGAGAGAGAGAAGGTGTGAGTGAGAGAGAGAAAGAGATGTGAGTGTGAGAGAGAATTAGAAGCTGTGAGTTACAGAGAGAGAGAAGCTGTGAGTGAGTGATAGAGAGAAAGGGAAGCTTTGAGTGAGAGAGAGAGAGAAGCTGTGAGTGAGAGAGAGAGAAGCTGTGAGTGAGAGAGAGAGAGAAAGAAGCTGTGATTGTGTGTGAGAGAGAAAGAGAATCTGTGAGTGAGAGAGAGAGAGAAAGAGAAGCTGTGAGTGAGAGAGAGAGAAAGAGAAGCTGTGAGTGAGAGAGAACGAGAAACTTTGTGTATGTGTGTGTGAGAGAGAAGCTGTGAGTGAGGGAGAGAATGGGAAGCTGTGTGTGAGAGAGAGAGAGAGAAAGAGAAGCTGTCAGTGAGAGAGAGAAAAAGAGAAGCTGTGAGTGAGAGAGAGAGAAAAAGAGAAGCTGTGCATGTGAGAGAAAGTGAGAGAAAGATAAGCTGTGAGTGTGAGAGAGAGTGAGAGAAAGAGATGCTGTGAGTATGTGAGAGAGAGAAATATAAGCTGTGAGTGAGAGAGAGAGAGAAGCTGTGAGTGAGAGAGAGAAAGAGAAGCTGTGAGTGAGAGAGAGAAAAAGAGAAGCTGTGAGTGAGTGAGAGAGAGATAAAGAGAAGCTGTGAGTGAGTGAGTGAGAGAGAAAGAGAAGCTGTGAGTGAGAGAGAAAGAGAGAGAGAAGATGTCAATGAGAGAGAGAGAAAGAGAAGCTGTGAGTGAGTGAGAGAGAGAGATAAAGAGAAGCTGTGAGTGAGTGAGTGAGAGAGAAAGAGAAGCTGTGAGTGAGAGAGAAAGAGAGAGAGAAGATGTCAATGAGAGAGAGAGAAAGAGAAGCTGTGAGTGTGAGAGAGAGACAAAGAGGAGCTGTGAGTGAGAGATAGAGAAGGGGAAGCTGTGAGTGTGAGAGAGAAAGAGAGAAAGAGAAGCTGTGAGAGAGAGAGAAAAAGAGAAGCTGTGTGTGAGAGAGAGAAGCTGTGAGAAAGAGAGAAGCTGTGAGTGAGAGAGAGAAAGAGTAGCTATGAGAGAGAGAGAGAGAGGGAAAGCAATGCTCTGAGTGAGAGAGAGGGAGAAAGAAAGAGAAGCTATGAGAGAGAGAGAGAGAAGCTTTGAGTGAGAGAGAGAAGCTTTGAGTGAGAGAGAGGAAGAGAAGCTGAGAGGGAGAGAGAGAATGAGAAGCTGTGAGTTAGAGAGTGAGAGAGAAGCTGTGAGTGAGAGAGAGAAAGGGAAGCTGTGAGTGAGAGAGAGAGAGAGAAGCTGTGAGTGAGAGAGAGAAAAAAGAAGCTCTGAGTGAGAGAGAGAAAGAGAGAAGCTGTGTGTGTGTGAGAGAGAAAGAAGCTATGATTGTGTGTGAGAGAGAAAGAGAATCTGTGAGTGAGAGAGAGAGAAAGAGAAGCTAAGAGTGAAAGAGAAAGAGAGAGAGAAGATGTCAATGAGAGAGAGAGAGAGAAAGAGAAGCTGTGTGTGTGTGTGAGAGAGAGAAGCTGTGTGTGTGTGAGAGAGAGAGAAGCTGTGAGTGAGAAAGAGAAAAAGAGAAGCTGTGAGTGAGAGAGAGAGAGAAGCTTTTGCGTGTGAGAGAAAGTGAGAGAAAGAGAAGCTGTGAGTGTGAGAGAGAGTGAGAGAAAGAGATGCTGTGAGTGTGTGTGAGAGAGAAAGGTAAGCTGTGAGTGAGTGAGAGAGAAAGAGAAGCTGTGAGTGAAAGAGAGAGAAAGAGAAGCTGTGTGTGTGTGTGAGAGAAGGAGAAGCTGTGAGTGAGAGAGAGTGAGTGAGTGAGAGAGAGAAGCTGTGAGTGCGAGAGAGAGGGAGAGAAGCTGTGACTGAGAGAGAGAGAGAAAGAGAAGCTGTGATTGAGAGTGAGAGACAGAGAGAAAGAGAAGGTGTGAGTGAGAGAGAGAGAGAGAGAAAAAGCTGTGAGTGAGAGAGAGAGAAAGAGAAGCTGTGAGTGAGAGAGAGAGAAAGAGAAGCTGTGAGTGAGAGAGAGAGAAAGAGAAGTTGTGAGTGAGAGAGAGAGAGTGAGAGAAAGAGAGAGAAGCTGTGAGTGAGAGAGAGAGGGGGGAGAAGCTGTGAGTGAGAGAGTGAGTGAGTGAGAGAGAGAAGCTGTGAGTGAGAGAGAGAGAGGGAGGGAGGGAGAGAAGCTGTGAATGAGAGAGAAAGAGAAGCTGTGAGTGAGAGAGAAAAAAAGAGAAGCTGTGAGTGAGTGAGAGAGAGAAAGAGAAGCTGTGCATGTGAGAGAAAGTGAGAGAAAGAGAAGCTGTGAGTGTGAGAGAGAGTGAAAGAAAGAGATGCTGTGAGTGTGTGTGAGAGAGAAAGAAAAGCTGTGAGTGAGAGATAGAGAGAGAAGCTGTGAGTGAGAGAGAGAGAAAGAGAAGCTGTGAGTGAGAGAGAGAAAGAGAAGCTGTGTGTGAGCGAGAGAAAGAGAAGCTGTGAGTTAGAGAGAGAGAGAAAGAGAAGCTGTGAGTGAGAGAGAGAGAGAGAGAAGCTGTGAGTGAGAGAGAGAGCGAGAGAAAGAAGCTGTGATTGTGTGTGAGAGAGAAAGGGAAGCTGTGAGTGAGAGAGAAAGAGAGAGAGAAGATGTCAATCAGAGAGAGAAAGAGAAGCTGTGAGTGAGAGAGAGAGAGAAGCTGTGAGTGAGAGAGAGAGAAAGAGAAGCTGTGTGTGTGTGTGAGAGAGAGAGAAGCTGTGAGTGAGAGTGAGAGACAGAGAGACAGAGAAGCTGTGAGTGAGAGAGAGAAAGAGAAGCTGTGATTGAGTGTGAGAGAGAGAAAGAGAAGCTGTGAGTGAGTGAGAGAGAGAGAGAGGGAAAGCAATGTGTGAGAGAGAGAGAAGGTGTGAGTGAGAGAGAGAAAGAGATGTGAGTGAGAGAGAGAGAATTAGAAGCTGTGAGTTACAGAGAGAGAGAGAGAAGCTGTGAGTGAGTGATAGAGAGAAAGGGAAGCTTTGAGTGTGAGAGAGAGAGAAGCTGTGAGTGAGTGAGAGAGAGAAGCTGTGAGTGAGAGAGAGAGAGAAAGAAGCTGTGATTGTGTGTGAGAGAAAGAGAATCTGTGAGTGAGAGAGAGAGAAAGAGAAGCTGTGAGTGAGAGAGAGAGAAAGAGAAGCTGTGAGTGAGAGAGAACGAGAAGCTTTGTGTATGTGTGTGTGAGAGAGAAGCTGTGAGTGAGGGAGAGAATGGGAAGCTGTGAGTGAGAGAGAGAGAGAGAAAGAGAAGCTGTGAGTGAGAGAGAGAAAAAGAGAAGCTGTGAGTGAGAGAGAGAGAAAAAGAGAAGCTGTGCATGTGAGAGAAAGAAAGTGAAGCTGTGAGTGTGTGTGTGAGAGAGAAAGAGAAGCTGTGAGTGTGAGAGAGAGAGAAAAAGAGAAGCTGTGAGTGAGAGAGAGAGAGAAACAGATGCTGTGAGTGAGAGAGAGAAAGAAAGAGAGAAAGATAAGCTGTGAGTGTGAGAGAGAGTGAGAAGCTGTGAGTGAGAGAGAGAAAGAGAAGCTGTGAGTGTGTGTGAGAGAGAAAGATAAGCTGTGAGTGAGAGAGAGAGAGAGAAGCTGTGAGTGAGAGAGAGAAAGAGAAGCTGTGAGTGAGAGAGAGAGAAAGAGAAGCTGTGAGTGAGTGAGAGAGAGAGATAAAGAGAAGCTGTGAGTGAGTGAGTGAGAGAGAAAGAGAAGCTGTGAGTGAGAGAGAAAGAGAGAGAGAAGATGTCAATGAGAGAGAGAGAAAGAGAAGCTGTGAGTGTGTGAGAGAGACAAAGAGGAGCTGTGAGTGAGAGAGAGAGAAGGGGAAGCTGTGAGTGTGAGAGAGAAAGAGAGAGAAAGAGAAGCTGTGAGTGAGAGAGAGAGAAAAAGAGAAGCTGTGTGTGAGAGAGAGAAGCTGTGAGAAAGAGAGAAGCTGTGAGTGAGAGAGAGAGAAAGAGAAGCTATGAGTGAGAGAGAGAGAGGGAAAGCAATGCTCTGAGTGAGAGAGAGGGAGAAAGAGAAGCTATGAGAGAGAAAGAAGCTTTGAGTGAGAGAGAGAAGCTTTGAGTGAGAGAGAGGAAGAGAAGCTGAGAGGGAGAGAGAGAATGAGAAGCTGTGAGTTAGAGAGTGAGAGAGAAGCTGTGAGTGAGAGAGAGAAAGGGAAGCTGTGAGTGAGAGAGAGAGAGAGAAGCTGTGAGTGAGAGAGAGAAAAAAGAAGCTCGGAGTGAGAGAGAGAAAGAGAGAAGCTGTGTGTGTGTGAGAGAGAAAGAAGCTATGATTGTGTGTGAGAGAGAAAGAGAATCTGTGAGTGAGTGAGAGAGAGAGAGAAGCTAAGAGTGAAAGAGAAAGAGAGAGAGAAGATGTCAATGAGAGAGAGAGAGAAAGAGAAGCTGTGTGTGTGTGTGAGAGAGAGAAGCTGTGTGTGTGTGAGAGAGAGAGAAGCTGTGAGTGAGAGAGAGAAAAAGAGAAAAAGAGAAGCTGTGAGTGAGAGAGAGAGAGAGAAGCTTTTGCGTGTGAGAGAAAGTGAGAGAAAGAGAAGCTGTGAGTGTGAGAGAGAGTGAGAGAAAGAGATGCTGTGAGTGTGTGTGAGAGAGAAAGGTAAGCTGTGAGTGAGAGAGAGAGAGAGAACCTGTGAGTGAGAGAGAGAGAAAGAGAAGCTGTGAGTGAAAGAGAGAGAAAGAGAAGCTGTGTGTGTGTGAGAGAGAAGGAGAAGCTGTGAGTGAGAGAGAGTGAGTGAGAGAGAGAGAGAAGCTGTGAGTGCGAGAGAGAGGGAGAGAAGCTGTGACTGAGAGAGAGAGAGAGAAAGAGAATCTGTGATTGAGAGTGAGAGACAGAGAGAAAGAGAAGGTGTGAGTGAGAGAGAGAGAGAGAAAAAGCTGTGAGTGAGAGAGAGAGAAAGAGAAGCTGTGAGTGAGAGAGAGAGAAAGAGAAGCTGTGAGTGAGAGAGAGAGAGAGTGAGAGAAAGAGAGAGAAGCTGTGAGTGAGAGAGAGAGGGGGGAGAAGCTGTGAGTGAGAGAGAGAGAGGGAGAGAAGCTGTGAGTGAGAGAGAGAGACAGTGAAAGAGAAGCTGTGAGTGAGAGAGTGAGTGAGTGAGAGAGAGAAGCTGTGAGTGAGAGAGAGAGAGGGAGGGAGGGAGAGAAGCTGTGAATGAGAGAGAAAGAGAAGCTGTGAGTGAGAGAGAGATAAAGAGAAGCTGTGAGTGAGAGAGAGAGAGAAAGAGAAGCTGTGCATGTGAGAGAAAGTGAGAGAAAGAGAAGCTGTGAGTGTGAGAGAGAGTGAAAGAAAGAGATGCTGTGAGTTTGTGTGTGAGAGAAAGATAAGCTGTGAGTGAGGGATAGAGAGAGAAGCTGTGAGTGAGAGAGAGAGAAAGAGAAGCTGTGAGTGAGAGAGAGAGAAAGAGAAGCTGTGTGTGAGCGAGAGAATGAGAAGCTGTGAGTTAGAGAGAGAGAGAAAGAGAAGCTGTGAGTGAGAGAGAGAGAGAGAAGCTGTGAGTGAGAGAGAGAGCGAGAGAAAGAAGCTGTGATTGTGTGTGAGAGAGAAAGAGAAGCTGTGAGGGAGAGAGAAAGAGAGAGAGAAGATGTCAATCAGAGAGAGAAAGAGAAGCTGTGAGTGAGAGAGAGAGAGAAGCTGTGAGTGTGAGAGAGAGAAAGAGAAGCTGTGTGTGTGTGTGAGAGAGAGAGAAGCTGTGAGTGAGAGTGAGAGACAGAGAGACAGAGAAGCTGTGAGTGAGAGAGAGAAAGAGAAGCTGTGATTGAGAGTGAGAGAGAGAAAGAGAAGCTGTGAGTGAGAGAGAGAGATAGAGAAGATTTGTGTGTTAGAGAGACAGAGAAGTTGTGAGAAAGAGAGAAGCTGTGAGTGAGAGAGAAAGAGAAGCTATGAGTGAGAGAGAGAGTGAGAGGGAAAGCAATGCTCTGAGTGAGAGAGAGGGAGAAAGAGAAGGTGTGAGTGAGAGAGAGAGAGAAAGAGAAGCTGTGATTGAGAGTGAGAGGTAGAGAGAAAGAGAAGCTGTGAGTGAGAGAGAGATATAGATTTGTGTGTGTGAGAGAGAGAAGCTGTGAGAAAGAGAGATGCTGTGAGTGAGAGAGAGAGAAAGAGAAGCTATGAGTGAGAGAGAGAGAGGGAAAGGAATGCTCTGAGAGAGGGAGAAAGAGAAGCTGTGTGAGAGAAAGAGAAGCTGTGAGTGAGAGAGAGAGAGAGAGAGAAGCTGTGAGTGAGAGAGAAACAGCTGTGAGTGAGAGAGAGAGAGAAAGAGAAGCTGTTAGTGAGAGAGAGAAAAAGAGAAGCTGTGTGAGAGAGAGAGAGAGAAAGAGAAGGTGTGAGTGAGAGAGAGAGAAAGAGAAGTTGTGAGTGAGAGAGAGAGAAAAACAGAAGCTGTGAGTGAGAGAGAGAGAGAAGCTGTGAGTGAGTGAGAGAAAGAGAAGCTGTGAGAGAGAGAGAGAGAAAGAGAAACTGTGAGTTAGAGAGAAATAGAAGCTGTGAGTGAGAGAGAAAGAAAGAGAAGCTGTGAGTGAGAGAGAGAAAGAGAAGCTGTGAGTATGAGAGAGAGAAATAGAGAAGCAGTGAGTGAGAGAGAGAGAATTAGAAGCTGTGAGTGTGAGAGAGAGAAGCTGTGAGTGAGAGAGAGAGAGAAAGAGAAGCTGTGAGTGAGAGAGAGAGAAAGAGAGTCTGAGAAAGAGAGAGTGAAAGAGAAGATGTGAGTGAGAGAGAGAGAGAGAGAAGCTGTGAGTGAGAGAGAGAGAAAGAGAAGCTGTGAGTGAGGGAGAAACAGAAGCTGTGAGTGAGAGAGAGAAAGAGAAGGTGTGAGTGAGAGAGAGAGAAAGAGAAGGTGTGAGTGAGAGAGAGGGAGAAAGAGAAGTTGTGAGTGACAGAGAGAAAGAGAAGCTGTGAGTGAGAGAAAGAGAGAGAGAAAGAGAAGCTGTGAGTGAGAGAAAGAGAAGCTGTGAGTGAGAGAGAGAGAGAGAAAGAGAAGCTGTGAGTGAGAGAGAGAGAAAGAGAGTCTGAGAAAGAGAGAGAGAAAGAGAAGATGTGAGTGAGTGAGAGAGAGAGAAGCTGTGAGTGAGAGAGAGAGAAAGAGAAGGTGTGAATGAGAGAGAGGGAGAAAGAGAAGTTGTGAGTGACAGAGAGAAAGAGAAGCTGTGAGTGAGAGAAAGAGAGAGAGAAAGAGAAGCTGTGAGTGAGAGAAAGAGAAAGACTGTGTGAGAAAGAGAGAGTGAAAGAGAAGCTGTGAGTGAGAGAGAGAGAGAGAAGCTGTGAGAGAGAGAGAAGCTGTGAGTGAGAGAGAGAAAGAGAAGCTGTGAGTGAGAGAGAGAGAAAGAGAAGGTGTGAGTGAGAGAGAGAGAGAGAAAGAGAAGCTGAGAGTGAGAGAGAAAGAGAAGCTGTGAGTGAGAGAGAGAGAGAGAAAGAGAAGCTGTGAGTGAGAGAGAGAGAAAGACTGTGTGAGAAAGAGAGAGTGAAAGAGAAGCTGTGAGTGAGAGAGAGAGAGAGAAGCTGTGAGTGAGAGAGAGAAGCTGTGAGTGAGAGAGAGAGAGAAAGAGAAGCTGTGAGTGAGAGAGAAAGAGAAGCTGTGAGTGAGAGAGAGAGAAAAAGAGTCTGAGAAAGAGAGAGTGAAAGAGAAGATGTGAGTGAGTGAGAGAGAG
The DNA here is from genome assembly GCA_035047345.1 of Bradypodion ventrale. Lineage (NCBI taxonomy): Eukaryota > Metazoa > Chordata > Lepidosauria > Squamata > Chamaeleonidae > Bradypodion > Bradypodion ventrale. The sequence continues at coordinate 113,102,845 of JAWDJE010000005.1, read as the reverse complement.
AAGCTGTGAGTGAGAGAGAGAGAAGCTGTGAGTGAGAGAGAGAAAGAGAAGCTGTGAGTGAGAGAGAGAAAGAGAAGGTGTGAGTGAGAGAGAGAGAAAGAGAGGCTGTGAGTGAGAGAGAGAAAGTGAGAGAAAGATAAGCTGTGAGTGTGAGAGAGAGTGAGAGAAAGAGATGCTGTGAGTGTGTGTGAGAGAGAAAGATAAGCTGTGAGTGAGAGAGAGAGGGAAGCTGTGAGTGAGAGAGAGAGAAAGAGAAGCTGTGAGTGAGAGAGAGAAAGAGAAGCTGTGTGAGAGAGAGAGACAGAAAGAGAAGCTGTGAGTGAGAGAGAGAGAGAGGGAAAGCAATGTGAGAGAGAAAGAGAAGCTGTGAGTGAGAGAGAGAGAAAAAGAGAAGCTGTGTGTGAGAGAGAGAAGCTGTGAGAAAGAGAGAAGTTGTGAGTGAGAGAGAGAGAAAGAGAAGCTATGAGTGAGAGAGAGAGAGGGAAAGCAATGCTCTGAGTGAGAGAGAGGGAGAAAGAGAAGCTATGAGAGAGAAAGAAGCTTTGAGTGAGAGAGAGAAGCTTTGAGTGAGAGAGAGGAAGAGAAGCTGAGAGGGAGAGAGAGAATGAGAAGCTGTGAGTTAGAGAGTGAGAGAGAAGCTGTGAGTGAGAGAGAGAAAGGGAAGCTGTGAGTGAGAGAGAGAGAGAGAAGCTGTGAGTGAGAGAGAGAAAAAAGAAGCTCTGAGTGAGAGAGAGAAAGAGAGAAGCTGTGTGTGTGTGAGAGAGAAAGAAGCTATGATTGTGTGTGAGAGAGAAAGAGAATCTGTGAGTGAGAGAGAGAGAGAGAAGCTAAGAGTGAAAGAGAAAGAGAGAGAGAAGATGTCAATGAGAGAGAGAGAGAAAGAGAAGCTGTGTGTGTGTGTGTGTGAGAGAAGCTGTGTGTGTGTGAGAGAGAGAGAAGCTGTGAGTGAGAGAGAGAAAAAGAGAAAAAGAGAAGCTGTGAGTGAGAGAGAGAGAGAGAAGCTTTTGCGTGTGAGAGAAAGTGAGAGAAAGAGAAGCTGTGAGTGTGAGAGAGATTGAGAGAAAGAGATGCTGTGAGTGTGTGTGAGAGAGAAAGGTAAGCTGTGAGTGAGAGAGAGAGAGAGAACCTGTGAGTGAGAGAGAGAGAAAGAGAAGCTGTGAGTGAAAGAGAGAGAAAGAGAAGCTGTGTGTGTGTGAGAGAGAAGGAGAAGCTGTGAGTGAGAGAGAGTGAGTGAGAGAGAGAGAGAAGCTGTGAGTGCGAGAGAGAGGGAGAGAAGCTGTGACTGAGAGAGAGAGAGAAAGAGAAGCTGTGATTGAGAGTGAGAGACAGAGAGAAAGAGAAGGTGTGAGTGAGAGAGAGAGAGAGAAAAAGCTGTGAGTGAGAGAGAGAGAAAGAGAAGCTGTGAGTGAGAGAGAAAGAAAGAGAAGCTGTGAGTGAGAGAGAGAGAGTGAGAGAAAGAGAGAGAAGCTGTGAGTGAGAGAGAGAGGGGGGAGAAGCTGTGAGTGAGAGAGAGAAAGGGAGAGAAGCTGTGAGTGAGAGAGAGAGACAGAGTGAAAGAGAAGCTGTGAGTGAGAGAGTGAGTGAGAGAGAGAGAGAAGCTGTGAGTGAGAGAGAGAGAGGGAGGGAGGGAGAGAAGCTGTGAATGAGAGAGAAAGAGAAGCTGTGAGTGAGAGAGAGATAAAGAGAAGCTGTGAGTGAGAGAGAGAGAGAAAGAGAAGCTGTGCATGTGAGAGAAAGTGAGAGAAAGAGAAGCTGTGAGTGTGAGAGAGAGTGAAAGAAAGAGATGCTGTGAGTGTGTGTGAGAGAGAAAGATAAGCTGTGAGTGAGAGATAGAGAGAGAAGCTGTGAGTGAGAGAGAGAGAAAGAGAAGCTGTGAGTGAGAGAGAGAGAAAGAGAAGCTGTGTGTGAGCGAGAGAATGAGAAGCTGTGAGTTAGAGAGAGAGAGAAAGAGAAGCTGTGAGTGAGAGAGAGAGAGAAGCTGTGAGTGAGAGAGAGAGCGAGAGAAAGAAGCTATGATTGTGTGTGAGAGAGAAAGAGAAGCTGTGAGTGAGAGAGAAAGAGAGAGAGAAGATGTCAATCAGAGAGAGAAAGAGAAGCTGTGAGTGAGAGAGAGAGAGAAGCTGTGAGTGAGAGAGAGAGAAAGAGAAGCTGTGTGTGTGTGTGTGAGAGAGAGAGAAGCTGTGAGTGAGAGTGAGAGACAGAGAGACAGAGAAGCTGTGAGTGAGAGAGAGAAAGAGAAGCTGTGATTGAGAGTGAGAGAGAGAAAGAGAAGCTGTGAGTGAGAGAGAGAGATAGAGAAGATTTGTGTGTTAGAGAGACAGAGAAGTTGTGAGAAAGAGAGAAGCTGTGAGTGAGAGAGAAAGAGAAGCTATGAGTGAGAGAGAGAGTGAGAGGGAAAGCAATGCTCTGAGTGAGAGAGAGGGAGAAAGAGAAGGTGTGAGTGAGAGAGAGAGAGAAAGAGAAGCTGTGATTGAGAGTGAGAGGTAGAGAGAAAGAGAAGCTGTGAGTGAGAGAGAGATATAGATTTGTGTGTGTGAGAGAGAGAAGCTGTGAGAAAGAGAGATGCTGTGAGTGAGAGAGAGAGAAAGAGAAGCTATGAGCGAGAGAGAGAGAGAGGGAAAGGAATGCTCTGAGAGAGGGAGAAAGAGAAGCTGTGTGAGAGAAAGAGAAGCTGTGAGTGAGAGAGAGAGAGAGAGAGAGAGAGAAGCTGTGAGTGAGAGAGAAACAGCTGTGAGTGAGAGAGAGAGAGAAAGAGAAGCTGTTAGTGAGAGAGAGAAAAAGAGAAGCTGTGAGAGAGAGAGAGAGAAAGAGAAGGTGTGAGTGAGAGAGAGAGAAAGAGAAGTTGTGAGTGAGAGAGAGAGAGAAACAGAAGCTGTGAGTGAGAGAGAGAGAGAAGCTGTGAGTGAGTGAGAGAAAGAGAAGCTGTGAGAGAGAGAGAGAGAAAGAGAAACTGTGAGTTAGAGAGAAATAGAAGCTGTGAGTGAGAGAGAAAGAAAGAGAAGCTGTGAGTGAGAGAGAGAAAGAGAAGCTGTGAGTATGAGAGAGAGAAATAGAGAAGCAGTGAGTGAGAGAGAGAGAATTAGAAGCTGTGAGTGTGAGAGAGAGAAGCTGTGAGTGAGAGAGAGAGAGAGAGAAAGATTAGCTGTGAGTGAGAGAGAGAGAAAGAGAGTCTGAGAAAGAGAGAGTGAAAGAGAAGATGTGAGTGAGAGAGAGAGAGAGAGAAGCTGTGAGTGAGAGAGAGAGAAAGAGAAGGTGTGAGTGAGAGAGAGGGAGAAAGAGAAGTTGTGAGTGACAGAGAGAAAGAGAAGCTGTGTGTGAGAGAGAGAGAGAGAAAGAGAAGCTGTGAGTGAGAGAGAGAGAAAGACTGTGTGAGAAAGAGAGAGTGAAAGAGAAGCTGTGAGTGAGAGAGAGAGAGAGAAGCTGTGAGAGAGAGAAGCTGTGAGTGAGAGAGAGAGAAGCTGTGAGTGAGAGAGAGAGAAAGAGAAGGTGTGAGTGAGAGAGAGAGAAAGAGAAGCTGTGAGTGAGAGAGAGAAAGAGAAGCTGTGAGTGAGAGAGAGAGAGAAAGAGAAGCTGTGAGTGAGAGAGAGAGAAAGACTGTGTGAGAAAGAGAGAGTGAAAGAGAAGCTGTGAGTGAGAGAGAGAGAGAGAAGCTGTGAGTGAGAGAGAGAAGCTGTGAGTGAGAGAGAGAGAGAAAGAGAAGCTGTGAGTGAGAGAGAAAGAGAAGCTGTGAGTGAGAGAGAGAGAAAGAGAGTCTGAGAAAGAGAGAGTGAAAGAGAAGATGTGAGTGAGAGAGAGAGAGAGAAGCTGTGAGTGAGAGAGAGAGAAGCTGTGAGTGAGAGAGAGAAAGAGAAGCTGTGAGTGAGAGAGAGAAAGAGAAGGTGTGAGTGAGAGAGAGAGAAAGAGAGGCTGTGAGTGAGAGAGAGAATGTGAGAGAAAGATAAGCTGTGAGTGTGAGAGAGACTGAGAGAAAGAGATGCTGTGAGTGTGTGTGAGAGAGAAAGATATGCTGTGAGTGAGAGAGAGAGAAGCTGTGAGTGAGAGAGAGAGAAAGAGAAGCTGTGAGTGAGAAAGATAAAGAGAAGCTGTGTGAGAGAGAGAGAGACAGAAAGAGAAGCTGTGAGTGAGAGAGAGAGAGGGAAAGCAATGTGTGTGAGAGAGAGAAGGTGTGAGTGAGAGAGAGAAAGAGATGTGAGTGAGAGAGAGAGAATTAGAAGCTGTGAGTTACAGAGAGAGAGAGAGAAGCTGTGAGTGAGTGATAGAGAGAAAGGGAAGCTTTGAGTGAGAGAGAGAGAGAAGCTGGGAGTGAGAGAGAGAGAAGCTGTGAGTGAGAGAGAGAGAGAAAGAAGCTGTGATTGTGTGTGAGAGAGAAAGAGAATCTGTGAGTGAGAGAGAGAGAAAGAGAAGCTGTGAGTGAGAGAGAGAGAAAGAGAAGCTGTGAGTGAGAGAGAACGAGAAGCTTTGTGTATGTGTGTGTGAGAGAGAAGCTGTGAGTGAGGGAGAGAACGGGAAGCTGTGTGTGAGAGAGAGAGAGAGAAAGAGAAGCTGTGAGTGAGAGAGAGAAAAAGAGAAGCTGTGAGTGAGAGAGAGAGAAAAAGAGAAGCTGTGCATGTGAGAGAAAGTGAGAGAAAGATAAGCTGTGAGTGTGAGAGAGAGTGAGAGAAAGAGATGCTGTGAGTATGTGAGAGAGAGAAATATAAGCTGTGAGTGAGAGAGAGAGAGAGAAGCTGTGAGTGAGAGAGAGAAAGAGAAGCTGTGAGTGAGAGAGAGAAAAAGAGAAGCTGTGAGTGAGTGAGAGAGAGATAAAGAGAAGCTGTGAGTGAGTGAGTGAGAGAGAAAGAGAAGCTGTGAGTGAGAGAGAAAGAGAGAGAGAAGATGTCAATGAGAGAGAGAGAAAGAGAAGCTGTGAGTGAGTGAGAGAGAGAGATAAAGAGAAGCTGTGAGTGAGTGAGTGAGAGAGAAAGAGAAGCTGTGAGTGAGAGAGAAAGAGAGAGAGAAGATGTCAATGAGAGAGAGAGAAAGAGAAGCTGTGAGTGTGAGAGAGAGACAAAGAGGAGCTGTGAGTGAGAGATAGAGAAGGGGAAGCTGTGAGTGTGAGAGAGAAAGAGAGAAAGAGAAGCTCTGAGAGAGAGAGAAAAAGAGAAGCTGTGTGTGAGAGAGAGAAGCTGTGAGAAAGAGAGAAGCTGTGAGTGTGAGAGAGAGAAAGAGAAGCTATGAGAGAGAGAGAGAGGGAAAGCAATGCTCTGAGTGAGAGAGAGGGAGAAAGAAAGAGAAGCTATGAGAGAGAGAGAGAGAAGCTTTGAGTGAGAGAGAGAAGCTTTGTGTGAGAGAGAGGAAGAGAAGCTGAGAGGGAGAGAGAGAATGAGAAGCTGTGAGTTAGAGAGTGAGAGAGAAGCTGTGAGTGAGAGAGAGAAAGGGAAGCTGTGAGTGAGAGAGAGAGAGAGAAGCTGTGAGTGAGAGAGAGAAAAAAGAAGCTCTGAGTGAGAGAGAGAAAGAGAGAAGCTGTGTGTGTGTGAGAGAGAAAGAAGCTATGATTGTGTGTGAGAGAGAAAGAGAATCTGTGAGTGAGAGAGAGAGAAAGAGAAGCTAAGAGTGAAAGAGAAAGAGAGAGAGAAGATGTCAATGAGAGAGAGAGAGAGAAAGAGAAGCTGTGTGTGTGTGTGAGAGAGAGAAGCTGTGTGTGTGTGAGAGAGAGAGAAGCTGTGAGTGAGAAAGAGAAAAAGAGAAGCTGTGAGTGAGAGAGAGAGAGAAGCTTTTGCGTGTGAGAGAAAGTGAGAGAAAGAGAAGCTGTGAGTGTGAGAGAGAGTGAGAGAAAGAGATGCTGTGAGTGTGTGTGAGAGAGAAAGGTAAGCTGTGAGTGAGTGAGAGAGAAAGAGAAGCTGTGAGTGAAAGAGAGAGAAAGAGAAGCTGTGTGTGTGTGAGAGAGAAGGAGAAGCTGTGAGTGAGAGAGAGTGAGTGAGTGAGAGAGAGAAGCTGTGAGTGCGAGAGAGAGGGAGAGAAGCTGTGACTGAGAGAGAGAGAGAAAGAGAAGCTGTGATTGAGAGTGAGAGACAGAGAGAAAGAGAAGGTGTGAGTGAGAGAGAGAGAGAGAGAAAAAGCTGTGAGTGAGAGAGAGAGAAAGAGAAGCTGTGAGTGAGAGAGAGAGAAAGAGAAGTTGTGAGTGAGAGAGAGAGAGTGAGAGAAAGAGAGAGAAGCTGTGAGTGAGAGAGAGAGGGGGGAGAAGCTGTGAGTGAGAGAGTGAGTGAGTGAGAGAGAGAAGCTGTGAGTGAGAGAGAGAGAGGGAGGGAGGGAGAGAAGCTGTGAATGAGAGAGAAAGAGAAGCTGTGAGTGAGAGAGAAAAAAAGAGAAGCTGTGAGTGAGTGAGAGAGAGAAAGAGAAGCTGTGCATGTGAGAGAAAGTGAGAGAAAGAGAAGCTGTGAGTGTGAGAGAGAGTGAAAGAAAGAGATGCTGTGAGTGTGTGTGAGAGAGAAAGAAAAGCTGTGAGTGAGAGATAGAGAGAGAAGCTGTGAGTGAGAGAGAGAGAAAGAGAAGCTGTGAGTGAGAGAGAGAAAGAGAAGCTGTGTGTGAGCGAGAGAAAGAGAAGCTGTGAGTTAGAGAGAGAGAGAAAGAGAAGCTGTGAGTGAGAGAGAGAGAGAGAGAGAAGCTGTGAGTGAGAGAGAGAGCGAGAGAAAGAAGCTGTGATTGTGTGTGAGAGAGAAAGGGAAGCTGTGAGTGAGAGAGAAAGAGAGAGAGAAGATGTCAATCAGAGAGAGAAAGAGAAGCTGTGAGTGAGAGAGAGAGAGAAGCTGTGAGTGAGAGAGAGAGAAAGAGAAGCTGTGTGTGTGAGAGAGAGAGAGAAGCTGTGAGTGAGAGTGAGAGACAGAGAGACAGAGAAGCTGTGAGTGAGAGAGAGAAAGAGAAGCTGTGATTGAGTGTGAGAGAGAGAAAGAGAAGCTGTGAGTGAGAGAGAGAGAGAGAGAGGGAAAGCAATGTGTGAGAGAGAGAGAAGGTGTGAGTGAGAGAGAGAAAGAGATGTGAGTGAGAGAGAGAGAATTAGAAGCTGTGAGTTACAGAGAGAGAGAGAGAAGCTGTGAGTGAGTGATAGAGAGAAAGGGAAGCTTTGAGTGAGAGAGAGAGAGAAGCTGTGAGTGAGAGAGAGAGAGAAGCTGTGAGTGAGAGAGAGAGAGAAAGAAGCTGTGATTGTGTGTGAGAGAAAGAGAATCTGTGAGTGAGAGAGAGAGAAAGAGAAGCTGTGAGTGAGAGAGAGAGAAAGAGAAGCTGTGAGTGAGAGAGAACGAGAAGCTTTGTGTATGTGTGTGTGAGAGAGAAGCTGTGAGTGAGGGAGAGAATGGGAAGCTGTGAGTGAGAGAGAGAGAGAGAAAGAGAAGCTGTGAGTGAGAGAGAGAAAAAGAGAAGCTGTGAGTGAGAGAGAGAGAAAAAGAGAAGCTGTGCATGTGAGAGAAAGAAAGTGAAGCTGTGAGTGTGTGAGAGAGAGAGAAAGAGAAGCTGTGAGTGTGAGAGAGAGAGAGAAATAGAGAAGCTGTGAGTGAGAGAGAGAGAGAAACAGATGCTGTGAGTGAGAGAGAGAAAGAAAGAGAGAAAGATAAGCTGTGAGTGTGAGAGAGAGTGAGAGAAAGAGATGCTGTGAGTGTGTGTGAGAGAGAAAGATAAGCTGTGAGTGAGAGAGAGAGAGAGAAGCTGTGAGTGAGAGAGAGAAAGAGAAGCTGTGAGTGAGAGAGAGAGAAAGAGAAGCTGTGAGTGAGTGAGAGAGAGAGATAAAGAGAAGCTGTGAGTGAGTGAGTGAGAGAGAAAGAGAAGCTGTGAGTGAGAGAGAAAGAGAGAGAGAAGATGTCAATGAGAGAGAGAGAAAGAGAAGCTGTGAGTGTGTGAGAGAGACAAAGAGGAGCTGTGAGTGAGAGAGAGAGAAGGGGAAGCTGTGAGTGTGAGAGAGAAAGAGAGAGAAAGAGAAGCTGTGAGTGAGAGAGAGAGAAAAAGAGAAGCTGTGTGTGAGAGAGAGAAGCTGTGAGAAAGAGAGAAGCTGTGAGTGAGAGAGAGAGAAAGAGAAGCTATGAGTGAGAGAGAGAGAGGGAAAGCAATGCTCTGAGTGAGAGAGAGGGAGAAAGAGAAGCTATGAGAGAGAAAGAAGCTTTGAGTGAGAGAGAGAAGCTTTGAGTGAGAGAGAGGAAGAAAAGCTGAGAGGGAGAGAGAGAATGAGAAGCTGTGAGTTAGAGAGTGAGAGAGAAGCTGTGAGTGAGAGAGAGAAAGGGAAGCTGTGAGTGAGAGAGAGAGAGAGAAGCTGTGAGTGAGAGAGAGAAAAAAGAAGCTCGGAGTGAGAGAGAGAAAGAGAGAAGCTGTGTGTGTGTGAGAGAGAAAGAAGCTATGATTGTGTGTGTGAGAGAAAGAGAATCTGTGAGTGAGTGAGAGAGAGAGAGAAGCTAAGAGTGAAAGAGAAAGAGAGAGAGAAGATGTCAATGAGAGAGAGAGAGAAAGAGAAGCTGTGTGTGTGTGTGAGAGAGAGAAGCTGTGTGTGTGAGAGAGAGAGAGAAGCTGTGAGTGAGAGAGAGAAAAAGAGAAAAAGAGAAGCTGTGAGTGAGAGAGAGAGAGAAGCTTTTGCGTGTGAGAGAAAGTGAGAGAAAGAGAAGCTGTGAGTGTGAGAGAGAGTGAGAGAAAGAGATGCTGTGAGTGTGTGTGAGAGAGAAAGGTAAGCTGTGAGTGAGAGAGAGAGAGAGAACCTGTGAGTGAGAGAGAGAGAAAGAGAAGCTGTGAGTGAAAGAGAGAGAAAGAGAAGCTGTGTGTGTGTGAGAGAGAAGGAGAAGCTGTGAGTGAGAGAGAGTGAGTGAGAGAGAGAGAGAAGCTGTGAGTGCGAGAGAGAGGGAGAGAAGCTGTGACTGAGAGAGAGAGAGAGAAAGAGAAGCTGTGATTGAGAGTGAGAGACAGAGAGAAAGAGAAGGTGTGAGTGAGAGAGAGAGAGAGAAAAAGCTGTGAGTGAGAGAGAGAGAAAGAGAAGCTGTGAGTGAGAGAGAGAGAAAGAGAAGCTGTGAGTGAGAGAGAGAGAGAGTGAGAGAAAGAGAGAGAAGCTGTGAGTGAGAGAGAGAGGGGGGAGAAGCTGTGAGTGAGAGAGAGAGAGGGAGAGAAGCTGTGAGTGAGAGAGAGAGACAGTGAAAGAGAAGCTGTGAGTGAGAGAGTGAGTGAGTGAGAGAGAGAAGCTGTGAGTGAGAGAGAGAGAGGGAGGGAGGGAGAGAAGCTGTGAATGAGAGAGAAAGAGAAGCTGTGAGTGAGAGAGAGATAAAGAGAAGCTGTGAGTGAGAGAGAGAGAGAAAGAGAAGCTGTGCATGTGAGAGAAAGTGAGAGAAAGAGAAGCTGTGAGTGTGAGAGAGAGTGAAAGAAAGAGATGCTGTGAGTGTGTGTGAGAGAGAAAGATAAGCTGTGAGTGAGAGATAGAGAGAGAAGCTGTGAGTGAGAGAGAGAGAAAGAGAAGCTGTGAGTGAGAGAGAGAGAAAGAGAAGCTGTGTGTGAGCGAGAGAATGAGAAGCTGTGAGTTAGAGAGAGAGAGAAAGAGAAGCTGTGAGTGAGAGAGAGAGAGAGAAGCTGTGAGTGAGAGAGAGAGCGAGAGAAAGAAGCTATGATTGTGTGTGAGAGAGAAAGAGAAGCTGTGAGTGAGAGAGAAAGAGAGAGAGAAGATGTCAATCAGAGAGAGAAAGAGAAGCTGTGAGTGAGAGAGAGAGAGAAGCTGTGAGTGAGAGAGAGAGAAAGAGAAGCTGTGTGTTTGTGTGTGAGAGAGAGAGAAGCTGTGAGTGAGAGTGAGAGACAGAGAGACAGAGAAGCTGTGAGTGAGAGAGAGAAAGAGAAGCTGTGATTGAGAGTGAGAGAGAGAAAGAGAAGCTGTGAGTGAGAGAGAGAGATAGAGAAGATTTGTGTGTTAGAGAGACAGAGAAGTTGTGAGAAAGAGAGAAGCTGTGAGTGAGAGAGAAAGAGAAGCTATGAGTGAGAGAGAGAGTGAGAGGGAAAGCAATGCTCTGAGTGAGAGAGAGGGAGAAAGAGAAGGTGTGAGTGAGAGAGAGAGAGAAAGAGAAGCTGTGATTGAGAGTGAGAGGTAGAGAGAAAGAGAAGCTGTGAGTGAGAGAGAGATATAGATTTGTGTGTGAGAGAGAGAGAAGCTGTGAGAAAGAGAGATGCTGTGAGTGAGAGAGAGAGAAAGAGAAGCTATGAGCGAGAGAGAGAGAGAGGGAAAGGAATGCTCTGAGAGAGGGAGAAAGAGAAGCTGTGTGAGAGAAAGAGAAGCTGTGAGTGAGAGAGAGAGAGAGAGAGAGAAGCTGTGAGTGAGAGAGAAACAGCTGTGAGTGAGAGAGAGAGAGAAAGAGAAGCTGTTAGTGAGAGAGAGAAAAAGAGAAGCTGTGAGAGAGAGAGAGAGAAAGAGAAGGTGTGAGTGAGAGAGAGAGAAAGAGAAGTTGTGAGTGAGAGAGAGAGAGAAACAGAAGCTGTGAGTGAGAGAGAGAGAGAAGCTGTGAGTGAGTGAGAGAAAGAGAAGCTGTGAGAGAGAGAGAGAGAAAGAGAAACTGTGAGTTAGAGAGAAATAGAAGCTGTGAGTGAGAGAGAAAGAAAGAGAAGCTGTGAGTGAGAGAGAGAAAGAGAAGCTGTGAGTATGAGAGAGAGAAATAGAGAAGCAGTGAGTGAGAGAGAGAGAATTCGAAGCTGTGAGTGTGAGAGAGAGAAGCTGTGAGTGAGAGAGAGAGAGAGAGAAAGATTAGCTGTGAGTGAGAGAGAGAGAAAGAGAGTCTGAGAAAGAGAGAGTGAAAGAGAAGATGTGAGTGAGAGAGAGAGAGAGAGAAGCTGTGAGTGAGAGAGAGAGAAAGAGAAGGTGTGAGTGAGAGAGAGGGAGAAAGAGAAGTTGTGAGTGACAGAGAGAAAGAGAAGCTGTGTGTGAGAGAGAGAGAGAGAAAGAGAAGCTGTGAGTGAGAGAGAGAGAAAGACTGTGTGAGAAAGAGAGAGTGAAAGAGAAGCTGTGAGTGAGAGAGAGAGAGAAGCTGTGAGAGAGAGAGAAGCTGTGAGTGAGAGAGAGAGAAGCTGTGAGTGAGAGAGAGAGAAAGAGAAGGTGTGAGTGAGAGAGAGAGAGAGAGAGAGAGAAAGAGAAGCTGTGAGTGAGAGAGAGAAAGAGAAGCTGTGAGTGAGAGAGAGAGAGAAAGAGAAGCTGTGAGTGAGAGAGAGAGAAAGACTGTGTGAGAAAGAGAGAGTGAAAGAGAAGCTGTGAGTGAGAGAGAGAGAGAGAAGCTGTGAGTGAGAGAGAGAAGCTGTGAGTGAGAGAGAGAGAGAAAGAGAAGCTGTGAGTGAGAGAGAAAGAGAAGCTGTGAGTGAGAGAGAGAGAAAGAGAGTCTGAGAGAGAGAGTGAAAGAGAAGATGTGAGTGAGAGAGAGAGAGAGAAGCTGTGAGTGAGAGAGAGAGAAGCTGTGAGTGAGAGAGAGAAAGAGAAGCTGTGAGTGAGAGAGAGAAAGAGAAGGTGTGAGTGAGAGAGAGAGAAAGAGAGGCTGTGAGTGAGAGAGAGAATGTGAGAGAAAGATAAGCTGTGAGTGTGAGAGAGAGTGAGAGAAAGAGATGCTGTGAGTGTGTGTGAGAGAGAAAGATATGCTGTGAGTGAGAGAGAGAGAAGCTGTGAGTGAGAGAGAGAGAAAGAGAAGCTGTGAGTGAGAAAGATAAAGAGAAGCTGTGTGAGAGAGAGAGACAGAAAGAGAAGCTGTGAGTGAGAGAGAGAGAGGGAAAGCAATGTGAGAGAGAGAGAGAAGGTGTGAGTGAGAGAGAGAAAGAGATGTGAGTGAGAGAGAGAGAGAATGAGAAGCTGTGAGTTACAGAGAGAGAGAGAAGCTGTGAGTGAGTGATAGAGAGAAAGGGAAGCTTTGAGTGAGAGAGAGAGAGAAGCTGTGAGTGAGAGAGAGAGAGAAGCTGTGAGTGAGAGAGAGAGAGAAAGAAGCTGTGATTGTGTGTGAGAGAGAAAGAGAATCTGTGAGTGAGAAAGAGAGAAAGAGAAGCTGTGAGTGAGAGAGAGAGAAAGAGAAGCTGTGAGTGAGAGAGATCGAGAAGCTTTGTGTATGTGTGTGTGAGAGAGAAGCTGTGAGTGAAGGAGAGAAACTGAAGCTGTGAGTGAGAGAGAGAGAGAGAGAGAGAGAGAAAGAGAACCTGTGAGTGAGAGAGAGAAAAAGAGAAGCTGTGAGTGAGAGAGAGAGAAAAAGAGAAGCTGTGCATGTGAGAGAAAGTGAGAGAAAGATAAGCTGTGAGTGTGAGAGGGAGAGAGAGAATGAGAAGCTGTGAGTTAGAGAGTGAGAGAGAAGCTGTGAGTGAGAGAGAGAAAGGGAAGCTGTGAGTGAGAGAGAGAGAGAGAAGCTGTGAGTGAGAGAGAGAAAAAAGAAGCTCTGAGTGAGAGAGAGAAAGAGAGAAGCTGTGTGTGTGAGAGAGAAAGAAGCTATGATTGTGTGTGAGAGAGAAAGAGAATCTGTGAGTGAGAGAGAGAGAGAAAGAGAAGCTAAGAGTGAAAGAGAAAGAGAGAAGATGTCAATGAGAGAGAGGGAGAAAGAGAAGCTGTGTGTGTGTGTGAGAGAGAAGCTGTGTGTGTGTGAGAGAGAGAGAAGCTGTGAGTGAGAGAGAGAAAAAGAGAAAAAGAGAAGCTGTGAGTGAGAGAGAGAGAGAGAAGCTTTTGCATGTGAGAGAAAGTGAGAGAAAGAGAAGCTGTGAGTGTGTGTGAGAGAGAGAGAAAGAGATGCTGTGAGTGTGTGTGAGAGAGAAAGGTAAGCTGTGAGTGAGAGAGAGAGAGATCCTGTGAGTGAGAGAGAGAGAAAGAGAAGCTGTGAGTGAAAGAGAGAGAAAGAGAAGCTGTGTGTGTGAGAGAGAGAAGGAGAAGCTGTGAGTGAGAGAGAGAGAGTGAGAGAGAGAGAGAAGCTGTGAGTGCGAGAGAGAGGGAGAGAAGCTGTGACTGAGAGAGAGAGAGAAAGAGAAGCTGTGATTGAGAGTGAGAGACAGAGAAAGAGAAGGTGTGAGTGAGAGAGAGAGAGAAAAAGCTGTGAGTGAGAGAGAGAGAAAGAGAAGCTGTGAGTGAGAGAGAGAGAAAGAGAAGCTGTGAGTGAGAGAGAGAGAGTGAGAGAAAGAGAGAGAAGCTTGAGTGAGAGAGAGAGAGAGGGGGGAGAAGCTGTGAGAGAGAGAGAGAGAGGGAGAGAAGCTGTGAGTGTGTGAGAGAGACAGAGTGAAAGAGAAGCTGTGAGTGAGAGAGTGAGTGAGAGAGAGAGAGAAGCTGTGAGTGAGAGAGAGAGAGGGAGGGAGGGAGAGAAGCTGTGAGTGAGAGAGAAAGAGAAGCTGTGAGTGAGAGAGAGAAAAAGAGAAGCTGTGAGTGAGAGAGAGAGAGAAAGAGAAGCTGTGCATGTGAGAGAAAGTGAGAGAAAGAGAAGCTGTGAGTGTGAGAGAGAGTGAAAGGAAGAGATGCTGTGAGTGTGTGTGAGAGAGAAAGATAAGCTGTGAGTGAGAGATAGAGAGAGAAGCTGTGAGTGAGAGAGAGAGAAAGAGAAGCTGTGAGTGAGAGAGAGAGAAAGAGAAGCTGTGTGTGAGCGAGAGAATGAGAAGCTGTGAGTTAGAGAGAGAGAGAAAGAGAAGCTGTGAGTGAGAGAGAGAGAGAGAGAAGCTGTGAGTGAGAGAGCGAGCGAGAGAAAGAAGCTATGATTGTGTATGAGAGAGAAAGAGAAGCTGTGAGTGAGAGAGAAAGAGAGAGAGAAGATGTCAATCAGAGAGAGAAAGAGAAGCTGTGAGTGAGAGAGAGAGAGAAGCTGTGAGTGAGAGAGAGAGAAAGAGAAGCTGTGTGTGTGTGTGAGAGAGAGAGAAGCTGTGAGTGAGAGTGAGAGACAGAGAGACAGAGAAGCTGTGAGTGAGAGAGAGAAAGAGAAGCTGTGATTGAGAGTGAGAGAGAGAAAGAGAAGCTGTGAGTGTGAGAGAGATAGAGAAGATTTGTGTGTTAGAGAGACAGAGAAGTTGTGAGAAAGAGAGAAGCTGTGAGTGAGAGAGAAAGAGAAGCTATGAGTGAGAGAGAGAGTGAGAGGGAAAGCAATGCTCTGAGTGAGAGAGAGGGAGAAAGAGAAGGTGTGAGTGAGAGAGAGAGAGAAAGAGAAGCTGTGATTGAGAGTGAGAGGTAGAGAGAAAGAGAAGCTGTGAGTGAGAGAGAGATATAGATTTGTGTGTGTGAGAGAGAGAAGCTGTGAGAAAGAGAGATGCTGTGAGTGAGAGAGAGAGAAAGAGAAGCTATGAGTGAGAGAGAGAGAGAGGGAAAGGAATGCTCTGAGAGAGGGAGAAAGAGAAGCTGTGTGAGAGAAAGAGAAGCTGTGAGTGAGAGAGAGAGAGAGAGAGAAGCTGTGAGTGAGAGAGAAACAGCTGTGAGTGAGAGAGTGAGAGAAAGAGAAGCTGTTAGTGAGAGAGAGAAAAAGAGAAGCTGTGTGAGAGAGAGAGAGAGAAAGAGAAGGTGTGAGTGAGAGAGAGAGAAAGAGAAGTTGTGAGTGAGAGAGAGAGAAACAGAAGCTGTGAGTGAGAGAGAGAGAGAAGCTGTGACTGAGTGAGAGAAAGAGAAGCTGTGTGAGAGAGAGAAAGAGAAACTGTGAGTTAGAGAGAAATAGAAGCTGTGAGTGAGAGAGAAAGAAAGAGAAGCTGTGAGTGAGAGAGAGAAAGAGAAGCTGTGAGTATGAGAGAGAGAAATAGAGAAGCAGTGAGTGAGAGAGAGAGAATTAGAAGCTGTGAGTGTGAGAGAGAGAAGCTGTGAGAGAGAGAGAGAGAGAAAGAGAAGCTGTGAGTGAGTGAGAGAGAAAGAGAGTCTGAGAAAGAGAGAGTGAAAGAGAAGATGTGAGTGAGGGAGAGAAGCTGTGAGTGAGAGAGAGAGAAAGAGAAGGTGTGAGTGAGAGAGAGGGAGAAAGAGAAGTTGTGAGTGACAGAGAGAAAGAGAAGCTGTGAGTGAGAGAGAGAGAGAGAAAGAGAAGCTGTGAGTGAGAGAGAGAGAAAGACTGTGTGAGAAAGAGAGAGTGAAAGAGAAGCTGTGAGTGAGAGAGAGAGAGAAGCTGTGAGAGAGAGAAGCTGTGAGTGAGAGAGAGAGAAGCTGTGAGTGAGAGAGAGAGAAAGAGAAGGTGTGAGTGAGAGAGAGAGAGAGAGAAAGAGAAGCTGTGAGTGAGAGAGAGAAAGAGAAGCTGTGAGTGAGAGAGAGAGAGAGAAAGAGAAGCTGTGAGTGAGAGAGAGATAAAGACTGTGTGAGAAAGAGAGAGTGAAAGAGAAGCTGTGAGTGAGAGAGAGAGAGAGAAGCTGTGAGTGAGAGAGAGAAGCTGTGAGTGAGAGAGAGTGAGAAAGAGAAGCTGTGAGTGAGAGAGAAAGAGAAGCTGTGAGTGAGAGAGAGAGAAAGAGAGTCTGAGAAAGAGAGAGTGAAAGAGAAGATGTGAGTTAGAGAGAGAGAGAGAAGCTGTGAGTGAGAGAGAGAGAAGCTGTGAGTGAGAGAGAGAAAGAGAAGCTGTGAGTGAGAGAGAGAAAGAGAAGGTGTGAGTGAGAGAGAGAGAAAGAGAGGCTGTGAGTGAGAGAGAGAATGTGAGAGAAAGATAAGCTGTGAGTGTGAGAGAGAGTGAGAGAAAGAGATGCTGTGAGTGTGTGTGAGAGAGAAAGATAAGCTGTGAGTGAGAGAGAGAGAGAAGCTGTGAGTGAGAGAGAGAGAAAGAGAAGCTGTGTGAGAGAGAGAGACAGAAAGAGAAGCTGTGAGTGAGAGAGTGAGAGGGAAAGCAATGTGAGAGAGAGAGAGAAGGTGTGAGTGAGAGAGAGAAAGAGATGTGAGTGAGAGAGAGAGAATGAGAAGCTGTGAGTTACAGAGAGAGAGAGAGAAGCTGTGAGTGAGTGATAGAGAGAAAGGGAAGCTTTGAGTGAGAGAGAGAGAAGCTGTGAGTGAGAGAGAGAGAGAAGCTGTGAGTGAGAGAGAGAGAGAAAGAAGCTGTGATTGTGTGTGAGAGAGAAAGAGAATCTGTGAGTGAGAGAGAGAGAAAGAGAAGCTGTGAGTGAGAGAGAGAGAAAGAGAAGCTGTGAGTGAGAGAGATCGAGAAGCTTTGTGTATGTGTGTGTGAGAGAGAAGCTGTGAGTGAGGGAGAGAAACTGAAGCTGTGAGTGAGAGAGAGAGAGAGAGAAAGAGAACCTGTGAGAGAGAGAGAAAAAGAGAAGCTGTGAGTGAGAGAGAGAGAGAGAGAAAGAGAAGCTGTGAGTGAGAGAGAGAAAATGAGAAGCTGTGAGTTAGAGAGTGAGAGAGAAGCTGTGAGTGAGAGAGAGAAAGGGAAGCTGTGAGTGAGAGAGAGAGAGAGAAGCTGTGAGTGAGAGAGAGAAAAAAGAAGCTCTGAGTGAGAGAGAGAAAGAGAGAAGCTGTGTGTGTGAGAGAGAAAGAAGCTATGATTGTGTGTGAGAGAGAAAGAGAATCTGTGAGTGAGAGAGAGAGAAAGAGAAGCTAAGAGTGAAAGAGAAAGAGAGAGAGAAGATGTCAATGAGAGAGAGAGAGAAAGAGAAGCTGTGTGTGTGTGTGAGAGAGAGAAGCTGTGTGTGTGTGAGAGGGAGAGAAGCTGTGACTGAGAGAGAGAGAAAGAGAAGCTGTGATTGAGAGTGAGAGACAGAGAGAAAGAGAAGGTGTGAGTGAGAGAGAGAGAGAGAAAAAGCTGTGAGTGAGAGAGAGAGAGAAAGAGAAGCTGTGAGTGAGAGAGAGAGAAAGAGAAGCTGTGAGTGAGAGAGAGAGAGAGTGAGAGAAAGAGAGAGAAGCTGTGAGTGAGAGAGAGAGGGGGAGAAGCTGTGAGTGAGAGAGAGAGAGGGAGAGAAGCTGTGAGTGTGAGAGAGAGACAGAGTGAAAGAGAAGCTGTGAGTGAGAGAGTGAGTGAGAGAGAGAGAGAAGCTGTGAGTGAGAGAGAGAGAGGGAGGGAGGGAGAGAAGCTGTGAGTGAGAGAGAGAAAAAGAGAAGCTGTGAGTGAGAGAGAGAGAGAAAGAGAAGCTGTGCATGTGAGAGAAAGTGAGAGAAAGAGAAGCTGTGAGTGTGAGAGAGAGTGAAAGAAAGAGATGCTGTGAGTGTGTGTGAGAGAGAAAGATAAGCTGTGAGTGAGAGATAGAGAGAGAAGCTGTGAGTGAGAGAGAGAGAAAGAGAAGCTGTGAGTGAGAGAGAGAGAAAGAGAAGCTGTGTGTGAGCGAGAGAAAGAGAAGCTGTGAGTTAGAGAGAGAGAAAGAGAGGCAGTGAGTGAGAGAGAGAGAGAGAAGCTGTGAGTGAGAGAGAGAGCGAGAGAAAGAAGCTATGATTGTGTGTGAGAGAGAAAGAGAAGCTGTGAGTGAGAGAGAAAGAGAGAGAGAAGATGTCAATCAGAGAGAGAAAGAGAAGCTGTGAGTGAGAGAGAGAGAGAAGCTGTGAGTGAGAGAGAGAAAGAGAAGCTGTGTGTGTGTGTGTGAGAGAGAGAGAAGCTGTGAGTGAGAGTGAGAGACAGAGAGACAGAGAAGCTGTGAGTGAGAGAGAGAAAGAGAAGCTGTGATTGAGAGTGAGAGAGAGAAAGAGAAGCTGTGAGTGAGAGAGAGAGATAGAGAAGATTTGTGTGTTAGAGAGACAGAGAAGTTGTGAGAAAGAGAGAAGCTGTGAGTGAGAGAGAAAGAGAAGCTATGAGTGAGAGAGAGAGTGAGAGGGAAAGCAATGCTCTGAGTGAGAGAGAGGGAGAAAGAGCTGTGTGAGAGAAAGAGAACCTGTGAGTGAGAGAGAGAGATAAAGAGAAGCTGTGAGTGAGTGAGAGAGAGAGAAGATGTCCATGATAAAGAGAAAGAAAGAGAAGCTGTGAGTGAGAGAGAGAGAAAGAGAAGCTGTGTGTGTGTGAGAGAGAGAGAGAGAAGCTGTGAGTCAGAGTGAGAGACAGAGAGAAAGAGAAGGTGTGAGTGAGAGAGAGAAAGAGAAGCTGTGATTGAGAGTGAGAGGTAGAGAGAAAGAGAAGCTGTTAGTGAGAGAGAGAGATATAGATTTGTGTGTGTGAGAGAGAGAAGCTGTGAGAAAGAGAGATGCTGTGAGTGAGAGAGAGAGAAAGAGAAGCTATGAGTGAGAGAGAGAGAGAGGGAAAGGAATGCTCTGAGAGAGGGAGAAAGAGAAGCTGTGTGAGAGAAAGAGAAGCTGTGAGTGAGAGAGAGAGAGAGAAGCTGTGAGTGAGAGAGAAAGAGAGAGAGATGTCAATGAGAGAGAGAAAGAGAAGCTGTGAGTGAGAGAGAGAGAGAGAGAAGCTGTGAGTGAGAGAGAGAAAAAGAGAAGCTGTGAGTGAGAGAGAGAGAGAGAAAGAAAGAGAAGCTGTGCGTGTGAGAGAAAGTGAGAGAAAGAGAAGGTGTGAGTGTGAGAGAGAGTGAGAGAAAGAGATGCTGTGAGTGTGTGTGAGAGAGAAAGATAAGCTGTGAGTGAGAGAGAGAGAGAGAGAGAAGCTGTGAGTGAGAGAGAGAGAAAGAGAACCTGTGAGTGAGAGAGAGAGAAAGAGAAGTTGTGTGTGTGAGAGAGAGAAATAGAAGCTGAGAGTGTGAGAGAGAGAGTGAGATAGAGGGAGAGAAGCTGTGTGTGTGTGAGAGAGAGAGAGAGAAGCTGTGAGTGAGAGAGAGAAAGGGAAGCTGTGAGTGAGAGAGAGAGAGAGAAAGAGAAGCTGTGAGTGAGAGAGTGAAAAAGAGAAGCAGTGAGTGAGAAAGTGAGAGAAAGAGAAGATGTGAGTGTGAGAGAGAGTGAGAGAAAGAGATGCTGTGAGTGTGTGTGAGAGAGAAAGAGAAGCTGTGAAAGAGAGAGAGAGAGAAGCTGTGAGTGAGAGAGAGAGAGTAGCTGTGAGTGAGAGAGAGAAGCTGTGAGTGAGAGAGAGAGAGAAAGAGAAGCTGTGAGTGAGAGAGAAAGAGAAGCTGTGAGTGAGAGAGAGAGAAAGAGAGTCTGAGAAAGAGAGAGTGAAAGAGAAGATGTGAGTGAGAGAGAGAGAGAGAAGCTGTGAGTGAGAGAGAGAGAAGCTGTGAGTGAGAGAGAGAAAGAGAAGCTGTGAGTGAGAGAGAGAAAGAGAAGGTGTGAGTGAGAGAGAGAGAAAGAGAGGCTGTGAGTGAGAGAGAGAATGTGAGAGAAAGATAAGCTGTGAGTGTGAGAGAGAGTGAGAGAAAGAGATGCTGTGAGTGTGTGTGAGAGAGAAAGATAAGCTGTGAGTGAGAGAGAGAAAGAAGCTGTGAGTGAGAGAGAGAGAAAGAGAAGCTGTGAGTGAGAGAGAGAAAGAGAAGCTGTGTGAGAGAGAGACAGAAAGAGAAGCTGTGAGTGAGAGAGTGAGAGGGAAAGCAATGTGAGAGAGAGAGAGAAGGTGTGAGTGAGAGAGAGAAAGAGATGTGAGTGAGAGAGAGAGAATGAGAAGCTGTGAGTTACAGAGAGAGAGAGAGAAGCTGTGAGTGAGTGATAGAGAGAAAGGGAAGCTTTGAGTGAGAGAGAGAGAAGCTGTGAGTGAGAGAGAGAGAGAAGCTGTGAGTGAGAGAGAGAGAGAAAGAAGCTGTGATTGTGTGTGAGAGAGAAAGAGAATCTGTGAGTGAGAGAGAGAGAAAGAGAAGCTGTGAGTGAGAGAGAGAGAGAGAAAGAGAAGCTGTGAGTGAGAGAGATCGAGAAGCTTTGTGTATGTGTGTGTGAGAGAGAAGCTGTGAGTGAGGGAGAGAAACTGAAGCTGTGAGTGAGAGAGAGAGAGAGAGAAAGAGAACCTGTGAGTGAGAGAGAGAAAAAGAGAAGTGGTGAGTGAGAGAGAGAGAAAAAGAGAAGCTGTGCATGTGAGAGAAAGTGAGAGAAAGATAAGCTGTGAGTGTGAGAGGGAGAGAGAGAATGAGAAGCTGTGAGTTAGAGAGTGAGAGAGAAGCTGTGAGTGAGAGAGAGAAAGGGAAGCTGTGAGTGAGAGAGAGAGAGAGAAGCTGTGAGTGAGAGAGAGAAAAAAGAAGCTCTGAGTGAGAGAGAGAAAGAGAGAAGCTGTGTGTGTGAGAGAGAAAGAAGCTATGATTGTGTGTGAGAGAGAAAGAGAATCTGTGAGTGAGAGAGAGAGAAAGAGAAGCTAAGAGTGAAAGAGAAAGAGAGAGAGAAGATGTCAATGAGAGAGAGAGAGAAAGAGAAGCTGTGTGTGTGTGAGAGAGAGAGAAGCTGTGTGTGTGTGAGAGAGAGAGAAGCTGTGAGTGAGAGAGAGAAAAAGAGAAAAAGAGAAGCTGTGAGTGAGAGAGAGAGAGACAAGCTTTTGCATGTGAGAGAAAGTGAGAGAAAGAGAAGCTGTGAGTGTGAGAGAGAGTGAGAGAAAGAGATGCTGTGAGTGTGTGTGAGAGAGAAAGGTAAGCTGTGAGTGAGAGAGAGAGAGAACCTGTGAGAGAGAGAGAGAGAAAGAGAAGCTGTGAGTGAAAGAGAGAGAAAGAGAAGCTGTGTGTGTGAGAGAGAGAAGGAGAAGCTGTGAGTGAGAGAGAGAGAGTGAGAGAGAGAGAGAAGCTGTGAGTGCGAGAGAGAGGGAGAGAAGCTGTGACTGAGAGAGAGAGAGAAAGAGAAGCTGTGATTGAGAGTGAGAGACAGAGAGAAAGAGAAGGTGTGAGTGAGAGAGAAAGAGAAAAAGCTGTGAGTGAGAGAGATCGAGAAGCTTTGTGTATGTGTGTGTGAGAGAGAAGCTGTGAGTGAGGGAGAGAAACTGAAGCTGTGAGTGAGAGAGAGAGAGAGAGAAAGAGAACCTGTGAGTGAGAGAGAGAAAAAGAGAAGCGGTGAGTGAGAGAGAGAGAAAAAGAGAAGCTGTGCATGTGAGAGAAAGTGAGAGAAAGATAAGCTGTGAGTGTGAGAGGGAGAGAGAGAATGAGAAGCTGTGAGTTAGAGAGTGAGAGAGAAGCTGTGAGTGAGAGAGAGAAAGGGAAGCTGTGAGTGAGAGAGAGAGAGAGAAGCTGTGAGTGAGAGAGAGAAAAAAGAAGCTCTGAGTGAGAGAGAGAAAGAGAGAAGCTGTGTGTGTGAGAGAGAAAGAAGCTATGATTGTGTGTGAGAGAGAAAGAGAATCTGTGAGTGAGAGAGAGAGAAAGAGAAGCTAAGAGTGAAAGAGAAAGAGAGAGAGAAGATGTCAATGAGAGAGAGAGAGAAAGAGAAGCTGTGTGTGTGTGTGAGAGAGAGAGAAGCTGTGTGTGTGTCAGAGAGAGAGAAGCTGTGAGTGAGAGAGAGAAAAAGAGAAAAAGAGAAGCTGTGAGTGAGAGAGAGAGAGACAAGCTTTTGCATGTGAGAGAAAGTGAGAGAAAGAGAAGCTGTGAGTGTGAGAGAGAGTGAGAGAAAGAGATGCTGTGAGTGTGTGTGAGAGAGAAAGGTAAGCTGTGAGTGAGAGAGAGAGAGAACCTGTGAGTGAGAGAGAGAGAAAGAGAAGCTGTGAGTGAAAGAGAGAGAAAGAGAAGCTGTGTGTGTGTGAGAGAGAAGGAGAAGCTGTGAGTGAGAGAGAGAGAGAGAGAGAGAGAGAGAAGCTGTGAGTGCGAGAGAGAGGGAGAGAAGCTGTGACTGAGAGAGAGAGAGAAAGAGAAGCTGTGATTGAGAGTGAGAGACAGAGAGAAAGAGAAGGTGTGAGTGAGAGAGAAAGAGAAAAAGCTGTGAGTGAGAGAGAGAGAAAGAGAAGCTGTGAGTGAGAGAGAGAGAAAGAGAAGCTGTGAGTGAGAGAGAGAGAGTGAGAGAAAGAGAGAGAAGCTGTGAGTGAGAGAGAGGGGGGGGAGAAGCTGTGAGTGAGAGAGAGAGAGAGGGAGAGAAGCTGTGAGTGTGAGAGAGAGACAGAGTGAAAGAGAAGCTGTGAGTGAGAGAGTGAGTGAGAGAGAGAGAGAAGCTGTGAGTGAGAGAGAGAGAGGGAGGGAGGGAGAGAAGCTGTGAATGAGAGAGAAAGAGAAGCTGTGAGTGAGAGAGAGAAAAAGAGAAGCTGTGAGTGAGAGAGAGAGAGAAAGAGAAGCTGTGCATGTGAGAGAAAGTGAGAGAAAGAGAAGCTGTGAGTGTGAGAGAGAGTGAAAGAAAGAGATGCTGTGAGTGTGTGTGAGAGAGAAAGATAAGCTGTGAGTGAGAGATAGAGAGAGAAGCTGTGAGTGAGAGAGAGAGAAAGAGAAGCTGTGAGTGAGAGAGAGAGAAAGAGAAGCTGTGTGTGAGCGAGAGAAAGAGAAGCTGTGAGTTAGAGAGAGAGAGAAAGAGAAGCAGTGAGTGAGAGAGAGAGAGAGAGAGAAGCTGTGAGTGAGAGAGAGAGCGAGAGAAAGAAGCTATGATTGTGTGTGAGAGAGAAAGAGAAGCTGTGAGTGAGAGACAAAGAGAGAGAGAAGATGTCAATCAGAGAGAGAAAGAGAAGCTGTGAGTGAGAGAGAGAGAGAAGCTGTGAGTGAGAGAGAGAGAAAGAGAAGCTGTGTGTGTGTGTGTGAGAGACAAGCTGTGTGTGGTTGAGAGAGAGAGAAGCTGTGAGTGAGAGAGAGAAAAAGAGAAAAGGAGAAGCTGTGAGTGAGAGAGAGAGAGAGAAGCTTTTGCATGTGAGAGAAAGTGAGAGAAAGAGAAGCTGTGAGTGTGAGAGAGAGAGAGAGAAAGAGATGCTGTGAGTATGTGTGAGAGAGAAAGGTAAGCTGTGAGTGAGTGAGAGAGAGAGAACCTGTGAGTGAGAGAGAGAGAAAGAGAAGCTGTGAGTGAAAGAGAGAGAAAGAGAAGCTGTGTGTGTGAGAGAGAGAAGGAGAAGCTGTGAGTGAGAGAGAGAGAGTGAGAGAGAGAGAGAGAAGCTGTGTGTGCGAGAGAGAGGGAGAGAAGCTGTGACTGAGAGAGAGAGAAAGAGAAGCTGTGATTGAGAGTGAGAGACAGAGAGAAAGAGAAGGTGTGAGGGAGAGAGAGAGAGAGAAAAAGCTGTGAGTGAGAGAGAGAGAGAAAGAGAAGCTGTGAGTGAGAGAGAGAGAAAGAGAAGCTGTGAGTGAGAGAGAGAGAGTGAGAGAAAGAGAGAGAAGCTGTGAGTGAGAGAGAGAGGGGGAGAAGCTGTGAGTGAGAGAGAGAGAGGGAGAGAAGCTGTGAGTGTGAGAGAGAGACAGAGTGAAAGAGAAGCTGTGAGTGAGAGAGTGAGTGAGAGAGAGAGAGAAGCTGTGAGTGAGAGAGAGAGAGGGAGGGAGGGAGAGAAGCTGTGAGTGAGAGAGAGAAAAAGAGAAGCTGTGAGTGAGAGAGAGAGAGAAAGAGAAGCTGTGCATGTGAGAGAAAGTGAGAGAAAGAGAAGCTGTGAGTGTGAGAGAGAGTGAAAGAAAGAGATGCTGTGAGTGTGTGTGAGAGAGAAAGATAAGCTGTGAGTGAGAGATAGAGAGAGAAGCTGTGAGTGAGAGAGAGAGAAAGAGAAGCTGTGAGTGAGAGAGAGAGAAAGAGAAGCTGTGTGTGAGCGAGAGAAAGAGAAGCTGTGAGTTAGAGAGAGAGAAAGAGAAGCAGTGAGTGAGAGAGAGAGAGAGAAGCTGTGAGTGAGAGAGAGAGAGTGAGAGAAAGAGAGAGAAGCTGTGAGTGAGAGAGAGAGGGGGGAGAAGCTGTGAGTGAGAGAGAGAGAGGGAGAGAAGCTGTGAGTGTGAGAGAGAGACAGAGTGAAAGAGAAGCTGTGAGTGAGAGAGTGAGTGAGAGAGAGAGAGAAGCTGTGAGTGAGAGAGAGAGAGGGAGGGAGGGAGAGAAGCTGAGAATGAGAGAGAAAGAGAAGCTGTGAGTGAGAGAGAGAAAAAGAGAAGCTGTGAGTGAGAGAGAGAGAGAAAGAGAAGCTGTGCATGTGAGAGAAAGTGAGAGAAAGAGAAGCTGTGAGTGTGAGAGAGAGTGAAAGCAAGAGATGCTGTGAGTGTGTGTGAGAGAGAAAGATAAGCTGTGAGTGAGAGATAGAGAGAGAAGCTGTGAGTGAGAGAGAGAGAAAGAGAAGCTGTGAGTGAGAGAGAGAGAAAGAGAAGCTGTGTGTGAGCGAGAGAAAGAGAAGCTGTGAGTTAGAGAGAGAGAGAAAGAGAAGCAGTGAGAGAGAGAGAGAGAGAGAGAAGCTGTGAGTGAGAGAGAGAGCGAGAGAAAGAAGCTATGATTGTGTGTGAGAGAGAAAGAGAAGCTGTGAGTGAGAGACAAAGAGAGAGAGAAGATGTCAATCAGAGAGAGAAAGAGAAGCTGTGAGTGAGAGAGAGAGAGAAGCTGTGAGTGAGAGAGAAAGAGAAGCTGTGTGTGTGTGTGAGAGAGAGAAGCTGTGTGTGGTTGAGAGAGAGAGAAGCTGTGAGTGAGAGAGAGAAAAAGAGAAAAGGAGAAGCTGTGAGAGAGAGAGAGAGAGAAGCTTTTGCATGTGAGAGAAAGTGAGAGAAAGAGAAGCTGTGAGTGTGAGAGAGAGTGAGAGAAAGAGATGCTGTGAGTATGTGTGAGAGAGAAAGGTAAGCTGTGAGTGAGAGAGAGAGAGAGAACCTGTGAGTGAGAGAGAGAGAAAGAGAAGCTGTGAGTGAAAGAGAGAGAAAGAGAAGCTGTGTGTGTGTGAGAGAGAAGGAGAAGCTGTGAGTGAGAGAGAGAGAGTGAGAGAGAGAGAGAGAGAAGCTGTGAGTGCGAGAGAGAGGGAGAGAAGCTGTGACTGAGAGAGAGAGAAAGAGAAGCTGTGATTGAGAGTGAGAGACAGAGAGAAAGAGAAGGTGTGAGTGAGAGAGAGAGAGAAAAAGCTGTGAGTGAGAGAGAGAGAGAAAGAGAAGCTGTGAGTGAGAGAGAGAGAGAGAGAAGCTGTGAGTGAGAGAGAGAGAGTGAGAGAAAGAGAAAGAGAGAGAAGCTGTGAGTGAGAGAGAGAGGGGGAGAAGCTGTGAGTGAGAGAGAGGGAGAGAAGCTGTGAGTGTGAGAGAGAGACAGAGTGAAAGAGAAGCTGTGAGTGAGAGAGTGAGTGTGAGAGAGAGAGAAGCTGTGAGTGAGAGAGAGAGAGGGAGGGAGGGAGAGAAGCTGTGAGTGAGAGAGAGAAAAAGAGAAGCTGTGAGTGAGAGAGAGAGAGAAAGAGAAGCTGTGCATGTGAGAGAAAGTGAGAGAAAGAGAAGCTGTGAGTGTGAGAGAGAGTGAAAGAAAGAGATGCTGTGAGTGTGTGTGAGAGAGAAAGATAAGCTGTGAGTGAGATAGAGAGAGAAGCTGTGAGTGAGAGAGAGAGAAAGAGAAGCTGTGAGTGAGAGAGAGAGAAAGAGAAGCTGTGTGTGAGCGAGAGAAAGAGAAGCTGTGAGTTAGAGAGAGAGAAAGAGAAGCAGTGAGTGAGAGAGAGAGAGAGAAGCTGTGAGTGAGAGAGAGAGCGAGAGAAAGAAGCTATGATTGTGTGTGAGAGAGAAAGAGAAGCTGTGAGTGAGAGAGAAAGAGAGAGAGAAGATGTCAATCAGAGAGAGAAAGAGAAGCTGTGAGTGAGAGAGAGAGAAGCTGTGAGTGAGAGAGAGAGAAAGAGAAGCTGTGTGTGTGTGTGTGTGAGAGAGAGAAGCTGTGAGTGAGAGTGAGAGACAGAGAGACAGAGAAGCTGTGAGTGAGAGAGAGAAAGAGAAGCTGTGATTGAGAGTGAGAGAGAGAAAGAGAAGCTGTGAGTGAGAGAGAGAGATAGAGAAGATTTGTGTGTTAGAGAGACAGAGAAGTTGTGAGAAAGAGAGAAGCTGTGAGTGAGAGAGAAAGAGAAGCTATGAGTGAGAGAGAGAGTGAGAGGGAAAGCAATGCTCTGAGTGAGAGAGAGGGAGAAAGAGCTGTGTGAGAGAAAGAGAACCTGTGAGTGAGAGAGAGAGATAAAGAGAAGCTGTGAGTGAGTGAGAGAGAGAGAAGATGTCCATGAGAAAGAGAAAGAAAGAGAAGCTGTGAGTGAGAGAGAGAGAAAGAGAAGCTGTGTGTGTGTGTGTGTGAGAGAGAGAAGCTGTGAGTCAGAGTGAGAGACAGAGAGAAAGAGAAGGTGTGATTGAGAGAGATAAAGAGAAGCTGTGATTGAGAGTGAGAGGTAGAGAATAAGAGAAGCTGTTAGTGAGAGAGAGAGATATAGATTTGTGTGTGTGAGAGAGAGAAGCTGTGAGAAAGAGAGATGCTGTGAGTGAGAGAGAGAGAAAGAGAAGCTATGAGTGAGAGAGAGAGAGAGGGAAAGGAATGCTCTGAGAGAGGGAGAAAGAGAAGCTGTGTGAGAGAAAGAGAAGCTGTGAGTGAGAGAGAGAGAGAAAAGCTGTGAGTGAGAGAGAAAGAGAGAGAGATGTCAATGAGAGAGAGAAAGAGAAGCTGTGAGTGAGAGAGAGAGAGAGAAGCTGTGAGTGAGAGAGAGAAGCTGTGAGTGAGAGAGAGAGAGAAAGAGAAGCTGTGAGTGAGAGAGAGAAAGAGAAGCTGTGTGAGAGAGAGAGACAGAAAGAGAAGCTGTGAGTGAGAGAGAGAGAGAGGGAAAGCAATGTGAGAGAGAAAGAGAAGCTGTGAGTGAGAGAGAGAGAAAAAGAGAAGCTGTGTGTGAGAGAGAGAAGCTGTGAGAAAGAGAGAAGTTGTGAGTGAGAGAGAGAGAAAGAGAAGCTGTGATTGAGAGTGAGAGACAGAGAGAAAGAGAAGGTGTGAGTGAGAGAGAGAGAGAAAAAGCTGTGAGTGAGAGAGAGAGAGAAAGAGAAGCTGTGAGTGAGAGAGAGAGAAAGAGAAGCTGTGAGTGAGAGAGAGAGAGTGAGAGAAAGAGAGAGAAGCTGTGAGTGAGAGAGAGAGGGGGAGAAGCTGTGAGTGAGAGAGAGGGAGAGAAGCTGTGAGTGTGAGAGAGAGACAGAGTGAAAGAGAAGCTGTGAGTGAGAGAGTGAGTGAGAGAGAGAGAGAAGCTGTGAGTGAGAGAGAGAGAGGGAGGGAGGGAGAGAAGCTGTGAGTGAGAGAGAGAAAAAGAGAAGCTGTGAGTGAGAGAGAGAGAGAAAGAGAAGCTGTGCATGTGAGAGAAAGTGAGAGAAAGAGAAGCTGTGAGTGTGAGAGAGAGTGAAAGAAAGAGATGCTGTGAGTGTGTGTGAGAGAGAAAGATAAGCTGTGAGTGAGATAGAGAGAGAAGCTGTGAGTGAGAGAGAGAGAAAGAGAAGCTGTGAGTGAGAGAGAGAGAAAGAGAAGCTGTGTGTGAGCGAGAGAAAGAGAAGCTGTGAGTTAGAGAGAGAGAAAGAGAAGCAGTGAGTGAGAGAGAGAGAGAGAAGCTGTGAGTGAGAGAGAGAGCGAGAGAAAGAAGCTATGATTGTGTGTGAGAGAGAAAGAGAAGCTGTGAGTGAGAGAGAAAGAGAGAGAGAAGATGTCAATCAGAGAGAGAAAGAGAAGCTGTGAGTGAGAGAGAGAGAGAAGCTGTGAGTGAGAGAGAGAGAAAGAGAAGCTGTGTGTGTGTGTGTGTGTGAGAGAGAAGCTGTGAGTGAGAGTGAGAGACAGAGAGACAGAGAAGCTGTGAGTGAGAGAGAGAAAGAGAAGCTGTGATTGAGAGTGAGAGAGAGAAAGAGAAGCTGTGAGTGAGAGAGAGATAGAGAAGATTTGTGTGTTAGAGAGACAGAGAAGTTGTGAGAAAGAGAGAAGCTGTGAGTGAGAGAGAAAGAGAAGCTATGAGTGAGAGAGAGAGTGAGAGGGAAAGCAATGCTCTGAGTGAGAGAGAGGGAGAAAGAGCTGTGTGAGAGAAAGAGAACCTGTGAGTGAGAGAGAGAGATAAAGAGAAGCTGTGAGTGAGTGAGAGAGAGAGAAGATGTCCATGAGAAAGAGAAAGAAAGAGAAGCTGTGAGTGAGAGAGAGAGAAAGAGAAGCTGTGTGTGTGTGTGTGAGAGAGAGAGAAGCTGTGAGTCAGAGTGAGAGACAGAGAGAAAGAGAAGGTGTGATTGAGAGAGATAAAGAGAAGCTGTGATTGAGAGTGAGAGGTAGAGAGAAAGAGAAGCTGTTAGTGAGAGAGAGAGATATAGATTTGTGTGTGTGAGAGAGAGAAGCTGTGAGAAAGAGAGATGCTGTGAGTGAGAGAGAGAGAAAGAGAAGCTATGAGTGAGAGAGAGAGAGAGGGAAAGGAATGCTCTGAGAGAGGGAGAAAGAGAAGCTGTGTGAGAGAAAGAGAAGCTGTGAGTGAGAGAGAGAGAGAAAAACTGTGAGTGAGAGAGAAAGAGAGAGAGATGTCAATGAGAGAGAGAAAGAGAAGCTGTGAGTGAGAGAGAGAGAGAGAAGCTGTGAGTGAGAGAGAGAAGCTGTGAGTGAGAGAGAGAGAGAAAGAGAAGCTGTGAGTGAGAGAGAGAAAGAGAAGCTGTGTGAGAGAGAGAGACAGAAAGAGAAGCTGTGAGTGAGAGAGAGAGAGAGGGAAAGCAATGTGAGAGAGAAAGAGAAGCTGTGAGTGAGAGAGAGAGAAAAAGAGAAGCTGTGTGTGAGAGAGAGAAGCTGTGAGAAAGAGAGAAGTTGTGAGTGAGAGAGAGAGAAAGAGAAGCTATGAGTGAGAGAGAGAGAGGGAAAGCAATGCTCTGAGTGAGAGAGAGGGAGAAAGAGAAGCTATGAGAGAGAAAGAAGCTTTGAGTGAGAGAGAGAAGCTTTGAGTGAGAGAGAGGAAGAGAAGCTGAGAGGGAGAGAGAGAATGAGAAGCTGTGAGTTAGAGAGTGAGAGAGAAGCTGTGAGTGAGAGAGAGAAAAGGAAGCTGTGAGTGAGAGAGAGAGAGAGAAGCTGTGAGTGAGAGAGAGAAAAAAGAAGCTCTGAGTGCGAGAGAGAAAGAGAGAAGCTGTGTGTGTGAGAGAGAGAAAGAAGCTATGATTGTGTGTGAGAGAGAAAGAGAATCTGTGAGTGAGAGAGAGAGAGAGAGAAGCTAAGAGTGAAAGAGAAAGAGAGAGAGAAGATGTCAATGAGAGAGAGAGAGAAAGAGAAGCTGTGTGTGTGTGTGAGAGAGAGAAGCTGTGTGTGTGTGAGAGAGAGAGAAGCTGTGAGTGAGAGAGAGAAAAAGAGAAAAAGAGAAGCTGTGAGTGAGAGAGAGAGAGAAGCTTTTGCGTGTGAGAGAAAGTGAGAGAAAGAGAAGCTGTGAGTGTGAGAGAGAGTGAGAGAAAGAGATGCTGTGAGTGTGTGTGAGAGAGAACGGTAAGCTGTGAGTGAGAGAGAGAGAGAGAACCTGTGAGTGAGAGAGAGAGAAAGAGAAGCTGTGAGTGAAAGAGAGAGAAAGAGAAGCTGTGTGTGTGTGAGAGAGAAGGAGAAGCTGTGAGTGAGAGAGAGTGAGTGAGAGAGAGAGAGAGAGAAGCTGTGAGTGCAAGAGAGAGGGATAGAAGCTGTGACTGAGAGAGAGAGAGAAAGAGAAGCTGTGATTGAGAGTGAGAGACAGAGAGAAAGAGAAGCTGTGAGTGAGAGAGAGAGAGAGAAGCTGTGAGTGAGAGAGAAAGAGAGAGAGATGTCAATGAGAGAGAGAAAGAGAAGCTGTGAGTGAGAGAGAGAGAGAGAAGCTGTGAGTGAGAGAGAGAAAAAGAGAAGCTGTGAGTGAGAGAGAGAGAGAGAAAGAAAGAGAAGCTGTGCGTGTGAGAGAAAGTGAGAGAAAGAGAAGCTGTGAGTGTGAGAGAGAGTGAGAGAAAGAGATGCTGTGAGTGTGTGTGAGAGAGAAAGATAAGCTGTGAGTGAGAGAGAGAGAGAGAGAGAGAGAACCTGTGAGTGAGAGAGAGAGAAAGAGAAGTTGTGTGTGTGTGAGAGAGAAATAGAAGCTGAGAGTGTGAGAGAGAGAGTGAGATAGAGGGAGAGAAGCTGTGTGTGTGTGTGTGTGAGAGAGAGAAGCTGTGAGTGAGAGAGAGAAAGGGAAGCTGTGAGTGAGAGAGAGAGAGAGAAAGAGAAGCTGTGAGTGAGAGAGTGAAAAAGAGAAGCAGTGAGTGAGAAAGTGAGAGAAAGAGAAGCTGTGAGTGTGAGAGAGAGTGAGAGAAAGAGATGCTGTCAGTGTGTGTGAGAGAGAAAGAGAAGCTGTGAAAGAGAGAGAGAGAGAGAAGCTGTGAGTGAGAGAGAGAGAGTAGCTGTGAGTGAGAGAGGGAGAGAAGCTGTGAGTGAGAGAGAAAGAGAAGATTTCTGTGTGAGATAGAGAAGCTGTGAGAAAGAGAGAAGCTTTGAGTGAGAGAGAGAGAGAGAGAGAAAGAGAAGCTGTGAGTGAGAGAAAGAGAAAGACTGTGTGAGAAAGAGAGAGTGAAAGAGAAGCTGTGAGTGAGAGAGAGAGAGAGAAGCTGTGAGAGAGAGAAGCTGTGAGTGAGAGAGAGAGAAACTGTGAGTGAGAGAGAGAGAAAGAGAAGGTGTGAGTGAGAGAGAGAGAAAGACTGTGTGAGAAAGAGAGAGTGAAAGAGAAGCTGTGAGTGAGAGAGAGAGAGAAGCTGTGAGTGAGAGAGAGAAGCTGTGAGTGAGAGAGAGAGAGAAAGAGAAGCTGTGAGTGAGGGAGAAAGAGAAGCTGTGAGTGAGAGAGAGAGAAAGAGAGTCTGAGAAAGAGAGAGTGAAAGAGAAGCTGTGAGTGAGAGAGAAAGAGAAAGAGAAGCTGTGAGTGAGAGAGAGAGAAAGACTGTGTGAGAAAGAGAGAGTGAAAGAGAAGCTGTGAGTGAGAGAGAGAGAGAAGCTGTGAGTGAGAGAGAGAAGCTGTGAGTGAGAGAGAGAGAGAAAGAGAAGCTGTGAGTGAGGGAGAAAGAGAAGCTGTGAGTGAGAGAGAGAGAAAGAGAGTCTGAGAAAGAGAGAGTGAAAGAGAAGATGTGAGTGAGAGAGAGAGAGAGAAGCTGTGAGTGAGAGAGAGAGAAGCTGTGAGTGAGAGAGAGAAAGAGAAGGTGTGAGTGAGAGAGAGAAAGAGAAGGTGTGAGTGAGAGAGAGAGAAAGAGAGGCTGTGAGTGAGAGAGAGAAAGTGAGAGAAAGATAAGCTGTGAGTGTGAGAGAGAGTGAGAGAAAGAGATGCTGTGAGTGTGTGTGAGAGAGAAAGATAAGCTGTGAGTGAGAGAGAGAGAGAAGCTGTGAGTGAGAGAGAGAAAGAGAAGCTGTGTGTGAGAGAGAGACAGAAAGAGAAGCTGTGAGTGAGAGAGAGAGAGAGGGAAAGCAATGTGAGAGAGAAAGAGAAGCTGTGAGTGAGAGAGAGAGAAAAAGAGAAGCTGTGTGTGAGAGAGAGAAGCTGTGAGAAAGAGAGAAGTTGTGAGTGAGAGAGAGAGAAAGAGAAGCTATGAGTGAGAGAGAGAGGGAAAGCAATGCTCTGAGTGAGAGAGAGGGAGAAAGAGAAGCTATGAGAGAGAAAGAAGCTTTGAGTGAGAGAGAGAAGATTTGAGTGAGAGAGAGGAAGAGAAGCTGAGAGGGAGAGAGAGAATGAGAAGCTGTGAGTTAGAGAGTGAGAGAGAAGCTGTGAGTGAGAGAGAGAAAGGGAAGCTGTGAGTGAGAGAGAGAGTGAGAGAAAGAGATGCTGTGAGTGTGTGTGAGAGAGAAAGGTAAGCTGTGAGTGAGAGAGAGAGAGAGAACCTGTGAGTGAGAGAGAGAGAAAGAGAAGCTGTGAGTGAAAGAGAGAGAAAGAGAAGCTGTGTGTGTGAGAGAGAGAAGGAGAAGCTGTGAGTGAGAGAGAGTGAGTGAGAGAGAGAGAGAGAGAAGCTGTGAGTGCAAGAGAGAGGGAGAGAAGCTGTGACTGAGAGAGAGAGAGAAAGAGAAGCTGTGATTGAGAGTGAGAGACAGAGAGAAAGAGAAGCTGTGAGTGAGAGAGAGAGAGAGAAGCTGTGAGTGAGAGAGAAAGAGAGAGAGATGTCAATGAGAGAGAGAAAGAGAAGCTGTGAGTGAGAGAGAGAGAAGCTGTGAGTGAGAGAGAGAAAAAGAGAAGCTGTGAGTGAGAGAGAGAGAGAGAAAGAAAGAGAAGCTGTGCGTGTGAGAGAAAGTGAGAGAAAGAGAAGCTGTGAGTGTGAGAGAGAGTGAGAGAAAGAGATGCTGTGAGTGTGTGTGAGAGAGAAAGATAAGCTGTGAGTGAGAGAGAGAGAGAGAGAGAAGCTGTGAGTGAGAGAGAGAGAAAGAGAACCTGTGAGTGAGAGAGAGAGAAAGAGAAGTTGTGTGTGTGTGAGAGAGAAATAGAAGCTGAGAGTGTGAGAGAGAGAGTGAGATAGAGGGAGAGAAGCTGTGTGTGTGTGTGTGTGAGAGAGAGAAGCTGTGAGTGAGAGAGAGAAAGGGAAGCTGTGAGTGAGAGAGAGAGAGAGAAAGAGAAGCTGTGAGTGAGAGAGTGAAAAAGAGAAGCAGTGAGTGAGAAAGTGAGAGAAAGAGAAGCTGTGAGTGTGAGAGAGAGTGAGAGAAAGAGATGCTGTCAGTGTGTGTGAGAGAGAAAGAGAAGCTGTGAAAGAGAGAGAGAGAGAGAAGCTGTGAGTGAGAGAGAGAGAGTAGCTGTGAGTGAGAGAGGGAGAGAAGCTGTGAGTGAGAGAGAAAGAGAAGATTTCTGTGTGAGATAGAGAAGCTGTGAGAAAGAGAGAAGCTTTGAGTGAGAGAGAGAGAGAGAGAGAAAGAGAAGCTGTGAGTGAGAGAAAGAGAAAGACTGTGTGAGAAAGAGAGAGTGAAAGAGAAGCTGTGAGTGAGAGAGAGAGAGAAGCTGTGAGAGAGAGAAAGCTGTGAGTGAGAGAGAGAGAAGCTGTGAGTGAGAGAGAGAGAAAGAGAAGGTGTGAGTGAGAGAGAGAGAGAGAAAGAGAAGCTGTGAGTGAGAGAGAAAGAGAAGCTGTGAGTGAGAGAGAGAGAGAAAGAGAAGCTGTGAGTGAGAGAGAGAAAGACTGTGTGAGAAAGAGAGAGTGAAAGAGAAGCTGTGAGTGAGAGAGAGAGAGAAGCTGTGAGTGAGAGAGAGAAGCTGTGAGTGAGAGAGAGAGAGAAAGAGAAGCTGTGAGTGAGGGAGAAAGAGAAGCTGTGAGTGAGAGAGAGAGAAAGAGAGTCTGAGAAAGAGAGAGTGAAAGAGAAGATGTGAGTGAGAGAGAGAGAGAGAAGCTGTGAGTGAGAGAGAGAGAAGCTGTGAGTGAGAGAGAGAAAGAGAAGCTGTGAGTGAGAGAGAGAAAGAGAAGGTGTGAGTGAGAGAGAGAGAAAGAGAGGCTGTGAGTGAGAGAGAGAAAGTGAGAGAAAGATAAGCTGTGAGTGTGAGAGAGAGTGAGAGAAAGAGATGCTGTGAGTGTGTGTGAGAGAGAAAGATAAGCTGTGAGTGAGAGAGAGAGAGAAGCTGTGAGTGAGAGAGAGAAAGAGAAGCTGTGTGTGAGAGAGAGACAGAAAGAGAAGCTGTGAGTGAGAGAGAGAGAGAGGGAAAGCAATGTGAGAGAGAAAGAGAAGCTGTGAGTGAGAGAGAGAGAAAAAGAGAAGCTGTGTGTGAGAGAGAGAAGCTGTGAGAAAGAGAGAAGCTGTGAGTGAGAGAGAGAGAGAAAGAGATTCTGTGAGTAGAGAGAGAGAAATAGAAGCTGTGAGTGAGAAAGAGAGAGAAGAAGCTGTGAGTGAGATAGGGAGAGAGAATGAGAATCTGTGAGTGAGAGAGAGTGAGAAAAAGAAGCTGTGAGTGAGAGAGAAAGAGAGAAATAGAAGCTATGAGTGAGAGAGTGAGAGAAGCAGTGAGAGAGAGAGAAAGAGAAGCTGTGAGTGAGAGAGAGAAAGAGAGAAGCTGTGAGTGAGTGAGAGAGAGAGAATGAGAAGCTGTGAGTGAGAGAGAGAAAAAGAAGCTGTGAGTGAGAGAGAGTGAGAAGCTGTGAGTGAGAGAGAGAGAAAGAGAAGCTGTGAGAGACAGAGAGAGAAAGAGAAGATGTAAGTGAGAGAGAGAGAAAGAGAAGCTGTGAGTGAGAGAGAGAAAGAGAATCTGAGTGTCAGAGAGAAAGAGAAGTGAGTGACAGAGAGAGAGAAAGAGAAGCTGTGAGTGAGATAGAGAGCAAGAGAAGCTGTGAGTGAGAGAGAAAGAGAAGCTGTGAGTGAGTGAGAGAGAGAAAGAGAAGCTGTGAGTGAGAGAGAAAGAGAGAAAGAGAAGCTGTGAGTGAGAGAGAAAGAGAGAAAGAAGCTGTGAGTGAGAGAGAGAGAGAGTGAAAGGGAAGCTGTGAGTGAGAGAGAGAGAGAGAAAGGGAAGCTGTGAGTGAGAGAGTGAGAAACTATGAGTGAGTGAGAGAGAGAAAGAGAAGTTGTGAGTGAGAGAGAGAGAGAAAGAGAAGCTGTGAGTGGGAGAGAGAGAGAGAAAGAGAAGATGTGAATGAGAGAGAAAGAGAGAAAAAGAGAAGCTGTGAGTGAAGAGAGAGAAAGAGAAGCTGTGAGTGTGAGAGAAACTGAGAGAAAGAGTAGCTGTGAGTGTGAGAGAGAGTGAGAGAAAGTGATGCTGTGAGTGAGTGTGAGAGAAAAAAGAAGGTGTGAGTGAGAGAGAGAGAGAAAGAGAAGCTGTGAGTGAGAGAGAGAGAAAGGGAAGCTTTGAGTGAGTGAGAGAAAGAAAGAGAAGCTGTGAGTGAGAGAGAGAAAAAGAATCTGAGTGACAGAGAGAAAGAGAAGTTGTGAGTGAGAGAGAGAGAAAGAGAAGCTGTGAGTGAGAGAGAAAGAGAGAAAGAGAAGCTGTGAGTGAGAGATAGTGAGAGAGAGAGAGAGAGAAAGAGAAGCTGTGAGTGACAGAGAGAGATAAAGAGAAGCTGTGAGTGAGAGAGAAAGAGAGAAAGAAGCTGTGAGAGAGAGAGAGAGAGTGAAAGGGAAGCTGTGAGTGAGAGAGAGAGAGACAGAAAGGGAAGCTGTGAGTGAGAGAGTGAGAAGCTATGAGAGAGTGAGAGAGAGAAAGAGAAGTTGTGAGTGAGAGAGAGAGAAAGAGAAGCTGTGAGTGAGAGAGTGAGAAGCAGTGAGTGAGTGAGAGAAAGCGAAGCTGTGAGTGAGAGAAAGAGAGAAAGTGAAGCTGTGAGTAAGAGAGAGACAGAAAGAGAAGCTGTGAGTGTGAGAGAGAGAAAGAGAAGCTGTGAGTGTGAGAGAAAGTGAGACAAAGAGAAGCTGTGAGTATGAGAGAGAGTAAGAGAAAGAGATGCTGTGTATCTGAGAGAAAGAGAAAGGGAAGCTGTGAGTGAGAGAGAGAGAGAGACAGAGAAACTGTGAGTGAGAGAGAGAGAAAATGAGCAGCTGGGAGTGAGAGAGAGAGAGAACCTGTGAGTGAGAGAGAGAGAGAAAGAGAATTTGTGAGTAGAGAGAGAGAGAAAGAGAAGTTGTGAGTGAGAGAGAGAAGAAGAAGCTGTGAGTGAGATAGGGAGAGAGAAAGAGAATCTGTGAGTGAGAGAGAGAGAGAAAAAGAAGCTGTGAGTGAGAGAGAAAGAGAGAAATAGAATCTATGAGTGAGAAAGAGAAGCAGTGAGAGAGAGAGAGAAAGAGAAGTGAGTGAGAGAGAGAGAGAAAGAGAGAAGCTGGGAGTGAGTGAGAGAGAGAGAAAGAGAAGCTGTGAGTGGGAGAGAGAGAAAGAGAAGCTGTGAGTGAGAGAGAGAGAAAGAGAAGCTGTGAGTGTGAGAGAGAGAGAAGCTGTGAGAGAGAGAGAGAAAGAGAAGCTGTGAGAGAGAGACTGAGAAGCTGTGAGTGAGAGAGAGAGAAAGAGAAGCTGTGAGTGAGAGACAGAGAGAGAAAGAGAAGCTGTGAGTGAGAGGCAGAGAAAGAGAATCTGTAAGTGAGAGAGAGAGAAAAGCTGTCAGTGAGAGAGAGAGAAAGAGAAGCTGTGAGTGGGAGAGAGAGAGAGAGAGAAAGAGTAGCTGTGAGTGAGAGAGACAGAGAGAAAAAGAGAAGCTGTGAGTGAAGAGAGAGAAAGAGAAGCTGTGAGTGTGAGAGAAAGTGAGAGAAAGAGTAGCTGTGAGTGTGAGAAAAAGTGAGAGAAAGTGATGATGTGAGTGAGTGTGAGAGAAAAGAGAAGCTGTGAGTGAGAGAGAGAGAGAAAGAGAAGCTATGAGTGAGAGAGAGACAGAAAGAGAAGCTGTGAGTGAGAGAGAGAGAGAAAGAGTAGCTATGAGTGAGAGAGAGAGTGAGAAGCTGTGAGTGAGAGAGAGAAAGAGAAGCTGTGAGTGAGAGACAGAGAAAGAAAGAGAAGCTGTGAGTGAGTGAGTGAGAGAGAAAGAGTAGCTATGAGAGAGAGAGGAGCTGTGAGTGAGAGAGAGAGAAAGAGAAGCTGTGAGTGAGAGAGAGAGAGAAAGCTGTGAGAGAGAGAGAAAGAGAAGGTGTGAGTGAGAGAGGGAGAAAGAGAAGCTGTGTGTGTGTGAGAGCGAAAGAGAAGCTGAGAGTGTGTGAGAGAGAGTGAGATAGAGGGAGAGAAGCTGTGTGTGTGTGTGAGAGAGAGAGAAGCTGTGAGTGAGAGAGAAAAAGGGAAGCTGTGAGTGAGAGAGAGAGAGAAAGAGAAGCTGTGAGTGAGAGAGTGAAAAACAGAAGCAGTGAGTGAGAGAGAGAGAGAAAGAGAAGCTGTGTGTGAGAGAAAGTGAGAGAAAGAGAAGCTGTGAGTGTGAGAGAGAGTGAGAGAAAGAGATGCTGTGAGTGTGTGTGAGAGAGAAAGAGAAGCTGTGAAAGAGAGAGAGAGAGAAGCTGTGAGTGAGAGAGAGAGTAGCTGTGAGTGAGAGAGGGAGAGAAGCTGTGAGTGAGAGAGAAAGAGAAGATTTCTGTGTGAGAGATAGAGAAGCTGTGAGAAAGAGAGAAGCTGTGAGTGAGAGAGAGAGAAAGAGAAGCTATGAGTTAGAGAGAGAGAGAGGGAAAGCAATGCTCTGAGTGAGAGAGAGGGAGAAAGAGAAGCTGTGAGAGAGAGAGAATCTGTGAGTGAGAGAGAGATAGAGAATGAGAAGCTGTGAGTTAGAGAGAGAGAGAAAGAGAAGCTGTGAGTGAGAGAGAGAGAGAAAGGGAAGCTGTGAGTGAGAGAGAGAGAAGCTGTGAGTGTGTGTGAGAGAGAAAAAGAAGCTCTGAGTGAGAGAGAGAGAGAGAAGCTGTGAGTGAGAGAGAGAGAGAGAGAGAGAAAGAAGATGTGATTGTGTGTGAGAGAAAGAGAATCTGTGAGTGAGAGAGAGAGAAAGGGAAGCTGTGAGTAAGAGAGAGAGAAGCTGTGAGTGAGAGAGAGAGAAAAAAAGAAGCTCTGAGTGAGAGAGAGAGAGAAGCTGTGAGTGAGAGAGAGAGAGAGAAGCTGTGATTGTGTGTGTGAGAGAAAGAAAATCTGTGAGTGAGAGAGAGAGAAGGAGAACCTGTGTGAGAGAGAGAGAGAAAGAGAAGCTGTGAGTGAGAGAGATAGAGAGAGAGAAGGTGTCAATGAGAGAGAGAGAGAAAGAGAAGCTGTGAGTGAGAGAGTGAAGCTGTGAGTGAGAGAGAGAGAAGCTGTGTGTGAGAGAAAGAGATGCTGTGAGTGAGAGAGAGAGAAAGAGAAGCTGTGAGTTAGAGAGAGAAAAAAAGAAAAGCTGTGAGTGAGAGAGAGAGAGAAAGAGAAGCTGTGAGTGAGTGAGAGAGAGAAAGAGTTGTGAGTGAGAGAGAGAGAGAATCTGTGAGAAATAGAGAGAGAGAAAATGAAGTTGGGAGTGCGAGTGAGAGAGAATGAGAAGCTGTGAGTGAGAGAGAGAGAGAGAAGTTGTGAGTGAGAAAGAGAGAAATATGAGCTGTGAGTGAGAGAGAGAGAAAGAGAAGCTGTGAGAGAGAGAGTAGCTGTGAGTGAGAGAGAGAGAAATATGAGCTGTGAGTGAGAGAGAGAGAAAGAGAAGCTGTGAGTGAGAAAGAGAGAAAAAATAGAAGCTGCGAGTGAGAGAGAGTAGCTGTGACTGGGAGAGAGAGAGAAAGAGAAGCTGTGAGTGATAGAGACAGAGAGAATCTGTGAGTGAGAAAGAGAGAAAGAGAAGCTGTGAGTGAGAGAGAGAGAAAGAAAGAGAAGCTGTGAGTGAGAGAGAGAGTGAAAAAGAGAAGGTGTGTGACAGAGAGACAGAAAAAGAAGCTGTGAGTGAGTGAGAAAGAGAGAGAAGCTGTGAGTGAGAGAGGGATAGAGAAAGAGAAGCTGTGTGAGAGAGAGAGAGTTAAAGAGAAGCTGTGAGTGTGTGAGAGAGAGGTATAGTGTGAGTGAGAGAGAGAGAGAAGCTGTGAGTGAGAGAGAGAGAAAGTGAAGCTGTGTGAGAGAGAGAGAGAAGCTGTGAGTGACTGAGAGAGAGAAGGAGAAGCTGTGTGTGTGTGAGAGAAAAAGTGAAGCTGTGAGAGAGAGAGAGAAAGAAAAGTTGTGAGTGAGAGAGAGAGAAAGAGAAGCTGTGAGTGAGTGAGAGAGAGAGAGAAGCTGTGTGAGAAAGAAAGAGATGCTGTGAGTGAGAGAGAGAGAAAGAGAAGCTGTGAGTGAGAGAGTGAAGCTGTGAGTGAGAGAGAGAGAGAAGCTGTGTGAGAGAGAAAGAGATGCTGTGAGTGAGAGAGAGAGAAAGAGAAGATGTGAGTGAGAGAGTGAAGCTGTGAGTGAGAGAGAGAGAGAAGCTGTGAGTGAGAGAGAGAGAGAAAGAAAAGCTGTGACTGAGTGAGACAGAGAGAGAAGTTGCAAGTGGGAGAGACCGAGAGAAAGAGAAGCTGCGAGTGAGAGAGAAAGAAAGAAAGAGAAGCTGTGAGTGAGAGAGAGAGAGAAAGAGAAAGAGAAGCTGTGAGTGAGAGAGAGTGAAAGAGAAGCTGTGAGTGACAGAGAGAGAAGCTGTGAGTGGAGAGAGAAAAGAGAGAAAGAGAAGCTGTGAGTGAGAGAGAGAAGCTGTGAGTGAGAGAGAGAGAAAGTGAAGCTGCGAGTGAGAGAATGAGAGAAAAACAGAAGCTGTGAATGAGAGAGAGAGAAAGTGAAGCTATGAGTGAGTGAGAGAGAGAAGCTGTGAGTGACTGAGAGAGAGAAGGATAAGCTGTGTGTGTGTGAGAGAGAAAGTGAAGCTGTGAGTGAGAGAGAGAGAGAGAGAAGCTGTGAGTGACTGAGAGACAGAGACGCTGTGAGTGAGAGAGAGAGAGAGAGAAAGAGAAGCTGTGTGACAGAGAGAAGCTGTGTGTATGAGAGAAAAAGAAAAGTTGTGAGAGAGAGAGAGAGAGAGGAGAAACTGTTAGTGAGAGAGAGAGAGAAAGAAAGAGAAACTGTGAGTGAGAGAGAGAGAAAGAGAAGCTGTGAGTGAGAGAGAAAAAAAAGCTGTGAGTAAGAGAGAGAGAGAGAGAGAAGCTGTGAGTCAGAGAGAGAGAGAGAGAGGGAAGCTGTGCGTGAGATAGAAAGAAATAGAATCTCTGAGTGTGAGAGAGAGTGAGAGAGAAAGAGAAGCTGTGAGTGAGTGTGAGAGAGAAAGTGAAGCTGTGAGTGAGAGAGAGAAAGAGAAGCTGTGAGTGAGTGAGAGAGAGAGAGAGAAGCTGTGTGAGAGAGAAAGAGATGCTGTGAGTGAGAGAGAGAGAAAGAAAGAGAAGCTGTGAGTGAGAGAGTGAAGCTGTGAGAGAGAGAGAGAGAAGCTGTGACTGAGAGAGAGATAGAAAGAAAGAGAAGCTGTGAGTGAGAGAAGAGAGAGAAAGAGAAGTTGTGAGAGAGAGAGTAAGAGAGAGAAGCTGTGAGTGAGAGAGAGAGAGAAAGAGAAGCTGTGAGTGAGAGAGAGCGAGAGAAAGAGAAGCTGTGTGAGAGAGAGAAGCTGTGTGTGTGTGAGAGAAAGAAAAGTTGTAAGTGAGAGAGAGAAGCTGTGTGAGAGAGAAAGAGATGCTGTGAGTGAGAGAGAGAGAAAGAGAAGCTGTGAGTGAGAGAGTGAAGCTGTGAGTGAGAGAGAGAGAGAAGCTGTGAGTGAGAGAGAGAGTGAGAGAGAAAGAAAAGATGTGACTGAGTGAGACAGAGAGAGAAGGTGCGAGTGATAGAGACCGAGAGAAAGAGAAGATGAAAGTGAGAGAGAGAAAGAGAAGCTGTGAGTATGTGTCTGTTTGTGAGAGAGAGAAGCTGAGTGAGAGAGTGAGAGAAAGAGAAGCTGTGAGTGGGAGAGAGAGAAAGAGAAACTGTGAGTGAGAGAGAGAGAAGGTGTGAGTGAGAGAGAGAGAGTGAGAAAGAGAAGCTGTGAGTGACAGAGACAGAGAGAATCTGTGAGTGAGAAAGAGAGAAAGAGAAGCTGTGAGTGAGAGAGAGAGAAAGAAAGAGAAGCTATGAGTGAGAGAGAGAGTGAAAAAGAGGTGTGTGACAGAGAGACTGAAAGAGAAGCTGTGAGTGAGTGAGAAAGAGAGAGAAGCTGTGAGTGAGAGAGGGCGAGAGAAACTGTGTGAGAGAGAGAGTGAAAGAGAAGCTGTGAGTGACAGAGAGAGAAGCTGTGAGTGTGAGAGAGAGAGGTATAGTGTGAGTGAGAAAGAGAGAGA
This sequence comes from Bradypodion ventrale, assembly GCA_035047345.1. NCBI lineage: Eukaryota > Metazoa > Chordata > Lepidosauria > Squamata > Chamaeleonidae > Bradypodion > Bradypodion ventrale. The sequence continues at coordinate 113,062,692 of JAWDJE010000005.1, read as the reverse complement.
GAGAGAAGCTGTGAGTGAGAGAGAGAGAAAGAGAAGCTGTGAGTGAGAGAGAGTGAAAGAGAAGCTGTGAGTGACAGAGAGAGAAGCTGTGAGTGAGAGAGAGAGAAAGAGAAGCTGTGATTGAGAGAGAGAGAAACAAAGAAGATGTGAGTGAGACAGAGAAAGAGAAGCTGTGAGTGAGACAGAGAAAGAGAAGCTGTGAGTGAGAGAGAAGAGAAAGAGAAGCTGTGAGTGACAGAGAGAGAAAGAGAACCTGTGAGTAAGAGAGAGAGAAGCTGTGAGTGAGAGAGAGAGAGAGTGAGAAAGAGAATCTGTGAGTGAGAGAGAGAAGCTGTGAGTGAGAGAGAGAGTGAAAGAGAAGCTGTGAATGAGAGAGAGAGAAGCTGTGAGTGAGTGATAGAGAGAAAGAAAAGCTGTGACTGAGAGAGACAGAGAGAGTAGTTGCGAGTGAGAGAGACAGAGAGAAAGAGACGCTGCGAGTGAGAGAGAGAGAGAAAGAAAGAGAAGGTGTGAGTGAGAGAGAAAGAGAGAGAAGCTGTGAGTGACAGACAGAGAGAGAGAGAAAGAGAAGCTGTGAGTGGAGAGAGAAAAGAGAGAAAGAGAAGCTGTGAGTGAGAGAGAGAAGCTGTGAGTGTGTGAGAGAGAAAGAGAAGCTGTGAGTGAGAGAGGGAGAGAGAAAGAGAAGCTGTGTGAGAGAGAGAGAGTTAAAGAGAAGCTGTGATGGTGAGAGAGAGAGGTATAGTATGTGTGAGAAAGAGAGAGAGAGAGAAGCTGTGTGAGAGAGAGAGAGAAAGTGAAGTTGTGAGTGAAAGAGAGAGAAGCTGTGAGTGACTGAGAGAGAGAAGGAGAAGCTGTGTGTGTGAGAGAGAGAAAGTGAAGCTGTGAGTGAGAGAGAGAGAGAAGCTGTGAGTGACTGAGAGAGACAGAGAAGCTGTGAGTGAGAGCGAGCGAGAGAAAGAGAAGCTGTGTGAAGGAGAGAAGCTGTGTGTGAGAGAGAGAAAGAAAAGTTGTGAGTGAGAGAGAGAGAAAGAGAAGCTGTGAGTGAGAAAGAGAGAAAAAATAGAAGCTGTGAGTGAAAGAGAGAGAGAGAAGCTGTGACTGAGAGAGAGAGAGAGAGAAAGAGAAGCTGTGAGTGAGAGAGAGAGAAAGAAAGTAATAGAAGCTGTGAGTGAGAGAGAGAGAGAGAAGGTGTGAGTGACAGAGAGAAAGAGAAGCTGTGAGTGAGAGAGAGAGAGAAAGAGAAGCTGTGAGTGAGTGAGAGAGAGAAAGAGAAGCTGTGAGTGAGAGAGAGAGAAGCTGTGTGTGAGAGAGAAAGAGAAGCTGTGAGTGAGAGAGAAAGAAAGAAAGAGAAGCTGTGAGTGAGAGAGAGAGAGAGAAAGAGAAAGAGAAGCTGTGAGTGAGAGAGAGAGAAAGAGAAGCTGTGACTGAGTGAGACAGAGAGAGAATTTGCGAGTGAGAGCGACCGAAAGAGAAGCTGCAAGTGAGAGAGGAAGAAAGAGAAGGTGTGTGTGTGAGAGAGAGAGAGATAGAGAAGCTGTGAGTGAGAGAGAGAGAGAAAGAGAAGCTGTGAGTGAGAGAGAGAGAAAGAAGCTGTGAGTGAGAGAAAGAGAGAGAGAAAGAGTTGTGAGTGAGAGAGAGAGAATATGTGAGAAATAGAGAGAGAGAAAGTGAAGTTGTGAGTGAGAAAGAGAGAAATATGAGCTGTGAGTGAGAGAGAGAGAAAGAGAAGCTGTGAGAGAGAGAGAAGCTGTGAGTGAGAGAGAGAGAACTATGAGCTGTGAGTGAGAGAGAGTGAAAGAGAAGCTGTGAGAGAGAGAAGCTGTGAGTGAAAAAGAGAGAAAAAATAGAAGCTGCGAGTGAGAGAGAGAGAGAGTAGCTGTGACTGAGAGAGAGAGAAAGAGATACTGTGAGTGAGAGAGAGAGAAAGAAAGTAATAGAAGCTGTGAGTGAGAGAGAGAGAGAAAGAGATGCTGTGAGTGACAGAGAGAGAGAAAGAGAAGCTGTGAGTGAGAGAGAGTGAGAGAGAAAGAGAAGCTGTGAGTGAGTGAGAGAGAGAAAGAGAAGCTGTGAGTGAGAGAGAGAGAAAGAGAAGCTGTGAGTGAGTGAGAGAGAGAGAGAAGCTGTGTGAGAGAGAGAAAGAGAAGCTGTGAGTGAGAGAGAGAGAAAGAAAAACTGTGAGTGTGAGAGAGAGAAGCCGTGTGAGAGAGAGAGATTGAAAGAGAAGCTGTGAGTGACAGAGACAGAGAGAAGCTGTGAGTGAGAGAGAGAGAAATAGAAGCTGTGAGTGAGAGAGAGAGAAAGAAAGAGGAGTTGTGAGTGAGAGAGAGAGTGAAAAAGAGAAGGTGTGTGACAGAGAGACAGAAAGAGAAGCTGTGAGTGTGTGAGAAAGAGAGAGAGAGCTGTGAGTGACAGAGAGAGAGAGAGAAAGAAAAGCTGTGAGTGAGAGAGAGAGAGAAAGAGAAGCTGTGAGTCAGAGAGAGAGAGAGAGAGGGAAGCTGTGAGTGAGAGTGAGAGAGAAAGTGAAGCTGTGAGTGAGAGAGAGAGAAAGAGAAGCTGTGAGTGAGTGAGAGAGAGAGAGAAGCTGTGAGAGAGAGAAAGAGATGCTGTGAGTGAGAGAGAGAGAAAGAGAAGCTGTGAGTGAGAGAGTGAAGCTGTGAGTGAGAGAGAGAGAGAAGCTGTGAGTGAGAGAGAGACCGAGAGAAAGAGAAGATGCAAGTGAGAGAGAGAAAGAGAAGCTGTGAGTGTGTGTCTGTTTGTGAGAGAGAGAAGCTGAGTGAGAGAGTGAGAGAAAGAGAAGCTGTGAGTGGGAGAGAGAGAAAGAGAAACTGTGAATGAGAGAGAGAGAAGGTGTGAGTGAGAGAGAGAGAGTGAGAAAGAGAAGCTGTGAGTGACAGAGACAGAGAGAATCTGTGAGTGAGAAAGAGAGAAAGAGAAGCTGTGAGTGAGAGAGAGAGAAAGAAAGAGAAGCTGTGAGTGAGAGAGAGAGTGAAAAAGAGAAGGTGTGTGACAGAGAGACAGAGAGAGAAGCTGTGAGTGAGTGAGAAAGAGAGAGAAGCTGTGAGTGAGAGAGGGAGAGAGAAACTGTGAGAGAGAGAGAGTTAAAGAAAAGCTGTGAGTGTGAGAGAGGGAGGTATAGTGTGAGTGAGAAAGAGAGAGAGAGAAGCTGTGAGTGAGAGAGAGAGAAAGAGAAGCTGTGAGTGAGAGAGAGTGAAAGAGAAGCTGTGAGTGACAGAGAGAGAAGCTGTGAGTGAGAGAGAGAGAAAAAGAGAAGCTGTGATTGAGAGAGAGAGAAACAAAGAAGATGTGAGTGAGACAGAGAAAGAGAAGCTGTGAGTGAGACAGAGAAAGAGAAGCTTTGAGTGAGAGAGAAGAGAAAGAGAAGCTGTGAGTGACAGAGAGAAAAAGAGAACCTGTGAGTAAGAGAGAGAGAAGCTGTGAGTGAGTGAGAAAGAGAGAGAAGCTGTGAGTGAGAGAGGGAGAGAGAAACTGTGTGTGTGAGAGAGAGAGTTAAAGAGAAGCTGTGAGTGTGAGAGAGAGAGGTATAGTGTGAGTGAGAAAGAGAGAGAGAAGCTGTGAGTGAGAGAGAGAGAAAGAGAAGCTGTGAGTGAGAGAGAGTGAAAGAGAAGCTGTGAGTGACAGAGAGAGAAGCTGTGAGTGAGAGAGAGAGAGAAAGAGAAGCTGTGATTGAGAGAGAGAGAGAAAGAAAGAAGATGTGAGTGAGACTGAGAAAGAGAAGCTGTGAGTGACAGAGAGAGAGAGAAAGAGAAGCTGTGAGTGAGAGAGAAGAGAAAGAGAAGCTGTGAGTGACAGAGAGAGAAAGAGAACCTGTGATTATGAGAGAGAGAAGCTGTGAGTGAGAGAGAGAGAGAGTGAGAAAGAGAAGCTGTGAGTGAGAGAGAGAAGCTGTGAGTGAGAGAGAGAGTGAAAGAGAAGCTGTGAATGAGAGAGAGAGAAGCTGTGAGTGAGTGATAGAGAGAAAGAAAAGCTGTGACTGAGAGAGACAGAGAGAGTAGTTGCGAGTGAGAGAGACAGAGAGAAAGAGAAGCTGCGAGTGAGAGAGAGAGAGAAAGAAAGAGAATGTGTGAGTGAGAGAGAAAGAGAGAGAAGCTGTGAGTGACAGACAGAGAGAGAGAGAAAGAGAAGCCGTGAGTGGAGAGAGAAAAGAGAGAAAGAGAAACTGTGAGTGAGAGAGAGAAGCTGTGAGTGTGAGAGAGAAAGAGAAGCTGTGAGTGAGAGAGGGAGAGAGAAAGAGAAGCTGTGTGAGAGAGAGAGAGTTAAAGAGAAGCTGTGAGTGAGAGAGAGAGAGAGGTATAGTATGTGTGAGAAGGAGAGAGAGAGAGAAGCTGTGTGAGAGAGAGAGAGTGAGAAAGTGAAGTTGTGAGTGAGAGAGAGAGAAGCTGTGAGTGACTGAGAGAGAGAAGGAGAAGCTGTGTGTGTGTGAGAGAATAAGTGAAGCTGTGAGTGAGAGAGAGAGAGAGAAGCTGTGAGTGACTGAGAGAGACAGAGAAGCTGTGAGTGAGAGAGAGAGAGAGAAAGAGAAGCTGTGTGAGAGAGAGAAGCTGTGTGTGTGAGAGAGAAAGAAAAGTTGTGAGTGAGAGAGAGAGAAAGAGAAGCTGTGAGTGAGTGAGAGAGAGAGAAGCTGTGTGAGAGAGAAAGAGATGCTGTGAGTGAGAGAAAGAGAAGCTGTGAGTGAGAGAGTGAAACTGTGAGTGAGAGAGAGAGAGAAGCTGTGAGAGAGAAAGAGATGCTGTGAGTGAGAGAGAGAGAAAGAGAAACTGTGAGTGAGAGAGTGAAGCTGTGAGAGAGAGAGTGAGAGAAGCTGTGAGTGAGGGAGAGAGAGAGAGAAAAGCTGTGACTGAGTGAGACAGAGAGAGAAGTTGCGAGTGAGAGAGACCGAGAGAAAGAGAAGCTGCGAGTGAGAGAGAAAGAAAGAAAGAGAAGCCGTGAGTGAGAGAGAGAGAGAGAAAGAGAAAGAGAAGGTGTGAGTGAGAGAGAAAGAGAAGCTGTGAGTGAGAGAGAGTGAAAGAGAAGCTGTGAGTGACAGAGAGAGAAGCTGTGAGTGGAGAGAGAAAAGAGAGAAAGAGAAGCTGTGAGTGAGAGAGAGAAGCTGTGAGTGAGAGAGAGAGAAAGAGAAGCTGTGAGTGAGAGAATGAGAGAGAAAGAGAAGCTGTGAGAGAGAAAGAGATGCTATGAGTGAGAGAGAGAGAAAGAGAAGCTGTGAGTGAGAGAGTGAAGCTGTGAGAGAGAGAGAGAGAAGCTGTGAGTGAGTGTGTGAGAGAAAGAGAATCTGTGAGTGAGAGAAAGAGAAGCTGTGAGTGAGAGAGAGAGAAAGAGAAGCTGTGAGTGAGAGAGTGAAGCTGTGAGAGAGAGAGAGAAGCTGTGAGTGAGAGAGAGAGAAAGAAAGAGGAGTTGTGAGTGAGAGAGAGAGTGAAAAAGAGAAGGTGTGTGACAGAGAGACAGAAAGAGAAGCTGTGAGTGTTTGAGAAAGAGAGAGAGAGCTGTGAGTGACAGAGAGAGAGAGAAAGAAAAGCTGTGAGTGAGAGAGAGAGAGAAAGAGAAGCTGTGAGTCAGAGAGAGAGAGAGGGAAGCTGTGCGTGAGATAGAAAGAAATAGAATCTCTGAGTGCGAGAGAGAGTGAGAGAGAAAGAGAAGCTGTGAGTGAGTGTGAGAGAGAAAGAGAAGCTGTGAGTGAGAGAGAGAGAAAGAGAAGCTGTGAGTGAGTGAGAGAGAGAGAAGCTGTGTGAGAGAGAAAGAGATGCTGTGAGTGAGAGAGAGAGAAAGAGAAGCTGTGAGTGAGAGAGTGAAGTTGTGTGTGTGAGAGAGAGAGAAGCTGTGAGTGAGAGAGAGAGAGAAAGAAAGAGAAGCTGTGAGTGAGAGAAGAGAGAGAAAGAGAAGCTGTGAGAGAGAGAGTAAGAGAGAGAAGCTGTGAGTGAGAGAGAGAGAGAAAGAGAAGCTGTGAGTGAGAGAGAGAGAGAGAAGCTGTGTGAGAGAGAGAAAGAGAAGCTGTGAGTGAGAGAGAGAGAAAGAGAAACAGTGAGTGAGAGAGAGAGAAGCTGTGTGAGAGAGAGAGATTGAAAGAGAAGCTGTGAGTGACAGAGACAGAGAGAAGCTGAGAGTGAGAGAGAGAGAGAGAGAAGCTGTGAGTGAGAGAGAGAGAAAGAAAGAGGAGTTGTGAGTGAGAGAGAGAGTGAAAAAGAGAAGGTGTGTGACAGAGAGACAGAAAGAGAAGCTGTGAGTGTGTGAGAAAGAGAGAGAGAGAGCTGTGAGTGACAGAGAGAGGGAAAGAAAAGCTGTGAGTGAGAGAGAGAGAGAAAGAGAAGCTGTGAGTCAGAAAGAGAGAGAGAGAGGGAAGCTGTGTATGAGATATAAAGAAATAGAATCTCTGATTGCGAGAGAGAGTGAGAGAGAAAGAGAAGCTGTGAGTGAGTGTGAGAGAGAAAGAGAAGATGTGAGAGAGAGAGAGAAAGAGAAGCTGTGAGTGAGTGAGAGAGAGAGAGAAGCTGTGTGAGAGAGAAAGAGATGCTGTGAGTGAGAGAGAGAGAAAGAGAAGCTGTGAGTGAGAGAGTGAAGCTGTGAGAGAGAGAGAGAGAAGCTGTGAGTGAGAGAAAGAGAGAAAGAAAAGCTGTGACTGAGTGAGACAGAGAGAGAAGTTGCGAGTGAGAGAGAGAGAGAAAGAGAAGCTGTGATTGAGAGAGAGAGAGAGAAAGAAAGAAGATGTGAGTGAGACAGAGAAAGAGAAGCTGTGAGTGACAGAGAGAGAGAGAAAGAGAAGCTGTGAGTTAGAGAGAAGAGAAAGAGAAGCTGTGAGTTACAGAGATAGAAGCTGTGATTGAGAGAGAGAGAGAAAGAAAGAAGATGTGAGTGAGACAGAGAAAGAGAAGCTGTGAGTGACAGAGAGAGAGAGAAAGAGAAGCTGTGAGTGAGAAGAGAAAGAGAAGCTGTGAGTGACAGAGAGAGAGAGAAAGAGAAGCTGTGAGTGAGAGAGAAGAGAAAGAGAAGCTGTGAGTGACAGAGAGAGAAAGAGAAGCTGTGAGTGAGTGAGAGAGAGAGAGAAGCTGTGTGAGAGAGAAAGAGATGCTGTGAGTGAGAGAGAGAGAAAGAGAAGCTGTGAGTGAGAGAGTGAAGCTGTGAGTGAGAGAGAGAGAGAAGCTGTGAGTGAGAGAGAGAGTGAGAGAGAAAGAAAAGATGTGACTGAGTGAGACAGAGAGAGAAGGTGCGAGTGAGAGAGACCGAGAGAAAGAGAAGATGCAAGTGAGAGAGAGAAAGAGAAGCTGTGAGTGTGTGTCTGTTTGTGTGAGAGAGAAGCTGAGTGAGAGAGTGAGAGAAAGAGAAGCTGTGAGTGGGAGAGAGAGAAAGAGAAACTGTGAATGAGATAGAGAGAAGGTGTGAGTGAGAGAGAGAGAGTGAGAAAGAGAAGCTGTGAGTGACAGAGACAGAGAGAATCTGTGAGTGAGAAAGAGAGAAAGAGAAGCTGTGAGTGAGAGAGAGAGAAAGAAAGAGAAGCTGTGAGTGAGAGAGAGAGTGAAAAAGAGAAGGTGTGTGACAGAGAGACAGAAAGAGAAGCTGTGAGTGAGTGAGAAAGAGAGAGAAGCTGTGAGTGAGAGAGGGAGAGAGAAACTGTGTGAGAGAGAGAGAGTTAAAGAGAAGCTGTGAGTGTGAGAGAGAGAGGTATAGTGTGAGTGAGAAAGAGAGAGAGAGAAGCTGTGAGTGAGAGAGAGAGAAAGAGAAGCTGTGAGTGAGAGAGAGTGAAAGAGAAGCTGTGAGTGACAGAGAGAGAAGCTGTGAGTGAGAGAGAGAGAAAAAGAGAAGCTGTGATTGAGAGAGAGAGAAACAAAGAAGATGTGAGTGAGACAGAGAAAGAGAAGCTGTGAGTGAGACAGAGAAAGAGAAGCTGTGAGTGAGAGAGAAGAGAAAGAGAAGCTGTGAGTGACAGACAGAGAGAGAGAGAAAGAGAAGCTGTGAGTGGAGAGAGAAAAGAGAGAAAGAGAAACTGTGAGTGAGAGAGAGAAGCTGTGAGTGTGAGAGAGAAAGAGAAGCTGTGAGTGAGAGAGGGAGAGAGAAAGAGAAGCTGTGTGAGAGAGAGAGAGTTAAAGAGAAGCTGTGAGTGAGAGAGAGAGAGAGGTATAGTATGTGTGAGAAAGAGAGAGAGAGAGAAGCTGTGTGAGAGAGAGAGAGTGAGAAAGTGAAGTTGTGAGTGAGAGAGAGAGAAGCTGTGAGTGACTGAGAGAGAGAAGGAGAAGCTGTGTGTGTGAGAGAGAATAAGTGAAGCTGTGAGTGAGAGAGAGAGAGAAGCTGTGAGTGACTGAGAGAGACAGAGAAGCTGTCAGTGAGAGAGAGAGAGAGAAAGAGAAGCTGTGTGAGAGAGAGAAGCTGTGTGTGTGAGAGAGAAAGAAAAGTTGTGAGTGAGAGAGAGAGAAAGAGAAGCTGTGAGTGAGTGAGAGAGAGAGAAGCTGTGTGAGAGAGAAAGAGATGCTGTGAGTGAGAGAAAGAGAAGCTGTGAGTGAGAGAGTGAAACTGTGAGTGAGAGAGAGAGAGAAGCTGTGAGAGAGAAAGAGATGCTGTGAGTGAGAGAGAGAGAAAGAGAAACTGTGAGTGAGAGAGTGAAGCTGTGAGAGAGAGAGTGAGAGAAGCTGTGAGTGTGGGAGAGAGAGAGAGAAAAGCTGTGACTGAGTGAGACAGAGAGAGAAGTTGCGAGTGAGAGAGACCGAGAGAAAGAGAAGCTGTGAGTGAGAGAGAAAGAAAGAAAGAGAAGCCGTGAGTGAGAGAGAGAGAGAGAAAGAGAAAGAGAAGGTGTGAGTGAGAGAGAGAAAGAGAAGCTGTGAGTGAGAGAGAGTGAAAGAGAAGCTGTGAGTGACAGAGAGAGAAGCTGTGAGTGGAGAGAGAAAAGAGAGAAAGAGAAGCTGTGAGTGAGAGAGAGAAGCTGTGAGTGAGAGAGAGAGAAAGAGAAGCTGTGAGTGAGAGAATGAGAGAGAAAGAGAAGCTGTGAGAGAGAAAGAGATGCTATGAGTGAGAGAGAGAGAAAGAGAAGCTGTGAGTGAGAGAGTGAAGTTGTGAGAGAGAGAGAGAGAAGCTGTGAGTGAGTGTGTGAGAGAAAGAGAATCTGTGAGTGAGAGAAAGAGAAGCTGTGAGTGAGAGAGAGAGAAAGAGAAGCTGTGAGTGAGAGTGAAGCTGTGAGAGAGAGAGAGAAGCTGTGAGTGAGAGAGAGAGAAAGAAAGAGGAGTTGTGAGTGAGAGAGAGAGTGAAAAAGAGAAGGTGTGTGACAGAGAGACAGAAAGAGAAGCTGTGAGTGTTTGAGAAAGAGAGAGAGAGCTGTGAGTGACAGAGAGAGAGAGAAAGAAAAGCTGTGAGTGAGAGAGAGAGAGAAAGAGAAGCTGTGAGTCAGAGAGAGAGAGAGGGAAGCTGTGCGTGAGATAGAAAGAAATAGAATCTCTGAGTGCGAGAGAGAGTGAGAGAGAAAGAGAAGCTGTGAGTGAGTGTGAGAGAGAAAGAGAAGCTGTGAGTGAGAGAGAGAGAATGAGAAGCTGTGAGTGAGTGAGAGAGAGAGAGAGAGAAGCTGTGTGAGAGAGAAAGAGATGATGTGAGTGAGAGAGAGAGAAAGAGAAGCTGTGAGTGAGAGAGTGAAGCTGTGTGTGTGAGAGAGAGAGAAGCTGTGAGTGAGAGAGAGAGAGAAAGAAAGAGAAGCTGTGAGTGAGAGAAGAGAGAGAAAGAGAAGCTGTGAGAGAGAGAGTAAGAGAGAGAAGCTGTGAGTGAGAGAGAGAGAGAAAGAGAAGCTGTGAGTGAGAGAGAGAGAGAAGCTGTGTGAGAGAGAGAAAGAGAAGCTGTGAGTGAGAGAGAGAGAAAGAGAAACAGTGAGTGAGAGAGAGAGAAGCTGTGTGAGAGAGAGAGATTGAAAGAGAAGCTGTGAGTGACAGAGACAGAGAGAAGCTGAGAGTGAGAGAGAGAGAGAGAAGCTGTGAGTGAGAGAGAGAGAAAGAAAGAGGAGTTGTGAGTGAGAGAGAGAGTGAAAAAGAGAAGGTGTGTGACAGAGAGACAGAAAGAGAAGCTGTGAGTGTGTGAGAAAGAGAGAGAGAGAGCTGTGAGTGACAGAGAGAGGGAAAGAAAAGCTGTGAGTGAGAGAGAGAGAGAAAGAGAAGCTGTGAGTCAGAAAGAGAGAGAGAGAGGGAAGCTGTGTATGAGATATAAAGAAATAGAATCTCTGATTGCGAGAGAGAGTGAGAGAGAAAGAGAAGCTGTGAGTGAGTGTGAGAGAGAAAGAGAAGATGTGAGTGAGAGAGAGAAAGAGAAGCTGTGAGTGAGTGAGAGAGAGAGAGAGAAGCTGTGTGAGAGAGAAAGAGATGCTGTGAGTGAGAGAGAGAGAAAGAGAAGCTGTGAGTGAGAGAGTGAAGCTGTGAGAGAGAGAGAGAGAAGCTGTGAGTGAGAGAGAGAGAGAAAGAAAAGCTGTGACTGAGTGAGACAGAGAGAGAAGTTGCGAGTGAGAGAGAGAGAGAAAGAGAAGCTGTGATTGAGAGAGAGAGAGAGAAAGAAAGAAGATGTGAGTGAGACAAGAGAAAGAGAAGCTGTGAGTGACAGAGAGAGAGAGAAAGAGAAGCTGTGAGTGAGAGAGAAGAGAAAGAGAAGCTGTGAGTTACAGAGATAGAAGCTGTGATTGAGAGAGAGAGAGAAAGAAAGAAGATGTGAGTGAGACAGAGAAAGAGAAGCTGTGAGTGACAGAGAGAGAGAGAAAGAGAAGCTGTGAGTGAGAGAGAAGAGAAAGAGAAGCTGTGAGTGACAGAGAGAGAGAGAAAGAGAAGCTGTGAGTGAGAGAGAAGTGAAAGAGAAGCTGTGAGTTACAGAGATAGAAGCTGTGAGTGAGAGAGAGAGAGAAAGAGAAGCTGTGATTGAGAGAGAGAGAGAGAGAGAAAGAAGATATGAGTGAGACAGAGAAAGAGAAGCTGTGAGTGACAGAGAGAGAGAAAGAGAAGCTGTGAGTGAGAGAGAAGAGAAAGAGAAGCTGTGAGTGACAGAGAGAGAAAGAGAAGCTGTGAGTAAGAGAGAGAGAAGCTGTGAGTGAGAGAGAGAGAGTGAGAAAGAGAAGCTGTGAGTGAGAGAGAGAAGCTGTGAGTGAGAGAGAGTGAAAGAGAAGCTGTGAATGAGAGAGAGAGAAGCTGTGAGTGAGTGATAGAGAGAAAGAAAAGCTGTGACTGAGAGAGACAGAGAGAGTAGTTGCGAGTGAGAGAGACAGAGAGAAAGAGAAGCTGCGAGCGAGAGAGAGAGAGAAATAAAGAGAAGCTGTGAGTGAGAAAGAAAGAGAGGGAAGTTGTGAGTGACATAGAGAGAGAGTGAAAGAGAAGCTGTGAGTGGAGAGAGAAAAGAGAGAAAGAGAAACAGTGAGTGAGAGAGAGAAGCTGTGAGTGTGTGAGAGAGAAAGAGAAGCTGTGTGAGAGAGAGAGAGTTAAAGAGAAGCTGTGAGTGTGTGAGAGAGAGGTATAGTGTGAGTGAGAAAGAGAGAGAGAGAGAAGCTGTGAGTGAGAGAGAGAGAAAGTGAAGTTGTGTGTGAGAGAGAGAGAGAAGCTGTGAGTGACTGAGAGAGAGAAGGAGAAGCTGTGTGTGTGTGAGAGACAAAGTGAAGCTGTGAGTGAGAGAGAGAGAAGCTCTGAGTGACTGAGAGAGACAGAGAAGCTGTGAGTGAGAGAGAGCGATAGAAAGAGAAGCTGTGTGAGAGAGAGAAGCTGTGAGAGAGAGAGAGAGAAAGAAAAGTTGTGAGTGAGAGAGAGAAAGAAAGAGAAGCTGTGAGTGAGAGAGAGAGAAAGAGAAGCTGTGTGAGAGAGAGAGAGAAAGAAAGAGTTGTGAGTGAGAGAGAGTGAGAATATGTGAGAAATAGAGAGAGAGAAAGTGAAGTTGTGAGTGCGAGTGAGAGAGAATGAGAAGCTGTGAGTGAGAGAGAGAGAAATATGAGCTGTGAGTAAGAGAGAGAGAAAGAGAAGCTGTGAGAGAGAGAAGCTGTGAGTGAGAAAGAGAGAAAAATAGAAGCTGCTAGTGAGAGAGAGAGTAGCTGTGACTGAGAGAGAGAGAGAAAGAGAAGCTGTGAGTGAGAGAGAGAGAAAGAAAGTAATAGAAGCTGTGAGTGAGAGAGAGAGTGAGAGAGAAAGAGAAGCTGTGAGTGAGTGAGAGAGAGAAAGAGAAGCTGTGAGTGAGAGAGAGAGAAAGAGAAGCTGTGAGTGAGTGAGAGAAAAGCTGTTGAGAGAGAGAGAGAAAGAGCTGTGAGAGAGAGAGAGAAGTTGTGAGAGAGAGAGAGAAAGAGAAGCTGTGAGTGAGAGAGTGATAAAGAGATGCTGTGAGTGAGAGAGAGAGAAGGAGAAGCTGTGAGTGAGAGAGAGAGAAGCTGTGAGTGAGAGAGAGAGTGAGAGAAGCTGTGAGTGAGCGAGAGAAAGAAAGAGAAGCTGTGAGTGAGAAAGAGAGAGAGAGAGAGCTGTGAGTGACAGAGACAGAGAGAAGCTGTGAGTGAGAGAGAGAGAAAGAGAAGCTGTGAGTGAGCGAGAGAAAGAAAGAGAAGCTGTGAGTGAGAAAGAGAGAGAGAGAGAGCTGTGAGTGACAGAGAGAGAGAGAAAGAAAAGCTGTGAGTCAGAGAGAGAGAGAGAGAAGCTGTGAGTGAGAGAGAAAGAAAGAGAATCTGTGAGTGAGAGAGAGTGAGAGAGAGAGAAGCTGTGAGTGAGTGAGAGAGAGAAAGAGAAGCTGTGAGTGAGAGAGAGAAAAAGAGAAGCTGCGAGTGAGTGAGAGAGAGAAAGAGAAGCTGTGAGTGAGAGAGAGAAAGAGAAAGAAAAGATGTGACTGAGTGAGACAGAAAGAGAAGCTGTGATTGAGAGATAGAGAAAGAGAAGCTGTGAGTCAGAGAGAGAAAAAAAGAGAAGCTGTGAGTGAGAGAGAGAGAGAAAGAGAAGCTGTGAGTGAGAGATAGAAAGAGAAGCTGTGTGACAAAGAGAGAAGCTGTGTGAGAGAGAGAGAGAGAAAGAGAAGTTGTGAGAGAGAGAGAAAGAAAGAGAAGCTGTGTGAGAAAGAGAGAGAGAAGCTGTGAGTGACAGAGAGAGAAAGAGAAGCTGTGAGTGAGAGAGAAGAGAAAGAGAAGCTGTGAGTGAGTGAGAGAGAGAGAAGCTGTGTGTGTGAGAGAGAAAGAAGCTGTGAGTGAGAGAGAAGAGAAAGAGAAGCTGTGAGTGAGTGAGAGAGATAGAGAGAAAGAGAAGCTGTGAGTGAGAGAGAAGAGAAAGAGAAGCTGTAAGTGAGTGAGAGAGAGAGAAGCTGTGAGTGAGAGAGAGAGAGAAGCTGTGTGTGTGAGAGAGAAAGAGAAGCTGTGAGTGAGGGAGAGAAAGAGAAGCTGTGTGTGTGTGAGAGAAAGAGAAGCTGTGAGTGAGAGAGGGAAGCTGTGAGTGAGAGAGAGAAGCTGTGAGTGTGAGAGAGAGAGAAGCTGTGAGTGAGAGAGAGAGAGAAAGAAAAGATGTGACTGAGTGAGACAGAGGGAGTTGCGAGTGAGAGAGACTGAGAGAAAGAGAAGCTGCAAGTGAGAGAGAGAAAGAGAAGCTGTGTGTGTGTGTCTGTGTGTGTGAGAGAGAAGCTGAGTGAGAGAGTGAGAGAAAGGGAAGCTGTGAGTGAGAGAGAGAGAAAGAGAAGCTTTGAGTGCAAGTGAGAGAGAAAGAAAGAGAAGGTGGGTGTGAGACAGAGAGAAATAGAGAAGCTGTGAGTGAGATAGAGAAAGAGAGAGAGAAGATGTCAATGGGAGAGAGAGATTAAGAGAAGCTGTGAGTGAGTGAGAGAGAGAAAGACAAGCTGTGAGTGAGAGAGAGAATGAGAAGCTGTGTGTGTGTGTCTGTGTGTGAGAGAGAGAAGCTGAGTGAGAGAGTGAGAGAAAGGGAAGCTGTGAGTGAGAGAGAGAGAAAGAGAAGCTTTGAGTGAGAGAGTGAGAGAGAGTAGCTGTGAGTGAGAGAGAGAGAGAAAGAGGAGCTGTATGAGAGAGAGAGAGAATGAAAGAAAGAGAAGCTGTGTGTGTGAGAGAGAAAGAGAAGCTGTGAGTGTGTGAGAGAGAGAAAGAGAAGCTGTGAGTGTGTGTGAGAGAGAAAGAGAAGGTGTGAGTGAGAGAAAAAGAGAGAGAAAGAGAAGATGTGAGTGAGAGAGAGAGAAAGAGAAGGTGTGAGTGAGTGAGAGAGAGAAAAAGAGAAGCTGTGAGAGAGAGAGAGAGAAAGAGAAGCTGTGAGTGAGAGAGAGAGAGAAAGAGAACCTGTGAGTGAGAGAGAGAAAGAAGCTGTGAGTGAAAGAGAGAGAAAGAGAAGCTGTGAGTGAGAAAAGAGAGAGAAAGAGAAGCTGTGAGTGAGAAAAGAGAGAGAAAGAGAAGCTGTGAGTGAGAGAGAGAGAGAGAAAGAGAACCTGTGAGTGAGAGGGAGAGAGAGAAATAGAAGATGTGAGTGAGAGAGAGAGAGAGAGAAGCTGTGAGTGAGAGAGAGAGAGGGAAAGGGAAGCTGTGAGAGAGAGAGAGAGGAAGAGAAGCTGTGAGTGAGAGAGAGAGAAAGAGAAGCTTTGAGTGAGAGAGTGAGAGAAAGAGTAGCTGTGTGTGAGAGAGAGAGAGAAAGAGAAGCTGTATGGGAGAGAGAGAGAAAGAGAACCTGTGAGTGAGAGAGAGAGTAATTGAAGCTGTGAGTGAGAGAGAGAGAGAAAGAGATGCTCCGAGTGAGTGAGAGAGAAAGAAAGAGAAGCTGTGAGTGAGAGAGAGAGAGAGAAAGAGAAGCTGCAAGAAAGAGAGAGAGAGAAAGAGAAGCTGTAAGTGTGTGTGAGAGAGAGAAAGAAAAGCTGTGAGTGTGAGAGAAAGAGAAGCTGTGAGTGTGAGAGAGATTGAGAGAGAGAGAAGCTGTGATTGAGAGAGAGAGAAAGAGAAGCTGTGAGTTAGAGAGAGAGAAATAGAAGCAGTGAGTGAGTTAGAGAGAGAGAATGAGAAGCTGTGTGGGAGAGAGAGAGGAGAGAGAGAATCTGTGAGGGAGAGAGAGAGAGAAAAAAAGAAGCTGTGAGTGAGAGAGAGAGAGAGAAAGAGAAGCTGTGAGTGAGTGAGAGAGAGAGAGAGAGAACCTGTGAGTGAGATAGAGAGAGAGAGAAAGAGTTGTGAGTGAGAGAGAGAGAGAATCTGTGAGAAATAGAGAGAGAGAAAGTGAAGATGTGAGTGCGAGTGAGAGAGAATGAGAAGCTGTGAGTGTTAGAGAGAAGCTGTGAGTGAGAAAGAGAGAAATATGAGCTATGAATGAGAGAGAGAGAAAGAGAAGCTGTGAGAGAGAGAGAAGCTGTGAGAGAGAGAGAAATATGAGCTGTGAGTGAGAGAGAGAAAGAGAAGCTGTGCGAGAGAGAGAAGCTGTGAGTGAGAAAGAGAGAAAAAATAGAAGCTGCGAGTGAGAGAGAGAGAGTAGCTGTGACTGAGAGAGAGAGAGAAAGAGAAGCTGTGAGTGAGAGAGAGAGAAAGAAAGTAATAGAAGCTGTGAGTGAGAGAGAGAGAAAGAGAAGGTGTGAGTGACAGAGAGAGAGAAAGAGATGCTGTGAGTGAGAGAGAGAGTGAGAGAGAAAGAGAAGCTGTGAGCGAGTGAGAGAGAGAAAGAGAGGTGTGAGTGAGAGAGAGAGAAAGAGAAGCTGTGAGTGAGAGAGAGAGAGAAAGAGAAGCTGTGAGTGAGTGAGAGAGAGAGAAGCTGTGTGTGTGAGAGAGAAAGAGAAGCTGTGAGTGAGGGAGAGAAAGAGAAGCTGTGTGTGAGAGAGAGAGAAAGAGAAGCTGTGAGTGAGAGAGGGAAGCTGTGAGTGAGAGAGAGAAGCTGTGAGTGAGAGAGAGAGAGAAGCTGTGAGTGAGAGAGAGAGAGAAAGAAAAGATGTGACTGAGCGAGACAGAGAGAGTTGCGAGTGAGAGAGACCGAGAGAAAGAGAAGCTGCAAGTGAGAGAGAGAAAGAGAAGCTGTGTGTGTGTGTCTGTGTGTGTGAGAGAGAAGCTGAGTGAGAGAGTGAGAGAAAGGGAAGCTGTGAGTGAGAGAAAGAGAAGCTTTGAGTGCAAGTGAGAGAGAAAGAAAGAGAAGGTGGGTGTGAGACAGAGAGAAATAGAGAAGCTGTGAGTGAGATAGAGAAAGAGAGAGAGAAGATGTCAATGAGAGAGAGAGAGAAAGAGAAGCTGTGAGTGAGTGAGAGAGAGAAAGACAAGCTGTGAGTGAGAGAGAGAATGAGAAGCTGTGTGTGTGTGTCTGTGTGTGTGAGAGAGAAGCTGAGTGAGAGAGTGAGAGAAAGGGAAGCTGTGAGTGAGAGAGAGAGAAAGAGAAGCTTTGAGTGAGAGAGTGAGAGAGAGTAGCTGTGAGTGAGAGAGAGAGAGAAAGAGAAGCTGTATGAGAGAGAGAGAGAATGAAAGAAAGAGAAGCTGTGTGTGTGAGAGAGAAAGACAAGCTGTAAGTGTGTGTGAGAGAGAAAGAGAAGCTGTGAGTGTGTGTGAGAGAGAAAGAGAAGGTGTGAGTGAGAGAAAAAGAGAGAGAAAGAGAAGATGTGAGTGAGAGAGAGAGAAAGAGAAGGTGTGAGTGAGTGAGAGAGAGAAAAAGAGAAGCTGTGAGTGAGAGAGAGAGAGAGAAAGAGAAGCTGTGAGTGAGAGAGAGAGAGAAAGAGAACTTGTGAGTGAGAGAGAGAGAAGCTGTGAGTGAAAGAGAGAGAAAGAGAAGCTGTGAGTGAGAAAAGAGAGAGAAAGAGAAGCTGTGAGTGAGAAAAGAGAGAGAAAGAGAAGCTGTGAGTGAGAGAGAGAGAGAGAGAAATTGAACCTGAGAGTGAGAGAGAGATATAGAAGATGTGAGTGAGAGAGAGAGAGAGAGAAGCTGTGAGTGAGAGAGAGAAAGGGAAAGAGAAGCTGTGAGTGAGAGAGAGAGGAAGAGAAGCTGTGAGTGAGAGAGAGATAAAGAGAAGCTTTGAGTGAGAGAGTGAGAGAAAGAGTAGCTGTGTGTGTGTGAGAGAGAGAAAGAGAAGCTGTATGGGAGAGAGAGAGAAAGAGAACCTGTGAGTGAGAGAGAGAGTAATTGAAGCTGTGAGTGAGAGAGAGAGAGAAAGAGATGCTCTGAGTGAGTGAGAGAGAAAGAAAGAGAAGCTGTGAGTGAGAGAGAGAGAAAGAGAAGCTGCAAGAAAGAGAGAGAGAGAAAGAGAAGCTGTAAGTGTGTGAGAGAGAGAGAAAGAAAAGCTGTGAGTGTGAGAGAAAGAGAAGCTGTGAGTGTGAGAGAGATTGAGAGAGAGAGAAGCTGTGATTGAGAGAGAGAGAAATAGAAGCTGTGAGTTAGAGAGAGAGAAATAGAAGCAGTGAGTGAGTTAGAGAGAGAGAATGAGAAGCTGTGAGGGAGAGAGAGAGGAGAGAGAGAATCTGTGAGGGAGAGAGAGAGAGAAAAAAAGAAGCTGTGAGTGAGAGAGAGAGAGAAAGAGAAGCTGTGAGTGAGTGAGAGAGAGAGAGAGAGAGAAGCTGTGAGTGAGAGAGAGAGAGGGAGAAAGAGTTGTGAGTGAGAGAGAGAGAATCTGTGAGAAATAGAGAGAGAGAAAGTGAAGATGTGAGTGCGAGTGAGAGAGAATGAGAAGCTGTGAGTGAGAGAGAGAAGCTGTGAGTGAGAAAGAGAGAAATATGAGCTATGAATGAGAGAGAGAGAAAGAGAAGCTGTGAGAGAGAGAGAAGCTGTGAGAGAGAGAGAAATATGAGCTGTGAGTGAGAGAGAGAAAGAGAAGCTGTGTGAGAGAGAGAAGCTGTGAGTGAGAAAGAGAGAAAAAATAGAAGCTGCGAGTGAGAGAGAGAAGCTGTGAGTGAGAAAGAGAGAAATATGAGGTATGAATGAGAGAGAGAGAAAGAGAAGCTGTGAGAGAGAGAGAAGCTGTGAGAGAGAGAGAAATATGAGCTGTGAGTGAGAGAGAGAAAGAGAAGCTGTGTGAGAGAGAGAAGCTGTGAGTGAGAAAGAGAGAAAAAATAGAAGCTGCGAGTGAGAGAGAGAGAGAGTAGCTGTGACTGAGAGAGAGAGAGAAAGAGAAGCTGTGAGTGAGAGAGAGAGAAAGAAAGTAATAGAAGCTGTGAGTGAGAGAGAGAGAGAAAGAGAAGGTGTGAGTGACAGAGAGAGAGAAAGAGATGCTGTGAGTGTGAGAGAGAGTGAGAGAGAAAGAGAAGCTGTGAGCGAGTGAGAGAGAGAAAGAGAGGTGTGAGTGAGAGAGAGAGAAAGAGAAGCTGTGAGTGAGTGAGAGAGAGAGAAGCTGTGTGAGAGAGAAAGAGAAGCTGTGAGTGAGAGAGAGAGAAAGAGAAACTGTGAGTGAGAGAGAGAGAAGCTGTGAGTGAGAGAGAGAGAGTGAGAAAGAGAAGCTGTGAGTGACAGAGACAGAGAGAAGCTGTGAGTGAGAGAGAGAGAAAGAGGAGCTGTGAGTGAGAGTGAGAGAGAAAGAAAGAGAAGCTGTGAGTGAGAGAGAGAGTGAAAAAGAGAATGTGTGTGACAGAGAGACCGAAAGAGAAGCTGTGAGTGAGTGAGAAAGAGAGAGAGAGCTGTGAGTGACAGAGAGAGAGAAAGAAAAGCTGTGAGTGAGAGAGAGAGAAAGAGAAGCTGTGAGTCAGAGAGAGAGAGAAGCTGTGAGTCAGAGAGAAAGAAAGAGAATCTCTGAGTGAGAGAGAGAGTGAGAGAGAAAGAGAAGCTGTGAGTGAGTGTGAGAGAGAAAGAGAAGCTGTGAGTGAGAGAGAGAGAAAGAGAAGCTGTGAGTGAGTGAGAGAGAGAGAAGCTGTGTGAGAGAGAAAGAGATGCTGTGAGTGAGAGAGAGAGAAAGAAAGAGAAGCTGTGAGTGAGAGAGTGAAGCTGTGAGTGAGTGAGAGAGAAGCTGTGAGTGAGAGAGAGAGAAAGAAAAGCTGTGACTGAGTGAGACAGAGAGAGAAGTTGTGAGTGAGAGAGACCGAGAGAAAGAAAAGCTGCGAGTGAGAGAGTAAGAAAGAGAAGATGTGTGTGTGAGAGAGAAAGATAGAGAAGCTGTGAGTGAGAGAGAGAGAGAAAGAGAAGCTGTGAGTGAGAGAGAGAGAGAAAAAAGCTGTGAGTGAGAGAAAGAGAAAGAAAGAGAAGTTGTGAGTGAGAGAGAGAGAGAGAAAGAGAAGCTGTGAGTGAGAGAGAGAGAAAGAGAAGCTGTGAGTGAGAGAGAGTGAAAGAGAAGCTGTGAGTGACAGAGAGAGAAGCTGTGAGTGAGAGAGAGAGAAAGAGAAGCTGTGAGTGAGAGAGAGAGAGAAAGAGAAGCTGTGAGTGAGTGAGAGAGAGAGAAGCTGTGTGTGTGAGAGAGAAAGAGAAGCTGTGAGTGAGGGAGAGAAAGAGAAGCTGTGTGTGAGAGAGAGAGAAAGAGAAGCTGTGAGTGAGAGAGGGAAGCTGTGAGTGAGAGAGAGAAGCTGTGAGTGAGAGAGAGAGAGAAGCTGTGAGTGAGAGAGAGAGAGAAAGAAAAGATGTGACTGAGCGAGACAGAGAGAGTTGCGAGTGAGAGAGACCGAGAGAAAGAGAAGCTGCAAGTGAGAGAGAGAAAGAGAAGCTGTGTGTGTGTGTCTGTGTGTGTGAGAGAGAAGCTGAGTGAGAGAGTGAGAGAAAGGGAAGCTGTAAGTGAGAGAGAGAGAAAGAGAAGCTTTGAGTGCAAGTGAGAGAGAAAGAAAGAGAAGGTGGGTGTGAGACAGAGAGAAATAGAGAAGCTGTGAGTGAGATAGAGAAAGAGAGAGAGAAGATGTCAATGAGAGAGAGAGAGAAAGAGAAGCTGTGAGTGAGTGAGAGAGAGAAAGACAAGCTGTGAGTGAGAGAGAGAATGAGAAGCTGTGTGTGTGTGTCTGTGTGTGTGAGAGAGAAGCTGAGTGAGAGAGTGAGAGAAAGGGAAGCTGTGAGTGAGAGAGAGAGAAAGAGAAGCTTTGAGTGAGAGAGTGAGAGAGAGTAGCTGTGAGTGAGAGAGAGAGAGAAAGAGAAGCTGTATGAGAGAGAGAGAGAATGAAAGAAAGAGAAGCTGTGTGTGTGAGAGAGACAAGCTGTAAGTGTGTGTGAGAGAGAAAGAGAAGCTGTGAGTGTGTGTGGGAGAGAAAGAGAAGGTGTGAGTGAGAGAAAAAGAGAGAGAAAGAGAAGATGTGAGTGAGAGAGAGAGAAAGAGAAGGTGTGAGTGAGTGAGAGAGAGAAAAAGAGAAGCTGTGAGTGAGAGAGAGAGAGAGAAAGAGAAGCTGTGAGTGAGAGAGAGAGAGAAAGAGAACTTGTGAGTGAGAGAGAGAGAAGCTGTGAGTGAAAGAGAGAGAAAGAGAAGCTGTGAGTGAGAAAAGAGAGAGAAAGAGAAGCTGTGAGTGAGAAAAGAGAGAGAAAGAGAAGCTGTGAGTGAGAGAGAGAGAGAGAAATAGAACCTGAGAGTGAGAGAGAGATATAGAAGATGTGAGTGAGAGAGAGAGAGAGAAGCTGTGAGTGAGAGAGAGAGAGGGAAAGAGAAGCTGTGAGTGAGAGAGAGAGGAAGAGAAGCTGTGAGTGAGAGAGAGATAAAGAGAAGCTTTGAGTGAGAGAGTGAGAGAAAGAGTAGCTGTGTGTGAGAGAGAGAGAGAAAGAGAAGCTGTATGGGAGAGAGAGAGAAAGAGAACCTGTGAGTGAGAGAGAGAGTAATTGAAGCTGTGAGTGAGAGAGAGATTGAGAGAGAGAGAAGCTGTGATTGAGAGAGAGAGAAATAGAAGCTGTGAGTTAGAGAGAGAGAAATAGAAGCAGTGAGTGAGTTAGAGAGAGAGAATGAGAAGCTGTGAGGGAGAGAGAGAGGAGAGAGAGAATCTGTGAGGGAGAGAGAGAGAGAAAAAAAGAAGCTGTGAGTGAGAGAGAGAGAGAAAGAGAAGCTGTGAGTGAGTGAGAGAGAGAGAGAAGCTGTGAGTGAGAGAGAGAGAGGGAGAAAGAGTTGTGAGTGAGAGAGAGAGAATCTGTGAGAAATAGAGAGAGAGAAAGTGAAGATGTGAGTGCGAGTGAGAGAGAATGAGAAGCTGTGAGTGAGAGAGAGAAGCTGTGAGTGAGAAAGAGAGAAATATGAGCTATGAATGAGAGAGAGAGAAAGAGAAGCTGTGAGAGAGAGAGAAGCTGTGAGAGAGAGAGAAATATGAGCTGTGAGTGAGAGAGAGAAAGAGAAGCTGTGTGAGAGAGAGAAGCTGTGAGTGAGAAAGAGAGAAAAAATAGAAGCTGCGAGTGAGAGAGAGAGAGAGTAGCTGTGACTGAGAGAGAGAGAGAAAGAGAAGCTGTGAGTGAGAGAGAGAGAAAGAAAGTAATAGAAGCTGTGAGTGAGAGAGAGAGAGAAAGAGAAGGTGTGAGTGACAGAGAGAGAGAAAGAGATGCTGTGAGTGTGAGAGAGAGTGAGAGAGAAAGAGAAGCTGTGAGCGAGTGAGAGAGAGAAAGAGAGGTGTGAGTGAGAGAGAGAGAAAGAGAAGCTGTGAGTGAGTGAGAGAGAGAGAAGCTGTGTGAGAGAGAAAGAGAAGCTGTGAGTGAGAGAGAGAAAGAGAAACTGTGAGTGAGAGAGAGAGAAGCTGTGAGTGAGAGAGAGGGAGTGAGAAAGAGAAGCTGTGAGTGACAGAGACAGAGAGAAGCTGTGAGTGAGAGAGAGAGAAAGAGGAGCTGTGAGTGAGAGTGAGAGAGAAAGAAAGAGAAGCTGTGAGTGAGAGAGAGAGTGAAAAAGAGAATGTGTGTGACAGAGAGACCGAAAGAGAAGCTGTGAGTGAGTGAGAAAGAGAGAGAGAGCTGTGAGTGACAGAGAGAGAGAAAGAAAAGCTGTGAGTGAGAGAGATAGAAAGAGAAGCTGTGAGTCAGAGAGAGAGAGAAGCTGTGAGTCAGAGAGAAAGAAAGAGAATCTCTGAGTGAGAGAGTGAGAGAGAAAGAGAAGCTGTGAGTGAGTGTGAGAGAGAAAGAGAAGCTGTGAGTGAGAGAGAGAGAAAGAGAAGCTGTGAGTGAGTGAGAGAGAGAGAAGCTGTGTGAGAGAGAAAGAGATGCTGTGAGTGAGAGAGAGAAAGAAAGAGAAGCTGTGAGTGAGAGAGTGAAGCTGTGAGTGAGTGAGAGAGAAGCTGTGAGTGAGAGAGAGAGAAAGAAAAGCTGTGACTGAGTGAGACAGAGAGAGAAGTTGTGAGTGAGAGAGACCGAGAGAAAGAAAAGCTGCGAGTGAGAGAGTAAGAAAGAGAAGGTGTGTGTGTGAGAGAGAAAGATAGAGAAGCTGTGAGTGAGAGAGAGAGAGAAAGAGAAGCTGTGAGTGAGAGAGAGAGAGAAAAAAAGCTGTGAGTGAGAGAGAGAGAAAGAAAGAGAAGTTGTGAGTGAGAGAGAGAGAAAGAGAAGCTGTGAGTGAGAGAGAGAGAAAGAGAAGCTGTGAGTGAGAGAGAGTGAAAGAGAAGCTGTGAGTGACAGAGAGAGAAGCTGTGAGTGAGAGACAGAGAGAGAAAGTGAAGCTGTGAGTGAGAGAGAGAAAACTGTGAGTGACTGAGAGAGAGAAGGAGAAGCTGTTTGTGTGTGAGAGAGAAAGTGAAGCTGTGAGTGAGAGAGAGAGAGAGAAGCTGTGAGTGACTGAGAGAGACAGAGAAGCTGTGAGTGAGAGAGAGAGAGAGAAAGAGAAGCTGTGTGAGAGAGAGAAGCTGTGTGTGTGAGAGAGAAAGAAAAGTTATGAGTGAGAGACAGGGAGAACGAGAAACTGTTAGTGAGAGAGAGAGAGAAAGAAAGAGAAGCTGTGAGTGAGAGAGAGAGAAAGAGAAGCTGTGAGTGAGAGAGAGAGAAAAAGAAAAACTGTGAGTGAGAGAGAGAGAGAGAAAGAGTTCTGAGTGAGAGAGAGAGAGAAGCTGTGAGTGACTGAGAGAGAGAAGGAGAAGCTGTTTGTGTGTGAGAGAGAAATTGAAGCTGTGAGTGAGAGAGAAAGAGAAGCTGTGAGTGAGAGAGAGAGTGAGAAGCTATGAGTGAGAGAGAGAAAGAGAAGTTGTGAGTGAGAGAGAGAAAGAGAAGTTGTGAGTGTGAGAGAAAGTGAGAGAAAGAGAAGCTGTGAGTGTGAGAGAGTGAGAGAAAGAGATGCTGTGAGTGTGTGTGTGAGAGAAAGAGAAGCTGTGAGTGAGAGAGAGAGTGAGAAGCTATGAGTGAGAGAGAGAGAAAGAGAAGTTGTGAGTGAGAGAGAGAGAAAAAGAGCTGTGAGTGAGAGAGAGAAAGAGAAGCTGTGAGTGAGAGAAAGAGAGAAGCTGTGAGTGAGAGAAAGAGAGAAGCTGTGAGTGAGTCAGAGAGAGAGAGAATCAGTGAGTGAGAGAGAGATAAGCTGTGAGTGAGACGGAGAGAGAAAGAGAAGCTGTATGTTTGTGAGAGAGTGAAAGCGAAGCTGTGAGTGTGAGAGAAATTGAGAGAAAGAGAAGCTGTGAGTGTGAGACAGAGTGAGAGAAAGAGATGCTGTGAGTGTGTGTGTGAGAGAGAAAGAGAAGCTGTGAGTGAGAGAGAGAGAGAAAGAGAAGCTGTGAGTGAGTGAGTGTGAAGCTATGTGTGTGAGAGAGAAAGAGAAGTGTGAGTGAGAGAGAGAGAAAGAGAAGCTGTGAGTGAGAGAGAGAGAGAATGGGAAACTTTGAGTGAGAGAGAGACAGAGAAGCTGTGAGTGAGAGAGAGAGAAAAAGAGCAGCTGTGAGTGAGTGAGAGAGAGAAAGAGAATCTGTGAGTAGAGAGAGAGAGAGAGAGAGAAGCTGTGAGTGAGAGAGACAGAGAAGAAGCTGTGAGTGAGATAGGGAGAGAGAAAAAGAATCTATGAGTGAGAGAGAGAGAAAAAAGAAGCTGTGAGTGTGAGAGAGAGTGAGAGAAAGAGATGCTGTGAGTGTGTGTGTGAGAGAAAGAGAAGCTGTGAGTGTGAGAGAAATTGAGAGAAAGAGAAAGAGAAGCTGTGAGTGTGAGAGAGAGTGAGAGAAAGAGATGCTGTGAGTGTGTGTGAGAGAGAAAGAGAAGCTGTGAGTGAGGGAGAGAATGAGAAGCTATGAGTGAGAGAGTGAGAAAGAGAAGTTGTGAGTGAGGGAGAGAGAGAGAAAGGGAAGCTGTGAGTGAGAGAGAGAATGAGAAGCTATGAGTGAGAGAGTGAGAAAGAGAAGTTGTGAGTGAGAGAGAGAGAGAAAGAGAAGCTGTGAGTGAGAGAGAGAGAGAAGCAGTGAGAGAGAGAAAGAGAAGCTGTGAGTGAGAGAAAGAGAGAAGCTGTGAGTGAGTGAGAGAGAGAGAGGGAATCAGTGAGTGAGAGAGAGAGAAGCTTTAAGTGAGAGAGAGAGAGAGAATGTGAAGCTGTGAGTGAGAGAGAGAGAAGCTGTGAGTGAGACAGAGAGAGAAAGAGAAGCTGTATGTTTGTGAGAGAGTGAAAGAGAAGCTGTGAGTGTGAGAGAAAGTGAGAGAAAGAGAAGCTGTGAGTGTGAGTCAGAGTGAGAGAAAGAGAAGCTGTGAGTGTGTGTGTGAGAGAGAAAGAGAAGCTGTGAGTGAGAGAGAGAGAGAAAGAGAAGCTGTGAGTGAGTGAGTGAGAGAAAGAGAAGCTGTGAGTGAGAGAGCGAGTGTGAAGCTATGAGTGAGAGAGAGAGAGAAAGAGAAGTGTGAGTGAGAGAGAGAGAAAGAGAAGCTGTGAGTGAGAGAGAGAGAGAGAATGGGAAGCTTTGAGTGAGAGAGAGACAGAGAAGCAGTGAGTGAGAGAGAGAGAGAAAGAGCAGCTGTGAGTGTGTGAGAGAGAAGCTGTGAGTGAGTGAGAGAGAGAGAGAGAATCTGTGAGTAGAGAGAGAGAGAGAGAGAAAGAGAAGCTGTGAGTGTGAGAGAGAGAGAGAAGAAGCTGTGAGTGAGATAGGGAGAGAGAAAAAGAATCTATGAGTGAGAGAGAGAGAAAAAAGAAGCTGTGAGTGCGAGAGAGAGTGAGAGAAAGAGATGCTGTGAGTGTGTGTGAGAGAGAAAGAGAAGCTGTGAGGGTTTGTGTGAGAGAAAGAGAAGCTGTGAGTGAAAGAGTGAGAGACAGAGAAGCTGTGAGTGAGAGAGAGAGAAAAAGAGCAGCTGTGAATGAGAGAGAGAGAAGCTGAGTGAGAGAGAGAAAGAGAATCTGTGAGTAGAGAGAGAGAAAGAGAAGCTGTGAGTGAGAGAGAGAAGAAGCTGTGAGTGAGATAGGGAGAGAGAAAGAGAATCTGTGAGAGAGAGAGAGAAAAAAAGAAGCTGTGAGTGTGAGAGAGAGTGAGAAAGAGATGCTGTGAGTGTGTGTGAGAGTGAAAGAGAACCTGTGAGTGTTTGTGAGAGAGAAAGAGAAGCTGTGAGTGAGAGAGAGTGAGAGAAAGGGAAGCTGTGAGTGAGAGAGAGAGTGAGAAGCTATGAGTGAGAGAGAGAGAGAGAGAGAGAAGCTGTGAGTGAGAGAGAGAGAGAGAAAGAGAAGCTGTGAGTGAGAGAGAGAGTGAGAAGCTGTGAGTGAGAGAGAGAGAGAGAAAGTGAAGCTGTGAGTGAGAGAGAGAGAGAAAAAGAGAAGCTTTGAGTGAGAGAGAGAGAGAGAGAGAAAGAGAAGCTGTAAGTGTGACAGAAAGTGAGAGAAAGAGAAGCTGTGAGTGTGAGACAGAGTGAGAGAAAGAGATGCTGTGAGTGTGAGAGAGAGAGAAAGAGATGCTGTGAGTGTGTGTGTGTGAGAGAGAGAGAAGCTGTGAGAGTGAGAGAAAGTGAGAGAAAGACAAGCTGGGAGTGTGTGTGTGAGAGAAAGAGAAGCTATGAATGAGAGAGAGAGAGAGAGAGAGAAAGGGAAGCTGTGAGTGAGAGAGAGTGAGAAGCTATGAGTGAGAGAGAGAGAGAAAGAGAAGCTGTGAGTGTGAGAGAAAGTGAGAGAAAGAGAAGCTGTGAGTGTGAGAGAGAGTGAGAGAAAGATGCTGTGAGTGTGTGTGTGAGAGAAAGTGAAGCTATGAATGAGAGAGAGAGAGAAAGGGAAGCTGTGAGTGAGTGAGAGAGACAGAGAAGCTGTGAGTGAGAGAGAGAGAAAGAGCAGCTGTGAGTGAGAGAGAGAGAGAAGCTGTGAGTGAGAGAGAGAGAGAAAAAGAGAAGCTGTGAGTGAGAGAGAGAGAGAGAAAGAGATGCTGTGAGTGTGAGAGAAAGTGAGAGAAAGAAAAGCTGTGAGAGAGAGTGAGAGAAAGATGCTGTGAGTGTGTGTGAGAGAGAAAGAGAAGCTGTGAGTGAGAGAGAGAGAGAAAGAGAAGCTGTGAGTGAGAGAGAGAGAGAAAGGGAAGCTGTGAGTGAGAGAGAGTGAGAAGCTATGAGTGAGAGAGTGAGAAAGAGAAGTTGTGAGTGAGAGAGAGAGAAAGAGAAGCTGTGAGTGAGAGAGAGAGAGAAGCAGTGAGAGAGAGAAAGAGAAGCTGTGAGTGAGAGAAAGAGAGAAACTGTGAGTGAGTGAGAGAGAAAAAGAGAAGCTGTGAGTGAGAGAGAGAGAGAGAAAGAGAAGCTGTGAGTGAGAGAGAGAGAAAGAGAACCTGTGAGTGAGAGAGAGAGAGAAGCTGTGAGTGAAAGAGAGAGAAAGAGAAGCTGTGAGTGAGAAAAGAGAGAGAAAGAGAAGCTGTGAGTGAGAAAAGAGAGAGAAAGAGAAGCTGTGAGTGAGAGAGAGAGAGAGAAAGAGAACCTGTGAGTGAGAGGGAGAGAGAGAAATAGAAGATGTGAGTGAGAGAGAGAGAGAGAGAGAAGCTGTGAGTGTGAGAGAGAGAGGGAAAGGGAAGCTGTGAGTGAGAGAGAGAGGAAGAGAAGCTGTGAGTGAGAGAGAGATAAAGAGAAGCTTTGAGTGAGAGAGTGAGAGAGATGCTGTGAGTGTGAGAGAAAGTGAGAGAAAGAGAAGCTGTGAGTGTGAGAGAGAGTGAGAGAAAGATGCTGTGAGTGAGTGTGAGAGAGAAAGAGAAGCTGTGAGTGAGAGAGAGAGAAAGAGAAGCTGTGAGTGAGAGAGAGAGAGAAAGGGAAGCTGTGAGTGAGAGAGAGTGAGAAGCTATGAGTGAGAGAGTGAGAAAGAGAAGTTGTGAGTGAGAGAGAGAAAGAGAAGCTGTGAGTGAGAGAGAGAGAGAAGCAGTGAGAGAGAGAAAGAGAAGCTGTGAGTGAGAGAAAGAGAGAAACTGTGAGTGAGTGAGAGAGAGAGAATCAGTGAGTGAGAGAGAGAGAAGCTTTGTGAGAGAGAGAGAGAATGTGAAGCTGTGAGTGAGAGAGAGAGAAGCTGTGAGTGAGAGAGAGAGTGAGAAGCTATGAGTGAGAGAGAGAGAAAGAGAAGTTGTGAGTGAGAGAGAGAGAAAAAGAGCTGTGAGTGAGAGAGAGAAAGAGAAGCTGTGAGTGAGAGAAAGAGAGAAGCTGTGAGTGAGAGAAAGAGAGAAGCTGTGAGTGAGTCAGAGAGAGAGAGAATCAGTGAGTGAGAGAGAGATAAGCTGTGAGTGAGACGGAGAGAGAAAGAGAAGCTGTATGTTTGTGAGAGAGTGAAAGCAAAGCTGTGAGTGTGAGAGAAATTGAGAGAAAGAGAAGCTGTGAGTGTGAGACAGAGTGAGAGAAAGAGATGCTGTGAGTGTGTGTGTGAGAGAGAAAGAGAAGCTGTGAGTGAGAGAGAGAGAGAAAGAGAAGCTGTGAGTGAGTGAGTGTGAAGCTATGTGTGTGAGAGAGAAAGAGAAGTGTGAGTGAGAGAGAGAGAAAGAGAAGCTGTGAGTGAGAGAGAGAGAGAATGGGAAACTTTGAGTGAGAGAGAGACAGAGAAGCTGTGAGTGAGAGAGAGAGAAAAAGAGCAGCTGTGAGTGAGTGAGAGAGAGAAAGAGAATCTGTGAGTAGAGAGAGAGAGAGAGAGAGAAGCTGTGAGTGAGAGAGACAGAGAAGAAGCTGTGAGTGAGATAGGGAGAGAGAAAAAGAATCTATGAGTGAGAGAGAGAGAAAAAAGAAGCTGTGAGTGTGAGAGAGAGTGAGAGAAAGAGATGCTGTGAGTGTGTGTGTGAGAGAAAGAGAAGCTGTGAGTGTGAGAGAAATTGAGAGAAAGAGAAAGAGAAGCTGTGAGTGTGAGAGAGAGTGAGAGAAAGAGATGCTGTGAGTGTGTGTGAGAGAGAAAGAGAAGCTGTGAGTGAGGGAGAGAATGAGAAGCTATGAGTGAGAGAGTGAGAGAGAGAAGTTGTGAGTGAGGGAGAGAGAGAGAAAGGGAAGCTGTGAGTGAGAGAGAGAATGAGAAGGTATGAGTGAGAGAGTGAGAAAGAGAAGTTGTGAGTGAGAGAGAGAGAGAAAGAGAAGCTGTGAGTGAGAGAGAGAGAGAAGCAGTGAGAGAGAGAAAGAGAAGCTGTGAGTGAGAGAAAGAGAGAAGCTGTGAGTGAGTGAGAGAGAGAGAGGGAATCAGTGAGTGAGAGAGAGAGAAGCTTTAAGTGAGAGAGAGAGAGAGAATGTGAAGCTGTGAGTGAGAGAGAGAGAAGCTGTGAGTGAGACAGAGAGAGAAAGAGAAGCTGTATGTTTGTGAGAGAGTGAAAGAGAAGCTGTGAGTGTGAGAGAAAGTGAGAGAAAGAGAAGCTGTGAGTGTGAGTCAGAGTGAGAGAAAGAGAAGCTGTGAGTGTGTGTGTGTGAGAGAAAGAGAAGCTGTGAGTGAGAGAGAGAGAGAAAGAGAAGCTGTGAGTGAGTGAGTGAGAGAAAGAGAAGCTGTGAGTGAGAGAGCGAGTGTGAAGCTATGAGTGAGAGAGAGAGAGAAAGAGAAGTGTGAGTGAGAGAGAGAAAGAGAAGCTGTGAGTGAGAGAGAGAGAGAGAATGGGAAGCTTTGAGTGAGAGAGAGACAGAGAAGCAGTGAGTGAGAGAGAGAGAAAGAGCAGCTGTGAGTGTGTGAGAGAGAAGCTGTGAGTGAGTGAGAGAGAGAGAGAATCTGTGAGTAGAGAGAGAGAGAGAGAGAAAGAGAAGCTGTGAGTGAGAGAGAGAGTGAGAAGAAGCTGTGAGTGAGATAGGGAGAGAGAAAAAGAATCTATGAGTGAGAGAGAGAGAAAAAAGAAGCTGTGAGTGCGAGAGAGAGTGAGAGAAAGAGATGCTGTGAGTGTGTGTGTGAGAGAAAGAGAAGCTGTGAGGGTTTGTGTGAGAGAAAGAGAAGCTGTGAGTGAAAGAGTGAGAGACAGAGAAGCTGTGAGTGAGAGAGAGAGAAAAAGAGCAGCTGTGAATGAGAGAGAGAGAGAAGCTGAGTGAGAGAGAGAAAGAGAATCTGTGAGTAGAGAGAGAGAGAAAGAGAAGCTGTGAGTGAGAGTGAGAGAGAAGAAGCTGTGAGTGAGATAGGGAGAGAGAAAGAGAATCTGTGAGAGAGAGAGAGAAAAAAAGAAGCTGTGAGTGTGAGAGAGAGTGAGAAAGAGATGCTGTGAGTGTGTGTGAGAGTGAAAGAGAACCTGTGAGTGTTTGTGAGAGAGAAAGAGAAGCTGTGAGTGAGAGAGAGTGAGAGAAAGGGAAGCTGTGAGTGAGAGAGAGAGTGAGAAGCTATGAGTGAGAGAGAGAGAGAGAGAGAAGCTGTGAGTGAGAGAGAGAGAGAGAAAGAGAAGCTGTGAGTGAGAGAGAGAGTGAGAAGCTGTGAGTGAGAGAGAGAGAGAAAGTGAAGCTGTGAGTGAGAGAGAGAGAGAAAAAGAGAAGCTTTGAGTGAGAGAGAGAGAGAAAGAGAAGCTGTAAGTGTGACAGAAAGTGAGAGAAAGAGAAGCTGTGAGTGTGAGACAGAGTGAGAGAAAGAGATGCTGTGAGTGTGAGAGAGAGAGAAAGAGATGCTGTGAGTGTGTGTGTGTGTGTGAGAGAGAAGCTGTGAGAGTGAGAGAAAGTGAGAGAAAGACAAGCTGGGAGTGTGTGTGTGAGAGAAAGAGAAGCTATGAATGAGAGAGAGAGAGAGAGAGAGAAAGGGAAGCTGTGAGTGAGAGAGAGTGAGAAGCTATGAGTGAGAGAGAGAGAGAAAGAGAAGCTGTGAGTGTGAGAGAAAGTGAGAGAAAGAGAAGCTGTGAGTGTGAGAGAGAGTGAGAGAAAGATGCTGTGAGTGTGTGTGTGAGAGAAAGTGAAGCTATGAATGAGAGAGAGAGAGAAAGGGAAGCTGTGAGTGAGTGAGAGAGACAGAGAAGCTGTGAGTGAGAGAGAGAGAAAGAGCAGCTGTGAGTGAGAGAGAGAGAGAAGCTGTGAGTGAGAGAGAGAGAGAAAAAGAGAAGCTGTGAGTGAGAGAGAGAGAGAGAAAGAGATGCTGTGAGTGTGAGAGAAAGTGAGAGAAAGAAAAGCTGTGAGAGAGAGTGAGAGAAAGATGCTGTGAGTGTGTGAGAGAGAGAAAGAGAAGCTGTGAGTGAGAGAGAGAGAGAGAGAAAGAGAAGCTGTGAGTGAGAGAGAGAGAGAAAGGGAAGCTGTGAGTGAGAGAGAGTGAGAAGCTATGAGTGAGAGAGTGAGAAAGAGAAGTTGTGAGTGAGAGAGAGAGAAAGAGAAGCTGTGAGTGAGAGAGAGAGAGAAGCAGTGAGAGAGAGAAAGAGAAGCTGTGAGTGAGAGAAAGAGAGAAACTGTGAGTGAGTGAGAGAGAAAAAGAGAAGCTGTGAGTGAGAGAGAGAGAGAAAGAGAAGCTGTGAGTGAGAGAGAGAGAAAGAGAACCTGTGAGTGAGAGAGAGAGAGAAGCTGTGAGTGAAAGAGAGAGAAAGAGAAGCTGTGAGTGAGAAAAGAGAGAGAAAGAGAAGCTGTGAGTGAGAAAAGAGAGAGAAAGAGAAGCTGTGAGTGAGAGAGAGAGAGAGAGAAAGAGAACCTGTGAGTGAGAGGGAGAGAGAGAAATAGAAGATGTGAGTGAGAGAGAGAGAGAGAGAGAAGCTGTGAGTGAGAGAGAGAGAGGGAAAGGGAAGCTGTGAGTGAGAGAGAAAGGAAGAGAAGCTGTGAGTGAGAGAGAGATAAAGAGAAGCTTTGAGTGAGAGAGTGAGAGAAAGAGTAGCTGTGTGAGAGAGAGAGAGAGAAAGAGAAGCTGTATGGGAGAGAGAGAGAAAGAGAACCTGTGAGTGAGAGAGAGAGTAATTGAAGCTGTGAGTGAGAGAGAGAGAGAAAGAGATGCTCCGAGTGAGTGAGAGAGAAAGAAAGAGAAGCTGTGAGTGAGAGAGAGAGAAAGAGAAGCTGCAAGAAAGAGAGAGAGAGAAAGAGAAGCTGTAAGTGTGTGAGAGAGAGAGAAAGAAAAGCTGTGAGTGTGAGAGAAAGAGAAGCTGTGAGTGTGAGAGAGATTGAGAGAGAGAGAAGCTGTGATTGAGAGAGAGAGAAAGAGAAGCTGTGAGTTAGAGAGAGAGAAATAGAAGCAGTGAGTGAGTTAGAGAGAGAGAATGAGAAGCTGTGTGGGAGAGAGAGAGGAGAGAGAGAATCTGTGAGGGAGAGAGAGAAAAAAAGAAGCTCTGAGTGAGAGAGAGAGAGAGAAAGAGAAGCTGTGAGTGAGTGAGAGAGAGAGAGAAGCTGTGAGTGAGAGAGAGAGAGAGAAAGAGTTGTGAGTGAGAGAGAGAGAATCTGTGAGAAATAGAGAGAAAGTGAAGATGTGAGTGCGAGTGAGAGAGAATGAGAAGCTGTGAGTGTTAGAGAGAAGCTGTGAGTGAGAAAGAGAGAAATATGAGCTATGAATGAGAGAGAGAGAAAGAGAAGCTGTGAGAGAGAGAGAAGCTGTGAGAGAGAGAGAAATATGAGCTGTGAGTGAGAGAAAGAGAAGCTGTGTGAGAGAGAGAAGCTGTGTGTGAGAAAGAGAGAAAAAATAGAAGCTGCGAGTGAGAGAGAGAGAGAGTAGCTGTGACTGAGAGAGAGAGAGAAAGAGAAGCTGTGAGTGAGAGGGAGAGAAAGAAAGTAATAGAAGCTGTGAGTGAGAGAGAGAGAGAAAGAGAAGGTGTGAGTGACAGAGAGAGAAAGAGATGCTGTGAGTGAGAGAGAGAGTGAGAGAGAAAGAGAAGCTGTGAGCGAGTGAGAGAGAGAAAGAGAGGTGTGAGTGAGAGAGAGAAAGAAAAGCTGTGAGTGAGTGAGAGAGAGAGAAGCTGTGTGTGAGAGAGAAAGAGAAGCTGTGAGTGAGAGAGAGAGAAAGAGAAACTGTGAGTGAGAGAGAGAGAAGCTGTGAGTGAGAGAGAGAGAGTGAGAAAGAGAAGCTGTGAGTGACAGAGACAGAGAGAAGCTGTTAGTGAGAGAGAGAGAAAGAGAAGCTGTGAGTGAGAGTGAGAGAGAAAGAAAGAGAAGCTGTGAGTGAGAGAGAGAGTGAAAAAGAGAATGTGTGTGACAGAGAGACCGAAAGAGAAGCTGTGAGTGAGTGAGAAAGAGAGAGAGAGCTGTGAGTGACAGAGAGAGAGAAAGAAAAGCTGTGAGTGAGAGAGAGAGAAAGAGAAGCTGTGAGTCAGAGAGAGAGAGAAGCTGTGAGTCAGAGAGAAAGAAAGAGAATCTCTGAGTGAGAGAGAGAGTGAGAGAGAAAGAGAAGCTGTGAGTGAGTGTGAGAGAGAAAGAGAAGCTGTGAGTGAGAGAGAGAGAAAGAGAAGCTGTGAGTGAGTGAGAGAGAGAGAAGCTGTGTGAGAGAGAAAGAGATGCTGTGAGTGAGAGAGAGAGAAAGAAAGAGAAGCTGTGAGTGAGAGAGTGAAGCTGTGAGTGAGTGAGAGAGAAGCTGTGAGTGAGAGAGAGAGAGAAAGAAAAGCTGTGACTGAGTGAGACAGAGAGAGAAGTTGTGAGTGAGAGAGACCGAGAGAAAGAAAAGCTGCGAGTGAGAGAGTAAGAAAGAGAAGGTGTGTGTGTGAGAGAGAAAGATAGAGAAGCTGTGAGTGAGAGAGAGAGAGAAAGAGAAGCTGTGAGTGAGAGAGAGAGAGAAAAAAGCTGTGAGTGAGAGAGAGAGAAAGAAAGAGAAGTTGTGAGTGAGAGAGAGAGAAAGAGAAGCTGTGAGTGAGAGAGAGAAAGAGAAGCTGTGAGTGAGAGAGAGTGAAAGAGAAGCTGTGAGTGACAGAGAGAGAAGCTGTGAGTGAGAGACAGAGAGAGAAAGAGAAGCTGTGAGTGAGAGAGAGAGCAAGAGAAGCTGTGAGTGAGTGAGAGAGAGAGAAGCTGTGTGTGTGAGAGAGAAAGAGAAGCTGTGAGTGAGGGAGAGAAAGAGAAGCTGTGTGTGAGAGAGAGAGAAAGAGAAGCTGTGAGTGAGAGAGGGAAGCTGTGAGTGAGAGAGAGAAGCTGTGAGTGAGAGAGAGAGAGAAGCTGTGAGTGAGAGAGAGAGAGAAAGAAAAGATGTGACTGAGCGAGACAGAGAGAGTTGCGAGTGAGAGAGACCGAGAGAAAGAGAAGCTGCAAGTGAGAGAGAGAAAGAGAAGCTGTGTGTGTGTGTCTGTGTGTGTGAGAGAGAAGCTGAGTGAGAGAGTGAGAGAAAGGGAAGCTGTGAGTGAGAGAGAGAGAAAGAGAAGCTTTGAGTGCAAGTGAGAGAGAAAGAAAGAGAAGGTGGGTGTGAGACAGAGAGAAATAGAGAAGCTGTGAGTGAGATAGAGAAAGAGAGAGAGAAGATGTCAATGAGAGAGAGAGAAAGAGAAGCTGTGAGTGAGAGAGAGAATGAGAAGCTGTGTGTGTGTGTCTGTGTGTGAGAGAGAGAAGCTGAGTGAGAGAGTGAGAGAAAGGGAAGCTGTGAGTGAGAGAGAGAGAAAGAGAAGCTTTGAGTGAGAGAGTGAGAGAGAGTAGCTGTGCGTGAGAGAGAGAGAAAGAGAAGCTGTATGAGAGAGAGAGAGAATGAAAGAAAGAGAAGCTGTGTGTGTGAGAGAGAAAGACAAGCTGTAAGTGTGTGTGAGAGAGAAAGAGAAGCTGTGAGTGTGTGTGAGAGAGAAAGAGAAGGTGTGAGTGAGAGAAAAAGAGAGAGAAAGAGAAGATGTGAGTGAGAGAGGGAGAAAGAGAAGGTGTGAGTGAGTGAGAGAGAGAAAAAGAGAAGCTGTGAGTGAGAGAGAGAGAGAGAAAGAGAAGCTGTGAGTGAGAGAGAGAGAAAGAGAACTTGTGAGTGAGAGAGAGAGAGAAGCTGTGAGTGAAAGAGAGAGAATGAGAAGCTGTGAGTGAGAAAAGAGAGAGAAAGAGAAGCTGTGAGTGAGAAAAGAGAGAGAAAGAGAAGCTGTGAGTGAGAGAGAGAGAGAGAGAAAGAGAACCTGTGAGTGAGAGGGAGAGAGAGATATAGAAGATGTGAGAGAGAGAGAGAGAGAGAAGCTGTGAGTGAGAGAGAGATAGGGAAAGAGAAGCTGTGAGTGGGAGAGAGAGGAAGAGAAGCTGTGAGTGAGAGAGAGATAAAGAGAAGCTTTGAGTGAGAGAGTGAGAGAAAGAGTAGCTGTGTGAGAGAGAGAGAGAAAGAGAAGCTGTATGGGAGAGAGAGAGAAAGAGAACCTGTGAGTGAGAGAGAGAGTAATTGAAGATGTGAGTGAGAGAGAGAGAGAAAGAGATGCTCTGAGTGAGTGAGAGAGAAAGAAAGAGAAGCTGTGAGTGAGAGAGAGAGAAAGAGAAGCTGCAAGAAAGAGAGAGAGAGAAAGAGAAGCTGTAAGTGTGTGAGAGAGAGAGAAAGAAAAGCTGTGAGTGTGAGAGAAAGAGAAGCTGTGAGTGTGAGAGAGATTGAGAGAGAGAGAAGCTGTGATTGAGAGAGAGAGAAAGAGCTGTGAGAGAGAGAGAAATAGAAGCAGTGAGTGAGTTAGAGAGAGAGAATGAGAAGCTGTGAGGGAGAGAGAGAGGAGAGAGATAATCTGTGAGGGAGAGAGAGAGAGAAAAAAAGAAGCTGTGAGTGAGAGAGAGAGAGAAAGAGAAGCTGTGAGTGAGTGAGAGAGAGAGAGAGAAGCTGTGAGTGAGAGAGAGAGAGAAAGAGTTGTGAGTGAGAGAGAGAGAGAATCTGTGAGAAATAGAGAGAGAGAAAGTGAAGATGTGAGTGCGAGTGAGAGAGAATGAGAAGCTGTGAGTGAGAGAGAGAAGCTGTGAGTGAGAAAGAGAGAAATATGAGCTATGAATGAGAGAGAGAGAAAGAGAAGCTGTGAGAGAGAGAGAAGCTTTGAGAGAGAGAGAAATATGAGCTGTGAGTGAGAGAGAGAAAGAGAAGCTGTGTGTGAGAGAGAAGCTGTGAGTGAGAAAGAGAGAAAAAATAGAAGCTGCGAGTGAGAGAGAGAGAGAGTAGCTGTGACTGAGAGAGAGAGAAAGAAAGAGAAGCTGTGAGTGAGAGAGAGAGAAAGAAAGTAATAGAAGCTGTGAGTGAGAGAGAGAGAAAGAGAAGGTGTGAGTGACAGAGAGAGAGAAAGAGATGATGTGAGTGTGAGAGAGAGTGAGAGAGAAAGAGAAGCTGTGAGCGAGTGAGAGAGAGAAAGAGAGGTGTGAGTGAGAGAGAGAGAAAGAGAAGCTGTGAGTGAGTGAGAGAGAGAGAAGCTGTGTGTGAGAGAGAAAGAGAAGCTGTGAGTGAGAGAGAGAGAAAGAGAAACTGTGAGTGAGAGAGAGAAGCTGTGAGTGAGAGAGAGAGAGTGAGAAAGAGAAGCTGTGAGTGACAGAGACAGAGAGAAGCTGTGAGTGAGAGAGAGAGAAAGAGAAAGAGAAGCTGTGAGTGAGAGTGAGAGAGAAAGAAAGAGAAGCTGTGAGTGAGAGAGAGAGTGAAAAAGAGAATGTGTGTGACAGAGAGACCGAAAGAGAAGCTGTGAGTGAGTGAGAAAGAGAGAGAGAGCTGTGAGTGACAGAGAGAGAGAAAGAAAAGCTGTGAGTGAGAGAGAGAGAAAGAGAAGCTGTGAGTCAGAGAGAGAGAGAAGCTGTGAGTCAGAGAGAAAGAAAGAGAATCTCTGAGTGAGAGAGAGAGTGAGAGAGAAAGAGAAGCTGTGAGTGAGTGTGAGAGAGAAAGAGAAGCTGTGAGTGAGAGAGAGAGAAAGAGAAGCTGTGAGTGAGAGAGTGAAGCTGTGAGTGAGTGAGAGAGAAGCTGTGAGTGAGAGAGAGAGAAAGAAAAGCTGTGACTGAGTGAGACAGAGAGAGAAGTTGTGAGTGAGAGAGACCGAGAGAAAGAAAAGCTGCGAGTGAGAGAGTAAGAAAGAGAAGGTGTGTGTGTGAGAGAGAAAGATAGAGAAGCTGTGAGTGAGAGAGAGAGAGAAAGAGAAGCTGTGAGTGAGAGAGAGAGAGAAAAAAAGCTGTGAGTGAGAGAGAGAGAAAGAAAGAGAAGTTGTGAGTGAGAGAGAGAGAGAGAGAGAAGCTGTGAGTGAGAGAGAGAGAAAGAGAAGCTGTGAGTGAGAGAGAGTGAAAGAGAAGCTGTGAGTGACAGAGAGAGAAGCTGTGAGTGAAGGACAGCGAGAGAAAGAGAAGCTGTGAGTGAGAGAGAGAGAATGAATGAAGATGTGAGTGAGAAAGAGAAAGAGAAGCTGTGAGTGACAGAGAGAGAGAGAAAGTGAAGCTGTGAGTGAGAGAGAGAGAAGCTGTGAGTGACTGAGAGAGAGAAGGAGAAGCTGTTTGTGTGTGAGAGAGAAAGTGAAGCTGTGTGTGTGTGAGAGAGAGAAAAGCTGTGAGTGACTGAGAGAGACAGAGAAGCTGTGAGTGAGAGAGAGAGAGAGAAAGAGAAGCTGTGTGAGAAAGAGAAGCTGTGTGTGTGAGAGAGAAAGAAAAGTTATGAGTGAGAGAGAGGGAGAACAAGAAACTGTTAGTGAGAGAGAGAGAGAAAGAAAGAGAAGGTGTGAGTGAGAGAGAGAGAAAGAGAAGCTGTGAGTGAGAGAGAGAGAAAAAGAAAAACTGTGAGTGAGAGAGAGAGAGAGAAAGAGTTCTGAGTGAGAGAGAGAGAGAAGCTGTGAGTGACTGAGAGAGAGAAGGAGAAGCTGTTTGTGTGTGAGAGAGAAAGTGAAGCTGTGAGTGAGAGAGAGAAAGAGAAGCTGTGAGTGAGAGAGAGAGTGAGAAGCTATGAGTGAGAGAGAGAGAAAGAGAAGTTGTGAGTGAGAGAGAGAGAAAGAGAACCTGTGAGTGTGAGAGAAAGTGAGAGAAAGAGAAGCTGTGAGTGTGAGAGAGTGAGAGAAAGAGATGCTGTGAGTGTGTGTGTGAGAGAAAGAGAAGCTGTGAGTGAGAGAGAGAGTGAGAAGCTATGAGTGAGAGAGAGAGAAAGAGAAGTTGTGAGAGAGAGAGAGAGAAAAAGAGCTGTGAGTGAGAGAGAGAAAGAGAAGCTGTGAGTGAGAGAAAGAGAGAAGCTGTGAGTGAGAGAAAGAGAGAAGCTGTGAGTGAGTCAGAGAGAGAGAGAATCAGTGAGTGAGAGAGAGATAAGCTGTGAGTGAGACAGAGAGAGAAAGAGAAGCTGTATGTTTGTGAGAGAGTGAAAGCGAAGCTGTGAGTGTGAGAGAAATTGAGAGAAAGAGAAGCTGTGAGTGTGAGACAGAGTGAGAGAAAGAGATGCTGTGAGTGTGTGTGTGAGAGAGAAAGAGAAGCTGTGAGTGAGAGAGAGAGAGAAAGAGAAGCTGTGAGTGAGTGAGTGTGAAGCTATGTGTGTGAGAGAGAAAGAGAAGTGTGAGTGAGAGAGAGAGAAAGAGAAGCTGTGAGTGAGAGAGAGAGAGAATGGGAAACTTTGAGTGAGAGAGAGACAGAGAAGCTGTGAGTGAGAGAGAGAGAAAAAGAGCAGCTGTGAGTGAGTGAGAGAGAGAGAAAGAGAATCTGTGAGTAGAGAGAGAGAGAGAGAAGCTGTGAGTGAGAGAGACAGAGAAGAAGCTGTGAGTGAGATAGGGAGAGAGAAAAAGAATCTATGAGTGAGAGAGAGAGAAAAAAGAAGCTGTGAGTGTGAGAGAGAGTGAGAGAAAGAGATGCTGTGAGTGTGTGTGAGAGAGAAAGAGAAGCTGAGAGTGTGAGAGAAATTGAGAGAAAGAGAAAGAGAAGCTGTGAGTGTGAGAGAGAGTGAGAGAAAGAGATGCTGTGAGTGTGTGTGAGAGAGAAAGAGAAGCTGTGAGTGAGGGAGAGAATGAGAAGCTATGAGTGAGAGAGTGAGAAAGAGAAGGTGTGAGTGACAGAGAGAGAGAAAGAGATGATGTGAGTGTGAGAGAGAGTGAGAGAGAAAGAGAAGCTGTGAGCGAGTGAGAGAGAGAAAGAGAGGTGTGAGTGAGAGAGAGAGAAAGAGAAGCTGTGAGTGAGTGAGAGAGAGAGAAGCTGTGTGTGAGAGAGAAAGAGAAGCTGTGAGTGAGAGAGAGAGAAAGAGAAACTGTGAGTGAGAGAGAGAAGCTGTGAGTGAGAGAGAGAGAGTGAGAAAGAGAAGCTGTGAGTGACAGAGACAGAGAGAAGCTGTGAGTGAGAGAGAGAGAAAGAGAAAGAGAAGCTGTGAGTGAGAGTGAGAGAGAAAGAAAGAGAAGCTGTGAGTGAGAGAGAGAGTGAAAAAGAGAATGTGTGTGACAGAGAGACCGAAAGAGAAGCTGTGAGTGAGTGAGAAAGAGAGAGAGAGCTGTGAGTGACAGAGAGAGAGAAAGAAAAGCTGTGAGTGAGAGAGAGAGAAAGAGAAGCTGTGAGTCAGAGAGAGAGAGAAGGTGTGAGTCAGAGAGAAAGAAAGAGAATCTCTGAGTGAGAGAGAGAGTGAGAGAGAAAGAGAAGCTGTGAGTGAGTGTGAGAGAGAAAGAGAAGCTGTGAGTGAGAGAGAGAGAAAGAGAAGCTGTGAGTGAGAGAGTGAAGCTGTGAGTGAGTGAGAGAGAAGCTGCGAGTGAGAGAGAGAGAAAGAAAAGCTGTGACTGAGTGAGACAGAGAGAGAAGTTGTGAGTGAGAGAGACCGAGAGAAAGAAAAGCTGCGAGTGAGAGAGTAAGAAAGAGAAGGTGTGTGTGTGAGAGAGAAAGATAGAGAAGCTGTGAGTGAGAGAGAGAGAGAAAGAGAAGCTGTGAGTGAGAGAGAGAGAGAAAAAAAGCTGTGAGTGAGAGAGAGAGAAAGAAAGAGAAGTTGTGAGTGAGAGAGAGAGAGAGAGAGAAGCTGTGAGTGAGAGAGAGAGAAAGAGAAGCTGTGAGTGACAGAGAGAGAGAAAGAAAAGCTGTGAGTGAGAGAGAGAGAAAGAGAAGCTGTGAGTCAGAGAGAGAGAGAAGCTGTGAGTCAGAGAGAAAGAGGGAGAGAGAGAGAAAGGGAAGCTGTGAGTGAGAGAGAGAATGAGAAGCTATGAGTGAGAGAGTGAGAAAGAGAAGTTGTGAGTGAGAGAGAGAGAAAGAGAAGCTGTGAGTGAGAGAGAGAGAAGCAGTGAGAGAGAGAAAGAGAAGCTGTGAGTGAGAGAAAGAGAGAAGCTGTGAGTGAGTGAGAGAGAGAGAGGGAATCAGTGAGTGAGAGAGAGAAGCTTTAAGTGAGAGAGAGAGAGAGAATGTGAAGCTGTGAGTGAGAGAGAGAGAAGCTGTGAGTGAGACAGAGAGAGAAAGAGAAGCTCTATGTTTGTGAGAGAGTGAAAGAGAAGCTGTGAGTGTGAGAGAAAGTGAGAGAAAGAGAAGCTGTGAGTGTGAGTCAGAGTGAGAGAAAGAGAAGCTGTGAGTGTGTGTGTGTGAGAGAAAGAGAAGCTGTGAGTGAGAGAGAGAAAAAGAAGCTGTGAGTGAGTGAGTGAGTGAGTGAGAGAAAGAGAAGCTGTGAGTGAGAGAGCGAGTGTGAAGCTATGAGTGAGAGAGAGAGAGAAAGAGAAGTGTGAGTGAGAGAGAGAGAAAAAGAAGCTGTGAGTGAGAGAGAGAGATAATGGGAAGCTTTGAGTGAGAGAGAGACAGAGAAGCAGTGAGTGAGAGAGAGAAAAAGAGCAGCTGTGAGTGTGTGAGAGAGAAGCTGTGAGTGAGTGAGAGAGAGAGAGAGAATCTGTGAGTAGAGAGAGAGAGAGAGAAAGAGAAGCTGTGAGTGAGAGAGAGAGAGAAGAAGCTGTGAGTGAGATAGGGAGAGAGAAAACGAATCTATGAGTGAGAGAGAGAGAAAAAAGAAGCTGTGAGTGCGAGAGAGAGTGAGAGAAAGAGATGCTGTGAGTGTGTGTGTGAGAGAAAGAGAAGCTGTGAGGGTTTATGTGAGAGAAAGAGAAGCTGTGAGTGAGAGAGTGAGAGACAGAGAAGCTGTGAGTGAGAGAGAGAGAAAAAGAGCAGCTGTGAATGAGAGAGAGAGAAGCTGAGTGAGAGAGAGAGAAAGAGAATCTGTGAGTAGAGAGAGAGAGAAAGAGAAGCTGTGAGTGAGAGTGAGAGAGAAGAAGCTGTGAGTGAGATAGGGAGAGAGAAAGAGAATCTGTGAGAGAGAGAGAGAAAAAAAGAAGCTGTGAGTGTGAGAGAGAGTGAGAGAAAGAGATGCTGTGAGTGTGTGTGAGAGTGAAAGAGAACCTGTGAGTGTTTGTGAGAGAGAAAGAGAAGCTGTGAGTGAGAGAGAGTGAGAGAAAGGGAAGCTGTGAGTGAGAGAGAGAGTGAGAAGCTATGAGTGAGAGAGAGAGAGAGAAAGAGAAGCTGTGAGTGAGAGAGAGAGAGAGAAAGAGAAGCTGTGAGTGAGAGAGAGAGTGAGAAGCTGTGAGTGAGAGAGAGAGAGAAAGTGAAGCTGTGAGTGAGAGAGAGAGAGAAAAAGAGAAGCTTTGAGTGAGAGAGAGAGAGAAAAAGAGAAGCTGTAAGTGTGACAGAAAGTGAGAGAAAGAGAAGCTGTGAGTGTGAGACAGAGTGAGAGAAAGAGATGCTGTGAGTGTGTGAGAGAGAGAAAGAGATGCTGTGAGTGTGTGTGTGAGAGAGAGAGAGAAGCTGTGAGAGTGAGAGAAAGTGAGAGAAAGACAAGCTGGGAGTGTGTGTGAGAGAGAAAGAGAAGCTATGAATGAGAGAGAGAGAGAGAAAGGGAAGCTGTGAGTGAGAGAGAGTGAGAAGCTATGAGTGAGAGAGAGAGAGAAAGAGAAGCTGTGAGTGTGAGAGAAAGTGAGAGAAAGAGAAGCTGTGAGTGTGAGAGAGAGTGAGAGAAAGATGCTGTGAGTGTGTGTGTGAGAGAAAGAGAAGCTATGAATGAGAGAGAGAGAGAGAAAGGGAAGCTGTGAGTGAGTGAGAGAGACAGACAAGCTGTGAGTGAGAGAGAGAGAAAGAGCAGCTGTGAGTGAGAGAGAGAGAGAAGCTGTGAGTGAGAGAGAGAGAGAAAAAGAGAAGCTGTGAGTGAGTGAGAGAGAGAGAAAGAGATGCTGTGAGTGTGAGAGAAAGTGAGAGAAAGAGAAGCTGTGAGTGTGAGAGAGAGTGAGAGAAAGATGCTGTGAGTGTGTGTGAGAGAGAAAGAGAAGCTGTGAGTGAGAGAGAGAGAGAAAGAGAAGCTGTGAGTGAGAGAGAGAGAGAAAGGGAAGCTGTGAGTGAGAGAGAGTGAGAAGCTATGAGTGAGAGAGTGAGAAAGAGAAGTTGTGAGTGAGAGAGAGAAAGAGAAGCTGTGAGTGAGAGAGAGAGAGAAGCAGTGAGAGAGAGAAAGAGAAGCTGTGAGTGAGAGAAAGAGAGAAACTGTGAGTGAGTGAGAGAGAGAGAATCAGTGAGTGAGAGAGAGAGAAGCTTTGTGAGAGAGAGAGAGAATGTGAAGCTGTGAGTGAGAGAGAGAGAAGCTGTGAGTGAGACAGAGAGAAAGAGAAGCAGTATGTGTGTGAGAGAGTGAAAGAGAAGCTGTGAGTGTGAGAGATAGTGAGAGAAAGAGAAGCTGTGAGTGTGAGTCAGAGTGAGAGAAAGAGAAGCTGTGTGTGTGTGTGAGAGAGAGAAAGAGAAGCTGTGAGTGAGAGAGAGAGAGAGAAAGAGAAGCTGTGAGTGAGTGAGAGAGAAAGAAAGAGAAGCTGTGAGTGAGAGAGAGAGAAAGAGAAGCTGCAAGAAAGAGAGAGAGAGAAAGAGAAGCTGTAAGTGTGTGAGAGAGAGAGAAAGAAAAGCTGTGAGTGTGAGAGAAAGAGAAGCTGTGAGTGTGAGAGAGATTGAGAGAGAGAGAAGCTGTGATTGAGAGAGAGAGAAAGAGAAGCTGTGAGTTAGAGAGAGAGAAATAGAAGCAGTGAGTGAGTTAGAGAGAGAGAATGAGAAGCTGTGTGGGAGAGAGAGAGGAGAGAGAGAATCTGTGAGGGAGAGAGAGAAAAAAAGAAGCTCTGAGTGAGAGAGAGAGAGAGAAAGAGAAGCTGTGAGTGAGTGAGAGAGAGAGAGAAGCTGTGAGTGAGAGAGAGAGAGAGAAAGAGTTGTGAGTGAGAGAGAGAGAATCTGTGAGAAATAGAGAGAAAGTGAAGATGTGAGTGCGAGTGAGAGAGAATGAGAAGCTGTGAGTGTTAGAGAGAAGCTGTGAGTGAGAAAGAGAGAAATATGAGCTATGAATGAGAGAGAGAGAAAGAGAAGCTGTGAGAGAGAGAGAAGCTGTGAGAGAGAGAGAAATATGAGCTGTGAGTGAGAGAAAGAGAAGCTGTGTGAGAGAGAGAAGCTGTGTGTGAGAAAGAGAGAAAAAATAGAAGCTGCGAGTGAGAGAGAGAGAGAGTAGCTGTGACTGAGAGAGAGAGAGAAAGAGAAGCTGTGAGTGAGAGGGAGAGAAAGAAAGTAATAGAAGCTGTGAGTGAGAGAGAGAGAGAAAGAGAAGGTGTGAGTGACAGAGAGAGAAAGAGATGCTGTGAGTGAGAGAGAGAGTGAGAGAGAAAGAGAAGCTGTGAGCGAGTGAGAGAGAGAAAGAGAGGTGTGAGTGAGAGAGAGAAAGAAAAGCTGTGAGTGAGTGAGAGAGAGAGAAGCTGTGTGTGAGAGAGAAAGAGAAGCTGTGAGTGAGAGAGAGAGAAAGAGAAACTGTGAGTGAGAGAGAGAGAAGCTGTGAGTGAGAGAGAGAGAGTGAGAAAGAGAAGCTGTGAGTGACAGAGACAGAGAGAAGCTGTTAGTGAGAGAGAGAGAAAGAGAAGCTGTGAGTGAGAGTGAGAGAGAAAGAAAGAGAAGCTGTGAGTGAGAGAGAGAGTGAAAAAGAGAATGTGTGTGACAGAGAGACCGAAAGAGAAGCTGTGAGTGAGTGAGAAAGAGAGAGAGAGCTGTGAGTGACAGAGAGAGAGAAAGAAAAGCTGTGAGTGAGAGAGAGAGAAAGAGAAGCTGTGAGTCAGAGAGAGAGAGAAGCTGTGAGTCAGAGAGAAAGAAAGAGAATCTCTGAGTGAGAGAGAGAGTGAGAGAGAAAGAGAAGCTGTGAGTGAGTGTGAGAGAGAAAGAGAAGCTGTGAGTGAGAGAGAGAGAAAGAGAAGCTGTGAGTGAGTGAGAGAGAGAGAAGCTGTGTGAGAGAGAAAGAGATGCTGTGAGTGAGAGAGAGAGAAAGAAAGAGAAGCTGTGAGTGAGAGAGTGAAGCTGTGAGTGAGTGAGAGAGAAGCTGTGAGTGAGAGAGAGAGAAAGAAAAGCTGTGACTGAGTGAGACAGAGAGAGAAGTTGTGAGTGAGAGAGACCGAGAGAAAGAAAAGCTGCGAGTGAGAGAGTAAGAAAGAGAAGGTGTGTGTGTGAGAGAGAAAGATAGAGAAGCTGTGAGTGAGAGAGAGAGAGAAAGAGAAGCTGTGAGTGAGAGAGAGAGAGAAAAAAGCTGTGAGTGAGAGAGAGAGAAAGAAAGAGAAGTTGTGAGTGAGAGAGAGAGAAAGAGAAGCTGTGAGTGAGAGAGAGAAAGAGAAGCTGTGAGTGAGAGAGAGTGAAAGAGAAGCTGTGAGTGACAGAGAGAGAAGCTGTGAGTGAGAGACAGAGAGAGAAAGAGAAGCTGTGAGTGAGAGAGAGAGCAAGAGAAGCTGTGAGTGAGTGAGAGAGAGAGAAGCTGTGTGTGTGAGAGAGAAAGAGAAGCTGTGAGTGAGGGAGAGAAAGAGAAGCTGTGTGTGAGAGAGAGAGAAAGAGAAGCTGTGAGTGAGAGAGGGAAGCTGTGAGTGAGAGAGAGAAGCTGTGAGTGAGAGAGAGAGAGAAGCTGTGAGTGAGAGAGAGAGAGAAAG
Source organism: Bradypodion ventrale (assembly GCA_035047345.1). NCBI lineage: Eukaryota > Metazoa > Chordata > Lepidosauria > Squamata > Chamaeleonidae > Bradypodion > Bradypodion ventrale. The sequence continues at coordinate 113,018,951 of JAWDJE010000005.1, read as the reverse complement.
AAAAGATGTGACTGAGCGAGACAGAGAGAGTTGCGAGTGAGAGAGACCGAGAGAAAGAGAAGCTGCAAGTGAGAGAGAGAAAGAGAAGCTGTGTGTGTGTGTCTGTGTGTGTGAGAGAGAAGCTGAGTGAGAGAGTGAGAGAAAGGGAAGCTGTGAGTGAGAGAGAGAGAAAGAGAAGCTTTGAGTGCAAGTGAGAGAGAAAGAAAGAGAAGGTGGGTGTGAGACAGAGAGAAATAGAGAAGCTGTGAGTGAGATAGAGAAAGAGAGAGAGAAGATGTCAATGAGAGAGAGAGAGAAAGAGAAGCTGTGAGTGAGAGAGAGAATGAGAAGCTGTGTGTGTGTGTCTGTGTGTGAGAGAGAGAAGCTGAGTGAGAGAGTGAGAGAAAGGGAAGCTGTGAGTGAGAGAGAGAGAAAGAGAAGCTTTGAGTGAGAGAGTGAGAGAGAGTAGCTGTGCGTGAGAGAGAGAGAAAGAGAAGCTGTATGAGAGAGAGAGAGAATGAAAGAAAGAGAAGCTGTGTGTGTGAGAGAGAAAGACAAGCTGTAAGTGTGTGTGAGAGAGAAAGAGAAGCTGTGAGTGAGTGAGAGAGAGAAAAAGAGAAGCTGTGAGTGAGAGAGAGAGAGAGAAAGAGAAGCTGTGAGTGAGAGAGAGAGAAAGAGAACTTGTGAGTGAGAGAGAGAGAGAAGCTGTGAGTGAAAGAGAGAGAATGAGAAGCTGTGAGTGAGAAAAGAGAGAGAAAGAGAAGCTGTGAGTGAGAAAAGAGAGAGAAAGAGAAGCTGTGAGTGAGAGAGAGAGAGAGAGAAAGAGAACCTGTGAGTGAGAGGGAGAGAGAGATATAGAAGATGTGAGTGAGAGAGAGAGAGAGAAGCTGTGAGTGAGAGAGAGATAGGGAAAGAGAAGCTGTGAGTGAGAGAGAGAGGAAGAGAAGCTGTGAGTGAGAGAGAGATAAAGAGAAGCTTTGAGTGAGAGAGTGAGAGAAAGAGTAGCTGTGTGAGAGAGAGAGAGAAAGAGAAGCTGTATGGGAGAGAGAGAGAAAGAGAACCTGTGAGTGAGAGAGAGAGTAATTGAAGATGTGAGTGAGAGAGAGAGAGAAAGAGATGCTCTGAGTGAGTGAGAGAGAAAGAAAGAGAAGCTGTGAGTGAGAGAGAGAGAAAGAGAAGCTGCAAGAAAGAGAGAGAGAGAAAGAGAAGCTGTAAGTGTGTGAGAGAGAGAGAAAGAAAAGCTGTGAGTGTGAGAGAAAGAGAAGCTGTGAGTGTGAGAGAGATTGAGAGAGAGAGAAGCTGTGATTGAGAGAGAGAGAAAGAGCTGTGAGAGAGAGAGAAATAGAAGCAGTGAGTGAGTTAGAGAGAGAGAATGAGAAGCTGTGAGGGAGAGAGAGAGGAGAGAGATAATCTGTGAGGGAGAGAGAGAGAGAAAAAAAGAAGCTGTGAGTGAGAGAGAGAGAGAAAGAGAAGCTGTGAGTGAGTGAGAGAGAGAGAGAGAAGCTGTGAGTGAGAGAGAGAGAGAAAGAGTTGTGAGTGAGAGAGAGAGAGAATCTGTGAGAAATAGAGAGAGAGAAAGTGAAGATGTGAGTGCGAGTGAGAGAGAATGAGAAGCTGTGAGTGAGAGAGAGAAGCTGTGAGTGAGAAAGAGAGAAATATGAGCTATGAATGAGAGAGAGAGAAAGAGAAGCTGTGAGAGAGAGAGAAGCTTTGAGAGAGAGAGAAATATGAGCTGTGAGTGAGAGAGAGAAAGAGAAGCTGTGTGTGAGAGAGAAGCTGTGAGTGAGAAAGAGAGAAAAAATAGAAGCTGCGAGTGAGAGAGAGAGAGAGTAGCTGTGACTGAGAGAGAGAGAAAGAAAGAGAAGCTGTGAGTGAGAGAGAGAGAAAGAAAGTAATAGAAGCTGTGAGTGAGAGAGAGAGAAAGAGAAGGTGTGAGTGACAGAGAGAGAGAAAGAGATGATGTGAGTGTGAGAGAGAGTGAGAGAGAAAGAGAAGCTGTGAGCGAGTGAGAGAGAGAAAGAGAGGTGTGAGTGAGAGAGAGAGAAAGAGAAGCTGTGAGTGAGTGAGAGAGAGAGAAGCTGTGTGTGAGAGAGAAAGAGAAGCTGTGAGTGAGAGAGAGAGAAAGAGAAACTGTGAGTGAGAGAGAGAAGCTGTGAGTGAGAGAGAGAGAGTGAGAAAGAGAAGCTGTGAGTGACAGAGACAGAGAGAAGCTGTGAGTGAGAGAGAGAGAAAGAGAAAGAGAAGCTGTGAGTGAGAGTGAGAGAGAAAGAAAGAGAAGCTGTGAGTGAGAGAGAGAGTGAAAAAGAGAATGTGTGTGACAGAGAGACCGAAAGAGAAGCTGTGAGTGAGTGAGAAAGAGAGAGAGAGCTGTGAGTGACAGAGAGAGAGAAAGAAAAGCTGTGAGTGAGAGAGAGAGAAAGAGAAGCTGTGAGTCAGAGAGAGAGAGAAGCTGTGAGTCAGAGAGAAAGAAAGAGAATCTCTGAGTGAGAGAGAGAGTGAGAGAGAAAGAGAAGCTGTGAGTGAGTGTGAGAGAGAAAGAGAAGCTGTGAGTGAGAGAGAGAGAAAGAGAAGCTGTGAGTGAGAGAGTGAAGCTGTGAGTGAGTGAGAGAGAAGCTGTGAGTGAGAGAGAGAGAAAGAAAAGCTGTGACTGAGTGAGACAGAGAGAGAAGTTGTGAGTGAGAGAGACCGAGAGAAAGAAAAGCTGCGAGTGAGAGAGTAAGAAAGAGAAGGTGTGTGTGTGAGAGAGAAAGATAGAGAAGCTGTGAGTGAGAGAGAGAGAGAAAGTGAAGCTGTGAGTGAGAGAGAGAGAGAAAAAAAGCTGTGAGTGAGAGAGAGAGAAAGAAAGAGAAGTTGTGAGTGAGAGAGAGAGAGAGAGAGAAGCTGTGAGTGAGAGAGAGAGAAAGAGAAGCTGTGAGTGAGAGAGAGTGAAAGAGAAGCTGTGAGTGACAGAGAGAGAAGCTGTGAGTGAAGGACAGCGAGAGAAAGAGAAGCTGTGAGTGAGAGAGAGAGAATGAATGAAGATGTGAGTGAGAAAGAGAAAGAGAAGCTGTGAGTGACAGAGAGAGAGAGAAAGTGAAGCTGTGAGTGAGAGAGAGAGAAGCTGTGAGTGACTGAGAGAGAGAAGGAGAAGCTGTTTGTGTGTGAGAGAAAGTGAAGCTGTGTGTGTGTGAGAGAGAGAAAAGCTGTGAGTGACTGAGAGAGACAGAGAAGCTGTGAGTGAGAGAGAGAGAGAGAAAGAGAAGCTGTGTGAGAAAGAGAAGCTGTGTGTGTGAGAGAGAAAGAAAAGTTATGAGTGAGAGAGAGGGAGAACAAGAAACTGTTAGTGAGAGAGAGAGAGAAAGAAAGAGAAGCTGTGAGTGACAGAGAGAGAAAGAGAAGCTGTGAGTGAGAGAGAGAGAAAAAGAAAAACTGTGAGTGAGAGAGAGAGAGAGAAAGAGTTCTGAGTGAGAGAGAGAGAGAAGCTGTGAGTGACTGAGAGAGAGAAGGAGAAGCTGTTTGTGTGTGAGAGAGAAAGTGAAGCTGTGAGTGAGAGAGAGAAAGAGAAGCTGTGAGTGAGAGAGAGAGTGAGAAGCTATGAGTGAGAGAGAGAGAAAGAGAAGTTGTGAGTGAGAGAGAGAGAAAGAGAACCTGTGAGTGTGAGAGAAAGTGAGAGAAAGAGAAGCTGTGAGTGTGAGAGAGTGAGAGAAAGAGATGCTGTGAGTGTGTGTGTGAGAGAAAGAGAAGCTGTGAGTGAGAGAGAGAGTGAGAAGCTATGAGTGAGAGAGAGAGAAAGAGAAGTTGTGAGAGAGAGAGAGAGAAAAAGAGCTGTGAGTGAGAGAGAGAAAGAGAAGCTGTGAGTGAGAGAAAGAGAGAAGCTGTGAGTGAGAGAAAGAGAGAAGCTGTGAGTGAGTCAGTGAGAGAGAGAATCAGTGAGTGAGAGAGAGATAAGCTGTGAGTGAGACAGAGAGAGAAAGAGAAGCTGTATGTTTGTGAGAGAGTGAAAGCGAAGCTGTGAGTGTGAGAGAAATTGAGAGAAAGAGAAGCTGTGAGTGTGAGACAGAGTGAGAGAAAGAGATGCTGTGAGTGTGTGTGTGAGAGAGAAAGAGAAGCTGTGAGTGAGAGAGAGAGAGAAAGAGAAGCTGTGAGTGAGTGAGTGTGAAGCTATGTGTGTGAGAGAGAAAGAGAAGTGTGAGTGAGAGAGAGAGAAAGAGAAGCTGTGAGTGAGAGAGAGAGAGAATGGGAAACTTTGAGTGAGAGAGAGACAGAGAAGCTGTGAGTGAGAGAGAGAGAGAAGCAGTGAGAGAGAGAAAGAGAAGCTGTGAGTGAGAGAAAGAGAGAAACTGTGAGTGAGTGAGAGAGAAAAAGAGAAGCTGTGAGTGAGAGAGAGAGAGAAAGAGAAGCTGTGAGTGAGAGAGAGAGAAAGAGAACCTGTGAGTGAGAGAGAGAGAGAAGCTGTGAGTGAAAGAGAGAGAAAGAGAAGCTGTGAGTGAGAAAAGAGAGAGAAAGAGAAGCTGTGAGTGAGAAAAGAGAGAGAAAGAGAAGCTGTGAGTGAGAGAGAGAGAGAGAGAAAGAGAACCTGTGAGTGAGAGGGAGAGAGAGAAATAGAAGATGTGAGTGAGAGAGAGAGAGAGAGAGAAGCTGTGAGTGAGAGAGAGAGAGGGAAAGGGAAGCTGTGAGTGAGAGAGAAAGGAAGAGAAGCTGTGAGTGAGAGAGAGATAAAGAGAAGCTTTGAGTGAGAGAGTGAGAGAAAGAGTAGCTGTGTGAGAGAGAGAGAGAGAAAGAGAAGCTGTATGGGAGAGAGAGAGAAAGAGAACCTGTGAGTGAGAGAGAGAGTAATTGAAGCTGTGAGTGAGAGAGAGAGAGAAAGAGATGCTCCGAGTGAGTGAGAGAGAAAGAAAGAGAAGCTGTGAGTGAGAGAGAGAGAAAGAGAAGCTGCAAGAAAGAGAGAGAGAGAAAGAGAAGCTGTAAGTGTGTGAGAGAGAGAGAAAGAAAAGCTGTGAGTGTGAGAGAAAGAGAAGCTGTGAGTGTGAGAGAGATTGAGAGAGAGAGAAGCTGTGATTGAGAGAGAGAGAAAGAGAAGCTGTGAGTTAGAGAGAGAGAAATAGAAGCAGTGAGTGAGTTAGAGAGAGAGAATGAGAAGCTGTGTGGGAGAGAGAGAGGAGAGAGAGAATCTGTGAGGGAGAGAGAGAAAAAAAGAAGCTCTGAGTGAGAGAGAGAGAGAGAAAGAGAAGCTGTGAGTGAGTGAGAGAGAGAGAGAAGCTGTGAGTGAGAGAGAGAGAGAGAAAGAGTTGTGAGTGAGAGAGAGAGAATCTGTGAGAAATAGAGAGAAAGTGAAGATGTGAGTGCGAGTGAGAGAGAATGAGAAGCTGTGAGTGTTAGAGAGAAGCTGTGAGTGAGAAAGAGAGAAATATGAGCTATGAATGAGAGAGAGAGAAAGAGAAGCTGTGAGAGAGAGAGAAGCTGTGAGAGAGAGAGAAATATGAGCTGTGAGTGAGAGAAAGAGAAGCTGTGTGAGAGAGAGAAGCTGTGTGTGAGAAAGAGAGAAAAAATAGAAGCTGCGAGTGAGAGAGAGAGAGAGTAGCTGTGACTGAGAGAGAGAGAGAAAGAGAAGCTGTGAGTGAGAGGGAGAGAAAGAAAGTAATAGAAGCTGTGAGTGAGAGAGAGAGAGAAAGAGAAGGTGTGAGTGACAGAGAGAGAAAGAGATGCTGTGAGTGAGAGAGAGAGTGAGAGAGAAAGAGAAGCTGTGAGCGAGTGAGAGAGAGAAAGAGAGGTGTGAGTGAGAGAGAGAAAGAAAAGCTGTGAGTGAGTGAGAGAGAGAGAAGCTGTGTGTGAGAGAGAAAGAGAAGCTGTGAGTGAGAGAGAGAGAAAGAGAAACTGTGAGTGAGAGAGAGAGAAGCTGTGAGTGAGAGAGAGAGAGTGAGAAAGAGAAGCTGTGAGTGACAGAGACAGAGAGAAGCTGTTAGTGAGAGAGAGAGAAAGAGAAGCTGTGAGTGAGAGTGAGAGAGAAAGAAAGAGAAGCTGTGAGTGAGAGAGAGAGTGAAAAAGAGAATGTGTGTGACAGAGAGACCGAAAGAGAAGCTGTGAGTGAGTGAGAAAGAGAGAGAGAGCTGTGAGTGACAGAGAGAGAGAAAGAAAAGCTGTGAGTGAGAGAGAGAGAAAGAGAAGCTGTGAGTCAGAGAGAGAGAGAAGCTGTGAGTCAGAGAGAAAGAAAGAGAATCTCTGAGTGAGAGAGAGAGTGAGAGAGAAAGAGAAGCTGTGAGTGAGTGTGAGAGAGAAAGAGAAGCTGTGAGTGAGAGAGAGAGAAAGAGAAGCTGTGAGTGAGTGAGAGAGAGAGAAGCTGTGTGAGAGAGAAAGAGATGCTGTGAGTGAGAGAGAGAGAAAGAAAGAGAAGCTGTGAGTGAGAGAGTGAAGCTGTGAGTGAGTGAGAGAGAAGCTGTGAGTGAGAGAGAGAGAAAGAAAAGCTGTGACTGAGTGAGACAGAGAGAGAAGTTGTGAGTGAGAGAGACCGAGAGAAAGAAAAGCTGCGAGTGAGAGAGTAAGAAAGAGAAGGTGTGTGTGTGAGAGAGAAAGATAGAGAAGCTGTGAGTGAGAGAGAGAGAGAAAGAGAAGCTGTGAGTGAGAGAGAGAGAGAAAAAAGCTGTGAGTGAGAGAGAGAGAAAGAAAGAGAAGTTGTGAGTGAGAGAGAGAGAAAGAGAAGCTGTGAGTGAGAGAGAGAAAGAGAAGCTGTGAGTGAGAGAGAGTGAAAGAGAAGCTGTGAGTGACAGAGAGAGAAGCTGTGAGTGAGAGACAGAGAGAGAAAGAGAAGCTGTGAGTGAGAGAGAGAGCAAGAGAAGCTGTGAGTGAGTGAGAGAGAGAGAAGCTGTGTGTGTGAGAGAGAAAGAGAAGCTGTGAGTGAGGGAGAGAAAGAGAAGCTGTGTGTGTGAGAGAGAGAAAGAGAAGCTGTGAGTGAGAGAGGGAAGCTGTGAGTGAGAGAGAGAAGCTGTGAGTGAGAGAGAGAGAGAAGCTGTGAGTGAGAGAGAGAGAGAAAGAAAAGATGTGACTGAGCGAGACAGAGAGAGTTGCGAGTGAGAGAGACCGAGAGAAAGAGAAGCTGCAAGTGAGAGAGAGAAAGAGAAGCTGTGTGTGTGTGTCTGTGTGTGTGAGAGAGAAGCTGAGTGAGAGAGTGAGAGAAAGGGAAGCTGTGAGTGAGAGAGAGAGAAAGAGAAGCTTTGAGTGCAAGTGAGAGAGAAAGAAAGAGAAGGTGGGTGTGAGACAGAGAGAAATAGAGAAGCTGTGAGTGAGATAGAGAAAGAGAGAGAGAAGATGTCAATGAGAGAGAGAGAGAAAGAGAAGCTGTGAGTGAGAGAGAGAATGAGAAGCTGTGTGTGTGTGTCTGTGTGTGAGAGAGAGAAGCTGAGTGAGAGAGTGAGAGAAAGGGAAGCTGTGAGTGAGAGAGAGAGAAAGAGAAGCTTTGAGTGAGAGAGTGAGAGAGAGTAGCTGTGCGTGAGAGAGAGAGAAAGAGAAGCTGTATGAGAGAGAGAGAGAATGAAAGAAAGAGAAGCTGTGTGTGTGAGAGAGAAAGACAAGCTGTAAGTGTGTGTGAGAGAGAAAGAGAAGCTGTGAGTGTGTGTGAGAGAGAAAGAGAAGGTGTGAGTGAGAGAAAAAGAGAGAGAAAGAGAAGATGTGAGTGAGAGAGGGAGAAAGAGAAGGTGTGAGTGAGTGAGAGAGAGAAAAAGAGAAGCTGTGAGTGAGAGAGAGAGAGAGAAAGAGAAGCTGTGAGTGAGAGAGAGAGAAAGAGAACTTGTGAGTGAGAGAGAGAGAAGCTGTGAGTGAAAGAGAGAGAATGAGAAGCTGTGAGTGAGAAAAGAGAGAGAAAGAGAAGCTGTGAGTGAGAAAAGAGAGAGAAAGAGAAGCTGTGAGTGAGAGAGAGAGAGAGAGAAAGAGAACCTGTGAGTGAGAGGGAGAGAGAGATATAGAAGATGTGAGTGAGAGAGAGAGAGAGAAGCTGTGAGTGAGAGAGAGATAGGGAAAGAGAAGCTGTGAGTGAGAGAGAGAGGAAGAGAAGCTGTGAGTGAGAGAGAGATAAAGAGAAGCTTTGAGTGAGAGAGTGAGAGAAAGAGTAGCTGTGTGAGAGAGAGAAAGAGAAGCTGTATGGGAGAGAGAGAGAAAGAGAACCTGTGAGTGAGAGAGAGAGTAATTGAAGATGTGAGTGAGAGAGAGAGAGAAAGAGATGCTCTGAGTGAGTGAGAGAGAAAGAAAGAGAAGCTGTGAGTGAGAGAGAGAGAAAGAGAAGCTGCAAGAAAGAGAGAGAGAGAAAGAGAAGCTGTAAGTGTGTGAGAGAGAGAGAAAGAAAAGCTGTGAGTGTGAGAGAAAGAGAAGCTGTGAGTGTGAGAGAGATTGAGAGAGAGAGAAGCTGTGATTGAGAGAGAGAGAAAGAGCTGTGAGAGAGAGAGAAATAGAAGCAGTGAGTGAGTTAGAGAGAGAGAATGAGAAGCTGTGAGGGAGAGAGAGAGGAGAGAGATAATCTGTGAGGGAGAGAGAGAGAGAAAAAAAGAAGCTGTGAGTGAGAGAGAGAGAGAAAGAGAAGCTGTGAGTGAGTGAGAGAGAGAGAGAGAAGCTGTGAGTGAGAGAGAGAGAGAAAGAGTTGTGAGTGTGAGAGAGAGAGAATCTGTGAGAAATAGAGAGAGAGAAAGTGAAGATGTGAGTGCGAGTGAGAGAGAATGAGAAGCTGTGAGTGAGAGAGAGAAGCTGTGAGTGAGAAAGAGAGAAATATGAGCTATGAATGAGAGAGAGAGAAAGAGAAGCTGTGAGAGAGAGAGAAGCTTTGAGAGAGAGAGAAATATGAGCTGTGAGTGAGAGAGAGAAAGAGAAGCTGTGTGTGAGAGAGAAGCTGTGAGTGAGAAAGAGAGAAAAAATAGAAGCTGCGAGTGAGAGAGAGAGAGAGTAGCTGTGACTGAGAGAGAGAGAAAGAAAGAGAAGCTGTGAGTGAGAGAGAGAGAAAGAAAGTAATAGAAGCTGTGAGTGAGAGAGAGAGAAAGAGAAGGTGTGAGTGACAGAGAGAGAGAAAGAGATGATGTGAGTGTGAGAGAGAGTGAGAGAGAAAGAGAAGCTGTGAGCGAGTGAGAGAGAGAAAGAGAGGTGTGAGTGAGAGAGAGAGAAAGAGAAGCTGTGAGTGAGTGAGAGAGAGAGAAGCTGTGTGTGAGAGAGAAAGAGAAGCTGTGAGTGAGAGAGAGAGAAAGAGAAACTGTGAGTGAGAGAGAGAAGCTGTGAGTGAGAGAGAGAGAGTGAGAAAGAGAAGCTGTGAGTGACAGAGACAGAGAGAAGCTGTGAGTGAGAGAGAGAGAAAGAGAAAGAGAAGCTGTGAGTGAGAGTGAGAGAGAAAGAAAGAGAAGCTGTGAGTGAGAGAGAGAGTGAAAAAGAGAATGTGTGTGACAGAGAGACCGAAAGAGAAGCTGTGAGTGAGTGAGAAAGAGAGAGAGAGCTGTGAGTGACAGAGAGAGAGAAAGAAAAGCTGTGAGTGAGAGAGAGAGAAAGAGAAGCTGTGAGTCAGAGAGAGAGAGAAGCTGTGAGTCAGAGAGAAAGAAAGAGAATCTCTGAGTGAGAGAGAGAGTGAGAGAGAAAGAGAAGCTGTGAGTGAGTGTGAGAGAGAAAGAGAAGCTGTGAGTGAGAGAGAGAGAAAGAGAAGCTGTGAGTGAGAGAGTGAAGCTGTGAGTGAGTGAGAGAGAAGCTGTGAGTGAGAGAGAAAGAAAGAAAAGCTGTGACTGAGTGAGACAGAGAGAGAAGTTGTGAGTGAGAGAGACCGAGAGAAAGAAAAGCTGCGAGTGAGAGAGTAAGAAAGAGAAGGTGTGTGTGTGAGAGAGAAAGATAGAGAAGCTGTGAGTGAGAGAGAGAGAGAAAGAGAAGCTGTGAGTGAGAGAGAGAGAGAAAAAAAGCTGTGAGTGAGAGAGAGAGAAAGAAAGAGAAGTTGTGAGTGAGAGAGAGAGAGAGAGAGAAGCTGTGAGTGAGAGAGAGAGAAAGAGAAGCTGTGAGTGAGAGAGAGTGAAAGAGAAGCTGTGAGTGACAGAGAGAGAAGCTGTGAGTGAAGGACAGCGAGAGAAAGAGAAGCTGTGAGTGAGAGAGAGAGAATGAATGAAGATGTGAGTGAGAAAGAGAAAGAGAAGCTGTGAGTGACAGAGAGAGAGAGAAAGTGAAGCTGTGAGTGAGAGAGAGAGAAGCTGTGAGTGACTGAGAGAGAGAAGGAGAAGCTGTTTGTGTGTGAGAGAGAAAGTGAAGCTGTGTGTGTGTGAGAGAGAGAAAAGCTGTGAGTGACTGAGAGAGACAGAGAAGCTGTGAGTGAGAGAGAGAGAGAGAAAGAGAAGCTGTGTGAGAAAGAGAAGCTGTGTGTGTGAGAGAGAAAGAAAAGTTATGAGTGAGAGAGAGGGAGAACAAGAAACTGTTAGTGAGAGAGAGAGAAAGAAAGAGAAGCTGTGAGTGAGAGAGAGAGAAAGAGAAGCTGTGAGTGAGAGAGAGAGAAAAAGAAAAACTGTGAGTGAGAGAGAGAGAGAGAAAGAGTTCTGAGTGAGAGAGAGAGAGAAGCTGTGAGTGACTGAGAGAGAGAAGGAGAAGCTGTTTGTGTGTGAGAGAGAAAGTGAAGCTGTGAGTGAGAGAGAGAAAGAGAAGCTGTGAGTGAGAGAGAGAGTGAGAAGCTATGAGTGAGAGAGAGAGAAAGAGAAGTTGTGAGTGAGAGAGAGAGAAAGAGAACCTGTGAGTGTGAGAGAAAGTGAGAGAAAGAGAAGCTGTGAGTGTGAGAGAGTGAGAGAAAGAGATGCTGTGAGTGTGTGTGTGAGAGAAAGAGAAGCTGTGAGTGAGAGAGAGAGTGAGAAGCTATGAGTGAGAGAGAGAGAAAGAGAAGTTGTGAGAGAGAGAGAGAGAAAAAGAGCTGTGAGTGAGAGAGAGAAAGAGAAGCTGTGAGTGAGAGAAAGAGAGAAGCTGTGAGTGAGAGAAAGAGAGAAGCTGTGAGTGAGTCAGAGAGAGAGAGAATCAGTGAGTGAGAGAGAGATAAGCTGTGAGTGAGACAGAGAGAGAAAGAGAAGCTGTATGTTTGTGAGAGAGTGAAAGCGAAGCTGTGAGTGTGAGAGAAATTGAGAGAAAGAGAAGCTGTGAGTGTGAGACAGAGTGAGAGAAAGAGATGCTGTGAGTGTGTGTGTGAGAGAGAAAGAGAAGCTGTGAGTGAGAGAGAGAGAGAAAGAGAAGCTGTGAGTGAGTGAGTGTGAAGCTATGTGTGTGAGAGAGAAAGAGAAGTGTGAGTGAGAGAGAGAGAAAGAGAAGCTGTGAGTGAGAGAGAGAGAGAATGGGAAACTTTGAGTGAGAGAGAGACAGAGAAGCTGTGAGTGAGAGAGAGAGAAAAAGAGCAGCTGTGAGTGAGTGAGAGAGAGAGAAAGAGAATCTGTGAGTAGAGAGAGAGAGAGAGAAGCTGTGAGTGAGAGAGACAGAGAAGAAGCTGTGAGTGAGATAGGGAGAGAGAAAAAGAATCTATGAGTGAGAGAGAGAGAAAAAAGAAGCTGTGAGTGTGAGAGAGAGTGAGAGAAAGAGATGCTGTGAGTGTGTGTGAGAGAGAAAGAGAAGCTGAGAGTGTGAGAGAAATTGAGAGAAAGAGAAAGAGAAGCTGTGAGTGTGAGAGAGAGTGAGAGAAAGAGATGCTGTGAGTGTGTGTGAGAGAGAAAGAGAAGCTGTGAGTGAGGGAGAGAATGAGAAGCTATGAGTGAGAGAGTGAGAAAGAGAAGGTGTGAGTGACAGAGAGAGAGAAAGAGATGATGTGAGTGTGAGAGAGAGTGAGAGAGAAAGAGAAGCTGTGAGCGAGTGAGAGAGAGAAAGAGAGGTGTGAGTGAGAGAGAGAGAAAGAGAAGCTGTGAGTGAGTGAGAGAGAGAGAAGCTGTGTGTGAGAGAGAAAGAGAAGCTGTGAGTGAGAGAGAGAGAAAGAGAAACTGTGAGTGAGAGAGAGAAGCTGTGAGTGAGAGAGAGAGAGTGAGAAAGAGAAGCTGTGAGTGACAGAGACAGAGAGAAGCTGTGAGTGAGAGAGAGAGAAAGAGAAAGAGAAGCTGTGAGTGAGAGTGAGAGAGAAAGAAAGAGAAGCTGTGAGTGAGAGAGAGAGTGAAAAAGAGAATGTGTGTGACAGAGAGACCGAAAGAGAAGCTGTGAGTGAGTGAGAAAGAGAGAGAGAGCTGTGAGTGACAGAGAGAGAGAAAGAAAAGCTGTGAGTGAGAGAGAGAGAAAGAGAAGCTGTGAGTCAGAGAGAGAGAGAAGGTGTGAGTCAGAGAGAAAGAAAGAGAATCTCTGAGTGAGAGAGAGAGTGAGAGAGAAAGAGAAGCTGTGAGTGAGTGTGAGAGAGAAAGAGAAGCTGTGAGTGAGAGAGAGAGAAAGAGAAGCTGTGAGTGAGAGAGTGAAGCTGTGAGTGAGTGAGAGAGAAGCTGCGAGTGAGAGAGAGAGAAAGAAAAGCTGTGACTGAGTGAGACAGAGAGAGAAGTTGTGAGTGAGAGAGACCGAGAGAAAGAAAAGCTGCGAGTGAGAGAGTAAGAAAGAGAAGGTGTGTGTGTGAGAGAGAAAGATAGAGAAGCTGTGAGTGAGAGAGAGAGAGAAAGAGAAGCTGTGAGTGAGAGAGAGAGAGAAAAAAAGCTGTGAGTGAGAGAGAGAGAAAGAAAGAGAAGTTGTGAGTGAGAGAGAGAGAGAGAGAGAAGCTGTGAGTGAGAGAGAGAGAAAGAGAAGCTGTGAGTGACAGAGAGAGAGAAAGAAAAGCTGTGAGTGAGAGAGAGAGAAAGAGAAGCTGTGAGTCAGAGAGAGAGAGAAGCTGTGAGTCAGAGAGAAAGAGGGAGAGAGAGAGAAAGGAAGCTGAGTGAGAGAGAGAATGAGAAGCTATGAGTGAGAGAGTGAGAAAGAGAAGTTGTGAGTGAGAGAGAGAGAAAGAGAAGCTGTGAGTGAGAGAGAGAGAAGCAGTGAGAGAGAGAAAGAGAAGCTGTGAGTGAGAGAAAGAGAGAAGCTGTGAGTGAGTGAGAGAGAGAGAGGGAATCAGTGAGTGAGAGAGAGAAGCTTTAAGTGAGAGAGAGAGAGAGAGAATGTGAAGCTGTGAGTGAGAGAGAGAGAAGCTGTGAGTGAGACAGAGAGAGAAAGAGAAGCTCTATGTTTGTGAGAGAGTGAAAGAGAAGCTGTGAGTGTGAGAGAAAGTGAGAGAAAGAGAAGCTGTGAGTGTGAGTCAGAGTGAGAGAAAGAGAAGCTGTGAGTGTGTGTGTGTGAGAGAAAGAGAAGCTGTGAGTGAGAGAGAGAAAAAGAAGCTGTGAGTGAGTGAGTGAGTGAGTGAGAGAAAGAGAAGCTGTGAGTGAGAGAGCGAGTGTGAAGCTATGAGTGAGAGAGAGAGAGAAAGAGAAGTGTGAGTGAGAGAGAGAGAAAAAGAAGCTGTGAGTGAGAGAGAGAGATAATGGGAAGCTTTGAGTGAGAGAGAGACAGAGAAGCAGTGAGTGAGAGAGAGAAAAAGAGCAGCTGTGAGTGTGTGAGAGAGAAGCTGTGAGTGAGTGAGAGAGAGAGAGAATCTGTGAGTAGAGAGAGAGAGAGAGAAAGAGAAGCTGTGAGTGAGAGAGAGAGAGAAGAAGCTGTGAGTGAGATAGGGAGAGAGAAAACGAATCTATGAGTGAGAGAGAGAGAAAAAAGAAGCTGTGAGTGCGAGAGAGAGTGAGAGAAAGAGATGCTGTGAGTGTGTGTGTGAGAGAAAGAGAAGCTGTGAGGGTTTATGTGAGAGAAAGAGAAGCTGTGAGTGAGAGAGTGAGAGACAGAGAAGCTGTGAGTGAGAGAGAGAGAAAAAGAGCAGCTGTGAATGAGAGAGAGAGAAGCTGAGTGAGAGAGAGAGAAAGAGAATCTGTGAGTAGAGAGAGAGAGAAAGAGAAGCTGTGAGTGAGAGTGAGAGAGAAGAAGCTGTGAGTGAGATAGGGAGAGAGAAAGAGAATCTGTGAGAGAGAGAGAGAAAAAAAGAAGCTGTGAGTGTGAGAGAGAGTGAGAGAAAGAGATGCTGTGAGTGTGTGTGAGAGTGAAAGAGAACCTGTGAGTGTTTGTGAGAGAGAAAGAGAAGCTGTGAGTGAGAGAGAGTGAGAGAAAGGGAAGCTGTGAGTGAGAGAGAGAGTGAGAAGCTATGAGTGAGAGAGAGAGAGAGAAAGAGAAGCTGTGAGTGAGAGAGAGAGAGAGAAAGAGAAGCTGTGAGTGAGAGAGAGAGTGAGAAGCTGTGAGTGAGAGAGAGAGAGAGAAAGTGAAGCTGTGAGTGAGAGAGAGAGAGAAAAAGAGAAGCTTTGAGTGAGAGAGAGAGAGAAAAAGAGAAGCTGTAAGTGTGACAGAAAGTGAGAGAAAGAGAAGCTGTGAGTGTGAGACAGAGTGAGAGAAAGAGATGCTGTGAGTGTGTGAGAGAGAGAAAGAGATGCTGTGAGTGTGTGTGTGAGAGAGAGAGAGAAGCTGTGAGAGTGAGAGAAAGTGAGAGAAAGACAAGCTGGGAGTGTGTGTGAGAGAGAAAGAGAAGCTATGAATGAGAGAGAGAGAGAGAAAGGGAAGCTGTGAGTGAGAGAGAGTGAGAAGCTATGAGTGAGAGAGAGAGAGAAAGAGAAGCTGTGAGTGTGAGAGAAAGTGAGAGAAAGAGAAGCTGTGAGTGTGAGAGAGAGTGAGAGAAAGATGCTGTGAGTGTGTGTGTGAGAGAAAGAGAAGCTATGAATGAGAGAGAGAGAGAGAAAGGGAAGCTGTGAGTGAGTGAGAGAGACAGACAAGCTGTGAGTGAGAGAGAGAGAAAGAGCAGCTGTGAGTGAGAGAGAGAGAGAAGCTGTGAGTGAGAGAGAGAGAGAAAAAAAGAGAAGCTGTGAGTGAGTGAGAGAGAGAGAAAGAGATGCTGTGAGTGTGAGAGAAAGTGAGAGAAAGAGAAGCTGTGAGTGTGAGAGAGAGTGAGAGAAAGATGCTGTGAGTGTGTGTGAGAGAGAAAGAGAAGCTGTGAGTGAGAGAGAGAGAGAAAGAGAAGCTGTGAGTGAGAGAGAGAGAGAAAGGGAAGCTGTGAGTGAGAGAGAGTGAGAAGCTATGAGTGAGAGAGTGAGAAAGAGAAGTTGTGAGTGAGAGAGAGAAAGAGAAGCTGTGAGTGAGAGAGAGAGAGAAGCAGTGAGAGAGAGAAAGAGAAGCTGTGAGTGAGAGAAAGAGAGAAACTGTGAGTGAGTGAGAGAGAGAGAATCAGTGAGTGAGAGAGAGAGAAGCTTTGTGAGAGAGAGAGAGAATGTGAAGCTGTGAGTGAGAGAGAGAGAAGCTGTGAGTGAGACAGAGAGAAAGAGAAGCAGTATGTGTGTGAGAGAGTGAAAGAGAAGCTGTGAGTGTGAGAGATAGTGAGAGAAAGAGAAGCTGTGAGTGTGAATCAGAGTGAGAGAAAGAGAAGCTGTGTGTGTGTGTGAGAGAGAGAAAGAGAAGCTGTGAGTGAGAGAGAGAGAGAAAGAGAAGCTGTGAGTGAGTGAGAGAGAAAGAAAGAGAAGCTGTGAGTGAGAGAGAGAGAAAGAGAAGCTGCAAGAAAGAGAGAGAGAGAAAGAGAAGCTGTAAGTGTGTGAGAGAGAGAGAAAGAAAAGCTGTGAGTGTGAGAGAAAGAGAAGCTGTGAGTGTGAGAGAGATTGAGAGAGAGAGAAGCTGTGATTGAGAGAGAGAGAAAGAGAAGCTGTGAGTTAGAGAGAGAGAAATAGAAGCAGTGAGTGAGTTAGAGAGAGAGAATGAGAAGCTGTGTGGGAGAGAGAGAGGAGAGAGAGAATCTGTGAGGGAGAGAGAGAAAAAAAGAAGCTCTGAGTGAGAGAGAGAGAGAGAAAGAGAAGCTGTGAGTGAGTGAGAGAGAGAGAGAAGCTGTGAGTGAGAGAGAGAGAGAGAAAGAGTTGTGAGTGAGAGAGAGAGAATCTGTGAGAAATAGAGAGAAAGTGAAGATGTGAGTGCGAGTGAGAGAGAATGAGAAGCTGTGAGTGTTAGAGAGAAGCTGTGAGTGAGAAAGAGAGAAATATGAGCTATGAATGAGAGAGAGAGAAAGAGAAGCTGTGAGAGAGAGAGAAGCTGTGAGAGAGAGAGAAATATGAGCTGTGAGTGAGAGAAAGAGAAGCTGTGTGAGAGAGAGAAGCTGTGTGTGAGAAAGAGAGAAAAAATAGAAGCTGCGAGTGAGAGAGAGAGAGAGTAGCTGTGACTGAGAGAGAGAGAGAAAGAGAAGCTGTGAGTGAGAGGGAGAGAAAGAAAGTAATAGAAGCTGTGAGTGAGAGAGAGAGAGAAAGAGAAGGTGTGAGTGACAGAGAGAGAAAGAGATGCTGTGAGTGAGAGAGAGAGTGAGAGAGAAAGAGAAGCTGTGAGCGAGTGAGAGAGAGAAAGAGAGGTGTGAGTGAGAGAGAGAAAGAAAAGCTGTGAGTGAGTGAGAGAGAGAGAAGCTGTGTGTGAGAGAGAAAGAGAAGCTGTGAGTGAGAGAGAGAGAAAGAGAAACTGTGAGTGAGAGAGAGAGAAGCTGTGAGTGAGAGAGAGAGAGTGAGAAAGAGAAGCTGTGAGTGACAGAGACAGAGAGAAGCTGTTAGTGAGAGAGAGAGAAAGAGAAGCTGTGAGTGAGAGTGAGAGAGAAAGAAAGAGAAGCTGTGAGTGAGAGAGAGAGTGAAAAAGAGAATGTGTGTGACAGAGAGACCGAAAGAGAAGCTGTGAGTGAGTGAGAAAGAGAGAGAGAGCTGTGAGTGACAGAGAGAGAGAAAGAAAAGCTGTGAGTGAGAGAGAGAGAAAGAGAAGCTGTGAGTCAGAGAGAGAGAGAAGCTGTGAGTCAGAGAGAAAGAAAGAGAATCTCTGAGTGAGAGAGAGAGTGAGAGAGAAAGAGAAGCTGTGAGTGAGTGTGAGAGAGAAAGAGAAGCTGTGAGTGAGAGAGAGAGAAAGAGAAGCTGTGAGTGAGTGAGAGAGAGAGAAGCTGTGTGAGAGAGAAAGAGATGCTGTGAGTGAGAGAGAGAGAAAGAAAGAGAAGCTGTGAGTGAGAGAGTGAAGCTGTGAGTGAGTGAGAGAGAAGCTGTGAGTGAGAGAGAGAGAAAGAAAAGCTGTGACTGAGTGAGACAGAGAGAGAAGTTGTGAGTGAGAGAGACCGAGAGAAAGAAAAGCTGCGAGTGAGAGAGTAAGAAAGAGAAGGTGTGTGTGTGAGAGAGAAAGATAGAGAAGCTGTGAGTGAGAGAGAGAGAGAAAGAGAAGCTGTGAGTGAGAGAGAGAGAGAAAAAAGCTGTGAGTGAGAGAGAGAGAAAGAAAGAGAAGTTGTGAGTGAGAGAGAGAGAAAGAGAAGCTGTGAGTGAGAGAGAGAAAGAGAAGCTGTGAGTGAGAGAGAGTGAAAGAGAAGCTGTGAGTGACAGAGAGAGAAGCTGTGAGTGAGAGACAGAGAGAGAAAGAGAAGCTGTGAGTGAGAGAGAGAGCAAGAGAAGCTGTGAGTGAGTGAGAGAGAGAGAAGCTGTGTGTGTGAGAGAGAAAGAGAAGCTGTGAGTGAGGGAGAGAAAGAGAAGCTGTGTGTGAGAGAGAGAGAAAGAGAAGCTGTGAGTGAGAGAGGGAAGCTGTGAGTGAGAGAGAGAAGCTGTGAGTGAGAGAGAGAGAGAAGCTGTGAGTGAGAGAGAGAGAGAAAGAAAAGATGTGACTGAGCGAGACAGAGAGAGTTGCGAGTGAGAGAGACCGAGAGAAAGAGAAGCTGCAAGTGAGAGAGAGAAAGAGAAGCTGTGTGTGTGTGTCTGTGTGTGTGAGAGAGAAGCTGAGTGAGAGAGTGAGAGAAAGGGAAGCTGTGAGTGAGAGAGAGAGAAAGAGAAGCTTTGAGTGCAAGTGAGAGAGAAAGAAAGAGAAGGTGGGTGTGAGACAGAGAGAAATAGAGAAGCTGTGAGTGAGATAGAGAAAGAGAGAGAGAAGATGTCAATGAGAGAGAGAGAGAAAGAGAAGCTGTGAGTGAGAGAGAGAATGAGAAGCTGTGTGTGTGTGTCTGTGTGTGAGAGAGAGAAGCTGAGTGAGAGAGTGAGAGAAAGGGAAGCTGTGAGTGAGAGAGAGAGAAAGAGAAGCTTTGAGTGAGAGAGTGAGAGAGAGTAGCTGTGCGTGAGAGAGAGAGAAAGAGAAGCTGTATGAGAGAGAGAGAGAATGAAAGAAAGAGAAGCTGTGTGTGTGAGAGAGAAAGACAAGCTGTAAGTGTGTGTGAGAGAGAAAGAGAAGCTGTGAGTGAGAGAGAGAGAAAGAGAAGCTGTGAGTGAGTGAGAGAGAGAGAAGCTGTGTGAGAGAGAAAGAGATGCTGTGAGTGAGAGAGAGAGAAAGAAAGAGAAGCTGTGAGTGAGAGAGTGAAGCTGTGAGTGAGTGAGAGAGAAGCTGTGAGTGAGAGAGAGAGAAAGAAAAGCTGTGACTGAGTGAGACAGAGAGAGAAGTTGTGAGTGAGAGAGACCGAGAGAAAGAAAAGCTGCGAGTGAGAGAGTAAGAAAGAGAAGGTGTGTGTGTGAGAGAGAAAGATAGAGAAGCTGTGAGTGAGAGAGAGAGAGAAAGAGAAGCTGTGAGTGAGAGAGAGAGAGAAAAAAGCTGTGAGTGAGAGAGAGAGAAAGAAAGAGAAGTTGTGAGTGAGAGAGAGAGAAAGAGAAGCTGTGAGTGAGAGAGAGAAAGAGAAGCTGTGAGTGAGAGAGAGTGAAAGAGAAGCTGTGAGTGACAGAGAGAGAAGCTGTGAGTGAGAGACAGAGAGAGAAAGAGAAGCTGTGAGTGAGAGAGAGAGCAAGAGAAGCTGTGAGTGAGTGAGAGAGAGAGAAGCTGTGTGTGTGAGAGAGAAAGAGAAGCTGTGAGTGAGGGAGAGAAAGAGAAGCTGTGTGTGAGAGAGAGAGAAAGAGAAGCTGTGAGTGAGAGAGGGAAGCTGTGAGTGAGAGAGAGAAGCTGTGAGTGAGAGAGAGAGAGAAGCTGTGAGTGAGAGAGAGAGAGAAAGAAAAGATGTGACTGAGCGAGACAGAGAGAGTTGCGAGTGAGAGAGACCGAGAGAAAGAGAAGCTGCAAGTGAGAGAGAGAAAGAGAAGCTGTGTGTGTGTGTCTGTGTGTGTGAGAGAGAAGCTGAGTGAGAGAGTGAGAGAAAGGGAAGCTGTGAGTGAGAGAGAGAGAAAGAGAAGCTTTGAGTGCAAGTGAGAGAGAAAGAAAGAGAAGGTGGGTGTGAGACAGAGAGAAATAGAGAAGCTGTGAGTGAGATAGAGAAAGAGAGAGAGAAGATGTCAATGAGAGAGAGAGAGAAAGAGAAGCTGTGAGTGAGAGAGAGAATGAGAAGCTGTGTGTGTGTGTCTGTGTGTGAGAGAGAGAAGCTGAGTGAGAGAGTGAGAGAAAGGGAAGCTGTGAGTGAGAGAGAGAGAAAGAGAAGCTTTGAGTGAGAGAGTGAGAGAGAGTAGCTGTGCGTGAGAGAGAGAGAAAGAGAAGCTGTATGAGAGAGAGAGAGAATGAAAGAAAGAGAAGCTGTGTGTGTGAGAGAGAAAGACAAGCTGTAAGTGTGTGTGAGAGAGAAAGAGAAGCTGTGAGTGTGTGTGAGAGAGAAAGAGAAGGTGTGAGTGAGAGAAAAAGAGAGAGAAAGAGAAGATGTGAGTGAGAGAGGGAGAAAGAGAAGGTGTGAGTGAGTGAGAGAGAGAAAAAGAGAAGCTGTGAGTGAGAGAGAGAGAGAAAGAGAACTTGTGAGTGAGAGAGAGAGAAGCTGTGAGTGAAAGAGAGAGAATGAGAAGCTGTGAGTGAGAAAAGAGAGAGAAAGAGAAGCTGTGAGTGAGAAAAGAGAGAGAAAGAGAAGCTGTGAGTGAGAGAGAGAGAGAGAGAAAGAGAACCTGTGAGTGAGAGGGAGAGAGAGATATAGAAGATGTGAGTGAGAGAGAGAGAGAGAAGCTGTGAGTGAGAGAGAGATAGGGAAAGAGAAGCTGTGAGTGAGAGAGAGAGGAAGAGAAGCTGTGAGTGAGAGAGAGATAAAGAGAAGCTTTGAGTGAGAGAGTGAGAGAAAGAGTAGCTGTGTGAGAGAGAGAGAGAAAGAGAAGCTGTATGGGAGAGAGAGAGAAAGAGAACCTGTGAGTGAGAGAGAGAGTAATTGAAGATGTGAGTGAGAGAGAGAGAGAAAGAGATGCTCTGAGTGAGTGAGAGAGAAAGAAAGAGAAGCTGTGAGTGAGAGAGAGAGAAAGAGAAGCTGCAAGAAAGAGAGAGAGAGAAAGAGAAGCTGTAAGTGTGTGAGAGAGAGAGAAAGAAAAGCTGTGAGTGTGAGAGAAAGAGAAGCTGTGAGTGTGAGAGAGATTGAGAGAGAGAGAAGCTGTGATTGAGAGAGAGAGAAAGAGCTGTGAGAGAGAGAGAAATAGAAGCAGTGAGTGAGTTAGAGAGAGAGAATGAGAAGCTGTGAGGGAGAGAGAGAGGAGAGAGATAATCTGTGAGGGAGAGAGAGAGAGAAAAAAAGAAGCTGTGAGTGAGAGAGAGAGAGAAAGAGAAGCTGTGAGTGAGTGAGAGAGAGAGAGAG
The DNA here is from genome assembly GCA_035047345.1 of Bradypodion ventrale. NCBI lineage: Eukaryota > Metazoa > Chordata > Lepidosauria > Squamata > Chamaeleonidae > Bradypodion > Bradypodion ventrale. Next base: position 112,998,526 of record JAWDJE010000005.1, on the reverse strand, counting down.
AAGCTGTGAGTGAGAGAGAGAGAGAAAGAGTTGTGAGTGAGAGAGAGAGAGAATCTGTGAGAAATAGAGAGAGAGAAAGTGAAGATGTGAGTGCGAGTGAGAGAGAATGAGAAGCTGTGAGTGAGAGAGAGAAGCTGTGAGTGAGAAAGAGAGAAATATGAGCTATGAATGAGAGAGAGAGAAAGAGAAGCTGTGAGAGAGAGAGAAGCTTTGAGAGAGAGAGAAATATGAGCTGTGAGTGAGAGAGAGAAAGAGAAGCTGTGTGTGAGAGAGAAGCTGTGAGTGAGAAAGAGAGAAAAAATAGAAGCTGCGAGTGAGAGAGAGAGAGAGTAGCTGTGACTGAGAGAGAGAGAAAGAAAGAGAAGCTGTGAGTGAGAGAGAGAGAAAGAAAGTAATAGAAGCTGTGAGTGAGAGAGAGAGAAAGAGAAGGTGTGAGTGACAGAGAGAGAGAAAGAGATGATGTGAGTGTGAGAGAGAGTGAGAGAGAAAGAGAAGCTGTGAGCGAGTGAGAGAGAGAAAGAGAGGTGTGAGTGAGAGAGAGAGAAAGAGAAGCTGTGAGTGAGTGAGAGAGAGAGAAGCTGTGTGTGAGAGAGAAAGAGAAGCTGTGAGTGAGAGAGAGAGAAAGAGAAACTGTGAGTGAGAGAGAGAAGCTGTGAGTGAGAGAGAGAGAGTGAGAAAGAGAAGCTGTGAGTGACAGAGACAGAGAGAAGCTGTGAGTGAGAGAGAGAGAAAGAGAAAGAGAAGCTGTGAGTGAGAGTGAGAGAGAAAGAAAGAGAAGCTGTGAGTGAGAGAGAGAGTGAAAAAGAGAATGTGTGTGACAGAGAGACCGAAAGAGAAGCTGTGAGTGAGTGAGAAAGAGAGAGAGAGCTGTGAGTGACAGAGAGAGAGAAAGAAAAGCTGTGAGTGAGAGAGAGAGAAAGAGAAGCTGTGAGTCAGAGAGAGAGAGAAGCTGTGAGTCAGAGAGAAAGAAAGAGAATCTCTGAGTGAGAGAGAGAGTGAGAGAGAAAGAGAAGCTGTGAGTGAGTGTGAGAGAGAAAGAGAAGCTGTGAGTGAGAGAGAGAGAAAGAGAAGCTGTGAGTGAGAGAGTGAAGCTGTGAGTGAGTGAGAGAGAAGCTGTGAGTGAGAGAGAGAGAAAGAAAAGCTGTGACTGAGTGAGACAGAGAGAGAAGTTGTGAGTGAGAGAGACCGAGAGAAAGAAAAGCTGCGAGTGAGAGAGTAAGAAAGAGAAGGTGTGTGTGTGAGAGAGAAAGATAGAGAAGCTGTGAGTGAGAGAGAGAGAGAAAGAGAAGCTGTGAGTGAGAGAGAGAGAGAAAAAAAGCTGTGAGTGAGAGAGAGAGAAAGAAAGAGAAGTTGTGAGTGAGAGAGAGAGAGAGAGAGAAGCTGTGAGTGAGAGAGAGAGAAAGAGAAGCTGTGAGTGAGAGAGAGTGAAAGAGAAGCTGTGAGTGACAGAGAGAGAAGCTGTGAGTGAAGGACAGCGAGAGAAAGAGAAGCTGTGAGTGAGAGAGAGAGAATGAATGAAGATGTGAGTGAGAAAGAGAAAGAGAAGCTGTGAGTGACAGAGAGAGAGAGAAAGTGAAGCTGTGAGTGAGAGAGAGAGAAGCTGTGAGTGACTGAGAGAGAGAAGGAGAAGCTGTTTGTGTGTGAGAGAGAAAGTGAAGCTGTGTGTGTGTGAGAGAGAGAAAAGCTGTGAGTGACTGAGAGAGACAGAGAAGCTGTGAGTGAGAGAGAGAGAGAGAAAGAGAAGCTGTGTGAGAAAGAGAAGCTGTGTGTGTGAGAGAGAAAGAAAAGTTATGAGTGAGAGAGAGGGAGAACAAGAAACTGTTAGTGAGAGAGAGAAAGAAAGAAAGAGAAGCTGTGAGTGAGAGAGAGAGAAAGAGAAGCTGTGAGTGAGAGAGAGAGAAAAAGAAAAACTGTGAGTGAGAGAGAGAGAGAGAAAGAGTTCTGAGTGAGAGAGAGAGAGAAGCTGTGAGTGACTGAGAGAGAGAAGGAGAAGCTGTTTGTGTGTGAGAGAGAAAGTGAAGCTGTGAGTGAGAGAGAGAAAGAGAAGCTGTGAGTGAGAGAGAGAGTGAGAAGCTATGAGTGAGAGAGAGAGAAAGAGAAGTTGTGAGTGAGAGAGAGAGAAAGAGAACCTGTGAGTGTGAGAGAAAGTGAGAGAAAGAGAAGCTGTGAGTGTGAGAGAGTGAGAGAAAGAGATGCTGTGAGTGTGTGTGTGAGAGAAAGAGAAGCTGTGAGTGAGAGAGAGAGTGAGAAGCTATGAGTGAGAGAGAGAGAAAGAGAAGTTGTGAGAGAGAGAGAGAGAAAAAGAGCTGTGAGTGAGAGAGAGAAAGAGAAGCTGTGAGTGAGAGAAAGAGAGAAGCTGTGAGTGAGAGAAAGAGAGAAGCTGTGAGTGAGTCAGAGAGAGAGAGAATCAGTGAGTGAGAGAGAGATAAGCTGTGAGTGAGACAGAGAGAGAAAGAGAAGCTGTATGTTTGTGAGAGAGTGAAAGCGAAGCTGTGAGTGTGAGAGAAATTGAGAGAAAGAGAAGCTGTGAGTGTGAGACAGAGTGAGAGAAAGAGATGCTGTGAGTGTGTGTGTGAGAGAGAAAGAGAAGCTGTGAGTGAGAGAGAGAGAGAAAGAGAAGCTGTGAGTGAGTGAGTGTGAAGCTATGTGTGTGAGAGAGAAAGAGAAGTGTGAGTGAGAGAGAGAGAAAGAGAAGCTGTGAGTGAGAGAGAGAGAGAATGGGAAACTTTGAGTGAGAGAGAGACAGAGAAGCTGTGAGTGAGAGAGAGAGAAAAAGAGCAGCTGTGAGTGAGTGAGAGAGAGAGAAAGAGAATCTGTGAGTAGAGAGAGAGAGAGAGAAGCTGTGAGTGAGAGAGACAGAGAAGAAGCTGTGAGTGAGATAGGGAGAGAGAAAAAGAATCTATGAGTGAGAGAGAGAGAAAAAAGAAGCTGTGAGTGTGAGAGAGAGTGAGAGAAAGAGATGCTGTGAGTGTGTGTGAGAGAGAAAGAGAAGCTGAGAGTGTGAGAGAAATTGAGAGAAAGAGAAAGAGAAGCTGTGAGTGTGAGAGAGAGTGAGAGAAAGAGATGCTGTGAGTGTGTGTGAGAGAGAAAGAGAAGCTGTGAGTGAGGGAGAGAATGAGAAGCTATGAGTGAGAGAGTGAGAAAGAGAAGGTGTGAGTGACAGAGAGAGAGAAAGAGATGATGTGAGTGTGAGAGAGAGTGAGAGAGAAAGAGAAGCTGTGAGCGAGTGAGAGAGAGAAAGAGAGGTGTGAGTGAGAGAGAGAGAAAGAGAAGCTGTGAGTGAGTGAGAGAGAGAGAAGCTGTGTGTGAGAGAGAAAGAGAAGCTGTGAGTGAGAGAGAGAGAAAGAGAAACTGTGAGTGAGAGAGAGAAGCTGTGAGTGAGAGAGAGAGAGTGAGAAAGAGAAGCTGTGAGTGACAGAGACAGAGAGAAGCTGTGAGTGAGAGAGAGAGAAAGAGAAAGAGAAGCTGTGAGTGAGAGTGAGAGAGAAAGAAAGAGAAGCTGTGAGTGAGAGAGAGAGTGAAAAAGAGAATGTGTGTGACAGAGAGACCGAAAGAGAAGCTGTGAGTGAGTGAGAAAGAGAGAGAGAGCTGTGAGTGACAGAGAGAGAGAAAGAAAAGCTGTGAGTGAGAGAGAGAGAAAGAGAAGCTGTGAGTCAGAGAGAGAGAGAAGCTGTGAGTCAGAGAGAAAGAAAGAGAATCTCTGAGTGAGAGAGAGAGTGAGAGAGAAAGAGAAGCTGTGAGTGAGTGTGAGAGAGAAAGAGAAGCTGTGAGTGAGAGAGAGAGAAAGAGAAGCTGTGAGTGAGAGAGTGAAGCTGTGAGTGAGTGAGAGAGAAGCTGTGAGTGAGAGAGAGAGAAAGAAAAGCTGTGACTGAGTGAGACAGAGAGAGAAGTTGTGAGTGAGAGAGACCGAGAGAAAGAAAAGCTGCGAGTGAGAGAGTAAGAAAGAGAAGGTGTGTGTGTGAGAGAGAAAGATAGAGAAGCTGTGAGTGAGAGAGAGAGAGAAAGAGAAGCTGTGAGTGAGAGAGAGAGAGAAAAAAAGCTGTGAGTGAGAGAGAGAGAAAGAAAGAGAAGTTGTGAGTGAGAGAGAGAGAGAGAGAGAAGCTGTGAGTGAGAGAGAGAGAAAGAGAAGCTGTGAGTGACAGAGAGAGAGAAAGAAAAGCTGTGAGTGAGAGAGAGAGAAAGAGAAGCTGTGAGTCAGAGAGAGAGAGAAGCTGTGAGTCAGAGAGAAAGAGGGAGAGAGAGAGAAAGGGAAGCTGTGAGTGAGAGAGAGAATGAGAAGCTATGAGTGAGAGAGTGAGAAAGAGAAGTTGTGAGTGAGAGAGAGAGAAAGAGAAGCTGTGAGTGAGAGAGAGAGAAGCAGTGAGAGAGAGAAAGAGAAGCTGTGAGTGAGAGAAAGAGAGAAGCTGTGAGTGAGTGAGAGAGAGAGAGGGAATCAGTGAGTGAGAGAGAGAAGCTTTAAGTGAGAGAGAGAGAGAGAGAATGTGAAGCTGTGAGTGAGAGAGAGAGAAGCTGTGAGTGAGACAGAGAGAGAAAGAGAAGCTCTATGTTTGTGAGAGAGTGAAAGAGAAGCTGTGAGTGTGAGAGAAAGTGAGAGAAAGAGAAGCTGTGAGTGTGAGTCAGAGTGAGAGAAAGAGAAGCTGTGAGTGTGTGTGTGTGAGAGAAAGAGAAGCTGTGAGTGAGAGAGAGAAAAAGAAGCTGTGAGTGAGTGAGTGAGTGAGTGAGAGAAAGAGAAGCTGTGAGTGAGAGAGCGAGTGTGAAGCTATGAGTGAGAGAGAGAGAGAAAGAGAAGTGTGAGTGAGAGAGAGAGAAAAAGAAGCTGTGAGTGAGAGAGAGAGATAATGGGAAGCTTTGAGTGAGAGAGAGACAGAGAAGCAGTGAGTGAGAGAGAGAAAAAGAGCAGCTGTGAGTGTGTGAGAGAGAAGCTGTGAGTGAGTGAGAGAGAGAGAGAGAATCTGTGAGTAGAGAGAGAGAGAGAGAAAGAGAAGCTGTGAGTGAGAGAGAGAGAGAAGAAGCTGTGAGTGAGATAGGGAGAGAGAAAACGAATCTATGAGTGAGAGAGAGAGAAAAAAGAAGCTGTGAGTGCGAGAGAGAGTGAGAGAAAGAGATGCTGTGAGTGTGTGTGTGAGAGAAAGAGAAGCTGTGAGGGTTTATGTGAGAGAAAGAGAAGCTGTGAGTGAGAGAGTGAGAGACAGAGAAGCTGTGAGTGAGAGAGAGAGAAAAAGAGCAGCTGTGAATGAGAGAGAGAGAAGCTGAGTGAGAGAGAGAGAAAGAGAATCTGTGAGTAGAGAGAGAGAGAAAGAGAAGCTGTGAGTGAGAGTGAGAGAGAAGAAGCTGTGAGTGAGATAGGGAGAGAGAAAGAGAATCTGTGAGAGAGAGAGAGAAAAAAAGAAGCTGTGAGTGTGAGAGAGAGTGAGAGAAAGAGATGCTGTGAGTGTGTGTGAGAGTGAAAGAGAACCTGTGAGTGTTTGTGAGAGAGAAAGAGAAGCTGTGAGTGAGAGAGAGTGAGAGAAAGGGAAGCTGTGAGTGAGAGAGAGAGTGAGAAGCTATGAGTGAGAGAGAGAGAGAGAAAGAGAAGCTGTGAGTGAGAGAGAGAGAGAGAAAGAGAAGCTGTGAGTGAGAGAGAGAGTGAGAAGCTGTGAGTGAGAGAGAGAGAGAGAAAGTGAAGCTGTGAGTGAGAGAGAGAGAGAAAAAGAGAAGCTTTGAGTGAGAGAGAGAGAGAAAAAGAGAAGCTGTAAGTGTGACAGAAAGTGAGAGAAAGAGAAGCTGTGAGTGTGAGACAGAGTGAGAGAAAGAGATGCTGTGAGTGTGTGAGAGAGAGAAAGAGATGCTGTGAGTGTGTGTGTGAGAGAGAGAGAGAAGCTGTGAGAGTGAGAGAAAGTGAGAGAAAGACAAGCTGGGAGTGTGTGTGAGAGAGAAAGAGAAGCTATGAATGAGAGAGAGAGAGAGAAAGGGAAGCTGTGAGTGAGAGAGAGTGAGAAGCTATGAGTGAGAGAGAGAGAGAAAGAGAAGCTGTGAGTGTGAGAGAAAGTGAGAGAAAGAGAAGCTGTGAGTGTGAGAGAGAGTGAGAGAAAGATGCTGTGAGTGTGTGTGTGAGAGAAAGAGAAGCTATGAATGAGAGAGAGAGAGAAAGGGAAGCTGTGAGTGAGTGAGAGAGACAGACAAGCTGTGAGTGAGAGAGAGAGAAAGAGCAGCTGTGAGTGAGAGAGAGAGAGAAGCTGTGAGTGAGAGAGAGAGAGAAAAAGAGAAGCTGTGAGTGAGTGAGAGAGAGAGAAAGAGATGCTGTGAGTGTGAGAGAAAGTGAGAGAAAGAGAAGCTGTGAGTGTGAGAGAGAGTGAGAGAAAGATGCTGTGAGTGTGTGTGAGAGAGAAAGAGAAGCTGTGAGTGAGAGAGAGAGAGAAAGAGAAGCTGTGAGTGAGAGAGAGAGAGAAAGGGAAGCTGTGAGTGAGAGAGAGTGAGAAGCTATGAGTGAGAGAGTGAGAAAGAGAAGTTGTGAGTGAGAGAGAGAAAGAGAAGCTGTGAGTGAGAGAGAGAGAGAAGCAGTGAGAGAGAGAAAGAGAAGCTGTGAGTGAGAGAAAGAGAGAAACTGTGAGTGAGTGAGAGAGAGAGAATCAGTGAGTGAGAGAGAGAGAAGCTTTGTGAGAGAGAGAGAGAATGTGAAGCTGTGAGTGAGAGAGAGAGAAGCTGTGAGTGAGACAGAGAGAAAGAGAAGCAGTATGTGTGTGAGAGAGTGAAAGAGAAGCTGTGAGTGTGAGAGATAGTGAGAGAAAGAGAAGCTGTGAGTGTGAGTCAGAGTGAGAGAAAGAGAAGCTGTGTGTGTGTGTGAGAGAGAGAAAGAGAAGCTGTGAGTGAGAGAGAGAGAGAAAGAGAAGCTGTGAGTGAGTGAGTGAGTGAGAGAAAGAGAAGCTGTGAGTGAGAGAGAGAGTGTGAAGCTAGGAGTGAGAGAGAGAGAAAGAGAAGTGTGAGTGAGAGAGAGAGAAAGAGAAGCTGTGAGTGAGAGAGAGAGAGAATGAGAAGCTTTGAGTGAGAGAGAGACAGAGAAGCAGTGAGTGAGAGAGAGGAAAAGAGCAGCTGTGAGTGTGTGAGAGAGAAGCTGTGAGTGAGAGAGAGAGAGAGAATCTGTGAGTAGAGAGAGAGAGAGAAAGAGAAGCTGTGAGTGAGAGAGAGAGAGAAGAAGCTGTGAGTGAGATAGGGAGAGAGAAAAAGAATCTATGAGTTAGAGAGAGAGAAAAAAAGAAGCTGTGAGTGTGAGAGAGAGTGAGAGAAAGTGATGCTCTGAGTGTGTGTGAGAGAGAAAGAGAAGCTGTGAGTGTGTGTGAGAGAAAGAGAAGCTGTGAGTGAGAGAGAGAGAGAAATGGACGCTATGAGTGAGAGAGAGAGTGAGAAAGAGAATCTGTGAGTGAGAGAGAGAGAGAGAGAAAGCGAAGCAGTGAGTGAGAGAGAGAGAGAAAGTGAAGCTGTGAGTGAGAGAGAGAGAAAAAGAGAAGCTGTGAGTGAGAGAGAGAGAAAGAGAAGCTGTGAGTGAGAGAGAGAGAGAAAGGGAAGCTGTGAGTGAGAGAGAGACAGAGAAGCTGTAAGGGAGAGAGAGAGAAAAAGAGCAGCTGTGAGTGAGTGAGAGAAAGAGAAGCTGTGAGTGAGAGAGAGAGAAAGATAAGCTGTGAGTGTGAGAGAATGTGAGAGAAAGAGAAGCTGTGAGTGTGAGAGAGAGTGAGAGAAAGATGCTGTGAGTGTGTGTGAGAGAGAAAGAGAAGCTGTGAGAGACAGAGAGAGAGAGAGAGAGAGAGAAGCTGTGAGTGAGAGAGAGAGAAAAAGAGAAGCTGTGAGTGAGAGAGAGAGAAAGAGAAGCTGTGAGTGTGAGAGAAAGTGAGAGAAAGAGAAGCTGTGAGTGAGAGAGAGAGAGAGAAAGAGAAGCTGTGAGTGAGTGAGTGAGTGAGAGAGAAAGAGAAGCTGTGAGTGAGAGAGCGAGTGTGAAGCTATGAGTAAGAGAGAGAGAGAAAGAGAAGTGTGAGTCAGAGAGAGAGAAAGAGAAGCTGTGATTGAGAGAGAGAGAGAGAGAAAGGGAAGCTGTGAGTGAGAGAGAAAGAGACAGAGAAGCTGTGAGTGAGTGAGAGAGAAAAAGAGCAGCTGTGAGTGAGAGAGAGAGAAGCTGAGTGAGAGAGAGAGAGAAAGAGAATCTGTGAGTAGAGAGAGAGAGAAAGAGAAGCTGTGAGTGAGAGAGAGAGAGAAGAAGCTGTGAGTGAGATAGGGAGAGAGAAAGAGAATCTGTGAGTGAGAGAGAGAAAAAAAGAAGCTGTGAGTGTGAGAAAGAGATGCTGTGAGTGTGTGTGAGAGTGAAAGAGAAGCTGTGAGTGTTTGTGAGAGAGAAAGAGAAGCTGTGAGTGAAAGAGAGTGAGAGAGAAAGCAAAGCAGTGAGTGAGAGACAGAGAGAGAAAGTGAAGCTGTGAGTGAGAGAGAGAGAAAAAGAGAAGCTGTGAGTGAGAGAGAGAGAGAAAGGGAAGCTGTGAGTGAGAGAGAGTGAGAAGCTATGAGTGAGAGAGAGAGACAGAGAAGCTGTGAGTGAGAGAGAGAGAGAGAAAGAGAAGCTGTGTGAGAGAGAGAAGCTGTGTGTGTGAGAGAGAAAGAAAAGTTATGAGTGAGAGACAGGGAGAACGAGAAACTGTTAGTGAGAGAGAGAGAGAAAGAAAGAGAAGCTGTGAGTGAGAGAGAGAGAAAGAGAAGCTGTGAGTGTGAGAGAGAGAAGCTGAGTGAGAGAGAGAGAGAAAGAGAATCTGTGAGTAGAGAGAGAGAGAAAGAGAAGCTGTGAGTGAGAGAGAGAGAGAAGAAGCTGTGAGTGAGATAGGGAGAGAGAAAGAGAATCTGTGAGTGAGAGAGAGAAAAAAAGAAGCTGTGAGTGTGAGAAAGAGATGCTGTGAGTGTGTGTGAGAGTGAAAGAGAAGCTGTGAGTGTTTGTGAGAGAGAAAGAGAAGCTGTGAGTGAAAGAGAGTGAGAGAGAAAGCAAAGCACTGAGTGAGAGACAGAGAGAGAAAGTGAAGCTGTGAGTGAGAGAGAGAGAAAAAGAGAAGCTGTTTGTGTGTGAGAGAGAAAGTGAAGCTGTGAGTGAGAGAGAGAGAGAGAAGCTGTGAGTGACTGAGAGAGACAGAGAAGCTGTGAGTGAGAGAGAGAGAGAGAAAGAGAAGCTGTGTGAGAGAGAGAAGCTGTGTGTGTGAGAGAGAAAGAAAAGTTATGAGTGAGAGACAGGGAGAACGAGAAACTGTTAGTGAGAGAGAGAGAGAAAGAAAGAGAAGCTGTGAGTGAGAGAGAGAGAAAGAGAAGCTGTGAGTGAGAGAGAGAGAATAAGAAAAACTGTGAGTGAGAGAGAGAGAGAGAAAGAGTTCTGAGTGAGAGAGAGAGAGAAGCTGTGAGTGACTGAGAGAGAGAAGGAGAAGCTGTTTGTGTGAAAGAGAGAAATTGAAGCTGTGAGTGAGAGAGAAAGAGAAGCTGTGAGTGAGAGAGAGAGTGAGAAGCTATGAGTGAGAGAGAGAAAGAGAAGTTGTGAGTGAGAGAGAGAAAGAGAAGCTGTGAGTGTGAGAGAAAGTGAGAGAAAGAGAAGCTGTGAGTGTGAGAGAGTGAGAGAAAGAGATGCTGTGAGTGTGTGTGTGAGAGAAAGAGAAGCTGTGAGTGAGAGAGAGAGTGAGAAGCTATGAGTGAGAGAGAGAGAAAGAGAAGTTGTGAGTGAGAGAGAGAGAAAAAGAGCTGTGAGTGAGAGAGAGAAAGAGAAGCTGTGAGTGAGAGAAAGAGAGAAGCTGTGAGTGAGAGAAAGAGAGAAGCTGTGAGTGAGTCAGAGAGAGAGAGAATCAGTGAGTGAGAGAGAGATAAGCTGTGAGTGAGAGAGAGAATGAGAAGCTGTGTGTGTGTGTCTGTGTGTGAGAGAGAGAAGCTGAGTGAGAGAGTGAGAGAAAGGGAAGCTGTGAGTGAGAGAGAGAGAAAGAGAAGCTTTGAGTGAGAGAGTGAGAGAGAGTAGCTGTGCGTGAGAGAGAGAGAAAGAGAAGCTGTATGAGAGAGAGAGAGAATGAAAGAAAGAGAAGCTGTGTGTGTGAGAGAGAAAGACAAGCTGTAAGTGTGTGTGAGAGAGAAAGAGAAGCTGTGAGTGTGTGTGAGAGAGAAAGAGAAGGTGTGAGTGAGAGAAAAAGAGAGAGAAAGAGAAGATGTGAGTGAGAGAGGGAGAAAGAGAAGGTGTGAGTGAGTGAGAGAGAGAAAAAGAGAAGCTGTGAGTGAGAGAGAGAGAGAGAAAGAGAAGCTGTGAGTGAGAGAGAGAGAGAAAGAGAACTTGTGAGTGAGAGAGAGAGAGAAGCTGTGAGTGAAAGAGAGAGAAAGAGAAGCTGTGAGTGAGAAAAGAGAGAGAAAGAGAAGCTGTGAGTGAGAAAAGAGAGAGAAAGAGAAGCTGTGAGTGAGAGAGAGAGAGAGAGAAAGAGAACCTGTGAGTGAGAGGGAGAGAGAGATATAGAAGATGTGAGTGAGAGAGAGAGAGAGAAGCTGTGAGTGAGAGAGAGAGAGGGAAAGAGAAGCTGTGAGTGAGAGAGAGAGGAAGAGAAGCTGTGAGTGAGAGAGAGATAAAGAGAAGCTTTGAGTGAGAGAGTGAGAGAAAGAGTAGCTGTGTGAGAGAGAGAGAGAGAAAGAGAAGCTGTATGGGAGAGAGAGAGAAAGAGAACCTGTGAGTGAGAGAGAGAGTAATTGAAGATGTGAGTGAGAGAGAGAGAGAAAGAGATGCTCTGAGTGAGTGAGAGAGAAAGAAAGAGAAGCTGTGAGTGAGAGAGAGAGAAAGAGAAGCTGCAAGAAAGAGAGAGAGAGAAAGAGAAGCTGTAAGTGTGTGTGAGAGAGAGAAAGAAAAGCTGTGAGTGTGAGAGAAAGAGAAGCTGTGAGTGTGAGAGAGATTGAGAGAGAGAGAAGCTGTGATTGAGAGAGAGAGAAAGAGAAGCTGTGAGAGAGAGAGAAATAGAAGCAGTGAGTGAGTTAGAGAGAGAGAATGAGAAGCTGTGAGGGAGAGAGAGAGGAGAGAGAGAATCTGTGAGGGAGAGAGAGAGAGAAAAAAAGAAGCTGTGAGTGAGAGAGAGAGAGAAAGAGAAGCTGTGAGTGAGAGAGAGAGAGAAAGAGTTGTGAGTGAGAGAGAGAGAGAATCTGTGAGAAATAGAGAGAGAGAAAGTGAAGATGTGAGTGCGAGTGAGAGAGAATGAGAAGCTGTGAATGAGAGAGAGAAGCTGTGAGTGAGAAAGAGAGAAATATGAGCTATGAATGAGAGAGAGAGAAAGAGAAGCTGTGAGAGAGAGAGAAGCTTTGAGAGAGAGAGAAATATGAGCTGTGAGTGAGAGAGAGAAAGAGAAGCTGTGTGTGAGAGAGAAGCTGTGAGTGAGAAAGAGAGAAAAAATAGAAGCTGCGAGTGAGAGAGAGAGAGAGTAGCTGTGACTGAGAGAGAGAAAGAAAGAGAAGCTGTGAGTGAGAGAGAGAGAAAGAAAGTAATAGAAGCTGTGAGTGAGACAGAGAGAGAAAGAGAAGGTGTGAGTGACAGAGAGAGAGAAAGAGATGCTGTGAGTGTGAGAGAGAGTGAGAGAGAAAGAGAAGCTGTGAGCGAGTGAGAGAGAGAAAGAGAGGTGTGAGTGAGAGAGAGAGAAAGAGAAGCTGTGAGTGAGTGAGAGAGAGAGAAGCTGTGTGTGAGAGAGAAAGAGAAGCTGTGAGTGAGAGAGAGAGAAAGAGAAACTGTGAGTGAGAGAGAGAAGCTGTGAGTGAGAGAGAGAGAGTGAGAAAGAGAAGCTGTGAGTGACAGAGACAGAGAGAAGCTGTGAGTGAGAGAGAGAGAAAGAGAAAGAGAAGCTGTGAGTGAGAGTGAGAGAGAAAGAAAGAGAAGCTGTGAGTGAGAGAGAGAGTGAAAAAGAGAATGTGTGTGACAGAGAGACCGAAAGAGAAGCTGTGAGTGAGTGAGAAAGAGAGAGAGAGCTGTGAGTGACAGAGAGAGAGAAAGAAAAGCTGTGAGTGAGAGAGAGAGAAAGAGAAGCTGTGAGTCAGAGAGAGAGAGAAGCTGTGAGTCAGAGAGAAAGAAAGAGAATCTCTGAGTGAGAGAGAGAGTGAGAGAGAAAGAGAAGCTGTGAGTGAGTGTGAGAGAGAAAGAGAAGCCGTGAGTGAGAGAGAGAGAAAGAGAAGCTGTGAGTGAGAGAGTGAAGCTGTGAGTGAGTGAGAGAGAAGCTGTGAGTGAGAGAGAGAGAAAGAAAAGCTGTGACTGAGTGAGACAGAGAGAGAAGTTGTGAGTGAGAGAGACCGAGAGAAAGAAAAGCTGCGAGTGAGAGAGTAAGAAAGAGAAGGTGTGTGTGTGAGAGAGAAAGATAGAGAAGCTGTGAGTGAGAGAGAGAGAGAAAGAGAAGCTGTGAGTGAGAGAGAGAGAGAAAAAAAGCTGTGAGTGAGAGAGAGAGAAAGAAAGAGAAGTTGTGAGTGAGAGAGAGAGAGAGAGAGAAGCTGTGAGTGAGAGAGAGAGAAAGAGAAGCTGTGAGTGAGAGAGAGTGAAAGAGAAGCTGTGAGTGACAGAGAGAGAAGCTGTGAGTGAAGGACAGCGAGAGAAAGAGAAGCTGTGAGTGAGAGAGAGAGAATGAATGAAGATGTGAGTGAGAGAGAGAAAGAGAAGCTGTGAGTGACAGAGAGAGAGAAAGTGAAGCTGTGAGTGAGAGAGAGAGAGAAGCTGTGAGTGACTGAGAGAGAGAAGGAGAAGCTGTTTGTGTGTGAGAGAGAAAGTGAAGCTGTGTGTGTGTGAGAGAGAGAAAAGCTGTGAGTGACTGAGAGAGACAGAGAAGCTGTGAGTGAGAGAGAGAGAGAGAGAAAGAGAAGCTGTGTGAGAAAGAGAAGCTGTGTGTGTGAGAGAGAAAGAAAAGTTATGAGTGAGAGAGAGGGAGAACGAGAAACTGTTAGTGAGAGAGAGAGAGAAAGAAAGAGAAGCTGTGAGTGAGAGAGAGAGAAAGAGAAGCTGTGAGTGAGAGAGAGAGAAAAAGAAAAACTGTGAGTGAGAGAGAGAGAGAGAAAGAGTTCTGAGTGAGAGAGAGAGAGAAGCTGTGAGTGACTGAAAGAGAGAAGGAGAAGCTGTTTGTGTGTGAGAGAGAAAGTGAAGCTGTGAGTGAGAGAGAGAAAGAGAAGCTGTGAGTGAGAGAGAGAGTGAGAAGCTATGAGTGAGAGAGAGAGAAAGAGAAGTTGTGAGTGAGAGAGAGAGAAAGAGAACCTGTGAGTGTGAGAGAAAGTGAGAGAAAGAGAAGCTGTGAGTGTGAGAGAGTGAGAGAAAGAGATGCTGTGAGTGTGTGTGTGAGAGAAAGAGAAGCTGTGAGTGAGAGAGAGAGTGAGAAGCTATGAGTGAGAGAGAGAGAAAGAGAAGTTGTGAGAGAGAGAGAGAGAAAAAGAGCTGTGAGTGAGAGAGAGAAAGAGAAGCTGTGAGTGAGAGAAAGAGAGAAGCTGTGAGTGAGAGAAAGAGAGAAGCTGTGAGTGAGTCAGAGAGAGAGAGAATCAGTGAGTGAGAGAGAGATAAGCTGTGAGTGAGACAGAGAGAGAAAGAGAAGCTGTATGTTTGTGAGAGAGTGAAAGCGAAGCTGTGAGTGTGAGAGAAATTGAGAGAAAGAGAAGCTGTGAGTGTGAGACAGAGTGAGAGAAAGAGATGCTGTGAGTGTGTGTGTGAGAGAGAAAGAGAAGCTGTGAGTGAGAGAGAGAGAGAAAGAGAAGCTGTGAGTGAGTGAGTGTGAAGCTATGTGTGTGAGAGAGAAAGAGAAGTGTGAGTGAGAGAGAGAGAAAGAGAAGCTGTGAGTGAGAGAGAGAGAGAATGGGAAACTTTGAGTGAGAGAGAGACAGAGAAGCTGTGAGTGAGAGAGAGAGAAAAAGAGCAGCTGTGAGTGAGTGAGAGAGAGAAAGAGAATCTGTGAGTAGAGAGGGAGAGAGAGAGAGAGAAGCTGTGAGTGAGAGAGACAGAGAAGAAGCTGTGAGTGAGATAGGGAGAGAGGAAAAGAATCTATGAGTGAGAGAGAGAGAAAAAAGAAGCTGTGAGTGTGAGAGAGAGTGAGAGAAAGAGATGCTGTGAGTGTGTGTGTGAGAGAAAGAGAAGCTGTGAGTGTGAGAGAAATTGAGAGAAAGAGAAAGAGAAGCTGTGAGTGTGAGAGAGAGTGAGAGAAAGAGATGCTGTGAGTGTGTGTGAGAGAGAAAGAGAAGCTGTGAGTGAGGGAGAGAATGAGAAGCTATGAGTGAGAGAGTGAGAAAGAGAAGTTGTGAGTGAGGGAGAGAGAGAGAAAGGGAAGCTGTGAGTGAGAGAGAGAATGAGAAGCTATGAGTGAGAGAGTGAGAAAGAGAAGTTGTGAGTGAGAGAGAGAGAGAAAGAGAAGCTGTGAGTGAGAGAGAGAGAGAAGCAGTGAGAGAGAGAAAGAGAAGCTGTGAGTGAGAGAAAGAGAGAAGCTGTGAGTGAGTGAGAGAGAGAGAGGGAATCAGTGAGTGAGAGAGAGAGAAGCTTTAAGTGAGAGAGAGAGAGAGAATGTGAAGCTGTGAGTGAGAGAGAGAGAAGCTGTGAGTGAGACAGAGAGAGAAAGAGAAGCTGTATGTTTGTGAGAGAGTGAAAGAGAAGCTGTGAGTGTGAGAGAAAGTGAGAGAAAGAGAAGCTGTGAGTGTGAGTCAGAGTGAGAGAAAGAGAAGCTGTGAGTGTGTGTGTGTGAGAGAAAGAGAAGCTGTGAGTGAGAGAGAGAGAGAAAGAGAAGCTGTGAGTGAGTGAGTGAGAGAAAGAGAAGCTGTGAGTGAGAGAGCGAGTGTGAAGCTATGAGTGAGAGAGAGAGAGAAAGAGAAGTGTGAGTGAGAGAGAGAGAAAGAGAAGCTGTGAGTGAGAGAGAGAGAGAGAATGGGAAGCTTTGAGTGAGAGAGAGACAGAGAAGCAGTGAGTGAGAGAGAGAGAAAGAGCAGCTGTGAGTTTGTGAGAGAGAAGCTGTGAGTGAGTGTGAGAGAGAGAGAGAGAGAATCTGTGAGTAGAGAGAGAGAGAGAGAAAGAGAAGCTGTGAGTGAGAGAGAGAGAGAAGAAGCTGTGAGTGAGATAGGGAGAGAGAAAAAGAATCTATGAGTGAGAGAGAGAGAAAAAAGAAGCTGTGAGTGCGAGAGAGAGTGAGAGAAAGAGATGCTGTGAGTGTGTGTGTGAGAGAAAGAGAAGCTGTGAGCGTTTGTGTGAGAGAAAGAGAAGCTGTGAGTGAAAGAGTGAGAGACAGAGAAGCTGTGAGTGAGAGAGAGAGAAAAAGAGCAGCTGTGAATGAGAGAGAGAGAAGCTGAGTGAGAGAGAGAAAGAGAATCTGTGAGTAGAGAGAGAGAAAGAGAAGCTGTGAGTGAGAGTGAGAGAGAAGAAGCTGTGAGTGAGATAGGGAGAGAGAAAGAGAATCTGTGAGAGAGAGAGAGAAAAAAAGAAGCTGTGAGTGTGAGAGAGAGTGAGAAAGAGATGCTGTGAGTGTGTGTGAGAGTGAAAGAGAACCTGTGAGTGTTTGTGAGAGAGAAAGAGAAGCTGTGAGTGAGAGAGAGTGAGAGAAAGGGAAGCTGTGAGTGAGAGATAGAGTGAGAAGCTATGAGTGAGAGAGAGAGAGAGAAGCTGTGAGTGAGAGAGAGAGAGAGAAAGAGAAGCTGTGAGTGAGAGAGAGAGTGAGAAGCTGTGAGTGAGAGAGAGAGAGAAAGTGAAGCTGTGAGTGAGAGAGAGAGAGAAAAAGAGAAGCTTTGAGTGAGAGAGAGAGAGAGAAAGAGAAGCTGTAAGTGTGACAGAAAGTGAGAGAAAGAGAAGCTGTGAGTGTGAGACAGAGTGAGAGAAAGAGATGCTGTGAGTGTGTGTGAGAGAGAAAGAGATGCTGTGAGTGTGTGTGTGTGTGAGAGAGAGAAGCTGTGAGAGTGAGAGAAAGTGAGAGAAAGACAAGCTGGGAGTGTGTGTGTGAGAGAAAGAGAAGCTATGAATGAGAGAGAGAGAGAGAGAAAGGGAAGCTGTGAGTGAGAGAGAGTGAGAAGCTATGAGTGAGAGAGAGAGAGAAAGAGAAGCTGTGAGTGTGAGAGAAAGTGAGAGAAAGAGAAGCTGTGAGTGTGAGAGAGAGTGAGAGAAAGATGCTGTGTGTGTGTGAGAGAGAGAAAGTGAAGCTATGAATGAGAGAGAGAGAGAAAGGGAAGCTGTGAGTGAGTGAGAGAGACAGAGAAGCTGTGAGTGAGAGAGAGAGAAAGAGCAGCTGTGAGTGAGAGAGAGAGAGAAGCTGTGAGTGAGAGAGAGAGAGAAAAAGAGAAGCTGTGAGTGAGAGAGAGAGAGAGAAAGAGATGCTGTGAGTGTGAGAGAAAGTGAGAGAAAGAAAAGCTGTGAGAGAGAGTGAGAGAAAGATGCTGTGAGTGTGTGTGAGAGAGAAAGAGAAGCTGTGAGTGAGAGAGAGAGAGAGAAAGAGAAGCTGTGAGTGAGAGAGAGAGAGAAAGGGAAGCTGTGAGTGAGAGAGAGTGAGAAGCTATGAGTGAGAGAGTGAGAAAGAGAAGTTGTGAGTGAGAGAGAGAGAAAGAGAAGCTGTGAGTGAGAGAGAGAGAGAAGCAGTGAGAGAGAGAAAGAGAAGCTGTGAGTGAGAGAAAGAGAGAAACTGTGAGTGAGTGAGAGAGAAAAAGAGAAGCTGTGAGTGAGAGAGAGAGAGAGAAAGAGAAGCTGTGAGTGAGAGAGAGAGAGAAGCTGTGAGTGAAAGAGAGAGAAAGAGAAGCTGTGAGTGAGAAAAGAGAGAGAAAGAGAAGCTGTGAGTGAGAAAAGAGAGAGAAAGAGAAGCTGTGAGTGAGTGAGAGAGAGAGAGAAAGAGAACCTGTGAGTGAGAGGGAGAGAGAGAAATAGAAGATGTGAGTGAGAGAGAGAGAGAGAGAGAAGCTGTGAGTGAGAGAGAGAGAGGGAAAGGGAAGCTGTGAGTGAGAGAGAGAGGAAGAGAAGCTGTGAGTGAGAGAGAGATAAAGAGAAGCTTTGAGTGAGAGAGTGAGAGAAAGAGTAGCTGTGTGAGAGAGAGAGAGAGAAAGAGAAGCTGTATGGGAGAGAGAGAGAAAGAGAACCTGTGAGTGAGAGAGAGAGTAATTGAAGCTGTGAGTGAGAGAGAGAGAGAAAGAGATGCTCCGAGTGAGTGAGAGAGAAAGAAAGAGAAGCTGTGAGTGAGAGAGAGAGAAAGAGAAGCTGCAAGAAAGAGAGAGAGAGAAAGAGAAGCTGTAAGTGTGTGAGAGAGAGAGAAAGAAAAGCTGTGAGTGTGAGAGAAAGAGAAGCTGTGAGTGTGAGAGAGATTGAGAGAGAGAGAAGCTGTGATTGAGAGAGAGAGAAAGAGAAGCTGTGAGTTAGAGAGAGAGAAATAGAAGCAGTGAGTGAGTTAGAGAGAGAGAATGAGAAGCTGTGTGGGAGAGAGAGAGGAGAGAGAGAATCTGTGAGGGAGAGAGAGAGAGAAAAAAAGAAGCTGTGAGTGAGAGAGAGAGAGAGAAAGAGAAGCTGTGAGTGAGTGAGAGAGAGAGAGAAGCTGTGAGTGAGAGAGAGAGAGAGAAAGAGTTGTGAGTGAGAGAGAGAGAGAATCTGTGAGAAATAGAGAAAGTGAAGATGTGAGTGCGAGTGAGAGAGAATGAGAAGCTGTGAGTGTTAGAGAGAAGCTGTGAGTGAGAAAGAGAGAAATATGAGCTATGAATGAGAGAGAGAGAAAGAGAAGCTGTGAGAGAGAGAGAAGCTGTGAGAGAGAGAGAAATATGAGCTGTGAGTGAGAGAGAGAAAGAGAAGCTGTGTGAGAGAGAGAAGCTGTGTGTGAGAAAGAGAGAAAAAATAGAAGCTGCGAGTGAGAGAGAGAGAGAGTAGCTGTGACTGAGAGAGAGAGAGAAAGAGAAGCTGTGAGTGAGAGGGAGAGAAAGAAAGTAATAGAAGCTGTGAGTGAGAGAGAGAGAGAAAGAGAAGGTGTGAGTGACAGAGAGAGAAAGAGATGCTGTGAGTGAGAGAGAGAGTGAGAGAGAAAGAGAAGCTGTGAGCGAGTGAGAGAGAGAAAGAGAGGTGTGAGTGAGAGAGAGAAAGAAAAGCTGTGAGTGAGTGAGAGAGAGAGAAGCTGTGTGTGAGAGAGAAAGAGAAGCTGTGAGTGAGAGAGAGAGAAAGAGAAACTGTGAGTGAGAGAGAGAGAAGCTGTGAGTGAGAGAGAGAGAGTGAGAAAGAGAAGCTGTGAGTGACAGAGACAGAGAGAATCTGTTAGTGAGAGAGAGAGAAAGAGAAGCTGTGAGTGAGAGTGAGAGAGAAAGAAAGAGAAGCTGTGAGTGAGAGAGAGAGTGAAAAAGAGAATGTGTGTGACAGAGAGACCGAAAGAGAAGCTGTGAGTGAGTGAGAAAGAGAGAGAGAGCTGTGAGTGACAGAGAGAGAGAAAGAAAAGCTGTGAGTGAGAGAGAGAGAAAGAGAAGCTGTGAGTCAGAGAGAGAGAGAAGCTGTGAGTCAGAGAGAAAGAAAGAGAATCTCTGAGTGAGAGAGAGAGTGAGAGAGAAAGAGAAGCTGTGAGTGAGTGTGAGAGAGAAAGAGAAGCTGTGAGTGAGAGAGAGAGAAAGAGAAGCTGTGAGTGAGTGAGAGAGAGAGAAGCTGTGTGAGAGAGAAAGAGATGCTGTGAGTGAGAGAGAGAGAAAGAAAGAGAAGCTGAGAGTGAGAGAGTGAAGCTGTGAGTGAGTGAGAGAGAAGCTGTGAGTGAGAGAGAGAGAAAGAAAAGCTGTGACTGAGTGAGACAGAGAGAGAAGTTGTGAGTGAGAGAGACCGAGAGAAAGAAAAGCTGCGAGTGAGAGAGTAAGAAAGAGAAGGTGTGTGTGTGAGAGAGAAAGATAGAGAAGCTGTGAGTGAGAGAGAGAGAGAAAGAGAAGCTGTGAGTGAGAGAGAGAGAGAAAAAAGCTGTGAGTGAGAGAGAGAGAAAGAAAGAGAAGTTGTGAGTGAGAGAGAGAGAAAGAGAAGCTGTGAGTGAGAGAGAGAAAGAGAAGCTGTGAGTGAGAGAGAGTGAAAGAGAAGCTGTGAGTGACAGAGAGAGAAGCTGTGAGTGAGAGACAGAGAGAGAAAGAGAAGCTGTGAGTGAGAGAGAGAGCAAGAGAAGCTGTGAGTGAGTGAGAGAGAGAGAAGCTGTGTGTGTGAGAGAGAAAGAGAAGCTGTGAGTGAGGGAGAGAAAGAGAAGCTGTGTGTGAGAGAGAGAGAAAGAGAAGCTGTGAGTGAGAGAGGGAAGCTGTGAGTGAGAGAGAGAAGCTGTGAGTGTGAGAGAGAGAAGCTGTGAGTGAGAGAGAGAGAGAAAGAAAAGATGTGACTGAGCGAGACAGAGAGAGTTGCGAGTGAGAGAGACCGAGAGAAAGAGAAGCTGCAAGTGAGAGAGAGAAAGAGAAGCTGTGTGTGTGTGTCTGTGTGTGTGAGAGAGAAGCTGAGTGAGAGAGTGAGAGAAAGGGAAGCTGTGAGTGAGAGAGAGAGAAAGAGAAGCTTTGAGTGCAAGTGAGAGAGAAAGAAAGAGAAGGTGGGTGTGAGACAGAGAGAAATAGAGAAGCTGTGAGTGAGATAGAGAAAGAGAGAGAGAAGATGTCAATGAGAGAGAGAGAGAAAGAGAAGCTGTGAGTGAGAGAGAGAATGAGAAGCTGTGTGTGTGTGTCTGTGTGTGAGAGAGAGAAGCTGAGTGAGAGAGTGAGAGAAAGGGAAGCTGTGAGTGAGAGAGAGAGAAAGAGAATCTGTGAGTAGAGAGAGAGAGAGAGAGAGAGAAGCTGTGAGTGAGAGAGACAGAGAAGAAGCTGTGAGTGAGATAGGGAGAGAGGAAAAGAATCTATGAGTGAGAGAGAGAGAAAAAAGAAGCTGTGAGTGTGAGAGAGAGTGAGAGAAAGAGATGCTGTGAGTGTGTGTG
The DNA here is from genome assembly GCA_035047345.1 of Bradypodion ventrale. Taxonomy (NCBI): domain Eukaryota; kingdom Metazoa; phylum Chordata; class Lepidosauria; order Squamata; family Chamaeleonidae; genus Bradypodion; species Bradypodion ventrale. The sequence continues at coordinate 112,978,661 of JAWDJE010000005.1, read as the reverse complement.
TGAGAGAAAGAGAAGCTGTGAGTGTGAGAGAAATTGAGAGAAAGAGAAAGAGAAGCTGTGAGTGTGAGAGAGAGTGAGAGAAAGAGATGCTGTGAGTGTGTGTGAGAGAGAAAGAGAAGCTGTGAGTGAGGGAGAGAATGAGAAGCTATGAGTGAGAGAGTGAGAAAGAGAAGTTGTGAGTGAGGGAGAGAGAGAGAAAGGGAAGCTGTGAGTGAGAGAGAGAATGAGAAGCTATGAGTGAGAGAGTGAGAAAGAGAAGTTGTGAGTGAGAGAGAGAGAGAAAGAGAAGCTGTGAGTGAGAGAGAGAGAGAAGCAGTGAGAGAGAGAAAGAGAAGCTGTGAGTGAGAGAAAGAGAGAAGCTGTGAGTGAGTGAGAGAGAGAGAGGGAATCAGTGAGTGAGAGAGAGAGAAGCTTTAAGTGAGAGAGAGAGAGAGAATGTGAAGCTGTGAGTGAGAGAGAGAGAAGCTGTGAGTGAGACAGAGAGAGAAAGAGAAGCTGTATGTTTGTGAGAGAGTGAAAGAGAAGCTGTGAGTGTGAGAGAAAGTGAGAGAAAGAGAAGCTGTGAGTGTGAGTCAGAGTGAGAGAAAGAGAAGCTGTGAGTGTGTGTGTGTGAGAGAAAGAGAAGCTGTGAGTGAGAGAGAGAGAGAAAGAGAAGCTGTGAGTGAGTGAGTGAGAGAAAGAGAAGCTGTGAGTGAGAGAGCGAGTGTGAAGCTATGAGTGAGAGAGAGAGAGAAAGAGAAGTGTGAGTGAGAGAGAGAGAAAGAGAAGCTGTGAGTGAGAGAGAGAGAGAGAATGGGAAGCTTTGAGTGAGAGAGAGACAGAGAAGCAGTGAGTGAGAGAGAGAGAAAGAGCAGCTGTGAGTGTGTGAGAGAGAAGCTGTGAGTGAGTGTGAGAGAGAGAGAGAGAATCTGTGAGTAGAGAGAGAGAGAGAGAAAGAGAAGCTGTGAGTGAGAGAGAGAGAGAAGAAGCTGTGAGTGAGATAGGGAGAGAGAAAAAGAATCTATGAGTGAGAGAGAGAGAAAAAAGAAGCTGTGAGTGCGAGAGAGAGTGAGAGAAAGAGATGCTGTGAGTGTGTGTGTGAGAGAAAGAGAAGCTGTGAGCGTTTGTGTGAGAGAAAGAGAAGCTGTGAGTGAAAGAGTGAGAGACAGAGAAGCTGTGAGTGAGAGAGAGAGAAAAAGAGCAGCTGTGAATGAGAGAGAGAGAAGCTGAGTGAGAGAGAGAAAGAGAATCTGTGAGTAGAGAGAGAGAAAGAGAAGCTGTGAGTGAGAGTGAGAGAGAAGAAGCTGTGAGTGAGATAGGGAGAGAGAAAGAGAATCTGTGAGAGAGAGAGAGAAAAAAAGAAGCTGTGAGTGTGAGAGAGAGTGAGAAAGAGATGCTGTGAGTGTGTGTGAGAGTGAAAGAGAACCTGTGAGTGTTTGTGAGAGAGAAAGAGAAGCTGTGAGTGAGAGAGAGTGAGAGAGAAAGGGAAGCTGTGAGTGAGAGATAGAGTGAGAAGCTATGAGTGAGTGAGAGAGAGAGAGAGAGAAGCTGTGAGTGAGAGAGAGAGAGAGAAAGAGAAGCTGTGAGTGAGAGAGAGAGTGAGAAGCTGTGAGTGAGAGAGAGAGAGAAAGTGAAGCTGTGAGTGAGAGAGAGAGAGAAAAAGAGAAGCTTTGAGTGAGAGAGAGAGAGAGAAAGAGAAGCTGTAAGTGTGACAGAAAGTGAGAGAAAGAGAAGCTGTGAGTGTGAGACAGAGTGAGAGAAAGAGATGCTGTGAGTGTGTGTGAGAGAGAAAGAGATGCTGTGAGTGTGTGTGTGTGTGAGAGAGAGAAGCTGTGAGAGTGAGAGAAAGTGAGAGAAAGACAAGCTGGGAGTGTGTGTGTGAGAGAAAGAGAAGCTATGAATGAGAGAGAGAGAGAGAGAAAGGGAAGCTGTGAGTGAGAGAGAGTGAGAAGCTATGAGTGAGAGAGAGAGAGAAAGAGAAGCTGTGAGTGTGAGAGAAAGTGAGAGAAAGAGAAGCTGTGAGTGTGAGAGAGAGTGAGAGAAAGATGCTGTGTGTGTGTGTGAGAGAGAAAGTGAAGCTATGAATGAGAGAGAGAGAGAAAGGGAAGCTGTGAGTGAGTGAGAGAGACAGAGAAGCTGTGAGTGAGAGAGAGAGAAAGAGCAGCTGTGAGTGAGAGAGAGAGAGAAGCTGTGAGTGAGAGAGAGAAAAAGAGAAGCTGTGAGTGAGAGAGAGAGAGAGAAAGAGATGCTGTGAGTGTGAGAGAAAGTGAGAGAAAGAAAAGCTGTGAGAGAGAGTGAGAGAAAGATGCTGTGAGTGTGTGTGAGAGAGAAAGAGAAGCTGTGAGTGAGAGAGAGAGAGAGAAAGAGAAGCTGTGAGTGAGAGAGAGAGAGAAAGGGAAGCTGTGAGTGAGAGAGAGTGAGAAGCTATGAGTGAGAGAGTGAGAAAGAGAAGTTGTGAGTGAGAGAGAGAGAAAGAGAAGCTGTGAGTGAGAGAGAGAGAGAAGCAGTGAGAGAGAGAAAGAGAAGCTGTGAGTGAGAGAAAGAGAGAAACTGTGAGTGAGTGAGAGAGAAAAAGAGAAGCTGTGAGTGAGAGAGAGAGAGAGAAAGAGAAGCTGTGAGTGAGAGAGAGAGAGAAGCTGTGAGTGAAAGAGAGAGAAAGAGAAGCTGTGAGTGAGAAAAGAGAGAGAAAGAGAAGCTGTGAGTGAGAAAAGAGAGAGAAAGAGAAGCTGTGAGTGTGAGAGAGAGAGAGAGAAAGAGAACCTGTGAGTGAGAGGGAGAGAGAGAAATAGAAGATGTGAGTGAGAGAGAGAGAGAGAGAGAAGCTGTGAGTGAGAGAGAGAGAGGGAAAGGGAAGCTGTGAGTGAGAGAGAGAGGAAGAGAAGCTGTGAGTGAGAGAGAGATAAAGAGAAGCTTTGAGTGAGAGAGTGAGAGAAAGAGTAGCTGTGTGAGAGAGAGAGAGAGAAAGAGAAGCTGTATGGGAGAGAGAGAGAAAGAGAACCTGTGAGTGAGAGAGAGAGTAATTGAAGCTGTGAGTGAGAGAGAGAGAGAAAGAGATGCTCCGAGTGAGTGAGAGAGAAAGAAAGAGAAGCTGTGAGTGAGAGAGAGAGAAAGAGAAGCTGCAAGAAAGAGAGAGAGAGAAAGAGAAGCTGTAAGTGTGTGAGAGAGAGAGAAAGAAAAGCTGTGAGTGTGAGAGAAAGAGAAGCTGTGAGTGTGAGAGAGATTGAGAGAGAGAGAAGCTGTGATTGAGAGAGAGAGAAAGAGAAGCTGTGAGTTAGAGAGAGAGAAATAGAAGCAGTGAGTGAGTTAGAGAGAGAGAATGAGAAGCTGTGTGGGAGAGAGAGAGGAGAGAGAGAATCTGTGAGGGAGAGAGAGAGAGAAAAAAAGAAGCTGTGAGTGAGAGAGAGAGAGAGAAAGAGAAGCTGTGAGTGAGTGAGAGAGAGAGAGAAGCTGTGAGTGAGAGAGAGAGAGAGAAAGAGTTGTGAGTGAGAGAGAGAGAGAATCTGTGAGAAATAGAGAAAGTGAAGATGTGAGTGCGAGTGAGAGAGAATGAGAAGCTGTGAGTGTTAGAGAGAAGCTGTGAGTGAGAAAGAGAGAAATATGAGCTATGAATGAGAGAGAGAGAAAGAGAAGCTGTGAGAGAGAGAGAAGCTGTGAGAGAGAGAGAAATATGAGCTGTGAGTGAGAGAGAGAAAGAGAAGCTGTGTGAGAGAGAGAAGCTGTGTGTGAGAAAGAGAGAAAAAATAGAAGCTGCGAGTGAGAGAGAGAGAGTAGCTGTGACTGAGAGAGAGAGAGAAAGAGAAGCTGTGAGTGAGAGGGAGAGAAAGAAAGTAATAGAAGCTGTGAGTGAGAGAGAGAGAGAAAGAGAAGGTGTGAGTGACAGAGAGAGAAAGAGATGCTGTGAGTGAGAGAGAGAGTGAGAGAGAAAGAGAAGCTGTGAGCGAGTGAGAGAGAGAAAGAGAGGTGTGAGTGAGAGAGAGAAAGAAAAGCTGTGAGTGAGTGAGAGAGAGAGAAGCTGTGTGTGAGAGAGAAAGAGAAGCTGTGAGTGAGAGAGAGAGAAAGAGAAACTGTGAGTGAGAGAGAGAGAAGCTGTGAGTGAGAGAGAGAGAGTGAGAAAGAGAAGCTGTGAGTGACAGAGACAGAGAGAAGCTGTTAGTGAGAGAGAGAGAAAGAGAAGCTGTGAGTGAGAGTGAGAGAGAAAGAAAGAGAAGCTGTGAGTGAGAGAGAGAGTGAAAAAGAGAATGTGTGTGACAGAGAGACCGAAAGAGAAGCTGTGAGTGAGTGAGAAAGAGAGAGAGAGCTGTGAGTGACAGAGAGAGAGAAAGAAAAGCTGTGAGTGAGAGAGAGAGAAAGAGAAGCTGTGAGTCAGAGAGAGAGAGAAGCTGTGAGTCAGAGAGAAAGAAAGAGAATCTCTGAGTGAGAGAGAGAGTGAGAGAGAAAGAGAAGCTGTGAGTGAGTGTGAGAGAGAAAGAGAAGCTGTGAGTGAGAGAGAGAGAAAGAGAAGCTGTGAGTGAGTGAGAGAGAGAGAAGCTGTGTGAGAGAGAAAGAGATGCTGTGAGTGAGAGAGAGAGAAAGAAAGAGAAGCTGAGAGTGAGAGAGTGAAGCTGTGAGTGAGTGAGAGAGAAGCTGTGAGTGAGAGAGAGAGAAAGAAAAGCTGTGACTGAGTGAGACAGAGAGAGAAGTTGTGAGTGAGAGAGACCGAGAGAAAGAAAAGCTGCGAGTGAGAGAGTAAGAAAGAGAAGGTGTGTGTGTGAGAGAGAAAGATAGAGAAGCTGTGAGTGAGAGAGAGAGAGAAAGAGAAGCTGTGAGTGAGAGAGAGAGAGAAAAAAGCTGTGAGTGAGAGAGAGAGAAAGAAAGAGAAGTTGTGAGTGAGAGAGAGAGAAAGAGAAGCTGTGAGTGAGAGAGAGAAAGAGAAGCTGTGAGTGAGAGAGAGTGAAAGAGAAGCTGTGAGTGACAGAGAGAGAAGCTGTGAGTGAGAGACAGAGAGAGAAAGAGAAGCTGTGAGTGAGAGAGAGAGCAAGAGAAGCTGTGAGTGAGTGAGAGAGAGAGAAGCTGTGTGTGTGAGAGAGAAAGAGAAGCTGTGAGTGAGGGAGAGAAAGAGAAGCTGTGTGTGAGAGAGAGAGAAAGAGAAGCTGTGAGTGAGAGAGGGAAGCTGTGAGTGAGAGAGAGAGAAGCTGTGAGTGTGAGAGAGAGAAGCTGTGAGTGAGAGAGAGAGAGAAAGAAAAGATGTGACTGAGCGAGACAGAGAGAGTTGCGAGTGAGAGAGACCGAGAGAAAGAGAAGCTGCAAGTGAGAGAGAGAAAGAGAAGCTGTGTGTGTGTGTCTGTGTGTGTGAGAGAGAAGCTGAGTGAGAGAGTGAGAGAAAGGGAAGCTGTGAGTGAGAGAGAGAGAAAGAGAAGCTTTGAGTGCAAGTGAGAGAGAAAGAAAGAGAAGGTGGGTGTGAGACAGAGAGAAATAGAGAAGCTGTGAGTGAGATAGAGAAAGAGAGAGAGAAGATGTCAATGAGAGAGAGAGAGAAAGAGAAGCTGTGAGTGAGAGAGAGAATGAGAAGCTGTGTGTGTGTGTCTGTGTGTGAGAGAGAGAAGCTGAGTGAGAGAGTGAGAGAAAGGGAAGCTGTGAGTGAGAGAGAGAGAAAGAGAAGCTTTGAGTGAGAGAGTGAGAGAGAGTAGCTGTGCGTGAGAGAGAGAGAAAGAGAAGCTGTATGAGAGAGAGAGAGAATGAAAGAAAGAGAAGCTGTGTGTGTGAGAGAGAAAGACAAGCTGTGAGTGTGTGTGAGAGAGAAAGAGAAGGTGTGAGTGAGAGAAAAAGAGAGAGAAAGAGAAGATGTGAGTGAGAGAGGGAGAAAGAGAAGGTGTGAGTGAGTGAGAGAGAGAAAAAGAGAAGCTGTGAGTGAGAGAGAGAGAGAGAAAGAGAAGCTGTGAGTGAGAGAGAGAGAGAAAGAGAACTTGTGAGTGAGAGAGAGAGAGAAGCTGTGAGTGAAAGAGAGAGAAAGAGAAGCTGTGAGTGAGAAAAGAGAGAGAAAGAGAAGCTGTGAGTGAGAAAAGAGAGAGAAAGAGAAGCTGTGAGTGAGAGAGAGAGAGAGAGAAAGAGAACCTGTGAGTGAGAGGGAGAGAGAGAGAGAGAAGCTGTGAGTGAGAGAGAGAGAGAGAAGCTGTGAGTGAGAGAGAGAGAGGGAAAGAGAAGCTGTGAGTGAGAGAGAGAGGAAGAGAAGCTGTGAGTGAGAGAGAGATAAAGAGAAGCTTTGAGTGAGAGAGTGAGAGAAAGAGTAGCTGTGTGAGAGAGAGAGAGAGAAAGAGAAGCTGTATGGGAGAGAGAGAGAAAGAGAACCTGTGAGTGAGAGAGAGAGTAATTGAAGATGTGAGTGAGAGAGAGAGAGAAAGAGATGCTCTGAGTGAGTGAGAGAGAAAGAAAGAGAAGCTGTGAGTGAGAGAGAGAGAAAGAGAAGCTGCAAGAAAGAGAGAGAGAGAAAGAGAAGCTGTAAGTGTGTGAGAGAGTGAGAAAGAAAAGCTGTGAGTGTGAGAGAAAGAGAAGCTGTGAGTGTGAGAGAGATTGAGAGAGAGAGAAGCTGTGATTGAGAGAGAGAGAAAGAGAAGCTGTGAGAGAGAGAGAGAAATAGAAGCAGTGAGTGAGTTAGAGAGAGAGAATGAGAAGCTGTGAGGGAGAGAGAGAGGAGAGAGAGAATCTGTGAGGGAGAGAGAGAGAGAAAAAAAGAAGCTGTGAGTGAGAGAGAGAGAGAAAGAGAAGCTGTGAGTGAGTGAGAGAGAGAGAGAGAAGCTGTGAGTGAGAGAGAGAGAGAAAGAGTTGTGAGTGAGAGAGAGAGAATCTGTGAGAAATAGAGAGAGAGAAAGTGAAGATGTGAGTGCGAGTGAGAGAGAATGAGAAGCTGTGAGTGAGAGAGAGAAGCTGTGAGTGAGAAAGAGAGAAATATGAGCTATGAATGAGAGAGAGAGAAAGAGAAGCTGTGAGAGAGAGAGAAGCTTTGAGAGAGAGAGAAATATGAGCTGTGAGTGAGAGAGAGAAAGAGAAGCTGTGTGTGAGAGAGAAGCTGTGAGTGAGAAAGAGAGAAAAAATAGAAGCTGCGAGTGAGAGAGAGAGAGAGTAGCTGTGACTGAGAGAGAGAGAAAGAAAGAGAAGCTGTGAGTGAGAGAGAGAGAAAGAAAGAAATAGAAGCTGTGAGTGAGAGAGAGAGAGAAAGAGAAGGTGTGAGTGACAGAGAGAGAGAAAGAGATGCTGTGAGTGTGAGAGAGAGTGAGAGAGAAAGAGAAGCTGTGAGCGAGTGAGAGAGAGAAAGAGAGGTGTGAGTGAGAGAGAGAGAAAGAGAAACTGTGAGTGAGAGAGAGAGAAGCTGTGAGTGAGAGAGAGAGAGTGAGAAAGAGAAGCTGTGAGTGACAGAGACAGAGAGAAGCTGTGAGTGAGAGAGAGAGAAAGAGAAAGAGAAGCTGTGAGTGAGAGTGAGAGAGAAAGAAAGAGAAGCTGTGAGTGAGAGTGAGAGAGAAAGAAAGAGAAGCTGTGAGTGAGAGAGAGAGTGAAAAAGAGAATGTGTGTGACTGAGAGACCGAAAGAGAAGCTGTGAGTGAGTGAGAAAGAGAGAGAGAGCTGTGAGTGACAGAGAGAGAGAAAGAAAAGCTGTGAGTGAGAGAGAGAGAAAGAGAAGCTGTGAGTCAGAGAGAGAGAGAAGCTGTGAGTCAGAGAGAAAGAAAGAGAATCTCTGAGTGAGAGAGAGAGTGAGAGAGAAAGAGAAGCTGTGAGTGAGTGTGAGAGAGAAAGAGAAGCTGTGAGTGAGAGAGAGAGAAAGAGAAGCTGTGAGTGAGAGAGTGAAGCTGTGAGTGAGTGAGAGAGAAGCTGTGAGTGAGAGAGAGAGAAAGAAAAGCTGTGACTGAGTGAGACAGAGAGAGAAGTTGTGAGTGAGAGAGACCGAGAGAAAGAAAAGCTGCGAGTGAGAGAGTAAGAAAGAGAAGGTGTGTGTGTGAGAGAGAAAGATAGAGAAGCTGTGAGTGAGAGAGAGAGAGAAAGAGAAGCTGTGAGTGAGAGAGAGAGAGAAAAAAAGCTGTGAGTGAGAGAGAGAGAAAGAAAGAGAAGTTGTGAGTGAGAGAGAGAGAAAGAGAAGCTGTGAGTGAGAGAGAGAAAGAGAAGCTGTGAGTGAGAGAGAGTGAAAGAGAAGCTGTGAGTGACAGAGAGAGAAGCTGTGAGTGAGAGACAGAGAGAGAAAGAGAAGCTGTGAGTGAGAGAGAGAGCAAGAGAAGCTGTGAGTGAGTGAGAGAGAGAGAAGCTGTGTGTGTGAGAGAGAAAGAGAAGCTGTGAGTGAGGGAGAGAAAGAGAAGCTGTGTGTGAGAGAGAGAGAAAGAGAAGCTGTGAGTGAGAGAGGGAAGCTGTGAGTGAGAGAGAGAAGCTGTGAGTGTGAGAGAGAGAAGCTGTGAGTGAGAGAGAGAGAGAAAGAAAAGATGTGACTGAGCGAGACAGAGAGAGTTGCGAGTGAGAGAGACCGAGAGAAAGAGAAGCTGCAAGTGAGAGAGAGAAAGAGAAGCTGTGTGTGTGTGTCTGTGTGTGTGAGAGAGAAGCTGAGTGAGAGAGTGAGAGAAAGGGAAGCTGTGAGTGAGAGAGAGAGAAAGAGAAGCTTTGAGTGCAAGTGAGAGAGAAAGAAAGAGAAGGTGGGTGTGAGACAGAGAGAAATAGAGAAGCTGTGAGTGAGATAGAGAAAGAGAGAGAGAAGATGTCAATGAGAGAGAGAGAGAAAGAGAAGCTGTGAGTGAGAGAGAGAATGAGAAGCTGTGTGTGTGTGTCTGTGTGTGAGAGAGAGAAGCTGAGTGAGAGAGTGAGAGAAAGGGAAGCTGTGAGTGAGAGAGAGAGAAAGAGAAGCTTTGAGTGAGAGAGTGAGAGAGAGTAGCTGTGCGTGAGAGAGAGAGAAAGAGAAGCTGTATGAGAGAGAGAGAGAATGAAAGAAAGAGAAGCTGTGTGTGTGAGAGAGAAAGACAAGCTGTGAGTGTGTGTGTGAGAGAAAGAGAAGGTGTGAGTGAGAGAAAAAGAGAGAGAAAGAGAAGATGTGAGTGAGAGAGGGAGAAAGAGAAGGTGTGAGTGAGTGAGAGAGAGAAAAAGAGAAGCTGTGAGTGAGAGAGAGAGAGAGAAAGAGAAGCTGTGAGTGAGAGAGAGAGAAAGAGAACTTGTGAGTGAGAGAGAGAGAGAAGCTGTGAGTGAAAGAGAGAGAAAGAGAAGCTGTGAGTGAGAAAAGAGAGAGAAAGAGAAGCTGTGAATGAGAAAAGAGAGAGAAAGAGAAGCTGTGAGTGAGAGAGAGAGAGAGAGAAAGAGAACCTGTGAGTGAGAGGGAGAGAGAGAGAGAGAAGCTGTGAGTGAGAGAGAGAGAGAGAAGCTGTGAGTGAGAGAGAGAGAGGGAAAGAGAAGCTGTGAGTGAGAGAGAGAGGAAGAGAAGCTGTGAGTGAGAGAGAGATAAAGAGAAGCTTTGAGTGAGAGAGTGAGAGAAAGAGTAGCTGTGTGAGAGAGAGAGAGAGAAAGAGAAGCTGTATGGGAGAGAGAGAAAGAGAACCTGTGAGTGAGAGAGAGAGTAATTGAAGATGTGAGTGAGAGAGAGAGAGAAAGAGATGCTCTGAGTGAGTGAGAGAGAAAGAAAGAGAAGCTGTGAGTGAGAGAGAGAGAAAGAGAAGCTGCAAGAAAGAGAGAGAGAGAAAGAGAAGCTGTAAGTGTGTGAGAGAGTGAGAAAGAAAAGCTGTGAGTGTGAGAGAAAGAGAAGCTGTGAGTGTGAGAGAGATTGAGAGAGAGAGAAGCTGTGATTGAGAGAGAGAGAAAGAGAAGCTGTGAGAGAGAGAGAGAAATAGAAGCAGTGAGTGAGTTAGAGAGAGAGAATGAGAAGCTGTGAGGGAGAGAGAGAGGAGAGAGAGAATCTGTGAGGGAGAGAGAGAGAGAAAAAAAGAAGCTGTGAGTGAGAGAGAGAGAGAAAGAGAAGCTGTGAGTGAGTGAGAGAGAGAGAGAGAAGCTGTGAGTGAGAGAGAGAGAGAAAGAGTTGTGAGTGAGAGAGAGAGAATCTGTGAGAAATAGAGAGAGAGAAAGTGAAGATGTGAGTGCGAGTGAGAGAGAATGAGAAGCTGTGAGTGAGAGAGAGAAGCTGTGAGTGAGAAAGAGAGAAATATGAGCTATGAATGAGAGAGAGAGAAAGAGAAGCTGTGAGAGAGAGAGAAGCTTTGAGAGAGAGAGAAATATGAGCTGTGAGTGAGAGAGAGAAAGAGAAGCTGTGTGTGAGAGAGAAGCTGTGAGTGAGAAAGAGAGAAAAAATAGAAGCTGCGAGTGAGAGAGAGAGAGAGTAGCTGTGACTGAGAGAGAGAGAAAGAAAGAGAAGCTGTGAGTGAGAGAGAGAGAAAGAAAGTAATAGAAGCTGTGAGTGAGAGAGAGTGAGAAAGAGAAGGTGTGAGTGACAGAGAGAGAGAAAGAGATGCTGTGAGTGTGAGAGAGAGTGAGAGAGAAAGAGAAGCTGTGAGCGAGTGAGAGAGAGAAAGAGAGGTGTGAGTGAGAGAGAGAGAAAGAGAAACTGTGAGTGAGAGAGAGAGAAGCTGTGAGTGAGAGAGAGAGAGTGAGAAAGAGAAGCTGTGAGTGACAGAGACAGAGAGAAGCTGTGAGTGAGAGAGAGAGAAAGAGAAAGAGAAGCTGTGAGTGAGAGTGAGAGAGAAAGAAAGAGAAGCTGTGAGTGAGAGAGAGAGTGAAAAAGAGAATGTGTGTGACTGAGAGACCGAAAGAGAAGCTGTGAGTGAGTGAGAAAGAGAGAGAGAGCTGTGAGTGACAGAGAGAGAGAAAGAAAAGCTGTGAGTGAGAGAGAGAGAAAGAGAAGCTGTGAGTCAGAGAGAGAGAGAAGCTGTGAGTCAGAGAGAAAGAAAGAGAATCTCTGAGTGAGAGAGAGAGTGAGAGAGAAAGAGAAGCTGTGAGTGAGTGTGAGAGAGAAAGAGAAGCTGTGAGTGAGAGAGAGAGAAAGAGAAGCTGTGAGTGAGAGAGTGAAGCTGTGAGTGAGTGAGAGAGAAGCTGTGAGTGAGAGAGAGAGAAAGAAAAGCTGTGACTGAGTGAGACAGAGAGAGAAGTTGTGAGTGAGAGAGACCGAGAGAAAGAAAAGCTGCGAGTGAGAGAGTAAGAAAGAGAAGGTGTGTGTGTGAGAGAGAAAGATAGAGAAGCTGTGAGTGAGAGAGAGAGAGAAAGAGAAGCTGTGAGTGAGAGAGAGAGAGAAAAAAAGCTGTGAGTGAGAGAGAGAGAAAGAAAGAGAAGTTGTGAGTGAGAGAGAGAGAGAGAAAGAAGCTGTGAGTGAGAGAGAGAGAAAGAGAAGCTGTGAGTGAGAGAGAGTGAAAGAGAAGCTGTGAGTGACAGAGAGAGAAGCTGTGAGTGAAGGACAGAGAGAGAAAGAGAAGCTGTGAGTGAGAGAGAGAGAATGAATGAAGATGTGAGTGAGAAAGAGAAAGAGAAGCTGTGAGTGACAGAGAGAGAGAGAAAGTGAAGCTGTGAGTGAGAGAGAGAGAGAAGCTGTGAGTGACTGAGAGAGAGAAGGAGAAGCTGTTTGTGTGTGAGAGAGAAAGTGAAGCTGTGTGTGTGTGAGAGAGAGAAAAGCTGTGAGTGACTGAGAGAGACAGAGAAGCTGTGAGTGAGAGAGAGAGAGAGAAAGAGAAGCTGTGTGAGAAAGAGAAGCTGTGTGTGTGAGAGAGAAAGAAAAGTTATGAGTGAGAGAGAGGGAGAACGAGAAACTGTTAGTGAGAGAGAGAGAGAAAGAAAGAGAAGCTGTGAGTGAGAGAGAGAGAAAGAGAAGCTGTGAGTGAGAGAGAGAGAAAAAGAAAAACTGTGAGTGAGAGAGAGAGAGAGAAAGAGTTCTGAGTGAGAGAGAGAGAGAAGCTGTGAGTGACTGAGAGAGAGAAGGAGAAGCTGTTTGTGTGTGAGAGAGAAAGTGAAGCTGTGAGTGAGAGAGAGAAAGAGAAGCTGTGAGTGAGAGAGAGAGTGAGAAGCTATGAGTGAGAGAGAGAGAAAGAGAAGTTGTGAGTGAGAGAGAGAGAAAGAGAACCTGTGAGTGTGAGAGAAAGTGAGAGAAAGAGAAGCTGTGAGTGTGAGAGAGTGAGAGAAAGAGATGCTGTGAGTGTGTGTGTGAGAGAAAGAGAAGCTGTGAGTGAGAGAGAGAGTGAGAAGCTATGAGTGAGAGAGAGAGAAAGAGAAGTTGTGAGAGAGAGAGAGAGAAAAAGAGCTGTGAGTGAGAGAGAGAAAGAGAAGCTGTGAGTGAGAGAAAGAGAGAAGCTGTGAGTGAGAGAAAGAGAGAAGCTGTGAGTGAGTCAGAGAGAGAGAGAATCAGTGAGTGAGAGAGAGATAAGCTGTGAGTGAGACAGAGAGAGAAAGAGAAGCTGTATGTATGTGAGAGAGTGAAAGCGAAGCTGTGAGTGTGAGAGAAATTGAGAGAAAGAGAAGCTGTGAGTGTGAGACAGAGTGAGAGAAAGAGATGCTGTGAGTGTGTGTGTGAGAGAGAAAGAGAAGCTGTGAGTGAGAGAGAGAGAGAAAGAGAAGCTGTGAGTGAGTGAGTGTGAAGCTATGTGTGTGAGAGAGAAAGAGAAGTGTGAGTGAGAGAGAGAGAAAGAGAAGCTGTGTGAGAGAGAGAGAGAATGGGAAACTTTGAGTGAGAGAGAGACAGAGAAGCTGTGAGTGAGAGAGAGAGAAAAAGAGCAGCTGTGAGTGAGTGAGAGAGAGAGAAAGAGAATCTGTGAGTAGAGAGAGAGAGAGAGAAGCTGTGAGTGAGAGAGACAGAGAAGAAGCTGTGAGTGAGATAGGGAGAGAGAAAAAGAATCTATGAGTGAGAGAGAGAGAAAAAAGAAGCTGTGAGTGTGAGAGAGAGTGAGAGAAAGAGATGCTGTGAGTGTGTGTGTGAGAGAAAGAGAAGCTGAGAGTGTGAGAGAAATTGAGAGAAAGAGAAAGAGAAGCTGTGAGTGTGAGAGAGAGTGAGAGAAAGAGATGCTGTGAGTGTGTGTGAGAGAGAAAGAGAAGCTGTGAGTGAGGGAGAGAATGAGAAGCTATGAGTGAGAGAGTGAGAAAGAGAAGTTGTGAGTGAGGGAGAGAGAGAGAAAGGGAAGCTGTGAGTGAGAGAGAGAATGAGAAGCTATGAGTGAGAGAGTGAGAAAGAGAAGTTGTGAGTGAGAGAGAGAGAAAGAGAAGCTGTGAGTGAGAGAGAGAGAAGCAGTGAGAGAGAGAAAGAGAAGCTGTGAGTGAGAGAAAGAGAGAAGCTGTGAGTGAGTGAGAGAGAGAGAGGGAATCAGTGAGTGAGAGAGAGAAGCTTTAAGTGAGAGAGAGAGAGAGAATGTGAAGCTGTGAGTGAGAGAGAGAGAAGCTGTGAGTGAGACAGAGAGAGAAAGAGAAGCTCTATGTTTGTGAGAGAGTGAAAGAGAAGCTGTGAGTGTGAGAGAAAGTGAGAGAAAGAGAAGCTGTGAGTGTGAGTCAGAGTGAGAGAAAGAGAAGCTGTGAGTGTGTGTGTGTGTGAGAAAGAGAAGCTGTGAGTGAGAGAGAGAAAAAGAAGCTGTGAGTGAGTTTGTGAGTGAGTGAGAGAAAGAGAAGCTGTGAGTGAGAGAGCGAGTGTGAAGCTATGAGTGAGAGAGAGAGAGAAAGAGAAGTGTGAGTGAGAGAGAGAGAAAGAGAAGCTGTGAGTGAGAGAGAGAGAGAGAATGGGAAGCTTTGAGTGAGAGAGAGACAGAGAAGCAGTGAGTGAGAGAGAGAAAAAGAGCAGCTGTGAGTGTGTGAGAGAGAAGCTGTGAGTGAGTGAGAGAGAGAGAGAGAATCTGTGAGTAGAGAGAGAGAGAGAGAAAGAGAAGCTGTGTGTGAGAGAGAGAGAGAAGAAGCTGTGAGTGAGATAGGGAGAGAGAAAAAGAATCTATGAGTGAGAGAGAGAGAAAAAAGAAGCTGTGAGTGCGAGAGAGAGTGAGAGAAAGAGATGCTGTGAGTGTGTGTGTGAGAGAAAGAGAAGCTGTGAGGGTTTATGTGAGAGAAAGAGAAGCTGTGAGTGAGAGAGTGAGAGACAGAGAAGCTGTGAGTGAGAGAGAGAGAAAAAGAGCAGCTGTGAATGAGAGAGAGAGAAGCTGAGTGAGAGAGAGAGAAAGAGAATCTGTGAGTAGAGAGAGAGAGAAAGAGAAGCTGTGAGTGAGAGTGAGAGAGAAGAAGCTGTGAGTGAGATAGGGAGAGAGAAAGAGAATCTGTGAGAGAGAGAGAGAAAAAAAGAAGCTGTGAGTGTGAGAGAGAGTGAGAGAAAGAGATGCTGTGAGTGTGTGTGAGAGTGAAAGAGAACCTGTGAGTGTTTGTGAGAGAGAAAGAGAAGCTGTGAGTGAGAGAGAGTGAGAGAAAGGGAAGCTGTGAGTGAGAGAGAGAGTGAGAAGCTATGAGTGAGAGAGAGAGAGAGAAAGAGAAGCTGTGAGTGAGAGAGAGAGAGAGAAAGAGAAGCTGTGAGTGAGAGAGAGAGTGAGAAGCTGTGAGTGAGAGAGAGAGAGAGAAAGTGAAGCTGTGAGTGAGAGAGAGAGAGAAAAAGAGAAGCTTTGAGTGAGAGAGAGAGAGAGAAAAAGAGAAGCTGTAAGTGTGACAGAAAGTGAGAGAAAGAGAAGCTGTGAGTGTGAGACAGAGTGAGAGAAAGAGATGCTGTGAGTGTGAGAGAGAGAGAAAGAGATGCTGTGAGTGTGTGTGTGAGAGAGAGAGAGAAGCTGTGAGAGTGAGAGAAAGTGAGAGAAAGACAAGCTGGGAGTGTGTGTGAGAGAGAAAGAGAAGCTATGAATGAGAGAGAGAGAGAGAAAGGGAAGCTGTGAGTGAGAGAGAGTGAGAAGCTATGAGTGAGAGAGAGAGAGAAAGAGAAGCTGTGAGTGTGAGAGAAAGTGAGAGAAAGAGAAGCTGTGAGTGTGAGAGAGAGTGAGAGAAAGATGCTGTGAGTGTGTGTGTGAGAGAAAGAGAAGCTATGAATGAGAGAGAGAGAGAGAAAGGGAAGCTGTGAGTGAGTGAGAGAGACAGACAAGCTGTGAGTGAGAGAGAGAGAAAGAGCAGCTGTGAGTGAGAGAGAGAGAGAAGCTGTGAGTGAGAGAGAGAGAGAAAAAGAGAAGCTGTGAGTGAGTGAGAGAGAGAGAAAGAGATGCTGTGAGTGTGAGAGAAAGTGAGAGAAAGAGAAGCCGTGAGTGTGAGAGAGAGTGAGAGAAAGATGCTGTGAGTGTGTGTGAGAGAGAAAGAGAAGCTGTGAGTGAGAGAGAGAGAGAAAGAGAAGCTGTGAGTGAGAGAGAGAGAGAAAGGGAAGCTGTGAGTGAGAGAGAGTGAGAAGCTATGAGTGAGAGAGTGAGAAAGAGAAGTTGTGAGTGAGAGAGAGAAAGAGAAGCTGTGAGTGAGAGAGAGAGAGAAGCAGTGAGAGAGAGAAAGAGAAGCTGTGAGTGAGAGAAAGAGAGAAACTGTGAGTGAGTGAGAGAGAGAGAATCAGTGAGTGAGAGAGAGAGAAGCTTTGTGAGAGAGAGAGAGAATGTGAAGCTGTGAGTGAGAGAGAGAGAAGCTGTGAGTGAGACAGAGAGAAAGAGAAGCAGTATGTGTGTGAGAGAGTGAAAGAGAAGCTGTGAGTGTGAGAGATAGTGAGAGAAAGAGAAGCTGTGAGTGTGAGTCAGAGTGAGAGAAAGAGAAGCTGTGTGTGTGTGTGTGAGAGAGAAAGAGAAGCTGTGAGTGAGAGAGAGAGAGAAAGAGAAGCTGTGAGTGAGTGAGTGAGAGAAAGTGAAGCTGTGAGTGAGAGAGCGAGTGTGAAGCTATGAGTGAGAGAGAGAGAGAAAGAGAAGTGTGAGTGAGAGAGAGAGAAAGAGAAGCTGTGAGTGAGAGAGAGAGAGAGAATGAGAAGCTTTGAGTGAGAGAGAGACAGAGAAGCAGTGAGTGAGAGAGAGAAAAAGAGCAGCTGTGAGTGTGTGAGAGAGAAGCTGTGAGTGAGAGAGAGAGAGAGAATCTGTGAGTAGAGAGAGAGAGAGAAAGAGAAGCTGTGAGAGAGAGAGAGAGAGAAGAAGCTGTGAGTGAGATAGGGAGAGAGAAAAAGAATCTATGAGTTAGAGAGAGAGAAAAAAAGAAGCTGTGGGTGTGAGAGAGAGTGAGAGAAAGTGATGCTCTGAGTGTGTGTGAGAGAGAAAGAGAAGCTGTGAGTGTGTGTGACAGAAAGAGAAGCTGTGAGTGAGAGAGAGAGAGAAATGGAAGCTATGAGTGAGAGAGAGAGTGAGAAAGAGAAGCTGTGAGTGAGAGAGAGAGAGAAAGCGAAGCAGTGAGTGAGAGAGAGAGAGAAAGTGAAGCTGTGAGTGAGAGAGAGAGAAAAAGAGAAGCTGTGAGTGAGAGAGAGAGAAAGAGAAGCTGTGAGTGAGAGAGAGAGAGAAAGGGAAGCTGTGAGTGAGAGAGAGACAGAGAAGCTGTAAGGGAGAGAGAGAGAAAAAGAGCAGCTGTGAGTGAGTGAGAGAAAGAGAAGCTGTGAGTGAGAGAGAGAGAAAGATAAGCTGTGAGTGTGAGAGAATGTGAGAGAAAGAGAAGCTGTGAGTGTGAGAGAGAGTGAAAGAAAGATGCTGTGAGTGTGTGTGAGAGAGAAAGAGAAGCTGTGAGAGAGAGAGAGAGAGAGAAGCTGTGAGTGAGAGAGAGAGAAAAAGAGAAGCTGTGAGTGAGAGAGAGAGAGAAAGAGAAGCTGTGAGTGTGAGAGAAAGTGAGAGAAAGAGAAACTGTGAGTGTGAGAGAGAGAGAAAGAGAAGCTGTGAGTGAGAGACAGAGAGAGAAAGAGAAGCTATGAGTGTGAGAGAAAGTGAGAGAAAGAGAAGCTGTGAGTGTGAGACAGAGTGAGAGAAAGAGATGCTGTGAGTGTGTGTGTGAGAGAGAAAGCAAAGCTGTGAGTGAGAGAGAGAGAGAGAAAGAGAAGTTGTGAGTGAGTGAGTGAGTGAGAGAGAAAGAGAAGCTGTGAGTGAGAGAGCGAGTGTGAAGCTATGAGTAAGAGAGAGAGAGAAAGAGAAGTGTGAGTCAGAGAGAGAGAAAGAGAAGCTGTGATTGAGAGAGAGAGAGAGAGAAAGGGAAGCTGTGAGTGAGAGAGAAAGAGACAGAGAAGCTGTGAGTGAGTGAGAGAGAAAAAGAGCAGCTGTGAGTGAGAGAGAGAGAAGCTGAGTGAGAGAGAGAGAGAAAGAGAATCTGTGAGTTGAGAGAGAGAGAAAGAGAAGCTGTGAGTGAGAGAGAGAGAGAAGAAGCTGTGAGTGAGATAGGGAGAGAGAAAGAGAATCTGTGAGTGAGAGAGAGAAAAAAAAGAAGCTGTGAGTGTGAGAAAGAGATGCTGTGAGTGTGTGTGAGAGTGAAAGAGAAGCTGTGAGTGTTTGTGAGAGAGAAAGAGAAGCTGTGAGTGAAAGAGAGTGAGAGAGAAAGCAAAGCAGTGAGTGAGAGACAGAGAGAGAAAGTGAAGCTGTGAGTGAGAGAGAGAAAAAAAGAGAAGCTGTGAGTGAGAGAGAGAGAGAAAGGGAAGCTGTGAGTGAGAGAGAGTGAGAAGCTATGAGTGAGAGAGAGAGAGAAAGAGAAGTTGTGAGTGAGAGAGAGTGAAAGAGAAGCTGTGAGTGAGAGAGAGAGAAAGGGAAGCTGTTAGTGTGAGAGAGAGTGAGAGAAAGATGCTGTGAGTGTGTGTGAGAGAGAAAGAGAAGCTGTGAGTGAGAGAGAGAGAGAAAGGGAAGCTGTGAGTGAGAGAGAGAGTGAGAAGCTATAAGTGAGAGAGAAAGAGAAAGAGAAGCAGTGAGAGAGAGAGAGAGAAAGAGAAGCTTTGAGTGAGAGAGAGAGAGAAAGAGATGTGTGTGAGAGAGAGAAAGAAAGAGAAGTTGTGAGTGAGAGAGTGAGAGAGAGAAATAGAAGCTGTGAGTGAGAAAGAGAGAAATTGAAGCTGTGAGTGAGAGAGAAAAAGAAGCTGTGAGTGAGAGAGAGAGAGAAAGAGAAGCTGCGAGTGAGAGAGAAAGAGAAGCTGTGAGTGAGAGAGAGAGAAGCTGTGAGTGAAAGTGAGAAAGAGAAGCTGATAGTGTGTGAGAGAGAGAGAAGCTGTGAGTGAGAGAAAGAGAAAGAGAAGCTGTGAGTAAGAGAGAAAGAGAGAAATAGAATCTATGAGTGAGAGACAGAGAGAGAAGCTGTGAGTGAGTGAGAGAGAGATAAGCTGTGTGAGAGAGAGAGAAAAAAAGAGAAGCTGTGAGTGAGAGAGAGAGAGAAAGAGAAGTTGTAAGTGAGTGAGAGAAAGTGAAGCTGTGAGTGTGTGAGAGAGAAAGAGAAGCTCTGAGTGAGAGAGAGAGTGAGAAGCTGTGAGTGAGAGAGAGAGAAAGGGAAGCTGTTAGTGTGAGAGAGAGTGAGAGAAAGATGCTGTGAGTGTGTGTGAGAGAGAAAGAGAAGCTGTGAGTGAGAGAGAGAGAGAGAAAGAGAAGCTGTGAGTGAGAGAGAGAGAGAGAGAGAAAGAGAACCTATGAGTGTGTGTGAGAGAGAAATTGAAGCTGTGAGTGAGAGAGAGAGAGAGAAAGAGAAGCTCTGAGTGAGTGAGAGAGAAAGAAAGAGAAGCTGTGAGTGAGAGAGAGAGAGAAAGAAAGAGACGCTGTGAGTGAGAGAGAGAAGCTGTTAGTGAGAGAGCGAGAGAAAGAGAAGCTGTGAGTGAGAGAGAGAGAGAAAGAGAAGTTGTGAGTGAGAGAGAGTGAAAGAGAAGCTGTGACTGAGAGAGAGAGAGAAAGGGAAGCTGTTAGTGTGAGAGAGAGTGAGAGAAAGATAATGTGAGTGTGTGTGAGAGAGAAAGAGAAGCTGTGAGTGAGAGAGAGAGAGAAAGGGAAGCTGTGAGTGAGAGAGAGAGTGAGAAGCTATAAGTGAGAGAGAAAGAGAAAGAGAAGCAGTGAGTGAGAGAGAGAGAGAAAGAGAAGCTGTGAGTGAGAGAGAGAGTGAGAAGCTGTGAGTGTGAGAGAGAGAAATCGAAGCAGTGAGTGAGAGACAGAGAGAGAAAGAGAAGCTGTGAGTGTGAGACAGAGGGAGAG
Organism: Bradypodion ventrale; assembly: GCA_035047345.1. Taxonomy (NCBI): domain Eukaryota; kingdom Metazoa; phylum Chordata; class Lepidosauria; order Squamata; family Chamaeleonidae; genus Bradypodion; species Bradypodion ventrale. The sequence continues at coordinate 112,959,678 of JAWDJE010000005.1, read as the reverse complement.
AAAGAGATGCTGTGAGTGTGTGAGAGAAAGAAAGAGAAGCTGTGAGTGTGTAAGAGAGAAAGAGAAGCTGTGAATGAGGGAGAGAGAAAGAGTAGCTGTGAGTCAGAGAGAGAGAAAGAGAAGCTGTCAGTGTGAGAGAAAGTGAGAGAAAGAGAAGGTGTGAGTGTGAGGGAGAGTGAGAGAAAGAGATGCTGTGAGTGTGTGTGTGAGAGAAAGAGAAGCTGTGAGTGAGGGACAGAGAGAGAATGGGAAGCTGTGAGTGAGAGAGAGAGAGAAAGAGAAGTTGTGAGTGAGAGAGAGTGAAAGAGAAGCTGTGAGTGTGAGAGAGAGAAAGGGAAGCTGTTAGTGTGAGAGAGAGTGAGAGAAAGATGCTGTGAGTGTGTGTGAGAGAGAAAGAGAAGCTGTGAGTGAGAGAGAGAGAGAAAGGGAAGCTGTGAGTGAGAGAGAGAGTGAGAAGCTATAAGTGAGAGAGAAAGAGAAAGAGAAGCAGTGAGTGAGAGAGAGAGAGAAAGAGAAGCTTTGAGTGAGAGAGAGAGAGAAAGAGATGTGTGTGAGAGAGAGAAAGAAAGAGAAGTTGTGAGTGAGAGAGTGAGAGAGAGAAATAGAAGCTGTGAGTGAGAAAGAGAGAAATTGAAGCTGTGAGTGAGAGAGAAAAAGAAGCTGTGAGTGAGAGAGAGAGAGAAAGAGAAGCTGTGAGTGAGAGAGAAAGAGAAGCTGTGAGTGAGAGAGAGAGAAAGAGAAGCTGTCAGTGAGTGAAAGTGAGAGAAAGAGAAGCTGTGAATGAGGGAGAGAGAAAGAGTAGCTGTGAGTCAGAGAGAGAGAAAGAGAAGCTGTCAGTGAGAGAAAGTGAGAGAAAGAGAAGCTGTGAGTGTGAGGGAGAGTGAGAGAAAGAGATGCTGTGAGTGTGTGTGTGAGAGAAAGAGAAGCTGTGAGTGAGGGAGAGAGAGAGATTGGGAAGCTGTGCGTGAGAGAGAGAGTGAGAAGCTATGAATGAGAGAGAGAGAAAGAGAAGTTGTGAGTGAGAGAGAGAGAAGGAGAAGCTGTGAGTGAGAGAGTGAGAGAAAGAGTAGCTGTGAGAGAGAGAGAGAGAGAGAGAGAGAAAGTGAAGCTGTATGAGAGAGAGAGAGAACGAAAGAAAGTGCTGTGTGTGTGAGAGAGAGAAAGAGAAGCTGTGAGTGTGTGTGAGAGAGAAAGAGAAGCTGTGAGTGTGAGAGAGAGAAAGAGAAAGAGAAGCTGTGAGTGAGAGAAAGAGAGAGAGAAAGGGAAGCTGTGAGTGTGTGTGAGAGAGAAAGAGAAGCTGTGAGTGAGAGTGAAAGGGAAGCTTTGAGTGAGAGAGAGAGTGAAAAGCTATGAGTGAGATAGAGAGAGAAAGAGAAGCTGTGAGTGAGAGAGAGAGAAAGAGAATTTGTGAGTGAGAAAGAGAGGGAGAAGCTGTGAGTGAGAGAGAGAGAAAGTGAAGCTGTGAGTGAGAGACGGAGGTAAAGAGAAGCTGTGAGTGAGAGAAAGAGACAAAGAGTAGGTGTGAGTGAGAGAGAGAGAGAAGCTGAGAGAGAGAGAGAGAGAAAGAGAAGCTGTGAGTGATAGAGAAAAAAAGAGAAGCTTTGAGTGAGAGAGAGAGAGAAAGAGAAGTTGTGAGTGTGAGAGAAAGTGAGAGAAAGAGAAGCTGTGAGTGTGAGAGAGAGTGAGAGAAAGAGATGCTGTGAGTGTGTGTGAGAGAGAAAGAGAAGCTGTGTGTGTGTGAGAGAGAGAAAGAGAAGCTGTGAGTGAGTGAGAGAGAGAGAGAAGCTGAGAGAGAGAGTGAGAGAAAGAGAAGCTGTGAGTGATAGAGAAAAAAAGAGAAGCTTTGAGTGAGAGAGAGAGAGAAAGAGAAGTTGTGAGTGTGTGTGAGAGAGAAAGAGAAGCTGTGAGTGAGTGAGAGAGAGAAAGAGAATCTGTGAGTAGAGAGAGAGAGAAAGAGAAGCTGTGAGTGAGAGAGAGAGAAGAAGCTGTGAGTGAGATAGGGAGAGAGAAAGAGAATCTGTGAGTGAGAGAGAGAAAAAAAGAAGCTGTGAGTGTGAGAGAGAGTGAGAGTAAGAGATGCTGTGAGTGTGTGTGAGTGTGAAAGAGAAGCTGTGAGTGTTTGTTAGAGAGAAAGAGAAGCTGTGAGTGAGAGAGAGTGAAAGAGAAAGCGAATCAGTGAGTGAGAGACAGAGAGAGAAAGTGAAGCTGTGAGTGAGAGAAAGAGAAAAAGAGAAGCTGTGAGTGAGTGAGAGAGAGAGAGAAGCTGTAAGTGTGACAGAAAGTGAGAGAAAGAGAAGCTGTGAGTGTGAGACAGAGTGGGAGAAAGATATGCTGTGAGTGTGAGAGAGAGAAAGAGACGCTGTGATTGTGTGTGAGAGAGAGAAATAGAAGCTGTGAGAGTGAGAGTGAGAGAAAGTGAGAGAAAGAGATGCTGGGAGTGTGTGTGTGAGAGAAAGAGAAAGGGAAGCTGTGTGAGAGAGAGTGAGAAGCTATGAGTGAGAGAGAGAGAGAAAGAGAAGTTGTGAGTGAGAGAGAGTGAAAGAGAAGCTGTGACTGAGAGAGAGAGAGAAAGGGAAGCTGTTAGTGTGAGAGAGAGTGAGAGAAAGATAATGTGAGTGTGTGTGAGAGAGAAAGAGAAGCTGTGAGTGAGAGAGAGAGAGAAAGGGAAGCTGTGAGTGAGAGAGAGAGTGAGAAGCTATAAGTGAGAGAGAAAGAGAAAGGGAAGCAGTGAGTGAGAGAGAGAGAGAGAGAAAGAGAAGCTGTGAGTGAGAGAGAGAGTGAGAAGCTGTGAGTGAGAGAGAGAGAAATCGAAGCAGTGAGTGAGAGACAGAGAGAGAAAGAGAAGCTGTGAGTGTGAGACAGTGAGAGAAAGAGATGCTGTGAGTGTGTGAGAGAAAGAAAGAGAAGCTGTGAGTGTGTAAGAGAGAAAGAGAAGCTGTGAATGAGGGAGAGAGAAAGAGTAGCTGTGAGTCAGAGAGAGAGAAAGAGAAGCTGTCAGTGTGAAAGAAAGTGAGAGAAAGAGAAGCTGTGAGTGTGAGGGAGAGTGAGAGAAAGAGATGCTGTGAGTGTGTGTGTGAGAGAAAGAGAAGCTGTGAGTGAGGGAGAGAGAGAGAATGGGAAGCTGTGAGTGAGAGAGAGAGTGAGAAGCTATGAATGAGAGAGAGAGAAAGAGAAGTTGTGAGTGAGGGAGAGAGAAGGAGAAGCTGTGAGTGAGAGAGTGAGAGAAAGAGTAGCTGTGAGTGAGAGAGAGAGAGAGAGAAAGTGAAGCTGTATGAGAGAGAGAGAACGAAAGAAAGTGCTGTGTGTGTGTGAGAGAGAAAGAGAAGCTGTGAGTGTGTGTGAGAGAGAAAGAGAAGCTGTGAGTGTGAGAGAGAGAAAGAGAAAGTGAAGCTGTGAGTGAGAGAAAGAGAGAGAGAAAGGGATGCTGTGAGTGTGAGATAGAGAGAGAGAAAGAGAAGCTGTGAGTGTGTGTGAGAGAGAAAGAGAAGCAGTGATTGAAAGAAAGAGAGAGAGAAAGAGAAGCTGTGAGTGTGTGAGGGAGAGAGAGATAAAGAGAAGCTGTGATTGAGAGAGAGAGAAAGAGAAGCTGTGAGTGAGAGGGAGAGAGAGAAAGAGAAGATGTGAGTGAGAGAGAGAGAGAGAGATAAGATGTGTGTGTGAGAGAGAAAGAGAAGCTGTGAGTTTGAGAGAGAGAGAGAAAGAGAAGCTGTGAGTGAGAGAGAGAGAAAGAGATGCTGTGAGTGAGAGAGAGAGAGAGAAAGAGAAGCTGTGAGTGAGAGAAAGAGAGAGAGAGAGAAAGAGAACCTATGAGTGTGTGTGAGAGAGAAATTGAAGCTGTGAGTGAGAGAGAGAGAGAGAAAGAGAAGCTCTGAGTGAGTGAGAGAGAAAGAAAGAGAAGCTGTGAGTGAGAGAGAGAGAAAGAAAGAGACGCTGTGAGTGAGAGAGAGAAGCTGTTAGTGAGAGAGCGAGAGAAAGAGAAGCTGTGAGTGAGAGAGAGAGAGAAAGAGAAGTTGTGAGTGAGAGAGAGTGAAAGAGAAGCTGTGACTGAGAGAGAGAGAGAAAGGGAAGCTGTTAGTGTGAGAGAGAGTGAGAGAAAGATAATGTGAGTGTGTGTGAGAGAGAAAGAGAAGCTGTGAGTCAGAGAGAGAGAGAAGCTGTGAGTCAGAGAGAAAGAAAGAGAATCTCTGAGTGAGAGAGAGAGTGAGAGAGAAAGAGAAGCTGTGAGTGAGTGTGAGAGAGAAAGAGAAGCTGTGAGTGAGAGAGAGAGAGAAAGAGAAGCTGTGAGTGAGAGAGAGAGTGAGAAGCTGTGAGTGTGAGAGAGAGAAATCGAAGCAGTGAGTGAGAGACAGAGAGAGAAAGAGAAGCTGTGAGTGTGAGACAGAGGGAGAGAAAGAGATGCTGTGAGTGTGTGAGAGAAAGAAAGAGAAGCTGTGAGTGTGTAAGAGAGAAAGAGAAGCTGTGAATGAGGGAGAGAGAAAGAGTAGCTGTGAGTCAGAGAGAGAGAAAGAGAAGCTGTCAGTGTGAGAGAAAGTGAGAGAAAGAGAAGGTGTGAGTGTGAGGGAGAGTGAGAGAAAGAGATGCTGTGAGTGTGTGTGTGAGAGAAAGAGAAGCTGTGAGTGAGGGACAGAGAGAGAATGGGAAGCTGTGAGTGAGAGAGAGAGAGAAAGAGAAGTTGTGAGTGAGAGAGAGTGAAAGAGAAGCTGTGAGTGTGAGAGAGAGAAAGGGAAGCTGTTAGTGTGAGAGAGAGTGAGAGAAAGATGCTGTGAGTGTGTGTGAGAGAGAAAGAGAAGCTGTGAGTGAGAGAGAGAGAGAAAGGGAAGCTGTGAGTGAGAGAGAGAGTGAGAAGCTATAAGTGAGAGAGAAAGAGAAAGAGAAGCAGTGAGTGAGAGAGAGAGAGAAAGAGAAGCTTTGAGTGAGAGAGAGAGAGAAAGAGATGTGTGTGAGAGAGAGAAAGAAAGAGAAGTTGTGAGTGAGAGAGTGAGAGAGAGAAATAGAAGCTGTGAGTGAGAAAGAGAGAAATTGAAGCTGTGAGTGAGAGAGAAAAAGAAGCTGTGAGTGAGAGAGAGAGAGAAAGAGAAGCTGTGAGTGAGAGAGAAAGAGAAGCTGTGAGTGAGAGAGAGAGAAAGAGAAGCTGTCAGTGAGTGAAAGTGAGAGAAAGAGAAGCTGTGAATGAGGGAGAGAGAAAGAGTAGCTGTGAGTCAGAGAGAGAGAAAGAGAAGCTGTCAGTGAGAGAAAGTGAGAGAAAGAGAAGCTGTGAGTGTGAGGGAGAGTGAGAGAAAGAGATGCTGTGAGTGTGTGTGTGAGAGAAAGAGAAGCTGTGAGTGAGGGAGAGAGAGAGATTGGGAAGCTGTGCGTGAGAGAGAGAGTGAGAAGCTATGAATGAGAGAGAGAGAAAGAGAAGTTGTGAGTGAGAGAGAGAGAAGGAGAAGCTGTGAGTGAGAGAGTGAGAGAAAGAGTAGCTGTGAGAGAGAGAGAGAGAGAGAGAGAAAGTGAAGCTGTATGAGAGAGAGAGAGAACGAAAGAAAGTGCTGTGTGTGTGAGAGAGAGAAAGAGAAGCTGTGAGTGTGTGTGAGAGAGAAAGAGAAGCTGTGAGTGTGAGAGAGAGAAAGAGAAAGAGAAGCTGTGAGTGAGAGAAAGAGAGAGAGAAAGGGAAGCTGTGAGTGTGTGTGAGAGAGAAAGAGAAGCTGTGAGTGAGAGTGAAAGGGAAGCTTTGAGTGAGAGAGAGAGTGAAAAGCTATGAGTGAGATAGAGAGAGAAAGAGAAGCTGTGAGTGAGAGAGAGAGAAAGAGAATTTGTGAGTGAGAAAGAGAGGGAGAAGCTGTGAGTGAGAGAGAGAGAAAGTGAAGCTGTGAGTGAGAGACGGAGGTAAAGAGAAGCTGTGAGTGAGAGAAAGAGACAAAGAGTAGGTGTGAGTGAGAGAGAGAGAGAAGCTGAGAGAGAGAGAGAGAGAAAGAGAAGCTGTGAGTGATAGAGAAAAAAAGAGAAGCTTTGAGTGAGAGAGAGAGAGAAAGAGAAGTTGTGAGTGTGAGAGAAAGTGAGAGAAAGAGAAGCTGTGAGTGTGAGAGAGAGTGAGAGAAAGAGATGCTGTGAGTGTGTGTGAGAGAGAAAGAGAAGCTGTGTGTGTGTGAGAGAGAGAAAGAGAAGCTGTGAGTGAGTGAGAGAGAGAGAGAAGCTGAGAGAGAGAGTGAGAGAAAGAGAAGCTGTGAGTGATAGAGAAAAAAAGAGAAGCTTTGAGTGAGAGAGAGAGAGAAAGAGAAGTTGTGAGTGTGTGTGAGAGAGAAAGAGAAGCTGTGAGTGAGTGAGAGAGAGAAAGAGAATCTGTGAGTAGAGAGAGAGAGAAAGAGAAGCTGTGAGTGAGAGAGAGAGAAGAAGCTGTGAGTGAGATAGGGAGAGAGAAAGAGAATCTGTGAGTGAGAGAGAGAAAAAAAGAAGCTGTGAGTGTGAGAGAGAGTGAGAGTAAGAGATGCTGTGAGTGTGTGTGAGTGTGAAAGAGAAGCTGTGAGTGTTTGTTAGAGAGAAAGAGAAGCTGTGAGTGAGAGAGAGTGAAAGAGAAAGCGAATCAGTGAGTGAGAGACAGAGAGAGAAAGTGAAGCTGTGAGTGAGAGAAAGAGAAAAAGAGAAGCTGTGAGTGAGTGAGAGAGAGAGAGAAGCTGTAAGTGTGACAGAAAGTGAGAGAAAGAGAAGCTGTGAGTGTGAGACAGAGTGGGAGAAAGATATGCTGTGAGTGTGAGAGAGAGAAAGAGACGCTGTGATTGTGTGTGAGAGAGAGAAATAGAAGCTGTGAGAGTGAGAGTGAGAGAAAGTGAGAGAAAGAGATGCTGGGAGTGTGTGTGTGAGAGAAAGAGAAAGGGAAGCTGTGTGAGAGAGAGTGAGAAGCTATGAGTGAGAGAGAGAGAGAAAGAGAAGTTGTGAGTGAGAGAGAGTGAAAGAGAAGCTGTGACTGAGAGAGAGAGAGAAAGGGAAGCTGTTAGTGTGAGAGAGAGTGAGAGAAAGATAATGTGAGTGTGTGTGAGAGAGAAAGAGAAGCTGTGAGTGAGAGAGAGAGAGAAAGGGAAGCTGTGAGTGAGAGAGAGAGTGAGAAGCTATAAGTGAGAGAGAAAGAGAAAGGGAAGCAGTGAGTGAGAGAGAGAGAGAGAGAAAGAGAAGCTGTGAGTGAGAGAGAGAGTGAGAAGCTGTGAGTGAGAGAGAGAGAAATCGAAGCAGTGAGTGAGAGACAGAGAGAGAAAGAGAAGCTGTGAGTGTGAGACAGTGAGAGAAAGAGATGCTGTGAGTGTGTGAGAGAAAGAAAGAGAAGCTGTGAGTGTGTAAGAGAGAAAGAGAAGCTGTGAATGAGGGAGAGAGAAAGAGTAGCTGTGAGTCAGAGAGAGAGAAAGAGAAGCTGTCAGTGTGAAAGAAAGTGAGAGAAAGAGAAGCTGTGAGTGTGAGGGAGAGTGAGAGAAAGAGATGCTGTGAGTGTGTGTGTGAGAGAAAGAGAAGCTGTGAGTGAGGGAGAGAGAGAGAATGGGAAGCTGTGAGTGAGAGAGAGAGTGAGAAGCTATGAATGAGAGAGAGAGAAAGAGAAGTTGTGAGTGAGGGAGAGAGAAGGAGAAGCTGTGAGTGAGAGAGTGAGAGAAAGAGTAGCTGTGAGTGAGAGAGAGAGAGAGAGAAAGTGAAGCTGTATGAGAGAGAGAGAACGAAAGAAAGTGCTGTGTGTGTGTGAGAGAGAAAGAGAAGCTGTGAGTGTGTGTGAGAGAGAAAGAGAAGCTGTGAGTGTGAGAGAGAGAAAGAGAAAGTGAAGCTGTGAGTGAGAGAAAGAGAGAGAGAAAGGGATGCTGTGAGTGTGAGATAGAGAGAGAGAAAGAGAAGCTGTGAGTGTGTGTGAGAGAGAAAGAGAAGCAGTGATTGAAAGAAAGAGAGAGAGAAAGAGAAGCTGTGAGTGTGTGAGGGAGAGAGAGATAAAGAGAAGCTGTGATTGAGAGAGAGAGAAAGAGAAGCTGTGAGTGAGAGGGAGAGAGAGAAAGAGAAGATGTGAGTGAGAGAGAGAGAGAGAGATAAGATGTGTGTGTGAGAGAGAAAGAGAAGCTGTGAGTTTGAGAGAGAGAGAGAAAGAGAAGCTGTGAGTGAGAGAGAGAGAAAGAGATGCTGTGAGTGAGAGAGAGAGAGAGAAAGAGAAGCTGTGAGTGAGAGAAAGAGAGAGAGAGAGAAAGAGAACCTATGAGTGTGTGTGAGAGAGAAATTGAAGCTGTGAGTGAGAGAGAGAGAGAGAAAGAGAAGCTCTGAGTGAGTGAGAGAGAAAGAAAGAGAAGCTGTGAGTGAGAGAGAGAGAAAGAAAGAGACGCTGTGAGTGAGAGAGAGAAGCTGTTAGTGAGAGAGCGAGAGAAAGAGAAGCTGTGAGTGAGAGAGAGAGAGAAAGAGAAGTTGTGAGTGAGAGAGAGTGAAAGAGAAGCTGTGACTGAGAGAGAGAGAGAAAGGGAAGCTGTTAGTGTGAGAGAGAGTGAGAGAAAGATAATGTGAGTGTGTGTGAGAGAGAAAGAGAAGCTGTGAGTCAGAGAGAGAGAGAAGCTGTGAGTCAGAGAGAAAGAAAGAGAATCTCTGAGTGAGAGAGAGAGTGAGAGAGAAAGAGAAGCTGTGAGTGAGTGTGAGAGAGAAAGAGAAGCTGTGAGTGAGAGAGAGAGAAAGAGAAGCTGTGAGTGAGTGAGAGAGAGAGAAGCTGTGTGAGAGAGAAAGAGATGCTGTGAGTGAGAGAGAGAGAAAGAAAGAGAAGCTGTGAGTGAGAGAGTGAAGCTGTGAGTGAGTGAGAGAGAAAGCTGTGAGTGAGAGAGAGAGAAAGAAAAGCTGTGACTGAGTGAGACAGAGAGAGAAGTTGTGAGTGAGAGAGACCGAGAGAAAGAAAAGCTGCGAGTGAGAGAGTAAGAAAGTGAAGGTGTGTGTGTGAGAGAGAAAGATAGAGAAGCTGTGAGTGAGAGAGAGAGAGAAAGAGAAGCTGTGAGTGAGAGAGAGAGAGAAAAAAGCTGTGAGTGAGAGAGAGAGAAAGAAAGAGAAGTTGTGAGTGAGAGAGAGAGAAAGAGAAGCTGTGAGTGAGAGAGAGAAAGAGAAGCTGTGAGTGAGAGAGAGTGAAAGAGAAGCTGTGAGTGACAGAGAGAGAAGCTGTGAGTGAGAGACAGAGAGAGAAAGAGAAGCTGTGAGTGAGAGAGAGAGCAAGAGAAGCTGTGAGTGAGTGAGAGAGAGAGAAGCTGTGTGTGTGAGAGAGAAAGAGAAGCTGTGAGTGAGGGAGAGAAAGAGAAGCTGTGTGTGTGAGAGAGAGAAAGAGAAGCTGTGAGTGAGAGAGGGAAGCTGTGAGTGAGAGAGAGAAGCTGTGAGTGAGAGAGAGAGAGAAGCTGTGAGTGAGAGAGAGAGAGAAAGAAAAGATGTGACTGAGCGAGACAGAGAGAGACCGAGAGAAAGAGAAGCTGCAAGTGAGAGAGAGAAAGAGAAGCTGTGTGTGTGTGTCTGTGTGTGTGAGAGAGAAGCTGATTGAGAGAGTGAGAGAAAGGGAAGCTGTGAGTGAGAGAGAGAGAAAGAGAAGCTTTGAGTGCAAGTGAGAGAGAAAGAAAGAGAAGGTGGGTGTGAGACAGAGAGAAATAGAGAAGCTGTGAGTGAGATAGAGAAAGAGAGAGAGAAGATGTCAATGAGAGAGAGATAGAAAGAGAAGCTGTGAGTGAGAGAGAGAATGAGAAGCTGTGTGTGTGTGTCTGTGTGTGAGAGAGAGAAGCTGAGTGAGAGAGTGAGAGAAAGGGAAGCTGTGAGTGAGAGAGAGAGAAAGAGAAGCTTTGAGTGAGAGAGTGAGAGAGAGTAGCTGTGCGTGAGAGAGAGAGAAAGAGAAGCTGTATGAGAGAGAGAGAGAATGAAAAAAAGAGAAGCTGTGTGTGTGAGAGAGAAAGACAAGCTGTAAGTGTGTGTGAGAGAGAAAGAGAAGCTGTGAGTGTGTGTGAGAGAGAAAGAGAAGGTGTGAGTGAGAGAAAAAGAGAGAGAAAGAGAAGATGTGAGTGAGAGAGGGAGAAAGAGAAGGTGTGAGTGAGTGAGAGAGAGAAAAAGAGAAGCTGTGAGTGAGAGAGAGAGAGAAAGAGAAGCTGTGAGTGAGAGAGAGAGAGAGAAAGAGAACTTGTGAGTGAGAGAGAGAGAGAAGCTGTGAGTGAAAGAGAGAGAAAGAGAAGCTGTGAGTGAGAAAAGAGAGAGAAAGAGAAGCTGTGAGTGAGAAAAGAGACAGAAAGAGAAGCTGTGAGTGAGAGAGAGAGAGAGAGAAAGAGAACCTGTGAGTGAGAGGGAGAGAGAGATATAGAAGATGTGAGTGAGAGAGAGAGAGAGAGAGAGAGAAGCTGTGAGTGAGAGAGAGAGAGAGGGAAAGGGAAGCTGTGAGTGAGAGAGAGAGGAAGAGAAGCTGTGAGTGAGAGAGAGATAAAGAGAAGCTTTGAGTGAGAGAGTGAGAGAAAGAGTACCTGTGTGAGAGAGAGAGAGAGAAAGAGAAGCTGTATGGGAGAGAGAGAGAAAGAGAACCTGTGAGTGAGAGAGAGAGTAATTGAAGCTGTGAGTGAGAGAGAGAGAGAAAGAGATGCTCCGAGTGAGTGAGAGAGAAAGAAAGAGAAGCTGTGAGTGAGAGAGAGAGAAAGAGAAGCTGCAAGAAAGAGAGAGAGAGAAAGAGAAGCTGTAAGTGTGTGAGAGAGAGAGAAAGAAAAGCTGTGAGTGTGAGAGAAAGAGAAGCTGTGAGTGTGAGAGAGATTGAGAGAGAGAGAAGCTGTGATTGAGAGAGAGAGAAAGAGAAGCTGTGAGTTAGAGAGAGAGAAATAGAAGCAGTGAGTGAGTTAGAGAGAGAGAATGAGAAGCTGTGTGGGAGAGAGAGAGGAGAGAGAGAATCTGTGAGGGAGAGAGAGAGAGAAAAAAAGAAGCTGTGAGTGAGAGAGAGAGAGAGAAAGAGAAGCTGTGAGTGAGTGAGAGAGAGAGAGAAGCTGTGAGTGAGAGAGAGAGAGAGAAAGAGTTGTGAGTGAGAGAGAGAGAGAATCTGTGAGAAATAGAGAGAAAGTGAAGATGTGTGCGAGTGAGAGAGAATGAGAAGCTGTGAGTGTTAGAGAGAAGCTGTGAGTGAGAAAGAGAGAAATATGAGCTATGAATGAGAGAGAGAGAAAGAGAAGCTGTGAGAGAGAGAGAAGCTGTGAGAGAGAGAGAAATATGAGCTGTGAGTGAGAGAGAGAAAGAGAAGCTGTGTGAGAGAGAGAAGCTGTGTGTGAGAAAGAGAGAAAAAATAGAAGCTGCGAGTGAGAGAGAGAGAGTAGCTGTGACTGAGAGAGAGAGAGAAAGAGAAGCTGTGAGTGAGAGGGAGAGAAAGAAAGTAATAGAAGCTGTGAGTGAGAGAGAGAGAGAAAGAGAAGGTGTGAGTGACAGAGAGAGAAAGAGATGCTGTGAGTGAGAGAGAGAGTGAGAGAGAAAGAGAAGCTGTGAGCGAGTGAGAGAGAGAAAGAGAGGTGTGAGTGAGAGAGAGAAAGAAAAGCTGTGAGTGAGTGAGAGAGAGAGAAGCTGTGTGTGAGAGAGAAAGAGAAGCTGTGAGTGAGAGAGAGAGAAAGAGAAACTGTGAGTGAGAGAGAGAGAAGCTGTGAGTGAGAGAGAGAGAGTGAGAAAGAGAAGCTGTGAGTGACAGAGACAGAGAGAAGCTGTTAGTGAGAGAGAGAGAAAGAGAAGCTGTGAGTGAGAGAGAGAGAGAAAGGGAAGCTGTGAGTGAGAGAGAGAGTGAGAAGCTATAAGTGAGAGAGAAAGAGAAAGAGAAGCAGTGAGTGAGAGAGAGAGAGAAAGAGAAGCTGTGAGTGAGAGAGAGAGTGAGAAGCTGTGAGTGACAGAGAGAGAAATCGAAGCAGTGAGTGAGAGACAGAGAGAGAAAGAGAAGCTGTGAGTGTGAGACAGAGTGAGAGAAAGAGATGCTGTGAGTGTGTGAGAGAAAGAAAGAGAAGCTGTGAGTGTGTAAGAGAGAAAGAGAAGCTGTGAATGAGGGAGAGAGAAAGAGTAGCTGGGAGTCAGAGAGAGAGAAAGAGAAGCTGTCAGTGTGAGAGAAAGTGAGAGAAAGAGAAGCTGTGAGTGTGAGGGAGAGTGAGAGAAAGAGATGCTGTGAGTGTGTGTGAGAGAGAAAGAGAAGCTGTGAGTGAGGGAGAGAGAGAGAATGGGAAGCTGTGAGTGAGAGAGAGAGTGAGAAGCTATGAATGAGAGAGAGAGAAAGAGAAGTTGTGAGTGAGAGAGAGAGAAGGAGAAGCTGTGAGTGAGAGAGTGAGAGAAAGAGTAGCTGTGAGTGAGAGAGAGAGAGAGAGAAAGTGAAGCTGTATGAGAGAGAGAGAGAACGAAAGAAAGTGCTGTGTGTGTGAGAGAGAGAAAGAGAAGCTGTGAGTGTGTGTGAGAGAGAAAGAGAAGCTGTGAGTGTGAGAGAGAGAAAGAGAAAGAGAAGCTGTGAGTGAGAGAAAGAGAGAGAGAAAGGGAAGCTGTGAGTGTGAGATAGAGAGAGAGAAAGAGAAGCTGTGAGTGTGTGTGAGAGAGAAAGAGAAGCAGTGATTGAAAGAAAGAGAGAGAGAAAGAGAAGCTGTGAGTGTGTGAGGGAGAGAGAGATAAAGAGAAGCTGTGATTGAGAGAGAGAGAGAGAGAAGCTGTGAGTGAGAGGGAGAGAGAGAAAGAGAAGATGTGAGTGAGAGAGAGAGAGAGAGAGATAAGATGTGTGTGAGAGAGAGAAAGAGAAGCTGTGAGTGAGAGAGAGAGAGAAAGAGAAGCTCTGAGTGAGTGAGAGAGAAAGAAAGAGAAGCTGTGAGTGAGAGAGAGAGAGAAAGAAAGAGATGCTGTGAGTGTGAGAGAGAAGCTGTTAATGAGAGAGAGAGAAAGAGAAGCTGTGAGTGAGAGAGAGAGAGAGGAAGAGAAGCTGTGAGTGAGAGAGAGAGAGAAAGAGAAGGTGTGAGTGAGTGAGAGAGAAAGAAAAGCTGTGAGTGAGAGAGAGAGAGAAGCTGTGAGTGAAAGAGAGAGAAAGAGAAGCTGTGAGTGAGAAAGAGAGAAAGAGAGAGAAGCTGTGAGTGAGAGAGAGAGAGAAAGAGAAGCTGTGATGGAGAGAGAGAAAGAGAAGATGTGTGTGAGAGAAAGAGAGAGAGAGAGAAGCTGTGAGAGTGAGAGAGAGAGAGAAGCTGTGAGTGAGAGAGAGAGTGGGAGAGAAGCTGTGAGTGAGAGAGAGAGAAAGAGAAGCTTTGAGTGAGAGTGAGAGAAAGAGTAGCTGTGAGTGAGAGAGAGAGAGAGAAGCTGTGAGTGTGTGAGGAGAGAGAGAGAAGCTGTGTGTGTGAGAGAGAAAGAGAAGCTGTGAGTGAGAGAGAGAGAAAGAGAAGCTGTGAGTGAGAGGGAGAGAGAGAAAGAGAAGATGTGAGTGAGAGAGAGAGAGAAAGAGAAGATGTGTGTGTGAGAGAGAAAGAGAAGCTGTGAGTTTGAGAGAGAGAGAGAAAGAGAAGCTGTGAGTGAGTGAGAGAGAAAGAGATGCTGTGAGTGAGAGAGAGAGAGAAAGAGAAGCTGTGAGTGAGAGAGAGAGAGAGAGAGAAAGAGAACCTATGAGTGTGTGAGAGAGAGAAATTGAAGCTGTGAGTGAGAGAGAGAGAGAAAGAGAAGCTCTGAGTGAGTGAGAGAGAAAGAAAGAGAAGCTGTGAGTGAGAGAGAGAGAGAAAAAAAGAGACGCTGTGAGTGTGAGAGAGAAGCTGTTAGTGAGAGAGAGAGAAAGAGAAGCTGTGAGTGAGAGAGAGAGAGGAAGAGAAGCTGTGAGTGAGAGAGAGAGAGAAAGAGAAGGTGTGAGTGAGTGAGAGAGAAAGAAAAGCTGTGAGTGAGAGAGAGAAGCTGTGAGTGAAAGAGAGAGAAAGAGAAGCTGTGAGTGAGAAAGAGAGAAAGAGAGAGAAGCTGTGAGTGAGAGAGAGAGAGAAAGAGAAGCTGTGAGTGATGGAGAGAGAGAAAGAGAAGATGTGTGTGAGAGAAAGAGAGAGAGAGAAGCTGTGAGAGTGAGAGAGAGAGAAGCTGTGAGTGAGAGAGAGAGTGGAAGAGAAGCTGTGAGTGAGAGAGAGAGAAAGAGAAGCTTTGAGTGAGAGAGTGAGAGAAAGAGTAGCTGTGAGTGAGAGAGAGAGAGAGAGAAGCTGTGAGTGTGTGAGGAGAGAGAGAGAAGCTGTGTGTGTGAGAGAGAAAGAGAAGCTGTGAGTGAGAGAAAGAGAGAGAGAAAGGGAAGCTGTGAGTGAGAGAGAGAGAGAGAAAGAGAAGCTGTGAGTGACAGAGAGTGAGAGAAGCTGTGTGTGTGTGAGAGAGAAAGAGAAGCTGTGTGTGTGTTTGAGAGAGAAAGAGAAGATGTGAGTGAGTGAGAGAGACAGAGAAGCTGTGAGTGAGGGAGAGGAAAAAATAGCAGCTGTGAGTGAGAGAGAGAGGGAGGAAGAGAAGCTGCGAGTGAGAGAGAGAGAAAGAGAAGCTGTGAGTGAGTGAGAGAGAAAGAGAAGCTGTGTGAGAGAGAGAGAAGCTGTGAGTGAAAGAGAGAGAAAGAGAAGCTGTGAGTGAGAAAGAGAGAGAGAGAGAGAAGCTGTGAGTGAGAGAGAGAGAGAGAAAGAGAAGCTGTGAGTGACGGAGAGAGAGAAAGAGAAGATGTGAGTGAGATAGAGAGAGAAGCTGTGAGTGAGAGAGAGAGAGAGAAAGAGAAGCTGTGAGTGAGAGAGAGAGTGGGAGAGAAGCTGTGAGTGAGAGAGAGTGAAAGAGAAGCTTTGAGTGAGAGAGTGAGAGAAATAGTAGCTGTGAGTGAGAGAGGGAGAGAAAGAGAAGCTGTGAGTGTGTGTGTGAGAGAAAGAGAAGCTGTGAGTGTGTGAGAGAGAAAGAGAAGTTGTGAGTGAGAGAAAGAGAGAGAGAAAGGGAAGCTGTGAGTGAGAGAGAGAGAGAGAGAGAATGAAAGAGAATCTGTGAGTAGAGAGAGAGAGAAAGGGAAGCTGTGAGTGAGAGAGAGAGAGAAAGAGAAGCTGTGAGTGTGTGAGAGAGAGAGAGATAAAGAGAAGCTGTGAGTGAGTGAGAGAGAAAGAGAAGCTGTGAGTGAGAGGGAGAGAGATAAAGAGAAGATGTGAGTGAGAGAGAGAGAGAAAGAGAAGTTGTGTGTGTGAGAGAGAAAGAGAAGCTGTGAGTGTGAGAGAGAAAGAGAAGCTGTGAGTGTGAGAGAGAGAAAGAGAAGCTGTGAGTGAGAGAAAGAGAGAGAGAAAGAGAAGCTGTGAGTGAGAGACAGAGAGAGAAAGAGAAGTTGTGAGTGAGAGACAGAGAGAGAAAGAGAACCTATGAGTGTGTGAGAGAGAGAAATTGAAGCTGTGAGTGAGAGAGAGAGAGAAAGAGAAGCTCTGAATGAGTAAGAGAGAAAGAAAGAGAAGCTGTGAGTGAGAGAGAGAGAGAGAAAGAAAGAGACGCTGTGAGTGAGAGAGAGAGAAGCTGTTAGTGAGAGAGAGAGAGAAAGAGTAACTGTGAGTGAGAGAGAGAAAGAGAAGCTGTGAGTGAGTGAGAGAGAGAAAGAGTAACTGTGAGTGAGAGAGAGAAAGAGAAGCTGTGAGTGAGTGAGAGAGAGAGAAAAAGAGAATCTGTGAGTGAGAAAAATGAGTGAGTGAGACAGAGAGAGAAAGAGAAGCTGTGAGTGAGATACAGAGAAAAAAGAGAAGCTGTGAGTGAGACACAGAGAAAGAAAGAGAAGCTGTGAATGAGAGACAGAGAAAGAAAGAGAAGCTGTGAGTGAGAGAAAGAGAGAGAAAGAGAAGGTGTGAGTGTGTGTGAGAGAGAAAGAGAAGCTGTGAGTGAGTGAGAGAGAGAAAGAGAATCTGTGAGTAGAGAGAAAGAGAAGCTGTGAGTGAGAGAGAGAGAAAAAGAAAAACTGTGAGTGAGAGAGAGAGAGAGAAAGAGTTCTGAGTGAGAGAGAGAGAGAAGCTGTGAGTGACTGAGAGAGAGAAGGAGAAGCTGTTTGTGTGTGAGAGAGAAATTGAAGCTGTGAGTGAGAGAGAAAGAGAAGCTGTGAGTGAGAGAGAGAGTGAGAAGCTATGAGTGAGAGAGAGAAAGAGAAGTTGTGAGTGAGAGAGAGAGAAAGAGAAGCTGTGAGTGTGAGAGAAAGTGAGAGAAAGAGAATCTGTGAGTGTGAGAGAGTGAGAGAAAGAGATGCTGTGAGTGTGTGTGTGAGAGAAAGAGAAGCTGTGAGTGAGAGAGAGTGAGAAGCTATGAGTGAGAGAGAGAGAAAGAGAAGTAGTGAGTGAGAGAGAGAGAAAAAGAGCTGTGAGTGAGAGAGAGAAAGAGAAGCTGTGAGTGAGAGAAAGAGAGAAGCTGTGAGTGAGAGAAAGAGAGAAGCTGTGAGTGAGTCAGAGAGAGAGAGAATCAGTGAGTGAGAGAGAGATAAGCTGTGAGTGAGACGGAGAGAGAAAGAGAAGCTGTATGTTTGTGAGAGAGTGAAAGCGAAGCTGTGAGTGTGAGAGAAATTGAGAGAAAGAGAAGCTGTGAGTGTGAGACAGAGTGAGAGAAAGAGATGCTGTGAGTGTGTGTGTGAGAGAGAAAGAGAAGCTGTGAGTGAGAGAGAGAGAGAAAGAGAAGCTGTGAGTGAGTGAGTGTGAAGCTATGTGTGTGAGAGAGAAAGAGAAGTGTGAGTGAGAGAGAAAGAGAAGCTGTGAGTGAGAGAGAGAGAGAATGGGAAACTTTGAGTGAGAGAGAGACAGAGAAGCTGTGAGTGAGTGAGAGAGAAAAAGAGCAGCTGTGAGTGAGTGAGAGAGAGAAAGAGAATCTGTGAGTAGAGAGAGAGAGAGAGAGAAGCTGTGAGTGAGAGAGAGAGAGAAGAAGCTGTGAGTGAGATAGGGAGAGAGAAAAAGAATCTATGAGTGAGAGAGAGAGAAAAAAGAAGCTGTGAGTGTGAGAGAGAGTGAGAGAAAGAGATGCTGTGAGTGTGTGTGTGAGAGAAAGAGAAGCTGTGAGTGTGAGAGAAATTGAGAGAAAGAGAAAGAGAAGCTGTGAGTGTGAGAGAGAGTGAGAGAAAGAGATGCTGTGAGTGTGTGTGAGAGAGAAAGAGAAGCTGTGAGTGAGGGAGAGAATGAGAAGCTATGAGTGAGAGAGTGAGAAAGAGAAGTTGTGAGTGAGGGAGAGAGAGAGAAAGGGAAGCTGTGAGTGAGAGAGAGAATGAGAAGCTATGAGTGAGAGAGTGAGAAAGAGAAGTTGTGAGTGAGAGAGAGAGAGAAAGAGAAGCTGTGAGTGAGAGAGAGAGAGAAGCAGTGAGAGAGAGAAAGAGAAGCTGTGAGTGAGAGAAAGAGAGAAGCTGTGAGTGAGTGAGAGAGAGAGAGGGAATCAGCGAGTGAGAGAGAGAGAAGCTTTAAGTGAGAGAGAGAGAGAGAATGTGAAGCTGTGAGTGAGAGAGAGAGAAGCTGTGAGTGAGACAGAGAGAGAAAGAGAAGCTGTATGTTTGTGAGAGAGTGAAAGAGAAGCTGTGAGTGTGAGAGAAAGTGAGAGAAAGAGAAGCTGTGAGTGTGAGTCAGAGTGAGAGAAAGAGAAGCTGTGAGTGTGTGTGTGTGAGAGAAAGAGAAGCTGTGAGTGAGAGAGAGAGAGAAAGAGAAGCTGTGAGTGAGTGAGTGAGAGAAAGAGAAGCTGTGAGTGAGAGAGCGAGTGTGAAGCTATGAGTGAGAGAGAGAGAGAAAGAGAAGTGTGAGTGAGAGAGAGAGAAAGAGAAGCTGTGAGAGAGAGAGAGAGAGAGAATGGGAAGCTTTGAGTGAGAGAGAGACAGAGGAACAGTGAGTGAGAGAGAGAAAAAGAGCAGCTGTGAGTGTGTGAGAGAGAAGCTGTGAGTGAGTGAGAGAGAGAGAGAGAGAGAATCTGTGAGTAGAGAGAGAGAGAGAGAGAAAGAGAAGCTGTGAGTGAGAGAGAGAGAGAGAAGAAGCTGTGAGTGAGATAGGGAGAGAGAAAAAGAATCTATGAGTGAGAGAGAGAGAAAAAAGAAGCTGTGAGTGCGAGAGAGAGTGAGAGAAAGAGATGCTGTGAGTGTGTGTGTGAGAGAAAGAGAAGCTGTGAGGGTTTGTGTGAGAGAAAGAGAAGCTGTGAGTGAAAGAGTGAGAGACAGAGAAGCTGTGAGTGTGAGAGAGAGAAAAAAAGCAGCTGTGAATGAGAGAGAGAGAAGCTGAGTGAGAGAGAGAAAGAGAATCAGTGAGTAGAGAGAGAGAAAGAGAAGCTGTGAGTGAGAGTGAGAGAGAAGAAGCTGTGAGTGAGATAGGGAGAGAGAAAGAGAATCTGTGAGAGGGAGAGAGAAAAAAAGAAGCTGTGAGTGTGAGAGAGAGTGAGAAAGAGATGCTGTGAGTGTGTGTGAGAGTGAAAGAGAACCTGTGAGTGTTTGTGAGAGAGAAAGAGAAGCTGTGAGTGAGAGAGAGTGAGAGAAAGGGAAGCTGTGAGTGAGAGAGAGAGTGAGAAGCTATGAGTGAGAGAGAGAGAGAGAGAGAGAAGCTGTGAGTGAGAGAGAGAGAGAAAGAGAAGCTGTGAGTGAGAGAGAGAGTGAGAAGCTGTGAGTGAGAGAGAGAGAGAGAAAGTGAAGCTGTGAGTGAGAGAGAGAGAGAAAAAGAGAAGCTTTGAGTGAGAGAGAGAGAGAGAAAGAGAAGCTGTAAGTGTGACAGAAAGTGAGAGAAAGAGAAGCTGTGAGTGTGAGACAGAGTGAGAGAAAGAGATGCTGTGAGTGTGTGAGAGAGAGAAAGAGATGCTGTGAGTGTGTGTGTGTGAGAGAGAGAGAAGCTGTGAGAGTGAGAGAAAGTGAGAGAAAGACAAGCTGGGAGTGTGTGTGTGAGAGAAAGAGAAGCTATGAATGAGAGAGAGAGAGAGAGAAAGGGAAGCTGTGAGTGAGAGAGAGTGAGAAGCTATGAGTGAGAGAGAGAGAGAAAGAGAAGCTGTGAGTGTGAGAGAAAGTGAGAGAAAGAGAAGCTGTGAGTGTGAGAGAGAGTGAGAGAAAGATGCTGTGAGTGTGTGTGTGAGAGAAAGTGAAGCTATGAATGAGAGAGAGAGAGAAAGGGAAGCTGTGAGTGAGTGAGAGAGACAGAGAAGCTGTGAGTGAGAGAGAGAAAAAGAGCAGCTGTGAGTGAGAGAGAGAGAGAAGCTGTGAGTGAGAGAGAGAGAGAAAAAGAGAAGCTGTGAGTGAGAGAGAGAGAGAGAAAGAGATGCTGTGAGTGTGAGAGAAAGTGAGAGAAAGAAAAGCTGTGAGAGAGAGTGAGAGAAAGATGCTGTGAGTGTGTGTGAGAGAGAAAGAGAAGCTGTGAGTGAGAGAGAGAGAGAGAAAGAGAAGCTGTGAGTGAGAGAGAGAGAGAAAGGGAAGCTGTGAGTGAGAGAGAGTGAGAAGCTATGAGTGAGAGAGTGAGAAAGAGAAGTTGTGAGTGAGAGAGAGAGAAAGAGAAGCTGTGAGTGAGAGAGAGAGAGAAGCAGTGAGAGAGAGAAAGAGAAGCTGTGAGTGAGAGAAAGAGAGAAACTGTGAGTGAGTGAGAGAGAAAAAGAGAAGCTGTGAGTGAGAGAGAGAGAGAGAAAGAGAAGCTGTGAGTGAGAGAGAGAGAAAGAGAACCTGTGAGTGAGAGAGAGAAAGAAGCTGTGAGTGAAAGAGAGAGAAAGAGAAGCTGTGAGTGAGAAAAGAGAGAGAAAGAGAAGCTGTGAGTGAGAAAAGAGAGAGAAAGAGAAGCTGTGAGTGAGAGAGAGAGAGAGAGAAAGAGAACCTGTGAGTGAGAGGGAGAGAGAGAAATAGAAGATGTGAGTGAGAGAGAGAGAGAGAGAGAAGCTGTGAGTGAGAGAGAGAGAGGGAAAGGGAAGCTGTGAGTGAGAGAGAGAGGAAGAGAAGCTGTGAGTGAGAGAGAGATAAAGAGAAGCTTTGAGTGAGAGAGTGAGAGAAAGAGTAGCTGTGTGAGAGAGAGAGAGAGAAAGAGAAGCTGTATGGGAGAGAGAGAGAAAGAGAACCTGTGAGTGAGAGAGAGAGTAATTGAAGCTGTGAGTGAGAGAGAGAGAGAAAGAGATGCTCCGAGTGAGTGAGAGAGAAAGAAAGAGAAGCTGTGAGTGAGAGAGAGAGAAAGAGAAGCTGCAAGAAAGAGAGAGAGAGAAAGAGAAGCTGTAAGTGTGTGTGAGAGAGAGAAAGAAAAGCTGTGAGTGTGAGAGAAAGAGAAGCTGTGAGTGTGAGAGAGATTGAGAGAGAGAGAAGCTGTGATTGAGAGAGAGAGAAAGAGAAGCTGTGAGTTAGAGAGAGAGAAATAGAAGCAGTGAGTGAGTTAGAGAGAGAGAATGAGAAGCTGTGTGGGAGAGAGAGAGGAGAGAGAGAATCTGTGAGGGAGAGAGAGAGAGAAAAAAAGAAGCTGTGAGTGAGAGAGAGAGAGAGAAAGAGAAGCTGTGAGTGAGTGAGAGAGAGAGAGAAGCTGTGAGTGAGAGAGAGAGAGAGAAAGAGTTGTGAGTGAGAGAGAGAGAGAATCTGTGAGAAATAGAGAGAAAGTGAAGATGTGAGTGCGAGTGAGAGAGAATGAGAAGCTGTGAGTGTTAGAGAGAAGCTGTGAGTGAGAAAGAGAGAAATATGAGCTATGAATGAGAGAGAGAGAAAGAGAAGCTGTGAGAGAGAGAGAAGCTGTGAGAGAGAGAGAGAAATATTAGCTGTGAGTGAGAGAGAGAAAGAGAAGCTGTGTGAGAGAGAGAAGCTGTGTGTGAGAAAGAGAGAAAAAATAGAAGCTGCGAGTGAGAGAGAGAGAGTAGCTGTGACTGAGAGAGAGAGAGAAAGAGAAGCTGTGAGTGAGAGGGAGAGAAAGAAAGTAATAGAAGCTGTGAGTGAGAGAGAGAGAGAAAGAGAAGGTGTGAGTGACAGAGAGAGAAAGAGATGCTGTGAGTGAGAGAGAGAGTGAGAGAGAAAGAGAAGCTGTGAGCGAGTGAGAGAGAGAAAGAGAGGTGTGAGTGAGAGAGAGAAAGAAAAGCTGTGAGTGAGTGAGAGAGAGAGAAGCTGTGTGTGAGAGAGAAAGAGAAGCTGTGAGTGAGAGAGAGAGAAAGAGAAACTGTGAGTGAGAGAGAGAGAAGCTGTGAGTGAGAGAGAGAGAGTGAGAAAGAGAAGCTGTGAGTGACAGAGACAGAGAGAAGCTGTTAGTGAGAGAGAGAGAAAGAGAAGCTGTGAGTGAGAGTGAGAGAGAAAGAAAGAGAAGCTGTGAGTGAGAGAGAGAGTGAAAAAGAGAATGTGTGTGACAGAGAGACCGAAAGAGAAGCTGTGAGTGAGTGAGAAAGAGAGAGAGAGCTGTGAGTGACAGAGAGAGAGAAAGAAAAGCTGTGAGTGAGAGAGAGAGAAAGAGAAGCTGTGAGTCAGAGAGAGAGAGAAGCTGTGAGTCAGAGAGAAAGAAAGAGAATCTCTGAGTGAGAGAGAGAGTGAGAGAGAAAGAGAAGCTGTGAGTGAGTGTGAGAGAGAAAGAGAAGCTGTGAGTGAGAGAGAGAGAAAGAGAAGCTGTGAGTGAGTGAGAGAGAGAGAAGCTGTGTGAGAGAGAAAGAGATGCTGTGAGTGAGAGAGAGAGAAAGAAAGAGAAGCTGTGAGTGAGAGAGTGAAGCTGTGAGTGAGTGAGAGAGAAGCTGTGAGTGAGAGAGAGAGAAAGAAAAGCTTTGACTGAGTGAGACAGAGAGAGAAGTTGTGAGTGAGAGAGACCGAGAGAAAGAAAAGCTGCGAGTGAGAGAGTAAGAAAGAGAAGGTGTGTGTGTGAGAGAGAAAGATAGAGAAGCTGTGAGTGAGAGAGAGAGAGAAAGAGAAGCTGTGAGTGAGAGAGAGAGAGAAAAAAGCTGTGAGTGAGAGAGAGAGAAAGAAAGAGAAGTTGTGAGTGAGAGAGAGAGAAAGAGAAGCTGTGAGTGAGAGAGAGAAAGAGAAGCTGTGAGTGAGAGAGAGTGAAAGAGAAGCTGTGAGTGACAGAGAGAGAAGCTGTGAGTGAGAGACAGAGAGGGAAAGAGAAGCTGTGAGTGAGAGAGCAAGAGAAGCTGTGAGTGAGTGAGAGAGAGAGAAGCTGTGTGTGTGAGAGAGAAAGAGAAGCTGTGAGTGAGGGAGAGAAAGAGAAGCTGTGTGTGTGAGAGAGAGAAAGAGAAGCTGTGAGTGAGAGAGGGAAGCTGTGAGTGAGAGAGAGAAGCTGTGAGTGAGAGAGAGAGAGAAGCTGTGAGTGAGAGAGAGAGAGAAAGAAAAGATGTGACTGAGCGAGACAGAGAGAGACCGAGAGAAAGAGAAGCTGCAAGTGAGAGAGAGAAAGAGAAGCTGTGTGTGTGTGTCTCTGTGTGTGAGAGAGAAGCTGATTGAGAGAGTGAGAGAAAGGGAAGCTGTGAGTGAGAGAGAGAGAAAGAGAAGCTTTGAGTGCAAGTGAGAGAGAAAGAAAGAGAAGGTGGGTGTGAGACAGAGAGAAATAGAGAAGCTGTGAGTGAGATAGAGAAAGAGAGAGAGAAGATGTCAATGAGAGAGAGATAGAAAGAGAAGCTGTGAGTGAGAGAGAGAATGAGAAGCTGTGTGTGTGTGTCTGTGTGTGAGAGAGAGAAGCTGAGTGAGAGAGTGAGAGAAAGGGAAGCTGTGAGTGAGAGAGAGAGAAAGAGAAGCTTTGAGTGAGAGAGTGAGAGAGAGTAGCTGTGCGTGAGAGAGAGAGAAAGAGAAGCTGTATGAGAGAGAGAGAGAATGAAAAAAAGAGAAGCTGTGTGTGTGAGAGAGAAAGACAAGCTGTAAGTGTGTGTGAGAGAGAAAGAGAAGCTGTGAGTGTGTGTGAGAGAGAAAGAGAAGGTGTGAGTGAGAGAAAAAGAGAGAGAAAGAGAAGATGTGAGTGAGAGAGGGAGAAAGAGAAGGTGTGAGTGAGTGAGAGAGAGAAAAAGAGAAGCTGTGAGTGAGAGAGAGAGAGAGAAAGAGAAGCTGTGAGTGAGAGAGAGAGAGAAAGAGAACTTGTGAGTGAGAGAGAGAGAGAAGCTGTGAGTGAAAGAGAGAGAAAGAGAAGCTGTGAGTGAGAAAAGAGAGAGAAAGAGAAGCTGTGAGTGAGAAAAGAGAGAGAAAGAGAAGCTGTGAGTGAGAGAGAGAGAGAGAGAGAAAGAGAACCTGTGAGTGAGAGGGAGAGAGAGATATAGAAGATGTGAGTGAGAGAGAGAGAGAGAAGCTGTGAGTGAGAGAGAGAGAGGGAAAGAGAAGCTGTGAGTGAGAGAGAGAGGAAGAGAAGCTGTGAGTGAGAGAGAGATAAAGAGAAGCTTTGAGTGAGAGAGTGAGAGAAAGAGTAGCTGTGTGAGAGAGAGAGAGAGAAAGAGAAGCTGTATGGGAGAGAGAGAGAAAGAGAACCTGTGAGTGAGAGAGAGAGTAATTGAAGATGTGAGTGAGAGAGAGAGAGAAAGAGATGCTCTGAGTGAGTGAGAGAGAAAGAAAGAGAAGCTGTGAGTGAGAGAGAGAGAAAGAGAAGCTGCAAGAAAGAGAGAGAGAGAAAGAGAAGCTGTAAGTGTGAGAGAGAGAGAGAAAGAAAAGCTGTGAGTGTGAGAGAAAGAGAAGCTGTGAGTGTGAGAGAGATTGAGAGAGAGAGAAGCTGTGATTGAGAGAGAGAGAAAGAG
Organism: Bradypodion ventrale; assembly: GCA_035047345.1. Lineage (NCBI taxonomy): Eukaryota > Metazoa > Chordata > Lepidosauria > Squamata > Chamaeleonidae > Bradypodion > Bradypodion ventrale. Next base: position 112,936,119 of record JAWDJE010000005.1, on the reverse strand, counting down.
AAGCTGTGAGAGAGAGAGAGAAATAGAAGCAGTGAGTGAGTTAGAGAGAGAGAATGAGAAGCTGTGAGGGAGAGAGAGAGGAGAGAGAGAATCTGTGAGAGAGAGAGAGAAAAAAAGAAGCTGTGAGTGAGAGAGAGAGAGAAAGAGAAGCTGTGAGTGAGAGAGAGAGAGAGAGAGAAGCTGTGAGTGAGAGAGAGAGAGAAAGAGTTGTGAGTGAGAGAGAGAGAGAATCTGTGAGAAATAGAGAGAGAGAAAGTGAAGATGTGAGTGCGAGTGAGAGAGAATGAGAAGCTGTGAGTGAGAGAGAGAAGCTGTGAGTGAGAAAGAGAGAAATATGAGCTATGAATGAGAGAGAGAGAAAGAGAAGCTGTGAGAGAGAGAGAAGCTTTGAGAGAGAGAGAAATATGAGCTGTGAGTGAGAGAGAGAAAGAGAAGCTGTGTGTGAGAGAGAAGCTGTGAGTGAGAAAGAGAGAAAAAATAGAAGCTGCGAGTGAGAGAGAGAGAGAGTAGCTGTGACTGAGAGAGAGAGAAAGAAAGAGAAGCTGTGAGTGAGAGAGAGAGAAAGAAAGTAATAGAAGCTGTGAGTGAGAGAGAGAGAGAAAGAGAAGGTGTGAGTGACAGAGAGAGAGAAAGAGATGCTGTGAGTGTGAGAGAGAGTGAGAGAGAAAGAGAAGCTGTGAGCGAGTGAGAGAGAGAAAGAGAGGTGTGAGTGAGAGAGAGAGAAAGAGAAGCTGTGAGTGAGTGAGAGAGAGAGAAGCTGTGTGTGAGAGAGAAAGAGAAGCTGTGAGTGAGAGAGAGAGAAAGAGAAACTGTGAGTGAGAGAGAGAGAAGCTGTGAGTGAGAGAGAGAGAGTGAGAGAGAAGCTGTGAGTGACAGAGACAGAGAGAAGCTGTGAGTGAGAGAGAGAGAAAGAGAAAGAGAAGCTGTGAGTGAGAGTGAGAGAGAAAGAAAGAGAAGCTGTGAGTGAGAGAGAGAGTGAAAAAGAGAATGTGTGTGACAGAGAGACCGAAAGAGAAGCTGTGAGTGAGTGAGAAAGAGAGAGAGAGCTGTGAGTGACAGAGAGAGAGAAAGAAAAGCTGTGAGTGAGAGAGAGAGAAAGAGAAGCTGTGAGTCAGAGAGAGAGAGAAGCTGTGAGTCAGAGAGAAAGAAAGAGAATCTCTGAGTGAGAGAGAGAGTGAGAGAGAAAGAGAAGCTGTGAGTGAGTGTGACAGAGAAAGAGAAGCTGTGAGTGAGAGAGAGAGAAAGAGAAGCTGTGAGTGAGAGAGTGAAGCTGTGAGTGAGTGAGAGAGAAGCTGTGAGTGAGAGAGAGAGAAAGAAAAGCTGTGACTGAGTGAGACAGAGAGAGAAGTTGTGAGTGAGAGAGACCGAGAGAAAGAAAAGCTGCGAGTGAGAGAGTAAGAAAGAGAAGGTGTGTGTGTGAGAGAGAAAGATAGAGAAGCTGTGAGTGAGAGAGAGAGAGAAAGAGAAGCTGTGAGTGAGAGAGAGAGAGAGAAAAAAAGCTGTGAGTGAGAGAGAGAGAGAGAAAGAGAAGTTGTGAGTGAGAGAGAGAGAGAGAGAGAAAGAGAAGCTGTGAGCGAGTGAGAGAGAGAAAGAGAGGTGTGAGTGAGAGAGAGAGAAAGAGAAGCTGTGAGTGAGTGAGAGAGAGAGAAGCTGTGTGTGAGAGAGAAAGAGAAGCTGTGAGTGAGAGAGAGAGAAAGAGAAACTGTGAGTGAGAGAGAGAGAAGCTGTGAGTGAGAGAGAGAGAGTGAGAAAGAGAAGCTGTGAGTGACAGAGACAGAGAGAAGCTGTGAGTGAGAGAGAGAGAAAGAGAAAGAGAAGCTGTGAGTGAGAGTGAGAGAGAAAGAAAGAGAAGCTGTGAGTGAGAGAGAGAGTGAAAAAGAGAATGTGTGTGACAGAGAGACCGAAAGAGAAGCTGTGAGTGAGTGAGAAAGAGAGAGAGAGAGCTGTGAGTGACAGAGAGAGAGAAAGAAAAGCTGTGAGTGAGAGAGAGAGAAAGAGAAGCTGTGAGTCAGAGAGAGAGAGAAGCTGTGAGTCAGAGAGAAAGAAAGAGAATCTCTGAGTGAGAGAGAGAGTGAGAGAGAAAGAGAAGCTGTGAGTGAGTGTGACAGAGAAAGAGAAGCTGTGAGTGAGAGAGAGAGAAAGAGAAGCTGTGAGTGAGAGAGTGAAGCTGTGAGTGAGTGAGAGAGAAGCTGTGAGTGAGAGAGAGAGAAAGAAAAGCTGTGACTGAGTGAGACAGAGAGAGAAGTTGTGAGTGAGAGAGACCGAGAGAAAGAAAAGCTGCGAGTGAGAGAGTAAGAAAGAGAAGGTGTGTGTGTGAGAGAGAAAGATAGAGAAGCTGTGAGTGAGAGAGAGAGAGAAAGAGAAGCTGTGAGTGAGAGAGAGAGAGAAAAAAAGCTGTGAGTGAGAGAGAGAGAAAGAAAGAGAAGTTGTGAGTGAGAGAGAGAGAGAGAGAAGCTGTGAGTGAGAGAGAGAGAAAGAGAAGCTGTGAGTGAGAGAGAGTGAAAGAGAAGCTGTGAGTGACAGAGAGAGAAGCTGTGAGTGAAGGACAGAGAGAGAAAGAGAAGCTGTGAGTGAGAGAGAGAGAATGAATGAAGATGTGAGTGAGAAAGAGAAAGAGAAGCTGTGAGTGACAGAGAGAGAGAGAAAGTGAAGCTGTGAGTGAGAGAGAGAGAGAAGCTGTGAGTGACTGAGAGAGAGAAGGAGAAGCTGTTTGTGTGTGAGAGAGAAAGTGAAGCTGTGTGTGAGAGAGAGAGAGAAAAGCTGTGAGTGACTGAGAGAGACAGAGAAGCTGTGAGTGAGAGAGAGAGAGAGAAAGAGAAGCTGTGTGAGAAAGAGAAGCTGTGTGTGTGAGAGAGAAAGAAAAGTTATGAGTGAGAGAGAGGGAGAATGAGAAACTGTTAGTGAGAGAGAGAGAGAAAGAAAGAGAAGCTGTGAGTGAGAGAGAGAGAAAGAGAAGCTGTGAGTGAGAGAGAGAGAAAAAGAAAAACTGTGAGTGAGAGAGAGAGAGAGAAAGAGTTCTGAGTGAGAGAGAGAGAGAAGCTGTGAGTGACTGAGAGAGAGAAGGAGAAGCTGTTTGTGTGTGAGAGAGAAAGTGAAGCTGTGAGTGAGAGAGAGAAAGAGAAGCTGTGAGTGAGAGAGAGAGTGAGAATCTATGAGTGAGAGAGAGAGAAAGAGAAGTTGTGAGTGAGAGAGAGAGAAAGAGAACCTGTGAGTGTGAGAGAAAGTGAGAGAAAGAGAAGCTGTGAGTGTGAGAGAGTGAGAGAAAGAGATGCTGTGAGTGTGTGTGTGAGAGAAAGAGAAGCTGTGAGTGAGAGAGAGAGTGAGAAGCTATGAGTGAGAGAGAGAGAAAGAGAAGTTGTGAGAGAGAGAGAGAGAAAAAGAGCTGTGAGTGAGAGAGAGAAAGAGAAGCTGTGAGTGAGTGAAAGAGAGAAGCTGTGAGTGAGAGAAAGAGAGAAGCTGTGAGTGAGTCAGAGAGAGAGAGAATCAGTGAGTGAGAGAGAGATAAGCTGTGAGTGAGACAGAGAGAGAAAGAGAAGCTGTATGTTTGTGAGAGAGTGAAAGCGAAGCTGTGAGTGTGAGAGAAATTGAGAGAAAGAGAAGCTGTGAGTGTGAGACAGAGTGAGAGAAAGAGATGCTGTGAGTGTGTGTGTGAGAGAGAAAGAGAAGCTGTGAGTGAGAGAGAGAGAGAAAGAGAAGCTGTGAGTGAGTGAGTGTGAAGCTATGTGTGTGAGAGAGAAAGAGAAGTGTGAGTGAGAGAGAGAGAAAGAGAAGCTGTGAGTGAGAGAGAGAGAGAATGGGAAACTTTGAGTGAGAGAGAGACAGAGAAGCTGTGAGTGAGAGAGAGAGAAAAAGAGCAGCTGTGAGTGAGTGAGAGAGAGAGAAAGAGAATCTGTGAGTAGAGAGAGAGAGAGAAGCTGTGAGTGAGAGAGACAGAGAAGAAGCTGTGAGTGAGATAGGGAGAGAGAAAAAGAATCTATGAGTGAGAGAGAGAGAAAAAAGAAGCTGTGAGTGTGAGAGAGAGTGAGAGAAAGAGATGCTGTGAGTGTGTGTGTGAGAGATAGAGAAGCTGAGAGTGTGAGAGAAATTGAGAGAAAGAGAAAGAGAAGCTGTGAGTGTGAGAGAGAGTGAGAGAAAGAGTTGCTGTGAGTGTGTGTGAGAGAGAAAGAGAAGCTGTGAGTGAGGGAGAGAATGAGAAGCTATGAGTGAGAGAGTGAGAAAGAGAAGTTGTGAGTGAGGGAGAGAGAGAGAAAGGGAAGCTGTGAGTGAGAGAGAGAATGAGAAGCTATGAGTGAGAGAGTGAGAAAGAGAAGTTGTGAGTGAGAGAGAGAGAAAGAGAAGCTGTGAGTGAGAGAGAGAGAAGCAGTGAGAGAGAGAAAGAGAAGCTGTGAGTGAGAGAAAGAGAGAAGCTGTGAGTGAGTGAGAGAGAGAGAGGGAATCAGTGAGTGAGAGAGAGAAGCTTTAAGTGAGAGAGAGAGAGAGAATGTGAAGCTGTGAGTGAGAGAGAGAGAAGCTGTGAGTGAGACAGAGAGAGAAAGAGAAGCTCTATGTTTGTGAGAGAGTGAAAGAGAAGCTGTGAGTGTGAGAGAAAGTGAGAGAAAGAGAAGCTGTGAGTGTGAGTCAGAGTGAGAGAAAGAGAAGCTGTGAGTGTGTGTGTGTGAGAGAAAGAGAAGCTGTGAGTGAGAGAGAGAAAAAGAAGCTGTGAGTGAGTGAGTGAGTGAGTGAGAGAAAGAGAAGCTGTGAGTGAGAGAGCGTGAAGCTATGAGTGAGAGAGAGAGAGAAAGAGAAGTGTGAGTGAGAGAGAGAGAAAGAGAAGCTGTGAGTGAGAGAGAGAGAGAATGGGAAGCTTTGAGTGAGAGAGAGACAGAGAAGCAGTGAGTGAGAGAGAGAAAAAGAGCAGCTGTGAGTGTGTGAGAGAGAAGCTGTGAGTGAGTGAGAGAGAGAGAGAGAGAATCTGTGAGTAGAGAGAGAGAGAGAGAAAGAGAAGCTGTGAGTGAGTGAGAGAGAGAAGAAGCTGTGAGTGAGATAGGGAGAGAGAAAAAGAATCTATGAGTGAGAGAGAGAGAAAAAAGAAGCTGTGAGTGCGAGAGAGAGTGAGAGAAAGAGATGCTGTGAGTGTGTGTGTGAGAGAAAGAGAAGTTGTGAGGGTTTATGTGAGAGAAAGAGAAGTTGTGAGTGAGAGAGTGAGAGACAGAGAAGCTGTGAGTGAGAGAGAGAGAAAAAGAGCAGCTGTGAATGAGAGAGAGAGAAGCTGAGTGAGAGAGAGAGAAAGAGAATCTGTGAGTAGAGAGAGAGAGAAAGAGAAGCTGTGAGTGAGAGTGAGAGAGAAGAAGCTGTGAGTGAGATAGGGAGAGAGAAAGAGAATCTGTGAGAGAGAGAGAGAAAAAAAGAAGCTGTGAGTGTGAGAGAGAGTGAGAGAAAGAGATGCTGTGAGTGTGTGTGAGAGTGAAAGAGAACCTGTGAGTGTTTGTGAGAGAGAAAGAGAAGCTGTGAGTGAGAGAGAGTGAGAGAAAGGGAAGCTGTGAGTGAGAGAGAGAGTGAGAAGCTATGAGTGAGAGAGAGAGAGAGAAAGAGAAGCTGTGAGTGAGAGAGAGAGAGAGAAAGAGAAGCTGTGAGTGAGAGAGAGAGAGTGAGAAGCTGTGAGTGAGAGAGAGAGAGAGAAAGTGAAGCTGTGAGTGAGAGAGAGAGAGAAAAAGAGAAGCTTTGAGTGAGAGAGAGAGAGAAAAAGAGAAGCTGTAAGTGTGACAGAAAGTGAGAGAAAGAGAAGCTGTGAGTGTGAGACAGAGTGAGAGAAAGAGATGCTGTGAGTGTGTGAGAGAGAGAAAGAGATGCTGTGAGTGTGTGTGTGTGAGAGAGAGAGAAGCTGTGAGAGTGAGAGAAAGTGAGAGAAAGACAAGCTGGGAGTGTGTGTGAGAGAGAAAGAGCAGCTATGAATGAGAGAGAGAGAGAGAAAGGGAAGCTGTGAGTGAGAGAGAGTGAGAAGCTATGAGTGAGAGAGAGAGAGAAAGAGAAGCTGTGAGTGTGAGAGAAAGTGAGAGAAAGAGAAGCTGTGAGTGTGAGAGAGAGTGAGAGAAAGATGCTGTGAGTGTGTGTGTGAGAGAAAGAGAAGCTATGAATGAGAGAGAGAGAGAGAAAGGGAAGCTGTGAGTGAGTGAGAGAGACAGACAAGCTGTGAGTGAGAGAGAGAGAAAGAGCAGCTGTGAGTGAGAGAGAGAGAGAAGCTGTGAGTGAGAGAGAGAGAAAAAGAGAAGCTGTGAGTGAGTGAGAGAGAGAGAAAGAGATGCTGTGAGTGTGAGAGAAAGTGAGAGAAAGAGAAGCTGTGAGTGTGAGAGAGAGTGAGAGAAAGATGCTGTGAGTGTGTGTGAGAGAGAAAGAGAAGCTGTGAGTGGGAGAGAGAGAGAAAGAGAAGCTGTGAGTGAGAGAGAGAGAGAAAGGGAAGCTGTGAGTGAGAGAGAGTGATAAGCTATGAGTGAGAGAGTGAGAAAGAGAAGTTGTGAGTGAGAGAGAGAAAGAGAAGCTGTGAGTGAGAGAGAGAGAGAAGCAGTGAGAGAGAGAAAGAGAAGCTGTGAGTGAGAGAAAGAGAGAAACTGTGAGTGAGTGAGAGAGAGAGAATCAGTGAGTGAGAGAGAGAGAATCTTTGTGAGAGAGAGAGAGAATGTGAAGCTGTGAGTGAGAGAGAGAGAAGCAGTGAGTGAGACAGAGAGAAAGAGAAGCAGTATGTGTGTGAGAGAGTGAAAGAGAAGCTGTGAGTGTGAAAGATAGTGAGAGAAAGAGAAGCTGTGAGTGTGAGTCAGAGTGAGAGAAAGAGAAGCTGTGTGTGTGTGTGAGAGAGAGAAAGAGAAGCTGTGAGTGAGAGAGAGAGAGAAAGAGAAGCTGTGAGTGAGTGAGTGAGTGAGAGAAAGAGAAGCTGTGAGTGAGAGAGCGAGTGTGAAGCTATGAGTGAGAGAGAGAGAGAAAGAGAAGTGTGAGTGAGAGAGAGAGAAAGAGAAGCTGTGAGTGAGAGAGAGAGAGAATGAGAAGCTTTGAGTGAGAGAGAGACAGAGAAGCAGTGAGTGAGAGAGAGAAAAAGAGCAGCTGTGAGTGTGTGAGAGAGAAGCTGTGAGTGAGAGAGAGAGAGAGAATCTGTGAGTAGAGAGAGAGAGAGAAAGAGAAGCTGTGAGTGAGAGAGAGAGAGAAGAAGCTGTGAGTGAGATAGGGAGAGAGAAAAAGAATCTATGAGTTAGAGAGAGAGAAAAAAAGAAGCTGTGAGTGTGAGAGAGAGTGAGAGAAAGTGATGCTCTGAGTGTGTGTGAGAGAGAAAGAGAAGCTGTGAGTGTGTGTGAGAGAAAGAGAAGCTGTGAGTGAGAGAGAGAGAGAAATGGAAGCTATGAGTGAGAGAGAGAGTGAGAAAGAGAAGCTGTGAGTGAGAGAGAGAGAGAAAGCGAAGCAGTGAGTGAGAGAGAGAGAGAAAGTGAAGCTGTGAGTGAGAGAGAGAGAAAAAGAGAAGCTGTGAGTGAGAGAGAGAGAAAGAGAAGCTGTGAGTGAGAGAGAGAGAGAAAGGGAAGCTGTGAGTGAGAGAGAGACAGAGAAGCTGTAAGGGAGAGAGAGAGAAAAAGAGCAGCTGTGAGTGAGTGAGAGAAAGAGAAGCTGTGAGTGAGAGAGAGAGAAAGATAAGCTGTGAGTGTGAGAGAATGTGAGAGAAAGAGAAGCTGTGAGTGTGAGAGAGAGTGAGAGAAAGATGCTGTGAGTGTGTGTGAGAGAGAAAGAGAAGCTGTGAGAGAGAGAGAGAGAGAGAGAAGCTGTGAGTGAGAGAGAGAGAAAAAGAGAAGCTGTGAGTGAGAGAGAGAGAGAAAGAGAAGCTGTGAGTGTGAGAGAAAGTGAGAGAAAGAGAAGCTGTGAGTGTGAGAGAGAGAGAAAGAGAAGCTGTGAGTGAGAGACAGAGAGAGAAAGAGAAGCTATGAGTGTGAGAGAAAGTGAGAGAAAGAGAAGCTGTGAGTGTGAGACAGAGTGAGAGAAAGAGATGCTGTGAGTGTGTGTGTGAGAGAGAAAGCAAAGCTGTGAGTGAGAGAGAGAGAGAGAAATAGAAGCTGTGAGTGAGTGAGTGAGTGAGAGAGAAAGAGAAGCTGTGAGTGAGAGAGCGAGTGTGAAGCTATGAGTAAGAGAGAGAGAGAAAGAGAAGTGTGAGTCAGAGAGAGAGAAAGAGAAGCTGTGATTGAGAGAGAGAGAGAGAGAAAGGGAAGCTGTGAGTGAGAGAGAAAGAGACAGAGAAGCTGTGAGTGAGTGAGAGAGAAAAAGAGCAGCTGTGAGTGAGAGAGAGAGAAGCTGAGTGAGTGAGAGAGAGAAAGAGAATCTGTGAGTAGAGAGAGAGAGAAAGAGAAGATGTGAGTGAGAGAGAGAGAAGAAGCTGTGAGTGAGATAGGGAGAGAGAAAGAGAATCTGTGAGTGAGAGAGAGAAAAAAAGAAGCTGTGAGTGTGAGAAAGAGATGCTGTGAGTGTGTGTGAGAGTGAAAGAGAAGCTGTGAGTGTTTGTGAGAGAGAAAGAGAAGCTGTGAGTGAAAGAGAGTGAGAGAGAAAGCAAAGCAGTGAGTGAGAGACAGAGAGAGAAAGTGAAGCTGTGAGTGAGAGAGAGAGAAAAAGAGAAGCTGTGAGTGAGAGAGAGAGAGAAAGGGAAGCTGTGAGTGAGAGAGAGTGAGAAGCTATGAGTGAGAGAGAGAGAGAAAGAGAAGTTGTGAGTGAGAGAGAGTGAAAGAGAAGCTGTGAGTGAGAGAGAGAGAAAGGGAAGCTGTTAGTGTGAGAGAGAGTGAGAGAAAGATGCTGTGAGTGTGTGTGAGAGAGAAAGAGAAGCTGTGAGTGAGAGAGAGAGAGAAAGGGAAGCTGTGAGTGAGAGAGAGAGTGAGAAGCTATAAGTGAGAGAGAAAGAGAAAGAGAAGCAGTGAGTGAGAGAGAGAGAGAAAGAGAAGCTTTGAGTGAGAGAGAGAGAGAAAGAGATGTGTGTGAGAGAGAGAAAGAAAGAGAAGTTGTGAGTGAGAGAGTGAGAGAGAGAAATAGAAGCTGTGAGTGAGAAAGAGAGAAATTGAAGCTGTGAGTGAGAGAGAAAAAGAAGCTGTGAGTGAGAGAGAGAGAGAAAGAGAAGCTGTGAGTGAGAGAGAAAGAGAAGCTGTGAGTGAGAGAGAGAGAAGCTGTGAGTGAAAGTGAGAAAGAGAAGCTGATAGTGTGAGAGAGAGAGAGAAGCTGTGAGTGAGAGAAAGAGAAAGAGAAGCTTGAGTAAGAGAGAAAGAGAGAAATAGAATCTATGAGTGAGAGACAGAGAGAGAAGCTGTGAGTGAGTGAGAGAGAGATAAGCTGTGTGAGAGAGAGAGAAAAAAAGAGAAGCTGTGAGTGAGAGAGAGAGAGAAAGAGAAGTTGTAAGTGAGTGAGAGAAAGTGAAGCTGTGAGTGTGTGAGAGAGAAAGAGAAGCTCTGAGTGAGAGAGAGAGTGAGAAGCTGTGAGTGAGAGAGAGAGAAAGGGAAGCTGTTAGTGTGAGAGAGAGTGAGAGAAAGATGCTGTGAGTGTGTGTGAGAGAGAAAGAGAAGCTGTGAGTGAGAGAGAGAGAGAGAAAGGGAAGCTGTGAGTGAGAGAGAGAGTGAGAAGCTATAAGTGAGAGAGAAAGAGAAAGAGAAGCAGTGAGTTAGAGAGAGAGAGAAAAAAGAGAAGCTGTGAGTGAGAGAGAGTGAGAAGCTGTGAGTGAGAGAGAGAGAAAGCGAAGCAGTGAGTGAGAGACAGAGAGAGAAAGAGAAGCTGTGAGTGTGAGACAGAGTGAGAGAAAGAGATGCTGTGAGTGTGTGAGAGAAAGAAAGAGAAGCTGTGAGTGTGTAAGAGAGAAAGAGAAGCTGTGAATGAGGGAGAGAGAAAGAGTAGCTGTGAGTCAGAGAGAGAGAAAGAGAAGCTGTCAGTGTGAGAGAAAGTGAGAGAAAGAGAAGCTGTGAGTGTGAGGGAGAGTGAGAGAAAGAGATGCTGTGAGTGTGTGTGTGAGAGAAAGAGAAGCTGTGAGTGAGGGAGAGAGAGAGAATGGGAAGCTGTGAGTGAGAGAGAGAGTGAGAAGCTATGAATGAGAGAGAGAGAAAGAGAAGTTGTGTGAGAGAGAGAGAAGGAGTAGCTGTGAGTGAGTGAGAGAGAGAGAAAGGGAAGCTATGAGTGTGTGTGAGAGAGAAAGAGAAGCTGTGAGTGATAGTGAAAGGGAAGCTTTGAGTGAGAGAGAGAGTGAAAAGCTATGAGTGAGATAGAGAGAGAAAGAGAAGCTGTGAGTGAGAGAGAGAGAAAGAGAATTTGTGAGTGAGAAAGAGAGGGAGAAGCTGTGAGTGAGAGAGAGAGAAAGTGAAGCTGTGAGTGAGAGACAGAGGTAAAGAGAAGCTGTGAGTGAGAGAAAGAGACAAAGAGTAGGTGTGAGTGAGAGAGAGAGAGAGAAGCTGAGAGAGAGAGAGAGAAAGAGAAGCTGTGAGTGATAGAGAAAAAAAGAGAAGCTTTAAGTGAGAGAGAGAGAGAAAGAGAAGTTGTGAGTGTGAGAGAAAGTGAGAGAAAGAGAAGCTGTGAGTGTGAGAGAGAGTGAGAGAAAGAGATGCTGTGAGTGAGTGAGAGAGAAAAGAGAAGCTGTGTGTGTGTGAGAGAGAAAGAGAAGCTGTGAGTGAGTGAGAGACAGAGAGAAGCTGAGAGAGAGAGAGAGAGAAAGAGAAGCTGTGAGTGATAGAGAAAAAAGAGAAGCTTTTAGTGAGAGAGAGAGAGAAAGAGAAGTTGTGAGTGTGTGAGAGAGAAAAAGAGAAGCTGTGAGTGAGTGAGAGAGAGAAAGAGAATCTGTGAGTAGAGAGAGAGAGAGAAAGAGAAGCTGTGAGTGAGAGAGAGAGAAGAAGCTGTGAGTGAGATAGGGAGAGAGAAAGAGAATCTGTGAGTGAGAGAGAGAAAAAAAGAAGCTGTGAGTGTGAGAGAGAGTGAGAGAAAGAGATGCTGTGAGTGTGTGTGAGAGTGAAAGAGAAGCTGTGAGTGTTTGTGAGAGAGAAAGAGAAGCTGTGAGTGAGAGAGTGTGAAAGAGAAAGCGAATCAGTGAGTGAGAGACAGAGAGAGAAAGTGAAGCTGTGAGTGAGAGAAAGAGAAAAAGAGAAGCTGTGAGTGAGAGAGAGAGAGAGAGAAGCTGTAAGTGTGACAGAAAGTGAGAGAAAGAGAAGCTGTGAGTGTGAGACAGAGTGGGAGAAAGATATGCTGTGAGTGTGTGAGAGAGAAAGAGATGCTGTGATTGTGTGTGTGAGAGAGAAATAGAAGCAGTGAGAGTGAGAGAAAGTGAGAGAAAGAGATGCTGGGAGTGTGTGTGAGAGAGAAAGAGAAAGGGAAGCTGTGTGAGAGAGAGTGAGAAGCTATGAGTGAGAGAGAGAGAGAAAGAGAAGTTGTGAGTGAGAGAAAGTGAAAGAGAAGCTGTGACTGAGAGAGAGAGAGAAAGGGAAGCTGTTAGTGTGAGAGAGAGTGAGAGAAAGATAATGTGAGTGTGTGTGTGAGAGAAAGAGAAGCTGTGAGTGAGAGAGAGAGAGAAAGGGAAACTGTGAGTGAGAGAGAGAGTGAGAAGCTATAAGTGAGAGAGAAAGAGAAAGAGAAGCAGTGAGTGAGAGAGAGAGAGAAAGAGAAGCTGTGAGTGAGAGAGAGAGTGAGAAGCTGTGAGTGAGAGAGAGAGAAATCGAAGCAGTGAGTGAGAGAAAGAGAGAGAAAGAGAAGCTGTGAGTGTGAGACAGAGTGAGAGAAAGAGATGCTGTGAGTGTGTGAGAGAAAGAAAGAGAAGCTGTGAGTGAGTAAGAGAGAAAGAGAAGCTGTGAATGAGGGAGAGAGAAAGAGTAGCTGTGAGTCAGAGAGAGAGAAAGAGAAGCTGTCAGTGAGAGAAAGTGAGAGAAAGAGAAGCTGTGAGTGTGAGGGAGAGTGAGAGAAAGAGATGCTGTGAGTGTGTGTGTGAGAGAAAGAGAAGCTGTGAGTGAGGGAGAGAGAGAGATTGGGAAGCTGTGCGTGAGAGAGAGAGTGAGAAGCTATGAATGAGAGAGAGAGAAAGAGACGTTGTGAGTGAGAGAGAGAGAAGGAGAAGCTGTGAGTGAGAGAGTGAGAGAAAGAGTAGCTGTGAGAGAGAGAGAGAGAGAGAGAAAGTGAAGCTGTATGAGAGAGAGAGAGAACAAAAGAAAGTGCTGTGTGTGTGAGAGAGAAAGAGAAGCTGTGAGTGTGTGTGAGAGAGAAAGAGAAGCTGTGAGTGTGAGAGAGAGAAAGAGAAAGAGAAGCTGTGAGTGAGAGAAAGAGAGAGAGAAAGGGAAGCTGTGAGTGTGTGTGAGAGAGAAAGAGAAGCTGTGAGTGAGAGTGAAAGGGAAGCTTTGAGTGAGAGAGAGTGAAAAGCTATGAGTGAGATAGAGAGAGAAAGAGAAGCTGTGAGTGAGAGAGAGAGAAAGAGAATTTGTGAGTGAGAAAGAGAGGGAGAAGCTGTGAGTGAGAGAGAGAGAAAGTGAAGCTGTGAGTGAGAGACGGAGGTAAAGAGAAGCTGTGAGTGAGAGAAAGAGACAAAGAGTAGGTGTGAGTGAGAGAGAGAGAGAGAAGCTGAGAGAGAGAGAGAGAGAAAGAGAAGCTGTGAGTGATAGAGAAAAAAAGAGAAGCTTTGAGTGAGAGAGAGAGAGAAAGAGAAGTTGTGAGTGTGAGAGAAAGTGAGAGAAAGAGAAGCTGTGAGTGTGAGAGAGAGTGAGAGAAAGAGATGCTGTGAGTGTGTGAGAGAGAGAAAGAGAAGCTGTGTGTGTGTGAGAGAGAGAAAGAGAAGCTGTGAGTGAGTGAGAGAGAGAGAGAAGCTGAGAGAGAGAGAGAGAGAAAGAGAAGCTGTGAGTGATAGAGAAAAAAAGAGAAGCTTTGAGTGAGAGAGAGAGAGAAAGAGAAGTTGTGAGTGTGTGAGAGAGAGAAAGAGAAGCTGTGAGTGAGTGAGAGAGAGAAAGAGAATCTGTGAGTAGAGAGAGAGAGAAAGAGAAGCTGTGAGTGAGTGAGAGAGAAGAAGCTGTGAGTGAGATAGGGAGAGAGAAAGAGAATCTGTGAGTGAGAGAGAGAAAAAAAGAAGCTGTGAGTGTGAGAGAGAGTGAGAGAAAGAGATGCTGTGAGTGTGTGTGAGAGTGAAAGAGAAGCTGTGAGTGTTTGTGAGAGAGAAAGAGAAGCTGTGAGTGAGAGAGAGTGAAAGAGAAAGCGAATCAGTGAGTGAGAGACAGAGAGAGAAAGTGAAGCTGTGAGTGAGAGAAAGAGAAAAAGAGAAGCTGTGAGTGAGTGAGAGAGAGAGAGAAGCTGTAAGTGTGACAGAAAGTGAGAGAAAGAGAAGCTGTGAGTGTGAGACAGAGTGGGAGAAAGATATGCTGTGAGTGTGAGAGAGAGAAAGAGATGCTGTGATTGTGTGTGAGAGAGAGAAATAGAAGCTGTGAGAGTGAGAGTGAGAGAAAGTGAGAGAAAGAGATGCTGGGAGTGTGTGTGTGAGAGAAAGAGAAAGGGAAGCTGTGTGAGAGAGAGTGAGAAGCTATGAGTGAGAGAGAGAGAGAAAGAGAAGTTGTGAGTGAGAGAGAGTGAAAGAGAAGCTGTGACTGAGAGAGAGAGAGAAAGGGAAGCTGTTAGTGTGAGAGAGAGTGAGAGAAAGATAATGTGAGTGTGTGTGAGAGAGAAAGAGAAGCTGTGAGTGAGAGAGAGAGAGAAAGGGAAGCTGTGAGTGAGAGAGAGAGTGAGAAGCTATAAGTGAGAGAGAAAGAGAAAGAGAAGCAGTGAGTGAGAGAGAGAGAGAAAGAGAAGCTGTGAGTGAGAGAGAGAGTGAGAAGCTGTGAGTGAGAGAGAGAGAAATTGAAGCAGTGAGTGAGAGACAGAGAGAGAAAGAGAAGCTGTGAGTGTGAGACAGAGTGAGAGAAAGAGATGCTGTGAGTGTGTGAGAGAAAGAAAGAGAAGCTGTGAGTGTGTAAGAGAGAAAGAGAAGCTGTGAATGAGGGAGAGAGAAAGAGTAGCTGTGAGTCAGAGAGAGAGAAAGAGAAGCTGTCAGTGTGAGAGAAAGTGAGAGAAAGAGAAGCTGTGAGTGTGAGGGAGAGTGAGAGAACGAGATGCTGTGAGTGTGTGTGTGAGAGAAAGAGAAGCTGTGAGTGAGGGAGAGAGAGAGAATGGGAAGCTGTGAGTGAGAGAGAGAGTGAGAAGCTATGAATGAGAGAGAGAGAAAGAGAAGTTGTGAGTGAGAGAGAGAGAAGGAGAAGCTGTGAGTGAGAGAGTGAGAGAAAGAGTAGCTGTGAGTGAGAGAAAGAGAGAGAAAGTGAAGCTGTATGAGAGAGAGAGAGAACGAAAGAAAGTGCTGTGTGTGTGTGAGAGAGAAAGAGAAGCTGTGAGTGTGTGTGAGAGAGAAAGAGAAGCTGTGAGTGTGAGAGAGAGAAAGAGAAAGAGAAGCTGTGAGTGAGAGAAAGAGAGAGAGAAAGGGAAGCTGTGAGTGTGAGATAGAGAGAGAAAGAGAAGCTGTGAGTGTGTGTGAGAGAGAAAGAGAAGCAGTGATTGAAAGAAAGAGAGAGAGAAAGAGAAGCTGTGAGTGTGTGAGGGAGAGAGAGATTAAGAGGAAGCTGTGATTGAGAGAGAGAGAAAGAGAAGCTGTGAGTGAGAGGGAGAGAGAGAAAGAGAAGATGTGAGTGAGAGAGAGAGAGAGAGATAAGATGTGTGTGTGAGAGAGAAAGAGAAGCTGTGAGTTTGAGAGAGAGAGAGAAAGAGAAGCTGTGAGTGAGAGAGAGAGAAAGAGATGCTGTGAGTGAGAGAGAGAGAGAAAGAGAAGCTGTGAGTGAGAGAGAGAGAGAGAGAGAGAAAGAGAACCTATGTGTGTGAGAGAGAAATTGAAGCTGTGAGTGAGAGAGAGAGAGAGAAAGAGAAGCTCTGAGTGAGTGAGAGAGAAAGAAAGAGAAGCTGTGAGTGAGAGAGAGAGAGAAAGAAAGAGACGCTGTGAGTGAGAGAGAGAAGCTGTTAGTGAGAGAGCGAGAGAAAGAGAAGCTGTGAGTGAGAGAGAGAGAGAAAGAGAAGTTGTGAGTGAGAGAGAGTGAAAGAGAAGCTGTGACTGAGAGAGAGAGAGAAAGGGAAGCTGTTAGTGTGAGAGAGAGTGAGAGAAAGATAATGTGAGTGTGTGAGAGAGAAAGAGAAGCTGTGAGTGAGAGAGAGAGAGAAAGGGAAGCTGTGAGTGAGAGAGAGAGTGAGAAGCTATAAGTGAGAGAGAAAGAGAAAGAGAAGCAGTGAGTGAGAGAGAGAGAGAAAGAGAAGCTGTGAGTGAGAGAGAGAGTGAGAAGCTGTGAGTGAGAGAGAGAGAAATTGAAGCAGTGAGTGAGAGACAGAGAGAGAAAGAGAAGCTGTGAGTGTGAGACAGAGTGAGAGAAAGAGATGCTGTGAGTGTGTGAGAGAAAGAAAGAGAAGCTGTGAGTGTGTAAGAGAGAAAGAGAAGCTGTGAATGAGGGAGAGAGAAAGAGTAGCTGTGAGTCAGAGAGAGAGAAAGAGAAGCTGTCAGTGTGAGAGAAAGTGAGAGAAAGAGAAGCTGTGAGTGTGAGGGAGAGTGAGAGAAAGAGATGCTGTGAGTGTGTGTGTAAGAGAAAGAGAAGCTGTGAGTGAGGGAGAGAGAGAGAATGGGAAGCTGTGAGTGAGAGAGAGAGTGAGAAGCTATGAATGAGAGAGAGAAAGAGAAGTTGTGAGTGAGAGAGAGAGAAGGAGAAGCTGTGAGTGAGAGAGTGAGAGAAAGAGTAGCTGTGAGTGAGAGAGAGAGAGAGAGAAAGTGAAGCTGTATGAGAGAGAGAGAGAACGAAAGAAAGTGCTGTGTGTGTGAGAGAGAGAAAGAGAAGCTGTGTGTGTGTGTGAGAGAGAAAGAGAAGCTGTGAGTGTGAGAGAGAGAAAGAGAAAGAGAAGCTGTGAGTGAGAGAAGAGAGAGAGAAAGGGAAGCTGTGAGTGTGTGTGAGAGAGAAAGAGAAGCTGTGAGTGAGAGTGAAAGGGAAGCTTTGAGTGAGAGAGAGAGTGAAAAGCTATGAGTGAGATAGAGAGAGAAAGAGAAGCTGTGAGTGAGAGAGAGAGAAAGAGAATTTGTGAGTGAGAAAGAGAGGGAGAAGCTGTGAGTGAGAGAGAGAGAAAGTGAAGCTGTGAGTGAGAGACGGAGGTAAAGAGAAGCTGTGAGTGAGAGAAAGAGACAAAGAGTAGGTGTGAGTGAGAGAGAGAGAGAAGCTGAGAGAGAGAGAGAGAGAAAGAGAAGCTGTGAGTGATAGAGAAAAAAAGAGAAGCTTTGAGTGAGAGAGAGAGAGAAAGAGAAGTTGTGAGTGTGAGAGAAAGTGAGAGAAAGAGATGCTGTGAGTGTGAGAGAGAGTGAGAGAAAGAGATGCTGTGAGTGTGTGTGAGAGAGAAAGAGAAGCTGTGTGAGTGTGAGAGAGAGAAAGAGTAGCTGTGAGTGAGTGAGAGAGAGAGAGAAGCTGAGAGAGAGAGAGAGAAAGAGAAGCTGTGAGTGATAGAGAAAAAAAGAGAAGCTTTGAGTGAGAGAGAGAGAGAGAAAGAGAAGTTGTGAGTGTGTGTGAGAGAGAAAGAGAAGCTGTGAGTGAGAGAGAGAGAAGAAGCTGTGAGTGAGATAGGGAGAGAGAAAGAGAATCTGTGAGTGAGAGAGAGAAAAAAAGAAGCTGTGAGTGTGAGAGAGAGTGAGAGAAAGAGATGCTGTGAGTGTGTGTGAGAGTGAAAGAGAAGCTGTGAGTGTTTGTGAGAGAGAAAGAGAAGCTGTGAGTGAGAGAGAGTGAAAGAGAAAGCGAATCAGTGAGTGAGAGACAGAGAGAGAAAGTGAAGCTGTGAGTGAGAGAAAGAGAAAAAGAGAAGCTGTGAGTGAGTGAGAGAGAGAGAGAAGCTGTAAGTGTGACAGAAAGTGAGAGAAAGAGAAGCTGTGAGTGTGAGACAGAGTGGGAGAAAGATATGCTGTGAGTGTGAGAGAGAGAAAGAGACGCTGTGATTGTGTGTGAGAGAGAGAAATAGAAGCTGTGAGAGTGAGAGTGAGAGAAAGTGAGAGAAAGAGATGCTGGGAGTGTGTGTGTGAGAGAAAGAGAAAGGGAAGCTGTGTGAGAGAGAGTGAGAAGCTATGAGTGAGAGAGAGAGAGAAAGAGAAGTTGTGAGTGAGAGAGAGTGAAAGAGAAGCTGTGACTGAGAGAGAGAGAGAAAGGGAAGCTGTTACTGTGAGAGAGAGTGAGAGAAAGATAATGTGAGTGTGTGTGAGAGAGAAAGAGAAGCTGTGAGTGAGAGAGAGAGAGAAAGGGAAGCTGTGAGTGAGAGAGAGAGAGTGAGAAGCTATAAGTGAAAGAGAAAGGGAAGCAGTGAGTGAGAGAGAGAGAGAGAGAAAGAGAAGCTGTGAGTGAGAGAGAGAGTGAGAAGCTGTGAGTGAGAGAGGGAGAAATCGAAGCAGTGAGTGAGAGACAGAGAGAGAAAGAGAAGCTGTGAGTGTGAGACAGAGTGAGAGAAAGAGATGCTGTGAGTGTGTGAGAGAAAGAAAGAGAAGCTGTGAGTGTGTAAGAGAGAAAGAGAAGCTGTGAATGAGGGAGAGAGAAAGAGTAGCTGTGAGTCAGAGAGAGAGAAAGAGAAGCTGTCAGTGTGAGAGAAAGTGAGAGAAAGAGAAGCTGTGAGTGTGAGGGAGAGTGAGAGAAAGAGATGCTGTGAGTGTGTGTGTGAGAGAAAGAGAAGCTGTGAGTGAGGGAGAGAGAGAGAATGGGAAGCTGTGAGTGAGAGAGAGAGTGAGAAGCTATGAATGAGAGAGAGAGAAAGAGAAGTTGTGAGTGAGAGAGAGAGAAGGAGAAGCTGTGAGTGAGAGAGTGAGAGAAAGAGTAGCTGTGAGTGAGAGAGAGAGAGAGAGAAAGTGAAGCTGTATGAGAGAGAGAGAGAACGAAAGAAAGTGCTGTGTGTGTGAGAGAGAGAAAGAGAAGCTGTGAGTGTGTGTGAGAGAGAAAGAGAAGCTGTGAGTGTGAGAGAGAGAAAGAGAAGCTGTGAGTGAGAGAAAGAGAGAGAAAGGGAAGCTGTGAGTGTGAGATAGGGAGAGAGAAAGAGAAGCTGTGAGTGTGTGTGAGAGAGAAAGAGAAGCAGTGATTGAAAGAAAGAGAGAGAGAAAGAGAAGCTGTGAGTGTGTGAGGGAGAGAGAGATAAAGAGAAGCTGTGATTGAGAGAGAGAAAGAGAAGCTGTGAGTGAGAGGGAGAGAGAGAAAGAGAAGATGTGAGTGAGAGAGAGAGAGAGATAAGATGTGTGTGTGAGAGAGAAAGAGAAGCTGTGAGTTTGAGAGAGAGAGAGAAAGAGAAGCTGTGAGTGAGAGAGAGAGAAAGAGATGCTGTGAGTGAGAGAGAGAGAGAGAAAGAGAAGCTGTGAGTGAGAGAGAGAGAGAGAGAGAGAAAGAGAACCTATGAGTGTGTGTGAGAGAGAAATTGAAGCTGTGAGTGAGAGAGAGAGAGAGAAAGAGAAGCTCTGAGTGAGTGAGAGAGAAAGAAAGAGAAGCTGTGAGTGAGAGAGAGAGAGAAAGAAAGAGACGCTGTGAGTGAGAGAGAGAAGCTGTTAGTGAGAGAGCGAGAGAAAGAGAAGCTGTGAGTGAGAGAGAGAGAGAAAGAGAAGTTGTGAGTGAGAGAGAGTGAAAGAGAAGCTGTGACTGAGAGAGAGAGAGAAAGGGAAGCTGTTAGTGTGAGAGAGCGTGAGAGAAAGATAATGTGAGTGTGTGTGAGAGAGAAAGAGAAGCTGTGAGTGAGAGAGAGAGAGAAAGGGAAGCTGTGAGTGAGAGAGAGAGAGTGAGAAGCTATAAGTGAGAGAGAAAGAGAAAGAGAAGCAGTGAGTGAGAGAGAGAGAGAAAGAGAAGCTGTGAGTGAGAGAGAGAGTGAGAAGCTGTGAGTGAGAGAGAGAGAAATCGAAGCAGTGAGTGAGAGACAGAGAGAGAAAGAGAAGCTGTGAGTGTGAGACAGAGTGAGAGAAAGAGATGCTGTGAGTGTGTGAGAGAAAGAAAGAGAAGCTGTGAGTGTGTAAGAGAGAAAGAGAAGCTGTGAATGAGGGAGAGAGAAAGAGTAGCTGTGAGTCAGAGAGAGAGAAAGAGAAGCTGTCAGTGTGAGAGAAAGTGAGAGAAAGAGAAGGTGTGAGTGTGAGGGAGAGTGAGAGAAAGAGATGCTGTGAGTGTGTGTGTGAGAGAAAGAGAAGCTGTGAGTGAGGGACAGAGAGAGAATGGGAAGCTGTGAGTGAGAGAGAGAGAGAAAGAGAAGTTGTGAGTGAGAGAGAGTGAAAGAGAAGCTGTGAGTGTGAGAGAGAGAAAGGGAAGCTGTTAGTGTGAGAGAGAGTGAGAGAAAGATGCTGTGAGTGTGTGTGAGAGAGAAAGAGAAGCTGTGAGTGAGAGAGAGAGAGAAAGGGAAGCTGTGAGTGAGAGAGAGAGTGAGAAGCTATAAGTGAGAGAGAAAGAGAAAGAGAAGCAGTGAGTGAGAGAGAGAGAGAAAGAGAAGCTTTGAGTGAGAGAGAGAGAGAAAGAGTTGTGTATGTGTGAGAGAGAAAGAGATGTGTGTGAGAGAGAGAAAGAAAGAGAAGTTGTGAGTTAGAGAGTGAGAGAGAGAAATAGAAGCTGTGAGTGAGAAAGAGAGAAATTGAAGCTGTGAGTGAGAGAGAAAAAGAAGCTGTGAGTGAGAGAGAGAGAGAAAGAGAAGCTGTGAGTGAGAGAGAAAGAGAAGCTGTGAGTGAGAGAGAGAGAAAGAGAAGCTGTCAGTGAGAGAAAGTGAGAGAAAGAGAAGCTGTGAATGAGGGAGAGAGAAAGAGTAGCTGTGAGTCAGAGAGAGAGAAAGAGAAGCTGTCAGTGAGAGAAAGTGAGAGAAAGAGAAGCTGTGAGTGTGAGGGAGAGTGAGAGAAAGAGATGCTGTGAGTGTGTGTGTGAGAGAAAGAGAAGCTGTGAGTGAGGGAGAGAGAGAGATTGGGAAGCTGTGCGTGAGAGAGAGAGTGAGAAGCTATGAATGAGAGAGACAGAAAGAGAAGTTGTGAGTGAGAGAGAGAGAAGGAGAAGCTGTGAGTGAGAGAGTGAGAGAAAGAGTAGCTGTGTGAGAGAGAGAGAGAGAGAGAGAAAGTGAAGCTGTATGAGAGAGAGAGAGAACGAAAGAAAGTGCTGTGTGTGTGAGAGAGAGAAAGAGAAGCTGTGAGTGTGTGTGAGAGAGAAAGAGAAGCTGTGAGTGTGAGAGAGAGAAAGAGAAAGAGAAGCTGTGAGTGAGAGAAAGAGAGAGAGAAAGGGAAGCTGTGAGTGTGTGTGAGAGAGAAAGAGAAGCTGTGAGTGAGAGTGAAAGGGAAGCTTTGAGTGAGAGAGAGAGTGAAAAGCTATGAGTGAGATAGAGAGAGAAAGAGAAGCTGTGAGTGAGTGAGAGAGAAAGAGAATTTGTGAGTGAGAAAGAGAGGGAGAAGCTGTGAGTGAGAGAGAGAGAAAGTGAAGCTGTGAGTGAGAGACGGAGGTAAAGAGAAGCTGTGAGTGAGAGAAAGAGACAAAGAGTAGGTGTGAGTGAGAGAGAGAGAGAAGCTGAGAGAGAGAGAGAGAGAAAGAGAAGCTGTGAGTGATAGAGAAAAAAAGAGAAGCTTTGAGTGAGAGAGAGAGAGAAAGAGAAGTTGTGAGTGTGAGAGAAAGTGAGAGAAAGAGAAGCTGTGAGTGTGAGAGAGAGTGAGAGAAAGAGATGCTGTGAGTGTGTGTGAGAGAGAAAGAGAAGCTGTGAGTGAGTGAGAGAGAGAGAAGCTGAGAGAGCGAGAGAGAGAAAGAGAAGCTGTGAGTGATAGAGAAAAAAAGAGAAGCTTTGAGTGAGAGAGAGAGAGAAAGAGAAGTTGTGAGTGTGTGTGAGAGAGAAAGAGAAGCTGTGAGTGAGTGAGAGAGAGAAAGAGAATCTGTGAGTAGAGAGAGAGAGAAAGAGAAGCTGTGAGTGAGAGAGAGAGAAGAAGCTGTGAGTGAGATAGGGAGAGAGAAAGAGAATCTGTGAGTGAGAGAGAGAAAAAAAGAAGCTGTGAGTGTGAGAGAGAGTGAGAGTAAGAGATGCTGTGAGTGTGTGTGAGTGTGAAAGAGAAGCTGTGAGTGTTTGTGAGAGAGAAAGAGAAGCTGTGAGTGAGAGAGAGTGAAAGAGAAAGCGAATCAGTGAGTGAGAGACAGAGAGAGAAAGTGAAGCTGTGAGTGAGAGAAAGAGAAAAAGAGAAGCTGTGAGTGAGTGAGAGAGAGAGAGAAGCTGTAAGTGTGACAGAAAGTGAGAGAAAGAGAAGCTGTGAGTGTGAGACAGAGTGGGAGAAAGATATGCTGTGAGTGTGAGAGAGAGAAAGAGACGCTGTGATTGTGTGTGAGAGAGAGAAATAGAAGCTGTGAGAGTGAGAGTGAGAGAAAGTGAGAGAAAGAGATGCTGGGAGTGTGTGTGTGAGAGAAAGAGAAAGGGAAGCTGTGTGAGAGAGAGTGAGAAGCTATGAGTGAGAGAGAGAGAAAAAGAGAAGTTGTGAGTGAGAGAGAGTGAAAGAGAAGCTGTGACTGAGAGAGAGAGAGAAAGGGAAGCTGTTAGTGTGAGAGAGAGTGAGAGAAAGATAATGTGAGTGTGTGTGAGAGAGAAAGAGAAGCTGTGAGTGAGAGAGAGAGAGAAAGGGAAGCTGTGAGTGAGAGAGAGAGTGAGAAGCTATAAGTGAGAGAGAAAGAGAAAGGGAAGCAGTGAGTGAGAGAGAGAGAGAGAGAAAGAGAAGCTGTGAGTGAGAGAGAGAGTGAGAAGCTGTGAGTGAGAGAGAGAGAAATCGAAGCAGTGAGTGAGAGACAGAGAGAGAAAGAGAAGCTGTGAGTGTGAGACAGAGTGAGAGAAAGAGATGCTGTGAGTGTGTGAGAGATAGAAAGAGAAGCTGTGAGTGTGTAAGAGAGAAAGAGAAGCTGTGAATGAGGGAGAGAGAAAGAGTAGCTGTGAGTCAGAGAGAGAGAAAGAGAAGCTGTCAGTGTGAGAGAAAGTGAGAGAAAGAGAAGCTGTGAGTGTGAGGGAGAGTGAGAGAAAGAGATGCTGTGAGGGTGTGTGTGAGAGAAAGAGAAGCTGTGAGTGAGGGAGAGAGAGAGAATGGGAAGCTGTGAGTGAGAGAGAGAGTGAGAAGCTATGAATGAGAGAGAGAGAAAGAGAAGTTGTGAGTGAGAGAGAGAAGGAGAAGCTGTGAGTGAGAGAGTGAGAGAAAGAGTAGCTGTGAGTGAGAGAGAGAGAGAGAGAAAGTGAAGCTGAATGAGAGAGAGAGAGAACGAAAGAAAGTGCTGTGTGTGTGTGAGAGAGAAAGAGAAGCTGTGAGTGTGTGTGAGAGAGAAAGAGAAGCTGTGAGTGTGAGAGAGAAAGAGAAAGAGAAGCTGTGAGTGAGAGAAAGAGAGAGAGAAAGGGAAGCTGTGAGTGTGAGATAGAGAGAGAGAAAGAGAAGCTGTGAGTGTGTGTGAGAGAGAAAGAGAAGCAGTGATTGAAAGAAAGAGAGAGAGAAAGAGAAGCTGTGAGTGTGTGAGGGAGAGAGAGATAAAGAGAAGCTGTGATTGAGAGAGAGAGAAAGAGAAGCTGTGAGTGAGAGGGAGAGAGAGAAAGAGAAGATGTGAGTGAGAGAGAGAGAGAGAGATAAGATGTGTGTGTGAGAGAGAAAGAGAAGCTGTGAGTTTGAGAGAGAGAGAGAAAGAGAAGCTGTGAGTGAGAGAGAGAGAAAGAGATGCTGTGAGTGAGAGAGAGAGAGAGAAAGAGAAGCTGTGAGTGAGAGAAAGAGAGAGAGAGAGAAAGAGAACCTATGAGTGTGTGTGAGAGAGAAATTGAAGCTGTGAGTGAGAGAGAGAGAGAGAAAGAGAAGCTCTGAGTGAGTGAGAGAGAAAGAAAGAGAAGCTGTGAGTGAGAGAGAGAGAGAAAGAAAGAGACGCTGTGAGTGAGAGAGAGAAGCTGTTAGTGAGAGAGCGAGAGAAAGAGAAGCTGTGAGTGAGAGAGAGAGAGAAAGAGAAGTTGTGAGTGAGAGAGAGTGAAAGAGAAGCTGTGACTGAGAGAGAGAGAGAAAGGGAAGCTGTTAGTGTGAGAGAGAGTGAGAGAAAGATAATGTGAGTGTGTGTGAGAGAGAAAGAGAAGCTGTGAGTGAGAGAGAGAGAGAAAGGGAAGCTGTGAGTGAGAGAGAGAGTGAGAAGCTATAAGTGAGAGAGAAAGAGAAAGAGAAGCAGTGAGTGAGAGAGAGAGAGAAAGAGAAGCTGTGAGTGAGAGAGAGAGTGAGAAGCTGTGAGTGAGATAGAGAGAAATCGAAGCAGTGAGTGAGAGACAGAGAGAGAAAGAGAAGCTGTGAGTGTGAGACAGAGTGAGAGAAAGAGATGCTGTGAGTGTGTGAGAGAAAGAAAGAGAAGCTGTGAGTGTGTAAGAGAGAAAGAGAAGCTGTGAATGAGGGAGAGAGAAAGAGTAGCTGTGAGTCAGAGAGAGAGAAAGAGAAGCTGTCAGTGTGAGAGAAAGTGAGAGAAAGAGAAGCTGTGAGTGTGAGGGAGAGTGAGAGAAAGAGATGCTGTGAGTGTGTGTGAGAGAGAAAGAGAAGCTGTGAGTGAGGGAGAGAGAGAGAATGGGAAGCTGTGAGTGAGAGAGAGAGTGAGAAGCTATGAATGAGAGAGAGAGAAAGAGAAGTTGTGAGTGAGAGAGAGAGAAGGAGAAGCTGTGAGTGAGAGAGTGAGAGAAAGAGTAGCTGTGAGTGAGAGAGAGAGAGAGAGAAAGTGAAGCTGTATGAGAGAGAGAGAGAACGAAAGAAAGTGCTGTGTGTGAGAGAGAGAGAAAGAGAAGCTGTGAGTGTGTGTGAGAGAGAAAGAGAAGCTGTGAGTGTGAGAGAGAGAAAGAGAAAGAGAAGCTGTGAGTGAGAGAAAGAGAGAGAGAAAGGGAAGCTGTGAGTGTGAGATAGAGAGAGAGAAAGAGAAGCTGTGAGTGTGTGTGAGAGAGAAAGAGAAGCAGTGATTGAAAGAAAGAGAGAGAGAAAGAGAAGCTGTGAGTGTGTGAGGGAGAGAGAGATAAAGAGAAGCTGTGATTGAGAGAGAGAGAAAGAGAAGCTGTGAGTGAGAGGGAGAGAGAGAAAGAGAAGATGTGAGTGAGAGAGAGAGAGAGAGATAAGATGTGTGTGAGAGAGAGAAAGAGAAGCTGTGAGTGAGAGAGAGAGAGAAAGAGAAGCTCTGAGTGAGTGAGAGAGAAAGAAAGAGAAGCTGTGAGTGAGAGAGAGAGAGAAAGAAAGAGACGCTGTGAGTGTGAGAGAGAAGCTGTTAATGAGAGAGAGAGAAAGAGAAGCTGTGAGTGAGAGAGAGAGAGAGGAAGAGAAGCTGTGAGTGAGAGAGAGAGAGAAAGAGAAGGTGTGAGTGAGTGAGAGAGAAAGAAAAGCTGTGAGTGAGAGAGAGAGAGAAGCTGTGAGTGAAAGAGAGAGAAAGAGAAGCTGTGAGTGAGAAAGAGAGAAAGAGAGAGAAGCTGTGAGTGAGAGAGAGAGAGAAAGAGAAGCTGTGATGGAGAGAGAGAAAGAGAAGATGTGTGTGAGAGAAAGAGAGAGAGAGAGAAGCTGTGAGAGTGAGAGAGAGAGAGAAGCTGTGAGTGAGAGAGAGAGTGGGAGAGAAGCTGTGAGTGAGAGAGAGAGAAAGAGAAGCTTTGAGTGAGAGTGAGAGAAAGAGTAGCTGTGAGTGCGAGAGAGAGAGAGAAGCTGTGAGTGTGTGAGGAGAGAGAGAGAAGCTGTGTGTGTGAGAGAGAAAGAGAAGCTGTGAGTGAGAGAGAGAGAAAGAGAAGCTGTGAGTGAGAGGGAGAGAGAGAAAGAGAAGATGTGAGTGAGAGAGAGAGAGAGAGAGAAGATGTGTGTGTGAGAGAGAAAGAGAAGCTGTGAGTTTGAGAGAGAGAGAGAAAGAGAAGCTGTGAGTGAGAGAGAGAGAAAGAGATGCTGTGAGTGAGAGAGAGAGAGAGAAAGAGAAGCTGTGAGTGAGAGAGAGAGAGAGAGAGAAAGAGAACCTATGAGTGTGTGAGAGAGAGAAATTGAAGCTGTGAGTGAGAGAGAGAGAGAAAGAGAATCTCTGAGTGAGTGAGAGAGAAAGAAAGAGAAGCTGTGAGTGAGAGAGAGAAAGAAAGAGACGCTGTGAGTGTGAGAGAGAAGCTGTTAGTGAGAGAGAGAGAAAGAGAAGCTGTGAGTGAGAGAGAGAGAGAGGAAGAGAAGCTGTGAGTGAGAGAGAGAGAGAAAGAGAAGGTGTGAGTGAGTGAGAGAGAAAGAAAAGCTGTGAGTGAGAGAGAGAAGCTGTGAGTGAAAGAGAGAGAAAGAGAAGCTGTGAGTGAGAAAGAGAGAAAGAGAGAGAAGCTGTGAGTGAGAGAGAGAGAAAGAGAAGCTGTGTGATGGAGAGAGAGAAAGAGAAGATGTGTGTGAGAGAAAGAGAGAGAGAGAGAAGCTGTGAGAGTGAGAGAGAGAGA
The DNA here is from genome assembly GCA_035047345.1 of Bradypodion ventrale. Taxonomy (NCBI): domain Eukaryota; kingdom Metazoa; phylum Chordata; class Lepidosauria; order Squamata; family Chamaeleonidae; genus Bradypodion; species Bradypodion ventrale. The sequence goes on along the minus strand of JAWDJE010000005.1, from coordinate 112,910,721 downwards.
GAAGCTGTGAGTGAGAGAGGGAGTGGGAGAGAAGCTGTGAGTGAGAGAGAGAGAAAGAGAAGCTTTGAGTGAGAGAGTGAGAGAAAGAGTAGCTGTGAGTGAGAGAGAGAGAGAGAGAAGCTGTGAGTGTGTGAGGAGAGAGAGAGAAGCTGTGTGTGTGAGAGAGAAAGAGAAGCTGTGAGTGAGAGAAAGAGAGAGAGAAAGGGAAGCTGTGAGTGAGAAAGAGAGAGAGAAAGAGAAGCTGTGAGTGACAGAGAGTGAGAGAAGCTGTGTGTGTGTGAGAGAGAAAGAGAAGCTGAGTGTGTGTTTGAGAGAGAAAGAGAAGATGTGAGTGAGTGAGAGAGACAGAGAAGCTGTGAGTGAGGGAGAGGAAAAAATAGCAGCTGTGAGTGAGAGAGAGAGAAGCTTTGAGAGAGAGAAAGAGAATCTTTGAGTAGAGAGAGAGAGAAAGGGCAGCTGTGAGTGAGAGAGAGAGAGAGAGAAAGAGAAGCTTTGAGTGTGTGTGAGAGAGAGATAAAGAGAAGCTGTGAGTGTGAGAGAGAGAAAGAGAAGCTGTGAGTGAGAGGGAGAGAGAGAAAGAGAAGCTGTGAGTGAGAGAGAGAGGGAGGAAGAGAAGCTGCGAGTGAGAGAGAGAGAAAGAGAAGCTGTGAGTGAGTGAGAGAGAAAGAGAAGCTGTGAGAGAGAGAGAGAAGCTGTGAGTGAAAGAGAGAGAAAGAGAAGCTGTGAGTGAGAGAGAGAGAGAGAAAGAGAAGCTCTGAGTGAGTGAGAGAGAAAGAAAGAGAAGCTGTGAGTGAGAGAGAGAGAGAAAGAAAGAGACGCTGTGAGTGAGAGAGAGAAGCTGTTAGTGAGAGAGCGAGAGAAAGAGAAGCTGTGAGTGAGAGAGAGAGAGAAAGAGAAGTTGTGAGTGAGAGAGAGTGAAAGAGAAGCTGTGACTGAGAGAGAGAGAGAAAGGGAAGCTGTTAGTGTGAGAGAGAGTGAGAGAAAGATAATGTGAGTGTGTGTGAGAGAGAAAGAGAAGCTGTGAGTGAGAGAGAGAGAGAAAGGGAAGCTGTGAGTGAGAGAGAGAGTGAGAAGCTATAAGTGAGAGAGAAAGAGAAAGAGAAGCAGTGAGTGAGAGAGAGAGAGAAAGAGAAGCTGTGAGTGAGAGAGAGAGTGAGAAGCTGTGAGTGAGATAGAGAGAAATCGAAGCAGTGAGTGAGAGACAGAGAGAGAAAGAGAAGCTGTGAGTGTGAGACAGAGTGAGAGAAAGAGATGCTGTGAGTGTGTGAGAGAAAGAAAGAGAAGCTGTGAGTGTGTAAGAGAGAAAGAGAAGCTGTGAATGAGGGAGAGAGAAAGAGTAGCTGTGAGTCAGAGAGAGAGAAAGAGAAGCTGTCAGTGTGAGAGAAAGTGAGAGAAAGAGAAGCTGTGAGTGTGAGGGAGAGTGAGAGAAAGAGATGCTGTGAGTGTGTGTGAGAGAGAAAGAGAAGCTGTGAGTGAGGGAGAGAGAGAGAATGGGAAGCTGTGAGTGAGAGAGAGAGTGAGAAGCTATGAATGAGAGAGAGAGAAAGAGAAGTTGTGAGTGAGAGAGAGAGAAGGAGAAGCTGTGAGTGAGAGAGTGAGAGAAAGAGTAGCTGTGAGTGAGAGAGAGAGAGAGAGAAAGTGAAGCTGTATGAGAGAGAGAGAGAACGAAAGAAAGTGCTGTGTGTGAGAGAGAGAGAAAGAGAAGCTGTGAGTGTGTGTGAGAGAGAAAGAGAAGCTGTGAGTGTGAGAGAGAGAAAGAGAAAGAGAAGCTGTGAGTGAGAGAAAGAGAGAGAGAAAGGGAAGCTGTGAGTGTGAGATAGAGAGAGAGAAAGAGAAGCTGTGAGTGTGTGTGAGAGAGAAAGAGAAGCAGTGATTGAAAGAAAGAGAGAGAGAAAGAGAAGCTGTGAGTGTGTGAGGGAGAGAGAGATAAAGAGAAGCTGTGATTGAGAGAGAGAGAAAGAGAAGCTGTGAGTGAGAGGGAGAGAGAGAAAGAGAAGATGTGAGTGAGAGAGAGAGAGAGAGATAAGATGTGTGTGAGAGAGAGAAAGAGAAGCTGTGAGTGAGAGAGAGAGAGAAAGAGAAGCTCTGAGTGAGTGAGAGAGAAAGAAAGAGAAGCTGTGAGTGAGAGAGAGAGAGAAAGAAAGAGACGCTGTGAGTGTGAGAGAGAAGCTGTTAATGAGAGAGAGAGAAAGAGAAGCTGTGAGTGAGAGAGAGAGAGAGGAAGAGAAGCTGTGAGTGAGAGAGAGAGAGAAAGAGAAGGTGTGAGTGAGTGAGAGAGAAAGAAAAGCTGTGAGTGAGAGAGAGAGAGAAGCTGTGAGTGAAAGAGAGAGAAAGAGAAGCTGTGAGTGAGAAAGAGAGAAAGAGAGAGAAGCTGTGAGTGAGAGAGAGAGAGAAAGAGAAGCTGTGATGGAGAGAGAGAAAGAGAAGATGTGTGTGAGAGAAAGAGAGAGAGAGAGAAGCTGTGAGAGTGAGAGAGAGAGAGAAGCTGTGAGTGAGAGAGAGAGTGGGAGAGAAGCTGTGAGTGAGAGAGAGAGAAAGAGAAGCTTTGAGTGAGAGTGAGAGAAAGAGTAGCTGTGAGTGCGAGAGAGAGAGAGAAGCTGTGAGTGTGTGAGGAGAGAGAGAGAAGCTGTGTGTGTGAGAGAGAAAGAGAAGCTGTGAGTGAGAGAGAGAGAAAGAGAAGCTGTGAGTGAGAGGGAGAGAGAGAAAGAGAAGATGTGAGTGAGAGAGAGAGAGAGAGAGAAGATGTGTGTGTGAGAGAGAAAGAGAAGCTGTGAGTTTGAGAGAGAGAGAGAAAGAGAAGCTGTGAGTGAGAGAGAGAGAAAGAGATGCTGTGAGTGAGAGAGAGAGAGAGAAAGAGAAGCTGTGAGTGAGAGAGAGAGAGAGAGAGAAAGAGAACCTATGAGTGTGTGAGAGAGAGAAATTGAAGCTGTGAGTGAGAGAGAGAGAGAAAGAGATTCTCTGAGTGAGTGAGAGAGAAAGAAAGAGAAGCTGTGAGTGAGAGAGAGAAAGAAAGAGACGCTGTGAGTGTGAGAGAGAAGCTGTTAGTGAGAGAGAGAGAAAGAGAAGCTGTGAGTGAGAGAGAGAGAGAGGAAGAGAAGCTGTGAGTGAGAGAGAGAGAGAAAGAGAAGGTGTGAGTGAGTGAGAGAGAAAGAAAAGCTGTGAGTGAGAGAGAGAAGCTGTGAGTGAAAGAGAGAGAAAGAGAAGCTGTGAGTGAGAAAGAGAGAAAGAGAGAGAAGCTGTGAGTGAGAGAGAGAGAAAGAGAAGCTGTGTGATGGAGAGAGAGAAAGAGAAGATGTGTGTGAGAGAAAGAGAGAGAGAGAGAAGCTGTGAGAGTGAGAGAGAGAGAGAAGCTGTGAGTGAGAGAGGGAGTGGGAGAGAAGCTGTGAGTGAGAGAGAGAGAAAGAGAAGCTTTGAGTGAGAGAGTGAGAGAAAGAGTAGCTGTGAGTGAGAGAGAGAGAGAGAGAAGCTGTGAGTGTGTGAGGAGAGAGAGAGAAGCTGTGTGTGTGAGAGAGAAAGAGAAGCTGTGAGTGAGAGAAAGAGAGAGAGAAAGGGAAGCTGTGAGTGAGAAAGAGAGAGAGAAAGAGAAGCTGTGAGTGACAGAGAGTGAGAGAAGCTGTGTGTGTGTGAGAGAGAAAGAGAAGCTGAGTGTGTGTTTGAGAGAGAAAGAGAAGATGTGAGTGAGTGAGAGAGACAGAGAAGCTGTGAGTGAGGGAGAGGAAAAAATAGCAGCTGTGAGTGAGAGAGAGAGAAGCTTTGAGAGAGAGAAAGAGAATCTTTGAGTAGAGAGAGAGAGAAAGGGCAGCTGTGAGTGAGAGAGAGAGAGAGAGAAAGAGAAGCTTTGAGTGTGTGTGAGAGAGAGATAAAGAGAAGCTGTGAGTGTGAGAGAGAGAAAGAGAAGCTGTGAGTGAGAGGGAGAGAGAGAAAGAGAAGCTGTGAGTGAGAGAGAGAGGGAGGAAGAGAAGCTGCGAGTGAGAGAGAGAGAAAGAGAAGCTGTGAGTGAGTGAGAGAGAAAGAGAAGCTGTGAGAGAGAGAGAGAAGCTGTGAGTGAAAGAGAGAGAAAGAGAAGCTGTGAGTGAGAAAGAGGGAGAGAGAGAGAAGCTGTGAGTGAGAGAGAGAGAGAGAAAGAGAAGCTGTGAGTGACGGAGAGAGAGAAAGAGAAGTGAGTGAGATAGAGAGAGAAGCTGTGAGTGAGAGAGAGAGAGAGAAAGAGAAGCTGTGAGTGAGAGAGAGAGTGGGAGAGAAGCTGTGAGTGAGAGAGAGTGAAAGAGAAGCTTTGAGTGAGAGAGTGAGAGAAATAGTAGCTGTGAGTGAGAGAGGGAGAGAAAGAGAAGCTGTGAGTGTGTGTGAGAGAGAAAGAGAAGCTGTGAGTGTGTGAGAGAGAAAGAGAAGTTGTGAGTGAGAGAAAGAGAGAGAGAAAGGGAAGCTGTGAGTGAGAGAGAGAGAGAGAATGAAAGAGAATCTGTGAGTAGAGAGAGAGAGAAAGGGAAGCTGTGAGTGAGAGAGAGAGAGAAAGAGAAGCTGTGAGTGTGTGAGAGAGAGAGAGATAAAGAGAAGCTGTGAGTGAGTGAGAGAGAAAGAGAAGCTGTGAGTGAGAGGGAGAGAGATAAAGAGAAGATGTGAGTGAGAGAGAGAGAGAGAAAGAGAAGTTGTGTGTGTGAGAGAGAAAGAGAAGCTGTGAGTGTGAGAGAGAAAGAGAAGCTGTGAGTGTGAGAGAGAGAAAGAGAAGCTGTGAGTGAGAGAAAGAGAGAGAGAAAGAGAAGCTGTGAGTGAGAGACAGAGAGAGAAAGAGAAGCTGTGAGTGAGAGACAGAGAGAGAAAGAGAACCTATGAGTGTGTGAGAGAGAGAAATTGAAGCTGTGAGTGAGAGAGAGAGAGAAAGAGAAGCTCTGAATGAGTGAGAGAGAAAGAAAGAGAAGCTGTGAGTGAGAGAGAGAGAGAGAAAGAAAGAGACGCTGTGAGTGAGAGAGAGAGAAGCTGTTAGTGAGAGAGAGAGAGAAAGAGTAACTGTGAGTGAGAGAGAGAAAGAGAAGCTGTGAGTGAGTGAGAGAGAGAAAGAGTAACTGTGAGTGAGAGAGAGAAAGAGAAGCTGTGAGTGAGTGAGAGAGAGAGAGAAAGAGAATCTGTGAGTGAGAAAAATGAGTGAGTGAGACAGAGAGAGAAAGAGAAGCTGTGAGTGAGATACAGAGAAAAAAGAGAAGCTGTGAGTGAGACACAGAGAAAGAAAGAGAAGCTGTGAGTGAGAGACAGAGAAAGAAAGAGAAGCTGTGAGTGAGAGAAAGAGAGAGAAAGAGAAGGTGTGTGTGTATGTGAGAGATTAAGAGAAGCTGTGAGTGAGAGACAGAGAATGAAAGAGAAGCTGTGAGTGAGAGACAGAGAGAAAGAGAAGCTGTGAGTGAGATACAGAGAGAAAGAAAAGCTGTGAGTGAGAGGCAGAGAGAAAGCGAAGCTGTGAGTGAGAGACAGAGAGAGAAAGAGAAGCTGTGTGTGTGGAAGAGAGAAAGAGAAGCTGTGAGTGAGAGACAGAGAGAAAAAGAAGCTGTGAGTGAGAGACAAAGAGAGAAAGAGAAGCTGTGAGTGAGAGACAGAGAGAAAGAGATGCTGTCTGTGGGAAAGAGAGAAAACGAAGCTGTGAGTGAGAGAAAGAGAGAAAGAGAAGTTGTGAGTGTGAGAGAGAAAGAAATAGAAGCTGTGAGTGAGCGACAGAGAGAAAGAGAAGCTGTGAGTGAGAGAATGAGAGAAAGAGAAGCTGTGAGTGAGAGAGAGAAAGAAATAGAAGCTGTGAGTGAGCGACAGAGAGAGAAAGAGAATGTGAGTGAGAGACAGAGAAAGAAAGAGAAGCTGTGAGTGAGAGAAAGAGAGAGAAAGAGAACCTGTGTGTGTGAGAGAGAGAGAAAGAGAAGCTTTGAGTGAGAGACAGAGAGAGAAAGAGAAGCTGTGAGTGGGAGAGACAGAGAGAAAGAGAATCTGTGAGTGAGAGAGAGAGAATGAAAGAGAATGTGTGATTGAGAGAGAGAGAGAAATAGAAGCTGTGAGTGAGAGACAGAGAGAGAAATAGAAGCTGTGAGTGAGAGAGAGAGAAAGAGAAGCTGTGAGTGAGAGAGAACGAGAGAGATAGAAGCTGTGAGTGAAAGAGACAGAGAGAGAAAGAGAAGATGTGAATGAGAGAGAGAGAGAGAGAAGCTGTGAGTGAGAGAGACAGAGAGAGAAAGAGAAGGTGTGAATGAGAGAGAGAGAGAAAGAGAAGCTGCGTGAGTGAGAGAGAGAGAGAGATTAGCTGTGAATGAGAGAGCAAGAGATAGAGAAGCTGTGTGTGTGAGAGAAAGAGAAGCTTGTGAGTGAGAGACAGAGAGAGAAAGAGAAAGCTGTGAGTGAGAGAGAGAGTGAAAGAGAAGCTGTGTGTGTGAGAAAGATAGAGAAGCTGCAAGTGAGAGACAGAGATAGAAAAAGAAGCTGTGAGTGAGAGAGACAGAGAGAGAAAGGGAAGCAGTGAGTGAGAGAGACAGAGAGAGAAAGAGGTGTCAGTGAAAGAAAGAGAGAAAGAGAAGCTGTGAGTGAGAGAGAGAAAGAGTAGCTGTGAGTGAGAGAGAGAGAGAAGCTGTGAATGAGAGACAGAGAGAATATGTGAATGAGAGACAGAGAGAGAAAGATAAGCTGTGAGTGAGATACAGAGAAGGAATGAGAAGCTGTGAGAGACAGAGAGAGAAAGAGAAGCTGTGAGTGAGAGAAAGAGAAGCTGTGTGTGTGAGAGTGAGAAAGAGAAGCTGTGAATGAGACAGTGAAAGAAACGGAAGTTGTGAATGAGAGACATAGAGAAAGAGAAGCTGTGAATGAGATACAGAGAGAGAAGCTGTGAGTGAGAGACAGAGAGAGATAGAGAAGATAAGCTGTGTGAGAGAGAGATATAGAGAAGCTGTGTGTGTGTGTGAGAGAGAAAGAGAAGCTGTGAGTGAGAGAGAGAGAAAGAGAAGCTGTTTGTGTGTGAGAGAGAGAGCTGTGAGAGAGAGAGTGAAGCTGTGAGTGAGAGAGAGAGAGAGAAGCTGTGAGTGAGAGAGAGAAGAGAAAAAGAAGTTGTGAGTGAGAGAGAGAGAGAAAGGGAAGCTGTGAGTGAGAGAGAAAGAGAAAAATTGAAGCTGTGAGTGAGAGAGAGAGAGAGAAAGAAAGGGAAGCTGTGAGTGTGAGAGAGAGAAGCTGTGAGTGAAAGAGAGAGAAAGAGAAGCTGTGTGTGAGAGAGAAAGAGAAGCTGTGAGTGAGATAGCGTGAAAGAAAAGCTGTGACTGAGAGAGAGAGGGAAAGAGAAAGAGAAGCTGTGAGTGAGAGAGAGAGAGAAAGAGTAGCTGTAAATGAGAGAGAGAGAGAAGCTGTGAGTGAGAGAGAACCTGTGAGTGGGAGAGAGAGAGAAAGAGAAGCTGAGTGAGCAGAGAGAATAAGAGAAGCTGAGTGAGAGAGAGAGAGAGAGAGGGAAGCGGTGAGTGAGAGAGAGAGAGAAAGAGAAGCTGTGAGTGAGAGAGACAGAGAGAAAGAGATGCTTTGAGTGAGAGAGAGAGAGAAAGAGATGCTGTGTATGAGAGAGAGAAAGAACGAGAAGTTGTGAGTGAGAGAGTGAGAGAGAGAAATAGAAGCTGTGAGTGAGAGAGAGTGAAATTGAAGCTGTGAGTGAGGAAGAGAGAAATTGAAGCTGTGAGTGAGAGAGAGAGAAAGAAGCTGTGAGTGAGTGAGAGAGAGAAGCTGTGTGTGTGAGAGAGAGAGAAGCTGTGAGTGAGTGAGAGAGAGAAGCTGTGAGTGAGAGAGAGAAAGAGAAGCTGAGTGAGAGAGAAAAAGTGAAGCTGTGTGTGTGTGAGAGAGAGAGAAAGAGAAGCTGTTAGTGAGAGAGAGAGTATAAGAGAAGCTATGAGTGTGAGAGTGAGAAAGAGAAGCTGTGAGTGAGAGACAGAGAGCGAGAAGCTGTGAGTGAGAGACTGGGCGAGAAAGAGAAGAGAAGCTGTGTGTGAGAGAGAGAGATAAAGAGAAGCTGTGTGTGTGTGAGAGAGAAAGAGAAGCTTTGAGTGAGAGAGAGAGAAAGAGAAGCTGTGTGTGTGAGAGAGAAAGAGCTGTGAGAGAGAGAGAAGCTGTGAGTGAGAGAGAAAGAGAAAGGGAAGCTTTGAGTGAGAGAGAGAGAAAGAGAAGCTATGAGGAAGAGAGAGAGAGAAGCTGTGAGTGAGAGAGAGTGAAAGAAAAGCTGTGACTGAGAGAGAGAGAGAAAGGGAAAGAGAAGCTGTGAGTGAGAGAGAGAGAGAAAGAGTAGCTGTAATTGAGAGAGAGAGAAGCTGTGAGTGAGAGAGAACCTGTGAGTGAGAGAGAGAGAGAAAAAGTGAAGCTGAGTGAAACAGAGAGAGAAAGAGAGGCTGTGTGTGTGTGTGAGAGAGAGAAGCTGTGAGTTAGAGAGAGATAGAGAGAGAGGGAAGGGGTGAGTGAGAGAGAGAGAGGGAAAGTGAAGCTGTGAGTGAGAGAGAGAGAGAAAGAGAAGCTTTAAGTGAGAGAGAGTGAAACTGAAGCTGTGAGTGAGAAAGAGAGAAAGAAGCTGTGAGTGAGAGAGAGAGAGAGAAAGAGAAGCTGTGAGTGAGATGGAGAGAGAAAAGCTGTGAGTGAGTGAGAGAGAGAAGCTGCGAATGAGAGAGAGAAAGATAAAGAGAAAGAGAAGCTGAGTGAGAGAGAAAAAGAGAAGCTGTGCGTGAGAGAGAGAGAGAGAGAGAGAGAGAAGCTGTTAGTGAGAGAGAGAGTATAAGAGAAGCAGTGAGTGAAAGAGAGAGAGAAGCTGTGAGTGTGTGTGTGTGAGAGAGAAGCTGTGAGTGTGTGAGAGAAAGAGAAGTTGTGAGTGAGAGAGAGAGAAAGAGAAGTTGTGAGTGAGAGAGAGAGAAAGAGAAGTTGTGAGTGAGAGAGAGAGAGAAATTGAAGTTGTGAGTGAGAGAGAAAGAGAAGCTGTGTGTGTGTGAGAGAGAGAAGTTGTGCGTGAGTGAGTGAGAGAGAGAAGCTGTGAGTGAGAGAGAGAGAGAAAGAGAAGCTTTGAGTGAGAGAGAGAGAAAGAGAAGCTTTGAGTGAGAGAGAGAGAGAGAGAAAGAGAAGCTGTATGAGAGAGAGAAAGAGAGAGAAATTTGGAGTGGGAGAGAGAAAGTGAAGCATTGAGTGAGAGAGAGAGAGAAAGAGCTGTGAGTGAGAGAGACATAGAGAGAGAGGGAAGCGGTGAGTGAGAGAGAGAGAGAGAAAGAGAAGCTGTGAGTGAGAAAGAGAGAGAGAAAGAGAAGCTTTGAGTGAGAGAGAGAGAGAAAGAGATGTGTGTGAGAGAGAAAGAAAGAGAAGTTGTGACTGAGAGAGTGTGAGAGAGAAATAGAAGCTGTGAGTGAGAGAGAGTGAAACTGAAGCTGTGAGTGAGAAAGAGAGAAATTGAAGCTGTGAGTGAGAGAGAGAAAGAAGCTGTGAGTGAGAGAGAGAGAGAAAGAGAAGCTGTGAGTGAGAGAGAAAGAGAAGCTGTGAGTGAGAGAGAGAGAAGCTGTGAGTGAAAGTGAGAAAGAGAAGCTGATAGTGAGAGAGAGAGAGAGAGAAGCTGTGAGTGAGAGAAAGAGAAAGAGAAGCTGTGAGTAAGAGAGAAAGAGAGAAATAGAATCTATGAGTGAGAGACAGAGAGAGAAGCTGTGAGTGAGTGAGAGAGAGATAAGCTGTGTGAGAGAGAGAGAAAAAAAGAGAAGCTGTGAGTGAGAGAGAGAGAGAAAGAGAAGTTGTAAGTGAGTGAGAGAAAGTGAAGCTGTAAGTGTGAGAGAGAGAAAGAGAAGCTCTGAGTGAGAGAGAGAGTGAGAAGCTGTGAGTGAGAGAGAGAGAAAGGGAAGCTTTTAGTGTGAGAGAGAGTGAGAGAAAGATGCTGTGAGTGTGTGTGAGAGAGAAAGAGAAGCTGTGAGTGAGAGAGAGAGAGAGAAAGAGAAAGGGAAGCTGTGAGTGAGAGAGAGAGTGAGAAGCTATAAGTGAGAGAGAAAGAGAAAGAGAAGCAGTGAGTGAGAGAGAGAGAAAGAGAAGCTGTGAGTGAGAGAGAGTGAGAAGCTGTGAGTGAGAGAGAGAGAGAAAGCGAAGCAGTGAGTGAGAGACAGAGAGAGAAAGAGAAGCTGTGAGTGTGAGACAGAGTGAGAGAAAGAGATGCTGTGAGTGTGTGAGAGAAAGAAAGAGAAGCTGTGAGTGAGTGAGAGAGAAAGAGAAGGTGTGAATGAGGGAGAGAGAAAGAGTAGCTGTGAGTCAGAGAGAGAGAAAGAGAAGCTGTCAGTGTGAGAGAAAGTGAGAGAAAGAGAAGCTGTGAGTGTGAGGGAGAGTGAGACAAAGAGATGCTGTGAGTGTGTGTGTGAGAAAAAGAGAAGCTGTGAGTGAGGGAGAGAGAGAGAATGGGAAGCTGTGAGTGAGAGAGAGAGTGAGAAGCTATGAATGAGAGAGAGAGAAAGAGAAGTTGTGAGTGAGAGAGAGAGAAGGAGTAGCTGTGAGTGAGAGAGAGAGAGAGAAAGGGAAGCTATGAGTGTGTGTGAGAGAGAAAGAGAAGCTGTGAGTGAGAGTGAAAGGGAAGCTTTGAGTGAGAGAGAGAGTGAAAAGCTATGAGTGAGATAGAGAGAGAAAGAGAAGCTGTGAGTGAGAGAGAGAAAGAGAATGTGAGTGAGAAAGAGAGGGAGAAGCTGTGAGTGAGAGAGAGAAAGTGAAGCTGTGAGTGAGAGACAGGGGTAAAGAGAAGCTGTGAGTGAGAGAAAGAGACAAAGGTAGGTGTGAGTGAGAGAGAGAGAAGCTGAGAGAGAGAGAGAAAGAGAAGCTGTGAGTGATAGAGAAAAAAGAGAAGCTTTGAGTGAGAGAGAGAGAGAAAGAGAAGTTGTGAGTGTGAGAGAAAGTGAGAGAAAGAGAAGCTGTGAGTGTGAGAGAGAGTGAGAGAAAGAGATGCTGTGAGTGTGTGTGAGAGAGAAAGAGAAGCTGTGTGTGTGTGTGAGAGAGAAAGAGAAGCTGTGAGTGAGTGAGAGAGAGAGAAGCTGAGAGAGAGAGAGAGAGAGAGAAAGAGAAGCTGTGAGTGATAGAGAAAAAAAGAGAAGCTTTGAGTGAGAGAGAGAGAGAAAGAGAAGTTGTGAGTGTGTGAGAGAGAGAAAGAGAAGCTGTGAGTGAGTGAGAGAGAGAAAGAGAATCTGTGAGTAGAGAGAGAGAGAGAAAGAGAAGCTGTGAGTGAGAGAGAGAGAAGAAGCTGTGAGTGAGATTGGGAGAGAGAAAGAGAATCTGTGAGTGAGAGAGAGAAAAAAAGAAGCTGTGAGTGTGAGAGAGAGTGAGAGAAAGAGATGCTGTGAGTGTGTGTGAGAGTGAAAGAGAAGCTGTGAGTGTTTGTGAGAGAGAAAGAGAAGCTGTGAGTGAGAGAGAGTGAAAGAGAAAGCGAATCAGTGAGTGAGAGACAGAGAGAAAGTGAAGCTGTGAGTGAGAGAAAGTGAAAAAGAGAAGCTGTGAGTGAGAGAGAGAGAGAGAAGCTGTAAGTGTGACAGAAAGTGAGAGAAAGAGAAGCTGTGAGTGTGAGACAGAGTGGGAGAAAGATATGCTGTGAGTGTGAGAGAGAGAAAGAGATGCTGTGATTGTGTGTGAGATAGAGAAATAGAAGCTGTGAGAGTGAGAGAAAGTGAGAGAAAGAGATGCTGGGAGTGTGTGTGTGAGAGAAAGAGAAAGGGAAGCTGTGTGAGAGAGAGTGAGAAGCTATGAGTGAGAGAGAGAGAGAAAGAGAAGTTGTGAGTGAGAGAGAGTGAAAGAGAAGCTGTGACTGAGAGAGAGAGAGAAAGGGAAGCTGTTAGTGTGAGAGAGAGTGAGAGAAAGATAATGTGAGTGTGTGTGAGAGAGAAAGAGAAGCTGTGAGTGAGAGAGAGAGAGAAAGGGAAGCTGTGAGTGAGAGAGAGAGTGAGAAGCTATAAGTGAGAGAGAAAGAGAAAGAGAAGCAGTGAGTGAGAGAGAGAGAGAAAGAGAAGCTGTGAGTGAGAGAGAGAGTGAGAAGCTGTGAGTGAGAGAGAGAGAAATCGAAGCAGTGAGTGAGAGACAGAGAGAGAAAGAGAAGCTGTGAGTGTGAGACAGAGTGAGAGAAAGAGATGCTGTGAGTGTGTGAGAGAAAGAAAGAGAAGCTGTGAGTGAGTAAGAGAGAAAGAGAAGCTGTGAATGAGGGAGAGAGAAAGAGTAGCTGTGAGTCAGAGAGAGAGAAAGAGAAGCTGTCAGTGTGAGAGAAAGTGAGAGAAAGAGAAGCTGTGAGTGTGAGGGAGAGTGAGAGAAAGAGATGCTGTGAGAGTGTGTGTGAGAGAAAGAGAAGCTGTGAGTGAGGGAGAGAGAGAGAATGGGAAGCTGTGAGTGAGAGAGAGAGTGAGAAGCTATGAATGAGAGAGAGAGAAAGAGAAGTTGTGAGTGAGAGAGAGAGAAGGAGAAGCTGTGAGTGAGAGAGTGAGAGAAAGAGTAGCTGTGAGTGAGAGAGAGAGAGAAAGTGAAGCTGTATGAGAGAGAGAGAGAACGAAAGAAAGTGCTGTGTGTGTGAGAGAGAGAAAGAGAAGCTGTGAGTGTGTGAGAGAGAGAAAGAGAAGCTGTGAGTGTGAGAGAGAGAAAGTGAAAGAGAAACTGTGAGTGAGAGAAAGAGAGAGAGAAAGGGAAGCTGTGAGTGTGTGTGAGAGAGAAAGAGAAGCTGTGAGTGAGAGTGAAAGGGAAGCTTTGAGTGAGAGAGAGAGTGAAAAGCTATGAGTGAGATAGAGAGAGAAAGAGAAGTTGTGAGTGAGAGAGAGAGAAAGAGAATTTGTGAGTGAGAAAGAGAGGGAGAAGCTGTGAGTGAGAGAGAGAGAAAGTGAAGCTGTGAGTGAGAGACGGAGGTAAAGAGAAGCTGTGAGTGAGAGAAAGAGACAAAGAGTAGGTGTGAGTGAGAGAGAGAGAGAGAAGCTGAGAGAGAGAGAGAGAGAGAAAGAGAAGCTGTGAGTGATAGAGAAAAAAAGAGAAGCTTTGAGTGAGAGAGAGGGAGAAAGAGAAGTTCTGAGTGTGAGAGAAAGTGAGAGAAAGAGAAGCTGTGAGTGTGAGAGAGAGTGAGAGAAAGAGATGCTGTTAGTGTGTGTGAGAGAGAAAGAGAAGCTGTGTGTGTGTGTGAGAGAGAAAGAGAAGCTGTGAGTGAGTGAGAGAGAGAGAGAAGCTGAGAGAGAGAGAGAGAGAAAGAGAAGCTGTGAGTGATAGAGAAAAAAGAGAAGCTTTGAGTGAGAGAGAGAGAAAGAGAAGTTGTGAGTGTGTGTGAGAGAGAAAGAGAAGCTGTGAGTGAGTGAGAGAGAGAAAGAGAATCTGTGAGTAGAGAGAGAGAGAAAGAGAAGCTGTGAGTGAGAGAGAGAGAAGAAGCTGTGAGTGAGATAGGGAGAGAGAAAGAGAATCTGTGAGTGAGAGAGAGAAAAAAAGAAGCTGTGAGTGTGAGAGAGAGTGAGAGAAAGAGATGCTGTGAGTGTGTGTGAGAGTGAAAGAGAAGCTGTGAGTGTTTGTGAGAGAGAAAGAGAAGCTGTGAGTGAGAGAGAGTGAAAGAGAAAGCGAATCAGTGAGTGAGAGACAGAGAGAGAAAGTGAAGCTGTGAGTGAGAGAAAGAGAAAAAGAGAAGCTGAGTGAGTGAGAGAGAGAGAAGCTGTAAGTGTGACAGAAAGTGAGAGAAAGAGAAGCTGTGAGTGTGAGACAGAGTGGGAGAAAGATATGCTGTGAGTGTGAGAGAGAGAAAGAGATGCTGTGATTGTGTGTGTGAGAGAGAAATAGAAGCTGTGAGAGTGAGAGTGAGAGAAAGTGAGAGAAAGAGATGCTGGGAGTGTGTGTGTGAGAGAGAGAAAGGGAAGCTGTGAGTGAGAGAGAGAGAGAAAGGGAAGCTTTGAGTGAGAGAGAGAGTGAGAAGCTATAAGTGTGAGAGAAAGAGAAAGAGAAGCAGTGAATGAGAGAGAGAGAGAAAGAGAAGCTGTGAGTGAGAGAGAGAGTGAGAAGCTGTGAGTGAGAGAGAGAGAAATCGAAGCAGTGAGTGAGAGACAGAGAGAGAAAGAGAAGCTGTGAGTGTGAGACAGAGTGAGAGAAAGAGATGCTGTGAGTGTGTGAGAGAAAGAAAGAGAAGCTGTGAGTGAGTAAGAGAGAAAGAGAAGCTGTGAATGAGGGAGAGAGAAAGAGTAGCTGTGAGTCAGAGAGAGAGAAAGAGAAGCTGTCAGTGTGAGAGAAAGTGAGAGAAAGAGAAGCTGTGACTGTGAGGGAGAGTGAGAGAAAGAGATGCTGTGAGTGTGTGTGAGAGAGAAAGAGAAGCTGTGAGTGAGGGAGAGAGAGAGAATGGGAAGCTGTGAGTGAGAGAGAGAGTGAGAAGCTATGAATGAGAGAGAGAGAAAGAGAAGTTGTGAGTGAGAGAGAGAGAAGGAGAAGCTGTGAGTGAGAGAGTGAGAGAAAGAGTAGCTGTGAGTGAGAGAGAGAGAGAGTGAAGCTGTATGAGAGAGAGAGAGAACAAAAGAAAGTGCTGTGTGTGTGAGAGAGAGAAAGAGAAGCTGTGAGTGTGTGAGAGAGAGAAAGAGAAGCTGTGAGTGTGAGAGAGAGAAAGAGAAAGAGAAGCTGTGAGTGAGAGAAAGAGAGAGAGAAAGGGAAGCTGTGAGTGTGAGATAGAGAGAGAGAAAGAGAAGCTGTGAGTGTGTGTGTGAGAGAGAAAGAGAAGCAGTGATTGAAAGAAAGAGAGAGAGAAAGAGAAGCTGTGAGTGAGGGAGAGAGAGATAAAGAGAAGCTGTGATTGAGAGAGAGAGAAAGAGAAGCTGTGAGTGAGAGGGAGAGAGAGAAAGAGAAGATGTGAGTGAGAGAGAGAGAGAAAGAGAAGATGTGTGTGTGAGAGAGAAAGAGAAGCTCTGAGTTTGAGAGAGAGAGAGAAAGAGAAGCTGTGAGTGAGAGAGAGAGAAAGAGATGCTGTGAGTGAGAGAGAGAGAGAGAAAGAGAAGCTGTGAGTGAGAGAGAGAGAGAGAAAGAGAACCTATGAGTGTGTGTGAGAGAGAAATTGAAGCTGTGAGTGAGAGAGAGCGAGAAAGAGAAGCTCTGAGTGAGTGAGAGAGAAAGAAAGAGAAGCTGTGAGTGAGAGAGAGAGAGAAAGAAAGAGACGCTGTGAGTGAGAGAGAGAAGCTGTTAGTGAGAGAGAGAGAGAGAAAGAGAAGCTGTGAGTGAGAGAGAGAGAGAGGAAGAGAAGCTGTGAGTGAGAGAGAGAGAGAGAAAGAGAAGGTGTGAGTGAGAGAGAGAGAGAGAAAGAGACGGTGTGAGTGAGTGAGAGAGAAAGAAAAGCTGTGAGTGAGAGAGAGAGAGAGAAGCTGTGAGTGAAAGAGAGAGAAAGAGAAGCTGTGAGTGAGAAAGAGAGAAAGAGAGAGAAGATGTGAGTGAGAGAGAGAGAGAAAGAGAAGCTGTGAGTGATGGAGAGAGAGAAAGAGAAGATGTGTGTGAGAGAAAGAGAGAGAGAGAGAAGCTGTGAGAGTGAGAGAGAGAGAGAGAAGCTGTGAGTGAGAGAGAGAGTGGGAGAGAAGCTGTGAGTGAGAGAGAGAGAAAGAGAAGCTTTGAGTGCGAGAGTGAGAGAAAGAGTAGCTGTGAGTGAGAGAGAGAGAGAGAAGCTGTGAGTGTGTGAGGAGAGAGAGAAGCTGTGTGTGTGAGAGAGAAAGAGAAGCTGTGAGTGAGAGAAAGAGAGAGAGAAAGGGAAGCTGTGAGTGAGAGAGAGAGAGAGAAAGAGAAGCTGTGAGTGACAGAGAGTGAGAGAAGCTGTGTGTGTGAGAGAGAGAAAGAGAAGCTGTGTGTGTGTTTGAGAGAGAAAGAGAAGATGTGAGTGAGTGAGAGAGACAGAGAAGCTGTGAGTGAGGGAGAGAAAAAATAGCAGCTGTGAGTGAGAGAGAGAGAGTAGCTTTGAGTTAGAGAGAGAGAAAGAGAATCTTTGAGTAGAGAGAGAGAGAAAGGGAAGCTGTGAGTGAGAGAGAGAGAGAAAGAGAAGCTGTGAGTGTGTGTGAGAGAGAGATAAAGAGAAGCTGTGAGTGTGAGAGAGAGAAAGAGAAGCTGTGAGTGAGAGGGAGAGAGAGAAAGAGAAGCTGTGAGAGAGAGAGAGAGAGGAAGAGAAGCTGTGAGTGAGAGAGAGAGAAAGAGAAGCTGTGAGTGAGTGAGAGAGAAAGAGAAGCTGTGAGAGAGAGAGAGAAGCTGTGAGTGAAAGAGAGAAAAAGAGAAGCTGTGAGTGAGAAAGAGAGAGAGAGAGAAGCTGTGAGTGAGAGAGAGAGAGAAAGAGAAGCTGTGAGTAACGGAGAGAGAGAAAGAGAAGATGTGAGTGTGAGAGAGAAGCTGTGAGTGAGAGAGAGAGAGAGAGAAAGAGAAGCTGTGAGTGAGAGAGAGAGTGGGAGAGAAGCTGTGAGTGATAGAGAGAAAGAGAAGCTTTGAGTGAGAGAGTGAGAGAAATAGTAGCTGTGAGTGAGAGAGGGAGAGAAAGAGAAGCTGTGAGTGTGTGTGAGAGAGAAAGAGAAGCTGTGAGTGTGTGAGAGAGAAAAAGCTGTGAGTGAGAGAAAGAGAGAGAGAAAGGGAAGCTGTGAGTGAGAGAGAGAGAGAGAATGAAAGAGAATCTGTGAGTAGAGAGAGAGAAAGGGAAGCTGTGAGTGAGAGAGAGAGAGAAAGAGAATCTGTGAGTGTGTGAGAGAGAGAGAGATAAAGAGAAGCTGTGAGTGAGTGAGAGAGAAAGAGAAGCTGTGAGTGAGAGGGAGAGAGATAAAGAGAAGATGTGAGTGAGAGAGAGAGAGAAAGAGAAGTTGTGTGTGTGAGAGAGAAAGAGAAGCTGTGAGTGTGAGAGAGAAAGAGAAGCTGTGAGTGTGAGAGAGAGAAAGAGAAGCTGTGAGTGAGAGAAAGAGAGAGAGAAAGAGAAGCTGTGAGTGAGAGACAGAGAGAAAGAGAAGCTGTGAGTGAGAGACAGAGAGAGAAAGAGAACCTATGAGTGTGTGTGAGAGAGAAATTGAAGCTGTGAGTGAGAGAGAGAGAGAAAGAGAAGTTCTGAGTGAGTGAGAGAGAAGGAAAGAGAAGTTGTGAGTGAGAGAGAGAGAGAGAAAGAGATGCTGTGAGTGAGAGAGAGAGAAGCTGTTAGTGAGAGAGAGAGAGAAAGAGAAGCTGTGAGTGAGAGAGAGAGAGGAAGAGAAGCTGTGAGTGAGAGAGAGAGAGAGAGAGAAAGAGAAGCTGCATGAGAGAGAGAAAGAAAGAAAGAAAGAAAGAAAGAAAGAAAGAAAGAAAGAAAGAGAAGCTGTGTGTGTGTGAGAGAGAGAAAGAGAACCTGTGAGTGATTGAGAGAGAGAGAAATTGAAGCTGTGAGTGAGAGAGAGTGATAAAGAGAAGCTGTGAGTGAGTGAGAGAGAAAGAGAAGCTGTGAGGGAGAGGGAGAGAGAAGGAGAAGATGTGAGTGAGAGAGAGAGAGAGAAAGAGAAGATGTGAGTGAGAGAGAGAGGGAAGGAGAAATTGTGAGTGAGAGAGTGAGAGAAAGAGTAGCTGTGAGTGAGAGAGAGAGAAAGAGAAGCTGTATGAGAGAGAGAGAACGAAAGAAAGAGCTGTGTGTGGAGAGAGAGAAAGAGAAGCTGTGAGTGTGTGTGAGAGAGAAAGAGAAGCTGTGAGTGAGAAAAAGAGAGAGAGAAAGAGAAGTTGTGTGTGAGAGTGAGAGAGAAGCTGTGAGTGAGAGAGAGAGAGAGAAAGAGAAGCTGTGTGAGAGAGAGAGAGAAAGAGAAGCTGTGAGTGAGAGAGAGAGAAAGAGAACCTGTGAGTGAGAGAGAGTAATTGAAGCTGTGAATGAGAGAGAGAGAGAAAGAAAGAGAAGTTCCGAGTGAGTGAGAGAGAAAGAGAAGCTGTGTGTGTGAGAGAGAGAGAAGTTGTAAGTGTGTGTGTGAGAGAGAAAGAAAAGCTGTGAGTGTGAGAGAAAGAGAAGCTGTGAGTGTGTGTGTGTGAGAGAGAGAGAGAAGCTGTGAGTTAGAGAGAGAGAGAGAAAGAGAAGTTGTGAGTGAGAGAGAGAAAGAGAAGCTGTGAGTGAGAGAATGAGAGAGAAAGAGAGTCTGTGAGTGAGGGAGAGAGAGAAAAAGAGAAGCTGTGAGTGAGTGAGAGAAAGTGAAGCTGTGTGAGAGAGAGAGAAAGAGAAGCTGAGATTGAGAGAGAGAGAAAGAATAGCTGTGAGTTAGAGAGAGAGAAAGAGAAGCTGTGAGTGAGTTAGAGAGAGAGAATGAGAAGCTGTGAGTGTGTGTGAGAGAGAGATAAAGAGAAGCTGTGAGTGTGAGAGAGAGAAAGAGAAGCTGTGAGTGAGAGGGAGAGAGAGAAAGAGAAGCTGTGAGAGAGAGAGAGAGAGGAAGAGAAGCTGTGAGTGAGAGAGAGAGAAAGAGAAGCTGTGAGTGAGTGAGAGAGAAAGAGAAGCTGTGAGAGAGAGAGAGAAGCTGTGAGTGAAAGAGAGAAAAAGAGAAGCTGTGAGTGAGAAAGAGAGAGAGAGAGAAGCTGTGAGTGAGAGAGAGAGAGAAAGAGAAGCTGTGAGTAACGGAGAGAGAGAAAGAGAAGATGTGAGTGTGAGAGAGAAGCTGTGAGTGAGAGAGAGAGAGAGAGAGAGAAAGAGAAGCTGTGAGTGAGAGAGAGAGTGGGAGAGAAGCTGTGAGTGATAGAGAGAAAGAGAAGCTTTGAGTGAGAGAGTGAGAGAAATAGTAGCTGTGAGTGAGAGAGGGAGAGAAAGAGAAGCTGTGAGTGTGTGTGAGAGAGAAAGAGAAGCTGTGAGTGTGTGAGAGAGAAAAAGCTGTGAGTGAGAGAAAGAGAGAGAGAAAGGGAAGCTGTGAGTGAGAGAGAGAGAGAGAATGAAAGAGAATCTGTGAGTAGAGAGAGAGAAAGGGAAGCTGTGAGTGAGAGAGAGAGAGAAAGAGAATCTGTGAGTGTGTGAGAGAGAGAGAGATAAAGAGAAGCTGTGAGTGAGTGAGAGAGAAAGAGAAGCTGTGAGTGAGAGGGAGAGAGATAAAGAGAAGATGTGAGTGAGAGAGAGAGAGAAAGAGAAGTTGTGTGTGTGAGAGAGAAAGAGAAGCTGTGAGTGTGAGAGAGAAAGAGAAGCTGTGAGTGTGAGAGAGAGAAAGAGAAGCTGTGAGTGAGAGAAAGAGAGAGAGAAAGAGAAGCTGTGAGTGAGAGACAGAGAGAAAGAGAAGCTGTGAGTGAGAGACAGAGAGAGAAAGAGAACCTATGAGTGTGTGTGAGAGAGAAATTGAAGCTGTGAGTGAGAGAGAGAGAGAAAGAGAAGTTCTGAGTGAGTGAGAGAGAAGGAAAGAGAAGTTGTGAGTGAGAGAGAGAGAGAGAAAGAGATGCTGTGAGTGAGAGAGAGAGAAGCTGTTAGTGAGAGAGAGAGAGAAAGAGAAGCTGTGAGTGAGAGAGAGAGAGGAAGAGAAGCTGTGAGTGAGAGAGAGAGAGAGAGAGAAAGAGAAGCTGCATGAGAGAGAGAAAGAAAGAAAGAAAGAAAGAAAGAAAGAAAGAAAGAAAGAGAAGCTGTGTGTGTGTGAGAGAGAGAAAGAGAACCTGTGAGTGATTGAGAGAGAGAGAAATTGAAGCTGTGAGTGAGAGAGAGTGATAAAGAGAAGCTGTGAGTGAGTGAGAGAGAAAGAGAAGCTGTGAGGGAGAGGGAGAGAGAAGGAGAAGATGTGAGTGAGAGAGAGAGAGAGAAAGAGAAGATGTGAGTGAGAGAGAGAGGGAAGGAGAAATTGTGAGTGAGAGAGTGAGAGAAAGAGTAGCTGTGAGTGAGAGAGAGAGAAAGAGAAGCTGTATGAGAGAGAGAGAACGAAAGAAAGAGCTGTGTGTGGAGAGAGAGAAAGAGAAGCTGTGAGTGTGTGTGAGAGAGAAAGAGAAGCTGTGAGTGAGAAAAAGAGAGAGAGAAAGAGAAGTTGTGTGTGAGAGTGAGAGAGAAGCTGTGAGTGAGAGAGAGAGAGAGAAAGAGAAGCTGTGTGAGAGAGAGAGAGAAAGAGAAGCTGTGAGTGAGAGAGAGAGAAAGAGAACCTGTGAGTGAGAGAGAGTAATTGAAGCTGTGAATGAGAGAGAGAGAGAAAGAAAGAGAAGTTCCGAGTGAGTGAGAGAGAAAGAGAAGCTGTGTGTGTGAGAGAGAGAGAAGTTGTAAGTGTGTGTGTGAGAGAGAAAGAAAAGCTGTGAGTGTGAGAGAAAGAGAAGCTGTGAGTGTGTGTGTGTGAGAGAGAGAGAGAAGCTGTGAGTTAGAGAGAGAGAGAGAAAGAGAAGTTGTGAGTGAGAGAGAGAAAGAGAAGCTGTGAGTGAGAGAATGAGAGAGAAAGAGAGTCTGTGAGTGAGGGAGAGAGAGAAAAAGAGAAGCTGTGAGTGAGTGAGAGAAAGTGAAGCTGTGTGAGAGAGAGAGAAAGAGAAGCTGAGATTGAGAGAGAGAGAAAGAATAGCTGTGAGTTAGAGAGAGAGAAAGAGAAGCTGTGAGTGAGTTAGAGAGAGAGAATGAGAAGCTGTGAGGGAGAGAGATAGGAGAGAGAGAATCTGTGAGGGAGAGAGAGAGAGAAAGAGAAGATGTGAGTGAGAGAGTGAGTAAGAGAATCTGTGAGTGAGAGAGAGAGAGAAAGAATCTGTGAGTGAGAGAGAGAAAGAGAAGCTGAGAGTCAGAGAGAGAGAGAGAAGCTGTGAGTGAGAGGGAGAGAAAGAGAAGCTGTGAGTGTGAGAAAAAGAGAGAGAGAGAAGCTGTGAGTGAAAGAGAGAGAAAGAGAAGCTGTGAGTGAGAAAGAGAGAGAGAAAGAGAAGCTGTGAGTGAGAGAGAGAGAGAAAGAGAAGCTGTGAGTGAGAGGGAGATAGAGAAAGAGAATATGTGAGAGAGAGAGAAAGAGAAGATGTGAGTGTGTGTGAGAGAGAGAGAAGCTGTGTGTGAGA
Source organism: Bradypodion ventrale (assembly GCA_035047345.1). NCBI lineage: Eukaryota > Metazoa > Chordata > Lepidosauria > Squamata > Chamaeleonidae > Bradypodion > Bradypodion ventrale. The sequence continues at coordinate 112,889,823 of JAWDJE010000005.1, read as the reverse complement.
GAAAGAGAGAGAGAAAGAGAAGCTGTGAGTGAGAGAGAGAGAGAAAGAGAAGCTGTGAGGGAGAGGGAGAGAGAAGGAGAAGATGTGAGTGAGAGAGAGAGAGAGAAAGAGAAGATGTGAGTGAGAGAGAGAGGGAAGGAGAAGTTGTGAGTGAGAGAGTGAGAGAAAGAGTAGCTGTGAGTGAGAGAGAGAGAAAGAGAAGCTGTATGAGAGAGAGAGAGAACGAAAGAAAGAGCTGTTTGTGGAGAGAGAGAAAGAGAAGCTGTGAGTGTGTGTGAGAGAGAAAGAGAAGCTGAGTGAGAAAAAGAGAGAGAGAAAGAGAAGTTGTGTGTGTGTGAGAGAGAGAGAAGCTCTGAGTGAGAGAGAGAGAGAGAAAGAGAAGCTGTGAGAGAGAGAGAGAGAAAGAGAAGCTGTGAGTGAGAGAGAGAGAAAGAGAACCTGTGAGTGAGAGAGAGTAATTGAAGCTGTGAGTGAGAGAGAGAGAGAAAGAAAGAGAAGCTCTGAGTGAGTGAGAGAGAATGAGAAGCTGTGTGTGTGTGAGAGAGAGACAAGTTGTAAGTGTGTGTGTGAGAGAGAAAGAAAAGCTGTGAGTGTGAGAGAAAGAGAAGCTGTGTGTGTGTGTGTGTGTGTGTGTGAGAGAGAGAGAAGCTGTGAGTTAGAGAGAGAGAGAGAAAGAGAAGTTGTGAGTGAGAGAGAGAAAGAGAAGCTGTGAGTGAGAGAGTGAGAGAGAAAGAGAGTCTGTGAGTGAGTGAGAGAGAGAAAAAGAGAAGCTGTGAGTGAGTGAGAGAAAGTGAAGCTGTGTGAGAGAGAGAGAAAGAGAAGCTGAGATTGAGAGAGAGAGGAAGAGAAGCTGTGAGTTAGAGAGAGAGAAAGAGAAGCTGTGAGTGAGTTAGAGAGAGAGAATGAGAAGCTGTGAGGGAGAGAGATAGGAGAGATAGAATCTGTGAGGGAGAGAGAGAGAGAAAGAGAAGATGTGAGTGAGAGAGTGAGTAAGAGAATCTGTGAGTGAGAGAGAGAGAGAAAGAATCTGTGAGTGAGAGAGAGAAAGAGAAGCTGAGAGTCAGAGAGAGAGAGAAGATGTGAGTGAGAGAGAGAGAAAGAGAAGCTGTGAGTGTGAGAAAAAGAGAGAGAGAGAAGCTGTGAGTGAAAGAGAGAGAAAGAGAAGCTGTGAGTGAGAAAGAGAGAGAGAAAGAGAAGCTGTGAGTGAGAGAGAGAGAAAGAGAAGCTGTGAGTGAGAGGGAGATAGAGAAAGAGAATATGTGAGAGAGAGAGAGAAAGAGAAGATGTGAGTGTGTGTGAGAGAGAAAGAGAAGCTGTGAGTGAGGGAGAGAGAGAGAATGGGAAGCTGTGAGTGAGAGAGAGAGTGAGAAGCTATGAATGAGAGAGAGAGAAAGAGAAGTTGTGAGTGAGAGAGAGAGAAAGAGAAGCTGTGAGTGAGGGAGAGAGAGATAAAGAGAAGCTGTGATTGAGAGAGAGAGAAAAAGAAGCTGTGAGTGAGAGGGAGAGAGAGAAAGAGAAGATGTGAGTGAGAGAGAGAGAGAAAGAGAAGATGTGTGTGTGAGAGAGAAAGAGAAGCTCTGAGTTTGAGAGAGAGAGAGAAAGAGAAGCTGTGAGTGAGAGAGAGAGAAAGAGATGCTGTGAGTGAGAGAGAGAGAGAGAAAGAGAAGCTGTGAGTGAGAGAGAGAGAGAGAAAGAGAACCTATGAGTGTGTGTGAGAGAGAAATTGAAGCTGTGAGTGAGAGAGAGCGAGAAAGAGAAGCTCTGAGTGAGTGAGAGAGAAAGAAAGAGAAGCTGTGAGTGAGAGAGAGAGAGAGAGAAAGAGACGCTGTGAGTGAGAGAGAGAAGCTGTTAGTGAGAGAGAGAGAGAAAGAGAAGCTGTGAGTGAGAGAGAGAGAGAGGAAGAGAAGCTGTGAGTGAGAGAGAGAGAGACAAAGAGAAGGTGTGAGTGAGTGAGAGAGAAAGAAAAGCTGTGAGTGAGAGAGAGAGAGAGAAGCTGTGAGTGAAAGAGAGAGAAAGAGAAGCTGTGAGTGAGAAAGAGAGAAAGAGAGAGAAGATGTGAGTGAGAGAGAGAGAGAAAGAGAAGCTGTGAGTGATGGAGAGAGAGAAAGAGAAGATGTGTGTGAGAGAAAGAGAGAGAGAGAGAAGCTGTGAGAGTGAGAGAGAGAGAGAGAAGCTGTGAGTGAGAGAGAGAGTGGGAGAGAAGCTGTGAGTGAGAGAGAGAGAAAGAGAAGCTTTGAGTGCGAGAGTGAGAGAAAGAGTAGCTGTGAGTGAGAGAGAGAGAGAGAAGCTGTGAGTGTGTGAGGAGAGAGAGAGAAGCTGTGTGTGTGAGAGAGAAAGAGAAGCTGTGAGTGAGAGAAAGAGAGAGAGAAAGGGAAGCTGTGAGTGAGAGAGAGAGAGAGAAAGAGAAGCTGTGAGTGACAGAGAGTGAGAGAAGCTGTGTGTGTGAGAGAGAGAAAGAGAAGCTGTGTGTGTGTTTGAGAGAGAAAGAGAAGATGTGAGTGAGTGAGAGAGACAGAGAAGCTGTGAGTGAGGGAGAGAAAAAAATAGCAGCTGTGAGTGAGAGAGAGAGAGTAGCTTTGAGTTAGAGAGAGAGAAAGAGAATCTTTGAGTAGAGAGAGAGAGAAAGGGAAGCTGTGAGTGAGAGAGAGAGAGAAAGAGAAGCTGTGAGTGTGTGTGAGAGAGAGATAAAGAGAAGCTGTGAGTGTGAGAGAGAGAAAGAGAAGCTGTGAGTGAGAGGGAGAGAGAGAAAGAGAAGCTGTGAGAGAGAGAGAGAGAGGAAGAGAAGCTGTGAGTGAGAGAGAGAGAAAGAGAAGCTGTGAGTGAGTGAGAGAGAAAGAGAAGCTGTGAGAGAGAGAGAGAGAAGCTGTGAGTGAAAGAGAGAAAAAGAGAAGCTGTGAGTGAGAAAGAGAGAGAGAGAGAAGCTGTGAGTGAGAGAGAGAGAGAAAGAGAAGCTGTGAGTAACGGAGAGAGAGAAAGAGAAGATGTGAGTGAGAGAGAGAAGCTGTGAGTGAGAGAGAGAGAGAGAGAAAGAGAAGCTGTGAGTGAGAGAGAGAGTGGGAGAGAAGCTGTGAGTGAGAGAGAGAGAAAGAGAAGCTTTGAGTGAGAGAGTGAGAGAAATAGTAGCTGTGAGTGAGAGAGGGAGAGAAAGAGAAGCTGTGAGTGTGTGTGAGAGAGAAAGAGAAGCTGTGAGTGTGTGAGAGAGAAAAAGCTGTGAGTGAGAGAAAGAGAGAGAAAAAGGGAAGCTGTGAGTGAGAGAGAGAGAGAGAATGAAAGAGAATCTGTGAGTAGAGAGAGAGAAAGGGAAGCTGTGAGTGAGAGAGAGAGAGAGAAAGAGAATCTGTGAGTGTGTGAGAGAGAGAGAGATAAAGAGAAGCTGTGAGTGAGTGAGAGAGAAAGAGAAGCTGTGAGTGAGAGGGAGAGAGATAAAGAGAAGATGTGAGTGAGAGAGAGAGAGAAAGAGAAGTTGTGTGTGTGTGAGAGAAAGAGAAGCTGTGAGTGTGAGAGAGAAAGAGAAGCTGTGAGTGTGAGAGAGAGAAAGAGAAGCTGTGAGTGAGAGAAAGAGAGAGAGAAAGAGAAGCTGTGAGTGAGAGACAGAGAGAAAGAGAAGCTGTGAGTGAGAGACAGAGAGAGAAAGAGAACCTATGAGTGTGTGTGAGAGAGAAATTGAAGCTGTGAGTGAGAGAGAGAGAGAAAGAGAAGTTCTGAGTGAGTGAGAGAGAAGGAAAGAGAAGGTGTGAGTGAGAGAGAGAGAGAGAAAGAGACGCTGTGAGTGAGAGAGAGAGAAGCTGTTAGTGAGAGAGAGAGAGAAAGAGAAGCTGTGAGTGAGAGAGAGAGAGGAAGAGAAGCTGTGAGTGAGAGAGAGAGAGAGAGAGAAAGAGAAGCTGCATGAGAGAGAGAGAGAAAGAAAGAAAGAAAGAAAGAAAGAAAGAGAAGCTGTGTGTGTGTGTGAGAGAGAAAGAGAACCTGTGAGTGATTGAGAGAGAGAGAAATTGAAGCTGTGAGTGAGAGAGAGTGATAAAGAGAAGCTGTGAGTGAGTGAGAGAGAAAGAGAAGCTGTGAGGGAGAGGGAGAGAGAAGGAGAAGATGTGAGTGAGAGAGAGAGAGAGAAAGAGAAGATGTGAGTGAGAGAGAGAGGGAAGGAGAAATTGTGAGTGAGAGAGTGAGAGAAAGAGTAGCTGTGAGTGAGAGAGAGAGAAAGAGAAGCTGTATGAGAGAGAGAGAGAACGAAAGAAAGAGCTGTGTGTGGAGAGAGAGAAAGAGAAGCTGTGAGTGTGTGTGAGAGAGAAAGAGAAGCTGTGAGTGAGAAAAAGAGAGAGAGAAAGAGAAGTTGTGTGTGAGAGTGAGAGAGAAGCTGTGAGTGAGAGAGAGAGAGAGAAAGAGAAGCTGTGTGTGTGAGAGAGAGAGACAAGTTGTAAGTGTGTGTGTGAGAGAGAAAGAAAAGCTGTGAGTGTGAGAGAAAGAGAAGCTGTGAGTGTGTGTGTGTGTGAGAGAGAGAGAAGCTGTGAGTTAGAGAGAGAGAGAGAAAGAGAAGTTGTGAGTGAGAGAGAGAAAGAGAAGCTGTGAGTGAGAGAATGAGAGAGAAAGAGAGTCTGTGAGTGAGGGAGAGAGAGAAAAAGAGAAGCTGTGAGTGAGTGAGAGAAAGTGAAGCTGTGTGAGAGAGAGAGAAAGAGAAGCTGAGATTGAGAGAGAGAGAAAGAGAAGCTGTGAGTTAGAGAGAGAGAAAGAGAAGCTGTGAGTGAGTTAGAGAGAGAGAATGAGAAGCTGTGAGGGAGAGAGATAGGAGAGAGAGAATCTGTGAGGGAGAGAGAGAGAGAAAGAGAAGATGTGAGTGAGAGAGTGAGTAAGAGAATCTGTGAGTGAGAGAGAGAGAGAAAGAATCTGTGAGTGAGAGAGAGAAAGAGAAGCTGAGAGTCAGAGAGAGAGAGAAGCTGTGAGTGAGAGGGAGAGAAAGAGAAGCTGTGAGTGTGAGAAAAAGAGAGAGAGAGAAGCTGTGAGTGAGAGGGAGATAGAGAAAGAGAATATGTGAGAGAGAGAGAGAAAGAGAAGATGTGAGTGTGTGTGAGAGAGAGAGAAGCTGTGTGTGAGAGAAAGAGAGAGAGAAAGAGAAGCTGTGAGTGAGAGAGAGAGAAAGAGAAGCTGTGAGGGAGAGGGAGAGAGAAGGAGAAGATGTGAGTGAGAGAGAGAGAGAAAAAGAGAAGATGTGAGTGAGAGAGAGAGGGAAGGAGAAGTTGTGAGTGAGAGAGTGAGAGAAAGAGTAGCTGTGAGTGAGAGAGAGAGAAAGAGAAGCTGTATGAGAGAGAGAGAGAACGAAAGAAAGAGCTGTGTGTGGAGAGAGAGAAAGAGAAGCTGTGAGTGTGTGAGAGAGAGAAAGAGAAGCTGTGAGTGAGAAAAAGAGAGAGAGAAAGAGAAGTTGTGTGTGTGAGAGAGAGAGAGAAGCTGTGAGTGAGAGAGAGAGAGAGAAAGAGAAGCTGTGAGAGAGAGAGAGAGAAAGAGAAGCTGTGAGTGAGAGAGAGAGAAAGAGAACCTGTGAGTGAGAGAGAGTAATTGAAGCTGTGAGTGAGAGAGAGAGAGAAAGAAAGAGAAGCTCTGAGTGAGTGAGAGAGAATGAGAAGCTGTGTGTGTGTGTGAGAGAGACAAGTTGTAAGTGTGTGTGTGAGAGAGAAAGAAAAGCTGTGAGTGTGAGAGAAAGAGAAGCTGTGAGTGTGTGTGTGTGAGAGAGAGAGAGAAGCTGTGAGTTAGAGAGAGAGAGAGAAAGAGAAGTTGTGAGTGAGAGAGAGAAAGAGAAGCTGTGAGTGAGAGAGTGAGAGAGAAAGAGAGTCTGTGAGTGAGAGAGAGAGAGAAAAAGAGAAGCTGTGAGTGAGTGAGAGAAAGTGAAGCTGTGTGAGAGAGAGAGAAAGAGAAGCTGAGATTGAGAGAGAGAGGAAGAGAAGCTGTGAGTTAGAGAGAGAGAAAGAGAAGCTGTGAGTGAGTTAGAGAGAGAGAATGAGAAGCTGTGAGGGAGAGAGATAGGAGAGATAGAATCTGTGAGGGAGAGAGAGAGAGAAAGAGAAGATGTGAGTGAGAGAGTGAGTAAGAGAATCTGTGAGTGAGAGAGAGAGAGAAAGAATCTGTGAGTGAGAGAGAGAAAGAGAAGCTGAGAGTCAGAGAGAGAGAGAGAAGATGTGAGTGAGAGAGAGAGAAAGAGAAGCTGTGAGTGTGAGAAAAAGAGAGAGAGAGAAGCTGTGAGTGAGAGAGAGAGAGAAAGAGAAGCTGTGAGTGAGAGGGAGATAGAGAAAGAGAATATGTGAGAGAGAGAGAGAAAGAGAAGATGTGAGTGTGTGTGTGTGAGAGAGAAGCTGTGTGTGAGAGAAAGAGAGAGAGAAAGAGAAGCTGTGAGTGAGAGAGAGAGAGAAAGAAAGAGAAGCTGTGAGTGAGTGAGAGAGAGAGAGAAGCTGTGAGTGAGAGAGAGAGAGAGAAAGAGAAGCTGTGTGAGAGAGAGAGAGAGAACCTGTGAGAGAGAGAGAGAGAGAGAGAAAGAACAGCTCTGAGTGAGTGAGAGAGAAAGAAAGAGAAGCTGTGTGTGAGAGAGAGAGAAAGAAAGAGAAGCTGCAAGAGAGAGAGAGAAAGATACGTTGTAAGTGTGTTTGTGAGAGAGAAAGAGAAGCAGTGAGTGTGAGAGAAAGAGAAGCCGTGAGTGTGAGAGAGAGTGAGAGAGAGAGAAGCTGTGAGTTAGAGAGAGAGAGAAGTTGTGAATGAGAGAGAGAGAGAGAGAAGCTGTGAGTGAGAGAGAGAGATAAAGAGAAGCTGTGAGTGAGAGAGAGAGAAAGAGATGCTGTGAGTGAGAGAGAGAGAAGCTATGATTGAAAGAGAGAGAAAGAGAAGCTGTGAGTGAGAAAAGAGAGAGAAAGAGAAGCTGTGAGTGAGAGAAAGAGAGAAGCCATGAGTGAGTGAGAGAGAGAGAATCAGTGAGTGAGAGAGAGAAGCTTTAAGTGAGAGAGAGAGAGAATGTGAAGCTGTGAGTGAGAGAGAGAGAAGCTGTGAGTGAGACAGAGAGAAAGAGAAGCTGTATGTGTGTGAGAGAGTGAAAGAGATGCTGTGAGTGTGAGAGATAGTGAGAGAAAGAGAAGCTGTGAGTGTGAGACAGAGTGAGAGAAAGAGATGCTGTGAGTGTGTGTGTGAGAGAGAAAGAGAAGCTGTGAGTGTGAGACAGAGTGAGAGAAAGAGATGCTGTGAGTGTGTGTGTGAGAGAGAAAGAGAAGCTGTGAGTGAGAGAGAGAGAGAGAGAGAAAGAGAAGCTGTGAGTGAGAGAATGAGTGTGAAGCTATGAGTGAGAGAGAGAGAGAAAGAGTAGTGTTAGTGAGAGAGAGAGAGAAGCTGTGAGTGAGAGAGAGAGAGAAAGGGAAGCTGTGAGTGTGAGAGAGAGAGAGACAGAGAAGCTGTGAGTGAGAGATAGATAAAAAGAGCAGCTGTGTGAGAGAGAGAGAGAAGCTGTGAGTGAGAGAGAGAGAGAAAGAGAATCTGTGAGTGACAGAGAGTGAGAGAAGCTGTGTGTGTGTGAGAGAGAAAGAGAAGCTGTATGTGTGTTTGAGAGAGAAAGAGAAGATGTGAGTGAGTGAGAGAGACAGAGAAGCTGTGAGTGAGGGAGAGAAAAAAATAGCAGCTGTGAGTGAGAGAGAGAGAGAAGCTTTGAGTTAGAGAGAAAGAGAATCTTTGAGTAGAGAGAGAGAGAAAGGGAAGCTGTGAGTGAGAGAGAGAGAGAGAAAGAGAAGCTATGAGTGTGTGTGAGAGAGAGATAAAGAGAAGCTGTGAGTGTGAGAGAGAGAAAGAGAAGCTGTGAGTGAGAGGGAGAGAGAGAAAGAGAAGCTGTGAGTGAGAGAGAGAGAGGAAGAGAAGCTGTGAGAGAGAGAGAGAGAAAGAGAAGCTGTGAGTGAGTGAGAGAGAAAGAGAAGCTGTGAGAGAGAGAGAGAGAAGCTGTGAGTGAAAGAGAGAGAAAGAGAAGCTGTGAGTGAGAAAGAGAGAGAGAGAGAAGCTGTGAGTGAGAGATAGAGAGAAAGAGAAGCTGTGAGTGACGGAGAGAGAGAAAGAGAAGATGTGAGTGAGAGAGAGAGAAGCTGTGAGTGAGAGAGAGAGAGAGAGAAAGAGAAGCTGTGAGTGAGAGAGAGAGTGGGAGAGAAGCTGTGAGTGAGAGAGAGAGAAAGAGAAGCTTTGAGTGAGAGAGTGAGAGAAATAGTAGCTGTGAGTGAGAGAGGGAGAGAAAGAGAAGCTGTGAGTGTGTGTGAGAGAGAAAGAGAAGCTGTGAGTGTGTGAGAGAGAAAGAGAAGCTGTGAGTGAGAGAAAGAGAGAGAGAAAGGGAAGCTGTGAGTGAGAGAGAGAGAGAGAATGAAAGAGAATCTGTGAGTAGAGAGAGAGAGAAAGGGAAGTTGTGAGTGAGAGAGAGAGAGAGAAAGAGAAGCTGTGAGTGAGTGAGAGAGAAAGAGAAGCTGTGAGTGAGAGGGAGAGAGATAAAGAGAAGATATGAGTGAGAGAGAGAGAGAAAGAGAAGTTGTGTGTGAGAGAGAGAAAGAGAAGCTGTGAGTGTGAGAGAGAAAGAGAAGCTGTGAGTGTGAGAGAGAGAAAGAGAAGCTGTGAGTGAGAGAAAGAGAGAGAGAAAGAGAAGCTGTGAGTGAGAGACAGAGAGAGAAAGAGAAGCTGTGAGTGAGAGACAGAGAGAGAAAGAGAACCTATGAGTGTGTGAGAGAGAGAAATTGAAGCTGTGAGTGAGAGAGAGAGAGAAAGAGAAGCTCTGAGTGAGTGAGAGAGAAGGAAAGCGATGCTGTGAGTGAGAGAGAGAGAGAGAAAGAAAGAGACGCTGTGAGTGAGAGAGAGAGAAGCTGTTAGTGAGAGAGAGAGAGAAAGAGAAGCTGTGAGTAAGAGAGAGAGGAAGAGAAGCTGTGAGTGAGAGAGAGAGAGAGAAAGAGAAGCTGCATGAGAGAGAGAGAGAAAGAAAGAAAGAAAGAAAGAAAGAGAAGCTGTGTGTGTGTGTGAGAGAGAAAGAGAACCTGTGAGTGATTGAGAGAGAGAGAAATTGAAGCTGTGAGTGAGAGAGAGAGAGATAAAGAGAAGCTGTGAGTGAGTGAGAGAGAAAGAGAAGCTGTGAGGGAGAGGGAGAGAGAAGGAGAAGATGTGAGTGAGAGAGAGAGAGAAAGAGAAGATGTGAGTGAGAGAGAGAGGGAAGGAGAAGTTGTGAGTGAGAGAGTGAGAGAAAGAGTAGCTGTGAGTGAGAGAGAGTGAAAGAGAAGCTGTATGAGAGAGAGAGAGAACGAAAGAAAGAGCTGTGTATGGAGAGAGAGAAAGAGAAGCTGTGAGCGTGTGTGAGAGAGAAAGAGAAGCTGTGAGTGAGAAAAAGAGAGAGAGAAAGAGAAGTTGTGAGTGAGAGAGAGAGAGAGAGAAGCAGTGAGTGAGAGAGAGAGAGAAAGAGAAGCTGTGAGAGAGAGAGAGAAAGAGAAGCTGTGAGTGAGAGAGAGAAAGAGAACCTGTGAGAGAGAGAGAAATTGAAGCTGTGAGTGAGAGAGAGAAAGAAAGAGAAGCTCCGAGTGAGTGAGAGAGAAAGAGAAGCTGTGTGTGTGTGAGAGAGAGACAAGTTGTAAGTGTGTGTGTGAGAGAGAGAAAGAAAAGCTGTGAGTGTGAGAGAAAGAGAAACTGTGAGTGTGTGAGAGAGAGAGAGAGAGAAGCTGTGAGTTAGAGAGAGAGAGAAAGAGTTGTGAGTGAGAGAGAGAAAGAGAAGCTGTGAGTGAGAGAGTGAGAGAGAAAGAGAGTCTGTGAGTGAGAGAGAGAGAGAAAAAGAGAAGCTGTGAGTGAGTGAGAGAAAGTGAAGCTGTGTGTGTGAGAGAGAAAGAGAAGCTGAGATTGAGAGAGAGAAAGAGAAGCTGTGAGTTAGAGAGAGAGAAAGAGAAGCTGTGAGGGAGAGAGATAGGAGAGAGAGAATCTGTGAGGGAGAGAGAGAGAGAAAGAGAAGATGTGAGTGAGAGAAGATGTGAGTGAGAGAGTGAGTAAGAGAATCTGTGAGTGAGAGAGAGAGAGAAAGAATCTGTGTGTGAGAGAGAGAAGCTGTGTGTGGTTGAGAGAGAGAGAAGCTGTGAGTGAGAGAGAGAAAAAGAGAAAAGGAGAAGCTGTGAGTGAGAGAGAGAGAGAGAAGCTTTTGCATGTGAGAGAAAGTGAGAGAAAGTGAGAGAAAGAGAAGCTGTGAGTGTGAGAGAGAATGAGAGAAAGAGATGCTGTGAGTATGTGTGAGAGAGAAGATGTGAGTGTGTGTGTGAGAGAGAGAAGCTGTGTGTGAGAGAAAGAGAGAGAGAAAGAGAAGCTGTGAGTGAGAGAGAGAGAGAGAAAGAGAAGCTGCAAGAGAGAGAGAGAAAGATACGCTGTAAGTGTGTGTGTGAGAGAGAAAGAGAAGCAGTGAGTGTGAGAGAAAGAGAAGCCGTGAGTGTGAGAGAGAGTGAGAGAGAAGCTGTGAGTTAGAGAGAGAGAGAAGTTGTGAATGAGAGAGAGAGAGAAGCTATGATTGAAAGAGAGAGAAAGAGAAGCTGTGAGTGAGAAAAAACAGAGAAAGAGAAGCTGTGAGTGAGAGAAAGAGAGAAGCCATGAGTGAGTGAGAGAGAGAGAATCAGTGAGTGAGAGAGAGAAGCTTTAAGTGAGTGAGAGAGAGAGAATGTGAAGCTGTGAGTGAGAGAGAGAGAAGCTGTGAGTGAGACAGAGAGAAAGAGAAGCTGTATGTGTGTGAGAGAGTGAAAGAGATGCTGTGAGTGTGAGAGATAGTGAGAGAAAGAGAAGCTGTGAGTGTGAGACAGAGTGAGAGAAAGAGATGCTGTGAGTGTGTGTGTGAGAGAGAAAGAGAAGCTGTGAGTGTGAGACAGAGTGAGAGAAAGAGATGCTGTGAGTGTGTGTGTGAGAGAGAAAGAGAAGCTGTGAGTGAGAGAGAGAGAGAGAAAGAGAAGCTGTGAGTGAGAGAATGAGTGTGAAGCTATGAGTGAGAGAGAGAGAGAAAGAGTAGTGTTAGTGAGAGAGAGAGAGAAGCTGTGAGTGAGAGAGAGAGAGAAAGGGAAGCTGTGAGTGTGAGAGAGAGAGAGAGACAGAGAAGCTGTGAGTGAGAGAGAGAAAGAGAATTTGTGAGTGTGTGAGAGAGAAGCAGTGAGAGAGAAAGAGAAGCTGTGAGTGAGAGAAAGAGAGAAGCCATGAGTGTTTGTGAGAGAGAAAGAGAAGTTGTGAGTGAGAGAGAGAGAGAGAAAGGGAAGCTGTGAGTGAGAGAGAGAGTGGAAAGCTATGAGTGAGAGAGAGAGAGAGAGAAGATGTGAGTGAGAGAGAGAGAGAAAGAGAAGCTGTGAGTGAGAGAGAGAGTGAGAAGCTGTGAGTGAGAGAGAGAGAGAAAGCGAAGCAGTGAGTGAGAGACAGAGAGAAAGTGAAGCTGTGAGTGAGAGAGAGAAAAAAAAGATGCTGTGTGTGTGTGAGAGAGAGAAAGAGAAGCTGTGAGTGAGGGAGAGAGAGAAAGGGAAGCTGTGAGTGAGAGAGAGTGAGAAGCTATGAGTGAGAGAAAGAGAAAGAGAAGTTGTGAGTGAGAGAGAGAGAAAGAGAAGCTGTGAGTGAGAGAGAGAGAGAAGCAGTGAGAGAGAGAGAAAGAGAAGCTGTGTGAGAGAGAAAGAGAGAAGCTGTGAGTGAGTGAGATAGAGAGAGAATCAGTGAGTGAGAGAGAGAGAAGCTTTAAGTGAGAGAGAGAGAGAGAATGTGAAGTTGTGAGTGAGAGAGAGAGAAGCTGTGAGTGAGACAGAGAGAGAGAAAGAAATGCTGTGAGTATGTGTGTGAGAGAGAAATATAAGCTGTGAGTGAGAGAGAGAGAGAGAAAGAGAAGCTGTGAGTGAGAGAGTGAGTGTGAAGCTATGAGTGAGAGAGAGAGAAAGAGCAGTGTTAGTGAGAGAGAGAGAGAGAGAAGCTGTGAGTGAGAGAGAGAGAGTAAGGGAAGCTGTGAGTGAGTGAGAGAGAGACAGAGAAGCTGTGCGTGAGAGAGAGAGAAAAAGAGCAGCTGTGAGAGAGACAGAGAAGCTGTGAATGAGAGAGAGAGAGAGAGAGAGAGAAAGAGAATCTGTGAGTAGAGAGAGAGAGAAAGAGAAGTGAGTGAGAGAGAGAGAAAGAGAAGCTGTGAGTGAGAGAGAGAGAGAGAAGCAGTGAGAGAGAGAGAAAGAGAAGCTGTGAGTGAGAGAAAGAGAGAAGCCGTGAGTGTTTGTGAGAGAGAAAGAGAAGCTGTGAGTGAGAGAGAGAGAGAAAGGGAAGCTGTGAGTGAGAGAGAGAGTGAGAAGCTATGAGTGAGTGAGAGAGAGAGAAGGAGAAGCTGTGAGTGAGAGAGAGAGAGAAAGCGAAGCAGTGAGTGAGAGACAGAGAGAGAAAGTGAAGCTGTGAGTGAGAGAGAGAGAAAAAAAGAGAAGCTGTGAGTGAGAGAGAGAGAGAGAGAATCTGTGAGAGTGAGAGAAAGTGAGAGAAAGAGAAGCTGGGAGTGAGAGAGAGAGAGAGAAAAAGAAGCTGTATGAGAGAGAAAGGACGAAATAAAGATCTGTGTGTGTGTGAGAGAGAAAGAGAAGCTGTGAGTGTGTGTGAGAGAGAAAGAGAAGCTGTGAGTGTGTGAGAAAGAGAAAGTTAAGCTGTGAGTGAGAGAAAGAGCGAGAGAAAGAGAAGCTGTGAGCGAGAGAGAGAGAGAGAAATTGAAGCTGTGAGTGAGAGAGAGAGAGAAAGAGAAGCTCGGAGTGAGTGAGAGAGAAAGAAAGAGAAGCTCGGAGTGAGTGAGAGAGAAAGAAAGAGAAGCTGTGAGTTAGAGAAAGACAGGAAGAAAGAGATGCTGTGAGTGAGAGAGATTGAATCTGTGAGTGAGAGAGAGAGAGAGGAAGAGAAGCTGTGAGTGAGAGAGAGAGAAGGAAAGAGAAGCTTTGAGTGAGAGAGTGAGAGAAAGAGTAGCTGTGAGTGTGTGAGAGAGAGAAAGAGAAGCTGCATGAGACTGAAAGAAAGAAAGAAAGAAAGAAAGAGAAGCTGTGTGTGTGAGAGAGAAAGAGAAGCTGTGAGTGGGTGTGGGAAAGAAAGAGAAGCTGTGAGTGAGAGAAAAAGAAAGAGAAGCTGTGAGTGAGAGAGAGAGAGAAAGAGAAGCTGTGAGTGAGAGTAAAAGAGAGAGAAAGAGAAGCTGTGAGTGAGAGAGAGAGAAAGAGAAGCTGTGAGTGAGAGAGTGAGAGAAAGAGTAGCTGTGAGTGAGAGACAGAGAGAGAAAAAGAAGCTGTATGAGAGAGAGAATGAAAGAAAGAGCTGTGTGTGTGTGAGAGAGAAAGAGAAGCTGTGAGTGTGTGTGTGAGAGAAAGAGAAGCTGTGAGTGTGTGTGAGAGAGAAAGAGAAGCTGTGAGTGTGTGAGAAAGAGAAAGTGAAGCTGTGAGTGAGAGAAAGAGCGAGAGAAAGAGAAGCTGTGAGCGAGAGAGAGAGAGAAAGAGAAGCTGTGAGTGTGTGAGAAAGAGAAATTGAAGCTGTGAGTGAGAGAAAGAGCAAGAGAAAGAGACCCTGTGAGTGAGAGAGAGAGAGAAATTGAAGCTGTGAGTGAGAGAGAGAGAGAAAGAGAAGCTCGGAGTGAGTGAGAGAGAAAGAAAGAGAAGCTCGGAGTGAGTGAGAGAGAAAGAAAGAGAAGCTGTGAGTTAGAGAAAGACAGGAGGAAAGAGATGCTGTGAGTGAGAGAGTGATTGAATCTGTGAGTGAGAGAGAGAGAGAGAGAGGAAGAGAAGCTGTGAGTGAGAGAAAGAGAGAAGCCGTGAGTGAGTGAGAGAGAGAGAATCAGTGAGTGAGAGAGAGAAGCTTTAAGTGAGAGAGAGAGAGAGAATGTGAAGCTGTGAGTGAGAGAGAGAGAGAAGCTGTGAGTGAGACAGAGAGAGAAAGAGAAGCTGTATGTGTGTGAGAGAGTGAAAGAGATGCTGTGAGTGTGAGAGATAGTGAGAAAAAGAGAAGCTGTGAGTGTGAGAGTGAGAGAAAGAGATGCTGTGAGTGTGTGTAAGAGAGAGAAAGAGAAGCTGTGAGTGAGAGAGAGAGAGAGAGAAAGAGAAGCTGTGAGTGAGAGAGTGAGTGTGAAGCTATGAGTGAGAGAGAGAGAGAAAGAGTAGTGTTAGTGAGAGAGAGAGAGAAGCTGTGAGTGAGAGAGAGAGAAAGGGAAGCTGTGAGTGAGAGAGAGAGAGAGAGAGAGAGAGAAGCTGTGAGTGAGAGAGAGAGAGAATGTGAAGCTGTGTGAGAGAGAGAGAAGCTGTGAGTGTGTGAGAGAGAGAAAGAGAATCTGTGAGTAGAGAGAGAGAGAAAGAGAATGTGTGAGTGAGAGAGAGAGAAAGAGAAGCTGTGAGTGTGAGAGAGAGAAGCAGTGAGAGAGAAAGAGAAGCTGTGAGTGAGAGAAAGAGAGAAGCCATGAGTGTTTGTGAGAGAGAAAGAGAAGCTGTGAGTGAGAGAGAGAGAGAGAGAAAGGGAAGCTGTGAGTGAGAGAGAGAAAAAAAGAGATGCTGTGTGTGTGTGTGAGAGAGAAAGAGAAGCTGTGAGTGAGGGAGAGAGAGAAAGGGAAGCTGTGAGTGAGAGAGAGAGTGAGAAGCTATGAGTGAGAGAAAGAGAAAGAGAAGTTGCGAGTGAGAGAGGGAGAAAGAGAAGCTGTGAGTGACAGAGAGAGAGAGAAGCAGTGAGAGAGAGAAAAAGAGAACCTGTGAGTGAGAGAAAGTGAGAAGCCGTGAGTGAGTGAGATAGAGAGAGAATCAGTGAGTGAGAGAGAGAGAAGCTTTAAGTGAGAGAGAGAGAGAGAATGTGAAGTTGTGAGTGAGAGAGAGAGAAGCTGTGAGTGAGACAGAGAGAGAAAGAGAAGCTGTATGTGTGTGAGAGAGTGAAAGAGATGCTGTGAGTGTGAGAGAAAGTGAGAGAAAGAGAAGCTGTGAGTGTGAGACAGAGTGAGAGAAAGAGATGCTGTGAGTATGTGTGTGAGAGAGAAAGATAAGCTGTGATTGAGAGAGAGAGAGAGAAAGAGAAGCTGTGCGTGAGAGAGTGAGTGTGAAGCTATGAGTGAGAGAGAGAAAGAGCAGTGTTAGTGAGAGAGAGAGAGAAGCTGTGAGTGAGAGAGACAGAGAAAGGGAAGCTGTGAGTGAGTGAGAGAGAGACAGAGAAGCTGTGCGTGAGAGAGAGAGAAAAAGAGCAGCTGTGAGAGAGAGAGAGAAGCTGTGAGTGAGAGAGAGAAAGAGAATCTGTGAGTAGAGAGAGAGAGAAAGAGAAGTGAGTGAGAGAGAGAGAAAGAGAAGCTGTGAGTGAGAGAGAGTGAGAGAAGCAGTGAGAGAGAGAGAAAGAGAAGCTGTGAGTGAGAGAAAGAGAGAAGCCGTGAGTGTTTGTGAGAGAGAAAGAGAAGCTGTGTGTGTGAGAGAGAAAGGGAATCTGTGAGTGAGAGAAAGAGAGAAGCCATGAGTGTTTGTGAGAGAGAAAGAGAAGCTGTGAGTGAGAGAGAGAGAGAGAAAGGGAAGCTGTGAGTGAGAGAGAGAGTGGAAAGCTATGAGTGAGAGAGAGAGAGAGAGAGAAGCTGTGAGTGAGAGAGAGAGAGAAAGAGAAGCTGTGAGTGAGAGAGAGAGTGAGAAGCTGTGAGTGAGAGAGAGAGAAAGCGAAGCAGTTAGTGAGAGACAGAGAGAAAGTGAAGCTGTGAGTGAGAGAGAGAGAAAAAAGAGATGCTGTGTGTGTGTGAGAGAGAGAAAGAGAAGCTGTGAGTGAGAGAGAGAGTGAGAAGCTATGAGTGAGAGAAAGAGAAAGAGAAGTTGCGAGTGAGAGAGGGAGAAAGAGAAGCTGTGAGTGAGAGAGAGAGATAGAAGCAGTGAGAGAGAGAGAAAGAGAAGCTGTGAGTGAGAGAAAGAGAGAAGCCGTGAGTGAGTGAGATAGAGAGAGAATCAGTGAGTGAGAGAGAGAGAAGCTTTAAGTGAGTGAGAGAGAGAATGTGAAGTTGTGAGTGAGAGAGAGAGAAGCTGTGAGTGAGACAGAGAGAGAAAGAGAAGCTGCATGTGTGTGAGAGAGTGAAAGAGATGCTGTGAGTGTGAGAGAAAGTGAGAGAAAGAGTAGCTGAGAGTGAGAGAGAGAGAGAAAAAAAGAAGCTGTATGAGAGAGAGAGAACGAAATAAAGAGCTGTGTGTGTGTGAGAGAGAAAGAGAAGCTGTGAGTGTGTGTGAGAGAGAAAGAGAAGCTGTGAGTGTGTGAGAAAGAGAAAGTGAAGCTGTGAGCGAGAGAGAGAGAGAGAGAGAAAGAGAATCTATGAGTGTGTGAGAAAGAGAAAGTGAAGCTGTGAGTGAGAGAAAGAGCAAGAGAAAGAGACCCTGTGAGTGAGAGAGAGAGAAATTGAAGCTGTGAGTGAGAGAGAGAGAGAAAGAGAAGCTTGGAGTGAGTGAGAGAGAAAGAAAGAGAAGCTTGGAGTGAGTGAGAGAGAAAGAAAGAGAAGCTGTGAGTTAGAGAAAGACAGGAAGAAAGAGATGCTGTGAGTGAGAGAGATTGAATCTGTGAGTGAGAGAGAGAGAGAGAGGAAGAGAAGCTGTGAGTGAGAGAGAGAGAAGGAAAGAGAAGCTTTGAGTGAGAGTGTGAGAGAAAGAGTAGCTGTGAGTGAGAGAGAGAGAGAAAGAGAAGCTGCATGAGAGAGAGAGAGAGAGAAAGAAAGAAAGAAAGAAAGAGAAGCTGTGAGTGGGTGTGAGAAAGAAAGAGAAGCTGTGAGTGAGAGAAAAAGAAAGAGAAGCTGTGAGTGTGTGGAGAGAGAAAGAGAAGCTGTGAGTGAGAGTAAAAGAGAGAGAAAGAGAAGCTGTGAGTGTGAGAGTGAGAGAAAGAGTAGCTGTGAGTGAGAGACAGAGAGAGAAAAAGAAGCTGTATGAGAGAGAGAGAGAGAATGAAAGAAAGAGCTGTGTGTGTGTGTGTGAGAGAAAGAGAAGCTGTGAGTGTGTGTGAGAGAGAAAGAGAAGCTGTGAGTGTGTGAGAGAGAGAAAGAGAAGCTGTGAAAGAGAGAAAGAGCGAGACTAAGAGAAGCTGTGAGTGAGAGTGAGAGAGAGAGAGAGAGAGAGAGAGAGAGAGAGAAGCTGTGAGTGAGATAGAGAAAGAAAGAGAACCTGTGAGTGAGAGAGAGAGAGAAATTGAAGCTGTGAGTGAGATAGAGAGAGAAAGAGAAGCACGGAGTGAGTGAGAGAGAAAGAAAGAGAAGCTCGGAGTGAGTGAGAGAGAAAGAAAGAGAAGGTGTGAGTGAGAGAGAGAAAGAAAGAAAGAGACACTGTGAGTGAGAGAGATTGAAGCTGTGAGTTAGAGAGAGAGAGAGAGAAAGAGAAGCTGTGAGTGAGAGAGAGAGAGAGAGGAAGAGAAGCTGTGAGTGAGAGAGAGAGAGAGAAAAAAAGTGAGTGAGAGAGAGAGAGAGAAAAAGAAGCTTTGAGTGAGAGAGTGAGAGAGTGAGAGAAAGAGTAGCTGTGAGTGAGAGAGAGAGAGAAAGAGAAGCTGCATGAGAGAGAGAGAGAAAGAAAGAAAGAGTGAGAGACAGAGAGAGAAAAAGAAGCTGTATGAGAGAGAGAGAGAGAATGAAAGAAAGAGCTGTGTGTGAGAGAGAGAGAAAGAGAAGCTGTGTGTGTGTGTGAGAGAGAAAGAGAAGCTGTGAGTGTGTGTGAGAGAGAAAGAGAAGCTGTGAGTGAGAGAAAGAGCGAGAGAAAGAGAAGCTGTGAGTGAGATAGAGAGAGAAAGAGAACCTGTGAGTGAGAGAGAGAGAGAAATTGAAGCTGTGAGTGAGATAGAGAGAGAAAGAGAAGCTGTGAGTGAGAGAGAGAGTGAGAAGCTGTGAGTGAGAGAGAGAGAGAAAGCGAAGCAGTGAGTGAGAGACAGAGAGAGAAAGAGAAGCTTTGAGAAAGGGAGAGAGAGAAAGGGAAGCTGTGAGTGAGAGAGAGAGTGAGAAGCTATGAGTGAGAGAAAGAGAAAGAGAAGTTGTGAGTGAGAGAGAGAGAAAGAGAAGCTGTGAGTGAGAGAGAGAGAGAGAAGCAGTGAGAGAGAGAGAAAGAGAAGCTGTGAGTGAGAGAAAGAGAGAAGCCATGAGTGAGTGAGATACAGAGAGAATCAGTGAGTGAGAGAGAGAGAGAAGCTTTAAGTGAGTGAGAGAGAGAGAATGTGAAGTTGTGAGTGAGAGAGAGAGAAGCTGTGAGTGAGACAGAGAGAGAAAGAGAAGCTGTATGTGTGTGAGAGAGTGAAAGAGATGCTGTGAGTGTGAGAGAAAGTGAGAGAAAGAGAAGCTGTGAGTGTGAGACAGTGAGAGAAAGAGATGCTGTGAGTATGTGTGTGAGAGAGAAAGAGAAGCTGTGAGTGAGAGAGAGAGAGAGAGAAAGAGAAGCTGTGAGTGAGAGAGTGAGTGTGAAGCTATGAGTGAGAGAGAGAGAGAAAGAGCAGTGTTAGTGAGAGAGAGAGAGAAGCTGTGAGTGAGAGAGAGAGAGAAAGGGAAGCTGTGAGTGAGAGAGAGAGAAGGAAAGAGAAGCTTTGAGTGAGAGTGTGAGAGAAAGAGTAGCTGTGAGTGAGAGAGAGATAGAAAGAGAAGCTGCATGAGAGAGAGAGAGAGAGAAAGAAAGAAAGAAAGAAAGAGAAGCTGTGAGTGGGTGTGAGAAAGAAAGAGAAGCTGTGAGTGAGAGAAAAAGAAAGAGAAGCTGTGAGTGTGTGAGAGAGAGAAAGAGAAGCTGTGAGTGAGAGTAAAAGAGAGAGAAAGAGAAGCTGTGAGTGTGAGAGTGAGAGAAAGAGTAGCTGTGAGTGAGAGACAGAGAGAGAAAAAGAAGCTGTATGAGAGAGAGAGAGAGAATGAAAGAAAGAGCTGTGTGTGTGTGTGAGAGAAAGAGAAGCTGTGAGTGTGTGTGAGAGAGAAAGAGAAGCTGTGAGTGTGTGAGAGAGAGAAAGAGAAGCTGTGAAAGAGAGAAAGAGCGAGACTAAGAGAAGCTGTGAGTGAGAGAGAGAGAGAGAGAGAGAGAGAAGCTGTGAGTGAGATAGAGAAAGAAAGAGAACCTGTGAGTGAGAGAGAGAGAGAAATTGAAGCTGTGAATGAGATAGAGAGAGAAAGAGAAGCACGGAGTGAGTGAGAGAGAAAGAAAGAGAAGCTCGGATTGAGTGAGAGAGAAAGAAAGAGAAGGTGTGAGTGAGAGAGAGAAAGAAAGAAAGAGACACTGTGAGTGAGAGAGATTGAAGCTGTGAGTTAGAGAGAGAGAGAGAAAGAGAAGCTGTGAGTGAGAGAGAGAGAGAGGAAGAGAAGATGTGAGTGAGAGAGAGAGAGAGAAAAAAAGTGAGTGAGAGAGAGAGAGAAAAAGAAGCTTTGAGTGAGAGAGTGAGAGAGTGAGAGAAAGAGTAGCTGTGAGTGAGAGAGAGAGAGAAAGAGAAGCTGCATGAGAGAGAGAGAGAGAAAGAAAGAAAGAAAGAGTGAGAGACAGAGAGAGAAAAAGAAGCTGTATGAGAGAGAGAGAGAGAATGAAAGAAAGAGCTGTTTGTGTGAGAGAGAGAAAGAGAAGCTGTGTGTGTGTGTGAGAGAGAAAGAGAAGCTGTGAGTGTGTGTGAGAGAGAAAGAGAAGCTGTGAGTGAGAGAAAGAGCAAGAGAAAGAGAAGCTGTGAGTGAGATAGAGAGAGAAAGAGAACCTGTGAGTGAGAGAGAGAGAGAAATTGAAGCTGTGAGTGAGATAGAGAGAGAAAGAGAAGCTGTGAGTGAGAGAGAGAGTGAGAAGCTGTGAGTGAGAGAGAGAGAGAAAGCGAAGCAGTGAGTGAGAGACAGAGAGAGAAAGAGAAGCTGTGAGAAAGGGAGAGAGAGAAAGGGAAGCTGTGAGTGAGAGAGAGTGAGAAGCTATGAGTGAGAGAAAGAGAAAGAGAAGTTGTGAGTGAGAGAGAGAGAAAGAGAAGCTGTGAGTGAGAGAGAGAGAGAGAAGCAGTGAGAGAGAGAGAAAGAGAAGCTGTGAGTGAGAGAAAGAGAGAAGCCATGAGTGAGTGAGATACAGAGAGAATCAGTGAGTGAGTGAGAGAGAGAAGCTTTAAGTGAGTGAGAGAGAGAGAATGTGAAGTTGTGAGTGAGAGAGAGAGAAGCTGTGAGTGAGACAGAGAGAGAAAGAGAAGCTGTATGTGTGTGAGAGAGTGAAAGAGATGCTGTGAGTGTGAGAGAAAGTGAGAGAAAGAGAAGCTGTGAGTGTGAGACAGTGAGAGAAAGAGATGCTGTGAGTATGTGTGTGAGAGAGAAAGAGAAGCTGTGAGTGAGAGAGAGAGAGAGAGAGAGAGAGAGAGAAGCTGTGAGTGAGAGAGTGAGTGTGAAGCTATGAGTGAGAGAGAGAGAGAAAGAGCAGTGTTAGTGAGAGAGAGAGAGAAGCTGTGAGTGAGAGAGAGAGAGAAAGGGAAGCTGTGAGTGAGTGAGAGAGAGAGAGAAAGGGAAGCTGTGAGTGAGTGTGAGAGAGAGACAGAGAAGCTGTGCGTGAGAGAGAGAGAAAAAGAGCAGCTGTGAGAGAGAGAGAAGCTGTGAGTGAGAGAGAGAGAAAGAGAATCTGTGAGTAGAGAGAGAGAGAAAGAGAAGTGAGTGAGAGAGAGAGAAAGAGAAGCTGTGAGTGAGAGAGAGAGAGAGAAGCAGTGAGAGAGAGAGAAAGAGAAGCTGTGAGTGAGAGAAAGAGAGAAGCCGTGAGTGTTTGTGAGAGAGAAAGAGAAGCTGTGAGTGAGAGAGAGAGAAAGGGAAGCTGTGAGTGAGAGAGAGAGTGAGAAGCTATGAGTGAGAGAGAGAGAGAAGGAGAAGCTGTGAGTGAGAGAGAGAGAGAAAGAGAAGCTGTGAGTGAGAGAGAGAGTGAGAAGCTGTGAGTGAGAGAGAGAGAGAAAGCGAAGCAGTGAGTGAGAGACAGAGAGAGAAAGTGAAGCTGTGAGTGAGAGAGAGAGAAAAAAAGAGAAGCTGTGAGTGAGAGAGAGAGAGAATCTGTAAGTGTGAGAGAAAGTGAGAGAAAGAGAAGCTGTGAGTGGTAGACAGAGTGAGAGAAAGAGATGCTGTGAGTGTGTGTGTGAGAGAAAGAGTAGCTGTGAGTGAGAGAGAGAGAGAGGGAAAGGGAAGCTGTGAGTGAGTGAGAGAGAGAGAGAGAATTTGTGATAGTGAGAGAAAGTGAGAGAAAGAGAAGCTGGGAGTGTGTGTGAGAGAGAATGAGAAGCTGTGAGTGAGAGAGAGTGAGAAGCTTTGAGTGAGAGAGTGAGAGAAAGAGTAGCTGAGAGTGAGAGAGAGAGAGAAAAAAAGAAGCTGTATGAGAGAGAGAGAACGAAATAAAGAGCTGTGTGTGTGAGAGAGAGAAAGAGAAGCTGTGAGTGTGTGTGAGAGAGAAAGAGAAGCTGTGAGTGTGTGAGAAAGAGAAAGTGAAGCTGTGAGTGAGAGAAAGAGCGAGAGAAAGAGAAGCTGTGAGCGAGAGAGAGAGAGAGAGAGAGAGAGAAGCTATGAGTGTGTGAGAAAGAGAAAGTGAAGCTGTGAGTGAGAGAAAGAGCGAGAGAAAGAGACCCTGTGAGTGAGAGAGAGAGAGAAATTGAAGCTGTGAGTGAGAGAGAGAGAGAAAGAGAAGCTCGGAGTGAGTGAGAGAGAAAGAAAGAGAACCTCCGAGTGAGTGAGAAAGAAAGAAAGAGAAGCTGTGAGTTAGAGAAAGACAGGAAGAAAGAGATGCTGTGAGTGAGAGAGATTGAATCTGTGAGTGAGAGAGGGAGAGAGAGGAAGAGAAGCTGTGAGTGAGAGAGAGAGAAGGAAAGAGAAGCTTTGAGTGAGAGAGTGAGAGAAAGAGTAGCTGTGAGTGAGAGAGAGAGAAAGAGAAGCTGCATGAGAGAGAGAGAGAGAGAAAGAAAGAAAGAAAGAAAGAGAAGCTGTGTGTGTGAGAGAGAAAGAGAAGCTGTGAGTGGGTGTGAGAAAGAAAGAGAAGCTGTGAGTGAGAGAAAAAGAAAGAGAAGCTGTGAGTGAGAGAGAGAGAAAGAGAAGCTGTGAGTGAGAGTAAAAGAGAGAGAAAGAGAAGCTGTGAGTGAGAGAGAGAGAAAGAGAAGCTGTGAGTGAGAGAGTGAGAGAAAGAGTAGCTGTGAGTGAGAGACAGAGAGAGAAAAAGAAGCTGTATGAGAGAGAGAGAGAGAATGAAAGAAAGAGCTGTGTGTGTGAGAGAGAGAAAGAGAAGCTGTGAGTGTGTGTGTGAGAGAAAGAGAAGCTGTGAGTGTGTGTGAGAGAGAAAGAGAAGCTGTGAGTGAGAGAAAGAGCGAGAGAAAGAGAAGCTGTGAGTGAGAGAGAGAGAGAGAGAGAGAGAAGCTGTGAGTGAGATAGAGAGAGAAAGAGAACCTGTGAGTGAGAGAGAGAGAGAAATTGAAGCTGTGAGTGAGATAGAGAGAGAAAGAGAAGCTCGGAGTGAGTGAGAGAGAAAGAAAGAGAAGCTCGGAGTGAGTGAGAGAGAAAGAAAGAGAAGGTGTGAGTGAGAGAGAGAAAGAAAGAAAGAAAGAGATGCAGTGAGTGAGAGAGATTGAAGCTGTGAGTTAGAGAGAGAGAGAGAGAAAGAGAAGCTGTGTGAGAGAGAGAGAGAGAAAGAGAAGCTGTGAGTGAGAAAGAGAAAGAGAGAAGCTGTGAGTGAGAGAGGGAGAGAAAGAGAAGCTGTGAGTGACAGGGAGAGAGAGAAAGAGAAGATGTGAGTGAGAGAGAGAGAGAATGAGAAGATGTGAGTGAGTGACAGAGAGAGAAGCTGTGAGTGAGAGAGAGAGGGAGAGAGAAAGAGAAGCTGTGAGTGAGAGAGAGAGTGGGAGAGAAGCTGTGAGTGAGAGAGAGAGAAAGAGAAGCTTTGAGTGAGAGAGTGAGAGAAAGAGTAGCTGTGAGTGAGTGAGAGAGAGAGAAAGTGAAGCTGTATGAGAGAGAGAGAGAACGAAAGAAAGTGCTATGTGTGTGTGAGAGAGAAAGAGAAGCTGTGAGTGTGTGAGAGAGAGAAAGAGAAGCTGTGAGTGGGTGTGGGAAAGAAAGAGAAGCTGTGAGTGAGAGAAAAAGAAAGAGAAGCTGTGAGTGAGAGAGAGAGAGAAAGAGAAGCTGTGAGTGAGAGTAAAAGAGAGAGAAAGAGAAGCTGTGAGTGAGAGAGAGAGAAAGAGAAGCTGTGAGTGAGAGAGTGAGAGAAAGAGTAGCTGTGAGTGAGAGACAGAGAGAGAAAAAGAAGCTGTATGAGAGAGAGAGAGAATGAAAGAAAGAGCTGTGTGTGTGTGAGAGAGAAAGAGAAGCTTTGAGTGTGTGTGTGAGAGAAAGAGAAGCTGTGAGTGTGTGTGAGAGAGAAAGAGAAGCTGTGAGTGTGTGAGAAAGAGAAAGTGAAGCTGTGAGTGAGAGAAAGAGCGAGAGAAAGAGAAGCTGTGAGCGAGAGAGAGAGATAAAGAGAAGCTGTGAGTGTGTGAGAAAGAGAAAGTGAAGCTGTGAGTGAGAGAAAGAGCAAAAGAAAGAGACCCTGTGAGTGAGAGAGAGAGAGAAATTGAAGCTGTGAGTGAGAGAGAGAGAGAAAGAGAAGCTCGGAGTGAGTGAGAGAGAAAGAAAGAGAAGCTCGGAGTGAGTGAGAGAGAAAGAAAGAGAAGCTGTGAGTTAGAGAAAGACAGGAGGAAAGAGATGCTGTGAGTGAGAGAGTGATTGAATCTGTGAGTGAGAGAGAGAGAGAGAGAGGAAGAGAAGCTGTGAGTGAGAGAAAGAGAGAAGCCGTGAGTGAGTGAGAGAGAGAGAATCAGTGAGTGAGAGAGAGAAGCTTTAAGTGAGAGAGAGAGAGAGAATGTGAAGCTGTGAGTGAGAGAGAGAGAGAATCTGTGAGTGAGACAGAGAGAGAAAGAGAAGCTGTATGTGTGTGAGAGAGTGAAAGAGATGCTGTGAGTGTGAGAGATAGTGAGAGAAAGAGAAGCTGTGAGTGTGAGACAGAGTGAGAGAAAGAGATGCTGTGAGTGTGTGTAAGAGAGAGAAAGAGAAGCTGTGAGTGAGAGAGAGAGAGAGAGAAAGAGAAGCTGTGAGTGAGAGAGTGAGTGTGAAGCTATGAGTGAGAGAGAGAGAGAAAGAGTAGTGTTAGTGAGTGAGAGAGAGAAAGAGTAGTGTTAGTGAGAGAGAGAGAGAAGCTGTGAGTGAGAGAGAGAGAAAGGGAAGCTGTGAGTGAGAGAGAGAGAGAGAGAGAAGCTGTGAGTGAGAGAGAGAGAGAATGTGAAGCTGTGTGAGAGAGAGAAAAGCTGTGAGTGTGAGAGAGAGAGAAAGAGAATCTGTGAGTAGAGAGAGAGAGAAAGAGAATGTGTGAGTGAGAGAGAGAGAAAGAGAAGCTGTGAGTGTGAGAGAGAGAAGCAGTGAGAGAGAAAGAGAAGCTGTGAGTGAGAGAAAGAGAGAAGCCATGAGTGTTTGTGAGAGAGAAAGAGAAGCTGTGAGTGAGAGAGAGAGAGAGAGAAAGGGAAGCTGTGAGTGAGAGAGAGAAAAAAAGAGATGCTGTGTGTGTGTGAGAGAGAGAAAGAGAAGCTGTGAGTGAGGGAGAGAGAGAAAGGGAAGCTGTGAGTGAGAGAGAGAGTGAGAAGCTATGAGTGAGAGAAAGAGAAAGAGAAGTTGCGAGTGAGAGAGGGAGAAAGAGAAGCTGTGAGTGACAGAGAGAGAGAGAGAAGCAGTGAGAGAGAGAAAAAGAGAACCTGTGAGTGAGAGAAAGTGAGAAGCCGTGAGTGAGTGAGATAGAGAGAGAATCAGTGAGTGAGAGAGAGAGAAGCTTTAAGTGAGAGAGAGAGAGAGAATGTGAAGTTGTGAGTGAGAGAGAGAGAAGCTGTGAGTGAGACAGAGAGAGAAAGAGAAGCTGTATGTGTGTGAGAGAGTGAAAGAGATGCTGTGAGTGTGAGAGAAAGTGAGAGAAAGAGAAGCTGTGAGTGTGAGACAGAGTGAGAGAAAGAGATGCTGTGAGTATGTGTGTGAGAGAGAAAGATAAGCTGTGATTGAGAGAGAGAGAGAGAAAGAGAAGCTGTGCGTGAGAGAGTGAGTGTGAAGCTATGAGTGAGAGAGAGAAAGAGCAGTGTTAGTGAGAGAGAGAGAGAAGCTGTGAGTGAGAGAGACAGAGAAAGGGAAGCTGTGAGTGAGTGAGAGAGAGAGACAGAGAAGCTGTGCGTGAGAGAGAGAGAAAAAGAAGCTGTATGAGAGAGAGAGAGAGAATGAAAGAAAGAGCTGTGTGTGTGTGTGTGAGAGAAAGAGAAGCTGTGAGTGTGTGTGAGAGAGAAAGAGAAGCTGTGAGTGTGTGAGAGAGAGAAAGAGAAGCTGTGAAAGAGAGAAAGAGCGAGACTAAGAGAAGCTGTGAGTGAGAGAGAGAGAGAGAGAGAGAGAGAGAAGCTGTGAGTGAGATAGAGAAAGAAAGAGAACCTGTGAGTGAGAGAGAGAGAGAAATTGAAGCTGTGAGTGAGATAGAGAGAGAAAGAGAAGCACGGAGTGAGTGAGAGAGAAAGAAAGAGAAGCTCGGAGTGAGTGAGAGAGAAAGAAAGAGAAGGTGTGAGTGAGAGAGAGAAAGAAAGAAAGAGACACTGTGAGTGAGAGAGATTGAAGCTGTGAGTTAGAGAGAGAGAGAGAAAGAGAAGCTGTGAGTGAGAGAGAGAGAGAGAGGAAGAGAAGCTGTGAGTGAGAGAGAGAGAGAGAAAAAAAGTGAGTGAGAGAGAGAGAGAGAAAAAGAAGCTTTGAGTGAGAGAGTGAGAGAGTGAGAGAAAGAGTAGCTGTGAGTGAGAGAGAGAGAGAAAGAGAAGCTGCATGAGAGAGAGAGAGAGAAAGAAAGAGAGAAAGAAAGAAAGAGTGAGAGACAGAGAGAGAAAAAGAAGCTGTATGAGAGAGAGAGAGAGAATGAAAGAAAGAGCTGTGTGTGAGAGAGAGAGAAAGAGAAGCTGTGTGTGTGTGAGAGAGAGAAAGAGAAGCTGTGAGTGTGTGTGAGAGAGAAAGAGAAGCTGTGAGTGAGAGAAAGAGCGAGAGAAAGAGAAGCTGTGAGTGAGATAGAGAGAGAAAGAGAACCTGTGAGTGAGAGAGAGAGAGAAATTGAAGCTGTGAGTGAGATAGAGAGAGAAAGAGAAGCTGTGAGTGAGAGAGAGAGTGAGAAGCTGTGAGTGAGAGAGAGAGAGAAAGCGAAGCAGTGAGTGAGAGACAGAGAGAGAAAGAGAAGCTGTGAGAAAGGGAGAGAGAGAAAGGGAAGCTGTGAGTGAGAGAGAGAGTGAGAAGCTATGAGTGAGAGAAAGAGAAAGAGAAGTTGTGAGTGAGAGAGAGAGAAAGAGAAGCTGTGAGTGAGAGAGAGAGAGAGAAGCAGTGAGAGAGAGAGAAAGAGAAGCTGTGAGTGAGAGAAAGAGAGAAGCCATGAGTGAGTGAGATACAGAGAGAATCAGTGAGTGAGAGAGAGAGAGAAGCTTTAAGTGAGTGAGAGAGAGAGAATGTGAAGTTGTGAGTGAGAGAGAGAGAAGCTGTGAGTGAGACAGAGAGAGAAAGAGAAGCTGTATGTGTGTGAGAGAGTGAAAGAGATGCTGTGAGTGTGAGAGATAGTGAGAGAAAGAGAAGCTGTGAGTGTGAGACAGAGTGAGAGAAAGAGATGCTGTGAGTGTGTGTAAGAGAGAGAAAGAGAAGCTGTGAGTGAGAGAGAGAGAGAGAGAAAGAGAAGCTGTGAGTGAGAGAGTGAGTGTGAAGCTATGAGTGAGAGAGAGAGAGAAAGAGTAGTGTTAGTGAGAGAGAGAGAGAAAGAGTAGTGTTAGTGAGAGAGAGAGAGAAGCTGTGAGTGAGAGAGAGAGAAAGGGAAGCTGTGAGTGAGAGAGAGAGAGAGAGAGAGAGAGAAGCTGTGAGTGAGAGAGAGAGAGAATGTGAAGCTGTGTGAGAGAGAGAAAAGCTGTGAGTGTGAGAGAGAGAGAAAGAGAATCTGTGAGTAGAGAGAGAGAGAAAGAGAATGTGTGAGTGAGAGAGAGAGAAAGAGAAGCTGTGAGTGTGAGAGAGAGAAGCAGTGAGAGAGAAAGAGAAGCTGTGAGTGAGAGAAAGAGAGAAGCCATGAGTGTTTGTGAGAGAGAAAGAGAAGCTGTGAGTGAGAGAGAGAGAGAGAGAAAGGGAAGCTGTGAGTGAGAGAGAGAAAAAAAGAGATGCTGTGTGTGTGTGAGAGAGAGAAAGAGAAGCTGTGAGTGAGGGAGAGAGAGAAAGGGAAGCTGTGAGTGAGAGAGAGAGTGAGAAGCTATGAGTGAGAGAAAGAGAAAGAGAAGTTGCGAGTGAGAGAGGGAGAAAGAGAAGCTGTGAGTGACAGAGAGAGAGAGAGAAGCAGTGAGAGAGAGAAAAAGAGAACCTGTGAGTGAGAGAAAGTGAGAAGCCGTGAGTGAGTGAGATAGAGAGAGAATCAGTGAGTGAGAGAGAGAGAAGCTTTAAGTGAGAGAGAGAGAGAGAATGTGAAGTTGTGAGTGAGAGAGAGAGAAGCTGTGAGTGAGACAGAGAGAGAAAGAGAAGCTGTATGTGTGTGAGAGAGTGAAAGAGATGCTGTGAGTGTGAGAGAAAGTGAGAGAAAGAGAAGCTGTGAGTGTGAGACAGAGTGAGAGAAAGAGATGCTGTGAGTATGTGTGTGAGAGAGAAAGATAAGCTGTGATTGAGAGAGAGAGAGAGAAAGAGAAGCTGTGCGTGAGAGAGTGAGTGTGAAGCTATGAGTGAGAGAGAGAAAGAGCAGTGTTAGTGAGAGAGAGAGAGAAGCTGTGAGTGAGAGAGACAGAGAAAGGGAAGCTGTGAGTGAGTGAGAGAGAGAGACAGAGAAGCTGTGCGTGAGAGAGAGAGAAAAAGAAGCTGTATGAGAGAGAGAGAGAATGAAAGAAAGAGCTGTGTGTGTGTGTGAGAGAGAAAGAGAAGCTGTGAGTGTGTGTGAGAGAGAAAGAGAAGCTGTGAGTGTGTGAGAGAGAGAAAGAGAAGCTGTGAAAGAGAGAAAGAGCGAGACTAAGAGAAGCTGTGAGTGAGAGAGAGAGAGAGAGAGAGAGAAGCTGTGAGTGAGATAGAGAAAGAAAGAGAACCTGTGAGTGAGAGAGAGAGAGAAATTGAAGCTGTGAGTGAGATAGAGAGAGAAAGAGAAGCACGGAGTGAGTGAGAGAGAAAGAAAGAGAAGCTCGGAGTGAGTGAGAGAGAAAGAAAGAGAAGGTGTGAGTGAGAGAGAGAAAGAAAGAAAGAGACACTGTGAGTGAGAGAGATTGAAGCTGTGAGTTAGAGAGAGGGAGAGAAAGAGAAGCTGTGAGTGAGAGAGAGAGAGGAAGAGAAGCTGTGAGTGAGAGAGAGAGAGAGAAAAAAAGTGAGTGAGAGAGAGAGAGAGAAAAAGAAGCTTTGAGTGAGAGAGTGAGAGAGTGACAGAAAGAGTAGCTGTGAGTGAGAGAGAGAGAGAAAGAGAAGCTGCATGAGAGAGAGAGAGAGAAAGAAAGAGAGAAAGAAAGAAAGAGTGAGAGACAGAGAGAGAAAAAGAAGCTGTATGAGAGAGAGAGAGAGAATGAAAGAAAGAGCTGTGTGTGAGAGAGAGAGAAAGAGAAGCTGTGTGTGTGTGTGAGAGAGAAAGAGAAGCTGTGAGTGTGTGTGAGAGAGAAAGAGAAGCTGTGAGTGAGAGAAAGAGCGAGAGAAAGAGAAGCTGTGAGTGAGATAGAGAGAGAAAGAGAACCTGTGAGTGAGAGAGAGAGAGAAATTGAAGCTGTGAGTGAGATAGAGAGAGAAAGAGAAGCTGTGAGTGAGAGAGAGAGTGAGAAGCTGTGAGTGAGAGAGAGAGAGAAAGCGAAGCAGTGAGTGAGAGACAGAGAGAGAAAGAGAAGCTGTGAGAAAGGGAGAGAGAGAAAGGGAAGCTGTGAGTGAGAGAGAGAGTGAGAAGCTATGAGTGAGAGAAAGAGAAAGAGAAGTTGTGAGTGAGAGAGAGAGAAAGAGAAGCTGTGAGTGAGAGAGAGAGAGAGAAGCAGTGAGAGAGAGAGAAAGAGAAGCTGTGAGTGAGAGAAAGAGAGAAGCCATGAGTGAGATACAGAGAGAATCAGTGAGTGAGAGAGAGAGAGAAGCTTTAAGTGAGTGAGAGAGAGAGAATGTGAAGTTGTGAGTGAGAGAGAGAGAAGCTGTGAGTGAGACAGAGAGAGAAAGAGAAGCTGTATGTGTGTGAGAGAGTGAAAGAGATGCTGTGAGTGTGAGAGAAAGTGAGAGAAAGAGAAGCTGTGAGTGTGAGACAGTGAGAGAAAGAGATGCTGTGAGTATGTGTGTGAGAGAGAAAGAGAAGCTGTGAGTGAGAGAGAGAGAGAGAGAGAAAGAGAAGCTGTGAGTGAGAGAGTGAGTGTGAAGCTATGAGTGAGAGAGAGAGAGAAAGAGCAGTGTTAGTGAGAGAGAGAGAAGCTGTGAGTGAGAGAGAGAGAGAAAGGGAATCTGTGAGTGAGAGAGAGAGAAGGAAAGAGAAGCTTTGAGTGAGAGTGTGAGAGAAAGAGTAGCTGTGAGTGAGAGAGAGAGAGAAAGAGAAGCTGCATGAGAGAGAGAGAGAGAGAAAGAAAGAAAGAAAGAAAGAGAAGCTGTGAGTGGGTGTGAGAAAGAAAGAGAAGCTGTGAGTGAGAGAAAAAGAAAGAGAAGCTGTGAGTGTGTGAGAGAGAGAAAGAGAAGCTGTGAGTGAGAGTAAAAGAGAGAGAAAGAGAAGCTGTGAGTGTGAGAGTGAGAGAAAGAGTAGCTGTGAGTGAGAGACAGAGAGAGAAAAAGAAGGTGTATGAGAGAGAGAGAGAATGAAAGAAAGAGCTGTGTGTGTGTGAGAGAGAAAGAGAAGCTGTGAGTGTGTGTGAGAGAGAAAGAGAAGCTGTGAGTGTGTGAGAGAGAGAAAGAGAAGCTGTGAAAGAGAGAAAGAGCGAGACTAAGAGAAGCTGTGAGTGAGAGAGAGAGAGAGAGAGAGAGAGAGAGAGAGAGAGAGAGAGAAGCTGTGAGTGAGATAGAGAAAGAAAGAGAACCTGTGAGTGAGAGAGAGAGAGAAATTGAAGCTGTGAGTGAGATAGAGAGAGAAAGAGAAGCACGGAGTGAGTGAGAGAGAAAGAAAGAGAAGCTCGGAGTGAGTGAGAGAGAAAGAAAGAGAAGGTGTGAGTGAGAGAGAGAAAGAAAGAAAGAGACACTGTGAGTGAGAGAGATTGAAGCTGTGAGTTAGAGAGAGAGAGAGAAAGAGAAGCTGTGAGTGAGAGAGAGAGAGAGGAAGAGAAGCTGTGAGTGAGAGAGAGAGAGAGAAAAAAAGTGAGTGAGAGAGAGAGAGAGAAAAAGAAGCTTTGAGTGAGAGAGTGAGAGAGTGAGAGAAAGAGTAGCTGTGAGTGAGAGAGAGAGAGAAAGAGAAGCTGCATGAGAGAGAGAGAGAGAAAGAAAGAAAGAAAGAAAGAAAGAGTGAGAGACAGAGAGAGAAAAAGAAGCTGTATGAGAGAGAGAGAGAGAATGAAAGAAAGAGCTGTGTGTGAGAGAGAGAGAAAGAGAAGCTGTGTGTGTGTGTGAGAGAGAAAGAGAAGCTGTGAGTGTGTGTGAGAGAGAAAGAGAAGCTGTGAGTGAGAGAAAGAGCGAGAGAAAGAGAAGCTGTGAGTGAGATAGAGAGAGAAAGAGAACCTGTGAGTGAGAGAGAGAGAGAAATTGAAGCTGTGAGTGAGATAGAGAGAGAAAGAGAAGCTGTGAGTGAGAGAGAGAGTGAGAAACTGTGAGTGAGAGAGAGAGAGAAAGCGAAGCAGTGAGTGAGAGACAGAGAGAGAAAGAGAAGCTGTGAGAAAGGGAGAGAGAGAAAGGGAAGCTGTGAGTGAGAGAGAGAGTGAGAAGCTATGAGTGAGAGAAAGAGAAAGAGAAGTTGTGAGTGAGAGAGAGAGAAAGAGAAGCTGTGAGTGAGAGAGAGAGAGAGAAGCAGTGAGAGAGAGAGAAAGAGAAGCTGTGAGTGAGAGAAAGAGAGAAGCCATGAGTGAGTGAGATACAGAGAGAATCAGTGAGTGAGAGAGAGAGAGAAGCTTTAAGTGAGTGAGAGAGAGAGAATGTGAAGTTGTGAGTGAGAGAGAGAGAAGCTGTGAGTGAGACAGAGAGAGAAAGAGAAGCTGTATGTGTGTGAGAGAGTGAAAGAGATGCTGTGAGTGTGAGAGAGAGAGAAAGAGAAGCTGTGAGTGTGAGACAGTGAGAGAAAGAGATGCTGTGAGTATGTGTGTGAGAGAGAAAGAGAAGCTGTGAGTGAGAGAGAGAGAGAGAGAGAAAGAGAAGCTGTGAGTGAGAGAGTGAGTGTGAAGCTATGAGTGAGAGAGAGAGAGAAAGAGCAGTGTTAGTGAGAGAGAGAGAGAAGCTGTGAGTGAGAGAGAGAGAGAAAGGGAAGCTGTGAGTGAGTGAGAGAGAGAGAGAAAGGGAAGCTGTGAGTGAGTGTGAGAGAGAGACAGAGAAGCTGTGCGTGAGAGAGAGAGAAAAAGAGCAGCTGTGAGAGAGAGAGAAGCTGTGAGTGAGAGAGAGAGAAAGAGAATCTGTGAGTAGAGAGAGAGAGAAAGAGAAGTGAGTGAGAGAGAGAGAAAGAGAAGCTGTGAGTGAGAGAGAGAGAGAGAAGCAGTGAGAGAGAGAGAAAGAGAAGCTGTGAGTGAGAGAGAGAGTGAGAAGCTATGAGTGAGAGAGAGAGAGAAGGAGAAGCTGTGAGTGAGAGAGAGAGAGAAAGAGAAGCTGTGAGTGAGAGAGAGAGTGAGAAGCTGTGAGTGAGAGAGAGAGAGAAAGCGAAGCAGTGAGTGAGAGACAGAGAGAGAAAGTGAAGCTGTGAGTGAGAGAGAGAGAAAAAAAGAGAAGCTGTGAGTGAGAGAGAGAGAGAATCTGTAAGTGTGAGAGAAAGTGAGAGAAAGAGAAGCTGTGAGTGGTAGACAGAGTGAGAGAAAGAGATGCTGTGAGTGTGTGTGTGAGAGAAAGAGTAGCTGTGAGTGAGAGAGAGAGAGAGGGAAAGGGAAGCTGTGAGTGAGTGAGAGAGAGAGAGAATTTGTGAGAGTGAGAGAAAGTGAGAGAAAGAGAAGCTGGGAGTGTGTGTGAGAGAGAATGAGAAGCTGTGGGTGAGAGAGAGTGAGAAGCTTTGAGTGAGAGAGTGAGAGAAAGAGTAGCTGAGAGTGAGAGAGAGAGAGAGAAAAAGAAGCTGTATGAGAGAGAGAGAACGAAATAAAGAGCTGTGTGTGTGAGAGAGAGAAAGAGAAGCTGTGAGTGTGTGTGAGAGAGAAAGAGAAGCTGTGAGTGTGTGAGAAAGAGAAAGTGAAGCTGTGAGTGAGAGAAAGAGCGAGAGAAAGAGAAGCTGTGAGCGAGAGAGAGAGAGAGAGAGAGAGAGAAGCTATGAGTGTGTGAGAAAGAGAAAGTGAAGCTGTGAGTGAGAGAAAGAGAGAAAGAGAAGCTCGGAGTGAGTGAGAGAGAAAGAAAGAGAACCTCCGAGTGAGTGAGAAAGAAAGAAAGAGAAGCTGTGAGTTAGAGAAAGACAGGAAGAAAGAGATGCTGTGAGTGAGAGAGATTGAATCTGTGAGTGAGAGAGAGAGAGAGAGAGGAAGAGAAGCTGTGAGTGAGAGAGAGAGAAGGAAAGAGAAGCTTTGAGTGAGAGAGTGAGAGAAAGAGTAGCTGTGAGTGAGAGAGAGAGAAAGAGAAGCTGCATGAGAGAGAGAGAGAGAGAAAGAAAGAAAGAAAGAGAAGCTGTGTGTGTGAGAGAGAAAGAGAAGCTGTGAGTGGGTGTGAGAAAGAAAGAGAAGCTGTGAGTGAGAGAAAAAGAAAGAGAAGCTGTGAGTGAGAGAGAGAGAAAGAGAAGCTGTGAGTGAGAGTAAAAGAGAGAGAAAGAGAAGCTGTGAGTGAGAGAGAGAGAAAGAGAAGCTGTGAGTGAGAGAGTGAGAGAAAGAGTAGCTGTGAGTGAGAGACAGAGAGAGAAAAAGAAGCTGTATGAGAGAGAGAGAGAGAATGAAAGAAAGAGCTGTGTGTGTGAGAGAGAGAAAGAGAAGCTGTGAGTGTGTGTGTGAGAGAAAGAGAAGCTGTGAGTGTGTGTGAGAGAGAAAGAGAAGCTGTGAGTGAGAGAAAGAGCGAGAGAAAGAGAAGCTGTGAGTGAGAGAGAGAGAGAGAGAGAGAAGCTGTGAGTGAGATAGAGAGAGAAAGAGAACCTGTGAGTGAGAGAGAGAGAGAAATTGAAGCTGTGAGTGAGATAGAGAGAGAAAGAGAAGCTCGGAGTGAGTGAGAGAGAAAGAAAGAGAAGCTCGGAGTGAGTGAGAGAGAAAGAAAGAGAAGGTGTGAGTGAGAGAGAGAAAGAAAGAAAGAAAGAGATGCAGTGAGTGAGAGAGATTGAAGCTGTGAGTTAGAGAGAGAGAGAGAGAAAGAGAAGCTGTGTGAGAGAGAGAGAGAGAAAGAGAAGCTGTGAGTGAGAAAGAGAAAGAGAGAAGCTGTGAGTGAGAGAGGGAGAGAAAGAGAAGCTGTGAGTGACAGGGAGAGAGAGAAAGAGAAGATGTGAGTGAGAGAGAGAGAGAATGAGAAGATGTGAGTGAGTGACAGAGAGAGAAGCTGTGAGTGAGAGAGAGAGGGAGAGAGAAAGAGAAGCTGTGAGTGAGAGAGAGAGTGGGAGAGAAGCTGTGAGTGAGAGAGAGAGAAAGAGAAGCTTTGAGTGAGAGAGTGAGAGAAAGAGTAGCTGTGAGTGAGTGAGAGAGAGAGAAAGTGAAGCTGTATGAGAGAGAGAGAGAACGAAAGAAAGTGCTATGTGTGTGTGAGAGAGAAAGAGAAGCTGTGAGTGTGTGAGAGAGAGAAAGAGAAGCTGTGAGTGTGAGAGAGAGAAAGAGAAAGAGAAGCTGTGAGTGAGAGAAAGAGAGAGAGAAAGGGAAGCTGTGAGTGTGAGATAGAGAGAGAGAAAGAGAAGCTGTGAGTGTGTGTGTGAGAGAGAAAGAGAAGCAGTGATTGAAAGAAAGAGAGAGAGAAAGAGAAGCTGTGAGTGTGTGAGGGAGAGAGAGAAAGAGAAGATGTGAGTGAGAGAGAGAGAGAAAGAGAAGATGTGTGTGTGAGAGAGAAAGAGAAGCTGTGAGTTTGAGAGAGAGAGAGAAAGAGAAGCTGTGAGTGAGAGAGAAAGAGAGAGAGAAAGAGATGCTGTGAGTGAGAGAGAGGGAGAGAAAGAGAAGCTGTGAGTGAGAGGGAGAGAGAGAAAGAGAAGATGTGAGTGAGAGAGAGAGAAAGAGAAGATGTGTGTGTGAGAGAGAAAGAGAAGCTGTGAGTTTGAGAGAGAGAGAGAAAGTGAAGCTGTGAGTGAGAGAGAGAGAGAAAGAGATGCTGTGAGTGAGAGAGAGAGAGAGAAAGAGAAGCTGTGAGTGAGAGAGAGAGAGAAAGAGAACCTATGAGTGTGTGTGTGAGAGAAATTGAAGCTGTGAGTGAGAGAGAGAGAGAAAGAGAAGCTCTGAGTGAGTGAGAGAGAAAGAAAGAGAAGCTCTGAGTGAGAGAGAGAGAGAAAGAAAGAGACGCTGTGAGTGAGAGAGAGAAGCTGTTAGTGAGAGAGAGAGAAAGAGAAGCTGTGAGTGAGAGAGAGAGAGAGGAAGAGAAGCTGTGAGTGAGAGAGAGAGAGAGAAAGAGAAGGTGTGAGTGAGTGAGAGAGAAATAAAAGTTATGAGTGAGAAAAAAAGAGAGAGAAAGAGAAGTTGTGAGTGAGAGAGAGAGAGAGAAGCTGTGAGTGAGAGAGAGAGAAAGAGAAGCTGTGTGAGAGAGAGAGAGAAAGAGAAGCTGTGAGTGAGAGAGAGAGAAAGAGAACCTGTGAGTGAGAGAGAGTAATTGAAGCTGTGAGTGAGAGAGAGAGAGAAAGAAAGAGAAGCTCCGAGTGAGTGAGAGAGAAAGAGAAGCTGTGAGAGAGAGAGAGAGAGACAAGCTGTAAGTGTGTGTGAGAGAGAGAAAGAAAAGCTGTGAGTGTGAGAGAAAGAGAAGCTGTGAGTGTGTGAGAGAGTGAGAGAGAGAGAAGCTGTGAGTTAGAGAGAGAGAGAGAAAGAGAAGTTGTGAGTGAGAGAGAGAAAGAGAAGCTGTGAGTGAGAGAGTGAGAGAGAAAGAGAGTCTGTGAGTGAGAGAGAGAGAGAGAGAAAAAGAGAAGCTGTGAGTGAGTGAGAGAAAGAGAAGCTGTGAGAGAGAGAGAGAAAGAGAAGCTGAGATTGAGAGAGAGAGAAAGAGAAGCTGTGAGTTAGAGAGAGAGAAAGAGAAGCTGTGAGTGAGTTAGAGAGAGAGAATGAGAAGCTGTGAGGGAGAGAGAGAGGAGAGAGAGAATCTGTGAGGGAGAGAGAGAGAGAGAAAGAGAAGATGTGAGTGAGAGAGTGAGTAAGAGAATCTGTGAGTGAGAGAGAGAGAGAAAGAATCTGTGAGTGAGAGAGAGAAAGAGAAGCTGAGAGTCAGAGAGAGAGAGAAGCTGTGAGTGAGAGAGAGAGAAAGAGAAGCTGTGAGTGTGAGAGAAAGAGAGAGAGAGTAGCTGTGAGTGAAAAAGAGAGAAAGAGAAGCTGTGAGTGAGAAAGAGAGAGAGAAAGAGAAGCTGTGAGTGAGAGAGAGAGAGAAAGAGAAGCTGTGAGTGAGAGAGAGAGAGAGAAAGAGAAGCTGTGAGTGAGAGAGAGAGAGAGAAAGAGAAGCTGTGAGAGAGAGAGAGAAAGAGCAGCTCTGAGTGAGTGAAAGAGAACGAAAGAGAAACTGTGAGTGAGAGAGAGAGAAAGAAAGAGAAGCTGCAAGAGAAAGAGAGAGAAAGTGAAGCTGTAAGTGTGTGTGTGTGAGAGAAAGAGAAGCAGTGAGTATGAGAGAAAGAGAAGCCGTGAGTGTGAGAGAGAGTGAGAGAGAGAAGCTGTGAGTTAGAGAGAGAGAGAAACTGTGAGTGAAAGAGAGAGAAAGAGAAGCTGTGAGTGAGAAAGAGAGAGAGAGAGAAGCTGTGAGTGAGAGAGAGAGAAAGAGAAGCTGTGGGTGACGGAGAGAGAGAAAGAGAAGATGTGAGTGAGAGAAAGAGAGAAGCTGTGAGTGAGAGAGTGAGAGAGAAAGAGAAGCTGTGAGTGAGAGAGAGAGTGGGAGAGAAGCTGTGAGTGAGAGAGAGAGAAAGAGAAGCTTTGAGTGAGAGAGTGAGAGAAAGAGTAGCTGTGAGTGAGAGAGAGAGAGAGAAAGAGAAGCTGTGAGTGTGTGTGAGAGAGAAAGAGAAGCTGTGAGTGTGTGAGAGAGAAAGAGAAGCTGTGAGTGAGAGAAAGAGGGAGAGAAAGGGAAGCTGTGAGTGAGAGAGAGAAAGAGAAGCTGTGAGGGTGTGTGTGAGAGAGAGAGATAAAGAGAAGCTGTGAGTGAGTGAGAGAGAAGGAGAAGCTGTGAGTGAGAGGGAGAGAGAGAAAGAGAAGATGTGAGTGAGAGAGAGAGAAAGAGAAGATGTGTGTGAGAGAGAAAGAGAAGATGTGAGTGTGAGAGAGAAAGAGAAGCTGTGAGTGTGAGAGAGAGAAAGAGAAGCTGTGAGTGAGAGAAAGAGAGAGAGAAAGAGAAGCTGTGAGTGAGAGAAAGAGAGAGAGAGAAAAGCTGTGAGTGAGAGAGAGAGAGACAGAAAGAGAAGCTGTGAGTGAGAGAGAGAGAGAGAAAGAGAAGCTGTGAGTGAGAGACAGAGAGAGAAAGAGAACCTATTAGTGTGTGAGAGAGAGAAATTGAAGCTGTGAGTGAGAGAGAGAGAGAAAGAGAAGCTCTGAGTGAGTGAGAGAGAAAGAGAAGCTGTGAGTGAGAGAGAGAGAGAGAGAAAGAAAGAGACGCTGTGAGTGAGAGAGAGAGAAGCTGTTAGTGAGAGAGAGAGAGAGAAAGAGAAGCTGTGAGTGAGAGAGAGAGAGAGGAAGAAAAGCTGTGAGTGAGAGAGAGTGAGAAAGAGAAGCTGCATGAGAGAGAGAGATAAAGAAAGAAAGAGAAGCTGTGTGTTTGAGAGAGAGAAAGAGAAGCTGTGAGTGTGTGTGAGAGAGAAAGAGAAGCTGTGAGTGTGTGTGAGAGAGAAGCTGTGAGTGAGAGAAAAAAAAGAGAAGCTGTGAGTGAGTGAGAGAGAGAAAGAGAACCTGTGAGTGATTGAGAGAGAGAGACATTGAAGCTGTGAGTGAGAGAGAGAGATAAAGAGAAGCTGTGAGTGAGTGAGAGAGAAAGAGAAGCTGTGAGTGAGACGGAGAGAGAAGGAGAAGATGTGAGTGAGAGAGAGAGAGAAAGAGAAAGAGAAGATGTGAGAGAGAGAGAGGGGGAAGGAGAAGTTGTGAGTGAGAGAGAGAGAGAAGCTCTGAGTGAGTGAGTGAGAGAGAGAGAGAAAGAGAAGCTGTGAGTGAGAGTGAGAGGAAGAGAAGCTGTGTGAGAGAGAGAGAAAGAAAGAGAAGCTTTGAGTGAGAGAGTGAGAGAAAGAGTAGCTGTGAGTGAGAGAGAGAGAGAAAGAGAAGCTGTATGAGAGAGAGAGAGAACGAAAGAAAGAGCTGTGTGTGCAGAGAGAGAAAGAGAAGATGTGAGTGTGTGTGTGAGAGAAAGAGAAGCTGTGAGTGAGAGAAAGAGAGAGAGAAAGAGAAGCTGTGAGTGAGAGAGAGAGAGAGAACCTGTGAGTGAGAGAGAGAGAGTAATTGAAGCTGTGAGTGAGAGAGAGAGAGTAGCTCCGAGTGAGTGAGAGAGAAAGAAAGAGAAGCTGTGAGTGAGAGAGACAGAAAGAGAAGCTGTGTGAGAGAGAGACAAGCTGTAAGTGTGTGTGTGAGAGAGAAAGAAAAGCTGTGAGTGTGAGAGAAAGAGAAGCTGTGAGTGTGTGAGAGAGTGAGAGAGAGAGAAGCTGTGAGTTAGAGAGAGAGAAAGAGAAGTTGTGAGTGAGAGAGAGAAAGAGAAGCTGTGAGTGAGAGAGTGAGAGAGAAAGAGAGTCTGTGAGTGAGAGAGAGAGAGAGAGAAAGAGAAGCTGTGAGTGAGTGAGAGAAAGAGAAGCTGTGAGAGAGAGAGAAAGAGAAGCTGTGATTGAGAGAGAGAGAAAGAGAAGCTGTGAGTTAGAGAGAGAGAAAGAGAAGCTGTGAGTGAGTTAGAGAGAGAGAATGAGAAGCTGTGAGGGAGAGAGAGAGGAGAGAGAGAATCTGTGAGGGAGAGAGAGAGAGAAAGATAAGATGTGAGTGAGAGAGTGAGTAAGAGAATCTGTGAGTGAGAGAGAGAGAGAAAGAAGCTGTGAGTGAGAGAGAGAAAGAGAAGCTGAGAGTCAGAGAGAGAGAGAGAAGCTGTGAGTGAGAGAGAGAGAAAGAGAAGCTGTGAGTGTGAGAGAAAGAGAGAGAGAGAAGCTGTGAGTGAAAGAGAGAGAAAGAGAAGTTGTGAGTGAGAAAGAGAGAGAGAAAGAGAAGCTGTGAGTGAGAGAGAGAGAGAAATAGAAGCTGTGAGTGAGAGGGAGATAGAGAAAGAGAATATGTGAGAGAGAGAGAGAAAGAGAAGATGTGAGTGAGAGAGAGAGAGAGAAGCTGTGTGTGAGAGAAAGAGAGAGAGAAAGAGAAGCTGTGAGTGAGAGAGAGAGAGAGAGAGAAAGAGAAGCTGTGAGTGAGTGAGAGAGAGAGAAGCTGTGAGTGAGAGAGAGAGAGAGAAAGAGAAGTTGTGAGTGAGAGAGAGAGAGAGAGAGAGAACCTGTGAGTGAGAGAGAGAGAGAGAAAGAGCAGCTCCGAGTGAGTGAGAGAGAAAGAAAGAGAAGCTGTGAGTGAGAGAGAGAGAGAGAGAAAGAGAAGCTGTGTGAGAGAGAGAGAGAGAGAAGCTGTAAGTGTGTGTGTGAGAGAGAAAGAGAAGCAGTGAGTGTGAGAGAAAGAGAAGCCGTGAGTATGAGAGAGAGTGAGAGAGAGAGAAGCTGTGAGTTAGAGAGAGAGAGAAAGAGAAGCTGTGAGTGAGAGAGACAGAGAGAAAGAGAAGCTGTGAGTGTGTGTGTGTGAGAGAGAAGCTTTGAGTGAGAGAGAGAGAGAGAGAGAAAGAGAAGCTGTGAGTGAGAGAGAGAGAGAAAGAGAAGCTGTGAGTGAGTGAGAGAGAGAAAGAGAACCAGTGAGTAGAGAGAGAGAGAAATTGAAGCTGTGAATGGGAGAGAGAGAAAGAGAAGCTCTGAGTGAGTGAGAGAGAAAGAAAGAAAGAGAAGCTGTGAGTGAGAGAGAGAGAAATAGAAGCTGCGAGAGAGAGGGAGAGAGAGAGAAAGAGAAGCTGTAAGTGTGTGTGTGAGAGAGAAAGAGAAGCTGTGTGTGAGAGAGAAAGAGATGCTGTGAGGGTGAGAGAGAGTGAGTGAGAGAGAGAAGCTCTGAGTGTGTGTGTGAGAGAGAAAGAGAAGCTGTGAGTGAGAGAAAGAGAGAGAGAAAGAGAAGCTGTGAGTGAGAGAGAGAGAGAGATAAAGAGCTGTGAGTGAGAGAGAGAGAAAGAGATGCTGTGAGTGAGAGAGAGAGAGAAGCTGTGATTGAAAGAGAGAGAAAGAGAAGCTGTGAGTGAGAAAAGAGAGAGAAAGAGAAGCTGTGAGTGAGAGAGTGAGAAAGAGAAGCTGTGAGTGAGAGGGAGAGAGAGAAAGAGATGCTGTGAGTGAGAGAGAGAGTGAGAGAGATAGAGAAGCTGTGAGTGTGTGTGTGAGAGAGTGAAAGAGAAGCTGTGAGTGAGAGAAATAGAGAGAGAAAGAGGCTGTGAGTGTGAGAGAGAGAGAGAGAGATAAAGAGAAGCTGTGAGTGAGAGAGAGAGAAAGAGAAGCTGTGAGTGAGAGAGAGAGAAGCTGTGATTGAAAGAGAGAGAAAGAGAAGCTGTGAGTGAGAAAAGAGAGAGAAAGAGAAGCTGTGATTGAGAGAGAGAGAAAGAGAGGCTGTGAGTGAGAGGGAGAGAGAGAAAGAGGAGATGTGAGAGAGAGAGAAAGAGAAGTTGTGAGTGAGAGAGAGAGAGAAGCTGTGAGTGAGTGAGAGAGAGAGAGAAAGAGAAGCTGTGTGTGTGAGAGAGAGAAAGAGAAGCTGTGAGTGAGAGAGAGAGAGAAAGAGAAGCTCTGAGTGAGTGAGAGAGAAAGAGAAGATGTGAGTGAGAGAGAGAGAAAGAAAGAGATGCTGTGAGTGAGTGAGAGAGAAGCT
This sequence comes from Bradypodion ventrale, assembly GCA_035047345.1. Classification (NCBI taxonomy): domain Eukaryota; kingdom Metazoa; phylum Chordata; class Lepidosauria; order Squamata; family Chamaeleonidae; genus Bradypodion; species Bradypodion ventrale. The sequence goes on along the minus strand of JAWDJE010000005.1, from coordinate 112,849,845 downwards.
GTTAGTGAGAGAGAGAGAGAAAGAGAAGCTGTGAGTGAGAGAGAGAGAGAGGAAGAGAAGCTGTGAGTGAGAGAGAGAGAAAGAGAAGCTGCATGAGAGAGAGATAAAGAAAGAAAGAAAGAAAGAAAGAGAAGCTGTGTGTGTGTGAAAGAGAGAAAGAGAAGCTGTGAGTGTGTGTGAGAGAGAAAGAGAAGCTGTGAGTGAGAGAAAAAAAGAGAAGCTGTGAGTGAGTGAGAGAGAGAAAGAGAACCTGTGAGTGATTGAGAGAGAGAGACATTGAAGCTGTGAGTGAGAGAGAGTGATAAAGAGAAGCTGTGAGTGAGTGAGAGAGAAAGAGAAGCTGTGAGTGAGAGGGAGAGAGAAGGAGAAGATGTGAGTGAGAGAGAGAGAGAAAGAGAAAGAGAAGATGTGAGTGAGAGAGAGAGGGAAGGAGAAGTTGTGAGTGAGAGAGAGAGAAGCTCTGAGTGAGTGAGTGAGAGAGAGAGAAAGAGAAGCTGTGAGTGAGAGAGAGAGGAAGAAAGAGAAGCTTTGAGTGAGAGAGTGAGAGAAAGAGTAGCTGTGAGTGAGAGAGAGAGAGAAAGAGAAGCTTTATGAGAGAGAGAGAGAACGAAAGAAAGAGCTGTGTGTGGAGAGAGAGAAAGAGAAGATGTGAGTGTGTGTGTGAGAGAAAGAGAAGCTGTGAGTGAGAGAAAGAGAGAGAGAGAGAGAGAAGCTGTGAGTGAGAGAGAGAGAAAGAGAACCTGTGAGTGAGTGAGAGAGAGTAATTGAAGCTGTGAGTGAGAGAGAGAGAGAGAGAAGCTCCGAGTGAGTGAGAGAGAAAGAAAGAGAAGCTGTGAGTGAGAGAGACAGAAAGAGAAGCTGTGTGTGAGAGAGAGAGAGACAAGCTGTAAGTGTTTGTGTGAGAGAGAAAGAAAAGCTGTGAGTGTGAGAGAAAGAGAAGCTGTGAGTGTGTGAGAGAGTGAGAGAGAGAGAAGCTGTGAGTTAGAGAGAGAGAGAGAAAGAGAAGTTGTGAGTGAGAGAGAGAAAGAGAAGCTGTGAGTGAGAGAGTGAGAGAGAAAGAGAGTCTGTGAGTGAGAGAGAGAGAGAGAGAGAAAGGGAAGCTGTGAGTGAGAGAGAGAGAAAGAGAAGCTGTGAGGGTGTGTGTGAGAGAGAGAGATAAAGAGAAGCTGTGAGTGAGTGAGAGAGAAGGAGAAGCTGTGAGTGAGAGGGAGAGAGAGAAAGAGAAGATGTGAGTGAGAGAGAAAGAGAAGATGTGTGTGAGAGAGAAAGAGAAGATGTGAGTGTGAGAGAGAAAGAGAAGCTGTGAGTGTGAGAGAGAGAAAGAGAAGCTGTGAGTGAGAGAAAGAGAGAGAAAAAGAGAAGCTGTGAGTGAGAGAAAGAGAGAAAGAGAAAAGCTGTGAGTGAGAGAGAGAGACATAAAGAGAAGCTGTGAGTGAGAGAGAGAGAGAGAAAGAGAAGCTGTGAGTGAGAGACAGAGAGAGAAAGAGAACCTATTAGTGTGTGAGAGAGAGAAATTGAAGCTGTGAGTGAGAGAGAGAGAGAAAGAGAAGCTCTGAGTGAGTGAGAGAGAAAGAGAAGCTGTGAGTGAGAGAGAGAGAGAGAAAGAAAGAGACGCTGTGAGTGAGAGAGAGAGAAGCTGTTAGTGAGAGAGAGAGAGAAAGAGAAGCTGTGAGTGAGAGAGAGAGAGAAAGAGAAGCTGCATGAGAGAGAGAGAGATAAAGAAAGACACAGAAGCTGTGTGTTTGAGAGAGAGAAAGAGAAGCTGTGAGTGTGTGTGTGAGAGAAAGAGAAGCTGTGAGTGTGTGTGTGAGAGAAAGAGAAGCTGTGAGTGAGAGAAAAAAAAGAGAAGCTGTGAGTGTGTGAGAGAGATAAAGAGAACCTGTGAGTGATTGAGAGAGAGACATTGAAGCTGTGAGTGAGAGAGAGAGATAAAGAGAAGCTATGAGTGAGTGAGAGAGAAAGAGAAGCTGTGAGTGAGAGGGAGAGAGAAGGAGAAGATGTGAGTGAGAGAGAGAGAGAAAGAGAAAGAGAAGATGTGAGTGAGAGAGAGAGGGAAGGAGAAGTTGTGAGTGAGAGAGAGAGAAGCTCTGAGTGAGTGAGTGAGAGAGAGAGAGAGAAAGAGAAGCTGTGAGTGAGAGTGAGAGGAAGAGAAGCTGTGAGTGAGAGAGAGAGAAAGAAAGAGAAGCTTTGAGTGAGAGAGTGAGAGAAAGAGTAGCTGTGAGTGAGAGAGTGAGAGAAAGAGAAGCTGTATGAGAGAGAGAGAGAACGAAAGAAAGAGCTGTGTGTGGAGAGAGAGAAAGAGAAGATGTGAGTGTGTGTGAGAGAGAAAGAGAAGCTGTGAGTGAGAGAAAGAGAGAGAGAGAAGCTGTGAGTGAGAGAGAAAGAGAACCTGTGAGTGAGAGAGAGAGAGTAATTGAAGCTGTGAGTGAGAGAGAGAGAGAGAGAAGCTCTGAGTGAGTGAGAGAGAAAGAAAGAGAAGCTGTGAGTGAGAGAGACAGAAAGAGAAGCTGAGAGAGAGAGAGAGAGAGAGACAAGCTGTAAGTGTGTGTGTGTGAGAGAAAGAAAAGCTGTGAGTGTGAGAGAAAGAGAAGCTGTGAGTGTGTGAGAGAGTGAGAGAGAGAGAAGCTGTGAGTTAGAGAGAGAGAGAGAAAGAGAAGTTGTGAGTGAGAGAGAGAAAGAGAAGCTGTGAGTGAGAGAGTGAGAGAGAAAGAGAGTCTGTGAGTGAGAGAGAGAGAGAGAGAAAGAGAAGCTGTGAGTGAGTGAGAGAAAGAGAAGCTGTGAGAGAGAGGGAAAGAGAAGCTGTGATTGAGAGAGAGAGAAAGAGAATCTGTGAGTTAGAGAGAGAGAAAGAGAAGCTGTGAGTGAGTTAGAGAGAGAGAATGAGAAGCTGTGAGGGAGAGAGAGAGGAGAGAGAGAATCTGTGAGGGAGAGAGAGAGAGAGAAAGAGAAAGAGAAGATGTGAGTGAGAGAGTGAGTAAGAGAATCTGTGAGTGAGTGAGAGAGAGAAAGAAGCTGTGAGTGAGAGAGAGAAAGAGAAGCTGAGAGTCAGAGAGAGAGAGAGAAGCTGTGAGTGAGAGAGAGAGAAAGAGAAGCTGTGAGTGTGAGAGAAAGAGAGAGAGAGAAGCTGTGAGTGAAAGAGAGAGAAAGAGAAGCTGTGAGTGAGAAAGAGAGAGAGAAAGAGAAGCTGTGAGTGAGAGAGAGAGAGAAAGAGAAGCTGTGAGTGAGAGGGAGATAGAGAAAGAGAATATGTGAGAGAGAGAGAGAAAGAGAAGATGTGAGTGAGAGAGAGAGGGAGAGAAGCTGTGTGTGAGAGAAAGAGAGAGAGAAAGAGAAGCTGTGAGTGAGAGAGAGAGAGAGAAAGAGAAGCTGTGAGTGAGAGAGAGAGAGAGAAGCTGTGAGTGAGAGAGAGAGAGAGAGAGAAGCTGTGAGTGAGAGAGAGAGAGAGAATCTGTGAGTGAGAGAGAGAGAGAAAGAGCAGCTCCGAGTGAGTGAGAGAGAAAGAAAGAGAAGCTGTGAGTGAGAGAGAGAGAAAGAGAAGCCGCGAGAGAGTGAGAGAGTGAGAGAGAGAGAAGCTGTGAGTTAGAGAGAGAGAGAAAGAGAAGCTGTGAGTGAGAGAGACAGAGAGAAAGAGAAACTGTGAGTGTGTGTGTGAGAGAGAGAAGCTTTGAGTGAGAGAGAGAGAGAGGGAGAAAGAGAAGCTGTGAGTGAGAGAGAGAGAGAAAGAGAAGCTGTGAGTGAGTGAGAGAGAGAAAGAGAACCAGTGAGTGAGAGAGAGAGAAATTGAAGCTGTGAATGGGAGAGAGAGAAAGAGAAGCTCTGAGTGAGTGAGAGAGAAAGAAAGAAAGAGAAGCTGTGAGTGAGAGAGAAAGAGATGCTGCGAGAGAGAGGGAGAGAGAGAGAAAGAGAAGCTGTAAGTGTGTGTGTGAGAGAGAAAGAGAAGCTGTGTGTGAGAGAGAAAGAGATGCTGTGAGTGTGAGAGAGAGTGAGTGAGAGAGAGAAGCTGTGAGTGTGTGTGTGAGAGAGAAAGAGAAGCTGTGAGTGAGAGAAAGAGAGAGAGAAAGAGAAGCTGTGAGTGAGAGGGAGAGAGAGAAAGAGATGCTGTGAGTGAGAGAGAGAGTGAGAGAGAGAGAAGCTGTAAGTGTGTGTGTGTGAGAGAGAAAGAGAAGCTGTGAGTGAGAGAAATAGAGAGAGAAAGAGAAGCTGCGAGTGAGAGAGAGAGAGAGATAAAGAGAAGCTGTGAGTGAGAGAGAGAAAGAGAAGGGGTGAGTGAGAGAGAGAGAAGCTGTGATTGAAAGAGAGAGAAAGAGAAGCTGTGAGTGAGAAAAGAGAGAGAAAGAGAAGCTGTGATTGAGAGAGAGAGAAAGAGAGGCTGTGAGTGAGAGGGAGAGAGAGAAAGAGGAGATGTGTGAGAGAGAGAGAAAATGTGAGTGAGAGAGAGAGGGAAAGAGAAGTTGTGAGTGAGAGAGAGAGAGAAGCTGTGAGTGAGTGAGAGAGAGAGAGAGAAAGAGAAGTTGTGTGTGTGAGAGAGAGAAAGAGAAGCTGTGAGTGAGAGAGAGAGAGAAAGAGAAGCTGTGAGTGAGAGAGAAAGAGCTGTGTGTGTGAGAGAGAAGCTGTATGAGAGAGAGAGAGAACGAAAGAAAGAGCTGTGTGTGTGTGAGAGAGAAAGAGAAGCTGTGAGTGAGAGAGAGAGAAAGAGAAGCTGTGAGTGAGAGATAGAGAGAGAAAGGGAAGCTGTGAGTGAGTGAGAGAGACAGAGAAGCTGTGAGTGAGAGAGAGAGAAAAATAGCAGCTGTGAGTGAGAGAGAGAAGCTTTGAGTGAGAGAGAGAGAGAAAGAGAATCTGTGAGTAGAGAGAGAGAAAGGGAAGCTGTGAGTGAGAGAGAGAGAGAAAGAGAAGCTGTGAGTGTGTGAGAGAGAGATATAAAGAGAAGCTGTGAGTGAGAGAGAGAGAAAGAGAAGCTGTGAGTGAGAGGGAGAGAGAGAAAGAGAAGATGTGAGTGAGAGAGAGAGAAAGAGAAGATGTGTATGTGAGAGAGAAAGAGAAGCTGTGAGTGTGAGAGAGAAAGAGAAGCTGTGAGTGTGTGTGAGAGAGAGAAGCTGTGAGTGAGAGCAAGAGAGAGAGAAAGAGAAGCTGTGAGTGAGAGAGAGAGAGAGAAGCTGTGAGTGAGAGAGAGAGAGAGAAATTGAAGCTGTGAGTGAGAGAGAGAGAAAGAGAAGCTCTGAGTGAGTGAGAGAGAAAGAAAGAGATGCTGTGAGAGAGAGAGAAGCAGTGAGAGAGAGAGAGAAAGAGAAGCTGTGAGTGAGAGAGAGAGAGGAAGAGAAGCTGTGAGTGTGTGAGAGAGAGAGAAAGAGAAGCTTCGAGTGAGAGAGAGAGAGAAAGAGAAGCTGCATGAGAGAGAGAGAGAAAGAAAGAAAGAAAGAGAAGCTGTGTGTGTGTGAGAGAGAAAGAGAAGCTGTGAGTGTGTGTGAGACTGAAAGAGAAGCTGTGAGTGAGAGAAAAGGAAAGAGAAGCTGTGAGTGAGAGAGAGAGAGAAAGAGAACCTGTGAGTGATTGAGAGAGAGAGAAATTGAAGCTGTGAGTGAGAGAGAGAAAGAGAAGCTGTGAGTGAGTGAGAGAGAAAGAGAAGCTGTGAGTGAGAGGGAGAGAGAAGGAGAAGATGTGAGTGAGAGAGAGAGAGAAAGAGAAGATGTGAGTGAGAGAGAGAGGGAAGCAGAAGTTGTGAGTGAGAGAGAGAGAGAAGCTCTGAGTGAGTGAGAGAGAGAGAAAGAGAAGCTGTGAGTGAGAGTGAGAGGAAGAGAAGCTGTGAGTGAGAGAGAGAGAAAGAAAGAGAAGCTTTGAGTGAGAGAGTGAGAGAAAGAGTAGGTGTGAGTGAGAGAGAGAGTGAAAGAGAAGCTGTATGAGAGAGAGAGAACGAAAGAAAGAGCTGTGTGTGGAGAGAGAGAAAGAGAAGCTGTGTGTGAGAGAGAGAAAGAAAAGCTGTGAGTGTATGTGACAGAGAAAGGGAAGCTGAGAGTGAGAGAAAGAGAGAAAGAGAAGCTGTGAGAGAGAGAGAGAGAAGCTGTGAGTGAGATAGAGAGAGAAAGAGAACCTGTGAGTGAGAGAGAGAGTAATTGAAGCTGTGAGTGAGAGAGAGAGAGAAAGAGAAGCTCCGAGTGAGTGATAGAGAAAGAAAAAGAAGCTGTGAGTGAGAGAGAGAGAAAGAGAAGCTGTGAGAGAGAGAGAGAAGCTGTAAGTGTGTGTGCGAGAGAGAAAGAAAAGCTGTGAGTGTGAGAGAAAGAGAAGCTGTGAGTGTGTGAGAGTGAGAGAGAGAGGAGCTGTGAGTTAGAGAGAGAGAGAGAGAAAGAGAAGTTGTGAGTGAGAGGGAGAAAGAAAGAGAGTCTGTGAGTGAGAGAGAGAGAGAGAAAAAGAGAAGCTGTGAGTGAGTGAGAGAAAGAGAAGCTGTGAGTGAGTTAGAGAGAGAGAATGAGAAGCTGTGAGGGAGAGAGAGAGGAGAGAGAATCTGTGAGGGAGAGAGAGAGAGAGAGAGAAAGAGAAGATGTGAGTGAGAGAGTGAGTAAGAGAATCTGTGAGTGAGAGAGAGAGAGAAAGAAGCTGTGAGTGAGAGAGAGAGAGAGAAGCTGAGAGTCAGAGAGAGAGAGAGAAGCTGTGAGTGAGAGAGAGAGAAAGAGAAGCTGTGAGTGTGAGAGAAAGAGAGAGAGAGAAGCTGTGAGTGAAAGAGAGAGAAAGAGAAGCTGTGAGTGAGAAAGAGAGAGAGAAAGAGAAGCTGTGAGTGAGAGAGAGAAAAGAGAAGCTGTGAGTGAGAGGGAGATAGAGAAAGAGAATATGTGAGTGAGAGAGAGAGAGAGAAAGAGAAGATGTGAGTGTGTGTGTGAGAGAGAGAAGCTGTGTGTGAGAGAAAGTGAGAGAGAAAGAGAAGCTGTGAGTGAGAGAGAAAGAGAAGCTGTGAGTGAGTGAGTGAGAGAGAGAGAGAGAGAAGCTGTGAGTGATAGAGAGAGAGAAAGAGAAGCTGTGAGTGAGAGAGAGAGATAGAACCTGTGAGTGAGAGAGAGAGAAATTGATGCTGTGAGTGAGAGTGAGAGAGAAAGAGCAGCTCTGAGTGAGTGAGAGAGAAAAAAAGCGAAGCTGTGAGTGAGAGAGAGAGAGAAAGAGAAGCTGCGAGAGAGAGAGAGAGAGAGAGAGAGAGAGAGAAAGAGAAGCTGTAAGTGTGTGTGTGAGAGAGAAAGAGAAGCAGTGAGTGTGAGAGAAAGAGAAGCCGTGAGTGTGAGAGAGAGTGAGAGGCAGAGAAGCTGTGAGTTAGAGAGAGAGAAAGAGAAGTTGTGAGTGAGAGAGAGAAAGAGAAACTGTGAGTGAGAGAGAGAGAAGCTGTGAGTGAGAGAGAGAGAAAGAGAAGCTGTGAGTGAGTGAGAGAGAGAAAGAGAACCAGTGAGTGAAAGAGAAAGAAATTGAAGCTGTGAATGAGAGAGAGAGAAAGAGAAGCTGCGAGAGAGAGAGAGGGAGAGAGAGAGAAAGAGAAGCTGTAAGTGTGTGTGTGAGAGAGAAAGAGAAGCTGTGTGTGATAGAGAAAGAGATGCTGTGAGTGTGAGAGAGAGTGAGAGAGAGAAGCTGTGAGTGTGTGTGTGAGAGAGAAAGAGAAGTGTGAGTGAGAGAAAGAGAGAGAGAAAGAGAAGCTGTGAGTGAGAGAGAGAGATAAAGAGAAGCTGTGAGTGAGAGAGAGAGAGAAGCTGTGATTGAAAGAGAGAGAAAGAGAAGCTGTGAGTGAGAAAAGAGAGAGAAAGAGAAGCTGTGAGTGAGAGAGAGAGAAAGAGAAGCTGTGAGTGAGAGGGAGAGAGAGAAAGAGAAGCTGTGAGTGAGAGAGAGAGAGAAGATGTGAGTGAGAGAGAGAGAGAAGCTGTGAGTGAGTGAGAGAGAGATAGAAAGAGAAGCTGTGAGTGACAGAGAGAGAGAAGCTGTGTGTGTGTGAGAGAGAAAGAGAAGCTGTGTGTGTGTGTGAGAGAGAAAGAGAAGCTGTGATTGAGAGCGAGAGAGAGAAAGAGAAGCTGTGTGTGAGAGAGAGAGCTGTGTGAGAGAGAGAGAAGCTGTATGAGAGAGAGAGAGAACGAAAGAAAGAGCTGTGTGTGTGTGAGAGAGAGAAAGAGAAGCTGTGAGTGAGAGAGAGAGAGAGAGAGAGAGAAAGCGTAGCTGTGATTGAGATAGAGGGAGAAAGGGAAGCTGTGAGTGAGAGAGAGAGAGACAGAGAAGCTGTGAGTGAGAGAGAGAAAAAAGAGCAGCTGTGAGTTAGAGAGAGAGAAGCTTTGAGAGAGAGAGAAAGAGGTTCTGTGAGTGAGAGAGAGAGAAAGGGAAATTGTGAGTGAGAGAGAGAGTGAGAAGGTATCAGTGAGAGAGAGAGAGAGAAAGAGAAGATGTGAGTGAGAGAGAGAGAGAGAAAGAGAAGCAGTGAGTGAGAGACAGAGAGAGAAAGTGAAGCTCTGAGTGAGAGAGAGAGAAAAAGAGATGCTGTGAGAGAGAGAGAGAGAGAGAAGCTGTAAGTGTGAGAGAAAGTGAGAGAAAGAGAAGCTGTGAGTGTGAGACAGAGTGAGAGAAAGAGATGCTGTGAGTGTGTGAGAGAGAGAAATAGAAGCTGGGAGTGTGTGTGAGAGAGAAAGAGAAGCTGTGAGTGAGAGAGAGAGAGAGAAAGGGAAGCTGTGAGTGAGTGAGAGAGAGAGACAAAGAAGCTGTGAGTGAGAGAGAGAGAAAAAGAGCAGCTGTGAGTGAGAGAGAGAGAGAGAAGCTGTGAGTGAGAGAGAGAAAGAGAAGCTGTGAGTGAGAGAGACAGAGAGAAAGAGAAGCTGTGAGTGTGAGAGAAAGTGAGAGAAAGAGAAGCTGTGTGTGTGAGAGAGAGTGAGAGAAAGATGCAGTGAGTGTGTGTGAGAGAGAAAGAGAAGCTGTGAGTGAGAGAGAGAGAAAAAGAGAAGCTGTGAGTGAGAGAGACAGAGAGAAAGAGAAGCTGTGAGTGTGAGAGAAAGTGAGAGGAAGAGAAGCTGTGAGTGTGAGAGAGAGTGAGAGAAAGATGCTGTGAGTGTGTGTGAGAGAGAAAGAGAAGCTGTGAGTGAGAGAGAGAGAGAAAGGGAAGCTGTGAGTGAGAGAGAGAGTGAGAAGCTATGAGTGAGAGAGAGAGAGAAAGAGAAGCTGTGAGTGACAGAGAGAGAGAAGCTGTGTGTGTGAGAGAGAGAAAGAGAAGCTGTGTGTGTGTGTGAGAGAGAAAGAGAAGCTGTGATTGAGAGAGAGAGAGAAAGAGAAGCTGTGTGTGAGAGAAAGAGAGAATGAAAGAAAGAGCTGTGTGTGTGAGAGAGAGAAAGAGAAGCTGTGAGTGAGAGAGAGAGAGAGAAAGAGAAGCTGTGAGTGAGAGATAGAGAGAGAAAGCGAAGCTGTGAGTGAGTGAGAGAGAGAGACAGAGAAGCTGTGAGTGAGAGAGAGAGAAAAAGAGCGGTGTTAGTGAGAGAGAGAGAGAGAAGCTGTGAGTGAGAGAGAGAAAGAGAAGGTGTGAGTGAGAGAGAAAGAGAAAAAGAGAAGCTGTGAGTGTGAGGGAAAGTGAGAGAAAGAGAAGCTGTGTGTGTGAGAGAGAGTGAGAGAAAGATGCAGTGAGTGTGTGTGAGAGAGAAAGAGAAGCTGTGAGTGAGAGAGAGAAAAAGAGAAGCTGTGAGTGAGAGAGAGAAAGAGAAGCTGTGAGTGTGAGAGAAAGTGAGAGAAAGAGAAGCTGTGAGTGTGAGAGAGAGTGAGAGAAAGATGCTGTGAGTGTCTGTGAGAGAGAAAGAGAAGCTGTGAGTGAGAGAGAGAGAGAATGGGAAGCTGTGAGTGAGAGAGTGAGAAGCTATGAGTGAGAGAGAGAGAGAAAGAGAAGCTGTGAGTGACAGAGAGAGAGAAGCTGTGTGTGTGTGAGAGAGAAAGAGAAGCTGTGTGTGTGTGAGAGAGAGAAAGAGAAGCTGTGATTGAGAGAGAGAGAAAGAGAAGCTGTGTGTGAGAGAGAAAGAGCTGTGAGAGAGAGAGAGAGAGAGAGAGAGAAAGAGAAGCTGTGAGTGAGAGATAGAGAGAGAAAGGGAAGCTGTGAGTGAGAGAGAGAGAGACAGAGAAGCTGTGAGTGAGGGAGAGAAAAAAGAGCAGCTGTGAGTTAGAGAGAGATATGCTTTGAGTGAGAGAGAGAGAAAGACGATCCTGAGTAGCGAGAGAGAGAAAGGGAAGCTGTGAGTGTGAGAGAAAGAGAAGCTGTGAGTGTGAGAGGGAGATAGAAAGAGAAGCTGTGAGTGAGAGAGAGAAAAAAAGAAGCTGTGAGTGAGAGAGAAAGAGAGAAATAGAAGCTATGAGTGAGAAAGATAGAGAGAAGCAGTGAGAGAGAGAGAAAGAGAAGCTGTGAGTGAGAGAAAGAGAGAAGCTGTGAGTGAGTGAGAGAGAGAGAAGCTGTGCGTGAGAGAGAGAGAAGCTTTAAGTGAGAGAGAGAAAGAGAATGTGAAGCTGTGAGTGAGAGAGAGAGAAGCTGTGAGTGAGAGAGAGAAAGAGAATTTGTGAGTAGAGAGAGAGAGAAAAAGAAGCTGTGAGTGAGAGAGAGAGAAGCTGTGAGTGAGAGAGAGAAGCTTTAAGTGAGTGAGAGAGAGAGAATGTGAAGCTGTGAGTGAGAGAGAGAGAAGCTGTGAGTGAGAGAGAGAGAAAGAGAATCTGTGAGTAGAGAGAGAGAAAGAGAAGCTGTGAGTGAGAGAGAGAGAAGAAGAAGCTGTGAGTGAGATAGGGAGAGAGAAAGAGAATCTGTGAGTGACAGAGAGAGAAAAAAAGAAGCTGTGAGTGTGAGAGAGAGTGAGAGAAAAAGATGCTCTGAGTGTGTGTGAGAGAGAAAGAGAAGCTGTGAGTGAGTGAGAGAGAGAGAAGCTGTGAGTGAGAGAGAGAAGCTTTAAGTGAGAGAGAGAGAGAATGTGAAGCTGTGAGTGAGAGAGAGAGAGAAGCTGTGAGTGAGAAAGAGAGAAAGAGAATCTGTGAGTAGAGAGAAAGAGAAAGAGAAGCTGTGAGTGAGAGAGAGAGAAGAAGAAGCTGTGAGTGAGATAGGGAGAGAGAAAGAGAATCTGTGAGTGACAGAGAGAGAAAAAAAGAAGCTGTGAGTGTGAGAGAGCGTGAGAGAAAGAGATGCTGTGAGTGTGTGTGAGAGAGAAAGAGAAGCTGTGAGTGAGAGAGAGAGAGAAAGGGAAGTTGTGTGTGAGAGAGAGAGTGAGAAGCTATCAGTGAGAGAGAGAGAGAAAGAGAAGATGTGAGTGAGAGAGAGAGAAGCAGTGAGTGAGAGACAGAGAGAGAAAGTGAAGCTCTGAGTGTGTGTGAGAGAGAAAAAGAGACGCTGTGAGAGAGAGAGAGAGAGAGAGAGAAAGAGAAGTTGTAAGTGTGAGAGAAAGTGAGAGAAAGAGAAGCTGTGAGTGTGAGACAGAGTGAGAGAAAGAGATGCTGTGAGTGTGTGTGAGAGAGAAAGAGAAGCTGTGAGTGAGAGAGAGAGAGAAAGGGAAGCTGTGAGTGAGAGAGAGAGAGAAGCTGTGAGAGTGAGAGAAAGTGAGAGAAAGAGAAGCTGGGAGTGTGTGTGAGAGAGAAAGAGAAGCTGTGAGTGAGAGAGAGAGAGAGAGAAAGGGAAGCTGTGAGTAAGAGAGAGTGAGAAGCTATGAGCGAGAGAGAGAGAGAAGTTGTGAGTGAGAGAGAGAGAAAGAGAAGCTGTGAGTGAGAGAGAGAGAGAGAAAGGGAAGCTGTGAGTGTGAGAGAAAGTGAGAGAAAGAGAAGCTGTGAGTGTGAGAGAGAGTGAGAGAAAGATGCAGTGAGTGTGTGTGAGCGAGAAAGAGAAGCTGTGAATGAGAGAGAGAGAAAGAGAAGCTCTGAGTGAGAGAGAGAGAAAGAAAGAAAGAAAGAGAATCTGTGAGTGAGAGAGAGAGAAGCTTAAAGTGAGAGAGAGAGAGAATGTGAAGCTGTGAGTGAGAGAGAGAGAGAAGTTGTGAGTGAGAAAGAGAGAAAGAGAATCTGTGAGTAGAGAGAGAGAGAAAGAGAAGCTGTGAGTGAGAGAGAGAGAAGAAGAAGCTGTGAGTGAGATAGGGAGAGAGAAAGAGAATCTGTGAGTGACAGAGAGAGAAAAAAGAAGCTGTGAGTGTGAGAGAGAGTGAGAGAAAGAGATGCTGTGAGTGTGTGTGAGAGTGAAAGAGAAGCTGTGAGTGAGAGAGAGAGAGAGAAAGGGAAGTTGTGAGTGAGAGAGAGAGTGAGAAGCTATCAGTGAGAGAGAGAGAGAGAAACAGAAGATGTGAGTGAGAGAGAGAGAGAGAAAGAGAAGCAGTGAGTGAGAGACAGAGAGAGAAAGTGAAGCTCTGAGTGTGTGTGTGAGAGAAAAAGAGACGCTGTGAGAGAGAGAGAGAGAGAGAGAAAGAGAAGCTGTAAGTGTGAGAGAAAGTGAGAGAAAGAGAAGCTGTGAGTGTGAGACAGAGTGAGAGAAAGAGATGCTGTGAGTGTGTGAGAGAGAGAAAGAGAAGCTGTCAGTGAGAGAGAGAGAGAAAGGGAAGCTGTGAGTGAGAGAGAGAGAGAAGCTGTGAGAGTGAGAGAAAGTGAGAGAAAGAGAAGCTGGGAGTGTGTGTTTGAGAGAAAGAGAAGCTGTGAGTGAGAGAGAGAGAGAGAAAGGGAAGCTGTGAGTGAGAGAGAGAGAGAAGCTGTGAGAGTGAGAGAAAGTGAGAGAAAGAGAAGCTGGGAGTGTGTGTGAGAGAGAAAGAGAAGCTGTGAGTGAGAGAGAGAGAGAGAGAAAGGGAAGCTGTGAGTAAGAGAGAGTGAGAAGCTATGAGCGAGAGAGAGAGAAGTTGTGAGTGAGAGAGAGAGAAAGAGAAGCTGTGAGTGAGAGAGAGAGAGAGAGAAAGGGAAGCTGTGAGTGTGAGAGAAAGTGAGAGAAAGAGAAGCTGTGAGTGTGAGAGAGAGTGAGAGAAAGATGCAGTGAGTGTGTGTGAGCGAGAAAGAGAAGCTGTGAATGAGAGAGAGAGAGAAAGAGAAGCTCTGAGTGAGAGAGAGAGAAAGAAAGAAAGAGAATCTGTGAGTGAGAGAGAGAGAAGCTTTAAGTGAGAGAGAGAATGTGAAGCTGTGAGTGAGAGAGAGAGAGAAGTTGTGAGTGAGAAAGAGAGAAAGAGAATCTGTGAGTAGAGAGAGAGGGAAAGAGAAGCTGTGAGTGTGAGAGAGAGAAGAAGAAGCTGTGAGTGAGATAGGGAGAGAGAAAGAGAATCTGTGAGTGACAGAGAGAGAAAAAAGAAGCTGTGAGTGTGAGAGAGAGTGAGAGAAAGAGATGCTGTGAGTGTGTGTGAGAGTGAAAGAGAAGCTGTGAGTGAGAGAGAGAGAGAAAGGGAAGTTGTGAGTGAGAGAGAGAGTGAGAAGCTATCAGTGAGAGAGAGAGAGAGAAACAGAAGATGTGAGTGAGAGAGAGAGAGAAAGAGAAGCAGTGAGTGAGAGACAGAGAGAGAAAGTGAAGCTCTGAGTGTGTGTGTGAGAGAAAAAGAGATGCTGTGAGAGAGAGAGAGAGAGAGAAAGAGAAGCTGTAAGTGTGAGAGAAAGTGAGAGAAAGAGAACCTGTGAGTGTGAGATAGAGTGAGAGAAAGAGATGCTGTGAGTGTGTGTGAGAGAGAAAGAGAAGCTGTGAGTGAGAGAGAGAGAGAAAGGGAAGCTGTGAGTGAGAGAGAGAGAGAGAAGCTGTGAGAGTGAGAGAAAGTGAGAGAAAGAGAAGCTGGGAGTGTGTGTTTGAGAGAAAGAGAAGCTGTGAGTGAGAGAGAGAGAAAGGGAAGCTGTGAGTGAGAGAGAGAGAGACAGAGAAGCTGTGAGTGAGAGAGAGAGAAAAAGAGCAGCTGTGAGTGAGAGAGAGAGAGAGAGAGAGAGAGAGAGAAAGAGAAGCTGTAAGTGTGTGTGTGAGAGAGAAAGAGAAGCAGTGAGTGTGAGAGAAAGAGAAGCCGTGAGTGTGAGAGAGAGTGAGAGACAGAGAAGCTGTGAGTTAGAGAGAGAGAGAAAGAGAAGTTGTGAGTGAGAGAGAGAAAGAGAAACTGTGAGTGAGAGAGAGAGAAGCTGTGAGTGAGAGAGAGAGAAAGAGAAGCTGTGAGTGAGTGAGAGAGAGAAAGAGAACCAGTGAGTGAAAGAGAAAGAAATTGAAGCTGTGAATGAGAGAGAGAGAAAGAGAAGCTGCGAGAGAGAGAGAGGGAGAGAGAGAGAAAGAGAAGCTGTAAGTGTGTGTGTGAGAGAGAAAGAGAAGCTGTGTGTGATAGAGAAAGAGATGCTGTGAGTGTGAGAGAGAGTGAGAGAGAGAAGCTGTGAGTGTGTGTGTGAGAGAGAAAGAGAAGTGTGAGTGAGAGAAAGAGAGAGAGAAAGAGAAGCTGTGAGTGAGAGAGAGAGATAAAGAGAAGCTGTGAGTGAGAGAGAGAGAGAAGCTGTGATTGAAAGAGAGAGAAAGAGAAGCTGTGAGTGAGAAAAGAGAGAGAAAGAGAAGCTGTGAGTGAGAGAGAGAGAAAGAGAAGCTGTGAGTGAGAGGGAGAGAGAGAAAGAGAAGCTGTGAGTGAGAGAGAGAGAGAAGATGTGAGTGAGAGAGAGAGAGAAGCTGTGAGTGAGTGAGAGAGAGATAGAAAGAGAAGCTGTGAGTGACAGAGAGAGAGAAGCTGTGTGTGTGTGAGAGAGAAAGAGAAGCTGTGTGTGTGAGAGAGAGAGAAAGAGAAGCTGTGATTGAGAGCGAGAGAGAGAAAGAGAAGCTGTGTGTGAGAGAGAGAGAGCTGTGTGAGAGAGAGAGAAGCTGTATGAGAGAGAGAGAGAACGAAAGAAAGAGCTGTGTGTGTGTGAGAGAGAGAAAGAGAAGCTGTGAGTGAGAGAGAGAGAGAGAGAGAGAGAAAGAGTAGCTGTGATTGAGATAGAGGGAGAAAGGGAAGCTGTGAGTGAGAGAGAGAGAGACAGAGAAGCTGTGAGTGAGAGAGAGAAAAAAGAGCAGCTGTGAGTTAGAGAGAGAGAAGCTTTGAGAGAGAGAGAAAGAGGTTCTGTGAGTGAGAGAGAGAGAAAGGGAAATTGTGAGTGAGAGAGAGAGTGAGAAGGTATCAGTGAGAGAGAGAGAGAGAAAGAGAAGATGTGAGTGAGAGAGAGAGAGAAAGAGAAGCAGTGAGTGAGAGACAGAGAGAGAAAGTGAAGCTCTGAGTGAGAGAGAGAGAAAAAGAGATGCTGTGAGAGAGAGAGAGAGAGAAGCTGTAAGTGTGAGAGAAAGTGAGAGAAAGAGAAGCTGTGAGTGTGAGACAGAGTGAGAGAAAGAGATGCTGTGAGTGTGTGAGAGAGAGAAATAGAAGCTGGGAGTGTGTGTGAGAGAGAAAGAGAAGCTGTGAGTGAGAGAGAGAGAGAGAAAGGGAAGCTGTGAGTGAGAGAGAGTGAGAAGCTATGAGAGAGAGAGAGAGAGAAGTTGTGTGTGTGTGAGAGAGAAAGAGAAGCTGTGAGTGAGAGAGAGAGAGAGAAAGGGAAGCTGTGAGTGAGTGAGAGAGAGAGACAAAGAAGCTGTGAGTGAGAGAGAGAGAAAAAGAGCAGCTGTGAGTGAGAGAGAGAGAGAGAAGCTGTGAGTGAGAGAGAGAAAGAGAAGCTGTGAGTGAGAGAGACAGAGAGAAAGAGAAGCTGTGAGTGTGAGAGAAAGTGAGAGAAAGAGAAGCTGTGTGTGTGAGAGAGAGTGAGAGAAAGATGCAGTGAGTGTGTGTGAGAGAGAACGAGAAGCTGTGAGTGAGAGAGAGAGAAAAAGAGAAGCTGTGAGTGAGAGAGACAGAGAGAAAGAGAAGCTGTGAGTGTGAGAGAAAGTGAGAGGAAGAGAAGCTGTGAGTGTGAGAGAGAGTGAGAGAAAGATGCTGTGAGTGTGTGTGAGAGAGAAAGAGAAGCTGTGAGTGAGAGAGAGAGAGAAAGGGAAGCTGTGAGTGAGAGAGAGAGTGAGAAGCTATGAGTGAGAGAGAGAGAGAAAGAGAAGCTGTGAGTGACAGAGAGAGAGAAGCTGTGTGTGTGTGAGAGAGAAAGAGAAGCTGTGTGTGTGTGTGAGAGAGAAAGAGAAGCTGTGATTGAGAGAGAGAGAGAAAGAGAAGCTGTGTGTGAGAGAAAGAGAGAATGAAAGAAAGAGCTGTGTGTGTGTGAGAGAGAAAGAGAAGCTGTGAGTGAGAGAGAGAGAGAAAGAGAAGCTGTGAGTGAGAGATAGAGAGAGAAAGCGAAGCTGTGAGTGAGTGAGAGAGAGACAGAGAAGCTGTGAGTGAGAGAGAGAGAAAAAGAGCGGTGTGAGAGAGAGAGAGAGAAGCTGTGAGTGAGAGAGAGAAAGAGAAGCTGTGAGTGAGAGAGAAAGAGAAAAAGAGAAGCTGTGAGTGTGAGGGAAAGTGAGAGAAAGAGAAGCTGTGTGTGTGAGAGAGAGTGAGAGAAAGATGCAGTGAGTGTGTGTGAGAGAGAAAGAGAAGCTGTGAGTGAGAGAGAGAGAAAAAGAGAAGCTGTGAGTGAGAGAGAGAAAGAGAAGCTGTGAGTGTGAGAGAAAGTGAGAGAAAGAGAAGCTGTGAGTGTGAGAGAGAGTGAGAGAAAGATGCTGTGAGTGTCTGTGAGAGAGAAAGAGAAGCTGTGAGTGAGAGAGAGAGAGAAAGGGAAGCTGTGAGTGAGAGAGTGAGAAGCTATGAGTGAGAGAGAGAGAGAAAGAGAAGCTGTGAGTGACAGAGAGAGAGAAGCTGTGTGTGTGAGAGAGAGAAAGAGAAGCTGTGTGTGTGTGTGAGAGAGAAAGAGAAGCTGTGATTGAGAGAGAGAGAAAGAGAAGCTGTGTGTGAGAGAGAAAGAGCTGTGAGAGAGAGAGAGAGAAGCTGTATGAGAGAGAGAGAATGAAAGAAAGAGCTGTGTGTGTGTGAGAGAGAAAGAGAAGCTGTGAGTGAGAGAGAGAGAGAGAAAGAGAAGCTGTGAGTGAGAGAGAGAGTGAGAAGCTATGAGTGAGAGAAAGAGAAAGAGAAGTTGTGAGTGAGAGAGAGAGAAAGAGAAGCTGTGAGTGAGAGAGAGAGAGAGAAGCAGTGAGAGAGAGAGAAAGAGAAGCTGTGAGTGAGAGAAAGAGAGAAGCCATGAGTGAGTGAGATACAGAGAGAATCAGTGAGTGAGAGAGAGAAGCTTTAAGTGAGTGAGAGAGAGAGAATGTGAAGTTGTGAGTGAGAGAGAGAGAAGCTGTGAGTGAGACAGAGAGAGAAAGAGAAGCTGTATGTGTGTGAGAGAGTGAAAGAGATGCTGTGAGTGTGAGAGAAAGTGAGAGAAAGAGAAGCTGTGAGTGTGAGACAGTGAGAGAAAGAGATGCTGTGAGTATGTGTGTGAGAGAGAAAGAGAAGCTGTGAGTGAGAGAGAGAGAGAGAGAGAAAGAGAAGCTGTGAGTGAGAGAGTGAGTGTGAAGCTATGAGTGAGAGAGAGAGAGAAAGAGCAGTGTTAGTGAGAGAGAGAGAAGCTGTGAGTGAGAGAGAGAGAGAAAGGGAAGCTGTGAGTGAGAGAGAGAGAAGGAAAGAGAAGCTTTGAGTGAGATTGTGAGAGAAAGAGTAGCTGTGAGTGAGAGAGAGAGAGAAAGAGAAGCTGCATGAGAGAGAGAGAGAGAGAGAAAGAAAGAAAGAAAGAAAGAAAGAGAAGCTGTGAGTGGGTGTGAGAAAGAAAGAGAAGCTGTGAGTGAGAGAAAAAGAAAGAGAAGCTGTGAGTGTGTGAGAGAGAGAAAGAGAAGCTGTGAGTGAGAGTAAAAGAGAGAGAAAGAGAAGCTGTGAGTGTGAGAGTGAGAGAAAGAGTAGCTGTGAGTGAGAGACAGAGAGAGAAAAAGAAGCTGTATGAGAGAGAGAGAGAGAATGAAAGAAAGAGCTGTGTGTGTGAGAGAGAGAAAGAGAAGCTGTGAGTGTGTGTGAGAGAGAAAGAGAAGCTGTGAGTGTGTGAGAGAGAGAAAGAGAAGCTGTGAAAGAGAGAAAGAGCGAGACTAAGAGAAGCTGTGAGTGAGAGAGAGAGAGAGAGAGAAGCTGTGAGTGAGATAGAGAAAGAAAGAGAACCTGTGAGTGAGAGAGAGAGAGAAATTGAAGCTGTGAGTGAGATAGAGAGAGAAAGAGAAGCACGGAGTGAGTGAGAGAGAAAGAAAGAGAAGCTCGGAGTGAGTGAGAGAGAAAGAAAGAGAAGGTGTGAGTGAGAGAGAGAAAGAAAGAAAGAGACACTGTGAGTGAGAGAGATTGAAGCTGTGAGTTAGAGAGAGAGAGAGAAAGAGAAGCTGTGAGTGAGAGAGAGAGAGAGAGAGGAAGAGAAGCTGTGAGTGAGAGAGAGAGAGAGAGAAAAAGTGAGTGAGAGAGAGAGAGAGAAAAAGAAGCTTTGAGTGAGAGAGTGAGAGAGTGAGAGAAAGAGTAGCTGTGAGTGAGAGAGAGAGAAAGAGAAGCTGCATGAGAGAGAGAGAGAGAAAGAAAGAAAGAAAGAGTGAGAGACAGAGAGAGAAAAAGAAGCTGTATGAGAGAGAGAGAGAGAATGAAAGAAAGAGCTGTGTGTGAGAGAGAGAGAAAGAGAAGCTGTGTGTGTGTGTGAGAGAGAAAGAGAAGCTGTGAGTGTGTGTGAGAGAGAAAGAGAAGCTGTGAGTGAGAGAAAGAGCGAGAGAAAGAGAAGCTGTGAGTGAGATAGAGAGAGAAAGAGAACCTGTGAGTGAGAGAGAGAGAGAAATTGAAGCTGTGAGTGAGATAGAGAGAGAAAGAGAAGCTGTGAGTGAGAGAGAGAGTGAGAAGCTGTGAGTGAGAGAGAGAGAGAAAGCGAAGCAGTGAGTGAGAGACAGAGAGAGAAAGAGAAGCTGTGAGAAAGGGAGAGAGAGAAAGGGAAGCTGTGAGTGAGAGAGAGAGTGAGAAGCTATGAGTGAGAGAAAGAGAAAGAGAAGTTGTGAGTGAGAGAGAGAGAAAGAGAAGCTGTGAGTGAGAGAGAGAGAGAGAAGCAGTGAGAGAGAGAGAAAGAGAAGCTGTGAGTGAGAGAAAGAGAGAAGCCATGAGTGAGTGAGATACAGAGAGAATCAGTGAGTGAGAGAGAGAGAGAAGCTTTAAATGAGTGAGAGAGAGAGAATGTGAAGTTGTGAGTGAGAGAGAGAGAAGCTGTGAGTGAGACAGAGAGAGAAAGAGAAGCTGTATGTGTGTGAGAGAGTGAAAGAGATGCTGTGAGTGTGAGAGAAAGTGAGAGAAAGAGAAGCTGTGAGTGTGAGACAGTGAGAGAAAGAGATGCTGTGAGTATGTGTGTGAGAGAGAAAGAGAAGCTGTGAGTGAGAGAGAGAGAGAGAGAGAAAGAGAAGCTGTGAGTGAGAGAGTGAGTGTGAAGCTATGAGTGAGAGAGAGAGAGAAAGAGCAGTGTTAGTGAGAGAGAGAGAGAAGCTGTGAGTGAGAGAGAGAGAGAAAGGGAAGCTGTGAGTGAGTGAGAGAGAGAGAGAAAGGGAAGCTGTGAGTGAGTGTGAGAGAGAGACAGAGAAGCTGTGCGTGAGAGAGAGAAAGAGCAGCTGTGAGAGAGAGAGAAGCTGTGAGTGAGAGAGAGAGAAAGAGAAGCTGTGAGTAGAGAGAGAGAGAAAGAGAAGTGAGTGAGAGAGAGAGAAAGAGAAGCTGTGAGTGAGAGAGAGAGAGAGAAGCAGTGAGAGAGAGAGAAAGAGAAGCTGTGAGTGAGAGAGAGAGTGAGAAGCTATGAGTGAGAGAGAGAGAAGGAGAAGCTGTGAGTGAGAGAGAGAGAGAAAGAGAAGCTGTGAGTGAGAGAGAGAGTGAGAAGCTGTGAGTGAGAGAGAGAGAGAAAGCGAAGCAGTGAGTGAGAGACAGAGAGAGAAAGTGAAGCTGTGAGTGAGAGAGAGAGAAAAAAAGAGAAGCTGTGAGTGAGAGAGAGAGAATCTGTAAGTGTGAGAGAAAGTGAGAGAAAGAGAAGCTGTGAGTGGTAGACAGAGTGAGAGAAAGAGATGCTGTGAGTGTGTGTGTGAGAGAAAGAGTAGCTGTGAGTGAGAGAGAGAGAGAGGGAAAGGGAAGCTGTGAGTGAGTGAGAGAGAGAGAGAATTTGTGAGAGTGAGAGAAAGTGAGAGAAAGAGAAGCTGGGAGTGTGTGTGAGAGAGAATGAGAAGCTGTGAGTGAGAGAGAGTGAGAAGCTTTGAGTGAGAGAGTGAGAGAAAGAGTAGCTGAGAGTGAGAGAGAGAGAGAGAAAAAGAAGCTGTATGAGAGAGAGAGAACGAAATAAAGAGCTGTGTGTGTGAGAGAGAGAAAGAGAAGCTGTGAGTGTGTGTGAGAGAGAAAGAGAAGCTGTGAGTGTGTGAGAAAGAGAAAGTGAAGCTGTGAGTGAGAGAAAGAGCGAGAGAAAGAGAAGCTGTGAGCGAGAGAGAGAGAGAGAGAAGCTATGAGTGTGTGAGAAAGAGAAAGTGAAGCTGTGAGTGAGAGAAAGAGAGAAAGAGAAGCTCGGAGTGAGTGAGAGAGAAAGAAAGAGAACCTCCGAGTGAGTGAGAAAGAAAGAAAGAGAAGCTGTGAGTTAGAGAAAGACAGGAAGAAAGAGATGCTGTGAGTGAGAGAGATTGAATCTGTGAGTGAGAGAGAGAGAGAGAGAGGAAGAGAAGCTGTGAGTGAGAGAGAGAGAAGGAAAGAGAAGCTTTGAGTGAGAGAGTGAGAGAAAGAGTAGCTGTGAGTGAGAGAGAGAGAAAGAGAAGCTGCATGAGAGAGAGAGAGAGAGAAAGAAAGAAAGAAAGAGAAGCTGTGTGTGTGAGAGAGAAAGAGAAGCTGTGAGTGGGTGTGAGAAAGAAAGAGAAGCTGTGAGTGAGAGAAAAAGAAAGAGAAGCTGTGAGTGAGAGAGAGAGAAAGAGAAGCTGTGAGTGAGAGTAAAAGAGAGAGAAAGAGAAGCTGTGAGTGAGAGAGAGAGAAAGAGAAGCTGTGAGTGAGAGAGTGAGAGAAAGAGTAGCTGTGAGTGAGAGACAGAGAGAGAAAAAGAAGCTGTATGAGAGAGAGAGAGAGAATGAAAGAAAGAGCTGTGTGTGTGAGAGAGAGAAAGAGAAGCTGTGAGTGTGTGTGTGAGAGAAAGAGAAGCTGTGAGTGTGTGTGAGAGAGAAAGAGAAGCTGTGAGTGAGAGAAAGAGCGAGAGAAAGAGAAGCTGTGAGTGAGAGAGAGAGAGAGAGAGAGAAGCTGTGAGTGAGATAGAGAGAGAAAGAGAACCTGTGAGTGAGAGAGAGAGAGAAATTGAAGCTGTGAGTGAGATAGAGAGAGAAAGAGAAGCTCGGAGTGAGTGAGAGAGAAAGAAAGAGAAGCTCGGAGTGAGTGAGAGAGAAAGAAAGAGAAGGTGTGAGTGAGAGAGAGAAAGAAAGAAAGAAAGAGATGCAGTGAGTGAGAGAGATTGAAGCTGTGAGTTAGAGAGAGAGAGAGAGAGAGAGAAGCTGTGTGAGAGAGAGAGAGAAAGAGAAGCTGTGAGTGAGAAAGAGAAAGAGAGAAGCTGTGAGTGAGAGAGGGAGAGAAAGAGAAGCTGTGAGTGACAGGGAGAGAGAGAAAGAGAAGATGTGAGTGAGAGAGAGAGAGAATGAGAAGATGTGAGTGAGTGACAGAGAGAGAAGCTGTGAGTGAGAGAGAGGGAGAGAGAAAGAGAAGCTGTGAGTGAGAGAGAGAGTGGGAGAGAAGCTGTGAGTGAGAGAGAGAGAAAGAGAAGCTTTGAGTGAGAGAGTGAGAGAAAGAGTAGCTGTGAGTGAGTGAGAGAGAGAGAAAGTGAAGCTGTATGAGAGAGAGAGAGAACGAAAGAAAGTGCTATGTGTGTGTGAGAGAGAAAGAGAAGCTGTGAGTGTGTGAGAGAGAGAAAGAGAAGCTGTGAGTGTGAGAGAGAGAAAGAGAAAGAGAAGCTGTGAGTGAGAGAAAGAGAGAGAGAAAGGGAAGCTGTGAGTGTGAGACAGAGAGAGAGAAAGAGAAGCTGTGAGTGTGTGTGTGAGAGAGAAAGAGAAGCAGTGATTGAAAGAAAGAGAGAGAGAAAGAGAAGCTGTGAGTGTGTGAGGGAGAGAGAGAAAGAGAAGATGTGAGTGAGAGAGAGAAAGAGAAGATGTGTGTGTGAGAGAGAAAGAGAAGCTGTGAGTTTGAGAGAGAGAGAGAAAGAGAAGCTGTGAGTGAGAGAGAAAGAGAGAGAGAAAGAGATGCTGTGAGTGAGAGAGAGGGAGAGAAAGAGAAGCTGTGAGTGAGAGGGAGAGAGAGAAAGAGAAGATGTGAGTGAGAGAGAGAGAAAGAGAAGATGTGTGTGTGAGAGAGAAAGAGAAGCTGTGAGTTTGAGAGAGAGAGAGAAAGTGAAGCTGTGAGTGAGAGAGAGAGAGAGAAAGAGATGCTGTGAGTGAGAGAGAGAGAGAGAGAAAGAGAAGCTGTGAGTGAGAGAGAGAGAAAGAGAACCTATGAGTGTGTGTGAGAGAGAAATTGAAGCTGTGAGTGAGAGAGAGAGAGAAAGAGAAGCTCTGAGTGAGAGAGAGAGAAAGAAAGAGAAGCTCTGAGTGAGAGAGAGAGAGAAAGAAAGAGACGCTGTGAGTGAGAGAGAGAAGCTGTTAGTTAGAGAGAGAGAAAGAGAAGCTGTGAGTGAGAGAGAGAGAGAGGAAGAGAAGCTGTGAGTGAGAGAGAGAGAGAGAAAGAGAAGGTGTGAGTGAGTGAGAGAGAAAGAAAAGTTGTGAGTGAGAAAAAAAGAGAGAGAAAGAGAAGTTGTGAGTGAGAGAGAGAGAGAGAAGCTGTGAGTGAGAGAGAGAGAGAAAGAGAAGCTGTGTGAGAGAGAGAGAGAAGAGAAGCTGTGAGTGAGAGAGAGAGAAAGAGAACCTGTGAGTGAGAGAGAGTAATTGAAGCTGTGAGTGAGAGAGAGAGAGAAAGAAAGAGAAGCTCCGAGTGAGTGAGAGAGAAAGAGAAGCTGTGAGAGAGAGAGAGAGAGACAAGCTGTAAGTGTGTGTGAGAGAGAGAAAGAAAAGCTGTGAGTGTGAGAGAAAGAGAAGCTGTGAGTGTGTGAGAGAGTGAGAGAGAGAGAAGCTGTGAGTTAGAGAGAGAGAGAGAAAGAGAAGTTGTGAGTGAGAGAGAGAAAGAGAAGCTGTGAGTGAGAGAGTGAGAGAGAAAGAGAGTCTGTGAGTGAGAGAGAGAGAGAGAGAAAAAGAGAAGCTGTGAGTGAGTGAGAGAAAGAGAAGCTGTGAGAGAGAGAGAGAAAGAGAAGCTGAGATTGAGAGAGAGAGAAAGAGAAGCTGTGAGTTAGAGAGAGAGAAAGAGAAGCTGTGAGTGAGTTAGAGAGAGAGAATGAGAAGCTGTGAGGGAGAGAGAGAGGAGAGAGAGAATCTGTGAGGGAGAGAGAGAGAGAGAAAAAGAAGATGTGAGTGAGAGAGTGAGTAAGAGAATCTGTGAGTGAGAGAGAGAGAGAAAGAATCTGTGAGTGAGAGAGAGAAAGAGAAGCTGAGAGTCAGAGAGAGAGAGAAGCTGTGAGTGAGAGAGAGAGAAAGAGAAGCTGTGAGTGTGAGAGAAAGAGAGAGAGAGAGAGTAGCTGTGAGTGAAAAAGAGAGAAAGAGAAGCTGTGAGTGAGAAAGAGAGAGAGAAAGAGAAGCTGTGAGTGAGAGAGAGAGAGAAAGAGAAGCTGTGAGTGAGAGAGAGAGAGAGAAAGAGAAGCTGTGAGTGAGAGAGAGAGAGAGAAAGAGAAGCTGTGAGAGAGAGAGAGAAAGAGCAGCTCTGAGTGAGTGAAAGAGAACGAAAGAGAAGCTGTGAGTGAGAGAGAGAGAAAGAAAGAGAAGCTGCAAGAGAAAGAGAGAGAAAGAGAAGCTGTAAGTGTGTGTGTGTGAGAGAAAGAGAAGCAGTGAGTATGAGAGAAAGAGAAGCCGTGAGTGTGAGAGAGAGTGAGAGAGAGAAGCTGTGAGTTAGAGAGAGAGAGAAGCTGTGAGTGAAAGAGAGAGAAAGAGAAGCTGTGAGTGAGAAAGAGAGAGAGAGAGAAGCTGTGAGTGAGAGAGAGAGAAAGAGAAGCTGTGGGTGACGGAGAGAGAGAAAGAGAAGATGTGAGTGAGAGAAAGAGAGAAGCTGTGAGTGAGAGAGTGAGAGAGAAAGAGAAGCTGTGAGTGAGAGAGAGAGTGGGAGAGAAGCTGTGAGTGAGAGAGAGAGAAAGAGAAGCTTTGAGTGAGAGAGTGAGAGAAAGAGTAGCTGTGAGTGAGAGAGAGAGAGAGAAAGAGAAGCTGTGAGTGTGTGTGAGAGAGAAAGAGAAGCTGTGAGTGTGTGTGAGAGAAAGAGAAGCTGTGAGTGAGAGAAAGAGGGAGAGAAAGGGAAGCTGTGAGTGAGAGAGAGAAAGAGAAGCTGTGAGGGTGTGTGTGTGAGAGAGAGATAAAGAGAAGCTGTGAGTGAGTGAGAGAGAAGGAGAAGCTGTGAGTGAGAGGGAGAGAGAGAAAGAGAAGATGTGAGTGAGAGAGAGAGAAAGAGAAGATGTGTGTGAGAGAGAAAGAGAAGATGTGAGTGTGAGAGAGAAAGAGAAGCTGTGAGTGTGAGAGAGAGAAAGAGAAGCTGTGAGTGAGAGAAAGAGAGAGAGAAAGAGAAGCTGTGAGTGAGAGAAAAAGAGAGAGAGAAAAGCTGTGAGTGAGAGAGAGAGAGACAGAAAGAGAAGCTGTGAGTGAGAGAGAGAGAGAGAAAGAGAAGCTGTGAGTGAGAGACAGAGAGAGAAAGAGAACCTATTAGTGTGTGAGAGAGAGAAATTGAAGCTGTGAGTGAGAGAGAGAGAAAGAGAAGCTCTGAGTGAGTGAGAGAGAAAGAGAAGCTGTGAGTGAGAGAGAGAGAGAGAGAAAGAAAGAGACGCTGTGAGTGAGAGAGAGAGAAGCTGTTAGTGAGAGAGAGAGAGAGAAAGAGAAGCTGTGAGTGAGAGAGAGAGAGAGGAAGAAAAGCTGTGAGTGAGAGAGAGTGAGAAAGAGAAGCTGCATGAGAGAGAGAGATAAAGAAAGAAAGAGAAGCTGTGTGTTTGAGAGAGAGAAAGAGAAGCTGTGAGTGTGTGTGAGAGAGAAAGAGAAGCTGTGAGTGTGTGTGAGAGAGAAAGAGAAGCTGTGAGTGAGAGAAAAAAAAGAGAAGCTGTGAGTGAGTGAGAGAGAGAAAGAGAACCTGTGAGTGATTGAGAGAGAGAGACATTGAAGCTGTGAGTGAGAGAGAGAGATAAAGAGAAGCTGTGAGTGAGTGAGAGAGAAAGAGAAGCTGTGAGTGAGAGGGAGAGAGAAGGAGAAGATGTGAGTGAGAGAGAGAGAGAAAGAGAAAGAGAAGATGTGAGAGAGAGAGAGAGGGAAGGAGAAGTTGTGAGTGAGAGAGAGAGAGAAGCTCTGAGTGAGTGAGAGAGAGAGAGAAAGAGAAGCTGTGAGTGAGAGTGAGAGGAAGAGAAGCTTTGAGTGAGAGAGTGAGAGAAAGAGTAGCTGTGAGTGAGAGAGAGAGAGAAAGAGAAGCTGTATGAGAGAGAGAGAGAACGAAAGAAAGAGCTGTGTGTGCAGAGAGAGAAAGAGAAGATGTGAGTGTGTGTGTGAGAGAAAGAGAAGCTGTGAGTGAGAGAAAGAGAGAGAGAAAGAGAAGCTGTGAGTGAGAGAGAGAGAGAGAACCTGTGAGTGAGAGAGAGAGAGTAATTGAAGCTGTGAGTGAGAGAGAGAGAGAAGCTCCGAGTGAGTGAGAGAGAAAGAAAGAGAAGCTGTGAGTGAGAGAGACAGAAAGAGAAGCTGTGAGAGAGAGAGAGAGACAAGCTGTAAGTGTGTGTGTGAGAGAGAAAGAAAAGCTGTGAGTGTGAGAGAAAGAGAAGCTGTGAGTGTGTGAGAGAGTGAGAGAGAGAGAAGCTGTGAGTTAGAGAGAGAGAAAGAGAAGTTGTGAGTGAGAGAGAGAAAGAGAAGCTGTGAGTGAGAGAGTGAGAGAGAAAGAGAGTCTGTGAGTGAGAGAGAGAGAGAGAGAAAGAGAAGCTGTGAGTGAGTGAGAGAAAGAGAAGCTGTGAGAGAGAGAGAAAGAGAAGCTGTGATTGAGAGAGAGAGAAAGAGAAGCTGTGAGTTAGAGAGAGAGAAAGAGAAGCTGTGAGTGAGATAGAGAGAGAGAATGAGAAGCTGTGAGGGAGAGAGAGAGGAGAGAGAGAATCTGTGAGGGAGAGAGAGAGAGAAAGATAAGATGTGAGTGAGAGAGTGAGTAAGAGAATCTGTGAGTGAGTGAGAGAGAGAGAGAAAGAAGCTGTGAGTGAGAGAGAGAAAGAGAAGCTGAGAGTCAGAGAGAGAGAGAGAAGCTGTGAGTGAGAGAGAGAGAAAGAGAAGCTGTGAGTGTGAGAGAAAGAGAGAGAGAGAAGCTGTGAGTGAAAGAGAGAGAAAGAGAAGTTGTGAGTGAGAAAGAGAGAGAGAAAGAGAAGCTGTGAGTGAGAGAGAGAGAGAAATAGAAGCTGTGAGTGAGAGGGAGATAGAGAAAGAGAATATGTGAGAGAGAGAGAGAAAGAGAAGATGTGAGTGAGAGAGAGAGAGAGAAGCTGTGTGTGAGAGAAAGAGAGAGAGAAAGAGAAGCTGTGAGTGAGAGAGAGAGAGAGAGAGAGAGAAAGATAAGCTGTGAGTGAGTGAGAGAGAGAGAAGCTGTGAGTGAGAGAGAGAGAGAGAAAGAGAAGCTGTGAGTGAGAGAGAGAGAGAGAGAGAGAGAACCTGTGAGTGAGAGAGAGAGAGAAAGAGCAGCTCCGAGTGAGTGAGAGAGAAAGAAAGAGAAGCTGTGAGTGAGAGAGAGAGAGAGAGAAAGAGAAGCTGTGAGAGAGAGAGAGAGAGAGAAGCTGTAAGTGTGTGTGTGAGAGAGAAAGAGAAGCAGTGAGTGTGAGAGAAAGAGAAGCCGTGAGTATGAGAGAGAGTGAGAGAGAGAGAAGCTGTGAGTTAGAGAGAGAGAGAAAGAGAAGCTGTGAGTGAGAGAGACAGAGAGAAAGAGAAGCTGTGAGTGTGTGTGTGAGAGAGAGAAGCTTTGAGTGAGAGAGAGAGAGAGAGAGAAAGAGAAGCTGTGAGTGAGAGAGAGAGAGAAAGAGAAGCTGTGAGTGAGTGAGAGAGAGAAAGAGAACCAGTGAGTAGAGAGAGAGAGAAATTGAAGCTGTGAATGGGAGAGAGAGAAAGAGAAGCTCTGAGTGAGTGAGAGAGAAAGAAAGAAAGAGAAGCTGTGAGTGAGAGAGAGAGAAATAGAAGCTGCGAGAGAGAGGGAGAGAGAGAGAAAGAGAAGCTGTAAGTGTGTGTGTGAGAGAGAAAGAGAAGCTGTGTGTGAGAGAGAAAGAGATGCTGTGAGGGTGAGAGAGAGTGAGTGAGAGAGAGAAGCTCTGAGTGTGTGTGTGAGAGAGAAAGAGAAGCTGTGAGTGAGAGAAAGAGAGAGAGAAAGAGAAGCTGTGAGTGAGAGAGAGAGAGAGATAAAGAGCTGTGAGTGAGAGAGAGAGAAAGAGATGCTGTGAGTGAGAGAGAGAGAGAAGCTGTGATTGAAAGAGAGAGAAAGAGAAGCTGTGAGTGAGAAAAGAGAGAGAAAGAGAAGCTGTGAGTGAGAGAGTGAGAAAGAGAAGCTGTGAGTGAGAGGGAGAGAGAAAAAGAGATGCTGTGAGTGAGAGAGATAGAGAAGCTGTGAGTGTGTGTGTGAGAGAGTGAAAGAGAAGCTGTGAGTGAGAGAAATAGAGAGAGAAAGAGGCTGTGAGTGTGAGAGAGAGAGAGAGATAAAGAGAAGCTGTGAGTGAGAGAGAGAGAAAGAGAAGCTGTGAGTGAGAGAGAGAGAAGCTGTGATTGAAAGAGACAGAAAGAGAAGCTGTGAGTGAGAAAAGAGAGAGAAAGAGAAGCTGTGATTGAGAGAGAGAGAAAGAGAGGCTGTGAGTGAGAGGGAGAGAGAGAAAGAGGAGATGTGTGAGAGAGAGAAAGAGAAGTTGTGAGTGAGAGAGAGAGAGAAGCTGTGAGTGAGTGAGAGAGAGAGAGAAAGAGAAGCTGTGTGTGAGAGAGAGAGAAAGAGAAGCTGTGAGTGAGAGAGAGAGAGAAAGAGAAGCTCTGAGTGAGTGAGAGAGAAAGAGAAGCTGTGAGTGAGAGAGAGAGAGAAAGAAAGAGATGCTGTGAGTGAGTGAGAGAGAAGCTGTTAGTGAGAGAGAGAGAGAAAGAGAAGCTGTGAGTGAGAGAGAGAGAGAGGAAGAGAAGCTGTGAGTGAGAGAGAGAGAGAAAGAGAAGCTGCATGAGAGAGAGAGATAAAGAAAGAAAGAAAGAAAGAAAGAGAAGCTGTGTGTGTGTGAAAGAGAGAAAGAGAAGCTGTGAGTGTGTGTGAGAGAGAAAGAGAAGCTGTGAGTGAGAGAAAAAAAGAGAAGCTGTGAGTGAGTGAGAGAGAGAAAGAGAACCTGTGAGTGATTGAGAGAGAGAGACATTGAAGCTGTGAGTGAGAGAGAGTGATAAAGAGAAGCTGTGAGTGAGTGAGAGAGAAAGAGAAGCTGTGAGTGAGAGGGAGAGAGAAGGAGAAGATGTGAGTGAGAGAGAGAGAGAAAGAGAAAGAGAAGATGTGAGTGAGAGAGAGAGGGAAGGAGAAGTTGTGAGTGAGAGAGAGAGAAGCTCTGAGTGAGTGAGTGAGAGAGAGAGAAAGAGAAGCTGTGAGTGAGAGAGAGAGGAAGAAAGAGAAGCTTTGAGTGAGAGAGTGAGAGAAAGAGTAGCTGTGAGTGAGAGAGAGAGAGAAAGAGAAGCTTTATGAGAGAGAGAGAGAACGAAAGAAAGAGCTGTGTGTGGAGAGAGAGAAAGAGAAGATGTGAGTGTGTGTGTGAGAGAAAGAGAAGCTGTGAGTGAGAGAAAGAGAGAGAGAGAGAGAGAAGCTGTGAGTGAGAGAGAGAGAAAGAGCACCTGTGAGTGAGTGAGAGAGAGTAATTGAAGCTGTGAGTGAGAGAGAGAGAGAGAAGCTCCGAGTGAGTGAGAGAGAAAGAAAGAGAAGCTGTGAGTGAGAGAGACAGAAAGAGAAGCTGTGTGTGAGAGAGAGAGAGACAAGCTGTAAGTGTTTGTGTGAGAGAGAAAGAAAAGCTGTGAGTGTGAGAGAAAGAGAAGCTGTGAGTGTGTGAGAGAGTGAGAGAGAGAGAAGCTGTGAGTTAGAGAGAGAGAGAGAAAGAGAAGTTGTGAGTGAGAGAGAGAAAGAGAAGCTGTGAGTGAGAGAGTGAGAGAGAAAGAGAGTCTGTGAGTGAGAGAGAGAGAGAGAGAGAAAGGGAAGCTGTGAGTGAGAGAGAGAGAAAGAGAAGCTGTGAGGGTGTGTGTGAGAGAGAGAGATAAAGAGAAGCTGTGAGTGAGTGAGAGAGAAGGAGAAGCTGTGAGTGAGAGGGAGAGAGAGAAAGAGAAGATGTGAGTGAGAGAGAAAGAGAAGATGTGTGTGAGAGAGAAAGAGAAGATGTGAGTGTGAGAGAGAAAGAGAAGTTGTGAGTGTGAGAGAGAGAAAGAGAAGCTGTGAGTGAGAGAAAGAGAGAGAAAAAGAGAAGCTGTGAGTGAGAGAAAGAGAGAGAGAGAAAAGCTGTGAGTGAGAGAGAGAGACATAAAGAGAAGCTGTGAGTGAGAGAGAGAGAGAGAAAGAGAAGCTGTGAGTGAGAGACAGAGAGAGAAAGAGAACCTATTAGTGTGTGAGAGAGAGAAATTGAAGCTGTGAGTGAGAGAGAGAGAGAAAGAGAAGCTCTGAGTGAGTGAGAGAGAAAGAGAAGCTGTGAGTGAGAGAGAGAGAGAGAAAGAAAGAGACGCTGTGAGTGAGAGAGAGAGAAGCTGTTAGTGAGAGAGAGAGAGAAAGAGAAGTTGTGAGTGAGAGAGAGAGAGAAAGAGAAGCTGCATGAGAGAGAGAGAGATAAAGAAAGACACAGAAGCTGTGTGTTTGAGAGAGAGAAAGAGAAGCTGTGAGTGTGTGTGTGAGAGAAAGAGAAGCTGTGAGTGTGTGTGAGAGAGAAAGAGAAGCTGTGAGTGAGAGAGAAAAAAGAGAAGCTGTGAGTGTGTGAGAGAGATAAAGAGAACCTGTGAGTGATTGAGAGAGAGACATTGAAGCTGTGAGTGAGAGAGAGAGATAAAGAGAAGCTGTGAGTGAGTGAGAGAGAAAGAGAAGCTGTGAGTGAGAGGGAGAGAGAAGGAGAAGATGTGAGTGAGAGAGAGAGAGAAAGAGAAAGAGAAGATGTGAGTGAGAGAGAGGGGGAAGGAGAAGTTGTGAGTGAGAGAGAGAGAAGCTCTGAGTGAGTGAGTGAGAGAGAGAGAGAGAAAGAGAAGCTGTGAGTGAGAGTGAGAGGAAGAGAAGCTGTGAGTGAGAGAGAGAGAAAGAAAGAGAAGCTTTGAGTGAGAGAGTGAGAGAAAGAGTAGCTGTGAGTGAGAGAGTGAGAGAAAGAGAAGCTGTATGAGAGAGAGAGAGAACGAAAGAAAGAGCTGTGTGTGGAGAGAGAGAAAGAGAAGATGTGAGTGTGTGTGAGAGAGAAAGAGAAGCTGTGAGTGAGAGAAAGAGAGAGAGAGAAGCTGTGAGTGAGAGAGAAAGAGAACCTGTGAGTGAGAGAGAGAGAGTAATTGAAGCTGTGAGTGAGAGAGAGAGAGAGAGAAGCTCCGAGTGAGTGAGAGAGAAAGAAAGAGAAGCTGTGAGTGAGAGAGACAGAAAGAGAAGCTGAGAGAGAGAGAGAGAGAGAGAGAGACAAGCTGTAAGTGTGTGTGTGTGAGAGAAAGAAAAGCTGTGAGTGTGAGAGAAAGAGAAGCTGTGAGTGTGTGAGAGAGTGAGAGAGAGAGAAGCTGTGAGTTAGAGAGAGAGAGAGAAAGAGAAGTTGTGAGTGAGAGAGAGAAAGAGAAGCTGTGAGTGAGAGAGTGAGAGAGAAAGAGAGTCTGTGAGTGAGAGAGAGAGAGAGAGAAAGAGAAGCTGTGAGTGAGTGAGAGAAAGAGAAGCTGTGAGAGAGAGGGAAAGAGAAGCTGTGATTGAGAGAGAGAGAAAGAGAATCTGTGAGTTAGAGAGAGAGAAAGAGAAGCTGTGAGTGAGTTAGAGAGAGAGAATGAGAAGCTGTGAGGGAGAGAGAGAGGAGAGAGAGAATCTGTGAGGGAGAGAGAGAGAGAGAAAGAGAAAGAGAAGATGTGAGTGAGAGAGTGAGTAAGAGAATCTGTGAGTGAGTGAGAGAGAGAAAGAAGCTGTGAGTGAGAGAGAGAAAGAGAAGCTGAGAGTCAGAGAGAGAGAGAGAAGCTGTGAGTGAGAGAGAGAGAAAGAGAAGCTGTGAGTGTGAGAGAAAGAGAGAGAGAGAAGCTGTGAGTGAAAGAGAGAGAAAGAGAAGCTGTGAGTGAGAAAGAGAGAGAGAAAGAGAAGCTGTGAGAGAGAGAGAGAAAGAGAAGCTGTGAGTGAGAGGGAGATAGAGAAAGAGAATATGTGAGAGAGAGAGAGAAAGAGAAGATGTGAGTGAGAGAGAGAGGGAGAGAAGCTGTGTGTGAGAGAAAGAGAGAGAGAAAGAGAAGCTGTGAGTGAGAGAGAGAGAGAGAGAAAGAGAAGCTGTGAGTGAGAGAGAGAGAGAGAAGCTGTGAGTGAGAGAGAGAGAGAGAAAGAGAAGCTGTGAGTGAGAGAGAGACAGAGAACCTGTGAGTGAGAGAGAGAGAGAAAGAGCAGCTCCGAGTGAGTGAGAGAGAAAGAAAGAGAAGCTGTGAGTGAGAGAGAGAGAGAGAAAGAGAAGCCGCGAGAGAGTGAGAGAGTGAGAGAGAGAGAAGCTGTGAGTTAGAGAGAGAGAGAAAGAGAAGCTGTGAGTGAGAGAGACAGAGAGAAAGAGAAACTGTGAGCGTGTGTGTGAGAGAGAGAAGCTTTGAGTGAGAGAGAGAGAGAGGGAGAAAGAGAAGCTGTGAGTGAGAGAGAGAGAGAAAGAGAAGCTGTGAGTGAGTGAGAGAGAGAAAGAGAACCAGTGAGTGAGAGAGAGAGAAATTGAAACTGTGAATGGGAGAGAGAGAAAGAGAAGCTCTGAGTGAGTGAGAGAGAAAGAAAGAAAGGGAAGCTGTGAGTGAGAGAGAAAGAGATGCTGCGAGAGAGAGAGGGAGAGAGAGAGAAAGAGAAGCTGTAAGTGTGTGTGTGAGAGAGAAAGAGAAGCTGTGTGTGAGAGAGAAAGAGATGCTGTGAGTGTGAGAGAGAGTGAGTGAGAGAGAGAAGCTGTGAGTGTGTGTGAGAGAGAGAAAGAGAAGCTGTGAGTGAGAGAAAGAGAGAGAGAAAGAGAAGCTGTGAGTGAGAGGGAGAGAGAGAAAGAGATGCTGTGAGTGAGAGAGAGAGTGAGAGAGAGAGAAGCTGTAAGTGTGTGTGTGTGAGAGAGAAAGAGAAGCTGTGAGTGAGAGAAATAGAGAGAGAAAGAGAAGCTGCGAGTGAGAGAGAGAGAGATAAAGAGAAGCTGTGAGTGAGAGAGAGAAAGAGAAGGGGTGAGTGAGAGAGAGAGAAGCTGTGATTGAAAGAGAGAGAAAGAGAAGCTGTGAGTGAGAAAAGAGAGAGAAAGAGAAGCTGTGATTGAGAGAGAGAGAAAGAGAGGCTGTGAGTGAGAGGGAGAGAGAGAAAGAGGAGATGTGTGTGAGAGAGAGAAAATGTGAGTGAGAGAGAGAGGGAAAGAGAAGTTGTGAGTGAGAGAGAGAGAGAAGCTGTGAGTGAGTGAGAGAGAGAGAGAGAAAGAGAAGTTGTGTGTGTGTGAGAGAGAAAGAGAAGCTGTGAGTGAGAGAGAGAGAGAAAGAGAAGCTGTGAGTGAGAGAGAAAGAGCTGTGTGTGTGAGAGAGAAGCTGTATGAGAGAGAGAGAGAACGAAAGAAAGAGCTGTGTGTGTGTGAGAGAGAAAGAGAAGCTGTGAGTGAGAGAGAGAGAGAGAAGCTGTGAGTGAGAGATAGAGAGAGAAAGGGAAGCTGTGAGTGAGTGAGAGAGACAGAGAAGCTGTGAGTGAGAGAGAGAGAAAAATAGCAGCTGTGAGTGAGAGAGAGAAGCTTTGAGTGAGAGAGAGAGAGAAAGAGAATCTGTGAGTAGAGAGAGAGAAAGGGAAGCTGTGAGTGAGAGAGAGAGAGAAAGAGAAGCTGTGAGTGTGTGAGAGAGAGATATAAAGAGAAGCTGTGAGTGAGAGAGAGAGAAAGAGAAGCTGTGAGTGAGAGGGAGAGAGAGAAAGAGAAGATGTGAGTGAGAGAGAGAGAAAGAGAAGATGTGTATGTGAGAGAGAAAGAGAAGCTGTGAGTGTGAGAGAGAAAGAGAAGCTGTGAGTGTGTGTGAGAGAGAGAAGCTGTGAGTGAGAGAAAGAGAGAGAGAAAGAGAAGCTGTGAGTGAGAGAGAGAGAGAGAAGCTGTGAGTGAGAGAGAGAGAGAGAAATTGAAGCTGTGAGTGAGAGAGAGAGAAAGAGAAGCTCTGAGTGAGTGAGAGAGAAAGAAAGAGATGCTGTGAGTGAGAGAGAGAGAAGCAGTGAGAGAGAGAGAGAAAGAGAAGCTGTGAGTGAGAGAGAGAGAGGAAGAGAAGCTGTGAGTGTGTGAGAGAGAGAGAAAGAGAAACTTCGAGTGAGAGAGAGAGAGAAAGAGAAGCTGCATGAGAGAGAGAGAGAAAGAAAGAAAGAAAGAAAGAAAGAGAAGCTGTGTGTGTGTGAGAGAGAAAGAGAAGCTGTGAGTGTGTGTGAGACTGAAAGAGAAGCTGTGAGTGAGAGAAAAGGAAAGAGAAGCTGTGAGTGAGAGAGAGAGAGAAAGAGAACCTGTGAGTGATTGAGAGAGAGAGAGAAATTGAAGCTGTGAGTGAGAGAGAGAAAGAGAAGCTGTGAGTGAGTGAGAGAGAAAGAGAAGCTGTGAGTGAGAGGGAGAGAGAAGGAGAAGATGTGAGTGAGAGAGAGAGAGAAAGAGAAGATGTGAGTGAGAGAGAGAGGGAAGCAGAAGTTGTGAGTGAGAGAGAGAGAGAAGCTCTGAGTGAGAGAGAGAGAGAAAGAGAAGCTGTGAGTGAGAGTGAGAGGAAGAGAAGCTGTGAGTGAGAGAGAGAGAAAGAAAGAGAAGCTTTGAGTGAGAGAGTGAGAGAAAGAGTAGGTGTGAGTGAGAGAGAGAGTGAAAGAGAAGCTGTATGAGAGAGAGAGAGAACGAAAGAAAGAGCTGTGTGTGGAGAGAGAGAAAGAGAAGCTGTGTGTGAGAGAGAGAAAGAAAAGCTGTGAGTGTATGTGACAGAGAAAGGGAAGCTGAGAGTGAGAGAAAGAGAGAAAGAGAAGCTGTGAGAGAGAGAGAGAGAGAGAAGCTGTGAGTGAGATAGAGAGAGAAAGAGAACCTGTGAGTGAGAGAGAGAGTAATTGAAGCTGTGAGTGAGAGAGAGAGAGAAAGAGAAGCTCCGAGTGAGTGAGAGAGAAAGAAAAAGAAGCTGTGAGTGAGAGAGAGAGAAAGAGAAGCTGTGAGAGAGAGAGAGAAGCTGTAAGTGTGTGTGCGAGAGAGAAAGAAAAGATGTGAGTGTGAGAGAAAGAGAAGCTGTGAGTGTGTGAGAGTGAGAGAGAGAGGAGCTGTGAGTTAGAGAGAGAGAGAGAAAGAGAAGTTGTGAGTGAGAGGGAGAAAGAAAGAGAGTCTGTGAGTGAGAGAGAGAGAGAGAAAAAGAGAAGCTGTGAGTGAGTGAGAGAAAGAGAAGCTGTGAGTGAGTTAGAGAGAGAGAATGAGAAGCTGTGAGGGAGAGAGAGAGGAGAGAGAATCTGTGAGGGAGAGAGAGAGAGAGAGAGAAAGAGAAGATGTGAGTGAGAGAGTGAGTAAGAGAATCTGTGAGTGAGAGAGAGAGAGAAAGAAGCTGTGAGTGAGAGAGAGAAAGAGAAGCTGAGAGTCAGAGAGAGAGAGAGAAGCTGTGAGTGAGAGAGAGAGAAAGAGAAGCTGTGAGTGTGAGAGAAAGAGAGAGAGAGAAGCTGTGAGTGAAAGAGAGAGAAAGAGAAGCTGTGAGTGAGAAAGAGAGAGAGAAAGAGAAGCTGTGAGTGAGAGAGAGAAAAGAGAAGCTGTGAGTGAGAGGGAGATAGAGAAAGAGAATATGTGAGTGAGAGAGAGAGAGAGAAAGAGAAGATGTGAGTGTGTGTGTGAGAGAGAGAAGCTGTGTGTGAGAGAAAGTGAGAGAGAAAGAGAAGCTGTGAGTGAGAGAGAAAGAAAAGCTGTGAGTGAGTGAGTGAGAGAGAGAGAGAGAGAGAAGCTGTGAGTGATAGAGAGAGAGAAAGAGAAGCTGTGAGTGAGAGAGAGAGATAGAACCTGTGAGTGAGAGAGAGAGAAATTGATGCTGTGAGTGAGAGTGAGAGAGAAAGAGCAGCTCTGAGTGAGTGAGAGAGAAAAAAAGCGAAGCTGTGAGTGAGAGAGAGAGAGAAAGAGAAGCTGCGAGAGAGAGAGAGAGAGAGAGAGAGAGAGAAAGAGAGAAAGAGAAGCTGTAAGTGTGTGTGTGAGAGAGAAAGAGAAGCAGTGAGTGTGAGAGAAAGAGAAGCCGTGAGTGTGAGAGAGAGTGAGAGACAGAGAAGCTGTGAGTTAGAGAGAGAGAGAAAGAGAAGTTGTGAGTGAGAGAGAGAAAGAGAAACTGTGAGTGAGAGAGAGAGAAGCTGTGAGTGAGAGAGAGAGAAAGAGAAGCTGTGAGTGAGTGAGAGAGAGAAAGAGAACCAGTGAGTGAAAGAGAAAGAAATTGAAGCTGTGAATGAGAGAGAGAGAAAGAGAAGCTGCGAGAGAGAGAGAGGGAGAGAGAGAGAAAGAGAAGCTGTAAGTGTGTGTGTGCGAGAGAAAGAGAAGCTGTGTGTGATAGAGAAAGAGATGCTGTGAGTGTGAGAGAGAGTGAGAGAGAGAAGCTGTGAGTGTGTGTGTGAGAGAGAAAGAGAAGTGTGAGTGAGAGAAAGAGAGAGAGAAAGAGAAGCTGTGAGTGAGAGAGAGAGATAAAGAGAAGCTGTGAGTGAGAGAGAGAGAGAAGCTGTGATTGAAAGAGAGAGAAAGAGAAGCTGTGAGTGAGAAAAGAGAGAGAAAGAGAAGCTGTGAGTGAGAGAGAGAGAAAGAGAAGCTGTGAGTGAGAGAGAGAGAGAGAAAGAGAAGCTGTGAGTGAGAGAGAGAGAGAAGATGTGAGTGAGAGAGAGAGAGAAGCTGTGAGTGAGTGAGAGAGAGATAGAAAGAGAAGCTGTGAGTGACAGAGAGAGAGAAGCTGTGTGTGTGAGAGAGAGAAAGAGAAGCTGTGTGTGTGTGAGAGAGAGAAAGAGAAGCTGTGATTGAGAGCGAGAGAGAGAAAGAGAAGCTGTGTGTGAGAGAGAGAGAGCTGTGTGAGAGAGAGAGAAGCTGTATGAGAGAGAGAGAGAACGAAAGAAAGAGCTGTGTGTGTGTGAGAGAGAGAAAGAGAAGCTGTGAGTGAGAGAGAGAGAGAGAGAGAGAGAGAGAAAGCTTAGCTGTGATTGAGATAGAGGGAGAAAGGGAAGCTGTGAGTGAGAGAGAGAGAGACAGAGAAGCTGTGAGTGAGAGAGAGAAAAAAGAGCAGCTGTGAGTTAGAGAGAGAGAAGCTTTGAGAGAGAGAGAAAGAGGTTCTGTGAGTGAGAGAGAGAGAAAGGGAAATTGTGAGTGAGAGAGAGAGTGAGAAGGTATCAGTGAGAGAGAGAGAGAGAAAGAGAAGATGTGAGTGAGAGAGAGAGAGAGAAAGAGAAGCAGTGAGTGAGAGACAGAGAGAGAAAGTGAAGCTCTGAGTGAGAGAGAGAGAAAAAGAGATGCTGTGAGAGAGAGAGAGAGAGAGAGAAGCTGTAAGTGTGAGAGAAAGTGAGAGAAAGAGAAGCTGTGAGTGTGAGACAGAGTGAGAGAAAGAGATGCTGTGAGTGTGTGAGAGAGAGAAATAGAAGCTGGGAGTGTGTGTGAGAGAGAAAGAGAAGCTGTGAGTGAGAGAGAGAGAGAGAAAGGGAAGCTGTGAGTGAGAGAGAGTGAGAAGCTATGAGAGAGAGAGAGAGAGAGAGAGAGAAGTTGTGTGTGTGTGAGAGAGAAAGAGAAGCTGTGAGTGAGAGAGAGAGAGAAAGGGAAGCTGTGAGTGAGTGAGAGAGAGAGACAAAGAAGCTGTGAGTGAGAGAGAGAGAAAAAGAGCAGCTGTGAGTGAGAGAGAGAGAGAGAAGCTGTGAGTGAGAGAGAGAAAGAGAAGCTGTGAGTGAGAGAGAAAGAGAGAAAGAGAAGCTGTGAGTGTGAGAGAAAGTGAGAGAAAGAGAAGCTGTGTGTGTGAGAGAGAGTGAGAGAAAGATGCAGTGAGTGTGTGTGAGAGAGAAAGAGAAGCTGTGAGTGAGAGAGAGAGAAAAAGAGAAGCTGTGAGTGAGAGAGACAGAGAGAAAGAGAAGCTGTGAGTGTGAGAGAAAGTGAGAGGAAGAGAAGCTGTGAGTGTGAGAGAGAGTGAGAGAAAGATGCTGTGAGTGTGTGTGAGAGAGAAAGAGAAGCTGTGAGTGAGAGAGAGAGAGAAAGGGAAGCTGTGAGTGAGAGAGAGAGTGAGAAGCTATGAGTGAGAGAGAGAGAGAAAGAGAAGCTGTGAGTGACAGAGAGAGAGAAGCTGTGTGTGTGAGAGAGAGAAAGAGAAGCTGTGTGTGTGTGTGAGAGAGAAAGAGAAGCTGTGATTGAGAGAGAGAGAGAAAGAGAAGCTGTGTGTGAGAGAAAGAGAGAATGAAAGAAAGAGCTGTGTGTGTGTGAGAGAGAAAGAGAAGCTGTGAGTGAGAGAGAGAGAGAGAAAGAGAAGCTGTGAGTGAGAGATAGAGAGAGAAAGCGAAGCTGTGAGTGAGTGAGAGAGAGAGACAGAGAAGCTGTGAGTGAGAGAGAGAGAAAAAGAGCGGTGTGAGTGAGAGAGAGAGAGAAGCTGTGAGTGAGAGAGAGAAAGAGAAGCTGTGAGTGAGAGAGAAAGAGAAAAAGAGAAGCTGTGAGTGTGAGGGAAAGTGAGAGAAAGAGAAGCTGTGTGTGTGAGAGAGAGTGAGAGAAAGATGCAGTGAGTGTGTGTGAGAGAGAAAGAGAAGCTGTGAGTGAGAGAGAGAGAAAAAGAGAAGTTGTGAGTGAGAGAGAGAAAGAGAAGCTGTGAGTGTGAGAGAAAGTGAGAGAAAGAGAAGCTGTGAGTGTGAGAGAGAGTGAGAGAAAGATGCTGTGAGTGTCTGTGAGAGAGAAAGAGAAGCTGTGAGTGAGAGAGAGAGAGAAAGGGAAGCTGTGAGTGAGAGAGTGAGAAGCTATGAGTGAGAGAGAGAGAGAAAGAGAAGCTGTGAGTGACAGAGAGAGAGAAGCTGTGTGTGTGTGAGAGAGAAAGAGAAGCTGTGTGTGTGTGTGAGAGAGAAAGAGAAGCTGTGATTGAGAGAGAGAGAAAGAGAAGCTGTGTGTGAGAGAGAAAGAGCTGTGAGAGAGAGAGAGAGAAGCTGTATGAGAGAGAGAGAATGAAAGAAAGAGCTGTGTGTGTGTGAGAGAGAAAGAGAAGCTGTGAGTGAGAGAGAGAGAGAGAAAGAGAAGCTGTGAGTGAGAGATAGAGAGAGAAAGGGAAGCTGTGAGTGAGAGAGAGAGACAGAGAAGCTGTGAGTGAGGGAGAGAAAAAAGAGCAGCTGTGAGTTAGAGAGAGATATGCTTTGAGTGAGAGAGAGAGAAAGACGATCCTGAGTAGCGAGAGAGAGAAAGGGAAGCTGTGAGTGTGAGAGAAAGAGAAGCTGTGAGTGTGAGAGGGAGATAGAAAGAGAAGCTGTGAGTGAGAGAGAGAAAAAAAGAAGCTGTGAGTGAGAGAGAAAGAGAGAAATAGAAGCTATGAGTGAGAAAGATAGAGAGAAGCAGTGAGAGAGAGAGAAAGAGAAGCTGTGAGTGAGAGAAAGAGAGAAGCTGTGAGTGAGTGAGAGAGAGAGAAGCTGTGCGTGAGAGAGAGAGAAGCTTTAAGTGAGAGAGAGAAAGAGAATGTGAAGCTGTGAGTGAGAGAGAGAGAAGCTGTGAGTGAGAGAGAGAAAGAGAATTTGTGAGTAGAGAGAGAGAGAAAAAGAAGCTGTGAGTGAGAGAGAGAGAAGCTGTGAGTGAGAGAGAGAAGCTTTAAGTGAGTGAGAGAGAGAGAATGTGAAGCTGTGAGTGAGAGAGAGAGAAGCTGTGAGTGAGAGAGAGAGAAAGAGAATCTGTGAGTAGAGAGAGAGAAAGAGAAGCTGTGAGTGAGAGAGAGAGAAGAAGAAGCTGTGAGTGAGATAGGGAGAGAGAAAGAGAATCTGTGAGTGACAGAGAGAGAAAAAAAGAAGCTGTGAGTGTGAGAGAGAGTGAGAGAAAAAGATGCTCTGAGTGTGTGTGAGAGAGAAAGCGAAGCTGTGAGTGAGTGAGAGAGAGAGAAGCTGTGAGTGAGAGAGAGAAGCTTTAAGTGAGAGAGAGAGAGAATGTGAAGCTGTGAGTGAGAGAGAGAGAGAAGCTGTGAGTGAGAAAGAGAGAAAGAGAATCTGTGAGTAGAGAGAAAGAGAAAGAGAAGCTGTGAGTGAGAGAGAGAGAAGAAGAAGCTGTGAGTGAGATAGGGAGAGAGAAAGAGAATCTGTGAGTGACAGAGAGAGAAAAAAAGAAGCTGTGAGTGTGAGAGAGAGAAAGAGATGCTGTGAGTGTGTGTGAGAGAGAAAGAGAAGCTGTGAGTGAGAGAGAGAGAGAAAGGGAAGTTGTGTGTGAGAGAGAGAGTGAGAAGCTATCAGTGAGAGAGAGAGAGAAAGAGAAGATGTGAGTGAGAGAGAGAGAAGCAGTGAGTGAGAGACAGAGAGAGAAAGTGAAGCTCTGAGTGTGTGTGAGAGAGAAAAAGAGACGCTGTGAGAGAGAGAGAGAGAGAGAGAAAGAGAAGTTGTAAGTGTGAGAGAAAGTGAGAGAAAGAGAAGCTGTGAGTGTGAGACAGAGTGAGAGAAAGAGATGCTGTGAGTGTGTGTGAGAGAGAAAGAGAAGCTGTGAGTGAGAGAGAGAGAGAAAGGGAAGCTGTGAGTGAGAGAGAGAGAGAAGCTGTGAGAGTGAGAGAAAGTGAGAGAAAGAGAAGCTGGGAGTGTGTGTGAGAGAGAAAGAGAAGCTGTGAGTGAGAGAGAGAGAGAGAGAAAGGGAAGCTGTGAGTAAGAGAGAGTGAGAAGCTATGAGCGAGAGAGAGAGAGAAGTTGTGAGTGAGAGAGAGAAAGAGAAGCTGTGAGTGAGAGAGAGAGAGAGAAAGGGAAGCTGTGAGTGTGAGAGAAAGTGAGAGAAAGAGAAGCTGTGAGTGTGAGAGAGAGTGAGAGAAAGATGCAGTGAGTGTGTGTGAGCAAGAAAGAGAAGCTGTGAATGAGAGAGAGAGAAAGAGAAGCTCTGAGTGAGAGAGAGAGAAAGAAAGAAAGAAAGAGAATCTGTGAGTGAGAGAGAGAGAAGCTTAAAGTGAGAGAGAGAGAGAATGTGAAGCTGTGAGTGAGAGAGAGAGAGAAGTTGTGAGTGAGAAAGAGAGAAAGAGAATCTGTGAGTAGAGAGAGAGAGAAAGAGAAGCTGTGAGTGAGAGAGAGAGAAGAAGAAGCTGTGAGTGAGATAGGGAGAGAGAAAGAGAATCTGTGAGTGACAGAGAGAGAAAAAAGAAGCTGTGAGTGTGAGAGAGAGTGAGAGAAAGATGCTGTGAGTGTGGGTGAGAGTGAAAGAGAAGCTGTGAGTGAGAGAGAGAGAGAGAAAGGGAAGTTGTGAGTGAGAGAGAGAGTGAGAAGCTATCAGTGAGAGAGAGAGAGAGAAACAGAAGATGTGAGTGAGAGAGAGAGAGAGAAAGAGAAGCAGTGAGTGAGAGACAGAGAGAGAAAGTGAAGCTCTGAGTGTGTGTGTGAGAGAAAAAGAGACGCTGTGAGAGAGAGAGAGAGAGAAAGAGAAGCTGTAAGTGTGAGAGAAAGTGAGAGAAAGAGAAGCTGTGAGTGTGAGACAGAGTGAGAGAAAGAGATGCTGTGAGTGTGTGAGAGAGAGAAAGAGAAGCTGTGAGTGAGAGAGAGAGAGAAAGGGAAGCTGTGAGTGAGAGAGAGAGAGAAGCTGTGAGAGTGAGAGAAAGTGAGAGAAAGAGAAGCTGGGAGTGTGTGTTTGAGAGAAAGAGAAGCTGTGAGTGAGAGAGAGAGAGAGAAAGGGAAGCTGTGAGTGAGAGAGAGAGAGAAGCTGTGAGAGTGAGAGAAAGTGAGAGAAAGAGAAGCTGGGAGTGTGTGTGAGAGAGAAAGAGAAGCTGTGAGTGAGAGAGAGAGAGAGAGAAAGGGAAGCTGTGAGTAAGAGAGAGTGAGAAGCTATGAGCGAGAGAGAGAGAGAAGTTGTGAGTGAGAGAGAGAGAAAGAGAAGCTGTGAGTGAGAGAGAGAGAGAGAAAGGGAAGCTGTGAGTGTGAGAGAAAGTGAGAGAAAGAGAAGCTGTGAGTGTGAGAGAGAGTGAGAGAAAGATGCAGTGAGTGTGTGTGAGCGAGAAAGAGAAGCTGTGAATGAGAGAGAGAGAAAGAGAAGCTCTGAGTGAGATAGAGAGAGAGAGAGAGAGAGAAAGAGAAGCTGTAAGTGTGTGTGTGAGAGAGAAAGAGAAGCAGTGAGTGTGAGAGAAAGAGAAGCCGTGAGTGTGAGAGAGAGTGAGAGACAGAGAAGCTGTGAGTTAGAGAGAGAGAGAAAGAGAAGTTGTGAGTGAGAGAGAGAAAGAGAAACTGTGAGTGAGAGAGAGAGAAGCTGTGAGTGAGAGAGAGAGAAAGAGAAGCTGTGAGTGAGTGAGAGAGAGAAAGAGAACCAGTGAGTGAAAGAGAAAGAAATTGAAGCTGTGAATGAGAGAGAGAGAAAGAGAAGCTGCGAGAGAGAGAGAGGGAGAAAGAGAGAAAGAGAAGCTGTAAGTGTGTGTGTGAGAGAGAAAGAGAAGCTGTGTGTGATAGAGAAAGAGATGCTGTGAGTGTGAGAGAGAGTGAGAGAGAGAAGCTGTGAGTGTGTGTGTGAGAGAGAAAGAGAAGTGTGAGTGAGAGAAAGAGAGAGAGAAAGAGAAGCTGTGAGTGAGAGAGAGAGATAAAGAGAAGCTGTGAGTGAGAGAGAGAGAGAAGCTGTGATTGAAAGAGAGAGAAAGAGAAGCTGTGAGTGAGAAAAGAGAGAGAAAGAGAAGCTGTGAGTGAGAGAGAGAGAAAGAGAAGCTGTGAGTGAGAGGGAGAGAGAGAAAGAGAAGCTGTGAGTGAGAGAGAGAGAGAAGATGTGAGTGAGAGAGAGAGAGAAGCTGTGAGTGAGTGAGAGAGAGATAGAAAGAGAAGCTGTGAGTGACAGAGAGAGAGAAGCTGTGTGTGTGAGAGAGAGAAAGAGAAGCTGTGTGTGTGTGAGAGAGAGAAAGAGAAGCTGTGATTGAGAGCGAGAGAGAGAAAGAGAAGCTGTGTGTGAGAGAGAGAGAGCTGTGTGAGAGAGAGAGAAGCTGTATGAGAGAGAGAGAGAACGAAAGAAAGAGCTGTGTGTGTGTGAGAGAGAGAAAGAGAAGCTTTGAGTGAGAGAGAGAGAGAGAGAGAGAGAGAGAAAGAGTAGCTGTGATTGAGATAGAGGGAGAAAGGGAAGCTGTGAGTGAGAGAGAGAGAGACAGAGAAGCTGTGAGTGAGAGAGAGAAAAAAGAGCAGCTGTGAGTTAGAGAGAGAGAAGCTTTGAGAGAGAGAGAAAGAGGTTCTGTGAGTGAGAGAGAGAGAAAGGGAAATTGTGAGTGAGAGAGAGAGTGAGAAGGTATCAGTGAGAGAGAGAGAGAGAAAGAGAAGATGTGAGTGAGAGAGAGAGAGAGAAAGAGAAGCAGTGAGTGAGAGACAGAGAGAGAAAGTGAAGCTCTGAGTGAGAGAGAGAGAAAAAGAGATGCTGTGAGAGAGAGAGAGAGAGAAGCTGTAAGTGTGAGAGAAAGTGAGAGAAAGAGAAGCTGTGAGTGTGAGACAGAGTGAGAGAAAGAGATGCTGTGAGTGTGTGAGAGAGAGAAATAGAAGCTGGGAGTGTGTGTGAGAGAGAAAGAGAAGCTGTGAGTGAGAGAGAGAGAGAGAAAGGGAAGCTGTGAGTGAGAGAGAGTGAGAAGCTATGAGAGAGAGAGAGAGAGAGAGAAGTTGTGTGTGTGTGAGAGAGAAAGAGAAGCTGTGAGTGAGAGAGAGAGAGAGAAAGGGAAGCTGTGAGTGAGTGAGAGAGAGAGACAAAGAAGCTGTGAGTGAGAGAGAGAGAGAGAAGCTGTTTGTGAGAGAGAGAAAGAGAAGCTGTGAGTGAGAGAGACAGAGAGAAAGAGAAGCTGTGAGTGTGAGAGAAAGTGAGAGAAAGAGAAGCTGTGTGTGTGAGAGAGAGTGAGAGAAAGATGCAGTGAGTGTGTGTGAGAGAGAAAGAGAAGCTGTGAGTGAGAGAGAGAGAAAAAGAGAAGCTGTGAGTGAGAGAGACAGAGAGAAAGAGAAGCTGTGAGTGAGAGAGAGAGTGAGAAGCTATGAGTGAGAGAGAGAGAGAAAGAGAAGCTGTGAGTGACAGAGAGAGAGAAGCTGTGTGTGTGAGAGAGAGAAAGAGAAGCTGTGTGTGTGTGTGAGAGAGAAAGAGAAGCTGTGATTGAGAGAGAGAGA
This sequence comes from Bradypodion ventrale, assembly GCA_035047345.1. Lineage (NCBI taxonomy): Eukaryota > Metazoa > Chordata > Lepidosauria > Squamata > Chamaeleonidae > Bradypodion > Bradypodion ventrale. The sequence goes on along the minus strand of JAWDJE010000005.1, from coordinate 112,806,499 downwards.
GAAAGAGAAGCTGTGTGTGAGAGAAAGAGAGAATGAAAGAAAGAGCTGTGTGTGTGAGAGAGAGAAAGAGAAGCTGTGAGTGAGAGAGAGAGAGAAAGAGAAGCTGTGAGTGAGAGATAGAGAGAGAAAGCGAAGCTGTGAGTGAGTGAGAGAGAGAGACAGAGAAGCTGTGAGTGAGAGAGAGAGAAAAAGAGCGGTGTGAGTGAGAGAGAGAGAGAGAAGCTGTGAGTGAGAGAGAGAAAGAGAAGCTGTGAGTGAGAGAGAAAGAGAAAAAGAGAAGCTGTGAGTGTGAGGGAAAGTGAGAGAAAGAGAAGCTGTGTGTGTGAGAGAGAGTGAGAGAAAGATGCAGTGAGTGTGTGTGAGAGAGAAAGAGAAGCTGTGAGTGAGTGAGAGAGAAAAAGAGAAGCTGTGAGTGAGAGAGAGAAAGAGAAGCTGTGAGTGTGAGAGAAAGTGAGAGAAAGAGAAGCTGTGAGTGTGAGAGAGAGTGAGAGAAAGATGCTGTGAGTGTCTGTGAGAGAGAAAGAGAAGCTGTGAGTGAGAGAGAGAGAGAAAGGGAAGCTGTGAGTGAGAGAGTGAGAAGCTATGAGTGAGAGAGAGAGAAAGAGAAGCTGTGAGTGACAGAGAGAGAGAAGCTGTGTGTGTGAGAGAGAGAAAGAGAAGCTGTGTGTGTGTGTGAGAGAGAAAGAGAAGCTGTGATTGAGAGAGAGAGAAAGAGAAGCTGTGTGTGAGAGAGAAAGAGCTGTGAGAGAGAGAGAGAGAAGCTGTATGAGAGAGAGAGAATGAAAGAAAGAGCTGTGTGTGTGAGAGAGAGAAAGAGAAGCTGTGAGTGAGAGAGAGAGAGAGAAAGAGAAGCTGTGAGTGAGAGATAGAGAGAGAAAGGGAAGCTGTGAGTGAGAGAGAGAGAGACAGAGAAGCTGTGAGTGAGGGAGAGAAAAAAGAGCAGCTGTGAGTTAGAGAGAGATATGCTTTGAGTGAGAGAGAGAGAAAGAGGATCCTGAGTAGCGAGAGAGAGAAAGGGAAGCTGTGAGTGTGAGAGAAAGAGAAGCTGTGAGTGTGAGAGGGAGATAGAAAGAGAAGCTGTGAGTGAGAGAGAGAAAAAAAGAAGCTGTGAGTGAGAGAGAAAGAGAGAAATAGAAGCTATGAGTGAGAAAGATAGAGAGAAGCAGTGAGAGAGAGAGAAAGAGAAGCTGTGAGTGAGAGAAAGAGAGAAGCTGTGAGTGAGTGAGAGAGAGAGAAGCTGTGCGTGAGAGAGAGAGAAGCTTTAAGTGAGAGAGAGAAAGAGAATGTGAAGCTGTGAGTGAGAGAGAGAGAAGCTGTGAGTGAGAGAGAGAAAGAGAATTTGTGAGTAGAGAGAGAGAGAAAAAGAAGCTGTGAGTGAGAGAGAGAGAAGCTGTGAGTGAGAGAGAGAAGCTTTAAGTGAGTGAGAGAGAGAGAATGTGAAGCTGTGAGTGAGAGAGAGAGAAGCTGTGAGTGAGAGAGAGAGAAAGAGAATCTGTGAGTAGAGAGAGAGAAAGAGAAGCTGTGAGTGAGAGAGAGAGAAGAAGAAGCTGTGAGTGAGATAGGGAGAGAGAAAGAGAATCTGTGAGTGACAGAGAGAGAAAAAAAGAAGCTGTGAGTGTGAGAGAGAGTGAGAGAAAAAGATGCTCTGAGTGTGTGTGAGAGAGAAAGAGAAGCTGTGAGTGAGTGAGAGAGAGAGAAGCTGTGAGTGAGAGAGAGAAGCTTTAAGTGAGAGAGAGAGAGAATGTGAAGCTGTGAGTGAGAGAGAGAGAGAAGCTGTGAGTGAGAAAGAGAGAAAGAGAATCTGTGAGTAGAGAGAAAGAGAAAGAGAAGCTGTGAGTGAGAGAGAGAGAAGAAGAAGCTGTGAGTGAGATAGGGAGAGAGAAAGAGAATCTGTGAGTGACAGAGAGAGAAAAAAAGAAGCTGTGAGTGTGAGAGAGAGTGAGAGAAAGAGATGCTGTGAGTGTTTGTGAGAGAGAAAGAGAAGCTGTGAGTGAGAGAGAGAGAGAAAGGGAAGTTGTGTGTGAGAGAGAGAGTGAGAAGCTATCAGTGAGAGAGAGAGAGAAAGAGAAGATGTGAGTGAGAGAGAGAGAGAGAGAGAGAGAAGCAGTGAGTGAGAGACAGAGAGAGAAAGTGAAGCTCTGAGTGTGTGTGAGAGAGAAAAAGAGACGCTGTGAGAGAGAGAGAGAGAGAGAGAGAAAGAGAAGTTGTAAGTGTGAGAGAAAGTGAGAGAAAGAGAAGCTGTGAGTGTGAGACAGAGTGAGAGAAAGAGATGCTGTGAGTGTGTGTGAGAGAGAAAGAGAAGCTGTGAGTGAGAGAGAGAGAGAAAGGGAAGCTGTGAGTGAGAGAGAGAGAGAAGCTGTGAGAGTGAGAGAAAGTGAGAGAAAGAGAAGCTGGGAGTGTGTGTGAGAGAGAAAGAGAAGCTGTGAGTGAGAGAGAGAGAGAGAGAAAGGGAAGCTGTGAGTAAGAGAGAGTGAGAAGCTATGAGCGAGAGGGAGAGAGAAGTTGTGAGTGAGAGAGAGAGAAAGAGAAGCTGTGAGTGAGAGAGAGAGAGAAAGGGAAGCTGTGAGTGTGAGAGAAAGTGAGAGAAAGAGAAGCTGTGAGTGTGAGAGAGAGTGAGAGAAAGATGCAGTGAGTGTGTGTGAGCGAGAAAGAGAAGCTGTGAATGAGAGAGAGAGAAAGAGAAGCTCTGAGTGAGAGAGAGAGAAAGAAAGAAAGAAAGAGAATCTGTGAGTGAGAGAGAGAGAAGCTTTAAGTGAGAGAGAGAGAATGTGAAGCTGTGAGTGAGAGAGAGAGAGAAGTTGTGAGTGAGAAAGAGAGAAAGAGAATCTGTGAGTAGAGAGAGAGAGAAAGAGAAGCTGTGAGTGAGAGAGAGAGAAGAAGAAGCTGTGAGTGAGATAGGGAGAGAGAAAGAGAATCTGTGAGTGACAGAGAGAGAAAAAAGAAGCTGTGAGTGTGAGAGAGAGTGAGAGAAAGAGATGCTGTGAGTGTGTGTGAGAGTGAAAGAGAAGCTGTGAGTGAGAGAGAGAGAGAGAAAGGGAAGTTGTGAGTGAGAGAGAGAGAGTGAGAAGCTATCAGTGAGAGAGAGAGAGAGAAACAGAAGATGTGAGTGAGAGAGAGAGAGAGAAAGAGAAGCAGTGAGTGAGAGACAGAGAGAGAAAGTGAAGCTCTGAGTGTGTGTGTGAGAGAAAAAGAGACGCTGTGAGAGAGAGAGAGAGAAAGAGAAGCTGTAAGTGTGAGAGAAAGTGAGAGAAAGAGAAGCTGTGAGTGTGAGACAGAGTGAGAGAAAGAGATGCTGTGAGTGTGTGAGAGAGAGAAAGAGAAGCTGTGAGTGAGAGAGAGAGAGAAAGGGAAGCTGTGAGTGAGAGAGAGAGAGAAGCTGTGAGAGTGAGAGAAAGTGAGAGAAAGAGAAGCTGGGAGTGTGTGTTTGAGAGAAAGAGAAGCTGTGAGTGAGAGAGAGGGAGAAAGGGAAGCTGTGAGTGAGAGAGAGAGAGAAGCTGTGAGAGTGAGAGAAAGTGAGAGAAAGAGAAGCTGGGAGTGTGTGTGAGAGAGAAAGAGAAGCTGTGAGTGAGAGAGAGAGAGAGAGAAAGGGAAGCTGTGAGTAAGAGAGAGTGAGAAGCTATGAGCGAGAGAGAGAGAGAAGTTGTGAGTGAGAGAGAGAGAAAGAGAAGCTGTGAGTGAGAGAGAGAGAGAGAAAGGGAAGCTGTGAGTGTGAGAGAAAGTGAGAGAAAGAGAAGCTGTGAGTGTGAGAGAGAGTGAGAGAAAGATGCAGTGAGTGTGTGTGAGCGAGAAAGAGAAGCTGTGAATGAGAGAGAGAGAAAGAGAAGCACTGAGTGAGAGAGAGAAAGAAAGAAAGAGAATCTGTGAGAGAGAGAGAGAAGCTTTAAGTGAGAGAGAGAGAGAATGTGAAGCTGTGAGTGAGAGAGAGAGAGAAGCTGTGAGTGAGAAAGAGAGAAAGAGAATCTGTGCGTAGAGAGAGAGAGAAAGAGAAGCTGTGAGTGAGAGAGAGAGAAGAAGAAGCTGTGAGTGAGATAGGGAGAGAGAAAGAGAATCTGTGAGTGAGAGAGAGAGAGAAAGAGAAGCTGTGAGTGAGAGAGAGAGAAAGAGATGCTGTGTGTGTGAGAGAGAGAGAGAAAGAGATGCTGTGAGTGTGTGTGAGAGTGAAAGAGAAGCTGTGAGTGAGAGAGAGAGAGAGAGAAAGGGAAGTTGTGAGTGAGAGAGAGAGTGAGAAGCTATCAGTGAGAGAGAGAGAGAAACAGAAGATGTGAGTGAGAGAGAGAGAGAGAAAGAGAAGTAGTGAGTGAGAGACAGAGAGAGAAAGTGAAGCTCTGAGTGTGAGAGAGAGACAAAAAGAGACGCTGTGAGAGAGAGAGAGAGAGAGAAAGAGAAGCTGTAAGTGTGAGAGAAAGTGAGAGAAAGAGAAGCTGTGAGTGTGAGACAGAGTGAGAGAAAGAGATGCTGTGAGTGTGTGTGAGAGAGAAAGAGAAGCTGTGAGTGAGAGAGAGAGAAAGGGAAGCTGTGAGTGAGAGAGAGAGAGAAGCTGTGAGAGTGAGAGAAAGTGAGAGAAAGAGAAGCTGGGAGTGTGTGTTTGAGAGAAAGAGAAGCTGTGAGTGAGAGAGAGAGAGAAAAGGAAGCTGTGAGTGAGTGAGAGAGAGAGACAGAGAAGCTGTGAGTGAGAGAGAGAGAAAAAGAGCAGCTGTGAGTGAGAGAGAGAGAGAAGCTGTGAGTGAGAGAGTGAAAGAGAAGCTGTGAGTGAGAGAGACAGAGAGAAAGAGAAGCTGTGAGTGTGAGAGAAAGTGAGAGAAAGAGAAGCTGTGAGTGTGAGAGCGAGTGAGAGAAAGATGCAGTGAGTGTGTGTGAGCGAGAAAGAGAAGCTGTGAATGAGAGAGAGAGAAAGAGAAGCTCTGAGTGAGAGAGAGAGAAAGAAAGAAAGAGAAGCTGTGAGTGAGAGAGAGAGAAAGAGAAGCTGCGAGAGAGAAGGAGAGAGAGAGAAAGAGAAGCTGTAAGTGTGTGTGTGAGAGAAAAAGAGAAGCTGTGTGTGAGAGAGAAAGATGCTGTGAGTGTGAGAGAGAGTGAGAGAGAGAGTAGCTGTGAGTGTGTGTGTGAGAGAGAAAGAGAAGCTGTGAGTGAGAGAAAGAGAGAGAGAAAGAGAAGCTGTGAGTGAGAGAGAGAGAGAGAAAGAGAAGGTGTGAGTGAGAGAGAGAGAAAGAGATGCTGTGAGTGAGAGAGAGAGAGAAGCTGTGATTGAAAGAGAGAGAAAGAGAAGATGTGAGTGAGAAAAGAGAGAGAAAGGGAACCTGTGAGTGAGAGAGTGAGAAAGAGAAGCTGTGAGTGAGAGGGAGAGAGAGAAAGAGAAGCTGTGAGTGAGAGAAATAGAGAGAGAAAGAGAAGCTGTGAGTGAGAGAAAGAGATAAAGAGAAGCTGTGAGTGAAAGAGAGAGAAAGAGAAGCTGTGAGTGTGTGTGAGAGAGAGAAGCTGTGATTGGAAGAGAGAGAAAGAGAAGCTGTGAGTGAGAAAAGAGAGAGAAAGATAAGCTGAGTGAGTGAGAGAGAAAGAGAATCTGTGAGTGAGAGGGAGAGAGAAGGAGAAGTGAGTGAGAGAGAGCGAGAGAAAGAGAAGATGTGAGTGAGAGAGAGAGGGAAGGAAATGTTGTGAGTGAGAGAGAGAGAGAGAAAGAGAAGCAGTGAGTGAGAGACAGAGAGAGAAAGTGAAGCTCTGAGTGAGAGAGAGAGAAAAAGAGATGCTGTGAGAGAGAGAGAGAGAGAAGCTGTAAGTGTGAGAGAAAGTGAGAGAAAGAGAAGCTGTGAGTGTGAGACAGAGTGAGAGAAAGAGATGCTGTGAGTGTGTGAGAGAGAGACAGAGAAGCTGTGAGTGAGAGAGAGAGAGAAAGGGAAGCTGTGAGTGAGAGAGAGAGAGAAGCTGTGAGAGTGAGAGAAAGTGAGAGAAATAGAAGCTGGGAGTGTGTGTGAGAGAGAAAGAGAAGCTGTGAGTGAGAGAGAGAGAGAGAAAGGGAAGCTGTGAGTGAGAGAGAGTGAGAAGCTATGAGAGAGAGAGAGAGAAGTTGTGTGTGTGAGAGAGAGAAAGAGAAGCTGTGAGTGAGAGAGAGAGAGAGAAAGGGAAGCTGTGAGTGAGTGAGAGAGAGACAAAGAAGCTGTGAGTGAGAGAGAGAGAAAAAGAGCAGCTGTGAGTGAGAGAGAGAGAGAGAAGCTGTGAGTGAGAGAGAGAAAGAGAAGCTGTGAGTGAGAGAGACAGAGAGAAAGAGAAGCTGTGAGTGTGAGAGAAAGTGAGAGAAAGAGAAGCTGTGTGTGAGAGAGAGTGAGAGAAAGATGCAGTGAGTGTGTGTGTGAGAGAAAGAGAAGCTGTGAGTGAGAGAGAGAGAAAAAGAGAAGCTGTGAGTGAGAGAGACAGAGAGAAAGAGAAGCTGTGAGTGTGAGAGAAAGTGAGAGGAAGAGAAGCTGTGAGTGTGAGAGAGAGTGAGAGAAAGATGCTGTGAGTGTGTGTGAGAGAGAAAGAGAAGCTGTGAGTGAGAGAGAGAGAAAGGGAAGCTGTGAGTGAGAGAGAGAGTGAGAAGCTATGAGTGAGAGAGAGAGAAAGAGAAGCTGTGAGTGACAGAGAGAGAGAAGCTGTGTGTGTGTGAGAGAGAAAGAGAAGCTGTGTGTGTGTGAGAGAGAGAAAGAGAAGCTGTGATTGAGAGAGAGAGAGAAAGAGAAGCTGTGTGAGAGAGAAAGAGAGAATGAAAGAAAGAGCTGTGTGTGTGAGAGAGAGAAAGAGAAGCTGTGAGTGAGAGAGAGAGAGAGAGAAAGAGAAGCTGTGAGTGAGAGATAGAGAGAGAAAGGGAAGCTGTGAGTGAGTGAGAGAGAGAGACAGAGAAGCTGTGAGTGAGAGAGAGAGAAAAAGAGCGGTGTGAGTGAGAGAGAGAGAGAGAAGCTGTGAGTGAGAGAGAAAGAGAAAAAGAGAAGCTGTGAGTGTGAGGGAAAGTGAGAGAAAGAGAAGCTGTGTGTGTGAGAGAGAGTGAGAGATAGATGCAGTGAGTGTGTGTGAGAGAGAAAGAGAAGCTGTGAGTGAGAGAGAGAGAAAAAGAGAAGCTGTGAGTGAGAGAGAGAAAGAGAAGCTGTGAGAGTGAGAGAAAGTGAGAGAAAGAGAAGCTGTGAGTGTGAGAGAGAGTGAGAGAAAGATGCTGTGAGTGTCTGTGAGAGAGAAAGAGAAGCTGTGAGTGAGAGAGAGAGAGAAAGGGAAGCTGTGAGTGAGAGAGTGAGAAGCTATGAGTGAGAGAGAGAGAGAAAGAGAAGCTGTGAGTGACAGAGAGAGAGAAGCTGTGTGTGTGTGAGAAAGAGAAGCTGTCTGTGTGTGTGAGAGAGAAAGAGAAGCTGTGATTGAGAGAGAGAGAAAGAGAAGCTGTGTGTGAGAGAGAAAGAGCTGTGTGTGAGAGAGAGAGAAGCTGTATGAGAGAGAGAGAATGAAAGAAAGAGCTGTGTGTGTGTGAGAGAGAAAGAGAAGCTGTGAGTGAGAGAGAGAGAGAGAAAGAGAAGCTGTGAGTGAGAGATAGAGAGAGAAAGGGAAGCTGTGTGAGAGAGAGAGAGACAGAGAAGCTGTGAGTGAGGGAGAGAAAAAAAGAGCAGCTGTGAGTTAGAGAGAGATATGCTTTGAGTGAGAGAGAGAGAAAGAGGATCCTGAGTAGCGAGAGAGAGAAAGGGAAGCTGTGAGTGTGAGAGAAAGAGAAGCTGTGAGTGTGAGAGGGAGATAGAAAGAGAAGCTGTGAGTGAGAGAGAAAAAAAGAAGCTGTGAGTGAGAGAGAAAGAGAGAAATAGAAGCTATGAGTGAGAAAGTTAGAGAGAAGCAGTGAGAGAGAGAGAAAGAGAAGCTGTGAGTGAGAGAAAGAGAGAAGCTGTGAGTGAGTGAGAGAGAGAGAAGCTGTGCGTGAGAGAGAGAGAAGCTTTAAGTGAGAGAGAGAAAGAGAATGTGAAGCTGTGAGTGAGAGAGAGAGAAGCTGTGAGTGAGAGAGAGAGAAAGAGAATTTGTGAGTAGAGAGAGAGAGAAAAAGAAGCTGTGAGTGAGAGAGAGAGAAGCTGTGAGTGAGAGAGAGAAGCTTTAAGTGAGTGAGAGAGAGAGAATGTGAAGCTGTGAGTGAGAGAGAGAGAAGCTGTGAGTTAGAGAGAGAGAAAGAGAATCTGTGAGTAGAGAGAGAGAAAGAGAAGCTGTGAGTGAGAGAGAGAGAAGAAGAAGCTGTGAGTGAGATAGGGAGAGAGAAAGAGAATCTGTGAGTGACAGAGAGAGAAAAAAAGAAGCTGTGAGTGAGAGAGAGAGAAAGAGATGCTGTGTGAGAGAGAGAGAGAGAGAAAGAGATGCTGTGAGTGTGTGTGAGAGTGAAAGAGAAGCTGTGAGTGAGAGAGAGAGAGAGAGAAAGGGAAGTTGTGAGTGAGAGAGAGAGTGAGAAGCTATCAGTGAGAGAGAGAGAGAGAAACAGAAGATTGAGTGAGAGAGAGAGAGAGAAAGAGAAGTAGTGAGTGAGAGACAGAGAGAGAAAGTGAAGCTCTGAGTGTGAGAGAGAGACAAAAAGAGACGCTGTGAGAGAGAGAGAGAGAGAAAGAGAAGCTGTAAGTGTGAGAGAAAGTGAGAGAAAGAGAAGCTGTGAGTGTGAGACAGAGTGAGAGAAAGAGATGCTGTGAGTGTGTGAGAGAGAGAAAGGGAAGCTGTGAGTGAGAGAGAGAGAGAAGCTGTGAGAGTGAGAGAAAGTGAGAGAAAGAGAAGCTGGGAGTGTGTGTTTGAGAGAAAGAGAAGCTGTGAGTGAGAGAGAGAGAGAGAAAAGGAAGCTGTGAGTGAGTGAGAGAGAGAGACAGAGAAGCTGTGAGTGAGAGAGAGAGAAAAAGAGCAGCTGTGAGTGAGAGAGAGAGAGAAGCTGTGAGTGAGAGAGTGAAAGAGAAGCTGTGAGTGAGAGAGACAGAGAGAAAGAGAAGCTGTGAGTGTGAGAGAAAGTGAGAGAACGAGAAGCTGTGAGTGAGACAGTGAGAGAAAGAGATGCTGTGAGTGTATGTGAGAGAGAAAGAGAAGCTGTGAGTGAGAGAGAGAGAAAGAGAAGCTCTGAGTGAGAGAGAGAGAAAGAAAGAAAGAGAAGCTGTGAGTGAGAGAGAGAGAAAGAGAAGCTGCGAGAGAGAAGGAGAGAGAGAGAAAGAGAAGCTGTAAGTGTGTGTGAGAGAAAAAGAGAAGCTGTGTGTGAGAGAGAAAGATGCTGTGAGTGTGAGAGAGAGTGAGAGAGAGAGTAGCTGTGAGTGTGTGTGTGAGAGAGAAAGAGAAGCTGTGAGTGAGAGAAAGAGAGAGAGAGAGAGAAAGAGAAGCTGTGAGTGAGAGAGAGAAAGAGAAGGTGTGAGTGAGAGAGAGAGAAAGAGATGCTGTGAGTGAGAGAGAGAGAGAAGCTGTGATTGAAAGAGAGAGAAAGAGAAGATGTGAGTGAGAAAAGAGAGAGAAAGGGAACCTGTGAGTGAGAGAGTGAGTAAGAGAAGCTGTGAGTGAGAGGGAGAGAGAGAAAGAGAAGCTGTGAGTGAGAGAAATAGAGAGAGAAAGAGAAGCTGTGAGTGAGAGAAAGAGATAAAGAGAAGCTGTGAGTGAAAGAGAGAGAAAGAGAAGCTGTGAGTGTGTGTGTGAGAGAGAAGCTGTGATTGGAAGAGAGAGAAAGAGAAGCTGTGAGTGAGAAAAGAGAGAGAAAGATAAGCTGAGTGAGTGAGAGAGAAAGAGAAGCTGTGAGTGAGAGGGAGAGAGAAGGAGAATATGTGAGTGAGAGAGAGCGAGAGAAAGAGAAGATGTGAGTGAGAGAGAGAGGGAAGGAAATGTTGTGAGTGAGAGAGAGAGAGAGAAAGAGAAGCAGTGAGTGAGAGACAGAGAGAGAAAGTGAAGCTCTGAGTGAGAGAGAGAGAAAAAGAGATGCTGTGAGAGAGAGAGAGAGAGAGAAGCTGTAAGTGTGAGAGAAAGTGAGAGAAAGAGAAGCTGTGAGTGTGAGACAGAGTGAGAGAAAGAGATGCTGTGAGTGTGTGAGAGAGAGACAGAGAAGCTGTGAGTGAGAGAGAGAGAGAAAGGGAAGCTGTGAGTGAGAGAGAGAGAGAAGCTGTGAGAGTGAGAGAAAGTGAGAGAAATAGAAGCTGGGAGTGTGTGTGAGAGAGAAAGAGAAGCTGTGAGTGAGAGAGAGAGAGAGAAAGGGAAGCTGTGAGTGAGAGAGAGTGAGAAGCTATGAGAGAGAGAGAGAGAAGTTGTGTGTGTGAGAGAGAGAAAGAGAAGCTGTGAGTGAGAGAGAGAGAGAGAAAGGGAAGCTGTGAGTGAGTGAGAGAGAGAGACAAAGAAGCTGTGAGTGAGAGAGAGAGAAAAAGAGCAGCTGTGAGTGAGAGAGAGAGAGAGAAGCTGTGAGTGAGAGAGAGAAAGAGAAGCTGTGAGTGAGAGAGACAGAGAGAAAGAGAAGCTGTGAGTGTGAGAGAAAGTGAGAGAAAGAGAAGCTGTGTGTGTGAGAGAGAGTGAGAGAAAGATGCAGTGAGTGTGTGTGAGAGAGAAAGAGAAGCTGTGAGTGAGAGAGAGAGAAAAAGAGAAGCTGTGAGTGAGAGAGACAGAGAGAAAGAGAAGCTGTGAGTGTGAGAGAAAGTGAGAGGAAGAGAAGCTGTGAGTGTGAGAGAGAGTGAGAGAAAGATGCTGTGAGTGTGTGTGAGAGAGAAAGAGAAGCTGTGAGTGAGAGAGAGAGAGAAAGGGAAGCTGTGAGTGAGAGAGAGAGTGAGAAGCTATGAGTGAGAGAGAGAGAGAAAGAGAAGCTGTGAGTGACAGAGAGAGAGAAGCTGTGTGTGTGAGAGAGAGAAAGAGAAGCTGTGTGTGTGTGTGAGAGAGAAAGAGAAGCTGTGATTGAGAGAGAGAGAGAAAGAGAAGCTGTGTGAGAGAGAAAGAGAGAATGAAAGAAAGAGCTGTGTGTGTGTGAGAGAGAAAGAGAAGCTGTGAGTGAGAGAGAGAGAGAGAGAAAGAGAAACTGTGAGTGAGAGATAGAGAGAGAAAGGGAAGCTGTGAGTGAGTGAGAGAGAGAGACAGAGAAGCTGTGAGTGAGAGAGAGAGAAAAAGAGCGGTGTGAGTGAGAGAGAGAGAGAGAAGCTGTGAGTGAGAGAGAGAAAGAGAAGCTGTGAGTGAGAGAGAAAGAGAAAAAGAGAAGCTGTGAGTGTAAGGGAAAGTGAGAGAAAGAGAAGCTGTGTGTGTGAGAGAGAGTGAGAGAAAGATGCAGTGAGTGTGTGTGTGAGAGAAAGAGAAGCTGTGAGTGAGAGAGAGAGAAAAAGAGAAGCTGTGAGTGAGAGAGAGAAAGAGAAGCTGTGAGTGTGAGAGAAAGTGAGAGAAAGAGAAGCTGTGAGTGTGAGAGAGAGTGAGAGAAAGATGCTGTGAGTGTCTGTGAGAGAGAAAGAGAAGCTGTGAGTGAGAGAGAGAGAGAGAAAGGGAAGCTGTGAGTGAGAGAGTGAGAAGCTATGAGTGAGAGAGAGAGAGAAAGAGAAGCTGTGAGTGACAGAGAGAGAGAAGCTGTGTGTGTGAGAGAGAGAAAGAGAAGCTGTGTGTGTGTGAGAGAGAGAAAGAGAAGCTGTGATTGAGAGAGAGAGAAAGAGAAGCTGTGTGTGAGAGAGAAAGAGCTGTGTGAGAGAGAGAGAGAAGCTGTATGAGAGAGAGAGAATGAAAGAAAGAGCTGTGTGTGTGTGTGAGAGAAAGAGAAGCTGTGAGTGAGAGAGAGAGAGAGAGAAAGAGAAGCTGTGAGTGAGAGATAGAGAGAGAAAGGGAAGCTGTGAGTGAGAGAGAGAGACAGAGAAGCTGTGAGTGAGGGAGAAAAAAAAAGAGCAGCTGTGAGTTAGAGAGAGATATGCTTTGAGTGAGAGAGAGAGAAAGAGGATCCTGAGGAGCGAGAGAGAGAAAGGGAAGCTGTGAGTGTGAGAGAAAGAGAAGCTGTGAGTGTGAGAGGGAGATAGAAAGAGAAGCTGTGAGTGAGAGAGAGAAAAAAAGAAGCTGTGAGTGAGAGAGAAAGAGAGAAATAGAAGCTATGAGTGAGAAAGTTAGAGAGAAGCAGTGAGAGAGAGAGAAAGAGAAGCTGTGAGTGAGAGAAAGAGAGAAGCTGTGAGTGAGTGAGAGAGAGAGAAGCTGTGCGTGAGAGAGAGAGAAGCTTTAAGTGAGAGAGAGAAAGAGAATGTGAAGCTGTGAGTGAGAGAGAGAGAAGCTGTGAGTGAGTGAGACAGAAAGAGAATTTGTGAGTAGAGAGAGAGAGAAAAAGAAGCTGTGAGTGAGAGAGAGAGAAGCTGTGAGTGAGAGAGAGGCTTTAAGTGAGTGAGAGAGAGAGAATGTGAAGCTGTGAGTGAGAGAGAGAGAAGCTGTGAGTTAGAGAGAGAGAAAGAGAATCTGTGAGTAGAGAGAGAGAAAGAGAAGCTGTGAGTGAGAGAGAGAGAAGAAGAAGCTGTGAGTGAGATAGGGAGAGAGAAAGAGAATCTGTGAGTGACAGAGAGAGAAAAAAAGAAGCTGTGAGTGTGAGAGAGAGTGAGAGAAAGAGATGCTCTGAGTGTGTGTGAGAGAGAAAGAGAAGCTGTGAGTGAGTGAGAGAGAGAGAAGCTGTGAGTGAGAGAGAGAAGCTTTAAGTGAGAGAGAGAGAGAATGTGAAGCTGTGAGTGAGAGAGAGAGAGAAGCTGTGAGTGAGAAAGAGAGAAAGAGAATCTGTGAGTAGAGAGAGAGAGAAAGAGAAGCTGTGAGTGAGAGAGAGAGAAGAAGAAGCTGTGAGTGAGATAGGGAGAGAGAAAGAGAATCTGTGAGTGACAGAGAGAGAAAAAAAGAAGCTGTGAGTGTGAGAGAGAGTGAGAGAAAGAGATGCTGTGAGTGTGTGTGAGAGAGAAAGAGAAGCTGTGAGTGAGAGAGAGAGAGAAAGGGAAGTTGTGAGTGAGAGAGAGAGTGAGAAGCTATCAGTGAGAGAGAGAGAGAAAGAGAAGATGTGAGTGAGAGAGAGAGAGAGAGAGATGCAGTGAGTGAGAGACAGAGAGAGAAAGTGAAGCTCTGAGTGTGTGAGAGAGAGAAAAAGAGATGCTGTGAGAGAGAGAGAGAGAGAAAGAGAAGTTGTAAGTGTGAGAGAAAGTGAGAGAAAGAGAAGCTGTGAGTGTGAGACAGAGTGAGAGAAAGAGATGCTGTGAGTGTGTGTGAGAGAGAAAGAGAAGCTGTGAGTGAGAGAGAGAGAGAAAGGGAAGCTGTGAGTGAGAGAGAGAGAGAAGCTGTGAGAGTGAGAGAAAGTGAGAGAAAGAGAAGCTGGGAGTGTGTGTGAGAGAGAAAGAGAAGCTGTGAGTGAGAGAGAGAGAGAAAGGGAAGCTGTGAGTAAGAGAGAGTGAGAAGCTATGAGCGAGAGAGAGAGAGAAGTTGTGAGTGAGAGAGAGAGAAAGAGAAGCTGTGAGTGAGAGAGAGAGAGAGAAAGGGAAGCTGTGAGTGTGAGAGAAAGTGAGAGAAAGAGAAGCTGTGAGTGTGAGAGAGAGTGAGAGAAAGATGCAGTGTGTGTGTGAGCGAGAAAGAGAAGCTGTGAATGAGAGAGAGAGAAAGAGAAGCTCTGAGTGAGAGAGAGAGAAAGAAAGAAAGAGAATCTGTGAGTGAGAGAGAGAGAAGCTTTAAGTGAGAGAGAGAGAGAATGTGAAGCTGTGAGTGAGAGAGAGAGAGAAGTTGTGAGTGAGAAAGAGAGAAAGAGAATCTGTGAGTAGAGAGAGAGAGAAAGAGAAGCTGTGAGTGAGAGAGAGAGAAGAAGAAGCTGTGAGTGAGATAGGGAGAGAGAAAGAGAATCTGTGAGTGACAGAGAGAGAAAAAAGAAGCTGTGAGTGTGAGAGAGAGTGAGAGAAAGAGATGCTGTGAGTGTGTGTGAGAGTGAAAGTGAAGCTGTGAGTGAGAGAGAGAGAGAAAGGGAAGTTGTGAGTGAGAGAGAGAGTGAGAAGCTATCAGTGAGAGAGAGAGAGAGAAACAGAAGATGTGAGTGAGAGAGAGAGAGAGAAAGAGAAGCAGTGAGTGAGAGACAGAGAGAGAAAGTGAAGCTCTGAGTGTGTGTGTGAGAGAAAAAGAGACGCTGTGAGAGTGAGAGAGAGAGAGAGAGAGAGAAAGAGAAGCTGTAAGTGTGAGAGAAAGTGAGAGAAAGAGAAGCTGTGAGTGTGAGACAGAGTGAGAGAAAGAGATGCTGTGAGTGTGTGAGAGAGAGAAAGAGAAGCTGTGAGTGAGAGAGAGAGAGAAAGGGAAGCTGTGAGTGAGAGAGAGAGAGAAGCTGTGAGAGTGAGAGAAAGTGAGAGAAAGAGAAGCTGGGAGTGTGTGTTTGAGAGAAAGAGAAGCTGTGAGTGAGAGAGAGAGAGAAAGGGAAGCTGTGAGTGAGAGAGAGAGTGAGAAGCTATGAGTGAGAGAGAGAGAGAAAGAGAAGCTGTGAGTGACAGAGAGAGAGAAGCTGTGTGTGTGAGAGAGAGAAAGAGAAGCTGTGTGTGTGTGTGAGAGAGAAAGAGAAGCTGTGATTGAGAGAGAGAGAGAAAGAGAAGCTGTGTGAGAGAGAAAGAGAGAATGAAAGAAAGAGCTGTGTGTGTGTGAGAGAAAGAGAAGCTGTGAGTGAGAGAGAGAGAGAGAAAGAGAAGCTGTGAGTGAGAGATAGAGAGAGAAAGGGAAGCTGTGAGTGAGTGAGAGAGAGAGACAGAGAAGCTGTGAGTGAGAGAGAGAGAAAAAGAGCGGTGTGAGTGAGAGAGAGAGAGAGAAGCTGTGAGTGAGAGAGAGAAAGAGAAGCTGTGAGTGAGAGAGAAAGAGAAAAAGAGAAGCTGTGAGTGAGAGAGAGACAGAGAAGCTGTGAGTGAGGGAGAGAAAAAAAGAGCAGCTGTGAGTTAGAGAGAGATATGCTTTGAGTGAGAGAGAGAGAAAGAGGATCCTGAGTAGCGAGAGAGAGAAAGGGAAGCTGTGAGTGTGAGAGAAAGAGAAGCTGTGAGTGTGAGAGGGAGATAGAAAGAGAAGCTGTGAGTGAGAGAGAGAGAAAAAGAAGCTGTGAGTGAGAGAGAAAGAGAGAAATAGAAGCTATGAGTGAGAGAGAGAGAGAAAGAGAAGCTGTGAGTGACAGAGAGAGAGAAGCTGTGTGTGTGTGAGAGAGAAAGAGAAGCTGTGTGTGTGTGTGAGAGAGAAAGAGAAGCTGTGATTGAGAGAGAGAAGCTGTGTGAGAGAGAGAGAGAAGCTGTATGAGAGAGAGAGAATGAAAGAGAGAGAGAGAGACAGAGAAGCTGTGAGTGAGAGAGAGAGACAGAGAAGCTGTGAGTGAGAGAGAGAGAAAAAGAGCAGCTGTGAGTGAGAGAGAGAGAGAAGCTGTGAGTGAGAGAGTGAAAGAGAAGCTGTGAGTGAGAGAGACAGAGAGAAAGAGAAGCTGTGAGTGTGAGAGAAAGTGAGAGAAAGAGAAGCTGTGAGTGTGAGAGCGAGTGAGAGAAAGATGCAGTGAGTGTGTGTGAGCGAGAAAGAGAAGCTGTGAATGAGAGAGAGAGAAAGAGAAGCACTGAGTGAGAGAGAGAGAAAGAAAGAAAGAGAATCTGTGAGTGAGAGAGAGAAGCTTTAAGTGAGAGAGAGAGAGAATGTGAAGCTGTGAGTGAGAGAGAGAGAGAAGCTGTGAGTGAGAAAGAGAGAAAGAGAATCTGTGAGTAGAGAGAGAGAGAAAGAGAAGCTGTGAGTGAGAGAGAGAGAAGAAGAAGCTGTGAGTGAGATAGGGAGAGAGAAAGAGAATCTGTGAGTGAGAGAGAGAGAAAGAGAAGCTGTGAGTGAGAGAGAGAGAAAGAGATGCTGTGTGAGAGAGAGAGAGAGAGAGAGAAAGAGATGCTGTGAGTGTGTGTGAGAGTGAAAGAGAAGCTGTGAGTGAGAGAGAGAGAGAGAAAGGGAAGTTGTGAGTGAGAGAGAGAGTGAGAAGCTATCAGTGAGAGAGAGAGAGAAACAGAAGATGTGAGTGAGAGAGAGAGAGAGAAAGAGAAGTAGTGAGTGAGAGACAGAGAGAGAAAGTGAAGCTCTGAGTGTGAGAGAGAGACAAAAAGAGACGCTGTGAGAGAGAGAGAGAAAGAGAAGCTGTAAGTGTGAGAGAAAGTGAGAGAAAGAGAAGCTGTGAGTGTGAGACAGAGTGAGAGAAAGAGATGCTGTGAGTGTGTGAGAGAGAGAAAGAGAAGCAGTGAGTGAGAGAGAGAGAAAGGGAAGCTGTGAGTGAGAGAGAGAGAGAAGCTGTGAGAGTGAGAGAAAGTGAGAGAAAGAGAAGCTGGGAGTGTGTGTTTGAGAGAAAGAGAAGCTGTGAGTGAGAGAGAGAGAGAGAAAGGGAAGCTGTGAGTGAGTGAGAGAGAGAGACAGAGAAGCTGTGAGTGAGAGAGAGAGAAAAAGAGCAGCTGTGAGTGAGAGAGAGAGAGAAGCTGTGAGTGAGAGTGTGAAAGAGAAGCTGTGAGTGAGAGAGACAGAGAGAAAGAGAAGCTGTGAGTGTGAGAGAAAGTGAGAGAAAGAGAAGCTGTGAGTGTGAGAGCGAGTGAGATAAAGATGCAGTGAGTGTGTGTGAGCGAGAAAGAGAAGCTGTGAATGAGAGAGAGAGAAAGAGAAGCTCTGAGTGAGAGAGAGAGAAAGAAAGAAAGAGAAGCTGTGAGTGAGAGAGAGAGAAAGAGAAGCTGCGAGAGAGAAGGAGAGAGAGAGAAAGAGAAGCTGTAAGTGTGTGTGTGAGAGAAAAAGAGAAGCTGTGTGTGAGAGAGAAAGATGCTGTGAGTGTGAGAGAGAGTGAGAGAGAGAGTAGCTGTGAGTGTCTGTGTGAGAGAGAAAGAGAAGCTGTGAGTGAGAGAAAGAGAGAGAGAAAGAGAAGCTGTGAGTGAGAGAGGGAGAGAGAAAGAGAAGGTGTGAGTGAGAGAGAGAGAAAGAGATGCTGTCAGTGAGAGAGAGAGAGAGAAGCTGTGATTGAAAGAGAGAGAAAGAGAAGCTGTGAGTGAGAAAAGAGAGAGAAAGGGAACCTGTGAGTGAGAGAGTGAGAAAGAGAAGCTGTGAGTGAGAGGGAGAGAGAGAAAGAGAAGCTGTGAGTGAGAGAAATAGAGAGAGAAAGAGAAGCTGTGAGTGAGAGAAAGAGATAAAGAGAAGCTGTGAGTGAAAGAGAGAGAAAGAGAAGCTGTGAGTGTGTGTGAGAGAGAGAAGCTGTGATTGGAAGAGAGAGAAAGAGAAGCTGTGAGTGAGAAAAGAGAGAGAAAGATAAGCTGAGTGAGTGAGAGAGAAAGAGAAGCTGTGAGTGAGAGGGAGAGGGAAGGAGATGTTGTGAGTGAGAGAGAGAGAGGATCTCTGAGTGAGAGAGAGAGAGAGAAGCTGTGAGTGAGAGAGAGAGAGAAAGAGAAGCTTTGAGTGAGAGAGAGAGAGAAAGAGAACAAGTGAGTGAGAGAGAGAGAAATTGAAGCTGTGAATGAGAGAGAGAGAAAGAGAAGCTCTGAGTGAGTGAGAGAGAAAGAAAGAGAAGCTGTGAGTGAGAGAGAGAGAAAGAGAAGCTGCGAGAGAGAGAGAGAGAGGGAGAGAGAGAGAAAGAGAAGCTGTAAGTGTGTGTGTGAGAGAGAGAATGAGAAGCTGTGTGTGAGAGAGAAAGAGATGCTGTGAGTGTGAGAGATACTGAGAGAGAGAGAGAAGCTGTGAGTGTGTGTGAGAGAGAGAAAGAGAAGCTGTGAGTGAGAGAAATTGAGAGAGAAAGAGAAGCTGTGAGTGAGAGAGAGAGATAAAGAGAAGCTGTGAGTGAGAGAGAGAGAAAGAGAAGCTGTGAGTGAGAGAGAGAGAGAAGCTGTGATTGAAAGGGAGAGAAAGAGAAGCTGTGAGTGAGAAAAGAGAGAGAAAGAGAAGCTGTGAGTGAGAGGGAGAGAGAGAAAGAGAAGCTGTGAGTGAGAGAGAGAGAAGATGTGAGTGAGAGAGAGAGGGAAAGAGAAGTTGTGAGTGAGAGAGAGAGATAGAGAGAGAGAAGCTGTGAGTGAGTGAGAGAGAGAGAGAGAAAGAGAAGCTGTGATTGACAGAGAGAGAGAAGCTGTGTGTGTGTGAGAGAGAAAGAGAAGATGTGTGTGTGTGTGAGATTGAAAGAGAAGCTGTGATTGAGAGAGAGAGAAAGAGAAGCTGTGTGAGAGAGAGAGAGCTGTGAGAGAGAGAGAGAAAAAAGAGCAGCTGTGAGTTTGAGAGAGAGAAGCTTTGAATGTGTGTGAGAGAGAAAGAGGATCTGTGAGTAGAGAGAGAGAGAAAGGGAAGCTGTGAGTGTGAGAGAGAAAAAAAGAAGCTGTGAGTGAGAGAGAAAGAGAGAAATAGAAGCTATGAGTGAGAAAGATAGAGAGAAGCAGTGAGAGAGAGAGAAAGAGAAGCTGTGAGTGAGAGAAAGAGAGAAGCTGTGAGTGAGTGAGAGAGAGAGAAGCTGTGAGTGAGAGAGGGAGAAGCTTTAAGTGAGAGAGAGAGAGAATGTGAAGCTGAGAGTGAGAGAGAGAGAAAAAAAGAAGTTGTGAGTGAGAGAGAGAGAAGAAGAAGCTGTGAGTGAGATAGGGAGAGAGAAAGTGAATCTGTGAGTGACAGAGAGAGAAAAAAGAAGCTGTGAGTGTGAGAGAATGAGAGAAAGAGATGCTGTGAGTGTGTGTGAGTGAGAAAGAGAAGCTGTGAGTGAGAGAGAGAGAGAAAGGGAAGTTGTGAGTGAGAGCGAGAGTGAGAAGCTATCAGTGAGAGAGAGAGAGAGAGAAAGAGAAGATGTGAGTGAGAGAGAGAGAAAGTGAAGCAGTGAGTGAGAGACAGAGAGAGAAAGTGAAGCTCTGAGTGAGAGAGAGAGAGAAAAAGAGATCCTGTGAGAGAGAGAGAGAGAGAAAGGGAAGCTGTGAGTGAGAGAGAGAGAGAAAGGGAAGCTGTGAGTGAGAGAGTGAGAAGCTATGAGTGAGAGAGAGAGAGAAAGAGAAGCTGTGAGTGACAGAGAGAGAGAAGCTGTGTGTGTGTGAGAAAGAGAAGCTGTCTTTGTGTGTGAGAGAGAAAGAGAAGCTGTGATTGAGAGAGAGAGAAAGAGAAGCTGTGTGTGAGAGAGAAAGAGCTGTGTGTGAGAGAGAGAGAAGCTGTATGAGAGAGAGAGAATGAAAGAAAGAGCTGTGTGTGTGTGAGAGAGAAAGAGAAGCTGTGAGTGAGAGAGAGAGAGAGAAAGAGAAGCTGTGAGTGAGAGATAGAGAGAGAAATGGAAGCTGTGTGAGAGAGAGAGAGACAGAGAAGCTGTGAGTGAGGGAGAGAAAAAAAGAGCAGCTGTGAGTTAGAGAGAGATATGCTTTGAGTGAGAGAGAGAGAAAGAGGATCCTGAGTAGCGAGAGAGAGAAAGGGAAGCTGTGAGTGTGAGAGAAAGAGAAGCTGTGAGTGTGAGAGGGAGATAGAAAGAGAAGCTGTGAGTGAGAGAGAGAAAAAGAAGCTGTGAGTGAGAGAGAAAGAGAGAAATAGAAGCTATGAGTGAGAAAGTTAGAGAGAAGCAGTGAGAGAGAGAGAAAGAGAAGCTGTGAGTGAGAGAAAGAGAGAAGCTGTGAGTGAGTGAGAGAGAGAGAAGCTGTGCGTGAGAGAGAGAGAAGCTTTAAGTGAGAGAGAGAAAGAGAATGTGAAGCTGTGAGTGAGAGAGAGAGAAGCTGTGAGTGAGAGAGAGAGAAAGAGAATTTGTGAGTAGAGAGAGAGAGAAAAAGAAGCTGTGAGTGAGAGAGAGAGAAGCTGTGAGTGAGAGAGAGAAGCTTTAAGTGAGTGAGAGAGAGAGAATGTGAAGCTGTGAGTGAGAGAGAGAGAAGCTGTGAGTTAGAGAGAGAGAAAGAGAATCTGTGAGTAGAGAGAGAGAAAGAGAAGCTGTGAGTGAGAGAGAGAGAAGAAGAAGCTGTGAGTGAGATAGGGAGAGAGAAAGAGAATCTGTGAGTGACAGAGAGAGAAAAAAAGAAGCTGTGAGTGAGAGAGAGAGAAAGAGATGCTGTGTGAGAGAGAGAGAGAGAGAAAGAGATGCTGTGAGTGTGTGTGAGAGTGAAAGAGAAGCTGTGAGTGAGAGAGAGAGAGAGAGAAAGGGAAGTTGTGAGTGAGAGAGAGAGTGAGAAGCTATCAGTGAGAGAGAGAGAGAGAAACAGAAGATTGAGTGAGAGAGAGAGAGAGAAAGAGAAGTAGTGAGTGAGAGACAGAGAGAGAAAGTGAAGCTCTGAGTGTGAGAGAGAGACAAAAAGAGACGCTGTGAGAGAGAGAGAGAGAGAAAGAGAAGCTGTAAGTGTGAGAGAAAGTGAGAGAAAGAGAAGCTGTGAGTGTGAGACAGAGTGAGAGAAAGAGATGCTGTGAGTGTGTGAGAGAGAGAAAGAGAAGCTGTGAGTGAGAGAGAGAGAAAGGGAAGCTGTGAGTGAGAGAGAGAGAGAAGCTGTGAGAGTGAGAGAAAGTGAGAGAAAGAGAAGCTGGGAGTGTGTGTTTGAGAGAAAGAGAAGCTGTGAGTGAGAGAGAGAGAGAGAAAAGGAAGCTGTGAGTGAGTGAGAGAGAGAGACAGAGAAGCTGTGAGTGAGAGAGAGAGAAAAAGAGCAGCTGTGAGTGAGAGAGAGAGAGAAGCTGTGAGTGAGAGAGTGAAAGAGAAGCTGTGAGTGAGAGAGACAGAGAGAAAGAGAAGCTGTGAGTGTGAGAGAAAGTGAGAGAACGAGAAGCTGTGAGTGAGACAGTGAGAGAAAGAGATGCTGTGAGTGTATGTGAGAGAGAAAGAGAAGCTGTGAGTGAGAGAGAGAGAAAGAGAAGCTCTGAGTGAGAGAGAGAGAAAGAAAGAAAGAGAAGCTGTGAGTGAGAGAGAGAGAAAGAGAAGCTGCGAGAGAGAAGGAGAGAGAGAGAAAGAGAAGCTGTAAGTGTGTGTGAGAGAAAAAGAGAAGCTGTGTGTGAGAGAGAAAGATGCTGTGAGTGTGAGAGAGAGTGAGAGAGAGAGTAGCTGTGAGTGTGTGTGTGAGAGAGAAAGAGAAGCTGTGAGTGAGAGAAAGAGAGAGAGAGAGAGAAAGAGAAGCTGTGAGTGAGAGAGAGAAAGAGAAGGTGTGAGTGAGAGAGAGAGAAAGAGATGCTGTGAGTGAGAGAGAGAGAGAAGCTGTGATTGAAAGAGAGAGAAAGAGAAGATGTGAGTGAGAAAAGAGAGAGAAAGGGAACCTGTGAGTGAGAGAGTGAGTAAGAGAAGCTGTGAGTGAGAGGGAGAGAGAGAAAGAGAAGCTGTGAGTGAGAGAAATAGAGAGAGAAAGAGAAGCTGTGAGTGAGAGAAAGAGATAAAGAGAAGCTGTGAGTGAAAGAGAGAGAAAGAGAAGCTGTGAGTGTGTGTGTGAGAGAGAAGCTGTGATTGGAAGAGAGAGAAAGAGAAGCTGTGAGTGAGAAAAGAGAGAGAAAGATAAGCTGAGTGAGTGAGAGAGAAAGAGAAGCTGTGAGTGAGAGGGAGAGAGAAGGAGAATATGTGAGTGAGAGAGAGCGAGAGAAAGAGAAGATGTGAGTGAGAGAGAGAGGGAAGGAAATGTTGTGAGTGAGAGAGAGAGAGAGAAAGAGAAGCAGTGAGTGAGAGACAGAGAGAGAAAGTGAAGCTCTGAGTGAGAGAGAGAGAAAAAGAGATGCTGTGAGAGAGAGAGAGAGAGAGAAGCTGTAAGTGTGAGAGAAAGTGAGAGAAAGAGAAGCTGTGAGTGTGAGACAGAGTGAGAGAAAGAGATGCTGTGAGAGTGTGAGAGAGAGACAGAGAAGCTGTGAGTGAGAGAGAGAGAGAAAGGGAAGCTGTGAGTGAGAGAGAGAGAGAAGCTGTGAGAGTGAGAGAAAGTGAGAGAAATAGAAGCTGGGAGTGTGTGTGAGAGAGAAAGAGAAGCTGTGAGTGAGAGAGAGAGAGAGAAAGGGAAGCTGTGAGTGAGAGAGAGTGAGAAGCTATGAGAGAGAGAGAGAGAAGTTGTGTGTGTGAGAGAGAGAAAGAGAAGCTGTGAGTGAGAGAGAGAGAGAGAAAGGGAAGCTGTGAGTGAGTGAGAGAGAGAGACAAAGAAGCTGTGAGTGAGAGAGAGAGAAAAAGAGCAGCTGTGAGTGAGAGAGAGAGAGAGAAGCTGTGAGTGAGAGAGAGAAAGAGAAGCTGTGAGTGAGAGAGACAGAGAGAAAGAGAAGCTGTGAGTGTGAGAGAAAGTGAGAGAAAGAGAAGCTGTGTGTGTGAGAGAGAGTGAGAGAAAGATGCAGTGAGTGTGTGTGAGAGAGAAAGAGAAGCTGTGAGTGAGAGAGAGAGAAAAAGAGAAGCTGTGAGTGAGAGAGACAGAGAGAAAGAGAAGCTGTGAGTGTGAGAGAAAGTGAGAGGAAGAGAAGCTGTGAGTGTGAGAGAGAGTGAGAGAAAGATGCTGTGAGTGTGTGTGAGAGAGAAAGAGAAGCTGTGAGTGAGAGAGAGAGAGAAAGGGAAGCTGTGAGTGAGAGAGAGAGTGAGAAGCTATGAGTGAGAGAGAGAGAGAAAGAGAAGCTGTGAGTGACAGAGAGAGAGAAGCTGTGTGTGTGAGAGAGAGAAAGAGAAGCTGTGTGTGTGTGTGAGAGAGAAAGAGAAGCTGTGATTGAGAGAGAGAGAGAAAGAGAAGCTGTGTGAGAGAGAAAGAGAGAATGAAAGAAAGAGCTGTGTGTGTGTGAGAGAGAAAGAGAAGCTGTGAGTGAGAGAGAGAGAGAGAGAAAGAGAAACTGTGAGTGAGAGATAGAGAGAGAAAGGGAAGCTGTGAGTGAGTGAGAGAGAGAGACAGAGAAGCTGTGAGTGAGAGAGAGAGAAAAAGAGCGGTGTGAGTGAGAGAGAGAGAGAGAAGCTGTGAGTGAGAGAGAGAAAGAGAAGCTGTGAGTGAGAGAGAAAGAGAAAAAGAGAAGCTGTGAGTGTAAGGGAAAGTGAGAGAAAGAGAAGCTGTGTGTGTGAGAGAGAGTGAGAGAAAGATGCAGTGAGTGTGTGTGTGAGAGAAAGAGAAGCTGTGAGTGAGAGAGAGAGAAAAAGAGAAGCTGTGAGTGAGAGAGAGAAAGAGAAGCTGTGAGTGTGAGAGAAAGTGAGAGAAAGAGAAGCTGTGAGTGTGAGAGAGAGTGAGAGAAAGATGCTGTGAGTGTCTGTGAGAGAGAAAGAGAAGCTGTGAGTGAGAGAGAGAGAGAGAAAGGGAAGCTGTGAGTGAGAGAGTGAGAAGCTATGAGTGAGAGAGAGAGAGAAAGAGAAGCTGTGAGTGACAGAGAGAGAGAAGCTGTGTGTGTGAGAGAGAGAAAGAGAAGCTGTGTGTGTGTGAGAGAGAGAAAGAGAAGCTGTGATTGAGAGAGAGAGAAAGAGAAGCTGTGTGTGAGAGAGAAAGAGCTGTGTGAGAGAGAGAGAGAAGCTGTATGAGAGAGAGAGAATGAAAGAAAGAGCTGTGTGTGTGTGTGAGAGAAAGAGAAGCTGTGAGTGAGAGAGAGAGAGAGAGAAAGAGAAGCTGTGAGTGAGAGATAGAGAGAGAAAGGGAAGCTGTGAGTGAGAGAGAGAGACAGAGAAGCTGTGAGTGAGGGAGAAAAAAAAAGAGCAGCTGTGAGTTAGAGAGAGATATGCTTTGAGTGAGAGAGAGAGAAAGAGGATCCTGAGGAGCGAGAGAGAGAAAGGGAAGCTGTGAGTGTGAGAGAAAGAGAAGCTGTGAGTGTGAGAGGGAGATAGAAAGAGAAGCTGTGAGTGAGAGAGAGAAAAAAAGAAGCTGTGAGTGAGAGAGAAAGAGAGAAATAGAAGCTATGAGTGAGAAAGTTAGAGAGAAGCAGTGAGAGAGAGAGAAAGAGAAGCTGTGAGTGAGAGAAAGAGAGAAGCTGTGAGTGAGTGAGAGAGAGAGAAGCTGTGCTTGAGAGAGAGAGAAGCTTTAAGTGAGAGAGAGAAAGAGAATGTGAAGCTGTGAGTGAGAGAGAGAGAAGCTGTGAGTGAGTGAGACAGAAAGAGAATTTGTGAGTAGAGAGAGAGAGAAAAAGAAGCTGTGAGTGAGAGAGAGAGAAGCTGTGAGTGAGAGAGAGGCTTTAAGTGAGTGAGAGAAAGAGAATGTGAAGCTGTGAGTGAGAGAGAGAGAAGCTGTGAGTTAGAGAGAGAGAAAGAGAATCTGTGAGTAGAGAGAGAGAAAGAGAAGCTGTGAGTGAGAGAGAGAGAAGAAGAAGCTGTGAGTGAGATAGGGAGAGAGAAAGAGAATCTGTGAGTGACAGAGAGAGAAAAAAAGAAGCTGTGAGTGTGAGAGAGAGTGAGAGAAAGAGATGCTCTGAGTGTGTGTGAGAGAGAAAGAGAAGCTGTGAGTGAGTGAGAGAGAGAGAAGCTGTGAGTGAGAGAGAGAAGCTTTAAGTGAGAGAGAGAGAGAATGTGAAGCTGTGAGTGAGAGAGAGAGAGAAGCTGTGAGTGAGAAAGAGAGAAAGAGAATCTGTGAGTAGAGAGAGAGAGAAAGAGAAGCTGTGAGTGAGAGAGAGAGAAGAAGAAGCTGTGAGTGAGATAGGGAGAGAGAAAGAGAATCTGTGAGTGACAGAGAGAGAAAAAAAGAAGCTGTGAGTGTGAGAGAGAGTGAGAGAAAGAGATGCTGTGAGTGTGTGTGAGAGAGAAAGAGAAGCTGTGAGTGAGAGAGAGAGAGAAAGGGAAGTTGTGAGTGAGAGAGAGAGTGAGAAGCTATCAGTGAGAGAGAGAGAGAAAGAGAAGATGTGAGTGAGAGAGAGAGAGAGAGATGCAGTGAGTGAGAGACAGAGAGAGAAAGTGAAGCTCTGAGTGTGTGAGAGAGAGAAAAAGAGATGCTGTGAGAGAGAGAGAGAGAGAAAGAGAAGTTGTAAGTGTGAGAGAAAGTGAGAGAAAGAGAAGCTGTGAGTGTGAGACAGAGTGAGAGAAAGAGATGCTGTGAGTGTGTGTGAGAGAGAAAGAGAAGCTGTGAGTGAGAGAGAGAGAGAAAGGGAAGCTGTGAGTGAGAGAGAGAGAGAAGCTGTGAGAGTGAGAGAAAGTGAGAGAAAGAGAAGCTGGGAGTGTGTGTGAGAGAGAAAGAGAAGCTGTGAGTGAGAGAGAGAGAGAAAGGGAAGCTGTGAGTAAGAGAGAGTGAGAAGCTATGAGTGAGAGAGAGAGAGAAGTTGTGAGTGAGAGAGAGAGAAAGAGAAGCTGTGAGTGAGAGAGAGAGAGAGAAAGGGAAGCTGTGAGTGTGAGAGAAAGTGAGAGAAAGAGAAGCTGTGAGTGTGAGAGAGAGTGAGAGAAAGATGCAGTGTGTGTGTGAGCGAGAAAGAGAAGCTGTGAATGAGAGAGAGAGAAAGAGAAGCTCTGAGTGAGAGAGAGAGAAAGAAAGAAAGAGAATCTGTGAGTGAGAGAGAGAGAAGCTTTAAGTGAGAGAGAGAGAGAATGTGAAGCTGTGAGTGAGAGAGAGAGAGAAGTTGTGAGTGAGAAAGAGAGAAAGAGAATCTGTGAGTAGAGAGAGAGAGAAAGAGAAGCTGTGAGTGAGAGAGAGAGAAGAAGAAGCTGTGAGTGAGATAGGGAGAGAGAAAGAGAATCTGTGAGTGACAGAGAGAGAAAAAAGAAGCTGTGAGTGTGAGAGAGAGTGAGAGAAAGAGATGCTGTGAGTGTGTGTGAGAGTGAAAGTGAAGCTGTGAGTGAGAGAGAGAGAGAAAGGGAAGTTGTGAGTGAGAGAGAGAGTGAGAAGCTATCAGTGAGAGAGAGAGAGAAACAGAAGATGTGAGTGAGAGAGAGAGAGAGAAAGAGAAGCAGTGAGTGAGAGACAGAGAGAGAAAGTGAAGCTCTGAGTGTGTGTGTGAGAGAAAAAGAGACGCTGTGAGAGTGAGAGAGAGAGAGAGAGAGAGAAAGAGAAGCTGTAAGTGTGAGAGAAAGTGAGAGAAAGAGAAGCTGTGAGTGTGAGACAGAGTGAGAGAAAGAGATGCTGTGAGTGTGTGAGAGAGAGAAAGAGAAGCTGTGAGTGAGAGAGAGAGAGAAAGGGAAGCTGTGAGTGAGAGAGAGAGAGAAGCTGTGAGAGTGAGAGAAAGTGAGAGAAAGAGAAGCTGGGAGTGTGTGTTTGAGAGAAAGAGAAGCTGTGAGTGAGAGAGAGAGAGAAAGGGAAGCTGTGAGTGAGAGAGAGAGTGAGAAGCTATGAGTGAGAGAGAGAGAGAAAGAGAAGCTGTGAGTGACAGAGAGAGAGAAGCTGTGTGTGTGAGAGAGAGAAAGAGAAGCTGTGTGTGTGTGTGAGAGAGAAAGAGAAGCTGTGATTGAGAGAGAGAGAGAAAGAGAAGCTGTGTGAGAGAGAAAGAGAGAATGAAAGAAAGAGCTGTGTGTGTGTGAGAGAAAGAGAAGCTGTGAGTGAGAGAGAGAGAGAGAAAGAGAAGCTGTGAGTGAGAGATAGAGAGAGAAAGGGAAGCTGTGAGTGAGTGAGAGAGAGAGACAGAGAAGCTGTGAGTGAGAGAGAGAGAAAAAGAGCGGTGTGAGTGAGAGAGAGAGAGAGAAGCTGTGAGTGAGAGAGAGAAAGAGAAGCTGTGAGTGAGAGAGAAAGAGAAAAAGAGAAGCTGTGAGTGAGAGAGAGACAGAGAAGCTGTGAGTGAGGGAGAGAAAAAAAGAGCAGCTGTGAGTTAGAGAGAGATATGCTTTGAGTGAGAGAGAGAGAAAGAGGATCCTGAGTAGCGAGAGAGAGAAAGGGAAGCTGTGAGTGTGAGAGAAAGAGAAGCTGTGAGTGTGAGAGGGAGATAGAAAGAGAAGCTGTGAGTGAGAGAGAGAAAAAAAGAAGCTGTGAGTGAGAGAGAAAGAGAGAAATAGAAGCTATGAGTGAGAGAGAGAGAGAAAGAGAAGCTGTGAGTGACAGAGAGAGAGAAGCTGTGTGTGTGAGAGAGAGAAAGAGAAGCTGTGTGTGTGTGTGAGAGAGAAAGAGAAGCTGTGATTGAGAGAGAGAAGCTGTGTGAGAGAGAGAGAGAAGCTGTATGAGAGAGAGAGAATGAAAGAGAGAGAGAGAGACAGAGAAGCTGTGAGTGAGAGAGAGAGACAGAGAAGCTGTGAGTGAGAGAGAGAGAAAAAGAGCAGCTGTGAGTGAGAGAGAGAGAGAGAAGCTGTGAGTGAGAGAGTGAAAGAGAAGCTGTGAGTGAGAGAGACAGAGAGAAAGAGAAGCTGTGAGTGTGAGAGAAAGTGAGAGAAAGAGAAGCTGTGAGTGTGAGAGCGAGTGAGAGAAAGATGCAGTGAGTGTGTGTGAGCGAGAAAGAGAAGCTGTGAATGAGAGAGAGAGAAAGAGAAGCACTGAGTGAGAGAGAGAGAAAGAAAGAAAGAGAATCTGTGAGTGAGAGAGAGAAGCTTTAAGTGAGAGAGAGAGAGAATGTGAAGCTGTGAGTGAGAGAGAGAGAGAAGCTGTGAGTGAGAAAGAGAGAAAGAGAATCTGTGAGTAGAGAGAGAGAGAAAGAGAAGCTGTGAGTGAGAGAGAGAGAAGAAGAAGCTGTGAGTGAGATAGGGAGAGAGAAAGAGAATCTGTGAGTGAGAGAGAGAGAAAGAGAAGCTGTGAGTGAGAGAGAGAGAAAGAGATGCTGTGTGAGAGAGAGAGAGAGAGAGAGAAAGAGATGCTGTGAGTGTGTGTGAGAGTGAAAGAGAAGCTGTGAGTGAGAGAGAGAGAGAGAAAGGGAAGTTGTGAGTGAGAGAGAGAGTGAGAAGCTATCAGTGAGAGAGAGAGAGAAAAAGTAGATGTGAGTGAGAGAGAGAGAGAGAAAGAGAAGTAGTGAGTGAGAGACAGAGAGAGAAAGTGAAGCTCTGAGTGTGAGAGAGAGACAAAAAGAGACGCTGTGAGAGAGAGAGAGAGAAAGAGAAGCTGTAAGTGTGAGAGAAAGTGAGAGAAAGAGAAGCTGTGAGTGTGAGACAGAGTGAGAGAAAGAGATGCTGTGAGTGTGTGTGAGAGAGAAAGAGAAGCTGTGAGTGAGAGAGAGAGAAAGGGAAGCTGTGAGTGAGAGAGTGAGAGAAGCTGTGAGAGTGAGAGAAAGTGAGAGAAAGAGAAGCTGGGAGTGTGTGTTTGAGAGAAAGAGAAGCTGTGAGTGAGAGAGAGAGAGAGAAAGGGAAGCTGTGAGTGAGTGAGAGAGAGAGACAGAGAAGCTGTGAGTGAGAGAGAGAGAAAAAGAGCAGCTGTGAGTGAGAGAGAGAGAGAAGCTGTGAGTGAGAGAGTGAAAGAGAAGCTGTGAGTGAGAGAGACAGAGAGAAAGAGAAGCTGTGAGTGTGAGAGAAAGTGAGAGAAAGAGAAGCTGTGAGTGTGAGAGCGAGTGAGATAAAGATGCAGTGAGTGTGTGTGAGCGAGAAAGAGAAGCTGTGAATGAGAGAGAGAGAAAGAGAAGCTCTGAGTGAGAGAGAGAGAAAGAAAGAAAGAGAAGCTGTGAGTGAGAGAGAGAGAAAGAGAAGCTGCGAGAGAGAAGGAGAGAGAGAGAAAGAGAAGCTGTAAGTGTGTGTGTGAGAGAAAAAGAGAAGCTGTGTGTGAGAGAGAAAGATGCTGTGAGTGTGAGAGAGAGTGAGAGAGAGAGTAGCTGTGAGTGTCTGTGTGAGAGAGAAAGAGAAGCTGTGAGTGAGAGAAAGAGAGAGAGAAAGAGAAGCTGTGAGTGAGAGAGGGAGAGAGAAAGAGAAGGTGTGAGTGAGAGAGAGAGAAAGAGATGCTGTCAGTGAGAGAGAGAGAGAGAAGCTGTGATTGAAAGAGAGAGAAAGAGAAGCTGTGAGTGAGAAAAGAGAGAGAAAGGGAACCTGTGAGTGAGAGAGTGAGAAAGAGAAGCTGTGAGTGAGAGGGAGAGAGAGAAAGAGAAGCTGTGAGTGAGAGAAATAGAGAGAGAAAGAGAAGCTGTGAGTGAGAGAAAGAGATAAAGAGAAGCTGTGAGTGAAAGAGAGAGAAAGAGAAGCTGTGAGTGTGTGTGAGAGAGAGAAGCTGTGATTGGAAGAGAGAGAAAGAGAAGCTGTGAGTGAGAAAAGAGAGAGAAAGATAAGCTGAGTGAGTGAGAGAGAAAGAGAAGCTGTGAGTGAGAGGGAGAGGGAAGGAGATGTTGTGAGTGAGAGAGAGAGAGGATCTCTGAGTGAGAGAGAGAGAGAGAAGCTGTGAGTGAGAGAGAGAGAGAAAGAGAAGCTTTGAGTGAGAGAGAGAGAGAAAGAGAACAAGTGAGTGAGAGAGAGAGAAATTGAAGCTGTGAATGAGAGAGAGAGAAAGAGAAGCTCTGAGTGAGTGAGAGAGAAAGAAAGAGAAGCTGTGAGTGAGAGAGAGAGAAAGAGAAGCTGCGAGAGAGAGAGAGAGGGAGAGAGAGAGAAAGAGAAGCTGTAAGTGTGTGTGTGAGAGAGAGAATGAGAAGCTGTGTGTGAGAGAGAAAGAGATGCTGTGAGTGTGAGAGATACTGAGAGAGAGAGAGAAGCTGTGAGTGTGTGTGAGAGA
The DNA here is from genome assembly GCA_035047345.1 of Bradypodion ventrale. NCBI lineage: Eukaryota > Metazoa > Chordata > Lepidosauria > Squamata > Chamaeleonidae > Bradypodion > Bradypodion ventrale. The sequence continues at coordinate 112,777,190 of JAWDJE010000005.1, read as the reverse complement.
GAGAAAGAGAAGCTGTGAGTGAGAGAAATTGAGAGAGAAAGAGAAGCTGTGAGTGAGAGAGAGAGATAAAGAGAAGCTGTGAGTGAGAGAGAGAGAAAGAGAAGCTGTGAGTGAGAGAGAGAGAGAAGCTGTGATTGAAAGGGAGAGAAAGAGAAGCTGTGAGTGAGAAAAGAGAGAGAAAGAGAAGCTGTGAGTGAGAGGGAGAGAGAGAAAGAGAAGCTGTGAGTGAGAGAGAGAGAAGATGTGAGTGAGAGAGAGAGGGAAAGAGAAGTTGTGAGTGAGAGAGAGAGAGAGAGAGAGAGAAGCTGTGAGTGAGTGAGAGAGAGAGAGAGAAAGAGAAGCTGTGATTGACAGAGAGAGAGAAGCTGTGTGTGTGTGAGAGAGAAAGAGAAGATGTGTGTGTGTGTGAGATTGAAAGAGAAGCTGTGATTGAGAGAGAGAGAAAGAGAAGCTGTGTGAGAGAGAGAGAGCTGTGAGAGAGAGAGAGAAAAAAGAGCAGCTGTGAGTTTGAGAGAGAGAAGCTTTGAATGTGTGTGAGAGAGAAAGAGGATCTGTGAGTAGAGAGAGAGAGAAAGGGAAGCTGTGAGTGTGAGAGAGAAAAAAAGAAGCTGTGAGTGAGAGAGAAAGAGAGAAATAGAAGCTATGAGTGAGAAAGATAGAGAGAAGCAGTGAGAGAGAGAGAAAGAGAAGCTGTGAGTGAGAGAAAGAGAGAAGCTGTGAGTGAGTGAGAGAGAGAGAAGCTGTGAGTGAGAGAGGGAGAAGCTTTAAGTGAGAGAGAGAGAGAATGTGAAGCTGAGAGTGAGAGAGAGAGAGAAAAAGAAGTTGTGAGTGAGAGAGAGAGAAGAAGAAGCTGTGAGTGAGATAGGGAGAGAGAAAGTGAATCTGTGAGTGACAGAGAGAGAAAAAAGAAGCTGTGAGTGTGAGAGAGTGAGAGAAAGAGATGCTGTGAGTGTGTGTGAGTGAGAAAGAGAAGCTGTGAGTGAGAGAGAGAGAGAAAGGGAAGTTGTGAGTGAGAGCGAGAGTGAGAAGCTATCAGTGAGAGAGAGAGAGAGAAAGAGAAGATGTGAGTGAGAGAGAGAGAAAGTGAAGCAGTGAGTGAGAGACAGAGAGAGAAAGTGAAGCTCTGAGTGAGAGAGAGAGAGAAAAAGAGATCCTGTGAGAGAGAGAGAGAGAGAAAGAGAAGCTGTAAGTGTGAGAGAAAGTGAGAGAAAGAGAAGCTGTGAGTGTGAGACAGAGTGAGAGAAAGAGATGCTGTGAGTGTGTGTGAGAGAGAAAGAGAAGCTGTGAGTGAGAGAGAGAGAAAGGGAAGCTGTGAGTGACAGAGAGAGAGAGAAGCTGTTAGAGAGAAAGTGAGAGAAAGAGAAGGTGGGAGTGTGTGTGTGAGAGAAAGAGAAGCTGTGAGTTAGAGAGAGAGAGAGATAAAGGGAAGCTGTGAGTGAGAGAAAGTGAGAAGCTATGAGCGAGAGAGAGAGAGAAGTTGTGAGTGAGTGAGAGAGAGAGACAGAGAAGCTGTGAGTGAGAGAGAGAGAAAAAGAGCAGCTGTGAGTGAGAGAGAGAGAAGCTGTGAGTGAGAGAGAGAAAGAGAAGCTGTGAGTGAGAGAGACAGAGAGAAAGAGAAGCTGTGAGTGTGAAAGTGAGAGAAAGAGAAGCTGTGAGTGTGAGAGAGAGTGAGAGAAAGATGCAGTGAGTGTGTGTGAGAGAGAAAGAGAAGCTGTGAGTGAGAGAGAGAGAAAAAGAGAAGCTGTGAGTGAGAGAGAGAAAGAGAAGCTGTGAGTGTGTGAGAAAGTGAGAGAAAGAGATGCTGTGAGTGTGAGAGAGAGTGAGAGAAAGATGCTGTGAGTGTGTGTGAGAGAGAAAGAGAAGCTGTGAGTGAGAGAGAGAGAGAAAGGGAAGCTGTGAGTGAGAGAGAGAGTGAGAAGCTATGAGTGAGAGAGAGAGAAAGAGAAGCTGTGTGTGACAGAGAGAGAGAAGCTGTGTGTGTGTGAGAGAGAAAGAGAAGCTGTGTGTGTGTGAGAGAGAGAAAGAGAAGCTGTGATTGAGAGAGAGAGAGAAAGAGAAGCTGAGTGAGAGAGAGAAAGCTGTGTGAGAGAGAGAGAAGCTGTATGAGAGAGAGAGAGAATGAAAGAAAGAGCTGTGTGTGTGAGAGAGAGAAAGAGAAGCTGTGAGTGAGAGAGAGAGAGAGAAAGAGAAGCTGTGAGTGAGAGATAGAGAAAGAAAGGGAAGCTGTGAGTGAGAGAGAGAGACAGAGAAGCTGTGAGTGAGGGAGAGAAAAAAAGAGCAGCTGTGAGTTAGAGAGAGAGACGCTTTGAGTGAGAGAGAGAGAGAAAGAGGATCCGTGAGTAGAGAGAGAGAGAAAGGGAAGCTGTGAGTGTGAGAGAAAGAGCAGCTGTGAGTGTGAGAGGGAGATAGAAAGAGAAGCTGTGAGTGAGAGAGAGAAAAAAAGATGCTGTGAGTGAGAGAGAAAGAGAGAAATATTAGCTATGAGTGAGAAAGATAGAGAGAAGCAGTGAGAGAGAGAGAAAGAGAAGCTGTGAGTGAGAGAAAGAGAGAAGCTGTGAGTGAGTGAGAGAGAGAGAAGCTGTGAGTGAGAGAGAGAGAAGCTTTAAGTGAGAGAGAGAGAGAGAGAATGTGAAGCTGTGAGTGAGAGAGAGAGAGAAGCTGTGAGTGAGAGAGAAAAGAGAATCTGTGAGTAGAGAGAGAGAGAGAGAAAGAAGCTGTGAGTGAGAGAGAGAGAGAAGTTGTGAGTGAGAGAGAAGCTTAAAGTGAGTGAGAGAGAGAATGTGAAGCTGTGAGTGAGAGAGAGAAGCTGTGAGTGAGAGAGAGAGAAAGAGAATCTGTGAGTAGAGAGAGAGAAAGAGAAGCTGTGAGTGAGAGAGAGAGAAGAAGAAGCTGTGAGTGAGATAGGGAGAGAGAAAGAGAATCTGTGAGTGAAAGAGAGAGAAAAAAAGAAGCCGTGAGTGTGAGAGAGAGTGAGAGAAAGAAATGCTGTGAGTGTTTGTGAGAGAGAAAGAGAAGCTGTGAGTGAGTGAGAGAGAGAGAAGCTGTGAGTGAGAGAGAGAGAGAAGCTGTGAGTGAGAAAGAGAGAAAGAGAATCTGTGAGTAGTGAGAGAGAGAAAGAGAAGCTGTGAGTGAGAGAGAGAGAAGAAGAAGCTGTGAGTGAGATAGGGAGAGAGAAAGAGAATCTGTGAGTGACAGAGAGAGAAACAAGAAGCTGTGAGTGTGAGAGAGAGTGAGAGAAAGAGATGATGTGAGTGTGTGAGAGAGAAAGAGAAGCTGTGAGTGAGTGAGAGAGAGAGAAGCTGTGAGTGAGAGAGAGAGAGAAGCTGTGAGTGAGAAAGAGAGAAAGAGAATCTGTGAGTAGTGAGAGAGAGAAAGAGAATCTGTGAGTGAGAGAGAGAGAAGAAGAAGCTGTGAGTGAGATAGGGAGAGAGAAAGAGAATCTGTGAGTGACAGAGAGAGAAAAAAGAAGCTGTGAGTGTGAGAGAGAGTGAGAGAAAGAGATGCTGTGAGTGTGTGTGAGAGAGAAAGAGAAGCTGTGAGTGAGAGAGAGAGAGAAAGGGAAGTTGTGAGTGAGAGAGAGAGTGAGAAGCTATCAGTGAGAGAGAGAGAGAGAAAGAGAAGATGTGAGAGAGAGAGAGAGAAAGAGAAGATGTGTGTGTGTGAGAGAGAAAGAGAAGCAGTGAGTGAGAGACAGAGAGAGAAAGTGAAGCTCTGAGTGAGAGAGAGAGAGAGAAAAAGAGACGCTGTGAGAGAGAGAGAGAGACAGAGAAGCTGTAAGTGTGAGAGAAAGTGAGAGAAAGAGAAGCTGTGAGTGTGAGACAGAGTGAGAGAAAGAGATGCTGTGAGTGTGTGTGAGAGAGAAAGAGAAGCTGTGAGTGAGAGAGAGAGAAAGGGAAGCTGTGAGCGAGAGAGAGAGAAGCTGTGAGAGTGAGAGAAAGTGAGAGAAAAAGAAGCTGGGAGTGTGTGTGAGAGAGAAAGGGAAGCTGTGAGTGAGAGAGAGTGAGAAACTATGAGAGAGAGAGAGAGAAGTTGTGAGTGAGAGAGAGAGAAAGAGAAGCTGTGAGTGAGAGAGAGAGAGAAAGGGAAGTTGTGAGTGAGTGAGAGAGAGAGACAGAGAAGCTGTGAGGGAGAGAGAGAGAGAAAAAGAGCAGCTGTGAGTGTGAGAGAAAGTGAGAGAAAGAGAAACTTTGAGTGTGAGAGAGAGTGAGAGAAAGATGCAGTGAGTGTGTGTGAGAGAGAAAGAGAAGCTGTGAATGAGAGAGAGAGAAAGAGAAGCTCTGAGTGAGTGAGAGAGAAAGAAAGAAAGAGAAGCTGTGAGTGAGAGAGAGAGAAAGAGAAGCTGTAAGTGTGTGTGAGAGAGAGAAAGAGAAGCTGTGTGTGTGAGAGAAAGATGCTGTGAGTGTGAGAGAGAGTGAGAGAGAAGCTGTGAGTGTGTGTGTGAGAGGGAAAGAGAAGCTGTGAGTGAGAGAAAGAGAGAGAGAAAGAGAAGCTGTGAGTGAGAGAGAGATAAAGAGAAGCTGTGAGTGAGAGAGAGAGAAAGAGATGCTGTGAGTGATAGAGAGAGAGAGAAGCTGTGGTTGAAAGAGAGAGAAAGAGAAGCTGTGTGTGAGAAAAGAGAGAGAAAGAGAAGCTGTGAGTGAGAGAGTGAGAAAGAGGAGCTGTGAGTGAGAGGGAGAGAGAGAAAGAGATGCTGTGAGTGAGAGAGAGAGTGAGAGAGAGAGAGAAGCTGTGAGTGTGTGTGTGTGAGAGAGAAAGAGAAGCTGTGAGTGAGAGAAATAGAGAGAGAAAGAGAAGCTGTGAGTGAGAGAGAGAGATAAAGAGAAGCTGTGAGTGAAAGAGAGAGAAAGAGAAGCTGTGAGTGAGAGAGAGAAGCTGTGATTGAAAGAGAGAGAAAGAGAAGCTGTGAGTGAGAAAAGAGAGAGAAAGAGAAGCTGTGAGTGAGAGAGAGAAGGAGAAGATGTTAGTGAGGGAGAGTGAGAGAAAGAGAAGATGTGAGTGAGAGAGAGAGGGAAGGAGAAGTTGTGAGTGAGAGAGAGAGAATCTCTGAGTGAGTGAGTGAGAGAGAGAGAAAGAGAAGCTGTGAGTGAGAGTGAGAGGAAGAGAAGCTGTGAGTGAGAGAGAGAGAAAGAAAGAAAGAGAAGCTTTGAGTGAGAGAGTGAGAGAAAGAATAGCTGTGAGTGAGAGAGAGAGAGAGAGAAAGAGAAGCTGTATGAGAGAGAGAACGAAAGAAAGAGCTGTGTGTGTGTGAGAGAAAGAGAAGCTGTGATTGAGAGAGAGAGAAAGAGAAGCTGTGAGTGAGAGATAGAGAGAGAAAGGGAAGCTGTGAGTGTGAGAGAGAAAGAGAAGCTGTGAGTGAGAGAGAGAGAGAAAGGAAAGCTGTGAGTGAGTGAGAGAGAGAGACAGAGAAGCTGTGAGTAAGAGAGAGTGAGAGAAAGGGAAGCTGTGAGTGAGTGAGAGAGAGAGAGACAGAGAAGCTGTGAGTGAGAGAGAGAGAAAAAGAGGAGCTGTGAGTGAGTGAGAGAGAGAGAAGCTGTGAGTGAGAGAGTGAAAGAGAAGCTGTGAGTGAGAGAGACAGAGAGAAAGAGAAGCTGTGAGTGTGAGAGAAAGTGAGAGAAAGAGAAGCTGTGAGTGTGAGAGTGAGTGAGAGAAAGATGCAGTGAGTGTGTGAGAGAGAGAAAGAGAGGCTGTGAGTGAGAGAGAGAGAAAAAGAGAAGCTGTGAGTGAGAGAGAGAGTGAGAGATAGATGCTGCGAGTGTGTGTTAGAGAGAAAGAGAAGCTGTGAGTGAGAGAGAGAGAAAAAAAGAAGCTGTGAGTGTGAGAGAGTGAGAAAAAGAGATGCTGTGAGTGTGTGTGAGAGTGAAAGAGAAGCTGTGAGTGAGAGAGAGAGAGAGAAAGGGAAGTTGTGAGTGAGAGAGAGAGTGAGAAGCTATCAGTGAGAGAGAGAGAGAAAAAGTAGATGTGAGTGAGAGAGAGAGAGAGAAAGAGAAGTAGTGAGTGAGAGACAGAGAGAGAAAGTGAAGCTCTGAGTGTGAGAGAGAGACAAAAAGAGACGCTGTGAGAGAGAGAGAGAGAAAGAGAAGCTGTAAGTGTGAGAGAAAGTGAGAGAAAGAGAAGCTGTGAGTGTGAGACAGAGTGAGAGAAAGAGATGCTGTGAGTGTGTGTGAGAGAGAAAGAGAAGCTGTGAGTGAGAGAGAGAGAAAGGGAAGCTGTGAGTGAGAGAGTGAGAGAAGCTGTGAGAGTGAGAGAAAGTGAGAGAAAGAGAAGCTGGGAGTGTGTGTTTGAGAGAAAGAGAAGCTGTGAGTGAGAGAGAGAGAGAGAAAGGGAAGCTGTGAGTGAGTGAGAGAGAGAGACAGAGAAGCTGTGAGTGAGAGAGAGAGAAAAAGAGCAGCTGTGAGTGAGAGAGAGAGAGAAGCTGTGAGTGAGAGAGTGAAAGAGAAGCTGTGAGTGAGAGAGACAGAGAGAAAGAGAAGCTGTGAGTGTGAGAGAAAGTGAGAGAAAGAGAAGCTGTGAGTGTGAGAGCGAGTGAGATAAAGATGCAGTGAGTGTGTGTGAGCGAGAAAGAGAAGCTGTGAATGAGAGAGAGAGAAAGAGAAGCTCTGAGTGAGAGAGAGAGAAAGAAAGAAAGAGAAGCTGTGAGTGAGAGAGAGAGAAAGAGAAGCTGCGAGAGAGAAGGAGAGAGAGAGAAAGAGAAGCTGTAAGTGTGTGTGTGAGAGAAAAAGAGAAGCTGTGTGTGAGAGAGAAAGATGCTGTGAGTGTGAGAGAGAGTGAGAGAGAGAGTAGCTGTGAGTGTCTGTGTGAGAGAGAAAGAGAAGCTGTGAGTGAGAGAAAGAGAGAGAGAAAGAGAAGCTGTGAGTGAGAGAGGGAGAGAGAAAGAGAAGGTGTGAGTGAGAGAGAGAGAAAGAGATGCTGTCAGTGAGAGAGAGAGAGAGAAGCTGTGATTGAAAGAGAGAGAAAGAGAAGCTGTGAGTGAGAAAAGAGAGAGAAAGGGAACCTGTGAGTGAGAGAGTGAGAAAGAGAAGCTGTGAGTGAGAGGGAGAGAGAGAAAGAGAAGCTGTGAGTGAGAGAAATAGAGAGAGAAAGAGAAGCTGTGAGTGAGAGAAAGAGATAAAGAGAAGCTGTGAGTGAAAGAGAGAGAAAGAGAAGCTGTGAGTGTGTGTGAGAGAGAGAAGCTGTGATTGGAAGAGAGAGAAAGAGAAGCTGTGAGTGAGAAAAGAGAGAGAAAGATAAGCTGAGTGAGTGAGAGAGAAAGAGAAGCTGTGAGTGAGAGGGAGAGGGAAGGAGATGTTGTGAGTGAGAGAGAGAGAGGATCTCTGAGTGAGAGAGAGAGAGAGAAGCTGTGAGTGAGAGAGAGAGAGAAAGAGAAGCTTTGAGTGAGAGAGAGAGAGAAAGAGAACAAGTGAGTGAGAGAGAGAGAAATTGAAGCTGTGAATGAGAGAGAGAGAAAGAGAAGCTCTGAGTGAGTGAGAGAGAAAGAAAGAGAAGCTGTGAGTGAGAGAGAGAGAAAGAGAAGCTGCGAGAGAGAGAGAGAGGGAGAGAGAGAGAAAGAGAAGCTGTAAGTGTGTGTGTGAGAGAGAGAATGAGAAGCTGTGTGTGAGAGAGAAAGAGATGCTGTGAGTGTGAGAGATACTGAGAGAGAGAGAGAAGCTGTGAGTGTGTGTGAGAGAGAGAAAGAGAAGCTGTGAGTGAGAGAAATTGAGAGAGAAAGAGAAGCTGTGAGTGAGAGAGAGAGATAAAGAGAAGCTGTGAGTGAGAGAGAGAGAAAGAGAAGCTGTGAGTGAGAGAGAGAGAGAAGCTGTGATTGAAAGGGAGAGAAAGAGAAGCTGTGAGTGAGAAAAGAGAGAGAAAGAGAAGCTGTGAGTGAGAGGGAGAGAGAGAAAGAGAAGCTGTGAGTGAGAGAGAGAGAAGATGTGAGTGAGAGAGAGAGGGAAAGAGAAGTTGTGAGTGAGAGAGAGAGAGAGAGAGAGAGAAGCTGTGAGTGAGTGAGAGAGAGAGAGAGAAAGAGAAGCTGTGATTGACAGAGAGAGAGAAGCTGTGTGTGTGTGAGAGAGAAAGAGAAGATGTGTGTGTGTGTGAGATTGAAAGAGAAGCTGTGATTGAGAGAGAGAGAAAGAGAAGCTGTGTGAGAGAGAGAGAGCTGTGAGAGAGAGAGAGAAAAAAGAGCAGCTGTGAGTTTGAGAGAGAGAAGCTTTGAATGTGTGTGAGAGAGAAAGAGGATCTGTGAGTAGAGAGAGAGAGAAAGGGAAGCTGTGAGTGTGAGAGAGAAAAAAAGAAGCTGTGAGTGAGAGAGAAAGAGAGAAATAGAAGCTATGAGTGAGAAAGATAGAGAGAAGCAGTGAGAGAGAGAGAAAGAGAAGCTGTGAGTGAGAGAAAGAGAGAAGCTGTGAGTGAGTGAGAGAGAGAGAAGCTGTGAGTGAGAGAGGGAGAAGCTTTAAGTGAGAGAGAGAGAGAATGTGAAGCTGAGAGTGAGAGAGAGAGAGAAAAAGAAGTTGTGAGTGAGAGAGAGAGAAGAAGAAGCTGTGAGTGAGATAGGGAGAGAGAAAGTGAATCTGTGAGTGACAGAGAGAGAAAAAAGAAGCTGTGAGTGTGAGAGAGTGAGAGAAAGAGATGCTGTGAGTGTGTGTGAGTGAGAAAGAGAAGCTGTGAGTGAGAGAGAGAGAGAAAGGGAAGTTGTGAGTGAGAGCGAGAGTGAGAAGCTATCAGTGAGAGAGAGAGAGAGAAAGAGAAGATGTGAGTGAGAGAGAGAGAAAGTGAAGCAGTGAGTGAGAGACAGAGAGAGAAAGTGAAGCTCTGAGTGAGAGAGAGAGAGAAAAAGAGATCCTGTGAGAGAGAGAGAGAGAGAAAGAGAAGCTGTAAGTGTGAGAGAAAGTGAGAGAAAGAGAAGCTGTGAGTGTGAGACAGAGTGAGAGAAAGAGATGCTGTGAGTGTGTGTGAGAGAGAAAGAGAAGCTGTGAGTGAGAGAGAGAGAAAGGGAAGCTGTGAGTGACAGAGAGAGAGAGAAGCTGTTAGAGAGAAAGTGAGAGAAAGAGAAGGTGGGAGTGTGTGTGTGAGAGAAAGAGAAGCTGTGAGTTAGAGAGAGAGAGAGATAAAGGGAAGCTGTGAGTGAGAGAAAGTGAGAAGCTATGAGCGAGAGAGAGAGAGAAGTTGTGAGTGAGTGAGAGAGAGAGACAGAGAAGCTGTGAGTGAGAGAGAGAGAAAAAGAGCAGCTGTGAGTGAGAGAGAGAGAAGCTGTGAGTGAGAGAGAGAAAGAGAAGCTGTGAGTGAGAGAGACAGAGAGAAAGAGAAGCTGTGAGTGTGAAAGTGAGAGAAAGAGAAGCTGTGAGTGTGAGAGAGAGTGAGAGAAAGATGCAGTGAGTGTGTGTGAGAGAGAAAGAGAAGCTGTGAGTGAGAGAGAGAGAAAAAGAGAAGCTGTGAGTGAGAGAGAGAAAGAGAAGCTGTGAGTGTGTGAGAAAGTGAGAGAAAGAGATGCTGTGAGTGTGAGAGAGAGTGAGAGAAAGATGCTGTGAGTGTGTGTGAGAGAGAAAGAGAAGCTGTGAGTGAGAGAGAGAGAGAAAGGGAAGCTGTGAGTGAGAGAGAGAGTGAGAAGCTATGAGTGAGAGAGAGAGAAAGAGAAGCTGTGTGTGACAGAGAGAGAGAAGCTGTGTGTGTGTGAGAGAGAAAGAGAAGCTGTGTGTGTGTGAGAGAGAGAAAGAGAAGCTGTGATTGAGAGAGAGAGAGAAAGAGAAGCTGAGTGAGAGAGAGAAAGCTGTGTGAGAGAGAGAGAAGCTGTATGAGAGAGAGAGAGAATGAAAGAAAGAGCTGTGTGTGTGAGAGAGAGAAAGAGAAGCTGTGAGTGAGAGAGAGAGAGAGAAAGAGAAGCTGTGAGTGAGAGATAGAGAAAGAAAGGGAAGCTGTGAGTGAGAGAGAGAGACAGAGAAGCTGTGAGTGAGGGAGAGAAAAAAAGAGCAGCTGTGAGTTAGAGAGAGAGACGCTTTGAGTGAGAGAGAGAGAGAAAGAGGATCCGTGAGTAGAGAGAGAGAGAAAGGGAAGCTGTGAGTGTGAGAGAAAGAGCAGCTGTGAGTGTGAGAGGGAGATAGAAAGAGAAGCTGTGAGTGAGAGAGAGAAAAAAAGATGCTGTGAGTGAGAGAGAAAGAGAGAAATATTAGCTATGAGTGAGAAAGATAGAGAGAAGCAGTGAGAGAGAGAGAAAGAGAAGCTGTGAGTGAGAGAAAGAGAGAAGCTGTGAGTGAGTGAGAGAGAGAGAAGCTGTGAGTGAGAGAGAGAGAAGCTTTAAGTGAGAGAGAGAGAGAGAGAATGTGAAGCTGTGAGTGAGAGAGAGAGAGAAGCTGTGAGTGAGAGAGAAAAGAGAATCTGTGAGTAGAGAGAGAGAGAGAGAAAGAAGCTGTGAGTGAGAGAGAGAGAGAAGTTGTGAGTGAGAGAGAAGCTTAAAGTGAGTGAGAGAGAGAATGTGAAGCTGTGAGTGAGAGAGAGAAGCTGTGAGTGAGAGAGAGAGAAAGAGAATCTGTGAGTAGAGAGAGAGAAAGAGAAGCTGTGAGTGAGAGAGAGAGAAGAAGAAGCTGTGAGTGAGATAGGGAGAGAGAAAGAGAATCTGTGAGTGAAAGAGAGAGAAAAAAAGAAGCCGTGAGTGTGAGAGAGAGTGAGAGAAAGAAATGCTGTGAGTGTTTGTGAGAGAGAAAGAGAAGCTGTGAGTGAGTGAGAGAGAGAGAAGCTGTGAGTGAGAGAGAGAGAGAAGCTGTGAGTGAGAAAGAGAGAAAGAGAATCTGTGAGTAGTGAGAGAGAGAAAGAGAAGCTGTGAGTGAGAGAGAGAGAAGAAGAAGCTGTGAGTGAGATAGGGAGAGAGAAAGAGAATCTGTGAGTGACAGAGAGAGAAACAAGAAGCTGTGAGTGTGAGAGAGAGTGAGAGAAAGAGATGATGTGAGTGTGTGAGAGAGAAAGAGAAGCTGTGAGTGAGTGAGAGAGAGAGAAGCTGTGAGTGAGAGAGAGAGAGAAGCTGTGAGTGAGAAAGAGAGAAAGAGAATCTGTGAGTAGTGAGAGAGAGAAAGAGAATCTGTGAGTGAGAGAGAGAGAAGAAGAAGCTGTGAGTGAGATAGGGAGAGAGAAAGAGAATCTGTGAGTGACAGAGAGAGAAAAAAGAAGCTGTGAGTGTGAGAGAGAGTGAGAGAAAGAGATGCTGTGAGTGTGTGTGAGAGAGAAAGAGAAGCTGTGAGTGAGAGAGAGAGAGAAAGGGAAGTTGTGAGTGAGAGAGAGAGTGAGAAGCTATCAGTGAGAGAGAGAGAGAGAAAGAGAAGATGTGAGAGAGAGAGAGAGAAAGAGAAGATGTGTGTGTGTGAGAGAGAAAGAGAAGCAGTGAGTGAGAGACAGAGAGAGAAAGTGAAGCTCTGAGTGAGAGAGAGAGAGAGAAAAAGAGACGCTGTGAGAGAGAGAGAGAGACAGAGAAGCTGTAAGTGTGAGAGAAAGTGAGAGAAAGAGAAGCTGTGAGTGTGAGACAGAGTGAGAGAAAGAGATGCTGTGAGTGTGTGTGAGAGAGAAAGAGAAGCTGTGAGTGAGAGAGAGAGAAAGGGAAGCTGTGAGCGAGAGAGAGAGAAGCTGTGAGAGTGAGAGAAAGTGAGAGAAAAAGAAGCTGGGAGTGTGTGTGAGAGAGAAAGGGAAGCTGTGAGTGAGAGAGAGTGAGAAACTATGAGAGAGAGAGAGAGAAGTTGTGAGTGAGAGAGAGAGAAAGAGAAGCTGTGAGTGAGAGAGAGAGAGAAAGGGAAGTTGTGAGTGAGTGAGAGAGAGAGACAGAGAAGCTGTGAGGGAGAGAGAGAGAGAAAAAGAGCAGCTGTGAGTGTGAGAGAAAGTGAGAGAAAGAGAAACTTTGAGTGTGAGAGAGAGTGAGAGAAAGATGCAGTGAGTGTGTGTGAGAGAGAAAGAGAAGCTGTGAATGAGAGAGAGAGAAAGAGAAGCTCTGAGTGAGTGAGAGAGAAAGAAAGAAAGAGAAGCTGTGAGTGAGAGAGAGAGAAAGAGAAGCTGTAAGTGTGTGTGAGAGAGAGAAAGAGAAGCTGTGTGTGTGAGAGAAAGATGCTGTGAGTGTGAGAGAGAGTGAGAGAGAAGCTGTGAGTGTGTGTGTGAGAGGGAAAGAGAAGCTGTGAGTGAGAGAAAGAGAGAGAGAAAGAGAAGCTGTGAGTGAGAGAGAGATAAAGAGAAGCTGTGAGTGAGAGAGAGAGAAAGAGATGCTGTGAGTGATAGAGAGAGAGAGAAGCTGTGGTTGAAAGAGAGAGAAAGAGAAGCTGTGTGTGAGAAAAGAGAGAGAAAGAGAAGCTGTGAGTGAGAGAGTGAGAAAGAGGAGCTGTGAGTGAGAGGGAGAGAGAGAAAGAGATGCTGTGAGTGAGAGAGAGAGTGAGAGAGAGAGAGAAGCTGTGAGTGTGTGTGTGTGAGAGAGAAAGAGAAGCTGTGAGTGAGAGAAATAGAGAGAGAAAGAGAAGCTGTGAGTGAGAGAGAGAGATAAAGAGAAGCTGTGAGTGAAAGAGAGAGAAAGAGAAGCTGTGAGTGAGAGAGAGAAGCTGTGATTGAAAGAGAGAGAAAGAGAAGCTGTGAGTGAGAAAAGAGAGAGAAAGAGAAGCTGTGAGTGAGAGAGAGAAGGAGAAGATGTTAGTGAGGGAGAGTGAGAGAAAGAGAAGATGTGAGTGAGAGAGAGAGGGAAGGAGAAGTTGTGAGTGAGAGAGAGAGAATCTCTGAGTGAGTGAGTGAGAGAGAGAGAAAGAGAAGCTGTGAGTGAGAGTGAGAGGAAGAGAAGCTGTGAGTGAGAGAGAGAGAAAGAAAGAAAGAGAAGCTTTGAGTGAGAGAGTGAGAGAAAGAATAGCTGTGAGTGAGAGAGAGAGAGAGAGAAAGAGAAGCTGTATGAGAGAGAGAACGAAAGAAAGAGCTGTGTGTGTGTGAGAGAAAGAGAAGCTGTGATTGAGAGAGAGAGAAAGAGAAGCTGTGAGTGAGAGATAGAGAGAGAAAGGGAAGCTGTGAGTGTGAGAGAGAAAGAGAAGCTGTGAGTGAGAGAGAGAGAGAAAGGAAAGCTGTGAGTGAGTGAGAGAGAGAGACAGAGAAGCTGTGAGTAAGAGAGAGTGAGAGAAAGGGAAGCTGTGAGTGAGTGAGAGAGAGAGAGACAGAGAAGCTGTGAGTGAGAGAGAGAGAAAAAGAGGAGCTGTGAGTGAGTGAGAGAGAGAGAAGCTGTGAGTGAGAGAGTGAAAGAGAAGCTGTGAGTGAGAGAGACAGAGAGAAAGAGAAGCTGTGAGTGTGAGAGAAAGTGAGAGAAAGAGAAGCTGTGAGTGTGAGAGTGAGTGAGAGAAAGATGCAGTGAGTGTGTGAGAGAGAGAAAGAGAGGCTGTGAGTGAGAGAGAGAGAAAAAGAGAAGCTGTGAGTGAGAGAGAGAGTGAGAGATAGATGCTGCGAGTGTGTGTTAGAGAGAAAGAGAAGCTGTGAGTGAGAGAGAGAGAAAAAAAGAAGCTGTGAGTGTGAGAGAGTGAGAAAAAGAGATGCTGTGAGTGTGTGTGAGAGAGAAAGAGAAGCTGTGAGTGAGAGAGAGAGAGAGAAAGGGAAGTTCTGTGTGAGAGAGAGAGTGAGAAGCTATCAGTGAGAGAGAGAGAAACAGAAGATGTGAGTGAGAGAGAGAGAGAGAGAGAGAGAAAGAGAAGCAGTGAGTGAGAGAGAGAGAGAGAAAGTGAAGCTCTGAGTGAGAGAGAGAGAAAAAAAGAGACGCTGTGAGAGAGAGAGAGAAAGAGAAGCTGTAAGTGTGAGAGAAAGTGAGAGAAAGAGAAGCTGTGAGTGTGAGACAGAGTGAGAGAAAGAGATGCTGTGAGAGTGAGAGAGAGAGAAAGAGAAGCTGTGAGTGAGAGAGAGAGAGAAAGGGAAGCTGTGAGTGAGAGAGAGAGAGAAGCTGTGAGAGTGAGAGAAAGTGAGAGAAAGAGAAGCTGGGAGTGTGTGTGAGAGAGAAAGAGAAGCTGTGAGTGAGAGAGAGTGAAAGAGAAAGGGAAGCTGTGAGTGAGAGAGAGTGAGAAATTGAGTGAGTGAGAGAGAGAGAAGTTGTGAGTGAGAGAGAGAGAAAGAGAAGCTGTGAGTGAGAGAGAGAGAGAGAAAGGGAAGCTGTGAGTGAGTGAGAGAGAGACAGAGAAGCTGTGAGTGAGTGAGAGAGAAAAAGAGCAGCTGTGAGTGAGAGAGAGAGAAGCTGTGAGTGAGAGAGAGAAAGAGAAGCTGTGAGTGTGTGTGAGAGAGAAAGAGAAGCTGTGAGTGAGAGAGAGAGAGAAAGGGAAGTTGTGAGTGAGAGAGAGAGTGAGAAGCTATCAGTGAGAGAGAGAGAGAGAAAGAGAAGATGTGAGTGAGAGAGAGAGAGAGAAAGAGAAGCAGTGAGTGAGAGACAGAGAGAGAAAGTGAAGATCTGAGTGAGAGAGAGAGAGAAAAAGAGACGCTGTGAGTGAGAGAGAGAGAGAAGCTGTGAGTGAGAGAGTGAAAGAGAAGCTGTGAGTGAGAGAGACAGAGAGAAAGAGAAGCTGTAAGTGTGAGAGAAAGTGAGAGAAAGAGAAGCTGTGAGTGAGACAGTGAGAGAAAGAGATGCTGTGAGTGTATGTGAGAGAGAAAGAGAAGCTGTGAGTGAGAGAGAGAGAGAAAGGGAAGCTGTGAGTGAGAGAGAGAGAAGCTGTGAGAGTGAGAGAAAGTGAGAGAAAGAGAAGCTGGGAGTGTGTGTGAGAGAGAAAGAGAAGCTGTGAGTGAGAGAGAGTGAGAAGGTATGAGCGAGAGAGAGAGAGAGAAGTTGTGAGTGAGAGAGAGAGAAAGAGAAGCTGTGAGTGAGAGAGAGAGAGAAAGAGAAGCTGTGAGTGAGTGAGAGAGAGAGAAAGAGAAGCTGTGAGTGAGAGATAGAGAGAGAAAGGGAAGCTGTGAGTGAGAGAGAGAGACAGAGAAGCTGTGAGTGAGAGAAAAAAAGAGCAGCTGTGAGTTAGAGAGAGAGAAGATTTGAGTGAGAGAGAGAGAAAGAGAAGCTGTGAGTGAGAGAGAGAGAGAAAGAGAAGCTGTGAGTGAGAGAGAGAGAAAGAGAAGCTGTGAGTGTGAGAGAAAGTGAGAGAGAGAGAAGCTGTGAGTGTGAGAGAGAGTGAGAAAGATGCTGTGAGTGTGTGTGAGAGAGAAAGAGAAGCTGTGAGTGAGAGAGAGAGAAAAAGAGAAGCTGTGAGTGAGAGAGAGAGAGAAAGAGAAGCTGTGAGTGTGAGAGAGAGTGAGAAAGATGCTGTGAGTGTGAGTGAGAGAGAGAGAGAGAAAGGGAAGCTGTGAGTGAGAGAGAGAGAGAGAAAGAGAAGCTGTGAGTGAGAGAGAGTGTGAGAAGCTGTGAGTGAGAGAGAGAGAGAAAGCGAAGCAGTGAGAGAGAGACAGAGAGAGAAAGAGAAGCTGTGAGTGTGAGACAGAGTAAGAGAAAGAGATGCTGTGAGTGTGTGAGAGAGAGAAAGAGAAGCTGTGAGTGAGTGAGAGAGAAAGAGAAGCTGTGTGTGTGTGAGAGAGAAAGAGTAGCTATGAGTCAGAGAGAGAGAAAGAGAAGCTGTGAGTGTGAGAGAAAGTGAAGGAAAGAGAAGCTGTGAGTGTGAGAGAGAGTGAGAGAAAGATGCAGTGAGTGTGTGTGAGAGAGAAAGAGAAGCTGTGAGTGAGAGAGAGAAAGAGAAGCTGTGAGTGTGAGAGAAAGTGAGAGAAAGAGATGCTGTGAGTGTGAGAGAGAGTGAGAGAAAGATGCTGTGAGTGTGTGTGAGAGAGAAAGAGAAGCTGTGAGTGAGAGAGAGAGAGAAAGGGAAGCTGTGAGTGAGATAGAGAGTGAGAAGCTATGAGTGAGAGAGAGAGAGAAAGAGAAGCTGTGAGTGACAGAGAGAGAGAAGCTGTGTGTGTGTGAAAGAGAAGCTGTGTGTGTGTGAGAGAGAGAAAGAGAAGCTGTGATTGAGAGAGAGAGAGAAAGAGAAGCTGAGTGAGAGAGAGAAAGCTGTGAGAGAGAGAGAAGCTGTATGAGAGAGAGAGAGAATGAAAGAAAGAGCTGTGTTTGTGAGAGAGAGAAAGAGAAGCTGTGAGTGAGAGAGAGAGAGAGAAAGAGAAGCTGTGAGTGAGAGATAGAGAAAGAAAGGGAAGCTGTGAGTGAGAGAGAGAGAGACAGAGAAGCTGTGAGTGAGGGAGAGAAAAAAAGAGCAGCTGTGAGTTAGAGAGAGAGACGATCCGTGAGTAGAGAGAGAGAGAAAGGGAAGCTGTGAGTGTGAGAGAAAGAGCAGCTGTGAGTGTGAGAGGGAGATAGAAAGAGAAGCTGTGAGTGAGAGAGAGAGAAAAAGATGCTGTGAGTGAGAGAGAAAGAGAGAAATAGAAGCTATGAGTGAGAAAGATAGAGAGAAGCAGTGAGAGAGAGAGAAAGAGAAGCTGGGAGTGAGAGAAAGAGAGAAGCTGTGAGTGAGAGAGAGAGAGAGAAGCTGTGAGTGAGAGAGAGAGAAGCTTTAAGTGAGAGAGAGAGAGAGAATGTGAAGCTGTGAGTGAGAGAGAGAGAGAAGCTGTGAGTGAGAGAGAAACGAGAATCTGTGAGTAGAGAGAGAGAAAGAAGCTGTGAGTGAGAGAGAGAGAGAAGTTGTGAGTGAGAGAGAGAAGCTTTAAGTGAGTGAGAGAGAGAATGTGAAGCTGTGAGTGAGAGAGAGAGAAGCTGTGAGTGAGAGAGAGAGAAAGAGAATCTGTGAGTAGAGAGAGAGAAAGAGAAGCTGTGAGTGAGAGAGAGAGAAGAAGAAGCTGTGAGTGTGAGAGAGAGTGAGAGAAAGAGATGCTGTGAGTGTGTGTGAGAGAGAAAGAGAAGCTGTGAGTGAGTGAGAGAGAGAGAAGCTGTGAGTGAGAGAGAGAGAGAAGCTGTGAGTGAGAAAGAGAGAAAGAGAATCTGTGAGTAGTGAGAGAGAGAAAGAGAAGCTGTGAGTGAGAGAGAGAGAAGAAGAAGCTGTGAGTGAGATAGGGAGAGAGAAAGAGAATCTGTGAGTGACAGAGAGAGAAAAAAGAAGCTGTGAGTGTGAGAGAGAGTGAGAGAAAGAGATGATGTGAGTGTGTGTGAGAGAGAAAGAGAAGCTGTGAGTGAGTGAGAGAGAGAGAAGCTGTGAGTGAGAGAGAGATGCTGTGAGTGAGAAAGAGAGAAAGAGTATCTGTGAGTAGTGAGAGAGAGAAAGAGATGCTATGAGTGAGAGAGAGAGAGAGAAGAAGAAGCTGTGAGTGAGATAGGGAGAGAGAAAGAGAATCTGTGAGTGACAGAGAGAGAAAAAAGAAGCTGTGAGTGTGAGAGAGAGTGAGAGAAAGAGATGCTGTGAGTGTGTGTGAGAGAGAAAGGGAAGCTGTGAGTGAGAGAGAGAGAGAAAGGGAAGTTGTGAGTGAGAGAGAGAGTGAGAAGCTATCAGTGAGAGAGAGAGAGAGAAAGAGAAGATGTGTGAGAGAGAGAGAAAGAGAAGATGTGTGTGTGTGAGAGAGAGAAAGAGAAGCAGGGAGTGAGAGACAGAGAGAGAAAGTGAAGCTCTGAGTGTGAGAGAGAGAGAAAAAGAGACGCTGTGAGAGAGAGAGAGAGAGAAAGAGAAGCTGTAAGTGTGAGAGAAAGTGAGAGAAAGAGAAGCTGTGAGTGTGAGACAGAGTGAGAGAAAGAGATGCTGTGAGTGTGTGTGAGAGAGAAAGAGAAGCTGTGAGTGAGAGAGAGAGAGAAAGGGAAGCTGTGAGTGAGAGAGAGAGAGAAGCTGTGAGAGTGAGAGAAAGTGAGAGAAAGAGAAGCTGGGAGTGTGTGTGTGAGAGAAAGGGAAGCTGTGAGTGAGAGAGAGTGAGAAGCTATGAGAGAGAGAGAGAGAGAAGTTGTGAGTGAGAGAGAGAGAGAAAGAGAAGCTGTGAGTGAGAGAGAGAGAGAAAGGGAAGCTGTGAGTGAGTGAGAGAGAGAGACAGAGAAGCTGTGAGTGAGAGAGAGAGAGAAAAAGAGCAGCTGTGAGTGTGAGAGAAAGTGAGAGAAAGAGAAACTTTGAGTGTGAGAGAGAGTGAGAGAAAGATGCAGTGAGTGTGTGTGAGAGAGAAAGAGAAGCTGTGAATGAGAGAGAGAGAAAGAGAAGCTCTGAGTGAGTGAGAGAGAAAGAAAGAAAGAAAGAGAAGCTGTGAGAGAGAGAAAGAGAAGCTGTAAGTGTGTGTGTGAGAGAGAAAGAGAAGCTGTGTGTGAGAGAGAAAGATGCTGTGAGTGTGAGAGAGAGTGAGAGAGAAGCTGTGAGTGTGTGTGTGAGAGAGAAAGAGAATCTGTGAGAGAAAGAGAGAGAGAAAGAGAAGCTGTGAGTGAGAGAGAGAGATAAAGAGAAGTTGTGAGTGAGAGAGAGAGAAAGAGATGCTGTGAGTGAGAGAGAGAAAGAGAAGCTGTGGTTGAAAGAGAGAGAAAGAGAAGCTGTGTGTGAGAAAAGAGAGAGAAAGAGAAGCTGTGAGTGAGAGAGTGAGAAAGAGGAGCTGTGAGTGAGAGGGAGAGAGAGAGAGAGAAAGAGATGCTGTGAGTGAGAGAGAGAGTGAGAGAGAGAGAGAAGCAGTGAGTGTGTGTGTGAGAGAGAAAGAGAAGCTGTGAGTGAGAGAAATAGAGAGAGAAAGAGAAGCTGTGAGTGAGAGAGAGAGAAAGAGAAGCTGTGAGTGAGAGGGAGAGAGAAGGAGAAGATGTGAGTGAGGGAGAGTGAGAGAAAGAGAAGATGTGAGTGAGAGAGAGAGGGAAGGAGAAGTTGTGAGTGAGAGAGAGAGAATCTCTGAGTGAGTGAGTGAGAGAGAGAGAAAGAGAAGCTGTGAGTGAGAGTGAGAGGAAGAGAAGCTGTGAGTGAGAGAGAGAGAAAGAAAGAAAGAGAAGCTTTGAGTGAGAGAGTGAGAGAAAGAATAGCTGTGAGTGAGAGAGAGAGAGAAAGAGAAGCTGTATGAGAGAGAGAACGAAAGAAAGAGCTGTGTGTGTGTGAGAGAGAAAGAGAAGCTGTGATTGAGAGAGAGAGAAAGAGAAGCTGTGAGTGAGAGATAGAGAGAGAAAGGGAAGCTGTGAGTGTGAGAGAGAAAGAGAAGCTGTGAGTGAGAGAGAGAGAGAAAGGAAAGCTGTGAGTGAGTGAGAGAGAGAGAGACAGAGAAGCTGTGAGTAAGAGAGAGAGAAAGGGAAGCTGTGAGTGAGAGAGAGAGAGACAGAGAAGCTGTGAGTGAGAGAGAGAGAAAAAGAGCAGCTGTGAGTGAGTGAGAGAGAGAGAAGCTGTGAGTGAGAGAGTGAAAGAGAAGCTGTGAGTGAGAGAGACAGAGAGAAAGAGAAGCTGTGAGTGTGAGAGAAAGTGAGAGAAAGAGAAGCTGTGAGTGTGAGAGAGAGTGAGAGAAAGATGCAGTGAGTGTGTGTGAGAGAGAAAGAGAGGCTGTGAGTGAGAGAGAGAGAAAAAGAGAAGCTGTGAGTGAGAGAGAGAGAGAAAGAGAAGCTGTGAGTGTGAAAGAAAGTGAGAGAAAGAGAAGCAGTGAGTGTGTGAGAGTGAGAGATAGATGCTGCGAGTGTGTGTTAGAGAGAAAGAGAAGCTGTGAGTGAGAGAGAGAGAGAAAGGGAAGCTGTGAGTGAGAGAGAGAGTGAGAAGCTATGAGTGAGAGAGAGAGAGAAAGAGAAGCTGTGAGTGACAGAGAGAGAGAAGCTGTGAGTGTGTGAGAGAGAAAGAGAAGCTGTGTGTGTGTGTGAGAGAGAAAGAGAAGCTGTGAGTGAGAGAGAGAGACAGAGAAGTTGTGAGTGAGAGAGAGAAAAAAGAGCAGCTGTGAGTTAGAGAGAGAGAAGCTTTGAGTGAGAGAGAGAAAGAAAGAGGATCTGTGAGTAGAGAGAGAGAAAGGGAAGCTGTGAGTGTGTGAGAGAGAGAGAAGCTGTGAGTGAGAGAGGGAGATAGAAAGAGAAGCTGTGAGTGAGAGAGAGAAAAAAGAAGCTGTGAGTGAGAGAGAAAGAGAGAAATAGAAGCTATGAGTGAGAAAGATAGAGAGAAGCAGTGAGACAGAGAAAGAGAAGCTGTGAGTGAGAGAAAGAGAGAAGCTGTGAGTGAGTGAGAGAGAGAAGCTGTGAGTGAGAGAGAGAGAAGCTTTAAGTGAGAGAGAGAAGAAGAAGCTGTGAGTGAGATAGGGAGAGAGAAAGAGAATCTGTGAGTGACAGAGAGAGAAAAAAAGAAGCTGTGAGTGTGAGAGAGTGAGAGAAAGAGATGCTGTGAGTGTGTGTGAGAGAGAAAGAGAAGCTGTGAGTGAGAGAGAGAGAGAAAGGGAAGTTGTGAGAGAGAGAGAGAGTGAGAAGCTATCAGTGAGAGAGAGAGAGAAACAGAAGATGTGAGTTAGAGAGAGAGAGAAAGAGAAGCAGTGAGTGAGAGACAGAGAAAGTGAAGCTCTGAGTGAGAGAGAGAGAAAAAAAGAGACGCTGAGAGAGAGAGAGAGAAAGAGAAGCTGTAAGTGTGAGAGAAAGTGAGAGAAAGAGAAGCTGTGAGTGTGAGACAGAGTGAGAGAAAGAGATGCTGTGAGAGTGAGAGAGAGAAAGAGAAGCTGTGAGTGAGAGAGAGAGAGAAGCTGTGAGAGTGAGAGAAAGTGAGAGAAAGAGAAGCTGGGAGTGTGTGTGTGAGAGAAAGAGAAGCTGTGAGTGAGAGAGAGTGAGAGAGAAAGGGAAGCTGTGAGTGAGAGAGAGTGAGAAATTGAGTGAGAGAGAGAGAGAGAGAGAGAGAAGTTGTGAGTGAGAGAGAGAGAAAGAAAGAGAAGCTGTGAGTGAGAGAGAGAGAGAGAAAGGGAAGCTGTGAGTGAGTGAGAGAGAAACAGAGAAGCTGTGAGTGAGTGAGAGAGAAAAAGAGCAGCTGTGAGTGAGAGAGAGAGTGAAGCTGTGAGTGAGAGAGAGAAAGAGAAGCTGTGAGTGTGTGTGAGAGAGAAAGAGAAGCTGTGAGTGAGAGAGAGAGAGAAAGGGAAGTTGTGAGTGAGAGAGAGAGTGAGAAGCTATCAGTGAGAGAGAGAGAGAAAGAGAAGATGTGAGTGAGAGAGAGAGAGAGAAAGAGAAGCAGTGAGTGAGAGACAGAGAGAGAAAGTGAAGTTCTGAGTGAGTGAGAGAGAGAAAAATAGATGCTGTGAGTGAGAGAGAGAGAGAGAGAAGCTGTGAGTGAGAGAGTGAAAGAGAAGCTGTGAGTGAGAGAGACAGAGAGAAAGAGAAGCTGTAAGTGTGAGAGAAAGTGAGAGAAAGAGAAGCTGTGAGTGAGACAGTGAGAGAAAGAGATGCTGTGAGTGTGTGTGAGAGAGAAAGAGAAGCTGTGAGTGAGAGTGAGAGAGAAAGGGAAGCTGTGAGTGAGAGAGAGAAGCTGTGAGAGTGAGAGAAAGTGAGAGAAAGAGAAGCTGGGAGTGTGTGTGAGAGAGAAAGAGAAGCTGTGAGTGAGAGAGAGAGTGAGAGAAAGGGAAGCTGTGAGTGAGAGAGAGTGAAAAGGTATGAGCGAGAGAGAGAGAGAGAAGTTGTGAGTGAGAGAGAGAGAAAGAGAAGCTGTGAGTGAGAGAGAGAGAGAAAGAGAAGCTGTGAGTGAGTGAGAGAGAGAGAAAGAGAAGCTGTGAGTGAGAGATAGAGAGAGAAAGGGAAGCTGTGAGTGAGAGAGAGAGAGACAGAGAAGCTGTGAGTGAGAGAGAGAAAAAAGAGCAGCTGTGAGTTAGAGAGAGAGAAGATTTGAGTGAGAGAGAGAGAAAGAGAAGCTGTGAGTGAGAGAGAGAGAGAAAGAGAAGCTGTGAGTGAGAGAGAGAGAAAGAGAAGCTGTGAGTGTGAGAGAAAGTGAGAGAAAGAAAAGCTGTGAGTGTGAGAGAGAGTGAGAGAAAGATGCTGTGAGTGTGTGTGAGAGAGAAAGAGAAGCTGTGAGTGAGAGAGAGAGAGAGAGAAAGGGAAGCTGTGAGTGAGAGAGAGAGAGTGAGAAGCTATGTGTGTGTGAGAGAGAGAAAGAGAAGCTGTGAGTGAGAGAGAGAGAAAGAGAAGCTGTGAGTGAGAGAGAAAAAGAGAAGCTGTGAGTGTGAGACAGAGTGAGAGAAAGAGATGCTGTGAGTGTGTGTGAGAGAGAAAGAGTAGCTGTGAGTCAGAGAGAGAGAAAGAGAAGCTGTGAGTGTGAGAGAAAGTGAGAGAAAGAGAAGCTGTGAGTGTGAGAGAGAGTGAGAGAAAGAGATGCTGTGTGTGTGTGAGAGAGAAAGAGAAGCTGTGAGTGAGGGAGAGAGAGAGAAAGGGAAGCTGTGAGTGAGAGAGAGTGAGAAGCTATGAGTGAGAGAGAGAGAAAGAGAAGTTGTGAGTGAGAGAGAAAGAGAAGCTGTGTGAGAGAGAGAGAAGCAGTGAGAGAGAGAGAAAGAGAAGCTGTGAGTGAGAGAGAGAGAGAAAGAGAATCTGTGAGTGAGATAGGGAGAGAGAAAGAGAAGCTGTGGGTGAGAGAGAGAGAAAAAAAGAAGCTGTGAGTGTGAGAGAGAGTGAGAGAAAGAGATGCTGTGAGTGTGTGTGAGAGAGAAAGAGAAGCTGTGAGTGATTGTGAGAGAGAAAGAGAAGCTGTGAGTGAGAGAGAGAGAGAGAAAGAGAAGCTGTGAGTGAGAGAGAGAGTGAGAAGCTATGAGTGAGAGAGAGAGAAAAAGAGAAGCTGTGATTGAGAGAGAGAGAGAAAGAGAAGCTGTGAGTGAGAGAGAGAGTGAGAAGCTGTGAGTGAGAGAGAGAGAAAGTGAAACGGTGAGTGAGAGAGAGAGAAAGTGAAGCTGTGAGTGAGAGAGAGAGAAAAAAAGAGAAGCTGTGAGAGAGAGAGAGAGAGAAAGAGAATCTGTAAGTGTGAGAGAAAGTGAGAGAAAGAGAAGCTGTGAGTCTGAGACACAGTGAGAGAAAGAGATGGTGTGAGTGTGTGTGAGAGAGAAAGAGTAGCTGTGAGTAAGAGAGAGAGAGAGAAAGGGAAGCTGTGAGTGAGAGAGAGAGAGAGAGAAGCTGTGAGAGTGAGAGAAAGTGAGAGAAAGAGAAGCTGGGAGTGCGTGTGAGAGAGAAAGAGAAGCTGTGAATGAGAGAGAGAGAAAGCGAAGCTGTGAGTGAGAGAGAGTGAGAAGCTTTGAGTGAGAGAGTGAAAGAGTAGCTGAGAGTGAGAGAGAGAGAGAAAAAGAAGCTGTATGAGAGAGAGAGATAACGAAAGAAAGAGCTGTGTGTGTGTGAGAGAGAATGAGAAGCTGTGAGTGTGTGTGAGAGAGAAAGAGAAGCTGTGAGTGTGTGAGAAAGAGAAAGAGAAGCTGGGGTGAGAGAAAGAGCGAGAGAAAGAGAAGCTGTGAGCGAGAGAGAGAGAGAGAAAGAGAAGCTGTGAGTGAGAGAGAGAGAGAAAGAGACCCTGTGAGTGAGAGAGAGAGCGAAATTGAAGCTGTGAGTGAGAGAGAGAGAGAAAGAGAAGCTCGGAGTGAGTGAGAGAGAAAGAAAGAGAAGCTCACAGTGAGTGAGAGAGAAAGAAAGAAAGAGAAGCTGTGAGTGAGAGAGAGAGAAAGAAAAAGACGCTGTGAGTGAGAGAGATTGAAGCTGTGAGTGAGAGAGATAGAGAGAAGAAGAGAAGCTGTGAGTGAGAGAGAGAGAAGGAAAGAGAAGCTTTGAGTGAGTGAGTGAGAGAAAGAGTAGCTGTGAGTGAGAGAGAGAGAAAGAGAAGCTGCATGCGAGTGAGAGAGAAAGAAAGAAAGAAAGAAAGAAAGAAAGAAAGAAAGAGAAGCTGTGTGTGTGTGAGAGAGAAAGAGAAGCTGTGAGTGAGAGAGAGAGAAAGAGAAGCTGTGAGTGAGAATAAAAGAGAGAGAAAGAGAAGCTGTGAGTGAGAGAGAGAGAAAGAGAAGGTGTGAGCGAGAGAGAGAGAGAGAGAGAGAAGCTGTGAGTGAGAGAGAGAGAAAGAGAAGATTTGAGTGAGAGAGTGAGAGAAAGAGTAGCTGTGAGTGAGAGAGAGAGAGAGAAAAAGAAGCTGTATGAGAGAGAGAGAGAATGAAAGAAAGAGCTGTGTGTGTGTGTGTGTGAGAGAAAGAGAAGCTGTGAGTGTGTGTGTGAGAGAAAGAGAAGCTGTGAGTGTGTGAGTGAGAGAAAGAGCGAGAGAAAGAGAAGCTGTGAGAGAGAGAGAGAGAAAAAGAAGCTGTGAGTGAGAGAGAGAGAGAGAAATTGAAGCTGTGAGTGAGAGAGAGAGAGAAAGAGAAGCTCGGAGTGAGTGAGAGAGAAAAAAAGAAAGAGAAGCTCGGAGTGAGTGAAAGAGAAAGAAAGAGAAGCTGTGAGTGAGAGAGAGAAAGAAAGAAAGAGAAGCTGTGAGTGAGAGAGAGAGAAAGAAAGAGATGCTGTGAGTGAGAGAGAGGGAAGCTGTTAGTGAGAGTGGAAAAGATGCTGTGAGTGAGAGAGAGAGAGAGAAAAAGAAGCTTTGAGTGAGAGAGTGAGAGAAAGAGTAGCTGTGAGTGAGAGAGAGAGAAAGAGAAGCTGCATGAGAGAGAGTGAGAGAAAGAAAGAAAGAAAGAAAGAAAGAGAAGCTGTGTGTGTGAGAGAGAGAAAGATAAGCTGTGAGTGTGTGTGAGAGAGAAAGACAAGCTGTGAGAGAGAGAGAATGAAAGAGAGAGCTGTGTGTGTGAGAGAGAGAAAGAGAAGCTGAGAGAGAATGAAAGAAAGAGCTGTGTGTGTGTGAGAGAGAAAGAGAAGCTGTGAGTGTGTGTGAGAGAGAAAGAGAAGCTGTGAGTGAGAGAAAGAGCGAGAGAAAGAGAAGCTGTGAGTGAGAGAGAGGAAGAGAAGCTGTGAGTGAGAGAGAGAGAAAGAAAGAAAAGCTTTTAGTGAGAGAGTGAGAAAGAGTAGCTGTGAGTGAGAGAGAGAGAGAAAGAGAAGCTGTATGAGAGAGAGAGAGAGAACGAAAGAAAGAGCTGTGTTTGGAGAGAGAGAAAGAGAAGCTGTGAGTGTGTGTGAGAGAGAAAGAGAAGCTGTGAGTGAGAGAAAGAGAGAGAGAAAGAGAAGTTGTGAGTGAGAGAGAGAGAGAAAGAAAAGCTGTGAGTGAGAGAGAGAGAGAATGAGAAGCTGTGTGTGTGAGAGAGAGATAGAAGCTGTGAGTGAGTGAGAGAGAGAAAGAGAACCTGTGAGTGAGAGAGAGAGAGTAATTGAAGCTGTGAGTGAGAGAAAGAGAGAAAGAGAAGCTCCGAGTGAGTGAGAGAGAAAGAAAGAAAGAGAAGCTGTGAGTGAGAGAGAGAAAGAGAAGCTGTGTGTGTGTGAGAGAGAGAAAGAGAAGATTTGAGTGAGAGAGTGAGAGAAAGAGTAGCTGTGAGTGAGAGAGAGAGAGAAAAAGAAGCTGTATGAGAGAGAGAGAGAGAATGAAAGAAAGAGCTGTGTGTGAGAGAGAGAAAGAGAAGCTGTGAGTGTGTGTGTGAGAGAAAGAGAAGCTGTGAGTGTGTGAGTGAGAGAAAGAGCGAGAGAAAGAGAAGCTGTGTGAGAGAGAGAGAGAGAGAAAGAGAAGCTGTGAGTGAGAGAGAGAGAGAAATTGAAGCTGTGAGTGAGTGAGAGAGAAAGAGAAGCTCGGAGTGAGTGAGAGAGAAAAAAAGAAAGAGAAGCTCGGAGTGAGTGAGAGAGAAAGAAAGAAAGAAAGAGAAGCTGTGAGTGAGAGAGAGAAAGAAAGAAAGAGACACTGTGAGTGAGAGAGATTGAAGCTGTGAGTTAGAGAGAGAGAGAGAGAGAAAGAGAAGCTGTGAGTGAGAGAGAGAAAGAAAGAAAGAGACACTGTGAGTGAGAGAGATTGAAGCTGTGAGTTAGAGAGAGAGAGAGAGAGAAAGAGAAGCTGTGAGTGAGAGAGAGAGAGAGTGGAAAAGAAGCTGTGAGTGAGAGAGAGAGAAAAAGAAGCTTTGAGTGAGAGAGTGAGAGAAAGAGTAGCTGTGAGTTAGAGAGAGAGAGAGAGAGAAGCTGTATGAGAGAGAGAGAGAGAATGAAAGAAAGAGCTGTGTGTGTGAGAGCGAAAGAGAAGCTGTGAGTGTGTGTGTGAGAGAAAGAGAAGCTGTGAGTGTGTGTGAGAGAAAGAGCGAGAGAAAGAGAAGCTGTGAGAGAGAGAGAGAGAGAGAGAAGCTGTGAGTGAGAGAGAGAGAAATTGAAGCTGTGAGTGAGAGAGAGAGAAAGAGAAGCTCGGAGTGAGTGAGAGAGAAAAAAAGAAAGAGAAGCTCAGAGTGAGTGAGAGAGAAAGAAAGAGAAGCTGTGAGTGAGAGAGAGAAAGAAAGAAAGAGACGCTGTGAGTGAGAGAGATTGAAGCTGTGAGTTAGAGAGAGAGAGAGAGAGAGAGAGTGGAAAAGAAGCTGTGAGTGAGAGAGAGACTGAAAAAGAAGCTTTGAGTGAGAGAGTGAGAGAAAGAGTAGCTGTGAGTGAGAGAGAGAGAGAAAGAGAAGCTGCATGAGAGAGAGTGAGAGAAAGAAAGAAAGAAAGAAAGAAAGAAAGAAAGAAAGAAAGAGAAGCTGTGTGTCTGAGAGAGAGAAAGATAAGCTGTGAGTGTGTGTGTGAGAGAAAGAGAAGCTGTGAGAGAGAGAGAATGAAAGAAAGAGCTGTGTGTGTGTGTGAGAGAGAGAAGCTGTGAGTGAGAGAGAGAGAGAAAGAGAAGCTCTGAGTGAGTGAGAGAGAAAGAAAGAGAAGCTGTGAGTGAGAGAGAGAGAAAGAAAGAGATGCTGTGAGTGAGAGAGAGAGAAGCTGTTAGTGAGAGAGAGAGAAAGAGAAGTTGTGAGTGAGAGAGACAGAGAGAGGAAGAGAAGCTGTGAGTGTGTGAGAGAGAGAGAAAGAGAAGCTTCGAGTGATAGAGAGAGAAAGAGAAGCTGCATGAGAGAGAGAGAGAAAGAAAGAAAGAAAGAAAGAGAAGCTGTGTGTGTGAGAGAGAGAAAGAGAAGCTGTGAGTGTGTGTGAGAGAAGGAGAAGCTGTGAGTGAGAGAAAAAGAAAGAGAAGCTGTGAGTGAGAGAGAGAGAGAAAGAGAAACTGTGAGTGATTGAGAGAGAGAGAAATTGAATCTGTGAGTGAGAGAGAGAGAGAAAGAGAAGCTGTGAGTGAGTGAGAGAGAAAGAGAAGCTGTGAGTGAGAGGGAGAGAGAAAGAGAAGATGTGAGTGAGAGACAGAGAGAAAGAGAAGTTGTGAGTGAGAGAGAGGGAAGGAGAGGTTGTGAGTGAGAGAGAGAGAGAGAGAAGCTGTGAGTGAGTGAGAGAGAGAGAGAGAAAGAGAAGCTGTGAGTGAGAGAGAGAGGAAGAGAAGCTGTGAGTGAGAGAGAGAGGAAGAAAGAAAGAGAAGCTTTGAGTGAGAGAGTGAGAGAACGAAAGAAAGAGCTGTGTTTGGAGAGAGAGAAAGAGAAGCTGTGAGTGTGTGAGAGAGAGAAAGAGAAGCTGTGAGTGAGAGAAAGAGAGAGAGAAAGAGAAGTTGTGAGTGAGAGAGAGAGAGAAAGAGAAGCTTTGAGTGAGAGAGAGAGAGAATGAGAAGCTGTGAGAGAGAGAGAGAGATAGAAGCTGTGAGTGAGTGAGTGAGAGAGAGAAAGAGAACCTGTGAGTGAGAGAGAGAGAGTAATTGAAGCTGTGAGTGAGAGAAAGAGAGAAAGAGAAGCTCCGAGTGAGTGAGAGAGAAAGAAAGAAAGAGAAGCTGTGAGTGAGAGAGAGAAAGAGAAGCTGTGTGTGTGAGAGAGAGAAAGAGAAGATTTGAGTGAGAGAGTGAGAGAAAGAGTAGCTGTGAGTGAGAGAGAGAGAGAAAAAGAAGCTGTATGAGAGAGAGAGAGAGAATGAAAGAAAGAGCTGTGTGTGAGAGAGAGAGAAAGAGAAGCTGTGAGTGTGTGTGAGAGAGAAAGAGAAGCTGTGAGTGTGTGAGTGAGAGAAAGAGCGAGAGAAAGAGAAGCTGTGTGAGAGAGAGAGAGAGAGAAAGAGAAGCTGTGAGTGAGAGAGAGAGAGAAATTGAAGCTGTGAGTGAGTGAGAGAGAAAGAGAAGCTCGGAGTGAGTGAGAGAGAAAAAAAGAAAGAAAGAGAAGCTGTGAGTGAGAGAGAGAAAGAAAGAAAGAGACATTGTGAGTGAGAGAGATTGAAGCTGTGAGTTAGAGAGAGAGAGAGAGAGAAAGAGAAGCTGTGAGTGAGAGAGAGAGAGAGTGGAAAAGAAGCTGTGAGTGAGAGAGAGAGAAAAAGAAGCTTTGAGTGAGAGAGTGAGAGAAAGAGTAGCTGTGAGTTAGAGAGAGAGAGAGAGAGAAGCTGCATGAGAGAGAGTGAGAGAAAGAAAGAAAGAAAGAGAAGCTGTGTGTGTGAGAGAGAGAAAGATAAGCTGTGAGTGTGTGTGTGAGAGAAAGAGAAGCTGTGTGAGAGAGAGAATGAAAGAAAGAGCTGTGTGTGTGTGAGAGAGAGAAGCTGTGAGTGAGAGAGACAGAGAGAAAGAGAAGCTCTGAGTGAGTGAGAGAGAAAGAAAGAGAAGCTGTGAGTGAGAGAGAGAGAAAGAAAGAGATGCTGTGAGTGAGTGAGAGAGAAGCTTTTAGTGAGAGAGAGAGAGAAAGAGAAGCTGTGAGTGAGAGAGAGAGAGAGAGGAAGAGAAGCTGTGTGTGTGAGAGAGAGAAAGAGAAGCTTCGAGTGATAGAGAGAGAAAGAGAAGCTGCATGAGAGAGAGAGAGAAAGAAAGAAAGAAAGAAAGAGAAGCTGTGTGTGTGAGAGAGAGAATGAGAAGCTGTGAGTGTTTGTGAGAGAAGGAGAAGCTGTGAGTGAGAGAAAAAGAAAGAGAAGCTGTGAGTGAGAGAGAGAGAGAAAGAGAAACTGTGAGTGATTGAGAGAGAGAGAAATTGAAGCTGTGAGTGAGAGAGAGAGAGAAAGAGAAGCTGTGAGTGAGAGAGAGAGAGAAAGAGAAGCTGTGAGTGAGTGAGAGAGAAAGAGAAGCTGTGAGTGAGAGGGAGAGAGAAAGAGAAGATGTGAGTGAGAGACAGAGAGAAAGAGAAGATGTGAGTGAGAGAGAGAGAGAGAAAGAAAGAGAAGCTGTATGAGAGAGAGAGAACGAAAAAAAGCTGTGTTTGGAGAGAGAGAAAGAGTAGCTGTGAGTGTGTGTGAGAGAGAAAGAGAAGCTGTGAGTGAGAGAAAGAGAGAGAGAAAGAGAAGTTGTGAGTGAGAGAGAGAGAGAAAGAGAAGCTATGAGTGAGAGAGAGAGAGAATGAGAAGCTGTGTGAGAGAGAGAGAGATAGAAGCTGTGAGTGAGTGAGAGAGAGAAAGAGAACCTGTGAGTGAGAGAGAGAGAGTAATTGAAGCTGTGAGTGAGAGAAAGAGGGAAAGAGAAGCTCCGAGTGAGTTAGAGAGAAAGAAAGAAAGAGAAGATGTGAGTGAGAAAGAGAAAGAGAAGCTGTGTGTGTGTGAGAGAGAGAAAGAGAAGATTTGAGTGAGAGAGTGAGAGAAAGAGTGGCTGTGAGTGAGAGAGAGAGAGAAAAAGAAGCTGTATGAGAGAGAGAGAGAGATTGAAAGAAAGAGCTGTGTGTGTGTGAGAGAGAAAGAGAAGCTGTGAGTGTGTGTGTGAGAGAAAGAGAAGCTGTGAGTGTGTGAGTGAGAGAAAGAGCGAGAGAAAGAGAAGCTGTGAGAGAGAGAGAGAGAGAGAAGCTGTGAGTGAGAGAGAGAGAGAAATTGAAGCTGTGAGTGAGAGAGAGAGAGAAAGAGAAGCTCGGAGTGAGTGAGAGAGAAAAAAAGAAAGAGAAGCTCGGAGTGAGTGAGAGAGAAAGAAAGAGAAGCTGTGAGTGAGAGAGAGAGAGAAAGAAAGAGACGCTGTGAGTGAGAGAGATTCAAGCTGTGAGTTAGAGAGAGAGAGAGAGAGAGAAGCTGTGAGTGAGAGAGAGAGAGTGGAAAGGAAGCTGTGAGTGAGAGAGAGAGAGAAAAAGAAGCTTTGAGTGAGAGAGTGAGAGAAAGAGTAGCTGTGATTGAGAGAGAGAGAGAAAGAGAAGCTGCATGAGAGAGAGTGAGAGAAAGAAAGAAAGAAAGAAAGAGAAGCTGTGTGTGTGTGAGAGAGAAAGATAAGCTGTGAGTGTGTGTGAGAGAGAAAGAGAAGCTGTGAGAGAGAGAGAATGAAAGAAAGAGCTGTGTGTGTGAGAGAGAGAAAGAGAAGCTGAGAGAGAATGAAAGAAAGAACTGTGTGTGTGAGAGAGAGAAAGAGAAGCTGTGAGTGTGTGTGTGAGAGAAAGAGAAGCTGTGAGTGAGAGAGAGAGAGAAAGAGAAGCTCTCAGTGAGTGAGAGAGAAAGAAAGAGAAGCTGTGAGTGAGAGAGAGAGAAAGAAAGAGATGCTGTGAGTGAGAGAGAGAGAAGCTGTTAGTGAGAGAGAGAGAGAGAAAGAGAAGCTGTGAGTGAGAGAGAGAGAGAGGAAGAGAAGCTGTGAGTGTGTGTGAGAGAGAGAAAGAGAAGCTTCGAGTGAGAGAGAGAGAGAAAGAGAAGCTGCATGAGAGAGGGAGAGAAAGAAAGAAAGAAAGAAAGAAAGAAAGAGAAGCTGTGTGTGTGAGAGAGAGAAAGAGAAGCTGTGAGTGTGTGTGTGAGAGAAGGAGAAGCTGTGAGTGAGAAAAAAGAAAGAGAAGCTGTGAGTGAGAGAGAGAGAGAAAGAGAAACTGTGAGTGATTGAGAGAGAGAGAAATTGAAGCTGTGAGTGAGAGAGAGAGAAAGAGAAGCTGTGAGTGAGTGAGAGAGAAAGAGAAGCTGTGAGTGAGAGGGAGAGAGAAAGAGAAGATGTGAGTGAGAGACAGAGAAAGAGAAGATGTGAGTGAGAGAGAGAGGGAAGGAGAGGTTGTGAGTGAGAGAGAGAGAGAAGCTGTGAGTGAGTGAGAGAGAGATAGAGAGAGAGAGAGAAGCTGTGAGTGAGAGAGAGAGAGAGTGGAAAAGAAGCTGTGAGTGAGAGAGAGAGAGAGAAAAAGAAGCTTTGAGTGAGAGAGTGAGAGAAAGATTAGCTGTGAGTGAGAGAGAGAAAGAGAAGCTGCATGAGAGAGAGTGAGAGAAAGAAAGAAAGAAAGAGAAGCTGTGTGTGTGAGAGAGAGAAAGATAAGCTGTGAGTGTGTGTGAGAGAGAAAGAGAAGCTGTGTGAGAGAGAGAATGAAAGAAAGAGCTGTGTGTGTGTGAGAGAGAGAAAGTGAGAGAGAGAGAGAAAGAGAAGCTCTGAGTGAGTGAGAGAGAAAGAAAGAGAAGCTGTGAGTGAGAGAGAGAGAAAGAAAGAGATGCTGTGAGTGAGAGAGAGAGAAGCTTTTAGTGAGAGAGAGAGAGAAAGAGAAGCTGTGAGTGAGAGAGAGAGAGAGAGGAAGAGAAGCTGTGTGTGAGAGAGAAAGAGAAAGAGAAGCTTCGAGTGATAGAGAGAGAAAGAGAAGCTGCATGAGAGAGAGAGAGAAAGAAAGAAAGAAAGAAAGAGAAGCTGTGTGTGTGTGAGAGAGAGAAAGAGAAGCTGTGAGTTTGTGTGAGAGAAGGAGAAGCTCTGAGTGAGAGAAAAAGAAAGAGAAGCTGTGAGTGAGAGAGAGAGAGAAAGAGAAACTGTGAGTGATTGAGAGAGAGAGAAATTGAAGCTGTGAGTGAGAGAGAGAGAGAAAGAGAAGCTGTGAGTGAGTGAGAGAGAAAGAGAAGCTGTGAGTGAGAGGGAGAGAGAAAGAGAAGATGTGAGTGAGAGACAGAGAGAAAGAGAAGATGTGAGTGAGAGAGAGAGGGAAGGAGAGGTTGTGAGTGAGAGAGAGAGAGAGAAGCTGTGAGTGAGTGAGAGAGAGAGAGAAAGAGAAGCTGTGAGTGAGAGAGAGAGGAAGAGAAGCTGTGAGTGAGAGAGAGAAAGAAAGAAAGAGAAGCTTTGAGTGAGAGAGAGAAAGAGTAGCTGTGAGTGAGAGAGAGAGAGAGAGAGAGAAAGAGAAGCTGTATGAGAGAGAGAGAACGAAAGAAAGAGCTGTGTTTGGAGAGAGAGAAAGAGAAGCTGTGAGTGTGTGAGAGAGAGAAAGAGAAGCTGTGAGTGAGAGAAAGAGAGAGAGAAAGAGAAGTTGTGAGTGAGAGAGAGAGAGAAAGAGAAGCTATGAGTGAGAGAGAGAGAGAATGAGAAGCTGTGTGTGAGAGAGAGAGATAGAAGCTGTGAGTGAGTGAGAGAGAGAAAGAGAACCTGTGAGTGAGAGAGAGAGAGTAATTGAAGCTGTGAGTGAGAGAAAGAGTGAAAGAGAAGCTCCGAGAGAGTGAGAGAGAAAGAAAGAAAGAGAAGCTGTGAGTGAGAGAGAGAAAGAGAAGCTGTGTGTGTGTGAGAGAGAGAATGAGAAGCTGTGTGAGAGAGAGAGAGATAGAAGCTGTGAGTGAGTGAGCTTCTATCTCTCTCTCACTCACAGCTTCTCTTTCTTTCTCTCTCTCACTCACAGCTTCAATTTCTCTCTCTCTCAATCACTCACAGTTTCTCTTTCTCTCTCTCTCTCACTCACAGCTTCTCTTTCTTTTTCTCTCACTCACAGCTTCTCCTTCTCTCACACACACTCACAGCTTCTCTTTCTCTCTCTCACACACACAGCTTCTCTTTCTCTCTCTCTTTCTCACTCACAGCTTCTCTTTCTCTCTCTTTCACTCACAGCTTCTCTCTCTCTCTTTCTCTCACACTCACAGCTTCTCTTTCTCTCTCTCTCACTCACAGCTTCTCTCTCTCTCTGACTCTCAGCTTCTCTTTCTCTCTCTCACTCACAGCTTCTTTCTCTCTCTCTCACTCACAGATTCTCTCTCTCCTCTCTCTCTCACTCACAGCTTCTCATTCTCTCTCTCTAACTCACTCACAGCTTCTCTTTCTCTCTCTCTAACTCACAGCTTCACTTTCTCTCTCTCTCAATCACAGCTTCTCTTTCTCTCTCACACAGCTTCTCTTTCTCTCACTCACTCACAGCTTCTCTTTTTTTCTCTCTCACACTCACAGCTTCTCTTTCTCTCTCTCACTCACAACTTCTCTTTCTCTCTCTAACTCACAGCTTCTCTCTCTCTCACTCTCTCTCACACTCACAGCTTCTCTTTCTCTCACACTCACAGCTTTTCTTTCTCTCTCACACACACACTTACAGCTTGTCTCTCTCTCTCACACACACACAGCTTCTCTTTCTCTCTCTCACTCACAGCTTCTCTTTCTTTCTTTCTCTCTCACTCACTCGGAGCTTCTCTTTCTCTCTTTCTCTCACTCACAGCTTCAATTACTCTCTCTCTCTCACTCACAGGTTCTCTTTCTCTCTCTCACTCACTCACAGCTTCTATCTCTCTCACACACACACAGCTTCTCATTCTCTCTCTCTCTCACTCACAGCTTCTCATTCTCTCTCTCTCTCACTCACAGCTTCACTTTCTCTCTCTCTCTCACTCACAATTTCTCTTTCTCTCTCTCTTTCTCTCACTCACAGCTTCTCTTTCTCTCTCACACACACTCACAGCTTCTCTTTCTCTCTCTCCAAACACAGCTCTTTCTTTCGTTCTCTCTCTCTCTCTCATACAGCTTCTCTTTCTCTCTCTCACTCACTCACAGCTTCTCTCTCTCTCTCTCTCACTCACAGCTTCAATTTCTCTCTCTCTCAATCACTCACAGTTTCTCTTTCTCTCTCTCTCTCACTCACAGCTTCTCTTTCTTTTTTCTCACTCACAGCTTCTCCTTCTCTCTCACACACACTCACAGCTTCTCTTTCTCTCTCACACACACACAGCTTCTCTTTCTTTCTTTCTTTCTTTCTCTCTCTCTCATGCAGCTTCTCTTTCTCTCTCTCTCTCACTCGAAGCTTCTCTTTCTCTCTCTCACACACACTCACAGCTTCTCTTCCTCTCTCTCTCTCTCTCACTCACAGCTTCTCTTTCTCTCTCTCTCTCACTAACAGCTTCTCTCTCTCTCACTCACAGCATCTCTTTCTTTCTCTCTCACTCACAGCTTCTCTTTCTTTCTCTCTCACTCACTGAGAGCTTCTCTTTCTCTCTCTCTCACTCACAACTTCTCCTTCCCTCTCTCTCTCACTCACATCTTCTCTTTCTCTCACTCTCCCTCACTCACATCTTCTCCTTCTCTCTCCCTCTCACTCACAGCTTCTCTTTCTCTCTCTTTCAATCACAGCTTCTCTCTCTCACTCACAGCTTCTCTTTCTCTCTCTTTCACTCACAGCTTCTCTATCTCTCTCTCTCACTCACAGCTTCTCTTTCTCTCTCTATTTCTCTCACTCACAGCTTCTCTTTCTCAATCCCTCTCACACACTCACAGCTTCTCTCTCTCTCTCTCACTCTCTCTCTCACTCACAGCATTTCTCTCTCTCTCTCCCTCTCACTCACAGCTCCTCTTTCTCACTCTCTCACTCACAGCTTCTCTTTCTCTCTCTTTTCTCACTCACAGCTTCTCTTTCTCTCTCTTTCAACCACAGCTTCTCTCTCTCTCACTCACAGCATCTCCTTCTCTCTCTCTCACTCACAGCTTCTCTTTATCTCTCTCTCTCTCACTCACAGCTTCTCTTTCTCTCTCTCTTTCTCTCACTCACAGCTTCTCTTTCTCTCTCACACACACACTCACAGCTTCTCTCTCTCTCTCACTCTCTCTCACACTCACAGCATCTTTCTCTCTCACACACAGCTTCTCTTTCTGTCTCACACACACACTTACAGCTTCTCTTTCTCTCTCTCTCACTCACAGCTTCTCTTTCTTTCTTTCTCTCTCACTCACTCAGAGCTTCTCTTCCTCTCTCTCTCACTCACAGCTTCTCTTTCTCTCTCTCTCTCTTACTCACTCACATCTTCTCTCTCTCTCACTCACAACCTCTCCTTCCCTCTCTCTCTCACTCACATCTTCTCTTTCTCTCTCTCTCTCACTCACATCTTCTCTTTCTCTCTCCCTCTCACTCACAGCTTCTCTTTCTCTCTCACTCACAGCTTCCCTTTCTCTCTCTCACTCACAGCTTCTATTTCTCTCTCTCTTTCTCACTCACAGCTTCTCTTTCTCTCTCTTTCACTCACAGCTTCTCTCTCTCTCTTTCTCGCACACTCACAGCTTCTCTTTCTCTCTCTCTCACTCACAGCTTCTTTCTCTCTCTCTCACTCACAGATTCTCTTACTCACTCTCTCACTCACATCTTTTCTTTCTCTCTCTCTCCCTCACAGATTCTCTCTCTCCTCTCTCTCTCCCTCACAGCTTCTCATTCTCTCTCTCTAACTCACTCACAGCTTCTCTTTCTCTCTCTCTAACTCACAGCTTCTCTTTCTCTCTCTCTCAATCACAGCTTCTCTCTCTCTCTCTCTCTCACAGCTTCTCTTTCTCTCACTCACTCACAGCTTCTCTTTTTTTCTCTCTCTCACTCACAGCTTCTCTTTCTCTCTCTCACTCACAACTTCTCTTTCTCTCTCTCTCTCTAACTCACAGCTTCTCTCTCTCTCACTCTCTCTCACACTCACAGCTTTTCTTTCTCTCTCACACACACACTTACAGCTTGTCTCTCTCTCACACACACACACAGCTTCTCTTTCTCTCTCTCACTCACAGCTTCTCTTTCTCTCTTTCTCTCTCTCACTCACAGCTTCTCTTTCTCTCTTTCTCTCTCACTCACTCGGAGCTTCTCTTTCTCTCTTTCTCTCACTCACAGCTTCAATTACTCTCTCTCTCTCACTCACAGGTTCTCTTTCTCTCTCTCACTCACTCACAGCTTCTATCTCTCTCTCTCTCACACAGCTTCTCATTCTATCTCTCTCACTCACAGCTTCTCTTTCTCTCTCTCTCTCACTCACAACTTCTCTTTCTTTCTCTCTTTCTCTCACTCACAGCTTCTCTTTCTCTCTCACACACACTCACAGCTTCTCTTTCTCTCTCTCCAAACACAGCTCTTTCTTTCGTTCTCTCTCTCTCTCTCTCATACAGCTTCTCTTTCTCTCTCTCTCTCACTCACAGCTACTCTTTCTCTCACTCTCTCACTTAAAGCTTCTCTTTCTTTCTTTCTCTCTCTCCCTCACAGCTTCTTTTCCTCTCTCTCTCACTCACAGCTTCTCTTTCTCTCTCTCTCTCTCACTCACTCACAGCTTCTCTCTCTCACTCACTCACAACCTCTCCTTCCCTCTCTCTCTCACTCACATCTTATCTTTCTCTCTGTCTCTCACTCACATCTTCTCTTTCTCTCTCCCTCTCACTCACAGCTTCTCTTTCTCTCTCACTCACTCATAGCTTCTCTTTCTCTCTCTCTCACTCACAGCTTCAATTTCTCTCTCTCTCAATCACTCACAGTTTCTCTTTCTCTCTCTCTCTCACTCACAGCTTTCTTTTTTCTCACTCACAGCTTCTCCTTCTCTCTCACACACACTCACAGCTTCTCTTTCTCTCTCTCACACACACAGCTTCTCTTTCTTTCTTTCTTTCTTTCTCTCTCTCTCTCATGCAGCTTCTCTTTCTCTCTCTCACTCACTCGAAGCTTCTCTTTCTCTCTCTCACACACACAGCTTCTCTTTCTTTCTTTCTTTCTTCTCTCACTCTCTCTCATGCAGCTTCTCTTTCTCTCTCTCTCTCAATCACAGCTAATCTTTCTCTCACTCTCTCACTCAAAGCTTCTTTTTCTCTCTCTCTCTCACTCACAGCTTCCTTTCCACTCTCTCTCTCTCTCACTCACAGCTTCTCTCTCTCTCTCTCTCTCTAAATCACAGCTTCAATCTCTCTCAGTCACAGCGTCTCTTTCTTTCTTTCTCTCTCTCACTCACAGCTTCTCTTTCTTTCTCTCTCACTCACTCCGAGCTTCTCTTTCTTTTTTTCTCTCTCACTCACTCCGAGCTTCTCTTTCTCTCTCACTCTCACTCACAGCTTCAATTTCTCTCTCTCTCTAACTCACAGCTTCTCTCTCTCTCTCTCTCACAGCTTCTCTTTCTCTCGCTCTTTCTCTCAGTCACACACTCACAGCTTCTCTTTCTCTCACACACACACTCACAGCTTCTCTTTCTCTCTCACACACACACAGCTCTTTCTTTCATTCTCTCTCTCTCTCTCATACAGCTTCTTTTTCTCTCTCTCTCTCACTCACAGCTACTCTTTCTCTCACTCTCTCACTCAAATCTTCTCTTTCTCTCTCTCACACACACACAGCTTCTCTTTCTCTCTCTCACTCACAGCTTCTCTTTCTTTCTTTCTCTCTCACTCACTCGGAGCTTCTCTTTCCCTCTTTCTCTCACTCACAGGTTCAATTACTCTCTCTCTCTCACTCACAGGTTCTCTTTCTCTCTCTAACTCACTCACAGCTTCTCTCTCTCTCCCTCTCTCTCACAGCTTCTCATTCTCTCACTCTCTCACTCATAGCTTCTCTTTCTCTCTCTCACTCACTCACAACTTCTCTTTCTCTCTCTCTTTCTCTCACTCACAGTTTTCTTTCTCTCACACACACACTCACAGCTTCTCTTTCTCTCTCTCCAAACACAGCTCTTTCTTTCGTTCTCTCTCTCTCTCATACAGCTTCTCTTTCTCTCTCTCTCTTACTCACAGCTACTCTTTCTCTCACTCTCTCACTCAAAGCTTCTCTTTCTTTCTTTCTCTCTCTCACTCACAGCTTCTCTTCCTCTCTCTCTCACTCACAGCTTCTCTTTCTCTCTCTCTCTCTCACTCACTCACAGCTTCTCTCTCTCTCTCACTCACAACCTCTCCTTCCCTCTCTCTCTCACTCACATCTTCTCTTTCTCTCTGTCTCTCACTCACAGCTTCTCTTTCTCTCTCACTCACTCACAGCTTCTCTTTCTCTCTCTCTCTCACTCACAGCTACTCTTTCTCTCACTCTCTCACTCAAAGCTTCTCTTTCTTTCTTTCTTTCTCTCACTCACAGCTTCTCTTCCTCTCTCTCTCACTCACAGCTTCTCTTTCTCTCTCTCTCTCTCACTCACTCACAGCTTCTCTCTCTCACTCACTCACAACCTCTCCTTCCCTCTCTCTCTCACTCACATCTTCTCTTTCTCTCTGTCTCTCACTCACATCTTCTCTTTCTCTCTCCCTCTCACTCACAGCTTCTCTTTCTCTCTCACTCACTCACAGCTTCTCTTTCTCTCTCTCTCTCACTCACAGCTTCAATTTCTCTCTCTCTTAATCACTCACAGTTTCTCTTTCTCTCTCTCTCTCACTCACAGCTTCTCTTTCTTTTTCTCTCACTCACAGATTCTCCTTCTCTCACACACACACAGCTTCTCTTTCTCTCTCACACACACACAGCTTCTCTTTCTTTCTTTCTTTCTTTCTCTCTCTCTCTCATGCAGCTTCTCTTTCTCTCTCTATCACTCGAAGCTTCTCTTTCTCTCTCTCACACACACTCACAGCTTCTCTTCCTCTCTCTCTCTCTCTCACTCACAGCTTCTCTTTCTCTCTCACTCACTCACAGCTTCTCTTTCTCTCTCTCACTCACTCACAGCTTCTCTTTCTCTCTCTCTCACTCACAGCTTCAATTTCTCTCTCTCTCAATCACTCACAGTTTCTCTTTCTCTCTCTCTCTCACTCACAGCTTCTCTTTCTTTTTTCTCACTCACAGCTTCTCCTTCTCTCTCTCACACACACAGCTTCTCTTTCTTTCTTTCTTTCATTCTTTCTTTCTTTCTCTCTCTCTCATGCAGCTTCTCTTTCTCTCTCTCTCTCACTCGAAGCTTCTCTTTCTCTCTCTCTCACACACTCACAGCTTCTCTTCCTCTCTCTCTCTCTCACTCACAGCTTCTCTTTCTCTCTCTCTCTCACCAACAGCTTCTCTCTCTCTCACTCACAGCATCTCTTTCTTTCTCTCTCTCTCACTCAAGCTTCTCTTTCTTTCTCTCTCACTCACTGAGAGCTTCTCTTTCTCTCTCTCTCTCACTCACAGCTTCTCTTTCTCTCTCACACACTCACAGCTTCTCTTTCTCTCTCTCACACACACAGCTCTTTCTTTCATTCTCTCTCAGCTTCTCTCTCTCTCTCTCACACACAGCTCTTTCTTTCATTCTCTCTCTCACACAGCTTTTCTTTCTCTCTCACACACACTCACAGCTTATCTTTCTCTCTCTCACACACACACAGCTTCTCTTTCTTTCTTTCTTTCTTTCTTTCTCTCACTCTCTCTCATGCAGCTTCTCTTTCTCTCTCTCTCTCAATCACAGCTACTCTTTCTCTCACTCTCTCACTCAAAGCTTCTTTTTCTCTCTCTATCTCTCACTCACAGCTTCCTTTCCACTCTCTCTCTCTCTCTCACTCACAGCTTCTCTTTCTTTCTCTCTCACTCACTCCGAGCTTCTCTTTCTTTTTTTCTCTCTCACTCACTCCGAGCTTCTCTTTCTCTCTCTCTCTCACTCACAGCTTCAATTTCTCTCTCTCTCTCTCACTCACAGCTTCTCTCTCTCTCTCACACACAGCTTCTCTTTCTCTCACTCTTTCTCTCACTCACACATTCACAGCTTCTCTTTCTCTCACACACACACTCACAGCTTCTCTTTCTCTCTCACACACACAGCTCTTTCTTTCATTCTCTCTCTCTGTCATACAGCTTCTTTTTCTCTCCCTCTCTCACTCACAGCTACTCTTTCTCTCACTCTCTCACTCAAATCTTCTCTTTCTCTCTCTCACATACACACAGCTTCTCTTTCTCTCTCTCACTCACAGCTTCTCTTTCTTTCTTTCTCTCTCACTCACTCGGAGCTTCTCTTTCCCTCTTTCTCTCACTCACAGCTTCAATTACTCTCTCTCTCTCACTCACAGGTTCTCTTTCTCTCTCTCACTCACTCACAGCTTCTATCTCTCTCTCTCTCTCTCACAGCTTCTCATTCTCTCTCTCTCTCACTCACAGCTACTCTTTCTCTCACTCTCTCACTCAAAGCTTCTCTTTCTTTCTTTCTCTCTCTCACTCACAGCTTCTCTTCCTCTCTCTCTCACTCACAGCTTCTCTTTCTCTCTCTCTCTCTCTCACTCACAGCTTCTCTCTCTCTCTCACTCACAACCTCTCCTTCCCTCTCTCTCTCACTCACATCTTCTCTTTCTCTCTGTCTCTCACTCACAGCTTCTCTTTCTCTCTCACTCACTCACAGCTTCTCTTTCTCTCTCTCTCTCACTCACAGCTACTCTTTCTCTCACTCTCTCACTCAAAGCTTCTCTTTCTTTCTTTCTTTCTCTCACTCACAGCTTCTCTTCCTCTCTCTCTCACTCACAGCTTCTCTTTCTCTCTCTCTCTCTCACTCACTCACAGCTTCTCTCTCTCTCTCACTCACAACCTCTCCTTCCCTCTCTCTCTCACTCACATCTTCTCTTTCTCTCTCCCTCTCACTCACAGCTTCTCTTTTTCTCTCACTCACTCACAGCTTCTCTTTCTCTCTCTCTCTCACTCACAGCTTCAATTTCTCTCTCTCTTAATCACTCACAGTTTCTCTTTCTCTCTCTCTCTCACTCACAGCTTCTCTTTCTTTTTCTCTCACTCACAGATTCTCCTTCTCTCACACACACTCACAGCTTCTCTTTCTCTCTCACACACACACAGCTTCTCTTTCTTTCTTTCTTTCTTTCTCTCTCTCTCTCATGCAGCTTCTCTTTCTCTCTCTATCACTCGAAGCTTCTCTTTCTCTCTCTCTCACACACTCACAGCTTCTCTTCCTCTCTCTCTCTCTCTCACTCACAGCTTTTCTTTCTCTCTCACTCACTCACAGCTTCCCTTTCTCTCTCTCTCTCACTCACAGCTTCTCTTTCTCTCTCTCTTTCTCACTCACAGCTTCTCTTTCTCTCTCTTTCACTCACAGCTTCTCTCTCTCTCTTTCTCTCACACTCACAGCTTCTCTTTCTCTCTCTCTCACTCACAGCTTCTCTCTCTCTGACTCTCAGCTTCTCTTTCTCTCTCTCACTCACAGCTTCTTTCTCTCTCTCTCACTCACAGATTCTCTTACTCACTCTCTCACTCACATCTTTTCTTTCTCTCTCTCTCCCTCACTGATTCGCTCTCTCCTCTCTCTCTCCCTCACAGCTTCTCATTCTCTCTCTCTCTCACAGCTTCTCTTTCTCTCACTCACTCACAGCTTCTCTTTTTTTCTCTCTCTCACTCACAGCTTCTCTTTCTCTCTCTCACTCACAACTTCTCTTTCTCTCTATCTCTCTAACTCACAGCTTCTCTCTCTCTCACTCTCTCTCACACTCACAGCTTCTCTTTCTCTCTCTCACTCACAGCTTCTCTTTCTTTCTTTCTCTCTCACTCACTCGGAGCTTCTCTTTCTCTCTTTCTCTCACTCACAGCTTCAATTACTCTCTCTCTCTCACTCACAGGTTCTCTTTCTCTCTCTCACTCACTCACAGCTTCTATCTCTCTCTCTCACTCACAGCTTCTCTTTCTCTCTCTCTCTCACTCACAATTTCTCTTTCTCTCTCTCTTTCTCTCACTCACAGATTCTCTTTCTCTCTCACACACACTTACAGCTTCTCTTTCTCTCTCTCCAAACACAGCTCTTTCTTTCGTTCTCTCTCTCTCTCTCATACAGCTTCTCTTTCTCTCTCTCACTCACTCACAGCTTCTCTTTCTCTCTCTCTCACTCACAGCTTCAATTTCTCTCTCTCTCAATCACTCACAGTTTCTCTCTCTCTCTCTCTCTCACTCACAGCTTCTCTTTCTTTTTTCTCACTCACAGCTTCTCCTTCTCTCTCACACACACTCACAGCTTCTCTTTCTCTCTCACACACACACAGCTTCTCTTTCTTTCTTTCTTTCATTCTTTCTTTCTTTCTCTCTCTCTCATGCAGCTTCTCTTTCTCTCTCTCTCTCACTCGAAGCTTCTCTTTCTCTCTCTCTCACACACTCACAGCTTCTCTTCCTCTCTCTCTCTCTCACTCACAGCTTCTCTTTCTCTCTCTCTCTCACCAACAGCTTCTCTCTCTCTCACTCACAGCATCTCTTTCTTTCTCTCTCTCTCACTCACAGCTTCTCTTTCTTTCTCTCTCACTCACTGAGAGCTTCTCTTTCTCTCTCTCTCTCACTCACAGCTTCTCTTTCTCTCTCACACACTCACAGCTTCTCTTTCTCTCTCACACACACACAGCTCTTTCTTTCATTCTCTCTCAGCTTCTCTTTCTCTCTCTCTCACACACAGCTCTTTCTTTCATTCTCTCTCTCTCACAGCTTCTCTTTCTCTCTCACACACACTCACAGCTTATCTTTCTCTCTCTCACACACACACAGCTTCTCTTTCTTTCTTTCTTTCTTTCTCTCACTCTCTCTCATGCAGCTTCTCTTTCTCTCTCTCTCTCAATCACAGCTACTCTTTCTCTCACTCTCTCACTCAAAGCTTCTTTTTCTCTCTCTATCTCTCACTCACAGCTTCCTTTCCACTCTCTCTCTTTCTCACTCACAGCTTCTCTTTCTTTCTCTCTCACTCACTCCGAGCTTCTCTTTCTTTTTTTCTCTCTCACTCACTCCGAGCTTCTCTTTCTCTCTCTCTCTCACTCACAGATTCAATTTCTCTCTCTCTCTCTCACTCACAGCTTCTCTCTCTCTCTCTCTCTCACAGCTTCTCTTTCTCTCACTCTTTCTCTCACTCACACATTCACAGCTTCTCTTTCTCTCACACACACACTCACAGCTTCTCTTTCTCTCTCACACACACAGCTCTTTCTTTCATTCTCTCTCTCTCTGTCATACAGCTTCTTTTTCTCTCCCTCTCTCACTCACAGCTACTCTTTCTCTCACTCTCTCACTCAAATCTTCTCTTTCTCTCTCTCACATACACACAGCTTCTCTTTCTCTCTCTCACTCACAGCTTCTCTTTCTTTCTTTCTCTCTCACTCACTCGGAGCTTCTCTTTCCCTCTTTCTCTCACTCACAGCTTCAATTACTCTCTCTCTCTCACTCACAGGTTCTCTTTCTCTCTCACTCACTCACAGCTTCTATATCTCTCTCTCTCTCTCACAGCTTCTCATTCTCTCTCTCTCTCACTCACAGCTACTCTTTCTCTCACTCTCTCACTCAAAGCTTCTCTTTCTTTCTTTCTCTCTCTCACTCACAGCTTCTCTTCCTCTCTCTCTCACTCACAGCTTCTCTTTCTCTCTCTCTCTCACTCACTCACAGCTTCTCTCTCTCTCTCACTCACAACCTCTCCTTCCCTCTCTCTCTCACATCTTCTCTTTCTCTCTGTCTCTCACTCACATCTTCTCTTTCTCTCTCCCTCTCACTCACAGCTTCTCTTTCTCTCTCACTCACTCACAGCTTCTCTTTCTCTCTCTCTCACTCACAGCTTCAATTTCTCTCTCTCTCAATCACTCACAGTTTCTCTTTCTCTCTCTCTCTCACTCACAGCATCTCTTTCTTTTTCTCTCACTCACAGCTTCTCTCTCTCTCTCTCACACTCACACCTTCTCTTCCTCTCTCTCTCTCTCACTCACAGCTTCTCTCTCACTCACTCACAGCTTCTCTTTCTCTCTCTCTCTCACTCACAGCTTCTCTTTCTCTCTCTCTTTCTCACTCACAGCTTCTCTTTCTCTCTCTTTCACTCACAGCTTCTCTCTCTCTTTCTCTCACACTCACATCTTCTCTTTCTCTCTCTCTCACTCACAGCTTCTCTCTCTCTCTGACTCTCAGCTTCTCTTTCTCTCTCTCACTCACAGCTTCTTTCTCTCTCTCTCACTCACAGATTCTCTTACTCACTCTCTCACTCACATCTTTTCTTTCTCTCTCTCTCCCTCACAGATTCTCTCTCTCCTCTCTCTCTCCCTCACAGCTTCTCATTCTCTCTCTCTAACTCACTCACAGCTTCTCTTTCTCTCTCTCTAACTCACAGCTTCACTTTCTCTCTCTCTCAATCACAGCTTCTCTTTCTCTCTCTCTCTCACAGCTTCTCTTTCTCTCACTCACTCACAGCTTCTCTTTTTTTCTCTCTCTCACTCACAGCTTCTCTTTCTCTCTCTCACTCACAACTTCTCTTTCTCTCTCTCTCTCTAACTCACAGCTTCTCTCTCTCTCACTCTCTCTCACACTCACAGCTTCTCTTTCTCTCACACTCACAGCTTTTCTTTCTCTCTCACACACACACTTACAGCTTGTCTCTCTCTCACACACACACACAGCTTCTCTTTCTCTCTCACTCACAGCTTCTCTTTCTTTCTTTCTCTCTCACTCACTCGGAGCTTCTCTTTCTCTCTTTCTCTCACTCACAGCTTCAATTACTCTCTCTCTCTCACTCACAGGTTCTCTTTCTCTCTCTCACTCACTCACAGCTTCTTTCTCTCTCTCTCACACAGCTTCTCATTCTCTCTCTCTCTCACTCACAGCTTCTCATTCTCTCTCTCTCTCACTCACAGCTTCTCTTTCTCTCTCACAATTTCTCTTTCTCTGTCTCTTTCTCTCACTCACAGCTTCTCTTTCTCTCTCACACACACTCACAGCTTCTCTTTCTCTCTCTCCAAACACAGCTCTTTCTTTCGTTCTCTCTCTCTCTCTCTCATACAGCTTCTCTCTCTCTCTCTCACTCACTCACAGCTTCTCTTTCTCTCTCTCTCACTCACAGCTTCAATTTCTCTCTCTCTCAATCACTCACAGTTTCTCTTTCTCTCTCTCTCTCACTCACAGCTTCTCTTTCTTTTTTCTCACTCACAGCTTCTCCTTCTCTCTCACACACACACTCACAGCTTCTCTTTCTCTCTCACACACACACAGCTTC
Source organism: Bradypodion ventrale (assembly GCA_035047345.1). Lineage (NCBI taxonomy): Eukaryota > Metazoa > Chordata > Lepidosauria > Squamata > Chamaeleonidae > Bradypodion > Bradypodion ventrale. The sequence continues at coordinate 112,732,663 of JAWDJE010000005.1, read as the reverse complement.
TCTTTCTTTCTTTCTTTCTTTCTTTCTTTCTTTCTCTCTCTCTCTTATGCAGCTTCTCTTTCTCTCTCTCTCTCTCACTCGAAGCTTCTCTCTCTCTCTCACACACACACTCACAGCTTCTCTTCCTCTCTCTCTCTCTCACTCACAGCTTCTCTTTCTCTCACTCTCTCACTAACAGCTTCTCTCTCTCTCACTCACAGCATCTCTTTCTTTCTCTCTCTCTCACTCACAGCTTCTCTTTCTTTCTCTCTCACTCACTGAGAGCTTCTCTTTCTCTCTCTCTCTCACTCACAGCTTCTCTTTCTCTCTCACACACACTCACAGCTTCTCTTTCTCTCTCACACACACACAGCTCTTTCTTTCATTCTCTCTCAGCTTCTCTTTCTCTCTCTCTCACACACAGCTCTTTCTTTCATTCTCTCTCTCTCACAGCTTCTCTTTCTCTCTCACACACACTCACAGCTTATCTTTCTCTCTCTCACACACACAGCTTCTCTTTCTTTCTTTCTTTCTTTCTTTCTTTCTCTCACTCTCTCTCATGCAGCTTCTCTTTCTCTCTCTCTCTCAATCACAGCTACTCTTTCTCTCACTCTCTCACTCAAAGCTTCTTTTTCTCTCTCTCTCTCTCACTCACAGCTTCCTTTCCACCCTCTCTCTCTCACTCACAGCTTCTCTTTCTCTCTCTCTCTCTAACTCACAGCTTCAATCTCTCTCACTCACAGCGTCTCTTTCTTTCTTTCTCTCACTCACAGCTTCTCTTTCTTTCTCTCTCACTCACTCAGAGCTTCTCTTTCTTTTTTTCTCTCTCACTCACTCCGAGCTTCTCTTTCTCTCTCTCTCTCACTCACAGCTTCAATTTCTCTCTCTCTCTCACTCACAGCTTCTCTCTCTCTCTCTCTCACAGCTTCACTTTCTCTCGCTCTTTCTCTCACTCACACACTCACAGCTTCTCTTTCTCTCACACTCACACTCACAGCTTCTCTTTCTCTCTCTCACACACACAGCTCTTTCTTTCATTCTCTCTCTCTCTGTCATACAGCTTCTTTTTCTCTCTCTCTCACTCACAGCTACTCTTTCTCTCACTCTCTCACTCAAATCTTCTCTTTCTCTCTCTCACACACACACAGCTTCTCTTTCTCTCTCTCACTCACAGCTTCTCTTTCTTTCTTTCTCTCTCACTCACTCGGAGCTTCTCTTTCCCTCTTTGTCTCACTCACAGCTTCAATTACTCTCTCTCTCTCAGTCACAGGTTCTCTTTCTCTCTCTCACTCACTCACAGCTTCTATCTCTCTCTCTCACACAGCTTCTCATTCTCTCTCTCTCTCACTCATAGCTTCTCTTTCTCTCTCTCTCTCACTTCAAAACTTCTCTTTCTCTCTCTCTTTCTCTCACTCACAGTTTTCTTTCTCTCTCACACACACTCACAGCTTCTCTTTCTCTCTCTCCAAACACAGCTCTTTCTTTCGTTCTCTCTCTCTCTCTGATAAAGCTTCTCTTTCTCTCTCTCTCTCACTCACAGCTACTCTTTCTCTCACTCTCTCACTCAAAGCTTCTCTTTCTTTCTTTCTCTCTCTCACACAGCTTCTCTTCCTCTCTCTCTCACTCACAGCTTCTCTTTCTCTCTCTCTCTTTCACTCACTCACAGCTTCTCTCTCTCTCTCACTCACAACCTCTCCTTCCCTCTCTCTCTCACTCACATCTTCTCTTTCTCTCTGTCTCTCACTCACATCTTCTCTTTCTCTCTCCCTCTCACTCACAGCTTCTCTTTCTCTCTCACTCACTCACAGCTTCTCTTTCTCTCTCTCTCTCACTCACAGCTTCAATTTCTCTCTCTCTCAATCACTCACAGTTTCTCTTTCTCTCTCTCTCACTCACAGCTTCTCTTTCTTTTTCTCTCACTCACAGCTTCTCCTTCTCTCACACACACTCACAGCTTCTCTTTCTCTCTCTCACACACACAGCTTCTCTTTCTTTCTTTCTTTCTTTCTCTCTCTCTCTCATGCAGCTTCTCTTTCTCTCTCTATCACTCGAAGCTTCTCTTTCTCTCTTACTCACGCACAGCTTCCCTTTCTTTCTTTCTCTATCACTCACTCGGAGCTTCTCTTTCTCTCTTTCTCTCACTCACAGCTTCAATTACTCTCTCTCACACACTCACAGCTTCTCTTCCTCTCTCTCTCTCTCACTCACAGCTTCTCTTTCTCTCTTACTCACTCACAGCTTCCCTTTCTTTCTTTCTCTATCACTCACTCGGAGCTTCTCTTTCTCTCTTTCTCTCACTCACAGCTTCAATTACTCTCTCTCTCTCACTCACAGGTTCTCTATCTCTCTCTCACTCACTCACAGCTTCTATCTCTCTCTCTCTCTCACACAGCTTCTCATTCTCTCTCTCTCACACTCACAGCTTCTCTTTCTCTCTCTCTCTCACTCACAATTTCTCTTTCTCTCTCTCTTTCTCTCACTCAGCTTCTCTTTCTCTCTCACACACACTCACAGCTTCTCTTTCTCTCTCACACAGACTCACAGCTTCTCTTTCTCTCTGTCCAAACACAGCTCTTTCTTTCGTTCTCTCTCTCTCTCTCTCTCATACAGCTTCTCTTTCTCTCTCTCTCTCACTCACAGCTACTCTTTCTCTCACTCTCTCACTCAAAGCTTCTCTTTCTTTCTTTCTCTCTCTCTCACTCACAGCTTCTCTTCCTCTCTCTCTCACTCACAGCTTCTCTTTCTCTCTCTCTCTCTCACTCACTCACAGCTTCTCTCTCTCTCTCTCACTCACATCCTCTCCTTCCCTCTCTCTCTCACTCACATCTTCTCTTTCTCTCTGTCTCTCACTCACATCTTCTCTTTCTCTCTCCCTCTCACTCCCAGCTTCTCTTTCTCTCTCACTCACTCACAGCTTCTCTTTCTCTCTCTCTCACTCACAGCTTCAATTTCTCTCTCTCTCAATCACTCACAGTTTCTCTTTCTCTCTCTCTCTCACTCACAGCTTCTCTTTCTTTTTTCTCACTCACAGCTTCTCCTTCTCTCTCACACACACTCACAGCTTCTCTTTCTCTCTCTCACACACAAGCTTCTCTTTCTTTCTTTCTTTCTTTCTCTCTCTCTCTCATGCAGCTTCTCTTTCTCTCTCTCTCTCACTCGAAGCTTCTCTTTCTCTCTCTCTCACACACTCACAGCTTCTCTTCCTCTCTCTCTCTCACTCACAGCTTCTCTTTCTCTCTCTCTCTCACTAACAGCTTCTCTCTCTCTCACTCACAGCATCTCTTTCTTTCTCTCTCTCTCACTCACAGCTTCTCTTTCTTTCTCTCTCACTCACTGAGAGCTTCTCTTTCTCTCTCTCTCTCACTCACAGCTTCTCTTTCTCTCTCACACACACTCACAGCTTCTCTTTCTCTCTCTCACACACACAGCTCTTTCTTTCATTCTCTCTCAGCTTCTCTTTCTCTCTCTCACACACACAGCTCTTTCTTTCATTCTCTCTCTCTCACAGCTTCTCTTTCTCTCTCACACACACTCACAGCTTATCTTTCTCTCTCTCACACACACAGCTTCTCTGTCTTTCTTTCTTTCTTTCTTTCTCTCACTCTCTCTCATGCAGCTTCTCTTTCTCTCTCTCTCAATCACAGCTACTCTTTCTCTCACTCTCTCACTCAAAGCTTCTTTTTCTCTCTCTCTCTCTCACTCACAGCTTCCTTTCCACTCTCTCTCTCTCTCACTCACAGCTTCTCTTTCTCTCTCTCTCTCTAACTCACAGCTTCAATCTCTCTCACTCACAGCGTCTCTTTCTTTCTTTCTCTCTCTCACTCACAGTGAGAGAGTGAGTAAGAGAATCTGTGAGTGAGAGAGAGAGAAAGAAGCTGTGAGTGAGAGAGAGAAAGAGAAGCTGAGAGTCAGAGAGAGAGAGAGAAGCTGTGAGTGAGAGAGATAGAAAGAGAAGCTGTGAGTGAGTGAGAGAGAAAGAGAAGCTGTGAGTGAGAGGGAGAGAGAAAGAGAAGATGTGAGTGAGAGACAGAGAGAAAGATAAGATGTGAGTGAGAGAGAGAGGGAAGGAGAGTTTGTGAGTGAGAGGGAGAGAGAGAAGCTGTGAGTGAGTGAGAGAGAGAGAGAGAAAGAGAAGCTGTGAGTGAGAGAGAGAGGATGAGAAGCTGTGAGTGAGAGAGAAAGAAAGAAAGAGAAGCTTTGAGTGAGAGAGTGAGAGAAAGAGTAGCTGTGAGTGAGAGAGAGAGAGAAAGAGAAGCTGTATGAGAGAGAGAGAGAGAGAACGAAAGAAAGAGCTGTGTTTGGAGAGAGAGAAAGAGAAGCTGTGAGTGTGTGTGAGAGAGAAAGAGAAGCTGTGAGTGAGAGAAAGAGAGAAAGAAAGAGAAGTTGTGAGTGAGAGAGAGAGAGAAAGAGAAGCTGTGAGTGAGAGAGAGAGAGAATGAGAAGCTGTGTGAGAGAGAGAGAGATAGAAGCTGTGAGTGAGTGAGTGAGAGTAATTGAAGCTGTGAGTGAGAGAAAGAGAGAAAGAGAAGCTCCGAGTGAGTGAGAGAGAAAGAGAGAAAGAGAAGCTGTGAGTGAGAGAGAGAAAGAAAGAGAAGCTGTGTGTGTGTGAGAGAGACAAGCTGTAAGTGTGTGTGAGAGAGAGAAAGAAAAGCTGTGAGTGTGAGAGAAAGAGAAGCTGTGAGTGTGAGAGAGAGTGAGAGAGAGAGAAGCTGTGAGTTAGAGAGAGAGAGAGAAAGAGAAGTTGTGAGTGAGAGAGAGAAAGAGAAGCTGTGAGTGAGAGAGAGAAAAAAAGAGAAGCTGTGAGTGAGTGAGAGAAAGAGAAGCTGTGAGAGAGAGAGAGAAAGAGAAGCTGTGATTGAGAGAGAGAGAAAGAGAAGCTGTGAGTTAGAGAGAGAGAAAGAGAAGCTGTGAGTGAGTTAGAGAGAGAGAATGAGAAGTTGTGAGGGAGAGAGAGAGGAGAGAGAGAATCTGTGAGGGAGAGAGAGAGAAAGAAAAGATGTGAGTGAGAGAGTGAGTAAGAGAATCTGTGAGTGAGAGAGAGAGAAAGAAGCTGTGTGTGAGAGAGAGAAAGAGAAGCTGAGAGTCAGAGAGAGAGAGAAAAGCTGTGAGTGAGAGAGAGAGAAAGAGAAGCTGTGAGAGAAAGAGAGAGAGAGAAGCTGTGAGTGAAAGAGAGAGAAAGAGAAGCTGTGAGTGACAAAGAGAGAGAGAAAGAGAAGCTGTGAGTTAGAGAGAGAGAGAGAAAGGGAAGCTGTGAGTGAGTGAGAGAGAAAGAGAAGGTGTGAGTGAGAGGGAGAGAGAAAGAGAAGATGTGAGTGAGAGAGAGAGAGAAAGAGAAGATGTGAGTGAGAGAGAGAGGGAAGGAGAGGTTGTGAGTGAGAGAGAGAGAGAAGATGTGAGTGAGTAAGAGAGAGAGAGAGATTGAAGCTGTGAGTGAGAGAGAGAGGAAGAGAAGCTCTGAGTGAGTGAGAGAGAAAGAAAGAAAGAGAAGCTGTGAGTGAGAGAGAGAGAAAGAGAAGCTGTAAGTGTGTGTGTGTGAGAGAAAGAGAAGCTGTGTGTGAGAGAGAAAGATGCTGTGAGTGTGAGAGAGAGTGTGAGAGAGAGAGAAGCTGTGAGTGTGTGTGTGTGAGAGAAAGAGAAGCTGTGAGTGAGAGAAAGAGAGAGAGAAGGAGATGCTGTGAGTGAGAGAGAGAGAGAAGCTGTGGTTGAAAGAGAGAGAAAGAGAAGCTGTGAGTGATAAAAGAGAGAGAAAGAGAAGCTGTGAGTGAGAGAGTGAGAAAGAGGAGCTGTGAGTGAGAGGGAGAGAGAGAAAGAAATGCTGTGAGTGAGAGAGAGAGTGAGAGAGAGAGAGAGAAGCTGTGAGTGTGTGAGGGAGAGAGAAAGAGAAGCTGTGAGTGAGAGAAATAGAGAGAGAAAGAGAAGCTGTGAGTGAGAGAGAGAGATAAAGAGAAGCTGTGAGTGAAAGAGAGAGAAAGAGAAGCTGTGAGTGAGAGAGAGAAGCTGTGATTGAAAGAGAGAGAAAGAGAAGCTGTGAGTGAGAAAAGAGAGAGAAAGTGAAGCTGTGAGTGAGTGAGAGAGAAAGAGAAGCTGTGAGTGAGAGGGAGAGAGAAGGAGAAGATGTGAGTGAGGGAGAGTGAGAGAAAGAGAAGATGTGAGTGAGAGAGAGAGGGAAGGAGAAGTTGTGAGTGAGAGAGAGAGAATCTCTGAGTGAGTGGGAGAGAGAGAGAGAAAGAGAACGAGTGAGTGAGAGTGAGAGGAAGAGAAGCTGTGAGTGAGAGAGAGAGAAAGAAAGAGAAGCTTTGAGTGAGAGAGTGAGAGAAAGAGTAGCTGTGAGTGAGAGAGAGAGAGAAAGAGAAGCTGTATGAGAGAGAGAGAGAATGAAAGAAAGAGCTGTGTGTGTGTGAGAGAGAAAGAGAAGCCGTGCGTGAGAGAGAGAGAAAGAGAAGCTGTGAGTGAGAGAGAGAGAGAAAGAGAATCTGTGAGTGTGAGAGAAAGTGAGAGAAAGAGAAGCTGTGAGTCTGAGACACAGTGAGAGAAAGAGATGCTGTGAGTGTGTGTGAGAGAGAAAGAGTAGCTGTGAGTAAGACAGAGAGAGAGAAAGGGAAGCTGTGAGTGAGAGAGAGAGAGAGAGAGAAGCTGTGAGAGTGAGAGAAAGTGAGAGAAAGAGAAGCTGGGAGTGTGTGTGAGAGAGAAAGAGAAGCTGTGAATGAGAGAGAGAGAGAGAAAGCGAAGCTGTGAGTGAGAGAGAGTGAGAAGCTTTGAGTGAGAGAGTGAAAGAGTAGCTGAGAGTGAGAGAGAGAGAGAAAAAGAAGCTGTATGAGAGAGAGAGATAACGAAAGAAAGAGCTGTGTGTGTGAGAGAGAGAATGAGAAGCTGTGAGTGTGTGTGAGAGAGAAAGAGAAGCTGTGAGTGTGTGAGAAAGAGAAAGAGAAGCTGGGGTGAGAGAAAGAGCGAGAGAAAGAGAAGCTGTGAGCGAGAGAGAGAGAGAGAAAGAGAAGCTGTGAGTGAGAGAGAGAGAAAGAGACCCTGTGAGTGAGAGAGAGAGCGAAATTGAAGCTGTGAGAGTGAGAGAGAAAGAAAGAGAAGCTGTGAGTGAGTGAGAGAGAAAGAGAAGCTGTGAGTGAGAGGGAGAGAGAAAGAGAAGATGTGAGTGAGAGACAGAGAGAAAGATAAGATGTGAGTGAGAGAGAGAGGGAAGGAGAGTTTGTGAGTGAGAGGGAGAGAGAGAAGCTGTGAGTGAGTGAGAGAGAGAGAGAGAGAGAAAGAGAAGCTGTGAGTGAGAGAGAGAGGATGAGAAGCTGTGAGTGAGAGAGAAAGAAAGAAAGAGAAGCTTTGAGTGAGAGAGTGAGAGAAAGAGTAGCTGTGAGTGAGAGAGAGAGAGAAAGAGAAGCTGTATGAGAGAGAGAGAGAGAGAACGAAAGAAAGAGCTGTGTTTGGAGAGAGAGAAAGAGAAGCTGTGAGTGTGTGTGAGAGAGAAAGAGAAGCTGTGAGTGAGAGAAAGAGAGAAAGAAAGAGAAGTTGTGAGTGAGAGAGAGAGAGAAAGAGAAGCTGTGAGTGAGAGAGAGAGAGAATGAGAAGCTGTGTGAGAGAGAGAGAGATAGAAGCTGTGAGTGAGTGAGTGAGAGTAATTGAAGCTGTGAGTGAGAGAAAGAGAGAAAGAGAAGCTCCGAGTGAGTGAGAGAGAAAGAGAGAAAGAGAAGCTGTGAGTGAGAGAGAGAAAGAAAGAGAAGCTGTGTGTGTGTGAGAGAGACAAGCTGTAAGTGTGTGTGAGAGAGAGAAAGAAAAGCTGTGAGTGTGAGAGAAAGAGAAGCTGTGAGTGTGAGAGAGAGTGAGAGAGAGAGAAGCTGTGAGTTAGAGAGAGAGAGAGAAAGAGAAGTTGTGAGTGAGAGAGAGAAAGAGAAGCTGTGAGTGAGAGAGAGAAAAAAAGAGAAGCTGTGAGTGAGTGAGAGAAAGAGAAGCTGTGAGAGAGAGAGAGAAAGAGAAGCTGTGATTGAGAGAGAGAGAAAGAGAAGCTGTGAGTTAGAGAGAGAGAAAGAGAAGCTGTGAGTGAGTTAGAGAGAGAGAATGAGAAGTTGTGAGGGAGAGAGAGAGGAGAGAGAGAATCTGTGAGGGAGAGAGAGAGAAAGAAAAGATGTGAGTGAGAGAGTGAGTAAGAGAATCTGTGAGTGAGAGAGAGAGAAAGAAGCTGTGTGTGAGAGAGAGAAAGAGAAGCTGAGAGTCAGAGAGAGAGAGAAAAGCTGTGAGTGAGAGAGAGAGAAAGAGAAGCTGTGAGAGAAAGAGAGAGAGAGAAGCTGTGAGTGAAAGAGAGAGAAAGAGAAGCTGTGAGTGTCAAAGAGAGAGAGAAAGAGAAGCTGTGAGTTAGAGAGAGAGAGAGAAAGGGAAGCTGTGAGTGAGTGAGAGAGAAAGAGAAGGTGTGAGTGAGAGGGAGAGAGAAAGAGAAGATGTGAGTGAGAGAGAGAGAGAAAGAGAAGATGTGAGTGAGAGAGAGAGGGAAGGAGAGGTTGTGAGTGAGAGAGAGAGAGAAGATGTGAGTGAGTAAGAGAGAGAGAGAGATTGAAGCTGTGAGTGAGAGAGAGAGGAAGAGAAGCTCTGAGTGAGTGAGAGAGAAAGAAAGAAAGAGAAGCTGTGAGTGAGAGAGAGAGAAAGAGAAGCTGTAAGTGTGTGTGTGTGAGAGAAAGAGAAGCTGTGTGTGAGAGAGAAAGATGCTGTGAGTGTGAGAGAGAGTGTGAGAGAGAGAGAAGCTGTGAGTGTGTGTGTGTGAGAGAAAGAGAAGCTGTGAGTGAGAGAAAGAGAGAGAGAAAGAGAAGCTGTGAGTGAGAGAGAGAGATAAAGAGAAGCTGTGAGTGAGAGAGAGAAGGAGATGCTGTGAGTGAGAGAGAGAGAGAAGCTGTGGTTGAAAGAGAGAGAAAGAGAAGCTGTGAGTGATAAAAGAGAGAGAAAGAGAAGCTGTGAGTGAGAGAGTGAGAAAGAGGAGCTGTGAGTGAGAGGGAGAGAGAGAAAGAAATGCTGTGAGTGAGAGAGAGAGTGAGAGAGAGAGAGAGAAGCTGTGAGTGTGTGAGGGAGAGAGAAAGAGAAGCTGTGAGTGAGAGAAATAGAGAGAGAAAGAGAAGCTGTGAGTGAGAGAGAGAGAGATAAAGAGAAGCTGTGAGTGAAAGAGAGAGAAAGAGAAGCTGTGAGTGAGAGAGAGAAGCTGTGATTGAAAGAGAGAGAAAGAGAAGCTGTGAGTGAGAAAAGAGAGAGAAAGTGAAGCTGTGAGTGAGTGAGAGAGAAAGAGAAGCTGTGAGTGAGAGGGAGAGAGAAGGAGAAGATGTGAGTGAGGGAGAGTGAGAGAAAGAGAAGATGTGAGTGAGAGAGAGAGGGAAGGAGAAGTTGTGAGTGAGAGAGAGAGAATCTCTGAGTGAGTGGGAGAGAGAGAGAGAAAGAGAACGAGTGAGTGAGAGTGAGAGGAAGAGAAGCTGTGAGTGAGAGAGAGAGAAAGAAAGAGAAGCTTTGAGTGAGAGAGTGAGAGAAAGAGTAGCTGTGAGTGAGAGAGAGAGAGAAAGAGAAGCTGTATGAGAGAGAGAGAGAATGAAAGAAAGAGCTGTGTGTGTGTGAGAGAGAAAGAGAAGCCGTGCGTGAGAGAGAGAGAAAGAGAAGCTGTGAGTGAGAGAGAGAGAGAAAGAGAATCTGTGAGTGTGAGAGAAAGTGAGAGAAAGAGAAGCTGTGAGTCTGAGACACAGTGAGAGAAAGAGATGCTGTGAGTGTGTGTGAGAGAGAAAGAGTAGCTGTGAGTAAGACAGAGAGAGAGAAAGGGAAGCTGTGAGTGAGAGAGAGAGAGAGAGAGAAGCTGTGAGAGTGAGAGAAAGTGAGAGAAAGAGAAGCTGGGAGTGTGTGTGAGAGAGAAAGAGAAGCTGTGAATGAGAGAGAGAGAGAGAAAGCGAAGCTGTGAGTGAGAGAGAGTGAGAAGCTTTGAGTGAGAGAGTGAAAGAGTAGCTGAGAGTGAGAGAGAGAGAGAAAAAGAAGCTGTATGAGAGAGAGAGATAACGAAAGAAAGAGCTGTGTGTGTGAGAGAGAGAATGAGAAGCTGTGAGTGTGTGTGAGAGAGAAAGAGAAGCTGTGAGTGTGTGAGAAAGAGAAAGAGAAGCTGGGGTGAGAGAAAGAGCGAGAGAAAGAGAAGCTGTGAGCGAGAGAGAGAGAGAGAAAGAGAAGCTGTGAGTGAGAGAGAGAGAAAGAGACCCTGTGAGTGAGAGAGAGAGCGAAATTGAAGCTGTGAGAGTGAGAGAGAAAGAAAGAGAAGCTCAGAGTGAGTGAGAGAGAAAGAAAGAGAAGCTGTGAGTGAGAGAGAGAGAAAGAAAGAGACGCTGTGAGTGAGAGAGATTGAAGCTGTGAGTGAGAGAGAGAGAGAGGAAGAGAAGCTGTGAGTGAGAGAGAGAGAAGGAAAGAGAAGCTTTGAGTGAGAGAGTGAGAGAAAGAGTAGCTGTGAGTGAGAGAGAGAGAAAGAGAAGCTGCATGCGAGTGACAGAGAAAGAAAGAAAGAAAGAGAAGCTGTGTGTGTTTGAGAGAGAAAGAGAAGCTGTGAGTGGGTGTGAGAGAGAAAGAGAAGCTGTGAGTGAGAGAAAAAGAAAGAGAAGCTGTGAGTGAGAGAGAGAGAAAGAGAAGCTGTGAGTGAGAGTAAAAGAGAGAGAAAGAGAAGCTGTGAGTGAGAGAGAGAAAGAGAAGGTGTGAGCGAGAGAGAGAGAGAGAGAGAAGCTGTGAGTGAGAGAGAGAGAAAGAGAAGATTTGAGTGAGAGAGTGAGAGAAAGAGTAGCTGTGAGTGAGAGAGAGAGAGAAAAAGAAGCTGTATGAGAGAGAGAGAGAGAATGAAAGAAAGAGCTGTGTGTGTGAGAGAGAGAAAGAGAAGCTGTGAGTGTGTGTGTGAGAGAAAGAGAAGCTGTGAGTGTGTGAGTGAGAGAAAGAGCAAGAGAAAGAGAAGCTGTGAGAGAGAGAGAGAGAGAAGCTGTGAGTGAGAGAGAGAGAGAAATTGAAGCTGTGAGTGAGAGAGAGAGAAAGAGAAGCTCGGAGTGAGTGAGAGAGAAAAAAAGAAAGAGAAGCTCGGAGTGAGTGAGAGAGAAAGAAAGAGAAGCTGTGAGTGAGAGAGAGAAAGAAAGAAAGAGAAGCTTTGAGTGAGAGAGAGAGAAAGAATGAGATGCTGTGAGTGAGAGAGAGAGAAGCTGTTAGTGAGAGTGGAAAAGAAGCTGTGAGTGAGAGAGAGAGAAAAAGAAGCTTTGAGTGAGAGAGTGAGAGATAGAGTAGCTGTGAGTGAGAGAGAGAGAAAGAGAAGTTGCATGAGAGAGAGTGAGAGAAAGAAAGAAAGAAAGAAAGAGAAGTTGTGTGTGTGAGAGAGAGAAAGATAAGCTGTGAGTGTGTGTGAGAGAGAAAGAGAAGCTGTGAGAGAGAGAGAATGAAAGAAAGAGCTGTGTGTGTGTGAGAGAGAAAGAGAAGCTGAGAGAGAATGAAAGAAAGAGCTGTGTGTGTGAGAGAAAAAGAAGCTGTGAGTGTGTGTGAGAGAGAAAGAGAAGCTGTGAGTGAGAGAAAGAGCGAGAGAAAGAGAAGCTGTGTGAGAGAGAGAGAGAGAAAGAGAAGCTGTGAGTGAGAGAGAGAGAACCTATGAGTGTGTGTGAGAGAGAGAGAGAAAGAGAAGCTGTGAGTGAGAGAGAGAGGAAGAGAAGCTGTGAGTGAGAGAGAGAGAAAGAAAGAAAGAGAAGCTTTGAGTGAGAGAGTGAGAGAAAGAGAAGCTGTGAGTGAGAGAGAGAGAGAAAGAGAAGCTGTATGAGAGAGAGAGAGAGAGAACGAAAGAAAGAGCTGTGTTTGGAGAGAGAGAAAGAGAAGCTGTGATTGTGTGTGAGAGAGAAAGAGAAGCTGTGAGTGAGAGAAAGAGAGAGAGAAAGAGAAGTTGTGAATGAGAGAGAGAGAGAAAGAGAAGCTGTGAGTGAGAGAGAGAGAATGAGAAGCTGTGTGTGTGAGAGAGAGATAGAAACTGTGAGTGAGTGAGAGAGAGAAAGAGAACCTGTGAGTTAGAGAGAGAGAGTAATTGAAGCTGTGAGTGAGAGAAAGAGAGAAAGAGAAGCTCCGATTGAGTGAGAGAGAAAGAAAGAAAGAGAAGCTGTGAGTGAGAGAGAGAAAGAGAAGCTGTGTGTGTGAGAGAGAGAGAAAGAGAAGATTTGAGTGAGAGAGTGAGAGAAAGAGTAGCTGTGAGTTAGTGAGAGAGAGAAAAAGAAGCTGTATGAGAGAGAGAGAGAGAGAATGAAAGAAAGAGCTGTGTGTGTGAGAGAGAGAAAGAGAAGCTGTGAGTGCGTGTGTGAGAGAAAGAGAAGCTGTGAGTGTGTGAGTGAGAGAAAGAGCGAGAGAAAGAGAAGCTGTGAGAGAGAGAGAGAGAGAAAGAGAAGCTGTGAGTGAGAGAGAGAGAGAAATTGAAGCTGTGAGTGAGAGAGAGAGAAAGAGAAGCTCGGAGTGAGTGAGAGAGAAAAAAAGAAAGAGAAGCTCGGAGTGAGTGAGAGAGAAAGAAAGAGAAGCTGTGAGTGAGAGAGAGAAAGAAAGAAAGAGATGCTGTGAGTGAGAGAGATTGAAGCTGTGAGTTAGAGAGAGAGAGAGAGAGAGAAGCTGTGAGTGAGAGAGAGAGAGAGTGGAGAAGAAGCTGTGAGTGAGAGAGAGAGAAAAAAAGAAGCTTTGAGTGAGAGAGTGAGAGAACGAGTAGCTGTGAGTGAGAGAGAGAGAGAAAGAGAAGCTGCATGAGAGAGAGTGAGAGAAAGAAAGAAAGAAAGAAAGAAAGAGAAGCTGTGTGTCTGAGAGAGAGAAAGATAAGCTGTGAGTGTGTGTGAGAGAGAAAGAGAAGCTGTGAGAGAGAGAATGAAAGAAAGAGCTGTGTGTGTATGTGAGAGAGAGAAGCTGTGAGTGAGAGAGAGAGAGAAATTGAAGCTGTGAGTGAGAGAGAGAGAAAGAGAAGCTCGGAGTGAGTGAGAGAGAAAAAAAGAAAGAGAAGCTCGGAGTGAGTGAGAGAGAAAGAAAGAGAAGCTGTGAGTGAGAGAGAGAAAGAAAGAAAGAGAAGCTTTGAGTGAGAGAGAGAGAAAGAATGAGATGCTGTGAGTGAGAGAGAGAGAAGCTGTTAGTGAGAGTGGAAAAGAAGCTGTGAGTGAGAGAGAGAGAAAAAGAAGCTTTGAGTGAGAGAGTGAGAGATAGAGTAGCTGTGAGTGAGAGAGAGAGAAAGAGAAGTTGCATGAGAGAGAGTGAGAGAAAGAAAGAAAGAAAGAAAGAGAAGCTGTGTGTGTGAGAGAGAGAAAGATAAGCTGTCAGTGTGTGTGAGAGAGAAAGAGAAGCTGTGAGAGAGAGAGAATGAAAGAAAGAGCTGTGTGTGTGAGAGAGAGAAAGAGAAGCTGAGAGAGAATGAAAGAAAGAGCTGTGTGTGTGAGAGAAAAAGAAGCTGTGAGTGTGTGAGAGAGAGAAAGAGAAGCTGTGAGTGAGAGAAAGAGCGAGAGAAAGAGAAGCTGTGTGAGAGAGAGAGAGAGAAAGAGAAGCTGTGAGTGAGAGAGAGAGAGAGAACCTATGAGTGTGTGTGAGAGAGAGAGAGAAAGAGAAGCTGTGAGTGAGAGAGAGAGGAAGAGAAGCTGTGAGTGAGAGAGAGAGAAAGAAAGAAAGAGAAGCTTTGAGTGAGAGAGTGAGAGAAAGAGAAGCTGTGAGTGAGAGAGAGAGAGAAAGAGAAGCTGTATGAGAAAGAGAGAGAGAGAACGAAAGAAAGAGCTGTGTTTGGAGAGAGAGAAAGAGAAGCTGTGATTGTGTGTGAGAGAGAAAGAGAAGCTGTGAGTGAGAGAAAGAGAGAGAGAAAGAGAAGTTGTGAGTGAGAGAGAGAGAGAAAGAGAAGCTGTGAGTGAGAGAGAGAGAATGAGAAGCTGTGTGTGTGAGAGAGAGATAGAAGCTGTGAGTGAGTGAGAGAGAGAAAGAGAACCTGTGAGTTAGAGAGAGAGAGTAATTGAAGCTGTGAGTGAGAGAAAGAGAGAAAGAGAAGCTCCGATTGAGTGAGAGAGAAAGAAAGAAAGAGAAGCTGTGAGTGAGAGAGAGAAAGAGAAGCTGTGTGTGTGAGAGAGAGAGAAAGAGAAGATTTGAGTGAGAGAGTGAGAGAAAGAGTAGCTGTGAGTGAGTGAGAGAGAGAAAAAGAAGCTGTATGAGAGAGAGAGAGAGAATGAAAGAAAGAGCTGTGTGTGTGAGAGAGAGAAAGAGAAGCTGTGAGTGCGTGTGTGAGAGAAAGAGAAGCTGTGAGTGTGTGAGTGAGAGAAAGAGCGAGAGAAAGAGAAGCTGTGAGAGAGAGAGAGAGAGAGAAAGAGAAGCTGTGAGTGAGAGAGAGAGAGAAATTGAAGCTGTGAGTGAGAGAGAGAGAAAGAGAAGCTCGGAGTGAGTGAGAGAGAAAAAAAGAAAGAGAAGCTCGGAGTGAGTGAGAGAGAAAGAAAGAGAAGCTGTGAGTGAGAGAGAGAAAGAAAGAAAGAGATGCTGTGAGTGAGAGAGATTGAAGCTGTGAGTTAGAGAGAGAGAGAGAGAGAAGCTGTGAGTGAGAGAGAGCGAGAGTGGAAAAGAAGCTGTAAGTGAGAGAGAGAGAAAAAAAGAAGCTTTGAGTGAGAGAGTGAGAGAACGAGTAGCTGTGAGTGAGAGAGAGAGAGAAAGAGAAGCTGCATGAGAGAGAGTGAGAGAAAGAAAGAAAGAAAGAAAGAAAGAGAAGCTGTGTGTCTGAGAGAGAGAAAGATAAGCTGTGAGTGTGTGTGAGAGAGAAAGAGAAGCTGTGAGAGAGAGAATGAAAGAAAGAGCTGTGTGTGTATGTGAGAGAGAGAAGCTGTGAGTGAGAGAGAGAGAGAAAGAGAAGCTCTGAGTGAGTGAGAGAGAAAGAAAGAGAAGCTGTGAGTGAGAGATAGAGAAAGAAAGAGATGCTGTGCGTGAGAGAGAGAGAAGCTGTTAGTGAGAGAGAGGAAGAGAAGCTGTGAGTGTGAGAGAGAGAGAGAAAGAGAAGCTTCGAGTGATAGAGAGAGAAAGAGAAGCTGCATGAGAGAGAGATAGAAAGAAAGAAAGAAAGAAAGAGAAGCTGTGTGTGTGAGAGAGAGAAAGAGAAGCTGTGAGTGTGTGTGAGAGAAGGAGAAGCTGTGAGTGAGAGGGAGAGAGAAAGAGAAGATGTGAGTGAGAGACAGAGAGAAATTGAAGCTGTGAGTGAGAGAGAGAGAGAAAGAGAAGCTGTGAGTGAGTGAGAGAGAAGGAGAAGCTGTGAGTGAGAGGGAGAGAGAAAGAGAAGATGTGAGTGAGAGAGAGAGGGAAGGAGAGGTTGTGAGTGAGAGAGAGAGAGAGAGAAGCTGTGAGTGAGTGAGAGAGAGAGAGAGAAAGAGAAGCTGTGAGTGAGAGAGAGAGGAAGAGAAGCTGTGAGTGAGAGAGAGAGAAAGAAAGAAAGAGAAGCTTTGAGTGAGAGAGTGAGAGAAAGAGTAGCTGTGAGTGAGAGAGAGAGAGAAAGAGAAGCTGTATGAGAGAGAGAGAGAACGAAAGAAAGAGCTGTGTTTGGAGAGAGAGAAAGAGAAGCTGTGAGTGTGTGTGAGAGAGAAAGAGAAGCTGTTTGTGAGTGAAAGAGAGAGAGAAAGAGAAGTTGTGAGTGAGAGAGAGAGAGAAAGAGAAGCTGTGAGTGAGAGAGAGAGAGAATGAGAAGCTGTGTGAGAGAGAGAGATAGAAGCTGTGAGTGAGTGAGAGAGAGAAAGAGAACCTGTGAGTGAGAGAGAGAGAGTAATTGAAGCTGTGAGTGAGAGAAAGAGAGAAAGAGAAGCTCCGAGTGAGTGAGAGAGAAAGAAAGAAAGAGAAGCTGTGAGTGAGAGAGAGAAAGAGAAGCTGTGTGTGTGAGAGAGAGAAAGAGAAGATTTGAGTGAGAGAGTGAGAGAAAGAGTAGCTGTGAGTGAGAGAGAGAGAGAAAAAGAAGCTGTATGAGAGAGAGAATGAAAGAAAGAGCTGTGTGTGTGTGAGAGAGAAAGAGAAGCTGTGAGTGTGTGAGTGAGAGAAAGA
The DNA here is from genome assembly GCA_035047345.1 of Bradypodion ventrale. NCBI lineage: Eukaryota > Metazoa > Chordata > Lepidosauria > Squamata > Chamaeleonidae > Bradypodion > Bradypodion ventrale. Next base: position 112,716,655 of record JAWDJE010000005.1, on the reverse strand, counting down.
GCGAGAGAAAGAGAAGCTGTGAGAGAGAGAGAGAGAGAGAAAGAGAAGCTGTGAGTGAGAGAGAGAGAGAAATTGAAGCTGTGAGTGAGTGAGAGAGAAAGAGAAGCTCGGAGTGAGTGAGAGAGAAAAAAGAAAGAGAAGCTCGGAGTGAGTGAGAGAGAAAGAAAGAAAGAGAAGCTGTGAGTGAGAGAGAGAAAGAAAGAAAGAGACACTGTGAGTGAGAGAGATTGAAACTGTCAGTTAGAGAGAGAGAGAGAGAGAGAAAGAGAAGCTGTGAGTGAGAGAGAGAGAGAGTGGAAAAGAAGCTGTGAGTGACAGAGAGAGAGAGAGAAAAAGAAGCTTTGAGTGAGAGAGTGAGAGAAAGAGTAGCTGTGAGTGAGAGAGAGAGAAAGAGAAGCTGCATGAGAGAGAGTGAGAGAAAGAAAGAAAGAAAGAAAGAGAAGCTGTGTGTGAGAGAAAGATAAGCTGTGAGTGTGTGTGTGAGAGAAAGAGAAGCTGTGAGAGAGAGAGAATGAAAGAAAGAGCTGTGTGTGTGTGAGAGAGAAGCTGTAAGTGAGAGAGAGAGAGAAAGAGAAGCTCTGAGTGAGTGAGAGAGAAAGAAAGGGAAGCTGTGAGTGAGAGAGAGAGAAAGAAAGAGATGCTGTGAGTGAGAGAGAGAGAAGCTTTTAGTGAGAGAGAGAGAGAAAGAGAAGCTGTGAGTGAGAGAGAGAGAGAGGAAGAGAAGCTGTGAGTGTGAGAGAGAGAGAGAAAGAGAAGCTTCGAGTGATAGAGAGAGAAAGAGAAGCTGCATGAGAGAGAGAGAGAAAGAAAGAAAGAAAGAGAAGCTGTGTGTGTGTGAGAGAGAAAGAGAAGCTGTGAGTGTGTGTGAGAGAGAAGGAGAAGCTGTGAGTGAGAAAAAAGAAAGAGAAGCTGTGAGTGAGAGAGAGAGAGAAAGAGAAACTGTGAGTGAATGAGAGAGAGAGAAATTGAAGCTGTGAGTGAGAGAGAGAGAAAGAGAAGCTGTGAGTGAGTGAGAGAGAAAGAGAAGCTGTGAGTGAGAGGGAGAGAGAAAGAGAAGATTTGAGTGAGAGACAGAGAGAAAGAGAAGATGTGAGTGAGAAAGAGAGGGAAGGAGAGGTTGTGAGTGAGAGAGAGAGAGAGAAGCTGTGAGTGAGTGAGAGAGAGAGAGAGAAAGAGAAGCTGTGAGTGAGAGAGAGAGGAAGAGAAGCTGTGAGTGAGAGAGAGAGAAAGAAAGAAAGAGAAGCTTTGAGTGAGAGAGTGAGAGAAAGAGTAGCTGTGAGTGAGAGAGAGAGAGAAAGAGAAGCTGTATGAGAGAGAGAGAGAGAACGAAAGAAAGAGCTGTGTTTGGAGAGAGAGAAAGAGAAGCTGTGAGTGTGTGTGAGAGAGAAAGAGAAGCTGTGAGTGAGAGAAAGAGAGAGAGAAAGAGAAGTTGTGAGTGAGAGAGAGAGAGAAAGAGAAGCTGTGAGTGAGAGAGAGAGAGAGAATGAGAAGCTGTGTGTGAGAGAGAGAGATAGAAGCTGTGAGTGAGTGAGAGAGAGAAAGAGAACCTGTGAGTGAGAGAGAGAGAGTAATTGAAGCTGTGAGTGAGAGAAAGAGAGAAAGAGAAGCTCCGAGTGAGTGAGAGAGAAAGAAAGAGAAGCTGTGAGTGAGAGAGAGAAAGAGAAGCTGTGTGTGTGTGAGAGAGAGAGACAAGCTGTATGTGTGTGTGTGAGAGAGAAAGAAAAGCTGTGAGTGTGAGAGAAAGAGAAGCTGTGAGTGTGAGAGAGAGTGAGAGAGAGAGAAGCTGTGAGTTAGAGAGAGAGAGAGAAAGAGAAGTTGTGAGTGAGAGAGAGAAAGAGAATCTTTGAGTGAGAGAGAGAAAAAAAGAGAAGCTGTGAGTGAGTGAGAGAAAGAGAAGCTGTGAGAGAGAGAGAGAAAGAGAAGCTGTGATTGAGAGAGAGAGAAAGAGAAGCTGTGAGTTGAGAGAGAGAGAAAGAGAAGCTGTGAGTGAGTTAGAGAGAGAGAATGAGAAGCTGTGAGGGAGAGAGAGAGGAGAGAGAGAATCTGTGAGTGAGAGAGAGAGAAAGAAGCTGTGAGTGAGAGAGAGAAAGAGAAGCTGAGAGTCAGAGAGAGAGAGAGAAGCTGTGAGTGAGAGAGAGAGAAAGAGAAGCTGTGAGTGTGAGAGAAAGAGAGAGAGAGAAGCTGTGAGTGAAAGAGAGAGAAAGAGAAGCTGTGAGTGAGAAAGAGAGAGAGAAAGAGAAGCTGTGAGTGAGAGAGAGAGAGAAAGGGAAGCTGTGAGTGAGTGAGAGAGAAAGAGAAGCTGTGAGTGAGAGGGAGAGAGAAAGAGAAGATGTGAGTGAGAGAGAGAGAGAAAGAGAAGATGTGAGTGAGAGAGAGAGGGAAGGAGAGGTTGTGAGTGAGAGAGAGAGAGAAGATGTGAGTGAGTAAGAGAGAGAGAGAGAAAGAGCTGTGAGTGAGAGAGAGAGGAAGAGAAGCTGTGAGTGAGAGAGAGAGAAAGGGAAGCTGTGAGTGAGTGAGAGAGAGAGACAGAGAAGCTGTGAGTGAGAGAGAGAGAAAAAAAGAGCAGCTGTGAGTGTGAGAGAAAGTGAGAGAAAGAGAAACTGTGAGTGTGAGAGAGAGTGAGAAAAAGATGCAGTGAGTGTGTGTGAGAGGGAAAGAGAAGCTGTGAATGAGAGAGAGAAAGAGAAGCTCTGAGTGAGTGAGAGAGAAAGAAAGAAAGAGAAGCTGTGAGTGAGAGGGAGAGAAAGAGAAGCTGTAAGTGTGTGTGTGAGAGAGAAAGAGAAGCTGTGTGTGAGAGAGAAAGATGCTGTGAGTGTGAGAGAGAGTGAGAGAGAGAGAAGCTGTGAGTGTGTGTGTGAGAGAGAAAGAGAAGCTGTGAGTGAGTGAGAGAGAAGGAGATGCTGTGAGTGAGAGAGAGAGAGAGAGAGAAGCTGTGAAAGAGAGAGAAAGAGAAGCTGTGAGTGAGAAAAGAGAGAGAAAGAGAAGCTGTGAGTGAGAGAGTGAGAAAGAGGAGCTGTGAGTGAGAGGGAGAGAGAGAAAGAAATGCTGTGAGTGAGAGAGAGAGTGAGAGAGAGAGAGAAGCTGTGAGTGTGTGAGAGAGAGAGATAAAGAGAAGCTGTGAGTGAAAGAGAGAAAGAGAAGCTGTGAGTGAGAGAGAGAAGCTGTGATTGAAAGAGAGAGAAAGAGAAGCTGTGAGTGAGAAAAGAGAGAGAAAGAGAAGCTGTGAGTGAGTGAGAGAGAAAGAGAAGCTGTGAGTTAGAGAGAGAGAAGATTTGAGTGAGAGAGAGAGAAAGAGAAGCTGTGAGTGAGAGAGAGAGAGAGAAAGGGAAGCTGTTAGTGAGTGTGAGAGAGAGACAGAGAAGCTGTGAGTGAGAGAGAGAGAAAAAGAGAAGCTGTGAGTGAGAGAGAGAGAAAGAGAAGCTGTGAGTGTGAGAGAAAGTGAGAGAAAGAGAAGCTGTGAGTGTGAGAGAGAGTGAGAAAGATGCTGTGAGTGAGAGTGAGAGGAAGAGAAGCTGTGAGTGAGAGAGAGAGAAAGAAAGAGAAACTTTGAGTGAGAGAGAGAAAGAGTAGCTGTGAGTGAGAGAGAGAGAGAAAGAGAAGCTGTATGGGAGAGAGAGAGAACGAAAGAAAGAGCTGTGTGTGTGAGAGAGAGAAAGAGAAGCTGTGAGTGAGAGAGAGAGAGAGAAGCTGTGAGTGAGAGATAGAGAGAGAAAGGGAAGATGTGAGTGTGAGAGAGAAAGAGAAGCTGTGAGTGAGAGAGAGAGAGAGAGAAAGGAAAGCTGTGAGTGAGTGAGAGAGAGAGACAGAGAAGCTGTGAGTGAGAGAGAGAGAGAGAAAGGGAAGCTGTGAGTGAGAGAGAGAGAGAGACAGAGAAGCTGTGAGTGAGAGAGAGAAGCTGTGAGTGAGAGAGTGAAAGAGAAGCTGTGAGTGAGAGAGACAGAGAGAAAGAGAAGCTGTGAGTGTGAGAGAAAGTGAGAGAAAGAGAAGCTGTGAGTGTGAGAGAGAGTGAGAGAAAGATGCAGTGAGTGTGTGTGTGAGAGAGAAAGAGAGGCTGTGAGTGAGAGAGAGAGAAAAAGAGAAGCTGTGAGTGAGAGAGAGAGAAAGAGAAGCTGTGAGTGTGAAAGAAAGTGAGAGAAAGAGAAGCAGTGAGTGTGTGAGAGAGTGAGAGATAGATGCTGCGAGTGTGTGTGAGAGAGAAAGAGAAGCTGTGAGTGAAAGAGAGAGAGAAAGAGAAGCTGTGAGTGACAGAGAGAGAGAAGCTGTGAGTGTGTGTGAGAGAAAGAGAAGCTGTGTGTGTGTGTGAGAGAGAAAGAGAAGCTGTGATTGAGAGAGAGAGAAAGAGAAGCTGTGAGAGAGAGAGAAAGAGCTGTGAGAGAGAGAGAAGCTGTATGAGAGAGAGAGAGAACGAAAGAAAGAGCTGTGTGTGTGTGTGAGAGAGAAAGAGAAGCTGTGAGTGTGAGAGAGAGACAGAGAAGTTGTGAGAGAGAGAAAAAAAGAGCAGCTGTGAGTTAGAGAGAGAGAAGCTTTGAGTGAGAGAGAAAGAGGATCTGTGAGTAGAGAGAGAGAGAAAGGGAAGCTGTGAGTGTGTGTGAGAGAGAGAAGCTGTGAGTGAGAGAGGGAGATAGAAAGAGAATCTGTGAGTGAGAGAGAGAAAAAAGAAGCTGTGAGTGAGAGAGAAAGAGAGAAATAGAAGCTATGAGTGAGAAAGATAGAGAGAAGCAGTGAGAGAGAGAAAGAGAAGCTGTGAGTGAGAGAAAGAGAGAAGCTGTGAGTGAGTGAGAGAGAGAAGTTTAAGTGAGAGAGAGAGAAGCTTTAAGTGAGAGAGAGAGAGAATGTGAAGCTGTGAGTGAGAGAGAGAGTAGCTGTGAGTGAGAGAGAGAGAAAGAGAATCTGTGAGTAGAGAGAGAGAGAAAAAGAAGCTGTGAGTGAGAGAGAGAAGAAGAAGCTGTGAGTGAGATAGGGAGAGAGAAAGAGAATCTGTGAGTGACAGAGAGAGAAAAAAAGAAGCTGTGAGTGTGAGAGAGTGAGAGAAAGAGATGCTGTGAGTGTGTGTGAGAGAGAAAGAGAAGCTGTGAGTGAGAGAGAGAGAGAAAGTGAAGTTGTGAGTGAGAGAGAGAGTGAGAAGCTTTCAGTGAGAGAGAGAGAGAAAGAGAAGATGTGAGTGAGAGAGAGAGAGAAGCAGTGAGTGAGAGACAGAGAGAGAAAGTGAAGCTCTGAGTGAGAGAGAGAAAAAAAGATGCTGTGAGAGAGAGAGAGAGAAAGAGAAGCTGTAAGTGTGAGAGAAAGTGAGAGAAAGAGAAGCTGTGAGTGTGAGACAGAGTGAGAGAAAGAGATGCTGTGAGTGAGAGAAAGAGAAGCTGTGAGTGAGAGAAAGAGAGAGAGAAAGGGAAGCTGTGAGTGAGAGAGAGAGAAGCTGTGAGAGTGAGAGAAAGTGAGAGAAAAAGAAGCTGGGAGTGTGTGTGAGAGAGAAAGAGAAGCTGTGAGTGAGAGAGAGGGAGAGAGAAAGGGAAGCTGTGAGTGAGAGAGAGTGAGAAACTATGAGTGAGAGAGAGAGAAGTTGTGAGTGAGAGAGAGAGAAAGAGAAGCTGTGTGAGAGAGAGAGAGAGAAAGGGAAGCTGTGAGTGAGTGAGAGAGAGACAGAGAAGCTGTGAGTGAGTGAGAGAGAAAAAGAGCAGCTGTGAGTGAGAGAGAGAGAGAAGCTGTGAGTGAGAGAGAGAAAGAGAATCTGTGAGTGTGTGTGAGAGAGAAAGAGAAGCTGTGAGTGAGAGAGAGAGAGAAAGGGAAGTTGTGAGTGAGAGAGAGAGTGAGAAGCTATCAGTGAGAGAGAGAGAGAGAAAGAGAAGCAGTGAGTGAGAGACAGAGAGAGAAAGTGAAGTTCTGAGTGAGAGAGAGAGAGAAAAAGAGACGCTGTGAGTGAGTGAGTGAGAGAGAAGCTGTGAGTGAGAGAGTGAAAGAGAAGCTGTGAGTGAGAGAGACAGAGAGAAAGAGAAGCTGTAAGTGTGAGAGAAAGTGAGAGAAAGAGAAGCTGTGAGTGTGAGACAGTGAGAGAAAGAGATGCTGTGAGTGTGTGTGAGAGAGAAAGAGAAGCTGTGAGTGAGAGAGAGAGAGAAAGGGAAGCTGTGAGTGAGAGAGAGAGAAGCTGTGAGAGTGAGAGAAAGTGAGAGAAAGAGAAGCTGGGAGTGTGTGTGAGAGAGAAAGAGAAGCTGTGAGTGAGAGAGAGACAGAGAGAGAAAGGGAAGCTGTGAGTGAGAGAGAGTGAGAAGGTATGAGCGAGTGAGAGAGAGAGAAGTTGTGAGTGAGAGAGAGAGAAAGAGAAGCTGTGAGTGAGAGAGAGAGAGAAAGAGAAGCTGTGAGTGAGTGTGAGAGAGAGAAAGAGAAGCTGTGAGTGAGATATAGAGAGAAAAAGGGAAGCTGTGAGTGAGAGAGAGAGAGAGACAGAGAAGCTATGAGTGAGAGAGAGAAAAAAAGAGCAGCTGTGAGTTAGAGAGAGAGAAGATTTGAGTGAGAGAGAGAGAAAGAGGCTGTGAGTGAGAGAGAGAGAGAAAGGGAAGCTGTTAGTGAGTGTGAGAGAGAGACAGAGAAGCTGTGAGTGAGATAGAGAGAGAAAAAGAGAAGCTGTGAGTGAGAGAGAGAGAAAGAGAAGCTGTGAGTGTGAGAGAAAGTGAGAGAAAGAGAAGCTGTGAGTGTGAGAGAGAGTGAGAAAGATGCTGTGAGTGTGGGTGAGAGAGAAAGAGAAGCTGTGAGTGAGAGAGAGAGAAAAAGAGAAGCTGTGAGTGAGAGAGAGAGAGAAAGAGAAGCTGTGAGTGTGAGAGAAAGAGAAGCTGTGAGTGAGAGAGAGAGAGAAAGAGAAGCTGTGAGTGAGAGAGAGAGTGAGAAGCTGTGAGTGAGAGAGAGAGAAAGCGAAGCAGTGAGTGAGAGACAGAGAGAGAAAGAGAAGCTGTAAGTGTGAGACAGAGTAAGAGAAAGAGATGCTGTGAGTGTGTGTGAGAGAGAGAAAGAGAAGCTGTGAGTGAGTGAGAGAGAAAGAGAAGCTGTGTGTGTGTGAGAGAGAAAGAGTAGCTATGAGTCAGAGAGAGAAAGAGAAGCAGTGAGTGTGAGAGAAAGTGAGAGAAAGAGAAGCTGTGAGTGTGAGAGAGAGTGAGAGAAAGAGATGCTGTTAGTGTGTGTGTGAGAGAAAGAGAAGCTGTGAGTGACTGAGAGAGAGAGAAAGGGTAGCTGTGAGTGAGAGAGAGAGTGAGAAGCTATGAGTGAGAGAGAGAGAAAGAGAAGTTGTGTATGAGAGAGAGAGAAGCAGTGAGAGAGAGAGAAAGTGATGCTGTGAGTGAGAGAAAGAGAGAAGCTGTGAGTGTGAGAGAGAGAATCAGTGAGTGAGAGAGAGAGAAGCTTTAAGTGAGAGAGAGAGAGAATGTGAAGCTGTGAGTGTGTGTGTGAGAGAAAGAGAAGCTGTGAGTGAGAGAGAGAGAAAGGGAAGTTGTGAGTGAGAGACAGAGTGAGAAGCTATCAGTGAGAGAGAGAGAGAGAGAGAAGATGTGAGTGAGAGAGAGAGAGAGAAAGAGAAGCAGTGAGTGAGAGACAGAGAGAGAAAGTGAAGTTCTGAGTGAGAGAGAGAGAGAAAAAGAGACGCTGTGAGTGAGAGAGAGAAGCTGTGAGTGAGAGAGTGAAAGAGAAGCTGTGAGTGAGAGAGAAAGAGAGAAAGAGAAGCTGTAAGTGTGAGAGAAAGTGAGAGAAAGAGAAGCTGTGAGTGTGAGACAGTGAGAGAAAGAGATGCTGTGAGTGTGTGTGAGAGAGAAAGAGAAGCTGTGAGTGAGAGAGAGAGAAAGGGAAGCTGTGAGTGAGAGAGAGAGAAGCTGTGAGAGTGAGAGAAAGTGAGAGAAAGAGAAGCTGGGAGTGTGTGAGAGAGAGAAAGAGAAGCTGTGAGTGAGAGAGAGAGAGAGAGAGAGAGAAAGGGAAGCTGTGAGTGAGAGAGAGTGAGAAGGTATGAGCGAGAGAGAGAGAGAAGTTGTGAGTGAGAGAGAGAGAAAGAGAAGCTGTGAGTGAGAGAGAGAGAAAGAGAAGCTGTGAGTGAGTGAGAGAGAGAGAAAGAGAAGCTGTGAGTGAGAGATAGAGAGAAAGGGAAGCTGTGAGAGAGAGAGAGACAGAGAAGCTGTGAGTGAGAGAGAGAAAAAAGAGCAGCTGTGAGTTAGAGAGAGAGAAGATTTGAGTGAGAGAGAGAGAAAGAGGCTGTGAGTGAGAGAGAGAGAGAAAGGGAAGCTGTTAGTGAGTGTGAGAGAGAGACAGAGAAGCTGTGAGTGAGATAGAGAGAGAAAAAGAGAAGCTGTGAGTGAGAGAGAGAGAAAGAGAAGCTGTGAGTGTGAGAGAAAGTGAGAGAAAGAGAAGCTGTGAGTGTGAGAGAGAGTGAGAAAGATGCTGTGAGTGTGGGTGAGAGAGAAAGAGAAGCTGTGAGTGAGAGAGAGAGAAAAAGAGAAGCTGTGAGTGAGAGAGAGAGAGAAGCTGTGAGTGAGAGAGAGAAAGAGAATCTGTGAGTGTGTGTGAGAGAGAAAGAGAAGCTGTGAGTGAGAGAGAGAGAGAAAGGGAAGTTGTGAGTGAGAGAGAGAGTGAGAAGCTATCAGTGAGAGAGAGAGAGAGAAAGAGAAGCAGTGAGTGAGAGACAGAGAGAGAAAGTGAAGTTCTGAGTGAGAGAGAGAGAGAAAAAGAGACGCTGTGAGTGAGTGAGTGAGAGAGAAGCTGTGAGTGAGAGAGTGAAAGAGAAGCTGTGAGTGAGAGAGACAGAGAGAAAGAGAAGCTGTAAGTGTGAGAGAAAGTGAGAGAAAGAGAAGCTGTGAGTGTGAGACAGTGAGAGAAAGAGATGCTGTGAGTGTGTGTGAGAGAGAAAGAGAAGCTGTGAGTGAGAGAGAGAGAGAAAGGGAAGCTGTGAGTGAGAGAGAGAGAAGCTGTGAGAGTGAGAGAAAGTGAGAGAAAGAGAAGCTGGGAGTGTGTGTGAGAGAGAAAGAGAAGCTGTGAGTGAGAGAGAGACAGAGAGAGAAAGGGAAGCTGTGAGTGAGAGAGAGTGAGAAGGTATGAGCGAGTGAGAGAGAGAGAAGTTGTGAGTGAGAGAGAGAGAAAGAGAAGCTGTGAGTGAGAGAGAGAGAGAAAGAGAAGCTGTGAGTGAGTGTGAGAGAGAGAAAGAGAAGCTGTGAGTGAGATATAGAGAGAAAAAGGGAAGCTGTGAGTGAGAGAGAGAGAGAGACAGAGAAGCTATGAGTGAGAGAGAGAAAAAAAGAGCAGCTGTGAGTTAGAGAGAGAGAAGATTTGAGTGAGAGAGAGAGAAAGAGGCTGTGAGTGAGAGAGAGAGAGAAAGGGAAGCTGTTAGTGAGTGTGAGAGAGAGACAGAGAAGCTGTGAGTGAGATAGAGAGAGAAAAAGAGAAGCTGTGAGTGAGAGAGAGAGAAAGAGAAGCTGTGAGTGTGAGAGAAAGTGAGAGAAAGAGAAGCTGTGAGTGTGAGAGAGAGTGAGAAAGATGCTGTGAGTGTGGGTGAGAGAGAAAGAGAAGCTGTGAGTGAGAGAGAGAGAAAAAGAGAAGCTGTGAGTGAGAGAGAGAGAGAAAGAGAAGCTGTGAGTGTGAGAGAAAGAGAAGCTGTGAGTGAGAGAGAGAGAGAAAGAGAAGCTGTGAGTGAGAGAGAGAGTGAGAAGCTGTGAGTGAGAGAGAGAGAAAGCGAAGCAGTGAGTGAGAGACAGAGAGAGAAAGAGAAGCTGTAAGTGTGAGACAGAGTAAGAGAAAGAGATGCTGTGAGTGTGTGTGAGAGAGAGAAAGAGAAGCTGTGAGTGAGTGAGAGAGAAAGAGAAGCTGTGTGTGTGTGAGAGAGAAAGAGTAGCTATGAGTCAGAGAGAGAAAGAGAAGCAGTGAGTGTGAGAGAAAGTGAGAGAAAGAGAAGCTGTGAGTGTGAGAGAGAGTGAGAGAAAGAGATGCTGTTAGTGTGTGTGTGAGAGAAAGAGAAGCTGTGAGTGACTGAGAGAGAGAGAAAGGGTAGCTGTGAGTGAGAGAGAGAGTGAGAAGCTATGAGTGAGAGAGAGAGAAAGAGAAGTTGTGTATGAGAGAGAGAGAAGCAGTGAGAGAGAGAGAAAGTGATGCTGTGAGTGAGAGAAAGAGAGAAGCTGTGAGTGTGAGAGAGAGAATCAGTGAGTGAGAGAGAGAGAAGCTTTAAGTGAGAGAGAGAGAGAATGTGAAGCTGTGAGTGTGTGTGTGAGAGAAAGAGAAGCTGTGAGTGAGAGAGAGAGAAAGGGAAGTTGTGAGTGAGAGACAGAGTGAGAAGCTATCAGTGAGAGAGAGAGAGAGAGAGAAGATGTGAGTGAGAGAGAGAGAGAGAAAGAGAAGCAGTGAGTGAGAGACAGAGAGAGAAAGTGAAGTTCTGAGTGAGAGAGAGAGAGAAAAAGAGACGCTGTGAGTGAGAGAGAGAAGCTGTGAGTGAGAGAGTGAAAGAGAAGCTGTGAGTGAGAGAGAAAGAGAGAAAGAGAAGCTGTAAGTGTGAGAGAAAGTGAGAGAAAGAGAAGCTGTGAGTGTGAGACAGTGAGAGAAAGAGATGCTGTGAGTGTGTGTGAGAGAGAAAGAGAAGCTGTGAGTGAGAGAGAGAGAAAGGGAAGCTGTGAGTGAGAGAGAGAGAAGCTGTGAGAGTGAGAGAAAGTGAGAGAAAGAGAAGCTGGGAGTGTGTGAGAGAGAGAAAGAGAAGCTGTGAGTGAGAGAGAGAGAGAGAGAGAGAGAAAGGGAAGCTGTGAGTGAGAGAGAGTGAGAAGGTATGAGCGAGAGAGAGAGAGAAGTTGTGAGTGAGAGAGAGAGAAAGAGAAGCTGTGAGTGAGAGAGAGAGAAAGAGAAGCTGTGAGTGAGTGAGAGAGAGAGAAAGAGAAGCTGTGAGTGAGAGATAGAGAGAAAGGGAAGCTGTGAGAGAGAGAGAGACAGAGAAGCTGTGAGTGAGAGAGAGAAAAAAGAGCAGCTGTGAGTTAGAGAGAGAGAAGATTTGAGTGAGAGAGAGAGAAAAAGAAGCTGTGAGTGAGAGAGAGAGAGAAAGGGAAGCTGTTAGTGAGTGTGAGAGAGAGACAGAGAAGCTGTGAGTGAGAGAGAGAGAAAAAGAGAAGCTGTGAGTGAGAGAGAGAGAAAGAGAAGCTGTGAGTGTGAGAGAAAGTGAGAGAAAGAGAAGCTGTGTGAGAGAGAGTGAGAAAGATGCTGTGAGTGTGTGAGAGAGAAAAAGAGAAGCTGTGAGTGAGAGAGAGAGAAAAAGAGAAGCTGTGAGTGAGAGAGAGAGAAAAAGAGAAGCTGTGAGTGTGAGAGAAAGTGAGAGAAAGAGAAGCTGTGAGTGTGAGAGAGAGTGAGAAAGATGCTGTGAGTGTGTGTGAGAGATAAAGAGAAGCTGTGAGTGAGAGAGAGAGAGAAAGGGAAGCTGTGAGTGAGAGAGAGAGTGAGAAGCTATGAATGAGAGAGAGAGAAAGAGAAGCTGTGAGTGAGAGAGAGAGAGAGAAAGAGAAGCTGTGAGTGAGAGAGAGAGTGAGAAGCTGTGAGTGAGAGAGAGAAAGCGAAGCAGTGAGTGAGAGACAGAGAGAGAAAGAGAAGCTGTGAGTGTGAGACAGAGTAAGAGAAAGAGATGCTGTGAGTGTGTGAGAGAGAGAGAAAGAGAAGCTGTGAGTGAGTGAGAGAGAAAGAGAAGCTGTGTGTGTGTGAGAGAGAAAGAGTAGCTATGAGTCAGAGAGAGAGAAAGAGAAGCTGTGAGTGTGAGAGAAAGTGAGAGAAAGAGAAGCTGTGAGTGTGAGAGAGAGTGAGAGAAAGAGATGCTGTGAGTGTGTGTGAGAGAGAAAGAGAAGCTGTGAGTGTTTGTGAGAGAGAAAGAGAAGCTGTGAGTGAGTGAGAGAGAGAGAAAGGGAAGCTGTGAGTGAGAGAGAGAGTGAGAAGCTATGTGTGTGTGAGAGAGAAAGAGAAGCTGTGAGTGAGAGAGAGAAAAAAAGAGAAGCTGTGAGTGAGAGAGAGAGAAAGGGAAGCTGTGAGTGAGTGTGAGAGAGAGACAGAGAAGCTGTGAGTGAGAGAGAGAGATAAAGAGCAGCTGTGAGTGAGAGAGAGAGAGAAGCTGTGAGTGAGAGAGAGAAAGAAAGAAGAAGCTGTGAGTGAAAGAGAGAGAGAAAGAGAAGTGAGTGTGAGAGAAAGTGAGAGAAAGAGAAGCTGTGAGTGTGAGAGAGAGTGAGAGAAAGATGCTGTGAGTGCGTGAGAGAGAGAAAGAGAAGCTGTGAGTGAGAGAGACAGAGAGAAAGAGAAGCTGTGAGTGAGAGAGAGAGAAAAAGAGAAGCTGTGAGTGAGAGAGAGAGAGAAAGAGAAGCTGTGAGTGTGAGAGAAAGTGAGAGAAAGAGAAGCTGTGAGTGTGTGAGAGAGTGAGAGAAAGATGCTGTGAGTGTGTGTGAGAGAGAAAGAGAAGCTGTGAGTGAGAGAGAGAAAGAAAGGGAATCTGTGAGTGAGAGAGAGAGTGAGAAGCTATGTGTGTGTGTGAGAGAGAAAGAGAAGCTGTGAGTGAGAGAGAGAGAAAGAGAAGTGTGTGAGAGAGAGAGAAAGAGAAGCTTTGAGTGAGAGAGAGAGAGACAGAGAAGCTGTGAGTGAGAGGGAGAAAAAGAGAATATGTGAGTGAGAGAGAGAGAGAAGAAGCTGTGAGTGAGATAGGGAGAGAGAAAGAGAATCTGTGAGTGAGTGAGAGAGAGAAAAAGAGAAGCTGTGAGAGTGAGAGAGAGTGAGAGAAAGAGATGCTGTGAGTGTGTGTGAGAGAGAAAGAGAAGCTGTGAGTGTTTGTGAGAGAGAAAGAGAAGCTGTGAGTGAGTGAGAGAGAGAGAAAGGGAAGCTGTGAGTGAGAGAGAGAGTGAGAAGCTATGTGTGTGTGAGAGAGAAAGAGAAGCTGTGAGTGAGAGAGAGAGAAAAAGAGAAGCTGTGAGTGAGAGAGAGAGAGAAAGGGAAGCTGTGAGTGAGTGTGAGAGAGAGACAGAGAAGCTGTGAGTGAGAGAGAGAGATAAAGAGCAGCTGTGAGTGAGAGAGAGAGAGAAGCTGTGAGTGAGAGAGAGAAAGAGAAGCTGTGAGTGAAAGAGAGAGAGAAAGAGAAGTGAGTGTGAGAGAAAGTGAGAGAAAGAGAAGCTGTGAGTGTGAGAGAGAGTGAGAGAAAGATGCTGTGAGTGCGTGAGAGAGAGAAAGAGAAGCTGTGAGTGAGAGAGACAGAGAGAAAGAGAAGCTGTGAGTGAGAGAGAGAGAAAAAGAGAAGCTGTGAGTGAGAGAGAGAGAGAAAGAGAAGCTGTGAGTGTGAGAGAAAGTGAGAGAAAGAGAAGCTGTGAGGGTGTGAGAGAGTGAGAGAAAGATGCTGTGAGTGTGTGTGAGAGAGAAAGAGAAGCTGTGAGTGAGAGAGAGAAAGAAAGGGAATCTGTGAGTGAGAGAGAGAGTGAGAAGCTATGTGTGTGTGTGAGAGAGAAAGAGAAGCTGTGAGTGAGAGAGAGAGAAAGAGAAGCTGTGAGTGAGAGAGAGAGTGAGAAGCTGTGAGTGAGAGAAAGCGAAGCAGTGAGTGAGAGACAGAGAGAAAAAGATAAGCTGTGAGTGTGAGACAGAGTGAGAGAAAGAGATGCTGTGAGTGTGTGTGTGAGAGAAAGAGAAGCTGTGAGTGAGTGAGAGAGAAAGAGAAAATGTGAGTGAGAGAGAGAGAAAGAGTAGCTGTGAGTCAGAGAGAGAGAAAGAGAAGCTGTGAGTGTGAGAGAAAGTGAGAGAAAGAGAAGCTGTGAGTGTGAGAGAGAGTGAGAGAAAGAGATGCTGTGTGTGTGTGAGAGAGAAAGAGAAGCTGTGAGTGAGGGAGAGAGAGAGAAAGGGAAGCTGTGAGTGAGAGAGAGAGTGAGAAGCTATGAGTGAGAGAGAGAGAGAGAAGTTGTGAGTGAGAGAGAGAGAAAGAGAAGCTGTGAGAGAGAGAGAGAAGCAGTGAGAGAGAGAGAAAGAGAAGCTGTGAGTGAGAGAGAGAGAGAGAGAATCTGTGAGTGAGATAGGGAGAGAGAAAGAGAAGCTGTGGGTAGAGAGAGAGAAAAAAAGAAGCTGTGAGTGTGAGAGAGAGTGAGAGAAAGAGATGCTGTGAGTGTGTGTGAGAGAGAAAGAGAAGCTGTGAGTGATTGTGAGAGAAAGAGAAGCTGTGAGTGAGAGAGAGAGAGAGAAAGAGAAGCTGTGAGTGAGAGAGAGAGAGAAGCTATGAGTGAGTGAGAGAGAGAGAAGCTGTGAGTGAGAGAGAGAGAGAAAGAGAAGCTGTGAGTGAGAGAGAGAGTCAGAAGCTGTGAGTGAGAGAGAGAGAAAGTGAAACGGTGAGTGAGAGAGAGAGAAAGTGAAGCTGTGAGTGAGAGAGAGAGAAAAAAGAGAAGCTGTGTGTGAGAGAGAGAAAGAGAATCTGTAAGTGTGAGAGAAAGTGAGAGAAAGAGAAGCTGTGAGTCTGAGACACAGTGAGAGAAAGAGATGCTGTGAGTGTGTGTGAGAGAGAAAGAGTAGCTGCGAGAAAGAGAGAGAGAGAGAAAGCGAAGCTGTGAGTGAGAGAGAGAGAGAGAGAGAAGCTGTGAGAGTGAGAGAAAGTGAGAGAAAGAGAAGCTGGGAGTGTGTGTGAGAGAGAAAGAGAAGCTGTGAATGAGAGAGAGAGAGAGAAAGCGAAGCTGTGAGTGAGAGGGAATGAGAAGCTTTGAGTGAGAGAGTGAAAGAGTAGCTGAGAGTGAGAGAGAGAGAGAAAAAAAGAAGCTGTAAGAGAGAGAGATAACGAAAGAAAGAGCTGTGTGTGTGAGAGAGAGAATGAGAAGCTGTGAGTGTGTGTGAGAGAGAAAGAGAAGCTGTGAGTGTGTGAGAAAGAGAAAGAGAAGCTGTGGGTGAGAGAAAGAGTGAGAGAAAGAGAAGCTGTGAGCGAGAGAGAGAGAGAGAGAGAGAAAGATAAGCTGTGAGTGAGAGAGAGAGAAAGAGACCTTGTGAGTGAGAGAGAGAGTGAAATTGAAGCTGTGAGTGAGTGAGAGAGAGAATGAGAAGCTCGGAGTGAGTGAGAGAGAAAGAAAGAGAAGCTCGGAGTGAGTGAGAGAGAAAGAAAGAGAAGCTGTGAGTGAGAGTGAGAGAAAGAAAGAGACGCTGTGAGTGAGAGAGATTGAAGCTGTGAGTGAGAGAGAGAGAGAGGAAGAGAAGCTGTGAGTGAGAGAGAGAGTGAGAAGCTGTGAGTGAGAGAGAGAAAGCGAAGCAGTGAGTGAGAGACAGAGAGAGAAAGAGAAGCTGTGAGTGTGAGACAGAGTAAGAGAAAGAGATGCTGTGAGTGTGTGAGAGAGAGAGAAAGAGAAGCTGTGAGTGAGTGAGAGAGAAAGAGAAGCTGTGTGTGTGTGAGAGAGAAAGAGTAGCTATGAGTCAGAGAGAGAGAAAGAGAAGCTGTGAGTGTGAGAGAAAGTGAGAGAAAGAGAAGCTGTGAGTGTGAGAGAGAGTGAGAGAAAGAGATGCTGTGAGTGTGTGTGAGAGAGAAAGAGAAGCTGTGAGTGTTTGTGAGAGAGAAAGAGAAGCTGTGAGTGAGTGAGAGAGAGAGAAAGGGAAGCTGTGAGTGAGAGAGAGAGTGAGAAGCTATGTGTGTGTGAGAGAGAAAGAGAAGCTGTGAGTGAGAGAGAGAAAAAAAGAGAAGCTGTGAGTGAGAGAGAGAGAAAGGGAAGCTGTGAGTGAGTGTGAGAGAGAGACAGAGAAGCTGTGAGTGAGAGAGAGAGATAAAGAGCAGCTGTGAGTGAGAGAGAGAGAGAAGCTGTGAGTGAGAGAGAGAAAGAAAGAAGAAGCTGTGAGTGAAAGAGAGAGAGAAAGAGAAGTGAGTGTGAGAGAAAGTGAGAGAAAGAGAAGCTGTGAGTGTGAGAGAGAGTGAGAGAAAGATGCTGTGAGTGCGTGAGAGAGAGAAAGAGAAGCTGTGAGTGAGAGAGACAGAGAGAAAGAGAAGCTGTGAGTGAGAGAGAGAGAAAAAGAGAAGCTGTGAGTGAGAGAGAGAGAGAAAGAGAAGCTGTGAGTGTGAGAGAAAGTGAGAGAAAGAGAAGCTGTGAGTGTGTGAGAGAGTGAGAGAAAGATGCTGTGAGTGTGTGTGAGAGAGAAAGAGAAGCTGTGAGTGAGAGAGAGAAAGAAAGGGAATCTGTGAGTGAGAGAGAGAGTGAGAAGCTATGTGTGTGTGTGAGAGAGAAAGAGAAGCTGTGAGTGAGAGAGAGAGAAAGAGAAGTGTGTGAGAGAGAGAGAAAGAGAAGCTTTGAGTGAGAGAGAGAGAGACAGAGAAGCTGTGAGTGAGAGGGAGAAAAAGAGAATATGTGAGTGAGAGAGAGAGAGAAGAAGCTGTGAGTGAGATAGGGAGAGAGAAAGAGAATCTGTGAGTGAGTGAGAGAGAGAAAAAGAGAAGCTGTGAGAGTGAGAGAGAGTGAGAGAAAGAGATGCTGTGAGTGTGTGTGAGAGAGAAAGAGAAGCTGTGAGTGTTTGTGAGAGAGAAAGAGAAGCTGTGAGTGAGTGAGAGAGAGAGAAAGGGAAGCTGTGAGTGAGAGAGAGAGTGAGAAGCTATGTGTGTGTGAGAGAGAAAGAGAAGCTGTGAGTGAGAGAGAGAGAAAAAGAGAAGCTGTGAGTGAGAGAGAGAGAGAAAGGGAAGCTGTGAGTGAGTGTGAGAGAGAGACAGAGAAGCTGTGAGTGAGAGAGAGAGATAAAGAGCAGCTGTGAGTGAGAGAGAGAGAGAAGCTGTGAGTGAGAGAGAGAAAGAGAAGCTGTGAGTGAAAGAGAGAGAGAAAGAGAAGTGAGTGTGAGAGAAAGTGAGAGAAAGAGAAGCTGTGAGTGTGAGAGAGAGTGAGAGAAAGATGCTGTGAGTGCGTGAGAGAGAGAAAGAGAAGCTGTGAGTGAGAGAGACAGAGAGAAAGAGAAGCTGTGAGTGAGAGAGAGAGAAAAAGAGAAGCTGTGAGTGAGAGAGAGAGAGAAAGAGAAGCTGTGAGTGTGAGAGAAAGTGAGAGAAAGAGAAGCTGTGAGGGTGTGAGAGAGTGAGAGAAAGATGCTGTGAGTGTGTGTGAGAGAGAAAGAGAAGCTGTGAGTGAGAGAGAGAAAGAAAGGGAATCTGTGAGTGAGAGAGAGAGTGAGAAGCTATGTGTGTGTGTGAGAGAGAAAGAGAAGCTGTGAGTGAGAGAGAGAGAAAGAGAAGCTGTGAGTGAGAGAGAGAGTGAGAAGCTGTGAGTGAGAGAAAGCGAAGCAGTGAGTGAGAGACAGAGAGAAAAAGATAAGCTGTGAGTGTGAGACAGAGTGAGAGAAAGAGATGCTGTGAGTGTGTGTGTGAGAGAAAGAGAAGCTGTGAGTGAGTGAGAGAGAAAGAGAAAATGTGAGTGAGAGAGAGAGAAAGAGTAGCTGTGAGTCAGAGAGAGAGAAAGAGAAGCTGTGAGTGTGAGAGAAAGTGAGAGAAAGAGAAGCTGTGAGTGTGAGAGAGAGTGAGAGAAAGAGATGCTGTGTGTGTGTGAGAGAGAAAGAGAAGCTGTGAGTGAGGGAGAGAGAGAGAAAGGGAAGCTGTGAGTGAGAGAGAGAGTGAGAAGCTATGAGTGAGAGAGAGAGAGAGAAGTTGTGAGTGAGAGAGAGAGAAAGAGAAGCTGTGAGAGAGAGAGAGAAGCAGTGAGAGAGAGAGAAAGAGAAGCTGTGAGTGAGAGAGAGAGAGAGAGAATCTGTGAGTGAGATAGGGAGAGAGAAAGAGAAGCTGTGGGTAGAGAGAGAGAAAAAAAGAAGCTGTGAGTGTGAGAGAGAGTGAGAGAAAGAGATGCTGTGAGTGTGTGTGAGAGAGAAAGAGAAGCTGTGAGTGATTGTGAGAGAAAGAGAAGCTGTGAGTGAGAGAGAGAGAGAGAAAGAGAAGCTGTGAGTGAGAGAGAGAGAGAAGCTATGAGTGAGTGAGAGAGAGAGAAGCTGTGAGTGAGAGAGAGAGAGAAAGAGAAGCTGTGAGTGAGAGAGAGAGTCAGAAGCTGTGAGTGAGAGAGAGAGAAAGTGAAACGGTGAGTGAGAGAGAGAGAAAGTGAAGCTGTGAGTGAGAGAGAGAGAAAAAAGAGAAGCTGTGTGTGAGAGAGAGAAAGAGAATCTGTAAGTGTGAGAGAAAGTGAGAGAAAGAGAAGCTGTGAGTCTGAGACACAGTGAGAGAAAGAGATGCTGTGAGTGTGTGTGAGAGAGAAAGAGTAGCTGCGAGAAAGAGAGAGAGAGAGAAAGCGAAGCTGTGAGTGAGAGAGAGAGAGAGAGAGAAGCTGTGAGAGTGAGAGAAAGTGAGAGAAAGAGAAGCTGGGAGTGTGTGTGAGAGAGAAAGAGAAGCTGTGAATGAGAGAGAGAGAGAGAAAGCGAAGCTGTGAGTGAGAGGGAATGAGAAGCTTTGAGTGAGAGAGTGAAAGAGTAGCTGAGAGTGAGAGAGAGAGAGAAAAAAAGAAGCTGTAAGAGAGAGAGATAACGAAAGAAAGAGCTGTGTGTGTGAGAGAGAGAATGAGAAGCTGTGAGTGTGTGTGAGAGAGAAAGAGAAGCTGTGAGTGTGTGAGAAAGAGAAAGAGAAGCTGTGGGTGAGAGAAAGAGTGAGAGAAAGAGAAGCTGTGAGCGAGAGAGAGAGAGAGAGAGAGAAAGATAAGCTGTGAGTGAGAGAGAGAGAAAGAGACCTTGTGAGTGAGAGAGAGAGTGAAATTGAAGCTGTGAGTGAGTGAGAGAGAGAATGAGAAGCTCGGAGTGAGTGAGAGAGAAAGAAAGAGAAGCTCGGAGTGAGTGAGAGAGAAAGAAAGAGAAGCTGTGAGTGAGAGTGAGAGAAAGAAAGAGACGCTGTGAGTGAGAGAGATTGAAGCTGTGAGTGAGAGAGAGAGAGAGGAAGAGAAGCTGTGAGTGAGAGAGAGAGAAGGAAAGAGAAGCTTTGAGTGAGAGAGTGAGAGAAAGAGTAGCTGTGAGTGAGAGAGAGAGAAAGAAAGAGAAGCTGTGAGTGAGAGAGAGAGAGAGGAAGAGAAGCTGTGAGTGAGAGAGAGAGAGAGAAAAAAAGTGAGTGAGAGAGAGAGAGAGAGAGAAAGAAGCTTTGACTGAGAGAGTGAGAGAGTGAGAGAAAGAGTAGCTGTGAGTGAGAGAGAGAGAGAAAGAGAAGCTGCATGAGAGAGAGAGAGAGAAAGAAAGAAAGAAAGAAAGAAAGAGTGAGAGACAGAGAGAGAAAAAGAAGCTGTATGAGAGAGAGAGAGAGAATGAAAGAAAGAGCTGTGTGTGTGAGAGAGAGAAAGAGAAGCTGTGAGTGTGTGTGTGAGAGAAAGAGAAGCTGTGTGTGTGTGAGAGAGAAAGAGAAGCTGTGAGTGAGAGAAAGAGCGAGAGAAACTGTGAGTGAGATAGAGAGAGAAAGAGAACCTGTGAGTGAGAGAGAGAGAGAAATTGAAGCTGTGAGTGAGATAGAGAGAGAAAGAGAAGCTCGGAGTGAGTGAGAGAGAAAGAAAGAGAAGCTCGGAGTGAGTGAGAGAGAAAGAAAGAGAAGGTGTGAGTGAGAGAGAGAAAGAAAGAAAGAAAGAGACGCTGTGAGTGAGAGAGATTGAAGCTGTGAGTTAGAGAGAGAGAGAGAGAAAGAGAAGCTGTGAGTGAGAGAGGGAGAGAGAAAGAGAAGCTGTGAGTGAGAAAGAGAAAGAGAGAAGCTGTGAGTGAGAGAGGGAGAGAAAGAGAAGCTTTGAGTGACAGGGAGAGAGAGAAAGAGAAGATGTGAGTGAGAGAGAGAGAGAATGAGAAAATGTGAGTGAGTGACAGAGAGAGAAGCTGTGAGTGAGAGAGAGAGGGAGAGAGAAAGAGAAGCTGTGAGTGAGAGAGAGAGTGGGAGAGAAGCTGTGAGTGAGAGAGAGAGAGAGAAGCTTTGAGTGAGAGAGTGAGAGAAAGAGTAGCTGTGAGTGAGAGAGAGAGAGAGAAAGTGAAGCTGTATGAGAGAGAGAGAACGAAAGAAAGTGCTGTGTGTGTGTGAGAGAGAAAGAGAAGCTGTGAGTGTGTGTGAGAGAGAAAGAGAAGCTGTGAGTGTGAGAGAGAGAAAGAGAAAGAGAAGCTGTGAGTGAGAGAAAGAGAGAGAGAAATGGAAGCTGTGAGTGTGAGATAGAGAGAGAGAAAGAGAAGCTGTGAGTGTGTGTGTGAGAGAGAAAGAGAAGCAGTGATTGAAAGAAAGAGAGAGAGAGAGAGAAAGAGAAGCTGTGAGTGTGTGAGGGAGAGAGAGATAAAGAGAAGCTGTGATTGAGAGAGAGAGAGAAAGAGAAGCTGTGAGTGAGAGGGAGAGAGAGAAAGAGAAGATGTGAGTGAGAGAGAGAGAGAAAGAGAAGATGTGTGTGTGAGAGAGAAAGAGAAGCTGTGAGTTTGAGAGAGAGAGAGAAAGAGAAGCTGTGAGTGAGAGAGAGAGAGAGAAAGAGATGCTGTGAGTGAGAGAGAGAGAGAGAAAGAGAAGCTGTGAGTGAGAGAGAGAGATAGAGATAGAGAACCTATGAGTGTGTGTGAGAGAGAAATTGAAGCTGTGAGTGAGAGAGAGAGAGAAAGAGAAGCTCTGAGTGAGTGAGAGAGAAAGAAAGAGAAGCTGTGAGTGAGAGAGAGAGAGAAAGAAAGAGACGCTGTGAGTGAGAGAGAGAGAAGCTGTTAGTGAGAGAGAGAGAAAGAGAAGCTGTGAGTGAGAGAGAGAGAGAAAGAGAAGCTGTGAGTGAGAGAGAGAGAGAGAGAAAGAGAAGGTGTGAGTGAGTGAGAGAGAAAGAAAAGCTGTGAGTGAGAGAGAGAGAGAGAAGCTGTGAGTGAAAGAGAGAGAAAGAGAAGCTGTGAGTGAGAAAGAGAGAAAGAGAGAGAAGCTGTGAGTGAGACAGAGAGAGTAATAGAAGCTGTGAGTGACTGAGAGAGAGAAAGAGAAGATTTGAGTGAGAGAAAGAGAGAGAGAGAAGCTGTGAGTGTGTGAGGATAGAGAGAGAGAAGCTGTGAGTGTGTGAGAGAGAAAGAAAGAGAAGCTGTGAGTGAGAGAAAGAGAGAGAGAAAGGGAAGCTGTGAGTGAGAGAGAGAGAGAAGCTGTGAGTGAGAGTGAGAGAGAGAGAAAGAGAAGCTGTGAGTGAGAGAGAGAGTGGGAGAGAAGCTGTGAGTGAGAGAGAGAGAAAGAGAAGCTTTGAGTGAGAGAGTGAGAGGAAGAGTAGCTGTGAGTGAGAGAGAGAGAGAGAGAAGCTGTGAGTGTGTGATGAGAGAGAGAGAGAGAGAAGCTCTGTGTGTGAGAGAGAAAGAGAAGCTGTGAGTGAGAGAAAGAGAGAGAGAAAGAGAAGATGTGAGTGAGAGAGTGAGTAAGAGAATCTGTGAGTGAGAGAGAGAGAGAAAGAATCTGTGAGTGAGAGAGAGAAAGAGAAGCTGAGAGTCAGAGAGAGAGAGAAGCTGTGAGTGAGAGAGATAGAAATAGAAGCTGTGAGTGTGAGAGAAAGAGAGAGAGAGAGAAGCTGTGAGTGAAAGAGAGAGAAAGAGAAGCTGTGAGTGAGAAAGAGAGAGAGAAAGAGAAGCTGTGAGAGAGAGAGAGAGAGAAAGAGAAGCTGTGAGTGAGAGGGAGATAGAGAAAGAGAATATGTGAGAGAGAGAGAGAAAGAGAAGATGTGAGTGTGTGTGTGTGAGAGAGAAGCTGTGTGTGAGAGAAAGAGAGAGAGAAAGAGAAGCTGTGAGTGAGAGAGAGAGAGAGAAGCTGTGAGTGAGAGAGAGAGAGAGAAGCTGTAAGTGTGTGTGTGAGAGAGAAAGAGAAGCAGTGAGTGTGAGAGAAAGAGAAGCCGTGAGTGTGAGAGAGAGTGAGAGAGAGAGAAGCTGTGAGAGAGAGAGAAAGATAAGTTGTGAGTGAGAGAGAGAGAGAAGCTGTGTGTGAGAGAGAGAGATAAAGAGAAGCTGTGAGTGAGAGAGAGAGAAAGAGATGCTGTGTGTGAGAGAGAGAGAGAGAAGCTGTGATTGAAAGAGAAGCTGTGAGAAGCTGTGAGTGAGAAAAGAGAGAGAAAGAGAAGCTGTGAGTGAGAGAAAGAGAGAAGCCATGAGTGAGTGAGAGAGAGAGAATCAGTGAGTGAGAGAGAGAAGCTTTAAGTGAGAGAGAGAGAGAGAATGTGAAGCTGTGAGTGAGAGAGAGAGAAGCTGTGAGTGAGACAGAGAGAAAAAGAGAAGCTGTATGTGTGTGAGAGAGTGAAAGAGATGCTGTGAGTGTGAGAGATAGTGAGAGAAAGAGAAGCTGTGAGTGTGAGACAGAGTGAGAGAAAGAAATGCTGTGAGTGTGTGTGAGAGAGAAAGAGAAGCTGTGAGTGAGAGAGAGAGAGAGAAAGAGATGCTGTGAGTGAGAGAGTGAGTGTGAAGCTATGAGTGAGAGAGAGAGAGAGAAAGAGTAGTGTTAGTGAGAGAGAGAGAGAAGCTGTGAGTGAGAGAGAGAGAGAAAGGGAAGCTGTGAGTGAGAGAGAGAGACAGAGAAGCTGTGAGTGAGAGAGAGATAAAAAGAGCAGCTGTGAGAGAGAGAGAGAGAAGCTGTGAGTGAGAGAGAGAGAGAAAGAGAATCGGTGAGTAGAGAGAGAGAAAAAGAGAAGTTGTAAGTGAGAGTGAGAGAAAGAGAAGCTGTGAGTGTGAGAGAGAGAAGCAGTGAGAGAGAAAGAGAAGCTGTGAGTGAGAGTAAGAGAGAAGCCAAGAGTGTTTGTGAGAGAGAAAGAGAAGCTGTGAGTGAGAGAGAGAGAGAAAGGGAAGCTGTGAGTGAGAGAGAGTGGAAAGCTATGAGTGAGAGAGAGAGAGAAGCTGTGAGTGAGAGAGAGAGAAAGAGAAGCTGTGAGTGAGAGAGAGAGTGAGAAGCTGTGAGTGAGTGAGAGAGAGAAAGCGAAGCAGTGAGTGAGAGACAGAGAGAAAGTGAAGCTGTGAGTGAGAGAGAGAAAAAAAGAGATGCTGTGTGTGTGTGTGAGAAAGAGAAGCTGTGAGTGAGGGAGAGAGAGAAAGGGAAGCTGTGAGTGAGAGAGAGAGTGAGAAGCTATGAGTATGAGAAAGAGAAAGAGAAGTTGTGAGTGAGAGAGAGAGTGGGAGAGAAGCTGTGAGTGAGAGAGAGAGAAAGAGAAGCTTTGAGTGAGAGAGTGAGAGAAAGAGTAGCTGTGAGTGAGAGAGAGAGAGAGAAAGTGAAGCTGTATGAGAGAGAGAGAACGAAAGAAAGTGCTGTGTGTGTGTGAGAGAGAAAGAGAAGCTGTGAGTGTGTGTGAGAGAGAAAGAGAAGCTGTGAGTGTGAGAGAGAGAAAGAGAAAGAGAAGCTGTGAGTGAGAGAAAGAGAGAGAGAAAGGGAAGCTGTGAGTGTGAGATAGAGAGAGAGAAAGAGAAGCTGTGAGTGTGTGTGTGAGAGAGAAAGAGAAGCAGTGATTGAAAGAAAGAGAGAGAGAAAGAGAAGCTGTGAGTGTGTGAGGGAGAGAGAGATAAAGAGAAGCTGTGATTGAGAGAGAGAGAGAAAGAGAAGCTGTGAGTGAGAGAGAGAGAGAGAAAGAGATGCTGTGAGTGAGAGAGAGAGAGAGAAAGAGAAGCTGTGAGTGAGAGAGAGAGATAGAGATAGAGAACCTATGAGTGTGTGTGAGAGAGAAATTGAAGCTGTGAGTGAGAGAGAGAGAGAAAGAGAAGCTCTGAGTGAGTGAGAGAGAAAGAAAGAGAAGCTGTGAGTGAGAGAGAGAGAGAAAGAAAGAGACGCTGTGAGTGAGAGAGAGAGAAGCTGTTAGTGAGAGAGAGAGAAAGAGAAGCTGTGAGTGAGAGAGAGAGAGAAAGAGAAGCTGTGAGTGAGAGAGAGAGAGAAAGAGAAGGTGTGAGTGAGTGAGAGAGAAAGAAAAGCTGTGAGTGAGAGAGAGAGAGAGAAGCTGTGAGTGAAAGAGAGAGAAAGAGAAGCTGTGAGTGAGAAAGAGAGAAAGAGAGAGAAGCTGTGAGTGAGACAGAGAGAGTAATAGAAGCTGTGAGTGACGGAGAGAGAGAAAGAGAAGATTTGAGTGAGAGAAAGAGAGAGAGAGAAGCTGTGAGTGTGTGAGGATAGAGAGAGAGAAGCTGTGAGTGTGTGAGAGAGAAAGAAAGAGAAGCTGTGAGTGAGAGAAAGAGAGAGAGAAAGGGAAGCTGTGAGTGAGAGAGAGAGAGAAGCTGTGAGTGAGAGTGAGAGAGAGAGAAAGAGAAGCTGTGAGTGAGAGAGAGAGTGGGAGAGAAGCTGTGAGTGAGAGAGAGAGAAAGAGAAGCTTTGAGTGAGAGAGTGAGATGAAGAGTAGCTGTGAGTGAGAGAGAGAGAGAGAGAAGCTGTGAGTGTGTGATGAGAGAGAGAGAGAGAAGCTCTGTGTGTGAGAGAGAAAGAGAAGCTGTGAGTGAGAGAAAGAGAGAGAGAAAGAGAAGATGTGAGTGAGAGAGTGAGTAAGAGAATCTGTGAGTGAGAGAGAGAGAGAAAGAATCTGTGAGTGAGAGAGAGAAAGAGAAGCTGAGAGTCAGAGAGAGAGAGAAGCTGTGAGTGAGAGAGATAGAAATAGAAGCTGTGAGTGTGAGAGAAAGAGAGAGAGAGAGAAGCTGTGAGTGAAAGAGAGAGAAAGAGAAGCTGTGAGTGAGAAAGAGAGAGAGAAAGAGAAGCTGTGAGAGAGAGAGAGAGAGAAAGAGAAGCTGTGAGTGAGAGGGAGATAGAGAAAGAGAATATGTGAGAGAGAGAGAGAAAGAGAAGATGTGAGTGTGTGTGTGAGAGAGAGAAGCTGTGTGTGAGAGAAAGAGAGAGAGAAAGAGAAGCTGTGAGTGAGAGAGAGAGAGAGAAGCTGTGAGTGAGAGAGAGAGAGAGAAGCTGTAAGTGTGTGTGTGAGAGAGAAAGAGAAGCAGTGAGTGTGAGAGAAAGAGAAGCCGTGAGTGTGAGAGAGAGTGAGAGAGAGAGAAGCTGTGAGAGAGAGAGAAAGATAAGTTGTGAGTGAGAGAGAGAGAGAAGCTGTGTGTGAGAGAGAGAGATAAAGAGAAGCTGTGAGTGAGAGAGAGAGAAAGAGATGCTGTGAGTGAGAGAGAGAGAGAGAAGCTGTGATTGAAAGAGAAGCTGTGAGAAGCTGTGAGTGAGAAAAGAGAGAGAAAGAGAAGCTGTGAGTGAGAGAAAGAGAGAAGCCATGAGTGAGTGAGAGAGAGAGAATCAGTGAGTGAGAGAGAGAAGCTTTAAGTGAGAGAGAGAGAGAGAATGTGAAGCTGTGAGTGAGAGAGAGAGAAGCTGTGAGTGAGACAGAGAGAAAAAGAGAAGCTGTATGTGTGTGAGAGAGTGAAAGAGATGCTGTGAGTGTGAGAGATAGTGAGAGAAAGAGAAGCTGTGAGTGTGAGACAGAGTGAGAGAAAGAAATGCTGTGAGTGTGTGTGAGAGAGAAAGAGAAGCTGTGAGTGAGAGAGAGAGAGAGAAAGAGATGCTGTGAGTGAGAGAGTGAGTGTGAAGCTATGAGTGAGAGAGAGAGAGAGAAAGAGTAGTGTTAGTGAGAGAGAGAGAGAAGCTGTGAGTGAGAGAGAGAGAGAAAGGGAAGCTGTGAGTGAGAGAGAGAGACAGAGAAGCTGTGAGTGAGAGAGAGATAAAAAGAGCAGCTGTGAGAGAGAGAGAGAAGCTGTGAGTGAGAGAGAGAGAGAAAGAGAATCGGTGAGTAGAGAGAGAGAAAAAGAGAAGTTGTAAGTGAGAGTGAGAGAAAGAGAAGCTGTGAGTGTGAGAGAGAGAAGCAGTGAGAGAGAAAGAGAAGCTGTGAGTGAGAGTAAGAGAGAAGCCAAGAGTGTTTGTGAGAGAGAAAGAGAAGCTGTGAGTGAGAGAGAGAGAGAAAGGGAAGCTGTGAGTGAGAGAGAGTGGAAAGCTATGAGTGAGAGAGAGAGAGAAGCTGTGAGTGAGAGAGAGAGAAAGAGAAGCTGTGAGTGAGAGAGAGAGTGAGAAGCTGTGAGTGAGTGAGAGAGAGAAAGCGAAGCAGTGAGTGAGAGACAGAGAGAAAGTGAAGCTGTGAGTGAGAGAGAGAAAAAAAGAGATGCTGTGTGTGTGTGTGAGAAAGAGAAGCTGTGAGTGAGGGAGAGAGAGAAAGGGAAGCTGTGAGTGAGAGAGAGAGTGAGAAGCTATGAGTATGAGAAAGAGAAAGAGAAGTTGTGAGTGAGAGAGAGAGTGGGAGAGAAGCTGTGAGTGAGAGAGAGAGAAAGAGAAGCTTTGAGTGAGAGAGTGAGAGAAAGAGTAGCTGTGAGTGAGAGAGAGAGAGAAAGTGAAGCTGTATGAGAGAGAGAGAACGAAAGAAAGTGCTGTGTGTGTGAGAGAGAGAAAGAGAAGCTGTGAGTGTGTGTGAGAGAGAAAGAGAAGCTGTGAGTGTGAGAGAGAGAAAGAGAAAGAGAAGCTGTGAGTGAGAGAAAGAGAGAGAGAAAGGGAAGCTGTGAGTGTGAGATAGAGAGAGAGAAAGAGAAGCTGTGAGTGTGTGTGTGAGAGAGAAAGAGAAGCAGTGATTGAAAGAAAGAGAGAGAGAAAGAGAAGCTGTGAGTGTGTGAGGGAGAGAGAGATAAAGAGAAGCTGTGATTGAGAGAGAGAGAAAGAGAAGCTGTGAGTGAGAGGGAGAGAGAAAGAGAAGCTGTGAGTGACAGAGAGAGAAAGAGAAGATGTGAGTGAGAGAAAGAGAGAGAGAGAGAAGCTGTGAGTGTGTGAGGATAGAGAGAGAGAAGCTGTGTGTGAGAGAGAGAAAGAGAAGCTGTGAGTTTGAGAGAGAGAGAGAAAGAGAAGCTGTGAGTGAGAGAGAGAGGGAAAGAGATGATGTGAGTGAGAGACAGAGAGAGAAAGAGAAGCTGTGAGAGAGAGAGAGAGAGAGAGAGAGAACCTATGAGTGTGTGTGAGAGAGAAATTGAAGCTGTGAGTGAGAGAGAGAGAAAGAGAAGCTCTGAGTGAGTGAGAGAGAAAGAAAGAGAAGCTGTGAGTGAGAGAGAGAGAGAAAGAAAGAGACGCTGTGAGTGAGAGAGAGAGCAGCTGTTAGTGAGAGAGAGAGAGAAAGAGAAGCTGTGAGTGAGAGAGAGAGAGAGAAAGAGAAGCTGTGAGTGAGAGAGAGAGAGAGAAAGAGAAGGTGTGAGTGAGTGAGAGAGAAAGAAAAGCTGTGAGTGAGAGAGAGAGAGAAGCTGTGAGTGAAAGAGAGAGAAAGAGAAGCTGTGAGTGAGAAAGAGAGAAAGAGAGAGAAGCTGTGTGAGAGAGAGAGAAAGAGAAGCTGTGAGTGACAGAGAGAGAAAGAGAAGATGTGAGTGAGAGAAAGAGAGAGAGAGAGAAGCTGTGAGTGTGTGAGGATAGAGAGAGAGAAGCTGTGTGTGAGAGAGAGAAAGAGAAGCTGTGAGTGAGAGAAAGAGAGAGAGAAAGTGAAGCTGTGAGTGAGAGAGAGAGAGAAGCTGTGAGTGAGAGTGAGAGAGAGAGAGAAAGAGAAGCTGTGAGTGAGAGAGAGAGTGGGAGAGAAGCTGTGAGTGAGAGAGAGAGAAAGAGAAGCTTTGAGTGAGAGAGTGAGAGAAAGAGTAGCTGTGAGTGAGAGAGAGAGTGAGAGAGAAGCTGTGAGTGTGTGAGGAGAGAGAGAGAGAAGCTGTGTGTGTGAGAGAGAAAGAGAAGCTGTGAGTGAGAGAAAGAGAGAGAGAAAGGGAAGCTGAGAGTGAGACAGAGAGAGAGAAAGAGAAGCTGTGAGTGACAGAGAGTGAGAGAAGCTGTGTGTGTGTGAGAGAGAAAGAGAAGCTGTGTGTGTGAGAGAGAGAAAGAGAAGATGTGAGTGAGTGAGAGAGACAGAGAAGCTGTGAGTGAGGGAGAGAGAAAAATAGCAGCTGTGAGTGAGAGAGAGAAGCTTTGAGTGAGAGAGAGAGAGAGAGAGAATCTTTGAGTAGAGAGAGAGAGAAAGGGAAGCTGTGAGTGAGAGAGAGAGAGAGAAAGAGAAGCTGTGAGTGTGTGTGAGAGAGAGATAAAGAGAAGCTGTGAGTGTGTGAGAGAGAAAGAGAAGCTGTGAGTGAGTTAGAGAGAGAGAATGAGAAGCTGTGAGGGAGAGAGAGAGGAGAGAGAGAATCTGTGAGGGAGAGAGAGAGAGAAAGAGAAGATGTGAGTGAGAGAGTGAGTAAGAGAATCTGTGAGTGAGAGAGAGAGAAAGAATCTGTGAGTGAGAGATTGAAAGAGAAGCTGAGAGTCAGAGAGAGAGAGAAGCTGTGAGTGAGAGAGATAGAAAGAGAAGCTGTGAGTGTGAGAGAAAGAGAGAGAGAGAAGCTGTGAGTGAAAGAGAGAGAAAGAGAAGCTGTGAGTGAGAAAGAGAGAGAGAAAGAGAAGCTGTGAGTGAGAGAGAGAGAGAAAGAGAAGCTGTGAGTGAGAGGGAGATAGAGAAAGAGAATATGTGAGAGAGAGAGAGAAAGAGAAGATGTGAGTGTGTGTGTGTGAGAGAGAAGCTGTGTGTGAGAGAAAGAGAGAGAGAAAGAGAAGCTGTGAGTGAGAGAAAGAGAGAGAGAAAGGGAAGCTGTGAGTGAGAGAGAGAGAGAAGCTGTGAGTGAGAGTGAGAGAGAGAGAAAGAGAAGCTGTGAGTGAGAGAGAGAGTGGGAGAGAAGCTGTGAGTGAGAGAGAGAGAAAGAGAAGCTTTGAGTGAGAGAGTGAGAGGAAGAGTAGCTGTGAGTGAGAGAGAGAGAGAGAGAGAAGCTGTGAGTGTGTGATGAGAGAGAGAGAAGCTCTGTGTGTGAGAGAGAAAGAGAAGCTGTGAGTGAGAGAAAGAGAGAGAGAAAGAGAAGATGTGAGTGAGAGAGTGAGTAAGAGAATCTGTGAGTGAGAGAGAGAGAGAAAGAATCTGTGAGTGAGAGAGAGAAAGAGAAGCTGAGAGTCAGAGAGAGAGAGAAGCTGTGAGTGAGAGAGATAGAAATAGAAGCTGTGAGTGTGAGAGAAAGAGAGAGAGAGAGAAGCTGTGAGTGAAAGAGAGAGAAAGAGAAGCTGTGAGTGAGAAAGAGAGAGAGAAAGAGAAGCTGTGAGTGAGAGAGAGAGAGAAAGAGAAGCTGTGAGTGAGAGGGAGATAGAGAAAGAGAATATGTGAGAGAGAGAGAGAAAGAGAAGATGTGAGTGTGTGTGTGAGAGAGAGAAGCTGTGTGTGAGAGAAAGAGAGAGAGAAAGAGAAGCTGTGAGTGAGAGAGAGAGAGAGAAGCTGTGAGTGAGAGAGAGAGAGAGAGAAAGAAGCTATGATTGTGTGTGAGAGAGAAAGAGAAGCTGTGAGTGAGAGAGAAAGAGAGAGAGAAGATGTCTCTCTCTCACTCACAGCTTCTCTTTCTCTCTCTCTCACTCACAGCTTCTCTTTCTCTCTCTCTCACTCACAGCTTTTTCTCTCTCTCTCTCACTCACACCTTCTCTTTCTCTGTCTCTCACTCTCAATCACAGCTTCTCTTTCTCTCTCTCTCTCAGTCTGATTAGAGAGAGAAGCTGTAAGTGTGTGTGTGAGAGAGAAAGAGAAGCAGTGAGTGTGAGAGAAAGAGAAGCCGTGAGTGTGAGAGAGAGTGAGAGAGAGAGAAGCTGTGAGAGAGAGAGAAAGATAAGTTGTGAATGAGAGAGAGAGAGAAGCTGTGTGTGAGAGAGAGAGATAAAGAGAAGCTGTGAGTGAGAGAGAGAGAAAGAGATGCTGTGAGTGAGAGAGAGAGAGAGAAGCTGTGATTGAAAGAGAGAGAAAGAGAAGCTGTGAGTGAGAAAAGAGAGAGAAAGAGAAGCTGTGAGTGAGAGAAAGAGAGAAGCCATGAGTGAGTGAGAGAGAGAGAATCAGTGAGTGAGAGAGAGAAGCTTTAAGTGAGAGAGAGAGAGAGAATGTGAAGCTGTGAGTGAGAGAGAGAGAAGCTGTGAGTGAGACAGAGAGAAAAAGAGAAGCTGTATGTGTGTGAGAGAGTGAAAGAGATGCTGTGAGTGTGAGAGATAGTGAGAGAAAGAGAAGCTGTGAGTGTGAGACAGAGTGAGAGAAAGAGATGCTGTGAGTGTGTGTGAGAGAGAGAAAGAGAAGCTGTGAGTGAGAGAGAGAGAGAGAAAGAGATGCTGTGAGTGAGAGAGTGAGTGTGAAGCTATGAGTGAGAGAGAGAGAGAGAAAGAGTAGTGTTAGTGAGAGAGAAGCTGTGAGTGAGAGAGAGAAAGGGAAGCTGTGAGTGAGAGAGAGAGATAGAAGCTGTGAGTGAGAGAGAGAAAAAAGAAGCTCTGAGTGAGAGAGAGAAAGAGAGAAGCTGTGTGTGTGAGAGAGAGAAAGAAGCTATGATTGTGTGTGAGAGAGAAAGAGAATCTGTGAGTGAGAGAGAGAGAGAGAAGCTAAGAGTGAAAGAGAAAGAGAGAGAGAAGATGTCAATGAGAGAGAGAGAGAAAGAGAAGCTGTGTGTGTGTGTGAGAGAGAGAAGCTGTGTGTGTGTGTGAGAGAGAGAAGCTGTGAGTGAGAAAGAGAAAAAGAGAAAAAGAGAAGCTGTGAGTGAGAGAGAGAGAGAAGCTTTTGGTTGTGAGAGAAAGTGAGAGAAAGAGAAGCTGTGAGTGTGAGAGAGAGTGAGAGAAAGAGATGCTGTGAGTGTGTGTGAGAGAGAAAGGTAAGCTGTGAGTGAGAGAGAGAGAGAGAACCTGTGAGTGAGAGAGAGAGAAAGAGAAGCTGTGAGTGAAAGAGAGAGAAAGAGAAGCTGTGTGTGTGTGAGAGAGAAGGAGAAGCTGTGAGTGAGAAAGAGTGAGTGAGAGAGAGAGAGAGAGAAGCTGTGAGTGCGAGAGAGAGGGAGAGAAGCTGTGACTGAGAGAGAGAGAGAAAGAGAAGCTGTGATTGAGAGTGAGAGACAGAGAGAAAGAGAAGCTGTGAGTGAGAGAGAGAGAGAAGCTGTGAGTGAGAGAGAAAGAGAGAGAGATGTCAATGAGAGAGAGAAAGAGAAGCTGTGAGTGAGTGAGAGAGAGAGAAGCTGTGAGTGAGAGAGGGAAAAAGAGAAGCTGTGAGTGAGAGAGAGAGAGAGAAAGAAAGAGAAGCTGTGCGTGTGAGAGAAAGTGAGAGACAGAGATGCTGTGAGTGTGTGTGAGAGAGAAAGATAAGCTGTGAGTGAGAGAGAGAGAGAGAGAAGCTGTGAGTGAGAGAGAGAGAAAGAGAACCTGTGAGTGAGAGAGAGAGAAAGAGAAGTTGTGTGTGTGTGAGAGAGAAATAGAAGCTGAGAGTGTGAGAGAGAGAGTGAGATAGAGGGAGAGAAGCTGTGTGTGTGTGTGTGAGAGAGAGAGAAGCTGTGAGTGAGAGAGAGAAAGGGAAGCTGTGAGTGAGTGAGAGAGAGAAAGAGAACCTGTGAGTTAGAGAGAGAGAGTAATTGAAGCTGTGAGTGAGAGAAAGAGAGAAAGAGAAGCTCCGATTGAGTGAGAGAGAAAGAAAGAAAGAGAAGCTGTGAGTGAGAGAGAGAAAGAGAAGCTGTGTGTGTGTGAGAGAGAGAAAGAGAAGATTTGAGTGAGAGAGTGAGAGAAAGAGTAGCTGTGAGTGAGTGAGAGAGAGAAAAAGAAGCTGTATGAGAGAGAGAGAGAGAATGAAAGAAAGAGCTGTGTGTGTGAGAGAGAGAAAGAGAAGCTGTGAGTGTGTGTGTGAGAGAAAGAGAAGCTGTGAGTGTGTGAGTGAGAGAAAGAGCGAGAGAAAGAGAAGCTGTGAGAGAGAGAGAGAGAGAGAAAGAGAAGCTGTGAGTGAGAGAGAGAGAGAAATTGAAGCTGTGAGTGAGAGAGAGAGAAAGAGAAGCTCGGAGTGAGTGAGAGAGAAAAAAAGAAAGAGAAGCTCGGAGTGAGTGAGAGAGAAAGAAAGAGAAGCTGTGAGTGAGAGAGAGAAAGAAAGAAAGAGATGCTGTGAGTGAGAGAGATTGAAGCTGTGAGTTAGAGAGAGAGAGAGAGAGAAGCTGTGAGTGAGAGAGAGCGAGAGTGGAAAAGAAGCTGTAAGTGAGAGAGAGAGAAAAAAAGAAGCTTTGAGTGAGAGAGTGAGAGAACGAGTAGCTGTGAGTGTGAGAGAGAGAGAAAGAGAAGCTGCATGAGAGAGAGTGAGAGAAAGAAAGAAAGAAAGAAAGAAAGAGAAGCTGTGTGTCTGAGAGAGAGAAAGATAAGCTGTGAGTGTGTGTGAGAGAGAAAGAGAAGCTGTGAGAGAGAGAATGAAAGAAAGAGCTGTGTGTGTATGTGAGAGAGAGAAGCTGTGAGTGAGAGAGAGAGAGAAATTGAAGCTGTGAGTGAGAGAGAGAGAAAGAGAAGCTCGGAGTGAGTGAGAGAGAAAGAAAGAAAGAGAAGCTCGGAGTGAGTGAGAGAGAAAGAAAGAAAGAGAAGCTGTGAGTGAGAGAGAGAAAGAAAGAAAGAGAAGCTTTGAGTGAGAGAGAGAGAAAGAGAAGCTGTGAGTGAGAGAGAGAGAGAGTGGAAAAGAAGCTGTGAGTGACAGAGAGAGAGAGAGAAAAAGAAGCTTTGAGTGAGAGAGTGAGAGATAGAGTAGCTGTGAGTGAGAGAGAGAGAAAGAGAAGCTGCATGAGAGAGAGTGAGAGAAAGAAAGAAAGAAAGAAAGAGAAGCTGTGTGTGAGAGAAAGATAAGCTGTGAGTGTGTGTGTGAGAGAAAGAGAAGCTGTGAGAGAGAGAGAATGAAAGAAAGAGCTGTGTGTGTGTGAGAGAGAAGCTGTAAGTGAGAGAGAGAGAGAAAGAGAAGCTCTGAGTGAGTGAGAGAGAAAGAAAGGGAAGCTGTGAGTGAGAGAGAGAGAAAGAAAGAGATGCTGTGAGTGAGAGAGAGAGAAGCTTTTAGTGAGAGAGAGAGAGAAAGAGAAGCTGTGAGTGAGAGAGAGAGAGGAAGAGAAGCTGTGAGTGTGAGAGAGAGAGAGAAAGAGAAGCTTCGAGTGATAGAGAGAGAAAGAGAAGCTGCATGAGAGAGAGAGAGAAAGAAAGAAAGAAAGAGAAGCTGTGTGTGTGTGAGAGAGAAAGAGAAGCTGTGAGTGTGTGTGAGAGAGAAGGAGAAGCTGTGAGTGAGAAAAAAGAAAGAGAAGCTGTGAGTGAGAGAGAGAGAGAAAGAGAAACTGTGAGTGAATGAGAGAGAGAGAAATTGAAGCTGTGAGTTAGAGAGAGAGAAAGAGAAGCTGTGAGTGAGTGAGAGAGAAAGAGAAGCTGTGAGTGAGAGGGAGAGAGAAAGAGAAGATTTGAGTGAGAGACAGAGAGAAAGAGAAGATGTGAGTGAGAAAGAGAGGGAAGGAGAGGTTGTGAGTGAGAGAGAGAGAGAGAAGCTGTGAGTGAGTGAGAGAGAGAGAGAGAAAGAGAAGCTGTGAGTGAGAGAGAGAGGAAGAGAAGCTGTGAGTGAGAGAGAGAGAAAGAAAGAAAGAGAAGCTTTGAGTGAGAGAGTGAGAGAAAGAGTAGCTGTGAGTGAGAGAGAGAGAGAAAGAGAAGCTGTATGAGAGAGAGAGAGAGAACGAAAGAAAGAGCTGTGTTTGGAGAGAGAGAAAGAGAAGCTGTGAGTGTGTGTGAGAGAGAAAGAGAAGCTGTGAGTGAGAGAAAGAGAGAGAGAAAGAGAAGTTGTGAGTGAGAGAGAGAGAGAAAGAGAAGCTGTGAGTGAGAGAGAGAGAGAGAATGAGAAGCTGTGTGTGAGAGAGAGAGATAGAAGCTGTGAGTGAGTGAGAGAGAGAAAGAGAACCTGTGAGTGAGAGAGAGAGAGTAATTGAAGCTGTGAGTGAGAGAAAGAGAGAAAGAGAAGCTCCGAGTGAGTGAGAGAGAAAGAAAGAGAAGCTGTGAGTGAGAGAGAGAAAGAGAAGCTGTGTGTGTGTGAGAGAGAGAGACAAGCTGTATGTGTGTGTGTGAGAGAGAAAGAAAAGCTGTGAGTGTGAGAGAAAGAGAAGCTGTGAGTGTGAGAGAGAGTGAGAGAGAGAGAAGCTGTGAGTTAGAGAGAGAGAGAGAAAGAGAAGTTGTGAGTGAGAGAGAGAAAGAGAATCTTTGAGTGAGAGAGAGAAAAAAAGAGAAGCTGTGAGTGAGTGAGAGAAAGAGAAGCTGTGAGAGAGAGAGAGAAAGAGAAGCTGTGATTGAGAGAGAGAGAAAGAGAAGCTGTGAGTTAGAGAGAGAGAGAAAGAGAAGCTGTGAGTGAGTTAGAGAGAGAGAATGAGAAGCTGTGAGGGAGAGAGAGAGGAGAGAGAGAATCTGTGAGTGAGAGAGAGAGAAAGAAGCTGTGAGTGAGAGAGAGAAAGAGAAGCTGAGAGTCAGAGAGAGAGAGAGAAGCTGTGAGTGAGAGAGAGAGAAAGAAAAGCTGTGAGTGTGAGAGAAAGAGAGAGAGAGAAGCTGTGAGTGAAAGAGAGAGAAAGAGAAGCTGTGAGTGAGAAAGAGAGAGAGAAAGAGAAGCTGTGAGTGAGAGAGAGAGAGAAAGGGAAGCTGTGAGTGAGTGAGAGAGAAAGAGAAGCTGTGAGTGAGAGGGAGAGAGAAAGAGAAGATGTGAGTGAGAGAGAGAGAGAAAGAGAAGATGTGAGTGAGAGAGAGAGGGAAGGAGAGGTTGTGAGTGAGAGAGAGAGAGAAGATGTGAGTGAGTAAGAGAGAGAGAGAGAAAGAGAAGCTGTGAGTGAGAGAGAGAGGAAGAGAAGCTGTGAGTGAGAGAGAGAGAAAGGGAAGCTGTGAGTGAGTGAGAGAGAGAGACAGAGAAGCTGTGAGTGAGAGAGAGAGAAAAAAAGAGCAGCTGTGAGTGTGAGAGAAAGTGAGAGAAAGAGAAACTGTGAGTGTGAGAGAGAGTGAGAAAAAGATGCAGTGAGTGTGTGTGAGAGGGAAAGAGAAGCTGTGAATGAGAGAGAGAAAGAGAAGCTCTGAGTGAATGAGAGAGAAAGAAAGAAAGAGAAGCTGTGAGTGAGAGGGAGAGAAAGAGAAGCTGTAAGTGTGTGTGTGAGAGAGAAAGAGAAGCTGTGTGTGAGAGAGAAAGATGCTGTGAGTGTGAGAGAGAGTGAGAGAGAGAGAAGCTGTGAGTGTGTGTGTGAGAGAGAAAGAGAAGCTGTGAGTGAGTGAGAGAGAAGGAGATGCTGTGAGTGAGAGAGAGAGAGAGAGAGAAGCTGTGAAAGAGAGAGAAAGAGAAGCTGTGAGTGAGAAAAGAGAGAGAAAGAGAAGCTGTGAGTGAGAGAGTGAGAAAGAGGAGCTGTGAGTGAGAGGGAGAGAGAGAAAGAAATGCTGTGAGTGAGAGAGAGAGTGAGAGAGAGAGAAGCTGTGAGTGTGTGAGAGGGAGAGAGAAAGAGAAGCTGTGAGTGAGAGAAATAGAGAGAGAAAGAGAAGCTGTGAGTGAGAGAGAGAGATAAAGAGAAGCTGTGAGTGAAAGAGAGAAAGAGAAGCTGTGAGTGAGAGAGAGAAGCTGTGATTGAAAGAGAGAGAAAGAGAAGCTGTGAGTGAGAAAAGAGAGAGAAAGAGAAGCTGTGAGTGAGTGAGAGAGAAAGAGAAGCTGTGAGTTAGAGAGAGAGAAGATTTGAGTGAGAGAGAGAGAAAGAGAAGCTGTGAGTGAGAGAGAGAGAGAGAAAGGGAAGCTGTTAGTGAGTGTGAGAGAGAGACAGAGAAGCTGTTAGTGAGAGAGAGAGAAAAAGAGAAGCTGTGAGTGAGAGAGAGAGAAAGAGAAGCTGTGAGTGTGAGAGAAAGTGAGAGAAAGAGAAGCTGTGAGTGTGAGAGAGAGTGAGAAAGATGCTGTGAGTGAGAGTGAGAGGAAGAGAAGCTGTGAGTGAGAGAGAGAGAAAGAAAGAGAAGCTTTGAGTGAGAGAGAGAAAGAGTAGCTGTGAGTGAGAGAGAGAGAGAAAGAGAAGCTGTATGGGAGAGAGAGAGAACGAAAGAAAGAGCTGTGTGTGTGAGAGAGAGAAAGAGAAGCTGTGAGTGAGAGAGAGAGAGAGAAGCTGTGAGTGAGAGATAGAGAGAGAAAGGGAAGATGTGAGTGTGAGAGAGAAAGAGAAGCTGTGAGTGAGAGAGAGAGAGAGAGAAAGGAAAGCTGTGAGTGAGTGAGAGAGAGAGACAGAGAAGCTGTGAGTGAGAGAGAGAGAGAAAGGGAAGCTGTGAGTGAGAGAGAGAGAGAGACAGAGAAGCTGTGAGTGAGAGAGAGAAGCTGTGAGTGAGAGAGTGAAAGAGAAGCTGTGAGTGAGAGAGACAGAGAGAAAGAGAAGCTGTGAGTGTGAGAGAAAGTGAGAGAAAGAGAAGCTGTGAGTGTGAGAGAGAGTGAGAGAAAGATGCAGTGAGTGTGTGTGTGAGAGAGAAAGAGAGGCTGTGAGTGAGAGAGAGAGAAAAAGAGAAGCTGTGAGTGAGAGAGAGAGAAAGAGAAGCTGTGAGTGTGAAAGAAAGTGAGAGAAAGAGAAGCAGTGAGTGTGTGAGAGAGTGAGAGATAGATGCTGCGAGTGTGTGTGAGAGAGAAAGAGAAGCTGTGAGTGAAAGAGAGAGAGAAAGAGAAGCTGTGAGTGACAGAGAGAGAGAAGCTGTGAGTGTGTGTGAGAGAAAGAGAAGCTGTGTGTGTGTGTGAGAGAGAAAGAGAAGCTGTGATTGAGAGAGAGAGAAAGAGAAGCTGTGAGAGAGAGAGAAAGAGCTGTGAGAGAGAGAGAAGCTGTATGAGAGAGAGAGAGAACGAAAGAAAGAGCTGTGTGTGTGTGAGAGAGAGAAAGAGAAGCTGTGAGTGTGAGAGAGAGACAGAGAAGTTGTGAGTGAGAGAGAGAAAAAAAGAGCAGCTGTGAGTTAGAGAGAGAGAAGCTTTGAGTGAGAGAGAAAGAGGATCTGTGAGTAGAGAGAGAGAGAAAGGGAAGCTGTGAGTGTGTGAGAGAGAGAGAAGCTGTGAGTGAGAGAGGGAGATAGAAAGAGAATCTGTGAGTGAGAGAGAGAAAAAAGAAGCTGTGAGTGAGAGAGAAAGAGAGAAATAGAAGCTATGAGTGAGAAAGATAGAGAG
The DNA here is from genome assembly GCA_035047345.1 of Bradypodion ventrale. NCBI lineage: Eukaryota > Metazoa > Chordata > Lepidosauria > Squamata > Chamaeleonidae > Bradypodion > Bradypodion ventrale. The sequence goes on along the minus strand of JAWDJE010000005.1, from coordinate 112,679,864 downwards.
AAGCAGTGAGAGAGAGAAAGAGAAGCTGTGAGTGAGAGAAAGAGAGAAGCTGTGAGTGAGTGAGAGAGAGAAGTTTAAGTGAGAGAGAGAGAAGCTTTAAGTGAGAGAGAGAGAGAATGTGAAGCTGTGAGTGAGAGAGAGAGTAGCTGTGAGTGAGAGAGAGAGAAAGAGAATCTGTGAGTAGAGAGAGAGAGAAAAAGAAGCTGTGAGTGAGAGAGAGAAGAAGAAGCTGTGAGTGAGATAGGGAGAGAGAAAGAGAATCTGTGAGTGACAGAGAGAGAAAAAAAGAAGCTGTGAGTGTGAGAGAGTGAGAGAAAGAGATGCTGTGAGTGTGTGTGAGAGAGAAAGAGAAGCTGTGAGTGAGAGAGAGAGAGAAAGTGAAGTTGTGAGTGAGAGAGAGAGTGAGAAGCTTTCAGTGAGAGAGAGAGAGAAAGAGAAGATGTGAGTGAGAGAGAGAGAGAAGCAGTGAGTGAGAGACAGAGAGAGAAAGTGAAGCTCTGAGTGAGAGAGAGAAAAAAAGATGCTGTGAGAGAGAGAGAGAGAAAGAGAAGCTGTAAGTGTGAGAGAAAGTGAGAGAAAGAGAAGCTGTGAGTGTGAGAGAAAGTGAGAGAAAGAGAAGCTGTGAGTGTGAGACAGAGTGAGAGAAAGAGATGCTGTGAGTGAGAGAAAGAGAAGCTGTGAGTGAGAGAGAGAGAGAGAGAAAGGGAAGCTGTGAGTGAGAGAGAGAGAAGCTGTGAGAGTGAGAGAAAGTGAGAGAAAAAGAAGCTGGGAGTGTGTGTGAGAGAGAAAGAGAAGCTGTGAGTGAGAGAGAGGGAGAGAGAAAGGGAAGCTGTGAGTGAGAGAGAGTGAGAAACTATGAGTGAGAGAGAGAGAGAAGTTGTGAGTGAGAGAGAGAGAAAGAGAAGCTGTGTGAGAGAGAGAGAGAGAAAGGGAAGCTGTGAGTGAGTGAGAGAGAGACAGAGAAGCTGTGAGTGAGTGAGAGAGAAAAAGAGCAGCTGTGAGTGAGAGAGAGAGAGAAGCTGTGAGTGAGAGAGAGAAAGAGAATCTGTGAGTGTGTGTGAGAGAGAAAGAGAAGCTGTGAGTGAGAGAGAGAGAGAAAGGGAAGTTGTGAGTGAGAGAGAGAGTGAGAAGCTATCAGTGAGAGAGAGAGAGAGAAAGAGAAGCAGTGAGTGAGAGACAGAGAGAGAAAGTGAAGTTCTGAGTGAGAGAGAGAGAGAAAAAGAGACGCTGTGAGTGAGTGAGTGAGAGAGAAGCTGTGAGTGAGAGAGTGAAAGAGAAGCTGTGAGTGAGAGAGACAGAGAGAAAGAGAAGCTGTAAGTGTGAGAGAAAGTGAGAGAAAGAGAAGCTGTGAGTGTGAGACAGTGAGAGAAAGAGATGCTGTGAGTGTGTGTGAGAGAGAAAGAGAAGCTGTGAGTGAGAGAGAGAGAGAAAGGGAAGCTGTGAGTGAGAGAGAGAGAAGCTGTGAGAGTGAGAGAAAGTGAGAGAAAGAGAAGCTGGGAGTGTGTGTGAGAGAGAAAGAGAAGCTGTGAGTGAGAGAGAGACAGAGAGAGAAAGGCAAGCTGTGAGTGAGAGAGAGTGAGAAGGTATGAGCGAGTGAGAGAGAGAGAAGTTGTGAGTGAGAGAGAGAGAAAGAGAAGCTGTGAGTGAGAGAGAGAGAGAAAGAGAAGCTGTGAGTGAGTGTGAGAGAGAGAAAGAGAAGCTGTGAGTGAGATATAGAGAGAGAAAGGGAAGCTGTGAGTGAGAGAGAGAGAGAGACAGAGAAGCTATGAGTGAGAGAGAGAAAAAAAGAGCAGCTGTGAGTTAGAGAGAGAGAAGATTTGAGTGAGAGAGAGAGAAAGAGGCTGTGAGTGAGAGAGAGAGAGAAAGGGAAGCTGTTAGTGAGTGTGAGAGAGAGACAGAGAAGCTGTGAGTGAGATAGAGAGAGAAAAAGAGAAGCTGTGAGTGAGAGAGAGAGAAAGAGAAGCTGTGAGTGTGAGAGAAAGTGAGAGAAAGAGAAGCTGTGAGTGTGAGAGAGAGTGAGAAAGATGCTGTGAGTGTGGGTGAGAGAGAAAGAGAAGCTGTGAGTGAGAGAGAGAGAAAAAGAGAAGCTGTGAGTGAGAGAGAGAGAGAAAGAGAAGCTGTGAGTGTGAGAGAAAGAGAAGCTGTGAGTGAGAGAGAGAGAAAAAGAGAAGCTGTGAGTGAGAGAGAGAGTGAGAAGCTGTGAGTGAGAGAGAGAGAAAGCGAAGCAGTGAGTGAGAGACAGAGAGAGAAAGAGAAGCTGTAAGTGTGAGACAGAGTAAGAGAAAGAGATGCTGTGAGTGTGTGTGAGAGAGAGAAAGAGAAGCTGTGAGTGAGTGAGAGAGAAAGAGAAGCTGTGTGTGTGTGAGAGAGAAAGAGTAGCTATGAGTCAGAGAAAGAGAAGCAGTGAGTGTGAGAGAAAGTGAGAGAAAGAGAAGCTGTGAGTGTGAGAGAGAGTGAGAGAAAGAGATGCTGTTAGTGTGTGTGTGAGAGAAAGAGAAGCTGTGAGTGACTGAGAGAGAGAGAAAGGGTAGCTGTGAGTGAGAGAGAGAGTGAGAAGCTATGAGTGAGAGAGAGAGAAAGAGAAGTTGTGTATGAGAGAGAGAGAAGCAGTGAGAGAGAGAGAAAGTGATGCTGTGAGTGAGAGAAAGAGAGAAGCTGTGAGTGTGAGAGAGAGAATCAGTGAGTGAGAGAGAGAGAAGCTTTAAGTGAGAGAGAGAGAGAATGTGAAGCTGTGAGTGTGTGTGTGAGAGAAAGAGAAGCTGTGAGTGAGAGAGAGAGAGAAAGGGAAGTTGTGAGTGAGAGACAGAGTGAGAAGCTATCAGTGAGAGAGAGAGAGAGAGAGAAGATGTGAGTGAGAGAGAGAGAGAGAAAGAGAAGCAGTGAGTGAGAGACAGAGAGAGAAAGTGAAGTTCTGAGTGAGAGAGAGAGAGAAAAAGAGACGCTGTGAGTGAGAGAGAGAAGCTGTGAGTGAGAGAGTGAAAGAGAAGCTGTGAGTGAGAGAGAAAGAGAGAAAGAGAAGCTGTAAGTGTGAGAGAAAGTGAGAGAAAGAGAAGCTGTGAGTGTGAGACAGTGAAAGAAAGAGATGCTGTGAGTGTGTGTGAGAGAGAAAGAGAAGCTGTGAGTGAGAGAGAGAGAAAGGGAAGCTGTGAGTGAGAGAGAGAGAAGCTGTGAGAGTGAGAGAAAGTGAGAGAAAGAGAAGCTGGGAGTGTGTGAGAGAGAGAAAGAGAAGCTGTGAGTGAGAGAGAGAGAGAGAGAGAGAGATAGGGAAGCTGTGAGTGAGAGAGAGTGAGAAGGTATGAGCGAGAGAGAGAGAGAAGTTGTGAGTGAGAGAGAGAGAAAGAGAAGCTGTGAGTGAGAGAGAGAGAAAGAGAAGCTGTGAGTGAGTGAGAGAGAGAGAAAGAGAAGCTGTGAGTGAGAGATAGAGAGAAAGGGAAGCTGTGAGAGAGAGAGAGACAGAGAAGCTGTGAGTGAGAGAGAGAAAAAAGAGCAGCTGTGAGTTAGAGAGAGAGAAGATTTGAGTGAGAGAGAGAGAAAAAGAAGCTGTGAGTGAGAGAGAGAGAGAAAGGGAAGCTGTTAGTGAGTGTGAGAGAGAGACAGAGAAGCTGTGAGTGAGAGAGAGAGAAAAAGAGAAGCTGTGAGTGAGAGAGAGAGAAAAAGAGAAGCTGTGAGTGTGAGAGAAAGTGAGAGAAAGAGAAGCTGTGAGTGTGAGAGAGAGTGAGAAAGATGCTGTGAGTGTGTGTGAGAGATAAAGAGAAGCTGTGAGTGAGAGAGAGAGAGAAAGGGAAGCTGTGAGTGAGAGAGAGAGTGAGAAGCTATGAATGAGAGAGAGAGAAAGAGAAGCTGTGAGTGAGAGAGAGAGAGAGAAAGAGAAGCTGTGAGTGAGAGAGAGAGTGAGAAGCTGTGAGTGAGAGAGAGAAAGCGAAGCAGTGAGTGAGAGACAGAGAGAGAAAGAGAAGCTGTGAGTGTGAGACAGAGTAAGAGAAAGAGATGCTGTGAGTGTGTGTGAGAGAGAGAAAGAGAAGCTGTGAGTGAGTGAGAGAGAAAGAGAAGCTGTGTGTGTGTGAGAGAGAAAGAGTAGCTATGAGTCAGAGAGAGAGAAAGAGAAGCTGTGAGTGTGAGAGAAAGTGAGAGAAAGAGAAGCTGTGAGTGTGAGAGAGAGTGAGAGAAAGAGATGCTGTGAGTGTGTGTGAGAGAGAAAGAGAAGCTGTGAGTGTTTGTGAGAGAGAAAGAGAAGCTGTGAGTGAGTGAGAGAGAGAGAAAGGGAAGCTGTGAGTGAGAGAGAGAGTGAGAAGCTATGTGTGTGTGAGAGAGAAAGAGAAGCTGTGAGTGAGAGAGAGAGAAAAAGAGAAGCTGTGAGTGAGAGAGAGAGAAAGGGAAGCTGTGAGTGAGTGTGAGAGAGAGACAGAGAAGCTGTGAGTGAGAGAGAGAGATAAAGAGCAGCTGTGAGTGAGAGAGAGAGAGAAGCTGTGAGTGAGAGAGAGAAAGAAAGAAGAAGCTGTGAGTGAAAGAGAGAGAGAAAGAGAAGTGAGTGTGAGAGAAAGTGAGAGAAAGAGAAGCTGTGAGTGTGAGAGAGAGTGAGAGAAAGATGCTGTGAGTGCGTGAGAGAGAGAAAGAGAAGCTGTGAGTGAGAGAGACAGAGAGAAAATGAAGCTGTGAGTGAGAGAGAGAGAAAAAGAGAAGCTGTGAGTGAGAGAGAGAGAGAAAGAGAAGCTGTGAGTGTGAGAGAAAGTGAGAGAAAGAGAAGCTGTGAGTGTGTGAGAGAGTGAGAGAAAGATGCTGTGAGTGTGTGTGAGAGAGAAAGAGAAGCTGTGAGTGAGAGAGAGAAAGAAAGGGAATCTGTGAGTGAGAGAGAGAGTGAGAAGCTATGTGTGTGTGAGAGAGAGAAAGAGAAGCTGTGAGTGAGAGAGAGAGAAAGAGAAGTGTGTGAGAGAGAGAGAAAGAGAAGCTTTGAGTGAGAGAGAGAGAGACAGAGAAGCTGTGAGTGAGAGGGAGAAAAAGAGAATATGTGAGTGAGAGAGAGAGAGAAGAAGCTGTGAGTGAGATAGGGAGAGAGAAAGAGAATCTGTGAGTGAGTGAGAGAGAGAAAAAGAGAAGCTGTGAGAGTGAGAGAGAGTGAGAGAAAGAGATGCTGTGAGTGTGTGTGTGAGAGAAAGAGAAGCTGTGAGTGTTTGTGAGAGAGAAAGAGAAGCTGTGAGTGAGTGAGAGAGAGAGAAAGGGAAGCTGTGAGTGAGAGAGAGAGTGAGAAGCTATGTGTGTGTGAGAGAGAAAGAGAAGCTGTGAGTGAGAGAGAGAGAAAAAGAGAAGCTGTGAGTGAGAGAGAGAGAGAAAGGGAAGCTGTGAGTGAGTGTGAGAGAGAGACAGAGAAGCTGTGAGTGAGAGAGAGAGATAAAGAGCAGCTGTGAGTGAGAGAGAGAGAGAAGCTGTGAGTGAGAGAGAGAAAGAGAAGCTGTGAGTGAAAGAGAGAGAGAAAGAGAAGTGAGTGTGAGAGAAAGTGAGAGAAAGAGAAGCTGTGAGTGTGAGAGAGAGTGAGAGAAAGATGCTGTGAGTGCGTGAGAGAGAGAAAGAGAAGCTGTGAGTGAGAGAGACAGAGAGAAAGAGAAGCTGTGAGTGAGAGAGAGAGAAAAAGAGAAGCTGTGAGTGAGAGAGAGAGAGAAAGAGAAGCTGTGAGTGTGAGAGAAAGTGAGAGAAAGAGAAGCTGTGAGGGTGTGAGAGAGTGAGAGAAAGATGCTGTGAGTGTGTGTGAGAGAGAAAGAGAAGCTGTGAGTGAGAGAGAGAAAGAAAGGGAATCTGTGAGTGAGAGAGAGAGTGAGAAGCTATGTGTGTGTGTGAGAGAGAAAGAGAAGCTGTGAGTGAGAGAGAGAGAAAGAGAAGCTGTGAGTGAGAGAGAGAGTGAGAAGCTGTGAGTGAGAGAAAGCGAAGCAGTGAGTGAGAGACAGAGAGAAAAAGATAAGCTGTGAGTGTGAGACAGAGTGAGAGAAAGAGATGCTGTGAGTGTGTGTGTGAGAGAAAGAGAAGCTGTGAGTGAGTGAGAGAGAAAGAGAAAATGTGAGTGAGAGAGAGAGAAAGAGTAGCTGTGAGTCAGAGAGAGAGAAAGAGAAGCTGTGAGTGTGAGAGAAAGTGAGAGAAAGAGAAGCTGTGAGTGTGAGAGAGAGTGAGAGAAAGAGATGCTGTGTGTGTGTGAGAGAGAAAGAGAAGCTGTGAGTGAGGGAGAGAGAGAGAAAGGGAAGCTGTGAGTGAGAGAGAGAGTGAGAAGCTATGAGTGAGAGAGAGAGAGAGAAGTTGTGAGTGAGAGAGAGAGAAAGAGAAGCTGTGAGAGAGAGAGAAGCAGTGAGAGAGAGAGAAAGAGAAGCTGTGAGTGAGAGAGAGAGAGAGAGAATCTGTGAGTGAGATAGGGAGAGAGAAAGAGAAGCTGTGGGTAGAGAGAGAGAAAAAAAGAAGCTGTGAGTGTGAGAGAGAGTGAGAGAAAGAGATGCTGTGAGTGTGTGTGAGAGAGAAAGAGAAGCTGTGAGTGATTGTGAGAGAAAGAGAAGCTGTGAGTGAGAGAGAGAGAGAGAAAGAGAAGCTGTGAGTGAGAGAGAGAGAGAAGCTATGAGTGAGTGAGAGAGAGAGAAGCTGTGAGTGAGAGAGAGAGAGAAAGAGAAGCTGTGAGTGAGAGAGAGAGTGAGAAGCTGTGAGTGAGAGAGAGAGAAAGTGAAACGGTGAGTGAGAGAGAGAGAAAGTGAAGCTGTGAGTGAGAGAGAGAGAAAAAAGAGAAGCTGTGTGTGAGAGAGAGAAAGAGAATCTGTAAGTGTGAGAGAAAGTGAGAGAAAGAGAAGCTGTGAGTCTGAGACACAGTGAGAGAAAGAGATGCTGTGAGTGTGTGTGAGAGAGAAAGAGTAGCTGCGAGAAAGAGAGAGAGAGAGAAAGCGAAGCTGTGAGTGAGAGAGAGAGAGAGAGAGAAGCTGTGAGAGTGAGAGAAAGTGAGAGAAAGAGAAGCTGGGAGTGTGTGTGAGAGAGAAAGAGAAGCTGTGAATGAGAGAGAGAGAGAGAAAGCGAAGCTGTGAGTGAGAGGGAATGAGAAGCTTTGAGTGAGAGAGTGAAAGAGTAGCTGAGAGTGAGAGAGAGAGAGAAAAAAAGAAGCTGTAAGAGAGAGAGATAACGAAAGAAAGAGCTGTGTGTGTGAGAGAGAGAATGAGAAGCTGTGAGTGTGTGTGAGAGAGAAAGAGAAGCTGTGAGTGTGTGAGAAAGAGAAAGAGAAGCTGTGGGTGAGAGAAAGAGTGAGAGAAAGAGAAGCTGTGAGCGAGAGAGAGAGAGAGAGAGAGAAAGAAAAGCTGTGAGTGAGAGAGAGAGAAAGAGACCTTGTGAGTGAGAGAGAGAGTGAAATTGAAGCTGTGAGTGAGTGAGAGAGAGAATGAGAAGCTCGGAGTGAGTGAGAGAGAAAGAAAGAGAAGCTCGGAGTGAGTGAGAGAGAAAGAAAGAGAAGCTGTGAGTGAGAGTGAGAGAAAGAAAGAGACGCTGTGAGTGAGAGAGATTGAAGCTGTGAGTGAGAGAGAGAGAGAGGAAGAGAAGCTGTGAGTGAGAGAGAGAGAAGGAAAGAGAAGCTTTGAGTGAGAGAGTGAGAGAAAGAGTAGCTGTGAGTGAGAGAGAGAGAAAGAAAGAGAAGCTGTGAGTGAGAGAGAGAGAGAGGAAGAGAAGCTGTGAGTGAGAGAGAGAGAGAGAGAAAAAAAGTGAGTGAGAGAGAGAGAGAGAGAGAAAGAAGCTTTGACTGAGAGAGTGAGAGAGTGAGAGAAAGAGTAGCTGTGAGTGAGAGAGAGAGAGAAAGAGAAGCTGCATGAGAGAGAGAGAGAGAAAGAAAGAAAGAAAGAAAGAAAGAAAGAAAGAGTGAGAGACAGAGAGAGAAAAAGAAGCTGTATGAGAGAGAGAGAGAGAATGAAAGAAAGAGCTGTGTGTGTGAGAGAGAGAAAGAGAAGCTGTGAGTGTGTGTGTGAGAGAAAGAGAAGCTGTGTGTGTGTGAGAGAGAAAGAGAAGCTGTGAGTGAGAGAAAGAGCGAGAGAAACTGTGAGTGAGATAGAGAGAGAAAGAGAACCTGTGAGTGAGAGAGAGAGAGAAATTGAAGCTGTGAGTGAGATAGAGAGAGAAAGAGAAGCTCGGAGTGAGTGAGAGAGAAAGAAAGAGAAGCTCGGAGTGAGTGAGAGAGAAAGAAAGAGAAGGTGTGAGTGAGAGAGAGAAAGAAAGAAAGAAAGAGACGCTGTGAGTGAGAGAGATTGAAGCTGTGAGTTAGAGAGAGAGAGAGAGAAAGAGAAGCTGTGAGTGAGAGAGAGAGAGAGAAAGAGAAGCTGTGAGTGAGAAAGAGAAAGAGAGAAGCTGTGAGTGAGAGAGGGAGAGAAAGAGAAGCTTTGAGTGACAGGGAGAGAGAGAAAGAGAAGATGTGAGTGAGAGAGAGAGAGAATGAGAAAATGTGAGTGAGTGACAGAGAGAGAAGCTGTGAGTGAGAGAGAGAGGGAGAGAGAAAGAGAAGCTGTGAGTGAGAGAGAGAGTGGGAGAGAAGCTGTGAGTGAGAGAGAGAGAGAGAAGCTTTGAGTGAGAGAGTGAGAGAAAGAGTAGCTGTGAGTGAGAGAGAGAGAGAGAAAGTGAAGCTGTATGAGAGAGAGAGAACGAAAGAAAGTGCTGTGTGTGTGTGAGAGAGAAAGAGAAGCTGTGAGTGTGTGTGAGAGAGAAAGAGAAGCTGTGAGTGTGAGAAAGAGAAAGAGAAAGAGAAGCTGTGAGTGAGAGAAAGAGAGAGAGAAATGGAAGCTGTGAGTGTGAGATAGAGAGAGAGAAAGAGAAGCTGTGAGTGTGTGTGTGAGAGAGAAAGAGAAGCAGTGATTGAAAGAAAGAGAGAGAGAGAGAGAAAGAGAAGCTGTGAGTGTGTGAGGGAGAGAGAGATAAAGAGAAGCTGTGATTGAGAGAGAGAGAGAAAGAGAAGCTGTGAGTGAGAGGGAGAGAGAGAAAGAGAAGATGTGAGTGAGAGAGAGAGAGAAAGAGAAGATGTGTGTGTGTGAGAGAAAGAGAAGCTGTGAGTTTGAGAGAGAGAGAGAAAGAGAAGCTGTGAGTGAGAGAGAGAGAGAGAAAGAGATGCTGTGAGTGAGAGAGAGAGAGAGAAAGAGAAGCTGTGAGTGAGAGAGAGAGATAGAGATAGAGAACCTATGAGTGTGTGTGAGAGAGAAATTGAAGCTGTGAGTGAGAGAGAGAGAGAAAGAGAAGCTCTGAGTGAGTGAGAGAGAAAGAAAGAGAAGCTGTGAGTGAGAGAGAGAGAGAAAGAAAGAGACGCTGTGAGTGAGAGAGAGAGAAGCTGTTAGTGAGAGAGAGAGAAAGAGAAGCTGTGAGTGAGAGAGAGAGAGAAAGAGAAGCTGTGAGTGAGAGAGAGAGAGAGAGAAAGAGAAGGTGTGAGTGAGTGAGAGAGAAAGAAAAGCTGTGAGTGAGAGAGAGAGAGAGAAGCTGTGAGTGAAAGAGAGAGAAAGAGAAGCTGTGAGTGAGAAAGAGAGAAAGAGAGAGAAGCTGTGAGTGAGACAGAGAGAGTAATAGAAGCTGTGAGTGACGGAGAGAGAGAAAGAGAAGATGTGAGTGAGAGAAAGAGAGAGAGAGAAGCTGTGAGTGTGTGAGGATAGAGAGAGAGAAGCTGTGAGTGTGTGAGAGAGAAAGAAAGAGAAGCTGTGAGTGAGAGAAAGAGAGAGAGAAAGGGAAGCTGTGAGTGAGAGAGAGAGAGAAGCTGTGAGTGAGAGTGAGAGAGAGAGAAAGAGAAGCTGTGAGTGAGAGAGAGAGTGGGAGAGAAGCTGTGAGTGAGAGAGAGAGAAAGAGAAGCTTTGAGTGAGAGAGTGAGAGGAAGAGTAGCTGTGAGTGAGAGAGAGAGAGAGAGAGAAGCTGTGAGTGTGTGATGAGAGAGAGAGAGAGAAGCTCTGTGTGTGAGAGAGAAAGAGAAGCTGTGAGTGAGAGAAAGAGAGAGAGAAAGAGAAGATGTGAGTGAGAGAGTGAGTAAGAGAATCTGTGAGTGAGAGAGAGAGAGAAAGAATCTGTGAGTGAGAGAGAGAAAGAGAAGCTGAGAGTCAGAGAGAGAGAGAAGCTGTGAGTGAGAGAGATAGAAATAGAAGCTGTGAGTGTGAGAGAAAGAGAGAGAGAGAGAAGCTGTGAGTGAAAGAGAGAGAAAGAGAAGCTGTGAGTGAGAAAGAGAGAGAGAAAGAGAAGCTGTGAGAGAGAGAGAGAGAGAAAGAGAAGCTGTGAGTGAGAGGGAGATAGAGAAAGAGAATATGTGAGAGAGAGAGAGAAAGAGAAGATGTGAGTGTGTGTGTGAGAGAGAGAAGCTGTGTGTGAGAGAAAGAGAGAGAGAAAGAGAAGCTGTGAGTGAGAGAGAGAGAGAGAAGCTGTGAGTGAGAGAGAGAGAGAGAAGCTGTAAGTGTGTGTGTGAGAGAGAAAGAGAAGCAGTGAGTGTGAGAGAAAGAGAAGCCGTGAGTGTGAGAGAGAGTGAGAGAGAGAGAAGCTGTGAGAGAGAGAGAAAGATAAGTTGTGAGTGAGAGAGAGAGAGAAGCTGTGTGTGAGAGAGAGAGATAAAGAGAAGCTGTGAGTGAGAGAGAGAGAAAGAGATGCTGTGAGTGAGTGAGAGAGAGAGAAGCTGTGATTGAAAGAGAAGCTGTGAGAAGCTGTGAGTGAGAAAAGAGAGAGAAAGAGAAGCTGTGAGTGAGAGAAAGAGAGAAGCCATGAGTGAGTGAGAGAGAGAGAATCAGTGAGTGAGAGAGAGAAGCTTTAAGTGAGAGAGAGAGAGAGAATGTGAAGCTGTGAGTGAGAGAGAGAGAAGCTGTGAGTGAGACAGAGAGAAAAAGAGAAGCTGTATGTGTGTGAGAGAGTGAAAGAGATGCTGTGAGTGTGAGAGATAGTGAGAGAAAGAGAAGCTGTGAGTGTGAGACAGAGTGAGAGAAAGAAATGCTGTGAGTGTGTGTGAGAGAGAGAAAGAGAAGCTGTGAGTGAGAGAGAGAGAGAGAAAGAGATGCTGTGAGTGAGAGAGTGAGTGTGAAGCTATGAGTGAGAGAGAGAGAGAGAAAGAGTAGTGTTAGTGAGAGAGAGAGAGAAGCTGTGAGTGAGAGAGAGAGAGAAAGGGAAGCTGTGAGTGAGAGAGAGAGAGACAGAGAAGCTGTGAGTGAGAGAGAGATAAAAAGAGCAGCTGTGAGAGAGAGAGAGAGAAGCTGTGAGTGAGAGAGAGAGAGAAAGAGAATCGGTGAGTAGAGAGAGAGAAAAAGAGAAGTTGTAAGTGAGAGTGAGAGAAAGAGAAGCTGTGAGTGTGAGAGAGAGAAGCAGTGAGAGAGAAAGAGAAGCTGTGAGTGAGAGTAAGAGAGAAGCCAAGAGTGTTTGTGAGAGAGAAAGAGAAGCTGTGAGTGAGAGAGAGAGAGAAAGGGAAGCTGTGAGTGAGAGAGAGTGGAAAGCTATGAGTGAGAGAGAGAGAGAAGCTGTGAGTGAGAGAGAGAGAAAGAGAAGCTGTGAGTGAGAGAGAGAGTGAGAAGCTGTGAGTGAGTGAGAGAGAGAAAGCGAAGCAGTGAGTGAGAGACAGAGAGAAAGTGAAGCTGTGAGTGAGAGAGAGAAAAAAAGAGATGCTGTGTGTGTGTGTGTGTGAGAAAGAGAAGCTGTGAGTGAGGGAGAGAGAGAAAGGGAAGCTGTGAGTGAGAGAGAGAGTGAGAAGCTATGAGTATGAGAAAGAGAAAGAGAAGTTGTGAGTGAGAGAGAGAGTGGGAGAGAAGCTGTGAGTGAGAGAGAGAGAAAGAGAAGCTTTGAGTGAGAGAGTGAGAGAAAGAGTAGCTGTGAGTGAGAGAGAGAGAGAGAAAGTGAAGCTGTATGAGAGAGAGAGAACGAAAGAAAGTGCTGTGTGTGTGAGAGAGAGAAAGAGAAGCTGTGAGTGTGTGTGAGAGAGAAAGAGAAGCTGTGAGTGTGAGAGAGAGAAAGAGAAAGAGAAGCTGTGAGTGAGAGAAAGAGAGAGAGAAAGGGAAGCTGTGAGTGTGAGATAGAGAGAGAGAAAGAGAAGCTGTGAGTGTGTGTGTGAGAGAGAAAGAGAAGCAGTGATTGAAAGAAAGAGAGAGAGAAAGAGAAGCTGTGAGTGTGTGAGGGAGAGAGAGATAAAGAGAAGCTGTGATTGAGAGAGAGAGAAAGAGAAGCTGTGAGTGAGAGGGAGAGAGAAAGAGAAGCTGTGAGTGACAGAGAGAGAAAGAGAAGATGTGAGTGAGAGAAAGAGAGAGAGAGAGAAGCTGTGAGTGTGTGAGGATAGAGAGAGAGAAGCTGTGTGTGAGAGAGAGAAAGAGAAGCTGTGAGTTTGAGAGAGAGAGAGAAAGAGAAGCTGTGAGTGAGAGAGAGAGGGAAAGAGATGATGTGAGTGAGAGACAGAGAGAGAAAGAGAAGCTGTGAGAGAGAGAGAGAGAGATAGAGAACCTATGAGTGTGTGTGAGAGAGAAATTGAAGCTGTGAGTGAGAGAGAGAGAAAGAGAAGCTCTGAGTGAGTGAGAGAGAAAGAAAGAGAAGCTGTGAGTGAGAGAGAGAGAGAAAGAAAGAGACGCTGTGAGTGAGAGAGAGAGCAGCTGTTAGTGAGAGAGAGAGAGAAAGAGAAGCTGTGAGTGAGAGAGAGAGAGAGAAAGAGAAGCTGTGAGTGAGAGAGAGAGAGAGAAAGAGAAGGTGTGAGTGAGTGAGAGAGAAAGAAAAGCTGTGAGTGAGAGAGAGAGAGAAGCTGTGAGTGAAAGAGAGAGAAAGAGAAGCTGTGAGTGAGAAAGAGAGAAAGAGAGAGAAGCTGTGAGTGAGAGAGAGAGATAAAGAGAAGCTGTGAGTGACAGAGAGAGAAAGAGAAGATGTGAGTGAGAGAAAGAGAGAGAGAGAGAAGCTGTGAGTGTGTGAGGATAGAGAGAGAGAAGCTGTGTGTGAGAGAGAGAAAGAGAAGCTGTGAGTGAGAGAAAGAGAGAGAGAAAGTGAAGCTGTGAGTGAGAGAGAGAGAGAAGCTGTGAGTGAGAGTGAGAGAGAGAGAGAAAGAGAAGCTGTGAGTGAGAGAGAGAGTGGGAGAGAAGCTGTGAGTGAGAGAGAGAGAAAGAGAAGCTTTGAGTGAGAGAGTGAGAGAAAGAGTAGCTGTGAGTGAGAGAGAGAGTGAGAGAGAAGCTGTGAGTGTGTGAGGAGAGAGAGAGAGAAGCTGTGTGTGAGAGAGAGAAAGAGAAGCTGTGAGTGAGAGAAAGAGAGAGAGAAAGGGAAGCTGAGAGTGAGACAGAGAGAGAGAAAGAGAAGCTGTGAGTGACAGAGAGTGAGAGAAGCTGTGTGTGTGTGAGAGAGAAAGAGAAGCTGTGTGTGTGAGAGAGAGAAAGAGAAGATGTGAGTGAGTGAGAGAGACATAGAAGCTGTGAGTGAGGGAGAGAGAAAAATAGCAGCTGTGAGTGAGAGAGAGAAGCTTTGAGTGAGAGAGAGAGAGAGAGAGAATCTTTGAGTAGAGAGAGAGAGAAAGGGAAGCTGTGAGTGAGAGAGAGAGAGAGAAAGAGAAGCTGTGAGTGTGTGTGAGAGAGAGATAAAGAGAAGCTGTGAGTGTGTGAGAGAGAAAGAGAAGCTGTGAGTGAGTTAGAGAGAGAGAATGAGAAGCTGTGAGGGAGAGAGAGAGGAGAGAGAGAATCTGTGAGGGAGAGAGAGAGAGAAAGAGAAGATGTGAGTGAGAGAGTGAGTAAGAGAATCTGTGAGTGAGAGAGAGAGAGAAAGAATCTGTGAGTGAGAGAGAGAAAGAGAAGCTGAGAGTCAGAGAGAGAGAGAAGCTGTGAGTGAGAGAGATAGAAAGAGAAGCTGTGAGTGTGAGAGAAAGAGAGAGAGAGAAGCTGTGAGTGAAAGAGAGAGAAAGAGAAGCTGTGAGTGAGAAAGAGAGAGAGAAAGAGAAGCTGTGAGTGAGAGAGAGAGAGAAAGAGAAGCTGTGAGTGAGAGGGAGATAGAGAAAGAGAATATGTGAGAGAGAGAGAGAAAGAGAAGATGTGAGTGTGTGTGTGTGAGAGAGAAGCTGTGTGTGAGAGAAAGAGAGAGAGAAAGAGAAGCTGTGAGTGAGAGAAAGAGAGAGAGAAAGGGAAGCTGTGAGTGAGAGAGAGAGAGAAGCTGTGAGTGAGAGTGAGAGAGAGAGAAAGAGAAGCTGTGAGTGAGAGAGAGAGTGGGAGAGAAGCTGTGAGTGAGAGAGAGAGAAAGAGAAGCTTTGAGTGAGAGAGTGAGAGGAAGAGTAGCTGTGAGTGAGAGAGAGAGAGAGAGAGAGAAGCTGTGAGTGTGTGATGAGAGAGAGAGAAGCTCTGTGTGTGAGAGAGAAAGAGAAGCTGTGAGTGAGAGAAAGAGAGAGAGAAAGAGAAGATGTGAGTGAGAGAGTGAGTAAGAGAATCTGTGAGTGAGAGAGAGAGAGAAAGAATCTGTGAGTGAGAGAGAGAAAGAGAAGCTGAGAGTCAGAGAGAGAGAGAAGCTGTGAGTGAGAGAGATAGAAATAGAAGCTGTGAGTGTGAGAGAAAGAGAGAGAGAGAGAAGCTGTGAGTGAAAGAGAGAGAAAGAGAAGCTGTGAGTGAGAAAGAGAGAGAGAAAGAGAAGCTGTGAGTGAGAGAGAGAGAGAAAGAGAAGCTGTGAGTGAGAGGGAGATAGAGAAAGAGAATATGTGAGAGAGAGAGAGAGAAAGAGAAGATGTGAGTGTGTGTGTGAGAGAGAGAAGCTGTGTGTGAGAGAAAGAGAGAGAGAAAGAGAAGCTGTGAGTGAGAGAGAGAGAGAGAAGCTGTGAGTGAGAGAGAGAGAGAGAAAGAAGCTATGATTGTGTGTGAGAGAGAAAGAGAAGCTGTGAGTGAGAGAGAAAGAGAGAGAGAAGATGTCTCTCTCTCACTCACAGCTTCTCTTTCTCTCTCTCTCACTCACAGCTTCTCTTTCTCTCTCTCTCACTCACAGCTTTTTCTCTCTCTCTCTCACTCACACCTTCTCTTTCTCTGTCTCTCACTCTCAATCACAGCTTCTCTTTCTCTCTCTCTCTCAGTCTGATTAGAGAGAGAAGCTGTAAGTGTGTGTGTGAGAGAGAAAGAGAAGCAGTGAGTGTGAGAGAAAGAGAAGCCGTGAGTGTGAGAGAGAGTGAGAGAGAGAGAAGCTGTGAGAGAGAGAGAAAGATAAGTTGTGAATGAGAGAGAGAGAGAAGCTGTGTGTGAGAGAGAGAGATAAAGAGAAGCTGTGAGTGAGAGAGAGAGAAAGAGATGCTGTGAGTGAGAGAGAGAGAGAGAAGCTGTGATTGAAAGAGAGAGAAAGAGAAGCTGTGAGTGAGAAAAGAGAGAGAAAGAGAAGCTGTGAGTGAGAGAAAGAGAGAAGCCATGAGTGAGTGAGAGAGAGAGAATCAGTGAGTGAGAGAGAGAAGCTTTAAGTGAGAGAGAGAGAGAGAATGTGAAGCTGTGAGTGAGAGAGAGAGAAGCTGTGAGTGAGACAGAGAGAAAAAGAGAAGCTGTATGTGTGTGAGAGAGTGAAAGAGATGCTGTGAGTGTGAGAGATAGTGAGAGAAAGAGAAGCTGTGAGTGTGAGACAGAGTGAGAGAAAGAGATGCTGTGAGTGTGTGTGAGAGAGAGAAAGAGAAGCTGTGAGTGAGAGAGAGAGAGAGAAAGAGATGCTGTGAGTGAGAGAGTGAGTGTGAAGCTATGAGTGAGAGAGAGAGAGAGAAAGAGTAGTGTTAGTGAGAGAGAAGCTGTGAGTGAGAGAGAGAAAGGGAAGCTGTGAGTGAGAGAGAGAGAGAGAAGCTGTGAGTGAGAGAGAGAAAAAAGAAGCTCTGAGTGAGAGAGAGAAAGAGAGAAGCTGTGTGTGTGTGAGAGAGAAAGAAGCTATGATTGTGTGTGAGAGAGAAAGAGAATCTGTGAGTGAGAGAGAGAGAGAGAAGCTAAGAGTGAAAGAGAAAGAGAGAGAGAAGATGTCAATGAGAGAGAGAGAGAAAGAGAAGCTGTGTGTGTGTGTGTGAGAGAGAAGCTGTGTGTGTGTGTGAGAGAGAGAAGCTGTGAGTGAGAAAGAGAAAAAGAGAAAAAGAGAAGCTGTGAGTGAGAGAGAGAGAGAAGCTTTTGGTTGTGAGAGAAAGTGAGAGAAAGAGAAGCTGTGAGTGTGAGAGAGAGTGAGAGAAAGAGATGCTGTGAGTGTGTGTGAGAGAGAAAGGTAAGCTGTGAGTGAGAGAGAGAGAGAGAACCTGTGAGTGAGAGAGAGAGAAAGAGAAGCTGTGAGTGAAAGAGAGAGAAAGAGAAGCTGTGTGTGTGTGAGAGAGAAGGAGAAGCTGTGAGTGAGAAAGAGTGAGTGAGAGAGAGAGAGAGAGAAGCTGTGAGTGCGAGAGAGAGGGAGAGAAGCTGTGACTGAGAGAGAGAGAGAAAGAGAAGCTGTGATTGAGAGTGAGAGACAGAGAGAAAGAGAAGCTGTGAGTGAGAGAGAGAGAGAGAAGCTGTGAGTGAGAGAGAAAGAGAGAGAGATGTCAATGAGAGAGAGAAAGAGAAGCTGTGAGTGAGTGAGAGAGAGAGAAGCTGTGAGTGAGAGAGAGAAAAAGAGAAGCTGTGAGTGAGAGAGAGAGAGAGAAAGAAAGAGAAGCTGTGCGTGTGAGAGAAAGTGAGAGACAGAGATGCTGTGAGTGTGTGTGAGAGAGAAAGATAAGCTGTGAGTGAGAGAGAGAGAGAGAGAAGCTGTGAGTGAGAGAGAGAGAAAGAGAACCTGTGAGTGAGAGAGAGAGAAAGAGAAGTTGTGTGTGTGTGAGAGAGAAATAGAAGCTGAGAGTGTGAGAGAGAGAGTGAGATAGAGGGAGAGAAGCTGTGTGTGTGTGTGTGAGAGAGAGAGAAGCTGTGAGTGAGAGAGAGAAAGGGAAGCTGTGAGTGAGAGAGAGAGAGAGAAAGAGAAGCTGTGTGTGAGAGAGTGAAAAAGAGAAGCAGTGAGTGAGAAAGTGAGAGAAAGAGAAGCTGTGAGTGTGAGAGAGAGTGAGAGAAAGAGATGCTGTGAGTGTGTGTGAGAGAGAAAGAGAAGCTGTGAAAGAGAGAGAGAGAGAGAAGCTGTGAGTGAGAGAGAGAGAGTAGCTGTGAGTGAGAGAGGGAGAGAAGCTGTGAGTGAGAGAGAAAGAGAAGATTTCTGTGTGAGAGATAGAGAAGCTGTGAGAAAGAGAGAAGCTGTGAGTGAGAGAGAGAGAGAGAGAGAGAAAGAGAAGCTGTGAGTGAGAGAAAGAGAAAGACTGTGTGAGAAAGAGAGAGTGAAAGAGAAGCTGTGAGTGAGAGAGAGAGAGAGAAGCTGTGAGAGAGAGAAGCTGTGAGTGAGAGAGAGAGAAGCTGTGAGTGAGAGAGAGAGAAAGAGAAGGTGTGAGTGAGAGAGAGAGAGAGAGAAAGAGATGCTGTGAGTGAGAGAGAAAGAGAAGCTGTGAGTGAGAGAGAGAGAGAGAAAGAGAAGCTGTGAGTGAGAGAGAGAGAAAGACTGTGTGAGAAAGAGAGAGTGAAAGAGAAGCTGTGAGTGAGAGAGAGAGAGAGAAGCTGTGAGTGAGAGAGAGAAGCTGTGAGTGAGAGAGAGAGAAAGAGAAGCTGTGAGTGAGAGAGAAAGAGAAGCTGTGAGTGAGAGAGAGAAAGAGAGTCTGAGAAAGAGAGAGTGAAAGAGAAGATGTGAGTGAGAGAGAGAGAAGCTGTGAGTGAGAGAGAGAGAAGCTGTGAGTGAGAGAGAGAAAGAGAAGCTGTGAGTGAGAGAGAGAAAGAGAAGGTGTGAGTGAGAGAGAGAGAAAGAGAGGCTGTGAGTGAGAGAGAGAAAGTGAGAGAAAGATAAGCTGTGAGTGTGAGAGAGAGTGAGAGAAAGAGATGCTGTGAGTGTGTGTGAGAGAGAAAGATAAGCTGTGAGTGAGAGAGTGAGAGAAGCTGTGAGTGAGAGAGAGAAAGAGAAGCTGTGTGAGAGAGAGAGACAGAAAGAGAAGCTGTGAGTGAGAGAGAGAGAGAGGGAAAGCAATGTGAGAGAGAAAGAGAAGCTGTGAGTGAGAGAGAGAGAGAAAGAGAAGCTATGAGTGAGAGAGAGAGGGAAAGCAATGCTCTGAGTGAGAGAGAAGGAGAAAGAGAAGCTATGAGAGAGAAAGAAGCTTTGAGTGAGAGAGAGAAGCTTTGAGTGAGAGAGAGGAAGAGAAGCTGAGAGGGAGAGATAGAATGAGAAGCTGTGAGTTAGAGAGTGAGAGAGAAGCTGTGAGTGAGAGAGAGAAAGGGAAGCTGTGAGTGAGAGAGAGAGAGAGAAGCTGTGAGTGAGAGAGAGAAAAAAGAAGCTCTGAGTGAGAGAAGCTGTGTGTGTGAGAGAGAGAAAGAAGCTATGATTGTGTGTGAGAGAGAAAGAGAATCTGTGAGTGAGAGAGAGAGAGAGAGAAGCTAAGAGTGAAAGAGAAAGAGAGAGAGAAGATGTCAATGAGAGAGAGAGAGAAAGAGAAGCTGTGTGTGTGTGTGAGAGAGAGAAGCTATGTGTGTGAGAGAGAGAGAGAAGCTGTGAGTGAGAGAGAGAAAAAGAGAAAAAGAGAAGCTGTGAGTGAGAGAGAGAGAGAAGCTTTTGCGTGTGAGAGAAAGTGAGAGAAAGAGAAGCTGTGAGTGTGAGAGAGAGTGAGAGAAAGAGATGCTGTGAGTGTGTGTGAGAGAGAAAGGTAAGCTGTGAGTGAGAGAGAGAGAGAGAACCTGTGAGTGAGAGAGAGAGAAAGAGAAGCTGTGAGTGAAAGAGAGAGAAAGAGAAGCTGTGTGTGTGTGAGAGAGAAGGAGAAGCTGTGAGTGAGAGAGAGTGAGTGAGAGAGAGAGAGAGAGAAGCTGTGAGTGCGAGAGAGAGGGAGAGAAGCTGTGACTGAGAGAGAGAGAGAAAGAGAAGCTGTGATTGAGAGTGAGAGACAGAGAGAAAGAGAAGGTGTGAGTGAGAGAGAGAGAGAAAAAGCTGTGAGTGAGAGAGAGAGAAAGAGAAGTTGTGAGTGAGAGAGAGAGAAAGAGAAGCTGTGAGTGAGAGAGAGAGTGAGAGAAAGAGAGAGAAGCTGTGAGTGAGAGAGAGAGGGGGGAGAAGCTGTGAGTGAGAGAGAGAGAGGGAGAGAAGCTGTGAGTGAGAGAGAGATACAGAGTGAAAGAGAAGCTGTGAGTGAGAGAGTGAGTGAGAGAGAGAGAAGCTGTGAGTGAGAGAGAGAGAGGGAGGGAGGGAGGGAGGGAGAGAAGCTGTGAATGAGAGAGAAAGAGAAGCTGTGAGTGAGAGAGAGATAAAGAGAAGCTGTGAGTGAGAGAGAGAGAGAAAGAGAAGCTGTGCATGTGAGAGAAAGTGAGAGAAAGAGAAGCTGTGAGTGTGAGAGAGAGTGAATGAAAGAGATGCTGTGAGTGTGTGTGAGAGAGAAAGATAAGCTGTGAGTGAGAGATAGAGAGAGAAGCTGTGAGTGAGAGAGAGAGAAAGAGAAGCTGTGAGTGAGAGAGAGAGAAAGAGAAGCTGTGTGTGAGCGAGAGAATGAGAAGCTGTGAGTTAGAGAGAGAGAGAAAGAGAAGCTGTGAGTGAGAGAGAGAGAGAAGCTGTGAGTGAGAGAGAGAGCGAGAGAAAGAAGCTATGATTGTGTGTGAGAGAGAAAGAGAAGCTGTGAGTGAGAGAGAAAGAGAGAGAAGATGTCAATCAGAGAGAGAAAGAGAAGCTGTGAGTGAGAGAGAGAGAGAAGCTGTGAGTGAGAGAGAGAGAAAGAGAAGCTGTGTGTGTGTGTGAGAGAGAGAGAAGCTGTGAGTGAGAGTGAGAGACAGAGAGACAGAGAAGCTGTGAGTGAGAGAGAGAAAGAGAAGCTGTGATTGAGAGTGAGAGAGAGAAAGAGAAGCTGTGAGTGAGAGAGAGAGATAGAGAAGATTTGTGTGTTAGAGAGACAGAGAAGTTGTGAGAAAGAGAGAAGCTGTGAGTGAGAGAGAAAGAGAAGCTATGAGTGAGAGAGAGAGTGAGAGGGAAAGCAATGCTCTGAGTGAGAGAGAGGGAGAAAGAGAAGGTGTGAGTGAGAGAGAGAGAGAAAGAGAAGCTGTGATTGAGAGTGAGAGGTAGAGAGAAAGAGAAGCTGTGAGTGAGAGAGAGATATAGATTTGTGTGTGTGTGAGAGAGAAGCTGTGAGAAAGAGAGATGCTGTGAGTGAGAGAGAGAGAAAGAGAAGCTATGAGCGAGAGAGAGAGAGAGCGAAAGGAATGCTCTGAGAGAGGGAGAAAGAGAAGCTGTGTGAGAGAAAGAGAAGCTGTGAGTGAGAGAGAGAGAGAGAGAAGCTGAGAGTCAGAGAGAAACAGCTGTGAGTGAGAGAGAGAGAGAAAGAGAAGCTGTTAGTGAGAGAGAGAAAAAGAGAAGCTGTGTGAGAGAGAGAGAGAGAAAGAGAAGGTGTGAGTGAGAGAGAGAGAAAGAGAAGTTGTGAGTGAGAGAGAGAGAGAAACAGAAGCTGTGAGTGAGAGAGAGAGAAGCTGTGAGTGAGTGAGAGAAAGAGAAGCTGTGAGAGAGAGAGAGAGAAAGAGAAACTGTGAGTTAGAGAGAAATAGAAGCTGTGAGTGAGAGAGAAAGAAAGAGAAGCTGTGAGTGAGAGAGAGAAAGAGAAGCTGTGAGTATGAGAGAGAGAAATAGAGAAGCAGTGAGTGAGAGAGAGAGAATTAGAAGCTGTGAGTGTGAGAGAGAGAAGCTGTGAGTGAGAGAGAGAGAGAGAGAGAGAAAGAGAAGCTGTGTGTGTGTGAGAGAAAGAGAGTCTGAGAAAGAGAGAGTGAAAGAGAAGATGTGAGTGAGAGAGAGAGAGAGAGAAGCTGTGAGTGAGAGAGAGAGAAAGAGAAGGTGTGAGTGAGAGAGAGGGAGAAAGAGAAGTTGTGAGTGACAGAGAGAAAGAGAAGCTGTGAGTGAGAGAGAGAGAGAGAGAAAGAGAAGCTGTGAGTGAGAGAGAAGCTGTGAGTGAGAGAGAGAGAGAGAAGCTGTGAGAGAGAGAGAAGCTGTGAGTGAGAGAGAGAGAAGCTGTGAGTGAGAGAGAGAAAGAGAAGGTGTGAGTGAGAGAGAGAGAGAGAGAAAGAGAAGCTGTGAGTGAGAGAGAGAAAGAGAAGCTGTGAGTGAGAGAGAGAGAGAGAAAGAGAAGCTGTGAGTGAGAGAGTGAGAAAGACTGTGTGAGAAAGAGAGAGTGAAAGAGAAGCTGTGAGTGAGAGAGAGAGAGAGAAGCTGTGAGTGAGAGAGAGAAGCTGTGAGTGAGAGAGAGAGAGAAAGAGAAGCTGTGAGTGAGAGAGAAAGAGAAGCTGTGAGTGAGAGAGAGAGAAAGAGAGTCTGAGAAAGAGAGAGTGAAAGAGAAGATGTGAGTGAGAGAGAGAGAGAGAAGCTGTGAGTGAGAGAGAGAGCTGTGAGTGAGAGAGAGAAAGAGAAGCTGTGAGTGAGAGAGAGAAAGAGAAGGTGTGAGTGAGAGAGAGAGAAAGAGAGGCTGTGAGTGAGAGAGAGAATGTGAGAGAAAGATAAGCTGTGAGTGTGAGAGAGAGTGAGAGAAAGAGATGCTGTGAGTGTGTGTGAGAGAGAAAGATAAGCTGTGAGTGAGAGAGAGAGAGAAGCTGTGAGTGAGAGAGAGAGAAAGAGAAGCTGTGAGTGAGAGAGAGAAAGAGAAGCTGTGTGAGAGAGAGAGACAGAAAGAGAAGCTGTGAGTGAGAGAGAGAGAGGGAAAGCAATGTGAGAGAGAGAGAGAAGGTGTGAGTGAGAGAGAGAAAGAGATGTGAGTGAGAGAGAGAGAGAATGAGAAGGTGTGAGTCACAGAGAGAGAGAGAGAAGCTGTGAGTGAGTGATAGAGAGAAAGGGAAGCTTTGAGTGAGAGAGAGAGAAGCTGTGAGTGTGAGAGAGAGAGAAGCTGTGAGTGAGAGAGAGAGAGAAAGAAGCTGTGATTGTGTGTGAGAGAGAAAGAGAATCTGTGAGTGAGAGAGAGAGAAAGAGAAGCTGTGAGTGAGAGAGAGAGAAAGAGAAGCTGTGAGTGAGAGAGATCGAGAAGCTTTGTGTATGTGTGTGTGAGAGAGAAGCTGTGAGTGAGGGAGAGAAACTGAAGCTGTGAGTGAGAGAGAGAGAGAGAGAAAGAGAACCTGTGAGTGAGAGAGAGAAAAAGAGAAGCTGTGAGTGAGAGAGAGAGAAAAAGAGAAGCTGTGCATGTGAGAGAAAGTGAGAGAAAGATAAGCTGTGAGTGTGAGAGGGAGAGAGAGAATGAGAAGCTGTGAGTTAGAGAGTGAGAGAGAAGCTGTGAGTGAGAGAGAGAAAGGGAAGCTGTGAGTGAGAGAGAGAGAGAGAAGCTGTGAGTGAGAGAGAGAAAAAAGAAGCTCTGAGTGAGAGAGAGAAAGAGAGAAGCTGTGTGTGTGAGAGAGAAAGAAGCTATGATTGTGTGTGAGAGAGAAAGAGAATCTGTGAGTGAGAGAGAGAGAAAGAGAAGCTAAGAGTGAAAGAGAAAGAGAGAGAGAAGATGTCAATGAGAGAGAGAGAAAGAGAAGCTGTGTGTGTGTGTAAGAGAGAGAAGCTGTGTGTGTGTGTGAGAGAGAGAAGCTGTGAGTGAGAGAGAGAAAAATAGAAAAAGAGAAGCTGTGAGTGAGAGAGAGAGAGACAAGCTTTTGCATGTGAGAGAAAGTGAGAGAAAGAGAAGCTGTGAGTGTGAGAGAGAGTGAGAGAAAGAGATGCTGTGAGTGTGTGTGAGAGAGAAAGGTAAGCTGTGAGTGAGAGAGAGAGAGAACCTGTGAGTGAGAGAGAGAGAAAGAGAAGCTGTGAGTGAAAGAGAGAGAAAGAGAAGCTGTGTGTGTGTGTGAGAGAAGGAGAAGCTGTGAGTGAGAGAGAGAGAGTGAGAGAGAGAGAGAAGCTGTGAGTGCGAGAGAGAGGGAGAGAAGCTGTGACTGAGAGAGAGAGAGAAAGAGAAGCTGTGATTGAGAGTGAGAGACAGAGAGAAAGAGAAGGTGTGAGTGAGAGAGAGAGAGAAAAAGCTGTGAGTGAGAGAGAGAGAAAGAGAAGCTGTGAGTGAGAGAGAGAGAAAGAGAAGCTGTGAGTGAGAGAGAGAGAGTGAGAGAAAGAGAGAGAAGCTGTGAGTGAGAGAGAGAGGGGGGAGAAGCTGTGAGTGAGAGAGAGAGAGGGAGAGAAGCTGTGAGTGTGAGAGAGAGAGGGAGGGAGGGAGGGAGAGAAGCTGTGAATGAGAGAGAAAGAGAAGCTGTGAGTGAGAGAGAGAAAAAGAGAAGCTGTGAGTGAGAGAGAGAGAGAAAGAGAAGCTGTGCATGTGAGAGAAAGTGAGAGAAAGAGAAGCTGTGAGTGTGAGAGAGAGTGAAAGAAAGAGATGCTGTGAGTGTGTGTGAGAGAGAAAGATAAGCTGTGAGTGAGAGATAGAGAGAGAAGCTGTGAGTGAGAGAGAGAGAAAGAGAAGCTGTGAGTGAGAGAGAGAGAAAGAGAAGCTGTGTGTGAGCGAGAGAAAGAGAAGCTGTGAGTTAGAGAGAGAGAGAAAGAGAAGCATTGAGTGAGAGAGAGAGAGAGAGAGGCTGTGAGTGAGAGAGAGCGAGAGAAAGAAGCTATGATTGTGTGTGAGAGAGAAAGAGAAGCTGTGAGTGAGAGAGAAAGAGAGAGAGAAGATGTCAATCAGATAGAGAAAGAGAAGCTGTGAGTGAGAGAGAGAGAGAAGCTGTGAGTGAGAGAGAGAGAAAGAGAAGCTGTGTGTGTGTGTGTGAGAGAGAAGCTGTGTGTGGTTGAGAGAGAGAGAAGCTGTGAGTGAGAGAGAGAAAAAGAGAAAAAGAGAAGCTGTGAGTGAGAGAGAGAGAGAGAAGCTTTTGCATGTGAGAGAAAGTGAGAGAAAGAGAAGCTGTGAGTGTGAGAGAGAGTGAGAGAAAGAGATGCTGTGAGTATGTGTGAGAGAGAAAGGTAAGCTGTGAGTGAGAGAGAGAGAGAGAACCTGTGAGTGAGAAAGAGAGAAAGAGAAGCTGTGAGTGAAAGAGAGAGAAAGAGAAGCTGTGTGTGTGTGAGAGAGAAAGAGAAGCTGTGAGTGAGAGAGAGAGAGTGAGTGAGAGAGAGAGAAGCTGTGAGTGCGAGAGAGAGGGAGAGAAGCTGTGACTGAGAGAGAGAGAGAAAGAGAAGCTGTGATTGAGAGTGAGAGACAGAGAAAGAGAAGGTGTGAGTGAGAGAGAGAGAGAAAAAGCTGTGAGTGAGAGAGAGAGAAAGAGAAGCTGTGAGTGAGAGAGAGAGAAAGAGAAGCTGTGAGTGAGAGAGAGAGAGGGAGAGAAAGAGAGAGAAGCTGTGAGTGAGAGAGAGAGGGGGAGAAGCTGTGAGTGAGAGAGAGAGAGGGAGAGAAGCTGTGAGTGTGAGAGAGAGACAGAGTGAAAGAGAAGCTGTGAGTGAGAGAGTGAGTGAGAGAGAGAGAGAAGCTGTGAGTGAGAGAGAGAGAGAGAAAGAGAAGCTGTGCATGTGAGAGAAAGTGAGAGAAAGAGAAGCTGTGAGTGTGAGAGAGAGTGAAAGAAAGAGATGCTGTGAGTGTGTGTGAGAGAGAAAGATAAGCTGTGAGTGAGAGAGAGAGAGAAGCTGTGAGTGAGAGAGAGAGAAAGAGAAGGTGTGAGTGAGAGAGAGAGAAAGAGAAGCTGTGTGTGAGCGAGAGAAAGAGAAGCTGTGAGTTAGAGAGAGAGAAAGAGAAGCAGTGAGAGAGAGAGAGAGAGAAGCTGTGAGTGAGAGCGAGAGCGAGAGAAAGAAGCTATGATTGTGTGTGAGAGAGAAAGAGAAGCTGTGAGTGAGAGAGAAAGAGAGAGAGAAGATGTCAATCAGAGAGAGAAAGAGAAGCTGTGAGTGAGAGAGAGAGAGAAGCTGTGAGTGAGAGAGAGAGAAAGAGAAGCTGTGTGTGTGTGTGAGAGAGAGAGAGAAGCTGTGAGTGAGAGTGAGAGACAGAGAGACAGAGAAGCTGTGAGTGAGAGAGAGAAAGAGAAGCTGTGATTGAGAGTGAGAGAGAGAAAGAGAAGCTGTGAGTGAGAGAGAGAGATAGAGTAGTTTTGTGTGTTAGAGAGACAGAGAAGTTGTGAGAAAGAGAGAAGCTGTGAGTGAGAGAGAAAGAGAAGCTATGAGTGAGAGAGAGAGTGAGAGGGAAAGCAATGCTCTGAGTGAGAGAGAGGGAGAAAGAGCTGTGTGAGAGAAAGAGAACCTGTGAGTGAGAGAGAGAGATAAAGAGAAGCTGTGAGTGAGTGAGAGAGAGAGATGTCCATGAGAAAGAGAAAGAAAGAGAAGCTGTGAGTGAGAGAGAGAGAAAGAGAAGCTGTGTGTGTGTGTGTGAGAGAGAGAGAAGCTGTGAGTCAGAGTGAGAGACAGAGAGAAAGAGAAGGTGTGAGTGAGAGAGAGAGAGAAAGAGAAGCTGTGATTGAGAGTGAGAGGTAGAGAGAAAGAGAAGCTGTTAGTGAGAGAGAGAGATATAGATTTGTGTGTGTGAGAGAGAGAAGCTGTGAGAAAGAGAGATGCTGTGAGTGAGAGAGAGAGAAAGAGAAGCTATGAGTGAGAAAGAGAGAGAGGGAAAGGAATGCTCTGAGAGAGGGAGAAAGAGAAGCTGTGTGAGAGAAAGAGAAGCTGTGAGTGAGAGAGAAAGAGAGAGAGATGTCAATGAGAGAGAGAAAGAGAAGCTGTGAGTGAGAGAGAGAGAAGCTGTGAGTGAGAGAGAGAAAAAGAGAAGCTGTGAGTGAGAGAGAGAGAGAGAAAGAAAGAGAAGCTGCGTGTGAGAGAAAGTGAGAGAAAGAGAAGCTGTGAGTGTGAGAGAGAGTGAGAGAAAGAGATGCTGTGAGTGTGTGTGAGAGAGAGAAAGATAAGCTGTGAGTGAGAGAGAGAGAGAGAGAGAGAAGCTGTGAGTGAGAGAGAGAGAAAGAGAACCTGTGAGTGAGAGAGAGAGAAAGAGAAGTTGTGTGTGTGTGAGAGAGAAATAGAAGCTGAGAGTGTGAGAGAGAGAGTGAGATAGAGGGAGAGAAGCTGTGTGTGTGAGAGAGAGAGAGAGAAGCTGTGAGTGAGAGAGAGAAAGGGAAGCTGTGAGTGAGAGAGAGAGAGAGAAAGAGAAGCTGTGAGTGAGAGAGTGAAAAAGAGAAGCTGTGAGTGAGAGAGAGAAAGAGAAGCTGTGTGTGAGAGAAAGTGAGAGAAAGAGAAGCTGTGAGTGTGAGAGAGAGTGAGAGAAAGAGATGCTGTGAGTGTGTGCGAGAGAGAAAGAGAAGCTGTGAAAGAGAGAGAGAGAAGCTGTGAGTGAGAGAGAGAGAGTAGCTGTGAGTGAGAGAGAGAGGGAGAGAAGCTGTGAGTGAGAGAGAGAGGAAGAGAAGATTTCTGTGTGAGAGATAGAGAAGCTGTGAGAAAGAGAGAAGCTGTGAGTGAGAGAGAGAGAAAGAGAAGCTATGAGTTAGAGAGACAGAGGGAAAGCAATGCTCTGAGTGAGAGAGGGAGAAAGAGAAGCTGTGTGAGAGAGAGTTAAGCTGTTTGTGAGAGAGAGAAAGAAAAGCTGTGAGTGAGAGAGAGATAGAGAATGAGAAGCTGTGAGTTAGAGAGAGAGAGAGAAAGAGAAGCTGTGAGTGAGAGAGAGAGAGAAAGGGAAGCTGTGAGTGAGTGAGAGAGAGAGAAGCTGTGAGTGTGTGAGAGAGAAAAAGAAGCTCTGAGTGAGTGAGAGAGAGAAGCTGTGAGTGAGAGAGAGAGAGAAAGAAGATGTGATTGTGTGTGAGAGAAAGAGAATCTGTGAGTGAGAGAGAGAGAAAGGGAAGCTGTGAGTGAGAGAGAGAGAGAAGCTGTGAGTGAGAGAGAGAGAAAAAAGAAGCTCTGAATGAGAGAGAGAGAAGCTGTGAGTGAGAGAGAGAGAGAGAAAGAAGCTGTGATTGTGTGTGAGAGAGAAAGAAAATCTGTGTGTGTGTGAGAGAAGGAGAAGCTGTGAGAGAGAGAGAAAGAGAAGCTGTGAGTGAGAGAGAAAGAGAGAGAGGAGTGAGAGTGAGAGAGAGAAAGAGAAGCTGTGAGTGAGAGAGAGAAAGAGAAGCTGTGATTGAGAGTGAGAGACAGAGAGAAAGAGAAGCTGTGAGTGAGAGAGATAGAGAAGATTTGTGTGTGAGAGAGATAGAGAAGTTGTCAGAAAGAGAGAAGCTGTGAGTGAGAGAGAGAGAAAGAGAAGCTATGAGTGAGAGAGAGAGAGAGGGAAAGCAATGCTCTGAGTGAGAGAGAGGGACAAAGAGAAGCTGTGTGAGAGAAAGAGAAGCTGTGAGTGAGAGAGAAAGAGAAGCTGTGAGAGAGAGAGAAAGAGAAGCTGTGAGTGAGTGAGAGAGAGAGAAAGAGTAGCTATGAGAGAGAGAGGAGGTGTGAGTGAGAGAGAGAGAAAGAGAAGCTGTGAGTGAGAGAGAGAGAGAACGATGTGAGTGAGAGAGAGAGAAAGAGAAGCTGTGAGTGAGAGAGAGAGAAAGAGAAGCTGTGTGTGTGTGAGAGAGAAAGAGAAGCTGAGAGTGTGTGAGAGAGAGTGAGATAGAGGGAGAGAAGCTGTGTGTGTGTGTGTGAGAGAGAAGCTGTGAGTGAGAGAGAGAGAGTGAGAGAAAGAGAGAGAAGCTGTGAGTGAGAGAGAGAGGGGGGAGAAGCTGTGAGTGAGAGAGAGAGAGGGAGAGAAGCTGTGAGTGTGAGAGAGAGAGGGAGGGAGGGAGGGAGAGAAGCTGTGAATGAGAGAGAAAGAGAAGCTGTGAGTGAGAGAGAGAAAAAGAGAAGCTGTGAGTGAGAGAGAGAGAGAAAGAGAAGCTGTGCATGTGAGAGAAAGTGAGAGAAAGAGAAGCTGTGAGTGTGAGAGAGAGTGAAAGAAAGAGATGCTGTGAGTGTGTGTGAGAGAGAAAGATAAGCTGTGAGTGAGAGATAGAGAGAGAAGCTGTGAGTGAGAGAGAGAGAAAGAGAAGCTGTGAGTGAGAGAGAGAGAAAGAGAAGCTGTGTGTGAGCGAGAGAAAGAGAAGCTGTGAGTTAGAGAGAGAGAGAAAGAGAAGCATTGAGTGAGAGAGAGAGAGAGAGAGAAGCTGTGAGTGAGAGAGAGCGAGAGAAAGAAGCTATGCTTGTGTGTGAGAGAGAAAGAGAAGCTGTGAGTGAGAGAGAAAGAGAGAGAGAAGATGTCAATCAGATAGAGAAAGAGAAGCTGTGAGTGAGAGAGAGAGAGAAGCTGTGAGTGAGAGAGAGAGAAAGAGAAGCTGTGTGTGTGTGTGTGAGAGAGAAGCTGTGTGTGGTTGAGAGAGAGAGAAGCTGTGAGTGAGAGAGAGAAAAAGAGAAAAAGAGAAGCTGTGAGTGAGAGAGAGAGAGAGAAGCTTTTGCATGTGAGAGAAAGTGAGAGAAAGAGAAGCTGTGAGTGTGAGAGAGAGTGAGAGAAAGAGATGCTGTGAGTATGTGTGAGAGAGAAAGGTAAGCTGTGAGTGAGAGAGAGAGAGAGAACCTGTGAGTGAGAGAGAGAGAAAGAGAAGCTGTGAGTGAAAGAGAGAGAAAGAGAAGCTGTGTGTGTGTGAGAGAGAAGGAGAAGCTGTGAGTGAGAGAGAGAGAGTGAGTGAGAGAGAGAGAAGCTGTGAGTGCGAGAGAGAGGGAGAGAAGCTGTGACTGAGAGAGAGAGAGAAAGAGAAGCTGTGATTGAGAGTGAGAGACAGAGAAAGAGAAGGTGTGAGTGAGAGAGAGAGAGAAAAAGCTGTGAGTGAGAGAGAGAGAAAGAGAAGCTGTGAGTGAGAGAGAGAGAAAGAGAAGCTGTGAGTGAGAGAGAGAGAGGGAGAGAAAGAGAGAGAAGCTGTGAGTGAGAGAGAGAGGGGGAGAAGCTGTGAGTGAGAGAGAGAGAGGGAGAGAAGCTGTGAGTGTGAGAGAGAGACAGAGTGAAAGAGAAGCTGTGAGTGAGAGAGTGAGTGAGAGAGAGAGAGAAGCTGTGAGTGAGAGAGAGAGAGGGAGGGAGGGAGAGAAGCTGTGAGTGAGAGAGAGAAAAAGAGAAGCTGTGAGTGAGAGAGAGAGAGAGAAAGAGAAGCTGGGCATGTGAGAGAAAGTGAGAGAAAGAGAAGCTGTGAGTGTGAGAGAGAGTGAAAGAAAGAGATGCTGTGAGTGTGTGTGAGAGAGAAAGATAAGCTGTGAGTGAGAGAGAGAGAAGCTGTGAGTGAGAGAGAGAGAAAGAGAAGCTGTGAGTGAGAGAGAGAGAAAGAGAAGCTGTGTGTGAGCGAGAGAAAGAGAAGCTGTGAGTTAGAGAGAGAGAAAGAGAAGCAGTGAGAGAGAGAGAGAGAGAGAAGCTGTGAGTGAGAGCGAGAGCGAGAGAAAGAAGCTATGATTGTGTGTGAGAGAGAAAGAGAAGCTGTGAGTGAGAGAGAAAGAGAGAGAGAAGATGTCAATCAGAGAGAGAAAGAGAAGCTGTGAGTGAGAGAGAGAGAGAAGCTGTGAGTGAGAGAGAGAGAAAGAGAAGCTGTGTGTGTGTGTGAGAGAGAGAGAGAAGCTGTGAGTGAGAGTGAGAGACAGAGAGACAGAGAAGCTGTGAGTGAGAGAGAGAAAGAGAAGCTGTGATTGAGAGTGAGAGAGAGAAAGAGAAGCTGTGAGTGAGAGAGAGAGATAGAGAAGTTTTGTGTGTTAGAGAGACAGAGAAGTTGTGAGAAAGAGAGAAGCTGTGAGTGAGAGAGAAAGAGAAGCTATGAGTGAGAGAGAGAGTGAGAGGGAAAGCAATGCTCTGAGTGAGAGAGAGGGAGAAAGAGCTGTGTGAGAGAAAGAGAACCTGTGAGTGAGAGAGAGAGATAAAGAGAAGCTGTGAGTGAGTGAGAGAGAGAGATGTCCATGAGAAAGAGAAAGAAAGAGAAGCTGTGAGTGAGAGAGAGAGAAAGAGAAGCTGTGTGTGTGTGTGTGAGAGAGAGAGAAGCTGTGAGTCAGAGTGAGAGACAGAGAGAAAGAGAAGGTGTGAGTGAGAGAGAGAGAGAAAGAGAAGCTGTGATTGAGAGTGAGAGGTAGAGAGAAAGAGAAGCTGTTAGTGAGAGAGAGAGATATAGATTTGTGTGTGTGAGAGAGAGAAGCTGTGAGAAAGAGAGATGCTGTGAGTGAGAGAGAGAGAAAGAGAAGCTATGAGTGAGAAAGAGAGAGAGGGAAAGGAATGCTCTGAGAGAGGGAGAAAGAGAAGCTGTGTGAGAGAAAGAGAAGCTGTGAGTGAGAGAGAAAGAGAGAGAGATGTCAATGAGAGAGAGAAAGAGAAGCTGTGAGTGAGAGAGAGAGAAGCTGTGAGTGAGAGAGAGAAAAAGAGAAGCTGTGAGTGAGAGAGAGAGAGAGAAAGAAAGAGAAGCTGTGCGTGTGAGAGAAAGTGAGAGAAAGAGAAGCTGTGAGTGTGAGAGAGAGTGAGAGAAAGAGATGCTGTGAGTGTGTGTGAGAGAGAGAAAGATAAGCTGTGAGTGAGAGAGAGAGAGAAGCTGTGAGTGAGAGAGAGAGAAAGAGAACCTGTGAGTGAGAGAGAGAGAAAGAGAAGTTGTGTGTGTGTGAGAGAGAAATAGAAGCTGAGAGTGTGAGAGAGAGAGTGAGATAGAGGGAGAGAAGCTGTGTGTGTGTGAGAGAGAGAGAGAAGCTGTGAGTGAGAGAGAGAAAGGGAAGCTGTGAGTGAGAGAGAGAGAGAGAAAGAGAAGCTGTGAGTGAGAGAGTGAAAAAGAGAAGCTGTGAGTGAGAGAGAGAAAGAGAAGCTGTGTGTGAGAGAAAGTGAGAGAAAGAGAAGCTGTGAGTGTGAGAGAGAGAGAGAAAGAGATGCTGTGAGTGTGTGCGAGAGAGAAAGAGAAGCTGTGAAAGAGAGAGAGAGAAGCTGTGAGTGAGAGAGAGAGAGTAGCTGTGAGTGAGAGAGAGAGGGAGAGAAGCTGTGAGTGAGAGAGAGAGGAAGAGAAGATTTCTGTGTGAGAGATAGAGAAGCTGTGAGAAAGAGAGAAGCTGTGAGTGAGAGAGAGAGAAAGAGAAGCTATGAGTTAGAGAGAGAGAGGGAAAGCAATGCTCTGAGTGAGAGAGGGAGAAAGAGAAGCTGTGTGAGAGAGAGTTAAGCTGTTTGTGAGAGAGAGAAAGAAAAGCTGTGAGTGAGAGAGAGATAGAGAATGAGAAGCTGTGAGTTAGAGAGAGAGAGAGAAAGAGAAGCTGTGAGTGAGAGAGAGAGAGAAAGGGAAGCTGTGAGTGAGTGAGAGAGAGAGAAGCTGTGAGTGTGTGAGAGAGAAAAAGAAGCTCTGAGTGAGTGAGAGAGAGAAGCTGTGAGTGAGAGAGAGAGAGAAAGAAGATGTGATTGTGTGTGAGAGAAAGAGAATCTGTGAGTGAGAGAGAGAGAAAGGGAAGCTGTGAGTGAGAGAGAGAGAGAAGCTGTGAGTGAGAGAGAGAGAAAAAAGAAGCTCTGAATGAGAGAGAGAGAAGCTGTGAGTGAGAGAGAGAGAGAGAAAGAAGCTGTGATTGTGTGTGAGAGAGAAAGAAAATCTGTGTGTGTGTGAGAGAAGGAGAAGCTGTGAGAGAGAGAGAAAGAGAAGCTGTGAGTGAGAGAGAAAGAGAGAGAAGATGTCAATGAGAGAGAGAGAGAAAGAGAAGCTGTGTGTGTGTGTGAGAGAGAGAGAAGCTGTGAGTGAGAGTGAGAGAGAGAAAGAGAAGCTGTGAGTGAGAGAGAGAAAGAGAAGCTATGATTGAGAGTGAGAGACAGTGAGAAAGAGAAGCTGTGAGTGAGAGAGATAGAGAAGATTTGTGTGTGACAGAGATAGAGAAGTTGTCAGAAAGAGAGAAGCTGTGAGTGAGAGAGAGAGAAAGAGAAGCTATGAGTGAGAGAGAGAGAGAGGGAAAGCAATGCTCTGAGTGAGAGAGAGGGACAAAGAGAAGCTGTGTGAGAGAAAGAGAAGCTGTGAGTGAGAGAGAAAGAGAAGCTGTGAGTGAGAGAGAAAGAGAAGCTGTGAGTGAAAGAGAGAAAGAGAGAGAGAAGATGTCAATGAGAGAGAGAGAGAAAGAGAAGCTGTGAGTGAGAGAGAGAGAGAAGCTGTGAGTGAGTGAGAGAGAGAGAAAGAGAAGCTGTTTGTGTGTGTGTGAGAGAGAGAAGCTGTGAGTGTGACAGAGAGAGTGGGAGAGAAGCTATGAGAGAGAGAGAAAGAGAACCTGTGATTGAGAGTGAGAGACAGAGTGAGAGAAGCTGTGAGAGACAGAGAGAGAAAAAAGAAGCTGTGAGTGAGAGAGAGAGAAAGAGAAGCTGTGAGTGAGAGAGAGAGAAAGGGAAGCTATGTGTGTGTGAGAGAGAGAAAGAGACGCTATGAGAGAGAGAGAGAGAGAAAGAGAAGCTGTGAGTGAGAGAGAGAGAGAAAGAGAAGCTATGAGTGAGAGAGAGAGTGAGAAGCTGTGAGTGAGAGAGAGAAAGAGAAGCTGTGAGTGAGAGACAGAGAAAGAAAGAGAAGCTGTGAGTGAGTGAGAGAGAGAGAAAGAGTAGCTATGAGAGAGAGTGGAGCTGTGAGAGAGAGAGAGAGAAAGAGAAGCTGTGTGTGAGAGAAAGTGAGAGAAAGAGAAGCTGTGAGTGTGAGAGAGAGTGAGAGAAAGAGATGCTGTGAGTGTGTGCGAGAGAGAAAGAGAAGCTGTGAAAGAGAGAGAGAGAAGATGTGAGTGAGAGAGAGAGAGAGTAGCTGTGAGTGAGAGAGAGAGGGAGAGAAGCTGTGAGTGAGAGAGAGAGAAAGAGAAGATTTCTGTGTGAGAGATAGAGAAGCTGTGAGAAAGAGAGAAGCTGTGAGTGTGAGAGAGAGAAAGAGAAGCTATGAGTTAGAGAGAGAGAGGGAAAGCATTGCTCTGAGTGAGAGAGAGGGAGAAAGAGAAGCTGTGAGAGAGAGAGAGAAGCTGTGAGTGAGAGAGAAAGAAAAGCTGTGAGTGAGAGAGAGATAGAGAATGAGAAGCTGTGAGTTAGAGAGAGAGAGAGAAAGAGAAGCTGTGAGTGAGAGAGAGAGAGAAAGGGAAGCTGTGAGTGAGTGAGAGAGAGAGAAGCTGTGAGTGTGTGAGAGAGAAAAAGAAGCTCTGAGTGAGAGAGAGAGAGAGAAGCTGTGAGTGAGAGAGAGAGAGAAAGAAGATGTGATTGTGTGGGAGAGAAAGAGAATCTGTGAGTGAGAGAGAGAGAAAGGGAAGCTGTGAGTGAGAGAGAGAGAGAAGCTGTGAGTGAGAGAGAGAGAAAAAAGAAGCTCTGAGTGAGAGAGAGAGAGAGAAGCTGTGAGTGAGAGAGAGAGAGAGAGAAAGAAGCTGTGATTGTGTGTGAGAGAGAAAGAAAATCTGTGTGTGAGAGAGAGAAGGAGAAGCTGTGAGAGAGAGAGAGAAAGAGAAGCTGTGAGTGAGAGAGAAAGAGAGAGAGAAGATGTCAATGAGAGAGAGAGAGAAAGAGAAGCTGTGTGTGTGTGTGTGAGAGAGAGAAGCTGTGAGTGAGAGTGAGAGAGAGAAAGAGAAGCTGTGAGTGAGAGAGAGAAAGAGAAGCTGTGATTGAGAGTGAGAGACAGAGAGAAAGAGAAGCTATGAATGAGAGAGATAGAGAAGATTTGTGTGTGAGAGAGATAGAGAAGTTGTCAGAAAGAGAGAAGCTGTGAGTGAGAGAGAGAGAAAGAGAAGCTGTGAGTGAGAGAGAGAGAGAAGCTGTGAGTGAGTGAGAGAGAGAGAAAGAGAAGCTGTTTGTGTGAGTGTGAGAGAGAGAAGCTGTGAGTGAGAGAGAGAGAGGGAGAGAAGCTATGAGAGAGAGAGAGAAAGAGAACCTGTGATTGAGAGTGAGAGACAGAGTGAGAGAAGCTGTGAGAGACAGAGAGAGAAAAAAGAAGCTGTGAGTGAGAGAGAGAAAAAGAGAAGCTGTGAGTGAGAGAGAGAGAAAGGGAAGCTATGAGTGAGAGAGAGAGAGAGAAAGAGAAGCTATGAGTGAGAGAGAGAGAGAAAGAGAAGCTGTGAGTGAGAGAGAGAGAGAAGTTATGAGTGAGAGAGAGAGTGAGAAGCTGTGAGTGAGAGAGAGAAAGAGAAGCTGTGAGTGAGAGACAGAGAAAGAAAGAGAAGCTGTGAGTGAGTGAGAGAGAGAGAAAGAGTAGCTATGAGAGAGAGAGGAGCTGTGAGTGAGAGAGAGAGAAAGAGAAGCTGTGAGTGAGAGAGAGAGAAAGCTGTGAGTGAGAGAGAGAGAAAGAGAAGCTGTGAGTGAGAGAGAGAGAAAGAGAAGCTGTGTGTGTGTGAGAGAGAAAGAGAAGCTGAGAGTGTGAGAGAGAGAGTGAGATAGAGGGAGAGAAGCTGTGTGTGTGTGTGTGTGTGTGTGAGAGAAGCTGTGAGTGAGAGAGAGAAAGGGAAGCTGTGAGTGAGAGAGAGAGAGAGAAAGAGAAGCTGTGAGTGAGAGAGTGAAAAAGAGAAGCAGTGAGTGAGAAAGTGAGAGAAAGAGAAGCTGTGAGTGTGAGAGAGAGTGAGAGAAAGAGATGCTGTGAGTGTGTGTGAGAGAGAAAGAGAAGCTGTGAAAGAGAGAGAGAGAGAGAAGCTGTGAGTGAGAGAGAGAGAGTAGCTGTGAGTGAGAGAGGGAGAGAAGCTGTGAGTGAGAGAGAAAGAGAAGATTTATGTGTGAGAGATAGAGAAGCTGTGAGAAAGAGAGAAGCTGTGAGTGAGAGAGAGAGAAAGAGAAGCTATGAGTTAGAGAGAGAGAGGGAAAGCAATGCTCTGAGTGAGAGAGAGGGAGAAAGAGAAGCTGTGAGAGAGAGAGAGAAGCTGTGAGTGAGAGAGAGAGAGAGAAGCTGTGAGTGAGTGAGAGAGAGAGAGAGAGAAAGAAGCTGTGATTGTGTGTGAGAGAGAAAGAAAATCTGTGTGTGTGTGAGAGAGAAGGAGAGAGAGGAGTGAGAGTGAGAGAGAGAAAGAGAAGCTGTGAGTGAGAGAGAGAAAGAGAAGCTGTGATTGAGAGTGAGAGACAGAGAGAAAGTGTAGCTGTGAGTGAGAGAGATAGAGAAGATTTGTGTGTGAAAGAGATAGAGAAGTTGTCAGAAAGAGAGAAGCTGTGAGTGAGAGAGAGAGAAAGAGAAGCTATGAGTGAGAGAGAGAGAGAGGGAAAGCAATGCTCTGAGTGAGAGAGAGGGACAAAGAGAAGCTGTGTGAGAGAAAGAGAAGCTGTGAGTGAGAGAGAAAGAGAAGCTGTAAGTGAGAGAGAAAGAGAGAGAGAAGATGTCAATGAGAGAGAGAGAGAAAGAGAAGCTGTGAGTGAGAGAGAGAGAGAAGCTGTGAGTGAGTGAGAGAGAGAGAAAGAGAAGCTGTTTGTGTGTGTGTGAGAGAGAGAAGCTGTGAGTGAGAGAGAGAGAGGGGGAGAGAAGCTATGAGAGAGAGAGAGAAAGAGAACCTGTGATTGAGAGTGAGAGACAGAGTGAGAGAAGCTGTGAGAGACAGAGAGAGAATAAAGAAGCTGTGAGTGAGAGAGAGAGAAAGAGAAGCTGTGGGTGAGAGAGAGAGAAAGACTGTGTGAGAAAGAGAGAGTGAAAGAGAAGCTGTGAGTGAGAGAGAGAGAGAAGCTGTGAGTGAGAGAGAGAGAGAAAGAGAAGCTGTGAGTGAGAGAGAAAGAGAAGCTGTGAGTGAGAGAGAGAGAAAGAGTCTGAGAAAGAGAGAGTGAAAGAGAAGATGTGAGTGAGAGAGAGAGAGAGAAGCTGTGAGTGAGAGAGAGAGAAGCTGTGAGTGAGAGAGAGAAAGAGAAGCTGTGAGTGAGAGAGAGAAAGAGAAGGTGTGAGTGAGAGAGAGAGAAAGAGAGGCTGTGAGTGAGAGAGAGAAAGTGAGAGAAAGATAAGCTGTGAGTGTGAGAGAGAGTGAGAGAAAGAGATGCTGTGAGTGTGTGTGAGAGAGAAAGATAAGCTGTGAGTGAGAGAGAGAGAGAAGCTGTGAGTGAGAGAGAGAGAAAGAGAAGCTGTGAGTGAGAGAGAGAAAGAGAAGCTGTGTGAGAGAGAGAGACAGAAAGAGAAGCTGTGAGTGAGAGAGAGAGAGGGAAAGCAATGTGAGAGAGAGAGAGAAGGTGTGAGTGAGAGAGAGAAAGAGATGTGAGTGAGAGAGAAAGAGAGAGAGAAGATGTCAATCAGAGAGAGAAAGAGAAGCTGTGAGTGAGAGAGAGAGAGAAGCTGTGAGTGAGAGAGAGAGAAAGAGAAGCTGTGTGTGTGTGTGAGAGAGAGAAGCTGTGTGTGGTTGAGAGAGAGAGAAGCTGTGAGTGAGAGAGAGAGAAAAAGAGAAAAAGAGAAGCTGTGAGTGAGAGAGAGAGAGAAGCTTTTGCATGTGAGAGAAAGTGAGAGAAAGAGAAGCTGTGAGTGTGAGAGAGAGTGAGAGAAAGAGATGCTGTGAGTATGTGTGTGAGAGAAAGGTAAGCTGTGAGAGAGAGAGAGAGAACCTGTGAGTGAGAGAGAGAGAAAGAGAAGCTGTGAGTGAAAGAGAGAGAAAGAGAAGCTGTGTGTGTGTGAGAGAGAAGGAGAAGCTGTGAGTGAGAGAGAGAGAGTGAGAGAGAGAGAGAGAAGCTGTGAGTGCGAGAGAGAGGGAGAGAAGCTGTGACTGAGAGAGAGAGAGAAAGAGAAGCTGTGATTGAGAGTGAGAGACAGAGAAAGAGAAGGTGTGAGTGAGAGAGAGAGAGAAAAAGCTGTGAGTGAGAGAGAGAGAAAGAGAAGCTGTGAGTGAGAGAGAGAGAAAGAGAAGCTGTGAGTGAGAGAGAGAGAGGGAGAGAAAGAGAGAGAAGCTGTGAGTGAGAGAGAGAGGGGGAGAAGCTGTGAGTGAGAGAGAGAGAGGGAGAGAAGCTGTGAGTGTGAGAGAGAGACAGAGTGAAAGAGAAGCTGTGAGTGAGAGAGTGAGTGAGAGAGAGAGAGAAGCTGTGAGTGAGAGAGAGAGAGGGAGGGAGGGAGAGAAGCTGTGAGTGAGAGAGAGAAAAAGAGAAGCTGTGAGTGAGAGAGAGAGAGAAAGAGAAGCTGTGCATGTGAGAGAAAGTGAGAGAAAGAGAAGCTGTGAGTGTGAGAGAGAGTGAAAGAAAGAGATGCTGTGAGTGTGTGTGAGAGAGAAAGATAAGCTGTGAGTGAGAGATAGAGAGAGAAGCTGTGAGTGAGAGAGAGAGAAAGAGAAGCTGTGAGTGAGAGAGAGAGAAAGAGAAGCTGTGTGTGAGCGAGAGAAAGAGAAGCTGTGAGTTAGAGAGAGAGAAAGAGAAGCAGTGAGTGAGAGAGAGAGAGAGAAGCTGTGAGTGAGAGAGAGAGCGAGAGAAAGAAGCTATGATTGTGTGTGAGAGAGAAAGAGAAGCTGTGAGTGAGAGAGAAAGAGAGAGAGAAGATGTCAATCAGAGAGAGAAAGAGAAGCTGTGAGTGAGAGAGAGAGAGAAGCTGTGAGTGAGAGAGAGAGAAAGAGAAGCTGTGTGTGTGTGTGTGTGTGAGAGAGAAGCTGTGAGTGAGAGTGAGAGACAGAGAGACAGAGAAGCTGTGAGTGAGAGAGAGAAAGAGAAGCTGTGATTGAGAGTGAGAGAGAGAAAGAGAAGCTGTGAGTGAGAGAGAGAGATAGAGAAGTTTTGTGTGTTAGAGAGACAGAGAAGTTGTGAGAAAGAGAGAAGCTGTGAGTGAGAGAGAAAGAGAAGCTATGAGTGAGAGAGAGAGTGAGAGGGAAAGCAATGCTCTGTGTGAGAGAGAGGGAGAAAGAGCTGTGTGAGAGAAAGAGAACCTGTGAGTGAGAGAGAGAGATAAAGAGAAGCTGTGAGTGAGTGAGAGAGAGAGAAGATGTCCATGAGAAAGAGAAAGAAAGAGAAGCTGTGAGTGAGAGAGAGAGAAAGAGAAGCTGTGTGTGTGTGTGAGAGAGAGAGAGAAGCTGTGAGTCAGAGTGAGAGACAGAGAGAAAGAGAAGGTGTGAGTGAGAGAGAGAGAGAAAGAGAAGCTGTGATTGAGAGTGAGAGGTAGAGAGAAAGAGAAGCTGTTAGTGAGAGAGAGAGATATAGATTTGTGTGTGTAAGAGAGAGAAGCTGTGAGAAAGAGAGATGCTGTGAGTGAGAGAGAGAGAAAGAGAAGCTATGAGTGAGAAAGAGAGAGAGGGAAAGGAATGCTCTGAGAGAGGGAGAAAGAGAAGCTGTGTGAGAGAAAGAGAAGCTGTGAGTGAGAGAGAAAGAGAGAGAGATGTCAATGAGAGAGAGAAAGAGAAGCTGTGAGTGAAAGAGAGAGAGAAGCTGTGAGTGAGAGAGAGAAAAAGAGAAGCTGTGAGTGAGAGAGAGAGAGAGAAAGAAAGAGAAGCTGTGCGTGTGAGAGAAAGTGAGAGAAAGAGAAGCTGTGAGTGTGAGAGAGAGTGAGAGAAAGAGATGCTGTGAGTGTGTGAGAGAGAGAAAGATAAGCTGTGAGTGAGAGAGAGAGAGAGAGAGAAGCTGTGAGTGAGAGAGAGAGAAAGAGAACCTGTGAGTGAGAGAGAGAGAAAGAGAAGTTGTGTGTGTGTGAGAGAGAAATAGAAGCTGAGAGTGTGAGAGAGAGAGTGAGATAGAGGGAGAGAAGCTGTGTGTGTGTGAGAGAGAGAGAGAAGCTGTGAGTGAGAGAGAGAAAGGGAAGCTGTGAGTGAGAGAGAGAGAGAGAAAGAGAAGCTGTGAGTGAGAGAGTGAAAAAGAGAAGCTGTGAGTGAGAGAGAGAAAGAGAAGCTGTGTGTGAGAGAAAGTGAGAGAAAGAGAAGCTGTGAGTGTGAGAGAGAGTGAGAGAAAGAGATGCTGTGAGTGTGTGCGAGAGAGAAAGAGAAGCTGTGAAAGAGAGAGAGAGAAGCTGTGAGTGAGAGAGAGAGAGTAGCTGTGAGTGAGAGAGAGAGGGAGAGAAGCTGTGAGTGAGAGAGAGAGGAAGAGAAGATTTCTGTGTGAGAGATAGAGAAGCTGTGAGAAAGAGAGAAGCTGTGAGTGAGAGAGAGAGAAAGAGAAGCTATGAGTTAGAGAGAGAGAGGGAAAGCAATGCTCTGAGTGAGAGAGGGAGAAAGAGAAGCTGTGTGAGAGAGAGTTAAGCTGTTTGTGAGAGAGAGAAAGAAAAGCTGTGAATGAGAGAGAGATAGAGAATGAGAAGCTGTGAGTTAGAGAGAGAGAGAGAAAGAGAAGCTGTGAGTGAGAGAGAGAGAGAAAGGGAAGCTGTGAGTGAGTGAGAGAGAGAGAAGCTGTGAGTGTGTGAGAGAGAAAAAGAAGCTCTGAGTGAGAGAGAGAGAGAAGCTGTGAGTGAGAGAGAGAGAGAAAGAAGATGTGATTGTGTGTGAGAGAAAGAGAATCTGTGAGTGAGAGAGAGAGAAATGGAAGCTGTGAGTGAGAGAGAGAGAGAAGCTGTGAGTGAGAGAGAGAGAAAAAAGAAGCTCTGAATGAGAGAGAGAGAGAAGCTGTGAGTGAGAGAGAGAGAGAAAGAAGCTGTGATTGTGTGTGAGAGAGAAAGAAAATCTGTGTGTGTGTGAGAGAAGGAGAAGCTGTGAGAGAGAGAGAAAGAGAAGCTGTGAGTGAGAGAGAAAGAGAGAGAGAGAGAGAAAGAGAAGCTGTGTGTGTGTGTGAGAGAGAGAGAAGCTGTGAGTGAGAGTGAGAGAGAGAAAGAGAAGCTGTGAGTGAGAGAGAGAAAGAGAAGCTATGATTGAGAGTGAGAGACAGAGAGAAAGAGAAGCTGTGAGTGAGAGAGATAGAGAAGATTTGTGTGTGACAGAGATAGAGAAGTTGTCAGAAAGAGAGAAGCTGTGAGTGAGAGAGAGAGAAAGAGAAGCTATGAGTGAGAGAGAGAGAGAGGGAAAGCAATGCTCTGAGTGAGAGAGAGGGACAAAGAGAAGCTGTGTGAGAGAAAGAGAAGCTGTGAGTGAGAGAGAAAGAGAAGCTGTGAGTGAGAGAGAAAGAGAAGATGTGAGAGAAAGAGAGAGAGAAGATGTCAATGAGAGAGAGAGAGAAAGAGAAGCTGTGAGTGAGAGAGAGAGAGAAGCTGTGAG
Source organism: Bradypodion ventrale (assembly GCA_035047345.1). Taxonomy (NCBI): domain Eukaryota; kingdom Metazoa; phylum Chordata; class Lepidosauria; order Squamata; family Chamaeleonidae; genus Bradypodion; species Bradypodion ventrale. The sequence goes on along the minus strand of JAWDJE010000005.1, from coordinate 112,640,075 downwards.
TGAGTGAGAGAGAGAGAAAGAGAAGCTGTTTGTGTGTGTGTGAGAGAAGCTGTGAGTGTGAGAGAGAGAGTGGGAGAGAAGCTATGAGAGAGAGAGAAAGAGAACCTGTGATTGAGAGTGAGAGACAGAGTGAGAGAAGCTGTGAGAGACAGAGAGAGAAAAAAGAAGCTGTGAGTGAGAGAGAGAGAAAGAGAAGCTGTGAGTGAGAGAGAGAGAAAGGGAAGCTATGTGTGTGTGAGAGAGAGAAAGAGACGCTATGAGTGAGAGAGAGAGAGAAAGAGAAGCTGTGAGTGAGAGAGAGAGAGAGAAAGAGAAGCTATGAGTGAGAGAGAGAGTGAGAAGCTGTGAGTGAGAGAGAGAAAGAGAAGCTGTGAGTGAGAGACAGAGAAAGAAAGAGAAGCTGTGAGTGAGTGAGAGAGAGAGAAAGAGTAGCTATGAGAGAGAGAGGAGCTGTGAGAGAGAGAGAGAGAAAGAGAAGCTGTGTGTGAGAGAAAGTGAGAGAAAGAGAAGCTGTGAGTGTGAGAGAGAGTGAGAGAAAGAGATGCTGTGAGTGTGTGCGAGAGAGAAAGAGAAGCTGTGAAAGAGAGAGAGAGAAGATGTGAGTGAGAGAGAGAGAGAGTAGCTGTGAGTGAGAGAGAGAGGGAGAGAAGCTGTGAGTGAGAGAGAGAGAAAGAGAAGATTTCTGTGTGAGATAGAGAAGCTGTGAGAAAGAGAGAAGCTGTGAGTGTGAGAGAGAGAAAGAGAAGCTATGAGTTAGAGAGAGAGAGGGAAAGCATTGCTCTGAGTGAGAGAGAGGGAGAAAGAGAAGCTGTGAGAGAGAGAGAGAAGCTGTGAGTGAGAGAGAGAAAGAAAAGCTGTGAGTGAGAGAGAGATAGAGAATGAGAAGCTGTGAGTTAGAGAGAGAGAGAGAAAGAGAAGCTGTGAGTGAGAGAGAGAGAGAAAGGGAAGCTGTGAGTGAGTGAGAGAGAGAGAAGCTGTGAGTGTGTGAGAGAGAAAAAGAAGCTCTGAGTGAGAGAGAGAGAGAGAAGCTGTGAGTGAGAGAGAGAGAGAGAAAGAAGATGTGATTGTGTGGGAGAGAAAGAGAATCTGTGAGTGAGAGAGAGAGAAAGGGAAGCTGTCAGTGAGAGAGAGAGAGAAGCTGTGAGTGAGAGAGAGAGAAAAAAGAAGCTCTGAGTGAGAGAGAGAGAGAGAAGCTGTGAGTGAGAGAGAGAGAGAGAGAGAAAGAAGCTGTGATTGTGTGTGAGAGAGAAAGAAAATCTGTGTGTGAGAGAGAGAAGGAGAAGCTGTGAGAGAGAGAGAGAAAGAGAAGCTGTGAGTGAGAGAGAAAGAGAGAGAGAAGATGTCAATGAGAGAGAGAGAGAAAGAGAAGCTGTGTGTGTGTGTGTGAGAGAGAGAAGCTGTGAGTGAGAGTGAGAGAGAGAAAGAGAAGCTGTGAGTGAGAGAGAGAAAGAGAAGCTGTGATTGAGAGTGAGAGACAGAGAGAAAGAGAAGCTATGAATGAGAGAGATAGAGAAGATTTGTGTGTGAGAGAGATAGAGAAGTTGTCAGAAAGAGAGAAGCTGTGAGTGAGAGAGAGAGAAAGAGAAGCTGTGAGTGAGAGAGAGAGAGAAGCTGTGAGTGAGTGACAGAGAGAGAAAGAGAAGCTGTTTGTGTGAGTGTGTGAGAGAGAAGCTGTGAGTGAGAGAGAGAGAGGGAGAGAAGCTATGAGAGAGAGAGAGAAAGAGAACCTGTGATTGAGAGTGAGAGACAGAGTGAGAGAAGCTGTGAGAGACAGAGAGAGAAAAAAGAAGCTGTGAGTGAGAGAGAGAAAAAGAGAAGCTGTGAGTGAGAGAGAGAGAAAGGGAAGCTATGAGTGAGAGAGAGAGAGAGAAAGAGAAGCTATGAGTGAGAGAGAGAGAGAAAGAGAAGCTGTGAGTGAGAGAGAGAGAGAGAAGTTATGAGTGAGAGAGAGAGTGAGAAGCTGTGAGTGAGAGAGAGAAAGAGAAGCTGTGAGTGAGAGACAGAGAAAGAAAGAGAAGCTGTGAGTGAGTGAGAGAGAGAGAAAGAGTAGCTATGAGAGAGAGAGGAGCTGTGAGTGAGAGAGAGAGAAAGAGAAGCTGTGAGTGAGAGAGAGAGAAAGCTGTGAGTGAGAGAGAGAGAAAGAGAAGCTGTGAGTGAGAGAGAGAGAAAGAGAAGCTGTGTGTGTGAGAGAGAGAAAGAGAAGCTGAGAGTGTGAGAGAGAGAGTGAGATAGAGGGAGAGAAGCTGTGTGTGTGTGAGAGAGAGAGAAGCTGTGAGTGAGAGAGAGAAAGGGAAGCTGTGAGTGAGAGAGAGAGAGAGAAAGAGAAGCTGTGAGTGAGAGAGTGAAAAAGAGAAGCAGTGAGTGAGAAAGTGAGAGAAAGAGAAGCTGTGAGTGTGAGAGAGAGTGAGAGAAAGAGATGCTGTGAGTGTGTGTGAGAGAGAAAGAGAAGCTGTGAAAGAGAGAGAGAGAGAGAGAGAAGCTGTGAGTGAGAGAGAGAGAGTAGCTGTGAGTGAGAGAGGGAGAGAAGCTGTGAGTGAGAGAGAAAGAGAAGATTTCTGTGTGAGAGAGAGAAGCTGTGAGAAAGAGAGAAGCTGTGAGTGAGAGAGAGAGAAAGAGAAGCTATGAGTTAGAGAGAGAGAGGGAAAGCAATGCTCTGAGTGAGAGAGAGGGAGAAAGAGAAGCTGTGAGAGAGAGAGAGAAGCTGTGAGTGAGAGAGAGAGAGAGAAGCTGTGAGTGAGTGAGAGAGAGAGAGAGAGAAAGAAGCTGTGATTGTGTGTGAGAGAGAAAGAAAATCTGTGTGTGTGAGAGAGAGAAGGAGAAGGTGTGAGAGAGAGAGAGAAAGAGAAGCTGTGAGTGAGAGAGAAAGAGAGAGAGGAGTGAGAGTGAGAGAGAGAAAGAGAAGCTGTGAGTGAGAGAGAGAAAGAGAAGCTGTGATTGAGAGTGAGAGACAGAGAGAAAGAGTAGCTGTGAGTGAGAGAGATAGAGAAGATTTGTGTGTGAAAGAGATAGAGAAGTTGTCAGAAAGAGAGAAGCTGTGAGTGAGAGAGAGAGAAAGAGAAGCTATGAGTAAGAGAGAAAGAGAGGGAAAGCAATGCTCTGAGTGAGAGAGAGGGACAAAGAGAAGCTGTGTGAGAGAAAGAGAAGCTGTGAGTGAGAGAGAAAGAGAAGCTGTAAGTGAGAGAGAAAGAGAGAGAGAAGATGTCAATGAGAGAGAGAGAGAAAGAGAACCTGTGAGTGAGAGAGAGAGAAGCTGTGAGTGAGTGAGAGAGAGAGAAAGAGAAGCTGTTTGTGTGTGTGTGAGAGAGAGAAGCTGTGAGTGAGAGAGAGAGGGGGAGAGAAGCTATGAGAGAGAGAGAGAAAGAGAACCTGTGATTGAGAGTGAGAGACAGAGTGAGAGAAGCTGTGAGAGACAGAGAGAGAATAAAGAAGCTGTGAGTGAGAGAGAGAGAAAGAGAAGCTGTGAGTGAGAGAGAGAGAAAGACTGTGTGAGAAAGAGAGAGTGAAAGAGAAGCTGTGAGTGAGAGAGAGAGAGAAGCTGTGAGTGAGAGAGAGAGAGAAAGAGAAGCTGTGAGTGAGAGAGAAAGAGAAGCTGGGAGTGAGAGAGAGAGAAAGAGAGTCTGAGAAAGAGAGAGTGAAAGAGAAGATGTGAGTGAGAGAGAGAGAGAGAAGCTGTGAGTGAGAGAGAGAGAAGCTGTGAGTGAGAGAGAGAAAGAGAAGCTGTGAGTGAGAGAGAGAAAGAGAAGGTGTGAGTGAGAGAGAGAGAAAGAGAGGCTGTGAGTGAGAGAGAGAAAGTGAGAGAAAGATAAGCTGTGAGTGTGAGAGAGAGTGAGAGAAAGAGATGCTGTGAGTGTGTGTGAGAGAGAAAGATAAGCTGTGAGTGAGAGAGAGAGAGAAGCTGTGAGTGAGAGAGAGAGAAAGAGAAGCTGTGAGTGAGAGAGAGAAAGAGAAGCTGTGTGAGAGAGAGAGACAGAAAGAGAAGCTGTGAGTGAGAGAGAGAGAGGGAAAGCAATGTGAGAGAGAGAGAGAAGGTGTGAGTGAGAGAGAGAAAGAGATGTGAGTGAGAGAGAGAGAGAGAATGAGAAGCTGTGAGTTACAGAGAGAGAGAGAAGCTGTGAGTGAGTGATAGAGAGAAAGGGAAGCTTTGAGTGAGAGAGAGAGAGAAGCTGTGAGTGAGAGAGAGAGAGAAGCTGTGAGTGAGAGAGAGAGAGAAAGAAGCTGTGATTGTGTGTGAGAGAGAAAGAGAATCTGTGAGTGAGAGAGAGAGAAAGAGAAGCTGTGAGTGAGAGAGAGAGAAAGAGAAGCTGTGAGTGAGAGAGATCGAGAAGCTTTGTGTATGTGTGTGTGAGAGAGAAGCTGTGAGTGAGGGAGAGAAACTGAAGCTGTGAGTGAGAGTGAGAGAGAGAGAAAGAGAAGCTGTGAGTGAGAGAGAGAAAAAGAGAAGCTGTGAGTGAGAGAGAGAGAAAAAGAGAAGCTGTGCATGTGAGAGAAAGTGAGAGAAAGATAAGCTGTGAGTGTGAGAGGGAGAGAGAGAATGAGAAGCTGTGAGTTAGAGAGTGAGAGAGAAGCTGTGAGTGAGAGAGAGAAAGGGAAGCTGTGAGTGACAGAGAGAGAGAGAAGCTGTGAGTGAGAGAGAGAAAAAAGAAGCTCTGAGTGAGAGAGAGAAAGAGAGAAGCTGTGTGTGTGAGAGAGAAAGAAGCTATGATTGTGTGTGAGAGAGAAAGAGAATCTGTGAGTGAGAGAGAGAGAAAGAGAAGCTAAGAGTGAAAGAGAAAGAGAGAGAGAAGATGTCAATGAGTGAGAGAGAGAAAGAGAAGCTGTGTGTGTGTGAGAGAGAGAGAAGCTGTGTGTGTGTGTGAGAGAGAGAAGCTGTGAGTGAGAGAGAGAAAAAGAGAAAAAGAGAAGCTGTGAGTGAGAGAGAGAGAGAAGCTTTTGCATGTGAGAGAAAGTGAGAGAAAGAGAAGCTGTGAGTGTGAGAGAGAGTGAGAGAAAGAGATGCTGTGAGTGTGTGTGAGAGAGAAAGGTAAGCTGTGAGTGAGAGAGAGAGAGAGAACCTGTGAGTGAGAGAGAGAAAGAGAAGCTGTGAGTGAAAGAGAGAGAAAGAGAAGCTGTGTGTGTGAGAGAGAGAAGGAGAAGCTGTGAGTGAGAGAGAGAGAGTGAGAGAGAGAGAGAAGCTGTGAGTGCGAGAGAGAGGGAGAGAAGCTGTGACTGAGAGAGAGAGAGAAAGAGAAGCTGTGATTGAGAGTGAGAGACAGAGAGAAAGAGAAGGTGTGAGTGAGAGAGAGAGAGAGAAAAAGCTGTGAGTGAGAGAGAGAGAAAGAGAAGCTGTGAGTGAGAGAGAGAGAAAGAGAAGCTGTGAGTGAGAGAGAGAGAGTGAGAGAAAGAGAGAAGCTGTGAGTGAGAGAGAGGGGGGGAGAAGCTGTGAGAGAGAGAGAGGGAGAGAAGCTGTGAGTGTGAGAGAGAGACAGAGTGAAAGAGAAGCTGTGAGTGAGAGAGTGAGTGAGAGAGAGAGAGAAGCTGTGAGTGAGAGAGAGAGGGGGAGGGAGGGAGAGAAGCTGTGAATGAGAGAGAAAGAGAAGCTGTGAGTGAGAGAGAGAAAAAGAGAAGCTGTGAGTGTGAGAGAGAGAGAAAGAGAAGCTGTGCATGTGAGAGAAAGTGAGAGAAAGAGAAGCTGTGAGTGTGAGAGAGAGTGAAAAAAAGAGATGCTGTGAGTGTGTGTGAGAAAGATAAGCTGTGAGTGAGAGAGAGAGAAAGAGAAGCTGTGAGTGAGAGAGAGAGAAAGAGAAGCTGTGTGTGAGCGAGAGAAAGAGAAGCTGTGAGTTAGAGAGAGAGAGAAAGAGAAGCAGTGAGTGAGAGAGAGAGAGAGAGAGAGAGAGAGAAGCTGTGAGTGAGAGCGAGAGCGAGAGAAAGAAGCTATGATTGTGTGTGAGAGAGAAAGAGAAGCTGTGAGTGAGAGAGAAAGAGAGAGAGAAGATGTTAATCAGAGAGAGAAAGAGAAGCTGTGAGTGAGAGAGAGAGAGAAGCTGTGAGTGAGAGAGAGAGAGAAAGAAGCTGTGATTGTGTGTGAGAGAGAAAGAGAATCTGTGAGAGAGAGAGAAAGAGAAGCTGTGAGTGAGAGAGAGAGAGAGAGAAGCTGTGAGTGAGAGAGATCGAGAAGCTTTGTGTATGTGTGTGTGAGAGAGAAGCTGTGAGTGAGGGAGAGAAACTGAAGCTGTGAGTGAGAGAGAGAGAAAGAGAAGCTGTGAGTGAGAGAGAGAAAAAGAGAAGCTGTGAGTGAGAGAGAGAGAAAAAGAGAAGCTCTGCATGTGAGAGAAAGTGAGAGAAAGATAAGCTGTGAGTGTGAGAGGGAGAGAGAGAATGAGAAGCTGTGAGTTAGAGAGTGAGAGAGAAGCTGTGAGTGAGAGAGAGAAAGGGAAGCTGTGAGTGAGAGAGAGAGAGAGAAGCTGTGAGTGAGAGAGAGAAAGAAGAAGCTCTGAGTGAGAGAGAGAAAGAGAGAAGCTGTGTGTGTGAGAGAGAAAGAAGCTATGATTGTGTGTGAGAGAGAAAGAGAATCTGTGAGTGAAAGAGAGAGAAAGAGAAGCTAAGAGTGAAAGAGAAAGAGAGAGAGAAGATGTCAATGAGAGAGAGAGAGAAAGAGAAGCTGTGTGTGTTTGTGAGAGAGAGAAGCTGTGTGTGTGTGTGAGAGAGAGAAGCTGTGAGTGAGAGAGAGAAAAAGAGAAAAAGAGAAGCTGTGAGTGAGAGAGAGAGAGAGAAGCTTTTGCATGTGAGAGAAAGTGAGAGAAAGAGAAGCTGTGAGTGTGAGAGAGAGTGAGAGAAAGAGATGCTGTGAGTGTGTGTGAGAGAGAAAGGTAAGCTGTGAGTGAGAGAGAGAGAGAGAGAACCTGTGAGTGAGAGAGAGGGAAAGAGAAGCTGTGAGTGAAAGAGAGAGAAAGAGAAGCTGTGTGTGTGAGAGAGAGAAGGAGAAGCTGTGAGTGAGAGAGAGAGAGTGAGAGAGAGAGAGAAGCTGTGAGTGCGAGAGAGAGGGAGAGAAGCTGTGACTGAGAGAGAGAGAGAAAGAGAAGCTGTGATTGAGAGTGAGAGACAGAGAGAAAGAGAAGGTGTGAGTGAGAGAGAGAGAGAGAAAAAGCTGTGAGTGAGAGAGAGAGAAAGAGAAGCTGGGAGGTAAGAGAGAGAGAGAAAGAGAAGCTGTGAGTGAGAGAGAGAGAGTGAGAGAAAGAGAGAGAAGCTGTGAGTGAGAGAGAGAGGGGGAGAAGCTGTGAGTGAGAGAGAGAGAGGGAGAGAAGCTGTGAGTGTGAGAGAGAGACAGAGTGAAAGAGAAGCTGTGAGTGAGAGAGTGAGTGAGAGAGAGAGAGAAGCTGTGAGTGAGAGAGAGAGAGGGAGGGAGGGAGAGAAGCTGTGAATGAGAGAGAAAGAGAAGCTGTGAGTGAGAGAGAGAAAAAGAGAAGCTGTGAGTGAGAGAGAGAGAGAAAGAGAAGCTGTGCATGTGAGAGAAAGTGAGAGAAAGAGAAGCAGTGAGTGTGAGAGAGGGTGAAAGAAAGAGATGCTGTGAGTGTGTGTGAGAGAGAAAGATAAGCTGTGAGTGAGAGATAGAGAGAGAAGCTGTGAGTGAGAGAGAGAGAAAGAGAAGCTGTGAGTGAGAGAGAGAGAAAGAGAAGCTGTGTGTGAGCGAGAGAAAGAGAAGCTGTGAGTTAGAGAGAGAGAAAGAAAAGCAGTGAGTGAGAGAGAGAGAGAGATAGAAGCTGTGAGTGAGAGAGAGAGCGAGAGAAAGAAGCTATGATTGTGTGTGAGAGAGAAAGAGAAGCTGTGAGTGAGAGAGAAAGAGAGAGAGAAGATGTCAATCAGAGAGAGAAAGAGAAGCTGTGAGTGAGTGAGAGAGAGAAGCTGTGAGTGAGAGAGAGAGAAAGAGAAGCTGTGTGTGTGTGTGTGAGAGAGAGAGAGAAGCTGTGAGTGAGAGTGAGAGACAGAGAGACAGAGAAGCTGTGAGTGAGAGAGAGAAAGACAAGCTGTGATTGAGAGTGAGAGAGAGAAAGAGAAGCTGTGAGTGAGAGAGAGAGAGAGAGAGAGAAGATTTGTGTGTTAGAGAGACAGAGAAGTTGTGAGAAAGAGAGAAGCTGTGAGTGAGAGAGAAAGAGAAGCTATGAGTGAGAGAGAGAGTGAGAGGGAAAGCAATGCTCTGAGTAAGAGAGAGGGAGAAAGAGCTGTGTGAGAGAGAGATAAAGAGAAGCTGTGAGTGAGTGAGAGAGAGAGAAGATGTCCATGAGAAAGAGAAAGAAAGAGAAGCTGTGAGTGAGAGAGTGAGAGAAGCTGTGAGTGAGAGAGAGAGAAAGAGAAGCTGTGTGTGTGTGTGTGTGTGAGAGAGAGAAGCTGTGAGTCAGAGTGAGAGACAGAGAGAAAGAGAAGGTGTGAGTGAGAGAGAGAGAGAAAGAGAAGCTGTGATTGAGAGTGAGAGGTAGAGAGAAAGAGAAGCTGTTAGTGAGAGAGAGAGATATAGATTTGTGTGTGAGAGAGAGAGAAGCTGTGAGAAAGAGAGATGCTGTGAGTGAGAGAGAGAGAAAGAGAAGCTATAAGTGAGAGAGAGAGAGAGGGAAAGGAATGCTCTGAGAGAGGGAGAAAGAGAAGCTGTGTGAGAGAAAGAGAAGCTGTGAGTGAGAGAGAGAGAGAGAAGCTGTGAGTGAGAGAGAAAGAGAGAGAGATGTCAATGAGAGAGAGAAAGAGAAGCTGTGAGTGAGAGAGAGAGAGAGAAGCTGTGAGTGAGAGAGAGAAAAAGAGAAGCTGTGAGTGAGAGAGAGAGAGAGAAAGAAAGAGAAGCTGTGCGTGTGAGAGAAAGTGAGAGAAAGAGAAGCTGTGAGTGTGAGAGAGAGTGAGAGAAAGAGATGCTGTGAGTGTGTGAGAGAGAGAAAGATAAGCTGTGAGTGAGAGAGAGAGAGAGAGAGAGAAGCTGTGAGTGAGAGAGAGAGAAAGAGAACCTGTGAGTGAGAGAGAGAGAAAGAGAAGCTGTGTGTGTGAGAGAGAGAAAGAGAAGCTGAGAGTGTGAGAGAGAGAGTGAGATAGAGGGAGAGAAGCTGTGTGTGTGTGTGAGAGAGAGAGAAGCTGTGAGTGAGAGAGAGAAAGGGAAGCTGTGAGTGAGAGAGAGAGAGAGAAAGAGAAGCTGTGAGTGAGAGAGTGAAAAAGAGAAGCTGTGAGTGAGAGAGAGAAAGAGAAGCTGTGTGTGAGAGAAAGTGAGAGAAAGAGAAGCTGTGAGTGTGAGAGAGAGTGAGAGAAAGAGATGCTGTGAGTGTGTGTGAGAGAGAAAGAGAAGCTGTGAAAGAGAGAGAGAGAAGCTGTGAGTGAGAGAGAGAGAGTAGCTGTGAGTGAGAGAGAGAGGGAGAGAAGCTGTGAGTGAGAGAGAGAGAAAGAGAAGATTTCTGTGTGAGAGATAGAGAAGCTGTGAGAAAGAGAGAAGCTGTGAGTGAGAGAGAGAGAAAGAGAAGCTATGAGTTAGAGAGAGAGAGGGAAAGCAATGCTCTGAGTGAGAGAGGGAGAAAGAGAAGCTGTGAGAGAGAGAGTTAAGCTGTTTGTGAGAGAGAGAAAGAAAAGCTGTGAGTGAGAGAGAGATAGAGAATGAGAAGCTGTGAGTTAGAGAGAGAAAGAGAAAGAGAAGCTGTGAGTGAGTGAGAGAGAGAAAGGGAAGCTGTGAGTGAGAGAGAGAGAGAAGCTGTGAGTGTGTGAGAGAGAAAAAGAAGCTCTGAGTGAGAGAGAGAGAGAGAAGCTGTGAGTGAGAGAGAGAGAGAAAGAAGATGTGATTGTGTGTGAGAGAAAGAGAATCTGTGAGTGAGAGAGAGAGAAAGGGAAGCTGTGAGTGAGAGAGAGAGAGAAGCTGTGAGTGAGAGAGAGAGAAAAAAGAAGCTCTGAGTGAGAGAGAGAGAGAAGCTGTGAGTGAGAGAGAGAGAGAGAAAGAAGCTGTGATTGTGTGAGAGAGAGAAAGAAAATCTGTGTGAGAGAGAGAGAGAAGGAGAAGCTGTAAGAGAGAGAGAGAGAGAAGCTGTGAGTGAGAGAGAGAGAGAGAAAGAGAAGCTGTGAGTGAGAGAGTGAAAAAGAGAAGCAGTGAGTGAGAAAGTGAGAGAAAGAGAAGCTGTGAGTGTGAGAGAGAGTGAGAGAAAGAGATGCTGTGAGTGTGTTTGAGAGAGAAAGAGAAGCTGTGAAAGAGAGAGAGAGAGAGAAGCTGTGAGTGAGAGAGAGAGAGAGTAGCTGTGAGTGAGAGAGGGAGAGAAGCTGTGAGTGAGAGAGAAAGAGAAGATTTCTGTGTGAGAGATAGAGAAGCTGTGAGAAAGAGAGAAGCTGTGAGTGAGAGAGAGAGAAAGAGAAGGTATGAGTTAGAGAGAGAGAGGGAAAGCAATGCTCTGAGTGAGAGAGAGGGAGAAAGAGAAGCTGTGAGAGAGAGAGAGAAGCTGTGAGTGAGAGAGAGAGAGAGAAGCTGTGAGTGAGTGAGAGAGAGAGAAAGAAGCTGTGATTGTGTGTGAGAGAGAAAGAAAATCTGTGTGTGTGAGAGAGAGAAGGAGAAGCTGTGTGAGAGAGAGAGAAAGAGAAGCTGTGAGTGAGAGAGAAAGAGAGAGAGGAGTGAGAGTGAGAGAGAGAAAGAGAAGCTGTGAGTGAGAGAGAGAAAGAGAAGCTGTGATTGAGAGTGAGAGACAGAGAGAAAGAGAAGCTGTGAGTGAGAGAGATAGAGAAGATTTGTGTGTGAGAGAGATAGAGAAGTTGTCAGAAAGAGAGAAGCTGTGAGTGAGAGAGAGAGAAAGAGAAGCTATGAGTGAGAGAGAGAGAGAGGGAAAGCAATGCTCTGAGTGAGAGCGAGGGACAAAGAGAAGCTGTGTGAGAGAAAGAGAAGCTGTGAGTGAGAGAGAAAGAGAAGCTGTGAGAGAGAGAGAAAGAGAAGCTGTGAGTGAGTGAGAGAGAGAGAAAGAGTAGCTATGAGAGAGAGAGGAGGTGTGAGTGAGAGAGAGAGAAAGAGAAGCTGTGAGTGAGAGAGAGAGAGAACGATGTGAGTGAGAGAGAGAGAAAGAGAAGCTGTGAGTGAGAGAGAGAGAAAGAGAAGCTGTGTGTGTGTGAGAGAGAAAGAGAAGCTGAGAGTGTGTGAGAGAGAGTGAGATAGAGGGAGAGAAGCTGTGTGTGTGTGTGTGAGAGAGAAGCTGTGAGTGAGAGAGAGAAAGGGAAGCTGTGAGTGAGAGAGAGAGAGAGAAAGAGAAGCTGTGAGTGAGAGAGTGAAAAAGAGAAGCAGTGAGTGAGAAAGTGAGAGAAAGAGAAGCTGTGAGTGTGAGAGAGAGTGAGAGAAAGAGATGCTGTGAGTGTGTGTGAGAGAGAAAGAGAAGCTGTGAAAGAGAGAGAGAGAGAGAAGCTGTGAGTGAGAGAGAGAGAGTAGCTGTGAGTGAGAGAGGGAGAGAAGCTGTGAGTGAGAGAGAAAGAGAAGATTTCTGTGTGAGAGATGGAGAAGCTGTGAGAAAGAGAGAAGCTGTGAGTGAGAGAGAGAGAAAGAGAAGCTATGAGTTAGAGAGAGAGAGGGAAAGCAATGCTCTGAGTGAGAGAGAGGGAGAAAGAGAAGCTGTGAGAGAAAGAGAGAAGCTGTGAGTGAGTGAGAGAGAGAGAAGCTGTGAGTGAGTGAGAGAGAGAGAAAGAAGCTGTGATTGTGTGTGAGAGAGAAAGAAAATCTGTGTGTGTGTGAGAGAGAAGGAGAAGCTGTGAGAGAGAGAGAGAAAGAGAAGCTGTGAGTGAGAGAGAAAGAGAGAGGAGTGAGAGTGAGAGAGAGAAAGAGAAGCTGTGAGTGAGAGAGAGAAAGAGAAGCTGTGATTGAGAGTGAGAGACAGAGAGAAAGAGAAGCTGTGAGTGAGAGAGATAGAGAAGATTTGTGTGTGAGAGAGATAGAGAAGTTGTCAGAAAGAGAGAAGCTGTGAGTGAGAGAGAGAGAAAGAGAAGCTATGAGTGAGAGAGAGAGAGAGAGAGGGAAAGCAATGCTCTGAGTGAGAGAGAGGGACAAAGAGAAGCTGTGTGAGAGAAAGAGAAGCTGTGAGTGAGAGAGAAAGAGAAGCTGTGAGTGAGAGAGAAAGAGAGAGAGAAGATGTCAATGAGAGAGAGAGAGAAAGAGAAGCTGTGAGTGAGAGAGAGAGAGAAGCTGTGAGTGAGTGAGAGAGAGAGAAAGAGAAGCTGTTTGTGTGTGTGTGAGAGAGAGAAGCTGTGAGTGAGAGAGAGAGAGAGGGAGAGAAGCTATGAGAGAGAGAGAGAAAGAGAACCTGTGATTGAGAGTGAGAGACAGAGTGAGAGAAGCTGTGAGAGACAGAGAGAGAAAAAAGAAGCTGTGAGTGAGAGAGAGAAAGAGAAGCTGTGAGTGAGAGAGAGAGAAAGGGAAGCTATGAGTGAGAGAGAGAGAGAAAGAGAAGCTATGAGTGAGAGAGAGAGAGAAAGAGAAGCTGTGAGTGAGAGAGAGAGAGAAAGAGAAGCTATGAGTGAGAGAGAGAGTGAGAAGCTGTGAGTGAGAGAGAGAAAGAGAAGCTGTGAGTGAGAGACAGAGAAAGAAAGAGAAGCTGTGAGTGAGAGAGAGAGAGAGAAAGAGTAGCTATGAGAGAGAGAGGAGCTGTGAGTGAGAGAGAGAGAAAGAGAAGCTGTGAGTGAGAGAGAGAGAGAAAGCTGTGATTGAGAGAGAGAGAAAGAGAAGCTGTGAGTGAGAGAGAGAGAAAGAGAAGCTGTGAGTGAGAGAAAAAGAGAGTGTGAGAGAGAGAGTGAGATAGAGGGAGAGAAGCTGTGTGTGTGTGTGTGAGAGAGAGAGAAGCTGTGAGTGAGAGAGAGAAAGGGAAGCTGTGAGTGAGAGAGAGAGAGAGAAAGAGAAGCTGTGAGTGAGAGAGTGAAAAAGAGAAGCAGTGAGTGAGAAAGTGAGAGAAAGAGAAGCTGTGAGTGTGAGAGAGAGTGAGAGAAAGAGATGCTGTGAGTGTGTGTGAGAGAGAAAGAGAAGCTGTGAAAGAGAGAGAGAGAGAAGCTGTGAGTGAGAGAGAGAGAGAGTAGCTGTGAGTGAGAGAGGGAGAGAAGCTGTGAGTGAGAGAGAAAGAGAAGATTTCTGTGTGAGAGATAGAGAAGCTGTGAGAAAGAGAGAAGCTGTGAGTGAGAGAGAGAGAAAGAGAAGCTATGAGTTAGAGAGAGAGAGGGATAGCAATGCTCTGAGTGAGAGAGAGGGAGAAAGAGAAGCTGTGTGAGAGAGAGAGAAGCTGTGAGTGAGAGAGAGAGAAGCTGTCAGTGAGTGAGAGAGAGAGAAAGAAGCTGTGATTGTGTGTGAGAGAGAAAGAAAATCTGTGTGTGTGAGAGAGAAGGAGAAGCTGTGAGAGAGAGAGAGAAAGAGAAGCTGTGAGTGAGAGAGAAAGAGAGAGAGGAGTGAGAGTGAGAGAGAGAAAGAGAAGCTGTGAGTGAGAGAGAGAAAGAGAAGCTGTGATTGAGAGTGAGAGACAGAGAGAAAGAGAAGCTGTGAGTGAGAGAGATAGAGAAGATTTGTGTGTGAGAGAGATAGAGAAGTTGTCAGAAAGAGAGAAGCTGTGAGTGAGAGAGAGAGAAAGAGAAGCTATGAGTGAGAGAGAGAGAGAGAGGGAAAGCAATGCTCTGAGTGAGAGAGAGGGACAAAGAGAAGCTGTGTGAGAGCAAGAGAAGCTGTGAGTGAGAGAGAAAGAGAAGCTGTGAGTGAGAGAGAAAGAGAGAGAGAAGATGTCAATGAGAGAGAGAGAAAGAGAAGCTGTGAGTGAGTGAGAGAGAGAGAAAGAGTAGCTATGAGAGAGAGAGGAGCTGTGAGTGAGAGAGAGAGAGAGAAAGAGAAGCTGTGAGTGAGAGAGAGAGAGAAAGATGTGAGTGAGAGAGAGAGAAAGAGAAGCTGTGAGTGAGAGAGAGAGAAAGAGAATCTGTGTGTGTGTGAGAGAGAAAGAGAAGCTGAGAGTGTGTGAGAGAGAGTGAGATAGAGGGAGAGAAGCTGTGTGTGTGTGTGTGTGAGAGAGAAGCTGTGAGTGAGAGAGAGAAAGGGAAGCTGTGAGTGAGAGAGAGAGAGAGAAAGAGAAGCTGTGAGTGAGAGAGTGAAAAAGAGAAGCAGTGAGTGAGAAAGTGAGAGAAAGAGAAGCTGTGAGTGTGAGAGAGAGTGAGAGAAAGAGATGCTGTGAGTGTGTGTGAGAGAGAAAGAGAAGCTGTGAAAGAGAGAGAGAGAGAGAAGCTGTGAGTGAGAGAGAGAGAGTAGCTGTGAGTGAGAGAGAAAGAGAAGATTTCTGTGTGAGAGATAGAGAAGCTGTGAGAAAGAGAGAAGCTGTGAGTGAGAGAGAGAGAAAGAGAAGCTATGAGTTAGAGAGAGAGGGAAAGCAATGCTCTGAGTGAGAGAGAGGGAGAAAGAGAAGCTGTGTGAGAGAGAGAGAAGCTGTGAGTGAGAGAGAGAGAAAGAGAAGCTGTGAGTGAGAGAGAGAGAAAGAGAAGCTGTGTGTGTGTGAGAGAGAAAGAGAAGCAGAGAGTGTGAGAGAGAGAGTGAGATAGAGGGAGAGAAGCTGTGTGTGTGTGTGTGTGAGAGAGAAGCTGTGAGTGAGAGAGAGAAAGGGAAGCTGTGAGTGAGAGAGAGAGAGAGAAAGAGAAGCTGTGAGTGAGAGAGTGAAAAAGAGAAGCAGTGAGTGAGAAAGTGAGAAAGAGAAGCTGTGAGTGTGAGAGAGAGTGAGAGAAAGAGATGCTGTGAGTGTGTGTGAGAGAGAAAGAGAAGCTGTGAAAGAGAGAGAGAGAGAAGCTGTGAGTGTGAGAGAGAGAGTAGCTGTGAGTGAGAGAGGGAGAGAAGCTGTGAGTGAGAGAGAAAGAGAAGATTTCTGTGTGAGAGATAGAGAAGCTGTGAGAAAGAGAGAAGCTGTGAGTGAGAGAGAGAGAAAGAGAAGCTATGAGTTAGAGAGAGAGAGGGAAAGCAATGCTCTGAGTGAGAGAGAGGGAGAAAGAGAAGCTGTGAGCGAGAGAGAGAAGCTGTGAGTGAGTGAGAGAGAGAGAAGCTGTGAGTGAGTGAGAGAGAGAGAAAGAAGCTGTGATTGTGTGTGAGAGAGAAAGAAAATCTGTGTGTGTGTGAGAGAGAAGGAGAAGCTGTGAGAGAGAGAGAAAGAGAAGCTGTGAGTGAGAGAGAAAGAGAGAGAGGAGTGAGAGTGAGAGAGAGAAAGAGAAGCTGTGAGTGAGAGAGAGAAAGAGAAGCTGTGATTGAGAGTGAGAGACAGAGAGAAAGAGAAGCTGTGAGTGAGAGAGATAGAGAAGATTTGTGTGTGAGAGAGATAGAGAAGTTGTCAGAAAGAGAGAAGCTGTGAGTGAGAGAGAGAGAAAGAGAAGCTATGAGTGAGAGAGAGAGAGAGGGAAAGCAATGCTCTGAGTGAGAGAGAGGGACAAAGAGAAGCTGTGTGAGAGAAAGAGAAGCTGTGAGTGAGAGAGAAAGAGAAGCTGTGAGTGAGAGAGAAAGAGAGAGAGAAGATGTCAATGAGAGAGAGAGAGAAAGAGAAGCTGTGAGTGAGAGAGAGAGAGAAGCTGTGAGTGAGTGAGAGAGAGAGAAAGAGAAGCTGTTTGTGTGTGTGTGAGAGAGAGAAGCTGTGAGTGAGAGAGAGAGAGAGGGAGAGAAGCTATGAGAGAGAGAGAGAAAGAGAACCTGTGATTGAGAGTGAGAGACAGAGTGAGAGAAGCTGTGAGAGACAGAGAGAGAAAAAAGAAGCTGTGAGTGAGAGAGAGAAAGAGAAGCTGTGAGTGAGAGAGAGAGAAAGGGAAGCTATGAGTGAGAGAGAGAGAGAAAGAGAAGCTATGAGTGAGAGAGAGAGAAAGAGAAGCTGTGAGTGAGAGAGAGAGAGAAAGAGAAGCTATGAGTGAGAGAGAGAGTGAGAAGCTGTGAGTGAGAGAGAGAAAGAGAAGCTGTGATTGAGAGACAGAGAAATAAAGAGAAGCTGTGAGTGAGTGAGAGAGAGAGAAAGAGTAGCTATGAGAGAGAGAGGAGCTGTGAGTGAGAGAGAGAGAAAGAGAAGCTGTGAGTGAGAGAGAGAGAGAAAGCTGTGAGTGAGAGAGAGAGAAAGAGAAGCTGTGAGTGAGAGAGAGAGAAAGAGAAGCTGTGTGTGTGTGAGAGAGAGAGGGAAGCTGTGAGTGAGAGAGAGAAAGGGAAACTGTGAGTGAGAGAGAGAGAGAAAGAGAAGCTGTGTGTGAGAAGAAGAAAGAGAAGCTGTGAGTGTGAGAGAGAGTGAGAGAAAGAGATGCTGTGAGTGTGTGTGAGAGAGAAAGAGAAGCTGTGAAAGAGAGAGAGAGAGAGAAGAAGTGAGTGAGAGAGAGAGAGTAGCTGTGAGTGAGAGAGGGAGAGAAGCTGTGAGTGAGAGAGAAAGAGAAGATTTCTGTGTGAGAGATAGAGAAGCTGTGAGAAAGAGAGAAGCTGTGAGTGAGAGAGAGAGAAAGAGAAGCTATGAGTTAGAGAGAGAGGGAAAGCAATGCTCTGAGTGAGAGAGAGGGAGAAAGAGAAGCTGTGTGAGAGAGAGAGAAGCTGTGAGTTAGAGAGAGAGAGAAAGAGAAGCTGTGAGTGAGAGAGAGAGAGAGAAAGGGAAGCTGTGAGTGAGAGAGAGAGAGAAGCTGTGAGTGTGTGTGAGAGAGAAAAAGAAGCTCTGAGTGAGAGAGAGAGAGAGAAGCTGTGAGTGAGAGAGAGAGAGAGAGAGAAAGAAGATGTGATTGTGTGTGAGAGAAAGAGAATCTGTGAGTGAGAGAGAGAGAAAGGGAAGCTGTGAGTGAGAGAGAGAGAGAAGCTGTGAGTGAGAGAGAGAGAAAAAAAGAAGCTCTGAGTGAGAGAGAGAGAAGCTGTGAGTGAGAGAGAGAGAGAGAAAGAAGCTGTGATTGTGTGTGTGAGAGAAAGAAAATCTGTGAGTGAGAGAGAGAGAGAAGGAGAAGCTGTGTGAGAGAGAGAGAGTAAGAGAAGCTGTGAGTGAGAGAGAAAGAGAGAAAGAGAAGCTGTGAGTGAGAGAGAGAGAGAAAGAGAAGCTGTGAGTGAGAGAGAAAGAGAAGCTGTGAGTGAGAGAGAGAGATAGAAAGAGAAGCTGTGAGTGAGAGAGAGAGAGAAAGAGAGCTGTGAGTGAGATTGAGAGAGAAAGAGAAGCTGTGAGTGAGAGAGAAAGAAGCTGTGAGTGAGTGAGAAAGGGAGAAACAGAAGCTGTGAGTGCGAGACAGAGAGTGAGAGAGAGAGAGAGAAGCTGAGTGAGAGAAAGAGAAAGTGAAGCTGTGAGTGAGAGAGAGAGAGATAGAAAGAGAAGCTGTGATTGAGACAGAGAGAAAGAGAAGGTGTGAGTGAGAGAGAGAGAGAATAAGAGAAGCTGTGAGTGAGAGAGAGAAGCTGTGAATGATAGAGAGAGAGAAAAAGAGAAGCTGTGAGTGAGAGAGAGAGAAAGAGAAGCTGTGAGTGAGAGAGAAAGAGAAGCTGTGAGTGAGAGAGAGAGAGAAAGAGAAGCTGTGAGTGAGAGAGATAGAGAAAGAGAAGCTGTGAGTGAGAGAGATAGACAGAAAGAGAAGCTGTGAGTGAGAGAGAGAGAGAGAAAGAGAGCTGTGAGTGAGATTGAGAGAGAAAGAGGAGCTGTGAGTGAGAGAGAAAGAAGCTGTGAGTGAGTGAGAGAGAGAGAAAGAGAAGCTGTGAGTGTGAGAGAGAGTGAGAGAAAGAGATGCTGTGAGTGTGTGTGAGAGAGAAAGAGAAGCTGTGAAAGAGAGAGAGAGAGAGAAGCTGTGAGTGAGAGAGAGAGAAAGAGTAGCTGTGAGAGAGAGTGAGAAAGAGAAGCTGTGAGTGAGAGAGAGAGAAAGAGAAGCTGTGAGAGAGAGAGGAAGAGATGCTGTGAGTGAGAGAGAAAGAAAGTGAAGCTGTGAGTGTGAAAGAGAGAGAGAAAGAGAAGCTGTGAGTGAGAGAGAGAGAGAAATATAGAAGCTGTGATTGAGAGAGAGAAAAAAACAGAAGCAGTGAGTGAGAGAGAGAGAAAGAGAAGCTGTGAGTGAGAGAGAAAGATAAGCTGTGAGTGAGAGAGAGAGAGAAAGAGAAGCTGTGAGTGAGAGAGATAGAGAAAGAGAAGCTGTGAGTGAGAGAGATAGATAGAAAGAGAAGCTGTGAGTGAGAGAGAGAGAGAGAAAGAGAGCTGTGAGTGAGATTGAGAGAGAAAGAGGAGCTGTGAGTGAGAGAGAAAGAAGCTGTGAGTGAGTGAGAGAGAGAGAAAGAGAAGCTGTGAGTGTGAGAGAGAGTGAGAGAAAGAGATGCTGTGAGTGTGTGTGAGAGAGAAAGAGAAGCTGTGAAAGAGAGAGAGAGAGAGAAGCTGTGAGTGAGAGAGAGAGAGTAGCTGTGAGTGAGAGAGGGAGAGAAGCTGTGAGTGAGAGAGAAAGAGAAGATTTCTGTGTGAGAGATAGAGAAGCTGTGAGAAAGAGAGAAGCTGTGAGTGAGAGAGAGAGAAAGAGAAGCTATGAGTTAGAGAGAGAGGGAAAGCAATGCTCTGAGTGAGAGAGAGGGAGAAAGAGAAGCTGTGAGAGAGAGAGAGAAGCTGTGAGTTAGAGAGAGAGAGAAAGAGAAGCTGTGAGTGAGAGAGAGAGAGAAAGGGAAGCTGTGAGTGAGAGAGAGAGAGAAGCTGTGAGTGTGTGTGAGAGAGAAAAAGAAGCTCTGAGTGAGAGAGAGAGAGAAGCTGTGAGTGAGAGAGAGAGAGAGAGAGAAAGAAGATGTGATTGTGTGTGAGAGAAAGAGAATCTGTGAGTGAGAGAGAGAGAAAGGGAAGCTGTGAGTGAGAGAGAGAGAGAAGCTGTGAGTGAGAGAGAGAGAAAAAAAGAAGCTCTGAGTGAGAGAGAGAGAAGCTGTGAGTGAGAGAGAGAAAGAGAAAGAAGCTGTGATTGTGTGTGTGAGAGAAAGAAAATCTGTGAGTGAGAGAGAGAGAGAGAGAGAGAAGGAGAAGCTGTGTGAGAGAGAGAGAGTAAGAGAAGCTGTGAGTGAGAGAGAAAGAGAGAAAGAGAAGCTGTGAGTGAGAGAGAGAGAGAAAGAGAAGCTGTGAGTGAGAGAGAAAGAGAAGCTGTGAGTGAGAGAGAGAGATAGAAAGAGAAGCTGTGAGTGAGAGAGAGAGAGAAAGAGAGCTGTGAGTGAGATTGAGAGAGAAAGAGAAGCTGTGAGTGAGAGAGAAAGAAGCTGTGAGTGAGTGAGAAAGGGAGAAACAGAAGCTGTGAGTGCGAGACAGAGAGTGAGAGAGAGAGAGAGAAGCTGAGTGAGAGAAAGAGAAAGTGAAGCTGTGAGTGAGAGAGAGAGATAGAAAGAGAAGCTGTGATTGAGACAGAGAGAAAGAGAAGGTGTGAGTGAGAGAGAGAGAGAATAAGAGAAGCTGTGAGTGAGAGAGAGAAGCTGTGAATGATAGAGAGAGAGAAAAAGAGAAGCTGTGAGTGAGAGAGAGAGAAAGAGAAGCTGTGAGTGAGAGAGAGAGAAAGAGTAGCTGTGAGTGAGAGAGTGAGAAAGAGAAGCTGTGAGTGAGAGAGAGAGAAAGAGAAGCTGTGAGAGAGAGAGGAAGAGATGCTGTGAGTGAGAGAGAAAGAAAGTGAAGCTGTGAGTGTGAAAGAGAGAGAGAAAGAGAAGCTGTGAGTGAGAGAGAGAAATATAGAAGCTGTGAGTGAGAGAGAGAAAAAAACAGAAGCAGTGAGTGAGAGAGAGAGAAAGAGAAGCTGTGAGTGAGAGAGAAAGAGAAGCTGTGAGTGAGAGAGAGAGAGAAAGAGAAGCTGTGAGTGAGAGAGATAGAGAAAGAGAAGCTGTGAGTGAGAGAGAGAGATAGAAAGAGAAGCTGTGAGTGAGAGAGAGAGAGAGAAAGAGAGCTGTGAGTGAGATTGAGAGAGAAAGAGGAGCTGTGAGTGAGAGAGAAAGAAGCTGTGAGTGAGTGAGAGAGAGAGAAACAGAAGCTGTGAGTGCGAGACAGAGAGTGAGAGAGAGAGAGAAGCTGAGTGAGAGAAAGAGAAAGAGAATCTGTGAGTGAGAGAGAGAGAGAGATAGAAAGAGAAGCTGTGATTGAGACAGAGAGAAAGAGAAGGTGTGAGTGAGAGAGAGATAAGAGAAGCTGTGAGTGAGAGAGAAGCTGTGAATGATAGAGAGAGAGAAAAAGAGAAGCTGTGAGTGAGTGAGAGAGAGAGAAGCTGTGAGTGAGAGAGAGAGAAAGAGTAGCTGTGAGTGAGAGAGAGAGAAAGAGAAGCTGTGAGTGAGAGAGAGAGAAAGAGAAGTTGTGAGAGAGAGAGGAAGAGATGCTGTGAGTGAGAGAGAGAGAAATAGAGAAGATGTGAGTGAGAGAGAGAGAGAAAAAGAAGCAGTGAGTGAGTGAGAGAGAGAAAGAGAAACTGTGAGTGAGAGAGAGAGAAAGAGAAGCTGTGAGTGAGAGAGAGAGAAGGAGAGTCTGAGAAAGAGAGAGAGAGAGAGAGAGAAGCATTGAGTGAGAGAGAGAGAAATAGAGTCTGTGAGAGAGAGAGAAAGAGGTGTGGGAGAGAGAGAAGGAGAAGCTGTGAGTGAGAGAGAGAAAGAGAGAAAGAGAAGCTGTGAGTGAGAGAGAAAGAGAAGCTGTATGTGTGAGAGAGAGAAAAACAGAAGCAGTGAGTGTGAGAGAGAAAGAGAAACTGTGAATGAGAGAGAGAGAGAGAGAGAGAAGCTGTGAGTGAGAGAGAAGGAGAGTCTGAGAAAGAGAGAGTGAAAGAGAAGCTGTGAGTGAGAGAGAGAGAGAGAAGCTGAGAGTGAGAGAGAGAGAGAAAGAGAAGCTGTGAGTGAGAGAGATAAAGAGAAGCTGTGAGTGAGAGAGAGAAAGAGAAGCTGTGAGTGAGAGAGAGAGAGAAAGAGAAGCTGTGAGTGAGAGAGAGAGAAAGAGAAGCTGTGTGTGAGAGAGTGGAAGATGCTGTGAGTGAGAGAGAAAGAAAGAGAATCTGTGAGTGAGAGAGAGAGAGAGAGAAAGAGAAGCTGTTAGTGAGAGAGAGAAAAATAGAGAAGCTGTGAGTGAGAGAGAGAGAAACAGAAGCTGTGAATGAGAGAGAGAGAAAGAGAATCTGTGAGTGAGAGAGAGAGAGAAAGAGAAGCTGTGAGTGAGAGAGAGAAAGAGAGTGAGAAAGAGAGAGTGAAAGAGAAGCTGTGAGTGAGAGAGAGAGAGAGAAGCTGTGAGTGAGAGAGAGAGAGAAAGAGAAGATGTGAGAGAGAGAAAGAAAGTGAAGCTGTGAGGGTGTGTGTGAGAGAAAGAGAAGCTGTGAGTGAGAGAGAGAGAGAAATAGAGAAGCTGTGAGTGAGTGAGAGAAACAGAAGCTGTGAGTGAGTGAGAGAGAGAGAAAGAGAAGCTGTTTGTGTGTGTGTGAGAGAGAGAAGCTGTGAGTGAGAGAGAGAGAGAGGGAGTGAAGCTATGAGAGAGAGAGAGAGAAAGAGAACCTGTGATTGAGAGTGAGAGACAGAGTGAGAGAAGCTGTGAGAGACAGAGAGAGAAAAAAGAAGCTGTGAGTGAGAGAGAGAGAAAGAGAAGCTATTAGTGAGAGAGAGAAAAATAGAGAAGCTGTGAGTGAGAGAGAGAGAAACAGAAGCTGTGAATGAGAGAGAGAGAAAGAGAATCTGTGAGTGAGAGAGAGAGAGAGAAAGAGAAGCTGTGAGTGAGAGAGAGAAAGAGAGTGAGAAAGAGAGAGTGAAAGAGAATCTGTGAGTGAATGAGAGAGAGAGAGAGAAGCTGTGAGTGAGAGAGAGAGAGAAAGAGAAGATGTGAGAGAGAGAAAGAGAAAGAGAGGAAGAGATGCTGTGAGTGAGAGAGAAAGAAAGTGAAGCTGTGAGGGTGTGTGTGAGAGAAAGAGAAGCTGTGAGTGAGAGAGAGAGAGAAATAGAGAAGCTGTGAGTGAGTGAGAGAAACAGAAGCTGTGAGTGAGAGAGAGAGAAAGAGAAACTGTGAGTGAGAGAGAGAGAGAAGCTGTGAATGAGAGAGAGAGAAAGAGAGTCTGAGAAAGAGAGTGAAAGAGAAGCTGTGAGTGAGAGAGAGAGAGAGAGAGAAGTTGTGAGTGAGAGAGAGAAGCTGTGAGTGAGAGAGAGAGAGAGAAAGAGAAGCTGTGAGTGAGAGAGAAACAGAAGCTTTGAGTGAGAGAGAGAGAGAAAGAGAAGCTGTGAGTGAGAGAGAGAGAGAAAGAGAAGCTGTGAGTGAGAGAGAGAGAGAAAGAGAAGCTGTGCGTGAGAGAGAAACAGAAGCTTTGAGTGAGAGAGAGAGAGAAAGAGAAGCTGTGAGTGAGAGAGAGAGAGAAAGAGAAGCTGTGAGTGAGAGAGAGAGAAACAGAAGCTGTGAGTGAGAGAGAGAGAGAAAGAGAAGCTGTGCGTGAGAGAGAGAGAGAAAGAGAAGCTATGAGTGAGAGAGAAAGAGAAGCTGTGAGTGAGATAGAGATTAAGAGAAGCTGTGAGTGAGAGCGAAAGAGAGAAAGAGAAGCTGTGAGTGAGTGAGAGAGAGAAAGAGAAGCTGTGAGTGAGAGAGAGAGAAAGAGAGAGAAGTTGTGAGTGAGAGAGAGAGAGAAAGAGAAGCTGTGAGTGAGAGAGAGAGAAAGAGAAGCTGTGAGTGAGAGAGAGAGAGAGAAGTTGTGAGTGAGAGAGAGCTGTGAGTGAGAGAGAGAGAAAGAGAAGCTGTGAGTGAGAGAGAAACAGAAGCGTTGAGTGAGAGAGAGAAAGAGAAGCTGTGAGTGAGAGAGAGAGAGAAAGAGAAGCTGTGAGTGAGAGAGAGAGAAACAGAAGCTGTGAGTGAGAGAGAAAGAGAAGCTGTGAGTGAGAGAGAGAGATAGAAAGAGAAGCTGTGAGTGAGAGAGAGAGAGAAAGAGAAGCTGTGAGTGAGAGAGAAAGAGAAGCTGTGAGTGAGAGAGAGAGATAGAAAGAGAAGCTGTGAGTGAGAGAGAGAGAGAGAGAGAGCTGTGAGTGAGAGAGAGAGAGAAAGAGAAGCTGTGAGTGAGAGAGAAAGAGAAGCTGTGAGTGAGAGAGAGAGATAGAAAGAGAAGCTGTGAGTGAGAGAGAGAGAGAGAGAGAGCTGTGAGTGAGATTGAGAGAGAAAGAGAAGCTGTGAGTGAGAGAGAAAGAAGCTGTGAGTGAGTGAGAAAGGGAGAAACAGAAGCTGTGAGTGCGAGACAGAGAGTGAGAGAGAGAGAGAAGCTGAGTGAGAGAAAGAGAAAGTGAAGCTGTGAGTGAGAGAGAGAGAGATAGAAAGAGAAGCTGTGATTGAGACAGAGAGAAAGAGAAGGTGTGAGTGAGAGAGAGAGAGAATAAGAGAAGCTGTGAGTGAGAGAGAGAAGCTGTGAATGATAGAGAGAGAGAAAAAGAGAAGCTGTGAGTGAGAGAGAGAGAAAGAGAAGCTGTGAGTGAGAGAGAGAGAAAGAGTAGCTGTGAGTGAGAGAGTGAGAAAGAGAAGCTGTGAGTGAGAGAGAGAGAAAGAGAAGCTGTGAGAGAGAGAGGAAGAGATGCTGTGAGTGAGAGAGAAAGAAAGTGAAGCTGTGAGTGTGAAAGAGAGAGAGAAAGAGAAGCTGTGAGTGAGAGAGAGAGAGAAATATAGAAGTTGTGAGTGAGAGAGAGAAAAAAACAGAAGCAGTGAGTGAGAGAGAGAGAAAGAGAAGCTGTGAGTGAGAGAGAAAGAGAAGCTGTGAGTGAGAGAGAGAGAGAAAGAGAAGCTGTGAGTGAGAGAGATAGAGAAAGAGAAGCTGTGAGTGAGAGAGAGAGATAGAAAGAGAAGCTGTGAGTGAGAGAGAGAGAGAGAAAGAGAGCTGTGAGTGAGATTGAGAGAGAAAGAGGAGCTGTGAGTGAGAGAGAAAGAAGCTTTGAGTGAGTGAGAGAGAGAGAAAGAGAAGCTGTGAGTGTGAGAGAGAGTGAGAGAAAGAGATGCTGTGAGTGTGTGTGAGAGAGAAAGAGAAGCTGTGAAAGAGAGAGAGAGAGAGAAGCTGTGAGTGAGAGAGAGAGAGTAGCTGTGAGTGAGAGAGGGAGAGAAGCTGTGAGTGAGAGAGAAAGAGAAGATTTCTGTGTGAGAGATAGAGAAGCTGTGAGAAAGAGAGAAGCTGTGAGTGAGAGAGAGAGAAAGAGAAGCTATGAGTTAGAGAGAGAGGGAAAGCAATGCTCTGAGTGAGAGAGAGAGAGAAGCTGTGAGTTAGAGAGAGAGAGAAAGAGAAGCTGTGAGTGAGCAAGAGAGAGAAAGGGAAGCTGTGAGTGAGAGAGAGAGAGAAGCTGTGAGTGTGTGAGAGAGAGAAAAAGAAGCTCTGAGTGAGAGAGAGAGAGAAGCTGTGAGTGAGAGAGAGAGAGAGAGAGAAAGAAGATGTGATTGTGTGTGAGAGAAAGAGAATCTGTGAGTGAGAGAGAGAGAAAGGGAAGCTGTGAGTGAGAGAGAGAGAGAAGCTGTGAGTGAGAGAGAGAGAAAAAAAGAAGCGTTGAGTGAGAGAGAGAGAAGCTGTGAGTGAGAGAGAGAGAGAGAGAAAGAAGCTGTGACTGTGTGTGTGAGAGAAAGAAAATCTGTGAGTGAGAGAGAGAGAAGGAGAAGCTGTGTGAGAGAGAGAGAGTAAGAGAAGCTGTGAGTGAGAGAGAAAGAGAGAAAGAGAAGCTATGAGTGAGAGAGAGAGAGAAAGAGAAGCTGTGAGTGAGAGAGAAAGAGAAGCTGTGAGTGAGAGAGAGAGATAGAAAGAGAAGCTGTGAGTGAGAGAGAGAGAGAAAGAGAGCTGTGAGTGAGATTGAGAGAGAAAGAGAAGCTGTGAGTGAGAGAGAAAGAAGCTGTGAGTGAGTGAGAAAGGGAGAAACAGAAGCTGTGAGTGCGAGACAGAGAGTGAGAGAGAGAGAGAGAAGCTGAGTGAGAGAAAGAGAAAGTGAAGCTGTGAGTGAGAGAGAGAGAGATAGAAAGAGAAGCTGTGATTGAGACAGAGAGAAAGAGAAGGTGTGAGTGAGAGAGAGAGAGAATAAGAGAAGCTGTGAGTGAGAGAGAGAAGCTGTGAATGATAGAGAGAGAGAAAAAGAGAAGCTGTGAGTGAGAGAGAGAAAGAGAAGCTGTGAGTGAGAGAGAGAGAAAGAGTAGCTGTGAGTGAGAGAGTGAGAAAGAGAAGCTGTGAGTGAGAGAGAGAGAAAGAGAAGCTGTGAGAGAGAGAGGAAGAGATGCTGTGAGTGAGAGAGAAAGAAAGTGAAGCTGTGAGTGTGAAAGAGAGAGAGAAAGAGAAGCTGTGAGTGAGAGAGAGAGAGAAATATAGAAGCTGTGAGTGAGAGAGAGAAAAAAACAGAAGCAGTGAGTGAGAGAGAGAGAAAGAGAAGCTGTGAGTGAGAGAGAAAGAGAAGCTGTGAGTGAGAGAGAGAGAGAAAGAGAAGCTGTGAGTGAGAGAGATAGAGAAAGAGAAGCTGTGAGTGAGAGAGAGAGATAGAAAGAGAAGCTGTGAGTGAGAGAGAGAGAGAGAAAGAGAGCTGTGAGTGAGATTGAGAGAGAAAGAGGAGCTGTGAGTGAGAGAGAAAGAAGCTGTGAGTGAGTGAGAAAGGGAGAAACAGAAGCTGTGAGTGCGAGACAGAGAGTGAGAGAGAGAGAGAAGCTGAGTGAGAGAAAGAGAAAGAGAATCTGTGAGTGAGAGAGAGAGAGAGATAGAAAGAGAAGCTGTGATTGAGACAGAGAGAAAGAGAAGGTGTGAGTGAGAGAGAGAGATAAGAGAAGCTGTGAGTGTGAGAGAGAAGCTGTGAATGATAGAGAGAGAGAAAAAGAGAAGCTGTGAGTGAGAGAGAGAGAGAGAAGCTGTGAGTGAGAGAGAGAGAAATAGAGTCTGTGAGAGAGAGAGAAAGAGGTGTGGGAGAGAGAGAAGGAGAAGCTGTGAGTGAGAGAGAGAAAGAGAGAAAGAGAAGCTGTGAGTGAGAGAGAAAGAGAAGCTGTGTGTGAGAGAGAGGAAGAGATGCTGTGAGTGAGAGAGAAAGAAAGAGAAGCTGTAAGTGTGAGAGAGAGAGAGAAAGAGAAGGTGTTAGTGAGTGAGGGAGAGAAATAGAGAAGCTGTGAGTGAGAGAGAGAGAAACAGAAGCTGTGAGTGAGAGAGAGAGAAAAACAGAAGCAGTGAGTGAGAGAGAGAGAGAAAGAGAAACTGTGAATGAGAGAGAGAGAGAGAAAGAGAAGCTGTGAGTGAGAGAGAGAGAAGGAGAGTCTGAGAAAGAGAGAGTGAAAGAGAAGCTGTGAGTGAGAGAGAGAGAAGCTGAGAGTGAGAGAGAGAGAGAAAGAGAAGCTGTGAGTGAGAGAGATAAAGAGAAGCTGTGAGTGAGAGAGAGAGAAAGAGAAGCTGTGAGTGAGAGAGAGAGAGAAAGAGAAGCTGTGAGTGAGAGAGAGAGAAAGAGAAGCTGTGTGTGAGAGAGTGGAAGATGCTGTGAGTGAGAGAGAAAGAAAGAGAATCTGTGAGTGAGAGAGAGAGAGAGAGAAAGAGAAGCTGTTAGTGAGAGAGAGAAAAATAGAGAAGCTGTGAGTGAGAGAGAGAGAAACAGAAGCTGTGAATGAGAGAGAGAGAGAGAGAGAAAGAGAAGCTGTGAGTGAGAGAGAGAGAAGGAGAGTCTGAGAAAGAGAGAGTGAAAGAGAAGCTGTGAGTGAGAGAGAGAGAGAGAAGCTGAGAGTGAGAGAGAGAGAGAAAGAGAAGCTGTGAGTGAGAGAGATAAAGAGAAGCTGTGAGTGAGAGAGAGAGAAAGAGAAGCTGTGAGTGAGAGAGAGAGAGAAAGAGAAGCTGTGAGTGAGAGAGAGAGAAAGAGAAGCTGTGTGTGAGAGAGTGGAAGATGCTGTGAGTGAGAGAGAAAGAAAGAGAATCTGTGAGTGAGAGAGAGAGAGAGAGAAAGAGAAGCTGTTAGTGAGAGAGAGAAAAATAGAGAAGCTGTGAGTGAGAGAGAGAGAAACAGAAGCTGTGAATGAGAGAGAGAGAAAGAGAATCTGTGAGTGAGAGAGAGAGAGAGAAAGAGAAGCTGTGAGTGAGAGAGAGAAAGAGAGTGAGAAAGAGAGAGTGAAAGAGAAGCTGTGAGTGAGAGAGAGAGAGAAGCTGTGAGTGAGAGAGAGAGAGAAAGAGAAGATGTGAGAGAGAGAAAGAGAAAGAGGAAGAGATGCTGTGAGTGAGAGAGAAAGAAAGTGAAGCTGTGAGGGTGTGTGTGAGAGAAAGAGAAGCTGTGAGTGAGAGAGAGAGAGAAATAGAGAAGCTGTGAGTGAGTGAGAGAAACAGAAGCTGTGAGTGAGTGAGAGAGAGAGAAAGAGAAGCTGTTTGTGTGTGTGTGAGAGAGAGAAGCTGTGAGTGAGAGAGAGAGAGAGGGAGTGAAGCTATGAGAGAGAGAGAGAGAAAGAGAACCTGTGATTGAGAGTGAGAGACAGAGTGAGAGAAGCTGTGAGAGACAGAGAGAGAAAAAAGAAGCTGTGAGTGAGAGAGAGAGAAAGAGAAGCTGTTAGTGAGAGAGAGAAAAATAGAGAAGCTGTGAGTGAGAGAGAGAGAAACAGAAGCTGTGAATGAGAGAGAGAGAAAGAGAATCTGTGAGTGAGAGAGAGAGAGAGAAAGAGAAGCTGTGAGTGAGAGAGAGAAAGAGAGTGAGAAAGAGAGAGTGAAAGAGAAGCTGTGAGTGAGAGAGAGAGAGAGAGAGAAGCTGTGAGTGAGAGAGAGAGAGAAAGAGAAGATGTGAGAGAGAGAAAGAGAAAGAGAGGAAGAGATGCTGTGAGTGAGAGAGAAAGAAAGTGAAGCTGTGAGGGTGTGTGTGAGAGAAAGAGAAGCTGTGAGTGAGAGAGAGAGAAATAGAGAAGCTGTGAGTGAGTGAGAGAAACAGAAGCTGTGAGTGAGAGAGAGAGAAAGAGAAACTGTGAGTGAGAGAGAGAGAGAAGCTGTGAATAAGAGAGAGAGAAAGAGAGTCTGAGAAAGAGAGTGAAAGAGAAGCTGTGAGTGAGAGAGAGAGAGAGAGAAGTTGTGAGTGAGAGAGAGAAGCTGTGAGTGAGAGAGAGAGAAAGAGAAGCTGTGAGTGAGAGAGAAACAGAAGCTTTGAGTGAGAGAGAGAGAGAAAGAGAAGCTGTGAGTGAGAGAGAGAGAGAAAGAGAAGCTGTGAGTGAGAGAGAGAGAAACAGAAGCTGTGAGTGAGAGAGAGAGAGAAAGAGAAGCTGTGAGTGAGAGAGAGAGAGAAAGAGAAGCTGTGAGTGAGAGAGAGAGAGAAAGAGAAGCTATGAGTGAGAGAGAGAAAGAGAAGCTGTGAGTGAGATAGAGATTAAGAGAAGCTGTGAGTGAGAGCGAAAGAGAGAAAGAGAAGCTGTGAGTGAGTGAGAGAGAGAAAGAGAAGCTGTGAGTGAGAGAGAGAGAGAGAAGCTGTGAGTGAGAGAGAAAGAGAGAAAGAGAAGCTGTGAGTGAGTGAAAGAGAGAGTGAGAAGCTGTGAGTGAGAGAGAGAAAGAAAAGTTGTGAGTGAGAGACAGAGAGAAAGTGAAGCTGTGAGTGAGAGAGAGAGAAAGAGATGCTGTGAGTGAGAGAGAGAGAGAAAGAGAAGCTGTGAGTGTGAGAGAAAGTGAGAGAAAGAGAAGCTGTTAGTGTGAGTGAGAGTGAGTGAAAGAGATGCTGTGAGTGTGTGTGTGAGAGAGAAAGAGAAGCTGTGAGTGAGAGAGAGAAAGAGAAGCTGTGAGTGAGAGAGAGAGAGAGAAAGAGAAGCTGTGAGTGAGAGAGAGAGAAGGAGAGTCTGAGAAAGAGAGAGTGAAAGAGAAGCTGTGAGTGAGAGAGAGAGAGAAGCTGAGAGTGAGAGAGAGAGAGAAAGAGAAGCTGTGAGTGAGAGAGATAAAGAGAAGCTGTGAGTGAGAGAGAGAGAAAGAGAAGCTGTGAGTGAGAGAGAGAGAGAAAGAGAAGCTGTGAGTGAGAGAGAGAGAAAGAGAAGCTGTGTGTGAGAGAGTGGAAGATGCTGTGAGTGAGAGAGAAAGAAAGAGAATCTGTGAGTGAGAGAGAGAGAGAGAAAGAGAAGCTGTTAGTGAGAGAGAGAAAAATAGAGAAGCTGTGAGTGAGAGAGAGAGAAACAGAAGCTGTGAATGAGAGAGAGAAAGAGAATCTGTGAGTGAGAGAGAGAGAGAGAAAGAGAAGCTGTGAGTGAGAGAGAGAAAGAGAGTGAGAAAGAGAGAGTGAAAGAGAAGCTGTGAGAGAGAGAGAGAGAGAGAAGCTGTGAGTGAGAGAGAGAGAGAAAGAGAAGATGTGAGAGAGAGAAAGAGAAAGAGAGGAAGAGATGCTGTGAGTGAGAGAGAAAGAAAGTGAAGCTGTGAGGGTGTGTGTGAGAGAAAGAGAAGCTGTGAGTGAGAGAGAGAGAGAAATAGAGAAGCTGTGAGTGTGTGAGAGAAACAGAAGCTGTGAGTGAGAGAGAGAAAGAGAAACTGTGAGTGAGAGAGAGAGAGAAGCTGTGAATGAGAGAGAGAGAAAGAGAGTCTGAGAAAGAGAGTGAAAGAGAAGCTGTGAGTGAGAGAGAGAGAGAGAGAGAAGTTGTGAGTGAGAGAGAGAAGCTGTGAGTGAGAGAGAGAGAAAGAGAAGCTGTGAGTGAGAGAGAAACAGAAGCTTTGAGTGAGAGAGAGAGAAAGAGAAGCTGTGAGTGAGAGAGAGAGAGAAAGAGAAGCTGTGAGTGAGAGAGAGAGAAACAGAAGCTGTGAGTGAGAGAGAGAGAAAGAGAAGCTGTGAGTGAGAGAGAGAGAGAAAGAGAAGCTGTGAGTGAGAGAGAGAGAGAAAGAGAAGCTATGAGTGAGAGAGAGAGTGAGAAGCTGTGAGTGAGAGAGAAAGAGAAGCTGTGAGTGAGATAGAGATTAAGAGAAGCTGTGAGTGAGAGCGAAAGAGAGAAAGAGAAGCTGTGAGTGAGTGAGAAAGAGAAAGAGAAGCTGTGAGTGAGAGAGAGAGAAAGAGAGAGAAGTTGTGAGTGAGAGAGAGAGAGAAAGAGAAGCTGTGAGTGAGATAGAGAGAAAGAGAAGCTGTGAGTGAGAGAGAGAGAGAGAAGTTGTGAGTGAGAGAGAGTAGCTGTGAGTGAGAGAGAGAGAAAGAGAAGCTGTGAGTGAGAGAGAAACAGAAGCGTTGAGTGAGAGAGAGAGAGAAAGAGAAGCTGTGAGTGAGAGAGAGAGAGAAAGAGAAGCTGTGAGTGAGAGAGAGAGAAACAGAAGCTGTGAGTGAGAGAGAGAGAGAAAGAGAAGCTGTGAGTGAGAGAGAGAGAGAAAGAGAAGCTGTGAGTGAGAGAGAGAGAGAAAGAGAAGCTATGAGTGAGTGAGAGAGTGAGAAGCTGTGAGTGAGAGAGAGAAAGAGAAGCTGTGAGTGAGATAGAGATTAAGAGAAGCTGTGAGTGAGAGCGAAAGAGAGAAAGAGAAGCTGTGAGTGAGTGAGAGAGAGAAAGAGAAGCTGTGAGTGAGAGAGAGAGAAAGAGAGAGAAGTTGTGAGTGAGAGAGAGAGAGAAAGAGAAGCTGTGAGTGAGATAGAGAGAAAGAGAAGCTGTGAGTGAGAGAGAAAGAGAGAAAGAGAAGCTGTGAGTGAGTGAGAGAGAGAGTGAGAAGCTGTGAGTGAGAGAGAGAAAGAAAAGTTGTGAGTGAGAGACAGAGAGAAAGTGAAGCTGTGAGTGAGAGAGAGAGAAAGAGATGCTGTGAGTGAGAGAGAGAGAGAAAGAGAAGCTGTGAGTGTGAGAGAAAGTGAGAGAAAGAGAAGCTGTTAGTGTGAGTGAGAGTGAGTGAAAGAGATGCTGTGAGTGTGTGTGAGAGAGAGAAAGAGAAGCTGTGAGTGAGAGAGAGAGAAAGAGAAGCTGTGAGAGACAGAGAGAGAAAGAGAAGCTGTAAGAGAGAGAGAGAAAGAGAAGCTGTGAGTGAGAGAGAGAAAGAGAATCTGAGTGACAGAGAGAAAGAGAAGTTGTGAGTGAGAGAGAGAGAGAAAGAGAAGCTGTGAGTGAGATAGAGAGAAAGAGAAGCTGTGAGTGAGAGCGAAAGAGAGAAAGAGAAGCTGTGAGTGAGTGAGAGAGAGAAAGAGAAGCTGTGAGTGAGAGAGAGAGAAAGAAAGAGAGAGAAGTTGTGAGTGAGAGAGAGAGAGAGAGAGAGAAGCTGTGAGTGAGATAGAGAGAAAGAGAAGCTGTGAGTGAGAGAGAAAGAGAGAAAGAGAAGCTGTGAGTGAGTGAGAGAGAGAGAGAGTGAGAAGCTGTGAGTGAGAGAGAGAAAGCAAAGTTGTGAGTGAGAGACAGAGAGAAAGTGAAGCTGTGAGTGAGAGAGAAAGAGATGCTGTGAGTGAGAGAGAGAGAGAAAGAGAAGCTGAGTGTGAGAGAAAGTGAGAGAAAGAGAAGCTGTTAGTGTGAGTGAGAGTGAGTGAAAGAGATGCTGTGAGTGTGTGTGAGAGAGAGAAAGAGAAGCTGTGAGTGAGAGAGAGAAAGAGAAGCTGTGAGTGAGAGAGAGAGAGAGAAAGGGAAGCTGTGAGTGAGAGAGAGACTGAGAAGCTGTGAGTGAGTGAGAGAAAATGAGCATCTGTGAGTGAGAGAGAGAGAGAGAAGCTGTGAGTGAGAGAGAGAGAGAAAGAGATTCTGTGAGTAGAGAGAGAGAAATAGAAGCTGTGAGTGAGAAAGAGAGAGAAGAAGCTGTGAGTGAGATAGGGAGAGAGAATGAGAATCTGTGAGTGAGAGAGAGTGAGAAAAAGAAGCTGTGAGTGAGAGAGAAAGAGAGAAATAGAAGCTATGAGTGAGAGAGAGAGAGAAGCAGTGAGAGAGAGAGAAAGAGAAGCTGTGAGTGAGAGAGAGAAAGAGAGAAGCTGTGAGTGAGTGAGAGAGAGAGAGAAAGAGAAGCTGTGAGTGAGAGAGAGAAAAAGAAGCTGTGAGTGAGAGAGAGTGAGAAGCTGTGAGTGAGAGAGAGAGAAAGAGAAGCTGTGAGAGACAGAGAGAGAAAGAGAAGATGTAAGTGAGAGAGAGAGAAAGAGAAGCTGTGAGTGAGAGAGAGAAAGAGAATCTGAGTGTCAGAGAGAAAGAGAAGTGAGTGACAGAGAGAGAGAAAGAGAAGCTGTGAGTGAGATAGAGAGCAAGAGAAGCTGTGAGTGAGAGAGAAAGAGAGAAAGAGAAGCTGTGAGTGAGTGAGAGAGAGAAAGAGAAGCTGTGAGTGAGAGAGAAAGAGAGAAAGAGAAGCTGTGAGTGAGAGAGAAAGAGAGAAAGAAGCTGTGAGTGAGAGAGAGAGAGAGAGAAAGGGAAGCTGTGAGTGAGAGAGAGAGAGAGAAAGGGAAGCTGTGAGTGAGAGAGTGAGAAACTATGAGTGAGTGAGAGAGAGAAAGAGAAGTTGTGAGTGAGAGAGAGAGAGAAAGAGAAGCTGTGAGTGGGAGAGAGAGAGAGAAAGAGAAGATGTGAATGAGAGAGAAAGAGAGAAAAAGAGAAGCTGTGAGTGAAGAGAGAGAAAGAGAAGCTGTGAGTGTGAGAGAAACTGAGAGAAAGAGTAGCTGTGAGTGTGAGAGAGAGTGAGAGAAAGTGATGCTGTGAGTGAGTGTGAGAGAAAAAAGAAGGTGTGAGTGAGAGAGAGAGAGAAAGAGAAGCTGTGAGTGAGAGAGAGAGAAAGGGAAGCTGTGAGTGAGAGAGAGAGAAAGAGAAGCTGTGTGTGAGAGAGTGGAAGATGCTGTGAGTGAGAGAGAAAGAAAGAGAATCTGTGAGTGAGAGAGAGAGAGAGAGAAAGAGAAGCTGTTAGTGAGAGAGAGAAAAATAGAGAAGCTGTGAGTGAGAGAGAGAGAAACAGAAGCTGTGAATGAGAGAGAGAGAAAGAGAATCTGTGAGTGAGAGAGAGAGAGAGAAAGAGAAGCTGTGAGTGAGAGAGAGAAAGAGAGTGAGAAAGAGAGAGTGAAAGAGAAGCTGTGAGTGAGAGAGAGAGAGAAGCTGTGAGTGAGAGAGAGAGAGAAAGAGAAGATGTGAGAGAGAGAAAGAGAAAGAGGAAGAGATGCTGTGAGTGAGAGAGAAAGAAAGTGAAGCTGTGAGGGTGTGTGTGAGAGAAAGAGAAGCTGTGAGTGAGAGAGAGAGAGAAATAGAGAAGCTGTGAGTGAGTGAGAGAAACAGAAGCTGTGAGTGAGTGAGAGAGAGAGAAAGAGAAGCTGTTTGTGTGTGTGTGAGAGAGAGAAGCTGTGAGTGAGAGAGAGAGAGAGGGAGTGAAGCTATGAGAGAGAGAGAGAGAAAGAGAACCTGTGATTGAGAGTGAGAGACAGAGTGAGAGAAGCTGTGAGAGACAGAGAGAGAAAAAAGAAGCTGTGAGTGAGAGAGAGAGAAAGAGAAGCTGTTAGTGAGAGAGAGAAAAATAGAGAAGCTGTGAGTGAGAGAGAGAGAAACAGAAGCTGTGAATGAGAGAGAGAGAAAGAGAATCTGTGAGTGAGAGAGAGAGAGAGAAAGAGAAGCTGTGAGTGAGAGAGAGAAAGAGAGTGAGAAAGAGAGAGTGAAAGAGAAGCTGTGAGTGAGAGAGAGAGAGAGAGAGAAGCTGTGAGTGAGAGAGAGAGAGAAAGAGAAGATGTGAGAGAGAGAAAGAGAAAGAGAGGAAGAGATGCTGTGAGTGAGAGAGAAAGAAAGTGAAGCTGTGAGGGTGTGTGTGAGAGAAAGAGAAGCTGTGAGTGAGAGAGAGAGAAATAGAGAAGCTGTGAGTGAGTGAGAGAAACAGAAGCTGTGAGTGAGAGAGAGAGAAAGAGAAACTGTGAGTGAGAGAGAGAGAGAAGCTGTGAATAAGAGAGAGAGAAAGAGAGTCTGAGAAAGAGAGTGAAAGAGAAGCTGTGAGTGAGAGAGAGAGAGAGAGAAGTTGTGAGTGAGAGAGAGAAGCTGTGAGTGAGAGAGAGAGAAAGAGAAGCTGTGAGTGAGAGAGAAACAGAAGCTTTGAGTGAGAGAGAGAGAGAAAGAGAAGCTGTGAGTGAGAGAGAGAGAGAAAGAGAAGCTGTGAGTGAGAGAGAGAGAAACAGAAGCTGTGAGTGAGAGAGAGAGAGAAAGAGAAGCTGTGAGTGAGAGAGAGAGAGAAAGAGAAGCTGTGAGTGAGAGAGAGAGAGAAAGAGAAGCTATGAGTGAGAGAGAGAAAGAGAAGCTGTGAGTGAGATAGAGATTAAGAGAAGCTGTGAGTGAGAGCGAAAGAGAGAAAGAGAAGCTGTGAGTGAGTGAGAGAGAGAAAGAGAAGCTGTGAGTGAGAGAGAGAGAGAGAAGCTGTGAGTGAGAGAGAAAGAGAGAAAGAGAAGCTGTGAGTGAGTGAAAGAGAGAGTGAGAAGCTGTGAGTGAGAGAGAGAAAGAAAAGTTGTGAGTGAGAGACAGAGAGAAAGTGAAGCTGTGAGTGAGAGAGAGAGAAAGAGATGCTGTGAGTGAGAGAGAGAGAGAAAGAGAAGCTGTGAGTGTGAGAGAAAGTGAGAGAAAGAGAAGCTGTTAGTGTGAGTGAGAGTGAGTGAAAGAGATGCTGTGAGTGTGTGTGTGAGAGAGAAAGAGAAGCTGTGAGTGAGAGAGAGAAAGAGAAGCTGTGAGTGAGAGAGAGAGAGAGAAAGAGAAGCTGTGAGTGAGAGAGAGAGAAGGAGAGTCTGAGAAAGAGAGAGTGAAAGAGAAGCTGTGAGTGAGAGAGAGAGAGAAGCTGAGAGTGAGAGAGAGAGAGAAAGAGAAGCTGTGAGTGAGAGAGATAAAGAGAAGCTGTGAGTGAGAGAGAGAGAAAGAGAAGCTGTGAGTGAGAGAGAGAGAGAAAGAGAAGCTGTGAGTGAGAGAGAGAGAAAGAGAAGCTGTGTGTGAGAGAGTGGAAGATGCTGTGAGTGAGAGAGAAAGAAAGAGAATCTGTGAGTGAGAGAGAGAGAGAGAAAGAGAAGCTTTTAGTGAGAGAGAGAAAAATAGAGAAGCTGTGAGTGAGAGAGAGAGAAACAGAAGCTGTGAATGAGAGAGAGAAAGAGAATCTGTGAGTGAGAGAGAGAGAGAGAAAGAGAAGCTGTGAGTGAGAGAGAGAAAGAGAGTGAGAAAGAGAGAGTGAAAGAGAAGCTGTGAGAGAGAGAGAGAGAGAGAAGCTGTGAGTGAGAGAGAGAGAGAAAGAGAAGATGTGAGAGAGAGAAAGAGAAAGAGAGGAAGAGATGCTGTGAGTGAGAGAGAAAGAAAGTGAAGCTGTGAGGGTGTGTGTGAGAGAAAGAGAAGCTGTGAGTGAGAGAGAGAGAGAAATAGAGAAGCTGTGAGTGTGTGAGAGAAACAGAAGCTGTGAGTGAGAGAGAGAAAGAGAAACTGTGAGTGAGAGAGAGAGAGAAGCTGTGAATGAGAGAGAGAGAAAGAGAGTCTGAGAAAGAGAGTGAAAGAGAAGCTGTGAGTGAGAGAGAGAGAGAGAGAGAAGTTGTGAGTGAGAGAGAGAAGCTGTGAGTGAGAGAGAGAGAAAGAGAAGCTGTGAGTGAGAGAGAAACAGAAGCTTTGAGTGAGAGAGAGAGAAAGAGAAGCTGTGAGTGAGAGAGAGAGAGAAAGAGAAGCTGTGAGTGAGAGAGAGAGAAACAGAAGCTGTGAGTGAGAGAGAGAGAAAGAGAAGCTGTGAGTGAGAGAGAGAGAGAAAGAGAAGCTGTGAGTGAGAGAGAGAGAGAAAGAGAAGCTATGAGTGAGAGAGAGAGTGAGAAGCTGTGAGTGAGAGAGAAAGAGAAGCTGTGAGTGAGATAGAGATTAAGAGAAGCTGTGAGTGAGAGCGAAAGAGAGAAAGAGAAGCTGTGAGTGAGTGAGAAAGAGAAAGAGAAGCTGTGAGTGAGAGAGAGAGAAAGAGAGAGAAGTTGTGAGTGAGAGAGAGAGAGAAAGAGAAGCTGTGAGTGAGATAGAGAGAAAGAGAAGCTGTGAGTGAGAGAGAGAGAGAGAAGTTGTGAGTGAGAGAGAGTAGCTGTGAGTGAGAGAGAGAGAAAGAGAAGCTGTGAGTGAGAGAGAAACAGAAGCGTTGAGTGAGAGAGAGAGAGAAAGAGAAGCTGTGAGTGAGAGAGAGAGAGAAAGAGAAGCTGTGAGTGAGAGAGAGAGAAACAGAAGCTGTGAGTGAGAGAGAGAGAGAAAGAGAAGCTGTGAGTGAGAGAGAGAGAGAAAGAGAAGCTGTGAGTGAGAGAGAGAGAGAAAGAGAAGCTATGAGTGAGTGAGAGAGTGAGAAGCTGTGAGTGAGAGAGAGAAAGAGAAGCTGTGAGTGAGATAGAGATTAAGAGAAGCTGTGAGTGAGAGCGAAAGAGAGAAAGAGAAGCTGTGAGTGAGTGAGAGAGAGAAAGAGAAGCTGTGAGTGAGAGAGAGAGAAAGAGAGAGAAGTTGTGAGTGAGAGAGAGAGAGAAAGAGAAGCTGTGAGTGAGATAGAGAGAAAGAGAAGCTGTGAGTGAGAGAGAAAGAGAGAAAGAGAAGCTGTGAGTGAGTGAGAGAGAGAGTGAGAAGCTGTGAGTGAGAGAGAGAAAGAAAAGTTGTGAGTGAGAGACAGAGAGAAAGTGAAGCTGTGAGTGAGAGAGAGAGAAAGAGATGCTGTGAGTGAGAGAGAGAGAGAAAGAGAAGCTGTGAGTGTGAGAGAAAGTGAGAGAAAGAGAAGCTGTTAGTGTGAGTGAGAGTGAGTGAAAGAGATGCTGTGAGTGTGTGTGAGAGAGAGAAAGAGAAGCTGTGAGTGAGAGAGAGAGAAAGAGAAGCTGTGAGAGACAGAGAGAGAAAGAGAAGCTGTAAGAGAGAGAGAGAAAGAGAAGCTGTGAGTGAGAGAGAGAAAGAGAATCTGAGTGACAGAGAGAAAGAGAAGTTGTGAGTGAGAGAGAGAGAGAAAGAGAAGCTGTGAGTGAGATAGAGAGAAAGAGAAGCTGTGAGTGAGAGCGAAAGAGAGAAAGAGAAGCTGTGAGTGAGTGAGAGAGAGAAAGAGAAGCTGTGAGTGAGAGAGAGAGAAAGAGAGAGAAGTTGTGAGTGAGAGAGAGAGAGAGAGAGAGAAGCTGTGAGTGAGATAGAGAGAAAGAGAAGCTGTGAGTGAGAGAGAAAGAGAGAAAGAGAAGCTGTGAGTGAGTGAGAGAGAGAGAGAGTGAGAAGCTGTGAGTGAGAGAGAGAAAGCAAAGTTGTGAGTGAGAGACAGAGAGAAAGTGAAGCTGTGAGTGAGAGAGAAAGAGATGCTGTGAGTGAGAGAGAGAGAGAAAGAGAAGCTGAGTGTGAGAGAAAGTGAGAGAAAGAGAAGCTGTTAGTGTGAGTGAGAGTGAGTGAAAGAGATGCTGTGAGTGTGTGTGAGAGAGAGAAAGAGAAGCTGTGAGTGAGAGAGAGAAAGAGAAGCTGTGAGTGAGAGAGAGAGAGAGAAAGGGAAGCTGTGAGTGAGAGAGAGACTGAGAAGCTGTGAGTGAGTGAGAGAAAATGAGCATCTGTGAGTGAGAGAGAGAGAGAGAAGCTGTGAGTGAGAGAGAGAGAGAAAGAGATTCTGTGAGTAGAGAGAGAGAAATAGAAGCTGTGAGTGAGAAAGAGAGAGAAGAAGCTGTGAGTGAGATAGGGAGAGAGAATGAGAATCTGTGAGTGAGAGAGAGTGAGAAAAAGAAGCTGTGAGTGAGAGAGAAAGAGAGAAATAGAAGCTATGAGTGAGAGAGAGAGAGAAGCAGTGAGAGAGAGAGAAAGAGAAGCTGTGAGTGAGAGAGAGAAAGAGAGAAGCTGTGAGTGAGTGAGAGAGAGAGAGAAAGAGAAGCTGTGAGTGAGAGAGAGAAAAAGAAGCTGTGAGTGAGAGAGAGTGAGAAGCTGTGAGTGAGAGAGAGAGAAAGAGAAGCTGTGAGAGACAGAGAGAGAAAGAGAAGATGTAAGTGAGAGAGAGAGAAAGAGAAGCTGTGAGTGAGAGAGAGAAAGAGAATCTGAGTGTCAGAGAGAAAGAGAAGTGAGTGACAGAGAGAGAGAAAGAGAAGCTGTGAGTGAGATAGAGAGCAAGAGAAGCTGTGAGTGAGAGAGAAAGAGAGAAAGAGAAGCTGTGAGTGAGTGAGAGAGAGAAAGAGAAGCTGTGAGTGAGAGAGAAAGAGAGAAAGAGAAGCTGTGAGTGAGAGAGAAAGAGAGAAAGAAGCTGTGAGTGAGAGAGAGAGAGAGAGAAAGGGAAGCTGTGAGTGAGAGAGAGAGAGAGAAAGGGAAGCTGTGAGTGAGAGAGTGAGAAACTATGAGTGAGTGAGAGAGAGAAAGAGAAGTTGTGAGTGAGAGAGAGAGAGAAAGAGAAGCTGTGAGTGGGAGAGAGAGAGAGAAAGAGAAGATGTGAATGAGAGAGAAAGAGAGAAAAAGAGAAGCTGTGAGTGAAGAGAGAGAAAGAGAAGCTGTGAGTGTGAGAGAAACTGAGAGAAAGAGTAGCTGTGAGTGTGAGAGAGAGTGAGAGAAAGTGATGCTGTGAGTGAGTGTGAGAGAAAAAAGAAGGTGTGAGTGAGAGAGAGAGAGAAAGAGAAGCTGTGAGTGAGAGAGAGAGAAAGGGAAGCTTTGAGTGAGTGAGAGAAAGAAAGAGAAGCTGTGAGTGAGAGAGAGAAAAAGAATCTGAGTGACAGAGAGAAAGAGAAGTTGTGAGTGAGAGAGAGAGAAAGAGAAGCTGTGAGTGAGAGAGAAAGAGAGAAAGAGAAGCTGTGAGTGAGAGAGAGAAAGAGAATCTGTGAGTGACAGAGAGAGATAAAGAGAAGCTGTGAGTGAGAGAGAAAGAGAGAAAGAAGCTGTGAGTGAGAGAGAGAGAGTGAAAGGGAAGCTGTGAGTGAGAGAGAGAGAGACAGAAAGGGAAGCTGTGAGTGAGAGAGTGAGAAGCTATGAGAGAGTGAGAGAGAGAAAGAGAAGTTGTGAGTGAGAGAGAGAGAAAGAGAAGCTGTGAGTGAGAGAGTGAGAAGCTGTGAGTGAGAGAGAGAAAGCGAAGCTGTGAGTGAGAGAAAGAGAGAAAGTGAAGCTGTGAGTAAGAGAGAGACAGAAAGAGAAGCTGTGAGTGTGAGAGAGAGAAAGAGAAGCTGTGAGTGTGAGAGAAAGTGAGAGAAAGAGATGCTGTGAATCTGAGAGAAAGAGAAAGGGAAGCTGTGAGTGAGAGAGAGAGAGAGACAGAGAAACTGTGAGTGAGAGAGAGAGAAAATGAGCAGCTGGGAGTGAGAGAGAGAGAACCTGTGAGTGAGAGAGAGAGAGAAAGAGAATTTGTGAGTAAAGAGAGAGAGAAAGAGAAGTTGTGAGTGAGAGAGAGAAGAAGAAGCTGTGAGTGAGATAGGGAGAGAGAAAGAGAATCTGTGAGTGAGAGAGAGAGAGAAAAAGAAGCTGTGAGTGAGAGAGAAAGAGAGAAATAGAATCTATGAGTGAGAAAGAGAAGCAGTGAGAGAGAGAGAGAAAGAGAAGTGAGTGAGAGAGAGAGAGAAAGAGAGAAGCTGGGAGTGAGTGAGAGAGAGAGAAAGAGAAGCTGTGAGTGGGAGAGAGAGAAAGAGAAGCTGTGAGTGAGAGAGAGAGAAAGAGAAGCTGTGAGTGTGAGAGAGAGAGAAGCTGTGAGAGAGAGAGAGAAAGAGAAGCTGTGAGAGAGAGACTGAGAAGCTGTGAGTGAGAGAGAGAGAAAGAGAAGCTGTGAGTGAGAGGCAGAGAAAGAGAATCTGTAAGTGAGAGAGAGAGAAAAGCTGTCAGTGAGAGAGAGAGAAAGAGAAGCTGTGAGTGGGAGAGAGAGAGAGAGAGAAAGAGTAGCTGTGAGTGAGAGAGACAGAGAGAAAAAGAGAAGCTGTGAGTGAAGAGAGAGAAAGAGAAGCTGTGAGTGTGAGAGAAAGTGAGAGAAAGAGTAGCTGTGAGTGTGAGAAAAAGTGAGAGAAAGTGATGATGTGAGTGAGTGTGAGAGAAAAGAGAAGCTGTGAGTGAGAGAGAGAGAGAAAGAGAAGCTATGAGTGAGAGAGAGAGAGAAAGAGAATCTGTGAGTGAGAGAGAGAGAGAAAGAGTAGCTATGAGTGAGAGAGAGAGTGAGAAGCTGTGAGTGAGAGAGAGAAAGAGAAGCTGTGAGTGAGAGACAGAGAAAGAAAGAGAAGCTGTGAGTGAGTGAGTGAGAGAGAAAGAGTAGCTATGAGAGAGAGAGGAGCTGTGAGTGAGAGAGAGAGAAAGAGAAGCTGTGAGTGAGAGAGAGAGAGAAAGCTGTGAGTGAGAGAGAGAGAAAGAGAAGGTGTGAGTGAGAGAGGGAGAAAGAGAAGCTGTGTGTGTGTGAGAGCGAAAGAGAAGCTGAGAGTGTGTGAGAGAGAGTGAGATAGAGGGAGAGAAGCTGTGTGTGTGTGAGAGAGAGAGAGAAGCTGTGAGTGAGAGAGAAAAAGGGAAGCTGTGAGTGAGAGAGAGAGAGAGAAAGAGAAGCTGTGAGTGAGAGAGTGAAAAAGAGAAGCAGTGAGTGAGAGAGAGAGAGAAAGAGAAGCTGTGTGTGAGAGAAAGTGAGAGAAAGAGAAGCTGTGAGTGTGAGAGAGAGTGAGAGAAAGAGATGCTGTGAGTGTGTGTGAGAGAGAAAGAGAAGCTGTGAAAGAGAGAGAGAGAGAAGCTGTGAGTGAGAGAGAGAGTAGCTGTGAGTGAGAGAGGGAGAGAAGCTGTGAGTGAGAGAGAAAGAGAAGATTTCTGTGTGAGAGATAGAGAAGCTGTGAGAAAGAGAGAAGCTGTGAGTGAGAGAGAGAGAAAGAGAAGCTATGAGTTAGAGAGAGAGAGAGGGAAAGCAATGCTCTGAGTGAGAGAGAGGGAGAAAGAGAAGCTGTGAGAGAGAGAGAGAAGCTGTGAGTTAGAGAGAGAGAGAAAGAGAAGCTGTGAGTGAGAGAGAGAGAGAAAGGGAAGCTGTGAGTGAGAGAGAGAGAAGCTGTGAGTGTGTGTGAGAGAGAAAAAGAAGCTCTGAGTGAGAGAGAGAGAGAGAAGCTGTGAGTGAGAGAGAGAGAGAGAGAAAGAAGATGTGATTGTGTGTGAGAGAAAGAGAATCTGTGAGTGAGAGAGAGAGAAAGGGAAGCTGTGAGTAAGAGAGAGAGAAGCTGTGAGTGAGAGAGAGAGAAAAAAAGAAGCTCTGAGTGAGAGAGAGAGAGAAGCTGTGAGTGAGAGAGAGAGAGAGAAGCTGTGATTGTGTGTGTGAGAGAAAGAAAATCTGTGAGTGAGAGAGAGAGAAGGAGAAGCTGTGTGACAGAGAGAGAGAAAGAGAAGCTGTGAGTGAGAGAGATAGAGAGAGAGAAGATGTCAATGAGAGAGAGAGAGAAAGAGAAGCTGTGAGTGAGAGAGTGAAGCTTTGAGTGAGAGAGAGAGAAGCTGTGTGTGAGAGAAAGAGATGCTGTGAGTGAGAGAGAGAGAAAGAGAAGCTGTGAGTTAGAGAGAGAAAAAAAGAAAAGCTGTGAGTGAGAGAGAGAGAGAAAGAGAAGCTGTGAGTGAGTGAGAGAGAGAAAGAGTTGTGAGTGAGAGAGAGAGAGAATCTGTGAGAAATAGAGAGAGAGAAAATGAAGTTGGGAGTGCGAGTGAGAGAGAATGAGAAGCTGTGAGTGAGAGAGAGAGAGAGAAGTTGTGAGTGAGAAAGAGAGAAATATGAGCTGTGAGTGAGAGAGAGAGAAAGAGAAGCTGTGAGAGAGAGAGTAGCTGTGAGTGAGAGAGAGAGAAATATGAGCTGTGAGTGAGAGAGAGAGAAAGAGAAGCTGTGAGTGAGAAAGAGAGAAAAAATAGAAGCTGCGAGTGAGAGAGAGTAGCTGTGACTG
Source organism: Bradypodion ventrale (assembly GCA_035047345.1). Taxonomy (NCBI): domain Eukaryota; kingdom Metazoa; phylum Chordata; class Lepidosauria; order Squamata; family Chamaeleonidae; genus Bradypodion; species Bradypodion ventrale. The sequence goes on along the minus strand of JAWDJE010000005.1, from coordinate 112,598,557 downwards.
GGAGAGAGAGAGAAAGAGAAGCTGTGAGTGATAGAGACAGAGAGAATCTGTGAGTGAGAAAGAGAGAAAGAGAAGCTGTGAGTGAGAGAGAGAGAAAGAAAGAGAAGCTGTGAGTGAGAGAGAGAGTGAAAAAGAGAAGGTGTGTGACAGAGAGACAGAAAAAGAAGCTGTGAGTGAGTGAGAAAGAGAGAGAAGCTGTGAGTGAGAGAGGGAGAGAGAAAGAGAAGCTGTGTGAGAGAGAGAGAGTTAAAGAGAAGCTGTGAGTGTGTGAGAGAGAGGTATAGTGTGAGTGAGAGAGAGAGAGAAGCTGTGAGTGAGAGAGAGAAAGTGAAGCTGTGTGAGAGAGAGAGAGAAGCTGTGAGTGACTGAGAGAGAGAAGGAGAAGCTGTGTGTGTGTGAGAGAAAAAGTGAAGCTGTGAGAGAGAGAGAGAAAGAAAAGTTGTGAGTGAGAGAGAGAGAAAGAGAAGCTGTGAGTGAGTGAGAGAGAGAGAGAAGCTGTGTGAGAAAGAAAGAGATGCTGTGAGTGAGAGAGAGAGAAAGAGAAGCTGTGAGTGAGAGAGTGAAGCTGTGAGTGAGAGAGAGAGAGAAGCTGTGTGAGAGAGAAAGAGATGCTGTGAGTGAGAGAGAGAGAAAGAGAAGATGTGAGTGAGAGAGTGAAGCTGTGAGTGAGAGAGAGAGAGAAGCTGTGAGTGAGAGAGAGAGAGAAAGAAAAGCTGTGACTGAGTGAGACAGAGAGAGAAGTTGCAAGTGGGAGAGACCGAGAGAAAGAGAAGCTGCGAGTGAGAGAGAAAGTAAGAAAGAGAAGCTGTGAGTGAGAGAGAGAGAGAAAGAGAAAGAGAAGCTGTGAGTGAGAGAGAGTGAAAGAGAAGCTGTGAGTGACAGAGAGAGAAGCTGTGAGTGGAGTGAGAAAAGAGAGAAAGAGAAGCTGTGAGTGAGAGAGAGAAGCTGTGAGTGAGAGAGAGAGAAAGTGAAGCTGCGAGTGAGAGAATGAGAGAAAAACAGAAGCTGTGAGTGAGAGAGAGAGAAAGTGAAGCTATGAGTGAGTGAGAGAGAGAAGCTGTGAGTGACTGAGAGAGAGAAGGAGAAGCTGTGTGTGTGTGAGAGAGAAAGTGAAGCTGTGAGTGAGAGAGAGAGAGAAGCTGTGAGTGACTGAGAGAGACAGAGAAGCTGTGAGTGAGAGCGAGCGAGAGAAAGAGAAGCTGTGTGAAGGAGAGAAGCTGTGTGTGAGAGAGAGAAAGAAAAGTTGTGAGTGAGAGAGAGAGAAAGAGAAGCTGTGAGTGAGAAAGAGAGAAAAAATAGAAGCTGTGAGTGAAAGAGAGAGAGAGAAGCTGTGACTGAGAGAGAGAGAGAGAGAAAGAGAAGCTGTGAGTGAGAGAGAGAGAAAGAAAGTAATAGAAGCTGTGAGTGAGAGAGAGAGAGAGAAGGTGTGAGTGACAGAGAGAAAGAGAAGCTGTGAGTGAGAGAGAGAGAGAGAAAGAGAAGCTGTGAGTGAGTGAGAGAGAGAAAGAGAAGCTGTGAGTGAGAGAGAGAGAAGCTGTGTGTGAGAGAGAAAGAGAAGCTGTGAGTGAGAGAGAAAGAAAGAAAGAGAAGCTGTGAGTGAGAGAGAGAGAGAGAAAGAGAAAGAGAAGCTGTGAGTGAGAGAGAGAGAAAGAGAAGCTGTGACTGAGTGAGACAGAGAGAGAATTTGCGAGTGAGAGCGACCGAAAGAGAAGCTGCAAGTTTGAGAGGAAGAAAGAGAAGGTGTGTGTGTGAGAGAGAGAGAGATAGAGAAGCTGTGAGTGAGAGAGAGAGAGAAAGAGAAGCTGTGAGTGAGAGAGAGAGAAAGAAGCTGTGAGTGAGAGAAAGAGAGAGAGAAAGAGTTGTGAGTGAGAGAGAGAGAATCTGTGAGAAATAGAGAGAGAGAAAGTGAAGTTGTGAGTGCGAGTGAGAGAGAATGAGAAGCTGTGAGTGAGAGAGAGAGAGAAGCTGTGAGTGAGAAAGAGAGAAATATGAGCTGTGAGTGAGAGAGAGAGAAAGAGAAGCTGTGAGAGAGAGAGAAGCTGTGAGTGAGAGAGAGAGAACTATGAGCTGTGAGTGAGAGAGAGTGAAAGAGAAGCTGTGAGAGAGAGAAGCTGTGAGTGAAAAAGAGAGAAAAAATAGAAGCTGCGAGTGAGAGAGAGAGAGTAGCTGTGACTGAGAGAGAGAGAAAGAGATGCTGTGAGTGAGAGAGAGAGAAAGAAAGTAATAGAAGCTGTGAGTGAGAGAGAGAGAGAAAGAGATGCTGTGAGTGACAGAGAGAGAGAAAGAGAAGCTGTGAGTGAGAGAGAGTGAGAGAGAAAGAGAAGCTGTGAGTGAGTGAGAGAGAGAAAGAGAAGCTGTGAGTGAGAGAGAGAGAAAGAGAAGCTGTGAGTGAGTGAGAGAGAGAGAGAAGCTGTGTGAGAGAGAGAAAGAGAAGCTGTGAGTGAGAGAGAGAGAAAGAAAAACTGTGAGTGTGAGAGAGAGAAGCCGTGTGAGAGAGAGAGATTGAAAGAGAAGCTGTGAGTGACAGAGACAGAGAGAAGCTGTGAGTGAGAGAGAGAGAAATAGAAGCTGTGAGTGAGAGAGAGAGAAAGAAAGAGGAGTTGTGAGTGAGAGAGAGAGTGAAAAAGAGAAGGTGTGTGACAGAGAGACAGAAAGAGAAGCTGTGAGTGTGTGAGAAAGAGAGAGAGAGCTGTGAGTGACAGAGAGAGAGAGAAAGAAAAGCTGTGAGTGAGAGAGAGAGAGAAAGAGAAGCTGTGAGTCAGAGAGAGAGAGAGAGAGGGAAGCTGTGAGTGAGAGTGAGAGAGAAAGTGAAGCTGTGAGTGAGAGAGAGAGAAAGAGAAGCTGTGAGTGAGTGAGAGAGAGAGAGAAGCTGTGAGAGAGAGAAAGAGATGCTGTGAGTGAGAGAGAGAGAAAGAGAAGCTGTGAGTGAGAGAGTGAAGCTGTGAGTGAGAGAGAGAGAGAAGCTGTGAGTGAGAGAGAGAGTGAGAGAGAAAGAAAAGATGTGACTGAGTGAGACAGAGAGAGAAGGTGCGAGTGAGAGAGACCGAGAGAAAGAGAAGATGCAAGTGAGAGAGAGAAAGAGAAGCTGTGAGTGTGTGTCTGTTTGTGAGAGAGAGAAGCTGAGTGAGAGAGTGAGAGAAAGAGAAGCTGTGAGTGGGAGAGAGAGAAAGAGAAACTGTGAATGAGAGAGAGAGAAGGTGTGAGTGAGAGAGAGAGAGTGAGAAAGAGAAGCTGTGAGTGACAGAGACCGAGAGAATCTGTGAGTGAGAAAGAGAGAAAGAGAAGCTGTGAGTGACAGAGAGAGAGAGAAAGAAAAGCTGTGAGTGAGAGAGAGAGAGAAAGAGAAGCTGTGAGTCAGAGAGAGAGAGAGAGAGGGAAGCTGTGAGTGAGAGTGAGAGAGAAAGTGAAGCTGTGAGTGAAAGAGAGAGAAAGAGAAGCTGTGAGTGAGTGAGAGAGAGAGAGAAGCTGTGAGAGAGAGAAAGAGATGCTGTGAGTGAGAGAGAGAGAAAGAGAAGCTGTGAGTGAGAGAGTGAAGCTGTGAGTGAGAGAGAGAGAGAAGCTGTGAGTGAGAGAGAGAGTGAGAGAGAAAGAAAAGATGTGACTGAGTGAGACAGAGAGAGAAGGTGCGAGTGAGAGAGACCGAGAGAAAGAGAAGATGCAAGTGAGAGAGAGAAAGAGAAGCTGTGAGTGTGTGTCTGTTTGTGAGAGAGAGAAGCTGAGTGAGAGAGTGAGAGAAAGAGAAGCTGTGAGTGGGAGAGAGAGAAAGAGAAACTGTGAATGAGAGAGAGAGAAGGTGTGAGTGAGAGAGAGAGAGTGAGAAAGAGAAGCTGTGAGTGACAGAGACAGAGAGAATCTGTGAGTGAGAAAGAGAGAAAGAGAAGCTGTGAGTGAGAGAGAGAGAAAGAAAGAGAAGCTGTGAGTGAGAGAGAGAGTGAAAAAGAGAAGGTGTGTGACAGAGAGACAGAAAGAGAAGCTGTGAGTGAGTGAGAAAGAGAGAGAAGCTGTGAGTGAGAGAGTGAGAGAGAAACTGTGAGAGAGAGAGAGAGTTAAAGAAAAGCTGTGAGTGTGAGAGAGAGAGGTAGTGTGAGTGAGAAAGAGAGAGAGAGAAGCTGTGAGTGAGAGAGAGAGAAAGAGAAGCTGTGAGTGAGAGAGAGTGAAAGAGAAGCTGTGAGTGACAGAGAGAGAAGCTGTGAGTGAGAGAGAGAGAAAAAGAGAAGCTGTGATTGAGAGAGAGAGAAACAAAGAAGATGTGAGTGAGACAGAGAAAGAGAAGCTGTGAGTGAGACAGAGAAAGAGAAGCTTTGAGTGAGAGAGAAGAGAAAGAGAAGCTGTGAGTGACAGAGAGAGAAAGAGAACCTGTGAGTAAGAGAGAGAGAAGCTGTGAGTGAGTGAGAAAGAGAGAGAAGCTGTGAGTGAGAGAGGGAGAGAGAAACTGTGTGTGTGAGAGAGAGAGAGTTAAAGAGAAGCTGTGAGTGTGAGAGAGAGAGGTATAGTGTGAGTGAGAAAGAGAGAGAGAAGCTGTGAGTGAGAGAGAGAGAAAGAGAAGCTGTGAGTGAGAGAGAGTGAAAGAGAAGCTGTGAGTGACAGAGAGAGAAGCTGTGAGTGAGAGAGAGAGAGAAAGAGAAGCTGTGATTGAGAGAGAGAGAGAAAGAAAGAAGATGTGAGTGAGACTGAGAAAGAGAAGCTGTGAGTGACAGAGAGAGAGAGAAAGAGAAGCTGTGAGTGAGAGAGAAGAGAAAGAGAAGCTGTGAGTGACAGAGAGAGAAAGAGAACCTGTGATTATGAGAGAGAGAAGCTGTGAGTGAGAGAGAGAGAGAGTGAGAAAGAGAAGCTGTGAGTGAGAGAGAGAAGCTGTGAGTGAGAGAGAGAGTGAAAGAGAAGCTGTGAATGAGAGAGAGAGAAGCTGTGAGTGAGTGATAGAGAGAAAGAAAAGCTGTGACTGAGAGAGACAGAGAGAGTAGTTGCGAGTGAGAGAGACAGAGAGAAAGAGAAGCTGCGAGTGAGAGAGAGAGAGAAAGAAAGAGAATGTGTGAGTGAGAGAGAAAGAGAGAGAAGCTGTGAGTGACAGACAGAGAGAGAGAGAAAGAGAAGCCGTGAGTGGAGAGAGAAAAGAGAGAAAGAGAAACTGTGAGTGAGAGAGAGAAGCTGTGAGTGTGAGAGAGAAAGAGAAGCTGTGAGTGAGAGAGGGAGAGAGAAAGAGAAGCTGTGTGAGAAAGAGAGAGTTAAAGAGAAGCTGTGAGTGAGAGAGAGAGAGAGGTATAGTATGTGTGAGAAGGAGAGAGAGAGAGAAGCTGTGTGAGAGAGAGAGAGTGAGAAAGTGAAGTTGTGAGTGAGAGAGAGAGAAGCTGTGAGTGACTGAGAGAGAGAAGGAGAAGCTGTGTGTGTGTGAGAGAATAAGTGAAGCTGTGAGTGAGAGAGAGAGAGAAGCTGTGAGTGACTGAGAGAGACAGAGAAGCTGTGAGTGAGAGAGAGAGAGAGAAAGAGAAGCTGTGTGAGAGAGAGAAGCTGTGTGTGTGAGAGAGAAAGAAAAGTTGTGAGTGAGAGAGAGAGAAAGAGAAGCTGTGAGTGAGTGAGAGAGAGAGAAGCTGTGTGAGAGAGAAAGAGATGCTGTGAGTGAGAGAAAGAGAAGCTGTGAGTGAGAGAGTGAAACTGTGAGTGAGAGAGAGAGAGAAGCTGTGAGAGAGAAAGAGATGCTGTGAGTGAGAGAGAGAGAAAGAGAAACTGTGAGTGAGAGAGTGAAGCTGTGAGAGAGAGAGTGAGAGAAGCTGTGAGTGAGGGAGAGAGAGAGAGAAGTTGCGAGTGAGAGAGACCGAGAGAAAGAGAAGCTGCGAGTGAGAGAGAAAGAAAGAAAGAGAAGCCGTGAGTGAGAGAGAGAGAGAGAAAGAGAAAGAGAAGGTGTGAGTGAGAGAGAAAGAGAAGCTGTGAGTGAGAGAGAGTGAAAGAGAAGCTGTGAGTGACAGAGAGAGAAGCTGTGAGTGGAGAGAGAAAAGAGAGAAAGAGAAGCTGTGAGTGAGAGAGAGAAGCTGTGAGTGAGAGAGAGAGAAAGAGAAGCTGTGAGTGAGAGAATGAGAGAGAAAGAGAAGCTGTGAGAGAGAAAGAGATGCTATGAGTGAGAGAGAGAGAAAGAGAAGCTGTGAGTGAGAGAGTGAAGCTGTGAGAGAGAGAGAGAGAAGCTGTGAGTGAGTGTGTGAGAGAAAGAGAATCTGTGAGTGAGAGAAAGAGAAGCTGTGAGTGAGAGAGAGAGAAAGAGAAGCTGTGAGTGAGAGAGTGAAGCTGTGAGAGAGAGAGAGAAGCTGTGAGTGAGAGAGAGAGAAAGAAAGAGGAGTTGTGAGTGAGAGAGAGAGTGAAAAAGAGAAGGTGTGTGACAGAGAGACAGAAAGAGAAGCTGTGAGTGTTTGAGAAAGAGAGAGAGAGCTGTGAGTGACAGAGAGAGAGAGAAAGAAAAGCTGTGAGTGAGAGAGAGAGAGAAAGAGAAGGTGTGAGTCAGAGAGAGAGAGAGGGAAGCTGTGCGTGAGATAGAAAGAAATAGAATCTCTGAGTGCGAGAGAGAGTGAGAGAGAAAGAGAAGCTGTGAGTGAGTGTGAGAGAGAAAGAGAAGCTGTGAGTGAGAGAGAGAGAAAGAGAAGCTGTGAGTGAGTGAGAGAGAGAGAAGCTGTGTGAGAGAGAAAGAGATGCTGTGAGTGAGAGAGAGAGAAAGAGAAGCTGTGAGTGAGAGAGTGAAGTTGTGTGTGTGAGAGAGAGAGAAGCTGTGAGTGAGAGAGAGAGAGAAAGAAAGAGAAGCTGTGAGTGAGAGAAGAGAGAGAAAGAGAAGCTGTGAGAGAGAGAGTAAGAGAGAGAAGCTGTGAGTGAGAGAGAGAGAGAAAGAGAAGCTGTGAGTGAGTGAGAGAGAGAGAAGCTGTGTGAGAGAGAGAAAGAGAAGCTGTGAGTGAGAGAGAGAGAAAGAGAAACAGTGAGTGAGAGAGAGAGAAGCTGTGTGAGAGAGAGAGATTGAAAGAGAAGCTGTGAGTGACAGAGACAGAGAGAAGCTGAGAGTGAGAGAGAGAGAGAGAGAGAAGCTGTGAGTGAGAGAGAGAAAGAAAGAGGAGTTGTGAGTGAGAGAGAGAGTGAAAAAGAGAAGGTGTGTGACAGAGAGACAGAAAGAGAAGCTGTGAGTGTGTGAGAAAGAGAGAGAGAGAGCTGTGAGTGACAGAGAGAGGGAAAGAAAAGCTGTGAGTGAGAGAGAGAGAGAAAGAGAAGCTGTGAGTCAGAAAGAGAGAGAGAGAGGGAAGCTGTGTATGAGATATAAAGAAATAGAATCTCTGATTGCGAGAGAGAGTGAGAGAGAAAGAGAAGCTGTGAGTGAGTGTGAGAGAGAAAGAGAAGATGTGAGTGAGAGAGAGAAAGAGAAGCTGTGAGTGAGTGAGAGAGAGAGAGAAGCTGTGTGAGAGAGAAAGAGATGCTGTGAGTGAGAGAGAGAGAAAGAGAAGCTGTGAGTGAGAGAGTGAAGCTGTGAGAGAGAGAGAGAGAAGCTGTGAGTGAGAGAGAGAGAGAAAGAAAAGCTGTGACTGAGTGAGACAGAGAGAGAAGTTGCGAGTGAGAGAGAGAGAGAAAGAGAAGCTGTGATTGAGAGAGAGAGAGAGAAAGAAAGAAGATGTGAGTGAGACAGAGAAAGAGAAGCTGTGAGTGACAGAGAGAGAGAGAAAGAGAAGCTGTGAGTGAGAGAGAAGAGAAAGAGAAGCTGTGAGTTACAGAGATAGAAGCTGTGATTGAGAGAGAGAGAGAAAGAAAGAAGATGTGAGTGAGACAGAGAAAGAGAAGCTGTGAGTGACAGAGAGAGAGAGAAAGAGAAGCTGTGAGTGAGAGAGAAGAGAAAGAGAAGCTGTGAGTGACAGAGAGAGAGAGAAAGAGAAGCTGTGAGTGAGAGAGAAGTGAAAGAGAAGCTGTGAGTTACAGAGATAGAAGCTGTGAGTGAGAGAGAGAGAGAAAGAGAAGCTGTGATTGAGAGAGAGAGAGAGAGAGAAAGAAGATATGAGTGAGACAGAGAAAGAGAAGCTGTGAGTGACAGAGAGAGAGAAAGAGAAGCTGTGAGTGAGAGAGAAGAGAAAGAGAAGCTGTGAGTGACAGAGAGAGAAAGAGAAGCTGTGAGTAAGAGAGAGAGAAGCTGTGAGTGAGAGAGAGAGAGTGAGAAAGAGAAGCTGTGAGTGAGAGAGAGAAGCTGTGAGTGAGAGAGAGTGAAAGAGAAGCTGTGAATGAGAGAGAGAGAAGCTGTGAGTGAGTGATAGAGAGAAAGAAAAGCTGTGACTGAGAGAGACAGAGAGAGTAGTTGCGAGTGAGAGAGACAGAGAGAAAGAGAAGCTGCGAGCGAGAGAGAGAGAGAAATAAAGAGAAGCTGTGAGTGAGAAGGAAAGAGAGGGAAGTTGTGAGTGACATAGAGAGAGAGTGAAAGAGAAGCTGTGAGTGGAGAGAGAAAAGAGAGAAAGAGAAACAGTGAGTGAGAGAGAGAAGCTGTGAGTGTGTGTGAGAGAAAGAGAAGCTGTGTGAGAGAGAGAGAGTTAAAGAGAAGCTGTGAGTGTGTGAGAGAGAGGTATAGTGTGAGTGAGAAAGAGAGAGAGAGAGAAGCTGTGAGTGAGAGAGAGAGAAAGTGAAGTTGTGTGTGTGAGAGAGAGAGAAGCTGTGAGTGACTGAGAGAGAGAAGGAGAAGCTGTGTGTGTGTGAGAGACAAAGTGAAGCTGTGAGTGAGAGAGAGAGAAGCTCTGAGTGACTGAGAGAGACAGAGAAGCTGTGAGTGAGAGAGAGAGAGAAAGCTGTGAGTGAGAGAGAGAGAAAGAAAAGTTGTGAGTGAGAGAGAGAAAGAAAGAGAAGCTGTGAGTGAGAGAGAGAGAAAGAGAAGCTGTGTGAGAGAGAGAGAGAAAGAAAGAGTTGTGAGTGAGAGAGAGAGAGAATATGTGAGAAATAGAGAGAGAGAAAGTGAAGTTGTGAGTGCGAGTGAGAGAGAATGAGAAGCTGTGAGTGAGAGAGAGAGAAATATGAGCTGTGAGTAAGAGAGAGAGAAAGAGAAGCTGTGAGAGAGAGAGAAGCTGTGAGTGAGAAAGAGAGAAAAATAGAAGCTGCTAGTGAGAGAGAGAGTAGCTGTGACTGAGAGAGAGAGAGAAAGAGAAGCTGTGAGTGAGAGAGAGAGAAAGAAAGTAATAGAAGCTGTGAGTGAGAGAGAGAGTGAGAGAGAAAGAGAAGCTGTGAGTGAGTGAGAGAGAGAAAGAGAAGCTGTGAGTGAGAGAGAGAGAAAGAGAAGCTGTGAGTGAGTGAGAGAAAAGCTGTTGAGAGAGAGAGAGAAAGAGCTGTGAGAGAGAGAGAGAAGATGTGAGAGAGAGAGAGAAAGAGAAGCTGTGAGTGAGAGAGTGATAAAGAGATGCTGTGAGTGAGAGAGAGAGAAGGAGAAGCTGTGAGTGAGAGAGAGAGAAGCTGTGAGTGAGAGAGAGAGTGAGAGAAGCTGTGAGTGAGCGAGAGAAAGAAAGAGAAGCTGTGAGTGAGAAAGAGAGAGAGAGAGAGAGCTGTGAGTGACAGAGACAGAGAGAAGCTGTGAGTGAGAGAGAGAGAAAGAGAAGCTGTGAGTGAGCGAGAGAAAGAAAGAGAAGCTGTGAGTGAGAAAGAGAGAGAGAGCTGTGAGTGACAGAGAGAGTGAGAAAGAAAAGCTGTGAGTCAGAGAGAGAGAGAGAGAAGCTGTGAGTGAGAGAGAAAGAAAGAGAATCTGTGAGTGAGAGAGAGTGAGAGAGAGAAGCTGTGAGTGAGTGAGAGAGAGAAAGAGAAGCTGTGAGTGAGAGAGAGAAAAAGAGAAGCTGCGAGTGAGTGAGAGAGAGAAAGAGAAGCTGTGAGTGAGAGAGAGAACGAGAAAGAAAAGATGTGACTGAGTGAGACAGAAAGAGAAGCTGTGATTGAGAGATAGAGAAAGAGAAGCTGTGAGTCAGAGAGAGAGAAAAAGAGAAGCTGTGAGTGAGAGAGAGAGAGAAAGAGAAGCTGTGAGTGAGAGATAGAAAGAGAAGCTGTGTGACAAAGAGAGAAGCTGTGTGAGAGAGAGAGAGAGAAAGAGAAGTTGTGAGAGAGAGAGAAAGAAAGAGAAGCTGTGTGAGAAAGAGAGAGAGATGCTGTGAGTGACAGAGAGAGAAAGAGAAGCTGTGAGTGAGAGAGAAGAGAAAGAGAAGCTGTGAGTGAGTGAGAGAGAGAGAAGCTGTGTGTGTGAGAGAGAAAGAAGCTGTGAGTGAGAGAGAAGAGAAAGAGAATCTGTGAGTGAGTGAGAGAGATAGAGAGAAAGAGAAGCTGTGAGTGAGAGAGAAGAGAAAGAGAAGCTGTAAGTGAGTGAGAGAGAGAAGCTGTGAGTGAGAGAGAGAGAGAGAAGCTGTGTGTGTGAGAGAGAAAGAGAAGCTGTGAGTGAGGGAGAGAAAGAGAAGCTGTGTGTGTGAGAGAGAAAGAGAAGCTGTGAGTGAGAGAGGGAAGCTGTGAGTGAGAGAGAGAAGCTGTGAGTGTGTGAGAGAGAGAAGCTGTGAGTGAGAGAGAGAGAGAAAGAAAAGATGTGACTGAGTGAGACAGAGGGAGTTGCGAGTGAGAGAGACCGAGAGAAAGAGAAGCTGCAAGTGAGAGAGAGAAAGAGAAGCTGTGTGTGTGTGTCTGTGTGTGAGAGAGAGAAGCTGAGTGAGAGAGTGAGAGAAAGGGAAGCTGTGAGTGAGAGAGAGAGAAAGAGAAGCTTTGAGTGCAAGTGAGAGAGAAAGAAAGAGAAGGTGGGTGTGAGACAGAGAGAAATAGAGAAGCTGTGAGTGAGATAGAGAAAGAGAGAGAGAAGATGTCAATGGGAGAGAGAGATTAAGAGAAGCTGTGAGTGAGTGAGAGAGAGAAAGACAAGCTGTGAGTGAGAGAGAGAATGAGAAGCTGTGTGTGTGTGTCTGTGTGTGAGAGAGAGAAGCTGAGTGAGAGAGTGAGAGAAAGGGAAGCTGTGAGTGAGAGAGAGAGAAAGAGAAGCTTTGAGTGAGAGAGTGAGAGAGAGTAGCTGTGAGTGAGAGAGAGAGAGAAAGAGGAGCTGTATGAGAGAGAGAGAGAATGAAAGAAAGAGAAGCTGTGTGTGTGAGAGAGAAAGAGAAGCTGTGAGTGTGTGAGAGAGAGAAAGAGAAGCTGTGAGTGTGTGTGAGAGAGAAAGAGAAGGTGTGAGTGAGAGAAAAAGAGAGAGAAAGAGAAGATGTGAGTGAGAGAGAGAGAAAGAGAAGGTGTGAGTGAGTGAGAGAGAGAAAAAGAGAAGCTGTGAGAGAGAGAGAGAGAGAGAGAAGCTGTGAGTGAGAGAGAGAGAGAAAGAGAACCTGTGAGTGAGAGAGAGAAAGAAGCTGTGAGTGAAAGAGAGAGAAAGAGAAGCTGTGAGTGAGAAAAGAGAGAGAAAGAGAAGCTGTGAGTGAGAAAAGAGAGAGAAAGAGAAGCTGTGAGTGAGAGAGAGAGAGAGAAAGAGAACCTGTGAGTGAGAGGGAGAGAGAGAAATAGAAGATGTGAGTGAGAGAGAGAGAGAGAGAAGCTGTGAGTGAGAGAGAGAGAGGGAAAGGGAAGCTGTGAGAGAGAGAGAGAGGAAGAGAAGCTGTGAGTGAGAGAGAGAGAAAGAGAAGCTTTGAGTGAGAGAGTGAGAGAAAGAGTAGCTGTGTGTGAGAGAGAGAGAGAAAGAGAAGCTGTATGGGAGAGAGAGAGAAAGAGAACCTGTGAGTGAGAGAGAGAGTAATTGAAGCTGTGAGTGAGAGAGAGAGAGAAAGAGATGCTCCGAGTGAGTGAGAGAGAAAGAAAGAGAAGCTGTGAGTGAGAGAGAGAGAGAGAAAGAGAAGCTGCAAGAAAGAGAGAGAGAGAAAGAGAAGCTGTAAGTGTGTGTGAGCGAGAGAAAGAAAAGCTGTGAGTGTGAGAGAAAGAGAAGCTGTGAGTGTGAGAGAGATTGAGAGAGAGAAGCTGTGATTGAGAGAGAGAGAAAGAGAATCTGTGAGTTAGAGAGAGAGAAATAGAAGCAGTGAGTGAGTTAGAGAGAGAGAATGAGAAGCTGTGTGGGAGAGAGAGAGGAGAGAGAGAATCTGTGAGGGAGAGAGAGAGAGAAAAAAAGAAGCTGTGAGTGAGAGAGAGAGAGAGAAAGAGAAGCTGTGAGTGAGTGAGAGAGAGAGAGAGAAGCTGTGAGTGAGAGAGAGAGAGAGAAAGAGTTGTGAGTGAGAGAGAGAGAGAATCTGTGAGAAATAGAGAGAGAGAAAGTGAAGATGTGAGTGCGAGTGAGAGAGAATGAGAAGCTGTGAGTGTTAGAGAGAAGCTGTGAGTGAGAAAGAGAGAAATATGAGCTATGAATGAGAGAGAGAGAAAGAGAAGCTGTGAGAGAGAGAGAAGCTGTGAGAGAGAGAGAAATATGAGCTGTGAGTGAGAGAGAGAAAGAGAAGCTGTGTGAGAGAGAGAAGCTGTGAGTGAGAAAGAGAGAAAAAATAGAAGCTGCGAGTGAGAGAGAGAGAGTAGCTGTGACTGAGAGAGAGAGAGAAAGAGAAGCTGTGAGTGAGAGAGAGAGAAAGAAAGTAATAGAAGCTGTGAGTGAGAGAGAGAGAAAGAGAAGGTGTGAGTGACAGAGAGAGAGAAAGAGATGCTGTGAGTGAGAGAGAGAGTGAGAGAGAAAGAGAAGCTGTGAGCGAGTGAGAGAGAGAAAGAGAGGTGTGAGTGAGAGAGGGAGAAAGAGAAGCTGTGAGTGAGTGAGAGAGAGAGAAGCTGTGTGAGAGAGAGAAAGAGAAGCTGTGAGTGAGAGAGAGAGAAAGAGAAACTGTGAGTGAGAGAGAGAGAAGCTGTGAGTGAGAGAGAGAGAGTGAGAAAGAGAAGCTGTGAGTGACAGAGACAGAGAGAAGCTGTGAGTGAGAGAGAGAGAAAGAGAAGCTGTGAGTGAGAGTGAGAGAGAAAGAAAGAGAAGCTGTGAGTGAGAGAGAGAGTGAAAAAGAGAATGTGTGTGACAGAGAGACCGAAAGAGAAGCTGTGAGTGAGTGAGAAAGAGAGAGAGAGCTGTGAGTGACAGAGAGAGAGAAAGAAAAGCTGTGAGTGAGAGAGAGAGAAAGAGAAGCTGTGAGTCAGAGAGAGAGAGAAGCTGTGAGTCAGAGAGAAAGAAAGAGAATCTCTGAGTGAGAGAGAGAGTGAGAGAGAAAGAGAAGCTGTGAGTGAGTGTGAGAGAGAAAGAGAAGCTGTGAGTGAGAGAGAGAGAAAGAGAAGCTGTGAGTGAGTGAGAGAGAGAGAAGCTGTGTGAGAGAGAAAGAGATGCTGTGAGTGAGAGAGAGAGAAAGAAAGAGAAGCTGTGAGTGAGAAAGTGAAGCTGTGAGTGAGTGAGAGAGGCTGTGAGTGAGAGAGAGAGAGAAAGAAAAGATGTGACTGAGTGAGACAGAGAGAGAAGTTGTGAGTGAGAGAGACCGAGAGAAAGAAAAGCTGCGAGTGAGAGAGTAAGAAAGAGAAGATGTGTGTGTGAGAGAGAAAGATAGAGAAGCTGTGAGTGAGAGAGAGAGAGAAAGAGAAGCTGTGAGTGAGAGAGAGAGAGAAAAAAGCTGTGAGTGAGAGAAAGAGAAAGAAAGAGAAGTTGTGAGTGAGAGAGAGAGAGAGAAAGAGAAGCTGTGAGTGAGAGAGAGAGAAAGAGAAGCTGTGAGTGAGAGAGAGTGAAAGAGAAGCTGTGAGTGACAGAGAGAGAAGCTGTGAGTGAGAGAGAGAGAAAGAGAAGCTGTGAGTGAGAGAGAGAGAGAAAGAGAAGCTGTGAGTGAGTGAGAGAGAGAGAAGCTGTGTGTGTGAGAGAGAAAGAGAAGCTGTGAGTGAGGGAGAGAAAGAGAAGCTGTGTGTGAGAGAGAGAGAAAGAGAAGCTGTGAGTGAGAGAGGGAAGCTGTGAGTGAGAGAGAGAAGCTGTGAGTGAGAGAGAGAGAGAAGCTGTGAGTGAGAGAGAGAGAGAAAGAAAAGATGTGACTGAGCGAGACAGAGAGAGTTGCGAGTGAGAGAGACCGAGAGAAAGAGAAGCTGCAAGTGAGAGAGAGAGAGAGAAGCTGTGTGTGTGTGTCTGTGTGTGTGAGAGAGAAGCTGAGTGAGAGAGTGAGAGAAAGGGAAGCTGTGAGTGAGAGAGAGAGAAAGAGAAGCTTTGAGTGCAAGTGAGAGAGAAAGAAAGAGAAGGTGGGTGTGAGACAGAGAGAAATAGAGAAGCTGTGAGTGAGATAGAGAAAGAGAGAGAGAAGATGTCAATGAGAGAGAGAGAGAAAGAGAAGCTGTGAGTGAGTGAGAGAGAGAAAGACAAGCTGTGAGTGAGAGAGAGAATGAGAAGCTGTGTGTGTGTGTCTGTGTGTGAGAGAGAGAAGCTGAGTGAGAGAGTGAGAGAAAGGGAAGCTGTGAGTGAGAGAGAGAGAAAGAGAAGCTTTGAGTGAGAGAGTGAGAGAGAGTAGCTGTGAGTGAGAGAGAGAGAGAAAGAGAAGCTGTATGAGAGAGAGAGAGAATGAAAGAAAGAGAAGCTGTGTGTGTGAGAGAGAAAGACAAGCTGTAAGTGTGTGTGAGAGAGAAAGAGAAGCTGTGAGTGTGTGTGAGAGAGAAAGAGAAGGTGTGAGTGAGAGAAAAAGAGAGAGAAAGAGAAGATGTGAGTGAGAGAGAGAGAAAGAGAAGGTGTGAGTGAGTGAGAGAGAGAAAAAGAGAAGCTGTGAGTGAGAGAGAGAGAGAGAAAGAGAAGCTGTGAGTGAGAGAGAGAGAGAAAGAGAACTTGTGAGTGAGAGAGAGAGAAGCTGTGAGTGAAAGAGAGAGAAAGAGAAGCTGTGAGTGAGAAAAGAGAGAGAAAGAGAAGCTGTGAGTGAGAAAAGAGAGAGAAAGAGAAGCTGTGAGTGAGAGAGAGAGAGAGAGAAATAGAACCTGAGAGTGAGAGAGAGATATAGAAGATGTGAGTGAGAGAGAGAGAGAGAAGCTGTGAGTGAGAGAGAGAGAGGGAAAGAGAAGCTGTGAGTGAGAGAGAGAGGAAGAGAAGCTGTGAGTGAGAGAGAGATAAAGAGAAGCTTTGAGTGAGAGAGTGAGAGAAAGAGTAGCTGTGTGTGAGAGAGAGAGAGAAAGAGAAGCTGTATGGGAGAGAGAGAGAAAGAGAACCTGTGAGTGAGAGAGAGAGTAATTGAAGCTGTGAGTGAGAGAGAGAGAGAAAGAGATGCTCTGAGTGAGTGAGAGAGAAAGAAAGAGAAGCTGTGAGTGAGAGAGAGAGAAAGAGAAGCTGCAAGAAAGAGAGAGAGAGAAAGAGAAGCTGTAAGTGTGTGAGAGAGAGAGAAAGAAAAGCTGTGAGTGTGAGAGAAAGAGAAGCTGTGAGTGTGAGAGAGATTGAGAGAGAGAGAAGCTGTGATTGAGAGAGAGAGAAATAGAAGCTGTGAGTTAGAGAGAGAGAAATAGAAGCAGTGAGTGAGTTAGAGAGAGAGAATGAGAAGCTGTGAGGGAGAGAGAGAGGAGAGAGAGAATCTGTGAGGGAGAGAGAGAGAGAAAAAAAGAAGCTGTGAGTGAGAGAGAGAGAGAAAGAGAAGCTGTGAGTGAGTGAGAGAGAGAGAGAGAGAAGCTGTGAGTGAGAGAGAGAGAGGGAGAAAGAGTTGTGAGTGAGAGAGAGAATCTGTGAGAAATAGAGAGAGAGAAAGTGAAGATGTGAGTGCGAGTGAGAGAGAATGAGAAGCTGTGAGTGAGAGAGAGAAGCTGTGAGTGAGAAAGAGAGAAATATGAGCTATGAATGAGAGAGAGAGAAAGAGAAGCTGTGAGAGAGAGAGAAGCTGTGAGAGAGAGAGAAATATGAGCTGTGAGTGAGAGAGAGAAAGAGAAGCTGTGTGAGAGAGAGAAGCTGTGAGTGAGAAAGAGAGAAAAAATAGAACCTGCGAGTGAGAGAGAGAGAGAGTAGCTGTGACTGAGAGAGAGAGAGAAAGAGAAGCTGTGAGTGAGAGAGAGAGAAAGAAAGTAATAGAAGCTGTGAGTGAGAGAGAGAGAGAAAGAGAAGGTGTGAGTGACAGAGAGAGAGAAAGAGATGCTGTGAGTGTGAGAGAGAGTGAGAGAGAAAGAGAAGCTGTGAGCGAGTGAGAGAGAGAAAGAGAGGTGTGAGTGAGAGAGAGAGAAAGAGAAGCTGTGAGTGAGTGAGAGAGAGAGAAGCTGTGTGAGAGAGAAAGAGAAGCTGTGAGTGAGAGAGAGAGAAAGAGAAACTGTGAGTGAGAGAGAGAGAAGCTGTGAGTGAGAGAGAGAGAGTGAGAAAGAGAAGCTGTGAGTGACAGAGACAGAGAGAAGCTGTGAGTGAGAGAGAGAGAAAGAGGAGCTGTGAGTGAGAGTGAGAGAGAAAGAAAGAGAAGCTGTGAGTGAGAGAGAGAGTGAAAAAGAGAATGTGTGTGACAGAGAGACCGAAAGAGAAGCTGTGAGTGAGTGAGAAAGAGAGAGAGAGCTGTGAGTGACAGAGAGAGAGAAAGAAAAGCTGTGAGTGAGAGAGATAGAAAGAGAAGCTGTGAGTCAGAGAGAGAGAGAAGCTGTGAGTCAGAGAGAAAGAAAGAGAATCTCTGAGTGAGAGAGTGAGAGAGAAAGAGAAGCTGTGAGTGAGTGTGAGAGAGAAAGAGAAGCTGTGAGTGAGAGAGAGAGAAAGAGAAGCTGTGAGTGAGTGAGAGAGAGAGAAGCTGTGTGAGAGAGAAAGAGATGCTGTGAGTGAGAGAGAGAAAGAAAGAGAAGCTGTGAGTGAGAGAGTGAAGCTGTGAGTGAGTGAGAGAGAAGCTGTGAGTGAGAGAGAGAGAAAGAAAAGCTGTGACTGAGTGAGACAGAGAGAGAAGTTGTGAGTGAGAGAGACCGAGAGAAAGAAAAGCTGCGAGTGAGAGAGTAAGAAAGAGAAGGTGTGTGTGTGAGAGAGAAAGATAGAGAAGCTGTGAGTGAGAGAGAGAGAGAAAGAGAAGCTGTGAGTGAGAGAGAGAGAGAAAAAAAGCTGTGAGTGAGAGAGAGAGAGAAAGAAAGAGAAGTTGTGAGTGAGAGAGAGAGAAAGAGAAGCTGTGAGTGAGAGAGAGAGAAAGAGAAGCTGTGAGTGAGAGAGAGTGAAAGAGAAGCTGTGAGTGACAGAGAGAGAAGCTGTGAGTGAGAGACAGAGAGAGAAAGTGAAGCTGTGAGTGAGAGAGAAAGCTGTGAGTGACTGAGAGAGAGAAGGAGAAGCTGTTTGTGTGTGAGAGAGAAAGTGAAGCTGTGAGTGAGAGAGAGAGAGAGAAGCTGTGAGTGACTGAGAGAGACAGAGAAGCTGTGAGTGAGAGAGAGAGAGAGAAAGAGAAGCTGTGTGAGAGAGAGAAGCTGTGTGTGTGAGAGAGAAAGAAAAGTTATGAGTGAGAGACAGGGAGAACGAGAAACTGTTAGTGAGAGAGAGAGAGAAAGAAAGAGAAGCTGTGAGTGAGAGAGAGAGAAAGAGAAGCTGTGAGTGAGAGAGAGAGAAAAAGAAAAACTGTGAGTGAGAGAGAGAGAGAGAAAGAGTTCTGAGTGAGAGAGAGAGAGAAGCTGTGAGTGACTGAGAGAGAGAAGGAGAAGCTGTTTGTGTGTGAGAGAGAAATTGAAGCTGTGAGTGAGCGAGAAAGAGAAGCTGTGAGTGAGAGAGAGAGTGAGAAGCTATGAGTGAGAGAGAGAAAGAGAAGTTGTGAGTGAGAGAGAGAAAGAGAAGTTGTGAGTGTGAGAGAAAGTGAGAGAAAGAGAAGCTGTGAGTGTGAGAGAGTGAGAGAAAGAGATGCTGTGAGTGTGTGTGTGAGAGAAAGAGAAGCTGTGAGTGAGAGAGAGAGTGAGAAGCTATGAGTGAGAGAGAGAGAAAGAGAAGTTGTGAGTGAGAGAGAGAGAAAAAGAGCTGTGAGTGAGAGAGAGAAAGAGAAGCTGTGAGTGAGAGAAAGAGAGAAGCTGTGAGTGAGAGAAAGAGAGAAGCTGTGAGTGAGTCAGAGAGAGAGAGAATCAGTGAGTGAGAGAGAGATAAGCTGTGAGTGAGACGGAGAGAGAAAGAGAAGCTGTATGTTTGTGAGAGAGTGAAAGCGAAGCTGTGAGTGTGAGAGAAATTGAGAGAAAGAGAAGCTGTGAGTGAGAGACAGAGTGAGAGAAAGAGATGCTGTGAGTGTGTGTGTGAGAGAGAAAGAGAAGCTGTGAGTGAGAGAGAGAGAGAAAGAGAAGCTGTGAGTGAGTGAGTGTGAAGCTATGTGTGTGAGAGAGAAAGAGAAGTGTGAGTGAGAGAGAGAGAAAGAGAAGCTGTGAGTGAGAGAGAGAGAGAATGGGAAACTTTGAGTGAGAGAGAGACAGAGAAGCTGTGAGTGAGAGAGAGAGAAAAAGAGCAGCTGTGAGTGAGTGAGAGAGAGAAAGAGAATCTGTGAGTAGAGAGAGAGAGAGAGAGAAGCTGTGAGTGAGAGAGACAGAGAAGAAGCTGTGAGTGAGATAGGGAGAGAGAAAAAGAATCTATGAGTGAGAGAGAGAGAAAAAAGAAGCTGTGAGTGTGAGAGAGAGTGAGAGAAAGAGATGCTGTGAGTGTGTGTGTGAGAGAAAGAGAAGCTGTGAGTGTGAGAGAAATTGAGAGAAAGAGAAAGAGAAGCTGTGAGTGTGAGAGAGAGTGAGAGAAAGAGATGCTGTGAGTGTGTGTGAGAGAGAAAGAGAAGCTGTGAGTGAGGGAGAGAATGAGAAGCTATGAGTGAGAGAGTGAGAAAGAGAAGTTGTGAGTGAGGGAGAGAGAGAGAAAGGGAAGCTGTGAGTGAGAGAGAGAATGAGAAGCTATGAGTGAGAGAGTGAGAAAGAGAAGTTGTGAGTGAGAGAGAGAGAGAGAGAGAAGCTGTGAGTGAGAGAGAGAGAGAAGCAGTGAGAGAGAGAAAGAGAAGCTGTGAGTGAGAGAAAGAGAGAAGCTGTGAGTGAGTGAGAGAGAGAGAGGGAATCAGTGAGTGAGAGAGAGAGAAGCTTTAAGTGAGAGAGAGAGAGAGAATGTGAAGCTGTGAGTGAGAGAGAGAGAAGCTGTGAGTGAGACAGAGAGAGAAAGAGAAGCTGTATGTTTGTGAGAGAGTGAAAGAGAAGCTGTGAGTGTGAGAGAAAGTGAGAGAAAGAGAAGCTGTGAGTGTGAGTCAGAGTGAGAGAAAGAGAAGCTGTGAGTGTGTGTGTGTGAGAGAAAGAGAAGCTGTGAGTGAGAGAGAGAGAGAAAGAGAAGCTGTGAGTGAGTGAGTGAGAGAAAGAGAAGCTGTGAGTGAGAGAGCGAGTGTGAAGCTATGAGTGAGAGAGAGAGAGAAAGAGAAGTGTGAGTGAGAGAGAGAGAAAGAGAAGCTGTGAGTGAGAGAGAGAGAGAGAATGGGACGCTTTGAGTGAGAGAGAGACAGAGAAGCAGTGAGTGAGAGAGAGAGAAAGAGCAGCTGTGAGTGTGTGAGAGAGAAGCTGTGAGTGAGTGAGAGAGAGAGAGAGAGAATCTGTGAGTAGAGAGAGAGAGAGAGAAAGAGAAAGAGAAGCTGTGAGTGAGAGAGAGAGAGAAGAAGCTGTGAGTGAGATAGGGAGAGAGAAAAAGAATCTATGAGTGAGAGAGAGAGAAAAAAGAAGCTGTGAGTGCGAGAGAGAGTGAGAGAAAGAGATGCTGTGAGTGTGTGTGTGAGAGAAAGAGAAGCTGTGAGGGTTTGTGTGAGAGAAAGAGAAGCTGTGAGTGAAAGAGTGAGAGACAGAGAAGCTGTGAGTGAGAGAGAGAGAAAAAGAGCAGCTGTGAATGAGAGAGAGAGAAGCTGAGTGAGAGAGAGAAAGAGAATCTGTGAGTAGAGAGAGAGAAAGAGAAGCTGTGAGTGAGAGTGAGAGAGAAGAAGCTGTGAGTGAGATAGGGAGAGAGAAAGAGAATCTGTGAGAGAGAGAGAGAGAAAAAGAAGCTGTGAGTGTGAGAGAGAGTGAGAAAGAGATGCTGTGAGTGTGTGTGAGAGTGAAAGAGAACCTGTGAGTGTTTGTGAGAGAGAAAGAGAAGCTGTGAGTGAGAGAGAGTGAGAGAAAGGGAAGCTGTGAGTGAGAGAGAGAGTGAGAAGCTATGAGTGAGAGAGAGAGAGAGAGAGAAGCTGTGAGTGAGAGAGAGAGAGAGAAAGAGAAGCTGTGAGTGAGAGAGAGAGTGAGAAGCTGTGAGTGAGAGAGAGAGAGAGAAAGTGAAGCTGTGAGTGAGAGAGAGAGAGAAAAAGAGAAGCTTTGAGTGAGAGAGAGAGAGAGAAAGAGAAGCTGTAAGTGTGACAGAAAGTGAGAGAAAGAGAAGCTGTGAGTGTGAGACAGAGTGAGAGAAAGAGATGCTGTGAGTGTGTGTGAGAGAGAAAGAGATGCTGTGAGTGTGTGTGTGTGTGAGAGAGAGAAGCTGTGAGAGTGAGAGAAAGTGAGAGAAAGACAAGCTGGGAGTGTGTGTGTGAGAGAAAGAGAAGCTATGAATGAGAGAGAGAGAGAGAGAAAGGGAAGCTGTGAGTGAGAGAGAGTGAGAAGCTATGAGTGAGAGAGAGAGAGAAAGAGAAGCTGTGAGTGTGAGAGAAAGTGAGAGAAAGAGAAGCTGTGAGTGTGAGAGAGAGTGAGAGAAAGATGCTGTGTGTGTGTGTGTGAGAGAAAGTGAAGCTATGAATGAGAGAGAGAGAGAAAGGGAAGCTGTGAGTGAGTGAGAGAGACAGAGAAGCTGTGAGTGAGAGAGAGAGAAAGAGCAGCTGTGAGTGAGAGAGAGAGAAGCTGTGAGTGAGAGAGAGAGAGAAAGAGAAGCTGTAAGTGTGACAGAAAGTGAGAGAAAGAGAAGCTGTGAGTGTGAGACAGAGTGAGAGAAAGAGATGCTGTGAGTGTGTGTGAGAGAGAAAGAGATGCTGTGAGTGTGTGTGTGTGTGAGAGAGAGAGAAGCTGTGAGAGTGAGAGAAAGTGAGAGAAAGACAAGCTGGGAGTGTGTGTGTGAGAGAAAGAGAAGCTATGAATGAGAGAGAGAGAGAGAGAAAGGGAAGCTGTGAGTGAGAGAGTGAGAAGCTATGAGTGAGAGAGAGAGAGAAAGAGAAGCTGTGAGTGTGAGAGAAAGTGAGAGAAAGAGAAGCTGTGAGTGTGAGAGAGAGTGAGAGAAAGATGCTGTGTGTGTGTGTGTGAGAGAAAGTGAAGCTATGAATGAGAGAGAGAGAGAAAGGGAAGCTGTGAGTGAGTGAGAGAGACAGAGAAGCTGTGAGTGAGAGAGAGAGAAAGAGCAGCTGTGAGTGAGAGAGAGAGAGAAGCTGTGAGTGAGAGAGAGAGAAAAAGAGAAGCTGTGAGTGAGAGAGAGAGAGAGAAAGAGATGCTGTGAGTGTGAGAGAAAGTGAGAGAAAGAAAAGCTGTGAGAGAGAGTGAGAGAAAGATGCTGTGAGTGTGTGTGAGAGAGAAAGAGAAGCTGTGAGTGAGAGAGAGAGAGAGAAAGAGAAGCTGTTAGTGAGAGAGAGAGAGAAAGGGAAGCTGTGAGTGAGAGAGAGTGAGAAGCTATGAGTGAGAGAGTGAGAAAGAGAAGTTGTGAGTGAGAGAGAGAGAAAGAAAAGCTGTGAGTGAGAGAGAGAGAGAAGCAGTGAGAGAGAGAAAGAGAAGCTGTGAGTGAGAGAAAGAGAGAAACTGTGAGTGAGTGAGAGAGAAAAAGAGAAGCTGTGAGTGAGAGAGAGAGAGAGAAAGAGAAGCTGTGAGTGAGAGAGAGAGAAAGAGAACCTGTGAGTGAGAGAGAGAGAGAAGCTGTGAGTGAAAGAGAGAGAAAGAGAAGCTGTGAGTGAGAAAAGAGAGAGAAAGAGAAGCTGTGAGTGAGAAAAGAGAGAGAAAGAGAAGCTGTGAGTGAGAGAGAGAGAGAGAGAAAGAGAACCTGTGAGTGAGAGGGAGAGAGAGAAATAGAAGATGTGAGTGAGAGAGAGAGAGAGAGAGAAGCTGTGAGTGAGAGAGAGAGAGGGAAAGGGAAGCTGTGAGTGAGAGAGAGAGGAAGAGAAGCTGTGAGTGAGAGAGAGATAAAGAGAAGCTTTGAGTGAGAGAGTGAGAGAAAGAGTAGCTGTGTGAGAGAGAGAGAGAGAAAGAGAAGCTGTATGGGAGAGAGAGAGAAAGAGAACCTGTGAGTGAGAGAGAGAGTAATTGAAGCTGTGAGTGAGAGAGAGAGAGAAAGAGATGCTCCGAGTGAGTGAGAGAGAAAGAAAGAGAAGCTGTGAGTGAGAGAGAGAGAAAGAGAAGCTGCAAGAAAGAGAGAGAGAGAAAGAGAAGCTGTAAGTGTGTGAGAGAGAGAGAAAGAAAAGCTGTGAGTGTGAGAGAAAGAGAAGCTGTGAGTGTGAGAGAGATTGAGAGAGAGAAGCTGTGATTGAGAGAGAGAGAAAGAGAAGCTGTGAGTTAGAGAGAGAGAAATAGAAGCAGTGAGTGAGTTAGAGAGAGAGAATGAGAAGCTGTGTGGGAGAGAGAGAGGAGAGAGAGAATCTGTGAGGGAGAGAGAGAGAGAAAAAAAGAAGCTGTGAGTGAGAGAGAGAGAGAGAAAGAGAAGCTGTGAGTGAGTGAGAGAGAGAGAGAAGCTGTGAGTGAGAGAGAGAGAGAGAGAGAGTTGTGAGTGAGAGAGAGAGAGAATCTGTGAGAAATAGAGAGAAAGTGAAGATGTGAGTGCGAGTGAGAGAGAATGAGAAGCTGTGAGTGTTAGAGAGAAGCTGTGAGTGAGAAAGAGAGAAATATGAGCTATGAATGAGAGAGAGAGAAAGAGAAGCTGTGAGAGAGAGAGAAGCTGTGAGAGAGAGAGAAATATGAGCTGTGAGTGAGAGAGAAAGAGAAGCTGTGTGAGAGAGAGAAGCTGTGTGTGAGAAAGAGAGAAAAAATAGAAGCTGCGAGTGAGAGAGAGAGAGAGTAGCTGTGACTGAGAGAGAGAGAGAAAGAGAAGCTGTGAGTGAGAGGGAGAGAAAGAAAGTAATAGAAGCTGTGAGTGAGAGAGAGAGAGAAAGAGAAGGTGTGAGTGACAGAGAGAGAAAGAGATGCTGTGAGTGAGAGAGAGAGTGAGAGAGAAAGAGAAGCTGTGAGCGAGTGAGAGAGAGAAAGAGAGGTGTGAGTAAGAGAGAGAAAGAAAAGCTGTGAGTGAGTGAGAGAGAGAGAAGCTGTGTGTGAGAGAGAAAGAGAAGCTGTGAGTGAGAGAGAGAGAAAGAGAAACTGTGAGTGAGAGAGAGAGAAGCTGTGAGTGAGAGAGAGAGAGTGAGAAAGAGAAGCTGTGAGTGACAGAGACAGAGAGAAGCTGTTAGTGAGAGAGAGAGAAAGAGAAGCTGTGAGTGAGAGTGAGAGAGAAAGAAAGAGAAGCTGTGAGTGAGAGAGAGAGTGAAAAAGAGAATGTGTGTGACAGAGACCGAAAGAGAAGCTGTGAGTGAGTGAGAAAGAGAGAGAGAGCTGTGAGTGACAGAGAGAGAGAAAGAAAAGCTGTGAGTGAGAGAGAGAGAAAGAGAAGCTGTGAGTCAGAGAGAGAGAGAAGCTGTGAGTCAGAGAGAAAGAAAGAGAATCTCTGAGTGAGAGAGAGAGTGAGAGAGAAAGAGAAGCTGTGAGTGAGTGTGAGAGAGAAAGAGAAGCTGTGAGTGAGTGAGAGAGAAAGAGAAGCTGTGAGTGAGTGAGAGAGAGAGAAGCTGTGTGAGAGAGAAAGAGATGCTGTGAGTGAGAGAGAGAAAGAAAGAGAAGCTGTGAGTGAGAGAGTGAAGCTGTGAGTGAGTGAGAGAGAAGCTGTGAGTGAGAGAGAGAGAAAGAAAAGCTGTGACTGAGTGAGACAGAGAGAGAAGTTGTGAGTGAGAGAGACCGAGAGAAAGAAAAGCTGCGAGTGAGAGAGTAAGAAAGAGAAGGTGTGTGTGTGAGAGAGAAAGATAGAGAAGCTGTGAGTGAGAGAGAGAGAGAAAGAGAAGCTGTGAGTGAGAGAGAGAGAGAAAAAAGCTGTGAGTGAGAGAGAGAGAAAGAAAGAGAAGTTGTGAGTGAGAGAGAGAGAAAGAGAAGCTGTGAGTGAGAGAGAGAAAGAGAAGCTGTGAGTGAGAGAGAGTGAAAGAGAAGCTGTGAGTGACAGAGAGAGAAGCTGTGAGTGAGAGACAGAGAGAGAAAGAGAAGCTGTGAGTGAGTGAGAGAGCAAGAGAAGCTGTGAGTGAGTGAGAGAGAGAGAAGCTGTGTGTGAGAGAGAGAAAGAGAAGCTGTGAGTGAGGGAGAGAAAGAGAAGCTGTGTGTGAGAGAGAGAGAAAGAGAAGCTGTGAGTGAGAGAGGGAAGCTGTGAGTGAGAGAGAGAAGCTGTGAGTGAGAGAGAGAAAAGCTGTGAGTGAGAGAGAGAGAGAAAGAAAAGATGTGACTGAGCGAGACAGAGAGAGTTGCGAGTGAGAGAGACCGAGAGAAAGAGAAGCTGCAAGTGAGAGAGAGAAAGAGAAGCTGTGTGTGTGTGTCTGTGTGTGTGAGAGAGAAGCTGAGTGAGAGAGTGAGAGAAAGGGAAGCTGTGAGTGAGAGAGAGAGAAAGAGAAGCTTTGAGTGCAAGTGAGAGAGAAAGAAAGAGAAGGTGGGTGTGAGACAGAGAGAAATAGAGAAGCTGTGAGTGAGATAGAGAAAGAGAGAGAGAAGATGTCAATGAGAGAGAGAGAGAAAGAGAAGCTGTGAGTGAGAGAGAGAATGAGAAGCTGTGTGTGTGTGTCTGTGTGTGAGAGAGAGAAGCTGAGTGAGAGAGTGAGAGAAAGGGAAGCTGTGAGTGAGAGAGAGAGAAAGAGAAGCTTTGAGGGAGAGAGTGAGAGAGAGTAGCTGTGCGTGAGAGAGAGAGAAAGAGAAGCTGTATGAGAGAGAGAGAGAATGAAAGAAAGAGAAGCTGTGTGTGTGAGAGAAAGACAAGCTGTAAGTGTGTGTGAGAGAGAAAGAGAAGCTGTGAGTGTGTGTGAGAGAGAAAGAGAAGGTGTGAGTGAGAGAAAAAGAGAGAGAAAGAGAAGATGTGAGTGAGAGAGGGAGAAAGAGAAGGTGTGAGTGAGTGAGAGAGAGAAAAAGAGAAGCTGTGAGTGTGAGAGAGAGAGAGAAAGAGAAGCTGTGAGTGAGAGAGAGAGAGAAAGAGAACTTGTGAGTGTGAGAGAGAGAGAAGCTGTGAGTGAAAGAGAGAGAAAGAGAAGCTGTGAGTGAGAAAAGAGAGAGAAAGAGAAGCTGTGAGTGAGAAAAGAGAGAGAAAGAGAAGCTGTGAGTGAGAGAGAGAGAGAGAGAGAGAAAGAGAACCTGTGAGTGAGAGGGAGAGAGAGATATAGAAGATGTGAGTGAGAGAGAGAGAGAGAAGCTGTGAGTGAGAGAGAGAGAGGGAAAGAGAAGCTGTGAGTGAGAGAGAGAGGAAGAGAAGCTGTGAGTGAGAGAGAGATAAAGAGAAGCTTTGAGTGAGAGAGTGAGAGAAAGAGTAGCTGTGTGAGAGAGAGAGAGAGAAAGAGAAGCTGTATGGGAGAGAGAGAGAAAGAGAACCTGTGAGTGAGAGAGAGAGTAATTGAAGATGTGAGTGAGAGAGAGAGAGAAAGAGATGCTCTGAGTGAGTGAGAGAGAAAGAAAGAGAAGCTGTGAGTGAGAGAGAGAGAAAGAGAAGCTGCAAGAAAGAGAGAGAGAGAAAGAGAAGCTGTAAGTGTGTGAGAGAGTGAGAAAGAAAAGCTGTGAGTGTGAGAGAAAGAGAAGCTGTGAGTGTGAGAGAGATTGAGAGAGAGAGAAGCTGTGATTGAGAGAGAGAGAAAGAGAAGCTGTGAGAGAGAGAAAGAAATAGAAGCAGTGAGTGAGTTAGAGAGAGAGAATGAGAAGCTGTGAGGGAGAGAGAGAGGAGAGAGAGAATCTGTGAGGGAGAGAGAGAGAGAAAAAAAGAAGCTGTGAGTGAGAGAGAGAGAGAAAGAGCTGTGAGTGAGTGAGAGAGAGAGAGAGAAGCTGTGAGTGAGAGAGAGAGAGAAAGAGTTGTGAGTGAGAGAGAGAGAGAATCTGTGAGAAATAGAGAGAGAGAAAGTGAAGATGTGAGTGCGAGTGAGAGAGAATGAGAAGCTGTGAGTGAGAGAGAGAAGCTGTGAGTGAGAAAGAGAGAAATATGAGCTATGAATGAGAGAGAGAGAAAGAGAAGCTGTGAGAGAGAGAGAAGCTTTGAGAGAGAGAGAAATATGAGCTGTGAGTCAGAGAGAGAAAGAGAAGCTGTGTGTGAGAGAGAAGCTGTGAGTGAGAAAGAGAGAAAAAATAGAAGCTGCGAGTGAGAGAGAGAGAGAGTAGCTGTGACTGAGAGAGAGAGAAAGAAAGAGAAGCTGTGAGTGAGAGAGAGAGAAAGAAAGTAATAGAAGCTGTGAGTGAGAGAGAGAGAGAAAGAGAAGGTGTGAGTGACAGAGAGAGAGAAAGAGATGCTGTGAGTGTGAGAGAGAGTGAGAGAGAAAGAGAAGCTGTGAGCGAGTGAGAGAGAGAAAGAGAGGTGTGAGTGAGAGAGAGAGAAAGAGAAACTGTGAGTGAGAGAGAGAGAAGCTGTGAGTGAGAGAGAGAGTGAGAAAGAGAAGCTGTGAGTGACAGAGACAGAGAGAAGCTGTGAGTGAGAGAGAGAGAAAGAGAAAGAGAAGCTGTGAGTGAGAGTGAGAGAGAAAGAAAGAGAAGCTGTGAGTGAGAGAGAGAGTGAAAAAGAGAATGTGTGTGACTGAGAGACCGAAAGAGAAGCTGTGAGTGAGTGAGAAAGAGAGAGAGAGCTGTGAGTGACAGAGAGAGAGAAAGAAAAGCTGTGAGTGAGAGAGAGAGAAAGAGAAGCTGTGAGTCAGAGAGAGAGAGAAGCTGTGAGTCAGAGAGAAAGAAAGAGAATCTCTGAGTGAGAGAGAGAGTGAGAGAGAAAGAGAAGCTGTGAGTGAGTGTGAGAGAAAGAGAAGCTGTGAGTGAGAGAGAGAGAAAGAGAAGCTGTGAGTGAGAGAGTGAAGCTGTGAGTGAGTGAGAGAGAAGCTGTGAGTGAGAGAGAGAGAAAGAAAAGCTGTGACTGAGTGAGACAGAGAGAGAAGTTGTGAGTGAGAGAGACCGAGAGAAAGAAAAGCTGCGAGTGAGAGAGTAAGAAAGAGAAGGTGTGTGTGTGAGAGAGAAAGATAGAGAAGCTGTGAGTGAGAGAGAGAGAGAAAGAGAAGCTGTGAGTGAGAGAGAGAGAGAAAAAAAGCTGTGAGTGAGAGAGAGAGAAAGAAAGAGAAGTTGTGAGTGAGAGAGAGAGAGAAAGAAGCTGTGAGTGAGAGAGAGAGAAAGAGAAGCTGTGAGTGAGAGAGAGTGAAAGAGAAGCTGTGAGTGACAGAGAGAGAAGCTGTGAGTGAAGGACAGAGAGAGAAAGAGAAGCTGTGAGTGAGAGAGAGAGAATGAATGAAGATGTGAGTGAGAAAGAGAAAGAGAAGCTGTGAGTGACAGAGAGAGAGAGAAAGTGAAGCTGTGAGTGAGAGAGAGAGAGAAGCTGTGAGTGACTGAGAGAGAGAAGGAGAAGCTGTTTGTGTGTGAGAGAGAAAGTGAAGCTGTGTGTGTGTGAGAGAGAGAAAAGCTGTGAGTGACTGAGAGAGACAGAGAAGCTGTGAGTGAGAGAGAGAGAGAGAAAGAGAAGCTGTGTGAGAAAGAGAAGCTGTGTGTGTGAGAGAGAAAGAAAAGTTATGAGTGAGAGAGAGGGAGAACGAGAAACTGTTAGTGAGAGAGGGAGAGAAAGAAAGAGAAGCTGTGAGTGAGAGAGAGAGAAAGAGAAGCTGTGAGTGAGAGAGAGAGAAAAAGAAAAACTGTGAGTGAGAGAGAGAGAGAGAAAGAGTTCTGAGTGAGAGAGAGAGAGAAGCTGTGAGTGACTGAGAGAGAGAAGGAGAAGCTGTTTGTGTGTGAGAGAGAAAGTGAAGCTGTGAGTGAGAGAGAGAAAGAGAAGCTGTGAGTGAGAGAGAGAGTGAGAAGCTATGAGTGAGAGAGAGAGAAAGAGAAGTTGTGAGTGAGAGAGAGAGAAAGAGAACCTGTGAGTGTGAGAGAAAGTGAGAGAAAGAGAAGCTGTGAGTGTGAGAGAGTGAGAGAAAGAGATGCTGTGAGTGTGTGTGTGAGAGAAAGAGAAGCTGTGTGAGAGAGAGAGTGAGAAGCTATGAGTGAGAGAGAGAGAAAGAGAAGTTGTGAGTGAGAGAGAGAGAAAAAGAGCTGTGAGTGAGAGAGAGAAAGAGAAGCTGTGAGTGAGAGAAAGAGAGAAGCTGTGAGTGAGAGAAAGAGAGAAGCTGTGAGTGAGTCAGAGAGAGAGAGAATCAGTGAGTGAGAGAGAGATAAGCTGTGAGTGAGACAGAGAGAGAAAGAGAAGCTGTATGTTTGTGAGAGAGTGAAAGCGAAGCTGTGAGTGTGAGAGAAATTGAGAGAAAGAGAAGCTGTGAGTGTGAGACAGAGTGAGAGAAAGAGATGCTGTGAGTGTGTGTGTGAGAGAGAAAGAGAAGCTGTGAGTGAGAGAGAGAGAGAAAGAGAAGCTGTGAGTGAGTGAGTGTGAAGCTATGTGTGTGAGAGAGAAAGAGAAGTGTGAGTGAGAGAGAGAGAAAGAGAAGCTGTGAGTGAGAGAGAGAGAGAATGGGAAACTTTGAGTGAGAGAGAGACAGAGAAGCTGTGAGTGAGAGAGAGAGAAAAAGAGCAGCTGTGAGTGAGTGAGAGAGAGAGAAAGAGAATCTGTGAGTAGAGAGAGAGAGAGAGAAGCTGTGAGTGAGAGAGACAGAGAAGAAGCTGTGAGTGAGATAGGGAGAGAGAAAAAGAATCTATGAGTGAGAGAGAGAGAAAAAAGAAGCTGTGAGTGTGAGAGAGAGTGAGAGAAAGAGATGCTGTGAGTGTGTGTGTGAGAGAAAGAGAAGCTGAGAGTGTGAGAGAAATTGAGAGAAAGAGAAAGAGAAGCTGTGAGTGTGAGAGAGAGTGAGAGAAAGAGATGCTGTGAGTGTGTGTGAGAGAGAAAGAGAAGCTGTGAGTGAGGGAGAGAATGAGAAGCTATGAGTGAGAGAGTGAGAAAGAGAAGTTGTGAGTGAGGGAGAGAGAGAGAAAGGGAAGCTGTGAGTGAGAGAGAGAATGAGAAGCTATGAGTGAGAGAGTGAGAAAGAGAAGTTGTGAGTGAGAGAGAGAGAAAGAGAAGCTGTGAGTGAGAGAGAGAGAAGCAGTGAGAGAGAGAAAGAGAAGCTGTGAGTGAGAGAAAGAGAGAAGCTGTGAGTGAGTGAGAGAGAGAGAGGGAATCAGTGAGTGAGAGAGAGAAGCTTTAAGTGAGAGAGAGAGAGAGAGAATGTGAAGCTGTGAGTGAGAGAGAGAGAAGCTGTGAGTGAGACAGAGAGAGAAAGAGAAGCTCTATGTTTGTGAGAGAGTGAAAGAGAAGCTGTGAGTGTGAGAGAAAGTGAGAGAAAGAGAAGCTGTGAGTGTGAGTCAGAGTGAGAGAAAGAGAAGCTGTGAGTGTGTGTGTGTGAGAGAAAGAGAAGCTGTGAGTGAGAGAGAGAAAAAGAAGCTGTGAGTGAGTTTGTGAGTGAGTGAGAGAAAGAGAAGCTGTGAGTGAGAGAGCGAGTGTGAAGCTATGAGTGAGAGAGAGAGAGAAAGAGAAGTGTGAGTGAGAGAGAGAGAAAGAGAAGCTGTGAGTGAGAGAGAGAGAGAGAATGGGAAGCTTTGAGTGAGAGAGAGACAGAGAAGCAGTGAGTGAGAGAGAGAAAAAGAGCAGCTGTGAGTGTGTGAGAGAGAAGCTGTGAGTGAGTGAGAGAGAGAGAGAGAGAATCTGTGAGTAGAGAGAGAGAGAGAGAAAGAGAAGCTGTGAGTGAGAGAGAGAGAGAAGAAGCTGTGAGTGAGATAGGGAGAGAGAAAAAGAATCTATGAGTGAGAGAGAGAGAAAAAAGAAGCTGTGAGTGCGAGAGAGAGTGAGAGAAAGAGATGCTGTGAGTGTGTGTGAGAGAGAAAGAGAAGCTGTGAGGGTTTATGTGAGAGAAAGAGAAGCTGTGAGTGAGAGAGTGAGAGACAGAGAAGCTGTGAGTGAGAGAGAGAGAAAAAGAGCAGCTGTGAATGAGAGAGAGAGAAGCTGAGTGAGAGAGAGAGAAAGAGAATCTGTGAGTAGAGAGAGAGAGAAAGAGAAGCTGTGAGTGAGAGTGAGAGAGAAGAAGCTGTGAGTGAGATAGGGAGAGAGAAAGAGAATCTGTGAGAGAGAGAGAAAAAAAAAGAAGCTGTGAGTGTGAGAGAGAGTGAGAGAAAGAGATGCTGTGAGTGTGTGTGAGAGTGAAAGAGAACCTGTGAGTGTTTGTGAGAGAGAAAGAGAAGCTGTGAGTGAGAGAGAGTGAGAGAAAGGGAAGCTGTGAGTGAGAGAGAGAGTGAGAAGCTATGAGTGAGAGAGAGAGAGAGAAAGAGAAGCTGTGAGTGAGAGAGAGAGAGAGAAAGAGAAGCTGTGAGTGAGAGAGAGAGTGAGAAGCTGTGAGTGAGAGAGAGAGAGAGAAAGTGAAGCTGTGAGTGAGAGAGAGAGAGAAAAAGAGAAGCTTTGAGTGAGAGAGAGAGAGAAAAAGAGAAGCTGTAAGTGTGACAGAAAGTGAGAGAAAGAGAAGCTGTGAGTGTGAGACAGAGTGAGAGAAAGAGATGCTGTGAGTGTGAGAGAGAGAGAAAGAGATGCTGTGAGTGTGTGTGTGAGAGAGAGAGAGAAGCTGTGAGAGTGAGAGAAAGTGAGAGAAAGACAAGCTGGGAGTGTGTGTGAGAGAGAAAGAGAAGCTATGAATGAGAGAGAGAGAGAGAAAGGGAAGCTGTGAGTGAGAGAGAGTGAGAAGCTATGAGTGAGAGAGAGAGAGAAAGAGAAGCTGTGAGTGTGAGAGAAAGTGAGAGAAAGAGAAGCTGTGAGTGTGAGAGAGAGTGAGAGAAAGATGCTGTGAGTGTGTGTGTGAGAGAAAGAGAAGCTATGAATGAGAGAGAGAGAGAGAAAGGGAAGCTGTGAGTGAGTGAGAGAGACAGACAAGCTGTGAGTGAGAGAGAGAGAAAGAGCAGCTGTGAGTGAGAGAGAGAGAGAAGCTGTGAGTGAGAGAGAGAGAGAAAAAGAGAAGCTGTGAGTGAGTGAGAGAGAGAGAAAGAGATGCTGTGAGTGTGAGAGAAAGTGAGAGAAAGAGAAGCTGTGAGTGTGAGAGAGAGTGAGAGAAAGATGCTGTGAGTGTGTGTGAGAGAGAAAGAGAAGCTGTGAGTGAGAGAGAGAGAGAAAGAGAAGCTGTGAGTGAGAGAGAGAGAGAAAGGGAAGCTGTGAGTGAGAGAGAGTGAGAAGATATGAGTGAGAGAGTGAGAAAGAGAAGTTGTGAGTGAGAGAGAGAAAGAGAAGCTGTGAGTGAGAGAGAGAGAGAAGCAGTGAGAGAGAGAAAGAGAAGCTGTGAGTGAGAGAAAGAGAGAAACTGTGAGTGAGTGAGAGAGAGAGAATCAGTGAGTGAGAGAGAGAGAAGCTTTGTGAGAGAGAGAGAGAATGTGAAGCTGTGAGTGAGAGAGAGAGAAGCTGTGAGTGAGACAGAGAGAAAGAGAAGCAGTATGTGTGTGAGAGAGTGAAAGAGAAGCTGTGAGTGTGAGAGATAGTGAGAGAAAGAGAAGCTGTGAGTGTGAGTCAGAGTGAGAGAAAGAGAAGCTGTGTGTGTGTGTGAGAGAGAAAGAGAAGCTGTGAGTGAGAGAGAGAGAGAAAGAGAAGCTGTGAGTGAGTGAGTGAGTGAGAGAAAGAGAAGCTGTGAGTGAGAGAGCGAGTGTGAAGCTATGAGTGAGAGAGAGAGAGAAAGAGAAGTGTGAGTGAGAGAGAGAGAAAGAGAAGCTGTGAGTGAGAGAGAGAGAGAGAATGAGAAGCTTTGAGTGAGAGAGAGACAGAGAAGCAGTGAGTGAGAGAGAGAAAAAGAGCAGCTGTGAGTGTGTGAGAGAGAAGCTGTGAGTGAGAGAGAGAGAGAGAATCTGTGAGTAGAGAGAGAGAGAGAAAGAGAAGCTGTGAGTGAGAGAGAGAGAGAAGAAGCTGTGAGTGAGATAGGGAGAGAGAAAAAGAATCTATGAGTTAGAGAGAGAGAAAAAAAGAAGCTGTGGGTGTGAGAGAGAGTGAGAGAAAGTGATGCTCTGAGTGTGTGTGTGAGAGAAAGAGAAGCTGTGAGTGTGTGTGAGAGAAAGAGAAGCTGTGAGTGTGAGAGAGAGAGAAATGGAAGCTATGAGTGAGAGAGAGAGTGAGAAAGAGAAGCTGTGAGTGAGAGAGAGAGAGAGAGAAAGCGAAGCAGTGAGTGAGAGAGAGAGAGAAAGTGAAGCTGTGAGTGAGAGAGAGAGAAAAAGAGAAGCTGTGAGTGAGAGAGAGAGAAAGAGAAGCTGTGAGTGAGAGAGAGAGAGAAAGGGAAGCTGTGAGTGAGAGAGAGACAGAGAAGCTGTAAGGGAGAGAGAGAGAAAAAGAGCAGCTGTGAGTGAGTGAGAGAAAGAGAAGCTGTGAGTGAGAGAGAGAGAAAGATAAGCTGTGAGTGTGAGAGAATGTGAGAGAAAGAGAAGCTGTGAGTGTGAGAGAGAGTGAAAGAAAGATGCTGTGAGTGTGTGTGAGAGAGAATGAGAAGCTGTGAGAGAGAGAGAGAGAGAGAAGCTGTGAGTGAGAGAGAGAGAAAAAGAGAAGCTGTGAGTGAGAGAGAGAGAGAAAGAGAAGCTGTGAGTGTGAGAGAAAGTGAGAGAAAGAGAAGCTGTGAGTGAGAGAGAGAGAGAAAGAGAAGCTGTGAGTGAGAGACAGAGAGAGAAAGAGAAGCTATGAGTGTGAGAGAAAGTGAGAGAAAGAGAAGCTGTGAGTGTGAGACAGAGTGAGAGAAAGAGATGCTGTGAGTGTGTGTGTGAGAGAGAAAGCAAAGCTGTGAGTGAGAGAGAGAGAGAGAAAGAGAAGTTGTGAGTGAGTGAGTGAGTGAGAGAGAAAGAGAAGCTGTGAGTGAGAGAGCGAGTGTGAAGCTATGAGTAAGAGAGAGAGAGAAAGAGAAGTGTGAGTCAGAGAGAGAGAAAGAGAAGCTGTGATTGAGAGAGAGAGAGAGAGAAAGGGAAGCTGTGAGTGAGAGAGAAAGAGACAGAGAAGCTGTGAGTGAGTGAGAGAGAAAAAGAGCAGCTGTGAGTGAGAGAGAGAGAAGCTGAGTGAGAGAGAGAGAGAAAGAGAATCTGTGAGTAGAGAGAGAGAGAGAAAGAGAAGCTGTGAGTGAGAGAGAGAGAAGAAGCTGTGAGTGAGATAGGGAGAGAGAAAGAGAATCTGTGAGTGAGAGAGAGAAAAAGAAGAAGCTGTGAGTGTGAGAAAGAGATGCTGTGAGTGTGTGTGAGAGTGAAAGAGAAGCTGTGAGTGTTTGTGAGAGAGAAAGAGAAGCTGTGAGTGAAAGAGAGTGAGAGAGAAAGCAAAGCAGTGAGTGAGAGACAGAGAGAGAAAGTGAAGCTGTGAGTGAGAGAGAGAAAAAAAGAGAAGCTGTGAGTGAGAGAGAGAGAGAAAGGGAAGCTGTGAGTGAGAGAGAGACTGAGAAGCTATAAGTGAGAGAGAAAGAGAAAGAGAAGCAGTGAGTGAGTGAGAGAGAGAAAGAGAAGCTTTGAGTGAGAGAGAGAGAGAAAGAGATGTGTGTGAGAGAGAGAAAGAAAGAGAAGTTGTGAGTGAGAGAGTGAGAGAGAGAAATAGAAGCTGTGAGTGAGAAAGAGAGAAATTGAAGCTGTGAGTGAGAGAGAAAAAGAAGCTGTGAGTGAGAGAGAGAGAGAAAGAGAAGCTGCGAGTGAGAGAGAAAGAGAAGCTGTGAGTGAGAGAGAGAGAAGCTGTGAGTGAAAGTGAGAAAGAGAAGCTGATAGTGTGAGAGAGAGAGAGAAGCTGTGAGTGAGAGAAAGAGAAAGAGAAGCTGTGAGTAAGAGAGAAAGAGAGAAATAGAATCTATGAGTGAGAGACAGAGAGAGAAGCTGTGAGTGAGTGAGAGAGAGATAAGCTGTGTGAGAGAGAGAGAAAAAAAGAGAAGCTGTGAGTGAGAGAGAGAGAGAAAGAGAAGTTGTAAGTGAGTGAGAGAAAGTGAAGCTGTGAGTGTGTGAGAGAGAAAGAGAAGCTGTTAGTGTGAGAGAGAGTGAGAGAAAGATGCTGTGAGTGTGTGTGAGAGAGAAAGAGAGTGAGAAGCTGTGAGTGAGAGAGAGAGAAAGGGAAGCTGTTAGTGTGAGAGAGAGTGAGAGAAAGATGCTGTGAGTGTGTGTGAGAGAGAAAGAGAAGCTGTGAGTGAGAGAGAGAGAGAGAAAGGGAAGCTGTGAGTGAGAGAGAGTGAGAGAGTGAGAGAGTGAGAAGCTGTGAGTGAGAGAGAGAGAAAGTGAAGCAGTGAGTGAGAGACAGAGAGAGAAAGAGAAGCTGTGAGTGTGAGACAGAGTGAGAGAAAGAGATGCTGTGAGTGTGTGAGAGAAACAAAGAGAAGCTGTGAGTGAGAGAGAAAGAGAAGCTGTGAATGAGGGAGAGAGAAAGAGTAGCTGTGAGTCAGAGAGAGAGAAAGAGAAGCTGTCAGTGTGAGAGAAAGTGAGAGAAAGAGAAGCTGTGAGTGTGAGGGAGAGTGAGAGAAAGAGATGCTGTGAGTGTGTGTGTGAGAGAAAGAGAAGCTGTGAGTGAGGGAGCGAGAGAGAATGGGAAGCTGTGAGTGAGAGAGAGAGTGAGAAGCTATGAATGAGAGAGAGAGAAAGAGAAGTTGTGAGTGAGAGAGAGAGAAGGAGTAGCTGTGAGTGAGAGAGAGAGAGAGAAAGGGAAGCTATGAGTGTGTGTGAGAGAGAAAGAGAAGCTGTGAGTGATAGTGAAAGGGAAGCTTTGAGTGAGAGAGAGAGTGAAAAGCTATGAGTGAGATAGAGAGAGAAAGAGAAGCTGTGAGTGAGAGAGAGAGAAAGAGAATTTGTGAGTGAGAAAGAGAGGGAGAAGCTGTGAGTGAGAGAGAGAGAAGTGAAGCTGTGAGTGAGAGACAGAGGTAAAGAGAAGCTGTGAGTGAGAGAAAGAGACAAAGAGTAGGTGTGAGTGAGAGAGAGAGAGAGAAGCTGAGAGAGAGAGAGAGAGAAAGAGAAGCTGTGAGTGATAGAGAAAAAAAGAGAAGCTTTGAGTGAGAGAGAGAGAGAAAGAGAAGTTGTGAGTGTGAGAGAAAGTGAGAGAAAGAGAAGCTGTGTGTGAGAGAGAGTGAGAGAAAGAGATGCTGTGAGTGTGTGAGAGAGAAAAGAGAAGCTGTGTGTGTGTGAGAGAGAAAGAGAAGCTGTGAGTGAGTGAGAGAGAGAGAGAAGCTGAGAGAGAGAGAGAGAAAGAGAAGCTGTGAGTGATAGAGAAAAAAGAGAAGCTTTGAGTGAGAGAGAGAGAGAAAGAGAAGTTGTGAGTGTGTGAGAGAGAAAAAGAGAAGCTGTGAGTGAGTGAGAGAGAGAAAGAGAATCTGTGAGTAGAGAGAGAGAGAGAAAGAGAAGCTGTGAGTGAGAGAGAGAGAAGAAGCTGTGAGTGAGATAGGGAGAGAGAAAGAGAATCTGTGAGTGAGAGAGAGAAAAAAAGAAGCTGTGAGTGTGAGAGAGAGTGAGAGAAAGAGAAGCTGTGAGTGAGAGAGAGAGAAGCAGTGAGAGAGAGAAAGAGAAGCTGTGAGTGAGAGAAAGAGATAAGCTGTGAGTGAGTGAGAGAGAGAGAGGGAATCAGTGAGTGAGAGAGAGAAGCTTTAAGTGAGAGAGAGAGAGAGAGAATGTGAAGCTGTGAGTGAGAGAGAGAGAAGCTGTGAGTGAGACAGAGAGAGAAAGAGAAGCTCTATGTTTGTGAGAGAGTGAAAGAGAAGCTGTGAGTGTGAGAGAAAGTGAGAGAAAGAGAAGCTGTGAGTGTGAGTCAGAGTGAGAGAAAGAGAAGCTGTGAGTGTGTGTGTGTGAGAGAAAGAGAAGCTGTGAGTGAGAGAGAGAAAAAGAAGCTGTGAGTGAGTTTGTGAGTGAGTGAGAGAAAGAGAAGCTGTGAGTGAGAGAGCGAGTGTGAAGCTATGAGTGAGAGAGAGAGAGAAAGAGAAGTGTGAGTGAGAGAAAGAGAAAGAGAAGCTGTGAGTGAGAGAGAGAGAGAGAATGGGAAGCTTTGAGTGAGAGAGAGACAGAGAAGCAGTGAGTGAGAGAGAGAAAAAGAGCAGCTGTGAGTGTGTGAGAGAGAAGCTGTGAGTGAGTGAGAGAGAGAGAGAGAGAATCTGTGAGTAGAGAGAGAGAGAGAGAAAGAGAAGCTGTGAGTGAGAGAGAGAGAGAAGAAGCTGTGAGTGAGATAGGGAGAGAGAAAAAGAATCTATGAGTGAGAGAGAGAGAAAAAAGAAGCTGTGAGTGCGAGAGAGAGTGAGAGAAAGAGATGCTGTGAGTGTGTGTGAGAGAGAAAGAGAAGCTGTGAGGGTTTATGTGAGAGAAAGAGAAGCTGTGAGTGAGAGAGTGAGAGACAGAGAAGCTGTGAGTGAGAGAGAGAGAAAAAGAGCAGCTGTGAATGAGAGAGAGAGAAGCTGAGTGAGAGAGAGAGAAAGAGAATCTGTGAGTAGAGAGAGAGAGAAAGAGAAGCTGTGAGTGAGAGTGAGAGAGAAGAAGCTGTGAGTGAGATAGGGAAAGAGAAAGAGAATCTGTGAGAGAGAGAGAAAAAAAAGAAGCTGTGAGTGTGAGAGAGAGTGAGAGAAAGAGATGCTGTGAGTGTGTGTGAGAGTGAAAGAGAACCTGTGAGTGTTTGTGAGAGAGAAAGAGAAGCTGTGAGTGAGAGAGAGTGAGAGAAAGGGAAGCTG
The DNA here is from genome assembly GCA_035047345.1 of Bradypodion ventrale. Classification (NCBI taxonomy): domain Eukaryota; kingdom Metazoa; phylum Chordata; class Lepidosauria; order Squamata; family Chamaeleonidae; genus Bradypodion; species Bradypodion ventrale. Next base: position 112,561,982 of record JAWDJE010000005.1, on the reverse strand, counting down.
TGAGTGAGAGAGAGAGTGAGAAGCTATGAGTGAGAGAGAGAGAGAGAAAGAGAAGCTGTGAGTGAGAGAGAGAGAGAGAAAGAGAAGCTGTGAGTGAGAGAGAGAGTGAGAAGCTGTGAGTGAGAGAGAGAGAGAGAAAGTGAAGCTGTGAGTGAGAGAGAGAGAGAAAAAGAGAAGCTTTGAGTGAGAGAGAGAGAGAAAAAGAGAAGCTGTAAGTGTGACAGAAAGTGAGAGAAAGAGAAGCTGTGAGTGTGAGACAGAGTGAGAGAAAGAGATGCTGTGAGTGTGTGAGAGAGAGAAAGAGATGCTGTGAGTGTGTGTGTGTGAGAGAGAGAGAAGCTGTGAGAGTGAGAGAAAGTGAGAGAAAGACAAGCTGGGAGTGTGTGTGAGAGAGAAAGAGAAGCTATGAATGAGAGAGAGAGAGAGAAAGGGAAGCTGTGAGTGAGAGAGAGTGAGAAGCTATGAGTGAGAGAGAGAGAGAAAGAGAAGCTGTGAGTGTGAGAGAAAGTGAGAGAAAGAGAAGCTGTGAGTGTGAGAGAGAGTGAGAGAAAGATGCTGTGAGTGTGTGTGTGAGAGAAAGAGAAGCTATGAATGAGAGAGAGAGAGAGAAAGGGAAGCTGTGAGTGAGTGAGAGAGACAGACAAGCTGTGAGTGAGAGAGAGAGAAAGAGCAGCTGTGAGTGAGAGAGAGAGAGAAGCTGTGAGTGAGAGAGAGAGAGAAAAAGAGAAGCTGTGAGTGAGTGAGAGAGAGAGAAAGAGATGCTGTGAGTGTGAGAGAAAGTGAGAGAAAGAGAAGCTGTGAGTGTGAGAGAGAGTGAGAGAAAGATGCTGTGAGTGTGTGTGAGAGAGAAAGAGAAGCTGTGAGTGAGAGAGAGAGAGAAAGAGAAGCTGTGAGTGAGAGAGAGAGAGAAAGGGAAGCTGTGAGTGAGAGAGAGTGAGAAGCTATGAGTGAGAGAGTGAGAAAGAGAAGTTGTGAGTGAGAGAGAAAAAGAGAAGCTGTGAGTGAGAGAGAGAGAGAAGCAGTGAGAGAGAGAAAGAGAAGCTGTGAGTGAGAGAAAGAGAGAAACTGTGAGTGAGTGAGAGAGAGAGAATCAGTGAGTGAGAGAGAGAGAAGCTTTGTGAGAGAGAGAGAGAATGTGAAGCTGTGAGTGAGAGAGAGAGAAGCTGTGAGTGAGACAGAGAGAAAGAGAAGCAGTATGTGTGTGAGAGAGTGAAAGAGAAGCTGTGAGTGTGAGAGATAGTGAGAGAAAGAGAAGCTGTGAGTGTGAGTCAGAGTGAGAGAAAGAGAAGCTGTGTGTGTGTGTGTGAGAGAGAAAGAGAAGCTGTGAGTGAGAGAGAGAGAGAAAGAGAAGCTGTGAGTGAGTGAGTGAGTGAGAGAAAGAGAAGCTGTGAGTGAGAGAGCGAGTGTGAAGCTATGAGTGAGAGAGAGAGAGAAAGAGAAGTGTGAGTGAGAGAGAGAGAAAGAGAAGCTGTGAGTGAGAGAGAGAGAGAGAATGAGAAGCTTTGAGTGAGAGAGAGACAGAGAAGCAGTGAGTGAGAGAGAGAAAAAGAGCAGCTGTGAGTGTGTGAGAGAGAAGCTGTGAGTGAGAGAGAGAGAGAGAATCTGTGAGTAGAGAGAGAGAGAGAAAGAGAAGCTGTGAGTGAGAGAGAGAGAGAAGAAGCTGTGAGTGAGATAGGGAGAGAGAAAAAGAATCTATGAGTTAGAGAGAGAGAAAAAAAGAAGCTGTGGGTGTGAGAGAGAGTGAGAGAAAGTGATGCTCTGAGTGTGTGTGAGAGAGAAAGAGAAGCTGTGAGTGTGAGTGAGAGAAAGAGAAGCTGTGAGTGAGAGAGAGAGAGAAATGGAAGCTATGAGTGAGAGAGAGAGTGAGAAAGAGAAGCTGTGAGTGAGAGAGAGAGAGAGAGAAAGCGAAGCAGTGAGTGTGAGACAGAGTGAGAGAAAGAAATGCTGTGAGTGTGTGTGAGAGAGAGAAAGAGAAGCTGTGAGTGAGAGAGAGAGAGAGAAAGAGATGCTGTGAGTGAGAGAGTGAGTGTGAAGCTATGAGTGAGAGAGAGAGAGAAAGAGTAGTGTTAGTGAGAGAGAGAGAGAAGCTGTGAGTGAGAGAGAGAGAGAAAGGGAAGCTGTGAGTGAGAGAGAGAGAGACAGAGAAGCTGTGAGTGAGAGAGAGATAAAAAGAGCAGCTGTGAGAGAGAGAGAGAGAAGCTGTGAGTGAGAGAGAGAGAGAAAGAGAATCGGTGAGTAGAGAGAGAGAAAAAGAGAAGTTGTAAGTGAGAGTGAGAGAAAGAGAAGCTGTGAGTGTGAGAGAGAGAAGCAGTGAGAGAGAAAGAGAAGCTGTGAGTGAGAGTAAGAGAGAAGCCAAGAGTGTTTGTGAGAGAGAAAGAGAAGCTGTGAGTGAGAGAGAGAGAGAAAGGGAAGCTGTGAGTGAGAGAGAGTGGAAAGCTATGAGTGAGAGAGAGAGAGAAGCTGTGAGTGAGAGAGAGAGAAAGAGAAGCTGTGAGTGAGAGAGAGAGTGAGAAGCTGTGAGTGAGTGAGAGAGAGAAAGCGAAGCAGTGAGTGAGAGACAGAGAGAAAGTGAAGCTGTGAGTGAGAGAGAGAAAAAAAGAGATGCTGTGTGTGTGTGTGTGAGAAAGAGAAGCTGTGAGTGAGGGAGAGAGAGAAAGGGAAGCTGTGAGTGAGAGAGAGAGTGAGAAGCTATGAGTATGAGAAAGAGAAAGAGAAGTTGTGAGTGAGAGAGAGAGTGGGAGAGAAGCTGTGAGTGAGAGAGAGAGAAAGAGAAGCTTTGAGTGAGAGAGTGAGAGAAAGAGTAGCTGTGAGTGAGAGAGAGAGAGAGAAAGTGAAGCTGTATGAGAGAGAGAGAACGAAAGAAAGTGCTGTGTGTGTGAGAGAGAGAAAGAGAAGCTGTGAGTGTGTGTGAGAGAGAAAGAGAAGCTGTGAGTGTGAGAGAGAGAAAGAGAAAGAGAAGCTGTGAGTGAGAGAAAGAGAGAGAGAAAGGGAAGCTGTGAGTGTGAGATAGAGAGAGAGAAAGAGAAGCTGTGAGTGTGTGTGTGAGAGAGAAAGAGAAGCAGTGATTGAAAGAAAGAGAGAGAGAAAGAGAAGCTGTGAGTGTGTGAGGGAGAGAGAGATAAAGAGAAGCTGTGATTGAGAGAGAGAGAAAGAGAAGCTGTGAGTGAGAGGGAGAGAGAAAGAGAAGCTGTGAGTGACAGAGAGAGAAAGAGAAGATGTGAGTGAGAGAAAGAGAGAGAGAGAGAAGCTGTGAGTGTGTGAGGATAGAGAGAGAGAAGCTGTGTGTGAGAGAGAGAAAGAGAAGCTGTGAGTTTGAGAGAGAGAGAGAAAGAGAAGCTGTGAGTGAGAGAGAGAGGGAAAGAGATGATGTGAGTGAGAGACAGAGAGAGAAAGAGAAGCTGTGAGAGAGAGAGAGAGAGATAGAGAACCTATGAGTGTGTGTGAGAGAGAAATTGAAGCTGTGAGTGAGAGAGAGAGAAAGAGAAGCTCTGAGTGAGTGAGAGAGAAAGAAAGAGAAGCTGTGAGTGAGAGAGAGAGAGAAAGAAAGAGACGCTGTGAGTGAGAGAGAGAGCAGCTGTTAGTGAGAGAGAGAGAGAAAGAGAAGCTGTGAGTGAGAGAGAGAGAGAGAAAGAGAAGCTGTGAGTGAGAGAGAGAGAGAGAAAGAGAAGGTGTGAGTGAGTGAGAGAGAAAGAAAAGCTGTGAGTGAGAGAGAGAGAGAAGCTGTGAGTGAAAGAGAGAGAAAGAGAAGCTGTGAGTGAGAAAGAGAGAAAGAGAGAGAAGCTGTGAGTGAGAGAGAGAGAGAAAGAGAAGCTGTGAGTGACAGAGAGAGAAAGAGAAGATGTGAGTGAGAGAAAGAGAGAGAGAGAGAAGCTGTGAGTGTGTGAGGATAGAGAGAGAGAAGCTGTGTGTGAGAGAGAGAAAGAGAAGCTGTGAGTGAGAGAAAGAGAGAGAGAAAGTGAAGCTGTGAGTGAGAGAGAGAGAGAAGCTGTGAGTGAGAGTGAGAGAGAGAGAGAAAGAGAAGCTGTGAGTGAGAGAGAGAGTGGGAGAGAAGCTGTGAGTGAGAGAGAGAGAAAGAGAAGCTTTGAGTGAGAGAGTGAGAGAAAGAGTAGCTGTGAGTGAGAGAGAGAGTGAGAGAGAAGCTGTGAGTGTGTGAGGAGAGAGAGAGAGAGTGAAAGAGAAGCTGTGAGTGAGAGAGAGAGAGAGAAGCTGTGAGAGAGAGAAGCTGTGAGTGAGAGAGAGAGAAGCTGTGAGTGAGAGAGAGAGAAAGAGAAGGTGTGAGTGAGAGAGAGAGAGAGAGAAAGAGATGCTGTGAGTGAGAGAGAAAGAGAAGCTGTGAGTGAGAGAGAGAGAGAGAAAGAGAAGCTGTGAGTGAGAGAGAGAGAAAGACTGTGTGAGAAAGAGAGAGTGAAAGAGAAGCTGTGAGTGAGAGAGAGAGAGAAGCTGTGAGTGAGAGAGAGAAGCTGTGAGTGAGAGAGAGAGAAAGAGAAGCTGTGAGTGAGAGAGAAAGAGAAGCTGTGAGTGAGAGAGAGAAAGAGAGTCTGAGAAAGAGAGAGTGAAAGAGAAGGTGTGAGTGAGAGAGAGAGAAAGAGAGGCTGTGAGTGAGAGAGAGAAAGTGAGAGAAAGATAAGCTGTGAGTGTGAGAGAGAGTGAGAGAAAGAGATGCTGTGAGTGTGTGTGAGAGAGAAAGATAAGCTGTGAGTGAGAGAGTGAGAGAAGCTGTGAGTGAGAGAGAGAAAGAGAAGCTGTGTGAGAGAGAGAGACAGAAAGAGAAGCTGTGAGTGAGAGAGAGAGAGAGGGAAAGCAATGTGAGAGAGAAAGAGAAGCTGTGAGTGAGAGAGAGAGAGAAAGAGAAGCTATGAGTGAGAGAGAGAGAGGGAAAGCAATGCTCTGAGTGAGAGAGAAGGAGAAAGAGAAGCTATGAGAGAGAAAGAAGCTTTGAGTGAGAGAGAGAAGCTTTGAGTGAGAGAGAGGAAGAGAAGCTGAGAGGGAGAGATAGAATGAGAAGCTGTGAGTTAGAGAGTGAGAGAGAAGCTGTGAGTGAGAGAGAGAAAGGGAAGCTGTGAGTGAGAGAGAGAGAGAGAAGCTGTGAGTGAGAGAGAGAAAAAAGAAGCTCTGAGTGAGAGAAGCTGTGTGTGTGAGAGAGAGAAAGAAGCTATGATTGTGTGTGAGAGAGAAAGAGAATCTGTGAGTGAGAGAGAGAGAGAGAAGCTAAGAGTGAAAGAGAAAGAGAGAGAGAAGATGTCAATGAGAGAGAGAGAGAAAGAGAAGCTGTGTGTGTGTGTGAGAGAGAGAAGCTATGTGTGTGAGAGAGAGAGAGAAGCTGTGAGTGAGAGAGAGAAAAAGAGAAAAAGAGAAGCTGTGAGTGAGAGAGAGAGAGAAGCTTTTGCGTGTGAGAGAAAGTGAGAGAAAGAGAAGCTGTGAGTGTGAGAGAGAGTGAGAGAAAGAGATGCTGTGAGTGTGTGTGAGAGAGAAAGGTAAGCTGTGAGTGAGAGAGAGAGAGAGAACCTGTGAGTGAGAGAGAGAGAAAGAGAAGCTGTGTGTGTGTGAGAGAGAAGGAGAAGCTGTGAGTGAGAGAGAGTGAGTGAGAGAGAGAGAGAGAGAAGCTGTGAGTGCGAGAGAGAGGGAGAGAAGCTGTGACTGAGAGAGAGAGAGAAAGAGAAGCTGTGATTGAGAGTGAGAGACAGAGAGAAAGAGAAGGTGTGAGTGAGAGAGAGAGAGAAAAAGCTGTGAGTGAGAGAGAGAGAAAGAGAAGTTGTGAGTGAGAGAGAGAGAAAGAGAAGCTGTGAGTGAGAGAGAGAGTGAGAGAAAGAGAGAGAAGCTGTGAGTGAGAGAGAGAGGGGGGAGAAGCTGTGAGTGAGAGAGAGAGAGGGAGAGAAGCTGTGAGTGAGAGAGAGAGACAGAGTGAAAGAGAAGCTGTGAGTGAGAGAGTGAGTGAGAGAGAGAGAGAAGCTGTGAGTGAGAGAGAGAGAGGGAGGGAGGGAGGGAGGGAGAGAAGCTGTGAATGAGAGAGAAAGAGAAGCTGTGAGTGAGAGAGAGATAAAGAGAAGCTGTGAGTGAGAGAGAGAGAGAAAGAGAAGCTGTGCATGTGAGAGAAAGTGAGAGAAAGAGAAGCTGTGAGTGTGAGAGAGAGTGAATGAAAGAGATGCTGTGAGTGTGTGTGAGAGAGAAAGATAAGCTGTGAGTGAGAGATAGAGAGAGAAGCTGTGAGTGAGAGAGAGAGAAAGAGAAGCTGTGAGTGAGAGAGAGAGAAAGAGAAGCTGTGTGTGAGCGAGAGAATGAGAAGCTGTGAGTTAGAGAGAGAGAGAAAGAGAAGCTGTGAGTGAGAGAGAGAGAGAGAAGCTGTGAGTGAGAGAGAGAGCGAGAGAAAGAAGCTATGATTGTGTGTGAGAGAGAAAGAGAAGCTGTGAGTGAGAGAGAAAGAGAGAGAAGATGTCAATCAGAGAGAGAAAGAGAAGCTGTGAGTGAGAGAGAGAGAGAAGCTGTGAGTGAGAGAGAGAGAAAGAGAAGCTGTGTGTGTGTGTGAGAGAGAGAGAAGCTGTGAGTGAGAGTGAGAGACAGAGAGACAGAGAAGCTGTGAGTGAGAGAGAGAAAGAGAAGCTGTGATTGAGAGTGAGAGAGAGAAAGAGAAGCTGTGAGTGAGAGAGAGAGATAGAGAAGATTTGTGTGTTAGAGAGACAGAGAAGTTGTGAGAAAGAGAGAAGCTGTGAGTGAGAGAGAAAGAGAAGCTATGAGTGAGAGAGAGAGTGAGAGGGAAAGCAATGCTCTGAGTGAGAGAGAGGGAGAAAGAGAAGGTGTGAGTGAGAGAGAGAGAGAAAGAGAAGCTGTGATTGAGAGTGAGAGGTAGAGAGAAAGAGAAGCTGTGAGTGAGAGAGAGATATAGATTTGTGTGTGTGTGAGAGAGAAGCTGTGAGAAAGAGAGATGCTGTGAGTGAGAGAGAGAGAAAGAGAAGCTATGAGCGAGAGAGAGAGAGAGCGAAAGGAATGCTCTGAGAGAGGGAGAAAGAGAAGCTGTGTGAGAGAAAGAGAAGCTGTGAGTGAGAGAGAGAGAGAGAGAGAAGCTGTGAGTCAGAGAGAAACAGCTGTGAGTGAGAGAGAGAGAGAAAGAGAAGCTGTTAGTGAGAGAGAGAAAAAGAGAAGCTGTGTGAGAGAGAGAGAGAGAAAGAGAAGGTGTGAGTGAGAGAGAGAGAAAGAGAAGTTGTGAGTGAGAGAGAGAGAAACAGAAGCTGTGAGTGAGAGAGAGAGAAGCTGTGAGTGAGTGAGAGAAAGAGAAGCTGTGAGAGAGAGAGAGAGAAAGAGAAACTGTGAGTTAGAGAGAAATAGAAGCTGTGAGTGAGAGAGAAAGAAAGAGAAGCTGTGAGTGAGAGAGAGAAAGAGAAGCTGTGAGTATGAGAGAGAGAAATAGAGAAGCAGTGAGTGAGAGAGAGAGAATTAGAAGCTGTGAGTGTGAGAGAGAGAAGCTGTGAGTGAGAGAGAGAGAGAGAGAGAGAAAGAGAAGCTGTGTGTGTGTGAGAGAGAAAGAGAGTCTGAGAAAGAGAGAGTGAAAGAGAAGATGTGAGTGAGAGAGAGAGAGAGAGAAGCTGTGAGTGAGAGAGAGAGAAAGAGAAGGTGTGAGTGAGAGAGAGGGAGAAAGAGAAGTTGTGAGTGACAGAGAGAAAGAGAAGCTGTGAGTGAGAGAGAGAGAGAGAGAAAGAGAAGCTGTGAGTGAGAGAGAAGCTGTGAGTGAGAGAAAGAGAGAGAAGCTGTGAGAGAGAGAGAAGCTGTGAGTGAGAGAGAGAAGCTGTGAGTGAGAGAGAGAAAGAGAAGGTGTGAGTGAGAGAGAGAGAGAGAGAAAGAGAAGCTGTGAGTGAGAGAGAGAAAGAGAAGCTGTGAGTGAGAGAGAGAGAGAGAAAGAGAAGCTGTGAGTGAGAGAGTGAGAAAGACTGTGTGAGAAAGAGAGAGTGAAAGAGAAGCTGTGAGTGAGAGAGAGAGAGAGAAGCTGTGAGTGAGAGAGAGAAGCTGTGAGTGAGAGAGAGAGAGAAAGAGAAGCTGTGAGTGAGAGAGAAAGAGAAGCTGTGAGTGAGAGAGAGAGAAAGAGAGTCTGAGAAAGAGAGAGTGAAAGAGAAGATGTGAGTGAGAGAGAGAGAGAGAAGCTGTGAGTGAGAGAGAGAGCTGTGAGTGAGAGAGAGAAAGAGAAGCTGTGAGTGAGAGAGAGAAAGAGAAGGTGTGAGTGAGAGAGAGAGAAAGAGAGGCTGTGAGTGAGAGAGAGAATGTGAGAGAAAGATAAGCTGTGAGTGTGAGAGAGAGTGAGAGAAAGAGATGCTGTGAGTGTGTGTGAGAGAGAAAGATAAGCTGTGAGTGAAAGAGAGAGAGAAGCTGTGAGTGAGAGAGAGAGAAAGAGAAGCTGTGAGTGAGAGAGAGAAAGAGAAGCTGTGTGAGAGAGAGAGACAGAAAGAGAAGCTGTGAGTGAGAGAGAGAGAGGGAAAGCAATGTGAGAGAGAGAGAGAAGGTGTGAGTGAGAGAGAGAAAGAGATGTGAGTGAGAGAGAGAGAGAATGAGAAGCTGTGAGTCACAGAGAGAGAGAGAGAAGCTGTGAGTGAGTGATAGAGAGAAAGGGAAGCTTTGAGTGAGAGAGAGAGAAGCTGTGAGTGAGAGAGAGAGAGAAGCTGTGAGTGAGAGAGAGAGAGAAAGAAGCTGTGATTGTGTGTGAGAGAGAAAGAGAATCTGTGAGTGAGAGAGAGAGAAAGAGAAGCTGTGAGTGAGAGAGAGAGAAAGAGAAGCTGTGAGAGAGAGAGATCGAGAAGCTTTGTGTATGTGTGTGTGAGAGAGAAGCTGTGAGTGAGGGAGAGAAACTGAAGCTGTGAGTGAGAGAGAGAGAGAGAGAAAGAGAACCTGTGAGTGAGAGAGAGTAAAAGAGAAGCTGTGAGTGAGAGAGAAAAAGAGAAGCTGTGCATGTGAGAGAAAGTGAGAGAAAGATAAGCTGTGAGTGTGAGAGGGAGAGAGAGAATGAGAAGCTGTGAGTTAGAGAGTGAGAGAGAAGCTGTGAGTGAGAGAGAGAAAGGGAAGCTGTGAGTGAGAGAGAGAGAGAGAAGCTGTGAGTGAGAGAGAGAAAAAAGAAGCTCTGAGTGAGAGAGAGAAAGAGAGAAGCTGTGTGTGTGAGAGAGAAAGAAGCTATGATTGTGTGTGAGAGAGAAAGAGAATCTGTGAGTGAGAGAGAGAGAAAGAGAAGCTAAGAGTGAAAGAGAAAGAGAGAGAGAAGATGTCAATGAGAGAGAGAGAAAGAGAAGCTGTGTGTGTGTGTAAGAGAGAGAAGCTGTGTGTGAGAGAGAGAGAGAGAAGCTGTGAGTGAGAGAGAGAAAAATAGAAAAAGAGAAGCTGTGAGTGAGAGAGAGAGAGACAAGCTTTTGCATGTGAGAGAAAGTGAGAGAAAGAGAAGCTGTGAGTGTGAGAGAGAGTGAGAGAAAGAGATGCTGTGAGTGTGTGTGAGAGAGAAAGGTAAGCTGTGAGTGAGAGAGAGAGAGAACCTGTGAGTGAGAGAGAGAGAAAGAGAAGCTGTGAGTGAAAGAGAGAGAAAGAGAAGCTGTGTGTGTGTGTGAGAGAAGGAGAAGCTGTGAGTGAGAGAGAGAGAGTGAGAGAGAGAGAGAAGCTGTGAGTGCGAGAGAGAGGGAGAGAAGCTGTGACTGAGAGAGAGAGAGAAAGAGAAGCTGTGATTGAGAGTGAGAGACAGAGAGAAAGAGAAGGTGTGAGTGAGAGAGAGAGAGAAAAAGCTGTGAGTGAGAGAGAGAGAAAGAGAAGCTGTGAGTGAGAGAGAGAGAAAGAGAAGCTGTGAGTGAGAGAGAGAGAGTGAGAGAAAGAGAGAGAAGCTGTGAGTGAGAGAGAGAGGGGGGAGAAGCTGTGAGTGAGAGAGAGAGAGGGAGAGAAGCTGTGAGTGTGAGAGAGAGAGGGAGGGAGGGAGGGAGAGAAGCTGTGAATGAGAGAGAAAGAGAAGCTGTGAGTGAGAGAGAGAAAAAGAGAAGCTGTGAGTGAGAGAGAGAGAGAAAGAGAAGCTGTGCATGTGAGAGAAAGTGAGAGAAAGAGAAGCTGTGAGTGTGAGAGAGAGTGAAAGAAAGAGATGCTGTGAGTGTGTGTGAGAGAGAAAGATAAGCTGTGAGTGAGAGATAGAGAGAGAAGCTGTGAGTGAGAGAGAGAGAAAGAGAAGCTGTGAGTGAGAGAGAGAGAAAGAGAAGCTGTGTGTGAGCGAGAGAAAGAGAAGCTGTGAGTTAGAGAGAGAGAGAAAGAGAAGCATTGAGTGAGAGAGAGAGAGAGAGAGGCTGTGAGTGAGAGAGAGCGAGAGAAAGAAGCTATGATTGTGTGTGAGAGAGAAAGAGAAGCTGTGAGTGAGAGAGAAAGAGAGAGAGAAGATGTCAATCAGATAGAGAAAGAGAAGCTGTGAGTGAGAGAGAGAGAGAAGCTGTGAGTGAGAGAGAGAGAAAGAGAAGCTGTGTGTGTGTGTGTGAGAGAGAAGCTGTGTGTGGTTGAGAGAGAGAGAAGCTGTGAGTGAGAGAGAGAAAAAGAGAAAAAGAGAAGCTGTGAGTGAGAGAGAGAGAGAGAAGCTTTTGCATGTGAGAGAAAGTGAGAGAAAGAGAAGCTGTGAGTGTGAGAGAGAGTGAGAGAAAGAGATGCTGTGAGTGTGTGTGAGAGAGAAAGGTAAGCTGTGAGTGAGAGAGAGAGAGAACCTGTGAGAGAGAGAGAGAGAAAGAGAAGCTGTGAGTGAAAGAGAGAGAAAGAGAAGCTGTGTGTGTGTGTGAGAGAAGGAGAAGCTGTGAGTGAGAGAGAGAGAGTGAGAGAGAGAGAGAAGCTGTGAGTGCGAGAGAGAGGGAGAGAAGCTGTGACTGAGAGAGAGAGAGAAAGAGAAGCTGTGATTGAGAGTGAGAGACAGAGAGAAAGAGAAGGTGTGAGTGAGAGAGAGAGAGAAAAAGCTGTGAGTGAGAGAGAGAGAAAGAGAAGCTGTGAGTGAGAGAGAGAGAAAGAGAAGCTGTGAGTGAGAGAGAGAGAGTGAGAGAAAGAGAGAGAAGCTGTGAGTGAGAGAGAGAGGGGGGAGAAGCTGTGAGTGAGAGAGAGAGAGGGAGAGAAGCTGTGAGTGTGAGAGAGAGAGGGAGGGAGGGAGGGAGAGAAGCTGTGAATGAGAGAGAAAGAGAAGCTGTGAGTGAGAGAGAGAAAAAGAGAAGCTGTGAGTGAGAGAGAGAGAGAAAGAGAAGCTGTGCATGTGAGAGAAAGTGAGAGAAAGAGAAGCTGTGAGTGTGAGAGAGAGTGAAAGAAAGAGATGCTGTGAGTGTGTGTGAGAGAGAAAGATAAGCTGTGAGTGAGAGATAGAGAGAGAAGCTGTGAGTGAGAGAGAGAGAAAGAGAAGCTGTGAGTGAGAGAGAGAGAAAGAGAAGCTGTGTGTGAGCGAGAGAAAGAGAAGCTGTGAGTTAGAGAGAGAGAGAAAGAGAAGCATTGAGTGAGAGAGAGAGAGAGAGAGGCTGTGAGTGAGAGAGAGCGAGAGAAAGAAGCTATGATTGTGTGTGAGAGAGAAAGAGAAGCTGTGAGTGAGAGAGAAAGAGAGAGAGAAGATGTCAATCAGATAGAGAAAGAGAAGCTGTGAGTGAGAGAGAGAGAGAAGCTGTGAGTGAGAGAGAGAGAAAGAGAAGCTGTGTGTGTGTGTGTGAGAGAGAAGCTGTGTGTGGTTGAGAGAGAGAGAAGCTGTGAGTGAGAGAGAGAAAAAGAGAAAAAGAGAAGCTGTGAGTGAGAGAGAGAGAGAGAAGCTTTTGCATGTGAGAGAAAGTGAGAGAAAGAGAAGCTGTGAGTGTGAGAGAGAGTGAGAGAAAGAGATGCTGTGAGTATGTGTGAGAGAGAAAGGTAAGCTGTGAGTGAGAGAGAGAGAGAGAACCTGTGAGTGAGAGAGAGAGAAAGAGAAGCTGTGAGTGAAAGAGAGAGAAAGAGAAGCTGTGTGTGTGTGAGAGAGAAGGAGAAGCTGTGAGTGAGAGAGAGAGAGTGAGTGAGAGAGAGAGAAGCTGTGAGTGCGAGAGAGAGGGAGAGAAGCTGTGACTGAGAGAGAGAGAGAAAGAGAAGCTGTGATTGAGAGTGAGAGACAGAGAAAGAGAAGGTGTGAGTGAGAGAGAGAGAGAAAAAGCTGTGAGTGAGAGAGAGAGAAAGAGAAGCTGTGAGTGAGAGAGAGAGAAAGAGAAGCTGTGAGTGAGAGAGAGAGAGGGAGAGAAAGAGAGAGAAGCTGTGAGTGAGAGAGAGAGGGGGAGAAGCTGTGAGTGAGAGAGAGAGAGGGAGAGAAGCTGTGAGTGTGAGAGAGAGACAGAGTGAAAGAGAAGCTGTGAGTGAGAGAGTGAGTGAGAGAGAGAGAGAAGCTGTGAGTGAGAGAGAGAGAGGGAGGGAGGGAGAGAAGCTGTGAGTGAGAGAGAGAAAAAGAGAAGCTGTGAGTGAGAGAGAGAGAGAGAAAGAGAAGCTGTGCATGTGAGAGAAAGTGAGAGAAAGAGAAGCTGTGAGTGTGAGAGAGAGTGAAAGAAAGAGATGCTGTGAGTGTGTGTGTGAGAGAAAGATAAGCTGTGAGTGAGAGAGAGAGAGAAGCTGTGAGTGAGAGAGAGAGAAAGAGAAGCTGTGAGTGAGAGAGAGAGAAAGAGAAGCTGTGTGTGAGCGAGAGAAAGAGAAGCTGTGAGTTAGAGAGAGAGAAAGAGAAGCAGTGAGAGAGAGAGAGAGAGAGAAGCTGTGAGTGAGAGCGAGAGCGAGAGAAAGAAGCTATGATTGTGTGTGAGAGAGAAAGAGAAGCTGTGAGTGAGAGAGAAAGAGAGAGAGAAGATGTCAATCAGAGAGAGAAAGAGAAGCTGTGAGTGAGAGAGAGAGAGAAGCTGTGAGTGAGAGAGAGAGAAAGAGAAGCTGTGTGTGTGTGTGTGAGAGAGAGAGAAGCTGTGAGTGAGAGTGAGAGACAGAGAGACAGAGAAGCTGTGAGTGAGAGAGAGAAAGAGAAGCTGTGATTGAGAGTGAGAGAGAGAAAGAGAAGCTGTGAGTGAGAGAGAGAGATAGAGAAGTTTTGTGTGTTAGAGAGACAGAGAAGTTGTGAGAAAGAGAGAAGCTGTGAGTGAGAGAGAAAGAGAAGCTATGAGTGAGAGAGAGAGTGAGAGGGAAAGCAATGCTCTGAGTGAGAGAGAGGGAGAAAGAGCTGTGTGAGAGAAAGAGAACCTGTGAGTGAGAGAGAGAGATAAAGAGAAGCTGTGAGTGAGTGAGAGAGAGAGATGTCCATGAGAAAGAGAAAGAAAGAGAAGCTGTGAGTGAGAGAGAGAGAAAGAGAAGCTGTGTGTGTGTGTGTGAGAGAGAGAGAAGCTGTGAGTCAGAGTGAGAGACAGAGAGAAAGAGAAGGTGTGAGTGAGAGAGAGAGAGAAAGAGAAGCTGTGATTGAGAGTGAGAGGTAGAGAGAAAGAGAAGCTGTTAGTGAGAGAGAGAGATATAGATTTGTGTGTGTGAGAGAGAGAAGCTGTGAGAAAGAGAGATGCTGTGAGTGAGAGAGAGAGAAAGAGAAGCTATGAGTGAGAAAGAGAGAGGGAAAGGAATGCTCTGAGAGAGGGAGAAAGAGAAGCTGTGTGAGAGAAAGAGAAGCTGTGAGTGAGAGAGAAAGAGAGAGAGATGTCAATGAGAGAGAGAAAGAGAAGCTGTGAGTGAGAGAGAGAGAAGCTGTGAGTGAGAGAGAGAAAAAGAGAAGCTGTGAGTGAGAGAGAGAGAGAGAAAGAAAGAGAAGCTGCGTGTGAGAGAAAGTGAGAGAAAGAGAAGCTGTGAGTGTGAGAGAGAGTGAGAGAAAGAGATGCTGTGAGTGTGTGTGAGAGAGAGAAAGATAAGCTGTGAGTGAGAGAGAGAGAGAGAGAGAAGCTGTGAGTGAGAGAGAGAGAAAGAGAACCTGTGAGTGAGAGAGAGAGAAAGAGAAGTTGTGTGTGTGTGAGAGAGAAATAGAAGCTGAGAGTGTGAGAGAGAGAGTGAGATAGAGGGAGAGAAGCTGTGTGTGTGTGAGAGAGAGAGAGAAGCTGTGAGTGAGAGAGAGAAAGGGAAGCTGTGAGTGAGAGAGAGAGAGAGAAAGAGAAGCTGTGAGTGAGAGAGTGAAAAAGAGAAGCTGTGAGTGAGAGAGAGAAAGAGAAGCTGTGTGTGAGAGAAAGTGAGAGAAAGAGAAGCTGTGAGTGTGAGAGAGAGTGAGAGAAAGAGATGCTGTGAGTGTGTGCGAGAGAGAAAGAGAAGCTGTGAAAGAGAGAGAGAGAAGCTGTGAGTGAGAGAGAGAGAGTAGCTGTGAGTGAGAGAGAGAGGGAGAGAAGCTGTGAGTGAGAGAGAGAGGAAGAGAAGATTTCTGTGTGAGAGATAGAGAAGCTGTGAGAAAGAGAGAAGCTGTGAGTGAGAGAGAGAGAAAGAGAAGCTATGAGTTAGAGAGAGAGAGGGAAAGCAATGCTCTGAGTGAGAGAGGGAGAAAGAGAAGCTGTGTGAGAGAGAGTTAAGCTGTTTGTGAGAGAGAGAAAGAAAAGCTGTGAGTGAGAGAGAGATAGAGAATGAGAAGCTGTGAGTTAGAGAGAGAGAGAGAAAGAGAAGCTGTGAGTGAGAGAGAGAGAGAAAGGGAAGCTGTGAGTGAGTGAGAGAGAGAGAAGCTGTGAGTGTGTGAGAGAGAAAAAGAAGCTCTGAGTGAGTGAGAGAGAGAAGCTGTGAGTGAGAGAGAGAGAGAAAGAAGATGTGATTGTGTGTGAGAGAAAGAGAATCTGTGAGTGAGAGAGAGAGAAAGGGAAGCTGTGAGTGAGAGAGAGAGAGAAGCTGTGAGTGAGAGAGAGAGAAAAAAGAAGCTCTGAATGAGAGAGAGAGAAGCTGTGAGTGAGAGAGAGAGAGAGAAAGAAGCTGTGATTGTGTGTGAGAGAGAAAGAAAATCTGTGTGTGTGTGAGAGAAGGAGAAGCTGTGAGAGAGAGAGAAAGAGAAGCTGTGAGTGAGAGAGAAAGAGAGAGAGGAGTGAGAGTGAGAGAGAGAAAGAGAAGCTGTGAGTGAGAGAGAGAAAGAGAAGCTGTGATTGAGAGTGAGAGACAGAGAGAAAGAGAAGCTGTGAGTGAGAGAGATAGAGAAGATTTGTGTGTGAGAGAGATAGAGAAGTTGTCAGAAAGAGAGAAGCTGTGAGTGAGAGAGAGAGAAAGAGAAGCTATGAGTGAGAGAGAGAGAGAGGGAAAGCAATGCTCTGAGTGAGAGAGAGGGACAAAGAGAAGCTGTGTGAGAGAAAGAGAAGCTGTGAGTGAGAGAGAAAGAGAAGCTGTGAGAGAGAGAGAAAGAGAAGCTGTGAGTGAGTGAGAGAGAGAGAAAGAGTAGCTATGAGAGAGAGAGGAGGTGTGAGTGAGAGAGAGAGAAAGAGAAGCTGTGAGTGAGAGAGAGAGAGAACGATGTGAGTGAGAGAGAGAGAAAGAGAAGCTGTGAGTGAGAGAGAGAGAAAGAGAAGCTGTGTGTGTGTGAGAGAGAAAGAGAAGCTGAGAGTGTGTGAGAGAGAGTGAGATAGAGGGAGAGAAGCTGTGTGTGTGTGTGTGAGAGAGAAGCTGTGAGTGAGAGAGAGAGAGTGAGAGAAAGAGAGAGAAGCTGTGAGTGAGAGAGAGAGGGGGGAGAAGCTGTGAGTGAGAGAGAGAGAGGGAGAGAAGCTGTGAGTGTGAGAGAGAGAGGGAGGGAGGGAGGGAGAGAAGCTGTGAATGAGAGAGAAAGAGAAGCTGTGAGTGAGAGAGAGAAAAAGAGAAGCTGTGAGTGAGAGAGAGAGAGAAAGAGAAGCTGTGCATGTGAGAGAAAGTGAGAGAAAGAGAAGCTGTGAGTGTGAGAGAGAGTGAAAGAAAGAGATGCTGTGAGTGTGTGTGAGAGAGAAAGATAAGCTGTGAGTGAGAGATAGAGAGAGAAGCTGTGAGTGAGAGAGAGAGAAAGAGAAGCTGTGAGTGAGAGAGAGAGAAAGAGAAGCTGTGTGTGAGCGAGAGAAAGAGAAGCTGTGAGTTAGAGAGAGAGAGAAAGAGAAGCATTGAGTGAGAGAGAGAGAGAGAGAGGCTGTGAGTGAGAGAGAGCGAGAGAAAGAAGCTATGATTGTGTGTGAGAGAGAAAGAGAAGCTGTGAGTGAGAGAGAAAGAGAGAGAGAAGATGTCAATCAGATAGAGAAAGAGAAGCTGTGAGTGAGAGAGAGAGAGAAGCTGTGAGTGAGAGAGAGAGAAAGAGAAGCTGTGTGTGTGTGTGTGAGAGAGAAGCTGTGTGTGGTTGAGAGAGAGAGAAGCTGTGAGTGAGAGAGAGAAAAAGAGAAAAAGAGAAGCTGTGAGTGAGAGAGAGAGAGAGAAGCTTTTGCATGTGAGAGAAAGTGAGAGAAAGAGAAGCTGTGAGTGTGAGAGAGAGTGAGAGAAAGAGATGCTGTGAGTATGTGTGAGAGAGAAAGGTAAGCTGTGAGTGAGAGAGAGAGAGAGAACCTGTGAGTGAGAGAGAGAGAAAGAGAAGCTGTGAGTGAAAGAGAGAGAAAGAGAAGCTGTGTGTGTGTGAGAGAGAAGGAGAAGCTGTGAGTGAGAGAGAGAGAGTGAGTGAGAGAGAGAGAAGCTGTGAGTGCGAGAGAGAGGGAGAGAAGCTGTGACTGAGAGAGAGAGAGAAAGAGAAGCTGTGATTGAGAGTGAGAGACAGAGAAAGAGAAGGTGTGAGTGAGAGAGAGAGAGAAAAAGCTGTGAGTGAGAGAGAGAGAAAGAGAAGCTGTGAGTGAGAGAGAGAGAAAGAGAAGCTGTGAGTGAGAGAGAGAGAGGGAGAGAAAGAGAGAGAAGCTGTGAGTGAGAGAGAGAGGGGGAGAAGCTGTGAGTGAGAGAGAGAGAGGGAGAGAAGCTGTGAGTGTGAGAGAGAGACAGAGTGAAAGAGAAGCTGTGAGTGAGAGAGTGAGTGAGAGAGAGAGAGAAGCTGTGAGTGAGAGAGAGAGAGGGAGGGAGGGAGAGAAGCTGTGAGTGAGAGAGAGAAAAAGAGAAGCTGTGAGTGAGAGAGAGAGAGAGAAAGAGAAGCTGTGCATGTGAGAGAAAGTGAGAGAAAGAGAAGCTGTGAGTGTGAGAGAGAGTGAAAGAAAGAGATGCTGTGAGTGTGTGTGAGAGAGAAAGATAAGCTGTGAGTGAGAGAGAGAGAGAAGCATTGAGTGAGAGAGAGAGAAAGAGAAGCTGTGAGTGAGAGAGAGAGAAAGAGAAGCTGTGTGTGAGCGAGAGAAAGAGAAGCTGTGAGTTAGAGAGAGAGAAAGAGAAGCAGTGAGAGAGAGAGAGAGAGAGAAGCTGTGAGTGAGAGCGAGAGCGAGAGAAAGAAGCTATGATTGTGTGTGAGAGAGAAAGAGAAGCTGTGAGTGAGAGAGAAAGAGAGAGAGAAGATGTCAATCAGAGAGAGAAAGAGAAGCTGTGAGTGAGAGAGAGAGAGAAGCTGTGAGTGAGAGAGAGAGAAAGAAAGAGAAGCTGTGTGTGTGTGAGAGAGAGAGAGAGAAGCTGTGAGTGAGAGAGAGAGAGTAGCTGTGAGTGAGAGAGAGAGGGAGAGAAGCTGTGAGTGAGAGAGAGAGGAAGAGAAGATTTCTGTGTGAGAGATAGAGAAGCTGTGAGAAAGAGAGAAGCTGTGAGTGAGAGAGAGAGAAAGAGAAGCTATGAGTTAGAGAGAGAGAGGGAAAGCAATGCTCTGAGTGAGAGAGGGAGAAAGAGAAGCTGTGTGAGAGAGAGTTAAGCTGTTTGTGAGAGAGAGAAAGAAAAGCTGTGAGTGAGAGAGAGATAGAGAATGAGAAGCTGTGAGTTAGAGAGAGAGAGAGAAAGAGAAGCTGTGAGTGAGAGAGAGAGAGAAAGGGAAGCTGTGAGTGAGTGAGAGAGAGAGAAGCTGTGAGTGTGTGAGAGAGAAAAAGAAGCTCTGAGTGAGTGAGAGAGAGAAGCTGTGAGTGAGAGAGAGAGAGAAAGAAGATGTGATTGTGTGTGAGAGAAAGAGAATCTGTGAGTGAGAGAGAGAGAAAGGGAAGCTGTGAGTGAGAGAGAGAGAGAAGCCGTGAGTGAGAGAGAGAGAAAAAAGAAGCTCTGAATGAGAGAGAGAGAAGCTGTGAGTGAGTGAGAGAGAGAGAAAGAAGCTGTGATTGTGTGTGAGAGAGAAAGAAAATCTGTGTGTGTGTGAGAGAAGGAGAAGCTGTGAGAGAGAGAGAAAGAGAAGCTGTGAGTGAGAGAGAAAGAGAGAGAGGAGTGAGAGTGAGAGAGAGAAAGAGAAGCTGTGAGTGAGAGAGAGAAAGAGAAGCTGTGATTGAGAGTGAGAGACAGAGAGAAAGAGAAGCTGTGAGTGAGAGAGATAGAGAAGATTTGTGTGTGAGAGAGATAGAGAAGTTGTCAGAAAGAGAGAAGCTGTGAGTGAGAGAGAGAGAAAGAGAAGCTATGAGTGAGAGAGAGAGAGAGGGAAAGCAATGCTCTGAGTGAGAGAGAGGGACAAAGAGAAGCTGTGTGAGAGAAAGAGAAGCTGTGAGTGAGAGAGAAAGAGAAGCTGTGAGAGAGAGAGAAAGAGAAGCTGTGAGTGAGTGAGAGAGAGAGAAAGAGTAGCTATGAGAGAGAGAGGAGGTGTGAGTGAGAGAGAGAGAAAGAGAAGCTGTGAGTGAGAGAGAGAGAGAACGATGTGAGTGAGAGAGAGAGAAAGAGAAGCTGTGAGTGAGAGAGAGAGAAAGAGAAGCTGTGTGTGTGAGAGAGAAAGAGAAGCTGAGAGTGTGTGAGAGAGAGTGAGATAGAGGGAGAGAAGCTGTGTGTGTGTGTGTGAGAGAGAAGCTGTGAGTGAGAGAGAGAGAGTGAGAGAAAGAGAGAGAAGCTGTGAGTGAGAGAGAGAGGGGGGAGAAGCTGTGAGTGAGAGAGAGAGAGGGAGAGAAGCTGTGAGTGTGAGAGAGAGAGGGAGGGAGGGAGGGAGAGAAGCTGTGAATGAGAGAGAAAGAGAAGCTGTGAGTGAGAGAGAGAAAAAGAGAAGCTGTGAGTGAGAGAGAGAGAGAAAGAGAAGCTGTGCATGTGAGAGAAAGTGAGAGAAAGAGAAGCTGTGAGTGTGAGAGAGAGTGAAAGAAAGAGATGCTGTGAGTGTGTGTGAGAGAGAAAGATAAGCTGTGAGTGAGAGATAGAGAGAGAAGCTGTGAGTGAGAGAGAGAGAAAGAGAAGCTGTGAGTGAGAGAGAGAGAAAGAGAAGCTGTGTGTGAGCGAGAGAAAGAGAAGCTGTGAGTTAGAGAGAGAGAGAAAGAGAAGCATTGAGTGAGAGAGAGAGAGAGAGAGGCTGTGAGTGAGAGAGAGCGAGAGAAAGAAGCTATGATTGTGTGTGAGAGAGAAAGAGAAGCTGTGAGTGAGAGAGAAAGAGAGAGAGAAGATGTCAATCAGATAGAGAAAGAGAAGCTGTGAGTGAGAGAGAGAGAGAAGCTGTGAGTGAGAGAGAGAGAAAGAGAAGCTGTGTGTGTGTGTGTGAGAGAGAAGCTGTGTGTGGTTGAGAGAGAGAGAAGCTGTGAGTGAGAGAGAGAAAAAGAGAAAAAGAGAAGCTGTGAGTGAGAGAGAGAGAGAGAAGCTTTTGCATGTGAGAGAAAGTGAGAGAAAGAGAAGCTGTGAGTGTGAGAGAGAGTGAGAGAAAGAGATGCTGTGAGTATGTGTGAGAGAGAAAGGTAAGCTGTGAGTGAGAGAGAGAGAGAGAACCTGTGAGTGAGAGAGAGAGAAAGAGAAGCTGTGAGTGAAAGAGAGAGAAAGAGAAGCTGTGTGTGTGTGAGAGAGAAGGAGAAGCTGTGAGTGAGAGAGAGAGAGTGAGTGAGAGAGAGAGAAGCTGTGAGTGCGAGAGAGAGGGAGAGAAGCTGTGACTGAAAGAGAGAGAGAAAGAGAAGCTGTGATTGAGAGTGAGAGACAGAGAAAGAGAAGGTGTGAGTGAGAGAGAGAGAGAAAAAGCTGTGAGTGAGAGAGAGAGAAAGAGAAGCTGTGAGTGAGAGAGAGAGAAAGAGAAGCTGTGAGTGAGAGAGAGAGAGGGAGAGAAAGAGAGAGAAGCTGTGAGTGAGAGAGAGAGGGGGAGACGCTGTGAGTGAGAGAGAGAGAGGGAGAGAAGCTGTGAGTGTGAGAGAGAGACAGAGTGAAAGAGAAGCTGTGAGTGAGAGAGTGAGTGAGAGAGAGAGAGAAGCTGTGAGTGAGAGAGAGAGAGGGAGGGAGGGAGAGAAGCTGTGAGTGAGAGAGAGAAAAAGAGAAGCTGTGAGTGAGAGAGAGAGAGAGAAAGAGAAGCTGTGCATGTGAGAGAAAGTGAGAGAAAGAGAAGCTGTGAGTGTGAGAGAGAGTGAAAGAAAGAGATGCTGTGAGTGTGTGTGAGAGAGAAAGATAAGCTGTGAGTGAGAGAGAGAGAGGAGCTGTGAGTGAGAGAGAGAGAAAGAGAAGCTGTGAGTGAGAGAGAGAGAAAGAGAAGCTGTGTGTGAGCGAGAGAAAGAGAAGCTGTGAGTTAGAGAGAGAGAAAGAGAAGCAGTGAGAGAGAGAGAGAGAGAAGCTGTGAGTGAGAGCGAGAGCGAGAGAAAGAAGCTATGATTGTGTGTGAGAGAGAAAGAGAAGCTGTGAGTGAGAGAGAAAGAGAGAGAGAAGATGTCAATCAGAGAGAGAAAGAGAAGCTGTGAGTGAGAGAGAGAGAGAAGCTGTGAGTGAGAGAGAGAGAAAGAGAAGCTGTGTGTGTGTGTGTGAGAGAGAGAGAAGCTGTGAGTGAGAGTGAGAGACAGAGAGACAGAGAAGCTGTGAGTGAGAGAGAGAAAGAGAAGCTGTGATTGAGAGTGAGAGAGAGAAAGAGAAGCTGTGAGTGAGAGAGAGAGATAGAGAAGTTTTGTGTGTTAAAGAGACAGAGAAGTTGTGAGAAAGAGAGAAGCTGTGAGTGAGAGAGAAAGAGAAGCTATGAGTGAGAGAGAGAGTGAGAGGGAAAGCAATGCTCTGAGTGAGAGAGAGGGAGAAAGAGCTGTGTGAGAGAAAGAGAACCTGTGAGTGAGAGAGAGAGATAAAGAGAAGCTGTGAGTGAGTGAGAGAGAGAGATGTCCATGAGAAAGAGAAAGAAAGAGAAGCTGTGAGTGAGAGAGAGAGAAAGAGAAGCTGTGTGTGTGTGTGTGTGAGAGAGAGAAGCTGTGAGTCAGAGTGAGAGACAGAGAGAAAGAGAAGGTGTGAGTGAGAGAGAGAGAGAAAGAGAAGCTGTGATTGAGAGTGAGAGGTAGAGAGAAAGAGAAGCTGTTAGTGAGAGAGAGAGATATAGATTTGTGTGTGTGAGAGAGAGAAGCTGTGAGAAAGAGAGATGCTGTGAGTGAGAGAGAGAGAAAGAGAAGCTATGAGTGAGAAAGAGAGAGAGGGAAAGGAATGCTCTGAGAGAGGGAGAAAGAGAAGCTGTGTGAGAGAAAGAGAAGCTGTGAGTGAGAGAGAAAGAGAGAGAGATGTCAATGAGAGAGAGAAAGAGAAGCTGTGAGTGAGAGAGAGAGAAGCTGTGAGTGAGAGAGAGAAAAAGAGAAGCTGTGAGTGAGAGAGAGAGAGAGAAAGAAAGAGAAGCTGCGTGTGAGAGAAAGTGAGAGAAAGAGAAGCTGTGAGTGTGAGAGAGAGTGAGAGAAAGAGATGCTGTGAGTGTGTGTGAGAGAGAGAAAGATAAGCTATGAGTGAGAGAGAGAGAGAGAGAGAAGCTGTGAGTGAGAGAGAGAGAAAGAGAACCTGTGAGTGAGAGAGAGAGAAAGAGAAGTTGTGTGTGTGTGAGAGAGAAATAGAAGCTGAGAGTGTGAGAGAGAGAGTGAGATAGAGGGAGAGAAGCTGTGTGTGTGTGAGAGAGAGAGAGAAGCTGTGAGTGAGAGAGAGAAAGGGAAGCTGTGAGTGAGAGAGAGAGAGAGAAAGAGAAGCTGTGAGTGAGAGAGTGAAAAAGAGAAGCTGTGAGTGAGAGAGAGAAAGAGAAGCTGTGTGTGAGAGAAAGTGAGAGAAAGAGAAGCTGTGAGTGTGAGAGAGAGTGAGAGAAAGAGATGCTGTGAGTGTGTGCGAGAGAGAAAGAGAAGCTGTGAAAGAGAGAGAGAGAAGCTGTGAGTGAGAGAGAGAGAGTAGCTGTGAGTGAGAGAGAGAGGGAGAGAAGCTGTGAGTGAGAGAGAGAGGAAGAGAAGATTTCTGTGTGAGAGATAGAGAAGCTGTGAGAAAGAGAGAAGCTGTGAGTGAGAGAGAGAGAAAGAGAAGCTATGAGTTAGAGAGAGAGAGGGAAAGCAATGCTCTGAGTGAGAGAGGGAGAAAGAGAAGCTGTGTGAGAGAGAGTTAAGCTGTTTGTGAGAGAGAGAAAGAAAAGCTGTGAGTGAGAGAGAGATAGAGAATGAGAAGCTGTGAGTTAGAGAGAGAGAGAGAAAGAGAAGCTGTGAGTGAGAGAGAGAGAGAAAGGGAAGCTGTGAGTGAGTGAGAGAGAGAGAAGCTGTGAGTGTGTGAGAGAGAAAAAGAAGCTCTGAGTGAGTGAGAGAGAGAAGCTGTGAGTGAGAGAGAGAGAGAAAGAAGATGTGATTGTGTGTGAGAGAAAGAGAATCTGTGAGTGAGAGAGAGAGAAAGGGAAGCTGTGAGTGAGAGAGAGAGAGAAGCTGTGAGTGAGAGAGAGAGAAAAAAGAAGCTCTGAATGAGAGAGAGAAGCTGTGAGTGAGAGAGAGAGAGAGAAAGAAGCTGTGATTGTGTGTGAGAGAGAAAGAAAATCTGTGTGTGTGTGAGAGAAGGAGAAGCTGTGAGAGAGAGAGAAAGAGAAGCTGTGAGTGAGAGAGAAAGAGAGAGAGGAGTGAGAGTGAGAGAGAGAAAGAGAAGCTGTGAGTGAGAGAGAGAAAGAGAAGCTGTGATTGAGAGTGAGAGACAGAGAGAAAGAGAAGCTGTGAGTGAGAGAGATAGAGAAGATTTGTGTGTGAGAGAGATAGAGAAGTTGTCAGAAAGAGAGAAGCTGTGAGTGAGAGAGAGAGAAAGAGAAGCTATGAGTGAGAGAGAGAGAGAGGGAAAGCAATGCTCTGAGTGAGAGAGAGGGACAAAGAGAAGCTGTGTGAGAGAAAGAGAAGCTGTGAGTGAGAGAGAAAGAGAAGCTGTGAGAGAGAGAGAAAGAGAAGCTGTGAGTGAGTGAGAGAGAGAGAAAGAGTAGCTATGAGAGAGAGAGGAGGTGTGAGTGAGAGAGAGAGAAAGAGAAGCTGTGAGTGAGAGAGAGAGAGAACGATGTGAGTGAGAGAGAGAAAGAGAAGCTGTGAGTGAGAGAGAGAGAAAGAGAAGCTGTGTGTGTGTGAGAGAGAAAGAGAAGCTGAGAGTGTGTGAGAGAGAGTGAGATAGAGGGAGAGAAGCTGTGTGTGTGTGTGTGAGAGAGAAGCTGTGAGTGAGAGAGAGAGAGTGAGAGAAAGAGAGAGAAGCTGTGAGTGAGAGAGAGAGGGGGGAGAAGCTGTGAGTGAGAGAGAGAGAGGGAGAGAAGCTGTGAGTGTGAGAGAGAGAGGGAGGGAGGGAGGGAGAGAAGCTGTGAATGAGAGAGAAAGAGAAGCTGTGAGTGAGAGAGAGAAAAAGAGAAGCTGTGAGTGAGAGAGAGAGAGAAAGAGAAGCTGTGCATGTGAGAGAAAGTGAGAGAAAGAGAAGCTGTGAGTGTGAGAGAGAGTGAAAGAAAGAGATGCTGTGAGTGTGTGTGAGAGAGAAAGATAAGCTGTGAGTGAGAGATAGAGAGAGAAGCTGTGAGTGAGAGAGAGAGAAAGAGAAGCTGTGAGTGAGAGAGAGAGAAAGAGAAGCTGTGTGTGAGCGAGAGAAAGAGAAGCTGTGAGTTAGAGAGAGAGAGAAAGAGAAGCATTGAGTGAGAGAGAGAGAGAGAGAGAAGCTGTGAGTGAGA
The DNA here is from genome assembly GCA_035047345.1 of Bradypodion ventrale. Lineage (NCBI taxonomy): Eukaryota > Metazoa > Chordata > Lepidosauria > Squamata > Chamaeleonidae > Bradypodion > Bradypodion ventrale. The sequence goes on along the minus strand of JAWDJE010000005.1, from coordinate 112,538,179 downwards.
GAGAGCGAGAGAAAGAAGCTATGATTGTGTGTGAGAGAGAAAGAGAAGCTGTGAGTGAGAGAGAAAGAGAGAGAGAAGATGTCAATCAGATAGAGAAAGAGAAGCTGTGAGTGAGAGAGAGAGAGAAGCTGTGAGTGAGAGAGAGAGAAAGAGAAGCTGTGTGTGTGTGTGTGAGAGAGAAGCTGTGTGTGGTTGAGAGAGAGAGAAGCTGTGAGTGAGAGAGAGAAAAAGAGAAAAAGAGAAGCTGTGAGTGAGAGAGAGAGAGAGAAGCTTTTGCATGTGAGAGAAAGTGAGAGAAAGAGAAGCTGTGAGTGTGAGAGAGAGTGAGAGAAAGAGATGCTGTGAGTATGTGTGAGAGAGAAAGGTAAGCTGTGAGTGAGAGAGAGAGAGAGAACCTGTGAGTGAGAGAGAGAGAAAGAGAAGCTGTGAGTGAAAGAGAGAGAAAGAGAAGCTGTGTGTGTGTGAGAGAGAAGGAGAAGCTGTGAGTGAGAGAGAGAGAGTGAGTGAGAGAGAGAGAAGCTGTGAGTGCGAGAGAGAGGGAGAGAAGCTGTGACTGAGAGAGAGAGAGAAAGAGAAGCTGTGATTGAGAGTGAGAGACAGAGAAAGAGAAGGTGTGAGTGAGAGAGAGAGAGAAAAAGCTGTGAGTGAGAGAGAGAGAAAGAGAAGCTGTGAGTGAGAGAGAGAGAAAGAGAAGCTGTGAGTGAGAGAGAGAGAGGGAGAGAAAGAGAGAGAAGCTGTGAGTGAGAGAGAGAGGGGGAGAAGCTGTGAGTGAGAGAGAGAGAGGGAGAGAAGCTGTGAGTGTGAGAGAGAGACAGAGTGAAAGAGAAGCTGTGAGTGAGAGAGTGAGTGAGAGAGAGAGAGAAGCTGTGAGTGAGAGAGAGAGAGGGAGGGAGGGAGAGAAGCTGTGAGTGAGAGAGAGAAAAAGAGAAGCTGTGAGTGAGAGAGAGAGAGAGAAAGAGAAGCTGTGCATGTGAGAGAAAGTGAGAGAAAGAGAAGCTGTGAGTGTGAGAGAGAGTGAAAGAAAGAGATGCTGTGAGTGTGTGTGTGAGAGAAAGATAAGCTGTGAGTGAGAGAGAGAGAAGCTGTGAGTGAGAGAGAGAGAAAGAGAAGCTGTGAGTGAGAGAGAGAGAAAGAGAAGCTGTGTGTGAGCGAGAGAAAGAGAAGCTGTGAGTTAGAGAGAGAGAAAGAGAAGCAGTGAGAGAGAGAGAGAGAGAGAAGCTGTGAGTGAGAGCGAGAGCGAGAGAAAGAAGCTATGATTGTGTGTGTGAGAGAAAGAGAAGCTGTGAGTGAGAGAGAAAGAGAGAGAGAAGATGTCAATCAGAGAGAGAAAGAGAAGCTGTGAGTGAGAGAGAGAGAGAAGCTGTGAGTGAGAGAGAGAGAAAGAGAAGCTGTGTGTGTGTGTGAGAGAGAGAGAGAAGCTGTGAGTGAGAGTGAGAGACAGAGAGACAGAGAAGCTGTGAGTGAGAGAGAGAAAGAGAAGCTGTGATTGAGAGTGAGAGAGAGAAAGAGAAGCTGTGAGTGAGAGAGAGAGATAGAGAAGTTTTGTGTGTTAGAGAGACAGAGAAGTTGTGAGAAAGAGAGAAGCTGTGAGTGAGAGAGAAAGAGAAGCTATGAGTGAGAGAGAGAGTGAGAGGGAAAGCAATGCTCTGAGTAAGAGAGAGGGAGAAAGAGCTGTGTGAGAGAAAGAGAACCTGTGAGTGAGAGAGAGAGATAAAGAGAAGCTGTGAGTGAGTGAGAGAGAGAGATGTCCATGAGAAAGAGAAAGAAAGAGAAGCTGTGAGTGAGAGAGAGAGAAAGAGAAGCTGTGTGTGTGTGTGTGAGAGAGAGAGAAGCTGTGAGTCAGAGTGAGAGACAGAGAGAAAGAGAAGGTGTGAGTGAGAGAGAGAGAGAAAGAGAAGCTGTGATTGAGAGTGAGAGGTAGAGAGAAAGAGAAGCTGTTAGTGAGAGAGAGAGATATAGATTTGTGTGTGTGAGAGAGAGAAGCTGTGAGAAAGAGAGATGCTGTGAGTGAGAGAGAGAGAAAGAGAAGCTATGAGTGAGAAAGAGAGAGAGGGAAAGGAATGCTCTGAGAGAGGGAGAAAGAGAAGCTGTGTGAGAGAAAGAGAAGCTGTGAGTGAGAGAGAAAGAGAGAGAGATGTCAATGAGAGAGAGAAAGAGAAGCTGTGAGTGAGAGAGAGAGAAGCTGTGAGTGAGAGAGAGAAAAAGAGAAGCTGTGAGTGAGAGAGAGAGAGAGAAAGAAAGAGAAGCTGTGCGTGTGAGAGAAAGTGAGAGAAAGAGAAGCTGTGAGTGTGAGAGAGAGTGAGAGAAAGAGATGCTGTGAGTGTGTGTGAGAGAGAGAAAGATAAGCTGTGAGTGAGAGAGAGAGAGAGAGAGAAGCTGTGAGTGAGAGAGAGAGAAAGAGAACCTGTGAGTGAGAGAGAGAGAAAGAGAAGTTGTGTGTGTGTGAGAGAGAAATAGAAGCTGAGAGTGTGAGAGAGAGAGTGAGATAGAGGGAGAGAAGCTGTGTGTGTGTGTGAGAGAGAGAGAAGCTGTGAGTGAGAGAGAGAAAGGGAAGCTGTGAGTGAGAGAGAGAGAGAGAAAGAGAAGCTGTGAGTGAGAGAGTGAAAAAGAGAAGCTGTGAGTGAGAGAGAGAAAGAGAAGCTGTGTGTGAGAGAAAGTGAGAGAAAGAGAAGCTGTGAGTGTGAGAGAGAGTGAGAGAAAGAGATGCTGTGAGTGTGTGCGAGAGAGAAAGAGAAGCTGTGAAAGAGAGAGAGAGAAGCTGTGAGTGAGAGAGAGAGAGTAGCTGTGAGTGAGAGAGAGAGGGAGAGAAGCTGTGAGTGAGAGAGAGAGGAAGAGAAGATTTCTGTGTGAGAGATAGAGAAGCTGTGAGAAAGAGAGAAGCTGTGAGTGAGAGAGAGAGAAAGAGAAGCTATGAGTTAGAGAGAGAGAGGGAAAGCAATGCTCTGAGTGAGAGAGGGAGAAAGAGAAGCTGTGTGAGAGAGAGTTAAGCTGTTTGTGAGAGAGAGAAAGAAAAGCTGTGAGTGAGAGAGAGATAGAGAATGAGAAGCTGTGAGTTAGAGAGAGAGAGAGAAAGAGAAGCTGTGAGTGAGAGAGAGAGAGAAAGGGAAGCTGTGAGTGAGTGAGAGAGAGAGAAGCTGTGAGTGTGTGAGAGAGAAAAAGAAGCTCTGAGTGAGTGAGAGAGAGAAGCTGTGAGTGAGAGAGAGAGAGAAAGAAGATGTGATTGTGTGTGAGAGAAAGAGAATCTGTGAGTGAGAGAGAGAGAAAGGGAAGCTGTGAGTGAGAGAGAGAGAGAAGCTGTGAGTGAGAGAGAGAGAAAAAAGAAGCTCTGAATGAGAGAGAGAGAAGCTGTGAGTGAGAGAGAGAGAGAGAAAGAAGCTGTGATTGTGTGTGAGAGAGAAAGAAAATCTGTGTGTGTGAGAGAGAAGGAGAAGCTGTGAGAGAGAGAGAAAGAGAAGCTGTGAGTGAGAGAGAAAGAGAGAGAAGATGTCAATGAGAGAGAGAGAGAAAGAGAAGCTGTGTGTGTGTGTGAGAGAGAGAGAAGCTGTGAGTGAGAGTGAGAGAGAGAAAGAGAAGCTGTGAGTGAGAGAGAGAAAGAGAAGCTATGATTGAGAGTGAGAGACAGTGAGAAAGAGAAGCTGTGAGTGAGAGAGATAGAGAAGATTTGTGTGTGACAGAGATAGAGAAGTTGTCAGAAAGAGAGAAGCTGTGAGTGAGAGAGAGAGAAAGAGAAGCTATGAGTGAGAGAGAGAGAGAGGGAAAGCAATGCTCTGAGTGAGAGAGAGGGACAAAGAGAAGCTGTGTGAGAGAAAGAGAAGCTGTGAGTGAGAGAGAAAGAGAAGCTGTGAGTGAGAGAGAAAGAAAAGCTGTGAGTGAAAGAGAGAAAGAGAGAGAGAAGATGTCAATGAGAGAGAGAGAGAAAGAGAAGCTGTGAGTGAGAGAGAGAGAGAAGCTGTGAGTGAGTGAGAGAGAGAGAAAGAGAAGCTGTTTGTGTGTGTGTGAGAGAGAGAAGCTGTGAGTGTGAGAGAGAGAGTGGGAGAGAAGCTATGAGAGAGAGAGAAAGAGAACCTGTGATTGAGAGTGAGAGACAGAGTGAGAGAAGCTGTGAGAGACAGAGAGAGAAAAAAGAAGCTGTGAGTGAGAGAGAGAGAAAGAGAAGCTGTGAGTGAGAGAGAGAGAAAGGGAAGCTATGTGTGTGTGAGAGAGAGAAAGAGACGCTATGAGTGAGAGAGAGAGAGAAAGAGAAGCTGTGAGTGAGAGAGAGAGAGAAAGAGAAGCTATGAGTGAGAGAGAGAGTGAGAAGCTGTGAGTGAGAGAGAGAAAGAGAAGCTGTGAGTGAGAGACAGAGAAAGAAAGAGAAGCTGTGAGTGAGTGAGAGAGAGAGAAAGAGTAGCTATGAGAGAGAGTGGAGCTGTGAGAGAGAGAGAGAGAAAGAGAAGCTGTGTGTGAGAGAAAGTGAGAGAAAGAGAAGCTGTGAGTGTGAGAGAGAGTGAGAGAAAGAGATGCTGTGAGTGTGTGCGAGAGAGAAAGAGAAGCTGTGAAAGAGAGAGAGAGAAGATGTGAGTGAGAGAGAGAGAGAGTAGCTGTGAGTGAGAGAGAGAGGGAGAGAAGCTGTGAGTGAGAGAGAGAGAAAGAGAAGATTTCTGTGTGAGAGATAGAGAAGCTGTGAGAAAGAGAGAAGCTGTGAGTGTGAGAGAGAGAAAGAGAAGCTATGAGTTAGAGAGAGAGAGGGAAAGCATTGCTCTGAGTGAGAGAGAGGGAGAAAGAGAAGCTGTGAGAGAGAGAGAGAAGCTGTGAGTGAGAGAGAGAAAGAAAAGCTGTGAGTGAGAGAGAGATAGAGAATGAGAAGCTGTGAGTTAGAGAGAGAGAGAGAAAGAGAAGCTGTGAGTGAGAGAGAGAGAGAAAGGGAAGCTGTGAGTGAGTGAGAGAGAGAGAAGCTGTGAGTGTGTGAGAGAGAAAAAGAAGCTCTGAGTGAGAGAGAGAGAGAGAAGCTGTGAGTGAGAGAGAGAGAGAAAGAAGATGTGATTGTGTGGGAGAGAAAGAGAATCTGTGAGTGAGAGAGAGAGAAAGGGAAGCTGTGAGTGAGAGAGAGAGAGAAGCTGTGAGTGAGAGAGAGAGAAAAAAGAAGCTCTGAGTGAGAGAGAGAGAGAAGCTGTGAGTTAGAGAGAGAGAGAGAGAAAGAAGCTGTGATTGTGTGTGAGAGAGAAAGAAAATCTGTGTGTGAGAGAGAGAAGGAGAAGCTGTGAGAGAGAGAGAGAAAGAGAAGCTGTGAGTGAGAGAGAAAGAGAGAGAGAAGATGTCAATGAGAGAGAGAGAGAAAGAGAAGCTGTGTGTGTGTGTGAGAGAGAGAGAAGCTGTGAGTGAGAGTGAGAGAGAGAAAGAGAAGCTGTGAGTGAGAGAGAGAAAGAGAAGCTGTGATTGAGAGTGAGAGACAGAGAGAAAGAGAAGCTATGAATGAGAGAGATAGAGAAGATTTGTGTGTGAGAGAGATAGAGAAGTTGTCAGAAAGAGAGAAGCTGTGAGTGAGAGAGAGAGAAAGAGAAGCTGTGAGTGAGAGAGAGAGAGAAGCTGTGAGTGAGTGAGAGAGAGAGAAAGAGAAGCTGTTTGTGTGAGTGTGAGAGAGAGAAGCTGTGAGTGAGAGAGAGAGAGGGAGAGAAGCTATGAGAGAGAGAGAGAAAGAGAACCTGTGATTGAGAGTGAGAGACAGAGTGAGAGAAGCTGTGAGAGACAGAGAGAGAAAAAAGAAGCTGTGAGTGAGAGAGAGAAAAAGAGAAGCTGTGAGTGAGAGAGAGAGAAAGGGAAGCTATGAGTGAGAGAGAGAGAGAGAAAGAGAAGCTATGAGTGAGAGAGAGAGAGAAAGAGAAGCTGTGAGTGAGAGAGAGAGAGAAGTTATGAGTGAGAGAGAGAGTGAGAAGCTGTGAGTGAGAGAGAGAAAGAGAAGCTGTGAGTGAGAGACAGAGAAAGAAAGAGAAGCTGTGAGTGAGTGAGAGAGAGAGAAAGAGTAGCTATGAGAGAGAGGAGCTGTGAGTGAGAGAGAGAGAAAGAGAAGCTGTGAGTGAGAGAGAGAGAAAGCTGTGAGTGAGAGAGAGAGAAAGAGAAGCTGTGAGTGAGAGAGAGAGAAAGAGAAGCTGTGTGTGTGTGAGAGAGAAAGAGAAGCTGAGAGTGTGAGAGAGAGAGTGAGATAGAGGGAGAGAAGCTGTGTGTGTGTGTGTGTGTGTGAGAGAAGCTGTGAGTGAGAGAGAGAAAGGGAAGCTGTGAGTGAGAGAGAGAGAGAGAAAGAGAAGCTGTGAGTGAGAGAGTGAAAAAGAGAAGCAGTGAGTGAGAAAGTGAGAGAAAGAGAAGCTGTGAGTGTGAGAGAGAGTGAGAGAAAGAGATGCTGTGAGTGTGTGTGAGAGAGAAAGAGAAGCTGTGAAAGAGAGAGAGAGAGAGAAGCTGTGAGTGAGAGAGAGAGAGTAGCTGTGAGTGAGAGAGGGAGAGAAGCTGTGAGTGAGAGAGAAAGAGAAGATTTATGTGTGAGAGATAGAGAAGCTGTGAGAAAGAGAGAAGCTGTGAGTGAGAGAGAGAGAAAGAGAAGCTATGAGTTAGAGAGAGAGAGGGAAAGCAATGCTCTGAGTGAGAGAGAGGGAGAAAGAGAATCTGTGAGAGAGAGAGAGAAGCTGTGAGTGAGAGAGAGAGAGAGAAGCTGTGAGTGAGTGAGAGAGAGAGAGAGAGAAAGAAGCTGTGATTGTGTGTGAGAGAGAAAGAAAATCTGTGTGTGTGTGAGAGAGAAGGAGAGAGAGGAGTGAGAGTGAGAGAGAGAAAGAGAAGCTGTGAGTGAGAGAGAGAAAGAGAAGCTGTGATTGAGAGTGAGAGACAGAGAGAAAGTGTAGCTGTGAGTGAGAGAGATAGAGAAGATTTGTGTGTGAAAGAGATAGAGAAGTTGTCAGAAAGAGAGAAGCTGTGAGTGAGAGAGAGAGAAAGAGAAGCTATGAGTGAGAGAGAGAGAGAGGGAAAGCAATGCTCTGAGTGAGAGAGAGGGACAAAGAGAAGCTGTGTGAGAGAAAGAGAAGCTGTGAGTGAGAGAGAAAGAGAAGCTGTAAGTGAGAGAGAAAGAGAGAGAGAAGATGTCAATGAGAGAGAGAGAGAAAGAGAAGCTGTGAGTGAGAGAGAGAGAGAAGCTGTGAGTGAGTGAGAGAGAGAGAAAGAGAAGCTGTTTGTGTGTGTGTGAGAGAGAGAAGCTGTGAGTGAGAGAGAGAGAGGGGGAGAGAAGCTATGAGAGAGAGAGAGAAAGAGAACCTGTGATTGAGAGTGAGAGACAGAGTGAGAGAAGCTGTGAGAGACAGAGAGAGAATAAAGAAGCTGTGAGTGAGAGAGAGAGAAAGAGAAGCTGTGGGTGAGAGAGAGAGAAAGACTGTGTGAGAAAGAGAGAGTGAAAGAGAAGCTGTGAGTGAGAGAGAGAGAGAAGCTGTGAGTGAGAGAGAGAGAAAAAGAGAAGCTGTGAGTGAGAGAGAAAGAGAAGCTGTGAGTGAGAGAGAGAGAAAGAGTCTGAGAAAGAGAGAGTGAAAGAGAAGATGTGAGTGAGAGAGAGAGAGAGAAGCTGTGAGTGAGAGAGAGAAAGAGAAGCTGTGAGTGAGAGAGAGAAAGAGAAGGTGTGAGTGAGAGAGAGAGAAAGAGAGGCTGTGAGTGAGAGAGAGAAAGTGAGAGAAAGATAAGCTGTGAGTGTGAGAGAGAGTGAGAGAAAGAGATGCTGTGAGTGTGTGTGAGAGAGAAAGATAAGCTGTGAGTGAGAGAGAGAGAGAAGCTGTGAGTGAGAGAGAGAGAAAGAGAAGCTGTGAGTGAGAGAGAGAAAGAGAAGCTGTGTGAGAGAGAGAGACAGAAAGAGAAGCTGTGAGTGAGAGAGAGAGAGGGAAAGCAATGTGAGAGAGAGAGAGAAGGTGTGAGTGAGAGAGAGAAAGAGATGTGAGTGAGAGAGAAAGAGAGAGAGAAGATGTCAATCAGAGAGAGAAAGAGAAGCTGTGAGTGAGAGAGAGAGAGAAGCTGTGAGTGAGAGAGAGAGAAAGAGAAGCTGTGTGTGTGTGTGAGAGAGAGAAGCTGTGTGTGGTTGAGAGAGAGAGAAGCTGTGAGTGAGAGAGAGAGAAAAAGAGAAAAAGAGAAGCTGTGAGTGAGAGAGAGAGAGAAGCTTTTGCATGTGAGAGAAAGTGAGAGAAAGAGAAGCTGTGAGTGTGAGAGAGAGTGAGAGAAAGAGATGCTGTGAGTATGTGTGTGAGAGAAAGGTAAGCTGTGAGTGAGAGAGAGAGAGAGAACCTGTGAGTGAGAGAGAGAGAAAGAGAAGCTGTGAGTGAAAGAGAGAGAAAGAGAAGCTGTGTGTGTGTGAGAGAGAAGGAGAAGCTGTGAGTGAGAGAGAGAGAGTGAGAGAGAGAGAGAGAAGCTGTGAGTGCGAGAGAGAGGGAGAGAAGCTGTGACTGAGAGAGAGAGAGAAAGAGAAGCTGTGATTGAGAGTGAGAGACAGAGAAAGAGAAGGTGTGAGTGAGAGAGAGAGAGAAAAAGCTGTGAGTGAGAGAGAGAGAAAGAGAAGCTGTGAGTGAGAGAGAGAGAGGGAGAGAAAGAGAGAGAAGCTGTGAGTGAGAGAGAGAGGGGGAGAAGCTGTGAGTGAGAGAGAGAGAGGGAGAGAAGCTGTGAGTGTGAGAGAGAGACAGAGTGAAAGAGAAGCTGTGAGTGAGAGAGTGAGTGAGAGAGAGAGAGAAGCTGTGAGTGAGAGAGAGAGAGGGAGGGAGGGAGAGAAGCTGTGAGTGAGAGAGAGAAAAAGAGAAGCTGTGAGTGAGAGAGAGAGAGAAAGAGAAGCTGTGCATGTGAGAGAAAGTGAGAGAAAGAGAAGCTGTGAGTGTGAGAGAGAGTGAAAGAAAGAGATGCTGTGAGTGTGTGTGAGAGAGAAAGATAAGCTGTGAGTGAGAGATAGAGAGAGAAGCTGTGAGTGAGAGAGAGAGAAAGAGAAGCTGTGAGTGAGAGAGAGAGAAAGAGAAGCTGTGTGTGAGCGAGAGAAAGAGAAGCTGTGAGTTAGAGAGAGAGAAAGAGAAGCAGTGAGTGAGAGAGAGAGAGAGAAGCTGTGAGTGAGAGAGAGAGCGAGAGAAAGAAGCTATGATTGTGTGTGAGAGAGAAAGAGAAGCTGTGAGTGAGAGAGAAAGAGAGAGAGAAGATGTCAATCAGAGAGAGAAAGAGAAGCTGTGAGTGAGAGAGAGAGAGAAGCTGTGAGTGAGAGAGAGAGAAAGAGAAGCTGTGTGTGTGTGTGTGTGTGAGAGAGAGAAGCTGTGAGTGAGAGTGAGAGACAGAGAGACAGAGAAGCTGTGAGTGAGAGAGAGAAAGAGAAGCTGTGACTGAGAGTGAGAGAGAGAAAGAGAAGCTGTGAGTGAGAGAGAGAGATAGAGAAGTTTTGTGTGTTAGAGTGACAGAGAAGTTGTGAGAAAGAGAGAAGCTGTGAGTGAGAGAGAAAGAGAAGCTATGAGTGAGAGAGAGAGTGAGAGGGAAAGCAATGCTCTGTGTGAGAGAGAGGGAGAAAGAGCTGTGTGAGAGAAAGAGAACCTGTGAGTGAGAGAGAGAGATAAAGAGAAGCTGTGAGTGAGTGAGAGAGAGAGAAGATGTCCATGAGAAAGAGAAAGAAAGAGAAGCTGTGAGTGAGAGAGAGAGAAAGAGAAGCTGTGTGTGTGTGTGAGAGAGAGAGAGAAGCTGTGAGTCAGAGTGAGAGACAGAGAGAAAGAGAAGGTGTGAGTGAGAGAGAGAGAGAAAGAGAAGCTGTGATTGAGAGTGAGAGGTAGAGAGAAAGAGAAGCTGTTAGTGAGAGAGAGAGATATAGATTTGTGTGTGTAAGAGAGAGAAGCTGTGAGAAAGAGAGATGCTGTGAGTGAGAGAGAGAGAAAGAGAAGCTATGAGTGAGAAAGAGAGAGAGGGAAAGGAATGCTCTGAGAGAGGGAGAAAGAGAAGCTGTGTGAGAGAAAGAGAAGCTGTGAGTGAGAGAGAAAGAGAGAGAGATGTCAATGAGAGAGAGAAAGAGAAGCTGTGAGTGAGAGAGAGAGAGAAGCTGTGAGTGAGAGAGAGAAAAAGAGAAGCTGTGAGTGAGAGAGAGAGAGAGAAAGAAAGAGAAGCTGTGCGTGTGAGAGAAAGTGAGAGAAAGAGAAGCTGTGAGTGTGAGAGAGAGTGAGAGAAAGAGATGCTGTGAGTGTGTGAGAGAGAGAAAGATAAGCTGTGAGTGAGAGAGAGAGAGAGAGAGAAGCTGTGAGTGAGAGAGAGAGAAAGAGAACCTGTGAGTGAGAGAGAGAGAAAGAGAAGTTGTGTGTGTGTGAGAGAGAAAGAAAATCTGTGTGTGTGTGAGAGAAGGAGAAGCTGTGAGAGAGAGAGAAAGAGAAGCTGTGAGTGAGAGAGAAAGAGAGAGAGGAGTGAGAGTGAGAGAGAGAAAGAGAAGCTGTGAGTGAGAGAGAGAAAGAGAAGCTGTGATTGAGAGTGAGAGACAGAGAGAAAGAGAAGCTGTGAGTGAGAGAGATAGAGAAGATTTGTGTGTGAGAGAGATAGAGAAGTTGTCAGAAAGAGAGAAGCTGTGAGTGAGAGAGAGAGAAAGAGAAGCTATGAGTGAGAGAGAGAGAGAGGGAAAGCAATGCTCTGAGTGAGAGAGAGGGACAAAGAGAAGCTGTGTGAGAGAAAGAGAAGCTGTGAGTGAGAGAGAAAGAGAAGCTGTGAGAGAGAGAGAAAGAGAAGCTGTGAGTGAGTGAGAGAGAGAGAAAAAGTAGCTATGAGAGAGAGAGGAGGTGTGAGTGAGAGAGAGAGAAAGAGAAGCTGTGAGTGAGAGAGAGAGAGAACGATGTGAGTGAGAGAGAGAGAAAGAGAAGCTGTGAGTGAGAGAGAGAGAAAGAGAAGCTGTGTGTGTGTGAGAGAGAAAGAGAAGCTGAGAGTGTGTGAGAGAGAGTGAGATAGAGGGAGAGAAGCTGTGTGTGTGTGTGAGAGAGAGAAGCTGTGAGTGAGAGAGAGAGAGTGAGAGAAAGAGAGAGAAGCTGTGAGTGAGAGAGAGAGGGGGGAGAAGCTGTGAGTGAGAGAGAGAGAGGGAGAGAAGCTGTGAGTGTGAGAGAGAGAGGGAGGGAGGGAGGGAGAGAAGCTGTGAATGAGAGAGAAAGAGAAGCTGTGAGTGAGAGAGAGAAAAAGAGAAGCTGTGAGTGAGAGAGAGAGAGAAAGAGAAGCTGTGCATGTGAGAGAAAGTGAGAGAAAGAGAAGCTGTGAGTGTGAGAGAGAGTGAAAGAAAGAGATGCTGTGAGTGTGTGTGAGAGAGAAAGAGAAGCTGTGAGTGAGAGATAGAGAGAGAAGCTGTGAGTGAGAGAGAGAGAAAGAGAAGCTGTGAGTGAGAGAGAGAGAAAGAGAAGCTGTGTGTGAGCGAGAGAAAGAGAAGCTGTGAGTTAGAGAGAGAGAGAAAGAGAAGCATTGAGTGAGAGAGAGAGAGAGAGAGAAGCTGTGAGTGAGAGAGAGCGAGAGAAAGAAGCTATGATTGTGTGTGAGAGAGAAAGAGAAGCTGTGAGTGAGAGAGAAAGAGAGAGAGAAGATGTCAATCAGATAGAGAAAGAGAAGCTGTGAGTGAGAGAGAGAGAGAAGCTGTGAGTGAGAGAGAGAGAAAGAGAAGCTGTGTGTGTGTGTGTGAGAGAGAAGCTGTGTGTGGTTGAGAGAGAGAGAAGCTGTGAGTGAGAGAGAGAAAAAGAGAAAAAGAGAAGCTGTGAGTGAGAGAGAGAGAGAGAAGCTTTTGCATGTGAGAGAAAGTGAGAGAAAGAGAAGCTGTGAGTGTGAGAGAGAGTGAGAGAAAGAGATGCTGTGAGTATGTGTGAGAGAGAAAGGTAAGCTGTGAGTGAGAGAGAGAGAGAGAACCTGTGAGTGAGAGAGAGAGAAAGAGAAGCTGTGAGTGAAAGAGAGAGAAAGAGAAGCTGTGTGTGTGTGAGAGAGAAGGAGAAGCTGTGAGTGAGAGAGAGAGAGTGAGTGAGAGAGAGAGGAGCTGTGAGTGCGAGAGAGAGGGAGAGAAGCTGTGACTGAGAGAGAGAGAGAAAGAGAAGCTGTGATTGAGAGTGAGAGACAGAGAAAGAGAAGGTGTGAGTGAGAGAGAGAGAGAAAAAGCTGTGAGTGAGAGAGAGAGAAAGAGAAGCTGTGAGTGAGAGAGAGAGAAAGAGAAGCTGTGAGTGAGAGAGAGAGAGGGAGAGAAAGAGAGAGAAGCTGTGAGTGAGAGAGAGAGGGGGAGAAGCTGTGAGTGAGAGAGAGAGAGGGAGAGAAGCTGTGAGTGTGAGAGAGAGACAGAGTGAAAGAGAAGCTGTGAGTGAGAGAGTGAGTGAGAGAGAGAGAGAAGCTGTGAGTGAGAGAGAGAGAGGGAGGGAGGGAGAGAAGCTGTGAGTGAGAGAGAGAAAAAGAGAAGCTGTGAGTGAGAGAGAGAGAGAGAAAGAGAAGCTGTGCATGTGAGAGAAAGTGAGAGAAAGAGAAGCTGTGAGTGTGAGAGAGAGTGAAAGATAAGCTGTGAGTGAGAGAGAGAGAAGCTGTGAGTGAGAGAGAGAGAAAGAGAAGCTGTGAGTGAGAGAGAGAGAAAGAGAAGCTGTGTGTGAGCGAGAGAAAGAGAAGCTGTGAGTTAGAGAGAGAGAAAGAGAAGCAGTGAGAGAGAGAGAGAGAGAGAAGCTGTGAGTGAGAGCGAGAGCGAGAGAAAGAAGCTATGATTGTGTGTGAGAGAGAAAGAGAAGCTGTGAGTGAGAGAGAAAGAGAGAGAGAAGATGTCAATCAGAGAGAGAAAGAGAAGCTGTGAGTGAGAGAGAGAGAGAAGCTGTGAGTGAGAGAGAGAGAAAGAGAAGCTGTGTGTGTGTGAGAGAGAGAGAGAGAAGCTGTGAGTGAGAGTGAGAGACAGAGAGACAGAGAAGCTGTGAGTGAGAGAGAGAAAGAGAAGCTGTGATTGAGAGTGAGAGAGAGAAAGAGAAGCTGTGAGTGAGAGAGAGAGATAGAGAAGTTTTGTGTGTTAGAGAGACAGAGAAGTTGTGAGAAAGAGAGAAGCTGTGAGTGAGAGAGAAAGAGAAGCTATGAGTGAGAGAGAGAGTGAGAGGGAAAGCAATGCTCTGAGTAAGAGAGAGGGAGAAAGAGCTGTGTGAGAGAAAGAGAACCTGTGAGTGAGAGAGAGAGATAAAGAGAAGCTGTGAGTGAGTGAGAGAGAGAGATGTCCATGAGAAAGAGAAAGAAAGAGAAGCTGTGAGTGAGAGAGAGAGAAAGAGAAGCTGTGTGTGTGTGTGAGAGAGAGAGAGAAGCTGTGAGTCAGAGTGAGAGACAGAGAGAAAGAGAAGGTGTGAGTGAGAGAGAGAGAGAAAGAGAAGCTGTGATTGAGAGTGAGAGGTAGAGAGAAAGAGAAGCTGTTAGTGAGAGAGAGAGATATAGATTTGTGTGTGTGAGAGAGAGAAGCTGTGAGAAAGAGAGATGCTGTGAGTGAGAGAGAGAGAAAGAGAAGCTATGAGTGAGAAAGAGAGAGAGGGAAAGGAATGCTCTGAGAGAGGGAGAAAGAGAAGCTGTGTGAGAGAAAGAGAAGCTGTGAGTGAGAGAGAAAGAGAGAGAGATGTCAATGAGAGAGAGAAAGAGAAGCTGTGAGTGAGAGAGAGAGAAGCTGTGAGTGAGAGAGAGAAAAAGAGAAGCTGTGAGTGAGAGAGAGAGAGAGAAAGAAAGAGAAGCTGTGCGTGTGAGAGAAAGTGAGAGAAAGAGAAGCTGTGAGTGTGAGAGAGAGTGAGAGAAAGAGATGCTGTGAGTGTGTGTGAGAGAGAGAAAGATAAGCTGTGAGTGAGAGAGAGAGAGAGAGAGAAGCTGTGAGTGAGAGAGAGAGAAAGAGAACCTGTGAGTGAGAGAGAGAGAAAGAGAAGTTGTGTGTGTGTGAGAGAGAAATAGAAGCTGAGAGTGTGAGAGAGAGAGTGAGATAGAGGGAGAGAAGCTGTGTGTGTGAGAGAGAGAGAGAGAAGCTGTGAGTGAGAGAGAGAAAGGGAAGCTGTGAGTGAGAGAGAGAGAGAGAAAGAGAAGCTGTGAGTGAGAGAGTGAAAAAGAGAAGCTGTGAGTGAGAGAGAGAAAGAGAAGCTGTGTGTGAGAGAAAGTGAGAGAAAGAGAAGCTGTGAGTGTGAGAGAGAGTGAGAGAAAGAGATGCTGTGAGTGTGTGCGAGAGAGAAAGAGAAGCTGTGAAAGAGAGAGAGAGAAGCTGTGAGTGAGAGAGAGAGAGTAGCTGTGAGTGAGAGAGAGAGGGAGAGAAGCTGTGAGTGAGAGAGAGAGGAAGAGAAGATTTCTGTGTGAGAGATAGAGAAGCTGTGAGAAAGAGAGAAGCTGTGAGTGAGAGAGAGAAAGAGAAGCTATGAGTTAGAGAGAGAGAGGGAAAGCAATGCTCTGAGTGAGAGAGGGAGAAAGAGAAGCTGTGTGAGAGAGAGTTAAGCTGTTTGTGAGAGAGAGAAAGAAAAGCTGTGAGTGAGAGAGAGATAGAGAATGAGAAGCTGTGAGTTAGAGAGAGAGAGAGAGAGAAAGAGAAGCTGTGAGTGAGAGAGAGAGAGAAAGGGAAGCTGTGAGTGAGTGAGAGAGAGAGAAGCTGTGAGTGTGTGAGAGAGAAAAAGAAGCTCTGAGTGAGTGAGAGAGAGAAGCTGTGAGTGAGAGAGAGAGAGAAAGAAGATGTGATTGTGTGTGAGAGAAAGAGAATCTGTGAGTGAGAGAGAGAGAAAGGGAAGCTGTGAGTGAGAGAGAGAGAGAAGCTGTGAGTGAGAGAGAGAGAAAAAAGAAGCTCTGAATGAGAGAGAGAGAAGCTGTGAGTGAGAGAGAGAGAGAGAAAGAAGCTGTGATTGTGTGTGAGAGAGAAAGAAAATCTGTGTGTGTGTGAGAGAAGGAGAAGCTGTGAGAGAGAGAGAAAGAGAAGCTGTGAGTGAGAGAGAAAGAGAGAGAAGATGTCAATGAGAGAGAGAGAGAAAGAGAAGCTGTGTGTGTGTGTGAGAGAGAGAGAAGCTGTGAGTGAGAGTGAGAGAGAGAAAGAGAAGCTGTGAGTGAGAGAGAGAAAGAGAAGCTATGATTGAGAGTGAGAGACAGTGAGAAAGAGAAGCTGTGAGTGAGAGAGATAGAGAAGATTTGTGTGTGACAGAGATAGAGAAGTTGTCAGAAAGAGAGAAGCTGTGAGTGAGAGAGAGAGAAAGAGAAGCTATGAGTGAGAGAGAGAGAGAGGGAAAGCAATGCTCTGAGTGAGAGAGAGGGACAAAGAGAAGCTGTGTGAGAGAAAGAGAAGCTGTGAGTGAGAGAGAAAGAGAAGCTGTGAGTGAGAGAGAAAGAGAAGCTGTGAGTGAAAGAGAGAAAGAGAGAGAGAAGATGTCAATGAGAGAGAGAGAGAAAGAGAAGCTGTGAGTGAGAGAGAGAGAGAAGCTGTGAGTGAGTGAGAGAGAGAGAAAGAGAAGCTGTTTGTGTGTGTGTGAGAGAGAGAAGCTGTGAGTGTGAGAGAGAGAGTGGGAGAGAAGCTATGAGAGAGAGAGAAAGAGAACCTGTGATTGAGAGTGAGAGACAGAGTGAGAGAAGCTGTGAGAGACAGAGAGAGAAAAAAGAAGCTGTGAGTGAGAGAGAGAGAAAGAGAAGCTGTGAGTGAGAGAGAGAGAAAGGGAAGCTATGTGTGTGTGAGAGAGAGAAAGAGACGCTATGAGTGAGAGAGAGAGAGAAAGAGAAGCTGTGAGTGAGAGAGAGAGAGAAAGAGAAGCTATGAGTGAGAGAGAGAGTGAGAAGCTGTGAGTGAGAGAGAGAAAGAGAAGCTGTGAGTGAGAGACAGAGAAAGAAAGAGAAGCTGTGAGTGAGTGAGAGAGAGAGAAAGAGTAGCTATGAGAGAGAGTGGAGCTGTGAGAGAGAGAGAGAGAAAGAGAAGCTGTGTGTGAGAGAAAGTGAGAGAAAGAGAAGCTGTGAGTGTGAGAGAGAGTGAGAGAAAGAGATGCTGTGAGTGTGTGCGAGAGAGAAAGAGAAGCTGTGAAAGAGAGAGAGAGAAGATGTGAGTGAGAGAGAGAGAGAGTAGCTGTGAGTGAGAGAGAGAGGGAGAGAAGCTGTGAGTGAGAGAGAGAGAAAGAGAAGATTTCTGTGTGAGAGATAGAGAAGCTGTGAGAAAGAGAGAAGCTGTGAGTGTGAGAGAGAGAAAGAGAAGCTATGAGTTAGAGAGAGAGAGGGAAAGCATTGCTCTGAGTGAGAGAGAGGGAGAAAGAGAAGCTGTGAGAGAGAGAGAGAAGCTGTGAGTGAGAGAGAGAAAGAAAAGCTGTGAGTGAGAGAGAGAGAGAGAATGAGAAGCTGTGAGTTAGAGAGAGAGAGAGAAAGAGAAGCTGTGAGTGAGAGAGAGAGAGAAAGGGAAGCTGTGAGTGAGTGAGAGAGAGAGAAGCTGTGAGTGTGTGAGAGAGAAAAAGAAGCTCTGAGTGAGAGAGAGAGAGAGAAGCTGTGAGTGAGAGAGAGAGAGAAAGAAGATGTGATTGTGTGGGAGAGAAAGAGAATCTGTGAGTGAGAGAGAGAGAAAGGGAAGCTGTGAGTGAGAGAGAGAGAGAAGCTGTGAGTGAGAGAGAGAGAAAAAAGAAGCTCTGAGTGAGAGAGAGAGAGAAGCTGTGAGTGAGAGAGAGAGAGAGAGAAAGAAGCTGTGATTGTGTGTGAGAGAGAAAGAAAATCTGTGTGTGAGAGAGAGAAGGAGAAGCTGTGAGAGAGAGAGAAAGAGAAGCTGTGAGTGAGAGAGAAAGAGAGAGAGAAGATGTCAATGAGAGAGAGAGAGAAAGAGAAGCTGTGTGTGTGTGTGAGAGAGAGAGAAGCTGTGAGTGAGAGTGAGAGAGAGAAAGAGAAGCTGTGAGTGAGAGAGAGAAAGAGAAGCTGTGATTGAGAGTGAGAGACAGAGAGAAAGAGAAGCTATGAATGAGAGAGATAGAGAAGATTTGTGTGTGAGAGAGATAGAGAAGTTGTCAGAAAGAGAGAAGCTGTGAGTGAGAGAGAGAGAAAGAGAAGCTGTGAGTGAGAGAGAGAGAGAAGCTGTGAGTGAGTGAGAGAGAGAGAAAGAGAAGCTGTTTGTGTGAGTGTGAGAGAGAGAAGCTGTGAGTGAGAGAGAGAGAGGGAGAGAAGCTATGAGAGAGAGAGAGAAAGAGAACCTGTGATTGAGAGTGAGAGACAGAGTGAGAGAAGCTGTGAGAGACAGAGAGAGAAAAAAGAAGCTGTGAGTGAGAGAGAGAAAAAGAGAAGCTGTGAGTGAGAGAGAGAGAAAGGGAAGCTATGAGTGAGAGAGAGAGAGAGAAAGAGAAGCTATGAGTGAGAGAGAGAGAGAAAGAGAAGCTGTGAGTGAGAGAGAGAGAGAAGTTATGAGTGAGAGAGAGAGTGAGAAGCTGTGAGTGAGAGAGAGAAAGAGAAGCTGTGAGTGAGAGACAGAGAAAGAAAGAGAAGCTGTGAGTGAGTGAGAGAGAGAGAAAGAGTAGCTATGAGAGAGAGAGGAGCTGTGAGTGAGAGAGAGAGAAAGAGAAGCTGTGAGTGAGAGAGAGAGAAAGCTGTGAGTGAGAGAGAGAGAAAGAGAAGCTGTGAGTGAGAGAGAGAGAAAGAGAAGCTGTGTGTGTGTGAGAGAGAAAGAGAAGCTGAGAGTGTGAGAGAGAGAGTGAGATAGAGGGAGAGAAGCTGTGTGTGTGTGTGTGTGTGTGTGAGAGAGAAGCTGTGAGTGAGAGAGAGAAAGGGAAGCTGTGAGTGAGAGAGAGAGAGAGAAAGAGAAGCTGTGAGTGAGAGAGTGAAAAAGAGAAGCAGTGAGTGAGAAAGTGAGAGAAAGAGAAGCTGTGAGTGTGAGAGAGAGTGAGAGAAAGAGATGCTGTGAGTGTGTGTGAGAGAGAAAGAGAAGCTGTGAAAGAGAGAGAGAGAGAGAAGCTGTGAGTGAGAGAGAGAGAGTAGCTGTGAGTGAGAGAGGGAGAGAAGCTGTGAGTGAGAGAGAAAGAGAAGATTTATGTGTGAGAGATAGAGAAGCTGTGAGAAAGAGAGAAGCTGTGAGTGAGAGAGAGAGAAAGAGAAGCTATGAGTTAGAGAGAGAGAGGGAAAGCAATGCTCTGAGTGAGAGAGAGGGAGAAAGAGAAGCTGTGAGAGAGAGAGAGAAGCTGTGAGTGAGAGAGAGAGAGAGAAGCTGTGAGTGAGTGAGAGAGAGAGAGAGAGAAAGAAGCTGTGATTGTGTGTGAGAGAGAAAGAAAATCTGTGTGTGTGTGAGAGAGAAGGAGAGAGAGGAGTGAGAGTGAGAGAGAGAAAGAGAAGCTGTGAGTGAGAGAGAGAAAGAGAAGCTGTGATTGAGAGTGAGAGACAGAGAGAAAGTGTAGCTGTGAGTGAGAGAGATAGAGAAGATTTGTGTGTGAAAGAGATAGAGAAGTTGTCAGAAAGAGAGAAGCTGTGAGTGAGAGAGAGAGAAAGAGAAGCTATGAGTGAGAGAGAGAGAGAGGGAAAGCAATGCTCTGAGTGAGAGAGAGGGACAAAGAGAAGCTGTGTGAGAGAAAGAGAAGCTGTGAGTGAGAGAGAAAGAGAAGCTGTAAGTGAGAGAGAAAGAGAGAGAGAAGATGTCAATGAGAGAGAGAGAGAAAGAGAAGCTGTGAGTGAGAGAGAGAGAGAAGCTGTGAGTGAGTGAGAGAGAGAGAAAGAGAAGCTGTTTGTGTGTGTGTGAGAGAGAGAAGCTGTGAGTGAGAGAGAGAGAGGGGGAGAGAAGCTATGAGAGAGAGAGAGAGAAAGAGAACCTGTGATTGAGAGTGAGAGACAGAGTGAGAGAAGCTGTGAGAGACAGAGAGAGAATAAAGAAGCTGTGAGTGAGAGAGAGAGAAAGAGAAGCTGTGGGTGAGAGAGAGAGAAAGACTGTGTGAGAAAGAGAGAGTGAAAGAGAAGCTGTGAGTGAGAGAGAGAGAGAAGCTGTGAGTGAGAGAGAGAGAAAAAGAGAAGCTGTGAGTGAGAGAGAAAGAGAAGCTGTGAGTGAGAGAGAGAGAAAGAGTCTGAGAAAGAGAGAGTGAAAGAGAAGATGTGAGTGAGAGAGAGAGAGAGAAGCTGTGAGTGAGAGAGAGAGAAGCTGTGAGTGAGAGAGAGAAAGAGAAGCTGTGAGTGAGAGAGAGAAAGAGAAGGTGTGAGTGAGAGAGAGAGAAAGAGAGGCTGTGAGTGAGAGAGAGAAAGTGAGAGAAAGATAAGCTGTGAGTGTGAGAGAGAGTGAGAGAAAGAGATGCTGTGAGTGTGTGTGAGAGAGAAAGATAAGCTGTGAGTGAGAGAGAGAGAGAAGCTGTGAGTGAGAGAGAGAGAAAGAGAAGCTGTGAGTGAGAGAGAGAAAGAGAAGCTGTGTGAGAGAGAGAGACAGAAAGAGAAGCTGTGAGTGAGAGAGAGAGAGGGAAAGCAATGTGAGAGAGAGAGAGAAGGTGTGAGTGAGAGAGAGAAAGAGATGTGAGTGAGAGAGAAAGAGAGAGAGAAGATGTCAATCAGAGAGAGAAAGAGAAGCTGTGAGTGAGAGAGAGAGAGAAGCTGTGAGTGAGAGAGAGAGAAAGAGAAGCTGTGTGTGTGTGTGAGAGAGAGAAGCTGTGTGTGGTTGAGAGAGAGAGAAGCTGTGAGTGAGAGAGAGAGAAAAAGAGAAAAAGAGAAGCTGTGAGTGAGAGAGAGAGAGAAGCTTTTGCATGTGAGAGAAAGTGAGAGAAAGAGAAGCTGTGAGTGTGAGAGAGAGTGAGAGAAAGAGATGCTGTGAGTATGTGTGTGAGAGAAAGGTAAGCTGTGAGTGAGAGAGAGAGAGAGAACCTGTGAGTGAGAGAGAGAGAAAGAGAAGCTGTGAGTGAAAGAGAGAGAAAGAGAAGCTGTGTGTGTGTGAGAGAGAAGGAGAAGCTGTGAGTGAGAGAGAGAGAGTGAGAGAGAGAGAGAGAAGCTGTGAGTGCGAGAGAGAGGGAGAGAAGCTGTGACTGAGAGAGAGAGAGAAAGAGAAGCTGTGATTGAGAGTGAGAGACAGAGAAAGAGAAGGTGTGAGTGAGAGAGAGAGAGAAAAAGCTGTGAGTGAGAGAGAGAGAAAGAGAAGCTGTGAGTGAGAGAGAGAGAAAGAGAAGCTGTGAGTGAGAGAGAGAGAGGGAGAGAAAGAGAGAGAAGCTGTGAGTGAGAGAGAGAGGGGGAGAAGCTGTGAGTGAGAGAGAGAGAGGGAGAGAAGCTGTGAGTGTGAGAGAGAGACAGAGTGAAAGAGAAGCTGTGAGTGAGAGAGTGAGTGAGAGAGAGAGAGAAGCTGTGAGTGAGAGAGAGAGAGGGAGGGAGGGAGAGAAGCTGTGAGTGAGAGAGAGAAAAAGAGAAGCTGTGAGTGAGAGAGAGAGAGAAAGAGAAGCTGTGCATGTGAGAGATAGTGAGAGAAAGAGAAGCTGTGAGTGTGAGAGAGAGTGAAAGAAAGAGATGCTGTGAGTGTGTGTGAGAGAGAAAGATAAGCTGTGAGTGAGAGATAGAGAGAGAAGCTGTGAGTGAGAGAGAGAGAAAGAGAAGCTGTGAGTGAGAGAGAGAGAAAGAGAAGCTGTGTGTGAGCGAGAGAAAGAGAAGCTGTGAGTTAGAGAGAGAGAAAGAGAAGCAGTGAGTGAGAGAGAGAGAGAGAAGCTGTGAGTGAGAGAGAGAGCGAGAGAAAGAAGCTATGATTGTGTGTGAGAGAGAAAGAGAAGCTGTGAGTGAGAGAGAAAGAGAGAGAGAAGATGTCAATCAGAGAGAGAAAGAGAAGCTGTGAG
Source organism: Bradypodion ventrale (assembly GCA_035047345.1). Classification (NCBI taxonomy): domain Eukaryota; kingdom Metazoa; phylum Chordata; class Lepidosauria; order Squamata; family Chamaeleonidae; genus Bradypodion; species Bradypodion ventrale. The sequence goes on along the minus strand of JAWDJE010000005.1, from coordinate 112,517,480 downwards.
TGAGAGAGAGAGAGAAGCTGTGAGTGAGAGAGAGAGAAAGAGAAGCTGTGTGTGTGTGTGTGTGTGTGAGAGAGAGAAGCTGTGAGTGAGAGTGAGAGACAGAGAGACAGAGAAGCTGTGAGTGAGAGAGAGAAAGAGAAGCTGTGACTGAGAGTGAGAGAGAGAAAGAGAAGCTGTGAGTGAGAGAGAGAGATAGAGAAGTTTTGTGTGTTAGAGAGACAGAGAAGTTGTGAGAAAGAGAGAAGCTGTGAGTGAGAGAGAAAGAGAAGCTATGAGTGAGAGAGAGAGTGAGAGGGAAAGCAATGCTCTGTGTGAGAGAGAGGGAGAAAGAGCTGTGTGAGAGAAAGAGAACCTGTGAGTGAGAGAGAGAGATAAAGAGAAGCTGTGAGTGAGTGAGAGAGAGAGAAGATGTCCATGAGAAAGAGAAAGAAAGAGAAGCTGTGTGTGAGAGAGAGAGAAAGAGAAGCTGTGTGTGTGTGTGTGTGAGAGAGAGAAGCTGTGAGTCAGAGTGAGAGACAGAGAGAAAGAGAAGGTGTGAGTGAGAGAGAGAGAGAAAGAGAAGCTGTGATTGAGAGTGAGAGGTAGAGAGAAAGAGAAGCTGTTAGTGAGAGAGAGAGATATAGATTTGTGTGTGTAAGAGAGAGAAGCTGTGAGAAAGAGAGATGCTGTGAGTGAGAGAGAGAGAAAGAGAAGCTATGAGTGAGAAAGAGTGAGAGGGAAAGGAATGCTCTGAGAGAGGGAGAAAGAGAAGCTGTGTGAGAGAAAGAGAAGCTGTGAGTGAGAGAGAAAGAGAGAGAGATGTCAATGAGAGAGAGAAAGAGAAGCTGTGAGTGAGAGAGAGAGAGAAGCTGTGAGTGAGAGAGAGAAAAAGAGAAGCTGTGAGTGAGAGAGAGAGAGAGAAAGAAAGAGAAGCTGTGCGTGTGAGAGAAAGTGAGAGAAAGAGAAGCTGTGAGTGTGAGAGAGAGTGAGAGAAAGAGATGCTGTGAGTGTGTGAGAGAGAGAAAGATAAGCTGTGAGTGAGAGAGAGAGAGAGAGAGAAGCTGTGAGTGAGAGAGAGAGAAAGAGAACCTGTGAGTGAGAGAGAGAGAAAGAGAAGTTGTGTGTGTGTGAGAGAGAAAGAAAATCTGTGTGTGTGTGAGAGAAGGAGAAGCTGTGAGAGAGAGAGAAAGAGAAGCTGTGAGTGAGAGAGAAAGAGAGAGAGGAGTGAGAGTGAGAGAGAGAAAGAGAAGCTGTGAGTGAGAGAGAGAAAGAGAAGCTGTGATTGAGAGTGAGAGACAGAGAGAAAGAGAAGCTGTGAGTGAGAGAGATAGAGAAGATTTGTGTGTGAGAGAGATAGAGAAGTTGTCAGAAAGAGAGAAGCTGTGAGTGAGAGAGAGAGAAAGAGAAGCTATGAGTGAGAGAGAGAGAGAGGGAAAGCAATGCTCTGAGTGAGAGAGAGGGACAAAGAGAAGCTGTGTGAGAGAAAGAGAAGCTGTGAGTGAGAGAGAAAGAGAAGCTGTGAGAGAGAGAGAAAGAGAAGCTGTGAGTGAGTGAGAGAGAGAGAAAAAGTAGCTATGAGAGAGAGAGGAGGTGTGAGTGAGAGAGAGAGAAAGAGAAGCTGTGAGTGAGAGAGAGAGAGAACGATGTGAGTGAGAGAGAGAGAAAGAGAAGCTGTGAGTGAGAGAGAGAGAAAGAGAAGCTGTGTGTGTGTGAGAGAGAAAGAGAAGCTGAGAGTGTGTGAGAGAGAGTGAGATAGAGGGAGAGAAGCTGTGTGTGTGTGTGTGAGAGAGAAGCTGTGAGTGAGAGAGAGAGAGTGAGAGAAAGAGAGAGAAGCTGTGAGTGAGAGAGAGAGGGGGGAGAAGCTGTGAGTGAGAGAGAGAGAGGGAGAGAAGCTGTGAGTGTGAGAGAGAGAGGGAGGGAGGGAGGGAGAGAAGCTGTGAATGAGAGAGAAAGAGAAGCTGTGAGTGAGAGAGAGAAAAAGAGAAGCTGTGAGTGAGAGAGAGAGAGAAAGAGAAGCTGTGCATGTGAGAGAAAGTGAGAGAAAGAGAAGCTGTGAGTGTGAGAGAGAGTGAAAGAAAGAGATGCTGTGAGTGTGTGTGAGAGAGAAAGATAAGCTGTGAGTGAGAGATAGAGAGAGAAGCTGTGAGTGAGAGAGAGAGAAAGAGAAGCTGTGAGTGAGAGAGAGAGAAAGAGAAGCTGTGTGTGAGCGAGAGAAAGAGAAGCTGTGAGTTAGAGAGAGAGAGAAAGAGAAGCATTGAGTGAGAGAGAGAGAGAGAGAGAAGCTGTGAGTGAGAGAGAGCGAGAGAAAGAAGCTATGATTGTGTGTGAGAGAGAAAGAGAAGCTGTGAGTGAGAGAGAAAGAGAGAGAGAAGATGTCAATCAGATAGAGAAAGAGAAGCTGTGAGTGAGAGAGAGAGAGAAGCTGTGAGTGAGAGAGAGAGAAAGAGAAGCTGTGTGTGTGTGTGAGAGAGAGAAGCTGTGTGTGGTTGAGAGAGAGAGAAGCTGTGAGTGAGAGAGAGAGAAAGAGAAGCTGTGTGTGTGTGTGAGAGAGAGAGAGAAGCTGTGAGTCAGAGTGAGAGACAGAGAGAAAGAGAAGGTGTGAGTGAGAGAGAGAGAGAAAGAGAAGCTGTGATTGAGAGTGAGAGGTAGAGAGAAAGAGAAGCTGTTAGTGAGAGAGAGAGATATAGATTTGTGTGTGTAAGAGAGAGAAGCTGTGAGAAAGAGAGATGCTGTGAGTGAGAGAGAGAGAAAGAGAAGCTATGAGTGAGAAAGAGAGAGAGGGAAAGGAATGCTCTGAGAGAGGGAGAAAGAGAAGCTGTGTGAGAGAAAGAGAAGCTGTGAGTGAGAGAGAAAGAGAGAGAGATGTCAATGAGAGAGAGAAAGAGAAGCTGTGAGTGAGAGAGAGAGAGAAGCTGTGAGTGAGAGAGAGAAAAAGAGAAGCTGTGAGTGAGAGAGAGAGAGAGAAAGAAAGAGAAGCTGTGCGTGTGAGAGAAAGTGAGAGAAAGAGAAGCTGTGAGTGTGAGAGAGAGTGAGAGAAAGAGATGCTGTGAGTGTGTGTGAGAGAGAAAGATAAGCTGTGAGTGAGAGAGAGAGAGAGAGAGAAGCTGTGAGTGAGAGAGAGAGAAAGAGAACCTGTGAGTGAGAGAGAGAGAAAGAGAAGTTGTGTGTGTGTGAGAGAGAAATAGAAGCTGAGAGTGTGAGAGAGAGAGTGAGATAGAGGGAGAGAAGCTGTGTGTGTGTGTGAGAGAGAGAGAAGCTGTGAGTGAGAGAGAGAAAGGGAAGCTGTGAGTGAGAGAGAGAGAGAGAAAGAGAAGCTGTGAGTGAGAGAGTGAAAAAGAGAAGCTGTGAGTGAGAGAGAGAAAGAGAAGCTGTGTGTGAGAGAAAGTGAGAGAAAGAGAAGCTGTGAGTGTGAGAGAGAGTGAGAGAAAGAGATGCTGTGAGTGTGTGCGAGAGAGAAAGAGAAGCTGTGAAAGAGAGAGAGAGAAGCTGTGAGTGAGAGAGAGAGAGTAGCTGTGAGTGAGAGAGAGAGGGAGAGAAGCTGTGAGTGAGAGAGAGAGGAAGAGAAGATTTCTGTGTGAGAGATAGAGAAGCTGTGAGAAAGAGAGAAGCTGTGAGTGAGAGAGAGAGAAAGAGAAGCTATGAGTTAGAGAGAGAGAGGGAAAGCAATGCTCTGAGTGAGAGAGGGAGAAAGAGAAGCTGTGTGAGAGAGAGTTAAGCTGTTTGTGAGAGAGAGAAAGAAAAGCTGTGAATGAGAGAGAGATAGAGAATGAGAAGCTGTGAGTTAGAGAGAGAGAGAGAAAGAGAAGCTGTGAGTGAGAGAGAGAGAGAAAGGGAAGCTGTGAGTGAGTGAGAGAGAGAGAAGCTGTGAGTGTGTGAGAGAGAAAAAGAAGCTCTGAGTGAGAGAGAGAGAGAAGCTGTGAGTGAGAGAGAGAGAGAAAGAAGATGTGATTGTGTGTGAGAGAAAGAGAATCTGTGAGTGAGAGAGAGAGAAAGGGAAGCTGTGAGTGAGAGAGAGAGAGAAGCTGTGAGTGAGAGAGAGAGAAAAAAGAAGCTCTGAATGAGAGAGAGAGAGAAGCTGTGAGTGAGAGAGAGAGAGAAAGAAGCTGTGATTGTGTGTGAGAGAGAAAGAAAATCTGTGTGTGTGAGAGAGAAGGAGAAGCTGTGAGAGAGAGAGAAAGAGAAGCTGTGAGTGAGAGAGAAAGAGAGAGAAGATGTCAATGAGAGAGAGAGAGAAAGAGAAGCTGTGTGTGTGTGTGAGAGAGAGAGAAGCTGTGAGTGAGAGTGAGAGAGAGAAAGAGAAGCTGTGAGTGAGAGAGAGAAAGAGAAGCTATGATTGAGAGTGAGAGACAGAGAGAAAGAGAAGCTGTGAGTGAGAGAGATAGAGAAGATTTGTGTGTGACAGAGATAGAGAAGTTGTCAGAAAGAGAGAAGCTGTGAGTGAGAGAGAGAGAAAGAGAAGCTATGAGTGAGAGAGAGAGAGAGGGAAAGCAATGCTCTGAGTGAGAGAGAGGGACAAAGAGAAGCTGTGTGAGAGAAAGAGAAGCTGTGAGTGAGAGAGAAAGAGAAGCTGTGAGTGAGAGAGAAAGAGAAGCTGTGAGAGAAAGAGAGAGAGAAGATGTCAATGAGAGAGAGAGAGAAAGAGAAGCTGTGAGTGAGAGAGAGAGAGAAGCTGTGAGTGAGTGAGAGAGAGAGAAAGAGAAGCTGTTTGTGTGTGTGTGAGAGAAGCTGTGAGTGTGAGAGAGAGAGTGGGAGAGAAGCTATGAGAGAGAGAGAAAGAGAACCTGTGATTGAGAGTGAGAGACAGAGTGAGAGAAGCTGTGAGAGACAGAGAGAGAAAAAAGAAGCTGTGAGTGAGAGAGAGAGAAAGAGAAGCTGTGAGTGAGAGAGAGAGAAAGGGAAGCTATGTGTGTGTGAGAGAGAGAAAGAGACGCTATGAGTGAGAGAGAGAGAGAAAGAGAAGCTGTGAGTGAGAGAGAGAGAGAAAGAGAAGCTATGAGTGAGAGAGAGAGTGAGAAGCTGTGAGTGAGAGAGAGAAAGAGAAGCTGTGAGTGAGAGACAGAGAAAGAAAGAGAAGCTGTGAGTGAGTGAGAGAGAGAGAAAGAGTAGCTATGAGAGAGAGAGGAGCTGTGAGAGAGAGAGAGAGAAAGAGAAGCTGTGTGTGAGAGAAAGTGAGAGAAAGAGAAGCTGTGAGTGTGAGAGAGAGTGAGAGAAAGAGATGCTGTGAGTGTGTGCGAGAGAGAAAGAGAAGCTGTGAAAGAGAGAGAGAGAAGATGTGAGTGAGAGAGAGAGAGAGTAGCTGTGAGTGAGAGAGAGAGGGAGAGAAGCTGTGAGTGAGAGAGAGAGAAAGAGAAGATTTCTGTGTGAGATAGAGAAGCTGTGAGAAAGAGAGAAGCTGTGAGTGTGAGAGAGAGAAAGAGAAGCTATGAGTTAGAGAGAGAGAGGGAAAGCATTGCTCTGAGTGAGAGAGAGGGAGAAAGAGAAGCTGTGAGAGAGAGAGAGAAGCTGTGAGTGAGAGAGAGAAAGAAAAGCTGTGAGTGAGAGAGAGATAGAGAATGAGAAGCTGTGAGTTAGAGAGAGAGAGAGAAAGAGAAGCTCTGAGTGAGAGAGAGAGAGAGAAGCTGTGAGTGAGAGAGAGAGAGAGAAAGAAGATGTGATTGTGTGGGAGAGAAAGAGAATCTGTGAGTGAGAGAGAGAGAAAGGGAAGCTGTCAGTGAGAGAGAGAGAGAAGCTGTGAGTGAGAGAGAGAGAAAAAAGAAGCTCTGAGTGAGAGAGAGAGAGAGAAGCTGTGAGTGAGAGAGAGAGAGAGAGAGAAAGAAGCTGTGATTGTGTGTGAGAGAGAAAGAAAATCTGTGTGTGAGAGAGAGAAGGAGAAGCTGTGAGAGAGAGAGAGAAAGAGAAGCTGTGAGTGAGAGAGAAAGAGAGAGAGAAGATGTCAATGAGAGAGAGAGAGAAAGAGAAGCTGTGTGTGTGTGTGTGAGAGAGAGAAGCTGTGAGTGAGAGTGAGAGAGAGAAAGAGAAGCAGTGAGTGAGAGAGAGAAAGAGAAGCTGTGATTGAGAGTGAGAGACAGAGAGAAAGAGAAGCTATGAATGAGAGAGATAGAGAAGATTTGTGTGTGAGAGAGATAGAGAAGTTGTCAGAAAGAGAGAAGCTGTGAGTGAGAGAGAGAGAAAGAGAAGCTGTGAGTGAGAGAGAGAGAGAAGCTGTGAGTGAGTGACAGAGAGAGAAAGAGAAGCTGTTTGTGTGAGTGTGTGAGAGAGAAGCTGTGAGTGAGAGAGAGAGAGGGAGAGAAGCTATGAGAGAGAGAGAGAAAGAGAACCTGTGATTGAGAGTGAGAGACAGAGTGAGAGAAGCTGTGAGAGACAGAGAGAGAAAAAAGAAGCTGTGAGTGAGAGAGAGAAAAAGAGAAGTTGTGAGTGAGAGAGAGAGAAAGGGAAGCTATGAGTGAGAGAGAGAGAGAAAGAGAAGCTATGAGTGAGAGAGAGAGAGAAAGAGAAGCTGTGAGTGAGAGAGAGAGAGAGAAGTTATGAGTGAGAGAGAGAGTGAGAAGCTGTGAGTGAGAGAGAGAAAGAGAAGCTGTGAGTGAGAGACAGAGAAAGAAAGAGAAGCTGTGAGTGAGTGAGAGAGAGAGAAAGAGTAGCTATGAGAGAGAGAGGAGCTGTGAGTGAGAGAGAGAGAAAGAGAAGCTGTGAGTGAGAGAGAGAGAAAGCTGTGAGTGAGAGAGAGAGAAAGAGAAGCTGTGAGTGAGAGAGAGAGAAAGAGAAGCTGTGTGTGTGAGAGAGAGAAAGAGAAGCTGAGAGTGTGAGAGAGAGAGTGAGATAGAGGGAGAGAAGCTGTGTGTGTGTGTGTGAGAGAGAGAGAAGCTGTGAGTGAGAGAGAGAAAGGGAAGCTGTGAGTGAGAGAGAGAGAGAGAAAGAGAAGCTGTGAGTGAGAGAGTGAAAAAGAGAAGCAGTGAGTGAGAAAGTGAGAGAAAGAGAAGCTGTGAGTGTGAGAGAGAGTGAGAGAAAGAGATGCTGTGAGTGTGTGTGAGAGAGAAAGAGAAGCTGTGAAAGAGAGAGAGAGAGAGAGAGAAGCTGTGAGTGAGAGAGAGAGAGTAGCTGTGAGTGAGAGAGGGAGAGAAGCTGTGAGTGAGAGAGAAAGAGAAGATATCTGTGTGAGAGAGAGAAGCCGTGAGAAAGAGAGAAGCTGTGAGTGAGAGAGAGAGAAAGAGAAGCTATGAGTTAGAGAGAGAGAGGGAAAGCAATGCTCTGAGTGAGAGAGAGGGAGAAAGAGAAGCTGTGAGAGAGAGAGAGAAGCTGTGAGTGAGAGAGAGAGAGAGAAGCTGTGAGTGAGTGAGAGAGAGAGAGAGAGAAAGAAGCTGTGATTGTGTGTGAGAGAGAAAGAAAATCTGTGTGTGTGAGAGAGAGAAGGAGAAGGTGTGAGAGAGAGAGAGAAAGAGAAGCTGTGAGTGAGAGAGAAAGAGAGAGAGGAGTGAGAGTGAGAGAGAGAAAGAGAAGCTGTGAGTGAGAGAGAGAAAGAGAAGCTGTGATTGAGAGTGAGAGACAGAGAGAAAGAGTAGCTGTGAGTGAGAGAGATAGAGAAGATTTGTGTGTGAAAGAGATAGAGAAGTTGTCAGAAAGAGAGAAGCTGTGAGTGAGAGAGAGAGAAAGAGAAGCTATGAGTGAGAGAGAAAGAGAGGGAAAGCAATGCTCTGAGTGAGAGAGAGGGACAAAGAGAAGCTGTGTGAGAGAAAGAGAAGCTGTGAGTGAGAGAGAAAGAGAAGCTGTAAGTGAGAGAGAAAGAGAGAGAGAAGATGTCAATGAGAGAGAGAGAGAAAGAGAACCTGTGAGTGAGAGAGAGAGAAGCTGTGAGTGAGTGAGAGAGAGAGAAAGAGAAGCTGTTTGTGTGTGTGTGAGAGAGAGAAGCTGTGAGTGAGAGAGAGAGAGGGGGAGAGAAGCTATGAGAGAGAGAGAGAAAGAGAACCTGTGATTGAGAGTGAGAGACAGAGTGAGAGAAGCTGTGAGAGACAGAGAGAGAATAAAGAAGCTGTGAGTGAGAGAGAGAGAAAGAGAAGCTGTGAGTGAGAGAGAGAGAAAGACTGTGTGAGAAAGAGAGAGTGAAAGAGAAGCTGTGAGTGAGAGAGAGAGAGAAGCTGTGAGTGAGAGAGAGAGAGAAAGAGAAGCTGTGAGTGAGAGAGAAAGAGAAGCTGGGAGTGAGAGAGAGAGAGAGAGAGTCTGAGAAAGAGAGAGTGAAAGAGAAGATGTGAGTGAGAGAGAGAGAGAGAAGCTGTGAGTGAGAGAGAGAGAAGCTGTGAGTGAGAGAGAGAAAGAGAAGCTGTGAGTGAGAGAGAGAAAGAGAAGGTGTGAGTGAGAGAGAGAGAAAGAGAGGCTGTGAGTGAGAGAGAGAAAGTGAGAGAAAGATAAGCTGTGAGTGTGAGAGAGAGTGAGAGAAAGAGATGCTGTGAGTGTGTGTGAGAGAGAAAGATAAGCTGTGAGTGAGAGAGAGAGAGAAGCTGTGAGTGAGAGAGAGAGAAAGAGAAGCTGTGAGTGAGAGAGAGAAAGAGAAGCTGTGTGAGAGAGAGAGACAGAAAGAGAAGCTGTGAGTGAGAGAGAGAGAGGGAAAGCAATGTGAGAGAGAGAGAGAAGGTGTGAGTGAGAGAGAGAAAGAGATGTGAGTGAGAGAGAGAGAGAATGAGAAGCTGTGAGTTACAGAGAGAGAGAGAAGCTGTGAGTGAGTGATAGAGAGAAAGGGAAGCTTTGAGTGAGAGAGAGAGAGAAGCTGTGAGTGAGAGAGAGAGAGAAGCTGTGAGTGAGAGAGAGAGAGAAAGAAGCTGTGATTGTGTGTGAGAGAGAAAGAGAATCTGTGAGTGAGAGAGAGAGAAAGAGAAGCTGTGAGTGAGAGAGAGAGAAAGAGAAGCTGTGAGTGAGAGAGATCGAGAAGCTTTGTGTATGTGTGTGTGAGAGAGAAGCTGTGAGTGAGGGAGAGAAACTGAAGCTGTGAGTGAGAGTGAGAGAGAGAGAAAGAGAAGCTGTGAGTGAGAGAGAGAAAAAGAGAAGCTGTGAGTGAGAGAGAGAGAAAAAGAGAAGCTGTGCATGTGAGAGAAAGTGAGAGAAAGATAAGCTGTGAGTGTGAGAGGGAGAGAGAGAATGAGAAGCTGTGAGTTAGAGAGTGAGAGAGAAGCTGTGAGTGAGAGAGAGAAAGGGAAGCTGTGAGTGAGAGAGAGAGAGAGAAGCTGTGAGTGAGAGAGAGAAAAAAGAAGCTCTGAGTGAGAGAGAGAAAGAGAGAAGCTGTGTGTGTGAGAGAGAAAGAAGCTATGATTGTGTGTGAGAGAGAAAGAGAATCTGTGAGTGAGAGAGAGAGAAAGAGAAGCTAAGAGTGAAAGAGAAAGAGAGAGAGAAGATGTCAATGAGTGAGAGAGAGAAAGAGAAGCTGTGTGTGTGTGAGAGAGAGAGAAGCTGTGTGTGTGTGAGAGAGAGAGAAGCTGTGAGTGAGAGAGAGAAAAAGAGAAAAAGAGAAGCTGTGAGTGAGAGAGAGAGAGAAGCTTTTGCATGTGAGAGAAAGTGAGAGAAAGAGAAGCTGTGAGTGTGAGAGAGAGTGAGAGAAAGAGATGCTGTGAGTGTGTGTGAGAGAGAAAGGTAAGCTGTGAGTGAGAGAGAGAGAGAGAACCTGTGAGTGAGAGAGAGAAAGAGAAGCTGTGAGTGAAAGAGAGAGAAAGAGAAGCTGTGTGTGTGAGAGAGAGAAGGAGAAGCTGTGAGTGAGAGAGAGAGAGTGAGAGAGAGAGAGAAGCTGTGAGTGCGAGAGAGAGGGAGAGAAGCTGTGACTGAGAGAGAGAGAGAAAGAGAAGCTGTGATTGAGAGTGAGAGACAGAGAGAAAGAGAAGGTGTGAGTGAGAGAGAGAGAGAGAAAAAGCTGTGAGTGAGAGAGAGAGAAAGAGAAGCTGTGAGTGAGAGAGAGAGAAAGAGAAGCTGTGAGTGAGAGAGAGAGAGTGAGAGAAAGAGAGAAGCTGTGAGTGAGAGAGAGGGGGGGAGAAGCTGTGAGAGAGAGAGAGGGAGAGAAGCTGTGAGTGTGAGAGAGAGACAGAGTGAAAGAGAAGCTGTGAGTGAGAGAGTGAGTGAGAGAGAGAGAGAAGCTGTGAGTGAGAGAGAGAGAGGGAGGGAGGGAGAGAAGCTGTGAATGAGAGAGAAAGAGAAGCTGTGAGTGAGAGAGAGAAAAAGAGAAGCTGTGAGTGTGAGAGAGAGAGAAAGAGAAGCTGTGCATGTGAGAGAAAGTGAGAGAAAGAGAAGCTGTGAGTGTGAGAGAGAGTGAAAAAAAGAGATGCTGTGAGTGTGTGTGAGAAAGATAAGCTGTGAGTGAGAGAGAGAGAAAGAGAAGCTGTGAGTGAGAGAGAGAGAAAGAGAAGCTGTGTGTGAGCGAGAGAAAGAGAAGCTGTGAGTTAGAGAGAGAGAGAAAGAGAAGCAGTGAGTGAGAGAGAGAGAGAGAGAGAGAGAAGCTGTGAGTGAGAGCGAGAGCGAGAGAAAGAAGCTATGATTGTGTGTGAGAGAGAAAGAGAAGCTGTGAGTGAGAGAGAAAGAGAGAGAGAAGATGTTAATCAGAGAGAGAAAGAGAAGCTGTGAGTGAGAGAGAGAGAGAAGCTGTGAGTGAGAGAGAGAGAGAAAGAAGCTGTGATTGTGTGTGAGAGAGAAAGAGAATCTGTGAGAGAGAGAGAAAGAGAAGCTGTGAGTGAGAGAGAGAGAGAGAGAAGCTGTGAGTGAGAGAGATCGAGAAGCTTTGTGTATGTGTGTGTGAGAGAGAAGCTGTGAGTGAGGGAGAGAAACTGAAGCTGTGAGTGAGAGAGAGAGAAAGAGAAGCTGTGAGTGAGAGAGAGAAAAAGAGAAGCTGTGAGTGAGAGAGAGAGAAAAAGAGAAGCTCTGCATGTGAGAGAAAGTGAGAGAAAGATAAGATGTGAGTGTGAGAGGGAGAGAGAGAATGAGAAGCTGTGAGTTAGAGAGTGAGAGAGAAGCTGTGAGTGAGAGAGAGAAAGGGAAGCTGTGAGTGAGAGAGAGAGAGAAGCTGTGAGTGAGAGAGAGAAAGAAGAAGCTCTGAGTGAGAGAGAGAAAGAGAGAAGCTGTGTGTGTGAGAGAGAAAGAAGCTATGATTGTGTGTGAGAGAGAAAGAGAATCTGTGAGTGAAAGAGAGAGAAAGAGAAGCTAAGAGTGAAAGAGAAAGAGAGAGAGAAGATGTCAATGAGAGAGAGACAAAGAGAAGCTGTGCGTGTTTGTGAGAGAGAGAAGCTGTGTGTGTGTGTGAGAGAGAGAAGCTGTGAGTGAGAGAGAGAAAAAGAGAAAAAGAGAAGCTGTGAGTGAGAGAGAGAGAGAGAAGCTTTTGCATGTGAGAGAAAGTGAGAGAAAGAGAAGCTGTGAGTGTGAGAGAGAGTGAGAGAAAGAGATGCTGTGAGTGTGTGTGAGAGAGAAAGGTAAGCTGTGAGTGAGAGAGAGAGAGAACCTGTGAGTGAGAGAGAGGGAAAGAGAAGCTGTGAGTGAAAGAGAGAGAAAGAGAAGCTGTGTGTGTGAGAGAGAGAAGGAGAAGCTGTGAGTGAGAGAGAGAGAGTGAGAAAGAGAGAGAAGCTGTGAGTGCGAGAGAGAGGGAGAGAAGCTGTGACTGAGAGAGAGAGAGAAAGAGAAGCTGTGATTGAGAGTGAGAGACAGAGAGAAAGAGAAGGTGTGAGTGTGAGAGAGAGAGAGAAAAAGCTGTGAGTGAGAGAGAGAGAAAGAGAAGCTGGGAGGTAAGAGAGAGAGAGAAAGAGAAGCTGTGAGTGAGAGAGAGAGAGTGAGAGAAAGAGAGAGAAGCTGTGAGTGAGAGAGAGAGGGGGAGAAGCTGTGAGTGAGAGAGAGAGAGGGAGAGAAGCTGTGAGTGTGAGAGAGAGACAGAGTGAAAGAGAAGCTGTGAGTGAGAGAGTGAGTGAGAGAGAGAGAGAAGCTGTGAGTGAGAGAGAGAGAGGGAGGGAGGGAGAGAAGCTGTGAATGAGAGAGAAAGAGAAGCTGTGAGTGAGAGAGAGAAAAAGAGAAGCTGTGAGTGAGAGAGAGAGAGAAAGAGAAGCTGTGCATGTGAGAGAAAGTGAGAGAAAGAGAAGCAGTGAGTGTGAGAGAGGGTGAAAGAAAGAGATGCTGTGAGTGTGTGTGAGAGAGAAAGATAAGCTGTGAGTGAGAGATAGAGAGAGAAGCTGTGAGTGAGAGAGAGAGAAAGAGAAGCTGTGAGTGAGAGAGAGAGAAAGAGAAGCTGTGTGTGAGCGAGAGAAAGAGAAGCTGTGAGTTAGAGAGAGAGAAAGAAAAGCAGTGAGTGAGAGAGAGAGAGAGATAGAAGCTGTGAGTGAGAGAGAGAGCGAGAGAAAGAAGCTATGATTGTGTGTGAGAGAGAAAGAGAAGCTGTGAGTGAGAGAGAAAGAGAGAGAGAAGATGTCAATCAGAGAGAGAAAGAGAAGCTGTGAGTGAGTGAGAGAGAGAAGCTGTGAGTGAGAGAGAGAGAAAGAGAAGCTGTGTGTGTGTGTGTGAGAGAGAGAGAGAAGCTGTGAGTGAGAGTGAGAGACAGAGAGACAGAGAAGCTGTGAGTGAGAGAGAGAAAGACAAGCTGTGATTGAGAGTGAGAGAGAGAAAGAGAAGCTGTGAGTGAGAGAGAGAGAGAGAGAGAGAAGATTTGTGTGTTAGAGAGACAGAGAAGTTGTGAGAAAGAGAGAAGCTGTGAGTGAGAGAGAAAGAGAAGCTATGAGTGAGAGAGAGAGTGAGAGGGAAAGCAATGCTCTGAGTAAGAGAGAGGGAGAAAGAGCTGTGTGAGAGAGAGATAAAGAGAAGCTGTGAGTGAGTGAGAGAGAGAGAAGATGTCCATGAGAAAGAGAAAGAAAGAGAAGCTGTGAGTGAGAGAGTGAGAGAAGCTGTGAGTGAGAGAGAGAGAAAGAGAAGCTGTGTGTGTGTGTGTGTGTGAGAGAGAGAAGCTGTGAGTCAGAGAGACAGAGAGAAAGAGAAGGTGTGAGTGAGAGAGAGAGAGAAAGAGAAGCTGTGATTGAGAGTGAGAGGTAGAGAGAAAGAGAAGCTGTTAGTGAGAGAGAGAGATATAGATTTGTGTGTGAGAGAGAGAGAAGCTGTGAGAAAGAGAGATGCTGTGAGTGAGAGAGAGAGAAAGAGAAGCTATAAGTGAGAGAGAGAGAGAGGGAAAGGAATGCTCTGAGAGAGGGAGAAAGAGAAGCTGTGTGAGAGAAAGAGAAGCTGTGAGTGAGAGAGAGAGAGAGAAGCTGTGAGTGAGAGAGAAAGAGAGAGAGATGTCAATGAGAGAGAGAAAGAGAAGCTGTGAGTGAGAGAGAGAGAGAGAAGCTGTGAGTGAGAGAGAGAAAAAGAGAAGCTGTGAGTGAGAGAGAGAGAGAGAAAGAAAGAGAAGCTGTGCGTGTGAGAGAAAGTGAGAGAAAGAGAAGCTGTGAGTGTGAGAGAGAGTGAGAGAAAGAGATGCTGTGAGTGTGTGAGAGAGAGAAAGATAAGCTGTGAGTGAGAGAGAGAGAGAGAGAGAGAAGCTGTGAGTGAGAGAGAGAGAAAGAGAACCTGTGAGTGAGAGAGAGAGAAAGAGAAGCTGTGTGTGTGTGAGAGAGAAAGAGAAGCTGAGAGTGTGAGAGAGAGAGTGAGATAGAGGGAGAGAAGCTGTGTGTGTGTGAGAGAGAGAGAGAAGCTGTGAGTGAGAGAGAGAAAGGGAAGCTGTGAGTGAGAGAGAGAGAGAGAAAGAGAAGCTGTGAGTGAGAGAGTGAAAAAGAGAAGCTGTGAGTGAGAGAGAGAAAGAGAAGCTGTGTGTGAGAGAAAGTGAGAGTAAGAGAAGCTGTGAGTGTGAGAGAGAGTGAGAGAAAGAGATGCTGTGAGTGTGTGTGAGAGAGAAAGAGAAGCTGTGAAAGAGAGAGAGAGAAGCTGTGAGTGAGAGAGAGAGAGTAGCTGTGAGTGAGAGAGAGAGGGAGAGAAGCTGTGAGTGAGAGAGAGAGAAAGAGAAGATTTCTGTGTGAGAGATAGAGAAGCTGTGAGAAAGAGAGAAGCTGTGAGTGAGAGAGAGAGAAAGAGAAGCTATGAGTTAGAGAGAGAGAGGGAAAGCAATGCTCTGAGTGAGAGAGGGAGAAAGAGAAGCTGTGAGAGAGAGAGTTAAGCTGTTTGTGAGAGAGAGAAAGAAAAGCTGTGAGTGAGAGAGAGATAGAGAATGAGAAGCTGTGAGTTAGAGAGAGAGAGAGAAAGAGAAGCTGTGAGTGAGTGAGAGAGAGAAAGGGAAGCTGTGAGTGAGAGAGAGAGAGAAGCTGTGAGTGTGTGAGAGAGAAAAAGAAGCTCTGAGTGAGAGAGAGAGAGAGAAGCTGTGAGTGAGAGAGAGAGAGAAAGAAGATGTGATTGTGTGTGAGAGAAAGAGAATCTGTGAGTGAGAGAGAGAGAAAGGGAAGCTGTGAGTGAGAGAGAGAGAGAAGCTGTGAGTGAGAGAGAGAGAAAAAAGAAGCTCTGAGTGAGAGAGAGAGAGAAGCTGTGAGTGAGAGAGAGAGAGAGAAAGAAGCTGTGATTGTGTGAGAGAGAGAAAGAAAATCTGTGTGACAGAGAGAGAGAAGGAGAAGCTGTAAGAGAGAGAGAGAGAGAAGCTGTGAGTGAGAGAGAGAGAGAGAAAGAGAAGCTGTGAGTGAGAGAGTGAAAAAGAGAAGCAGTGAGTGAGAAAGTGAGAGAAAGAGAAGCTGTGAGTGTGAGAGAGAGTGAGAGAAAGAGATGCTGTGAGTGTGTGTGAGAGAGAAAGAGAAGCTGTGAAAGAGAGAGAGAGAGAGAAGCTGTGAGTGAGAGAGAGAGAGAGTAGCTGTGAGTGAGAGAGGGAGAGAAGCTGTGAGTGAGAGAGAAAGAGAAGATTTCTGTGTGAGAGATAGAGAAGCTGTGAGAAAGAGAGAAGCTGTGAGTGAGAGAGAGAGAAAGAGAAGGTATGAGTTAGAGAGAGAGAGGGAAAGCAATGCTCTGAGTGAGAGAGAGGGAGAAAGAGAAGCTGTGAGAGAGAGAGAGAAGCTGTGAGTGAGAGAGAGAGAGAGAAGCTGTGAGTGAGTGAGAGAGAGAGAAAGAAGCTGTGATTGTGTGTGAGAGAGAAAGAAAATCTGTGTGTGTGAGAGAGAGAAGGAGAAGCTGTGTGAGAGAGAGAGAAAGAGAAGCTGTGAGTGAGAGAGAAAGAGAGAGAGGAGTGAGAGTGAGAGAGAGAAAGAGAAGCTGTGAGTGAGAGAGAGAAAGAGAAGCTGTGATTGAGAGTGAGAGACAGAGAGAAAGAGAAGCTGTGAGTGAGAGAGATAGAGAAGATTTGTGTGTGAGAGAGATAGAGAAGTTGTCAGAAAGAGAGAAGCTGTGAGTGAGAGAGAGAGAAAGAGAAGCTATGAGTGAGAGAGAGAGAGAGGGAAAGCAATGCTCTGAGTGAGAGCGAGGGACAAAGAGAAGCTGTGTGAGAGAAAGAGAAGCTGTGAGTGAGAGAGAAAGAGAAGCTGTGAGAGAGAGAGAAAGAGAAGCTGTGAGTGAGTGAGAGAGAGAGAAAGAGTAGCTATGAGAGAGAGAGGAGGTGTGAGTGAGAGAGAGAGAAAGAGAAGCTGTGAGTGAGAGAGAGAGAGAACGATGTGAGTGAGAGAGAGAGAAAGAGAAGCTGTGAGTGAGAGAGAGAGAAAGAGAAGCTGTGTGTGTGTGAGAGAGAAAGAGAAGCTGAGAGTGTGTGAGAGAGAGTGAGATAGAGGGAGAGAAGCTGTGTGTGTGTGTGTGAGAGAGAAGCTGTGAGTGAGAGAGAGAGAGAGAGAGGGAAAGCAATGCTCTGAGTGAGAGAGAGGGACAAAGAGAAGCTGTGTGAGAGAAAGAGAAGCTGTGAGTGAGAGAGAAAGAGAAGCTGTGAGTGAGAGAGAAAGAGAGAGAGAAGATGTCAATGAGAGAGAGAGAGAAAGAGAAGCTGTGAGTGAGAGAGAGAGAGAAGCTGTGAGTGAGTGAGAGAGAGAGAAAGAGAAGCTGTTTGTGTGTGTGTGAGAGAGAGAAGCTGTGAGTGAGAGAGAGAGAGAGGGAGAGAAGCTATGAGAGAGAGAGAGAAAGAGAACCTGTGATTGAGAGTGAGAGACAGAGTGAGAGAAGCTGTGAGAGACAGAGAGAGAAAAAAGAAGCTGTGAGTGAGAGAGAGAAAGAGAAGCTGTGAGTGAGAGAGAGAGAAAGGGAAGCTATGAGTGAGAGAGAGAGAGAAAGAGAAGCTATGAGTGAGAGAGAGAGAGAAAGAGAAGCTGTGAGTGAGAGAGAGAGAGAAAGAGAAGCTATGAGTGAGAGAGAGAGTGAGAAGCTGTGAGTGAGAGAGAGAAAGAGAAGCTGTGAGTGAGAGACAGAGAAAGAAAGAGAAGCTGTGAGTGAGTGAGAGAGAGAGAAAGAGTAGCTATGAGAGAGAGAGGAGCTGTGAGTGAGAGAGAGAGAAAGAGAAGCTGTGAGTGAGAGAGAGAGAGAAAGCTGTGATTGAGAGAGAGAGAAAGAGAAGCTGTGAGTGAGAGAGAGAGAAAGAGAAGCTGTGAGTGAGAGAAAAAGAGAGTGTGAGAGAGAGAGTGAGATAGAGGGAGAGAAGCTGTGTGTGTGTGTGTGAGAGAGAGAGAAGCTGTGAGTGAGAGAGAGAAAGGGAAGCTGTGAGTGAGAGAGAGAGAGAGAAAGAGAAGCTGTGAGTGAGAGAGTGAAAAAGAGAAGCAGTGAGTGAGAAAGTGAGAGAAAGAGAAGCTGTGAGTGTGAGAGAGAGTGAGAGAAAGAGATGCTGTGAGTGTGTGTGAGAGAGAAAGAGAAGCTGTGAAAGAGAGAGAGAGAGAAGCTGTGAGTGAGAGAGAGAGAGAGTAGCTGTGAGTGAGAGAGGGAGAGAAGCTGTGAGTGAGAGAGAAAGAGAAGATTTCTGTGTGAGAGATAGAGAAGCTGTGAGAAAGAGAGAAGCTGTGAGTGAGAGAGAGAGAAAGAGAAGCTATGAGTTAGAGAGAGAGAGGGATAGCAATGCTCTGAGTGAGAGAGAGGGAGAAAGAGAAGCTGTGTGAGAGAGAGAGAAGCTGTGAGTGAGAGAGAGAGAAGCTGTCAGTGAGTGAGAGAGAGAGAAAGAAGCTGTGATTGTGTGTGAGAGAGAAAGAAAATCTGTGTGTGTGAGAGAGAAGGAGAAGCTGTGAGAGAGAGAGAGAAAGAGAAGCTGTGAGTGAGAGAGAAAGAGAGAGAGGAGTGAGAGTGAGAGAGAGAAAGAGAAGCTGTGAGTGAGAGAGAGAAAGAGAAGCTGTGATTGAGAGTGAGAGACAGAGAGAAAGAGAAGCTGTGAGTGAGAGAGATAGAGAAGATTTGTGTGTGAGAGAGATAGAGAAGTTGTCAGAAAGAGAGAAGCTGTGAGTGAGAGAGAGAGAAAGAGAAGCTATGAGTGAGAGAGAGAGAGAGAGGGAAAGCAATGCTCTGAGTGAGAGAGAGGGACAAAGAGAAGCTGTGTGAGAGCAAGAGAAGCTGTGAGTGAGAGAGAAAGAGAAGCTGTGAGTGAGAGAGAAAGAGAGAGAGAAGATGTCAATGAGAGAGAGAGAAAGAGAAGCTGTGAGTGAGTGAGAGAGAGAGAAAGAGTAGCTATGAGAGAGAGAGGAGCTGTGAGTGAGAGAGAGAGAGAGAAAGAGAAGCTGTGAGTGAGTGAGAGAGAGAAAGATGTGAGTGAGAGAGAGAGAAAGAGAAGCTGTGAGTGAGAGAGAGAGAAAGAGAAGCTGTGTGTGTGTGAGAGAGAAAGAGAAGCTGAGAGTGTGTGAGAGAGAGTGAGATAGAGGGAGAGAAGCTGTGTGTGTGTGTGTGAGAGAGAGAAGCTGTGAGTGAGAGAGAGAAAGGGAAGCTGTGAGTGAGAGAGAGAGAGAGAAAGAGAAGCTGTGAGTGAGAGAGTGAAAAAGAGAAGCAGTGAGTGAGAAAGTGAGAGAAAGAGAAGCTGTGAGTGTGAGAGAGAGTGAGAGAAAGAGATGCTGTGAGTGTGTGTGAGAGAGAAAGAGAAGCTGTGAAAGAGAGAGAGAGAGAGAAGCTGTGAGTGAGAGAGAGAGAGTAGCTGTGAGTGAGAGAGAAAGAGAAGATTTCTGTGTGAGAGATAGAGAAGCTGTGAGAAAGAGAGAAGCTGTGAGTGAGAGAGAGAGAAAGAGAAGCTATGAGTTAGAGAGAGAGGGAAAGCAATGCTCTGAGTGAGAGAGAGGGAGAAAGAGAAGCTGTGTGAGAGAGAGAGAAGCTGTGAGTGAGAGAGAGAGAAAGAGAAGCTGTGAGTGAGAGAGAGAGAAAGAGAAGCTGTGTGTGTGTGAGAGAGAAAGAGAAGCAGAGAGTGTGAGAGAGAGAGTGAGAGAGAGGGAGAGAAGCTGTGTGTGTGTGTGTGTGAGAGAGAAGCTGTGAGTGAGAGAGAGAAAGGGAAGCTGTGAGTGAGAGAGAGAGAGAGAAAGAGAAGCTGTGAGTGAGAGAGTGAAAAAGAGAAGCAGTGAGTGAGAAAGTGAGAAAGAGAAGCTGTGAGTGTGAGAGAGAGTGAGAGAAAGAGATGCTGTGAGTGTGTGTGAGAGAGAAAGAGAAGCTGTGAAAGAGAGAGAGAGAGAAGCTGTGAGTGTGAGAGAGAGAATAGCTGTGAGTGAGAGAGGGAGAGAAGCTGTGAGTGAGAGAGAAAGAGAAGATTTCTGTGTGAGAGATAGAGAAGCTGTGAGAAAGAGAGAAGCTGTGAGTGAGAGAGAGAGAAAGAGAAGCTATGAGTTAGAGAGAGAGAGGGAAAGCAATGCTCTGAGTGAGAGAGAGGGAGAAAGAGAAGCTGTGAGCGAGAGAGAGAAGCTGTGAGTGAGTGAGAGAGAGAGAAGCTGTGAGTGAGTGAGAGAGAGAGAAAGAAGCTGTGATTGTGTGTGAGAGAGAAAGAAAATCTGTGTGTGTGTGAGAGAGAAGGAGAAGCTGTGAGAGAGAGAGAAAGAGAAGCTGTGAGTGAGAGAGAAAGAGAGAGAGGAGTGAGAGTGAGAGAGAGAAAGAGAAGCTGTGAGTGAGAGAGAGAAAGAGAAGCTGTGATTGAGAGTGAGAGACAGAGAGAAAGAGAAGCTGTGAGTGAGAGAGATAGAGAAGATTTGTGTGTGAGAGAGATAGAGAAGTTGTCAGAAAGAGAGAAGCTGTGAGTGAGAGAGATAGAAAGAGAAGCTATGAGTGAGAGAGAGAGAGAGGGAAAGCAATGCTCTGAGTGAGAGAGAGGGACAAAGAGAAGCTGTGTGAGAGAAAGAGAAGCTGTGAGTGAGAGAGAAAGAGAAGCTGTGAGTGAGAGAGAAAGAGAGAGAGAAGATGTCAATGAGAGAGAGAGAGAAAGAGAAGCTGTGAGTGAAAGAGAGAGAGAAGCTGTGAGTGAGTGAGAGAGAGAGAAAGAGAAGCTGTTTGTGTGTGTGTGAGAGAGAGAAGCTGTGAGTGAGAGAGAGAGAGAGGGAGAGAAGCTATGAGAGAGAGAGAGAAAGAGAACCTGTGATTGAGAGTGAGAGACAGAGTGAGAGAAGCTGTGAGAGACAGAGAGAGAAAAAAGAAGCTGTGAGTGAGAGAGAGAAAGAGAAGCTGTGAGTGAGAGAGAGAGAAAGGGAAGCTATGAGTGAGAGAGAGAGAGAAAGAGAAGCTATGAGTGAGAGAGAGAGAAAGAGAAGCTGTGAGTGAGAGAGAGAGAGAAAGAGAAGCTATGAGTGAGAGAGAGAGTGAGAAGCTGTGAGTGAGAGAGAGAAAGAGAAGCTGTGATTGAGAGACAGAGAAATAAAGAGAAGCTGTGAGTGAGTGAGAGAGAGAGAAAGAGTAGCTATGAGAGAGAGAGGAGCTGTGAGTGAGAGAGAGAGAAAGAGAAGCTGTGAGTGAGAGAGAGAGAGAAAGCTGTGAGTGAGAGAGAGAGAAAGAGAAGCTGTGAGTGAGAGAGAGAGAAAGAGAAGCTGTGTGTGTGAGAGAGAGAGAGAGAAGCTGTGAGTGAGAGAGAGAAAGGGAAACTGTGAGTGAGAGAGAGAGAGAAAGAGAAGCTGTGTGTGAGAAGAAGAAAGAGAAGCTGTGAGTGTGAGAGAGAGTGAGAGAAAGAGATGCTGTGAGTGTGTGTGAGAGAGAAAGAGAAGCTGTGAAAGAGAGAGAGAGAGAGAAGAAGTGAGTGAGAGAGAGAGAGTAGCTGTGAGTGAGAGAGGGAGAGAAGCTGTGAGTGAGAGAGAAAGAGAAGATTTCTGTGTGAGAGATAGAGAAGCTGTGAGAAAGAGAGAAGCTGTGAGTGAGAGAGAGAGAAAGAGAAGCTATGAGTTAGAGAGAGAGGGAAAGCAATGCTCTGAGTGAGAGAGAGGGAGAAAGAGAAGCTGTGAGAGAGAGAAAGAAGCTGTGAGTTAGAGAGAGAGAGAAAGAGAAGCTGTGAGTGAGAGAGAGAGAGAGAAAGGGAAGCTGTGAGTGAGAGAGAGAGAGAAGCTGTGAGTGTGTGTGAGAGAGAAAAAGAAGCTCTGAGTGAGAGAGAGAGAGAAGCTGTGAGTGAGAGAGAGAGAGAGAGAGAAAGAAGATGTGATTGTGTGTGAGAGAAAGAGAATCTGTGAGTGAGAGAGAGAGAAAGGGAAGCTGTGAGTGAGAGAGAGAGAGAAGCTGTGAGTGAGAGAGAGAGAAAAAAAGAAGCTCTGAGTGAGAGAGAGAGAAGCTGTGAGTGAGAGAGAGAGAGAGAAAGAAGCTGTGATTGTGTGTGTGAGAGAAAGAAAATCTGTGAGTGAGAGAGAGAGAGAAGGAGAAGCTGTGTGAGAGAGAGAGAGTAAGAGAAGCTGTGAGTGAGAGAGAAAGAGAGAAAGAGAAGCTGTGAGTGAGAGAGAGAGAGAAAGAGAAGCTGTGAGTGAGAGAGAAAGAGAAGCTGTGAGTGAGAGAGAGATAGAAAGAGAAGCTGTGAGTGAGAGAGAGAGAGAAAGAGAGCTGTGAGTGAGATTGAGAGAGAAAGAGAAGCTGTGAGTGAGAGAGAAAGAAGCTGTGAGTGAGTGAGAAAGGGAGAAACAGAAGCTGTGAGTGCGAGACAGAGAGTGAGAGAGAGAGAGAGAAGCTGAGTGAGAGAAAGAGAAAGTGAAGCTGTGAGTGAGAGAGAGAGAGATAGAAAGAGAAGCTGTGATTGAGACAGAGAGAAAGAGAAGGTGTGAGTGAGAGAGAGAGAGAATAAGAGAAGCTGTGAGTGAGAGAGAGAAGCTGTGAATGATAGAGAGAGAGAAAAAGAGAAGCTGTGAGTGAGAGAGAGAGAAAGAGAAGCTGTGAGTGAGAGAGAAAGAGAAGCTGTGAGTGAGAGAGAGAGAGAAAGAGAAGCTGTGAGTGAGAGAGATAGAGAAAGAGAAGCTGTGAGTGAGAGAGATAGATAGAAAGAGAAGCTGTGAGTGAGAGAGAGAGAGAGAAAGAGAGCTGTGAGTGAGATTGAGAGAGAAAGAGGAGCTGTGAGTGAGAGAGAAAGAAGCTGTGAGTGAGTGAGAGAGAGAGAAAGAGAAGCTGTGAGTGTGAGAGAGAGTGAGAGAAAGAGATGCTGTGAGTGTGTGTGAGAGAGAAAGAGAAGCTGTGAAAGAGAGAGAGAGAGAGAAGCTGTGAGTGAGAGAGAGAGAAAGAGTAGCTGTGAGAGAGAGTGAGAAAGAGAAGCTGTGAGTGAGAGAGAGAGAAAGAGAAGCTGTGAGAGAGAGAGGAAGAGATGCTGTGAGTGAGAGAGAAAGAAAGTGAAGCTGTGAGTGTGAAAGAGAGAGAGAAAGAGAAGCTGTGAGTGAGAGAGAGAGAGAAATATAGAAGCTGTGAGTGAGAGAGAGAAAAAAACAGAAGCAGTGAGTGAGAGAGAGAGAAAGAGAAGCTGTGAGTGAGAGAGAAAGAGAAGCTGTGAGTGAGAGAGAGAGAGAGAAAGAGAAGCTGTGAGTGAGAGAGATAGAGAAAGAGAAGCTGTGAGTGAGAGAGATAGATAGAAAGAGAAGCTGTGAGTGAGAGAGAGAGAGAGAAAGAGAGCTGTGAGTGAGATTGAGAGAGAAAGAGGAGCTGTGAGTGAGAGAGAAAGAAGCTGTGAGTGAGTGAGAGAGAGAGAAAGAGAAGCTGTGAGTGTGAGAGAGAGTGAGAGAAAGAGATGCTGTGAGTGTGTGTGAGAGAGAAAGAGAAGCTGTGAAAGAGAGAGAGAGAGAGAAGCTGTGAGTGAGAGAGAGAGAGTAGCTGTGAGTGAGAGAGGGAGAGAAGCTGTGAGTGAGAGAGAAAGAGAAGATTTCTGTGTGAGAGATAGAGAAGCTGTGAGAAAGAGAGAAGCTGTGAGTGAGAGAGAGAGAAAGAGAAGCTATGAGTTAGAGAGAGAGGGAAAGCAATGCTCTGAGTGAGAGAGAGGGAGAAAGAGAAGCTGTGAGAGAGAGAGAGAAGCTGTGAGTTAGAGAGAGAGAGAAAGAGAAGCTGTGAGTGAGAGAGAGAGAGAAAGGGAAGCTGTGAGTGAGAGAGAGAGAGAAGCTGTGAGTGTGTGTGAGAGAGAAAAAGAAGCTCTGAGTGAGAGAGAGAGAGAAGCTGTGAGTGAGAGAGAGAGAGAGAGAGAAAGAAGATGTGATTGTGTGTGAGAGAAAGAGAATCTGTGAGTGAGAGAGAGAGAAAGGGAAGCTGTGAGTGAGAGAGAGAGAGAAGCTGTGAGTGAGAGAGAGAGAAAAAAAGAAGCTCTGAGTGAGAGAGAGAGAAGCTGTGAGTGAGAGAGAGAAAGAGAAAGAAGCTGTGATTGTGTGTGTGAGAGAAAGAAAATCTGTGAGTGAGAGAGAGAGAGAGAGAAGGAGAAGCTGTGTGAGAGAGAGAGAGTAAGAGAAGCTGTGAGTGAGAGAGAAAGAGAGAAAGAGAAGCTGTGAGTGAGAGAGAGAGAGAAAGAGAAGCTGTGAGTGAGAGAGAAAGAGAAGCTGTGAGTGAGAGAGAGAGATAGAAAGAGAAGCTGTGAGTGAGAGAGAGAGAGAAAGAGAGCTGTGAGTGAGATTGAGAGAGAAAGAGAAGCTGTGAGTGAGAGAGAAAGAAGCTGTGAGTGAGTGAGAAAGGGAGAAACAGAAGCTGTGAGTGCGAGACAGAGAGTGAGAGAGAGAGAGAGAAGCTGAGTGAGAGAAAGAGAAAGTGAAGCTGTGAGTGAGAGAGAGAGATAGAAAGAGAAGCTGTGATTGAGACAGAGAGAAAGAGAAGGTGTGAGTGAGAGAGAGAGAGAATAAGAGAAGCTGTGAGTGAGAGAGAGAAGCTGTGAATGATAGAGAGAGAGAAAAAGAGAAGCTGTGAGTGAGAGAGAGAGAAAGAGAAGCTGTGAGTGAGAGAGAGAGAAAGAGTAGCTGTGAGTGAGAGAGTGAGAAAGAGAAGCTGTGAGTGAGAGAGAGAGAAAGAGAAGCTGTGAGAGAGAGAGGAAGAGATGCTGTGAGTGAGAGAGAAAGAAAGTGAAGCTGTGAGTGTGAAAGAGAGAGAGAAAGAGAAGCTGTGAGTGAGAGAGAGAAATATAGAAGCTGTGAGTGAGAGAGAGAAAAAAACAGAAGCAGTGAGTGAGAGAGAGAGAAAGAGAAGCTGTGAGTGAGAGAGAAAGAGAAGCTGTGAGTGAGAGAGAGAGAGAAAGAGAAGCTGTGAGTGAGAGAGATAGAGAAAGAGAAGCTGTGAGTGAGAGAGAGAGATAGAAAGAGAAGCTGTGAGTGAGAGAGAGAGAGAGAAAGAGAGCTGTGAGTGAGATTGAGAGAGAAAGAGGAGCTGTGAGTGAGAGAGAAAGAAGCTGTGAGTGAGTGAGAGAGAGAGAAACAGAAGCTGTGAGTGCGAGACAGAGAGTGAGAGAGAGAGAGAAGCTGAGTGAGAGAAAGAGAAAGAGAATCTGTGAGTGAGAGAGAGAGAGAGATAGAAAGAGAAGCTGTGATTGAGACAGAGAGAAAGAGAAGGTGTGAGTGAGAGAGAGATAAGAGAAGCTGTGAGTGAGAGAGAGAAGCTGTGAATGATAGAGAGAGAGAAAAAGAGAAGCTGTGAGTGAGAGAGAGAGAGAGAAGCTGTGAGTGAGAGAGAGAGAAAGAGTAGCTGTGAGTGAGAGAGAGAGAAAGAGAAGCTGTGAGTGAGAGAGAGAGAAAGAGAAGTTGTGAGAGAGAGAGGAAGAGATGCTGTGAGTGAGAGAGAGAGAAATAGAGAAGATGTGAGTGAGAGAGAGAGAGAAAAAGAAGCAGTGAGTGAGTGAGAGAGAGAAAGAGAAACTGTGAGTGAGAGAGAGAGAAAGAGAAGCTGTGAGTGAGAGAGAGAGAAGGAGAGTCTGAGAAAGAGAGAGAGAGAGAGAGAGAAGCATTGAGTGAGAGAGAGAGAAAGAGTCTGTGAGAGAGAGAGAAAGAGGTGTGGGAGAGAGAGAAGGAGAAGCTGTGAGTGAGAGAGAGAAAGAGAGAAAGAGAAGCTGTGAGTGAGAGAGAAAGAGAAGCTGTGTGTGAGAGAGAGAGAAAAACAGAAGCAGTGAGTGTGAGAGAGAAAGAGAAACTGTGAATGAGAGAGAGAGAGAGAGAGAGAAGCTGTGAGTGAGAGAGAAGGAGAGTCTGAGAAAGAGAGAGTGAAAGAGAAGCTGTGAGTGAGAGAGAGAGAGAGAAGCTGAGAGTGAGAGAGAGAGAGAAAGAGAAGCTGTGAGTGAGAGAGATAAAGAGAAGCTGTGAGTGAGAGAGAGAAAGAGAAGCTGTGAGTGAGAGAGAGAGAGAAAGAGAAGCTGTGAGTGAGAGAGAGAGAAAGAGAAGCTGTGTGTGAGAGAGTGGAAGATGCTGTGAGTGAGAGAGAAAGAAAGAGAATCTGTGAGTGAGAGAGAGAGAGAGAGAAAGAGAAGCTGTTAGTGAGAGAGAGAAAAATAGAGAAGCTGTGAGTGAGAGAGAGAGAAACAGAAGCTGTGAATGAGAGAGAGAGAAAGAGAATCTGTGAGTGAGAGAGAGAGAGAGAAAGAGAAGCTGTGAGTGAGAGAGAGAAAGAGAGTGAGAAAGAGAGAGTGAAAGAGAAGCTGTGAGTGAGAGAGAGAGAGAGAAGCTGTGAGTGAGAGAGAGAGAGAAAGAGAAGATGTGAGAGAGAGAAAGAAAGTGAAGCTGTGAGGGTGTGTGTGAGAGAAAGAGAAGCTGTGAGTGAGAGAGAGAGAGAAATAGAGAAGCTGTGAGTGAGTGAGAGAAACAGAAGCTGTGAGTGAGTGAGAGAGAGAGAAAGAGAAGCTGTTTGTGTGTGTGTGAGAGAGAGAAGCTGTGAGTGAGAGAGAGAGAGAGGGAGTGAAGCTATGAGAGAGAGAGAGAGAAAGAGAACCTGTGATTGAGAGTGAGAGACAGAGTGAGAGAAGCTGTGAGAGACAGAGAGAGAAAAAAGAAGATGTGAGTGAGAGAGAGAGAAAGAGAAGCTATTAGTGAGAGAGAGAAAAATAGAGAAGCTGTGAGTGAGAGAGAGAGAAACAGAAGCTGTGAATGAGAGAGAGAGAAAGAGAATCTGTGAGTGAGAGAGAGAGAGAGAAAGAGAAGCTGTGAGTGAGAGAGAGAAAGAGAGTGAGAAAGAGAGAGTGAAAGAGAATCTGTGAGTGAATGAGAGAGAGAGAGAGAAGCTGTGAGTGAGAGAGAGAGAGAAAGAGAAGATGTGAGAGAGAGAAAGAGAAAGAGAGGAAGAGATGCTGTGAGTGAGAGAGAAAGAAAGTGAAGCTGTGAGGGTGTGTGTGAGAGAAAGAGAAGCTGTGAGTGAGAGAGAGAGAGAAATAGAGAAGCTGTGAGTGAGTGAGAGAAACAGAAGCTGTGAGTGAGAGAGAGAGAAAGAGAAACTGTGAGTGAGAGAGAGAGAGAAGCTGTGAATGAGAGAGAGAGAAAGAGAGTCTGAGAAAGAGAGTGAAAGAGAAGCTGTGAGTGAGAGAGAGAGAGAGAGAGAAGTTGTGAGTGAGAGAGAGAAGCTGTGAGTGAGAGAGAGAGAGAGAAAGAGAAGCTGTGAGTGAGAGAGAAACAGAAGCTTTGAGTGAGAGAGAGAGAGAAAGAGAAGCTGTGAGTGAGAGAGAGAGAGAAAGAGAAGCTGTGAGTGAGAGAGAGAGAGAAAGAGAAGCTGTGCGTGAGAGAGAAACAGAAGCTTTGAGTGAGAGAGAGAGAGAAAGAGAAGCTGTGAGTGAGAGAGAGAGAGAAAGAGAAGCTGTGAGTGAGAGAGAGAGAAACAGAAGCTGTGAGTGAGAGAGAGAGAGAAAGAGAAGCTGTGCGTGAGAGAGAGAGAGAAAGAGAAGCTATGAGTGAGAGAGAGAGTGAGAAGCTGTGAGTGAGTGAGAAAGAGAAGCTGTGAGTGAGATAGAGATTAAGAGAAGCTGTGAGTGAGAGCGAAAGAGAGAAAGAGAAGCTGTGAGTGAGTGAGAGAGAGAAAGAGAAGCTGTGAGTGAGAGAGAGAGAAAGAGAGAGAAGTTGTGAGTGAGAGAGAGAGAGAAAGAGAAGCTGTGAGTGAGAGAGAGAGAAAGAGAAGCTGTGAGTGAGAGAGAGAGAGAAGTTGTGAGTGAGAGAGAGCTGTGAGTGAGAGAGAGAGAAAGAGAAGCTGTGAGTGAGAGAGAAACAGAAGCGTTGAGTGAGAGAGAGAAAGAGAAGCTGTGAGTGAGAGAGAGAGAGAAAGAGAAGCTGTGAGTGAGAGAGAGAGAAACAGAAGCTGTGAGTGAGAGAGAAAGAGAAGCTGTGAGTGAGAGAGAGAGATAGAAAGAGAAGCTGTGAGTGAGAGAGAGAGAGAAAGAGAAGCTGTGAGTGAGAGAGAAAGAGAAGCTGTGAGTGAGAGAGAGAGATAGAAAGAGAAGCTGTGAGTGAGAGAGAGAGAGAAAGAGAGCTGTGAGTGAGAGAGAGAGAGAAAGAGAAGCTGTGAGTGAGAGAGAAAGAGAAGCTGTGAGTGAGAGAGAGAGATAGAAAGAGAAGCTGTGAGTGAGAGAGAGAGAGAAAGAGAGCTGTGAGTGAGATTGAGAGAGAAAGAGAAGCTGTGAGTGAGAGAGAAAGAAGCTGTGAGTGAGTGAGAAAGGGAGAAACAGAAGCTGTGAGTGCGAGACAGAGAGTGAGAGAGAGAGAGAGAAGCTGAGTGAGAGAAAGAGAAAGTGAAGCTGTGAGTGAGAGAGAGAGAGATAGAAAGAGAAGCTGTGATTGAGACAGAGAGAAAGAGAAGGTGTGAGTGAGAGAGAGAGAGAATAAGAGAAGCTGTGAGTGAGAGAGAGAAGCTGTGAATGATAGAGAGAGAGAAAAAGAGAAGCTGTGAGTGAGAGAGAGAGAAAGAGAAGCTGTGAGTGAGAGAGAGAGAAAGAGTAGCTGTGAGTGAGAGAGTGAGAAAGAGAAGCTGTGAGTGAGAGAGAGAGAAAGAGAAGCTGTGAGAGAGAGAGGAAGAGATGCTGTGAGTGAGAGAGAAAGAAAGTGAAGCTGTGAGTGTGAAAGAGAGAGAGAAAGAGAAGCTGTGAGTGAGAGAGAGAGAGAAATATAGAAGTTGTGAGTGAGAGAGAGAAAAAAACAGAAGCAGTGAGTGAGAGAGAGAGAAAGAGAAGCTGTGAGTGAGAGAGAAAGAGAAGCTGTGAGTGAGAGAGAGAGAGAAAGAGAAGCTGTGAGTGAGAGAGATAGAGAAAGAGAAGCTGTGAGTGAGAGAGAGAGATAGAAAGAGAAGCTGTGAGTGAGAGAGAGAGAGAGAAAGAGAGCTGTGAGTGAGATTGAGAGAGAAAGAGGAGCTGTGAGTGAGAGAGAAAGAAGCTTTGAGTGAGTGAGAGAGAGAGAAAGAGAAGCTGTGAGTGTGAGAGAGAGTGAGAGAAAGAGATGCTGTGAGTGTGTGTGAGAGAGAAAGAGAAGCTGTGAAAGAGAGAGAGAGAGAGAAGCTGTGAGTGAGAGAGAGAGAGTAGCTGTGAGTGAGAGAGGGAGAGAAGCTGTGAGTGAGAGAGAAAGAGAAGATTTCTGTGTGAGAGATAGAGAAGCTGTGAGAAAGAGAGAAGCTGTGAGTGAGAGAGAGAGAAAGAGAAGCTATGAGTTAGAGAGAGAGGGAAAGCAATGCTCTGAGTGAGAGAGAGAGAGAAGCTGTGAGTTAGAGAGAGAGAGAAAGAGAAGCTGTGAGTGAGCGAGAGAGAGAAAGGGAAGCTGTGAGTGAGAGAGAGAGAGAAGCTGTGAGTGTGTGAGAGAGAGAAAAGAAGCTCTGAGTGAGAGAGAGAGAGAAGCTGTGAGTGAGAGAGAGAGAGAGAGAGAAAGAAGATGTGATTGTGTGTGAGAGAAAGAGAATCTGTGAGTGAGAGAGAGAGAAAGGGAAGCTGTGAGTGAGAGAGAGAGAGAAGCTGTGAGTGAGAGAGAGAGAAAAAAAGAAGCGTTGAGTGAGAGAGAGAGAAGCTGTGAGTGAGAGAGAGAGAGAGAGAAAGAAGCTGTGACTGTGTGTGTGAGAGAAAGAAAATCTGTGAGTGAGAGAGAGAGAAGGAGAAGCTGTGTGAGAGAGAGAGAGTAAGAGAAGCTGTGAGTGAGAGAGAAAGAGAGAAAGAGAAGCTATGAGTGAGAGAGAGAGAGAAAGAGAAGCTGTGAGTGAGAGAGAAAGAGAAGCTGTGAGTGAGAGAGAGAGATAGAAAGAGAAGCTGTGAGTGAGAGAGAGAGAGAAAGAGAGCTGTGAGTGAGATTGAGAGAGAAAGAGAAGCTGTGAGTGAGAGAGAAAGAAGCTGTGAGTGAGTGAGAAAGGGAGAAACAGAAGCTGTGAGTGCGAGACAGAGAGTGAGAGAGAGAGAGAGAAGCTGAGTGAGAGAAAGAGAAAGTGAAGCTGTGAGTGAGAGAGAGAGAGATAGAAAGAGAAGCTGTGATTGAGACAGAGAGAAAGAGAAGGTGTGAGTGAGAGAGAGAGAGAATAAGAGAAGCTGTGAGTGAGAGAGAGAAGCTGTGAATGATAGAGAGAGAGAAAAAGAGAAGCTGTGAGTGAGAGAGAGAAAGAGAAGCTGTGAGTGAGAGAGAGAGAAAGAGTAGCTGTGAGTGAGAGAGTGAGAAAGAGAAGCTGTGAGTGAGAGAGAGAGAAAGAGAAGCTGTGAGAGAGAGAGGAAGAGATGCTGTGAGTGAGAGAGAAAGAAAGTGAAGCTGTGAGTGTGAAAGAGAGAGAGAAAGAGAAGCTGTGAGTGAGAGAGAGAGAGAAATATAGAAGCTGTGAGTGAGAGAGAGAAAAAAACAGAAGCAGTGAGTGAGAGAGAGAGAAAGAGAAGCTGTGAGTGAGAGAGAAAGAGAAGCTGTGAGTGAGAGAGAGAGAGAAAGAGAAGCTGTGAGTGAGAGAGATAGAGAAAGAGAAGCTGTGAGTGAGAGAGAGAGATAGAAAGAGAAGCTGTGAGTGAGAGAGAGAGAGAGAAAGAGAGCTGTGAGTGAGATTGAGAGAGAAAGAGGAGCTGTGAGTGAGAGAGAAAGAAGCTGTGAGTGAGTGAGAAAGGGAGAAACAGAAGCTGTGAGTGCGAGACAGAGAGTGAGAGAGAAAGAGAAGCTGAGTGAGAGAAAGAGAAAGAGAATCTGTGAGTGAGAGAGAGAGAGAGATAGAAAGAGAAGCTGTGATTGAGACAGAGAGAAAGAGAAGGTGTGAGTGAGAGAGAGAGATAAGAGAAGCTGTGAGTGTGAGAGAGAAGCTGTGAATGATAGAGAGAGAGAAAAAGAGAAGCTGTGAGTGAGAGAGAGAGAGAGAAGCTGTGAGTGAGAGAGAGAGAAAGAGTAGCTGTGAGTGAGAGAGAGAGAAAGAGAAGCTGTGAGTGAGAGAGAGAGAAAGAGAAGTTGTGAGAGAGAGGAAGAGATGCTGTGAGTGAGAGAGAGAGAAATAGAGAAGATGTGAGTGAGAGAGAGAGAGAAAAAGAAGCAGTGAGTGAGTGAGAGAGAGAAAGAGAAACTGTGAGTGAGAGAGAGAGAAAGAGAAGCTGTGAGTGAGAGAGAGAGAAGGAGAGTCTGAGAAAGAGAGAGAGAGAGAGAAGCATTGAGTGAGAGAGAGAGAAATAGAGTCTGTGAGAGAGAGAGAAAGAGGTGTGGGAGAGAGAGAAGGAGAAGCTGTGAGTGAGAGAGAGAAAGAGAGAAAGAGAAGCTGTGAGTGAGAGAGAAAGAGAAGCTGTGTGTGAGAGAGAGGAAGAGATGCTGTGAGTGAGAGAGAAAGAAAGAGAAGCTGTAAGTGTGAGAGAGAGAGAGAAAGAGAAGGTGTTAGTGAGTGAGGGAGAGAAATAGAGAAGCTGTGAGTGAGAGAGAGAGAAACAGAAGCTGTGAGTGAGAGAGAGAGAAAAACAGAAGCAGTGAGTGAGAGAGAGAGAGAAAGAGAAACTGTGAATGAGAGAGAGAGAGAGAGAGAAAGAGAAGCTGTGAGTGAGAGAGAGAGAAGGAGAGTCTGAGAAAGAGAGAGTGAAAGAGAAGCTGTGAGTGAGAGAGAGAGAGAGAAGCTGAGAGTGAGAGAGAGAGAGAAAGAGAAGCTGTGAGTGAGAGAGATAAAGAGAAGCTGTGAGTGAGAGAGAGAGAAAGAGAAGCTGTGAGTGAGAGAGAGAGAGAAAGAGAAGCTGTGAGTGAGAGAGAGAGAAAGAGAAGCTGTGTGTGAGAGAGTGGAAGATGCTGTGAGTGAGAGAGAAAGAAAGAGAATCTGTGAGTGAGAGAGAGAGAGAGAGAAAGAGAAGCTGTTAGTGAGAGAGAGAAAAATAGAGAAGCTGTGAGTGAGAGAGAGAGAAACAGAAGCTGTGAATGAGAGAGAGAGAAAGAGAATCTGTGAGTGAGAGAGAGAGAGAGAAAGAGAAGCTGTGAGTGAGAGAGAGAAAGAGAGTGAGAAAGAGAGAGTGAAAGAGAAGCTGTGAGTGAGAGAGAGAGAGAAGCTGTGAGTGAGAGAGAGAGAGAAAGAGAAGATGTGAGAGAGAGAAAGAGAAAGAGGAAGAGATGCTGTGAGTGAGAGAGAAAGAAAGTGAAGCTGTGAGGGTGTGTGTGAGAGAAAGAGAAGCTGTGAGTGAGAGAGAGAGAGAAATAGAGAAGCTGTGAGTGAGTGAGAGAAACAGAAGCTGTGAGTGAGTGAGAGAGAGAGAAAGAGAAGCTGTTTGTGTGTGTGTGAGAGAGAGAAGCTGTGAGTGAGAGAGAGAGAGAGGGAGTGAAGCTATGAGAGAGAGAGAGAGAAAGAGAACCTGTGATTGAGAGTGAGAGACAGAGTGAGAGAAGCTGTGAGAGACAGAGAGAGAAAAAAGAAGCTGTGAGTGAGAGAGAGAGAAAGAGAAGCTGTTAGTGAGAGAGAGAAAAATAGAGAAGCTGTGAGTGAGAGAGAGAGAAACAGAAGCTGTGAATGAGAGAGAGAGAAAGAGAATCTGTGAGTGAGAGAGAGAGAGAGAAAGAGAAGCTGTGAGTGAGAGAGAGAAAGAGAGTGAGAAAGAGAGAGTGAAAGAGAAGCTGTGAGTGAGAGAGAGAGAGAGAGAAGCTGTGAGTGAGAGAGAGAGAGAAAGAGAAGATGTGAGAGAGAGAAAGAGAAAGAGAGGAAGAGATGCTGTGAGTGAGAGAGAAAGAAAGTGAAGCTGTGAGGGTGTGTGTGAGAGAAAGAGAAGCTGTGAGTGAGAGAGAGAGAAATAGAGAAGCTGTGAGTGAGTGAGAGAAACAGAAGCTGTGAGTGAGAGAGAGAGAAAGAGAAACTGTGAGTGAGAGAGAGAGAGAAGCTGTGAATAAGAGAGAGAGAAAGAGAGTCTGAGAAAGAGAGTGAAAGAGAAGCTGTGAGTGAGAGAGAGAGAGAGAAGTTGTGAGTGAGAGAGAGAAGCTGTGAGTGAGAGAGAGAGAAAGAGAAGCTGTGAGTGAGAGAGAAACAGAAGCTTTGAGTGAGAGAGAGAGAGAAAGAGAAGCTGTGAGTGAGAGAGAGAGAGAAAGAGAAGCTGTGAGTGAGAGAGAGAGAAACAGAAGCTGTGAGTGAGAGAGAGAGAGAAAGAGAAGCTGTGAGTGAGAGAGAGAGAAAGAGAAGCTGTGAGTGAGAGAGAGAGAGAAAGAGAAGCTATGAGTGAGAGAGAGAAAGAGAAGCTGTGAGTGAGATAGAGATTAAGAGAAGCTGTGAGTGAGAGCGAAAGAGAGAAAGAGAAGCTGTGAGTGAGTGAGAGAGAGAAAGAGAAGCTGTGAGTGAGAGAGAGAGAGAGAAGCTGTGAGTGAGAGAGAAAGAGAGAAAGAGAAGCTGTGAGTGAGTGAAAGAGAGTGAGAAGCTGTGAGTGAGAGAGAGAAAGAAAAGTTGTGAGTGAGAGACAGAGAGAAAGTGAAGCTGTGAGTGAGAGAGAGAGAAAGAGATGCTGTGAGTGAGAGAGAGAGAGAAAGAGAAGCTGTGAGTGTGAGAGAAAGTGAGAGAAAGAGAAGCTGTTAGTGTGAGTGAGAGTGAGTGAAAGAGATGCTGTGAGTGTGTGTGTGAGAGAGAAAGAGAAGCTGTGAGTGAGAGAGAGAAAGAGAAGCTGTGAGTGAGAGAGAGAGAGAGAAAGAGAAGCTGTGAGTGAGAGAGAGAGAAGGAGAGTCTGAGAAAGAGAGAGTGAAAGAGAAGCTGTGAGTGAGAGAGAGAGAGAAGCTGAGAGTGAGAGAGAGAGAGAAAGAGAAGCTGTGAGTGAGAGAGATAAAGAGAAGCTGTGAGTGAGAGAGAGAGAAAGAGAAGCTGTGAGTGAGAGAGAGAGAGAAAGAGAAGCTGTGAGTGAGAGAGAGAGAAAGAGAAGCTGTGTGTGAGAGAGTGGAAGATGCTGTGAGTGAGAGAGAAAGAAAGAGAATCTGTGAGTGAGAGAGAGAGAGAGAAAGAGAAGCTGTTAGTGAGAGAGAGAAAAATAGAGAAGCTGTGAGTGAGAGAGAGAGAAACAGAAGCTGTGAATGAGAGAGAGAAAGAGAATCTGTGAGTGAGAGAGAGAGAGAGAAAGAGAAGCTGTGAGTGAGAGAGAGAAAGAGAGTGAGAAAGAGAGAGTGAAAGAGAAGCTGTGAGAGAGAGAGAGAGAGAAGCTGTGAGTGAGAGAGAGAGAGAAAGAGAAGATGTGAGAGAGAGAAAGAGAAAGAGAGGAAGAGATGCTGTGAGTGAGAGAGAAAGAAAGTGAAGCTGTGAGGGTGTGTGTGAGAGAAAGAGAAGCTGTGAGTGAGAGAGAGAGAGAAATAGAGAAGCTGTGAGTGTGTGAGAGAAACAGAAGCTGTGAGTGAGAGAGAGAGAAAGAGAAACTGTGAGTGAGAGAGAGAGAGAAGCTGTGAATGAGAGAGAGAGAAAGAGAGTCTGAGAAAGAGAGTGAAAGAGAAGCTGTGAGTGAGAGAGAGAGAGAGAGAGAAGTTGTGAGTGAGAGAGAGAAGCTGTGAGTGAGAGAGAGAGAAAGAGAAGCTGTGAGTGAGAGAGAAACAGAAGCTTTGAGTGAGAGAGAGAGAAAGAGAAGCTGTGAGTGAGAGAGAGAGAGAAAGAGAAGCTGTGAGTGAGAGAGAGAGAAACAGAAGCTGTGAGTGAGAGAGAGAGAAAGAGAAGCTGTGAGTGAGAGAGAGAGAGAAAGAGAAGCTGTGAGTGAGAGAGAGAGAGAAAGAGAAGCTATGAGTGAGAGAGAGAGTGAGAAGCTGTGAGTGAGAGAGAAAGAGAAGCTGTGAGTGAGATAGAGATTAAGAGAAGCTGTGAGTGAGAGCGAAAGAGAGAAAGAGAAGCTGTGAGTGAGTGAGAAAGAGAAAGAGAAGCTGTGAGTGAGAGAGAGAGAAAGAGAGAGAAGTTGTGAGTGAGAGAGAGAGAGAAAGAGAAGCTGTGAGTGAGATAGAGAGAAAGAGAAGCTGTGAGTGAGAGAGAGAGAGAGAAGTTGTGAGTGAGAGAGAGTAGCTGTGAGTGAGAGAGAGAGAAAGAGAAGCTGTGAGTGAGAGAGAAACAGAAGCGTTGAGTGAGAGAGAGAGAGAAAGAGAAGCTGTGAGTGAGAGAGAGAGAGAAAGAGAAGCTGTGAGTGAGAGAGAGAGAAACAGAAGCTGTGAGTGTGAGAGAGAGAGAAAGAGAAGCTGTGAGTGAGAGAGAGAGAGAAAGAGAAGCTGTGAGTGAGAGAGAGAGAGAAAGAGAAGCTATGAGTGAGAGAGAGAGTGAGAAGCTGTGAGTGAGAGAGAGAAAGAGAAGCTGTGAGTGAGATAGAGATTAAGAGAAGCTGTGAGTGAGAGCGAAAGAGAGAAAGAGAAGCTGTGAGTGAGTGAGAGAGAGAAAGAGAAGCTGTGAGTGAGAGAGAGAGAAAGAGAGAGAAGTTGTGAGTGAGAGAGAGAGAGAAAGAGAAGCTGTGAGTGAGAGAGAGAAAGAGAAGCTGTGAGTGAGAGAGAAAGAGAGAAAGAGAAGCTGTGAGTGAGTGAGAGAGAGAGTGAGAAGCTGTGAGTGAGAGAGAAAGAAAAGTTGTGAGTGAGAGACAGAGAGAAAGTGAAGCTGTGAGTGAGAGAGAGAGAAAGAGATGCTGTGAGTGAGAGAGAGAGAGAAAGAGAAGCTGTGAGTGTGAGAGAAAGTGAGAGAAAGAGAAGCTGTTAGTGTGAGTGAGAGTGAGTGAAAGAGATGCTGTGAGTGTGTGTGAGAGAGAGAAAGAGAAGCTGTGAGTGAGAGAGAGAGAAAGAGAAGCTGTGAGAGACAGAGAGAGAAAGAGAAGCTGTAAGAGAGAGAGAGAAAGAGAAGCTGTGAGTGAGAGAGAGAAAGAGAATCTGAGTGACAGAGAGAAAGAGAAGTTGTGAGTGAGAGAGAGAGAGAAAGAGAAGCTGTGAGTGAGATAGAGAGAAAGAGAAGCTGTGAGTGAGAGCGAAAGAGAGAAAGAGAAGCTGTGAGTGAGTGAGAGAGAGAAAGAGAAGCTGTGAGTGAGAGAGAGAGAAAGAGAGAGAAGTTGTGAGTGAGAGAGAGAGAGAGAGAGAGAAGCTGTGAGTGAGATAGAGAGAAAGAGAAGCTGTGAGTGAGAGAGAAAGAGAGAAAGAGAAGCTGTGAGTGAGTGAGAGAGAGAGAGAGTGAGAAGCTGTGAGTGAGAGAGAGAAAGCAAAGTTGTGAGTGAGAGACAGAGAGAAAGTGAAGCTGTGAGTGAGAGAGAAAGAGATGCTGTGAGTGAGAGAGAGAGAGAAAGAGAAGCTGAGTGTGAGAGAAAGTGAGAGAAAGAGAAGCTGTTAGTGTGAGTGAGAGTGAGTGAAAGAGATGCTGTGAGTGTGTGTGAGAGAGAGAAAGAGAAGCTGTGAGTGAGAGAGAGAAAGAGAAGCTGTGAGTGAGAGAGAGAGAGAGAAAGGGAAGCTGTGAGTGAGAGAGAGACTGAGAAGCTGTGAGTGAGTGAGAGAAAATGAGCATCTGTGAGTGAGAGAGAGAGAGAGAAGCTGTGAGTGAGAGAGAGAGAGAAAGAGATTCTGTGAGTAGAGAGAGAGAAATAGAAGCTGTGAGTGAGAAAGAGAGAGAAGAAGCTGTGAGTGAGATAGGGAGAGAGAATGAGAATCTGTGAGTGAGAGAGAGTGAGAAAAAGAAGCTGTGAGTGAGAGAGAAAGAGAGAAATAGAAGCTATGAGTGAGAGAGAGAGAGAAGCAGTGAGAGAGAGAGAAAGAGAAGCTGTGAGTGAGAGAGAGAAAGAGAGAAGCTGTGAGTGAGTGAGAGAGAGAGAGAAAGAGAAACTGTGAGTGAGAGAGAGAAAAAGAAGCTGTGAGTGAGAGAGAGTGAGAAGCTGTGAGTGAGAGAGAGAGAGAGAGAAGCTGTGAGAGACAGAGAGAGAAAGAGAAGATGTAAGTGAGAGAGAGAGAAAGAGAAGCTGTGAGTGAGAGAGAGAAAGAGAATCTGAGTGTCAGAGAGAAAGAGAAGTGAGTGACAGAGAGAGAGAAAGAGAAGCTGTGAGTGAGATAGAGAGCAAGAGAAGCTGTGAGTGAGAGAGAAAGAGAGAAAGAGAAGCTGTGAGTGAGTGAGAGAGAGAAAGAGAAGCTGTGAGTGAGAGAGAAAGAGAGAAAGAGAAGCTGTGAGTGAGAGAGAAAGAGAGAAAGAAGCTGTGAGTGAGAGAGAGAGAGAGTGAAAGGGAAGCTGTGAGTGAGAGAGAGAGAGAGAAAGGGAAGCTGTGAGTGAGAGAGTGAGAAACTATGAGTGAGTGAGAGAGAGAAAGAGAAGTTGTGAGTGAGAGAGAGAGAGAAAGAGAAGCTGTGAGTGGGAGAGAGAGAGAGAAAGAGAAGATGTGAATGAGAGAGAAAGAGAGAAAAAGAGAAGCTGTGAGTGAAGAGAGAGAAAGAGAAGCTGTGAGTGTGAGAGAAACTGAGAGAAAGAGTAGCTGTGAGTGTGAGAGAGAGTGAGAGAAAGTGATGCTGTGAGTGAGTGTGAGAGAAAAAAGAAGGTGTGAGTGAGAGAGAGAGAGAAAGAGAAGCTGTGAGTGAGAGAGAGAGAAAGGGAAGCTTTGAGTGAGTGAGAGAAAGAAAGAGAAGCTGTGAGTGAGAGAGAGAAAAAGAATCTGAGTGACAGAGAGAAAGAGAAGTTGTGAGTGAGAGAGAGAGAAAGAGAAGCTGTGAGTGAGAGAGAAAGAGAGAAAGAGAAGCTGTGAGTGAGAGAGAGAAAGAGAATCTGTGAGTGACAGAGAGAGATAAAGAGAAGCTGTGAGTGAGAGAGAAAGAGAGAAAGAAGCTGTGAGTGAGAGAGAGAGAGTGAAAGGGAAGCTGTGAGTGAGAGAGAGAGAGACAGAAAGGGAAGCTGTGAGTGAGAGAGTGAGAAGCTATGAGAGAGTGAGAGAGAGAAAGAGTTGTGAGTGAGAGAGAGAGAAAGAGAAGCTGTGAGTGAGAGAGTGAGAAGCTGTGAGTGAGAGAGAGAAAGCGAAGCTGTGAGTGAGAGAAAGAGAGAAAGTGAAGCTGTGAGTAAGAGAGAGACAGAAAGAGAAGCTGTGAGTGTGAGAGAGAGAAAGAGAAGCTGTGAGTGTGAGAGAAAGTGAGACAAAGAGAAGCTGTGAGTATGAGAGAGAGTAAGAGAAAGAGATGCTGTGAATCTGAGAGAAAGAGAAAGGGAAGCTGTGAGTGAGAGAGAGAGAGAGACAGAGAAACTGTGAGTGAGAGAGAGAGAAAATGAGCAGCTGGGAGTGAGAGAGAGAGAGAACCTGTGAGTGAGAGAGAGAGAGAAAGAGAATTTGTGAGTAGAGAGAGAGAGAAAGAGAAGTTGTGAGTGAGAGAGAGAAGAAGAAGCTGTGAGTGAGATAGGGAGAGAGAAAGAGAATCTGTGAGTGAGAGAGAGAGAGAAAAAGAAGCTGTGAGTGAGAGAGAAAGAGAGAAATAGAATCTATGAGTGAGAAAGAGAAGCAGTGAGAGAGAGAGAGAAAGAGAAGTGAGTGAGAGAGAGAGAGAAAGAGAGAAGCTGGGAGTGAGTGAGAGAGAGAGAAAGAGAAGCTGTGAGTGGGAGAGAGAGAAAGAGAAGCTGTGAGTGAGAGAGAGAGAAAGAGAAGCTGTGAGTGTGAGAGAGAGAGAAGCTGTGAGAGAGAGAGAGAAAGAGAAGCTGTGAGAGAGAGACTGAGAAGCTGTGAGTGAGAGAGAGAGAAAGAGAAGCTGTGAGTGAGAGGCAGAGAAAGAGAATCTGTAAGTGAGAGAGAGAGAAAAGCTGTCAGTGAGAGAGAGAGAAAGAGAAGCTGTGAGTGGGAGAGAGAGAGAGAGAGAAAGAGTAGCTGTGAGTGAGAAGAGACAGAGAGAAAAAGAGAAGCTGTGAGTGAAGAGAGAGAAAGAGAAGCTGTGAGTGTGAGAGAAAGTGAGAGAAAGAGTAGCTGTGAGTGTGAGAAAAAGTGAGAGAAAGTGATGATGTGAGTGAG
Organism: Bradypodion ventrale; assembly: GCA_035047345.1. Taxonomy (NCBI): domain Eukaryota; kingdom Metazoa; phylum Chordata; class Lepidosauria; order Squamata; family Chamaeleonidae; genus Bradypodion; species Bradypodion ventrale. The sequence continues at coordinate 112,479,931 of JAWDJE010000005.1, read as the reverse complement.
TGTGAGAGAAAAGAGAAGCTGTGAGTGAGAGAGAGAGAGAAAGAGAAGCTATGAGTGAGAGAGAGAGAGAAAGAGAAGCTGTGAGTGAGAGAGAGAGAGAAAGAGTAGCTATGAGTGAGAGAGAGAGTGAGAAGCTGTGAGTGAGAGAGAGAAAGAGAAGCTGTGAGTGAGAGACAGAGAAAGAAAGAGAAGCTGTGAGTGAGTGAGTGAGAGAGAAAGAGTAGCTATGAGAGAGAGAGGAGCTGTGAGTGAGAGAGAGAGAAAGAGAAGCTGTGAGTGAGAGAGAGAGAGAAAGCTGTGAGTGAGAGAGAGAGAAAGAGAAGGTGTGTGAGAGAGGGAGAAAGAGAAGCTGTGTGTGTGTGAGAGCGAAAGAGAAGCTGAGAGTGTGTGAGAGAGAGTGAGATAGAGGGAGAGAAGCTGTGTGTGTGTGAGAGAGAGAGAGAAGCTGTGAGTGAGAGAGAAAAAGGGAAGCTGTGAGTGAGAGAGAGAGATAGAAAGAGAAGCTGTGAGTGAGAGAGAGAGAGAAAGAGAGCTGTGAGTGAGAGAGAGAGAGAAAGAGAAGCTGTGAGTGAGAGAGAAAGAGAAGCTGTGAGTGAGAGAGAGAGATAGAAAGAGAAGCTGTGAGTGAGAGAGAGAGAGAAAGAGAGCTGTGAGTGAGATTGAGAGAGAAAGAGAAGCTGTGAGTGAGAGAGAAAGAAGCTGTGAGTGAGTGAGAAAGGGAGAAACAGAAGCTGTGAGTGCGAGACAGAGAGTGAGAGAGAGAGAGAGAAGCTGAGTGAGAGAAAGAGAAAGTGAAGCTGTGAGTGAGAGAGAGAGAGATAGAAAGAGAAGCTGTGATTGAGACAGAGAGAAAGAGAAGGTGTGAGTGAGAGAGAGAGAGAATAAGAGAAGCTGTGAGTGAGAGAGAGAAGCTGTGAATGATAGAGAGAGAGAAAAAGAGAAGCTGTGAGTGAGAGAGAGAGAAAGAGAAGCTGTGAGTGAGAGAGAGAGAAAGAGTAGCTGTGAGTGAGAGAGTGAGAAAGAGAAGCTGTGAGTGAGAGAGAGAGAAAGAGAAGCTGTGAGAGAGAGAGGAAGAGATGCTGTGAGTGAGAGAGAAAGAAAGTGAAGCTGTGAGTGTGAAAGAGAGAGAGAAAGAGAAGCTGTGAGTGAGAGAGAGAGAGAAATATAGAAGTTGTGAGTGAGAGAGAGAAAAAAACAGAAGCAGTGAGTGAGAGAGAGAGAAAGAGAAGCTGTGAGTGAGAGAGAAAGAGAAGCTGTGAGTGAGAGAGAGAGAGAAAGAGAAGCTGTGAGTGAGAGAGAGAGATAGAAAGAGAAGCTGTGAGTGAGAGAGAGAGAGAGAAAGAGAGCTGTGAGTGAGATTGAGAGAGAAAGAGGAGCTGTGAGTGAGAGAGAAAGAAGCTTTGAGTGAGTGAGAGAGAGAGAAAGAGAAGCTGTGAGTGTGAGAGAGAGTGAGAGAAAGAGATGCTGTGAGTGTGTGTGAGAGAGAAAGAGAAGCTGTGAAAGAGAGAGAGAGAGAGAAGCTGTGAGTGAGAGAGAGAGAGTAGCTGTGAGTGAGAGAGGGAGAGAAGCTGTGAGTGAGAGAGAAAGAGAAGATTTCTGTGTGAGAGATAGAGAAGCTGTGAGAAAGAGAGAAGCTGTGAGTGAGAGAGAGAGAAAGAGAAGCTATGAGTTAGAGAGAGAGGGAAAGCAATGCTCTGAGTGAGAGAGAGAGAGAAGCTGTGAGTTAGAGAGAGAGAGAAAGAGAAGCTGTGAGTGAGCGAGAGAGAGAAAGGGAAGCTGTGAGTGAGAGAGAGAGAGAAGCTGTGAGTGTGTGAGAGAGAGAAAAGAAGCTCTGAGTGAGAGAGAGAGAGAAGCTGTGAGTGAGAGAGAGAGAGAGAGAGAAAGAAGATGTGATTGTGTGTGAGAGAAAGAGAATCTGTGAGTGAGAGAGAGAGAAAGGGAAGCTGTGAGTGAGAGAGAGAGAGAAGCTGTGAGTGAGAGAGAGAGAAAAAAAGAAGCGTTGAGTGAGAGAGAGAGAAGCTGTGAGTGAGAGAGAGAGAGAGAGAAAGAAGCTGTGACTGTGTGTGTGAGAGAAAGAAAATCTGTGAGTGAGAGAGAGAGAAGGAGAAGCTGTGTGAGAGAGAGAGAGTAAGAGAAGCTGTGAGTGAGAGAGAAAGAGAGAAAGAGAAGCTATGAGTGAGAGAGAGAGAGAAAGAGAAGCTGTGAGTGAGAGAGAAAGAGAAGCTGTGAGTGAGAGAGAGAGATAGAAAGAGAAGCTGTGAGTGAGAGAGAGAGAGAAAGAGAGCTGTGAGTGAGATTGAGAGAGAAAGAGAAGCTGTGAGTGAGAGAGAAAGAAGCTGTGAGTGAGTGAGAAAGGGAGAAACAGAAGCTGTGAGTGCGAGACAGAGAGTGAGAGAGAGAGAGAGAAGCTGAGTGAGAGAAAGAGAAAGTGAAGCTGTGAGTGAGAGAGAGAGAGATAGAAAGAGAAGCTGTGATTGAGACAGAGAGAAAGAGAAGGTGTGAGTGAGAGAGAGAGAGAATAAGAGAAGCTGTGAGTGAGAGAGAGAAGCTGTGAATGATAGAGAGAGAGAAAAAGAGAAGCTGTGAGTGAGAGAGAGAAAGAGAAGCTGTGAGTGAGAGAGAGAGAAAGAGTAGCTGTGAGTGAGAGAGTGAGAAAGAGAAGCTGTGAGTGAGAGAGAGAGAAAGAGAAGCTGTGAGAGAGAGAGGAAGAGATGCTGTGAGTGAGAGAGAAAGAAAGTGAAGCTGTGAGTGTGAAAGAGAGAGAGAAAGAGAAGCTGTGAGTGAGAGAGAGAGAGAAATATAGAAGCTGTGAGTGAGAGAGAGAAAAAAACAGAAGCAGTGAGTGAGAGAGAGAGAAAGAGAAGCTGTGAGTGAGAGAGAAAGAGAAGCTGTGAGTGAGAGAGAGAGAGAAAGAGAAGCTGTGAGTGAGAGAGATAGAGAAAGAGAAGCTGTGAGTGAGAGAGAGAGATAGAAAGAGAAGCTGTGAGTGAGAGAGAGAGAGAGAAAGAGAGCTGTGAGTGAGATTGAGAGAGAAAGAGGAGCTGTGAGTGAGAGAGAAAGAAGCTGTGAGTGAGTGAGAAAGGGAGAAACAGAAGCTGTGAGTGCGAGACAGAGAGTGAGAGAGAAAGAGAAGCTGAGTGAGAGAAAGAGAAAGAGAATCTGTGAGTGAGAGAGAGAGAGAGATAGAAAGAGAAGCTGTGATTGAGACAGAGAGAAAGAGAAGGTGTGAGTGAGAGAGAGAGATAAGAGAAGCTGTGAGTGTGAGAGAGAAGCTGTGAATGATAGAGAGAGAGAAAAAGAGAAGCTGTGAGTGAGAGAGAGAGAGAGAAGCTGTGAGTGAGAGAGAGAGAAAGAGTAGCTGTGAGTGAGAGAGAGAGAAAGAGAAGCTGTGAGTGAGAGAGAGAGAAAGAGAAGTTGTGAGAGAGAGGAAGAGATGCTGTGAGTGAGAGAGAGAGAAATAGAGAAGATGTGAGTGAGAGAGAGAGAGAAAAAGAAGCAGTGAGTGAGTGAGAGAGAGAAAGAGAAACTGTGAGTGAGAGAGAGAGAAAGAGAAGCTGTGAGTGAGAGAGAGAGAAGGAGAGTCTGAGAAAGAGAGAGAGAGAGAGAAGCATTGAGTGAGAGAGAGAGAAATAGAGTCTGTGAGAGAGAGAGAAAGAGGTGTGGGAGAGAGAGAAGGAGAAGCTGTGAGTGAGAGAGAGAAAGAGAGAAAGAGAAGCTGTGAGTGAGAGAGAAAGAGAAGCTGTGTGTGAGAGAGAGGAAGAGATGCTGTGAGTGAGAGAGAAAGAAAGAGAAGCTGTAAGTGTGAGAGAGAGAGAGAAAGAGAAGGTGTTAGTGAGTGAGGGAGAGAAATAGAGAAGCTGTGAGTGAGAGAGAGAGAAACAGAAGCTGTGAGTGAGAGAGAGAGAAAAACAGAAGCAGTGAGTGAGAGAGAGAGAGAAAGAGAAACTGTGAATGAGAGAGAGAGAGAGAGAGAAAGAGAAGCTGTGAGTGAGAGAGAGAGAAGGAGAGTCTGAGAAAGAGAGAGTGAAAGAGAAGCTGTGAGTGAGAGAGAGAGAGAGAAGCTGAGAGTGAGAGAGAGAGAGAAAGAGAAGCTGTGAGTGAGAGAGATAAAGAGAAGCTGTGAGTGAGAGAGAGAGAAAGAGAAGCTGTGAGTGAGAGAGAGAGAGAAAGAGAAGCTGTGAGTGAGAGAGAGAGAAAGAGAAGCTGTGTGTGAGAGAGTGGAAGATGCTGTGAGTGAGAGAGAAAGAAAGAGAATCTGTGAGTGAGAGAGAGAGAGAGAGAAAGAGAAGCTGTTAGTGAGAGAGAGAAAAATAGAGAAGCTGTGAGTGAGAGAGAGAGAAACAGAAGCTGTGAATGAGAGAGAGAGAAAGAGAATCTGTGAGTGAGAGAGAGAGAGAGAAAGAGAAGCTGTGAGTGAGAGAGAGAAAGAGAGTGAGAAAGAGAGAGTGAAAGAGAAGCTGTGAGTGAGAGAGAGAGAGAAGCTGTGAGTGAGAGAGAGAGAGAAAGAGAAGATGTGAGAGAGAGAAAGAGAAAGAGGAAGAGATGCTGTGAGTGAGAGAGAAAGAAAGTGAAGCTGTGAGGGTGTGTGTGAGAGAAAGAGAAGCTGTGAGTGAGAGAGAGAGAGAAATAGAGAAGCTGTGAGTGAGTGAGAGAAACAGAAGCTGTGAGTGAGTGAGAGAGAGAGAAAGAGAAGCTGTTTGTGTGTGTGTGTGAGAGAGAAGCTGTGAGTGAGAGAGAGAGAGAGGGAGTGAAGCTATGAGAGAGAGAGAGAGAAAGAGAACCTGTGATTGAGAGTGAGAGACAGAGTGAGAGAAGCTGTGAGAGACAGAGAGAGAAAAAAGAAGCTGTGAGTGAGAGAGAGAGAAAGAGAAGCTGTTAGTGAGAGAGAGAAAAATAGAGAAGCTGTGAGTGAGAGAGAGAGAAACAGAAGCTGTGAATGAGAGAGAGAGAAAGAGAATCTGTGAGTGAGAGAGAGAGAGAGAAAGAGAAGCTGTGAGTGAGAGAGAGAAAGAGAGTGAGAAAGAGAGAGTGAAAGAGAAGCTGTGAGTGAGAGAGAGAGAGAGAGAAGCTGTGAGTGAGAGAGAGAGAGAAAGAGAAGATGTGAGAGAGAGAAAGAGAAAGAGAGGAAGAGATGCTGTGAGTGAGAGAGAAAGAAAGTGAAGCTGTGAGGGTGTGTGTGAGAGAAAGAGAAGCTGTGAGTGAGAGAGAGAGAAATAGAGAAGCTGTGAGTGAGTGAGAGAAACAGAAGCTGTGAGTGAGAGAGAGAGAAAGAGAAACTGTGAGTGAGAGAGAGAGAGAAGCTGTGAATAAGAGAGAGAGAAAGAGAGTCTGAGAAAGAGAGTGAAAGAGAAGCTGTGAGTGAGAGAGAGAGAGAGAAGTTGTGAGTGAGAGAGAGAAGCTGTGAGTGAGAGAGAGAGAAAGAGAAGCTGTGAGTGAGAGAGAAACAGAAGCTTTGAGTGAGAGAGAGAGAGAAAGAGAAGCTGTGAGTGAGAGAGAGAGAGAAAGAGAAGCTGTGAGTGAGAGAGAGAGAAACAGAAGCTGTGAGTGAGAGAGAGAGAGAAAGAGAAGCTGTGAGTGAGAGAGAGAGAAAGAGAAGCTGTGAGTGAGAGAGAGAGAGAAAGAGAAGCTATGAGTGAGAGAGAGAAAGAGAAGCTGTGAGTGAGATAGAGATTAAGAGAAGCTGTGAGTGAGAGCGAAAGAGAGAAAGAGAAGCTGTGAGTGAGTGAGAGAGAGAAAGAGAAGCTGTGAGTGAGAGAGAGAGAGAAGCTGTGAGTGAGAGAGAAAGAGAGAAAGAGAAGCTGTGAGTGAGTGAAAGAGAGAGTGAGAAGCTGTGAGTGAGAGAGAGAAAGAAAAGTTGTGAGTGAGAGACAGAGAGAAAGTGAAGCTGTGAGTGAGAGAGAGAGAAAGAGATGCTGTGAGTGAGAGAGAGAGAGAAAGAGAAGCTGTGAGTGTGAGAGAAAGTGAGAGAAAGAGAAGCTGTTAGTGTGAGTGAGAGTGAGTGAAAGAGATGCTGTGAGTGTGTGTGTGAGAGAGAAAGAGAAGCTGTGAGTGAGAGAGAGAAAGAGAAGCTGTGAGTGAGAGAGAGAGAGAGAAAGAGAAGCTGTGAGTGAGAGAGAGAGAAGGAGAGTCTGAGAAAGAGAGAGTGAAAGAGAAGCTGTGAGTGAGAGAGAGAGAGAAGCTGAGAGTGAGAGAGAGAGAGAAAGAGAAGCTGTGAGTGAGAGAGATAAAGAGAAGCTGTGAGTGAGAGAGAGAGAAAGAGAAGCTGTGAGTGAGAGAGAGAGAGAAAGAGAAGCTGTGAGTGAGAGAGAGAGAAAGAGAAGCTGTGTGTGAGAGAGTGGAAGATGCTGTGAGTGAGAGAGAAAGAAAGAGAATCTGTGAGTGAGAGAGAGAGAGAGAAAGAGAAGCTGTTAGTGAGAGAGAGAAAAATAGAGAAGCTGTGAGTGAGAGAGAGAGAAACAGAAGCTGTGAATGAGAGAGAGAAAGAGAATCTGTGAGTGAGAGAGAGAGAGAGAAAGAGAAGCTGTGAGTGAGAGAGAGAAAGAGAGTGAGAAAGAGAGAGTGAAAGAGAAGCTGTGAGAGAGAGAGAGAGAGAAGCTGTGAGTGAGAGAGAGAGAGAAAGAGAAGATGTGAGAGAGAGAAAGAGAAAGAGAGGAAGAGATGCTGTGAGTGAGAGAGAAAGAAAGTGAAGCTGTGAGGGTGTGTGTGAGAGAAAGAGAAGCTGTGAGTGAGAGAGAGAGAGAAATAGAGAAGCTGTGAGTGTGTGAGAGAAACAGAAGCTGTGAGTGAGAGAGAGAGAAAGAGAAACTGTGAGTGAGAGAGAGAGAGAAGCTGTGAATGAGAGAGAGAGAAAGAGAGTCTGAGAAAGAGAGTGAAAGAGAAGCTGTGAGTGAGAGAGAGAGAGAGAGAGAAGTTGTGAGTGAGAGAGAGAAGCTGTGAGTGAGAGAGAGAGAAAGAGAAGCTGTGAGTGAGAGAGAAACAGAAGCTTTGAGTGAGAGAGAGAGAAAGAGAAGCTGTGAGTGAGAGAGAGAGAGAAAGAGAAGCTGTGAGTGAGAGAGAGAGAAACAGAAGCTGTGAGTGAGAGAGAGAGAAAGAGAAGCTGTGAGTGAGAGAGAGAGAGAAAGAGAAGCTGTGAGTGAGAGAGAGAGAGAAAGAGAAGCTATGAGTGAGAGAGAGAGTGAGAAGCTGTGAGTGAGAGAGAAAGAGAAGCTGTGAGTGAGATAGAGATTAAGAGAAGCTGTGAGTGAGAGCGAAAGAGAGAAAGAGAAGCTGTGAGTGAGTGAGAAAGAGAAAGAGAAGCTGTGAGTGAGAGAGAGAAAGAGAGAGAAGTTGTGAGTGAGAGAGAGAGAGAAAGAGAAGCTGTGAGTGAGATAGAGAGAAAGAGAAGCTGTGAGTGAGAGAGAGAGAGAGAAGTTGTGAGTGAGAGAGAGTAGCTGTGAGTGAGAGAGAGAGAAAGAGAAGCTGTGAGTGAGAGAGAAACAGAAGCGTTGAGTGAGAGAGAGAGAGAAAGAGAAGCTGTGAGTGAGAGAGAGAGAGAAAGAGAAGCTGTGAGTGAGAGAGAGAGAAACAGAAGCTGTGAGTGTGAGAGAGAGAGAAAGAGAAGCTGTGAGTGAGAGAGAGAGAGAAAGAGAAGCTGTGAGTGAGAGAGAGAGAGAAAGAGAAGCTATGAGTGAGAGAGAGAGTGAGAAGCTGTGAGTGAGAGAGAGAAAGAGAAGCTGTGAGTGAGATAGAGATTAAGAGAAGCTGTGAGTGAGAGCGAAAGAGAGAAAGAGAAGCTGTGAGTGAGTGAGAGAGAGAAAGAGAAGCTGTGAGTGAGAGAGAGAGAAAGAGAGAGAAGTTGTGAGTGAGAGAGAGAGAGAAAGAGAAGCTGTGAGTGAGATAGAGAGAAAGAGAAGCTGTGAGTGAGAGAGAAAGAGAGAAAGAGAAGCTGTGAGTGAGTGAGAGAGAGAGTGAGAAGCTGTGAGTGAGAGAGAAAGAAAAGTTGTGAGTGAGAGACAGAGAGAAAGTGAAGCTGTGAGTGAGAGAGAGAGAAAGAGATGCTGTGAGTGAGAGAGAGAGAGAAAGAGAAGCTGTGAGTGTGAGAGAAAGTGAGAGAAAGAGAAGCTGTTAGTGTGAGTGAGAGTGAGTGAAAGAGATGCTGTGAGTGTGTGTGAGAGAGAGAAAGAGAAGCTGTGAGTGAGAGAGAGAGAAAGAGAAGCTGTGAGAGACAGAGAGAGAAAGAGAAGCTGTAAGAGAGAGAGAGAAAGAGAAGCTGTGAGTGAGAGAGAGAAAGAGAATCTGAGTGACAGAGAGAAAGAGAAGTTGTGAGTGAGAGAGAGAGAGAAAGAGAAGCTGTGAGTGAGATAGAGAGAAAGAGAAGCTGTGAGTGAGAGCGAAAGAGAGAAAGAGAAGCTGTGAGTGAGTGAGAGAGAGAAAGAGAAGCTGTGAGTGAGAGAGAGAGAAAGAGAGAGAAGTTGTGAGTGAGAGAGAGAGAGAGAGAGAGAAGCTGTGAGTGAGATAGAGAGAAAGAGAAGCTGTGAGTGAGAGAGAAAGAGAGAAAGAGAAGCTGTGAGTGAGTGAGAGAGAGAGAGAGTGAGAAGCTGTGAGTGAGAGAGAGAAAGCAAAGTTGTGAGTGAGAGACAGAGAGAAAGTGAAGCTGTGAGTGAGAGAGAAAGAGATGCTGTGAGTGAGAGAGAGAGAGAAAGAGAAGCTGAGTGTGAGAGAAAGTGAGAGAAAGAGAAGCTGTTAGTGTGAGTGAGAGTGAGTGAAAGAGATGCTGTGAGTGTGTGTGAGAGAGAGAAAGAGAAGCTGTGAGTGAGAGAGAGAAAGAGAAGCTGTGAGTGAGAGAGAGAGAGAGAAAGGGAAGCTGTGAGTGAGAGAGAGACTGAGAAGCTGTGAGTGAGTGAGAGAAAATGAGCATCTGTGAGTGAGAGAGAGAGAGAGAAGCTGTGAGTGAGAGAGAGAGAGAAAGAGATTCTGTGAGTAGAGAGAGAGAAATAGAAGCTGTGAGTGAGAAAGAGAGAGAAGAAGCTGTGAGTGAGATAGGGAGAGAGAATGAGAATCTGTGAGTGAGAGAGAGTGAGAAAAAGAAGCTGTGAGTGAGAGAGAAAGAGAGAAATAGAAGCTATGAGTGAGAGAGAGAGAGAAGCAGTGAGAGAGAGAGAAAGAGAAGCTGTGAGTGAGAGAGAGAAAGAGAGAAGCTGTGAGTGAGTGAGAGAGAGAGAGAAAGAGAAACTGTGAGTGAGAGAGAGAAAAAGAAGCTGTGAGTGAGAGAGAGTGAGAAGCTGTGAGTGAGAGAGAGAGAGAGAGAAGCTGTGAGAGACAGAGAGAGAAAGAGAAGATGTAAGTGAGAGAGAGAGAAAGAGAAGCTGTGAGTGAGAGAGAGAAAGAGAATCTGAGTGTCAGAGAGAAAGAGAAGTGAGTGACAGAGAGAGAGAAAGAGAAGCTGTGAGTGAGATAGAGAGCAAGAGAAGCTGTGAGTGAGAGAGAAAGAGAGAAAGAGAAGCTGTGAGTGAGTGAGAGAGAGAAAGAGAAGCTGTGAGTGAGAGAGAAAGAGAGAAAGAGAAGCTGTGAGTGAGAGAGAAAGAGAGAAAGAAGCTGTGAGTGAGAGAGAGAGAGAGTGAAAGGGAAGCTGTGAGTGAGAGAGAGAGAGAGAAAGGGAAGCTGTGAGTGAGAGAGTGAGAAACTATGAGTGAGTGAGAGAGAGAAAGAGAAGTTGTGAGTGAGAGAGAGAGAGAAAGAGAAGCTGTGAGTGGGAGAGAGAGAGAGAAAGAGAAGATGTGAATGAGAGAGAAAGAGAGAAAAAGAGAAGCTGTGAGTGAAGAGAGAGAAAGAGAAGCTGTGAGTGTGAGAGAAACTGAGAGAAAGAGTAGCTGTGAGTGTGAGAGAGAGTGAGAGAAAGTGATGCTGTGAGTGAGTGTGAGAGAAAAAAGAAGGTGTGAGTGAGAGAGAGAGAGAAAGAGAAGCTGTGAGTGAGAGAGAGAGAAAGGGAAGCTTTGAGTGAGTGAGAGAAAGAAAGAGAAGCTGTGAGTGAGAGAGAGAAAAAGAATCTGAGTGACAGAGAGAAAGAGAAGTTGTGAGTGAGAGAGAGAGAAAGAGAAGCTGTGAGTGAGAGAGAAAGAGAGAAAGAGAAGCTGTGAGTGAGAGAGAGAAAGAGAATCTGTGAGTGACAGAGAGAGATAAAGAGAAGCTGTGAGTGAGAGAGAAAGAGAGAAAGAAGCTGTGAGTGAGAGAGAGAGAGTGAAAGGGAAGCTGTGAGTGAGAGAGAGAGAGACAGAAAGGGAAGCTGTGAGTGAGAGAGTGAGAAGCTATGAGAGAGTGAGAGAGAGAAAGAGTTGTGAGTGAGAGAGAGAGAAAGAGAAGCTGTGAGTGAGAGAGTGAGAAGCTGTGAGTGAGAGAGAGAAAGCGAAGCTGTGAGTGAGAGAAAGAGAGAAAGTGAAGCTGTGAGTAAGAGAGAGACAGAAAGAGAAGCTGTGAGTGTGAGAGAGAGAAAGAGAAGCTGTGAGTGTGAGAGAAAGTGAGACAAAGAGAAGCTGTGAGTATGAGAGAGAGTAAGAGAAAGAGATGCTGTGAATCTGAGAGAAAGAGAAAGGGAAGCTGTGAGTGAGAGAGAGAGAGAGACAGAGAAACTGTGAGTGAGAGAGAGAGAAAATGAGCAGCTGGGAGTGAGAGAGAGAGAGAACCTGTGAGTGAGAGAGAGAGAGAAAGAGAATTTGTGAGTAGAGAGAGAGAGAAAGAGAAGTTGTGAGTGAGAGAGAGAAGAAGAAGCTGTGAGTGAGATAGGGAGAGAGAAAGAGAATCTGTGAGTGAGAGAGAGAGAGAAAAAGAAGCTGTGAGTGAGAGAGAAAGAGAGAAATAGAATCTATGAGTGAGAAAGAGAAGCAGTGAGAGAGAGAGAGAAAGAGAAGTGAGTGAGAGAGAGAGAGAAAGAGAGAAGCTGGGAGTGAGTGAGAGAGAGAGAAAGAGAAGCTGTGAGTGGGAGAGAGAGAAAGAGAAGCTGTGAGTGAGAGAGAGAGAAAGAGAAGCTGTGAGTGTGAGAGAGAGAGAAGCTGTGAGAGAGAGAGAGAAAGAGAAGCTGTGAGAGAGAGACTGAGAAGCTGTGAGTGAGAGAGAGAGAAAGAGAAGCTGTGAGTGAGAGGCAGAGAAAGAGAATCTGTAAGTGAGAGAGAGAGAAAAGCTGTCAGTGAGAGAGAGAGAAAGAGAAGCTGTGAGTGGGAGAGAGAGAGAGAGAGAAAGAGTAGCTGTGAGTGAGAGAGACAGAGAGAAAAAGAGAAGCTGTGAGTGAAGAGAGAGAAAGAGAAGCTGTGAGTGTGAGAGAAAGTGAGAGAAAGAGTAGCTGTGAGTGTGAGAAAAAGTGAGAGAAAGTGATGATGTGAGTGAGTGTGAGAGAAAAGAGAAGCTGTGAGTGAGAGAGAGAGAGAAAGAGAAGCTATGAGTGAGAGAGAGAGAGAAAGAGAAGCTGTGAGTGAGAGAGAGAGAGAAAGAGTAGCTATGAGTGAGAGAGAGAGTGAGAAGCTGTGAGTGAGAGAGAGAAAGAGAAGCTGTGAGTGAGAGACAGAGAAAGAAAGAGAAGCTGTGAGTGAGTGAGTGAGAGAGAAAGAGTAGCTATGAGAGAGAGAGGAGCTGTGAGTGAGAGAGAGAGAAAGAGAAGCTGTGAGTGAGAGAGAGAGAGAAAGCTGTGAGTGAGAGAGAGAGAAAGAGAAGGTGTGTGAGAGAGGGAGAAAGAGAAGCTGTGTGTGTGTGAGAGCGAAAGAGAAGCTGAGAGTGTGTGAGAGAGAGTGAGATAGAGGGAGAGAAGCTGTGTGTGTGTGAGAGAGAGAGAGAAGCTGTGAGTGAGAGAGAAAAAGGGAAGCTGTGAGTGAGAGAGAGAGAGAGAAAGAGAAGCTGTGAGTGAGAGAGTGAAAAAGAGAAGCAGTGAGTGAGAGAGAGAGAGAAAGAGAAGCTGTGTGTGAGAGAAAGTGAGAGAAAGAGAAGCTGTGAGTGTGAGAGAGAGTGAGAGAAAGAGATGCTGTGAGTGTGTGTGAGAGAGAAAGAGAAGCTGTGAAAGAGAGAGAGAGAGAAGCTGTGAGTGAGAGAGAGAGTAGCTGTGAGTGAGAGAGGGAGAGAAGCTGTGAGTGAGAGAGAAAGAGAAGATTTCTGTGTGAGAGATAGAGAAGCTGTGAGAAAGAGAGAAGCTGTGAGTGAGAGAGAGAGAAAGAGAAGCTATGAGTTAGAGAGAGAGAGAGGGAAAGCAATGCTCTGAGTGAGAGAGAGGGAGAAAGAGAAGCTGTGAGAGAGAGAGAGAAGCTGTGAGTTAGAGAGAGAGAAAGAGAAGCTGTGAGTGAGAGAGAGAGAGAAAGGGAAGCTGTGAGTGAGAGAGAGAGAAGCTGTGAGTGTGTGTGAGAGAGAAAAAGAAGCTCTGAGTGAGAGAGAGAGAGAGAAGCTGTGAGTGAGAGAGAGAGAGAGAGAAAGAAGATGTGATTGTGTGTGAGAGAAAGAGAATCTGTGAGTGAGAGAGAGAGAAAGGGAAGCTGTGAGTAAGAGAGAGAGAAGCTGTGAGTGAGAGAGAGAGAAAAAAAGAAGCTCTGAGTGAGAGAGAGAGAGAAGCTGTGAGTGAGAGAGAGAGAGAGAAGCTGTGATTGTGTGTGTGAGAGAAAGAAAATCTGTGAGTGAGAGAGAGAGAAGGAGAAGCTGTGTGAGAGAGAGAGAGAAAGAGAAGCTGTGAGTGAGAGAGATAGAGAGAGAGAAGATGTCAATGAGAGAGAGAGAGAAAGAGAAGCTGTGAGTGAGAGAGTGAAGCTTTGAGTGAGAGAGAGAGAAGCTGTGTGTGAGAGAAAGAGATGCTGTGAGTGAGAGAGAGAGAAAGAGAAGCTGTGAGTTAGAGAGAGAAAAAAAGAAAAGCTGTGAGTGAGAGAGAGAGAGAAAGAAAAACTGTGAGTGAGTGAGAGAGAGAAAGAGTTGTGAGTGAGAGAGAGAGAGAATCTGTGAGAAATAGAGAGAGAGAAAATGAAGTTGGGAGTGCGAGTGAGAGAGAATGAGAAGCTGTGAGTGAGAGAGAGAGAGAGAAGTTGTGAGTGAGAAAGAGAGAAATATGAGCTGTGAGTGAGAGAGAGAGAAAGAGAAGCTGTGAGAGAGAGAGTAGCTGTGAGTGAGAGAGAGAGAAATATGAGCTGTGAGTGAGAGAGAGAGAAAGAGAAGCTGTGAGTGAGAAAGAGAGAAAAAATAGAAGCTGCGAGTGAGAGAGAGTAGCTGTGACTGGGAGAGAGAGAGAAAGAGAAGCTGTGAGTGATAGAGACAGAGAGAATCTGTGAGTGAGAAAGAGAGAAAGAGAAGCTGTGAGTGAGAGAGAGAGAAAGAAAGAGAAGCTGTGAGTGAGAGAGAGAGTGAAAAAGAGAAGGTGTGTGACAGAGAGACAGAAAAAGAAGCTGTGAGTGAGTGAGAAAGAGAGAGAAGCTGTGAGTGAGAGAGGGAGAGAGAAAGAGAAGCTGTGTGAGAGAGAGAGAGTTAAAGAGAAGCTGTGAGTGTGTGAGAGAGAGGTATAGTGTGAGTGAGAGAGAGAGAGAAGCTGTGAGTGAGAGAGAGAGAAAGTGAAGCTGTGTGAGAGAGAGAGAGAAGCTGTGAGTGACTGAGAGAGAGAAGGAGAAGCTGTGTGTGTGTGAGAGAAAAAGTGAAGCTGTGAGAGAGAGAGAGAAAGAAAAGTTGTGAGTGAGAGAGAGAGAAAGAGAAGCTGTGAGTGAGTGAGAGAGAGAGAGAAGCTGTGTGAGAAAGAAAGAGATGCTGTGAGTGAGAGAGAGAGAAAGAGAAGCTGTGAGTGAGAGAGTGAAGCTGTGAGTGAGAGAGAGAGAGAAGCTGTGTGAGAGAGAAAGAGATGCTGTGAGTGAGAGAGAGAGAAAGAGAAGATGTGAGTGAGAGAGTGAAGCTGTGAGTGAGAGAGAGAGAGAAGCTGTGAGTGAGAGAGAGAGAGAAAGAAAAGCTGTGACTGAGTGAGACAGAGAGAGAAGTTGCAAGTGGGAGAGACCGAGAGAAAGAGAAGCTGCGAGTGAGAGAGAAAGTAAGAAAGAGAAGCTGTGAGTGAGAGAGAGAGAGAAAGAGAAAGAGAAGCTGTGAGTGAGAGAGAGTGAAAGAGAAGCTGTGAGTGACAGAGAGAGAAGCTGTGAGTGGAGAGAGAAAAGAGAGAAAGAGAAGCTGTGAGTGAGAGAGAGAAGCTGTGAGTGAGAGAGAGAGAAAGTGAAGCTGCGAGTGAGAGAATGAGAGAAAAACAGAAGCTGTGAGTGAGAGAGAGAGAAAGTGAAGCTATGAGTGAGTGAGAGAGAGAAGCTGTGAGTGACTGAGAGAGAGAAGGAGAAGCTGTGTGTGTGTGAGAGAGAAAGTGAAGCTGTGAGTGAGAGAGAGAGAGAAGCTGTGAGTGACTGAGAGAGACAGAGAAGCTGTGAGTGAGAGCGAGCGAGAGAAAGAGAAGCTGTGTGAAGGAGAGAAGCTGTGTGTGAGAGAGAGAAAGAAAAGTTGTGAGTGAGAGAGAGAGAAAGAGAAGCTGTGAGTGAGAAAGAGAGAAAAAATAGAAGCTGTGAGTGAAAGAGAGAGAGAGAAGCTGTGACTGAGAGAGAGAGAGAGAGAAAGAGAAGCTGTGAGTGAGAGAGAGAGAAAGAAAGTAATAGAAGCTGTGAGTGAGAGAGAGAGAGAGAAGGTGTGAGTGACAGAGAGAAAGAGAAGCTGTGAGTGAGAGAGAGAGAGAGAAAGAGAAGCTGTGAGTGAGTGAGAGAGAGAAAGAGAAGCTGTGAGTGAGAGAGAGAGAAGCTGTGTGTGAGAGAGAAAGAGAAGCTGTGAGTGAGAGAGAAAGAAAGAAAGAGAAGCTGTGAGTGAGAGAGAGAGAGAGAAAGAGAAAGAGAAGCTGTGAGTGAGAGAGAGAGAAAGAGAAGCTGTGACTGAGTGAGACAGAGAGAGAATTTGCGAGTGAGAGCGACCGAAAGAGAAGCTGCAAGTGAGAGAGGAAGAAAGAGAAGGTGTGTGTGTGAGAGAGAGAGAGATAGAGAAGCTGTGAGTGAGAGAGAGAGAGAAAGAGAAGCTGTGAGTGAGAGAGAGAGAAAGAAGCTGTGAGTGAGAGAAAGAGAGAGAGAAAGAGTTGTGAGTGAGAGAGAGAGAATCTGTGAGAAATAGAGAGAGAGAAAGTGAAGTTGTGAGTGCGAGTGAGAGAGAATGAGAAGCTGTGAGTGAGAGAGAGAGAGAGAAGCTGTGAGTGAGAAAGAGAGAAATATGAGCTGTGAGTGAGAGAGAGAGAAAGAGAAGCTGTGAGAGAGAGAGAAGCTGTGAGTGAGAGAGAGAGAACTATGAGCTGTGAGTGAGAGAGAGTGAAAGAGAAGCTGTGAGAGAGAGAAGCTGTGAGTGAAAAAGAGAGAAAAAATAGAAGCTGCGAGTGAGAGAGAGAGAGTAGCTGTGACTGAGAGAGAGAGAAAGAGATGCTGTGAGTGAGAGAGAGAGAAAGAAAGTAATAGAAGCTGTGAGTGAGAGAGAGAGAGAAAGAGATGCTGTGAGTGACAGAGAGAGAGAAAGAGAAGCTGTGAGTGAGAGAGAGTGAGAGAGAAAGAGAAGCTGTGAGTGAGTGAGAGAGAGAAAGAGAAGCTGTGAGTGAGAGAGAGAGAAAGAGAAGCTGTGAGTGAGTGAGAGAGAGAGAGAAGCTGTGTGAGAGAGAGAAAGAGAAGCTGTGAGTGAGAGAGAGAGAAAGAAAAACTGTGAGTGTGAGAGAGAGAGAGAAAGAGAGCTGTGAGTGAGATTGAGAGAGAAAGAGGAGCTGTGAGTGAGAGAGAAAGAAGCTGTGAGTGAGTGAGAAAGGGAGAAACAGAAGCTGTGAGTGCGAGACAGAGAGTGAGAGAGAAAGAGAAGCTGAGTGAGAGAAAGAGAAAGAGAATCTGTGAGTGAGAGAGAGAGAGAGATAGAAAGAGAAGCTGTGATTGAGACAGAGAGAAAGAGAAGGTGTGAGTGAGAGAGAGAGATAAGAGAAGCTGTGAGTGTGAGAGAGAAGCTGTGAATGATAGAGAGAGAGAAAAAGAGAAGCTGTGAGTGAGAGAGAGAGAGAGAAGCTGTGAGTGAGAGAGAGAGAAAGAGTAGCTGTGAGTGAGAGAGAGAGAAAGAGAAGCTGTGAGTGAGAGAGAGAGAAAGAGAAGTTGTGAGAGAGAGGAAGAGATGCTGTGAGTGAGAGAGAGAGAAATAGAGAAGATGTGAGTGAGAGAGAGAGAGAAAAAGAAGCAGTGAGTGAGTGAGAGAGAGAAAGAGAAACTGTGAGTGAGAGAGAGAGAAAGAGAAGCTGTGAGTGAGAGAGAGAGAAGGAGAGTCTGAGAAAGAGAGAGAGAGAGAGAAGCATTGAGTGAGAGAGAGAGAAATAGAGTCTGTGAGAGAGAGAGAAAGAGGTGTGGGAGAGAGAGAAGGAGAAGCTGTGAGTGAGAGAGAGAAAGAGAGAAAGAGAAGCTGTGAGTGAGAGAGAAAGAGAAGCTGTGTGTGAGAGAGAGGAAGAGATGCTGTGAGTGAGAGAGAAAGAAAGAGAAGCTGTAAGTGTGAGAGAGAGAGAGAAAGAGAAGGTGTTAGTGAGTGAGGGAGAGAAATAGAGAAGCTGTGAGTGAGAGAGAGAGAAACAGAAGCTGTGAGTGAGAGAGAGAGAAAAACAGAAGCAGTGAGTGAGAGAGAGAGAGAAAGAGAAACTGTGAATGAGAGAGAGAGAGAGAGAGAAAGAGAAGCTGTGAGTGAGAGAGAGAGAAGGAGAGTCTGAGAAAGAGAGAGTGAAAGAGAAGCTGTGAGTGAGAGAGAGAGAGAGAAGCTGAGAGTGAGAGAGAGAGAGAAAGAGAAGCTGTGAGTGAGAGAGATAAAGAGAAGCTGTGAGTGAGAGAGAGAGAAAGAGAAGCTGTGAGTGAGAGAGAGAGAGAAAGAGAAGCTGTGAGTGAGAGAGAGAGAAAGAGAAGCTGTGTGTGAGAGAGTGGAAGATGCTGTGAGTGAGAGAGAAAGAAAGAGAATCTGTGAGTGAGAGAGAGAGAGAGAGAAAGAGAAGCTGTTAGTGAGAGAGAGAAAAATAGAGAAGCTGTGAGTGAGAGAGAGAGAAACAGAAGCTGTGAATGAGAGAGAGAGAAAGAGAATCTGTGAGTGAGAGAGAGAGAGAGAAAGAGAAGCTGTGAGTGAGAGAGAGAAAGAGAGTGAGAAAGAGAGAGTGAAAGAGAAGCTGTGAGTGAGAGAGAGAGAGAAGCTGTGAGTGAGAGAGAGAGAGAAAGAGAAGATGTGAGAGAGAGAAAGAGAAAGAGGAAGAGATGCTGTGAGTGAGAGAGAAAGAAAGTGAAGCTGTGAGGGTGTGTGTGAGAGAAAGAGAAGCTGTGAGTGAGAGAGAGAGAGAAATAGAGAAGCTGTGAGTGAGTGAGAGAAACAGAAGCTGTGAGTGAGTGAGAGAGAGAGAAAGAGAAGCTGTTTGTGTGTGTGTGAGAGAGAGAAGCTGTGAGTGAGAGAGAGAGAGAGGGAGTGAAGCTATGAGAGAGAGAGAGAGAAAGAGAACCTGTGATTGAGAGTGAGAGACAGAGTGAGAGAAGCTGTGAGAGACAGAGAGAGAAAAAAGAAGCTGTGAGTGAGAGAGAGAGAAAGAGAAGCTGTTAGTGAGAGAGAGAAAAATAGAGAAGCTGTGAGTGAGAGAGAGAGAAACAGAAGCTGTGAATGAGAGAGAGAGAAAGAGAATCTGTGAGTGAGAGAGAGAGAGAGAAAGAGAAGCTGTGAGTGAGAGAGAGAAAGAGAGTGAGAAAGAGAGAGTGAAAGAGAAGCTGTGAGTGAGAGAGAGAGAGAGAGAAGCTGTGAGTGAGAGAGAGAGAGAAAGAGAAGATGTGAGAGAGAGAAAGAGAAAGAGAGGAAGAGATGCTGTGAGTGAGAGAGAAAGAAAGTGAAGCTGTGAGGGTGTGTGTGAGAGAAAGAGAAGCTGTGAGTGAGAGAGAGAGAAATAGAGAAGCTGTGAGTGAGTGAGAGAAACAGAAGCTGTGAGTGAGAGAGAGAGAAAGAGAAACTGTGAGTGAGAGAGAGAGAGAAGCTGTGAATAAGAGAGAGAGAAAGAGAGTCTGAGAAAGAGAGTGAAAGAGAAGCTGTGAGTGAGAGAGAGAGAGAGAAGTTGTGAGTGAGAGAGAGAAGCTGTGAGTGAGAGAGAGAGAAAGAGAAGCTGTGAGTGAGAGAGAAACAGAAGCTTTGAGTGAGAGAGAGAGAGAAAGAGAAGCTGTGAGTGAGAGAGAGAGAGAAAGAGAAGCTGTGAGTGAGAGAGAGAGAAACAGAAGCTGTGAGTGAGAGAGAGAGAGAAAGAGAAGCTGTGAGTGAGAGAGAGAGAAAGAGAAGCTGTGAGTGAGAGAGAGAGAGAAAGAGAAGCTATGAGTGAGAGAGAGAAGCTGTGAGTGAGAGAGAGAGAAAGTGAAGCTGCGAGTGAGAGAATGAGAGAAAAACAGAAGCTGTGAGTGAGAGAGAGAGAAAGTGAAGCTATGAGTGAGTGAGAGAGAGAAGCTGTGAGTGACTGAGAGAGAGAAGGAGAAGCTGTGTGTGTGTGAGAGAGAAAGTGAAGCTGTGAGTGAGAGAGAGAGAAAGAGATGCTGTGAGTGAGAGAGAGAGAGAAAGAGAAGCTGTGAGTGTGAGAGAAAGTGAGAGAAAGAGAAGCTGTTAGTGTGAGTGAGAGTGAGTGAAAGAGATGCTGTGAGTGTGTGTGAGAGAGAGAAAGAGAAGCTGTGAGTGAGAGAGAGAGAAAGAGAAGCTGTGAGAGACAGAGAGAGAAAGAGAAGCTGTAAGAGAGAGAGAGAAAGAGAAGCTGTGAGTGAGAGAGAGAAAGAGAATCTGAGTGACAGAGAGAAAGAGAAGTTGTGAGTGAGAGAGAGAGAGAAAGAGAAGCTGTGAGTGAGATAGAGAGAAAGAGAAGCTGTGAGTGAGAGCGAAAGAGAGAAAGAGAAGCTGTGAGTGAGTGAGAGAGAGAAAGAGAAGCTGTGAGTGAGAGAGAGAGAAAGAGAGAGAAGTTGTGAGTGAGAGAGAGAGAGAGAGAGAGAAGCTGTGAGTGAGATAGAGAGAAAGAGAAGCTGTGAGTGAGAGAGAAAGAGAGAAAGAGAAGCTGTGAGTGAGTGAGAGAGAGAGAGAGTGAGAAGCTGTGAGTGAGAGAGAGAAAGCAAAGTTGTGAGTGAGAGACAGAGAGAAAGTGAAGCTGTGAGTGAGAGAGAAAGAGATGCTGTGAGTGAGAGAGAGAGAGAAAGAGAAGCTGAGTGTGAGAGAAAGTGAGAGAAAGAGAAGCTGTTAGTGTGAGTGAGAGTGAGTGAAAGAGATGCTGTGAGTGTGTGTGAGAGAGAGAAAGAGAAGCTGTGAGTGAGAGAGAGAAAGAGAAGCTGTGAGTGAGAGAGAGAGAGAGAAAGGGAAGCTGTGAGTGAGAGAGAGACTGAGAAGCTGTGAGTGAGTGAGAGAAAATGAGCATCTGTGAGTGAGAGAGAGAGAGAGAAGCTGTGAGTGAGAGAGAGAGAGAAAGAGATTCTGTGAGTAGAGAGAGAGAAATAGAAGCTGTGAGTGAGAAAGAGAGAGAAGAAGCTGTGAGTGAGATAGGGAGAGAGAATGAGAATCTGTGAGTGAGAGAGAGTGAGAAAAAGAAGCTGTGAGTGAGAGAGAAAGAGAGAAATAGAAGCTATGAGTGAGAGAGTGAGAGAAGCAGTGAGAGAGAGAGAAAGAGAAGCTGTGAGTGAGAGAGAGAAAGAGAGAAGCTGTGAGTGAGTGAGAGAGAGAGAGAAAGAGAAACTGTGAGTGAGAGAGAGAAAAAGAAGCTGTGAGTGAGAGAGAGTGAGAAGCTGTGAGTGAGAGAGAGAGAGAGAGAAGCTGTGAGAGACAGAGAGAGAAAGAGAAGATGTAAGTGAGAGAGAGAGAAAGAGAAGCTGTGAGTGAGAGAGAGAAAGAGAATCTGAGTGTCAGAGAGAAAGAGAAGTGAGTGACAGAGAGAGAGAAAGAGAAGCTGTGAGTGAGATAGAGAGCAAGAGAAGCTGTGAGTGAGAGAGAAAGAGAGAAAGAGAAGCTGTGAGTGAGTGAGAGAGAGAAAGAGAAGCTGTGAGTGAGAGAGAAAGAGAGAAAGAGAAGCTGTGAGTGAGAGAGAAAGAGAGAAAGAAGCTGTGAGTGAGAGAGAGAGAGAGTGAAAGGGAAGCTGTGAGTGAGAGAGAGAGAGAGAAAGGGAAGCTGTGAGTGAGAGAGTGAGAAACTATGAGTGAGTGAGAGAGAGAAAGAGAAGTTGTGAGTGAGAGAGAGAGAGAAAGAGAAGCTGTGAGTGGGAGAGAGAGAGAGAAAGAGAAGATGTGAATGAGAGAGAAAGAGAGAAAAAGAGAAGCTGTGAGTGAAGAGAGAGAAAGAGAAGCTGTGAGTGTGAGAGAAACTGAGAGAAAGAGTAGCTGTGAGTGTGAGAGAGAGTGAGAGAAAGTGATGCTGTGAGTGAGTGTGAGAGAAAAAAGAAGGTGTGAGTGAGAGAGAGAGAGAAAGAGAAGCTGTGAGTGAGAGAGAGAGAAAGGGAAGCTTTGAGTGAGTGAGAGAAAGAAAGAGAAGCTGTGAGTGAGAGAGAGAAAAAGAATCTGAGTGACAGAGAGAAAGAGAAGTTGTGAGTGAGAGAGAGAGAAAGAGAAGCTGTGAGTGAGAGAGAAAGAGAGAAAGAGAAGCTGTGAGTGAGAGAGAGAAAGAGAATCTGTGAGTGACAGAGAGAGATAAAGAGAAGCTGTGAGTGAGAGAGAAAGAGAGAAAGAAGCTGTGAGTGAGAGAGAGAGAGTGAAAGGGAAGCTGTGAGTGAGAGAGAGAGAGACAGAAAGGGAAGCTGTGAGTGAGAGAGTGAGAAGCTATGAGAGAGTGAGAGAGAGAAAGAGTTGTGAGTGAGAGAGAGAGAAAGAGAAGCTGTGAGTGAGAGAGTGAGAAGCTGTGAGTGAGAGAGAGAAAGCGAAGCTGTGAGTGAGAGAAAGAGAGAAAGTGAAGCTGTGAGTAAGAGAGAGACAGAAAGAGAAGCTGTGAGTGTGAGAGAGAGAAAGAGAAGCTGTGAGTGTGAGAGAAAGTGAGACAAAGAGAAGCTGTGAGTATGAGAGAGAGTAAGAGAAAGAGATGCTGTGAATCTGAGAGAAAGAGAAAGGGAAGCTGTGAGTGAGAGAGAGAGAGAGACAGAGAAACTGTGAGTGAGAGAGAGAGAAAATGAGCAGCTGGGAGTGAGAGAGAGAGAGAACCTGTGAGTGAGAGAGAGAGAGAAAGAGAATTTGTGAGTAGAGAGAGAGAGAAAGAGAAGTTGTGAGTGAGAGAGAGAAGAAGAAGCTGTGAGTGAGATAGGGAGAGAGAAAGAGAATCTGTGAGTGAGAGAGAGAGAGAAAAAGAAGCTGTGAGTGAGAGAGAAAGAGAGAAATAGAATCTATGAGTGAGAAAGAGAAGCAGTGAGAGAGAGAGAGAAAGAGAAGTGAGTGAGAGAGAGAGAGAAAGAGAGAAGCTGGGAGTGAGTGAGAGAGAGAGAAAGAGAAGCTGTGAGTGGGAGAGAGAGAAAGAGAAGCTGTGAGTGAGAGAGAGAGAAAGAGAAGCTGTGAGTGTGAGAGAGAGAGAAGCTGTGAGAGAGAGAGAGAAAGAGAAGCTGTGAGAGAGAGACTGAGAAGCTGTGAGTGAGAGAGAGAGAAAGAGAAGCTGTGAGTGAGAGGCAGAGAAAGAGAATCTGTAAGTGAGAGAGAGAGAAAAGCTGTCAGTGAGAGAGAGAGAAAGAGAAGCTGTGAGTGGGAGAGAGAGAGAGAGAGAAAGAGTAGCTGTGAGTGAGAGAGACAGAGAGAAAAAGAGAAGCTGTGAGTGAAGAGAGAGAAAGAGAAGCTGTGAGTGTGAGAGAAAGTGAGAGAAAGAGTAGCTGTGAGTGTGAGAAAAAGTGAGAGAAAGTGATGATGTGAGTGAGTGTGAGAGAAAAGAGAAGCTGTGAGTGAGAGAGAGAGAGAAAGAGAAGCTATGAGTGAGAGAGAGAGAGAAAGAGAAGCTGTGAGTGAGAGAGAGAGAGAAAGAGTAGCTATGAGTGAGAGAGAGAGTGAGAAGCTGTGAGTGAGAGAGAGAAAGAGAAGCTGTGAGTGAGAGACAGAGAAAGAAAGAGAAGCTGTGAGTGAGTGAGTGAGAGAGAAAGAGTAGCTATGAGAGAGAGAGGAGCTGTGAGTGAGAGAGAGAGAAAGAGAAGCTGTGAGTGAGAGAGAGAGAGAAAGCTGTGAGTGAGAGAGAGAGAAAGAGAAGGTGTGTGAGAGAGGGAGAAAGAGAAGCTGTGTGTGTGTGAGAGCGAAAGAGAAGCTGAGAGTGTGTGAGAGAGAGTGAGATAGAGGGAGAGAAGCTGTGTGTGTGTGAGAGAGAGAGAGAAGCTGTGAGTGAGAGAGAAAAAGGGAAGCTGTGAGTGAGAGAGAGAGATAGAAAGAGAAGCTGTGAGTGAGAGAGAGAGAGAAAGAGAGCTGTGAGTGAGAGAGAGAGAGAAAGAGAAGCTGTGAGTGAGAGAGAAAGAGAAGCTGTGAGTGAGAGAGAGAGATAGAAAGAGAAGCTGTGAGTGAGAGAGAGAGAGAAAGAGAGCTGTGAGTGAGATTGAGAGAGAAAGAGAAGCTGTGAGTGAGAGAGAAAGAAGCTGTGAGTGAGTGAGAAAGGGAGAAACAGAAGCTGTGAGTGCGAGACAGAGAGTGAGAGAGAGAGAGAGAAGCTGAGTGAGAGAAAGAGAAAGTGAAGCTGTGAGTGAGAGAGAGCGAGATAGAAAGAGAAGCTGTGATTGAGACAGAGAGAAAGAGAAGGTGTGAGTGAGAGAGAGAGAGAATAAGAGAAGCTGTGAGTGAGAGAGAGAAGCTGTGAATGATAGAGAGAGAGAAAAAGAGAAGCTGTGAGTGAGAGAGAGAGAAAGAGAAGCTGTGAGTGAGAGAGAGAGAAAGAGTAGCTGTGAGTGAGAGAGTGAGAAAGAGAAGCTGTGAGTGAGAGAGAGAGAAAGAGAAGCTGTGAGAGAGAGAGGAAGAGATGCTGTGAGTGAGAGAGAAAGAAAGTGAAGCTGTGAGTGTGAAAGAGAGAGAGAAAGAGAAGCTGTGAGTGAGAGAGAGAGAGAAATATAGAAGTTGTGAGTGAGAGAGAGAAAAAAACAGAAGCAGTGAGTGAGAGAGAGAGAAAGAGAAGCTGTGAGTGAGAGAGAAAGAGAAGCTGTGAGTGAGAGAGAGAGAGAAAGAGAAGCTGTGAGTGAGAGAGATAGAGAAAGAGAAGCTGTGAGTGAGAGAGAGAGATAGAAAGAGAAGCTGTGAGTGAGAGAGAGAGAGAGAAAGAGAGCTGTGAGTGAGATTGAGAGAGAAAGAGGAGCTGTGAGTGAGAGAGAAAGAAGCTTTGAGTGAGTGAGAGAGAGAGAAAGAGAAGCTGTGAGTGTGAGAGAGAGTGAGAGAAAGAGATGCTGTGAGTGTGTGTGAGAGAGAAAGAGAAGCTGTGAAAGAGAGAGAGAGAGAGAAGCTGTGAGTGAGAGAGAGAGAGTAGCTGTGAGTGAGAGAGGGAGAGAAGCTGTGAGTGAGAGAGAAAGAGAAGATTTC
Organism: Bradypodion ventrale; assembly: GCA_035047345.1. NCBI lineage: Eukaryota > Metazoa > Chordata > Lepidosauria > Squamata > Chamaeleonidae > Bradypodion > Bradypodion ventrale. The sequence goes on along the minus strand of JAWDJE010000005.1, from coordinate 112,456,442 downwards.
TGTGTGAGAGATAGAGAAGCTGTGAGAAAGAGAGAAGCTGTGAGTGAGAGAGAGAGAAAGAGAAGCTATGAGTTAGAGAGAGAGGGAAAGCAATGCTCTGAGTGAGAGAGAGAGAGAAGCTGTGAGTTAGAGAGAGAGAGAAAGAGAAGCTGTGAGTGAGCGAGAGAGAGAAAGGGAAGCTGTGAGTGAGAGAGAGAGAGAAGCTGTGAGTGTGTGAGAGAGAGAAAAGAAGCTCTGAGTGAGAGAGAGAGAGAAGCTGTGAGTGAGAGAGAGAGAGAGAGAGAAAGAAGATGTGATTGTGTGTGAGAGAAAGAGAATCTGTGAGTGAGAGAGAGAGAAAGGGAAGCTGTGAGTGAGAGAGAGAGAGAAGCTGTGAGTGAGAGAGAGAGAAAAAAAGAAGCGTTGAGTGAGAGAGAGAGAAGCTGTGAGTGAGAGAGAGAGAGAGAGAAAGAAGCTGTGACTGTGTGTGTGAGAGAAAGAAAATCTGTGAGTGAGAGAGAGAGAAGGAGAAGCTGTGTGAGAGAGAGAGAGTAAGAGAAGCTGTGAGTGAGAGAGAAAGAGAGAAAGAGAAGCTATGAGTGAGAGAGAGAGAGAAAGAGAAGCTGTGAGTGAGAGAGTGAAGCTTTGAGTGAGAGAGAGAGAAGCTGTGTGTGAGAGAAAGAGATGCTGTGAGTGAGAGAGAGAGAAAGAGAAGCTGTGAGTTAGAGAGAGAAAAAAAGAAAAGCTGTGAGTGAGAGAGAGAGAGAAAGAAAAACTGTGAGTGAGTGAGAGAGAGAAAGAGTTGTGAGTGAGAGAGAGAGAGAATCTGTGAGAAATAGAGAGAGAGAAAATGAAGTTGGGAGTGCGAGTGAGAGAGAATGAGAAGCTGTGAGTGAGAGAGAGAGAGAGAAGTTGTGAGTGAGAAAGAGAGAAATATGAGCTGTGAGTGAGAGAGAGAGAAAGAGAAGCTGTGAGAGAGAGAGTAGCTGTGAGTGAGAGAGAGAGAAATATGAGCTGTGAGTGAGAGAGAGAGAAAGAGAAGCTGTGAGTGAGAAAGAGAGAAAAAATAGAAGCTGCGAGTGAGAGAGAGTAGCTGTGACTGGGAGAGAGAGAGAAAGAGAAGCTGTGAGTGATAGAGACAGAGAGAATCTGTGAGTGAGAAAGAGAGAAAGAGAAGCTGTGAGTGAGAGAGAGAGAAAGAAAGAGAAGCTGTGAGTGAGAGAGAGAGTGAAAAAGAGAAGGTGTGTGACAGAGAGACAGAAAAAGAAGCTGTGAGTGAGTGAGAAAGAGAGAGAAGCTGTGAGTGAGAGAGGGAGAGAGAAAGAGAAGCTGTGTGAGAGAGAGAGAGTTAAAGAGAAGCTGTGAGTGTGTGAGAGAGAGGTATAGTGTGAGTGAGAGAGAGAGAGAAGCTGTGAGTGAGAGAGAGAGAAAGTGAAGCTGTGTGAGAGAGAGAGAGAAGCTGTGAGTGACTGAGAGAGAGAAGGAGAAGCTGTGTGTGTGTGAGAGAAAAAGTGAAGCTGTGAGAGAGAGAGAGAAAGAAAAGTTGTGAGTGAGAGAGAGAGAAAGAGAAGCTGTGAGTGAGTGAGAGAGAGAGAGAAGCTGTGTGAGAAAGAAAGAGATGCTGTGAGTGAGAGAGAGAGAAAGAGAAGCTGTGAGTGAGAGAGTGAAGCTGTGAGTGAGAGAGAGAGAGAAGCTGTGTGAGAGAGAAAGAGATGCTGTGAGTGAGAGAGAGAGAAAGAGAAGATGTGAGTGAGAGAGTGAAGCTGTGAGTGAGAGAGAGAGAGAAGCTGTGAGTGAGAGAGAGAGAGAAAGAAAAGCTGTGACTGAGTGAGACAGAGAGAGAAGTTGCAAGTGGGAGAGACCGAGAGAAAGAGAAGCTGCGAGTGAGAGAGAAAGTAAGAAAGAGAAGCTGTGAGTGAGAGAGAGAGAGAAAGAGAAAGAGAAGCTGTGAGTGAGAGAGAGTGAAAGAGAAGCTGTGAGTGACAGAGAGAGAAGCTGTGAGTGGAGAGAGAAAAGAGAGAAAGAGAAGCTGTGAGTGAGAGAGAGAAGCTGTGAGTGAGAGAGAGAGAAAGTGAAGCTGCGAGTGAGAGAATGAGAGAAAAACAGAAGCTGTGAGTGAGAGAGAGAGAAAGTGAAGCTATGAGTGAGTGAGAGAGAGAAGCTGTGAGTGACTGAGAGAGAGAAGGAGAAGCTGTGTGTGTGAGAGAGAGAAAGTGAAGCTGTGAGTGAGAGAGAGAGAGAAGCTGTGAGTGACTGAGAGAGACAGAGAAGCTGTGAGTGAGAGCGAGCGAGAGAAAGAGAAGCTGTGTGAAGGAGAGAAGCTGTGTGTGAGAGAGAGAAAGAAAAGTTGTGAGTGAGAGAGAGAGAAAGAGAAGCTGTGAGTGAGAAAGAGAGAAAAAATAGAAGCTGTGAGTGAAAGAGAGAGAGAGAAGCTGTGACTGAGAGAGAGAGAGAGAGAAAGAGAAGCTGTGAGTGAGAGAGAGAGAAAGAAAGTAATAGAAGCTGTGAGTGAGAGAGAGAGAGAGAAGGTGTGAGTGACAGAGAGAAAGAGAAGCTGTGAGTGAGAGAGAGAGAGAGAAAGAGAAGCTGTGAGTGAGTGAGAGAGAGAAAGAGAAGCTGTGAGTGAGAGAGAGAGAAGCTGTGTGTGAGAGAGAAAGAGAAGCTGTGAGTGAGAGAGAAAGAAAGAAAGAGAAGCTGTGAGTGAGAGAGAGAGAGAGAAAGAGAAAGAGAAGCTGTGAGTGAGAGAGAGAGAAAGAGAAGCTGTGACTGAGTGAGACAGAGAGAGAATTTGCGAGTGAGAGCGACCGAAAGAGAAGCTGCAAGTGAGAGAGGAAGAAAGAGAAGGTGTGTGTGTGAGAGAGAGAGAGATAGAGAAGCTGTGAGTGAGAGAGAGAGAGAAAGAGAAGCTGTGAGTGAGAGAGAGAGAAAGAAGCTGTGAGTGAGAGAAAGAGAGAGAGAAAGAGTTGTGAGTGAGAGAGAGAGAATCTGTGAGAAATAGAGAGAGAGAAAGTGAAGTTGTGAGTGCGAGTGAGAGAGAATGAGAAGCTGTGAGTGAGAGAGAGAGAGAGAAGCTGTGAGTGAGAAAGAGAGAAATATGAGCTGTGAGTGAGAGAGAGAGAAAGAGAAGCTGTGAGAGAGAGAGAAGCTGTGAGTGAGAGAGAGAGAACTATGAGCTGTGAGTGAGAGAGAGTGAAAGAGAAGCTGTGAGAGAGAGAAGCTGTGAGTGAAAAAGAGAGAAAAAATAGAAGCTGCGAGTGAGAGAGAGAGAGTAGCTGTGACTGAGAGAGAGAGAAAGAGATGCTGTGAGTGAGAGAGAGAGAAAGAAAGTAATAGAAGCTGTGAGTGAGAGAGAGAGAGAAAGAGATGCTGTGAGTGACAGAGAGAGAGAAAGAGAAGCTGTGAGTGAGAGAGAGTGAGAGAGAAAGAGAAGCTGTGAGTGTGTGTGAGAAAGAAAGAGAAGCTGTGAGTGAGAGAGAGAGAGAGAAAGAGAAGCTGTGAGTGAGAGAGAGAGAGAAAGGGAAGCTGTGAGTGAGAGAGAGTGAGAAGCTATGAGTGAGAGAGTGAGAAAGAGAAGTTGTGAGTGAGAGAGAGAGAAAGAGAAGCTGTGAGTGAGAGAGAGAGAGAAGCAGTGAGAGAGAGAAAGAGAAGCTGTGAGTGAGAGAAAGAGAGAAACTGTGAGTGAGTGAGAGAGAAAAAGAGAAGCTGTGAGTGAGAGAGAGAGAGAGAAAGAGAAGCTGTGAGTGAGAGAGAGAGAAAGAGAACCTGTGAGTGAGAGAGAGAGAGAAGCTGTGAGTGAAAGAGAGAGAAAGAGAAGCTGTGAGTGTGAAAAGAGAGAGAAAGAGAAGCTGTGAGTGAGAAAAGAGAGAGAAAGAGAAGCTGTGAGTGAGAGAGAGAGAAAGAGAACCTGTGAGTGAGAGGGAGAGAGAGAAATAGAAGATGTGAGTGAGAGAGAGAGAGAGAGAGAAGCTGTGAGTGAGAGAGAGAGAGGGAAAGGGAAGCTGTGAGTGAGAGAGAGAGGAAGAGAAGCTGTGAGTGAGAGAGAGATAAAGAGAAGCTTTGAGTGAGAGAGTGAGAGAAAGAGTAGCTGTGTGAGAGAGAGAGAGAGAAAGAGAAGCTGTATGGGAGAGAGAGAGAAAGAGAACCTGTGAGTGAGAGAGAGAGTAATTGAAGCTGTGAGTGAGAGAGAGAGAAAGAGATGCTCCGAGTGAGTGAGAGAGAAAGAAAGAGAAGCTGTGAGTGAGAGAGAGAGAAAGAGAAGCTGCAAGAAAGAGAGAGAGAGAAAGAGAAGCTGTAAGTGTGTGTGAGAGAGAGAAAGAAAAGCTGTGAGTGTGAGAGAAAGAGAAGCTGTGAGTGTGAGAGAGATTGAGAGAGAGAGAAGCTGTGATTGAGAGAGAGAGAAAGAGAAGCTGTGAGTTAGAGAGAGAGAAATAGAAGCAGTGAGTGAATTAGAGAGAGAGAATGAGAAGCTGTGTGGGAGAGAGAGAGGAGAGAGAGAATCTGTGAGGGAGAGAGAGAGAGAAAAAAGAAGCTGTGAGTGAGAGAGAGAGAGAAAGAGAAGCTGTGAGTGAGTGAGAGAGAGAGAGAAGCTGTGAGTGAGAGAGAGAGAAAGAGTTGTGAGTGAGAGAGAGAGAGAATCTGTGAGAAATAGAGAGAAAGTGAAGATGTGAGTGCGAGTGAGAGAGAATGAGAAGCTGTGAGTGTTAGAGAGAAGCTGTGAGTGAGAAAGAGAGAAATATGAGCTATGAATGAGAGAGAGAGAAAGAGAAGCTGTGTGAGAGAGAGAAGCTGTGAGAGAGAGAGAAATATGAGCTGTGAGTGAGAGAGAGAAAGAGAAGCTGTGTGAGAGAGAGAAGCTGTGTGTGAGAAAGAGAGAAAAAATAGAAGCTGCGAGTGAGAGAGAGAGAGAGTAGCTGTGACTGAGAGAGAGAGAGAAAGAGAAGCTGTGAGTGAGAGGGAGAGAAAGAAAGTAATAGAAGCTGTGAGTGAGAGAGAGAGAGAAAGAGAAGGTGTGAGTGACAGAGAGAGAAAGAGATGCTGTGAGTGAGAGAGAGAGTGAGAGAGAAAGAGAAGCTGTGAGCGAGTGAGAGAGAGAAAGAGAGGTGTGAGTGAGAGAGAGAAAGAAAAGCTGAGAGTGAGTGAGAGAGAGAGAAGCTGTGTGTGAGAGAGAAAGAGAAGCTGTGAGTGAGAGAGAGAGAAAGAGAAACTGTGAGTGAGAGAGAGAGAAGCTGTGAGTGAGAGAGAGAGAGTGAGAAAGAGAAGCTGTGAGTGACAGAGACAGAGAGAAGCTGTTAGTGAGAGAGAGAGAAAGAGAAGCTGTGAGTGAGAGTGAGAGAGAAAGAAAGAGAAGCTGTGAGTGAGAGAGAGAGTGAAAAAGAGAATGTGTGTGACAGAGAGACCGAAAGAGAAGCTGTGAGTGAGTGAGAAAGAGAGAGAGAGCTGTGAGTGACAGAGAGAGAGAAAGAAAAGCTGTGAGTGAGAGAGAGAGAAAGAGAAGCTGTGAGTCAGAGAGAGAGAGAAGCTGTGAGTCAGAGAAAAAGAAAGAGAATCTCTGAGTGAGAGAGAGAGTGAGAGAGAAAGAGAAGCTGTGAGTGAGTGTGAGAGAGAAAGAGAAGCTGTGAGTGAGAGAGAGAGAAAGAGAAGCTGTGAGTGAGTGAGAGAGAGAGAAGCTGTGTGAGAGAGAAAGAGATGCTGTGAGTGAGAGAGAGAGAAAGAAAGAGAAGCTGTGAGTGAGAGAGTGAAGCTGTGAGTGAGTGAGAGAGAAGCTGTGAGTGAGAGAGAGAGAAAGAAAAGCTGTGACTGAGTGAGACAGAGAGAGAAGTTGTGAGTGAGAGAGACCGAGAGAAAGAAAAGCTGCGAGTGAGAGAGTAAGAAAGAGAAGGTGTGTGTGTGAGAGAGAAAGATAGAGAAGCTGTGAGTGAGAGAGAGAGAGAAAGAGAAGCTGTGAGTGAGAGAGAGAGAGAAAAAAGCTGTGAGTGAGAGAGAGAGAAAGAAAGAGAAGTTGTGAGTGAGAGAGAGAGAAAGAGAAGCTGTGTGAGAGAGAGAAAGAGAAGCTGTGAGTGAGAGAGAGTGAAAGAGAAGCTGTGAGTGACAGAGAGAGAAGCTGTGAGTGAGAGACAGAGAGAGCAAGAGAAGCTGTGAGTGAGAGAGAGAGCAAGAGAAGCTGTGAGTGAGTGAGAGAGAGAGAAGCTGTGTGTGTGAGAGAGAAAGAGAAGCTGTAAGTGAGGGAGAGAAAGAGAAGCTGTGTGTGAGAGAGAGAGAAAGAGAAGCTGTGAGTGAGAGAGGGAAGCTGTGAGTGAGAGAGAGAAGCTGTGAGTGAGAGAGAGAGAGAAGCTGTGAGTGAGAGAGAGAGAGAAAGAAAAGATGTGACTGAGTGAGACAGAGAGAGTTGCGAGTGAGAGAGACCGAGAGAAAGAGAAGCTGCAAGTGAGAGAGAGAAAGAGAAGCTGTGTGTGTGTGTCTGTGTGTGTGAGAGAGAAGCTGAGTGAGAGAGTGAGAGAAAGGGAAGCTGTGAGTGAGAGAGAGAGAAAGAGAAGCTTTGAGTGCAAGTGAGAGAGAAAGAAAGAGAAGGTGGGTGTGAGACAGAGAGAAATAGAGAAGCTGTGAGTGAGATAGAGAAAGAGAGAGAGAAGATGTCAATGAGAGCGAGAGAGAAAGAGAAGCTGTGAGTGAGAGAGAGAATGAGAAGCTGTGTGTGTGTGTCTGTGTGTGAGAGAGAGAAGCTGAGTGAGAGAGTGAGAGAAAGGGAAGCTGTGAGTGAGAGAGAGAGAAAGAGAAGCTTTGAGTGAGAGAGTGAGAGAGAGTAGCTGTGCGTGAGAGAGAGAGAAAGAGAAGCTGTATGAGAGAGAGAGAGAATGAAAGAAAGAGAAGCTGTGTGTGTGAGAGAGAAAGACAAGCTGTAAGTGTGTGTGAGAGAGAAAGAGAAGCTGTGAGTGTGTGTGTGTGAGAGAGAAAGAGAAGCTGTGAGTGTGTGTGAGAGAGAAAGAGAAGGTGTGAGTGAGAGAAAAAGAGAGAGAAAGAGAAGATGTGAGTGAGAGAGGGAGAAAGAGAAGGTGTGAGTGAGTGAGAGAGAGAAAAAGAGAAGCTGTGAGTGAGAGAGAGAGAGAGAAAGAGAAGCTGTGAGTGAGAGAGAGAGAGAAAGAGAACTTGTGAGTGAGAGAGAGAGAGAAGCTGTGAGTGAGAAAAGAGAGAGAAAGAGAAGCTGTGAGTGAGAAAAGAGAGAGAAAGAGAAGCTGTGAGTGAGAGAGAGAGAGAGAGAAAGAGAACCTGTGAGTGAGAGGGAGAGAGAGATATAGAAGATGTGAGTGAGAGAGAGAGAGAGAAGCTGTGAGTGAGAGAGAGAGAGGGAAAGAGAAGCTGTGAGTGAGAGAGAGAGGAAGAGAAGCTGTGAGTGAGAGAGAGATAAAGAGAAGCTTTGAGTGAGAGAGTGAGAGAAAGAGTAGCTGTGTGAGAGAGAGAGAGAGAAAGAGAAGCTGTATGGGAGAGAGAGAGAAAGAGAACCTGTGAGTGAGAGAGAGAGTAATTGAAGATGTGAGTGAGAGAGAGAGAGAAAGAGATGCTCTGAGTGAGTGAGAGAGAAAGAAAGAGAAGCTGTGAGTGAGAGAGAGAGAAAGAGAAGCTGCAAGAAAGAGAGAGAGAGAAAGAGAAGCTGTAAGTGTGTGAGAGAGAGAGAAAGAAAAGCTGTGAGTGTGAGAGAAAGAGAAGCTGTGAGTGTGAGAGAGATTGAGAGAGAGAGAAGCTGTGATTGAGAGAGAGAGAAAGAGCTGTGTGAGAGAGAGAAATAGAAGCAGTGAGTGAGTTAGAGAGAGAGAATGAGAAGCTGTGAGGGAGAGAGAGAGGAGAGAGAGAATCTGTGAGGGAGAGAGAGAGAAAAAAAAAGAAGCTGTGAGTGAGAGAGAGAGAGAAAGAGAAGCTGTGAGTGAGTGAGAGAGAGAGAGAGAAGCTGTGAGTGAGAGAGAGAGAGAAAGAGTTGTGAGTGAGAGAGAGAGAGAATCTGTGAGAAATAGAGAGAGAGAAAGTGAAGATGTGAGTGCGAGTGAGAGAGAATGAGAAGCTGTGAGTGAGAGAGAGAAGCTGTGAGTGAGAAAGAGAGAAATATGAGCTATGAATGAGAGAGAGAGAAAGAGAAGCTGTGAGAGAGAGAGAAGCTTTGAGAGAGAGAGAAATATGAGCTGTGAGTGAGAGAGAGAAAGAGAAGCTGTGTGTGAGAGAGAAGCTGTGAGTGAGAAAGAGAGAAAAAATAGAAGCTGCGAGTGAGAGAGAGAGAGAGTAGCTGTGACTGAGAGAGAGAGAAAGAAAGAGAAGCTGTGAGTGAGAGAGAGAGAAAGAAAGTAATAGAAGCTGTGAGTGAGAGAGAGAGAAAGAGAAGGTGTGAGTGACAGAGAGAAAGAAAGAGATGATGTGAGTGTGAGAGAGAGTGAGAGAGAAAGAGAAGCTGTGAGCGAGTGAGAGAGAGAAAGAGAGGTGTGAGTGAGAGAGAGAGAAAGAGAAGCTGTGAGTGAGTGAGAGAGAGAGAAGCTGTGTGTGAGAGAGAAAGAGAAGCTGTGAGTGAGAGAGAGAGAAAGAGAAACTGTGAGTGAGAGAGTGAAGCTGTGAGTGAGAGAGAGAGAGTGAGAAAGAGAAGCTGTGAGTGACAGAGACAGAGAGAAGCTGTGAGTGAGAGAGAGAGAAAGAGAAAGAGAAGCTGTGAGTGAGAGTGAGAGAGAAAGAAAGAGAAGCTGTGAGTGAGAGAGAGAGTGAAAAAGAGAATGTGTGTGACAGAGAGACCGAAAGAGAAGCTGTGAGTGAGTGAGAAAGAGAGAGAGAGCTGTGAGTGACAGAGAGAGAGAAAGAAAAGCTGTGAGTGAGAGAGAGAGAAAGAGAAGCTGTGAGTCAGAGAGAGAGAGAAGCTGTGAGTCAGAGAGAAAGAAAGAGAATCTCTGAGTGAGAGAGAGAGTGAGAGAGAAAGAGAAGCTGTGAGTGAGTGTGAGAGAGAAAGAGAAGCTGTGAGTGAGAGAGAGAGAAAGAGAAGCTGTGAGTGAGAGAGTGAAGCTGTGAGTGAGTGAGAGAGAAGCTGTGAGTGAGAGAGAGAGAAAGAAAAGCTGTGACTGAGTGAGACAGAGAGAGAAGTTGTGAGTGAGAGAGACCGAGAGAAAGAAAAGCTGCGAGTGAGAGAGTAAGAAAGAGAAGGTGTGTGTGTGAGAGAGAAAGATAGAGAAGCTGTGAGTGAGAGAGAGAGAGAAAGAGAAGCTGTGAGTGAGAGAGAGAGAGAAAAAAAGCTGTGAGTGAGAGAGAGAGAAAGAAAGAGAAGTTGTGAGTGAGAGAGAGAGAGAGAGAGAAGCTGTGAGTGAGAGAGAGAGAAAGAGAAGCTGTGAGTGAGAGAGAGTGAAAGAGAAGCTGTGAGTGACAGAGAGAGAAGCTGTGAGTGAAGGACAGCGAGAGAAAGAGAAGCTGTGAGTGAGAGAGAGAGAATGAATGAAGATGTGAGTGAGAAAGAGAAAGAGAAGCTGTGAGTGACAGAGAGAGAGAGAAAGTGAAGCTGTGAGTGAGAGAGAGAGAGAAGCTGTGAGTGACTGAGAGAGAGAAGGAGAAGCTGTTTGTGTGTGAGAGAGAAAGTGAAGCTGTGTGTGTGTGAGAGAGAGAAAAGCTGTGAGTGACTGAGAGAGACAGAGAAGCTGTGAGTGAGAGAGAGAGAGAGAAAGAGAAGCTGTGTGAGAAAGAGAAGCTGTGTGTGTGAGAGAGAAAGAAAAGTTATGAGTGAGAGAGAGGGAGAACGAGAAACTGTTAGTGAGAGAGAGAGAGAAAGAAAGAGAAGCTGTGAGTGAGAGAGAGAGAAAGAGAATCTGTGAGTGAGAGAGAGAGAAAAAGAAAAACTGTGAGTGAGAGAGAGAGAGAGAGAGAGTTCTGAGTGAGAGAGAGAGAGAAGCTGTGAGTGACTGAGAGAGAGAAGGAGAAGCTGTTTGTGTGTGAGAGAGAAAGTGAAGCTGTGAGTGAGAGAGAGAAAGAGAAGCTGTGAGTGAGAGAGAGAGTGAGAAGCTATGAGTGAGAGAGAGAGAAAGAGAAGTTGTGAGTGAGAGAGAGAGAAAGAGAACCTGTGAGTGTGAGAGAAAGTGAGAGAAAGAGAAGCTGTGAGTGTGAGAGAGTGAGAGAAAGAGATGCTGTGAGTGTGTGTGTGAGAGAAAGAGAAGCTGTGAGTGAGAGAGAGAGTGAGAAGCTATGAGTGAGAGAGAGAGAAAGAGAAGTTGTGAGAGAGAGAGAGAGAAAAAGAGCTGTGAGTGAGAGAGAGAAAGAGAAGCTGTGAGTGAGAGAAAGAGAGAAGCTGTGAGTGAGAGAAAGAGAGAAGCTGTGAGTGAGTCTGAGAGAGAGAGAATCAGTGAGTGAGAGAGAGATAAGCTGTGAGTGAGACAGAGAGAGAAAGAGAAGCTGTATGTTTGTGAGAGAGTGAAAGCGAAGCTGTGAGTGTGAGAGAAATTGAGAGAAAGAGAAGCTGTGAGTGTGAGACAGAGTGAGAGAAAGAGATGCTGTGAGTGTGTGTGTGTGAGAGAAAGAGAAGCTGTGAGTGAGAGAGAGAGAGAAAGAGAAGCTGTGAGTGAGTGAGTGTGAAGCTATGTGTGTGAGAGAGAAAGAGAAGTGTGAGTGAGAGAGAGAGAAAGAGAAGCTGTGAGTGAGAGAGAGAGAGAATGGGAAACTTTGAGTGAGAGAGAGACAGAGAAGCTGTGAGTGAGAGAGAGAGAAAAAGAGCAGCTGTGAGTGAGTGAGAGAGAGAGAAAGAGAATCTGTGAGTAGAGAGAGAGAGAGAGAAGCTGTGAGTGAGAGAGACAGAGAAGAAGCTGTGAGTGAGATAGGGAGAGAGAAAAAGAATCTATGAGTGAGATAGAGAGAAAAAAGAAGCTGTGAGTGTGAGAGAGAGAGAGAAAGAGATGCTGTGAGTGTGTGTGAGAGAGAAAGAGAAGCTGAGAGTGTGAGAGAAATTGAGAGAAAGAGAAAGAGAAGCTGTGAGTGTGAGAGAGAGTGAGAGAAAGAGATGCTGTGAGTGTGTGTGAGAGAGAAAGAGAAGCTGTGAGTGAGGGAGAGAATGAGAAGCTATGAGTGAGAGAGTGAGAAAGAGAAGTTGTGAGTGAGGGAGAGAGAGAGAAAGGGAAGCTGTGAGTGAGAGAGAGAATGAGAAGCTATGAGTGAGAGAGTGAGAAAGAGAAGTTGTGAGTGAGAGAGAGAGAAAGAGAAGCTGTGAGTGAGAGAGAGAGAAGCAGTGAGAGAGAGAAAGAGAAGCTGTGAGTGAGAGAAAGAGAGAAGCTGTGAGTGAGTGAGAGAGAGAGAGGGAATCAGTGAGTGAGAGAGAGAAGCTTTAAGTGAGAGAGAGAGAGAGAGAATGTGAAGCTGTGAGTGAGAGAGAGAGAAGCTGTGAGTGAGACAGAGAGAGAAAGAGAAGCTCTATGTTTGTGAGAGAGTGAAAGAGAAGCTGTGAGTGTGAGAGAAAGTGAGAGAAAGAGAAGCTGTGAGTGTGAGTCAGAGTGAGAGAAAGAGAAGCTGTGAGTGTGTGTGTGAGAGAGAAAGAGAAGCTGTGAGTGAGAGAGAGAAAAAGAAGCTGTGAGTGAGTGAGTGAGTGAGTGAGAGAAAGAGAAGCTGTGAGTGAGAGAGCGAGTGTGAAGCTATGAGTGAGAGAGAGAGAGAAAGAGAAGTGTGAGTGAGAGAGAGAGAAAAAGAAGCTGTGAGTGAGAGAGAGAGAGATAATGGGAAGCTTTGAGTGAGAGAGAGACAGAGAAGCAGTGAGTGAGAGAGAGAAAAAGAGCAGCTGTGAGTGTGTGAGAGAGAAGCTGTGAGTGAGTGAGAGAGAGAGAGAGAATCTGTGAGTAGAGAGAGAGAGAGAGAAAGAGAAGCTGTGAGTGAGAGAGAGAGAGAAGAAGCTGTGAGTGAGATAGGGAGAGAGAAAAAGAATCTATGAGTGAGAGAGAGAGAAAAAAGAAGCTGTGAGTGCGAGAGAGAGTGAGAGAAAGAGATGCTGTGAGTGTGTGTGTGAGAGAAAGAGAAGCTGTGAGGGTTTATGTGAGAGAAAGAGAAGCTGTGAGTGAGAGAGTGAGAGACAGAGAAGCTGTGAGTGAGAGAGAGAGAAAAAGAGCAGCTGTGAATGAGAGAGAGAGAAGCTGAGTGAGAGAGAGAGAAAGAGAATCTGTGAGGAGAGAGAGAGAGAAAGAGAAGCTGTGAGTGAGAGTGAGAGAGAAGAAGCTGTGAGTGAGATAGGGAGAGAGAAAGAGAATCTGTGAGAGAGAGAGAGAAAAAAAAGAAGCTGTGAGTGTGAGAGAGAGTGAGAGAAAGAGATGCTGTGAGTGTGTGTGAGAGTGAAAGAGAACCTGTGAGTGTTTGTGAGAGAGAAAGAGAAGCTGTGAGTGAGAGAGAGTGAGAGAAAGGGAAGCTGTGAGTGAGAGAGAGAGTGAGAAGCTATGAGTGAGAGAGAGAGAGAAAGAGAAGCTGTGAGTGAGAGAGAGAGAGAGAAAGAGAAGCTGTGAGTGAGAGAGAGAGTGAGAAGCTGTGAGTGAGAGAGAGAGAGAGAAAGTGAAGCTGTGAGTGAGAGAGAGAGAGAAAAAGAGAAGCTTTGAGTGAGAGAGAGAGAGAAAAAGAGAAGCTGTAAGTGTGACAGAAAGTGAGAGAAAGAGAAGCTGTGAGTGTGAGACAGAGTGAGAGAAAGAGATGCTGTGAGTGTGAGAGAGAGAGAAAGAGATGCTGTGAGTGTGTGTGTGAGAGAGAGAGAGAAGCTGTGAGAGTGAGAGAAAGTGAGAGAAAGACAAGCTGGGAGTGTGTGTGAGAGAGAAAGAGAAGCTATGAATGAGAGAGAGAGAGAGAAAGGGAAGCTGTGAGTGAGAGAGAGTGAGAAGCTATGAGTGAGAGAGAGAGAGAAAGAGAAGCTGTGAGTGTGAGAGAAAGTGAGAGAAAGAGAAGCTGTGAGTGTGAGAGAGAGTGAGAGAAAGATGCTGTGAGTGTGTGTGTGAGAGAAAGAGAAGCTATGAATGAGAGAGAGAGAGAGAAAGGGAAGCTGTGAGTGAGTGAGAGAGACAGACAAGCTGTGAGTGAGAGAGAGAGAGAAAGAGCAGCTGTGAGTGAGAGAGAGAGAGAAGCTGTGAGTGAGAGAGAGAGAGAAAAAGAGAAGCTGTGAGTGAGTGAGAGAGGGAGAAAGAGATGCTGTGAGTGTGAGAGAAAGTGAGAGAAAGAGATGCTGTGAGTGTGAGAGAGAGTGAGAGAAAGATGCTGTGAGTGTGTGTGAGAGAGAAAGAGAAGCTGTGAGTGAGAGAGAGAGAGAAAGAGAAGCTGTGAGTGAGAGAGAGAGAGAAAGGGAAGCTGTGAGTGAGAGAGAGTGAGAAGCTATGAGTGAGAGAGTGAGAAAGAGAAGTTGTGAGTGAGAGAGAGAAAGAGAAGCTGTGAGTGAGAGAGAGAGAGAAGCAGTGAGAGAGAGAAAGAGAAGCTGTGAGTGAGAGAAAGAGAGAAACTGTGAGTGAGTGAGAGAGAGAGAATCAGTGAGTGAGAGAGAGAGAAGCTTTGTGAGAGAGAGAGAGAATGTGAAGCTGTGAGTGAGAGAGAGAGAAGCTGTGAGTGAGACAGAGAGAAAGAGAAGCAGTATGTGTGTGAGAGAGTGAAAGAGAAGCTGTGAGTGTGAGAGATAGTGAGAGAAAGAGAAGCTGTGAGTGTGAGTCAGAGTGAGAGAAAGAGAAGCTGTGTGTGTGTGTGAGAGAGAGAAAGAGAAGCTGTGAGTGAGAGAGAGAGAGAAAGAGAAGCTGTGAGTGAGTGAGTGAGTGAGAGAAAGAGAAGCTGTGAGTGAGAGAGCGAGTGTGAAGCTATGAGTGAGAGAGAGAGAGAAAGAGAAGTGTGAGTGAGAGAGAGAGAAAGAGAAGCTGTGAGTGAGAGAGAGAGAGAATGAGAAGCTTTGAGTGAGAGAGAGACAGAGAAGCAGTGAGTGAGAGAGAGAAAAAGAGCAGCTGTGAGTGTGTGAGAGAGAAGCTGTGAGTGAGAGAGAGAGAGAATCTGTGAGTAGAGAGAGAGAGAGAAAGAGAAGCTGTGAGTGAGAGAGAGAGAGAAGAAGCTGTGAGTGAGATAGGGAGAGAGAAAAAGAATCTATGAGTTAGAGAGAGAGAAAAAAAGAAGCTGTGAGTGTGAGAGAGAGTGAGAGAAAGTGATGCTCTGAGTGTGTGTGAGAGAGAAAGAGAAGCTGTGAGTGTGTGTGAGAGAAAGAGAAGCTGTGAGTGAGAGAGAGAGAGAAATGGAAGCTATGAGTGAGAGAGAGAGTGAGAAAGAGAATCTGTGAGTGAGAGAGAGAGAGAGAGAAAGCGAAGCAGTGAGTGAGAGAGAGAGAGAAAGTGAAGCTGTGAGTGAGAGAGAGAGAAAAAGAGAAGCTGTGAGTGAGAGAGAGAGAAAGAGAAGCTGTGAGTGAGAGAGAGAGAGAAAGGGAAGCTGTGAGTGAGAGAGAGACAGAGAAGCTGTAAGGGAGAGAGAGAGAAAAAGAGCAGCTGTGAGTGAGTGAGAGAAAGAGAAGCTGTGAGTGAGAGAGAGAGAAAGATAAGCTGTGAGTGTGAGAGAATGTGAGAGAAAGAGAAGCTGTGAGTGTGAGAGAGAGTGAGAGAAAGATGCTGTGAGTGTGTGTGAGAGAGAAAGAGAAGCTGTGAGAGAGAGAGAGAGAGAGAGAAGCTGTGAGTGAGAGAGAGAGAAAAAGAGAAGCTGTGAGTGAGAGAGAGAGAAAGAGAAGCTGTGAGTGTGAGAGAAAGTGAGAGAAAGAGAAGCTGTGAGTGAGAGAGAGAGAGAGAGAAAGAGAAGCTGTGAGTGAGTGAGTGAGTGAGAGAGAAAGAGAAGCTGTGAGTGAGAGAGCGAGTGTGAAGCTATGAGTAAGAGAGAGAGAGAAAGAGAAGTGTGAGTCAGAGAGAGAGAAAGAGAAGCTGTGATTGAGAGAGAGAGAGAGAGAAAGGGAAGCTGTGAGTGAGAGAGAAAGAGACAGAGAAGCTGTGAGTGAGTGAGAGAGAAAAAGAGCAGCTGTGAGTGAGAGAGAGAGAAGCTGAGTGAGAGAGAGAGAGAAAGAGAATCTGTGAGTAGAGAGAGAGAGAAAGAGAAGCTGTGAGTGAGAGAGAGAGAGAAGAAGCTGTGAGTGAGATAGGGAGAGAGAAAGAGAATCTGTGAGTGAGAGAGAGAAAAAAAGAAGCTGTGAGTGTGAGAAAGAGATGCTGTGAGTGTGTGTGAGAGTGAAAGAGAAGCTGTGAGTGTTTGTGAGAGAGAAAGAGAAGCTGTGAGTGAAAGAGAGTGAGAGAGAAAGCAAAGCAGTGAGTGAGAGACAGAGAGAGAAAGTGAAGCTGTGAGTGAGAGAGAGAGAAAAAGAGAAGCTGTGAGTGTGAGAGAGAGAGAAAGGGAAGCTGTGAGTGAGAGAGAGTGAGAAGCTATGAGTGAGAGAGAGAGACAGAGAAGCTGTGAGTGAGAGAGAGAGAGAGAAAGAGAAGCTGTGTGAGAGAGAGAAGCTGTGTGTGTGAGAGAGAAAGAAAAGTTATGAGTGAGAGACAGGGAGAACGAGAAACTGTTAGTGAGAGAGAGAGAGAAAGAAAGAGAAGCTGTGAGTGAGAGAGAGAGAAAGAGAAGCTGTGAGTGAGAGAGAGAGAAGCTGAGTGAGAGAGAGAGAGAAAGAGAATCTGTGAGTAGAGAGAGAGAGAAAGAGAAGCTGTGAGTGAGAGAGAGAGAGAAGAAGCTGTGAGTGAGATAGGGAGAGAGAAAGAGAATCTGTGAGTGAGAGAGAGAAAAAAAGAAGCTGTGAGTGTGAGAAAGAGATGCTGTGAGTGTGTGTGAGAGTGAAAGAGAAGCTGTGAGTGTTTGTGAGAGAGAAAGAGAAGCAGTGAGTGAAAGAGAGTGAGAGAGAAAGCAAAGCAGTGAGTGAGAGACAGAGAGAGAAAGTGAAGCTGTGAGTGAGAGAGAGAGAAAAAGAGAAGCTGTTTGTGTGTGAGAGAGAAAGTGAAGCTGTGAGTGAGAGAGAGAGAGAGAAGCTGTGAGTGACTGAGAGAGACAGAGAAGCTGTGAGTGAGAGAGAGAGAGAGAAAGAGAAGCTGTGTGAGAGAGAGAAGCTGTGTGTGTGAGAGAGAAAGAAAAGTTATGAGTGAGAGACAGGGAGAACGAGAAACTGTTAGTGAGAGAGAGAGAGAAAGAAAGAGAAGCTGTGAGTGAGAGAGAGAGAAAGAGAAGCTGTGAGTGAGAGAGAGAGAGAAAGAAAAACTGTGAGTGAGAGAGAGAGAGAAAGAGTTCTGAGTGAGAGAGAGAGAGAAGCTGTGAGTGACTGAGAGAGAGAAGGAGAAGCTGTTTGTGTGTGAGAGAGAAATTGAAGCTGTGAGTGAGAGAGAAAGAGAAGCTGTGAGTGAGAGAGAGAGTGAGAAGCTATGAGTGAGAGAGAGAAAGAGAAGTTGTGAGTGAGAGAGAGAAAGAGAAGCTGTGAGTGAGAGAAAGAGAGAAACTGTGAGTGAGTGAGAGAGAGAGAATCAGTGAGTGAGAGAGAGAGAAGCTTTGTGAGAGAGAGAGAGAATGTGAAGCTGTGAGTGAGAGAGAGAGAAGCTGTGAGTGAGACAGAGAGAAAGAGAAGCAGTATGTGTGTGAGAGAGTGAAAGAGAAGCTGTGAGTGTGAGAGATAGTGAGAGAAAGAGAAGCTGTGAGTGTGAGTCAGAGTGAGAGAAAGAGAAGCTGTGTGTGTGTGTGAGAGAGAGAAAGAGAAGCTGTGAGTGAGAGAGAGAGAGAAAGAGAAGCTGTGAGTGAGTGAGTGAGTGAGAGAAAGAGAAGCTGTGAGTGAGAGAGCGAGTGTGAAGCTATGAGTGAGAGAGAGAGAGAAAGAGAAGTGTGAGTGAGAGAGAGAGAAAGAGAAGCTGTGAGTGAGAGAGAGAGAGAATGAGAAGCTTTGAGTGAGAGAGAGACAGAGAAGCAGTGAGTGAGAGAGAGAAAAAGAGCAGCTGTGAGTGTGTGAGAGAGAAGCTGTGAGTGAGAGAGAGAGAGAGAATCTGTGAGTAGAGAGAGAGAGAGAAAGAGAAGCTGTGAGTGAGTGAGAGAGAGAAGAAGCTGTGAGTGAGATAGGGAGAGAGAAAAAGAATCTATGAGTTAGAGAGAGAGAAAAAAAGAAGCTGTGAGTGTGAGAGAGAGTGAGAGAAAGTGATGCTCTGAGTGTGTGTGAGAGAGAAAGAGAAGCTGTGAGTGTGTGTGAGAGAAAGAGAAGCTGTGAGTGAGAGAGAGAGAGAAATGGAAGCTATGAGTGAGAGAGAGAGTGAGAAAGAGAATCTGTGAGTGAGAGAGAGAGAGAGAGAAAGCGAAGCAGTGAGTGAGAGAGAGAGAGAAAGTGAAGCTGTGAGTGAGAGAGAGAGAAAAAGAGAAGCTGTGAGTGAGAGAGAGAGAAAGAGAAGCTGTGAGTGAGAGAGAGAGAGAAAGGGAAGCTGTGAGTGAGAGAGAGACAGAGAAGCTGTAAGGGAGAGAGAGAGAAAAAGAGCAGCTGTGAGTGAGTGAGAGAAAGAGAAGCTGTGAGTGAGAGAGAGAGAAAGATAAGCTGTGAGTGTGAGAGAATGTGAGAGAAAGAGAAGCTGTGAGTGTGAGAGAGAGTGAGAGAAAGATGCTGTGAGTGTGTGTGAGAGAGAAAGAGAAGCTGTGAGAGAGAGAGAGAGAGAGAGAAGCTGTGAGTGAGAGAGAGAGAAAAAGAGAAGCTGTGAGTGAGAGAGAGAGAAAGAGAAGCTGTGAGTGTGAGAGAAAGTGAGAGAAAGAGAAGCTGTGAGTGAGAGAGAGAGAGAGAGAAAGAGAAGCTGTGAGTGAGTGAGTGAGTGAGAGAGAAAGAGAAGCTGTGAGTGAGAGAGCGAGTGTGAAGCTATGAGTAAGAGAGAGAGAGAAAGAGAAGTGTGAGTCAGAGAGAGAGAAAGAGAAGCTGTGATTGAGAGAGAGAGAGAGAGAAAGGGAAGCTGTGAGTGAGAGAGAAAGAGACAGAGAAGCTGTGAGTGAGTGAGAGAGAAAAAGAGCAGCTGTGAGTGAGAGAGAGAGAAGCTGAGTGAGAGAGAGAGAGAAAGAGAATCTGTGAGTAGAGAGAGAGAGAAAGAGAAGCTGTGAGTGAGAGAGAGAGAGAAGAAGCTGTGAGTGAGATAGGGAGAGAGAAAGAGAATCTGTGAGTGAGAGAGAGAAAAAAAGAAGCTGTGAGTGTGAGAAAGAGATGCTGTGAGTGTGTGTGAGAGTGAAAGAGAAGCTGTGAGTGTTTGTGAGAGAGAAAGAGAAGCTGTGAGTGAAAGAGAGTGAGAGAGAAAGCAAAGCAGTGAGTGAGAGACAGAGAGAGAAAGTGAAGCTGTGAGTGAGAGAGAGAGAAAAAGAGAAGCTGTGAGTGTGAGAGAGAGAGAAAGGGAAGCTGTGAGTGAGAGAGAGTGAGAAGCTATGAGTGAGAGAGAGAGACAGAGAAGCTGTGAGTGAGAGAGAGAGAGAGAAAGAGAAGCTGTGTGAGAGAGAGAAGCTGTGTGTGTGAGAGAGAAAGAAAAGTTATGAGTGAGAGACAGGGAGAACGAGAAACTGTTAGTGAGAGAGAGAGAGAAAGAAAGAGAAGCTGTGAGTGAGAGAGAGAGAAAGAGAAGCTGTGAGTGAGAGAGAGAGAAGCTGAGTGAGAGAGAGAGAGAAAGAGAATCTGTGAGTAGAGAGAGAGAGAAAGAGAAGCTGTGAGTGAGAGAGAGAGAGAAGAAGCTGTGAGTGAGATAGGGAGAGAGAAAGAGAATCTGTGAGTGAGAGAGAGAAAAAAAGAAGCTGTGAGTGTGAGAAAGAGATGCTGTGAGTGTGTGTGAGAGTGAAAGAGAAGCTGTGAGTGTTTGTGAGAGAGAAAGAGAAGCAGTGAGTGAAAGAGAGTGAGAGAGAAAGCAAAGCAGTGAGTGAGAGACAGAGAGAGAAAGTGAAGCTGTGAGTGAGAGAGAGAGAAAAAGAGAAGCTGTTTGTGTGTGAGAGAGAAAGTGAAGCTGTGAGTGAGAGAGAGAGAGAGAAGCTGTGAGTGACTGAGAGAGACAGAGAAGCTGTGAGTGAGAGAGAGAGAGAGAAAGAGAAGCTGTGTGAGAGAGAGAAGCTGTGTGTGTGAGAGAGAAAGAAAAGTTATGAGTGAGAGACAGGGAGAACGAGAAACTTTCTAGTGAGAGAGAGAGAGAAAGAAAGAGAAGCTGTGAGTGAGAGAGAGAGAAAGAGAAGCTGTGAGTGAGAGAGAGAGAGAAAGAAAAACTGTGAGTGAGAGAGAGAGAGAAAGAGTTCTGAGTGAGAGAGAGAGAGAAGCTGTGAGTGACTGAGAGAGAGAAGGAGAAGCTGTTTGTGTGTGAGAGAGAAATTGAAGCTGTGAGTGAGAGAGAAAGAGAAGCTGTGAGTGAGAGAGAGAGTGAGAAGCTATGAGTGAGAGAGAGAAAGAGAAGTTGTGAGTGAGAGAGAGAAAGAGAAGCTGTGAGTGAGAGAGTGAGAGACAGAGAAGCTGTGAGTGAGAGAGAGAGAAAAAGAGCAGCTGTGAATGAGAGAGAGAGAAGCTGAGTGAGAGAGAGAGAAAGAGAATCTGTGAGGAGAGAGAGAGAGAAAGAGAAGCTGTGAGTGAGAGTGAGAGAGAAGAAGCTGTGAGTGAGATAGGGAGAGAGAAAGAGAATCTGTGAGAGAGAGAGAGAAAAAAAAGAAGCTGTGAGTGTGAGAGAGAGTGAGAGAAAGAGATGCTGTGAGTGTGTGTGAGAGTGAAAGAGAACCTGTGAGTGTTTGTGAGAGAGAAAGAGAAGCTGTGAGTGAGAGAGAGTGAGAGAAAGGGAAGCTGTGAGTGAGAGAGAGAGTGAGAAGCTATGAGTGAGAGAGAGAGAGAAAGAGAAGCTGTGAGTGAGAGAGAGAGAGAGAAAGAGAAGCTGTGAGTGAGAGAGAGAGTGAGAAGCTGTGAGTGAGAGAGAGAGAGAGAAAGTGAAGCTGTGAGTGAGAGAGAGAGAGAAAAAGAGAAGCTTTGAGTGAGAGAGAGAGAGAAAAAGAGAAGCTGTAAGTGTGACAGAAAGTGAGAGAAAGAGAAGCTGTGAGTGTGAGACAGAGTGAGAGAAAGAGATGCTGTGAGTGTGAGAGAGAGAGAAAGAGATGCTGTGAGTGTGTGTGTGAGAGAGAGAGAGAAGCTGTGAGAGTGAGAGAAAGTGAGAGAAAGACAAGCTGGGAGTGTGTGTGAGAGAGAAAGAGAAGCTATGAATGAGAGAGAGAGAGAGAAAGGGAAGCTGTGAGTGAGAGAGAGTGAGAAGCTATGAGTGAGAGAGAGAGAGAAAGAGAAGCTGTGAGTGTGAGAGAAAGTGAGAGAAAGAGAAGCTGTGAGTGTGAGAGAGAGTGAGAGAAAGATGCTGTGAGTGTGTGTGTGAGAGAAAGAGAAGCTATGAATGAGAGAGAGAGAGAGAAAGGGAAGCTGTGAGTGAGTGAGAGAGACAGACAAGCTGTGAGTGAGAGAGAGAGAGAAAGAGCAGCTGTGAGTGAGAGAGAGAGAGAAGCTGTGAGTGAGAGAGAGAGAGAAAAAGAGAAGCTGTGAGTGAGTGAGAGAGGGAGAAAGAGATGCTGTGAGTGTGAGAGAAAGTGAGAGAAAGAGATGCTGTGAGTGTGAGAGAGAGTGAGAGAAAGATGCTGTGAGTGTGTGTGAGAGAGAAAGAGAAGCTGTGAGTGAGAGAGAGAGAGAAAGAGAAGCTGTGAGTGAGAGAGAGAGAGAAAGGGAAGCTGTGAGTGAGAGAGAGTGAGAAGCTATGAGTGAGAGAGTGAGAAAGAGAAGTTGTGAGTGAGAGAGAGAAAGAGAAGCTGTGAGTGAGAGAGAGAGAGAAGCAGTGAGAGAGAGAAAGAGAAGCTGTGAGTGAGAGAAAGAGAGAAACTGTGAGTGAGTGAGAGAGAGAGAATCAGTGAGTGAGAGAGAGAGAAGCTTTGTGAGAGAGAGAGAGAATGTGAAGCTGTGAGTGAGAGAGAGAGAAGCTGTGAGTGAGACAGAGAGAAAGAGAAGCAGTATGTGTGTGAGAGAGTGAAAGAGAAGCTGTGAGTGTGAGAGATAGTGAGAGAAAGAGAAGCTGTGAGTGTGAGTCAGAGTGAGAGAAAGAGAAGCTGTGTGTGTGTGTGAGAGAGAGAAAGAGAAGCTGTGAGTGAGAGAGAGAGAGAAAGAGAAGCTGTGAGTGAGTGAGTGAGTGAGAGAAAGAGAAGCTGTGAGTGAGAGAGCGAGTGTGAAGCTATGAGTGAGAGAGAGAGAGAAAGAGAAGTGTGAGTGAGAGAGAGAGAAAGAGAAGCTGTGAGTGAGAGAGAGAGAGAATGAGAAGCTTTGAGTGAGAGAGAGACAGAGAAGCAGTGAGTGAGAGAGAGAAAAAGAGCAGCTGTGAGTGTGTGAGAGAGAAGCTGTGAGTGAGAGAGAGAGAGAATCTGTGAGTAGAGAGAGAGAGAGAAAGAGAAGCTGTGAGTGAGAGAGAGAGAGAAGAAGCTGTGAGTGAGATAGGGAGAGAGAAAAAGAATCTATGAGTTAGAGAGAGAGAAAAAAAGAAGCTGTGAGTGTGAGAGAGAGTGAGAGAAAGTGATGCTCTGAGTGTGTGTGAGAGAGAAAGAGAAGCTGTGAGTGTGTGTGAGAGAAAGAGAAGCTGTGAGTGAGAGAGAGAGAGAAATGGAAGCTATGAGTGAGAGAGAGAGTGAGAAAGAGAATCTGTGAGTGAGAGAGAGAGAGAGAGAAAGCGAAGCAGTGAGTGAGAGAGAGAGAGAAAGTGAAGCTGTGAGTGAGAGAGAGAGAAAAAGAGAAGCTGTGAGTGAGAGAGAGAGAAAGAGAAGCTGTGAGTGAGAGAGAGAGAGAAAGGGAAGCTGTGAGTGAGAGAGAGACAGAGAAGCTGTAAGGGAGAGAGAGAGAAAAAGAGCAGCTGTGAGTGAGTGAGAGAAAGAGAAGCTGTGAGTGAGAGAGAGAGAAAGATAAGCTGTGAGTGTGAGAGAATGTGAGAGAAAGAGAAGCTGTGAGTGTGAGAGAGAGTGAGAGAAAGATGCTGTGAGTGTGTGTGAGAGAGAAAGAGAAGCTGTGAGAGAGAGAGAGAGAGAGAGAAGCTGTGAGTGAGAGAGAGAGAAAAAGAGAAGCTGTGAGTGAGAGAGAGAGAAAGAGAAGCTGTGAGTGTGAGAGAAAGTGAGAGAAAGAGAAGCTGTGAGTGAGAGAGAGAGAGAGAGAAAGAGAAGCTGTGAGTGAGTGAGTGAGTGAGAGAGAAAGAGAAGCTGTGAGTGAGAGAGCGAGTGTGAAGCTATGAGTAAGAGAGAGAGAGAAAGAGAAGTGTGAGTCAGAGAGAGAGAAAGAGAAGCTGTGATTGAGAGAGAGAGAGAGAGAAAGGGAAGCTGTGAGTGAGAGAGAAAGAGACAGAGAAGCTGTGAGTGAGTGAGAGAGAAAAAGAGCAGCTGTGAGTGAGAGAGAGAGAAGCTGAGTGAGAGAGAGAGAGAAAGAGAATCTGTGAGTAGAGAGAGAGAGAAAGAGAAGCTGTGAGTGAGAGAGAGAGAGAAGAAGCTGTGAGTGAGATAGGGAGAGAGAAAGAGAATCTGTGAGTGAGAGAGAGAAAAAAAGAAGCTGTGAGTGTGAGAAAGAGATGCTGTGAGTGTGTGTGAGAGTGAAAGAGAAGCTGTGAGTGTTTGTGAGAGAGAAAGAGAAGCTGTGAGTGAAAGAGAGTGAGAGAGAAAGCAAAGCAGTGAGTGAGAGACAGAGAGAGAAAGTGAAGCTGTGAGTGAGAGAGAGAGAAAAAGAGAAGCTGTGAGTGTGAGAGAGAGAGAAAGGGAAGCTGTGAGTGAGAGAGAGTGAGAAGCTATGAGTGAGAGAGAGAGACAGAGAAGCTGTGAGTGAGAGAGAGAGAGAGAAAGAGAAGCTGTGTGAGAGAGAGAAGCTGTGTGTGTGAGAGAGAAAGAAAAGTTATGAGTGAGAGACAGGGAGAACGAGAAACTGTTAGTGAGAGAGAGAGAGAAAGAAAGAGAAGCTGTGAGTGAGAGAGAGAGAAAGAGAAGCTGTGAGTGAGAGAGAGAGAAGCTGAGTGAGAGAGAGAGAGAAAGAGAATCTGTGAGTAGAGAGAGAGAGAAAGAGAAGCTGTGAGTGAGAGAGAGAGAGAAGAAGCTGTGAGTGAGATAGGGAGAGAGAAAGAGAATCTGTGAGTGAGAGAGAGAAAAAAAGAAGCTGTGAGTGTGAGAAAGAGATGCTGTGAGTGTGTGTGAGAGTGAAAGAGAAGCTGTGAGTGTTTGTGAGAGAGAAAGAGAAGCAGTGAGTGAAAGAGAGTGAGAGAGAAAGCAAAGCAGTGAGTGAGAGACAGAGAGAGAAAGTGAAGCTGTGAGTGAGAGAGAGAGAAAAAGAGAAGCTGTTTGTGTGTGAGAGAGAAAGTGAAGCTGTGAGTGAGAGAGAGAGAGAGAAGCTGTGAGTGACTGAGAGAGACAGAGAAGCTGTGAGTGAGAGAGAGAGAGAGAAAGAGAAGCTGTGTGAGAGAGAGAAGCTGTGTGTGTGAGAGAGAAAGAAAAGTTATGAGTGAGAGACAGGGAGAACGAGAAACTGTTAGTGAGAGAGAGAGAGAAAGAAAGAGAAGCTGTGAGTGAGAGAGAGAGAAAGAGAAGCTGTGAGTGAGAGAGAGAGAGAAAGAAAAACTGTGAGTGAGAGAGAGAGAGAAAGAGTTCTGAGTGAGAGAGAGAGAGAAGCTGTGAGTGACTGAGAGAGAGAAGGAGAAGCTGTTTGTGTGTGAGAGAGAAATTGAAGCTGTGAGTGAGAGAGAAAGAGAAGCTGTGAGTGAGAGAGAGAGTGAGAAGCTATGAGTGAGAGAGAGAAAGAGAAGTTGTGAGTGAGAGAGAGAAAGAGAAGCTGTGAGTGAGAGAAAGAGAGAAACTGTGAGTGAGTGAGAGAGAGAGAATCAGTGAGTGAGAGAGAGAGAAGCTTTGTGAGAGAGAGAGAGAATGTGAAGCTGTGAGTGAGAGAGAGAGAAGCTGTGAGTGAGACAGAGAGAAAGAGAAGCAGTATGTGTGTGAGAGAGTGAAAGAGAAGCTGTGAGTGTGAGAGATAGTGAGAGAAAGAGAAGCTGTGAGTGTGAGTCAGAGTGAGAGAAAGAGAAGCTGTGTGTGTGTGTGAGAGAGAGAAAGAGAAGCTGTGAGTGAGAGAGAGAGAGAAATAGAAGCTGTGAGTGAGTGAGTGAGTGAGAGAAAGAGAAGCTGTGAGTGAGAGAGCGAGTGTGAAGCTATGAGTGAGAGAGAGAGAGAAAGAGAAGTGTGAGTGAGAGAGAGAGAAAGAGAAGCTGTGAGTGAGAGAGAGAGAGAATGAGAAGCTTTGAGTGAGAGAGAGACAGAGAAGCAGTGAGTGAGAGAGAGAAAAAGAGCAGCTGTGAGTGTGTGAGAGAGAAGCTGTGAGTGAGAGAGAGAGAGAGAATCTGTGAGTAGAGAGAGAGAGAGAAAGAGAAGCTGTGAGTGAGTGAGAGAGAGAAGAAGCTGTGAGTGAGATAGGGAGAGAGAAAAAGAATCTATGAGTTAGAGAGAGAGAAAAAAAGAAGCTGTGAGTGTGAGAGAGAGTGAGAGAAAGTGATGCTCTGAGTGTGTGTGAGAGAGAAAGAGAAGCTGTGAGTGTGTGTGAGAGAAAGAGAAGCTGTGAGTGAGAGAGAGAGAGAAATGGAAGCTATGAGTGAGAGAGAGAGTGAGAAAGAGAATCTGTGAGTGAGAGAGAGAGAGAGAGAAAGCGAAGCAGTGAGTGAGAGAGAGAGAGAAAGTGAAGCTGTGAGTGAGAGAGAGAGAAAAAGAGAAGCTGTGAGTGAGAGAGAGAGAAAGAGAAGCTGTGAGTGAGAGAGAGAGAGAAAGGGAAGCTGTGAGTGAGAGAGAGACAGAGAAGCTGTAAGGGAGAGAGAGAGAAAAAGAGCAGCTGTGAGTGAGTGAGAGAAAGAGAAGCTGTGAGTGAGAGAGAGAGAAAGATAAGCTGTGAGTGTGAGAGAATGTGAGAGAAAGAGAAGCTGTGAGTGTGAGAGAGAGTGAGAGAAAGATGCTGTGAGTGTGTGTGAGAGAGAAAGAGAAGCTGTGAGAGAGAGAGAGAGAGAGAGAAGCTGTGAGTGAGAGAGAGAGAAAAAGAGAAGCTGTGAGTGAGAGAGAGAGAAAGAGAAGCTGTGAGTGTGAGAGAAAGTGAGAGAAAGAGAAGCTGTGAGTGAGAGAGAGAGAGAGAGAAAGAGAAGCTGTGAGTGAGTGAGTGAGTGAGAGAGAAAGAGAAGCTGTGAGTGAGAGAGCGAGTGTGAAGCTATGAGTAAGAGAGAGAGAGAAAGAGAAGTGTGAGTCAGAGAGAGAGAAAGAGAAGCTGTGATTGAGAGAGAGAGAGAGAGAAAGGGAAGCTGTGAGTGAGAGAGAAAGAGACAGAGAAGCTGTGAGTGAGTGAGAGAGAAAAAGAGCAGCTGTGAGTGAGAGAGAGAGAAGCTGAGTGAGAGAGAGAGAGAAAGAGAATCTGTGAGTAGAGAGAGAGAGAAAGAGAAGCTGTGAGTGAGAGAGAGAGAGAAGAAGCTGTGAGTGAGATAGGGAGAGAGAAAGAGAATCTGTGAGTGAGAGAGAGAAAAAAAGAAGCTGTGAGTGTGAGAAAGAGATGCTGTGAGTGTGTGTGAGAGTGAAAGAGAAGCTGTGAGTGTTTGTGAGAGAGAAAGAGAAGCTGTGAGTGAAAGAGAGTGAGAGAGAAAGCAAAGCAGTGAGTGAGAGACAGAGAGAGAAAGTGAAGCTGTGAGTGAGAGAGAGAGAAAAAGAGAAGCTGTGAGTGTGAGAGAGAGAGAAAGGGAAGCTGTGAGTGAGAGAGAGTGAGAAGCTATGAGTGAGAGAGAGAGACAGAGAAGCTGTGAGTGAGAGAGAGAGAGAGAAAGAGAAGCTGTGTGAGAGAGAGAAGCTGTGTGTGTGAGAGAGAAAGAAAAGTTATGAGTGAGAGACAGGGAGAACGAGAAACTGTTAGTGAGAGAGAGAGAGAAAGAAAGAGAAGCTGTGAGTGAGAGAGAGAGAAAGAGAAGCTGTGAGTGAGAGAGAGAGAAGCTGAGTGAGAGAGAGAGAGAAAGAGAATCTGTGAGTAGAGAGAGAGAGAAAGAGAAGCTGTGAGTGAGAGAGAGAGAGAAGAAGCTGTGAGTGAGATAGGGAGAGAGAAAGAGAATCTGTGAGTGAGAGAGAGAAAAAAAGAAGCTGTGAGTGTGAGAAAGAGATGCTGTGAGTGTGTGTGAGAGTGAAAGAGAAGCTGTGAGTGTTTGTGAGAGAGAAAGAGAAGCAGTGAGTGAAAGAGAGTGAGAGAGAAAGCAAAGCAGTGAGTGAGAGACAGAGAGAGAAAGTGAAGCTGTGAGTGAGAGAGAGAGAAAAAGAGAAGCTGTTTGTGTGTGAGAGAGAAAGTGAAGCTGTGAGTGAGAGAGAGAGAGAGAAGCTGTGAGTGACTGAGAGAGACAGAGAAGCTGTGAGTGAGAGAGAGAGAGAGAAAGAGAAGCTGTGTGAGAGAGAGAAGCTGTGTGTGTGAGAGAGAAAGAAAAGTTATGAGTGAGAGACAGGGAGAACGAGAAACTTTCTAGTGAGAGAGAGAGAGAAAGAAAGAGAAGCTGTGAGTGAGAGAGAGAGAAAGAGAAGCTGTGAGTGAGAGAGAGAGAGAAAGAAAAACTGTGAGTGAGAGAGAGAGAGAAAGAGTTCTGAGTGAGAGAGAGAGAGAAGCTGTGAGTGACTGAGAGAGAGAAGGAGAAGCTGTTTGTGTGTGAGAGAGAAATTGAAGCTGTGAGTGAGAGAGAAAGAGAAGCTGTGAGTGAGAGAGAGAGTGAGAAGCTATGAGTGAGAGAGAGAAAGAGAAGTTGTGAGTGAGAGAGAGAAAGAGAAGCTGTGAGTGTGAGAGAAAGTGAGAGAAAGAGAAGCTGTGAGTGTGAGAGAGTGAGAGAAAGAGATGCTGTGAGTGTGTGTGTGAGAGAAAGAGAAGCTGTGAGTGAGAGAGAGAGTGAGAAGCTATGAGTGAGAGAGAGAGAAAGAGAAGTTGTGAGTGAGAGAGAGAGAAAAAGAGCTGTGAGTGAGAGAGAGAAAGAGAAGCTGTGAGTGAGAGAAAGAGAGAAGCTGTGAGTGAGAGAAAGAGAGAAGCTGTGAGTGAGTCAGAGAGAGAGAATCAGTGAGTGAGAGAGATAAGCTGTGAGTGAGAGAGAGAATGAGAAGCTGTGTGTGTGTGTCTGTGTGTGAGAGAGAGAAGCTGAGTGAGAGAGTGAGAGAAAGGGAAGCTGTGAGTGAGAGAGAGAGAAAGAGAAGCTTTGAGTGAGAGAGTGAGAGAGAGTAGCTGTGCGTGAGAGAGAGAGAAAGAGAAGCTGTATGAGAGAGAGAGAGAATGAAAGAAAGAGAAGCTGTGTGTGTGAGAGAGAAAGACAAGCTGTAAGTGTGTGTGAGAGAGAAAGAGAAGCTGTGAGTGTGTGTGAGAGAGAAAGAGAAGGTGTGAGTGAGAGAAAAAGAGAGAGAAAGAGAAGATGTGAGTGAGAGAGGGAGAAAGAGAAGGTGTGAGTGAGTGAGAGAGAGAAAAAGAGAAGCTGTGAGTGAGAGAGAGAGAGAGAAAGAGAAGCTGTGAGTGAGAGAGAGAGAGAAAGAGAACTTGTGAGTGAGAGAGAGAGAGAAGCTGTGAGTGAAAGAGAGAGAAAGAGAAGCTGTGAGTGAGAAAAGAGAGAGAAAGAGAAGCTGTGAGTGAGAAAAGAGAGAGAAAGAGAAGCTGTGAGTGAGAGAGAGAGAGAGAGAAAGAGAACCTGTGAGTGAGAGGGAGAGAGAGATATAGAAGATGTGAGTGAGAGAGAGAGAGAGAAGCTGTGAGTGAGAGAGAGAGAGGGAAAGAGAAGCTGTGAGTGAGAGAGAGAGGAAGAGAAGCTGTGAGTGAGAGAGAGATAAAGAGAAGCTTTGAGTGAGAGAGTGAGAGAAAGAATAGCTGTGTGAGAGAGAGAGAGAGAAAGAGAAGCTGTATGGGAGAGAGAGAGAAAGAGGACCTGTGAGTGAGAGAGAGAGTAATTGAAGATGTGAGTGAGAGAGAGAGAGAAAGAGATGCTCTGAGTGAGTGAGAGAGAAAGAAAGAGAAGCTGTGAGTGAGAGAGAGAGAAAGAGAAGACGCAAGAAAGAGAGAGAGAGAAAGAGAAGCTGTAAGTGTGTGAGAGAGAGAGAAAGAAAAGCTGTGAGTGTGAGAGAAAGAGAAGCTGTGAGTGTGAGAGAGATTGAGAGAGAGAGCTGTGATTGAGAGAGAGAGAAAGAGAAGCTGTGAGAGAGAGAGAAATAGAAGCAGTGAGTGAGTTAGAGAGAGAGAATGAGAAGCTGTGAGGGAGAGAGAGAGGAGAGAGAGAATCTGTGAGGGAGAGAGAGAGAGAAAAAAAGAAGCTGTGAGTGAGAGAGAGAGAGAAAGAGAAGCTGTGAGTGAGTGAGAGAGAGAGAGAGAAGCTGTGAGTGAGTGAGAGAGAGAAAGAGTTGTGAGTGAGAGAGAGAGAGAATCTGTGAGAAATAGAGAGAGAGAAAGTGAAGATGTGAGTGCGAGTGAGAGAGAATGAGAAGCTGTGAATGAGAGAGAGAAGCTGTGAGTGAGAAAGAGAGAAATATGAGCTATGAATGAGAGAGAGAGAAAGAGAAGCTGTGTGAGAGAGAGAAGCTTTGAGAGAGAGAGAAATATGAGCTGTGAGTGAGAGAGAGAAAGAGAAGCTGTGTGTGAGAGAGAAGCTGTGAGTGAGAAAGAGAGAAAAAATAGAAGCTGCGAGTGAGAGAGAGAGAGAGTAGCTGTGACTGAGAGAGAGAGAAAGAAAGAGAAGCTGTGAGTGAGAGAGAGAGAAAGAAAGTAATAGAAGCTGTGAGTGAGAGAGAGAGAGAAAGAGAAGGTGTGAGTGACAGAGAGAGAGAAAGAGATGCTGTGAGTGTGAGAGAGAGTGAGAGAGAAAGAGAAGCTGTGAGCGAGTGAGAGAGAGAAAGAGAGGTGTGAGTGAGAGAGAGAGAAATAGAAGCTGTGAGTGAGTGAGAGAGAGAGAAGCTGTGTGTGAGAGAGAAAGAGAAGCTGTGAGTGAGAGAGAGAGAAAGAGAAACTGTGAGTGAGAGAGAGAAGCTGTGAGTGAGAGAGAGAGAGTGAGAAAGAGAAGCTGTGAGTGACAGAGACAGAGAGAAGCTGTGAGTGAGAGAGAGAGAAAGAGAAAGAGAAGCTGTGAGTGAGAGTGAGAGAGAAAGAAAGAGAAGCTGTGAGTGAGAGAGAGAGTGAAAAAGAGAATGTGTGTGACAGAGAGACCGAAAGAGAAGCTGTGAGTGAGTGAGAAAGAGAGAGAGAGCTGTGAGTGACAGAGAGAGAGAAAGAAAAGCTGTGAGTGAGAGAGAGAGAAAGAGAAGCTGTGAGTCAGAGAGAGAGAGAAGCTGTGAGTCAGAGAGAAAGAAAGAGAATCTCTGAGTGAGAGAGAGAGTGAGAGAGAAAGAGAAGCTGTGAGTGAGTGTGAGAGAGAAAGAGAAGCTGTGAGTGAGAGAGAGAGAAAGAGAAGCTGTGAGTGAGAGAGTGAAGCTGTGAGTGAGTGAGAGAGAAGCTGTGAGTGAGAGAGAGAGAAAGAAAAGCTGTGACTGAGTGAGACAGAGAGAGAAGTTGTGAGTGAGAGAGACCGAGAGAAAGAAAAGCTGCGAGTGAGAGAGTAAGAAAGAGAAGGTGTGTGTGTGAGAGAGAAAGATAGAGAAGCTGTGAGTGAGAGAGAGAGAGAAAGAGAAGCTGTGAGTGAGAGAGAGAGAGAAAAAAAGCTGTGAGTGAGAGAGAGAGAAAGAAAGAGAAGTTGTGAGTGAGAGAGAGAGAGAGAGAGAAGCTGTGAGTGAGAGAGAGAGAAAGAGAAGCTGTGAGTGAGAGAGAGTGAAAGAGAAGCTGTGAGTGACAGAGAGAGAAGCTGTGAGTGAAGGACAGCGAGAGAAAGAGAAGCTGTGAGTGAGAGAGAGAGAATGAATGAAGATGTGAGTGAGAAAGAGAAAGAGAAGCTGTGAGTGACAGAGAGAGAGAGAAAGTGAAGCTGTGAGTGAGAGAGAGAGAGAAGCTGTGAGTGACTGAGAGAGAGAAGGAGAAGCTGTTTGTGTGTGAGAGAGAAAGTGAAGCTGTGTGTGTGTGAGAGAAAGAAAAGCTGTGAGTGACTGAGAGAGACAGAGAAGCTGTGAGTGAGAGAGAGAGAGAGAAAGAGAAGCTGTGTGAGAAAGAGAAGCTGTGTGTGTGAGAGAGAAAGAAAAGTTATGAGTGAGAGAGAGGGAGAACGAGAAACTGTTAGTGAGAGAGAGAGAGAAAGAAAGAGAAGCTGTGAGTGAGAGAGAGAGAAAGAGAAGCTGTGAGTGAGAGAGAGAGAAAAAGAAAAACTGTGAGTGAGAGAGAGAGAGAGAAAGAGTTCTGAGTGTGAGAGAGAGAGAAGCTGTGAGTGACTGAGAGAGAGAAGGAGAAGCTGTTTGTGTGTGAGAGAGAAAGTGAAGCTGTGAGTGAGAGAGAGAAAGAGAAGCTGTGAGTGAGAGAGAGAGTGAGAAGCTATGAGTGAGAGAGAGAGAAAGAGAAGTTGTGAGTGAGAGAGAGAGAAAGAGAACCTGTGAGTGTGAGAGAAAGTGAGAGAAAGAGAAGCTGTGAGTGTGAGAGAGTGAGAGAAAGAGATGCTGTGAGTGTGTGTGTGAGAGAAAGAGAAGCTGTGAGTGAGAGAGAGAGTGAGAAGCTATGAGTGAGAGAGAGAGAAAGAGAAGTTGTGAGAGAGAGAGAGAGAAAAAGAGCTGTGAGTGAGAGAGAGAAAGAGAAGCTGTGAGTGAGAGAAAGAGAGAAGCTGTGAGTGAGAGAAAGAGAGAAGCTGTGAGTGAGTCAGAGAGAGAGAATCAGTGAGTGAGAGAGAGATAAGCTGTGAGTGAGACAGAGAGAGAAAGAGAAGCTGTATGTTTGTGAGAGAGTGAAAGCGAAGCTGTGAGTGTGAGAGAAATTGAGAGAAAGAGAAGCTGTGAGTGTGAGACAGAGTGAGAGAAAGAGATGCTGTGAGTGTGTGTGTGAGAGAGAAAGAGAAGCTGTGAGTGAGAGAGAGAGAGAAAGAGAAGCTGTGAGTGAGTGAGTGTGAAGCTATGTGTGTGAGAGAGAAAGAGAAGTGTGAGTGAGAGAGAGAGAAAGAGAAGCTGTGAGTGAGAGAGAGAGAGAATGGGAAACTTTGAGTGAGAGAGAGACAGAGAAGCTGTGAGTGAGAGAGAGAGAAAAAGAGCAGCTGTGAGTGAGTGAGAGAGAGAAAGAGAATCTGTGAGTAGAGAGAGAGAGAGAGAGAGAGAAGCTGTGAGTGAGAGAGACAGAGAAGAAGCTGTGAGTGAGATAGGGAGAGAGGAAAAGAATCTATGAGTGAGAGAGAGAGAAAAAAGAAGCTGTGAGTGTGAGAGAGAGTGAGAGAAAGAGATGCTGTGAGTGTGTGTGTGAGAGAAAGAGAAGCTGTGAGTGTGAGAGAAATTGAGAGAAAGAGAAAGAGAAGCTGTGAGTGTGAGAGAGAGTGAGAGAAAGAGATGCTGTGAGTGTGTGTGAGAGAGAAAGAGAAGCTGTGAGTGAGGGAGAGAATGAGAAGCTATGAGTGAGAGAGTGAGAAAGAGAAGTTGTGAGTGAGGGAGAGAGAGAGAAAGGGAAGCTGTGAGTGAGAGAGAGAATGAGAAGCTATGAGTGAGAGAGTGAGAAAGAGAAGTTGTGAGTGAGAGAGAGAGAGAAAGAGAAGCTGTGAGTGAGAGAGAGAGAGAAGCAGTGAGAGAGAGAAAGAGAAGCTGTGAGTGAGAGAAAGAGAGAAGCTGTGAGTGAGTGAGAGAGAGAGAGGGAATCAGTGAGTGAGAGAGAGAGAAGCTTTAAGTGAGAGAGAGAGAGAGAATGTGAAGCTGTGAGTGAGAGAGAGAGAAGCTGTGAGTGAGACAGAGAGAGAAAGAGAAGCTGTATGTTTGTGAGAGAGTGAAAGAGAAGCTGTGAGTGTGAGAGAAAGTGAGAGAAAGAGAAGCTGTGAGTGTGAGTCAGAGTGAGAGAAAGAGAAGCTGTGAGTGTGTGTGTGTGAGAGAAAGAGAAGCTGTGAGTGAGAGAGAGAGAGAAAGAGAAGCTGTGAGTGAGTGAGTGAGAGAAAGAGAAGCTGTGAGTGAGAGAGCGAGTGTGAAGCTATGAGTGAGAGAGAGAGAGAAAGAGAAGTGTGAGTGAGAGAGAGAGAAAGAGAAGCTGTGAGTGAGAGAGAGAGAGAGAATGGGAAGCTTTGAGTGAGAGAGAGACAGAGAAGCAGTGAGTGAGAGAGAGAGAAAGAGCAGCTGTGAGTGTGTGAGAGAGAAGCTGTGAGTGAGTGAGAGAGAGAGAGAGAGAATCTGTGAGTAGAGAGAGAGAGAGAGAAAGAGAAGCTGTGAGTGAGAGAGAGAGAGAAGAAGCTGTGAGTGAGATAGGGAGAGAGAAAAAGAATCTATGAGTGAGAGAGAGAGAAAAAAGAAGCTGTGAGTGCGAGAGAGAGTGAGAGAAAGAGATGCTGTGAGTGTGTGTGTGAGAGAAAGAGAAGCTGTGAGGGTTTGTGTGAGAGAAAGAGAAGCTGTGAGTGAAAGAGTGAGAGACAGAGAAGCTGTGAGTGAGAGAGAGAGAAAAAGAGCAGCTGTGAATGAGAGAGAGAGAAGCTGAGTGAGAGAGAGAAAGAGAATCTGTGAGTAGAGAGAGAGAAAGAGAAGCTGTGAGTGAGAGTGAGAGAGAAGAAGCTGTGAGTGAGATAGGGAGAGAGAAAGAGAATCTGTGAGAGAGAGAGAGAAAAAAAGAAGCTGTGAGTGTGAGAGAGAGTGAGAAAGAGATGCTGTGAGTGTGTGTGAGAGTGAAAGAGAACCTGTGAGTGTTTGTGAGAGAGAAAGAGAAGCTGTGAGTGAGAGAGAGTGAGAGAAAGGGAAGCTGTGAGTGAGAGAGAGAGTGAGAAGCTATGAGTGAGAGAGAGAGAGAGAGAGAAGCTGTGAGTGAGAGAGAGAGAGAGAAAGAGAAGCTGTGAGTGAGAGAGAGAGTGAGAAGCTGTGAGTGAGAGAGAGAGAGAGAAAGTGAAGCTGTGAGTGAGAGAGAGAGAGAAAAAGAGAAGCTTTGAGTGAGAGAGAGAGAGAGAAAGAGAAGCTGTAAGTGTGACAGAAAGTGAGAGAAAGAGAAGCTGTGAGTGTGAGACAGAGTGAGAGAAAGAGATGCTGTGAGTGTGTGTGAGAGAGAAAGAGATGCTGTGAGTGTGTGTGTGTGTGAGAGAGAGAAGCTGTGAGAGTGAGAGAAAGTGAGAGAAAGACAAGCTGGGAGTGTGTGTGTGAGAGAAAGAGAAGCTATGAATGAGAGAGAGAGAGAGAGAAAGGGAAGCTGTGAGTGAGAGAGAGTGAGAAGCTATGAGTGAGAGAGAGAGAGAAAGAGAAGCTGTGAGTGTGAGAGAAAGTGAGAGAAAGAGAAGCTGTGAGTGTGAGAGAGAGTGAGAGAAAGATGCTGTGTGTGTGTGTGTGAGAGAAAGTGAAGCTATGAATGAGAGAGAGAGAGAAAGGGAAGCTGTGAGTGAGTGAGAGAGACAGAGAAGCTGTGAGTGAGAGAGAGAGAAAGAGCAGCTGTGAGTGAGAGAGAGAGAGAAGCTGTGAGTGAGAGAGAGAGAGAAAAAGAGAAGCTGTGAGTGAGAGAGAGAGAGAGAAAGAGATGCTGTGAGTGTGAGAGAAAGTGAGAGAAAGAAAAGCTGTGAGAGAGAGTGAGAGAAAGATGCTGTGAGTGTGTGTGAGAGAGAAAGAGAAGCTGTGAGTGAGAGAGAGAGAGAGAAAGAGAAGCTGTGAGTGAGAGAGAGAGAGAAAGGGAAGCTGTGAGTGAGAGAGAGTGAGAAGCTATGAGTGAGAGAGTGAGAAAGAGAAGTTGTGAGTGAGAGAGAGAGAAAGAAAAGCTGTGAGTGAGAGAGAGAGAGAAGCAGTGAGAGAGAGAAAGAGAAGCTGTGAGTGAGAGAAAGAGAGAAACTGTGAGTGAGTGAGAGAGAAAAAGAGAAGCTGTGAGTGAGAGAGAGAGAGAGAAAGAGAAGCTGTGAGTGAGAGAG
This sequence comes from Bradypodion ventrale, assembly GCA_035047345.1. Taxonomy (NCBI): domain Eukaryota; kingdom Metazoa; phylum Chordata; class Lepidosauria; order Squamata; family Chamaeleonidae; genus Bradypodion; species Bradypodion ventrale. Next base: position 112,422,534 of record JAWDJE010000005.1, on the reverse strand, counting down.
AGAGAAAGAGAACCTGTGAGTGAGAGAGAGAGAGAAGCTGTGAGTGAAAGAGAGAGAAAGAGAAGCTGTGAGTGAGAAAAGAGAGAGAAAGAGAAGCTGTGAGTGAGAAAAGAGAGAGAAAGAGAAGCTGTGAGTGAGAGAGAGAGAGAGAGAAAGAGAACCTGTGAGTGAGAGGGAGAGAGAGAAATAGAAGATGTGAGTGAGAGAGAGAGAGAGAGAGAAGCTGTGAGTGAGAGAGAGAGAGAAGCAGTGAGAGAGAGAAAGAGAAGCTGTGAGTGAGAGAAAGAGAGAAGCTGTGAGTGAGTGAGAGAGAGAGAGGGAATCAGTGAGTGAGAGAGAGAGAAGCTTTAAGTGAGTGAGAGAGAGAGAATGTGAAGCTGTGAGTGAGAGAGAGAGAAGCTGTGAGTGAGACAGAGAGAGAAAGAGAAGCTGTATGTTTGTGAGAGAGTGAAAGAGAAGCTGTGAGTGTGAGAGAAAGTGAGAGAAAGAGAAGCTGTGAGTGTGAGTCAGAGTGAGAGAAAGAGAAGCTGTGAGTGTGTGTGTGTGAGAGAAAGAGAAGCTGTGAGTGAGAGAGAGAGAGAAAGAGAAGCTGTGAGTGAGTGAGTGAGAGAAAGAGAAGCTGTGAGTGAGAGAGCGAGTGTGAAGCTATGAGTGAGAGAGAGAGAGAAAGAGAAGTGTGAGTGAGAGAGAGAGAAAGAGAAGCTGTGAGTGAGAGAGAGAGAGAGAATGGGAAGCTTTGAGTGAGAGAGAGACAGAGAAGCAGTGAGTGAGAGAGAGAGAAAGAGCAGCTGTGAGTGTGTGAGAGAGAAGCTGTGAGTGAGTGAGAGAGAGAGAGAGAGAATCTGTGAGTAGAGAGAGAGAGAGAGAAAGAGAAGCTGTGAGTGAGAGAGAGAGAGAAGAAGCTGTGAGTGAGATAGGGAGAGAGAAAAAGAATCTATGAGTGAGAGAGAGAGAAAAAAGAAGCTGTGAGTGCGAGAGAGAGTGAGAGAAAGAGATGCTGTGAGTGTGTGTGTGAGAGAAAGAGAAGCTGTGAGGGTTTGTGTGAGAGAAAGAGAAGCTGTGAGTGAAAGAGTGAGAGACAGAGAAGCTGTGAGTGAGAGAGAGAGAAAAAGAGCAGCTGTGAATGAGAGAGAGAGAAGCTGAGTGAGAGAGAGAAAGAGAATCTGTGAGTAGAGAGAGAGAAAGAGAAGCTGTGAGTGAGAGTGAGAGAGAAGAAACTGTGAGTGAGATAGGGAGAGAGAAAGAGAATCTGTGAGAGAGAGAGAGAGAAAAAGAAGCTGTGAGTGTGAGAGAGAGTGAGAAAGAGATGCTGTGAGTGTGTGTGAGAGTGAAAGAGAACCTGTGAGTGTTTGTGAGAGAGAAAGAGAAGCTGTGAGTGAGAGAGAGTGAGAGAAAGGGAAGCTGTGAGTGAGAGAGAGAGTGAGAAGCTATGAGTGAGAGAGAGAGAGAGAGAGAGAAGCTGTGAGTGAGAGAGAGAGAGAGAAAGAGAAGCTGTGAGTGAGAGAGAGAGTGAGAAGCTGTGAGTGAGAGAGAGAGAGAGAAAGTGAAGCTGTGAGTGAGAGAGAGAGAGAAAAAGAGAAGCTTTGAGTGAGAGAGAGAGAGAGAAAGAGAAGCTGTAAGTGTGACAGAAAGTGAGAGAAAGAGAAGCTGTGAGTGTGAGACAGAGTGAGAGAAAGAGATGCTGTGAGTGTGTGTGAGAGAGAAAGAGATGCTGTGAGTGTGTGTGTGTGTGAGAGAGAGAAGCTGTGAGAGTGAGAGAAAGTGAGAGAAAGACAAGCTGGGAGTGTGTGTGTGAGAGAAAGAGAAGCTATGAATGAGAGAGAGAGAGAGAGAAAGGGAAGCTGTGAGTGAGAGAGAGTGAGAAGCTATGAGTGAGAGAGAGAGAGAAAGAGAAGCTGTGAGTGTGAGAGAAAGTGAGAGAAAGAGAAGCTGTGAGTGTGAGAGAGAGTGAGAGAAAGATGCTGTGTGTGTGTGTGTGAGAGAAAGTGAAGCTATGAATGAGAGAGAGAGAGAAAGGGAAGCTGTGAGTGAGTGAGAGAGACAGAGAAGCTGTGAGTGAGAGAGAGAGAAAGAGCAGCTGTGAGTGAGAGAGAGAGAGAAGCTGTGAGTGAGAGAGAGAGAGAAAAAGAGAAGCTGTGAGTGAGAGAGAGAGAGAGAAAGAGATGCTGTGAGTGTGAGAGAAAGTGAGAGAAAGAAAAGCTGTGAGAGAGAGTGAGAGAAAGATGCTGTGAGTGTGTGTGAGAGAGAAAGAGAAGCTGTGAGTGAGAGAGAGAGAGAGAAAGAGAAGCTGTGAGTGAGAGAGAGAGAGAAAGGGAAGCTGTGAGTGAGAGAGAGTGAGAAGCTATGAGTGAGAGAGTGAGAAAGAGAAGTTGTGAGTGAGAGAGAGAGAAAGAAAAGCTGTGAGTGAGAGAGAGAGAGAAGCAGTGAGAGAGAGAAAGAGAAGCTGTGAGTGAGAGAAAGAGAGAAACTGTGAGTGAGTGAGAGAGAAAAAGAGAAGCTGTGAGTGAGAGAGAGAGAGAGAAAGAGAAGCTGTGAGTGAGAGAGAGAGAAAGAGAACCTGTGAGTGAGAGAGAGAGAGAAGCTGTGAGTGAAAGAGAGAGAAAGAGAAGCTGTGAGTGAGAAAAGAGAGAGAAAGAGAAGCTGTGAGTGAGAAAAGAGAGAGAAAGAGAAGCTGTGAGTGAGAGAGAGAGAGAGAGAAAGAGAACCTGTGAGTGAGAGGGAGAGAGAGAAATAGAAGATGTGAGAGAAAGAGTAGCTGTGTGAGAGAGAGAGAGAGAAAGAGAAGCTGTATGGGAGAGAGAGAGAAAGAGAACCTGTGAGTGAGAGAGAGAGTAATTGAAGCTGTGAGTGAGAGAGAGAGAGAAAGAGATGCTCCGAGTGAGTGAGAGAGAAAGAAAGAGAAGCTGTGAGTGAGAGAGAGAGAAAGAGAAGCTGCAAGAAAGAGAGAGAGAGAAAGAGAAGCTGTAAGTGTGTGAGAGAGAGAGAAAGAAAAGCTGTGAGTGTGAGAGAAAGAGAAGCTGTGAGTGTGAGAGAGATTGAGAGAGAGAAGCTGTGATTGAGAGAGAGAGAAAGAGAAGCTGTGAGTTAGAGAGAGAGAAATAGAAGCAGTGAGTGAGTTAGAGAGAGAGAATGAGAAGCTGTGTGGGAGAGAGAGAGGAGAGAGAGAATCTGTGAGGGAGAGAGAGAGAGAAAAAAAGAAGCTGTGAGTGAGAGAGAGAGAGAGAAAGAGAAGCTGTGAGTGAGTGAGAGAGAGAGAGAAGCTGTGAGTGAGAGAGAGAGAGAGAAAGAGTTGTGAGTGAGAGAGAGAGAGAATCTGTGAGAAATAGAGAGAAAGTGAAGATGTGAGTGCGAGTGAGAGAGAATGAGAAGCTGTGAGTGTTAGAGAGAAGCTGTGAGTGAGAAAGAGAGAAATATGAGCTATGAATGAGAGAGAGAGAAAGAGAAGCTGTGAGAGAGAGAGAAGCTGTGAGAGAGAGAGAAATATGAGCTGTGAGTGAGAGAGAAAGAGAAGCTGTGTGAGAGAGAGAAGCTGTGTGTGAGAAAGAGAGAAAAAATAGAAGCTGCGAGTGAGAGAGAGAGAGAGTAGCTGTGACTGAGAGAGAGAGAGAAAGAGAAGCTGTGAGTGAGAGGGAGAGAAAGAAAGTAATAGAAGCTGTGAGTGAGAGAGAGAGAGAAAGAGAAGGTGTGAGTGACAGAGAGAGAAAGAGATGCTGTGAGTGAGAGAGAGAGTGAGAGAGAAAGAGAAGCTGTGAGCGAGTGAGAGAGAGAAAGAGAGGTGTGAGTGAGAGAGAGAAAGAAAAGCTGTGAGTGAGTGAGAGAGAGAGAAGCTGTGTGTGAGAGAGAAAGAGAAGCTGTGAGTGAGAGAGAGAAAAAGAGAAACTGTGAGTGAGAGAGAGAAGCTGTGAGTGAGAGAGAGAGAGTGAGAAAGAGAAGCTGTGAGTGACAGAGACAGAGAGAAGCTGTTAGTGAGAGAGAGAGAAAGAGAAGCTGTGAGTGAGAGTGAGAGAGAAAGAAAGAGAAGCTGTGAGTGAGAGAGAGAGTGAAAAAGAGAATGTGTGTGACAGAGAGACCGAAAGAGAAGCTGTGAGTGAGTGAGAAAGAGAGAGAGAGCTGTGAGTGACAGAGAGAGAGAAAGAAAAGCTGTGAGTGAGAGAGAGAGAAAGAGAAGCTGTGAGTCAGAGAGAGAGAGAAGCTGTGAGTCAGAGAGAAAGAAAGAGAATCTCTGAGTGAGAGAGAGAGTGAGAGAGAAAGAGAAGCTGTGAGTGAGTGTGAGAGAGAAAGAGAAGCTGTGAGTGAGTGAGAGAGAAAGAGAAGCTGTGAGTGAGTGAGAGAGAGAGAAGCTGTGTGAGAGAGAAAGAGATGCTGTGAGTGAGAGAGAGAAAGAAAGAGAAGCTGTGAGTGAGAGAGTGAAGCTGTGAGTGAGTGAGAGAGAAGCTGTGAGTGAGAGAGAGAGAAAGAAAAGCTGTGACTGAGTGAGACAGAGAGAGAAGTTGTGAGTGAGAGAGACCGAGAGAAAGAAAAGCTGCGAGTGAGAGAGTAAGAAAGAGAAGGTGTGTGTGTGAGAGAGAAAGATAGAGAAGCTGTGAGTGAGAGAGAGAGAGAAAGAGAAGCTGTGAGTGAGAGAGAGAGAGAAAAAAGCTGTGAGTGAGAGAGAGAGAAAGAAAGAGAAGTTGTGAGTGAGAGAGAGAGAAAGAGAAGCTGTGAGTGAGAGAGAGAAAGAGAAGCTGTGAGTGAGAGAGAGTGAAAGAGAAGCTGTGAGTGACAGAGAGAGAAGCTGTGAGTGAGAGACAGAGAGAGAAAGAGAAGCTGTGAGTGAGAGAGAGAGCAAGAGAAGCTGTGAGTGAGTGAGAGAGAGAGAAGCTGTGTGTGTGAGAGAGAAAGAGAAGCTGTGAGTGAGGGAGAGAAAGAGAAGCTGTGTGTGTGAGAGAGAGAAAGAGAAGCTGTGAGTGAGAGAGGGAAGCTGTGAGTGAGAGAGAGAAGCTGTGAGTGAGAGAGAGAGAAGCTGTGAGTGAGAGAGAGAGAGAAAGAAAAGATGTGACTGAGCGAGACAGAGAGAGTTGCGAGTGAGAGAGACCGAGAGAAAGAGAAGCTGCAAGTGAGAGAGAGAAAGAGAAGCTGTGTGTGTGTGTCTGTGTGTGTGAGAGAGAAAGCTGAGTGAGAGAGTGAGAGAAAGGGAAGGTGTGAGTGAGAGAGAGAGAAAGAGAAGCTTTGAGTGCAAGTGAGAGAGAAAGAAAGAGAAGGTGGGTGTGAGACAGAGAGAAATAGAGAAGCTGTGAGTGAGATAGAGAAAGAGAGAGAGAAGATGTCAATGAGAGAGAGAGAGAAAGAGAAGCTGTGAGTGAGAGAGAGAATGAGAAGCTGTGTGTGTGTGTCTGTGTGTGAGAGAGAGAAGCTGAGTGAGAGAGTGAGAGAAAGGGAAGCTGTGAGTGAGAGAGAGAGAAAGAGAAGCTTTGAGGGAGAGAGTGAGAGAGAGTAGCTGTGCGTGAGAGAGAGAGAAAGAGAAGCTGTATGAGAGAGAGAGAGAATGAAAGAAAGAGAAGCTGTGTGTGTGAGAGAAAGACAAGCTGTAAGTGTGTGTGAGAGAGAAAGAGAAGCTGTGAGTGTGTGTGAGAGAGAAAGAGAAGGTGTGAGTGAGAGAAAAAGAGAGAGAAAGAGAAGATGTGAGTGAGAGAGGGAGAAAGAGAAGGTGTGAGTGAGTGAGAGAGAGAAAAAGAGAAGCTGTGAGTGTGAGAGAGAGAGAGAAAGAGAAGCTGTGAGTGAGAGAGAGAGAAAGAGAACTTGTGAGTGAGAGAGAGAGAGAAGCTGTGAGTGAAAGAGAGAGAAAGAGAAGCTGTGAGTGAGAAAAGAGAGAGAAAGAGAAGCTGTGAGTGAGAAAAGAGAGAGAAAGAGAAGCTGTGAGTGAGAGAGAGAGAGAGAGAAAGAGAACCTGTGAGTGAGAGGGAGAGAGAGATATAGAAGATGTGAGTGAGAGAGAGAGAGAGAAGCTGTGAGTGAGAGAGAGAGAGGGAAAGAGAAGCTGTGAGTGAGAGAGAGAGGAAGAGAAGCTGTGAGTGAGAGAGAGATAAAGAGAAGCTTTGAGTGAGAGAGTGAGAGAAAGAGTAGCTGTGTGAGAGAGAGAGAGAGAAAGAGAAGCTGTGAGTGAGAGAGAGAGAGAAAGAGCTGTGAGTGAGTGAGAGAGAGAGAGAGAAGCTGTGAGTGAGAGAGAGAGAGAAAGAGTTGTGAGTGAGAGAGAGAGAGAATCTGTGAGAAATAGAGAGAGAGAAAGTGAAGATGTGAGTGCGAGTGAGAGAGAATGAGAAGCTGTGAGTGAGAGAGAGAAGCTGTGAGTGAGAAAGAGAGAAATATGAGCTATGAATGAGAGAGAGAGAAAGAGAAGCTGTGAGAGAGAGAGAAGCTTTGAGAGAGAGAGAAATATGAGCTGTGAGTCAGAGAGAGAAAGAGAAGCTGTGTGTGAGAGAGAAGCTGTGAGTGAGAAAGAGAGAAAAAATAGAAGCTGCGAGTGAGAGAGAGAGAGAGTAGCTGTGACTGAGAGAGAGAGAAAGAAAGAGAAGCTGTGAGTGAGAGAGAGAGAAAGAAAGTAATAGAAGCTGTGAGTGAGAGAGAGAGAGAAAGAGAAGGTGTGAGTGACAGAGAGAGAGAAAGAGATGCTGTGAGTGTGAGAGAGAGTGAGAGAGAAAGAGAAGCTGTGAGCGAGTGAGAGAGAGAAAGAGAGGTGTGAGTGAGAGAGAGAGAAAGAGAAACTGTGAGTGAGAGAGAGAGAAGCTGTGAGTGAGAGAGAGAGAGTGAGAAAGAGAAGCTGTGAGTGACAGAGACAGAGAGAAGCTGTGAGTGAGAGAGAGAGAAAGAGAAAGAGAAGCTGTGAGTGAGAGTGAGAGAGAAAGAAAGAGAAGCTGTGAGTGAGAGAGAGAGTGAAAAAGAGAATGTGTGTGACTGAGAGACCGAAAGAGAAGCTGTGAGTGAGTGAGAAAGAGAGAGAGAGCTGTGAGTGACAGAGAGAGAGAAAGAAAAGCTGTGAGTGAGAGAGAGAGAAAGAGAAGCTGTGAGTCAGAGAGAGAGAGAAGCTGTGAGTCAGAGAGAAAGAAAGAGAATCTCTGAGTGAGAGAGAGAGTGAGAGAGAAAGAGAAGCTGTGAGTGAGTGTGAGAGAGAAAGAGAAGCTGTGAGTGAGAGAGAGAGAAAGAGAAGCTGTGAGTGAGAGAGTGAAGCTGTGAGTGAGTGAGAGAGAAGCTGTGAGTGAGAGAGAGAGAAAGAAAAGCTGTGACTGAGTGAGACAGAGAGAGAAGTTGTGAGTGAGAGAGACCGAGAGAAAGAAAAGCTGCGAGTGAGAGAGTAAGAAAGAGAAGGTGTGTGTGTGAGAGAGAAAGATAGAGAAGCTGTGAGTGAGAGAGAGAGAGAAAGAGAAGCTGTGAGTGAGAGAGAGAGAGAAAAAAAGCTGTGAGTGAGAGAGAGAGAAAGAAAGAGAAGTTGTGAGTGAGAGAGAGAGAGAGAAAGAAGCTGTGAGTGAGAGAGAGAGAAAGAGAAGCTGTGAGTGAGAGAGAGTGAAAGAGAAGCTGTGAGTGACAGAGAGAGAAGCTGTGAGTGAAGGACAGAGAGAGAAAGAGAAGCTGTGAGTGAGAGAGAGAGAATGAATGAAGATGTGAGTGAGAAAGAGAAAGAGAAGCTGTGAGTGACAGAGAGAGAGAGAAAGTGAAGCTGTGAGTGAGAGAGAGAGAGAAGCTGTGAGTGACTGAGAGAGAGAAGGAGAAGCTGTTTGTGTGTGAGAGAGAAAGTGAAGCTGTGTGTGTGTGAGAGAGAGAAAAGCTGTGAGTGACTGAGAGAGACAGAGAAGCTGTGAGTGAGAGAGAGAGAGAAAGAGAAGCTGTGTGAGAAAGAGAAGCTGTGTGTGTGAGAGAGAAAGAAAAGTTATGAGTGAGAGAGAGGGAGAACGAGAAACTGTTAGTGAGAGAGAGAGAGAAAGAAAGAGAAGCTGTGAGTGAGAGAGAGAGAAAGAGAAGCTGTGAGTGAGAGAGAGAGAAAAAGAAAAACTGTGAGTGAGAGAGAGAGAGAGAAAGAGTTCTGAGTGAGAGAGAGAGAGAAGCTGTGAGTGACTGAGAGAGAGAAGGAGAAGCTGTTTGTGTGTGAGAGAGAAAGTGAAGCTGTGAGTGAGAGAGAGAAAGAGAAGCTGTGAGTGAGAGAGAGAGTGAGAAGCTATGAGTGAGAGAGAGAGAAAGAGAAGTTGTGAGTGAGAGAGAGAGAAAGAGAACCTGTGAGTGTGAGAGAAAGTGAGAGAAAGAGAAGCTGTGAGTGTGAGAGAGTGAGAGAAAGAGATGCTGTGAGTGTGTGTGTGTGAGAGAAAGAGAAGCTGTGAGTGAGAGAGAGAGAGAAAGAGAAGCTGTGAGTGAGTGAGTGAGAGAAAGAGAAGCTGTGAGTGAGAGAGCGAGTGTGAAGCTATGAGTGAGAGAGAGAGAGAAAGAGAAGTGTGAGTGAGAGAGAGAGAAAGAGAAGCTGTGAGTGAGAGAGAGAGAGAGAATGGGAAGCTTTGAGTGAGAGAGAGACAGAGAAGCAGTGAGTGAGAGAGAGAGAAAGAGCAGCTGTGAGTGTGTGAGAGAGAAGCTGTGAGTGAGTGAGAGAGAGAGAGAGAGAATCTGTGAGTAGAGAGAGAGAGAGAGAAAGAGAAGCTGTGAGTGAGAGAGAGAGAGAAGAAGCTGTGAGTGAGATAGGGAGAGAGAAAAAGAATCTATGAGTGAGAGAGAGAGAAAAAAGAAGCTGTGAGTGCGAGAGAGAGTGAGAGAAAGAGATGCTGTGAGTGTGTGTGTGAGAGAAAGAGAAGCTGTGAGGGTTTGTGTGAGAGAAAGAGAAGCTGTGAGTGAAAGAGTGAGAGACAGAGAAGCTGTGAGTGAGAGAGAGAGAAAAAGAGCAGCTGTGAATGAGAGAGAGAGAAGCTGAGTGAGAGAGAGAAAGAGAATCTGTGAGTAGAGAGAGAGAAAGAGAAGCTGTGAGTGAGAGTGAGAGAGAAGAAACTGTGAGTGAGATAGGGAGAGAGAAAGAGAATCTGTGAGAGAGAGAGAGAGAAAAAGAAGCTGTGAGTGTGAGAGAGAGTGAGAAAGAGATGCTGTGAGTGTGTGTGAGAGTGAAAGAGAACCTGTGAGTGTTTGTGAGAGAGAAAGAGAAGCTGTGAGTGAGAGAGAGTGAGAGAAAGGGAAGCTGTGAGTGAGAGAGAGAGTGAGAAGCTATGAGTGAGAGAGAGAGAGAGAGAGAGAAGCTGTGAGTGAGAGAGAGAGAGAGAAAGAGAAGCTGTGAGTGAGAGAGAGAGTGAGAAGCTGTGAGTGAGAGAGAGAGAGAGAAAGTGAAGCTGTGAGTGAGAGAGAGAGAGAAAAAGAGAAGCTTTGAGTGAGAGAGAGAGAGAGAAAGAGAAGCTGTAAGTGTGACAGAAAGTGAGAGAAAGAGAAGCTGTGAGTGTGAGACAGAGTGAGAGAAAGAGATGCTGTGAGTGTGTGTGAGAGAGAAAGAGATGCTGTGAGTGTGTGTGTGTGTGAGAGAGAGAAGCTGTGAGAGTGAGAGAAAGTGAGAGAAAGACAAGCTGGGAGTGTGTGTGTGAGAGAAAGAGAAGCTATGAATGAGAGAGAGAGAGAGAGAAAGGGAAGCTGTGAGTGAGAGAGAGTGAGAAGCTATGAGTGAGAGAGAGAGAGAAAGAGAAGCTGTGAGTGTGAGAGAAAGTGAGAGAAAGAGAAGCTGTGAGTGTGAGAGAGAGTGAGAGAAAGATGCTGTGTGTGTGTGTGTGAGAGAAAGTGAAGCTATGAATGAGAGAGAGAGAGAAAGGGAAGCTGTGAGTGAGTGAGAGAGACAGAGAAGCTGTGAGTGAGAGAGAGAGAAAGAGCAGCTGTGAGTGAGAGAGAGAGAGAAGCTGTGAGTGAGAGAGAGAGAGAAAAAGAGAAGCTGTGAGTGAGAGAGAGAGAGAGAAAGAGATGCTGTGAGTGTGAGAGAAAGTGAGAGAAAGAAAAGCTGTGAGAGAGAGTGAGAGAAAGATGCTGTGAGTGTGTGTGAGAGAGAAAGAGAAGCTGTGAGTGAGAGAGAGAGAGAGAAAGAGAAGCTGTGAGTGAGAGAGAGAGAGAAAGGGAAGCTGTGAGTGAGAGAGAGTGAGAAGCTATGAGTGAGAGAGTGAGAAAGAGAAGTTGTGAGTGAGAGAGAGAGAAAGAAAAGCTGTGAGTGAGAGAGAGAGAGAAGCAGTGAGAGAGAGAAAGAGAAGCTGTGAGTGAGAGAAAGAGAGAAACTGTGAGTGAGTGAGAGAGAAAAAGAGAAGCTGTGAGTGAGAGAGAGAGAGAGAAAGAGAAGCTGTGAGTGAGAGAGAGAGAAAGAGAACCTGTGAGTGAGAGAGAGAGAGAAGCTGTGAGTGAAAGAGAGAGAAAGAGAAGCTGTGAGTGAGAAAAGAGAGAGAAAGAGAAGCTGTGAGTGAGAAAAGAGAGAGAAAGAGAAGCTGTGAGTGAGAGAGAGAGAGAGAGAAAGAGAACCTGTGAGTGAGAGGGAGAGAGAGAAATAGAAGATGTGAGAGAAAGAGTAGCTGTGTGAGAGAGAGAGAGAGAAAGAGAAGCTGTATGGGAGAGAGAGAGAAAGAGAACCTGTGAGTGAGAGAGAGAGTAATTGAAGCTGTGAGTGAGAGAGAGAGAGAAAGAGATGCTCCGAGTGAGTGAGAGAGAAAGAAAGAGAAGCTGTGAGTGAGAGAGAGAGAAAGAGAAGCTGCAAGAAAGAGAGAGAGAGAAAGAGAAGCTGTAAGTGTGTGAGAGAGAGAGAAAGAAAAGCTGTGAGTGTGAGAGAAAGAGAAGCTGTGAGTGTGAGAGAGATTGAGAGAGAGAAGCTGTGATTGAGAGAGAGAGAAAGAGAAGCTGTGAGTTAGAGAGAGAGAAATAGAAGCAGTGAGTGAGTTAGAGAGAGAGAATGAGAAGCTGTGTGGGAGAGAGAGAGGAGAGAGAGAATCTGTGAGGGAGAGAGAGAGAGAAAAAAAGAAGCTGTGAGTGAGAGAGAGAGAGAGAAAGAGAAGCTGTGAGTGAGTGAGAGAGAGAGAGAAGCTGTGAGTGAGAGAGAGAGAGAGAAAGAGTTGTGAGTGAGAGAGAGAGAGAATCTGTGAGAAATAGAGAGAAAGTGAAGATGTGAGTGCGAGTGAGAGAGAATGAGAAGCTGTGAGTGTTAGAGAGAAGCTGTGAGTGAGAAAGAGAGAAATATGAGCTATGAATGAGAGAGAGAGAAAGAGAAGCTGTGAGAGAGAGAGAAGCTGTGAGAGAGAGAGAAATATGAGCTGTGAGTGAGAGAGAAAGAGAAGCTGTGTGAGAGAGAGAAGCTGTGTGTGAGAAAGAGAGAAAAAATAGAAGCTGCGAGTGAGAGAGAGAGAGAGTAGCTGTGACTGAGAGAGAGAGAGAAAGAGAAGCTGTGAGTGAGAGGGAGAGAAAGAAAGTAATAGAAGCTGTGAGTGAGAGAGAGAGAGAAAGAGAAGGTGTGAGTGACAGAGAGAGAAAGAGATGCTGTGAGTGAGAGAGAGAGTGAGAGAGAAAGAGAAGCTGTGAGCGAGTGAGAGAGAGAAAGAGAGGTGTGAGTGAGAGAGAGAAAGAAAAGCTGTGAGTGAGTGAGAGAGAGAGAAGCTGTGTGTGAGAGAGAAAGAGAAGCTGTGAGTGAGAGAGAGAAAAAGAGAAACTGTGAGTGAGAGAGAGAAGCTGTGAGTGAGAGAGAGAGAGTGAGAAAGAGAAGCTGTGAGTGACAGAGACAGAGAGAAGCTGTTAGTGAGAGAGAGAGAAAGAGAAGCTGTGAGTGAGAGTGAGAGAGAAAGAAAGAGAAGCTGTGAGTGAGAGAGAGAGTGAAAAAGAGAATGTGTGTGACAGAGAGACCGAAAGAGAAGCTGTGAGTGAGTGAGAAAGAGAGAGAGAGCTGTGAGTGACAGAGAGAGAGAAAGAAAAGCTGTGAGTGAGAGAGAGAGAAAGAGAAGCTGTGAGTCAGAGAGAGAGAGAAGCTGTGAGTCAGAGAGAAAGAAAGAGAATCTCTGAGTGAGAGAGAGAGTGAGAGAGAAAGAGAAGCTGTGAGTGAGTGTGAGAGAGAAAGAGAAGCTGTGAGTGAGTGAGAGAGAAAGAGAAGCTGTGAGTGAGTGAGAGAGAGAGAAGCTGTGTGAGAGAGAAAGAGATGCTGTGAGTGAGAGAGAGAAAGAAAGAGAAGCTGTGAGTGAGAGAGTGAAGCTGTGAGTGAGTGAGAGAGAAGCTGTGAGTGAGAGAGAGAGAAAGAAAAGCTGTGACTGAGTGAGACAGAGAGAGAAGTTGTGAGTGAGAGAGACCGAGAGAAAGAAAAGCTGCGAGTGAGAGAGTAAGAAAGAGAAGGTGTGTGTGTGAGAGAGAAAGATAGAGAAGCTGTGAGTGAGAGAGAGAGAGAAAGAGAAGCTGTGAGTGAGAGAGAGAGAGAAAAAAGCTGTGAGTGAGAGAGAGAGAAAGAAAGAGAAGTTGTGAGTGAGAGAGAGAGAAAGAGAAGCTGTGAGTGAGAGAGAGAAAGAGAAGCTGTGAGTGAGAGAGAGTGAAAGAGAAGCTGTGAGTGACAGAGAGAGAAGCTGTGAGTGAGAGACAGAGAGAGAAAGAGAAGCTGTGAGTGAGAGAGAGAGCAAGAGAAGCTGTGAGTGAGTGAGAGAGAGAGAAGCTGTGTGTGTGAGAGAGAAAGAGAAGCTGTGAGTGAGGGAGAGAAAGAGAAGCTGTGTGTGTGAGAGAGAGAAAGAGAAGCTGTGAGTGAGAGAGGGAAGCTGTGAGTGAGAGAGAGAAGCTGTGAGTGAGAGAGAGAGAAGCTGTGAGTGAGAGAGAGAGAGAAAGAAAAGATGTGACTGAGCGAGACAGAGAGAGTTGCGAGTGAGAGAGACCGAGAGAAAGAGAAGCTGCAAGTGAGAGAGAGAAAGAGAAGCTGTGTGTGTGTGTCTGTGTGTGTGAGAGAGAAAGCTGAGTGAGAGAGTGAGAGAAAGGGAAGGTGTGAGTGAGAGAGAGAGAAAGAGAAGCTTTGAGTGCAAGTGAGAGAGAAAGAAAGAGAAGGTGGGTGTGAGACAGAGAGAAATAGAGAAGCTGTGAGTGAGATAGAGAAAGAGAGAGAGAAGATGTCAATGAGAGAGAGAGAGAAAGAGAAGCTGTGAGTGAGAGAGAGAATGAGAAGCTGTGTGTGTGTGTCTGTGTGTGAGAGAGAGAAGCTGAGTGAGAGAGTGAGAGAAAGGGAAGCTGTGAGTGAGAGAGAGAGAAAGAGAAGCTTTGAGGGAGAGAGTGAGAGAGAGTAGCTGTGCGTGAGAGAGAGAGAAAGAGAAGCTGTATGAGAGAGAGAGAGAATGAAAGAAAGAGAAGCTGTGTGTGTGAGAGAAAGACAAGCTGTAAGTGTGTGTGAGAGAGAAAGAGAAGCTGTGAGTGTGTGTGAGAGAGAAAGAGAAGGTGTGAGTGAGAGAAAAAGAGAGAGAAAGAGAAGATGTGAGTGAGAGAGGGAGAAAGAGAAGGTGTGAGTGAGTGAGAGAGAGAAAAAGAGAAGCTGTGAGTGTGAGAGAGAGAGAGAAAGAGAAGCTGTGAGTGAGAGAGAGAGAAAGAGAACTTGTGAGTGAGAGAGAGAGAGAAGCTGTGAGTGAAAGAGAGAGAAAGAGAAGCTGTGAGTGAGAAAAGAGAGAGAAAGAGAAGCTGTGAGTGAGAAAAGAGAGAGAAAGAGAAGCTGTGAGTGAGAGAGAGAGAGAGAGAAAGAGAACCTGTGAGTGAGAGGGAGAGAGAGATATAGAAGATGTGAGTGAGAGAGAGAGAGAGAAGCTGTGAGTGAGAGAGAGAGAGGGAAAGAGAAGCTGTGAGTGAGAGAGAGAGGAAGAGAAGCTGTGAGTGAGAGAGAGATAAAGAGAAGCTTTGAGTGAGAGAGTGAGAGAAAGAGTAGCTGTGTGAGAGAGAGAGAGAGAAAGAGAAGCTGTGAGTGAGAGAGAGAGAGAAAGAGCTGTGAGTGAGTGAGAGAGAGAGAGAGAAGCTGTGAGTGAGAGAGAGAGAGAAAGAGTTGTGAGTGAGAGAGAGAGAGAATCTGTGAGAAATAGAGAGAGAGAAAGTGAAGATGTGAGTGCGAGTGAGAGAGAATGAGAAGCTGTGAGTGAGAGAGAGAAGCTGTGAGTGAGAAAGAGAGAAATATGAGCTATGAATGAGAGAGAGAGAAAGAGAAGCTGTGAGAGAGAGAGAAGCTTTGAGAGAGAGAGAAATATGAGCTGTGAGTCAGAGAGAGAAAGAGAAGCTGTGTGTGAGAGAGAAGCTGTGAGTGAGAAAGAGAGAAAAAATAGAAGCTGCGAGTGAGAGAGAGAGAGAGTAGCTGTGACTGAGAGAGAGAGAAAGAAAGAGAAGCTGTGAGTGAGAGAGAGAGAAAGAAAGTAATAGAAGCTGTGAGTGAGAGAGAGAGAGAAAGAGAAGGTGTGAGTGACAGAGAGAGAGAAAGAGATGCTGTGAGTGTGAGAGAGAGTGAGAGAGAAAGAGAAGCTGTGAGCGAGTGAGAGAGAGAAAGAGAGGTGTGAGTGAGAGAGAGAGAAAGAGAAACTGTGAGTGAGAGAGAGAGAAGCTGTGAGTGAGAGAGAGAGAGTGAGAAAGAGAAGCTGTGAGTGACAGAGACAGAGAGAAGCTGTGAGTGAGAGAGAGAGAAAGAGAAAGAGAAGCTGTGAGTGAGAGTGAGAGAGAAAGAAAGAGAAGCTGTGAGTGAGAGAGAGAGTGAAAAAGAGAATGTGTGTGACTGAGAGACCGAAAGAGAAGCTGTGAGTGAGTGAGAAAGAGAGAGAGAGCTGTGAGTGACAGAGAGAGAGAAAGAAAAGCTGTGAGTGAGAGAGAGAGAAAGAGAAGCTGTGAGTCAGAGAGAGAGAGAAGCTGTGAGTCAGAGAGAAAGAAAGAGAATCTCTGAGTGAGAGAGAGAGTGAGAGAGAAAGAGAAGCTGTGAGTGAGTGTGAGAGAGAAAGAGAAGCTGTGAGTGAGAGAGAGAGAAAGAGAAGCTGTGAGTGAGAGAGTGAAGCTGTGAGTGAGTGAGAGAGAAGCTGTGAGTGAGAGAGAGAGAAAGAAAAGCTGTGACTGAGTGAGACAGAGAGAGAAGTTGTGAGTGAGAGAGACCGAGAGAAAGAAAAGCTGCGAGTGAGAGAGTAAGAAAGAGAAGGTGTGTGTGTGAGAGAGAAAGATAGAGAAGCTGTGAGTGAGAGAGAGAGAGAAAGAGAAGCTGTGAGTGAGAGAGAGAGAGAAAAAAAGCTGTGAGTGAGAGAGAGAGAAAGAAAGAGAAGTTGTGAGTGAGAGAGAGAGAGAGAAAGAAGCTGTGAGTGAGAGAGAGAGAAAGAGAAGCTGTGAGTGAGAGAGAGTGAAAGAGAAGCTGTGAGTGACAGAGAGAGAAGCTGTGAGTGAAGGACAGAGAGAGAAAGAGAAGCTGTGAGTGAGAGAGAGAGAATGAATGAAGATGTGAGTGAGAAAGAGAAAGAGAAGCTGTGAGTGACAGAGAGAGAGAGAAAGTGAAGCTGTGAGTGAGAGAGAGAGAGAAGCTGTGAGTGACTGAGAGAGAGAAGGAGAAGCTGTTTGTGTGTGAGAGAGAAAGTGAAGCTGTGTGTGTGTGAGAGAGAGAAAAGCTGTGAGTGACTGAGAGAGACAGAGAAGCTGTGAGTGAGAGAGAGAGAAAGAGAAGCTGTGTGAGAAAGAGAAGCTGTGTGTGTGAGAGAGAAAGAAAAGTTATGAGTGAGAGAGAGGGAGAACGAGAAACTGTTAGTGAGAGAGAGAGAGAAAGAAAGAGAAGCTGTGAGTGAGAGAGAGAGAAAGAGAAGCTGTGAGTGAGAGAGAGAGAAAAAGAAAAACTGTGAGTGAGAGAGAGAGAGAGAAAGAGTTCTGAGTGAGAGAGAGAGAGAAGCTGTGAGTGACTGAGAGAGAGAAGGAGAAGCTGTTTGTGTGTGAGAGAGAAAGTGAAGCTGTGAGTGAGAGAGAGAAAGAGAAGCTGTGAGTGAGAGAGAGAGTGAGAAGCTATGAGTGAGAGAGAGAGAAAGAGAAGTTGTGAGTGAGAGAGAGAGAAAGAGAACCTGTGAGTGTGAGAGAAAGTGAGAGAAAGAGAAGCTGTGAGTGTGAGAGAGTGAGAGAAAGAGATGCTGTGAGTGTGTGTGTGAGAGAAAGAGAAGCTGTGAGTGAGAGAGAGAGTGAGAAGCTATGAGTGAGAGAGAGAGAAAGAGAAGTTGTGAGAGAGAGAGAGAGAAAAAGAGCTGTGAGTGAGAGAGAGAAAGAGAAGCTGTGAGTGAGAGAAAGAGAGAAGCTGTGAGTGAGAGAAAGAGAGAAGCTGTGAGTGAGTCAGAGAGAGAGAGAATCAGTGAGTGAGAGAGAGATAAGCTGTGAGTGAGACAGAGAGAGAAAGAGAAGCTGTATGTTTGTGAGAGAGTGAAAGCGAAGCTGTGAGTGTGAGAGAAATTGAGAGAAAGAGAAGCTGTGAGTGTGAGACAGAGTGAGAGAAAGAGATGCTGTGAGTGTGTGTGTGAGAGAGAAAGAGAAGCTGTGAGTGAGAGAGAGAGAGAAAGAGAAGCTGTGAGTGAGTGAGTGTGAAGCTATGTGTGTGAGAGAGAAAGAGAAGTGTGAGTGAGAGAGAGAGAAAGAGAAGCTGTGAGTGAGAGAGAGAGAGAATGGGAAACTTTGAGTGAGAGAGAGACAGAGAAGCTGTGAGTGAGAGAGAGAGAAAAAGAGCAGCTGTGAGTGAGTGAGAGAGAGAGAAAGAGAATCTGTGAGTAGAGAGAGAGAGAGAGAAGCTGTGAGTGAGAGAGACAGAGAAGAAGCTGTGAGTGAGATAGGGAGAGAGAAAAAGAATCTATGAGTGAGAGAGAGAGAAAAAAGAAGCTGTGAGTGTGAGAGAGAGTGAGAGAAAGAGATGCTGTGAGTGTGTGTGTGAGAGAAAGAGAAGCTGAGAGTGTGAGAGAAATTGAGAGAAAGAGAAAGAGAAGCTGTGAGTGTGAGAGAGAGTGAGAGAAAGAGATGCTGTGAGTGTGTGTGAGAGAGAAAGAGAAGCTGTGAGTGAGGGAGAGAATGAGAAGCTATGAGTGAGAGAGTGAGAAAGAGAAGTTGTGAGTGAGGGAGAGAGAGAGAAAGGGAAGCTGTGAGTGAGAGAGAGAATGAGAAGCTATGAGTGAGAGAGTGAGAAAGAGAAGTTGTGAGTGAGAGAGAGAGAAAGAGAAGCTGTGAGTGAGAGAGAGAGAAGCAGTGAGAGAGAGAAAGAGAAGCTGTGAGTGAGAGAAAGAGAGAAGCTGTGAGTGAGTGAGAGAGAGAGAGGGAATCAGTGAGTGAGAGAGAGAAGCTTTAAGTGAGAGAGAGAGAGAGAGAATGTGAAGCTGTGAGTGAGAGAGAGAGAAGCTGTGAGTGAGACAGAGAGAGAAAGAGAAGCTCTATGTTTGTGAGAGAGTGAAAGAGAAGCTGTGAGTGTGAGAGAAAGTGAGAGAAAGAGAAGCTGTGAGTGTCAGTCACAGTGAGAGAAAGAGAAGCTGTGAGAGTGTGTGTGTGAGAGAAAGAGAAGCTGTGAGTGAGAGAGAGAAAAAGAAGCTGTGAGTGAGTTTGTGAGTGAGTGAGAGAAAGAGAAGCTGTGAGTGAGAGAGCGAGTGTGAAGCTATGAGTGAGAGAGAGAGAGAAAGAGAAGTGTGAGTGAGAGAGAGAGAAAGAGAAGCTGTGAGTGAGAGAGAGAGAGAGAATGGGAAGCTTTGAGTGAGAGAGAGACAGAGAAGCAGTGAGTGAGAGAGAGAAAAAGAGCAGCTGTGAGTGTGTGAGAGAGAAGCTGTGAGTGAGTGAGAGAGAGAGAGAGAGAATCTGTGAGTAGAGAGAGAGAGAGAGAAAGAGAAGCTGTGAGTGAGAGAGAGAGAGAAGAAGCTGTGAGTGAGATAGGGAGAGAGAAAAAGAATCTATGAGTGAGAGAGAGAGAAAAAAGAAGCTGTGAGTGCGAGAGAGAGTGAGAGAAAGAGATGCTGTGAGTGTGTGTGAGAGAGAAAGAGAAGCTGTGAGGGTTTATGTGAGAGAAAGAGAAGCTGTGAGTGAAAGAGTGAGAGACAGAGAAGCTGTGAGTGAGAGAGAGAGAAAAAGAGCAGCTGTGAATGAGAGAGAGAGAAGCTGAGTGAGAGAGAGAGAAAGAGAATCTGTGAGTAGAGAGAGAGAGAAAGAGAAGCTGTGAGTGAGAGTGAGAGAGAAGAAGCTGTGAGTGAGATAGGGAGAGAGAAAGAGAATCTGTGAGAGAGAGAGAAAAAAAAAGAAGCTTTGAGTGTGAGAGAGAGTGAGAGAAAGAGATGCTGTGAGTGTGTGTGAGAGTGAAAGAGAACCTGTGAGTGTTTGTGAGAGAGAAAGAGAAGCTGTGAGTGAGAGAGAGTGAGAGAAAGGGAAGCTGTGAGTGAGAGAGAGAGTGAGAAGCTATGAGTGAGAGAGAGAGAGAGAAAGAGAAGCTGTGAGTGAGAGAGAGAGAGAGAAAGAGAAGCTGTGAGTGAGAGAGAGAGTGAGAAGCTGTGAGTGAGAGAGAGAGAGAGAAAGTGAAGCTGTGAGTGAGAGAGAGAGAGAAAAAGAGAAGCTTTGAGTGAGAGAGAGAGAGAAAAAGAGAAGCTGTAAGTGTGACAGAAAGTGAGAGAAAGAGAAGCTGTGAGTGTGAGACAGAGTGAGAGAAAGAGATGCTGTGAGTGTGAGAGAGAGAGAAAGAGATGCTGTGAGTGTGTGTGTGAGAGAGAGAGAGAAGCTGTGAGAGTGAGAGAAAGTGAGAGAAAGACAAGCTGGGAGTGTGTGTGAGAGAGAAAGAGAAGCTATGAATGAGAGAGAGAGAGAGAAAGGGAAGCTGTGAGTGAGAGAGAGTGAGAAGCTATGAGTGAGAGAGAGAGAGAAAGAGAAGCTGTGAGTGTGAGAGAAAGTGAGAGAAAGAGAAGCTGTGAGTGTGAGAGAGAGTGAGAGAAAGATGCTGTGAGTGTGTGTGTGAGAGAAAGAGAAGCTATGAATGAGAGAGAGAGAGAGAAAGGGAAGCTGTGAGTGAGTGAGAGAGACAGACAAGCTGTGAGTGAGAGAGAGAGAAAGAGCAGCTGTGAGTGAGAGAGAGAGAAGCTGTGAGTGAGAGAGAGAGAGAAAAAGAGAAGCTGTGAGTGAGTGAGAGAGAGAGAAAGAGATGCTGTGAGTGTGAGAGAAAGTGAGAGAAAGAGAAGCTGTGAGTGTGAGAGAGAGTGAGAGAAAGATGCTGTGAGTGTGTGTGTGAGAGAAAGAGAAGCTGTGAGTGAGAGAGAGAGAGAAAGAGAAGCTGTGAGTGAGAGAGAGAGAGAAAGGGAAGCTGTGAGTGAGAGAGAGTGAGAAGATATGAGTGAGAGAGTGAGAAAGAGAAGTTGTGAGTGAGAGAGAGAAAGAGAAGCTGTGAGTGAGAGAGAGAGAGAAGCAGTGAGAGAGAGAAAGAGAAGCTGTGAGTGAGAGAAAGAGAGAAACTGTGAGTGAGTGCGAGAGAGAGAATCAGTGAGTGAGAGAGAGAGAAGCTTTGTGAGAGAGAGAGAGAATGTGAAGCTGTGAGTGAGAGAGAGAGAAGCTGTGAGTGAGACAGAGAGAAAGAGAAGCAGTATGTGTGTGAGAGAGTGAAAGAGAAGCTGTGAGTGTGAGAGATAGTGAGAGAAAGAGAAGCTGTGAGTGTGAGTCAGAGTGAGAGAAAGAGAAGCTGTGTGTGTGTGTGAGAGAGAAAGAGAAGCTGTGAGTGAGAGAGAGAGAGAAAGAGAAGCTGTGAGTGAGTGAGTGAGTGAGAGAAAGAGAAGCTGTGAGTGAGAGAGCGAGTGTGAAGCTATGAGTGAGAGAGAGAGAGAAAGAGAAATGTGAGTGAGAGAGAGAGAAAGAGAAGCTGTGAGTGAGAGAGAGAGAGAGAATGAGAAGCTTTGAGTGAGAGAGAGACAGAGAAGCAGTGAGTGAGAGAGAGAAAAAGAGCAGCTGTGAGTGTGTGAGAGAGAAGCTGTGAGTGAGAGAGAGAGAGAGAATCTGTGAGTAGAGAGAGAGAGAGAAAGAGAAGCTGTGAGTGAGAGAGAGAGAGAAGAAGCTGTGAGTGAGATAGGGAGAGAGAAAAAGAATCTATGAGTTAGAGAGAGAGAAAAAAAGAAGCTGTGGGTGTGAGAGAGAGTGAGAGAAAGTGATGCTCTGAGTGTGTGTGAGAGAGAAAGAGAAGCTGTGAGTGTGTGTGAGAGAAAGAGAAGCTGTGAGTGAGAGAGAGAGAGAAATGGAAGCTATGAGTGAGAGAGAGAGTGAGAAAGAGAAGCTGTGAGTGAGAGAGAGAGAGAGAAAGCGAAGCAGTGAGTGAGAGAGAGAGAGAAAGTGAAGCTGTGAGTGAGAGAGAGAGAAAAAGAGAAGCTGTGAGTGAGAGAGAGAGAAAGAGAAGCTGTGAGTGAGAGAGAGAGAGAAAGGGAAGCTGTGAGTGAGAGAGAGACAGAGAAGCTGTAAGGGAGAGAGAGAGAAAAAGAGCAGCTGTGAGTGAGTGAGAGAAAGAGAAGCTGTGAGTGAGAGAGAGAGAAAGATAAGCTGTGAGTGTGAGAGAATGTGAGAGAAAGAGAAGCTGTGAGTGTGAGAGAGAGTGAAAGAAAGATGCTGTGAGTGTGTGTGAGAGAGAAAGAGAAGCTGTGAGAGAGAGAGAGAGAGAGAAGCTGTGAGTGAGAGAGAGAGAAAAAGAGAAGCTGTGAGTGAGAGAGAGAGAGAAAGAGAAGCTGTGAGTGTGAGAGAAAGTGAGAGAAAGAGAAGCTGTGAGTGTGAGAGAGAGAGAAAGAGAAGCTGTGAGTGAGAGACAGAGAGAGAAAGAGAAGCTATGAGTGTGAGAGAAAGTGAGAGAAAGAGAAGCTGTGAGTGTGAGACAGAGTGAGAGAAAGAGATGCTGTGAGTGTGTGTGTGAGAGAGAAAGCAAAGCTGTGAGTGAGAGAGAGAGAGAGAAAGAGAAGTTGTGAGTGAGTGAGTGAGTGAGAGAGAAAGAGAAGCTGTGAGTGAGAGAGCGAGTGTGAAGCTATGAGTAAGAGAGAGAGAGAAAGAGAAGTGTGAGTCAGAGAGAGAGAAAGAGAAGCTGTGATTGAGAGAGAGAGAGAGAGAAAGGGAAGCTGTGAGTGAGAGAGAAAGAGACAGAGAAGCTGTGAGTGAGTGAGAGAGAAAAAGAGCAGCTGTGAGTGAGAGAGAGAGAAGCTGAGTGAGAGAGAGAGAGAAAGAGAATCTGTGAGTAGAGAGAGAGAAAGAGAAGCTGTGAGTGAGAGAGAGAGAGAAGAAGCTGTGAGTGAGATAGGGAGAGAGAAAGAGAATCTGTGAGTGAGAGAGAGAAAAAGAAGAAGCTGTGAGTGTGAGAAAGAGATGCTGTGAGTGTGTGTGAGAGTGAAAGAGAAGCTGTGAGTGTTTGTGAGAGAGAAAGAGAAGCTGTGAGTGAAAGAGAGTGAGAGAGAAAGCAAAGCAGTGAGTGAGAGACAGAGAGAGAAAGTGAAGCTGTGAGTGAGAGAGAGAAAAAAAGAGAAGCTGTGAGTGAGAGAGAGAGAGAAAGGGAAGCTGTGAGTGAGAGAGAGAGTGAGAAGCTATAAGTGAGAGAGAAAGAGAAAGAGAAGCAGTGAGTGAGTGAGAGAGAGAAAGAGAAGCTTTGAGTGAGAGAGAGAGAGAAAGAGATGTGTGTGAGAGAGAGAAAGAAAGAGAAGTTGTGAGTGAGAGAGTGAGAGAGAGAAATAGAAGCTGTGAGTGAGAAAGAGAGAAATTGAAGCTGTGAGTGAGAGAGAAAAAGAAGCTGTGAGTGAGAGAGAGAGAGAAAGAGAAGCTGCGAGTGAGAGAGAAAGAGAAGCTGTGAGTGAGAGAGAGAGAAGCTGTGAGTGAAAGTGAGAAAGAGAAGCTGATAGTGTGAGAGAGAGAGAGAAGCTGTGAGTGAGAGAAAGAGAAAGAGAAGCTGTGAGTAAGAGAGAAAGAGAGAAATAGAATCTATGAGTGAGAGACAGAGAGAGAAGCTGTGAGTGAGTGAGAGAGAGATAAGCTGTGTGAGAGAGAGAGAAAAAAAGAGAAGCTGTGAGTGAGAGAGAGAGAGAAAGAGAAGTTGTAAGTGAGTGAGAGAAAGTGAAGCTGTGAGTGTGTGAGAGAGAAAGAGAAGCTCTGAGTGAGAGAGAGAGTGAGAAGCTGTGAGTGAGAGAGAGAGAAAGGGAAGCTGTTAGTGTGAGAGAGAGTGAGAGAAAGATGCTGTGAGTGTGTGTGAGAGAGAAAGAGAAGCTGTGAGTGAGAGAGAGAGAGAGAAAGGGAAGCTGTGAGTGAGAGAGAGTGAGAAGCTGTGAGTGAGAGAGAGAGAAAGTGAAGCAGTGAGTGAGAGACAGAGAGAGAAAGAGAAGCTGTGAGTGTGAGACAGAGTGAGAGAAAGAGATGCTGTGAGTGTGTGAGAGAAACAAAGAGAAGCTGTGAGTGAGAGAGAAAGAGAAGCTGTGAATGAGGGAGAGAGAAAGAGTAGCTGTGAGTCAGAGAGAGAGAAAGAGAAGCTGTCAGTGTGAGAGAAAGTGAGAGAAAGAGAAGCTGTGAGTGTGAGGGAGAGTGAGAGAAAGAGATGCTGTGAGTGTGTGTGTGAGAGAAAGAGAAGCTGTGAGTGAGGGAGCGAGAGAGAATGGGAAGCTGTGAGTGAGAGAGAGAGTGAGAAGCTATGAATGAGAGAGAGAGAAAGAGAAGTTGTGAGTGAGAGAGAGAGAAGGAGTAGCTGTGAGTGAGAGAGAGAGAGAGAAAGGGAAGCTATGAGTGTGTGTGAGAGAGAAAGAGAAGCTGTGAGTGATAGTGAAAGGGAAGCTTTGAGTGAGAGAGAGAGTGAAAAGC
The DNA here is from genome assembly GCA_035047345.1 of Bradypodion ventrale. Taxonomy (NCBI): domain Eukaryota; kingdom Metazoa; phylum Chordata; class Lepidosauria; order Squamata; family Chamaeleonidae; genus Bradypodion; species Bradypodion ventrale. The sequence continues at coordinate 112,399,779 of JAWDJE010000005.1, read as the reverse complement.
TATGAGTGAGATAGAGAGAGAAAGAGAAGCTGTGAGTGAGAGAGAGAGAAAGAGAATTTGTGAGTGAGAAAGAGAGGGAGAAGCTGTGAGTGAGAGAGAGAGAAGTGAAGCTGTGAGTGAGAGACAGAGGTAAAGAGAAGCTGTGAGTGAGAGAAAGAGACAAAGAGTAGGTGTGAGTGAGAGAGAGAGAGAGAAGCTGAGAGAGAGAGAGAGAGAAAGAGAAGCTGTGAGTGATAGAGAAAAAAAGAGAAGCTTTGAGTGAGAGAGAGAGAGAAAGAGAAGTTGTGAGTGTGAGAGAAAGTGAGAGAAAGAGAAGCTGTGTGTGAGAGAGAGTGAGAGAAAGAGATGCTGTGAGTGTGTGAGAGAGAAAAGAGAAGCTGTGTGTGTGTGAGAGAGAAAGAGAAGCTGTGAGTGAGTGAGAGAGAGAGAGAAGCTGAGAGAGAGAGAGAGAAAGAGAAGCTGTGAGTGATAGAGAAAAAAGAGAAGCTTTGAGTGAGAGAGAGAGAGAAAGAGAAGTTGTGAGTGTGTGAGAGAGAAAAAGAGAAGCTGTGAGTGAGTGAGAGAGAGAAAGAGAATCTGTGAGTAGAGAGAGAGAGAGAAAGAGAAGCTGTGAGTGAGAGAGAGAGAAGAAGCTGTGAGTGAGATAGGGAGAGAGAAAGAGAATCTGTGAGTGAGAGAGAGAAAAAAAGAAGCTGTGAGTGTGAGAGAGAGTGAGAGAAAGAGAAGCTGTGAGTGAGAGAGAGAGAAGCAGTGAGAGAGAGAAAGAGAAGCTGTGAGTGAGAGAAAGAGAGAAGCTGTGAGTGAGTGAGAGAGAGAGAGGGAATCAGTGAGTGAGAGAGAGAAGCTTTAAGTGAGAGAGAGAGAGAGAATGTGAAGCTGTGAGTGAGAGAGAGAGAAGCTGTGAGTGAGACAGAGAGAGAAAGAGAAGCTCTATGTTTGTGAGAGAGTGAAAGAGAAGCTGTGAGTGTGAGAGAAAGTGAGAGAAAGAGAAGCTGTGAGTGTGAGTCAGAGTGAGAGAAAGAGAAGCTGTGAGTGTGTGTGTGTGAGAGAAAGAGAAGCTGTGAGTGAGAGAGAGAAAAAGAAGCTGTGAGTGAGTTTGTGAGTGAGTGAGAGAAAGAGAAGCTGTGAGTGAGAGAGCGAGTGTGAAGCTATGAGTGAGAGAGAGAGAGAAAGAGAAGTGTGAGTGAGAGAAAGAGAAAGAGAAGCTGTGAGTGAGAGAGAGAGAGAGAATGGGAAGCTTTGAGTGAGAGAGAGACAGAGAAGCAGTGAGTGAGAGAGAGAAAAAGAGCAGCTGTGAGTGTGTGAGAGAGAAGCTGTGAGTGAGTGAGAGAGAGAGAGAGAGAATCTGTGAGTAGAGAGAGAGAGAGAGAAAGAGAAGCTGTGAGTGAGAGAGAGAGAGAAGAAGCTGTGAGTGAGATAGGGAGAGAGAAAAAGAATCTATGAGTGAGAGAGAGAGAAAAAAGAAGCTGTGAGTGCGAGAGAGAGTGAGAGAAAGAGATGCTGTGAGTGTGTGTGAGAGAGAAAGAGAAGCTGTGAGGGTTTATGTGAGAGAAAGAGAAGCTGTGAGTGAGAGAGTGAGAGACAGAGAAGCTGTGAGTGAGAGAGAGAGAAAAAGAGCAGCTGTGAATGAGAGAGAGAGAAGCTGAGTGAGAGAGAGAGAAAGAGAATCTGTGAGTAGAGAGAGAGAGAAAGAGAAGCTGTGAGTGAGAGTGAGAGAGAAGAAGCTGTGAGTGAGATAGGGAAAGAGAAAGAGAATCTGTGAGAGAGAGAGAAAAAAAGAAGCTGTGAGTGTGAGAGAGAGTGAGAGAAAGAGATGCTGTGAGTGTGTGTGAGAGTGAAAGAGAACCTGTGAGTGTTTGTGAGAGAGAAAGAGAAGCTGTGAGTGAGAGAGAGTGAGAGAAAGGGAAGCTGTGAGTGAGAGAGAGAGTGAGAAGCTATGAGTGAGAGAGAGAGAGAGAAAGAGAAGCTGTGAGTGAGAGAGAGAGAGAGAAAGAGAAGCTGTGAGTGAGAGAGAGAGTGAGAAGCTGTGAGTGAGAGAGAGAGAGAGAAAGTGAAGCTGTGAGTGAGAGAGAGAGAGAAAAAGAGAAGCTTTGAGTGAGAGAGAGAGAGAAAAAGAGAAGCTGTAAGTGTGACAGAAAGTGAGAGAAAGAGAAGCTGTGAGTGTGAGACAGAGTGAGAGAAAGAGATGCTGTGAGTGTGAGAGAGAGAGAAAGAGATGCTGTGAGTGTGTGTGTGTGAGAGAGAGAGAAGCTGTGAGAGTGAGAGAAAGTGAGAGAAAGACAAGCTGGGAGTGTGTGTGAGAGAGAAAGAGAAGCTATGAATGAGAGAGAGAGAGAGAAAGGGAAGCTGTGAGTGAGAGAGAGTGAGAAGCTATGAGTGAGAGAGAGAGAGAAAGAGAAGCTGTGAGTGTGAGAGAAAGTGAGAGAAAGAGAAGCTGTGAGTGTGAGAGAGAGTGAGAGAAAGATGCTGTGAGTGTGTGTGTGAGAGAAAGAGAAGCTATGAATGAGAGAGAGAGAGAAAGGGAAGCTGTGAGTGAGTGAGAGAGACAGACAAGCTGTGAGTGAGAGAGAGAGAAAGAGCAGCTGTGAGTGAGAGAGAGAGAGAAGCTGTGAGTGAGAGAGAGAGAGAAAAAGAGAAGCTGTGAGTGAGTGAGAGAGAGAGAAAGAGATGCTGTGAGTGTGAGAGAAAGTGAGAGAAAGAGAAGCTGTGAGTGTGAGAGAGAGTGAGAGAAAGATGCTGTGAGTGTGTGTGAGAGAGAAAGAGAAGCTGTGAGTGAGAGAGAGAGAGAAAGAGAAGCTGTGAGTGAGAGAGAGAGAGAAAGGGAAGCTGTGAGTGAGAGAGAGTGAGAAGCTATGAGTGAGAGAGTGAGAAAGAGAAGTTGTGAGTGAGAGAGAGAAAGAGAAGCTGTGAGTGAGAGAGAGAGAGAAGCAGTGAGAGAGAGAAAGAGAAGCTGTGAGTGAGAGAAAGAGAGAAACTGTGAGTGAGTGAGAGAGAGAGAATCAGTGAGTGAGAGAGAGAGAAGCTTTGTGAGAGAGAGAGAGAATGTGAAGCTGTGAGTGAGAGAGAGAGAAGCTGTGAGTGAGACAGAGAGAAAGAGAAGCAGTATGTGTGTGAGAGAGTGAAAGAGAAGCTGTGAGTGTGAGAGATAGTGAGAGAAAGAGAAGCTGTGAGTGTGAGTCAGAGTGAGAGAAAGAGAAGCTGTGTGTGTGTGTGTGAGAGAGAAAGAGAAGCTGTGAGTGAGAGAGAGAGAGAAAGAGAAGCTGTGAGTGAGTGAGTGAGTGAGAGAAAGAGAAGCTGTGAGTGAGAGAGCGAGTGTGAAGCTATGAGTGAGAGAGAGAGAGAAAGAGAAGTGTGAGTGAGAGAGAGAGAAAGAGAAGCTGTGAGTGAGAGAGAGAGAGAGAATGAGAAGCTTTGAGTGAGAGAGAGACAGAGAAGCAGTGAGTGAGAGAGAGAAAAAGAGCAGCTGTGAGTGTGTGAGAGAGAAGCTGTGAGTGAGAGAGAGAGAGAGAATCTGTGAGTAGAGAGAGAGAGAGAAAGAGAAGCTGTGAGTGAGAGAGAGAGAGAAGAAGCTGTGAGTGAGATAGGGAGAGAGAAAAAGAATCTATGAGTTAGAGAGAGAGAAAAAAAGAAGCTGTGGGTGTGAGAGAGAGTGAGAGAAAGTGATGCTCTGAGTGTGTGTGAGAGAGAAAGAGAAGCTGTGAGTGTGTGTGAGAGAAAGAGAAGCTGTGAGTGAGAGAGAGAGAGAAATGGAAGCTATGAGTGAGAGAGAGAGTGAGAAAGAGAAGCTGTGAGTGAGAGAGAGAGAGAGAGAAAGCGAAGCAGTGAGTGAGAGAGAGAGAGAAAGTGAAGCTGTGAGTGAGAGAGAGAGAAAAAGAGAAGCTGTGAGTGAGAGAGAGAGAAAGAGAAGCTGTGAGTGAGAGAGAGAGAGAAAGGGAAGCTGTGAGTGAGAGAGAGACAGAGAAGCTGTAAGGGAGAGAGAGAGAAAAAGAGCAGCTGTGAGTGAGTGAGAGAAAGAGAAGCTGTGAGTGAGAGAGAGAGAAAGATAAGCTGTGAGTGTGAGAGAATGTGAGAGAAAGAGAAGCTGTGAGTGTGAGAGAGAGTGAAAGAAAGATGCTGTGAGTGTGTGTGAGAGAGAAAGAGAAGCTGTGAGAGAGAGAGAGAGAGAGAGAAGCTGTGAGTGAGAGAGAGAGAAAAAGAGAAGCTGTGAGTGAGAGAGAGAGAGAAAGAGAAGCTGTGAGTGTGAGAGAAAGTGAGAGAAAGAGAAGCTGTGAGTGTGAGAGAGAGAGAAAGAGAAGCTGTGTGAGAGACAGAGAGAGAAAGAGAAGCTATGAGTGTGAGAGAAAGTGAGAGAAAGAGAAGCTGTGAGTGTGAGACAGAGTGAGAGAAAGAGATGCTGTGAGTGTGTGTGTGAGAGAGAAAGCAAAGCTGTGAGTGAGAGAGAGAGAGAGAAAGAGAAGTTGTGAGTGAGTGAGTGAGTGAGAGAGAAAGAGAAGCTGTGAGTGAGAGAGCGAGTGTGAAGCTATGAGTAAGAGAAAGAGAGAAAGAGAAGTTTGAGTCAGAGAGAGAGAAAGAGAAGCTGTGATTGAGAGAGAGAGAGAGAGAAAGGGAAGCTGTGAGTGAGAGAGAAAGAGACAGAGAAGCTGTGAGTGAGTGAGAGAGAAAAAGAGCAGCTGTGAGTGAGAGAGAGAGAAGCTGAGTGAGAGAGAGAGAGAAAGAGAATCTGTGAGTAGAGAGAGAGAGAAAGAGAAGCTGTGAGTGAGAGAGAGAGAGAAGAAGCTGTGAGTGAGATAGGGAGAGAGAAAGAGAATCTGTGAGTGAGAGAGAGAAAAAGAAGAAGCTGTGAGTGTGAGAAAGAGATGCTGTGAGTGTGTGTGAGAGTGAGAAAGAGATGCTGTGAGTGTTTGTGAGAGAGAAAGAGAAGCTGTGAGTGAAAGAGAGTGAGAGAGAAAGCAAAGCAGTGAGTGAGAGACAGAGAGAGAAAGTGAAGCTGTGAGTGAGAGAGAGAAAAAAAGAGAAGCTGTGAGTGAGAGAGAGAGAGAAAGGGAAGCTGTGAGTGAGAGAGAGTGAGAAGCTATGAGTGAGAGAGAGAGAGAAAGAGAAGTTGTGAGTGAGAGAGAGTGAAAGAGAAGCTGTGAGTGAGAGAGAGAGAAAGGGAAGCTGTTAGTGTGAGAGAGAGTGAGAGAAAGATGCTGTGAGTGTGTGTGAGAGAGAAAGAGAAGCTGTGAGTGAGAGAGAGAGAGAAAGGGAAGCTGTGAGTGAGAGAGAGAGTGAGAAGCTATAAGTGAGAGAGAAAGAGAAAGAGAAGCAGTGAGTGAGTGAGAGAGAGAAAGAGAAGCTTTGAGTGAGAGAGAGAGAGAAAGAGATGTGTGTGAGAGAGAGAAAGAAAGAGAAGTTGTGAGTGAGAGAGTGAGAGAGAGAAATAGAAGCTGTGAGTGAGAAAGAGAGAAATTGAAGCTGTGAGTGAGAGAGAAAAAGAAGCTGTGAGTGAGAGAGAGAGAGAAAGAGAAGCTGCGAGTGAGAGAGAAAGAGAAGCTGTGAGTGAGAGAGAGAGAAGCTGTGAGTGAAAGTGAGAAAGAGAAGCTGATAGTGTGAGAGAGAGAGAGAAGCTGTGAGTGAGAGAAAGAGAAAGAGAAGCTGTGAGTAAGAGAGAAAGAGAGAAATAGAATCTATGAGTGAGAGACAGAGAGAGAAGCTGTGAGTGAGTGAGAGAGAGATAAGCTGTGTGAGAGAGAGAGAAAAAAAGAGAAGCTGTGAGTGAGAGAGAGAGAGAAAGAGAAGTTGTAAGTGAGTGAGAGAAAGTGAAGCTGTGAGTGTGTGAGAGAGAAAGAGAAGCTCTGAGTGAGAGAGAGAGTGAGAAGCTGTGAGTGAGAGAGAGAGAAAGGGAAGCTGTTAGTGTGAGAGAGAGTGAGAGAAAGATGCTGTGAGTGTGTGTGTGAGAGAAAGAGAAGCTGTGAGTGAGAGAGAGAGAGAGAAAGGGAAGCTGTGAGTGAGAGAGAGTGAGAAGCTGTGAGTGAGAGAGAGAGAAAGCGAAGCAGTGAGTGAGAGACAGAGAGAGAAAGAGAAGCTGTGAGTGTGAGACAGAGTGAGAGAAAGAGATGCTGTGAGTGTGTGAGAGAAACAAAGAGAAGCTGTGAGTGAGAGAGAAAGAGAAGCTGTGAATGAGGGGGAGAGAAAGAGTAGCTGTGAGTCAGAGAGAGAGAAAGAGAAGCTGTCAGTGTGAGAGAAAGTGAGAGAAAGAGAAGCTGTGAGTGTGAGGGAGAGTGAGAGAAAGAGATGCTGTGAGTGTGTGTGTGAGAGAAAGAGAAGCTGTGAGTGAGGGAGCGAGAGAGAATGGGAAGCTGTGAGTGAGAGAGAGAGTGAGAAGCTATGAATGAGAGAGAGAGAAAGAGAAGTTGTGAGTGAGAGAGAGAGAAGGAGTAGCTGTGAGTGAGAGAGAGAGAGAGAAAGGGAAGCTATGAGTGTGTGTGAGAGAGAAAGAGAAGCTGTGAGTGATAGTGAAAGGGAAGCTTTGAGTGAGAGAGAGAGTGAAAAGCTATGAGTGAGATAGAGAGAGAAAGAGAAGCTGTGAGTGAGAGAGAGAGAAAGAGAATTTGTGAGTGAGAAAGAGAGGGAGAAGCTGTGAGTGAGAGAGAGAGAAGTGAAGCTGTGAGTGAGAGACAGAGGTAAAGAGAAGCTGTGAGTGAGAGAAAGAGACAAAGAGTAGGTGTGAGTGAGAGAGAGAGAGAGAAGCTGAGAGAGAGAGAGAGAAAGAGAAGCTGTGATTGATAGAGAAAAAAAGAGAAGCTTTGAGTGAGAGAGAGAGAGAAAGAGAAGTTGTGAGTGTGAGAGAAAGTGAGAGAAAGAGAAGCTGTGTGTGAGAGAGAGTGAGAGAAAGAGATGCTGTGAGTGTGTGAGAGAGAAAAGAGAAGCTGTGTGTGTGTGAGAGAGAAAGAGAAGCTGTGAGTGAGTGAGAGAGAGAGAGAAGCTGAGAGAGAGAGAGAGAAAGAGAAGCTGTGAGTGATAGAGAAAAAACAGAAGCTTTGAGTGAGAGAGAGAGAGAAAGAGAAGTTGTGAGTGTGTGAGAGAGAAAAAGAGAAGCTGTGAGTGAGTGAGAGAGAGAAAGAGAATCTGTGAGTAGAGAGAGAGAGAGAAAGAGAAGCTGTGAGTGAGAGAGAGAGAAGAAGCTGTGAGTGAGATAGGGAGAGAGAAAGAGAATCTGTGAGTGAGAGAGAGAAAAAAAGAAGCTGTGAGTGTGAGAGAGAGTGAGAGAAAGAGATGCTGTGAGTGTGTGTGAGAGTGAAAGAGAAGCTGTGAGTGTTTGTGAGAGAGAAAGAGAAGCTGTGAGTGAGAGAGTGTGAAAGAGAAAGCGAATCAGTGAGTGAGAGACAGAGAGAGAAAGTGAAGCTGTGAGTGATAGAAAGAGAAAAAGAGAAGCTGTGAGTGAGAGAGAGAGAGAGAGAAGCTGTAAGTGTGACAGAAAGTGAGAGAAAGAGAAGCTGTGAGTGTGAGACTGAGTGGGAGAAAGATATGCTGTGAGTGTGTGAGAGAGAAAGAGATGCTGGGAGTGTGTGTGTGAGAGAAAGAGAAAGGGAAGCTGTGTGAGAGAGAGTGAGAAGCTATGAGTGAGAGAGAGAGAGAAAGAGAAGTTGTGAGTGAGAGAGAGTGAAAGAGAAGCTGTGACTGAGAGAGAGAGAGAAAGGGAAGCTGTTAGTGTGAGAGAGAGTGAGAGAAAGATAATGTGAGTGTGTGTGAGAGAGAAAGAGAAGCTGTGAGTGAGAGAGAGAGAGAAAGGGAAACTGTGAGTGAGAGAGAGAGTGAGAAGCTATAAGTGAGAGAGAAAGAGAAAGAGAAGCAGTGAGTGAGAGAGAGAGAGAAAGAGAAGCTGTGAGTGAGAGAGAGAGTGAGAAGCTGTGAGTGAGAGAGAGAGAAATCGAAGCAGTGAGTGAGAGACAGAGAGAGAAAGAGAAGCTGTGAGTGTGAGACAGAGTGAGAGAAAGAGATGCTGTGAGTGTGTGAGAGAAAGAAAGAGAAGCTGTGAGTGAGTAAGAGAGAAAGAGAAGCTGTGAATGAGGGAGAGAGAAAGAGTAGCTGTGAGTCAGAGAGAGAGAAAGAGAAGCTGTCAGTGAGAGAAAGTGAGAGAAAGAGAAGCTGTGAGTGTGAGGGAGAGTGAGAGAAAGAGATGCTGTGAGTGTGTGTGTGAGAGAAAGAGAAGCTGTGAGTGAGGGAGAGAGAGAGATTGGGAAGCTGTGCGTGAGAGAGAGAGTGAGAAGCTATGAATGAGAGAGAGAGAAAGAGACGTTGTGAGTGAGAGAGAGAGAAGGAGAAGCTGTGAGTGAGAGAGTGAGAGAAAGAGTAGCTGTGAGAGAGAGAGAGAGAGAGAGAAAGTGAAGCTGTATGAGAGAGAGAGAGAACAAAAGAAAGTGCTGTGTGTGTGAGAGAGAAAGAGAAGCTGTGAGTGTGTGTGAGAGAGAAAGAGAAGCTGAGAGTGTGAGAGAGAGAAAGAGAAAGAGAAGCTGTGAGTGAGAGAAAGAGAGGGAGAAAGGGAAGCTGTGAGTGTGTGTGAGAGAGAAAGAGAAGCTGTGAGTGACAGTGAAAGGGAAGCTTTGAGTGAGAGAGAGTGAAAAGCTATGAGTGAGATAGAGAGAGAAAGAGAAGCTGTGAGTGAGAGAGAGAAAGAGAATTTGTGAGTGAGAAAGAGAGGGAGAAGCTGTGAGTGAGAGAGAGAGAAAGTGAAGCTGTGAGTGAGAGACGGAGGTAAAGAGAAGCTGTGAGTGAGAGAAAGAGACAAAGAGTAGGTGTGAGTGAGAGAGAGAGAGAGAAGCTGAGAGAGAGAGAGAGAAAGAGAAGCTGTGAGTGATAGAGAAAAAAAGAGAAGCTTTGAGTGAGAGAGAGAGAGAAAGAGAAGTTGAGAGTGTGAGAGAAAGTGAGAGAAAGAGAAGCTGTGAGTGTGAGAGAGAGTGAGAGAAAGAGATGCTGTGAGTGTGTGAGAGAGAGAAAGAGAAGCTGTGTGTGTGTGAGAGAGAGAAAGAGAAGCTGTGAGTGAGTGAGAGAGAGAGAGAAGCTGAGAGAGAGAGAGAGAGAAAGAGAAGCTGTGAGTGATAGAGAAAAAAAGAGAAGCTTTGAGTGAGAGAGAGAGAAAGAGAAGTTGTGAGTGTGTGAGAGAGAGAAAGAGAAGCTGTGAGTGAGTGAGAGAGAGAAAGAGAATCTGTGAGTAGAGAGAGAGAGAAAGAGAAGCTGTGAGTGAGAGAGAGAGAAGAAGCTGTGAGTGAGATAGGGAGAGAGAAAGAGAATCTGTGAGTGAGAGAGAGAAAAAAAGAAGCTGTGAGTGTGAGAGAGAGTGAGAGAAAGAGATGCTGTGAGTGTGTGTGAGAGTGAAAGAGAAGCTGTGAGTGTTTGTGAGAGAGAAAGAGAAGCTGTGAGTGAGAGAGAGTGAAAGAGAAAGCGAATCAGTGAGTGAGAGACAGAGAGAGAAAGTGAAGCTGTGAGTGAGAGAAAGAGAAAAAGAGAAGCTGTGAGTGAGTGAGAGAGAGAGAAGCTGTAAGTGTGACAGAAAGTGAGAGAAAGAGAAGCTGTGAGTGTGAGACAGAGTGGGAGAAAGATATGCTGTGAGTGTGAGAGAGAGAAAGAAACGCTGTGATTGTGTGTGTGAGAGAGAAATAGAAGCTGTGAGAGTGAGAGTGAGAGAAAGTGAGAGAAAGAGATGCTGGGAGTGTGTGTGTGAGAGAAAGAGAAAGGGAAGCTGTGTGAGAGAGAGTGAGAAGCTATGAGTGAGAGAGAGAGAGAAAGAGAAGTTGTGAGTGAGAGAGAGTGAAAGAGAAGCTGTGACTGAGAGAGAGAGAGAAAGGGAAGCTGTTAGTGTGAGAGAGAGTGAGAGAAAGATAATGTGAGTGTGTGTGAGAGAGAAAGAGAAGCTGTGAGTGAGAGAGAGAGAGAAAGGGAAGCTGTGAGTGAGAGAGAGAGTGAGAAGCTATAAGTGAGAGAGAAAGAGAAAGGGAAGCAGTGAGTGAGAGAGAGAGAGAGAGAAAGAGAAGCTGTGAGTGAGAGAGAGAGTGAGAAGCTGTGAGTGAGAGAGGGAGAAATCGAAGCAGTGAGTGAGAGACAGAGAGAGAAAGAGAAGCTGTGAGTGTGAGACAGAGTGAGAGAAAGAGATGCTGTGAGTGTGTGAGAGAAAGAAAGAGAAGCTGTGAGTGTGTAAGAGAGAAAGAGAAGCTGTGAATGAGGGAGAGAGAAAGAGTAGCTGTGAGTCAGAGAGAGAGAAAGAGAAGCTGTCAGTGTGAGAGAAAGTGAGAGAAAGAGAAGCTGTGAGTGTGAGGGAGAGTGAGAGAAAGAGATGCTGTGAGTGTGTGTGTGAGAGAAAGAGAAGCTGTGAGTGAGGGAGAGAATGGGAAGCTGTGAGTGAGAGAGAGAGTGAGAAGCTATGAATGAGAGAGAGAGAAAGAGAAGTTGTGAGTGAGAGAGAGAGAAGGAGAAGCTGTGAGTGAGAGAGTGAGAGAAAGAGTAGCTGTGAGAGAGAGAGAGAGAGAGAGAAAGTGAAGCTGTATGAGAGAGAGAGAGAACGAAAGAAAGTGCTGTGTGTGTGAGAGAGAGAAAGAGAAGCTGTGAGTGTGTGTGAGAGAGAAAGAGAAGCTGTGAGTGTGAGAGAGAGAAAGAGAAAGAGAAGCTGTGAGTGAGAGAAAGAGAGAGAGAAAGGGAAGCTGTGAGTGTGAGATAGAGAGAGAGAAAGAGAAGCTGTGAGTGTGTGTGAGAGAGAAAGAGAAGCAGTGATTGAAAGAAAGAGAGAGAGAAAGAGAAGCTGTGAGTGTGTGAGGGAGAGAGAGATAAAGAGAAGCTGTGATTGAGAGAGAGAAAGAGAAGCTGTGAGTGAGAGGGAGAGAGAGAAAGAGAAGATGTGAGTGAGAGAGAGAGAGAGAGATAAGATGTGTGTGTGAGAGAGAAAGAGAAGCTGTGAGTTTGAGAGAGAGAGAGAAAGAGAAGCTGTGAGTGAGAGAGAGAGAAAGAGATGCTGTGAGTGAGAGAGAGAGAGAGAAAGAGAAGCTGTGAGTGAGAGAGAGAGAGAGAGAGAAAGAGAACCTATGAGTGTGTGTGAGAGAGAAATTGAAGCTGTGAGTGAGAGAGAGAGAGAGAAAGAGAAGCTCTGAGTGAGTGAGAGAGAAAGAAAGAGAAGCTGTGAGTGAGAGAGAGAGAGAAAGAAAGAGACGCTGTGAGTGAGAGAGAGAAGCTGTTAGTGAGAGAGCGAGAGAAAGAGAAGCTGTGAGTGAGAGAGAGAGAGAAAGAGAAGTTGTGAGTGAGAGAGAGTGAAAGAGAAGCTGTGACTGAGAGAGAGAGAAAGGGAAGCTGTTAGTGTGAGAGAGAGTGAGAGAAAGATAATGTGAGTGTGTGTGAGAGAGAAAGAGAAGCTGTGAGTGAGAGAGAGAGAGAAAGGGAAGCTGTGAGTGAGAGAGAGAGTGAGAAGCTATAAGTGAGAGAGAAAGAGAAAGAGAAGCAGTGAGTGAGAGAGAGAGAGAAAGAGAAGCTGTGAGTGAGAGAGAGAGTGAGAAGCTGTGAGTGAGAGAGAGAGAAATCGAAGCAGTGAGTGAGAGACAGAGAGAGAAAGAGAAGCTGTGAGTGTGAGACAGAGGGAGAGAAAGAGATGCTGTGAGTGTGTGAGAGAAAGAAAGAGAAGCTGTGAGTGTGTAAGAGAGAAAGAGAAGCTGTGAATGAGGGAGAGAGAAAGAGTAGCTGTGAGTCAGATAGAGAGAAAGAGAAGCTGTCAGTGTGAGAGAAAGTGAGAGAAAGAGAAGGTGTGAGTGTGAGGGAGAGTGAGAGAAAGAGATGCTGTGAGTGTGTGTGTGAGAGAAAGAGAAGCTGTGAGTGAGGGACAGAGAGAGAATGGGAAGCTGTGAGTGAGAGAGAGAGAGAAAGAGAAGTTGTGAGTGAGAGAGAGTGAAAGAGAAGCTGTGAGTGTGAGAGAGAGAAAGGGAAGCTGTTAGTGTGAGAGAGAGTGAGAGAAAGATGCTGTGAGTGTGTGTGAGAGAGAAAGAGAAGCTGTGAGTGAGAGAGAGAGAGAAAGGGAAGCTGTGAGTGAGAGAGAGAGTGAGAAGCTATAAGTGAGAGAGAAAGAGAAAGAGAAGCAGTGAGTGAGAGAGAGAGAGAAAGAGAAGCGTTGAGTGAGAGAGAGAGAGAAAGAGATGTGTGTGAGAGAGAGAAAGAAAGAGAAGTTGTGAGTGAGAGAGTGAGAGAGAGAAATAGAAGCTGTGAGTGAGAAAGAGAGAAATTGAAGCTGTGAGTGAGAGAGAAAAAGAAGCTGTGAGTGAGAGAGAGAGAGAAAGAGAAGCTGTTTGTGAGAGAGAAAGAGAAGCTGTGAGTGAGAGAGAGAGAAAGAGAAGCTGTCAGTGAGAGAAAGTGAGAGAAAGAGAAGCTGTGAATGAGGGAGAGAGAAAGAGTAGCTGTGAGTCAGAGAGAGAGAAAGAGAAGCTGTCAGTGAGAGAAAGTGAGAGAAAGAGAAGCTGTGAGTGTGAGGGAGAGTGAGAGAAAGAGATGCTGTGAGTGTGTGTGTGAGAGAAAGAGAAGCTGTGAGTGAGGGAGAGAGAGAGATTGGGAAGCTGTGCGTGAGAGAGAGAGTGAGAAGCTATGAATGAGAGAGAGAGAAAGAGAAGTTGTGAGTGAGAGAGAGAGAAGGAGAAGCTGTGAGTGAGAGAGTGAGAGAAAGAGTAGCTGTGAGAGAGAGAGAGAGAGAGAGAGAAAGTGAAGCTGTATGAGAGAGAGAGAGAACGAAAGAAAGTGCTGTGTGTGTGAGAGAGAGAAAGAGAAGCTGTGAGTGTGTGAGAGAGAAAGAGAAGCTGTGAGTGTGAGAGAGAGAAAGAGAAAGCGAAGCTGTGAGTGAGAGAAAGAGAGAGAGAAAGGGAAGCTGTGAGTGTGTGTGAGAGAGAAAGAGAAGCTGTGAGTGAGAGTGAAAGGGAAGCTTTGAGTGAGAGAGAGAGTGAAAAGCTATGAGTGAGATAGAGAGAGAAAGAGAAGCTGTGAGTGAGAGAGAGAGAAAGAGAATTTGAGAGTGAGAAAGAGAGGGAGAAGCTGTGAGTGAGAGAGAGAGAAAGTGAAGCTGTGAGTGAGAGACGGAGGTAAAGAGAAGCTGTGAGTGAGAGAAAGAGACAAAGAGTAGGTGTGAGTGAGAGAGAGAGAGAAGCTGAGAGAGAGAGAGAGAGAGAAAGAGAAGCTGTGAGTGATAGAGAAAAAAAGAGAAGCTTTGAGTGAGAGAGAGAGAGAAAGAGAAGTTGTGAGTGTGAGAGAAAGTGAGAGAAAGAGAAGCTGTGAGTGTGAGAGAGAGTGAGAGAAAGAGATGCTGTGAGTGTGTGTGAGAGAGAAAGAGAAGCTGTGTGTGTGAGAGAGAGAAAGAGAAGCTGTGAGTGAGTGAGAGAGAGAGAGAAGCTGAGAGAGAGAGAGAGAGAAAGAGAAGCTGTGAGTGATAGAGAAAAAAAGAGAAGCTTTGAGTGAGAGAGAGAGAGAAAGAGAAGTTGTGAGTGTGTGTGAGAGAGAAAGAGAAGCTGTGAGTGAGTGAGAGAGAGAAAGAGAATCTGTGAGTAGAGAGAGAGAGAAAGAGAAGCTGTGAGTGAGAGAGAGAGAAGAAGCTGTGAGTGAGATAGGGAGAGAGAAAGAGAATCTGTGAGTGAGAGAGAGAAAAAAAGAAGCTGTGAGTGTGAGAGAGAGTGAGAGTAAGAGATGCTGTGAGTGTGTGTGAGTGTGAAAGAGAAGCTGTGAGTGTTTGTGAGAGAGAAAGAGAAGCTGTGAGTGAGAGAGAGTGAAAGAGAAAGCGAATCAGTGAGTGAGAGACAGAGAGAGAAAGTGAAGCTGTGAGTGAGAGAAAGAGAAAAAGAGAAGCTGTGAGTGAGTGAGAGAGAGAGAGAAGCTGTAAGTGTGACAGAAAGTGAGAGAAAGAGAAGCTGTGAGTGTGAGACAGAGTGGGAGAAAGATATGCTGTGAGTGTGAGAGAGAGAAAAGGACGCTGTGATTGTGTGTGAGAGAGAGAAATAGAAGCTGTGAGAGTGAGAGTGAGAGAAAGTGAGAGAAAGAGATGCTGGGAGTGTGTGTGTGAGAGAAAGAGAAAGGGAAGCTGTGTGAGAGAGAGTGAGAAGCTATGAGTGAGAGAGAGAGAGAAAGAGAAGTTGTGAGTGAGAGAGAGTGAAAGAGAAGCTGTGACTGAGAGAGAGAGAGAAAGGGAAGCTGTTAGTGTGAGAGAGAGTGAGAGAAAGATAATGTGAGTGTGTGTGAGAGAGAAAGAGAAGCTGTGAGTGAGAGAGAGAGAGAAAGGGAAGCTGTGAGTGAGAGAGAGAGTGAGAAGCTATAAGTGAGAGAGAAAGAGAAAGGGAAGCAGTGAGTGAGAGAGAGAGAGAGAGAAAGAGAAGCTGTGAGTGAGAGAGAGAGTGAGAAGCTGTGAGTGAGAGAGAGAGAAATCGAAGCAGTGAGTGAGAGACAGAGAGAGAAAGAGAAGCTGTGAGTGTGAGACAGAGTGAGAGAAAGAGATGCTGTGAGTGTGTGAGAGAAAGAAAGAGAAGCTGTGAGTGTGTAAGAGAGAAAGAGAAGCTGTGAATGAGGGAGAGAGAAAGAGTAGCTGTGAGTCAGAGAGAGAGAAAGAGAAGCTGTCAGTGTGAGAGAAAGTGAGAGAAAGAGAAGCTGTGAGTGTGAGGGAGAGTGAGAGAAAGAGATGCTGTGAGTGTGTGTGTGAGAGAAAGAGAAGCTGTGAGTGAGGGAGAGAGAGAGAATGGGAAGCTGTGAGTGAGAGAGAGAGTGAGAAGCTATGAATGAGAGAGAGAGAAAGAGAAGTTGTGAGTGAGAGAGAGAGAAGGAGAAGCTGTGAGTGAGAGAGTGAGAGAAAGAGTAGCTGTGAGTGAGAGAGAGAGAGAGAGAAAGTGAAGCTGTATGAGAGAGAGAGAGAACGAAAGAAAGTGCTGTGTGTGTGTGAGAGAGAAAGAGAAGCTGTGAGTGTGTGTGAGAGAGAAAGAGAAGCTGTGAGTGTGAGAGAGAGAAAGAGAAAGAGAAGCTGTGAGTGAGAGAAAGAGAGAGAGAAAGGGATGCTGTGAGTGTGAGATAGAGAGAGAGAAAGAGAAGCTGTGAGTGTGTGTGAGAGAGAAAGAGAAGCAGTGATTGAAAGAAAGAGAGAGAGAAAGAGAAGCTGTGAGTGTGTGAGGGAGAGAGAGATAAAGAGAAGCTGTGATTGAGAGAGAGAGAAAGAGAAGCTGTGAGTGAGAGGGAGAGAGAGAAAGAGAAGATGTGAGTGAGAGAGAGAGAGAGAGATAAGATGTGTGTGTGAGAGAGAAAGAGAAGCTGTGAGTTTGAGAGAGAGAGAGAAAGAGAAGCTGTGAGTGAGAGAGAGAGAAAGAGATGCTGTGAGTGAGAGAGAGAGAGAGAAAGAGAAGCTGTGAGTGAGAGAAAGAGAGAGAGAGAGAAAGAGAACCTATGAGTGTGTGTGAGAGAGAAATTGAAGCTGTGAGTGAGAGAGAGAGAGAGAGAAAGAGAAGCTCTGAGTGAGTGAGAGTGAAAGAGAAGCTGTGAGTGAGTGAGACAGAGAGAGAAGTTGTGAGTGAGAGAGACCGAGAGAAAGAAAAGCTGCGAGTGAGAGAGTAAGAAAGAGAAGGTGTGTGTGTGAGAGAGAAAGATAGAGAAGCTGTGAGTGAGAGAGAGAGAGAAAGAGAAGCTGTGAGTGAGAGAGAGAGAAAAAAGCTGTGAGTGAGAGAGAGAGAAAGAAAGAGAAGTTGTGAGTGAGAGAGAGAGAAAGAGAAGCTGTGAGTGAGAGAGAGAAAGAGAAGCTGTGAGTGAGAGAGAGTGAAAGAGAAGCTGTGAGTGACAGAGAGAGAAGCTGTGAGTGAGAGACAGAGAGAGAAAGAGAAGCTGTGAGTGAGAGAGAGAGCAAGAGAAGCTGTGAGTGAGTGAGAGAGAGAGAAGCTGTGTGTGAGAGAGAGAAAGAGAAGCTGTGAGTGAGGGAGAGAAAGAGAAGCTGTGTGTGAGAGAGAGAGAAAGAGAAGCTGTGAGTGAGAGAGGGAAGCTGTGAGTGAGAGAGAAGCTGTGAGTGAGAGAGAGAGAGAAAGAAAAGATGTGACTGAGCGAGACAGAGAGAGACCGAGAGAAAGAGAAGCTGCAAGTGAGAGAGAGAAAGAGAAGCTGTGTGTGTGTGTCTGTGTGTGTGAGAGAGAAGCTGATTGAGAGAGTGAGAGAAAGGGAAGCTGTGAGTGAGAGAGAGAGAAAGAGAAGCTTTGAGTGCAAGTGAGAGAGAAAGAAAGAGAAGGTGGGTGTGAGACAGAGAGAAATAGAGAAGCTGTGAGTGAGATAGAGAAAGAGAGAGAGAAGATGTCAATGAGAGAGAGATAGAAAGAGAAGCTGTGAGTGAGAGAGAGAATGAGAAGCTGTGTGTGTGTGTCTGTGTGTGTGAGAGAGAAGCTGAGTGAGAGAGTGAGAGAAAGGGAAGCTGTGAGTGAGAGAGAGAGAAAGAGAAGCTTTGAGTGAGAGAGTGAGAGAGTAGCTGTGCGTGAGAGAGAGAGAAAGAGAAGCTGTATGAGAGAGAGAGAGAATGAAAAAAAGAGAAGCTGTGTGTGTGAGAGAGAAAGACAAGCTGTAAGTGTGTGCGAGAGAGAAAGAGAAGCTGTGAGTGTGTGTGAGAGAGAAAGAGAAGGTGTGAGTGAGAGAAAAAGAGAGAGAAAGAGAAGATGTGAGTGAGAGAGGGAGAAAGAGAAGGTGTGAGTGAGTGAGAGAGAGAAAAAGAGAAGCTGTGAGTGAGAGAGAGAGAGAGAAAGAGAAGCTGTGAGTGAGAGAGAGAGAGAAAGAGAACTTGTGAGTGAGAGAGAGAGAGAAGCTGTGAGTGAAAGAGAGAGAAAGAGAAGCTGTGAGTGAGAAAAGAGAGAGAAAGAGAAGCTGTGAGTGAGAAAAGAGAGAGAAAGAGAAGCTGTGAGTGAGAGAGAGAGAGAGAGAAAGAGAACCTGTGAGTGAGAGGGAGAGAGAGATATAGAAGATGTGAGTGAGAGAGAGAGAGAGAGAGAGAGAAGCTGTGAGTGAGAGAGAGAGAGGGAAAGGGAAGCTGTGAGTGAGAGAGAGAGGAAGAGAAGCTGTGAGTGAGAGAGAGATAAAGAGAAGCTTTGAGTGAGAGAGTGAGAGAAAGAGTAGCTGTGTGAGAGAGAGAGAGAGAAAGAGAAGCTGTATGGGAGAGAGAGAGAAAGAGAACCTGTGAGTGAGAGAGAGAGTAATTGAAGGTGTGAGTGAGAGAGAGAGAGAAAGAAAGAGATGCTCCGAGTGAGTGAGAGAGAAAGAAAGAGAAGCTGTGAGTGAGAGAGAGAGAAAGAGAAGCTGCAAGAAAGAGAGAGAGAGAAAGAGAAGCTGTAAGTGTGTGTGAGAGAGAGAAAGAAAAGCTGTGAGTGTGAGAGAAAGAGAAGCTGTGAGTGTGAGAGAGATTGAGAGAGAGAGAAGCTGTGATTGAGAGAGAGAGAAAGAGAAGCTGTGAGTAAGAGAGAGAGAAATAGAAGCAGTGAGTGAGTTAGAGAGAGAGAATGAGAAGCTGTGTGGGAGAGAGAGAGGAGAGAGAGAATCTGTGAGGGAGAGAGAGAGAGAAAAAAAGAAGCTGTGAGTGAGAGAGAGAGAGAGAAAGAGAAGCTGTGAGTGAGTGAGAGAGAGAGAGAAGCTGTGAGTGAGAGAGAGAGAGAAAGAGTTGTGAGTGAGAGAGAGAGAGAATCTGTGAGAAATAGAGAGAAAGTGAAGATGTGAGTGCGAGTGAGAGAGAATGAGAAGCTGTGAGTGTTAGAGAGAAGCTGTGAGTGAGAAAGAGAGAAATATGAGCTATGAATGAGAGAGAGAGAAAGAGAAGCTGTGAGAGAGAGAGAGAAGCTGTGAGAGAGAGAGAAATATGAGCTGTGAGTGAGAGAGAGAAAGAGAAGCTGTGTGAGAGAGAGAAGCTGTGTGTGAGAAAGAGAGAAAAAATAGAAGCTGCGAGTGAGAGAGAGAGAGTAGCTGTGACTGAGAGAGAGAGAGAAAGAGAAGCTGTGAGTGAGAGGGAGAGAAAGAAACTAATAGAAGCTGTGAGTGAGAGAGAGAGAGAAAGAGAAGGTGTGAGTGACAGAGAGAGAAAGAGATGCTGTGAGTGAGAGAGAGAGTGAGAGAGAAAGAGAAGCTGTGAGCGAGTGAGAGAGAGAAAGAGAGGTGTGAGTGAGAGAGAGAAAGAAAAGCTGTGAGTGAGTGAGAGAGAGAGAAGCTGTGTGTGAGAGAGAAAGAGAAGCTGTGAGTGAGAGAGAGAGAAAGAGAAACTGTGAGTGAGAGAGAGAGAAGCTGTGAGTGAGAGAGAGAGAGTGAGAAAGAGAAGCTGTGAGTGACAGAGACAGAGAGAAGCTGTTAGTGAGAGAGAGAGAAAGAGAAGCTGTGAGTGAGAGAGAGAGAGAAAGGGAAGCTGTTAGTGAGAGAGAGAGTGAGAAGCTATAAGTGAGAGAGAAAGAGAAAGAGAAGCAGTGAGTGAGAGAGAGAGAGAAAGAGAAGCTGTGAGTGAGAGAGAGAGTGAGAAGCTGTGAGTGAGAGAGAGAGAAATCGAAGCAGTGAGTGAGAGACAGAGAGAGAAAGAGAAGCTGTGAGTGTGAGACAGAGTGAGAGAAAGAGATGCTGTGAGTGTGTGAGAGAAAGAAAGAGAAGCTGTGAGTGTGTAAGAGAGAAAGAGAAGCTGTGAATGAGGGAGAGAGAAAGAGTAGCTGGGAGTCAGAGAGAGAGAAAGAGAAGCTGTCAGTGTGAGAGAAAGTGAGAGAAAGAGAAGCTGTGAGTGTGAGGGAGAGTGAGAGAAAGAGATGCTGTGAGTGTGTGTGAGAGAGAAAGAGAAGCTGTGAGTGAGGGAGAGAGAGAGAATGGGAAGCTGTGAGTGAGAGAGAGAGTGAGAAGCTATGAATGAGAGAGAGAGAAAGAGAAGTTGTGAGTGAGAGAGAGAGAAGGAGAAGCTGTGAGTGAGAGAGTGAGAGAAAGAGTAGCTGTGAGTGAGAGAGAGAGAGAGAGAAAGTGAAGCTGTATGAGAGAGAGAGAGAACAAAAGAAAGTGCTGTGTGTGTGAGAGAGAGAAAGAGAAGCTGTGAGTGTGTGTGAGAGAGAAAGAGAAGCTGTGAGTGTGAGAGAGAGAAAGAGAAGCTGTGAGTGAGAGAAAGAGAGAGAGAAAGGGAAGCTGTGAGTGTGAGACAGAGAGAGAGAAAGAGAAGCTGTGAGTGTGTGTGAGAGAGAAAGAGAAGCAGTGATTGAAAGAAAGAGAGAGAGAAAGAGAAGCTGTGAGTGTGTGAGGGAGAGAGAGATAAAGAGAAGCTGTGATTGAGAGAGAGAGAAAGAGAAGCTGTGAGTGAGAGGGAGAGAGAGAAAGAGAAGATGTGAGTGAGAGAGAGAGAGAGAGAGAAGATGTGTGTGAGAGAGAGAAAGAGAAGCTGTGAGTGAGAGAGAGAGAGAAAGAGAAGCTCTGAGTGAGTGAGAGAGAAAGAAAGAGAAGCTGTGAGTGAGAGAGAGAGAGAAAGAAAGAGATGCTGTGAGTGTGAGAGAGAAGCTGTTAATGAGAGAGAGAGAAAGAGAAGCTGTGAGTGGGAGAGAGAGAGAGGAAGAGAAGCTGTGAGTGAGAGAGAGAGAGAAAGAGAAGGTGTGAGTGAGTGAGAGAGAAAGAAAAGCTGTGAGTGAGAGAGAGAGAGAAGCTGTGAGTGAAAGAGAGAGAAAGAGAAGCTGTGAGTGAGAAAGAGAGAAAGAGAGAGAAGCTGTGAGTGAGAGAGAGAGAGAAAGAGAAGCTGTGATGGAGAGAGAGAAAGAGAAGATGTGTGTGAGAGAAAGAGAGAGAGAGAGAAGCTGTGAGAGTGAGAGAGAGAGAGAAGCTGTGAGTGAGAGAGAGAGTGGGAGAGAAGCTGTGAGTGAGAGAGAGAGAAAGAGAAGCTTTGAGTGAGAGTGAGAGAAAGAGTAGCTGTGAGTGAGAGAGAGAGAGAGAAGCTGTGAGTGTGAGAGGAGAGAGAGAGAAGCTGTGTGTGTGAGAGAGAAAGAGAAGCTGTGAGTGAGAGAGAGAGAAAGAGAAGCTGTGAGTGAGAGGGAGAGAGAGAAAGAGAAGATGTGAGTGAGAGAGAGAGAGAAAGAGAAGATGTGTGTGTGAGAGAGAAAGAGAAGCTGTGAGTTTGAGAGAGAGAGAGAAAGAGAAGCTGTGAGTGAGAGAGAGAGAAAGAGATGCTGTGAGTGAGAGAGAGAGAGAGAAAGAGAAGCTGTGAGTGAGAGAGAGAGAGAGAGAGAGAAAGAGAACCTATGAGTGTGTGAGAGAGAGAAATTGAAGCTGTGAGTGAGAGAGAGAGAGAAAGAGAAGCTCTGAGTGAGTGAGAGAGAAAGAAAGAGAAGCTGTGAGTGAGAGAGAGAGAGAAAGAAAGAGACGCTGTGAGTGTGAGAGAGAAGCTGTTAGTGAGAGAGAGAGAAAGAGAAGCTGTGAGTGAGAGAGAGAGAGGAAGAGAAGCTGTGAGTGAGAGAGAGAGAGAAAGAGAAGGTGTGAGTGAGTGAGAGAGAAAGAAAAGCTGTGAGTGAGAGAGAGAAGCTGTGAGTGAAAGAGAGAGAAAGAGAAGCTGTGAGTGAGAAAGAGAGAAAGAGAGAGAAGCTGTGAGTGAGAGAGAGAGAGAAAGAGAAGCTGTGAGTGATGGAGAGAGAGAAAGAGAAGATGTGTGTGAGAGAAAGAGAGAGAGAGAAGCTGTGAGAGTGAGAGAGAGAGAGAAGCTGTGAGTGAGAGAGAGAGTGGGAGAGAAGCTGTGAGTGAGAGAGAGAGAAAGAGAAGCTTTGAGTGAGAGAGTGAGAGAAAGAGTAGCTGTGAGTGAGAGAGAGAGAGAGAAGCTGTGAGTATGTGAGGAGAGAGAGAGAAGCTGTGTGTGTGAGAGAGAAAGAGAAGCTGTGAGTGAGAGAAAGAGAGAGAGAAAGGGAAGCTGTGAGTGAGAGAGAGAGAGAGAAAGAGAAGCTGTGAGTGACAGAGAGTGAGAGAAGCTGTGTGTGTGAGAGAGAAAGAGAAGCTGTGTGTGTGTTTGAGAGAGAAAGAGAAGATGTGAGTGAGTGAGAGAGACAGAGAAGCTGTGAGTGAGGGAGAGGAAAAAATAGCAGCTGTGAGTGAGAGAGAGAGAAGCTTTGAGTTAGAGAGAGAGAAAGAGAATCTTTGAGTAGAGAGAGAGAGAAAGGGCAGCTGTGAGTGAGAGAGAGAGAGAGAGAAAGAGAAGCTTTGAGTGTGTGTGAGAGAGAGATAAAGAGAAGCTGTGAGTGTGAGAGAGAGAAAGAGAAGCTGTGAGTGAGAGGGAGAGAGAGAAAGAGAAGCTGTGAGTGAGAGAGAGAGGGAGGAAGAGAAGCTGCGAGTGAGAGAGAGAGAAAGAGAAGCTGTGAGTGAGTGAGAGAGAAAGAGAAGCTGTGAGAGAGAGAGAGAAGCTGTGAGTGAAAGAGAGAGAAAGAGAAGCTGTGAGTGAGAAAGAGAGAGAGAGAGAGAAGCTGTGAGTGAGAGAGAGAGAGAGAAAGAGAAGCTGTGAGTGACGGAGAGAGAGAAAGAGAAGATGTGAGTGAGATAGAGAGAGAAGCTGTGAGTGAGAGAGAGAGAGAGAAAGAGAAGCTGTGAGTGAGAGAGAGAGTGGGAGAGAAGCTGTGAGTGAGAGAGAGTGAAAGAGAAGCTTTGAGTGAGAGAGTGAGAGAAATAGTAGCTGTGAGTGAGAGAGGGAGAGAAAGAGAAGCTGTGAGTGTGTGTGTGAGAGAAAGAGAAGCTGTGAGTGTGTGAGAGAGAAAGAGAAGTTGTGAGTGAGAGAAAGAGAGAGAGAAAGGGAAGCTGTGAGTGAGAGAGAGAGAGAGAGAATGAAAGAGAATCTGTGAGTAGAGAGAGAGAGAAAGGGAAGCTGTGAGTGAGAGAGAGAGAGAAAGAGAAGCTGTGAGTGTGTGAGAGAGAGAGAGATAAAGAGAAGCTGTAAGTGAGTGAGAGAGAAAGAGAAGCTGTGAGTGAGAGGGAGAGAGATAAAGAGAAGATGTGAGTGAGAGAGAGAGAGAGAAAGAGAAGTTGTGTGTGTGAGAGAGAAAGAGAAGCTGTGAGTGTGAGAGAGAAAGAGAAGCTGTGAGTGTGAGAGAGAGAAAGAGAAGCTGTGAGTGAGAGAAAGAGAGAGAGAAAGAGAAGCTGTGAGTGAGAGACAGAGAGAGAAAGAGAAGCTGTGAGTGAGAGACAGAGAGAGAAAGAGAACCTATGAGTGTGTGAGAGAGAGATATTGAAGCTGTGAGTGAGAGAGAGAGAGAAAGAGAAGCTCTGAATGAGTGAGAGAGAAAGAAAGAGAAGCTGTGAGTGAGAGAGAGAGAGAGAAAGAAAGAGACGCTGTGAGTGAGAGAGAGAGAAGCTGTTAGTGAGAGAGAGAGAGAAAGAGTAACTGTGAGTGAGAGAGAGAAAGAGAAGCTGTGAGTGTGTGAGAGAGAGAAAGAGTAACTGTGAGTGAGAGAGAGAAAGAGAAGCTGTGAGTGAGTGAGAGAGAGAGAAAAAGAGAATCTGTGAGTGAGAAAAATGAGTGAGTGAGACAGAGAGAGAAAGAGAAGCTGTGAGTGAGATACAGAGAAAAAAGAGAAGCTGTGAGTGAGAGACAGAGAAAGAAAGAGAAGCTGTGAGTGAGAGAAAGAGAGAGAAAGAGAAGGTGTGAGTGTGTGTGAGAGAGAAAGAGAAGCTGTGAGTGAGTGAGAGAGAGAAAGAGAATCTGTGAGTAGAGAGAGAGAGAAAGAGAAGCTGTGAGTGAGAGAGAGAGAAAAAGAAAAACTGTGAGTGAGAGAGAGAGAGAGAGAGAAAGAGTTCTGAGTGAGAGAGAGAGAGAAGCTGTGAGTGACTGAGAGAGAGAAGGAGAAGCTGTTTGTGTGTGAGAGAGAAATTGAAGCTGTGAGTGAGAGAGAAAGAGAAGCTGTGAGTGAGAGAGAGAGTGAGAAGCTATGAGTGAGAGAGAGAAAGAGAAGTTGTGAGTGAGAGAGAGAGAAAGAGAAGCTGTGAGTGTGAGAGAAAGTGAGAGAAAGAGAATCTGTGAGTGTGAGAGAGTGAGAGAAAGAGATGCTGTGAGTGTGTGTGTGAGAGAAAGAGAAGCTGTGAGTGAGAGAGAGTGAGAAGCTATGAGTGAGAGAGAGAGAAAGAGAAGTTGTGAGTGAGAGAGAGAGAAAAAGAGCTGTGAGTGAGAGAGAGAAAGAGAAGCTGTGAGTGAGAGAAAGAGAGAAGCTGTGAGTGAGAGAAAGAGAGAAGCTGTGAGTGAGTCAGAGAGAGAGAGAATCAGTGAGTGAGAGAGAGATAAGCTGTGAGTGAGACGGAGAGAGAAAGAGAAGCTGTATGTTTGTGAGAGAGTGAAAGCGAAGCTGTGAGTGTGAGAGAAATTGAGAGAAAGAGAAGCTGTGAGTGTGAGACAGAGTGAGAGAAAGAGATGCTGTGAGTGTGTGTGTGAGAGAGAAAGAGAAGCTGTGAGTGAGAGAGAGAGAGAAAGAGAAGCTGTGAGTGAGTGAGTGTGAAGCTATGTGTGTGAGAGAGAAAGAGAAGTGTGAGTGAGAGAGAAAGAGAAGCTGTGAGTGAGAGAGAGAGAGAATGGGAAACTTTGAGTGAGAGAGAGACAGAGAAGCTGTGAGTGAGTGAGAGAGAAAAAGAGCAGCTGTGAGTGAGTGAGAGAGAGAAAGAGAATCTGTGAGTAGAGAGAGAGAGAGAGAGAGAGAAGCTGTGAGTGAGAGAGACAGAGAAGAAGCTGTGAGTGAGATAGGGAGAGAGAAAAAGAATCTATGAGTGAGAGAGAGAGAAAAAAGAAGCTGTGAGTGTGAGAGAGAGTGAGAGAAAGAGATGCTGTGAGTGTGTGTGTGAGAGAAAGAGAAGCTGTGAGTGTGAGAGAAATTGAGAGAAAGAGAAAGAGAAGCTGTGAGTGTGAGAGAGAGTGAGAGAAAGAGATGCTGTGAGTGTGTGTGAGAGAGAAAGAGAAGCTGTGAGTGAGGGAGAGAATGAGAAGCTATGAGTGAGAGAGTGAGAAAGAGAAGTTGTGAGTGAGGGAGAGAGAGAGAAAGGGAAGCTGTGAGTGAGAGAGAGAATGAGAAGCTATGAGTGAGAGAGTGAGAAAGAGAAGTTGTGAGTGAGAGAGAGAGAGAAAGAGAAGCTGTGAGTGAGAGAGAGAGAGAAGCAGTGAGAGAGAGAAAGAGAAGCTGTGAGTGAGAGAAAGAGAGAAGCTGTGAGTGAGTGAGAGAGAGAGAGGGAATCAGTGAGTGAGAGAGAGAAGCTTTAAGTGAGAGAGAGAGAGAGAATGTGAAGCTGTGAGTGAGAGAGAGAGAACCTGTGAGTGAGACAGAGAGAGAAAGAGAAGCTGTATGTTTGTGAGAGAGTGAAAGAGAAGCTGTGAGTGTGAGAGAAAGTGAGAGAAAGAGAAGCTGTGAGTGTGAGTCAGAGTGAGAGAAAGAGAAGCTGTGAGTGTGTGTGTGTGAGAGAAAGAGAAGCTGTGAGTGAGAGAGAGAGAGAAAGAGAAGCTGTGAGTGAGTGAGTGAGAGAAAGAGAAGCTGTGAGTGAGAGAGCGAGTGTGAAGCTATGAGTGAGAGAGAGAGAGAAAGAGAAGTGTGAGTGAGAGAGAGAGAAAGAGAAGCTGTGAGTGAGAGAGAGAGAGAGAGAATGGGAAGCTTTGAGTGAGAGAGAGACAGAGAAGCAGTGAGTGAGAGAGAGAAAAAGAGCAGCTGTGAGTGTGTGAGAGAGAAGCTGTGAGTGAGTGAGAGAGAGAGAGAGAGAATCTGTGAGTAGAGAGAGAGAGAGAGAGAAAGAGAAGCTGTGAGTGAGAGAGAGAGAGAGAAGAAGCTGTGAGTGAGATAGGGAGAGAGAAAAAGAATCTATGAGTGAGAGAGAGAGAAAAAAGAAGCTGTGAGTGCGAGAGAGAGTGAGAGAAAGAGATGCTGTGAGTGTGTGTGTGAGAGAAAGAGAAGCTGTGAGGGTTTGTGTGAGAGAAAGAGAAGCTGTGAGTGAAAGAGTGAGAGACAGAGAAGCTGTGAGTGAGAGAGAGAGAAAAAGAGCAGCTGTGAATGAGAGAGAGAGAAGCTGAGTGAGAGAGAGAAAGAGAATCTGTGAGTAGAGAGAGAGAAAGAGAAGCTGTGAGTGAGAGTGAGAGAGAAGAAGCTGTGAGTGAGATAGGGAGAGAGAAAGAGAATCTGTGAGAGGGAGAGAGAAAAAAAGAAGCTGTGAGTGTGAGAGAGAGTGAGAAAGAGATGCTGTGAGTGTGTGTGAGAGTGAAAGAGAACCTGTGAGTGTTTGTGAGAGAGAAAGAGAAGCTGTGAGTGAGAGAGAGTGAGAGAAAGGGAAGCTGTGAGTGAGAGAGAGAGTGAGAAGCTATGAGTGAGAGAGAGAGAGAGAGAGAAGCTGTGAGTGAGAGAGAGAGAGAAAGAGAAGCTGTGAGTGAGAGAGAGAGTGAGAAGCTGTGAGTGAGAGAGAGAGAGAGAAAGTGAAGCTGTGAGTGAGAGAGAGAGAGAAAAAGAGAAGCTTTGAGTGAGAGAGAGAGAGAGAAAGAGAAGCTGTAAGTGTGACAGAAAGTGAGAGAAAGAGAAGCTGTGAGTGTGAGACAGAGTGAGAGAAAGAGATGCTGTGAGTGTGTGAGAGAGAGAAAGAGATGCTGTGAGTGTGTGTGTGTGTGAGAGAGAGAAGCTGTGAGAGTGAGAGAAAGTGAGAGAAAGACAAGCTGGGAGTGTGTGTGTGAGAGAAAGAGAAGCTATGAATGAGAGAGAGAGAGAAAGGGAAGCTGTGAGTGAGAGAGAGTGAGAAGCTATGAGTGAGAGAGAGAGAGAAAGAGAAGCTGTGAGTGTGAGAGAAAGTGAGAGAAAGAGAAGCTGTGAGTGTGAGAGAGAGTGAGAGAAAGATGCTGTGAGTGTGTGTGTGAGAGAAAGTGAAGCTATGAATGAGAGAGAGAGAGAAAGGGAAGCTGTGAGTGAGTGAGAGAGACAGAGAAGCTGTGAGTGAGAGAGAGAGAAAGAGCAGCTGTGAGTGAGAGAGAGAGAGAAGCTGTGAGTGAGAGAGAGAGAGAAAAAGAGAAGCTGTGAGTGAGTGAGAGAGAGAAAAAAAGAAGCTGTGAGTGTGAGAGAAAGTGAGAGAAAGAAAAGCTGTGAGAGAGAGTGAGAGAAAGATGCTGTGAGTGTGTGTGAGAGAGAAAGAGAAGCTGTGAGTGAGAGAGAGAGAGAAAGAGAAGCTGTGAGTGAGAGAGAGAGAGAAAGGGAAGCTGTGAGTGAGAGAGAGTGATAAGCTATGAGTGAGAGAGTGAGAAAGAGAAGTTGTGAGTGAGAGAGAGAAAGAGAAGCTGTGAGTGAGAGAGAGAGAGAAGCAGTGAGAGAGAGAAAGAGAAGCTGTGAGTGAGAGAAAGAGAGAAACTGTGAGTGAGTGAGAGAGAGAGAATCAGTGAGTGAGAGAGAGAGAATCTTTGTGAGAGAGAGAGAGAATGTGAAGCTGTGAGTGAGAGAGAGAGAAGCAGTGAGTGAGACAGAGAGAAAGAGAAGCAGTATGTGTGTGAGAGAGTGAAAGAGAAGCTGTGAGTGTGAGAGATAGTGAGAGAAAGAGAAGCTGTGAGTGTGAGTCAGAGTGAGAGAAAGAGAAGCTGTGTGTGTGTGTGAGAGAGAGAAAGAGAAGCTGTGAGTGAGAGAGAGAGAGAAAGAGAAGCTGTGAGTGAGTGAGTGAGTGAGAGAAAGAGAAGCTGTGAGTGAGAGAGCGAGTGTGAAGCTATGAGTGAGAGAGAGAGAGAAAGAGAAGTGTGAGTGAGAGAGAGAGAAAGAGAAGCTGTGAGTGAGAGAGAGAGAGAGAATGAGAAGCTTTGAGTGAGAGAGAGACAGAGAAGCAGTGAGTGAGAGAGAGAAAAAGAGCAGCTGTGAGTGTGTGAGAGAGAAGCTGTGAGTGAGAGAGAGAGAGAGAATCTGTGAGTAGAGAGAGAGAGAGAAAGAGAAGCTGTGAGTGAGAGAGAGAGAGAAGAAGCTGTGAGTGAAATAGGGAGAGAGAAAAAGAATCTATGAGTTAGAGAGAGAGAAAAAAAGAAGCTGTGAGTGTGAGAGAGAGTGAGAGAAAGTGATGCTCTGAGTGTGTGTGAGAGAGAAAGAGAAGCTGTGAGTGTGTGTGAGAGAAAGAGAAGCTGTGAGTGAGAGAGAGAGAGAAATGGAAGCTATGAGTGAGAGAGAGAGTGAGAAAGAGAAGCTGTGAGTGAGAGAGAGAGAGAGAGAAAGCGAAGCAGTGAGTGAGAGAGAGAGAGAAAGTGAAGCTGTGAGTGAGAGAGAGAGAAAAAGAGAAGCTGTGAGTGAGAGAAAGAGAAGCTGTGAGTGAGAGAGAGAGAGAAAGGGAAGCTGTGAGTGAGAGAGAGACAGAGAAGCTGTAAGGGAGAGAGAGAGAAAAAGAGCAGCTGTGAGTGAGTGAGAGAAAGAGAAGCTGTGAGTGAGAGAGAGAGAAAGATAAGCTGTGAGTGTGAGAGAATGTGAGAGAAAGAGAAGCTGTGAGTGTGAGAGAGAGTGAGAGAAAGATGCTGTGAGTGTGTGTGAGAGAGAAAGAGAAGCTGTGAGAGAGAGAGAGAGAAGCTGTGAGTGAGAGAGAGAGAAAAAGAGAAGCTGTGAGTGAGAGAGAGAGAGAAAGAGAAGCTGTGAGTGTGAGAGAAAGTGAGAGAAAGAGAAGCTGTGAGTGTGAGAGAGAGAGAAAGAGAAGCTGTGAGTGAGAGACAGAGAGAGAAAGAGAAGCTATGAGTGTGAGAGAAAGTGAGAGAAAGAGAAGCTGTGAGTGTGAGACAGAGTGAGAGAAAGAGATGCTGTGAGTGTGTGTGTGAGAGAGAAAGCAAAGCTGTGAGTGAGAGAGAGAGAGAGAAAGAGAAGCTGTGAGTGAGTGAGTGAGTGAGAGAGAAAGAGAAGCTGTGAGTGAGAGAGCGAGTGTGAAGCTATGAGTAAGAGAGAGAGAGAAAGAGAAGTGTGAGTCAGAGAGAGAGAAAGAGAAGCTGTGATTGAGAGAGAGAGAGAGAGAAAGGGAAGCTGTGAGTGAGAGAGAAAGAGACAGAGAAGCTGTGAGTGAGTGAGAGAGAAAAAGAGCAGCTGTGAGTGAGAGAGAGAAAAGCTGAGTGAGAGAGAGAGAGAAAGAGAATCTGTGAGTAGAGAGAGAGAGAAAGAGAAGCTGTGAGTGAGAGAGAGAGAGAAGAAGCTGTGAGTGAGATAGGGAGAGAGAAAGAGAATCTGTGAGTGAGAGAGAGAAAAAAAGAAGCTGTGAGTGTAAGAAAGAGATGCTGTGAGTGTGTGTGAGAGTGAAAGAGAAGCTGTGAGTGTTTGTGAGAGAGAAAGAGAAGCTGTGTGTGAAAGAGAGTGAGAGAGAAAGCAAAGCAGTGAGTGAGAGACAGAGAGAGAAAGTGAAGCTGTGAGTGAGAGAGAGAGAAAAAGAGAAGCTGTGAGTGAGAGAGAGAGAGAAAGGGAAGCTGTGAGTGAGAGAGAGTGAGAAGCTATGAGTGAGAGAGAGAGAGAAAGAGAAGTTGTGAGTGAGAGAGAGTGAAAGAGAAGCTGTGAGTGAGAGAGAGAGAAAGGGAAGCTGTTAGTGTGAGAGAGAGTGAGAGAAAGATGCTGTGAGTGTGTGTGAGAGAGAAAGAGAAGCTGTGAGTGAGAGAGAGAGAGAAAGGGAAGCTGTGAGTGAGAGAGAGAGTGAGAAGCTATAAGTGAGAGAGAAAGAGAAAGAGAAGCAGTGAGTGAGAGAGAGAGAGAAAGAGAAGCTTTGAGTGAGAGAGAGAGAGAAAGAGATGTGTGTGAGAGAGAGAAAGAAAGAGAAGTTGTGAGTGAGAGAGTGAGAGAGAGAAATAGAAGCTGTGAGTGAGAAAGAGAGAAATTGAAGCTGTGAGTGAGAGAGAAAAAGAAGCTGTGAGTGAGAGAGAGAGAGAAAGAGAAGCTGCGAGTGAGAGAGAAAGAGAAGCTGTGAGTGAGAGAGAGAGAAGCTGTGAGTGAAAGTGAGAAAGAGAAGCTGATAGTGTGAGAGAGAGAGAGAAGCTGTGAGTGAGAGAAAGAGAAAGAGAAGCTGTGAGTAAGAGAGAAAGAGGGAAATAGAATCTATGAGTGAGAGACAGAGAGAGAAGCTGTGAGTGAGTGAGAGAGAGATAAGCTGTGTGAGAGAGAGAGAAAAAAATAGAAGCTGTGAGTGAGAGAGAGAGAAAGAGAAGTTGTAAGTGAGTGAGAGAAAGTGAAGCTGTGAGTGTGTGTGAGAGAAAGAGAAGCTCTGAGTGAGAGAGAGAGTGAGAAGCTGTGAGTGAGAGAGAGAAAGGGAAGCTGTTAGTGTGAGAGAGAGTGAGAGAAAGATGCTGTGAGTGTGTGTGAGAGAGAAAGAGAAGCTGTGAGTGAGAGAGAGAGAGAGAAAGGGAAGCTGTGAGTGAGAGAGAGAGTGAGAAGCTATAAGTGAGAGAGAAAGAGAAAGAGAAGCAGTGAGTGAGAGAGAGAGAGAAAGAAAGAGAAGCTGTGAGTGAGAGAGAGTGAGAAGCTGTGAGTGAGAGAGAGAGAAAGCGAAGCAGTGAGTGAGAGACAGAGAGAGAAAGAGAAGCTGTGAGTGTGAGACAGAGTGAGAGAAAGAGATGCTGTGAGTGTGTGAGAGAAAGAAAGAGAAGCTGTGAATGAGGGAGAGAGAAAGAGTAGCTGTGAGTCAGAG
Organism: Bradypodion ventrale; assembly: GCA_035047345.1. Lineage (NCBI taxonomy): Eukaryota > Metazoa > Chordata > Lepidosauria > Squamata > Chamaeleonidae > Bradypodion > Bradypodion ventrale. The sequence goes on along the minus strand of JAWDJE010000005.1, from coordinate 112,370,205 downwards.
AGAGAGAAAGAGAAGCTGTCAGTGTGAGAGAAAGTGAGAGAAAGAGAAGCTGTGAGTGTGAGGGAGAGTGAGAGAAAGAGATGCTGTGAGTGTGTGTGTGAGAGAAAGAGAAGCTGTGAGTGAGGGAGAGAGAGAGAATGGGAAGCTGTGAGTGAGTGAGAGAGTGAGAAGCTATGAATGAGAGAGAGAGAAAGAGAAGTTGTGTGAGAGAGAGAGAAGGAGTAGCTGTGAGTGAGAGAGAGAGAGAGAAAGGGAAGCTATGAGTGTGTGTGAGAGAGAAAGAGAAGCTGTGAGTGATAGTGAAAGGGAAGCTTTGAGTGAGAGAGAGAGTGAAAAGCTATGAGTGAGATAGAGAGAGAAAGAGAAGCTGTGAGTGAGAGAGTGAGAAAGAGAATTTGTGAGTGAGAAAGAGAGGGAGAAGCTGTGAGTGAGAGAGAGAGAAAGTGAAGCTGTGAGTGAGAGACAGAGGTAAAGAGAAGCTGTGAGTGAGAGAAAGAGACAAAGAGTAGGTGTGAGTGAGAGAGAGAGAGAGAAGCTGAGAGAGAGAGAGAAAGAGAAGCTGTGAGTGATAGAGAAAAAAAGAGAAGCTTTAAGTGAGAGAGAGAGAGAAAGAGAAGTTGTGAGTGTGAGAGAAAGTGAGAGAAAGAGAAGCTGTGAGTGTGAGAGAGAGTGAGAGAAAGAGATGCTGTGAGTGTGTGAGAGAGAAAAGAGAAGCTGTGTGTGTGTGAGAGAGAGAAAGAGAAGCTGTGAGTGAGTGAGAGAGAGAGAATCTGTGAGTAGAGAGAGAGAGAGAAAGAGAAGCTGTGAGTGAGAGAGAGAGAAGAAGCTGTGAGTGAGAGAGAAGTTGTGAGTGTGTGAGAGAGAAAAAGAGAAGCTGTGAGTGAGAGAGAGAAAGAGAATCTGTGAGTAGAGAGAGAGAGAGAAAGAGAAGCTGTGAGTGAGAGAGAGAGAAGAAGCTGTGAGTGAGATAGGGAGAGAGAAAGAGAATCTGTGAGTGAGAGAGAGAAAAAAAGAAGCTGTGAGTGTGAGAGAGAGTGAGAGAAAGAGATGCTGTGAGTGTGTGTGAGAGTGAAAGAGAAGCTGTGAGTGTTTGTGAGAGAGAAAGAGAAGCTGTGAGTGAGAGAGTGTGAAAGAGAAAGCGAATCAGTGAGTGAGAGACAGAGAGAGAAAGTGAAGCTGTGAGTGAGAGAAAGAGAAAAAGAGAAGCTGTGAGTGAGAGAGAGAGAGAGAGAAGCTGTAAGTGTGACAGAAAGTGAGAGAAAGAGAAGCTGTGAGTGTGAGACAGAGTGGGAGAAAGATATGCTGTGAGTGTGTGAGAGAGAAAGAGATGCTGTGATTGTGTGTGTGAGAGAGAAATAGAAGCAGTGAGAGTGAGAGAAAGTGAGAGAAAGAGATGCTGGGAGTGTGTGTGTGAGAGAAAGAGAAAGGGAAGCTGTGTGAGAGAGAGTGAGAAGCTATGAGTGAGAGAGAGAGAGAAAGAGAAGTTGTGAGTGAGAGAGAGTGAAAGAGAAGCTGTGACTGAGAGAGAGAGAGAAAGGGAAGCTGTTAGTGTGAGAGAGAGTGAGAGAAAGATAATGTGAGTGTGTGTGTGAGAGAAAGAGAAGCTGTGAGTGAGAGAGAGAGAGAAAGGGAAACTGTGAGTGAGAGAGAGAGTGAGAAGCTATAAGTGAGAGAGAAAGAGAAAGAGAAAGAGAAGCAGTGAGTGAGAGAGAGAGAGAGAAAGAGAAGCTGTGAGTGAGAGAGAGAGTGAGAAGCTGTGAGTGAGAGAGAGAGAAATCGAAGCAGTGAGTGAGAGAAAGAGAGAGAAAGAGAAGCTGTGAGTGTGAGACAGAGTGAGAGAAAGAGATGCTGTGAGTGTGTGAGAGAAAGAAAGAGAAGCTGTGAGTGAGTAAGAGAGAAAGAGAAGCTGTGAATGAGGGAGAGAGAAAGAGTAGCTGTGAGTCAGAGAGAGAGAAAGAGAAGCTGTCAGTGAGAGAAAGTGAGAGAAAGAGAAGCTGTGAGTGTGAGGGAGAGTGAGAGAAAGAGATGCTGTGAGTGTGTGTGTGAGAGAAAGAGAAGCTGTGAGTGAGGGAGAGAGAGAGATTGGGAAGCTGTGCGTGAGAAAGAGAGTGAGAAGCTATGAATGAGAGAGAGAGAAAGAGACGTTGTGAGTGAGAGAGAGAGAAGGAGAAGCTGTGAGTGAGAGAGTGAGAGAAAGAGTAGCTGTGAGAGAGAGAGAGAGAGAGAGAAAGTGAAGCTGTATGAGAGAGAGAGAGAACAAAAGAAAGTGCTGTGTGTGAGAGAGAGAAAGAGAAGCTGTGAGTGTGTGTGAGAGAGAAAGAGAAGCTGTGAGTGTGAGAGAGAGAAAGAGAAAGAGAAGCTGTGAGTGAGAGAAAGAGAGAGAGAAAGGGAAGCTGTGAGTGTGTGTGAGAGAGAAAGAGAAGCTGTGAGTGAGAGTGAAAGGGAAGCTTTGAGTGAGAGAGAGTGAAAAGCTATGAGTGAGATAGAGAGAGAAAGAGAAGCTGTGAGTGAGAGAGAGAGAAAGAGAATTTGTGAGTGAGAAAGAGAGGGAGAAGCTGTGAGTGAGAGAGAGAGAAAGTGAAGCTGTGAGTGAGAGACGGAGGTAAAGAGAAGCTGTGAGTGAGAGAAAGAGACAAAGAGTAGGTGTGAGTGAGAGAGAGAGAGAGAAGCTGAGAGAGAGAGAGAGAGAAAGAGAAGCTGTGAGTGATAGAGAAAAAAAGAGAAGCTTTGAGTGAGAGAGAGAGAGAAAGAGAAGTTGTGAGTGTGAGAGAAAGTGAGAGAAAGAGAAGCTGTGAGTGTGAGAGAGAGTGAGAGAAAGAGATGCTGTGAGTGTGTGAGAGAGAGAAAGAGAAGCTGTGTGTGTGTGAGAGAGAGAAAGAGAAGCTGTGAGTGAGTGAGAGAGAGAGAGAAGCTGAGAGAGAGAGAGAGAGAAAGAGAAGCTGTGAGTGATAGAGAAAAAAAGAGAAGCTTTGAGTGAGAGAGAGAGAGAAAGAGAAGTTGTGAGTGTGTGAGATTGAGAAAGAGAAGCTGTGAGTGAGTGAGAGAGAGAAAGAGAATCTGTGAGTAGAGAGAGAGAGAAAGAGAAGCTGTGAGTGAGTGAGAGAGAAGAAGCTGTGAGTGAGATAGGGAGAGAGAAAGAGAATCTGTGAGTGAGAGAGAGAAAAAAAGAAGCTGTGAGTGTGAGAGAGAGTGAGAGAAAGAGATGCTGTGAGTGTGTGAGAGAGTGAAAGAGAAGCTGTGAGTGTTTGTGAGAGAGAAAGAGAAGCTGTGAGTGAGAGAGAGTGAAAGAGAAAGCGAATCAGTGAGTGAGAGACAGAGAGAGAAAGTGAAGCTGTGAGTGAGAGAAAGAGAAAAAGAGAAGCTGTGAGTGAGTGAGAGAGAGAGAGAAGCTGTAAGTGTGACAGAAAGTGAGAGAAAGAGAAGCTGTGAGTGTGAGACAGAGTGGGAGAAAGATATGCTGTGAGTGTGAGAGAGAGAAAGAGATGCTGTGATTGTGTGTGAGAGAGAGAAATAGAAGCTGTGAGAGTGAGAGTGAGAGAAAGTGAGAGAAAGAGATGCTGGGAGTGTGTGTGTGAGAGAAAGAGAAAGGGAAGCTGTGTGAGAGAGAGTGAGAAGCTATGAGTGAGAGAGAGAGAGAAAGAGAAGTTGTGAGTGAGAGAGAGTGAAAGAGAAGCTGTGACTGAGAGAGAGAGAGAAAGGGAAGCTGTTAGTGTGAGAGAGAGTGAGAGAAAGATAATGTGAGTGTGTGTGAGAGAGAAAGAGAAGCTGTGAGTGAGAGAGAGAGAGAAAGGGAAGCTGTGAGTGAGAGAGAGAGTGAGAAGCTATAAGTGAGAGAGAAAGAGAAAGAGAAGCAGTGAGTGAGAGAGAGAGAGAAAGAGAAGCTGTGAGTGAGAGAGAGAGTGAGAAGCTGTGAGTGAGAGAGAGAGAAATTGAAGCAGTGAGTGAGAGACAGAGAGAGAAAGAGAAGCTGTGAGTGTGAGACAGAGTGAGAGAAAGAGATGCTGTGAGTGTGTGAGAGAAAGAAAGAGAAGCTGTGAGTGTGTAAGAGAGAAAGAGAAGCTGTGAATGAGTGAGAGAGAAAGAGTAGCTGTGAGTCAGAGAGAGAGAAAGAGAAGCTGTCAGTGTGAGAGAAAGTGAGAGAAAGAGAAGCTGTGAGTGTGAGGGAGAGTGAGAGAAAGAGACGCTGTGAGTGTGTGTGTGAGAGAAAGAGAAGCTGTGAGTGAGGGAGAGAGAGAGAATGGGAAGCTGTGAGTGAGAGAGAGAGTGAGAAGCTATGAATGAGAGAGAGAGAAAGAGAAGTTGTGAGTGAGAGAGAGAGAAGGAGAAGCTGTGAGTGAGAGAGTGAGAGAAAGAGTAGCTGTGAGTGAGAGAGAGAGAGAGAGAAAGTGAAGCTGTATGAGAGAGAGAGAGAACGAAAGAAAGTGCTGTGTGTGTGTGAGAGAGAAAGAGAAGCTGTGAGTGTGTGTGAGAGAGAAAGAGAAGCTGTGAGTGTGAGAGAGAGAAAGAGAAAGAGAAGCTGTGAGTGAGAGAAAGAGAGAGAGAAAGGGAAGCTGTGAGTGTGAGATAGAGAGAGAGAAAGAGAAGCTGTGAGTGTGTGTGAGAGAGAAAGAGAAGCAGTGATTGAAAGAAAGAGAGAGAGAAAGAGAAGCTGTGAGTGTGTGAGGGAGAGAGAGATTAAGAGGAAGCTGTGATTGAGAGAGAGAGAAAGAGAAGCTGTGAGTGAGAGGGAGAGAGAGAAAGAGAAGATGTGAGTGAGAGAGAGAGAGAGAGATAAGATGTGTGTGTGAGAGAGAAAGAGAAGCTGTGAGTTTGAGAGAGAGAGAGAAAGAGAAGCTGTGAGTGAGAGAGAGAGAAAGAGATGCTGTGAGTGAGAGAGAGAGAGAGAAAGAGAAGCTGTGAGTGAGAGAGAGAGAGAGAGAGAGAGAGAAAGAGAACCTATGAGTGTGTGTGAGAGAGAAATTGAAGCTGTGAGTGAGAGAGAGAGAGAGAAAGAGATGCTCTGAGTGAGTGAGAGAGAAAGAAAGAGAAGCTGTGAGTGAGAGAGAGAGAGAAAGAAAGAGACGCTGTGAGTGAGAGAGAGAAGCTGTTAGTGAGAGAGCGAGAGAAAGAGAAGCTGTGAGTGAGAGAGTGAGAGAAAGATAATGTGAGTGTGTGAGAGAGAAAGAGAAGCTGTGAGTGAGAGAGAGAGAGAAAGGGAAGCTGTGAGTGAGAGAGAGAGTGAGAAGCTATAAGTGAGAGAGAAAGAGAAAGAGAAGCAGTGAGTGAGAGAGAGAGAGAAAGAGAAGCTGTGAGTGAGAGAGAGAGTGAGAAGCTGTGAGTGAGAGAGAGAGAAATTGAAGCAGTGAGTGAGAGACAGAGAGAGAAAGAGAAGCTGTGAGTGTGAGACAGAGTGAGAGAAAGAGATGCTGTGAGTGTGTGAGAGAAAGAAAGAGAAGCTGTGAGTGTGTAAGAGAGAAAGAGAAGCTGTGAATGAGGGAGAGAGAAAGAGTAGCTGTGAGTCAGAGAGAGAGAAAGAGAAGCTGTCAGTGTGAGAGAAAGTGTGAGAAAGAGAAGCTGTGAGTGTGAGGGAGAGTGAGAGAAAGAGATGCTGTGAGTGTGTGTGTAAGAGAAAGAGAAGCTGTGAGTGAGGGAGAGAGAGAGAATGGGAAGCTGTGAGTGAGAGAGAGAGTGAGAAGCTATGAATGAGAGAGAGAAAGAGAAGTTGTGAGTGAGAGAGAGAGAAGGAGAAGCTGTGAGTGAGAGAGTGAGAGAAAGAGTAGCTGTGAGTGAGAGAGAGAGAGAGAGAAAGTGAAGCTGTATGAGAGAGAGAGAGAACGAAAGAAAGTGCTGTGTGTGTGAGAGAGAGAAAGAGAAGCTGTGAGTGTGTGTGAGAGAGAAAGAGAAGCTGTGAGTGTGAGAGAGAGAAAGAGAAAGAGAAGCTGTGAGTGAGAGAAAGAGAGAGAGAAAGGGAAGCTGTGAGTGTGAGATAGAGAGAGAGAAAGAGAAGCTGTGAGTGTGTGTGAGAGAGAAAGAGAAGCAGTGATTGAAAGAAAGAGAGAGAAAGAGAAGCTGTGAGTGTGTGAGGGAGAGAGAGATAAAGAGAAGCTGTGATTGAGAGAGAGAGAAAGAGAAGCTGTGAGTGAGAGGGAGAGAGAGAAAGAGAAGATGTGAGTGAGAGAGAGAGAGAGAGATAAGATGTGTGTGAGAGAGAGAAAGAGAAGCTGTGAGTTTGAGAGAGAGAGAGAAAGAGAAGCTGTGAGTGAGAGAGAGAGAAAGAGATGCTGTGAGTGAGAGAGAGAGAGAGAAAGAGAAGCTGTGAGTGAGAGAGAGAGAGAGAGAGAGAAAGAGAACCTATGAGTGTGTGTGAGAGAGAAATTGAAGCTGTGAGTGAGAGAGAGAGAGAGAAAGAGAAGCTCTGAGTGAGTGAGAGAGAAAGAAAGAGAAGCTGTGAGTGAGAGAGAGAGAGAAAGAAAGAGACGCTGTGAGTGAGAGAGAGAAGCTGTTAGTGAGAGAGCGAGAGAAAGAGAAGCTGTGAGTGAGAGAGAGAGAGAAAGAGAAGTTGTGAGTGAGAGAGAGTGAAAGAGAAGCTGTGACTGAGAGAGAGAGAGAAAGGGAAGCTGTTAGTGTGAGAGAGAGTGAGAGAAAGATAATGTGAGTGTGTGTGAGAGAGAAAGAGAAGCTGTGAGTGAGAGAGAGAGAGAAAGGGAAGCTGTGAGTGAGAGAGAGAGTGAGAAGCTATAAGTGAGAGAGAAAGAGAAAGAGAAGCAGTGAGTGAGAGAGAGAGAGAAAGAGAAGCTGTGAGTGAGAGAGAGAGAAATCGAAGCAGTGAGTGAGAGACAGAGAGAGAAAGAGAAGCTGTGAGTGTGATACAGAGTGAGAGAAAGAGATGCTGTGAGTGTGTGAGAGAAAGAAAGAGAAGCTGTGAGTGTGTAAGAGAGAAAGAGAAGCTGTCAGTGTGAGAGAAAGTGAGAGAAAGAGAAGGTGTGAGTGTGAGGGAGAGTGAGAGAAAGAGATGCTGTGAGTGTGTGTGTGAGAGAAAGAGAAGCTGTGAGTGAGGGACAGAGAGAGAATGGGAAGCTGTGAGTGAGAGAGAGAGAGAAAGAGAAGTTGTGAGTGAGAGAGAGTGAAAGAGAAGCTGTGAGTGTGAGAGAGAGAAAGGGAAGCTGTTAGTGTGAGAGAGAGTGAGAGAAAGATGCTGTGAGTGTGTGTGAGAGAGAAAGAGAAGCTGTGAGTGAGAGAGAGAGAGAAAGGGAAGCTGTGAGTGAGAGAGAGAGTGAGAAGCTATAAGTGAGAGAGAAAGAGAAAGAGAAGCAGTGAGTGAGAGAGAGAGAGAAAGAGAAGCTTTGAGTGAGAGAGAGAGAGAAAGAGATGTGTGTGTGAGAGAGAGAAAGAGATGTGTGTGAGAGAGAGAAAGAAAGAGAAGTTGTGAGAGAGAGTGAGAGAGAGAAATAGAAGCTGTGAGTGAGAAAGAGAGAAATTGAAGCTGTGAGTGAGAGAGAAAAAGAAGCTGTGAGTGAGAGAGAGAGAGAAAGAGAAGCTGTGAGTGAGAGAGAAAGAGAAGCTGTGAGTGTGAGAGAGAGAAAGAGAAGCTGTCAGTGAGAGAAAGTGAGAGAAAGAGAAGCTGTGAATGAGGGAGAGAGAAAGAGTAGCTGTGAGTCAGAGAGAGAGAAAGAGAAGCTGTCAGTGAGAGAAAGTGAGAGAAAGAGAAGCTGTGAGTGTGAGGGAGAGTGAGAGAAAGAGATGCTGTGAGTGTGTGTGTGAGAGAAAGAGAAGCTGTGAGTGAGGGAGAGAGAGAGATTGGGAAGCTGTGCGTGAGAGAGAGAGTGAGAAGCTATGAATGAGAGAGAGAGAAAGAGAAGTTGTGAGTGAGAGAGAGAGAAGGAGAAGCTGTGAGTGAGAGAGTGAGAGAAAGAGTAGCTGTGTGAGAGAGAGAGAGAGAGAGAGAGAAAGTGAAGCTGTATGAGAGAGAGAGAGAACGAAAGAAAGTGCTGTGTGTGTGAGAGAGAGAAAGAGAAGCTGTGAGTGTGTGTGACAGAAAGAGAAGCTGTGAGTGTGAGAGAGAGAAAGAGAAAGAGAAGCTGTGAGTGAGAGAAAGAGAGAGAGAAAGGGAAGCTGTGAGTGTGTGTGAGAGAGAAAGAGAAGCTGTGAGTGAGAGTGAAAGGGAAGCTTTGAGTGAGAGAGAGAGTGAAAAGCTATGAGTGAGATAGAGAGAGAAAGAGAAGCTGTGAGTGAGAGAGAGAGAAAGAGAATTTGTGAGTGAGAAAGAGAGGGAGAAGCTGTGAGTGAGAGAGAGAGAAAGTGAAGCTGTGAGTGAGAGACGGAGGTAAAGAGAAGCTGTGAGTGAGAGAAAGAGACAAAGAGTAGGTGTGAGTGAGAGAGAGAGAGAAGCTGAGAGAGAGAGAGAGAGAAAGAGAAGCTGTGAGTGATAGAGAAAAAAAGAGAAGCTTTGAGTGAGAGAGAGAGAGAAAGAGAAGTTGTGAGTGTGAGAGAAAGTGAGAGAAAGAGAAGCTGTGAGTGTGAGAGAGAGTGAGAGAAAGAGATGCTGTGAGTGTGTGTGAGAGAGAAAGAGAAGCTGTGAGTGAGTGAGAGAGAGAGAGAAGCTGAGAGAGCGAGAGAGAGAAAGAGAAGCTGTGAGTGATAGAGAAAAAAAGAGAAGCTTTGAGTGAGAGAGAGAGAGAAAGAGAAGTTGTGAGTGTGTGTGAGAGAGAAAGAGAAGCTGTGAGTGAGTGAGAGAGAGAAAGAGAATCTGTGAGTAGAGAGAGAGAGAAAGAGAAGCTGTGAGTGAGAGAGAGAGAAGAAGCTGTGAGTGAGATAGGGAGAGAGAAAGAGAATCTGTGAGTGAGAGAGAGAAAAAAAGAAGCTGTGAGTGTGAGAGAGAGTGAGAGTAAGAGATGCTGTGAGTGTGTGTGAGTGTGAAAGAGAAGCTGTGAGTGTTTGTGAGAGAGAAAGAGAAGCTGTGAGTGAGAGAGAGTGAAAGAGAAAGCGAATCAGTGAGTGAGAGACAGAGAGAGAAAGTGAAGCTGTGAGTGAGAGAAAGAGAAAAAGAGAAGCTGTGAGTGAGTGAGAGAGAGAGAGAAGCTGTAAGTGTGACAGAAAGTGAGAGAAAGAGAAGCTGTGAGTGTGAGACAGAGTGGGAGAAAGATATGCTGTGAGTGTGAGAGAGAGAAAGAGACGCTGTGATTGTGTGTGAGAGAGAGAAATAGAAGCTGTGAGAGTGAGAGTGAGAGAAAGTGAGAGAAAGAGATGCTGGGAGTGTGTGTGTGAGAGAAAGAGAAAGGGAAGCTGTGTGAGAGAGAGTGAGAAGCTATGAGTGAGAGAGAGAGAGAGAAAGAGAAGTTGTGAGTGAGAGAGAGTGAAAGAGAAGCTGTGACTGAGAGAGAGAGAGAAAGGGAAGCTGTTAGTGTGAGAGAGAGTGAGAGAAAGATAATGTGAGTGTGTGTGAGAGAGAAAGAGAAGCTGTGAGTGAGAGAGAGAGAGAAAGGGAAGCTGTGAGTGAGAGAGAGAGTGAGAAGCTATAAGTGAGAGAGAAAGAGAAAGGGAAGCAGTGAGTGAGAGAGAGAGAGAGAGAAAGAGAAGCTGTGAGTGAGAGAGAGAGTGAGAAGCTGTGAGTGAGAGAGAGAGAAATCGAAGCAGTGAGTGAGAGACAGAGAGAGAAAGAGAAGCTGTGAGTGTGAGACAGAGTGAGAGAAAGAGATGCTGTGAGTGTGTGAGAGAAAGAAAGAGAAGCTGTGAGTGTGTAAGAGAGAAAGAGAAGCTGTGAATGAGGGAGAGAGAAAGAGTAGCTGTGAGTCAGAGAGAGAGAAAGAGAAGCTGTCAGTGTGAGAGAAAGTGAGAGAAAGAGAAGCTGTGAGTGTGAGGGAGAGTGAGAGAAAGAGATGCTGTGAGTGTGTGTGTGAGAGAAAGAGAAGCTGTGAGTGAGGGAGAGAGAGAGAATGGGAAGCTGTGAGTGAGAGAGAGAGTGAGAAGCTATGAATGAGAGAGAGAGAAAGAGAAGTTGTGAGTGAGAGAGAGAGAAGGAGAAGCTGTGAGTGAGAGAGTGAGAGAAAGAGTAGCTGTGAGTGAGAGAGAGAGAGAAAGTGAAGCTGTATGAGAGAGAGAGAGAACGAAAGAAAGTGCTGTGTGTGTGTGAGAGAGAAAGAGAAGCTGTGAGTGTGTGTGAGAGAGAAAGAGAAGCTGTGAGTGTGAGAGAGAAAGAGAAAGAGAAGCTGTGAGTGAGAGAAAGAGAGAGAGAAAGGGAAGCTGTGAGTGTGAGATAGAGAGAGAGAAAGAGAAGCTGTGAGTGTGTGTGAGAGAGAAAGAGAAGCAGTGATTGAAAGAAAGAGAGAGAGAAAGAGAAGCTGTGAGTGTGTGAGGGAGAGAGAGATAAAGAGAAGCTGTGATTGAGAGAGAGAGAAAGAGAAGCTGTGAGTGAGAGGGAGAGAGAGAAAGAGAAGATGTGAGTGAGAGAGAGAGAGAGAGATAAGATGTGTGTGTGAGAGAGAAAGAGAAGCTGTGAGTTTGAGAGAGAGAGAGAAAGAGAAGCTGTGAGTGAGAGAGAGAGAAAGAGATGCTGTGAGTGAGAGAGAGAGAGAGAAAGAGAAGCTGTGAGTGAGAGAAAGAGAGAGAGAGAGAAAGAGAACCTATGAGTGTGTGTGAGAGAGAAATTGAAGCTGTGAGTGAGAGAGAGAGAGAGAAAGAGAAGCTCTGAGTGAGTGAGAGAGAAAGAAAGAGAAGCTGTGAGTGAGAGAGAGAGAGAAAGAAAGAGACGCTGTGAGTGAGAGAGAGAAGCTGTTAGTGAGAGAGCGAGAGAAAGAGAAGCTGTGAGTGAGAGAGAGAGAGAAAGAGAAGTTGTGAGTGAGAGAGAGTGAAAGAGAAGCTGTGACTGAGAGAGAGAGAGAAAGGGAAGCTGTTAGTGTGAGAGAGAGTGAGAGAAAGATAATGTGAGTGTGTGTGAGAGAGAAAGAGAAGCTGTGAGTGAGAGAGAGAGAGAAAGGGAAGCTGTGAGTGAGAGAGAGAGTGAGAAGCTATAAGTGAGAGAGAAAGAGAAAGAGAAGCAGTGAGTGAGAGAGAGAGAGAAAGAGAAGCTGTGAGTGAGAGAGAGAGTGAGAAGCTGTGAGTGAGAGAGAGAGAAATCGAAGCAGTGAGTGAGAGACAGAGAGAGAAAGAGAAGCTGTGAGTGTGAGACAGAGTGAGAGAAAGAGATGCTGTGAGTGTGTGAGAGAAAGAAAGAGAAGCTGTGAGTGTGTAAGAGAGAAAGAGAAGCTGTGAATGAGGGAGAGAGAAAGAGTAGCTGTGAGTCAGAGAGAGAGAAAGAGAAGCTGTCAGTGTGAGAGAAAGTGAGAGAAAGATAAGCTGTGAGTGTGAGTGAGAGTGAGAGAAAGAGATGCTGTGAGTGTGTGTGAGAGAGAAAGAGAAGCTGTGAGTGAGGGAGAGAGAGAGAATGGGAAGCTGTGAGTGAGAGAGAGAGTGAGAAGCTATGAATGAGAGAGAGAGAAAGAGAAGTTGTGAGTGAGAGAGAGAGAAGGAGAAGCTGTGAGTGAGAGAGTGAGAGAAAGAGTAGCTGTGAGTGAGAGAGAGAGAGAGAGAAAGTGAAGCTGTATGAGAGAGAGAGAGAACGAAAGAAAGTGCTGTGTGTGTGAGAGAGAGAAAGAGAAGCTGTGAGTGTGTGTGAGAGAGAAAGAGAAGCTGTGAGTGTGAGAGAGAGAAAGAGAAAGAGAAGCTGTGAGTGAGAGAAAGAGAGAGAGAAAGGGAAGCTGTGAGTGTGAGATAGAGAGAGAGAAAGAGAAGCTGTGAGTGTGGGTGAGAGAGAAAGAGAAGCAGTGATTGAAAGAAAGAGAGAGAAAGAGAAGCTGTGAGTGTGTGAGGGAGAGAGAGATAAAGAGAAGCTGTGATTGAGAGAGAGAGAAAGAGAAGCTGTGAGTGAGAGGGAGAGGGAGAAAGAGAAGATGTGAGTGAGAGAGAGAGAGAGAGATAAGATGTGTGTGAGAGAGAGAAAGAGAAGCTGTGAGTGAGAGAGAGAGAGAAAGAGAAGCTCTGAGTGAGTGAGAGAGAAAGAAAGAGAAGCTGTGAGTGAGAGAGAGAGAGAAAGAAAGAGACGCTGTGAGTGTGAGAGAGAAGCTGTTAATGAGAGAGAGAGAAAGAGAAGCTGTGAGTGAGAGAGAGAGAGAGGAAGAGAAGCTGTGAGTGAGAGAGAGAGAGAAAGAGAAGGTGTGAGTGAGTGAGAGAGAAAGAAAAGCTGTGAGTGAGAGAGAGAGAGAAGCTGTGAGTGAAAGAGAGAGAAAGAGAAGCTGTGAGTGAGAAAGAGAGAAAGAGAGAGAAGCTGTGAGTGAGAGAGAGAGAGAAAGAGAAGCTGTGATGGAGAGAGAGAAAGAGAAGATGTGTGTGAGAGAAAGAGAGAGAGAGAGAAGCTGTGAGAGTGAGAGAGAGAGAGAAGCTGTGAGTGAGAGAGAGAGTGGGAGAGAAGCTGTGAGTGAGAGAGAGAGAAAGAGAAGCTTTGAGTGAGAGTGAGAGAAAGAGTAGCTGTGAGTGCGAGAGAGAGAGAGAAGCTGTGAGTGTGTGAGGAGAGAGAGAGAAGCTGTGTGTGTGAGAGAGAAAGAGAAGCTGTAAGTGAGAGAGAGAGAAAGAGAAGCTGTGAGTGAGAGGGAGAGAGAGAAAGAGAAGATGTGAGTGAGAGAGAGAGAGAAAGAGAAGATGTGTGTGTGAGAGAGAAAGAGAAGCTGTGAGTTTGAGAGAGAGAGAGAAAGAGAAGCTGTGAGTGAGAGAGAGAGAAAGAGATGCTGTGAGTGAGAGAGAGAGAGAGAAAGAGAAGCTGTGAGTGAGAGAGAGAGAGAGAGAGAAAGAGAACCTATGAGTGTGTGAGAGAGAGAAATTGAAGCTGTGAGTGAGAGAGAGAGAGAAAGAGAAGCTCTGAGTGAGTGAGAGAGAAAGAAAGAGAAGCTGTGAGTGAGAGAGAGAGAGAAAGAAAGAGACGCTGTGAGTGTGAGAGAGAAGCTGTTAGTGAGAGAGAGAGAAAGAGAAGCTGTGAGTGAGAGAAAGAGAGAGAGAAAGGGAAGCTGTGAGTGAGAGAGAGAGAGAAAGAGAAGCTGTGAGTGACAGAGAGTGAGAGAAGCTGTGTGTGTGTGAGAGAGAAAGAGAAGCTGTGTGTGTGTTTGAGAGAGAAAGAGAAGATGTGAGTGAGTGAGAGAGACAGAGAAGCTGTGAGTGAGGGAGAGGAAAAAATAGCAGCTGTGAGTGAGAGAGAGAGAAGCTTTGAGTTAGAGAGAGAGAAAGAGAATCTTTGAGTAGAGAGAGAGAGAAAGGGCAGCTGTGAGTGAGAGAGAGAGAGAGAGAGAAAGAGAAGCTTTGAGTGTGTGTGAGAGAGAGATAAAGAGAAGCTGTGAGTGTGAGAGAGAGAAAGAGAAGCTGTGAGTGAGAGGGAGAGAGAGAAAGAGAAGCTGTGAGTGAGAGAGAGAGGGAGGAAGAGAAGCTGCGAGTGAGAGAGAGAGAAAGAGAAGCTGTGAGTGAGTGAGAGAGAAAGAGAAGCTGTGAGAGAGAGAGAGAAGCTGTGAGTGAAAGAGAGAGAAAGAGAAGCTGTGAGTGAGAAAGAGAGAGAGAGAGAAGCTGTGAGTGAGAGAGAGAGAGAGAAAGAGAAGCTGTGAGTGACGGAGAGAGAGAAAGAGAAGATGTGAGTGAGATAGAGAGAGAAGCTGTGAGTGAGAGAGAGAGAGAGAAAGAGAAGCTGTGAGTGAGAGAGAGAGTGGGAGAGAAGCTGTGAGTGAGAGAGAGTGAAAGAGAAGCTTTGAGTGAGAGAGTGAGAGAAATAGTAGCTGTGAGTGAGAGAGGGAGAGAAAGAGAAGCTGTGAGTGTGTGTGAGAGAGAAAGAGAAGCTGTGAGTGTGTGAGAGAGAAAGAGAAGTTGTGAGTGAGAGAAAGAGAGAGAGAAAGGGAAGCTGTGAGTGAGAGAGAGAGAGAATGAAAGAGAATCTGTGAGTAGAGAGAGAGAGAAAGGGAAGCTGTGAGTGAGAGAGAGAGAGAAAGAGAAGCTGTGAGTGTGTGAGAGAGAGAGAGATAAAGAGAAGCTGTGAGTGAGTGAGAGAGAAAGAGAAGCTGTGAGTGAGAGGGAGAGAGATAAAGAGAAGATGTGAGTGAGAGAGAGAGAGAGAAAGAGAAGTTGTGTGTGTGAGAGAGAAAGAGAAGCTGTGAGTGTGAGAGAGAAAGAGAAGCTGTGAGTGTGAGAGAGAGAAAGAGAAGCTGTGAGTGAGAGAAAGAGAGAGAGAAAGAGAAGCTGTGAGTGAGAGACAGAGAGAGAAAGAGAAGCTGTGAGTGAGAGACAGAGAGAGAAAGAGAACCTATGAGTGTGTGAGAGAGAGAAATTGAAGCTGTGAGTGAGAGAGAGAGCGAAAGAGAAGCTCTGAATGAGTGAGAGAGAAAGAAAGAGAAGCTGTGAGTGAGAGAGAGAGAGAGAAAGAAAGAGACGCTGTGAGTGAGAGAGAGAGAAGCTGTTAGTGAGAGAGAGAGAGAAAGAGTAACTGTGAGTGAGAGAGAGAAAGAGAAGCTGTGAGTGAGTGAGAGAGAGAAAGAGTAACTGTGAGTGAGAGAGAGAAAGAGAAGCTGTGAGTGAGTGAGAGAGAGAGAGAAAGAGAATCTGTGAGTGAGAAAAATGAGTGAGTGAGACAGAGAGAGAAAGAGAAGCTGTGAGTGAGATACAGAGAAAAAAGAGAAGCTGTGAGTGAGACACAGAGAAAGAAAGAGAAGCTGTGAGTGAGAGACAGAGAAAGAAAGAGAAGCTGTGAGTGAGAGAAAGAGAGAGAAAGAGAAGGTGTGTGTGTATGTGAGAGATTAAGAGAAGCTGTGAGTGAGAGACAGAGAATGAAAGAGAAGCTGTGAGTGAGAGACAGAGAGAAAGAGAAGCTGTGAGTGAGATACAGAGAGAAAGAAAAGCTGTGAGTGAGAGGCAGAGAGAAAGCGAAGCTGTGAGTGAGAGACAGAGAGAGAAAGAGAAGCTGTGTGTGTGGAAGAGAGAAAGAGAAGCTGTGAGTGAGAGACAGAGAGAAAAAGAAGCTGTGAGTGAGAGACAAAGAGAGAAAGAGAAGCTGTGAGTGAGAGACAGAGAGAAAGAGATGCTGTCTGTGGGAAAGAGAGAAAGCGAAGCTGTGAGTGAGAGAAAGAGAGAAAGAGAAGTTGTGAGTGAGAGAGAGAAAGAAATAGAAGCTGTGAGTGAGCGACAGAGAGAAAGAGAAGCTGTGAGTGAGAGACAAAGAGAGAAAGAGAAGCTGTGAGTGAGAGACAGAGAGAAAGAGATGCTGTCTGTGAGAAAGAGAGAAAGCGAAGCTGTGAGTGAGAGAATGAGAGAAAGAGAAGCTGTGAGTGAGAGAGAGAAAGAAATAGAAGCTGTGAGTGAGCGACAGAGAGAGAAAGAGAATGTGAGTGAGAGACAGAGAAAGAAAGAGAAGCTGTGAGTGAGAGAAAGAGAGAGAAAGAGAACCTGTGTGTGTGTGTGAGAGAGAAAGAGAAGCTTTGAGTGAGAGACAGAGAGAGAAAGAGAAGCTGTGAGTGGGAGAGACAGAGAGAAAGAGAATCTGTGAGTGAGAGAGAGAGAATGAAAGAGAATGTGTGATTGAGAGAGAGAGAGAAATAGAAGCTGTGAGTGAGAGACAGAGAGAGAAATAGAATCTGTGAGTGAGAGAGAGAGAAAGAGAAGCTGTGAGTGAGAGAGAACGAGAGAGATAGAAGCTGTGAGTGAAAGAGACAGAGAGAGAAAGAGAAGATGTGAATGAGAGAGAGAGAGAGAGAAGCTGTGAGTGAGAGAGACAGAGAGAGAAAGAGAAGGTGTGAATGAGAGAGAGAGAGAAAGAGAAGCTGCGTGAGTGAGAGAGAGAGAGATTAGCTGTGAATGAGAGAGCAAGAGATAGAGAAGCTGTGTGTGAGAGAGAAAGAGAAGCTTGTGAGTGAGAGACAGAGAGAGAAAGAGAAAGCTGTGAGTGAGAGAGAGAGTGAAAGAGAAGCTGTGTGTGTGAGAAAGATAGAGAAGCTGCAAGTGAGAGACAGAGATAGAAAAAGAAGCTGTGAGTGAGAGAGACAGAGAGAGAAAGGGAAGCAGTGAGTGAGAGAGACAGAGAGAGAAAGAGGTGTCAGTGAAAGAAAGAGAGAAAGAGAAGCTGTGAGTGAGAGAGAGAAAGAGTAGCTGTGAGTGAGAGAGAGAGAGAAGCTGTGAATGAGAGACAGAGAGAATATGTGAATGAGAGACAGAGAGAGAAAGATAAGCTGTGAGTGAGATACAGAGAAGGAATGAGAAGCTGTGAGAGACAGAGAGAGAAAGAGAAGCTGTGAGTGAGAGAAAGAGAAGCTGTGTGTGTGAGAGTGAGAAAGAGAAGCTGTGAATGAGACAGTGAAAGAAACGGAAGTTGTGAATGAGAGACATAGAGAAAGAGAAGCTGTGAATGAGATACAGAGAGAGAAGCTGTGAGTGAGAGACAGAGAGAGAGAGAGAAAGAGAAGCTGTTTGTGTGTGAGAGAGAGAGCTGTGTGAGAGAGAGTGAAGCTGTGAGTGAGAGAGATAGAGAGAAGCTGTGAGTGAGAGAGAGAAGAGAAAAAGAAGTTGTGAGTGAGAGAGAGAGAGAAAGGGAAGCTGTGAGTGAGAGAGAAAGAGAAAAATTGAAGCTGTGAGTGAGAGAGAGAGAGAGAAAGAAAGGGAAGCTGTGAGTGTGAGAGAGAGAAGCTGTGAGTGAAAGAGAGAGAAAGAGAAGCTGTGTGAGAGAGAGAAAGAGAAGCTGTGAGTGAGATAGCGTGAAAGAAAAGCTGTGACTGAGAGAGAGAGGGAAAGAGAAAGAGAAGCTGTGAGTGAGAGAGAGAGAGAAAGAGTAGCTGTAAATGAGAGAGAGAGAGAAGCTGTGAGTGAGAGAGAACCTGTGAGTGGGAGAGAGAGAGAAAGAGAAGCTGAGTGAGCAGAGAGAATAAGAGAAGCTGAGTGAGAGAGAGAGAGAGAGAGGGAAGCGGTGAGTGAGAGAGAGAGAGAAAGAGAAGCTGTGAGTGAGAGAGACAGAGAGAAAGAGATGCTTTGAGTGAGAGAGAGAGAGAAAGAGATGCTGTGTATGAGAGAGAGAAAGAACGAGAAGTTGTGAGTGAGAGAGTGAGAGAGAGAAATAGAAGCTGTGAGTGAGAGAGAGTGAAATTGAAGCTGTGAGAGGAAGAGAGAAATTGAAGCTGTGTGTGAGAGAGAGAGAAAGAAGCTGTGAGTGAGTGAGAGAGAGAAGCTGTGTGTGTGAGAGAGAGAGAAGCTGTGAGTGAGTGAGAGAGAGAAGCTGTGAGTGAGAGAGAGAAAGAGAAAGAGAAGCTGAGTGAGAGAGAAAAAGTGAAGCTGTGTGTGTGTGAGAGAGAGAGAGAGAAAGAGAAGCTGTTAGTGAGAGAGAGAGTATAAGAGAAGCTATGAGTGTGAGAGTTAGAAAGAGAAGCTGTGAGTGAGAGACAGAGAGCGAGAAGCTGTGAGTGAGAGACTGGGCGAGAAAGAGAAGAGAAGCTGTGTGTGAGAGAGAGAGATAAAGAGAAGCTGTGTGTGTGTGAGAGAGAAAGAGAAGCTTTGAGTGAGAGAGAGAGAAAGAGAAGCTGTGTGTGAGAGAGAGAAAGAGCTGTGAGAGAGAGAGAAGCTGTGAGTGAGAGAGAAAGAGAAAGGGAAGCTTTGAGTGAGAGAGAGAGAAAGAGAAGCTATGAGGAATAGAGAGAGAGAAGCTGTGAGTGAGAGAGAGTGAAAGAAAAGCTGTGACTGAGAGAGAGAGAGAAAGGGAAAGAGAAGCTGTGAGTGAGAGAGAGAGAGAGAAAGAGTAGCTGTAATTGAGAGAGAGAGAAGCTGTGAGTGAGAGAGAACCTGTGAGTGAGAGAGAGAGAGAAAAAGTGAAGCTGAGTGAAACAGAGAGAGAAAGAGAGGCTGTGTGTGTGTGTGTGAGAGAGAAGCTGTGAGTTAGAGAGAGATAGAGAGAGAGGGAAGGGGTGAGTGAGAGAGAGAGAGGGAAAGCGAAGCTGTGAGTGAGAGAGAGAGAGAAAGAGAAGCTTTAAGTGAGAGAGAGTGAAACTGAAGCTGTGAGTGAGAAAGAGAGAAAGAAGCTGTGAGTGAGAGAGAGAGAGAGAAAGAGAAGCTGTGAGTGAGACGGAGAGAGAAAAGCTGTGAGTGAGTGAGAGAGAGAAGCTGTGAATGAGAGAGAGAAAGATAAAGAGAAAGAGAAGCTGAGTGAGAGAGAAAAAGAGAAGCTGTGCGTGAGAGAGAGAGAGAGAGAGAGAGAGAAGCTGTTAGTGAGAGAGAGAGTATAAGAGAAGCAGTGAGTGAGAGAGAGAGAGAAGCTGTGAGTGTGTGTGTGTGAGAGAGAAGCTGTGAGTGTGTGAGAGAGAGAAGCTGTGAGTGAGAGAGAGAGAGAGAGAGAAAGAGAAGCTGTGAGTGAAAGAGAGAGAAAGAGAAGTTGTGAGTGAGAGAGAGAGAGAAAGAGAAGTTGTGAGTGAGAGAGAGAGAGAAATTGAAGTTGTGAGTGAGAGAGAAAGAGAAGCTGTGTGTGTGTGTGAGAGAGAAGTTGTGCGTGAGTGAGTGAGAGAGAGAAGCTGTGAGTGAGAGAGAGAGAGAAAGAGAAGCTTTGAGTGAGAGAGAGAGAAAGAGAAGCTTTGAGTGAGAGAGAGAGAGAGAGAAAGAGAAGCTGTATGAGAGAGAGAAAGAGAGAGAAATTTGGAGTGGGAGAGAGAAAGTGAAGCATTGAGTGAGAGAGAGAGAGAAAGAGCTGTGAGTGAGAGAGACATAGAGAGAGAGGGAAGCGGTGAGTGAGAGAGAGAGAGAGAGAAAGAGAAGCTGTGAGTGAGAAAGAGAGAGAGAAAGAGAAGCTTTGAGTGAGAGAGAGAGAGAAAGAGATGTGTGTGAGAGAGAAAGAAAGAGAAGTTGTGACTGAGAGAGTGTGAGAGAGAAATAGAAGCTGTGAGTGAGAGAGAGTGAAACTGAAGCTGTGAGTGAGAAAGAGAGAAATTGAAGCTGTGAGTGAGAGAGAGAAAGAAGCTGTGAGTGAGAGAGAGAGAGAAAGAGAAGCTGTGAGTGAGAGAGAAAGAGAAGCTGTGAGTGAGAGAGAGAGAAGCTGTGAGTGAAAGTGAGAAAGAGAAGCTGATAGTGAGAGAGAGAGAGAGAGAAGCTGTGAGTGAGAGAAAGAGAAAGAGAAGCTGTGAGTAAGAGAGAAAGAGAGAAATAGAATCTATGAGTGAGAGACAGAGAGAGAAGCTGTGAGTGAGTGAGAGAGAGATAAGCTGTGTGAGAGAGAGAGAAAAAAAGAGAAGCTGTGAGTGAGAGAGAGAGAGAAAGAGAAGTTGTAAGTGAGTGAGAGAAAGTGAAGCTATAAGTGTGAGAGAGAGAAAGAGAAGCTCTGAGTGAGAGAGAGAGTGAGAAGCTGTGAGTGAGAGAGAGAGAAAGGGAAGCTTTTAGTGTGAGAGAGAGTGAGAGAAAGATGCTGTGAGTGTGTGTGAGAGAGAAAGAGAAGCTGTGAGTGAGAGAGAGAGAGAGAAAGAGAAAGGGAAGCTGTGAGTGAGAGAGAGAGTGAGAAGCTATAAGTGAGAGAGAAAGAGAAAGAGAAGCAGTGAGTGAGAGAGAGAGAAAGAGAAGCTGTGAGTGAGAGAGAGTGAGAAGCTGTGAGTGAGAGAGAGAGAGAAAGCGAAGCAGTGAGTGAGAGACAGAGAGAGAAAGAGAAGCTGTGAGTGTGAGACAGAGTGAGAGAAAGAGATGCTGTGAGTGTGTGAGAGAAAGAAAGAGAAGCTGTGAGTGAGTGAGAGAGAAAGAGAAGGTGTGAATGAGGGAGAGAGAAAGAGTAGCTGTGAGTCAGAGAGAGAGAAAGAGAAGCTGTCAGTGTGAGAGAAAGTGAGAGAAAGAGAAGCTGTGAGTGTGAGGGAGAGTGAGAGAAAGAGATGCTGTGAGTGTGTGTGTGAGAAAAAGAGAAGCTGTGAGTGAGGGAGAGAGAGAGAATGGGAAGCTGTGAGTGAGAGAGAGAGTGAGAAGCTATGAATGAGAGAGAGAGAAAGAGAAGTTGTGAGTGAGAGAGAGAGAAGGAGTAGCTGTGAGTGAGAGAGAGAGAGAGAAAGGGAAGCTATGAGTGTGTGTGAGAGAGAAAGAGAAGCTGTGAGTGAGAGTGAAAGGGAAGCTTTGAGTGAGAGAGAGAGTGAAAAGCTATGAGTGAGATAGAGAGAGAAAGAGAAGCTGTGAGTGAGAGAGAGAAAGAGAATTTGTGAGTGAGAAAGAGAGGGAGAAGCTGTGAGTGAGAGAGAGAAAGTGAAGCTGTGAGTGAGAGACAGGGGTAAAGAGAAGCTGTGAGTGAGAGAAAGAGACAAAGAGTAGGTGTGAGTGAGAGAGAGAGAAGCTGAGAGAGAGAGAGAGAAAGAGAAGCTGTGAGTGATAGAGAAAAAAGAGAAGCTTTGAGTGAGAGAGAGAGAGAAAGAGAAGTTGTGAGTGTGAGAGAAAGTGAGAGAAAGAGAAGCTGTGAGTGTGAGAGAGAGTGAGAGAAAGAGATGCTGTGAGTGTGTGAGAGAGAGAAAGAGAAGCTGTGTGTGTGTGTGAGAGAGAAAGAGAAGCTGTGAGTGAGTGAGAGAGAGAGAAGCTGAGAGAGAGAGAGAGAGAGAGAGAGAAAGAGAAGCTGTGAGTGATAGAGAAAAAAAGAGAAGCTTTGAGTGAGAGAGAGAGAGAAAGAGAAGTTGTGAGTGTGTGAGAGAGAGAAAGAGAAGCTGTGAGTGAGTGAGAGAGAGAAAGAGAATCTGTGAGTAGAGAGAGAGAGAGAAAGAGAAGCTGTGAGTGAGAGAGAGAGAAGAAGCTGTGAGTGAGATTGGGAGAGAGAAAGAGAATCTGTGAGTGAGAGAGAGAAAAAAAGAAGCTGTGAGTGTGAGAGAGAGTGAGAGAAAGAGATGCTGTGAGTGTGTGTGAGAGTGAAAGAGAAGCTGTGAGTGTTTGTGAGAGAGAAAGAGAAGCTGTGAGTGAGAGAGAGTGAAAGAGAAAGCGAATCAGTGAGTGAGAGACAGAGAGAAAGTGAAGCTGTGAGTGAGAGAAAGAGAAAAAGAGCAGCTGTGAGTGAGAGAGAGAGAGAAGCTGTAAGTGTGACAGAAAGTGAGAGAAAGAGAAGCTGTGAGTGTGAGACAGAGTGGGAGAAAGATATGCTGTGAGTGTGAGAGAGAGAAAGAGATGCTGTGATTGTGTGTGAGAGAGAGAAATAGAAGCTGTGAGAGTGAGAGAAAGTGAGAGAAAGAGATGCTGGGAGTGTGTGTGTGAGAGAAAGAGAAAGGGAAGCTGTGTGAGAGAGAGTGAGAAGCTATGAGTGAGAGAGAGAGAGAAAGAGAAGTTGTGAGTGAGAGAGAGTGAAAGAGAAGCTGTGACTGAGAGAGAGAGAGAAAGGGAAGCTGTTAGTGTGAGAGAGAGTGAGAGAAAGATAATGTGAGTGTGTGTGAGAGAGAAAGAGAAGCTGTGAGTGAGAGAGAGAGAGAAAGGGAAGCTGTGAGTGAGAGAGAGAGTGAGAAGCTATAAGTGAGAGAGAAAGAGAAAGAGAAGCAGTGAGTGAGAGAGAGAGAGAAAGAGAAGCTGTGAGTGAGAGAGAGAGTGAGAAGCTGTGAGTGAGAGAGAGAGAAATCGAAGCAGTGAGTGAGAGACAGAGAGAGAAAGAGAAGCTGTGAGTGTGAGACAGAGTGAGAGAAAGAGATGCTGTGAGTGTGTGAGAGAAAGAAAGAGAAGCTTTGAGTGAGTAAGAGAGAAAGAGAAGCTGTGAATGAGGGAGAGAGAAAGAGTAGCTGTGAGTCAGAGAGAGAGAAAGAGAAGCTGTCAGTGTGAGAGAAAGTGAGAGAAAGAGAAGCTGTGAGTATGAGGGAGAGTGAGAGAAAGAGATGCTGTGAGAGTGTGTGTGAGAGAAAGAGAAGCTGTGAGTGAGGGAGAGAGAGAGAATGGGAAGCTGTGAGTGAGAGAGAGAGTGAGAAGCTATGAATGAGAGAGAGAGAAAGAGAAGTTGTGAGTGAGAGAGAGAGAAGGAGAAGCTGTGAGTGAGAGAGTGAGAGAAAGAGTAGCTGTGAGTGAGAGAGAGAGAGAGTGAAGCTGTATGAGAGAGAGAGAGAACAAAAGAAAGTGCTGTGTGTGTGAGAGAGAGAAAGAGAAGCTGTGAGTGTGTGAGAGAGAGAATGAGAAGCTGTGAGTGTGAGAGAGAGAAAGAGAAAGAGAAGCTGTGAGTGAGAGAAAGAGAGAGAGAAAGGGAAGCTGTGAGTGTGAGATAGAGAGAGAGAAAGAGAAGCTGTGAGTGTGTGTGTGAGAGAGAAAGAGAAGCAGTGATTGAAAGAAAGAGAGATAAAGAGAAGCTGTGAGTGAGGGAGAGAGAGATAAAGAGAAGCTGTGATTGAGAGAGAGAGAAAGAGAAGCTGTGAGTGAGAGGGAGAGAGAGAAAGAGAAGATGTGAGTGAGAGAGAGAGAGAAAGAGAAGATGTGTGTGTGAGAGAGAAAGAGAAGCTCTGAGTTTGAGAGAGAGAGAGAAAGAGAAGCTGTGAGTGAGAGAGAGAGAAAGAGATGCTGTGAGTGAGAGAGAGAGAGAGAAAGAGAAGCTGTGAGTGAGAGAGAGAGAGAGAAAGAGAACCTATGAGTGTGTGTGAGAGAGAAATTGAAGCTGTGAGTGAGAGAGAGCGAGAAAGAGAAGCTCTGAGTGAGTGAGAGAGAAAGAAAGAGAAGCTGTGAGTGAGAGAGAGAGAGAAAGAAAGAGACGCTGTGAGTGAGAGAGAGAAGCTGTTAGTGAGAGAGAGAGAGAAAGAGAAGCTGAGAGTGAGAGAGAGAGAGAGGAAGAGAAGCTATGAGTGAGAGAGAGAGAGAGAAAGAGAAGGTGTGAGTGAGTGAGAGAGAAAGAAAAGCTGTGAGTGAGAGAGAGAGAGAGAAGCTGTGAGTGAAAGAGAGAGAAAGAGAAGCTGTGAGTGAGAAAGAGAGAAAGAGAGAGAAGATGTGAGTGAGAGAGAGAGAGAAAGAGAAGCTGTGAGTGATGGAGAGAGAGAAAGAGAAGATGTGTGTGAGAGAAAGAGAGAGAGAGAGAAGCTGTGAGAGTGAGAGAGAGAGAGAGAAGCTGTGAGTGAGAGAGAGAGTGGGAGAGAAGCTGTGAGTGAGAGAGAGAGAAAGAGAAGCTTTGAGTGCGAGAGTGAGAGAAAGAGTAGCTGTGAGTGAGAGAGAGAGAGAGAAGCTGTGAGTGTGTGAGGAGAGAGAGAGAAGCTGTGTGTGTGAGAGAGAAAGAGAAGCTGTGAGTGAGAGAAAGAGAGAGAGAAAGGGAAGCTGTGAGTGAGAGAGAGAGAGAGAGAAAGAGAAGCTGTGAGTGACAGAGAGTGAGAGAAGCTGTGTGTGTGAGAGAGAGAAAGAGAAGCTGTGTGTGTGTTTGAGAGAGAAAGAGAAGATGTGAGTGAGTGAGAGAGACAGAGAAGCTGTGAGTGAGGGAGAGAAAAAAATAGCAGCTGTGAGTGAGAGAGAGAGAGTAGCTTTGAGTTAGAGAGAGAGAAAGAGAATCTTTGAGTAGAGAGAGAGAGAAAGGGAAGCTGTGAGTGAGAGAGAGAGAGAAAGAGAAGCTGTGAGTGTGTGTGAGAGAGAGATAAAGAGAAGCTGTGAGTGTGAGAGAGAGAAAGAGAAGCTGTGAGTGAGAGGGAGAGAGAGAAAGAGAAGCTGTGAGAGAGAGAGAGAGAGGAAGAGAAGCTGTGAGTGAGAGAGAGAGAAAGAGAAGCTGTGAGTGAGTGAGAGAGAAAGAGAAGCTGTGAGAGAGAGAGAGAGAAGCTGTGAGTGAAAGAGAGAAAAAGAGAAGCTGTGAGTGAGAAAGAGAGAGAGAGAGAAGCTGTGAGTGAGAGAGAGAGAGAAAGAGAAGCTGTGAGTAACGGAGAGAGAGAAAGAGAAGATGTGAGTGAGAGAGAGAAGCTGTGAGTGAGAGAGAGAGTGAGAGAAAGAGAAGCTGTGAGTGAGAGAGAGAGTGGGAGAGAAGCTGTGAGTGAGAGAGAGAGAAAGAGAAGCTTTGAGTGAGAGAGTGAGAGAAATAGTAGCTGTGAGTGAGAGAGGGAGAGAAAGAGAAGCTGTGAGTGTGTGTGAGAGAGAAAGAGAAGCTGTGAGTGTGTGAGAGAGAAAAAGCTGTGAGTGAGAGAAAGAGAGAGAAAAAGGGAAGCTGTGAGTGAGAGAGAGAGAGAGAATGAAAGAGAATCTGTGAGTAGAGAGAGAGAAAGGGAAGCTGTGAGTGAGAGAGAGAGAGAGAAAGAGAATCTGTGAGTGTGTGAGAGAGAGAGAGATAAAGAGAAGCTGTGAGTGAGTGAGAGAGAAAGAGAAGCTGTGAGTGAGAGGGAGAGAGATAAAGAGAAGATGTGAGTGAGAGAGAGAGAGAAAGAGAAATTTTGTGTGTGAGAGAGAAAGAGAAGCTGTGAGTGTGAGAGAGGAAGAGAAGCTGTGAGTGTGAGAGAGAGAAAGAGAAGCTGTGAGTGAGAGAAAGAGAGAGAGAAAGAGAAGCTGTGAGTGAGAGACAGAGAGAAAGAGAAGCTGTGAGTGAGAGACAGAGAGAGAAAGAGAACCTATGAGTGTGTGTGAGAGAGAAATTGAAGCTGTGAGTGAGAGAGAGAGAGAAAGAGAAGTTCTGAGTGAGTGAGAGAGAAGGAAAGAGAAGGTGTGAGTGAGAGAGAGAGAGAGAAAGAGACGCTGTGAGTGAGAGAGAGAGAAGCTGTTAGTGAGAGAGAGAGAGAAAGAGAAGCTGTGAGTGAGAGAGAGAGAGGAAGAGAAGCTGTGAGTGAGAGAGAGAGAGAGAGAGAAAGAGAAGCTGCATGAGAGAGAGAGAGAAAGAAAGAAAGAAAGAAAGAAAGAAAGAGAAGCTGTGTGTGTGTGAGAGAGAGAAAGAGAACCTGTGAGTGATTGAGAGAGAGAGAAATTGAAGCTGTGAGTGAGAGAGAGTGATAAAGAGAAGCTGTGAGTGAGTGAGAGAGAAAGAGAAGCTGTGAGGGAGAGGGAGAGAGAAGGAGAAGATGTGAGTGAGAGAGAGAGAGAGAAAGAGAAGATGTGAGTGAGAGAGAGAGGGAAGGAGAAATTGTGAGTGAGAGAGTGAGAGAAAGAGTAGCTGTGAGTGAGAGAGAGAGAAAGAGAAGCTGTATGAGAGAGAGAGAGAACGAAAGAAAGAGCTGTGTGTGGAGAGAGAGAAAGAGAAGCTGTGAGTGTGTGTGAGAGAGAAAGAGAAGCTGTGAGTGAGAAAAAGAGAGAGAGAAAGAGAAGTTGTGTGTGAGAGTGAGAGAGAAGCTGTGAGTGAGAGAGAGAGAGAGAAAGAGAAGCTGTGTGAGAGAGAGAGAGAAAGAGAAGCTGTGAGTGAGAGAGAGAGAAAGAGAACCTGTGAGTGAGAGAGAGTAATTGAAGCTGTGAGTGAGAGAGAGAGAGAAAGAAAGAGAAGTTCCGAGTGAGTGAGAGAGAAAGAGAAGCTGTGTGTGTGTGAGAGAGAGACAAGTTGTAAGTGTGTGTGTGAGAGAGAAAGAAAAGCTGTGAGTGTGAGAGAAAGAGAAGCTGTGAGTGTGTGTGTGTGAGAGAGAGAGAAGCTGTGAGTTAGAGAGAGAGAGAGAAAGAGAAGTTGTGAGTGAGAGAGAGAAAGAGAAGCTGTGAGTGAGAGAATGAGAGAGAAAGAGAGTCTGTGAGTGAGGGAGAGAGAGAAAAAGAGAAGCTGTGAGTGAGTGAGAGAAAGTGAAGCTGTGTGAGAGAGAGAGAAAGAGAAGCTGAGATTGAGAGAGAGAGAAAGAGAAGCTGTGAGTTAGAGAGAGAGAAAGAGAAGCTGTGAGTGAGTTAGAGAGAGAGAATGAGAAGCTGTGAGGGAGAGAGATAGGAGAGAGAGAATCTGTGAGGGAGAGAGAGAGAGAAAGAGAAGATGTGAGTGAGAGAGTGAGTAAGAGAATCTGTGAGTGAGAGAGAGAGAGAAA
Organism: Bradypodion ventrale; assembly: GCA_035047345.1. Lineage (NCBI taxonomy): Eukaryota > Metazoa > Chordata > Lepidosauria > Squamata > Chamaeleonidae > Bradypodion > Bradypodion ventrale. The sequence goes on along the minus strand of JAWDJE010000005.1, from coordinate 112,344,346 downwards.
GAATCTGTGAGTGAGAGAGAGAAAGAGAAGCTGAGAGTCAGAGAGAGAGAGAAGCTGTGAGTGAGAGGGAGAGAAAGAGAAGCTGTGAGTGTGAGAAAAAGAGAGAGAGAAGCTGTGAGTGAGAGGGAGATAGAGAAAGAGAATATGTGAGAGAGAGAGAGAAAGAGAAGATGTGAGTGTGTGTGTGAGAGAGAGAAGCTGTGTGTGAGAGAAAGAGAGAGAGAAAGAGAAGCTGTGAGTGAGAGAGAGAGAAAGAGAAGCTGTGAGGGAGAGGGAGAGAGAAGGAGAAGATGTGAATGAGAGAGAGAGAGAGAAAGAGAAGATGTGAGTGAGAGAGAGAGGGAAGGAGAAGTTGTGAGTGAGAGAGTGAGAGAAAGAGTAGCTGTGAGTGAGAGAGAGAGAAAGAGGAGCTGTATGAGAGAGAGAGAGAACGAAAGAAAGAGCTGTGTGTGGAGAGAGAGAAAGAGAAGCTGTGAGTGTGTGTGAGAGAGAAAGAGAAGCTGTCAGTGAGAAAAAGAGAGAGAGAAAGAGAAGTTGTGTGTGTGTGAGAGAGAGAGAAGCTGTGAGTGAGAGAGAGAGAGAGAAAGAGAAGCTGTGAGAGAGAGAGAGAGAAAGAGAAGCTGTGAGTGAGAGAGAGAGAAAGAGAACCTGTGAGTGAGAGAGAGTAATTGAAGCTGTGAGTGAGAGAGAGAGAGAAAGAAAGAGAAGCTCTGAGTGAGTGAGAGAGAATGAGAAGCTGTGTGTGTGTGAGAGAGAGACAAGTTGTAAGTGTGTGTGTGAGAGAGAAAGAAAAGCTGTGAGTGTGAGAGAAAGAGAAGCTGTGAGTGTGTGTGTGTGTGAGAGAGAGAGAAGCTGTGAGTTAGAGAGAGAGAGAGAGAAAGAGAAGTTGTGAGTGAGAGAGAGAAAGAGAAGCTGTGAGTGAGAGAGTGAGAGAGAAAGAGAGTCTGTGAGTGAGAGAGAGAGAGAAAAAGAGAAGCTGTGAGTGAGTGAGAGAAAGTGAAGCTGTGTGAGAGAGAGAGAAAGAGAAGCTGAGATTGAGAGAGAGAGGAAGAGAAGCTGTGAGTTAGAGAGAGAGAAAGAGAAGCTGTGAGTGAGTTAGAGAGAGAGAATGAGAAGCTGTGAGGGAGAGAGATAGGAGAGATAGAATCTGTGAGGGAGAGAGAGAGAGAAAGAGAAGATGTGAGTGAGAGAGTGAGTAAGAGAATCTGTGAGTGAGAGAGAGAGAGAAAGAATCTGTGAGTGAGAGAGAGAAAGAGAAGCTGAGAGTCAGAGAGAGAGAGAGAAGATGTGAGTGAGAGAGAGAGAAAGAGAAGCTGTGAGTGTGAGAAAAAGAGAGAGAGCGAAGCTGTGAGTGAAAGAGAGAGAAAGAGAAGCTGTGAGTGAGAAAGAGAGAGAGAAAGAGAAGCTGTGAGTGAGAGAGAGAGAGAAAGAGAAGCTGTGAGTGAGAGGGAGATAGAGAAAGAGAATATGTGAGAGAGAGAGAGAAAGAGAAGATGTGAGTGTGTGTGTGTGAGAGAGAAGCTGTGTGTGAGAGAAAGAGAGAGAGAAAGAGAAGCTGTGAGTGAGAGAGAGAGAGAAAGAAAGAGAAGCTGTGAGTGAGAGAGAGAGAGAGAAGCTGTGAGTGAGAGAGAGAGAGAGAAAGAGAAGCTGTGTGTGAGAGAGAGAGAGAACCTGTGAGAGAGAGAGAGAGAAAGAGCAGCTCTGAGTGAGTGAGAGAGAAAGAAAGAGAAGCTGTGTGTGAGAGAGAGAGAAAGAAAGAGAAGCTGCAAGAGAGAGAGAGAAAGATACGTTGTAAGTGTGTTTGTGAGAGAGAAAGAGAAGCAGTGAGTGTGAGAGAAAGAGAAGCCGTGAGTGTGAGAGAGAGTGAGAGAGAGAGAAGCTGTGAGTGAGAGAGAGAGATAAAGAGAAGCTGTGAGTGAGAGAGAGAGAAAGAGATGCTGTGAGTGAGAGAGAGAGAAGCTATGATTGAAAGAGAGAGAAAGAGAAGCTGTGAGTGAGAAAAGAGAGAGAAAGAGAAGCTGTGAGTGAGAGAAAGAGAGAAGCCATGAGTGAGTGAGAGAGAGAGAATCAGTGAGTGAGAGAGAGAAGCTTTAAGTGAGAGAGAGAGAGAATGTGAAGCTGTGAGTGAGAGAGAGAGAAGCTGTGAGTGAGACAGAGAGAAAGAGAAGCTGTATGTGTGTGAGAGAGTGAAAGAGATGCTGTGAGTGTGAGAGATAGTGAGAGAAAGAGAAGCTGTGAGTGTGAGACAGAGTGAGAGAAAGAGATGCTGTGAGTGTGTGTGTGAGAGAGAAAGAGAAGCTGTGAGTGTGAGAGAGTGAGAGAAAGAGATGCTGTGAGTGTGTGTGTGAGAGAGAAAGAGAAGCTGTGAGTGAGAGAGAGAGAGAGAAAGAGAAGCTGTGAGTGAGAGAATGAGTGTGAAGCTATGAGTGAGAGAGAGAGAGAAAGAGTAGTGTTAGTGAGAGAGAGAGAGAAGCTGTGAGTGAGAGAGAGAGAGAAAGGGAAGCTGTGAGTGTGAGAGAGAGAGAGACAGAGAAGCTGTGAGTGAGAGATAGATAAAAAGAGCAGCTGTGTGAGAGAGAGAGAGAAGCTGTGAGTGAGAGAGAGAGAGAAAGAGAATCTGTGAGTGACAGAGAGTGAGAGAAGCTGTGTGTGTGAGAGAGAGAAAGAGAAGCTGTGTGTGTGTTTGAGAGAGAAAGAGAAGATGTGAGTGAGTGAGAGAGACAGAGAAGCTGTGAGTGAGGGAGAGAAAAAAATAGCAGCTGTGAGTGAGAGAGAGAGAGAAGCTTTGAGTTAGAGAGAAAGAGAATCTTTGAGTAGAGAGAGAGAGAAAGGGAAGCTGTGAGTGAGAGAGAGAGAGAGAAAGAGAAGCTATGAGTGTGTGTGAGAGAGAGATAAAGAGAAGCTGTGAGTGTGAGAGAGAGAAAGAGAAGCTGTGAGTGAGAAGGAGAGAGAGAAAGAGAAGCTGTGAGTGAGAGAGAGAGAGGAAGAGAAGCTGTGAGAGAGAGAGAGAGAAAGAGAAGCTGTGAGTGAGTGAGAGAGAAAGAGAAGCTGTGAGAGAGAGAGAGAGAAGCTGTGAGTGAAAGAGAGAGAAAGAGAAGCTGTGAGTGAGAAAGAGAGAGAGAGAGAGAAGCTGTGAGTGAGAGATAGAGAGAAAGAGAAGCTGTGAGTGACGGAGAGAGAGAAAGAGAAGATGTGAGTGAGAGAGAGAGAAGCTGTGAGTGAGAGAGAGAGAGAGAGAGAAAGAGAAGCTGTGAGTGAGAGAGAGAGTGGGAGAGAAGCTGTGAGTGAGAGAGAGAGAAAGAGAAGCTTTGAGTGAGAGAGTGAGAGAAATAGTAGCTGTGAGTGAGAGAGGGAGAGAAAGAGAAGCTGTGAGTGTGTGTGAGAGAGAAAGAGAAGCTGTGAGTGTGTGAGAGAGAAAGAGAAGCTGTGAGTGAGAGAAAGAGAGAGAGAAAGGGAAGCTGTGAGTGAGAGAGAGAGAGAGAATGAAAGAGAATCTGTGAGTAGAGAGAGAGAGAAAGGGAAGTTGTGAGTGAGAGAGAGAGAGAGAAAGAGAAGCTGTGAGTGAGTGAGAGAGAAAGAGAAGCTGTGAGTGAGAGGGAGAGAGATAAAGAGAAGATATGAGTGAGAGAGAGAGAGAAAGAGAAGTTGTGTGTGAGAGAGAGAAAGAGAAGCTGTGAGTGTGAGAGAGAAAGAGAAGCTGTGAGTGTGAGAGAGAGAAAGAGAAGCTGTGAGTGAGAGAAAGAGAGAGAGAAAGAGAAGCTGTGAGTGAGAGACAGAGAGAGAAAGAGAAGCTGTGAGTGAGAGACAGAGAGAGAAAGAGAACCTATGAGTGTGTGAGAGAGAGAAATTGAAGCTGTGAGTGAGAGAGAGAGAGAAAGAGAAGCTCTGAGTGAGTGAGAGAGAAGGAAAGAGAAGCTGTGAGTGAGAGAGAGAGAGAGAAAGAAAGAGACGCTGTGAGTGAGAGAGAGAGAAGCTGTTAGTGAGAGAGAGAGAGAAAGAGAAGCTGTGAGTGAGAGAGAGAGGAAGAGAAGCTGTGAGTGAGAGAGAGAGAGAGAAAGAGAAGCTGCATGAGAGAGAGAGAGAAAGAAAGAAAGAAAGAAAGAAAGAGAAGCTGTGTGTGTGTGTGAGAGAGAAAGAGAACCTGTGAGTGATTGAGAGAGAGAGAAATTGAAGCTGTGAGTGAGAGAGAGAGAGATAAAGAGAAGCTGTGAGTGAGTGAGAGAGAAAGAGAAGCTGTGAGGGAGAGGGAGAGAGAAGGAGAAGATGTGAGTGAGAGAGAGAGAGAAAGAGAAGATGTGTGAGAGAGAGAGAGGGAAGGAGAAGTTGTGAGTGAGAGAGTGAGAGAGTGAGAGAAAGAGTAGCTGTGAGTGAGAGAGAGAGAAAGAGAAGCTGTATGAGAGAGAGAGAGAACGAAAGAAAGAGCTGTGTGTGGAGAGAGAGAAAGAGAAGCTGTGAGCGTGTGTGAGAGAGAAAGAGAAGCTGTGAGTGAGAAAAAGAGAGAGAGAAAGAGAAGTTGTGAGCGAGAGAGAGAGAGAGAGAAGCAGTGAGAGAGAGAGAGAGAGAAAGAGAAGCTGTGAGAGAGAGAGAGAAAGAGAAGCTGTGAGTGAGAGAGAGAGAAAGAGAACCTGTGAGAGAGAGAGAAATTGAAGCTGTGAGTGAGAGAGAGAAAGAAAGAGAAGCTCCGAGTGAGTGAGAGAGAAAGAGAAGCTGTGTGTGTGTGAGAGAGAGACAAGTTGTAAGTGTGTGTGTGAGAGAGAGAAAGAAAAGCTGTGAGTGTGAGAGAAAGAGAAACTGTGAGTGTGTGAGAGAGAGAGAGAGAGAGAAGCTGTGAGTTAGAGAGAGAGAGAAAGAGTTGTGAGTGAGAGAGAGAAAGAGAAGCTGTGAGTGAGAGAGTGAGAGAGAAAGAGAGTCTGTGAGTGAGAGAGAGAGAGAAAAAGAGAAGCTGTGAGTGAGTGAGAGAAAGTGAAGCTGTGTGTGTGAGAGAGAAAGAGAAGCTGAGATTGAGAGAGAAAGAGAAGCTGTGAGTTAGAGAGAGAGAAAGAGAAGCTGTGAGGGAGAGAGATAGGAGAGAGAGAATCTGTGAGGGAGAGAGAGAGAGAAAGAGAAGATGTGAGTGAGAGAGTGAGTAAGAGAATCTGTGAGTGAGAGAGAGAGAGAAAGAATCTGTGAGTGAGAGAGAGAAAGAGAAGCTGAGAGTCAGAGAGAGAGAGAGAAGCTGTGAGTGAGAGAAAGAGAAAGAGAAGCTGTGAGTGTGAGAAAAAGAGAGAGAGAGAAGCTGTGAGTGAAAGAGAGAGAAAGAGAAGCTGTGAGTGAGAAAGAGAGAGAGAAAGAGAAGCTGTGAGTGAGAGAGAGAGAAAGAGAAGCTGTGAGTGAGAGGGAGATAGAGAAAGAGAATATGTGAGAGAGAGAGAGAGAAAGAGAAGATGTGAGTGTGTGTGTGTGAGAGAGAAGCTGTGTGTGAGAGAAAGAGAGAGAGAAAGAGAAGCTGTGAGTGAGAGAGAGAGAGAGAAAGAGAAGCTGTGAGTGAGAGAGAGAGAGAAGCTGTGTGAGAGAGAGAGAGAGAGAGAAAGAGAAGCTGTGTGTGAGAGAGAGAGAGAACCTGTGAGAGAGAGAGAGAGAGAAAGAGCAGCTCCGAGTGAGTGAGAGAGAAAGAAAGAGAAGCTGTGCGTGAGAGAGAGAGAAAGAAAGAGAAGCTGCAAGAGAGAGAGAGAAAGATACGCTGTAAGTGTGTGTGTGAGAGAGAAAGAGAAGCAGTGAGTGTGAGAGAAAGAGAAGCCGTGAGTGTGAGAGAGAGTGAGAGAGAGAAGCTGTGAGTTAGAGAGAGAGAGAAGTTGTGAATGAGAGAGAGAGAGAAGCTATGATTGAAAGAGAGAGAAAGAGAAGCTGTGAGTGAGAAAAGAGAGAGAAAGAGAAGCTGTGAGTGAGAGAAAGAGAGAAGCCATGAGTGAGTGAGAGAGAGAGAATCAGTGAGTGAGAGAGAGAAGCTTTAAGTGAGTGAGAGAGAGAGAATGTGAAGCTGTGAGTGAGAGAGAGAGAGAAGCTGTGAGTGAGACAGAGAGAAAGAGAAGCTGTATGTGTGTGAGAGAGTGAAAGAGATGCTGTGAGTGTGAGAGATAGTGAGAGAAAGAGAAGCTGTGAGTGTGAGACAGAGTGAGAGAAAGAGATGCTTTGAGTGTGTGTGTGAGAGAGAAAGAGAAGCTGTGAGTGTGAGACAGAGTGAGAGAAAGAGATGCTGTGAGTGTGTGTGTGAGAGAGAAAGAGAAGCTGTGAGTGAGAGAGAGAGAGAGAGAAAGAGAAGCTGTGAGTGAGAGAATGAGTGTGAAGCTATGAGTGAGAGAGAGAGAGAAAGAGTAGTGTTAGTGAGAGAGAGAGAGAAGCTGTGAGTGAGAGAGAGAGAGAAAGGGAAGCTGTGAGTGTGAGAGAGAGAGAGACAGAGAAGCTGTGAGTGAGAGAGAGAGAGAAAGAGAATTTGTGAGTGTGTGAGAGAGAAGCAGTGAGAGAGAAAGAGAAGCTGTGAGTGAGAGAAAGAGAGAAGCCATGAGTGTTTGTGAGAGAGAAAGAGAAGTTGTGAGTGAGAGAGAGAGAGAGAAAGGGAAGCTGTGAGTGAGAGAGAGAGTGGAAAGCTATGAGTGAGAGAGAGAGAGAGAGAAGATGTGAGTGAGAGAGAGAGAAAGAGAAGCTGTGAGTGAGAGAGAGAGTGAGAAGCTGTGAGTGAGAGAGAGAGAAAGCGAAGCAGTGAGTGAGTGACAGAGAGAAAGTGAAGCTGTGAGTGAGAGAGAGAAAAAAAGATGCTGTGTGTGTGTGTGAGAGAGAAAGAGAAGCTGTGAGTGAGGGAGAGAGAGAAAGGGAAGCTGTGAGTGAGAGAGAGTGAGAAGCTATGAGTGAGAGAAAGAGAAAGAGAAGTTGTGAGTGAGAGAGAGAGAAAGAGAAGCTGTGAGTGAGAGAGAGAGAGAAGCAGTGAGAGAGAGAGAAAGAGAAGCTGTGTGAGAGAGAAAGAGAGAAGCTGTGAGTGAGTGAGATAGAGAGAGAATCAGTGAGTGAGAGAGAGAGAAGCTTTAAGTGAGAGAGAGAGAGAGAATGTGAAGTTGTGAGTGAGAGAGAGAGAAGCTGTGAGTGAGACAGAGAGAGAGAAAGAAATGCTGTGAGTATGTGTGTGAGAGAGAAATATAAGCTGTGAGTGAGAGAGAGAGAGAGAAAGAGAAGCTGTGAGTGAGAGAGTGAGTGTGAAGCTATGAGTGAGAGAGAGAGAAAGAGCAGTGTTAGTGAGAGAGAGAGAGAGAGAAGCTGTGAGTGAGAGAGAGAGAGTAAGGGAAGGTGTGAGTGAGTGAGAGAGAGAGACAGAGAAGCTGTGCGTGAGAGAGAGAGAAAAAGAGCAGCTGTGAGAGAGACAGAGATGCTGTGAATGAGAGAGAGAGAGAGAGAGAGAGAAAGAGAATCTGTGAGTACAGAGAGAGAGAAAGAGAAGTGAGTGAGAGAGAGAGAAAGAGAAGCTGTGAGTGAGAGAGAGAGAGAGAAGCAGTGAGAGAGAGAGAAAGAGAAGCTGTGAGTGAGAGAAAGAGAGAAGCCGTGAGTGTTTGTGAGAGAGAAAGAGAAGCTGTGAGTAAGAGAGAGAGAGAAAGGGAAGCTGTGAGTGAGAGAGAGAGTGAGAAGCTATGAGTGAGTGAGAGAGAGAGAAGGAGAAGCTGTGAGTGAGAGAGAGAGAGAAAGAGAAGCTGTGAGTGAGAGAGAGAGTGAGAAGCTGTGAGTGAGAGAGAGAGAGAAAGCGAAGCAGTGAGTGAGAGACAGAGAGAGAAAGTGAAGCTGTGAGTGAGAGAGAGAGAAAAAAAGAGAAGCTGTGAGTGAGAGAGAGAGAGAGAGAATCTGTGAGAGTGAGAGAAAGTGAGAGAAAGAGAAGCTGGGAGTGAGAGAGAGAGAGAGAAAAAGAAGCTGTATGAGAGAGAAAGGACGAAATAAAGATCTGTGTGTGTGAGAGAGAGAAAGAGAAGCTGTGAGTGTGTGTGAGAGAGAAAGAGAAGCTGTGAGTGTGTGAGAAAGAGAAAGTTAAGCTGTGAGTGAGAGAAAGAGCGAGAGAAAGAGAAGCTGTGAGCGAGAGAGAGAGAGAGAAATTGAAGCTGTGAGTGAGAGAGAGAGAGAAAGAGAAGCTCGGAGTGAGTGAGAGAGAAAGAAAGAGAAGCTCGGAGTGAGTGAGAGAGAAAGAAAGAGAAGCTGTGAGTTAGAGAAAGACAGGAAGAAAGAGATGCTGTGAGTGAGAGAGATTGAATCTGTGAGTGAGAGAGAGAGAGAGGAAGAGAAGCTGTGAGTGAGAGAGAGAGAAGGAAAGAGAAGCTTTGAGTGAGAGAGTGAGAGAAAGAGTAGCTGTGAGTGTGTGAGAGAGAGAAAGAGAAGCTGCATGAGAGTGAAAGAAAGAAAGAAAGAAAGAAAGAGAAGCTGTGTGTGTGAGAGAGAAAGAGAAGCTGTGAGTGGGTGTGGGAAAGAAAGAGAAGCTGTGAGTGAGAGAAAAAGAAAGAGAAGCTGTGAGTGAGAGAGAGAGAGAAAGAGAAGCTGTGAGTGAGAGTAAAAGAGAGAGAAAGAGAAGCTGTGAGTGAGAGAGAGAGAAAGAGAAGCTGTGAGTGAGAGAGTGAGAGAAAGAGTAGCTGTGAGTGAGAGACAGAGAGAGAAAAAGAAGCTGTATGAGAGAGAGAGAGAGAATGAAAGAAAGAGCTGTGTGTGTGTGAGAGAGAAAGAGAAGCTGTGAGTGTGTGTGTGAGAGAAAGAGAAGCTGTGAGTGTGTGAGAAAGAGAAAGTGAAGCTGTGAGTGAGAGAAAGAGCGAGAGAAAGAGAAGCTGTGAGCGAGAGAGAGAGAGAAAGAGAAGCTGTGAGTGTGTGAGAAAGAGAAAGTGAAGCTGTGAGTGAGAGAAAGAGCAAGAGAAAGAGACCCTGTGAGTGAGAGAGAGAGAGAAATTGAAGCTGTGAGTGAGAGAGAGAGAGAAAGAGAAGCTCGGAGTGAGTGAGAGAGAAAGAAAGAGAAGCTCGGAGTGAGTGAGAGAGAAAGAAAGAGAAGCTGTGAGTTAGAGAAAGACAGGAGGAAAGAGATGCTGTGAGTGAGAGAGTGATTGAATCTGTGAGTGAGAGAGAGAGAGAGAGAGGAAGAGAAGCTGTGAGTGAGAGAAAGAGAGAAGCCGTGAGTGAGTGAGAGAGAGAGAATCAGTGAGTGAGAGAGAGAAGCTTTAAGTGAGAGAGAGAGAGAGAATGTGAAGCTGTGAGTGAGAGAGAGAGAGAAGCTGTGAGTGAGACAGAGAGAGAAAGAGAAGCTGTATGTGTGTGAGAGAGTGAAAGAGATGCTGTGAGTGTGAGAGATAGTGAGAGAAAGAGAAGCTGTGAGTGTGAGACAGAGTGAGAGAAAGAGATGCTGTGAGTGTGTGTAAGAGAGAGAAAGAGAAGCTGTGAGTGAGAGAGAGAGAGAGAGAAAGAGAAGCTGTGAGTGAGAGAGTGAGTGTGAAGCTATGAGTGAGAGAGAGAGAGAAAGAGTAGCGTTAGTGAGAGAGAGAGAGAAGCTGTGAGTGAGAGAGAGAGAAAGGGAAGCTGTGAGTGAGAGAGAGAGAGAGAGAGAGAGAGAAGCTGTGAGTGAGAGAGAGAGAGAATGTGAAGCTGTGTGAGAGAGAGAGAAGCTGTGAGTGTGAGAGAGAGAGAAAGAGAATCTGTGAGTAGAGAGAGAGAGAAAGAGAATGTGTGAGTGAGAGAGAGAGAAAGAGAAGCTGTGAGTGTGAGAGAGAGAAGCAGTGAGAGAGAAAGAGAAGCTGTGAGTGAGAGAAAGAGAGAAGCCATGAGTGTTTGTGAGAGAGAAAGAGAAGCTGTGAGTGAGAGAGAGAGAGAGAGAAAGGGAAGCTGTGAGTGAGATAGAAAAAAAGAGATGCTGTGTGTGTGTGTGAGAGAGAAAGAGAAGCTGTGAGTGAGGGAGAGAGAGAAAGGGAAGCTGTGAGTGAGAGAGAGAGTGAGAAGCTATGAGTGAGAGAAAGAGAAAGAGAAGTTGCGAGTGAGAGAGGGAGAAAGAGAAGCTGTGAGTGACAGAGAGAGAGAGAAGCAGTGAGAGAGAGAAAAAGAGAACCTGTGAGTGAGAGAAAGTGAGAAGCCGTGAGTGAGTGAGATAGAGAGAGAATCAGTGAGTGAGAGAGAGAGAAGCTTTAAGTGAGAGAGAGAGAGAGAATGTGAAGTTGTGAGTGAGAGAGAGAGAAGCTGTGAGTGAGACAGAGAGAGAAAGAGAAGCTGTATGTGTGTGAGAGAGTGAAAGAGATGCTGTGAGTGTGAGAGAAAGTGAGAGAAAGAGAAGCTGTGAGTGTGAGACAGAGTGAGAGAAAGAGATGCTGTGAGTATGTGTGTGAGAGAGAAAGATAAGCTGTGATTGAGAGAGAGAGAGAGAAAGAGAAGCTGTGCGTGAGAGAGTGAGTGTGAAGCTATGAGTGAGAGAGAGAAAGAGCAGTGTTAGTGAGAGAGAGAGAGAAGCTGTGAGTGAGAGAGACAGAGAAAGGGAAGCTGTGAGTGAGTGAGAGAGAGAGACAGAGAAGCTGTGCGTGAGAGAGAGAGAAAAAGAGCAGCTGTGAGAGAGAGAGAGAAGCTGTGAGTGAGAGAGAGAGAAAGAGAATCTGTGAGTAGAGAGAGAGAGAAAGAGAAGTGAGTGAGAGAGAGAGAAAGAGAAGCTGTGAGTGAGAGAGAGTGAGAGAAGCAGTGAGAGAGAGAGAAAGAGAAGCTGTGAGTGAGAGAAAGAGAGAAGCCGTGAGTGTTTGTGAGAGAGAAAGAGAAGCTGTTTGTGTGAGAGAGAAAGGGAATCTGTGAGTGAGAGAAAGAGAGAAGCCATGAGTGTTTGTGAGAGAGAAAGAGAAGCTGTGAGTGAGAGAGAGAGAGAGAAAGGGAAGCTGTGAGTGAGAGAGAGAGTGGAAAGCTATGAGTGAGAGAGAGAGAGAAAGCGAAGCAGTTAGTGAGAGACAGAGAGAAAGTGAAGCTGTGAGTGAGAGAGAGAGAAAAAAGAGATGCTGTGTGTGTGAGAGAGAGAGAAAGAGAAGCTGTGAGTGAGAGAGAGAGTGAGAAGCTATGAGTGAGAGAAAGAGAAAGAGAAGTTGCGAGTGAGAGAGGGAGAAAGAGAAGCTGTGAGTGAGAGAGAGAGATAGAAGCAGTGAGAGAGAGAGAAAGAGAAGCTGTGAGTGAGAGAAAGAGAGAAGCCGTGAGTGAGTGAGATAGAGAGAGAATCAGTGAGTGAGAGAGAGAGAAGCTTTAAGTGAGTGAGAGAGAGAATGTGAAGTTGTGAGTGAGAGAGAGAGAAGCTGTGAGTGAGACAGAGAGAGAAAGAGAAGCTGCATGTGTGTGAGAGAGTGAAAGAGATGCTGTGAGTGTGAGAGAAAGTGAGAGAAAGAGTAGCTGAGAGTGAGAGAGAGAGAGAGAAAAAGAAGCTGTATGAGAGAGAGAGAACGAAATAAAGAGCTGTGTGTGTGTGAGAGAGAAAGAGAAGCTGTGAGTGTGTGTGAGAGAGAAAGAGAAGCTGTGAGTGTGTGAGAAAGAGAAAGTGAAGCTGTGAGCGAGAGAGAGAGAGAGAGAGAGAAAGAGAATCTATGAGTGTGTGAGAAAGAGAAAGTGAAGCTGTGAGTGAGAGAAAGAGCAAGAGAAATAGACCCTGTGAGTGAGAGAGAGAGAAATTGAAGCTGTGAGTGAGAGAGAGAGAGAAAGAGAACCTTGGAGTGAGTGAGAGAGAAAGAAAGAGAAGCTTGGAGTGAGTGAGAGAGAAAGAAAGAGAAGCTGTGAGTTAGAGAAAGACAGGAAGAAAGAGATGCTGTGAGTGAGAGAGATTGAATCTGTGAGTGAGAGAGAGAGAGAGAGGAAGAGAAGCTGTGAGTGAGAGAGAGAGAAGGAAAGAGAAGCTTTGAGTGAGAGTGTGAGAGAAAGAGTAGCTGTGAGTGAGAGAGAGAGAGAAAGAGAAGCTGCATGAGAGAGAGAGAGAGAGAAAGAAAGAAAGAAAGAAAGAGAAGCTGTGAGTGGGTGTGAGAAAGAAAGAGAAGCTGTGAGTGAGAGAAAAAGAAAGAGAAGCTGTGAGTGTGTGGAGAGAGAAAGAGAAGCTGTGAGTGAGAGTAAAAGAGAGAGAAAGAGAAGCTGTGAGTGTGAGAGTGAGAGAAAGAGTAGCTGTGAGTGAGAGACAGAGAGAGAAAAAGAAGCTGTATGAGAGAGAGAGAGAGAATGAAAGAAAGAGCTGTGTGTGTGTGTGTGAGAGAAAGAGAAGCTGTGAGTGTGTGTGAGAGAGAAAGAGAAGCTGTGAGTGTGTGTGAGAGAGAAAGAGAAGCTGTGAAAGAGAGAAAGAGCGAGACTAAGAGAAGCTGTGAGTGAGAGAGAGAGAGAGAGAGAGAGAGAAGCTGTGAGTGAGATAGAGAAAGAAAGAGAACCTGTGAGTGAGAGAGAGAGAGAAATTGAAGCTGTGAGTGAGATAGAGAGAGAAAGAGAAGCACGGAGTCAGTGAGAGAGAAAGAAAGAGAAGCTCGGAGTGAGTGAGAGAGAAAGAAAGAGAAGGTGTGAGTGAGAGAGAGAAAGAAAGAAAGAGACACTGTGAGTGAGAGAGATTGAAGCTGTGAGTTAGAGAGAGAGAGAGAAAGAGAAGCTGTGAGTGAGAGAGAGAGAGAGGAAGAGAAGCTGTGAGTGAGAGAGAGAGAGAGAAAAAAAGTGAGTGAGAGGGAGAGAGAGAAAAAGAAGCTTTGAGTGAGAGAGTGAGAGAGTGAGAGAAAGAGTAGCTGTGAGTGAGAGAGAGAGAGAAAGAGAAGCTGCATGAGAGAGAGAGAGAGAAAGAAAGAAAGAGTGAGAGACAGAGAGAGAAAAAGAAGCTGTATGAGAGAGAGAGAGAGAATGAAAGAAAGAGCTGTGTGTGTGAGAGAGAGAAAGAGAAGCTGTGTGTGTGTGTGTGAGAGAAAGAGAAGCTGTGAGTGTGTGTGAGAGAGAAAGAGAAGCTGTGAGTGAGAGAAAGAGCGAGAGAAAGAGAAGCTGTGAGTGAGATAGAGAGAGAAAGAGAACCTGTGAGTGAGAGAGAGAGAGAAATTGAAGCTGTGAGTGAGATAGAGAGAGAAAGAGAAGCTGTGAGTGAGAGAGAGAGTGAGAAGCTGTGAGTGAGAGAGAGAGAGAAAGCGAAGCAGTGAGTGAGAGACAGAGAGAGAAAGAGAAGCTTTGAGAAAGGGAGAGAGAGAAAGGGAAGCTGTGAGTGAGAGAGAGAGTGAGAAGCTATGAGTGAGAGAAAGAGAAAGAGAAGTTGTGAGTGAGAGAGAGAGAAAGAGAAGCTGTGAGTGAGAGAGAGAGAGAGAAGCAGTGAGAGAGAGAGAAAGAGAAGCTGTGAGTGAGAGAAAGAGAGAAGCCATGAGTGAGTGAGATACAGAGAGAATCAGTGAGTGAGAGAGAGAGAAGCTTTAAGTGAGTGAGAGAGAGAGAATGTGAAGTTGTGAGTGAGAGAGAGAGAAGCTGTGAGTGAGACAGAGAGAGAAAGAGAAGCTGTATGTGTGTGAGAGAGTGAAAGAGATGCTGTGAGTGTGAGAGAAAGTGAGAGAAAGAGAAGCTGTGAGTGTGAGACAGTGAGAGAAAGAGATGCTGTGAGTATGTGTGTGAGAGAGAAAGAGAAGCTGTGAGTGAGAGAGAGAGAGAGAGAAAGAGAAGCTGTGAGTGAGAGAGTGAGTGTGAAGCTATGAGTGAGAGAGAGAGAGAAAGAGCAGTGTTAGTGAGAGAGAGAGAGAAGCTGTGAGTGAGAGAGAGAGAGAAAGGGAAGCTGTGAGTGAGAGAGAGAGAAGGAAAGAGAAGCTTTGAGTGAGAGTGTGAGAGAAAGAGTAGCTGTGAGTGAGAGAGAGAGAGAAAGAGAAGCTGCATGAGAGAGAGAGAGAGAGAAAGAAAGAAAGAAAGAAAGAGAAGCTGTGAGTGGGTGTGAGAAAGAAAGAGAAGCTGTGAGTGAGAGAAAAAGAAAGAGAAGCTGTGAGTGTGTGAGAGAGAGAAAGAGAAGCTGTGAGTGAGAGTAAAAGAGAGAGAAAGAGAAGCTGTGAGTGTGAGAGTGAGAGAAAGAGTAGCTGTGAGTGAGAGACAGAGAGAGAAAAAGAAGCTGTATGAGAGAGAGAGAGAGAATGAAAGAAAGAGCTGTGTGTGTGTGTGAGAGAAAGAGAAGCTGTGAGTGTGTGTGAGAGAGAAAGAGAAGCTGTGAGTGTGTGAGAGAGAGAAAGAGAAGCTGTGAAAGAGAGAAAGAGCGAGACTAAGAGAAGCTGTGAGTGAGAGAGAGAGAGAGAGAGAGAGAAGCTGTGAGTGAGATAGAGAAAGAAAGAGAACCTGTGAGTGAGAGAGAGAGAGAAATTGAAGCTGTGAGTGAGATAGAGAGAGAAAGAGAAGCACGGAGTGAGTGAGAGAGAAAGAAAGAGAAGCTCGGAGTGAGTGAGAGAGAAAGAAAGAGAAGGTGTGAGTGAGAGAGAGAAAGAAAGAAAGAGACACTGTGAGTGAGAGAGATTGAAGCTGTGAGTTAGAGAGAGAGAGAAAGAGAAGCTGTGAGTGAGAGAGAGAGAGAGGAAGAGAAGCTGTGAGTGAGAGAGAGAGAGAGAGAAAAAAAGTGAGTGAGAGAGAGAGAGAAAAAGAAGCTTTGAGTGAGAGAGTGAGAGAGTGAGAGAAAGAGTAGCTGTGAGTGAGAGAGAGAGAGAAAGAGAAGCTGCATGAGAGAGAGAGAGAGAAAGAAAGAAAGAAAGAGTGAGAGACAGAGAGAGAAAAAGAAGCTGTATGAGAGAGAGAGAGAGAATGAAAGAAAGAGCTGTTTGTGAGAGAGAGAGAAAGAGAAGCTGTGTGTGTGTGAGAGAGAGAAAGAGAAGCTGTCAGTGTGTGTGAGAGAGAAAGAGAAGCTGTGAGTGAGAGAAAGAGCGAGAGAAAGAGAAGCTGTGAGTGAGATAGAGAGAGAAAGAGAACCTGTGAGTGAGAGAGAGAGAGAAATTGAAGCTGTGAGTGAGATAGAGAGAGAAAGAGAAGCTGTGAGTGAGAGAGAGAGTGAGAAGCTGTGAGTGAGAGAGAGAGAGAAAGCGAAGCAGTGAGTGAGAGACAGAGAGAGAAAGAGAAGCTGTGAGAAAGGGAGAGAGAGAAAGGGAAGCTGTGAGTGAGAGAGAGAGTGAGAAGCTATGAGTGAGAGAAAGAGAAAGAGAAGTTGTGAGTGAGAGAGAGAGAAAGAGAAGCTGTGAGTGAGAGAGAGAGAGAGAAGCAGTGAGAGAGAGAGAAAGAGAAGCTGTGAGTGAGAGAAAGAGAGAAGCCATGAGTGAGTGAGATACAGAGAGAATCAGTGAGTGAGAGAGAGAGAGAAGCTTTAAGTGAGTGAGAGAGAGAGAATGTGAAGTTGTGAGTGAGAGAGAGAGAAGCTGTGAGTGAGACAGAGAGAGAAAGAGAAGCTGTATGTGTGTGAGAGAGTGAAAGAGATGCTGTGAGTGTGAGAGAAAGTGAGAGAAAGAGAAGCTGTGAGTGTGAGACAGTGAGAGAAAGAGATGCTGTGAGTATGTGTGTGAGAGAGAAAGAGAAGCTGTGAGTGAGAGAGAGAGAGAGAGAGAGAAAGAGAAGCTGTGAGTGAGAGAGTGAGTGTGAAGCTATGAGTGAGAGAGAGAGAGAAAGAGCAGTGTTAGTGAGAGAGAGAGAGAAGCTGTGAGTGAGAGAGAGAGAGAAAGGGAAGCTGTGAGTGAGTGAGAGAGAGAGAGAAAGGGAAGCTGTGAGTGAGTGTGAGAGAGAGACAGAGAAGCTGTGCGTGAGAGAGAGAGAAAAAGAGCAGCTGTGAGAGAGAGAGAAGCTGTGAGTGAGAGAGAGAGAAAGAGAATCTGTGAGTAGAGAGAGAGAGAAAGAGAAGTGAGTGAGAGAGAGAGAAAGAGAAGCTGTGAGTGAGAGAGAGAGAGAGAAGCAGTGAGAGAGAGAGAAAGAGAAGCTGTGAGTGAGAGAAAGAGAGAAGCCGTGAGTGTTTGTGAGAGAGAAAGAGAAGCTGTGAGTGAGAGAGAGAGAAAGGGAAGCTGTGAGTGAGAGAGAGAGTGAGAAGCTATGAGTGAGAGAGAGAGAGAAGGAGAAGCTGTGAGTGAGAGAGAGAGAGAAAGAGAAGCTGTGAGTGAGAGAGAGAGTGAGAAGCTGTGAGTGAGAGAGAGAAAGCGAAGCAGTGAGTGAGAGACAGAGAGAGAAAGTGAAGCTGTGAGTGAGAGAGAGAGAAAAAAAGAGAAGCTGTGAGTGAGAGAGAGAGAGAATCTGTAAGTGTGAGAGAAAGTGAGAGAAAGAGAAGCTGTGAGTGGTAGACAGAGTGAGAGAAAGAGATGCTGTGAGTGTGTGTGTGAGAGAAAGAGTAGCTGTGAGTGAGAGAGAGAGAGAGGGAAAGGGAAGCTGTGAGTGAGTGAGAGAGAAAGAGAATTTGTGAGAGTGAGAGAAAGTGAGAGAAAGAGAAGCTGGGAGTGTGTGTGAGAGAGAATGAGAAGCTGTGAGTGAGAGAGAGTGAGAAGCTTTGAGTGAGAGAGTGAGAGAAAGAGTAGCTGAGAGTGAGAGAGAGAGAGAGAAAAAGAAGCTGTATGAGAGAGAGAGAACGAAATAAAGAGCTGTGTGTGTGAGAGAGAGAAAGAGAAGCTGTGAGTGTGTGTGAGAGAGAAAGAGAAGCTGTGAGTGTGTGAGAAAGAGAAAGTGAAGCTGTGAGTGAGAGAAAGAGCGAGAGAAAGAGAAGCTGTGAGCGAGAGAGAGAGAGAGAGAGAGAAGCTATGAGTGTGTGAGAAAGAGAAAGTGAAGCTGTGAGTGAGAGAAAGAGCGAGAGAAAGAGACCCTGTGAGTGAGAGAGAGAGAGAAATTGAAGCTGTGAGTGAGAGAGAGAGAGAAAGAGAAGCTCGGAGTGAGTGAGAGAGAAAGAAAGAGAACCTCCGAGTGAGTGAGAAAGAAAGAAAGAGAAGCTGTGAGTTAGAGAAAGACAGGAAGAAAGAGATGCTGTGAGTGAGAGAGATTGAATCTGTGAGTGAGAGAGAGAGAGAGAGGAAGAGAAGCTGTGAGTGAGAGAGAGAGAAGGAAAGAGAAGCTTTGAGTGAGAGAGTGAGAGAAAGAGTAGCTGTGAGTGAGAGAGAGAGAAAGAGAAGCTGCATGAGAGAGAGAGAGAGAGAAAGAAAGAAAGAAAGAAAGAGAAGCTGTGTGTGTGAGAGAGAAAGAGAAGCTGTGAGTGGGTGTGAGAAAGAAAGAGAAGCTGTGAGTGAGAGAAAAAGAAAGAGAAGCTGTGAGTGAGAGAGAGAGAAAGAGAAGCTGTGAGTGAGAGTAAAAGAGAGAGAAAGAGAAGCTGTGAGTGTGAGAGAGAGAAAGAGAAGCTGTGAGTGAGAGAGTGAGAGAAAGAGTAGCTGTGAGTGAGAGACAGAGAGAGAAAAAGAAGCTGTATGAGAGAGAGAGAGAGAATGAAAGAAAGAGCTGTGTGTGTGAGAGAGAGAAAGAGAAGCTGTGAGTGTGTGTGAGAGAGAAAGAGAAGCTGTGAGTGTGTGTGAGAGAGAAAGAGAAGCTGTGAGTGAGAGAAAGAGCGAGAGAAAGAGAAGCTGTGAGTGAGAGAGAGAGAGAGAGAGAGAGAGAAGCTGTGAGTGAGATAGAGAGAGAAAGAGAACCTGTGAGTGAGAGAGAGAGAGAAATTGAAGCTGTGAGTGAGATAGAGAGAGAAAGAGAAGCTCGGAGTGAGTGAGAGAGAAAGAAAGAGAAGCTCGGAGTGAGTGAGAGAGAAAGAAAGAGAAGGTGTGAGTGAGAGAGAGAAAGAAAGAAAGAAAGAGATGCAGTGAGTGAGAGAGATTGAAGCTGTGAGTTAGAGAGAGAGAGAGAGAAAGAGAAGCTGTGTGAGAGAGAGAGAGAGAAAGAGAAGCTGTGAGTGAGAAAGAGAAAGAGAGAAGCTGTGAGTGAGAGAGGGAGAGAAAGAGAAGCTGTGAGTGACAGGGAGAGAGAGAAAGAGAAGATGTGAGTGAGAGAGAGAGAGAATGAGAAGATGTGAGTGAGTGACAGAGAGAGAAGCTGTGAGTGAGAGAGAGAGGGAGAGAGAAAGAGAAGCTGTGAGTGAGAGAGAGAGTGGGAGAGAAGCTGTGAGTGTGTGAGAAAGAGAAAGTGAAGCTGTGAGTGAGAGAAAGAGCAAAAGAATGAGAAGATGTGAGTGAGTGACAGAGAGAGAAGCTGTGAGTGAGAGAGAGAGGGAGAGAGAAAGAGAAGCTGTGAGTGAGAGAGAGAGTGGGAGAGAAGCTGTGAGTGAGAGAGAGAGAAAGAGAAGCTTTGAGTGAGAGAGTGAGAGAAAGA
The DNA here is from genome assembly GCA_035047345.1 of Bradypodion ventrale. Lineage (NCBI taxonomy): Eukaryota > Metazoa > Chordata > Lepidosauria > Squamata > Chamaeleonidae > Bradypodion > Bradypodion ventrale. Next base: position 112,326,082 of record JAWDJE010000005.1, on the reverse strand, counting down.
GTAGCTGTGAGTGAGTGAGAGAGAGAGAAAGTGAAGCTGTATGAGAGAGAGAGAGAACGAAAGAAAGTGCTATGTGTGTGTGAGAGAGAAAGAGAAGCTGTGAGTGTGTGAGAGAGAGAAAGAGAAGCTGTGAGTGGGTGTGGGAAAGAAAGAGAAGCTGTGAGTGAGAGAAAAAGAAAGAGAAGCTGTGAGTGAGAGAGAGAGAGAAAGAGAAGCTGTGAGTGAGAGTAAAAGAGAGAGAAAGAGAAGCTGTGAGTGAGAGAGAGAGAAAGAGAAGCTGTGAGTGAGAGAGTGAGACAAAGAGTAGCTGTGAGTGAGAGACAGAGAGAGAAAAAGAAGCTGTATGAGAGAGAGAGAGAGAATGAAAGAAAGAGCTGTGTGTGTGTGAGAGAGAAAGAGAAGCTGTGAGTGTGTGTGTGAGAGAAAGAGAAGCTGTGAGTGTGTGTGAGAGAGAAAGAGAAGCTGTGAGTGTGTGAGAAAGAGAAAGTGAAGCTGTGACTGAGAGAAAGAGCGAGAGAAAGAGAAGCTGTGAGCGAGAGAGAGAGAGAAAGAGAAGCTGTGAGTGTGTGAGAAAGAGAAAGTGAAGCTGTGAGTGAGAGAAAGAGCAAAAGAAAGAAACCCTGTGAGTGAGTGAGAGAGAGAAATTGAAGCTGTGAGTGAGAGAGAGAGAGAAAGAGAAGCACGGAGTGAGTGAGAGAGAAAGAAAGAGAAGCTCGGAGTGAGTGAGAGAGAAAGAAAGAGAAGGTGTGAGTGAGAGAGAGAAAGAAAGAAAGAGACACTGTGAGTGAGAGAGATTGAAGCTGTGAGTTAGAGAGAGAGAGAAAGAGAAGCTGTGAGTGAGAGAGAGAGAGAGGAAGAGAAGCTGTGAGTGAGAGAGAGAGAGAGAAAAAAAAAGTGAGTGAGAGAGAGAGAGAAAAAGAAGCTTTGAGTGAGAGAGTGAGAGAGTGAGAGAAAGAGTAGCTGTGAGTGAGAGAGAGAGAGAAAGAGAAGCTGCATGAGAGAGAGAGAGAGAAAGAAAGAACGAAAGAGTGAGAGACAGAGAGAGAAAAAGAAGCTGTATGAGAGAGAGAGAGAGAATGAAAGAAAGAGCTGTTTGTGAGAGAGAGAGAAAGAGAAGCTGTGTGTGTGTGAGAGAGAGAAAGAGAAGCTGTCAGTGTGTGTGAGAGAGAAAGAGAAGCTGTGAGTGAGAGAAAGAGCGAGAGAAAGAGAAGCTGTGAGTGAGATAGAGAGAGAAAGAGAACCTGTGAGTGAGAGAGAGAGAGAAATTGAAGCTGTGAGTGAGATAGAGAGAGAAAGAGAAGCTGTGAGTGAGAGAGAGAGTGAGAAGCTGTGAGTGAGAGAGAGAGAGAAAGCGAAGCAGTGAGTGAGAGACAGAGAGAGAAAGAGAAGCTGTGAGAAAGGGAGAGAGAGAAAGGGAAGCTGTGAGTGAGAGAGAGAGTGAGAAGCTATGAGTGAGAGAAAGAGAAAGAGAAGTTGTGAGTGAGAGAGAGAGAAAGAGAAGCTGTGAGTGAGAGAGAGAGAGAGAAGCAGTGAGAGAGAGAGAAAGAGAAGCTGTGAGTGAGAGAAAGAGAGAAGCCATGAGTGAGTGAGATACAGAGAGAATCAGTGAGTGAGAGAGAGAGAGAAGCTTTAAGTGAGTGAGAGAGAGAGAATGTGAAGTTGTGAGTGAGAGAGAGAGAAGCTGTGAGTGAGACAGAGAGAGAAAGAGAAGCTGTATGTGTGTGAGAGAGTGAAAGAGATGCTGTGAGTGTGAGAGAAAGTGAGAGAAAGAGAAGCTGTGAGTGTGAGACAGTGAGAGAAAGAGATGCTGTGAGTATGTGTGTGAGAGAGAAAGAGAAGCTGTGAGTGAGAGAGAGAGAGAGAGAGAGAAAGAGAAGCTGTGAGTGAGAGAGTGAGTGTGAAGCTATGAGTGAGAGAGAGAGAGAAAGAGCAGTGTTAGTGAGAGAGAGAGAGAAGCTGTGAGTGAGAGAGAGAGAGAAAGGGAAGCTGTGAGTGAGTGAGAGAGAGAGAGAAAGGGAAGCTGTGAGTGAGTGTGAGAGAGAGACAGAGAAGCTGTGCGTGAGAGAGAGAGAAAAAGAGCAGCTGTGAGAGAGAGAGAAGCTGTGAGTGAGAGAGAGAGAAAGAGAATCTGTGAGTAGAGAGAGAGAGAAAGAGAAGTGAGTGAGAGAGAGAGAAAGAGAAGCTGTGAGTGAGAGAGAGAGAGAGAAGCAGTGAGAGAGAGAGAAAGAGAAGCTGTGAGTGAGAGAAAGAGAGAAGCCGTGAGTGTTTGTGAGAGAGAAAGAGAAGCTGTGAGTGAGAGAGAGAGAAAGGGAAGCTGTGAGTGAGAGAGAGAGTGAGAAGCTATGAGTGAGAGAGAGAGAGAAGGAGAAGCTGTGAGTGAGAGAGAGAGAGAAAGAGAAGCTGTGAGTGAGAGAGAGAGTGAGAAGCTGTGAGTGAGAGAGAGAAAGCGAAGCAGTGAGTGAGAGACAGAGAGAGAAAGTGAAGCTGTGAGTGAGAGAGAGAGAAAAAAAGAGAAGCTGTGAGTGAGAGAGAGAGAATCTGTAAGTGTGAGAGAAAGTGAGAGAAAGAGAAGCTGTGAGTGGTAGACAGAGTGAGAGAAAGAGATGCTGTGAGTGTGTGTGTGAGAGAAAGAGTAGCTGTGAGTGAGAGAGAGAGAGAGGGAAAGGGAAGCTGTGAGTGAGTGAGAGAGAAAGAGAATTTGTGAGAGTGAGAGAAAGTGAGAGAAAGAGAAGCTGGGAGTGTGTGTGAGAGAGAATGAGAAGCTGTGAGTGAGAGAGAGTGAGAAGCTTTGAGTGAGAGAGTGAGAGAAAGAGTAGCTGAGAGTGAGAGAGAGAGAGAGAAAAAGAAGCTGTATGAGAGAGAGAGAACGAAATAAAGAGCTGTGTGTGTGAGAGAGAGAAAGAGAAGCTGTGAGTGTGTGTGAGAGAGAAAGAGAAGCTGTGAGTGTGTGAGAAAGAGAAAGTGAAGCTGTGAGTGAGAGAAAGAGCGAGAGAAAGAGAAGCTGTGAGCGAGAGAGAGAGAGAGAGAGAAGCTATGAGTGTGTGAGAAAGAGAAAGTGAAGCTGTGAGTGAGAGAAAGAGCGAGAGAAAGAGACCCTGTGAGTGAGAGAGAGAGAGAAATTGAAGCTGTGAGTGAGAGAGAGAGAGAAAGAGAAGCTCGGAGTGAGTGAGAGAGAAAGAAAGAGAACCTCCGAGTGAGTGAGAAAGAAAGAAAGAGAAGCTGTGAGTTAGAGAAAGACAGGAAGAAAGAGATGCTGTGAGTGAGAGAGATTGAATCTGTGAGTGAGAGAGAGAGAGAGAGGAAGAGAAGCTGTGAGTGAGAGAGAGAGAAGGAAAGAGAAGCTTTGAGTGAGAGAGTGAGAGAAAGAGTAGCTGTGAGTGAGAGAGAGAGAAAGAGAAGCTGCATGAGAGAGAGAGAGAGAGAAAGAAAGAAAGAAAGAAAGAGAAGCTGTGTGTGTGAGAGAGAAAGAGAAGCTGTGAGTGGGTGTGAGAAAGAAAGAGAAGCTGTGAGTGAGAGAAAAAGAAAGAGAAGCTGTGAGTGAGAGAGAGAGAAAGAGAAGCTGTGAGTGAGAGTAAAAGAGAGAGAAAGAGAAGCTGTGAGTGTGAGAGAGAGAAAGAGAAGCTGTGAGTGAGAGAGTGAGAGAAAGAGTAGCTGTGAGTGAGAGACAGAGAGAGAAAAAGAAGCTGTATGAGAGAGAGAGAGAGAATGAAAGAAAGAGCTGTGTGTGTGAGAGAGAGAAAGAGAAGCTGTGAGTGTGTGTGTGAGAGAAAGAGAAGCTGTGAGTGTGTGTGAGAGAGAAAGAGAAGCTGTGAGTGAGAGAAAGAGCGAGAGAAAGAGAAGCTGTGAGTGAGAGAGAGAGAGAGAGAGAGAGAGAAGCTGTGAGTGAGATAGAGAGAGAAAGAGAACCTGTGAGTGAGAGAGAGAGAGAAATTGAAGCTGTGAGTGAGATAGAGAGAGAAAGAGAAGCTCGGAGTGAGTGAGAGAGAAAGAAAGAGAAGCTCGGAGTGAGTGAGAGAGAAAGAAAGAGAAGGTGTGAGTGAGAGAGAGAAAGAAAGAAAGAAAGAGATGCAGTGAGTGAGAGAGATTGAAGCTGTGAGTTAGAGAGAGAGAGAGAGAAAGAGAAGCTGTGTGAGAGAGAGAGAGAGAAAGAGAAGCTGTGAGTGAGAAAGAGAAAGAGAGAAGCTGTGAGTGAGAGAGGGAGAGAAAGAGAAGCTGTGAGTGACAGGGAGAGAGAGAAAGAGAAGATGTGAGTGAGAGAGAGAGAGAATGAGAAGATGTGAGTGAGTGACAGAGAGAGAAGCTGTGAGTGAGAGAGAGAGGGAGAGAGAAAGAGAAGCTGTGAGTGAGAGAGAGAGTGGGAGAGAAGCTGTGAGTGAGAGAGAGAGAAAGAGAAGCTTTGAGTGAGAGAGTGAGAGAAAGAGTAGCTGTGAGTGAGTGAGAGAGAGAGAAAGTGAAGCTGTATGAGAGAGAGAGAGAACGAAAGAAAGTGCTATGTGTGTGAGAGAGAAAGAGAAGCTGTGAGTGTGTGAGAGAGAGAAAGAGAAGCTGTGAGTGGGTGTGGGAAAGAAAGAGAAGCTGTGAGTGAGAGAAAAAGAAAGAGAAGCTGTGAGTGAGAGAGAGAGAGAAAGAGAAGCTGTGAGTGAGAGTAAAAGAGAGAGAAAGAGAAGCTGTGAGTGAGAGAGAGAGAAAGAGAAGCTGTGAGTGAGAGAGTGAGAGAAAGAGTAGCTGTGAGTGAGAGACAGAGAGAGAAAAAGAAGCTGTATGAGAGAGAGAGAGAGAATGAAAGAAAGAGCTGTGTGTGTGTGAGAGAGAAAGAGAAGCTGTGAGTGTGTGTGTGAGAGAAAGAGAAGCTGTGAGTGTGTGTGAGAGAGAAAGAGAAGCTGTGAGTGTGTGAGAAAGAGAAAGTGAAGCTGTGACTGAGAGAAAGAGCGAGAGAAAGAGAAGCTGTGAGCGAGAGAGAGAGAGAAAGAGAAGCTGTGAGTGTGTGAGAAAGAGAAAGTGAAGCTGTGAGTGAGAGAAAGAGCAAAAGAAAGAGACCCTGTGAGTGAGAGAGAGAGAGAAATTGAAGCTGTGAGTGAGAGAGAGAGAGAAAGAGAAGCTCGGAGTGAGTGAGAGAGAAAGAAAGAGAAGCTGTGAGTTAGAGAAAGACAGGAGGAAAGAGATGCTGTGAGTGAGAGAGTGATTGAATCTGTGAGTGAGAGAGAGAGAGAGAGAGGAAGAGAAGCTGTGAGTGAGAGAAAGAGAGAAGCCGTGAGTGAGTGAGAGAGAGAGAATCAGTGAGTGAGAGAGAGAAGCTTTAAGTGAGAGAGAGAGAGAGAATGTGAAGCTGTGAGTGAGAGAGAGAGAGAATCTGTGAGTGAGACAGAGAGAGAAAGAGAAGCTGTATGTGTGTGAGAGAGTGAAAGAGATGCTGTGAGTGTGAGAGATAGTGAGAGAAAGAGAAGCTGTGAGTGTGAGACAGAGTGAGAGAAAGAGATGCTGTGAGTGTGTGTAAGAGAGAGAAAGAGAAGCTGTGAGTGAGAGAGAGAGAGAGAGAAAGAGAAGCTGTGAGTGAGAGAGTGAGTGTGAAGCTATGAGTGAGAGAGAGAGAGAAAGAGTAGTGTTAGTGAGAGAGAGAGAGAAGCTGTGAGTGAGAGAGAGAGAAAGGGAAGCTGTGAGTGAGAGAGAGAGAGAGAGAGAGAAGCTGTGAGTGAGAGAGAGAGAGAATGTGAAGCTGTGTGAGAGAGAGAAAAGCTGTGAGTGTGTGAGAGAGAGAAAGAGAATCTGTGAGTAGAGAGAGAGAGAAAGAGAATGTGTGAGTGAGAGAGAGAGAAAGAGAAGCTGTGAGTGTGAGAGAGAGAAGCAGTGAGAGAGAAAGAGAAGCTGTGAGTGAGAGAAAGAGAGAAGCCATGAGTGTTTGTGAGAGAGAAAGAGAAGCTGTGAGTGAGAGAGAGAGAGAGAGAAAGGGAAGCTGTGAATGAGAGAGAGAAAAAAAGAGATGCTGTGTGTGTGTGAGAGAGAGAAAGAGAAGCTGTGAGTGAGGGAGAGAGAGAAAGGGAAGCTGTGAGTGAGAGAGAGAGTGAGAAGCTATGAGTGAGAGAAAGAGAAAGAGAAGTTGCGAGTGAGAGAGGGAGAAAGAGAAGCTGTGAGTGACAGAGAGAGAGAGAAGCAGTGAGAGAGAGAAAAAGAGAACCTGTGAGTGAGAGAAAGTGAGAAGCCGTGAGTGAGTGAGATAGAGAGAGAATCAGTGAGTGAGAGAGAGAGAAGCTTTAAGTGAGAGAGAGAGAGAGAATGTGAAGTTGTGAGTGAGAGAGAGAGCAGCTGTGAGTGAGACAGAGAGAGAAAGAGAAGCTGTATGTGTGTGAGAGAGTGAAAGAGATGCTGTGAGTGTGAGAGAAAGTGAGAGAAAGAGAAGCTGTGAGTGTGAGACAGAGTGAGACAAAGAGATGTTGTGAGTATGTGTGTGAGAGAGAAAGATAAGCTGTGATTGAGAGAGAGAGAGAGAAAGAGAAGCTGTGCGTGAGAGAGTGAGTGTGAAGCTATGAGTGAGAGAGAGAAAGAGCAGTGTTAGTGAGAGAGAGAGAGAAGCTGTGAGTGAGAGAGACAGAGAAAGGGAAGCTGTGAGTGAGTGAGAGAGACAGAGAAGCTGTGCGTGAGAGAGAGAGAAAAAGAGCAGCTGTGAGAGAGAGAGAGAGAAGCTGTGAGTGAGAGAGAGAGAAAGAGAATCTGTGAGTAGAGAGAGAGAGAAAGAGAAGTGAGTGAGAGAGAGAGAAAGAGATGCTGTGAGTGAGAGAGAGTGAGAGAAGCAGTGAGAGAGAGAGAAAGAGAAGCTGTGAGTGAGAGAAAGAGAGAAGCCGTGAGTGTTTGTGAGAGAGAAAGAGAAGCTGTGTGTGTGAGAGAGAAAGGGAATCTGTGAGTGAGAGAAAGAGAGAAGCCATGAGTGTTTGTGAGAGAGAAAGAGAAGCTGTGAGTGAGAGAGAGAGAGAGAGAAAGGGAAGCTGTGAGTGAGAGAGAGAGTGGAAAGCTATGAGTGAGAGAGAGAGAGAGAGAGAAGCTGTGAGTGAGAGAGAGAGAGAAAGAGAAGCTGTGAGTGAGAGAGAGAGTGAGAAGCTGTGAGTGAGAGAGAGAGAGAAAGCGAAGCAGTTAGTGAGAGACAGAGAGAAAGTGAAGCTGTGAGTGAGAGAGAGAGAAAAAAGAGATGCTGTGTGTGTGAGAGAGAGAAAGAGAAGCTGTGAGTGAGAGAGAGAGTGAGAAGCTATGAGTGAGAGAAAGAGAAAGAGAAGTTGCGAGTGAGAGAGGGAGAAAGAGAAGCTGTGAGTGAGAGAGAGAGATAGAAGCAGTGAGAGAGAGAGAAAGAGAAGCTGTGAGTGAGAGAAAGAGAGAAGCCGTGAGTGAGTGAGATAGAGAGAGAATCAGTGAGTGAGAGAGAGAGAAGCTTTAAGTGAGTGAGAGAGAGAATGTGAAGTTGTGAGTGAGAGAGAGAGAAGCTGTGAGTGAGACAGAGAGAGAAAGAGAAGCTGCATGTGTGTGAGAGAGTGAAAGAGATGCTGTGAGTGTGAGAGAAAGTGAGAGAAAGAGTAGCTGAGAGTGAGAGAGAGAGAGAAAAAAAGAAGCTGTATGAGAGAGAGAGAACGAAATAAAGAGCTGTGTGTGTGAGAGAGAGAAAGAGAAGCTGTGAGTGTGTGTGTGAGAGAAAGAGAAGCTGTGAGTGTGTGAGAAAGAGAAAGTGAAGCTGTGAGCGAGAGAGAGAGAGAGAGAAAGAGAATCTATGAGTGTGTGAGAAAGAGAAAGTGAAGCTGTGAGTGAGAGAAAGAGCAAGAGAAAGAGACCCTGTGAGTGAGAGAGAGAGAAATTGAAGCTGTGAGTGAGAGAGAGAGAGAAAGAGAAGCTTGGAGTGAGTGAGAGAGAAAGAAAGAGAAGCTTGGAGTGAGTGAGAGAGAAAGAAAGAGAAGCTGTGAGTTAGAGAAAGACAGGAAGAAAGAGATGCTGTGAGTGAGAGAGATTGAATCTGTGAGTGAGAGAGAGAGAGAGAGGAAGAGAAGCTGTGAGTGAGAGAGAGAGAAGGAAAGAGAAGCTTTGAGTGAGAGTGTGAGAGAAAGAGTAGCTGTGAGTGAGAGAGAGAGAGAAAGAGAAGCTGCATGAGAGAGAGAGAGAGAGAAAGAAAGAAAGAAAGAAAGAGAAGCTGTGAGTGGGTGTGAGAAAGAAAGAGAAGCTGTGAGTGAGAGAAAAAGAAAGAGAAGCTGTGAGTGTGTGGAGAGAGAAAGAGAAGCTGTGAGTGAGAGTAAAAGAGAGAGAAAGAGAAGCTGTGAGTGTGAGAGTGAGAGAAAGAGTAGCTGTGAGTGAGAGACAGAGAGAGAAAAAGAAGCTGTATGAGAGAGAGAGAGAGAATGAAAGAAAGAGCTGTGTGTGTGTGTGTGAGAGAAAGAGAAGCTGTGAGTGTGTGTGAGAGAGAAAGAGAAGCTGTGAGTGTGTGAGAGAGAGAAAGAGAAGCTGTGAAAGAGAGAAAGAGCGAGACTAAGAGAAGCTGTGAGTGAGAGAGAGAGAGAGAGAGAGAGAGAGAGAAGCTGTGAGTGAGATAGAGAAAGAAAGAGAACCTGTGAGTGAGTGAGAGAGAGAAATTGAAGCTGTGAGTGAGATAGAGAGAGAAAGAGAAGCACGGAGTGAGTGAGAGAGAAAGAAAGAGAAGCTCGGAGTGAGTGAGAGAGAAAGAAAGAGAAGGTGTGAGTGAGAGAGAGAAAGAAAGAAAGAGACACTGTGAGTGAGAGAGATTGAAGCTGTGAGTTAGAGAGAGAGAGAGAAAGAGAAGCTGTGAGTGAGAGAGAGAGAGAGAGGAAGAGAAGCTGTGAGTGAGAGAGAGAGAGAGAGAAAAAGTGAGTGAGAGAGAGAGAGAGAAAAAGAAGCTTTGAGTGAGAGAGTGAGAGAGTGAGAGAAAGAGTAGCTGTGAGTGAGAGAGAGAGAGAAAGAGAAGCTGCATGAGAGAGAGAGAGAGAAAGAAAGAAAGAAAGAAAGAAAGAGTGAGAGACAGAGAGAGAAAAAGAAGCTGTATGAGAGAGAGAGAGAGAATGAAAGAAAGAGCTGTGTGTGAGAGAGAGAGAAAGAGAAGCTGTGTGTGTGAGTGAGAGAGAAAGAGAAGCTGTGAGTGTGTGTGAGAGAGAAAGAGAAGCTGTGAGTGAGAGAAAGAGCGAGAGAAAGAGAAGCTGTGAGTGAGATAGAGAGAGAAAGAGAACCTGTGAGTGAGAGAGAGAGAGAAATTGAAGCTGTGAGTGAGATAGAGAGAGAAAGAGAAGCTGTGAGTGAGAGAGAGAGTGAGAAGCTGTGAGTGAGAGAGAGATAGAAAGCGAAGCAGTGAGTGAGAGACAGAGAGAGAAAGAGAAGCTGTGAGAAAGGGAGAGAGAGAAAGGGAAGCTGTGAGTGAGAGAGAGAGTGAGAAGCTATGAGAGAAAGAGAAAGAGAAGTTGTGAGTGAGAGAGAGAGAAAGAGAAGCTGTGAGTGAGAGAGAGAGAGAGAAGCAGTGAGAGAGAGAGAAAGAGAAGCTGTGAGTGAGAGAAAGAGAGAAGCCATGAGTGAGTGAGATACAGAGAGAATCAGTGAGTGAGAGAGAGAGAGAAGCTTTAAGTGAGTGAGAGAGAGAGAATGTGAAGTTGTGAGTGAGAGAGAGAGAAGCTGTGAGTGAGACAGAGAGAGAAAGAGAAGCTGTATGTGTGTGAGAGAGTGAAAGAGATGCTGTGAGTGTGAGAGAAAGTGAGAGAAAGAGAAGCTGTGAGTGTGAGACAGTGAGAGAAAGAGATGCTGTGAGTATGTGTGTGAGAGAGAAAGAGAAGCTGTGAGTGAGAGAGAGAGAGAGAGAGAAAGAGAAGCTGTGAGTGAGAGAGTGAGTGTGAAGCTATGAGTGAGAGAGAGAGAGAAAGAGCAGTGTTAGTGAGAGAGAGAGAAGCTGTGAGTGAGAGAGAGAGAGAAAGGGAAGCTGTGAGTGAGAGAGAGAGAAGGAAAGAGAAGCTTTGAGTGAGAGTGTGAGAGAAAGAGTAGCTGTGAGTGAGAGAGAGAGAGAAAGAGAAGCTGCATGAGAGAGAGAGAGAGAGAAAGAAAGAAAGAAAGAAAGAGAAGCTGTGAGTGGGTGTGAGAAAGAAAGAGAAGCTGTGAGTGAGAGAAAAAGAAAGAGAAGCTGTGAGTGTGTGAGAGAGAGAAAGAGAAGCTGTGAGTGAGAGTAAAAGAGAGAGAAAGAGAAGCTGTGAGTGTGAGAGTGAGAGAAAGAGTAGCTGTGAGTGAGAGACAGAGAGAGAAAAAGAAGCTGTATGAGAGAGAGAGAGAGAATGAAAGAAAGAGCTGTGTGTGTGTGAGAGAGAAAGAGAAGCTGTGAGTGTGTGAGAGAGAGAAAGAGAAGCTGTGAAAGAGAGAAAGAGCGAGACTAAGAGAAGCTGTGAGTGAGAGAGAGAGAGAGAGAGAGAGAGAGAGAGAAGCTGTGAGTGAGATAGAGAAAGAAAGAGAACCTGTGAGTGAGAGAGAGAGAGAAATTGAAGCTGTGAGTGAGATAGAGAGAGAAAGAGAAGCACGGAGTGAGTGAGAGAGAAAGAAAGAGAAGCTCGGAGTGAGTGAGAGAGAAAGAAAGAGAAGGTGTGAGTGAGAGAGAGAAAGAAAGAAAGAGACACTGTGAGTGAGAGAGATTGAAGCTGTGAGTTAGAGAGAGAGAGAGAAAGAGAAGCTGTGAGTGAGAGAGAGAGAGAGAGGAAGAGAAGCTGTGAGTGAGAGAGAGAGAGAGAAAAAAGTGAGTGAGAGAGAGAGAGAGAAAAAGAAGCTTTGAGTGAGAGAGTGAGAGAGTGAGAGAAAGAGTAGCTGTGAGTGAGAGAGAGAGAGAAAGAGAAGCTGCATGAGAGAGAGAGAGAGAAAGAAAGAAAGAAAGAAAGAAAGAGTGAGAGACAGAGAGAGAAAAAGAAGCTGTATGAGAGAGAGAGAGAGAATGAAAGAAAGAGCTGTGTGTGAGAGAGAGAGAAAGAGAAGCTGTGTGTGTGTGTGAGAGAGAAAGAGAAGCTGTGAGTGTGTGTGAGAGAGAAAGAGAAGCTGTGAGTGAGAGAAAGAGCGAGAGAAAGAGAAGCTGTGAGTGAGATAGAGAGAGAAAGAGAACCTGTGAGTGAGAGAGAGAGAGAAATTGAAGCTGTGAGTGAGATAGAGAGAGAAAGAGAAGCTGTGAGTGAGAGAGAGAGTGAGAAGCTGTGAGTGAGAGAGAGAGAGAAAGCGAAGCAGTGAGTGAGAGACAGAGAGAGAAAGAGAAGCTGTGAGAAAGGGAGAGAGAGGAAGGGAAGCTGTGAGTGAGAGAGAGAGTGAGAAGCTATGAGTGAGCGAAAGAGAAAGAGAAGTTGTGAGTGAGAGAGAGAGAAAGAGAAGCTGTGAGTGAGAGAGAGAGAGAGAAGCAGTGAGAGAGAGAGAAAGAGAAGCTGTGAGTGAGAGAAAGAGAGAAGCCATGAGTGAGTGAGATACAGAGAGAATCAGTGAGTGAGAGAGAGAGAGAAGCTTTAAGTGAGTGAGAGAGAGAGAATGTGAAGTTGTGAGTGAGAGAGAGAGAAGCTGTGAGTGAGACAGAGAGAGAAAGAGAAGCTGTATGTGTGTGAGAGAGTGAAAGAGATGCTGTGAGTGTGAGAGAAAGTGAGAGAAAGAGAAGCTGTGAGTGTGAGACAGTGAGAGAAAGAGATGCTGTGAGTATGTGTGTGAGAGAGAAAGAGAAGCTGTGAGTGAGAGAGAGAGAGAGAGAGAAAGAGAAGCTGTGAGTGAGAGAGTGAGTGTGAAGCTATGAGTGAGAGAGAGAGAGAAAGAGCAGTGTTAGTGAGAGAGAGAGAGAAGCTGTGAGTGAGAGAGAGAGAGAAAGGGAAGCTGTGAGTGAGTGAGAGAGAGAAAGGGAAGCTGTGAGTGAGTGTGAGAGAGAGACAGAGAAGCTGTGCGTGAGAGAGAGAAAAAGAGCAGCTGTGAGAGAGAGAGAAGCTGTGAGTGAGAGAGAGAGAAAGAGAATCTGTGAGTAGAGAGAGAGAGAAAGAGAAGTGAGAGAGAGAGAGAGAAAGAGAAGCTGTGAGTGAGAGAGAGAGAGAGAAGCAGTGAGAGAGAGAGAAAGAGAAGCTGTGAGTGAGAGAGAGAGTGAGAAGCTATGAGTGAGAGAGAGAGAGAAGGAGAAGCTGTGAGTGAGAGAGAGAGAGAAAGAGAAGCTGTGAGTGAGAGAGAGAGTGAGAAGCTGTGAGTGAGAGAGAGAGAGAAAGCGAAGCAGTGAGTGAGAGACAGAGAGAGAAAGTGAAGCTGTGAGTGAGAGAGAGAGAAAAAAAGAGAAGCTGTGAGTGAGAGAGAGAGAGAATCTGTAAGTGTGAGAGAAAGTGAGAGAAAGAGAAGCTGTGAGTGGTAGACAGAGTGAGAGAAAGAGATGCTGTGAGTGTGTGTGTGAGAGAAAGAGTAGCTGTGAGTGAGAGAGAGAGAGAGGGAAAGGGAAGCTGTGAGTGAGTGAGAGAGAGAGAGAATTTGTGAGAGTGAGAGAAAGTGAGAGAAAGAGAAGCTGGGAGTGTGTGTGAGAGAGAATGAGAAGCTGTGAGTGAGAGAGAGTGAGAAGCTTTGAGTGAGAGAGTGAGAGAAAGAGTAGCTGAGAGTGAGAGAGAGAGAGATAAAAAGAAGCTGTATGAGAGAGAGAGAACGAAATAAAGAGCTGTGTGTGTGAGAGAGAGAAAGAGAAGCTGTGAGTTTGTGTGAGAGAGAAAGAGAAGCTGTGAGTGTGTGAGAAAGAGAAAGTGAAGCTGTGAGTGAGAGAAAGAGCGAGAGAAAGAGAAGCTGTGAGCGAGAGAGAGAGAGAGAGAGAGAGAGAGAAGCTATGAGTGTGTGAGAAAGAGAAAGTGAAGCTGTGAGTGAGAGAAAGAGAGAAAGAGAAGCTCGGAGTGAGTGAGAGAGAAAGAAAGAGAACCTCCGAGTGAGTGAGAAAGAAAGAAAGAGAAGCTGTGAGTTAGAGAAACACAGGAAGAAAGAGATGCTGTGAGTGAGAGAGATTGAATCTGTGAGTGAGAGAGAGAGAGAGAGAGGAAGAGAAGCTGTGAGTGAGAGAGAGAGAAGGAAAGAGAAGCTTTGAGTGAGAGAGTGAGAGAAAGAGTAGCTGTGAGTGAGAGAGAGAGAAAGAGAAGCTGCATGAGAGAGAGAGAGAGAGAAAGAAAGAAAGAAAGAAAGAGAAGCTGTGTGTGTGAGAGAGAAAGAGAAGCTGTGAGTGGGTGTGAGAAAGAAAGAGAAGCTGTGAGTGAGAGAAAAAGAAAGAGAAGCTGTGAGTGAGAGAGAGAGAAAGAGAAGCTGTGAGTGAGAGTAAAAGAGAGAGAAAGAGAAGCTGTGAGTGAGAGAGAGAGAAAGAGAAGCTGTGAGTGAGAGAGTGAGAGAAAGAGTAGCTGTGAGTGAGAGACAGAGAGAGAAAAAGAAGCTGTATGAGAGAGAGAGAGAGAATGAAAGAAAGAGCTGTGTGTGTGAGAGAGAGAAAGAGAAGCTGTGAGTGTGTGTGTGAGAGAAAGAGAAGCTGTGAGTGTGTGTGAGAGAGAAAGAGAAGCTGTGAGTGAGAGAAAGAGCGAGAGAAAGAGAAGCTGTGAGTGAGAGAGAGAGAGAGAGAGAGAGAAGCTGTGAGTGAGATAGAGAGAGAAAGAGAACCTGTGAGTGAGAGAGAGAGAGAAATTGAAGCTGTGAGTGAGATAGAGAGAGAAAGAGAAGCTCGGAGTGAGTGAGAGAAAGAAAGAGAAGCTCGGAGTGAGTGAGAGAGAAAGAAAGAGAAGGTGTGAGTGAGAGAGAGAAAGAAAGAAAGAAAGAGATGCAGTGAGTGAGAGAGATTGAAGCTGTGAGTTAGAGAGAGAGAGAGAGAAAGAGAAGCTGTGTGAAAGAGAGAGAGAGAAAGAGAAGCTGTGAGTGAGAAAGAGAAAGAGAGAAGCTGTGAGTGAGACAGAGAGAGAAAGAGAAGCTGTATGTGTGTGAGAGAGTGAAAGAGATGCTGTGAGTGTGAGAGAAAGTGAGAGAAAGAGAAGCTGTGAGTGTGAGACAGTGAGAGAAAGAGATGCTGTGAGTATGTGTGTGAGAGAGAAAGAGAAGCTGTGAGTGAGAGAGAGAGAGAGAGAAAGAGAAGCTGTGAGTGAGAGAGTGAGTGTGAAGCTATGAGTGAGAGAGAGAGAGAAAGAGCAGTGTTAGTGAGAGAGAGAGAAGCTGTGAGTGAGAGAGAGAGAGAAAGGGAAGCTGTGAGTGAGAGAGAGAGAAGGAAAGAGAAGCTTTGAGTGAGAGTGTGAGAGAAAGAGTAGCTGTGAGTGAGAGAGAGAGAGAAAGAGAAGCTGCATGAGAGAGAGAGAGAGAGAAAGAAAGAAAGAAAGAAAGAGAAGCTGTGAGTGGGTGTGAGAAAGAAAGAGAAGTTGTGAGTGAGAGAAAAAGAAAGAGAAGCTGTGAGTGTGTGAGAGAGAGAAAGAGAAGCTGTGAGTGAGAGTAAAAGAGAGAGAAAGAGAAGCTGTGAGTGTGAGAGTGAGAGAAAGAGTAGCTGTGAGTGAGAGACAGAGAGAGAAAAAGAAGCTGTATGAGAGAGAGAGAGAGAATGAAAGAAAGAGCTGTGTGTGTGTGAGAGAGAAAGAGAAGCTGTGAGTGTGTGTGAGAGAGAAAGAGAAGCTGTGAGTGTGTGAGAGAGAGAAAGAGAAGCTGTGAAAGAGAGAAAGAGCGATACTAAGAGAAGCTGTGAGTGAGAGAGAGAGAGAGAGAGAGAAGCTGTGAGTGAGATAGAGAAAGAAAGAGAACCTGTGAGTGAGAGAGAGAGAGAAATTGAAGCTGTGAGTGAGATAGAGAGAGAAAGAGAAGCACGGAGTGAGTGAGAGAGAAAGAAAGAGAAGCTCGGAGTGAGTGAGAGAGAAAGAAAGAGAAGGTGTGAGTGAGAGAGAGAAAGAAAGAAAGAGACACTGTGAGTGAGAGAGATTGAAGCTGTGAGTTAGAGAGAGAGAGAGAAAGAGAAGCTGTGAGTGAGAGAGAGAGAGAGAGGAAGAGAAGCTGTGAGTGAGAGAGAGAGAGAGAAAAAAAGTGAGTGAGAGAGAGAGAGAGAAAAAGAAGCTTTGAGTGAGAGAGTGAGAGAGTGAGAGAAAGAGTAGCTGTGAGTGAGAGAGAGAGAGAAAGAGAAGCTGCATGAGAGAGAGAGAGAGAAAGAAAGAAAGAAAGAAAGAAAGAGTGAGAGACAGAGAGAGAAAAAGAAGCTGTATGAGAGAGAGAGAGAGAATGAAAGAAAGAGCTGTGTGTGAGAGAGAGAGAAAGAGAAGCTGTGTGTGTGTGAGAGAGAGAAAGAGAAGCTGTGAGTGTGTGTGAGAGAGAAAGAGAAGCTGTGAGTGAGAGAAAGAGCGAGAGAAAGAGAAGCTGTGAGTGAGATAGAGAGAGAAAGAGAACCTGTGAGTGAGAGAGAGAGAGAAATTGAAGCTGTGAGTGAGATAGAGAGAGAAAGAGAAGCTGTGAGTGAGAGAGAGAGTGAGAAGCTGTGAGTGAGACAGAGAGAGAAAGAGAAGCTGTATGTGTGTGAGAGAGTGAAAGAGATGCTGTGAGTGTGAGAGAAAGTGAGAGAAAGAGAAGCTGTGAGTGTGAGACAGAGTGAGACAAAGAGATGTTGTGAGTATGTGTGTGAGAGAGAAAGATAAGCTGTGATTGAGAGAGAGAGAGAGAAAGAGAAGCTGTGCGTGAGAGAGTGAGTGTGAAGCTATGAGTGAGAGAGAGAAAGAGCAGTGTTAGTGAGAGAGAGAGAGAAGCTGTGAGTGAGAGAGACAGAGAAAGGGAAGCTGTGAGTGAGTGAGAGAGACAGAGAAGCTGTGCGTGAGAGAGAGAGAAAAAGAGCAGCTGTGAGAGAGAGAGAAGCTGTGAGTGAGAGAGAGAGAAAGAGAATCTGTGAGTAGAGAGAGAGAGAAAGAGAAGTGAGTGAGAGAGAGAGAAAGAGAAGCTGTGAGTGAGAGAGAGTGAGAGAAGCAGTGAGAGAGAGAGAAAGAGAAGCTGTGAGTGAGAGAAAGAGAGAAACCGTGAGTGTTTGTGAGAGAGAAAGAGAAGCTGTGTGTGTGAGAGAGAAAGGGAATCTGTGAGTGAGAGAAAGAGAGAAGCCATGAGTGTTTGTGAGAGAGAAAGAGAAGCTGTGAGTGAGAGAGAGAGAGAGAGAAAGGGAAGCTGTGAGTGAGAGAGAGAGTGGAAAGCTATGAGTGAGAGAGAGAGAGAGAGAGAAGCTGTGAGTGAGAGAGAGAGAGAAAGAGAAGCTGTGAGTGAGAGAGAGAGTGAGAAGCTGTGAGTGAGAGAGAGAGAGAAAGCGAAGCAGTTAGTGAGAGACAGAGAGAAAGTGAAGCTGTGAGTGAGAGAGAGAGAAAAAAGAGATGCTGTGTGTGTGAGAGAGAGAAAGAGAAGCTGTGAGTGAGAGAGAGAGTGAGAAGCTATGAGTGAGAGAAAGAGAAAGAGAAGTTGCGAGTGAGAGAGGGAGAAAGAGAAGCTGTGAGTGAGAGAGAGAGATAGAAGCAGTGAGAGAGAGAGAAAGAGAAGCTGTGAGTGAGAGAAAGAGAGAAGCCGTGAGTGAGTGAGATAGAGAGAGAATCAGTGAGTGAGAGAGAGAGAAGCTTTAAGTGAGTGAGAGAGAGAATGTGAAGTTGTGAGTGAGAGAGAGAGAAGCTGTGAGTGAGACAGAGAGAGAAAGAGAAGCTGCATGTGTGTGAGAGAGTGAAAGAGATGCTGTGAGTGTGAGAGAAAGTGAGAGAAAGAGTAGCTGAGAGTGAGAGAGAGAGAGAAAAAAAGAAGCTGTATGAGAGAGAGAGAACGAAATAAAGAGCTGTGTGTGTGTGAGAGAGAAAGAGAAGCTGTGAGTGTGTGTGTGAGAGAAAGAGAAGCTGTGAGTGTGTGAGAAAGAGAAAGTGAAGCTGTGAGCGAGAGAGAGAGAGAGAGAAAGAGAATCTATGAGTGTGTGAGAAAGAGAAAGTGAAGCTGTGAGTGAGAGAAAGAGCAAGAGAAAGAGACCCTGTGAGTGAGAGAGAGAGAAATTGAAGCTGTGAGTGAGAGAGAGAGAGAAAGAGAAGCTTGGAGTGAGTGAGAGAGAAAGAAAGAGAAGCTTGGAGTGAGTGAGAGAGAAAGAAAGAGAAGCTGTGAGTTAGAGAAAGACAGGAAGAAAGAGATGCTGTGAGTGAGAGAGATTGAATCTGTGAGTGAGAGAGAGAGAGAGAGGAAGAGAAGCTGTGAGTGAGAGAGAGAGAAGGAAAGAGAAGCTTTGAGTGAGAGTGTGAGAGAAAGAGTAGCTGTGAGTGAGAGAGAGAGAGAAAGAGAAGCTGCATGAGAGAGAGAGAGAGAGAAAGAAAGAAAGAAAGAAAGAGAAGCTGTGAGTGGGTGTGAGAAAGAAAGAGAAGCTGTGAGTGAGAGAAAAAGAAAGAGAAGCTGTGAGTGTGTGGAGAGAGAAAGAGAAGCTGTGAGTGAGAGTAAAAGAGAGAGAAAGAGAAGCTGTGAGTGTGAGAGTGAGAGAAAGAGTAGCTGTGAGTGAGAGACAGAGAGAGAAAAAGAAGCTGTATGAGAGAGAGAGAGAGAATGAAAGAAAGAGCTGTGTGTGTGTGTGTGAGAGAAAGAGAAGCTGTGAGTGTGTGTGAGAGAGAAAGAGAAGCTGTGAGTGTGTGTGAGAGAGAAAGAGAAGCTGTGAAAGAGAGAAAGAGGGAGACTAAGAGAAGCTGTGAGTGAGAGAGAGAGAGAGAGAGAGAGAGAAGCTGTGAGTGAGATAGAGAAAGAAAGAGAACCTGTGAGTGAGTGAGAGAGAGAAATTGAAGCTGTGAGTGAGATAGAGAGAGAAAGAGAAGCACGGAGTGAGTGAGAGAGAAAGAAAGAGAAGCTCGGAGTGAGTGAGAGAGAAAGAAAGAGAAGGTGTGAGTGAGAGAGAGAAAGAAAGAAAGAGACACTGTGAGTGAGAGAGATTGAAGCTGTGAGTTAGAGAGAGAGAGAGAAAGAGAAGCTGTGAGTGAGAGAGAGAGAGAGAGGAAGAGAAGCTGTGAGTGAGAGAGAGAGAGAGAAAAAAAGTGAGTGAGAGAGAGAGAGAGAAAAAGAAGCTTTGAGTGAGAGAGTGAGAGAGTGAGAGAAAGAGTAGCTGTGAGTGAGAGAGAGAGAGAAAAAGAAGCTGCATGAGAGAGAGAGAGAGAAAGAAAGAAAGAAAGAAAGAAAGAGTGAGAGACAGAGAGAGAAAAAGAAGCTGTATGAGAGAGAGAGAGAGAATGAAAGAAAGAGCTGTGTGTGAGAGAGAGAGAAAGAGAAGCTGTGTGTGTGAGTGAGAGAGAAAGAGAAGCTGTGAGTGTGTGTGAGAGAGAAAGAGAAGCTGTGAGTGAGAGAAAGAGCGAGAGAAAGAGAAGCTGTGAGTGAGATAGAGAGAGAAAGAGAACCTGTGAGTGAGAGAGAGAGAGAAATTGAAGCTGTGAGTGAGATAGAGAGAGAAAGAGAAGCTGTGAGTGAGAGAGAGAGTGAGAAGCTGTGAGTGAGAGAGAGATAGAAAGCGAAGCAGTGAGTGAGAGACAGAGAGAGAAAGAGAAGCTGTGAGAAAGGGAGAGAGAGAAAGGGAAGCTGTGAGTGAGAGAGAGAGTGAGAAGCTATGAGAGAAAGAGAAAGAGAAGTTGTGAGTGAGAGAGAGAGAAAGAGAAGCTGTGAGTGAGAGAGAGAGAGAGAAGCAGTGAGAGAGAGAGAAAGAGAAGCTGTGAGTGAGAGAAAGAGAGAAGCCATGAGTGAGTGAGATACAGAGAGAATCAGTGAGTGAGAGAGAGAGAGAAGCTTTAAGTGAGTGAGAGAGAGAGAATGTGAAGTTGTGAGTGAGAGAGAGAGAAGCTGTGAGTGAGACAGAGAGAGAAAGAGAAGCTGTATGTGTGTGAGAGAGTGAAAGAGATGCTGTGAGTGTGAGAGAAAGTGAGAGAAAGAGAAGCTGTGAGTGTGAGACAGTGAGAGAAAGAGATGCTGTGAGTATGTGTGTGAGAGAGAAAGAGAAGCTGTGAGTGAGAGAGAGAGAGAGAGAGAAAGAGAAGCTGTGAGTGAGAGAGTGAGTGTGAAGCTATGAGTGAGAGAGAGAGAGAAAGAGCAGTGTTAGTGAGAGAGAGAGAAGCTGTGAGTGAGAGAGAGAGAGAAAGGGAAGCTGTGAGTGAGAGAGAGAGAAGGAAAGAGAAGCTTTGAGTGAGAGTGTGAGAGAAAGAGTAGCTGTGAGTGAGAGAGAGAGAGAAAGAGAAGCTGCATGAGAGAGAGAGAGAGAGAAAGAAAGAAAGAAAGAAAGAGAAGCTGTGAGTGGGTGTGAGAAAGAAAGAGAAGCTGTGAGTGAGAGAAAAAGAAAGAGAAGCTGTGAGTGTGTGAGAGAGAGAAAGAGAAGCTGTGAGTGAGAGTAAAAGAGAGAGAAAGAGAAGCTGTGAGTGTGAGAGTGAGAGAAAGAGTAGCTGTGAGTGAGAGACAGAGAGAGAAAAAGAAGCTGTATGAGAGAGAGAGAGAGAATGAAAGAAAGAGCTGTGTGTGTGTGAGAGAGAAAGAGAAGCTGTGAGTGTGTGAGAGAGAGAAAGAGAAGCTGTGAAAGAGAGAAAGAGCGAGACTAAGAGAAGCTGTGAGTGAGAGAGAGAGAGAGAGAGAGAGAGAGAGAAGCTGTGAGTGAGATAGAGAAAGAAAGAGAACCTGTGAGTGAGAGAGAGAGAGAAATTGAAGCTGTGAGTGAGATAGAGAGAGAAAGAGAAGCACGGAGTGAGTGAGAGAGAAAGAAAGAGAAGCTCGGAGTGAGTGAGAGAGAAAGAAAGAGAAGGTGTGAGTGAGAGAGAGAAAGAAAGAAAGAGACACTGTGAGTGAGAGAGATTGAAGCTGTGAGTTAGAGAGAGAGAGAGAAAGAGAAGCTGTGAGTGAGAGAGAGAGAGAGAGGAAGAGAAGCTGTGAGTGAGAGAGAGAGAGAGAAAAAAGTGAGTGAGAGAGAGAGAGAGAAAAAGAAGCTTTGAGTGAGAGAGTGAGAGAGTGAGAGAAAGAGTAGCTGTGAGTGAGAGAGAGAGAGAAAGAGAAGCTGCATGAGAGAGAGAGAGAGAAAGAAAGAAAGAAAGAAAGAAAGAGTGAGAGACAGAGAGAGAAAAAGAAGCTGTATGAGAGAGAGAGAGAGAATGAAAGAAAGAGCTGTGTGTGAGAGAGAGAGAAAGAGAAGCTGTGTGTGTGTGTGAGAGAGAAAGAGAAGCTGTGAGTGTGTGTGAGAGAGAAAGAGAAGCTGTGAGTGAGAGAAAGAGCGAGAGAAAGAGAAGCTGTGAGTGAGATAGAGAGAGAAAGAGAACCTGTGAGTGAGAGAGAGAGAGAAATTGAAGCTGTGAGTGAGATAGAGAGAGAAAGAGAAGCTGTGAGTGAGAGAGAGAGTGAGAAGCTGTGAGTGAGAGAGAGAGAGAAAGCGAAGCAGTGAGTGAGAGACAGAGAGAGAAAGAGAAGCTGTGAGAAAGGGAGAGAGAGAAAGGGAAGCTGTGAGTGAGAGAGAGAGTGAGAAGCTATGAGTGAGAGAAAGAGAAAGAGAAGTTGTGAGTGAGAGAGAGAGAAAGAGAAGCTGTGAGTGAGAGAGAGAGAGAGAAGCAGTGAGAGAGAGAGAAAGAGAAGCTGTGAGTGAGAGAAAGAGAGAAGCCATGAGTGAGTGAGATACAGAGAGAATCAGTGAGTGAGAGAGAGAGAGAAGCTTTAAGTGAGTGAGAGAGAGAGAATGTGAAGTTGTGAGTGAGAGAGAGAGAAGCTGTGAGTGAGACAGAGAGAGAAAGAGAAGCTGTATGTGTGTGAGAGAGTGAAAGAGATGCTGTGAGTGTGAGAGAAAGTGAGAGAAAGAGAAGCTGTGAGTGTGAGACAGTGAGAGAAAGAGATGCTGTGAGTATGTGTGTGAGAGAGAAAGAGAAGCTGTGAGTGAGAGAGAGAGAGAGAGAGAAAGAGAAGCTGTGAGTGAGAGAGTGAGTGTGAAGCTATGAGTGAGAGAGAGAGAGAAAGAGCAGTGTTAGTGAGAGAGAGAGAGAAGCTGTGAGTGAGAGAGAGAGAGAAAGGGAAGCTGTGAGTGAGTGAGAGAGAGAAAGGGAAGCTGTGAGTGAGTGTGAGAGAGAGACAGAGAAGCTGTGCGTGAGAGAGAGAAAAAGAGCAGCTGTGAGAGAGAGAGAAGCTGTGAGTGAGAGAGAGAGAAAGAGAATCTGTGAGTAGAGAGAGAGAGAAAGAGAAGTGAGTGAGAGAGAGAGAAAGAGAAGCTGTGAGTGAGAGAGAGAGAGAGAAGCAGTGAGAGAGAGAGAAAGAGAAGCTGTGAGTGAGAGAGAGAGTGAGAAGCTATGAGTGAGAGAGAGAGAGAAGGAGAAGCTGTGAGTGAGAGAGAGAGAGAAAGAGAAGCTGTGAGTGAGAGAGAGAGTGAGAAGCTGTGAGTGAGAGAGAGAGAGAAAGCGAAGCAGTGAGTGAGAGACAGAGAGAGAAAATGAAGCTGTGAGTGAGAGAGAGAGAAAAAAAGAGAAGCTGTGAGTGAGAGAGAGAGAGAATCTGTAAGTGTGAGAGAAAGTGAGAGAAAGAGAAGCTGTGAGTGGTAGACAGAGTGAGAGAAAGAGATGCTGTGAGTGTGTGTGTGAGAGAAAGAGTAGCTGTGAGTGAGAGAGAGAGAGAGGGAAAGGGAAGCTGTGAGTGAGTGAGAGAGAGAGAGAATTTGTGAGAGTGAGAGAAAGTGAGAGAAAGAGAAGCTGGGAGTGTGTGTGAGAGAGAATGAGAAGCTGTGAGTGAGAGAGAGTGAGAAGCTTTGAGTGAGAGAGTGAGAGAAAGAGTAGCTGAGAGTGAGAGAGAGAGAGAGAAAAAGAAGCTGTATGAGAGAGAGAGAACGAAATAAAGAGCTGTGTGTGTGAGAGAGAGAAAGAGAAGCTGTGAGTTTGTGTGAGAGAGAAAGAGAAGCTGTGAGTGTGTGAGAAAGAGAAAGTGAAGCTGTGAGTGAGAGAAAGAGCGAGAGAAAGAGAAGCTGTGAGCGAGAGAGAGAGAGAGAGAGAGAGAGAGAAGCTATGAGTGTGTGAGAAAGAGAAAGTGAAGCTGTGAGTGAGAGAAAGAGAGAAAGAGAAGCTCGGAGTGAGTGAGAGAGAAAGAAAGAGAACCTCCGAGTGAGTGAGAAAGAAAGAAAGAGAAGCTGTGAGTTAGAGAAACACAGGAAGAAAGAGATGCTGTGAGTGAGAGAGATTGAATCTGTGAGTGAGAGAGAGAGAGAGAGGAAGAGAAGCTGTGAGTGAGAGAGAGAGAAGGAAAGAGAAGCTTTGAGTGAGAGAGTGAGAGAAAGAGTAGCTGTGAGTGAGAGAGAGAGAAAGAGAAGCTGCATGAGAGAGAGAGAGAGAGAAAGAAAGAAAGAAAGAAAGAGAAGCTGTGTGTGTGAGAGAGAAAGAGAAGCTGTGAGTGGGTGTGAGAAAGAAAGAGAAGCTGTGAGTGAGAGAAAAAGAAAGAGAAGCTGTGAGTGAGAGAGAGAGAAAGAGAAGCTGTGAGTGAGAGTAAAAGAGAGAGAAAGAGAAGCTGTGAGTGAGAGAGAGAGAAAGAGAAGCTGTGAGTGAGAGAGTGAGAGAAAGAGTAGCTGTGAGTGAGAGACAGAGAGAGAAAAAGAAGCTGTATGAGAGAGAGAGAGAGAATGAAAGAAAGAGCTGTGTGTGTGAGAGAGAGAAAGAGAAGCTGTGAGTGTGTGTGTGAGAGAAAGAGAAGCTGTGAGTGTGTGTGAGAGAGAAAGAGAAGCTGTGAGTGAGAGAAAGAGCGAGAGAAAGAGAAGCTGTGAGTGAGAGAGAGAGAGAGAGAGAGAGAAGCTGTGAGTGAGATAGAGAGAGAAAGAGAACCTGTGAGTGAGAGAGAGAGAGAAATTGAAGCTGTGAGTGAGATAGAGAGAGAAAGAGAAGCTCGGAGTGAGTGAGAGAAAGAAAGAGAAGCTCGGAGTGAGTGAGAGAGAAAGAAAGAGAAGGTGTGAGTGAGAGAGAGAAAGAAAGAAAGAAAGAGATGCAGTGAGTGAGAGAGATTGAAGCTGTGAGTTAGAGAGAGAGAGAGAGAAAGAGAAGCTGTGTGAGAGAGAGAGAGAGAAAGAGAAGCTGTGAGTGAGAAAGAGAAAGAGAGAAGCTGTGAGTGAGACAGAGAGAGAAAGAGAAGCTGTATGTGTTTGATAGAGTGAAAGAGATGCTGTGAGTGTGAGAGAAAGTGAGAGAAAGAGAAGCTGTGAGTGTGAGACAGTGAGAGAAAGAGATGCTGTGAGTATGTGTGTGAGAGAGAAAGAGAAGCTGTGAGTGAGAGAGAGAGAGAGAGAAAGAGAAGCTGTGAGTGAGAGAGTGAGTGTGAAGCTATGAGTGAGAGAGAGAGAGAAAGAGCAGTGTTAGTGAGAGAGAGAGAAGCTGTGAGTGAGAGAGAGAGAGAAAGGGAAGCTGTGAGTGAGAGAGAGAGAAGGAAAGAGAAGCTTTGAGTGAGAGTGTGAGAGAAAGAGTAGCTGTGAGTGAGAGAGAGAGAGAAAGAGAAGCTGCATGAGAGAGAGAGAGAGAGAAAGAAAGAAAGAAAGAAAGAGAAGCTGTGAGTGGGTGTGAGAAAGAAAGAGAAGTTGTGAGTGAGAGAAAAAGAAAGAGAAGCTGTGAGTGTGTGAGAGAGAGAAAGAGAAGCTGTGAGTGAGAGTAAAAGAGAGAGAAAGAGAAGCTGTGAGTGTGAGAGTGAGAGAAAGAGTAGCTGTGAGTGAGAGACAGAGAGAGAAAAAGAAGCTGTATGAGAGAGAGAGAGAGAATGAAAGAAAGAGCTGTGTGTGTGTGAGAGAGAAAGAGAAGCTGTGAGTGTGTGTGAGAGAGAAAGAGAAGCTGTGAGTGTGTGAGAGAGAGAAAGAGAAGCTGTGAAAGAGAGAAAGAGCGATACTAAGAGAAGCTGTGAGTGAGAGAGAGAGAGAGAGAGAGAGAGAGAAGCTGTGAGTGAGATAGAGAAAGAAAGAGAACCTGTGAGTGAGAGAGAGAGAGAAATTGAAGCTGTGAGTGAGATACAGAGAGAAAGAGAAGCACGGAGTGAGTGAGAGAGAAAGAAAGAGAAGCTCGGAGTGAGTGAGAGAGAAAGAAAGAGAAGGTGTGAGTGAGAGAGAGAAAGAAAGAAAGAGACACTGTGAGTGAGAGAGATTGAAGCTGTGAGTTAGAGAGAGAGAGAGAAAGAGAAGCTGTGAGTGAGAGAGAGAGAGAGAGGAAGAGAAGCTGTGAGTGAGAGAGAGAGAGAGAAAAAAAGTGAGTGAGAGAGAGAGAGAGAAAAAGAAGCTTTGAGTGAGAGAGTGAGAGAGTGAGAGAAAGAGTAGCTGTGAAAGAGAGAGAGAGAGAAAGAGAAGCTGCATGAGAGAGAGAGAGAGAAAGAAAGAAAGAAAGAAAGAAAGAGTGAGAGACAGAGAGAGAAAAAGAAGCTGTATGAGAGAGAGAGAGAGAATGAAAGAAAGAGCTGTGTGTGAGAGAGAGAGAAAGAGAAGCTGTGTGTGTGTGAGAGAGAGAAAGAGAAGCTGTGAGTGTGTGTGAGAGAGAAAGAGAAGCTGTGAGTGAGAGAAAGAGCGAGAGAAAGAGAAGCTGTGAGTGAGATAGAGAGAGAAAGAGAACCTGTGAGTGAGAGAGAGAGAGAAATTGAAGCTGTGAGTGAGATAGAGAGAGAAAGAGAAGCTGTGAGTGAGAGAGAGAGTGAGAAGCTGTGAGTGAGAGAGAGAGAGAAAGCGAAGCAGTGAGTGAGAGACAGAGAGAGAAAGAGAAGCTGTGAGAAAGGGAGAGAGAGAAAGGGAAGCTGTGAGTGAGAGAGAGAGTGAGAAGCTATGAGTGAGAGAAAGAGAAAGAGAAGTTGTGAGTGAGAGAGAGAGAAAGAGAAGCTGTGAGTGAGAGAGAGAGAGAGAAGCAGTGAGAGAGAGAGAAAGAGAAGCTGTGAGTGAGAGAAAGAGAGAAGCCATGAGTGAGTGAGATACAGAGAGAATCAGTGAGTGAGAGAGAGAGAGAAGCTTTAAGTGAGTGAGAGAGAGAGAATGTGAAGTTGTGAGTGAGAGAGAGAGAAGCTGTGAGTGAGACAGAGAGAGAAAGAGAAGCTGTATTTGTGTGAGAGAGTGAAAGAGATGCTGTGAGTGTGAGAGAAAGTGAGAGAAAGAGAAGCTGTGAGTGTGAGACAGTGAGAGAAAGAGATGCTGTGAGTATGTGTGTGAGAGAGAAAGAGAAGCTGTGAGTGAGAGAGAGAGAGAGAGAGAAAGAGAAGCTGTGAGTGAGAGAGTGAGTGTGAAGCTATGAGTGAGAGAGAGAGAGAAAGAGCAGTGTTAGTGAGAGAGAGAGAGAAGCTGTGAGTGAGAGAGAGAGAGAAAGGGAAGCTGTGAGTGAGTGAGAGAGAGAGAGAAAGGGAAGCTGTGAGTGAGTGTGAGAGAGAGACAGAGAAGCTGTGCGTGAGAGAGAGAAAAAGAGCAGCTGTGAGAGAGAGAGAAGCTGTGAGTGAGAGAGAGAGAAAGAGAATCTGTGAGTAGAGAGAGAGAGAAAGAGAAGTGAGTGAGAGAGAGAGAAAGAGAAGCTGTGAGTGAGAGAGAGAGAGAAGCAGTGAGAGAGAGAGAAAGAGAAGCTGTGAGTGAGAGAGAGAGTGAGAAGCTATGAGTGAGAGAGAGAGAGAAGGAGAAGCTGTGAGTGAGAGAGAGAGAGAAAGAGAAGCTGTGAGTGAGAGAGAGAGTGAGAAGCTGTGAGTGAGAGAGAGAGAGAAAGCGAAGCAGTGAGTGAGAGACAGAGAGAGAAAGTGAAGCTGTGAGTGAGAGAGAGAGAAAAAAAGAGAAGCTGTGAGTGAGAGAGAGAGAGAATCTGTAAGTGTGAGAGAAAGTGAGAGAAAGAGAAGCTGTGAGTGGTAGACAGAGTGAGAGAAAGAGATGCTGTGAGTGTGTGTGTGAGAGAAAGAGTAGCTGTGAGTGAGAGAGAGAGAGAGGGAAAGGGAAGCTGTGAGTGAGTGAGAGAGAGAGAGAATTTGTGAGAGTGAGAGAAAGTGAGAGAAAGAGAAGCTGGGAGTGTGTGTGAGAGAGAATGAGAAGCTGTGAGTGAGAGAGAGTGAGAAGCTTTGAGTGAGAGAGTGAGAGAAAGAGTATCTGAGAGTGAGAGAGAGAGAGAGAAAAAGAAGCTGTATGAGAGAGAGAGAACGAAATAAAGAGCTGTGTGTGTGAGAGAGAGAAAGAGAAGCTGTGAGTTTGTGTGAGAGAGAAAGAGAAGCTGTGAGTGTGTGAGAAAGAGAAAGTGAAGCTGTGAGTGAGAGAAAGAGCGAGAGAAAGAGAAGCTGTGAGCGAGAGAGAGAGAGAGAGAGAGAGAGAGAAGCTATGAGTGTGTGAGAAAGAGAAAGTGAAGCTGTGAGTGAGAGAAAGAGAGAAAGAGAAGCTCGGAGTGAGTGAGAGAGAAAGAAAGAGAACCTCCGAGTGAGTGAGAAAGAAAGAAAGAGAAGCTGTGAGTTAGAGAAAGACAGGAAGAAAGAGATGCTGTGAGTGAGAGAGATTGAATCTGTGAGTGAGAGAGAGAGAGAGAGGAAGAGAAGCTGTGAGTGAGAGAGAGAGAAGGAAAGAGAAGCTTTGAGTGAGAGAGTGAGAGAAAGAGTAGCTGTGAGTGAGAGAGAGAGAAAGAGAAGCTTCATGAGAGAGAGAGAGAGAGAAAGAAAGAAAGAAAGAAAGAGAAGCTGTGTGTGTGAGAGAGAAAGAGAAGCTGTGAGTGGGTGTGAGAAAGAAAGAGAAGCTGTGAGTGAGAGAAAAAGAAAGAGAAGCTGTGAGTGAGAGAGAGAGAAAGAGAAGCTGTGAGTGAGAGTAAAAGAGAGAGAAACAGAAGCTGTGAGTGAGAGAGAGAGAAAGAGAAGCTGTGAGTGAGAGAGTGAGAGAAAGAGTAGCTGTGAGTGAGAGACAGAGAGAGAAAAAGAAGCTGTATGAGAGAGAGAGAGAGAATGAAAGAAAGAGCTGTGTGTGTGAGAGAGAGAAAGAGAAGCTGTGAGTGTGTGTGTGAGAGAAAGAGAAGCTGTGAGTGTGTGTGAGAGAGAAAGAGAAGCTGTGAGTGAGAGAAAGAGCGAGAGAAAGAGAAGCTGTGAGTGAGAGAGAGAGAGAGAGAGAGAGAAGCTGTGAGTGAGATAGAGAGAGAAAGAGAACCTGTGAGTGAGAGAGAGAGAGAAATTGAAGCTGTGAGTGAGATAGAGAGAGAAAGAGAAGCTCGGAGTGAGTGAGAGAGAAAGAAAGAGAAGCTCGGAGTGAGTGAGAGAGAAAGAAAGAGAAGGTGTGAGTGAGAGAGAGAAAGAAAGAAAGAAAGAGATGCAGTGAGTGAGAGAGATTGAAGCTGTGAGTTAGAGAGAGAGAGAGAGAAAGAGAAGCTGTGTGAGAGAGAGAGAGAGAAAGAGAAGCTGTGAGTGAGAAAGAGAAAGAGAGAAGCTGTGAGTGAGAGAGGGAGAGAAAGAGAAGCTGTGAGTGACAGGGAGAGAGAGAAAGAGAAGATGTGAGTGAGAGAGAGAGAATGAGAAGATGTGAGTGAGTGACAGAGAGAGAAGCTGTGAGTGAGAGAGAGAGGGAGAGAGAAAGAGAAGCTGTGAGTGAGAGAGAGAGTGGGAGAGAAGCTGTGAGTGAGAGAGAGAGAAAGAGAAGCTTTGAGTGAGAGAGTGAGAGAAAGAGTAGCTGTGAGTGAGTGAGAGAGAGAGAAAGTGAAGCTGTATGAGAGAGAGAGAGAACGAAAGAAAGTGCTATGTGTGTGTGAGAGAGAAAGAGAAGCTGTGAGTGTGTGTGAGAGAGAAAGAGAAGCTGTGAGTGTGAGAGAGAGAAAGAGAAAGAGAAGCTGTGAGTGAGAGAAAGAGAGAGAGAAAGGGAAGCTGTGAGTGTGAGATAGAGAGAGAGAAAGAGAAGCTGTGAGTGTGTGTGTGTGAGAGAAAGAGAAGCAGTGATTGAAAGAAAGAGAGAGAGAAAGAGAAGCTGTGAGTGTGTGAGGGAGAGAGAGAAAGAGAAGATGTGAGTGAGAGAGAGAGAGAAAGAGAAGATGTGTGTGTGAGAGAGAAAGAGAAGCTGTGAGTTTGAGAGAGAGAGAGAAAGAGAAGCTGTGAGTGAGAGAGAAAGAGAGAGAGAAAGAGATGCTGTGAGTGAGAGAGAGGGAGAGAAAGAGAAGCTGTGAGTGAGAGGAAGAGAGAGAAAGAGAAGATGTGAGTGAGAGAGAGAGAAAGAGATGTGTGTGTGAGAGAGAAAGAGAAGCTGTGAGTTTGAGAGAGAGATAGAGAAAGTGAAGCTGTGAGTGAGAGAGAGAGAAAGAGATGCTGTGAGTGAGAGAGAGAGAGAGAGAAAGAGAAGCTGTGAGTGAGAGAGAGAGAGAAAGAGAACCTATGAGTGTGTGTGAGAGAGAAATTGAAGCTGTGAGTGAGAGAGAGAGAGAAAGAGAAGCTCTGAGTGAGTGAGAGAGAAAGAAAGAGAAGCTCTGAGTGAGAGAGAGAGAGAAAGAAAGAGACGCTGTGAGTGAGAGAGAGAAGCTGTTAGTGAGAGAGAGAGAAAGAGAAGCTGTGAGTGAGAGAGAGAGAGAGGAAGAGAAGCTGTGAGTGAGAGAGAGAGAGAGAAAGAGAAGGTGTGAGTGAGTGAGAGAGAAAGAAATGTTGTGAGTGAGAAAAAAAGAGAGAGAAAGAGAAGTTGTGAGTGAGAGAGAGAGAGAGAAGCTGTGAGTGAGAGAGAGAGAAAGAGAAGCTGTGTGAGAGAGAGAGAGAAAGAGAAGCTGTGAGTGAGAGAGAGAGAAAGAGAACCTGTGAGTGAGAGAGAGTAATTGAAGCTGTGAGTGAGAGAGAGAGAGAAAGAAAGAGAAGCTCCGAGTGAGTGAGAGAGAAAGAGAAGCTGTGAGAGAGAGAGAGAGAGACAAGCTGTAAGTGTGTGTGAGAGAGAGAAAGAAAAGCTGTGAGTGTGAGAGAAAGAGAAGCTGTGAGTGTGTGAGAGAGTGAGAGAGAGAGAAGCTGTGAGTTAGAGAGAGAGAGAGAAAGAGAAGTTGTGAGTGAGAGAGAGAAAGAGAAGCTGTGAGTGAGAGAGTGAGAGAGAAAGAGAGTCTGTGAGTGAGAGAGAGAGAGAGAGAAAAAGAGAAGCTGTGAGTGAGTGAGAGAAAGAGAAGCTGTGAGAGAGAGAGAGAAAGAGAAGCTGAGATTGAGAGAGAGAGAAAGAGAAGCTGTGAGTTAGAGAGAGAGAAAGAGAAGCTGTGAGTGAGTTAGAGAGAGAGAATGAGAAGCTGTGAGGGAGAGAGAGAGGAGAGAGAGAATCTGTGAGGGAGAGAGAGAGAGAGAAAGAGAAGATGTGAGTGAGAGAGTGAGTAAGAGAATCTGTGAGTGAGAGAGAGAGAGAAAGAATCTGTGAGTGAGAGAGAGAAAGAGAAGCTGAGAGTCAGAGAGAGAGAGAAGCTGTGAGTGAGAGAGAGAGAAAGAGAAGCTGTGAGTGTGAGAGAAAGAGAGAGAGAGTAGTTGTGAGTGAAAAAGAGAGAAAGAGAAGCTGTGAGTGAGAAAGAGAGAGAGAAAGAGAAGCTGTGAGTGAGAGAGAGAAAGAGAATCTGTGAGTGAGAGAGAGAGAGAAAGAGAAGCTGTGAGTGAGAGAGAGAGAGAGAAAGAGAAGCTGTGAGAGAGAGAGAGAAAGAGCAGCTCTGAGTGAGTGAAAGAGAACGAAAGAGAAGCTGTGAGTGAGAGAGAGAGAAAGAAAGAGAAGCTGCAAGAGAAAGAGAGAGAAAGAGAAGCTGTAAGTGTGTGTGTGTGAGAGAAAGAGAAGCAGTGAGTATGAGAGAAAGAGAAGCCGTGAGTGTGAGAGAGAGTGAGAGAGAGAAGCTGTGAGTTAGAGAGAGAGAGAAGCTGTGAGTGAAAGAGAGAGAAAGAGAAGCTGTGAGTGAGAAAGAGAGAGAGAGAGAAGCTGTGAGTGAGAGAGAGAGAAAGAGAAGCTGTGGGTGACGGAGAGAGAGAAAGAGAAGATGTGAGTGAGAGAAAGAGAGAAGCTGTGAGTGAGAGAGTGAGAGAGAAAGAGAAGCTGTGAGTGAGAGAGAGAGTGGGAGAGAAGCTGTGAGTGAGAGAGAGAGAAAGAGAAGCTTTGAGTGAGAGAGTGAGAGAAAGAGTAGCTGTGAGTGAGAGAGAGAGAGAGAAAGAGAAGCTGTGAGTGTGTGTGAGAGAGAAAGAGAAGCTGTGAGTGTGTGAGAGAGAAAGAGAAGCTGTGAGTGAGAGAAAGACGGAGAGAAAGGGAAGCTGTGAGTGAGAGAGAGAGAAAGAGAAGCTGTGAGGGTGTGTGTGAGAGAGAGAGATAAAGAGAAGCTGTGAGTGAGTGAGAGAGAAGGAGAAGCTGTGAGTGAGAGGGAGAGAGAGAAAGAGAAGATGTGAGTGAGAGAGAGAGAAAGAGAAGATGTGTGTGAGAGAGAAAGAGAAGATGTGAGTGTGAGAGAGAAAGAGAAGCTGTGAGTGTGAGAGAGAGAAAGAGAAGCTGTGAGTGAGAGAAAGAGAGAGAGAAAGAGAAGCTGTGAGTGAGAGAAAGAGAGAGAGAGAAAAGCTGTGAGTGAGAGAGAGAGAGACAGAAAGAGAAGCTGTGAGTGAGAGAGAGAGAGAGAAAGAGAAGCTGTGAGTGAGAGACAGAGAGAGAAAGAGAACCTATTAGTGTGTGAGAGAGAGAAATTGAAGCTGTGAGTGAGAGAGAGAGAGAAAGAGAAGCTCTGAGTGAGTGAGAGAGAAAGAGAAGCTGTGAGTGAGAGAGAGAGAGAGAGAGAAAGAAAGAGACGCTGTGAGTGAGAGAGAGAGAAGCTGTTAGTGAGAGAGAGAGAGAAAGAGAAGCTGTGAGTGAGAGAGAGAGAGAGGAAGAAAAGCTGTGAGTGAGAGAGAGTGAGAAAGAGAAGCTGCATGAGAGAGAGAGATAAAGAAAGAAAGAGAAGCTGTGTGTTTGAGAGAGAGAAAGAGAAGCTGTGAGTGTGTGTGAGAGAGAAAGAGAAGCTGTGAGTGTGTGTGAGAGAGAAAGAGAAGCTGTGAGTGAGAGAAAAAAAAGAGAAGCTGTGAGTGAGTGAGAGAGAGAAAGAGAACCTGTGAGTGATTGAGAGAGAGAGACATTGAAGCTGTGAGTGAGAGAGAGAGATAAAGAGAAGCTGTGAGTGAGTGAGAGAGAAAGAGAAGCTGTGAGTGAGAGGGAGAGAGAAGGAGAAGATGTGAGTGAGAGAGAGAGAGAAAGAGAAAGAGAAGATGTGAGAGAGAGAGAGAGGGAAGGAGAAGTTGTGAGTGAGAGAGAGAGAGAAGCTCTGAGTGAGTGAGTGAGAGAGAGAGAGAAAGAGAAGCTGTGAGTGAGAGTGAGAGGAAGAGAAGCTGTGTGAGAGAGAGAGAAAGAAAGAGAAGCTTTGAGTGAGAGAGTGAGAGAAAGAGTAGCTGTGAGTGAGAGAGAGAGAGAAAGAGAAGCTGTATGAGAGAGAGAGAGAACGAAAGAAAGAGCTGTGTGTGCAGAGAGAGAAAGAGAAGATGTGAGTGTGTGTGTGAGAGAAAGAGAAGCTGTGAGTGAGAGAAAGAGAGAAAGAGAAGCTGTGAGTGAGAGAGAGAGAGAGAACCTGTGAGTGAGAGAGAGAGAGAGTAATTGAAGCTGTGAGTGAGAGAGAGAGAGTAGCTCCGAGTGAGTGAGAGAGAAAGAAAGAGAAGCTGTGAGTGAGAGAGACAGAAAGAGAAGCTGTGAGAGAGAGAGAGAGAGACAAGCTGTAAGTGTGTGTGAGAGAGAGAAAGAAAAGCTGTGAGTGTGAGAGAAAGAGAAGCTGTGAGTGTGTGAGAGAGTGAGAGAGAGAGAAGCTGTGAGTTAGAGAGAGAGAAAGAGAAGTTGTGAGTGAGAGAGAGAAAGAGAAGCTGTGAGTGAGAGAGTGAGAGAGAAAGAGAGTCTGTGAGTGAGAGAGAGAGAGAGAGAAAGAGAAGCTGTGAGTGAGTGAGAGAAAGAGAAGCTGTGAGAGAGAGAGAAAGAGAAGCTGTGATTAAGAGAGAGAGAAAGAGAAGCTGTGAGTTAGAGAGAGAGAAAGAGAAGCTGTGAGTGAGTTAGAGAGAGAGAATGAGAAGCTGTGAGGGAGAGAGAGAGGAGAGAGAGAATCTGTGAGGGAGAGAGAGAGAGAAAGATAAGATGTGAGTGAGAGAGTGAGTAAGAGAATCTGTGAGTGAGAGAGAGAGAGAAAGAAGCTGTGAGTGAGAGAGAGAAAGAGAAGCTGAGAGTCAGAGAGAGAGAGAGAAGCTGTGAGTGAGAGAGAGAGAAAGAGAAGCTGTGAGTGTGAGAGAAAGAGAGAGAGAGAAGCTGTGAGTGAAAGAGAGAGAAAGAGAAGTTGTGAGTGAGAAAGAGAGAGAGAAAGAGAAGCTGTGAGTGAGAGAGAGAGAGAAATAGAAGCTGTGAGTGAGAGGGAGATAGAGAAAGAGAATATGTGAGAGAGAGAGAGAAAGAGAAGATGTGAGTGAGAGAGAGAGAGAGAAGCTGTGTGTGAGAGAAAGAGAGAGAGAAAGAGAAGCTGTGAGTGAGAGAGAGAGAGAGAGAGAGAGAAAGAGAAGCTGTGAGTGAGTGAGAGAGAGAGAAGCTGTGAGTGAGAGAGAGAGAGAGAAAGAGAAGCTGTGAGTGAGAGAGAGAAAGAGAGAGAGAACCTGTGAGTGAGAGAGAGAGAGAAAGAGCAGCTCCGAGTGAGTGAGAGAGAAAGAAAGAGAAGCTGTGAGTGAGAGAGAGAGAAAGAGAAGCTGTGAGAGAGAGAGAGAGAGAGAGAAGCTGTAAGTGTGTGTGTGAGAGAGAAAGAGAAGCAGTGAGTGTGAGAGAAAGAGAAGCCGTGAGTATGAGAGAGAGTGAGAGAGAGAGAAGCTGTGAGTTAGAGAGAGAGAGAAAGAGAAGCTGTGAGTGAGAGAGACAGAGAGAAAGAGAAGCTGTGAGTGTGTGTGTGTGAGAGAGAAGCTTTGAGTGAGAGAGAGAGAGAGAGAAAGAGAAGCTGTGAGTGAGAGAGAGAGAGAAAGAGAAGCTGTGAGTGAGTGAGAGAGAGAAAGAGAACCAGTGAGTAGAGAGAGAGAGAAATTGAAGCTGTGAATGGGAGAGAGAGAAAGAGAAGCTCTGAGTGAGTGAGAGAGAAAGAAAGAAAGAAAAGCTGTGAGTGAGAGAGAGAGAAATAGAAGCTGCGAGAGAGAGGGAGAGAGAGAGAAAGAGAAGCTGTAAGTGTGTGTGAGAGAGAGAAAGTGAAGCTGTGTGTGAGAGAGAAAGAGATGCTGTGAGGGTGAGAGAGAGTGAGTGAGAGAGAGAAGCTCTGAGTGTGTGTGTGAGAGAGAAAGAGAAGCTGTGAGTGAGAGAAAGAGAGAGAGAAAGAGAAGCTGTGAGTGAGAGAGAGAGAGAGGTAAAGAGCTGTGAGTGAGAGAGAGAGAAAGAGATGCTGTGAGTGAGAGAGAGAGAGAAGCTGTGATTGAAAGAGAGAGAAAGAGAAGCTGTGAGTGAGAAAAGAGAGAGAAAGAGAAGCTGTGAGTGAGAGAGTGAGAAAGAGAAGCTGTGAGTGAGAGGGAGAGAGAGAAAGAGATGCTGTGAGTGAGAGAGAGAGTGAGAGAGATAGAGAAGCTGTGAGTGTGTGTGTGAGAGAGTGAAAGAGAAGCTGTGAGTGAGAGAAATAGAGAGAGAAAGAGGCTGTGAGTGTGAGAGAGAGAGAGAGATAAAGAGAAGCTGTGAGTGAGAGAGAGAGAAAGAGAAGCTGTGAGTGAGAGAGAGAGAAGCTGTGATTGAAAGAGAGAGAAAGAGAAGCTGTGAGTGAGAAAAGAGAGAGAAAGAGAAGCTGTGAGAGAGAGAGAAAGAGAGGCTGTGAGTGAGAGGGAGAGAGAGAAAGAGGAGATGTGAGAGAGAGAGAAAGAGAAGTTGTGAGTGAGAGAGAGAGAGAAGATGTGAGTGAGTGAGAGAGAGAGAGAAAGAGAAGCTGTGTGTGTGAGAGAGAGAAAGAGAAGCTGTGAGTGAGAGAGAGAGAGAAAGAGAAGCTCTGAGTGAGTGAGAGAGAAAGAGAAGATGTGAGTGAGAGAGAGAGAGAAAGAAAGAGATGCTGTGAGTGAGTGAGAGAGAAGCTGTTAGTGAGAGAGAGAGAGAAAGAGAAGCTGTGAGTGAGAGAGAGAGAGAGGAAGAGAAGCTTTGAGTGAGAGAGAGAGAGAAAGAGAAGCTGCATGAGAGAGAGAGATAAAGAAAGAAAGAAAGAAAGAAAGAGAAGCTGTGTGTGTGTGAAAGATAGAAAGAGAAGCTGTGAGTGTGTGTGAGAGAGAAAGAGAAGCTGTGAGTGAGAGAAAAAAAGAGAAGCTGCGAGTGAGTGAGAGAGAGAGACATTGAAGCTGTGAGTGAGAGAGAGTGATAAAGAGAAGCTGTGAGTGAGTGAGAGAGAAAGAGAAGCTGTGAGTGATAGGGAGAGAGAAGGAGAAGATGTGAGTGAGAGAGAGAGAGAAAGAGAAAGAGAAGATGTGAGTGAGAGAGAGAGGGAAGGAGAAGTTGTGAGTGAGAGAGAGAGAAGCTCTGAGTGAGTGAGTGAGAGAGAGAGAAAGAGAAGCTGTGAGTGAGAGAGAGAGGAAGAAAGAGAAGCTTTGAGTGAGAGAGTGAGAGAAAGAGTAGCTGTGAGTGAGAGAGAGAGAGAAAGAGAAGCTTTATGAGAGAGAGAGAGAACGAAAGAAAGAGCTGTGTGTGGAGAGAGAGAAAGAGAAGATGTGAGTGTGTGTGTGAGAGAAAGAGAAGCTGTGAGTGAGAGAAAGAGAGAGAGAGAGAGAGAAGCTGTGAGTGAGAGAGAGAGAAAGAGAACCTGTGAGTGAGTGAGAGAGAGTAATTGAAGCTGTGAGTGAGAGAGACAGAAAGAGAAGCTGTGTGTGAGAGAGAGAGAGACAAGCTGTAAGTGTTTGTGTGAGAGAGAAAGAAAAGCTGTGAGTGTGAGAGAAAGAGAAGCTGTGAGTGTGTGAGAGAGTGAGAGAGAGAGAAGCTGTGAGTTAGAGAGAGAGAGAGAAAGAGAAGTTGTGAGTGAGAGAGAGAAAGAGAAGCTGTGAGTGAGAGAGTGAGAGAGAAAGAGAGTCTGTGAGTGAGAGAGAGAGAGAGAGAGAAAGGGAAGCTGTGAGTGAGAGAGAGAGAAAGAGAAGCTGTGAGGGTGTGTGTGAGAGAGAGAGATAAAGAGAAGCTGTGAGTGAGTGAGAGAGAAGGAGAAGCTGTGAGTGAGAGGGAGAGAGAGAAAGAGAAGATGTGAGTGAGAGAGAAAGAGAAGCTGTGTGTGAGAGAGAGAAAGAGAAGCTGTGAGTGAGAGAAAGAGAGAGAAAAAGAGAAGCTGTGAGTGAGAGAAAGAGAGAGAGAGAAAAGCTGTGAGTGAGAGAGAGAGACATAAAGAGAAGCTGTGAGTGAGAGAGAGAGAGAGAAAGAGAAGCTGTGAGTGAGAGACAGAGAGAGAAAGAGAACCTATTAGTGTGTGAGAGAGAGAAATTGAAGCTGTGAGTGAGAGAGAGAGAGAAAGAGAAGCTCTGAGTGAGTGAGAGAGAAAGAGAAGCTGTGAGTGAGAGAGAGAGAGAGAAAGAAAGAGACGCTGTGAGTGAGAGAGAGAGAAGCTGTTAGTGAGAGAGAGAGAGAAAGAGAAGCTGTGAGTGAGAGAGAGAGAAAGAGAAGCTGCATGAGAGAGAGAGAGATAAAGAAAGACACAGAAGCTGTGTGTTTGAGAGAGAGAAAGAGAAGCTGTGAGTGTGTGTGTGAGAGAAAGAGAAGCTGTGAGTGTGTGTGAGAGAGAAAGAGAAGCTGTGAGTGAGAGAAAAAAAGAGAAGCTGTGAGTGTGTGAGAGAGATAAAGAGAACCTGTGAGTGATTGAGAGAGAGACATTGAAGCTGTGAGTGAGAGAGAGAGATAAAGAGAAGCTGTGAGTGAGTGAGAGAGAAAGAGAAGCTGTGAGGGAGAGGGAGAGAGAAGGAGAAGATGTGAGTGAGAGAGAGAGTGAAAGAGAAAGAGAAGATGTGAGTGAGAGAGAGAGGGAAGGAGAAGTTGTGAGTGAGAGAGAGAGAAGCTCTGAGTGAGTGAGTGAGAGAGAGAGAGAGAAAGAGAAGCTGTGAGTGAGAGTGAGAGGAAGAGAAGCTGTGAGTGAGAGAGAGAGAAAGAAAGAGAAGCTTTGAGTGAGAGAGTGAGAGAAAGAGTAGCTGTGAGTGAGAGAGTGAGAGAAAGAGAAGCTGTATGAGAGAGAGAGAGAACGAAAGAAAGAGCTGTGTGTGGAGAGAGAGAAAGAGAAGATGTGAGTGTGTGTGAGAGAGAAAGAGAAGCTGTGAGTGAGAGAAAGAGAGAGAGAAGCTGTGAGTGAGAGAGAAAGAGAACCTGTGAGTGAGAGAGAGAGAGTAATTGAAGCTGTGAGTGAGAGAGAGAGAGAGAGAAGCTCCGAGTGAGTGA
The DNA here is from genome assembly GCA_035047345.1 of Bradypodion ventrale. Classification (NCBI taxonomy): domain Eukaryota; kingdom Metazoa; phylum Chordata; class Lepidosauria; order Squamata; family Chamaeleonidae; genus Bradypodion; species Bradypodion ventrale. The sequence continues at coordinate 112,289,814 of JAWDJE010000005.1, read as the reverse complement.
GAGAGAAAGAAAGAGAAGCTGTGAGTGAGAGAGACAGAAAGAGAAGCTGAGAGAGAGAGAGAGAGAGAGAGAGACAAGCTGTAAGTGTGTGTGTGTGAGAGAAAGAAAAGCTGTGAGTGTGAGAGAAAGAGAAGCTGTGAGTGTGTGAGAGAGTGAGAGAGAGAGAAGCTGTGAGTTAGAGAGAGAGAGAGAAAGAGAAGTTGTGAGTGAGAGAGAGAAAGAGAAGCTGTGAGTGAGAGAGTGAGAGAGAAAGAGAGTCTGTGAGTGAGAGAGAGAGAGAGAGAAAGAGAAGCTGTGAGTGAGTGAGAGAAAGAGAAGCTGTGAGAGAGAGGGAAAGAGAAGCTGTGATTGAGAGAGAGAGAAAGAGAATCTGTGAGTTAGAGAGAGAGAAAGAGAAGCTGTGAGTGAGTTAGAGAGAGAGAATGAGAAGCTGTGAGGGAGAGAGAGAGGAGAGAGAGAATCTGTGAGGGAGAGAGAGAGAGAAAGAGAAAGAGAAGATGTGAGTGAGAGAGTGAGTAAGAGAATCTGTGAGTGAGTGAGAGAGAGAAAGAAGCTGTGAGTGAGAGAGAGAAAGAGAAGCTGAGAGTCAGAGAGAGAGAGAGAAGCTGTGAGTGAGAGAGAGAGAAAGAGAAGCTGTGAGTGTGAGAGAAAGAGAGAGAGAGAAGCTGTGAGTGAAAGAGAGAGAAAGAGAAGCTGTGAGTGAGAAAGAGAGAGAGAAAGAGAAGCTGTGAGTGAGAGAGAGAGAGAAAGAGAAGCTGTGAGTGAGAGGGAGATAGAGAAAGAGAATATGTGAGAGAGAGAGAGAAAGAGAAGATGTGAGTGAGAGAGAGAGGGAGAGAAGCTGTGTGTGAGAGAAAGAGAGAGAGAAAGAGAAGCTGTGAGTGAGAGAGAGAGAGAGAAAGAGAAGCTGTGAGTGAGAGAGAGAGAGAGAAGCTGTGAGTGAGAGAGAGAGAGAGAAAGAGAAGCTGTGAGTGAGAGAGAGAGAGAGAACCTGTGAGTGAGAGAGAGAGAGAAAGAGCAGCTCCGAGTGAGTGAGAGAGAAAGAAAGAGAAGCTGTGAGTGAGAGAGAGAGAGAAAGAGAAGCCGCGAGAGAGTGAGAGAGTGAGAGAGAGAGAAGCTGTGAGTTAGAGAGAGAGAGAAAGAGAAGCTGTGAGTGAGAGAGACAGAGAGAAAGAGAAACTGTGAGTGTGTGTGTGAGAGAGAGAAGCTTTGAGTGAGAGAGAGAGAGAGGGAGAAAGAGAAGCTGTGAGTGAGAGAGAGAGAGAAAGAGAAGCTGTGAGTGAGTGAGAGAGAGAAAGAGAACCAGTGAGTGAGAGAGAGAGAAATTGAAGCTGTGAATGGGAGAGAGAGAAAGAGAAGCTCTGAGTGAGTGAGAGAGAAAGAAAGAAAGAGAAGCTGTGAGTGAGAGAGAAAGAGATGCTGCGAGAGAGAGGGAGAGAGAGAGAAAGAGAAGCTGTAAGTGTGTGTGTGAGAGAGAAAGAGAAGCTGTGTGTGAGAGAGAAAGAGAAGCTGTGAGTGAGAGAAAGAGAGAGAGAAAGAGAAGCTGTGAGTGAGAGGGAGAGAGAGAAAGAGATGCTGTGAGTGAGAGAGAGAGTGAGAGAGAGAGAAGCTGTAAGTGTGTGTGAGAGAGAGAGAAAGAGAAGCTGTGAGTGAGAGAAATAGAGAGAGAAAGAGAAGCTGCGAGTGAGAGAGAGAGAGATAAAGAGAAGCTGTGAGTGAGAGAGAGAAAGAGAAGGGGTGAGTGAGAGAGAGAGAAGCTGTGATTGAAAGAGAGAGAAAGAGAAGCTGTGAGTGAGAAAAGAGAGAGAAAGAGAAGCTGTGATTGAGAGAGAGAGAAAGAGAGGCTGTGAGTGAGAGGGAGAGAGAGAAAGAGGAGATGTGTGTGAGAGAGAGAAAATGTGAGTGAGAGAGAGAGGGAAAGAGAAGTTGTGAGTGAGAGAGAGAGAGAAGCTGTGAGTGAGTGAGAGAGAGAGAGAGAAAGAGAAGTTGTGTGTGTGTGAGAGAGAAAGAGAAGCTGTGAGTGAGAGAGAGAGAGAAAGAGAAGCTGTGAGTGAGAGAGAAAGAGCTGTGTGTGTGAGAGAGAAGCTGTATGAGAGAGAGAGAGAACGAAAGAAAGAGCTGTGTGTGTGAGAGAGAGAAAGAGAAGCTGTGAGTGAGAGAGAGAGAGAAAGAGAAGCTGTGAGTGAGAGATAGAGAGAGAAAGGGAAGCTGTGAGTGAGTGAGAGAGACAGAGAAGCTGTGAGTGAGAGAGAGAGAAAAATAGCAGCTGTGAGTGAGAGAGAGAAGCTTTGAGTGAGAGAGAGAGAGAAAGAGAATCTGTGAGTAGAGAGAGAGAAAGGGAAGCTGTGAGTGAGAGAGAGAGAGAAAGAGAAGCTGTGAGTGTGTGAGAGAGAGATATAAAGAGAAGCTGTGAGTGAGAGAGAGAGAAAGAGAAGCTGTGAGTGAGAGGGAGAGAGAGAAAGAGAAGATGTGAGTGAGAGAGAGAGAAAGAGAAGATGTGTATGTGAGAGAGAAAGAGAAGCTGTGAGTGTGAGAGAGAAAGAGAAGCTGTGAGTGTGTGTGAGAGAGAGAAGCTGTGAGTGAGAGAAAGAGAGAGAGAAAGAGAAGCTGTGAGTGAGAGAGAGAGAGAGAAGCTGTGAGTGAGAGAGAGAGAGAGAAATTGAAGCTGTGAGTGAGAGAGAGAGAAAGAGAAGCTCTGAGTGAGTGAGAGAGAAAGAAAGAGATGCTGTGAGTGAGAGAGAGAGAAGCAGTGAGAGAGAGAGAGAAAGAGAAGCTGTGAGTGAGAGAGAGAGAGGAAGAGAAGCTGTGAGTGTGTGAGAGAGAGAGAAAGAGAAGCTTCGAGTGAGAGAGAGAGAGAAAGAGAAGCTGCATGAGAGAGAGAGAGAAAGAAAGAAAGAAAGAAAGAAAGAAAGAGAAGCTGTGTGTGTGTGAGAGAGAAAGAGAAGCTGTGAGTGTGTGTGAGACTGAAAGAGAAGCTGTGAGTGAGAGAAAAGGAAAGAGAAGCTGTGAGTGAGAGAGAGAGAGAAAGAGAACCTGTGAGTGATTGAGAGAGAGAGAAATTGAAGCTGTGAGTGAGAGAGAGAAAGAGAAGCTGTGAGTGAGTGAGAGAGAAAGAGAAGCTGTGAGTGAGAGGGAGAGAGAAGGAGAAGATGTGAGTGAGAGAGAGAGAGAAAGAGAAGATGTGAGTGAGAGAGAGAGGGAAGCAGAAGTTGTGAGTGAGAGAGAGAGAGAAGCTCTGAGTGAGTGAGAGAGAGAGAAAGAGAAGCTGTGAGTGAGAGTGAGAGGAAGAGAAGCTGTGAGTGAGAGAGAGAGAAAGAAAGAGAAGCTTTGAGTGAGAGAGTGAGAGAAAGAGTAGGTGTGAGTGAGAGAGAGAGTGAAAGAGAAGCTGTATGAGAGAGAGAGAGAACGAAAGAAAGAGCTGTGTGTGGAGAGAGAGAAAGAGAAGCTGTGTGTGAGAGAGAGAAAGAAAAGCTGTGAGTGTATGTGACAGAGAAAGGGAAGCTGAGAGTGAGAGAAAGAGAGAAAGAGAAGCTGTGAGAGAGAGAGAGAGAAGCTGTGAGTGAGATAGAGAGAGAAAGAGAACCTGTGAGTGAGAGAGAGAGTAATTGAAGCTGTGAGTGAGAGAGAGAGAGAAAGAGAAGCTCCGAGTGAGTGAGAGAGAAAGAAAAAGAAGCTGTGAGTGAGAGAGAGAGAAAGAGAAGCTGTGAGAGAGAGAGAAGCTGTAAGTGTGTGTGCGAGAGAGAAAGAAAAGCTGTGAGTGTGAGAGAAAGAGAAGCTGTGAGTGTGTGAGAGTGAGAGAGAGAGGAGCTGTGAGTTAGAGAGAGAGAGAGAGAAAGAGAAGTTGTGAGTGAGAGGGAGAAAGAAAGAGAGTCTGTGAGTGAGAGAGAGAGAGAGAAAAAGAGAAGCTGTGAGTGAGTGAGAGAAATAGAAGCTGTGAGTGAGTTAGAGAGAGAGAATGAGAAGCTGTGAGGGAGAGAGAGAGGAGAGAGAATCTGTGAGGGAGAGAGAGAGAGAGAGAGAAAGAGAAGATGTGAGTGAGAGAGTGAGTAAGAGAATCTGTGAGTGAGAGAGAGAGAGAGAAAGAAGCTGTGAGTGAGAGAGAGAAAGAGAAGCTGAGAGTCAGAGAGAGAGAGAGAAGCTGTGAGTGAGAGAGAGAGAAAGAGAAGCTGTGAGTGTGAGAGAAAGAGAGAGAGAGAAGCTGTGAGTGAAAGAGAGAGAAAGAGAAGCTGTGAGTGAGAAAGAGAGAGAGAAAAGAGAAGCTGTGTGAGAGGGAGATAGAGAAAGAGAATATGTGAGTGAGAGAGAGAGAGAGAAAGAGAAGATGTGAGTGTGTGTGTGAGAGAGAGAAGCTGTGTGTGAGAGAAAGTGAGAGAGAAAGAGAAGCTGTGAGTGAGAGAGAAAGAGAAGCTGTGAGTGAGTGAGTGAGAGAGAGAGAGAGAGAAGCTGTGAGTGATAGAGAGAGAGAAAGAGAAGCTGTGAGTGAGAGAGAGAGATAGAACCTGTGAGTGAGAGAGAGAGAAATTGATGCTGTGAGTGAGAGTGAGAGAGAAAGAGCAGCTCTGAGTGAGTGAGAGAGAAAAAAAGCGAAGCTGTGAGTGAGAGAGAGAGAGAAAGAGAAGCTGCGAGAGAGAGAGAGAGAGAGAGAGAGAAATAGAAGATGTAAGTGTGTGTGTGTGAGAGAAAGAGAAGCAGTGAGTGTGAGAGAAAGAGAAGCCGTGAGTGTGAGAGAGAGTGAGAGACAGAGAAGCTGTGAGTTAGAGAGAGAGAGAAAGAGAAGTTGTGAGTGAGAGAGAGAAAGAGAAACTGTGAGTGAGAGAGAGAGAAGCTGTGAGTGAGAGAGAGAGAAAGAGAAGCTGTGAGTGAGTGAGAGAGAGAAAGAGAACCAGTGAGTGAAAGAGAAAGAAATTGAAGCTGTGAATGAGAGAGAGAGAAAGAGAAGCTGCGAGAGAGAGAGAGGGAGAGAGAGAGAAAGAGAAGCTGTAAGTGTGTGTGTGAGAGAGAAAGAGAAGCTGTGTGTGATAGAGAAAGAGATGCTGTGAGTGTGAGAGAGAGTGAGAGAGAGAAGCTGTGAGTGTGTGTGTGAGAGAGAAAGAGAAGTGTGAGTGAGAGAAAGAGAGAGAAAGAGAAGCTGTGAGTGAGAGAGAGAGATAAAGAGAAGCTGTGAGTGAGAGAGAGAGAGAAGCTGTGATTGAAAGAGAGAGAAAGAGAAGCTGTGAGTGAGAAAAGAGAGAGAAAGAGAAGCTGTGAGTGAGAGAGAGAGAAAGAGAAGCTGTGAGTGAGAGGGAGAGAGAGAAAGAGAAGCTGTGAGTGAGAGAGAGAGAGAAGATGTGAGTGAGTGAGAGAGAGATAGAAAGAGAAGCTGTGAGTGACAGAGAGAGAGAAGCTGTGTGTGTGTGAGAGAGAAAGAGAAGCTGTGTGTGTGTGTGAGAGAGAAAGAGAAGCTGTGATTGAGAGCGAGAGAGAGAAAGAGAAGCTGTGTGTGAGAGAGAGAGCTGTGTGAGAGAGAGAGAAGCTGTATGAGAGAGAGAGAGAACGAAAGAAAGAGCTGTGTGTGTGTGTGAGAGAGAAAGAGAAGCTGTGAGTGAGAGAGAGAGAGAGAGAGAGAGAGAGAGAAAGCGTAGCTGTGATTGAGATAGAGGGAGAAAGGGAAGCTGTGAGTGAGAGAGAGAGAGACAGAGAAGCTGTGAGTGAGAGAGAGAAAAAAGAGCAGCTGTGAGTTAGAGAGAGAGAAGCTTTGAGAGAGAGAGAAAGAGGTTCTGTGAGTGAGAGAGAGAGAAAGGGAAATTGTGAGTGAGAGAGAGAGTGAGAAGGTATCAGTGAGAGAGAGAGAGAGAAAGAGAAGATGTGAGTGAGAGAGAGAGAGAGAAAGAGAAGCAGTGAGTGAGAGACAGAGAGAGAAAGTGAAGCTCTGAGTGAGAGAGAGAGAAAAAGAGATGCTGTGAGAGAGAGAGAGAAGCTGTAAGTGTGAGAGAAAGTGAGAGAAAGAGAAGCTGTGAGTGTGAGACAGAGTGAGAGAAAGAGATGCTGTGAGTGTGTGAGAGAGAGAAATAGAAGCTGGGAGTGTGTGTGAGAGAGAAAGAGAAGCTGTGAGTGAGAGAGAGAGAGAGAAAGGGAAGCTGTGAGTGAGAGAGAGTGAGAAGCTATGAGAGAGAGAGAGAGAGAGAGAAGTTGTGTGTGTGTGAGAGAGAAAGAGAAGCTGTGAGTGAGAGAGAGAGAGAGAAAGGGAAGCTGTGAGTGAGTGAGAGAGAGAGACAAAGAAGCTGTGAGTGAGAGAGAGAGAAAAAGAGCAGCTGTGAGTGAGAGAGAGAGAGAGAAGCTGTGAGTGAGAGAGAGAAAGAGAAGCTGTGAGTGAGAGAGACAGAGAGAAAGAGAAGCTGTGAGTGTGAGAGAAAGTGAGAGAAAGAGAAGCTGTGTGTGTGAGAGAGAGTGAGAGAAAGATGCAGTGAGTGTGTGTGAGAGAGAAAGAGAAGCTGTGAGTGAGAGAGAGAGAAAAAGAGAAGCTGTGAGTGAGAGAGACAGAGAGAAAGAGAAGCTGTGAGTGTGAGAGAAAGTGAGAGGAAGAGAAGCTGTGAGTGTGAGAGAGAGTGAGAGAAAGATGCTGTGAGTGTGTGTGAGAGAGAAAGAGAAGCTGTGAGTGAGAGAGAGAGAGAAAGGGAAGCTGTGAGTGAGAGAGAGAGTGAGAAGCTATGAGTGAGAGAGAGAGAGAAAGAGAAGCTGTGAGTGACAGAGAGAGAGAAGCTGTGTGTGAGAGAGAGAGAAAGAGAAGCTGTGTGTGTGTGTGAGAGAGAAAGAGAAGCTGTGATTGAGAGAGAGAGAGAAAGAGAAGCTGTGTGTGAGAGAAAGAGAGAATGAAAGAAAGAGCTGTGTGTGTGTGAGAGAGAAAGAGAAGCTGTGAGTGAGAGAGAGAGAGAGAAAGAGAAGCTGTGAGTGAGAGATAGAGAGAGAAAGCGAAGCTGTGAGTGAGTGAGAGAGAGAGACAGAGAAGCTGTGAGTGAGAGAGAGAGAAAAAGAGCGGTGTGAGTGAGAGAGAGAGAGAGAAGCTGTGAGTGAGAGAGAGAAAGAGAAGCTGTGAGTGAGAGAGAAAGAGAAAAAGAGAAGCTGTGAGTGTGAGGGAAAGTGAGAGAAAGAGAAGCTGTGTGTGTGAGAGAGAGTGAGAGAAAGATGCAGTGAGTGTGTGTGAGAGAGAAAGAGAAGCTGTGAGTGAGAGAGAGAGAAAAAGAGAAGCTGTGAGTGAGAGAGAGAAAGAGAAGCTGTGAGTGTGAGAGAAAGTGAGAGAAAGAGAAGCTGTGAGTGTGAGAGAGAGTGAGAGAAAGATGCTGTGAGTGTCTGTGAGAGAGAAAGAGAAGCTGTGAGTGAGAGAGAGAGAGAATGGGAAGCTGTGAGTGAGAGAGTGAGAAGCTATGAGTGAGAGAGAGAGAGAAAGAGAAGCTGTGAGTGACAGAGAGAGAGAAGCTGTGTGTGTGTGAGAGAGAAAGAGAAGCTGTGTGTGTGTGTGAGAGAGAAAGAGAAGCTGTGATTGAGAGAGAGAGAAAGAGAAGCTGTGTGAGAGAGAGAAAGAGCTGTGAGAGAGAGAGAGAAAGAGAAGCTGTGAGTGAGAGATAGAGAGAGAAAGGGAAGCTGTGAGTGAGAGAGAGAGAGACAGAGAAGCTGTGAGTGGGGGAGAGAAAAAAGAGCAGCTGTGAGTTAGAGAGAGATATGCTTTGAGTGAGAGAGAGAGAAAGACGATCCTGAGTAGCGAGAGAGAGAAAGGGAAGCTGTGAGTGTGAGAGAAAGAGAAGCTGTGAGTGTGAGAGGGAGATAGAAAGAGAAGCTGTGAGTGAGAGAGAGAAAAAAAGAAGCTGTGAGTGAGAGAGAAAGAGAGAAATAGAAGCTATGAGTGAGAAAGATAGAGAGAAGCAGTGAGAGAGAGAGAAAGAGAAGCTGTGAGTGAGAGAAAGAGAGAAGCTGTGAGTGAGTGAGAGAGAGAGAAGCTGTGCGTGAGAGAGAGAGAAGCTTTAAGTGAGAGAGAGAAAGAGAATGTGAAGCTGTGAGTGAGAGAGAGAGAAGCTGTGAGTGAGAGAGAGAAAGAGAATTTGTGAGTAGAGAGAGAGAGAAAAAGAAGCTGTGAGTGAGAGAGAGAGAAGTTGTGAGTGAGAGAGAGAAGCTTTATGTGAGTGAGAGAGAGAGAATGTGAAGCTGTGAGTGAGAGAGAGAGAAGCTGTGAGTGAGAGAGAGAGAAAGAGAATCTGTGAGTAGAGAGAGAGAAAGAGAAGCTGTGAGTGAGAGAGAGAGAAGAAGAAGCTGTGAGTGAGATAGGGAGAGAGAAAGAGAATCTGTGAGTGACAGAGAGAGAAAAAAAGAAGCTGTGAGTGTGAGAGAGAGTGAGAGAAAAAGATGCTCTGAGTGTGTGTGAGAGAGAAAGAGAAGCTGTGAGTGAGTGAGAGAGAGAGAAGCTGTGAGTGAGAGAGAGAAGCTTTAAGTGAGAGAGAGAGAGAATGTGAAGCTGTGAGTGAGAGAGAGAGAGAAGCTGTGAGTGAGAAAGAGAGAAAGAGAATCTGTGAGTAGAGAGAAAGAGAAAGAGAAGCTGTGAGTGAGAGAGAGAGAAGAAGAAGCTGTGAGTGAGATAGGGAGAGAGAAAGAGAATCTGTGAGTGACAGAGAGAGAAAAAAAGAAGCTGTGAGTGTGAGAGAGCGTGAGAGAAAGAGATGCTGTGAGTGTGTGTGAGAGAGAAAGAGAAGCTGTGAGTGAGAGAGAGAGAGAAAGGGAAGTTGTGTGTGAGAGAGAGAGTGAGAAGCTATCAGTGAGAGAGAGAGAGAAAGAGAAGATGTGAGTGAGAGAGAGAGAAGCAGTGAGTGAGAGACAGAGAGAGAAAGTGAAGCTCTGAGTGTGTGTGAGAGAGAAAAAGAGACGCTGTGAGAGAGAGAGAGAGAGAGAGAGAAAGAGAAGTTGTAAGTGTGAGAGAAAGTGAGAGAAAGAGAAGCTGTGAGTGTGAGACAGAGTGAGAGAAAGAGATGCTGTGAGTGTGTGTGAGAGAAAAAGAGAAGCTGTGAGTGAGAGAGAGAGAGAAAGGGAAGCTGTGAGTGAGAGAGAGAGAGAAGCTGTGAGAGTGAGAGAAAGTGAGAGAAAGAGAAGCTGGGAGTGTGTGTGAGAGAGAAAGAGAAGCTGTGAGTGAGAGAGAGAGAGAGAGAAAGGGAAGCTGTGAGTAAGAGAGAGTGTGAAGCTATGAGCGAGAGAGAGAGAGAAGTTGTGAGTGAGAGAGAGAGAAAGAGAAGCTGTGAGTGAGAGAGAGAGAGAGAAAGGGAAGCTGTGAGTGTGAGAGAAAGTGAGAGAAAGAGAAGCTGTGAGTGTGAGAGAGAGTGAGAGAAAGATGCAGTGAGTGTGTGTGAGCGAGAAAGAGAAGCTGTGAATGAGAGAGAGAGAAAGAGAAGCTCTGAGTGAGAGAGAGAGAAAGAAAGAAAGAAAGAGAATCTGTGAGTGAGAGAGAGAGAAGCTTAAAGTGAGAGAGAGAGAGAATGTGAAGCTGTGAGTGAGAGAGAGAGAGAAGTTGTGAGTGAGAAAGAGAGAAAGAGAATCTGTGAGTAGAGAGAGAGAGAAAGAGAAGCTGTGAGTGAGAGAGAGAGAAGAAGAAGCTGTGAGTGAGATAGGGAGAGAGAAAGAGAATCTGTGAGTGACAGAGAGAGAAAAAAGAAGCTGTGAGTGTGAGAGAGAGTGAGAGAAAGAGATGCTGTGAGTGTTTGTGAGAGTGAAAGAGAAGCTGTGAGTGAGAGAGAGAGAGAGAAAGGGAAGTTGTGAGTGAGAGAGAGAGTGAGAAGCTATCAGTGAGAGAGAGAGAGAGAAACAGAAGATGTGAGTGAGAGAGAGAGAGAGAAAGAGAAGCAGTGAGTGAGAGACAGAGAGAGAAAGTGAAGCTCTGAGTGTGTGTGTGAGAGAAAAAGAGACGCTGTGAGAGAGAGAGAGAGAGAGAGAAAGAGAAGCTGTAAGTGTGAGAGAAAGTGAGAGAAAGAGAAGCTGTGAGTGTGAGACAGAGTGAGAGAAAGAGATGCTGTGAGTGTGTGAGAGAGAGAAAGAGAAGCTGTGAGTGAGAGAGAGAGAGAAAGGGAAGCTGTGAGTGAGAGAGAGAGAGAAGCTGTGAGAGTGAGAGAAAGTGAGAGAAAGAGAAGCTGGGAGTGTGTGTTTGAGAGAAAGAGAAGCTGTGAGTGAGAGAGAGAGAGAAGCTGTGAGAGTGAGAGAAAGTGAGAGAAAGAGAAGCTGGGAGTGTGTGTGAGAGAGAAAGAGAAGCTGTGAGTGAGAGAGAGAGAGAGAAAGGGAAGCTGTGAGTAAGAGAGAGTGAGAAGCTATGAGCGAGAGAGAGAGAGAAGTTGTGAGTGAGAGAGAGAGAAAGAGAAGCTGTGAGTGAGAGAGAGAGAGAGAAAGGGAAGCTGTGAGTGTGAGAGAAAGTGAGAGAAAGAGAAGCTGTGAGTGTGAGAGAGAGTGAGAGAAAGATGCAGTGAGTGTGTGTGAGCGAGAAAGAGAAGCTGTGAATGAGAGAGAGAGAAAGAGAAGCTCTGAGTGAGAGAGAGAGAAAGAAAGAAAGAGAATCTGTGAGTGAGAGAGAGAGAAGCTTTAAGTGAGAGAGAGAGAGAATGTGAAGCTGTGAGTGAGAGAGAGAGAGAAGTTGTGAGTGAGAAAGAGAGAAAGAGAATCTGTGAGTAGAGAGAGAGAAAGAGAAGCTGTGAGTGAGAGAGAGAGAAGAAGAAGCTGTGAGTGAGATAGGGAGAGAGAAAGAGAATCTGTGAGTGACAGAGAGAGAAAAAAGAAGCTGTGAGTGTGAGAGAGAGTGAGAGAAAGAGATGCTGTGAGTGTGTGTGAGAGTGAAAGAGAAGCTGTGAGTGAGAGAGAGAGAGAGAAAGGGAAGTTGTGAGTGAGAGAGAGAGTGAGAAGCTATCAGTGAGAGAGAGAGAGAGAAACAGAAGATGTGAGTGAGAGAGAGAGAGAAAGAGAAGCAGTGAGTGAGAGACAGAGAGAGAAAGTGAAGCTCTGAGTGTGTGTGTGAGAGAAAAAGAGACGCTGTGAGAGAGAGAGAGAGAGAGAGAAAGAGAAGCTGTAAGTGTGAGAGAAAGTGAGAGAAAGAGAACTTGTGAGTGTGAGATAGAGTGAGAGAAAGAGATGCTGTGAGTGTGTGAGAGAGAGAAAAAGAAGCTGTGAGTGAGAGAGAGAGAGAAAGGGAAGCTGTGAGTGAGAGAGAGAGAGAAGCTGTGAGAGTGAGAGAAAGTGAGAGAAAGAGAAGCTGGGAGTGTGTGTTTGAGAGAAAGAGAAGCTGTGAGTGAGAGAGAGAGAAAGGGAAGCTGTGAGTGAGAGAGAGAGAGACAGAGAAGCTGTGAGTGAGAGAGAGAGAAAAAGAGCAGCTGTGAGTGAGAGAGAGAGAGAGTGAGAGAGAGAGAAAGAGAAGCTGTAAGTGTGTGTGTGAGAGAGAAAGAGAAGCAGTGAGTGTGAGAGAAAGAGAAGCCGTGAGTGTGAGAGAGAGTGAGAGACAGAGAAGCTGTGAGTTAGAGAGAGAGAGAAAGAGAAGTTGTGAGTGAGAGAGAGAAAGAGAAACTGTGAGTGAGAGAGAGAGAAGCTGTGAGTGAGAGAGAGAGAAAGAGAAGCTGTGAGTGAGTGAGAGAGAGAAAGAGAACCAGTGAGTGAAAGAGAAAGAAATTGAAGCTGTGAATGAGAGAGAGAGAAAGAGAAGCTGCGAGAGAGAGAGAGGGAGAGAGAGAGAGAGAGAAGCTGTAAGTGTGTGTGTGAGAGAGAAAGAGAAGCTGTGTGTGATAGAGAAAGAGATGCTGTGAGTGTGAGAGAGAGTGAGAGAGAGAAGCTGTGAGTGTGTGTGTGAGAGAGAAAGAGAAGTGTGAGTGAGAGAAAGAGAGAGAGAAAGAGAAGCTGTGAGTGAGAGAGAGAGATAAAGAGAAGCTGTGAGTGAGAGAGAGAGAGAAGCTGTGATTGAAAGAGAGAGAAAGAGAAGCTGTGAGTGAGAAAAGAGAGAGAAAGAGAAGCTGTGAGTGAGAGAGAGAAAAAGAGAAGCTGTGAGTGAGAGGGAGAGAGAGAAAGAGAAGCTGTGAGTGAGAGAGAGAGAGAAGATGTGAGTGAGAGAGAGAGAGAAGCTGTGAGTGAGTGAGAGAGAGATAGAAAGAGAAGCTGTGAGTGACAGAGAGAGAGAAGCTGTGTGTGTGTGAGAGAGAAAGAGAAGCTGTGTGTGTGAGAGAGAGAGAAAGAGAAGCTGTGATTGAGAGCGAGAGAGAGAAAGAGAAGCTGTGTGTGAGAGAGAGAGAGCTGTGTGTGAGAGAGAGAAGCTGTATGAGAGAGAGAGAACGAAAGAAAGAGCTGTGTGTGTGTGAGAGAGAGAAAGAGAAGCTGTGAGTGAGAGAGAGAGAGAGAGAGAGAGAGAAAGAGTAGCTGTGATTGAGATAGAGGGAGAAAGGGAAGCTGTGAGTGAGAGAGAGAGACAGAGAAGCTGTGAGTGAGAGAGAGAAAAAAGAGCAGCTGTGAGTTAGAGAGAGAGAAGCTTTGAGAGAGAGAGAAAGAGGTTCTGTGAGTGAGAGAGAGAGAAAGGGAAATTGTGAGTGAGAGAGAGAGTGAGAAGGTATCAGTGAGAGAGAGAGAGAGAAAGAGAAGATGTGAGTGAGAGAGAGAGAGAGAAAGAGAAGCAGTGAGTGAGAGACAGAGAGAGAAAGTGAAGCTCTGAGTGAGAGAGAGAGAAAAAGAGATGCTGTGAGAGAGAGAGAGAGAGAGAAGCTGTAAGTGTGAGAGAAAGTGAGAGAAAGAGAAGCTGTGAGTGTGAGACAGAGTGAGAGAAAGAGATGCTGTGAGTGTGTGAGAGAGAGAAATAGAAGCTGGGAGTGTGTGTGAGAGAGAAAGAGAAGCTGTGAGTGAGAGAGAGAGAGAGAAAGGGAAGCTGTGAGTGAGAGAGAGTGAGAAGTTATGAGAGAGAGAGAGAGAGAGAGAAGTTGTGTGTGTGTGAGAGAGAAAGAGAAGCTGTGAGTGAGAGAGAGAGAGAGAAAGGGAAGCTGTGAGTGAGTGAGAGAGAGAGACAAAGAAGCTGTGAGTGAGAGAGAGAGAAAAAGAGCAGCTGTGAGTGAGAGAGAGAGAGAGAAGCTGTGAGTGAGAGAGAGAAAGAGAAGCTGTGAGTGTGAGAGAAAGTGAGAGAAAGAGAAGCTGTGAGTGTGAGAGAGAGTGAGAGAAAGATGCTGTGAGTGTCTGTGAGAGAGAAAGAGAAGCTGTGAGTGAGAGAGAGAGAGAAAGGGAAGCTGTGAGTGAGAGAGTGAGAAGCTGTGAGTGTGAGAGAAAGTGAGAGAAAGAGAAGCTGTGTGTGTGAGAGAGAGTGAGAGAAAGATGCAGTGAGTGTGTGTGAGAGAGAAAGAGAAGCTGTGAGTGAGAGAGAGAGAAAAAGAGAAGCTGTGAGTGAGAGAGACAGAGAGAAAGAGAAGCTGTGAGTGTGAGAGAAAGTGAGAGGAAGAGAAGCTGTGAGTGTGAGAGAGAGTGAGAGAAAGATGCTGTGAGTGTGTGTGAGAGAGAAAGAGAAGCTGTGAGTGAGAGAGAGAGAGAAAGGGAAGCTGTGAGTGAGAGAGAGAGTGAGAAGCTATGAGTGAGAGAGAGAGAGAAAGAGAAGCTGTGAGTGACAGAGAGAGAGAAGCTGTGTGTGTGAGAGAGAGAAAGAGAAGCTGTGTGTGTGTGTGAGAGAGAAAGAGAAGCTGTGATTGAGAGAGAGAGAGAAAGAGAAGCTGTGTGTGAGAGAAAGAGAGAATGAAAGAAAGAGCTGTGTGTGTGTGAGAGAGAAAGAGAAGCTGTGAGTGAGAGAGAGAGAGAAAGAGAAGCTGTGAGTGAGAGATAGAGAGAGAAAGCGAAGCTGTGAGTGAGTGAGAGAGAGAGACAGAGAAGCTGTGAGTGAGAGAGAGAGAAAAAGAGCGGTGTGATTGAGAGAGAGAGAGAGAAGCTGTGAGTGAGAGAGAGAAAGAGAAGCTGTGAGTGAGAGAGAAAGAGAAAAAGAGAAGCTGTGAGTGTGAGGGAAAGTGAGAGAAAGAGAAGCTGTGTGTGTGAGAGAGAGTGAGAGAAAGATGCAGTGAGTGTGTGTGAGAGAGAAAGAGAAGCTGTGAGTGAGAGAGAGAGAAAAAGAGAAGCTGTGAGTGAGAGAGAGAAAGAGAAGCTGTGAGTGTGAGAGAAAGTGAGAGAAAGAGAAGCTGTGAGTGTGAGAGAGAGTGAGAGAAAGATGCTGTGAGTGTCTGTGAGAGAGAAAGAGAAGCTGTGAGTGAGAGAGAGAGAGAAAGGGAAGCTGTGAGTGAGAGAGTGAGAAGCTATGAGTGAGAGAGAGAGAGAAAGAGAAGCTGTGAGTGACAGAGAGAGAGAAGCTGTGTGTGTGAGAGAGAGAAAGAGAAGCTGTGTGTGTGTGTGAGAGAGAAAGAGAAGCTGTGATTGAGAGAGAGAGAAAGAGAAGCTGTGTGTGAGAGAGAAAGAGCTGTGAGAGAGAGAGAGAGAAGCTGTATGAGAGAGAGAGAATGAAAGAAAGAGCTGTGTGTGTGAGAGAGAGAAAGAGAAGCTGTGAGTGAGAGAGAGAGAGAGAAAGAGAAGCTGTGAGTGAGAGATAGAGAGAGAAAGGGAAGCTGTGAGTGAGAGAGAGAGAGACAGAGAAGCTGTGAGTGAGGGAGAGAAAAAAGAGCAGCTGTGAGTTAGAGAGAGATATGCTTTGAGTGAGAGAGAGAGAAAGAGGATCCTGAGTAGCGAGAGAGAGAAAGGGAAGCTGTGAGTGTGAGAGAAAGAGAAGCTGTGAGTGTGAGAGGGAGATAGAAAGAGAAGCTGTGAGTGAGAGAGAGAAAAAAAGAAGCTGTGAGTGAGAGAGAAAGAGAGAAATAGAAGCTATGAGTGAGAAAGATAGAGAGAAGCAGTGAGAGAGAGAGAAAGAGAAGCTGTGAGTGAGAGAAAGAGAGAAGCTGTGAGTGAGTGAGAGAGAGAGAAGCTGTGCGTGAGAGAGAGAGAAGCTTTAAGTGAGAGAGAGAAAGAGAATGTGAAGCTGTGAGTGAGAGAGAGAGAAGCTGTGAGTGAGAGAGAGAAAGAGAATTTGTGAGTAGAGAGAGAGAGAAAAAGAAGCTGTGAGTGAGAGAGAGAGAAGCTGTGAGTGAGAGAGAGAAGCTTTAAGTGAGTGAGAGAGAGAGAATGTGAAGCTGTGAGTGAGAGAGAGAGAAGCTGTGAGTGAGAGAGAGAGAAAGAGAATCTGTGAGTAGAGAGAGAGAAAGAGAAGCTGTGAGTGAGAGAGAGAAGAAGAAGCTGTGAGTGAGATAGGGAGAGAGAAAGAGAATCTGTGAGTGACAGAGAGAGAAAAAAAGAAGCTGTGAGTGTGAGAGAGAGTGAGAGAAAAAGATGCTCTGAGTGTGTGTGAGAGAGAAAGAGAAGCTGTGAGTGAGTGAGAGAGAGAGAAGCTGTGAGTGAGAGAGAGAAGCTTTAAGTGAGAGAGAGAGAGAATGTGAAGCTGTGAGTGAGAGAGAGAGAGAAGCTGTGAGTGAGAAAGAGAGAAAGAGAATCTGTGAGTAGAGAGAAAGAGAAAGAGAAGCTGTGAGTGAGAGAGAGAGAAGAAGAAGCTGTGAGTGAGATAGGGAGAGAGAAAGAGAATCTGTGAGTGACAGAGAGAGAAAAAAGAAGCTGTGAGTGTGAGAGAGAGTGAGAGAAAGAGATGCTGTGAGTGTGTGTGAGAGAGAAAGAGAAGCTGTGAGTGAGAGAGAGAGAGAAAGGGAAGTTGTGTGTGAGAGAGAGAGTGAGAAGCTATCAGTGAGAGAGAGAGAGAAAGAGAAGATGTGAGTGAGAGAGAGAGAGAGAGAGAGAAGCAGTGAGTGAGAGACAGAGAGAGAAAGTGAAGCTCTGAGTGTGTGTGAGAGAGAAAAAGAGACGCTGTGTGAGAGAGAGAGAGAGAGAAAGAGAAGTTGTAAGTGTGAGAGAAAGTGAGAGAAAGAGAAGCTGTGAGTGTGAGACAGAGTGAGAGAAAGAGATGCTGTGAGTGTGTGTGAGAGAGAAAGAGAAGCTGTGAGTGAGAGAGAGAGAGAAAGGGAAGCTGTGAGTGAGAGAGAGAGAGAAGCTGTGAGAGTGAGAGAAAGTGAGAGAAAGAGAAGCTGGGAGTGTGTGTGAGAGAGAAAGAGAAGCTGTGAGTGAGAGAGAGAGAGAGAGAAAGGGAAGCTGTGAGTAAGAGAGAGTGAGAAGCTATGAGCGAGAGAGAGAGAGAAGTTGTGAGTGAGAGAGAGAGAAAGAGAAGCTGTGAGTGAGAGAGAGAGAGAGAAAGGGAAGCTGTGAGTGTGAGAGAAAGTGAGAGAAAGAGAAGCTGTGAGTGTGAGAGAGAGTGAGAGAAAGATGCAGTGAGTGTGTGTGAGCGAGAAAGAGAAGCTGTGAATGAGAGAGAGAGAAAGAGAAGCTCTGAGTGAGAGAGAGAGAAAGAAAGAAAGAAAGAGAATCTGTGAGTGAGAGAGAGAGAAGCTTTAAGTGAGAGAGAGAGAGAATGTGAAGCTGTGAGTGAGAGAGAGAGAGAAGTTGTGAGTGAGAAAGAGAGAAAGAGAATCTGTGAGTAGAGAGAGAGAGAAAGAGAAGCTGTGAGTGAGAGAGAGAGAAGAAGAAGCTGTGAGTGAGATAGGGAGAGAGAAAGAGAATCTGTGAGTGACAGAGAGAGAAAAAAGAAGCTGTGAGTGTGAGAGAGAGTGAGAGAAAGAGATGCTGTGAGTGTGTGTGAGAGTGAAAGAGAAGCTGTGAGTGAGAGAGAGAGAGAGAAAGGGAAGTTGTGAGTGAGAGAGAGAGTGAGAAGCTATCAGTGAGAGAGAGAGAGAGAAACAGAAGATGTGAGTGAGAGAGAGAGAGAGAAAGAGAAGCAGTGAGTGAGAGACAGAGAGAGAAAGTGAAGCTCTGAGTGTGTGTGTGAGAGAAAAAGAGACGCTGTGAGAGAGAGAGAGAGAGAGAAAGAGAAGCTGTAAGTGTGAGAGAAAGTGAGAGAAAGAGAAGCTGTGAGTGTGAGACAGAGTGAGAGAAAGAGATGCTGTGAGTGTGTGTGAGAGAGAAAGAGAAGCTGTGAGTGAGAGAGAGAGAGAAAGGGAAGCTGTGAGTGAGAGAGAGAGAGAAGCTGTGAGAGTGAGAGAAAGTGAGAGAAAGAGAAGCTGGGAGTGTGTGTTTGAGAGAAAGAGAAGCTGTGAGTGAGAGAGAGAGAGAAAGGGAAGCTGTGAGTGAGAGAGAGAGAGAAGCTGTGAGAGTGAGAGAAAGTGAGAGAAAGAGAAGCTGGGAGTGTGTGTGAGAGAGAAAGAGAAGCTGTGAGTGAGAGAGAGAGAGAGAGAAAGGGAAGCTGTGAGTAAGAGAGAGTGAGAAGCTATGAGCGAGAGAGAGAGAGAAGTTGTGAGTGAGAGAGAGAGAAAGAGAAGCTGTGAGTGAGAGAGAGAGAGAGAAAGGGAAGCTGTGAGTGTGAGAGAAAGTGAGAGAAAGAGAAGCTGTGAGTGTGAGAGAGAGTGAGAGAAAGATGCAGTGAGTGTGTGTGAGCGAGAAAGAGAAGCTGTGAATGAGAGAGAGAGAAAGAGAAGCTCTGAGTGAGAGAGAGAGAAAGAAAGAAAGAAAGAGAATCTGTGAGTGAGAGAGAGAGAAGCTTTAAGTGAGAGAGAGAGAGAATGTGAAGCTGTGAGTGAGAGAGAGAGAGAAGTTGTGAGTGAGAAAGAGAGAAAGAGAATCTGTGAGTAGAGAGAGAGAGAAAGAGAAGCTGTGAGTGAGAGAGAGAGAAGAAGAAGCTGTGAGTGAGATAGGGAGAGAGAAAGAGAATCTGTGAGTGACAGAGAGAGAAAAAAGAAGCTGTGAGTGTGAGAGAGAGTGAGAGAAAGAGATGCTGTGAGTGTGTGTGAGAGTGAAAGAGAAGCTGTGAGTGAGAGAGAGAGAGAGAAAGGGAAGTTGTGAGTGAGAGAGAGAGTGAGAAGCTATCAGTGAGAGAGAGAGAGAGAAACAGAAGATGTGAGTGAGAGAGAGAGAGAGAAAGAGAAGCAGTGAGTGAGAGACAGAGAGAGAAAGTGAAGCTCTGAGTGTGTGTGTGAGAGAAAAAGAGACGCTGTGAGAGAGAGAGAGAGAGAGAAAGAGAAGCTGTAAGTGTGAGAGAAAGTGAGAGAAAGAGAAGCTGTGAGTGTGAGACAGAGTGAGAGAAAGAGATGCTGTGAGTGTGTGTGAGAGAGAAAGAGAAGCTGTGAGTGAGAGAGAGAGAGAAAGGGAAGCTGTGAGTGAGAGAGAGAGAGAAGCTGTGAGAGTGAGAGAAAGTGAGAGAAAGAGAAGCTGGGAGTGTGTGTTTGAGAGAAAGAGAAGCTGTGAGTGAGAGAGAGAGAGAAAGGGAAGCTGTGAGTGAGAGAGAGAGAGAAGCTGTGAGAGTGAGAGAAAGTGAGAGAAAGAGAAGCTGGGAGTGTGTGTGAGAGAGAAAGAGAAGCTGTGAGTGAGAGAGAGAGAGAGAGAAAGGGAAGCTGTGAGTAAGAGAGAGTGAGAAGCTATGAGCGAGAGAGAGAGAGAAGTTGTGAGTGAGAGAGAGAGAAAGAGAAGCTGTGAGTGAGAGAGAGAGAGAGAAAGGGAAGCTGTGAGTGTGAGAGAAAGTGAGAGAAAGAGAAGCTGTGAGTGTGAGAGAGAGTGAGAGAAAGATGCAGTGAGTGTGTGTGAGCGAGAAAGAGAAGCTGTGAATGAGAGAGAGAGAAAGAGAAGCTCTGAGTGAGAGAGAGAGAAAGAAAGAAAGAGAATCTGTGAGTGAGAGAGAGAGAAGCTTTAAGTGAGAGAGAGAGAATGTGAAGCTGTGAGTGAGAGAGAGAGAGAAGTTGTGAGTGAGAAAGAGAGAAAGAGAATCTGTGAGTAGAGAGAGAGAGAAAGAGCAGCTGTGAGTTAGAGAGAGATATGCTTTGAGTGAGAGAGAGAGAAAGAGGATCCTGAGTAGCGAGAGAGAGAAAGGGAAGCTGTGAGTGTGAGAGAAAGAGAAGCTGTGAGTGTGAGAGGGAGATAGAAAGAGAAGCTGTGAGTGAGAGAGAGAGAAAAAAAGAAGCTGTGAGTGAGAGAGAAAGAGAGAAATAGAAGCTATGAGTGAGAAAGATAGAGAGAAGCAGTGAGAGAGAGAGAAAGAGAAGCTGTGAGTGAGAGAAAGAGAGAAGCTGTGAGTGAGTGAGAGAGAGAGAAGCTGTGCGTGAGAGAGAGAGAAGCTTTAAGTGAGAGAGAGAAAGAGAATGTGAAGCTGTGAGTGAGAGAGAGAGAAGCTGTGAGTGAGAGAGAGAAAGAGAATTTGTGAGTAGAGAGAGAGAGAGAAAAAGAAGCTGTGAGTGAGAGAGAGAGAGAAGCTGTGAGTGAGAGAGAGAAGCTTTAAGTGAGTGAGAGAGAGAGAATGTGAAGCTGTGAGTGAGAGAGAGAGAAGCTGTGAGTGAGAGAGAGAGAAAGAGAATCTGTGAGTAGAGAGAGAGAAAGAGAAGCTGTGAGTGAGAGAGAGAGAAGAAGAAGCTGTGAGTGAGATAGGGAGAGAGAAAGAGAATCTGTGAGTGACAGAGAGAGAAAAAAAGAAGCTGTGAGTGTGAGAGAGAGTGAGAGAAAAAGATGCTCTGACTGTGTGTGAGAGAGAAAGAGAAGCTGTGAGTGAGTGAGAGAGAGAGAAGCTGTGAGTGAGAGAGAGAAGCTTTAAGTGAGAGAGAGAGAGAATGTGAAGCTGTGAGTGAGAGAGAGAGAGAAGCTGTGAGTGAGAAAGAGAGAAAGAGAATCTGTGAGTAGAGAGAAAGAGAAAGAGAAGCTGTGAGTGAGAGAGAGAGAAGAAGAAGCTGTGAGTGAGATAGGGAGAGAGAAAGAGAATCTGTGAGTGACAGAGAGAGAAAAAAAGAAGCTGTGAGTGTGAGAGAGAGTGAGAGAAAGAGATGCTGTGAGTGTGTGTGAGAGAGAAAGAGAAGCTGTGAGTGAGAGAGAGAGAGAAAGGGAAGTTGTGTGTGAGAGAGAGAGTGAGAAGCTATCAGTGAGAGAGAGAGAGAAAGAGAAGATGTGAGTGAGAGAGAGAGAGAGAGAGAGAGAAGCAGTGAGTGAGAGACAGAGAGAGAAAGTGAAGCTCTGAGTGTGTGTGAGAGAGAAAAAGAGACGCTATGTGAGAGAGAGAGAGAGAGAGAGAAAGAGAAGTTGTAAGTGTGAGAGAAAGTGAGAGAAAGAGAAGCTGTGAGTGTGAGACAGAGTGAGAGAAAGAGATGCTGTGAGTGTGTGTGAGAGAGAAAGAGAAGCTGTGAGTGAGAGAGAGAGAGAAAGGGAAGCTGTGAGTGAGAGAGAGAGAGAAGCTGTGAGAGTGAGAGAAAGTGAGAGAAAGAGAAGCTGGGAGTGTGTGTGAGAGAGAAAGAGAAGCTGTGAGTGAGAGAGAGAGAGAGAGAAAGGGAAGCTGTGAGTAAGAGAGAGTGAGAAGCTATGAGCGAGAGAGAGAGAGAAGTTGTGAGTGAGAGAGAGAGAAAGAGAAGCTGTGAGTGAGAGAGAGAGAGAGAAAGGGAAGCTGTGAGTGTGAGAGAAAGTGAGAGAAAGAGAAGCTGTGAGTGTGAGATTGAGAAAGAGAAGCTGTGAGTGAGAGAGAGAGAAGAAGAAGCTGTGAGTGAGATAGGGAGAGAGAAAGAGAATCTGTGAGTGACAGAGAGAGAAAAAAGAAGCTGTGAGTGTGAGAGAGAGTGAGAGAAAGAGATGCTGTGAGTGTGTGTGAGAGTGAAAGAGAAGCTGTGAGTGAGAGAGAGAGAGAGAAAGGGAAGTTGTGAGTGAGAGAGAGAGTGAGAAGCTATCAGTGAGAGAGAGAGAGAGAAACAGAAGATGTGAGTGAGAGAGAGAGAGAGAAAGAGAAGCAGTGAGTGAGAGACAGAGAGAGAAAGTGAAGCTCTGAGTGTGTGTGTGAGAGAAAAAGAGACGCTGTGAGAGAGAGAGAGAGAGAAAGAGAAGCTGTAAGTGTGAGAGAAAGTGAGAGAAAGAGAAGCTGTGAGTGTGAGACAGAGTGAGAGAAAGAGATGCTGTGAGTGTGTGTGAGAGAGAAAGAGAAGCTGTGAGTGAGAGAGAGAGAGAAAGGGAAGCTGTGAGTGAGAGAGAGAGAGAAGCTGTGAGAGTGAGAGAAAGTGAGAGAAAGAGAAGCTGGGAGTGTGTGTTTGAGAGAAAGAGAAGCTGTGAGTGAGAGAGAGAGAGAAAGGGAAGCTGTGAGTGAGAGAGAGAGAGAAGCTGTGAGAGTGAGAGAAAGTGAGAGAAAGAGAAGCTGGGAGTGTGTGTGAGAGAGAAAGAGAAGCTGTGAGTGAGAGAGAGAGAGAGAGAAAGGGAAGCTGTGAGTAAGAGAGAGTGAGAAGCTATGAGCGAGAGAGAGAGAGAAGTTGTGAGTGAGAGAGAGAGAAAGAGAAGCTGTGAGTGAGAGAGAGAGAGAGAAAGGGAAGCTGTGAGTGTGAGAGAAAGTGAGAGAAAGAGAAGCTGTGAGTGTGAGAGAGAGTGAGAGAAAGATGCAGTGAGTGTGTGTGAGCGAGAAAGAGAAGCTGTGAATGAGAGAGAGAGAAAGAGAAGCTCTGAGTGAGAGAGAGAGAAAGAAAGAAAGAGAATCTGTGAGTGAGAGAGAGAGAAGCTTTAAGTGAGAGAGAGAGAATGTGAAGCTGTGAGTGAGAGAGAGAGAGAAGTTGTGAGTGAGAAAGAGAGAAAGAGAATCTGTGAGTAGAGAGAGAGAGAAAGAGAAGCTGTGAGTGAGAGAGAGAGAAGAAGAAGCTGTGAGTGAGATAGGGAGAGAGAAAGAGAATCTGTGAGTGACAGAGAGAGAAAAAAGAAGCTGTGAGTGTGAGAGAGAGTGAGAGAAAGGGAAGTTGTGAGTGAGAGAGAGAGTGAGAAGCTATCAGTGAGAGAGAGAGAGAGAAACAGAAGATGTGAGTGAGAGAGAGAGAGAAAGAGAAGCAGTGAGTGAGAGACAGAGAGAGAAAGTGAAGCTCTGAGTGTGTGTGTGAGAGAAAAAGAGACGCTGTGAGAGAGAGAGAGAGAGAGAGAAAGAGAAGCTGTAAGTGTGAGAGAAAGTGAGAGAAAGAGAACCTGTGAGTGTGAGATAGAGTGAGAGAAAGAGATGCTGTGAGTGTGTGAGAGAGAGAAAGAGAAGCTGTGAGTGAGAGAGAGAGAGAAAGGGAAGCTGTGAGTGAGAGAGAGAGAGAAGCTGTGAGAGTGAGAGAAAGTGAGAGAAAGAGAAGCTGGGAGTGTGTGTTTGAGAGAAAGAGAAGCTGTGAGTGAGTGAGAGAGAAAGGGAAGCTGTGAGTGAGAGAGAGAGAGACAGAGAAGCTGTGAGTGAGAGAGAGAGAAAAAGAGCAGCTGTGAGTGAGAGAGAGAGAGAGAAGCTGTGAGTGAGAGAGTGAAAGAGAAGCTGTGAGTGAGAAAGACAGAGAGAAAGAGAAGCTGTGAGTGTGAGAGAAAGTGAGAGAAAGAGAAGCTGTGAGTGTGAGAGCGAGTGAGAGAAAGATGCAGTGAGTGTGTGTGAGCGAGAAAGAGAAGCTGTGAATGAGAGAGAGAGAAAGAGAAGCACTGAGTGAGAGAGAGAAAGAAAGAAAGAGAATCTGTGAGAGAGAGAGAGAAGCTTTAAGTGAGAGAGAGAGAATGTGAAGCTGTGAGTGAGAGAGAGAGAAGCTGTGAGTGAGAAAGAGAGAAAGAGAATCTGTGAGTAGAGAGAGAGAGAAAGAGAAGCTGTGAGTGAGAGAGAGAGAAGAAGAAGCTGTGAGTGAGATAGGGAGAGAGAAAGAGAATCTGTGAGTGAGAGAGAGAGAGAAAGAGAAGCTGTGAGTGAGAGAGAGAGAAAGAGATGCTGTGTGTGTGTGTGAGAGAGAGAAAGAGATGCTGTGAGTGTGTGTGAGAGTGAAAGAGAAGCTGTGAGTGAGAGAGAGAGAGAGAGAAAGGGAAGTTGTGAGTGAGAGAGAGAGTGAGAAGCTATCAGTGAGAGAGAGAGAGAAACAGAAGATGTGAGTGAGAGAGAGAGAGAGAAAGAGAAGTAGTGAGTGAGAGACAGAGAGAGAAAGTGAAGCTCTGAGTGTGAGAGAGAGACAAAAAGAGACGCTGTGAGAGAGAGAGAGAGAGAGAGAGAAAGAGAAGCTGTAAGTGTGAGAAGAAAGTGAGAGAAAGAGAAGCTGTGAGTTTGAGACAGAGTGAGAGAAAGAGATGCTGTGAGTGTGTGAGAGAGAGAAAGAGAAGCTGTGAGTGAGAGAGAGAGAAAGGGAAGCTGTGAGTGAGAGAGAGAGAGAAGCTGTGAGAGTGAGAGAAAGTGAGAGAAAGAGAAGCTGGGAGTGTGTGTTTGAGAGAAAGAGAAGCTGTGAGTGAGAGAGAGAGAGAAAAAAGGAAGCTGTGAGTGAGTGAGAGAGAGAGACAGAGAAGCTGTGAGTGAGTGAGAGAGAAAAAGAGCAGCTGTGAGTGAGAGAGAGAGAGAAGCTGTGAGTGAGAGAGTGAAAGAGAAGCTGTGAGTGAGAGAGACAGAGAGAAAGAGAAGCTGTGAGTGTGAGAGAAAGTGAGAGAAAGAGAAGCTGTGAGTGTGAGAGCGAGTGAGAGAAAGATGCAGTGAGTGTGTGTGAGCGAGAAAGAGAAGCTGTGAATGAGAGAGAGAGAAAGAGAAGCTCTGAGTGAGAGAGAGAGAAAGAAAGAAAGAGAAGCTGTGAGTGAGAGAGAGAGAAAGAGAAGCTGCGAGAGAGAAGGAGAGAGAGAGAAAGAGAAGCTGTAAGTGTGTGTGTGAGAGAAAAAGAGAAGCTGTGTGTGAGAGAGAAAGATGCTGTGAGTGTGAGAGAGAGTGAGAGAGAGAGTAGCTGTGAGTGTGTGTGTGAGAGAGAAAGAGAAGCTGTGAGTGAGAGAAAGAGAGAGAGAAAGAGAAGCTGTGAGTGAGAGAGAGAGAGAGAAAGAGAAGGTGTGAGTGAGAGAGAGAGAAAGAGATGCTGTGAGTGAGAGAGAGAGAGAAGCTGTGATTGAAAGAGAGAGAAAGAGAAGATGTGAGTGAGAAAAGAGAGAGAAAGGGAACCTGTGAGTGAGAGAGTGAGAAAGAGAAGCTGTGAGTGAGAGGGAGAGAGAGAAAGAGAAGCTGTGAGTGAGAGAAATAGAGAGAGAAAGAGAAGCTGTGAGTGAGAGAAAGAGATAAAGAGAAGCTGTGAGTGAAAGAGAGAGAAAGAGAAGCTGTGAGTGTGTGTGTGAGAGAGAAGCTGTGATTGGAAGAGAGAGAAAGAGAAGCTGTGAGTGAGAAAAGAGAGAGAAAGATAAGCTGAGTGAGTGAGAGAGAAAGAGAAGCTGTGAGTGAGAGGGAGAGAGAAGGAGAAGTGAGTGAGAGAGAGCGAGAGAAAGAGAAGATGTGAGTGAGAGAGAGAGGGAAGGAAATGTTGTGAGTGAGAGAGAGAGAGAGAAAGAGAAGCAGTGAGTGAGAGACAGAGAGAGAAAGTGAAGCTCTGAGTGAGAGAGAGAGAAAAAGAGATGCTGTGAGAGAGAGAGAGAGAGAAGCTGTAAGTGTGAGAGAAAGTGAGAGAAAGAGAAGCTGTGAGTGTGAGACAGAGTGAGAGAAAGAGATGCTGTGAGTGTGTGAGAGAGAGACAGAGAAGCTGTGAGTGAGAGAGAGAGAGAAAGGGAAGCTGTGAGTGAGAGAGAGAGAGAAGCTGTGAGAGTGAGAGAAAGTGAGAGAAATAGAAGCTGGGAGTGTGTGTGAGAGAGAAAGAGAAGCTGTGAGTGAGAGAGAGAGAGAGAAAGGGAAGCTGTGAGTGAGAGAGAGTGAGAAGCTATGAGAGAGAGAGAGAGAAGTTGTGTGTGTGTGAGAGAGAAAGAGAAGCTGTGAGTGAGAGAGAGAGAGAGAAAGGGAAGCTGTGAGTGAGTGAGAGAGAGAGACAAAGAAGCTGTGAGTGAGAGAGAGAGAAAAAGAGCAGCTGTGAGTGAGAGAGAGAGAGAGCAGCTGTGAGTGAGAGAGAGAAAGAGAAGCTGTGAGTGAGAGAGACAGAGAGAAAGAGAAGCTGTGAGTGTGAGAGAAAGTGAGAGAAAGAGAAGCTGTGTGTGAGAGAGAGTGAGAGAAAGATGCAGTGAGTGTGTGTGTGAGAGAAAGAGAAGCTGTGAGTGAGAGAGAGAGAAAAAGAGAAGCTGTGAGTGAGAGAGACAGAGAGAAAGAGAAGCTGTGAGTGTGAGAGAAAGTGAGAGGAAGAGAAGCTGTGAGTGTGAGAGAGAGTGAGAGAAAGATGCTGTGAGTGTGTGTGAGAGAGAAAGAGAAGCTGTGAGTGAGAGAGAGAGAGAAAGGGAAGCTGTGAGTGAGAGAGAGAGTGAGAAGCTATGAGTGAGAGAGAGAGAGAAAGAGAAGCTGTGAGTGACAGAGAGAGAGAAGCTGTGTGTGTGTGAGAGAGAAAGAGAAGCTGTGTGTGTGTGAGAGAGAGAAAGAGAAGCTGTGATTGAGAGAGAGAGAGAAAGAGAAGCTGTGTGAGAGAGAAAGAGAGAATGAAAGAAAGAGCTGTGTGTGTGAGAGAGAGAAAGAGAAGCTGTGAGTGAGAGAGAGAGAGAGAGAAAGAGAAGCTGTGAGTGAGAGATAGAGAGAGAAAGGGAAGCTGTGAGTGAGTGAGAGAGAGAGACAGAGAAGCTGTGAGTGAGAGAGAGAGAAAAAGAGTGGTGTGAGTGAGAGAGAGAGAGAGAAGCTGTGAGTGAGAGAGAAAGAGAAAAAGAGAAGCTGTGAGTGTGAGGGAAAGTGAGAGAAAGAGAAGCTGTGTGTGTGAGAGAGAGTGAGAGATAGATGCAGTGAGTGTGTGTGAGAGAGAAAGAGAAGCTGTGAGTGAGAGAGAGAGAAAAAGAGAAGCTGTGAGTGAGAGAGAGAAAGAGAAGCTGTGAGTGTGAGAGAAAGTGAGAGAAAGAGAAGCTGTGAGTGTGAGAGAGAGTGAGAGAAAGATGCTGTGAGTGTCTGTGAGAGAGAAAGAGAAGCTGTGAGTGAGAGAGAGAGAGAAAGGGAAGCTGTGAGTGAGAGAGTGAGAAGCTATGAGTGAGAGAGAGAGAGAAAGAGAAGCTGTGAGTGACAGAGAGAGAGAAGCTGTGTGTGTGTGAGAAAGAGAAGCTGTCTGTGTGTGTGAGAGAGAAAGAGAAGCTGTGATTGAGAGAGAGAGAAAGAGAAGCTGTGTGTGAGAGAGAAAGAGCTGTGTGAGAGAGAGAGAGAAGCTGTATGAGAGAGAGAGAATGAAAGAAAGAGCTGTGTGTGTGAGAGAGAGAAAGAGAAGCTGTGAGTGAGAGAGAGAGAGAGAAAGAGAAGCTGTGAGTGAGAGATAGAGAGAGAAAGGGAAGCTGTGTGAGAGAGAGAGAGACAGAGAAGCTGTGAGTGAGGGAGAGAAAAAAAGAGCAGCTGTGAGTTAGAGAGAGATATGCTTTGAGTGAGAGAGAGAGAAAGGGAAGCTGTGAGTGTGAGAGAAAGAGAAGCTGTGAGTGTGAGAGGGAGATAGAAAGAGAAGCTGTGAGTGAGAGAGAGAAAAAAAGAAGCTGTGAGTGAGAGAGAAAGAGAGAAATAGAAGCTATGAGTGAGAAAGTTAGAGAGAAGCAGTGAGAGAGAGAGAAAGAGAAGCTGTGAGTGAGAGAAAGAGAGAAGCTGTGAGTGAGTGAGAGAGAGAGAAGCTGTGCGTGAGAGAGAGAGAAGCTTTAAGTGAGAGAGAGAAAGAGAATGTGAAGCTGTGAGTGAGAGAGAGAGAAGCTGTGAGTGAGAGAGAGAGAAAGAGAATTTGTGAGTAGAGAGAGAGAGAAAAAGAAGCTGTGAGTGAGAGAGAGAGAAGCTGTGAGTTAGAGAGAGAAGCTTTAAGTGAGTGAGAGAGAGAGAATGTGAAGCTGTGAGTGAGAGAGAGAGAAGCTGTGAGTTAGAGAGAGAGAAAGAGAATCTGTGAGTAGAGAGAGAGAAAGAGAAGCTGTGAGTGAGAGAGAGAGAAGAAGAAGCTGTGAGTGAGATAGGGAGAGAGAAAGAGAATCTGTGAGTGACAGAGAGAGAAAAAAAGAAGCTGTGAGTGAGAGAGAGAGAAAGAGATGCTGTGTGAGAGAGAGAGAGAGAGAAAGAGATGCTGTGAGTGTGTGTGAGAGTGAAAGAGAAGCTGTGAGTGAGAGAGAGAGAGAGAGAAAGGGAAGTTGTGAGTGAGAGAGAGAGTGAGAAGCTATCAGTGAGAGAGAGAGAGAGAGAAACAGAAGATGTGAGTGAGAGAGAGAGAGAGAAAGAGAAGTAGTGAGTGAGAGACAGAGAGAGAAAGTGAAGCTCTGAGTGTGAGAGAGAGACAAAAAGAGACGCTGTGAGAGAGAGAGAGAGAGAAAGAGAAGCTGTAAGTGTGAGAGAAAGTGAGAGAAAGAGAAGCTGTGAGTGTGAGACAGAGTGAGAGAAAGAGATGCTGTGAGTGTGTGAGAGAGAGAAAGAGAAGCTGTGAGTGAGAGAGAGAGAAAGGGAAGCTGTGAGTGAGAGAGAGAGAGAAGCTGTGAGAGTGAGAGAAAGTGAGAGAAAGAGAAGCTGGGAGTGTGTGTTTGAGAGAAAGAGAAGCTGTGAGTGAGAGAGAGAGAGAGAAAAGGAAGCTGTGAGTGAGTGAGAGAGAGAGACAGAGAAGCTGTGAGTGAGAGAGAGAGAAAAAGAGCAGCTGTGAGTGAGAGAGAGAGAGAAGCTTTGAGTGAGAGAGTGAAAGAGAAGCTGTGAGTGAGAGAGACAGAGAGAAAGAGAAGCTGTGAGTGTGAGAGAAAGTGAGAGAACGAGAAGCTGTGAGTGAGACAGTGAGAGAAAGAGATGCTGTGAGTGTATGTGAGAGAGAAAGAGAAGCTGTGAGTGAGAGAGAGAGAAAGAGAAGCTCTGAGTGAGAGAGAGAGAAAGAAAGAAAGAGAAGCTGTGAGTGAGAGAGAGAGAAAGAGAAGCTGCGAGAGAGAAGGAGAGAGAGAGAAAGAGAAGCTGTAAGTGTGTGTGAGAGAAAAAGAGAAGCTGTGTGTGAGAGAGAAAGATGCTGTGAGTGTGAGAGAGAGTGAGAGAGAGAGTAGCTGTGAGTGTGTGTGTGAGAGAGAAAGAGAAGCTGTGAGTGAGAGAAAGAGAGAGAGAGAGAGAAAGAGAAGCTGTGAGTGAGAGAGAGAGAAAGAGAAGGTGTGAGTGAGAGAGAGAGAAAGAGATGCTGTGAGTGAGAGAGAGAGAGAAGCTGTGATTGAAAGAGAGAGAAAGAGAAGATGTGAGTGAGAAAAGAGAGAGAAAGGGAACCTGTGAGTGAGAGAGTGAGAAAGAGAAGCTGCGAGTGAGAGGGAGAGAGAGAAAGAGAAGCTGTGAGTGAGAGAAATAGAGAGAGAAAGAGAAGCTGTGAGTGAGAGAAAGAGATAAAGAGAAGCTGTGAGTGAAAGAGAGAGAAAGAGAAGCTGTGAGTGTGTGTGTGAGAGAGAAGCTGTGATTGGAAGAGAGAGAAAGAGAAGCTGTGAGTGAGAAAAGAGAGAGAAAGATAAGCTGAGTGAGTGAGAGAGAAAGAGAAGCTGTGAGTGAGAGGGAGAGAGAAGGAGAAGATGTGAGTGAGAGAGAGCGAGAGAAAGAGAAGATGTGAGTGAGAGAGAGAGGGAAGGAAATGTTGTGAGTGAGAGAGAGAGAGAGAAAGAGAAGCAGTGAGTGAGAGACAGAGAGAGAAAGTGAAGCTCTGAGTGAGAGAGAGAGAAAAAGAGATGCTGTGAGAGAGAGAGAGAGAGAGAAGCTGTAAGTGTGAGAGAAAGTGAGAGAAAGAGAAGCTGTGAGTGTGAGACAGAGTGAGAGAAAGAGATGCTGTGAGTGTGTGAGAGAGAGACAGAGAAGCTGTGAGTGAGAGAGAGAGAGAAAGGGAAGCTGTGAGTGAGAGAGAGAGAGAAGCTGTGAGAGTGAGAGAAAGTGAGAGAAATAGAAGCTGGGAGTGTGTGTGAGAGAGAAAGAGAAGCTGTGAGTGAGAGAGAGAGAGAGAAAGGGAAGCTGTGAGTGAGAGAGAGTGAGAAGCTATGAGAGAGAGAGAGAGAAGTTGTGTGTGTGTGAGAGAGAAAGAGAAGCTGTGAGTGAGAGAGAGAGAGAGAAAGGGAAGCTGTGAGTGAGTGAGAGAGAGAGACAAAGAAGCTGTGAGTGAGAGAGAGAGAAAAAGAGCAGCTGTGAGTGAGAGAGAGAGAGAGAAGCTGTGAGTGAGAGAGAGAAAGAGAAGCTGTGAGTGAGAGAGACAGAGAGAAAGAGAAGCTGTGAGTGTGAGAGAAAGTGAGAGAAAGAGAAGCTGTGTGTGTGAGAGAGAGTGAGAGAAAGATGCAGTGAGTGTGTGTGAGAGAGAAAGAGAAGCTGTGAGTGAGAGAGAGAGAAAAAGAGAAGCTGTGAGTGAGAGAGACAGAGAGAAAGAGAAGCTGTGAGTGTGAGAGAAAGTGAGAGGAAGAGAAGCTGTGAGTGTGAGAGTGAGAGAAAGATGCTGTGAGTGTGTGTGAGAGAGAAAGAGAAGCTGTGAGTGAGAGAGAGAGAGAAAGGGAAGCTGTGAGTGAGAGAGAGAGTGAGAAGCTATGAGTGAGAGAGAGAGAGAAAGAGAAGCTGTGAGTGACACAGAGAGAGAAGCTGTGTGTGTGAGAGAAAGAAAGAGAAGCTGTGTGTGTGTGAGAGAGAGAAAGAGAAGCTGTGATTGAGAGAGAGAGAGAAAGAGAAGCTGTGTGAGAGAGAAAGAGAGAATGAAAGAAAGAGCTGTGTGTGTGTGAGAGAGAAAGAGAAGCTGTGAGTGAGAGAGAGAGAGAGAGAAAGAGAAGCTGTGAGTGAGAGATAGAGAGAGAAAGGGAAGCTGTGAGTGAGTGAGAGAGAGAGACAGAGAAGCTGTGAGTGAGAGAGAGAGAAAAAGAGCGGTGTGAGTGAGAGAGAGAGAGAGAAGCTGTGAGTGAGAGAGAGAAAGAGAAGCTGTGAGTGAGAGAGAAAGAGAAAAAGAGAAGCTGTGAGTGTAAGGGAAAGTGAGAGAAAGAGAAGCTGTGTGTGTGAGAGAGAGTGAGAGAAAGATGCAGTGAGTGTGTGTGAGAGAGAAAGAGAAGCTGTGAGTGAGAGAGAGAGAAAAACAGAAGCTGTGAGTGAGAGAGAGAAAGAGAAGCTGTGAGTGTGAGAGAAAGTGAGAGAAAGAGAAGCTGTGAGTGTGAGAGAGAGTGAGAGAAAGATGCTGTGAGTGTCTGTGAGAGAGAAAGAGAAGCTGTGAGTGAGAGAGAGAGAGAAAGGGAAGCTGTGAGTGAGAGAGTGAGAAGCTATGAGTGAGAGAGAGAGAGAAAGAGAAGCTGTGAGTGACAGAGAGAGAGAAGCTGTGTGTGTGAGAGAGAGAAAGAGAAGCTGTGTGTGTGTGAGAGAGAGAAAGAGAAGCTGTGATTGAGAGAGAGAGAAAGAGAAGCTGTGTGTGAGAGAGAAAGAGCTGTGTGAGAGAGAGAGAGAAGCTGTATGAGAGAGAGAGAATGAAAGAAAGAGCTGTGTGTGTGTGAGAGAGAAAGAGAAGCTGTGAGTGAGAGAGAGAGAGAGAGAAAGAGAAGCTGTGAGTGAGAGATAGAGAGAGAAAGGGAAGCTGTGAGTGAGAGAGAGAGAGACAGAGAAGCTGTGAGTGAGGGAGAGAAAAAAAGAGCAGCTGTGAGTTAGAGAGAGATATGCTTTGAGTGAGAGAGAGAGAAAGAGGATCCTGAGTAGCGAGAGAGAGAAAGGGAAGCTGTGAGTGTGAGAGAAAGAGAAGCTGTGAGTGTGAGAGGGAGATAGAAAGAGAAGCTGTGAGTGAGAGAGAGAAAAAAAGAAGCTGTGAGTGAGAGAGAAAGAGAGAAATAGAAGCTATGAGTGAGAAAGTTAGAGAGAAGCAGTGAGAGAGAGAGAAAGAGAAGCTGTGAGTGAGAGAAAGAGAGAAGCTGTGAGTGAGTGAGAGAGAGAGAAGCTGTGCGTGAGAGAGAGAGAAGCTTTAAGTGAGAGAGAGAAAGAGAATGTGAAGCTGTGAGTGAGAGAGAGAGAAGCTGTGAGTGAGTGAGAGAGAAAGAGAATTTGTGAGTAGAGAGAGAGAGAAAAAGAAGCTGTGAGTGAGAGAGAGAGAAGCTGTGAGTGAGAGAGAGGCTTTAAGTGAGTGAGAGAGAGAGAATGTGAAGCTGTGAGTGAGAGAGAGAGAAGCTGTGAGTTAGAGAGAGAGAAAGAGAATCTGTGAGTAGAGAGAGAGAAAGAGAAGCTGTGAGTGAGAGAGAGAGAAGAAGAAGCTGTGAGTGAGATAGGGAGAGAGAAAGAGAATCTGTGAGTGACAGAGAGAGAAAAAAAGAAGCTGTGAGTGTGAGAGAGAGTGAGAGAAAGAGATGCTCTGAGTGTGTGTGAGAGAGAAAGAGAAGCTGTGAGTGAGTGAGAGAGAGAGAAGCTGTGAGTGAGAGAGAGAAGCTTTAAGTGAGAGAGAGAGAGAATGTGAAGCTGTGAGTGAGAGAGAGAGAGAAGCTGTGAGTGAGAAAGAGAGAAAGAGAATCTGTGAGTAGAGAGAGAGAGAAAGAGAAGCTGTGAGTGAGAGAGAGAGAAGAAGAAGCTCTGAGTGAGATAGGGAGAGAGAAAGAGAATCTGTGAGTGACAGAGAGAGAAAAAAAGAAGCTGTGAGTGTGAGAGAGAGTGAGAGAAAGAGATGCTGTGAGTGTGTGTGAGAGAGAAAGAGAAGCTGTGAGTGAGAGAGAGAGAGAAAGGGAAGTTGTGAGTGAGAGAGAGAGTGAGAAGCTATCAGTGAGAGAGAGAGAGAAAGAGAAGATGTGAGTGAGAGAGAGAGAGAGAGAGATGCAGTGAGTGAGAGACAGAGAGAGAAAGTGAAGCTCTGAGTGTGTGAGAGAGAGAAAAAGAGACGCTGTGAGAGAGAGAGAGAGAGAGAAAGAGAAGTTGTAAGTGTGAGAGAAAGTGAGAGAAAGAGAAGCTGTGAGTGTGAGACAGAGTGAGAGAAAGAGATGCTGTGAGTGTGTGTGAGAGAGAAAGAGAAGCTGTGAGTGAGAGAGAGAGAGAAAGGGAAGCTGTGAGTGAGAGAGAGAGAGAAGCTGTGAGAGTGAGAGAAAGTGAGAGAAAGAGAAGCTGGGAGTGTGTGTGAGAGAGAAAGAGAAGCTGTGAGTGAGAGAGAGAGAGAGAAAGGGAAGCTGTGAGTAAGAGAGAGTGAGAAGCTATGAGCGAGAGAGAGAGAGAAGTTGTGAGTGAGAGAGAGAGAAAGAGAAGCTGTGAGTGAGAGAGAGAGAGAGAAAGGGAAGCTGTGAGTGTGAGAGAAAGTGAGAGAAAGAGAAGCTGTGAGTGTGAGAGAGAGTGAGAGAAAGATGCAGTGAGTGTGTGTGAGCGATAAAGAGAAGCTGTGAATGAGAGAGAGAGAAAGAGAAGCTCTGAGTGAGAGAGAGAAAGAAAGAAAGAGAATCTGTGAGTGAGAGAGAGAGAAGCTTTAAGTGAGAGAGAGAGAGAATGTGAAGCTGTGAGTGAGAGAGAGAGAGAAGTTGTGAGTGAGAAAGAGAGAAAGAGAATCTGTGAGTAGAGAGAGAGAGAAAGAGAAGCTGTGAGTGAGAGAGAGAGAAGAAGAAGCTGTGAGTGAGATAGGGAGAGAGAAAGAGAATCTGTGAGTGACAGAGAGAGAAAAAAGAAGCTGTGAGTGTGAGAGAGAGTGAGAGAAAGAGATGCTGTGAGTGTGTGTGAGAGTGAAAGTGAAGCTGTGAGTGAGAGAGAGAGAGAGAAAGGGAAGTTGTGAGTGAGAGAGAGAGTGAGAAGCTATCAGTGAGAGAGAGAGAGAGAGAAACAGAAGATGTGAGTGAGAGAGAGAGAGAGAAAGAGAAGCAGTGAGTGAGAGACAGAGAGAGAAAGTGAAGCTCTGAGTGTGTGTGTGAGAGAAAAAGAGACGCTGTGAGAGTGAGAGAGAGAGAGAGAGAGAGAAAGAGAAGCTGTAAGTGTGAGAGAAAGTGAGAGAAAGAGAAGCTGTGAGTGTGAGACAGAGTGAGAGAAAGAGATGCTGTGAGTGTGTGAGAGAGAGAAAGAGAAGCTGTGAGTGAGAGAGAGAGAGAAAGGGAAGCTGTGAGTGAGAGAGAGAGAGAAGCTGTGAGAGTGAGAGAAAGTGAGAGAAAGAGAAGCTGGGAGTGTGTGTTTGAGAGAAAGAGAAGCTGTGAGTGAGAGAGAGAGAGAAAGGGAAGCTGTGAGTGAGAGAGAGAGTGAGAAGCTATGAGTGAGAGAGAGAGAGAAAGAGAAGCTGTGAGTGACAGAGAGAGAGAAGCTGTGTGTGTGAGAGAGAGAAAGAGAAGCTGTGTGTGTGTGTGAGAGAGAAAGAGAAGCTGTGATTGAGAGAGAGAGAGAAAGAGAAGCTGTGTGAGAGAGAAAGAGAGAATGAAAGAAAGAGCTGTGTGTGTGTGAGAGAGAAAGAGAAGCTGTGAGTGAGAGAGAGAGAGAGAAAGAGAAGCTGTGAGTGAGAGAGAGAGAGAGAAAGGGAAGCTGTGAGTGAGTGAGAGAGAGAGACAGAGAAGCTGTGAGTGAGAGAGAGAGAAAAAGAGCGGTGTGAGTGAGAGAGAGAGAGAGAAGCTGTGAGTGAGAGAGAGAAAGAGAAGCTGTGAGTGAGAGAGAAAGAGAAAAAGAGAAGCTGTGAGTGTAAGGGAAAGTGAGAGAAAGAGAAGCTGTGTGTGTGAGAGAGAGTGAGAGAAAGATGCAGTGAGTGTGTGTGAGAGAGAAAGAGAAGCTGTGAGTGAGAGAGAGAAAAAGAGAAGCTGTGAGTGAGAGAGAGACAGAGAAGCTGTGAGTGAGGGAGAGAAAAAAAGAGCAGCTGTGAGTTAGAGAGAGATATGCTTTGAGTGAGAGAGAGAGAAAGAGGATCCTGAGTAGCGAGAGAGAGAAAGGGAAGCTGTGAGTGTGAGAGAAAGAGAAGCTGTGAGTGTGAGAGGGAGATAGAAAGAGAAGCTGTGAGTGAGAGAGAGAAAAAAAGAAGCTGTGAGTGAGAGAGAAAGAGAGAAATAGAAGCTATGAGTGAGAGAGAGAGAGAAAGAGAAGCTGTGAGTGACAGAGAGAGAGAAGCTGTGTGTGTGAGAGAGAGAAAGAGAAGCTGTGTGTGTGTGTGAGAGAGAAAGAGAAGCTGTGATTGAGAGAGAGAGAAGCTGTGTGAGAGAGAGAGAGAAGCTGTATGAGAGAGAGAGAATGAAAGAGAGAGAGAGAGACAGAGAAGCTGTGAGTGAGAGAGAGAGAAAAAGAGCAGCTGTGAGTGAGAGAGAGAGAGAGAAGCTGTGAGTGAGAGAGTGAAAGAGAAGCTGTGAGTGAGAGAGACAGAGAGAAAGAGAAGCTGTGAGTGTGAGAGAAAGTGAGAGAAAGAGAAGCTGTGAGTGTGAGAGCGAGTGAGAGAAAGATGCAGTGAGTGTGTGTGAGCGAGAAAGAGAAGCTGTGAATGAGAGAGAGAGAAAGAGAAGCACTGAGTGAGAGAGAGAGAAAGAAAGAAAGAGAATCTGTGAGTGAGAGAGAGAAGCTTTAAGTGAGAGAGAGAGAGAATGTGAAGCTGTGAGTGAGAGAGAGAGAGAAGCTGTGAGTGAGAAAGAGAGAAAGAGAATCTGTGAGTAGAGAGAGAGAGAAAGAGAAGCTGTGAGTGAGAGAGAGAGAAGAAGAAGCTGTGAGTGAGATAGGGAGAGAGAAAGAGAATCTGTGAGTGAGAGAGAGAGAGAAAGAGAAGCTGTGAGTGAGAGAGAGAGAAAGAGATGCTGTGTGAGAGAGAGAGAGAGAAAGAGATGCTGTGAGTGTGTGTGAGAGTGAAAGAGAAGCTGTGAGTGAGAGAGAGAGAGAGAAAGGGAAGTTGTGAGTGAGAGAGAGAGTGAGAAGCTATCAGTGAGAGAGAGAGAGAAACAGAAGATGTGAGTGAGAGAGAGAGAGAGAAAGAGAAGTAGTGAGTGAGAGACAGAGAGAGAAAGTGAAGCTCTGAGTGTGAGAGAGAGACAAAAAGAGACGCTGTGAGAGAGAGAGAGAGAGAGAGAAGCTGTAAGTGTGAGAGAAAGTGAGAGAAAGAGAAGCTGTGAGTGTGAGACAGAGTGAGAGAAAGAGATGCTGTGAGTGTGTGAGAGAGAGAAAGAGAAGCTGTGAGTGAGAGAGAGAGAAAGGGAAGCTGTGAGTGAGAGAGAGAGAGAAGCTGTGAGAGTGAGAGAAAGTGAGAGAAAGAGAAGCTGGGAGTGTGTGTTTGAGAGAAAGAGAAGCTGTGAGTGAGAGAGAGAGAGAGAAAGGGAAGCTGTGAGTGAGTGAGAGAGAGAGACAGAGAAGCTGTGAGTGAGAGAGAGAGAAAAAGAGCAGCTGTGAGTGAGAGAGAGAGAGAAGCTGTGAGTGAGAGAGTGAAAGAGAAGCTGTGAGTGAGAGAGACAGAGAGAAAGAGAAGCTGTGAGTGTGAGAGAAAGTGAGAGAAAGAGAAGCTGTGAGTGTGAGAGCGAGTGAGAGAAAGATGCAGTGAGTGTGTGTGAGCGAGAAAGAGAAGCTGTGAATGAGAGAGAGAGAAAGAGAAGCTCTGAGTGAGAGAGAGAGAAAGAAAGAAAGAGAAGCTGTGAGTGAGAGAGAGAGAAAGAGAAGCTGCGAGAGAGAAGGAGAGAGAGAGAAAGAGAAGCTGTAAGTGTGTGTGTGAGAGAAAAAGAGAAGCTGTGTGTGAGAGAGAAAGATGCTGTGAGTGTGAGAGAGAGTGAGAGAGAGAGTAGCTGTGAGTGTCTGTGTGAGAGAGAAAGAGAAGCTGTGAGTGAGAGAAAGAGAGAGAGAAAGAGAAGCTGTGAGTGAGAGAGAGAGAGAGAAAGAGAAGGTGTGAGTGAGAGAGAGAGAAAGAGATGCTGTGAGTGAGAGAGAGAGAGAGAAGCTGTGATTGAAAGAGAGAGAATGAGAAGCTGTGAGTGAGAAAAGAGAGAGAAAGGGAACCTGTGAGTGAGAGAGTGAGAAAGAGAAGCTGTGAGTGAGAGGGAGAGAGAGAAAGAGAAGCTGTGAGTGAGAGAAATAGAGAGAGAAAGAGAAGCTGTGAGTGAGAGAAAGAGATAAAGAGAAGCTGTGAGTGAAAGAGAGAGAAAGAGAAGCTGTGAGTGTGTGTGTGAGAGAGAAGCTGTGATTGGAAGAGAGAGAAAGAGAAGCTGTGAGTGAGAAAAGAGAGAGAAAGATAAGCTGAGTGAGTGAGAGAGAAAGAGAAGCTGTGAGTGAGAGGGAGAGGGAAGGAGATGTTGTGAGTGAGAGAGAGAGAGGATCTCTGAGTGAGAGAGAGAGAGAGAAGCTGTGAGTGAGAGAGAGAGAGAAAGAGAAGCTTTGAGTGAGAGAGAGAGAGAAAGAGAACAAGTGAGTGAGAGAGAGAGAAATTGAAGCTGTGAATGAGAGAGAGAGAAAGAGAAGCTCTGAGTGCGTGAGAGAGAAAGAAAGAGAAGCTGTGAGTGAGAGAGAGAGAAAGAGAAGCTGCGAGAGAGAGAGAGAGGGAGAGAGAGAGAAAGAGAAGCTGTAAGTGTGTGTGTGAGAGAGAGAATGAGAAGCTGTGTGTGAGAGAGAAAGAGATGCTGTGAGTGTGAGAGATACTGAGAGAGAGAGAGAAGCTGTGAGTGTGTGTGAGAGAGAGAAAGAGAAGCTGTGAGTGAGAGAAATTGAGAGAGAAAGAGAAGCTGTGAGTGAGAGAGAGAGATAAAGAGAAGCTGTGAGTGAGAGAGAGAGAAAGAGAAGCTGTGAGTGAGAGAGAGAGAGAAGCTGTGATTGAAAGGGAGAGAAAGAGAAGCTGTGAGTGAGAAAAGAGAGAGAAAGAGAAGCTGTGAGTGAGAGGGAGAGAGAGAAAGAGAAGCTGTGAGTGAGAGAGAGAGAAGATGTGAGTGAGAGAGAGAGGGAAAGAGAAGTTGTGAGTGAGAGAGAGAGAGAGAGAGAGAAGCTGTGAGTGAGTGAGAGAGAGAGAGAGAAAGAGAGAGAAAGAGAAGCTGTGATTGACAGAGAGAGAGAAGCTGTGTGTGTGTGAGAGAGAAAGAGAAGATGTGTGTGTGTGTGAGATTGAAAGAGAAGCTGTGATTGAGAGAGAGAGAAAGAGAAGCTGTGTGTGAGAGAGAGAGCTGTGAGAGAGAGAGAGAAAAAAGAGCAGCTGTGAGTTTGAGAGAGAGAAGCTTTGAATGTGTGTGAGAGAGAAAGAGGATCTGTGAGTAGAGAGAGAGAGAAAGGGAAGCTGTGAGTGTGAGAGAGAAAAAAAGAAGCTGTGAGTGAGAGAGAAAGAGAGAAATAGAAGCTATGAGTGAGAAAGATAGAGAGAAGCAGTGAGAGAGAGAGAAAGAGAAGCTGTGAGTGAGAGAAAGAGAGAAGCTGTGAGTGAGTGAGAGAGAGAGAAGCTGTGAGTGAGAGAGGGAGAAGCTTTAAGTGAGAGAGAGAGAGAATGTGAAGCTGAGAGTGAGAGAGAGAGAGAAAAAGAAGTTGTGAGTGAGAGAGAGAAGAAGAAGCTGTGAGTGAGATAGGGAGAGAGAAAGTGAATCTGTGAGTGACAGAGAGAGAAAAAAGAAGCTGTGAGTGTGAGAGAGTGAGAGAAAGAGATGCTGTGAGTGTGTGTGAGTGAGAAAGAGAAGCTGTGAGTGAGATAGAGAGAGAAAGGGAAGTTGTGAGTGAGAGCGAGAGTGAGAAGCTATCAGTGAGAGAGAGAGAGAGAAAGAGAAGATGTGAGTGAGAGAGAGAGTAAGTGAAGCAGTGAGTGAGAGACAGAGAGAGAAAGTGAAGCTCTGAGTGAGAGAGAGAGAGAAAAAGAGATGCTGTGAGAGAGAGAGAGAGAGAAAGAGAAGCTGTAAGTGTGAGAGAAAGTGAGAGAAAGAGAAGCTGTGAGTGTGAGACAGAGTGAGAGAAAGAGATGCTGTGAGTGTGTGTGAGAGAGAAAGAGAAGCTGTGAGTGAGAGAGAGAGAGAAAGGGAAGCTGTGAGTGAGAGAGAGAGTGAGAAGCTATGAGTGAGAGAGAGAGAAAGAGAAGCTGTGAGTGACAGAGAGAGAGAAGCTGTGTGTGTGAGAGAGAGAAAGAGAAGCTGTGTGTGTGAGAGAGAGAGAAAGAGAAGCTGTGATTGAGAGAGAGAGAGAAAGAGAAGCTGAGTGAGAGAGAGAAAGCTGTGTGAGAGAGAGAGATGCTGTATGAGAGAGAGAGAGAATGAAAGAAAGAGCTGTGTGTGTGAGAGAGAGAAAGAGAAGCTGTGAGTGAGAGAGAGAGAGAGAAAGAGAAGCTGTGAGTGAGAGATAGAGAAAGAAAGGGAAGCTGTGAGTGAGAGAGAGAGACAGAGAAGCTGTGAGTGAGGGAGAGAAAAAAAGAGCAGCTGTGAGTTAGAGAGAGAGACGCTTTGAGTGAGAGAGAGAGAGAAAGAGGATCCGTGAGTAGAGAGAGAGAGAAAGGGAAGCTGTGAGTGTGAGAGAAAGAGCAGCTGTGAGTGTGAGAGGGAGATAGAAAGAGAAGCTGTGAGTGAGAGAGAGAAAAAAAGATGCTGTGAGTGAGAGAGAAAGAGAGAAATATTAGCTATGAGTGAGAAAGATAGAGAGAAGCAGTGAGAGAGAGAGAAAGAGAAGCTGTGAGTGAGAGAAAGAGAGAAGCTGTGAGTGAGTGAGAGAGAGAGAAGCTGTGAGTGAGAGAGAGAGAAGCTTTAAGTGAGAGAGAGAGAGAGAGAGAATGTGAAGCTGTGAGTGAGTGAGAGAGAGAAGCTGTGAGTGAGAGAGAAAAGAGAATCTGTGAGTAGAGAGAGAGAGAGAGAAAGAAGCTGTGAGTGAGAGAGAGAGAGAAGTTGTGAGTGAGAGAGAAGCTTAAAGTGAGTGAGAGAGAGAATGTGAAGCTGTGAGTGAGAGAGAGAAGCTGTGAGTGAGAGAGAGAGAAAGAGAATCTGTGAGTAGAGAGAGAGAAAGAGAAGCTGTGAGTGAGAGAGAGAGAAGAAGAAGCTGTGAGTGAGATAGGGAGAGAGAAAGAGAATCTGTGAGTGAAAGAGAGAGAAAAAAAGAAGCCGTGAGTGTGAGAGAGAGTGAGAGAAAGAAATGCTGTGAGTGTTTGTGAGAGAGAAAGAGAAGCTGTGAGTGAGTGAGAGAGAGAGAAGCTGTGAGTGAGAGAGAGAGAGAAGCTGTGAGTGAGAAAGAGAGAAAGAGAATCTGTGAGTAGTGAGCGAGAGAAAGAGAAGCTGTGAGTGAGAGAGAGAGAAGAAGAAGCTGTGAGTGAGATAGGGAGAGAGAAAGAGAATCTGTGAGTGACAGAGAGAGAAACAAGAAGCTGTGAGTGTGAGAGAGAGTGAGAGAAAGAGATGATGTGAGTGTGTGAGAGAGAAAGAGAAGCTGTGAGTGAGTGAGAGAGAGAGAAGCTGTGAGTGAGAGAGAGAGAGAAGCTGTGAGTGAGAAAGAGAGAAAGAGAATCTGTGAGTAGTGAGAGAGAGAAAGAGAATCTGTGAGTGAGAGAGAGAGAAGAAGAAGCTGTGAGTGAGATAGGGAGAGAGAAAGAGAATCTGTGAGTGACAGAGAGAGAAAAAAGAAGCTGTGAGTGTGAGAGAGAGTGAGAGAAAGAGATGCTGTGAGTGTGTGTGAGAGAGAAAGAGAAGCTGTGAGTGAGAGAGAGAGAGAAAGGGAAGTTGTGAGTGAGAGAGAGAGTGAGAAGCTATCAGTGAGAGAGAGAGAGAAAGAGAAGATGTGAGAGAGAGAGAGAGAAAGAGAAGATGTGTGTGTGAGAGAGAGAAAGAGAAGCAGTGAGTGAGAGACAGAGAGAGAAAGTGAAGCTCTGAGTGAGAGAGAGAGAGAAAAAGAGACGCTGTGAGAGAGAGAGAGAGAGACAGAGAAGCTGTAAGTGTGAGAGAAAGTGAGAGAAAGAGAAGCTGTGAGTGTGAGACAGAGTGAGAGAAAGAGATGCTGTGAGTGTGTGTGAGAGAGAAAGAGAAGCTGTGAGTGAGAGAGAGAGAAAGGGAAGCTGTGAGCGAGAGAGAGAGAAGCTGTGAGAGTGAGAGAAAGTGAGAGAAAAAGAAGCTGGGAGTGTGTGTGAGAGAGAAAGGGAAGCTGTGAGTGAGAGAGAGTGAGAAACTATGAGAGAGAGAGAGAGAAGTTGTGAGTGAGAGAGAGAGAAAGAGAAGCTGTGAGGGAGAGAGAGAGAGAAAAAGAGCAGCTGTGAGTGTGAGAGAAAGTGAGAGAAAGAGAAACTTTGAGTGTGAGAGAGAGTGAGAGAAAGATGCAGTGAGTGTGTGTGAGCGAGAAAGAGAAGCTGTGAATGAGAGAGAGAGAAAGAGAAGCTCTGAGTGAGTGAGAGAGAAAGAAAGAAAGAGAAGCTGTGAGTGAGAGAGAGAGAAAGAGAAGCTGTAAGTGTGTGTGAGAGAGAGAAAGAGAAGCTGTGTGTGTGAGAGAAAGATGCTGTGAGTGTGAGAGAGAGTGAGAGAGAAGCTGTGAGTTTGTGTGTGAGAGGGAAAGAGAAGCTGTGAGTGAGAGAAAGAGAGAGAGAAAGAGAAGCTGTGAGTGAGAGAGAGATAAAGAGAAGCTGTGAGTGAGAGAGAGAGAAAGAGATGCTGTGAGTGATAGAGAGAGAGAGAAGCTGTGGTTGAAAGAGAGAGAAAGAGAAGCTGTGTGTGAGAAAAGAGAGAGAAAGAGAAGCTGTGAGTGAGAGAGTGAGAAAGAGGAGCTGTGAGTGAGAGGGAGAGAGAGAAAGAGATGCTGTGAGTGAGAGAGAGAGTGAGAGAGAGAGAGAAGCTGTGAGTGTGTGTGTGTGAGAGAGAAAGAGAAGCTGTGAGTGAGAGAAATAGAGAGAGAAAGAGAAGCTGTGAGTGAGAGAGAGATAAAGAGAAGCTGTGAGTGAAAGAGAGAGAAAGAGAAGCTGTGAGTGAGAGAGAGAAGCTGTGATTGAAAGAGAGAGAAAGAGAAGCTGTGAGTGAGAAAAGAGAGAGAAAGAGAAGCTGTGAGTGAGAGAGAGAAGGAGAAGATGTGAGTGAGGGAGAGTGAGAGAAAGAGAAGATGTGAGTGAGAGAGAGAGGGAAGGAGAAGTTGTGAGTGAGAGAGAGAGAATCTCTGAGTGAGTGAGTGAGAGAGAGAGAAAGAGAAGCTGTGAGTGAGAGTGAGAGGAAGAGAAGCTGTGAGTGAGAGAGAGAGAAAGAAAGAAAGAGAAGCTTTGAGTGAGAGAGTGAGAGAAAGAATAGCTGTGAGTGAGAGAGAGAGAGAGAGAAAGAGAAGCTGTATGAGAGAGAGAACGAAAGAAAGAGCTGTGTGTGTGTGAGAGAAAGAGAAGCTGTGATTGAGAGAGAGAGAAAGAGAAGCTGTGAGTGAGAGATAGAGAGAGAAAGGGAAGCTGTGAGTGTGAGAGAGAAAGAGAAGCTGTGAGTGAGAGAGAGAGAGAAAGGAAAGCTGTGAGTGAGTGAGAGAGAGAGACAGAGAAGCTGTGAGTAAGAGAGAGTGAGAGAAAGGGAAGCTGTGAGTGAGTGAGAGAGAGAGAGACAGAGAAGCTGTGAGTGAGAGAGAGAGAAAAAGAGCAGCTGTGAGTGAGTGAGAGAGAGAGAAGCTGTGAGTGAGAGAGTGAAAGAGAAGCTGTGAGTGAGAGAGACAGAGAGAAAGAGAAGCTGTGAGTGTGAGAGAAAGTGAGAGAAAGAGAAGCTGTGAGTGTGAGAGTGAGTGAGAGAAAGATGCAGTGAGTGTGTGAGAGAGAGAAAGAGAGGCTGTGAGTGAGAGAGAGAGAAAAAGAGAAGCTGTGAGTGAGAGAGAGAGAGAAAGAGAAGCTGTGAGTGTGAAAGAAAGTGAGAGAAAGAGAAGCAGTGAGTGTGTGAGAGAATGAGAGATAGATGCTGCGAGTGTGTGTTAGAGAGAAAGAGAAGCTGTGAGTGAGAGAGAGAGTGAAAGGGAAGCTATGAGTGAGAGAGAGAGTGAGAAGCTATGAGAGAGAGAGAGAGAAAGAGAAGCTGTGAGTGACAGAGAGAGAGAAGCTGTGAGTGTGTGAGAGAGAAAGAGAAGCTGTGTGTGTGTGTGAGAGAGAATGAGAAGCTGTGATTGAGAGAGAGAGAAAGAGAAGCTGTGAGAGAGAGAGAAAGAGCTGTGTGAGAGAGAGAAGCTGTATGAGAGAGAGAGAACGAAAGAAAGAGCTGTGTGTGTGTGAGAGAGAGAAAGAGAAGCTGTGAGTGAGAGAGAGACAGAGAAGTTGTGAGTGAGAGAGAGAAAAAAAGAGCAGCTGTGAGTTAGAGAGAGAGAAGCTTTGAGTGAGTGAGAGAAAGAAAGAGGGAAGCTGTGAGTGTGTGTGAGAGAGAGAAGCTGTGAGTGAGAGGGGGAGATAGAAAGAGAATCTGTGAGTGACAGAGAGAAAAAAGAAGCTGTGAATGAGAGAGAAAGAGAGAAATAGAAGCTATGAGTGAGAAAGATAGAGAGAAGCAGTGAGACAGAGAAAGAGAAGCTGTGAGTGAGAGAAAGAGAGAAGCTGTGAGTGAGTGAGAGAGAAGCTGTGAGTGAGAGAGAGAAGCTTTAAGTGAGAGAGAGAGAGAATGTGAAGCTGTGAGTGAGAGAGAGTAGCTGTGAGTGAGTGAGAGAGAAAGAGAATCTGTGAGTAGAGAGAGAGAGAAAAAGAAGCTGTGAGTGAGAGAGAGAAGAAGAAGCTGTGAGTGAGATAGGGAGAGAGAAAGAGAATCTGTGAGTGACAGAGAGAGAAAAAAAGAAGCTGTGAGTGTGAGAGAGTGAGAAAAAGAGATGCTGTGAGTGTGTGTGAGAGAGAAAGAGAAGCTGTGAGTGAGAGAGAGAGAGAGAAAGGGAAGTTCTGTGTGAGAGAGAGAGTGAGAAGCTATCAGTGAGAGAGAGAGAAACAGAAGATGTGAGTGAGAGAGAGAGAGAGAGAGAGAGAAAGAGAAGCAGTGAGTGAGAGACAGAGAGAGAAAGTGAAGCTCTGAGTGAGAGAGAGAGAAAAAAAGAGACGCTGTGAGAGAGAGAGAGAAAGAGAAGCTGTAAGTGTGAGAGAAAGTGAGAGAAAGAGAAGCTGTGAGTGTGAGACAGAGTGAGAGAAAGAGATGCTGTGAGAGTGAGAGAGAGAGAAAGAGAAGCTGTGAGTGAGAGAGAGAGAGAAAGGGAAGCTGTGAGTGAGAGAGAGAGAGAAGCTGTGAGAGTGAGAGAAAGTGAGAGAAAGAGAAGCTGGGAGTGTGTGTGAGAGAGAAAGAGAAGCTGTGAGTGAGAGAGAGTGAAAGAGAAAGGGAAGCTGTGAGTGAGAGAGAGTGAGAAATTGAGTGAGTGAGAGAGAGAGAAGTTGTGAATGAGAGAGAGAGAAAGAGAAGCTGTGAGTGAGAGAGAGAGAGAGAAAGGGAAGCTGTGAGTGAGTGAGAGAGAGACCGAGAAGCTGTGAGTGAGTGAGAGAGAAAAAGAGCAGCTGTGAGTGAGAGAGAGAGAAGCTGTGAGTGAGAGAGAGAAAGAGAAGCTGTGAGTGTGTGTGAGAGAGAAAGAGAAGCTGTGAGTGAGAGAGAGAGAGAAAGGGAAGTTGTGAGTGAGAGAGAGAGTGAGAAGCTATCAGTGAGAGAGAGAGAGAGAGAGAGAAGATGTGAGTGAGAGAGAGAGAGAGAAAGAGAAGCAGTGAGTGAGAGACAGAGAGAGAAAGTGAAGATCTGAGTGAGAGAGAGAGAGAAAA
Organism: Bradypodion ventrale; assembly: GCA_035047345.1. Lineage (NCBI taxonomy): Eukaryota > Metazoa > Chordata > Lepidosauria > Squamata > Chamaeleonidae > Bradypodion > Bradypodion ventrale. The sequence goes on along the minus strand of JAWDJE010000005.1, from coordinate 112,246,402 downwards.
AGAGACGCTGTGAGTGAGAGAGAGAGAGAAGCTGTGAGTGAGAGAGTGAAAGAGAAGCTGTGAGTGAGAGAGACAGAGAGAAAGAGAAGCTGTAAGTGTGAGAGAAAGTGAGAGAAAGAGAAGCTGTGAGTGAGACAGTGAGAGAAAGAGATGCTGTGAGTGTATGTGAGAGAGAAAGAGAAGCTGTGAGTGAGAGAGAGAGAGAAAGGGAAGCTGTGAGTGAGAGAGAGAGAAGCTGTGAGAGTGAGAGAAAGTGAGAGAAAGAGAAGCTGGGAGTGTGTGTGAGAGAGAAAGAGAAGCTGTGAGTGAGAGAGAGTGAGAAGGTATGAGCGAGAGAGAGAGAGAGAAGTTGTGAGTGAGAGAGAGAGAAAGAGAAGCTGTGAGTGAGAGAGAGAGAGAAAGAGAAGCTGTGAGTGAGTGAGAGAGAGAGAAAGAGAAGCTGTGAGTGAGAGATAGAGAGAGAAAGGGAAGCTGTGAGTGAGAGAGAGAGACAGAGAAGCTGTGAGTGAGAGAAAAAAAGAGCAGCTGTGAGTTAGAGAGAGAGAAGATTTGAGTGAGAGAGAGAGAAAGAGAAGCTGTGAGTGAGAGAGAGAGAGAAAGAGAAGCTGTATGCGAGAGAGAGAGAAAGAGAAGCTGTGAGTGTGAGAGAAAGTGAGAGAGAGAGAAGCTGTGAGTGTGAGAGAGAGTGAGAAAGATGCTGTGAGTGTGTGTGAGAGAGAAAGAGAAGCTGTGAGTGAGAGAGAGAGAAAAAGAGAAGCTGTGAGTGAGAGAGAGAGAGAAAGAGAAGCTGTGAGTGTGAGAGAGAGTGAGAAAGATGCTGTGAGTGTGAGTGAGAGAGAGAGAGAGAAAGGGAAGCTGTGAGTGAGAGAGAGAGTGAGAAGCTATGAATGAGAGAGAAAGAGAAGCTGTGAGTGAGAGAGAGAGAGAGAAAGAGAAGCTGTGAGTGAGAGAGAGTGTGAGAAGCTGTGAGTGAGAGAGAGAGAGAAAGCGAAGCAGTGAGAGAGAGACAGAGAGAGAAAGAGAAGCTGTGAGTGTGAGACAGAGTAAGAGAAAGAGATGCTGTGAGTGTGAGAGAGAGAGAAAGAGAAGCTGTGAGTGAGTGAGAGAGAAAGAGAAGCTGTGTGTGTGTGAGAGAGAAAGAGTAGCTATGAGTCAGAGAGAGAGAAAGAGAAGCTGTGAGTGTGAGAGAAAGTGAGAGAAAGAGAAGCTGTGAGTGTGAGAGAGAGTGAGAGAAAGATGCAGTGAGTGTGTGTGAGAGAGAAAGAGAAGCTGTGAGTGAGAGAGAGAAAGAGAAGCTGTGAGTGTGAGAGAAAGTGAGAGAAAGAGATGCTGTGAGTGTGAGAGAGAGTGAGAGAAAGATGCTGTGAGTGTGTGTGAGAGAGAAAGAGAAGCTGTGAGTGAGAGAGAGAGAGAAAGGGAAGCTGTGAGTGAGATAGAGAGTGAGAAGCTATGAGTGAGAGAGAGAGAAAGAGAAGCTGTGAGTGACAGAGAGAGAGAAGCTGTGTGTGTGTGAAAGAGAAGCTGTGTGTGTGTGTGAGAGAGAAAGAGAAGCTGTGATTGAGAGAGAGAGAGAAAGAGAAGCTGAGTGAGAGAGAGAAAGCTGTGAGAGAGAGAGAAGCTGTATGAGAGAGAGAGAGAATGAAAGAAAGAGCTGTGTTTGTGAGAGAGAGAAAGAGAAGCTGTGAGTGAGAGAGAGAGAGAGAAAGAGAAGCTGTGAGTGAGAGATAGAGAAAGAAAGGGAAGCTGTGAGTGAGAGAGAGAGAGACAGAGAAGCTGTGAGTGAGGGAGAGAAAAAAAGAGCAGCTGTGAGTTAGAGAGAGAGACGATCCGTGAGTAGAGAGAGAGAGAAAGGGAAGCTGTGAGTGTGAGAGAAAGAGCAGCTGTGAGTGTGAGAGGGAGATAGAAAGAGAAGCTGTGAGTGAGAGAGAGAGAAAAAGATGCTGTGAGTGAGAGAGAAAGAGAGAAATAGAAGCTATGAGTGAGAAAGATAGAGAGAAGCAGTGAGAGAGAGAGAAAGAGAAGCTGTGAGTGAGTGAGAGAGAGAGAAGCTGTGAGTGAGAGAGAGAGAAGCTTTAAGTGAGAGAGAGAGAGAGAATGTGAAGCTGTGAGTGAGAGAGAGAGAGAAGCTGTGAGTGAGAGAGAAACGAGAATCTGTGAGTAGAGAGAGAGAAAGAAGCTGTGAGTGAGAGAGAGAGAGAAGTTGTGAGTGAGAGAGAGAAGCTTTAAGTGAGTGAGAGAGAGAATGTGAAGCTGTGAGTGAGAGAGAGAGAAGCTGTGAGTGAGAGAGAGAGAAAGAGAATCTGTGAGTAGAGAGAGAGAAAGAGAAGCTGTGAGTGAGAGAGAGAGGAGAAGAAGCTGTGAGTGTGAGAGAGAGTGAGAGAAAGAGATGCTGTGAGTGTGTGTGAGAGAGAAAGAGAAGCTGTGAGTGAGTGAGAGAGAGAGAAGCTGTGAGTGAGAGAGAGAGAGAAGCTGTGAGTGAGAAAGAGAGAAAGAGAATCTGTGAGTAGTGAGAGAGAGAAAGAGAAGCTGTGAGTGAGAGAGAGAGAAGAAGAAGCTGTGAGTGAGATAGGGAGAGAGAAAGAGAATCTGTGAGTGACAGAGAGAGAAAAAAGAAGCTGTGAGTGTGAGAGAGAGTGAGAGAAAGAGATGATGTGAGTGTGTGTGAGAGAGAAAGAGAAGCTGTGAGTGAGTGAGAGAGAGAGAAGCTGTGAGTGAGAGAGAGATGCTGTGAGTGAGAAAGAGAGAAAGAGTATCTGTGAGTAGTGAGAGAGAGAAAGAGATGCTGTGAGTGAGAGAGAGAGAGAGAAGAAGAAGCTGTGAGTGAGATAGGGAGAGAGAAAGAGAATCTGTGAGTGACAGAGAGAGAAAAAAGAAGCTGTGAGTGTGAGAGAGAGTGAGAGAAAGAGATGCTGTGAGTGTGTGTGAGAGAGAAAGGGAAGCTGTGAGTGAGAGAGAGAGAGAAAGGGAAGTTGTGAGTGAGAGAGAGAGTGAGAAGCTATCAGTGAGAGAGAGAGAGAGAAAGAGAAGATGTGTGAGAGAGAGAGAAAGAGAAGATGTGTGTGTGTGAGAGAGAGAAAGAGAAGCAGGGAGTGAGAGACAGAGAGAGAAAGTGAAGCTCTGAGTGAGAGAGAGAGAGAAAAAGAGACGCTGTGAGAGAGAGAGAGAGAGAAAGAGAAGCTGTAAGTGTGAGAGAAAGTGAGAGAAAGAGAAGCTGTGAGTGTGAGACAGAGTGAGAGAAAGAGATGCTGTGAGTGTGTGTGAGAGAGAAAGAGAAGCTGTGAGTGAGAGAGAGAGAGAAAGGGAAGCTGTGAGTGAGAGAGAGAGAGAAGCTGTGAGAGTGAGAGAAAGTGAGAGAAAGAGAAGCTGGGAGTGTGTGTGTGAGAGAAAGGGAAGCTGTGAGTGAGAGAGAGTGAGAAGCTATGAGAGAGAGAGAGAGAGAAGTTGTGAGTGAGAGAGAGAGAGAAAGAGAAGTTGTGAGTGAGAGAGAGAGAAAGAGATGCTGTGAGTGAGAGAGAGAAAGAGAAGCTGTGGTTGAAAGAGAGAGAAAGAGAAGCTGTGTGTGAGAAAAGAGAGAGAAAGAGAAGCTGTGAGTGTGTGTGTGAGAGAGAAAGAGAATCTGTGAGAGAAAGAGAGAGAGAAAGAGAAGCTGTGAGTGAGAGAGAGAGATAAAGAGAAGTTGTGAGTGAGAGAGAGAGAAAGAGATGCTGTGAGTGAGAGAGAGAAAGAGAAGCTGTGGTTGAAAGAGAGAGAAAGAGAAGCTGTGTGTGAGAAAAGAGAGAGAAAGAGAAGCTGTGAGTGAGAGAGTGAGAAAGAGGAGCTGTGAGTGAGAGTGAGAGAGAGAGAGAGAAAGAGATGCTGTGAGTGAGAGAGAGAGTGAGAGAGAGAGAGAAGCAGTGAGTGTGTGTGAGAGAGAGAAAGAGAAGCTGTGAGTGAGAGAAATAGAGAGAGAAAGAGAAGCTGTGAGTGAGAGAGAGAGAAAGAGAAGCTGTGAGTGATAGGGAGAGAGAAGGAGAAGATGTGAGTGAGGGAGAGTGAGAGAAAGAGAAGATGTGAGTGAGAGAGAGAGGGAAGGAGAAGTTGTGAGTGAGAGAGAGAGAATCTCTGAGTGAGTGAGTGAGAGAGAGAGAAAGAGAAGCTGTGAGTGAGAGTGAGAGGAAGAGAAGCTGTGAGTGAGAGAGAGAGAAAGAAAGAAAGAGAAGCTTTGAGTGAGAGAGTGAGAGAAAGAATAGCTGTGAGTGAGAGAGAGAGAGAAAGAGAAGCTGTATGAGAGAGAGAACGAAAGAAAGAGCTGTGTGTGTGTGAGAGAGAAAGAGAAGCTGTGATTGAGAGAGAGAGAAAGAGAAGCTGTGAGTGAGAGATAGAGAGAGAAAGGGAAGCTGTGAGTGTGAGAGAGAAAGAGAAGCTGTGAGTGAGAGAGAGAGAGAAAGGAAAGCTGTGAGTGAGTGAGAGAGAGAGAGACAGAGAAGCTGTGAGTAAGAGAGAGAGAAAGGGAAGCTGTGAGTGAGAGAGAGAGAGACAGAGAAGCTGTGAGTGAGAGAGAGAGAAAAAGAGCAGCTGTGAGTGAGTGAGAGAGAGAGAAGCTGTGAGTGAGAGAGTGAAAGAGAAGCTGTGAGTGAGAGAGACAGAGAGAAAGAGAAGCTGTGAGTGTGAGAGAAAGTGAGAGAAAGAGAAGCTGTGAGTGTGAGAGAGAGTGAGAGAAAGATGCAGTGAGTGTGTGTGAGAGAGAAAGAGAGGCTGTGAGTGAGAGAGAGAGAAAAAGAGAAGCTGTGAGTGAGAGAGAGAGAGAAAGAGAAGCTGTGAGTGTGAAAGAAAGTGAGAGAAAGAGAAGCAGTGAGTGTGTGAGAGAGTGAGAGATAGATGCTGCGAGTGTGTGTTAGAGAGAAAGAGAAGCTGTGAGTGAGAGAGAGAGAGAAAGGGAAGCTGTGAGTGAGAGAGAGAGTGAGAAGCTATGAGTGAGAGAGAGAGAGAAAGAGAAGCTGTGAGTGACAGAGAGAGAGAAGCTGTGAGTGTGTGAGAGAGAAAGAGAAGCTGTGTGTGTGTGAGAGAGAGAAAGAGAAGCTGTGAGTGAGAGAGAGAGACAGAGAAGTTGTGAGTGAGAGAGAGAAAAAAGAGCAGCTGTGAGTTAGAGAGAGAGAAGCTTTGAGTGAGAGAGAGAAAGAAAGAGGATCTGTGAGTAGAGAGAGAGAAAGGGAAGCTGTGAGTGTGTGAGAGAGAGAGAAGCTGTGAGTGAGAGAGGGAGATAGAAAGAGAATCTGTGAGTGAGAGAGAGAAAAAAGAAGCTGTGAGTGAGAGAGAAAGAGAGAAATAGAAGCTATGAGTGAGAAAGATAGAGAGAAGCAGTGAGACAGAGAAAGAGAAGCTGTGAGTGAGAGAAAGAGAGAAGCTGTGAGTGAGTGAGAGAGAGAAGCTGTGAGTGAGAGAGAGAGAAGCTTTAAGTGAGAGAGAGAAGAAGAAGCTGTGAGTGAGATAGGGAGAGAGAAAGAGAATCTGTGAGTGACAGAGAGAGAAAAAAAGAAGCTGTGAGTGTGAGAGAGTGAGAGAAAGAGATGCTGTGAGTGTGTGTGAGAGAGAAAGAGAAGCTGTGAGTGAGAGAGAGAGAGAAAGGGAAGTTGTGAGAGAGAGAGAGAGTGAGAAGCTATCAGTGAGAGAGAGAGAAACAGAAGATGTGAGTTAGAGAGAGAGAGAGAAAGAGAAGCAGTGAGTGAGAGACAGAGAGAGAAAGTGAAGCTCTGAGTGAGAGAGAGAGAGAAAGAGAAGCTGTAAGTGTGAGAGAAAGTGAGAGAAAGAGAAGCTGTGAGTGTGAGACAGAGTGAGAGAAAGAGATGCTGTGAGAGTGAGAGAGAGAAAGAGAAGCTGTGAGTGAGAGAGAGAGAGAAGCTGTGAGAGTGAGAGAAAGTGAGAGAAAGAGAAGCTGGGAGTGTGTGTGTGAGAGAAAGAGAAGCTGTGAGTGAGAGAGAGTGAGAGAGAAAGGGAAGCTGTGAGTGAGAGAGAGTGAGAAATTGAGTGAGAGAGAGAGAGAGAGAAGTTGTGAGTGAGAGAGAGAGAAAGAAAGAGAAGCTGTGAGTGAGAGAGAGAGAGAGAAAGGGAAGCTGTGAGTGAGTGAGAGAGAAAGAGAAGCTGTGAGTGAGAGAGAGAGAGAAAGGGAAGCTGTGAGTGAGAGAGAGAGAGACAGAGAAGCTGTGAGTGAGAGAGAGAAAAAAGAGCAGCTGTGAGTTAGAGAGAGAGAAGATTTGAGTGAGAGAGAGAGAAAGAGAAGCTGTGAGTGAGAGAGAGAGAGAAAGAGAAGCTGTGAGTGAGAGAGAGAGAAAGAGAAGCTGTGAGTGTGAGAGAAAGTGAGAGAAAGAGAAGCTGTGAGTGTGAGAGAGAGAAAGATGCTGTGAGTGTGTGAGAGAGGGAAAGAGAAGCTGTGAGTGAGAGAGAGAGAAAAAGAGAAGCTGTGAGTGAGAGAGAGAGAGAAAGAGAAGCTGTGAGTGAGAGAGAGAGAGAAAGGGAAGTTGTGAGTGAGAGAGAGAGTGAGAAGCTATCAGTGAGAGAGAGAGAGAAAGAGAAGATGTGAGTGAGAGAGAGAGAGAGAAAGAGAAGCAGTGAGTGAGAGACAGAGAGAGAAAGTGAAGTTCTGAGTGAGAGAGAGAGAGAAAAATAGACGCTGTGAGTGAGAGAGAGAGAGAAGCTGTGAGTGAGAGAGAGAAAGAGAAGCTGTGAGTGTGTGTGAGAGAGAAAGAGAAGCTGTGAGTGAGAGAGAGAGAGAAAGGGAAGTTGTGAGTGAGAGAGAGAGTGAGAAGCTATCAGTGAGAGAGAGAGAGAAAGAGAAGATGTGAGTGAGAGAGAGAGAGAGAAAGAGAAGCAGTGAGTGAGAGACAGAGAGAGAAAGTGAAGTTCTGAGTGAGAGAGAGAGAGAAAAATAGACGCTGTGAGTGAGAGAGAGAGAGAAGCTGTGAGTGAGAGAGTGAAAGAGAAGCTGTGAGTGAGAGAGACAGAGAGAAAGAGAAGCTGTAAGTGTGAGAGAAAGTGAGAGAAAGAGAAGCTGTGAGTGAGACAGTGAGAGAAAGAGATGCTGTGAGTGTGTGTGAGAGAGAAAGAGAAGCTGTGAGTGAGAGTGAGAGAGAAAGGGAAGCTGTGAGTGAGAGAGAGAAGCTGTGAGAGTGAGAGAAAGTGAGAGAAAGAGAAGCTGGGAGTGTGTGTGAGAGAGAAAGAGAAGCTGTGAGTGAGAGAGAGAGTGAGAGAAAGGGAAGCTGTGAGTGAGAGAGAGTGAAAAGGTATGAGCGAGAGAGAGAGAGAGAAGTTGTGAGTGAGAGAGAGAGAAAGAGAAGCTGTGAGTGAGAGAGAGAGAGAAAGAGAAGCTGTGAGTGAGTGAGAGAGAGAGAAAGAGAAGCTGTGAGTGAGAGATAGAGAGAGAAAGGGAAGCTGTGAGTGAGAGAGAGAGAGACAGAGAAGCTGTGAGTGAGAGAGAGAAAAAAGAGCAGCTGTGAGTTAGAGAGAGAGAAGATTTGAGTGAGAGAGAGAAAGAGAAGCTGTGAGTGAGAGAGAGAGAGAAAGAGAAGCTGTGAGTGAGAGAGAGAGAAAGAGAAGCTGTGAGTGTGAGAGAAAGTGAGAGAAAGAGAAGCTGTGAGTGTGAGAGAGAGAAAGATGCTGTGAGTGTGTGAGAGAGGGAAAGAGAAGCTGTGAGTGAGAGAGAGAGAAAAAGAGAAGCTGTGAGAGAGAGAGAGAGAAAGAGAAGCTGTGAGTGTGAGAGAGAGTGAGAAAGATGCTGTGAGTGTGTGTGAGAGATAAAGAGAAGGTGTGAGTGAGAGAGAGAGAGAAAGGGAAGCTGTGAGTGAGAGAGAGAGTGAGAAGCTATGAATGAGAGAGTGTGAGAAGCTGTGAGTGAGAAAAAGAGAGAAAGCGAAGCAGTGAGAGAGACAGAGAGAGAAAGAGAAGCTGTGAGTGTGAGACAGAGTAAGAGAAAGAGATGCTGTGAGTGTGAGAGAGAGAGAGAAAGAGAAGCTGTGAGTGAGTGAGAGAGAAAGAGAAGCTGTGTGTGTGTGAGAGAGAAAGAGTAGCTATGAGTCAGAGAGAGAGAAAGAGAAGCTGTGAGTGTGAGAGAAAGTGAGAGAAAGAGAAGCTGTGAGTGTGAGAGAGAGTGAGAGAAAGAGATGCTGTTAGTGTGTGTGAGAGAAAGAGAAGCTGTGAGTGAGAGAGAGAGAAAGAGAAGTTGTGAATGAGAGAGAGAGAAGCAGTGAGAGAGAGAGAAAGAGATGCTGTGAGTGAGAGAAAGAGAGAAGCTGTGAGTGAGAGAGAGAGAATCAGTGAGTGAGTGAGAGAGAAACTTTAAGTGTGTGAGAGAGAGAATGTGAAGCTGTGAGAGAGAGAGAAGCTGTGAGTGAGACAGAGAGAGAAAGAGAAGCTGTATGTGTGTGAGAGAGTGAAAGAGAAGCTGTGAGTGTGAGAGAAAGTTAGAGAAAGAGAAGCTGTGAGTGTGAGACAGAGTGAGAGAAAGAGATGCTGTGAGTGTGTGTGTGAGAGAAAGAGAAGCTGTGAGTGAGAGAGAGAGAAAGAGAAGTGTGAGAGAGAGAGAAAGAGAAGCTGTGAGTGAGGGAGAGAGAGAAAGGGAAGCTTTGAGTGAGAGAGAGAGAGACAGAGAAGCTGTGAGTGAGAGGGAGAAAAAGAGCAGCTGTGAGTGAGAGAAGCTGTGAGTGAGAGAGAGAGAGAAAGAGAATCTGTGAGTAGAGAGAGAGAGAGAGAGAATCTGTGAGTGAGAGAGAGAGAAAAGAAGCTGTGAGTGAGATAGGGAGAGAGAAAGAGAATCTGTGAGTGAGTGAGTGAGAGAAAAAGAAGCTGTGAGAGTGAGAGAGAGTGAGAGAAAGAGATGCTGTGAGTGTGTGTGAGAGAGAAAGAGAAGCTGTGAGTGTTTGTGAGAGAGAAAGAGAAGCTGTGAGTGAGTGAGAGAGAGAGAAAGGGAAGCTGTGAGTGAAAGAGAGAGTGAGAAGCTATGTGTGTGTGAGAGAGAGAGAAAGAGAAGCTGTGAGTGAGAGAGAGAGAGAGAGAAGCTGTGAGTGAGAGTCAGAGAGAGAAAGTGAAGCTGTGAGTGAGAGAGAGAGAGAAAGAGAAGCTGTGAGTGAGAGAGAGAGAGAAAGGGAAGCTGTGAGTGAGTGTGAGAGAGAGACAGAGAAGCTGTGAGTGAGAGAGAGAGATAAAGAGCAGCTGTGAGTGAGAGAGAGAGAGAGAAGCTGTGAGTGAGAGAGGGAAAGAGAAGCTGTGAGTGAAAGAGAGAGAGAAAGAGAAGTGAGTGTGAGAGAAAGTGAGAGAAAGAGAAGCTGAGAGTGTGAGAGAGAGTGAGAGAAAGAAAAGCTGTGAGTGTGAGAGAGAGTGAGAGAAAGATGCTGTGAGTGCGTGAGAGAGAGAAAGAGAAGCTGTGAGTGAGAGAGACAGAGAGAAAGAGAAGCTGTGAGTGAGAAAGAGAGAGAAAAAGAGAAGCTGTGAGTGAGAGAGAGAGAAAGAGAAGCTGTGAGTGTGAGTGAAAGTGAGAGAAAGAAAAGCTGTGAGTGTGAGAGAGAGTGAGAGAAAGATGCTGTGAGTGTGTGTGAGAGAGAAAGAGAAGCTGTGAGTGAGAGAGAGAGAGAGAAAGGGAAGCTGTGAGTGAGAGAGAGAGAGTGAGAAGCTATGTGTGTGTGAGAGAGAGAAAGAGAAGCTGTGAGTGAGAGAGAGAGAAAGAGAAGCTGTGAGTGAGAGAGAGAGTGAGAAGCTGTGAGTGAGATAAAGCGAAGCAGTGAGTGAGAGACAGAGAGAAAAAGAGAAGCTGTGAGTGTGAGACAGAGTGAGAGAAAGAGATGCTGTGAGTGTGTGTGAGAGAGAAAGAGTAGCTGTGAGTCAGAGAGAGAGAAAGAGAAGCTGTGAGTGTGAGAGAAAGTGAGAGAAAGAGAAGCTGTGAGTGTGAGAGAGAGTGAGAGAAAGAGATGCTGTGTGTGTGTGAGAGAGAAAGAGAAGCTGTGAGTGAGGGAGAGAGAGAGAAAGGGAAGCTGTGAGTGAGAGAGAGTGAGAAGCTATGAGTGAGAGAGAGAGAAAGAGAAGTTGTGAGTGAGAGAGAAAGAGAAGCTGTGTGAGAGAGAGAGAAGCAGTGAGAGAGAGAAAGAGAAGCTGTGAGTGAGAGAGAGAGAGAAAGAGAATCTGTGAGTGAGATAGGGAGAGAGAAAGAGAAGCTGTGGGTGAGAGAGAGAGAAAAAAAGAAGCTGTGAGTGTGAGAGAGAGTGAGAGAAAGAGATGCTGTGAGTGTGTGTGAGAGAGAAAGAGAAGCTGTGAGTGATTGTGAGAGAGAAAGAGAAGCTGTGAGTGAGAGAGAGAGAGAGAAAGAGAAGCTGTGAGTGAGAGAGAGAGTGAGAAGCTATGAGTGAGAGAGAGAGAAAAAGAGAAGCTGTGATTGAGAGAGAGAGAGAAAGAGAAGCTGTGAGTGAGAGAGAGAGTGAGAAGCTGTGAGTGAGAGAGAGAGAAAGTGAAACGGTGAGTGAGAGAGAGAGAAAGGGAAGCTGTGAGTGAGAGAGAGAGAGAGAGAAGCTGTGAGAGTGAGAGAAAGTGAGAGAAAGAGAAGCTGGGAGTGCGTGTGAGAGAGAAAGAGAAGCTGTGAATGAGAGAGAGAGAGAAAGCGAAGCTGTGAGTGAGAGAGAGTGAGAAGCTTTGAGTGAGAGAGTGAAAGAGTAGCTGAGAGTGAGAGAGAGAGAGAAAAAGAAGCTGTATGAGAGAGAGAGATAACGAAAGAAAGAGCTGTGTGTGTGTGAGAGAGAATGAGAAGCTGTGAGTGTGTGTGAGAGAGAAAGAGAAGCTGTGAGTGTGTGAGAAAGAGAAAGAGAAGCTGGGGTGAGAGAAAGAGCGAGAGAAAGAGAAGCTGTGAGCGAGAGAGAGAGAGAGAAAGAGAAGCTGTGAGTGAGAGAGAGAGAGAGAGAAAGAGACCCTGTGAGTGAGAGAGAGAGCGAAATTGAAGCTGTGAGTGAGAGAGAGAGAGAAAGAGAAGCTCGGAGTGAGTGAGAGAGAAAGAAAGAGAAGCTCAGAGTGAGTGAGAGAGAAAGAAAGAAAGAGAAGCTGTGAGTGAGAGAGAGAGAAAGAAAAAGACGCTGTGAGTGAGAGAGATTGAAGCTGTGAGTGAGAGAGAGAGAGAGAAGAAGAGAAGCTGTGAGTGAGAGAGAGAGAAGGAAAGAGAAGCTTTGAGTGAGTGAGTGAGAGAAAGAGTAGCTGTGAGTGAGAGAGAGAGAAAGAGAAGCTGCATGCGAGTGAGAGAGAAAGAAAGAAAGAAAGAAAGAAAGAAAGAGAAGCTGTGTGTGTGTGAGAGAGAAAGAGAAGCTGTGAGTGAGAGAGAGAGAAAGAGAAGCTGTGAGTGAGAATAAAAGAGAGAGAAAGAGAAGCTGTGAGTGAGAGAGAGAGAAAGAGAAGGTGTGAGCGAGAGAGAGAGAGAGAGAGAAGCTGTGAGTGAGAGAGAGAGAAAGAGAAGATTTGAGTGAGAGAGTGAGAGAAAGAGTAGCTGTGAGTGAGAGAGAGAGAGAAAAAAAGAAGCTGTATGAGAGAGAGAGAGAATGAAAGAAAGAGCTGTGTGTGTGTGTGTGAGAGAGAAAGAGAAGCTGTGAGTGTGTGTGTGAGAGAAAGAGAAGCTGTGAGTGTGTGAGTGAGAGAAAGAGCGAGAGAAAGAGAAGCTGTGAGAGAGAGAGAGAGAAAAAGAAGCTGTGAGTGAGAGAGAGAGAGAGAAATTGAAGCTGTGAGTGAGAGAGAGAGAGAAAGAGAAGCTCGGAGTGAGTGAGAGAGAAAAAAAGAAAGAGAAGCTCGGAGTGAGTGAAAGAGAAAGAAAGAGAAGCTGTGAGTGAGAGAGAGAAAGAAAGAAAGAGAAGCTGTGAGTGAGAGAGAGAGAAAGAAAGAGATGCTGTGAGTGAGAGAGAGGGAAGCTGTTAGTGAGAGTGGAAAAGATGCTGTGAGTGAGAGAGAGAGAGAGAAAAAGAAGCTTTGAGTGAGAGAGTGAGAGAAAGAGTAGCGGTGAGTGAGAGAGAGAGAAAGAGAAGCTGCATGAGAGAGAGTGAGAGAAAGAAAGAAAGAAAGAAAGAAAGAAAGAGAAGCTGTGTGTGTGAGAGAGAGAAAGATAAGCTGTGAGTGTGTGTGAGAGAGAAAGACAAGCTGTGAGAGAGAGAGAATGAAAGAGAGAGCTGTGTGTGTGAGAGAGAGAAAGAGAAGCTGAGAGAGAATGAAAGAAAGAGCTGTGTGTGAGAGAGAGAGAAAGAGAAGCTGTGAGTGTGTGTGAGAGAGAAAGAGAAGCTGTGAGTGAGAGAAAGAGCGAGAGAAAGAGAAGCTGTGAGTGAGAGAGAGGAAGAGAAGCTGTGAGTGAGAGAGAGAGAAAGAAAGAAAAGCTTTTAGTGAGAGAGTGAGAGAAAGAGTAGCTGTGAGTGAGAGAGAGAGAGAAAGAGAAGCTGTATGAGAGAGAGAGAGAGAACGAAAGAAAGAGCTGTGTTTGGAGAGAGAGAAAGAGAAGCTGTGAGTGTGTGTGAGAGAGAAAGAGAAGCTGTGAGTGAGAGAAAGAGAGAGAGAAAGAGAAGTTGTGAGTGAGAGAGAGAGAGAAAGAAAAGCTGTGAGTGAGAGAGAGAGAGAATGAGAAGCTGTGTGTGTGAGAGAGAGATAGAAGCTGTGAGTGAGTGAGAGAGAGAAAGAGAACCTGTGAGTGAGAGAGAGAGAGTAATTGAAGCTGTGAGTGAGAGAAAGAGAGAAAGAGAAGCTCCGAGTGAGTGAGAGAGAAAGAAAGAAAGAGAAGCTGTGAGTGAGAGAGAGAAAGAGAAGCTGTGTGTGTGTGAGAGAGAGAAAGAGAAGATTTGAGTGAGAGAGTGAGAGAAAGAGTAGCTGTGAGTGAGAGAGAGAGAGAAAAAGAAGCTGTATGAGAGAGAGAGAGAATGAAAGAAAGAGCTGTGTGTGAGAGAGAGAAAGAGAAGCTGTGAGTGTGTGTGTGAGAGAAAGAGAAGCTGTGAGTGTGTGTGAGAGAAAGAGCGAGAGAAAGAGAAGCTGTGAGAGAGAGAGAGAGAGAGAAGCTGTGAGTGAGAGAGAGAGAAATTGAAGCTGTGAGTGAGAGAGAGAGAAAGAGAAGCTCGGAGTGAGTGAGAGAGAAAAAAAGAAAGAGAAGCTCAGAGTGAGTGAGAGAGAAAGAAAGAGAAGCTGTGAGTGAGATTGAGAAAGAAAGAAAGAGACGCTGTGAGTGAGAGAGATTGAAGCTGTGAGTTAAAGAGAGAGAGAGAGAGAGAGAGTGGAAAAGAAGCTGTGAGTGAGAGAGAGAGAGAAAAAGAAGCTTTGAGTGAGAGAGTGAGAGAAAGAGTAGCTGTGAGTGAGAGAGAGAGAGAAAGAGAAGCTGCATGAGAGAGAGTGAGAGAAAGAAAGAAAGAAAGAAAGAAAGAAAGAAAGAGAAGCTGTGTGTCTGAGAGAGAGAAAGATAAGCTGTGAGTGTGTGTGTGAGAGAAAGAGAAGCTGTGAGAGAGAGAGAATGAAAGAAAGAGCTGTGTGTGTGTGTGAGAGAGAGAAGCTGTGAGTGAGAGAGAGAGAGAAAGAGAAGCTCTGAGTGAGTGAGAGAGAAAGAAAGAGAAGCTGTGAGTGAGAGAGAGAGAAAGAAAGAGATGCTGTGAGTGAGAGAGAGAGAGAAGCTGTTAGTGAGAGAGAGAGAAAGAGAAGTTGTGAGTGAGAGAGACAGAGAGAGGAAGAGAAGCTGTGAGTGTGAGAGAGAGAGAGAAAGAGAAGCTTCGAGTGATAGAGAGAGAAAGAGAAGCTGCATGAGAGAGAGAGAGAAAGAAAGAAAGAAAGAAAGAGAAGCTGTGTGTGTGTGAGAGAGAAAGAGAAGCTGTGAGTGTGTGTGAGAGAAGGAGAAGCTGTGAGTGAGAGAAAAAGAAAGAGAAGCTGTGAGTGAGAGAGAGAGAGAAAGAGAAACTGTGAGTGATTGAGAGAGAGAGAAATTGAATCTGTGAGTGAGAGAGAGAGAGAAAGAGAAGCTGTGAGTGAGTGAGAGAGAAAGAGAAGCTGTGAGTGAGAGGGAGAGAGAAAGAGAAGATGTGAGTGAGAGACAGAGAGAAAGAGAAGTTGTGAGTGAGAGAGAGAGGGAAGGAGAGGTTGTGAGTGAGAGAGAGAGAGAGAGAAGCTGTGAGTGAGTGAGAGAGAGAGAGAGAAAGAGAAGCTGTGAGTGAGAGAGAGAGGAAGAGAAGCTGTGAGTGAGAGAGAGAGGAAGAAAGAAAGAGAAGCTTTGAGTGAGAGAGTGAGAGAACGAAAGAAAGAGCTGTGTTTGGAGAGAGAGAAAGAGAAGCTGTGAGTGTGTGAGAGAGAGAAAGAGAAGCTGTGAGTGAGAGAAAGAGAGAGAGAAAGAGAAGTTGTGAGTGAGAGAGAGAGAGAAAGAGAAGCTTTGAGTGAGAGAGAGAGAGAATGAGAAGCTGTGAGAGAGAGAGAGAGATAGAAGCTGTGAGTGAGTGAGAGAGAGAGAGAAAGAGAACCTGTGAGTGAGAGAGAGAGAGTAATTGAAGCTGTGAGTGAGAGAAAGAGAGAAAGAGAAGCTCCGAGTGAGTGAGAGAGAAAGAAAGAAAGAGAAGCTGTGAGTGAGAGAGAGAAAGAGAAGCTGTGTGTGTGAGAGAGAGAAAGAGAAGATTTGAGTGAGAGAGTGAGAGAAAGAGTAGCTGTGAGTGAGAGAGAGAGAGAAAAAGAAGCTGTATGAGAGAGAGAGAGAGAATGAAAGAAAGAGCTGTGTGTGTGAGAGAGAGAAAGAGAAGCTGTGAGTGTGTGTGAGAGAGAAAGAGAAGCTGTGAGTGTGTGAGTGAGAGAAAGAGCGAGAGAAAGAGAAGCTGTGTGTGAGAGAGAGAGAGAGAAAGAGAAGCTGTGAGTGAGAGAGAGAGAGAAATTGAAGCTGTGAGTGAGTGAGAGAGAAAGAGAAGCTCGGAGTGAGTGAGAGAGAAAAAAAGAAAGAGAAGCTCGGAGTGAGTGAGAGAGAAAGAAAGAAAGAAAGAGAAGCTGTGAGTGAGAGAGAGAAAGAAAGAAAGAGACACTGTGAGTGAGAGAGATTGAAGCTGTGAGTTAGAGAGAGAGAGAGAGAAAGAGAAGCTGTGAGTGAGAGAGAGAGAAAGAGAAGCTCGGAGTGAGTGAGAGAGAGAAAAAGAAAGAAAAGCTCAGAGTGAGTGAGAGAGAAAGAAAGAGAAGCTGTGAGTGAGAGAGAGAAAGAAAGAAAGAGACGCTGTGAGTGAGAGAGATTGAAGCTGTGAGTTAGAAAGAGAGAGAGAGAGAGAGAGAGAGTGGAAAAGAAGCTGTGAGTGAGTGAGAGAGAGAAAAAGAAGCTTTGAGTGAGAGAGTGAGAGAAAGAGTAGCTGTGAGTGAGAGAGAGAGAGAAAGAGAAGCTGCATGAGAGAGAGTGAGAGAAAGAAAGAAAGAAAGAAAGAAAGAAAGAAAGAGAAGCTGTGTGTCTGAGAGAGAGAAAGATAAGCTGTGAGTGTGTGTGTGAGAGAAAGAGAAGCTGTGAGAGAGAGAGAATGAAAGAAAGAGCTGTGTGTGTGTGAGAGAGAGAAGCTGTGAGTGAGAGAGAGAGAGAAAGAGAAGCTCTGAGTGAGTGAGAGAGAAAGAAAGAGAAGCTGTGAGTGAGAGAGAGCGAAAGAAAGAGATGCTGTGAGTGAGAGAGAGAGAGAAGCTGTTAGTGAGAGAGAGAGAAAGAGAAGTTGTGAGTGAGAGAGACAGAGAGAGGAAGAGAAGCTGTGAGTGTGTGAGAGAGAGAGAAAGAGAAGCTTCGAGTGATAGAGAGAGAAAGAGAAGCTGCATGAGAGAGAGAGAGAAAGAAAGAAAGAAAGAAAGAGAAGCTGTGTGTGAGAGAGAGAGAAAGAGAAGCTGTGAGTGTGTGTGAGAGAAGGAGAAGCTGTGAGTGAGAGAAAAAGAAAGAGAAGCTGTGAGTGAGAGAGAGAGAGAAAGAGAAACTGTGAGTGATTGAGAGAGAGAGAAATTGAATCTGTGAGTGAGAGAGAGAGAGAAAGAGAAGCTGTGAGTGAGTGAGAGAGAAAGAGAAGCTGTGAGTGAGAGGGAGAGAGAAAGAGAAGATGTGAGTGAGAGACAGAGAGAAAGAGAAGTTGTGAGTGAGAGAGAGAGGGAAGGAGAGGTTGTGAGTGAGAGAGAGAGAGAGAGAAGCTGTGAGTGAGTGAGAGAGAGAGAGAGAAAGAGAAGCTGTGAGTGAGAGAGAGAGGAAGAGAAGCTGTGAGTGAGAGAGAGAGGAAGAAAGAAAGAGAAGCTTTGAGTGAGAGAGTGAGAGAACGAAAGAAAGAGCTGTGTTTGGAGAGAGAGAAAGAGAAGCTGTGAGTGTGTGAGAGAGAGAAAGAGAAGCTGTGAGTGAGAGAAAGAGAGAGAGAAAGAGAAGTTGTGAGTGAGAGAGAGAGAGAAAGAGAAGCTTTGAGTGAGAGAGAGAGAGAATGAGAAGCTGTGAGAGAGAGAGAGAGATAGAAGCTGTGAGTGAGTGAGAGAGAGAGAGAAAGAGAACCTGTGAGTGAGAGAGAGAGAGTAATTGAAGCTGTGAGTGAGAGAAAGAGAGAAAGAGAAGCTCCGAGTGAGTGAGAGAGAAAGAAAGAAAGAGAAGCTGTGAGTGAGAGAGAGAAAGAGAAGCTGTGTGTGTGAGAGAGAGAAAGAGAAGATTTGAGTGAGAGAGTGAGAGAAAGAGTAGCTGTGAGTGAGAGAGAGAGAGAAAAAGAAGCTGTATGAGAGAGAGAGAGAGAATGAAAGAAAGAGCTGTGTGTGTGAGAGAGAGAAAGAGAAGCTGTGAGTGTGTGTGAGAGAGAAAGAGAAGCTGTGAGTGTGTGAGTGAGAGAAAGAGCGAGAGAAAGAGAAGCTGTGTGTGAGAGAGAGAGAGAGAAAGAGAAGCTGTGAGTGAGAGAGAGAGAGAAATTGAAGCTGTGAGTGAGTGAGAGAGAAAGAGAAGCTCGGAGTGAGTGAGAGAGAAAAAAAGAAAGAGAAGCTCGGAGTGAGTGAGAGAGAAAGAAAGAAAGAAAGAGAAGCTGTGAGTGAGAGAGAGAAAGAAAGAAAGAGACACTGTGAGTGAGAGAGATTGAAGCTGTGAGTTAGAGAGAGAGAGAGAGAAAGAGAAGCTGTGAGTGAGAGAGAGAGAAAGAGAAGCTCGGAGTGAGTGAGAGAGAGAAAAAGAAAGAAAAGCTCAGAGTGAGTGAGAGAGAAAGAAAGAGAAGCTGTGAGTGAGAGAGAGAAAGAAAGAAAGAGACGCTGTGAGTGAGAGAGATTGAAGCTGTGAGTTAGAAAGAGAGAGAGAGAGAGAGAGAGAGTGGAAAAGAAGCTGTGAGTGAGTGAGAGAGAGAAAAAGAAGCTTTGAGTGAGAGAGTGAGAGAAAGAGTAGCTGTGAGTGAGAGAGAGAGAGAAAGAGAAGCTGCATGAGAGAGAGTGAGAGAAAGAAAGAAAGAAAGAAAGAAAGAAAGAAAGAGAAGCTGTGTGTCTGAGAGAGAGAAAGATAAGCTGTGAGTGTGTGTGTGAGAGAAAGAGAAGCTGTGAGAGAGAGAGAATGAAAGAAAGAGCTGTGTGTGTGTGAGAGAGAGAAGCTGTGAGTGAGAGAGAGAGAGAAAGAGAAGCTCTGAGTGAGTGAGAGAGAAAGAAAGAGAAGCTGTGAGTGAGAGAGAGCGAAAGAAAGAGATGCTGTGAGTGAGAGAGAGAGAGAAGCTGTTAGTGAGAGAGAGAGAAAGAGAAGTTGTGAGTGAGAGAGACAGAGAGAGGAAGAGAAGCTGTGAGTGTGTGAGAGAGAGAGAAAGAGAAGCTTCGAGTGATAGAGAGAGAAAGAGAAGCTGCATGAGAGAGAGAGAGAAAGAAAGAAAGAAAGAAAGAGAAGCTGTGTGTGAGAGAGAGAGAAAGAGAAGCTGTGAGTGTGTGTGAGAGAAGGAGAAGCTGTGAGTGAGAGAAAAAGAAAGAGAAGCTGTGAGTGAGAGAGAGAGAGAAAGAGAAACTGTGAGTGATTGAGAGAGAGAGAAATTGAATCTGTGAGTGAGAGAGAGAGAGAAAGAGAAGCTGTGAGTGAGTGAGAGAGAAAGAGAAGCTGTGAGTGAGAGGGAGAGAGAAAGAGAAGATGTGAGTGAGAGACAGAGAGAAAGAGAAGTTGTGAGTGAGAGAGAGAGGGAAGGAGAGGTTGTGAGTGAGAGAGAGAGAGAAGCTGTGAGTGAGTGAGAGAGAGAGAGAGAAAGAGAAGCTGTGAGTGAGAGAGAGAGGAAGAGAAGCTGTGAGTGAGAGAGAGAGGAAGAAAGAAAGAGAAGCTTTGAGTGAGAGAGTGAGAGAACGAAAGAAAGAGCTGTGTTTGGAGAGAGAGAAAGAGAAGCTGTGAGTGTGTGAGAGAGAGAAAGAGAAGCTGTGAGTGAGAGAAAGAGAGAGAGAAAGAGAAGTTGTGAGTGAGAGAGAGAGAGAAAGAGAAGCTTTGAGTGAGAGAGAGAGAGAATGAGAAGCTGTGAGAGAGAGAGAGAGATAGAAGCTGTGAGTGAGTGAGTGAGAGAGAGAAAGAGAACCTGTGAGTGAGAGAGAGAGAGTAATTGAAGCTGTGAGTGAGAGAAAGAGAGAAAGAGAAGCTCCGAGTGAGTGAGAGAGAAAGAAAGAAAGAGAAGCTGTGAGTGAGAGAGAGAAAGAGAAGCTGTGTGTGTGAGAGAGAGAAAGAGAAGATTTGAGTGAGAGAGTGAGAGAAAGAGTAGCTGTGAGTGAGAGAGAGAGAGAAAAAGAAGCTGTATGAGAGAGAGAGAGAGAATGAAAGAAAGAGCTGTGTGTGTGTGAGAGAGAAAGAGAAGCTGTGAGTGTGTGTGAGAGAGAAAGAGAAGCTGTGAGTGTGTGAGTGAGAGAAAGAGCGAGAGAAAGAGAAGCTGTGTGAGAGAGAGAGAGAGAGAAAGAGAAGCTGTGAGTGAGAGAGAGAGAGAAATTGAAGCTGTGAGTGAGAGAGAAAGAGAAGCTCGGAGTGAGTGAGAGAGAAAAAAAGAAAGAGAAGCTCGGAGTGAGTGAGAGAGAAAGAAAGAAAGAAAGAAAGAGAAGCTGTGAGTGAGAGAGAGAAAGAAAGAAAGAGACACTGTGAGTGAGAGAGATTGAAGCTGTGAGTTAGAGAGAGAGAGAGAGAAAAAGAGAAGCTGTGAGTGAGAGAGAGAGAGAGTGGAAAAGAAGCTGTGAGTGAGAGAGAGAGAAAAAGAAGCTTTGAGTGAGAGAGTGAGAGAAAGAGTAGCTGTGAGTTAGAGAGAGAGAGAGAGAGAAGCTGCATGAGAGAGAGTGAGAGAAAGAAAGAAAGAAAGAGAAGCTGTGTGTGTGAGAGAGAGAAAGATAAGCTGTGAGTGTGTGTGAGAGAGAAAGAGAAGCTGTGTGAGAGAGAGAATGAAAGAGCTGTGTGTGTGTGTGAGAGAGAAGCTGTGAGTGAGAGAGACAGAGAGAAAGAGAAGCTCTGAGTGAGTGAGAGAGAAAGAAAGAGAAGCTGTGAGTGAGAGAGAGAGAAAGAAAGAGATGCTGTGAGTGAGAGAGAGAGAAGCTTTTAGTGAGAGAGAGAGAGAAAGAGAAGCTGTGAGTGAGAGAGAGAGAGAGAGGAAGAGAAGCTGTGTGTGTGAGAGAGAGAAAGAGAAGCTTCGAGTGATAGAGAGAGAAAGAGAAGCTGCATGAGAGAGAGAAAGAAAGAAAGAAAGAAAGAGAAGCTGTGTGTGTGTGAGAGAGAATGAGAAGCTGTGAGTGTTTGTGAGAGAAGGAGAAGCTGTGAGTGAGAGAAAAAGAAAGAGAAGCTGTGAGTGAGAGAGAGAGAGAAAGAGAAACTGTGAGTGATTGAGAGAGAGAGAAATTGAAGCTGTGAGTGAGAGAGAGAGAGAAAGAGAAGCTGTGAGTGAGTGAGAGAGAAAGAGAAGCTGTGAGTGAGAGGGAGAGAGAAAGAGAAGATGTGAGTGAGAGACAGAGAGAAAGAGAAGATGTGAGTGAGAGAGAGAGGGAAGGAGAGGTTGTGAGTGAGAGAGAGAGAGAGAAGCTGTGAGTGTGTGAGAGAGAGAGAAAGAGAAGCTGTGAGTGAGAGAGAGAGGAAGAGAAGCTGTGAGTGAGAGAGAGAAAGAAAGAAAGAGAAGCTTTGAGTGAGAGAGAGAAAGAGTAGCTGTGAGTGAGAGAGAGAGAGAGAAAGAAAGAGAAGCTGTATGAGAGAGAGAGAACGAAAGAAAGCTGTGTTTGGAGAGAGAGAAAGAGTAGCTGTGAGTGTGTGAGAGAGAGAAAGAGAAGCTGTGAGTGAGAGAAAGAGAGAGAGAAAGAGAAGTTGTGAGTGAGAGAGAGAGAGAAAGAGAAGCTATGAGTGAGAGAGAGAGAATGAGAAGCTGTGTGAGAGAGAGAGAGATAGAAGCTGTGAGTGAGTGAGAGAGAGAAAGAGAACCTGTGAGTGAGAGCGAGAGAGTAATTGAAGCTGTGAGTGAGAGAAAGAGGGAAAGAGAAGCTCCGAGTGAGTGAGAGAGAAAGAAAGAAAGAGAAGCTGTGAGTGAGAAAGAGAAAGAGAAGCTGTGTGTGTGTGAGAGAGAGAGAGAGAAGATTTGAGTGAGAGAGTGAGAGAAAGAGTAGCTGTGAGTGAGAGAGAGAGAGAAAAAGAAGCTGTATGAGAGAGAGAGACAGATTGAAAGAAAGAGCTGTGTGTGTGTGAGAGAGAAAGAGAAGCTGTGAGTGTGTGTGTGAGAGAAAGAGAAGCTGTGAGTGTGTGAGTGAGAGAAAGAGCGAGAGAAAGAGAAGCTGTGAGAGAGAGAGAGAGAGAAGCTGTGAGTGAGAGAGAGAGAAAAATTGAAGCTGTGAGTGAGAGAGAGAGAGAAAGAGAAGCTCGGAGTGAGTGAGAGAGAAAAAAAGAAAGAGAAGCTCGGAGTGAGTGAGAGAGAAAGAAAGAGAAGCTGTGAGTGAGAGAGAGAGAGAAAGAAAGAGACGCTGTGAGTGAGAGAGATTCAAGCTGTGAGTTAGAGAGAGAGAGAGAGAGAAGCTGTGAGTGAGAGAGAGAGAGAGTGGAAAGGAAGCTGTGAGTGAGAGAGAGAGAGAGAAAAAGAAGCTTTGAGTGAGAGAGTGAGAGAAAGAGTAGCTGTGATTGAGAGAGAGAGAGAAAGAGAAGCTGCATGAGAGAGAGTGAGAGAAAGAAAGAAAGAAAGAGAAGCTGTGTGTGTGTGAGAGAGAAAGATAAGCTGTGAGTGTGTGTGAGAGAGAAAGAGAAGCTGTGAGAGAGAGAGAATGAAAGAAAGAGCTGTGTGTGTGTGAGAGAGAAAGAGAAGCTGAGAGAGAATGAAAGAAAGAACTGTGTGTGTGAGAGAGAGAAAGAGAAGCTGTGAGTGTGTGTGAGAGAGAAAGAGAAGCTGTGAGTGAGAGAGAGAGAGAAAGAGAAGCTCTCAGTGAGTGAGAGAGAAAGAAAGAGAAGCTGTGAGTGAGAGAGAGAGAAAGAAAGAGATGCTGTGAGTGAGAGAGAGAGAAGCTGTTTGTGAGAGAGAGAGAGAGAAAGAGAAGCTGTGAGTGAGAGAGAGAGAGAGGAAGAGAAGCTGTGAGTGTGTGTGAGAGAGAGAAAGAGAAGCTTCGAGTGAGAGAGAGAGAGAAAGAGAAGCTGCATGAGAGAGGGAGAGAAAGAAAGAAAGAAAGAAAGAAAGAAAGAAAGAGAAGCTGTGTGTGTGAGAGAGAGAAAGAGAAGCTGTGAGTGTGTGTGTGAGAGAAGGAGAAGCTGTGAGTGAGAAAAAAGAAAGAGAAGCTGTGAGTGAGAGAGAGAGAGAAAGAGAAACTGTGAGTGATTGAGAGAGAGAGAAACTGAAGCTGTGAGTGAGAGAGAGAGAAAGAGAAGCTGTGAGTGAGTGAGAGAGAAAGAGAAGCTGTGAGTGAGAGGGAGAGAGAAAGAGAAGTGAGTGAGAGACAGAGAAAGAGAAGATGTGAGTGAGAGAGAGAGGGAAGGAGAGGTTGTGAGAGAGAGAGAGAGAGAAGCTGTGAGTGAGTGAGAGAGAGATAGAGAGAGAGAGAGAAGCTGTGAGTGAGAGAGAGAGAGAGTGGAAAAGAAGCTGTGAGTGAGAGAGAGAGAGAGAAAAAGAAGCTTTGAGTGAGAGAGTGAGAGAAAGATTAGCTGTGAGTGAGAGAGAGAGAGAAAGAGAAGCTGCATGAGAGAGAGTGAGAGAAAGAAAGAAAGAAAGAGAAGCTGTGTGTGTGAGAGAGAGAAAGATAAGCTGTGAGTGTGTGTGAGAGAGAAAGAGAAGCTGTGAGTGAGAGAGAGAGAAAGAAAGAGATGCTGTGAGTGAGAGAGAGAGAAGCTTTTAGTGAGAGAGAGAGAGAAAGAGAAGCTGTGAGTGAGAGAGAGAGAGAGAGGAAGAGAAGCTGTGTGTGAGAGAGAAAGAGAAAGAGAAGCTTCGAGTGATAGAGAGAGAAAGAGAAGCTGCATGAGAGAGAGAGAGAAAGAAAGAAAGAAAGAAAGAGAAGCTGTGTGTGTGTGAGAGAGAGAAAGAGAAGCTGTGAGTGTGTGTGAGAGAAGGAGAAGCTGTGAGTGAGAGAAAAAGAAAGAGAAGCTGTGAGTGAGAGAGAGAGAGAAAGAGAAACTGTGAGTGATTGAGAGAGAGAGAAATTGAAGCTGTGAGTGAGAGAGAGAGAGAAAGAGAAGCTGTGAGTGAGTGAGAGAGAAAGAGAAGCTGTGAGTGAGAGGGAGAGAGAAAGAGAAGATGTGAGTGAGAGACAGAGAGAAAGAGAAGATGTGAGTGAGAGAGAGAGGGAAGGAGAGGTTGTGAGTGAGAGAGAGAGAGAGAAGCTGTGAGTGAGTGAGTGAGAGAGAGAAAGAGAAGCTGTGAGTGAGAGAGAGAGGAAGAGAAGCTGTGAGTGAGAGAGAGAAAGAAAGAAAGAGAAGCTTTGAGTGAGAGAGAGAAAGAGTAGCTGTGAGTGAGAGAGAGAGAGAGAGAGAGAAAGAGAAGCTGTATGAGAGAGAGAGAACGAAAGAAAGAGCTGTGTTTGGAGAGAGAGAAAGAGAAGCTGTGAGTGTGTGAGAGAGAGAAAGAGAAGCTGTGAGTGAGAGAAAGAGAGAGAGAAAGAGAAGTTGTGAGTGAGAGAGAGAGAGAAAGAGAAGCTATGAGTGAGAGAGAGAGAGAATGAGAAGCTGTGTGAGAGAGAGAGAGATAGAAGCTGTGAGTGAGTGAGAGAGAGAAAGAGAACCTGTGAGTGAGAGAGAGAGAGTAATTGAAGCTGTGAGTGAGAGAAAGAGTGAAAGAGAAGCTCCGAGAGAGTGAGAGAGAAAGAAAGAAAGAGAAGCTGTGAGTGAGAGAGAGAAAGAGAAGCTGTGTGTGTGTGAGAGAGAGAATGAGAAGCTGTGTGTGAGAGAGAGAGATAGAAGCTGTGAGTGAGTGAGCTTCTATCTCTCTCTCACTCACAGCTTCTCTTTCTTTCTCTCTCTCACTCACAGCTTCAATTTCTCTCTCTCTCAATCACTCACAGTTTCTCTTTCTCTCTCTCTCTCACTCACAGCTTCTCTTTCTTTTTCTCTCACTCACAGCTTCTCCTTCTCTCACACACACTCACAGCTTCTCTTTCTCTCTCTCACACACACAGCTTCTCTTTCTTTCTTTCTTTCTTTCTCTCTCTCTCTCATGCAGCCTCTCTTTCTCTCTCTATCACTCGAAGCTTCTCTTTCTCTCTCTCTCACACACTCACAGCTTCTCTTCCTCTCTCTCTATCTCTCACTCACAGCTTCTCTTTCTCTCTCACTCACTCACAACTTCCCTTTCTCTCTCTCTCTCACTCACAGCTTCTCTTTCTCTCTCTCTTTCTCACTCACAGCTTCTCTTTCTCTCTCTTTCACTCACAGCTTCTCTCTCTCTCTTTCTCTCACACTCACAGCTTCTCTTTCTCTCTCTCTCACTCACAGCTTCTCTCTCTCTCTGACTCTCAGCTTCTCTTTCTCTCTCTCACTCACAGCTTCTTTCTCTCTCTCTCACTCACAGATTCTCTTACTCACTCTCTCACTCACATCTTTTCTTTCTCTCTCTCTCCCTCACAGATTCTCTCTCTCCTCTCTCTCTCCCTCACAGCTTCTCATTCTCTCTCTCTAACTCACTCACAGCTTCTCTTTCTCTCTCTCTAACTCACAGCTTCACTTTCTCTCTCTCTCAATCACAGCTTCTCTTTCTCTCACACACAGCTTCTCTTTCTCTCACTCACTCACAGCTTCTCTTTTTTTTTCTCTCACACTCACAGCTTCTCTTTCTCTCTCTCACTCACAACTTCTCTTTCTCTCTCTAACTCACAGCTTCTCTCTCTCTCACTCTCTCTCACACTCACAGCTTCTCTTTCTCTCACACTCACAGCTTTTCTTTCTCTCTCACACACACACTTACAGCTTGTCTCTCTCTCTCACACACACACAGCTTCTCTTTCTCTCTCTCACTCACAGCTTCTCTTTCTTTCTCTCTCTCTCACTCACTCGGAGCTTCTCTTTCTCTCTTTCTCTCACTCACAGCTTCAATTACTCTCTCTCTCTCACTCACAGGTTCTCTTTCTCTCTCTCACTCACTCACAGCTTCTATCTCTCTCACACACACACAGCTTCTCATTCTCTCTCTCTCTCACTCACAGCTTCTCATTCTCTCTCTCTCTCACTCACAGCTTCACTTTCTCTCTCTCTCTCACTCACAATTTCTCTTTCTCTCTCTCTTTCTCTCACTCACAGCTTCTCTTTCTCTCTCACACACACTCACAGCTTCTCTTTCTCTCTCTCCAAACACAGCTCTTTCTTTCGTTCTCTCTCTCTCTCTCATACAGCTTCTCTTTCTCTCTCTCACTCACTCACAGCTTCTCTCTCTCTCTCTCTCACTCACAGCTTCAATTTCTCTCTCTCTCAATCACTCACAGTTTCTCTTTCTCTCTCACTCTCACTCACAGCTTCTCTTTCTTTTTTCTCACTCACAGCTTCTCCTTCTCTCTCACACACACTCACAGCTTCTCTTTCTCTCTCACACACACACAGCTTCTCTTTCTTTCTTTCTTTCTTTCTCTCTCTCTCTCATGCAGCTTCTCTTTCTCTCTCTCTCTCACTCGAAGCTTCTCTTTCTCTCTCTCACACACACTCACAGCTTCTCTTCCTCTCTCTCTCTCTCACTCACAGCTTCTCTTTCTCTCTCTCTCTCACTAACAGCTTCTCTCTCTCTCACTCACAGCATCTCTTTCTTTCTCTCTCACTCACAGCTTCTCTTTCTTTCTCTCTCACTCACTGAGAGCTTCTCTTTCTCTCTCTCTCACTCACAACTTCTCCTTCCCTCTCTCTCTCACTCACATCTTCTCTTTCTCTCACTCTCCCTCACTCACATCTTCTCCTTCTCTCTCCCTCTCACTCACAGCTTCTCTTTCTCTCTCTTTCAATCACAGCTTCTCTCTCTCACTCACAGCTTCTCTTTCTCTCTCTTTCACTCACAGCTTCTCTTTATCTCTCTCTCTCACTCACAGCTTCTCTTTCTCTCTCTATTTCTCTCACTCACAGCTTCTCTTTCTCAATCCCTCTCACACACTCACAGCTTCTCTCTCTCTCTCTCACTCTCTCTCTCACTCACAGCATTTCTCTCTCTCTCTCCATCTCACTCACAGCTCCTCTTTCTCACTCTCTCACTCACAGCTTCTCTTTCTCTCTCTTTTCTCACTCACAGCTTCTCTTTCTCTCTCTTTCAACCACAGCTTCTCTCTCTCTCACTCACAGCATCTCCTTCTCTCTCTCTCACTCACAGCTTCTCTTTATCTCTCTCTCTCTCACTCACAGCTTCTCTTTCTCTCTCTCTTTCTCTCACTCACAGCTTCTCTTTCTCTCTCACACACACACTCACAGCTTCTCTCTCTCTCACTCTCTCTCACACTCACAGCATCTTTCTCTCTCACACACAGCTTCTCTTTCTGTCTCACACACACACTTACAGCTTCTCTTTCTCTCTCTCTCACTCACAGCTTCTCTTTCTTTCTTTCTCTCTCACTCACTCAGAGCTTCTCTTCCTCTCTCTCTCACTCACAGCTTCTCTTTCTCTCTCTCTCTCTTACTCACTCACATCTTCTCTCTCTCTCACTCACAACCTCTCCTTCCCTCTCTCTCTCACACATCTTCTCTTTCTCTCTCTCTCTCACTCACATCTTCTCTTTCTCTCTCCCTCTCACTCACAGCTTCTCTTTCTCTCTCACTCACAGCTTCCCTTTCTCTCTCTCACTCACAGCTTCTATTTCTCTCTCTCTTTCTCACTCACAGCTTCTCTTTCTCTCTCTTTCACTCACAGCTTCTCTCTCTCTCTTTCTCTCACACTCACAGCTTCTCTTTCTCTCTCTCTCACTCACAGCTTCTTTCTCTCTCTCTCACTCACAGATTCTCTTACTCACTCTCTCACTCACATCTTTTCTTTCTCTCTCTCTCCCTCACAGATTCTCTCTCTCCTCTCTCTCTCTCCCTCACAGCTTCTCATTCTCTCTCTCTAACTCACTCACAGCTTCTCTTTCTCTCTCTCTAACTCACAGCTTCTCTTTCTCTCTCTCTCAATCACAGCTTCTCTTTCTCTCTCTCTCTCACAGCTTCTCTTTCTCTCACTCACTCACAGCTTCTCTTTTTTTCTCTCTCTCACTCACAGCTTCTCTTTCTCTCTCTCACTCACAACTTCTCTTTCTCTCTCTCTCTCTAACTCACAGCTTCTCTCTCTCTCACTCTCTCTCACACTCACAGCTTTTCTTTCTCTCTCACACACACACTTACAGCTTGTCTCTCTCTCACACACACACACAGCTTCTCTTTCTCTCTCTCACTCACAGCTTCTCTTTCTCTCTTTCTCTCTCTCACTCACAGCTTCTCTTTCTTTCTCTCTCACTCACTCGGAGCTTCTCTTTCTCTCTTTCTCTCACTCACAGCTTCAATTACTCTCTCTCTCTCACTCACAGGTTCTCTTTCTCTCTCTCACTCACTCACAGCTTCTATCTCTCTCTCTCTCACACAGCTTCTCATTCTATCTCTCTCACTCACAGCTTCTCTTTCTCTCTCTCTCTCACTCACAACTTCTCTTTCTTTCTCTCTTTCTCTCACTCACAGCTTCTCTTTCTCTCTCACACACACTCACAGCTTCTCTTTCTCTCTCTCCAAACACAGCTCTTTCTTTCGTTCTCTCTCTCTCTCTCATACAGCTTCTCTTTCTCTCTCTCTCTCACTCACAGCTACTCTTTCTCTCACTCTCTCACTCAAAGCTTCTCTTTCTTTCTTTCTCTCTCTCACTCACAGCTTCTCTTCCTCTCTCTCTCACTCACAGCTTCTCTTTCTCTCTCTCTCTCTCACTCACTCACAGCTTCTCTCTCTCACTCACTCACAACCTCTCCTTCCCTCTCTCTCTCACTCACATCTTATCTTTCTCTCTGTCTCTCACTCACATCTTCTCTTTCTCTCTCCCTCTCACTCACAGCTTCTCTTTCTCTCTCACTCACTCATAGCTTCTCTTTCTCTCTCTCTCACTCACAGCTTCAATTTCTCTCTCTCTCAATCACTCACAGTTTCTCTTTCTCTCTCTCTCTCACTCACAGCTTTCTTTTTTCTCACTCACAGCTTCTCCTTCTCTCTCACACACACTCACAGCTTCTCTTTCTCTCTCTCACACACACAGCTTCTCTTTCTTTCTTTCTTTCTTCTCTCACTCTCTCTCATGCAGCTTCTCTTTCTCTCTCTCTCTCAATCACAGCTAATCTTTCTCTCACTCTCTCACTCAAAGCTTCTTTTTCTCTCTCTCTCACTCACAGCTTCCTTTCCACTCTCTCTCTCTCTCACTCACAGCTTCTCTCTCTCTCTCTAAATCACAGCTTCAATCTCTCTCACTCACAGCGTCTCTTTCTTTCTTTCTCTCTCTCACTCACAGCTTCTCTTTCTTTCTCTCTCACTCACTCCGAGCTTCTCTTTCTTTTTTTCTCTCTCACTCACTCCGAGCTTCTCTTTCTCTCTCACTCTCACTCACAGCTTCAATTTCTCTCTCTCTCTAACTCACAGCTTCTCTCTCTCTCTCTCTCTCACAGCTTCTCTTTCTCTCGCTCTTTCTCTCAGTCACACACTCACAGCTTCTCTTTCTCTCACACACACACTCACAGCTTCTCTTTCTCTCTCACACACACACAGCTCTTTCTTTCATTCTCTCTCTCTCTCTCATACAGCTTCTTTTTCTCTCTCTCTCTCACTCACAGCTACTCTTTCTCTCACTCTCTCACTCAAATCTTCTCTTTCTCTCTCTCACACACACACAGCTTCTCTTTCTCTCTCTCACTCACTCGGAGCTTCTCTTTCCCTCTTTCTCTCACTCACAGGTTCAATTACACTCTCTCTCTCACTCACAGGTTCTCTTTCTCTCTCTCACTCACTCACAGCTTCTCTCTCGCTCCCTCTCTCTCACAGCTTCTCATTCTCTCTCTCTCTCACTCATAGCTTCTCTTTCTCTCTCTCACTCACTCACAACTTCTCTTTCTCTCTCTCTTTCTCTCACTCACAGTTTTCTTTCTCTCACACACACACTCACAGCTTCTCTTTCTCTCTCTCCAAACACAGCTCTTTCTTTCGTTCTCTCTCTCTCTCATACAGCTTCTCTTTCTCTCTCTCTCTTACTCACAGCTACTCTTTCTCTCACTCTCTCACTCAAAGCTTCTCTTTCTTTCTTTCTCTCTCTCACTCACAGCTTCTCTTCCTCTCTCTCTCACTCACAGCTTCTCTTTCTCTCTCTCTCTCACTCACTCACAGCTTCTCTCTCTCTCTCACTCACAACCTCTCCTTCCCTCTCTCTCTCACTCACATCTTCTCTTTCTCTCTGTCTCTCACTCACAGCTTCTCTTTCTCTCTCACTCACTCACAGCTTCTCTTTCTCTCTCTCTCTCACAGCTACTCTTTCTCTCACTCTCTCACTCAAAGCTTCTCTTTCTTTCTTTCTTTCTCTCACTCACAGCTTCTCTTCCTCTCTCTCTCACTCACAGCTTCTCTTTCTCTCTCTCTCTCTCACTCACTCACAGCTTCTCTCTCTCTCTCACTCACAACCTCTCCTTCCCTCTCTCTCTCACTCACATCTTCTCTTTCTCTCTGTCTCTCACTCACATCTTCTCTTTCTCTCTCCCTCTCACTCACAGCTTCTCTTTCTCTCTCACTCACTCACAGCTTCTCTCTCTCTCTCTCTCTCACTCACAGCTTCAATTTCTCTCTCTCTTAATCACTCACAGTTTCTCTTTCTCTCTCTCTCTCACTCACAGCTTCTCTTTCTTTTTCTCTCACTCACAGATTCTCCTTCTCTCACACACACACAGCTTCTCTTTCTCTCTCACACACACACAGCTTCTCTTTCTTTCTTTCTTTCTTTCTCTCTCTCTCTCATGCAGCTTCTCTTTCTCTCTCTATCACTCGAAGCTTCTCTTTCTCTCTCTCACACACACTCACAGCTTCTCTTCCTCTCTCTCTCTCTCTCACTCACAGCTTCTCTTTCTCTCTCACTCACTCACAGCTTCTCTTTCTCTCTCTCACTCACTCACAGCTTCTCTTTCTCTCTCTCTCACTCACAGCTTCAATTTCTCTCTCTCTCAATCACTCACAGTTTCTCTTTCTCTCTCTCTCTCACTCACAGCTTCTCTTTCTTTTTTCTCACTCACAGCTTCTCCTTCTCTCTCACACACACACAGCTTCTCTTTCTTTCTTTCTTTCATTCTTTCTTTCTTTCTCTCTCTCTCATGCAGCTTCTCTTTCTCTCTCTCTCTCACTCGAAGCTTCTCTTTCTCTCTCTCTCACACACTCACAGCTTCTCTTCCTCTCTC
Source organism: Bradypodion ventrale (assembly GCA_035047345.1). NCBI lineage: Eukaryota > Metazoa > Chordata > Lepidosauria > Squamata > Chamaeleonidae > Bradypodion > Bradypodion ventrale. Next base: position 112,216,672 of record JAWDJE010000005.1, on the reverse strand, counting down.
TCTCTCTCACTCACAGCTTCTCTTTCTCTCTCTCTCTCACCAACAGCTTCTCTCTCTCTCACTCACAGCATCTCTTTCTTTCTCTCTCTCACACTCACAGCTTCTCTTTCTCTCTCTCACTCACACCTTCTCTTTCTTTCTTTCTCTCTCACTCACTCGGAGCTTCTCTTTCTCTCTTTCTCTCACTCACAGCTTCAATTACTCTCTCTCTCTCACTCACAGGTTCTCTTTCTCTCTCTCACTCACTCACAGCTTCTATCTCTCTCTCTCACTCACAGCTTCTCTTTCTCTCTCTCTCTCACTCACAATTTCTCTTTCTCTCTCTCTTTCTCTCACTCACAGATTCTCTTTCTCTCTCACACACACTTACAGCTTCTCTTTCTCTCTCTCCAAACACAGCTCTTTCTTTCGTTCTCTCTCTCTCTCTCATACAGCTTCTCTTTCTCTCTCTCACTCACTCACAGCTTCTCTTTCTCTCTCTCTCACTCACAGCTTCAATTTCTCTCTCTCTCAATCACTCACAGTTTCTCTTTCTCTCTCTCTCTCACTCACAGCTTCTCTTTCTTTTTTCTCACTCACAGCTTCTCCTTCTCTCTCACACACACTCACAGCTTCTCTTTCTCTCTCACACACACACAGCTTCTCTTTCTTTCTTTCTTTCATTCTTTCTTTCTTTCTCTCTCTCTCATGCAGCTTCTCTTTCTCTCTCTCTCTCACTCGAAGCTTCTCTTTCTCTCTCTCTCACACACTCACAGCTTCTCTTCCTCTCTCTCTCTCTCACTCACAGCTTCTCTTTCTCTCTCTCTCTCACCAACAGCTTCTCTCTCTCTCACTCACAGCATCTCTTTCTTTCTCTCTCTCTCACTCACAGCTTCTCTTTCTTTCTCTCTCACTCACTGAGAGCTTCTCTTTCTCTCTCTCTCTCACTCACAGCTTCTCTTTCTCTCTCACACACTCACAGCTTCTCTTTCTCTCTCACACACACACACCTCTTTCTTTCATTCTCTCTCAGCTTCTCTTTCTCTCTCTCTCACACACAGCTCTTTCTTTCATTCTCTCTCTCTCACAGCTTCTCTTTCTCTCTCACACACACTCACAGCTTATCTTTCTCTCTCTCACACACACACAGCTTCTCTTTCTTTCTTTCTTTCTTTCTCTCACTCTCTCTCATGCAGCTTCTCTTTCTCTCTCTCTCTCAATCACAGCTACTCTTTCTCTCACTCTCTCACTCAAAGCTTCTTTTTCTCTCTCTATCTCTCACTCACAGCTTCCTTTCCACTCTCTCTCTCTCTCACTCACAGCTTCTATTTCTTTCTCTCTCACTCACTCCGAGCTTCTCTTTCTTTTTTTCTCTCTCACTCACTCCGAGCTTCTCTTTCTCTCTCTCTCTCACTCACAGATTCAATTTCTCTCTCTCTCTCACTCACAGCTTCTCTCTCTCTCTCTCTCTCACAGCTTCTCTTTCTCTCACTCTTTCTCTCACTCACACATTCACAGCTTCTCTTTCTCTCACACACACACTCACAGCTTCTCTTTCTCTCTCACACACACACAGCTCTTTCTTTCATTCTCTCTCTCTCTGTCATACAGCTTCTTTTTCTCTCCCTCTCTCACTCACAGCTACTCTTTCTCTCACTCTCTCACTCAAATCTTCTCTTTCTCTCTCTCACATACACACAGCTTCTCTTTCTCTCTCTCACTCACAGCTTCTCTTTCTTTCTTTCTCTCTCACTCACTCGGAGCTTCTCTTTCCCTCTTTCTCTCACTCACAGCTTCAATTACTCTCTCTCTCTCACTCACAGGTTCTCTTTCTCTCTCACTCACTCACAGCTTCTATATCTCTCTCTCTCTCTCACAGCTTCTCATTCTCTCTCTCTCTCACTCACAGCTACTCTTTCTCTCACTCTCTCACTCAAAGCTTCTCTTTCTTTCTTTCTTTCTCTCTCTCACTCACAGCTACTCTTCCTCTCTCTCTCTCTCACTCACAGCTTCTCTTTCTCTCTCTCTCTCTCACTCACTCACAGCTTCTCTCTCTCTCTCACTCACAACCTCTCCTTCCCTCTCTCTCTCACATCTTCTCTTTCTCTCTGTCTCTCACTCACATCTTCTCTTTCTCTCTCCCTCTCACTCACAGCTTCTCTTTCTCTCTCACTCACTCACAGCTTCTCTTTCTCTCTCTCTCTCACTCACAGCTTCTCTTTCTTTTTCTCTCACTCACAGCTTCTCTTTCTTTCTCTCACACTCACAGCTTCTCTTTCTCTCTCTCACACACACAGCTTCTCTTTCTTTCTTTCTTTCTTTCTCTCTCTCTCATGCAGCTTCTCTTTCTCTCTCTATCACTCGAAGCTTCTCTCTCTCTCTCTCTCACACTCACACCTTCTCTTCCTCTCTCTCTCTCTCACTCACAGCTTCTCTTTCTCTCTCACTCACTCACAGCTTCTCTTTCTCTCTCTCTCTCTCACACAGCTTCTCTTTCTCTCTCTCTTTCTCACTCACAGCTTCTCTTTCTCTCTCTTTCACTCACAGCTTCTCTCTCTCTCTTTCTCTCACACTCACATCTTCTCTTTCTCTCTCTCTCACTCACAGCTTCTCTCTCTCTCTGACTCTCAGCTTCTCTTTCTCTCTCTCACTCACAGCTTCTTTCTCTCTCTCTCACTCACAGATTCTCTTACTCACTCTCTCACTCACATCTTTTCTTTCTCTCTCTCTCCCTCACAGATTCTCTCTCTCCTCTCTCTCTCCCTCACAGCTTCTCATTCTCTCTCTCTAACTCACTCACAGCTTCTCTTTCTCTCTCTCTAACTCACAGCTTCACTTTCTCTCTCTCTCAATCACAGCTTCTCTTTCTCTCTCTCTCTCACAGCTTCTCTTTCTCTCACTCACTCACAGCTTCTCTTTTTTTCTCTCTCTCACTCACAGCTTCTCTTTCTCTCTCTCACTCACAACTTCTCTTTCTCTCTCTCTCTCTAACTCACAGCTTCTCTCTCTCTCACTCTCTCTCACACTCACAGCTTCTCTTTCTCTCACACTCACAGCTTTTCTTTCTCTCTCACACACACACTTACAGCTTGTCTCTCTCTCACACACACACACAGCTTCTCTTTCTCTCTCACTCACAGCTTCTTTTTCTTTCTTTCTCTCTCACTCACTCGGAGCTTCTCTTTCTCTCTTTCTCTCACTCACAGCTTCAATTACTCTCTCTCTCTCACTCACAGGTTCTCTTTCTCTCTCTCACTCACTCACAGCTTCTATCTCTCTCTCTCTCACACAGCTTCTCATTCTCTCTCTCTCTCACTCACAGCTTCTCATTCTCTCTCTCTCTCACTCACAGCTTCTCTTTCTCTCTCACAATTTCTCTTTCTCTGTCTCTTTCTCTCACTCACAGCTTCTCTTTCTCTCTCACACACACTCACAGCTTCTCTTTCTCTCTCTCCAAACACAGCTCTTTCTTTCGTTCTCACTCTCTCTCTCTCATACAGCTTCTCTCTCTCTCTCACTCACTCACAGCTTCTCTTTCTCTCTCTCTCACTCACAGCTTCAATTTCTCTCTCTCTCAATCACTCACAGTTTCTCTTTCTCTCTCTCTCTCACTCACAGCTTCTCTTTCTTTTTTCTCACTCACAGCTTCTCCTTCTCTCTCACACACACACTCACAGCTTCTCTTTCTCTCTCACACACACACAGCTTCTCTTTCTTTCTTTCTTTCTTTCTTTCTTTCTCTCTCTCTCTTATGCAGCTTCTCTTTCTCTCTCTCTCTCACTCGAAGCTTCTCTCTCTCTCTCTCACACACACTCACAGCTTCTCTTCCTCTCTCTCTCTCTCACTCACAGCTTCTCTTTCTCTCACTCTCTCACTAACAGCTTCTCTCTCTCCAACTCACAGCATCTCTTTCTTTCTCTCTCTCTCACTCACAGCTTCTCTTTCTTTCTCTCTCACTCACTGAGAGCTTCTCTTTCTCTCTCTCTCTCACTCACAGCTTCTCTTTCTCTCTCACACACACTCACAGCTTCTCTTTCTCTCTCACACACACACAGCTCTTTCTTTCATTCTCTCTCAGCTTCTCTTTCTCTCTCTCTCACACACAGCTCTTTCTTTCATTCTCTCTCTCTCACAGCTTCTCTTTCTCTCTCACACACACTCACAGCTTATCTTTCTCTCTCTCACACACACAGCTTCTCTTTCTTTCTTTCTTTCTTTCTTTCTTTCTTTCTCTCACTCTCTCTCATGCAGCTTCTCTTTCTCTCTCTCTCTCAATCACAGCTACTCTTTCTCTCACTCTCTCACTCAAAGCTTCTTTTTCTCTCTCTCTCTCTCACTCACAGCTTCCTTTCCACCCTCTCTCTCTCACTCACAGCTTCTCTTTCTCTCTCTCTCTCTAACTCACAGCTTCAATCTCTCTCACTCACAGCGTCTCTTTCTTTCTTTCTCTCACTCACAGCTTCTCTTTCTTTCTCTCTCACTCACTCAGAGCTTCTCTTTCTTTTTTTCTCTCTCACTCACTCCGAGCTTCTCTTTCTCTCTCTCTCTCACTCACAGCTTCAATTTCTCTCTCTCTCTCACTCACAGCTTCTCTCTCTCTCTCTCACAGCTTCACTTTCTCTCGCTCTTTCTCTCACTCACACACTCACAGCTTCTCTTTCTCTCACACTCACACTCACAGCTTCTCTTTCTCTCTCTCACACACACAGCTCTTTCTTTCATTCTCTCTCTCTCTGTCATACAGCTTCTTTTTCTCTCTCTCTCACTCACAGCTACTCTTTCTCTCACTCTCTCACTCAAATCTTCTCTTTCTCTCTCTCTCACACACACAGCTTCTCTTTCTCTCTCTCACTCACAGCTTCTCTTTCTTTCTTTCTCTCTCACTCACTCGGAGCTTCTCTTTCCCTCTTTGTCTCACTCACAGCTTCAATTACTCTCTCTCTCTCACTCACAGGTTCTCTTTCTCTCTCTCACTCACTCACAGCTTCTATCTCTCTCTCTCACACAGCTTCTCATTCTCTCTCTCTCTCACTCATAGCTTCTCTTTCTCTCTCTCTCTCACTTCAAAACTTCTCTTTCTCTCTCTCTTTCTCTCACTCACAGTTTTCTTTCTCTCTCACACACACTCACAGCTTCTCTTTCTCTCTCTCCAAACACAGCTCTTTCTTTCGTTCTCTCTCTCTCTGATACAGCTTCTCTTTCTCTCTCTCTCTCACTCACAGCTACTCTTTCTCTCACTCTCTCACTCAAAGCTTCTCTTTCTTTCTTTCTCTCTCTCACACAGCTTCTCTTCCTCTCTCTCTCACTCACAGCTTCTCTTTCTCTCTCTCTCTTTCACTCACTCACAGCTTCTCTCTCTCTCTCACTCACAACCTCTCCTTCCCTCTCTCTCTCACTCACATCTTCTCTTTCTCTCTGTCTCTCACTCACATCTTCTCTTTCTCTCTCCCTCTCACTCACAGCTTCTCTTTCTCTCTCACTCACTCACAGCTTCTCTTTCTCTCTCTCTCTCACTCACAGCTTCAATTTCTCTCTCTCTCAATCACTCACAGTTTCTCTTTCTCTCTCTCTCTCACTCACAGCTTCTCTTTCTTTTTCTCTCACTCACAGCTTCTCCTTCTCTCACACACACTCACAGCTTCTCTTTCTCTCTCTCACACACACAGCTTCTCTTTCTTTCTTTCTTTCTTTCTCTCTCTCTCTCATGCAGCTTCTCTTTCTCTCTCTATCACTCGAAGCTTCTCTTTCTCTCTTACTCACGCACAGCTTCCCTTTCTTTCTTTCGCTATCACTCACTCGGAGCTTCTCTTTCTCTCTTTCTCTCACGCACAGCTTCAATTACTCTCTCTCTCACACTCACAGCTTCTCTTCCTCTCTCTCTCTCTCACTCACAGCTTCTCTTTCTCTCTTACTCACTCACAGCTTCCCTTTCTTTCTTTCTCTATCACTCACTCGGAGCTTCTCTTTCTCTCTTTCTCTCACAGCTTCAATTACTCTCTCTCTCTCACTCACAGGTTCTCTTTCTCTCTCTCACTCACTCACAGCTTCTATCTCTCTCTCTCTCACACAGCTTCTCATTCTCTCTCTCTCTCACTCACAGCTTCTCTTTCTCTCTCTCTCTCACTCACAATTTCTCTTTCTCTCTCTCTTTCTCTCACTCAGCTTCTCTTTCTCTCTCACACACACTCACAGCTTCTCTTTCTCTCTCACACACACTCACAGCTTCTCTTTCTCTCTGTCCAAACACAGCTCTTTCTTTCGTTCTCTCTCTCTCTCTCTCTCATACAGCTTCTCTTTCTCTCTCTCTCTCACTCACAGCTACTCTTTCTCTCACTCTCTCACTCAAAGCTTCTCTTTCTTTCTTTCTCTCTCTCTCTCACTCACAGCTTCTCTTCCTCTCTCTCTCACTCACAGCTTCTCTTTCTCTCTCTCTCTCTCACTCACTCACAGCTTCTCTCTCTCTCTCTCACTCACAACCTCTCCTTCCCTCTCTCTCTCACTCACATCTTCTCTTTCTCTCTGTCTCTCACTCACATCTTCTCTTTCTCTCTCCCTCTCACTCACAGCTTCTCTTTCTCTCTCACTCACTCACAGCTTCTCTTTCTCTCTCTCTCACTCACAGCTTCAATTTCTCTCTCTCTCAATCACTCACAGTTTCTCTTTCTCTCTCTCTCTCACTCACAGCTTCTCTTTCTTTTTTCTCACTCACAGCTTCTCCTTCTCTCTCACACACACTCACAGCTTCTCTTTCTCTCTCTCACACACAAGCTTCTCTTTCTTTCTTTCTTTCTTTCTCTCTCTCTCTCATGCAGCTTCTCTTTCTCTCTCTCTCTCACTCGAAGCTTCTCTTTCTCTCTCTCACACACACTCACAGCTTCTCTTCCTCTCTCTCTCTCTCACTCACAGCTTCTCTTTCTCTCTCTCTCTCACTAACAGCTTCTCTCTCTCTCACTCACAGCATCTCTTTCTTTCTCTCTCTCTCACTCACTGCTTCTCTTTCTTTCTCTCTCACTCACTGAGAGCTTCTCTTTCTCTCTCTCTCTCACTCACAGCTTCTCTTTCTCTCTCACACACACTCACAGCTTCTCTTTCTCTCTCACACACACAGCTCTTTCTTTCATTCTCTCTCAGCTTCTCTTTCTCTCTCTCACACACACAGCTCTTTCTTTCATTCTCTCTCTCTCACAGCTTCTCTTTCTCTCTCACACACACTCACAGCTTATCTTTCTCTCTCTCACACACACAGCTTCTCTGTCTTTCTTTCTTTCTTTCTTTCTCTCACTCTCTCTCATGCAGCTTCTCTTTCTCTCTCTCTCAATCACAGCTACTCTTTCTCTCACTCTCTCACTCAAAGCTTCTTTTTCTCTCTCTCTCTCTCACTCACAGCTTCCTTTCCACTCTCTCTCTCTCTCACTCACAGCTTCTCTTTCTCTCTCTCTCTCTAACTCACAGCTTCAATCTCTCTCACTCACAGCGTCTCTTTCTTTCTTTCTCTCTCTCACTCACAGTGAGAGAGTGAGTAAGAGAATCTGTGAGTGAGAGAGAGAGAAAGAAGCTGTGAGTGAGAGAGAGAAAGAGAAGCTGAGAGTCAGAGAGAGAGAGAGAAGCTGTGAGTGAGAGAGATAGAAAGAGAAGCTGTGAGTGAGTGAGAGAGAAAGAGAAGCTGTGAGTGAGAGGGAGAGAGAAAGAGAAGATGTGAGTGAGAGACAGAGAGAAAGATAAGATGTGAGTGAGAGAGAGAGGGAAGGAGAGTTTGTGAGTGAGAGAGAGAGAGAGAAGCTGTGAGTGAGTGAGAGAGAGAGAGAGAAAGAGAAGCTGTGAGTGAGAGAGAGAGGATGAGAAGCTGTGAGTGAGAGAGAAAGAAAGAAAGAGAAGCTTTGAGTGAGAGAGTGAGAGAAAGAGTAGCTGTGAGTGAGAGAGAGAGAGAAAGAGAAGCTGTATGAGAGAGAGAGAGAGAGAACGAAAGAAAGAGCTGTGTTTGGAGAGAGAGAAAGAGAAGCTGTGAGTGTGTGTGAAAGAGAAAGAGAAGCTGTGAGTGAGAGAAAGAGAGAAAGAAAGAGAAGTTGTGAGTGAGAGAGAGAGAGAAAGAGAAGCTGTGAGTGAGAGAGAGAGAGAATGAGAAGCTGTGTGAGAGAGAGAGAGATAGAAGCTGTGAGTGAGTGAGTGAGAGAAAGAGAACCTGTGAGTGAGAGAGAGAGAGTAATTGAAGCTGTGAGTGAGAGAAAGAGAGAAAGAGAAGCTCCGAGTGAGTGAGAGAGAAAGAGAGAAAGAGAAGCTGTGAGTGAGAGAGAGAAAGAAAGAGAAGCTGTGTGTGTGTGAGAGAGAGAGACAAGCTGTAAGTGTGTGTGAGAGAGAGAAAGAAAAGCTGTGAGTGTGAGAGAAAGAGAAGCTGTGAGTGTGAGAGAGAGTGAGAGAGAGAGAAGCTGTGAGTTAGAGAGAGAGAGAGAAAGAGAAGTTGTGAGTGAGAGAGAGAAAGAGAAGCTGTGAGTGAGAGAGAGAAAAAAAGAGAAGCTGTGAGTGAGTGAGAGAAAGAGAAGCTGTGAGAGAGAGAGAGAAAGAGAAGCTGTGATTGAGAGAGAGAGAAAGAGAAGCTGTGAGTTAGAGAGAGAGAAAGAGAAGCTGTGAGTGAGTTAGAGAGAGAGAATGAGAAGTTGTGAGGGAGAGAGAGAGGAGAGAGAGAATCTGTGAGGGAGAGAGAGAGAAAGAAAAGATGTGAGTGAGAGAGTGAGTAAGAGAATCTGTGAGTGAGAGAGAGAGAAAGAAGCTGTGTGTGAGAGAGAGAAAGAGAAGCTGAGAGTCAGAGAGAGAGAGAAAAGCTGTGAGTGAGAGAGAGAGAAAGAGAAGCTGTGAGAGAAAGAGAGAGAGAGAAGCTGTGAGTGAAAGAGAGAGAAAGAGAAGCTGTGAGTGACAAAGAGAGAGAGAAAGAGAAGCTGTGAGTTAGAGAGAGAGAGAGAAAGGGAAGCTGTGAGTGAGTGAGAGAGAAAGAGAAGGTGTGAGTGAGAGGGAGAGAGAAAGAGAAGATGTGAGTGAGAGAGAGAGAGAAAGAGAAGATGTGAGTGAGAGAGAGAGGGAAGGAGAGGTTGTGAGTGAGAGAGAGAGAGAAGATGTGAGTGAGTAAGAGAGAGAGAGAGAGAAGCTGTGAGTGAGAGAGAGAGGAAGAGAAGCTCTGAGTGAGTGAGAGAGAAAGAAAGAAAGAGAAGCTGTGAGTGAGAGAGAGAGAAAGAGAAGCTGTAAGTGTGTGTGTGAGAGAGAAAGAGAAGCTGTGTGTGAGAGAGAAAGATGCTGTGAGTGTGAGAGAGAGTGTGAGAGAGAGAGAAGCTGTGAGTGTGTGTGTGTGAGAGAAAGAGAAGCTGTGAGTGAGAGAAAGAGAGAGAGAAAGAGAAGCTGTGAGTGAGAGAGAGAGATAAAGAGAAGCTGTGAGTGAGAGAGAGAAGGAGATGCTGTGAGTGAGAGAGAGAGAGAAGCTGTGGTTGAAAGAGAGAGAAAGAGAAGCTGTGAGTGAGAAAAGAGAGAGAAAGAGAAGCTGTGAGTGAGAGAGTGAGAAAGAGGAGCTGTGAGTGAGAGGGAGAGAGAGAAAGAAATGCTGTGAGTGAGAGAGAGAGTGAGAGAGAGAGAGAGAAGCTGTGAGTGTGTGAGGGAGAGAGAAAGAGAAGCTGTGAGTGAGAGAAATAGAGAGAGAAAGAGAAGCTGTGAGTGAGAGAGAGAGATAAAGAGAAGCTGTGAGTGAAAGAGAGAGAAAGAGAAGCTGTGAGTGAGAGAGAGAAGCTGTGATTGAAAGAGAGAAAAAGAGAAGCTGTGAGTGAGAAAAGAGAGAGAAAGTGAAGCTGTGAGTGAGTGAGAGAGAAAGAGAAGCTGTGAGTGAGAGGGAGAGAGAAGGAGAAGATGTGAGTGAGGGAGAGTGAGAGAAAGAGAAGATGTGAGTGAGAGAGAGAGGGAAGGAGAAGTTGTGAGTGAGAGAGAGAGAATCTCTGAGTGAGTGGGAGAGAGAGAGAGAAAGAGAAGCTGTGAGTGAGAGTGAGAGGAAGAGAAGCTGTGAGTGAGAGAGAGAGAAAGAAAGAGAAGCTTTGAGTGAGAGAGTGAGAGAAAGAGTAGCTGTGAGTGAGAGAGAGAGAGAAAGAGAAGCTGTATGAGAGAGAGAGAGAATGAAAGAAAGAGCTGTGTGTGTGTGAGAGAGAAAGAGAAGCCGTGCGTGAGAGAGAGAGAAAGAGAAGCTGTGAGTGAGAGAGAGAGAGAAAGAGAATCTGTGAGTGTGAGAGAAAGTGAGAGAAAGAGAAGCTGTGAGTCTGAGACACAGTGAGAGAAAGAGATGCTGTGAGTGTGTGTGAGAGAGAAAGAGTAGCTGTGAGTAAGACAGAGAGAGAGAAAGGGAAGCTGTGAGTGAGAGAGAGAGAGAGAGAGAAGCTGTGAGAGTGACAGAAAGTGAGAGAAAGAGAAGCTGGGAGTGTGTGTGAGAGAGAAAGAGAAGCTGTGAATGAGAGAGAGAGAGAGAAAGCGAAGCTGTGAGTGAGAGAGAGTGAGAAGCTTTGAGTGAGAGAGTGAAAGAGTAGCTGAGAGTGAGAGAGAGAGAGAAAAAGAAGCTGTATGAGAGAGAGAGATAACGAAAGAAAGAGCTTTGTGTGTGAGAGAGAATGAGAAGCTGTGAGTGTGTGTGAGAGAGAAAGAGAAGCTGTGAGTGTGTGAGAAAGAGAACGAGAAGCTGGGGTGAGAGAAAGAGCGAGAGAAAGAGAAGCTGTGAGCGAGAGAGAGAGAGAGAAAGAGAAGCTGTGAGTGAGAGAGAGAGAGAAAGAGACCCTGTGAGTGAGAGAGAGAGCGAAATTGAAGCTGTGAGAGTGAGAGAGAAAGAAAGAGAAGCTCAGAGTGAGTGAGAGAGAAAGAAAGAGAAGCTGAGAGTGAGAGAGAGAGAAAGAAAGAGACGCTGTGAGTGAGAGAGATTGAAGCTGTGAGTGAGAGAGAGAGAGAGGAAGAGAAGCTGTGAGTGAGAGAGAGAGAAGGAAAGAGAAGCTTTGAGTGAGAGAGTGAGAGAAAGAGTAGCTGTGAGTGAGAGAGAGAGAAAGAGAAGCTGCATGCGAGTGACAGAGAAAGAAAGAAAGAAAGAGAAGCTGTGTGTGTTTGAGAGAGAAAGAGAAGCTGTGAGTGGGTGTGAGAGAGAAAGAGAAGCTGTGAGTGAGAGAAAAAGAAAGAGAAGCTGTGAGTGAGAGAGAGAGAAAGAGAAGCTGTGAGTGAGAGTAAAAGAGAGAGAAAGAGAAGCTGTGAGTGAGAGAGAGAGAAAGAGAAGGTGTGAGCGAGAGAGAGAGAGAGAGAAGCTGTGAGTGAGAGAGAGAGAAAGAGAAGATTTGAGTGAGAGAGTGAGAGAAAGAGTAGCTGTGAGTGAGAGAGAGAGAGAAAAAGAAGCTGTATGAGAGAGAGAGAGAATGAAAGAAAGAGCTGTGTGTGTGAGAGAGAGAAAGAGAAGCTGTGAGTGTGTGTGTGAGAGAAAGAGAAGCTGTGAGTGTGTGAGTGAGAGAAAGAGCAAGAGAAAGAGAAGCTGTGAGAGAGAGAGAGAGAAGCTGTGAGTGAGAGAGAGAGAGAAATTGAAGCTGTGAGTGAGAGAGAGAGAAAGAGAAGCTCGGAGTGAGTGAGAGAGAAAAAAGAAAGAGAAGCTCGGAGTGAGTGAGAGAGAAAGAAAGAGAAGCTGTGAGTGAGAGAGAGAAAGAAAGAAAGAGAAGCTTTGAGTGAGAGAGAGAGAAAGAATGAGATGCTGTGAGTGAGAGAGAGAGAAGCTGTTAGTGAGAGTGGAAAAGAAGCTGTGAGTGAGAGAGAGAGAAAAAGAAGCTTTGAGTGAGAGAGTGAGAGATAGAGTAGCTGTGAGTGAGAGAGAGAGAAAGAGAAGTTGCATGAGAGAGAGTGAGAGAAAGAAAGAAAGAAAGAAAGAGAAGCTGTGTGTGTGAGAGAGAGAAAGATAAGCTGTGAGTGTGTGTGAGAGAGAAAGAGAAGCTGTGAGAGAGAGAGAATGAAAGAAAGAGCTGTGTGTGTGTGAGAGAGAAAGAGAAGCTGAGAGAGAATGAAAGAAAGAGCTGTGTGTGTGAGAGAAAAAGAAGCTGTGAGTGTGTGAGAGAGAGAAAGAGAAGCTGTGAGTGAGAGAAAGAGCGAGAGAAAGAGAAGCTGTGTGAGAGAGAGAGAGAAAGAGAAGCTGTGAGTGAGAGAGAGAGAGAGAACCTATGAGTGTGTGTGAGAGAGAGAGAGAAAGAGAAGCTGTGAGTGAGAGAGAGAGGAAGAGAAGCTGTGAGTGAGAGAGAGAGAAAGAAAGAAAGAGAAGCTTTGAGTGAGAGAGTGAGAGAAAGAGAAGCTGTGAGTGAGAGAGAGAGAAAGAGAAGCTGTATGAGAGAGAGAGAGAGAGAACGAAAGAAAGAGCTGTGTTTGGAGAGAGAGAAAGAGAAGCTGTGATTGTGTGTGAGAGAGAAAGAGAAGCTGTGAGTGAGAGAAAGAGAGAGAGAAAGAGAAGTTGTGAGTGAGAGAGAGAGAGAAAGAGAAGCTGTGAGTGAGAGAGAGAGAATGAGAAGCTGTGTGTGTGAGAGAGAGATAGAAACTGTGAGTGAGTGAGAGAGAGAAAGAGAACCTGTGAGTTAGAGAGAGAGAGTAATTGAAGCTGTGAGTGAGAGAAAGAGAGAAAGAGAAGCTCCGATTGAGTGAGAGAGAAAGAAAGAAAGAGAAGCTGTGAGTGAGAGAGAGAAAGAGAAGCTGTGTGTGTGAGAGAGAGAGAAAGAGAAGATTTGAGTGAGAGAGTGAGAGAAAGAGTAGCTGTGAGTGAGTGAGAGAGAGAAAAAGAAGCTGTATGAGAGAGAGAGAGAGAGAGAATGAAAGAAAGAGCTGTGTGTGTGAGAGAGAGAAAGAGAAGCTGTGAGTGCGTGTGTGAGAGAAAGAGAAGCTGTGAGTGTGTGAGTGAGAGAAAGAGCGAGAGAAAGAGAAGCTGTGAGAGAGAGAGAGAGAAAGAGAAGCTGTGAGTGAGAGAGAGAGAGAAATTGAAGCTGTGAGTGAGAGAGAGAGAAAGAGAAGCTCGGAGTGAGTGAGAGAGAAAAAAAGAAAGAGAAGCTCGGAGTGAGTGAGAGAGAAAGAAAGAGAAGCTGTGAGTGAGAGAGAGAAAGAAAGAAAGAGATGCTGTGAGTGAGAGAGATTGAAGCTGTGAGTTAGAGAGAGAGAGAGAGAAGCTGTGAGTGAGAGAGAGAGAGAGTGGAGAAGAAGCTGTGAGTGAGAGAGAGAGAAAAAAAGAAGCTTTGAGTGAGAGAGTGAGAGAACGAGTAGCTGTGAGTGAGAGAGAGAGAGAAAGAGAAGCTGCATGAGAGAGAGTGAGAGAAAGAAAGAAAGAAAGAAAGAAAGAAAGAAAGAGAAGCTGTGTGTCTGAGAGAGAGAAAGATAAGCTGTGAGTGTGTGTGAGAGAGAAAGAGAAGCTGTGAGAGAGAGAATGAAAGAAAGAGCTGTGTGTGTATGTGAGAGAGAGAAGCTGTGAGTGAGAGAGAGAGAGAAATTGAAGCTGTGAGTGAGAGAGAGAGAAAGAGAAGCTCGGAGTGAGTGAGAGAGAAAAAAAGAAAGAGAAGCTCGGAGTGAGTGAGAGAGAAAGAAAGAGAAGCTGTGAGTGAGAGAGAGAAAGAAAGAAAGAGAAGCTTTGAGTGAGAGAGAGAGAAAGAATGAGATGCTGTGAGTGAGAGAGAGAGAAGCTGTTAGTGAGAGTGGAAAAGAAGCTGTGAGTGAGAGAGAGAGAAAAAGAAGCTTTGAGTGAGAGAGTGAGAGATAGAGTAGCTGTGAGTGAGAGAGAGAGAAAGAGAAGTTGCATGAGAGAGAGTGAGAGAAAGAAAGAAAGAAAGAAAGAGAAGCTGTGTGTGTGAGAGAGAGAAAGATAAGCTGTCAGTGTGTGTGAGAGAGAAAGAGAAGCTGTGAGAGAGAGAGAATGAAAGAAAGAGCTGTGTGTGTGGGAGAGAGAAAGAGAAGCTGAGAGAGAATGAAAGAAAGAGCTGTGTGTGTGAGAGAAAAAGAAGCTGTGAGTGTGTGAGAGAGAGAAAGAGAAGCTGTGAGTGAGAGAAAGAGCGAGAGAAAGAGAAGCTGTGTGAGAGAGAGAGAGAGAAAGAGAAGCTGTGAGTGAGAGAGAGAGAGAGAACCTATGAGTGTGTGTGAGAGAGAGAGAGAAAGAGAAGCTGTGAGTGAGAGAGAGAGGAAGAGAAGCTGTGAGTGAGAGAGAGAGAGAAAGAAAGAAAGAGAAGCTTTGAGTGAGAGAGTGAGAGAAAGAGAAGCTGTGAGTGAGAGAGAGAGAGAAAGAGAAGCTGTATGAGAGAGAGAGAGAGAGAACGAAAGAAAGAGCTGTGTTTGGAGAGAGAGAAAGAGAAGCTGTGATTGTGTGTGTGAGAGAAAGAGAAGCTGTGAGTGAGAGAAAGAGAGAGAGAAAGAGAAGTTGTGAGTGAGAGAGAGAGAAAGAGAAGCTGTGAGTGAGAGAGAGAGAATGAGAAGCTGTGTGTGTGAGAGAGAGATAGAAGCTGTGAGTGAGTGAGAGAGAGAAAGAGAACCTGTGAGTTAGAGAGAGAGAGTAATTGAAGCTGTGAGTGAGAGAAAGAGAGAAAGAGAAGCTCCGATTGAGTGAGAGAGAAAGAAAGAAAGAGAAGCTGTGAGTGAGAGAGAGAAAGAGAAGCTGTGTGTGTGAGAGAGAGAGAAAGAGAAGATTTGAGTGAGAGAGTGAGAGAAAGAGTAGCTGTGAGTGAGTGAGAGAGAGAAAAAGAAGCTGTATGAGAGAGAGAGAGAGAATGAAAGAAAGAGCTGTGTGTGAGAGAGAGAGAAAGAGAAGCTGTGAGTGCGTGTGTGAGAGAAAGAGAAGCTGTGAGTGTGTGAGTGAGAGAAAGAGCGAGAGAAAGAGAAGCTGTGAGAGAGAGAGAGAGAGAAAGAGAAGCTGTGAGTGAGAGAGAGAGAGAAATTGAAGCTGTGAGTGAGAGAGAGAGAAAGAGAAGCTCGGAGTGAGTGAGAGAGAAAAAAAGAAAGAGAAGCTCGGAGTGAGTGAGAGAGAAAGAAAGAGAAGCTGTGAGTGAGAGAGAGAAAGAAAGAAAGAGATGCTGTGAGTGAGAGAGATTGAAGCTGTGAGTTAGAGAGAGAGAGAGAGAGAAGCTGTGAGTGAGAGAGAGCGAGAGTGGAAAAGAAGCTGTAAGTGAGAGAGAGAGAAAAAAAGAAGCTTTGAGTGAGAGAGTGAGAGAACGAGTAGCTGTGAGTGAGAGAGAGAAAGAAAGAGAAGCTGCATGAGTGAGAGAAAGAAAGAAAGAAAGAAAGAAAGAGAAGCTGTGTGTCTGAGAGAGAGAAAGATAAGCTGTGAGTGTGTGTGAGAGAGAAAGAGAAGCTGTGAGAGAGAGAATGAAAGAAAGAGCTGTGTGTGTATGTGAGAGAGAGAAGCTGTGAGTGAGAGAGAGAGAGAAAGAGAAGCTCTGAGTGAGTGAGAGAGAAAGAAAGAGAAGCTGTGAGTGAGAGATAGAGAAAGAAAGAGATGCTGTGCGTGAGAGAGAGAGAAGCTGTTAGTGAGAGAGAGAAAGAGAAGCTGTGAGTGAGAGAGAGAGAGAGAGGAAGAGAAGCTGTGAGTGTGAGAGAGAGAGAGAAAGAGAAGCTTCGAGTGATAGAGAGAGAAAGAGAAGCTGCATGAGAGAGAGATAGAAAGAAAGAAAGAAAGAAAGAAAGAGAAGCTGTGTGTGTGTGAGAGAGAAAGAGAAGCTGTGAGTGTGTGTGAGAGAAGGAGAAGCTGTGAGTGAGAGGGAGAGAGAAAGAGAAGATGTGAGTGAGAGACAGAGAGAAATTGAAGCTGTGAGTGAGAGAGAGAGAGAAAGAG
Organism: Bradypodion ventrale; assembly: GCA_035047345.1. Taxonomy (NCBI): domain Eukaryota; kingdom Metazoa; phylum Chordata; class Lepidosauria; order Squamata; family Chamaeleonidae; genus Bradypodion; species Bradypodion ventrale. Next base: position 112,200,867 of record JAWDJE010000005.1, on the reverse strand, counting down.
AAGCTGTGAGTGAGTGAGAGAGAAAGAGAAGCTGTGAGTGAGAGGGAGAGAGAAAGAGAAGATGTGAGTAAGAGAGAGAGGGAAGGAGAGGTTGTGAGTGAGAGAGAGAGAGAGAGAGAGAAGCTGTGAGTGAGTGAGAGAGAGAGAGAGAAAGAGAAGCTGTGAGTGAGAGAGAGGAAGAGAAGCTGTGAGTGAGAGAGAGAGAAAGAAAGAAAGAGAAGCTTTGAGTGAGAGAGTGAGAGAAAGAGTAGCTGTGAGTGAGAGAGAGAGAGAAAGAGAAGCTGTATGAGAGAGAGAGAGAACGAAAGAAAGAGCTGTGTTTGGAGAGAGAGAAAGAGAAGCTGTGAGTGTGTGAGAGAGAGAAAGAGAAGCTGTTTGTGAGTGAAAGAGAGAGAGAAAGAGAAGTTGTGAGTGAGAGAGAGAGAGAAAGAGAAGCTGTGAGTGAGAGAGAGAGAGAATGAGAAGCTGTGTGAGAGAGAGAGATAGAAGCTGTGAGTGAGTGAGAGAGAGAAAGAGAACCTGTGAGTGAGAGAGAGAGAGTAATTGAAGCTGTGAGTGAGAGAAAGAGAGAAAGAGAAGCTCCGAGTGAGTGAGAGAGAAAGAAAGAAAGAGAAGCTGTGAGTGAGAGAGAGAAAGAGAAGCTGTGTGTGTGAGAGAGAGAAAGAGAAGATTTGAGTGAGAGAGTGAGAGAAAGAGTAGCTGTGAGTGAGAGAGAGAGAGAAAAAGAAGCTGTATGAGAGAGAGAATGAAAGAAAGAGCTGTGTGTGTGTGAGAGAGAAAGAGAAGCTGTGAGTGTGTGAGTGAGAGAAAGAGCGAGAGAAAGAGAAGCTGTGAGAGAGAGAGAGAGAGAGAAAGAGAAGCTGTGAGTGAGAGAGAGAGAGAAATTGAAGCTGTGAGTGAGTGAGAGAGAAAGAGAAGCTCGGAGTGAGTGAGAGAGAAAAAAGAAAGAGAAGCTCGGAGTGAGTGAGAGAGAAAGAAAGAAAGAGAAGCTGTGAGTGAGAGAGAGAAAGAAAGAAAGAGACACTGTGAGTGAGAGAGATTGAAACTGTCAGTTAGAGAGAGAGAGAGAGAGAAAGAGAAGCTGTGAGTGAGAGAGAGAGAGAGTGGAAAAGAAGCTGTAAGTGACAGAGAGAGAGAGAAAAAGAAGCTTTGAGTGAGAGAGTGAGAGAAAGAGTAGCTGTGAGTGAGAGAGAGAGAAAGAGAAGCTGCATGAGAGAGAGTGAGAGAAAGAAAGAAAGAAAGAAAGACAGAGAAGCTGTGTGTGTGAGAGAGAGAAAGATAAGCTGTGAGTGTGTGTGTGAGAGAAAGAGAAGCTGTGAGAGAGAGAGAATGAAAGAAAGAGCTGTGTGTGTGTGAGAGAGAAGCTGTAAGTGAGAGAGAGAGAGAAAGAGAAGCTCTGAGTGAGTGAGAGAGAAAGAAAGGGAAGCTGTGAGTGAGAGAGAGAGAAAGAAAGAGATGCTGTGAGTGAGAGAGAGAGAAGCTTTTAGTGAGAGAGAGAGAGAAAGAGAAGCTGTGAGTGAGAGAGAGAGAGAGGAAGAGAAGCTGTGAGTGTGAGAGAGAGAGAGAAAGAGAAGCTTCGAGTGATAGAGAGAGAAAGAGAAGCTGCATGAGAGAGAGAGAGAAAGAAAGAAAGAAAGAGAAGCTGTGTGTGTGTGAGAGAGAAAGAGAAGCTGTGAGTGTGTGTGAGAGAGAAGGAGAAGCTGTGAGTGAGAAAAAAGAAAGAGAAGCTGTGAGTGAGAGAGAGAGAGAAAGAGAAACTGTGAGTGAATGAGAGAGAGAGAAATTGAAGCTATGAGTGAGAGAGAGAGAAAGAGAAGCTGTGAGTGAGTGAGAGAGAAAGAGAAGCTGTGAGTGAGAGGGAGAGAGAAAGAGAAGATTTGAGTGAGAGACAGAGAGAAAGAGAAGATGTGAGTGAGAAAGAGAGGGAAGGAGAGGTTGTGAGTGAGAGAGAGAGAGAGAAGCTGTGAGTGAGTGAGAGAGAGAGAGAGAAAGAGAAGCTGTGAGTGAGAGAGAGAGGAAGAGAAGCTGTGAGTGAGAGAGAGAGAAAGAAAGAAAGAGAAGCTTTGAGTGAGAGAGTGAGAGAAAGAGTAGCTGAGAGTGAGAGAGAGAGAGAAAGAGAAGCTGTATGAGAGAGAGAGAGAGAACGAAAGAAAGAGCTGTGTTTGGAGAGAGAGAAAGAGAAGCTGTGAGTGTGTGTGAGAGAGAAAGAGAAGCTGTGAGTGAGAGAAAGAGAGAGAGAAAGAGAAGTTGTGAGTGAGAGAGAGAGAGAAAGAGAAGCTGTGAGTGAGAGAGAGAGAGAGAATGAGAAGCTGTGTGTGTGAGAGAGAGATAGAAGCTGTGAGTGAGTGAGAGAGAGAAAGAGAACCTGTGAGTGAGAGAGAGAGAGTAATTGAAGCTGTGAGTGAGAGAAAGAGAGAAAGAGAAGCTCCGAGTGAGTGAGAGAGAAAGAAAGAGAAGCTGTGAGTGAGAGAGAGAAAGAGAAGCTGTGTGTGTGTGAGAGAGAGAGACAAGCTGTATGTGTGTGTGTGAGAGAGAAAGAAAAGCTGTGAGTGTGAGAGAAAGAGAAGCTGTGAGTGTGAGAGAGAGTGAGAGAGAGAGAAGCTGTGAGTTAGAGAGAGAGAGAGAAAGAGAAGTTGTGAGTGAGAGAGAGAAAGAGAAGCTTTGAGTGAGAGAGAGAAAAAAAGAGAAGCTGTGAGTGAGTGAGAGAAAGAGAAGCTGTGAGAGAGAGAGAAAAAGAGAAGCTGTGATTGAGAGAGAGAGAAAGAGAAGCTGTGAGTTAGAGAGAGAGAGAAAGAGAAGCTGTGAGTGAGTTAGAGAGAGAGAATGAGAAGCTGTGAGGGAGAGAGAGAGGAGAGAGAGAATCTGTGAGTGAGAGAGAGAAAGAGAAGCTGAGAGTCAGAGAGAGAGAGAGAAGCTGTGAGTGAGAGAGAGAGAAAGAGAAGCTGTGAGTGTGAGAGAAAGAGAGAGAGAGAAGCTGTGAGTGAAAGAGAGAGAAAGAGAAGCTGTGAGTGAGAAAGAGAGAGAGAAAGAGAAGCTGTGAGTGAGAGAGAGAGAGAAAGGGAAGCTGTGAGTGAGTGAGAGAGAAAGAGAAGCTGTGAGTGAGAGGGAGAGAGAAAGAGAAGATGTGAGTGAGAGAGAGAGAGAAAGAGAAGATGTGAGTGAGAGAGAGAGGGAAGGAGAGGTTGTGAGTGAGAGAGAGAGAGAAGATGTGAGTGAGTAAGAGAGAGAGAGAGAAAGAGAAGCTGTGAGTGAGAGAGAGAGGAAGAGAAGCTGTGAGTGAGAGAGAGAGAAAGGGAAGCTGTGAGTGAGTGAGAGAGAGAGACAGAGAAGTTGTGAGTGAGAGAGAGAGAAAAAAAGAGCAGCTGTGAGTGTGAGAGAAAGTGAGAGAAAGAGAAACTGTGAGTGTGAGAGAGAGTGAGAAAAAGATGCAGTGAGTGTGTGTGAGAGGGAAAGAGAAGCTGTGAATGAGAGAGAGAAAGAGAAGCTCTGAGTGAGTGAGAGAGAAAGAAAGAAAGAGAAGCTGTGAGTGAGAGAGAGAGAAAGAGAAGCTGTAAGTGTGTGTGTGAGAGAGAAAGAGAAGCTGTGTGTGAGAGAGAAAGATGCTGTGAGTGTGAGAGAGAGTGAGAGAGAGAGAATCTGTGAGTGTGTGTGTGAGAGAGAAAGAGAAGCTGTGAGTGAGTGAGAGAGAAGGAGATGCTGTGAGTGAGAGAGAGAGAGAGAGAGAAGCTGTGAAAGAGAGAGAAAGAGAAGCTGTGAGTGAGAAAAGAGAGAGAAAGAGAAGCTGTGAGTGAGAGAGTGAGAAAGAGGAGCTGTGAGTGAGAGGGAGAGAGAGAAAGAAATGCTGTGAGTGAGAGAGAGAGTGAGAGAGAGAGAGAAGCTGTGAGTGTGTGAGAGGGAGAGAGAAAGAGAAGCTGTGAGTGAGAGAAATAGAGAGAGAAAGAGAAGCTGTGAGTGAGAGAGAGAGATAAAGAGAAGCTGTGAGTGAAAGAGAGAAAGAGAAGCTGTGAGTGAGAGAGAGAAGCTGTGATTGAAAGAGAGAGAAAGAGAAGCTGTGAGTGAGAAAAGAGAGAGAAAGAGAAGCTGTGAGTGAGTGAGAGAGAAAGAGAAGCTGTGAGTTAGAGAGAGAGAAGATTTGAGTGAGAGAGAGAGAAAGAGAAGCTGTGAGTGAGAGAGAGAGAGAGAAAGGGAAGCTGTTAGTGAGTGTGAGAGAGAGACAGAGAAGCTGTGAGTGAGAGAGAGAGAAAAAGAGAAGCTGTGAGTGAGAGAGAGAGAAAGAGAAGCTGTGAGTGTGAGAGAAAGTGAGAGAAAGAGAAGCTGTGAGTGTGAGAGAGAGTGAGAAAGATGCTGTGAGTGAGAGTGAGAGGAAGAGAAGCTGTGAGTGAGAGAGAGAGAAAGAAAGAGAAGCTTTGAGTGAGAGAGAGAAAGAGTAGCTGTGAGTGAGAGAGAGAGAGAAAGAGAACCTGTATGGGAGAGAGAGAGAACGAAAGAAAGAGCTGTGTGTGTGAGAGAGAGAAAGAGAAGCTGTGAGTGAGAGAGAGAGAGAGAAGCTGTGAGTGAGAGATAGAGAGAGAAAGGGAAGCTGTGAGTGTGAGAGAGAAAGAGAAGCTGTGAGTGAGAGAGAGAGAGAGAAAGGAAAGCTGTGAGTGAGTGAGAGAGAGAGACAGAGAAGCTGTGAGTGAGAGAGAGAGAGAGAAAGGGAAGCTGTGAGTGAGAGAGAGAGAGAGACAGAGAAGCTGTGAGTGAGAGAGAGAGAAGCTGTGAGTGAGAGAGTGAAAGAGAAGCTGTGAGTGAGAGAGACAGAGAGAAAGAGAAGCTGTGAGTGTGAGAGAAAGTGAGAGAAAGAGAAGCTGTGAGTGTGAGAGAGAGTGAGAGAAAGATGCAGTGAGTGTGTGTGTGAGAGAGAAAGAGAGGCTGTGAGTGAGAGAGAGAGAAAAAAAGAAGCTGTGAGTGAGAGAGAGAGAAAGAGAAGCTGTGAGTGTGAAAGAAAGTGAGAGAAAGAGAAGCAGTGAGTGTGTGAGAGAGTGAGAGATAGATGCTGCGAGTGTGTGTGAGAGAGAAAGAGAAGCTGTGAGTGAAAGAGAGAGAGAAAGAGAAGCTGTGAGTGACAGAGAGAGAGAAGCTGTGAGTGTGTGTGAGAGAAAGAGAAGCTGTGTGTGTGTGAGAGAGAGAAAGAGAAGCTGTGATTGAGAGAGAGAGAAAGAGAAGCTGTGAGAGAGAGAGAAAGAGCTGTGAGAGAGAGAGAAGCTGTATGAGAGAGAGAGAGAACGAAAGAAAGAGCTGTGTGTGTGTGTGAGAGAGAAAGAGAAGCTGTGAGTGTGAGAGAGAGACAGAGAAGTTGTGAGTGAGAGAGAGAAAAAAAGAGCAGCTGTGAGTTAGAGAGAGAGAAGCTTTGAGTGAGAGAGAAAGAGGATCTGTGAGTAGAGAGAGAGAGAAAGGGAAGCTGTGAGTGTGTGAGAGAGAGAGAAGCTGTGAGTGAGAGAGGGAGATAGAAAGAGAATCTGTGAGTGAGAGAGAGAAAAAAGAAGCTGTGAGTGAGAGAGAAAGAGAGAAATAGAAGCTATGAGTGAGAAAGATAGAGAGAAGCAGTGAGAGAGAGAAAGAGAAGCTGTGAGTGAGAGAAAGAGAGAAGCTGTGAGTGAGTGAGAGAGAGAAGTTTAAGTGAGAGAGAGAGAAGCTTTAAGTGAGAGAGAGAGAGAATGTGAAGCTGTGAGTGAGAGAGAGAGTAGCTGTGAGTGAGAGAGAGAGAAAGAGAATCTGTGAGTAGAGAGAGAGAGAAAGAGAAGCTGTGAGTGAGAGAGAGAGAGAAAGAGAAACTGTGAGTGAATGAGAGAGAGAGAAATTGAAGCTATGAGTGAGAGAGAGAGAAAGAGAAGCTGTGAGTGAGTGAGAGAGAAAGAGAAGCTGTGAGTGAGAGGGAGAGAGAAAGAGAAGATTTGAGTGAGAGACAGAGAGAAAGAGAAGATGTGAGTGAGAAAGAGAGGGAAGGAGAGGTTGTGAGTGAGAGAGAGAGAGAGAAGCTGTGAGTGAGTGAGAGAGAGAGAGAGAAAGAGAAGCTGTGAGTGAGAGAGAGAGGAAGAGAAGCTGTGAGTGAGAGAGAGAGAAAGAAAGAAAGAGAAGCTTTGAGTGAGAGAGTGAGAGAAAGAGTAGCTGAGAGTGAGAGAGAGAGAGAAAGAGAAGCTGTATGAGAGAGAGAGAGAGAACGAAAGAAAGAGCTGTGTTTGGAGAGAGAGAAAGAGAAGCTGTGAGTGTGTGTGAGAGAGAAAGAGAAGCTGTGAGTGAGAGAAAGAGAGAGAGAAAGAGAAGTTGTGAGTGAGAGAGAGAGAGAAAGAGAAGCTGTGAGTGAGAGAGAGAGAGAGAATGAGAAGCTGTGTGTGAGAGAGAGAGATAGAAGCTGTGAGTGAGTGAGAGAGAGAAAGAGAACCTGTGAGTGAGAGAGAGAGAGTAATTGAAGCTGTGAGTGAGAGAAAGAGAGAAAGAGAAGCTCCGAGTGAGTGAGAGAGAAAGAAAGAGAAGCTGTGAGTGAGAGAGAGAAAGAGAAGCTGTGTGTGTGTGAGAGAGAGAGACAAGCTGTATGTGTGTGTGTGAGAGAGAAAGAAAAGCTGTGAGTGTGAGAGAAAGAGAAGCTGTGAGTGTGAGAGAGAGTGAGAGAGAGAGAAGCTGTGAGTTAGAGAGAGAGAGAGAAAGAGAAGTTGTGAGTGAGAGAGAGAAAGAGAAGCTTTGAGTGAGAGAGAGAAAAAAAGAGAAGCTGTGAGTGAGTGAGAGAAAGAGAAGCTGTGAGAGAGAGAGAAAAAGAGAAGCTGTGATTGAGAGAGAGAGAAAGAGAAGCTGTGAGTTAGAGAGAGAGAGAAAGAGAAGCTGTGAGTGAGTTAGAGAGAGAGAATGAGAAGCTGTGAGGGAGAGAGAGAGGAGAGAGAGAATCTGTGAGTGAGAGAGAGAAAGAGAAGCTGAGAGTCAGAGAGAGAGAGAGAAGCTGTGAGTGAGAGAGAGAGAAAGAGAAGCTGTGAGTGTGAGAGAAAGAGAGAGAGAGAAGCTGTGAGTGAAAGAGAGAGAAAGAGAAGCTGTGAGTGAGAAAGAGAGAGAGAAAGAGAAGCTGTGAGTGAGAGAGAGAGAGAAAGGGAAGCTGTGAGTGAGTGAGAGAGAAAGAGAAGCTGTGAGTGAGAGGGAGAGAGAAAGAGAAGATGTGAGTGAGAGAGAGAGAGAAAGAGAAGATGTGAGTGAGAGAGAGAGGGAAGGAGAGGTTGTGAGTGAGAGAGAGAGAGAAGATGTGAGTGAGTAAGAGAGAGAGAGAGAAAGAGAAGCTGTGAGTGAGAGAGAGAGGAAGAGAAGCTGTGAGTGAGAGAGAGAGAAAGGGAAGCTGTGAGTGAGTGAGAGAGAGAGACAGAGAAGCTGTGAGTGAGAGAGAGAGAAAAAAAGAGTAGCTGTGAGTGAGAGAGAGAGAGAAAGAGAAGCTGTATGGGAGAGAGAGAGAACGAAAGAAAGAGCTGTGTGTGTGAGAGAGAGAAAGAGAAGCTGTGAGTGAGAGAGAGAGAGAGAAGCTGTGAGTGAGAGATAGAGAGAGAAAGGGAAGCTGTGAGTGTGAGAGAGAAAGAGAAGCTGTGAGTGAGAGAGAGAGAGAGAAAGGAAAGCTGTGAGTGAGTGAGAGAGAGAGACAGAGAAGCTGTGAGTGAGAGAGAGAGAGAGAAAGGGAAGCTGTGAGTGAGAGAGAGAGAGAGACAGAGAAGCTGTGAGTGAGAGAGAGAGAAGCTGTGAGTGAGAGAGTGAAAGAGAAGCTGTGAGTGAGAGAGACAGAGAGAAAGAGAAGCTGTGAGTGTGAGAGAAAGTGAGAGAAAGAGAAGCTGTGAGTGTGAGAGAGAGTGAGAGAAAGATGCAGTGAGTGTGTGTGTGAGAGAGAAAGAGAGGCTGTGAGTGAGAGAGAGAGAAAAAAAGAAGCTGTGAGTGAGAGAGAGAGAAAGAGAAGCTGTGAGTGTGAAAGAAAGTGAGAGAAAGAGAAGCAGTGAGTGTGTGAGAGAGTGAGAGATAGATGCTGCGAGTGTGTGTGAGAGAGAAAGAGAAGCTGTGAGTGAAAGAGAGAGAGAAAGAGAAGCTGTGAGTGACAGAGAGAGAGAAGCTGTGAGTGTGTGTGAGAGAAAGAGAAGCTGTGTGTGTGTGAGAGAGAGAAAGAGAAGCTGTGATTGAGAGAGAGAGAAAGAGAAGCTGTGTGAGAGAGAGAAAGAGCTGTGAGAGAGAGAGAAGCTGTATGAGAGAGAGAGAGAACGAAAGAAAGAGCTGTGTGTGTGTGTGAGAGAGAAAGAGAAGCTGTGAGTGTGAGAGAGAGACAGAGAAGTTGTGAGTGAGAGAGAGAAAAAAAGAGCAGCTGTGAGTTAGAGAGAGAGAAGCTTTGAGTGAGAGAGAAAGAGGATCTGTGAGTAGAGAGAGAGAGAAAGGGAAGCTGTGAGTGTGTGAGAGAGAGAGAAGCTGTGAGTGAGAGAGGGAGATAGAAAGAGAATCTGTGAGTGAGAGAGAGAAAAAAGAAGCTGTGAGTGAGAGAGAAAGAGAGAAATAGAAGCTATGAGTGAGAAAGATAGAGAGAAGCAGTGAGAGAGAGAAAGAGAAGCTGTGAGTGAGAGAAAGAGAGAAGCTGTGAGTGAGTGAGAGAGAGAAGTTTAAGTGAGAGAGAGAGAAGCTTTAAGTGAGAGAGAGAGAGAATGTGAAGCTGTGAGTGAGAGAGAGAGTAGCTGTGAGTGAGAGAGAGAGAAAGAGAATCTGTGAGTAGAGAGAGAGAGAAAGAGAAGCTGTGAGTGAGAGAGAGAGAGAAAGAGAAACTGTGAGTGAATGAGAGAGAGAGAAATTGAAGCTATGAGTGAGAGAGAGAGAAAGAGAAGCTGTGAGTGAGTGAGAGAGAAAGAGAAGCTGTGAGTGAGAGGGAGAGAGAAAGAGAAGATTTGAGTGAGAGACAGAGAGAAAGAGAAGATGTGAGTGAGAAAGAGAGGGAAGGAGAGGTTGTGAGTGAGAGAGAGAGAGAGAAGCTGTGAGTGAGTGAGAGAGAGAGAGAGAAAGAGAAGCTGTGAGTGAGAGAGGAAGAGAAGCTGTGAGTGAGAGAGAGAGAAAGAAAGAAAGAGAAGCTTTGAGTGAGAGAGTGAGAGAAAGAGTAGCTGAGAGTGAGAGAGAGAGAGAAAGAGAAGCTGTATGAGAGAGAGAGAGAGAACGAAAGAAAGAGCTGTGTTTGGAGAGAGAGAAAGAGAAGCTGTGAGTGTGTGTGAGAGAGAAAGAGAAGCTGTGAGTGAGAGAAAGAGAGAGAGAAAGAGAAGTTGTGAGTGAGAGAGAGAGAGAAAGAGAAGCTGTGAGTGAGAGAGAGAGAGAGAATGAGAAGCTGTGTGTGAGAGAGAGAGATAGAAGCTGTGAGTGAGTGAGAGAGAGAAAGAGAACCTGTGAGTGAGAGAGAGAGAGTAATTGAAGCTGTGAGTGAGAGAAAGAGAGAAAGAGAAGCTCCGAGTGAGTGAGAGAGAAAGAAAGAGAAGCTGTGAGTGAGAGAGAGAAAGAGAAGCTGTGTGTGAGAGAGAGAGAGAGACAAGCTGTATGTGTGTGTGTGAGAGAGAAAGAAAAGCTGTGAGTGTGAGAGAAAGAGAAGCTGTGAGTGTGAGAGAGAGTGAGAGAGAGAGAAGCTGTGAGTTAGAGAGAGAGAGAGAAAGAGAAGTTGTGAGTGAGAGAGAGAAAGAGAAGCTTTGAGTGAGAGAGAGAAAAAAAGAGAAGCTGTGAGTGAGTGAGAGAAAGAGAAGCTGTGAGAGAGAGAGAAAAAGAGAAGCTGTGATTGAGAGAGAGAGAAAGAGAAGCTGTGAGTTAGAGAGAGAGAGAAAGAGAAGCTGTGAGTGAGTTAGAGAGAGAGAATGAGAAGCTGTGAGGGAGAGAGAGAGGAGAGAGAGAATCTGTGAGTGAGAGAGAGAAAGAGAAGCTGAGAGTCAGAGAGAGAGAGAGAAGCTGTGAGTGAGAGAGAGAGAAAGAGAAGCTGTGAGTGTGAGAGAAAGAGAGAGAGAGAAGCTGTGAGTGAAAGAGAGAGAAAGAGAAGCTGTGAGTGAGAAAGAGAGAGAGAAAGAGAAGCTGTGAGTGAGAGAGAGAGAGAAAGGGAAGCTGTGAGTGAGTGAGAGAGAAAGAGAAGCTGTGAGTGAGAGGGAGAGAGAAAGAGAAGATGTGAGTGAGAGAGAGAGAGAAAGAGAAGATGTGAGTGAGAGAGAGAGGGAAGGAGAGGTTGTGAGTGAGAGAGAGAGAGAAGATGTGAGTGAGTAAGAGAGAGAGAGAGAAAGAGAAGCTGTGAGTGAGAGAGAGAGGAAGAGAAGCTGTGAGTGAGAGAGAGAGAAAGGGAAGCTGTGAGTGAGTGAGAGAGAGAGACAGAGAAGCTGTGAGTGAGAGAGAGAGAAAAAAAGAGCAGCTGTGAGTGTGAGAGAAAGTGAGAGAAAGAGAAACTGTGAGTGTGAGAGAGAGTGAGAAAAAGATGCAGTGAGTGTGTGTGAGAGGGAAAGAGAAGCTGTGAATGAGAGAGAGAAAGAGAAGCTCTGAGTGAGTGAGAGAGAAAGAAAGAAAGAGAAGCTGTGAGTGAGAGAGAGAGAAAGAGAAGCTGTAAGTGTGTGTGTGAGAGAGAAAGAGAAGCTGTGTGTGAGAGAGAAAGATGCTGTGAGTGTGAGAGAGAGTGAGAGAGAGAGAAGCTGTGAGTGTGTGTGTGAGAGAGAAAGAGAAGCTGTGAGTGAGTGAGAGAGAAGGAGATGCTGTGAGTGAGAGAGAGAGAGAGAGAAGCTGTGAAAGAGAGAGAAAGAGAAGCTGTGAGTGAGAAAAGAGAGAGAAAGAGAAGCTGTGAGTGAGAGAGTGAGAAAGAGGAGCTGTGAGTGAGAGGGAGAGAGAGAAAGAAATGCTGTGAGTGAGAGAGAGAGTGAGAGAGAGAGAGAAGCTGTGAGTGTGTGAGAGGGAGAGAGAAAGAGAAGCTGTGAGTGAGAGAAATAGAGAGAGAAAGAGAAGCTGTGAGTGAGAGAGAGAGATAAAGAGAAGCTGTGAGTGAAAGAGAGAAAGAGAAGCTGTGAGTGAGAGAGAGAAGCTGTGATTGAAAGAGAGAGAAAGAGAAGCTGTGAGTGAGAAAAGAGAGAGAAAGAGAAGCTGTGAGTGAGTGAGAGAGAAAGAGAAGCTGTGAGTTAGAGAGAGAGAAGATTTGAGTGAGAGAGAGAGAAAGAGAAGCTGTGAGTGAGAGAGAGAGAGAAAGGGAAGCTGTTAGTGAGTGTGAGAGAGAGACAGAGAAGCTGTGAGTGAGAGAGAGAGAAAAAGAGAAGCTGTGAGTGAGAGAGAGAGAAAGAGAAGCTGTGAGTGTGAGAGAAAGTGAGAGAAAGAGAAGCTGTGAGTGTGAGAGAGAGTGAGAAAGATGCTGTGAGTGAGAGTGAGAGGAAGAGAAGCTGTGAGTGAGAGAGAGAGAAAGAAAGAGAAGCTTTGAGTGAGAGAGAGAAAGAGTAGCTGTGAGTGAGAGAGAGAGAGAAAGAGAAGCTGTATGGGAGAGAGAGAGAACGAAAGAAAGAGCTGTGTGTGTGAGAGAGAGAAAGAGAAGCTGTGAGTGAGAGAGAGAGAGAGAAGCTGTGAGTGAGAGATAGAGAGAGAAAGGGAAGCTGTGAGTGTGAGAGAGAAAGAGAAGCTGTGAGTGAGAGAGAGAGAGAGAAAGGAAAGCTGTGAGTGAGTGAGAGAGAGAGACAGAGAAGCTGTGAGTGAGAGAGAGAGAGAGAAAGGGAAGCTGTGAGTGAGAGAGAGAGAGAGACAGAGAAGCTGTGAGTGAGAGAGAGAGAAGCTGTGAGTGAGAGAGTGAAAGAGAAGCTGTGAGTGAGAGAGACAGAGAGAAAGAGAAGCTGTGAGTGTGAGAGAAAGTGAGAGAAAGAGAAGCTGTGAGTGTGAGAGAGAGTGAGAGAAAGATGCAGTGAGTGTGTGTGTGAGAGAGAAAGAGAGGCTGTGAGTGAGAGAGAGAGAAAAAAAGAAGCTGTGAGTGAGAGAGAGAGAAAGAGAAGCTGTGAGTGTGAAAGAAAGTGAGAGAAAGAGAAGCAGTGAGTGTGTGAGAGAGTGAGAGATAGATGCTGCGAGTGTGTGTGAGAGAGAAAGAGAAGCTGTGAGTGAAAGAGAGAGAGAAAGAGAAGCTGTGAGTGACAGAGAGAGAGAAGCTGTGAGTGTGTGTGAGAGAAAGAGAAGCTGTGTGTGTGTGAGAGAGAGAAAGAGAAGCTGTGATTGAGAGAGAGAGAAAGAGAAGCTGTGAGAGAGAGAGAAAGAGCTGTGAGAGAGAGAAGCTGTATGAGAGAGAGAGAGAACGAAAGAAAGAGCTGTGTGTGTGTGTGAGAGAGAAAGAGAAGCTGTGAGTGTGAGAGAGAGACAGAGAAGTTGTGAGTGAGAGAGAGAAAAAAAGAGCAGCTGTGAGTTAGAGAGAGAGAAGCTTTGAGTGAGAGAGAAAGAGGATCTGTGAGTAGAGAGAGAGAGAAAGGGAAGCTGTGAGTGTGTGAGAGAGAGAGAAGCTGTGAGTGAGAGAGGGAGATAGAAAGAGAATCTGTGAGTGAGAGAGAGAAAAAAGAAGCTGTGAGTGAGAGAGAAAGAAAGAGAGAAATAGAAGCTATGAGTGAGAAAGATAGAGAGAAGCAGTGAGAGAGAGAAAGAGAAGCTGTGAGTGAGAGAAAGAGAGAAGCTGTGAGTGAGTGAGAGAGAGAAGTTTAAGTGAGAGAGAGAGAAGCTTTAAGTGAGAGAGAGAGAGAATGTGAAGCTGTGAGTGAGAGAGAGAGTAGCTGTGAGTGAGAGAGAGAGAAAGAGAATCTGTGAGTAGAGAGAGAGAGAAAAAGAAGCTGTGAGTGAGAGAGAGAAGAAGAAGCTGTGAGTGAGATAGGGAGAGAGAAAGAGAATCTGTGAGTGACAGAGAGAGAAAAAAAGAAGCTGTGAGTGTGAGAGAGTGAGAGAAAGAGATGCTGTGAGTGTGTGTGAGAGAGAAAGAGAAGCTGTGAGTGAGAGAGAGAGAGAAAGTGAAGTTGTGAGTGAGAGAGAGAGTGAGAAGCTTTCAGTGAGAGAGAGAGAGAAAGAGAAGATGTGAGTGAGAGAGAGAGAGAAGCAGTGAGTGAGAGACAGAGAGAGAAAGTGAAGCTCTGAGTGAGAGAGAGAAAAAAAGGTGCTGTGAGAGAGAGAGAGAGAAAGAGAAGCTGTAAGTGTGAGAGAAAGTGAGAGAAAGAGAAGCTGTGAGTGTGAGACAGAGTGAGAGAAAGAGATGCTGTGAGTGAGAGAAAGAGAAGCTGTGAGTGAGAGAGAGAGAGAGAGAAAGGGAAGCTGTGAGTGAGAGAGAGAGTGAGAAGCTATCAGTGAGAGAGAGAGAGAGAAAGAGAAGCAGTGAGTGAGAGACAGAGAGAGAAAGTGAAGTTCTGAGTGAGAGAGAGAGAGAAAAAGAGACGCTGTGAGTGAGTGAGTGAGACAGAAGCTGTGAGTGAGAGAGTGAAAGAGAAGCTGTGAGTGAGAGAGACAGAGAGAAAGAGAAGCTGTAAGTGTGAGAGAAAGTGAGAGAAAGAGAAGCTGTGAGTGTGAGACAGTGAGAGAAAGAGATGCTGTGAGTGTGTGTGAGAGAGAAAGAGAAGCTGTGAGTGAGAGAGAGAGAGAAAGGGAAGCTGTGAGTGAGAGAGAGAGAAGCTGTGAGAGTGAGAGAAAGTGAGAGAAAGAGAAGCTGGGAGTGTGTGTGAGAGAGAAAGAGAAGCTGTGAGTGAGAGAGAGACAGAGAGAGAAAGGGAAGCTGTGAGTGAGAGAGAGTGAGAAGGTATGAGCGAGTGAGAGAGAGAGAAGTTGTGAGTGAGAGAGAGAGAAAGAGAAGCTGTGAGTGAGAGAGAGAGAGAAAGAGAAGCTGTGAGTGAGTGTGAGAGAGAGAAAGAGAAGCTGTGAGTGAGATATAGAGAGAGAAAGGGAAGCTGTGAGTGAGAGAGAGAGAGAGACAGAGAAGCTATGAGTGAGAGAGAGAAAAAAAGAGCAGCTGTGAGTTAGAGAGAGAGAAGATTTGAGTGAGAGAGAGAGAAAGAGGCTGTGAGTGAGAGAGAGAGAGAAACGGAAGCTGTTAGTGAGTGTGAGAGAGAGACAGAGAAGCTGTGAGTGAGATAGAGAGAGAAAAAGAGAAGCTGTGAGTGAGAGAGAGAGAAAGAGAAGCTGTGAGTGTGAGAGAAAATGAGAGAAAGAGAAGCTGTGAGTGTGAGAGAGAGTGAGAAAGATGCTGTGAGTGTGGGTGAGAGAGAAAGAGAAGCTGTGAGTGAGAGAGAGAGAAAAAGAGAAGCTGTGAGTGAGAGAGAGAGAGAAAGAGAAGCTGTGAGTGTGAGAGAAAGAGAAGCTGTGAGTGAGAGAGAGAGAGAAAGAGAAGCTGTGAGTGAGAGAGAGAGTGAGAAGCTGTGAGTGAGAGAGAGAGAAAGCGAAGCAGTGAGTGAGAGACAGAGAGAGAAAGAGAAGCTGTAAGTGTGAGACAGAGTAAGAGAAAGAGATGCTGTGAGTGTGTGTGTGAGAGAGAAAGAGAAGCTGTGAGTGAGTGAGAGAGAAAGAGAAGCTGTGTGTGTGTGAGAGAGAAAGAGTAGCTATGAGTCAGAGAGAGAAAGAGAAGCAGTGAGTGTGAGAGAAAGTGAGAGAAAGAGAAGCTGTGAGTGTGAGAGAGAGTGAGAGAAAGAGATGCTGTTAGTGTGTGTGTGAGAGAAAGAGAAGCTGTGAGTGACTGAGAGAGAGAGAAAGGGTAGCTGTGAGTGAGAGAGAGAGTGAGAAGCTATGAGTGAGAGAGAGAGAAAGAGAAGTTGTGTATGAGAGAGAGAGAAGCAGTGAGAGAGAGAGAGAAAGTGATGCTGTGAGTGAGAGAAAGAGAGAAGCTGTGAGTGTGAGAGAGAGAATCAGTGAGTGAGAGAGAGAGAAGCTTTAAGTGAGAGAGAGAGAGAATGTGAAGCTGTGAGTGTGTGTGTGAGAGAAAGAGAAGCTGTGAGTGAGAGAGAGAGAGAAAGGGAAGTTGTGAGTGAGAGAGAGAGTGAGAAGCTATCAGTGAGAGAGAGAGAGAGAGAAGATGTGAGTGAGAGAGAGAGAGAGAAAGAGAAGCAGTGAGTGAGAGACAGAGAGAGAAAGTGAAGTTCTGAGTGAGAGAGAGAGAGAAAAAGAGACGCTGTGAGTGAGAGAGAGAAGCTGTGAGTGAGAGAGTGAAAGAGAAGCTGTGAGTGAGAGAGAAAGAGAGAAAGAGAAGCTGTAAGTGTGAGAGAAAGTGAGAGAAAGAGAAGCTGTGAGTGTGAGACAGTGAGAGAAAGAGATTCTGTGAGTGTGTGAGAGAGAGAAAGAGAAGCTGTGAGTGAGAGAGAGAGAAAGGGAAGCTGTGAGTGAGAGAGAGAGAAGCTGTGAGAGTGAGAGAAAGTGAGAGAAAGAGAAGCTGGGAGTGTGTGAGAGAGAGAAAGAGAAGCTGTGAGTGAGAGAGAGAGAGAGAGAGAGAGAAAGGGAAGCTGTGAGTGAGAGAGAGTGAGAAGGTATGAGCGAGAGAGAGAGAGAAGTTGTGAGTGAGAGAGAGAGAAAGAGAAGCTGTGAGTGAGAGAGAGAGAAAGAGAAGCTGTGAGTGAGAGATAGAGAGAAAGGGAAGCTGTGAGAGAGAGAGAGAGACAGAGAAGCTGTGAGTGAGAGAGAGAAAAAAGAGCAGCTGTGAGTTAGAGAGAGAGAAGATTTGAGTGAGAGAGAGAGAAAAAGAAGCTGTGAGTGAGAGAGAGAGAGAAAGGGAAGCTGTTAGTGAGTGTGAGAGAGAGACAGAGAAGCTGTGAGTGAGAGAGAGAGAAAAAGAGAAGCTGTGAGTGAGAGAGAGAGAAAGAGAAGCTGTGAGTGTGAGAGAAAGTGAGAGAAAGAGAAGCTGTGTGAGAGAGAGTGAGAAAGATGCTGTGAGTGTGTGAGAGAGAAAAAGAGAAGCTGTGAGTGAGAGAGAGAGAAAAAGAGAAGCTGTGAGTGAGAGAGAGAGAAAAAGAGAAGCTGTGAGTGTGAGAGAAAGTGAGAGAAAGAGAAGCTGTGAGTGTGAGAGAGAGTGAGAAAGATGCTGTGAGTGTGTGTGAGAGATAAAGAGAAGCTGTGAGTGAGAGAGAGAGAGAAAGGGAAGCTGTGAGTGAGAGAGAGAGTGAGAAGCTATGAATGAGAGAGAGAGAAAGAGAAGCTGTGAGTGAGAGAGAGAGAGAGAAAGAGAAGCTGTGAGTGAGAGAGAGAGTGAGAAGCTGTGAGTGAGAGAGAGAAAGCGAAGCAGTGAGTGAGAGACAGAGAGAGAAAGAGAAGCTGTGAGTGTGAGACAGAGTAAGAGAAAGAGATGCTGTGAGTGTGTGTGAGAGAGAGAAAGAGAAGCTGTGAGTGAGTGAGAGAGAAAGAGAATCTGTGTGTGTGTGAGAGAGAAAGAGTAGCTATGAGTCAGAGAGAGAGAAAGAGAAGCTGTGAGTGTGAGAGAAAGTGAGAGAAAGAGAAGCTGTGAGTGTGAGAGAGAGTGAGAGAAAGAGATGCTGTGAGTGTGTGTGAGAGAGAAAGAGAAGCTGTGAGTGTTTGTGAGAGAGAAAGAGAAGCTGTGAGTGAGTGAGAGAGAGAGAAAGGGAAGCTGTGAGTGAGAGAGAGAGTGAGAAGCTATGTGTGTGTGTGAGAGAAAGAGAAGCTGTGAGTGAGAGAGAGAGAAAAAGAGAAGCTGTGAGTGAGAGAGAGAGAGAAAGGGAAGCTGTGAGTGAGTGTGAGAGAGAGACAGAGAAGCTGTGAGTGAGAGAGAGAGATAAAGAGCAGCTGTGAGTGAGAGAGAGAGAGAAGCTGTGAGTGAGAGAGAGAAAGAAAGAAGAAGCTGTGAGTAAAAGAGAGAGAGAAAGAGAAGTGAGTGTGAGAGAAAGTGAGAGAAAGAGAAGCTGTGAGTGTGAGAGAGAGTGAGAGAAAGATGCTGTGAGTGCGTGAGAGAGAGAAAGAGAAGCTGTGAGTGAGAGAGACAGAGAGAAAGAGAAGCTGTGAGTGAGAGAGAGAGAAAAAGAGAAGCTGTGAGTGAGAGAGAGAGAGAAAGAGAAGCTGTGAGTGTGAGAGAAAGTGAGAGAAAGAGAAGCTGTGAGTGTGTGAGAGAGTGAGAGAAAGATGCTGTGAGTGTGTGTGAGAGAGAAAGAGAAGCTGTGAGTGAGAGAGAGAAAGAAAGGGAATCTGTGAGTGAGAGAGAGAGTGAGAAGCTATGTGTGTGTGAGAGAGAGAAAGAGAAGCTGTGAGTGAGAGAGAGAGAAAGAGAAGTGTGTGAGAGAGAGAGAAAGAGAAGCTTTGAGTGAGAGAGAGAGAGACAGAGAAGCTGTGAGTGAGAGGGAGAAAAAGAGAATATGTGAGTGAGAGAGAGAGAGAAGAAGCTGTGAGTGAGATAGGGAGAGAGAAAGAGAATCTGTGAGTGAGTGAGAGAGAGAAAAAGAGAAGCTGTGAGAGTGAGAGAGAGTGAGAGAAAGAGATTCTGTGAGTGTGTGTGAGAGAGAAAGAGAAGCTGTGAGTGTTTGTGAGAGAGAAAGAGAAGCTGTGAGTGAGTGAGAGAGAGAGAAAGGGAAGCTGTGAGTGAGAGAGAGAGTGAGAAGCTATGTGTGTGAGAGAGAGAAAGAGAAGCTGTGAGTGAGAGAGAGAGAAAAAGAGAAGCTGTGAGTGAGAGAGAGAGAGAAAGGGAAGCTGTGAGTGAGTGTGAGAGAGAGACAGAGAAGCTGTGAGTGAGAGAGAGAGATAAAGAGCAGCTGTGAGTGAGAGAGAGAGAGAAGCTGTGAGTGAGAGAGAGAAAGAGAAGCTGTGAGTGAAAGAGAGAGAGAAAGAGAAGTGAGTGTGAGAGAAAGTGAGAGAAAGAGAAGCTGTGAGTGTGAGAGAGAGTGAGAGAAAGATGCTGTGAGTGCGTGAGAGAGAGAAAGAGAAGCTGTGAGTGAGAGAGACAGAGAGAAAGAGAAGCTGTGAGTGAGAGAGAGAGAAAAAGAGAAGCTGTGAGTGAGAGAGAGAGAGAAAGAGAAGCTGTGAGTGTGAGAGAAAGTGAGAGAAAGAGAAGCTGTGAGTGTGTGAGAGAGTGAGATTAAGATGCTGTGAGTGTGTGTGAGAGAGAAAGAGAAGCTGTGAGTGAGAGAGAGAAAGAAAGGGAATCTGTGAGTGAGAGAGAGAGTGAGAAGCTATGTGTGTGTGTGAGAGAGAAAGAGAAGCTGTGAGTGAGAGAGAGAGAAAGACAAGCTGTGAGTGAGAGAGAGAGTGAGAAGCTGTGAGTGAGAGAAAGCGAAGCAGTGAGTGAGAGACAGAGAGAAAAAGATAAGCTGTGAGTGTGAGACCGAGTGAGAGAAAGAGATGCTGTGAGTGTGTGTGTGAGAGAAAGAGAAGCTGTGAGTGAGTGACAGAGAAAGAGAAAATGTGAGTGAGAGAGAGAGAAAGAGTAGCTGTGAGTCAGAGAGAGAGAAAGAGAAGCTGTGAGTGTGAGAGAAAGTGAGAGAAAGAGAAGCTGTGAGTGTGAGAGAGAGTGAGAGAAAGAGATGCTGTGTGTGTGTGAGAGAGAAAGAGAAGCTGTGAGTGAGGGAGAGAGAGAGAAAGGGAAGCTGTGAGTGAGAGAGAGAGTGAGAAGCTATGAGTGAGAGAGAGAGAGAAGTTGTGAGTGAGAGAGAGAGAAAGAGAAGCTGTGAGAGAGAGAGAGAAGCAGTGAGAGAGAGAGAAAGAGAAGCTGTGAGTGAGAGAGAGAGAGAGAATCTGTGAGTGAGATAGGGAGAGAGAAAGAGAAGCTGTGGGTAGAGAGAGAGAAAAAAAGAAGCTGTGAGTGTGAGAGAGAGTGAGAGAAAGAGATGCTGTGAGTGTGTGTGAGAGAGAAAGAGAAGCTGTGAGTGATTGTGAGAGAGAAAGAGAAGCTGTGAGTGAGAGAGAGAGAGAGAAAGAGAAGCTGTGAGTGAGAGAGAGAGAGAAGCTATGAGTGAGTGAGAGAGAGAGAAGCTGTGAGTGAGAGAGAGAGAGAAAGAGAAGCTGTGAGTGAGAGAGAGAGAAAGTGAAACGGTGAGCGAGAGAGAGAGAAAGTGAAGCTGTGAGTGAGAGAGAGAGAAAAAAGAGAAGCTGTGTGTGAGAGAGAGAAAGAGAATCTGTAAGTGTGAGAGAAAGTGAGAGAAAGAGAAGCTGTGAGTCTGAGACACAGTGAGAGAAAGAGATGCTGTGAGTGTGTGTGAGAGAGAAAGAGTAGCTGCGAGAAAGAGAGAGAGAGAGAAAGCGAAGCTGTGAGTGAGAGAGAGAGAGAGAGAGAGAAGCTGTGAGAGTGAGAGAAAGTGAGAGAAAGAGAAGCTGGGAGTGTGTGTGAGAGAGAAAGAGAAGCTGTGAATGAGAGAGAGAGAGAGAAAGCGAAGCTGTGAGTGAGAGGGAATGAGAAGCTTTGAGTGAGAGAGTGAAAGAGTAGCTGAGAGTGAGAGAGAGAGAGAAAAAAAGAAGCTGTAAGAGAGAGAGATAACGAAAGAAAGAGCTGTGTGTGTGAGAGAGAGAATGAGAAGCTGTGAGTGTGTGTGAGAGAGAAAGAGAAGCTGTGAGTGTGTGAGAAAGAGAAAGAGAAGCTGTGGGTGAGAGAAAGAGTGAGAGAAAGAGAAGCTGTGAGCGAGAGAGAGAGAGAGAGAGAGAAAGATAAGCTGTGAGTGAGAGAGAGAGAAAGAGACCTTGTGAGTGAGAGAGAGAGTGAAATTGAAGCTGTGAGTGAGTGAGAGAGAGAATGAGAAGCTCGGAGTGAGTGAGAGAGAAAGAAAGAGAAGCTCGGAGTGAGTGAGAGAGAAAGAAAGAGAAGCTGTGAGTGAGAGTGAGAGAAAGAAAGAGACGCTGTGAGTGAGAGAGATTGAAGCTGTGAGTGAGAGAGAGAGAGAGGAAGAGAAGCTGTGTGAGAGAGAGAGAAGGAAAGAGAAGCTTTGAGTGAGAGAGTGAGAGAAAGAGTAGCTGTGAGTGAGAGAGAGAGAAAGATAGAGAAGCTGTGAGTGAGAGAGAGAGAGAGGAAGAGAAGCTGTGAGTGAGAGAGAGAGAGAGAGAAAAAAAGTGAGTGAGAGAGAGAGAGAGAGAAAGAAGCTTTGACTGAGAGAGTGAGAGAGTGAGAGAAAGAGTAGCTGTGAGTGAGAGAGAGAGAGAAAGAGAAGCTGCATGAGAGAGAGAGAGAGAAAGAAAGAAAGAAAGAAAGAAAGAAAGAAAGAGTGAGAGACAGAGAGAGAAAAAGAAGCTGTATGAGAGAGAGAGAGAGAATGAAAGAAAGAGCTGTGTGTGTGAGAGAGAGAAAGAGAAGCTGTGAGTGTGTGTGTGAGAGAAAGAGAAGCTGTGTGTGTGAGAGAGAAAGAGAAGCTGTGAGTGAGAGAAAGAGCGAGAGAAACTGTGAGTGAGATAGAGAGAGAAAGAGAACCTGTGAGTGAGAGAGAGAGAGAAATTGAAGCTGTGAGTGAGATAGAGAGAGAAAGAGAAGCTCGGAGTGAGTGAGAGAGAAAGAAAGAGAAGCTCGGAGTGAGTGAGAGAGAAAGAAAGAGAAGGTGTGAGTGAGAGAGAGAAAGAAAGAAAGAAAGAGACGCTGTGAGTGAGAGAGATTGAAGCTGTGAGTTAGAGAGAGAGAGAGAGAAAGAGAAGCTGTGAGTGAGAGAGAGAGAGAGAAAGAGAAGCTGTGAGTGAGAAAGAGAAAGAGAGAAGCTGTGAGTGAGAGAGGGAGAGAAAGAGAAGCTTTGAGTGACAGGGAGAGAGAGAAAGAGAAGATGTGAGTGAGAGAGAGAGAGAATGAGAAAATGTGAGTGAGTGACAGAGAGAGAAGCTGTGAGTGAGAGAGAGAGGGAGAGAGAAAGAGAAGCTGTGAGTGAGAGAGAGAGTGGGAGAGAAGCTGTGAGAGAGAGAGAGAGAGAAGCTTTGAGTGAGAGAGTGAGAGAAAGAGTAGCTGTGAGTGAGAGAGAGAGAGAGAAAGTGAAGCTGTATGAGAGAGAGAGAACGAAAGAAAGTGCTGTGTGTGTGTGAGAGAGAAAGAGAAGCTGTGAGTGTGTGTGAGAGAGAAAGAGAAGCTGTGAGTGTGAGAGAGAGAAAGAGAAAGAGAAGCTGTGAGTGAGAGAAAGAGAGAGAGAAAGGGAAGCTGTGAGTGTGAGATAGAGAGAGAGAAAGAGAAGCTGTGAGTGTGTGTGTGAGAGAGAAAGAGAAGCAGTGATTGAAAGAAAGAGAGAGAGAGAGAAAGAGAAGCTGTGAGTGTGTGAGGGAGAGAGAGATAAAGAGAAACTGTGATTGAGAGAGAGAGAGAAAGAGAAGCTGTGAGTGAGAGGGAGAGAGAGAAAGAGAAGATGTGAGTGAGAGAGAGAGAGAAAGAGAAGATGTGTGTGTGAGAGAGAAAGAGAAGCTGTGAGTTTGAGAGAGAGAGAGAAAGAGAAGCTGTGAGTGAGAGAGAGAGAGAAAGAGATGCTGTGAGTGAGAGAGAGAGAGAGAAAGAGAAGCTGTGAGTGAGAGAGAGAGATAGAGATAGAGAACCTATGAGTGTGTGTGAGAGAGAAATTGAAGCTGTGAGTGAGTGAGAGAGAGAAAGAGAAGCTCTGAGTGAGTGAGAGAGAAAGAAAGAGAAGCTGTGAGTGAGAGAGAGAGAGAAAGAAAGAGACGCTGTGAGTGAGAGAGAGAGAAGCTGTTAGTGAGAGAGAGAGAAAGAGAAGCTGTGAGTGAGAGAGAGAGAGAAAGAGAAGCTGTGAGTGAGAGAGAGAGAGAGAAAGAGAAGGTGTGAGTGAGTGAGAGAGAAAGAAAAGCTGTGAGTGAGAGAGAGAGAGAGAAGCTGTGAGAGAAAGAGAGAGAAAGAGAAGCTGTGAGTGAGAAAGAGAGAAAGAGAGAGAAGCTGTGAGTGAGACAGAGACAGAAATAGAAGCTGTGAGTGACGGAGAGAGAGAAAGAGAAGATGTGAGTGAGAGAAAGAGAGAGAGAGAAGCTGTGAGTGTGTGAGGATAGAGAGAGAGAAGCTGTGAGTGTGTGAGAGAGAAAGAAAGAGAAGCTGTGAGTGAGAGAAAGAGAGAGAGAAAGGGAAGCTGTGAGTGAGAGAGAGAGAAGAAGCTGTGAGTGAGAGTGAGAGAGAGAGAAAGAGAAAGAGAAGCTGTGAGTGAGAGAGAGAGTGGGAGAGAAGCTGTGAGTGAGATAGAGAGAGAAAGAGAACCTGTGAGTGAGAGAGAGAGAGAAATTGAAGCTGTGAGTGAGATAGAGAGAGAAAGAGAAGCTCGGAGTGAGTGAGAGAGAAAGAAAGAGAAGCTCGGAGTGAGTGAGAGAGAAAGAAAGAGAAGGTGTGAGTGAGAGAGAGAGAGAAAGAAAGAAAGAAAGAGACGCTGTGAGTGAGAGAGATTGAAGCTGTGAGTTAGAGAGAGAGAGAGAGAAAGAGAAGCTGTGAGTGAGAGAGAGAGAGAGAAAGAGAAGCTGTGAGTGAGAAAGAGAAAGAGAGAAGCTGTGAGTGAGAGAGGGAGAGAAAGAGAAGCTTTGAGTGACAGGGAGAGAGAGAAAGAGAAGATGTGAGTGAGAGAGAGAGAGAATGAGAAAATGTGAGTGAGTGACAGAGAGAGAAGCTGTGAGTGAGAGAGAGAGGGAGAGAGAAAGAGAAGCTGTGAGTGAGAGAGAGAGTGGGAGAGAAGCTGAGAGTGAGAGAGAGAGAGAGAGAAGCTTTGAGTGAGAGAGTGAGAGAAAGTAGCTGTGAGTGAGAGAGAGAGAGAGAAAGTGAAGCTGTATGAGAGAGAGAGAACGAAAGAAAGTGCTGTGTGTGTGTGAGAGAGAAAGAGAAGCTGTGAGTGTGTGTGAGAGAGAAAGAGAAGCTGTGAGTGTGAGAGAGAGAAAGAGAAAGAGAAGCTGTGAGTGAGAGAAAGAGAGAGAGAAATGGAAGCTGTGAGTGTGTGAGGATAGAGAGAGAGAAGCTGTGAGTGTGTGAGAGAGAAAGAAAGAGAAGCTGTGAGTGAGAGAAAGAGAGAGAGAAAGGGAAGCTGTGAGTGAGAGAGAGAGAGAAGCTGTGAGTGAGAGTGAGAGAGAGAGAAAGAGAAGCTGTGAGTGAGAGAGAGAGTGGGAGAGAAGCTGTGAGTGAGAGAGAGAGAAAGAGAAGCTTTGAGTGAGAGAGTGAGAGGAAGAGTAGCTGTGAGTGAGAGAGAGAGAGAGAGAGAAGCTGTGAGTGTGTGATGAGAGAGAGAGAGAAGCTCTGTGTGTGAGAGAGAAAGAGAAGCTGTGAGTGAGAGAAAGAGAGAGAGAAAGAGAAGATGTGAGTGAGAGAGTGAGTAAGAGAATCTGTGAGTGAGAGAGAGAGAGAAAGAATCTGTGAGTGAAAGAGAGAAAGAGAAGCTGAGAGTCAGAGAGAGAGAGAAGCTGTGAGTGAGAGAGATAGAAATAGAAGCTGTGAGTGTGAGAGAAAGAGAGAGAGAGAGAAGCTGTGAGTGAAAGAGAGAGAAAGAGAAGCTGTGAGTGAGAAAGAGAGAGAGAAAGAGAAGCTGTGAGAGAGAGAGAGAGAGAAAGAGAAGCTGTGAGTGAGAGGGAGATAGAGAAAGAGAATATGTGAGAGAGAGAGAGAAAGAGAAGATGTGAGTGTGTGTGAGAGAGAGAGAAGCTGTGTGAGAGAGAAAGAGAGAGAGAAAGAGAAGCTGTGAGTGAGAGAGAGAGAGAGAAGCTGTGAGTGAGAGAGAGAGAGAGAAGCTGTAAGTGTGTGTGTGAGAGAGAAAGAGAAGCAGTGAGTGTGAGAGAAAGAGAAGCCGTGAGTGTGAGAGAGAGTGAGAGAGAGAGAAGCTGTGAGAGAGAGAGAAAGATAAGTTGTGAATGAGAGAGAGAGAGAAGCTGTGTGTGAGAGAGAGAGATAAAGAGAAGCTGTGAGTGAGAGAGAGAGAAAGAGATGCTGTGAGTGAGAGAGAGAGAGAAGCTGTGATTGAAAGAGAAGCTGTGAGAAGCTGTGAGTGAGAAAAGAGAGAGAAAGAGAAGCTGTGAGTGAGAGAAAGAGAGAAGCCATGAGTGAGTGAGAGAGAGAGAATCAGTGAGTGAGAGAGAGAAGCTTTAAGTGAGAGAGAGAGAGAGAATGTGAAGCTGTGAGTGAGAGAGAGAGAAGCTGTGAGTGAGACAGAGAGAAAAAGAGAAGCTGTATGTGTGTGAGAGAGTGAAAGAGATGCTGTGAGTGTGAGAGATAGTGAGAGAAAGAGAAGCTGTGAGTGTGAGACAGAGTGAGAGAAAGAAATGCTGTGAGTGTGTGTGAGAGAGTGAGTGTGAAGCTATGAGTGAGAGAGAGAGAGAGAAAGAGTAGTGTTAGTGAGAGAGAGAGAGAAGCTGTGAGTGAGAGAGAGAGAGAAAGGGAAGCTGTGAGTGAGAGAGAGAGAGACAGAGAAGCTGTGAGTGAGAGAGAGATAAAAAGAGCAGCTGTGAGAGAGAGAGAGAAGCTGTGAGTGAGAGAGAGAGAGAAAGAGAATCGGTGAGTAGAGAGAGAGAAAAAGAGAAGTTGTAAGTGAGAGTGAGAGAAAGAGAAGCTGTGAGTGTGAGAGAGAGAAGCAGTGAGAGAGAAAGAGAAGCTGTGAGTGAGAGTAAGAGAGAAGCCATGAGTGTTTGTGAGAGAGAAAGAGAAGCTGTGAGTGAGAGAGAGAGAGAAAGGGAAGCTGTGAGTGAGAGAGAGTGGAAAGCTATGAGTGAGAGAGAGAGAGAAGCTGTGAGTGAGAGAGAGAGAAAGAGAAGCTGTGAGTGAGAGAGAGA
This sequence comes from Bradypodion ventrale, assembly GCA_035047345.1. Taxonomy (NCBI): domain Eukaryota; kingdom Metazoa; phylum Chordata; class Lepidosauria; order Squamata; family Chamaeleonidae; genus Bradypodion; species Bradypodion ventrale. The sequence continues at coordinate 112,176,225 of JAWDJE010000005.1, read as the reverse complement.
GTGAGAAGCTGTGAGTGAGTGAGAGAGAGAAAGCGAAGCAGTGAGTGAGAGACAGAGAGAAAGTGAAGCTGTGAGTGAGAGAGAGAAAAAAAGAGATGCTGTGTGTGTGTGTGAGAAAGAGAAGCTGTGAGTGAGGGAGAGAGAGAAAGGGAAGCTGTGAGTGAGAGAGAGAGTGAGAAGCTATGAGTATGAGAAAGAGAAAGAGAAGTTGTGAGTGAGAGAGAGAGTGGGAGAGAAGCTGTGAGTGAGAGAGAGAGAAAGAGAAGCTTTGAGTGAGAGAGTGAGAGAAAGAGTAGCTGTGAGTGAGAGAGAGAGAGAGAAAGTGAAGCTGTATGAGAGAGAGAGAGAACGAAAGAAAGTGCTGTGTGTGTGAGAGAGAGAAAGAGAAGCTGTGAGTGTGTGTGAGAGAGAAAGAGAAGCTGTGAGTGTGAGAGAGAGAAAGAGAAAGAGAAGCTGTGAGTGAGAGAAAGAGAGAGAGAAAGGGAAGCTGTGAGTGTGAGATAGAGAGAGAGAAAGAGAAGCTGTGAGTGTGTGTGTGAGAGAGAAAGAGAAGCAGTGATTGAAAGAAAGAGAGAGAGAAAGAGAAGCTGTGAGTGTGTGAGGGAGAGAGAGATAAAGAGAAGCTGTGATTGAGAGAGAGAGAAAGAGAAGCTGTGAGTGAGAGGGAGAGAGAAAGAGAAGCTGTGAGTGACAGAGAGAGAAAGAGAAGATGTGAGTGAGAGAAAGAGAGAGAGAGAGAAGCTGTGAGTGTGTGAGGATAGAGAGAGAGAAGCTGTGTGTGTGAGAGAGAAAGAGAAGCTGTGAGTTTGAGAGAGAGAGAGAAAGAGAAGCTGTGAGTGAGAGAGAGAGGGAAAGAGATAATGTGAGTGAGAGACAGAGAGAGAAAGAGAAGCTGTGAGAGAGAGAGAGAGAGATAGAGAACCTATGAGTGTGTGTGAGAGAGAAATTGAAGCTGTGAGTGAGAGAGAGAGAAAGAGAAGCTCTGAGTGAGTGAGAGAGAAAGAAAGAGAAGCTGTGAGTGAGAGAGAGAGAGAAAGAAAGAGACGCTGTGAGTGAGAGAGAGAGCAGCTGTTAGTGAGAGAGAGAGAGAAAGAGAAGCTGTGAGTGAGAGAGAGAGAGAGAGAAAGAGAAGCTGTGAGTGAGAGAGAGAGAGAGAAAGAAAAGGTGTGAGTGAGTGAGAGAGAAAGAAAAGCTGTGAGTGAGAGAGAGAGAGAAGCTGTGAGTGAAAGAGAGAGAAAGAGAAGCTGTGAGTGAGAGAGAGAGAGAAAGAGAAGCTGTGAGTGACAGAGAGAGAAAGAGAAGATGTGAGTGAGAGAAAGAGAGAGAGAGAGAAGCTGTGAGTGTGTGAGGATAGAGAGAGAGAAGCTGTGTGTGAGAGAGAGAAAGAGAAGCTGTGAGTGAGAGAAAGAGAGAGAGAAAGTGAAGCTGTGAGTGAGAGAGAGAGAGAAGCTGTGAGTGAGAGTGAGAGAGAGAGAGAAAGAGAAGCTGTGAGTGAGAGAGAGAGTGGGAGAGAAGCTGTGAGTGAGAGAGAGAGAAAGAGAAGCTTTGAGTGAGAGAGTGAGAGAAAGAGTAGCTGTGAGTGAGAGAGAGTGAGAGAGAAGCTGTGAGTGTGTGAGGAGAGAGAGAGAGAAGCTGTGTGTGTGAGAGAGAAAGAGAAGCTGTGAGTGAGAGAAAGAGAGAGAGAAAGGGAAGCTGAGAGTGAGACAGAGAGAGAGAAAGAGAAGCTGTGAGTGACAGAGAGTGAGAGAAGCTGTGTGTGTGTGAGAGAGAAAGAGAAGCTGTGTGTGTGAGAGAGAGAAAGAGAAGATGTGAGTGAGTGAGAGAGACAGAGAAGCTGTGAGTGAGGGAGAGAGAAAAATAGCAGCTGTGAGTGAGAGAGAGAGAGAAGCTTTGAGTGAGAGAGAGAGAGAAAGAGAATCTTTGAGTAGAGAGAGAGAGAAAGGGAAGCTGTGAGTGAGAGAGAGAGAGAGAAAGAGAAGCTGTGAGTGTGTGTGAGAGAGAGATAAAGAGAAGCTGTGAGTGTGTGAGAGAGAAAGAGTAGCTGTGAGTGAGTTAGAGAGAGAGAATGAGAAGCTGTGAGGGAGAGAGAGAGGAGAGAGAGAATCTGTGAGGGAGAGAGAGAGAGAAAGAGAAGATGTGAGTGAGAGAGTGAGTAAGAGAATCTGTGAGTGAGAGAGAGAGAGAAAGAATCTGTGAGTGAGAGAGAGAAAGAGAAGCTGAGAGTCAGAGAGAGAGAGAAGCTGTGAGTGAGAGAGATAGAAAGAGAAGCTGTGAGTGTGAGAGAAAGAGAGAGAGAGAAGCTGTGAGTGAAAGAGAGAGAAAGAGAAGCTGTGAGTGAGAAAGAGAGAGAGAAAGAGAAGCTGTGAGTGAGAGAGAGAGAGAAAGAGAAGCTGTGAGTGAGAGGGAGATAGAGAAAGAGAATATGTGAGAGAGAGAGAGAAAGAGAAGATGTGAGTGTGTGTGTGTGAGAGAGAAGCTGTGTGAGAGAGAAAGAGAGAGAGAAAGAGAAGCTGTGAGTGAGAGAAAGAGAGAGAGAAAGGGAAGCTGTGAGTGAGAGAGAGAGAGAAGCTGTGAGTGAGAGTGAGAGAGAGAGAAAGAGAAGCTGTGAGTGAGAGAGAGAGTGGGAGAGAAGCTGTGAGTGAGAGAGAGAGAAAGAGAAGCTTTGAGTGAGAGAGTGAGAGGAAGAGTAGCTGTGAGTGAGAGAGAGAGAGAGAGAGAGAGAAGCTGTGAGTGTGTGATGAGAGAGAGAGAAGCTCTGTGTGTGAGAGAGAAAGAGAAGCTGTGAGTGAGAGAAAGAGAGAGAGAAAGAGAAGATGTGAGTGAGAGAGTGAGTAAGAGAATCTGTGAGTGAGAGAGAGAGAGAGAAAGAATCTGTGAGTGAGAGAGAGAAAGAGAAGCTGAGAGTCAGAGAGAGAGAGAAGCTGTGAGTGAGAGAGATAGAAATAGAAGCTGTGAGTGTGACAGAAAGAGAGAGAGAGAGAAGCTGTGAGTGAAAGAGAGAGAAAGAGAAGCTGTGAGTGAGAAAGAGAGAGAGAAAGAGAAGCTGTGAGTGAGAGAGAGAGAGAAAGAGAAGCTGTGAGTGAGAGGGAGATAGAGAAAGAGAATATGTGAGAGAGAGAGAAAGAGAAGATGTGAGAGTGTGTGTGAGAGAGAGAAGCTGTGTGTGAGAGAAAGAGAGAGAGAAAGAGAAGCTGTGAGTGAGAGAGAGAGAGAGAAGCTGTGAGTGAGAGAGAGAGAGAGAAGCTGTAAGTGTGTGTGTGAGAGAGAAAGAGAAGCAGTGAGTGTGAGAGAAAGAGAAGCCGTGAGTGTGAGAGAGAGTGAGAGAGAGAGAAGCTGTGAGAGAGAGAGAAAGATAAGTTGTGAATGAGAGAGAGAGAGAAGCTGTGTGTGAGAGAGAGAGATAAAGAGAAGCTGTGAGTGAGAGAGAGAGAAAGAGATGCTGTGAGTGAGAGAGAGAGAGAGAAGCTGTGATTGAAAGAGAGAGAAAGAGAAGCTGTGAGTGAGAAAAGAGAGAGAAAGAGAAGCTGTGAGTGAGAGAAAGAGAGAAGCCATGAGTGAGTGAGAGAGAGAGAATCAGTGAGTGAGAGAGAGAAGCTTTAAGTGAGAGAGAGAGAGAGAATGTGAAGCTGTGAGTGAGAGAGAGAGAAGCTGTGAGTGAGACAGAGAGAAAAAGAGAAGCTGTATGTGTGTGAGAGAGTGAAAGAGATGCTGTGAGTGTGAGAGATAGTGAGAGAAAGAGCTGTGAGTGTGAGACAGAGTGAGAGAAAGAGATGCTGTGAGTGTGTGTGAGAGAGAGAAAGAGAAGCTGTGAGTGAGAGAGAGAGAGAGAAAGAGATGCTGTGAGTGAGAGAGTGAGTGTGAAGCTATGAGTGAGAGAGAGAGAGAGAAAGAGTAGTGTTAGTGAGAGAGAGAGAGAGAAGCTGTGAGTGAGAGAGAGAGAGAAAGGGAAGCTGTGAGTGAGAGAGAGCGAGACAGAGAAGCTGTGAGTGAGAGAGAGATAAAAAGAGCAGCTGTGAGAGAGAGAGAGAGAAGCTGTGAGTGAGAGAGAGAGAGAAAGAGAATCGGTGAGTAGAGAGAGAGAAAAAGAGAAGTTGTAAGTGAGAGTGAGAGAAAGAGAAGCTGTGAGTGTGAGAGAGAGAAGCAGTGAGAGAGAAAGAGAAGCTGTGAGTGAGAGTAAGAGAGAAGCCATGAGTGTTTGTGAGAGAGAAAGAGGAGCTCTGAGTGAGAGAGAGAGAAAGGGAAGCTGTGAGTGAGAGAGAGTGGAAAGCTATGAGTGAGAGAGAGAGAGAAGCTGTGAGTGAGAGAGAGAGAAAGAGAAGCTGTGAGTGAGAGAGAGAGTGAGAAGCTGTGAGTGAGTGAGAGAGAGAAAGCGAAGCAGTGAGTGAGAGACAGAGAGAAAGTGAAGCTGTGAGTGAGAGAGAGAAAAAAAGAGATGCTGTGTGTGTGTGTGAGAAAGAGAAGCTGTGAGTGAGGGAGAGAGAGAAAGGGAAGCTGTGAGTGAGAGAGAGAGTGAGAAGCTATGAGTATGAGAAAGAGAAAGAGAAGTTGTGAGTGAGAGAGAGAGTGGGAGAGAAGCTGTGAGTGAGAGAGAGAGAAAGAGAAGCTTTGAGTGAGAGAGTGAGAGAAAGAGTAGCTGTGAGTGAGAGAGAGAGAGAGAAAGTGAAGCTGTATGAGAGAGAGAGAGAACGAAAGAAAGTGCTGTGTGTGAGAGAGAGAGAAAGAGAAGCTGTGAGTGTGTGTGAGAGAGAAAGAGAAGCTGTGAGTGTGAGAGAGAGAAAGAGAAAGAGAAGCTGTGAGTGAGAGAAAGAGAGAGAGAAAGGGAAGCTGTGAGTGTGAGATAGAGAGAGAGAAAGAGAAGCTGTGAGTGTGTGTGAGAGAGAGAAAGAGAAGCAGTGATTGAAAGAAAGACAGAGAGAAAGAGAAGCTGTGAGTGTGTGAGGGAGAGAGAGATAAAGAGAAGCTGTGATTGAGAGAGAGAGAAAGAGAAGCTGTGAGTGAGAGGGAGAGAGAAAGAGAAGCTGTGAGTGACAGAGAGAGAAAGAGAAGATGTGAGTGAGAGAAAGAGAGAGAGAGAGAAGCTGTGAGTGTGTGAGGATAGAGAGAGAGAAGCTGTGTGTGAGAGAGAGAAAGAGAAGCTGTGAGTTTGAGAGAGAGAGAGAAAGAGAAGCTGTGAGTGAGAGAGAGAGAGAAAGAGATGATGTGAGTGAGAGACAGAGAGAGAAAGAGAAGCTGTGAGAGAGAGAGAGAGATAGAGAACCTATGAGTGTGTGTGAGAGAGAAATTGAAGCTGTGAGTGAGAGAGAGAGAAAGAGAAGCTCTGAGTGAGTGAGAGAGAAAGAAAGAGAAGCTGTGAGTGAGGGAGAGAGAGAAAGAGAGAGACGCTATGAGTGAGAGAGAGAGAAGCTGTTAGTGAGAGAGAGAGAGAAAGAGAAGCTGTGAGTGAGAGAGAGAGAAAGAGAAAGAGAAGCTGTGAGTGAGAGAGAGAGAGAGAAAGAGAAGGTGTGAGTGAGTGAGAGAGAAAGAAAAGCTGTGAGTGAGAGAGAGAGAGAAGCTGTGAGTGAAAGAGAGAGAAAGAGAAGCTTTGAGTGAGAGAGTGAGAGAAAGAGTAGCTGTGAGTGAGAGAGAGAGAAAGAAAGAGAAGCTGAGTGTGTGTGAGAGAGAAAGAGAAGATGTGAGTGAGAGAAAGAGAGAGAGAGAAGCTGTGAGTGTGTGAGGATAGAGAGAGAGAAGCTGTGTGTGAGAGAGAGAAAGAGAAGCTGTGAGTGAGAGAAAGAGAGAGAGAAAGAGAAGGTGTGAGTGAGTGAGAGAGAAAGAAAAGCTGTGAGTGAGAGAGAGAGAGAAGCTGTGAGTGAAAGTGAGAGAAAGAGAAGCTTTGAGTGAGAGAGTGAGAGAAAGAGAGAGAAGCTGTGAGTGAGAGAGAGAGAGAAAGAGAAGCTGTGAGTGACAGAGAGAGAAAGAGAAGATGTGAGTGAGAGAAAGAGAGAGAGAGAGAAGCTGTGAGTGTGTGAGGATAGAGAGAGAAGCTGTGTGTGAGAGAGAGAAAGAGAAGCTGTGAGTGAGAGAAAGAGAGAGAGAAAGTGAAGCTGTGAGTGAGAGAGAGAGAAGCTGTGAGTGAGAGTGAGAGAGAGAGAAAGAGACGCTGTGAGTGAGAGAGAGAGTGGGAGAGAAGCTGTGAGTGAGAGAGAGAGAAAGAGAAGCTTTGAGTGAGAGAGTGAGAGAAAGAGTATCTGTGAGTGAGAGAGAGAGTGAGAGAGAAGCTGTGAGTGTGTGAGGAGAGAGAGAGAGAAGCTGTGTGTGTGAGAGAGAAAGAGAAGCTGTGAGTGAGAGAAAGAGAGAGAGAAAGGGAAGCTGAGAGTGAGACAGAGAGAGAGAAAGAGAAGCTGTGAGTGACAGAGAGTGAGAGAAGCTGTGTGTTTGTGAGAGAGAAAGAGAAGCTGTGTGTGTGTGAGAGAGAAAGAGAAGATGTGAGTGAGTGAGAGAGACAGAGAAGCTGTGAGTGAGGGAGAGAGAAAAATAGCAGCTGTGAGTGAGAGAGAGAGAGAAGCTTTGAGTGAGAGAGAGAGAGAAAGAGAATCTTTGAGTAGAGATTGAGAAAGGGAAGCTGTGAGTGAGAGAGAGAGAGAGAAAGAGAAGCTGTGAGTGTGTGAGAGAGAGAGATAAAGAGAAGCTGTGAGTGTGTGAGAGAGAAAGAGAAGCTGTGAGTGAGTTAGAGAGAGAGAATGAGAAGCTGTGAGGGAGAGAGAGAGGAGAGAGAGAATCTGTGAGGGAGAGAGAGAGAGAAAGAGAAGATGTGAGTGAGAGAGTGAGTAAGAGAATCTGTGAGTGAGAGAGAGAGAGAAAGAATCTGTGAGTGAGAGAGAGAAAGAGAAGCTGAGAGTCAGAGAGAGAGAGAAGCTGTGAGTGAGAGAGATAGAAAGAGAAGCTGTGAGTGTGAGAGAAAGAGAGAGAGAGAAGCTGTGAGTGAAAGAGAGAGAAAGAGAAGCTGTGAGTGAGAAAGAGAGAGAGAAAGAGAAGCTGTGAGTGAGAGAGAGAGAGAAAGAGAAGCTGTGAGTGAGAGGGAGATAGGGAAAGAGAATATGTGTGAGAGAGAGAGAAAGAGAATATGTGAGTGTGTGTGTGTGAGAGAGAAGCTGTGTGTGAGAGAAAGAGAGAGAAAGAGAAGCTGTGAGTGTGTGTGAGAGAGAAAGAGAAGCTGTGAGTGTTTGTGGGAGAGAAAGAGAAGCTGTGAGTGAGTGAGAGAGAGAGAAAGGGAAGCTGTGAGTGAGAGAGAGAGTGAGAAGCTATGTGTGTGAGAGAGAGAAAGAGAAGCTGTGAGTGAGAGAGAGAGAAAAAGAGAAGCTGTGAGTGAGAGAGAGAGAGAAAGGGAAGCTGTGAGTGAGTGTGAGAGAGAGACAGAGAAGCTGTGAGTGAGAGAGAGAGATAAAGAGCAGCTGTGAGTGAGAGAGAGAGAGAAGCTGTGAGTGAGAGAGAGAAAGAGAAGCTGTGAGTGAAAGAGAGAGAGAAATAGAAGTGAGTGTGAGAGAAAGTGAGAGAAAGAGAAGCTGTGAGTGTGAGAGAGTGTGAGAGAAAGATGCTGTGAGTGCGTGAGAAAGAGAAGCTGTGAGTGAGAGAGAGAGAAAAAGAGAAGCTGTGAGTGAGAGAGAGAGAGAAAGAGAAGCTGTGAGTGAGAGAGAGAAAGAAAGGGAATCTGTGAGTGAGAGAGAGAGTGAGAAGCTATGTGTGTGTGAGAGAGAGAAAGAGAAGCTGTGAGTGAGAGAGAGAGAAAGAGAAGCTGTGAGTGAGAGAGAGAGTGAGAAGCTGTGAGTGAGAGAAAGCGAAGCAGTGAGTGAGAGACAGAGAGAAAAAGATAAGCTGTGAGTGTGAGACAGAGTGAGAGAAAGAGATGCTGTGAGTGTCTGTGTGAGAGAAAGAGAAGCTGTGAGTGAGTGAGAGAGAAAGAGAAAATGTGAGTGAGAGAGAGAGAAAGAGTAGCTGTGAGTCAGAGAGAGAGAAAGAGAAGCTGTGAGTGTGAGAGAAAGTGAGAGAAAGAGAAGCTGTGAGTGTGAGAGAGAGTGAGAGAAAGAGATGCTGTGTGTGTGAGAGAGAGAAAGAGAAGCTGTGAGTGAGGGAGAGAGAGAAAGGGAAGCTGTGAGTGAGAGAGAGAGTGAGAAGCTATAAGTGAGAGAGAGAGAGAGAAGTTGTGAGTGAGAGAGAGAGAAAGAGAAGCTGTGAGAGAGAGAGAGAAGCAGTGAGAGAGAGAGAAAGAGAAGCTGTGAGTGAGAGAGAGAGAGAGAGAGAGAATCTGTGAGTGAGATAGGGAGAGAGAAAGAGAAGCTGTGGGTAGAGAGAGAGAAAAAAAGAAGCTGTGAGTGTGAGAGAGAGTGAGAGAAAGAGATGCTGTGAGTGTGTGTGAGAGAGAAAGAGAAGCTGTGAGTGATTGTGAGAGAGAAAGAGAAGCTGTGAGTGAGAGAGAGAGAGAGAAAGAGAAGCTGTGAGTGAGAGAGAGAGAGAAGCTATGAGTGAGAGAGAGAGAGAGAAGCTGTGAGTGAGAGAGAGAGAGAAAGAGAAGCTGTGAGTGAGAGAGAGAGTGAGAAGCTGTGAGTGAGAGAGAGAGAAAGTGAAACGGTGAGTGAGAGAGAGAGAAAGTGAAGCTGTGAGTGAGAGAGAGAGAAAAAAGAGAAGCTGTGAGAGAGAGAGAGAAAGAGAATTTGTAAGTGTGAGAGAAAGTGAGAGAAAGAGAAGCTGTGAGTCTGAGACACAGTGAGAGTAAGAGATGCTGTGAGTGTGTGTGAGAGAGAAAGAGTAGCTGCGAGAAAGAGAGAGAGAGAGAAAGCGAAGCTGTGAGTGAGAGAGAGAGAGAGAGAGAGAAGCTGTGAGAGTGAGAGAAAGTGAGAGAAAGAGAAGCTGGGAGTGTGTGTGAGAGAGAAAGAGAAGCTGTGAATGAGAGAGAGAGAGAGAAAGCGAAGCTGTGAGTGAGAGGGAATGAGAAGCTTTGAGTGAGAGAGTGAAAGAGTAGCTGAGAGTGAGAGAGAGAGAGAAAAAAAGAAGCTGTATGAGAGAGAGATAACGAAAGAAAGAGCTGTGTGTGTGAGAGAGAATGAGAAGCTGTGAGTGTGTGTGAGAGAGAAAGAGAAGCTTTGAGTGTGTGAGAAAGAGAAAGAGAAGCTGTGGGTGAGAGAAAGAGTGAGAGAAAGAGAAGCTGTGAGCGAGAGAGAGAGAGAGAGAGAAAGATAAGCTGTGAGTGAGAGAGAGAGAAAGAGACCTTGTGAGTGAGAGAGAGAGTAAAATTGAAGCTGTGAGTGAGTGAGAGAGAGAATGAGAAGCTCGGAGTGAGTGAGAGAGAAAGAAAGAGAAGCTCGGAGTGAGTGAGAGAGAAAGAAAGAGAAGCTGTGAGTGAGAGTGAGAGAAAGAAAGAGACGCTGTGAGTGAGAGAGATTGAAGCTGTGAGTGAGAGAGAGAGAGAGGAAGAGAAGCTGTGAGTGAGAGAGAGAGAAGGAGAGAGAAGCTTTGAGTGAGAGAGTGAGAGAAAGAGTAGCTGTGAGTGAGAGAGAGAGAAAGAAAGAGAAGCTGTGAGTGAGAGAGAGAGAGAGGAAGAGAAGCTGTGAGTGAGAGAGAGAGAGAGAGAAAAAAAGTGAGTGAGAGAGAGAGAGAGAGAGAAAGAAGCTTTGACTGAGAGAGTGAGAGAGTGAGAGAAAGAGTAGCTGTGAGTGAGAGAGAGAGAGAAAGAGAACCTGCATGAGAGAGAGAGAGAGAAAGAAAGAAAGAAAGAAAGAAAGAAAGAAAGAAAGAAAGAAAGAGTGAGAGACAGAGAGAGAAAAAGAAGCTGTATGAGAGAGAGAGAGAGAATGAAAGAAAGAGCTGTGTGTGAGAGAGAGAGAAAGAGAAGCTGTGAGTGTGTGTGAGAGAGAAAGAGAAGCTGTGTGTGTGTGAGAGAGAAAGAGAAGCTGTGAGTGAGAGAAAGAGCGAGAGAAACTGTGAGTGAGATAGAGAGAGAAAGAGAACCTGTGAGTGAGAGAGAGAGAGAAATTGAAGCTGTGAGTGAGATAGAGAGAGAAAGAGAAGCTCGGAGTGAGTGAGAGAGAAAGAAAGAGAAGCTCGGAGTGAGTGAGAGAGAAAGAAAGAGAAGGTGTGAGTGAGAGAGAGAAAGAAAGAAAGAAAGAGACGCTGTGAGTGAGAGAGATTGAAGCTGTGAGTTAGAGAGAGAGAGAGAGAAAGAGAAGCTGTGAGTGAGAGAGAGAGAGAGAAAGAGAAGCTGTGAGTGAGAAAGAGAAAGAGAGAAGCTGTGAGTGAGAGAGGGAGAGAAAGAGAAGCTTTGAGTGACAGGGAGAGAGAGAAAGAGAAGATGTGAGTGAGAGAGAGAGAGAATGAGAAGATGTGAGTGAGTGACAGAGAGAGAAGCTGTGAGTGAGAGAGAGAGGGAGAGAGAAAGAGAAGCTGTGAGTGAGAGAGAGAGTGGGAGAGAAGCTGTGAGTGAGAGAGAGAGAGAGAAGCTTTGAGTGAGAGAGTGAGAGAAAGAGTAGCTGTGAGTGAGAGAGAGAGAGAGAAAGTGAAGCTGTATGAGAGAGAGAGAACGAAAGAAAGTGCTGTGTGTGTGTGAGAGAGAAAGAGAAGCTGTGAGTGTGTGTGAGAGAGAAAGAGAAGCTGTGAGTGTGAGAGAGAGAAAGAGAAAGAGAAGCTGTGAGTGAGAGAAAGAGAGAGAGAAAGGGAAGCTGTGAGTGTGAGATAGAGAGAGAGAAAGAGAAGCTGTGAGTGTGTGTGAGAGAGAGAAAGAGAAGCAGTGATTGAAAGAAAGAGAGAGAGAGAGAAAGAGAAGCTGTGAGTGTGTGAGGGAGAGAGAGATAAAGAGAAGCTGTGATTGAGAGAGAGAGAAAGAGAAGCTGTGAGTGAGAGGGAGAGAGAGAAAGAGAAGATGTGAGTGAGAGAGAGAGAGAAAGAGAAGATGTGTGTGTGAGAGAGAAAGAGAAGCTGTGAGTTTGAGAGAGAGAGAGAAAGAGAAGCTGTGAGTGAGAGAGAGAGAGAGAAAGAGATGCTGTGAGTGAGAGAGAGAGAGAAAGAGAAGCTGTGAGTGAGAGAGAGAGATAGAGATAGAGAACCTATGAGTGTGTGTGAGAGAGAAATTGAAGCTGTGAGTGAGAGAGAGAGAGAAAGAGAAGCTCTGAGTGAGTGAGAGAGAAAGAAAGAGAAGCTGTGAGTGAGAGAGAGAGAGAAAGAAAGAGACGCTGTGAGTGAGAGAGAGAGAAGCTGTTAGTGAGAGAGAGAGAAAGAGAAGCTGTGAGTTAGAGAGAGAGAGAAAGAGAAGCTGTGAGTGAGAGAGAGAGAGAGAAAGAGAAGGTGTGAGTGAGTGAGAGAGAAAGAAAAGCTGTGAGTGAGAGAGAGAGAGAGAAGCTGTGAGTGAAAGAGAGAGAAAGAGAAGCTGTGAGTGAGAAAGAGAGAGAAGCTGTGAGTGAGACAGAGAGAGAAATAGAAGCTGTGAGTGACGGAGAGAGAGAAAGAGAAGATGTGAGTGAGAGAAAGAGAGAGAGAGAAGCTGTGAGTGTGTGAGGATAGAGAGAGAGAAGCTGTGAGTGTGTGAGAGAGAAAGAAAGAGAAGCTGTGAGTGAGAGAAAGAGAGAGAGAAAGGGAAGGTGTGAGTGAGAGAGAGAGAGAAGCTGTGAGTGAGAGTGAGAGAGAGAGAAAGAGAAGCTGTGAGTGAGAGAGAGAGTGGGAGAGAAGCTGTGAGTGAGAGAGAGAGAAAGAGAAGCTTTGAGTGAGAGAGTGAGAGGAAGAGTAGCTGTGAGTGAGAGAGAGAGAGAGAAGCTGTGAGTGTGTGATGAGAGAGAGAGAGAAGCTCTGTGTGTGAGAGAGAAAGAGAAGCTGTGAGTGAGAGAAAGAGAGAGAGAAAGAGAAGATGTGAGTGAGAGAGTGAGTAAGAGAATCTGTGAGTGAGAGAGAGAGAGAAAGAATCTGTGAGTGAGAGAGAGAAAGAGAAGCTGAGAGTCAGAGAGAGAGAGAAGCTGTGAGTGAGAGAGATAGAAAGAGAAGCTGTGAGTGTGAGAGAAAGAGAGAGAGAGAGAAGCTGTGAGTGAAAGAGAGAGAAAGAGAAGCTGTGAGTGAGAAAGAGAGAGAGAAAGAGAAGCTGTGAGTGAGAGAGAGAGAGAAAGAGAAGCTGTGAGTGAGAGGGAGATAGAGAAAGAGAATATGTGAGAGAGAGAGAGAAAGAGAAGATGTGAGTGTGTGTGTGAGAGAGAGAAGCTGTGTGTGAGAGAAAGAGAGAGAGAAAGAGAAGCTGTGAGTGAGAGAGAGAGAGAGAAGCTGTGAGTGAGAGAGAGAGAGAGAAGCTGTAAGTGTGTGTGTGAGAGAGAAAGAGAAGCAGTGAGTGTGAGAGAAAGAGAAGCCGTGTGTGTGAGAGAGAGTGAGAGAGAGAGAAGCTGTGAGAGAGAGAGAAAGATAAGTTGTGAATGAGAGAGAGAGAGAAGCTGTGTGTGAGAGAGAGAGATAAAGAGAAGCTGTGAGTGAGAGAGAGAGAAAGAGATGCTGTGAGTGAGAGAGAGAGAGAGAAGCTGTGATTGAAAGAGAGAGAAAGAGAAGCTGTGAGTGAGAAAAGAGAGAGAAAGAGAAGCTGTGAGTGAGAGAAAGAGAGAAGCCATGAGTGAGTGAGAGAGAGAGAATCAGTGAGTGAGAGAGAGAAGCTTTAAGTGAGAGAGAGAGAGAGAATGTGAAGCTGTGAGTGAGAGAGAGAGAAGCTGTGAGTGAGACAGAGAGAAAAAGAGAAGCTGTATGTGTGTGAGAGAGTGAAAGAGATGCTGTGAGTGTGAGAGATAGTGAGAGAAAGAGAAGCTGTGAGTGTGAGACAGAGTGAGAGAAAGAGATGCTGTGAGTGTGTGTGAGAGAGAGAAAGAGAAGCTGTGAGTGAGAGAGAGAGAGAGAAAGAGATGCTGTGAGTGAGAGAGTGAGTGTGAAGCTATGAGTGAGAGAGAGAGAGAGAGAAAGAGTAGTGTTAGTGAGAGAGAGAGAGAGAAGCTGTGAGTGAGAGAGAGAGAGAAAGGGAAGCTGTGAGTGAGAGAGAAAGAGACAGAGAAGCTGTGAGTGAGAGAGAGATAAAAAGAGCAGCTGTGAGAGAGAGAGAGAGAAGCTGTGAGTGAGAGAGAGAGAGAAAGAGAATCGGTGAGTAGAGAGAGAGAAAAAGAGAAGTTGTAAGTGAGAGTGAGAGAAAGAGAAGCTGTGAGTGTGAGAGAGAGAAGCAGTGAGAGAGAAAGAGAAGCTGTGAGTGAGAGTAAGAGAGAAGCCATGAGTGTTTGTGAGAGAGAAAGAGAAGCTGTGAGTGAGAGAGAGAGAGAAAGGGAAGCTGTGAGTGAGAGAGAGTGGAAAGCTATGAGTGAGAGAGAGAGAAGCTGTGAGTGAGAGAGAGAGAAAGAGAAGCTGTGAGTGAGAGAGAGAGTGAGAAGCTGTGAGTGAGTGAGAGAGAGAAAGCGAAGCAGTGAGTGAGAGACAGAGAGAAAGTGAAGCTGTGAGTGAGAGAGAGAAAAAAAGAGATGCTGTGTGTGTGTGTGAGAAAGAGAAGCTGTGAGTGAGGGAGAGAGAGAAAGGGAAGCTGTGAGTGAGAGAGAGAGTGAGAAGCTATGAGTATGAGAAAGAGAAAGAGAAGTTGTGAGTGAGAGAGAGAGTGGGAGAGAAGCTGTGAGTGAGAGAGAGAGAAAGAGAAGCTTTGAGTGAGAGAGTGAGAGAAAGAGTAGCTGTGAGTGAGAGAGAGAGAGAGAAAGTGAAGCTGTATGAGAGAGAGAGAGAACGAAAGAAAGTGCTGTGTGTGTGAGAGAGAGAAAGAGAAGCTGTGAGTGTGTGTGAGAGAGAAAGAGAAGCTGTGAGTGTGAGAGAGAGAAAGAGAAAGAGAAGCTGTGAGTGAGAGAAAGAGAGAGAGAAAGGGAAGCTGTGAGTGTGAGATAGAGAGAGAGAAAGAGAAGCTGTGAGTGTGTGTGTGAGAGAGAAAGAGAAGCAGTGATTGAAAGAAAGAGAGAGAGAAAGAGAAGCTGTGAGTGTGTGAGGGAGAGAGAGATAAAGAGAAGCTGTGATTGAGAGAGAGAGAAAGAGAAGCTGTGAGTGAGAGGGAGAGAGAAAGAGAAGCTGTGAGTGACAGAGAGAGAAAGAGAAGATGTGAGTGAGAGAAAGAGAGAGAGAGAAGCTGTGAGTGTGTGAGGATAGAGAGAGAGAAGCTGTGTGTGAGAGAGAGAAAGAGAAGCTGTGAGTTTGAGAGAGAGAGAGAAAGAGAAGCTGTGAGTGAGAGAGAGAGAGAAAGAGATGATGTGAGTGAGAGACAGAGAGAGAAAGAGAAGCTGTGAGAGAGAGAGAGAGAGAGAGAACCTATGAGTGTGTGTGAGAGAGAAATTGAAGCTGTGAGTGAGAGAGAGAGAAAGAGAAGCTCTGAGTGAGTGAGAGAGAAAGAAAGAGAAGCTGTGAGTGAGAGAGAGAGAGAGAGAAAGAGACGCTGTGAGTGAGAGAGAGAGAAGCTGTTAGTGAGAGAGAGAGAGAAAGAGAAGCTGTGAGTGAGAGAGAGAGAGAGAGAAAGAGAAGCTGTGAGTGAGAGAGAGAGAGAGAAAGAGAAGGTGTGAGTGAGTGAGAGAGAAAGAAAAGCTGTGAGTGAGAGAGAGAGAGAAGCTGTGAGTGAAAGAGAGAGAAAGAGAAGCTGTGAGTGAGAAAGAGAGAAAGAGAGAGAAGCTGTGAGTGAGAGAGAGAGAGAAAGAGAAGCTGTGAGTGACAGAGAGAGAAAGAGAAGATGTGAGTGAGAGAAAGAGAGAGAGAGAGAAGCTGTGAGTGTGTGAGGATAGAGAGAGAGAAGCTGTGTGTGTGAGAGAGAAAGAGAAGCTGTGAGTGAGAGAAAGAGAGAGAGAAAGTGAAGCTGTGAGTGAGAGAGAGAGAGAAGCTGTGAGTGAGAGTGAGAGAGAGAGAAAGAGAAGCTGTGAGTGAGAGAGAGAGTGGGAGAGAAGCTGTGAGTGAGAGAGAGAGAAAGAGAAGCTTTGAGTGAGAGAGTGAGAGAAAGAGTAGCTGTGAGTGAGAGAGAGAGTGAGAGAGAAGCTGTGAGTGTGTGAGGAGAGAGAGAGAGAAGCTGTGTGTGTGTGAGAGAAAGAGAAGCTGTGAGTGAGAGAAAGAGAGAGAGAAAGGGAAGCTGAGAGTGAGACAGAGAGAGAGAAAGAGAAGCTGTGAGTGACAGAGAGTGAGAGAAGCTGTGTGTGTGTGAGAGAGAAAGAGAAGCTGTGTGTGTGTGAGAGAGAAAGAGAAGATGTGAGTGAGTGAGAAAGACAGAGAAGCTGTGAGTGAGTTAGAGAGAGAGAATGAGAAGCTGTGAGGGAGAGAGAGAGGAGAGAGAGAATCTGTGAGGGAGAGAGAGAGAGAAAGAGAAGATGTGAGTGAGAGAGTGAGTAAGAGAATCTGTGAGTGAGAGAGAGAGAGAAAGAATCTGTGAGTGAGAGAGAGAAAGAGAAGCTGAGAGTCAGAGAGAGAGAGAAGCTGTGAGTGAGAGAGATAGAAAGAGAAGCTGTGAGTGTGAGAGAAAGAGAGAGAGAGAAGCTGTGAGTGAAAGAGAGAGAAAGAGAAGCTGTGAGTGAGAAAGAGAGAGAGAAAGAGAAGCTGTGAGTGAGAGAGAGAGAGAAAGAGATGCTGTGAGTGAGAGGGAGATAGAGAAAGAGAATATGTGAGAGAGAGAGAGAAAGAGAAGATGTGAGTGTGTGTGTGTGAGAGAGAAGCTGTGTGTGAGAGAAAGAGAGAGAGAAAGAGAAGCTGTGAGTGAGAGAGAGAGAGAGAAAGAGAAGCTGTGAGTGAGAGAGAGAGAGAGAGAGAAGCTGTGAGTGAGAGAGAGAGAGAGAAAGAGAAGCTGTGTGTGTGAGAGAGAGAGAACCTGTGAGTGAGAGAGAGAGAAAGAGCAGCTCCGAGTGAACGAGAAAGAAAGAGAAGCTGTGAGTGAGAGAGAGAGAAAGAAAGAAAAGCTGCAAGAGAGAGAGAGAGAGAAAGAGAAGCTGTAAGTGTGTGTGTGAGAGAGAAAGAGAAGCATTGAGTGTGAGAGAAAGAGAAGCCGTGAGTGTGAGAGAGAGTGAGAGAGAGAGAAGCTGTGAGTTAGAGAGAGAGAAAGAGAAGTTGTGAATGAGAGAGAGAGAGAAGCTGTGAGTGAGAGAGAGAGATAAAGAGAAGCTGTGAGTGAGAGAGAGAGAAAGAGATGCTGTGAGTGAGAGAGAGAGAGAAGCTGTGATTGAAAGAGAGAGAAAGAGAAGCTGTGAGTGAGAAAAGAGAGAGAAAGAGAAGCTGTGAGTGAGAGAAAGAGAGAAGCCATGAGTGAGTGAGAGAGAGAGAATCAGTGAGTGAGAGAGAGAAGCTTTAAGTGAGAGAGAGAGAGAGAATGTGAAGCTGTGAGTGAGAGAGAGAGAAGCTGTGAGTGAGACAGAGAGAGAAAGAGAAGCTGTATGTGTGTGAGAGAGTGAAAGAGATGCTGTGAGTGTGAGAGATAGTGAGAGAAAGAGAAGCTGTGAGTGTGAGACAGAGTGAGAGAAAGAGATGCTGTGAGTGTGTGTGAGAGAGAGAAAGAGAAGCTGTGAGTGAGAGAGAGAGAGAAAGAGAAGCTGTGAGTGAGAGATAGAGAGAGAAAGAGAAGCTGTGTGTGTGTGTGAGAGAGAGAGAGAACCTGTGAGTGAGAGAGAGAGAGAAAGAGCAGCTCTGAGTGAGTGAGAGAGAAAGAAAGAGAAGCTGTGAGTGAGAGAGAGAGAGAAGCTGTGAGTGAGAGAGATAGAAAGAGAAGCTGTGAGTGTGAGAGAAAGAGAGAGAGAGAGAAGCTGTGAGTGAAAGAGAGAGAAAGAGAAGCTGTGAGTGAGAAAGAGAGAGAGAAAGAGAAGCTGTGAGTGAGAGAGAGAGAGAAAGAGAAGCTGTGAGTGAGAGGGAGATAGAGAAAGAGAATATGTGAGAGAGAGAGAGAAAGAGAAGATGTGAGTGTGTGTGTGAGAGAGAGAAGCTGTGTGTGAGAGAAAGAGAGAGAGAAAGAGAAGCTGTGAGTGAGAGAGAGAGAGAGAAGCTGTGAGTGAGAGAGAGAGAGAGAGAAGCTGTGAGTGAGAGAGAGAGAGAGAAAGAGAAGCTGTGTGTGTGTGAGAGAGAGAGAGAACCTGTGAGTGAGAGAGAGAGAGAAAGAGCAGCTCTGAGTGAGTGAGAGAGAAAGAAAGAGAAGCTGTGAGTGAGAGAGAGAGAAAGAAAGAGAAGCTGCAAGAGAGAGAGAGAGAGAGAAGCTGTAAGTGTGTGTAAGAGAGAGAAAGAGAAGCTGTGAGTGAGAGAGAGAGAAAGAAAGAGAAGCTGTGAGTGAGAAAGTGAGTGTGAAGCTATGAGTGAGAGAGAGAGAGAAAGAGTAGTGTTAGTGAGAGAGAGAGAGAGAAGCTGTGAGTGAGAGAGAGAGAGAAAGGGAAGCTGTGAGTGAGAGAGAGAGAGACAGAGAAGCTGTGAGTGAGAGAGAGATAAAAAGAGCAGCTGTGAGAGAGAGAGAGAGAAGCTGTGAGTGAGAGAGAGAGAGAAAGAGAATCGGTGAGTAGAGAGAGAAAAAAAGAGAAGTTGTAAGTGAGAGAGAGAGAAAGAGAATCGGTGAGTAGAGAGAGAAAAAAAGAGAAGTTGTAAGTGAGAGAGAGAGAAAGAGAAGCTGTGAGTGTGAGAGAGAGAAGCAGTGAGAGAGAAAGAGAAGCTGTGAGTGAGAGTAAGAGAGAAGCCATGAGTGTTTGTGAGAGAGAAAGAGAAGCTGTGAGTGAGAGAGAGAGAGAGAAAGGGAAGCTGTGAGTGAGAGAGAGAGTGGAAAGCTATGAGTGAGAGAGAGAGAAGCTGTGAGTGAGAGAGAGAGAGAAAGAGAAGCTGTGAGTGAGAGAGAGAGTGAGAAGCTGTGAGTGAGAGAGAGAGAAAGCGAAGCAGTGAGTGAGAGACAGAGAGAAAGTGAAGCTGTGAGTGAGAGAGAGAAAAAAAAGAGATGCTGTGTGTGTGTGTGTGAGAAAGAGAAGCTGTGAGTGAGGGAGAGAGAGAAAGGGAAGCTGTGAGTGAGAGAGAGAGTGAGAAGCTATGAGTATGAGAAAGAGAAAGAGAAGTTGTGAGTGAGAGAGAGAGTGGGAGAGAAGCTGTGAGTGAGAGAGAGAGAAAGAGAAGCTTTGAGTGAGAGAGTGAGAGAAAGAGTAGCTGTGAGTGAGAGAGAGAGAGAAAGTGAAGCTGTATGAGAGAGAGAGAGAACGAAAGAAAGTGCTGTGTGTGTGAGAGAGAGAAAGAGAAGCTGTGAGTGTGTGTGAGAGAGAATGGGAAGCTGTGAGTGTGAGATAGAGAGAGAGAAAGAGAAGCTGTGAGTGTTTGTGTGAGAGAGAAAGAGAAGCAGTGATTGAAAGAAAGAGAGAGAGAAAGAGAAGCTGTGAGTGTGTGAGGGAGAGAGAGATAAAGAGAAGCTGTGATTGAGAGAGAGAGAAAGAGAAGCTGTGAGTGAGAGGGAGAGAGAGAAAGAGAAGATGTGAGTGAGATGGAGAGAGAAAGAGAAGATGTGTGTGTGAGAGAGAAAGAGAAGCTGTGAGTTTGAGAGAGAGAGAGAAAGAGAAGCTGTGAGTGAGAGAGAGAGAAAGAGATGATGTGAGTGAGAGACAGAGAGAGAAAGAGAAGCTGTGTGTGTGTGAGAGAGAGGGAGATAGAGAACCTATGTGTGTGTGAGAGAGAAATTGAAGCTGTGAGTGAGAGAGAGAGAAAGAGAAGCTCTGAGTGAGTGAGAGAGAAAGAAAGAGAAGCTGTGAGTGAGAGAGAGAGAGAAAGAAAGAGACGCTGTGAGTGAGAGAGAGAGAAGCTGTTAGTGAGAGAGAGAGAAAGAAAGAGAAGCTGTGAGTGAGAGAGTGAGTGTGAAGCTATGAGTGAGAGAGAGAGAGAAAGAGTAGTGTTAGTGAGAGAGAGAGAGAGAAGCTGTGAGTGAGAGAGAGAGAAAGGGAAGCTGTGAGTGAGAGAGAGAGAGACAGAGAAGCTGTGAGTGAGAGAGAGATAAAAAGAGCAGCTGTGAGAGAGAGAGAGAGAAGCTGTGAGTGAGAGAGAGAGAGAAAGAGAATCGGTGAGTAGAGAGAGAAAAAAAAGAGAAGTTGTAAGTGAGAGAGAGAGAAAGAGAAGCTGTGAGTGTGAGAGAGAGAAGCAGTGAGAGAGAAAGAGAAGCTGTGAGTGAGAGTAAGAGAGGCCATGAGTGTTTGTGAGAGAGAAAGAGAAGCTGTGAGTGAGAGAGAGAGAGAGAAAGGGAAGCTGTGAGTGAGAGAGAGAGTGGAAAGCTATGAGTGAGAGAGAGAGAGAAGCTATGAGTGAGAGAGAGAGAGAAAGAGAAGCTGTGAGTGAGAGAGAGAGTGAGAAGCTGTGAGTGAGAGAGAGAGAGAAA
Source organism: Bradypodion ventrale (assembly GCA_035047345.1). Lineage (NCBI taxonomy): Eukaryota > Metazoa > Chordata > Lepidosauria > Squamata > Chamaeleonidae > Bradypodion > Bradypodion ventrale. The sequence goes on along the minus strand of JAWDJE010000005.1, from coordinate 112,156,880 downwards.
GCGAAGCAGTGAGTGAGAGACAGAGAGAAAGTGAAGCTGTGAGTGAGAGAGAGGAAAAAAAAGAGATGCTGTGTGTGTGTGTGTGAGAAAGAGAAGCTGTGAGTGAGGGAGAGAGAGAAAGGGAAGCTGTGAGTGAGAGAGAGAGAAGCTATGAGTATGAGAAAGAGAAAGAGAAGTTGTGAGTGAGAGAGAGAGTGGGAGAGAAGCTGTGAGTGAGAGGGAGAGAGAGAAAGAGAAGATGTGAGTGAGAGAGAGAGAGAAAGAGAAGATGTGTGTGTGAGAGAGAAAGAGAAGCTGTGAGTTTGAGAGAGAGAGAGAAAGAGAAGCTGTGAGTGAGAGAGAGAGAAAGAGATGATGTGAGTGAGAGACAGAGAGAGAAAGAGAAGCTGTGAGAGAGAGAGAGAGAGATAGAGAACCTATGAGTGTGTGTGAGAGAGAAATTGAAGCTGTGAGTGAGAGAGAGAGAAAGAGAAGCTCTGAGTGAGTGAGAGAGAAAGAAAGAGAAGCTGTGAGTGAGAGAGAGAGAGAAAGAAAGAGACGCTGTGAGTGAGAGAGAGAGAAGCTGTTAGTGAGAGAGAGAGAAAGAGAAGCTGTGAGTGAGAGAGAGAGAGAGAAAGAGAAGCTGTGAGTGAGAGAGAGAGAGAGAAAGAGAAGGTGTGAGTGAGAGAGAAAGAAAAGCTGTGAGTAAGTGAGAGAGAGAGAAGCTGTGAGTGAAAGAGAGAGAAAGAGAAGCTGTGAGTGAGAAAGAGAGAAAGAGAGAGAAGCTGTGAGTGAGAGAGAGAGAGAAAGAGAAGCTGTGAGTGACAGAGAGAGAGAAAGAGAAGATGTGAGTGAGAGAAAGAGAGAGAGAGAGAAGCTGTGAGTGTGTGAGGATAGAGAGAGAGAAGCTGTGTGTGTGAGAGAGAAAGAGAAGCTGTGAGTGAGAGAAAGAGAGAGAAAAAGAACCTGTGAGTGAGAGAGAGAGAGAAGCTGTGAGTGAGAGTGAGAGAGAGAGAAAGAGAAGCAGTGAGTGAGAGAGAGAGTGGGAGAGAAGCTGTGAGTGAGAGAGAGAGAAAGAGAAGCTTTGAGTGAGAGAGTGAGAGAAAGAGTAGCTGTGAGTGAGAGAGAGAGTGAGAGAGAAGCTGTGAGTGTGTGAGGAGAGAGAGAGAGAAGCTGTGTGTGTGAGAGAGAAAGAGAAGCTGTGAGTGAGAGAAAGAGAGAGAGAAAGGGAAGCTGTGAGTGAGAGAGAGAGAGAGAGAAAGAGAAGCTGTGAGTGACAGAGAGTGAGAGAAGCTGTGTGTGTGTGAGAGAGAAAGAGAAGCTGTGTGTGTGTGAGAGAGAAAGAGAAGATGTGAGTGAGTGAGAGAGACAGAGAAGCTGTGAGTGAGGGAGAGAGAAAAATAGCAGCTGTGAGTGAGAGAGAGAGAGAAGCTTTGAGTGAGAGAGAGAGAGAAAGAGAATCTTTGAGTAGAGAGAGAGAGAAAGGGAAGCTGTGAGGGAGAAAGAGAGAGAGAGAAAGAGAAGCTGTGAGTGTGTGTGTGAGAGAGATAAAGAGAAGCTGTGAGTGTGTGAGAGAGAATGAGAAGCTGTGAGTGAGTTAGAGAGAGAGAATGAGAAGCTGTGAGGGAGAGAGAGAGGAGAGAGAGAATCTGTGAGGGAGAGAGAGAGAGAGAAAGAGAAGATGTGAGTGAGAGAGTGAGTAAGAGAATCTGTGTGTGTGAGAGAGAGAGAAAGAATCTGTGAGTGAGAGAGAGAAAGAGAAGCTGAGTCAGAGAGAGAGAAGCTTTGAGTGAGAGAGATAGAAAGAGAAGCTGTGAGTGTGAGAGAAAGAGAGAGAGAGAAGCTGTGAGTGAAAGAGAGAGAAAGAGAAGCTGTGAGTGAGAAAGAGAGAGAGAAAGAGAAGCTGTGAGTGAGAGAGAGAGAGAAAGAGAAGCTGTGAGTGAGAGGGAGATAGAGAAAGAGAATATGTGAGAGAGAGAGAGAAAGAGAAGATGTGAGTGTGTGTGTGAGAGAGAAGCTGTGTGTGAGAGAAAGAGAGAGAGAAAGAGAAGCTTTGAGTGAGAGAGAGAGAGAGAAAGAGAAGCTGTGAGTGAGAGAGAGAGAGAGAGAGAAGCTGTGAGTGAGAGAGAGAGAGAGAGAAAGAGAAGCTGTGAGAGAGAGAGAGAGAGAAGCTGTGAGTGAGAGAGAGAGAAAGAGCAGCTCCGAGTGAGCGAGAAAGAAAGAGAAGCTGTGAGTGAGAGAGAGAAAGAAAGAGAAGCTGCAAGAGAGAGAGAGAGAGAAAGAGAAGCTGTAAGTGTGTGTGTGAGAGAGAAAGAGAAGCAGTGAGTGTGAGAGAAAGAGAAGCCGTGAGTGTGAGAGAGAGTGAGAGAGAGAGAAGCTGTGAGTTAGAGAGAGAGAAAGAGAAGTTGTGAATGAGAGAGAGAGAGAAGCTGTGAGTGAGAGAGAGAGATAAAGAGAAGCTGTGAGTGAGAGAGAGAGAAAGAGATGCTGTGAGTGAGAGAGAGAGAGAAGCTGTGATTGAAAGAGAGAGAAAGAGAAGCTGTGAGTGAGAAAAGAGAGAGAAAGAGAAGCTGTGAGTGAGAGAAAGAGAGAAGCCATGAGTGAGTGAGAGAGAGAGAATCAGTGAGTGAGAGAGAGAAGCTTTAAGTGAGAGAGAGAGAGAGAATGTGAAGCTGTGAGTGAGAGAGAGAGAAGCTGTGAGTGAGACAGAGAGAGAAAGAGAAGCTGTATGTGTGTGAGAGAGTGAAAGAGATGCTGTGAGTGTGAGACAGAGTGAGAGAAAGAGATGCTGTGAGTGTGTGTGAGATAGAGAAAGAGAAGCTGTGAGTGAGAGAGAGAGAGAAAGAGAAGCTGTGAGTGAGAGAGTGAGTGTGAAGCTATGAGTGAGAGAGAGAGAGAAAGAGTAGTGTTAGTGAGAGAGAGAGAGAGAAGCTGTGAGTGAGAGAGAGAGAGAAAGGGAAGCTGTGAGTGAGAGAGAGAGAGAGAGACAAAGAAGCTGTGAGTGAGAGAGAGATAAAAAGAGCAGCTGTGAGAGAGAGAGAGAGAAGCTGTGAGTGAGAGAGAGAGAGAAAGAGAATCTGTGAGTAGAGAGAGAGAGAAAGAGAAGTTGTGAGTGAGAGAGAGAGAAAGAGAATCTGTGATTGTGTGAGAGAGAAGCAGTGAGAGAGAAAGAGAAGCTGTGAGTGAGAGTAAGAGAGAAGCCATGAGTGTTTGTGAGAGAGAAAGAGAAGCTGTGAGTGAGAGAGAGAGAGAAAGGGAAGCTGTGAGTGAGAGAGAGAGTGGAAAGCTACGAGTGAGAGAGAGAGAGAAGCTGTGAGTGAGAGAGAGAGAGAAAGAGAAGCTGTGAGTGAGAGAGAGAGTGAGAAGCTGTGAGTGAGAGAGAGAGAGAAAGCGAAGCAGTGAGTGAGAGAGAAAAAAAAAGAGATGCTGTGTGTGTGTGTGAGAAAGAGAAGCTGTGAGTGAGGGAGAGAGAGAAAGGGAAGCTGTGAGTGAGAGAGAGAGTGAGAAGCTATGAGTGAGAGAAAGAGAAAGAGAAGTTGTGAGTGAGAGAGAAAGAGAAGCTGTGAGTGAGAGAGAGAGAGAGAAGCAGTGAGAGAGAGAGAAAGAGAAGCTGTGAGTGAGAGAAAGAGAGAAGCCGGGAGTGAGTGAGATAGAGAGAGAATCAATGAGTGAGAGAGAGAGAAGCTTTAAGTGAGAGAGAGAGAGAATGTGAAGTTGTGAGTGAGAGAGAGAGAAGCTGTGAGTGAGACAGAGAGAGAAAGAGAAGCTGTATGTGTGTGAGAGAGTGAAAGAGATGCTGTGAGTGTGAGAGAAAGTGAGAGAAAGAGAAGCTGTGAGTGTGAGACAGAGTGAGAGAAAGAGATGCTGTGAGTATGTGTGTGAGAGAGAAAGATAAGCTGTGAGTGAGAGAGAGAGAGAGAAAGAGAAGCTGTGAGTGAGAGAGTGAGTGTGAAGCTATGAGTGAGAGAGAGAGAGAAAGAGCAGTGTTAGTGAGAGAGAGAGAGAGAGAAGCTGTGAGTGAGAGAGAGAGAGAAAGGGAAGCTGTGAGTGAGTGAGAGAGAGAGACAGAGAAGCTGTGCGTGAGAGAGAGAGAAAAAGAGCAGCTGGGAGAGAGAGAGAGAAGCTGTGAGTGAGTGAGAGAGAAAGAGAATCTGTGAATAGAGAGAGAGAGAAAGAGAAGTGAGTGAGAGAGAGAGAGAGAGAAGCTGTGAGTGAGAGAGAGAGAGAGAAGCAGTTAGAGAGAGAGAAAGAGAAGCTGTGAGTGAGAGAAAGAGAGAAGCCGTGAGTGTTTGTGAGAGAGAAAGAGAAGCTGTGAGTGAGAGAGAGAGTGAGAAGCTATGAGTGAGAGAGAGAGAGAAGGAGAAGCTGTGAGTGAGAGAGAGAAAGAGAAGCTGTGAGTGAGAGAGAGAGTGAGAATCGGTGAGTGAGAGAGAGAGAGAAAGCGAAGCAGTGAGTGAGAGACAGAGAGAGAAAGTGAATCTGTGAGTGAGAGAGAGAGAAAAAAAGAGAAGCTGTGAGTGTGTGAGAGAGAGAGAAAGAGAATCTGTGTGTGAGAGAAAGTGAGAGAAAGATAAGCTGTGAGTGTGAGACAGTGAGAGAAAGAGATGCTGTGAGTGTGTGTGAGAGAGAAAGAGAAGCTGTGAGTGTGTGTGAGAGAGAAAGAGAAGCTGTGAGTGTGTGAGAAAGAGAAAGTGAAGCTGTGAGTGAGAGAAAGAGCGAGAGAAAGAGAAGCTGTGAGCGAGAGAGAATGAGAGAAAGAGAAGCTATGAGTGTGTGAGAAAGAGAAAGTGAAGCTGTGAGTGAGAGAAAGAGTGAGAGAAAGAGACCCTGTGAGTGAGAGAGAGAGAGAAATTGAAGTTGTGAGTGAGAGAGAGAGAGAAAGAGAAGCTCGGAGTGAGTGAGAGATAAAGAAAGAGAAGCTCGGAGTGAGTGAGAGAGAAAGAAAGAGAAGCTGTGAGTTAGAGAAAGACAGGAAGAAAGAGATGCTGTGAGTGAGAGAGATTGAATCTGTGAGTGAGAGAGAGAGAGAGAGGAAGAGAAGCTGTGAGTGAGAGAGAGAGAAGGAAAGAGAAGCTTTGAGTGAGAGAGTGAGAGAAAGAGTAGCTGTGAGTGAGAGAGAGAGAGAAAGAGAAGCTGCATGAGATAGAGCAAAGAAAGAAAGAAAGAGATGCTGTGTGTGTGAGAGAGAAAGAGAAGCTGTGAGTGGTGTGAGAAAGAAAGAGAAGCTGTGAGAGAGAAAAAGAAAGAGAAGCTGTGAGTGAGAGAGAGAGAGAAAGAGAAGCTGTGAGTGAGAGTAAAAGAGAGAGAAAGAGAAGCTGTGAGTGAGAGAGAGAGAAAGAGAAGCTGTGAGTGAGAGAGTGAGAGAAAGAGAAGCTGTGAGTGAGAGAGTGAGAGAAAGAGTAGCTGTGAGTGAGAGACAGAGAGAGAAAAAGAAGCTGTATGAGAGAGAGAGAGAATGAAAGAAAGAGCTGTGTGTGTGTGAGAGAGAAAGTGAAGCTGTGAGTTTGTGTGAGAGAGAAAGAGAAGCTGTGAGTGAGAGAAAGAGCGAGAGAAAGAGAAGCTGTGAGTGAGAGAGAGAGAGAGAGAAAGAGAAGCTATGAGTGAGATAGAGAGAGAAAGAGAACCTGTGAGTGAGAGAGAGAGAGAAATTGAAGCTGTGAGTGAGATAGAGAGAGAAAGAGAAGCTCGGAGTGAGTGAGAAAGAAAGAAAGAGAAGCTCGGAGTGAGTGAGAGAGAAAGAAAGAGAAGGTGTGAGTGAGAGAGAGAAAGAAAGAAAGAGACGCTGTGAGTGAGAGAGATTGAAGCTGTGAGTTAGAGAGAGAGAGAGAAAGAGAAGCTGTGAGTGAGAGAGAGAGAGAGGAAGAGAAGCTGTGAGTTAGAGAGAGAGAGAGAGAAAAAGTGAGTGAGAGAGAGAGAGAAAAAGAAGCTTTGAGTGAGAGAGTGAGAGAAAGAGTAGCTGTGAGTGAGAGAGAGAGAAAGAGAAGCTGCATGAGAAAGAGAGAGAGAAAGAAAGAAAGAAAGAAAGAAAGAGTGAGAGACAGAGAGAAAAAGAAGCTGTATGAGAGAGAGAGAGAATGAAAGAAAGAGCTGTGTGTGTGAGAGAGAGAAAGAGAAGCTGTGAGTGTGTGAGAGAGAGAAAGAGAAGCTGTGAGTGTGTGTGAGAGACAAAGAGAAGCTGTGAGTGAGAGAAAGAGCGAGAGAAAGAGAAGCTGTGAGTGAGATAGAGAGAGAAAGAGAACCTGTGAGTGAGAGAGAGAGAGAACTTGAAGCTCTGAGTGAGATAGAGTGAGAAAGAGAAGCTGTGAGTGAGAGAGAGAGTGAGAAGCTGTGAGTGAGAGAGAGAGAGAAAGCGAAGCAGTGAGTGAGAGACAGAGAGAGTACGTGAAGCTGTGAGTGAGAGAGAAAAAAAAGAGATGCTGTGTGTGTGTGAGAGAGAGAAAGAGAAGCTGTGAGTGAGGGAGAGAGAGAAATGGAAGCTGTGAGTGAGAGAGAGAGTGAGAAGCTATGAGTGAGAGAAAGAGAAAGAGAAGTTGTGAGTGAGAGAGAGAAAGAGAAGCTGTGAGTGAGAGAGAGAGAGAGAGAAGCAGTGAGAGAGAGAGAAAGAGAAGCTGTGAGTGAGAGAAACAGAGAAGCCGTGAGTGAGATAGAGAGAGAATCAGTGAGTGAGAGAGAGAGAAGCTTTCAGTGAGAGAGAGAGAGAATGTGAAGTTGTGAGTGAGAGAGAGAGAAGCTGTGAGTGAGACAGAGAGAGAAAGAGAAGCTGTATGTGTGTGAGAGAGTGAAAGAGATGCTGTGAGTGTGAGAGAAAGTGAGAGAAAGAGAAGCTGTGAGTGTGAGACAGAGTGAGAGAAAGAGATGCTGTGAGTATGTGTGTGAGAGAGAAAGATAAGCTGTGAGTGAGAGAGAGAGAGAAAGAGAAAGAGAAGCTGTGAGTGAGAGAGAGAGTGTGAAGCTATGAGTGAGAGAGAGAGAGAAAGAGCAGTGTTAGTGAGAGAGAGAGAGAAGCTGTGAGTGAGAGAGAGAGAGAAAGGGAAGCTGTGAGTGAGTGAGAGAGACAGACAGAGAAGCTGTGCGTGAGAGAGAGAGAAAAAGAGCAGCTGTGAGAGAGAGAGAAGCTGTGAGTGAGTGAGAGAGAGAGACAGAGAAGCTGTGTGTGTGAGAGAGAGAAAAAGAGCAGCTGTGAGAGAGAAAGAGAAGCTGTGAGTGAGAGAGAGAGAGAAGCAGTGAGAGAGAGAGAAAGAGAAGCTGTGAGTGAGAGAGAGAGAGAAAGGGAAGCTGTGAGTGAGAGAGAGTGAGAAGCTATGAGTGAGAGAGAGAGAGAAGGAGAAGATGTGAGTGAGAGAGAGAGAAAGAGAAGCTGTGAGTGAGAGAGAGAGTGAGAATCGGTGAGTGAGAGAGAGAGAGAAAGCGAAGCAGTGAGTGAGAGACAGAGAGAGAAAGTGAATCTGTGAGTGAGAGAGAGAGAAAAAAAGAGAAGCTGTGAGTGTGAGAGAGAGAGAGAGAAAGAGAATCTGTAAGTGTGAGAGAAAGTGAGAGAAAGAGAAGCTGTGAGTGTGAGACAGAGTGAGAGAAAGAGATGTTGTGAGTGTGTGTGAGAGAGAAAGAGTAGCTGTGAGTGAGAGAGAGAGAGGGAAAGGGAAGCTGTGAGTGAGAGAGAGAGAAAGAATCTGTGAGAGTGAGAGAAAGTGAGAGAAAGAGAAGCTGGGACTGTGTGTGAGAGAGAATGAGAAGCTGTGAATGAGAGAGAGAGAGAAAGGGAAGCTGTGAGTGAGAGAGAGTGAGAAGCTTTGGGTGAGAGAGTGAGAGAAAGAGTAGCTGAGAGTGAGAGAGAGAGAAAAAGAAGCTGTATGAGAGAGAGAGAACGAAATAAAGAGCTGTGTGTGTGTGAGAGAGAAAGAGAAGCTGTGAGTGTGTGTGAGAGAGAAAGAGAAGCTGTGAGTGTGTGAGAAAGAGAAAGTGAAGCTGTGAGTGAGAGAAAGAGCGAGAGAAAGAGAAGCTGTGAGCGAGAGAGAGAGAGAGAGAAAGAGAAGCTATGAGTGTGTGAGAAAGAGAAAGTGAAGCTGTGAGTGAGAGAAAGAGTGAGAGAAAGAGACCCTGTGAGTGAGAGAGAGAGAGAAATTGAAGCTGTGAGTGAGAGAGAGAGAGAAAGAGAAGCTCAGAGTGAGTGTTGAGAGAAAGAAAGAGAAGCTCGGAGTGAGTGAGAGAGAAAGAAAGAGAAGCTGTGAGTTAGAGAAAGACAGGAAGAAAGAGATGCTGTGAGTGAGAGAGATTGAATCTGTGAGTGAGAGAGAGAGAGAGGAAGAGAAGCTGTGAGTGAGAGAGAGAGATGGAAAGAGAAGCTTTGAGTGAGAGTGAGAGAAAGAGTAGCTGTGAGTGAGAGAGAGAGAGAAAGAGAAGCTGCATGAGAGAGAGAGAGAGAGAGAAAGAAAGAAAGAAAGAGAAGCTGTGTGTGTGAGAGAGAAAGAGAAGCTGTGAGTGGGTGTGAGAAAGAAAGAGAAGCTGTGAGTGAGAGAAAAAGAAAGAGAAGTTGTGAGTGAGAGAGAGAGAGAAAGAAAGAGAAGCTGTCAGTGAGAGTAAAAGAGAGAGAAAGAGAAGCTGTGAGTGAGCGAGAGAGAAAGAGAAGCTGTGAGTGAGAGAGTGAGAGAAAGAGTAGCTGTGAGTGAGAGACAGAGAGAGAAAAAGAAGCTGTATGAGAGAGAGAGAGAATGAAAGAAAGAGCTGTGTGTGTGAGAGAGAGAAAGAGAAGCTGTGAGTGTGTGTGTGAGAGAAAGAGAAGCTGTGAGTGTGTGTGAGAAAGAAAGAGAAGCTGTGAGTGAGAGAAAGAGCGAGAGAAAGAGAAGCTGTGAGTGAGAGAGAGAGAGAGAGAGAGAAAGAGACACTGTGAGTGAGATAGAGAGAGAAAGAGAACCTGTGAGTGAGAGAGAGAGAGAAATTGAAGCTGTGAGTGAGATAGAGAGAGAAAGAGAAGCTCGGAGTGAGTGAGAGAGAAAGAAAGAGAAGCTCGGAGTGAGTGAGAGAGAGAAAGAAAGAAAGAAAGAGATGCTGTGAGTGAGAGAGATTGAAGCTGTGAGTTAGAGAGAGAGAGAGAGAAGCTGTGTGAGAGAGAGAGAGAGAAAGAGAAGCTGTGAGTGAGAAAGAGAAAGAGAAGCTGTGAGTGAGAGAGGGAGAGAAAGAGAAGCTGTGAGTGACAGGGAGAGAGAGAAAGAGAAGATGTGAGAGAGAGAGAGAGAGAATGAGAAGATGTGAGTGAGTGACAGAGAGAGAAGCTGTGAGTGAGAGAGAGAGGGAGAGAGAAAGAGAAGCTGTGAGTGAGAGAGAGAGTGGGAGAGAAGCTGTGAGTGAGAGAGAGAGAAAGAGAAGCTTTGAGTGAGAGAGTGAGAGAAAGAGTAGCTGTGAGTGAGTGAGAGAGAGAGAAATGAAGCTGTATGAGAGAGAGAGAACGAAAGAAAGTGCTGTGTGTGTGTGTGAGAGAGAAAGAGAAGCTGTGAGTGTGTGAGAGAGAGAAAGAGAAGCTGTGAGTGTGAGAGAGAGAAAGAGAAAGAGAAGCTGTAAGTGAGAGAAAGAGAGAGAGACAGGGAAGCTGTGAGTGTGAGATAGAGAGAGAGAAAGAGAAGCTGTGAGTGTGTGTGAGAGAGAAAGAGAAGCAGCGATTGTAAGAAAGAGAGAGAGAAAGAGAAGCTGTGAGTGTGTGAGGGAGAGAGAGAAAGAGAAGATGTGAGTGAGAGAGAGAGTGAAAGAGAAGATGTGTGTGTGAGAGAGAAAGAGAAGCTGTGAGTTTGAGAGAGAGAGAGAGAAAGAGAAGCTATGAGTGAGAGAGAGAGAGAGAAAGAAATGCTGTGAGTGAGAGAGAGAGAGAGAAAGAGAAGCTGTGAGTGAGAGGGAGAGAGAGAAAGAGAAGATGTGAGTGTGAGAGAGAAAGAGAAGCTGTGAGTTTGAGAGAGAGAGAGAAAGAGAAGCTGTGAGTGAGAGAGAAAGAGAAAGAAAGAGACGCTGTGAGTGAGAGAGAGAGAAGCTGTTAGTGAGAGAGAGAGAAAGAGAAGCTGTGAGTGAGAGAGAGAGGAAGAGAAGCTGTGAGTGAGAGAGAGAGAGAGAAAGAGAAGGTGTGAGTGAGTGAGAGAGAAAGAAAAGCTGTGAGTGAGAGAGAGAGAGAGAAGCTGTGAGTGAAAGAGAGAGAAAGAGAAGCTGTGAGTGAGAAAGAGAGAAAGAGAGAGAAGCTGTGAGTGAGAGAGAGAGAAAGAGAAGCTGTGAGTGACAGAGAGAGAGAAAGAGAAGATGTGAGTGAGAGAAAGAGAGAGAGAAAGGGAAGCTGTGAGTGAGAGAGAGAGAAGCTGTGAGTGAGAGAGAGAGAAAGAGAAGCTGTGAGTGAGAGAGAGAGTGGGAGAGAAGCTGTGAGTGAGAGAGAGAGAAAGAGAAGCTTTGAGTGAGAGAGTGGGAGAAAGAGTAGCTGTGAGTGAGAGAGAGAGAGAGAGAGAGAAGCTGTGAGTGTGTGAGGAGAGAGAGAGAGAAGCTGTGTGTGTGAGAGAGAAAGAGAAGCTGTGAGTGAGAGAAAGAGAGAGAGAAAGGGAAGCTGTGAGTGAGAGAGAGAGAGAAAGAGAATCTGTGTGAGAGAGAGAGAGAGAGAAGCTGTGAGTGAAAGAGAGAGAAAGAGAAGCTGTGAGTGAGAAAGAGAGAGAGAGAAAGAGAAGCTGTGAGTAACAGAGTGTGAGAGAAGTTGTGTGTGTGTGTGTGAGTGAGTGAGAGAGACAGAGAAGCTGTGAGTGAGGGAGAGAGAAAAATAGCAGCTGTGAGTGAGAGAGAGAGAGAAGCTTTGAGTGAGAGAGAGGGAAAGAGAATCTTTGAGTAGAGAGAGAGAGAAAGGGAAGCTGTGAGTGAGAGAGAGAGAAAGAGAAAGAGAAGCTGTGAGTGTGTGAGAGAGAGATAAAGAGAAGCTGTGAGTGTGAGAGAGAGAAAGAGAAGCAGTGAGTGAGAGGGAAAGAGAGAAAGAGAAGCTGTGAGTGAGAGGGAGAGAGGAAGAGAAGCTGTGAGTGAGAGAGAGAGAGAAAGAGAAGCTGTGAGTGAGTGAGAGAGAAAGAGAAGCTGTGTGAGAGAGAGAGAGAGAGAAGCTGTGAGTGAAAGAGAGAGAAAGAGAAGCTGTGAGTGAGAAAGAGAGAGAGAGAGAGAGAAGCTGTGAGTGAGAGAGAGAGAGAAAGAGAAGCTGTGAGTGACAGAGAGAGAGAAAGAGAAGATGTGAGTGAGAGAGAGAGAGAAGCTGTGAGTGAGAGAGAGAGTGGGAGAGAAGCTGTGAGTGCGAGAGAGAGTGGGAGAGAAGCTGTGAGTGAGAGAGAGAGAAAGAGAAGCTTTGAGTGAGAGAAATAGTAGCTGTGAGTGAGAGAGAGAGAGAAAGAGAAGCTGTGAGTGTGTGTGAGAGAGAAAGAGAAGCTGTGAGTGTGTGAGAGAGAAAGAGAAGCTGTGAGTGAGAGAAAGAGAGAGAGAAAGGGAAGCTGTGAGTGAGAGAGGGAGAGAGAATGAAAGAGAATCTGTGAGTAGAGAGAGAGAGAAAGGGAAGCTGTGAGTGAGAGAGAGAGAGAGAAAGAGAAGCTGTGAGTGTGTGAGAGAGAGAGAGATAAAGAGAAGCTGTGAGTGAGAGAGAGAGAAAGAGAAGCTGTGAGTGAGAGGGAGAGAGAGAAAGAGAAGATGTGAGTGAGAGAGAGAGAGAGGAAGAGATGTGTGTGTGAGAGAGAAAGAGATGCTGTGAGTGTGAGAGAGAAAGAGAAGCTGTGAGTGTGAGAGAGAGAAAGAGAAGCTGTGAGTGAGAGAAAGAGAGAGAGAAAGAGAAGCTGTGAGTGAGAGAAAGAGAGAGAGAGAGAAAAGCTGTGAGTGAGAGAGAGAGAGACAGAAAGAGAAGCGGTGAGTGAGAGAGAGAAAAAAAAGAGATGCTGTGTGTGTGTGTGAGAAAGAGAAGCTGTGAGTGAGGGAGAGAGAGAAAGGGAAGCTGTGAGTGAGAGAGAGAGTGAGAAGCTATGAGTGAGAGAAAGAGAAAGAGAAGTTGTGAGTGAGAGAGAAAGAGAAGCTGTGAGTGAGAGAGAGAGAGAGAAGCAGTGAGAGAGAGAGAAAGAGAAGCTGTGAGTGAGAGAAAGAGAGAAGCCGGGAGTGAGTGAGATAGAGAGAGAATCAATGAGTGAGAGAGAGAGAAGCTTTAAGTGAGAGAGAGAGAGAGAATGTGAAGTTGTGAGTGAGAGAGAGAGAAGCTGTGAGTGAGACAGAGAGAGAAAGAGAAGCTGTATGTGTGTGAGAGAGTGAAAGAGATGCTGTGAGTGTGAGAGAAAGTGAGAGAAAGAGAAGCTGTGAGTGTGAGACAGTGAGAGAAAGAGATGCTGTGAGTATGTGTGTGAGAGAGAAAGATAAGCTGTGAGTGAGAGAGAGAGAGAGAGAGAGAAAGAGAAGCTGTGAGTGAGAGAGTGAGTGTGAAGCTATGAGTGAGAGAGAGAGAGAAAGAGCAGTGTTAGTGAGAGAGAGAGAGAAGCTGTGAGTGAGTGAGAGAGAGAAAGGGAAGCTGTGAGTGAGTGAGAGAGAGAGACAGAGAAGCTGTGCGTGAGAGAGAGAGAAAAAGAGCAGCTGTGAGAGAGAGAGTGAAGCTGTGAGTGAGAGAGAGAGAGAAAGAGAATCTGTGAGTAGAGAGAGAGAGAAAGAGAAGTGAGTGAGTGAGAGAGAGAGAAGCTGTGAGTGAGAGAGAGAGAGAGAAGCAGTGAGAGAGAGAGAAAGAGAAGCTGTGAGTGAGAGAAAGAGAGAAGCCGTGAGTGTTTGTGAGAGAGAAAGAGAAGCTGTGAGTGAGAGAGAGAGTGAGAAGCTATGAGTGAGAGAGAGAGAGAAGGAGAAGCTGTGAGTGAGAGAGAGAGAGAAAGAGAAGCTGTGAGTGAGAGAGAGAGTGAGAAGCTGTGAGTGAGAGAGAGAGAGAAAGCGAAGCAGTGAGTGAGAGACAGAGAGAGAAAGTGAAGCTGTGAGTGAGAGAGAGAAAAAAAAGAGAAACTGTGAGTGAGAGAGAGAGAGAGAAGCAGTGAGAGAGAGAGAAAGAGAAGCTGTGAGTGAGAGAAAGAGAGAAGCCGTGAGTGTTTGTGAGAGAGAAAGAGAAGCTGTGAGTGAGAGAGAGAGTGAGAAGCTATGAGTGAGAGAGAGAGAGAAGGAGAAGCTGTGAGTGAGAGAGAGAGAGAGAAAGAGAAGCGGTGAGTGAGAGAGAGAGTGAGAAGCTGTGAGTGAGAGAGAGAGAGAAAGCGAAGCAGTGAGTGAGAGACAGAGAGAGAAAGTGAAGCTGTGAGTGAGGGAGAGAGAGAAAGGGAAGCTGTGAGTGAGAGAGAGAGTGAGAAGCTATGAGTGAGAGAAAGAGAAAGAGAAGTTGTGAGTGAGAGAGAAAGAGAAGCTGTGAGTGAGAGAGAGATAGAGAAGCAGTGAGAGAGAGAGAAAGAGAAGCTGTGAGTGAGAGAAAGAGAGAAGCCGGGAGTGAGTGAGATAGAGAGAGAATCAATGAGTGAGAGAGAGAGAAGCTTTAAGTGAGAGAGAGAGAGAGAATGTGAAGTTGTGAGTGAGAGAGAGAGAAGCTGTGAGTGAGACAGAGAGAGAAAGAGAAGCTGTATGTGTGTGAGAGAGTGAAAGAGATGCTGTGAGTGTGAGAGAAAGTGAGAGAAAGAGAAGCTGTGAGTGTGAGACAGAGTGAGAGAAAGAGATGCTGTGAGTATGTGTGTGAGAGAGAAAGATAAGCTGTGAGTGAGAGAGAGAGAGAGAGAGAAAGAGAAGCTGTGAGTGAGAGAGTGAGTGTGAAGCTATGAGTGAGAGAGAGAGAGAAAGAGCAGTGTTAGTGAGAGAGAGAGAGAAGCTGTGAGTGAGTGAGAGAGAGAAAGGGAAGCTGTGAGTGAGTGAGAGAGAGAGACAGAGAAGCTGTGCGTGAGAGAGAGAGAAAAAGAGCAGCTGTGAGAGAGAGAGAGAAGCTGTGAGTGAGAGAGAGAGAGAAAGAGAATCTGTGAGTAGAGAGAGAGAGAAAGAGAAGTGAGTGAGAGAGAGAGAGAAGCTGTGAGTGAGAGAGAGAGAGAGAAGCAGTGAGAGAGAGAGAAAGAGAAGCTGTGAGTGAGAGAAAGAGAGAAGCCGTGAGTGTTTGTGAGAGAGAAAGAGAAGCTGTGAGTGAGAGAGAGAGTGAGAAGCTATGAGTGAGAGAGAGAGAGAAGGAGAAGCTGAGAGTGAGAGAGAGAGAGAAAGAGAAGCTGTGAGTGAGAGAGAGAGTGAGAAGCTGTGAGTGAGAGAGAGAGAGAAAGCGAAGCAGTGAGTGAGAGACAGAGAGAGAAAGTGAAGCTGTGAGTGAGAGAGAGAAAAAAAAGAGAAGCTGTGAGTGAGAGAGAGAGAGAGAAAGAGAATCTGTAAGTGTGAGAGAAAGTGAGAGAAAGAGAAGCTGTGAGTGTGACAGAGTGAGAGAAAGAGATGCTGTGAGTGTGTGTGAGAGAGAAAGAGTAGCTGTGAGTGAGAGAGAGAGAGGGAAAGGGAAGCTGTGAGTGAGAGAGAGAGAGAGAGCATCTGGGAGAGTGAGAGAAAGTGAGAGAAAGAGAAGCTGGGAGTGTGTGTGAGAGAGAATGAGAAGCTGTGAATGAGAGAGAGAGAGAAAGGGAAGCTGTGAGTGTGAGAGAGTGAGAAGCTTTGAGTGAGAGAGTGAGAGAAAGAGTAGCTGAGAGTGAGAGAGAGAGAGAGAGAAAAAGAAGCTGTATGAGAGAGAGAGAACGAAATAAAGAGCTGTGTGTGTGTGAGAGAGAAAGAGAAGCTGTGAGTGTGTGAGAGAGAGAAAGAGAAGCTGTGAGTGTGTGAGAAAGAGAAAGTGAAGCTGTGAGTGAGAGAAAGAGCGAGAGAAAGAGAAGCTGTGAGAGAGAGAGAGAGAGAGAAAGAGAAGCTGTGAGTGTGTGAGAAAGAGAAAGTGAAGCTGTGAGTGAGAGAAAGAGCGAGAGAAAGAGACCCTGTGAGTGAGAGAGAGAGAGAAATTGAAGCTGTGAGTGAGAGAGAGAGAGAAAGAGAAGCTCGGAGTGAGTGAGAGAGAAAGAAAGAGAAGCTCGGAGTGAGTGAGAGAGAAAGAAAGAGAAGCTGTGAGTTAGAGAAAGACAGGAAGAAAGAGATGCTGTGAGTGAGAGAGATTGAATCTGTGAGTGAGAGAGAGAGAGAGAGGAAGAGAAGCTGTGAGTGAGAGAGAGAGAAGGAAAGAGAAGCTTTGAGTGAGAGAGTGAGAGAAAGAGTAGCTGTGAGTGAGAGAGAGAGAAAGAGACGCTGCATGAGAGAGAGCAAAGAAAGAAAGAAAGAAAGAGAAGCTGTGTGTGAGAGAGAGAAAGAGAAGCTGTGAGTAGGTGTGAGAAAGAAAGAGAAGCTGTGAGAGAGAAAAAGAAAGAGAAGCTGTGAGTGAGAGAGAGAGAGAAAGAGAAGCTGTAAGTGAGAGTAAAAGAGAGAGAAAGAGAAGCTGTGAGTGAGAGAGAGAGAAAGAGAAGCTGTGAGTGAGAGAGTGAGAGAAAGAGTAGCTGTGAGTGAGAGACAGATAGAGAAAAAGAAGCTGTATGAGAGAGAGAGAGAATGAAAGAAAGAGCTGTGTGTGTGTGAGAGAGAAAGAGAAGCTGTGAGTGTGTGTGTGAGAGAAAGAGAAGCTGTGAGTTTGTGTGAGAGAGAAAGAGAAGCTGTGAGTGAGAGAAAGAGCGAGAGAAAGAGAAGCTGTGAGTGAGAGAGAGAGAAAGAGAGAGAAGCTGTGAGTGAGAGAGAGAGAGAAAGAGAAGCTGTGAGTGACAGAGAGAGAGAAAGAGAAGATGTGAGTGAGAGAAAGAGAGAGAGAGACAGAAGCTGTGAGTGTGTGAGGATAGAGAGAGAGAAGCTGTGAGTGTGAGAGAGAGAAAGAGAAGCTGTGAGTGAGAGAAAGAGAGAGAGAAAGAGAAGCTGTGAGTGAGAGAGAGAGAAGCTGTGAGTGAGAGAGAGAGAAAGAGAAGCTGTGAGTGAGAGAGAGAGTGGGAGAGAAGCTGTGAGTGAGAGAGAGAAAGAGAAGCTTTGAGTGAGAGAGTGAGAGAAAGAGTAGCTGTGAGTGAGAGAGAGAGAGAGAGAGTAGCTGTGAGTGTGTGAGGAGAGAGAGAGAGAAGCTGTGTGTGTGAGAGAGAAAGAGAAGCTGTGAGTGAGAGAAAGAGAGAGAGAAAGGGAAGCTGTGAGTGAGAGAGAGAGAGAGAGAAAGAGAAGCTGTGAGTAACAGAGAGTGAGAGAAGTTGTGTGTGTGTGTGAGTGAGTGAGAGAGACAGAGAAGCTGTGAGTGAGAAAGAGAGAGAGAGAAAAGCTGTGAGAGAGAGAGAGAGAGAGAGAAAGAGAAGCTGTGAGTGACAGAGAGAGAGAAAGAGAAGATGTGAGTGAGAGAGAGAGAGAAGCTGTGAGTGAGAGAGAGAGTGGGAGAGAAGCTGTGAGTGAGAGAGAGAGTGGGAGAGAAGCTGTGAGAGAGAGAGAGAGAAAGAGAAGCTTTGAGTGAGAGAAATAGTAGCTGTGAGTGAGAGAGAGAGAGAAAGAGAAGCTGTGAGTGTGTGTGAGAGAGAAAGAGAAGCTGTGAGTGTTTGAGAGAGAAAGAGAAGCTGTGAGTGAGAGAAAGAGAGAGAGAAAGGGAAGCTGTGAGTGAGAGAGGGAGAGAGAATGAAAGAGAATCTGTGAGTAGAGAGAGAGAGAAAGGGAAGCTGCGAGTGAGAGAGAGAGAGAGAAAGAGAAGCTGTGAGTGAGAGAGAGAGAAAGAGAAGCTGTGAGTGAGAGGGAGAGAGAGAAAGAGAAGATGTGAGTGAGAGAGATAGAGAGAAAGAGAAGATGTGTGTGTGAGAGAGAAAGAGATGCTGTGAGTGTGAGAGAGAAAGAGAAGCTGTGAGTGTGTGAGAGAGAAAGAGAAGCTGTGAGTGAGAGAAAGAGAGAGAGAAAGAGAAGCTGTGAGTGAGAGAAAGAGAGAGAGAGAGAAAAGCTGTGAGTGAGAGAGAGAGAGACAGAAAGAGAAGCGGTGAGTGAGAGAGAGAGAGAGAGAAAGAGAAGCTGTGAGTGAGAGACAGAGAGAGAAAGAGAACCTATGAGTGTGTGTGAGAGAGAAATTGAAGCTGTGAGTGAGAGAGAGAGAAAGAGAAGCTCTGAGTGAGTGAGAGAGAAAGAAAGAGAAGCTGTGAGTGAGAGAGAGAGAGAGAAAGAAAGAGATGCTGTGAGTGAGAGAGAGAACCTGTTAGTGAGAGAGAGAGAGAAAGAGAAGCTGTGAGTGAGAGAGAGAGAGGAAGAGAAGCTGTGAGTGAGAGAGAGAGAGAGAAAGAGAAGCTGCATGAGAGAGAGAGAAAGAAAGAAAGAAAGAAAGAAAGAAAGAAAGAAAGAAAGAAAGAAAGAAAGAAAGAAAGAAAGAAAGAAAGAAAGAAAGAAAGAGAAGCTGTGTGTGTGTGTGAGAGAGAAAGAGAACCTGTGAGTGATTGAGAGAGAGAGAAATTGAAGCTGTGAGTGAGAGAGAGAGATAAAGAGAAGCTGTGAGTGAGTGAGCGAGAAAGAGAAGCTGTGAGGGAGAGGGAGAGAGAAGGAGAAGATGTGAGTGAGAGAGAGAGGGAAGGAGAAGTTGTGAGTGAGAGAGTGAGAGAAAGAGTAGCTGTGAGTGAGAGAGAGAGAAAGAGAAGCTGTATGAGAGAGAGAGAGAACGAAAGAAAGAGCTGTGTGTGGAGAGAGAAAGAGAAGCTGTGAGCGTGTGTGAGAGAGAAAGAGAAGCTGTGAGTGAGAAAAAAAGAGAGAGAAAGAGAAGTTGTGAGTGAGAGAGAGAGAGAGAAGCTGTGAGTGAGTGAGTGAGAGAAAGAGAAGCTGTGAGAGAGAGAGAGAGAGAGAGAAGCTGTGAGTGAGAGAGAGAGAAAGAGAACCTGTGAGTGAGAGAGAGTAATTGAAGCTGTGAGTGAGAGAGAGAGAGAAAGAAAGAGAAGCTCCGAGTGAGTGAGAGAGAAAGAGAAGCTGTGAGAGAGAGAGAGAGAGAGACAAGCTGTAAGTGTGTGTGTGAGAGAGAAAGAAAAGCTGTGAGTGTGAGAGAAAGAGAAGCTGTGAGTGTGTGAGAGAGTGAGAGAGAGAGAAGCTGTGGGTTAGAGAGAGAGAGAGAAAGAGAAGTTGTGAGTGAGAGAGAGAAAGAGAGGCTGTGAGTGAGAGAGTGAGAGAGAAAGAGAGTCTGTGAGTGAGAGAGAGAGAGAGAAAGAGAAGTTGTGAGTGAGTGAGAGAAAGAGAAGCTGTGAGAGAGAGAGAGAAAGAGAAGCTGAGATTGAGAGAGAGAGAAAGAGAAGCTGTGAGTTAGAGAGAGAGAAAGAGAAGCTGTGAGTGAGTTAGAGAGAGAGAATGAGAAGCTGTGAGGGAGAGAGAGAGGAGAGAGAGAATCTGTGAGGGAGAGAGAGAGAGAGAAAGAGAAGATGTGAGTGAGAGAGTGAGTAAGAGAATCTGTGAGTGAGAGAGAGAGAGAAAGAAGCTGTGAGTGAGAGAGAGAAAGAGAAGCTGAGAGTCAGAGAGAGAGAGAGAAGCTGTGAGTGAGAGAGAGAGAAAGAGAAGCTGTGAGTGTGAGAGAAAGAGAGAGAGAGAAGCTGTGAGTGAAAGAGAGAGAAAGAGAAGCTGAGAGTGAGAAAGAGAGAGAGAAAGAGAAGCTGTGAGTGAGTGAGAGAGAGAAGCTGTGAGTGAGAGAGAGAGAGAGAAAGAGAAGCTGTGAGAGAGAGAGAGAGAGAGAACCTGTGAGTGAGTGAGAGAGAGAAAGAGCAGCTCCGAGTGAGTGAGAGAGAAAGAAAGAGAAGCTGCAAGAGAGAGAGAGAGAGAGAGAGAAAGAGAAGCTGTGAGAGAGTGAGAGAGAGAGAAAGAGAAGCTGTGAGAGAGAGAGAGAGAGAGAGAACCTGTGAGTGAGTGAGAGAGAGAAAGCGCAGCTCCGAGTGAGTGAGAGAGAAAGAAAGAGAAGCTGTGAGTGAGTGAGAGAGAGAGAAGTTGTGAGTGAGAGAGAGAGAGAGAAAGAGAAGCTGTAAGAGAGAGAGAGAGAGAGAGAACCTGTGAGTGAGTGAGAGAGAGAAAGAGCAGCTCCGAGTGAGTGAGAGAGAAAGAAAGAGAAGCTGCAAGAGAGAGAGAGAGAGAAGCTGTAAGTGTGTGTGTGAGAGAGAAAGAGAAGCAGTGAGTGTGAGAGTAAGAGAAGCCGTGTGTGTGAGAGAGAGTGAGAGAGAGAGAAGCTGTGAGTTAGAGAGAGAGAGAAAGAGAAGTTGTGAATGAGAGAGAGAGAGAGAAGCTGTGAGTGAGTGAGAGAGAAAGAGAAGCTGTGTGTGTGAGAGAGAGAGAAGCTGTGAGTGAGAGAGAGAGAGAAAGAGAAGCTGTGAGTGAGAGAGTGAGAGAGAGAAAGAGAAGCTGTGAGTGAGAGAGAGAGTGGGAGAGAAGCTGTGAGTGAGAGAGAGAGAAAGAGAAGCTTTGAGTGAGAGAGTGAGAGAAAGAGTAGCTGTGAGTGAGAGAGAGAGAGAGAAAGAGAAGCTGAGTGTGTGTGAGAGAGAAAGAGAAGCTGTGAGTGTGTGAGAGAGAAAGAGAAGTTGTGAGTGAGAGAAAGAGAGAGAGAAAGGGAAGCTGTGAGTGAGAGAGAGAGAGAAAGAAAGAGAATCTGTGAGTAGAGAGAGTGAAAGGGAAGCTGTGAGTGAGAGAGAGAGAGAGAAAGAGAAGCTGTGAGTGTGTGTGTGAGAGAGAGAGATAAAGAGAAGCTGTGAGTGAGTGAGAGAGAAGGAGAAGCTGTGAGTGAGAGGGAGAGAGAGAAAGAGAAGATGTGAGTGAGAGAGAGAGAGAAAGAGAAGATGTGTGTGTGAGAGAGAAAGAGAAGATGTGAGTGTGAGAGAGAAAGAGAAGCTGTGAGTGTGAGAGAGAGAAAGAGAAGCTGTGAGTGAGAGAAAGAGAGAGAGAAAGAGAAGCTGTGAGTGAGAGAAAGAGAGAGAGAGAAAAGCTGTGAGTGAGAGAGAGAGAGACAGAAAGAGAAGCTGTGAGTGAGAGAGAGAGAGAGAGAAAGAGAAGCTGTGAGTGAGAGACAGAGAGAGAAAGAGAACCTATTAGTGTGTGAGAGAGAGAAGTTGAAGTGTGAGTGAGAGAGAGAGAGAAAGAGAAGCTCTGAGTGAGTGAGAGAGAAAGAGAAGCTGTGAGTGAGAGAGAGAGAGAGAGAAAGAAAGAGACGCTGTGTGTGTGAGAGAGAAGCTGTTAGTGAGAGAGAGAGAGAAAGAGAAGCTGTGAGTGAGAGAGAGAGAGAGGAAGAGAAGCTGTGAGTGAGAGAGAGAGAGAAAGAGAAGCTGCATGAGAGAGAGAGATAAAGAAAGAAAGAAAGAAAGAAAGAAAGAGAAGCTGTGTGTGTGAGAGAGAGAAAGAGAAGCTGTGAGTGTGTGTGAGAGAGAAAGAGAAGCTGTGAGTGTGTGTGTGAGAGAAAGAGAAGCTGTGAGTGAGAGAGAAAAAAGAGAACCTGTGAGTGAGTGAGAGAGAGAAAGAGAACCTGTGAGTGATCGAGAGAGAGAGACATTGAAGCTGTGAGTGAGAGAGAGAGATAAAGAGAAGCTGTGAGTGAGTGAGAGAGAAAGAGAAGCTGTGAGTGAGAGGGAGAGAGAAGGAGAAGATGTGAGTGAGAGAGAGAGAAAGAGAAAGAGAAGATGTGAGTGAGAGAGAGAGGGAAGGAGAAGTTGTGAGTGAGTGAGAGAGAGAAGCTCTGTGAGTGAGTGATAGAGAGAGAGAAAGAGAAGCTGTGAGTGAGAGTGAGAGGAAGAGAAGCTGTGAGTGAGAGAGAGAGAAAGAAAGAGAAGCTTTGAGTGAGAGAGTGAGAGAAAGAGTAGCTGTGAGTGAGAGAGAGAGAGAACGAAAGAAAGAGCTGTGTGTGGAGAGAGAGAAAGAGAAGATGTGAGTGTGTGTGTGAGAGAAAGAGAAGCTGTGAGTGAGAGAAAGAGAGAGAGAAGGAGAAGCTGTGAGTGAGAGAGAGAGAAAGAGAACCTGTGAGTGAGAGAGAGAGAGAGTAATTGAAGCTGTGAGTGAGAGAGAGAGAGAGAGAGAGAAGCTCCGAGTGAGTGAGAGAGAAAGAAAGAGAAGCTGCGAGTGAGAGAGACAGAAAGAGAAGCTGTGAGTGTGAGAGAAAGAGAAGCTGTGAGTGTGTGAGAGAGTGAGAGAGAGAAGCTGTGAGTTAGAGAGAGAGAGAGAAAGAGAAGTTGTGAGTGAGAGAGAGAAAGAGAAGCTGTGAGTGAGAGAGTGAGAGAGAAAGAGAGTCTGTGAGTGAGAGAGAGAGAGAAAAAGAGAAGCTGTGAGTGAGTGAGAGAAAGAGAAGCTGTGTGAGAGAGAGAAAGAGAAGCTGTGATTGAGAGAAAGAGAAAGAGAAGCTGTGAGTTAGAGAGAGAGAAAGAGAAGCTGTGAGTGAGTTAGAGAGAGAGAATGAGAAGCTGTGAGGGAGAGAGAGAGAAGAGAGAGAATCTGTGAGGGAGAGAGAGAGAAAGAGAATCTGTGAGTGAGAGAGTGAGTAAGAGAATCTGTGAGTGAGAGAGAGAGAGAGAGAAAGAAGCTGTGAGTGAGAGAGAAAGAGAAGCTGAGAGTCAGAGAGAGAGAGAGAAGCTGTAAGTGAGAGAGAGAGAAAGAGAAGCTGTGAGTGTGAGAGAGAAAGAGAAGCTGAGAGTCAGAGAGAGAGAGAGAAGCTGAGAGTGAAAGAGAGAGAACGAGAAGCTGTGAGTGAGAAAGAGAGAGAGAAAGAGAAGCTGTGAGTGAGAGAGAGAAAGAAAGAGAAGCTGTGAGTGAGAGAGAGAGAGAGAGAAGCTGTGTGTGAGAGAAAGAGAGAGAGAAAGAGAAGCTGTGAGTGAGAGAGAGAGAGAGAGAGAGAAAGAGAAGCTGTGAGTGAGAGAGAGAGAAGCTGTGAGTGAGAGAGAGAGAGAGAGAGAAAGAGAAGCTGTGAGTGAGAGAGAGAGATAGAGAGAACCTGTGAGTGAGAGAGAGAGAGAGAAAGAGCATCTCCGAGTGAGTGAGAGAGAAAGAAAGAGAAGCTGTGAGTGAGAGAGAGAGAGAAAGAGAAGCTGCGAGAGAGAGAGAGAGAGAGAGAGAAAGAGAAGCTGTAAGTGTGTGTGTGAGAGAGAAAGAGAAGCAGTGAGTGTGAGGGAAAGAGAAGCCGTGAGTGTGAGAGAGAGTGAGAGAGAGAGAAGCTGTGAGTTAGAGAGAGAGAGAAAGAGAAGCTGTGAGTGAGAGAGACAGAGAGAAAGAGAAGCTGTTAGTGTGTGTGTGAGAGAGAGAAGCTTTGAGTGAGAGAGAGAGAGAGAGAAAGAGAAGCTGTGAGTGAGAGAGAGAGAGAAAGAGAAGCTGTGAGTGAGTGAGAGAGAGAAAGAGAAGCTGTGAGAGAGAGAGAGGAAGAGAAGCTGTGAATGGGAGAGAGAGAAAGAGAAGCTCTGAGTGAGTGAGAGAGAAAGAAAGAAAGAGAAGCTGTGAGTGAGAGAGAGAGAAAGAGAAGCTGTAAGTGTGTGTGTGAGAGAGAAAGAGAAGCTGTGTGTGAGAGAGAAAGAGATGCTGTGAGTGTGAGAGAGAGTGAGTGAGAGAGAGAAGCTGTGAGTGTGTGTGTGAGAGAGAAAGAGAAGCTGTGAGTGAGAGAAAGAGAGAGAAAAAGAGAAGCTGTGAGTGAGAGAGAGAGAGAGATAAAGAGCTGTGAGTGAAAGAGAGAGAAAGAGATGCTGTGAGTGTGTGAGAGAGAAGCTGTGATTGAAAGAAAGAGAAAGAGAAGCTGTGAGTGAGAAAAGAGAGAGAAAGAGAAGCTGTGAGTGAGAGAGTGAGAAAGAGAAGCTGTGAGTGAGAGGGAGAGAGAGAAAGAGATGCTGTGAGTGAGAGAGAGAGTGAGAGAGAGAGAGAAGCTGTGAGTGTGTGTGAGAGAGAGAAAGAGAAGCTGTGAGTGAGAGAAATAGAGAGAGAAAGAGAAGCTGTGAGTGAGAGAGAGAGAGAGATAAAGAGAAGCTGTGAGTGAGAGAGAGAGAAAGAGAAGCTGTGAGTGAGAGAGAGAGAGAAGATGTGATTGAAAGAGAGAGAAAGAGAAGCTGTGAGTGAGAAAAGAGAGAGAAAGAGAAGCTGTGATTGAGAGAGAGAGAAAGAGAGGCTGTGAGTGAGAGGGAGAGAGAGAAAGAGGAGATGTGAGAGAGAGAGAGAAAATGTGAGTGAGAGAGAGAGGGAAAGAGAAGTTGTGAGTGAGAGAGAGAGAAGCTGTGAGTGAGTGAGAGAGAAAAATAGCAGCTGTGAGTGAGAGAGAGAGAAGCTTTGAGTGAGAGAGAGAGAGAAAGAGAATCTGCGAGTAGAGGGAGAGAGAAAGGGAAGCTGTGAGTGAGAGATAGAGAGAAAGGGAAGCTGTGAGTGAGAGAGAGACAGAGAAGCTGTGAGTGAGAGAGAGAGAAAAATAGCAGCTGTGAGTGAGAGAGAGAGAAGCTTTGAGTGAGAGAGAGAGAAAGAGAATCTGTGAGTAGAGGGAGAGAGAAAGGGAAGCTGTGAGTGAGAGAGAGAGAGAAAGAGAAGCTGTGAGTGTGTGTGAGAGATATATAAAGAGAAGCTGTGAGTGAGAGAGAGAGAAAGAGAAGCTGTGTGAGAGGGAGAGAGAGAAAGAGAAGATGTGAGTGAGAGAGAGAGAGAGAGAAAGAGAAGATGTGTATGTGAGAGAGAAAGAGAAGCTGTGAGTGTGAGAGAGAAAGAGAAGCTGTGAGTGTGTGTGAGAGAGAGAAGCTGTGAGTGAGAGAAAGAGAGAGAGAAAGAGAAGCTGTGAGTGAGAGAGAGAGAGAGAGAAGCTGTGAGTGAGAGAGAGAGAGAGAAATTGAAGCTGTGAGTGAGAGAGAGAAAGAGAAGCTCTGAGTGAGTGAGAAAGAAAGAAAGAGAAGCTGTGAGTGAGAGAGAGAGAAAGAAAGAGGTGCTGTGAGTGAGAGAGAGAGAAGCTGTTAGTGAGAGAGAGAGAGAGAGAAGCTGTGAGTGAGAGAGAGAGAGGAAGAGAAGCTGTGAGTGTGTGTGTGAGAGAGAAACAGAAGCTTCGAGTGAGAGAGAGAGAGAAAGAGAAGCTGTGAGTGATTGAGAGAGAGAGAAATTGAAGCTGTGAGTGAGAGAGAGAAAGAGAAGCTGTGAGTGAGTGAGAGAGAAAGAGAAGCTGTGAGTGAGAGGGAGAGAGAAGGAGAAGATGTGAGTGAGAGAGAGAGAGAAAGAGAAGATGTGAGTGAGAGAGAGAGAAAAGCTCTGAGTGAGTGAGAGAGAGAGAAATAGAAGCTGTGAGTGAGAGTGAGAGGAAGAGAAGCTGTGAGTGAGAGAGAGAAAGAAAGAGAAGGTGTATGAGAGAGAGAGAGAACGAAAGAAAGAGCTGTGTGTGGAGAGAGAAAGAGAAGCTGTGTGTGTGAGAGAAAGAAAAGCCGTGAGTGTATGTGACAGAGAAAGAGAAGCTGAGAGTGAGAGAAAGAGAGAAAGAGAAGCTGTGAGAGAGAGAGAGAGAGAGAAGCTGTGAGTGAGATAGAGAGAGAAAGAGAACCTGTGAGTGAGAGAGAGAGAGTAATTGAAGCTGTGAGTGAGAGAGAGAGAGAAAGAGAAGCTCCGAGTGAGTGAGAGAGAAAGAAAGAGAAGCTGTGAGTGAGAGAGAGAGAAAGAAAAGCTGTGAGTGTGAGAGAAAGAGAAGCTGTGAGTGTGTGAGAGTGAGAGAGAGAAGCTGTGAGTTAGAGAGAGAGAGAGATAAAGAGAAGTTGTGAGTGAGAGGGAGAAAGAAAGAGAGTCTGTGAGTGAGAGAGAGAGAGAGAAAAAGAGAAGCTGTGAGTGAGTGAGAGAAAGAGAAGCTGTGAGTGAGTTAGAGAGAGAGAATGAGAAGCTGTGAGGGAGAGAGAGAGAAAGAGAAGCTGTGAGTGTGAGAGAAAGAGAGAGAGAGAAGTTGTGAGTGAAAGAGAGAGAAAGAGAAGCTGTGAGTGAGAAAGAGAGAGAGAAAGAGAAGCTGTGAGTGAGAGAGAGAGAGAAAGAGAAGCTGTGAGTGAGAGGGAGAGAGAGAAAGAGAAGATGTGAGTGAGAGAGAGAGAAAGAGAAGCTGTGAGTGTGAGAGAAAGAGAGAGAGAGAAGCTGTGAGTGAAAGAGAGAGAAAGAGAAGCTGTGAGTGAGAAAGAGAGAGAGAAAGAGAAGCTGTGAGTGAGAGAGAGAGAGAAAGAGAAGCTGTGAGTGAGAGGGAGATAGAGAAAGAGAATATGTGAGTGAGAGAGAGAGAGAGAAAGAGAAGATGTGAGTGTGTGAGTGAGAGAGAGAAGCTGTGTGTGAGAGAAAGTGAGAGAGAAAGAGAAGCTTTGAGTGAGAGAGAAAGAGAAGCTGTGAGTGAGTGAGTGAGAGAGAGAGAGAGAGAAGCTGTGAGTGATAGAGACAGAGAAAGAGAAGCTGTCAGTGAGAGAGAGAGAGATAGAACGTGTGAGTGAGAGAGAGAGAAATTGATGCTGGGAGTGAGAGTGAGAGAGAAAGAGCAGCTCTGAGTGAGTGAGAGAGAAAGAAAGAGAAGCCGTGAGTGTGAGAGAGAGAGTGAGAGAGAGAGAAGCTGTGAGTTAGAGAGAGAGAAAGAGAAGTTGTGAGTGAGAGAGAGAAAGAGAAACTGTGAGTGAGAGAGAGAGAAGCTGTGAGTGAGAGAGAGAGAAAGAGAAGCTGTGAGTGAGAGAGAGAGAGAAAGAGAACCAGTGAGTGAGAGAGAGAGAAATTGAAGCTGTGAATGAGAGAGAGAGAGAGAGAAGCTCTGAGTGAGTGAGAGAGAAAGAAAGAGAAGCTGTGAGTGAGAGAGAGAGAAAGAGAAGCTGCGAGAGAGAGAGGGAGAGAGAGAGAAAGAGACGCTGTAAGTGTGTGTGAGAGAGAGAAAGAGAAGCTGTGTGTGATAGAGAAAGAGATGCTGTGAGTGTGAGAGAGAGTGAGAGAGAGAAGCTGTGAGTGTGTGTGTGTGAGAGAAAGAGAAGTGTGAGTGAGAGAAAGAGAGAAAGAGAAGCTGTGAGTGAGAGAGAGAGATAAAGAGAAGCTGTGAGTGAGAGAGAGAGAGAAGCTGTGATTGAAAGAGAGAGAAAGAGAAGCTGTGAGTGAGAAAAGAGAGAGAAGGAGAAGCTGTGAGTGAGAGAGAGAGAAAGAGAAGCTGTGAGTGAGAGGGAGAGAGAGAAAGAGAAGCTGTGAGTGAGAGAGAGAGAGAAGATGTGAGTGAGAGAGAGAGAGAGAAGCTGTGAGTGAGTGAGAGAGAGAGATAGAAAGAGAAGCTGTGAGTGACAGAGAGAGAGAAGCTGTGTGTGTGAGAGAGAAAAAGAGAAGCTGTGTGTGTGAGAGAGAAAGAAAGAGAAGCTGTGATTGAGAGAGAGAGAGAAAGAGAAGCTGTGTGTGTGAGAGAGAGAGCTGTGAGAGAGAGAGAGAAGCTGTATGAGAGAGAGAGAGAACGAAAGAAAGAGCTGTGTGTGTGTGAGAGAGAGAAAGAGAAGCTGTGAGTGAGAGAGAGAGAGAGAGAGAAAGAGTAGCTGTGATTGAGATAGAGGGAGAAAGGGAAGCTGTGAGTGAGAGAGAGAGAGACAGAGAAGCTGTGAGTGAGAGAGAGAAAAAAGAGCAGCTGTGAGTTAGAGAGAGAGAAGCTTTGAGAGAGAGAGAAAGAGGTTCTGTGAGTGAGAGAGAGAGAGAAAGGGAAATTGTGAGTGAGAGAGAGAGTGAGAAGCTGTCAGTGAGAGAGAGAGAGAGAGAGAGAAGATGTGAGTGAGAGAGAGAGAGAAAGAGAAGCAGTGAGTGAGAGACAGAGAGAGAAAGTGAAGCTCTGAGTGAGAGAGAGAGAAAAAGAGATGCTGTGAGAGAGAGAGAGAGAGAAAGGGAAGCTGTGAGTGAGTGAGAGACAAAGAAGCTGTGAGTGAGAGAGAGAGAAAAAGAGCAGCTGTGTGAGAGAGAGAGAGAGAGAAGCTGTGAGTGAGAGAGAGAAAGAGAAGCTGTAAGTCTGAGAGAAAGTGAGAGAAAGAGAAGCTGTGAGTGTGAGACAGAGTGAGAGAAAGAGATGCGGTGAGTGTGTGAGAGAGAGACAGAGAAGCTGTGAGTGAGAGAGAGAGAGAAAGGGAAGCTGTGAGTGAGAGAGAGAGAAGCTGTGAGAGTGAGAGAAAGTGAGAGAAATAGAAGCTGGGAGTGTGTGTGAGAGAGAAAGAGAAGCTGTGAGTGAGTGAGAGAGAGAGAGAAAGGGAAGCTGTGAGTGAGAGAGAGTGAGAAGCTATGAGAGAGAGAGAGAGAGAGAGAGAGAAGTTGTGTGTGTGTGAGAGAGAAAGAGAAGCTGTGAGTGAGAGAGAGAGAGAGAAAGGGAAGCTGTGAGTGAGTGAGAGACAAAGAAGCTGTGAGTGAGAGAGAGAGAGAAAAAGAGCAGCTGTGAGTGAGAGAGAGAGAGAAGCTGTGAGTGAGAGAGAGAAAGAGAATCTGTGAGTGAGAGAGACAGAGAGAAAGAGAAGCTGTGAGTGTGAGAGAAAGTGAGAGAAAGAGAAGCTGTGTGTGTGAGAGAGAGTGAGAGAAAGATGCAGTGAGTGTGTGTGAGAGAGAAAGAGAAGCTGTGAGTGAGAGAGAGAGAAAAAGAGAAGCTGTGAGTGAGAGAGACAGAGAGAAAGAGAAGCTGTGAGTGTGAGAGAAAGTGAGAGGAAGAGAAGCTGTGAGTGAGAGAGAGAGAGAAAGGGAAGCTGTGAGTGAGAGAGAGAAAGAGAAGCTGTGAGTGTGAGAGAAAGTGAGAGAAAGAGAAGCTGTGAGTGAGAGAGAGTGATAAAGGGAAGCTGTGAGTGAGAGAGTGAGAAGCTATGAGTGAGAGAGAGAGAGAAAGAGAAGCTGTGAGTGACAGAGAGAGAGAAAAAGAGAAGCTGTGATTGAGAGAGAGAGAGAAAGAGAAGCTGTGTGTGAGAGAGAAAGAGCTGTGTGAGAGAGAGAGAAGCTGTATGAGAGAGAGAGAATGAAAGAGCTGTGTGTGTGAGAGAGAGAAAGAGAAGCTGTGAGAGAGAGAGAGAAAGAGAAGCTGTGAGTGAGAGATAGAGAGAGAAAGAGAAGCTGTGAGTGAGAGAGGGAGATAGAAAGAGAAGCTGTGGGTGAGAGAGAGAAAAAAAGAAGCTGTGAGTGAGAGAGAAAGAGAGAAATAGAAGCTATGAGTGAGAAAGATAGAGAGAAGCAGTGAGAGAGAGAGAAAGAGAAGCTGTGAGTGAGAGAAAGAGAGAAGCTGTGAGTGAGTGAGAGAGAGAGAAGCTGTGCGTGAGAGAGAGAAGCTTTAAGTGAGAGAGAGAGAGAATGTGAAGCTGTGAGTGAGAGAGAGAGAAGCTGTGAGTGAGAGAGAGAGAAAGAGAATCTGTGAGTAGAGAGAGAGAGAAAAAGAAGCTGTGAGTGAGAGAGAGAGAAGCTGTGAGTGAGAGAGAGAAGCTATAAGTGAGTGAGAGAGAGAGAATGTGAAGCTGTGAGTGAGAGAGAGAGAAGCTGTGAATGAGAGAGAGAGAAAGAGAAGCTCTGAGTGAGAGAGAGAGAAAGAAAGAAAGAGAATCTGTGAGTGACAGAGAGAGAAGCTTTAAGTGAGAGAGAGAGAGAATGTGAAGCTGTGAGTGAGAGAGAGAGAGAAGCTGTGAGTGAGAAAGAGAGAAAGAGAATCTGTGAGTAGAGAGAGAGAGAAAGAGAAGCTGTGAGTGAGAGAGAGAGAAGAAGAAGCTGTGAGTGAGATAGGGAGAGAGAAAGAGAATCTGTGAGTGACAGAGAGAGAAAAAAAGAAGCTGTGAGTGTGAGAGAGAGTGAGAGAAAGAGATGCTCTGAGTGTGTGTGAGAGAGAAAGAGAAGCTGTGAGTGAGTGAGAGAGAGAGAAGCTGTGAGTGAGAGAGAGAGAAGCTTTAAGTGAGAGAGAGAGAGAATGTGAAGCTGTGAGTGAGAGAGAGAGAGAAGCTGTGAGTCAGAAAGAGAGAAAGAGAATCTGTGAGGAGAGAGAGAGAAAGAAGAAGCTGTGAGTGAGAGAGAGAGAAGAAGAAGCTGTGAGTGAGATAGGGAGAGAGAAAGAGAATCTGTGAGTAACAGAGAGAGAAAAAAAGAAGCTGTGAGTGTGAGAGAGAGTGAGAGAAAGAGATGCTGTGAGTGTGTGTGAGAGAGAAAGAGAAGCTGTGAGTGAGAGAGAGAGAGAAAGGGAAGTTGTGAGTGAGAGAGAGAGTGAGAAGCTATCAGTGAGAGAGAGAGAGAGAAAGAGAAGATGTGAGTGAGAGAGAGAGAGAGAGAGAGAGAAGCAGTGATTGAGAGAGACAGAGAGAGAAAGTGAAGCTCTGAGTGTGTGTGAGAGAGAAAAAGAGACGCTGTGAGAGAGAGAGAGAGAGAGAGAGAAAGAGAAGTTGTAAGTGTGAGAGAAAGTGAGAGAAAGAGAAGCTGTGAGTGTGAGACAGAGTGAGAGAAAGAGATGCTGTGAGTGTGTGTGAGAGAGAAAGAGAAGCTGTGAGTGAGAGAGAGAGAGAAAGGGAAGCTGTGAGTGAGAGAGAGAGAGAAGCTGTGAGAGTGAGAGAAAGTGAGAGAAAGAGAAGCTGGGAGTGTGTGTGTGAGAGAAAGAGAAGCTGTGAGTGAGAGAGAGAGAGAAAGGGAAGCTGTGAGTAAGAGAGAGTGAGAAGCTATGAGCGAGAGAGAGAGAGAAGTTGTGAGTGAGAGAGAGAGAAAGAGAAGCTGTGAGTGAGAGAGAGAGAGAGAAAGGGAAGCTGTGAGTGTGAGAGAAAGTGAGAGAAAGAGAAGCTGTGAGTGTGAGAGAGAGTGAGAGAAAGATGCAGTGAGTGTGTGTGAGCGAGAAAGAGAAGCTGTGAATGAGAGAGAGAGAAAGAGAAGCCCTGAGTGAGAGAGAGAGAAAGAAAGAAAGAGAATCTGTGAGTGAGAGAGAGAGAAGCTTTAAGTGAGAGAGAGAGAGAATGTGAAGCTGTGAGTGAGAGAGAGAGAGAAGCTGTGAGTGAGAAAGAGAGAAAGAGAATCTGTGAGTAGAGAGAGAGAGAAAGAGAAGCTGTGAGTGAGAGAGAGAGAAGAAGAAGCTGTGAGTGAGATAGGGAGAGAGAAAGAGAATCTGTGAGTGACAGAGAGAGAAAAAAGAAGCTGTGAGTGTGAGAGAGAGTGAGAGAAAGAGATGCTGTGAGTGTGTGTGAGAGTGAAAGAGAAGCTGTGAGTGAGAGAGAGAGAGAAAGGGAAGTTGTGAGTGAGAGAGAGAGTGAGAAGCTATCAGTGAGAGAGAGAGAGAGAAACAGAAGATGTGAGTGAGAGAGAGAGAGAGAAAGAGAAGCAGTGAGTGAGAGACAGAGCGAGAAAGTGAAGCTCTGAGTGTGTGTGAGAGAGAAAAAGAGACGCTGTGAGAGAGAGAGAGAGAAAGAGAAGCTGTGAGTGAGAGAGAGAGAGAGAAAGGGAAGCTGTGAGTGTGAGAGAAAGTGAGAGAAAGAGAAGCTGTGAGTGTGAGAGAGAGTGAGAGAAAGATGCAGTGAGTGTGTGTGAGCGAGAAAGAGAAGCTGTGAATGAGATAGAGAGAAAGAGAAGCTCTGAGTGAGAGAGAGAGAAAGAAAGAAAGAGAATCTGTGAGTGAGAGAGAGAAGCTTTAAGTGAGAGAGAGAGAGAATGTGAAGCTGTGAGTGAGAGAGAGAGAGAGAAGCTGTGAGTGAGAAAGAGAGAAAGAGAATCTGTGAGTAGAGAGAGAGAGAAAGAGAAGCTGTGAGTGAGAGAGAGAGAAGAAGAAGCTGTGAGTGAGATAGGGAGAGAGAAAGAGAATCTGTGAGTGAGAGAGAGAGAGAGAAAGAGAAGCTGTGAGTGAGAGAGAGAGAAAGAGATGCTGTGAGAGAGAGAGAGAAAGAGATGCTGTGAGTGTGTGTGAGAGTGAAAGAGAAGCTGTGAGTGAGAGAGAGAGAGAGAGAGACAGGGAAGTTGTGAGTGAGAGAGAGAGTGAGAAGCTATCAGTGAGAGAGAGAGAGAGAAACAGAAGATGTGAGTGAGAGAGAGAAAGAGAAAGAGAAGCAGTGAGTGAGAGACAGAGAGAGAAAGTGAAGCTCTGAGTGTGTGTGAGAGAGAAAAAGAGACGCTGTGAGAGAGAGAGGGGGAGAGAGAAAGAGATGATGTAAGTGTGAGAGAAAGTGAGAGAAAGAGAAGCTGTGAGTGTGAGACAGAGTGAGAGAAAGAGATGCTGTGAGTGTGTGTGAGAGAGAAAGAGAAGCTGTGTGAGAGAGAGAAAGGGAAGCTGTGAGTGAGAGAGAGAGAGAAGCTGTGAGAGTGAGAGAAAGTGAGAGAAAGAGAAGCTGGGAGTGTGTGTTTGAGAGAAAGAGAAGCTGTGAGTGAGAGAGAGAGAGAAATGGAAGCTGTGAGTGAGTGAGAGAGAGAGACAGAGAAGCTGTGAGTGAGAGAGAGAGAAAAAGAGCAGCTGTGAGAGAGAGAGAGAGAAGCTGTGAGTGAGAGAGTGAAAGAGAAGCTGTGAGTGAGAGAGACAGAGAGAAAGAGAAGCTGTGAGTGTGAGAGAAAGTGAGAGAAAGAGAAGCTGTGAGTGTGAGAGCGAGTGAGAGAAATATGCAGTGAGTGTGTGTGAGCGAGAAAGGGAAGCTGTGAATGAGAGAGAGAGAAAGAGAAGCTGTGAGTGAGAGAGAGAAAGAAAGAAAGAAAGAGAAGCTGTGAGTGAGAGAGAGAGAAAGAGAAGCTGCGAGAGAGAAGGAGAGAGAGAGAGAGAGAATCTGTAAGTGTGTGTGAGAGAGAGAAAGAGAAGCTTTGAGTGAGAGAAAGAGAGAGAGAAAGAGAAGCTGTGAGTGAGAGAAATAGAGAGAGAAAGAGATGCTGTGAGTGAGAGAGAGAGAGAGCAGCTGTGATTGAAAGAGAGAGAAAGAGAAGCTGTGAGTGAGAAAAGAGAGAGAAAGGGAACCTGTGAGTGAGAGAGTGAGAAATAGAAGCTGTGAGTGAGAGGGAGAGAGAGAAAGAGAAGCTGTGAGTGAGAGAAATAGAGAGAGAAAGAGAAGCTATGAGTGAGAGAAAGAGATAAAGAGAAGCTGTGAGTGAAAGAGAGAGAAAGAGAAGCTGTGAGTGTGTGTGTGAGAGAGAAGCTGTGATTGGAAGAGAGAGAAAGAGAAGCTGTGAGTGAGAAAAGAGAGAGAAAGAGAAGCTGAGTGAGTGAGAGAGAAAGAGAAGCTGTGAGTGAGAGGGAGAGAGAAGGAGAAGATGTGAGTGAGAGAGAGCGAGAGAAAGAGAAGATGTGAGTGAGAGAGAGAGGGAAGGAGAAGTTGTGAATGAGAGAGAGAGAGAATCTCTGAGTGAGAGAGAGAGAGAGAGAAGCTGTGAGTGAGAGAGAGAGAGAAAGAGAAGCTGTGAGTGAGAGAGAGAGAGAAAGAGAACCAGTGAGTGAGAGAGAGAGAAATTGAAGCTGTGAATGAGAGAGAGAGAAAGAGAAGCTCTGAGTGAGTGAGAGAGAAAGAAAGAGAAGCTGTGAGTGAGAGAGAGAGAAAGAGAAGCTGCGAGAGAGAGGGAGAGAGAGAGAAAGAGAAGCTGTAAGTGTGTGTGAGAGAGAGAATGAGAAGCTGTGTGTGTGAGAGAAAGAGATGCTGTGAGTGTGAGAGATACTGAGAGAGAGAGAGAAGCTGTGAGTGTGTGTGTGAGAGAGAAAGAGAAGCTGTGAGTGAGAGAAATTGAGAGAGAAAGAGAAGCTGTGAGTGAGAGAGAGAGAGATAAAGAGAAGCTGTGAGTGAGAGAGAGAAAGAGAAGCTGTGAGTGAGAGAGAGAGAGAAGCTGTGATTGAAAGGGAGAGAAAGAGAAGCTGTGAGTGAGAAAAGAGAGAGAAAGAGAAGCTGTGAGTGAGAGAGAGAGAAAGAGAAGCTGTGAGTGAGAGGGAGAAAGAGAAAGAGAAGCTGTGAGTGAGAGAGAGAGAAGATGTGAGTGAGAGAGAGAGGGAAAGAGAAGTTGTGAGTGAGAGAGAGAGAGAGAAGCTGTGAGTGAGTGAGAGAGAGAGAGAGAGAAAGAGAAGCTGTGATTGACAGAGAGAGAGAAGCTGTGTGTGTGAGAGAGAGAAAGAGAAGATGTGTGTGTGTGAGATTGAAAGAGAAGCTGTGATTGAGAGAGAGAGAAAGAGAAGCTGTGTGAGAGAGAGAGCTGTGAGAGAGAGAGAGAAGCTGTATGAGAGAGAACGAAAGAAAGAGCTGTGTGTGTGTGTGAGAGAGAAAGAGAAGCTGTGAGTGAGAGAGAGAGAGAGAAAGAAAGAGAAGCTGTGATTGAGATAGAGAGAGAAAGGGAAGCTGTGAGTGAGAGAGAGAGAGAGAAAGAGAAGCTGTGAGTGAGAGAGAGAGAAAAAGAGAAGCTGTGAGTGAGAGAGAGAAAGAGAAGCTGTGAGTGTGAGAGAAAGAGAAGCTGTGAGTGTGAGAGAGAGTGAGAGAAAGATGCTGTGAGTGTCTGTGAGAGAGAAAGAGAAGCTGTGAGTGAGAGAGAGAGAGAAAGGGAAGCTGTGAGTGAGAGAGTGAGAAGCTATGAGTGAGAGAGAGAGAGAAAGAGAAGCTGTGAGTGACAGAGAGAGAGAAGCTGTGTGTGTGAGAGAGAGAAAGAGAAGCTGTGTGTGTGTGAGAGAGAGAAAGAGAAGCTGTGATTGAGAGAGAGAGAGAGAGAGAAGCTGTGTGTGAGAGAGAAAGAGCTGTGTGTGTGAGAGAGAGAAGCTGTATGAGAGAGAGAGAATGAAAGAAAGAGGTGTGTGTGTGTGAGAGAGAAAGAGAAGCTGTGAGTGAGAGAGAGAGAGAAAGAGAAGCTGTGAGTGAGAGATAGAGAGAGAAAGGGAAGCTGTGAGTGAGAGAGAGAGAGACAGAGAAGCTGTGAGTGAGGGAGAGAAAAAAAGAGCAGCTGTGAGTTAGAGAGAGAGATGCTTTGAGTGAGAGAGAGAGAAAGAGGATCCTGAGTAGCGAGAGAGAGAAAGGGAAGCTGTGAGTGTGAGAGAAAGAGAAGCTGTGAGTGTGAGAGGGAGATAGAAAGAGAAGCTGTGGGTGAGAGAGAGAAAAAAGAAGCTGTGAGTGAGAGAGAAAGAGAGAAATAGAAGCTATGAGTGAGAAAGATAGAGAGAAGCAGTGAGAGAGAGAGAAAGAGAAGCTGTGAGTGAGAGAAAGAGAGAAGCTGTGAGTGAGTTAGAGAGAGAGAAGCTGTGCGTGAGAGAGAGAGAAGCTTTAAGTGAGAGAGAGAAAGAGAATGTGAAGCTGTGAATGAGCGAGAGAGAAGCTGTGAGTGAGAGAGAGAGAAAGAGAATCTGTGAGTAGAGAGAGAGAGAAAAAGAAGCTGTGAGTGAGAGAGAGAGAAGCTGTGAGTGAGAGAGAGAAGCTTTAAGTGAGTGAGTGAGAGAGAATGTGAAGCTGTGAGTGAGAGAGAGAGAAGCTGTGAGTGAGAGTGAGAGAAAGAGAATCTGTGAGTAGAGAGAGAGAAAGAGAAGCTGTGAGTGAGAGAGAGAGAAGAAGAAGCTGTGAATGAGATAGGGAGAGAGAAAGAGAATCTGTGACAGAGAGAGAAAAAAAGAAGCTGTGAGTGTGAGAGAGAGTGAGAGAAAGACATGCTCTGAGTGTGTGTGAGAGAGAAAGAGAAGCTGTGAGTGAGTGAGAGAGAGAGAAGCTGTGAGTGAGAGAGAGAGAAGCTTTAAGTGAGAGAGAGAGAGAATGTGAAGCTGTGAGTGAGAGAGAGAGAGAAGCTGTGAGTGAGAAAGAGAGAAAGAGAATCTGTGAGTAGAGAGAGAGAAAGAGAAGCTGTGAGTGAGAGAGAGAGAAGAAGAAGCTGTGAGTGAGATAGGGAGAGAGAAAGAGAATCTGTGAGTGACAGAGAGAGAAAAAAAGAAGCTGTGAGTGTGAGAGAGAGTGAGAGAAAGAGATGCTGTGAGTGTGTGTGTGAGAGAAAGAGAAGCTGTGAGTGAGAGAGAGAGAGAAAGGGAAGTTGTGAGTGAGAGAGAGAGTGAGAAGCTATCAGTGAGAGAGAGAGAGAGAAAGAGAAGATGTGAGTGAGAGAGAGAAAGAGAAGCAGTGAGTGAGAGACAGAGAGAGAAAGTGAAGCTCTGAGTGTGTGTGAGAGAGAAAAAGAGACGCTGTGAGAGAGAGAGAGAGAGAGAAAGAGAAGTTGTAAGTGTGAGAGAAAGTGAGAGAAAGAGAAGCTGTGAGTGTGAGACAGAGTGAGAGAAAAAGATGCTGTGAGTGTGTGTGAGAGAGAAAGAGAAGCTGTGAGTGAGAGAGAGAGAGAAAGGGAAGCTGTGAGTGAGAGAGAGAGAGAAGCTGTGAGAGTGAGAGAAAGTGAGAGAAAGAGAAGCTGGGAGTGTGTGTGTGAGAGAAAGAGAAGCTGTGAGTGAGAGAGAGAGAGAGAGAGAAAGGGAAGCTGTGAGTAAGAGAGAGTGAGAAGCTATGAGCGAGAGAGAGAGAGAGAGAAGTTGTGAGTGAGAGAGAGAGAAAGAGAAGATGTGAGTGAGAGAGAGAGAGAGAAAGGGAAGCTGTGAGTGTGAGAGAAAGTGAGAGAAAGAGAAGCTGTGAGTGTGAGAGAGAGTGAGAGAAAGATGCAGTGAGTGTGTGTGAGCGAGAAAGAGAAGCTGTGAATGAGAGAGAGAGAAAGAGAAGCTCTGAGTGAGAGAGAGAGAAAGAAAGAAAGAGAATCTGTGAGTGAGAGAGAGAGAAGCTTTAAGTGAGTGAGAGAGAGAATGTGAAGCTGTGAGTGAGAGAGAGAGAGAAGCTGTGAGTGAGAAAGAGAGAAAGAGAATCTGTGAGTAGAGAGAGAGAGAAAGAGAAGCTGTGAGTGAGAGACAGAGAAGAATAAGCTGTGAGTGAGATAGGGAGAGAGAAAGAGAATCTGTGAGTGACAGAGAGAGAAAAAAGAAGCTGTGAGTGTGAGAGAGAGTGAGAGAAAGAGATGCTGTGAGTGTGTGTGAGAGTGAAAGAGAAGCTGTGAGTGAGAGAGAGAGAGAGAAAGGGAAGTTGTGAGTGAGAGAGAGAGTGAGAAGCTATCAGTGAGAGAGAGAGAGAGAAACAGAAGATGTGAGTGAGAGAGAGAGAGAAAGAGAAGCAGTGAGTGAGAGACAGAGAGAGAAAGTGAAGCTCTGAGTGTGTGTGTGAGAGAAAAAGAGACGCTGTGAGAGAGAGAGAGAGAGAAAGACAAGCTGTAAGTGTGAGAGAAAGTGAGAGAAAGAGAAGCTGTGAGTGTGAGACAGAGTGAGAGAAAGAGATGCTGTGAGTGTGTGAGAGAGAGAAAGAGAAGCTGTGAGTGAGAGAGAGAGAGAAAGGGAAGCTGTGAGTGAGAGAGAGAGAAGCTGTGAGAGTGAGAGAAAGTGAGAGAAAGAGAAGCTGGGAGTGTGTGTTTGAGAGAAAGAGAAGCTGTGAGTGAGAGAGAGAGAGAAAGGGAAGCTGTGAGTGAGTGAGAGAGAGAGACAGAGAAGCTGTGAGTGAGAGAGAGAGAAAAAGAGCAGCTGTGAGTGAGAGAGAGAGAGAGAAGCTGTGAGTGAGAGAGTGAAAGAGAAGCTGTGAGTGAGAGAGACAGAGAGAAAGAGAAGCTGTGAGTGTGAGAGAAAGTGAGAGAAAGAGAAGCTGTGAGTGTGAGAGCGAGTGAGAGAAAGATGCAGTGAGTGTGTGTGAGCGAGAAAGAGAAGCTGTGAATGAGAGAGAGAGAAAGAGAAGCTGTGAGTGAGAGAGAGAAAGAAAGAAAGAAGCTGTGAGTGAGAGAGAAAGAGAAGCTGTGAGAGAGAAGGAGAGAGAGAGAACGAGAAGCTGTAAGTGTGTGTGTGAGAGAGAAAGAGAAGCTGTGTGTGAGAGAGAAAGATGCTGTGAGTGAGAGAAAGAGAGAGAGAAAGAGAAGCTGTGAGTGAGAGAGAGAGAGAGAAAGAGAAGCTGTGAGTGAGAGAGAGAGAAAGAGATGCTGTGAGTGAGAGAGAGAGAAGAAGAAGCTGTGAGTGAGATAGGGAGAGAGAAAGAGAATCTGTGAGTGAGAGAGAGAGAGAGAAAGAGAAGCTGTGAGTGAGAGAGAGAGAAAGAGATGCTGTGAGAGAGAGAGAGAGAGAGAAAGAGATGCTGTGAGTGTGTGTGAGAGTGAAAGAGAAGCTGTGAGTGAGAGAGAGAGAGAGAGAAAGGGAAGTTGTGAGTGAGAGAGAGAGTGAGAAGCTATCAGTGAGAGAGAGAGAGAGAAACAGAAGATGTGAGTGAGAGAGAGAGAGAGAAAGAGAAGCAGTGAGTGAGAGACAGAGAGAGAAAGTGAAGCTCTGAGTGTGTGTGAGAGAGAAAAGGAGAGGCTGTGAGAGAGAGAAAGAGAAAGAGAAAGAGAAGCTGTAAGTGTGAGAGAAAGTGAGAGAAAGAGAAGCTGTGAGTGTGAGACAGAGTGAGAGAAAGAGATGCTGTGAGTGTGTGTGAGAGAGAAAGAGAAGCTGTGAGTGAGAGAGAGAGAGAAAGGGAAGCTGTGAGTGAGAGAGAGAGAGAAGCTGTGAGAGTGAGAGAAAGTGAGAGAAAGAGCTGGGAGTGTGTGTTTGGGAGAAAGAGAAGCTGTGAGTGAGAGAGAGAGAGAGAAATGGAAGCTGTGAGTGAGTGAGAGAGAGAGACAGAGAAGATGTGAGTGAGAGAGAGAGAAAAAGAGCAGCTGTGAGTGAGAGAGAGAGAGAGAAGCTGTGAGTGAGAGAGTGAAAGAGAAGCTGTGGGTGAGAGAAACAGAGAGAAAGAGAAGCTGTGAGTGTGAGAGAAAGTGAGAGAAAGAGAAGCTGTGAGTGTGAGAGCGAGTGAGAGAAAGATGCAGTGAGTGTGTGTGAGCGAGAAAGAGAAGCTGTGAATGAGAGAGAGAGAAAGAGAAGCTGTGAGTGAGAGAGAGAAAGAAAGAAAGAAGCTGTGAGTGAGAGAGAGAGAAAGAGAAGCTGTGAGAGAGAAGGAGAGAGAGAGAACGAGAAGCTGTAAGTGTGTGTGTGAGAGAGAAAGAGAAGCTGTGTGTGAGAGAGAAAGATGCTGTGAGTGAGAGAAAGAGAGAGAGAAAGAGAAGCTGTGAGTGAGAGAGTGAGAGAGAAAGAGAAGCTGTGAGTGAGAGAGAGAGAAAGAGATGCTGTGAGTGAGAGAGAGAGAAGCTGTGATTGAAAGAGAGAGAAAGAGAAGCTGTGAGTGAGAAAAGAGAGAGAAAGGGAACCTGTGAGTGAGAGAGTGAGAAATGGAAGCTGTGAGTGAGAGGGAGAGAGAGAAAGAGAAGCTGTGAGTGAGAGAAATAGAGAGAGAAAGAGAAGCTGTGAGTGAGCGAAAGAGATAAAGAGAAGCTGTGAGTGAAAGAGAGAGAAAGAGAAGCTGTGAGTGTGTGTGAGAGAGAGAATCTGTGATTGGAAGAGAGAGAAAGAGAAGCTGTGAGTGAGAAAAGAGAGAGAAAGATAAGCTGAGTGAGTGAGAGAGAAAGAGAAGCTGTGAGTGAGAGGGAGAGAGAAGGAGAAGATGTGAGTGAGAGAGAGCGAGAGAAAGAGAAGATGTGAGTGAGAGAGATAGGGAAGGAGAAGTTGTGAGTGAGAGAGAGAGAGAATCTCTGAGTGAGAGAGAGAGAGATAGAGAAGCTGTGAGTGAGAGAGAGAGAGAAAGAGAAGCTGTGAGTGAGAGAGAGAGAGAAAGAGAACCAGTGAGTGAGAGAGAGAGAAATTGAAGCTGTGAATGAGAGAGAGAGAAAGAGAGAAATAGAAGCAATTAGTGAGAAAGATAGAGAGAAGCAGTGAGAGAGAGAGAAAGAGAAGCTGTGAGTGAGAGAAAGTGAGAAGCTGTGAGTGAGTGAGAGAGAGAGAAGCTGTGAGTGAGAGAGGGAGAAGCTTTAAGTGAGAGAGAGAGAATGTGAAGCTGAGAGTGAGAGAGAGAGAGAAGCTGTGAGTGAGAGAGAGAGAAAGAGAAGCTGTGAGTAGAGAGAGAGAGAAAAAGAAGCTGTGAGTGAGAGAGAGAGAAGAAGAAGCTGTGAGTGAGATAGGGAGAGAGAAAGTGAATCTGTGAGTGACAGAGAGAGAAAAAAGAAGCTGTGAGTGTGAGAGAGTGAGAGAAAGAGATGCTGTGAGTGTGTGTGAGTGAGAAAGAGAAGCTGTGAGTGAGAGAGAGAGAGAAAGGGAAGTTGTGAGTGAGAGCGAGAGTGAGAAGCTATCAGTGAGAGAGAGAGAGAGAAAGAGAAGATGTGAGTGAGAGAGAGAGAAAGTGAAGCAGTGAGTGAGAGACAGAGAGAGAAAGTGAAGCTCTGAGTGAGAGAGAGAGAGAAAAAGATGCTGTGAGAGAGAGAGAGAGAAAGAGAAGCTGTAAGTGTGAGAGAAAGAGAGAGAAAGAGAAGCTGTGTGTGTGAGACAGAGTGAGAGAAAGAGATGCTGTGAGTGTGTGTGAGAGAGAAAGAGAAGCTGTGAGTGAGAGAGAGAGAAAGGGAAGCTGTGAGTGACAGAGAGAGAGAAGCTGTTAGAGTGAGAGAAAGTGAGAGAAAGAGAAGCTGGGAGTGTGTGTGTGAGAGAAAGAGAAGCTGTGAGTTAGAGAGCGAGAGAGATAAAGGGAAGCTGTGAGTGAGAGAGAGTGAGAAGCTATGAGCGAGAGAGAGAGAGAGAGAAGTTGTGAGTGAGTGAGAGAGAGAGACAGAGAAGCTGTGAGTGAGAGAGAGAGAAAAAGAGAAGCTGTGAGTCAGAGAGAGAAAGAGAAGCTGTGAGTGTGAGAGAAAGTGAGAGAAAGAGATGCTGTGAGTGTGAGAGAGAGTGAGAGAAAGATGCTGTGAGTGTGTGTGAGAGAGAAAGAGAAGCTGTGAGTGAGAGAGAGAGAGAAAGGGAAGCTGTGAGTGAGAGAGAGAGTGAGAAGCTATGAGTGAGAGAGAGAGAGAAAGAGAAGCTGTGAGTGTGAGAGAGAGAGAAGCTGTGTGTGTGTGAGAAAGAGAAGCTGTGTGTGTGAGAGAGAGAGAAAGAGAAGCTGTGATTGAGAGAGAGAGAGAAAGAGAAGCTGAGTGAGAGAGAGAAAGCTGTGAGAGAGAGAGAGAAGCTGTATGAGAGAGAGAGAATGAAAGAAAGAGCTGTGTGTGTGAGAGAGAGAAAGAGAAGCTGTGAGTGAGAGAGAGAGAGAGAAAGAGAAGCTGTGAGTGAGAGATAGAGAAAGAAAGGGAAGCTGTGAGTGAGAGAGAGAGAGACAGAGAAGCTGTGAGTGAGGGAGAGAAAAAAAGAGCAGCTGTGAGTTAGAGAGAGAGACGCTTTGAGTGTGTGTGAGAGAGAAAGAGGATCCGTGAGTAGAGAAAGAGAGAAAGGGAAGCTGTGAGTGTGAGAGAAAGAGCAGCTGTGAGTGTGAGAGGGAGATAGAAAGAGAAGCTGTGAGTGTGAGAGAGAAAAAAAGATGCTGTGAGTGAGAGAGAAAGAGAGAAATAGAAGCTATGAGTGAGAAAGATAGAGAGAAGCAGTGAGAGAGAGAGAAAGAGAAGCTGTGAGTGAGAGAAAGAGAGAAGCTGTGAGTGAGTGAGAGAGAGAAGCTGTGAGTGAGAGAGAGAGAAGCTTTAAGTGAGAGAGAGAGAGAGAATGTGAAGCTGTGAGTGAGAGAGAGAGAGAAGCTGTGAGTGAGAGAGAAAAGAGAATCTGTGAGTAGAGAGAGAGAGAGAAAGAAGCTGTGAGTGAGAGAGAGAGAGAAGTTGTGAGTGAGAGAGAGAAGCTTTAAGTGAGTGAGAGAGAGAATGTGAAGCTGTGAGTGAGAGAGAGAGAAGCTGTGAGTGAGAGAGAGAGAAAGAGAATCTGTGAGTAGAGAGAGAGAAAGAGAAGCTGTGAGTGAGAGAGAGAGAAGAAGAAGCTGTGAGTGAGATAGGGAGAGAGAAAGAGAATCTGTGAGTGACAGCGAGAGAAAAAAAGAAGCCGTGAGTGTGAGAGAGAGTGAGAGAAAGAGATGCTGTGAGTGTGTGTGAGAGAGAAAGAGAAGCTGTGAGTGAGTGAGAGAGAGAGAAGCTGTGAGTGAGAGAGAGAGAGAGAAGCTGTGAGTGAGAAAGAGAGAAAGAGAATCTGTGAGTAGTGAGAGAGAGAAAGAGAAGCTGTGAGTGAGAGAGAGAGAAGAAGAAGCTGTGAGTGTGATAGGGAGAGAGAAAGAGAATCTGTGAGTGACAGAGAGAGAAAAAAGAAGCTGTGATTGTGAGAGAGAGTGAGAGAAAGAGATGGTGTGTGTGTGTGAGAGAGAAAGAGAAGCTGTGAGTGAGTGAGAGAGAGAGAAGCTGTGAGTGAGAGAGAGAGAGAGAAGCTGTGAGTGAGAAAGAGAGAAAGAGAATCTGTGAGTAGTGAGAGAGAGAAAGAGAAGCTGTGAGGGAGAGAGAGAGAAGAAGAAGCTGTGAGTGTGATAGGGAGAGAGAAAGAGAATCTGTGAGTGACAGAGAGAGAAAAAAGAAGCTGTGAGTGTGAGAGAGAGTGAGAGAAAGAGATGCTGTGAGTGTGTGTGAGAGAGAAAGAGAAGCTGTGAGTGAGAGAGAGAGAGAAAGGGAAGTTGTGAGTGAGAGAGAGAGTGAGAAGCTATCAGTGAGAGAGAGAGAGAGAGAGAAGATGTGTGTGAGAGAGAGAGAAAGAGAAGATGTGTGAGAGAGAGAGAGAGAAAGAGAAGCAGTGAGTGAGAGACAGAGAGAGAAAGTGAAGCTCTGAGTGAGAGAGAGAGAGAAAAAGAGACGCTGTGAGAGAGAGAGAGAGAAAGAGAAGCTGTAAGTGTGAGAGAAAGTGAGAGAAAGAGAAGCTGTGAGTGTGAGACAGAGTGAGAGAAAGAGATGCCGTGAGTGTGTGTGAGAGAGAAAGAGAAGCTGTGAGTGAGAGAGAGAGAGAAAGGGAAGCTGTGAGTGAGAGAGAGAGAGAAGCTGTGAGAGTGAGAGAAAGTGAGAGAAAGAGAAGCTGGGAGTGTGTGTGTGAGAGAAAGGGAAGCTGTGAGTGAGAGAGAGTGAGAAGCTATGAGAGAGAGAGAGAGAAGTTGAGAGTGAGAGAGAGAAAGAGAAGCTGTGAGTGAGAGAGAGAGAGAAAGGGAAGCTGTGAGTGAGTGAGAGAGAGAGACAGAGAAGCTGTGAGTGAGAGAGAGAGAGAAAAAGAGCAGTTGTGAGTGTGAGAGAAAGTGAGAGAAAGAGAAACTTTGAGTGTGAGAGAGAGTGAGAGAAAGATGCAGTGAGTGTGTGTGAGAGAGAAAGAGAAGCTGTGAATGAGAGAGAGAAAGAGAAGCTCTGAGTGAGTGAGAGAGAAATCAAGAAAGAGAAGCTGTGAGTGAGAGAGAGAGAAAGAGAAGCTGTAAGTGTGTGTGTGAGAGAGAAAGAGAAGCTGTGTGTGAGAGAGAAAGATGCTGTGAGTGTGAGAGAGAGTGAGAGAGAAGCTGTGAGTGTGTGTGTGAGAGAGAAAGAGAAGCTGTGAGTGGGAGAAAGAGAGAGAGAAAGAGAAGCTGTGAGTGAGAGAGAGATAAAGAGAAGCTGTGAGTGAGAGAGAGAGAAAGAGATGCTGTGAGTGAGAGAGAGAGAGAAGCTGTGGTTGAAAGAGAGAGAAAGAGAAGCTGTGTGTGAGAAAAGAGAGAGAAAGAGAAGCTGTGAGTGAGAGAGTGAGAAAGAGGAGCTGTGAGTGAGAGGGAGAGAGAGAAAGAGATGCTGTGAGTGAGAGAGAGAGTGAGAGAGAGAGAGAAGCTGTGAGTGTGTGTGTGTGAGAGAGAAAGAGAAGCTGTGAGTGAGAGAAATAGAGAGAGAAAGAGAAGCTGTGAGTGAGAGAGAGAAATAAAGAGAAGTTGTGAGTGAAAGAGAGAGAAAGAGAAGCTGTGAGTGAGAGAGAGAAGCTGTGATTGAAAGAGAGAGAAAGAGAAGCTGTGAGTGAGAAAAGAGAGAGAAAGAGAAGCTGTGAGTGAGTGAGAGAGAAAGAGAAGCTGTGAGTGAGAGGGAGAGAGAAGGAGAAGATGTGAGTGAGGGAGAGTGAGAGAAAGAGAAGATGTGAGTGAGAGAGAGAGGGAAGGAGAAGTTGTGAGTGAGAGAGAATCTCTGAGTGATTGAGTGAGAGAGAGAGAAAGAGAAGCTGTGAGTGAGAGAGAGAGAGAAAGAGAAGCTGTATGAGAGAGAGAACGAAAGAAAGAGCTGTGTGTGAGAGAGAGAAAGAGAAGCTGTGATTGAGAGAGAGAAAGAGAAGCTGTGAGTGAGAGATAGAGAGAGAAAGGGAAGCTGTGAGTGTGAGAGAGAAAGAGAAGCTGTGAGTGAGAGAGAGAGAGAGAAAGGAAAGCTGTGAGTGAGTGAGAGAGAGAGAAAGAATCTGTGAGTAGAGAGAGAGAGAGAAAGAAGCTGTGAGTGAGAGAGAGAGAGAAGTTGTGAGTGAGAGAGAGAAGCTTTAAGTGAGTGAGAGAGAGAATGTGAAGCTGTGAGTGAGAGAGAGAGAAGCTGTGAGTGAGAGAGAGAGAAAGAGAATCTGTGAGTAGAGAGAGAGAAAGAGAAGCTGTGAGTGAGAGAGAGAGAAGAAGAAGCTGTGAGTGAGATAGGGAGAGAGAAAGAGAATCTGTGAGTGACAGCGAGAGAAAAAAAGAAGCCGTGAGTGTGAGAGAGAGTGAGAGAAAGAGATGGTGTGTGTGTGTGAGAGAGAAAGAGAAGCTGTGAGTGAGTGAGAGAGAGAGAAGCTGTGAGTGAGAGAGAGAGAGAAGCTGTGAGTGAGAAAGAGAGAAAGAGAATCTGTGAGTAGTGAGAGAGAGAAAGAGAAGCTGTGAGTGAGAGAGAGAGAAGAAGAAGCTGTGAGTGAGATAGGGAGAGAGAAAGAGAATCTGTGAGTGACAGAGAGAGAAAAAAGAAGCTGTGAGTGTGAGAGAGAGTGAGAGAAAGAGATGGTGTGTGTGTGTGAGAGAGAAAGAGAAGCTGTGAGTGAGTGAGAGAGAGAGAAGCTGTGAGTGAGAGAGAGAGAGAAGCTGTGAGTGAGAAAGAGAGAAAGAGAATCTGTGAGTAGTGAGAGAGAGAAAGAGAAGCTGTGAGTGAGAGAGAGAGAAGAAGAAGCTGTGTGAGATAGGGAGAGAGAAAGAGAATCTGTGAGTGACAGAGAGAGAAAAAAGAAGCTGTGAGTGTGAGAGAGAGTGAGAGAAAGAGATGCTGTGAGTGTGTGTGAGAGAGAAAGAGAAGCTGTGAGTGAGAGAGAGAGAGAAAGGGAAGTTGTGAGTGAGAGAGAGAGTGAGAAGCTATCAGTGAGAGAGAGAGAGAGAAGATGTGTGTGAGAGAGAGAGAAAGAGAAGATGTGTGAGAGAGAGAGAGAGAAAGAGAAGCAGTGAGTGAGAGACAGAGAGAGAAAGTGAAGCTCTGAGTGAGAGAGAGAGAGAAAAAGAGACGCTGTGAGAGAGAGAGAGAGAAAGAGAAGCTGTAAGTGTGAGAGAAAGTGAGAGAAAGAGAAGCTGTGAGTGTGAGACAGAGTGAGAGAAAGAGATGCCGTGAGTGTGTGTGAGAGAGAAAAAGAAGCTGTGAGTGAGAGAGAGAGAGAAAGGGAAGCTGTGAGTGAGAGAGAGAGAGAAGCTGTGAGAGTGAGAGAAAATGAGAGAAAGAGAAGCTGGGAGTGTGTGTGTGAGAGAAAGGGAAGCTGTGAGTGAGAGAGAGTGAGAAGCTATGAGATAGAGAGAGAGAAGTTGTGAGTGAGAGAGAGAGAAAGAGAAGCTGTGAGTGAGAGAGAGAGAGAAAGGGAAG
This sequence comes from Bradypodion ventrale, assembly GCA_035047345.1. Lineage (NCBI taxonomy): Eukaryota > Metazoa > Chordata > Lepidosauria > Squamata > Chamaeleonidae > Bradypodion > Bradypodion ventrale. Next base: position 112,112,369 of record JAWDJE010000005.1, on the reverse strand, counting down.
CTGTGAGTGAGAGAGAGAGAGAGACAGAGAAGCTGTGAGTGAGAGAGAGAGAGAAAAAGAGCAGCTGTGAGTGTGAGAGAAAGTGAGAGAAAGAGAAACTTTGAGTGTGAGAGAGAGTGAGAGAAAGATGCAGTGAGTGTGTGTGGGAGAGAAAGAGAAGCTGTGAATGAGAGAGAGAAAGAGAAGCTCTGAGTGAGTGAGAGAGAAATCAAGAAAGAGAAGCTGTGAGTGAGAGAGAGAGAAAGAGAAGCTGTAAGTGTGTGTGTGAGAGAGAAAGAGAAGCTATGTGTGAGAGAGAAAGATGCTGTGAGTGTGAGAGAGAGTGAGAGAGAAGCTGTGAGTGTGTGTGTGAGAGAGAAAGAGAAGCTGTGAGTGGGAGAAAGAGAGAGAGAAAGAGAAGCTGTGAGTGAGAGAGAGAGATAAAGAGAAGCTGTGAGTGAGAGAGAGAGAAAGAGATGCTGTGAGTGAGAGAGAGAGAGAAGCTGTGGTTGAAAGAGAGAGAAAGAGAAGCTGTGTGTGAGAAAAGAGAGAGAAAGAGAAGCTGTGAGTGAGAGAGTGAGAAAGAGGAGCTGTGAGTGAGAGGGAGAGAGAGAAAGAGATGCTGTGAGTGAGAGAGAGAGTGAGAGAGAGAGAAGCTGTGAGTGTGTGTGTGTGAGAGAGAAAGAGAAGCTGTGAGTGAGAGAAATAGAGAGAGAAAGAGAAGCTGTGAGTGAGAGAGAGAGGTAAAGAGAAGTTGTGAGTGAAAGAGAGAGAAAGAGAAGCTGTGAGTGAGAGAGAGAAGCTGTGATTGAAAGAGAGAGAAAGAGAAGCTGTGAGTGAGAAAAGAGAGAGAAAGAGAAGCTGTGAGTGAGTGAGAGAAAGAGAAGCTGTGAGTGAGAGGGAGAGAGAAGGAGAAGATGTGAGTGAGGGAGAGTGAGAGAAAGAGAAGATGTGAGTGAGAGAGAGAGGGAAGGAGAAGTTGTGAGTGAGAGAGAATCTCTGAGTGAGTGAGTGAGAGAGAGAGAAAGAGAAGCTGTGAGTGAGAGTGAGAGGAAGAGAAGCTGTGAGTGAGAGAGAGAGAAAGAAAGAAAGAGAAGCTTTGAGTGAGAGAGTGAGAGAAAGAATAGCTGTGAGTGAGAGAGAGAGAGAAAGAGAAGCTGTATGAGAGAGAGAACGAAAGAAAGAGCTGTGTGTGTGAGAGAGAAAGAGAAGCTGTGATTGAGAGAGAGAAAGAGAAGCTGTGAGTGAGAGATAGAGAGAGAAAGGGAAGCTGTGAGTGTGAGAGAGAAAGAGAAGCTGTGAGTGAGAGAGAGAGAGAGAAAGGAAAGCTGTGAGTGAGTGAGAGAGAGAGAGAGAAGCTGTGAGTAAGAGAGAGAGAGAGAAAGGGAAGCTGTCAGTGAGTGAGAGAGAGACACAGAGAAGCTGTGAGTGAGAGAGAGAGAAAAAGAGCAGCTGTGAGTGAGTGAGAGAGAGAGAAGCTGTGAGTGAGAGAGTGAAAGAGAAGCTGTGAGTGAGAGAGACAGAGAGAAAGAGAAGCTGTGAGTGTGAGAGAAAGTGAGAGAAAGAGAAGCTGTGAGTGTGAGAGAGAGTGAGAGAAAGATGCAGTGAGTGTGTGAGAGAGAGAAAGAGAGGCTGTGAGTGAGAGAGAGAGAAAAAGAGAAGCTGTGAGTGAGAGAGAGAGAGAGAAAGAGAAGCTGTGAGTGTGAAAGAAAGTGAGAGAAAGAGAAGCAGTGAGTGTGTGAGAGAGTGAGAGATAGATGCTGCGAGTGTGTGTTAGAGAGAAAGAGAAGCTGTGAGTGAGAGAGAGAGAGAAAGGGAAGCTGTGAGTGAGAGAGAGAGTGAGAAGCTATGAGTGAGAGAGAGAGAGAAAGAGAAGCTGTGAGTGACAGAGAGAGACAGGCTGTGAGTGTGTGAGAGAGAAAGAGAAGCTGTGTGTGTGTGTGAGAGAGAAAGAGAAGCTGTGATTGAGAGAGAGAGAAAGAGAAGCTGTGAGAGAGAGAGAAAGAGCTGTGTGAGAGAGAGAAGCTGTATGAGAGAGAGAGAGAACGAAAGAAAGAGCTGTGTGTGTGTGAGAGAGAGAAAGAGAAGCTGTGAGTGAGAGAGAGAGACACAGAAGTTGTGAGTGAGAGAGAGAAAAAAGAGCAGCTGTGAGTTAGAGAGAGAGAAGCTTTGAGTGAGAGAGAGAAAGAAAGAGGATCTGTGAGTAGAGAGAGAGAGAAAGGGAAGCTGTGAGTGTGTGTGAGAGAGAGAAGCTGTGAGTGAGAGAGAGAAAAAAGTAGCTGTGAGTGATAGAGAAAGAGAGAAATAGAAGCTATGAGTGAGAAAGATAGAAGCAGTGAGACAGAGAAAGAGAAGCTGTGAGTGAGAGAAAGAGAGAAGCTGTGAGTGAGTGAGAGAGAGAAGCTGTGAGTGAGAGAGAGAGAAGCTTTAAGTGAGAGAGAGAGAGAATGTGAAGCTGTGAGTGAGAGAGAGTAGCTGTGAGTGAGAGAGAGAGAAAGAGAATCTGTGAGTAGAGAGAGAGAGAAAAAGAAGCTGTGAGTGAGAGAGAGAAGAAGAAGCTGTGAGTGAGATAGGGAGAGAGAAAGAGAATCTGTGAGTGACAGAGAGAGAAAAAAGAAGCTGTGAGTGTGAGAGAGTGAGAGAAAGAGATGCTGTGAGTGTGTGTGAGAGAGAAAGAGAAGCTGTGAGTGAGAGAGAGAGAGAAAGGGAAGTTGTGAGAGAGAGAGAGAGTGAAGCTATCAGTGAGAGAGAGAGAGAAACAGAAGATGTGAGTGAGAGAGAGAGAGAGAAAGAGAAGCAGTGAGTGAGAGACAGAGAGAGAAAGTGAAGCTCTGAGTGAGAGAGAGAGAAAAAAAGAGACACTGAGAGAGAGTGTGAGAGAAAGTGAGAGAAAGAGAAGCTGTGAGTGTGAGACAGAGTGAGAGAAAGAGATGCTGTGAGAGTGAGAGAGAGAGAAAGAGAAGCTGTGAGTGATAGAGAGAGAGAAAGGGAAGCTGTGAGTGAGTGAGAGAGAGAAGCTGTGAGAGTGAGAGAAAGTGAGAGAAAGAGGAGCTGGGAGTGTGTGTGAGAGAGAAAGAGAAGCTGTGAGTGAGAGAGAGTGAGAGAGAAAGGGAAGCTGTGAGTGAGAGAGAGTGAGAAATTGAGTGAGAGAGAGAGAGAGAGAAGTTGTGAGTGAGAGAGAGAGAAAGAGAAGCTGTGAGAGAGAGAGAGAGAGAAAGGGAAGCTGTGAGTGAGTGAGAGAGAGACAGAGAAGCTGTGAGTGAGTGAGAGAGAAAAAGAGCAGCTGTGTGAGAGAGAGAGAGAGAAGCTGTGAGTGAGAGAGAGAAAGAGAAGCTGTGAGTGTGTGTGAGAGAGAAAGAGAAGCTGTGAGTGAGAGAGAGAGAAAGGGAAGTTGTGAGTGAGAGAGAGAGTGAAAAGCTATCAGTGAGAGAGAGAGAGAGAAAGAGAAGATGTGAGTGAGTGAGAGAGAGAGAAAGAGAAGCAGTGAGTGAGAGACAGAGAGAGAAAGTGAAGTTCTGAGTGAGAGAGAGAGAGAAAGAGATGCTGTGAGTGAGAGAGACAGAGAGAAAGAGAAGCTGTAAGTGTGAGAGAAAGTGAGAGAAAGAGAAGCTGTGAGTGAGACAGTGAGAGAAAGAGATGCTGTGAGTTCGTGTGAGAGAGAAAGAGAAGCTGTGAGTGAGAGAGAGAGAAAGGGAAGCTGTGAGTGAGAGAGAGAGAAGCTGTGAGAGTGAGAGAAAGTGAGAGAAAGAGAAGCTGGGAGTGTGTGTGAGAGAGAAAGAGAAGCTGTGAGTGAGAGAGAGAGAGAGAAAGGGAAGCTGTGAGTGAGAGAGAGTGAGAAGGTATGAGCGAGAGAGAGAGAGAGAGAAGTTGTGAGTGAGAGAGAGAGAAAGAGAAGCTGTGAGTGAGAGAGAGAGAGAAAGAGAAGCTGTGAGTGAGTGAGAGAGAGAGAAAGAGAAGCTGTGAGTGCTAGATAGAGAGAGAAAGGGAAGCTGTGAGTGAGAGAGAGAGAGACAGAGAAGCTGTGAGTGAGAGAGAGAAAAAAAGAGCAGCTGTGAGTTAGAGAGAGAGAAGATTTGAGTGAGAGAGAATGAAAGAGAAGATGTGAGTGAGAGAGAGAGAAAGAGAAGCTGTGAGTGAGAGAGAGAGAAAGAGAAGCTGTGAGTGTGAGAGAAAGTGAGAGAAAGAGAAGCTGTGAGTGTGAGAGAGAGTGAGAAAGATGCTGTGAGTGTGTGTGAGAGAGAAAGAGAAGCTGTGAGTGAGAGAGAGAGAAAAAGAGAAGCTGTGAGTGAGAGAGAGAGAGAAAGAGAAGCTGTGTGTGTGAGAGAGAGTGAGAAAGATGCTGTGAGTGTGTGTGAGAGATAAAGAGAAGCTGTGAGTGAGAGAGAGAGAGAAAGGGAAGCTGTGAGTGAGAGAGAGAGTGAGAAGCTATGAATGAGAGAGAGTGAGAAGCTGTGAGTGAGAGAGAGAGAAAGCGAAGCAGTGAGTGAGAGACAGAGAGAGAAAGAGAAGCTGTGAGTGTGAGACAGAGTAAGAGAATGAGATGCTGTGAGTGTGAGAGAGAGAGAGAAAGAGAAGCTGTGAGTGAGTGAGAGAGAAAGAGAAGCTGTGTGTGTGAGAGAGAGAAAGAGTAGCTATGAGTCAGAGAGAGAGAAAGAGAAGCTGTGAGTGTGAGAGAAAGTGAGAGAAAGAGAAGCTGTGAGTGTGAGAGAGAGTGAGAGAAAGAGATGCTGTTAGTGTGTGTGTGAGAGAAAGAGAAGCTGTGAGTGAGAGAGAGAGAAAGAGAAGTTGTGAATGAGAGAGAGAGAAGCAGTGAGAGAGAGAGAAAGAGATGCTGTGAGTGAGAGAAAGAGAGAAGCTGTGAGTGAGAGAGAGAGAATCAGTGAGTGAGTGAGAGAGAAACTTTAAGTGAGAGAGAGAGAGAATGTGAAGCTGTGAGAGAGAGAGAGAAGCTGTGAGTGAGACAGAGAGAGAAAGAGAAGCTGTATGTGTGTGAGAGAGTGAAAGAGAAGCTGTGAGTGTGAGAGAAAGTGAGAGAAAGAGAAGCTGTGAGTGTATGTGTGTGAGAGAAAGAGAAGCTGTGAGTGAGAGAGAGAGAAAGAGAAGTGTGAGAGAGAGAGAGAAAGAGAAGCTGTGAGTGAGGGAGAGAGAGAAAGAAAGGGAAGCTTTGCGTGAGAGAGAGAGAGACAGAGAAGCTGTGAGTGAGAGGGAGAAAAAGAGCAGCTGTGAGTGAGAGAAGCTGTGAGTGAGAGAGAGAGAGAAAGAGAATCTGTGAGTAGAGAGAGAGAGAGAGAGAGAGAAGCTGTGAGTGAGAGAGAGAGAGAAGAAGCTGTGAGTGAGATAGGGAGAGAGAAAGAGAATCTGTAAGTGAGTGAGAGAGAGAAAAAGAAGCTGTGAGAGTGAGAGAGAGTGAGAGAAAGAGATGCTGTGAGTGTGTGTGAGAGAGAAAGAGAAGCTGTGAGTGTTTGTGAGAGAGAAAGAGAAGCTGTGAGTGAGTGAGAGAGAGAGAAAGGGAAGCTGTGAGTGAGAGAGAGAGTGAGAAGCTATGTGTGTGTTTGAGAGAGAGAAAGAGAAGCTGTGAGTGAGAGAGAGAAAGAGAAAGAGAAGCTGTGAGTGAGAGAGAGAGAGAGAAGCTGTGAGTGAGAGTCAGAGAGAGAAAGTGAAGCTGTGAGTGAGAGAGAGAGAGAGAAAGAGAAGCTGTGAGTGAGAGAGAGAGAGAAAGGGAAGCTGTGAGTGAGAGAGAAACAGAAGCTGTGAGTGAGAGAGAGAGAGAAAGAGAAGCTGTGAGTGAGAGAGAGAGAAAGAGAAGGTGTGAGTGAGAGAGAGAGAAAGAGAAGCTGTGAGTGTGTGAGAGAGAGAGAAGCTGTGAGTGAGAGAGAGAGAGAGAAAGAGAAGCTGTGAGTGTGAGAGAGAGTCTGTGTGAGAAAGAGAGAGTGAAAGAGAATCTGTGAGTGAGAGAGAGAGCAAAAGAGAATGTGAGTGAGAGAGAAAGAGAAGCTGTGAGTGAGAGGGAGAGAGAAAGAGATGCTGTGAGTGAGTGAGAGAGAGAGAGAAGCTGTAAGTGAGAGAAAAAAAGAGAGAGAAAGAGGAGCTGTGAGTGAGAGAGAGAGAGAGAGAGAGAAGCTGTGAGTGAGAGAGAGAGAGAGAAAGAGAAGCTGTGAGTGTGAGAGAGAGTCTGTGTGAGAAAGAGAGAGTGAAAGAGAATCTGTGAGTGAGAGAGAGAGCAAAAGAGAATCTGTGAGTGAGAGAGAGAGAGAAGCTGTGAGTGAGAGAGAGAGAAGCTGTGAGTGAGAGAGAGAGAGGGAAGCTGTGAGTGAGAGAGAAACAGATGCTGTGAGTGAGAGAGAGAGAGAAAGAGAAGGTGTAAGTGAGTGAGAGAGAAAGAGAGAGAAAGAAGGAGAAGCTGTGAGTGAGAGAGAGAGAGAAGCTCTGAGTGAGAGAGAGAGAGAAATAGAGAAGCTGTGAGTGAGAGAGAGAGAAACAGAAGCTAAGAGTGAGAGAGAGAGAGAAAAGCTGTCAGTGAGAGAGAGAGAAAAAGAGAAGCTGTGAGTGAGAGAGAAACAGAAGCTGTGAGAGAGAGAGAGAAAGAGAAGCTGTGACTGAGAGGGAGAGAAAGAGAAGGTGTGAGTGAGAGAGAGAGAAAGAGAAGCTGTGAGTGAGAGAGAGAGAGAGAAGCTGTGAGAAAGAGAGAGAGAGAAAGAGATGCTGTGAGTGTGAGAGAGAGTCTGTGTGAGAAAGAGAGAGTGAATGAGATTTTGTGAATGAGAGAGAGAGCAAAAGAGAATCTGTGAGTGAGAGAGAAAGAGAAGCTGTGAGTGAGAGGGAGAGAGAAAGAGATGCTGTGAGTGAGTGAGAGAGAGAGAAGCTGTAAGTGAGAGAAAAAAAGAGAGAGAAAGAGAAGCTGTGAGTGAGAGAGAGAGAGAGAGAAGCTGTGAGTGAGAGAGAGAGAGAGAAAGAGAAGCTGTGAGTGTGAGAGAGAGTCTGTGTGAGAAAGAGAGAGTGAAAGAGAATCTGTGAGTGAGAGAGAGAGCAAAAGAGAATCTGTGAGTGAGAGAGAGAGAGAAGCTGTGAGTGAGAGAGAGAGAAGCTGTGAGTGAGAGAGAGAGAGGGAAGCTGTGAGTGAGAGAGAAACAGATGCTGTGAGTGAGAGAGAGAGAGAAAGAGAAGGTGTAAGTGAGTGAGAGAGAAAGAGAAGCTGTGAGTGAGAGAGAAAGAAAGAGAAGCTGTGAGTGAGAGAGAGAGAGAGATGCTCTGAGTGAGAGAGAGATATATATAGAGAAGCTGTGAGTGAGAGAGAGAGAAACAGAAGCTAAGAGTGAGAGAGAGAGAGAGAAAGAAAAGCTGTGAGTGAGAGAGAGAGAGAAAGAAAGAGAAGCTGTGAGTGAGAGAGAGAGAGAAAGAAAAAGAGAAACTGTGAGTGAGAGAGAGAGAAATTGAAGCTGTGAGAGAGAGAGGAAAAGAAGCTGTGAGTGAGAGAGAGAGAGACAAAAGCTGTGAGTGAGTGAGAGTGAGAAAGAGAAGCTGTGAGTGAGAGAGAGACAGAGAGAGAAAGAGAAGCTGTAAGTGAGAGAGAGAGAGAAGCTGTGAGTGAGAGAGAGAGAGAGAAAGAGAAGCTGTGAGTGTGTGAGAGAGAAAGAGAGTCTGAGAAAGAGAGAGTGAAAGAGAGTCTGAGAAAGAGAGAGTGAAAGAGAAGCTGTGAGTGGGAGAGAGAGAGAGAAGCTGTTGAGAGAGAGAGAGAAAGAGAAGCTATGAGAGAGAGAGAGAGAAAGAAAAGCTGTGAGTGAGAGAGAGAGAGAAAGAGAAGCTGTGAGTGAGAGAGAGAAAGAAAAAGAGAAACTGTGAGTGAGAGAGAGATAAATTGAAGCTGTGAGAGAGAGGAAAAGAAGCTGTGAGTGAAAGAGAGAGAGACAAAAGCTGTGAGTGAGTGAGAGTGAGAAAGAGAAGCTGTGAGTGAGAGAGAGACAGAGAGAGAAAGAGAAGCTGTAAGTGAGAGAGAGAGAGAAGCTGTGAGTGAGAGAGAGAGAGAAAGAGAAGCTGTGAGTGTGTGAGAGAGAAAGAGAGTCTGAGAAAGAGAGAGTGAAAGAGAGTCTGAGAAAGAGAGAGTGAAAGAGAAGCTGTGAGTGGGAGAGAGAGAGAGAAGCTGTTGAGAGAGAGAGAGAAAGAGAAGCTGTGAGAGTGAGAGAGAGAGAGAAGCTTTGAGTGAGAGAGAGAGAAAGAGAAGCTGTGAGTGAGAGAGAAACAGAAGCTGTGAGTGAGAGAGAGAGAGAAAGAGAAGCTGTGAGTGAGAGAGAGAGAGAAAGAGAAGCTGTGAGTGAGAGAGAAACAGCTGTGAGTGAGAGAGAGAGAGAAAGAGAAGCTGTTAGTGAGAGAGAGAAAAAGAGAAGCTGTGTGAGAGAGAGAGAGAAAGAGAAGGTGTGAGTGTGAGAGAGAGAAAGAGAAGTTGTGAGTGAGAGAGAGAGAAACAGAAGCTGTGAGTGAGAGAGAGAGAAGCTGTGAGTGAGTGAGAGAGAGAAAGAGAAGCTGTGAGAGAGAGAGAGAGAAAGAGAAACTGTGAGTTAGAGAGAAATAGAAGCTGTGAGTGAGAGAGAAAGAAAGAGAAGCTGTGAGTGAGAGAGAGAGAAAGAGAAGCTGTGAGTGTGAGAGAGAGAAATAGAGAAGCAGTGAGTGAGAGAGAGAGAAAGAGAAGGTGTGAGTGAGAGAGAGAGAGAAAGAGAAGCTGTGAGTGAGAGAGAAACAGAAGCTGTGAGTGAGAGAGAGAGAGATAGAGAAGCTGTGAGTGAGAGAGAGAGAAAGAGAGGGTGTGAGTGAGAGAGAGAGAAAGAGAAGCTGTGAGTGAGAGACAGAGAGAGAGAAGCTGTGAGTGAGAGAGAGAGAAAGAGAAGCTGTGTGTGAGAGAGAGTCTGTGTGAGAAAGAGAGAGTGAAAGAGAATCTGTGAGTGAGAGAGAGAGCAAAAGAGAATCTGTGAGTGAGAGAGAAAGAGAAGCTGTGAGTGAGAGGGAGAGAGAAAGAGATGCTGTGAGTGAGTGAGTGAGAGAGAGAAGCTGTAAGTGAGAGAAAAAAAGAGAGAGAAAGAGGAGCTGTGAGTGAGAGAGAGAGAGAGAAGCTGTGAGTGAGAGAGAGAGAGAAAGAGAAGCTGTGAGTGTGAGAGAGAGTCTGTGTGATAAAGAGAGAGTGAAAGAGAATCTGTGAGTGAGAGAGAGAGCAAAAGAGAATCTGTGAGTGAGAGAGAGAGAATCTGTGAGTGAGAGAGAGAGAAGCTGTGAGTGAGAGAGAGAGAGAGAAGCTGTGAGTGAGAGAGAAACAGAAGCTGTGAGTGAGAGAGAGAGAAAGAGAAGGTGTAAGTGAGTGAGAGAGAAAGAGAAGCTGTGAGTGAGAGAGAAAGAAAGAGAAGCTGTGAGTGAGAGAGAGAGAGAGATGCTCTGAGTGAGAGAGAGAGAAAAAAAGAGAAGCTGTGAGTGAGAGAGAGAGAAACAGAAGCTAAGAGTGAGAGAGAGAGAGAGAAAGAAAAGCTGTGAGTGAGAGAGAGAGAGAAAGAGAAGCTGTGAGTGAGAGAGAGAGAAATTGAAGCTGTGAGAGAGAGAGAGGAAAAGAAGCTGTGTGAGAGAGAGAGAGACAAAAGCTGTGAGTGAGTGAGAGTGAGAAAGAGAAGCTGTGAGTGAGAGAGAGACAGAGAGAGAAAGAGAAGCTGTAAGTGAGAGAGAGAGAGAGAGAAGCTGTGAGTGAGAGAGAAACAGAAGCTGTGAGTGAGAGAGAGAGAAAGAGAAGCTGTGAGTGAGAGAGAGAGAGAAAGAGAAGCTGTGAGTGAGAGAGAAACAGCTGTGGTGAGAGAGAGAGAGAAAGAGAAGCTGTTAGTGAGAGAGAGAAAAAGAGAAGCTGTGTGAGAGAGAGAGAGAGAAAGAGAAGGTGTGAGTGAGAGAGAGAGAAAAAGAAGTTGTGAGTGAGAGAGAGAGAGAAACAGAAGCTGTGAGTGAGAGAGAGAGAGAGAAGCTGTGAGTGAGTGAGAGAGAGAGAGAGAGAAAGAGAAGCTGTGAGTGTGAGAGAGAGAAAGAGAGTCTGAGAAAGAGAGAGTGAAAGAGAGTCTGAAAAAGAGAGAGTGAAAGAGAAGCTGTGAGTGGGAGAGAGAGAGAGAAGCTGTTGAGAGAGAGAGAGAGAGAAGCTGTGAGAGTGAGAGAGAGAGAAGCTTTGAGTGAGAGAGAGAGAAAGAGAAGCTGTGAGTGAGAGAGAGAGAGAAAGAGAAGCTGTGAGTGAGAGAGAAACAGCTGTGAGTGAGAGAGAGAGAGAAAGAGAAGCTGTTAGTGAGAGAGAGAAAAAGAGAAGCTGTGTGAGAGAGAGAGAGAGAAAGAGAAGGTGTGAGTGAGAGAGAGAGAAAGAGAAGATGTGAGTGAGAGAGAGAGAAACAGAAGCTGTGAGTGAGAGAGAGAGAGAAGCTGTGAGTGAGTGAGAGAGAGAGAGAGAGAAAGAGAAACTGTGAGTTAGAGAGAAATAGAAGCTGTGAGTGAGAGAGAAAGAAAGAGAAGCTGTGAGTGAGAGAGAGAGAAAGAGAAGCTGTGAGTGTGTGAGAGAGAAATAGAGAAGCAGTGAGTGAGAGAGAGAATTAGAAGCTGTGAGTGTGAGAGAGAGAAGCTGTGAGTGAGAGAGAGAGAGAGAAAGAGAAGCTGTGAGTGAGAGAGAGAGAAAGAGAGTCTGAGAAAGAGAGAGTGAAAGAGAAGATGTGAGTGAGAGAGAGAGAGAGAAGCTGTGAGTGAGAGAGAGAGAAAGAGAAGCTGTGAGTGAGGGAGAAACAGAAGCTGTGAGTGAGAGAGAGAAAGAGAAGGTGTGAGTGAGAGAGAGAAAGAGAAGATGTGAGTGAATGAGAGAGAGTGAAGCTGTGAGTGAGAGAGAGAGAAAGAGAAGGTGTGAGTGAGAGAGAGAGAGAGAGAGAGAAAGAGAAGTTGTGAGTGACAGAGAGAAAGAGAAGCTGTGAGTGAGAGAGAGAGAGAGAAAGAGAAGCTGTGAGTGAGAGAGAGAGAGAGAAGCTGTGAGTGAGAGAGAGAAGCTGTGAGTGAGAGAGAGAGAGAAAGAGAAGCTGTGAGTGAGAGAGAAAGAGAAGCTGTGAGTGAGAGAGAGAGAGAGAAAGAGAAGCAGTGAGTGAGAGACAGAGCGAGAAAGTGAAGCTCTGAGTGTGTGTGAGAGAGAAAAAGAGACGCTGTGAGAGAGAGAGAGAGAGAAAGAGAAGCTGTGAGTGAGAGAGAGAGAGAGAAAGGGAAGCTGTGAGTGTGAGAGAAAGTGAGAGAAAGAGAAGCTGTGAGTGTGAGAGAGAGTGAGAGAAAGATGCAGTGAGTGTGTGTGAGCGAGAAAGAGAAGCTGTGAATGAGATAGAGAGAAAGAGAAGCTCTGAGTGAGAGAGAGAGAAAGAAAGAAAGAGAATCTGTGAGTGAGAGAGAGAAGCTTTAAGTGAGAGAGAGAGAGAATGTGAAGCTGTGAGTGAGAGAGAGAGAGAGAAGCTGTGAGTGAGAAAGAGAGAAAGAGAATCTGTGAGTAGAGAGAGAGAGAAAGAGAAGCTGTGAGTGAGAGAGAGAGAAGAAGAAGCTGTGAGTGAGAGAGAGAGAGAGAGAGAGAGAAAGAGATGCTGTGAGTGTGTGTGAGAGTGAAAGAGAAGCTGTGAGTGAGAGAGAGAGAGAGAGAGACAGGGAAGTTGTGAGTGAGAGAGAGAGTGAGAAGCTATCAGTGAGAGAGAGAGAGAGAAACAGAAGATGTGAGTGAGAGAGAGAAAGAGAAAGAGAAGCAGTGAGTGAGAGACAGAGAGAGAAACTGAAGCTCTGAGTGTGTGTGACAGAGAAAAAGAGACGCTGTGAGAGAGAGAGGGGGAGAGAGAAAGAGATGATGTAAGTGTGAGAGAAAGTGAGAGAAAGAGAAGCTGTGAGTGTGAGACAGAGTGAGAGAAAGAGATGCTGTGAGTGTGTGTGAGAGAGAAAGAGAAGCTGTGTGAGAGAGAGAAAGGGAAGCTGTGAGTGAGAGAGAGAGAGAAGCTGTGAGAGTGAGAGAAAGTGAGAGAAAGAGAAGCTGGGAGTGTGTGTTTGAGAGAAAGAGAAGCTGTGAGTGAGAGAGAGAGAGAAATGGAAGCTGTGAGTGAGTGAGAGAGAGAGACAGAGAAGCTGTGAGTGAGAGAGAGAGAAAAAGAGCAGCTGTGAGAGAGAGAGAGAAGCTGTGAGTGAGAGAGTGAAAGAGAAGCTGTGAGTGAGAGAGACAGAGAGAAAGAGAAGCTGTGAGTGTGAGAGAAAGTGAGAGAAAGAGAAGCTGTGAGTGTGAGAGCGAGTGAGAGAAATATGCAGTGAGTGTGTGTGAGCGAGAAAGAGAAGCTGTGAATGAGAGAGAGAGAAAGAGAAGCTGTGAGTGAGAGAGAGAAAGAAAGAAAGAAAGAGAAGCTGTGAGTGAGAGAGAGAGAAAGAGAAGCTGCGAGAGAGAAGGAGAGAGAGAGAGAGAGAATCTGTAAGTGTGTGTGTGAGAGAGAAAGAGAAGCTGTGAGTGAGAGAAAGAGAGAGAGAAAGAGAAGCTGTGAGTGAGAGAAATAGAGAGAGAAAGAGATGCTGTGAGTGAGAGAGAGAGAGAGCAGCTGTGATTGAAAGAGAGAGAAAGAGAAGCTGTGAGTGAGAAAAGAGAGAGAAAGGGAACCTGTGAGTGAGAGAGTGAGAAATAGAAGCTGTGAGTGAGAGGGAGAGAGAGAAAGAGAAGCTGTGAGTGAGAGAAATAGAGAGAGAAAGAGAAGCTATGAGTGAGAGAAAGAGATAAAGAGAAGCTGTGAGTGAAAGAGAGAGAAAGAGAAGCTGTGAGTGTGTGTGTGAGAGAGAAGCTGTGATTGGAAGAGAGAGAAAGAGAAGCTGTGAGTGAGAAAAGAGAGAGAAAGAGAAGCTGAGTGAGTGAGAGAGAAAGAGAAGCTGTGAGTGAGAGGGAGAGAGAAGGAGAAGATGTGAGTGAGAGAGAGCGAGAGAAAGAGAAGATGTGAGTGAGAGAGAGAGGGAAGGAGAAGTTGTGAGTGAGAGAGAGAGAGAGAAGCTGTGAGTGAGAGAGAGAGAGAAAGAGAAGCTGTGAGTGAGAGAGAGAGAGAAAGAGAACCAGTGAGTGAGAGAGAGAGAAATTGAAGCTGTGAATGAGAGAGAGAGAAAGAGAAGCTCTGAGTGAGTGAGAGAGAAAGAAAGAGAAGCTGTGAGTGAGAGAGAGAGAAAGAGAAGCTGCGAGAGAGAGGGAGAGAGAGAGAAAGAGAAGCTGTAAGTGTGTGTGAGAGAGAGAATGAGAAGCTGTGTGTGTGAGAGAAAGAGATGCTGTGAGTGTGAGAGATACTGAGAGAGAGAGAGAAGCTGTGAGTGTGTGTGTGAGAGAGAAAGAGAAGCTGTGAGTGAGAGAAATTGAGAGAGAAAGAGAAGCTGTGAGTGAGAGAGAGAGAGATAAAGAGAAGCTGTGAGTGAGAGAGAGAGAAAGAGAAGCTGTGAGTGAGAGAGAGAGAGAAGCTGTGATTGAAAGGGAGAGAAAGAGAAGCTGTGAGTGAGAAAAGAGAGAGAAAGAGAAGCTGTGAGTGAGAGAGAGAGAAAGAGAAGCTGTGAGTGAGAGGGAGAGAGAGAAAGAGAAGCTGTGAGTGAGAGAGAGAGAAGATGTGAGTGAGAGAGAGAGGGAAAGAGAAGTTGTGAGTGAGAGAGAGAGAGAGAGAAGCTGTGAGTGAGTGAGAGAGAGAGAGAGAGAAAGAGAAGCTGTGATTGACAGAGAGAGAGAAGCTGTGTGTGTGAGAGAGAGAAAGAGAAGATGTGTGTGTGTGAGATTGAAAGAGAAGCTGTGATTGAGAGAGAGAGAAAGAGAAGCTGTGTGAGAGAGAGAGCTGTGAGAGAGAGAGAGAAGCTGTATGAGAGAGAACGAAAGAAAGAGCTGTGTGTGTGTGAGAGAGAGAAAGAGAAGCTGTGAGTGAGAGAGAGAGAGAGAAAGAAAGAGAAGCTGTGATTGAGATAGAGAGAGAAAGGGAAGCTGTGAGTGAGAGAGAGAGAGAGAAAGAGAAGCTGTGAGTGAGAGAGAGAGAAAAAGAGAAGCTGTGAGTGAGAGAGAGAAAGAGAAGCTGTGAGTGTGAGAGAAAGAGAACCTGTGAGTGTGAGAGAGAGTGAGAGAAAGATGCTGTGAGTGTCTGTGAGAGAGAAAGAGAAGCTGTGAGAGAGAGAGAGAAAGGGAAGCTGTGAGTGAGAGAGTGAGAAGCTATGAGTGAGAGAGAGAGAGAAAGAGAAGCTGTGAGTGACAGAGAGAAGCTGTGTGTGTGAGAGAGAGAAAGAGAAGCTGTGTGTGTGTGAGAGAGAGAAAGAGAAGCTGTGATTGAGAGAGAGAGAGAGAGAAGCTGTGTGTGAGAGAGAAAGAGCTGTGTGTGTGAGAGAGAGAAGCTGTATGAGAGAGAGAGAATGAAAGAAAGAGGTGTGTGTGTGAGAGAGAGAAAGAGAAGCTGTGAGTGAGAGAGAGAGAGAAAGAGAAGCTGTGAGTGAGAGATAGAGAGAGAAAGGGAAGCTGTGAGTGAGAGAGAGAGAGACAGAGAAGCTGTGAGTGAGGGAGAGAAAAAAAAGAGCAGCTGTGAGTTAGAGAGAGAGATGCTTTGAGTGAGAGAGAGAGAAAGAGGATCCTGAGTAGCGAGAGAGAGAAAGGGAAGCTGTGAGTGTGAGAGAAAGAGAAGCTGTGAGTGTGAGAGGGAGATAGAAAGAGAAGCTGTGGGTGAGAGAGAGAAAAAAAGAAGCTGTGAGTGAGAGAGAAAGAGAGAAATAGAAGCTATGAGTGAGAAAGATAGAGAGAAGCAGTGAGAGAGAGAGAAAGAGAAGCTGTGAGTGAGAGAAAGAGAGAAGCTGTGAGTGAGTGAGAGAGAGAGAAGCTGTGCGTGAGAGAGAGAGAAGCTTTAAGTGAGAGAGAGAAAGAGAATGTGAAGCTGTGAATGAGCGAGAGAGAAGCTGTGAGTGAGAGAGAGAGAAAGAGAATCTGTGAGTAGAGAGAGAGAGAAAAAGAAGCTGTGAGTGAGAGAGAGAGAAGCTGTGAGTGAGAGAGAGAAGCTTTAAGTGAGTGAGTGAGAGAGAATGTGAAGCTGTGAGTGAGAGAGAGAGAAGCTGTGAGTGAGAGTGAGAGAAAGAGAATCTGTGAGTAGAGAGAGAGAAAGAGAAGCTGTGAGTGAGAGAGAGAGAAGAAGAAGCTGTGAATGAGATAGGGAGAGAGAAAGAGAATCTGTGACAGAGAGAGAAAAAAAGAAGCTGTGAGTGTGAGAGAGAGTGAGAGAAAGACATGCTCTGAGTGTGTGTGAGAGAGAAAGAGAAGCTGTGAGTGAGTGAGAGAGAGAGAAGCTGTGAGTGAGAGAGAGAGAAGCTTTAAGTGAGAGAGAGAGAGAATGTGAAGCTGTGAGTGAGAGAGAGAGAGAAGCTGTGAGTGAGAAAGAGAGAAAGAGAATCTGTGAGTAGAGAGAGAGAAAGAGAAGCTGTGAGTGAGAGAGAGAGAAGAAGAAGCTGTGAGTGAGATAGGGAGAGAGAAAGAGAATCTGTGAGTGACAGAGAGAGAAAAAAAGAAGCTGTGAGTGTGAGAGAGAGTGAGAGAAAGAGATGCTGTGAGTGTGTGTGTGAGAGAAAGAGAAGCTGTGAGTGAGAGAGAGAGAGAAAGGGAAGTTGTGAGTGAGAGAGAGAGTGAGAAGCTATCAGTGAGAGAGAGAGAGAGAAAGAGAAGATGTGAGTGAGAGAGAGAAAGAGAAGCAGTGAGTGAGAGACAGAGAGAGAAAGTGAAGCTCTGAGTGTGTGTGAGAGAGAAAAAGAGACGCTGTGAGAGAGAGAGAGAGAGAGAAAGAGAAGTTGTAAGTGTGAGAGAAAGTGAGAGAAAGAGAAGCTGTGAGTGTGAGACAGAGTGAGAGAAAAAGATGCTGTGAGTGTGTGTGAGAGAGAAAGAGAAGCTGTGAGTGTGAGAGAGAGAGAAAGGGAAGCTGTGAGTGAGAGAGAGAGAGAAGCTGTGAGAGTGAGAGAAAGTGAGAGAAAGAGAAGCTGGGAGTGTGTGTGTGAGAGAAAGAGAAGCTGTGAGTGAGAGAGAGAGAGAGAGAGAAAGGGAAGCTGTGAGTAAGAGAGAGTGAGAAGCTATGAGCGAGAGAGAGAGAGAGAAGTTGTGAGTGAGAGAGAGAGAAAGAGAAGCTGTGAGTGAGAGAGAGAGAGAGAAAGGGAAGCTGTGAGTGTGAGAGAAAGTGAGAGAAAGAGAAGCTGTGAGTGTGAGAGAGAGTGAGAGAAAGATGCAGTGAGTGTGTGTGAGCGAGAAAGAGAAGCTGTGAATGAGAGAGAGAGAAAGAGAAGCTCTGAGTGAGAGAGAGAGAGAAAGGGAAGCTGTGAGTGAGAGAGAGAGAGAAGCTGTGAGAGTGAGAGAAAGTGAGAGAAAGAGCTGGGAGTGTGTGTTTGGGAGAAAGAGAAGCTGTGAGTGAGAGAGAGAGAGAGAAATGGAAGCTGTGAGTGAGTGAGAGAGAGAGACAGAGAAGCTGTGAGTGAGAGAGAGAGAAAAAGAGCAGCTGTGAGTGAGAGAGAGAGAGAGAAGCTGTGAGTGAGAGAGTGAAAGAGAAGCTGTGGGTGAGAGAAACAGAGAGAAAGAGAAGCTGTGAGTGTGAGAGAGAGAAAGAAAGAAAGAGAATCTGTGAGTGAGAGAGAGAGAAGCTTTAAGTGAGAGAGAGAGAGAATGTGAAGCTGTGAGTGAGAGAGAGAGAGAAGCTGTGAGTGAGAAAGAGAGAAAGAGAATCTGTGAGTAGAGAGAGAGAGAAAGAGAAGCTGTGAGTGAGAGACAGAGAAGAAGAAGCTGTGAGTGAGATAGGGAGAGAGAAAGAGAATCTGTGAGTGACAGAGAGAGAAAAAAGAAGCTGTGAGTGTGAGAGAGAGTGAGAGAAAGAGATGCTGTGAGTGTGTGTGAGAGTGAAAGAGAAGCTGTGAGTGAGAGAGAGAGAGAGAAAGGGAAGTTGTGAGTGAGAGAGAGAGTGAGAAGCTATCAGTGAGAGAGAGAGAGAGAAACAGAAGATGTGAGTGAGAGAGAGAGAGAAAGAGAAGCAGTGAGTGAGAGACAGAGAGAGAAAGTGAAGCTCTGAGTGTGTGTGTGAGAGAAAAAGAGACGCTGTGAGAGAGAGAGAGAGAGAAAGACAAGCTGTAAGTGTGAGAGAAAGTGAGAGAAAGAGAAGCTGTGAGTGTGAGACAGAGTGAGAGAAAGAGATGCTGTGAGTGTGTGAGAGAGAGAAAGAGAAGCTGTGAGTGAGAGAGACAGAGAGAAAGAGAAGCTGTGAGTGTGAGAGAAAGTGAGAGAAAGAGAAGCTGTGAGTGTGAGAGCGAGTGAGAGAAAGATGCAGTGAGTGTGTGTGAGCGAGAAAGAGAAGCTGTGAATGAGAGAGAGAGAAAGAGAAGCTGTGAGTGAGAGAGAGAAAGAAAGAAAGAAGCTGTGAGTGAGAGAGAGAGAAAGAGAAGCTGTGAGAGAGAAGGAGAGAGAGAGAACGAGAAGCTGTAAGTGTGTGTGTGAGAGAGAAAGAGAAGCTGTGTGTGAGAGAGAAAGATGCTGTGAGTGAGAGAAAGAGAGAGAGAAAGAGAAGCTGTGAGTGAGAGAGAGAGAGAGAAAGAGAAGCTGTGAGTGAGAGAGAGAGAAAGAGATGCTGTGAGTGAGAGAGAGAGAAGAAGAAGCTGTGAGTGAGATAGGGAGAGAGAAAGAGAATCTGTGAGTGAGAGAGAGAGAGAGAAAGAGAAGCTGTGAGTGAGAGAGAGAGAAAGAGATGCTGTGAGAGAGAGAGAGAGAGAGAAAGAGATGCTGTGAGTGTGTGTGAGAGTGAAAGAGAAGCTGTGAGTGAGAGAGAGAGAGAGAAAGGGAAGTTGTGAGTGAGAGAGAGAGTGAGAAGCTATCAGTGAGAGAGAGAGAGAGAGAAACAGAAGATGTGAGTGAGAGAGAGAGAGAGAAAGAGAAGCAGTGAGTGAGAGACAGAGAGAGAAAGTGAAGCTCTGAGTGTGTGTGAGAGAGAAAAGGAGACGCTGTGAGAGAGAGAAAGAGAAAGAGAAAGAGAAGCTGTAAGTGTGAGAGAAAGTGAGAGAAAGAGAAGCTGTGAGTGTGAGACAGAGTGAGAGAAAGAGATGCTGTGAGTGTGTGTGAGAGAGAAAGAGAAGCTGTGAGTGAGAGAGAGAGAGAAAGGGAAGCTGTGAGTGAGAGAGAGAGAGAAGCTGTGAGAGTGAGAGAAAGTGAGAGAAAGAGCTGGGAGTGTGTGTTTGGGAGAAAGAGAAGCTGTGAGTGAGAGAGAGAGAGAGAAATGGAAGCTGTGAGTGAGTGAGAGAGAGAGACAGAGAAGCTGTGAGTGAGAGAGAGAGAAAAAGAGCAGCTGTGAGTGAGAGAGAGAGAGAGAAGCTGTGAGTGAGAGAGTGAAAGAGAAGCTGTGGGTGAGAGAAACAGAGAGAAAGAGAAGCTGTGAGTGTGAGAGAAAGTGAGAGAAAGAGAAGCTGTGAGTGTGAGAGCGAGTGAGAGAAAGATGCAGTGAGTGTGTGTGAGCGAGAAAGAGAAGCTGTGAATGAGAGAGAGAGAAAGAGAAGCTGTGAGTGAGAGAGAGAAAGAAAGAAAGAAGCTGTGAGTGAGAGAGAGAGAAAGAGAAGCTGTGAGAGAGAAGGAGAGAGAGAGAACGAGAAGCTGTAAGTGTGTGTGTGAGAGAGAAAGAGAAGCTGTGTGTGAGAGAGAAAGATGCTGTGAGTGAGAGAAAGAGAGAGAGAAAGAGAAGCTGTGAGTGAAAGAGTGAGAGAGAAAGAGAAGCTGTGAGTGAGAGAGAGAGAAAGAGATGCTGTGAGTGAGAGAGAGAGAAGCTGTGATTGAAAGAGAGAGAAAGAGAAGCTGTGAGTGAGAAAAGAGAGAGAAAGGGAACCTGTGAGTGAGAGAGTGAGAAATGGAAGCTGTGAGTGAGAGGGAGAGAGAGAAAGAGAAGCTGTGAGTGAGAGAAATAGAGAGAGAAAGAGAAGCTGTGAGTGAGCGAAAGAGATAAAGAGAAGCTGTGAGTGAAAGAGAGAGAAAGAGAAGCTGTGAGTGTGTGTGAGAGAGAGAATCTGTGATTGGAAGAGAGAGAAAGAGAAGCTGTGAGTGAGAAAAGAGAGAGAAAGATAAGCTGAGTGAGTGAGAGAGAAAGAGAAGCTGTGAGTCAGAGGGAGAGAGAAGGAGAAGATGTGAGTGAGAGAGAGCGAGAGAAAGAGAAGATGTGAGTGAGAGAGATAGGGAAGGAGAAGTTGTGAGTGAGAGAGAGAGAGAATCTCTGAGTGAGAGAGAGAGAGATAGAGAAGCTGTGAGTGAGAGAGAGAGAAAGAGAAGCTGTGAGTGAGAGAGAGAGTGAAAGAGAACCAGTGAGTGAGAGAGAGAGAAATTGAAGCTGTGAATGAGAGAGAGAGAAAGAGAGAAATAGAAGCAATTAGTGAGAAAGATAGAGAGAAGCAGTGAGAGAGAGAGAAAGAGAAGCTGTGAGTGAGAGAAAGTGAGAAGCTGTGAGTGAGTGAGAGAGAGAGAAGCTGTGAGTGAGAGAGGGAGAAGCTTTAAGTGAGAGAGAGAGAATGTGAAGCTGAGAGTGAGAGAGAGAGAGAAGCTGTGAGTGAGAGAGAGAGAAAGAGAAGCTGTGAGTAGAGAGAGAGAGAAAAAGAAGCTGTGAGTGAGAGAGAGAGAAGAAGAAGCTGTGAGTGAGATAGGGAGAGAGAAAGTGAATCTGTGAGTGACAGAGAGAGAAAAAAGAAGCTGTGAGTGTGAGAGAGTGAGAGAAAGAGATGCTGTGAGTGTGTGTGAGTGAGAAAGAGAAGCTGTGAGTGAGAGAGAGAGAGAAAGGGAAGTTGTGAGTGAGAGCGAGAGTGAGAAGCTATCAGTGAGAGAGAGAGAGAGAAAGAGAAGATGTGAGTGAGAGAGAGAGAGAAAGTGAAGCAGTGAGTGAGAGACAGAGAGAGAAAGTGAAGCTCTGAGTGAGAGAGAGAGAAAAAGATGCTGTGAGAGAGAGAGAGAGAAAGAGAAGCTGTAAGTGTGAGAGAAAGAGAGAGAAAGAGAAGCTATGTGTGTGAGACAGAGAGAGAGAAAGAGATGCTGTGAGTGTGTGTGAGAGAGAAAGAGAAGCTGTAAGTGAGAGAGAGAGAAAGGGAAGCTGTGAGTGACAGAGAGAGAGAAGCTGTTAGAGTGAGAGAAAGTGAGAGAAAGAGAAGCTGGGAGTGTGTGTGTGAGAGAAAGAGAAGCTGTGAGTTAGAGAGCGAGAGAGATAAAGGGAAGCTGTGAGTGAGAGAGAGTGAGAAGCTATGAGCGAGAGAGAGAGAGAGAAGTTGTGAGTGAGTGAGAGAGAGAGACAGAGAAGCTGTGAGTGAGAGAGAGAGAAAAAGAGAAGCTGTGAGTCAGAGAGAGAAAGAGAAGGTGTGAGTGTGAGAGAAAGTGAGAGAAAGAGATGCTGTGAGTGTGAGAGAGAGTGAGAGAAAGATGCTGTGAGTGTGTGTGAGAGAGAAAGAGAAGCTGTGAGTGAGAGAGAGAGAGAAAGGGAAGCTGTGAGTGAGAGAGAGAGTGAGAAGCTATGAGTGAGAGAGAGAGAGAAAGAGAAGCTGTGAGTGAGAGAGAGAGAGAAGCTGTGTGTGTGTGAGAGAGAAAGAGAAGCTGTGTGTGTGTGTGAGAGACAAAGAGAAGCTGTGATTGAGAGAGAGAGAGAAAGAGAAGCTGAGTGAGAGAGAGAAAGCTGTGAGAGAGAGAGAGAAGCTGTATGAGAGAGAGAGAGAATGAAAGAAAGAGCTGTGTGTGTGAGAGAGAGAAAGAGAAGCTGTGAGTGAGAGAGAGAGAGAGAAAGAGAAGCTGTGAGTGAGAGATAGAGAAAGAAAGGGAAGCTGTGAGTGAGAGAGAGAGACAGAGAAGCTGTGAGTGAGGGAGAGAAAAAAAGAGCAGCTGTGAGTTAGAGAGAGAGACGCTTTGAGTGTGTGAGAGAGAGAAAGAGGATCCGTGAGTAGAGAAAGAGAGAAAGGGAAGCTGTGAGTGTGAGAGAAAGAGCAGCTGTGAGTGTGAGAGGGAGATAGAAAGAGAAGCTGTGAGTGTGAGAGAGAAAAAAAGATGCTGTGAGTGAGAGAGAAAGAGAGAAATAGAAGCTATGAGTGAGAAAGATAGAGAGAAGCAGTGAGAGAGAGAGAAAGAGAAGCTGTGAGTGAGAGAAAGAGAGAAGCTGTGAGTGAGTGAGAGAGAGAAGCTGTGAGTGAGAGAGAGAGAAGCTTTAAGTGAGAGAGAGAGAGAGAATGTGAAGCTGTGAGTGAGAGAGAGAGAGAAGCTGTGAGTGAGAGAGAAAAGAGAATCTGTGAGTAGAGAGAGAGAGAGAAAGAAGCTGTGAGTGAGAGAGAGAGAGAAGTTGTGAGTGAGAGAGAGAAGCTTTAAGTGAGTGAGAGAGAGAATGTGAAGCTGTGAGTGAGAGAGAGAGAGAAGCTGTGAGTGAGAGAGAGAGAAAGAGAATCTGTGAGTAGTGAGAGAGAGAAAGAGAAGCTGTGAGTGAGAGAGAGAGAAGAAGAAGCTGTGAGTGAGATAGGGAGAGAGAAAGAGAATCTGTGAGTGACAGAGAGAGAAAAAAGAAGCTGTGAGTGTGAGAGAGAGTGAGAGAAAGAGATGGTGTGTGTGTGTGAGAGAGAAAGAGAAGCTGTGAGTGAGTGAGAGAGAGAGAAGCTGTGAGTGAGAGAGAGAGAGAAGCTGTGAGTGAGAAAGAGAGAAAGAGAATCTGTGAGTAGTGAGAGAGAGAAAGAGAAGCTGTGAGTGAGAGAGAGAGAAGAAGAAGCTGTGAGTGAGATAGGGAGAGAGAAAGAGAATCTGTGAGTGACAGAGAGAGAAAAAAGAAGCTGTGAGTGTGAGAGAGAGTGAGAGAAAGAGATGCTGTGAGTGTGTGTGAGAGAGAAAGAGAAGCTGTGAGTGAGAGAGAGAGAGAAAGGGAAGTTGTGAGTGAGAGAGAGAGTGAGAAGCTATCAGTGAGAGAGAGAGAGAGAAGATGTGTGTGTGTGAGAGAGAAAGAGAAGATGTGTGAGAGAGAGAGAGAGAAAGAGAAGCAGTGAGTGAGAGACAGAGAGAGAAAGTGAAGCTCTGAGTGAGAGAGAGAGAGAAAAAGAGACGCTGTGAGAGAGAGAGAGAGAAAGAGAAGCTGTAAGTGTGAGAGAAAGTGAGAGAAAGAGAAGCTGTGAGTGTGAGACAGAGTGAGAGAAAGAGATGCCGTGAGTGTGTGTGAGAGAGAAAAAGAAGCTGTGAGTGAGAGAGAGAGAGAAAGGGAAGCTGTGAGTGAGAGAGAGAGAGAATCTGTGAGAGTGAGAGAAAGTGAGAGAAAGAGAAGCTGGGAGTGTGTGTGTGAGAGAAAGGGAAGCTGTGAGTGAGAGAGAGTGAGAAGCTATGAGATAGAGAGAGAGAAGTTGTGAGTGAGAGAGAGAGAAAGAGAAGCTGTGAGTGAGAGAGAGAGAGAAAGGGAAACTGTGAGTGAGAGAGAGAGAGAGACAGAGAAGCTGTGAGTGAGAGAGAGAGAGAAAAAGAGCAGCTGTGAGTGTGAGAGAAAGTGAGAGAAAGAGAAACTTTGAGTGTGAGAGAGAGTGAGAGAAAGATGCAGTGAGTGTGTGTGAGAGAGAAAGAGAAGCTGTGAATGAGAGAGAGAAAGAGAAGCTCTGAGTGAGTGAGAGAGAAATCAAGAAAGATAAGCTGTGAGTGAGAGAGAGAGAAAGAGAAGCTGTAAGTGTGTGTGTGAGAGAGAAAGAGAAGCTGTGTGTGAGAGAGAAAGATGCTGTGAGTGTGAGAGAGAGTGAGAGAGAAGCTGTGAGTGTGTGTGTGAGAGAGAAAGAGAAGCTGTGAGTGGGAGAAAGAGAGAGAGAAAGAGAAGCTGTGAGTGAGAGAGAGATAAAGAGAAGCTGTGAGTGAGAGAGAGAGAAAGAGATGCTGTGAGTGAGAGAGAGAGAGAAGCTGTGGTTGAAAGAGAGAGAAAGAGAAGCTGTGTGTGAGAAAAGAGAGAGAAAGAGAAGCTGTGAGTGAGAGAGTGAGAAAGAGGAGCTGTGAGTGAGAGGGAGAGAGAGAAAGAGATGCTGTGAGTGAGAGAGAGAGTGAGAGAGAGAGAGAAGCTGTGAGTGTGTGTGTGTGAGAGAGAAAGAGAAGCTGTGAGTGAGAGAAATAGAGAGAGAAAGAGAAGCTGTGAGTGAGAGAGAGAGATAAAGAGAAGTTGTGAGTGAAAGAGAGAGAAAGAGAAGCTGTGAGTGAGAGAGAGAAGCTGTGATTGAAAGAGAGAGAAAGAGAAGCTGTGAGTGAGAAAAGAGAGAGAAAGAGAAGCTGTGAGTGAGTGAGAGAAAGAGAAGCTGTGAGTGAGAGGGAGAGAGAAGGAGAAGATGTGAGTGAGGGAGAGTGAGAGAAAGAGAAGATGTGAGTGAGAGAGAGAGGGAAGGAGAAGTTGTGAGTGAGAGAGAATCTCTGAGTGAGTGAGTGAGAGAGAGAGAAAGAGAAGCTGTGAGTGAGAGTGAGAGGAAGAGAAGCTGTGAGTGAGAGAGAGAGAAAGAAAGAAAGAGAAGCTTTGAGTGAGAGAGTGAGAGAAAGAATAGCTGTGAGTGAGAGAGAGAGAGAAAGAGAAGCTGTATGAGAGAGAGAACGAAAGAAAGAGCTGTGTGTGTGAGAGAGAAAGAGAAGCTGTGATTGAGAGAGAGAAAGAGAAGCTGTGAGTGAGAGATAGAGAGAGAAAGGGAAGCTGTGAGTGTGAGAGAGAAAGAGAAGCTGTGAGTGAGAGAGAGAGAGAGAAAGGAAAGCTGTGAGTGAGTGAGAGAGAGAGAGAGAGAAGCTGTGAGTAAGAGAGAGAGAGAGAAAGGGAAGCTGTCAGTGAGTGAGAGAGAGACACAGAGAAGCTGTGAGTGAGAGAGAGAGAAAAAGAGCAGCTGTGAGTGAGTGAGAGAGAGAGAAGCTGTGAGTGAGAGAGTGAAAGAGAAGCTGTGAGTGAGAGAGACAGAGAGAAAGAGAAGCTGTGAGTGTGAGAGAAAGTGAGAGAAAGAGAAGCTGTGAGTGTGAGAGAGAGTGAGAGAAAGATGCAGTGAGTGTGTGAGAGAGAGAAAGAGAGGCTGTGAGTGAGAGAGAGAGAAAAAGAGAAGCTGTGTGAGAGAGAGAGAGAGAAAGAGAAGCTGTGAGTGTGAAAGAAAGTGAGAGAAAGAGAAGCAGTGAGTGTGTGAGAGAGTGAGAGATAGATGCTGCGAGTGTGTGTTAGAGAGAAAGAGAAGCTGTGAGTGAGAGAGAGAGAGAAAGGGAAGCTGTGAGTGAGAGAGAGAGTGAGAAGCTATGAGTGAGAGAGAGAGAGAAAGAGAAGCTGTGAGTGACAGAGAGAGAGAAGCTGTGAGTGTGTGAGAGAGAAAGAGAAGCTGTGTGTGTGTGTGAGAGAGAAAGAGAAGCTGTGATTGAGAGAGAGAGAAAGAGAAGCGGTGAGAGAGAGAGAAAGAGCTGTGTGAGAGAGAGAAGCTGTATGAGAGAGAGAGAGAACGAAAGAAAGAGCTGTGTGTGTGTGAGAGAGAGAAAGAGAAGCTGTGAGTGAGAGAGAGAGACACAGAAGTTGTGAGTGAGAGAGAGAAAAAAGAGCAGCTGTGAGTTAGAGAGAGAGAAGCTTTGAGTGAGAGAGAGAAAGAAAGAGGATCTGTGAGTAGAGAGAGAGAGAAAGGGAAGCTGTGAGTGTGTGTGAGAGAGAGAAGCTGTGAGTGAGAGAGGGAGATAGAAAGAGAATCTGTGAGTGAGAGAGAGAAAAAAGTAGCTGTGAGTGATAGAGAAAGAGAGAAATAGAAGCTATGAGTGAGAAAGATAGAAGCAGTGAGACAGAGAAAGAGAAGCTGTGAGTGAGAGAAAGAGAGAAGCTGTGAGTGAGTGAGAGAGAGAAGCTGTGAGTGAGAGAGAGAGAAGCTTTAAGTGAGAGAGAGAGAGAATGTGAAGCTGTGAGTGAGAGAGAGTAGCTGTGAGTGAGAGAGAGAGAAAGAGAATCTGTGAGTAGAGAGAGAGAGAAAAAGAAGCTGTGAGTGAGAGAGAGAAGAAGAAGCTGTGAGTGAGATAGGGAGAGAGAAAGAGAATCTGTGAGTGACAGAGAGAGAAAAAAGAAGCTGTGAGTGTGAGAGAGTGAGAGAAAGAGATGCTGTGAGTGTGTGTGAGAGAGAAAGAGAAGCTGTGAGTGAGAGAGAGAGAGAAAGGGAAGTTGTGAGAGAGAGAGAGAGTGAGAAGCTATCAGTGAGAGAGAGAGAGAAACAGAAGATGTGAGTGAGAGAGAGGGAGAGAAAGAGAAGCAGTGAGTGAGAGACAGAGAGAGAAAGTGAAGCTCTGAGTGAGAGAGAGAGAAAAAAAGAGACACTGAGAGAGAGAGAGAGAGAAAGAGAAGCTGTAAGTGTGAGAGAAAGTGAGAGAAAGAGAAGCTGTGAGTGTGAGACAGAGTGAGAGAAAGAGATGCTGTGAGAGTGATAGAGAGAGAAAGAGAAGCTATGAGTGATAGAGAGAGAGAAAGGGAAGCTGTGAGTGAGTGAGAGAGAGAAGCTGTGAGAGTGAGAGAAAGTGAGAGAAAGAGAAGCTGGGAGTGTGTGTGTGAGAGAAAGAGAAGCTGTGAGTGAGAGAGAGTGAGAGAGAAAGGGAAGCTGTGAGAAAGAGAGAGTGAGAAATTGAGTGAGAGAGAGAGAGAGAGAGAGAGAAGTTGTGAGTGAGAGAGAGAGAAAGAGAAGCTGTGAGAGAGAGAGAGAGAGAAAGGGAAGCTGTGAGTGAGTGAGAGAGAGACAGAGAAGCTGTGAGTGAGTGAGAGAGAAAAGGAGCAGCTGTGAGAGAGAGAGAGAGAGAAGCTGTGAGTGAGAGAGAGAAAGAGAAGCTGTGAGTGTGTGTGAGAGAGAAAGAGAAGCTGTGAGTGAGAGAGAGAGAAAGGGAAGTTGTGAGTGAGAGAGAGAGTGAAAAGCTATCAGTGAGAGAGAGAGAGAGAAAGAGAAGATGTGAGTGAGTGAGAGAGAGAGAAAGAGAAGCAGTGAGTGAG
The DNA here is from genome assembly GCA_035047345.1 of Bradypodion ventrale. Lineage (NCBI taxonomy): Eukaryota > Metazoa > Chordata > Lepidosauria > Squamata > Chamaeleonidae > Bradypodion > Bradypodion ventrale. The sequence goes on along the minus strand of JAWDJE010000005.1, from coordinate 112,086,417 downwards.
AGACAGAGAGAGAAAGTGAAGTTCTGAGTGAGAGAGAGAGAGAAAGAGATGCTGTGAGTGAGAAAGACAGAGAGAAAGAGAAGCTGTAAGTGTGAGAGAAAGTGAGAGAAAGAGAAGCTGTGAGTGAGACAGTGAGAGAAAGAGATGCTGTGAGTTCGTGTGAGAGAGAAAGAGAAGCTGTGAGTGAGAGAGAGAGAAAGGGAAGCTGTGAGTGAGAGAGAGAGAAGCTGTGAGAGTGAGAGAAAGTGAGAGAAAGAGATGCTGGGAGTGTGTGTGAGAGAGAAAGAGAAGCTGTGAGTGACAGAGAGAGAGAAGCTGTGAGTGTGTGAGAGAGAAAGAGAAGCTGTGTGTGTGTGAGAGAGAGAAAGAGAAGCTGTGATTGAGAGAGAGAGAAAGAGAAGCGGTGAGAGAGAGAGAAAGAGCTGTGTGAGAGAGAGAAGCTGTATGAGAGAGAGAGAGAACGAAAGAAAGAGCTGTGTGTGTGAGAGAGAGAGAAAGAGAAGCTGTGAGTGAGAGAGAGAGAAAGGGAAGCTGTGAGTGAGAGAGAGAGAAGCTGTGAGAGTGAGAGAAAGTGAGAGAAAGAGATGCTGGGAGTGTGTGTGAGAGAGAAAGAGAAGCTGTGAGTGACAGAGAGAGAGAAGCTGTGAGTGTGTGAGAGAGAAAGAGAAGCTGTGTGTGTGTGAGAGAGAGAAAGAGAAGCTGTGATTGAGAGAGAGAGAAAGAGAAGCGGTGAGAGAGAGAGAAAGAGCTGTGTGAGAGAGAGAAGCTGTATGAGAGAGAGAGAGAACGAAAGAAAGAGCTGTGTGTGTGAGAGAGAGAGAAAGAGAAGCTGTGAGTGAGAGAGAGAGACACAGAAGTTGTGAGTGAGAGAGAGAAAAAAGAGCAGCTGTGAGTTAGAGAGAGAGAAGCTTTGAGTGAGAGAGAGAAAGAAAGAGGATCTGTGAGTAGAGAGAGAGAGAAAGGGAAGCTGTGAGTGTGTGTGAGAGAGAGAAGCTGTGAGTGAGAGAGGGAGATAGAAAGAGAATCTGTGAGTGAGAGAGAGAAAAAAGTAGCTGTGAGTGATAGAGAAAGAGAGAAATAGAAGCTATGAGTGAGAAAGATAGAAGCAGTGAGACAGAGAAAGAGAAGCTGTGAGTGAGAGAAAGAGAGAAGCTGTGAGTGAGTGAGAGAGAGAAGCTGTGAGTGAGAGAGAGAGAAGCTTTAAGTGAGAGAGAGAGAGAATGTGAAGCTGTGAGTGAGAGAGAGTAGCTGTGAGTGAGAGAGAGAGAAAGAGAATCTGTGAGTAGAGAGAGAGAGAAAAAGAAGCTGTGAGTGAGAGAGAGAAGAAGAAGCTGTGAGTGAGATAGGGAGAGAGAAAGAGAATCTGTGAGTGACAGAGAGAGAAAAAAGAAGCTGTGAGTGTGAGAGAGTGAGAGAAAGAGATGCTGTGAGTGTGTGTGAGAGAGAAAGAGAAGCTGTGAGTGAGAGAGAGAGAGAAAGGGAAGTTGTGAGAGAGAGAGAGAGTGAGAAGCTATCAGTGAGAGAGAGAGAGAAACAGAAGATGTGAGTGAGAGAGAGGGAGAGAAAGAGAAGCAGTGAGTGAGAGACAGAGAGAGAAAGTGAAGCTCTGAGTGAGAGAGAGAGAAAAAAAGAGACACTGAGAGAGAGAGAGAGAGAAAGAGAAGCTGTAAGTGTGAGAGAAAGTGAGAGAAAGAGAAGCTGTGAGTGTGAGACAGAGTGAGAGAAAGAGATGCTGTGAGAGTGAGAGAGAGAGAAAGAGAAGCTATGAGTGATAGAGAGAGAGAAAGGGAAGCTGTGAGTGAGTGAGAGAGAGAAGCTGTGAGAGTGAGAGAAAGTGAGAGAAAGAGAAGCTGGGAGTGTGTGTGTGAGAGAAAGAGAAGCTGTGAGTGAGAGAGAGTGAGAGAGAAAGGGAAGCTGTGAGAAAGAGAGAGTGAGAAATTGAGTGAGAGAGAGAGAGAGAGAGAGAAGTTGTGAGTGAGAGAGAGAGAAAGAGAAGCTGTGAGAGAGAGAGAGAGAAAGGGAAGCTGTGAGTGAGTGAGAGAGAGACAGAGAAGCTGTGAGTGAGTGAGAGAGAAAAAGAGCAGCTGTGAGAGAGAGAGAGAGAGAAGCTGTGAGTGAGAGAGAGAAAGAGAAGCTGTGAGTGTGTGTGAGAGAGAAAGAGAAGCTGTGAGTGAGAGAGAGAGAAAGGGAAGTTGTGAGTGAGAGAGAGAGTGAAAAGCTATCAGTGAGAGAGAGAGAGAGAAAGAGAAGATGTGAGTGAGTGAGAGAGAGAGAAAGAGAAGCAGTGAGTGAGAGACAGAGAGAGAAAGTGAAGTTCTGAGTGAGAGAGAGAGAGAAAGAGATGCTGTGAGTGAGAGAGACAGAGAGAAAGAGAAGCTGTAAGTGTGAGAGAAAGTGAGAGAAAGAGAAGCTGTGAGTGAGACAGTGAGAGAAAGAGATGCTGTGAGTTCGTGTGAGAGAGAAAGAGAAGCTGTGAGTGAGAGAGAGAGAAAGGGAAGCTGTGAGTGAGAGAGAGAGAAGCTGTGAGAGTGAGAGAAAGTGAGAGAAAGAGAAGCTGGGAGTGTGTGTGAGAGAGAAAGAGAAGCTGTGAGTGAGAGAGAGAGAGAGAAAGGGAAGCTGTGAGTGAGAGAGAATGAGAAGGTATGAGCGAGAGAGAGAGAGAAGTTGTGAGTGAGAGAGAGAGAAAGAGAAGCTGTGAGTGAGAGAGAGAGAGAAAGAGAAGCTGTGAGTGAGTGAGAGAGAGAGAAAGAGAAGCTGTGAGTGCTAGATAGAGAGAGAAAGGGAAGCTGTGAGTGAGAGAGAGAGAGACAGAGAAGCTGTGAGTGAGAGAGAGAAAAAAAGAGCAGCTGTGAGTTAGAGAGAGAGAAGATTTGAGTGAGAGTGAATGAAAGAGAAGCTGTGAGTGAGAGAGAGAGAGAAAGAGAAGCTGTGAGTGAGAGAGAGAGAAAGAGAAGCTGTGAGTGTGAGAGAAAGTGAGAGAAAGAGAAGCTGTGAGTGTGAGAGAGAGTGAGAAAGATGCTGTGAGTGTGTGTGAGAGAGAAAGAGAAGCTGTGAGTGAGAGAGAGAGAAAAAGAGAAGCTGTGAGTGAGAGAGAGAGAGAAAGAGAAGCTGTGTGTGTGAGAGAGAGTGAGAAAGATGCTGTGAGTGTGTGTGAGAGATAAAGAGAAGCTGTGAGTGAGAGAGAGAGAGAAAGGGAAGCTGTGAGTGAGAGAGAGAGTGAGAAGCTATGAATGAGAGAGAGTGAGAAGCTGTGAGTGAGAGAGAGAGAAAGCGAAGCAGTGAGTGAGAGACAGAGAGAGAAAGAGAAGCTGTGAGTGTGAGACAGAGTAAGAGAATGAGATGCTGTGAGTGTGAGAGAGAGAGAGAAAGAGAAGCTGTGAGTGAGTGAGAGAGAAAGAGAAGCTGTGTGTGTGAGAGAGAGAAAGAGTAGCTATGAGTCAGAGAGAGAGAAAGAGAAGCTGTGAGTGTGAGAGAAAGTGAGAGAAAGAGAAGCTGTGAGTGTGAGAGAGAGTGAGAGAAAGAGATGCTGTTAGTGTGTGTGTGAGAGAAAGAGAAGCTGTGAGTGAGAGAGAGAGAAAGAGAAGTTGTGAATGAGAGAGAGAGAAGCAGTGAGAGAGAGAGAAAGAGATGCTGTGAGTGAGAGAAAGAGAGAAGCTGTGAGTGAGAGAGAGAGAATCAGTGAGTGAGTGAGAGAGAAACTTTAAGTGAGAGAGAGAGAGAATGTGAAGCTGTGAGAGAGAGAGAGAAGCTGTGAGTGAGACAGAGAGAGAAAGAGAAGCTGTATGTGTGTGAGAGAGTGAAAGAGAAGCTGTGAGTGTGAGAGAAAGTGAGAGAAAGAGAAGCTGTGAGTGTATGTGTGTGAGAGAAAGAGAAGCTGTGAGTGAGAGAGAGAGAAAGAGAAGTGTGAGAGAGAGAGAGAAAGAGAAGCTGTGAGTGAGGGAGAGAGAGAAAGAAAGGGAAGCTTTGCGTGAGAGAGAGAGAGACAGAGAAGCTGTGAGTGAGAGGGAGAAAAAGAGCAGCTGTGAGTGAGAGAAGCTGTGAGTGAGAGAGAGAGAGAAAGAGAATCTGTGAGTAGAGAGAGAGAGAGAGAGAGAAGCTGTGAGTGAGAGAGAGAGAGAAGAAGCTGTGAGTGAGATAGGGAGAGAGAAAGAGAATCTGTGAGTGAGTGAGAGAGAGAAAAAGAAGCTGTGAGAGTGAGAGAGAGTGAGAGAAAGAGATGCTGTGAGTGTGTGTGAGAGAGAAAGAGAAGCTGTGAGTGTTTGTGAGAGAGAAAGAGAAGCTGTGAGTGAGTGAGAGAGAGAGAAAGGGAAGCTGTGAGTGAGAGAGAGAGTGAGAAGCTATGTGTGTGTTTGAGAGAGAGAAAGAGAAGCTGTGAGTGAGAGAGAGAAAGAGAAAGAGAAGCTGTGAGTGAGAGAGAGAGAGAGAAGCTGTGAGTGAGAGTCAGAGAGAGAAAGTGAAGCTGTGAGTGAGAGAGAGAGAGAGAAAGAGAAGCTGTGAGTGAGAGAGAGAGAGAAAGGGAAGCTGTGAGTGAGAGAGAAACAGAAGCTGTGAGTGAGAGAGAGAGAGAAAGAGAAGCTGTGAGTGAGAGAGAGAGAAAGAGAAGGTGTGAGTGAGAGAGAGAGAAAGAGAAGCTGTGAGTGTGTGAGAGAGAGAGAAGCTGTGAGTGAGAGAGAGAGAGAGAAAGAGAAGCTGTGAGTGTGAGAGAGAGTCTGTGTGAGAAAGAGAGAGTGAAAGAGAATCTGTGAGTGAGAGAGAGAGCAAAAGAGAATGTGAGTGAGAGAGAAAGAGAAGCTGTGAGTGAGAGGGAGAGAGAAAGAGATGCTGTGAGTGTGTGTGAGAGAGAAAGAGAAGCTGTGAGTGTTTGTGAGAGAGAAAGAGAAGCTGTGAGTGAGTGAGAGAGAGAGAAAGGGAAGCTGTGAGTGAGAGAGAGAGTGAGAAGCTATGTGTGTGTTTGAGAGAGAGAAAGAGAAGCTGTGAGTGAGAGAGAGAAAGAGAAAGAGAAGCTGTGAGTGAGAGAGAGAGAGAGAAGCTGTGAGTGAGAGTCAGAGAGAGAAAGTGAAGCTGTGAGTGAGAGAGAGAGAGAGAAAGAGAAGCTGTGAGTGAGAGAGAGAGAGAAAGGGAAGCTGTGAGTGAGAGAGAAACAGAAGCTGTGAGTGAGAGAGAGAGAGAAAGAGAAGCTGTGAGTGAGAGAGAGAGAAAGAGAAGGTGTGAGTGAGAGAGAGAGAAAGAGAAGCTGTGAGTGTGTGAGAGAGAGAGAAGCTGTGAGTGAGAGAGAGAGAGAGAAAGAGAAGCTGTGAGTGTGAGAGAGAGTCTGTGTGAGAAAGAGAGAGTGAAAGAGAATCTGTGAGTGAGAGAGAGAGCAAAAGAGAATGTGAGTGAGAGAGAAAGAGAAGCTGTGAGTGAGAGGGAGAGAGAAAGAGATGCTGTGAGTGAGTGAGAGAGAGAGAGAAGCTGTAAGTGAGAGAAAAAAAGAGAGAGAAAGAGGAGCTGTGAGTGAGAGAGAGAGAGAGAGAGAAGCTGTGAGTGAGAGAGAGAGAGAGAAAGAGAAGCTGTGAGTGTGAGAGAGAGTCTGTGTGAGAAAGAGAGAGTGAAAGAGAATCTGTGAGTGAGAGAGAGAGCAAAAGAGAATCTGTGAGTGAGAGAGAGAGAGAAGCTGTGAGTGAGAGAGAGAGAAGCTGTGAGTGAGAGAGAGAGAGGGAAGCTGTGAGTGAGAGAGAAACAGATGCTGTGAGTGAGAGAGAGAGAGAAAGAGAAGGTGTAAGTGAGTGAGAGAGAAAGAGAGAGAAAGAAGGAGAAGCTGTGAGTGAGTGAGAGAGAGAGAAGCTCTGAGTGAGAGAGAGAGAGAAATAGAGAAGCTGTGAGTGAGAGAGAGAGAAACAGAAGCTAAGAGTGAGAGAGAGAGAGAGAAAAGCTGTCAGTGAGAGAGAGAGAAAAAGAGAAGCTGTGAGTGAGAGAGAAACAGAAGCTGTGAGTGAGAGAGAGAGAAAGAGAAGCTGTGACTGAGAGGGAGAGAAAGAGAAGGTGTGAGTGAGAGAGAGAGAAAGAGAAGCTGTGAGTGAGAGAGAGAGAGAGAAGCTGTGAGAGAGAGAGAGAGAGAAAGAGAAGCTGTGAGTGTGAGAGAGAGTCTGTGTGAGAAAGAGAGAGTGAATGAGATTTTGTGAATGAGAGAGAGAGCAAAAGAGAATCTGTGAGTGAGAGAGAAAGAGAAGCTGTGAGTGAGAGGGAGAGAGAAAGAGATGATGTGAGTGAGTGAGAGAGAGAGAAACTGTAAGTGAGAGAAAAAAAGAGAGAGAAAGAGGAGCTGTGAGTGAGAGAGAGAGAGAGAGAAGCTGTGAGTGAGAGAGAGAGAGAGAAAGAGAAGCTGTGAGTGTGAGAGAGAGTCTGTGTGAGAAAGAGAGAGTGAAAGAGAATCTGTGAGTGAGAGAGAGAGCAAAAGAGAATCTGTGAGTGAGAGAGAGAGAAGCTGTGAGTGAGAGAGAGAGAAGCTGTGAGTGAGAGAGAGAGGGAAGCTGTGAGTGAGAGAGAAACAGATGCTGTGAGTGAGAGAGAGAGAGAAAGAGAAGGTGTAAGTGAGTGAGAGAGAAAGAGAAGCTGTGAGTGAGAGAGAAAGAAAGAGAAGCTGTGAGTGAGAGAGAGAGAGAGATGCTCTGAGTGAGAGAGAGATATATATAGAGAAGCTGTGAGTGAGAGAGAGAGAAACAGAAGCTAAGAGTGAGAGAGAGAGAGAGAAAGAAAAGCTGTGAGTGAGAGAGAGAGAGAGAAAGAAAGAGAAGCTGTGAGTGAGAGAGAGAGAAAGAAAAAGAGAAACTGTGAGTGAGAGAGAGAGAAATTGAAGCTGTGAGAGAGAGAGGAAAAGAAGCTGTGAGTGAGAGAGAGAGAGACAAAAGCTGTGAGTGAGTGAGAGTGAGAAAGAGAAGCTGTGAGTGAGAGAGAGACAGAGAGAGAAAGAGAAGCTGTAAGTGAGAGAGAGAGAGAAGCTGTGAGTGAGAGAGAGAGAGAGAGAAAGAGAAGCTGTGAGTGTGAGAGAGAGAAAGATAGTCTGAGAAAGAGAGAGTGAAAGAGAGTCTGAGAAAGAGAGAGTGAAAGAGAAGCTGTGAGTGGGAGAGAGAGAGAGAAGCTGTTGAGAGAGAGAGAGAAAGAGAAGCTGTGAGAGAGAGAGAGAAAAAGAAAAGCTGTGAGTGAGAGAGAGAGAGAAAGAGAAGCTGTGAGTGAGAGAGAGAAAGAAAAAGAGAAACTGTGAGTGAGAGAGAGATAAATTGAAGCTGTGAGAGAGAGGAAAAGAAGCTGTGAGTGAGAGAGAGAGAGACAAAAGCTGTGAGTGAGTGAGAGTGAGAAAGAGAAGCTGTGAGTGAGAGAGAGACAGAGAGAGAAAGAGAAGCTGTAAGTGAGAGAGAGAGAGAAGCTGTGAGTGAGAGAGAGAGAGAAAGAGAAGCTGTGAGTGTGTGAGAGAGAAAGAGAGTCTGAGAAAGAGAGAGTGAAAGAGAGTCTGAGAAAGAGAGAGTGAAAGAGAAGCTGTGAGTGGGAGAGAGAGAGAGAAGCTGTTGAGAGAGAGAGAGAAAGAGAAGCTGTGAGAGTGAGAGAGAGAGAGAAGCTTTGAGTGAGAGAGAGAGAAAGAGAAGCTGTGAGTGAGAGAGAAACAGAAGCTGTGAGTGAGAGAGAGAGAGAAAGAGAAGCTGTGAGTGAGAGAGAGAGAGAAAGAGAAGTTGTGAGTGAGAGAGAAACAGCTGTGAGTGAGAGAGAGAGAGAAAGAGAAGCTGTTAGTGAGAGAGAGAAAAAGAGAAGCTGTGTGAGAGAGAGAGAGAAAGAGAAGGTGTGAGTGTGAGAGAGAGAAAGAGAAGTTGTGAGTGAGAGAGAGAGAAACAGAAGCTGTGAGTGAGTGAGAGAGAAGCTGTGAGTGAGTGAGAGAGAGAAAGAGAAGCTGTGAGAGAGAGAGAGAGAAAGAGAAACTGTGAGTTAGAGAGAAATAGAAGCTGTGAGTGAGAGAGAAAGAAAGAGAAGCTGTGAGTGAGAGAGAGAGAAAGAGAAGCTGTGAGTGTGAGAGAGAGAAATAGAGAAGCAGTGAGTGAGAGAGAGAGAAAGAGAAGGTGTGAGTGAGAGAGAGAGAGAAAGAGAAGCTGTGAGTGAGAGAGAGAGAAGATGTGAGTGAGAGAGAGAGGGAAAGAGAAGTTGTGAGTGAGAGAGAGAGAGATAGAGAAGCTGTGAGTGAGAGAGAGAGAAAGAGAGGGTGTGAGTGAGAGAGAGAGAAAGAGAAGCTGTGAGTGAGAGACAGAGAGAGAGAAGCTGTGAGTGAGAGAGAGAGAAAGAGAAGCTGTGTGTGAGAGAGAGTCTGTGTGAGAAAGAGAGAGTGAAAGAGAATCTGTGAGTGAGAGAGAGAGCAAAAGAGAATCTGTGAGTGAGAGAGAAAGAGAAGCTGTGAGAGGGAGAGAGAAAGAGATGCTGTGAGTGAGTGAGTGAGAGAGAGAAGCTGTAAGTGAGAGAAAAAAAGAGAGAGAAAGAGGAGCTGTGAGTGAGAGAGAGAGAGAGAAGCTGTGAGTGAGAGAGAGAGAGAAAGAGAAGCTGTGAGTGTGAGAGAGAGTCTGTGTGATAAAGAGAGAGTGAAAGAGAATCTGTGAGTGAGAGAGAGAGCAAAAGAGAATCTGTGAGTGAGAGAGAGAATCTGTGAGTGAGAGAGAGAGAAGCTGTGAGTGAGAGAGAGAGAGAGAGAAGCTGTGAGTGAGAGAGAAACAGAAGCTGTGAGTGAGAGAGAGAGAAAGAGAAGGTGTAAGTGAGTGAGAGAGAAAGAGAAGCTGTGAGTGAGAGAGAAAGAAAGAGAAGCTGTGAGTGAGAGAGAGAGAGAGAGATGCTCTGAGTGAGAGAGAGAGAAAAAAAGAGAAGCTGTGAGTGAGAGAGAGAGAAACAGAAGCTAAGAGTGAGAGAGAGAGAGAGAAAGAAAAGCTGTGAGTGAGAGAGAGAGAGAAAGAGAAGCTGTGAGTGAGAGAGAGAGAAATTGAAGCTGTGAGAGAGAGAGGAAAAGAAGCTGTGTGAGAGAGAGAGAGACAAAAGCTGTGAGTGAGTGAGAGTGAGAAAGAGAAGCTGTGAGTGAGAGAGAGACAGAGAGAGAAAGAGAAGCTGTAAGTGAGAGAGAGAGAGAGAGAAGCTGTGAGTGAGAGAGAAACAGAAGCTGTGAGTGAGAGAGAGAGAAAGAGAAGCTGTGAGTGAGAGAGAGAGAGAAAGAGAAGCTGTGAGTGAGAGAGAAACAGCTGTGAGTGAGAGAGAGAGAGAAAGAGAAGCTGTTAGTGAGAGAGAGAAAAAGAGAAGCTGTGTGAGAGAGAGAGAGAGAAAGAGAAGGTGTGAGTGAGAGAGAGAGAAAAAGAAGTTGTGAGTGAGAGAGAGAGAGAAACAGAAGCTGTGAGTGAGAGAGAGAGAGAAGCTGTGAGTGAGTGAGAGAGAGAGAGAGAGAAAGAGAAGCTGTGAGTGTGAGAGAGAGAAAGAGAGTCTGAGAAAGAGAGAGTGAAAGAGAGTCTGAAAAAGAGAGAGTGAAAGAGAAGCTGTGAGTGGGAGAGAGAGAGAGAAGCTGTTGAGAGAGAGAGAGAGAGAAGCTGTGAGTGAGAGAGAAACAGCTGTGAGTGAGAGAGAGAGAGAAAGAGAAGCTGTTAGTGAGAGAGAGAAAAAGAGAAGCTGTGTGAGAGAGAGAGAGAGAAAGAGAAGGTGTGAGTGAGAGAGAGAGAAAGAGAAGATGTGAGTGAGAGAGAGAGAAACAGAAGCTGTGAGTGAGAGAGAGAGAGAAGCTGTGAGTGAGTGAGAGAGAGAGAGAGAAAGAGAAACTGTGAGTTAGAGAGAAATAGAAGCTGTGAGTGAGAGAGAAAGAAAGAGAAGCTGTGAGTGAGAGAGAGAGAAAGAGAAGCTGTGAGTGTGTGAGAGAGAAATAGAGAAGCAGTGAGTGAGAGAGAGAGAATTAGAAGCTGTGAGTGTGAGAGAGAGAAGCTGTGAGTGAGAGAGAGAGAGAGAAAGAGAAGCTGTGAGTGAGAGAGAGAGAAAGAGAGTCTGAGAAAGAGAGAGTGAAAGAGAAGATGTGAGTGAGAGAGAGAGAGAGAAGCTGTGAGTGAGAGAGAGAGAAAGAGAAGCTGTGAGTGAGGGAGAAACAGAAGCTGTGAGTGAGAGAGAGAAAGAGAAGGTGTGAGTGAGAGAGAGAAAGAGAAGATGTGAGTGAATGAGAGAGAGTGAAGCTGTGAGTGAGAGAGAGAGAAAGAGAAGGCGTGAGTGAGAGAGAGAGAGAGAGAGAAAGAGAAGTTGTGAGTGACAGAGAGAAAGAGAAGCTGTGAGTGAGAGAGAGAGAGAGAGAAAGAGAAGCTGTGAGTGAGAGAGAGAGAGAGAAGCTGTGAGTGAGAGAGAGAAGCTGTGAGTGAGAGAGAGAGAGAAAGAGAAGCTGTGAGTGAGAGAGAAAGAGAAGCTGTGAGTGAGAGAGAGAGAAGCTGTGAGTGAGAGAGAGAGAGAGAAAGAGAGTCTGAGAAAGAGAGAGTGAAAGAGAGTCTGAGAAAGAGAGAGTGAAAGAGAAGCTGTGAGAGAGAGAGAGAAAGATAAGCTGTGAGTGAGAGAGAGAAAGAGAAGGTGTGAGTGAGAGAGAGAGAAAGAGAGGCTGTGAGTGAGAGAGAGAAAGTGAGAGAAAGACAAGCTGTGAGTGTGAGAGAGAGTAAGAGAAAGAGATGCTGTGAGTGTGTGTGAGAGAGAAAGATAAGCTGTGAGTGAGAGAGAGAGAGAAGCTGTGAGTGAGAGAGAGAGAAAGAGAAGCTGTGAGTGAGAGAGAGAAAGAGAAGCTGTGTGAGAGAGAGAGAGACAGAAAGAGAAGCTGTGAGTGAGAGAGAGAGAGGGAAAGCAATGTGTGAGAGAGAGAGAAGGTGTGAGTGAGAGAGAGAAAGAGATGTGAGTGAGAGAGAGAGAGAGAAGCTGTGAGTGAGTGATAGAGAGAAAGGGAAGCTTTGAGTGAGAGAGAGAGAGAAGCTGTGAGTGAGAGAGAGAGAGAAGCTGTGAGTGAGAGAGAGAGAGAGAAAGAGGCTGTGATTGTGTGTGAGAGAGAAAGAGAATCTGTGAGTGAGAGAGAGAGAAAGAGAAGCTGTGAGTGAGAGAGAGAGAAAGAGAAGCTGTGAGTGAGAGAGAACGAGAAGCTTTGTGTATGTGTGTGTGAGAGAAGCTGTGAGTGAGGGAGAGAATGGGAAGCTGTGAGTGAGAGAGAGAGAGAGAGAGAAAGAGAAGCTGTGAGTGAGAGAGAGAAAAAGAGAAGGTGTGAGTGAGAGAGAGAGAAAAAGAGAAGCTGTGCATGTGAGAGAAAGTGAGAGAAAGATAAGCTGTGAGTGTGAGAGAGAGTGAGAGAAAGAGATGCTGTGAGTGTGTGAGAGAGAGAAAGATAAGCTGTGAGTGAGAGAGAGAGAGAAGCTGTGAGTGAGAGAGAGAAAGAGAAGCTGTGAGTGAGAGAGAGAGAAAGAGAAGCTGTGAGTGAGTGAGAGAGAGAGATAAAGAGAAGCTGTGAGTGAGTGAGTGAGAGAGAAAGAGAAGCTCTGAGTGAGAGAGAAAGAGAGAGAGAAGATGTCAATGAGAGAGAGAGAAAGAGAAGCTGTGTGTGAGTGAGAGAGAGAGATAAAGAGAAGCTGTGAGTGAGTGAGTGAGAGAGAAAGAGAAGCTGTGAGTGAGAGAGAAAGAGAGAGAGAAGATGTCAATGAGAGAGAGAGAAAGAGAAGCTGTGAGTGTGAGAGAGAGACAAAGAGGAGCTGTGAGTGAGAGAGAGAGAAGGGGAAGCTGTGAGTGTGAGAGAGAAAGAGAGAAAGAGAAGCTGTGAGTGAGAGAGAGAGAAAAAGAGAAGCTGTGTGTGAGAGAGAGAAGCTGTGAGAAAGAGGGAAGCTGTGAGTGAGAGAGAGAGAAAGAGAAGCTATGAGTGAGAGAGAGAGAGGGAAAGCAATGCTCTGAGTGAGAGAGAGGGAGAATGAGAAGCTATGAGAGAGAGAGAAGCTTTGAGTGAGAGAGAGAAGCTTTGAGTGTGAGAGAGGAAGAGAAGCTGAGAGGGAGAGAGAGAATGAGAAGCTGTGAGTTAGAGAGTGAGAGAGAAGCTGTGAGTGAGAGAGAGAAAGGGAAGCTGTGAGTGAGAGAGAGAGAGAGAAGCTGTGAGTGAGAGAGAGAAAAAAGAAGCTCTGAGTGAGAGAGAGAAAGAGAGAAGCTGTGTGTGTGAGAGAGAGAAAGAAGCTATGATTGTGTGAGAGAGAGAAAGAGAATCTGTGAGTGAGAGAGAGAGAGAAAGAGAAGCTAAGAGTGAAACAGAAAGAGAGAGAGAAGATGTCAATGAGAGAGAGAGAGAAAGAGAAGCTGTGTGTGTGTGTGAGAGAGAGAAGCTGTGTGTGTGTGAGAGAGAGAGAAGCTGTGAGTGAGAGAGAGAAAAAGAGAAAAAGAGAAGCTGTGAGTGAGAGAGAGAGAGAAGCTTTTGCGTGTGAGAGAAAGTGAGAGAAAGAGAAGCTGTGAGTGTGAGAGAGAGTGAGAGAAAGAGATGCTGTGAGTGTGTGTGAGAGAGAAAGGTAAGCTGTGAGTGAGAGAGAGAGAGAACCTGTGAGTGAGAGAGAGAGAAAGAGAAGCTGTGAGTGAAAGAGAGAGAAAGAGAAGCTGTGTGTGTGTGAGAGAGAAGGAGAAGCTGTGAGTGAGAGAGAGTGAGTGAGAGAGAGAGAGAGAGAAGCTGTGAGTGCGAGAGAGAGGGAGAGAAACTGTGACTGAGAGAGAGAGAGAAAGAGAAGCTGTGATTGAGAGTGAGAGACAGAGAGAAAGAGAAGGTGTGAGTGAGAGAGAGAGAGAAAAAAAGCTGTGAGTGAGAGAGAGAGAAAGAGAAGCTGTGAGTGAGAGAGAGAGAAAGAGAAAGAGAAGCTGTGAGTGAGAGAGAGTGAGTGAGAGAAAGAGAGAGAAGCTGTGAGTGAGAGAGAGGGGGGAGAAGCTGTGAGTGAGAGAGAGAGAGAGGGAGAGAAGCTGTGAGTGAGAGAGAGACAGAGTGAAAGAGAAGCTGTGAGTGAGAGAGTGAGTGAGAGAGAGAGAGAAGCTGTGAGTGAGAGAGAGAGAGGGAGGGAGGGAGAGAAGCTGTGAATGAGAGAGAACGAGAAGCTGTGAGTGAGAGAGAGAAAAAGAGAAGCTGTGAGTGAGTGAGAGAGAGAAAGAGAAGCTGTGCATGTGAGAGAAAGTGAGAGAAAGAGAAGCTGTGAGGGTGAGAGAGTGAAAGAAAGAGATTCTGTGAGTGTGTGTGAGAGAGAAAGAAAAGCTGTGAGTGAGAGATAGAGAGAGAAGCTGTGAGTGAGAGAGAGAGAAAGAGAAGCTGTGAGTGAGAGAGAGAAAGAGAAGCTGTGTGTGAGCGAGAGAAAGAGAAGCTGTGAGTTAGAGAGAGAGAGAAAGAGAAGCTGTGAGTGAGAGAGAGAGAGAGAGAAGCTGTGAGTGAGAGAGAGAGCGAGAGAAAGAAGCTATGATTGTGTGTGATAGAGAAAGGGAAGCTGTGAGTGAGAGAGAAAGAGAGAGAGAAGATGTCAATCAGAGAGAGAAAGAGAAGCTGTGAGTGAAAGAGAGAGAAGCTGTGAGTGAGAGAGAGAGAAAGAGAAGCTGTGTGTGTGTGAGAGAGAGAGAGAAGCTGTGAGTGAGAGTGAGAGACAGAGAGACAGAGAAGCTGTGAGTGAGAGAGAGAAAGAGAAGCTGTGATTGAGAGTGAGAGAGAGAAAGAGAAGCTGTGAGTGAGAGAGAGAGAGAGGGAAAGCAATGTGTGTGAGAGAGAGAAGGTGTGAGTGAGAGAGAGAAAGAGATGTGAGTGAGAGAGAGAGAATTAGAAGCTGTGAGTTACAGAGAGAGAGAGAGAGAAGCTGTGAGTGAGTGATAGAGAGAAAGGGAAGCTTTGAGTGAGAGAGAGAGAGAAGCTGTGAGTGAGAGAGAGAGACAAGCTGTGAGTGAGAGAGAGAGAGAGAAAGAAGCTGTGATTGTGTGTGAGAGAGAAAGAGAATCTGTGAGTGAGAGAGAGAGAAAGAGAAGCTGTGAGTGAGAGAGAGAGAAAGAGAAGCTGTGAGTGAGAGAGAACGAGAAGCTTTGTGTATGTGTGTGTGTGAGAGAAGCTGTGAGTGAGGGAGAGAATGGGAAGCTGTGAGTGAGAGAGAGAGAGAGAGAAAGAGAAGCTGTGAGTGAGAGAGAGAAAAAGAGAAGCTGTGAGTGAGAGAGAGAGAAAAAGAGAAGCTGTGCATGTGAGAGAAAGAAAGTGAAGCTGTGAGTGTGTGTGTGAGAGAGAAAGAGAAGCTGTGAGTGTGAGAGAGAGAGAAATAGAGAAGCTGTGAGTGAGAGAGAGAGAGAAACAGAAGCTGTGAGTGAGAGAGAGAAAAAAAGAGAGAAAGATAAGCTGTGAGTGTGAGAGTAAGTGAGAGAAAGAGATGCTGTGAGTGTGTGTGGGAGAGAAAGATAAGCTGTGAGAGAGAGAGAGAGAGAGAAGCTGTGAGTGAGAGAGAGAAAGAGAAGCTGTGAGTGAGAGAGAGAGAAAGAGAAGCTGTGAGTGAGAGAGAGAAAGAGAAGCTGTGTGTGAGCGAGAGAAAGAGAAGCTGTGAGTTAGAGAGAGAGAGAAAGAGAAGCTGTGAGTGAGAGAGAGAGAGAGAGAAGCTGTGAGTGAGAGAGAGAGCGAGAGAAAGAAGCTATGATTGTGTGTGATAGAGAAAGGGAAGCTGTGAGTGAGAGAGAAAGAGAGAGAGAAGATGTCAATCAGAGAGAGAAAGAGAAGCTGTGAGTGAAAGAGAGAGAAGCTGTGAGTGAGAGAGAGAGAAAGAGAAGCTGTGTGTGTGTGAGAGAGAGAGAGAAGCTGTGAGTGAGAGTGAGAGACAGAGAGACAGAGAAGCTGTGAGTGAGAGAGAGAAAGAGAAGCTGTGATTGAGAGTGAGAGAGAGAAAGAGAAGCTGTGAGTGAGAGAGAGAGAGAGGGAAAGCAATGTGTGTGAGAGAGAGAAGGTGTGAGTGAGAGAGAGAAAGAGATGTGAGTGAGAGAGAGAGAATTAGAAGCTGTGAGTTACAGAGAGAGAGAGAGAGAGAAGCTGTGAGTGAGTGATAGAGAGAAAGGGAAGCTTTGAGTGAGAGAGAGAGAGAAGCTGTGAGTGAGAGAGAGAGACAAGCTGTGAGTGAGAGAGAGAGAGAGAAAGAAGCTGTGATTGTGTGTGAGAGAGAAAGAGAATCTGTGAGTGAGAGAGAGAGAAAGAGAAGCTGTGAGTGAGAGAGAGAGAAAGAGAAGCTGTGAGTGAGAGAGAACGAGAAGCTTTGTGTATGTGTGTGTGTGAGAGAAGCTGTGAGTGAGGGAGAGAATGGGAAGCTGTGAGTGAGAGAGAGAGAGAGAGAAAGAGAAGCTGTGAGTGAGAGAGAGAAAAAGAGAAGCTGTGAGTGAGAGAGAGAGAAAAAGAGAAGCTGTGCATGTGAGAGAAAGAAAGTGAAGCTGTGAGTGTGTGTGAGAGAGAGAAAGAGAAGCTGTGAGTGTGAGAGAGAGAGAAATAGAGAAGCTGTGAGTGAGAGAGAGAGAGAAACAGAAGCTGTGAGTGAGAGAGAGAAAAAAAGAGAGAAAGATAAGCTGTGAGTGTGAGAGTAAGTGAGAGAAAGAGATGCTGTGAGTGTGTGTGGGAGAGAAAGATAAGCTGTGAGAGAGAGAGAGAGAGAGAAGCTGTGAGTGAGAGAGAGAAAGAGAAGCTGTGAGTGAGAGAGAGAGAAAGAGAAGCTGTGAGTGAGTGAGAGAGAGAGATAAAGAGAAGCTGTGAGTGAGTGAGTGAGAGAGAAAGAGAAGCTGTGAGTGAGAGAGAAAGAGAGAGAGAAGATGTCAATGAGAGAGAGAGAAAGAGAAGCTGTGAGTGTGAGAGAGAGACAAAGAGGAGCTGTGAGTGAGAGAGAGAGAAGGGGAAGCTGTGAGTGTGAGAGAGAAAGAGAGAGAAAGAGAAGCTGTGAGTGAGAGAGAGAAAAAAAGAGAAGCTGTGTGTGAGAGAGAGAAGCTGTGAGAAAGAGAGAAGCTGTGAGTGAGAGAGAGAGAAAGAGAAGCTATGAGTGAGAGAGAGAGAGGGAAAGCAATGCTCTGAGTGAGAGAGAGGGAGAAAGAGAAGCTATGAGAGAGAGAGAAGCTTTGAGTGAGAGAGAGAAGCTTTGAGTGAGAGAGAGGAAGAGAAGCTGAGAGGGAGAGAGAGAATGAGAAGCTGTGAGTTAGAGAGTGAGAGAGAAGCTGTGAGTGAGAGTGAGAAAGGGAAGCTGTGAGTGAGAGAGAGAGAGAGAAGGGGTGAGTGAGAGAGAGAAAAAAGAAGCTCTGAGTGAGAGAGAGAAAGAGTGAAGCTGTGTGTGTGAGAGAGAAAGAAGCTATGATTGTGTGAGAGAGAGAAAGAGAATCTGTGAGTGAGAGAGAGAGAGAGAAGCTAAGAGTGAAAGAGAAAGAGAGAGAGAAGATGTCAATGAGAGAGAGAGAGAAAGAGAAGCTGTGTGTGTGTGTGAGAGAGAGAAGCTGTGTGTGTGTGTGAGAGAGAGAAGCTGTGAGTGAGAGAGAGAAAAAGAGAAAAAGAGAAGCTGTGAGTGAGAGAGAGACAGAAGCTTTTGCGTGTGAGAGAAAGTGAGAGAAAGAGAAGCTGTGAGTGTGAGAGAGAGTGAGAGAAAGAGATGCTGTGAGTGTGTGTGAGAGAGAAAGGTAAGCTGTGAGTGAGAGAGAGAGAGAACCTGTGAGTGAGAGAGAGAGAAAGAGAAGCTGTGAGTGAAAGAGAGAGAAAGAGAAGCTGTGTGTGTGTGTGAGAGAAGGAGAAGCTGTGAGTGAGAGAGAGTGAGTGAGAGAGAGAGAGAAGCTGTGAGTGCGAGAGAGAGGGAGAGAAGCTGTGACTGAGAGAGAGAGAGAAAGAGAAGCTGTGATTGAGAGTGAGAGACAGAGAGAAAGAGAAGGTGTGAGTGAGAGAGAGAGAGAAAGAAAAAGCTGTGACTGAGAGAGAGAGAAAGAGAAGCTGTGACTGAGAGAGAGAGAAAGAGAAGCTGTGAGTGAGAGAGAGAGTGAGAGAAAGAGAGAGAAGCTGTGAGTGAGAGAGAGAGGGGGGAGAAGCTGTGAGTGAGAGAGAGAGAGGGAGAGAAGCTGTGAGTGAGAGAGAGAGACAGAGTGAAAGAGAAGCTGTGAGTGAGAGAGTGAGTGAGAGAGAGAGAGAAGCTGTGAGTGAGAGAGAGAGAGGGAGGGAGGGAGAGAAGCTGTGAATGAGAGAGAAAGAGAAGCTGTGAGTGAGAGAGAGAAAAAGAGAAGCTGTGAGTGAGAGAGAGAGAGAAAGAGAAGCTGTGCATGTGAGAGAAAGTGAGAGAAAGAGAAGCTGTGAGTGTGAGAGAGAGTGAAAGAAAGAGATGCTGTGAGTGTGTGAGAGAGAGAAAGATAAGCTGTGAGTGAGAGATAGAGAGAGAAGCTGTGAGTGAGAGAGAGAGAAAGAGAAGCTGTGTGTGAGCAAGAGAATGAGAAGCTGTGAGTTAGAGAGAGAGAGAAAGAGAAGCTGTGAGGGAGAGAGAGAGAGAGAGAAGCTGTGAGTGAGAGAGAGAGCGAGAGAAAGAAGCTATGATTGTGTGTGAGAGAGAAAGAGAAGCTGTGAGTGAGAGAGAGAGAGAGAGAAGCTGTGAGTGAGAGAGAGAGAAGCTGTGAGTGAGAGAGAGAAAGAGAAGCTGTGAGTGAGAGAGAGAAAGAGAAGGTGTGAGTGAGAGAGAGAGAAAGAGAGGCTGTGAGTGAGAGAGAGAAAGTGAGAGAAAGATAAGCTGTGAGTGTGAGAGAGAGTGAGAGAAAGAGATGCTGTGAGTGTGTGTGAGAGAGAAAGAGAAGCTGTGAGTGAGAGAGAGAGAGAAGCTGTGAGTGAGAGAGAGAGAAAGAGAAGCTGTGAGTGAGAGAGAGAAAGAGAAGCTGTGTGAGAGAGAGAGACAGAAAGAGAAGCTGTGAGTGAGAGAGAGAGAGAGGGAAAGCAATGTGAGAGAGAGAGAGAAGGTGTGAGTGAGAGAGAGAAAGAGATGTGAGTGAGAGAGAGAGAGAGAATGAGAAGCTGTGAGTTACAGAGAGAGAGAGAGAGAAGCTGTGAGTGAGTGATAGAGAGTAAGGGAAGCTTTGAGTGAGAGAGAGAGAGAAGCTGTGAGTGAGAGAGAGAGAGAAGCTGTGAGTGAGAGAGAGAGAGAAAGAAGCTGTGATAGTGTGTGAGAGAGAAAGAGAAGCTGTGAGTGAGAGAGAGAGAAAGAGAAGCAGTGAGTGAGAGAGATCGAGAAGCTTTGTGTATGTGTTTGTGAGAGAGAAGCTTTGTGTATGTGTGTGTGAGAGAGAAGCTGTGAGTGAGGGAGAGAAACTGAAGCTGTGAGTGAGAGAGAGAGAGAGAGAGAAGCTGTGAGTGAGAGAGAGAAAAAGAGAAGCTGTGAGTGAGAGAGAGAGAAAAAGAGAAGCTGTGCATGTGAGAGAAAGTGAGAGAAAGATAAGCTGTGAGTGTGAGAGGGAGAGAGAGAATGAGAAGCTGTGAGTTAGAGAGTGAGAGAGAAGCTGTGTGTGAGAGAGAGAAAGGGAAGCTGTGAGTGAGAGAGAGAGAGAGAAGCTGTGAGTGAGAGAGAGAAAAAAGAAGCTCTGAGTGAGAGAGAGAAAGAGAGAAGCTGTGTGTGTGAGAGAGAAAGAAGCTATGATTGTGTGTGAGAGAGAAAGAGAATCTGTGAGTGAGAGAGAGAGAAAGAGAAGCTAAGAGTGAAAGAGAAAGAGAGAGAGAAGATGTCAATGAGAGAGAGAGAGAAAGAGAAGCTGTGTGTGTGTGTGAGAGAGAGAAGCTGTGTGTGTGTGAGAGAGAGAGAAGCTGTGAGTGAGAGAGAGAAAAAGAGAAAAAGAGAAGCTGTGAGTGAGAGAGAGAAGCTTTTGCATGTGAGAGAAAGTGAGAGAAAGAGAAGCTGTGAGTGTGAGAGAGAGTGAGAGAAAGAGATGCTGTGAGTGTGTGTGAGAGAGAAAGGTAAGCTGTGAGTGAGAGAGAGAGAGAGAACCTGTGAGTGAGAGAGAGAGAAAGAGAAGCTGTGAGTGAAAGAGAGAGAAAGAGAAGCTGTGTGTGTGTGAGAGAGAAGGAGAAGCTGTGAGTGAGAGAGAGAGAGTGAGAGAGAGAGAGAAGCTGTGAGTGCGAGAGAGAGGGAGAGAAGCTGTGACTGAGAGAGAGAGAGAAAGAGAAGCTGTGATTGAGAGTGAGAGACAGAAAGAAAGAGAAGGTGTGAGTGAGAGAGAGAGAGAGAAAAAGCTGTGAGTGAGAGAGAGAGAAAGAGAAGCTGTGAGTGAGAGAGAGAGAAAGAGAAGCTGTGAGTGAGAGAGAGTGAGAGAAAGAGAGAGAAGCTGTGAGTGAGAGAGAGAGGGGGGAGAAGCTGTGAGTGAGAGAGAGAGAGGGAGAGAAGCTGTGAGTGTGAGAGAGAGACAGAGTGAAAGAGAAGCTGTGAGTGAGAGAGTGAGTGAGAGAGAGAGAGAAGCTGTGAGTGAGAGAGAGAGAGGGAGGGAGGGAGAGAAGCTGTGAATGAGAGAGAAAGAGAAGCTGTGAGTGAGAGAGAGAAAAAGAGAAGCTGTGAGTTAGAGAGAGAGAGAAAGAGAAGCAGTGAGTGAGAGAGAGAGAAAGAGAGAGAAGCTGTGAGTGAGAGAGAGAGCGAGAGAAAGAAGCTATGATTGTGTGTGAGAGAGAAAGAGAAGCTGTGAGTGAGAGAGAAAGAGAGAGAGAAGATGTCAATCAGCGAGAGAAAGAGAAGCTGTGAGTGAGAGAGAGAGAAGCTGTGAGTGAGAGAGAGAGAGAAAGAAGCTGTGATTGTGTGTGAGAGAGAAAGAGAATCTGTGAGAGAGAGAGAAAGAGAAGCTGTGAGTGAGAGAGAGAGAAAGAGAAGCTGTGAGTGAGAGAGATCGAGAAGCTTTGTGTATGTGTGTGTGAGAGAGAAGCTGTGAGTGAGGGAGAGAAACTGAAGCTGTGAGTGAGAGAGAGAAAAAGAGAAGCTGTGAGTGAGAGAGAGAGAAAAAGTGAAGCTGTGCATGTGAGAGAAAGTGAGAGAAAGATAAGCTGTGAGTGTGAGAGGGAGAGAGAGAATGAGAAGCTGTGAGTTAGAGAGTGAGAGAGAAGCTGTGAGTGAGAGAGAGAAAGGGAAGCTGTGAGTGAGAGAGAGAGAGAAGCTGTGAGTGAGAGAGAGAAAAAAGAAGCTCTGAGTGCGAGAGAGAAAGAGAGAAGCTGTGTGTGTGAGAGAGAAAGAAGCTATGATTGTGTGTGAGAGAGAAAGAGAATCTGTGAGTGAGAGAGAGAGAAAGAGAAGCTAAGAGTGAAAGAGAAAGAGAGAGAGAAGATGTCAATGAGAGAGAGAGAGAGAAAGAGAAGCTGTGTGTGTGTGTGTGAGAGAGAGAAGCTGTGTGTGTGTGAGAGAGAGAGAAGCTGTGAGTGAGAGAGAGAAAAAGAGAAAAAGAGAAGCTGTGAGTGAGAGAGAGAGAGAGAAGCTTTTGCATGTGAGAGAAAGTGAGAGAAAGAGAAGCTGTGAGTGTGAGAGAGAGTGAGAGAAAGAGATGCTGTGAGTGTGTGTGAGAGAGAAAGGTAAGCTGTGAGTGAGAGAGAGAGAGAGAACCTGTGAGTGAGAGAGAGAGAAAGAGAAGCTGTGAGTGAAAGAGAGAGAAAGAGAAGCTGTGTGTGTGTGAGAGAGAAGGAGAAGCTGTGAGTGAGAGAGAGAGAGTGAGAGAGAGAGAGAAGCTGTGAGTGCGAGAGAGAGAAAGAGAGAGAAGCTGTGAGTGAGAGAGAGAGCGAGAGAAAGAAGCTATGATTGTGTGTGAGAGAGAAAGAGAAGCTGTGAGTGAGAGAGAAAGAGAGAGAGAAGATGTCAATCAGCGAGAGAAAGAGAAGCTGTGAGTGAGAGAGAGAGAAGCTGTGAGTGAGAGAGAGAGAGAAAGAAGCTGTGATTGTGTGTGAGAGAGAAAGAGAATCTGTGAGAGAGAGAGAAAGAGAAGCTGTGAGTGAGAGAGAGAGAAAGAGAAGCTGTGAGTGAGAGAGATCGAGAAGCTTTGTGTATGTGTGTGTGAGAGAGAAGCTGTGAGTGAGGGAGAGAAACTGAAGCTGTGAGTGAGAAAGAGAGAGAGAGAGAAAGAGAAGCTGTGAGTGAGAGAGAGAAAAAGAGAAGCTGTGAGTGAGAGAGAGAGAAAAAGTGAAGCTGTGCATGTGAGAGAAAGTGAGAGAAAGATAAGCTGTGAGTGTGAGAGGGAGAGAGAGAATGAGAAGCTGTGAGTTAGAGAGTGAGAGAGAAGCTGTGAGTGAGAGAGAGAAAGGGAAGCTGTGAGTGAGAGAGAGAGAGAAGCTGTGAGTGAGAGAGAGAAAAAAGAAGCTCTGAGTGAGAGAGAGAAAGAGAGAAGCTGTGTGTGTGAGAGAGAAAGAAGCTATGATTGTGTGTGAGAGAGAAAGAGAATCTGTGAGTGAGAGAGAGAGAAAGAGAAGCTAAGAGTGAAAGAGAAAGAGAGAGAGAAGATGTCAATGAGAGAGAGAGAGAGAGAAAGAGAAGCTGTGTGTGTGTGTGAGAGAGAGAGAAGCTGTGTGTGTGTGAGAGAGAGAGAAGCTGTGAGTGAGAGAGAGAAAAAGAGAAAAAGAGAAGCTGTGAGTGAGAGAGAGAGAGAAGCTTTTGCATGTGAGAGAAAGTGAGAGAAAGAGAAGCTGTGAGTGTGAGAGAGAGTGAGAGAAAGAGATGCTGTGAGTGTGTGTGAGAGAGAAAGGTAAGCTGTGAGTGAGAGAGAGAGAGAGAACCTGTGAGTGAGAGAGAGAGAAAGAGAAGCTGTGAGTGAAAGAGAGAGAAAGAGAAGCTGTGTGTGTGTGAGAGAGAAGGAGAAGCTGTGAGTGAGAGAGAGAGAGTGAGAGAGAGAGAGAAGCTGTGAGTGCGAGAGAGAGGGAGAGAAGCTGTGACTGAGAGAGAGAGAGAAAGAGAAGCTGTGATTGAGAGTGAGAGACAGAAAGAAAGAGAAGGTGTGAGTGAGAGAGAGAGAGAGAAAAAGCTGTGAGTGAGAGAGAGAGAAAGAGAAGCTGTGAGTGAGAGAGAGAGAAAGAGAAGCTGTGAGTGAGAGAGAGTGAGAGAAAGAGAGAGAAGCTGTGAGTGAGAGAGAGAGGGGGGAGAAGCTGTGAGTGAGAGAGAGAGAGGGAGAGAAGCTGTGAGTGTGAGAGAGAGACAGAGTGAAAGAGAAGCTGTGAGTGAGAGAGTGTGAGAGAGAGAGAGAAGCTGTGAGTGAGAGAGAGAGAGGGAGGGAGGGAGAGAAGCTGTGAATGAGAGAGAAAGAGAAGCTGTGAGTGAGAGAGAGAAAAAGAGAAGCTGTGAGTGAGAGAGAGAGAGAAAGAGAAGCTGTGCATGTGAGAGAAAGTGAGAGAAAGAGAAGCTGTGAGTGTGAGAGAGAGTGAAAGAAAGAGATGCTGTGAGTGTGTGTGAGGGAGAAAGATAAGCTGTGAGTGAGAGATAGAGAGAGAAGCTGTGAGTGAGAGAGAGAGAAAGAGAAGCTGTGAGTGAGAGAGAGAGAAAGAGAAGCTGTATGTGAGCGAGAGAAAGAGAAGCTGTGAGTTAGAGAGAGAGAGAAAGAGAAGCAGTGAGTGAGAGAGAGAGAGAGAAGCTGTGAGCGAGAGCGAGAGCGAGAGAAAGGCTATGATTGTGTGTGAGAGAGAAAGAGAAGCTGTGAGTGAGAGAGAAAGAGAGAGAGAAGATGTCAATCAGAGAGAGAAAGAGAAGCTGTGAGTGAGAGAGAGAGAGAAGCTGTGAGAGAGAGAGAGAGAAAGAGAAGCTGTGTGTGTGTGTGTGAGAGAGAGAGAAGCTGTGAGTGAGAGTGAGAGAGAGAGACAGAGAAGCTGTGAGTGAGAGAGAGAAAGAGAAGCTGTGATTGAGAGTGAGAGAGAGAAAGAGAAGCTGTGAGTGTGAGAGAGAGATAGAGAAGATTTGTGTGTTAGAGAGACAGAGAAGTTGTGAGAAAGAGAGAAGCTGTGAGTGAGAGAGAAAGAGAAGCTATGAGTGAGAGAGAGAGTGAGAGGGAAAGCAATGCTCTGAGTGAGAGAGAGGGAGAAAGAGCTGTGTGAGAGAAAGAGAACCTGTGAGTGAGAGAGAGAGATAAAGAGAAGCTGTGAGTGAGTGAGAGAGAGAGAAGATGTCCATGAGAAAGAGAAAGAAAGAGAAGCTGTGAGTGAGAGAGTGAGAGAAGGTGTGAGTGAGAGAGAGAGAAAGAGAAGCTGTGTGTGTGTGTGTGTGAGAGAGAGAAGCTGTGAGTCAGAGTGAGAGACAGAGAGAAAGAGAAGGTGTGAGTGTGTGAGAGAGAGAAAGAGAAGCTGTGATTGAGAGTGAGAGGTAGAGAGAAAGAGAAGCTGTTAGTGAGAGAGAGAGATATAGATTTGTGTGTGTGAGAGAGAGAAGCTGTGAGAAAGAGAGATGCTGTGAGTGAGAGAGAGAGAAAGAGAAGCTATGAGTGAGAGAGAGAGAGAGGGAAAGGAATGCTCTGAGAGAGGGAGAAAGAGAAGCTGTGTGAGAGAAAGAGAAGCTGTGAGTGAGTGAGAGAGAGAGAGAGAAGCTGTGAGTGAGAGAGAAAGAGAGATGTCAATGAGAGAGAGAAAGAGAAGCTGTGAGTGAGAGAGAGAGAGAGAAGCTGTGAGTGAGAGAGAGAAAAAGAGAAGCTGTGAGTGAGAGAGAGAGAGAGAGAAAGAAAGAGAAGCTGTGCGTGTGAGAGAAAGTGAGAGAAAGAGAAGCTGTGAGTGTGAGAGAGAGTGAGAGAAAGAGATGCTGTGAGTGTGTGTGAGAGAGAAAGATAAGCTGTGAGTGAGAGAGAGAGAGAGAGAAGCTGTGTGTGAGAGAGAGAAAGAGAACCTGTGAGTGAGAGAGAGAGAAAGAGAAGCTGTGTGTGTGTGAGAGAGAAAGAGAAGCTGAGAGTGTGAGAGAGAGAGTGAGATAGAGGGAGAGAAGCTGTGTGTGTGTGTGAGAGAGAGAGAAGCTGTGAGTGAGAGAGAGAAAGGGAAGCTGTGAGTGAGAGAGAGAGAGAGAAAGAGAAGCTGTGAGTGAGAGAGTGAAAAAGAGAAGCTGTGAGTGAGAGAGAGAAAGAGAAGCTGTGTGTGAGAGAAAGTGAGAGAAAGAGAAGCTGTGAGTGTGAGAGAGAGTGAGAGAAAGAGATGCTGTGAGTGTGTGCGAGAGAGAAAGAGAAGCTGTGAAAGAGAGTGAGAGAAGCTGTGAGTGAGAGAGAGAGAGTAGCTGTGAGTGAGAGAGAGAGGGAGAGAAGCTGTGAGTGAGAGAGAGAGAAAGAGAAGATTTCTGTGTGAGAGATAGAGAAGCTGTGAGAAAGAGAGAAGCTGTGAGTGAGAGAGAGAGAAAGAGAAGCTATGAGTTAGAGAGAGAGAAAGAGAAGCTGTGAGTGAGAGAGATCGAGAAGCTTTGTGTATGTGTGTGTGAGAGAGAAGCTTTGTATATGTGTGTGTGAGAGAGAAGCTGTGAGTGAGGGAGAGAAACTGAAGCTGTGAGTGAGAGAGAGAGAGAGAGAGAAGCTGTGAGTGAGAGAGAGAAAAAGAGAAGCTGTGAGTGAGAGAGAGAGAAAAAGAGAAACTGTGCATGTGAGAGAAAGTGAGAGAAAGATAAGCTGTGAGTGTGAGAGGGAGAGAGAGAATGAGAAGCTGTGAGTTAGAGAGTGAGAGAGAAGCTGTGAGTGAGAGAGAGAAAGGGAAGCTGTGAGTGAGAGAGAGAGAGAGAAGCTGTGAGTGAGAGAGAGAAAAAAGAAGCTTTGAGTGAGAGAGAGAAAGAGAGAAGCTGTGTGTGTGAGAGAGAAAGAAGCTATGATTGTGTGTGAGAGAGAAAGAGAATCTGTGAGTGAGAGAGAGAGAAAGAGAAGCTAAGAGTGAAAGAGAAAGAGAGAGAGAAGATGTCAATGAGAGAGAGAGAGAAAGAGAAGCTGTGTGTGTGTGTGAGAGAGAGAAGCTGTGTGTGTGTGAGAGAGAGAGAAGCTGTGAGTGAGAGAGAGAAAAAGAGAAAAAGAGAAGCTGTGAGTGAGAGAGAGAGAAGCTTTTGCATGTGAGAGAAAGTGAGAGAAAGAGAAGCTGTGAGTGTGAGAGAGAGTGAGAGAAAGAGATGCTGTGAGTGTGTGTGAGAGAGAAAGGTAAGCTGTGAGTGAGAGAGAGAGAGAACCTGTGAGTGAGAGAGAGAGAAAGAGAAGCTGTGTGTGTGAGAGAGAGAAGGAGAAGCTGTGAGTGAGAGAGAGAGTGAGAGAGAGAGAGAAGCTGTGAGTGTGAGAGAGAGGGAGAGAAGCTGTGACTGAGAGAGAGAGAAAGAGAAGCTGTGATTGAGAGTGAGAGACAGAGAGAAAGAGAAGGTGTGAGTGAGAGAGAGAGAGAGAAAAAGCTGTGAGTGAGAGAGAGAGAAAGAGAAGCTGTGAGTGAGAGAGAGAGAAAGAGAAGCTGTGAGTGAGAGAGAGAGAGAGTGAGAGAAAGAGAGAGAAGCTGTGTGAGAGAGAGGGGGGGAGAAGCTGTGAGTGAGAGAGAGAGAGGGAGAGAAGCTGTGAGTGTGAGAGAGAGACAGAGTGAAAGAGAAGCTGTGAGTGAGAGAGTGAGTGAGAGAGAGAGAGAAGCTGTGAGTGAGAGAGAGAGAGGGAGGGAGAGAAGCTGTGAATGAGAGAGAAAGAGAAGCTGTGAGTGAGAGAGAGAAAAAGAGAAGCTGTGAGTGAGTGAGAGAGAGAAAGAGAAGCTGTGCATGTGAGAGAAAGTGAGAGAAAGAGAAGCTGTGAGTGTGAGAGAGAGTGAAAGAAAGAGATGCTGTGAGTGAGTGA
Organism: Bradypodion ventrale; assembly: GCA_035047345.1. Lineage (NCBI taxonomy): Eukaryota > Metazoa > Chordata > Lepidosauria > Squamata > Chamaeleonidae > Bradypodion > Bradypodion ventrale. The sequence continues at coordinate 112,060,656 of JAWDJE010000005.1, read as the reverse complement.
GAGAGAGATAAAGAGAAGCTGTGAGTGAGTGAGTGAGAGAGAAAGAGAAGCTGTGAGTGAGAGAGAAAGAGAGAGAGAAGATGTCAATGAGAGAGAGAGAAAGAGAAGCTGTGAGTGTGAGAGAGACAAAGAGGAGCTGTGAGTGAGAGAGAGAGAAGGGGAAGCTGTGAGTGTGAGAGAGAAAGAGAGAGAAAGAGAAGATGTGAGTGAGAGAGAGAAAAAAAGAGAAGCTGTGTGTGAGAGAGAGAAGCTGTGAGAAAGAGAGAAGCTGTGAGTGAGAGAGAGAGAAAGAGAAGCTATGAGTGAGAGAGAGAGAGGGAAAGCAATGCTCTGAGTGAGAGAGAGGGAGAAAGAGAAGCTATGAGAGAGAGAGAAGCTTTGAGTGAGAGAGAGAAGCTTTGAGTGAGAGAGAGGAAGAGAAGCTGAGAGGGAGAGAGAGAATGAGAAGCTGTGAGTTAGAGAGTGAGAGAGAAGCTGTGAGTAAGAGAGAGAAAGGGAAGCTGTGAGTGAGAGAGAGAGAGAGAAGCTGTGAGTGAGAGAGAGAAAAAAGAAGCTCTGAGTGAGAGAGAGAAAGAAAGAGAGAAGCTGTGTGTGTGAGAGAGAAAGAAGCTATGATTGTGTGTGAGAGAGAAAGAGAATCTGTGAGTGAGAGAGAGAGAGAGAAGCTAAGAGTGAAAGAGAAAGAGAGAGAGAAGATGTCAATGAGAGAGAGAGAGAAAGAGAAGCTGTGTGTGTGTGTGAGAGAGAGAAGCTGTGTGTGTGTGTGAGAGAGAGAGAAGCTGTGAGTGAGAGAGAGAAAAAGAGAAAAAGAGAAGCTGTGAGTGAGAGAGAGAGAGAAGCTTTTGCGTGTGAGAGAAAGTGAGAGAAAGAGAAGCTGTGAGTGTGAGAGAGAGTGAGAGAAAGAGATGCTGTGAGTGTGTGTGAGAGAGAAAGGTAAGCTGTGAGTGAGAGAGAGAGAGAGAACCTGTGAGTGAGAGAGAGAGAAAGAGAAGCTGTGAGTGAAAGAGAGAGAAAGAGAAGCTGTGTGTGTGTGAGAGAGAAGGAGAAGCTGTGAGTGAGAGAGAGTGAGTGAGAGAGAGAGAGAAGCTGTGAGTGCGAGAGAGAGGGAGAGAAGCTGTGACTGAGAGAGAGAGAGAAAGAGAAGCTGTGATTGAGAGTGAGAGACAGAGAGAAAGAGAAGGTGTGAGTGAGAGAGAGAGAGAGAGAAAAAGCTGTGACTGAGAGAGAGAAAGAGAAGCTGTGAGTGAGAGAGAGAGAAAGAGAAGCTGTGAGTGAGAGAGAGAGTGAGAGAAAGAGAGAGAAGCTGTGAGTGAGAGAGAGAGGGGGGAGAAGCTGTGAGTGAGAGAGAGAGAGGGAGAGAAGCTGTGAGTGAGAGAGAGAGACAGAGTGAAAGAGAAGCTGTGAGTGAGAGAGTGAGTGAGAGAGAGAGAGAAGCTGTGAGTGAGAGAGAGAGAGGGAGGGAGGGAGAGAAGCTGTGAATGAGAGAGAAAGAGAAGCTGTGAGTGAGAGAGAGAAAAAGAGAAGCTGTGAGTGAGAGAGAGAGAGAAAGAGAAGCTGTGCATGTGAGAGAAAGTGAGAGAAAGAGAAGCTGTGAGTGTGAGAGAGAGTGAAAGAAAGAGATGCTGTGAGTGTGTGTGAGAGAGAAAGATAAGCTGTGAGTGAGAGATAGAGAGAGAAGCTGTGAGTGAGAGAGAGAGAAAGAGAAGCTGTGAGTGAGTGAGAGAGAAAGAGAAGCTGTGTGTGAGCGAGAGAATGAGAAGCTGTGAGTTAGAGAGAGAGAGAAAGAGAAGCTGTGAGTGAGTGAGAGAGAGAGAGAAGCTGTGAGTGAGAGAGAGAGCGAGAGAAAGAAGCTATGATTGTGTGTGAGAGAGAAAGAGAAGCTGTGAGTGAGAGAGAGAGAGAGAAGCTGTGAGTGAGAGAGAGAGAAGCTGTGAGTGAGAGAGAGAAAGAGAAGCTGTGAGTGAGAGAGAGAAAGAGAAGGTGTGAGTGAGAGAGAGAGAAAGAGAGGCTGTGAGTGAGAGAGAGAAAGTGAGAGAAAGATAAGCTGTGAGTGTGAGAGAGAGTGAGAGAAAGAGATGCTGTGAGTGTGTGTGAGAGAGAAAGATAAGCTGTGAGTGAGAGAGAGAGAGAAGCTGTGAGTGAGAGAGAGAGAAAGAAAAGCTGTGAGTGAGAGAGAGAAAGAGAAGCTGTGTGAGAGAGAGAGACAGAAAGAGAAGCTGTGAGTGAGAGAGAGAGAGAGAGGGGGAAAGCAATGTGAGAGAGAGAGAGAAGGTGTGAGTGAGAGAGAGAAAGAGATGTGAGTGAGAGAGAGAGAGAGAATGAGAAGCTGTGAGTTACAGAGAGAGAGAGAGAAGCTGTGAGTGAGTGATAGAGAGAAAGGGAAGCTTTGAGTGAGAGAGAGAGAGAAGCTGTGAGTGAGAGAGAGAGAGAAGCTGTGAGTGAGAGAGAGAGAGAAAGAAGCTGTGATTGTGTGTGAGAGAGAAAGAGAAGCTGTGAGTGAGAGAGAGAGAAAGAGAACCTGTGAGTGAGAGAGATCGAGAAGCTTTGTGTATGTGTGTGTGAGAGAGAAGCTTTGTGTATGTGTGTGTGAGAGAGAAGCTGTGAGTGAGGGAGAGAAACTGAAGCTGTGAGTGAGAGAGAGAGAGAGAGAAGCTGTGAGTGAGAGAGAGAAAAAGAGAAGCTGTGAGTGAGAGAGAGAGAAAAAGAGAAGCTGTGCATGTGAGAGAAAGTGAGAGAAAGATAAGCTGTGAGTGTGAGAGGCAGAGAGAGAATGAGAAGCTGTGAGTTAGAGAGTGAGAGAGAAGCTGTGTGTGAGAGAGAGAAAGGGAAGCTGTGAGTGAGAGAGAGAGAGAGAAGCTGTGAGTGAGAGAGAGAAAAAAGAAGCTCTGAGTGAGAGAGAGAAAGAGAGAAGCTGTGTGTGTGAGAGAGAAAGAAGCTATGATTGTGTGTGAGAGAGAAAGAGAATCTGTGAGTGAGAGAGAGAGAAAGAGAAGCTAAGAGTGAAAGAGAAAGAGAGAGAGAAGATGTCAATGAGAGAGAGAGAGAAAGAGAAGCTGTGTGTGTGTGAGAGAGAAGCTGTGTGTGTGTGAGAGAGAGAGAAGCTGTGAGTGAGAGAGAGAAAAAGAGAAAAAGAGAAGCTGTGAGTGAGAGAGAGAAGCTTTTGCATGTGAGAGAAAGTGAGAGAAAGAGAAGCTGTGAGTGTGAGAGAGAGTGAGAGAAAGAGATGCTGTGAGTGTGTGTGAGAGAGAAAGGTAAGCTGTGAGTGAGAGAGAGAGAGAACCTGTGAGTGAGAGAGAGAGAGAGAGAAGCTGTGAGTGAAAGAGAGAGAAAGAGAAGCTTTGTGTGTGTGTGAGAGAAGGAGAAGCTGTGAGTGAGAGAGAGAGAGTGAGAGAGAGAGAGAAGCTGTGAGTGCGAGAGAGAGGGAGAGAAGCTGTGACTGAGAGAGAGAGAGAAAGAGAAGCTGTGATTGAGAGTGAGAGACAGAGAGAAAGAGAAGGTGTGAGTGAGAGAGAGAGAGAGAAAAAAAGCTGTGACTGAGAGAGAGAGAAAGAGAAGCTGTGAGTGAGAGAGAGAGAGAAAGAGAAGCTGTGAGTGAGAGAGAGAGTGAGAGAAAGAGAGAGAAGCTGTGAGTGAGAGAGAGAGGGGGGAGAAGCTGTGAGTGAGAGAGAGAGAGGGAGAGAAGCTGTGAGTGAGAGAGAGAGACAGAGTGAAAGAGAAGCTGTGAGTGAGAGAGTGAGTGAGAGAGAGAGAGAAGCTGTGAGTGAGAGAGAGAGAGGGAGGGAGGGAGAGAAGCTGTGAATGAGAGAGAAAGAGAAGCTGTGAGTGAGAGAGAGAAAAAGAGAAGCTGTGAGTGAGAGAGAGAGAGAAAGAGAAGCTGTGCATGTGAGAGAAAGTGAGAGAAAGAGAAGCTGTGAGTGTGAGAGAGAGTGAAAGAAAGAGATGCTGTGAGTGTGTGTGAGAGAGAAAGATAAGCTGTGAGTGAGAGATAGAGAGAGAAGCTGTGAGTGAGAGAGAGAGAAAGAGAAGCTGTGAGTGAGTGAGAGAGAAAGAGAAGCTGTGTGTGAGCGAGAGAATGAGAAGCTGTGAGTTAGAGAGAGAGAGAAAGAGAAGCTGTGAGTGAGTGAGAGAGAGAGAGAAGCTGTGAGTGAGAGAGAGAGAGAGAGAAAGAAGCTATGATTGTGTGTGAGAGAGAAAGAGAAGCTGTGAGTGAGAGAGAGAGAGAGAAGCTGTGAGTGAGAGAGAGAGAAGCTGTGAGTGAGAGAGAGAAAGAGAAGCTGTGAGTGAGAGAGAGAAAGAGAAGGTGTGAGTGAGAGAGAGAGAAAGAGAGGCTGTGAGTGAGAGAGAGAAAGTGAGAGAAAGATAAGCTGTGAGTGTGAGAGAGAGTGAGAGAAAGAGATGCTGTGAGTGTGTGTGAGAGAGAAAGATAAGCTGTGAGTGAGAGAGAGAGAGAAGCTGTGAGTGAGAGAGAGAGAAAGAAAAGCTGTGAGTGAGAGAGAGAAAGAGAAGCTGTGTGAGAGAGAGAGACAGAAAGAGAAGCTGTGAGTGAGAGAGAGAGAGAGAGAGGGAAAGCAATGTGAGAGAGAGAGAGAAGGTGTGAGTGAGAGAGAGAAAGAGATGTGAGTGAGAGAGAGAGAGAGAATGAGAAGCTGTGAGTTACAGAGAGAGAGAGAGAAGCTGTGAGTGAGTGATAGAGAGAAAGGGAAGCTTTGAGTGAGAGAGAGAGAGAAGCTGTGAGTGAGAGAGAGAGAGAAGCTGTGAGTGAGAGAGAGAGAGAAAGAAGCTGTGATTGTGTGTGAGAGAGAAAGAGAAGCTGTGAGTGAGAGAGAGAGAAAGAGAAGCTGTGAGTGAGAGAGATCGAGAAGCTTTGTGTATGTGTGTGTGAGAGAGAAGCTTTGTGTATGTGTGTGTGAGAGAGAAGCTGTGAGTGAGGGAGAGAAACTGAAGCTGTGAGTGAGAGAGAGAGAGAGAGAAGCTGTGAGTGAGAGAGAGAAAAAGAGAAGCTGTGAGTGAGAGAGAGAGAAAAAGAGAAGCTGTGCATGTGAGAGAAAGTGAGAGAAAGATAAGCTGTGAGTGTGAGAGGCAGAGAGAGAATGAGAAGCTGTGAGTTAGAGAGTGAGAGAGAAGCTGTGTGTGAGAGAGAGAAAGGGAAGCTGTGAGTGAGAGAGAGAGAGAGAAGCTGTGAGTGAGAGAGAGAAAAAAGAAGCTCTGAGTGAGAGAGAGAAAGAGAGAAGCTGTGTGTGTGAGAGAGAAAGAAGCTATGATTGTGTGTGAGAGAGAAAGAGAATCTGTGAGTGAGAGAGAGAGAAAGAGAAGCTAAGAGTGAAAGAGAAAGAGAGAGAGAAGATGTCAATGAGAGAGAGAGAGAAAGAGAAGCTGTGTGTGTGTGTGTGAGAGAGAAGCTGTGTGTGTGTGAGAGAGAGAGAAGCTGTGAGTGAGAGAGAGAAAAAGAGAAAAAGAGAAGCTGTGAGTGAGAGAGAGAAGCTTTTGCATGTGAGAGAAAGTGAGAGAAAGAGAAGCTGTGAGTGTGAGAGAGAGTGAGAGAAAGAGATGCTGTGAGTGTGTGTGAGAGAGAAAGGTAAGCTGTGAGTGAGAGAGAGAGAGAACCTGTGAGTGAGAGAGAGAGAAAGAGAAGCTGTGAGTGAAAGAGAGAGAAAGAGAAGCTGTGTGTGTGTGAGAGAGAAGGAGAAGCTGTGAGTGAGAGAGAGAGTGTGAGAGAGAGAGAGAAGCTGTGAGTGCGAGAGAGAGGGAGAGAAGCTGTGACTGAGAGAGAGAGAGAAAGAGAAGCTGTGATTGAGAGTGAGAGACAGAGAGAAAGAGAAGGTGTGAGTGAGAGAGAGAGAGAGAGAGAAAAAGCTGTGAGTGAGAGAGAGAGAAAGAGAAGCTGTGAGTGAGAGAGAGAGAAAGAGAAGCTGTGAGTGAGAGAGAGAGAGTGAGAGAAAGAGAGAGAAGCTGTGTGAGAGAGAGAGGGGGGAGAAGCTGAGAGTGAGAGAGAGAGAAGGAGAGAAGCTGTGAGTGAGAGAGTGAGTGAGAGAGAGAGAGAAGCTGTGAGTGAGAGAGAGAGAGGGAGGGAGGGAGAGAAGCTGTGAATGAGAGAGAAAGAGAAGCTGTGAGTGAGAGAGAGAAAAAGAGAATCTGTGAGTGAGAGAGAGAGAGAAAGAGAAGCTGTGCATGTGAGAGAAAGTGAGAGAAAGAGAAGCTGTGAGTGTGAGAGAGAGTGAAAGAAAGAGATGCTGTGAGTGTGTGTGTGAGAGAAAGATAAGCTGTGAGTGAGAGATAGAGAGAGAAGCTGTGAGTGAGAGAGAGAGAAAGAGAAGCTGTGAGTGAGAGAGAGAGAAAGAGAAGCTGTGTGTGAGCGAGAGAAAGAGAAGCTGTGAGTTAGAGAGAGAGAGAAAGAGAAGCAGTGAGTGAGAGAGAGAGAAAGAGAGAGAAGCTGTGAGTGAGAGAGAGAGCGAGAGAAAGAAGCTATGATTGTGTGTGAGAGAGAAAGAGAAGCTGTGAGTGAGAGAGAAAGAGAGAGAGAATATGTCAATCAGAGAGAGAAAGAGAAGCTGTGAGTGAGAGAGAGAGAAGCTGTGAGTGAGAGAGAGAGAGAAAGAAGCTGTGATTGTGTGTGAGAGAGAAAGAGAATCTGTGAGAGAGAGAGAAAGAGAAGCTGTGAGTGAGAGAGAGAGAAAGAGAAGCTGTGAGTGAGAGAGATCGAGAAGCTTTGTGTATGTGTGTGTGAGAGAGAAGCTGTGAGTGAGGGAGAGAAACTGAAGCTGTGAGTGAGAAAGAGAGAGAGAGAGTAAGAGAAGCTGTGAGTGAGAGAGAGAAAAAGAGAAGCTGTGAGTGAGAGAGAGAGAAAAAGTGAAGCTGTGCATGTGAGAGAAAGTGAGAGAAAGATAAGCTGTGAGTGTGAGAGGGAGAGAGAGAATGAGAAGCTGTGAGTTAGAGAGTGAGAGAGAAGCTGTGAGTGAGAGAGAGAAAGGGAAGCTGTGAGTGAGAGAGAGAGAGAAGCTGTGAGTGAGAGAGAGAAAAAAGAAGCTCTGAGTTAGAGAGAGAAAGAGAGAAGCTGTGTGTGTGAGAGAGAAAGAAGCTATGATTGTGTGTGAGAGAGAAAGAGAATCTGTGAGTGAGAGAGAGAGAAAGAGAAGCTAAGAGTGAAAGAGAAAGAGAGAGAGAAGATGTCAATGAGAGAGAGAGAGAGAGAAAGAGAAGCTGTGTGTGTGTGTGTGTGAGAGAGAGAAGCTGTGTGTGTGAGAGAGAGAGAGAAGCTGTGAGTGAGAGAGAGAAAAAGAGAAAAAGAGAAGCTGTGAGTGAGAGAGAGAGAGAAGCTTTTGCATGTGAGAGAAAGTGAGAGAAAGAGAAGCTGTGAGTGTGAGAGAGAGTGAGAGAAAGAGATGCTGTGAGTGTGTGTGAGAGAGAAAGGTAAGCTGTGAGTGAGAGAGAGAGAGAGAACCTGTGAGTGAGAGAGAGAGAAAGAGAAGCTGTGAGTGAAAGAGAGAGAAAGAGAAGCTGTGTGTGTGTGAGAGAGAAGGAGAAGCTGTGAGTGAGAGAGAGAGAGTGAGAGAGAGAGAGAAGCTGTGAGTGCGAGAGAGAGGGAGAGAAGCTGTGACTGAGAGAGAGAGAGAAAGAGAAGCTGTTATTGAGAGTGAGAGACAGAAAGAAAGAGAAGGTGTGAGTGAGAGAGAGAGAGAGAAAAAGCTGTGAGTGAGAGAGAGAGAAAGAGAAGCTGTGAGTGAGAGAGAGATAAAGAGAAGCTGTGAGTGAGAGAGAGTGAGAGAAAGAGAGAGAAGCTGTGAGTGAGAGAGAGAGGGGGGAGAAGCTGTGAGTGAGAGAGAGAGAGGGAGAGAAGCTGTGAGTGTGAGAGAGAGACAGAGTGAAAGAGAAGCTGTGAGTGAGAGAGTGTGAGAGAGAGAGAGAAGCTGTGAGTGAGAGAGAGAGAGGGAGGGAGGGAGAGAAGCTGTGAATGAGAGAGAAAGAGAAGCTGTGAGTGAGAGAGAGAAAAAGAGAAGCTGTGAGTGAGAGAGAGAGAGAAAGAGAAGCTGTGCATGTGAGAGAAAGTGAGAGAAAGAGAAGCTGTGAGTGTGAGAGAGAGTGAAAGAAAGAGATGCTGTGAGTGTGTGTGAGAGAGAAAGATAAGCTGTGAGTGAGAGATAGAGAGAGAAGCTGTGAGTGAGAGAGAGAGAAAGAGAAGCTGTGAGTGAGAGAGAGAGAAAGAGAAGCTGTATGTGAGCGAGAGAAAGAGAAGCTGTGAGTTAGAGAGAGAGAGAAAGAGAAGCAGTGAGTGAGAGAGAGAGAGAGAGAGAAGCTGTGAGCGAGAGAGAGAGCGAGAGAAAGAAGCTATGATTGTGTGTGTGAGAGAAAGAGAAGCTGTGAGTGAGAGAGAAAGAGAGAGAGAAGATGTCAATCAGAGAGAGAAAGAGAAGCTGTGAGTGAGAGAGAGAGAGAAGCTGTGAGAGAGAGAGAGAGAAAGAGAAGCTGTGTGTGTGTGTGAGAGAGAGAGAAGCTGTGAGTGAGAGTGAGAGACAGAGAGACAGAGAAGCTGTGAGTGAGAGAGAGAAAGAGAAGCTGTGATTGAGAGTGAGAGAGAGAAAGAGAAGCTGTGAGTGAGAGAGAGAGATAGAGAAGATTTGTGTGTTAGAGAGACAGAGAAGTTGTGAGAAAGAGAGAAGCTGTGAGTGAGAGAGAAAGAGAAGCTATGAGTGAGAGAGAGAGTGAGAGGGAAAGCAATGCTCTGAGTGAGAGAGAGGGAGAAAGAGCTGTGTGAGAGAAGGAGAACCTGTGAGTGAGAGAGAGAGATAAAGAGAAGCTGTGAGTGAGTGAGAGAGAGAGAAGATGTCCATGAGAAAGAGAAAGAAAGAGAAGCTGTGAGTGAGAGAGTGAGAGAAGCTGTGAGTGAGAGAGAGAGAAAGAGAAGCTGTGTGTGTGTGTGTGAGAGAGAGAGAAGCTGTGAGTCAGAGTGAGAGACAGAGAGAAGGAGAAGGTGTGAGTGAGAGAGAGAGAGAAAGAGAAGCTGTGATTGAGAGTGAGAGGTAGAGAGAAAGAGAAGCTGTTAGTGAGAGAGAGAGATATAGATTTGTATGTGAGAGAGAGAGAAGCTGTGAGAAAGAGAGATGCTGTGAGTGAGAGAGAGAGAAAGAGAAGCTATGAGTGAGAGAGAGAGAGAGGGAAAGGAATGCTCTGAGAGAGGGAGAAAGAGAAGCTGTGTGAGAGAAAGAGAAGCTGTGAGTGAGTGAGAGAGAGAGAGAGAAGCTGTGAGTGAGAGAGAAAGAGAGAGAGATGTCAATGAGAGAGAGAAAGAGAAGCTGTGAGTGAGAGAGAGAGAGAGAAGCTGTGAGTGAGAGAGAGAAAAAGAGAAGCTGTGAGTGAGAGAGAGAGAGAGAGAAAGAAAGAGAAGCTGTGCGTGTGAGAGAAAGTGAGAGAAAGAGAAGCTGTGAGTGTGAGAGAGAGTGAGAGAAAGAGATGCTGTGAGTGTGTGTGAGAGAGAAAGATAAGATGTGAGTGAGAGAGAGAGAGAGAGAAGCTGTGTGTGAGAGAGAGAAAGAGAACCTGTGAGTGAGAGAGAGAGAAAGAGAAGATGTGTGTGTGTGAGAGAGAAAGAGAAGCTGAGAGTGTGAGAGAGAGAGTGAGACAGAGGGAGAGAAGCTGTGTGTGTGTGTGTGAGAGAGAGAAGCTGTGAGTGAGAGAGAGAAAGGGAAGCTGTGAGTGAGAGAGAGAGAGAGAAAGAGAAGCTGTGAGTGAGAGAGTGAAAAAGAGAAGCTGTGAGTGAGAGAGAGAAAGAGAAGCTGTGTGTGAGAGAAAGTGAGAGAAAGAGAAGCTGTGAGTGTGAGAGAGAGTGAGAGAAAGAGATGCTGTGAGTGTGTGCGAGAGAGAAAGAGAAGCTGTGAAAGAGAGAGAGAGAAGCTGTGAGTGATAGAGAGAGAGTAGCTGTGAGTGAGAGAGAGAGGGAGAGAAGCTGTGAGTGAGAGAGAGAGAAAGAGAAGCTGTGAGTGAGAGAGAGAGAAAAAGAGAAGCTGTGCATGTGAGAGAAAGTGAGAGAAAGATAAGCTGTGAGTGTGAGAGGGAGAGAGAGAATGAGAAGCTGTGAGTTAGAGAGTGAGAGAGAAGCTGTGAGTGAGAGAGAGAAAGGGAAGCTGTGAGTGAGTGAGAGAGAGAGAAGCTGTGAGTGAGAGAGAGAAAAAAGAAGCTCTGAGTGAGAGAGAGAAAGAGAGAAGCTGTGTGTGTGAGAGAGAAAGAAGCTATGATTGTGTGTGAGAGAGAAAGAGAATCTGTGAGTGAGAGAGAGAGAAAGAGAAGCTAAGAGTGAAAGAGAAAGAGAGAGAGAAGATGTCAATGAGAGAGAGAGAGAAAGAGAAGCTGTGTGTGTGTGTGAGAGAGAGAAGCTGTGTGTGTGTGAGAGAGAGAGAAGCTGTGAGTGAGAGAGAGAAAAAGAGAAAAAGAGAAGCTGTGAGTGAGAGAGAGAGAAGCTTTTGCATGTGAGAGAAAGTGAGAGAAAGAGAAGCTGTGAGTGTGAGAGAGAGTGAGAGAAAGAGATGCTGTGAGTGTGTGTGAGAGAGAAAGGTAAGCTGTGAGTGAGAGAGACAGAGAGAACCTGTGAGTGAGAGAGAGAGAAAGAGAAGCTGTGAGTGAAAGAGAGAGAAAGAGAAGCTGTGTGTGTGAGAGAGAGAAGGAGAAGCTGTGCGTGAGAGAGAGAGAGTGAGAGAGAGAGAGAAGCTGTGAGTGCGAGAGAGAGGGAGAGAAGCTGTGACTGAGAGAGAGAGAGAAAGAGAAGCTGTGATTGAGAGTGAGAGACAGAGAGAAAGAGAAGGTGTGAGTGAGAGAGAGAGAGAAAAAGCTGTGAGTGAGAGAGAGAGAAAGAGAAGCTGTGAGTGAGAGAGAGAGAAAGAGAAGCTGTGAGTGAGAGAGAGAGAGAGTGAGAGAAAGAGAGAGAAGCTGTGTGAGAGAGAGGGGGGAGAAGCTGTGAGTGAGAGAGAGAGAGGGAGAGAAGCTGTGAGTGTGAGAGAGAGACACAGTGAAAGAGAAGATGTGAGTGAGAGAGTGAGTGAGAGAGAGAGAGAAGCTGTGAGTGAGAGAGAGAGAGGGAGGGAGAGAAGCTGTGAATGAGAGAGAAAGAGAAGCTGTGAGTGAGAGAGAGAAAAAGAGAAGCTGTGAGTGAGAGAGAGAGAGAAAGAGAAGCTGTGCATGTGAGAGAAAGAGAAGCTGTGAGTGTGAGAGAGAGTGAAAGAAAGAGATGCTGTGAGTGTGTGTGAGAGAGAAAGGTAAGCTGTGAGTGAGAGAGAGAGAGAGAACCTGTGAGTGAGCGAGAGAGAAAGAGAAGCTGTGAGTGAAAGAGAGAGAAAGAGAAGCTGTGTGTGTGAGAGAGAGAAGGAGAAGCTGTGAGTGAGAGAGAGTGAGAGAGAGAGAGAAGCTGTGAGTGCGAGAGAGAGGGAGAGAAGCTGTGACTGAGAGAGAGAGAGAAAGAGAAGCTGTGATTGAGAGTGAGAGACAGAAAGAAAGAGAAGGTGTGAGTGAGAGAGAGAGAGAGAAAAAGCTGTGAGTGAGAGAGAGAGAAAGAGAAGCTGTGAGTGAGAGAGAGAGAAAGAGAAGCTGTGAGTGAGAGAGAGAGTGAGAGAAAGAGAGAGAAGCTGTGAGTGAGAGAGAGAGGGGGGAGAAGCTGTGAGTGAGAGAGAGAGAGGGAGAGAAGCTGTGAGTGTGAGAGTGAGTGAGAGAGAGAGAGAAGCTGTGAGTGAGAGAGAGAGAGGGAGGGAGGGAGAGAAGCTGTGAATGAGAGAGAGAAAAAGAGAAGCTGTGAGTGAGAGAGAGAGAGAAAGAGAAGCTGTGCATGTGAGAGAAAGTGAGAGAAAGAGAAGCTGTGAGTGTGAGAGAGAGTGAAAGAAAGAGATGCTGTGAGTGTGTGTGAGAGAGAAAGATAAGCTGTGAGTGAGAGATAGAGAGAGAAGCTGTGAGTGAGAGAGAGAGAAAGAGAAGCTGTGAGTGAGAGAGAGAAAGAGAAGCTGTGTGTGAGCGAGAGAAAGAGAAGCTGTGAGTTAGAGAGAGAGAGAAAGAGAAGCAGTGAGTGAGAGAGAGAGAGAGAGAGAAGCTGTGAGCGAGAGAGAGAGCGAGAGAAAGAAGCTATGATTGTGTGTGAGAGAGAAAGAGAAGCTGTGAGAGAGAGAAAGAGAGAGAGAAGATGTCAATCAGAGAGAGAAAGAGAAGCTGTGAGTGAGAGAGAGAGAGAAGCTGTGTGAGAGAGAGAGAGAAAGAGAAGCTGTGTGTGTGTGTGAGAGAGAGAGAAGCTGTGAGTGAGAGTGAGAGACAGAGAGACAGAGAAGCTGTGAGTGAGAGAGAGAAAGAGAAGCTGTGATTGAGAGTGAGAGAGAGAAAGAGAAGCTGTGAGTGAGAGAGAGAGATAGAGAAGATTTGTGTGTTAGAGAGACAGAGAAGTTGTGAGAAAGAGAGAAGCTGTGAGTGAGAGAGAAAGAGAAGCTATGAGTGAGAGAGAGAGTGAGAGGGAAAGCAATGCTCTGAGTGAGAGAGAGGGAGAAAGAGCTGTGTGAGAGAAAGAGAACCTGTGAGTGAGAGAGAGAGATAAAGAGAAGCTGTGAGTGAGTGAGAGAGAGAGAAGATGTCCATGAGAAAGAGAAAGAAAGAGAAGCTGTGAGTGAGAGAGTGAGAGAAGCTGTGAGTGAGAGAGAGAGAAAGAGAAGCTGTGTGTGTGTGTGTGAGAGAGAGAGAAGCTGTGAGTCAGAGTGAGAGACAGAGAGAAAGAGAAGGTGTGAATGAGAGAGAGAGAGAAAGAGAAGCTGTGATTGAGAGTGAGAGGTAGAGAGAAAGAGAAGCTGTTAGTGAGAGAGAGAGATATAGATTTGTGTGTGTGAGAGAGAGAAGCTGTGAGAAAGAGAGATGCTGTGAGTGAGAGAGAGAGAAAGAGAAGCTATGAGTGAGAGAGAGAGAGGGAAAGGAATGCTCTGAGAGAGGGAGAAAGAGAAGCTGTGTGAGAGAAAGAGAAGCTGTGAGTGAGTGAGAGAGAGAGAGAGAAGCTGTGAGTGAGAGAGAAAGAGAGAGAGATGTCAATGAGAGAGAGAAAGAGAAGCTGTGAGTGAGAGAGAGAGAGAGAAGCTGTGAGTGAGAGAGAGAAAAAGAGAAGCTGTGAGTGAGAGAGAGAGAGAGAAAGAAAGAGAAGCTGTGCGTGTGAGAGAAAGTGAGAGAAAGAGAAGCTGTGAGTGTGAGAGAGTGAGAGAAAGAGATGCTGTGAGTGTGTGTGAGAGAGAAAGATAAGCTGTGAGTGAGAGAGAGAGAGAGAGAAGCTGTGAGTGAGAGAGAGAGAAAGAGAACCTGTGAGTGAGAGAGAGAGAAAGAGAAGCTGTGTGTGTGTGTGAGAGAAAGAGAAGCTGAGAGTGTGAGAGAGAGAGTGAGATAGAGGGAGAGAAGCTGTGTGTGTGTGTGAGAGAGAGAGAGAAGCTGCGAGTGAGAGAGAGAAAGGGAAGCTGTGAGTGAGAGAGAGAGAGAGAAAGAGAAGCTGTGAGTGAGAGAGTGAAAAAGAGAAGCTGTGAGTGAGAGAGAGAAAAAGCTGTGTGTGAGAGAAAGTGAGAGAAAGAGAAGCTGTGAGTGTGAGAGAGAGTGAGAGAAAGAGATGCTGTGAGTGTGTGCGAGAGAGAAAGAGAAGCTGTGAAAGAGAGAGAGAGAAGCTGTGAGTGAGAGAGAGAGAGTAGCTGTGAGTGAGAGAGAGAGGGAGAGAAGCTGTGAGTGAGAGAGAGAGAAAGAGAAGATTTCTGTGTGAGAGATAGAGAAGCTGTGAGAAAGAGAGAAGCTGTGAGTGAGAGAGAGAGAAAGAGAAGCTATGAGTTAGAGAGAGAGAGGGAAAGCAATGCTCTGAGTGAGAGAGGGAGAAAGAGAAGCTGTGAGAGAGAGAGTTAAGCTGTTTGTGAGAGAGAGAAAGAAAAGCTGTGAGTGAGAGAGAGATAGAGAATGAGAAGCTGTGAGTTAGAGAGAGAGAGAGAAAGAGAAGCTATGAGTGAGAGAGAGAGAGAAAGGGAAGCTGTGAGTGAGAGAGAGAGAGAGAAGCTGTGAGTGTGTGAGAGAGAAAAAGAAGCTCTGAGTGAGAGAGAGAGAGAGAGAAGCTGTGAGTGAGAGAGAGAGAAAGAAGATGTGATTGTGTGTGAGAGAAAGAGAATCTGTGAGTGAGAGAGAGAGAAAGGGAAGCTGTGAGTGAGAGAGAGAGAGAGAAGCTGTGAGAGAGAGAGAAAAAAGAAGCTCTGAGTGAGAGAGAGAGAGAAGCTGTGAGTGAGAGAGAGAGAGAAAGGGAAGCTGTGAGTGAGAGAGAGAGAGAAGCTGTGATTGTGTGTGAGAGAGAAAGAAAATCTGTGTGAGAGAGAGAGAGAAAGAGAAGCTGTGAGTGAGAGAGAAAGAGAGAGAAGATGTCAATGAGAGAGAGAGAAAGAGAAGCTGTGTGTGTGTGTGAGAGAGAGAGAAGCTGTGAGTGAGAGTGAGAGAGAGAAAGAGAAGCTGTGAGTGAGAAAGATAGAGAAGATTTGTGTGTGACAGAGATAGAGAAGTTTTCTGAAAGAGAGAAACTGTGAGTGAGAGAGAGAGAAAGAGAAGCAATGAGTGAGAGAGAGAGAGAAAGCAATGCTCTGAGTGAGAGAGAGGGACAAAGAGAAGCTGTGTGAGAGAAAGAGAAGCTGTGAGTGAAAGAGAGAAAGAGAGAGAGAAGATGTCAATGAGAGAGAGAGAGAAAGAGAAGCTGTGAGTGAGAGAGAGAGAGAAGCTGTGAGTGAGTGAGAGAGAGAGAAAGAGAAGCTGTTTGTGTGTGTGTGAGAGAGAGAAGCTGTGAGTGAGAGAGAGAGAGAGAGGGAGAGAAGCTATGAGAGAGAGAGAAAGAGAACCTGTGATTGAGAGTGAGAGACAGAGTGAGAGAAGCTGTGAGAGACAGAGAGAGAAAAAAGAAGCTGTGAGTGAGAGAGAGAGAAAGAGAAGCTGTGAGTGAGAGAGAGAGAAAGGGAAGCTATGAGTGAGAGAGAGAGAGAAAGAGACGCTATGAGTGAGAGAGAGAGAGAAAGAGACGCTATGAGTGAGAGAGAGAGAGAAAGAGAAGCTGTGAGTGAGAGAGAGAGAGAAAGAGAAGCTATGAGTGAGAGAGAGAGTGAGAAGCTGTGAGTGAGAGAGAGAAAGAGAAGCTGTGAGTGAGAGACAGAGAAAGAAAGAGAAGCTGTGAGTGAGTGAGAGAGAGAGAAAGAGAAGCTGTGAAAGAGAGAGAGAAGATGTGAGTGAGAGAGAGAGTAGCTGTGAGTGAGAGAGAGAGGGAGAGAAGCTGTGAGTGAGAGAGAGAGAAAGAGAAGATTTCTGTGTGAGAGATAGAGAAGCTGTGAGAAAGAGAGAAGCTGTGAGTGTGAGAGAGAGAAAGAGAAGCTATGAGTTAGAGAGAGAGAGGGAAAGCAATGCTCTGAGTGAGAGAGAGGGAGAAAGAGACGCTGTGAGAGAGAGAGAAGCTGTGAGTGAGAGAGAGAAAGAAAAGCTGTGAGTGAGAGAGAGATAGAGAATGAGAAGCTGTGAGTTAGAGAGAGAGAGAGAAAGAGAAGCTGTGAGTGAGAGAGAGAGAGAAAGGGAAGCTGTGAGTGTGAGAGAGAGAGAAGCTGTGAGTGTGTGAGAGAGAAAAAGAAGCTCTGAGTGAGAGAGAGAGAGAAGCTGTGAGTGAGAGAGAGAGAGAAAGAAGATGTGATTGTGTGGGAGAGAAAGAGAATCTGTGAGTGAGAGTGAGAGAAAGGGAAGCTGTGAGTGAGAGAGAGAGAGAAGCTGGGAGTGAGAGAGAGAGAAAAAAGAAGCTCTGAGTGAGAGAGAGAGAGAAGCTGTGAGTGTGTGTGAGAGAGAAAGAAAATCTGTGTGTGAGAGAGAGAAGGAGAAGCTGTGAGAGAGAGAGAGAAAGAGAAGCTGTGAGTGAGAGAGAAAGAGAGAGAGAAGATGTCAATGAGAGAGAGAGAGAAAGAGAAGCTGTGTGTGTGTGAGAGAGAAGCTGTGAGTGAGAGTGAGAGAGAGAAAGAGAAGCTGTGAGTGAGAGAGAGAAAGAGAAGCTGTGATTGAGAGTGAGAGACAGAGAGAAAGAGAAGCTGTGAATGAGAGAGATAGAGAAGATTTGTGTGTGAGAGAAAGTGAGAGAAAGAGAAGCTGTGAGTGTGAGAGAGTGAGAGAAAGAGATGCTGTGAGTGTGTGTGAGAGAGAAAGATAAGCTGTGAGTGAGAGAGAGAGAGAGAGAAGCTGTGAGTGAGAGAGAGAGAAAGAGAACCTGTGAGTGAGAGAGAGAGAAAGAGAAGCTGTGTGTGTGTGTGAGAGAAAGAGAAGCTGAGAGTGTGAGAGAGAGAGTGAGATAGAGGGAGAGAAGCTGTGTGTGTGTGTGAGAGAGAGAGAAGCTGCGAGTGAGAGAGAGAAAGGGAAGCTGTGAGTGAGAGAGAGAGAGAAAGAGAAGCTGTGAGTGAGAGAGTGAAAAAGAGAAGCTGTGAGTGAGAGAGAGAAAAAGCTGTGTGTGAGAGAAAGTGAGAGAAAGAGAAGCTGTGAGTGTGAGAGAGTGAGAGAAAGAGATGCTGTGAGTGTGTGCGAGAGAGAAAGAGAAGCTGTGAAAGAGAGAGAGAGAAGCTATGAGTGAGAGAGAGAGAGAAAGAGACGCTATGAGTGAGAGAGAGAGAGAAAGAGACGCTATGAGTGAGAGAGAGAGAGAAAGAGAAGCTGTGAGTGAGAGAGAGAGAGAAAGAGAAGCTATGAGTGAGAGAGAGAGTGAGAAGCTGTGAGTGAGAGAGAGAAAGAGAAGCTGTGAGTGAGAGACAGAGAAAGAAAGAGAAGCTGTGAGTGAGTGAGAGAGAGAGAAAGAGAAGCTGTGAAAGAGAGAGAGAAGATGTGAGTGAGAGAGAGAGTAGCTGTGAGTGAGAGAGAGAGGGAGAGAAGCTGTGAGTGAGAGAGAGAGAAAGAGAAGATTTCTGTGTGAGAGATAGAGAAGCTGTGAGAAAGAGAGAAGCTGTGAGTGTGAGAGAGAGAAAGAGAAGCTATGAGTTAGAGAGAGAGAGGGAAAGCAATGCTCTGAGTGAGAGAGAGGGAGAAAGAGACGCTGTGAGAGAGAGAGAAGCTGTGAGTGAGAGAGAGAAAGAAAAGCTGTGAGTGAGAGAGAGATAGAGAATGAGAAGCTGTGAGTTAGAGAGAGAGAGAGAAAGAGAAGCTATGAGTGAGAGAGAGAGAGAAAGGGAAGCTGTGAGTGAGAGAGAGAGAGAGAAGCTGTGAGTGTGTGAGAGAGAAAAAGAAGCTCTGAGTGAGAGAGAGAGAGAGAGAAGCTGTGAGTGAGAGAGAGAGAAAGAAGATGTGATTGTGTGTGAGAGAAAGAGAATCTGTGAGTGAGAGAGAGAGAAAGGGAAGCTGTGAGTGAGAGAGAGAGAGAGAAGCTGTGAGAGAGAGAGAAAAAAGAAGCTCTGAGTGAGAGAGAGAGAGAAGCTGTGAGTGAGAGAGAGAGAGAAAGGGAAGCTGTGAGTGAGAGAGAGAGAGAGAAGCTGTGATTGTGTGTGAGAGAGAAAGAAAATCTGTGTGAGAGAGAGAGAGAAAGAGAAGCTGTGAGTGAGAGAGAAAGAGAGAGAAGATGTCAATGAGAGAGAGAGAAAGAGAAGCTGTGTGTGTGTGTGAGAGAGAGAGAAGCTGTGAGTGAGAGTGAGAGAGAGAAAGAGAAGCTGTGAGTGAGAAAGATAGAGAAGATTTGTGTGTGACAGAGATAGAGAAGTTTTCAGAAAGAGAGAAACTGTGAGTGAGAGAGAGAGAAAGAGAAGCAATGAGTGAGAGAGAGAGAGAAAGCAATGCTCTGAGTGAGAGAGAGGGACAAAGAGAAGCTGTGTGAGAGAAAGAGAAGCTGTGAGTGAAAGAGAGAAAGAGAGAGAGAAGATGTCAATGAGAGAGAGAGAGAAAGAGAAGCTGTGAGTGAGAGAGAAGCTGTGAGTGAGTGAGAGAGAGAGAAAGAGAAGCTGTTTGTGTGTGTGAGAGAGAGAGAAGCTGTGAGTGAGAGAGAGAGAGAGGGAGAGAAGCTATGAGAGAGAGAGAGAAAGAGAACCTGTGATTGAGAGAGACAGAGTGAGAGAAGCTGTGAGAGACAGAGAGAGAAAAAAGAAGCTGTGAGTGAGAGAGAGAGAAAGAGAAGCTGTGAGTGAGAGAGAGAGAAAGGGAAGCTATGAGTGAGAGAGAGAGAGAAAGAGACGCTATGAGTGAGAGAGAGAGAGAAAGAGACGCTATGAGTGAGAGAGAGAGAGAAAGAGAAGCTGTGAGTGAGAGAGAGAGAGAAAGAGAAGCTATGAGTGAGAGAGAGAGTGAGAAGCTGTGAGTGAGAGAGAGAAAGAGAAGCTGTGAGTGAGAGACAGAGAAAGAAAGAGAAGCTGTGAGTGAGTGAGAGAGAGAGAAAGAGGAGCTGTGAAAGAGAGAGAGAAGATGTGAGTGAGAGAGAGAGATAGCTGTGAGTGAGAGAGAGAGGGAGAGAAGCTGTGAGTGAGAGAGAGAGAAAGAGAAGATTTCTGTGTGAGAGATAGAGAAGCTGTGAGAAAGAGAGAAGCTGTGAGTGTGAGAGAGAGAAAGAGAAGCTATGAGTTAGAGAGAGAGAGGGAAAGCAATGCTCTGAGTGAGAGAGAGGGAGAAAGAGATGCTGTGAGAGAGAGAGAAGCTGTGAGTGAGAGAGAGAAAGAAAAGCTGTGAGTGAGAGAGAGATAGAGAATGAGAAGCTGTGAGTTAGAGAGAGAGAGAGAAAGAGAAGCTGTGAGTGAGAGAGAGAGAGAAAGGGAAGCTGTGAGTGAGAGAGAGAGAGAGAAGCTGTGAGTGTGTGAGAGAGAAAAAGAAGCTCTGAGTGAGAGAGAGAGAGAGAAGCTGTGAGTGAGAGAGAGAGAGAAAGAAGATGTGATTGTGTGGGAGAGAAAGAGAATCTGTGAGTGAGAGAGAGAGAAAGGGAAGCTGTGAGTGAGAGAGAGAGAGAAGCTGGGAGTGAGAGAGAGAGAAAAAAGAAGCTCTGAGTGAGAGAGAGAGAGAAGCTGTGAGTGTGTGTGAGAGAGAAAGAAAATCTGTGTGTGAGAGAGAGAAGGAGAAGCTGTGAGAGAGAGAGAGAAAGAGAAGCTGTGAGTGAGAGAGAAAGAGAGAGAGAAGATGTCAATGAGAGAGAGAGAGAAAGAGAAGCTGTGTGTGTGTGTGAGAGAGAAGCTGTGAGTGAGAGTGAGAGAGAGAAAGAGAAGCTGTGAGTGAGAGAGAGAAAGAGAAGCTGTGATTGAGAGTGAGAGACAGAGAGAAAGAGAAGCTGTGAATGAGAGAGATAGAGAAGATTTGTGTGTGAGAGAGATAGAGAAGTTGTCAGAAAGAGAGAAGCTGTGAGTGAGAGAGAGAGAAAGAGAAGCTGTGAGTGAGAGAGAGAGAGAAGCTGTGAGTGAGTGAGTGAGAGAGAAAGAGAAGCTGTTTGTGTGAGTGTGAGAGAGAGAAGCTGTGAGTGAGAGAGAGAGAGAGGGAGAGAAGCTATGAGAGAGAGAGAAAGAGAACCTGTGATTGAGAGTGAGAGGCAGAGTGAGAGAAGCTGTGAGAGACAGAGAGAGAAAAAAGGAGCTGTGAGTGAGAGAGAGAGAAAGAGAAGCTATGAGTGAGAGAGAGAGAGAGAAAGAGAAGCTATGAGTGAGAGAGAGAGAGAGAAAGAGAAGCTGTGAGTGAGAGAGAGAGAGAAAGAGAAGTTATGAGTGAGAGAGAGAGTGAGAAGCTGTGAGTGAGAGAGAGAAAGAGAAGCTGTGAGTGTGAGAGAGAGTGAGAGAAAGAGATGCTGTGAGTGTGTGTGAGAGAGAAAGAGAAGCTGTGAAAGAGAGAGAGAGAAGCTGTGAGTGAGAGAGAGAGAAGCTGTGAGTGAGTGAGAGAGAGAGAAAGAAGCTGTGATTGTGTGTGAGAGAGAAAGAAAATCTGTGTGTGTGTGAGAGAGAAGGAGAAGCTGTGAGAGAGAGAGAGAGAGAGAAAGAGAAGCTGTGAGTGAGAGAGAAAGAGAGAGAGAGGAGTGAGAGAGAGAAAGAGAAGCTGTGAGTGAGAGAGAGAAAGAGAAGCTGTGATTGAGAGTGAGAGACAGAGAGAAAGAGAAGCTGTGAGTGAGAGAGATAGAGAAGATTTGTGTGTGAGAGAGATAGAGAAGTTGTCAGAAAGAGAGAAGCTGTGAGTGAGAGAGAGAGAAAGAGAAGCTATGAGTGAGAGAGAGAGAGAGGGAAAGCAATGCTCTGAGTGAGAGAGAGGGACAAAGAGAAGCTGTGTGAGAGAAAGAGAAGCTGTGAGTGAGAGAGAAAGAGAAGCAGTGAGTGAGAGAGAAAGAGAGAGAGAAGATGTCAATGAGAGAGAGAGAGAAAGAGAAGCTGTGAGTGAGAGAGAGAGAGAAGCTGTGAGTGAGTGAGAGAGAGAGAAAGAGAAGCTGTTTGTGTGTGTGTGAGAGAGAGAAGCTGTGAGTGAGAGAGAGAGAGAGGGAGAGAAGCTATGAGAGAGAGAGAGAAAGAGAACCTGTGATTGAGAGTGAGAGACAGAGTGAGAGAAGCTGTGAGAGACAGAGAGAGAGAAAAGAAGCTGTGAGTGAGAGAGAGAGAAAGAGAAGCTGTGAGTGAGAAAGAGAGAAAGGGAAGCTATGAGTGAGAGAGAGAGAGAAAGAGAAGCTATGAGTGAGAGAGAGAGAGAAAGAGAAGCTGTGAGTGAGAGAGAGAGAGAAAGAGAAGCTATGAGTGAGAGAGAGAGTGAGAAGCTGTGAGTGAGAGAGAGAAAGAGAAGCTGTGAGTGAGAGACAGAGAAAGAAAGAGAAGCTGTGAGTGAGTGAGAGAGAGAGAAAGAGTAGCTATGAGAGAGAGAGGAGCTGTGAGTGAGAGAGAGAGAAAGAGAAGCTGTGAGTGAGAGAGAGAGAGAAAGCTGTGAGTGAGAGAGAGAGAAAAAGAAGCTGTGAGTGAGAGAGAGAGAAAGAGAAGCTGTGAGTGAGAGAAAAAGAGAGTGTGTGAGAGAGAGTGAGATAGAGGGAGAGAAGCTGTGTGTGTGTGAGAGAGAGAAGCTGTGAGTGAGAGAGAGAAAGGGAAACTGTGAGTGAGAGAGAGAGAAAGAGAAGCTGTGTGTGAGAGAAAGTGAGAGAAAGAGAAGCTGTGAGTGTGAGAGAGAGTGAGAGAAAGAGATGCTGTGAGTGTGTGAGAGAGAAAGAGAAGCTGTGAAAGAGAGAGAGAGAGAGAAGCTGTGAGTGAGAGAGAGAGTAGCTGTGAGTGAGAGAGGGAGAGAAGCTGTGAGTGAGAGAGAAAGAAAGAGAAGATTTCTGTGTGAGAGATAGAGAAGCTGTGAGAAAGAGAGAAGCTGTGAGTGAGAGAGAGAGAAAGAGAAGCTGTGAGTGAGAGAGAGAGAAAGAGTAGCTGTGAGTGAGAGAGTGAGAAAGAGAAGCTGTGAGTGAGAGAGAGAGAAAGAGAAGCTGTGAGAGAGAGAGGAAGAGATGCTGTGAGTGAGAGAGAACGAAAGTGAAGCTGTGAGTGTGAAAGAGAGAGAAAGAGAAGCTGTGAGTGAGAGAGAGAGAGAAATAGAGAAGCTGTGAGTGAGAGAGAGAAAAAAACAGAAGCAGTGAGTGAGAGAGAGAAAGAGAAGCTGTGAGTGAGAGAGAAAGAGAAGCTGTGAGAGAGAGAAGAGGAAGAGATGCTGTGAGTGAGAGAGAAAGAGAAGCTGTGAGAGAGAGAGAGGAAGAGATGCTGTGAGTGAGAGAGAGAGAAAGAGAAGCTGTGAGTGAGAGAGATAGAGAAATAGAGAAGATGTGAGTGAGAGAGAGAAAAAAACAGAAGCAGTGAGTGAGAGAGAGAGAAAGAGAAGCTGTGAGTGAGAGAGAAAGAGAAGCTGTGAGAGAGAGAGAGGAAGAGATGCTGTGAGTGAGAGAGAAAGAAAGTGAAGCTGTGAGTGTGTGAGAGAGAGAGAGAAAGAGAAGCTGTGAGTGAGAGAGAGAGAGAAAGAGAAGCTGTGAGTGAGAGAGATAGAGAAAGAGAAGCTGTGAGTGAGAGAGAGAGATAGAAAGAGAAGCTGTGAGTGAGAGAGAGAGAGAAAGAGAGCTGTGAGTGAGATTGAGAGAGAAAGAGGAGCTGTGAGTGAGAGAGAAAGAAGCTGTGAGTGAGTGAGAGAGAGAGAAAGAGAAGCTGTGAGAGAGAGAGGAAGAGATGCTGTGAGTGAGAGAGAGAGAAATAGAGAAGCTGTGAGTGAGAGAGAGAGAAAAACAGAAGCAGTGAGTGAGAGAGAGAGAAAGAGAAGCTGTGAGTGAGAGAGAAAGAGAAGCTGTGAGAGAGAGAGAGAGGAAGAGATGCTGTGAGAGAGAGAAAGAAAGTGAAGCTGTGAGTGTGAGAGAGAGAGAGAGAAAGAGAAGCTGTGAGTGAGAGAGAGAGAAATAGAGAAGATGTGAGTGAGAGAGAGGGAGAAAAAGAAGCAGTGAGTGAGTGAGAGAGAGAAAGAGAAACTGTGAGTGAGAGAGAGAGAAAGAGAAGCTGTGAGTGAGAGAGAGAGAAGGAGAGTCTGAGAAAGAGAGAGAGAGAGAAGCATTGAGTGAGAGAGAGAGAAATAGAGTCTGTGAGAGAGAGAGAAAGAGGTGTGGGAGAGAGAGAAGGAGAAGCTGTGAGTGAGAGAGAGAAAGAGAGAAAGAGAAGCTGTGAGTGAGAGAGAAAGAGAAGCTGTGTGAGAGAGAGAGGAAGAGATGCTGTGAGTGAGAGAGAAAGAAAGAGAAGCTGTAAGTGTGAGAGAGAGAGAGAAAGAGAAGCTGTTAGTGAGTGAGAGAGAGAAATAGAGAAGCTGTGAGTGAGAGAGAGAGAAACAGAAGCTGTGAGTGAGAGAGAGAGAAAAACAGAAGCAGTGAGTGAGAGAGAGAGAGAAAGAGAAACTGTGAATGAGAGAGAGAGAGAGAGAAAGAGAAGCTGTGAGTGAGAGAGAGACAAGGAGAGTCTGAGAAAGAGAGAGTGAAAGAGAAGCTGTGAGTGAGAGAGAGAGAGAGAAGCTGTGAGTGAGAGAGAGAGAGAAAGAGAAGCTGTGAGTGAGAGAGATAAAGAGAAGCTGTGAGTGAGAGAGAGAGAAAGAGAAGCTGTGAGTGAGAGAGAGAGAGAAAGAGAAGCTGTGAGTGAGAGAGAGAGAAAGAGAAGCTGTGTGAGAGAGAGTGGAAGATGCTGTGAGTGAGAGAGAAAGAAAGAGAATCTGTGAGTGAGAGAGAGAGAGAGAGAAAGAGAAGCTGTTAGTGAGAGAGAGAAAAATAGAGAAGCTGTGAGTGAGAGAGAGAGAAACAGAAGCTGTGAATGAGAGGGAGAGAAAGAGAATCTGTGAGTGAGAGAGAGAGAGAGAAAGAGAAGCTGTGAATGAGAGAGAGAAAGAGAGAGGGAAAGAGAAGCTGTGAGTGAGAGAGAGAGAGAGAGAGAAGCTGTGAGTGAGAGAGAGAGAGAAAGAGAAGATGTGAGAGAGAGAGAAAGAGAAAGAGAGGAAGAGATGCTGTGAGTGAGAGAGAAAGAAAGTGAAGCTGTGAGGGTGTGTGTGAGAGAAAGAGAAGCTGTGAGTGAGAGAGAGAGAGAAATAGAGAAGCTGTGAGTGAGTGAGAGAAACAGAAGCTGTGAGTGAGAGAGAGAGAAAGAGAAATTGTGAGTGAGAGAGAGAGAGAGAAGCTGTGAATGAGAGAGAGAGAAAGAGAGTCTGAGAAAGAGAGTGAAAGAGAAGCTGTGAGTGAGAGAGAGAGAGAGAAGTTGTGAGTGAGAGAGAGAAGCTGTGAGTGAGAGAGAGAGAAAGAGAAGCTGTGAGTGAGAGAGAAACAGAAGCTTTGAGTGAGAGAGAGAGAGAAAGAGAAGCTGTGAGTGAGAGAGAGAGAGAAAGAGAAGCTGTGAGTGAGAGAGAGAGAAACAGAAGCTGTGAGTGAGAGAGAGAGAGAAAGAGAAGCTGTGAGTGAGAGAGAGAGAGAAAGAGAAGCTGTGAGTGAGAGAGAAAGAGAAAGAGAAGCTATGAGTGAGAGAGAGAGTGAGAAGCTGTGAGTGAGAGAAAGAGAAGCTGTGAGTGAGATAGAGATTAAGAGAAGCTGTGAGTGAGAGCGAAAGAGAGAATGAGAAGCTGTGAGTGAGTGAGAGAGAGAAAGAGAAGCTGTGAGTGAGAGAGAGAGAAAGAGAGAGAAGTTGTGAGTGAGAGAGAGAGAGAAAGAGAAGCTGTGAGTGAGATAGAGAGAAACAGAAGCTGTGAGTGAGAGAGAAAGAGAGAAAGAGAAGCTGTGAGTGAGTGAGAGAGAGAGTGAGAAGCTGTGAGGGAGAGAGAGAAAGCAAAGTTGTGAGTGAGAGACAGAGAGAAAGTGAAGCTATGAGTGAGAGAGAGAGAAAGAGATGCTGTGAGTGAGAGAGAGAGAAAGAGAAGCTGTGAGTGTGAGAGAAAGTGAGAGAAAGAGAAGCTGTTAGTGTGAGTGAGAGTGAGTGAAAGAGATGCTGTGAGTGTGTGTGAGAGAGAGAAAGAGAAGCTGTGAGTGAGAGAGAGAGAAAGAGAAGCTGTGAGAGACAGAGAGAGAAAGAGAAGCTGTAAGTGAGAGAGAGAGAAAGAGAAGCTGTGAGTGAGAGAGAGAAAGAGAATCTGAGTGACAGAGAGAAAGAGAAGTTGTGAGTGAGAGAGAGAGAGAAAGAGAAGCTGTGAGTGAGATAGAGAGAAAGAGAAGCTGTGAGTGAGAGCGAAAGAGAGAAAGAGAAGCTGTGAGTGAGTGAGAGAGAGAAAGAGAAGCTGTGAGTGAGAGAGAGAGAAAGAGAGAGAAGTTGTGAGTGAGAGAGAGAGAGAAAGAGAAGCTGTGAGTGAGATAGAGAGAAAGAGAAGCTGTGAGTGAGAGAGAAAGAGAGAAAGAGAAGCTGTGAGTGAGTGAGAGAGAGTGAGAAGCTGTGAGTGAGAGAGAGAAAGCAAAGTTGTGAGTGAGAGACAGAGAAAGTGAAGCTGTGAGTGAGAGAGAGAGAAAGAGATGCTGTGAGTGAGAGAGAGAGAGAAAGAGAAGCTGTGAGTGTGAGAGAAAGTGAGAGAAAGAGAAGCTGTTAGTGTGAGTGAGAGTGAGTGAAAGAGATGCTGTGAGTGTGTGTGTGAGAGAGAAAGAGAAGCTGTGAGTGAGAGAGAGAAAGAGAAGCTGTGAGTGAGAGAGAGAGAGAGAAAGGGAAGCTGTGAGTGAGAGAGAGACTGAGAAGCTGTGAGTGAGTGAGAGAAAATGAGCATCTGTGAGTGAGAGAGAGAGAGAAGCTGTGAGTGAGAGAGAGAGAGAAAGAGATTCTGTGAGTAGAGAGAGAGAAATAGAAGCTGTGAGTGAGAAAGAGAGAGAAGAAGCTGTGAGTGAGATAGGGAGAGAGAATGAGAATCTGTGAGTGAGAGAGTGAGAAAAAGAAGCTGTGAGTGAGAGAGAAAGAGAGTAATAGAAGCTATGAGTGAGAGAGAGAGAGAAGCAGTGAGAGAGAGAGAAAGAGAAGCTGTGAGTGAGAGACAGAAAGAGAGAAGCTGTGAGTGAGAGAGAGAGAGAGAAAGAGAAGCTGTGAGTGAGAGAGAGAAAAAGAAGCTGTGAGTGAGAGAGAGTGAGAAGCTGTGAGTGAGAGAGAGAGAAAGAGAAGCTGTGAGAGACAGAGAGAGAAAGAGAAGCTGTAAGTGAGTGAGAGAGAAAGAGACGCTGTGAGTGAGAGAGAGAAAGAGAATCTGAGTGACAGAGAGAAAGAGAAGTTGTGAGTGAGAGAGAGAGAGAAAGAGAAGCTGTGAGTGAGATAGAGAGAAAGAGAAGCTGTGAGTGAGAGAGAAAGAGAGAAAGAGAAGCTGTGAGTGAGTGAGAGAGAGAAAGAGAAGCTGTGAGTGAGAGAGAAAGAGAGAAAGAGAAGCTGTGAGTGAGAGAGAAAGAGAGAAAGAAGCTGTGAGTGAGAGAGAGAGAGAGAGTGAAAGGGAAGCTGTGAGTGAGAGAGAGAGAGAGAAAGGTAAGCTGTGAGTGAGAGAGTGAGAAACTATGAGTGAGTGAGAGAGAGAAAGAGAAGTTGTGAGTGAGAGAGAGAGAAAGAGAAGCTGTGAGTGGGAGAGAGAGAGAGAAAGAGACGCTGTGAATGAGAGAGAAAGAGAGAAAAAGAGAAGCTGTGAGTGAAGAGAGAGAAAGAGAAGCTGTGAGTGTGAGAGAAAGTGAGAGTAAGAGTAGCTGTGAGTGTGAGAGAGAGTGAGAGAAAGTGATGCTGTGAGTGAGTGTGAGAGAAAAAAGAAGGTGTGAGTGAGAGAGAGAGAAAGAGAAGCTGTGAGTGAGAGAGAGATAGAAAGGGAAGCTTTGAGTGAGTGAGAGAAAGAAAGAGAAGCTGTGAGTGAGAGAGAGAAAAAGAATCTGAGTGACAGAGACAAAGAGAAGTTGTGAGTGAGAGAGAGAGAAAGAGAAGCTGTGAGTGAGAGAGAAAGAGAGAAAGAGAAGCTGTGAGTGAGTGAGAGAGAGAAAGAGAAGCTGTGAGTGAGAGAGAAAGAGAGAAAGAGAAGCTGTGAGTGAGAGAGAGAAAGAGAATCTGTGAGTGACAGAGAGAGATAAAGAGAAGCTGTGAGTGAGAGAGAAAGAGAGAAAGAAGCTGTGAGTGAGAGAGAGAGTGAAAGGGAAGCTGTGAGTGAGAGAGAGAGAGACAGAAAGGGAAGCTGTGAGTGAGAGAGTGAGAAGCTATGTGAGAGTGAGAGAGAGAAAGAGAAGTTGTGAGTGAGAGAGAGAGAAAGAGAAGCTGTGAGTGAGAGAGTGAGAAGCTGTGAGTGAGAGAGAGAAAGCGAAGCTGTGAGTGAGAGAAAGAGAGAAAGTGAAGCTGTGAGTAAGAGAGAGACAGAAAGAGAAGCTGTGAGTGAGAGAGAGAGAAAGAGAAGCTGTGAGTGTGAGAGAAAGTGAGACAAAGAGAAGCTGTGAGTATGAGAGAGAGTAAGAGAAAGAGATGCTGTGAATCTGAGAGAAAGAGAAAGGGAAGCTGTGAGTGAGAGAGAGAGAGAGACAGAGAAACTGTGAGTGAGAGAGAGAGAAAATGAGCAGCTGGGAGTGAGAGAGAGAGAGAAGCTGTGAGTGAGAGAGAGAGAGAAAGAGAATTTGTGAGTAGAGAGAGAGAGAAAGAGAAGTTGTGAGTGAGAGAGAGAAGAAGAAGCTGTGAGTGAGATAGGGAGAGAGAAAGAGAATCTGTGAGTGAGAGAGAGAGAGAAAAAGAAGCTGTGAGTGAGAGAGAAAGAGAGAAATAGAATCTATGAGTGAGAAAGAGAAGCAGTGAGAGAGAAAGAGAAAGAGAAGATGTGAGTGAGAGAGAGAGAGAAAGAGAGAAGCTGGGAGTGAGTGAGAGAGAGAGAAAGAGAAGCTGTGAGTGGGAGAGAGAGAAAGAGAAGCTGTGAGTGAGAGAGAGAGAGAAAGAGAAGCTGTGAGTGTGTGAGAGAGAAGCTGTGAGAGAGAGAGAGAGAAAGAGAAGCTGTGAGAGAGAGACTGAGAAGCTGTGAGTGAGAGAGAGAGAAAGAGAAGCTGTGAGTGAGAGACAGAGAGAGAAAGAGAAGCTGTGAGTGAGAGGTAGAGAAAGAGAATCTGTAAGTGAGAGAGAGAGAGAAGCTGTCAGTGAGAGAGAGAGAAAGAGAAGCTGTGAGTGGGAGAGAGAGAGAGAGAAAGAGTAGCTGTGAGTGAGAGAGACAGAGAGAAAAAGAGAAGCTGTGAGTGAAGAGAGAGAAAGAGAAGCTGTGAGTGTGAGAGAAAGTGAGAGAAAGAGTAGCTGTGAGTGTGAGAAAAAGTGAGAGAAAGTGATGATGTGAGTGAGTGTGAGAGAAAAGAGAAGCTGTGAGTGAGAGAGAGAGAGAAAGAGAAGCTATGAGTGAGAGAGAGAGAGAAAGAGAAGCTGTGAGTGAGAGAGAGAGAAAGAGAAGCTATGAGTGAGAGAGAGAGTGAGAAGCTGTGAGTGAGAGAGAGAAAGAGAAGCTGTGAGTGAGAGACAGAGAAAGAAAGAGAAGCTGTGAGTGAGTGAGTGAGAGAGAAAGAGTAGCTATGAGAGAGAGAGGAGCTGTGAGTGAGAGAGAGAGAAAGAGAAGCTGTGAGTGAGAGAGAGAGAGAAAGCTGTGAGTGAGAGAGAGAGAAAGAGAAGCTGTGAGTGAGAGAGAGAGAAAGAGAAGCTGTGTGTGTGTGAGAGCGAAAGAGAAGCTGAGTGTGAGAGAGTGAGATAGAGGGAGAGAAGCTGTGTGTGTGTGTGAGAGAGAGAGAAGCTGTGAGTGAGAGAGAGAAAGGGAAGCTGTGAGTTAGAGAGAGAGAGAGAAAGAGAAGCTGTGAGTGAGAGAGTGAAAAAGAGAAGCAGTGAGTGAGAGAGAGAGAGAAAGAGAAGCTGTGTGTGAGAGAAAGTGAGAGAAAGAGAAGCTGTGAGTGTGAGAGAGAGTGAGAGAAAGAGATGCTGTGAGTGTGTGTGAGAGAGAAAGAGAAGCTGTGAAAGAGAGAGAGAGAGAGAAGCTGTGAGTGAGAGAGAGAGAGTAGCTGTGAGTGAGAGAGGGAGAGAAGCTGTGAGTGAGAGAGAAAGAGAAGATTTCTGTGTGAGAGATAGAGAAGCTGTGAGAAAGAGAGAAGCTGTGAGTGAGAGAGAGAGAAAGAGAAGCTATGAGTTAGAGAGAGAGAGGGAAAGCAATGCTCTGAGTGAGAGAGAGGGAGAAAGAGAAGCTGTGAGAGAGAGAGAGAATCTGTGAGTGAGAGAGAGATAGAGAATGAGAAGCTGTGAGTTAGAGAGAGAGAAAGAGAAGCTGTGAGTGAGAGAGAGAGAGAAAGGGAAGCTGTGAGTGAGAGAGAGAGAAGCTGTGAGTGTGTGTGAGAGAGAAAAAGAAGCTCTGAGTGAGAGAGAGAGAGAGAAGCTGTGAGTGAGAGAGAGAGAGAGAGAAAGAAGATGTGATTGTGTGTGAGAGAAAGTGAATCTGTGAGTGAGAGAGAGAGAAAGGGAAGCTGTGAGTGAGAGAGAGAGTGAAGCTGTGAGTGAGAGAGAGAGAAAAAAAGAAGCTCTGAGTGAAAGAGAGAGAGAAGCTGTGAGTGAGAGAGAGAGAGAGAAAGAAGCTGTGATTGTGTGTGAGAGAGAAAGAAAATCTGTGAGTGAGAGAGAGAGAAGGAGAAGCTGTGTGAGAGAGAGAGAGAGAAAGAGAAGCTGTGAGTGAGAGAGATAGAGAGAGAGAAGATGTCAATGAGAGAGAGAGAGAAAGAGAAGCTGTGAGTTAGAGAGTGAAGCTGTGAGTGAGAGAGAGAGAAGCTGTGTGTGAGAGAAAGAGATGCTGTGAGTGAGAGAGAGAGAAAGAGAAGCTGTGAGTTAGAGAGAGAAAAAAAGAAAAGCTGTGAGTGAGAGAGAGAGAGAAAGAGAAGCTGTGAGTGAGTGAGAGAGAGAAAGAGTTGTGAGTGAGAGAGAGAGAGAATCTGTGAGAAATAGAGAGAGAGAAAATGAAGTTGGGAGTGCGAGTGAGAGAGAATGAGAAGCTGTGAGTGAGAGAGAGAGAGAAGTTGTGAGTGAGAAAGAGAGAAATATGAGCTGTGAGTGAGAGAGAGAGAAAGAGAAGCTGTGAGAGAGAGAGTAGCTGTGAGTGAGAGAGAGAGAAATATGAGCTGTGAGTGAGAGAGAGAAAAAGAGAAGCTGTGAGTGAGAAAAAGAGAAAAAATAGAAGCTGCGAGTGAGAGAGAGTAGCTGTGACTGAGAGAGAGAGAGAAAGAGAAGCTGTGAGTGATAGAGACAGAGAGAATCTGTGAGTGAGAAAGAGAGAAAGAGAAGCTGTGAGTGAGAGAGAGAGTGAAAAAGAGAAGGTGTGTGACAGAGAGACAGAAAGAGAAGCTGTGAGTGAGTGAGAAAGAGAGAGAAGCTGTGAGTGAGAGAGGGAGAGAGAAAGAGAAGCTGTGTGAGAGAGAGAGAGTTAAAGAGAAGCTGTGAGTGTGTGAGAGAGAGGTATAGTGTGAGTGAGAGAGAGAGAGAAGCTGTGAGTGAGAGAGAGAGAAAGTGAAGCTGAGAGAGAGAGAGAGAGAAGCTGTGAGTGACTGAGAGAGAGAAGGAGAAGCTGTGTGTGTGTGTGAGAGAGAAAGTGAAGCTGTGAGAGAGAGAGAGAAAGAAAAGTTGTGAGTGAGAGAGAGAGAAAGAGAAGCTGTGAGTGAGAGAGAGAGAGAGAGAAGCTGTGTGAGAAAGAAAGAGATGCTGTGAGTGAGAGAGAGAGAAAGAGAAGCTGTGAGTGAGAGAGTGAAGCTGTGAGTGAGAGAGAGAGAGAAGCTGTGTGAGAGAGAAAGAGATGCTGTGAGTGAGAGAGAGAGAAAGAGAAGATGTGAGTGAGAGAGTGAAGCTGTGAGTGAGAGAGAGAGAGAAGCTGTGAGTGAGAGAGAGAGAAAGAAAAGGTGTGACTGAGTGAGACAGAGAGAGAAGTTGCAAGTGGGAGAGACCGAGAGAAAGAGAAGCTGCGAGTGAGAGAGAAAGAAAGAAAGAGAAGCTGTGAGTGAGAGAGAGAAAGAGAAAGAGAAAGAGAAGCTGTGAGTGAGAGAGAGTGAAAGAGAAGCTGTGAGTGACAGAGAGAGAAGCTGTGAGTGGAGAGAGAAAAGAGAGAAAGAGAAGCTGTGAGTGAGAGAGAGAAGCTGTGAGTGAGAGAGAGAGAAAGTGAAGCTGCGAGTGAGAGAATGAGAGAAAAAGAGAAGCTGTGAGTGAGAGAGAGAGAAAGTGAAGCTGTGAGTGAGTGAGAGAGAGAAGCTGTGAGTGACTGAGAGAGAGAAGGATAAGCTGTGTGTGTGTGAGAGAGAAAGTGAAGCTGTGAGTGAGAGAGAGAGAGAGAAGCTGTGAGTGACTGAGAGACAGAGACGCTGTGAGTGAGAGAGAGAGATAGAGACAGAGAAGCTGTGTGACAGAGAGAAGCTGTGTGTGAGAGAGAGAAAGAAAAGTTGTGAGAGAGAGAGAGAGAGAGAGAGGAGAAACTGTTAGTGAGAGAGAGAGAGAAAGAAAGAGAAACTGTGAGTGAGAGAGAGAGAAAGAGAAGCTGTGAGTGAGAGAGAGAAAAAGAAAAGCTGTGAGTAAGAGAGAGAGAGAGAAAAAGAAGCTGTGAGTCAGAGAGAGAGAGAGAGGGAAGCTGTGCGTGAGATAGAAAGAAATAGAATCTCTGAGTTTGAGAGAGAGTGAGAGAGAAAGAGAAGCTGTGAGTGAGTGTGAGAGAGAAAGTGAAGATGTGAGTGAGAGAGAAAGAGAAGCTGTGAGTGAGTGAGAAAGAGAGAGAGAAGCTGTGTGAGAGAGAAAGAGATGCTGTGAGTGAGAGAGAGAGAAAGAAAGAGAAGCTGTGAGTGAGAGAGTGAAGCTGTGAGAGAGAGAGAGAGAAGCTGTGACTGAGAGAGAGAGAGAAAGAAAGAGAGGCTGTGAGTGAGAGAAGAGAGAGAAAGAGAAGCTGTGAGAGAGAGAGTAAGAGAGAGAAGCTGTGAGTGAGAGAGAGAGAGAAAGAGAAGCTGTGAGTGAGAGAGAGCGAGAGAAAGAGAAGCTGTGTGAGAGAGAGAAGCTGTGTGTGTGTGAGAGAAAGAAAAGTTGTGAGTGAGAGAGAGAAGCTGTGTGAGAGAGAAAGAGATGCTGTGAGTGAGAGAGAGAGAAAGAGAAGCTGTGAGTGAGAGAGTGAAGCTGTGAGTGAGAGAGAGAGAAGCTGTGAGTGAGAGAGAGAGTAAGAGAGAAAGAAAAGATGTGACTGAGTGAGACAGAGAGAGAAGGTGCGAGTGATAGAGACCGAGAGAAAGAGAAGATGCAAGTGAGAGAGAGAAAGAGAAGCTGTGAGTGTGTGTCTGTTTGTGAGAGAGAGAAGCTGAGTGAGAGAGTGAGAGAAAGAGAAGCTGTGAGTGGGAGAGAGAGAAAGAGAAACTGTGAGTGAGAGAGAGAGAAGGTGTGAGTGAGAGAGAGAGAGTGAGAAAGAGAAGCTGTGAGTGACAGAGACAGAGAATCTGTGAGTGAGAAAGAGAAGCTGTGAGTGAGAGAGAGAGAAAGAAAGAGAAGCTGTGAGTGAGAGAGAGAGTGAAAAAGAGAAGGTGTGTGACAGAGAGACAGAAAGAGAAGCTGTGAGAGAGTGAGAAAGAGAGAGAAGCTGTGAGTGAGAGAGAGAGAGAAGCTGTGAGTGAGAGAGAGAGAAAAAAAGAAGCTCTGAGTGAGAGAGAGAGAGAAGCTGTGAGTGAGAGAGAGAGAGAGAAAGAAGCTGTGATTGTGTGTGTGAGAGAAAGAAAATCTGTGAGTGAGAGAGAGAAGGAGAAGCTGTGTGAGAGAGAGAGAGAGAAAGAGAAGCTGTGAGTGAGAGAGATAGAGAGAGAGAAGATGTCAATGAGAGAGAGAGAGAAAGAGAAGCTGTGAGTTAGAGAGTGAAGCTGTGAGTGAGAGAGAGAGAAGCTGTGTGTGAGAGAAAGTGAATCTGTGAGTGAGAGAGAGAGAAAGGGAAGCTGTGAGTGAGAGAGAGAGAGAAGCTGTGAGTGAGAGAGAGAGAAAAAAAGAAGCTCTGAGTGAGAGAGAGAGAGAAGCTGTGAGTGAGAGAGAGAGAGAGAAAGAAGCTGTGATTGTGTGTGTGAGAGAAAGAAAATCTGTGAGTGAGAGAGAGAGAAGGAGAAGCTGTGTGAGAGAGAGAGAGAGAAAGAGAAGCTGTGAGCGAGAGAGATAGAGAGAGAGAAGATGTCAATGAGAGAGAGAGAGAAAGAGAAGCTGTGAGTTAGAGAGTGAAGCTGTGAGTGAGGGAGAGAGAAGCTGTGTGTGAGAGAAAGAGATGCTGTGAGTGAGAGAGAGAGAAAGAGAAGCTGTGAGTTAGAGAGAAAAAAAAGAAAAGCTGTGAGTGAGAGAGAGAGAGAAAGAGAAGCTGTGAGTGAGTGAGAGAGAGAAAGAGTTGTGAGTGAGAGAGAGAGAGAATCTGTGAGAAATAGAGAGAGAGAAAATGAAGTTGGGAGTGCGAGTGAGAGAGAATGAGAAGCTGTGAGTGAGAGAGAGAGAGAGAAGTTGTGAGTGAGAAAGAGAGAAATATGAGCTGTGAGTGAGAGAGAGAGAAAGAGAAGCTGTGAGAGAGAGAGTAGCTGTGAGTGAGAGAGAGAGAAATATGAGCTGTGAGTGAGAGAGAGAAAAAGAGAAGCTGTGAGTGAGAAAAAGAGAAAAAATAGAAGCTGCGAGTGAGAGAGAGTAGCTGTGACTGAGAGAGAGAGAGAAAGAGAAGCTGTGAGTGATAGAGACAGAGAGAATCTGTGAGTGAGAAAGAGAGAAAGAGAAGCTGTGAGTGAGAGAGAGAGTGAAAAAGAGAAGGTGTGTGACAGAGAGACAGAAAGAGAAGCTGTGAGTGAGTGAGAAAGAGAGAGAAGCTGTGAGTGAGAGAGGGAGAGAGAAAGAGAAGCTGTGTGAGAGAGAGAGAGTTAAAGAGAAGCTGTGAGTGTGTGAGAGAGAGGTATAGTGTGAGTGAGAGAGAGAGAGAAGCTGTGAGTGAGAGAGAGAGAAAGTGAAGCTGAGTGAGAGAGAGAGAGAAGCTGTGAGTGACTGAGAGAGAGAAGGAGAAGCTGTGTTTGTGTGTGAGAGAGAAAGTGAAGCTGTGAGAGAGAGAGAGAAAGAAAAGTTGTGAGTGAGAGAGAGAGAAAGAGAAGCTGTGAGTGAGAGAGAGAGAGAGAGAAGCTGTGTGAGAAAGAAAGAGATGCTGTGAGTGAGAGAGAGAGAAAGAGAAGCTGTGAGTGAGAGAGTGAAGCTGTGAGTGAGAGAGAGAGAGAAGCTGTGTGAGAGAGAAAGAGATGCTGTGAGTGAGAGAGAGAGAAAGAGAAGATGTGAGTGAGAGAGTGAAGCTGTGAGTGAGAGAGAGAGAGAAGCTGTGAGTGAGAGAGAGAGAGAAAGAAAAGGTGTGACTGAGTGAGACAGAGAGAGAAGTTGCAAGTGGGAGAGACCGAGAGAAAGATAAGCTGCGAGTGAGAGAGAAAGAAAGAAAGAGAAGCTGTGAGTGAGAGAGAGAGAGAGAAAGAGAAAGAGAAGCTGTGAGTGAGAGAGAGTGAAAGAGAAGCTGTGAGTGACAGAGAGAGAAGCTGTGAGTGGAGAGAGAAAAGAGAGAAAGAGAAGCTGTGAGTGAGAGAGAGAAGCTGTGAGTGAGAGAGAGAGAAAGTGAAGCTGCGAGTGAGAGAATGAGAGAAAAAGAGAAGCTGTGAGTGAGAGAGAGAGAAAGTGAAGCTGTGAGTGAGTGAGAGAGAGAAGCTGTGAGTGACTGAGAGAGAGAAGGATAAGCTGTGTGTGTGTGAGAGAGAAAGTGAAGCTGTGAGTGAGAGAGAGAGAGAGAAGCTGTGAGTGACTGAGAGACAGAGACGCTGTGAGTGAGAGAGAGAGATAGAGACAGAGAAGCTGTGTGACAGAGAGAAGCTGTGTGTGAGAGAGAGAAAGAAAAGTTGTGAGAGAGAGAGAGAGAGAGAGGAGAAACTGTTAGTGAGAGAGAGAGAGAAAGAAAGAGAAACTGTGAGTGAGAGAGAGAGAAAGAGAAGCTGTGAGTGAGAGAGAGAAAAAGAAAAGCTGTGAGTAAGAGAGAGAGAGAGAAAAAGAAGCTGTGAGTCAGAGAGAGAGAGAGAGGGAAGCTGTGCGTGAGATAGAAAGAAATAGAATCTCTGAGTTTGAGAGAGAGTGAGAGAGAAAGAGAAGCTGTGAGTGAGTGTGAGAGAGAAAGTGAAGATGTGAGTGAGAGAGAGAGAAAGAGAAGCTGTGAGTGAGTGAGAAAGAGAGAGAGAAGCTGTGTGAGAGAGAAAGAGATGCTGTGAGTGAGAGAGAGAGAAAGAAAGAGAAGCTGTGAGTGAGAGAGTGAAGCTGTGAGAGAGAGAGAGAGAAGCTGTGACTGAGAGAGAGAGAGAAAGAAAGAGAGGCTGTGAGTGAGAGAAGAGAGAGAAAGAGAAGCTGTGAGAGAGAGAGTAAGAGAGAGAAGCTGTGAGTGAGAGAGAGAGAGAAAGAGAAGCTGTGAGTGAGAGAGAGCGAGAGAAAGAGAAGCTGTGTGAGAGAGAGAAGCTGTGTGTGTGTGAGAGAAAGAAAAGTTGTGAGTGAGAGAGAGAAGCTGTGTGAGAGAGAAAGAGATGCTGTGAGTGAGAGAGAGAGAAAGAGAAGCTGTGAGTGAGAGAGTGAAGCTGTGAGTGAGAGAGAGAGAAGCTGTGAGTGAGAGAGAGAGTAAGAGAGAAAGAAAAGATGTGACTGAGTGAGACAGAGAGAGAAGGTGCGAGTGATAGAGACCGAGAGAAAGAGAAGATGCAAGTGAGAGAGAGAAAGAGAAGCTGTGAGTGTGTGTCTGTTTGTGAGAGAGAGAAGCTGAGTGAGAGAGTCAGAGAAAGAGAAGCTGTGAGTGGGAGAGAGAGAAAGAGAAACTGTGAGTGAGAGAGGGAGAAGGTGTGAGTGAGAGAGAGAGAGTGAGAAAGAGAAGCTGTGAGTGACAGAGACAGAGAATCTGTGAGTGAGAAAGAGAAGCTGTGAGTGAGAGAGAGAGAAAGAAAGAGAAGCTGTGAGTGAGAGAGAGAGTGAAAAAGAGAAGGTGTGTGACAGAGAGACAGAAAGAGAAGCTGTGAGAGAGTGAGAAAGAGAGAGAAGCTGTGAGTGAGAGAGAGAGAGAAGCTGTGAGTGAGAGAGAGAGAAAAAAAGAAGCTCTGAGTGAGAGAGAGAGAGAAGCTGTGAGTGAGAGAGAGAGAGAGAAAGAAGCTGTGATTGTGTGTGTGAGAGAAAGAAAATCTGTGAGTGAGAGAGAGAGAAGGAGAAGCTGTGTGAGAGAGAGAGAGAGAAAGAGAAGCTGTGAGTGAGAGAGATAGAGAGAGAGAAGATGTCAATGAGAGAGAGAGAGAAAGAGAAGCTGTGAGTTAGAGAGTGAAGCTGTGAGTGAGAGAGAGAGAAGCTGTGTGTGAGAGAAAGTGAATCTGTGAGTGAGAGAGAGAGAAAGGGAAGCTGTGAGTGAGAGAGAGAGAGAAGCTGTGAGTGAGAGAGAGAGAAAAAAAGAAGCTCTGAGTGAGAGAGAGAGAGAAGCTGTGAGTGAGAGAGAGAGAGAGAAAGAAGCTGTGATTGTGTGTGTGAGAGAAAGAAAATCTGTGAGTGAGAGAGAGAGAAGGAGAAGCTGTGTGAGAGAGAGAGAGAGAAAGAGAAGCTGTGAGTGAGAGAGATAGAGAGAGAGAAGATGTCAATGAGAGAGAGAGAGAAAGAGAAGCTGTGAGTTAGAGAGTGAAGCTGTGAGTGAGGGAGAGAGAAGCTGTGTGTGAGAGAAAGAGATGCTGTGAGTGAGAGAGAGAGAAAGAGAAGCTGTGAGTTAGAGAGAAAAAAAAGAAAAGCTGTGAGTGAGAGAGAGAGAGAAAGAGAAGCTGTGAGTGAGTGAGAGAGAGAAAGAGTTGTGAGTGAGAGAGAGAGAGAATCTGTGAGAAATAGAGAGAGAGAAAATGAAGTTGGGAGTGCGAGTGAGAGAGAATGAGAAGCTGTGAGTGAGAGAGAGAGAGAGAAGTTGTGAGTGAGAAAGAGAGAAATATGAGCTGTGAGTGAGAGAGAGAGAAAGAGAAGCTGTGAGAGAGAGAGTAGCTGTGAGTGAGAGAGAGAGAAATATGAGCTGTGAGTGAGAGAGAGAAAAAGAGAAGCTGTGAGTGAGAAAAAGAGAAAAAATAGAAGCTGCGAGTGAGAGAGAGTAGCTGTGACTGAGAGAGAGAAAGAGAAGCTGTGAGTGATAGAGACAGAGAGAATCTGTGAGTGAGAAAGAGAGAAAGAGAAGCTGTGAGTGAGAGAGAGAGTGAAAAAGAGAAGGTGTGTGACAGAGAGACAGAAAGAGAAGCTGTGAGTGAGTGAGAAAGAGAGAGAAGCTGTGAGTGAGAGAGGGAGAGAGAAAGAGAAGCTGTGTGAGAGAGAGAGAGTTAAAGAGAAGCTGTGAGTGTGTGAGAGAGAGGTATAGTGTGAGTGAGAGAGAGAGAGAAGCTGTGAGTGAGAGAGAGAGAAAGTGAAGCTGAGTGAGAGAGAGAGAGAAGCTGTGAGTGACTGAGAGAGAGAAGGAGAAGCTGTGTGTGTGTGTGAGAGAGAAAGTGAAGCTGTGAGAGAGAGAGAGAAAGAAAAGTTGTGAGTGAGAGAGAGAGAAAGAGAAGCTGTGAGTGAGAGAGAGAGAGAGAGAAGCTGTGTGAGAAAGAAAGAGATGCTGTGAGTGAGAGAGAGAGAAAGAGAAGCTGTGAGTGAGAGAGTGAAGCTGTGAGTGAGAGAGAGAGAGAAGCTGTGTGAGAGAGAAAGAGATGCTGTGAGTGAGAGAGAGAGAAAGAGAAGATGTGAGTGAGAGAGTGAAGCTGTGAGTGAGAGAGAGAGAAGCTGTGAGTGAGAGAGAGAGAGAAAGAAAAGGTGTGACTGAGTGAGACAGAGAGAGAAGTTGCAAGTGGGAGAGACCGAGAGAAAGATAAGCTGCGAGTGAGAGAGAAAGAAAGAAAGAGAAGCTGTGAGTGAGAGAGAGAGAGAGAAAGAGAAAGAGAAGCTGTGAGTGAGAGAGAGTGAAAGAGAAGCTGTGAGTGACAGAGAGAGAAGCTGTGAGTGGAGAGAGAAAAGAGAGAAAGAGAAGCTGTGAGTGAGAGAGAGAAGCTGTGAGTGAGAGAGAGAGAAAGTGAAGCTGCGAGTGAGAGAATGAGAGAAAAAGAGAAGCTGTGAGTGAGAGAGAGAGAAAGTGAAGCTGTGAGTGAGTGAGAGAGAGAAGCTGTGAGTGACTGAGAGAGAGAAGGATAAGCTGTGTGTGTGTGAGAGAGAAAGTGAAGCTGTGAGTGAGAGAGAGAGAGAGAAGCTGCGAGTGACTGAGAGACAGAGACGCTGTGAGTGAGAGAGAGAGATAGAGACAGAGAAGCTGTGTGACAGAGAGAAGCTGTGTGTGTGAGAGAGAAAGAAAAGTTGTGAGAGAGAGAGAGAGAGAGGAGAAACTGTTAGTGAGAGAGAGAGAGAAAGAAAGAGAAACTGTGAGTGAGAGAGAGAGAAAGAGAAGCTGTGAGTGAGAGAGAGAGAAAGAAAAGCTGTGAGTAAGAGAGAGAGAGAGAGAAAGAAGCTGTGAGTCAGAGAGAGAGAGAGAGGGAAGCTGTGCGTGAGATAGAAAGAAATAGAATCTCTGAGTTTGAGAGAGAGTGAGAGAGAAAGAGAAGCTGTGAGTGAGTGTGAGAGAGAAAGTGAAGATGTGAGTGAGAGAGAGAGAAAGAGAAGCTGTGAGTGAGTGAGAAAGAGAGAGAGAAGCTGTGTGAGAGAGAAAGAGATGCTGTGAGTGAGAGAGAGAGAAAGAAAGAGAAGCTGTGAGTGAGAGAGTGAAGCTGTGAGAGAGAGAGAGAGAAGCTGTGACTGAGAGAGAGAGAGAAAGAAAGAGAGGCTGTGAGTGAGAGAAGAGAGAGAAAGAGAAGCTGTGAGAGAGAGAGTAAGAGAGAAGCTGTGAGTGAGAG
The DNA here is from genome assembly GCA_035047345.1 of Bradypodion ventrale. Classification (NCBI taxonomy): domain Eukaryota; kingdom Metazoa; phylum Chordata; class Lepidosauria; order Squamata; family Chamaeleonidae; genus Bradypodion; species Bradypodion ventrale. Next base: position 112,022,351 of record JAWDJE010000005.1, on the reverse strand, counting down.
AGAGAGAGAAAGAGAAGCTGTGAGTGAGAGAGAGCGAGAGAAAGAGAAGCTGTGTGAGAGAGAGAAGCTGTGTGTGTGTGAGAGAAAGAAAAGTTGTGAGTGAGAGAAGCTGTGTGAGAGAGAAAGAGATGCTGTGAGTGAGAGAGAGAGAAAGAGAAGCTGTGAGTGAGAGAGTGAAGCTGTGAGTGAGAGAGAGAGAAGCTGTGAGTGAGAGAGAGAGTAAGAGAGAAAGAAAAGATGTGACTGAGTGAGACAGAGAGAGAAGGTGCGAGTGATAGAGACCGAGAGAAAGAGAAGATGCAAGTGAGAGAGAGAAAGAGAAGCTGTGAGTGTGTGTCTGTTTGTGAGAGAGAGAAGCTGAGTGAGAGAGTGAGAGAAAGAGAAGCTGTGAGTGGGAGAGAGAGAAAGAGAAACTGTGAGTGAGAGAGAGAGAAGGTGTGAGTGAGAGAGAGAGAGTGAGAAAGAGAAGCTGTGAGTGACAGAGACAGAGAGAATCTGTGAGTGAGAAAGAGAAGCTGTGAGTGAGAGAGAGAGAAAGAAAGAGAAGCTGTGAGTGAGAGAGAGAGTGAAAAAGAGAAGGTGTGTGACAGAGAGACAGAAAGAGAAGCTGTGAGAGAGTGAGAAAGAGAGAGAAGCTGTGAGTGAAGAGGGAGAGAGAAACTGTGTGAGAGAGAGAGTGAAAGAGAAGCTGTGAGTGACAGAGAGAGAAGCTGTGAGTGTGAGAGAGAGAGGTATAGTGTGAGTGAGAAAGAGAGAGAGAGAGAAGCTGTGAGTGAGAGAGAGAGAAAGAGAAGCTGTGAGTGAGAGAGAGTGAAAGAGAAGCTGTGAGTGACAGAGAGAGAAGCTGTGAGTGAGAGAGAGAGAAAGAGAAGCTGTGATTGAGAGAGAGAGAAACAAAGAAGATGTGAGTGAGACAGAGAAAGAGAAGCTGTGAGTGAGACAGAGAAAGAGAAGCTGTGAGTGAGAGAGAAGAGAAAGAGAAGCTGTGAGTGACAGAGAGAGAAAGAGAACCTGTGAGTAAGAGAGAGAGAAGCTGTGAGTGAGAGAGAGAGAGAGTGAGAAAGAGAATCTGTGAGTGAGAGAGAGAAGCTGTGAGTGAGAGAGAGAGTGAAAGAGAAGCTGTGAATGAGAGAGAGAGAAGCTGTGAGTGAGTGATAGAGAGAAAGAAAAGCTGTGACTGAGAGAGACAGAGAGAGTAGTTGCGAGTGAGAGAGACAGAGAGAAAGAGAAGCTGCGAGTGAGAGAGAGAGAGAAAGAAAGAGAAGGTGTGAGTGAGAGAGAAAGAGAGAGAAGCTGTGAGTGACAGACAGAGAGAGAGAGAAAGAGAAGCTGTGAGTGGAGAGAGAAAAGAGAGAAAGAGAAGCTGTGAGTGAGAGAGAGAAGCTGTGAGTGTGAGAGAGAGAAAGAGAAGCTGTGAGTGAGAGAGGGAGAGAGAAAGAGAAGCTGTGTGAGAGAGAGAGTTAAAGAGAAGCTGTGATTGTGAGAGAGAGAGGTATAGTATGTGTGAGAAAGAGAGAGAGAGAGAGAAGCTGTGTGAGAGAGAGAAAATGAAGTTGTGAGTGAAAGAGAGAGAAGCTGTGAGTGACTGCGAGAGAGAAGGAGAAGCTGTGTGTGTGAGAGAGAGAAAGTGAAGCTGTGAGTGAGAGAGAGAGAGAAGCTGTGAGTGACTGAGAGAGACAGAGAAGCTGTGAGTGAGAGAGAGCGAGAGAAAGAGAAGCTGTGTGAATTAGAGAAGCTGTGTGTGTGAGAGAGAAAGAAAAGTTGTGAGTGAGAGAGAGAGGAAGAGAAGCTGTGAGTGAGAAAGAGAGAAAAAATAGAAGCTGCGAGTGAGAGAGAGAGAGAGAAGCTGTGACTGAGAGAGAGAGAGAGAGAAAGAGAAGCTGTGAGTGAGAGAGAAAGAAAGTAATAGAAGCTGTGAGTGAGAGAGAGAGAGAAGGTGTGAGTGACAGAGAGAAAGAGAAGCTGTGAGTGAGAGAGAGAGAGAGAGAGAGAGAAAGAGAAGCTGTGAGTGAGTGAGAGAGAGAAAGAGAAGCTGTGAGTGAGAGAGAGAGAAGCTGTGTGAGAGAGAGAAAGAGAAGCTGTGAGTGAGAGAGAAAGAAAGAAAGAGAAGCTGTGAGTGAGAGAGAGAGAGAGAAAGAGAAAGAGAAGCTGTGAGTGAGAGAGAGAGAAAGAGAAGCTGTGACTGAGTGAGACAGAGAGAGAATTTGCAAGTGAGAGCGACCGAAAGAGAAGCTGCAAGTGAGAGAGGAAGAAAGAGAAGGTGTGTGTGTGTGAGACAGAGATATAGAGAAGCTGTGAGTGAGAGAGAGAGAGAAAGAGAAGCTGTGAGTGAGAGAGAGAGAGAGAAATAAGCTGTGAGTGAGAGAAAGAGAGAGAGAAAGAGTTGTGAGTGAGAGAGAGAATCTGTGAGAAATAGAGAGAGAGAAAGTGAAGTTGTGAGTGCGAGTGAGAGAGAATGAGAAGCTGTGAGTGAGAGAGAGAGAGAAGCTGTGAGTGAGAAAGAGAGAAATATGAGCTGTGAGTGAGAGAGAGAGAAAGAGAAGCTGTGAGAGAGAGAGAAGCTGTGAGTGAGAGAGAGAGAACTATGAGCTGTGAGTGAGAGAGAGTGAGAGAAGCTGTGTGAGAGAGAGAAGCTGTGAGTGAGAAAGAGAGAAAAAATAATAGCTGCGAGTGAGAGAGAGAGAGAGTAGCTGTGACTGAGAGAGAGAGAGAAAGAGATGCTGTGAGTGAGAGAGAGAGAAAGAAAGTAATAGAAGCTGTGAGTGAGAGAGAGAGAGAAAGAGATGCTGTGAGTGACAGAGAGAGAGAAAGAGAAGCTGTGAGTGAGAGAGAGAGTGAGAGAGAAAGAGAAGCTGTGAGTGAGTGAGAGAGAGAAAGAGAAGCTGTGAGTGAGAGAGAGAGAGAAAGAGAAGCTGTGAGTGAGTGAGAGAGAGAGAGAAGCTGTGTGTGAGAGAGAAAGAGAAGCTGTGAGTGAGAGAGAGAGAAAGAAAAACTGTGAGTGAGAGAGAGAGAAGCCGTGTGAGAGAGAGAGATTGAAAGAGAAGCTGTGAGTGACAGAGACAGAGAGAAGCTGTGAGTGAGAGAGAGAGAAAGAGAAGCTGTGAGTGAGAGAGAAAGAAAGAAAAACTGTGAGTGAGAGAGAGAGAATCTGTGTGAGAGAGAGAGATTGAAAGAGAAGCTGTGAGTGACAGAGACAGAGAGAAGCTGTGAGTGAGAGAGAGAGAGAGAAGCTGTGAGTGAGAGTCAGAGAGAGAAAGTGAAGCTGTGAGTGAGAGAGAGAGAGAGAAAGAGAAGCTGTGAGTGAGAGAGAGAGAGAGAAAGGGAAGCTGTGAGTGAGAGAGAAACAGAAGCTGTGAGTGAGAGAGAGAGAGAAAGAGAAGCTGTGAGTGAGAGAGAGAGAAAGAGAAGGTGTGAGTGAGAGAGAGAGAAAGAGAAGCTGTGAGTGTGTGAGAGAGAGAAGCTGTGAGTGAGAGAGAGAGAGAGAAAGAGAAGCTGTGAGTGTGAGAGAGAGTCTGTGTGAGAAAGAGAGAGTGAAAGAGAATCTGTGAGTGAGAGAGAGAGCAAAAGAGAATGTGAGTGAGAGAGAAAGAGAAGCTGTGAGTGAGAGGGAGAGAGAAAGAGATGCTGTGAGTGAGTGAGAGAGAGAGAGAATCTGTAAGTGAGAGAAAAAAAGAGAGAGAAAGAGGAGCTGTGAGTGAGAGAGAGAGAGACGCTGTGAGTGAGAGAGAGAGAGAGAAAGAGAAGCTGTGAGTGTGAGAGAGAGTGTGTGAGAAAGAGAGAGTGAAAGAGAATCTGTGAGTGAGAGAGAGAGCAAAAGAGAATCTGTGAGTGAGAGAGAGAGAGAAGCTGTGAGTGAGAGAGAGAGAAGCTGTGAGTGAGAGAGAGAGAGGGAAGCTGTGAGTGAGAGAGAAACAGATGCTGTGAGTGAGAGAGAGAGAGAAAGAGAAGGTGTAAGTGAGTGAGAGAGAGAGAGAGAGAAAGAAGGAGAAGCTGTGAGTGAGAGAGAGAGAGAGAAGCTCTGAGTGAGAGAGAGAGAGAAATAGAGAAGCTGTGAGTGAGAGAGAGAGAAACAGAAGCTAAGAGTGAGAGAGAGAGAGAGAAAAGCTGTCAGTGAGAGAGAGAGAGAAAGAGAAGCTGTGAGTGAGAGAGAAACAGAAGCTGTGAGTGAGAGAGAGAGAAAGAGAAGCTGTGACTGAGAGGGAGAGAAAGAGAAGGTGTGAGTGAGAGAGAGAGAAAGAGAAGCTGTGAGTGAGAGAGAGAGAAAGAGAAGCTGTGAGTGAGTGAGAGAGAGAGATAAAGAGAAGCTGTGAGTGAGTGAGTGAGAGAGAAAGAGAAGCTCTGAGTGAGAGAGAAAGAGAGAGAGAAGATGTCAATGAGAGAGAGAGAAAGAGAAGCTGTGAGTGAGTGAGAGAGAGAGATAAAGAGAAGCTGTGAGTGAGTGAGTGAGAGAGAAAGAGAAGCTGTGAGTGAGAGAGAAAGAGAGAGAGAAGATGTCAATGAGAGAGAGAGAAAGAGAAGCTGTGAGTGTGAGAGAGAGACAAAGAGGAGCTGTGAGTGAGAGAGAGAGAAGGGGAAGCTGTGAGTGTGAGAGAGAAAGAGAAGCTGTGAGTGAGAGAGAGAGAAAAAGAGAAGCTGTGTGTGAGAGAGAGAAGCTGTGAGAAAGAGAGAAGCTGTGAGTGAGAGAGAGAGAAAGAGAAGCTATGAGTGAGAGAGAGAGAGGGAAAGCAATGCTCTGAGTGAGAGAGAGGGAGAAAGAGAAGCTATGAGAGAGAGAGAAGCTTTGAGTGAGAGAGAGAAGCTTTGAGTGAGAGAGAGGAAGAGAAGCTGAGAGGGAGAGAGAGAATGAGAAGCTGTGAGTTAGAGAGTGAGAGAGAAGCTGTGAGTGAGAGAGAGAAAGGGAAGCTGTGAGTGAGAGAGAGAGAGAAGCTGTGAGTGAGAGAGAGAAAAAAGAAACTCTGAGTGAGAGAGAGAAAGAGAGAAGCTGTGTGTGTGTGTGAGAGAAAGAAGCTATGATTGTGTGTGTGAGAGAAAGAGAATCTGTGAGTGAGAGAGAGAGAGAAAGAGAAGCTAAGAGTGAAAGAGAAAGAGAGAGAGAAGATGTCAATGAGAGAGAGAGAGAAAGAGAAGCTGTGTGTGTGAGAGAGAGAGAGAAGCTGTGTGTGTGTGTGAGAGAGAGAAGCTGTGAGTGAGAGAGAGAAAAAGAGAAAAAGAGAAGCTGTGAGTGAGAGAGAGAGAGAAGCTTTTGTGTGTGAGAGAAAGTGAGAAAAAGAGAAGCTGTGAGTGTGAGAGAGAGTGAGAGAAAGAGATGCTGTGAGTGTGTGTGAGAGAGAAAGGTAAGCTGTGAGTGAGAGAGAGAGAGAACCTGTGAGTGAGAGAGAGAGAAAGAGAAGCTGTGAGTGAAAGAGAGAGAAAGAGAAGCTGTGTGTGTGTGAGAGAGAAGGAGAAGCTGTGAGTGAGAGAGAGTGAGTGAGAGAGAGAGAGAAGCTGTGAGTGCGAGAGAGAGGGAGAGAAGCTGTGACTGAGAGAGAGAGAAAGAGAAGCTGTGATTGAGAGTGAGAGACAGAGAGAAAGAGAAGGTGTGAGTGAGAGAGAGAGAGAAAAAAAGCTGTGAGTGAGAGAGAGAGAAAGAGAAGCTGTGAGTGAGAGAGAGAGAAAGAAAGAGAAGCTGTGAGTGAGAGAGAGTGAGTGAGAGAAAGAGAGAGAAGCTGTGAGTGAGAGAGAGGGGGGGAGAAGCTGTGAGTGAGAGAGAGAGAGGGAGAGAAGCTGTGAGTGAGAGAGAGAGACAGAGTGAAAGTGAAGCTGTGAGTGAGAGAGTGAGTGAGAGAGAGAGAAGCTGTGAGTGAGAGAGAGAGAGGGAGGGAGGGAGAGAAGCTGTGAATGAGAGAGAAAGAGACGCTGTGAGTGAGAGAGAGAAAAAGAGAAGCTGTGAGTGAGTGAGAGAGAGAAAGAGAAGCTGTGCATGTGAGAGAAAGTGAGAGAAAGAGAAGCTGTGAGTGTGAGAGAGAGTGAAAGAAAGAGATGCTGTGAGTGTGTGTGAGAGAGAAAGAAAAGCTGTGAGTGAGAGATAGAGAGAGAAGCTGTGAGTGAGAGAGAGAGAAAGAGAAGCTGCGAGTGAGAGAGAGAAAGAGAAGCTGTGTGTGAGCGAGAGAAAGAGAAGCTGTGAGTTAGAGAGAGAGAGAAAGAGAAGCTGTGAGTGAGAGAGAGAGAGAGAAGCTGTGAGTGAGAGAGAGAGCGAGAGAAAGAAGCTATGATTGTGTGTGAGAGAGAAAGGGAAGCTGTGAGTGAGAGAGAAAGAGAGAGAGAAGATGTCAATCAGAGAGAGAAAGAGAAGCTGTGAGTGAAAGAGAGAGAAGCTGTGAGTGAGAGAGAGAGAAAGAGAAGCTGTGTGTGTGTGTGAGAGAGAGAGAAGCTGTGAGTGAGAGTGAGAGACAGAGAGACAGAGAAGCTGTGAGTGAGAGAGAGAAAGAGAAGCTGTGATTGAGAGTGAGAGAGAGAAAGAGAAGCTGTGAGTGAGAGAGAGAGAGAGGGAAAGCAATGTGTGTGAGAGAGAGAAGGTGTGAGTGAGAGAGAGAAAGAGATGTGAGTGAGAGAGAGAGAATTAGAAGCTGTGAGTTACAGAGAGAGAGAGAGAGAAGCTGTGAGTGAGTGATAGAGAGAAAGGGAAGCTTTGAGTGAGAGAGAGAGAGAAGCTGTGAGTGAGAGAGAGAGAGAAGCTGTGAGTGAGAGAGAGAGAGAGAAAGAAGCTGTGATTGTGTGTGAGAGAGAAAGAGAATCTGTGAGTGAGAGAGAGAGAAAGAGAAGCTGTGAGTGAGAGAGAGAGAAAGAGAAGCTGTGAGTGAGAGAGAACGAGAAGCTTTGTGTATGTGTGTGTGAGAGAGAAGCTGTGAGTGAGGGAGAGAATGGGAAGCTGTGAGTGAGAGAGAGAGAGAGAGAAAGAGAAGCTGTGAGTGAGAGAGAGAAAAAGAGAAGCTGTGAGTGAGAGAGAGAGAAAAAGAGAAGCTGTGCATGTGAGAGAAAGAAAGTGAAGCTGTGAGTGTGTGTGTGAGAGAGAAAGAGAAGCTGTGAGTGTGAGAGAGAGAGAAATAGAGAAGCTGTGAGTGAGAGAGAGAGAGAAACAGAAGCTGTGAGTGAGAGAGAGAAAAAAAGAGAAGCTGTGTGTGAGAGAGAGAAGCTGTGAGAAAGAGAGAAGCTGTGAGTGAGAGAGAGAGAAAGAGAAGCTATGAGTGAGAGAGAGAGAGGGAAAGCAATGCTCTGAGTGAGAGAGAGGGAGAAAGAGAAGCTATGAGAGAGAGAGAAGCTTTGAGTGAGAGAGAGAAGCTTTGAGTGAGAGAGAGGAAGAGAAGCTGAGAGGGAGAGAGAGAATGAGAAGCTGTGAGTTAGAGAGTGAGAGAGAAGCTGTGAGTGAGAGAGAGAAAGGGAAGCTGTGAGTGAGAGAGAGAGAGAGAAGCTGTGAGTGAGAGAGAGAAAAAAGAAGCTCTGAGTGAGAGAGAGAAAGAGAGAAGCTGTGTGTGTGAGAGGAAAGAAGCTATGATTGTGTGTGAGAGAGAAAGAGAATCTGTGAGTGAGAGAGAGAGAGAGAAGCTAAGAGTGAAAGAGAAAGAGAGAGAGAAGATGTCAATGAGAGAGAGAGAGAAAGAGAAGCTGTGTGTGTGTGAGAGAGAGAGAAGCTGTGTGTGTGTGAGAGAGAGAGAAGCTGTGAGTGAGAGAGAGAAAAAGAGAAAAAGAGAAGCTGTGAGTGAGAGAGAGACAGAAGCTTTTGCGTGTGAGAGAAAGTGAGAGAAAGAGAAGCTGTGAGTGTGAGAGAGAGTGGGAGAAAGAGATGCTGTGAGTGTGTGTGAGAGAGAAAGGTAAGCTGTGAGTGAGAGAGAGAGAGAGAACCTGTGAGTGAGAGAGAGAGAAAGAGAAGCTGTGAGTGAAAGAGAGAGAAAGAGAAGCTGTGTGTGTGTGAGAGAGAAGGAGAAGCTGTGAGTGAGAGAGAGTGAGTGAGAGAGAGAGAGAAGCTGTGAGTGCGAGAGAGAGGGAGAGAAGCTGTGACTGAGAGAGAGAGAGAAAGAGAAGCTGTGATTGAGAGTGAGAGACAGAGAGAAAGAGAAGATGTGAGTGAGAGAGAGAGAAAAAGCTGTGACTGAGAGAGAGAGAAAGAGAAGCTGTGAGTGAGAGAGAGAGAAAGAGAAGCTGTGAGTGAGAGAGAGAGTGAGAGAAAGAGAGAGAAGCTGTGAATGAGAGAGAGAGGGGGGAGAAGCTGTGAGTGAGAGAGAGAGAGGGAGAGAAGCTGTGAGTGAGAGAGAGAGATAGAGTGAAAGAGAAGCTGTGAGTGAGAGAGTGAGTGAGAGAGAGAGAGAAGCTGTGAGTGAGAGAGAGAGAGGGAGGGAGGGAGAGAAGCTGTGAATGAGAGAGAAAGAGAAGCTGTGAGTGAGAGAGAGAAAAAGAGAAGCTGTGAGTGAGAGAGAGAGAGAAAGAGAAGCTGTGCATGTGAGAGAAAGTGAGAGAAAGAGAAGCTGTGAGTGTGAGAGAGAGTGAAAGAAAGAGATGCTGTGAGTGTGTGTGAGAGAGAAAGATAAGCTGTGAGTGAGAGATAGAGAGAGAAGCTGTGAGTGAGAGAGAGAGAAAGAGAAGCTGTGAGTGAGAGAGAGAGAAAGAGAAGCTGTGTGTGAGCGAGAGAATGAGAAGCTGTGAGTTAGAGAGAGAGAGAAAGAGAAGCTGTGAGTGAGAGAGAGAGAGAGAAGCTGTGAGTGAGAGAGAGAGCGAGAGAAAGAAGCTATGATTGTGTGTGAGAGAGAAAGAGAAGCTGTGAGTGAGAGAGAGAGAGAGAAGCTGTGAGTGAGAGAGAGAGAAGCTGTGAGTGAGAGAGAGAAAGAGAAGCTGTGAGTGAGAGAGAGAAAGAGAAGGTGTGAGTGAGAGAGAGAGAAAGAGAGGCTGTGAGTGAGAGAGAGAAAGTGAGAGAAAGATAAGCTGTGAGTGTGAGAGAGAGTGAGAGAAAGAGATGCTGTGAGTGTGTGTGAGAGAGAAAGATAATCTGTGAGTGAGAGAGAGAGAAGCTGTGAGTGAGAGAGAGAGAAAGAGAAGCTGTGAGTGAGAGAGAGAAAGAGAAGCTGTGTGAGAGAGAGAGACAGAAAGAGAAGCTGTGAGTGAGAGAGAGAGAGAGGGAAAGCAATGTGAGAGAGAGAGAGAAGGTGTGAGTGAGAGAGAGAAAGAGATGTGAGTGAGAGAGAGAGAGAATGAGAAGCTGTGAGTTACAGAGAGAGAGAGAGAAGCTGTGAGTGAGTGATAGAGAGAAAGGGAAGCTTTGAGTGAGAGAGAGAGAGAGAAGCTGTGAGTGAGAGAGAGAGAAGCTGTGAGTGAGAGAGAGAGAGAAAGAAGCTGTGATTGTGTGTGAGAGAGAAAGAGAAGCTGTGAGTGAGAGAGAGAGAAAGAGAAGCTGTGAGTGAGAGAGATCGAGAAGCTTTGTGTATGTGTGTGTGAGAGAGAAGCTTTGTGTATGTGTGTGTGAGAGAGAAGCTGTGAGTGAGGGAGAGAAACTGAAGCTGTGAGTGAGAGAGAGAGAGAGAGAGAAGCTGTGAGTGAGAGAGAGAAAAAGAGAAGCTGTGAGTGAGAGAGAGAGAAAAAGAGAAGCTGTGCATGTGAGAGAAAGTGAGAGAAAGATAAGCTGTGAGTGTGAGAGGGAGAGAGAGAATGAGAAGCTGTGAGTTAGAGAGTGAGAGAGAAGCTGTGTGTGAGAGAGAGAAAGGGAAGCTGTGAGTGAGAGAGAGAGAGAAGCTGTGAGTGAGAGAGAGAAAAAAGAAGCTCTGAGTGAGAGAGAGAAAGAGAGAAGCTGTGTGTGTGAGAGAGAAAGAAGCTATGATTGTGTGTGAGAGAGAAAGAGAATCTGTGAGTGAGAGAGAGAGAAAGAGAAGCTAAGAGTGAAAGAGAAAGAGAGAGAGAAGATGTCAATGAGAGAGAGAGAGAAAGAGAAGCTGTGTGTGTGTGTGAGAGAGAGAAGCTGTGTGTGTGTGAGAGAGAGAGAAGCTGTGAGTGAGAGAGAGAAAAAGAGAAAAAGAGAAGCTGTGAGTGAGAGAGAGAAGCTTTTGCATGTGAGAGAAAGTGAGAGAAAGAGAAGCTGTGAGTGTGAGAGAGAGTGAGAGAAAGAGATGCTGTGAGTGTGTGTGAGAGAGAAAGGTAAGCTGTGAGTGAGAGAGAGAGAGAACCTGTGAGTGAGAGAGAGAGAAAGAGAAGCTGTGAGTGAAAGAGAGAGAAAGAGAAGCTGTGTGTGTGAGAGAGAGAAGGAGAAGCTGTGAGTGAGAGAGAGAGAGTGAGAGAGAGAGAGAAGCTGTGAGTGCGAGAGAGAGGGAGAGAAGCTGTGACTGAGAGAGAGAGAGAAAGAGAAGCTGTGATTGAGAGTGAGAGACAGAGAGAAAGAGAAGGTGTGAGTGAGAGAGAGAGAGAGAGAGAAAAAGCTGTGAGTGAGAGAGAGAGAAAGAGAAGCTGTGAGTGAGAGAGAGAGAAAGAGAAGCTGTGAGTGAGAGAGAGAGAGTGAGAGAAAGAGAGAGAAGCTGTGAGAGAGAGAGAGGGGGAGAAGCTGAGAGTGAGAGAGAGAGAGGGAGAGAAGCTGTGAGTGAGAGAGAGAGAGAAGCTGTGAGTGAGAGAGAGAGAGAGAAAGAAGCTGTGATTGTGTGTGAGAGAGAAAGAGAATCTGTGAGTGAGAGAGAGAGAAAGAGAAGCTGTGAGTGAGAGAGAGAGAAAGAGAAGCTGTGAGTGAGAGAGAACGAGAAGCTTTGTGTATGTGTGTGTGAGAGAGAAGCTGTGAGTGAGGGAGAGAATGGGAAGCTGTGAGTGAGAGAGAGAGAGAGAGAGAAAGAGAAGCTGTGAGTGAGAGAGAGAAAAAGAGAAGCTGTGAGTGAGAGAGAGAGAAAAAGAGAAGCTGTGCATGTGAGAGAAAGAAAGTGAAGCTGTGAGTGTGTGTGTGAGAGAGAAAGAGAAGCTGTGAGTGTGAGAGAGAGAGAAATAGAGAAGCTGTGAGTGAGAGAGAGAGAGAAACAGAAGCTGTGAGTGAGAGAGAGAAAAAAAGAGAAGCTGTGTGTGAGAGACAGAAGCAGTGAGAAAGAGAGAAGCTGTGAGTGAGAGAGAGAGAAAGAGAAGCTATGAGTGAGAGAGAGAGAGGGAAAGCAATGCTCTGAGTGAGAAAGAGGGAGAAAGAGAAGCTATGAGAGAGAGAGAAGCTTTGAGTGAGAGAGAGAAGCTTTGAGTGAGAGAGAGGAAGAGAAGCTGAGAGGGAGAGAGAGAATGAGAAGCTGTGAGTTAGAGAGTGAGAGAGAAGCTGTGAGTGAGAGAGAGAAAGGGAAGCTGTGAGTGAGAGAGAGAGAGAGAAGCTGTGAGTGAGAGAGAGAAAAAAGAAGCTCTGAGTGAGAGAGAGAAAGAGAGAAGCTGTGTGTGTGAGAGGAAAGAAGCTATGATTGTGTGTGAGAGAGAAAGAGAATCTGTGAGTGAGAGAGAGAGAGAGAAGCTAAGAGTGAAAGAGAAAGAGAGAGAGAAGATGTCAATGAGAGAGAGAGAGAAAGAGAAGCTGTGTGTGTGTGAGAGAGAGAGAAGCTGTGTGTGTGTGTGAGAGAGAGAAGCTGTGAGTGAGAGAGAGAAAAAGAGAAAAAGAGAAGCTGTGAGTGAGAGAGAGACAGAAGCTTTTGCGTGTGAGAGAAAGTGAGAGAAAGAGAAGCTGTGAGTGTGAGAGAGAGTGGGAGAAAGAGATGCTGTGAGTGTGTGTGAGAGAGAAAGGTAAGCTGTGAGTGAGAGAGAGAGAGAGAACCTGTGAGTGAGAGAGAGAGAAAGAGAAGCTGTGAGTGAAAGAGAGAGAAAGAGAAGCTGTGTGTGTGTGAGAGAGAAGGAGAAGCTGTGAGTGAGAGAGAGTGAGTGAGAGAGAGAGAGAAGCTGTGAGTGCGAGAGAGAGGGAGAGAAGCTGTGACTGAGAGAGAGAGAGAAAGAGAAGCTGTGATTGAGAGTGAGAGACAGAGAGAAAGAGAAGATGTGAGTGAGAGAGAGAGAGAAAAAGCTGTGACTGAGAGAGAGAGAAAGAGAAGCTGTGAGTGAGAGAGAGAGAAAGAGAAGCTGTGAGTGAGAGAGAGAGTGAGAGAAAGAGAGAGAAGCTGTGAATGAGAGAGAGAGGGGGGAGAAGCTGTGAGTGAGAGAGAGAGAGGGAGAGAAGCTGTGAGTGAGAGAGAGAGATAGAGTGAAAGAGAAGCTGTGAGTGAGAGAGTGAGTGAGAGAGAGAGAGAAGCTGTGAGTGAGAGAGAGAGAGGGAGGGAGGGAGAGAAGCTGTGAATGAGAGAGAAAGAGAAGCTGTGAGTGAGAGAGAGAAAAAGAGAAGCTGTGAGTGAGAGAGAGAGAGAAAGAGAAGCTGTGCATGTGAGAGAAAGTGAGAGAAAGAGAAGCTGTGAGTGTGAGAGAGAGTGAAAGAAAGAGATGCTGTGAGTGTGTGTGAGAGAGAAAGATAAGCTGTGAGTGAGAGATAGAGAGAGAAGCTGTGAGTGAGAGAGAGAGAAAGAGAAGCTGTGAGTGAGAGAGAGAGAAAGAGAAGCTGTGTGTGAGCGAGAGAATGAGAAGCTGTGAGTTAGAGAGAGAGAGAAAGAGAAGCTGTGAGTGAGAGAGAGAGAGAGAAGCTGTGAGTGAGAGAGAGAGCGAGAGAAAGAAGCTATGATTGTGTGTGAGAGAGAAAGAGAAGCTGTGAGTGAGAGAGAGAGAGAGAAGCTGTGAGTGAGAGAGAGAGAAGCTGTGAGTGAGAGAGAGAAAGAGAAGCTGTGAGTGAGAGAGAGAAAGAGAAGGTGTGAGTGAGAGAGAGAGAAAGAGAGGCTGTGAGTGAGAGAGAGAAAGTGAGAGAAAGATAAGCTGTGAGTGTGAGAGAGAGTGAGAGAAAGAGATGCTGTGAGTGTGTGTGAGAGAGAAAGATAATCTGTGAGTGAGAGAGAGAGAAGCTGTGAGTGAGAGAGAGAGAAAGAGAAGCTGTGAGTGAGAGAGAGAAAGAGAAGCTGTGTGAGAGAGAGAGACAGAAAGAGAAGCTGTGAGTGAGAGAGAGAGAGAGGGAAAGCAATGTGAGAGAGAGAGAGAAGGTGTGAGTGAGAGAGAGAAAGAGATGTGAGTGAGAGAGAGAGAGAGAATGAGAAGCTGTGAGTTACAGAGAGAGAGAGAGAAGCTGTGAGTGAGTGATAGAGAGAAAGGGAAGCTTTGAGTGAGAGAGAGAGAGAGAAGCTGTGAGTGAGAGAGAGAGAGAAGCTGTGAGTGAGAGAGAGAGAGAAAGAAGCTGTGATTGTGTGTGAGAGAGAAAGAGAAGCTGTGAGTGAGAGAGAGAGAAAGAGAAGCTGTGAGTGAGAGAGATCGAGAAGCTTTGTGTATGTGTGTGTGAGAGAGAAGCTTTGTGTATGTGTGTGTGAGAGAGAAGCTGTGAGTGAGGGAGAGAAACTGAAGCTGTGAGTGAGAGAGAGAGAGAGAGAGAAGCTGTGAGTGAGAGAGAGAAAAAGAGAAGCTGTGAGTGAGAGAGAGAGAAAAAGAGAAGCTGTGCATGTGAGAGAAAGTGAGAGAAAGATAAGCTGTGAGTGTGAGAGGGAGAGAGAGAATGAGAAGCTGTGAGTTAGAGAGTGAGAGAGAAGCTGTGTGTGAGAGAGAGAAAGGGAAGCTGTGAGTGAGAGAGAGAGAGAAGCTGTGAGTGAGAGAGAGAAAAAAGAAGCTCTGAGTGAGAGAGAGAAAGAGAGAAGCTGTGTGTGTGAGAGAGAAAGAAGCTATGATTGTGTGTGAGAGAGAAAGAGAATCTGTGAGTGAGAGAGAGAGAAAGAGAAGCTAAGAGTGAAAGAGAAAGAGAGAGAGAAGATGTCAATGAGAGAGAGAGAGAAAGAGAAGCTGTGTGTGTGTGTGAGAGAGAGAAGCTGTGTGTGTGTGAGAGACAGAGAAGCTGTGAGTGAGAGAGAGAAAAAGAGAAAAAGAGAAGCTGTGAGTGAGAGAGAGAAGCTTTTGCATGTGAGAGAAAGTGAGAGAAAGAGAAGCTGTGAGTGTGAGAGAGAGTGAGAGAAAGAGATGCTGTGAGTGTGTGTGAGAGAGAAAGGTAAGCTGTGAGTGAGAGAGAGAGAGAACCTGTGAGTGAGAGAGAGAGAAAGAGAAGCTGTGAGTGAAAGAGAGAGAAAGAGAAGCTGTGTGTGTGTGAGAGAGAAGGAGAAGCTGTGAGTGAGAGAGAGAGAGTGAGAGAGAGAGAGAAGCTGTGAGTGCGAGAGAGAGGGAGAGAAGCTGTGACTGAGAGAGAGAGAGAAAGAGAAGCTGTGATTGAGAGTGAGAGACAGAGAGAAAGAGAAGGTGTGAGTGAGAGAGAGAGAGAGAGAGAAAAAGCTGTGAGTGAGAGAGAGAGAAAGAGAAGCTGTGAGTGAGAGAGAGAGAAAGAGAAGCTGTGAGTGAGAGAGAGAGAGTGAGAGAAAGAGAGAGAAGCTGTGAGAGAGAGAGAGGGGGGAGAAGCTGAGAGTGAGAGAGAGAGAGGAGCTGTGAGTGTGAGAGAGAGACAGAGTGAAAGAGAAGCTGTGAGTGAGAGTGAGTGAGAGAGAGAGAGAAGCTGTGAGTGAGAGAGAGAGAGGGAGGGAGGGAGAGAAGCTGTGAATGAGAGAGAAAGAGAAGCTGTGAGTGAGAGAGAGAAAAAGAGAAGCTGTGAGTGAGAGAGAGAGAGAAAGAGAAGCTGTGCATGTGAGAGAAAGTGAGAGAAAGAGAAGCTGTGAGTGTGAGAGAGAGTGAAAGAAAGAGATGCTGTGAGTGTGTGTGAGAGAGAAAGAAAAGCTGTGAGTGAGAGATAGAGAGAGAAGCTGTGAGTGAGAGAGAGAGAAAGAGAAGCTGTGAGTGAGAGAGAGAGAAAGAGAATCTGTGTGTGAGCGAGAGAAAGAGAAGCTGTGAGTTAGAGAGAGAGAGAAAGAGAAGCAGTGAGTGAGAGAGAGAGAAAGAGAGAGAAGCTGTGAGTGAGAGAGAGAGTGAGAGAAAGAAGCTATGATTGTGTGTGAGAGAGAAAGAGAAGCTGTGAGTGAGAGAGAAAGAGAGAGAGAAGATGTCAATCAGAGAGAGAAAGAGAAGCTGTGAGTGAGAGAGAGAGAAGCTGTGAGTGAGAGAGAGAGAGAAAGAAGCTGTGATTGTGTGTGAGAGAGAAAGAGAATCTGTGTGTGAGAGAGAAAGAGAAGCTGTGAGTGAGAGAGAGAGAAAGAGAAGCTGTGAGTGAGAGAGATCGAGAAGCTTTGTGTATGTGTGTGTGAGAGAGAAGCTGTGAGTGAGGGAGAGAAACTGAAGCTGTGAGTGAGAAAGAGAGAGAGAGAGAAAGAGAAGCTGTGAGTGAGAGAGAGAAAAAGAGAAGCTGTGAGTGAGAGAGAGAGAAAAAGTGAAGCTGAGCATGTGAGAGAAAGTGAGAGAAAGATAAGCTGTGAGTGTGAGAGGGAGAGAGAGAATGAGAAGCTGTGAGTTAGAGAGTGAGAGAGAAGCTGTGAGTGAGAGAGAGAAAGGGAAGCTGTGAGTGAGAGAGAGAGAGAAGCTGTGAGTGAGAGAGAGAAAAAAGAAGCTCTGAGTGAGAGAGAGAAAGAGAGAAGCTGTGTGTCTGAGAGAGAAAGAAGCTATGATTGTGTGTGAGAGAGAAAGAGAATCTGTGAGTGAGAGAGAGAGAAAGAGAAGCTAAGAGTGAAAGAGAAAGAGAGAGAGAAGATGTCAATGAGAGAGAGAGAGAAAGAGAAAGAGAAGCTGTGTGTGTGTGTGTGTGAGAGAGAAGCTGTGTGTGTGTGAGAGAGAGAGAAGCTGTGAGTGAGAGAGAGAAAAAGAGAAAAAGAGAAGCTGTGAGTGAGAGAGAGAGAGAGAAGCTTTTGCATGTGAGAGAAAGTGAGAGAAAGAGAAGCTGTGAGTGTGAGAGAGAGTGAGAGAAAGAGATGCTGTGAGTGTGTGTGAGAGAGAAAGGTAAGCTGTGAGTGAGAGAGAGAGAGAGAACCTGTGAGTGAGAGAGAGAGAAAGAGAAGCTGTGAGTGAAAGAGAGAGAAAGAGAAGCTGTGTGTGTGTGAGAGAGAAGGAGAAGCTGTGAGTGAGAGAGAGAGAGTGAGAGAGAGAGAGAAGCTGTGAGTGCGAGAGAGAGGGAGAGAAGCTGTGACTGAGAGAGAGAGAGAAAGAGAAGCTGTGATTGAGAGTGAGAGACAGAAAGAAAGAGAAGGTGTGAGTGAGAGAGAGAGAGAGAAAAAGCTGTGAGTGAGAGAGAGAGAAAGAGAAGCTGTGAGTGAGAGAGAGAGAAAGAGAAGCTGTGAGTGAGAGAGAGTGAGAGAAAGAGAGAGAAGCTGTGAGTGAGAGAGAGAGGGGGGAGAAGCTGTGAGTGAGAGAGAGAGAGGGAGAGAAGCTGTGAGTGTGAGAGAGAGACAGAGTGAAAGAGAAGCTGTGAGTGAGAGAGTGTGAGAGAGAGAGAGAAGCTGTGAGTGAGAGAGAGAGAGGGAGGGAGGGAGAGAAGCTGTGAATGAGAGAGAAAGAGAAGCTGTGAGTGAGAGAGAGAAAAAGAGAAGCTGTGAGTGAGAGAGAGAGAGAAAGAGAAGCTGTGCATGTGAGAGAAAGTGAGAGAAAGAGAAGCTGTGAGTGTGAGAGAGTGAAAGAAAGAGATGCTGTGAGTGTGTGTGAGAGAGAAAGATAAGCTGTGAGTGAGATAGAGAGAAAGAGAAGCTGTATGTGAGCGAGAGAAAGAGAAGGTGTGAGTTAGAGAGAGAGAGAAAAGGAAGCAGTGAGTGAGAGAGAGAGAGAGAGAAGCTGTGAGCGAGAGAGAGAG
Organism: Bradypodion ventrale; assembly: GCA_035047345.1. NCBI lineage: Eukaryota > Metazoa > Chordata > Lepidosauria > Squamata > Chamaeleonidae > Bradypodion > Bradypodion ventrale. Next base: position 112,005,586 of record JAWDJE010000005.1, on the reverse strand, counting down.
CGAGAGAAAGAAGCTATGATTGTGTGTGTGAGAGAAAGAGAAGCTGTGAGTGAGAGAGAAAGAGAGAGAGAAGATGTCAATCAGAGAGAGAAAGAGAAGCTGTGAGTGAGAGAGAGAGAGAAGCTGTGAGAGAGAGAGAAAGAGAAGCTGTGTGTGTGTGTGAGAGAGAGAGAAGCTGTGAGTGAGAGTGAGAGACAGAGAGACAGAGAAGCTGTGAGTGAGAGAGAGAAAGAGAAGCTGTGATTGAGAGTGAGAGAGAGAAAGAGAAGCTGTGAGTGAGAGAGAGGGATAGAGAAGATTTGTGTGTTAGAGAGACAGAGAAGTTGTGAGAAAGAGAGAAGCTGTGAGTGAGAGAGAAAGAGAAGCTATGAGTGAGAGAGAGAGTGAGAGGGAAAGCAATGCTCTGAGTGAGAGAGAGGGAGAAAGAGCTGTGTGAGAGAAAGAGAACCTGTGAGTGAGAGAGAGAGATAAAGAGAAGCTGTGAGTGAGTGAGAGAGAGAGAAGATGTCCATGAGAAAGAGAAAGAAAGAGAAGCTGTGAGTGAGAGAGTGAGAGAAGCTGTGAGTGAGAGAGAGAGAAAGAGAAGCTCTGTGTGTGTGTGTGAGAGAGAGAGAAGCTGTGAGTCAGAGTGAGAGACTGAGAGAAAGAGAAGGTGTGAGTGAGAGAGAGAGAGAAAGAGAAGCTGTGATTGAGAGTGAGAGGTAGAGAGAAAGAGAAGCTGTTAGTGAGAGAGAGAGATATAGATTTGTGTGTGAGAGAGAGAAGCTGTGAGAAAGAGAGATGCTGTGAGTGAGAGAGAGAGAAAGAGAAGCTATGAGTGAGAGAGAGAGAGAGGGAAAGGAATGCTCTGAGAGAGGGAGAAAGAGAAGCTGTGTGAGAGAAAGAGAAGCTGTGAGTGAGTGAGAGAGAGAGAGAGAAGCTGTGAGTGAGAGAGAAAGAGAGAGAGATGTCAATGAGAGAGAGAAAGAGAAGCTGTGAGTGAGAGAGAGAGAGAAGCTGTGAGTGAGAGAGAGAAAAAGAGAAACTGTGAGTGAGAGAGAGAGAGAGAAAGAAAGAGAAGCTGTGCGTGTGAGAGAAAGTGAGAGAAAGAGAAGCTGTGAGTGTGAGAGAGAGTGAGAGAAAGAGATGCTGTGAGTGTGTGTGAGAGAGAAAGATAAGCTGTGAGTGAGAGAGAGAGAGAGAGAGAAGCTGTGTGAGAGAGAGAGAAAGAGAACCTGTGAGTGAGAGAGAGAGAAAGAGAAGCTGTGTGTGTGAGAGAGAGAAAGAGAAGCTGAGAGTGTGAGAGAGAGAGTGAGATAGAGGGAGAGAAGCTGTGTGTGTGTGTGTGAGAGAGAGAAGCTGTGAGTGAGAGAGAGAAAGGGAAGCTGTGAGTGAGAGAGAGAGAGAGAAAGAGAAGCTGTGAGTGAGAGAGTGAAAAAGAGAAGCTGTGAGTGAGAGAGAAAAAGAGAAGCTGTGTGTGAGAGAAAGTGAGAGAAAGAGAAGCTGTGAGTGTGAGAGAGAGTGAGAGAAAGAGATGCTGTGAGTGTGTGTGAGAGAGAAAGAGAAGCTGTGAAAGAGAGAGAGAGAAGCTGTGAGTGAGAGAGAGAGAGTAGCTGTGAGTGAGAGAGAGAGGGAGAGAAGCTGTGAGTGAGAGAGAGAGAAAGAGAAGATTTCTGTGTGAGAGATAGAGAAGCTGTGAGAAAGAGAGAAGCTGTGAGTGAGAGAGAGAGAAAGAGAAGCTATGAGTTAGAGAGAGAGAAAAAGAAGCTGTGAGTGAGAGAGATCGAGAAGCTTTGTGTATGTGTGTGTGAGAGAGAAGCTTTGTGTATGTGTGTGTGAGAGAGAAGCTGTGAGTGAGGGAGAGAAACTGAAGCTGTGAGTGAGAGAGAGAGAGAGAGAAGCTGTGAGTGAGAGAGAGAAAAAGAGAAGCTGTGAGTGAGAGAGAGAGAAAAAGAGAAGCTGTGCATGTGAGAGAAAGTGAGAGAAAGATAAGCTGTGAGTGTGAGAGGGAGAGAGAGAATGAGAAGCTGTGAGTTAGAGAGTGAGAGAGAAGCTGTGAGTGAGAGAGAGAGAGAGAAGCTGTGAGTGAGAGAGAGAAAAAAGAAGCTCTGAGTGAGAGAGAGAAAGAGAGAAGCTGTGTGTGTGAGAGAGAAAGAAGCTATGATTGTGTGTGAGAGAGAAAGAGAATCTGTGAGTGAGAGAGAGAGAAAGAGAAGCTAAGAGTGAAAGAGAAAGAGAGAGAGAAGATGTCAATGAGAGAGAGAGAGAAAGAGAAGCTGTGTGTGTGTGAGAGAGAGAGAAGCTGTGTGTGTGTGAGAGAGAGAGAAGCTGTGAGTGAGAGAGAGAAAAAGAGAAAAAGAGAAGCTGTGAGTGAGAGAGAGAAGCTTTTGCATGTGAGAGAAAGTGAGAGAAAGAGAAGCTGTGAGTGTGAGAGAGAGTGAGAGAAAGAGATGCTGTGAGTGTGTGTGAGAGAGAAAGGTAAGCTGTGAGTGAGAGAGAGAGAGAGAACCTGTGAGTGAGAGAGAGAGAAAGAGAAGCTGTGAGTGAAAGAGAGAGAAAGAGAAGCTGTGTGTGTGAGAGAGAGAAGGAGAAGCTGTGAGTGAGAGAGAGAGAGTGAGAGAGAGAGAGAAGCTGTGAGTGCGAGAGAGAGGGAGAGAAGCTGTGACTGAGAGAGAGAGAGAAAGAGAAGCTGTGATTGAGAGTGAGCGACAGAGAGAAAGAGAAGGTGTGAGTGAGAGAGAGAGAGAGAAAAAGCTGTGAGTGAGAGAGAGAGAAAGAGAAGCTGTGAGTGAGAGAGAGAGAAAGAGAAGGTGTGAGTGAGAGAGAGAGAAAGAGAAGCTGTGAGTGAGAGAGATCGAGAAACTTTGTGTATGTGTGTGTGAGAGAGAAGCTGTGAGTGAGGGAGAGAAACTGAAGCTGTGAGTGAGAAAGAGAGAGAGAGAGAAAGAGAAGCTGTGAGTGAGAGAGAGAAAAAGAGAAGCTGTGAGTGAGAGAGAGAGAAAAAGTGAAGCTGTGCATGTGAGAGAAAGTGAGAGAAAGATAAGCTGTGAGTGTGAGAGGGAGAGAGAGAATGAGAAGCTGTGAGTTAGAGAGTGAGAGAGAAGCTGTGAGTGAGAGAGAGAGTGAGAGAAAGAGATGCTGTGAGTGTGTGTGAGAGAGAAAGGTAAGCTGTGAGTGAGAGAGAGAGAGAGAACCTGTGAGTGAGAGAGAGAGAAAGAGAAGCTGTGAGTGAAAGAGAGAGAAAGAGAAGCTGTGTGTGTGAGAGAGAGAAGGAGAAGCTGTGAGTGAGAGAGAGAGAGTGAGAGAGAGAGAGAAGCTGTGAGTGCGAGAGAGAGGGAGAGAAGCTGTGACTGAGAGAGAGAGAGAAAGAGAAGCTGTGATTGAGAGTGAGAGACAGAGAGAAAGAGAAGGTGTGAGTGAGAGAGAGAGAGAGAAAAAGCTGTGAGTGAGAGAGAGAGAAAGAGAAGCTGTGAGTGAGAGAGAGAAAGAGAAGCTGTGAGTGAGAGAGAGAGAGAGAGTGAGAGAAAGAGAGAGAAGCTGTGTGAGAGAGAGGGGGGAGAAGCTGTGAGTGAGAGAGAGAGAGGGAGAGAAGCTGTGAGTGTGAGAGAGAGACAGAGTGAAAGAGAAGCTGTGAGTGAGAGAGTGAGTGAGAGAGAGAGAGAAGCTGTGAGTGAGAGAGAGAGAGGGAGGGAGAGAAGCTGTGAATGAGAGAGAAAGAGAAGCTGTGAGTGAGAGAGAGAAAAAGAGAAGCTGTGAGTGAGAGAGAGAGAGAAAGAGAAGCTGTGCATGTGAGAGAAAGTGAGAGAAAGAGAAGCTGTGAGTGTGAGAGAGAGTGAAAGAAAGAGATGCTGTGAGTGAGTGAGAGAGATAAAGAGAAGCTGTGAGTGAGTGAGTGAGAGAGAAAGAGAAGCTGTGAGTGTGAGAGAAAGAGAGAGAGAAGATGTCAATGAGAGAGAGAGAAAGAGAAGCTGTGAGTGTGAGAGAGAGACAAAGAGGAGCTGTGAGTGAGAGAGAGAGAAGGGGAAGCTGTGAGTGTGAGAGAGAAAGAGAGAGAAAGAGAAGCTGTGAGTGAGAGAGAGAAAAAAAGAGAAGCTGTGTGTGAGAGAGAGAAGCTGTGAGAAAGAGAGAAGCTGTGAGTGAGAGAGAGAGAAAGAGAAGCTATGAGTGAGAGAGAGAGAGGGAAAGCAATGCTCTGAGTGAGAGAGAGGGAGAAAGAGAAGCTATGAGAGAGAGAGAAGCTTTGAGTGAGAGAGAGAAGCTTTGAGTGAGAGAGAGGAAGAGAAGCTGAGAGGGAGAGAGAGAATGAGAAGCTGTGAGTTAGAGAGTGAGAGAGAAGCTGTGAGTGAGAGAGAGAAAGGGAAGCTGTGAGTGAGAGAGAGAGAGAGAAGCTGTGAGTGAGAGAGAGAAAAAAGAAGCTCTGAGTGAGAGAGAGAAAGAAAGAGAGAAGCTGTGTGTGTGAGAGAGAAAGAAGCTATGATTGTGTGTGAGAGAGAAAGAGAATCTGTGAGTGAGAGAGAGAGAGAGAAGCTAAGAGTGAAAGAGAAAGAGAGAGAGAAGATGTCAATGAGAGAGAGAGAAAGAGAAGCTGTGTGTGTGTGAGAGAGAGAGAAGCTGTGTGTGTGAGAGAGAGAGAAGCTGTGAGTGAGAGAGAGAAAAAGAGAAAAAGAGAAGCTGTGAGTGAGAGAGAGAGAGAAGCTTTTGCGTGTGAGAGAAAGTGAGAGAAAGAGAAGCTGTGAGTGTGAGAGAGAGTGAGAGAAAGAGATGCTGTGAGTGTGTGTGAGAGAGAAAGGTTTGCTGTGAGTGAGAGAGAGAGAGAGAACCTGTGAGTGAGAGAGAGAGAAAGAGAAGCTGTGAGTGAAAGAGAGAGAAAGAGAAGCTGTGTGTGTGTGAGAGAGAAGGAGAAGCTGTGAGTGAGAGAGAGTGAGTGAGAGAGAGAGAGAAGCTGTGAGTGCGAGAGAGAGGGAGAGAAGCTGTGACTGAGAGAGAGAGAGAAAGAGAAGCTGTGATTGAGAGTGAGAGACAGAGAAAGAGAAGGTGTGAGTGAGAGAGAGAGAGAGAGAAAAAGCTGTGACTGAGAGAGAGAGAAAGAGAAGCTGTGAGTGAGAGAGAGAGAAAGAGAAGCTGTGAGTGAGAGAGAGAGTGAGAGAAAGAGAGAGAAGCTGTGAGTGAGAGAGAGAGGGGGGAGAAGCTGTGAGTGAGAGAGCGAGAGGGAGAGAAGCTGTGAGTGAGAGAGAGAGACAGAGTGAAAGAGAAGCTGTGAGTGAGAGAGTGAGTGAGAGAGAGAGAGAAGCTGTGAGTGAGAGAGAGAGAGGGAGGGAGGGAGAGAAGCTGTGAATGAGAGAGAAAGAGAAGCTGTGAGTGAGAGAGAGAAAAAGAGAAGCTGTGAGTGAGAGAGAGAGAGAAAGAGAAGCTGTGCATGTGAGAGAAAGTGAGAGAAAGAGAAGCTGTGAGTGTGAGAGAGAGTGAAAGAAAGAGATGCTGTGAGTGTGTGTGAGAGAGAAAGATAAGCTGTGAGTGAGAGATAGAGAGAGAAGCTGTGAGTGAGAGAGAGAGAAAGAGAAGCTGTGAGTGAGAGAGAGAAAGAGAAGCTGTGTGTGAGCGAGAGAATGAGAAGCTGTGAGTTAGAGAGAGAGAGAAAGAGAAGCTGTGAGTGAGAGAGAGAGAGAGAGAAGATGTGAGTGAGAGAGAGAGCGAGAGAAAGAAGCTATGATTGTGTGTGAGAGAGAAAGAGAAGCTGTGAGTGAGAGAGAGAGAGAGAAGCTGTGAGTGAGAGAGAGAGAAGCTGTGAGTGAGAGAGAGAAAGAGAAGCTGTGAGTGAGAGAGAGAAAGAGAAGGTGTGAGTGAGAGAGAGAGAAAGAGAGGCTGTGAGTGAGAGAGAGAAAGTGAGAGAAAGATAAGCTGTGAGTGTGAGAGAGAGTGAGAGAAAGAGATGCTGTGAGTGTGTGTGAGAGAGAAAGATAAGCTGTGAGTGAGAGAGAGAGAGAAGCTGTGAGTGAGAGAGAGAGAAAGAGAAGCTGTGAGTGAGAGAGAGAAAGAGAAGCTGTGTGAGAGAGAGAGACAGAAAGAGAAGCTGTGAGTGAGAGAGAGAGAGGGAAAGCAATGTGAGAGAGAGAGAGAAGGTGTGAGTGAGAGAGAGAATGAGATGTGAGAGAGAGAGAGAGAGAATGAGAAGCTGTGAGTTACAGAGAGAGAGAGAGAAGCTGTGAGTGAGTGATAGAGAGAAAGGGAAGCTTTGAGTGAGAGAGAGAGAGAAGCTGTGAGTGAGAGAGAGAGAGAAGCTGTGAGTGAGAGAGAGAGAGAAAGAAACTGTGATTGTGTGTGAGAGAGAAAGAGAAGCTGTGAGTGAGAGAGAGAGAAAGAGAAGCTGTGAGTGAGAGAAATCGAGAAGCTTTGTGTATGTGTGTGTGAGAGAGAGAAGCTGTGAGTCAGAGTGAGAGACAGAGAGAAAGAGAAGGTGTGAGTGAGAGAGAGAGAGAGAGAGAAGCTGTGAGCGAGAGAGAGAGCGAGAGAAAGAAGCTATGATTGTGTGTGAGAGAGAAAGAGAAGCTGTGAGTGAGAGAGAAAGAGAGAGAGAAGATGTCAATCAGAGAGAGAAAGAGAAGCTGTGAGTGAGAGAGAGAGAGAAGCTGTGAGAGAGAGAGAGAGAAAGAGAAGCTGTGTGTGTGTGTGTGAGAGAGAGAGAAGCTGTGAGTGAGAGTGAGAGACAGAGAGACAGAGAAGCTGTGAGTGAGAGAGAGAAAGAGAAGCTGTGATTGAGAGTGAGAGAGAGAAAGAGAAGCTGTGAGTGAGAGAGAGAGATAGAGAAGATTTGTGTGTTAGAGAGACAGAGAAGTTGTGAGAAAGAGAGAAGCTGTGAGTGAGAGAGAAAGAGAAGCTATGAGTGAGAGAGAGAGTGAGAGGGAAAGCAATGCTCTGAGTGAGAGAGAGGGAGAAAGAGCTGTGTGAGAGAAAGAGAACCTGTGAGTGAGAGAGAGAGATAAAGAGAAGCTGTGAGTGAGTGAGAGAGAGAGAAGATGTCCATGAGAAAGAGAAAGAAAGAGAAGCTGTGAGTGAGAGAGTGAGAGAAGCTGTGAGTGAGAGAGAGAGAAAGAGAAGCTGTGTGTGTGTGTGTGTGAGAGAGAGAAGCTGTGAGTCAGAGTGAGAGACAGAGAGAAAGAGAAGGTGTGAGTGAGAGAGAGAGAGAAAGAGAAGCTGTGATTGAGAGTGAGAGGTAGAGAGAAAGAGAAGCTGTTAGTGAGAGAGAGAGATATAGATTTGTGTGTGAGAGAGAGAGAAGCTGTGAGAAAGAGAGATGCTGTGAGTGAGAGAGAGAGAAAGAGAAGCTATGAGTGAGAGAGAGAGAGAGGGAAAGGAATGCTCTGAGAGAGGGAGAAAGAGAAGCTGTGTGAGAGAAAGAGAAGCTGTGAGTGAGTGAGAGAGAGAGAGAAGCTGTGAGTGAGAGAGAAAGAGAGAGAGATGTCAATGAGAGAGAGAAAGAGAAGCTGTGAGTGAGAGAGAGAGAGAGAGAAGCTGTGAGTGAGAGAGAGAAAAAGAGAAGCTGTTATTGAGAGAGAGAGAGAAAGAAAGAAAGAGAAGCTGTGCGTGTGAGAGAAAGTGAGAGAAAGAGAAGCTGTGAGTGTGAGAGAGAGTGAGAGAAAGAGATGCTGTGAGTGTGTGTGAGAGAGAAAGATAAGCTGTGAGTGAGAGAGAGAGAGAGAGAAGCTGTGTGAGAGAGAGAGAAAGAGAACCTGTGAGTGAGAGAGAGAGAAAGAGAAGCTGTGTGTGTGTGAGAGAGAAAGAGAAGCTGAGAGTGTGAGAGAGAGAGTGAGATAGAGGGAGAGAAGCTGTGTGTGTGTGTGTGAGAGAGAGAAGCTGTGAGTGAGAGAGAGAAAGGGAAGCTGTGAGTGAGAGAGAGAGAGAGAGAAGCTGTGAGTGAGAGAGTGAAAAAGAGAAGCTGTGAGTGAGAGAGAGAAAGAGAAGCTGTGTGTGAGAGAAAGTGAGAGAAAGAGAAGCTGTGAGTGTGAGAGAGAGTGAGAGAAAGAGATGCTGTGAGTGTGTGCGAGAGAGAAAGAGAAGCTGTGAAAGAGAGAGAGAGAAGCTGTGAGTGAGAGAGAGAGAGTAGCTGTGAGTGAGAGAGAGAGGGAGAGAAGCTGTGAGTGAGAGAGAGAGAAAGAGAAGATTTCTGTGTGAGAGATAGAGAAGCTGTGAGAAAGAGAGAAGCTGTGAGTGAGAGAGAGAGAAAGAGAAGCTATGAGTTAGAGAGAGAGAAAGAGAAGCTGTGAGTGAGAGAGATCGAGAAGCTTTGTGTATGTGTGTGTGAGAGAGAAGCTTTGTGTATGTGTGTGTGAGAGAGAAGCTGTGAGTGAGGGAGAGAAACTGAAGCTGTGAGTGAGAGAGAGAGAGAGAGAGAAGCTGTGAGTGAGAGAGAGAAAAAGAGAAGCTGTGAGTGAGAGAGAGAGAAAAAGAGAAGCTGTGCATGTGAGAGAAAGTGAGAGAAAGATAAGCTGTGAGTGTGAGAGGGAGAGAGAGAGTGAGAAGCTGTGAGTTAGAGAGTGAGAGAGAAGCTGTGAGTGAGAGAGAGAAAGGGAAGCTGTGTGAGAGAGAGAGAGAGAAGCTGTGAGTGAGAGAGAAAAAAAAGAAGCTCTGAGTGAGAGAGAGAAACAGAGAAGCTGTGTGTGTGAGAGAGAAAGAAGCTATGATTGTGTGTGAGAGAGAAAGAGAATCTGTGAGTGAGAGAGAGAGAAAGAGAAGCTAAGAGTGAAAGAGAAAGAGAGAGAGAAGATGTCAATGAGAGAGAGAGAGAAAGAGAAGCTGTGTGTGTGTGTGAGAGAGAGAAGCTGTGTGTGTGTGAGAGAGTGAAGCTGTGAGTGAGAGAGAGAAAAAGAGAAAAAGAGAAGCTGTGAGTGAGAGAGAGAGAAGCTTTTGCATGTGAGAGAAAGTGAGAGAAAGAGAAGCTGTGAGTGTGAGAGAGAGTGAGAGAAAGAGATGCTGTGAGTGTGTGTGAGAGAGAAAGGTAAGCTGTGAGTGAGAGAGAGAGAGAGAACCTGTGAGTGAGAGAGAGAGAAAGAGAAGCTGTGAGTGAAAGAGAGAGAAAGAGAAGCTGTGTGTGTGAGAGAGAGAAGGAGAAGCTGTGAGTGAGAGAGAGAGAGTGAGAGAGAGAGAGAAGCTGTGAGTGCAAGAGAGAGGGAGAGAAGCTGTGACTGAGAGAGAGAGAGAAAGAGAAGCTGTGATTGAGAGTGAGAGACAGAGAGAAAGAGAAGGTGTGAGTGAGAGAGAGAGAGAGAAAAAGCTGTGAGTGAGAGAGAGAGAAAGAGAAGCTGTGAGTGAGAGAGAGAGAAAGAGAAGCTGTGAGTGAGAGAGAGAGAGAGTGAGAGAAAGAGAGAGAAGCTGTGTGAGAGAGAGGGGGGGAGAAGCTGTGAGTGAGAGAGAGAGAGGGAGAGAAGCTGTGAGTGTGAGAGAGAGACAGAGTGAAAGAGAAGATGTGAGTGAGAGAGTGAGTGAGAGAGAGAGAGAAGCTGTGAGTGAGAGAGAGAGAGGGAGGGAGAGAAGCTGTGAATGAGAGAGAAAGAGAAGCTGTGAGTGAGAGAGAGAAAAAGAGAAGCTGTGAGTGAGAGAGAGAGAGAAAGAGAAGCTGTGCATGTGAGAGAAAGTGAGAGAAAGAGAAGCTGTGAGTGTGAGAGAGAGTGAAAGAAAGAGATGCTGTGAGTGTGTGTGAGAGAGAAAGGTAAGCTGTGAGTGAGAGAGAGAGAGAGAACCTGTGAGTGAGCGAGAGAGAAAGAGAAGCTGTGAGTGAAAGAGAGAGAAAGAGAAGCTGTGTGTGTGTGAGAGAGAAGGAGAAGCTGTGAGTGAGAGAGAGAGAGTGAGAGAGAGAGAGAAGCTGTGAGTGCGAGAGAGAGGGAGAGAAGCTGTGACTGAGAGAGAGAGAGAAAGAGAGCAGTGATTGAGAGTGAGAGACAGAAAGAAAGAGAAGGTGTGAGTGAGAGAGAGAGAGAAAAAGCTGTGAGTGAGAGAGAGAGAAAGAGAAGCTGTGAGTGAGAGAGAGAGAAAGAGAAGCTGTGAGTGAGAGAGAGAGAGTGAGAGAAAGAGAGAGAAGCTGTGAGTGAGAGAGAGAGGGGGGAGAAGCTGTGAGTGAGAGAGAGAGAGGGAGAGAAGCTGTGTGTGAGAGTGAGTGAGAGAGAGAGAGAAGCTGTGAGTGAGAGAGAGAGAGAGGGAGGGAGGGAGAGAAGCTGTGAATGAGAGAGAAAGAGAAGCTGTGAGTGAGAGAGAGAAAAAGAGAAGCTGTGAGTGAGAGAGAGAGAGAAAGAGAAGCTGTGCATGTGAGAGAAAGTGAGAGAAAGAGAAGCTGTGAGTGTGAGAGAGAGTGAAAGAAAGAGATGCTGTGAGTGTGTGTGAGAGAGAAAGATAAGCTGTGAGTGAGAGATAGAGAGAGAAGCTGTGAGTGAGAGAGAGAGAAAGAGAAGCTGTGAGTGAGAGAGAGAAAGAGAAGCTGTGTGTGAGCGAGAGAAAGAGAAGCTGTGAGTTAGAGAGAGAGAGAAAGAGAAGCAGTGAGTGAGAGAGAGAGAGAGAGAGAAGCTGTGAGCGAGAGAGAGAGCGAGAGAAAGAAGCTATGATTGTGTGTGAGAGAGAAAGAGAAGCTGTGAGAGAGAGAAAGAGAGAGAGAGAAGATGTCAATCAGAGAGAGAAAGAGAAGCTGTGAGTGAGAGAGAGAGAGAAGCTGTGAGAGAGAGAGAGAGAGAGAGAAGCTGTGTGTGTGTGTGTGAGAGAGAGAGAAGCTGTGAGTGAGAGTGAGAGACAGAGAGACAGAGAAGCTGTGAGTGAGAGAGAGAAAGAGAAGCTGTGATTGAGAGTGAGAGAGAGAAAGAGAAGCTGTGAGTGAGAGAGAGATAGAGAAGATTTGTGTGTTAGAGAGACAGAGAAGTTGTGAGAAAGAGAGAAGCTGTGAGTGAGAGAGAAAGAGAAGCTATGAGTGAGAGAGAGATTGAGAGGGAAAGCAATGCTCTGAGTGAGAGAGAGGGAGAAAGAGCTGTGTGAGAGAAAGAGAACCTGTGAGTGAGAGAGAGAGATAAAGAGAAGCTGTGAGTGAGTGAGAGAGAGAGAAGATGTCCATGAGAAAGAGAAAGAAAGAGAAGCTGTGAGTGAGAGAGTGAGAGAAGCTGTGAGTGAGAGAGAGAGAAAGAGAAGCTGTGTGTGTGTGTGAGAGAGAGAGAAGCTGTGAGTCAGAGTGAGAGACAGAGAGAAAGAGAAGGTGTGAGTGAGAGAGAGAGAGAAAGAGAAGCTGTGATTGAGAGTGAGAGGTAGAGAGAAAGAGAAGCTGTTAGTGAGAGAGAGAGATATAGATTTGTGTGTGTGAGAGAGAGAAGCTGTGAGAAAGAGAGATGCTGTGAGTGAGAGAGAGAGAAAGAGAAGCTATGAGTGAGAGAGAGAGAGAGGGAAAGGAATGCTCTGAGAGAGGGAGAAAGAGAAGCTGTGTGAGAGAAAGAGAAGCTGTGAGTGAGTGAGAGAGAGAGAGAAGCTGTGAGTGAGAGAGAAAGAGAGAGAGATGTCAATGAGAGAGAGAAAGAGAAGCTGTGAGTGAGAGAGAGAGAGAGAGAAGCTGTGAGTGAGAGAGAGAAAAAGAGAAGCTGTTATTGAGAGAGAGAGAGAAAGAAAGAAAGAGAAGCTGTGCGTGTGAGAGAAAGTGAGAGAAAGAGAAGCTGTGAGTGTGAGAGAGAGTGAGAGAAAGAGATGCTGTGAGTGTGTGTGAGAGAGAAAGATAAGCTGTGAGTGAGAGAGAGAGAGAGAGAAGCTGTGTGTGAGAGAGAGAAAGAGAACCTGTGAGTGAGAGAGAGAGAAAGAGAAGCTGTGTGTGTGTGAGAGAGAAAGAGAAGCTGAGAGTGTGAGAGAGAGAGTGAGATAGAGGGAGAGAAGCTGTGTGTGTGTGTGTGAGAGAGAGAAGCTGTGAGTGAGAGAGAGAAAGGGAAGCTGTGAGTGAGAGAGAGAGAGAGAGAGAGAAGCTGTGAGTGAGAGAGTGAAAAAGAGAAGCTGTGAGTGAGAGAGAGAAAGAGAAGCTGTGTGTGAGAGAAAGTGAGAGAAAGAGAAGCTGTGAGTGTGAGAGAGAGTGAGAGAAAGAGATGCTGTGAGTGTGTGCGAGAGAGAAAGAGAAGCTGTGAAAGAGAGAGAGAGAAGCTGTGAGTGAGAGAGAGAGAGTAGCTGTGAGTGAGAGAGAGAGGGAGAGAAGCTGTGAGTGAGAGAGAGAGAAAGAGAAGATTTCTGTGTGAGAGATAGAGAAGCTGTGAGAAAGAGAGAAGCTGTGAGTGAGAGAGAGAGAAAGAGAAGCTATGAGTTAGAGAGAGAGAAAGAGAAGCTGTGAGTGAGAGAGATCGAGAAGCTTTGTGTATGTGTGTGTGAGAGAGAAGCTTTGTGTATGTGTGTGTGAGAGAGAAGCTGTGAGTGAGGGAGAGAAACTGAAGCTGTGAGTGAGAGAGAGAGAGAGAAGCTGTGAGTGAGAGAGAGAAAAAGAGAAGCTGTGAGTGAGAGAGAGAGAAAAAGAGAAGCTGTGCATGTGAGAGAAAGTGAGAGAAAGATAAGCTGTGAGTGTGAGAGGGAGAGAGAGAATGAGAAGCTGTGAGTTAGAGAGTGAGAGAGAAGCTGTGAGTGAGAGAGAGAAAGGGAAGCTGTGTGAGAGAGAGAGAGAGAAGCTGTGAGTGAGAGAGAGAAAAAAGAAGCTCTGAGTGAGAGAGAGAAACAGAGAAGCTGTGTGTGTGTGAGAGAAAGAAGCTATGATTGTGTGTGTGAGAGAAAGAGAATCTGTGAGTGAGAGAGAGAGAAAGAGAAGCTAAGAGTGAAAGAGAAAGAGAGAGAGAAGATGTCAATGAGAGAGAGAGAGAAAGAGAAGCTGTGTGTGTGTGTGAGAGAGAGAAGCTGTGTGTGTGTGAGAGAGAGAAGCTGTGAGTGAGAGAGAGAAAAAGAGAAAAAGAGAAGCTGTGAGTGAGAGAGAGAGAAGCTTTTGCATGTGAGAGAAAGTGAGAGAAAGAGAAGCTGTGAGTGTGAGAGAGAGTGAGAGAAAGAGATGCTGTGAGTGTGTGTGAGAGAGAAAGGTAAGCTGTGAGTGAGAGAGAGAGAGAGAACCTGTGAGTGAGAGAGAGAGAAAGAGAAGCTGTGAGTGAAAGAGAGAGAAAGAGAAGCTGTGTGTGTGAGAGAGAGAAGGAGAAGCTGTGAGTGAGAGAGACAGAGTGAGAGAGAGAGAGAAGCTGTGAGTGCGAGAGAGAGGGAGAGAAGCTGTGACTGAGAGAGAGAGAGAAAGAGAAGCTGTGATTGAGAGTGAGAGACAGAGAGAAAGAGAAGGTGTGAGTGAGAGAGAGAGAGAGAAAAAGCTGTGAGTGAGAGAGAGAGAAAGAGAAGCTGTGAGTGAGAGAGAGAGAAAGAGAAGCTGTGAGTGAGAGAGAGAGAGAGTGAGAGAAAGAGAGAGAAGCTGTGTGATAGAGAGGGGGGGAGAAGCTGTGAGTGAGAGAGAGAGAGGGAGAGAAGCTGTGAGTGTGAGAGAGAGACAGAGTGAAAGAGAAGATGTGAGTGAGAGAGTGAGTGAGAGAGAGAGAGAAGCTGTGAGTGAGAGAGAGAGAGAGAGAGATGTCAATGAGAGAGAGAAAGAGAAGCTGTGAGTGAGAGAGAGAGAGAGAGAAGCTGTGAGTGAGAGAGAGAAAAAGAGAAGCTGTTATTGAGAGAGAGAGAGAAAGAAAGAAAGAGAAGCTGTGCGTGTGAGAGAAAGTGAGAGAAAGAGAAGCTGTGAGTGTGAGAGAGAGTGAGAGAAAGAGATGCTGTGAGTGTGTGTGAGAGAGAAAGATAAGCTGTGAGTGAGAGAGAGAGAGAGAGAAGCTGTGTGTGAGAGAGAGAAAGAGAACCTGTGAGTGAGAGAGAGAGAAAGAGAAGCTGTGTGTGTGTGAGAGAGAAAGAGAAGCTGAGAGTGTGAGAGAGAGAGTGAGATAGAGGGAGAGAAGCTGTGTGTGTGTGTGTGAGAGAGAGAAGCTGTGAGTGAGAGAGAGAAAGGGAAGCTGTGAGTGAGAGAGAGAGAGAGAGAGAGAGAGAAGCTGTGAGTGAGAGAGTGAAAAAGAGAAGCTGTGAGTGAGAGAGAGAAAGAGAAGCTGTGTGTGAGAGAAAGTGAGAGAAAGAGAAGCTGTGAGTGTGAGAGAGAGTGAGAGAAAGAGATGCTGTGAGTGTGTGCGAGAGAGAAAGAGAAGCTGTGAAAGAGAGAGAGAGAAGCTGTGAGTGAGAGAGAGAGAGTAGCTGTGAGTGAGAGAGAGAGGGAGAGAAGCTGTGAGTGAGAGAGAGAGAAAGAGAAGATTTCTGTGTGAGAGATAGAGAAGCTGTGAGAAAGAGAGAAGCTGTGAGTGAGAGAGAGAGAAAGAGAAGCTATGAGTTAGAGAGAGAGAAAGAGAAGCTGTGAGTGAGAGAGATCGAGAAGCTTTGTGTATGTGTGTGTGAGAGAGAAGCTTTGTGTATGTGTGTGTGAGAGAGAAGCTGTGAGTGAGGGAGAGAAACTGAAGCTGTGAGTGAGAGAGAGAGAGAGAAGCTGTGAGTGAGAGAGAGAAAAAGAGAAGCTGTGAGTGAGAGAGAGAGAAAAAGAGAAGCTGTGCATGTGAGAGAAAGTGAGAGAAAGATAAGCTGTGAGTGTGAGAGGGAGAGAGAGAATGAGAAGCTGTGAGTTAGAGAGTGAGAGAGAAGCTGTGAGTGAGAGAGAGAAAGGGAAGCTGTGTGAGAGAGAGAGAGAGAAGCTGTGAGTGAGAGAGAGAAAAAAGAAGCTCTGAGTGAGAGAGAGAAACAGAGAAGCTGTGTGTGTGTGAGAGAAAGAAGCTATGATTGTGTGTGTGAGAGAAAGAGAATCTGTGAGTGAGAGAGAGAGAAAGAGAAGCTAAGAGTGAAAGAGAAAGAGAGAGAGAAGATGTCAATGAGAGAGAGAGAGAAAGAGAAGCTGTGTGTGTGTGTGAGAGAGAGAAGCTGTGTGTGTGTGAGAGAGAGAAGCTGTGAGTGAGAGAGAGAAAAAGAGAAAAAGAGAAGCTGTGAGTGAGAGAGAGAGAAGCTTTTGCATGTGAGAGAAAGTGAGAGAAAGAGAAGCTGTGAGTGTGAGAGAGAGTGAGAGAAAGAGATGCTGTGAGTGTGTGTGAGAGAGAAAGGTAAGCTGTGAGTGAGAGAGAGAGAGAGAACCTGTGAGTGAGAGAGAGAGAAAGAGAAGCTGTGAGTGAAAGAGAGAGAAAGAGAAGCTGTGTGTGTGAGAGAGAGAAGGAGAAGCTGTGAGTGAGAGAGACAGAGTGAGAGAGAGAGAGAAGCTGTGAGTGCGAGAGAGAGGGAGAGAAGCTGTGACTGAGAGAGAGAGAGAAAGAGAAGCTGTGATTGAGAGTGAGAGACAGAGAGAAAGAGAAGGTGTGAGTGAGAGAGAGAGAGAGAAAAAGCTGTGAGTGAGAGAGAGAGAAAGAGAAGCTGTGAGTGAGAGAGAGAGAAAGAGAAGCTGTGAGTGAGAGAGAGAGAGAGTGAGAGAAAGAGAGAGAAGCTGTGTGATAGAGAGGGGGGAGAAGCTGTGAGTGAGAGAGAGAGAGGGAGAGAAGCTGTGAGTGTGAGAGAGAGACAGAGTGAAAGAGAAGATGTGAGTGAGAGAGTGAGTGAGAGAGAGAGAGAAGCTGTGAGTGAGAGAGAGAGAGGGAGGGAGAGAAGCTGTGAATGAGAGAGAAAGAGAAGCTGTGAGTGAGAGAGAGAAAAAGAGAAGCTGTGAGTGAGAGAGAGAGAGAAAGAGAAGCTGTGCATGTGAGAGAAAGTGAGAGAAAGAGAAGCTGTGAGTGTGAGAGAGAGTGAAAGAAAGAGATGCTGTGAGTGTGTGTGAGAGAGAAAGGTAAGCTGTGAGTGAGAGAGAGAGAGAGAACCTGTGAGTGAGCGAGAGAGAAAGAGAAGCTGTGAGTGAAAGAGAGAGAAAGAGAAGCTGTGTGTGTGTGAGAGAGAAGGAGAAGCTGTGAGTGAGAGAGAGAGAGTGAGAGAGAGAGAGAAGCTGTGAGTGCGAGAGAGAGGGAGAGAAGCTGTGACTGAGAGAGAGAGAGAAAGAGAGCTGTGATTGAGAGTGAGAGACAGAAAGAAAGAGAAGGTGTGAGTGAGAGAGAGAGAGAGAAAAAGCTGTGAGTGAGAGAGAGAGAAAGCGAAGCTGTGAGTGAGAGAGAGAGAAAGAGAAGCTGTGAGTGAGAGAGAGAGAGTGAGAGAAAGAGAGAGAAGCTGTGAGTGAGAGAGAGAGGGGGGAGAAGCTGTGAGTGAGAGAGAGAGAGGGAGAGAAGCTGTGTGAGAGTGAGTGAGAGAGAGAGAGAAGCTGTGAGTGAGAGAGAGAGAGAGGGAGGGAGGGAGAGAAGCTGTGAATGAGAGAGAAAGAGAAGCTGTGAGTGAGAGAGAGAAAAAGAGAAGCTGTGAGTGAGAGAGAGAGAGAAAGAGAAGCTGTGCATGTGAGAGAAAGTGAGAGAAAGAGAAGCTGTGAGTGTGAGAGAGTGAAAGAAAGAGATGCTGTGAGTGTGTGTGAGAGAGAAAGATAAGCTGTGAGTGAGAGATAGAGAGAGAAGCTGTGAGTGAGAGAGAGAGAAAGAGAAGCTGTGAGTGAGAGAGAGAAAGAGAAGCTGTGTGTGAGCGAGAGAAAGAGAAGCTGTGAGTTAGAGAGAGAGAGAAAGAGAAGCAGTGAGTGAGAGAGAGAGAGAGAGAGAAGCTGTGAGCGAGAGAGAGAGCGAGAGAAAGAAGCTATGATTGTGTGTGAGAGAGAAAGAGAAGCTGTGAGAGAGAGAAAGAGAGAGAGAGAAGATGTCAATCAGAGAGAGAAAGAGAAGCTGTGAGTGAGAGAGAGAGAGAAGCTGTGAGAGAGAGAGAGAGAGAGAGAAGCTGTGTGTGTGTGTGTGAGAGAGGGAGAAGCTGTGAGTGAGAGTGAGAGACAGAGAGACAGAGAAGCTGTGAGTGAGAGAGAGAAAGAGAAGCTGTGATTGAGAGTGAGAGAGAGAAAGAGAAGCTGTGAGTGAGAGAGAGAGATAGAGAAGATTTGTGTGTTAGAGAGACAGAGAAGTTGTGAGAAAGAGAGAAGCTGTGAGTGAGAGAGAAAGAGAAGCTATGAGTGAGAGAGAGAGTGAGAGGGAAAGCAATGCTCTGAGTGAGAGAGAGGGAGAAAGAGCTGTGTGAGAGAAAGAGAACCTGTGAGTGAGAGAGAGAGATAAAGAGAAGCTGTGAGTGAGTGAGAGAGAGAGAAGATGTCCATGAGAAAGAGAAAGAAAGAGAAGCTGTGAGTGAGAGAGTGAGAGAAGCTGTGAGTGAGAGAGAGAGAAAGAGAAGCTGTGTGTGTGTGTGTGAGAGAGAGAGAAGCTGTGAGTCAGAGTGAGAGACAGAGAGAAAGAGAAGGTGTGAGTGAGAGAGAGAGAGAAAGAGAAGCTGTGATTGAGAGTGAGAGGTAGAGAGAAAGAGAAGCTGTTAGTGAGAGAGAGAGATATAGATTTGTGTGTGTGAGAGAGAGAAGCTGTGAGAAAGAGAGATGCTGTGAGTGAGAGAGAGAGAAAGAGAAGCTATGAGTGAGAGAGAGAGAGAGGGAAAGGAATGCTCTGAGAGAGGGAGAAAGAGAAGCTGTGTGAGAGAAAGAGAAGCTGTGAGTGAGTGAGAGAGAGAGAGAGAAGCTGTGAGTGAGAGAGAAAGAGAGAGAGATGTCAATGAGAGAGAGAAAGAGAAGCTGTGAGTGAGAGAGAGAGAGAGAAGCTGTGAGTGAGAGAGAGAAAAAGAGAAGCTGTGAGTGAGAGAGAGAGAGAGAAAGAAAGAGAAGCTGTGCGTGTGAGAGAAAGTGAGAGAAAGAGAAGCTGTGAGTGTGAGAGAAAGAGATGCTGTGAGTGTGTGTGAGAGAGAAAGATAAGCTGTGAGTGAGAGAGAGAGAGAGAGAAGCTGTGAGTGAGAGAGAGAGAAAGAGAACCTGTGAGTGAGAGAGAGAAAGAGAAGCTGTGTGTGTGTGTGAGAGAAAGAGAAGCTGAGAGTGTGAGAGAGAGAGTGAGATAGAGGGAGAGAAGCTGTGTGTGTGTGAGAGAGAGATAGAAGCTGCGAGTGAGAGAGAGAAAGGGAAGCTGTGAGTGAGAGAGAGAGAGAGAAAGAGAAGCTGTGAGTGAGAGAGTGAAAAAGAGAAGCTGTGAGTGAGAGAGAGAAAAAGCTGTGTGTGAGAGAAAGTGAGAGAAAGAGAAGCTGTGAGTGTGAGAGAGAGTGAGAGAAAGAGATGCTGTGAGTGTGTGCGAGAGAGAAAGAGAAGCTGTGAAAGAGAGAGAGAGAAGCTGTGAGTGAGAGAGAGAGAGTAGCTGTGAGTGAGAGAGAGAGGGAGAGAAGCTGTGAGTGAGAGAGAGAGAAAGAGAAGATTTCTGTGTGAGAGATAGAGAAGCTGTGAGAAAGAGAGAAGCTGTGAGTGAGAGAGAGAGAAAGAGAAGCTATGAGTTAGAGAGAGAGAGGGAAAGCAATGCTCTGAGTGAGAGAGGGAGAAAGAGAAGCTGTGAGAGAGAGAGAGAGAGAAAGGGAAGCTGTGAGTGAGAGAGAGAGAGAGAAGCTGTGAGTGTGTGAGAGAGAAAAAGAAGCTCTGAGTGAGAGAGAGAGAGAAGCTGTGAGTGGGAGAGAGAGAAAGAAGATGTGATTGTGTGTGAGAGAAAGAGAATCTGTGAGTGAGAGAGAGAGAAAGGGAAGCTGTGAGTGAGAGAGAGAGAAGCTGTGTGAGAGAGAGAAAAAAGAAGCTCTGAGTGAGAGAGAGAGAGAAGCTGTGAGTGAGAGAGAGAGAGAAAGGGAAGCTGTGAGTGAGAGAGAGAGAGAATCTGTGATTGTGTGTGAGAGAGAAAGAAAATCTGTGCGAGAGAGAGAGAGAAAGAGAAGCTGTGAGTGAGAGAGAAAGAGAGAGAAGATGTCAATGAGAGAGAGAGAGAAAGAGAAGCTGTGTGTGTGTGTGAGAGAGAGAGAAGCTGTGAGTGAGAGTGAGAGAGAGAAAGAGAAGCTGTGAGTGAGAAAGATAGAGAAGATTTGTGTGTGACAGAGATAGAGAAGTTTTCAGAAAGAGAGAAACTGTGAGTGAGAGAGAGAGAAAGAGAAGCAATGAGTGAGAGAGAGAGAGAAAGCAATGCTCTGAGTGAGAGAGAGGGACAAAGAGAAGCTGTGTGAGAGAAAGAGAAGCTGTGAGTGAGAGAGAAAGAGAAGCTGTGAGTGAAAGAAAGAGAGAGAGAAGATGTCAATGAGAGAGAGAGAGAAAGAGAAGCTGTGAGTGAGAGAGAGAGAGAAGCTGTGAGTGAGTGAGAGAGAGAGAAAGAGAAGCTGTTTGTGTGTGTGTGTGAGAGAGAAGCTGTGAGTGAGAGAGAGAGAGAGGGAGAGAAGCTATGAGAGAGAGAGAAAGAGAACCTGTGATTGAGAGTGAGAGACAGAGTGAGAGAAGCTGTGAGAGACAGAGAGAGAAAAAAGAAGCTGTGAGTGAGAGAGAGAGAAAGAAAAGCTGTGAGTGAGAGAGAGAGAAAGGGAAGCTATGAGTGAGAGAGAGAGAGAAAGAGACGCTATGAGTGAGAGAGAGAGAGAAAGAGACGCTATGAGTGAGTGAGAGAGAGAAAGAGAAGCTGTGAGTGAGAGAGAGAGAGAAAGAGAAGCTATGAGTGAGAGAGAGAGTGAGAAGCTGTGAGTGAGAGAGAGAAAGAGAAGCTGTGAGTGAGAGACAGAGAAAGAAAGAGAAGCTGTGAGTGAGTGAGAGAGAGAGAAAGAGAAGCTGTGAAAGAGAGAGAGAAGATGTGAGTGAGAGAGAGAGTGTAGCTGTGAGTGAGAGAGAGAGGGAGAGAAGCTGTGAGTGAGAGAGAGAGAAAGAGAAGATTTCTGTGTGAGAGATAGAGAAGCTGTGAGAAAGAGAGAAGCTGTGAGTGTGTGAGAGAGAAAGAGAAGCTATGAGTTAGAGAGAGAGAGGGAAAGCAATGCTCTGAGTGAGAGAGAGGGAGAAAGAGAAGCTGTGAGAGAGAGAGAAGCTGTGAGTGAGAGAGAGAAAGAAAAGCTGTGAGTGAGAGAGAGAGAGAGAATGAGAAGCTGTGAGTTAGAGAGAGAGAGAAAGAGAAGCTGTGAGTGAGAGAGAGAGAGAAAGGGAAGCTGTGAGTGAGTGAGAGAGAGAGAAGCTGTGAGTGTGTGAGAGAGAAAAAGAAGCTCTGAGTGAGAGAGAGAGAGAAGCTGTGAGTGAGAGAGAGAGAGAAAGAAGATGTGATTGTGTGGGAGAGAAAGAGAATCTGTGAGTGAGAGAGAGAGAAAGGGAAGCTGTGAGTGAGAGAGAGAGAGAAGCTGGGAGTGAGAGAGAGAGAAAAAAGAAGCTCTGAGTGAGAGAGAGAGAAGCTGTGAGTGTGTGTGAGAGAGAAAGAAAATCTGTGTGAGAGAGAGAGAAGGAGAAGCTGTGAGAGAGAGAGAGAAAGAGAAGCTGTGAGTGAGAGAGAAAGAGAGAGAGAAGATGT
The DNA here is from genome assembly GCA_035047345.1 of Bradypodion ventrale. Taxonomy (NCBI): domain Eukaryota; kingdom Metazoa; phylum Chordata; class Lepidosauria; order Squamata; family Chamaeleonidae; genus Bradypodion; species Bradypodion ventrale. Next base: position 111,985,169 of record JAWDJE010000005.1, on the reverse strand, counting down.
CAATGAGAGAGAGAGAGAAAGAGAAGCTGTGTGTGTGTGTGAGAGAGAAGCTGTGAGTGAGAGTGAGAGAGAGAAAGAGAAGCTGTGAGTGAGAGAGAGAAAGAGAAGCTGTGATTGAGAGTGAGAGACAGAGAGAAAGAGAAGCTGTGAATGAGAGAGATAGAGAAGATTTGTGTGTGAGAGAGATAGAGAAGTTGTCAGAAAGAGAGAAGCTGTGAGTGAGAGAGAGAGAAAGAGAAGCTGTGAGTGAGAGAGAGAGAGAAGCTGTGAGTGAGTGAGAGAGAGAGAAAGAGAAGCTGTTTGTGTGAGTGTGAGAGAGAGAAGCTGTGAGTGAGAGAGAGAGAGAGGGAGAGAAGCTATGAGAGAGAGAGAAAGAGAACCTGTGATTGAGAGTGAGAGACAGAGTGAGAGAAGCTGTGAGAGACAGAGAGAGAAAAAAGAAGCTGTGAGTGAGAGAGAGAGAAAGAGAAGCTGTGAGTGAGAGAGAGAGAAAGGGAAGCTATGAGTGAGAGAGAGAGAGAGAGAAAGAGAAGCTATGAGTGAGAGGGAGAGAGAGAAAGAGAAGCTGTGAGTGAGAGAGAGAGAGAAAGAGAAGTTATGAGTGAGAGAGAGAGTGAGAAGCTGTGAGTGAGAGAGAGAAAGAGAAGCTGTGAGTGAGAGACAGAGAAAGAAAGAGAAGCTGTGAGTGAGTGAGAGAGAGAGAAAGAGTAGCTATGAGAGAGAGAGGAGCTGTGAGTGAGAGAGAGAGAAAGAGAAGCTGTGAGTGAGAGAGAGAGAGAAAGCTGTGAGTGAGAGAGAGAGAAAGAGAAGCTGTGAGTGAGAGAGAGAGAAAGAGAAGCTGTGTGTGTGTGAGAGAGAAAGAGAAGCTGAGAGTGTGAGAGAGAGAGTGAGATAGAGGGAGAGAAGCTGTGTGTGTGTGTGTGTGTGAGAGAGAGAGAGAAGCTGTGAGTGAGAGAGAGAAAGGGAAGCTATGAGTGAGAGAGAGAGAGAGAAAGAGAAGCTGTGAGTGAGAGAGTGAAAAAGAGAAGCAGTGAGTGAGAAAGTGAGAGAAAGAGAAGCTGTGAGTGTGAGAGAGAGTGAGAGAAGCTGTGAGTGAGAGAGAGAGAGAGTAGCTGTGAGTGAGAGAGGGAGAGAAGCTATGAGTGAGAGAGAAAGAGAAGATTTCTGTGTGAGAGATAGAGAAGCTGTGAGAAAGAGAGAAGCTGTGAGTGAGAGAGAGAGAAAGAGAAGCTATGAGTTAGAGAGAGAGAGGGAAAGCAATGCTCTGAGTGAGAGAGAGGGAGAAAGAGAAGCTGTGAGAGAGAGAGAAGCTGTGAGTGAGAGAGAGAGAGAGAAGCTGTGAGTGAGTGAGAGAGAGAGAAAGAAGCTGTGATTGTGTGTGAGAGAGAAAGAAAATCTGTGTGTGTGAGAGAGAGAAGGAGAAGCTGTGAGAGAGAGAGAGAAAGAGAAGCTGTGAGTGAGAGAGAAAGAGAGAGAGAGGAGTGAGAGAGAGAAAGAGAAGCTGTGAGTGAGAGAGAGAAAGAGAAGCTGTGATTGAGAGTGAGAGACAGAGAGAAAGAGAAGCTGTGAGTGAGAGAGATAGAGAAGATTTGTGTGTGAGAGAGATAGAGAAGTTGTCAGAAAGAGAGAAGCTGTGAGTGAGAGAGAGAGAAAGAGAAGCTATGAGTGAGAGAGAGAGAGAGGGAAAGCAATGCTCTGAGTGAGAGAGAGGGACAAAGAGAAGCTGTGTGAGAGAAAGAGAAGCTGTGAGTGAGAGAGAAAGAGAAGCTGTGAGTGAGAGAGAAAGAGAGAGAGAAGATGTCAATGAGAGAGAGAGAGAAAGAGAAGCTGTGAGTGAGAGAGAGAGAGAAGCTGTGAGTGAGTGAGAGAGAGAGAAAGAGAAGCTGTTTGTGTGTGTGTGTGAGAGAGAGAGAAGCTGTGAGTGAGAGAGAGAGAGAGGGAGAGAAGCTATGAGAGAGAGAGAGAAAGAGAACCTGTGATTGAGAGTGAGAGACAGAGTGAGAGAAGCTGTGAGAGACAGAGAGAGAGAAAAGAAGCTGTGAGTGAGAGAGAGAGAAAGAGAAGCTGTGAGTGAGAGAGAGAGAAAGGGAAGCTATGAGTGAGAGAGAGAGAGAAAGAGAAGCTATGAGTGAGAGAGAGAGAGAAAGAGAAGCTGTGAGTGAGAGAGAGAGAGAAAGAGAAGCTATGAGTGAGAGGGAGAGAGAGAAAGAGAAGCTGTGAGTGAGAGAGAGAGAGAAAGCTGTGAGTGAGAGAGAGAGAAAGAGAAGCTGTGAGTGAGAGAGAGAGAAAGAGAAGCTGTGTGGGTGTGAGAGAGAAAGAGAAGCTGAGAGTGTGAGAGAGAGAGTGAGATAGAGGGAGAGAAGCTGTGTGTGTGTGTGTGTGTGAGAGAGAGAAGCTGTGAGTGAGAGAGAGAAAGGGAAGCTATGAGTGAGAGAGAGAGAGAGAAAGAGAAGCTGTGAGTGAGAGAGTGAAAAAGAGAAGCAGTGAGTGAGAAAGTGAGAGAAAGAGAAGCTGTGAGTGTGAGAGAGAGTGAGAGAAAGAGATGCTGTGAGTGTGTGTGAGAGAGAAAGAGAAGCTGTGAAAGAGAGAGAGAGAGAGAAGCTGTGAGTGAGAGAGAGAGAGAGTAGCTGTGAGTGAGAGAGGGAGAGAAGCTGTGAGTGAGAGAGAAAGAGAAGATTTCTGTGTGAGAGATAGAGAAGCTGTGAGAAAGAGAGAAGCTGTGAGTGAGAGAGAGAGAAAGAGAAGCTATGAGTTAGAGAGAGAGAGGGAAAGCAATGCTCTGAGTGAGAGAGAGGGAGAAAGAGAAGCTGTGAGAGAGAGAGAGAAGCTGTGAGTGAGAGAGAGAGAGAGAAGCTGTGAGTGAGTGAGAGAGAGAGAAAGAAGCTGTGATTGTGTGTGAGAGAGAAAGAAAATCTGTGTGTGTGTGAGAGAGAAGGAGAAGCTGTGAGAGAGAGAGAGAAAGAGAAGCTGTGAGTGAGAGAGAAAGAGAGAGAGAGGAGTGAGAGAGAGAAAGAGAAGCTGTGAGTGAGAGAGAGAAAGAGAAGCTGTGATTGAGAGTGAGAGACAGAGAGAAAGAGAAGCTGTGAGTGAGAGAGATAGAGAAGATTTGTGTGTGAGAGAGATAGAGAAGTTGTCAGAAAGAGAGAAGCTGTGAGTGAGAGAGAGAGAAAGAGAAGCTATGAGTGAGAGAGAGAGAGAGGGAAAGCAATGCTCTGAGTGAGAGAGAGGGACAAAGAGAAGCTGTGTGAGAGAAAGAGAAGCTGTGAGTGAGAGAGAAAGAGAAACTGTGAGTGAGAGAGAAAGAGAGAGAGAAGATGTCAATGAGAGAGAGAGAGAAAGAGAAGCTGTGAGTGAGAGAGAGAGAGAAGCTGTAAGTGAGTGAGAGAGAGAGAAAGAGAAGCTGTTTGTGTGTGTGTGTGTGAGAGAGAGAAGCTGTGAGTGAGAGAGAGAGAGAGGGAGAGAAGCTATGAGAGAGAGAGAGAAAGAGAACCTGTGATTGAGAGTGAGAGACAGAGTGAGAGAAGCTGTGAGAGACAGAGAGAGAGAAAAGAAGCTGTGAGTGAGAGAGAGAGAAAGAGAAGCTGTGAGTGAGAGAGAGAGAAAGGGAAGCTATGAGTGAGAGAGAGAGAGAAAGAGAAGCTATGAGTGAGAGAGAGAGAGAAAGAGAAGCTGTGAGTGAGAGAGAGAGAGAAAGAGAAGCTATGAGTGAGAGAGAGAGTGAGAAGCTGTGAGTGAGAGAGAGAAAGAGAAGCTGTGAGTGAGAGACAGAGAAAGAAAGAGAAGCTGTGAGTGAGTGAGAGAGAGAGAAAGAGTAGCTATGAGAGAGAGAGGAGCTGTGAGTGAGAGAGAGAGAAAGAGAAGCTGTGAGTGAGAGAGAGAGAGAAAGCTGTGAGTGAGAGAGAGAGAAAGAGAAGCTGTGAGTGAGAGAGAGAGAAAGAGAAGCTGTGAGTGAGAGAGAAAGAGAAGCTGTGAGAGAGAGAGAGAGGAAGAGATGCTGTGAGTGAGAGAGAAAGAGAAGCTGTGAGAGAGAGAGAGGAAGAGATGCTGTGAGTGAGAGAGAGAGAGAAAGAGAAGCTGTGAGTGAGAGAGATAGAGAAATAGAGAAGCTGTGAGTGAGAGAGAGAAAAAACAGAAGCAGTGAGTGAGAGAGAGAGAAAGAGAAGCTGTGAGTGAGAGAGAAAGAGAAGCTGTGAGAGAGAGAGAGGAAGAGATGCTGTGAGTGAGAGAGAAAGAAAGTGAAGCTGTGAGTGTGTGAGAGAGAGAGAAAAGGAAGCTGTGAGTGAGAGAGAGAGAGAAAGAGAAGCTGTGAGTGAGAGAGATAGAGAAAGAGAAGCTGTGAGTGAGAGAGAGAGATAGAAAGAGAAGCTGTGAGTGAGAGAGAGAGAGAAAGAGAGCTGTGAGTGAGATTGAGAGAGAAAGAGGAGCTGTGAGTGAGAGAGAAAGAAGCTGTGAGTGAGTGAGAGAGAGAGAAAGAGAAGCTGTGAGAGAGAGAGGAAGAGATGCTGTGAGTGAGAGAGACTGAAATAGAGAAGCTGTGAGTGTGAGAGAGAGAAAAACAGAAGCAGTGAGTGAGAGAGAGAGAAAGAGAAGCTGTGAGTGAGAGAGAAAGAGAAGCTGTGTGAGAGAGAGAGAGGAAGAGATGCTGTGAGAGAGAGAAAGAAAGTGAAGCTGTGAGTGTGAGAGAGAGAGAGAAAGAGAAGCTGTGAGTGAGAGAGAGAGAAATAGAGAAGATGTGAGTGAGAGAGAGGGAGAAAAAGAAGCAGTGAGTGAGTGAGAGAGAGAAAGAGAAAGTGTGAGTGAGAGAGAGAGAAAGAGAAGCTGTGAGTGAGAGAGAGAGAAGGAGAGTCTGAGAAAGAGAGAGAGAGAGAGAAGCATTGAGTGAGAGAGAGAGAAATAGAGTCTGTGAGAGAGAGAGAAAGAGGTGTGGGAGAGAGAGAAGGAGAAGCTGTGAGTGAGAGAGAGAAAGAGAGAAAGAGAAGCTGTGAGTAAGAGAGAAAGAGAAGCTGTGTGAGAGAGAGAGGAAGAGATGCTGTGAGTGAGAGAGAAAGAAAGAGAAGCTGTAAGTGTGAGAGAGAGAGAGAGAGAAAGAGAAGCTGTTAGTGAGTGAGAGGGAGAAATAGAGAAGCTGTGAGTGAGAGAGAGAGAAACAGAAGCTGTGAGTGAGAGAGAGAGAAAAACAGAAGCAGTGAGTGAGAGAGAGAGAGAAAGAGAAACTGTGAATGAGAGAGAGAGAGAGAAAGAGAAGCTGTGAGTGAGAGAGAGACAAGGAGAGTCTGAGAAAGAGAGAGTGAAAGAGAAGCTGTGAGTGAGAGAGAGAGAGAGAAGCTGTGAGTGAGAGAGAGAGAGAAAGAGAAGCTGTGAGTGAGAGAGATAAAGAGAAGCTGTGAGTGAGAGAGAGAGAAAGAGAAGCTGTGAGTGAGAGAGAGAGAGAAAGAGAAGCTGTGAGTGAGAGAGAGAGAAAGAGAAGCTGTGTGAGAGAGAGTGGAAGATGCTGTGAGTGAGAGAGAAAGAAAGAGAATCTGTGAGTGAGAGAGAGAGAGAGAGAAAGAGAAGCTGTTAGTGAGAGAGAGAAAAATAGAGAAGCTGTGAGTGAGAGAGAGAGAAACAGAAGCTGTGAATGAGAGGGAGAGAAAGAGAATCTGTGAGTGAGAGAGAGAGAGAAAGAGAAGCTGTGAATGAGAGAGAGAAAGAGAGAGGGAAAGAGAAGCTGTGAGTGAGAGAGAGAGAGAGAGAGAAGCTGTGAGTGAGAGAGAGAGAGAAAGAGAAGATGTGAGAGAGAGAGAAAGAGAAAGAGAGGAAGAGATGCTGTGAGTGAGAGAGAAAGAAAGTGAAGCTGTGAGGGTGTGTGTGAGAGAAAGAGAAGCTGTGAGTGAGAGAGAGAGAGAAATAGAGAAGCTGTGAGTGAGTGAGAGAAACAGAAGCTGTGAGTGAGAGAGAGAGAAAGAGAAACTGTGAGTGAGAGAGAGAGAGAAGCTGTGAATGAGAGAGAGAGAAAGAGAGTCTGAGAAAGAGAGTGAAAGAGAAGCTGTGAGTGAGAGAGAGAGAGAGAAGTTGTGAGTGAGAGAGAGAAGCTGTGAGTGAGAGAGAGAGAAAGAGAAGCTGTGAGTGAGAGAGAAACAGAAGCTTTGAGTGAGAGAGAGAGAGAAAGAGAAGCTGTGAGTGAGAGAGAGAGAAAGAGAAGCTGTGAGTGAGAGAGAGAGAAACAGAAGCTGTGAGTGAGAGAGAGAGAGAAAGAGAAGCTGTGAGTGAGAGAGAGAGAAAGAGAAGCTGTGAGTGAGAGAGAGAGAGAGAAAGAGAAGCTATGAGTGAGAGAGAGAGTGAGAAGCTGTGAGTGAGAGAGAGAAAGAGAAGCTGTGAGTAAGATAGAGATTAAGAGAAGCTGTGAGTGAGAGCGAAAGAGAGAATGAGAAGCTGTAGTGAGTGAGAGAGAGAAAGAGAAGCTGTGAGTGAGAGAGAGAGAAAGAGAGAGAAGTTGTGAGTGAGAGAGAGAGAGAAAGAGAAGCTGTGAGTGAGATAGAGAGAAAGAGAAGCTGTGAGTGAGAGAGAAAGAGAGAAAGAGAAGCTGTGAGTGAGTGAGAGAGAGAGTGAGAAGCTGTGAGGGAGAGAGAGAAAGCAAAGTTGTGAGTGAGAGACAGAGAGAAAGTGAAGCTGTGAGTGAGAGAGAGAGAAAGAGATGCTGTGAGTGAGAGAGAGAGAAAGAGAAGCTGTGAGTGTGAGAGAAAGTGAGAGAAAGAGAAGCTGTTAGTGTGAGTGAGAGTGAGTGAAAGAGATGCTGTGAGTGTGTGTGTGAGAGAGAAAGAGAAGCTGTGAGTGAGAGAGAGAGAAAGAGAAGCTGTGAGAGACAGAGAGAGAAAGAGAAGCTGTAAGTGAGAGAGAGAGAAAGAGAAGCTGTGAGTGAGAGAGAGAAAGAGAATCTGAGTGACAGAGAGAAAGAGAAGTTGTGAGTGAGAGAGAGAGAGAAAGAGAAGCTGTGAGTGAGATAGAGAGAAAGAGAAGCTGTGAGTGAGAGCGAAAGAGAGAAAGAGAAGCTGTGAGTGAGTGAGAGAGAGAAAGAGAAGCTGTGAGTGAGAGAGAGAGAAAGAGAGAGAAGTTGTGAGTGAGAGAGAGAGAGAAAGAGAAGCTGTGAGTGAGATAGAGAGAAAGAGAAGCTGTGAGTGAGAGAGAAAGAGAGAAAGAGAAGCTGTGAGTGAGTGAGAGAGAGAGTGAGAAGCTGTGAGTGAGAGAGAGAAAGCAAAGTTGTGAGTGAGAGACAGAGAGAAAGTGAAGCTGTGAGTGAGAGAGAGAGAAAGAGATGCTGTGAGTGAGAGAGAGAGAGAAAGAGAAGCTGTGAGTGTGAGAGAAAGTGAGAGAAAGAGAAGCTGTTAGTGTGAGTGAGAGTGAGTGAAAGAGATGCTGTGAGTGTGTGTGAGAGAGAGAAAGAGAAGCTGTGAGTGAGAGAGAGAAAGAGAAGCTGTGAGTGAGAGAGAGGGAGAGAGAAAGGGAAGCTGTGAGTGAGAGAGAGACTGAGAAGCTGTGAGTGAGTGAGAGAAAATGAGCATCTGTGAGTGAGAGAGAGAGAAGCTGTGAGTGAGAGAGAGAGAGAAAGAGATTCTGTGAGTAGAGAGAGAGAAATAGAAGCTGTGAGTGAGAAAGAGAGAGAAGAAGCTGTGAGTGAGATAGGGAGAGAGAATGAGAATCTGTGAGTGAGAGAGTGAGAAAAAGAAGCTGTGAGTGAGAGAGAAAGAGAGAAATAGAAGCTATGAGTGAGAGAGAGAGAGAAGCAGTGAGAGAGAGAAAGAGAAGCTGTGAGTGAGAGAGAGAAAGAGAGAAGCTGTGAGTGAGTGAGAGAGAGAGAGAAAGAGAAGCTGAGAGTGAGAGAGAGAAAAAGAAGCTGTGAGTGAGAGAGAGTGAGAAGCTGTGAGTGAGAGAGAGAGAAAGAGAAGCTGTGAGAGACAGAGAGAGAAAGAGAAGCTGTAAGTGAGAGAGAGAGAAAGAGAAGCTGTGAGTGAGAGAGAGAAAGAGAATCTGAGTGACAGAGAGAAAGAGAAGTTGTGAGTGAGAGAGAGAGAGAAAGAGACGCTGTGAGTGAGATAGAGAGAAAGAGAAGCTGTGAGTGAGAGAGAAAGAGAGAAAGAGAAGCTGTGAGTGAGTGAGAGAGAAAGAGAAGCTGTGAGTGAGAGAGAAAGAGAGAAAGAGAAGCTGTGAGTGAGAGAGAAAGAGAGAAAGAAGCTGTGAGTGAGAGAGAGAGAGAGAGTGAAAGGGAAGCTGTGAGTGAGAGAGAGAGAGAGAGAAAGGTAAGCTGTGAGTGAGAGAGTGAGAAACTATGAGTGAGTGAGAGAGAGAAAGAGAAGTTGTGAGTGAGAGAGAGAGAAAGAGAAGCTGTGAGTGGGAGAGAGAGAGAGAAAGAGAAGCTGTGAATGAGAGAGAAAGAGAGAAAAAGAGAAGCTGTGAGTGAAGAGAGAGAAAGAGAAGCTGTGAGTGTGAGAGAAAGTGAGAGTAAGAGTAGCTGTGAGTGTGAGAGAGAGTGAGAGAAAGTGATGCTGTGAGTGAGTGTGAGAGAAAAAAGAAGGTGTGAGTGAGAGAGAGAGAGAAAGAGAAGCTGTGAGTGAGAGAGAGATAGAAAGGGAAGATTTGAGTGAGTGAGAGAAAGAAAGAGAAGCTGTGAGTGAGAGAGAGAAAAAGAATCTGAGTGACAGAGAGAAAGAGAAGTTGTGAGTGAGAGAGAGAGAAAGAGAAGCTGTGAGTGAGAGAGAAAGAGAGAAAGAGAAGCTGTGAGTGAGTGAGAGAGAGAAAGAGAAGCTGTGAGTGAGAGAGAAAGAGAGAAAGAGAAGCTGTGAGTGAGAGATAGTGAGAGAGAGAGAGAGAGAAGCTGTGAGTGAGAGAGAGAAAGAGAATCTGTGAGTGACAGAGAGAGATAAAGAGAAGCTGTGAGTGAGAGAGAAAGAGAGAAAGAAGCTGTGAGTGAGAGAGAGAGAGTGAAAGGGAAGCTGTGAGTGAGAGAGAGAGAGACAGAAAGGGAAGCTGTGAGTGAGAGAGTGAGAAGCTATGAGAGAGTGAGAGAGAGAAAGAGAAGTTGTGAGTGAGAGAGAGAGAAAGAGAAGCTGTGAGTGAGAGAGTGAGAAGCTGTGAGTGAGAGAGAGAAAGCGAAGCTGTGAGTGAGAGAAAGAGAGAAAGTGAAGCTGTGAGTAAGAGAGAGACAGAAAGAGAAGCTGTGAGTGAGAGAGAGAGAAAGAGAAGCTGTGAGTGTGAGAGAAAGTGAGACAAAGAGAAGCTGTGAGTATAAGAGAGAGTAAGAGAAAGAGATGCTGTGAATCTGAGAGAAAGAGAAAGGGAAGCTGTGAGTGAGAGAGAGAGAGAGACAGAGAAACTGTGAGTGAGAGAGAGAGAAAATGAGCAGCTGGGAGTGAGAGAGAGAGAGAAGCTGTGAGTGAGAGAGAGAGAGAAAGAGAATTTGTGAGTAGAGAGAGAGAGAAAGAGAAGTTGTGAGTGAGAGAGAGAAGAAGAAGCTGTGAGTGAGATAGGGAGAGAGAAAGAGAATCTGTGAGTGAGAGAGAGAGAGAAAAAGAAGCTGTGAGTGAGAGAGAAAGAGAGAAATAGAATCTATGAGTGAGAAAGAGAAGCAGTGAGAGAGAAAGAGAAAGAGAAGCTGTGAGTGAGAGAGAAAGAGAGAAAGAAGCTGTGAGTGAGAGAGAGAGAGAGAGTGAAAGGGAAGCTGTGAGTGAGAGAGAGAGAGAGAAAGGTAAGCTGTGAGTGAGAGAGAGAGAGAAAAAGAAGCTGTGAGTGAGAGAGAAAGAGAGAAATAGAATCTATGAGTGAGAAAGAGAAGCAGTGAGAGAGAAAGAGAAAGAGAAGCTGTGAGTGAGAGAGAAAGAGAGAAAGAAGCTGTGAGTGAGAGAGAGAGAGAGAGAGAAAGAGAAGTTGTGAGTGAGAGAGAGAGAAAGAGAAGCTGTGAGTGGGAGAGAGAGAGAGAAAGAGAAGCTGTGAATGAGAGAGAAAGAGAGAAAAAGAGAAGCTGTGAGTGAAGAGAGAGAAAGAGAAGCTGTGAGTGTGAGAGAAAGTGAGAGTAAGAGTAGCTGTGAGTGTGAGAGAGAGTGAGAGAAAGTGATGCTGTGAGTGAGTGTGAGAGAAAAAAGAAGGTGTGAGTGAGAGAGAGAGAGAAAGAGAAGCTGTGAGTGAGAGAGAGATAGAAAGGGAAGATTTGAGTGAGTGAGAGAAAGAAAGAGAAGCTGTGAGTGAGAGAGAGAAAAAGAATCTGAGTGACAGAGAGAAAGAGAAGTTGTGAGTGAGAGAGAGAGAAAGAGAAGCTGTGAGTGAGAGAGAAAGAGAGAAAGAGAAGCTGTGAGTGAGTGAGAGAGAGAAAGAGAAGCTGTGAGTGAGAGAGAAAGAGAGAAAGAGAAGCTGTGAGTGAGAGATAGTGAGAGAGAGAGAGAGAGAGAAGCTGTGAGTGAGAGAGAGAAAGAGAATCTGTGAGTGACAGAGAGAGATAAAGAGAAGCTGTGAGTGAGAGAGAAAGAGAGAAAGAAGCTGTGAGTGAGAGAGAGAGAGTGAAAGGGAAGCTGTGAGTGAGAGAGAGAGAGCCAGAAAGGGAAGCTGTGAGTGAGAGAGTGAGAAGCTATGAGAGAGTGAGAGAAAGAAAGAGAAGTTGTGAGTGAGAGAGAGAGAAAGAGAAGCTGTGAGTGAGAGAGTGAGAAGCTGTGAGTGAGAGAGAGAAAGCGAAGCTGTGAGTGAGAGAAAGAGAGAAAGTGAAGCTGTGAGTAAGAGAGAGACAGAAAGAGAAGCTGTGAGTGAGAGAGAGAGAAAGAGAAGCTGTGAGTGTGAGAGAAAGTGAGACAAAGAGAAGCTGTGAGTATGAGAGAGAGTAAGAGAAAGAGATGCTGTGAATCTGAGAGAAAGAGAAAGGGAAGCTGTGAGTGAGAGAGAGAGAGAGACAGAGAAACTGTGAGTGAGAGAGAGAGAAAATGAGCAGCTGGGAGTGAGAGAGAGAGAGAAGCTGTGAGTGAGAGAGAGAGAGAAAGAGAATTTGTGAGTAGAGAGAGAGAAAGAGAAGTTGTGAGTGAGAGAGAGAAGAAGAAGCTGTGAGTGAGATAGGGAGAGAGAAAGAGAATCTGTGAGTGAGAGAGAGAGAGAAAAAGAAGCTGTGAGTGAGAGAGAAAGAGAGAAATAGAATCTATGAGTGAGAAAGAGAAGCAGTGAGAGAGAAAGAGAAAGAGAAGATGTGAGTGAGAGAGAGAGAGAAAGAGAGAAGCTGGGAGTGAGTGAGAGAGAGAGAAAGAGAAGCTGTGAGTGGGAGAGAGAGAAAGAGAAGCTGTGAGTGAGAGAGAGAGAGAAAGAGAAGCTGTGAGTGTGAGAGAGAGAAGCTGTGAGAGAGAGAGAGAAAGAGAAGCTGTGAGAGAGAGACTGAGAAGCTGTGAGTGAGAGAGAGAGAAAGAGAAGCTGTGAGTGAGAGACAGAGAGAGAAAGAGAAGCTGTGAGTGAGAGGAAGAGAAAGAGAATCTGTAAGTGAGAGAGAGAGAGAAGCTGTCAGTGAGAGAGAGAGAAAGAGAAGCTGTGAGTGGGAGAGAGAGAGAGAGAGAAAGAGTAGCTGTGAGTGAGAGAGACAGAGAGAAAAAGAGAAGCTGTGAGTGAAGAGAGAGAAAGAGAAGCTGTGAGTGTGAGAGAAAGTGAGAGAAAGAGTAGCTGTGAGTGTGAGAAAAAGTGAGAGAAAGTGATGATGTGAGTGAGTGTGAGAGAAAAGAGAAGCTGTGAGTGAGAGAGAGAGAGAAAGAGAAGCTATGAGTGAGAGAGAGAGAGAAAGAGAAGCTGTGAGTGAGAGAGAGAGAGAAAGAGAAGCTATGAGTGAGAGAGAGAGTGAGAAGCTGTGAGTGAGAGAGAGAAAGAGAAGCTGTGAGTGAGAGACAGAGAAAGAAAGAGAAGCTGTGAGTGAGTGAGTGAGAGAGAAAGAGTAGCTATGAGAGAGAGAGGAGCTGTGAGAGAGAGAGAAAGAGAAGCTGTGAGTGAGAGAGAGAGAGAAAGCTGTGAGTGAGAGAGAGAGAAAGAGAAGCTGTGAGTGAGAGAGAGAGAAAGAGAAGCTGTGTGTGTGTGAGAGCGAAAGAGAAGCTGAGTGTGAGAGAGAGAGTGAGATAGAGGGAGAGAAGCTGTGTGTGTGTGTGAGAGAGAGAGAAGCTGTGAGTGAGAGAGAGAAAGGGAAGCTGTGAGTTAGAGAGAGAGAGAGAAAGAGAAGCTGTGAGTGAGAGAGTGAAAAAGAGAAGCAGTGAGTGAGAGAGAGAGAGAAAGAGAAGCTGTGTGTGAGAGAAAGTGAGAGAAAGAGAAGCTGTGAGTGTGAGAGAGAGTGAGAGAAAGAGATGCTGTGAGTGTGTGTGAGAGAGAAAGAGAAGCTGTGAAAGAGAGAGAGAGAGAGAAGCTGTGAGTGAGAGAGAGAGTAGCTGTGAGTGAGAGAGGGAGAGAAGCTGTGAGTGAGAGAGAAAGAGAAGATTTCTGTGTGAGAGATAGAGAAGCTGTGAGAAAGAGAGAAGCTGTGAGTGAGAGAGAGAGAAAGAGAAGCTATGAGTTAGAGAGAGAGAGGGAAAGCAATGCTCTGAGTGAGAGAGAGGGAGAAAGAGAAGCTGTGAGAGAGAGAGAGAATCTGTGAGTGAGAGAGAGATAGAGAATGAGAAGCTGTGAGTTAGAGAGAGAAAGAGAAGCTGTGAGTGAGTGAGAGAGAGAAAGGGAAGCTGTGAGTGAGAGAGAGAGAAGCTGTGAGTGTGTGTGAGAGAGAAAAAGAAGCTCTGAGTGAGAGAGAGAGAGAAGCTGTGAGTGAGAGAGAGAGAAAGAGAAAGAAGATGTGATTGTGTGTGAGAGAAAGTGAATCTGTGAGTGAGAGAGAGAGAAAGGGAAGCTGTGAGTGAGAGAGAGAGAGAAGCTGTGAGTGAGAGAGAGAGAAAAAAAGAAGCTCTGAGTGAGAGAGAGAGAGAAGCTGTGAGTGAGAGAGAGAGAGAGAAAGAAGCTGTGATTGTGTGTGTGAGAGAAAGAAAATCTGTGAGTGAGAGAGAGAGAAGGAGAAGCTGTGTGAGAGAGAGAGAGAGAAAGAGAAGCTGTGAGTGAGAGAGATAGAGAGAGAGAAGATGTCAATGAGAGAGAGAGAGAAAGAGAAGCTGTGAGTTAGAGAGTGAAGCTGTGAGTGAGAGAGAGAGAAGCTGTGTGTGAGAGAAAGAGATGCTGTGAGTGAGAGAGAGAGAAAGAGAAGCTGTGAGTTAGAGAGAGAAAAAAAGAAAAGCTGTGAATGAGAGAGAGAGAGAAAGAGAAGCTGTGAGTGAGTGAGAGAGAGAAAGAGTTGTGAGTGAGAGAGAGAGAGAATCTGTGAGAAATAGAGAGAGAGAAAATGAAGTTGGGAGTGCGAGTGAGAGAGAATGAGAAGCTGTGAGTGAGAGAGAGAGAGAGAAGTTGTGAGTGAGAAAGAGAGAAATATGAGCTGTGAGTGAGAGAGAGAGAAAGAGAAGCTGTGAGAGAGAGAGTAGCTGTGAGTGAGAGAGAGAGAAATATGAGCTGTGAGTGAGAGAGAGAAAAAGAGAAGCTGTGAGTGAGAAAAAGAGAAAAAATAGAAGCTGCGAGTGAGAGAGAGTAGCTGTGACTGAGAGAGAGAGAGAAAGAGAAGCTGTGAGTGATAGAGACAGAGAGAATCTGTGAGTGAGAAAGAGAGAAAGAGAAGCTGTGAGTGAGAGAGAGAGTGAAAAAGAGAAGGTGTGTGACAGAGAGACAGAAAGAGAAGCTGTGAGTGAGTGAGAAAGAGAGAGAAGCTGTGAGTGAGAGAGGGAGAGAGAAAGAGAAGCTGTGTGAGAGAGAGAGAGTTAAAGAGAAGCTGTGAGTGTGTGAGAGAGAGGTATAGTGTGAGTGAGAGAGAGAGAGAAGCTGTGAGTGAGAGAGAGAGAAAGTGAAGCTGCGAGTGAGAGAGAGAGAGAAGCTGTGAGTGACTGAGAGAGAGAAGGAGAAGCTGTGTGTGTGTGAGAGAAAAAGTGAAGCTGTGAGAGAGAGAGAGAAAGAAAAGTTGTGAGTGAGAGAGAGAGAAAGAGAAGCTGTGAGTGAGAGAGAGAGAGAGAAGCTGTGTGAGAAAGAAAGAGATGCTGTGAGTGAGAGAGAGAGAAAGAGAAGCTGTGAGTGAGAGAGTGAAGCTGTGAGTGAGAGAGAGAGAAGCTGTGTGAGAGAGAAAGAGATGCTGTGAGTGAGAGAGAGAGAAAGAGAAGATGTGAGTGAGAGAGTGAAGCTGTGAGTGAGAGAGAGAGAGAAGCTGTGAGTGAGAGAGAGAGAGAAAGAAAAGGTGTGACTGAGTGAGACAGAGAGAGAAGTTGCAAGTGGGAGAGACCGAGAGAAAGAGAAGCTGCGAGTGAGAGAGAAAGAAAGAAAGAGAAGCTGTGAGTGAGAGAGAGAGAGAGAAAGAGAAAGAGAAGCTGTGAGTGAGAGAGAGTGAAAGAGAAGCTGTGAGTGACAGAGAGATAAGCTGTGAGTGGAGAGAGAAAAGAGAGAAAGAGAAGCTGTGAGTGAGAGAGAGAAGCTGTGAGTGAGAGAGAGAGAAAGTGAAGCTGCGAGTGAGAGAATGAGAGAAAAAGAGAAGCTGTGAGTGAGAGAGAGAGAAAGTGAAGCTGTGAGTGAGTGAGAGAGAGAAGCTGTGAGTGACTGAGAGAGAGAAGGATAAGCTGTGTGTGTGTGAGAGAGAAAGTGAAGCTGTGAGTGAGAGAGAGAGAGAGAAGCTGTGAGTGACTGAGAGACAGAGACGCTGTGAGTGAGAGAGAGAGATAGAGACAGAGAAGCTGTGTGACAGAGAGAAGCTGTGTGTGAGAGAGAAAGAAAAGTTGTGAGTGAGAGAGAGAGAGAGGAGAAACTGTTAGTGAGAGAGAGAGAGAAAGAAAGAGAAACTGTGAGTGAGAGAGAGAGAAAGAGAAGCTGTGAGTGAGAGAGAGAGAAAGAAAAGCTGTGAGTAAGAGAGAGAGAGAGAAAAAGAAGCTGTGAGTCAGAGAGAGAGAGAGAGAGGGAAGCTGTGCGTGAGATAGAAAGAAAAAGAATCTCTGAGTTTGAGAGAGAGTGAGAGAGAAAGAGAAGCTGTGAGTGAGTGTGAGAGAGAAAGTGAAGCTGTGAGTGAGAGAGAGAGAAAGAGAAGCTGTGAGTGAGTGAGAAAGAGAGAGAGAAGCTGTGTGAGAGAGAAAGAGATGCTGTGAGTGAGAGAGAGAGAAAGAAAGAGAAGCTGTGAGTGAGAGAGTGAAGCTGTGAGAGAGAGAGAGAGAAGCTGTGACTGAGAGAGAGAGAGAAAGAAAGAGAAGCTGTGAGTGAGAGAAGAGAGAGAAAGAGAAGCTGTGAGAGAGAGAGTAAGAGAGAGAAGCTGTGAGTGAGAGAGAGAGAGAAAGAGAAGCTGTGAGTGAGAGAGAGAGAGAGAAAGAGAAGCTGTGTGAGAGAGAGAAGCTGTGTGTGTGTGAGAGAAAGAAAAGTTGTGAGTGAGAGAGAGTAGCTGTGTGAGAGAGAAAGAGATGCTGTGAGTGAGAGAGAGAGAAAGAGAAGCTGTGAGTGAGAGAGTGAAGCTGTGAGTGAGAGAGAGAGAAGCTGTGAGTGAGAGAGAGAGTAAGAGAGAAAGAAAAGATGTGACTGAGTGAGACAGAGAGAGAAGGTGCGAGTGATAGAGACCGAGAGAAAGAGAAGATGCAAGTGAGAGAGAGAAAGAGAAGCAGTGAGTGTGTGTCTGTTTGTGAGAGAGAGAAGCTGAGTGAGAGAGTGAGAGAAAGAGAAGCTGTGAGTGGGAGAGAGAGAAAGAGAAACTGTGAGTGAGAGAGAGAGAAGGTGTGAGTGAAAGAGAGAGAGTGAGAAAGAGAAGCTGTGAGTGACAGAGACAGAGAGAATCTGTGAGTGAGAAAGAGAAGCTGTGAGTGAGAGAGAGAGAAAGAAAGAGAAGCTGTGAGTGAGAGAGAGAGTGAAAAAGAGAAGGTGTGTGACAGAGAGACAGAAAGAGAAGCTGTGAGAGAGTGAGAAAGAGAGAGAAGCTGTGAGTGAGAGAGGGAGAGAGAAACTGTGTGAGAGAGAGAGTGAAAGAGAAGCTGTGAGTGACAGAGAGAGAAGCTGTGAGTGTGAGAGAGAGAGGTATAGTGTGAGTGAGAAAGAGAGAGGGAGAGAACTATGAGCTGTGAGTGAGAGAGAGTGAAAGAGAAGCTGTGTGAGAGAGAGAAGCTGTGAGTGAGAAAGAGAGAAAAAATAGAAGCTGTGAGTGAGAGAGAGAGAGAGTAGCTGTGACTGAGAGAGAGAGAGAAAGAGATGCTGTGAGTGAGAGAGAGAGAAAGAAAGTAATAGAAGCTGTGAGTGAGAGAGAGAGAGAAAGAGATGCTGTGAGTGACAGAGAGAGAGAAAGAGAAGCTGTGAGTGAGAGAGAGAGTGAGAGAGAAAGAAAAGCTGTGAGTGAGTGAGAGAGAGAAAGAGAAGCTGTGAGTGAGAGAGAGAGAGAAAGAGAAGCTGTGAGTGAGTGAGTGAGAGAGAGAAGCTGTGTGTGAGAGAGAAAGAGAAGCTGTGAGTGAGAGAGAGAGAAAGAAAAACTGTGAGTGAGAGAGAGAGAAGCTGTGTGAGAGAGAGAGATTGAAAGAGAAGCTGTGAGTGACAGAGACAGAGAGAAGCTGTGAGTGAGAGAGAGAGAAAGAGAAGCTGTGAGTGAGAGAGAGAGAAAGAAAGAGGAGTTGTGAGTGAGAGAGAGAGTGAAAAAGAGAAGGTGTGTGACAGAGAGACAGAAAGAGAAGCTGTGAGTGTGTGAGAAAGAGAGAGAGAGCTGTGAGTGACAGAGAGAGAGAGAAAGAAAAGCTGTGAGTGAGAGAGAGAGAGAAAGAGAAGCTGTGAGTCAGAGAGAGAGAGAGAGAGAGGGAAGCTGTGAGTGAGAGCGAGAGAGAAAGTGAAGCTGTGAGTGAGAGAGAGAGAAAGAGAAGCTGTGAGTGAGTGAGAGAGAGAGAGAAGCTGTGTGAGAGAGAAAGAGATGCTGTGAGTGAGAGAGAGAGAAAGAGAAGCTGTGAGTGAGAGAGTGAAGCTGTGAGTGAGAGAGAGAGAAGCTGTGAGTGAGAGAGAGAGTGAGAGAGAAAGAAAAGATGTGACTGAGTGAGACAGAGAGAGAAGGTGCGAGTGAGAGAGACCGAGAGAAAGAGAAGATGCAAGTGAAAGAGAGAAAGAGAAGCTGTGAGTGTGTGTCTGTTTGTGAGAGAGAGAAGCTGAGTGAGAGAGTGAGAGAAAGAGAAGCTGTGAGTGGGAGAGAGAGAAAGAGAAACTGTGAGTGAGAGAGAGAGAAGGTGTGAGTGAGAGAGAGAGAGTGAGAAAGAGAAGCTGTGAGTGACAGAGACAGAGAGAATCTGTGAGTGAGAAAGAGAGAAAGAGAAGCTGTGAGTGAGAGAGAGAGAAAGAAAGAGAAGCTGTGAGTGAGAGAGAGAGTGAAAAAGAGATGGTGTGTGACAGAGAGACAGAAAGAGAAGCTGTGAGTGAGTGAGAAAGAGAGAGAAGCTGTGAGTGAGAGAGGGAGAGAGAAACTGTGAGAGAGAGAGAGTTAAAGAAAAGCTGTGAGTGTGAGAGAGAGAGGTATAGTGTGAGTGAGAAAGAGAGAGAGAGAAGCTGTGAGTGAGAGAGAGAGAGAAAGAGAAGCTGTGAGTGAGAGAGAGTGAAAGAGAAGGTGTGAGTGACAGAGAGAAGCTGTGAGTGAGTGAGAGAGAGAAAGAGAAGCTGTGATTGAGAGAGAGAGAAACAAAGAAGATGTGAGTGAGACAGAGAAAGAGAAGCTGTGAGTGAGACAGAGAAAGAGAAGCTGTGAGTGAGAGAGAAGAGAAAGTGAAGCTGTGAGTGACAGAGAGAGAAAGAGAACATGTGAGTAAGAGAGAGAGAAGCTGTGAGTGAGAGAGAGAGAGAGTGAGAAAGAGAATCTGTGAGAGAGAGAGAAGCTGTGAGTGAGAGAGAGAGTGAAAGAGAAGCTGTGAATGAGAGAGAGAGAAGCTGTGAGTGAGTGATAGAGAGAAAGAAAAGCTGTGACTGAGAGAGACAGAGAGAGTAGTTGCTAGTGAGAGAGACAGAGAGAAAGAGAAGCTGCGAGTGAGAGAGAGAGAGAAAAAAGAGAAGGTGTGAGTGAGAGAGAAAGAGAGAGAAGCTGTGAGTGACAGACAGAGAGAGAGAGAAAGAGAAGCTGTGAGTGGAGAGAGAAAAGAGAGAAAGAGAAGCTGTGAGTGAGAGAGAGAAGCTGTGAGTGTGTGAGAGAGAAAGAGAAGCTGTGAGTGAGAGAGGGAGAGAGAAAGAGAAGCTGTGTGAGAGAGAGAGAGTTAAAGAGAAGCTGTGATTGTGAGAGAGAGAGGTATAGTATGTGTGAGAAAGAGAGAGAGAGAGAAGCTGTGTGAGAGAGAGAAAATGAAGTTGTGAGTGAAAGAGAGAGAAGCTGTGAGTGACTGAGAGAGAGAAGGAGAAGCTGTGTGTGTGTGAGAGAGAAAGTGAAGCTGTGAGTGAGAGAGAGAGAAAAGCTGTGAGTGACTGAGAGAGACAGAGAAGCTGTGAGTGAGAGAGAGTGAGAGAAAGAGAAGCTGTGTGAAGGAGAGAAGCTGTGTGAGAGAGAGAGAAAGAAAAGTTGTGAGTGAGAGAGAGAGAAAGAGAAGCTGTGAGTGAGAAAGAGAGAAAAAATAGAAGCTGCGAGTGAGAGAGAGAGAGAGAAGCTGTGACTGAGAGAGAGAGAGAGAGAAAGAGAAGCTGTGAGTGAGAGAGAGAGAAAGAAAGTAATAGAAGCTGTGAGTGAGAGAGAGAGAGAGAGAGAGAGAAGGTGTGAGTGACAGAGAGAAAGAGAAGCTGTGAGTGAGAGAGAGAGAGAGAGAAAGAGAAGCTGTGAGTGAGTGAGAGAGAGAAAGAGAAGCTGTGAGTGAGAGAGAGAGAAGCTGTGTGAGAGAGAGAAAGAGAAGCTGTGAGTGAGAGAGAAAGAAAGAAAGAGAAGCTGTGAGTGAGAGAGAGAGAGAGAAAGAGAAAGAGAAGCTGTGAGTGAGAGAGAGAGAAAGAGAAGCTGTGACTGAGTGAGACAGAGAGAGAATTTGCGAGTGAGAGCGACCGAAAGAGAAGCTGCAAGTGAGAGAGGAAGAAAGAGAAGGTGTGTGTGTGAGAGAGAGAGATAGAGAAGCTGTGAGTGAGAGAGAGAGAGAAAGAGAAGCTGTGAGTGAGAGAGAGAGAGAGAGAAATAAGCTGTGAGTGAGAGAAAGAGAGAGAGAAAGAGTTGTGAGTGAGAGAGAGAATCTGTGAGAAATAGAGAGAGAGAAAGTGAAGTTGTGAGTGCGAGTGAGAGAGAATGAGAAGCTGAGTGAGAGAGAGAGAAGCTGTGAGTGAGAAAGAGAGAAATATGAGCTGTGAGTGAGAGAGAGAGAAAGAGAAGCTGTGAGAGAGAGAGAAGCTGTGAGTGAGAGAGAGAGAACTATGAGCTGTGAGTGAGAGAGAGTGAAAGAGAAGCTGTGTGAGAGAGAGAAGCTGTGAGTGAGAAAGAGAGAAAAAATAGAAGCTGCGAGTGAGAGAGAGAGAGAGTAGCTGTGACTGAGAGAGAGAGAGAAAGAGATGCTGTGAGTGAGAGAGAGAGAAAGAAAGTAATAGAAGCTGTGAGAGAGAGAGAGAGAAAGAGATGCTGTGAGTGACAGAGAGAGAGAAAGAGAAGCTGTGAGTGAGAGAGAGAGTGAGAGAGAAAGAGAAGCTGTGAGTGAGTGAGAGAGAGAAAGAGAAGCTGTGAGTGAGAGAGAGAGAGAAAGAGAAGCTGTGAGTGAGTGAGAGAGAGAGAGAAGCTGTGTGAGAGAGAGAAAGAGAAGCTGTGAGTGAGAGAGAGAGAAAGAAAAACTGTGAGTGAGAGAGAAGCCGTGTGAGAGAAAGAGATTGAAAGAGAAGCTGTGAGTGACAGAGACAGAGAGAAGCTGTGAGTGAGAGAGAGAGAAAGAGAAGCTGTGAGTGAGAGAGAGAAAGAAAGAGGAGTTGTGAGTGAGAGAGAGAGTGAAAAAGAGAAGGTGTGTGACAGAGAGACAGAAAGAGAAGCTGTGAGTGTGTGAGAAAGAGAGAGATAGCTGTGAGTGACAGAGAGAGAGAGAAAGAAAAGCTGTGAGTGAGAGAGAGAGAGAAAGAGAAGCTGTGAGTCAGAGAGAGAGAGAGAAGGAAGCTGTGAGTGAGAGTGAGAGAGAAAGTGAAGCTGTGAGTGAGAGAGAGAGAAAGAGAAGCTGTGAGTGAGTGAGAGAGAGAGAGAAGCTGTGTGAGAGAGAAAGAGATGCTGTGAGTGAGAGAGAGAGAAAGAGAAGCTGTGAGTGAGAGAGTGAAGCTGTGTGAGAGAGAGAGAAGCTGTGAGTGAGAGAGAGAGTGAGAGAGAAAGAAAAGATGTGACTGAGTGAGACAGAGAGAGAAGGTGCGAGTGAGAGAGACCGAGAGAAAGAGAAGATGCAAGTGAAAGAGAGAAAAAGAAGCTATGAGTGTGTGTCTGTTTGTGAGAGAGAGAAGCTGAGTGAGAGAGTGAGAGAAAGAGAAGCTGTGAGTGGGAGAGAGAGAAAGAGAAACTGTGAGTGAGAGAGAGAGAAGGTGTGACTGAGAGAGAGAGAGTGAGAAAGAGAAGCTGTGAGTGACAGAGACAGAGAGAATCTGTGAGTGAGAAAGAGAGAAAGAGAA
Organism: Bradypodion ventrale; assembly: GCA_035047345.1. Taxonomy (NCBI): domain Eukaryota; kingdom Metazoa; phylum Chordata; class Lepidosauria; order Squamata; family Chamaeleonidae; genus Bradypodion; species Bradypodion ventrale. Next base: position 111,964,559 of record JAWDJE010000005.1, on the reverse strand, counting down.
GCTGTGAGTGAGAGAGAGAGAAAGAAAGAGAAGCTGTGAGTGAGAGAGAGAGTGAAAAAGAGAAGGTGTGTGACAGAGAGACAGAAAGAGAAGCTGTGAGAGAGTGAGAAAGAGAGAGAAGCTGTGAGTGAGAGAGGGAGAGAGAAACTGTGTGAGAGAGAGAGTGAAAGAGAAGCTGTGAGTGACAGAGAGAGAAGCTGTGAGTGTGAGAGAGAGAGGTATAGTGTGAGTGAGAAAGAGAGAGAGAGAGAAGCTGTGAGTGAGAGAGAGAGAAAGAGAAGCTGTGAGTGAGAGAGAGTGAAAGAGAAGCTGTGAGTGACAGAGAGAGAAGCTGTGAGTGAGAGAGAGAGAAAGAGAAGCTGTGATTGAGAGAGAGAGAAACAAAGAAGGGGTGAGTGAGACAGAGAAAGAGAAGCTGTGAGTGAGACAGAGAAAGAGAAGCTGTGAGTGAGAAAGAAGAGAAAGAGAAGCTGTGAGTGACAGAGAGAGAAAGAGAACCTGTGAGTAAGAGAGAGAGAAGCTGTGTGTGTGAGAGAGAGAAAGTGAAGCTGTGAGTGAGAGAGACAGAGAAGCTGTGAGTGACTGAGAGAGACAGAGAAGCTGTGAGTGAGAGAGAGCGAGAGAAAGAGAAGCTGTGTGAATTAGAGAAGCTGTGTGAGAGAGAGAGCAAGAAAAGTTGTGAGTGAGAGAGAGAGAAAGAGAAGCTGTGAGTGAGAAAGGGAGAAAAAATAGAAGCTGCGAGTGAGAGAGAGAGAGAGAAGCTGTGACTGAGAGAGAAAGAGAAGCTGTGAGTGAGAGAGAGAGAGAGAAAAACTGTGAGTGAGAGAGAGAGAAGCCGTGTGAGAGAGAGAGATTGAAAGAGAAGCTGTGAGTGACAGAGACAGAGAGAAGCTGTGAGTGAGAGAGAGAGAAAGAGAAGCTGTGAGTGAGAGAGAGAGAAAGAAAGAGGAGTTGTGAGTGAGAGAGAGAGTGAAAAAGAGAAGGTGTGTGACAGAGAGACAGAAAGAGAAGCTGTGAGTGTGTGAGAAAGAGAGAGAGAGCTGTGAGTGACAGAGAGAGAGAGAAAGAAAAGCTGTGAGTGAGAGAGAGAGAGAAAGAGAAGCTGTGAGTCAGAGGAGAGAGAGAGGGAAGCTGTGAGTGAGTGTGAGAGAGAAAGTGAAGCTGTGAGTGAGAGAGAGAGAAAGAGAAGCTGTGAGTGAGAGAGAGAGAAAGAGAAGCTGTGAGTGAGAGAGTGAAGCTGTGAGTGAGAGAGAGAGAAGCTGTGAGTGAGAGAGATTGAAAGAGAAGCTGTGAGTGAGAGAGTGAAGCTGTGAGTGAGAGAGAGAGAGAAGCTGTGAGTGAGAGAGAGAGTGAGAGAGAAAGAAAAGATGTGACTGAGTGAGACAGAGAGAGAAGCTGTGTGAGAGAGAAAGAGATGCTGTGAGTGAGAGAGAGAAGCTGTGTGAGAGAGAAAGAGATGCTGTGAGTGAGAGAGAGAGAAAGAGAAGCTGTGAGTGAGAGAGTGAAGCTGTGAGTGAGAGAAAGAGAGAAGCTGTGAGTGAGAGAGAGAGTGAGAGAGAAAGAAAAGATGTGACTGAGTGAGACAGAGAGAGAAGGTGCGAGTGAGAGAGACCGAGAGAAAGAGAAGATGCAAGTGAAAGAGAGAAAGAGAAGCTGTGAGTGTGTGTCTGTTTGTGTGAGAGAGAAGCTGAGTGAGAGAGTGAGAGAAAGAGAAGCTGTGAGTGGGAGAGAGAGAAGGAGAAACTGTGAGTGAGAGAGAGAGAAGGTGTGAGTGAGAGAGAGTGAGTGAGAAAGAGAAGCTGTGAGTGACAGAGACAGAGAGAATCTGTGAGTGAGAAAGAGAGAAAGAGAAGCTGTGAGTGAGAGAGAGAGAAAGAAAGAGAAGCTGTGAGTGAGAGAGAGAGTGAAAAAGTGAAGGTGTGTGACAGAGACAGAAAGAGAAGCTGTGAGTGAGTGAGAAAGAGAGAGAAGTTGTGAGTGAGAGAGGGAGAGAGAAACTGTGAGAGAGAGAGAGTTAAAGAGAAGCTGTGAGTGTGAGAGAGAGAGGTATAGTGTGAGTGAGAAAGAGAGAGAGAGAAGCTGTGAGTGAGAGAGAGAAAGAGAAGCTGTGAGTGAGAGAGAGTGAAAGAGAAGCTGTGAGTGACAGAGAGAGAAGCTGTGAGTGAGAGAGAGAGAGAAAGAGAAGCTGTGATTGAGAGAGAAAGAAACAAAGAAGATGTGAGTGAGACAGAGAAAGAGAAGCTGTGAGTGAGACAGAGAAAGAGAAGCTGTGAGTGAGAGAGAAGAGAAAGTGAAGCTGTGAGTGACAGGGAGAGAAAGAGAACATGTGAGTAAGAGAGAGAAGCTGTGAGTGAGAGAGAGAGAGTGAGAAAGAGAATCTGTGAGAGAGAGAGAAGCTGTGAGTGAGAGAGAGATTGAAAGAGAAGCTGTGAATGAGAGAGAGAGAAGCTGTGAGTGAGTGATAGAGAGAAAGAAAAGCTGTGACTGAGAGAGACAGAGAGAGTAGTTGCGAGTGAGAGAGACAGAGAGAAAGAGAAGCTGCGAGTGAGAGAGAGAGAAAGAAAGAGAAGGTGTGAGTGAGAGAGAAAGAGAGAGAAGCTGTGAGTGACAGACAGAGAGAGAGAGAAAGAGAAGCTGTGAGTGGAGAGAGAAAAGAGAGAAAGAGAAGCTGTGAGTGAGAGAGAGAAGCTGTGAGTGTGTGAGAGAGAAAGAGAAGCTGTGAGTGAGAGAGGGAGAGAGAAAGAGAAGCTGTGTGAGAGAGAGAGAGTTAAAGAGAAGCTGTGATTGTGAGAGAGAGAGGTATAGTATGTGTGAGAAAGAGAGAGAGAGAGAGAGAAGCTGTGTGAGAGAGAGAAAATGAAGTTGTGAGTGAAAGAGAGAGAAGCTGTGAGTGACTGAGAGAGAGAAGGAGAAGCTGTGTGTGTGAGAGAGAGAAAGTGAAGCTGTGAGTGAGAGAGAGAGAAAAGCTGTGAGTGACTGAGAGAGACAGAGAAGCTGTGAGTGAGAGAGAGCGAGAGAAAGAGAAGCTGTGTGAAGGAGAGAAGCTGTGTGTGAGAGAGAGAAAGAAAAGTTGTGAGTGAGAGAGAGAGAAAGAGAAGCTGTGAGTGAGAAAGAGAGAAAAAAGAGAAGCTGCGAGTGAGAGAGAGAGAGAGAAGCTGTGACTGAGAGAGAGAAAGAGAAGCTGTGAGTGAGAGAGAGAGAAAGAAAGTAATAGAAGCTGTGAGTGAGAGAGAGAGAGAGAGAGAGAAGGTGTGAGTGACAGAGAGAAAGAGAAGCTGTGAGTGAGAGAGAGAGAGAGAGAGAGAGAAGCTGTGAGTGAGAGAGAGAGAGAAAGAGAAGCTGTGAGTGAGAGAGAGAGAAGCTGTGTGAGAGAGAGAAAGAGAAGCTGTGAGTGAGAGAGAAAGAAAGAAAGAGAAGCTGTGAGTGAGAGAAAGAGAGAGAAAGAGAAAGAGAAGCTGTGAGTGAGAGAGAGAGAAAGAGAAGCTGTGACTGAGTGAGACAGAGAGAGAATTTGCGAGTGAGAGCGACCGAAAGAGAAGCTGCAAGTGAGAGAGGAAGAAAGAGAAGGTGTGTGTGTGAGAGAGAGAGATATAGAGAAGCTGTGAGTGAGAGAGAGAGAGAAAGAGAAGCTGTGAGTGAGAGAGAGAGAGAGAAATAAGCTGTGAGTGAGAGAAAGAGAGAGAAAGAGTTGTGAGTGAGAGAGAGAATCTGTGAGAAATAGAGAGAGAAAGTGAAGTTGTGAGTGCGAGTGAGAGAGAATGAGAAGCTGTGAGTGAGAGAGAGAGAGAAGCTGTGAGTGAGAAAGAGAGAAATATGAGCTGTGAGTGAGAGAGAGAGAAAGAGAAGCTGTGAGAGAGAGAGAAGCTGTGAGTGAGAGAGAGAGAACTATGAGCTGTGAGTGAGAGAGAGTGAAAGAGAAGCTGTGTGAGAGAGAGAAGCTGTGAGTGAGAAAGAGAGAAAAAATAGAAGCTGCGAGTGAGAGAGAGAGAGAGTAGCTGTGACTGAGAGAGAGAAAGAAAGAGATGCTGTGAGTGAGAGAGAGAGAAAGAAAGTAATAGAAGCTGTGAGTGAGAGAGAGAGAGAGAAAGAGATGCTGTGAGTGACAGAGAGAGAGAAAGAGAAGCTGTGAGTCAGAGAGAGAGTGAGAGAGAAAGAGAAGCTGTGAGTGAGTGAGAGAGAGAAAGAGAAGCTGTGAGTGAGAGAGAGAGAGAAAGAGAAGCTGTGAGTGAGTAAGAGAGAGAGAGAAGCTGTGTGAGAGAGAGAAAGAGAAGCTGTGAGTGAGAGAGAAAGAAAAACTGTGAGTGAGAGAGAGAGAAGCTGTGTGAGAGAGAGAGATTGAAAGAGAAGCTGTGAGTGACAGAGACAGAGAGAAGCTGTGAGTGAGAGAGAGAGAAAGAGAAGCTGTGAGTGAGAGAGAGAGAAAGAAAGAGGAGTTGTGAGTGAGAGAGAGAGTGAAAAAGAGAAGGTGTGTGACAGAGAGACAGAAAGAGAAGCTGTGAGTGTGTGAGAAAGAGAGAGAGAGCTGTGAGTGACAGAGAGAGAGAGAAAGAAAAGCTGTGAGTGAGAGAGAGAGAGAAAGAGAAGCTGTGAGTCAGAGAGAGAGAGAGAGAGGGAAGCTGTGAGTGAGAGCGAGAGAGAAAGTGAAGCTGTGAGTGAGAGAGAGAGAAAGAGAAGCTGTGAGTGAGTGAGAGAGAGAGAGAAGCTGTGTGAGAGAGAAAGAGATGCTGTGAGTGAGAGAGAGAGAAAGAGAAGCTGTGAGAGAGTGAAGCTGTGAGTGAGAGAGAGAGAAGCTGTGAGTGAGAGAGAGAGTGAGAGAGAAAGAAAAGATGTGACTGAGTGAGACAGAGAGAGAAGGTGCGAGTGAGAGAGACCGAGAGAAAGAGAAGATGCAAGTGAAAGAGAGAAAGAGAAGCTGTGAGTGTGTGTCTGTTTGTGAGAGAGAGAAGCTGAGTGAGAGATTGAGAGAAAGAGAAGCTGTGAGTGGGAGAGAGAGAAAGAGAAACTGTGAGTGAGAGAGAGAGAAGGTGTGAGTGAGAGAGAGAGAGTGAGAAAGAGAAGCTGTGAGTGACAGAGACAGAGAGAATCTGTGAGTGAGAAAGAGAGAAAGAGAATCTGTGAGTGAGAGAGAGAGAAAGAAAGAGAAGCTGTGAGTGAGAGAGAGAGTGAAAAAGAGAAGGTGTGTGACAGAGAGACAGAAAGAGAAGCTGTGAGTGAGTGAGAAAGAGAGAGAAGCTGTGAGTGAGAGAGGGAGAGAGAAACTGTGAGAGAGAGAGAGTTAAAGAAAAGCTGTGAGTGTGAGAGAGAGAGGTATAGTGTGAGTGAGAAAGAGAGAGAGAGAAGCTGTGAGTGAGAGAGAGAGAAAGAGAAGCTGTGAGTGAGAGAGAGTGAAAGAGAAGCTGTGAGTGACAGAGAGAAGCTGTGAGTGAGTGAGAGAGAGAAAGAGAAGCTGTGATTGAGAGAGAGAGAAACAAAGAAGATGTGAGTGAGACAGAGAAAGAGAAGCTGTGAGTGAGACAGAGAAAGAGAAGCTGTGAGTGAGAGAGAAGAGAAAGTGAAGCTGTGAGTGACAGAGAGAGAAAGAGAACATGTGAGTAAGAGAGAGAGAAGCTGTGAGTGAGAGAGAGAGAGTGAGAAAGAGAATCTGTGAGAGAGAGAAGCTGTGAGTGAGAGAGAGAGTGAAAGAGAAGCTGTGAATGAGAGAGAGAGAAGCTGTGAGTGAGTGATAGAGAGAAAGAAAAGCTGTGACTGAGAGAGACAGAGAGAGTAGTTGCGAGTGAGAGAGACAGAGAGAAAGAGAAGCTGCGAGTGAGAGAGAGAGAGAAAGAAAGAGAAGGTGTGAGTGAGAGAGAAAGAGAGAGAAGCTGTGAGTGACAGACAGAGAGAGAGAGAAAGAGAAGCTGTGAGTGGAGAGAGAAAAGAGAGAAAGAGAAGCTGTGAGTGAGAGAGAGAAGCTGTGAGTGTGTGAGAGAGAAAGAGAAGCTGTGAGTGAGAGAGGGAGAGAGAAAGAGAAGGTGTGTGAGAGAGAGAGAGAAAGAGAAGCTGTGATTGTGAGAGAGAGAGGTATAGTATGTGTGAGAAAGAGAGAGAGAGAGAGAAGCTGTGTGAGAGAGAGAAAATGAAGTTGTGAGTGAAAGAGAGAGAAGCTGTGAGTGACTGAGAGAGAGAAGGAGAAGCTGTGTGTGTGTGAGAGAGAAAGTGAAGCTGTGAGTGAGAGAGAGAGAGAAGCTGTGAGTGACTGAGAGAGACAGAGAAGCTGTGAGTGAGAGAGAGCGAGAGAAAGAGAAGCTGTGTGAAGGAGAGAAGCTGTGTGTGAGAGAGAGAAAGAAAAGTTGTGAGTGAGAGAGAGAGAAAGAGAAGCTGTGAGTGAGAAAGAGAGAAAAAATAGAAGCTGCGAGTGAGAGAGAGAGAGAGAAGCTGTGACTGAGAGAGAGAGAGAGAGAAAGAAAGAGAAGCTGTGAGTGAGAGAGAGAGAAAGAAAGTAATAGAAGCTGTGAGTGAGAGAGAGAGAGAGAGAGAGAAGGTGTGAGTGACAGAGAGAAAGAGAAGCTGTGAGTGAGAGAGAGAGAGAGAGAAAGAGAAGCTGTGAGTGAGTGAGAGAGAGAAAGAGAAGCTGTGAGTGAGAGGGAGAGAAGCTGTGTGAGAGAGAGAAAGAGAAGCTGTGAGTGAGAGAGAAAGAAAGAAAGAGAAGCTGCGAGTGAGAGAGAGAGAGAGAAGCTGTGACTGAGAGAGAGAGAGAGAGAAAGAGAAGCTGTGAGTGAGAGAGAGAGAAAGAAAGTAATAGAAGCTGTGAGTGAGAGAGAGAGAGAGAAGGTGTGAGAGAGAGAGAGATAGAGAAGCTGTGAGTGAGAGAGAGAGAGAGAAAGAGAAGCTGTGAGTGAGTGAGAGAGAGAAAGAGAAGCTGTGAGTGAGAGAGAGAGAAGCTGTGTGAGAGAGAGAAAGAGAAGCTGTGAGTGAGAGAGAAAGAAAGAAAGAGAAGCTGTGAGTGAGAGAGAGAGAGAGAAAGAGAAGCTGTGACTGAGTGAGACAGAGAGAGAATTTGCGAGTGAGAGCGACCGAAAGAGAAGCTGCAAGTGAGAGAGGAAGAAAGAGAAGGTGTGTGTGTGAGAGAGAGAGAGATAGAGAAGCTGTGAGTGAGAGAGAGAGAGAAAGAGAAGCTGTGAGTGAGAGAGAGAGAGAGAGAAATAAGCTGTGAGTGAGAGAAAGAGAGAGAGAAAGAGTTGTGAGTGAGAGAGAGAATCTGTGAGAAATAGAGAGAGAGAAAGTGAAGTTGTGAGTGCGAGTGAGAGAAAATGAGAAGCTGAGTGAGAGAGAGAGAAGCTGTGAGTGAGAAAGAGAGAAATATGAGCTGTGAGTGAGAGAGAGAGAAAGAGAAGCTGTGAGAGAGAGAGAAGCTGTGAGTGAGAGAGAGAGAACTATGAGCTGTGAGTGAGAGAGAGTGAAAGAGAAGCTGTGTGAGAGAGAGAAGCTGTGAGTGAGAAAGAGAGAAAAAATAGAAGCTGCGAGTGAGAGAGAGAGAGTAGCTGTGACTGAGAGAGAGAGAGAAAGAGATGCTGTGAGTGAGAGAGAGAGAAAGAAAGTAATAGAAGCTGTGAGTGAGAGAGAGAGAGAAAGAGATGCTGTGAGTGACAGAGAGAGAGAAAGAGAAGCTGTGAGTGAGAGAGAGAGTGAGAGAGAAAGAGAAGCTGTGAGTGAGTGAGAGAGAGAAAGAGAAGCTGTGAGTGAGAGAGAGAGAGAAAGAGAAGCTGTGAGTGAGTGAGAGAGAGAAGCTGTGTGAGAGAGAGAAAGAGAAGCTGTGAGTGAGAGAGAGAGAAAGAAAAACTGTGAGTGAGAGAGAAGCCGTGTGAGAGAGAGAGATTGAAAGAGAAGCTGTGAGTGACAGAGACAGAGAAGCTGTGAGTGAGAGAGAGAGAAAGAGAAGCTGTGAGTGAGAGAGAGAGAAAGAAAGAGGAGTTGTGAGTGAGAGAGAGAGTGAAAAAGAGAAGGTGTGTGACAGAGAGACAGAAAGAGAAGCTGTGAGTGTGTGAGAAAGAGAGAGAGAGCTGTGAGTGACAGAGAGAGAGAGAAAGAAAAGCTGTGAGTGAGAGAGAGAGAGAAAGAGAAGCTGTGAGTCAGAGAGAGAGAGAGAGAAGGAAGCTGTGAGTGAGAGTGAGAGAGAAAGTGAAGCTGTGAGTGAGAGAGAGAGAAAGAGAAGCTGTGAGTGAGTGAGAGAGAGAGAGAAGCTGTGTGAGAGAGAAAGAGATGCTGTGAGTGAGAGAGAGAGAAAGAGAAGCTGTGAGTGAGAGAGTGAAGCTGTGTGAGAGAGAGAGAAGCTGTGAGTGAGAGAGAGAGTGAGAGAGAAAGAAAAGATGTGACTGAGTGAGACAGAGAGAGAAGGTGCGAGTGAGAGAGACCGAGAGAAAGAGAAGATGCAAGTGAAAGAGAGAAAAAGAAGCTATGAGTGTGTGTCTGTTTGTGAGAGAGAGAAGCTGAGTGAGAGAGTGAGAGAAAGAGAAGCTGTGAGTGGGAGAGAGAGAAAGAGAAACTGTGAGTGAGTGAGAGAGAAGGTGTGACTGAGAGAGAGAGAGTGAGAAAGAGAAGCTGTGAGTGACAGAGACAGAGAGAATCTGTGAGTGAGAAAGAGAGAAAGAGAAGCTGTGAGTGAGAGAGAGAGAAAGAAAGAGAAGCTGTGAGTGAGAGAGAGAGTGAAAAAGAGAAGGTGTGTGACAGAGAGACAGAAAGAGAAGCTGTGAGAGAGTGAGAAAGAGAGAGAAGCTGTGAGTGAGAGAGGGAGAGAGAAACTGTGTGAGAGAGAGAGTGAAAGAGAAGCTGTGAGTGACAGAGAGAGAAGCTGTGAGTGTGAGAGAGAGAGGTATAGTGTGAGTGAGAAAGAGAGAGAGAGAGAAGCTGTGAGTGAGAGAGAGAGAAAGAGAAGCTGTGAGTGACAGAGAGTGAAAGAGAAGCTGTGAGTGACAGAGAGAGAAGCTGTGAGTGAGAGAGAGAGAAAGAGAAGCTGTGATTGAGAGAGAGAGAAACAAAGAAGGGGTGAGTGAGACAGAGAAAGAGAAGCTGTGAGTGAGACAGAGAAAGAGAAGCTGTGAGTGAGAAAGAAGAGAAAGAGAAGCTGTGAGTGACAGAGAGAGAAAGAGAACCTGTGAGTAAGAGAGAGAGAAGCTGTGTGTGTGAGAGAGAGAAAGTGAAGCTGTGACTGAGAGAGACAGAGAAGCTGTGAGTGACTGAGAGAGACAGAGAAGCTGTGAGTGAGAGAGAGCGAGAGAAAGAGAAGCTGTGTGAATTAGAGAAGCTGTGTGAGAGAGAGAGAAAGAAAAGTTGTGAGTGAGAGAGAGAGAAAGAGAAGCTGTGAGTGAGAAAGGGAGAAAAAATAGAAGCTGCGAGTGAGAGAGAGAGAGAGAAGCTGTGACTGAGAGAGAGAGAGAGAGAAAGAGAAGCTGTGAGTGAGAGAGAGAGAAAGAAAGTAATAGAAGCTGTGAGTGAGAGAGAGAGAGAGAGAGAAGGTGTGAGTGACAGAGAGAAAGAGAAGCTGTGAGTGAGAGAGAGAGAGAGAGAGAAAGAGAAGCTGTGAGTGAGTGAGAGAGAGAAAGAGAAGCTGTGAGTGAGAGAGAGAGAAGCTGTGTGAGAGAGAGAAAGAGAAGCTGTGAGTGAGAGAGAAAGAAAGAAAGAGAAGCTGTGAGTGAGAGAGAGAGAGAGAAAGAGAAAGAGAAGATGTGAGTGAGAGAGAGAGAAAGAGAAGCTGTGACTGAGTGAGACAGAGAGAGAATTTGCGAGTGAGTGCGACCGAAAGAGAAGCTGCAAGTGAGAGAGGAAGAAAGAGAAGGTGTGTGTGTGAGAGAGAGAGAGATAGAGAAGCTGTGAGTGAGAGAGAGAGAGAAAGAGAAGCTGTGAGTGAGAGAGAGAGAGAGAAATAAGCTGTGAGTGAGAGAAAGAGAGAGAGAAAGAGTTGTGAGTGAGAGAGAGAATCTGTGAGAAATAGAGAGAGAGAAAGTGAAGTTGTGAGTGAGAGAGAAAGAGAGAGAGGAGTGAGAGAGAGAAAGAGAAGCTGTGAGTGAGTGAGAGAGAGAGAAGCTGTGAGTGAGAGAGAGAGAAAGAGAAGCTGTGAGTGAGAGAGAGAGAAAGAAAGTAATAGAAGCTGTGAGTGAGAGAGAGAGAGAGAGAGAGGAGTGAGAGAGAGAAAGAGAAGCTGTGAGTGAGTGAGAGAGAGAGAAGCTGTGAGTGAGAGAGAGAGAAAGAGAAGCTGTGAGTGAGAGAGAGAAAGAAAGTAATAGAAGCTGTGAGTGAGAGAGAGAGAGAGAGAAGGTGTGAGTGACAGAGAGAAAGAGAAGCTGTGAGTGAGAGAGAGAGAGAGAGAGAGAAAGAGAAGCTGTGAGTGAGAGAGAGTGAGAAAGAGAAGCTGTGAGTGAGAGAGAAAGAGAGAGAGAGGAGTGAGAGAGAGAAAGAGAAGCTGTGAGTGAGTGAGAGAGAGAGAAGCTGTGAGTGAGAGAGAGAGAAAGAGAAGCTGTGAGTGAGAGAGAGAGAAAGAAAGTAATAGAAGCTGTGAGTGAGAGAGAGAGAGAGAGAGAAGGTGTGAGTGACAGAGAGAAAGAGAAGCTGTGAGTGAGAGAGAGAGAGAGAGAGAGAAAGAGAAGCTGTGAGAGAGAGAGAGAGAAAGAGAAGCTGTGAGTGAGAGAGAGAGAAGCTGTGTGAGAGAGAGAAAGAGAAGCTGTGAGTGAGAGAGAAAGAAAGAAAGAGAAGCTGTGAGTGAGAGAAAGAGAGAGAAAGAGAAAGAGAAGCTGTGAGTGAGAGAGAGAGAAAGAGAAGCTGTGACTGAGTGAGACAGAGAGAGAATTTGCGAGTGAGAGCGACCGAAAGAGAAGCTGCAAGTGAGAGAGGAAGAAAGAGAAGGTGTGTGTGTGAGAGAGAGAGATATAGAGAAGCTGTGAGTGAGAGAGAGAGAGAAAGAGAATCTGTGAGTGAGAGAGAGAGAAAGAAAGAGGAGTTGTGAGTGAGAGAGAGAGTGAAAAAGAGAAGGTGTGTGACAGAGAGACAGAAAGAGAAGCTGTGAGTGTGTGAGAAAGAGAGAGAGAGCTGTGAGTGAGAGAGAGAGAGAAATAAGCTGTGAGTGAGAGAAAGAGAGAGCGAAAGAGTTGTGAGTGAGAGAGAGAATCTGTGAGAAATAGAGAGAGAAAGTGAAGTTGTGAGTGCGAGTGAGAGAGAATGAGAAGCTGTGAGTGAGAGAGAGAGAGAAGCTGTGAGTGAGAAAGAGAGAAATATGAGCTGTGAGTGAGAGAGAGAGAAAGAGAAGCTGTGAGAGAGAGAGAAGCTGTGAGTGAGAGAGAGAGAACTATGAGCTGTGAGTGAGAGAGAGTGAAAGAGAAGCTGTGTGTGAGAGAGAAGCTGTGAGTGAGAAATAGAGAAAAAATAGAAGCTGCGAGTGAGAGAGAGAGAGAGTAGCTGTGACTGAGAGAGAGAGAGAAAGAGATGCTGTGAGTGAGAGAGAGAGAAAGAAAGTAATAGAAGCTGTGAGTGAGAGAGAGAGAAAGAGATGCTGTGAGTGACAGAGAGAGAGAAAGAGAAGCTGTGAGTGAGAGAGAGAGTGAGAGAGAAAGAGAAGCTGTGAGTGAGTGAGAGAGAGAAAGAGAAGCTGTGAGTGAGAGAGAGAGAGAAAGAGAAGCTGTGAGTGAGTGAGAGAGAGAGAGAAGCTGTGTGAGAGAGAGAAAGAGAAGCTGTGAGTGAGAGAGAGAGAAAGAAAAACTGTGAGTGAGAGAGAGAGAAGCTGTGTGAGAGAGAGAGATTGAAAGAGAAGCTGTGAGTGACAGAGACAGAGAGAAGCTGTGAGTGAGAGAGAGAGAAAGAGAAGCTGTGAGTGAGAGAGAGAGAAAGAAAGAGGAGTTGTGAGTGAGAGAGAGAGTGAAAAAGAGAAGGTGTGTGACAGAGAGACAGAAAGAGAAGCTGTGAGTGTGTGAGAAAGAGAGAGAGAGCTGTGAGTGACAGAGAGAGAGAGAAAGAAAAGCTGTGAGTGAGAGAGAGAGAGAAAGAGAAGCTGTGAGTCAGAGAGAGAGAGAGAGAGGGAAGCTGTGAGTGAGAGCGAGAGAGAAAGTGAAGCTGTGAGTGAGAGAGAGAGAAAGAGAAGCTGTGAGTGAGTGAGAGAGAGAGAGAAGCTGTGTGAGAGAGAAAGAGATGCTGTGAGTGAGAGAGAGAGAAAGAGAAGCTGTGAGTGAGAGAGTGAAGCTGTGAGTGAGAGAGAGAGAGAAGCTGTGAGTGAGAGAGAGAGTGAGAGAGAAAGAAAAGATGTGACTGAGTGAGACAGAGAGAGAAGGTGCGAGTGAGAGAGACCGAGAGAAAGAGAAGATGCAAGTGAAAGAGAGAAAGAGAAGCTGTGAGTGTGTGTCTGTTTGTGAGAGAGAGAAGCTGAGTGAGAGAGTGAGAGAAAGAGAAGCTGTGAGTGGGAGAGAGAGAAAGAGAAACTGTGAGTGAGAGAGAGAGAAGGTGTGAGTGAGAGAGAGAGAGTGAGAAAGAGCAGCTGTGAGTGACAGAGACAGAGAGAATCTGTGAGTGAGAAAGAGAGAAAGAGAAGCTGTGAGTGAGAGAGAGAGAAAGAAAGAGAAGCTGTGAGTGAGAGAGAGAGTGAAAAAGAGAAGGTGTGTGGCAGAGAGACAGAAAGAGAAGCTGTGAGTGAGTGAGAAAGAGAGAGAAGCTGTGAGTGAGAGAGGGAGAGAGAAACTGTGAGAGAGAGAGAGTTAAAGAGAAGCTGTGAGTGTGAGAGAGAGAGGTATAGTGTGAGTGAGAAAGAGAGAGAGAGAAGCTGTGAGTGAGAGAGAGAGAAAGAGAAGCTGTGAGTGAGAGAGAGTGAAAGAGAAGCTGTGAGTGACAGAGAGAGAAGCTGTGAGTGAGAGAGAGAGAGAAAGAGAAGCTGTGATTGAGAGAGAGAGAAACAAAGAAGATGTGAGTGAGACAGAGAAAGAGAAGCTGTGAGTGAGACAGAGAAAGAGAAGCTGTGAGTGAGAGAGAAGAGAAAGTGAAGCTGTGAGTGACAGAGAGAGAAAGAGAACATGTGAGTAAGAGAGAGAGAAGCTGTGAGTGAGAGAGAGAGAGAGTGAGAAAGAGAATCTGTGTGAGAGAGAGAAGCTGTGAGTGAGAGAGAGAGTGAAAGAGAAGCTGTGAATGAGAGAGAGAGAAGCTGTGAGTGAGTGATAGAGAGAAAGAAAAGCTGTGACTGAGAGAGACAGAGAGAGTAGTTGCGAGTGAGAGAGACAGAGAGAAAGAGAAGCTGCGAGTGAGAGAGAGAAAGAAAGAAAGAGAAGGTGTGAGTGAGAGAGAAAGAGAGAGAAGCTGTGAGTGACAGACAGAGAGAGAGAGAAAGAGAAGCTGTGAGTGGAGAGAGAAAAGAGAGAAAGAGAAGCTGTGAGTGAGAGAGAGAAGCTGTGAGTGTGTGAGAGAGAAAGAGAAGGTGTGAGTGAGAGAGGGAGAGAGAAAGAGAAGCTGTGTGAGAGAGAGAGAGTTAAAGAGAAGCTGTGATTGTGAGAGAGAGAGGTATAGTATGTGTGAGAAAGAGAGAGAGAGAGAGAAGCTGTGTGAGAGAGAGAAAATGAAGTTGTGAGTGAAAGAGAGAGAAGCTGTGAGTGACTGAGAGAGAGAAGGAGAAGCTGTGTGTGTGTGAGAGAGAAAGTGAAGCTGTGAGTGAGAGAGAGAGAGAAGCTGTGAGTGACTGAGAGAGACAGAGAAGCTGTGAGTGAGAGAGAGCGAGAGAAAGAGAAGCTGTGTGAAGGAGAGAAGCTGTGTGTGAGAGAGAGAAAGAAAAGTTGTGAGTGAGAGAGAGAGAAAGAGAAGCTGTGAGTGAGAAAGAGAGAAAAAATAGAAGCTGCGAGTGAGAGAGAGAGAGAGAAGCTGTGACTGAGAGAGAGAGAGAGAGAAAGAAAGAGAAGCTGTGAGTGAGAGAGAGAGAAAGAAAGTAATAGAAGCTGTGAGTGAGAGAGAGAGAGAGAGAGAGAGAGAAGGTGTGAGTGACAGAGAGAAAGAGAAGCTGTGAGTGAGAGAGAGAGAGAGAGAGAAGCTGTGAGTGAGTGAGAGAGAGAAAGAGAAGCTGTGAGTGAGAGAGAGAGAAGCTGTGTGTGAGAGAGAAAGAGAAGCTGTGAGTGAGAGAGAAAGAAAGAAAGAGAAGCTGTGAGTGAGAGAGAGAGAGAGAAAGAGAAAGAGAAGCTGTGAGTGAGAGAGAGAGAAAGAGAAGCTGTGACTGAGTGAGACAGAGAGAGAATTTGCGAGTGAGAGCGACCGAAAGAGAAGCTGCAAGTGAGAGAGGAAGAAAGAGAAGGTGTGTGTGTGAGAGAGAGAGAGATAGAGAAGCTGTGAGTGAGAGAGAGAGAGAAAGAGAAGCTGTGAGTGAGAGAGAGAGAGAGAAATAAGCTGTGAGTGAGAGAAAGAGAGAGAGAAAGAGTTGTGAGTGAGAGAGAGAATCTGTGAGAAATAGAGAGAGAGAAAGTGAAGTTGTGAGTGCGAGTGAGAGAGAATGAGAAGCTGTGAGTGAGAGAGAGAGAGAAGCTGTGAGTGAGAAAGAGAGAAATATGAGCTGTGAGTGAGAGAGAGAGAAAGAGAAGCTGTGAGAGAGAGAGAAGCTGTGAGTGAGAGAGAGAGAACTATGAGCTGTGAGTGAGAGAGAGTGAAAGAGAAGCTGTGTGAGAGAGAGAAGCTGTGAGTGAGAAAGAGAGAAAAAATAGAAGCTGCAAGTGAGAGAGAGAGAGAGTAGCTGTGACTGAGAGAGAGAGAGAAAGAGATGCTGTGAGTGAGAGAGAGAGAAAGAAAGTAATAGAAGCTGTGAGTGAGAGAGAGAGAAAGAAAGTAATAGAAGCTGTGAGTGAGAGAGAGAGAGAGAAGGTGTGAGTGACAGAGAGAAAGAGAAGCTGTGAGTGAGAGAGAGAGAGAGAGAAAGAGAAGCTGTGAGTGAGTGAGAGAGAGAAAGAGAAGCTGTGAGTGAGAGAGAGAGAAGCTGTGTGAGAGAGAGAAAGAGAAGCTGTGAGTGAGAGAGAAAGAAAGAAAGAGAAGCTGTGAGTGAGAGAGAGAGAGAGAAAGAGAAAGAGAAGCTGTGAGTGAGAGAGAGAGAAAGAGAAGCTGTGACTGAGTGAGACAGAGAGAGAATTTGCGAGTGAGTGCGACCGAAAGAGAAGCTGCAAGTGAGAGAGGAAGAAAGAGAAGGTGTGTGTGAGAGAGAGAGAGAGAGAGAGAAGCTGTGAGTGAGAGAGAGAGAGAAAGAGAAGCTGTGAGTGAGAGAGAGAGAGAAATAAGCTGTGAGTGAGAGAAAGAGAGAGAGAAAGAGTTGTGAGTGAGAGAGAGAATCTGTGAGCAATAGAGAGAGAGAAAGTGAAGTTGTGAGTGCGAGTGAGAGAGAATGAGAAGCTGTGAGTGAGAGAGAGAGAGAACCTGTGAGTGAGAAAGAGAGAAATATGAGCTGTGAGTGAGAGAGAGAGAAAGAGAAGCTGTGAGAGAGAGAGAAGCTGTGAGTGAGAGAGAGAGAACTATGAGCTGTGAGTGAGAGAGAGTGAAAGAGAAGCTGTGTGAGAGAGAGAAGCTGTGAGTGAGAAAGAGAGAAAAAATAGAAGCTGCGAGTGAGAGAGAGAGAGAGTAGCTGTGACTGAGAGAGAGAGAGAAAGAGATGCTGTGAGTGAGAGAGAGAGAAAGAAAGTAATAGAAGCTGTGAGTGAGTGAGAGAGAGAAAGAGATGCTGTGAGTGACAGAGAGAGAGAAAGAGAAGCTGTGAGTGAGAGAGAGAGTGAGAGAGAAAGAGAAGCTGTGAGTGAGTGAGAGAGAGAAAGAGAAGCTGTGAGTGAGAGAGAGAGAGAAAGAGAAGCTGTGAGTGAGAGAGAGAGAGAGAGAAGCTGTGTGAGAGAGAGAAAGAGAAGCTGTGAGTGAGAGAGAGAGAAAGAAAAACTGTGAGTGAGAGAGATAGAAGCCGTGTGAGAGAGAGAGATTGAAAGAGAAGCTGTGAGTGACAGAGACAGAGAGAAGCTGTGAGTGAGTGAGAGAGAAAGAGACTCTTTTTGACTCTGCATGTGCTCTTAAGCATAGCTGCTGCTGAGGAGAGCCAAACAAAGGAAGTGAGCACTGGTAAGTTTTGCAGTTGGAGTAGAGCTGCTTTAGAGGCCCGCGCACCTAACGGTGCGTGAGATTGCAAACTACTAACAAAGGAAGAATATAGTCTTACTAGGTAGAAAGGTAGTAAACGTGTACATTTTTGAGGCCCGGAATACTGCACTTGTTAAAATGGATTCTGAGGGAACAGTTGTAGTTACCTGCAATACTTGTGCCATGTTTGTGTTCTTGCCAAAGATTATGGAGAACTACAGTTGCAGCAAGTGCAAGCTGGTTGCACTACTAGAAGAGAAGGTCCAGCAGCTAGAGGCCCGCATATCTAACCATCAACAAATTAAGGAGCTTGAGCTGTTCTTGGACAGAGCGGAACAGACTATGCTGGACAAAGTAGAGACAGGGCACAGTTCTGAGGGAGAAGGCCCTTCACTAACTCAGGAGGGAGATGTTTGGAGGAATGTGACTCAAAGGAGGAAAAGAGTAGGGGATCACTCTGAGAGTCTGAAATTACAGAATAAATTTGAGGCTCTTTCCCTCATCACACCTGATGAGGAACACACAGAGGAACAACTGGTTCCACCTGATGATCTCTCCTTCATCACACTTGATGAGATCCAGGAAGATAAACAACAGGAACAAACTGAGTTTCTCTCCCTTAATATGGTTGATGAGGTGCATGTAGATGAACAGATTGCAGGAGAGAGGCTCCTTGTACTAGGCGATTCAATAATTAGAAATACAGAGAAATGGATTTGTGATGCACATGATAACCGTATGGTGACTTGCCTGCCAGGTGCAAAAGTTGCAGACATCACAAGAAATCTAGATAGATTGTTAGAGAGAACTGGGAACAAGCCAGTTGTCATGGTGCACGTTGGTACCAATGATGTTGGGAAGGCCAAGCGGTCTGTCCTGGAAGCCAAATTCAGGTTGTTAGGAAGAAGATTGAAGTCCCGGACTTCCAAGGTAGCATTTTCAGAAGTGCTGCCTGTCCCTCGCGCAGGACCTACCAGGCAGGCAGAGCTCAGAAGCCTCAATGCGTGGATGAGGCGGTGGTGTCGAGAGGAGGGTTTCAGATTTGTCAGGAAATGGAGAACATTTTGGGACAAGCCAAATCTGTTCAGGAGGGATGGGTTGCATTTGAACCATGATGGGACCAGATTGCTGGCACTCAACATCAAAAAGGCTGCAGAGCAGCTTTTAAACTGATAACTGGGGGAAAGCCGACAGGAGCTGGGCAGCATCCGGTTCGGGAAAGTGTGTACTTGAGTAGTGAGGAGGATGCAAAAATTACTGAGCAGAGCAAGGAGCTAGTCACCAGCACTCTAGCAGAAGGATGCAAGAGGCAGTCTAACAATGCAACTGGACACAAAAGACTGTGTCAGAAAAGCATATATAAATGCTTGTATACAAATGCCAGAAGCCTCCGGAACAAAATAGGGGAGCTGGAATACTTAGCAATAGATAAGAATATTGATATTATTGGTATCACTGAAACCTGGTGGACGGATGATAACCAATGGGATACAGTTATCCCAGGCTACAAACTGTACAGGAAGGATAGGAAGGGGCAAACAGGAGGTGGTGTAGCCTTGTATGTCAAAGAAGTGATAAAATCGTATGAATTGGAATATCTAGGTGATTTAGAGTCACCATTAGAAGCTCTGTGGGTAAGAGTACCAGGCCACAAGGATGGTCTAACAGTAGGCATATACTATCGGCCTCCGACCCAAACTCTTGAGGGAGACTGGCAGTTGGAGAATGTTGTAAAGGAGGCATCCAAGAAGGGAAGCCTGGTTATAATGGGAGACTTCAATTACCCTCACATAGACTGGGTGAACTGTTGTTCAGCACATGATAAAGAGATAAAGTTCCTAGATATGCTAAATGATTGTTCCCTGGGACAGATGGTTGAAGACCCAACTAGAGGTACAAGAATCCTTGACTTGATCCTGAGTAATACTCAGGATCTGGTGCAAGATGTTCATGTGACTGATCCAATAGGGAACAGTGACCACAACTCAATTATGTTTAACTTGATCATAGACCGCAAGTCACTGATAAAATCTAACACAGAGACCTTAAATTTTCAAAAAGGAAATTTCCCAAAGTTGAGGAAACTAGTAAAAAAGAAGCTGAAAGGGAAAATTGAGAGAGTCCAAACACTCCAAGAGGCATGGAGGCTGTTTACAAAAACAATAACAGAGGGTCAATTGGAATGCATACCCAAAAGGAAAAAGGGCACTGCCAGGTCCAAGAGGACTCCAATGTGGCTTACAGGAGCTGTTCGGGAAGTGATCAAGAGCAAGAAAAGCTCATTTAGAAGATGGAAGGCTTGTCCGAATGAGGACAGCAGGCAAAAACATAAATTCTGGCAGAACAAATGCAAGGCAACAATCAGGAAAGCAAAGCAAGACTTTGAGGAGCGTATAGCTAAAAATACTCAGAGAAATAACAAAGACTTCTTTAAGTACATTAGAAGTAAGAACCCAACTAGGAAGGCCATTGGACCATTAGATGACAATGGAAGGCAAGGGGTTATTAAAGAAGAAACAGAGATTGCAGAGAGACTCAATGAATTCTTTGCTTCAGTATTCACTGAAGAAGACAGAGGCCACATGCCCAAAACAGAGCCTATCTTCGTAGGGAGGGAAACCGAAGAATTAAGCCAGATAGAAATAACCAGGGAGGAGGTCCTTGCATGTCTTGTTAAACTAAACACTAACAAATCACCAGGACCAGATGGCATCCATCCACGAGTTCTCAGGGAACTTAAAGATGAAATTGCTGATCTCCTAGCCAAAATATATAATCTTTCCCTCAAATCAGGCTTTGTGCCTGATGACTGGAAGGTAGCGAATGTAACACCAATTTTCAAAAAAGGATCCAGGGGTGATCCAGGAAATTACCGGCCTGTCAGTTTGACATGTGTCCCAGGTAAAGTGATGGAAACCATCCTAAAAGATAGAATTAATAGGCACATAGAAGAGAAGGCGCTGCTAAAGGAGAGCCAACATGGCTTTTGCAAGGGCAAATCATGCCTCACTAATCTGTTGGAATTTTTTGAGAGTGTCAACAAGCATGTGGATAAGGGGGATCCAGTTGACATTGTTTATCTGGACTTTCAGAAGGCTTTTGACAAGGTCCCACACCAAAGGCTCTTGAATAAACTTACCAGTCATGGAATAAAGGGACAGGTCTTGTCCTGGATCAGCAACTGGCTAAGGGACAGGAAACAGAGGGTAGCACTAAATGGACACTTCTCCAAGTGGAGGGAAGTAAAGAGTGGGGTCCCCCAAGGTTCAGTACTGGGACCCCTGCTTTTCAACCTCTTCATAAATGATCTAGAGGTAGGAGTAAAAAGCAAGGTAGCCAAATTTGCTGACGACACTAAATTATACAGGGTAGTGAAAACTGTGAGAGATTGTGAGGAGCTCCAGAGGGATCTCTCGACACTGGGGGAGTGGGCAAAACAGTGGCAAATGAGTTTCAACATTAGTAAGTGCAGAGTGATGCATGTTGGGGCAAAGAACCCCAATTACATTTATAAACTGATGGGGTCTGAACTCTCTGCGACAAACCAGGAAAGGGACCTTGGTGTCCTGGTGGACAACTCAATGAAGGTGTCAACCCAGTGTGCCTCAGCAGTGAAAAAAGCAAACTCAATGCTAGGGATCATTAGGAAGGGTATAGAAAATAAGTCAGCAAGTGTCATTTTGCCTCTTTATAAATCTATGGTGAGGCCCCATCTGGAATACTGTGTACAGTTCTGGTCGCCATACCTCCAGAAGGATATTATGGAGCTGGAAAAAGTGCAGAGGAGGGCAACCAGAATGATTAGGGGACTGGAACACCTTCCTTACCATCTGAGGCTGCAACGGTTGGGCCTCTTCACTCTTGAACGACGACGTCTAAGAGGTGACCTGATTGAAGTTTATAAAATCATGCACGGTGTGGACAAAGTAGATAAGGAAAAACTGTTTTCCCTATCGCATAACGCTAGAACTAGGGGACACTCCATGAAACTTTTGGGTACTAGTTCTCAAACAAATAAGAGAAAGTACTTTTTCACCCAGAGGATTATTGGTCTATGGAACTCACTGCCAGAAGAAGTGGTGACAGCTGTCAGTCTTGACAGCTTTAAGAAAGGATTAGACAAGTTCTTGGAGGACAAGGGTATCAATGGCTATAATTATGGTTACCTAAGGACAACCTCCAGGTTGGAGAGATAGGCAGGATATCTCTCAATATCATTTCCAGGGAATCCTAAGCAGGCATCTGCTTGGGAATACCCTGAAGGAAATGGTGAGCCACTGTGTGAGACAGAATGCTGGACTGGATGGGCTATGGCCTGTTCCAGCAAGGCTGTTCTTATGTTCTTATGTTCTATGAGAAGCTGTGAGTGAGAGAGAGAGAAAGAAAGAGGAGTTGTGAGTGAGAGAGAGAGTGAAAAAGAGAAGGTGTGTGACAGAGAGACAGAAAGAGAAGCTGTGAGTGTGTGAGAAAGAGAGAGAGAGCTGTGAGTGACAGAGAGAGAGAGAAAGAAAAGCTGTGAGTGAGAGAGAGAGAAAGAGAAGCTGTGAGTCAGAGAGAGAGAGAGAGGGAAGCTGTGAGTGAGAGTGAGAGAAAAAGTGAAGCTGTGAGTGAGAGAGAGAGAAAGAGAAGCTGTGAGTGAGTGTGTGTGAGAGAGAAGCTGTGTGAGAGAGAAAGAGATGCTGTGAGTGAGAGAGAGAGAAAGAGAAGCTGTGAGTGAGAGAGTGAAGCTGTGAGTGAGAGAGAGAGAGAAGCTGTGAGTGAGAGAGAGAGTGAGAGAGAAAGAAAAGATGTGACTGAGTGAGACAGAGAGAGAAGGTGCGAGTGAGAGAGACCGAGAGAAAGAGAAGATGCAAGTGAAAGAGAGAAAGAGAAGCTGTGAGTGTGTGTCTGTTTGTGAGAGAGAGAAGCTGAGTGAGAGAGTGAGAGAAGGAGAAGCTGTGAGTGGGAGAGAGAGAAAGAGAAACTGTGAGTGAGAGAGAGAGAAGGTGTGAGTGAGAGAGAGAGTGAGAAAGAGAAGCTGTGAGTGACAGAGACAGAGAGAATCTGTGAGTGAGAAAGAGAGAAAGAGAAGCTGTGAGTGAGAGAGAGAGAAAGAAAGAGAAGCTGTGAGTGAGAGAGAGAGTGAAAAAGAGAAGGTGTGTGACAGAGAGACAGAAAGAGAAGCTGTGAGTGAGTGAGAAAGAGAGAGAAGCTGTGAGTGAGAGAGGGAGAGAGAAACTGTGAGAGAGAGAGAGTTAAAGAGAAGCTGTGAGTGTGAGAGAGAGAGGTATAGTGTGAGTGAGAAAGAGAGAGAGAGAAGCTGTGAGTGAGAGAGAGAGAAAGAGAAGCTGTGAGTGAGAGATAGTGAAAGAGAAGCTGTGAGTGACAGAGAGAGAAGCTGTGAGTGAGAGAGAGAGAGAAAGAGAAGCTGTGATTGAGAGAGAGAGAAACAAAGAAGATGTGAGTGAGACAGAGAAAGAGAAGCTGTGAGTGAGACAGAGAAAGAGAAGCTGTGAGTGAGAGAGAAGAGAAAGAGAAGCTGTGAGTGACAGAGAGAGAAAGAGAACATGTGAGTAAGAGAGAGAGAAGCTGTGAGTGAGAGAGAGAGAGAGTGAGAAAGAGAATTTGTGAGAGAGAGAGAAGCTGTGAGTGAGAGAGAGAGTGAAAGAGAAGCTGTGAATGAGAGAGAGAGAAGCTGTGAGTGAGTGATAGAGAGAAAGAAAAGCTGTGACTGAGAGAGACAGAGAGAGTAGTTGCGAGTGAGAGAGACAGAGAGAAAGAGAAGCTGCGAGTGAGAGAGAGAGAGAAAGAAAGAGAAGGTGTGAGTGAGAGAGAAAGAGAGAGAAGCTGTGAGTGACAGACAGAGAGAGAGAGAAAGAGAAGCTGTGAGTGGAGAGAGAAGAGAGAAAGAGAAGCTGTGAGTGAGAGAGAGAAGCTGTGAGTGTGAGAGAGAGAAAGAGAAGCTGTGAGTGAGAGAGGGAGAGAGAAAGAGAAGCTGTGAGTGAGAGAGAGAGAAAGAGAAGCTGTGAGTGAGAGAGAGTGAAAGAGAAGCTGTGAGTGAGAGAGAGAGAGAAAGAGAAGCTGTGATTGAGAGAGAGAGAAACAAAGAAGATGTGAGTGAGACAGAGAAAGAGAAGCTGTGAGTGAAACAGAGAAAGAGAAGCTGTGAGTGAGAGAGAAGAGAAAGAGAAGCTGTGAGTGACAGAGAGAGAAAGAGAACATGTGAGTAAGAGAGAGAGAAGCTGTGAGTGAGAGAGAGAGAGAGTGAGAAAGAGAATCTGTGAGAGAGAGAGAAGCTGTGAGTGAGAGAGAGAGTGAAAGAGAAGCTGTGAATGAGAGAGAGAGAAGCTGTGAGTGAGTGATAGAGAGAAAGAAAAGCTGTGACTGAGAGAGACAGAGAGAGTAGTTGCGAGTGAGAGAGACAGAGAGAAAGAGAAGCTGCGAGTGAGAGAGAGAGAGAAAGAAAGAGAAGGTGTGAGTGAGAGAGAAAGAGAGAGAAGCTGTGAGTGACAGACAGAGAGAGAGAGAAAGAGAAGCTGTGAGTGGAGAGAGAAAAGAGAGAAAGAGAAGCTGTGAGTGAGAGAGAGAAGCTGTGAGTGTGAGAGAGAGAAAGAGAAGCTGTGAGTGAGAGAGGGAGAGAGAAAGAGAAGCTGTGTGAGAGAGAGAGAGTTAAAGAGAAGCTGTGATTGTGAGAGAGAGGTATAGTATGTGTGAGAAAGAGAGAGAGAGAGAAGCTGTGAGAGAGAGAGAGAAAGTGAAGTTGTGAGTGAGAGAGAGAGAAGCTGTGAGTGACTGAGAGAGAGAAGGAGAAGCTGTGTGTGAGAGAGAGAGAAAGTGAAGCTGTGAGTGAGAGAGAGAGAGAAGCTGTGAGTGACTGAGAGAGACAGAGAAGCTGTGAGTGAGAGAGAGCGAGAGAAAGAGAAGCTGTGTGAGAGAGAGAAGCTGTGTGTGAGAGAGAGAAAGAAAAGTTGTGAGTGAGAGAGAGAGAAAGAGAAGCTGTGAGTGAGAAAGAGAGAAAAAATAGAAGCTGCGAGTGAGAGAGAGAGAGAGTAGCTGTGACTGAGAGAGAGAGAGAAAGAGAAGCTGTGAGTGAGAGAGAGAGAAAGAAAGTAATAGAAGCTGTGAGTGAGAGAGAGAGAGAGAAGGTGTGAGTGACAGAGAGAAAGAGAAGCCGTGAGTGAGAGAGAGAGAGAGAGAGAAAGAGAAGCTGTGAGTGAGTGAGAGAGAGAAAGAGAAGCTGTGAGTGAGAGAGAGAGAGAAGCTGTGTGAGAGAGAGAAAGAGAAGCTGTGAGTGAGAGAGAAAGAAAGAAAGAGAAGCTGTGAGTGAGAGAGAGAGAGAGAAAGAAAGAGAAAGAGAAGCTGTGAGTGAGAGAGAGAGAAAGAGAAGCTGTGACTGAGTGAGACAGAGAGAATTTGCGAGTGAGAGCGACCGAAAGAGAAGCTGCAAGTGAGAGAGGAAGAAAGAGAAGGTGTGTGTGTGAGAGAGAGAGAGATAGAGAAGCTGTGAGTGAGAGAGAGAGAGAGAAAGAGAAGCTGTGCGTGAGAGAGAGAGAGAGAAAGAAGCTGTGAGTGAGAGAAAGAGAAAGAAAGAGAAGCTGTGAGTGAGAGAAAGAGAAAGAAAGAGAAGCTGTGAGTGAGAGAGAGAGAGAAATAGAAGCTGTGAGTGTGAGAGTGAAGCTGTGAGTGAGAGAGAGAGAGAGAGAAGCTGTGAGTGAGAGAGAGAGTGAGAGAGAAAGAAAAGATGTGACTGAGTGAGACAGAGAGAGAAGGTGCGAGTGAGAGAGACCGAGAGAAAGAGAAGATGCAAGTGAGAGAGAGAAAGAGAAGCTGTGAGTGTGTGTCTGTTTGTGAGAGAGAGAAGCTGAGTGAGAGAGTGAGAGAAAGAGAAGCTGTGAGTGGGAGAGAGAGAAAGAGAAACTGTGAGTGAGAGAGAGAGAGAAGGTGTGAGTGAGAGAGAGAGAGTGAGAAAAAGAAGCTGTGAGTGACAGAGACAGAGAGAATCTGTGAGTGAGAAAGAGAGAAAGAGAAGCTGTGAGTGAGAGAGAGAGAAAGAAAGAGAAGCTGTGAGTGAGAGAGAGAGTGAAAAAGAGAAGGTGTGTGACAGAGAGACAGAAAGAGAAGCTGTGAGTGAGTGAGAAAAAGAGAGAAGCTGTGAGTGAGAGAGGGAGAGAGAAAATGTGTGTGAGAGAGAGAGAGTTAAAGAGAAGCTGTGAGTGTGAGAGAGAGAGGTATAGTGTGAGTGAGAAAGAGAGAGAGAGAAGCTGTGAGTGAGAGAGAGAGAAAGAGAAGCTGTGAGTGAGAGAGAGTGAAAGAGAAGCTGTGAGTGACAGAGAGAGAAGCTGTGTGAGAGAGAGAGAAAGAGAAGCTGTGATTGAGAGAGAGAGAAACAAAGAAGATGTGAGTGAGACAGAGAAAGAGAAGCTGTGAGTGAGACAGAGAAAGAGAAGCTGTGAGTGAGAGAGAAGAGAAAGAGAAGCTGTGAGTGACAGAGAGAGAAAGAGAACCTGTGAGTAAGAGAGAGAGAAGCTGTGAGTGAGTGAGAAAGAGAGAGAAGCTGTGAGGGAGAGAGGGAGAGAGAAACTGTGTGAGAGAGAGAGAGAGTTAAAGAGAAGCTGTGAGTGTGTGAGAGAGAGGTATAGTGTGAGTGAGAAAGAGAGAGAGAAGCTGTGAGTGAGAGAGAGAGAAAGAGAAGCTGTGAGTGAGAGAGAGTGAAAGAGAAGCTGTGAGTGACAGAGAGAGAAGCTGTGAGTGAGAGAGAGAGAGAAAGAGAAGCTGTGATTGAGAGAGAGAGAGAAAGAAAGAAGATGTGAGTGAGACAGAGAAAGAGAAGCTGTGAGTGACAGAGAGAGAGAAGCTGTGAGTGAGAGAGAAGAGAAAGAGAAGCTGTGAGTGACAGAGAGAGAAAGAGAACCTGTGATTATGAGAGAGAGAAGCTGTGAGTGAGAGAGAGAGAGAGTGAGAAAGAGAAGCTGTGAGTGAGAGAGAGAAGCTGTGAGTGAGAGAGAGAGTGAAAGAGAAGCTGTGAATGAGAGAGAGAGAGAAGCTGTGAGTGAGTGATAGAGAGAAAGAAAAGCTGTGACTGAGAGAGAGAGAGAGTAGTTGCGAGTGAGAGAGACAGAGAGAAAGAGAAGCTGCGAGTGAGAGAGAGAGAGAAAGAAAGAGAAGGTGTGAGTGAGAGAGAAAGAGAGAGAAGCTGTGAGTGACAGACAGAGAGAGAGAGAAAGAGAAGCTGTGAGTGGAGAGAGAAAAGAGAGAAAGAGAAGCTGTGAGTGAGAGAGAGAAGCTGTGAGTGTGAGAGAGAAAGAGAAGCTGTGAGTGAGAGAGGGAGAGAGAAAGAGAAGCTGTGTGTGAGAGAGAGAGTTAAAGAGAAGCTGTGAGTGAGAGAGAGAGAGGTATAGTATGTGTGAGAAAGAGAGAGAGAGAGAAGCTGTGTGAGAGAGAGAGAGTGAGAAAGTGAAGTTGTGAGTGAGAGAGAGAGAAGCTGTGAGTTACTGAGAGAGAGAAGGAGAAGCTGTGTGTGTGTGAGAGAGAAAGTGAAGCTGTGAGTGAGAGAGAGAGAGAAGCTGTGAGTGACTGAGAGAGACAGAGAAGCTGTGAGTGAGAGAGAGAGAGAGAGAGAGAAAGAGCAGCTGTGTGAGAGAGAGAAGCTGTGTGTGAGAGAGAGAAAGAAAAGTTGTGAGTGAGAGAGAGAGAAAGAGAAGCTGTGAGTTAGTGAGAGAGAGAGAAGCTGTGTGAGAGAGAAAGAGATGCTGTGAGTGAGAGAGAGAGAAAGAGAAGCTGTGAGTGAGAGAGTGAAGCTGTGAGTGAGAGAGAGAGAAGCTGTGAGAGAGAAAGAGATGCTGTGAGTGAGAGAGAGAGAAAGAGAAACTGTGAGTGAGAGAGTGAAGCTGTGAGAGAGAGAGAGAGAGAAGCTGTGAGTGAGGGAGAGAGAGAGAGAAAAGCTGTGACTGAGTGAGACAGAGGGAGAAGTTGCGTGTGAGAGAGACCGAGAGAAAGAGAAGCTGCGAGTGAGAGAGAAAGAAAGAAAGAGAAGCCGTGAGTGAGAGAGAGAGAGAGAAAGAGAAAGAGAAGCTGTGAGTGAGAGAGAGAGAAAGAGAAGCTGTGAGTGAGAGAGAGTGAAAGAGAAGCTGTGAGTGACAGAGAGAGAAGCTGTGAGTGGAGAGAGAAAAGAGAGAAATAGAAGCTGTGAGTGAGAGAGAGAAGCTTTGAGTGAGAGAGAGAGAAAGAGAAGCTGTGAGTGAGAGAATGAGAGAGAAAGAGAAGCTGTGAGAGAGAGAGAAAGAAAGAGAAGCTGTGAGTGAGTGAGAGAGAGAGAAGCTGTGTGAGAGAGAAAGAGATGCTGTGAGTGAGAGAGAGAGAAAGAGAAGCTGTGAGTGAGAGAGTGAAGCTGTGAGAGAGAGAGAGAGAAGCTGTGAGTGAGAGAGAGAGAAAGAAAGAGTTGTGAGTGAGAGAGAGAGTGAAAAAGAGAAGGTGTGTGACAGAGAGACAGAAAGAGAAGCTGTGAGTGTTTGAGAAAGAGTGAGAGAGCTGTGAGTGACAGAGAGAGAGAGAAAGAAAAGCTGTGATTGAGAGAGAGAGAGAAAGAGAAGCTGTGAGTCAGAGAGAGAGAGAGAGGGAAGCTGTGCGTGAGATAGAAAGAAATAGAATCTCTGAGTGCGAGAGAGAGTGAGAGAGAAAGAGAAGCTGTGAGTGAGTGTGAGAGAGAAAGAGAAGCTGTGAGTGAGAGAGAGAGAAAGAGAAGCTGTGAGTGAGTGAGAGAGAGAGAGAAGCTGTGTGAGAGAGAAAGAGATACTGTGAGTGAGAGAGAGAGAAAGAGAAGCTGTGAGTGAGAGAGTGAAGCTGTGTGTGTGTGAGAGAGAGAAGCTGTGAGTGAGAGAGAGAGAGAAAGAAAGAGAAGCTGTGAGTGAGAGAAGAGAGAGAAAGAGAAGCTGTGAGAGAGAGAGTAAGAGAGAGAAGCTGTGAGTGAGAGAGAGAGAGAAAGAGAAGCTGTGAGTGAGAGAGAGAGAGAGAAGCTGTGTGAGAGAGAGAAAGAGAAGCTGTGAGTGAGAGAGAGAGAAAGAGAAACAGTGAGTGAGAGAGAGAGAAGCTGTGTGAGAGAGAGAGATTGAAAGAGAAGCTGTGAGTGACAGAGACAGAGAGAAGCTGAGAGTGAGAGAGAGAGAGAGAGAAGCTGTGAGTGAGAGAGAGAGAAAGAAAGAGGAGTTGTGTGAGAGAGAGAGTGAAAAAGAGAAGGTGTGTGACAGAGAGACAGAAAGAGAAGCTGTGAGTGTGTGAGAAAGAGAGAGAGAGAGCTGTGAGTGACAGAGAGAGAGAGAAAGAAAAGCTGTGAGTGAGAGAGAGAGAGAAAGAGAAGCTGTGAGTCAGAGAGAGAGAGAGAGGGAAGCTGTGCATGAGATATAAAGAAATAGAATCTGAGTGCGAGAGAGAGTGAGAGAGAAAGAGAATCTGTGAGTGAGTGTGAGAGAGAAAGAGAAGATGTGAGTGAGAGAGAGAAAGAGAAGCTGTGAGTGAGTGAGAGAGAGAGAGAAGCTGTGTGAGAGAGAAAGAGATGCTGTGTGAGAGAGAGAGAAAGAGAAGCTGTGAGTGAGAGAGTGAAGCTGTGAGAGAGAGAGAGAAGCTGTGAGTGAGAGAGAGAGAGAAAGAAAAGCTGTGACTTAGTGAGACAGAGAGAGAAGTTGCGAGTGAGAGAGAGAGAGAAAGAGAAGCTGTGATTGAGAGAGAGAGAGAGAAAGAAAGAAGATGTGAGTGAGACAGAGAAAGAGAAGCTGTGAGTGACAGAGAGAGAGAGAAGGAGAAGCTGTGAGTGAGAGAGAAGAGAAAGAGAAGCTGTGAGTTACAGAGATAGAAGCTGTGAGTGAGAGAGAGAGAGAATGAGAAGCTGTGATTGAGAGAGAGAAAGAAAGAAAGAAGATGTGAGTGAGACAGAGAAAGAGAAGCTGTGAGTGACAGAGAGAGAAAGAAAGAGAAGCTGTGAGTGAGAGAGAAGAGAAAGAGAAGCTGTGAGTGACAGAGAGAGAGAGAAAGAGAAGCTGTGAGTGAGAGAGAAGAGAAAGAGAAGCTGTGAGTGACAGAGAGAGAGAGAAAGAGAAGCTGTGAGTGAGAGAGAAGTGAAAGAGAAGCTGTGAGTTACAGAGATAGAAGCTGTGAGTGAGAGAGAGAGAGAAAGAGAAGCTGTGATTGAGAGAGAGAGAGAGAGAAAGAAGATGTGAGTGAGACAGAGAAAGAGAAGCTGTGAGTGACAGAGAGAGAGAAAGAGAAGCTGTGAGTGAGAGAAGAGAAAGAGAAGCTGTGAGTGACAGAGAGAGAAAGAGAAGCTGTGAGTAAGAGAGAGAGAAGCTGTGAGTGAGAGAGAGAGTGAGAAAGAGAAGCTGTGAGTGAGAGAGAGAAGCTGTGAGTGAGAGAGAGTGAAAGAGAATCTGTGAATGAGAGAGAGAGAAGCTGTGAGTGAGTGATAGAGAGAAAGAAAAGCTGTGACTGAGAGAGACAGAGAGAGTAGTTGCGAGTGAGAGAGACAGAGAGAAAGAGAAGCTGCGAGTGAGAGAGAGAGAGAGAAATAAAGAGAAGCTGTGAGTGAGAAAGAAAGAGAGGGAAGTTGTGAGTGACATAGAGAGAGAGTGAAAGAGAAGCTGTGAGTGGAGAGAGAAAAGAGAGAAAGAGAAACAGTGAGTGAGAGAGAGAAGCTGTGAGTGTGTGAGATTGAAAGAGAAGCTGTGTGAGAGAGAGAGAGTTAAAGAGAATCTGTGAGTGTGTGAGAGAGAGGTATAGTGTGAGTGAGAAAGTGAGAGAGAGAAGCTGTGAGTGAGAGAGAGAGAAAGTGAAGTTGTGAGTGAGAGAGAGAGAGAAGCTGTGAGTGACTGAGAGAGAAGGAGAAGCTGTGTGTGTGTGAGAGACAAAGTGAAGCTGTGAGTGAGAGAGAGAGAAGCTCTGAGTGACTGAGAGAGACAGAGAAGCTGTGAGTGAGAGAGAGCGATAGAAAGAGAAGCTGTGTGAGAGAGAGAAGCTGTGAGAGAGAGAGAAAGAAAAGTTGTGAGTGAGAGAGAGAGAAAGAAAGAGAAGCTGTGAGTGAGAGAGAGAGAAAGAGAAGCTGTGTGAGAGAGAGAGAGAAAGAAAGAGTTGTGAGTGAGAGAGAGAGAGAATATGTGAGAAATAGAGAGAGAGAAAGTGAAGTTGTGAGTGCGAGTGAGAGAGAATGAGAAGCTGTGAGTGAGAGAGAGAGAGAGAAGCTGTGAGTGAGAGAGAGAGAAATATGAGCTGTGAGTAAGAGAGAGAGAAAGAGAAGCTGTGAGAGAGAGAGAAGCTGTGAGGGAGAACGAGAGAAAAAATAGAAGCTGCTAGTGAGAGAGAGAGAGTAGCTGTAACTGAGAGAGAGAGAGAAAGAGAAGCTGTGAGTGAGAGAGAGAGAAAGAAAGTAATAGAAGCTGTGAGTGAGAGAGAGAGTGAGAGAGAAAGAGAAGCTGTGAGTGAGTGAGAGAGAGAAAGAGAAGCTGTGAGTGAGAGAGAGAGAAAGAGAAGCTGTGAGTGAGTGAGAGAAAAGCTGTTGAGAGAGAGAGAGAAAGAGCTGTGTGAGAGAGAGAGAAGATGTGAGAGAGAGAGAGAGAAAGAGAGAAGCTGTGAGTGAGAGAGAGAGTGAGAGAGAAAGAAAAGATGTGACTGAGTGAGACAGAGAGAGAAGGTGCGAGTGAGAGAGACCGAGAGAAAGAGAAGATGCAAGTGAAAGAGAGAAAGAGAAGCTGTGAGTGTGTGTCTGTTTGTGAGAGAGAGAAGCTGAGTGAGAGAGTGAGAGAAAGAGAAGCTGTGAGTGGGAGAGAGAGAAGGAGAAACTGTGAGTGAGAGAGAGAGAAGGTGTGTGAGAGAGAGAGAGTGAGAAAGAGAAGCTGTGAGTGACAGAGACAGAGAGAATCTGTGAGTGAGAAAGAGAGAAAGAGAAGCTGTGAGTGAGAGAGAGAGAAAGAAAGAGAAGCTGTGAGTGAGAGAGAGAGTGAAAAAGTGAAGGTGTGTGACAGAGACAGAAAGAGAAGCTGTGAGTGAGTGAGAAAGAGAGAGAAGCTGTGAGTGAGAGAGGGAGAGAGAAACTGTGAGAGAGAGAGAGTTAAAGAGAAGCTGTGAGTGTGAGAGAGAGAGGTATAGTGTGAGTGAGAAAGAGAGAGAGAGAAGCTGTGAGTGAGAGAGAGAAAGAGAAGCTGTGAGTGAGAGAGAGTGAAAGAGAAGCTGTGAGTGACAGAGAGAGAAGCTGTGAGTGAGAGAGAGAGAGAAAGAGAAGCTGTGATTGAGAGAGAAAGAAACAAAGAAGATGTGAGTGAGACAGAGAAAGAGAAGCTGTGAGTGAGACAGAGAAAGAGAAGCTGTGAGTGAGAGAGAAGAGAAAGTGAAGCTGTGAGTGACAGAGAGAGAAAGAGAACATGTGAGTAAGAGAGAGAAGCTGTGAGTGAGAGAGAGAGAGAGTGAGAAAGAGAATCTGTGAGAGAGAGAGGAGCTGTGAGTGAGAGAGAGAGTGAAAGAGAAGCTGTGAATGAGAGAGAGAGAAGCTGTGAGTGAGTGATAGAGAGAAAGAAAAGCTGTGACTGAGAGAGACAGAGAGAGTAGTTGCGAGTGAGAGAGACAGAGAGAAAGAGAAGCTGCGAGTGAGAGAGAGAGAGAGAAAGAAAGAGAAGGTGTGAGTGAGAGAGAAAGAGAGAGAAGCTGTGAGTGACAGACAGAGAGAGAGAGAAAGAGAAGCTGTGAGTGGAGAGAGAAAAGAGAGAAAGAGAAGCTGTGAGTGAGAGAGAGAAGCTGTGAGTGTGTGAGAGAGAAAGAGAAGCTGTGAGTGAGAGAGGGAGAGAGAAAGAGAAGCTGTGTGAGAGAGAGAGAGTTAAAGAGAAGCTGTGATTGTGAGAGAGAGAGGTATAGTATGTGTGAGAAAGAGAGAGAGAGAGAGAGAAGCTGTGTGAGAGAGAGAAAATGAAGTTGTGAGTGAAAGAGAGAGAAGCTGTGAGTGACTGAGAGAGAGAAGGAGAAGCTGTGTGTGAGAGAGAGAGAAAGTGAAGCTGTGAGTGAGAGAGAGAGAAAAGCTGTGAGTGACTGAGAGAGACAGAGAAGCTGTGAGTGAGAGAGAGCGAGAGAAAGAGAAGCTGTGTGAAGGAGAGAAGCTGTGTGAGAGAGAGAGAAAGAAAAGTTGTGAGTGAGAGAGAGAGAAAGAGAAGCTGTGAGTGAGAAAGAGAGAAAAAAGAGAAGCTGCGAGTGAGAGAGAGAGAGAGAAGCTGTGACTGAGAGAGAGAAAGAGAAGCTGTGAGTGAGAGAGAGAGAAAGAAAGTAATAGAAGCTGTGAGTGAGAGAGAGAGAGAGAGAGAAGGTGTGAGTGACAGAGAGAAAGAGAAGCTGTGAGTGAGAGAGAGAGAGAGAGAGAGAAAGAGAAGCTGTGAGTGAGAGAGAGAGAGAAAGAGAAGCTGTGAGTGAGAGAGAGAGAAGCTGTGTGAGAGAGAGAAAGAGAAGCTGTGAGTGAGAGAGAAAGAAAGAAAGAGAAGCTGTGAGTGAGAGAAAGAGAGAGAAAGAGAAAGAGAAGCTGTGAGTGAGAGAGAGAGAAAGAGAAGCTGTGACTGAGTGAGACAGAGAGAGAATTTGCGAGTGAGAGCGACCGAAAGAGAAGCTGCAAGTGAGAGAGGAAGAAAGAGAAGGTGTGTGTGTGAGAGAGAGAGATATAGAGAAGCTGTGAGTGAGAGAGAGAGAGAAAGAGAAGCTGTGAGTGAGAGAGAGAGAGAGAAATAAGCTGTGAGTGAGAGAAAGAGAGAGAAAGAGTTGTGAGTGAGAGAGAGAATCTGTGAGAAATAGAGAGAGAAAGTGAAGTTGTGAGTGCGAGTGAGAGAGAATGAGAAGCTGTGAGTGAGAGAGAGAGAGAAGCTGTGAGTGAGAAAGAGAGAAATATGAGCTGTGAGTGAGAGAGAGAGAAAGAGAAGCTGTGAGAGAGAGAGAAGCTGTGAGTGAGAGAGAGAGAACTATGAGCTGTGAGTGAGAGAGAGTGAAAGAGAAGCTGTGTGAGAGAGAGAAGCTGTGAGTGAGAAAGAGAGAAAAAATAGAAGCTGCGAGTGAGAGAGAGAGAGAGTAGCTGTGACTGAGAGAGAGAGAGAAAGAGATGCTGTGAGAGAGAGAGAAAGAAAGTAATAGAAGCTGTGAGTGAGAGAGAGAGAGAAAGAGATGCTGTGAGTGACAGAGAGAGAGAAAGAGAAGCTGTGAGTGAGAGAGAGAGTGAGAGAGAAAGAGAAGCTGTGAGTGAGTGAGAGAGAGAAAGAGAAGCTGTGAGTGAGAGAGAGAGAGAAAGAGAAGCTGTGAGTGAGTGAGAGAGAGAGAGAAGCTGTGTGAGAGAGAGAAAGAGAAGCTGTGAGTGAGAGAGAGAGAAAGAAAAACTGTGAGTGAGAGAGAGAGAAGCTGTGTGAGAGAGAGAGATTGAAAGAGAAGCTGTGAGTGACAGAGACAGAGAGAAGCTGTGAGTGAGAGAGAGAGAAAGAGAAGCTGTGAGTGAGAGAGAGAGAAAGAAAGAGGAGTTGTGAGTGAGAGAGAGAGTGAAAAAGAGAAGGTGTGTGACAGAGAGACAGAAAGAGAAGCTGTGAGTGTGTGAGAAAGAGAGAGAGAGCTGTGAGTGACAGAGACAGAGAGAAAGAAAAGCTGTGAGTGAGAGAGAGAGAGAAAGAGAAGCTGTGAGTCAGAGAGAGAGAGAGAGAGAGGGAAGCTGTGAGTGAGAGCGAGAGAGAAAGTGAAGCTGTGAGTGAGAGAGAGAGAAAGAGAAGCTGTGAGTGAGTGAGAGAGAGAGAGAAGCTGTGTGAGAGAGAAAGAGATGCTGTGAGTGAGAGAGAGAGAAAGAGAAGCTGTGAGTGAGAGAGTGAAGCTGTGAGTGAGAGAGAGAGAAGCTGTGAGTGAGAGAGAGAGTGAGAGAGAAAGAAAAGATGTGACTGAGTGAGACAGAGAGAGAAGGTGCGAGTGAGAGAGACCGAGAGAAAGAGAAGATGCAAGTGAAAGAGAGAAAGAGAAGCTGTGAGTGTGTGTCTGTTTGTGAGAGAGAGAAGCTGAGTGAGAGAGTGAGAGAAAGAGAAGCTGTGAGTGGGAGAGAGAGAAAGAGAAACTGTGAGTGAGAGAGAGAGAAGGTGTGAGTGAGAGAGAGAGAGTGAGAAAGAGAAGCTGTGAGTGACAGAGACAGAGAGAATCTGTGAGTGAGAAAGAGAGAAAGAGAAGCTGTGAGTGAGAGAGAGAGAAAGAAAGAGAAGCTGTGAGTGAGAGAGAGAGTGAAAAAGAGAAGGTGTGTGACAGAGAGACAGAAAGAGAAGCTGTGAGTGAGTGAGAAAGAGAGAGAAGCTGTGAGTGAGAGAGGGAGAGAGAAACTGTGAGAGAGAGAGAGTTAAAGAGAAGCTGTGAGTGTGAGAGAGAGAGGTATAGTGTGAGTGAGAAAGAGAGAGAGAGAAGCTGTGAGTGAGAGAGAGAGAAAGAGAAGCTGTGAGTGAGAGAGAGTGAAAGAGAAGCTGTGAGTGACAGAGAGAGAAGCTGTGAGTGAGAGAGAGAGAGAAAGAGAAGCTGTGATTGAGAGAGAGAGAAACAAAGAAGATGTGAGTGAGACAGAGAAAGAGAAGCTGTGAGTGAGACAGAGAAAGAGAAGCTGTGAGTGAGAGAGAAGAGAAAGTGAAGCTGTGAGTAACAGAGAGAGAAAGAGAACATGTGAGTAAGAGAGAGAGAAGCTGTGAGTGAGAGAGAGAGAGAGTGAGAAAGAGAATCTGTGAGAGAGAGAGAAGCTGTGAGTGAGAGAGAGAGTGAAAGAGAAGCTGTGAATGAGAGAGAGAGAAGCTGTGAGTGAGTGATAGAGAGAAAGAAAAGCTGTGACTGAGAGAGACAGAGAGAGTAGTTGCGAGTGAGAGAGACAGAGAGAAAGAGAAGCTGCGAGTGAGAGAGAGAGAGAAAGAAAGAGAAGGTGTGAGTGAGAGAGAAAGAGAGAGAAGCTGTGAGTGACAGACAGAGAGAGAGAGAAAGAGAAGCTGTGAGTGGAGAGAGAAAAGAGAGAAAGAGAAGCTGTGAGTGAGAGAGAGAAGCTGTGAGTGTGTGAGAGAGAAAGAGAAGGTGTGAGTGAGAGAGGGAGAGAGAAAGAGAAGCTGTGTGAGAGAGAGAGAGTTAAAGAGAAGCTGTGATTGTGAGAGAGAGAGGTATAGTATGTGTGAGAAAGAGAGAGAGAGAGAGAAGCTGTGTGAGAGAGAGAAAATGAAGTTGTGAGTGAAAGAGAGAGAAGCTGTGAGTGACTGAGAGAGAGAAGGAGAAGCTGTGTGTGTGTGAGAGAGAAAGTGAAGCTGTGAGTGAGAGAGAGAGAGAAGCTGTGAGTGACTGAGAGAGACAGAGAAGCTGTGAGTGAGAGAGAGCGAGAGAAAGAGAAGCTGTGTGAAGGAGAGAAGCTGTGTGTGAGAGAGAGAAAGAAAAGTTGTGAGTGAGAGAGAGAGAAAGAGAAGCTGTGAGTGAGAAAGAGAGAAAAAATAGAAGCTGCGAGTGAGAGAGAGAGAGAGAAGCTGTGACTGAGAGAGAGAGAGAGAGAAAGAAAGAGAAGCTGTGAGTGAGAGAGAGAGAAAGAAAGTAATAGAAGCTGTGAGTGAGAGAGAGAGAGAGAAGGTGTGAGTGACAGAGAGAAAGAGAAGCTGTGAGTGAGAGAGAGAGAGAGAGAAAGAGAAGCTGTGAGTGAGTGAGAGAGAGAAAGAGAAGCTGTGAGTGAGAGAGAGAGAAGCTGTGTGAGAGAGAGAAAGAGAAGCTGTGAGTGAGAGAGAAAGAAAGAAAGAGAAGCTGCGAGTGAGAGAGAGAGAGAGAAGCTGTGACTGAGAGAGAGAGAGAGAAAGAGAAGCTGTGAGTGAGAGAGAGAGAAAGAAAGTAATAGAAGCTGTGAGTGAGAGAGAGAGAGAGAGAGAAGGTGTGAGTGACAGAGAGAAAGAGAAGCTGTGAGTGAGAGAGAGAGAGAGAAAGAGAAGCTGTGAGTGAGTGAGAGAGAGAAAGAGAAGCTGTGAGTGAGAGAGAGAGAAGCTGTGTGAGAGAGAGAAAGAGAAGCTGTGAGTGAGAGAGAAAGAAAGAAAGAGAAGCTGTGAGTGAGAGAGAGAGAGAGAAAGAGAAAGAGAAGCTGTGAGTGAGAGAGAGAGAAAGAGAAGCTGTGACTGAGTGAGACAGAGAGAGAATTTGCGAGTGAGAGCGACCGAAAGAGAAGCTGCAAGTGAGAGAGGAAGAAAGAGAAGGTGTGTGTGTGAGAGAGAGAGAGATAGAGAAGCTGTGAGTGAGAGAGAGAGAGAAAGAGAAGCTGTGAGTGAGAGAGAGAGAGAGAAATAAGCTGTGAGTGAGAGAAAGCGAGAGAGAAAGAGTTGTGAGTGAGAGAGAGAATCTGTGAGAAATAGAGAGAGAGAAAGTGAAGTTGTGAGTGCGAGTGAGAGAGAATGAGAAGCTGAGTGAGAGAGAGAGAAGCTGTGAGTGAGAAAGAGAGAAATATGAGCTGTGAGTGAGAGAGAGAGAAAGAGAAGCTGTGAGAGAGAGAGAAGCTGTGAGTGAGAGAGAGAGAACTATGAGCTGTGAGTGAGAGAGAGTGAAAGAGAAGCTGTGTGAGAGAGAGAAGCTGTGAGTGAGAAAGAGAGAAAAAATAGAAGCTGCGAGTGAGAGAGAGAGAGAGTAGCTGTGACTGAGAGAGAGAGAGAAAGAAAGAGATGCTGTGAGTGAGAGAGAGAGAAAGAAAGTAATAGAAGCTGTGAGTGAGAGAGAGAGAGAAAGAGATGCTGTGAGTGACAGAGAGAGAGAAAGAGAAGCTGTGAGTGAGAGAGAGAGGGAGAGATAAAGAGAAGCTGTGAGTGAGTGAGAGAGAGAAAGAGAAGCTGTGAGTGAGAGAGAGAGAGAAAGAGAAGCTGTGAGTGAGTGAGAGAGAGAAGCTGTGTGAGAGAGAAAAAGAGAAGCTGTGAGTGAGAGAGAGAGAAAGAAAAACTGTGAGTGAGAGAGAAGCCGTGTGAGAGAGAGAGATTGAAAGAGAAGCTGTGAGTGACAGAGACAGAGAGAAGCTGTGAGTGAGAGAGAGAGAAAGAGAAGCTGTGAGTGAGAGAGAGAGAAAGAAAGAGGAGTTGTGAGTGAGAGAGAGAGTGAAAAAGAGAAGGTGTGTGACAGAGAGACAGAAAGAGAAGCTGTGAGTGTGTGAGAAAGAGAGAGAGAGCTGTGAGTGACAGGGAGAGAGAGAAAGAAAAGCTGTGAGTGAGAGAGAGAGAGAAAGAGAAGCTGTGAGTCAGAGAGAGAGAGAGAAGGAAGCTGTGAGTGAGAGTGAGAGAGAAAGTGAAGCTGTGAGTGAGAGAGAGAGAAAGAGAAGCTGTGAGTGAGTGAGAGAGAGAGAGAAGCTGTGTGAGAGAGAAAGAGATGCTGTGAGTGAGAGAGAGAGAAAGAGAAGCTGTGAGTGAGAGAGTGAAGCTGTGTGAGAGAGAGAGAAGCTGTGAGTGAGAGAGAGAGTGAGAGAGAAAGAAAAGATGTGACTGAGTGAGACAGAGAGAGAAGGTGCGAGTGAGAGAGACCGAGAGAAAGAGAAGATGCAAGTGAAAGAGAGAAAAAGAAGCTATGAGTGTGTGTCTGTTTGTGAGAGAGAGAAGCTGAGTGAGAGAGTGAGAGAAAGAGAAGCTGTGAGTGGGAGAGAGAGAAAGAGAAACTGTGAGTGAGAGAGAGAGAAGGTGTGACTGAGAGAGAGAGAGTGAGAAAGAGAAGCTGTGAGTGACAGAGACAGAGAGAATCTGTGAGTGAGAAAGAGAGAAAGAGAAGCTGTGAGTGAGAGAGAGAGAAAGAAAGAGAAGCTGTGAGTGAGAGAGAGAGTGAAAAAGAGAAGGTGTGTGACAGAGAGACAGAAAGAGAAGCTGTGAGAGAGTGAGAAAGAGAGAGAAGCTGTGAGTGAGAGAGGGAGAGAGAAACTGTGTGAGAGAGAGAGTGAAAGAGAAGCTGTGAGTGACAGAGAGAGAAGCTGTGAGTGTGAGAGAGAGAGGTATAGTGTGAGTGAGAAAGAGAGAGAGAGAGAAGCTGTGAGTGAGAGAGAGAGAAAGAGAAGCTGTGAGTGAGAGAGAGTGAAAGAGAAGCTGTGAGTGACAGAGAGAGAAGCTGTGAGTGAGAGAGAGAGAAAGAGAAGCTGTGATTGAGAGAGAGAGAAACAAAGAAGGGGTGAGTGAGACAGAGAAAGAGAAGCTGTGAGTGAGAGAGAAAGAGAAGCTGTGAGTGAGAAAGAAGAGAAAGAGAAGCTGTGAGTGACAGAGAGAGAAAGAGAACCTGTGAGTAAGAGAGAGAGAAGCTGTGTGTGTGAGAGAGAGAAAGTGAAGCTGTGAGTGAGAGAGAGAGAGAAGCTGTGAGTGACTGAGAGAGACAGAGAAGCTGTGAGTGAGAGAGAGCGAGAGAAAGAGAAGCTGTGTGAATTAGAGAAGCTGTGTGAGAGAGAGAGAAAGAAAAGATGTGAGTGAGAGAGAGAGAAAGAGAAGCTGTGAGTGAGAAAGGGAGAAAAAATAGAAGCTGCGAGTGAGAGAGAGAGAGAGAAGCTGTGACTGAGAGAGAGAGAGAGAGAAAGAGAAGCTGTGAGTGAGAGAGAGAGAAAGAAAGTAATAGAAGCTGTGAGTGAGAGAGAGAGAGAGAGAAGGTGTGAGTGACAGAGAGAAAGAGAAGCTGTGAGTGAGAGAGAGAGAGAGAGAGAAAGAGAAGCTGTGAGTGAGTGAGAGAGAGAAAGAGAAGCTGTGAGTGAGAGAGAGAGAAGCTGTGTGAGAGAGAGAAAGAGAAGCTGTGAGTGAGAGAGAAAGAAAGAAAGAGAAGCTGTGAGTGAGAGAGAGAGAGAGAGAGAGAAAGAGAAGCTGTGAGTGAGAGAGAGAGAAAGAGAAGCTGTGAGTGAGAGAGAGAGAAAGAAAGAGGAGTTGTGAGTGAGAGAGAGAGTGAAAAAGAGAAGGTGTGTGACAGAGAGACAGAAAGAGAAGCTGTGAGTGTGTGAGAAAGAGAGAGAGAGCTGTGAGTGACAGAGAGAGAGAGAAAGAAAAGCTGTGAGTGAGAGAGAGAGAGAAAGAGAAGCTGTGAGTCAGAGAGAGAGAGAGAAGGAAGCTGTGAGTGAGAGTGAGAGAGAAAGTGAAGCTGTGAGTGAGAGAGAGAGAAAGAGAAGCTGTGAGTGAGTGAGAGAGAGAGAGAAGCTGTGTGAGAGAGAAAGAGATGCTGTGAGTGAGAGAGAGAGAAAGAGAAGCTGTGAGTGAGAGAGTGAAGCTGTGTGAGAGAGAGAGAAGCTGTGAGTGAGAGAGAGAGAGAGAGAGAAAGAAAAGATGTGACTGAGTGAGACAGAGAGAGAAGGTGCGAGTGAGAGAGACCGAGAGAAAGAGAAGATGCAAGTGAAAGAGAGAAAAAGAAGCTATGAGTGTGTGTCTGTTTGTGAGAGAGAGAAGCTGAGTGAGAGAGTGAGAGAAAGAGAAGCTGTGAGTGGGAGAGAGAGAAAGAGAAACTGTGAGTGAGAGAGAGAGAAGGTGTGACTGAGAGAGAGAGAGTGAGAAAGAGAAGCTGTGAGTGACAGAGACAGAGAGAATCTGTGAGTGAGAAAGAGAGAAAGAGAAGCTGTGAGTGAGAGAGAGAGAAAGAAAGAGAAGCTGTGAGTGAGAGAGAGAGTGAAAAAGAGAAGGTGTGTGACAGAGAGACAGAAAGAGAAGCTGTGAGAGAGTGAGAAAGAGAGAGAAGCTGTGAGTGAGAGAGGGAGAGAGAAACTGTGTGAGAGAGAGAGTGAAAGAGAAGCTGTGAGTGACAGAGAGAGAAGCTGTGAGTGTGAGAGAGAGAGGTATAGTGTGAGTGAGAAAGAGAGAGAGAGAGAAGCTGTGAGTGAGAGAGAGAGAAAGAGAAGCTGTGAGTGAGAGAGAGTGAAAGAGAAGCTGTGAGTGACAGAGAGAGAAGCTGTGAGTGAGAGAGAGAGAAAGAGAAGCTGTGATTGAGAGAGAGAGAAACAAAGAAGGGGTGAGTGAGACAGAGAAAGAGAAGCTGTGAGTGAGAGAGAAAGAGAAGCTGTGAGTGAGAAAGAAGAGAAAGAGAAGCTGTGAGTGACAGAGAGAGAAAGAGAACCTGTGAGTAAGAGAGAGAGAAGCTGTGTGTGTGAGAGAGAGAAAGTGAAGCTGTGAGTGAGAGAGAGAGAGAAGCTGTGAGTGACTGAGAGAGACAGAGAAGCTGTGAGTGAGAGAGAGCGAGAGAAAGAGAAGCTGTGTGAATTAGAGAAGCTGTGTGAGAGAGAGAGAAAGAAAAGTTGTGAGTGAGAGAGAGAGAAAGAGAAGCTGTGAGTGAGAAAGGGAGAAAAAATAGAAGCTGCGAGTGAGAGAGAGAGAGAGAAGCTGTGACTGAGAGAGAGAGAGAGAGAAAGAGAAGCTGTGAGTGAGAGAGAGAGAAAGAAAGTAATAGAAGCTGTGAGTGAGAGAGAGAGAGAGAGAGAAGGTGTGAGTGACAGAGAGAAAGAGAAGCTGTGAGTGAGAGAGAGAGAGAGAGAGAAAGAGAAGCTGTGAGTGAGTGAGAGAGAGAAAGAGAAGCTGTGAGTGAGAGAGAGAGAAGCTGTGTGAGAGAGAGAAAGAGAAGCTGTGAGTGAGAGAGAAAGAAAGAAAGAGAAGCTGTGAGTGAGAGAAAGAGAGAGAAAGAGAAAGAGAAGCTGTGAGTGAGAGAGAGAGAAAGAGAAGCTGTGACTGAGTGAGACAGAGAGAGAATTTGCGAGTGAGTGCGACCGAAAGAGAAGCTGCAAGTGAGAGAGGAAGAAAGAGAAGGTGTGTGTGTGAGAGAGAGAGATATAGAGAAGCTGTGAGTGAGAGAGAGAGAGAAAGAGAAGCTGTGAGTGAGAGAGAGAGAAAGAAAGAGGAGTTGTGAGTGAGAGAGAGAGTGAAAAAGAGAAGGTGTGTGACAGAGAGACAGAAAGAGAAGCTGTGAGTGAGAGAAAGAGAGAGAGAAAGAGTTGTGAGTGAGAGAGAGAATCTGTGAGAAATAGAGAGAGAGAAAGTGAAGTTGTGAGTGAGTGAGAGAGAGAGAAGCTGTGAGTGAGAGAGAGAGGAGTGAGAGAGAGAAAGAGAAGCTGTGAGTGAGTGAGAGAGAGAGAAGCTGTGAGTGAGAGAGAGAGAAAGAGAAGCTGTGAGTGAGAGAGAGAGAAAGAAAGTAATAGAAGCTGTGAGTGAGAGAGAGAGAGAGAGGAGTGAGAGAGAGAAAGAGAAGCTGTGAGTGAGTGAGAGAGAGAGAAGCTGTGAGTGAGAGAGAGAGAAAGAGAAGCTGTGAGTGAGAGAGAGAAAGAAAGTAATAGAAGCTGTGAGTGAGAGAGAGAGAGAGAGAGAAGGTGTGAGTGACAGAGAGAAAGAGAAGCTGTGAGTGAGAGAGAGAGAGAGAGAGAGAAAGAGAAGCTGTGAGTGAGAGAGAGAGAGAAAGAGAAGCTGTGAGTGAGAGAGAAAGAGAGAGAGAGGAGTGAGAGAGAGAAAGAGAAGCTGTGAGTGAGTGAGAGAGAGAGAAGCTGTGAGTGAGAGAGAGAGAAAGAGAAGCTGTGAGTGAGAGAGAGAGAAAGAAAGTAATAGAAGCTGTGAGTGAGAGAGAGAGAGAGAGAGAAGGTGTGAGTGACAGAGAGAAAGAGAAGCTGTGAGTGAGAGAGAGAGAGAGAGAGAGAAAGAGAAGCTGTGAGTGAGAGAGAGAGAGAAAGAGAAGCTGTGAGTGAGAGAGAGAGAAGCTGTGTGAGAGAGAGAAAGAGAAGCTGTGAGTGAGAGAGAAAGAAAGAAAGAGAAGCTGTGAGTGAGAGAAAGAGAGAGAAAGAGAAAGAGAAGCTGTGAGTGAGAGAGAGAGAAAGAGAAGCTGTGACTGAGTGAGACAGAGAGAGAATTTGCGAGTGAGAGCGACCGAAAGAGAAGCTGCAAGTGAGAGAGGAAGAAAGAGAAGGTGTGTGTGTGAGAGAGAGAGATATAGAGAAGCTGTGAGTGAGAGAGAGAGAGAAAGAGAAGCTGTGAGTGAGAGAGAGAGAAAGAAAGAGGAGTTGTGAGTGAGAGAGAGAGTGAAAAAGAGAAGGTGTGTGACAGAGAGACAGAAAGAGAAGCTGTGAGTGTGTGAGAAAGAGAGAGAGAGCTGTGAGTGAGAGAGAGAGAGAGAAATAAGCTGTGAGTGAGAGAAAGAGAGAGCGAAAGAGTTGTGAGTGAGAGAGAGAATCTGTGAGAAATAGAGAGAGAAAGTGAAGTTGTGAGTGCGAGTGAGAGAGAATGAGAAGCTGTGAGTGAGAGAGAGAGAGAAGCTGTGAGTGAGAAAGAGAGAAATATGAGCTGTGAGTGAGAGAGAGAGAAAGAGAAGCTGTGAGAGAGAGAGAAGCTGTGAGTGAGAGAGAGAGAACTATGAGCTGTGAGTGAGAGAGAGTGAAAGAGAAGCTGTGTGTGAGAGAGAAGCTGCGAGTGAGAGAGAGAGAGAGTAGCTGTGACTGAGAGAGAGAGAGAAAGAGATGCTGTGAGTGAGAGAGAGAGAAAGAAAGTAATAGAAGCTGTGAGTGAGAGAGAGAGAGAAAGAGATGCTGTGAGTGACAGAGAGAGAGAAAGAGAAGCTGTGAGTGAGAGAGAGAGTGAGAGAGAAAGAGAAGCTGTGAGTGAGTGAGAGAGAGAAAGAGAAGCTGTGAGTGAGAGAGAGAGAGAAAGAGAAGCTGTGAGTGAGTGAGAGAGAGAGAGAAGCTGTGTGAGAGAGAGAAAGAGAAGCTGTGAGTGAGAGAGAGAGAAAGAAAAACTGTGAGTGAGAGAGAGAGAAGCTGTGTGAGAGAGAGAGATTGAAAGAGAAGCTGTGAGTGACAGAGACAGAGAGAAGCTGTGAGTGAGAGAGAGAGAAAGAGAAGCTGTGAGTGAGAGAGAGAGAAAGAAAGAGGAGTTGTGAGTGAGAGAGAGAGTGAAAAAGAGAAGGTGTGTGACAGAGAGACAGAAAGAGAAGCTGTGAGTGTGTGAGAAAGAGAGAGAGAGCTGTGAGTGACAGAGAGAGAGAGAAAGAAAAGCTGTGAGTGAGAGAGAGAGAGAAAGAGAAGCTGTGAGTCAGAGAGAGAGAGAGAGAGGGAAGCTGTGAGTGAGAGCGAGAGAGAAAGTGAAGCTGTGAGTGAGAGAGAGAGAAAGAGAAGCTGTGAGAGAGAGAGAGAAGCTGTGTGAGAGAGAAAGAGATGCTGTGAGTGAGAGAGAGAGAAAGAGAAGCTGTGAGTGAGAGAGTGAAGCTGTGAGTGAGAGAGAGAGAGAAGCTGTGAGTGAGAGAGAGAGTGAGAGAGAAAGAAAAGATGTGACTGAGTGAGACAGAGAGAGAAGGTGCGAGTGAGAGAGACCGAGAGAAAGAGAAGATGCAAGTGAAAGAGAGAAAGAGAAGCTGTGAGTGTGTGTCTGTTTGTGAGAGAGAGAAGCTGAGTGAGAGAGTGAGAGAAAGAGAAGCTGTGAGTGGGAGAGAGAGAAAGAGAAACTGTGAGTGAGAGAGAGAGAAGGTGTGAGTGAGAGAGAGAGAGTGAGAAAGAGCAGCTGTGAGTGACAGAGACAGAGAGAATCTGTGAGTGAGAAAGAGAGAAAGAGAAGCTGTGAGTGAGAGAGAGAGAAAGAAAGAGAAGCTGTGAGTGAGAGAGAGAGTGAAAAAGAGAAGGTGTGTGACAGAGAGACAGAAAGAGAAGCTGTGAGTGAGTGAGAAAGAGAGAGAAGCTGTGAGTGAGAGAGAGAGAAAGAGAAGCTGTGAGTGAGAGAGAGTGAAAGAGAAGCTGTGAGTGACAGAGAGAGAAGCTGTGAGTGAGAGAGAGAGAGAAAGAGAAGCTGTGATTGAGAGAGAGAGAAACAAAGAAGATGTGAGTGAGACAGAGAAAGAGAAGCTGTGAGTGAGACAGAGAAAGAGAAGCTGTGAGTGAGAGAGAAGAGAAAGTGAAGCTGTGAGTGACAGAGAGAGAAAGAGAACATGTGAGTAAGAGAGAGAGAAGCTGTGAGTGACAGACAGAGAGAGAGAGAAAGAGAAGCTGTGAGTGGAGAGAGAAAAGAGAGAAAGAGAAGCTGTGAGTGAGAGAGAGAAGCTGTGAGTGTGTGAGAGAGAAAGAGAAGGTGTGAGTGAGAGAGGGAGAGAGAAAGAGAAGCTGTGTGAGAGAGAGAGAGTTAAAGAGAAGCTGTGATTGTGAGAGAGAGAGGTATAGTATGTGTGAGAAAGAGAGAGAGAGAGAGAAGCTGTGTGAGAGAGAGAAAATGAAGTTGTGAGTGAAAGAGAGAGAAGCTGTGAGTGACTGAGAGAGAGAAGGAGAAGCTGTGTGTGTGTGAGAGAGAAAGTGAAGCTGTGAGTGAGAGAGAGAGAGAAGCTGTGAGTGACTGAGAGAGACAGAGAAGCTGTGAGTGAGAGAGAGCGAGAGAAAGAGAAGCTGTGTGAAGGAGAGAAGCTGTGTGTGAGAGAGAGAAAGAAAAGTTGTGAGTGAGAGAGAGAGAAAGAGAAGCTGTGAGTGAGAAAGAGAGAAAAAATAGAAGCTGCGAGTGAGAGAGAGAGAGAGAAGCTGTGACTGAGAGAGAGAGAGAGAGAAAGAAAGAGAAGCTGTGAGTGAGAGAGAGAGAAAGAAAGTAATAGAAGCTGTGAGTGAGAGAGAGAGAGAGAGAGAGAGAAGGTGTGAGTGACAGAGAGAAAGAGAAGCTGTGAGTGAGAGAGAGAGAGAGAGAGAAGCTGTGAGTGAGTGAGAGAGAGAAAGAGAAGCTGTGAGTGAGAGAGAGAGAAGCTGTGTGTGAGAGAGAAAGAGAAGCTGTGAGTGAGAGAGAAAGAAAGAAAGAGAAGCTGTGAGTGAGAGAGAGAGAGAGAAAGAGAAAGAGAAGCTGTGAGTGAGAGAGAGAGAAAGAGAAGCTGTGACTGAGTGAGACAGAGAGAGAATTTGCGAGTGAGAGCGACCGAAAGAGAAGCTGCAAGTGAGAGAGGAAGAAAGAGAAGGTGTGTGTGTGAGAGAGAGAGAGATAGAGAAGCTGTGAGTGAGAGAGAGAGAGAAAGAGAAGCTGTGAGTGAGAGAGAGAGAGAGAAATAAGCTGTGAGTGAGAGAAAGAGAGAGAGAAAGAGTTGTGAGTGAGAGAGAGAATCTGTGAGAAATAGAGAGAGAGAAAGTGAAGTTGTGAGTGCGAGTGAGAGAGAATGAGAAGCTGTGAGTGAGAGAGAGAGAGAAGCTGTGAGTGAGAAAGAGAGAAATATGAGCTGTGAGTGAGAGAGAGAGAAAGAGAAGCTGTGAGAGAGAGAGAAGCTGTGAGTGAGAGAGAGAGAACTATGAGCTGTGAGTGAGAGAGAGTGAAAGAGAAGCTGTGTGAGAGAGAGAAGCTGTGAGTGAGAAAGAGAGAAAAAATAGAAGCTGCAAGTGAGAGAGAGAGAGAGTAGCTGTGACTGAGAGAGAGAGAGAAAGAGATGCTGTGAGTGAGAGAGAGAGAAAGAAAGTAATAGAAGCTGTGAGTGAGAGAGAGAGAAAGAAAGTAATAGAAGCTGTGAGTGAGAGAGAGAGAGAGAAGGTGTGAGTGACAGAGAGAAAGAGAAGCTGTGAGTGAGAGAGAGAGAGAGAGAAAGAGAAGCTGTGAGTGAGTGAGAGAGAGAAAGAGAAGCTGTGAGTGAGAGAGAGAGAAGCTGTGTGAGAGAGAGAAAGAGAAGCTGTGAGTGAGAGAGAAAGAAAGAAAGAGAAGCTGTGAGTGAGAGAGAGAGAGAGAAAGAGAAAGAGAAGCTGTGAGTGAGAGAGAGAGAAAGAGAAGCTGTGACTGAGTGAGACAGAGAGAGAATTTGCGAGTGAGTGCGACCGAAAGAGAAGCTGCAAGTGAGAGAGGAAGAAAGAGAAGGTGTGTGTGAGAGAGAGAGAGAGAGAGAGAAGCTGTGAGTGAGAGAGAGAGAGAAAGAGAAGCTGTGAGTGAGAGAGAGAGAGAAATAAGCTGTGAGTGAGAGAAAGAGAGAGAGAAAGAGTTGTGAGTGAGAGAGAGAATCTG
Organism: Bradypodion ventrale; assembly: GCA_035047345.1. Taxonomy (NCBI): domain Eukaryota; kingdom Metazoa; phylum Chordata; class Lepidosauria; order Squamata; family Chamaeleonidae; genus Bradypodion; species Bradypodion ventrale. The sequence goes on along the minus strand of JAWDJE010000005.1, from coordinate 111,919,584 downwards.
TGAGCAATAGAGAGAGAGAAAGTGAAGTTGTGAGTGCGAGTGAGAGAGAATGAGAAGCTGTGAGTGAGAGAGAGAGAGAACCTGTGAGTGAGAAAGAGAGAAATATGAGCTGTGAGTGAGAGAGAGAGAAAGAGAAGCTGTGAGAGAGAGAGAAGCTGTGAGTGAGAGAGAGAGAACTATGAGCTGTGAGTGAGAGAGAGTGAAAGAGAAGCTGTGTGAGAGAGAGAAGCTGTGAGTGAGAAAGAGAGAAAAAATAGAAGCTGCGAGTGAGAGAGAGAGAGAGTAGCTGTGACTGAGAGAGAGAGAGAAAGAGATGCTGTGAGTGAGAGAGAGAGAAAGAAAGTAATAGAAGCTGTGAGTGAGTGAGAGAGAGAAAGAGATGCTGTGAGTGACAGAGAGAGAGAAAGAGAAGCTGTGAGTGAGAGAGAGAGTGAGAGAGAAAGAGAAGCTGTGAGTGAGTGAGAGAGAGAAAGAGAAGCTGTGAGTGAGAGAGAGAGAGAAAGAGAAGCTGTGAGTGAGTGAGAGAGAGAGAGAAGCTGTGTGAGAGAGAGAAAGAGAAGCTGTGAGTGAGAGAGAGAGAAAGAAAAACTGTGAGTGAGAGAGAGAGAAGCCGTGTGAGAGAGAGAGATTGAAAGAGAAGCTGTGAGTGACAGAGACAGAGAGAAGCTGTGAGTGAGTGAGAGAGAAAGAGACTCTTTTTGACTCTGCATGTGCTCTTAAGCATAGCTGCTGCTGAGGAGAGCCAAACAAAGGAAGTGAGCACTGGTAAGTTTTGCAGTTGGAGTAGAGCTGCTTTAGAGGCCCGCGCACCTAACGGTGCGTGAGATTGCAAACTACTAACAAAGGAAGAATATAGTCTTACTAGGTAGAAAGGTAGTAAACGTGTACATTTTTGAGGCCCGGAATACTGCACTTATTAAAATGGATTCTGAGGGAACAGTTGTAGTTACCTGCAATACTTGTGCCATGTTTGTGTTCTTGCCAAAGATTATGGAGAACTACAGTTGCAGCAAGTGCAAGCTGGTTGCACTACTAGAAGAGAAGGTCCAGCAGCTAGAGGCCCGCATATCTAACCATCAACAAATTAAGGAGCTTGAGCTGTTCTTGGACAGAGCGGAACAGACTATGCTGGACAAAGTAGAGACAGGGCACAGTTCTGAGGGAGAAGGCCCTTCACTAACTCAGGAGGGAGATGTTTGGAGGAATGTGACTCAAAGGAGGAAAAGAGTAGGGGATCACTCTGAGAGTCTGAAATTACAGAATAAATTTGAGGCTCTTTCCCTCATCACACCTGATGAGGAACACACAGAGGAACAACTGGTTCCACCTGATGATCTCTCCTTCATCACACTTGATGAGATCCAGGAAGATAAACAACAGGAACAAACTGAGTTTCTCTCCCTTAATATGGTTGATGAGGTGCATGTAGATGAACAGATTGCAGGAGAGAGGCTCCTTGTACTAGGCGATTCAATAATTAGAAATACAGAGAAATGGATTTGTGATGCACATGATAACCGTATGGTGACTTGCCTGCCAGGTGCAAAAGTTGCAGACATCACAAGAAATCTAGATAGATTGTTAGAGAGAACTGGGAACAAGCCAGTTGTCATGGTGCACGTTGGTACCAATGATGTTGGGAAGGCCAAGCGGTCTGTCCTGGAAGCCAAATTCAGGTTGTTAGGAAGAAGATTGAAGTCCCGGACTTCCAAGGTAGCATTTTCAGAAGTGCTGCCTGTCCCTCGCGCAGGACCTACCAGGCAGGCAGAGCTCAGAAGCCTCAATGCGTGGATGAGGCGGTGGTGTCGAGAGGAGGGTTTCAGATTTGTCAGGAAATGGAGAACATTTTGGGACAAGCCAAATCTGTTCAGGAGGGATGGGTTGCATTTGAACCATGATGGGACCAGATTGCTGGCACTCAACATCAAAAAGGCTGCAGAGCAGCTTTTAAACTGATAACTGGGGGAAAGCCGACAGGAGCTGGGCAGCATCCGGTTCGGGAAAGTGTGTACTTGAGTAGTGAGGAGGATGCAAAAATTACTGAGCAGAGCAAGGAGCTAGTCACCAGCACTCTAGCAGAAGGATGCAAGAGGCAGTCTAACAATGCAACTGGACACAAAAGACTGTGTCAGAAAAGCATATATAAATGCTTGTATACAAATGCCAGAAGCCTCCGGAACAAAATAGGGGAGCTGGAATACTTAGCAATAGATAAGAATATTGATATTATTGGTATCACTGAAACCTGGTGGACGGATGATAACCAATGGGATACAGTTATCCCAGGCTACAAACTGTACAGGAAGGATAGGAAGGGGCAAACAGGAGGTGGTGTAGCCTTGTATGTCAAAGAAGTGATAAAATCGTATGAATTGGAATATCTAGGTGATTTAGAGTCACCATTAGAAGCTCTGTGGGTAAGAGTACCAGGCCACAAGGATGGTCTAACAGTAGGCATATACTATCGGCCTCCGACCCAAACTCTTGAGGGAGACTGGCAGTTGGAGAATGTTGTAAAGGAGGCATCCAAGAAGGGAAGCCTGGTTATAATGGGAGACTTCAATTACCCTCACATAGACTGGGTGAACTGTTGTTCAGCACATGATAAAGAGATAAAGTTCCTAGATATGCTAAATGATTGTTCCCTGGGACAGATGGTTGAAGACCCAACTAGAGGTACAAGAATCCTTGACTTGATCCTGAGTAATACTCAGGATCTGGTGCAAGATGTTCATGTGACTGATCCAATAGGGAACAGTGACCACAACTCAATTATGTTTAACTTGATCATAGACCGCAAGTCACTGATAAAATCTAACACAGAGACCTTAAATTTTCAAAAAGGAAATTTCCCAAAGTTGAGGAAACTAGTAAAAAAGAAGCTGAAAGGGAAAATTGAGAGAGTCCAAACACTCCAAGAGGCATGGAGGCTGTTTACAAAAACAATAACAGAGGGTCAATTGGAATGCATACCCAAAAGGAAAAAGGGCACTGCCAGGTCCAAGAGGACTCCAATGTGGCTTACAGGAGCTGTTCGGGAAGTGATCAAGAGCAAGAAAAGCTCATTTAGAAGATGGAAGGCTTGTCCGAATGAGGACAGCAGGCAAAAACATAAATTCTGGCAGAACAAATGCAAGGCAACAATCAGGAAAGCAAAGCAAGACTTTGAGGAGCGTATAGCTAAAAATACTCAGAGAAATAACAAAGACTTCTTTAAGTACATTAGAAGTAAGAACCCAACTAGGAAGGCCATTGGACCATTAGATGACAATGGAAGGCAAGGGGTTATTAAAGAAGAAACAGAGATTGCAGAGAGACTCAATGAATTCTTTGCTTCAGTATTCACTGAAGAAGACAGAGGCCACATGCCCAAAACAGAGCCTATCTTCGTAGGGAGGGAAACCGAAGAATTAAGCCAGATAGAAATAACCAGGGAGGAGGTCCTTGCATGTCTTGTTAAACTAAACACTAACAAATCACCAGGACCAGATGGCATCCATCCACGAGTTCTCAGGGAACTTAAAGATGAAATTGCTGATCTCCTAGCCAAAATATATAATCTTTCCCTCAAATCAGGCTTTGTGCCTGATGACTGGAAGGTAGCGAATGTAACACCAATTTTCAAAAAAGGATCCAGGGGTGATCCAGGAAATTACCGGCCTGTCAGTTTGACATGTGTCCCAGGTAAAGTGATGGAAACCATCCTAAAAGATAGAATTAATAGGCACATAGAAGAGAAGGCGCTGCTAAAGGAGAGCCAACATGGCTTTTGCAAGGGCAAATCATGCCTCACTAATCTGTTGGAATTTTTTGAGAGTGTCAACAAGCATGTGGATAAGGGGGATCCAGTTGACATTGTTTATCTGGACTTTCAGAAGGCTTTTGACAAGGTCCCACACCAAAGGCTCTTGAATAAACTTACCAGTCATGGAATAAAGGGACAGGTCTTGTCCTGGATCAGCAACTGGCTAAGGGACAGGAAACAGAGGGTAGCACTAAATGGACACTTCTCCAAGTGGAGGGAAGTAAAGAGTGGGGTCCCCCAAGGTTCAGTACTGGGACCCCTGCTTTTCAACCTCTTCATAAATGATCTAGAGGTAGGAGTAAAAAGCAAGGTAGCCAAATTTGCTGACGACACTAAATTATACAGGGTAGTGAAAACTGTGAGAGATTGTGAGGAGCTCCAGAGGGATCTCTCGACACTGGGGGAGTGGGCAAAACAGTGGCAAATGAGTTTCAACATTAGTAAGTGCAGAGTGATGCATGTTGGGGCAAAGAACCCCAATTACATTTATAAACTGATGGGGTCTGAACTCTCTGCGACAAACCAGGAAAGGGACCTTGGTGTCCTGGTGGACAACTCAATGAAGGTGTCAACCCAGTGTGCCTCAGCAGTGAAAAAAGCAAACTCAATGCTAGGGATCATTAGGAAGGGTATAGAAAATAAGTCAGCAAGTGTCATTTTGCCTCTTTATAAATCTATGGTGAGGCCCCATCTGGAATACTGTGTACAGTTCTGGTCGCCATACCTCCAGAAGGATATTATGGAGCTGGAAAAAGTGCAGAGGAGGGCAACCAGAATGATTAGGGGACTGGAACACCTTCCTTACCATCTGAGGCTGCAACGGTTGGGCCTCTTCACTCTTGAACGACGACGTCTAAGAGGTGACCTGATTGAAGTTTATAAAATCATGCACGGTGTGGACAAAGTAGATAAGGAAAAACTGTTTTCCCTATCGCATAACGCTAGAACTAGGGGACACTCCATGAAACTTTTGGGTACTAGTTCTCAAACAAATAAGAGAAAGTACTTTTTCACCCAGAGGATTATTGGTCTATGGAACTCACTGCCAGAAGAAGTGGTGACAGCTGTCAGTCTTGACAGCTTTAAGAAAGGATTAGACAAGTTCTTGGAGGACAAGGGTATCAATGGCTATAATTATGGTTACCTAAGGACAACCTCCAGGTTGGAGAGATAGGCAGGATATCTCTCAATATCATTTCCAGGGAATCCTAAGCAGGCATCTGCTTGGGAATACCCTGAAGGAAATGGTGAGCCACTGTGTGAGACAGAATGCTGGACTGGATGGGCTGTGGCGTGTTCCAGCAAGGCTGTTCTTATGTTCTTATGTTCTATGAGAAGCTGTGAGTGAGAGAGAGAGAAAGAAAGAGGAGTTGTGAGTGAGAGAGAGAGTGAAAAAGAGAAGGTGTGTGACAGAGAGACAGAAAGAGAAGCTGTGAGTGTGTGAGAAAGAGAGAGAGAGCTGTGAGTGACAGAGAGAGAGAGAAAGAAAAGCTGTGAGTGAGAGAGAGAGAGAAAGAGAAGCTGTGAGTCAGAGAGAGAGAGAGAGGGAAGCTGTGAGTGAGAGTGAGAGAAAAAGTGAAGCTGTGAGTGAGAGAGAGAGAAAGAGAAGCTGTGAGTGAGTGTGTGTGAGAGAGAAGCTGTGTGAGAGAGAAAGAGATGCTGTGAGTGAGAGAGAGAGAAAGAGAAGCTGTGAGTGAGAGAGTGAAGCTGTGAGTGAGAGAGAGAGAGAAGCTGTGAGTGAGAGAGAGAGTGAGAGAGAAAGAAAAGATGTGACTGAGTGAGACAGAGAGAGAAGGTGCGAGTGAGAGAGACCGAGAGAAAGAGAAGATGCAAGTGAAAGAGAGAAAGAGAAGCTGTGAGTGTGTGTCTGTTTGTGAGAGAGAGAAGCTGAGTGAGAGAGTGAGAGAAAGAGAAGCTGTGAGTGGGAGAGAGAGAAAGAGAAACTGTGAGTGAGAGAGAGAGAAGGTGTGAGTGAGAGAGAGAGTGAGAAAGAGAAGCTGTGAGTGACAGAGACAGAGAGAATCTGTGAGTGAGAAAGAGAGAAAGAGAAGCTGTGAGTGAGAGAGAGAGAAAGAAAGAGAAGCTGTGAGTGAGAGAGAGAGTGAAAAAGAGAAGGTGTGTGACAGAGAGACAGAAAGAGAAGCTGTGAGTGAGTGAGAAAGAGAGAGAAGCTGTGAGTGAGAGAGGGAGAGAGAAACTGTGAGAGAGAGAGAGTTAAAGAGAAGCTGTGAGTGTGAGAGAGAGAGGTATAGTGTGAGTGAGAAAGAGAGAGAGAGAAGCTGTGAGTGAGAGAGAGAGAAAGAGAAGCTGTGAGTGAGAGAGAGTGAAAGAGAAGCTGTGAGTGACAGAGAGAGAAGCTGTGAGTGAGAGAGAGAGAGAAAGAGAAGCTGTGATTGAGAGAGAGAGAAACAAAGAAGATGTGAGTGAGACAGAGAAAGAGAAGCTGTGAGTGAGACAGAGAAAGAGAAGCTGTGAGTGAGAGAGAAGAGAAAGAGAAGCTGTGAGTGACAGAGAGAGAAAGAGAACATGTGAGTAAGAGAGAGAGAAGCTGTGAGTGAGAGAGAGAGAGAGTGAGAAAGAGAATCTGTGAGAGAGAGAGAAGCTGTGAGTGAGAGAGAGAGTGAAAGAGAAGCTGTGAATGAGAGAGAGAGAAGCTGTGAGTGAGTGATAGAGAGAAAGAAAAGCTGTGACTGAGAGAGACAGAGAGAGTAGTTGCGAGTGAGAGAGACAGAGAGAAAGAGAAGCTGCGAGTGAGAGAGAGAGAGAAAGAAAGAGAAGGTGTGAGTGAGAGAGAAAGAGAGAGAAGCTGTGAGTGACAGACAGAGAGAGAGAGAAAGAGAAGCTGTGAGTGGAGAGAGAAAAGAGAGAAAGAGAAGCTGTGAGTGAGAGAGAGAAGCTGTGAGTGTGAGAGAGAGAAAGAGAAGCTGTGAGTGAGAGAGGGAGAGAGAAAGAGAAGCTGTGAGTGAGAGAGAGAGAAAGAGAAGCTGTGAGTGAGAGAGAGTGAAAGAGAAGCTGTGAGTGAGAGAGAGAGAGAAAGAGAAGCTGTGATTGAGAGAGAGAGAAACAAAGAAGATGTGAGTGAGACAGAGAAAGAGAAGCTGTGAGTGAGACAGAGAAAGAGAAGCTGTGAGTGAGAGAGAAGAGAAAGAGAAGCTGTGAGTGACAGAGAGGGAAAGAGAACATGTGAGTAAGAGAGAGAGAAGCTGTGAGTGAGAGAGAGAGAGAGTGAGAAAGAGAATCTGTGAGAGAGAGAGAAGCTGTGAGTGAGAGAGAGAGTGAAAGAGAAGCTGTGAATGAGAGAGAGAGAAGCTGTGAGTGAGTGATAGAGAGAAAGAAAAGCTGTGACTGAGAGAGACAGAGAGAGTAGTTGCGAGTGAGAGAGACAGAGAGAAAGAGAAGCTGCGAGTGAGAGAGAGAGAGAAAGAAAGAGAAGGTGTGAGTGAGAGAGAAAGAGAGAGAAGCTGTGAGTGACAGACAGAGAGAGAGAAAGAGAAGCTGTGAGTGGAGAGAGAAAAGAGAGAAAGAGAAGCTGTGAGTGAGAGAGAGAAGCTGTGAGTGTGAGAGAGAGAAAGAGAAGCTGTGAGTGAGAGAGGGAGAGAGAAAGAGAAGCTGTGTGTGAGAAAGAGAGTTAAAGAGAAGCTGTGATTGTGAGAGAGAGGTATAGTATGTGTGAGAAAGAGAGAGAGAGAGAAGCTGTGAGAGAGAGAGAGAAAGTGAAGTTGTGAGTGAGAGAGAGAGAAGCTGTGAGTGACTGAGAGAGAGAAGGAGAAGCTGTGTGTGTGAGAGAGAGAAAGTGAAGCTGTGAGTGAGAGAGAGAGAGAAGCTGTGAGTGACTGAGAGAGACAGAGAAGCTGTGAGTGAGAGAGAGCGAGAGAAAGAGAAGATGTGTGTGAGAGAGAAGCTGTGTGTGAGAGAGAGAAAGAAAAGTTGTGAGTGAGAGAGAGAGAAAGAGAAGCTGTGAGTGAGAAAGAGAGAAAAAATAGAAGCTGCGAGTGAGAGAGAGAGAGAGTAGCTGTGACTGAGAGAGAGAGAGAAAGAGAAGCTGTGAGTGAGAGAGAGAGAAAGAAAGTAATAGAAGCTGTGAGTGAGAGACAGAGAGAGAAGGTGTGAGTGACAGAGAGAAAGAGAAGCCGTGAGTGAGAGAGAGAGAGAGAGAGAAAGAGAAGCTGTGAGTGAGTGAGAGAGAGAAAGAGAAGCTGTGAGTGAGAGAGAGAGAGAAGCTGTGTGAGAGAGAGAAAGAGAAGCTGTGAGTGAGAGAGAAAGAAAGAAAGAGAAGCTGTGAGTGAGAGAGAGAGAGAGAAAGAAAGAGAAAGAGAAGCTGTGAGTGAGAGAGAGAGAAAGAGAAGCTGTGACTGAGTGAGACAGAGAGAATTTGCGAGTGAGAGCGACCGAAAGAGAAGCTGCAAGTGAGAGAGGAAGAAAGAGAAGGTGTGTGTGTGAGAGAGAGAGAGATAGAGAAGCTGTGAGTGAGAGAGAGAGAGAGAAAGAGAAGCTGTGAGTGAGAGAGAGAGAGAAAGAAGCTGTGAGTGAGAGAAAGAGAAAGAAAGAGAAGCTGTGAGTGAGAGAAAGAGAAAGAAAGAGAAGCTGTGAGTGAGAGAGAGAGAGAAATAGAAGCTGTGAGTGTGAGAGTGAAGCTGTGAGTGAGAGAGAGAGAGAGAGAAGCTGTGAGTGAGAGAGAGAGTGAGAGAGAAAGAAAAGATGTGACTGAGTGAGACAGAGAGAGAAGGTGCGAGTGAGAGAGACCGAGAGAAAGAGAAGATGCAAGTGAGAGAGAGAAAGAGAAGCTGTGAGTGTGTGTCTGTTTGTGAGAGAGAGAAGCTGAGTGAGAGAGTGAGAGAAAGAGAAGCTGTGAGTGGGAGAGAGAGAAAGAGAAACTGTGAGTGAGAGAGAGAGAGAAGGTGTGAGTGAGAGAGAGAGAGTGAGAAAAAGAAGCTGTGAGTGACAGAGACAGAGAGAATCTGTGAGTGAGAAAGAGAGAAAGAGAAGCTGTGAGTGAGAGAGAGAGAAAGAAAGAGAAGCTGTGAGTGAGAGAGAGAGTGAAAAAGAGAAGGTGTGTGACAGAGAGACAGAAAGAGAAGCTGTGAGTGAGTGAGAAAAAGAGAGAAGCTGTGAGTGAGAGAGGGAGAGAGAAACTGTGTGTGAGAGAGAGAGAGTTAAAGAGAAGCTGTGAGTGTGAGAGAGAGAGGTATAGTGTGAGTGAGAAAGAGAGAGAGAGAGAAGCTGTGAGTGAGAGAGAGAGAAAGAGAAGCTGTGAGTGAGAGAGAGTGAAAGAGAAGCTGTGAGTGACAGAGAGAGAAGCTGTGTGTGAGAGAGAGAGAAAGAGAAGCTGTGATTGAGAGAGAGAGAAACAAAGAAGATGTGAGTGAGACAGAGAAAGAGAAGCTGTGAGTGAGACAGAGAAAGAGAAGCTGTGAGTGAGAGAGAAGAGAAAGAGAAGCTGTGAGTGACAGAGAGAGAAAGAGAACCTGTGAGTAAGAGAGAGAGAAGCTGTGAGTGAGTGAGAAAGAGAGAGAAGCTGTGAGTGAGAGAGGGAGAGAGAAACTGTGAGAGAGAGAGAGAGAGTTAAAGAGAAGCTGTGAGTGTGAGAGAGAGAGGTATAGTGTGAGTGAGAAAGAGAGAGAGAAGCTGTGAGTGAGAGAGAGAGAAAGAGAAGCTGTGAGTGAGAGAGAGTGAAAGAGAAGCTGTGAGTGACAGAGAGAGAAGCTGTGAGTGAGAGAGAGAGAGAAAGAGAAGCTGTGATTGAGAGAGAGAGAGAAAGAAAGAAGATGTGAGTGAGACAGAGAAAGAGAAGCTGTGAGTGACAGAGAGAGAGAGAGAGAGAGAAGCTGTGAGTGAGAGAGAAGAGAAAGAGAAGCTGTGAGTGACAGAGAGAGAAAGAGAACCTGTGATTATGAGAGAGAGAAGCTGTGAGTGAGAGAGAGAGAGAGTGAGAAAGAGAAGCTGTGAGTGAGAGAGAGAAGCTGTGAGTGAGAGAGAGAGTGAAAGAGAAGCTGTGAATGAGAGAGAGAGAGAAGCTGTGAGTGAGTGATAGAGAGAAAGAAAAGCTGTGACTGAGAGAGAGAGAGAGTAGTTGCGAGTGAGAGAGACAGAGAGAAAGAGAAGCTGCGAGTGAGAGAGAGAGAGAAAGAAAGAGAAGGTGTGAGTGAGAGAGAAAGAGAGAGAAGCTGTGAGTGACAGACAGAGAGAGAGAGAAAGAGAAGCTGTGAGTGGAGAGAGAAAAGAGAGAAAGAGAAGCTGTGAGTGAGAGAGAGAAGCTGTGAGTGTGAGAGAGAAAGAGAAGCTGTGAGTGAGAGAGGGAGAGAGAAAGAGAAGCTGTGTGTGAGAGAGAGAGTTAAAGAGAAGCTGTGAGTGAGAGAGAGAGAGGTATAGTATGTGTGAGAAAGAGAGAGAGAGAGAAGCTGTGTGAGAGAGAGAGAGTGAGAAAGTGAAGTTGTGAGTGAGAGAGAGAGAAGCTGTGAGTGACTGAGAGAGAGAAGGAGAAGCTGTGTGTGTGAGAGAGAGAAAGTGAAGCTGTGAGTGAGAGAGAGAGAGAAGCTGTGAGTGACTGAGAGAGACAGAGAAGCTGTGAGTGAGAGAGAGAGAGAGAGAGAGAAAGAGCAGCTGTGTGAGAGAGAGAAGCTGTGTGTGAGAGAGAGAAAGAAAAGTTGTGAGTGAGAGAGAGAGAAAGAGAAGCTGTGAGTGAGTGAGAGAGAGAGAAGCTGTGTGAGAGAGAAAGAGATGCTGTGAGTGAGAGAGAGAGAAAGAGAAGCTGTGAGTGAGAGAGTGAAGCTGTGAGTGAGAGAGAGAGAAGCTGTGAGAGAGAAAGAGATGCTGTGAGTGAGAGAGAGAGAAAGAGAAACTGTGAGTGAGAGAGTGAAGCTGTGAGAGAGAGAGAGAGAGAAGCTGTGAGTGAGGGAGAGAGAGAGAGAAAAGCTGTGACTGAGTGAGACAGAGGGAGAAGTTGCGTGTGAGAGAGACCGAGAGAAAGAGAAGCTGCGAGTGAGAGAGAAAGAAAGAAAGAGAAGCCGTGAGTGAGAGAGAGAGAGAGAAAGAGAAAGAGAAGCTGTGAGTGAGAGAGAGAGAAAGAGAAGCTGTGAGTGAGAGAGAGTGAAAGAGAAGCTGTGAGTGACAGAGAGAGAAGCTGTGAGTGGAGAGAGAAAAGAGAGAAATAGAAGCTGTGAGTGAGAGAGAGAAGCTTTGAGTGAGAGAGAGAGAAAGAGAAGCTGTGAGTGAGAGAATGAGAGAGAAAGAGAAGCTGTGAGAGAGAAAGAGATGCTGTGAGTGAGAGAGAGAGAAAGAGAAGCTGTGAGTGAGAGAGAGAAGCTGTGAGAGAGAGAAGCTGTGAGTGAGTGTGAGAGAGAAAGAGAATCTGTGAGTGAGAGAGAAAGAAAGAGAAGCTGTGAGTGAGAGAGAGAGAGAGAGAAGCTGTGTGAGAGAGAAAGAGATGCTGTGAGTGAGAGAGAGAGAAAGAGAAGCTGTGAGTGAGAGAGTGAAGCTGTGAGAGAGAGAGAGAGAAGCTGTGAGTGAGAGAGAGAGAAAGAAAGAGTTGTGAGTGAGAGAGAGAGTGAAAAAGAGAAGGTGTGTGACAGAGAGACAGAAAGAGAAGCTGTGAGTGTTTGAGAAAGAGTGAGAGAGCTGTGAGTGACAGAGAGAGAGAGAAAGAAAAGCTGTGATTGAGAGAGAGAGAGAAAGAGAAGCTGTGAGTCAGAGAGAGAGAGAGAGGGAAGCTGTGCGTGAGATAGAAAGAAATAGAATCTCTGAGTGCGAGAGAGAGTGAGAGAGAAAGAGAAGCTGTGAGTGAGTGTGAGAGAGAAAGAGAAGCTGTGAGTGAGAGAGAGAGAAAGAGAAGCTGTGAGTGAGTGAGAGAGAGAGAGAAGCTGTGTGAGAGAGAAAGAGATACTGTGAGTGAGAGAGAGAGAAAGAGAAGCTGTGAGTGAGAGAGTGAAGCTGTGTGTGTGTGTGAGAGAGAAGCTGTGAGTGAGAGAGAGAGAGAAAGAAAGAGAAGCTGTGAGTGAGAGAAGAGAGAGAAAGAGAAGCTGTGAGAGAGAGAGTAAGAGAGAGAAGCTGTGAGTGAGAGAGAGAGAGAAAGAGAAGCTGTGAGTGAGAGAGAGAGAGAGAAGCTGTGTGAGAGAGAGAAAGAGAAGCTGTGAGTGAGAGAGAGAGAAAGAGAAACAGTGAGTGAGAGAGAGAGAAGCTGTGTGAGAGAGAGAGATTGAAAGAGAAGCTGTGAGTGACAGAGACAGAGAGAAGCTGAGAGTGAGAGAGAGAGAGAGAGAAGCTGTGAGTGAGAGAGAGAGAAAGAAAGAGGAGTTGTGAGTGAGAGAGAGAGTGAAAAAGAGAAGGTGTGTGACAGAGAGACAGAAAGAGAAGCTGTGAGTGTGTGAGAAAGAGAGAGAGAGAGCTGTGAGTGACAGAGAGAGAGAGAAAGAAAAGCTGTGAGTGAGAGAGAGAGAGAAAGAGAAGCTGTGAGTCAGAGAGAGAGAGAGAGGGAAGCTGTGCATGAGATATAAAGAAATAGAATCTGAGTGCGAGAGAGAGTGAGAGAGAAAGAGAATCTGTGAGTGAGTGTGAGAGAGAAAGAGAAGATGTGAGTGAGAGAGAGAAAGAGAAGCTGTGAGTGAGTGAGAGAGAGAGAGAAGCTGTGTGAGAGAGAAAGAGATGCTGTGTGAGAGAGAGAGAAAGAGAAGCTGTGAGTGAGAGAGTGAAGCTGTGAGAGAGAGAAGCTGTGAGTGAGAGAGAGAGAGAAAGAAAAGCTGTGACTGAGTGAGACAGAGAGAGAAGTTGCGAGTGAGAGAGAGAGAGAAAGAGAAGCTGTGATTGAGAGAGAGAGAGAGAAAGAAAGAAGATGTGAGTGAGACAGAGAAAGAGAAGCTGTGAGTGACAGAGAGAGAGAGAAGGAGAAGCTGTGAGTGAGAGAGAAGAGAAAGAGAAGCTGTGAGTTACAGAGATAGAAGCTGTGAGTGAGAGAGAGAGAGAATGAGAAGCTGTGATTGAGAGAGAGAGAGAAAGAAAGAAGATGTGAGTGAGACAGAGAAAGAGAAGCTGTGAGTGACAGAGAGAGAAAGAAAGAGAAGCTGTGAGTGAGAGAGAAGAGAAAGAGAAGCTGTGAGTGACAGAGAGAGAGAGAAAGAGAAGCTGTGAGTGAGAGAGAAGAGAAAGAGAAGCTGTGAGTGACAGAGAGAGAGAGAAAGAGAAGCTGTGAGTGAGAGAGAAGTGAAAGAGAAGCTGTGAGTTACAGAGATAGAAGCTGTGAGTGACAGAGAGAGAGAAAGAGAAGCTGTGAATGAGAGAGAGAGAGAGAGAAAGAAGATGTGAGTGAGACAGAGAAAGAGAAGCTGTGAGTGACAGAGAGAGAGAAAGAGAAGCTGTGAGTGAGAGAAGAGAAAGAGAAGCTGTGAGTGACAGAGAGAGAAAGAGAAGCTGTGAGTAAGAGAGAGAGAAGCTGTGAGTGAGAGAGAGAGTGAGAAAGAGAAGCTGTGAGTGAGAGAGAGAAGCTGTGAGTGAGAGAGAGTGAAAGAGAATCTGTGAATGAGAGAGAGAGAAGCTGTGAGTGAGTGATAGAGAGAAAGAAAAGCTGTGACTGAGAGAGACAGAGAGAGTAGTTGCGAGTGAGAGAGACAGAGAGAAAGAGAAGCTGCGAGTGAGAGAGAGAGAGAGAAATAAAGAGAAGCTGTGAGTGAGAAAGAAAGAGAGGGAAGTTGTGAGTGACATAGAGAGAGAGTGAAAGAGAAGCTGTGAGTGGAGAGAGAAAAGAGAGAAAGAGAAACAGTGAGTGAGAGAGAGAAGCTGTGAGTGTGTGAGAGAGAAAGAGAAGCTGTGTGAGAGAGAGAGAGTTAAAGAGAATCTGTGAGTGTGTGAGAGAGAGGTATAGTGTGAGTGAGAAAGTGAGAGAGAGAAGCTGTGAGTGAGAGAGAGAGAAAGTGAAGTTGTGAGTGAGAGAGAGAGAGAAGCTGTGAGTGACTGAGAGAGAAGGAGAAGCTGTGTGTGTGTGAGAGACAAAGTGAAGCTGTGAGTGAGAGAGAGAGAAGCTCTGAGTGACTGAGAGAGACAGAGAAGCTGTGAGTGAGAGAGAGCGATAGAAAGAGAAGCTGTGTGAGAGAGAGAAGCTGTGAGAGAGAGAGAAAGAAAAGTTGTGAGTGAGAGAGAGAGAAAGAAAGAGAAGCTGTGAGTGAGAGAGAGAGAAAGAGAAGCTGTGTGTGTGAGAGAGAGAAAGAAAGAGTTGTGAGTGAGAGAGAGAGAGAATATGTGAGAAATAGAGAGAGAGAAAGTGAAGTTGTGAGTGCGAGTGAGAGAGAATGAGAAGCTGTGAGTGAGAGAGAGAGAGAGAAGCTGTGAGTGAGAGAGAGAGAAATATGAGCTGTGAGTAAGAGAGAGAGAAAGAGAAGCTGTGAGAGAGAGAGAAGCTGTGAGGGAGAACGAGAGAAAAAATAGAAGCTGCTAGTGAGAGAGAGAGAGTAGCTGTGACTGAGAGAGAGAGAGAAAGAGAAGCTGTGAGTGAGAGAGAGAGAAAGAAAGTAATAGAAGCTGTGAGTGAGAGAGAGAGTGAGAGAGAAAGAGAAGCTGTGAGTGAGTGAGAGAGAGAAAGAGAAGCTGTGAGTGAGAGAGAGAGAAAGAGAAGCTGTGAGTGAGTGAGAGAAAAGCTGTTGAGAGAGAGAGAGAAAGAGCTGTGTGAGAGAGAGAGAAGATGTGAGAGAGAGAGAGAGAAAGAGAAGCTGTGAGTGAGAGAGTGATAAAGAGATGCTGTGAGTGAGAGAGAGAGAAAGAGAAGCTGTGAATGAGAGAGAGAGAAGCTGTGAGTGAGAGAGAGAGTGAGAAAGAGAAGCTGTGAGTGACAGAGACAGAGAGAAGCTGTGAGTGAGAGAGAGAGAAAGAGAAGCTGTGAGTGAGCGAGAGAAAGAAAGAGAAGCTGTGAGTGAGAAAGAGAGAGAGAGAGAGCTGTGAGTGACAGAGAGAGAGAGAAAGAAAAGCTGTGAGTCAGAGAGAGAGAATGAAGCTGTGAGTGAGAGAGAAAGAAAGAGAATCTGTGAGTGAGAGAGAGTGAGAGAGAGAGAAGCTGTGAGTGAGTGAGAGAGAGAAAGAGAAGCTGTGAGTGAGAGAGAGAAAAAGAGAAGCTGCGAGTGAGTGAGAGAGAGAAGCTGTGTGTGAGAGAGAGAAAGAGAAGCTGTGAGTGAGTGAGAGAGAGAGAAATAAAAGATGTGACTGAGTGAGACAGAAAGAGAAGCTGTGAGTGAGAGATAGAGAAAGAGAAGCTGTGAGTCAGAGAGAGAAAAAAAGAGAAGCTGTGAGTGTGTGAGAGAGAGAAAGAGAAGCTGTGAGTGAGAGATAGAAAGAGAAGCTGTGTGACAAAGAGAGAAGCTGTGTGAGAGAGAGAGAGAGAAAGAGAAGTTGTGAGAGAGAGAGAAAGAAAGAGAAGCTGTGAGTGAGAAAGAGAGAGAGAAGCTGTGAGTGACAGAGAGAGAAAGAGAAGCTGTGAGTGAGAGAGAAGAGAAAGAGAAGCTGTGAGTGAGTGAGAGAGAGAGAAGCTGTGTGTGAGAGAGAGAAAGAAGCTGTGAGTGAGAGAGAAGAGAAAGAGAAGCTGTGAGTGAGTGAGAGAGATAGAGAGAAAGAGAAACTGTGAGTGAGAGAGAAGAGAAAGAGAAGCTGTAAGTGAGTGAGAGAGAGAGAAGCTGTGAGTGAGAGAGAGAGAAAGAGAAGCTGTGAGTGAGAGAGAGAGAAAGAGAAGCTGTGAGTAAGAGAGAGAGAAGCTGTGAGAGAGAGAGAGTGAGAAAGTGAGGCTGTGAGTGAGAGAGAGAGAAGCTGTGAGTGAGAGAGAGAGTGAGAATGTGAGGCCGTGAGTGAGAGAGAGAGAAGCTGTGAGTGAGAGTGAGAGTGAAAGAGAAGCTGTGAATGAGAGAGAGAGAAGCTGTGAGTGAGAGAGAGAGAGAAAGAGAAGCTGTGAGTGAGAGAGAGAGAGAAAGAGAAGCTGTGAGTGAGTGAGAGAGAGAGAAGCTGTGTGTGTGAGAGAGAAAGAGAAGCTGTGATTGAGGGAGAGAAAGAGAAGCTGTGTGTGTGAGAGAGAGAAAGAGAAGCTGTGAGTGAGAGAGGGAAGCTGTGAGTGAGAGAGAGAACCTGTGAGTGAGAGAGAGAGAAGCTGTGAGTGAGAGAGAGAGAGAAAGAAAAGATGTGACTGAGTGAGACAGAGAGAGTTGGAAGTGAGAGAGACCGAGAGAAAGAGAAGCTGCAAGTGAGAGAGAGAAAGAGAAGCTGTGTGTGTGTGTCTGTGTGTGTGAGAGAGAAGCTGAGTGAGAGAGTGAGAGAAAGGGAAGCTGTGAGTGAGAGAGAGAGAAAGAGAAGCTTTGAGTGCAAGTGAGAGAGAAAGAAAGAGAAGGTGGGTGTGAGACAGAGAGAAATAGAGAAGCTGTGAGTGAGATAGAGAAAGAGAGACAGAAGATGTCAATGAGAGAGAGAGAGAAAGAGAAGCTGTGAGTGAGTGAGAGAGAGAAAGACAAGCTGTGAGTGAGAGAGAGAATGAGAAGCTGTGTGTGTGTGTCTGTGTGTGAGAGAGAGAAGCTGTGAGAGAGTGAGAGAAAGGGAAGCTGTGAGTGAGAGAGAGAGAAAGAGAAGTTTTGAGTGAGAGAGTGAGAGAGAGTAGCTGTGAGTGAGAGAGAGAGAGAAAGAGAAGCTGTATGAGAGAGAGAGAGAATGAAAGAAAGAGAAGCTGTGTGTGTATGTGAGAAAGAGAAGCTGTGAGTGTGTGTGAGAGAGAAAGAGAAGCTGTGAGTGTGTGTGAGAGAGAAAGAGAAGGTGTGAGTGAGAGAAAAAGAGAGAGAAAGAGAAGATGTGAGTGAGAGAGAGAGAAAGAGAAGGTGTGAGTGAGTGAGAGAGAGAAAAAGAGAAGCTGTGAGTGAAAGAGAGAGAGAGAAAGAGAAGCTGTGAGTGAGAGAGAGAGAAAAAGAGAACCTGTGAGTGTGAGAGAGAGAGAAGCTGTGAGTGAAAGAGAGAGAAAGAGAAGCTGTGAGTGAGAAAAGAGAGAGAAAGAGAAGCTGTGAGTGAGAAAAGAGAGAGAGAGAGAGAGAAGCTGTGAGTGAGAGAGAGAGAGAGAGAAAGAGAACCTGTGAGTGAGAGAGAGAGGAAGAGAAGCTGTGAGTGAGAGAGAGATAAAGAAAAGCTTTGAGTGAGAGAGTGAGAGAAAGAGTAGCTGTGTGAGAGAGAGAGGGAGAAAGAGAAGCTGTATGGGAGAGAGAGAGAAAGAGAACCTGTGAGTGAGAGAGAGAGTAATTGAAGCTGTGAGTGAGAGAGAGAGAGAAAGAGATGCTCCGAGTGAGTGAGAGAGAAAGAAAGAGAAGCTGTGAGTGAGAGAGAGAGAAAGAGAAGCTGCAAGAAAGAGAGAGAGAGAAAGAGAAGCTGTAAGTGTGTGTGAGAGAGAGAAAGAAAAGCTGTGAGTGTGAGAGAAAGAGAAGCTGTGAGTGTGAGAGAGATTGAGAGAGAGAGAAGCTGTGATTGAGAGAGAGAGAAAGAGAAGCTGTGAGTTAGAGAGAGAGAAATAGAAGCAGTGAGTGAGTTAGAGAGAGAGAATGAGAAGCTATGTGGGAGAGAGAGAGGAGAGAGAGAATCTGTGAGGGAGAGAGAGAGAGAAAAAAAGAAGCTGTGAGTGAGAGAGAGAGAGAGAAAGAGAAGCTGTGAGTGAGAGAGAAGTGAAAGAGAAGCTGTGAGTTACAGAGATAGAAGCTGTGAGTGAGAGAGAGAGAGAAAGAGAAGCTGTGATTGAGAGAGAGAGAGAGAGAGAAAGAAGATGTGAGTGAGACAGAGAAAGAGAAGCTGTGAGTGACAGAGAGAGAGAAAGAGAAGCTGTGAGTGAGAGAAGAGAAAGAGAAGCTGTGAGTGACAGAGAGAGAAAGAGAAGCTGTGAGTAAGAGAGAGAGAAGCTGTGAGTGAGAGAGAGAGTGAGAAAGAGAAGCTGTGAGTGAGAGAGAGAAGCTGTGAGTGAGAGAGAGTGAAAGAGAAGCTGTGAATGAGAGAGAGAGAAGCTGTGAGTGAGTGATAGAGAGAAAGAAAAGCTGTGACTGAGAGAGACAGAGAGAGTAGTTGCGAGTGAGAGAGACAGAGAGAAAGAGAAGCTGCGAGTGAGAGAGAGAAATAAAGAGAAGCTGTGAGTGAGAAAGAAAGAGAGGGAAGTTGTGAGTGACATAGAGAGAGAGTGAAAGAGAAGCTGTGAGTGGAGAGAGAAAAGAGAGAAAGAGAAACAGTGAGTGAGAGAGAGAAGCTGTGAGTGTGTGAGAGAGAAAGAGAAGCTGTGTGAGAGAGAGAGAGTTAAAGAGAATCTGTGAGTGTGTGAGAGAGAGGTATAGTGTGAGTGAGAAAGAGAGAGAGAGAAGCTGTGAGTGAGAGAGAGAGAAAGTGAAGTTGTGAGTGAGAGAGAGAGAGAAGCTGTGAGTGACTGAGAGAGAAGGAGAAGCTGTGTGTGTGTGAGAGACAAAGTGAAGCTGTGAGTGAGAGAGAGAAGCTCTGAGTGACTGAGAGAGACAGAGAAGCTGTGAGTGAGAGAGAGCGATAGAAAGAGAAGCTGTGTGAGAGAGAGAAGCTGTGAGAGAGAGAGAAAGAAAAGTTGTGAGTGAGAGAGAGAGAAAGAAAGAGAAGCTGTGAGTGAGAGAGAGAGAAAGAGAAGCTGTGTGAGAGAGAGAGAGAAAGAAAGAGTTGTGAGTGAGAGAGAGAGAGAATATGTGAGAAATAGAGAGAGAGAAAGTGAAGTTGTGAGTGCGAGTGAGAGAGAATGAGAAGCTGTGAGTGAGAGAGAGAGAGAGAAGCTGTGAGTGAGAGAGAGAGAAATATGAGCTGTGAGTAAGAGAGAGAGAAAGAGAAGCTGTGAGAGAGAGAGAAGCTGTGAGGGAGAACGAGAGAAAAAATAGAAGCTGCTAGTGAGAGAGAGAGAGTAGCTGTGACTGAGAGAGAGAGAGAAAGAGAAGCTGTGAGTGAGAGAGAGAGAAAGAAAGTAATAGAAGCTGTGAGTGAGAGAGAGAGTGAGAGAGAAAGAGAAGCTGTGAGTGAGTGAGAGAGAGAAAGAGAAGCTGTGAGTGAGAGAGAGAGAAAGAGAAGCTGTGAGTGAGTGAGAGAAAAGCTGTTGAGAGAGAGAGAGAAAGAGCTGTGAGAGAGAGAGAGAAGATGTGAGAGAGAGAGAGAAAGAGAAGCTGTGAGTGAGAGAGTGATAAAGAGATGCTGTGAGTGAGAGAGAGAGAAAGAGAAGCTGTGAGTGAGAGAGAGAGAAGCTGTGAGTGAGAGAGAGAGTGAGAAAGAGAAGCTGTGAGTGACAGAGACAGAGAGAAGCTGTGAGTGAGAGAGAGAGAAAGAGAAGCTGTGAGTGAGCGAGAGAAAGAAAGAGAAGCTGTGAGTGAGAAAGAGAGAGAGAGAGAGCTGTTAGTGACAGAGAGAGAGAGAGAAAGAAAAGCTGTGAGTCAGAGAGAGAGAAAGAAGCTGTGAGTGAGAGAGAGAGGAGAGAGAGAATCTGTGAGGGAGAGAGAGAGAAAAAAAGAAGCTGTGAGTGAGAGAGAGAGAGAAAGAGAAGCTGTGAGTGAGTGAGAGAGAGAGAGAGAGAAGCTGTGAGTGAGAGAGAGAGAGAGAAAGAGTTGTGAGTGAGAGAGAGAGAGAATCTGTGAGAAATAGAGAGAGAGAAAGTGAAGATGTGAGTGCGAGTGAGAGAGAATGAGAAGCTGTGAGTGAGAGAGAAGCTGTGAGTGAGAAAGAGAGAAATATGAGCTATGAATGAGAGAGAGAGAAAGAGAAGCTGTGAGAGAGAGAGAAGCTGTGAGAGAGAGAGAGAAATATGAGCTGTGAGTGAGAGAGAGAAAGAGAAGCTGTGTGAGAGAGAGAAGCTGTGAGTGAGAAAGAGAGAAAAAATAGAAGCTGTGAGTGAGAGAGAGAGAGAGTAGCTGTGACTGAGAGAGAGAGAGAAAGAGAAGCTGTGAGTGAGAGAGAGAGAAAGAAAGTAATAGAAGCTGTGAGTGAGAGAGAGAGAGAAAGAGAAGGTGTGAGTGACAGAGGGAGAGAAAGAGATGCTGTGAGTGTGAGAGAGTGAGAGAGAAAGAGAAGCTGTGAGCGAGTGAGAGAAAGAAAGAGAGGTGTGAGTGAGAGAGAGAGAAAGAGAAGCTGTGAGTGAGTGAGAGAGAGAGAAGCTGTGTGAGAGAGAGAAAGAGAAGCTGTGAGTGAGAGAGAGAGAAAGAGAAACTGTGAGTGAGAGAGAGAGAGTGAGAAAGAGAAGCTGTGAGTGACAGAGACAGAGAGAAGCTGTGAGTGAGAGAGAGAGAAAGAGAAGCTGTGAGTGAGAGTGAGAGAGAAAGAAAGAGAAGCTGTGAGTGAGAGAGAGAGTGAAAAAGAGAATGTGTGTGACAGAGAGACCGAAAGAGAAGCTGTGAGTGAGTGAGAAAGAGAGAGAGAGCTGTGAGTGACAGAGAGAGAGAAAGAAAAGCTGTGAGTGAGAGAGAGAGAAAGAGAAGCTGTGAGTCAGAGAGAGAGAGAAGCTGTGAGTCTGAGAGAAAGAAAGAGAATCTCTGAGTGAGAGAGAGAGTGAGAAGCTGTGAGTGAGTGAGAGAGAGAGAAGCTGTGTGAGAGAGAAAGAGATGCTGTGAGTGAGAGAGAGAGAAAGAAAGAGAAGCTGTGAGTGAGAGAGTGAAGCTGTGAGTGAGTGAGAGAGAAGCTGTGAGTGAGAGAGAGAGAAAGAAAAGCTGTGACTGAGTGAGACAGAGAGAAAAGTTGTGAGTGAGAGAGACCGAGAGAAAGAAAAGCTGCGAGTGAGAGAGTAAGAAAGAGAAGGTGTGTGTGTGAGAGAGAAAGATAGAGAAGCTGTGAGTGAGAGAGAGAGAAAGAGAAGCTGTGAGTGAGAGAGAGAGAGAGAAAAAGCTGTGAGTGAGAGAGAGAGAAAGAAAGAGAAGTTGTGAGTGAGAGAGAGAGAGAGAAAGAGAAGCTGTGAGTGAGAGAGAGAGAAAGAGAAGCTGTGAGTGAGAGAGAGTGAAAGAGATGCTGTGAGTGACAGAGAGAAGCTGTGAGTGAGAGACAGAGAGAGAAAGAGAAGCTGTGAGTGAGAGAGAGAGAATGAATGAAGATGTGAGTGAGAAAGAGAAAGAGAAGCTGTGAGTGACAGAGAGAGAGAGAAAGTGAAGCTGTGAGTGAGAGAGAGAGAGAAGCTGTGAGTGACTGAGAGAGAGAAGGAGAAGCTGTTTGTGTGTGAGAGAGAAAGTGAAGCTGTGAGTGAGAGAGAGAGAGAGAAGCTGTGAGTGACTGAGAGAGAGAGAGAAGCTGTGAGTGAAAGAGAGAGAGAGAAAGAGAAGCTGTGTGAGAGAGAGAAGCTGTGAGTGTGAGAGAGAAAGAAAAGTTATGAGTGAGAGAGAGGGAGAACGAGAACCTGTTAGTGAGAGAGAGAGAAAGAAAGAGAAGCTGTGAGTGAGTGAGAGAGAAAGAGAAGCTGTGAGTGAGAGAGAGAGAAAAAGAAAAACTGTGAGTGAGAGAGAGAGAGAGAAAGAGTTCTGAGTGAGAGAGAGAGAGAAGCTGTGAGTGACTGAGAGAGAGAAGGAGAAGCTGTTTGTGTGTGAGAGAGAAAGTGAAGCTGTGAGTGAGAGAGAGAAAGAGAAGCTGTGAGTGAGAGAGAGAGTGAGAATCTATGAGTGAGAGAGAGAGAAAGAGAAGTTGTGAGTGAGAGAGAGAGAAAGAGAAGCTGTGAGTGTGAGAGAAAGTGAGAGAAAGAGAAGCTGTGAGTGTGAGAGAGTGAGAGAAAGAGATGCTGTGAGTGTGTGTGTGAGAGAAAGAGAAGCTGTGAGTGAGAGAGAGAGTGAGAAGCTATGAGTGAGAGAGAGAGAAAGAGAAGTTGTGAGTGAGAGAGAGAGAAAAAGAGCTGTGAGTGAGAGAGAAAGAGAAGCTGTGAGTGAGAGAGAGAAGCTGTGAGTGAGAGAAAGAGAGAAGCTGTGAGTGAGTCAGAGAGAGAGAGAATCAGTGAGTGAGAGAGAGATAAGCTGTGAGTGAGACAGAGAGAGAAAGAGAAGCTGTATGTTTGTGAGAGAGTGAAAGCGAAGCTGTGAGTGTGAGAGAAATTGAGAGAAAGAGAAGCTGTGAGTGTGAGACAGAGTGAGAGAAAGAGATGCTGTGAGTGTGTGTGTGAGAGAGAAAGAGAAGCTGTGAGTGAGAGAGAGAGAGAAAGAGAAGCTGTGAGTGAGTGAGTGTGAAGCTATGAGTGCGTGAGAGAGAGAAAGAGAAGTGTGAGTGAGAGAGAGAGAAAGAGAAGCTGTGAGTGAGAGAGAGAGATAATGGGAAACTTTGAGTGAGAGAGAGACAGAGAAGCTGTGAGTGAGAGAGAGAAAAAAAGAGCAGCTGTGAGTGAGTGAGAGAGAGAAAGAGAATCTGTGAGTAGAGAGAGAGAGAGAGAAGCTGTGAGTGAGAGAGACAGTGTGTGAGAGAGAGAAAGATAGAGAAGCTGTGAGTGAGAGAGAGAGAGAAAGAGAAGCTGTGAGTGAGAGAGAGAGAGAAAAAATCTGTGAGTGAGAGAGAGAGAAAGAAAGAGAAGCTGTGAGTGAGAGAGAGAGAGAAAGAGAAGCTGTGAGTGAGAGAGAGAGAAAGAGAAGCTGTGAGTGAGAGAGAGTGAAAGAGAAGCTGTGAGTGACAGAGAGAGAAGCTGTGAGTGAGAGACAGAGAGAGAAAGAGAAGCTGTGAGTGAGAGAGAGAGAATGAATGAAGATGTGAGTGAGAAAGAGAAAGAGAAGCTGTGAGTGACAGAGAGAGAGAAAGTGAAGCTGTGAGTGAGAGAGAGAGAGAAGCTGTGAGTGACTGAGAGAGAGAAGGAGAAGCTGTTTGTGTGTGAGAGAGAAAGTGAAGCTGTGAGTGAGAGAGAGAGAGAAGCTGTGAGTGACTGAGAGAGACAGAGAAGCTGTGAGTGAGAGAGAGAGAGAGAAAGAGAAGCTGTGTGAGAGAGAGAAGCTGTGTGTGTGAGAGAGAAAGAAAAGTTATGAGTGAGAGAGAGGGAGAACGAGAAACTGTTAGTGAGAGAGAGAGAGAAAGAAAGAGAAGCTGTGAGTGAGAGAGAGAGAAAGAGAAGCTGTGAGTGAGAGAGAGAGAAAAAGAAAAACTGTGAGTGAGAGAGAGAGAGAGAGAGAGTTCTGAGTGAGAGAGAGAGAGAAGCTGTGAGTGACTGAGAGAGAGAAGGAGAAGCTGTTTGTGTGTGAGAGAGAAAGTGAAGCTGTGAGTGAGAGAGAGAAAGAGAAGCTGTGAGTGAGAGAGAGAGTGAGAAGCTATGAGTGAGAGAGAGAGAAAGAGAAGTTGTGAGTGAGAGAGTGAGAAAGAGAAGCTGTGAGTGTGAGAGAAAGTGAGAGAAAGAGAAGCTGTGAGTGTGAGAGAGTGAGAGAAAGAGATGCTGTGAGTGTGTGTGTGAGAGAAAGAGAAGCTGTGAGTGAGAGAGAGAGTGAGAAGCTATGAGTGAGAGAGAGAGAAAGAGAAGTTGTGAGTGAGAGAGAGAGAAAAAGAGCTGTGAGTGAGAGAGAGAGAGAAAGAGAAGCTGTGAGTGTGAGTCAGAGTGAGAGAAAGAGAAGCTGTGAGTGTGTGTGAGAGAGAGAAAGAGAAGCTGTGAGTGAGAGAGAGAGAGAAAGAGAAGCTGTGAGTGAGTGAGTGAGTGAGAGAAAGAGAAGCTGTGAGTGAGAGAGCGAGTGTGAAGCTATGAGTGAGAGAGAGAGAGAAAGAGAAGTTTGAGTGAGAGAGAAAGAGAAGCTGTGAGTGAGAGAGAGAGAGAATGGGAAGCTTTGAGTGAGAGAGAGACAGAGAAGCTTCTCTCTCTCTCACACACACACACTCACAGCATCTCTTTCTCTCTCTCACACACTCACAGCATCTCTTTCTCTCACTCTGTCTCACACTCACAGCTTCTCTTTCTCTCACTTTCTGTCACACTTACAACTTCTCTTTCTCTTTCTCACTCACTCAAAGCTTCTCTTTTTCTCTCTCTCTCTCACTCACAGCTTCACTTTCTCTCCCTCTCTCACTCACAGCTTCTCACTCTCTCTCTCACTCACAGCTTCTCTTTCTCTCTCTCTCTCTCACTCACAGCTTCTCTTTCTCTCTCTCTCTCTCACTCATAGCTTCTCACTCTCTCTCTCACTCACAGCTTCCCTTTCTCACAGAGTGAGAGAAAGACAAGCTGGGAGTGTGTGTGAGAGAGAAAGAGAAGCTATGAATGAGAGAGAGAGAGAGAAAGGGAAGCTGTGAGTGAGAGAGAGTGAGAAGCTATGAGTGAGAGAGAGAGAGAAAGAGAAGCTGTGAGTGTGAGAGAAAGTGAGAGAAAGAGAAGCTGTGAGTGTGAGAGAGAGTGAGAGAAAGATGCTGTGAGTGTGTGTGAGAGAGAAAGAGAAGCTATGAATGAGAGAGAGAGAGAGAAAGGGAAGCTGTGAGTGAGTGAGAGAGACAGAGAAGCTGTGAGTGAGAGAGAGAGAAAGAGCAGCTGTGAGTGAGAGAGAGAGAGAAGCTGTGAGTGAGAGAGAGAGAGAAAAAGAGAAGCTGTGAGTGAGTGAGAGAGAGAGAAAGAGATGCTGTGAGTGTGAGAGAAAGTGAGAGAAAGAAAAGCTGTGAGTGTGAGGGAGAGTGAGAGAAAGAGATGCTGTGAGTGTGTGTGTGAGAGAAAGAGAAGCTGTGAGTGAGGGAGAGAGAGAAAGAGAAGCTGTGAGTGAGTGAGAGAGAGAAAGGGAAGCTGTGAGTGAGAGAGAGTGAGAAGCTATGAGTGAGAGAGAGAGAGAATGGGAAACTTTGAGTGAGAGAGAGACAGAGAAGCTGTGAGTGAGAGAGAGAGAAAAAGAGCAGCTGTGAGTGAGTGAGAGAGAGAAAGAGAATCTGTGAGTAGAGAGAGAGAGAGAGAGAGAGAAGCTGTGAGTGAGAGAGACAGAGAAGAAGCTGTGAGTGAGATAGGGAGAGAGAAAAAGAATCTATGAGTGAGAGAGAGAGAAAAAAGAAGCTGTGAGTGTGAGAGAGAGTGAGAGAAAGAGATGCTGTGAGTGTGTGTGTGAGAGAAAGAGAAGCTGTGAGTGTGAGAGAAATTGAGAGAAAGAGAAAGAGAAGCTGTGAGTGTGAGAGAGAGTGAGAGAAAGAGATGCTGTGAGTGTGTGTGAGAGAGAAAGAGAAGCTGTGAGTGAGGGAGAGAATGAGAAGCTATGAGTGAGAGAGTGAGAAAGAGAAGTTGTGAGTGAGGGAGAGAGAGAGAAAGGGAAGCTGAGAGTGAGAGAGAGAATGAGAAGCTATGAGTGAGAGAGTGAGAAAGAGAAGTTGTGAGTGAGAGAGAGAGAAAGAGAAGCTGTGAGTGAGAGAGAGAGAGAAGCAGTGAGAGAGAGAAAGAGAAGCTGTGAGTGAGAGAAAGAGAGAAGCTGTGAGTGAGTGAGAGAGAGAGAAGCTGTGTGAGAGAGAAAGAGATGCTGTTAGTGAGAGAGAGAGAAAGAAAGAGAAGCTGTGAGTGAGAGAGTGAAGCTGTGAGTGAGTGAGAGAGAGAAAGAAAAGCTGTGACTGAGTGAGACAGAGAGAGAAGTTGTGAGTGAGAGAGACCGAGAGAAAGAAAAGCTGCAAGTGAGAGAGTAAGAAAGAGAAGGTGTGTGTGAGAGAGAGAAAGATAGAGAAGCTGTGAGTGAGAGAGAGAGAGAAAGAGAAGCTGTGAGTGAGAGAGAGAGAGAAAAAAGCTGTGAGTGAGAGAGAGAGAAAGCAAGAGAAGTTGTGAGTGAGAGAGAGAGAGAGAAAGAGAAGCTGTGAGTGAGAGAGAGAGAAAGAGAAGCTGTGAGTGAGAGAGAGTGAAACAGAAGCTGTGAGTGACAGAGAGAGAAGCTGTGAGTGAGAGACAGAGAGAGAAAGAGAAGCTGTGAGTGAGAGAGAGAGAGAAAGAGAAGCTGTGAGTGAGTGAGAGAGAGAGAAGCTGTGTGTGTGAGAGAGAAAGAGAAGCTGTGAGTGAGGGAGAGAAAGAGAAGCTGTGTGTGAGAGAGAGAGAAAGAGAAGCTGTGAGTGAGAGAGGGAAGCTGTGAGTGAGAGAGAGAAGCTGTGAGTGAGAGAGAGAGAGAAGCTGTGTGAGAGAGAGAGAGAAAGAAAAGATGTGACTGAGCGAGACAGAGAGAGTTGCGAGTGAGAGAGACCGAGAGAAAGAGAAGCTGCAAGTGAGAGAGAGAAAGAGAAGCTGTGTGTGTGTGTGTCTGTGTGTGAGAGAGAGAAATAGAGAAGCTGTGAGTGAGATAGAGAAAGAGAGAGAGAAGATGTCAATGAGAGAGAGAGAGAAAGAGAAGCTGTGAGTGAGTGAGAGAGAGAAAGACAAGCTGTGAGTGAGAGAGAGAATGAGAAGCTGTGTGTGTGTGTGTGTGTGTGAGAGAGAGAAGCTGAGTGAGAGAGTGAGAGAAAGGGAAGCTGTGAGTGAGAGAGAGAGAAAGAGAAGCTTTGAGTGAGAGAGTGAGAGAGAGTAGCTGTGAGTGAGAGAGAGAGAGAGAAAGAGAAGCTGTATGAGAGAGAAAGAGAAGCTGTAAGTGTGTGTGAGAGAGAAAGAGAAGCTGTGAGTGTGTGTGAGAGAGAAAGAGAAGGTGTGAGTGAGAGAAAAAGAGAGAGAAAGAGAAGATGTGAGTGAGAGAGAGAGAAAGAGAAGGTGTGAGTGAGTGAGAGAGAGAAAAAGAGAATCTGTGAGTGAGAGAGAGTGAGAGAGAGAGAGAAGCTGTGAGTGAGAGAGAGAGAGAAAGAGAAGCTGTGAGTGAGAGAGAGAGAAGCTGTGAGTGAAAGAGAGAGAAAGAGAAGCTTTGAGTGAGAAAAGAGAGAGAAAGAGAAGCTGTGAGTGAGAAAAGAGAGAGAAAGAGAAGCTGTGAGTGAGAGAGAGAGAGAGAGAGAAAGAGAACCTGTGAGTGAGAGGCAGAGAGAGAAATAGAAGATGTGAGTGAGAGAGAGAAAGAGAAGCTGTGAGTGAGAGAGAGAGAGGGAAAGAGAAGCTGTGAGTGAGAGAGAGAGGAAGAGAAGCTGTGAGTGAGAGAGAGATAAAGAGAAGCTTTGAGTGAGAGAGTGAGAGAAAGAGTAGCTGTGTGAGAGAGAGAGAGAGAAAGAGAAGCTGTATGGGAGAGAGAGAGAAAGAGAACCTGTGAGTGAGAGAGAGAGTAATTGAAGCTGTGAGTGAGAGAGAGAGAGAAAGAGATGCTCTGAGTGAGTGAGAGAGAAAGAAAGAGAAGCTGTGAGTGAGAGAGAGAGAAAGAGAAGCTGCAAGAAAGAGAGAGAGAGAAAGAGAAGCTGTAAGTGTGTGAGAGAGAGAGAAAGTAAAGCTGTGAGTGTGAGAGAAAGAGAAGCTGTGAGTGTGAGAGAGATTGAGAGAGAGAGAAGCTGTGATTGAGAGAGAGAGAAAGAGAAGCTGTGAGTTAGAGAGAGAGAAATAGAAGCAGTGAGTGAGTTAGAGAGAGAGAATGAGAAGCTGTGAGGGAGAGAGAGAGGAGAGAGAGAATCTGTGAGGGAGAGAGAGAGAAAAAAAGAAGCTGTGAGTGAGAGAGAGAGAGAAAGAGAAGCTGTGAGTGAGTGAGAGAGAGAGAGAGAGAAGCTGTGAGTGAGAGAGAGAGAGAGAGAAAGAGTTGTGAGTGAGAGAGAGAGAGAATCTGTGAGAAATAGAGAGAGAGAAAGTGAAGATGTGAGAGAGAGAGAAGCTGTGAGAGAGAGAGAGAAATATGAGCTGTGAGTGAGAGAGAGAAAGAGAAGCTGTGTGAGAGAGAGAAGCTGTGAGTGAGAAAGAGAGAAAAAATAGAAGCTGCGAGTGAGAGAGAGAGAGAGTAGCTGTGACTGAGAGAGAGAGAGAAAGAGAAGCTGTGAGTGAGAGAGAGAGAAAGAAAGTAATAGAAGCTGTGAGTGAGAGAGAGAGAGAAAGAGAAGGTGTGAGTGACAGAGGGAGAGAAAGAGATGCTGTGAGTGTGAGAGAGTGAGAGAGAAAGAGAAGCTGTGAGCGAGTGAGAGAGAGAAAGAGAGGTGTGAGTGAGAGAGAGAGAAAGAGAAGCTGTGAGTGAGTGAGAGAGAGAGAAGCTGTGTGAGAGAGAGAAAGAGAAGCTGTGAGTGTGAGAGAGAGAAAGAGAAACTGTGAGTGAGAGAGAGAGAGTGAGAAAGAGAACCTGTGAGTGACAGAGACAGAGAGAAGCTGTGAGTGAGAGAGAGAGAAAGAGAAGCTGTGAGTGAGAGTGAGAGAGAAAGAAAGAGAAGCTGTGAGTGAGAGAGAGAGTGAAAAAGAGAATGTGTGTGACAGAGAGACCGAAAGAGAAGCTGTGAGTGAGTGAGAAAGAGAGAGAGAGCTGTGAGTGACAGAGAGAGAGAAAGAAAAGCTGTGAGTGAGAGAGAGAGAAAGAGAAGCTGTGAGTCAGAGAGAGAGAGAAGCTGTGAGTCTGAGAGAAAGAAAGAGAATCTCTGAGTGAGAGAGAGAGTGAGAAGCTGTGAGTGAGTGAGAGAGAGAGAAGCTGTGTGAGAGAGAAAGAGATGCTGTGAGTGAGAGAGAGAGAAAGAAAGAGAAGCTGTGAGTGAGAGAGTGAAGCTGTGAGTGAGTGAGAGAGAAGCTGTGAGTGAGAGAGAGAGAAAGAAAAGCTGTGACTGAGTGAGACAGAGAGAAAAGTTGTGAGTGAGAGAGACCGAGAGAAAGAAAAGCTGCGAGTGAGAGAGTAAGAAAGAGAAGGTGTGTGTGTGAGAGAGAAAGATAGAGAAGCTGTGAGTGAGAGAGAGAGAGAAAGAGAAGCTGTGAGTGAGAGAGAGAGAGAGAAAAAGCTGTGAGTGAGAGAGAGAGAAAGAAAGAGAAGTTGTGAGTGAGAGAGAGAGAGAGAAAGAGAAGCTGTGAGTGAGAGAGAGAGAAAGAGAAGCTGTGAGTGAGAGAGAGTGAAAGAGATGCTGTGAGTGACAGAGAGAGAAGCTGTGAGTGAGAGACAGAGAGAGAAAGAGAAGCTGTGAGTGAGAGAGAGAGAATGAATGAAGATGTGAGTGAGAAAGAGAAAGAGAAGCTGTGAGTGACAGAGAGAGAGAGAAAGTGAAGCTGTGAGTGAGAGAGAGAGAGAAGCTGTGAGTGACTGAGAGAGAGAAGGAGAAGCTGTTTGTGTGTGAGAGAGAAAGTGAAGCTGTGAGTGAGAGAGAGAGAGAAGCTGTGAGTGACTGAGAGAGAGAGAGAAGCTGTGAGTGAAAGAGAGAGAGAGAAAGAGAAGCTGTGTGAGAGAGAGAAGCTGTGAGTGTGAGAGAGAAAGAAAAGTTATGAGTGAGAGAGAGGGAGAACGAGAAACTGTTAGTGAGAGAGAGAGAAAGAAAGAGAAGCTGTGAGTGAGTGAGAGAGAAAGAGAAGCTGTGAGTGAGAGAGAGAGAAAAAGAAAAACTGTGAGTGAGAGAGAGAGAGAGAAAGAGTTCTGAGTGAGAGAGAGAGAGAAGCTGTGAGTGACTGAGAGAGAGAAGGAGAAGCTGTTTGTGTGTGAGAGAGAAAGTGAAGCTGTGAGTGAGAGAGAGAAAGAGAAGCTGTGAGTGAGAGAGAGAGTGAGAATCTATGAGTGAGAGAGAGAGAAAGAGAAGTTGTGAGTGAGAGAGAGAGAAAGAGAAGCTGTGAGTGTGAGAGAAAGTGAGAGAAAGAGAAGCTGTGAGTGTGAGAGAGTGAGAGAAAGAGATGCTGTGAGTGTGTGTGTGAGAGAAAGAGAAGCTGTGAGTGAGAGAGAGAGTGAGAAGCTATGAGTGAGAGAGAGAGAAAGAGAAGTTGTGAGTGAGAGAGAGAGAAAAAGAGCTGTGAGTGAGAGAGAAAGAGAAGCTGTGAGTGAGAGAGAGAAGCTGTGAGTGAGAGAAAGAGTGAAGCTGTGAGTGAGTCAGAGAGAGAGAGAATCAGTGAGTGAGAGAGAGATAAGCTGTGAGTGAGACAGAGAGAGAAAGAGAAGCTGTATGTTTGTGAGAGAGTGAAAGCGAAGCTGTGAGTGTGAGAGAAATTGAGAGAAAGAGAAGCTGTGAGTGTGAGACAGAGTGAGAGAAAGAGATGCTGTGAGTGTGTGTGTGAGAGAGAAAGAGAAGCTGTGAGTGAGAGAGAGAGAGAAAGAGAAGCTGTGAGTGAGTGAGTGTGAAGCTATGAGTGCGTGAGAGAGAGAAAGAGAAGTGTGAGTGAGAGAGAGAGAAAGAGAAGCTGTGAGTGAGAGAGAGAGAGAATGGGAAACTTTGAGTGAGAGAGAGACAGAGAAGCTGTGAGTGAGAGAGAGAAAAAAAGAGCAGCTGTGAGTGAGTGAGAGAGAGAAAGAGAATCTGTGAGTAGAGAGAGAGAGAGAGAGAAGCTGTGAGTGAGAGAGACAGTGTGTGAGAGAGAGAAAGATAGAGAAGCTGTGAGTGAGAGAGAGAGAGAAAGAGAAGCTGTGAGTGAGAGAGAGAGAGAAAAAAAGCTGTGAGTGAGAGAGAGAGAAAGAAAGAGAAGCTGTGAGTGAGAGAGAGAGAGAAAGAGAAGCTGTGAGTGAGAGAGAGAGAAAGAGAAGCTGTGAGTGAGAGAGAGTGAAAGAGAAGCTGTGAGTGACAGAGAGAGAAGCTGTGAGTGAGAGACAGAGAGAGAAAGAGAAGCTGTGAGTGTGAGAGAGAGAATGAATGAAGATGTGAGTGAGAAAGAGAAAGAGAAGCTGTGAGTGACAGAGAGAGAGAAAGTGAAGCTGTGAGTGAGAGAGAGAGAGAAGCTGTGAGTGACTGAGAGAGACAGAGAAGCTGTGAGTGAGAGAGAGAGAGAGAAAGAGAAGCTGTGTGAGAGAGAGAAGCTGTGTGTGTGAGAGAGAAAGAAAAGTTATGAGTGAGAGAGAGGGAGAACGAGAAACTGTTAGTGAGAGAGAGAGAGAAAGAAAGAGAAGCTGTGAGTGAGAGAGAGAGAAAGAGAAGCTGTGAGTGAGAGAGAGAGAAAAAGAAAAACTGTGAGTGAGAGAGAGAGAGAGAAAGAGTTCTGAGTGAGAGAGAGAGAGAAGCTGTGAGTGACTGAGAGAGAGAAGGAGAAGCTGTTTGTGTGTGAGAGAGAAAGTGAAGCTGTGAGTGAGAGAGAGAAAGAGAAGCTGTGAGTGAGAGAGAGAGTGAGAAGCTATGAGTGAGAGAGAGAAAGAGAAGTTGTGAGTAAGAGAGAGAGAAAGAGAAGCTGTGAGTGTGAGAGAAAGTGAGAGAAAGAGAAGCTGTGAGTGTGAGAGAGTGAGAGAAAGAGATGCTGTGAGTGTGTGTGTGAGAGAAAGAGAAGCTGTGAGTGAGAGAGAGAGTGAGAAGCTATGAGTGAGAGAGAGAGAAAGAGAAGTTGTGAGTGAGAGAGAGAGAAAAAGAGCTGTGAGTGAGAGAGAGAGAGAAAGAGAAGCTGTGAGTGTGAGTCAGAGTGAGAGAAAGAGAAGCTGTGAGTGTGTGTGAGAGAGAGAAAGAGAAGCTGTGAGTGAGAGAGAGAGAGAAAGAGAAGCTGTGAGTGAGTGAGTGAGTGAGAGAAAGAGAAGCTGTGAGTGAGAGAGCGAGTGTGAAGCTATGAGTGAGAGAGAGAGAGAAAGAGAAGTTTGAGTGAGAGAGAAAGAGAAGCTGTGAGTGAGAGAGAGAGAGAATGGGAAGCTTTGAGTGAGAGAGAGACAGAGAAGCAGTGAGTGAGAGAGAGAAAAAGAGCAGCTGTGAGTGTGAGAGAGAGAAGCTGTGAGTGAGTGAGAGAGAGAGAATCTGTGAGTAGAGAGAGAGAGAAAGAGAAGCTGTGAGTGAGAGAGAGAGAGAAGAAGCTGTGAGTGAGATAGGGAGAGAGAAAAAGAATCTATGAGTGAGAGAGAGAGAAAAAAGAAGCTGTGAGTGTGAGAGAGAGTGAGAGAAAGAGATGCTGTGAGTGTGTGTGAGAGAGAAAGAGAAGCTGTGAGGGTTTGTGTGAGAGAAAGAGAAGCTGTGAGTGAGAGAGTGAGAGACAGAGAAGCTGTGAGTGAGAGAGAGAGAAAAAGAGCAGCTGTGAATGAGAGAGAGAGAAGCTGAGTGAGAGAGAGAGAAAGAGAATCTGTGAGTAGAGAGAGAGAAAAAGAGAAGCTGTGAGTGAGAGTGAGAGAGAAGAAGCTGTGAGTGAGATAGGGAGAGAGAAAGAGAATCTGTGAGAAAGAGAGAAAGAAAGAAGCTGTGAGTGTGAGAGAGTGAGAGAAAGAGATGCTGTGAGTGTGTGTGAGAGTGAAAGAGAACCTGTGAGTGTTTGTGAGAGAGAAAGAGAAGCTGTGAGTGAGAGAGAGTGAGAGAAAGGGAAGCTGTGAGT
Organism: Bradypodion ventrale; assembly: GCA_035047345.1. Classification (NCBI taxonomy): domain Eukaryota; kingdom Metazoa; phylum Chordata; class Lepidosauria; order Squamata; family Chamaeleonidae; genus Bradypodion; species Bradypodion ventrale. Next base: position 111,887,608 of record JAWDJE010000005.1, on the reverse strand, counting down.
GAGAGAGAGAGTGAGAAGCTATGAGTGAGAGAGAGAGAGAGAAAGAGAAGCTGTGAGTGAGAGAGAGAGAGAGAAAGAGAAGCTGTGAGTGAGAGAGAGAGTGAGAAGCTGTGAGTGAGAGAGAGAGAGAAAGTGAAGCTGTGAGTGAGAGAGAGAGAGAAAAAGAGAAGCTTTGAGTGAGTGAGAGAGAGAAAGAGAAGCTGTGAGTGTGAGAGAAAGTGAGAGAAAGAGAAGCTGTGAGGGTGAGAGAGAGTGAGAGAAAGATGCTGTGAGTGTGTGTGAGAGAGAAAGAGAAGCTATGAATGAGAGAGAGAGAGAGAAAGGGAAGCTGTGAGTGAGTGAGAGAGACAGAGAAGCTGTGAGTGAGAGAGAGAGAAAGAGCAGCTGTCAGTGAGAGAGAGAGAGAAGCTGTGAGTGAGAGAGAGAGAGAAAAAGAGAAGCTGTGAGTGAGTGAGAGAGAGAGAAAGAGATGCTGTGAGTGTGAGAGAAAGTGAGAGAAAGAAAAGCTGTGAGTGTGAGGGAGAGTGAGAGAAAGAGATGCTGTGAGTGTGTGTGTGATAGAAAGAGAAGCTGTGAGTGAGGGAGAGAGAGAAAGAGAAGCTGTGAGTGAGTGAGTGTGAAGCTATGAGTGTGTGAGAGAGAAAGAGAAGTGTGAGTGAGAGAGAGAGAAAGAGAAGCTGTGAGTGAGAGAGAGAGAGAATGGGAAACTTTGAGTGAGAGAGAGACAGAGAAGCTGTGAGTGAGAGAGAGAGAAAAAGAGCAGCTGTGAGTGAGTGAGAGAGAGAAAGAGAATCTGTGAGTAGAGAGAGAGAGAGAGAGAGAAGCTGTGAGTGAGAGAGACAGAGAAGAAGCTGTGAGTGAGATAGGGAGAGAGAAAAAGAATCTATGAGTGAGAGAGAGAGAAAAAAGAAGCTGTGAGTGTGAGAGAGAGTGAGAGAAAGAGATGCTGTGAGTGTGTGTGTGAGAGAAAGAGAAGCTGTGAGTGTGAGAGAAATTGAGAGAAAGAGAAAGAGAAGCTGTGAGTGTGAGAGAGAGTGAGAGAAAGAGATGCTGTGAGTGTGTGTGAGAGAGAAAGAGAAGCTGTGAGTGAGGGAGAGAATGAGAAGCTATGAGTGAGAGAGTGAGAAAGAGAAGTTGTGAGTGAGGGAGAGAGAGAGAAAGGGAAGCTGTGAGTGAGAGAGAGAATGAGAAGCTATGAGTGAGAGAGTGAGAAAGAGAAGTTGTGAGTGAGAGAGAGAGAAAGAGAAGCTGTGAGTGAGAGAGAGAGAGAAGCAGTGAGAGAGAGAAAGAGAAGCTGTGAGTGAGAGAAAGAGAGAAGCTGTGAGTGAGTGAGAGAGAGAGAGGGAATCAGTGAGTGAGAGAGAGAGAAGCTTTAAGTGAGAGAGAGAGAGAATGTGAAGCTGTGAGTGAGAGAGAGAGAAGCTGTGAGTGAGACAGAGAGAGAAAGAGAAGCTGTATGTTTGTGAGAGAGTGAAAGAGAAGCTGTGAGTGTGAGAGAAAGTGAGAGAAAGAGAAGCTGTGAGTGTGAGTCAGAGTGAGAGAAAGAGAAGCTGTGAGTGTGTGTGTGAGAGAGAAAGAGAAGCTGTGAGTGAGAGAGAGAGAAAGAGAAGCTGTGAGTGAGTGAGTGAGTGAGAGAAAGAGAAGCTGTGAGTGAGAGAGCGAGTGTGAAGCTATGAGTGAGAGAGAGAGAGAAAGAGAAGTGTGAGTGAGAGAGAAAGAGAAGCTGTGAGTGAGAGAGAGAGAGAGAATGGGAAGCTTTGAGTGAGAGAGAGACAGAGAAGCAGTGAGTGAGAGAGAGAAAAAGAGCAGCTGTGACTGTGTGAGAGAGAAGCTGTGAGTGAGAGAGAGAGAGAGAGAGAAGCTGTGAGTGAGAGAGAGAGAAAAAGAGCAGCTGTGAATGAGAGAGAGAGAAGCTGAGTGAGAGAGAGAGAAAGAGAATCTGTGAGTAGAGAGAGAGAGAAAGAGAAGCTGTGAGTGAGAGTGAGAGAGAAGAAGCTGTGAGTGAGATAGGGAGAGAGAAAGAGAATCTGTGAGAGAGAGAGAGAAAAAAGAAGCTGTGAGTGTGAGAGAGAGTGAGAGAAAGAGATGCTGTGAGTGTGTGTGAGAGTGAAAGAGAACCTGTGAGTGTTTGTGAGAGAGAAAGAGAAGCTGTGAGTGAGAGAGAGTGAGAGAAAGGGAAGCTGTGTGAGAGAGAGAGAGTGAGAAGCTATGAGTGAGAGAGAGAGAGAGAAAGAGAAGCTGTGAGTGAGAGAGAGAGAGAAAGAGAAGCTGTGAGTGAGAGAGAGAGTGAGAAGCGGTGAGTGAGAGAGAGAGAGAGAGAGAGAAAGTGAAGCTGTGAGTGAGAGAGAGAGAAAAAGAGAAGCTTTGAGTGAGAGAGAGAGAGAGAAAGAGAAGCTGTAAGTGTGACAGAAAGTGAGAGAAAGAGAAGCTGTGAGTGTGAGAGAGAGTGAGAGAAAGAGATGCTGTGAGTGTGAGAGAGAGAGAAAGAGATGCTGTAAGTGTGTGTGTGTGAGAGAGAGAGACGCTGTGAGAGTGAGAGAAAGTGAGAGAAAGACAAGCTGGGAGTGTGTGTGAGAGAGAAAGAGAAGCTATGAATGAGAGAGAGAGAGAGAAAGGGAAGCTGTGAGTGAGAGAGAGTGAGAAGCTATGAGTGAGAGAGAGAGAGAAAGAGAAGCTGTGAGTGTGAGAGAAAGTGAGAGAAAGAGAAGCTGTGAGTGTGAGAGAGAGTGAGAGAAAGATGCTGTGAGTGTGTGAGAGAAAGAGAAGCTATGAATGAGAGAGAGAGAGAGAAAGGGAAGCTGTGAGTGAGTGAGAGAGACAGAGAAGCTGTGAGTGAGAGAGAGAAAGAGCAGCTGTGAGTGAGAGAGAGAGAAGCTGTGAGTGAGAGAGAGAGAGAAAAAGAGAAGCTGTGAGTGAGTGAGTGAGAGAGAAAGAGATGCTGTGAGTGTGAGAGAAAGTGAGAGAAAGAGAAGCTGTGAGTGTGAGAGAGAGTGAGAGAAAGATGCTGTGAGTGTGTGTGAGAGAGAAAGAGAAGCTGTGAGTGAGAGAGAGAGAGAAAGAGAAGCTGTGAGTGAGAGAGAGAGAGAAAGGGAAGCTGTGAGTGAGAGAGAGTGAGAAGCTATGAGTGAGAGAGTGAGAAAGAGAAGTTGTGAGTGAGAGAGAGAGAAAGAGAAGCTGTGAGTGAGAGAGAGAGAGAAGCAGTGAGAGAGAGAAAGAGAAGCTGTGAGTGAGAGAAAGAGAGAAACTATGAGTGAGTGAGAGAGAGAGAATCAGTGAGTGAGAGAGAGAGAAGATTTGTGAGAGAGAGAGAGAATGTGAAGCTGTGAGTGAGAGAGAGAGAAGCTGTGAGTGAGACAGAGAGAAAGAGAAGCTGTATGTGTGTGAGAGAGTGAAAGAGAAGCTGTGAGTGTGAGAGATAGTGAGAGAAAGAGAAGCTGTGAGTGTGAGTCAGAGTGAGAGAAAGAGAAGCTGTGTGTGTGTGTGAGAGAGAGAGAGAAGCTGTGAGTGAGAGAGAGAGAGAAAGAGAAGCTGTGAGTGAGTGAGTGAGTGAGAGAAAGAGAAGCTGTGAGTGAGAGAGCGAGTGTGAAGCTATGAGTGAGAGAGAGAGAGAAAGAGAAGCTGTGAGTGAGAGAGAGAGAGAGAATGGGAAGCTTTGAGTGAGAGAGAGACAGAGAAGCAGTGAGTGAGAGAGAGAAAAGAGCAGCTGTGAGTGTGTGAGAGAGAAGCTGTGAGTGAGAGAGAGAGAGAGAATCTGTGAGTAGAGAGAGAGAGAGAAAGAGAAGCTGTGAGTGAGAGAGAGAGAAGAAGCTGTGAGTGAGATAGGGAGAGAGAAAAAGAATCTATGAGTGAGAGAGAGAGAAAAAAAGAAGCTGTGAGTGTGAGAGAGAGTGAGAGAAAGAGATGCTCTGAGTGTGTGTGAGAGAGAAAGAGAAGCTGTGAGTGTTTGTGTGGGAGAAAGAGAAGCTGTGAGTGAGAGAGAGAGAGAAATGGAAGCTATGAGTGAGAGAGAGAGTGAGAAAGAGAAGCTGTGAGTGAGAGAGAGAGAGAGAAAGCGAAGCAGTGAGTGAGAGACAGAGAGAGAAAGTGAAGCAGTGAGTGAGAGAGAGAGAAAAAGAGAAGCTGTGAGTGAGAGAGAGAGATAAAGAGAAGCTGTGAGTGAGAGAGAGAGAGAAAGGGAAGCTGTGAGTGAGAGAGAGATAGAAGCTGTAAGGGAGAGAGAGAGAAAAAGAGCAGCTGTGAGTGAGTGAGAGAAAGAAAAGCTGTGAGTGAGAGAGAGAGAAAGATAAGCTGTGAGTGTGAGAGAATGTGAGAGAAAGAGAAGCTGTGAGTGTGAGAGAGAGTGAAAGATGCTGTGAGTGTGTGTGAGAGAGAAAGAGAAGCTGTGAGTGAGAGAGAGAGAGAGAGAGAAGCTGTGAGTGAGAGAGAGAGAAAAAGAGAAGCTGTGAGTGAGAGAGAGAGAGAAAGAGAAGCTGTGAGTGTGAGAGAAAGTGAGAGAAAGAGAAGCTGTGAGTGTGTGAGAGAGAGAAAGAGAAGCTGTGAGTGAGAGACAGAGAGAGAAAGAGAAGCTGTGAGTATGAGAGAAAGTGAGAGAAAGAGAAGCTGTGAGTGTGAGACAGAGTGAGAGAAAGAGATGCTGTGAGTGTGTGTGTGAGAGAGAAAGCGAAGCTGTGAGTGAGAGAGAGAGAGAAAGAGAAGCTGTGAGTGAGTGAGTGAGTGAGAGAGAAAGAGAAGCTGTGAGTGAGAGAGCGAGTGTGAAGCTATGAGTAAGAGAGAGAGAGAAAGAGAAGTGTGAGTCAGAGAGAGAAAGAGAAGCTGTGATTGAGAGAGAGAGAGAGAGAAAGGGAAGCTGTGAGTGAGAGAGAGAGAGACAGAGAAGCTGTGAGTGAGTGAGAGAGAAAAAGAGCAGCTGTGAGTGAGAGAGAGAGAAGCTGAGTGAGAGAGAGAGAGAAAGAGAATCTGTGAGTAGAGAGAGAGAGAAAGAGAAGCTGTGAGTGAGTGAGAGAGAGAAGAAGCTGTGAGTGAGATAGGGAGAGAGAAAGAGAATCTGTGAGTGAGAGAGAGAAAAAAAGAAGCTGTGAGTGTGAGAGAGAGTGAGAGAAAGAGATGCTGTGAGTGTGTGTGAGAGTGAAAGAGAAGCTGTGAGTGTTTGTGAGAGAGAAAGAGAAGCTGTGAGTGAGAGAGAGTGAGAGAGAAAGCAAAGCAGTGAGTGAGAGACAGAGAGAGAAAGTGAAGCTGTGAGTGAGAGAGAGAGAAAAAGAGAAGCTGTGAGTGAGAGAGAGAGAGAAAGGGAAGCTGTGAGTGAGAGAGAGTGAGAAGCTATGAGTGAGAGAGAGAGAGAAAGAGAAGTTGTGAGTGAGAGAGAGTGAAAGAGAAGCTGTGAGTGTGTGAGAGAGAGAAAGGGAAGCTGTTAGTGTGAGAGAGAGTGAGAGAAAGATGCTGTGAGTGTGTGTGAGAGAGAAAGAGAAGCTGTGAGTGACTGAGAGAGAGAAGGAGAAGCTGTTTGTGTGTGAGAGAGAAAGTGAAGCTGTGAGTGAGAGAGAGAAAGAGAAGCTGTGAGTGAGAGAGAGAGTGAGAAGCTATGAGTGAGAGAGAGAGAAAGTGAAGTTGTGAGTGAGAGAGAGAGAAAGAGAAGCTGTGAGTGTGAGAGAAAGTGAGAGAAAGAGAAGCTGTGAGTGTGAGAGAGTGAGAGAAAGAGATGCTGTGAGTGTGTGTGTGAGAGAAAGAGAAGCTGTGAGTGAGAGAGAGTGAGAAGCTATGAGTGAGAGAGAGAGAAAGAGAAGTTGTGAGTGAGAGAGCGAGTGTGAAGCTATGAGTGAGAGAGAGAGAGAAAGAGAAGTGTGAGTGAGAGAGAAAGAGAAGCTGTGAGTGAGAGAGAGAGAATGGGAAGCTTTGAGTGAGAGAGAGACAGAGAAGCAGTGAGTGAGAGAGAGAAAAAGAGCAGCTGAGAGTGTGAGAAAGAGAAGCTGTGAGTGAGAGAGAGAGAGAGAGAATCTGTGAGTAGAGAGAGAGAGAGAGAAAGAGAAGCTGTGAGTGAGAGAGAGAGAGAAGAAGCTGTGAGTGAGATAGGGAGAGAGAAAAAGAATCTATGAGTGAGAGAGAGAGAAAAAAGAAGCTGTGAGTGTGAGAGAGAGTGAGAGAAAGAGATGCTGTGAGTGTGTGTGAGAGAGAAAGAGAAGCTGTGAGGGTTTGTGTGAGAGAAAGAGAAGCTGTGAGTGAGAGAGTGAGAGACAGAGAAGCTGTGAGTGAGAGAGAGAGAAAAAGAGCAGCTGTGAATGAGAGAGAGAGAAGCTGAGTGAGAGAGAGAGAAAGAGAATCTGTGAGTAGAGAGAGAGAGAAAGAGAAGCTGTGAGTGAGAGTGAGAGAGAAGAAGCTGTGAGTGAGATAGGGAGAGAGAAAGAGAATCTGTGAGAGAGAGAGAGAAAAAAAGAAGCTGTGAGTGTGAGAGAGAGTGAGAGAAAGAGATGATGTGAGTGTGTGTGAGAGTGAAAGAGAACCTGTGAGTGTTTGTGAGAGAGAAAGAGAAGCTGTGAGTGAGAGAGAGTGAGAGAAAGGGAAGCTGTGAGTGAGAGAGAGAGTGAGAAGCTATGAGTGAGAGAGAGAGAGAGAAAGAGAAGCTGTGAGTGAGAGAGAGAGAGAGAAAGAGAAGCTGTGAGTGAGAGAGAGAGTGAGAAGCTGTGAGTGAGAGAGAGAGAGAAAGTGAAGCTGTGAGTGAGAGAGAGAGAGAAAAAGAGAAGCTTTGAGTGAGTGAGAGAGAGAAAGAGAAGTTGTAAGTGTGACAGAAAGTGAGAGAAAGAGAAGCTGTGAGTGTGAGACAGAGTGAGAGAAAGAGATGCTGTGAGTGTGAGAGAGAGAGAAAGAGATGCTGTGAGTGTGTGTGTGTGTGTGAGAGAGAAGCTGTGAGAGTGAGAGAAAGTGAGAGAAAGACAAGCTGGGAGTGTGTGTGAGAGAGAAAGAGAAGCTATGAATGAGAGAGAGAGAGAGAAAGGGAAGCTGTGAGTGAGAGAGAGTGATAAGCTATGAGAGAGAGAGAGAGAAAGAGAAGCTGTGAGTGTGAGAGAAAGTGAGAGAAAGAGAAGCTGTGAGTGTGAGAGAGAGTGAGAGAAAGATGCTGTGAGTGTGTGTGAGAGAGAAAGAGAAGCTATGAATGAGAGAGAGAGAGAGAAAGGGAAGTTGTGAGTGAGTGAGAGAGACAGAGAAGCTGTGAGTGAGAGAGAGAGAAAGAGCAGCTGTGAGTGAGAGAGAGAGAGAAGCTGTGAGTGAGAGAGAGAGAGAAAAAGAGAAGCTGTGAGTGAGTGAGAGAGAGAGAAAGAGATGCTGTGAGTGTGAGAGAAAGTGAGAGAAAGAAAAGCTGTGAGTGTGAGTGAGAGTGAGAGAAAGAGATGCTGTGAGTGTGTGTGTGAGAGAAAGAGAAGCTGTGAGTGAGGGAGAGAGAGAAAGAGAAGCTGTGAGTGAGTGAGTGTGAAGCTATGAGTGTGTGAGAGAGAAAGAGAAGTGTGAGTGAGAGAGAGAGAAAGAGAAGCTGTGAGTGAGAGAGAGAGAGAATGGGAAACTTTGAGTGAGAGAGAGACAGAGAAGCTGTGAGTGAGAGAGAGAGAAAAAGAGCAGCTGTGAGTGAGTGAGAGAGAGAAAGAGAATCTGTGAGGAGAGAGAGAGAGAGAGAGAGAAGCTGTGAGTGAGAGAGACAGAGAAGAAGCTGTGAGTGAGATAGGGAGAGAGAAAAAGAATCTATGAGTGAGAGAGAGAGAAAAAAGAAGCTGTGAGTGTGAGAGAGAGTGAGAGAAAGAGATGCTGTGAGTGTGTGTGTGAGAGAAAGAGAAGCTGTGAGTGTGAGAGAAATTGAGAGAAAGAGAAAGAGAAGCTGTGAGTGTGAGAGAGAGTGAGAGAAAGAGATGCTGTGAGTGTGTGTGAGAGAGAAAGAGAAGCTGTGAGTGAGGGAGAGAATGAGAAGCTATGAGTGAGAGAGTGAGAAAGAGAAGTTGTGAGTGAGGGAGAGAGAGAGAAAGGGAAGCTGTGAGTGAGAGAGAGAATGAGAAGCTATGAGTGAGAGAGTGAGAAAGAGAAGTTGTGAGTGAGAGAGAGAGAAAGAGAAGCTGTGAGTGAGAGAGAGAGAGAAGCAGTGAGAGAGAGAAAGAGAAGCTGTGAGTGAGAGAAAGAGAGAAGCTGTGAGTGAGTGAGAGAGAGAGAGGGAATCAGTGAGTGAGAGAGAGAGAAGCTTTAAGTGAGAGAGAGAGAGAGAATGTGAAGCTGTGAGTGAGAGAGAGAGAACCTGTGAGTGAGACAGAGAGAGAAAGAGAAGCTGTATGTTTGTGAGAGAGTGAAAGAGAAGCTGTGAGTGTGAGAGAAAGTGAGAGAAAGAGAAGCTGTGAGTGTGAGTCAGAGTGAGAGAAAGAGAAGCTGTGAGTGTGTGTGAGAGAGAAAGAGAAGCTGTGAGTGAGAGAGAGAGAAAGAGAAGCTGTGAGTGAGTGAGTGAGTGAGAGAAAGAGAAGCTGTGAGTGAGAGAGCGAGTGTGAAGCTATGAGTGAGAGAGAGAGAGAAAGAGAAGTGTGAGTGAGAGAGAAAGAGAAGCTGTGAGTGAGAGAGAGAGAGAGAATGGGAAGCTTTGAGTGAGAGAGAGACAGAGAAGCAGTGAGTGAGAGAGAGAAAAAGAGCAGCTGTGACTGTGTGAGAGAGAAGCTGTGAGTGAGAGAGAGAGAGAGAGAGAATCTGTGAGTAGAGAGAGAGAGAGAGAAAGAGAAGCTGTGAGTGAGAGAGAGAGAGAAGAAGCTGTGAGTGAGATAGGGAGAGAGAAAAAGAATCTATGAGTGAGAGAGAGAGAAAAAAGAAGCTGTGAGTGTGAGAGAGAGTGAGAGAAAGAGATGCTGTGAGTGTGTGTGTGAGAGAAAGAGAAGCTGTGAGGGTTTGTGTGAGAGAAAGAGAAGCTGTGAGTGAGAGAGTGAGAGACAGAGAAGCTGTGAGTGAGAGAGAGAGAAAAAGAGCAGCTGTGAATGAGAGAGAGAGAAGCTGAGTGAGAGAGAGAGAAAGAGAATCTGTGAGTAGAGAGAGAGAGAAAGAGAAGCTGTGAGTGAGAGTGAGAGAGAAGAAGCTGTGAGTGAGATAGGGAGAGAGAAAGAGAATCTGTGAGAGAGAGAGAGAGAAAAAAAGAAGCTGTGAGTGTGAGAGAGAGTGAGAGAAAGAGATGCTGTGAGTGTGTGTGAGAGTGAAAGAGAACCTGTGAGTGTTTGTGAGAGAGAAAGAGAAGCTGTGAGTGAGAGAGAGTGAGAGAAAGGGAAGCTGTGTGAGAGAGAGAGAGTGAGAAGCTATGAGTGAGAGAGAGAGAGAGAAAGAGAAGCTGTGAGTGAGAGAGAGAGAGAGAAAGAGAAGCTGTGAGTGAGAGAGAGAGTGAGAAGCGGTGAGTGAGAGAGAGAGAGAGAAAGTGAAGCTGTGAGTGAGAGAGAGAGAGAAAAAGAGAAGCTTTGAGTGAGAGAGAGAGAAAGAAAGAGAAGCTGTAAGTGTGACAGAAAGTGAGAGAAAGAGAAGCTGTGAGTGTGAGAGAGAGTGAGAGAAAGAGATGCTGTGAGTGTGTGAGAGAGAGAAAGAGATGCTGTAAGTGTGTGTGTGTGAGAGAGAGAGAAGCTGTGAGAGTGAGAGAAAGTGAGAGAAAGACAAGCTGGGAGTGTGTGTGAGAGAGAAAGAGAAGCTATGAATGAGAGAGAGAGAGAGAAAGGGAAGCTGTGAGTGAGAGAGAGTGAGAAGCTATGAGTGAGAGAGAGAGAGAAAGAGAAGCTGTGAGTGTGAGAGAAAGTGAGAGAAAGAGAAGGTGTGAGTGTGAGAGAGAGTGAGAGAAAGATGCTGTGAGTGTGTGTGAGAGAGAAAGAGAAGCTATGAATGAGAGAGAGAGAGAGAAAGGGAAGCTGTGAGTGAGTGAGAGAGACAGAGAAGCTGTGAGTGAGAGAGAGAAAGAGCAGCTGTGAGTGAGAGAGAGAGAAGCTGTGAGTGAGAGAGAGAGAGAAAAAGAGAAGCTGTGAGTGAGTGAGTGAGAGAGAAAGAGATGCTGTGAGTGTGAGAGAAAGTGAGAGAAAGAGAAGCTGTGAGTGTGAGAGAGAGTGAGAGAAAGATGCTGTGAGTGTGTGTGAGAGAGAAAGAGAAGCTGTGAGTGAGAGAGAGAGAGAAAGAGAAGCTGTGAGTGAGAGAGAGAGAGAAAGGGAAGCTGTGAGTGAGAGAGAGTGAGAAGCTATGAGTGAGAGAGTGAGAAAGAGAAGTTGTGAGTGAGAGAGAGAGAAAGAGAAGCTGTGAGTGAGAGAGAGAGAGAAGCAGTGAGAGAGAGAAAGAGAAGCTGTGAGTGAGAGAGAGAGAAAGAGAAGCTGTGAGTGAGAGAGAGAGAAAAAAGAAGCTGTGAGTGTGAGAGAGAGTGAGAGAAAGAGATGCTGTGAGTGTGTGTGTGAGAGAAAGAGAAGCTGTGAGTGTGAGAGAAATTGAGAGAAAGAGAAAGAGAAGCTGTGAGTGTGAGAGAGAGTGAGAGAAAGAGATGCTGTGAGTGTGTGTGAGAGAGAAAGAGAAGCTGTGAGTGAGGGAGAGAATGAGAAGCTATGAGTGAGAGAGTGAGAAAGAGAAGTTGTGAGTGAGGGAGAGAGAGAGAAAGGGAAGCTGTGAGTGAGAGAGAGAATGAGAAGCTATGAGTGAGAGAGTGAGAAAGAGAAGTTGTGAGTGAGAGAGAGAGAAAGAGAAGCTGTGAGTGAGAGAGAGAGAGAAGCAGTGAGAGAGAGAAAGAGAAGCTGTGAGTGAGAGAAAGAGAGAAGCTGTGAGTGAGTGAGAGAGAGAGAGGGAATCAGTGAGTGAGAGAGAGAGAAGCTTTAAGTGAGAGAGAGAGAGAGAATGTGAAGCTGTGAGTGAGAGAGAGAGAACCTGTGAGTGAGACAGAGAGAGAAAGAGAAGCTGTATGTTTGTGAGAGAGTGAAAGAGAAGCTGTGAGTGTGAGAGAAAGTGAGAGAAAGAGAAGCTGTGAGTGTGAGTCAGAGTGAGAGAAAGAGAAGCTGTGAGTGTGTGTGAGAGAGAAAGAGAAGCTGTGAGTGAGAGAGAGAGAAAGAGAAGCTGTGAGTGAGTGAGTGAGTGAGAGAAAGAGAAGCTGTGAGTGTGAGAGCGAGTGTGAAGCTATGAGTGAGAGAGAGAGAAAGAGAAGTGTGAGTGAGAGAGAAAGAGAAGCTGTGAGTGAGAGAGAGAGAGAGAATGGGAAGCTTTGAGTGAGAGAGAGACAGAGAAGCAGTGAGTGAGAGAGAGAAAAAGAGCAGCTGTGACTGTGTGAGAGAGAAGCTGTGAGTGAGAGAGAGAGAGAGAGAGAATCTGTGAGTAGAGAGAGAGAGAGAGAAAGAGAAGCTGTGAGTGAGAGAGAGAGAGAAGAAGCTGTGAGTGAGATAGGGAGAGAGAAAAAGAATCTATGAGTGAGAGAGAGAGAAAAAAGAAGCTGTGAGTGTGAGAGAGAGTGAGAGAAAGAGATGCTGTGAGTGTGTGTGTGAGAGAAAGAGAAGCTGTGAGGGTTTGTGTGAGAGAAAGAGAAGCTGTGAGTGAGAGAGTGAGAGACAGAGAAGCTGTGAGTGAGAGAGAGAGAAAAAGAGCAGCTGTGAATGAGAGAGAGAGAAGCTGAGTGAGAGAGAGAGAAAGAGAATCTGTGAGTAGAGAGAGAGAGAAAGAGAAGCTGTGAGTGAGAGTGAGAGAGAAGAAGCTGTGAGTGAGATAGGGAGAGAGAAAGAGAATCTGTGAGAGAGAGAGAGAGAAAAAAAGAAGCTGTGAGTGTGAGAGAGAGTGAGAGAAAGAGATGCTGTGAGTGTGTGTGAGAGTGAAAGAGAACCTGTGAGTGTTTGTGAGAGAGAAAGAGAAGCTGTGAGTGAGAGAGAGTGAGAGAAAGGGAAGCTGTGTGAGAGAGAGAGAGTGAGAAGCTATGAGTGAGAGAGAGAGAGAGAAAGAGAAGCTGTGAGTGAGAGAGAGAGAGAGAAAGAGAAGCTGTGAGTGAGAGAGAGAGTGAGAAGCGGTGAGTGAGAGAGAGAGAGAGAAAGTGAAGCTGTGAGTGAGAGAGAGAGAGAAAAAGAGAAGCTTTGAGTGAGAGAGAGAGAAAGAAAGAGAAGCTGTAAGTGTGACAGAAAGTGAGAGAAAGAGAAGCTGTGAGTGTGAGAGAGAGTGAGAGAAAGAGATGCTGTGAGTGTGTGAGAGAGAGAAAGAGATGCTGTAAGTGTGTGTGTGTGAGAGAGAGAGAAGCTGTGAGAGTGAGAGAAAGTGAGAGAAAGACAAGCTGGGAGTGTGTGTGAGAGAGAAAGAGAAGCTATGAATGAGAGAGAGAGAGAGAAAGGGAAGCTGTGAGTGAGAGAGAGTGAGAAGCTATGAGTGAGAGAGAGAGAGAAAGAGAAGCTGTGAGTGTGAGAGAAAGTGAGAGAAAGAGAAGGTGTGAGTGTGAGAGAGAGTGAGAGAAAGATGCTGTGAGTGTGTGTGAGAGAGAAAGAGAAGCTATGAATGAGAGAGAGAGAGAGAAAGGGAAGCTGTGAGTGAGTGAGAGAGACAGAGAAGCTGTGAGTGAGAGAGAGAAAGAGCAGCTGTGAGTGAGAGAGAGAGAAGCTGTGAGTGAGAGAGAGAGAGAAAAAGAGAAGCTGTGAGTGAGTGAGTGAGAGAGAAAGAGATGCTGTGAGTGTGAGAGAAAGTGAGAGAAAGAGAAGCTGTGAGTGTGAGAGAGAGTGAGAGAAAGATGCTGTGAGTGTGTGTGAGAGAGAAAGAGAAGCTGTGAGTGAGAGAGAGAGAGAAAGAGAAGCTGTGAGTGAGAGAGAGAGAGAAAGGGAAGCTGTGAGTGAGAGAGAGTGAGAAGCTATGAGTGAGAGAGTGAGAAAGAGAAGTTGTGAGTGAGAGAGAGAGAAAGAGAAGCTGTGAGTGAGAGAGAGAGAGAAGCAGTGAGAGAGAGAAAGAGAAGCTGTGAGTGAGAGAGAGAGAAAGAGAAGCTGTGAGTGAGAGAGAGTGAAAGAGAAGCTGTGAGTGACAGAGAGAGAAGCTGTGAGTGAGAGACAGAGAGAGAAAGAGAAGCTGTGAGTGAGAGAGAGAGAATGAATGAAGATGTGAGTGAGAAAGAGAAAGAGAAGCTGTGAGTGACAGAGAGAGAGAGAAAGTGAAGCTGTGAGTGAGAGAGAGAGAGAAGCTGTGAGTGACTGAGAGAGAAAAGGAGAAGCTGTTTGTGTGTGAGAGAGAAAGTGAAGCTGTGAGTGAGAGAGAGAGAGAGAAGCTGTGAGTGACTGAGAGAGACAGAGAAGCTGTGAGTGAGTGAGAGAGAGAGAAAGAGAAGCTGTGTGAGAGAGAGAAGCTGTGTGTGTGAGAGAGAAAGAAAAGTTATGAGTGAGAGAGAAGGAGAACGAGAAACTGTTAGTGAGAGAGAGAGAGAAAGAAAGAGAAGCTGTGAGTGAGAGAGAGAGAAAGAGAAGCTGTGAGTGAGAGAGAGAGAAAAAGAAAAACTGTGAGTGAGAGAGAGAGAGAGAAAGAGTTCTGAGTGAGAGAGAGAGAGAAGCTGTGAGTGACTGAGAGAGAGAAGGAGAAGCTGTTTGTGTGTGAGGGAGAAAGTGAAGCTGTGAGTGAGAGAGAGAAAGAGAAGCTGTGAGTGAGAGAGAGAGTGAGAAGCTATGAGTGAGAGAGAGAGAAAGAGAAGTTGTGAGTGAGAGAGAGAGAAAGAAAAGCTGTGAGTGTGAGAGAAAGTGAAAGAGAAGCTGTGAGTGTGAGAGAGTGAGAGAAAGAGATGCTGTGAGTGTGTGTGAAAGAGAAAGAGAAGCTGTGAGTGAGAGAGAGAGTGAGAAGCTATGAGTGAGAGAGAGAGAAAGAGAAGTTGTGAGTGAGAGAGAGAGAAAAAGAGCTGTGAGTGAGAGAGAGAAAGAGAAGCTGTGAGTGAGAGAAAGAGAGAAGCTGTGAGTGAGAGAAAGAGAGAAGCTGTGAGTGAGTCAGAGAGAGAGAGAATCAGTGAGTGAGAGAGAGATAAGCTGTGAGTGAGACAGAGAGAGAAAGAGAAGCTGTATGTTTGTGAGAGAGTGAAAGCGAAGCTGTGAGTGTGAGAGAAATTGAGAGAAAGAGAAGCTGTGAGTGTGAGACAGAGTGAGAGAAAGAGATGCTGTGAGTGTGTGTGTGTGAGAGAAAGAGAAGCTGTGAGTGAGAGAGAGAGAGAAAGAGAAGCTGTGAGTGAGTGAGTGTGAAGCTATGAGTGTGAGAGAGAAAAAGAGAAGTGTGAGTGAGAGAGAGAGAAAGAGAAGCTGTGAGTGAGAGAGAGAGAATGGGAAAATTTGAGTGAGAGAGGGACAGAGAAGCTGTGAGTGAGAGAGAGAGAAAAAGAGCAGCTGTGAGTGAGTGAGAGAGAGAAAGAGAATCTTTGAGTAGAGAGAGAGAGAGAGAGAGAGAAGCTGTGAGTGAGAGAGACAGAGAAGAAGCTGTGAGTGAGATAGGGAGAGAGAAAAAGAATCTATGAGTGAGAGAGAGAGAAAAAAGAAGCTGTGAGTGTGAGAGAGAGTGAGAGAAAGAGATGCTGTGAGTGTGTGTGTGAGAGAAAGAGAAGCTGTGAGTGTGAGAGAAATTGAGAGAAAGAGAAAGAGAAGCTGTGAGTGTGAGAGAGAGTGAGAGAAAGAGATGCTGTGAGTGTGTGTGAGAGAGAAAGAGAAGCTGTGAGTGAGGGAGAGAATGAGAAGCTATGAGTGAGAGAGTGAGAAAGAGAAGTTGTGAGTGAGGGAGAGAGTGAGAAAGGGAAGCTGTGAGTGAGAGAGAGAATGAGAAGCTATGAGTGAGAGAGTGAGAAAGAGAAGTTGTGAGTGACAGAGAGAGAAAGAGAAGCTGTGAGTGAGAGAGAGAGAGAAGCAGTGAGAGAGAGAAAGAGAAGCTGTGAGTGAGAGAAAGAGAGAAGCTGTGAGTGAGTGAGAGAGAGAGAGGGAATCAGTGAGTGAGAGAGAGAGAAGCTTTAAGTGAGAGAGAGAGAGAGAATGTGAAGCTGTGAGTGAGAGAGAGAGAAGCTGTGAGTGAGACAGAGAGAGAAAGAGAAGCTGTATGTTTGTGAGAGAGTGAAAGAGAAGCTGTGAGTGTGAGAGAAAGTGAGAGAAAGAGAAGCTGTGAGTGTGAGTCAGAGTGAGAGAAAGAGAAGCTGTGAGTGTGTGTGTGAGAGAGAAAGAGAAGCTGTGAGTGAGAGAGAGAGAAAGAGAAGCTGTGAGTGAGAGAGCGAGTGTGAAGCTATGAGTGAGAGAGAGAGAAATTGAAGTGTGAGTGAGAGAGAAAGAGAAGCTGTGAGTGAGAGAGAGAGAGAGAATGGGAAGCTTTGAGTGAGAGAGAGACAGAGAAGCAGTGAGTGAGAGAGAGAAAAAGAGCAGCTGTGACTGTGTGAGAGAGAAGCTGTGAGTGAGAGAGAGAGAGAGAGAGAATCTGTGAGTAGAGAGAGAGAGAGAGAAAGAGAAGATGTGAGTGAGAGAGAGAGAGAAGAAGCTGTGAGTGAGATAGGGAGAGAGAAAAAGAATCTATGAGTGGGAGAGAGAGAAAAAAGAAGCTGTGAGTGTGAGAGAGAGTGAGAGAAAGAGATGCTGTGAGTGTGTGTGAGAGAGAAAGAGAAGCTGTGAGGGTTTGTGTGAGAGAAAGAGAAGCTGTGAGTGAGAGAGTGAGAGACAGAGAAGCTGTGAGTGAGAGAGAGAGAAAAAGAGCAGCTGTGAATGAGAGAGAGAGAAGCTGAGTGAGAGAGAGAGAAAGAGAATCTGTGAGTAGAGAGAGAGAGAAAGAGAAGCTGTGAGTGAGAGTGAGAGAGACAAAACTGTGAGTGAGATAGGGAGAGAGAAAGAGAATCTGTGAGAGAGAGAGAGAAAAAAAGAAGCTGTGAGTGTGAGAAAGAGTGAGAGAAAGAGATGCTGTGAGTGTGTGTGAGAGTGAAAGAGAACCTGTGAGTGTTTGTGTGAGAGAAAGAGAAGCTGTGAGTGAGAGAGAGTGAGAGAAAGGGAAGCTGTGAGAGAGAGAGAGAGTGAGAAGCTATGAGTGAGAGAGAGAGAGAGAAAGAGAAGCTGTGAGTGAGAGAGAGAGAGAGAGAGAGAAGCTGTGAGTGAGAGAGAGAGTGAGAGAAAGAGAAGCTGTGAGTGTGAGAGAGAGTGAGAGAAAGATGCTGTGAGTGTGTGTGAGAGAGAAAGAGAAGCTGTGAGTGAGAGAGAGAGAAAGAGAAGCTGTGAGTGAGAGAGAGAGAAAGGGAAGCTGTGAGTGAGAGAGAGTGAGAAGCTATGAGTGAGAGAGTGAGA
The DNA here is from genome assembly GCA_035047345.1 of Bradypodion ventrale. Lineage (NCBI taxonomy): Eukaryota > Metazoa > Chordata > Lepidosauria > Squamata > Chamaeleonidae > Bradypodion > Bradypodion ventrale. The sequence goes on along the minus strand of JAWDJE010000005.1, from coordinate 111,871,367 downwards.
AAGAGAAGTTGTGAGTGTGAGAGAGAGAAAGAGAAGCTGTGAGTGAGAGAGAGAGAGAAGCAGTGAGAGAGAGAAAGAGAAGCTGTGAGTGAGAGAAAGAGAGAAACTGTGAGTGAGTGAGAGAGAGAGAATCAGTGAGTGAGAGAGAGAGAAGCTTTGTGTGAGAGAGAGAGAATGTGAAGCTGTGAGTGTGAGAGAGAGAAGCTGTGAGTGAGACAGAGAGAAAGAGAAGCTGTATGTGTGTGAGAGAGTGAAAGAGAAGCTGTGAGTGTGAGAGATAGTGAGAGAAAGAGAAGCTGTGAGTGTGAGTCAGAGTGAGAGAAAGAGAAGCTGTGTGTGTGTGAGAGAGAGAAAGAGAAGCTGTGAGTGAGAGAGAGAGAGAAAGAGAAGCTGTGAGTGAGTGTGAGTGAGAGAAAGAGAAGCTGTGAGTGAGAGAGCGAGTATGAAGCTATGAGTGAGAGAGAGAGAGAAAGAGAAGTGTGAGTGAGAGAGAGAGAAAGAGAATCTGTGAGTGAGAGAGAGAGAGAGAATGGGAAGCTTTGAGTGAGAGAGAGACAGAGAAGCAGTGAGTGAGAGAGAGAAAAAGAGCAGCTGTGAGTGTGTGAGAGAGAAGCTGTGAGTGAGAGAGAGAGAGAGAGAATCTGTGAGTAGAGAGAGAGAGAGAAAGAGAAGCTGTGAGTGAGAGAGAGAGAGAAGAAGCTGTGAGTGAGATAGGGAGAGAGAAAAAGAATCTATGAGTGAGAGAGAGAGAAAAAACAGAAGCTGTGAGTGTGAGAGAGAGTGAGAGAAAGAGATGCTCTGAGTGTGTGTGTGAGAGAAAGAGAAGCTGTGAGTGTTTGTGTGAGAGAAAGAGAAGCTGTGAGTGAGAGAGAGAGAGAAATGGAAGCTATGAGTGAGAGAGAGAGTGAGAAAGAGAAGCTGTGAGTGAGAGAGAGAGAGAGAAAGCGAAGCAGTGAGTGAGAGACAGAGAGAGAAAGTTAAGCTGTGAGTGAGAGAGAGAGAAAAAGAGAAGCTGTGAGTGAGAGAGAGAGATAAAGAGAAGCTGTGAGTGAGAGAGAGAGAGAGAAAGGGAAGCTGTGAGTGAGAGAGAGATAGAAGCTGTAAGGGAGAGAGAGAGAAAAAGAGCAGCTGTGAGTGAGTGAGAGAAAGAGAAGCTGTGAGTGAGAGAGAGAGAAAGATAAGCTGTGAGTGTGAGAGAATGTGAGAGAAAGAGAAGCTGTGAGTGTGAGAGAGAGTGAGAGAAAGATGCTGTGAGTGTGTGTGAGAGAGAAAGAGAAGCTGTGAGTGAGAGAGAGAGAGAGAGAGAGAAGCTGTGAGTGAGAGAGAGAGAAAAAGAGAAGCTGTGAGTGAGAGAGAGAGAAAGAGAAGCTGTGAGTGTGAGAGAAAGTGAGAGAAAGAGAAGCTGTGAGTGTGAGAGAGAGAGAAAGAGAAGCTGTGAGTGAGAGACAGAGAGAGAAAGAGAAGCTGTGAGTGTGAGAGAAAGTGAGAGAAAGAGAAGCTGTGAGTGTGAGACAGAGTGAGAGAAAGAGATGCTGTGAGTGTGTGTGTGAGAGAGAAAGCGAAGCTGTGAGTGAGAGAGAGAGAGAAAGAGAAGCTGTGAGTGAGTGAGTGAGTGAGAGAGAAAGAGAAGCTGTGAGTGAGAGAGCGAGTGTGAAGCTATGAGTAAGAGAGAGAGAGAAAGAGAAGTGTGAGTCAGAGAGAGAAAAAGAGAAGCTGTGATTGAGAGAGAGAGAGAGAGAGAAAGGGAAGCTGTGAGTGAGAGAGAGAGACAGAGAAGCTGTGAGTGAGTGAGAGAGAAAAAGAGCAGCTGTGAGTGAGAGAGAGAAGCTGAGTGAGAGAGAGAGAGAAAGAGAATCTGTGAGTAGAGAGAGAGAGAAAGAGAAGCTGTGAGTGAGAGAGAGAGAGAAGAAGCTGTGAGTGAGATAGGGAGAGAGAAAGAGAATCTGTGAGTGAGAGAGAGAAAAAAGAAGCTGTGAGTGTGAGAGAGAGTGAGAGAAAGAGATGCTGTGAGTGTGTGTGAGAGTGAAAGAGAAGCTGTGAGTGTTTGTGAGAGAGAAAGAGAAGCTGTGAGTGAGAGAGAGTGAGAGAGAAAGCAAAGCAGTGAGTGAGAGACAGAGAGAGAAAGTGAAGCTGTGAGTGAGAGAGAGAGAAAAAGAGAAGCTGTGAGTGAGAGAGAGAGAGAAAGGGAAGCTGTGAGTGAGAGAGAGTGAGAAGCTATGAGTGAGAGAGAGAAAGAGAAGTTGTGAGTGAGAGAGAGTGAAAGAGAAGCTGTGAGTGTGAGAGAGAGAAAGGGAAGCTGTTAGTGTGAGAGAGAGTGAGAGAAAGATGCTGTGAGTGTGTGTGAGAGAGAAAGAGAAGCTGTGAGTGAGAGAAAGAGAGAAAGGGAAGCTGTGAGTGAGAGAGAGAGTGAGAAGCTATAAGTGAGAGAGAAAGAGAAAGAGAAGCAGTGAGTGAGAGAGAGAGAGAAAGAGAAGCTTTGAGTGAGAGAGAGAGAGAAAGAGATGTGTGTGAGAGAGAGAAAGAAAGAGAAGTTGTGAGTGAGAGAGTGTGAGAGAGAAATAGAAGCTGTGAGTGAGAAAGAGAGAAATTGAAGCTGTGAGTGAGAGAGAGAAAGAAGCTGTGAGTGAGAGAGAGAGAGAAAGAGAAGCTGTGAGTGAGAGAGAAAGAGAAGCTGTGAGTGAGAGAGAGAGAAGCTGTGAGTGAAAGTTAGAAAGAGAAGCTGATAGTGAGAGAGAGAGAGAGAAGCTGTGAGTGAGAGAAAGAGAAAGAGAAGCTGTGAGTAAGAGAGAAAGAGAGAAATAGAATCTATGAGTGAGAGACAGAGAGAGAAGCTGTGAGTGAGTGAGAGAGAGATAAGCTGTGTGAGAGAGAGAGAAAAAAAGAGAAGCTGTGAGTGAGAGAGAGAGAGAAAGAGAAGTTGTAAGTGAGTGAGAGAAAGTGAAGCTGTGAGTGTGAGAGAGAGAAAGAGAAGCTCTGAGTGAGAGAGAGAGTGAGAAGCTGTGAGTGAGAGAGAGAGAGAAAGCAAAGCAGTGAGTGAGAGACAGAGAGAGAAAGAGAAGCTGTGAGTGTGAGACAGAGTGAGAGAAAGAGATGCTGTGAGTGTGTGAGAGAAAGAAAGAGAAGCTGTGAGTGAGTGAGAGAGAAAGAGAAGCTGTGAATGAGGGAGAGAGAAAGAGTAGCTGTGAGTCAGAGAGAGAGAAAGAGAAGCTGTCAGTGTGAGAGAAAGTGAGAGAAAGAGAAGCTGTGAGTGTGAGGGAGAGTGAGAGAAAGAGATGCTGTGAGTGTGTGTGTGAGAGAAAGAGAAGCTGTGAGTGAGGGAGAGAGAGAGAATGGGAAGCTGTGAGTGAGAGAGAGAGTGAGAAGCTATGAATGAGAGAGAGAGAAAGAGAAGTTGTGAGTGAGAGAGAGAGAAGGAGTAGCTGTGAGTAAGAGAGAGAGAGAGAAAGGGAAGCTATGAGTGTGTGTGAGAGAGAAAGAGAAGCTGTGAGTGATAGTGAAAGGGAAGCTTTGAGTGAGAGAGAGAGTGAAAAGCTATGAGTGAGATAGAGAGAAAGAGAAGCTGTGAGTGAGAGAGAGAGAAAGAGAATTTGTGAGTGAGAAAGAGAGGGAGAAGCTGTGAGTGAGAGAGAGAGAAAGTGAAGCTGTGAGTGAGAGACAGAGGTAAAGAGAAGCTGTGAGTGAGAGAGAGACAAAGAGTAGGTGTGAGTGAGAGAGAGAGAGAAGCTGAGAGAGAGAGAGAGAGAGAAAGAGAAGCTGTGAGTGATAGAGAAAAAAAGAGAAGCTTTGAGTGAGAGAGAGAGAGAAAGAGAAGTTGTGAGTGTGAGAGAAATTGAGAGAAAGAGAAGCTGTGAGTGTGAGAGAGAGTGAGAGAAAGAGATGCTGTGAGTGTGTGAGAGAGAAAAGAGAAGCTGTGTGTGTGTGAGAGAGAGAAAGAGAAGCTGTGAGTGAGTGAGAGAGAGAGAGAAGCTGAGAGAGAGAGAGAGAGAGAGAGAAAGAGAAGCTGTGAGTGATAGAGAAAAAAAGAGAAGCTTTGAGTGAGAGAGAGAGAGAAAGAGAAGTTGTGAGTGTGTGAGAGAGAGAAAGAGAAGCTGTGAGTGAGTGAGAGAGAGAAAGAGAATCTGTGAGTATAGAGAGAGAGAGAGAAAGAGAAGCTGTGAGTGAGAGAGAGAGAAGAAGCTGTGAGTGAGATAGGGAGAGAGAAAGAGAATCTGTGAGTGAGAGAGAGAAAAAAAGAAGCTGTGAGTGTGAGAGAGAGTGAGAGAAAGAGATGCTGTGAGTGTGTGTGAGAGTGAAAGAGAAGCTGTGAGTGTTTGTGAGAGAGAAAGAGAAGCTGTGAGTGAGAGAGAGTGAAAGAGAAAGCGAATCAGTGAGTGAGAGACAGAGAGAGAAAGTGAAGCTGTGAGTGAGAGAAAGAGAAAAAGAGAAGCTGTGAGTGAGTGAGTGAGAGAGAGAAGCTGTAAGTGTGACAGAAAGTGAGATAAAGAGAAGCTGTGAGTGTGCGACAGAGTGGGAGAAAGATATGCTGTGAGTGTGAGAGAGAGAAAGAGATGCTGTGATTGTGTGTGAGAGAGAGAAATAGAAGCTGTGAGAGTGAGAGAAAGTGAGAGAAAGAGATGCTGGGAGTGTGTGTGTGAGAGAAAGAGAAAGGGAAGCTGTGTGAGAGAGAGTGAGAAGCTATGAGTGAGAGAGAGAGAGAAAGAGAAGTTGTGAGTGAGAGAGAGTGAAAGAGAAGCTGTGACTGAGAGAGAGAGAGAGAAAGGGAAGCTGTTAGTGTGAGAGAGAGTGAGAGAAAGATAATGTGAGTGTGTGTGAGAGAGAAAGAGAAGCTGTGAGTGAGAGAGAGAGAGAAAGGGAAGCTGTGAGTGAGAGAGAGTGAGAAGGTATAAGTGAGAGAGAAAGAGAAAGAGAAGTAGTGAGTGAGAGAGAGAGAGAAAGAGAAGCTGTGAGTGAGAGAGAGAGTGAGACGCTGTGAGTGAGAGAGAGAGAAATCGAAGCAGTGAGTGAGAGACAGAGAGAGAAAGAGAAGCTGTGAGTGTGAGACAGAGTGAGAGAAAGAGATGCTGTGAGTGTGTGAGAGAAAGAAAGAGAAGCTGTGAGTGAGTAAGAGAGAAAGAGAAGCTGTGAATGAGGGAGAGAGAAAGAGTAGCTGTGAGTCAGAGAGAGAGAAAGAGAAGCTGTCAGTGTGAGAGAAAGTGAGAGAAAGAGAAGCTGTGAGTGTGAGGGAGAGTGAGAGAAAGAGATGCTGTGAGTGTGTGTGTGAGAGAAAGAGAAGCTGTGAGTGAGGGAGAGAGAGAGATTGGGAAGCTGTGAGTGAGAGAGAGAGTGAGAAGCTATGAATGAGAGAGAGAGAAAGAGAAGTTGTGAGTGAGTGAGAGAGAGGGAGAAGCTGTGAGTGAGAGAGTGAGAGAAAGAGTAGCTGTATGAGAGAGAGAGAGAGAGAGAAAGTGAAGCTGTATGAGAGAGAGAGAGAACGAAAGAAAGTGCTGTGTGTGTGAGAGAGAGAAAGAGAAGCTGTGAGTGTGTGTGAGAGAGAAAGAGAAGCTGTGAGTGTGAGAGAGAGAAAGAGAAGCTGTGAGTGAGATAGCGTGAAAGAAAAGCTGTGACTGAGAGAGAGAGGGAAAGAGAAAGAGAAGCTGTGAGTGAGAGAGAGAGAGAAAGAGTAGCTGTAAATGAGAGAGAGAGAGAAGCTGTGAGTGAGAGAGAACCTGTGAGTGGGAGAGAGAGAGAGAGAAAGAGAAGCTGAGTGAGCAGAGAGAATAAGAGAAGCTGAGAGAGAGAGAGAGAAGCTGTGAGTGAGAGAGAGATAGAGAGAGAGGGAAGCGGTGAGTGAGAGAGAGAGAGAAAGAGAAGCTGTGAGTGAGAGAGACAGAGAGAAAGAGATGCTTTGAGTGAGAGAGAGAGAGAGAAAGAGATGCTGTGTATGAGAGAGAGAAAGAACGAGAAGTTGTGAGTGAGAGAGTGAGAGAGAGAGAAAGAAGCTGTGAGTGAGTGAGAGAGAGAAGCTGTGTGTGTGAGAGTGAGAGAAGCTGTGAGTGAGTGAGAGAGAGAAGCTGTGAGTGAGAGAGAGAAAGAGAAAGAGAAGATGAGTGAGAGAGAAAAAGTGAAGCTGTGTGTGTGTGTGAGAGAGAGAGAAAGAGAAGCTGTTAGTGAGAGAGAGTATAAGAGAAGCTATGAGTGTGAGAGTGAGAAAGAGAAGCTGTGAGTGAGAGACTGGGCGAGAAAGAGAAGAGAAGCTGTGTGTGTGAGAGAGAGATAAAGAGAAGCTGTGTGTGTGTGAGAGAGAAAGAGAAGCTTTGAGTGAGAGAGAGAGAAAGAGAAGCTGTGTGTGTGAGAGAGAAAGAGCTGTGAGAGAGAGAGAAGCTGTGAGTGAGAGAGAAAGAGAAAGGGAAGCTTTGAGTGAGAGAGAGAGAAAGAGAAGCTATGAGGAAGAGAGAGAGAGAAGCTGTGTGTGAGAGAGAGTGAAAGAAAAGCTGTGACTGAGAGAGAGAGAGAAAGGGAAAGAGAAGCTGTGAGTGAGAGAGAGAGAGAGAAAGAGTAGCTGTAATTGAGAGAGAGAGAAGCTGTGAGTGAGAGAGAACCTGTGAGTGAGAGAGAGAGAGAAAAAGTGAAGCTGAGTGAAAGAGAGAGAGAAAGAGAGGCTGTGTGTGTGTGAGAGAGAGAGAAGCTGTGAGTTAGAGAGAGATAGAGAGAGATAGAGAGAGAGGGAAGGGGTGAGTGAGAGAGAGAGAGGGAAAGCGAAGCTGTGAGTGAGAGAGAGAGAAAGAGAAGCTTTAAGTGAGAGAGAGTGAATGAAGCTGTGAGTGAGAAAGAGAGAAAGAAGCTGTGAGTGAGAGAGAGAGAGAGAAAGAGAAGCTGTGAGTGAGAGGGAGAGAGAAAAGCTGTGAGTGAGTGAGAGAGAGAAGCTGTGAATGAGAGAGAGAAAGAGAAAGAGAAAGAGAAGCTGAGTGAGAGAGAAAAAGAGAAGCTGTGCGTGAGAGAGAGAGAGAGAGAAAGAGAAGCTGTTAGTGAGAGAGAGAGTATAAGAGAAGCTGTGAGTGAGAGAGAGAGAGAAGCTGTGAGTGTGTGTGTGAGAGAGAGAAGCTGTGAGTGTGAGAGAGAGAGAGAAGCTGTGAGTGAGAGAGAGAGAGAGAAAGAGAAGCTGTGAGTGAAAGAGAGAGAAAGAGAAGTTGTGAGTGAGAGAGAGAGAAAGAGAAGTTGTGAGTGAGAGAGAGAGAGAAATTGAAGTTGTGAGTGAGAGAGAAAGAGAAGCTGTGTGTGAGAGAGAGAAAGAGAGGCTGTGTGTGTGTGTGAGAGAGAGAAGCTGTGAGTTAGAGAGAGATAGAGAGAGAGGGAAGGGGTGAGTGAGAGAGAGAGAGGGAAAGCGAAGCTGTGAGTGAGAGAGAGAGAGAAAGAGAAGCTTTAAGTGAGAGAGAGTGAATGAAGCTGTGAGTGAGAAAGAGAGAAAGAAGCTGTGAGTGAGAGAGAGAGAGAGAAAGAGAAGCTGTGAGTGAGAGGGAGAGAGAAAAGCTGTGAGTGAGAGAGAGAGAGAAGCTGTGAGTGTGTGTGTGAGAGAGAGAAGCTGTGAGTGTGAGAGAGAGAGAGAAGCTGTGAGTGAGAGAGAGAGAGAGAAAGAGAAGCTGTGAGTGAAAGAAAGAGAAAGAGAAGTTGTGAGTGAGAGAGAGAGAAAGAGAAGTTGTGAGTGAGAGAGAGAGAGAAATTGAAGTTGTGAGTGAGAGAGAAAGAGAAGCTGTGTGTGTGTGAGAGAGAAGTTGTGCGTGAGTGAGTGAGAGAGAGAGAAAGAGAAGCTGTGAGTGAGAGAGAGAGAGAAAGAGAAGCTTTGAGTGAAAGAGAGAGAAAGAGAAGCTTTGAGTGAGAGAGAGAGAGAGAGAAAGAGAAGCTGTATGAGAGAGAGAAAGAGAGAGAAATTTGGAGTGGGAGAGAGAAAGTGAAGCATTGAGTGAGAGAGAGAGAGAAAGAGCTGTGAGTGAGAGAGAGATAGAGAGAGAGGGAAGCGGTGAGTGAGAGAGAGAGAGAGAAAGAGAAGCTTTGAGTGAGAGAGAGAGAAAGAGATGTGTGTGAGAGAGAGAAAGAAAGAGAAGTTGTGAGTGAGAGAGTGAGAGAGAGAAATAGAAGCTGTGAGTGAGAGAGAGTGAAACTGAAGCTGTGAGTGAGAAAGAGAGAAATTGAAGCTGTGAGTGAGAGAGAGAAAGAAGCTGTGAGTGAGAGAGAGAGAGAAAGAGAAGCTGTGAGTGAGAGAGAAAGAGAAGCTGTGAGTGAGAGAGAGAGAAGCTGTGAGTGAGAGAAAGAGAAAGAGAAGCTGTGAGTAAGAGAGAAAGAGAGAAATAGAATCTATGAGTGAGAGACAGAGAGAGAAGCTGTGAGTGAGTGAGAGAGAGATAAGCTGTGTGAGAGAGAGAGAAAAAAAGAGAAGCTGTGAGTGAGAGAGAGAGAGAAAGAGAAGTTGTAAGTGAGTGAGAGAAAGTGAAGCTGTGAGTGTGAGAGAGAGAAAGAGAAGTTCTGAGTGAGAGAGAGAGTGAGAAGCTGTGAGTGAGAGAGAGAGAAAGGGAAGCTTTTAGTGTGAGAGAGTGAGAGAAAGATGCTGTGAGTGTGTGTGAGAGAGAAAGAGAAGCTGTGAGTGAGAGAGAGAGAGAAAGGGAAGCTGTGAGTGAGAGAGAGAGTGAGAAGCTATAAGTGAGAGAAAAAGAGAAGCAGTGAGTGAGAGAGAGAGAGAAAGAGAAGCTGTGAGTGAGAGAGAGTGAGAGCTGTGAGTGAGAGAGAGAGAGAAAGTGAAGCAGTGAGTGAGAGACAGAGAGAGAAAGAGAAGCTGTGAGTGTGAGACAGAGTGAGAGAAAGAGATGCTGTGAGTGTGTGAGAGAAAGAAAGAGAAGCTGTGAGTGAGTGAGTGAGAGAGAAAGAGAAGCTGTGAATGAGGGAGAGAGAAAGAGTAGCTGTGAGTCAGAGAGAGAGAAAGAGAAGCTGTCAGTGTGAGAGAAAGTGAGAGAAAGAGAAGATGTGAGTGTGAGGGAGAGTGAGAGAAAGAGATGCTGTGAGTGTGTGTGTGAGAGAAAGAGAAGCTGTGAGTGAGGGAGAGAGAGAGAATGGGAAGCTATGAGTGAGAGAGAGAGTGAGAAGCTATGAATGAGAGAGAGAGAAAGAGAAGTTGTGAGTGAGAGAGAGAGAAGGAGTAGCTGTGAGTGAGAGAGAGAGAGAGAAAGGGAAGCTATGAGTGTGTGTGAGAGAGAAAGAGAAGCTGTGAGTGAGTGAGAGAGAGAGAGAAGCTGAGAGAGAGAGAGAGAGAGAAAGAGAAGCTGTGAGTGAGAGAGTGATAAAGAGATGCTGTCAGTGAGAGAGAGAGAAAGAGAAGTTGTGAGTGTGTGAGAGAGAGAAAGAGAAGCTGTGAGTGAGTGAGAGAGAGAAAGAGAATCTGTGAGTAGAGAGAGAGAGAAAGAGAAGCTGTGAGTGAGAGAGAGAGAAGAAGCTGTGAGTGAGATAGGGAGAGAGAAAGAGAATCTGTGAGTGAGAGAGAGAAAAAAAGAAGCTGTGAGTGTGAGAGAGAGTGAGAGAAAGAGATGCTGTGAGTGTGTGTGAGAGTGAAAGAGAAGCTGTGAGTGTTTGTGAGAGAGAAAGAGAAGCTGTGGGTGAGAGAGAGTGAAAGAGAAAGCGAATCAGTGAGTGAGAGACAGAGAGAAAGTGAAGCTGTGAGTGAGAGAAAGAGAAAAAGAGAAGCTGTGAGTGAGAGAGAGAGAGAGAGAAGCTGTAAGTGTGACAGAAAGTGAGAGAAAGAGAAGCTGTGAGTGTGAGACAGAGTGGGAGAAAGATATGCTGTGAGTGTGAGAGAGAGAAAGAGATGCTGTGATTGTGTGTGAGAGAGAGAAATAGAAACTGTGAGAGTGAGAGTGAGAGAAAGTGAGAGAAAGAGATGCTGGGAGTGTGTGTGAGAGAGAAAGAGAAAGGGAAGCTGTGTGAGAGATAGTGAGAAGCTATGAGTGAGAGAGAGAGAGAAAGAGAAGTTGTGAGTGAGAGAGAGTGAAAGAGAAGCTGTGACTGAGAGAGAGAGAGAAAGGGAAGCTGTTAGTGTGAGAGAGAGTGAGAGAAAGATAATGTGAGTGTGTGTGAGAGAGAAAGAGAAGCTGTGAGTGAGAGAGAGAGAGAAAGGGAAGCTGTGAGTGAGAGAGAGAGTGAGAAGCTATAAGTGAGAGAGAAAGAGAAAGAGAAGCAGTGAGTGAGAGAGAGAGAGAAAGAGAAGCTGTGAGTGAGAGAGAGAGTGAGAAGCTGTGAGTGAGAGAGAGAGAAATCGAAGCAGTGAGTGAGAGAGAGAGAGAGAAAGAGAAGCTGTGAGTGTGAGACAGAGTGAGAGAAAGAGATGCTGTGAGTGTGTGAGAATAAGAAAGAGAAGCTGTGAGTGAGTAAGAGAGAAAGAGAAGCAGTGAATGAGGGAGAGAGAAAGAGTAGCTGTGAGTCAGAGAGAGAGAAAGAGAAGCTGTCAGTGTGAGAGAAAGTGAGAGAAAGAGAAGCTGTGAGTGTGAGGGAGAGTGAGAGAAAGAGATGCTGTGAGTGTGTGTGTGAGAGAAAGAGAAGCTGTGAGTGAGGGAGAGAGAGAGAATGGGAAGCTGTGAGTGAGAGAGAGAGTGAGAAGCTATGAATGAGAGAGAGAGAAAGAGAAGTGAGTGAGAGAGAGAGGAGGAGAAGCTGTGAGTGAGAGAGTGAGAGAAGAGTAGCTGTGAGTGAGAGAGAGAGAGAGAAAGTGAAGCTGTATGAGAGAGAGAGAGAACGAAAGAAAGTGCTGTGTGTGTGAGAGAGAGAAAGAGAAGCTGTGAGTGTGTGAGAGAGAGAAAGAGAAGCTGTGAGTGTGAGAGAGAGAAAGAGAAAGAGAAGCTGTGAGTGAGAGAAAGAGAGAGAGAAAGGGAAGCTGTGAGTGTGTGTGAGAGAGAAAGAGAAGCTGTGAGTGAGAGTGAAAGGGAAGCTTTGAGTGAGAGAGAGAGTGAAAAGCTATGAGTGAGATAGAGAGAGAAAGAGAAGCTGTGAGTGAGAGAGAGAGAAAGAGAATTTGTGAGTGAGAAAGAGAGGGAGAAGCTGTGAGTGAGAGAGAGAGAAAGTGAAGCTGTGAGTGAGAGATGGAGGTAAAGAGAAGCTGTGAGTGAGAGAAAGAGACAAAGAGTAGGTGTGAGTGAGAGAGAGAGAGAGAAGCTGAGAGAGAGAGAGAGAGAGAGAGAGAGAGAAGCTGTGAGTGATAGAGAGAGAGAGAAAGAGAAGCTGTGAGTGAAAGAGAGAGAAAGAGAAGTTGTGAGTGAGAGAGAGAGAAAGAGAAGTTGTGAGTGAGAGAGAGAGAGAAATTGAAGTTGTGAGTGAGAGAGAAAGAGAAGCTGTGTGTGTGTGAGAGAGAGAAGTTGTGCGTGAGTGAGTGAGAGAGAGAGAAAGAGAAGCTGTGAGTGAGAGAGAGAGAGAAAGAGAAGCTTTGAGTGAAAGAGAGAGAAAGAGAAGCTTTGAGTGAGAGAGAGAGAGAGAGAAAGAGAAGCTGTATGAGAGAGAGAAAGAGAGAGAAATTTGGAGTGGGAGAGAGAAAGTGAAGCATTGAGTGAGAGAGAGAGAGAAAGAGCTGTGAGTGAGATAGAGAGAGAGGGAAGCGGTGAGTGAGAGAGAGAGAGAGAAAGAGAAGCTTTGAGTGAGAGAGAGAGAAAGAGATGTGTGTGAGAGAGAGAAAGAAAGAGAAGTTGTGAGTGAGAGAGTGAGAGAGAGAAATAGAAGCTGTGAGTGATAGAGAAAAAAAGAGAAGCTTTGAGTGAGAGAGAGAGAGAAAGAGAAGTTGTGAGTGTGTGAGAGAGAGAAAGAGAAGCTGTGAGTGAGTGAGAGAGAGAAAGAGAATCTGTGAGTAGAGAGAGAGAGAAAGAGAAGCTGTGAGTGAGAGAGAGAGAAGAAGCTGTGAGTGAGATAGGGAGAGAGAAAGAGAATCTGTGAGTGAGAGAGAGAAAAAAAGAAGCTGTGAGTGTGAGAGAGAGTGAGAGAAAGAGATGCTGTGAGTGTGTGTGAGAGTGAAAGAGAAGCTGTGAGTGTTTGTGAGAGAGAAAGAGAAGCTGTGGGTGAGAGAGAGTGAAAGAGAAAGCGAATCAGTGAGTGAGAGACAGAGAGAAAGTGAAGCTGTGAGTGAGAGAAAGAGAAAAAGAGAAGCTGTGAGTGAGAGAGAGAGAGAGAGAGAAGCTGTACGTGTGACAGAAAGTGAGAGAAAGAGAAGCTGTGAGTGTGAGACAGAGTGGGAGAAAGATATGCTGTGAGTGTGAGAGAGAGAAAGAGATGCTGTGATTGTGTGTGAGAGAGAGAAATAGAAACTGTGAGAGTGAGAGTGAGAGAAAGTGAGAGAAAGAGATGCTGGGAGTGTGTGTGAGAGAGAAAGAGAAAGGGAAGCTGTGTGAGAGAGAGTGAGAAGCTATGAGTGAGAGAGAGAGAGAAAGAGAAGTTGTGAGTGAGAGAGAGTGAAAGAGAAGCTGTGACTGAGAGAGAGAGAGAAAGGGAAGCTGTTAGTGTGAGAGAGAGTGAGAGAAAGATAATGTGAGTGTGTGTGAGAGAGAAAGAGAAGCTGTGAGTGAGAGAGAGAGAGAAAGGGAAGCTGTGAGTGAGAGAGAGAGTGAGAAGCTATAAGTGAGAGAGAAAGAGAAAGAGAAGCAGTGAGTGAGAGAGAGAGAGAAAGAGAAGCTGTGAGTGAGAGAGAGAGTGAGAAGCTGTGAGTGAGAGAGAGAGAAATCGAAGCAGTGAGTGAGAGACAGAGAGAGAAAGAGAAGCTGTGAGTGTGAGACAGAGTGAGAGAAAGAGATGCTGTGAGTGTGTGAGAATAAGAAAGAGAAGCTGTGAGTGAGTAAGAGAGAAAGAGAAGCTGTGAATGAGGGAGAGAGAAAGAGTAGCTGTGAGTCAGAGAGAGAGAAAGAGAAGCTGTCAGTGTGAGAGAAAGTGAGAGAAAGAGAAGCTGTGAGTGTGAGGGAGAGTGAGAGAAAGAGATGCTGTGAGTGTGTGTGTGAGAGAAAGAGAAGCTGTGAGTGAGGGAGAGAGAGAGAATGGGAAGCTGTGAGTGAGAGAGAGAGTGAGAAGCTATGAATGAGAGAGAGAGAAAGAGAAGTGAGTGAGAGAGAGAGGAGGAGAAGCTGTGAGTGAGAGAGTGAGAGAAGAGTAGCTGTGAGTGAGAGAGAGAGAGAGAAAGTGAAGCTGTATGAGAGAGAGAGAGAACGAAAGAAAGTGCTGTGTGTGTGAGAGAGAGAAAGAGAAGCTGTGAGTGTGTGAGAGAGAGAAAGAGAAGCTGTGAGTGTGAGAGAGAGAAAGAGAAAGAGAAGCTGTGAGTGAGAGAAAGAGAGAGAGAAAGGGAAGCTGTGAGTGAGAGATGGAGGTAAAGAGAAGCTGTGAGTGAGAGAAAGAGACAAAGAGTAGGTGTGAGTGAGTGAGAGAGAGAGAAGCTGAGAGAGAGAGAGAGAGAGAGAGAGAGAGAAGCTGTGAGTGATAGAGAAAAAAAGAGAAGCTTTGAGTGAGAGAGAGGGAGAAAGAGAAGTTGTGAGTGTGAGAGAAAGTGAGAGAAAGAGAAGTTGTGAGTGTGAGAGAGAGTGAGAGAAAGAGATGCTGTTAGTGTGTGTGAGAGAGAAAGAGAAGCTGTGTGTGTGTGAGAGAGAGAAAGAGAAGCTGTGAGTGAGTGAGAGAGAGAGAGAAGCTGAGAGAGAGAGAGAGAGAAAGAGAAGCTGTGAGTGATAGAGAAAAAAAGAGAAGCTTTGAGTGAGAGAGAGAGAGAGAGAAAGAGAAGTTGTGAGTGTGTGATAGAGAGAAAGAGAAGCTGTGAGTGAGTGAGAGAGAGAAAGAGAATCTGTGAGTAGAGGGAGAGAGAGAAAGAGAAGTTGTGAGTGAGAGAGAGAGAAGAAGCTGTGAGTGAGATAGGGAGAGAGAAAGAGAATCTGTGAGTGAGAGAGAGAAAAAAAGAAGCTGTGAGTGTGAGAGAGAGTGAGAGAAAGAGATGCTGTGAGTGTGTGTGAGAGTGAAAGAGAAGCTGTGAGTGTTTGTGAGAGAGAAAGAGAAGCTGTGAGTGAGAGAGAGTGAAAGAGAAAGCGAATCAGTGAGTGAGAGACAGAGAGAGAAAGTGAAGCTGTGAGTGAGAGAAAGAGAAAAAGATAAGCTGTGAGTGAGAGAGAGAGAGAGAAGCTGTAAGTGTGACAGAAAGTGAGAGAAAGAGAAGCTGTGAGTGTGAGACAGAGTGGGAGAAAGATATGCTGTGAGTGTGAGAGAGAGAAAGAGATGCTGTGATTGTGTGTGTGAGAGAGAAATAGAAGCTATGAGAGTGAGAGTGAGAGAAAGTGAGAGAAAGAGATGCTGGGAGTGTGTGTGTGAGAGAAAGAGAAAGGGAAGCTGTGTGAGAGAGTGAGAAGCTATGAGTGAGAGAGAGAGAGAAAGAGAAGTTGTGAGTGAGAGAGAGTGAAAGAGAAGCTGTGACTGAGATAGAGAGAGAAAGGGAAGCTGTTAGTGTGAGAGAGAGTGAGAGAAAGATAATGTGAGTGTGTGTGAGAGAGAAAGAGAAGCTGTGAGTGAGAGAGAGAGAAAGGGAAGCTGTGAGTGAGAGAGAGAGTGAGAAGCTATAAGTGAGAGAGAAAGAGAAAGAGAAGCAGTGAGTGAGAGAGAGAGAAAGAGAAGCTGTGAGTGAGAGAGAGAGTGAGAAGCTGTGAGTGAGAGAGAGAGAAATCGAAGCAGTGAGTGAGAGACAGAGAGAGAAAGAGAAGCTGTGAGTGTGAGACAGAGTGAGAGAAAGAGATGCTGTGAGTGTGTGAGAGAACGAAAGAGAAGCTGTGAGTGAGTGAGAGAGAAAGAGAAGCTGTGAGAGAGAGAGAGAAGCTGTGAGTGAAAGAGAGAGAAAGAGAAGCTGTGAGTGAGAAAGAGAGAGAGAGAGAGAGAAGCTGTGAGTGAGAGAGAGAGAGAAAGAGAAGCTGTGAGTAACGGAGAGAGAGAAAGAGAAGATGTGAGTGAGAGAGAGAAGCTGTGAGTGAGAGAGAGAGAGAGAAAGAGAAGCTGTGAGTGAGAGAGAGAGTGGGAGAGAAGCTGTGAGTGAGTGAGAGAGAGAGAAAGAGAAGCTTTGAGTGAGAGAGTGAGAGAAATAGTAGCTGTGAGTGAGAGAGGGAGAGAAAGAGAAGCTGTGTGTGTGTGAGAGAGAAAGAGAAGCTGTGAGTGTGTGAGAGAGAAAGAGAAGCTGTGAGTGAGAGAAAGAGATAGAGAAAGGGAAGCTGTGAGTGAGAGAGAGAGAGAGAATGAAAGAGAATATGTGAGTAGAGAGAGAGAGAAAGGGAAGCTGTGAGTGAGAGAGAGAGAGAAAGAGTAGCTGTGAGTGAGTGAGAGAGAGAGAGATAAAGAGAAGCTGTGAGTGAGTGAGAGAGAAAGAGAAGCTGTGAGTGAGAGGGAGAGAGATAAAGAGAAGTTGTGAGTGAGAGAGAGTGAAAGAGAAGCTGTGACTGAGATAGAGAGAGAAAGGGAAGCTGTTAGTGTGAGAGAGAGTGAGAGAAAGATAATGTGAGTGTGTGTGAGAGAGAAAGAGAAGCTGTGAGTGAGAGAGAGAGAAAGGGAAGCTGTGAGTGAGAGAGAGAGTGAGAAGCTATAAGTGAGAGAGAAAGAGAAAGAGAAGCAGTGAGTGAGAGAGAGAGAAAGAGAAGCTGTGAGTGAGAGAGAGAGTGAGAAGCTGTGAGTGAGAGAGAGAGAGAAAGAGTAGCTGTGAGTGAGTGAGAGAGAGAGAGATAAAGAGAAGCTGTGAGTGAGTGAGAGAGAAAGAGAAGCTGTGAGTGAGAGGGAGAGAGATAAAGAGAAGATGTGAGTGAGAGAGAGAGAGAGAAAGAGAAGTTGTGTGTGTGAGAGAGAAAGAGAAGCTGTGAGTGTGAGAGAGAAAGAGAAGCTGTGAGTGTGAGAGAGAGAAAGAGAAGCTGTAAGTGAGAGAAAGAGAGAGAAAGAGAAGCTGTGAGTGAGAGACAGAGAGAGAAAGAGAAGCTGTGAGTGAGAGACAGAGAGAGAAAGAGAACCTATGAGTGTGTGAGAGAGAGAAATTGAAGCTGTGTGTGAGAGTGAGAGAAAGAGAAGCTCTGAGTGAGTGAGAGAGAAGGAAAGAGAAGCTGTGAGTGAGAGAGAGAGAGAGAAAGAAAGAGACGCTGTGAGTGAGAGAGAGAGAAGCTGTTAGTGAGAGAGAGAGAGAAAGAGAAGCTGTGAGTGAGAGAGAGAGAGGAAGAGAAGCTGTGAGTGAGAGAGAGAGAGAAAGAGAAGCTGCATGAGTGAGAGAGAGAAAGAAAGAAAGAAAGAAAGAGAAGCTGTGTGTGTGTGTGTGAGAGAGAGAAAGAGAACCTGTGAGTGATTGAGAGAGAGAAAAATTGAAGCTGTGAGTGAGAGAGAGAGATAAAGAGAAGCTGTGAGTGAGTGAGAGAGAAAGAGAAGCTGTGAGGGAGAGGGAGAGAGAAGGAGAAGATGTGAGTGAGAGAGAGAGAGAGAGAGAAGATGTGAGTGAGAGAGAGAGGGAAGGAGAAGTTGTGAGTGAGAGAGTGAGAGAAAGAGTAGCTGTGAGTGAGAGAGAGAGAAAGAGAAGCTGTATGAGAGAGAGAGAACGAAAGAAAGAGCTGTGTGTGGAGAGAGAGAAAGAGAAGCTGTGAGTGTGTGTGAGAGAGAAAGAGAAGCTGTGAGTGAGAAAAAGAGAGAGAGAAAGAGAAGTTGTGAGAGAGAGAGAGAGAGAGAAGCTGTGAGTGAGAAAAAGAGAGAGAGAAAGAGAAGCTGAGAGAGAGAGAGAGAGAGAGAAAGAGAAGCTGTGAGTGAGAGAGAGAGAAAGAGAACCTGTGAGTGAGAGAGAGTAATTGAAGCTGTGAGTGAGAGAGAGAGAGAAAGAAAGAGAAGCTCCGAGTGAGTGAGAGAGAAAGAGAAGCTGTGTGTGTGAGAGAGAGAGACAAGTTGTAAGTGTGTGTGTGAGAGAGAAAGAAAAGCTGTGAGTGTGAGAGAAAGAGAAGCTGTGAGTGTGTGTGTGTGAGAGAGAGAGAAGCTGTGAGTTAGAGAGAGAGAGAGAAAGAGAAGTTGTGAGTGAGAGAGAGAAAGTGAAGCTGTGAGTGAGAGAGTGAGAGAGAAAGAGAGACTGTGAGTGAGAGAGAGAGAGAGAAAAAGAGAAGCTGTGAGTGAGTGAGAGAAAGTGAAGCTGTGTGTGAGAGAGAGAAAGAGAAGCTGAGATTGAGAGAGAGAGAAAGAGAAGCTGTGAGTTAGAAAGAGAGAAAGAGAAGCTGTGAGTGAGTTAGAGAGAGAGAATGAGAAGCTGTGAGGGAGAGAGATAGGAGAGAGAGAATCTGTGAGGGAGAGAGAGAGAGAAAGAGAAGCTGTGAGAGAGAGAGAGAGAGAAAGAGAACCTGTGAGTGAGAGAGAGTAATTGAAGCTGTGAGTGAGAGAGAGAGAGAAAGAAAGAGAAGCTCCGAGTGAGTGAGAGAGAAAGAGAAGCTGTGTGTGTGAGAGAGAGAGACAAGTTGTAAGTGTGTGTGTGAGAGAGAAAGAAAAGCTGTGAGTGTGAGAGAAAGAGAAGGTGTGAGTGTGTGTGTGTGAGAGAGAGAAGCTGTGAGTTAGAGAGAGAGAGAGAAAGAGAAGTTGTGAGTGAGAGAGAGAAAGAGAAGCTGTGAGTGAGAGAGTGAGAGAGAAAGAGAGTCTGTGAGTGAGAGAGAGAGAGAGAAAAAGAGAAGCTGTGAGTGAGTGAGAGAAAGTGAAGCTGTGTGAGAGAGAGAGAAAGAGAAGCTGAGATTGAGAGAGAGAGAAAGAGAAGCTGTGAGTTAGAAAGAGAGAAAGAGAAGCTGTGAGTGAGTTAGAGAGAGAGAATGAGAAGCTGTGAGGGAGAGAGATAGGAGAGAGAGAATCTGTGAGGGAGAGAGAGAGAGAAAGAGAAGATGTGAGTGAGAGAGTGAGTAAGAGAATCTGTGAGTGAGTGAGAGAGAGAAAGAATCTGTGAGAGAGAGAGAGAAAGAGAAGCTGAGAGTCAGAGAGAGAAGCTGTGAGTGAGAGAGAGAGAAAGAGAAGCTGTGAGTGTGAGAAAAAGAGAGAGAGAGAAGCTGTGAGTGAAAGAGAGAGAAAGAGAAGCTGTGAGTGAGAAAGAGAGAGAGAAAGAGAAGCTGTGAGTGAGAGAGAGAGAGAAAGAGAAGCTGTGAGTGAGAGGGAGATAGAGAAAGAGAATATGTGAGAGAGAGAGAGAAAGAGAAGATGTGAGTGTGTGTGTGAGAGAGAGAAGCTGTGTGTGAGAGAAAGAGAGAGAGAAAGAGAAGCTGTGAGTGAGAGAGAGAGAGAAAGAAAGAGAAGCTGTGAGTGAGAGAGAGAGAGAGAGAAGCTGTGAGTGAGAGAGCGAGAGAGAAAGAGAAGCTGTGTGTGAGAGAGAGAGAGAACCTGTGAGAGAGAGAGAGAGAGAAAGAGCAGCTCCGAGTGAGTGAGAGAGAAAGAAAGAGAAGCTGTGCGTGAGAGAGAGAGAAAGAAAGAGAAGCTGCAAGAGAGAGAGAGAGAAAGATACGCTGTAAGTGTGTGTGTGAGAGAGAAAGAGAAGCAGTGAGTGTGAGAGAAAGAGAAGCCGTGAGTGTGAGAGAGAGTGAGAGAGAGAGAAGCTGTGAGTTAGAGAGAGAGAGAAGTTGTGAATGAGAGAGTGAGAGAGAGAAGCTGTGAGTGAGAGAGAAAGATAAAGAGAAGCTGTGAGTGAGAGAGAGAGAAAGAGATGCTGTGAGTGAGAGAGAGAGAGAAGCTATGATTGAAAGAGAGAGAAAGAGAAGCTGTGAGTGAGAAAAGAGAGAGAAAGAGAAGCTGTGAGTGAGAGAAAGAGAGAAGCCATTAGTGAGTGAGAGAGAGAGAATCAGTGAGTGAGAGAGAGAAGCTTTAAGTGAGAGAGAGAGAGAATGTGAAGCTGTGAGTGAGAGAGAGAGAAGCTGTGTGTGTGTTTGAGAGAGAAAGAGAAGATGTGAGTGAGTGAGACAGAGAAGCTGTGAGTGAGGGAGAGAAAAAAATAGCAGCTGTGAGTGAGAGAGAGAGAAGCTTTGAGTTAGAGAGAGAGAAAGAGAATCTTTGAGTAGAGAGAGAGAGAAAGGGAAGCTGTGAGTGAGAGAGAGAGAGAGAAAGAGAAGCTGTGAGTGTGTGTGAGAGAGAGATAAAGAGAAGCTGTGAGTGTGAGAGAGAGAAAGAGAAGCTGTGAGTGAGAGGGAGAGAGAGAAAGAGAAGCTGTGAGTGAGAGAGAGAGAGGAAGAGAAGCTGTGAGTGAGAGAGAGAGAAAGAGAAGCTGTGAGTGAGTGAGAGAGAAAGAGAAGCTGAGAGAGAGAGAGAGAAGCTGTGAGTGAAAGAGAGAGAAAGAGAAGCTGTGAGTGAGAAAGAGAGAGAGAGAGAAGCTG
Organism: Bradypodion ventrale; assembly: GCA_035047345.1. Classification (NCBI taxonomy): domain Eukaryota; kingdom Metazoa; phylum Chordata; class Lepidosauria; order Squamata; family Chamaeleonidae; genus Bradypodion; species Bradypodion ventrale. Next base: position 111,852,018 of record JAWDJE010000005.1, on the reverse strand, counting down.
TGAGTGAGAGAGAGAGAAAGAGAAGCTGTGAGTGATGGAGAGAGAGAAAGAGAAGATGTGAGTGAGAAAGAGAGAGAAGCTGTGAGTGAGAGAGAGAGAGAGAGAAAGAGAAGCTGTGAGTGAGAGAGAGAGTGGGAGAGAAGATGTGAGTGAGAGAGAGAGAAAGAGAAGCTTTGAGTGAGAGAGTGAGAGAAATAGTAGCTGTGAGTGAGAGAGGGAGAGAAAGAGAAGCTGTGAGTGTGTGAGAGAGAGAAAGAGAAGCTGTGAGTGTGTGAGAGAGAAAGAGAAGCTGTGAGAGAGAGAAAGAGAGAGAGAAAGGGAAGCTGTGAGTGAGAGAGAGAGAGAATGAAAGAGAATCTGTGAGTAGAGAGAGAGAGAAAGGGAAGTTGTGAGTGAGAGAGAGAGAGAGAAAGAGAAGCTGTGAGTGAGTGAGAGAGAAAGAGAAGCTGTGAGTGAGAGGGAGAGAGATAAAGAGAAGATGTGAGTGAGAGAGAGAGAGAGAAAGAGAAGTTGTGTGTGTGAGAGAGAAAGAGAAGCTGTGAGTGTGAGAGAGAAAGAGAAGCTGTGAGTGTGAGAGAGAGAAAGAGAAGCTGTGAGTGAGAGAAAGAGAAGCTGTGAGTGAGAGACAGAGAGAGAAAGAGAAGCTGTGAGTGAGAGACAGAGAGAGAAAGAGAACCTATGAGTGTGTGAGAGAGAGAAATTGAAGCTGTGAGTGAGAGAGAGAGAAAGAGAAGCTCTGAGTGAGTGAGAGAGAAGGAAAGAGAAGCTGTGAGTGAGAGAGAGAGATAGAAAGAAAGAGACGCTGTGAGTGAGAGAGAGAGAAGCTGTTAGTGAGAGAGAGAGAGAAAGAGAAGCTGTGAGTGAAAGAGAGAGAGGAAGAGAAGCTGTGAGTGAGAGAGAGAGAGAGAAAGAGAAGCTGCATGAGAGAGAGAGAGAAAGAAAGAAAGAAAGAAAGAGAAGCTGTGTGTGTGTGTGAGAGAGAAAGAGAACCTGTGAGTGATTGAGAGAGAGAGAAATTGAAGCTGTGAGTGAGAGAGAGAGATAAAGAGAAGCTGTGAGTGAGTGAGAGAGAAAGAGAAGCTGTGAGGGAGAGGGAGAGAGAAGGAGAAGATGTGAGAGAGAGAGAGAGAAAGAGAAGATGTGAGTGAGAGAGAGAGGGAAGGAGAAGTTGTGAGTGAGAGAGTGAGAGAAAGAGTAGCTGTGAGTGAGAGAGAGAGAAAGAGAAGCTGTATGAGAGAGAGAGAGAATGAAAGAAAGAGCTGTGTGTGGAGAGAGAGAAAGAGAAGCTGTGAGCGTGTGTGAGAGAGAAAGAGAAGCTGTGAGTGAGAAAAAGAGAGAGAGAAAGAGAAGTTGTGAGTGAGAGAGAGAGAGAGAGAAGCTGTGAGTGAGAGAGAGAGAGAAAGAGAAGCTGTGAGAGAGAGAGAGAGAAAGAGAAGCTGTGAGTGAGAGAGAGAGAAAGAGAAGCTGTGAGTGAGAGAGAGTAATTGAAGCTGTGAGTGAGAGAGAGAGAGAAAGAAAGAGAAGCTCCGAGTGAGTGAGAGAGAAAGAGAAGCTGTGTGTGTGTGAGAGAGAGACAAGTTGTAAGTGTGTGTGTGAGAGAGAGATAGAAAAGCTGTGAGTGTGAGAGAAAGAGAAGCTGTGAGTGTGTGTGTGTGTGAGAGAGAGAGAAGCTGTGAGTTAGAGAGAGAGAGAGAAAGAGAAGTTGTGAGTGAGAGAGAGAAAGAGAAGCTGTGAGTGAGAGAGTGAGAGAGAAAGAGAGTCTGTGAGTGAGAGAGAGAGAGAGAAAGAGAAGCTGTGAGTGAGTGAGAGAAAGTGAAGCTGTGTGTGAGAGAGAAAGAGAAGCTGAGATTGAGAGAGAGAAAGAGAAGCTGTGAGTTAGAGAGAGAGAAAGAGAAGCTGTGAGTGAGTTAGAGAGAGAGAATGAGAAGCTGTGAGGGAGAGAGATAGGAGAGAGAGAATCTGTGAGGGAGAGAGATAGAGAAAGAGAAGATGTGAGTGAGAGAGTGAGTAAGAGAATCTGTGAGTGAGAGAGAGAGAGAAAGAATCTGTGAGTGAGAGAGAGAAAGAGAAGCTGAGAGTCAGAGAGAGAGAGAAGCTGTGAGTGAGAGAGAGAGAGAAAGAGAAGCTGTGAGTGTGAGAAAAAGAGAGAGAGAGAAGCTGTGAGTGAAAGAGAGAGAAAGAGAAGCTGTGATTGAGAAAGAGAGAGAGAAAGAGAAGCTGTGAGTGAGAGAGAGAGAGAATGAGAAGCTCTGAGTGAGAGGGAGATAGAGAAAGAGAATATGTGTGAGAGAGAGAGAGAGAAAGAGAAGATGTGAGTGTGTGTGTGTGAGAGAGAAGCTGTGTGTGAGAGAAAGAGAGAGAGAAAGAGAAGCTGTGAGAGAGAGAGAGAGAGAAAGAGAAGCTGTGAGTGAGAGAGAGAGAGAGAGAGAGAAGCTGTGAGTGAGAGAGAGAGAGAGAAAGAGAAGCTGTGTGAGAGAGAGAGAGAGAACCTGTGAGAGAGAGAGAGAGAGAAAGAGCAGCTCCGAGTGAGTGAGAGAGAAAGAAAGAGAAGCTGTGCGTGAGAGAGAGAGAAAGAAAGAGAAGCTGCAAGAGAGAGAGAGAGAAAGATAAGCTGTAAGTGTGTGTGTGAGAGAGAAAGAGAAGCAGTGAGTGTGAGAGAAAGAGAAGCCGTGAGTGTGAGAGAGAGTGAGAGAGAGAAGCTGTGAGTTAGAGAGAGAGAGAAGTTGTGAATGAGAGAGAGAGAGAGAGAAGCTGTGAGTGAGACAGAGAGATAAAGAGATGCTGTGAGTGTGTGAGAGAGAGAAAGAGATGCTGTGAGTGAGAGAGAGAGAAGCTATGATTGAAAGAGAGAGAAAGAGAAGCTGTGAGTGAGAAAAGAGAGAGAAAGAGAAGCTGTGAGTGAGAGAAAGAGAGAAGCCATGAGTGAGAGAGAGAGAGAGAATCAGTGAGTGAGAGAGAGAAGCTTTAAGTGAGAGAGAGAGAGAGAGAATGTGAAGCTGTGAGTGAGAGAGAGAGAAGCTGTGAGTGAGACAGAGAGAAAGAGAAGCTGTATGTGTGTGAGAGAGTGAAAGAGATGCTGTGAGTGTGAGAGATAGTGAGAGAAAGAGAAGCTGTGAATGTGAGACAGAGTGAGAGAAAGAGATGCTGTGAGTGTGTGTGAGAGAGAGAAAGAGAAGCTGTGAGTGTGAGACAGAGTGAGAGAAAGAGATGCTGTGAGTGTGTGTGAGAGAGAGAAAGAGAAGCTGTGAGTGAGAGAGAGAGAGAGAGAAAGAGAAGCTGTGAGTGAGAGAATGAGTGTGAAGCTATGAGTGAGAGAGAGAGAGAAAGAGTAGTGTTAGTGAGAGAGAGAGAGAAGCTGTGAGTGAGAGAGAGAGAGAAAGGGAAGCTGTGAGTGTGAGAGAGAGAGAGACAGAGAAGCTGTGAGTGAGAGAGAGATAAAAAGAGCAGCTGTGTGAGAGAGAGAGAGAAGCTGTGAGAGAGAGAGAGAGAAAGAGAATCTGTGAGTGTGAGAGAGAGAAGCAGTGAGAGAGAAAGAGAAGCTGTGAGTGAGAGAAAGAGAGAGAAAGGGAAGCTGTGAGTGTGAGAGAGAGAGAGACAGAGAAGCTGTGAGTGAGAGAGAGATAAAAAGAGCAGCTGTGAGAGAGAGAGAGAGAATCTGTGAGTGAGAGAGAGAGAGAAAGAGATTCTGTGAGTGTGAGAGAGAGAAGCAGTGAGAGAGAAAGAGAAGCTGTGAGTGAGAGAAAGAGAGAAGCCATGAGTGTTTGTGAGAGACAAAGAGAAGTTGTGAGTGAGAGAGAGAGTGGAAAGCTATGAGTGAGAGAGAGAGAGAGAGAAGCTGTGAGTGAGAGAGAGAGAAAGAGAAGCTGTGAGTGAGAGAGAGAGTGAGAAGCTGTGAGTGAGAGAGAGAGAGAAAGTGAAGCAGTGAGTGAGAGACAGAGAGAAAGTGAAGCTGTGAGTGAGAGAGAGAAAAAAAGAGATGCTGTGTGTGTGTGTGAGAGAGAAAGAGAAGCTGTGAGTGAGGGAGAGAGAGAAAGGGAAGCTGTGAGTGAGAGAGAGTGAGAAGCTATGATTGAGAGAAAGAGAAAGAGAAGTTGTGAGTGAGAGAGAGAGAAAGAGAAGCTGTGAGTGAGAGAGAGAAAGAGAGAAAGAGAAGCTGTGAGTGAGTGAGAGAGAGAGAAAGAGAAGCTGTGAGTGAGAGAGAGAGAGAGAAAGAGAAGCTGTGAGTGAGAGAGAGAGAGAGAAAGAGAAGCTGTGAGTGAGAGAGAGAGAGAAAGAGAAGCTGTGAGTGAGAGAAAGAGAGAAGCCGTGAGTGAGTGAGATAGAGAGAATCAGTGAGTGAGAGAGAGAGAAGCTTTAAGTGAGAGAGAGAGAGAGAATGTGAAGTTGTGAGTGAGAGAGAGAGAAGCTGTGAGTGAGACAGAGAGAGAGAAAGAGATGCTGTGAGTATGTGTGTGAGAGAGAAATATAAGCTGTGAGTGAGAGAGAGAGAGAGAGAAAGAGAAGCTGCGAGTGAGAGAGTGAGTGTGAAGCTATGAGTGAGAGAGAGAGAAAGAGCAGTGTTAGTGAGAGAGAGAGAGAGAGAAGCTGTGAGTGAGAGAGAGAGAGTAAGGGAAGCTGTGAGTGAGTGAGAGAGAGAGACAGAGAAGCTGTGCATGAGAGAGAGAGAAAAAGAGCAGCTGTGAGAGAGAGAGAAGCTGTGAGTGAGAGAGAGAGAGAGAAAGAGAATCTGTGAGTAGAGAGAGAGAGAAAGAGAAGTGAGTGAGAGAGAGAAAAAGTAGCTGTGAGTGAGAGAGAGAGAGAGAAGCAGTGAGAGAGAGAGAAAGAGAAGCTGTGAGTGAGAGAAAGAGAGAAGCCGTGAGTGTTTGTGAGAGAGAAAGAGAAGCTGTGAGTGAGAGAGAGAGAGAAAGGGAAGCTGTGAGTGAGAGAGAGAGTGAGAAGCTATGAGTGAGAGAGAGAGAGAAGGAGCAGCTGTGAGTGAGAGAGAGAGAGAAAGAGAAGCTGTGAGTGAGAGAGAGAGTGAGAAGCTCTGAGTGAGAGAGAGAGAGAAAGCGAAGCAGTGAGTGAGAGACAGAGAGAGAAAGTGAAGCTGTGAGTGAGAGAGAGAAAAAAAAGAGAAGCTGTGAGTGAGAGAGAGAGAGAGAAAGAGAATCTGTAAGTGTGAGAGAAAGAGAAGCTGTGAGTGTGAGACAGAGTGAGAGAAAGAGAAGCTGTGAGTGAGTTAGAGAGAGAGAATGAGAAGCTGTGAGGGAGAGAGATAGGAGAGAGAGAATCTGTGAGGGAGAGAGAGAGAAAAAGAGAAGATGTGAGTGAGAGAGTGAGTAAGAGAATCTGTGAGTGAGAGAGAGAGAGAAAGAATCTGTGAGTGAGAGAGAGAAAGAGAAGCTGAGAGTCAGAGAGAGAGAGAAGCTGTGAGTGAGAGAGAGAGAGAAAGAGAAGCTGTGAGTGTGAGAAAAAGAGAGAGAGAGAAGCTGTGAGTGAAAGAGAGAGAAAGAGAAGCTGTGATTGAGAAAGAGAGAGAGAAAGAGAAGCTGTGAGTGAGAGAGAGAGAGAATGAGAAGCTCTGAGTGAGAGGGAGATAGAGAAAGAGAATATGTGTGAGAGAGAGAGAGAGAAAGAGAAGATGTGAGTGTGTGTGTGAGAGAGAGAAGCTGTGTGTGAGAGAAAGAGAGAGAGAAAGAGAAGCTGTGAGAGAGAGAGAGAGAAAGAGAAGCTGTGAGTGAGAGAGAGAGAGAGAGAAGCTGTGAGTGAGAGAGAGAGAGAGAAAGAGAAGCTGTGTGTGAGAGAGAGAGAGAACCTGTGAGAGAGAGAGAGAGAGAAAGAGCAGCTCCGAGTGAGTGAGAGAGAAAGAAAGAGAAGCTGTGCGTGAGAGAGAGAGAAAGAAAGAGAAGCTGCAAGAGAGAGAGAGAAAGATAAGCTGTAAGTGTGTGTGTGAGAGAGAAAGAGAAGCAGTGAGTGTGAGAGAAAGAGAAGCCGTGAGTGTGAGAGAGAGTGAGAGAGAGAAGCTGTGAGTTAGAGAGAGAGAGAAGTTGTGAATGAGAGAGAGAGAGAGAGAGAAGCTGTGAGTGAGACAGAGAGATAAAGAGATGCTGTGAGTGTGTGAGAGAGAGAAAGAGATGCTGTGAGTGAGAGAGAGAGAAGCTATGATTGAAAGAGAGAGAAAGAGAAGCTGTGAGTGAGAAAAGAGAGAGAAAGAGAAGCTGTGAGTGAGAGAAAGAGAGAAGCCATGAGTGAGAGAGAGAGAGAGAATCAGTGAGTGAGAGAGAGAAGCTTTAAGTGAGAGAGAGAGAGAGAGAATGTGAAGCTGTGAGTGAGAGAGAGAGAAGCTGTGAGTGAGACAGAGAGAAAGAGAAGCTGTATGTGTGTGAGAGAGTGAAAGAGATGCTGTGAGTGTGAGAGATAGTGAGAGAAAGAGAAGCTGTGAATGTGAGACAGAGTGAGAGAAAGAGATGCTGTGAGTGTGTGTGAGAGAGAGAAAGAGAAGCTGTGAGTGTGAGACAGAGTGAGAGAAAGAGATGCTGTGAGTGTGTGTGAGAGAGAGAAAGAGAAGCTGTGAGTGAGAGAGAGAGAGAGAGAAAGAGAAGCTGTGAGTGAGAGAATGAGTGTGAAGCTATGAGTGAGAGAGAGAGAGAAAGAGTAGTGTTAGTGAGAGAGAGAGAGAAGCTGTGAGAGAGAGAGAAAGGGAAGCTGTGAGTGTGAGAGAGAGAGAGACAGAGAAGCTGTGAGTGAGAGAGAGATAAAAAGAGCAGCTGTGAGAGAGAGAGAGAGAAGCTGTGAGTGAGAGAGAGAGAGAAAGAGAATCTGTGAGTGTGAGAGAGAGAAGCAGTGAGAGAGAAAGAGAAGCTGTGAGTGAGAGAGAGAGTGAGAAGCTGTGAGTGAGAGAGAGGGAGAAAGTGAAGCAGTGAGTGAGAGACAGAGAGAAAGTGAAGCTGTGAGTGAGAGAGAGAAAAAAAGAGATGCTGTGTGTGTGTGAGAGAGAAAGAGAAGCTGTGAGTGAGGGAGAGAGAGAAAGGGAAGCTGTGAGTGAGAGAGAGAGAAAGAGAAGCTGTGAGTGAGAGAGAGAGAAAAAAGAGAAGCTGTGAGTGAGAGAGAGAGAGAGAAAGAGAATCTGTAAGTGTGAGAGAAAGAGAAGCTGTGAGTGTGAGACAGAGTGAGAGAAAGAGAAGCTGTGAGTGAGTTAGAGAGAGAGAATGAGAAGCTGTGAGGGAGAGAGATAGGAGAGAGAGAATCTGTGAGGGAGAGAGAGAGAGAAAGAGAAGATGTGAGTGAGAGAGTGAGTAAGAGAATCTGTGAGTGAGAGAGAGAGAGAAAGAATCTGTGAGTGAGAGAGAGAAAGAGAAGCTGAGAGTCAGAGAGAGAGAAGCTGTGAGTGAGAGAGAGAGAGAAAGAGAAGCTGTGAGTGTGAGAAAAAGAGAGAGAGAGAAGCTGTGAGTGAAAGAGAGAGAAAGAGAAGCTGTGATTGAGAAAGAGAGAGAGAAAGAGAAGCTGTGAGTGAGAGAGAGAGAGAATGAGAAGCTCTGAGTGAGAGGGAGATAGAGAACGAGAATATGTGTGAGAGAGAGAGAGAGAAAGAGAAGATGTGAGTGTGTGTGTGAGAGAGAGAAGCTGTGTGTGAGAGAAAGAGAGAGAGAAAGAGAAGCTGTGAGAGAGAGAGAGAGAAAGAGAAGCTGTGAGTGAGAGAGAGAGAGAGAGAAGCTGTGAGTGAGAGAGAGAGAAAGAGAAGCTGTGTGAGAGAGAGAGAGAACCTGTGAGAGAGAGAGAGAGAAAGAGCAGCTCCGAGTGAGTGAGAGAGAAAGAAAGAGAAGCTGTGCGTGAGAGAGAGAGAAAGAAAGAAAGAGAAGCTGCAAGAGAGAGAGAGAGAAAGATAAGCTGTAAGTGTGTGTGTGAGAGAGAAAGAGAAGCAGTGAGTGTGAGAGAAAGAGAAGCCGTGAGTGTGAGAGAGAGTGAGAGAGAGAAGCTGTGAGTTAGAGAGAGAGAGAAGTTGTGAATGAGAGAGAGAGAGAGAGAAGCTGTGAGTGAGACAGAGAGATAAAGAGATGCTGTGAGTGTGAGAGAGAGAGAAAGAGATGCTGTGAGTGAGAGAGAGAGAAGCTATGATTGAAAGAGAGAGAAAGAGAAGCTGTGAGTGAGAAAAGAGAGAGAAAGAGAAGCTGTGAGTGAGAGAAAGAGAGAAGCCATGAGTGAGAGAGAGAGAGAGAGAATCAGTGAGTGAGAGAGAGAAGCTTTAAGTGAGAGAGAGAGAGAGAATGTGAAGCTGTGAGTGAGAGAGAGAGAAGCTGTGAGTGAGACAGAGAGAAAGAGAAGCTGTATGTGTGTGAGAGAGTGAAAGAGATGCTGTGAGTGTGAGAGATAGTGAGAGAAAGAGAAGCTGTGAATGTGAGACAGAGTGAGAGAAAGAGATGCTGTGAGTGTGTGTGAGAGAGAGAAAGAGAAGCTGTGAGTGTGAGACAGAGTGAGAGAAAGAGATGCTGTGAGTGTGTGTGAGAGAGAGAAAGAGAAGCTGTGAGTGAGAGAGAGAGAGAGAGAGAGAAAGAGAAGCTGTGAGTGAGAGAATGACTGTGAAGCTATGAGTGAGAGAGAGAGAGAAAGAGTAGTGTTAGTGAGAGAGAGAGAGAAGCTGTGAGTGAGAGAGAGAGAGAAAGGGAAGCTGTGAGTGTGAGAGACAGAGAGACAGAGAAGCTGTGAGTGAGAGAGAGATAAAAAGAGCAGCTGTGAGAGAGAGAGAGAGAAGCTGTGAGTGAGAGAGAGAGAGAAAGAGAATCTGTGAGTGTGAGAGAGAGAAGCAGTGAGAGAGAAAGAGAAGCTGTGAGTGAGAGAAAGAGAGAAGCCATGAGTGTTTGTGAGAGACAAAGAGAAGTTGTGAGTGAGAGAGAGAGTGGAAAGCTATGAGTGAGTGAGAGAGAGAGAGAAGCTGTGAGTGAGAGAGAGAGAAAGAGAAGCTGTGAGTGAGAGAGAGAGTGAGAAGCTGTGAGTGAGAGAGAGAGAGAAAGTGAAGCAGTGAGTGAGAGACAGAGAGAAAGTGAAGCTGTGAGTGAGAGAGAGAAAAAAAGAGATGCTGTGTGTGTGTGAGAGAGAAAGAGAAGCTGTGAGTGAGGGAGAGAGAGAAAGGGAAGCTGTGAGTGAGAGAGAGTGAGAAGCTATGAGTGAGAGAAAGAGAAAGAGAAGTTGTGAGTGAGAGAGAGAGAAAGAGAAGCTGTGAGTGAGAGAGAGAGAGAAGCAGTGAGAGAGAGAGAAAGAGAAGCTGTGAGTGAGAGAAAGAGAGAAGCCGTGAGTGAGTGAGATAGAGAGAATCAGTGAGTGAGAGAGAGAGAAGCTTTAAGTGAGAGACAGAGAGAGAATGTGAAGTTGTGAGTGAGAGAGAGAGAAGCTGTGAGTGAGACAGAGAGAGAGAAAGAGATGCTGTGAGTATGTGTGTGAGAGAGAAATATAAGCTGTGAGTGAGAGAGAGAGAGAGAAAGAGAAGCTGTGAGTGAGAGAGTGAGTGTGAAGCTATGAGTGAGAGAGAGAGAAAGAGCAGTGTTAGTGAGAGAGAGAGAGAGAAGCTGTGAGTGAGAGAGAGAGAGTAAGGGAAGCTGTGAGTGAGTGAGAGAGAGAGACAGAGAATCTGTGCATGAGAGAGAGAGAAAAAGAGCAGCTGTGAGAGAGAGAGAAGCTGTGAGTGAGAGAGAGAGAGAGAAAGAGAATCTGTGAGTAGAGAGAGAGAGAAAGAGAAGTGAGTGAGAGAGAGAAAAAGAGTAGCTGTGAGTGAGAGAGAGAGAGAGAAGCAGTGAGAGAGAGAGAAAGAGAAGCTGTGAGTGAGAGAAAGAGAGAAGCCGTGAGTGTTTGTGAGAGAGAAAGAGAAGCTGTGAGTGAGAGAGAGAGAGAAAGGGAAGCTGTGAGTGAGAGAGAGAGTGAGAAGCTATGAGTGAGTGAGAGAGAGAAGGAGAAGCAGTGAGTGAGAGAGAGAGAGAAAGAGAAGCTGTGAGTGAGAGAGAGAGTGAGAAGCTGTGAGTGAGAGAGAGAGAGAAAGCGAAGCAGTGAGTGAGAGACAGAGAGAGAAAGTGAAGCTGTGAGTGAGAGAGAGAGAAAAAAGAGAAGCTGTGAGTGAGAGAGAGAGAAAGAGAATCTGTAAGTGTGAGAGAAAGAGAAGCTGTGAGTGTGAGACAGAGTGAGAGAAAGAGATGCTGTGAGTGTGTGTGAGAGAGAAAGAGTAGCTGTGAGTGAGAGAGAGAGAGGGAAAGGGAAGCTGTGAGTGAGAGAGAGAGAGAGAATCTGTGAGAGTGAGAGAAAGTGAGAGAAAGAGAAGCTGGGAGTGAGAGAGAGAGAGAAAAAAAGAAGCTGTATGAGAGAGAAAGAACGAAATAAAGAGCTGTGTGTGTGAGAGAGAGAAAGAGAAGCTGTGAGTGTGTGTGTGAGAGAAAGAGAAGCTGTGAGTGTGTGAGAAAGAGAAAGTTAAGCTGTGAGGGAGAGAAAGAGCGAGAGAAAGAGAAGCTGTGAGCGAGAGAGAGAGAGAAATTGAAGCTGTGAGTGAGAGAGAGAGAGAAAGAGAAGCTCGGAGTGAGTGAGAGAGAAAGAAAGAGAAGCTCGGAGTGAGTGAGAGAGAAAGAAAGAGAAGCTGTGAGTTAGAGAAAGACAGGAAGAAAGAGATGCTGTGAGTGAGAGAGATTGAATCTGTGAGAGAGAGAGAGAGGAAGAGAAGCTGTGAGTGAGAGAGAGAGAAGGAAAGAGAAGCTTTGAGTGAGAGAGTGAGAGAAAGAGTAGCTGTGAGTGTGTGAGAGAGAGAAAGAGAAGCTGCATGAGAGAGAGAGAAAGAAAGAAAGAAAGAAAGAGAAGCTGTGTGTGTGAGAGAGAAAGAGAAGCTGTGAGTGGGTGTGAGAAAGAAAGAGAAGCTGTGAGTGAGAGAAAAAGAAAGAGAAGCTGTGAGTGAGAGAGAGAGAGAAAGAGAAGCTGTGAGTGAGAGTAAAAGAGAGAGAAAGAGAAGCTGTGAGTGAGAGAGAGAGAAAGAGAAGCTGTGAGTGAGAGAGTGAGAGAAAGAGTAGCTGTGAGTGAGAGACAGAGAGAGAAAAAGAAGCTGTATGAGAGAGAGAGAGAGAATGAAAGAAAGAGCTGTGTGTTTGTGAGAGAGAAAGAGAAGCTGTGAGTGTGTGTGTGAGAGAAAGAGAAGCTGTGAGTGTGTGTGAGAGAGAAAGAGAAGCTGTGAGTGTGTGAGAAAGAGAAAGTGAAGCTGTCAGTTAGAGAAAGAGCGAGAGAAAGAGAAGCTGTGAGTGAGAGAGAGAGAGAGAAAGAGAAGCTGTGAGTGTGTGAGAAAGAGAAAGTGAAGCTGTGAGTGAGAGAAAGAGCAAGAGAAAGAGACCCTGTGAGTGAGAGAGAGAGAGAAATTGAAGCTGTGAGTGAGAGAGAGAGAGAAAGAGAAGCTCGGAGTGAGTGAGAGAGAAAGAAAGAGAAGATCGGAGTGAGTGAGAGACAAAGAAAGAGAAGCTGTGAGTTAGAGAAAGACAGGAGGAAAGAGATGCTGTGAGTGAGAGAGAGATTGAATCTGTGAGTGAGAGAGAGAGAGAGAGAGAGAGAGGAAGAGAAGCTGTGAGTGAGAGAAAGAGAGAAGCCATGAGTGAGTGAGAGAGAGAGAATCAGTGAGTGAGAGAGAGAAGCTTTAAGTGAGAGAGAGAGAGAATGTGAAGCTGTGAGTGAGAGAGAGAGAGAAGCTGTGAGTGAGACAGAGAGAGAAAGAGAAGCTGTATGTGTGTGGGAGAGTGAAAGAGATGCTGTGAGTGTGAGAGATAGTGAGAGAAAGAGAAGCTGTGAGTGTGAGACAGAGTGAGAGAAAGAGATGCTGTGAGTGTGTGTGAGAGAGAGAAAGAGAAGCTGTGAGTGAGAGAGAGAGAGAGAGAAAGAGAAGCTGTGAGTGAGAGAGTGAGTGTGAAGCTATCAGTGAGAGAGAGAGAAAGAGTAGTGTTAGTGAGAGAGAGAGAAGCTGTGAGTGTGAGAGAGAGAGAAAGGGAAGCTGTGAGTGAGAGAGAGAGAGAGAGAGTGAGAGAAGCTGTGAGTGAGAGAGAGAGAGAATGTGAAGCTGTGAGAGAGAGAGAGAAGCTGTGAGTGAGAGAGAGAGAGAAAGAGAATCTGTGAGTAGAGAGAGAGAGAAAGAGAAGGTGTGAGTGAGAGAGAGAGAAAGAGAAGCTGTGAGTGTGAGAGAGAGAAGCAGTGAGAGAGAAAGAGAAGCTGTGAGTGAGAGAAAGAGAGAAGCCATGAGTGTTTGTGAGAGAGAAAGAGAAGCTGTGAATGAGAGAGAGAGAGAGAAAGGGAAGCTGTGAGTGAGAGAGAGAGTGGAAAGCTATGAGTGAGAGAGAGAGAGAAGCTGTGAGTGAGAGAGAGAGAGAAAGAGAAGCTGTGAGTGAGAGAGAGAGTGAGAAGCTGTGAGTGAGAGAGAGAGAGAAAGCGAAGCAGTGAGTGAGAGACAGAGAGAAAGTGAAGCTGTGAGTGAGAGAGAGAAAAAAAGAGATGCTGTGTGTGTGTGTGAGAGAGAAAGAGAAGCTGTGAGTGAGGGAGAGAGAGAAAGGGAAGCTGTGAGTGAGAGAGAGAGAGAGAAGCTATGAGTGAGAGAAAGAGAAAGAGAAGTTGCGAATGAGAGAGGGAGAAAGAGAAGCTGTGAGTGAGAGAGAGAGAGAGAAGCAGTGAGAGAGAGAGAAAGAGAAGCTGTGAGTGAGAGAAAGAGAGAAGCCGTGAGTGAGTGAGATAGAGAGAGAATCAGTGAGTGAGAGAGAGAGAAGCTTTAAGTGAGAGAGAGAGAGAATGTGAAGTTGTGAGTGAGAGAGAGAGAAGCTGTGAGTGAGACAGAGAGAGAAAGAGAAGCTGTATGTGTGTGAGAGAGTGAAAGAGATGCTGTGAGTGTGAGAGAAAGTGAGAGAAAGAGAAGCTGTGAGTGTGAGACAGTGTGAGAGAAAGAGATGCTGTGAGTATGTGTGTGAGAGAGAAAGATAAGCTGTGATTGAGTGAGAGAGAGAGAGAAAGAGAAGCTGTGCGTGAGAGAGTGAGTGTGAAGCTATGAGTGAGAGAGAGAAAGAGCAGTGTTAGTGAGAGAAAGAGAGAAGCTGTGAGTGAGAGAGACAGAGAAAGGGAAGCTGTGAGTGAGTGAGAGAGAGAGACAGAGAAGCTGTGCGTGAGAGAGAGAGAAAAAGAGCAGCTGTGAGAGAGAGAGAAAAGCTGTGAGTGAGAGAGAGAGAAAGAGAATCTGTGAGTAGAGAGAGAGAGAAAGAGAAGTGAGTGAGAGAGAGAAAAAGAGTAGCTGTGAGTGAGAGAGAGAGAGAGAGAAGCAGTGAGAGAGAGAGAAAGAGAAGCTGTGAGTGAGAGAAAGAGAGAAGCCGTGAGTGTTTGTGAGAGAGAAAGAGAAGCTGTGAGTGAGAGAGAGAGAGAAAGGGAAGCTGTGAGTGAGAGAGAGAGTGAGAAGCTATGAGTGAGTGAGAGAGAGAAGGAGAAGCAGTGAGTGAGAGAGAGAGAGAAAGCGAAGCTGTGAGTGAGAGAGAGAGTGAGAAGCTGTGAGTGAGAGAGAGAGAGAAAGCGAAGCAGTGAGTGAGAGACAGAGAGAGAAAGTGAAGCTGTGAGTGAGAGAGAGAGAAAAAAGAGAAGCTGTGAGTGAGAGAGAGAGAAAGAGAATCTGTAAGTGTGAGAGAAAGAGAAGCTGTGAGTGTGAGACAGAGTGAGAGAAAGAGATGCTGTGAGTGTGTGTGAGAGAGAAAGAGTAGCTGTGAGTGAGAGAGAGAGAGGGAAAGGGAAGCTGTGAGTGAGAGAGAGAGAGAGAATCTGTGAGAGTGAGAGAAAGTGAGAGAAAGAGAAGCTGGGAGTGAGAGAGAGAGAGAAAAAAAGAAGCTGTATGAGAGAGAAAGAACGAAATAAAGAGCTGTGTGTGTGAGAGAGAGAAAGAGAAGCTGTGAGTGTGTGTGTGAGAGAAAGAGAAGCTGTGAGTGTGTGAGAAAGAGAAAGTTAAGCTGTGAGGGAGAGAAAGAGCGAGAGAAAGAGAAGCTGTGAGCGAGAGAGAGAGAGAAATTGAAGCTGTGAGTGAGAGAGAGAGAGAAAGAGAAGCTCGGAGTGAGTGAGAGAGAAAGAAAGAGAAGCTCGGAGTGAGTGAGAGAGAAAGAAAGAGAAGCTGTGAGTTAGAGAAAGACAGGAAGAAAGAGATGCTGTGAGTGAGAGAGATTGAATCTGTGAGAGAGAGAGAGAGGAAGAGAAGCTGTGAGTGAGAGAGAGAGAAGGAAAGAGAAGCTTTGAGTGAGAGAGTGAGAGAAAGAGTAGCTGTGAGTGTGTGAGAGAGAGAAAGAGAAGCTGCATGAGAGAGAGAGAAAGAAAGAAAGAAAGAAAGAGAAGCTGTGTGTGTGAGAGAGAAAGAGAAGCTGTGAGTGGGTGTGAGAAAGAAAGAGAAGCTGTGAGTGAGAGAAAAAGAAAGAGAAGCTGTGAGTGAGAGAGAGAGAGAAAGAGAAGCTGTGAGTGAGAGTAAAAGAGAGAGAAAGAGAAGCTGTGAGTGAGAGAGAGAGAAAGAGAAGCTGTGAGTGAGAGAGTGAGAGAAAGAGTAGCTGTGAGTGAGAGACAGAGAGAGAAAAAGAAGCTGTATGAGAGAGAGAGAGAATGAAAGAAAGAGCTGTGTGTTTGTGAGAGAGAAAGAGAAGCTGTGAGTGTGTGTGTGAGAGAAAGAGAAGCTGTGAGTGTGTGTGAGAGAGAAAGAGAAGCTGTGAGTGTGTGAGAAAGAGAAAGTGAAGCTGTCAGTTAGAGAAAGAGCGAGAGAAAGAGAAGCTGTGAGTGAGAGAGAGAGAGAGAAAGAGAAGCTGTGAGTGAGAGAGAGAGAGAGAGAAAGAGAAGCTGTGAGTGAGAGAGAGAGTGAGAAGCTGTGAGTGAGAGAGAGAGAGAAAGTGAAGCAGTGAGTGAGAGACAGAGAGAAAGTGAAGCTGTGAGTGAGAGAGAGAAAAAAAGAGATGCTGTGTGTGTGTGTGAGAGAGAAAGAGAAGCTGTGAGTGAGGGAGAGAGAGAAAGGGAAGCTGTGAGTGAGAGAGAGTGAGAAGCTATGATTGAGAGAAAGAGAAAGAGAAGTTGTGAGTGAGAGAGAGAGAAAGAGAAGCTGTGAGTGAGAGAGAGAAAGAGAGAAAGAGAAGCTGTGAGTGAGTGAGAGAGAGAGAAAGAGAAGCTGTGAGTGAGAGAGAGAGAGAGAAAGAGAAGCTGTGAGTGAGAGAGAGAGAGAGAAAGAGAAGCTGTGAGTGAGAGAGAGAGAGAAAGAGAAGCTGTGAGTGAGAGAAAGAGAGAAGCCGTGAGTGAGTGAGATAGAGAGAATCAGTGAGTGAGAGAGAGAGAAGCTTTAAGTGAGAGAGAGAGAGAGAATGTGAAGTTGTGAGTGAGAGAGAGAGAAGCTGTGAGTGAGACAGAGAGAGAGAAAGAGATGCTGTGAGTATGTGTGTGAGAGAGAAATATAAGCTGTGAGTGAGAGAGAGAGAGAGAGAAAGAGAAGCTGCGAGTGAGAGAGTGAGTGTGAAGCTATGAGTGAGAGAGAGAGAAAGAGCAGTGTTAGTGAGAGAGAGAGAGAGAGAAGCTGTGAGTGAGAGAGAGAGAGTAAGGGAAGCTGTGAGTGAGTGAGAGAGAGAGACAGAGAAGCTGTGCATGAGAGAGAGAGAAAAAGAGCAGCTGTGAGAGAGAGAGAAGCTGTGAGTGAGAGAGAGAGAGAGAAAGAGAATCTGTGAGTAGAGAGAGAGAGAAAGAGAAGTGAGTGAGAGAGAGAAAAAGTAGCTGTGAGTGAGAGAGAGAGAGAGAAGCAGTGAGAGAGAGAGAAAGAGAAGCTGTGAGTGAGAGAAAGAGAGAAGCCGTGAGTGTTTGTGAGAGAGAAAGAGAAGCTGTGAGTGAGAGAGAGAGAGAAAGGGAAGCTGTGAGTGAGAGAGAGAGTGAGAAGCTATGAGTGAGAGAGAGAGAGAAGGAGCAGCTGTGAGTGAGAGAGAGAGAGAAAGAGAAGCTGTGAGTGAGAGAGAGAGTGAGAAGCTCTGAGTGAGAGAGAGAGAGAAAGCGAAGCAGTGAGTGAGAGACAGAGAGAGAAAGTGAAGCTGTGAGTGAGAGAGAGAGAAAAAAGAGAAGCTGTGAGTGAGAGAGAGAGAGAGAAAGAGAATCTGTAAGTGTGAGAGAAAGAGAAGCTGTGAGTGTGAGACAGAGTGAGAGAAAGAGAAGCTGTGAGTGAGTTAGAGAGAGAGAATGAGAAGCTGTGAGGGAGAGAGATAGGAGAGAGAGAATCTGTGAGGGAGAGAGAGAGAAAAAGAGAAGATGTGAGTGAGAGAGTGAGTAAGAGAATCTGTGAGTGAGAGAGAGAGAGAAAGAATCTGTGAGTGAGAGAGAGAAAGAGAAGCTGAGAGTCAGAGAGAGAGAGAAGCTGTGAGTGAGAGAGAGAGAGAAAGAGAAGCTGTGAGTGTGAGAAAAAGAGAGAGAGAGAAGCTGTGAGTGAAAGAGAGAGAAAGAGAAGCTGTGATTGAGAAAGAGAGAGAGAAAGAGAAGCTGTGAGTGAGAGAGAGAGAGAATGAGAAGCTCTGAGTGAGAGGGAGATAGAGAAAGAGAATATGTGTGAGAGAGAGAGAGAGAAAGAGAAGATGTGAGTGTGTGTGTGAGAGAGAGAAGCTGTGTGTGAGAGAAAGAGAGAGAGAAAGAGAAGCTGTGAGAGAGAGAGAGAGAAAGAGAAGCTGTGAGTGAGAGAGAGAGAGAGAGAAGCTGTGAGTGAGAGAGAGAGAGAGAAAGAGAAGCTGTGTGTGAGAGAGAGAGAGAACCTGTGAGAGAGAGAGAGAGAGAAAGAGCAGCTCCGAGTGAGTGAGAGAGAAAGAAAGAGAAGCTGTGCGTGAGAGAGAGAGAAAGAAAGAGAAGCTGCAAGAGAGAGAGAGAAAGATAAGCTGTAAGTGTGTGTGTGAGAGAGAAAGAGAAGCAGTGAGTGTGAGAGAAAGAGAAGCCGTGAGTGTGAGAGAGAGTGAGAGAGAGAAGCTGTGAGTTAGAGAGAGAGAGAAGTTGTGAATGAGAGAGAGAGAGAGAGAGAAGCTGTGAGTGAGACAGAGAGATAAAGAGATGCTGTGAGTGTGTGTGAGAGAGAAAGAGATGCTGTGAGTGAGAGAGAGAGAAGCTATGATTGAAAGAGAGAGAAAGAGAAGCTGTGAGTGAGAAAAGAGAGAGAAAGAGAAGCTGTGAGTGAGAGAAAGAGAGAAGCCATGAGTGAGAGAGAGAGAGAGAATCAGTGAGTGAGAGAGAGAAGCTTTAAGTGAGAGAGAGAGAGAGAGAATGTGAAGCTGTGAGTGAGAGAGAGAGAAGCTGTGAGTGAGACAGAGAGAAAGAGAAGCTGTATGTGTGTGAGAGAGTGAAAGAGATGCTGTGAGTGTGAGAGATAGTGAGAGAAAGAGAAGCTGTGAATGTGAGACAGAGTGAGAGAAAGAGATGCTGTGAGTGTGTGTGAGAGAGAGAAAGAGAAGCTGTGAGTGTGAGACAGAGTGAGAGAAAGAGATGCTGTGAGTGTGTGTGAGAGAGAGAAAGAGAAGCTGTGAGTGAGAGAGAGAGAGAGAGAAAGAGAAGCTGTGAGTGAGAGAATGAGTGTGAAGCTATGAGTGAGAGAGAGAGAGAAAGAGTAGTGTTAGTGAGAGAGAGAGATAAGCTGTGAGTGAGAGAGAGAGAGAAAGGGAAGCTGTGAGTGTGAGAGAGAGAGAGACAGAGAAGCTGTGAGTGAGAGAGAGATAAAAAGAGCAGCTGTGAGAGAGAGAGAGAGAAGCTGTGAGTGAGAGAGAGAGAGAAAGAGAATCTGTGAGTGTGAGAGAGAGAAGCAGTGAGAGAGAAAGAGAAGCTGTGAGTGAGAGAGAGAGTGAGAAGCTGTGAGTGAGAGAGAGGGAGAAAGTGAAGCAGTGAGTGAGAGACAGAGAGAAAGTGAAGCTGTGAGTGAGAGAGAGAAAAAAAGAGATGCTGTGTGTGTGTGAGAGAGAAAGAGAAGCTGTGAGTGAGGGAGAGAGAGAAAGGGAAGCTGTGAGTGAGAGAGAGAGAAAGAGAAGCTGTGAGTGAGAGAGAGAGAAAAAAGAGAAGCTGTGAGTGAGAGAGAGAGAGAGAGAAAGAGAATCTGTAAGTGTGAGAGAAAGAGAAGCTGTGAGTGTGAGACAGAGTGAGAGAAAGAGAAGCTGTGAGTGAGTTAGAGAGAGAGAATGAGAAGCTGTGAGGGAGAGAGATAGGAGAGAGAGAATCTGTGAGGGAGAGAGAGAGAGAAAGAGAAGATGTGAGTGAGAGAGTGAGTAAGAGAATCTGTGAGTGAGAGAGAGAGAGAAAGAATCTGTGAGTGAGAGAGAGAAAGAGAAGCTGAGAGTCAGAGAGAGAGAGAAGCTGTGAGTGAGAGAGAGAGAGAAAGAGAAGCTGTGAGTGTGAGAAAAAGAGAGAGAGAGAAGCTGTGAGTGAAAGAGAGAGAAAGAGAAGCTGTGATTGAGAAAGAGAGAGAGAAAGAGAAGCTGTGAGTGAGAGAGAGAGAGAATGAGAAGCTCTGAGTGAGAGGGAGATAGAGAACGAGAATATGTGTGAGAGAGAGAGAGAGAAAGAGAAGATGTGAGTGTGTGTGTGAGAGAGAGAAGCTGTGTGTGAGAGAAAGAGAGAGAGAAAGAGAAGCTGTGAGAGAGAGAGAGAGAAAGAGAAGCTGTGAGTGAGAGAGAGAGAGAGAAGCTGTGAGTGAGAGAGAGAGAGAGAAAGAGAAGCTGTGTGAGAGAGAGAGAGAACCTGTGAGAGAGAGAGAGAGAAAGAGCAGCTCCGAGTGAGTGAGAGAGAAAGAAAGAGAAGCTGTGCGTGAGAGAGAGAGAAAGAAAGAAAGAGAAGCTGCAAGAGAGAGAGAGAGAAAGATAAGCTGTAAGTGTGTGTGTGAGAGAGAAAGAGAAGCAGTGAGTGTGAGAGAAAGAGAAGCCGTGAGTGTGAGAGAGAGTGAGAGAGAGAAGCTGTGAGTTAGAGAGAGAGAGAAGTTGTGAATGAGAGAGAGAGAGAGAGAAGCTGTGAGTGAGACAGAGAGATAAAGAGATGCTGTGAGTGTGAGAGAGAGAGAAAGAGATGCTGTGAGTGAGAGAGAGAGAAGCTATGATTGAAAGAGAGAGAAAGAGAAGCTGTGAGTGAGAAAAGAGAGAGAAAGAGAAGCTGTGAGTGAGAGAAAGAGAGAAGCCATGAGTGAGAGAGAGAGAGAGAGAATCAGTGAGTGAGAGAGAGAAGCTTTAAGTGAGAGAGAGAGAGAGAATGTGAAGCTGTGAGTGAGAGAGAGAAGCTGTGAGTGAGACAGAGAGAAAGAGAAGCTGTATGTGTGTGAGAGAGTGAAAGAGATGCTGTGAGTGTGAGAGATAGTGAGAGAAAGAGAAGCTGTGAATGTGAGACAGAGTGAGAGAAAGAGATGCTGTGAGTGTGTGTGAGAGAGAGAAAGAGAAGCTGTGAGTGTGAGACAGAGTGAGAGAAAGAGATGCTGTGAGTGTGTGTGAGAGAGAGAAAGAGAAGCTGTGAGTGAGAGAGAGAGAGAGAGAGAGAAAGAGAAGCTGTGAGTGAGAGAATGACTGTGAAGCTATGAGTGAGAGAGAGAGAGAAAGAGTAGTGTTAGTGAGAGAGAGAGAGAAGCTGTGAGTGAGAGAGAGAGAGAAAGGGAAGCTGTGAGTGTGAGAGACAGAGAGACAGAGAAGCTGTGAGTGAGAGAGAGATAAAAAGAGCAGCTGTGAGAGAGAGAGAGAGAAGCTGTGAGTGAGAGAGAGAGAGAAAGAGAATCTGTGAGTGTGAGAGAGAGAAGCAGTGAGAGAGAAAGAGAAGCTGTGAGTGAGAGAAAGAGAGAAGCCATGAGTGTTTGTGAGAGACAAAGAGAAGTTGTGAGTGAGAGAGAGAGTGGAAAGCTATGAGTGAGTGAGAGAGAGAGAGAAGCTGTGAGTGAGAGAGAGAGAAAGAGAAGCTGTGAGTGAGAGAGAGAGTGAGAAGCTGTGAGTGAGAGAGAGAGAGAAAGTGAAGCAGTGAGTGAGAGACAGAGAGAAAGTGAAGCTGTGAGTGAGAGAGAGAAAAAAAGAGATGCTGTGTGTGTGTGAGAGAGAAAGAGAAGCTGTGAGTGAGGGAGAGAGAGAAAGGGAAGCTGTGAGTGAGAGAGAGTGAGAAGCTATGAGTGAGAGAAAGAGAAAGAGAAGTTGTGAGTGAGAGAGAGAGAAAGAGAAGCTGTGAGTGAGAGAGAGAGAGAAGCAGTGAGAGAGAGAGAAAGAGAAGCTGTGAGTGAGAGAAAGAGAGAAGCCGTGAGTGAGTGAGATAGAGAGAATCAGTGAGTGAGAGAGAGAGAAGCTTTAAGTGAGAGACAGAGAGAGAATGTGAAGTTGTGAGTGAGAGAGAGAGAAGCTGTGAGTGAGACAGAGAGAGAGAAAGAGATGCTGTGAGTATGTGTGTGAGAGAGAAATATAAGCTGTGAGTGAGAGAGAGAGAGAGAAAGAGAAGCTGTGAGTGAGAGAGTGAGTGTGAAGCTATGAGTGAGAGAGAGAGAAAGAGCAGTGTTAGTGAGAGAGAGAGAGAGAAGCTGTGTGTGAGAGAGAGAGAGTAAGGGAAGCTGTGAGTGAGTGAGAGAGAGAGACAGAGAATCTGTGCATGAGAGAGAGAGAAAAAGAGCAGCTGTGAGAGAGAGAGAAGCTGTGAGTGAGAGAGAGAGAGAGAAAGAGAATCTGTGAGTAGAGAGAGAGAGAAAGAGAAGTGAGTGAGAGAGAGAAAAAGAGTAGCTGTGAGTGAGAGAGAGAGAGAGAAGCAGTGAGAGAGAGAGAAAGAGAAGCTGTGAGTGAGAGAAAGAGAGAAGCCGTGAGTGTTTGTGAGAGAGAAAGAGAAGCTGTGAGTGAGAGAGAGAGAGAAAGGGAAGCTGTGAGTGAGAGAGAGAGTGAGAAGCTATGAGTGAGTGAGAGAGAGAAGGAGAAGCAGTGAGTGAGAGAGAGAGAGAAAGAGAAGCTGTGAGTGAGAGAGAGAGTGAGAAGCTGTGAGTGAGAGAGAGAGAGAAAGCGAAGCAGTGAGTGAGAGACAGAGAGAGAAAGTGAAGCTGTGAGTGAGAGAGAGAGAAAAAAGAGAAGCTGTGAGTGAGAGAGAGAGAAAGAGAATCTGTAAGTGTGAGAGAAAGAGAAGCTGTGAGTGTGAGACAGAGTGAGAGAAAGAGATGCTGTGAGTGTGTGTGAGAGAGAAAGAGTAGCTGTGAGTGAGAGAGAGAGAGGGAAAGGGAAGCTGTGAGTGAGAGAGAGAGAGAGAATCTGTGAGAGTGAGAGAAAGTGAGAGAAAGAGAAGCTGGGAGTGAGAGAGAGAGAGAAAAAAAGAAGCTGTATGAGAGAGAAAGAACGAAATAAAGAGCTGTGTGTGTGAGAGAGAGAAAGAGAAGCTGTGAGTGTGTGTGTGAGAGGAAGAGAAGCTGTGAGTGTGTGAGAAAGAGAAAGTTAAGCTGTGAGGGAGAGAAAGAGCGAGAGAAAGAGAAGCTGTGAGCGAGAGAGAGAGAGAAATTGAAGCTGTGAGTGAGAGAGAGAGAGAAAGAGAAGCTCGGAGTGAGTGAGAGAGAAAGAAAGAGAAGCTCGGAGTGAGTGAGAGAGAAAGAAAGAGAAGCTGTGAGTTAGAGAAAGACAGGAAGAAAGAGATGCTGTGAGTGAGAGAGATTGAATCTGTGAGAGAGAGAGAGAGGAAGAGAAGCTGTGAGTGAGAGAGAGAGAAGGAAAGAGAAGCTTTGAGTGAGAGAGTGAGAGAAAGAGTAGCTGTGAGTGTGTGAGAGAGAGAAAGAGAAGCTGCATGAGAGAGAGAGAAAGAAAGAAAGAAAGAAAGAGAAGCTGTGTGTGTGAGAGAGAAAGAGAAGCTGTGAGTGGGTGTGAGAAAGAAAGAGAAGCTGTGAGTGAGAGAAAAAGAAAGAGAAGCTGTGAGTGAGAGAGAGAGAGAAAGAGAAGCTGTGAGTGAGAGTAAAAGAGAGAGAAAGAGAAGCTGTGAGTGAGAGAGAGAGAAAGAGAAGCTGTGAGTGAGAGAGTGAGAGAAAGAGTAGCTGTGAGTGAGAGACAGAGAGAGAAAAAGAAGCTGTATGAGAGAGAGAGAGAGAATGAAAGAAAGAGCTGTGTGTTTGTGAGAGAGAAAGAGAAGCTGTGAGTGTGTGTGTGAGAGAAAGAGAAGCTGTGAGTGTGTGTGAGAGAGAAAGAGAAGCTGTGAGTGTGTGAGAAAGAGAAAGTGAAGCTGTCAGTTAGAGAAAGAGCGAGAGAAAGAGAAGCTGTGAGAGAGAGAGAGAGAGAGAAAGAGAAGCTGTGAGTGTGTGAGAAAGAGAAAGTGAAGCTGTGAGTGAGAGAAAGAGCAAGAGAAAGAGACCCTGTGAGTGAGAGAGAGAGAGAAATTGAAGCTGTGAGTGAGAGAGAGAGAGAAAGAGAAGCTCGGAGTGAGTGAGAGAGAAAGAAAGAGAAGATCGGAGTGAGTGAGAGAGAAAGAAAGAGAAGCTGTGAGTTAGAGAAAGACAGGAGGAAAGAGATGCTGTGAGTGAGAGAGAGATTGAATCTGTGAGTGAGAGAGAGAGAGAGAGAGAGAGAGGAAGAGAAGCTGTGAGTGAGAGAAAGAGAGAAGCCATGAGTGAGTGAGAGAGAGAGAATCAGTGAGTGAGAGAGAGAAGCTTTAAGTGAGAGAGAGAGAGAATGTGAAGCTGTGAGTGAGAGAGAGAGAGAAGCTGTGAGTGAGACAGAGAGAGAAAGAGAAGCTGTATGTGTGTGGGAGAGTGAAAGAGATGCTGTGAGTGTGAGAGATAGTGAGAGAAAGAGAAGCTGTGAGTGTGAGACAGAGTGAGAGAAAGAGATGCTGTGAGTGTGTGTGAGAGAGAGAAAGAGAAGCTGTGAGTGAGAGAGAGAGAGAGAGAAAGAGAAGCTGTGAGTGAGAGAGTGAGTGTGAAGCTATCAGTGAGAGAGAGAGAAAGAGTAGTGTTAGTGAGAGAGAGAGAAGCTGTGAGTGTGAGAGAGAGAGAAAGGGAAGCTGTGAGTGAGAGAGAGAGAGAGAGAGTGAGAGAAGCTGTGAGTGAGAGAGAGAGAGAATGTGAAGCTGTGAGAGAGAGAGAGAAGCTGTGAGTGAGAGAGAGAGAGAAAGAGAATCTGTGAGTCGAGAGAGAGAGAAAGAGAAGGTGTGAGTGAGAGAGAGAGAAAGAGAAGCTGTGAGTGTGAGAGAGAGAAGCAGTGAGAGAGAAAGAGAAGCTGTGAGTGAGAGAAAGAGAGAAGCCATGAGTGTTTGTGAGAGAGAAAGAGAAGCTGTGAATGAGAGAGAGAGAGAGAAAGGGAAGCTGTGAGTGAGAGAGAGAGTGGAAAGCTATGAGTGAGAGAGAGAGAGAAGCTGTGAGTGAGAGAGAGAGAGAAAGAGAAGCTGTGAGTGAGAGAGAGAGTGAGAAGCTGTGAGTGAGAGAGAGAGAGAAAGCGAAGCAGTGAGTGAGAGACAGAGAGAAAGTGAAGCTGTGAGTGAGAGAGAGAAAAAAAGAGATGCTGTGTGTGTGTGTGAGAGAGAAAGAGAAGCTGTGAGTGAGGGAGAGAGAGAAAGGGAAGCTGTGAGTGAGAGAGAGAGAGAGAAGCTATGAGTGAGAGAAAGAGAAAGAGAAGTTGCGAATGAGAGAGGGAGAAAGAGAAGCTGTGAGTGAGAGAGAGAGAGAGAAGCAGTGAGAGAGAGAGAAAGAGAAGCTGTGAGTGAGAGAAAGAGAGAAGCCGTGAGTGAGTGAGATAGAGAGAGAATCAGTGAGTGAGAGAGAGAGAAGCTTTAAGTGAGAGAGAGAGAGAATGTGAAGTTGTGAGTGAGAGAGAGAGAAGCTGTGAGTGAGACAGAGAGAGAAAGAGAAGCTGTATGTGTGTGAGAGAGTGAAAGAGATGCTGTGAGTGTGAGAGAAAGTGAGAGAAAGAGAAGCTGTGAGTGTGAGACAGTGTGAGAGAAAGAGATGCTGTGAGTATGTGTGTGAGAGAGAAAGATAAGCTGTGATTGAGTGAGAGAGAGAGAGAAAGAGAAGCTGTGCGTGAGAGAGTGAGTGTGAAGCTATGAGTGAGAGAGAGAAAGAGCAGTGTTAGTGAGAGAAAGAGAGAAGCTGTGAGTGAGAGAGACAGAGAAAGGGAAGCTGTGAGTGAGTGAGAGAGAGAGACAGAGAAGCTGTGCGTGAGAGAGAGAGAAAAAGAGCAGCTGTGAGAGAGAGAGAAAAGCTGTGAGTGAGAGAGAGAGAAAGAGAATCTGTGAGTAGAGAGAGAGAGAAAGAGAAGTGAGTGAGAGAGAGAAAAAGAGTAGCTGTGAGTGAGAGAGAGAGAGAGAGAAGCAGTGAGAGAGAGAGAAAGAGAAGCTGTGAGTGAGAGAAAGAGAGAAGCCGTGAGTGTTTGTGAGAGAGAAAGAGAAGCTGTGAGTGAGAGAGAGAGAGAAAGGGAAGCTGTGAGTGAGAGAGAGAGTGAGAAGCTATGAGTGAGTGAGAGAGAGAAGGAGAAGCAGTGAGTGAGAGAGAGAGAGAAAGCGAAGCTGTGAGTGAGAGAGAGAGTGAGAAGCTGTGAGTGAGAGAGAGAGAGAAAGCGAAGCAGTGAGTGAGAGACAGAGAGAGAAAGTGAAGCTGTGAGTGAGAGAGAGAGAAAAAAGAGAAGCTGTGAGTGAGAGAGAGAGAAAGAGAATCTGTAAGTGTGAGAGAAAGAGAAGCTGTGAGTGTGAGACAGAGTGAGAGAAAGAGATGCTGTGAGTGTGTGTGAGAGAGAAAGAGTAGCTGTGAGTGAGAGAGAGAGAGGGAAAGGGAAGCTGTGAGTGAGAGAGAGAGAGAGAATCTGTGAGAGTGAGAGAAAGTGAGAGAAAGAGAAGCTGGGAGTGAGAGAGAGAGAGAAAAAAAGAAGCTGTATGAGAGAGAAAGAACGAAATAAAGAGCTGTGTGTGTGAGAGAGAGAAAGAGAAGCTGTGAGTGTGTGTGTGAGAGAAAGAGAAGCTGTGAGTGTGTGAGAAAGAGAAAGTTAAGCTGTGAGGGAGAGAAAGAGCGAGAGAAAGAGAAGCTGTGAGCGAGAGAGAGAGAGAAATTGAAGCTGTGAGTGAGAGAGAGAGAGAAAGAGAAGCTCGGAGTGAGTGAGAGAGAAAGAAAGAGAAGCTCGGAGTGAGTGAGAGAGAAAGAAAGAGAAGCTGTGAGTTAGAGAAAGACAGGAAGAAAGAGATGCTGTGAGTGAGAGAGATTGAATCTGTGAGAGAGAGAGAGAGGAAGAGAAGCTGTGAGTGAGAGAGAGAGAAGGAAAGAGAAGCTTTGAGTGAGAGAGTGAGAGAAAGAGTAGCTGTGAGTGTGTGAGAGAGAGAAAGAGAAGCTGCATGAGAGAGAGAGAAAGAAAGAAAGAAAGAAAGAGAAGCTGTGTGTGTGAGAGAGAAAGAGAAGCTGTGAGTGGGTGTGAGAAAGAAAGAGAAGCTGTGAGTGAGAGAAAAAGAAAGAGAAGCTGTGAGTGAGAGAGAGAGAGAAAGAGAAGCTGTGAGTGAGAGTAAAAGAGAGAGAAAGAGAAGCTGTGAGTGAGAGAGAGAGAAAGAGAAGCTGTGAGTGAGAGAGTGAGAGAAAGAGTAGCTGTGAGTGAGAGACAGAGAGAGAAAAAGAAGCTGTATGAGAGAGAGAGAGAGAATGAAAGAAAGAGCTGTGTGTTTGTGAGAGAGAAAGAGAAGCTGTGAGTGTGTGTGTGAGAGAAAGAGAAGCTGTGAGTGTGTGTGAGAGAGAAAGAGAAGCTGTGAGTGTGTGAGAAAGAGAAAGTGAAGCTGTCAGTTAGAGAAAGAGTGAGAGAAAGAGAAGCTGTGAGTGAGAGAGAGAGAGAGAAAGAGAAGCTGTGAGTGTGTGAGAAAGAGAAAGTGAAGCTGTGAGTGAGAGAAAGAGCAAGAGAAAGAGACCCTGTGAGTGAGAGAGAGAGAGAAATTGAAGCTGTGAGTGAGAGAGAGAGAGAAAGAGAAGCTCGGAGTGAGTGAGAGAGAAAGAAAGAGAAGATCGGAGTGAGTGAGAGAGAAAGAAAGAGAAGCTGTGAGTTAGAGAAAGACAGGAGGAAAGAGATGCTGTGAGTGAGAGAGAGATTGAATCTGTGAGTGAGAGAGAGAGAGAGAGAGAGAGAGGAAGAGAAGCTGTGAGTGAGAGAAAGAGAGAAGCCATGAGTGAGTGAGAGAGAGAGAATCAGTGAGTGAGAGAGAGAAGCTTTAAGTGAGAGAGAGAGAGAATGTGAAGCTGTGAGTGAGAGAGAGAGAGAAGCTGTGAGTGAGACAGAGAGAGAAAGAGAAGCTGTATGTGTGTGGGAGAGTGAAAGAGATGCTGTGAGTGTGAGAGATAGTGAGAGAAAGAGAAGCTGTGAGTGTGAGACAGAGTGAGAGAAAGAGATGCTGTGAGTGTGTGTGAGAGAGAGAAAGAGAAGCTGTGAGTGAGAGAGAGAGAGAGAGAAAGAGAAGCTGTGAGTGAGAGAGTGAGTGTGAAGCTATCAGTGAGAGAGAGAGAAAGAGTAGTGTTAGTGAGAGAGAGAGAAGCTGTGAGTGAGAGAGAGAGAGAAAGGGAAGCTGTGAGTGAGAGAGAGAGAGAGAGAGTGAGAGAAGCTGTGAGTGAGAGAGAGAGAGAATATGAAGCTGTGAGAGAGAGAGAGAAGCTGTGAGTGAGAGAGAGAGAGAAAGAGAATCTGTGAGTAGAGAGAGAGAGAAAGAGAAGGTGTGAGTGAGAGAGAGAGAAAGAGAAGCTGTGAGTGTGAGAGAGAGAAGCAGTGAGAGAGAAAGAGAAGCTGTGAGTGAGAGAAAGAGAGAAGCCATGAGTGTTTGTGAGAGAGAAAGAGAAGCTGTGAATGAGAGAGAGAGAGAGAAAGGGAAGCTGTGAGTGAGAGAGAGAGTGGAAAGCTATGAGTGAGAGAGAGAGAGAGAGAAGCTGTGAGTGAGAGAGAGAGAGAAAGAGAAGCTGTGAGTGAGAGAGAGAGTGAGAAGCTGTGAGTGAGAGAGAGAGAGAAAGCGAAGCAGTGAGTGAGAGACAGAGAGAAAGTGAAGCTGTGAGTGAGAGAGAGAAAAAAAGAGATGCTGTGTGTGTGTGTGAGAGAGAAAGAGAAGCTGTGAGTGAGGGAGAGAGAGAAAGGGAAGCTGTGAGTGAGAGAGAGAGTGAGAAGCTATGAGTGAGAGAAAGAGAAAGAGAAGTTGCGAGTGAGAGAGGGAGAAAGAGAAGCTGTGAGTGAGAGAGAGAGAGAGAAGCAGTGAGAGAGAGAGAAAGAGAAGCTGTGAGTGAGAGAAAGAGAGAAGCCGTGAGTGAGTGAGATAGAGAGAGAATCAGTGAGTGAGAGAGAGAGAAGCTTTAAGTGAGAGAGAGAGAGAATGTGAAGTTGTGAGTGAGAGAGAGAGAAGCTGTGAGTGAGACAGAGAGAGAAAGAGAAGCTGTATGTGTGTGAGAGAGTGAAAGAGATGCTGTGAGTGTGAGAGAAAGTGAGAGAAAGAGAAGCTGTGAGTGTGAGACAGTGTGAGAGAAAGAGATGCTGTGAGTATGTGTGTGAGAGAGAAAGATAAGCTGTGATTGAGTGAGAGAGAGAGAGAAAGAGAAGCTGTGCGTGAGAGAGTGAGTGTGAAGCTATGAGTGAGAGAGAGAAAGAGCAGTGTTAGTGAGAGAAAGAGAGAAGCTGTGAGTGAGAGAGACAGAGAAAGGGAAGCTGTGAGTGAGTGAGAGAGAGAGACAGAGAAGCTGTGCGTGAGAGAGAGAGAAAAAGAGCAGCTGTGAGAGAGAGAGAAAAGCTGTGAGTGAGAGAGAGAGAAAGAGAATCTGTGAGTAGAGAGAGAGAGAAAGAGAAGTGAGTGAGAGAGAGAGAAAGAGAAGCTGTGAGTGAGAGAGAGTGAGAGAAGCAGTGAGAGAGCGAGAAAGAGAAGCTGTGAGTGAGAGAAAGAGAGAAGCCGTGAGTGTTTGTGAGAGAGAAAGAGAAGCTGTGTGTGAGAGAGAGAAAGTGAATCTGTGAGTGAGAGAAAGAGAGAAGCCATGAGTGTTTGTGAGAGAGAAAGAGAAGCTGTGAGTGAGAGAGAGAGAGAGAAAGGGAAGCTGTGAGTGAGAGAGAGAGTGGAAAGCTATGAGTGAGAGAGAGAGAGAGAGAGAGAAAAGCTGTGAGTGAGAGAGAGAGAGAAAGAGAAGCTGTGAGTGAGAGAGAGAGTGAGAAGCTGTGAGTGAGAGAGAGAGAGAAAGCGAAGCAGTGAGTGAGAGACAGAGAGAAAGTGAAGCTGTGAGTGAGAGAGAGAAAAAAAAGAGATGCTGTGTGTGTGTGTGAGAGAGAAAGAGAAGCTGTGAGTGAGAGAGAGAGTGAGAAGCTATGAGTGAGAGAAAGAGAAAGAGAAGTTGCGAGTGAGAGAGGGAGAAAGAGAAGCTGTGAGTGAGAGAGAGAGAGAGAAGCAGTGAGAGAGAGAGAGAGAGAGAAGCTGTGAGTGAGAGAAAGAGAGAAGCCGTGAGTGAGTGAGATAGAGAGAGAATCAGTGAGTGAGAGAGAGAGAAGCTTTAAGTGAGTGAGAGAGAGAATGTGAAGTTGTGAGTGAGAGAGAGAGAAGCTGTGAGTGAGACAGAGAGAGAAAGAGAAGCTGTATGTGTGTGAGAGAGTGAAAGAGATGCTGTGAGTGTGAGAGAAAGTGAGAGAAAGAGAAGCTGTGATTGAGAGAGAGAGAGAAAGAGAAGCTGTGTGTGAGAGAGTGAGTGTGAAGCTATGAGTGAGAGAGAGAGAGAGAAAGAGCAGTGTTAGTGAGAGAGAGAGAGAAGCTGTGAGTGAGAGAGAAAGAAAGAGAATCTGTGAGTAGAGAGAGAGAGAAAGAGAAGTGAGTGAGAGAGTGAAAGAGAAGCTGTGAGTGAGAGAGAGAGAGAGAGAGAGAGAAGCAGTGAGAGAGAGAGAAAGAGAAGCTGTGAGTGAGAGAAAGAGAGAAGCCGTGAGTGTTTGTGAGAGGGAAAGAGAAGCTGTGTGTGTGAGAGAGAAAGGGAAGCTGTGAGTGAGAGAGAGAGTGAGAAGCTATGAGTGAGAGAGAGAGAAGGAGAAGCTGTGAGTGAGAGAGAGAGAGAAAGAGAAGCTGTGAGTGAGAGAGAGAGTGAGAAGCTGTGAGTGAGAGAGAGAGAGAAAGCGAAGCAGTGAGTGAGAGACAGAGAGAGAAAGTGAAGCTGTGAGTGAGAGAGAGAGAAAAAAGAGAAGCTGTGAGTGAGTGAGAGAGAGAAAGAATCTGTAAGTGTGAGAAAGTGAGAGAAAGAGAAGCTGTGAGTGTGAGACAGAGTGAGAGAAAGAGATGCTGTGAGTGTGTGTGAGAGAGAAAGAGTAGCTGTGTGTGAGAGAGAGAGGGAAAGGGAAGCTGTGAGTGAGAGAGAGAGAGAGAATCTGTGAGAGTGAGAGAAAGTGAGAGAAAGAGAAGCTGGGAGTGTGTGTGTGAGAGAATGAGAAGCTGTGAATGAGAGAGAGAGAGAAAGGGAAGCTGTGAGTGAGAGAGAGTGAGAAGCTTTGAGTGAGAGAGTGAGAGAAAGAGTAGCTGAGAGTGAGAGAGAGAGAGAGAAAAAGAAGCTGTATGAGAGAGAGAGAACGAAATAAAGAGCTGTGTGTGTGAGAGAGAAAGAGAAGCTGTGAGTGTGTGTGAGAGAGAAAGAGAAGCTGTGAGTGTGTGAGAAAGAGAAAGTGAAGCTGTGAGCGAGAGAGAGAGAGTAAGAGAAGCTATGAGTGTGTGAGAAAGAGAAAGTGAAGCTGTGAGTGAGAGAAAGAGCAAGAGAAAGAGACCCTGTGAGTGAGAGAGAGAGAAATTGAAGCTGTGAGTGAGAGAGAGAGAGAAAGAGAAGCTTGGAGTGAGTGAGAGAGAAAGAAAGAGAAGCTCGGAGTGAGTGAGAGAGAAAGAAAGAGAAGCTGTGAGTTAGAGAAAGACAGGAAGAAAGAGATGCTGTGAGTGAGAGAGATTGAATCTGTGAGTGAGAGAGAGAGAGAGGAAGAGAAGCTGTGAGTGAGAGAGAGAGAAGGAAAGAGAAGCTTTGAGTGAGAGAGTGAGAGAAAGAGTAGCTGTGAGTGAGAGAGAGAGAGAGAGAGAAGCTGCATGAGAGAGAGAGAGAGAGAAAGAAAGAAAGAAAGAAAGAGAAGCTGTGAGTGGGTGTGAGAAAGAAAGAGAAGCTGTGAGTGAGAGAAAAAAAAGAGAAGCTGTGAGTGTGTAAGAGAGAGAAAGAGAAGCTGTGAGTGAGAGTAAAAGAGAGAGAAAGAGAAGCTGTGAGTGTGAGAGAGAGAAAGAGAAGCTGTGAGTGAGAGAGTGAGAGAAAGAGTAGCTGTGAGTGAGAGACAGAGAGAGAAAAAGAAGCTGTATGAGAGAGAGAGAGAGAATGAAAGAAAGAGCTGTGTGTGTGTGAGAGAGAGAAAGAGAAGCTATGAGTGTGTGTGAGAGAGAAAGAGAAGCTGTGAGTGTGTGTGAGAGAGAAAGAGAAGCTGTGAAAGAGAGAAAGAGCGAGAGAAAGAGAAGCTGTGAGTGAGAGAGAGAGAGAGAGAGAAAGAGAAGCTGTGAGTGAGATAGAGAAAGAAAGAGAACCTGTGAGTGAGAGAGAGAGAGAAATTGAAGCTGTGAGTGAGATAGAGAGAGAAAGAGAAGCTCGGAGTGAGTGAGAGAGAAAGAAAGAGAAGCTCGGAGTGAGTGAGAGAGAAAGAAAGAGAAGGTGTGAGTGAGAGAGAGAAAGAAAGAAAGAGACACTGTGAATGAGAGAGGTTGAAGCTGTGAGTTAGAGAGAGAAAGAGAAAGAGAAGCTGTGAGTGAGAGAGAGAGAGAGGAAGAGAAGCTGTGAGTGAGAGAGAGAGAGAGAAAAAAGTGAGTGAGAGAGAGAGAGAAAAAGAAGCTTTGAGTGAGAGAGTGAGAGAGTGAGAGAAAGAGTAGCTGTGAGTGAGAGAGAGAGAGAAAGAGAAGCTGCATGAGAGAGAGAGAAAGAAAGAAAGAAAGAAAGAGTGAGAGACAGAGAGAGAAAAAGAAGCTGTATGAGAGAGAGAGAGAATGAAAGAAAGAGCTGTGTGTGAGAGAGAGAGAAAGAGAAGCTGTGAGTGTGTGTGTGAGAGAAAGAGAAGCTGTGAGTGTGTGTGAGAGAGAAAGAGAAGCTGTGAGTGAGAGAAAGAGCGAGAGAAAGAGAAGCTGTGAGTGAGAGAGAGAGAAAGGGAAGCTGTGCGTGAGAGAGAGAGAAAAAGAGCAGCTGTGAGAGAGAAAGAGAAGCTGTGAGTGAGAGAGAGAGAGAAAGAGAATCTGTGAGTAGAGAGAGAGAGAAAGAGAAGTGAGTGAGAGAGAGAGAAAGAGAAGCTGTGAGTGAGAGAGAGAGAGAAGCAGTGAGAGAGAGAGAAAGAGAACCTGTGAGTGAGAGAGAGAGAGAAATTGAAGCTGTGAGTGAGTGAGAGAGAGAGACAGAGAAGCTGTGCGTGAGAGAGAGAGAAAAAGAGCAGCTGTGAGAGAGAGAGAAGCTGTGAGTGAGAGAGAGAGAAAGAGAATCTGTGAGTAGAGAGAGAGAGAAAGAGAAGCGAGTGAGAGAGAGAGAAAGAGAAGCTGTGAGTGAGAGAGAGAGAGAGAAGCAGTGAGAGAGAGAGAAAGAGAAGCTGTGAGTGAGAGAAAGAGAGAAGCCGTGAGTGTTTGTGAGAGAGAAAGATAAGCTGTGAGTGAGAGAGAGAGAAAGGGAAGCTGTGAGTGAGAGAAAGAGTGAGAAGCTATGAGTGAGAGAGAGAGAGAAGGAGAAGCTGTGAGTGAGAGAGAGAGAGAAAGAGAAGCTGTGAGTGAGAGAGAGAGTGAGAAGCTGTGAGTGAGAGAGAGAAAGCGAAGCAGTGAGTGAGAGACAGAGAGAGAAAGTGAAGCTGTGAGTGAGAGAGAGAGAGAAAAAAGAGAAGCTGTGAGTGAGAGAGAGAGAGAATCTGTAAGTGTGAGAGAAAGTGAGAGAAAGAGAAGCTGTGAGTGGTAGACAGAGTGAGAGAAAGAGATCCTGTGAGTGTGTGTGTGAGAGAAAGAGTAGCTGTGAGTGAGAGAGAGAGAGAGAAAGGGAAAGGGAAGCTGTGAGTGAGAGAGAGAGAGAGAGAATCTGTGAGAGTGAGAGAAAGTGAGAGAAAGAGAAGCTGGGAGTGTGTGTGAGAGAGAATGAGTAGCTGTGAGTGAGAGAGAGTGAGCAGCTTTGAGTGAGAGAGTGAGAGAAAGAGTAGCTGAGAGTGAGAGAGAGAGAGAAAAAGAAGCTGTATGAGAGAGAGAGAACGAAATAAAGAGCTGTGTGTGTGTGAGAGAGAAAGAGAAGCTGTGAGTGTGTGTGAGAGAGAAAGAGAAGCTGTGAGTGTGTGAGAAAGAGAAAGTGAAGCTGTGAGTGAGAGAAAGAGCGAGAGAAAGAGAAGCTGTGAGCGAGAGAGAGAGAGAGAGAAAGAGAAGCTATGAGTGTGTGAGAAAGAGAAAGTGAAGCTGTGAGTGAGAGAAAGAGCGAGAGAAAGAGACCCTGTGAGTGAGAGAGAGAGAGAAATTGAAGCTGTGAGTGAGAGAGAGAGAGAAAGAGAAGCTCGGAGTGAGTGAGAGAGAAAGAAAGAGAACCTCCGAGTGAGTGAGAGAGAAAGAAAGAGAAGCTGTGAGTTAGAGAAAGACAGGAAGAAAGAGATGCTGTGAGTGAGAGAGATTGAATCTGTGAGTGAGAGAGAGAGAGAGAGAAAGAGAAGCTGTGAGTGAGAGAGAGAGAAGGAAAGAGAAACTTTGAGTGAGAGAGTGAGAGAAAGAGTAGCTGTGAGTGAGAGAGAGAGAAAGAGAAGCTGCATGAGAGAGAGAGAGAGAAAGAAAGAAAGAAAGAAAGAGAAGCTGTGTGTGTGAGAGAGAAAGAGAAGCTGTGAGTGGGTGTGAGAAAGAAAGAGAAGCTGTGAGTGAGAGAAAAAGAAAGAGAAGCTGTGAGTGAGAGAGAGAGAAAGAGAAGCTGTGAGTGAGAGTAAAAGAGAGAGAAAGAGAAGCTGTGAGTGAGAGAGAGAGAAAGAGAAGCTGTGAGTGAGAGAGTGAGAGAAAGAGTAGCTGTGAGTGAGAGACAGAGAGAGAAAAAGAAGCTGTATGAGAGAGAGAGAGAGAATGAAAGAAAGAGCTGTGTGTGAGAGAGAGAAAGAGAAGCTGTGTGTGTGTGAGAGAAAGAGAAGCTGTGAGTGTGTGTGTGAGAGAAAGAGAAGCTGTGAGTGAGAGAAAGAGCGAGAGAAAGAGAAGCTGTGAGTGAGAGAGAGAGAGAGAGAGAGAGAGAAGCTGTGAGTGAGATAGAGAGAGAAAGAGAACCTGTGAGTGAGAGAGAGAGAGAAATTGAAGCTGTGAGTGAGATAGAGAGAGAAAGAGAATCTCGGAGTGAGTGAGAGAGAAAGAAAGAGAAGCTCGGAGTGAGTGAGAGAGAAAGAAATAGAAGGTGTGAGTGAGAGAGAGAAAGAAAGAAAGAAAGAAAGAGACGCTGTGAGTGAGAGAGATTGAAGCTGTGAGTTAGAGAGAGAGAGAGAGAGAAAGAGAAGCTGTGTGAGAGAGAGAGAGAGAAAGAGAAGCTGTGAGTGAGAAAGAGAAAGAGAGAAGCTGTGAGTGAGAGAGGGAGAGAAAGAGAAGCTGTGAGTGACAGGGAGAGAGAGAAAGAGAAGATGTGAGTGAGAGAGAGAGAGAATGAGAAGATGTGAGTGAGTGACAGAGAGAGAAGCTGTGAGTGAGAGAGAGAGGGAGAGAGAAAGAGAAGCTGTGAGTGAGAGAGAGAGTGGGAGAGAAGCTGTGAGTGAGAGAGAGAGAAAGAGAAGCTTTGAGTGAGAGAGTGAGAGAAAGAGTAGCTGTGAGTGAGTGAGAGAGAGAGAAAGTGAAGCTGTATGAGAGAGAGAGAGAACGAAAGAAAGTGCTGTGTGTGTGTGAGAGAGAAAGAGAAGCTGTGAGTGTGTGAGAGAGAGAAAGAGAAGCTGTGAGTGTGAGAGAGAGAAAAAGAAAGAGAAGCTGTGAGTGAGAGAAAGAGAGAGAGAAAGGGAAGCTGTGAGTGTGAGATAGAGAGAGAGAAAGAGAAGCTGTGAGTGTGTGTGTGTGAGAGAAAGAGAAGCAGTGATTGAAAGAAAGAGAGAGAGAAAGAGAAGCTGTGAGTGTGTGAGGGAGAGAGAGAAAGAGAAGATGTGAGTGAGAGAGAGAGAGAGAAAGAGAAGATGTGTGTGTGAGAGAGAACGAGAAGCAGTGAGTTTGAGAGAGAGAGAGAAAGAGAAGCTGTGAGTGAGAGAGAAAGAGAGAGAGAAAGAGATGCTGTGAGTGAGAGAGAGGGAGAGAAAGAGAAGCTGTGAGTGAGAGGGAGAGAGAGAAAGAGAAGATGTGAGTGAGAGAGAGAGAGAAAGAGAAGATGTGTGTGTGAGAGAGAAAGAGAAGCTGTGAGTTTGAGAGAGAGAGAGAAAGTGAAGCTGTGAGTGAGAGAGAGAGAGAGAGAAAGAGATGCTGTGAGTGAGAGAGAAATTGAAGCTGTGAGTGAGAGAGAGAGAGAAAGAGAAGCTCTGAGTGAGTGAGAGAGAAAGAAAGAGAAGCTGTGAGTGAGAGAGAGAGAGAAAGAAAGAGATGCTGTGAGTGAGAGAGAGAGAAGCTGTTAGTGAGAGAGAGAGAAAGAGAAGCTGTGAGTGAGAGAGAGAGAGAGGAAGAGAAGCTGTGAGTGAGAGAGAGAGAGAAAGAGAAGGTGTGAGTGAGTGAGAGAGAAAGAAAAGCTGTGAGTGAGAGAGAGAGAGAGAAGCTGTGAGTGAAAGAGAGAGAAAGAGAAGCTGTGAGTGAGAAAGAGAGAAAGAGAGAGAAGCTGTGAGTGAGAGAGAGAGAAAGAGAAGCTGTGTGTGACGGAGAGAGAGAAAGAGAAGATGTGAGTGAGAGAAAGAGAGAGAGGGAGAAGCTGTGAGTGTGTGAGGATAGAGAGAGAGAAGCTGTGAGTGTGAGAGAGAGAAAGAGAAGCTGTGAGTGAGAGAAAGAGAGAGAGAAAGGGAAGCTGTGAGTGAGAGAGAGAGAGAGAAGCTGTGAGTGAGAGTGAGAGAGAGAAAGAGAAGCTGTGAGTGAGAGAGAGAGTGGGAGAGAAGCTGTGAGTGAGAGAGAGAGAAAGAGAAGCTTTGAGTGAGAGAGTGAGAGAAAGAGTAGCTGTGAGAGAGTGAGAGAGAGAGAGAGAGAAGCTGTGAGTGTGTGAGGAGAGAGAGAGAGAAGCTGTGAGTGTGTGAGGAGAGAGAGAGAGAAGCTGTGTGTGTGAGAGAGAAAGAGAAGCTGTGAGTGAGAGAAAGAGAGAGAGAAAGGGAAGCTGTGAGTGAGAGAGAGAGAGAGAGAAAGAGAAGCTGTGAGTGACAGAGAGTGAGAGAAGCTGTGTGTGTGTGAGAGAGAAAGAGAAGCTTGTGTGTGTGTGAGTGAGTGAGAGAGACAGAGAAGCTGTGAGTGAGGGAGAGAGAAAAATAGCAGCTGTGAGTGAGAGAGAGAGAGAAGCTTTGAGTGAGAGAGAGGGAAAGAGAATCTTTGAGTAGAGAGAGAGTGAAAGGGAAGCTGTGAGTGAGAGAGAGTGAGAGAGAAAGAGAAGCTGTGAGTGTGTGAGAGAGAGAGATAAAGAGAAGCTGTGAGTGTGAGAGAGAGAAAGAGAAGCTGTGAGTGAGAGGGAGAGAGAGAAAGAGAATGTGAGTGAGAGAGAGAGAGAGGAAGAGAAGCTGTGAGTGAGAGAGAGAGAGAGAAAGAGAAGCTGTGAGTGAGTGAGAGAGAAAGAGAAGCTGTGTGTGAGAGAGAGAGAGAAGCTGTGAGTGAAAGAGAGAGAAAGAGAAGCTGTGAGTGAGAAAGAGAGAGAGAGAGAGAAGCTGTGAGTGAGTGAGAGAGAGAGAAAGAGAAGCTGTGAGTAACGGAGAGAGAGAAAGAGAAGATGTGAGTTAGAGAGAGAGAGAAGCTGTGAGTGAGAGAGAGAGAGAGAAAGAGAAGCTGTGAGTTAGAGAGAGAGTGGGAGAGAAGCTGTGAGTGAGAGAGAGAGAAAGAGAAGCTTTGTGTGAGAGAAATAGTAGCTGTGAGTGAGAGAGAGAGAGAAAGAGAAGCTGTGAGTGTGTGGGAGAGAGAAAGAGAAGCTGTGAGTGTGAGAGAGAGAAAGAGAAGCTGTGAGTGAGAGAGAAAGAGAGAGAGAAAGAGATGCTGTGAGTGAGAGAGGGAGAGAAAGAGAAGCTGTGAGTGAGAGGGAGAGAGAGAAAGAGAAGATGTGAGTGAGAGAGAGAGAGAAAGAGAAGATGTGTGTGTGAGAGAGAAAGAGAAGCTGTGAGTTTGAGAGAGAGAGAGAAAGTGAAGCTGTGAGTGAGTGAGAGAGAGAGAAAGAGATGCTGTGAGTGAGAGAGAGAGAGAGAGAAAGAGAAGCTGTGAGTGAGAGAGAGAGAGAAAGAGAACCTATGAGTGTGTGTGTGAGAGAAATTGAAGCTGTGAGTGAGAGAGAGAGAGAAAGAGAAGCTCTGAGTGAGTGAGAGAGAACGAAAGAGAAGCTGTGAGTGACAGAGAGAGAGAAAGAAAGAGACGCTGTGAGTGAGAGAGAGAGAAGCTGTTAGTGAGAGAGAGAGAAAGAGAAGCTGTGAGTGAGAGAGAGAGAGAGGAAGAGAAGCTGTGAGTGAGAGAGAGAGAGAAAGAGAAGGTGTGAGTGAGTGAGAGAGAAAGAAAAGCTGTGAGTGAGAGAAAGAGAGAGAAGCTGTGAGTGAAATAGAGAGAAAGAGAAGCTGTGAGTGAGAAAGAGAGAAAGAGAGAGAAGCTGTGAGTGAGAGAGAGAGAAAGAGAAGCTGTGAGTAACGGAGAGAGAGAAAGAGAAGATGTGAGTGAGAGAAAGAGAGAGAGAGAGAAGCTGTGAGTGTGTGAGGATAGAGAGAGAGAAGCTGTGTGTGTGAGAGAGAGAAAGAGAAGCTGTGAGTGAGAGAAAGAGAGAGAGAAAGGGAAGCTGTGAGTGAGAGAGAGAGAGAAGCTGTGAGTGAGAGTGAGAGAGAGAAAGAGAAGCTGTGAGTGAGAGAGAGAGTGGGAGAGAAGCTGTGAGTGAGAGAGAGAGAAAGAGAAGCTTTGAGTGAGAGAGTGAGAGAAAGAGTAGCTGTGAGTGAGTGAGAGAGAGAGAGAGAAGCTGTGAGTGTGTGAGGAGGGAGAGAGAGAAGCTGTGTGTGTGAGAGAGAAAGAGAAGCTGTGAGTGAGAGAAAGAGAGAGAGAAAGGGAAGCTGTGAGTGAGAGAGAGAGAGAGAAAGAGAAGCTGTGAGTGACAGAGAGTGTGAGAAGCTGTGTGTGTGAGAGAGAGAAAGAGAAGCTGTGTGTGTGTGTGAGTGAGTGAGAGAGACAGAGAAGCTGTGAGTGAGGGAGAGAGAAAAATAGCAGCTGTGAGTGAGAGAGAGAGAGAAGCTTTGAGTGAGAGAAAGGGAAAGAGAATCTTTGAGTAGAGAGAGAGTGAAAGGGAAGCTGTGAGTGAGAGAGAGAGAGAGAGAAAGAGAAGCTGTGAGTGTGTGTGAGAGAGAGATAAAGAGAAGCTGTGAGTGTGAGAGAGAGAAAGAGAAGCTGTGAGTGAGAGGGAGAGAGAGAAAGAGAAGCTGTGAGTGAGAGAGAGAGAGAGGAAGAGAAGCTGTGAGTGAGTGAGAGAGAGAGAAAGAGAAGTTGTGAGTGAGTGAGAGAGAAAGAGAAGCTGTGTGTGAGAGAGAGAGAGCTGTGAGTGAAAGAGAGAGAAAGAGAAGCTGTGAGTGAGAAAGAGAGAGAGAGAGAAGCTGTGAGTGAGAGAGAGAGAGAGAAAGAGAAGCTGTGAGTGACGGAGAGAGAGAAAGAGAAGATGTGAGTTAGAGAGAGAGAGAAGCTGTGAGTGAGAGAGAGGGAGAGAAAGAGAAGCTGTGAGTTAGAGAGAGAGTGGGAGAGAAGCTGTGAGTGAGAGAGAGAGAAAGAGAAGCTTTGTGTGAGAGAAATAGTAGCTGTGAGTGAGAGAGAGAGAGAAAGAGAAGCTGTGAGTGTGTGGGAGAGAGAAAGAGAAGCTGTGAGTGTGTGAGAGAGAAAGAGAAGCTGTGAGTGAGAGCGAAAGAGAGAGAGAAAGAGATGCTGTGAGTGAGAGAGAGGGAGAGAAAGAGAAGCTGTGAGTGAGAGGGAGAGAGAGAAAGAGAAGATGTGAGTGAGAGAGAGAGAGAAAGAGAAGATGTGTGTGTGAGAGAGAAAGAGAAGCTGTGAGTTTGAGAGAGAGAGAGAAAGTGAAGCTGTGAGTGAGAGAGAGAGAGAAAGAGATGCTGTGAGTGAGAGAGAGAGAGAGAGAAAGAGAAGCTGTGAGTGAGTGA
This sequence comes from Bradypodion ventrale, assembly GCA_035047345.1. Lineage (NCBI taxonomy): Eukaryota > Metazoa > Chordata > Lepidosauria > Squamata > Chamaeleonidae > Bradypodion > Bradypodion ventrale. The sequence continues at coordinate 111,813,877 of JAWDJE010000005.1, read as the reverse complement.
GAGAGAGAGAGAAAGAGAACCTATGAGTGTGTGTGAGAGAGAAATTGAAGCTGTGAGTGAGAGAGAGAGAGAAAGAGAAGCTCTGAGTGAGTGAGAAAGAAAGAAAGAGAAGCTGTGAGTGAGAGAGAGAGAGAAAGAAAGAGACGCTGTGAGTGAGAGAGAGAGAAGCTGTTAGTGAGAGAGAGAGAAAGAGAAGCTGTGAGTGAGAGAGAGAGAGAAAGAGAAGGTGTGAGTGAGTGAGAGAGAAAGAAAAGCTGTGAGTGAGAGAGAGAGAGAGAAGCTGTGAGTGAAAGAGAGAAAAAGAGAAGCTGTGAGTGAGAAAGAGAGAAAGAGAGAGAAGCTGTGAGTGAGAGAGAGAGAAAGAGAAGCTGTGTGTGACGGAGAGAGAGAAAGAGAAGGTGTGAGTGAGAGAAAGAGAGAGAGAGAAGCTGTGAGTGTGTGAGGATAGAGAGAGAGAAGCTGTGAGTGTGAGAGAGAGAAAGAGAAGCTGTGAGTGAGAGAAAGAGAGAGAGAAATGGAAGCTGTGAGTGAGAGAGAGAGAGAGAAGCTGTGAGTGAGAGTGAGAGAGAGAAAGAGAAGCTGTGAGTTAGAGAGAGAGTGGGAGAGAAGCTGTGAGTGAGAGAGAGAGAAAGAGAAGCTTTGAGTGAGAGAGTGAGAGAAAGAGTAGCTGTGAGTGAGAGAGAGAGAGAAAGAGAAGCTGTGAGTGTGTGGGAGAGAGAAAGAGAAGCTGTGAGTGTGTGTGAGAGAAAGAGAAGCTGTGAGTGAGAGAAAGAGAGAGAGAAAGGGAAGCTGTGAGTGAGTGAGAGAGAGAGAATGAAAGAGAATCTGTGAGTAGAGAGAGAGAAAGGGAAGCTGCGAGTGAGAGAGAGAGAGAAAGAGAAGCTGTGAGTGTGTGTGAGAGAGAGAGAGAGATAAAGAGAAGCTGTGAGTGAGTGAGAGAGAAAGAGAAGCTGTGAGTGAGAGAGAGAAAGAGAAGATGTGAGTGAGAGAGAGAGAAAGAGAAGATGTGTGTGTGAGAGAGAAAGAGAAGCTGTGAGTGTGTGAGAGAAAGAGAAGCTGTGAGTGTGAGAGAGAGAAAGAGAAGCTGTGAGTGAGAGAAAGAGAGAGAGAAATGGAAGCTGTGAGTGTGAGATAGAGAGAGAGAAAGAGAAGCTGTGAGTGTGTGTGTGAGAGAGAAAGAGAAGCAGTGATTGAAAGAAAGAGAGAGAGAAAGAGAAGCTGTGAGTGTGTGAGGGAGAGAGAGAAAGAGAAGATGTGAGTGAGAGAGAGAGAGAAAGAGAAGATGTGTGTGTGAGAGAGAAAGAGAAGCTGTGAGTTTGAGAGAGAGAGAGAAAGAGAAGCTGTGAGTGAGAGAGAGAGAGAAAGAGATGCTGTGAGTGAGAGAGAGGGAGAGAAAGAGAAGCTGTGAGTGAGAGGGAGAGAGAGAAAGAGAAGATGTGAGTGAGAGAGAGAGAAAAAGAGAAGATGTGTGTGTGAGAGAGAAAGAGAAGCTGTGAGTTTGAGAGAGAGAGAGAAAGAGAAGCTGTGAGTGAGAGAGAGAGAGAAAGAGATGCTGTGAGTGAGAGAGAGAGAGAAAGAGAAGCTGTGAGTGTGAGAGAGAGAGAGAGAAAGAGAACCTATGATTGTGTGTGAGAGAGAAATTGAAGCTGTAAGTGAGAGAGAGAGAGAAAGAGAAGCTCTGAGTGAGTGAGAGAGAAAGAAAGAGAAGCTGTGAGTGAGAGAGAGAGAAAGAAAGAGACGCTGTGAGTGAGAGAGAGAGAAGCTGTTAGTGAGAGAGAGAGAAAGAGAAGCTGTGAGTGAGAGAGAGAGAGGAAGAGAAGCTGTGAGAGAGAGAGAGAGAAAGAGAAGGTGTGAGTGAGTGAGAGAGAAAGAAAAGCTGTGAGTGAGAGAGAGAGAGAGAAGCTGTGAGTGAAAGAGAGAGAACGAAAGGTGTGAGTGAGTGAGAGAGAAAGAAAGAGAAGCTGTGAGTGAGAGAGAGAGAAAGAAAGAGACGCTGTGAGTGAGAGAGAGAGAAGCTGTTAGTGAGAGAGAGAGAAAGAGAAGCTGTGAGTGAGAGAGAGAGAGGAAGAGAAGCTGTGAGAGAGAGAGAGAAAGAGAAGGTGTGAGTGAGTGAGCGAGAAAGAAAAGCTGTGAGTGAGAGAAAGAGAGAGAAGCTGTGAGTGAGAGAGAGAGAGAAAGAGAAGCTGTGAGTGACGGAGAGAGAGAAAGAGAAGATGTGAGAGAGGGAATGAGAGAGAGAGAGAAGCTGTGAGTGTGTGAGGATAGAGAGAGAGAAGCTGTGAGTGTGAGAGAGAGAAAGAGAAGCTTTGTGTGAGAGAAATAGTAGCTGTGAGTGAGAGAGAGAGAGAAAGAGAAGCTGTGAGTGTGTGTGAGAGAGAAAGAGAAGCTGTGAGTGTGTGAGAGAGAAAGAGAAGCTGTGAGTGAGAGAAAGGGAGAGAGAAAGGGAAGCTGCGAGTGAGAGAGAGAGAGAGAAAGAGAAGCTGTGAGTGTGTGTGAGAGAGAGAGATAAAGAGAAGCTGTGAGTGAGTGAGAGAGAAAGAGAAGCTGTGAGTGAGAAGGGAGAGAGAGAAAGAGAAGATGTGAGTGAGAGAGAGAGAGAGAGAAGATGTGTGTGTGAGAGAGAAAGAGAAGCTGTGAGTGTGTGAGAGAAAGAGAAGCTGTGAGTGTGAGAGAGAGAAAGAGAAGCTGTGAGTGAGAGAAAGAGAGAGAGAAAGAGAAGCTGTGAGTGAGAGAGAGAGAGAGAGAGAGAAAAGCTGTGAGTGAGAGAGAGAGACAGAAAGAGAAGCTGTGAGTGAGAGAGAGAGAGAAAGAGAAGCTGTGAGTGAGAGACAGAGAGAGAAAGAGAACCTATGAGTGTGTGTGAGAGAGAAATTGAAGCTGTGAGAGAGAGAGAGAAAGAGAAGCTCTGAGTGAGTGAGAGAGAAAGAAAGAGAAGTTGTGAGTGAGAGAGAGAGAGAGAAAGAAAGAGATGCTGTGAGTGAGAGAGAGAGAAGCTGTTTGTGAGAGAGAGAGAGAAAGGGAAGCTGTGAGTGAGAGAGAGAGAGGAAGAGAAGCTGTGAGTGAGAGAGAGAGAGAGAAAGAGAAGCTGCATGAGAGAGAGAGAGAAAGAAAGAAAGAAAGAGAAGCTGTGTGTGTGTGAGAGAGCGAAAGAGAACCTGTGAGTGATTGAGAGAGAGAGAAATTGAAGCTGTGAGTGAGAGAGAGAGATAAAGAGAAGCTGTGAGTGAGTGAGAGAGAAAGAGAAGCTGTGAGGGAGAGGGAGAGAGAAGGAGAAGATGTGAGTGAGAGAGAGAGGGAAGGAGAAGTTGTGAGTGAGAGAGTGAGAGAAAGAGTAGCTGTGAGTGAGAGAGAGAGAAAGAGAAGCTGTATGAGAGAGAGAGAACGGAAGAAAGAGCTGTGTGTGGAGAGAGAAAGAGAAGCTGTGAGCATGTGTGAGAGAGAAAGAGAAGCTGTGAGTGAGAAAAAAAGAGAGAGAAAGAGAAGTTGTGAGTGAGAGAGAGAGAGAGAAGCTGTGAGAGAGAGAGAGAGAGAAAGAGAAGCTGTGAGAGAGAGAGAGAGAAAGAGAAGCTGTGAGTGAGAGAGAGAGAAAGAGAACCTGTGAGTGAGAGAGAGTAATTGAAGGTGTGAGTGAGAGAGAGAGAGAAAGAAAGAGGAGCTCCGAGTGAGTGAGAGAGAAAGAGAAGCTGTGTGTGAGAGAGAGAGACAAGCTGTAAGTGTGTGTGAGAGAGAGAAAGAAAAGCTGTGAGTGTCAGAGAAAGAGAAGCTGTGAGTGTGTGAGAGAGTGAGAGAGAGAGAAGCTGTGAGTTAGAGAGAGAGAGAGAAAGAGAAGTTGTGAGTGAGAGAGAGAAAGAGAAGCTGTGAGTGAGAGAGTGAGAGAGAAAGAGAGTGTGAGTGAGAGAGAGAGAGAGAAAAAAAGAGAAGCTGTGAGTGAGTGAGAGAAAGAGAAGCTGTGAGAGAGAGAGAGAAAGAGAAGCTGAGACTGAGAGAGAGAGAAAGAGAAGCTGTGAGTTAGAGAGAGAGAAAGAGAAGCTGTGAGTGAGTTAGAGAGAGAGAATGAGAAGCTGTGAGGGAGAGAGAGAGGAGAGAGAGAATCTGTGAGGGAGAGAGAGAGAGAAAGAGAAGATGTGAGTGAGAGTGTGAGTAAGAGAATCTGTGAGTGAGAGAGAGAGAAAGAATCTGTGAGTGAGAGAGAGAAAGAGAAGCTGAGAGTCAGAGAGAGAGAAAGCTGTGAGTGTGAGAGAGAGAAAGAGAAGCTGTGAGTGTGAGAGAAAGAGAGAGAGAGAGTAGCTGTGAGTGAAAGAGAGAGAAAGAGAAGCTGTGAGTGAGAAAGAGAGAGAGAAAGGGAAGCTGTGAGTGAGAGAGAGAGAGAAAGAGAAGCTGTGAGTGAGAGGGAGATAGAGAAAGAGAATATGTGAGAGAGAAAGAGAAAGAGAAGATGTGAGTGTGTGTGTGAGAGAGAGAAGCTGTGTGTGAGAGAAAGAGAGAGAGAAAGAGAAGCTGTGAGTGAGAGAGAGAGAGAGAAAGAGAAGCTGTGAGTGAGAGAGAGAGAGAGAAAGAGAAGCTGTGTGAGAGAGAGAGAGAGAACCTGTGAGTGAGAGAGAGAGAGAAAGAGCAGCTCCGAGTGAGTGAGAGAGAACAAAAGAGAAGCTGTGAGTGAGAGAGAGAGAAAGAAAGAGAAGCTGCAAGAGAGAGAGAGAGAAAGAGAAGCTGTAAGTGTGTGTGTGTGAGAGAAAGAGAAGCAGTGAGTGTGAGAGAAAGAGAAGCCGTGAGTGTGAGAGAGAGTGAGAGAGAGAGAAGCTGTGAGTTAGAGAGAGAGAGAAGCTGTGAGTGAAAGAGAGAGAAAGAGAAGCTGTGAATGAGAAAGAGAGAGAGAGAGAGAAGCTGTGAGTGAGAGAGAGAGAAAGAGAAGCTGTGTGTGACGGAGAGAGAGAAAGAGAAGATGTGAGTGAGAGAAAGAGAGAAGCTGTGAGTGAGAGAGTGAGAGAGAAAGAGAAGCTGTGAGTGAGAGAGAGAGTGGGAGAGTAGCTGTGAGTGAGAGAGAGAGAAAGAGAAGCTTTGAGTGAGAGAGTGAGAGAAAGAGTAGCTGTGAGTGAGAGAGAGAGAGAGAAAGAGAAGCTGTGAGTGTGTGTGAGAGAGAAAGAGAAGCTGTGAGTGTGTGAGAGAGAAAGAGAAGCTGTGAGTGAGAGAAAGAGAGAGAGAAAGGGAAGCTGTGAGTGAGAGAGAGAGAGAAAGAAAGAGAATCTGTGAGTAGAGAGAGAGAGAAAGGGAAGCTGTGAGTGAGAGAGAGAGAAAGAGAAGCTGTGAGGGTGTGTGTGTGAGAGAGAGATAAAGAGAAGCTGAGAGTGAGTGAGAGAGAAGGAGAAGCTGTGAGTGAGAGGGAGAGAGAGAAAGAGAAGATGTGAGTGAGAGAGAGAGAAAGAGAAGATGTGTGTGAGAGAGAAAGAGAAGATGTGAGTGTGAGAGAGAAAGAGAAGCTGTGAGTGTGAGAGAGAGAAAGAGAAGCTGTGAGTGAGAGAAAGAGAGAGAGAAAGAGAAGCTGTGAGTGAGAGAAAGAGAGAGAGAGAAAAGCTGTGAGTGAGAGAGAGAGAGACAGAAAGAGAAACTGTGAGTGAGAGAGAGAGAGAGAAAGAGAAGCTGTGAGTGAGAGACAGAGAGAGAAAGAGAACCTATTAGTGTGTGAGAGAGAGAAATTGAAGATGTGAGTGAGAGAGAGAGAGAAAGAGAAGCTCTGAGTGAGTGAGAGAGAAAGAGAAGCTGTGAGTGAGAGAGAGAGAGAGAGAAAGAAAGAGACGCTGTGAGTGAGAGAGAGAGAAGCTGTGAGTGAGAGAAAGAGAGAGAGAAAGGGAAGCTGTGAGTGAGAGAGAGAGAAAGAGAAGCTGTGAGGGTGTGTGTGTGAGAGAGAGATAAAGAGAAGCTGAGAGTGAGTGAGAGAGAAGGAGAAGCTGTGAGTGAGAGGGAGAGAGAGAAAGAGAAGATGTGAGTGAGAGAGAGAGAAAGAGAAGATGTGTGTGAGAGAGAAAGAGAAGATGTGAGTGTGAGAGAGAAAGAGAAGCTGTGAGTGTGAGAGAGAGAAAGAGAAGCTGTGAGTGAGAGAAAGAGAGAGAGAAAGAGAAGCTGTGAGTGAGAGAAAGAGAGAGAGAGAAAAGCTGTGAGTGAGAGAGAGAGAGACAGAAAGAGAAACTGTGAGTGAGAGAGAGAGAGAGAAAGAGAAGCTGTGACTGAGAGACAGAGAGAGAAAGAGAACATATTAGTGTGTGAGAGAGAGAAATTGAAGCTGTGAGTGAGAGAGAGAGAGAAAGAAAAGCTCTGAGTGAGTGAGAGAGAAAGAGAAGCTGTGAGTGAGAGAGAGAGAGAGAAAGAAAGAGAGCTGTGAGTGAGAGAGAGAGAGAAAGAGAAGCTGCATGAGAGAGAGAGATAAAGAAAGAAAGAGAAGCTGTGTGTTTGAGAGAGAGAAAGAGAAGATGTGAGTGTGTGTGAGAGAGAAAGAGAAGCTGTGAGTGTGTGTGTGAGAGAAAGAAAAGCTGTGAGTGAGAGAAAAAAAAGAGAAGCTGTGAGTGAGTGAGAGAGAGAAAGAGAACCTGTGAGTGATTGAGAGAGAGAGACATTGAAGCTGTGAGTGAGAGAGAGAGATAAAGAGAAGCTGTGAGTGAGTGAGAGAGAAAGAGAAGCTGTGAGTGAGAGGGAGAGAGAAGGAGAAGATGTGAGTGAGAGAGAGAGAGAAAGAGAGAGAAAGAGAAGATGTGAGTGAGAGAGAGAGGGAAGGAGAAGTTGTGAGTGAGAGAGAGAGAGAAGCTCTGAGTGAGTGAGTTAGTGAGAGAGAGAGAGAAAGAGAAGCTGTGAGTGAGAGTGAGAGGAAGAGAAGCTGTGAGTGAGAGAGAGAGAAAGAAAGAGAAGCTTTGAGTGAGAGAGTGAGAGAAAGAGTAGCTGTGAGAGAGTGAGAGAGAGAGAGAGAGAAGCTGTGAGTGTGTGAGGAGAGAGAGAGAGAAGCTGTGAGTGTGTGAGGAGAGAGAGAGAGAAGCTGTGTGTGTGAGAGAGAAAGAGAAGCTGTGAGTGAGAGAAAGAGAGAGAGAAAGGGAAGCTGTGAGTGAGAGAGAGAGAGAGAGAAAGAGAAGCTGTGAGTGACAGAGAGTGAGAGAAGCTGTGTGTGTGAGAGAGAGAAAGAGAAGCTTGTGTGTGTGTGAGTGAGTGAGAGAGACAGAGAAGCTGTGAGTGAGGGAGAGAGAAAAATAGCAGCTGTGAGTGAGAGAGAGAGAGAAGCTTTGAGTGAGAGAGAGGGAAAGAGAATCTTTGAGTAGAGAGAGAGTGAAAGGGAAGCTGTGAGTGAGAGAGAGTGAGAGAGAAAGAGAAGCTGTGAGTGTGTGTGAGAGAGAGAGATAAAGAGAAGCTGTGAGTGTGAGAGAGAGAAAGAGAAGCTGTGAGTGAGAGGGAGAGAGAGAAAGAGAAGCTGTGAGTGAGAGAGAGAGAGAGGAAGAGAAGCTGTGAGTGAGAGAGAGAGAGAGAAAGAGAAGCTGTGAGTGAGTGAGAGAGAAAGAGAAGCTGTGTGTGAGAGAGAGAGAGAAGCTGTGAGTGAAAGAGAGAGAAAGAGAAGCTGTGAGTGAGAAAGAGAGAGAGAGAGAGAAGCTGTGAGTGAGTGAGAGAGAGAGAAAGAGAAGCTGTGAGTAACGGAGAGAGAGAAAGAGAAGATGTGAGTTAGAGAGAGAGAGAAGCTGTGAGTGAGAGAGAGAGAGAGAAAGAGAAGCTGTGAGTTAGAGAGAGAGTGGGAGAGAAGCTGTGAGTGAGAGAGAGAGAAAGAGAAGCTTTGTGTGAGAGAAATAGTAGCTGTGAGTGAGAGAGAGAGAGAAAGAGAAGCTGTGAGTGTGTGGGAGAGAGAAAGAGAAGCTGTGAGTGTGAGAGAGAGAAAGAGAAGCTGTGAGTGAGAGAGAAAGAGAGAGAGAAAGAGATGCTGTGAGTGAGAGAGGGAGAGAAAGAGAAGCTGTGAGTGAGAGGGAGAGAGAGAAAGAGAAGATGTGAGTGAGAGAGAGAGAGAAAGAGAAGATGTGTGTGTGTGAGAGAAAGAGAAGCTGTGAGTTTGAGAGAGAGAGAGAAAGTGAAGCTGTGAGTGAGTGAGAGAGAGAGAAAGAGATGCTGTGAGTGAGAGAGAGAGAGAGAGAAAGAGAAGCTGTGAGTGAGAGAGAGAGAGAAAGAGAACCTATGAGTGTGTGTGTGAGAGAAATTGAAGCTGTGAGTGAGAGAGAGAGAGAAAGAGAAGCTCTGAGTGAGTGAGAGAGAACGAAAGAGAAGCTGTGAGTGACAGAGAGAGAGAAAGAAAGAGACGCTGTGAGTGAGAGAGAGAGAAGCTGTTAGTGAGAGAGAGAGAAAGAGAAGCTGTGAGTGAGAGAGAGAGAGAGGAAGAGAAGCTGTGAGTGAGAGAGAGAGAGAAAGAGAAGGTGTGAGTGAGTGAGAGAGAAAGAAAAGCTGTGAGTGAGAGAAAGAGAGAGAAGCTGTGAGTGAAAGAGAGAGAAAGAGAAGCTGTGAGTGAGAAAGAGAGAAAGAGAGAGAAGCTGTGAGTGAGAGAGAGAGAAAGAGAAGCTGTGAGTAACGGAGAGAGAGAAAGAGAAGATGTGAGTGAGAGAAAGAGAGAGAGAGAGAAGCTGTGAGTGTGTGAGGATAGAGAGAGAGAAGCTGTGTGTGTGAGAGAGAGAAAGAGAAGCTGTGAGTGAGAGAAAGAGAGTGAGAAAGGGAAGCTGTGAGTGAGAGAGAGAGAGAAGCTGTGAGTGAGAGTGAGAGAGAGAAAGAGAAGCTGTGAGTGAGAGAGAGAGTGGGAGAGAAGCTGTGAGTGAGAGAGAGAGAAAGAGAAGCTTTGAGTGAGAGAGTGAGAGAAAGAGTAGCTGTGAGTGAGTGAGAGAGAGAGAGAGAGAAGCTGTGAGTGTGTGAGGAGGGAGAGAGAGAAGCTGTGTGTGTGAGAGAGAAAGAGAAGCTGTGAGTGAGAGAAAGAGAGAGAGAAAGGGAAGCTGTGAGTGAGAGAGAGAGAGAGAAAGAGAAGCTGTGAGTGACAGAGAGTGTGAGAAGCTGTGTGTGTGAGAGAGAGAAAGAGAAGCTGTGTGTGTGTGTGAGTGAGTGAGAGAGACAGAGAAGCTGTGAGTGAGGGAGAGAGAAAAATAGCAGCTGTGAGTGAGAGAGAGAGAGAAGCTTTGAGTGAGAGAAAGGGAAAGAGAATCTTTGAGTAGAGAGAGAGTGAAAGGGAAGCTGTGAGTGAGAGAGAGAGAGAGAGAAAGAGAAGCTGTGAGTGTGTGTGAGAGAGAGATAAAGAGAAGCTGTGAGTGTGAGAGAGAGAAAGAGAAGCTGTGAGTGAGAGGGAGAGAGAGAAAGAGAAGCTGTGAGTGAGAGAGAGAGAGAGGAAGAGAAGCTGTGAGTGAGTGAGAGAGAGAGAAAGAGAAGTTGTGAGTGAGTGAGAGAGAAAGAGAAGCTGTGTGTGTGAGAGAGAGAGCTGTGAGTGAAAGAGAGAGAAAGAGAAGCTGTGAGTGAGAAAGAGAGAGAGAGAGAAGCTGTGAGTGAGAGAGAGAGAGAGAAAGAGAAGCTGTGAATGACGGAGAGAGAGAAAGAGAAGATGTGAGTTAGAGAGAGAGAGAAGCTGTGAGTGAGAGAGAGAGAGAGAAAGAGAAGCTGTGAGTTAGAGAGAGAGTGGGAGAGAAGCTGTGAGTGAGAGAGAGAGAAAGAGAAGCTTTGTGTGAGAGAAATAGTAGCTGTGAGTGAGAGAGAGAGAGAAAGAGAAGCTGTGAGTGTGTGGGAGAGAGAAAGAGAAGCTGTGAGTGTGTGAGAGAGAAAGAGAAGCTGTGAGTGAGAGCGAAAGAGAGAGAGAAAGAGATGCTGTGAGTGAGAGAGAGGGAGAGAAAGAGAAGCTGTGAGTGAGAGGGAGAGAGAGAAAGAGAAGATGTGAGTGAGAGAGAGAGAGAAAGAGAAGATGTGTGTGTGAGAGAGAAAGAGAAGCTGTGAGTTTGAGAGAGAGAGAGAAAGTGAAGCTGTGAGTGAGAGAGAGAGAGAAAGAGATGCTGTGAGTGAGAGAGAGAGAGAGAGAAAGAGAAGCTGTGAGTGAGTGAGAGAGAGAGAGAAAGAGAACCTATGAGTGTGTGTGAGAGAGAAATTGAAGCTGTGAGTGAGAGAGAGAGAGAAAGAGAAGCTCTGAGTGAGTGAGAAAGAAAGAAAGAGAAGCTGTGAGTGAGAGAGAGAGAGAAAGAAAGAGACGCTGTGAGTGAGAGAGAGAGAAGCTGTTAGTGAGAGAGAGAGAAAGAGAAGCTGTGAGTGAGAGAGAGAGAGAAAGAGAAGGTGTGAGTGAGTGAGAGAGAAAGAAAAGCTGTGAGTGAGAGAGAGAGAGAGAAGCTGTGAGTGAAAGAGAGAAAAAGAGAAGCTGTGAGTGAGAAAGAGAGAAAGAGAGAGAAGCTGTGAGTGAGAGAGAGAGAAAGAGAAGCTGTGTGTGACGGAGAGAGAGAAAGAGAAGGTGTGAGTGAGAGAAAGAGAGAGAGAGAAGCTGTGAGTGTGTGAGGATAGAGAGAGAGAAGCTGTGAGTGTGAGAGAGAGAAAGAGAAGCTGTGAGTGAGAGAAAGAGAGAGAGAAATGGAAGCTGTGAGTGAGAGAGAGAGAGAGAAGCTGTGAGTGAGAGTGAGAGAGAGAAAGAGAAGCTGTGAGTTAGAGAGAGAGTGGGAGAGAAGCTGTGAGTGAGAGAGAGAGAAAGAGAAGCTTTGAGTGAGAGAGTGAGAGAAAGAGTAGCTGTGAGTGAGAGAGAGAGAGAAAGAGAAGCTGTGAGTGTGTGGGAGAGAGAAAGAGAAGCTGTGAGTGTGTGTGAGAGAAAGAGAAGCTGTGAGTGAGAGAAAGAGAGAGAGAAAGGGAAGCTGTGAGTGAGTGAGAGAGAGAGAATGAAAGAGAATCTGTGAGTAGAGAGAGAGAAAGGGAAGCTGCGAGTGAGAGAGAGAGAGAAAGAGAAGCTGTGAGTGTGTGTGAGAGAGAGAGAGAGATAAAGAGAAGCTGTGAGTGAGTGAGAGAGAAAGAGAAGCTGTGAGTGAGAGAGAGAAAGAGAAGATGTGAGTGAGAGAGAGAGAAAGAGAAGATGTGTGTGTGAGAGAGAAAGAGAAGCTGTGAGTGTGTGAGAGAAAGAGAAGCTGTGAGTGTGAGAGAGAGAAAGAGAAGCTGTGAGTGAGAGAAAGAGAGAGAGAAATGGAAGCTGTGAGTGTGAGATAGAGAGAGAGAAAGAGAAGCTGTGAGTGTGTGTGTGAGAGAGAAAGAGAAGCAGTGATTGAAAGAAAGAGAGAGAGAAAGAGAAGCTGTGAGTGTGTGAGGGAGAGAGAGAAAGAGAAGATGTGAGTGAGAGAGAGAGAGAAAGAGAAGATGTGTGTGTGAGAGAGAAAGAGAAGCTGTGAGTTTGAGAGAGAGAGAGAAAGAGAAGCTGTGAGTGAGAGAGAGAGAGAAAGAGATGCTGTGAGTGAGAGAGAGGGAGAGAAAGAGAAGCTGTGAGTGAGAGGGAGAGAGAGAAAGAGAAGATGTGAGTGAGAGAGAGAGAAAAAGAGAAGATGTGTGTGTGAGAGAGAAAGAGAAGCTGTGAGTTTGAGAGAGAGAGAGAAAGAGAAGCTGTGAGTGAGAGAGAGAGAGAAAGAGATGCTGTGAGTGAGAGAGAGAGAGAAAGAGAAGCTGTGAGTGTGAGAGAGAGAGAGAGAAAGAGAACCTATGATTGTGTGTGAGAGAGAAATTGAAGCTGTAAGTGAGAGAGAGAGAGAAAGAGAAGCTCTGAGTGAGTGAGAGAGAAAGAAAGAGAAGCTGTGAGTGAGAGAGAGAGAAAGAAAGAGACGCTGTGAGTGAGAGAGAGAGAAGCTGTTAGTGAGAGAGAGAGAAAGAGAAGCTGTGAGTGAGAGAGAGAGAGGAAGAGAAGCTGTGAGAGAGAGAGAGAGAAAGAGAAGGTGTGAGTGAGTGAGAGAGAAAGAAAAGCTGTGAGTGAGAGAGAGAGAGAGAAGCTGTGAGTGAAAGAGAGAGAACGAAAGGTGTGAGTGAGTGAGAGAGAAAGAAAGAGAAGCTGTGAGTGAGAGAGAGAGAAAGAAAGAGACGCTGTGAGTGAGAGAGAGAGAAGCTGTTAGTGAGAGAGAGAGAAAGAGAAGCTGTGAGTGAGAGAGAGAGAGGAAGAGAAGCTGTGAGAGAGAGAGAGAAAGAGAAGGTGTGAGTGAGTGAGCGAGAAAGAAAAGCTGTGAGTGAGAGAAAGAGAGAGAAGCTGTGAGTGAGAGAGAAAGAGAAAGAGAAGCTGTGAGTGACGGAGAGAGAGAAAGAGAAGATGTGAGAGAGGGAATGAGAGAGAGAGAGAGAAGCTGTGAGTGTGTGAGGATAGAGAGAGAGAAGCTGTGAGTGTGAGAGAGAGAAAGAGAAGCTTTGTGTGAGAGAAATAGTAGCTGTGAGTGAGAGAGAGAGAGAAAGAGAAGCTGTGAGTGTGTGTGAGAGAGAAAGAGAAGCTGTGAGTGTGTGAGAGAGAAAGAGAAGCTGTGAGTGAGAGAAAGGGAGAGAGAAAGGGAAGCTGCGAGTGAGAGAGAGAGAGAGAAAGAGAAGCTGTGAGTGTGTGTGAGAGAGAGAGATAAAGAGAAGCTGTGAGTGAGTGAGAGAGAAAGAGAAGCTGTGAGTGAGAAGGGAGAGAGAGAAAGAGAAGATGTGAGTGAGAGAGAGAGAGAGAGAAGATGTGTGTGTGAGAGAGAAAGAGAAGCTGTGAGTGTGTGAGAGAAAGAGAAGCTGTGAGTGTGAGAGAGAGAAAGAGAAGCTGTGAGTGAGAGAAAGAGAGAGAGAAAGAGAAGCTGTGAGTGAGAGAAAGAGAGAGAGAGAGAAAAGCTGTGAGTGAGAGAGAGAGACAGAAAGAGAAGCTGTGAGTGAGAGAGAGAGAGAAAGAGAAGCTGTGAGTGAGAGACAGAGAGAGAAAGAGAACCTATGAGTGTGTGTGAGAGAGAAATTGAAGCTGTGAGAGAGAGAGAGAAAGAGAAGCTCTGAGTGAGTGAGAGAGAAAGAAAGAGAAGTTGTGAGTGAGAGAGAGAGAGAGAAAGAAAGAGATGCTGTGAGTGAGAGAGAGAGAAGCTGTTTGTGAGAGAGAGAGAGAAAGGGAAGCTGTGAGTGAGAGAGAGAGAGGAAGAGAAGCTGTGAGTGAGAGAGAGAGAGAGAAAGAGAAGCTGCATGAGAGAGAGAGAGAAAGAAAGAAAGAAAGAGAAGCTGTGTGTGTGTGAGAGAGCGAAAGAGAACCTGTGAGTGATTGAGAGAGAGAGAAATTGAAGCTGTGAGTGAGAGAGAGAGATAAAGAGAAGCTGTGAGTGAGTGAGAGAGAAAGAGAAGCTGTGAGGGAGAGGGAGAGAGAAGGAGAAGATGTGAGTGAGAGAGAGAGGGAAGGAGAAGTTGTGAGTGAGAGAGTGAGAGAAAGAGTAGCTGTGAGTGAGAGAGAGAGAAAGAGAAGCTGTATGAGAGAGAGAGAACGGAAGAAAGAGCTGTGTGTGGAGAGAGAAAGAGAAGCTGTGAGCATGTGTGAGAGAGAAAGAGAAGCTGTGAGTGAGAAAAAAGAGAGAGAAAGAGAAGTTGTGAGTGAGAGAGAGAGAGAGAAGCTGTGAGAGAGAGAGAGAGAGAAAGAGAAGCTGTGAGAGAGAGAGAGAGAAAGAGAAGCTGTGAGTGAGAGAGAGAGAAAGAGAACCTGTGAGTGAGAGAGAGTAATTGAAGGTGTGAGTGAGAGAGAGAGAGAAAGAAAGAGGAGCTCCGAGTGAGTGAGAGAGAAAGAGAAGCTGTGTGTGAGAGAGAGAGACAAGCTGTAAGTGTGTGTGAGAGAGAGAAAGAAAAGCTGTGAGTGTCAGAGAAAGAGAAGCTGTGAGTGTGTGAGAGAGTGAGAGAGAGAGAAGCTGTGAGTTAGAGAGAGAGAGAGAAAGAGAAGTTGTGAGTGAGAGAGAGAAAGAGAAGCTGTGAGTGAGAGAGTGAGAGAGAAAGAGAGTGTGAGTGAGAGAGAGAGAGAGAAAAAAAGAGAAGCTGTGAGTGAGTGAGAGAAAGAGAAGCTGTGAGAGAGAGAGAGAAAGAGAAGCTGAGACTGAGAGAGAGAGAAAGAGAAGCTGTGAGTTAGAGAGAGAGAAAGAGAAGCTGTGAGTGAGTTAGAGAGAGAGAATGAGAAGCTGTGAGGGAGAGAGAGAGGAGAGAGAGAATCTGTGAGGGAGAGAGAGAGAGAAAGAGAAGATGTGAGTGAGAGTGTGAGTAAGAGAATCTGTGAGTGAGAGAGAGAGAAAGAATCTGTGAGTGAGAGAGAGAAAGAGAAGCTGAGAGTCAGAGAGAGAGAAAGCTGTGAGTGTGAGAGAGAGAAAGAGAAGCTGTGAGTGTGAGAGAAAGAGAGAGAGAGAGTAGCTGTGAGTGAAAGAGAGAGAAAGAGAAGCTGTGAGTGAGAAAGAGAGAGAGAAAGGGAAGCTGTGAGTGAGAGAGAGAGAGAAAGAGAAGCTGTGAGTGAGAGGGAGATAGAGAAAGAGAATATGTGAGAGAGAAAGAGAAAGAGAAGATGTGAGTGTGTGTGTGAGAGAGAGAAGCTGTGTGTGAGAGAAAGAGAGAGAGAAAGAGAAGCTGTGAGTGAGAGAGAGAGAGAGAAAGAGAAGCTGTGAGTGAGAGAGAGAGAGAGAAAGAGAAGCTGTGAGAGAGAGAGAGAGAGAACCTGTGAGTGAGAGAGAGAGAGAAAGAGCAGCTCCGAGTGAGTGAGAGAGAACAAAAGAGAAGCTGTGAGTGAGAGAGAGAGAAAGAAAGAGAAGCTGCAAGAGAGAGAGAGAGAAAGAGAAGCTGTAAGTGTGTGTGTGTGAGAGAAAGAGAAGCAGTGAGTGTGAGAGAAAGAGAAGCCGTGAGTGTGAGAGAGAGTGAGAGAGAGAGAAGCTGTGAGTTAGAGAGAGAGAGAAGCTGTGAGTGAAAGAGAGAGAAAGAGAAGCTGTGAATGAGAAAGAGAGAGAGAGAGAGAAGCTGTGAGTGAGAGAGAGAGAAAGAGAAGCTGTGTGTGACGGAGAGAGAGAAAGAGAAGATGTGAGTGAGAGAAAGAGAGAAGCTGTGAGTGAGAGAGTGAGAGAGAAAGAGAAGCTGTGAGTGAGAGAGAGAGTGGGAGAGTAGCTGTGAGTGAGAGAGAGAGAAAGAGAAGCTTTGAGTGAGAGAGTGAGAGAAAGAGTAGCTGTGAGTGAGAGAGAGAGAGAGAAAGAGAAGCTGTGAGTGTGTGTGAGAGAGAAAGAGAAGCTGTGAGTGTGTGAGAGAGAAAGAGAAGCTGTGAGTGAGAGAAAGAGAGAGAGAAAGGGAAGCTGTGAGTGAGAGAGAGAGAGAAAGAAAGAGAATCTGTGAGTAGAGAGAGAGAGAAAGGGAAGCTGTGAGTGAGAGAGAGAGAAAGAGAAGCTGTGAGGGTGTGTGTGTGAGAGAGAGATAAAGAGAAGCTGAGAGTGAGTGAGAGAGAAGGAGAAGCTGTGAGTGAGAGGGAGAGAGAGAAAGAGAAGATGTGAGTGAGAGAGAGAGAAAGAGAAGATGTGTGTGAGAGAGAAAGAGAAGATGTGAGTGTGAGAGAGAAAGAGAAGCTGTGAGTGTGAGAGAGAGAAAGAGAAGCTGTGAGTGAGAGAAAGAGAGAGAGAAAGAGAAGCTGTGAGTGAGAGAAAGAGAGAGAGAGAAAAGCTGTGAGTGAGAGAGAGAGAGACAGAAAGAGAAACTGTGAGTGAGAGAGAGAGAGAGAAAGAGAAGCTGTGAGTGAGAGACAGAGAGAGAAAGAGAACCTATTAGTGTGTGAGAGAGAGAAATTGAAGATGTGAGTGAGAGAGAGAGAGAAAGAGAAGCTCTGAGTGAGTGAGAGAGAAAGAGAAGCTGTGAGTGAGAGAGAGAGAGAGAGAAAGAAAGAGACGCTGTGAGTGAGAGAGAGAGAAGCTGTGAGTGAGAGAAAGAGAGAGAGAAAGGGAAGCTGTGAGTGAGAGAGAGAGAAAGAGAAGCTGTGAGGGTGTGTGTGTGAGAGAGAGATAAAGAGAAGCTGAGAGTGAGTGAGAGAGAAGGAGAAGCTGTGAGTGAGAGGGAGAGAGAGAAAGAGAAGATGTGAGTGAGAGAGAGAGAAAGAGAAGATGTGTGTGAGAGAGAAAGAGAAGATGTGAGTGTGAGAGAGAAAGAGAAACTGTGAGTGTGAGAGAGAGAAAGAGAAGCTGTGAGTGAGAGAAAGAGAGAGAGAAAGAGAAGCTGTGAGTGAGAGAAAGAGAGAGAGAAAAGCTGTGAGTGAGAGAGAGAGAGACAGAAAGAGAAACTGTGAGTGAGAGAGAGAGAGAGAAAGAGAAGCTGTGACTGAGAGACAGAGAGAGAAAGAGAACCTATTAGTGTGTGAGAGAGAGAAATTGAAGCTGTGAGTGAGAGAGAGAGAGAAAGAAAAGCTCTGAGTGAGTGAGAGAGAAAGAGAAGCTGTGAGTGAGAGAGAGAGAGAGAAAGAAAGAGAGCTGTGAGTGAGAGAGAGAGAGAGAGAAAGAGAAGATGTGAGTGTGTGTGAGAGAGAAAGAGAAGCTGTGAGTGTGTGTGTGAGAGAAAGAAAAGCTGTGAGTGAGAGAAAAAAAGAGAAGCTGTGAGTGAGTGAGAGAGAGAAAGAGAACCTGTGAGTGATTGAGAGAGAGAGACATTGAAGCTGTGAGTGAGAGAGAGAGATAAAGAGAAGCTGTGAGTGAGTGAGAGAGAAAGAGAAGCTGTGAGTGAGAGGGAGAGAGAAGGAGAAGATGTGAGTGAGAGAGAGAGAGAAAGAGAGAGAAAGAGAAGATGTGAGTGAGAGAGAGAGGGAAGGAGAAGTTGTGAGTGAGAGAGAGAGAGAAGCTCTGAGTGAGTGAGTTAGTGAGAGAGAGAGAGAAAGAGAAGCTGTGAGTGAGAGTGAGAGGAAGAGAAGCTGTGAGTGAGAGAGAGAGAAAGAAAGAGAAGCTTTGAGTGAGAGAGTGAGAGAAAGAGTAGCTGTGAGTGAGAGAGAGAGAGAAAGAGAAGCTGTATGAGAGAGAGAGAGAACGAAAGAAAGAGCTGTGTGTGGAGAGAGAGAAAGAGAAGATGTGAGTGTGTGTGTGAGAGAAAGAGAGAGAGAAAGAGAAGCTGTGAGTGAGAGAGAGAGAGAGAACCTGTGAGTGAGAGAGAGAGAGTAATTGAAGCTGTGAGTGAGTGAGAGAGAGAGAGAAGCTCCGAGTGAGTGAGAGAGAAAGAAAGAGAAGCTGTGAGTGAGAGAGACAGAAAGAGAAGCTGTGAGAGAGAGAGAGAGAGACAAGCTGTAAGTGTGTGTGTGAGAGAGAAAGAAAAGCTGTGAGTGTGAGAGAAAGAGAAGCTGTGAGTGTGTGAGAGAGTGAGAGAGAGAGAAGCTGTGAGTTAGAGAGAGAGAGAAAGAGAAGTTGTGAGTGAGAGAGAGAAAGAGAAGCTGTGAGTGAGAGAGTGAGAGAGAAAGAGAGTCTATGAGTGAGAGAGAGAGAGAGAGAGAGAGAAGCTGTGAGTGAGTGAGAGAAAGAGAAGCTGTGAGAGAGAGAGAAAGAGAAGCTGTGATTGAGAGAGAGAGAAAGAGAAGCTGTGAGTTAGAGAGAGAGAAAGAGAAGCTGTGAGTGAGTTAGAGAGAGAGAATGAGAAGCTGTGAGGGAGAGAGAGAGGAGATAGAGAATCTGTGAGGGAGAGAGAGAGAGAGAAAGAGAAGATGTGAGTGAGAGAGTGAGTAAGAGAATCTGTGAGTGAGAGAGAGAGAAAGAGAAGCTGTGAGTGTGAGAGAAAGAGAGACAGAGAAGCTGTGTGTGAAAGAGAGAGAAAGAGAAGCTGTGAGTGAGAAAGAGAGAGAGAAAGAGAAGCTGTGAGTGAGAGAGAGAGAGAAAGAGAAGCTGTGAGTGAGAGGGAGATAGAGAAAGAGAATATGTGAGAGAGAGAGAGAAAGAGAAGATGTGAGTGAGAGAGAGAGAGAGAGAAGCTGTGTGTGAGAGAAAGAGAGAGAGAAAGAGAAGCTGTGAGTGAGAGAGAGAGAGAGAGAGAAAGAGAAGCTGTGAGTGAGTGAGAGAGAGAGAAGCTATGAGTGAGAGAGAGAGAGAGAAAGAGAAGCTGTGAGTGAGAGAGAGAGAGAGAGAGAGAACCTGTGAGTGAGAGAGAGAGAAAGAGCAGCTCCGAGTGAGTGAGAGAGAAAGAAAGAGAAGCTGTGAGTGAGAGAGAGAGAGAAAGAGACGCTGCGAGAGAGAGAGAGAGAAAGAGAAGCTGTAAGTGTGTGTGTGAGAGAGAAAGAGAAGCAGTGAGTGTGAGAGAGAGAGAAGCTGTGAGTTAGAGAGAGAGAGAAAGAGAAGCTGTGAGTGAGAGAGACAGAGAGAAAGAGAAGCTGTGAGTGTGTGTGTGAGAGAGAGAAGCTTTGAGTGAGAGAGAGAGAGAGAAAGAGAAGCTGTGAGTGAGAGAGAGAGAGAGAAAGAGAAGCTGTGAGTGAGTGAGAGAGAGAAAGAGAACCAGTGAGTAGAGAGAGAGAGAAATTGAAGCAGTGAATGGGAGAGAAAGAGAAGCCGTGAGTGTGAGAGAGAGTGAGAGAGAGAGAAGCTGTGAGTTAGAGAGAGAGAGAAAGAGAAGCTGTGAGTGAGAGAGACAGAGAGAAAGAGAAGCTGTGAGTGTGTGTGTGTGAGAGAGAAGCTTTGAGTGAGAGAGAGAGAGAGAGAAAGAGAAGCTGAGATTGAGAGAGAGAGAAAGAGAAGCTGTGAGTTAGAGAGAGAGAAAGAGAAGCTGTGAGTGAGTTAGAGAGAGAGAATGACAAGCTGTGAGGGAGAGAGAGAGGAGAGAGAGAATCTGTGAGGGAGAGAGAGAGAGAAAGAGAAGATGTGAGTGAGAGAGTGAGTAAGAGAATCTGTGAGTGAGAGAGAGAGAGAAAGAATCTGTGAGTGAGAGAGAGAAAGAGAAGCTGAGAGTCAGAGAGAGAGAGAAGCTGTGAGTGTGAGAGAGAGAAAGAGAAGCTGTGAGTGTGAGAGAAAGAGAGAGAGAGTAGCTGTGAGTGAAAGAGAGAGAAAGAGAAGCTGTGAGTGAGAAAGAGAGAGAGAAAGAGAAGCTGTGAGTGAGAGAGAGAGAGAAAGAGAAGCTGTGAGTGAGAGGGAGATAGAGAAAGAGAATATGTGAGAGAGAAAGAGAAAGAGAAGATGTGAGTGTGTGTGAGAGAGAGAGAAGCTGTGTGTGAGAGAAAGAGAGAGAGAAAGAGAAGCTGTGAGTGAGAGAGAGAGAGAGAAAGAGAAGCTGTGAGTGAGAGAGAGAGAGAGAAAGAGAAGCTGTGAGAGAGAGAGAGAGAGAGAACCTGTGAGTGAGAGAGAGAAAGAGCAGCTCCGAGTGAGTGAGAGAGAACGAAAGAGAAGCTGTGAGTGAGAGAGAGAGAAAGAAAGAGAAGCTGCAAGAGAGAGAGAGAGAAAGAGAAGCTGTAAGTGTGTGTGTGTGAGAGAAAGAGAAGCAGTGAGTGTGAGAGAAAGAGAAGCCGTGAGTGTGAGAGAGAGTGAGAGAGAGAGAAGCTGTGAGTTAGAGAGAGAGAGAAAGAGAAGTTGTGAGTGAGAGAGAGAAAGAGAAGCTGTGAGTGAGAGAGTGAGAGAGAAAGAGAGTCTATGAGTGAGAGAGAGAGAGAGAGAGAAAGAGAAGCTGTGAGTGAGAGAGTGAGAGAGAAAGAGAGTCTATGAGTGAGAGAGAGAGAGAGAGAGAAAGCTGTGAGTGAGTGAGAGAAAGAGAAGCTGTGAGAGAGAGAGAAAGAGAAGCTGTGATTGAGAGAGAGAGAAAGAGATGCTGTGAGTTAGAGAGAGAGAAAGAGAAGCTGTGAGTGAGTTAGAGAGAGAGAGAATGAGAAGCTGTGAGGGAGAGAGAGAGGAGATAGAGAATCTGTGAGGGAGAGAGAGAGAGAGAAAGAGAAGATGTGAGTGAGAGAGTGAGTAAGAGAATCTGTGAGTGAGAGAGAGAGAAAGAGAAGCTGTGAGTGTGAGAGAAAGAGAGACAGAGAAGCTGTGTGTGAAAGAGAGAGAAAGAGAAGCTGTGAGTGAGAAAGAGAGAGAGAAAGAGAAGCTGTGAGTGAGAGAGAGAGAGAAAGAGAAGCTGTGAGTGAGAGGGAGATAGAGAAAGAGAATATGTGAGAGAGAGAGAGAAAGAGAAGATGTGAGTGAGAGAGAGAGAGAGAAGCTGTGTGTGAGAGAAAGAGAGAGAGAAAGAGAAGCTGTGAGTGAGAGAGAGAGAGAGAGAAAGAGAAGCTGTGAGTGAGTGAGAGAGAGAGAAGCTGTGAGTGAGAGAGAGAGAGAGAAAGAGAAGCTGTGAGTGAGAGAGAGAGAGAGAGAGAACCTGTGAGTGAGAGAGAGAGAAAGAGCAGCTCCGAGTGAGTGAGAGAGAAAGAAAGAGAAGCTGTGAGTGAGAGAGAGAGAGAAAGAGACGCTGAGAGAGAGAGAGAGAGAAAGAGAAGCTGTAAGTGTGTGTGTGAGAGAGAAAGAGAAGCAGTGAGTGTGAGAGAAAGAGAAGCCGTGAGTGTGAGAGAGAGTGAGAGAGAGAGAAGCTGTGAGTTAGAGAGAGAGAGAAAGAGAAGCTGTGAGTGAGAGAGACAGAGAGAAAGAGAAGCTGTGAGTGTGTGTGAGAGAGAGAGAAGCTTTGAGTGAGAGAGAGAGAGAGAGAGAGAAAGAGAAGCTGTGAGTGAGAGAGAGAGAGAAAGAGAAGCTGTGAGTGAGTGAGAGAGAGAAAGAGAACCAGTGAGTAGAGAGAGAGAGAAATTGAAGCAGTGAATGGGAGAGAGAGAAAGAGAAGCTCTGAGTGAGTGAGAGAGAAAGAAAGAAAGAGAAGCTGTGAGTGAGAGAGAGAGAAAGAGAAGCTGCGAGAGAGAGGGAGAGAGAGAGAAAGAGAAGCTGTAAGTGTGTGTGTGAGAGAGAAAGAGAAGCTGTGTGTGAGAGAGAAAGAGATGCTGTGAGGGTGAGAGAGAGTGAGTGAGAGAGAGAAGCTCTGAGTGTGTGTGTGAGAGAGAAAGAGAAGCTGTGAGTGAGAGAAAGAGAGAGAGAAAGAGAAGCTGTGAGTGAGAGAGAGAGAGAGATAAAGAGCTGTGAGTGAGAGAGAGAGAAAGAGATGCTGTGAGTGAGAGAGAGAAGCTGTGATTGAAAGAGAGAGAAAGAGAAGCTGTGAGTGAGAAAAGAGAGAGAAAGAGAAGCTGTGAGTGAGAGAGTGAGAGAGAAAGAGAAGCAGTGAGTGTGAGAGAGAGAGAAGCTGTGAGTTAGAGAGAGAGAGAAAGAGAAGCTGTGAGTAAGAGAGACAGAGAGAAAGAGAAGCTGTGAGTGTGTGTGTGAGAGAGAAGCTTTGAGTGAGAGAGAGAGAGAGAGAGAAAGAGAAGCTGTGAGTGAGAGAGAGAGAGAGAAAGAGAAGCTGTGAGTGAGTGAGAGAGAGAAAGAGAACCAGTGAGTAGAGAGAGAGAGAAATTGAAGCAGTGAATGGGAGAGAAAGAGAAGCCGTGAGTGTGAGAGAGAGTGAGAGAGAGAGAAGCTGTGAGTTAGAGAGAGAGAGAAAGAGAAGCTGTGAGTGAGAGAGACAGAGAGAAAGAGAAGCTGTGAGTGTGTGTGTGAGAGAGAGAAGCTTTGAGTGAGAGAGAGAGAGAGAGAGAAAGAGAAGCTGAGATTGAGAGAGAGAGAAAGAGAAGCTGTGAGTTAGAGAGAAAGAGAAGCTGTGAGTGAGTTAGAGAGAGAGAATGAGAAGCTGTGAGGGAGAGAGAGAGGAGAGAGAGAATCTGTGAGGGAGAGAGAGAGAGAAAGAGAAGATGTGAGTGAGAGAGTGAGTAAGAGAATCTGTGAGTGAGAGAGAGAGAGAAAGAATCTGTGAGTGAGAGAGAGAAAGAGAAGCTGAGAGTCAGAGAGAGAGAGAAGCTGTGAGTGTGAGAGAGAGAAAGAGAAGCTGTGAGTGTGAGAGAAAGAGAGAGAGAGTAGCTGTGAGTGAAAGAGAGAGAAAGAGAAGCTGTGAGTGAGAAAGAGAGAGAGAAAGAGAAGCTGTGAGTGAGAGAGAGAGAGAAAGAGAAGCTGTGAGTGAGAGGGAGATAGAGAAAGAGAATATGTGAGAGAGAAAGAGAAAGAGAAGATGTGAGTGTGTGTGAGAGAGAGAGAAGCTGTGTGTGAGAGAAAGAGAGAGAGAAAGAGAAGCTGTGAGTGAGAGAGAGAGAGAGAAAGAGAAGCTGTGAGTGAGAGAGAGAGAGAGAAAGAGAAGCTGTGAGAGAGAGAGAGAGAGAGAACCTGTGAGTGAGAGAGAGAGAGAAAGAGCAGCTCCGAGTGAGTGAGAGAGAACGAAAGAGAAGCTGTGAGTGAGAGAGAGAGAAAGAAAGAGAAGCTGCAAGAGAGAGAGAGAGAAAGAGAAGCTGTAAGTGTGTGTGTGTGAGAGAAAGAGAAGCAGTGAGTGTGAGAGAAAGAGAAGCCGTGAGTGTGAGAGAGAGTGAGAGAGAGAGAAGCTGTGAGTTAGAGAGAGAGAGAAAGAGAAGTTGTGAGTGAGAGAGAGAAAGAGAAGCTGTGAGTGAGAGAGTGAGAGAGAAAGAGAGTCTATGAGTGAGAGAGAGAGAGAGAGAGAAAGAGAAGCTGTGAGTGAGAGAGTGAGAGAGAAAGAGAGTCTATGAGTGAGAGAGAGAGAGAGAGAGAAAGCTGTGAGTGAGTGAGAGAAAGAGAAGCTGTGAGAGAGAGAGAGAGAGAAGCTGTGATTGAGAGAGAGAGAAAGAGATGCTGTGAGTTAGAGAGAGAGAAAGAGAAGCTGTGAGTGAGTTAGAGAGAGAGAGAATGAGAAGCTGTGAGGGAGAGAGAGAGGAGATAGAGAATCTGTGAGGGAGAGAGAGAGAGAGAGAAAGAGAAGATGTGAGTGAGAGAGTGAGTAAGAGAATCTGTGAGTGAGAGAGAGAGAAAGAGAAGCTGTGAGTGTGAGAGAAAGAGAGACAGAGAAGCTGTGTGTGAAAGAGAGAGAAAGAGAAGCTGTGAGTGAGAAAGAGAGAGAGAAAGAGAAGCTGTGAGTGAGAGAGAGAGAGAAAGAGAAGCTGTGAGTGAGAGGGAGATAGAGAAAGAGAATATGTGAGAGAGAGAGAGAAAGAGAAGATGTGAGTGAGAGAGAGAGAGAGAAGCTGTGTGTGAGAGAAAGAGAGAGAGAAAGAGAAGCTGTGAGTGAGAGAGAGAGAGAGAGAGAAAGAGAAGCTGTGAGTGAGTGAGAGAGAGAGAAGCTGTGAGTGAGAGAGAGAGAGAAAGAGAAGCTGTGAGTGAGTGAGAGAGAGAGAGAGAACCTGTGAGTGAGAGAGAGAGAAAGAGCAGCTCCGAGTGAGTGAGAGAGAAAGAAAGAGAAGCTGTGAGTGAGAGAGAGAGAGAAAGAGACGCTGCGAGAGAGAGAGAGAGAAAGAGAAGCTGTAAGTGTGTGTGTGAGAGAGAAAGAGAAGCAGTGAGTGTGAGAGAAAGAGAAGCCGTGAGTGTGAGAGAGAGTGAGAGAGAGAGAAGCTGTGAGTTAGAGAGAGAGAGAAAGAGAAGCTGTGAGTGAGAGAGACAGAGAGAAAGAGAAGCTGTGAGTGTGTGTGAGAGAGAGAGAAGCTTTGAGTGAGAGAGAGAGAGAGAGAGAGAAAGAGAAGCTGTGAGTGAGAGAGAGAGAGAAAGAGAAGCTGTGAGTGAGTGAGAGAGAGAAAGAGAACCAGTGAGTAGAGAGAGAGAGAAATTGAAGCAGTGAATGGGAGAGAGAGAAAGAGAAGCTCTGAGTGAGTGAGAGAGAAAGAAACAAAGAGAAGCTGTGAGTGAGAGAGAGAGAGAAAGAGAAGCTGCGAGAGAGAGGGAGAGAGAGAGAAAGAGAAGCTGTAAGTGTGTGTGAGAGAGAGAAAGAGAAGCTGTGTGTGAGAGAGAAAGAGATGCTGTGAGGGTGAGAGAGAGTGAGTGAGAGAGAGAAGCTCTGAGTGTGTGTGTGAGAGAGAAAGAGAAGCTGTGAGTGAGAGAAAGAGAGAGAGAAAGAGAAGCTGTGAGTGAGAGAGAGAGAGAGATAAAGAGCTGTGAGTGAGAGAGAGAGAAAGAGATGCTGTGAGTGAGAGAGAGAAGCTGTGATTGAAAGAGAGAGAAAGAGAAGCTGTGAGTGAGAAAAGAGAGAGAAAGAGAAGCTGTGAGTGAGAGAGTGAGAAAGAGAAGCTGTGAGTGAGAGGGAGAGAGAGAAAGAGATGCTGTGAGTGAGAGAGAGAGTGAGAGAGATAGAGAAGCTGTGAGTGTGTGTGTGAGAGAGAGAAAGAGAAGCTGTGAGTGAGAGAAATAGAGAGAGAAAGAGGCTGTGAGTGAGAGAGAGAGAGATAAAGAGAAGCTGTGAGTGAGAGAGAGAGAAAGAGAAGCTGTGAGTGAGAGAGAGAGAGAAGCTGTGATTGAAAGAGAGAGAAAGAGAAGCTGTGAGTGAGAAAAGAGAGAGAAAGAGAAGCTGTGATTGAGAGAGAGAGAAAGAGAGGCTGTGAGTGAGAGGGAGAGAGAGAAAGAGGAGATGTGAGAGAGAGAGAGAAAGAGAAGTTGTGAGTGAGAGAGAGAGAAGCTGTGAGTGAGTGAGAGAGAGAGAGAAAGAGAAGCTGTGTGTGTGTGAGAGGGAAAGAGAAGCTGTGAGTGAGAGAGAGAGAGAAAGAGAAGCTCTGAGTGAGTGAGAGAGAAAGAGAAGCTGTGAGTGAGAGAGAGAGAGAGAAAGAAAGAGACGCTGTGAGTGAGTGAGAGAGAAGCTGTTA
This sequence comes from Bradypodion ventrale, assembly GCA_035047345.1. Taxonomy (NCBI): domain Eukaryota; kingdom Metazoa; phylum Chordata; class Lepidosauria; order Squamata; family Chamaeleonidae; genus Bradypodion; species Bradypodion ventrale. Next base: position 111,789,219 of record JAWDJE010000005.1, on the reverse strand, counting down.
GTGAGAGAGAGAGAGAAAGAGAAGCTGTGAGTGAGAGAGAGAGAGGAAGAGAAGCTGTGAGTGAGAGAGAGAGAGAAAGAGAAGCTGCATGAGAGAGAGAGATAAAGAAAGAAAGAAAGAAAGAAAGAAAGAGAAGCTGTGTGTGTGTGAGAGAGAGAAAGAGAAGCTGTGAGTGTGTGTGAGAGAGAAAGAGAAGCTGTGAGTGAGAAAAAAAGAGAAGCTGTGAGTGAGAGAGAGAGAGAAAGAGAACCTGTGAGTGATTGAGAGAGAGAGACATTGAAGCTGTGAGTGAGAGAGAGAGATAAAGAGAAGCTGTGAGTGAGTGAGAGAGAAAGAGAAGCTGTGAGTGAGAGATAGAGAGAAGGAGAAGATGTGAGAGAGAGAGAGAGAGAAAGAGAAGATGTGAGTGAGAGAGAGAGGGAAGGAGAAGTTGTGAGTGAGAGAGAGAGAAGCTCTGAGTGAGTGAGTGAGAGAGAGAGAGAAAGAGAAGCTGTGAGTGAGAGAGAGAGAAAGAAAGAGAAGCTTTGAGTGAGAGAGTGAGAGAAAGAGTAGCTGTGAGTGAGAGAGAGAGAAAGAGAAGCTTTATGAGAGAGAGAACGAAAGAAAGAGCTGTGTGTGGAGAGAGAGAAAGAGAAGATGTGAGTGTGTGTGTGAGAGAAAGAGAAGCTGTGAGTGAGAGAAAGAGAGAGAGAGAGAGAAGCTGTGAGTGAGAGAGAGAGAAAGAGAACCTGTGAGTGAGAGAGAGAGAGTAATTGAAGCTGTGAGTGAGAGAGAGAGAGAGAAGCTCCGAGTGAGTGAGAGAGAAAGAAAGAGAAGCTGTGAGTGAGAGAGACAGAAAGAGAAGCTGTGAGAGAGAGAGAGAGAGAGAAGCTGTAAGTGTTTGTGTGAGAGAGAAAGAAAAGCTGTGAGTGTGAGAGAAAGAGAAGCTGTGAGTGTGTGAGAGAGTGAGAGAGAGAGAAGCTGTGAGTTAGAGAGAGAGAGAGAAAGAGAAGTTGTGAGTGAGAGAGAGAAAGAGAAGCTGTGAGTGAGAGAGTGCGAGAGAAAGAGAGTCTGTGAGTGAGAGAGAGAGAGAGAGAGAGAAAGAGAAGCTGTGAGTGAGTGAGAGAAAGAGAAGCTGTGAGAGAGAGGGAAAGAGAAGCTGTGATTGAGAGAGAGAGAAAGAGAAGCTGTGAGTTAGAGAGAGAGAAAGAGAAGCTGTGAGTGAGTTAGAGAGAGAGAATGAGAAGCTGTGAGGGAGAGAGAGAGGAGAGAGAGAATCTGTGAGGGAGAGAGAGAGAGAGAAAGAGAAGATGTGAGTGAGAGAGTGAGTAAGAGAATCTGTGAGTGAGAGAGAGAGAGAAAGAAGCTGTGAGTGAGAGAGAGAAAGAGAAGCTGAGAGTGAGAGAGAGTGTGGGAGAGAAGCTGTGAGTGAGAGAGAGAGAGAAAGAGAAGCTTTGAGTGAGAGAGTGAGAGAAAGAGTAGCTGTGAGTGAGAGAGAGAGAGAGAAAGAGAAGCTGTGAGTGAGAGAGAGAGAGAGAAAGAGCAGCTCCGAGTGAGTGAGAGAGAACGAAAGAGAAGCTGTGAGTGAGAGAGAGAGAAAGAAAGAGAAGCTGCAAGAGAGAGAGAGAGAAAGAGAAGCTGTAAGTGTGTGTGTGTGAGAGAAAGAGAAGCAGTGAGTGTGAGAGAAAGAGAAGCCGTGAGTGTGAGAGAGAGTGAGAGAGAGAGAAGCTGTGAGTTAGAGAGAGAGAGAAAGAGAAGTTGTGAGTGAGAGAGAGAAAGAGAAGCTGTGAGTGAGAGAGTGAGAGAGAAAGAGAGTCTATGAGTGAGAGAGAGAGAGAGAGAGAAAGAGAAGCTGTGAGTGAGAGAGTGAGAGAGAAAGAGAGTCTATGAGTGAGAGAGAGAGAGAGAGAGAAAGCTGTGAGTGAGTGAGAGAAAGAGAAGCTGTGAGAGAGAGAGAGAGAGAAGCTGTGATTGAGAGAGAGAGAAAGAGATGCTGTGAGTTAGAGAGAGAGAAAGAGAAGCTGTGAGTGAGTTAGAGAGAGAGAGAATGAGAAGCTGTGAGGGAGAGAGAGAGGAGATAGAGAATCTGTGAGGGAGAGAGAGAGAGAGAGAAAGAGAAGATGTGAGTGAGAGAGTGAGTAAGAGAATCTGTGAGTGAGAGAGAGAGAAAGAGAAGCTGTGAGTGTGAGAGAAAGAGAGACAGAGAAGCTGTGTGTGAAAGAGAGAGAAAGAGAAGCTGTGAGTGAGAAAGAGAGAGAGAAAGAGAAGCTGTGAGTGAGAGAGAGAGAGAAAGAGAAGCTGTGAGTGAGAGGGAGATAGAGAAAGAGAATATGTGAGAGAGAGAGAGAAAGAGAAGATGTGAGTGAGAGAGAGAGAGAGAAGCTGTGTGTGAGAGAAAGAGAGAGAGAAAGAGAAGCTGTGAGTGAGAGAGAGAGAGAGAGAGAAAGAGAAGCTGTGAGTGAGTGAGAGAGAGAGAAGCTGTGAGTGAGAGAGAGAGAGAGAAAGAGAAGCTGTGAGTGAGTGAGAGAGAGAGAGAGAACCTGTGAGTGAGAGAGAGAGAAAGAGCAGCTCCGAGTGAGTGAGAGAGAAAGAAAGAGAAGCTGTGAGTGAGAGAGAGAGAGAAAGAGACGCTGCGAGAGAGAGAGAGAGAAAGAGAAGCTGTAAGTGTGTGTGTGAGAGAGAAAGAGAAGCAGTGAGTGTGAGAGAAAGAGAAGCCGTGAGTGTGAGAGAGAGTGAGAGAGAGAGAAGCTGTGAGTTAGAGAGAGAGAGAAAGAGAAGCTGTGAGTGAGAGAGACAGAGAGAAAGAGAAGCTGTGAGTGTGTGTGAGAGAGAGAGAAGCTTTGAGTGAGAGAGAGAGAGAGAGAGAGAAAGAGAAGCTGTGAGTGAGAGAGAGAGAGAAAGAGAAGCTGTGAGTGAGTGAGAGAGAGAAAGAGAACCAGTGAGTAGAGAGAGAGAGAAATTGAAGCAGTGAATGGGAGAGAGAGAAAGAGAAGCTCTGAGTGAGTGAGAGAGAAAGAAACAAAGAGAAGCTGTGAGTGAGAGAGAGAGAGAAAGAGAAGCTGCGAGAGAGAGGGAGAGAGAGAGAAAGAGAAGCTGTAAGTGTGTGTGAGAGAGAGAAAGAGAAGCTGTGTGTGAGAGAGAAAGAGATGCTGTGAGGGTGAGAGAGAGTGAGTGAGAGAGAGAAGCTCTGAGTGTGTGTGTGAGAGAGAAAGAGAAGCTGTGAGTGAGAGAAAGAGAGAGAGAAAGAGAAGCTGTGAGTGAGAGAGAGAGAGAGATAAAGAGCTGTGAGTGAGAGAGAGAGAAAGAGATGCTGTGAGTGAGAGAGAGAAGCTGTGATTGAAAGAGAGAGAAAGAGAAGCTGTGAGTGAGAAAAGAGAGAGAAAGAGAAGCTGTGAGTGAGAGAGTGAGAAAGAGAAGCTGTGAGTGAGAGGGAGAGAGAGAAAGAGATGCTGTGAGTGAGAGAGAGAGTGAGAGAGATAGAGAAGCTGTGAGTGTGTGTGTGAGAGAGAGAAAGAGAAGCTGTGAGTGAGAGAAATAGAGAGAGAAAGAGGCTGTGAGTGAGAGAGAGAGAGATAAAGAGAAGCTGTGAGTGAGAGAGAGAGAAAGAGAAGCTGTGAGTGAGAGAGAGAGAGAAGCTGTGATTGAAAGAGAGAGAAAGAGAAGCTGTGAGTGAGAAAAGAGAGAGAAAGAGAAGCTGTGATTGAGAGAGAGAGAAAGAGAGGCTGTGAGTGAGAGGGAGAGAGAGAAAGAGGAGATGTGAGAGAGAGAGAGAAAGAGAAGTTGTGAGTGAGAGAGAGAGAAGCTGTGAGTGAGTGAGAGAGAGAGAGAAAGAGAAGCTGTGTGTGTGTGAGAGGGAAAGAGAAGCTGTGAGTGAGAGAGAGAGAGAAAGAGAAGCTCTGAGTGAGTGAGAGAGAAAGAGAAGCTGTGAGTGAGAGAGAGAGAGAGAAAGAAAGAGACGCTGTGAGTGAGTGAGAGAGAAGCTGTTAGTGAGAGAGAGAGAGAAAGAGAAGCTGTGAGTGAGAGAGAGAGAGGAAGAGAAGCTGTGAGTGAGAGAGAGAGAGAAAGAGAAGCTGCATGAGAGAGAGAGATAAAGAAAGAAAGAAAGAAAGAAAGAAAGAGAAGCTGTGTGTGTGTGTGAGAGAGAAAGAGAAGCTGTGAGTGTGTGTGAGAGAGAAAGAGAAGCTGTGAGTGAGAAAAAAAGAGAAGCTGTGAGTGAGAGAGAGAGAGAAAGAGAACCTGTGAGTGATTGAGAGAGAGAGACATTGAAGCTGTGAGTGAGAGAGAGAGATAAAGAGAAGCTGTGAGTGAGTGAGAGAGAAAGAGAAGCTGTGAGTGAGAGATAGAGAGAAGGAGAAGATGTGAGAGAGAGAGAGAGAGAAAGAGAAGATGTGAGTGAGAGAGAGAGGGAAGGAGAAGTTGTGAGTGAGAGAGAGAGAAGCTCTGAGTGAGTGAGTGAGAGAGAGAGAGAAAGAGAAGCTGTGAGTGAGAGAGAGAGAAAGAAAGAGAAGCTTTGAGTGAGAGAGTGAGAGAAAGAGTAGCTGTGAGTGAGAGAGAGAGAAAGAGAAGCTTTATGAGAGAGAGAACGAAAGAAAGAGCTGTGTGTGGAGAGAGAGAAAGAGAAGATGTGAGTGTGTGTGTGAGAGAAAGAGAAGCTGTGAGTGAGAGAAAGAGAGAGAGAGAGAGAAGCTGTGAGTGAGAGAGAGAGAAAGAGAACCTGTGAGTGAGAGAGAGAGAGTAATTGAAGCTGTGAGTGAGAGAGAGAGAGAGAAGCTCCGAGTGAGTGAGAGAGAAAGAAAGAGAAGCTGTGAGTGAGAGAGACAGAAAGAGAAGCTGTGAGAGAGAGAGAGAGAGAGAAGCTGTAAGTGTTTGTGTGAGAGAGAAAGAAAAGCTGTGAGTGTGAGAGAAAGAGAAGCTGTGAGTGTGTGAGAGAGTGAGAGAGAGAGAAGCTGTGAGTTAGAGAGAGAGAGAGAAAGAGAAGTTGTGAGTGAGAGAGAGAAAGAGAAGCTGTGAGTGAGAGAGTGCGAGAGAAAGAGAGTCTGTGAGTGAGAGAGAGAGAGAGAGAGAGAAAGAGAAGCTGTGAGTGAGTGAGAGAAAGAGAAGCTGTGAGAGAGAGGGAAAGAGAAGCTGTGATTGAGAGAGAGAGAAAGAGAAGCTGTGAGTTAGAGAGAGAGAAAGAGAAGCTGTGAGTGAGTTAGAGAGAGAGAATGAGAAGCTGTGAGGGAGAGAGAGAGGAGAGAGAGAATCTGTGAGGGAGAGAGAGAGAGAGAAAGAGAAGATGTGAGTGAGAGAGTGAGTAAGAGAATCTGTGAGTGAGAGAGAGAGAGAAAGAAGCTGTGAGTGAGAGAGAGAAAGAGAAGCTGAGAGTGAGAGAGAGTGTGGGAGAGAAGCTGTGAGTGAGAGAGAGAGAGAAAGAGAAGCTTTGAGTGAGAGAGTGAGAGAAAGAGTAGCTGTGAGTGAGAGAGAGAGAGAGAAAGAGAAGCTGTGAGTGAGAGAGAGAGAGAGAAAGAGAAGCTGTGAGTGTGTGTGAGAGAGAAAGAGAAGCTGTGAGTGTGTGAGAGAGAAAGAGAAGCTGTGAGTGAGAGAAAGAGAGAGAGAAAGGGAAGCTGTGAGTGAGAGAGAGAGAGAAAGAAAGAGAATCTGTGAGTAGAGAGAGAGAGAAAGGGAAGCTGTGAGTGAGAGAGAGAGAAAGAGAAGCTGTGAGGGTGTGTGAGAGAGAGAGAGATAAAGAGAAGCTGTGAGTGAGTGAGAGAGTGAGAGAGATAGAGAAGCTGTGAGTGTGTGTGTGTGAGAGAGAAAGAGAAGCTGTGAGTGAGAGAAATAGAGAGAGAAAGAGGCTGTGAGTGAGAGAGAGAGAGAGATAAAGAGAAGCTGTGAGTGAGAGAGAGAGAAAGAGAAGCTGTGAGTGAGAGAGAGAGAAGCTGTGATTGAAAGAGAGAGAAAGAGAAGCTGTGAGTGAGAGAGAGAGTGAGAGAGAGAGAGAAGCTGTGAGTGTGTGTGTGTGTGAGAGAGAAAGAGAAGCTGTGAGTGAGAGAAATAGAGAGAGAAAGAGGCTGTGAGTGAGAGAGAGAGAGAGAGATAAAGAGAAGCTGTGAGTGAGAGAGAGAGAAAGAGAAGCTGTGATTGAGAGAGAGAGAGAAGCTGTGATTGAAAGAGAGAGAAAGAGAAGCTGTGAGTGAGAAAAGAGAGAGAAAGAGAAGCTGTGATTGAGAGAGAGAGAAAGAGAGGCTGTGAGTGAGAGGGAGAGAGAGAAAGAGGAGATGTGAGAGAGAGAGAGAAAGAGAAGTTGTGAGTGAGAGAGAGAGAGAAGCTGTGAGTGAGTGAGAGAGAGAGAGAAAGAGAAGCTGTGTGTGTGAGAGAGAGAAAGAGAAGCTGTGAGTGAGAGAGAGAGAGAAAGAGAAGCTCTGAGTGAGTGAGAGAGAAAGAGAAGCTGTGAGTGAGAGAGAGAGAAAGAAAGAGACGCTGTGAGTGAGTGAGAGAGAAGCTGTTAGTGAGAGAGAGAGAGAAAGAGAAGCTGTGAGTGAGAGAGAGAGAGAGAGAGGAAGAGAAGCTGTGAGTGAGAGAGAGAGAGAAAGAGAAGCTGCATGAGAGAGAGAGATAAAGAAAGAAAGAAAGAAAGAAAGAAAGAAAGAGAAGCTGTGTGTGTGTGAGAGAGAGAAAGAGAAGCTGTGAGTGTGTGTGAGAGAGAAAGAGAAGCTGTGAGTGAGAGAAAAAAAGAGAAGCTGTGAGTGAGAGAGAGAGAGAAAGAGAACCTGTGAGTGATTGAGAGAGAGAGACATTGAAGCTGTGAGTGAGAGAGAGAGATAAAGAGAAGCTGTGAGTGAGTGAGAGAGAAAGAGAAGCTGTGAGTGAGAGGGAGAGAGAAGGAGAAGATGTGAGTGAGAGAGAGAGAGAAAGAGAAGATGTGAGTGAGAGAGAGAGGGAAGGAGAAGTTGTGAGTGAGAGAGAGAGAAGCTCTGAGTGAGTGAGTGAGAGAGAGAGAGAAAGAGAAGCTGTGAGTGAGAGAGAGAGAAAGAAAGAGAAGCTTTGAGTCAGAGAGTGAGAGAAAGAGAAGCTCTGAGTGAGTGAGTGAGAGAGAGAACGAAAGAAAGAGCTGTGTGTGGAGAGAGAGAAAGAGAAGATGTGAGTGTGTGTGTGAGAGAAAGAGAAGCTGTGAGTGAGAGAAAGAGAGAGAGAGAGAGAAGCTGTGAGTGAGAGAGAAAGAGAACCTGTGAGTGAGAGAGAGAGAGTAATTGAAGCTGAGAGTGAGAGAGAGAGAGAGAAGCTCCGAGTGAGTGAGAGAGAAAGAAAGAGAAGCTGTGAGTGAGAGAGACAGAAAGAGAAGCTGTGCGAGAGAGAGAGAGACAAGCTGTAAGTGTTTGTGTGAGAGAGAAAGAAAAGCTGTGAGTGTGAGAGAAAGAGAAGCTGTGAGTGTGTGAGAGAGTGAGAGAGAGAGAAGCTGTGAGTTAGAGAGAGAGAGAGAAAGAGAAGTTGTGAGTGAGAGAGAGAAAGAGAAGCTGTGAGTGAGAGAGTGAGAGAGAAAGAGAGTATGTGAGTGAGAGAGAGAGAGAGAGAAAAAGAGAAGCTGTGAGTGAGTGAGAGATAGAGAAGCTGTGAGAGAGAGGGAAAGAGAAGCTGTGATTGAGAGAGAGAGAAAGAGGAGCTGTGAGTTAGAGAGAGAAAAAGAGAAGCTGTGAGTGAGTTAGAGAGAGAGAATGAGAAGCTGTGAGGGAGAGAGAGAGGAGAGAGAGAATCTGTGAGGGAGAGAGAGAGAGAGAAATAGAAGATGTGAGTGAGAGAGTGAGTAAGAGAATCTGTGAGTGAGAGAGAGAGAGAAAGAAGCTGTGAGTGAGAGAGAGAAAGAGAAGCTGAGAGTGAGAGAGAGAGTGGGAGAGAAGCTGTGAGTGAGAGAGAGAGAAAGAGAAGCTTTGAGTGAGAGAGTGAGAGAAAGAGTAGCTGTGAGTGAGAGAGAGAGAGAGAAAGAGAAGCTGTGAGTGTGTGTGAGAGAGAAAGAGAAGCTGTGAGTGTGTGAGAGAGAAAGAGAAGCTGTGAGTGAGAGAAAGAGAGAGAGAAAGGGAAGCTGTGAGTGAGAGAGAGAGAGAGAAAGAAAGAGAATCTGTGAGTGTTTGAGAGAGAGAAAGAGAAGCTGTGAGTGTGTGTGAGAGAGAAAGAGAAGCTGTGAGTGAGAGAAAAAAAAGAGAAGCTGTGAGTGAGTGAGAGAGAGAAAGAGAACCTGTGAGTGATTGAGAGAGAGAGACATTGAAGCTGTGAGTGAGAGAGAGAGATAAAGAGAAGCTGTGAGTGAGTGAGAGAGAAAGAGAAGCTGTGAGTGAGAGGGAGAGAGAAGGAGAAGATGTGAGTGAGAGAGAGAGAGAAAGAGAAAGAGAAGATGTGAGTGAGAGAGAGAGGGAAGGAAGGAGAAGTTGTGAGTGAGAGAGAGAGAGAAGCTCTGAGTGAGTGAGTGAGAGAGAGAGAGAAAGAGAAGCTGTGAGTGAGAGTGAGAGGAAGAGAAGCTGTGAGTGAGAGAGAGAGAAAGAAAGAGAAGCATTGAGTGAGTGAGTGAGAGAAAGAGTAGCTGTGAGTGAGAGAGAGAGAGAAAGAGAAGCTGTATGAGAGAGAGAGAGAACGAAAGAAAGAGCTGTGTGTGGAGAGAGAGAAAGAGAAGATGTGAGTGTGTGTGTGAGAGAAAGAGAAGCTGTGAGTGAGAGAAAGAGAGAGAGAGAGAGAAGCTGTGAGTGAGAGAGAAAGAGAACCTGTGAGTGAGAGAGGGAGAGTAATTGAAGCTGTGAGTGAGAGAGAGAGAGAGAGAGAAGCTCCGAGTGAGTGAGAGAGAAAGAAAGAGAAGCTGTGAGTGAGAGAGACAGAAAGAGAATCTGTGAGAGAGAGAGAGAGAGAGACAAGCTGTAAGTGTGTGTGTGTGAGAGAAAGAAAAGCTGTGAGTGTGAGAGAAAGAGAAGCTGTGAGTGTGTGAGAGAGTGAGAGAGAGAAGCTGTGAGTTAGAGAGAGAGAGAGAAAGAGAAGTTGTGAGAGAGAAAGAGAAGCTGTGAGTGAGAGAGTGAGAGAGAAAGAGAGTCTGTGAGTGAGAGAGAGAGAGAGAGAGAGAGAAAGAGAAGCTGTGAGTGAGTGAGAGAAAGAGAAGCTGTGAGAGAGAGGGAAAGAGAAGCTGTGATTGAGAGAGAGAGAGAAAGAGAAGCTGTGAGTTAGAGAGAGAGAAAGAGAAGCTGTGAGTGAGTTAGAGAGAGAGAATGAGAAGCTGTGAGGGAGAGAGAGAGGAGAGAGAGAATCTGTGAGGGAGAGAGAGAGAGAGAAAGACAAGATGTGAGTGAGAGAGTGAGTAAGAGAATCTGTGAGTGAGTGAGAGAGAGAAAGAAGCTGTGAGTGAGAGAGAGAAAGAGAAGCTGAGAGTCAGAGAGAGAGAGAGAAGCTGTGAGTGAGAGAGAGAGAAAGAGAAGCTGTGAGTGTGAGAGAAAGAGAGAGAGAGAAGCTGTGAGTGAAAGAGAGAGAAAGAGAAGCTGTGAGTGAGAAAGAGAGAGAGAAAGAGAAGCTGTGAGTGAGAGAGAGAGAAAGAGAAGCTGTGAGTGAGAGGGAGATAGAGAAAGAGAATATGTGAGAGAGAGAGAGAAAGAGAAGATGTGAGTGAGAGAGAGAGGGAGAGAAGCTGTTTGTGAGAGAAAGAGAGAGAGAAAGAGAAGCTGTGAGTGAGAGAGAGAGAGAGAGAGAAAGAGAAGCTGTGAGTGAGAGAGAGAGAGAGAAGCTGTGAGTGAGAGAGAGAGAGAGAGAAAGAGAAGCTGTGAGTGAGAAAGAGAGAGAGAACCTGTGAGTGAGAGAGAGAGAGAAAGAGCAGCTCCGAGTGAGTGAGAGAGAAAGAAAGAGAAGCTGTGAGTGAGAGAGAGAGAGAGAAAGAAAGAGAAGCTGCGAGAGAGAGAGAGAGAGAGAAAGAGAAGTTGTAAGTGTGTGTGTGAGAGAGAAAGAGAAGCAGTGAGTGTGAGAGAAAGAGAAGCCGTGAGTGTGAGAGAGAGTGAGAGAGAGAGAAGCTGTGAGTTAGAGAGAGAGAGAAAGAGAAGCTGTGAGTGAGAGAGACAGAGAGAAAGAGAAACTGTGAGTGTGTGTGTGAGAGAGAGAAGCTTTGAGTGAGAGAGAGAGAGAGGGAGAAAGAGAAGCTGTGAGTGAGAGAGAGAGAGAAAGAGAAGCTGTGAGTGAGTGAGAGAGAGAAAGAGAACCAGTGAGTGAGAGAGAGAGAAATTGAAGCTGTGAATGGGAGAGAGAGAAAGAGAAGCTCTGAGTGAGTGAGAGAGAAAGAAAGAAAGAGAAGCTGTGAGTGAGAGAGAGAGAAAGAGAAGCTGCGAGAGAGAGGGAGAGAGAGAGAAAGAGAAGCTGTAAGTGTGTGTGTGAGAGAGAAAGAGAAGCTGTGTGTGAGAGAGAAAGAGATGCTGTGAGTGTGAGAGAGAGTGAGTGAGAGAGAGAAGCTGTGAGTGTGTGTGAGAGAGAGAAAGAGAAGCTGTGAGTGAGAGAAAGAGAGAGAGAAAGAGAAGCTGTGAGTGAGAGAGAGAGAAGCTTTGAGTGAGAGAGAGAGAAAGAGAAGCTGTGAGTGAGAGGGAGAGAGAGAAAGAGATGCTGTGAGTGAGAGAGAGAGTGAGAGAGAGAGAGAAGCTGTAAGTGTGTGTGTGAGATAGAGAAAGAGAAACTGTGAGTGAGAGAAATAGAGAGAGAAAGAGAAGCTGCGAGTGAGAGAGAGAGAGAGATAAACAGAAGCTGTGAGTGAGAGAGAGAAAGAGAAGGGGTGAGTGTGAGAGAGAGAAGCTGTGATTGAAAGAGAGAGAAAGTGAAGCTGTGAGTGAGAAAAGAGAGAGAAAGAGAAGCTGTGATTGAGAGAGAGAGAAAGAGAGGCTGTGAGTGAGAGGGAGAGAGAGAAAGAGGAGATATGTGTGAGAGAGAGAAAATGTGAGTGAGAGAGAGAGGGAAAGAGAAGTTGTGAGTGAGAGAGAGAAAGAAGCTGTGAGTGAGTGAGAGAGAGAAAGAGAAGCTGTGAGCGAGAGAGAGAGAGAAAGAGAAGCTGTGAGTGAGAGAGAAAGAGCTGTGTGTGAGAGAGAGAAGCTGTATGAGAGAGAGAGAGAACGAAAGAAAGAGCTGTGTGTGTGAGAGAGAGAAAGAGAAGCTGTGAGTGAGAGAGAGAGAGAAAGAGAAGCTGTGAGTGAGAGATAGGGAGAGAAAGGGAAGCTGTGAGTGAGTGAGAGAGACAGAGAAGCTGTGAGTGAGAGAGAGAGAAAAATAGCAGCTGTGAGTGAGAGAGAGAGAGAAAGAGAAGCTGTGAGTGTGTGAGAGAGAGATATAAAGAGAAGCTGTGAGTGAGAGAGAGAGAAAGAGAAGCTGTGAGTGAGAGGGAGAGAGAGAAAGAGAAGATGTGAGTGAGAGAGAGAAAGAGAAGATGTGTATGTGAGAGAGAAAGAGAAGCTGTGAGTGTGAGAGAGAAAGAGAAGCTGTGAGTGTGTGAGAGAGAGAGAAGCTGTGAGTGAGAGAAAGAGAGAGAGAAAGAGAAGCTGTGAGTGAGAGAGAGAGAGAGAAGCTGTGAGTGAGAGAGAGAGAGAGAAATTGAAGCTGTGAGTGAGACAGAGAGAAAGAGAAGCTCTGAGTGAGTGAGAGAGAGAAAGAGAAGCTTCGAGTGAGAGAGAGAGAGAAAGAGAAGCTGCATGAGAGAGAGAGAGAGAAAGAAAGAAAGAAAGAAAGAAAGAAAGAAAGAGAAGCTGTGTGTGTGAGAGAGAAAGAAAAGCTGTGAGTGTATGTGACAGAGAAAGAGAAGCTGAGAGTGAGAGAAAGAGAGAAAGAGAAGCTGTGAGAGAGAGAGAGAGAGAGAGAGAAGCTGTGAGTGAGATAGAGAGAGAAAGAGAACCTGTGAGTGAGAGAGAGAGTAATTGAAGCTGTGAGTGAGAGAGAGAGAGAAAGAGAAGCTCCGAGTGAGTGAGAGAGAAAGAAAGAGAAGCTGTGAGTGAGAGAGAGAGAAAGAGAAGCTGTGAGAGAGAGAGAGAGAGAAGCTGTAAGTGTGTGTGAGAGAGAGAAAGAAAAGCTGTGAGTGTGAGAGAAAGAGAAGCTGTGAGTGTGTGAGAGTGAGAGAGAGAGGAGCTGTGAGTTAGAGAGAGAGAGAGAAAGAGAAGTTGTGAGTGAGAGGGAGAAAGAAAGAGAGTCTGTGAGTGAGAGAGAGAGAGAGAAAAAGAGAAGCTGTGAGTGAGTGAGAGAAAGAGAAGCTGTGAGTGAGTTAGAGAGAGAGAATGAGAAGCTGTGAGGGAGAGAGAGAGGAGAGAGAATCTGTGAGGGAGAGAGAGAGAGAGAAAGAGAAGATGTGAGTGAGAGAGTGAGTAAGAGAATCTGTGAGTGAGAGAGAGAGAGAGAAAGAAGCTGTGAGTGAGAGAGAGAAAGAGAAGCTGAGAGTCAGAGAGAGAGAGAGAAGCTGTGAGTGAGAGAGAGAGAAAGAGAAGCTGTGAGTGTGAGAGAAAGAGAGAGAGAGAAGCTGTGAGTGAAAGAGAGAGAAAGAGAAGCTGTGAGTGAGAAAGAGAGAGAGAAAGAGTAGCTGTGAGTGAGAGAGAGAGAAAGAGAAGCTGTGAATGAGAGGGAGATAGAGAAAGAGAATATGTGAGTGAGAGAGAGAGAGAGAAAGAGAAGATGTGAGTGTGTGTGTGAGAGAGAGAAGCTGTGTGTGAGAGAAAGTGAGAGAGAAAGAGAAGCTGTGAGTGAGAGAGAAAGAGAAGCTGTGAGTGAGTGAGTGAGAGAGAGAGAGAAGCTGTGAGTGATAGAGAGAGAGAAAGAGAAGCTGTGAGTGAGAGAGTGAGAGATAGAACCTGTGAGTGTGAGAGAGAGAAATTGATGCTGTGAGTGAGAGAGAGAAAGAGAAGCTGTGAGTGAGTGAGAGAGAAAGAGAAGCTGTGAGTGAGAGGGAGAGAGAAGGAGAAGATGTGAGTGAGAGAAAAGGAAAGAGAAGCTGTGAGTGAGAGAGAGAGAGAAAGAGAACCTGTGAGTGATTGAGTGAGAGAGAAATTGAAGCTGTGAGTGAGAGAGAGAAAGAGAAGCTGTGAGTGAGTGAGAGAGAAAGAGAAGCTGTGAGTGAGAGGGAGAGAGAAGGAGAAGATGTGAGTGAGAGAGAGAGAAAGAGAAGATGTGAGTGAGAGAGAGAGGGAAGCAGAAGTTGTGAGTGAGAGAGAGAGAGAAGCTCTGAGTGAGTGAGAGAGAGAGAAAGAGAAGCTGTGAGTGAGAGTGAGAGGAAGAGAAGCTGTGAGTGAGAGAGAGAGAAAGAAAGAGAAGCTTTGAGTGAGAGAGTGAGAGAAAGAGTAGCTGTGAGTGAGAGAGAGAGTGAAAGAGAAGCTGTATGAGAGAGAGAGAGAACGAAAGAAAGAGCTGTGTGTGGAGAGAGAGAAAGAGAAGCTGTGTGTGAGAGAGAGAAAGAAAAGCTGTGAGTGTATGTGACAGAGAAAGAGAAGCTGAGAGTGAGAGAAAGAGAGAAAGAGAAGCTGTGTGTGTGAGAGAGAGAGAGAGAGAGAAGCTGTGAGTGAGATAGAGAGAGAAAGAGAACCTGTGAGTGAGAGAGAGAGTAATTGAAGCTGTGAGTGAGAGAGAGAGAGAGAAAGAGAAGCTCCGAGTGAGTGAGAGAGAAAGAAAGAGAAGCTGTGAGTGAGAGAGAGAGAAAGAGAAGCTGTGAGAGAGAGAGAGAGAGAAGCTGTAAGTGTGTGTGTGAGAGAGAAAGAAAAGCTGTGAGTGTAAGAGAAAGAGAAGCTGTGAGTGTGTGAGAGTGAGAGAGAGAGGAGCTGTGAGTTAGAGAGAGAGAGAGAGAGAAAGAGAAGTTGTGAGTGAGAGGGAGAAAGAAAGAGAGTCTGTGAGTGAGAGAGAGAGAGAGAAAAAGAGAAGCTGTGAGTGAGTGAGAGAAAGAGAAGCTGTGAGTGAGTTAGAGAGAGAGAATGAGAAGCTGTGAGGGAGAGAGAGAGGAGAGAGAATCTGTGAGGGAGAGAGAGAGAGAGAGAGAAAGAGAAGATGTGAGTGAGAGAGTGAGTAAGAGAATCTGTGAGTGAGAGAGAGAGAGAAAGAAGCTGTGAGTGAGAGAGAGAAAGAGAAGCTGAGAGTCAGAGAGAGAGAGAGAAGCTGTGAGTGAGAGAGAGAGAAAGAGAAGCTGTGAGTGTGAGAGAAAGAGAGAGAGAGAAGCTGTGAGTGAAAGAGAGAGAAAGAGAAGCTGTGAGTGAGAAAGAGAGAGAGAAAGAGAAGCTGTGAGTGAGAGAGAGAGAAAGAGAAGCTGTGAATGAGAGGGAGATAGAGAAAGAGAATATGTGAGTGAGAGAGAGAGAGAGAGAGAAGATGTGAGTGTGTGTGAGAGAGAGAGAAGCTGTGTGTGAGAGAAAGTGAGAGAGAAAGAGAAGCTGTGAGTGAGAGTGAGAGAGAAAGAGAAGCTCTGAGTGAGTGAGAGAGAAAGAAAGAGAAGCTGTGAGTGAGAGAGAGAGAGAAAGAGAAGCTGCGAGAGAGAGAGAGAGAGAGAAAGAGAAGCTGTAAGTGTGTGTGAGAGAGAGAAAGAGAAGCAGTGAGTGTGAGAGAAAGAGAAGCCGTGAGTGTGAGAGAGAGTGAGAGAGAGAGAAGCTGTGAGTTAGAGAGAGAGAGAAAGAGAAGTTGTGAGTGAGAGAGAGAAAGAGAAACTGTGAGTGAGAGAGAGAGAAGCTGTGAGTGAGAGAGAGAGAAAGAGAAGCTGTGAGTGAGAGAGAGAGAGAAAGAGAACCAGTGAGTGAGAGAGAGAGAAATTGAAGCTGTGAATGAGAGAGAGAGAGAGAGAAGCTCTGAGTGAGTGAGAGAGAAAGAAAGAGAAGCTGTGAGTGAGAGAGAGAGAAAGAGAAGCTGTGTGAGAGAGAGAGGGAGAGAGAGAGAAAGAGAAGCTGTAAGTGTGTGTGTGAGAGAGAAAGAGAAGCTGTGTGTGATAGAGAAAGAGATGCTGTGAGTGTGAGAGAGAGTGAGAGAGAGAAGCTGTGAGTGTGTGTGAGAGAGAGAAAGAGAAGTGTGAGTGAGAGAAAGAGAGAGAGAAAGAGAAGCTGTGAGAGAGAGAGAGAGATAAAGAGAAGCTGTGAGTGAGAGAGAGAGAGTAGCTGTGATTGAAAGAGAGAAAGAGAAGCTGTGAGTGAGAGAGAGAGAAAGAGAAGCTGTGAGTGAGAGGGAGAGAGAGAAAGAGAAGCTGTGAGTGAGAGAGAGAGAGAAGATGTGAGTGAGAGAGAGAGAGAGAAGCTGTGATTGAGAGAGAGAGAGAAAGAGAAGCTGTGTGTGTGAGAGAGAGAGCTGTGAGAGAGAGAGAAGCTGTATGAGAGAGAGAGAGAACGAAAGAAAGAGCTGTGTGTGTGTGAGAGAGAGAAAGAGAAGCTGTGAGTGAGAGAGAGAGAGAGAGAAAGAGTAGCTGTGATTGAGATAGAGGGAGAAAGGGAAGCTGTGAGTGAGAGAGAGAAAGACAGAGAAGCTGTGAGTGAGAGAGAGAAAAAAGAGCAGCTGTGAGTTAGAGAGAGAGAAGCTTTGAGAGAGAGAGAAAGAGGTTCTGTGAGTGAGAGAGAGAGAGAAAGGGAAATTGTGAGTGACAGAGAGAGTGAGAAGGTATCAGTGAGAGAGAGAGAGAGAAAGAGAAGATGTGAGTGAGAGAGAGAGAGAGAAAGAGAAGCAGTGAGTGAGAGACAGAGAGAGAAAGTGAACCTCTGAGTGAGAGAGAGAGAAAAAGAGATGCTGTGTGTGTGAGAGAGAGAGAAGCTGTAAGTGTGAGAGAAAGTGAGAGAAAGAGAAGCTGTGAGTGTGAGACAGAGTGAGAGAAAGAGATGCTGTGAGTGTGTGAGAGAGAGACAGAGAAGCTGTGAGTGAGAGAGAGAGAGAAAGGGAAGCTGTGAGTGAGAGAGAGAGAGAAGCTGTGAGAGTGAGAGAAAGTGAGAGAAATAGAAGCTGGGAGTGTGTGAGAGAGAGAAAGAGAAGCTGGGAGTGAGAGAGAGAGAGAGAAATGGAAGCTGTGAGTGAGAGAGAGTGAGAAGCTATGAGAGAGAGAGAGAGAGAGAGAAGTTGTGTGTGTGTGAGAGAGAAAGAGAAGCTGTGAGTGAGAGAGAGAGAGAAAGGGAAGCTGTGAGTGAGTGAGAGAGAGAGACAAAGAAGCTGTGAGTGAGAGAGAGAGAAAAAGAGCAGCTGTGAGTGAGAGAGAGAGAGAAGCTGTGAGTGAGAGAGAGAAAGAGAAGCTGTGAGTGAGAGAGACAGAGAGAAAGAGAAGCTGTGAGTGTGAGAGAAAGTGAGAGAAAGAGAAGCTGTGTGTGTGTGAGAGAGAGAAAGATGCAGTGAGTGTGTGAGAGAGAGAAAGAGAAGCTGTGAGTGAGAGAGAGAGAAAAAGAGAAGCTGTGAGTGAGAGAGACAGAGAGAAAGAGAAGCTGTGAGTGTGAGAGAAAGTGAGAGGAAGAGAAGCTGTGAGTGTGAGAGAGAGTGAGAGAAAGAAGCTGTGAGTGTATGTGAGAGAGAAAGAGAAGCTGTGAGTGAGAGAGAGAGAGAAAGGGAAGCTGTGAGTGAGAGAGAGAGTGAGAAGCTATGAGTGAGAGAGAGAGAAAGAGAAGCTGTGAGTGACAGAGAGAGAGAAGCTGTGTGTGTGAGAGAGAGAAAGAGAAGCTGTGTGTGTGAGAGAGAGAGAAAGAGAAGCTGTGATTGAGAGAGAGAGAGAAAGAGAAGCTGTGTGAGAGAGAAAGAGAGAATGAAAGAAAGAGCTGTGTGTGTGTGAGAGAGAAAGAGAAGCTGTGAGTGAGAGAGAGAGAGAGAAAGAGAAGCTGTGAGTGAGAGATAGAGAGAGAAAGGGAAGCTGTGAGTGAGTGAGAGAGAGAGACAGAGAAGCTGTGAGTGAGAGAGAGAGAAAAAGAGCGGTGTGAGTGAGAGAGAGAGAGAGAAGCTGTGAGTGAGAGAGAGAAAGAGAAGCTGTGAGTGAGAGAGAAAGAGAAAAAGAGAAGCTGTGAGTGTGAGGGAAAGTGAGAGAAAGAGAAGCTGTGTGTGTGAGAGAGAGTGAGAGAAAGATGCAGTGAGTGTGTGTGAGAGAGAAAGAGAAACTGTGAGTGAGAGAGAGAGAAAAAGAGAAGCTGTGAGTGAGAGAGAGAAAGAGAAGCTGTGAGTGTGAGAGAAAGTGAGAGAAAGAGAAGCTGTGAGTGTGAGAGAGAGTGAGAGAAAGATGCTGTGAGTGTCTGTGAGAGAGAAAGAGAAGCTGTGAGTGAGAGAGAGAGAGAAAGGGAAGCTGTGAGTGAGAGAGTGAGAAGCTATGAGTGAGAGAGAGAGAGAAAGAGAAGCTGTGAGTGACAGAGAGAGAGAAGCTGTGTGTGTGAGAGAGAGAAAGAGAAGCTGTGTGTGTGTGAGAGAGAGAAAGAGAAGCTGTGATTGAGTGAGAGAGAAAGAGAAGCTGTGTGTGAGAGAGAAAGAGCTGTGAGAGAGAGAGAGAAGCTGTATGAGAGAGAGAGAATGAAAGAAAGAGCTGTGTGTGTGTGAGAGAGAAAGAGAAGCTGTGAGTGAGAGAGAGAGAGAGAAAGAGAAGCTGTGAGTGAGAGATAGAGAGAGAAAGGGAAGCTGTGAGTGAGAGAGAGAGAGAGAGAGAAGCTGTGAGTGAGGGAGAGAAAAAAAGAGCACCTGTGAGTTAGAGAGAGATATGCTTTGAGTGAGAGAGAGAGAAAGAGGATCCTGAGTAGCGAGAGAGAGAAAGGGAAGCTGTGAGTGTGAGAGAAAGAGAAGCTGTGAGTGTGAGAGGGAGATAGAAAGAGAAGCTGTGAGTGAGAGAGAGAAAAAAAGAAGCTGTGAGTGAGAGAGAAAGAGAGAAATAGAAGCTATGAGTGAGAAAGATAGAGAGAAGCAGTGAGAGAGAGAGAAAGAGAAGCTGTGAGTGAGAGAAAGAGAGAAGCTGTGAGTGAGTGAGAGAGAGAGAAGCTGTGCGTGAGAGAGAGAGAAGCTTTAAGTGAGAGAGAGAAAGAGAATGTGAAGCTGTGAGTGAGAGAGAGAGAAGCTGTGAGTGAGAGAGAGAGAAAGAGAATTTGTGAGTAGAGAGAGAGAGAAAAAGAAGCTGTGAGTGAGAGAGAGAGAAGCTGTGAGTGAGAGAGAGAAGCTTTAAGTGAGTGAGAGAGAAAGAATGTGAAGCTGTGAGTGAGAGAGAGAGAAGCTGTGAGTGAGAGAGAGAGAAAGAGAATCTGTGAGTAGAGAGAGAGAAAAAGAAGCTGTGAGTGAGAGAGAGAGAAGAAGAAGCTGTGAGTGAGATAGGGAGAGAGAAAGAGAATCTGTGATTGACAGAAAGAGAAAAAAAGAAGCTGTGAGTGTGAGAGAGAGTGAGAGAAAGAGATTGAGTGTGTGTGAGAGAGAAAGAGAAGCTGTGAGTGAGTGAGAGAGAGAGAAGCTGTGAGTGAGAGAGAGAAGCTTTAAGTGAGAGAGAGAGAATGTGAAGCTGTGAATGAGAGAGAGAGAGAAGCTGTGAGTGAGAAAGAGAGAAAGAGAATCTGTGAGTAGAGAGAGAGAGAAAGAGAAGCTGTGAGTGAGAGAGAGAGAAGAAGAAGCTGTGAGTGAGATAGGGAGAGAGAAAGAGAATCTGTGAGTGACAGAGAGAGAAAAAAGAAGCTGTGAGTGTGAGAGAGAGTGAGAGAAAGAGATGCTGTGAGTGTGTGTGAGAGTGAAAGAGAAGCTGTGAGTGAGAGAGAGAGAGAAAGGGAAGTTGTGAGTGAGAGAGAGAGTGAGAAGCTATCAGTGAGAGAGAGAGAGAGAAACAGAAGATGTGAGTGAGAGAGAGAGAGAGAAAGAGAAGCAGTGAGTGAGAGACAGAGAGAGAAAGTGAAGCTCTGAGTGTGTGTGTGAGAGAAAAAGAGAAGCTGTGAGTGAGAGAGAGAGAGAGAGAAAGGGAAGCTGTGAGTAAGAGAGAGTGAGAAGCTATGAGCGAGAGAAAGAGAGAAGTTGTGAGTGAGAGAGAGAGAAAGAGAAGCTGTAAGTGAGAGAGAGAGAGAGAAAGGGAAGCTGTGAGTGTGAGAGAAAGTGAGAGAAAGAGAAGCTGTGAGTGTGAGAGAGAGTGAGAGAAAGATGCAGTGAGTGTGTGTGAGCGAGAAAGAGAAGCTGTGAATGAGAGAGAGAGAAAGAGAAGCTCTGAGTGAGAGAAAGAGAAAGAAAGAAAGAGAATCTGTGAGTGAGAGAGAGAGAAGCTTTAAGTGAGAGAGAGAGAGAATGTGAAGCTGTGAGTGAGAGAGAGAGAAGTTGTGAGTGAGAAAGAGAGAAAGAGAATCTGTGAGTAGAGAGAGAGAGAAAGAGAAGCTGTGAGTGAGAGAGAGAGAAGAAGAAGCAGTGAGTGAGATAGGGAGAGAGAAAGAGAATCTGTGAGTGACAGAGAGAGAAAAAAGAAGCTGTGAGTGTGAGAGAGAGTGAGAGAAAGAGATGCTGTGAGTGTGTGTGAGAGTGAAAGAGAAGCTGTGAGTGAGAGAGAGAGAGAGAAAGGGAAGTTGTGAGTGAGAGAGAGAGTGAGAAGCTATCAGTGAGAGAGAGAGAGAGAAACAGAAGATGTGAGTGAGAGAGAGAGAGAGAAAGTGAAGCTCTGAGTGTGTGTGTGAGAGAAAAAGAGACGCTGTGAGAGAGAGAGAGAGAGAGAAAGAGAAGCTGTGTGAGAGAAAGTGAGAGAAAGAGAAGCTGTGAGTGTGAGACAGAGTGAGAGAAAGAGATGCTGTGAGTGTGTGTGAGAGAGAAAGAGAAGCTGTGAGTGAGAGAGAGAGAGAAAGGGAAGCTGTGAGTGAGAGAGAGAGAGAAGCTGTGAGAGTGAGAGAAAGATTGAGAAAGAGAAGCTGGGAGTGTGTGTTTGAGAGAAAGAGAAGCTGTGAGTGAGAGAGAGAAAGGGAAGCTGTGAGTGAGTGAGAGAGAGAGAGAGAGAAGCTGTGAGTGAGAGAGAGAGAAAAAGAGCAGCTGTGAGTGAGAGAGAGAGAGAGAAGCTGTGAGTGAGAGAGTGAAAGAGAAGCTGTGAGTGAGAGAGACAGAGAAAGAGAAGCTGTGAGTGTGAGAGAAAGTGAGAGAAAGAGAAGCTGTGAGTGTGAGAGCGAGTGAGAGAAAGATGCAGTGAGTGTGTGTGAGCGAGAAAGAGAAGCTGTGAATGAGAGAGAGAAAGAGAAGCTCTGAGTGAGAGAGAGAGAAAGAAAGAAAGAGAAGCTGTGAGTGAGAGAGAGAGAAAGAGAAGCTGCGAGAGAGAAGGAGAGAGAGAGAAAGAGAAGCTGTAAGTGTGTGTGTGAGAGAAAAAGAGAAGCTGTGTGTGAGAGAGAAAGATGCTGTGAGTTTGAGAGAGAGTGAGAGAGAGAGTAGCTGTGAGTGTGTGTGTGAGAGAAAGAGAAGCTGTGAGTGAGAGAAAGAGAGAGAGAAAGAGAAGCTGTGAGTGAGAGAGAGAGAGAGAAAGAGAAGCTGTGAGTGAGAGAGAGAGAAAGAGATGCTGTGAGTGAGAGAGAGAGAGAGAAGCTGTGATTGAAAGAGAGAGAAAGAGAAGCTGTGAGTGAGAAAAGAGAGAGAAAGGGAACCTGTGAGTGAGAGAGTGAGAAAGAGAAGCTGTGAGTGAGAGGGAGAGAGAGAAAGAGAAGCTGTGAGTGAGAGAAATAGAGAGAGAAAGAGAAGCTGTGAGTGAGAGAAAGAGATAAAGAGAAGCTGTGAGTGAAAGAGAGAGAAAGAGAAGCTGTGAGTGTGTGTGTGAGAGAGAAGCTGTGATTGGAAGAGAGAGAAAGAGAAGTTGTGAGTGAGAAAAGAGAGAGAAAGATAAGCTGAGTGAGTGAGAGAGAAAGAGAAGCTGTGAGTGAGAGGGAGAGAGAAGGAGAAGATGTGAGTGAGAGAGAGCGAGAGAAAGAGAAGATGTGAGTGAGAGAGAGAGGGAAGGAGATGTTGTGAGTGAGAGAGAGAGAGAATCTCTGAGTGATAGAGAGAGAGTGATAGAGAAGCTGTGAGTGAGAGAGAGAGAGAAAGAGAAGCTGTGAGTGAGAGAGAGAGAGAAAGAGAACCAGTGAGTGAGAGAGAGAGAAATTGAAGCTGTGAATGAGAGAGAGAGAAAGAGAAGCTCTGAGTGAGTGAGAGAGAAAGAAAGAGAAGCTGTGAGTGAGAGAGAGAGAAAGAGAAGCTGCGAGAGAGAGAGAGAGAGGGAGAGAGAGAGAAAAGAAGCTGTAAGTGTGTGTGTGTGAGAGAGAATGAGAAGCTGTGTGTGAGAGAGAAAGAGATGCTGTGAGTGTGAGAGATACTGAGAGAGAGAGAGAAGCTGTGAGTGTGTGTGAGAGAGAGAAAGAGAAGCTGTGAGTGAGAGAAATTGAGAGAGAAAGAGAAGCTGTGAGTGAGAGAGAGAGAGATAAAGAGAAGCTGTGAGTGAGAGAGAGAAAGAGAAGCTGTGAGTGAGAGAGAGAGAGAAGCTGTGATTGAAAGTGAGAGAAAGAGAAGCTGTGAGTGAGAAAAGAGAGAGAAAGAGAAGCTGTGAGTGAGAGGGAGAGAGAGAAAGAGAAGCTGTGAGTGAGAGAGAGAGAAGATGTGAGTGAGAGAGAGAGGGAAAGAGAAGTTGTGAGTGAGAGAGAGAGAGAGAAGCTGTGAGTGAGTGAGAGAGAGAGAGAGAAAGAGAAGCTGTGATTGACAGAGAGAGAGAAGCTGTGTGTGTGTGAGAGAGAAAGAGAAGATGTGTGTGTGTGTGAGATTGAAAGAGAAGCTGTGATTGAGAGAGAGAGAAAGAGAAGCTGTGTGAGAGAGAGAGAGCTGTGAGAGAGTGAGAGAAGCTGTATGAGAGAGAACGAAAGAAAGAGCTGTGTGTGTGTGAGAGAGAGAAAGAGAAGCAGTGAGTGAGAGAGAGAGAGAGAAAGAAAGAGAAGCGGTGATTGAGATAGAGAGAGAAAGGGAAGCTGTGAGTGAGAGAGAGAGAGACAGAGAAGCTGTGAGTGAGAGAGAGAAAAAAAGAGCAGCTGTGAGTTTGAGAGAGAGAAGCTTTGAATGTGTGTGAGAGAGAAAGAGGATCTGTGAGTAGAGAGAGAGAGAAAGGGAAGCTGTGAGTGTGACAGAGAGAGAGAAGCTGTGAGTGAGAGAGGGAGATAGAAAGAGAATCTGTGAGTGAGAGAGAGAAAAAAAGAAGCTGTGAGTGAGAGAGAAAGAGAGAAATAGAAGCTATGAGTGAGAAAGGTAGAGCGAAGCAGTGAGAGAGAGAGAAAGAGAAGCTGTGAGTGAGAGAAGCTGTGAGTGAGTGAGAGAGAGAGAAGCTGTGAGTGAGAGAGGGAGAAGCTTTAAGTGAGAGAGAGAGAGAATGTGAAGCTGAGAGTGAGAGAGAGAGAGAAGCTGTGAGTGAGAGAGAGAGAAAGAGCAGCTGTGAGTAGAGAGAGTGAGAAAGAGAAGCTGTGAGTGAGAGGGAGAGAGAGAAAGAGAAGCTGTGAGTGAGAGAAATAGAGAGAGAAAGAGAAGCTGTGAGTGAGAGAAAGAGATAAAGAGAAGCTGTGAGTGAAAGAGAGAGAAAGAGAAGCTGTGAGTGTGTGTGTGAGAGAGAAGCTGTGATTGGAAGAGAGAGAAAGAGAAGTTGTGAGTGAGAAAAGAGAGAGAAAGATAAGCTGAGTGAGTGAGAGAGAAAGAGAAGCTGTGAGTGAGAGGGAGAGAGAAGGAGAAGATGTGAGTGAGAGAGAGCGAGAGAAAGAGAAGATGTGAGTGAGAGAGAGAGGGAAGGAGATGTTGTGAGTGAGAGAGAGAGAGAATCTCTGAGTGATAGAGAGAGAGTGATAGAGAAGCTGTGAGTGAGAGAGAGAGAGAAAGAGAAGCTGTGAGTGAGAGAGAGAGAGAAAGAGAACCAGTGAGTGAGAGAGAGAGAAATTGAAGCTGTGAATGAGAGAGAGAGAAAGAGAAGCTCTGAGTGAGTGAGAGAGAAAGAAAGAGAAGCTGTGAGTGAGAGAGAGAGAAAGAGAAGCTGCGAGAGAGAGAGAGAGAGGGAGAGAGAGAGAAAAGAAGCTGTAAGTGTGTGTGTGTGAGAGAGAATGAGAAGCTGTGTGTGAGAGAGAAAGAGATGCTGTGAGTGTGAGAGATACTGAGAGAGAGAGAGAAGCTGTGAGTGTGTGTGAGAGAGAGAAAGAGAAGCTGTGAGTGAGAGAAATTGAGAGAGAAAGAGAAGCTGTGAGTGAGAGAGAGAGAGATAAAGAGAAGCTGTGAGTGAGAGAGAGAAAGAGAAGCTGTGAGTGAGAGAGAGAGAGAAGCTGTGATTGAAAGTGAGAGAAAGAGAAGCTGTGAGTGAGAAAAGAGAGAGAAAGAGAAGCTGTGAGTGAGAGGGAGAGAGAGAAAGAGAAGCTGTGAGTGAGAGAGAGAGAAGATGTGAGTGAGAGAGAGAGGGAAAGAGAAGTTGTGAGTGAGAGAGAGAGAGAGAAGCTGTGAGTGAGTGAGAGAGAGAGAGAGAAAGAGAAGCTGTGATTGACAGAGAGAGAGAAGCTGTGTGTGTGTGAGAGAGAAAGAGAAGATGTGTGTGTGTGTGAGATTGAAAGAGAAGCTGTGATTGAGAGAGAGAGAAAGAGAAGCTGTGTGAGAGAGAGAGAGCTGTGAGAGAGTGAGAGAAGCTGTATGAGAGAGAACGAAAGAAAGAGCTGTGTGTGTGTGTGAGAGAGAAAGAGAAGCAGTGAGTGAGAGAGAGAGAGAGAAAGAAAGAGAAGCGGTGATTGAGATAGAGAGAGAAAGGGAAGCTGTGAGTGAGAGAGAGAGAGACAGAGAAGCTGTGAGTGAGAGAGAAAAAAAAAGAGCAGCTGTGAGTTTGAGAGAGAGAAGCTTTGAATGTGTGTGAGAGAGAAAGAGGATCTGTGAGTAGAGAGAGAGAGAAAGGGAAGCTGTGAGTGTGACAGAGAGAGAGAAGCTGTGAGTGAGAGAGGGAGATAGAAAGAGAATCTGTGAGTGAGAGAGAGAAAAAAAGAAGCTGTGAGTGAGAGAGAAAGAGAGAAATAGAAGCTATGAGTGAGAAAGGTAGAGCGAAGCAGTGAGAGAGAGAGAAAGAGAAGCTGTGAGTGAGAGAAGCTGTGAGTGAGTGAGAGAGAGAGAAGCTGTGAGTGAGAGAGGGAGAAGCTTTAAGTGAGAGAGAGAGAGAATGTGAAGCTGAGAGTGAGAGAGAGAGAGAAGCTGTGAGTGAGAGAGAGAGAAAGAGCAGCTGTGAGTAGAGAGAGAGAGAAAAAGAAGCTGTGAGTGAGAGAGAGAGAAGAAGAAGCTGTGAGTGAGATAGGGAGAGAGAAAGTGAATCTGTGAGTGACAGAGAGAGAAAAAAGAAGCTGTGAGTGTGAGAGAGTGAGAGAAAGAGATGCTGTGAGTGTGTGTGAGTGAGAAAGAGAAGCTGTGAGTGAGAGAGAGAGAAAGTGAAGCAGTGAGTGAGAGACAGAGAGAGAAAGTGAAGCTCTGAGTGAGAGAGAGAGAAAAAGAGATGCTGTGAGAGAGAGAGAGAGAGAAAGAGAAGCTGTGAGTGAGAGAGAGAGAAAGGGAAGCTGTGAGTGACAGAGAGAGAGAAGCTGTTAGAGAGAAAGTGAGAGAAAGAGAAGCTGGGAGTGTGTGTGTGAGAGAAAGAGAAGCTGTGAGTTAGAGAGAGAGAGAGATAAAGGGAAGCTGTGAGTTAGAGAGAGTGAGAAGCTATGAGCGAGAGAGAGAGAGAGAAGTTGTGAGTGAGTGAGAGAGAGAGACAGAGAAGCTGTGAGTGAGAGAGAGAGAAAAAGAGCAGCTGTGAGTGAGAGAGAGAGAGAAGCTGTGAGTGAGAGAGAGAAAGAGAAGCTGTGAGTGAGAGAGACAGAGAGAAAGAGAAGCTGTGAGTGTGAGAGAAAGTGAGAGAAAGAGAAGCTGTGAGTGTGAGAGAGAGTGAGAGAAAGATGCAGTGAGTGTGTGTGAGAGAGAAAGAGAAGCTGTGAGTGAGAGAGAGAAAAAAAGAGAAGCTGTGAGTGAGAGAGAGAAAGAGAAGCTGTGAGTGTGAGAGAAAGTGAAAAGAAAGAGATGCTGTGAGTGTGAGAGAGAGTGAGAGAAAGATGCTGTGAGTGTGTGTGAGAGAGAAAGAGAAGCTGTGAGTGAGAGAGAGAGAGAAAGGGAAGCTGTGAGTGAGAGAGTGAGAAGCTATGAGTGAGAGAGAGAGAAAGAGACGCTGTGAGTGACAGAGGGAGAGAAGCTGTGTGTGTGTGAGAGAGAAAGAGAAGCTGTGTGTGTGTGAGAGAGAGAAAGAGAAGCTGTGATTGAGAGAGAGAGAGAAAGAGAAGCTGAGTGAGAGAGAGAAAGCTGTGTGAGAGAGAGAGAAGCTGTATGAGAGAGAGAGAATGAAAGAAAGAGCTATGTGTGTGTGTGAGAGAAAGAGAAGCTGTGAGTGAGAGAGAGAGAGAGAAAGAGAAGCTGTGAGTGAGAGATAGAGAAAGAAAGGGAAGCTGTGAGTGAGAGAGAGAGACAGAGAAGCTGTGAGTGAGGGAGAGAAAAAAAGTGCAGCTGTGAGTTAGAGAGAGAGACGCTTTGAGTGAGAGAGAGAGAGAAAGAGGATCCGTGAGTAGAGAGAGAGAAAGGGAAGCTGTGAGTGTGAGAGAAAGAGCAGCTGTGAGTGTGAGAGGGAGATAGAAAGAGAAGCTGTGAGTGAGAGAGAGAGAAAAAGATGCTGTGAGTGAGAGAGAAAGAGAGAAATAGAAGCTATGAGTGAGAAAGATAGAGAGAAGCAGTGAGAGAGAGAGAAAGAGAAGCTGTGAGTGAGAGAAAGAGAGAAGCTGTGAGTGAGTGAGAGAGAGAGAAGCTGTGAGTGAGAGAGAGAGAAGCTTTAAGTGAGAGAGAGAGAGAGAATGTGAAGCTGTGAGTGAGAGAGAGTGAGAAGCTGTGAGTGAGAGAGAAAAGAGAATCTGTGAGTAGAGAGAGAGAGAGAAAGAAGCTGTGAGTGAGAGAGAGAGAGAAGTTGTGAGTGAGAGAGAGAAGCTTAAAGTGAGTGAGAGAGAGAATGTGATGCTGTGAGTGAGAGAGAGAAGCTGTGAGTGAGAGAGAGAGAAAGAGAATCTGTGAGTAGAGAGAGAGAAAGAGAAGCTGTGAGTGAGAGAGAGAGAAGAAGAAGCTGTGAGTGAGATAGGGAGATAGAAAGAGAATCTGTGAGTGACAGAGAGAGAAAAAAAGAAGCCGTGAGTGTGAGAGAGAGTGAGAGAAAGAGATGCTGTGAGTGTGTGTGAGAGAGAAAGAGAAGCTGTGAGTGAGTGAGAGAGAGAGAAGCTGTGAGTGAGAGAGAGAGAGAAGCTGTGAGTGAGAAAGAGAGAAAGAGAATCTGTGAGTAGTGAGAGAGAGAAAGAGAAGCTGTGAGTGAGAGAGAGAGAAGAAGAAGCTGTGAGTGAGATAGGGAGAGAGAAAGAGAATCTGTGAGTGACAGAGAGAGAAAAAGAAGCTGTGAGTGTGAGAGAGAGTGAGAGAAAGAGATGATGTGAGTGTGTGTGAGAGAGAAAGAGAAGCTGTGAGTTAGAGAGAGAGAGAGATAAAGGGAAGCTGTGAGTGAGAGAGAGTGAGAAGCTATGAGCGAGAGAGAGAGAGAGAAGTTGTGAGTGAGTGAGAGAGAGAGACAGAGAAGCTGTGAGTGAGAGAGAGAGAAAAAGAGCAGCTGTGAGTGAGAGAGAGAGAGAAGCTGTGAGTGAGAGAGAGAAAGAGAAGCTGTGAGTGAGAGAGACAGAGAGAAAGAGAAGCTGTGAGTGTGAGAGAAAGTGAGAGAAAGAGAAGCTGTGAGTGTGAGAGAGAGTGAGAGAAAGATCCAGTGAGTGTGTGTGAGAGAGAAAGAGAAGCTGTGAGTGAGAGAGAGAGAAAAAGAGAAGCTGTGAGTGAGAGAGAGAAAGAGAAGCTGTGAGTGTGAGAGAAAGTGAGAGAAAGAGATGCTGTGAGTGTGAGAGAGAGTGAGAGAAAGATGCTGTGAGTGTGTGTGAGAGAGAAAGAGAAGCTGTGAGTGAGAGAGAGAGAGAAAGGGAAGCTGTGAGTGAGAGTTTGAGTGAGAAGCTATGAGTGAGAGAGAGAGAGAAAGAGAAGCTGTGAGTGACAGAGAGAGAGAAGCTGTGTGTGTGAGAGAGAGAAAGAGAAGCTGTGTGTGTGTGTGAGAGAGAGAAAGAGAAGCTGTGATTGAGAGAGAAAGAGAAAGAGAAGCTGAGTGAGAGAGAGAAAGCTGTGTGAGAGAGAGAGAAGCTGTATGAGAGAGAGAGAATGAAAGAAAGAGCTGTGTGTGTGTGAGAGAGAAAGAGAAGCTGTGAGTGAGAGAGAGAGAGAGAAAGAGAAGCTGTGAGTGAGAGATAGAGAAAGAAAGGGAAGCTGTGAGTGAGAGAGAGAGACAGAGAAGCTGTGAGTGAGGGAGAGAAAAAAAGAGCAGCTGTGAGTTAGAGAGAGAGACGCTTTGAGTGAGAGAGAGAGAGAAAGAGGATCCGTGAGTAGAGAGAGAGAGAAAGGGAAGCTGTGAGTGTGAGAGAAAGAGCAGCTGTGAGTGTGAGAGGGAGATAGAAAGAGAAGCTGTGAGTGAGAGAGAGAAAAAAAGATGCTGTGAGTGAGAGAGAAAGAGAGAAATAGAAGCTATGAGTGAGAAAGATAGAGAGAAGCAGTGAGAGAGAAAAAGAAGCTGTGAGTGAGAGAAAGAGAGAAGCTGTGAGTGAGTGAGAGAGAGAGAAGCTGTGAGTGAGAGAGAGAGAAGCTTTAAGTGAGAGAGAGAGAGAGAGAATGTGAAGCTGTGAGTGAGAGAGAGAGAGAAGCTGTGAGTGAGAGAGAAAAGAGAATCTGTGAGTAGAGAGAGAGAAAGAAGCTGTGAGTGAGAGAGTGAGAGAAGTTGTGAGTGAGAGAGAGAAGCTTAAAGTGAGTGAGAGAGAGAATGTGAAGCTGTGAGTGAGAGAGAGAGAAGCTGTGAGTGAGAGAGAGAGAAAGAGAATATGTGAGTAGAGAGAGAGAAAGAGAAGCTGTGAGTGAGAGAGAGAGAAGAAGAAGCTGTGAGTGAGATAGGGAGATAGAAAGAGAATCTGTGAGTGACAGAGAGAGAAAAAAAGAAGCCGTGAGTGTGAGAGAGAGTGAGAGAAAGAGATGCTGTGAGTGTGTGTGAGAGAGAAAGAGAAGCTGTGAGTGAGTGAGAGAGAGAGAAGCTGTGTGTGAGAGAGAGAGAGAAGCTGTGAGTGAGAAAGAGAGAAAGAGAATCTGTGAGTATTGAGAGAGAGAAAGAGAAGCTGTGAGTGAGAGAGAGAGAAGAAGAAGCTGTGAGTGAGATAGGGAGAGAGAAAGAGAATCTGTGAGTGACAGAGAGAGAAAAAAGAAGCTGTGAGTGTGAGAGAGAGTGAAAGAGATGATGTGAGTGTGTGTGAGAGAGAAAGAGAAGCTGTGAGTGAGTGAGAGAGAGAGAAGCTGTGAGTGAGAGAGAGAGAAGCTGTGAGTGAGAAAGAGAGAAAGAGAATCTGTGAGTAGTGAGAGAGAGAAAGAGAATCTGTGAGTGAGAGAGAGAGAAGAAGAAGCTGTGAGTGAGATAGGGAGAGAGAAAGAGAATCTGTGAGTGACAGAGAGAGAAAAAAGAAGCTGTGAGTGTGAGAGAGAGTGAGAGAAAGAGATGCTGTGAGTGTGTGTGAGAGAGAAAGAGAAGCTGTGAGTGAGAGAGAGAGAAAGAGAAGTTGTGAGTGAGAGAGAGAGTGAGAAGCTATCAGTGAGAGAGAGAGAGAGAAAGAGAAGATGTGTGAGAGAGAGAGAGTGAAAGAGAAGATGTGTGAGAGAGAGAGAAAGAGAAGCAGTGAGTGAGAGACAGAGAGAGAAAGTGAAGCTCTGAGTGAGAGAGAGAGAGAAAAAGAGACGCTGTGAGAGAGAGAGAGAGAAAGAGAAGCTGTAAGTGTGAGAGAAAGTGAGAGAAAGAGAAGCTGTGAGTGTGAGACAGAGTGAGAGAAAGAGATGCTGTGAGTGTGTGTGAGAGAAAGAGAAGCTGTGAGTGAGAGAGAGAGAGAAAGGGAAGCTGTGAGCGAGAGAGAGAGAAGCTGTGAGAGTGAGAGAAAGTGAGAGAAAAAGAAGCTGGGAGTGTGTGTGAGAGAGAAAGGGAAGCTGTGAGTGAGAGAGTGTGAGAAGCTATGAGAGAGAGAGAAGTTGTGAGTGAGAGAGAGAGAGAAAGAGAAGCTGTGAGTGAGAGAGAGAGAGAAAGGGAAGCTGTGAGTGAGTGAGAGAGAGAGACAGAGAAGCTGTGAGGGAGAGAGAGAGAGAAAAAGAGCAGATGTGAGTGTGAGAGAAAGTGAGAGAAAGAGAAACTTTGAGTGTGAGAGAGAGTGAGAGAAAGATGCAGTGAGTGTGTGTGAGAGAGAAAGAGAAGTTGTGAATGAGAGAGAGAGAAAGAGAAGCTCTGAGTGAGTGAGAGAGAAAGAAAGAAAGAGAAGCTGTGAGTGAGAGAGAGAGAAAAAGAGAAGCTGTAAGTGTGTGTGTGAGAGAGAAAGAGAAGCTGTGTGTGAGAGAGAAAGATGCTGTGAGTGTGAGAGAGAGTGAGAGAGAAGCTGTGAGTGTGTGTGTGAGAGGGAAAGAGAAGCTGTGAGTGAGAGAAAGAGAGAGAGAAAGAGAAGCTGTGAGTGAGAGAGAGAGAGAAAGAGAAGCTGTGAGTGAGAGAGAGAGAAAGAGATGCTGTGAGTGAGAGAGAGAGAGAGAAGCTGTGGTTGAAAGAGAGAGAAAGAGAAGCTGTGTGTGAGAAAAGAGAGAGAAAGAGAAGCTGTGAGTGAGAGAGTGAGAAAGAGGAGCTGTGAGTGAGAGGGAGAGAGAGAAAGAGATGCTGTGAGTGAGAGAGAGAGTGAGAGAGAGAGAAGCTGTGAGTGTGTGAGTGAGAGAGAAAGAGAAGCTGTGAGTGAGAGAAATAGAGAGAGAAAGAGAAGCTGTGAGTGAGAGAGAGAGATAAAGAGAAGCTGTGAGTGAAAGAGAGAGAAAGAGAAGCTGTGAGTGAGAGAGAGAAGCTGTGATTGAAAGAGAGAGAAAGAGAAGCTGTGAGTGAGAAAAGAGAGAGAAAGAGAAGCTGTGAATGAGTGAGAGAGAAAGAGAAGCTGTGAGTGAGAGTGAGAGAATAGGAGAAGATGTGAGTGAGGGAGAGTGAGAGAAAGAGAAGATGTGAGTGAGAGAGAGCGGGAAGGAGAAGTTGTGAGTGAGAGAGAGAGAATCTCTGAGTGAGTGAGTGAGAGAGAGAGAAAGAGAAGCTGTGAGTGAGAGTGAGAGGAAGAGAAGCTGTGAGTGAGAGAGAGAGAAAGAAAGAAAGAGAAGCTTTGAGTGAGAGAGTGAGAGAAAGAATAGCTGTGAGTGAGAGAGAGAGAGAAAGAGAAGGTGTATGAGAGAGAGAACGAAAGAAAGAGCTGTGTGTGTGAGAGAGAAAGAGAAGCTGTGATTGAGAGAGAGAGAAAGAGAAGCTGTGAGTGAGAGATAGAGAGAGAAAGGGAAGCTGTGAGTGTGAGAGAGAAAGAGAAGCTGTGAGTGAGAGAGAGAGAGAGAGAAAGGAAAGCTGTGAGTGAGTGAGAGAGAGAGACAGAGAAGCTGTGAGTAAGAGAGAGAGAGAGAAAGGGAAGCTGTTAGTGAGAGAGAGAGAGAGACAGAGAAGCTGTGAGTGAGAGAGAGAGAAAAAGAGCAGCTGTGAGTGAATGAGAGAGAGAGAAGCTGTGAGTGAGAGAGTGAAAGAGAAGCTGTGAGTGAGAGAGACAGAGAGAAAGAGAAGCTGTGAGTGTGAATGAAAGTGAGAGAAAGAGAAGCTGTGAGTGTGAGAGAGAGTGAGAGAAAGATGCAGTGAGTGTGTGAGAGAGAGAAAGAGAGGCTGTGAGTGAGAGAGAGAGAAAAAGAGAAGCTGTGAGTGAGAGAGAGAGAGAAAGAGAAGCTGTGAGTGTGAAAAAAGTGAGAGAAATAGAAGCAGTGAGTGTGTGAGAGAGTGAGAGATAGAAGCTGCGAGCGTGTGTTAGAGAGAAAGAGAAGCTGTGTGTGTGTGAGAGAGAGAATGAGAAGCTGTGATTGAGAGAGAGAGAAAGAGAAGCTGTGAGAGAGAGAGAAAGAGCTGTGAGAGAGAGAGAAGCTGTATGAGAGAGAGAGAGAACGAAAGAAAGAGCTGTGTGTGTGAGAGAGAGAAAGAGAAGCTGTGAGTGAGAGAGAGAGACAGAGAAGTTGTGAGTGAGAGAGAGAAAAAAAGAGCAGCTGTGAGTTAGAGAGAGAGAAGCTTTGAGTGAGAGAGAGAAAGAAAGAGGATCTGTGAGTAGAGAGAGAGAGAAAAAGAAGCTGTGAGTGAGAGAGAGAAGAAGAAGCTGTGAGTGAGATAGGGAGAGAGAAAGAGAATCTGTGAGTGACAGAGAGAGAAAAAAAGAAGCTGTGAGTGTGAGAGAGTGAGAGAAAGAGATGCTGTGAGTGTGTGTGAGAGAGAAAGAGTAGCTGTGAGTGAGAGAGAGAGAGAAAGGGAAGTTGTGTGAGAGACAGAGAGTGAGAAGCTATCAGTGTGAGAGAGAGAGAAACAGAAGATGTGAGTGAGAGAGAGAGAGAGAAAGAGAAGCAGTGAGTGAGAGAGAGAGAGAAAGTGAAGCTCTGAGTGAGAGAGAGAAAAAAGAGACGCTGTGAGAGAGAGAGAGAGAAAGAGAAGCTGTAAGTGTGAGAGAAAGTGAGAGAAAGAGAAGCTGTGAGTGTGAGACAGAGTGAGAGAAAGAGATGCTGTGAGAGTGAGAGAGAGAGAAAGAGAAGCTGTGAGTGAGAGAGAGAGAGAAAGGGAAGCTGTGAGTGAGAGAGAGAGAGAAGCTGTGAGAGTGAGAGAAAGTGAGAGAAAGAGAAGCTGGGAGTGTGTGTGAGAGAGAAAGAGAAGCTGTGAGTGAGAGAGAGTGAAAGAGAAAGGGAAGCTGTGAGTGAGAGAGAGTGAGAAATTGAGTGAGTGAGAGAGAGAGAAGTTGTGAGTGAGAGAGAGAGAAAGAGAAGCTGTGAGTGAGAGAGAGAGAGAGAAAGGGAAGCTGTGAGTGAGTGAGAGAGAGACAGAGAAGCTGTGAGTGAGTGAGAGAGAAAAAGAGCAGCTGTGAGTGAGAGAGAGAGAAGCTGTGAGTGAGAGAGAGAAAGAGAAGCTGTGAGTGTGTGTGAGAGAGAAAGAGAAGCTGTGAGTGAGAGAGAGAGAGAAAGGGAAGTTGTGAGTGAGAGAGAGAGTGAGAAGCTATCAGTGAGAGAGAGAGAGAAGATGTGAGTGAGAGAGAGAGAGAGAGAAAGAGAAGCAGTGAGTGAGTGAGAGACAGAGAGAGAAAGTGAAGTTCTGAGTGAGAGAGAGAGAGAAAAAGAGACGCTGTGAGTGAGAGAGAGAGAGAAGCTGTGAGTGAGAGAGTGAAAGAGAAGCTGTGAGTGAGAGAGACAGAGAGAAAGAGAAGCTGTAAGTGTGAGAGAAAGTGAGAGAACGAGAAGCTGTGTGTGAGACAGTGAGAGAAAGAGATGCTGTGAGTGTATGTGAGAGAGAAAGAGAAGCTGTGAGTGAGAGAGAGAGAGAAAGGGAAGCTGTGAGTGAGAGAGAGAGAAGCTGTGAGAGTGAGAGAAAGTGAGAGAAAGAGAAGCTGGGAGTGTGTGTGAGAGAGAAAGAGAAGCTGTGAGTGAGAGAGAGTGAGAAGGTATGAGCGAGAGAGAGAGAGAGAAGTTGTGAGTGAGAGAGAGAGAGAGAAGCTGTGAGTGAGAGAGAGAGAGAAAGAGAAGCTGTGAGTGAGAGAGAGAGAAAGAGAAGCTGTGAGTGAGAGATAGAGAGAGAAAGGGAAGCTGTGAGTGAGAGAGAGAGAGACAGAGAAGCTGTGAGTGAGAGAGAAAAAAAGAGCAGCTGTGAGTTAGAGAGAGAGAAGATTTGAGTGAGAGAGAGAGAAAGAGAAGCTGTGAGTGAGAGAGAGAGAGAAAGAGAATCTGTGAATGAGAGAGAGAGAAAGAGAAGCTGTGAGTGTGAGAGAAAGTGAGAGAAAGAGAAGCTGTGAGTGTGAGAGAGAGTGAGAAAGATGCTGTGAGTGTGTGTGAGTGAGAGAGAAAGAGAAGCTGTGAGTGAGAGAGAGAGAAAAAGAGAAGCTGTGAGTGAGAGAGAGAGAGAAAGAGAAGCTGTGAGTGTGAGAGAGAGTGAGAAAGATGCTGTGAGTGTGTGTGAGAGATAAAGAGAAGCTGTGAGTGAGAGAGAGAGAGAAAGGGAAGCTGTGAGTGAGAGAGATAGTGAGAAGCTATGAATGAGAGAGAAAGAGAAGCTGTGAGTGAGAGAGAGAGAGAGAAAGAGAAGCTGTGAGTGAGAGAGAGAGTGAGAAGCTGTGAGTGAGAGAGAGAGAAAGCGAAGCAGTGAGTGAGAGACAGAGAGAGAAAGAGAAGCTGTGAGTGTGAGACAGAGTAAGAGAAAGAGATGCTGTGAGTGTGAGAGAGAGAGAAAGAGAAGCTGTGAGTGAGTGAGAGAGAAAGAGAAGCTGTGTGTGTGTGAGAGAGAAAGAGTAGCTATGAGTCAGAGAGAGAGAAAGAGAAGCTATGAGTGTGAGAGAAAGTGAGAGAAAGAGAAGCTGTGAGTGTGAGAGAGAGTGAGAGAAAGATGCAGTGAGTGTGTGAGAGAGAGAAAGAGAAGCTGTGAGTGAGAGAGAGAGAAAAAGAGAAGCTGTGAGTGAGAGAGAGAAAGAGAAGCTGTGAGTGTGAGAGAAAGTGAGAGAAAGAGATGCTGTGACTGTGAGAGAGAGTGAGAGAAAGATGCTGTGAGTGTGTGTGAGAGAGAAAGAGAAGCTGTGAGTGAGAGAGAGAGAGAAAGGGAAGCTGTGAGTGAGAGAGAGAGTGATAAGCTATGAGTGAGAGAGAGAGAGAAAGAGAAGCTGTGAGTGACAGAGAGAGAGAAGCTGTGTGTGTGTGAGAGAGAGAAAGAGAAGCTGTGTGTGTGTGTGAGAGAGAAAGAGAAGCTGTGATTGAGAGAGAGAGAGAAAGAGAAGCTGAGTGAGAGAGAGAAAGCTGTGAGAGAGAGAGAGAAGCTGTATGAGAGAGAGAGAGAATGAAAGAAAGAGCTGTGTTTGTGAGAGAGAGAAAGAGAAGCTGTGAGTGAGAGAGAGAGAGAGAAAGAGAAGCTGTGAGTGAGAGATAGAGAAAGAAAGGGAAGCTGTGAGTGAGAGAGAGAGAGACAGAGAAGCTGTGAGTGAGGGAGAGAAAAAAAGAGCAGCTGTGAGTTAGACAGAGAGACGCTTTGAGTGAGAGAGAGAGAAAGAGGATCCGTGAGTAGAGAGAGAGAGAAAGGGAAGCTGTGAGTGTGAGAGAAAGAGCAGCTGTGAGTGTGAGAGGGAGATAGAAAGAGAAGCTGTGAGTGAGAGAGAGAGAAAAAGATGCTGTGAGTGAGAGAGAAAGAGAGAAATAGAAGCTATGAGTGAGAAAGATAGAGAGAAGCAGTGAGAGAGAGAGAAAGAGAAGCTGGGAGTGAGAGAAAGAGAGAAGCTGTGAGTGAGTGAGAGAGAGAGAAGCTGTGAGTGAGAGAGAGAGAAGCTTTAAGTGAGAGAGAGAGAGAGAATGTGAAGCTGTGAGTGAGAGAGAGAGAGAAGCTGTGAGTGAGAGAGAAAAGAGAATCTGTGAGTAGAGAGAGAGAGAGAAAGAAGCTGTGAGTGAGAGAGAGAGAGAAGTTGTGAGTGAGAGAGAGAAGCTTTAAGTGAGTGAGAGAGAGAATGTGAAGCTGTGAGTGAGAGAGAGAGAAGCTGTGAGTGAGAGAGAGAGAAAGAGAATCTGTGAGTAGAGAGAGAGAAAGAGAAGCTGTGAGTGAGAGAGAGAGAAGAAGAAGCTGTGAGTGAGATAGGGAGAGAGAAAGAGAATCTGTGAGTGACAGAGAGAGAAAAAAAGAAGCCGTGAGTGTGAGAGAGAGTGAGAGAAAGAGATGCTGTGAGTGTGTGTGAGAGAGAAAGAGAAGCTGTGAGTGAGTGAGAGAGAGAGAAGCTGTGAGTGAGAGAGAGAGAGAAGCTGTGAGTGAGAAAGAGAGAAAGAGAATCTGTGAGTAGTGAGAGAGAGAAAGAGAAGCTGTGAGTGAGTGAGAGAGAAGAAGAAGCTGTGAGTGAGATAGGGAGAGAGAAAGAGAATCTGTGAGTGACAGAGAGAGAAAAAAGAAGCTGTGAGTGTGAGAGAGAGTGAGAGAAAGAGATGATGTGAGTGTGTGTGAGAGAGAAAGAGAAGCTGTGAGTGAGTGAGAGAGAGAGAAGCTGTGAGTGAGAGAGAGAAGCTGTGAGTGAGAAAGAGAGAAAGAGAATCTGTGAGTAGTGAGAGAAAGAAAGAGAAGCTGTGAGTGAGAGAGAGAGAAGAAGAAGCTGTGAGTGAGATAGGGAGAGAGAAAGAGAATCTGTGAGTGACAGAGAGAGAAAAAAGAAGCTGTGAGTGTGAGAAAGAGTGAGAGAAAGAGATGCTGTGAGTGTGTGTGAGAGAGAAAGAGAAGCTGTGAGTGAGAGAGAGAGAGAAAGGGAAGTTGTGAGTGAGAGAGAGAGTGAGAAGCTATCAGTGAGAGAGAGAGAAAGAGAAGATGTGTGTGAGAGAGAGAAAGAGAAGATGTGTGAGAGAGAGAGAGAGAAAGAGAAGCAGTGAGTGAGAGACAGATAGAGAAAGTGAAGCTCTGAGTGAGAGAGAGAGAGAAAAAGAGACGCTGTGAGAGAGAGAGAAGATTTGAGTGAGAGAGAGAGAAAGAGAAGCTGTGAGTGAGAGAGAGAGAGAGAAAGAGAAGCTGTGAGTGAGAGATAGAGAGAGAAAGGGAAGCTGTGAGTGAGAGAGAGAGAGACAGAGAAGCTGTGAGTGAGAGAGAAAAAAAGAGCAGCTGTGAGTTAGAGAGAGAAAAGATTTGAGTGAGAGAGAGAGAAAGAGAAGCTGTGAGTGAGAGAGAGAGAGAAAGAGAAGCTGTGAGTGAGAGAGAGAGAAAGAGAAGCTGTGAGTGTGAGAGAAAGTGAGAGAAAGAGAAGCTGTGAGTGTGAGAGAGAGTGAGAAAGATGCTGTGAGTGTGTGTGAGAGAGAAAGAGAAGCTGTGAGTGAGAGAGAGAGAAAAAGAGAAGCTGTGAGTGAGAGAGAGAGAGAGAGAAGCTGTGAGTGTGAGAGAGAGTGAGAAAGATGCTGTGAGTGTGTGTGAGAGATAAAGAGAAGCTGTGAGTGAGAGAGAGAGAGAAAGGGAAGCTGTGAGTGAGAGAGAGAGTGAGAAGCTATGAATGAGAGAGAAAGAGAAGCTGTGAGTGAGAGAGAGAGAGAAAGGGAAGCTGTGAGTGAGAGAGATAGTGAGAAGCTATGAATGAGAGAGAAAGAGAAGCTGTGAGTGAGAGAGAGAGAGAGAAAGAGAAGCTGTGAGTGAGAGAGAGAGTGAGAAGCTGTGAGTGAGAGAGAGAGAAAGCGAAGCAGTGAGTGAGAGACAGAGAGAGAAAGAGAAGCTGTGAGTGTGAGACAGAGTAAGAGAAAGAGATGCTGTGAGTGTGAGAGAGAGAGAAAGAGAAGCTGTGAGTGAGTGAGAGAGAAAGAGAAGCTGTGTGTGTGTGAGAGAGAAAGAGTAGCTATGAGTCAGAGAGAGAGAAAGAGAAGCTATGAGTGTGAGAGAAAGTGAGAGAAAGAGAAGCTGTGAGTGTGAGAGAGAGTGAGAGAAAGATGCAGTGAGTGTGTGTGAGAGAGAAAGAGAAGCTGTGAGTGAGAGAGAGAGAAAAAGAGAAGCTGTGAGTGAGAGAGAGAAAGAGAAGCTGTGTGTGTGAGAGAAAGTGAGAGAAAGAGATGCTGTGACTGTGAGAGAGAGTGAGAGAAAGATGCTGTGAGTGTGTGTGAGAGAGAAAGAGAAGCTGTGAGTGAGAGAGAGAGAGAAAGGGAAGCTGTGAGTGAGAGAGAGAGTGATAAGCTATGAGTGAGAGAGAGAGAGAAAGAGAAGCTGTGAGTGACAGAGAGAGAGAAGCTGTGTGTGTGTGAGAGAGAGAAAGAGAAGCTGTGTGTGTGTGTGAGAGAGAAAGAGAAGCTGTGATTGAGAGAGAGAGAGAAAGAGAAGCTGAGTGAGAGAGAGAAAGCTGTGAGAGAGAGAGAGAAGCTGTATGAGAGAGAGAGAATGAAAGAAAGAGCTGTGTTTGTGAGAGAGAGAAAGAGAAGCTGTGAGTGAGAGAGAGAGAGAGAAAGAGAAGCTGTGAGTGAGAGATAGAGAAAGAAAGGGAAGCTGTGAGTGAGAGAGAGAGAGACAGAGAAGCTGTGAGTGAGAGAGAGAAAAAAAGAGCAGCTGTGAGTTAGACAGAGAGACGCTTTGAGTGAGAGAGAGAGAGAAAGAGGATCCGTGAGTAGAGAGAGAGAGAAAGGGAAGCTGTGAGTGTGAGAGAAAGAGCAGCTGTGAGTGTGAGAGGGAGATAGAAAGAGAAGCTGTGAGTGAGAGAGAGAGAAAAAGATGCTGTGAGTGAGAGAGAAAGAGAGAAATAGAAGCTATGAGTGAGAAAGATAGAGAGAAGCAGTGAGAGAGAGAGAAAGAGAAGCTGGGAGTGAGAGAAAGAGAGAAGCTGTGAGTGAGTGAGAGAGAGAGAAGCTGTGAGTGAGAGAGAGAGAAGCTTTAAGTGAGAGAGAGAGAGAGAATGTGAAGCTGTGAGTGAGAGAGAGAGAGAAGCTGTGAGTGAGAGAGAAAAGAGAATCTGTGAGTAGAGAGAGAGAGAGAAAGAAGCTGTGAGTGAGAGAGAGAGAGAAGTTGTGAGTGAGAGAGAGAAGCTTTAAGTGAGTGAGAGAGAGAATGTGAAGCTGTGAGTGAGAGAGAGAGAAGCTGTGAGTGAGAGAGAGAGAAAGAGAATCTGTGAGTAGAGAGAGAGAAAGAGAAGCTGTGAGTGAGAGAGAGAGAAGAAAAAGCTGTGAGTGAGATAGGGAGAGAGAAAGAGAATCTGTGAGTGACAGAGAGAGAAAAAAAGAAGCCGTGAGTGTGAGAGAGAGTGAGAGAAAGAGATGCTGTGAGTGTGTGTGAGAGAGAAAGAGAAGCTGTGAGTGAGTGAGAGAGAGAGAAGCTGTGAGTGAGAGAGAGAGAGAAGCTGTGAGTGAGAAAGAGAGAAAGAGAATCTGTGAGTAGTGAGAGAGAGAAAGAGAAGCTGTGAGTGAGTGAGAGAGAAGAAGAAGCTGTGAGTGAGATAGGGAGAGAGAAAGAGAATCTGTGAGTGACAGAGAGAGAAAAAAGAAGCTGTGAGTGTGAGAGAGAGTGAGAGAAAGAGATGATGTGAGTGTGTGTGAGAGAGAAAGAGAAGCTGTGAGTGAGTGAGAGAGAGAGAAGCTGTGAGTGAGAGAGAGAAGCTGTGAGTGAGAAAGAGAGAAAGAGAATCTGTGAGTAGTGAGAGAAAGAAAGAGAAGCTGTGAGTGAGAGAGAGAGAAGAAGAAGCTGTGAGTGAGATAGGGAGAGAGAAAGAGAATCTGTGAGTGACAGAGAGAGAAAAAAGAAGCTGTGAGTGTGAGAAAGAGTGAGAGAAAGAGATGCTGTGAGTGTGTGTGAGAGAGAAAGAGAAGCTGTGAGTGAGAGAGAGAGAGAAAGGGAAGTTGTGAGTGAGAGAGAGAGTGAGAAGCTATCAGTGAGAGAGAGAGAAAGAGAAGATGTGTGTGTGAGAGAGAAAGAGAAGATGTGTGAGAGAGAGAGAGAGAAAGAGAAGCAGTGAGTGAGAGACAGATAGAGAAAGTGAAGCTCTGAGTGAGAGAGAGAGAGAAAAAGAGACGCTGTGAGAGAGAGAGAAGATTTGAGTGAGAGAGAGAGAAAGAGAAGCTGTGAGTGAGAGAGAGAGAGAGAAAGAGAAGCTGTGAGTGAGAGATAGAGAGAGAAAGGGAAGCTGTGAGTGAGAGAGAGAGAGACAGAGAAGCTGTGAGTGAGAGAGAAAAAAAGAGCAGCTGTGAGTTAGAGAGAGAAAAGATTTGAGTGAGAGAGAGAGAAAGAGAAGCTGTGAGTGAGAGAGAGAGAGAAAGAGAAGCTGTGAGTGAGAGAGAGAGAAAGAGAAGCTGTGAGTGTGAGAGAAAGTGAGAGAAAGAGAAGCTGTGAGTGTGAGAGAGAGGGAGAAAGATGCTGTGAGTGTGTGTGAGAGAGAAAGAGAAGCTGTGAGTGAGAGAGAGAGAAAAAGAGAAGCTGTGAGTGAGAGACAGAGAGAAAGAGAAGCTGTGAGTGTGAGAGAGAGTGAGAAAGATGCTGTGAGTGTGTGTGAGAGATAAAGAGAAGCTGTGAGTGAGAGAGAGAGAGAAAGGGAAGCTGTGAGTGAGAGAGAGAGTGAGAAGCTATGAATGAGAGAGAAAGAGAAGCTGTGAGTGAGAGAGAGAGAGATAAAGAGAAGCTGTGAGTGAGAGAGAGAGTGAGAAGCTGTGAGTGAGAGAGAGAGAAAGCGAAGCAGTGAGTGAGAGACAGAGAGAGAAAGAGAAGCTGTGAGTGTGAGACAGAGTAAGAGAAAGAGATGCTGTGAGTGTGAGAGAGAGAGAAATAGAAGCTGTGAGTGAGTGAGAGAGAAAGAGAAGCTGTGTGTGTGAGAGAGAGAAAGAGTAGCTATGAGTCAGAGAGAGAGAAAGAGAAGCTGTGAGTGTGAGAGAAAGTGAGAGAAAGAGAAGCTGTGAGTGTGAGAGAGAGTGAGAGAAAGATGCAGTGAGTGTGTGAGAGAGAGAAAGAGAAGCTGTGAGTGAGAGAGAGAGAAAAAGAGAAGCAGTGAGTGAGAGAGAGAAAGAGAAGCTGTGAGTGTGAGAGAAAGTGAGAGAAAGAGATGCTGTGAGTGTGAGAGAGAGTGAGAGAGATGCTGTGAGTGTGTGTGTGAGAGAAAGAGAAGCTGTGAGTGAGAGAGAGAGAGAAAGGGAAGCTGTGAGTGAGAGAGAGAGTGAGAAGCTATGAGTGAGAGAGAGAGAGAAAGAGAAGCTGTGAGTGACAGAGAGAGAGAAGCTGTGAGTGAGAGAGAGAGAGAAGCTGTGAGTGAGAAAGAGAGAAAGAGAATCTGTGAGTAGTGAGAGAGAGAAAGAGAAGCTGTGAGTGAGAGAGAGAGAAGAAGAAGCTGTGAGTGAGATAGGGAGAGAGAAAGAGAATCTGTGCGTGACAGAGAGAGAAAAAAGAAGCTGTGAGTGTGAGAGAGAGTGAGAGAAAGAGATGATGTGAGTGTGTGTGAGAGAGAAAGAGAAGCTGTGAGTGTGTGAGAGAGAGAGAAGCTGTGAGTGAGAGAGAGAAGCTGTGAGTGAGAAAGAGAGAAAGAGAATCTGTGAGTAGTGAGAGAAAGAAAGAGAAGCTGTGAGTGAGAGAGAGAGAAGAAGAAGCTGTGAGTGAGATAGGGAGAGAGAAAGAGAATCTGTGAGTGACAGAGAGAGAAAAAAGAAGCTGTGAGTGTGAGAAAGAGTGAGAGAAAGAGATGCTGTGAGTGTGTGTGAGAGAGAAAGAGAAGCTGTGAGTGAGAGAGAGAGAGAAAGGGAAGTTGTGAGTGAGAGAGAGAGTGAGAAGCTATCAGTGAGAGAGAGAGAGAAAGAGAAGATGTGTGTATGAGAGAGAAAGAGAAGATGTGTGAGAGAGAGAGAGAAAGAGAAGCTGTGAGTGAGAGAGAGAGAAAGAGAAGCTGTGAGTGTGAGAGAAAGTGAGAGAAAGAGAAGCTGTGAGTGTGAGAGAGAGTGAGAAAGATGCTGTGAGTGTGTGTGAGAGAGAAAGAGAAGCTGTGAGTGAGAGAGAGAGAAAAAGAGAAGCTGTGAGTGAGAGACAGAGAGAAAGAGAAGCTGTGAGTGTGAGAGAGAGTGAGAAAGATGCTGTGAGTGTGTGTGAGAGATAAAGAGAAGCTGTGAGTGAGAGAGAGAGAGAAAGGGAAGCTGTGAGTGAGAGAGAGAGTGAGAAGCTATGAATGAGAGAGAAAGAGAAGCTGTGAGTGAGAGAGAGAGAGATAAAGAGAAGCTGTGAGTGAGAGAGAGAGTGAGAAGCTGTGAGTGAGAGAGAGAGAAAGCGAAGCAGTGAGTGAGAGACAGAGAGAGAAAGAGAAGCTGTGAGTGTGAGACAGAGTAAGAGAAAGAGATGCTGTGAGTGTGAGAGAGAGAGAAATAGAAGCTGTGAGTGAGTGAGAGAGAAAGAGAAGCTGTGTGTGTGAGAGAGAGAAAGAGTAGCTATGAGTCAGAGAGAGAGAAAGAGAAGCTGTGAGTGTGAGAGAAAGTGAGAGAAAGAGAAGCTGTGAGTGTGAGAGAGAGTGAGAGAAAGATGCAGTGAGTGTGTGAGAGAGAGAAAGAGAAGCTGTGAGTGAGAGAGAGAGAAAAAGAGAAGCAGTGAGTGAGAGAGAGAAAGAGAAGCTGTGAGTGTGAGAGAAAGTGAGAGAAAGAGATGCTGTGAGTGTGAGAGAGAGTGAGAGAGATGCTGTGAGTGTGTGTGTGAGAGAAAGAGAAGCTGTGAGTGAGAGAGAGAGAGAAAGGGAAGCTGTGAGTGAGAGAGAGAGTGAGAAGCTATGAGTGAGAGAGAGAGAGAAAGAGAAGCTGTGAGTGACAGAGAGAGAGAAGCTGTGAGTGAGAGAGAGAGAGAAGCTGTGAGTGAGAAAGAGAGAAAGAGAATCTGTGAGTAGTGAGAGAGAGAAAGAGAAGCTGTGAGTGAGAGAGAGAGAAGAAGAAGCTGTGAGTGAGATAGGGAGAGAGAAAGAGAATCTGTGCGTGACAGAGAGAGAAAAAAGAAGCTGTGAGTGTGAGAGAGAGTGAGAGAAAGAGATGATGTGAGTGTGTGTGAGAGAGAAAGAGAAGCTGTGAGTGTGTGAGAGAGAGAGAAGCTGTGAGTGAGAGAGAGAAGCTGTGAGTGAGAAAGAGAGAAAGAGAATCTGTGAGTAGTGAGAGAAAGAAAGAGAAGCTGTGAGTGAGAGAGAGAGAAGAAGAAGCTGTGAGTGAGATAGGGAGAGAGAAAGAGAATCTGTGAGTGACAGAGAGAGAAAAAAGAAGCTGTGAGTGTGAGAAAGAGTGAGAGAAAGAGATGCTGTGAGTGTGTGTGAGAGAGAAAGAGAAGCTGTGAGTGAGAGAGAGAGAGAAAGGGAAGTTGTGAGTGAGAGAGAGAGTGAGAAGCTATCAGTGAGAGAGAGAGAGAAAGAGAAGATGTGTGTGAGAGAGAGAAAGAGAAGATGTGTGAGAGAGAGAGAGAGAAAGAGAAGCAGTGAGTGAGAGACAGATAGAGAAAGTGAAGCTCTGAGTGAGAGAGAGAGAGAAAAAGAGATGCTGTGAGAGAGAGAGAAGATTTGAGTGAGAGAGAGAGAAAGAGAAGCTGTGAGTGAGAGAGAGAGAGAGAAAGTGAATCTGTGAGTGACAGAGAGAGAAAAAAGAAGCTGTGAGTGTGAGAGAGTGAGAGAAAGAGATGCTGTGAGTGTGTGTGAGTGAGAAAGAGAAGCTGTGAGTGAGAGAGAGAGAAAGTGAAGCAGTGAGTGAGAGACAGAGAGAGAAAGTGAAGCTCTGAGTGAGAGAGAGAGAAAAAGAGATGCTGTGAGAGAGAGAGAGAGAGAAAGAGAAGCTGTGAGTGAGAGAGAGAGAAAGGGAAGCTGTGAGTGACAGAGAGAGAGAAGCTGTTAGAGAGAAAGTGAGAGAAAGAGAAGCTGGGAGTGTGTGTGTGAGAGAAAGAGAAGCTGTGAGTTAGAGAGAGAGAGAGATAAAGGGAAGCTGTGAGTTAGAGAGAGTGAGAAGCTATGAGCGAGAGAGAGAGAGAAGTTGTGAGTGAGTGAGAGAGAGAGACAGAGAAGCTGTGAGTGAGAGAGAGAGAAAAAGAGCAGCTGTGAGTGAGAGAGAGAGAGAAGCTGTGAGTGAGAGAGAGAAAGAGAAGCTGTGAGTGAGAGAGACAGAGAGAAAGAGAAGCTGTGAGTGTGAGAGAAAGTGAGAGAAAGAGAAGCTGTGAGTGTGAGAGAGAGTGAGAGAAAGATGCAGTGAGTGTGTGTGAGAGAGAAAGAGAAGCTGTGAGTGAGAGAGAGAGAAAAAGAGAAGCTGTGAGTGAGAGAGAGAAAGAGAAGCTGTGAGTGTGAGAGAAAGTGAGAGAAAGAGATGCTGTGAGTGTGAGAGAGAGTGA
Organism: Bradypodion ventrale; assembly: GCA_035047345.1. NCBI lineage: Eukaryota > Metazoa > Chordata > Lepidosauria > Squamata > Chamaeleonidae > Bradypodion > Bradypodion ventrale. The sequence continues at coordinate 111,746,402 of JAWDJE010000005.1, read as the reverse complement.
GAGAAAGATGCTGTGAGTGTGTGTGAGAGAGAAAGAGAAGCTGTGAGTGAGAGAGAGAGAGAAAGGGAAGCTGTGAGTGAGAGAGAGAGTGAGAAGCTATGAGTGAGAGAGAGAGAGAAAGAGACGCTGTGAGTGACAGAGGGAGAGAAGCTGTGTGTGTGTGAGAGAGAAAGAGAAGCTGTGTGTGTGTGTGAGAGAGAAAGAGAAGCTGTGATTGAGAGAGAGAGAGAAAGAGAAGCTGAGTGAGAGAGAGAAAGCTGTGTGAGAGAGAGAGAAGCTGTATGAGAGAGAGAGAATGAAAGAAAGAGCTGTGTTTGTGAGAGAGAGAAAGAGAAGCTGTGAGTGAGAGAGAGAGAGAGAAAGAGAAGCTGTGAGTGAGATAGAGAAAGAAAGGGAAGCTGTGAGTGAGAGAGAGAGAGAGAGAGAAGCTGTGAGTGAGGGAGAGAAAAAAAGAGCAGCTGTGAGTTAGACAGAGAGACGCTTTGAGTGTGAGAGAGAGAGAAAGAGGATCCGTGAGTAGAGAGAGAGAGAAAGGGAAGCTGTGAGTGTGAGAGAAAGAGCAGCTGTGAGTGTGAGAGGGAGATAGAAAGAGAAGCTGTGAGTGAGAGAGAGAGAAAAAGATGCTGTGAGTGAGAGAGAAATAGAGAAATAGAAGCTATGAGTGAGAAAGATAGAGAGAAGCAGTGAGAGAGAGAGAAAGAGAAGCTGGGAGTGAGAGAAAGAGAGAAGCTGTGAGTGAGTGAGAGAGAGAGAAGCTGTGAGTGAGAGAGAGAGAAGCTTTAAGTGAGAGAGAGAGAGAGAATGTGAAGCTGTGAGTGAGAGAGAGAGAAGCTGTGAGTGAGAGAGAAAAGAGAATCTGTGAGTAGAGAGAGAGAGAGAAAGAAGCTGTGAGTGAGAGAGAGAGAGAAGTTGTGAGTGAGAGAGAGAAGCTTTAAGTGAGTGAGAGAGAGAATGTGAAGCTGTGAGTGAGAGAGAGAGAAGCTGTGAGTGAGAGAGAGAGAAAGAGAATCTGTGAGTAGAGAGAGAGAAAGAGAAGCTGTGAGTGAGAGAGAGAGAAGAAGAAGCTGTGAGTGAGATAGGGAGAGAGAAAGAGAATCTGTGAGTGACAGAGAGAGAAAAAAAGAAGCCGTGAGTGTGAGAGAGAGTGAGAGAAAGAGATGCTGTGAGTGTGTGTGAGAGAGAAAGAGAAGCTGTGAGTGAGTGAGAGAGAGAGAAGCTGTGAGTGAGAGAGAGAGAGAAGCTGTGAGTGAGAAAGAGAGAAAGAGAATCTGTGAGTAGTGAGAGAGAGAAAGAGAAGCTGTGAGTGAGTGAGAGAGAAGAAGAAGCTGTGAGTGAGATAGGGAGAGAGAAAGAGAATCTGTGAGTGACAGAGAGAGAAAAAAGAAGCTGTGAGTGTGAGAGAGAGTGAGAGAAAGAGATGATGTGAGTGTGTGTGAGAGAGAAAGAGAAGCTGTGAGTGAGTGAGAGAGAGAGAAGCTGTGAGTGAGAGAGAGAAGCTGTGAGTGAGAAAGAGAGAAAGAGAATCTGTGAGTAGTGAGAGAAAGAAAGAGAAGCTGTGAGTGAGAGAGAGAGAAGAAGAAGCTGTGAGTGAGATAGGGAGAGAGAAAGAGAATCTGTGAGTGACAGAGAGAGAAAAAAGAAGCTGTGAGTGTGAGAAAGAGTGAGAGAAAGAGATGCTGTGAGTGTGTGTGAGAGAGAAAGAGAAGCTGTGAGTGAGAGAGAGAGAGAAAGGGAAGTTGTGAGTGAGAGAGAGAGTGAGAAGCTATCAGTGAGAGAGAGAGAGAAAGAGAAGATGTGTGTGAGAGAGAGAAAGAGAAGATGTGTGTGAGAGAGAGAGAGAAAGAGAAGCAGTGAGTGAGAGACAGATAGAGAAAGTGAAGCTCTGAGTGAGAGAGAGAGAGAAAAAGAGACGCTGTGAGAGAGAGAGAAGATTTGAGTGAGAGAGAGAGAAAGAGAAGCTGTGAGTGAGAGATAGAGAGAGAAAGGGAAGCTGTGAGTGAGAGAGAGAGAGACAGAGAAGCTGTGAGTGAGAGAGAAAAAAAGAGCAGCTGTGAGTTAGAGAGAGAAAAGATTTGAGTGAGAGAGAGAGAAAGAGAAGCTGTGAGTGAGAGAGAGAGAGAAAGAGAAGCTGTGAGTGAGAGAGAGAGAAAGAGAAGCTGTGAGTGTGAGAGAAAGTGAGAGAAAGAGAAGCTGTGAGTGTGAGAGAGAGTGAGAAAGATGCTGTGAGTGTGTGTGAGAGAGAAAGAGAAGCTGTGAGTGAGAGAGAGAGAAAAAGAGAAGCTGTGAGTGAGAGAGAGAGAGAAAGAGAAGCTGTGAGTGTGAGAGAGAGTGAGAAAGATGCTGTGAGTGTGTGTGAGAGATAAAGAGAAGCTGTGAGTGAGAGAGAGAGAGAAAGGGAAGCTGTGAGTGAGAGAGAGAGTGAGAAGCTATGAATGAGAGAGAAAGAGAAGCTGTGAGTGAGAGAGAGAGAGATAAAGAGAAGCTGTGAGTGAGAGAGAGAGTGAGAAGCTGTGAGTGAGAGAGAGAGAAAGCGAAGCAGTGAGTGAGAGACAGAGAGAGAAAGAGAAGCTGTGAGTGTGAGACAGAGTAAGAGAAAGAGATGCTGTGAGTGTGAGAGAGAGAGAAATAGAAGCTGTGAGTGAGTGAGAGAGAAAGAGAAGCTGTGTGTGTGAGAGAGAGAAAGAGTAGCTATGAGTCAGAGAGAGAGAAAGAGAAGCTGTGAGTGTGAGAGAAAGTGAGAGAAAGAGAAGCTGTGAGTGTGAGAGAGAGTGAGAGAAAGATGCAGTGAGTGTGTGAGAGAGAGAAAGAGAAGCTGTGAGTGAGAGAGAGAGAAAAAGAGAAGCAGTGAGTGAGAGAGAGAAAGAGAAGCTGTGAGTGTGAGAGAAAGTGAGAGAAAGAGATGCTGTGAGTGTGAGAGAGAGTGAGAGAAAGATGCTGTGAGTGTGTGTGTGAGAGAAAGAGAAGCTGTGAGTGAGAGAGAGAGAGAAAGGGAAGCTGTGAGTGAGAGAGAGAGTGAGAAGCTATGAGTGAGAGAGAGAGAGAAAGAGAAGCTGTGAGTGACAGAGAGAGAGAAGCTGTGAGTGAGAGAGAGAGAGAAGCTGTGAGTGAGAAAGAGAGAAAGAGAATCTGTGAGTAGTGAGAGAGAGAAAGAGAAGCTGTGAGTGAGAGAGAGAGAAGAAGAAGCTGTGAGTGAGATAGGGAGAGAGAAAGAGAATCTGTGAGTGACAGAGAGAGAAAAAAGAAGCTGTGAGTGTGAGAGAGAGTGAGAGAAAGAGATGATGTGAGTGTGTGTGAGAGAGAAAGAGAAGCTGTGAGTGTGTGAGAGAGAGAGAAGCTGTGAGTGAGAGAGAGAAGCTGTGAGTGAGAAAGAGAGAAAGAGAATCTGTGAGTAGTGAGAGAAAGAAAGAGAAGCTGTGAGTGAGAGAGAGAGAAGAAGAAGCTGTGAGTGAGATAGGGAGAGAGAAAGAGAATCTGTGAGTGACAGAGAGAGAAAAAAGAAGCTGTGAGTGTGAGAAAGAGTGAGAGAAAGAGATGCTGTGAGTGTGTGTGAGAGAGAAAGAGAAGCTGTGAGTGAGAGAGAGAGAGAAAGGGAAGTTGTGAGTGAGAGAGAGAGTGAGAAGCTATCAGTGAGAGAGAGAGAGAAAGAGAAGATGTGTGTGAGAGAGAGAAAGAGAAGATGTGTGAGAGAGAGAGAGAGAAAGAGAAGCAGTGAGTGAGAGACAGATAGAGAAAGTGAAGCTCTGAGTGAGAGAGAGAGAGAAAAAGAGACGCTGTGAGAGAGAGAGAAGATTTGAGTGAGAGAGAGAGAAAGAGAAGCTGTGAGTGAGAGAGAGAGAGAGAAAGAGAAGCTGTGAGTGAGAGATAGAGAGAGAAAGGGAAGCTGTGAGTGTGAGAGAGAGACAGAGAAGCTGTGAGTGAGAGAGAAAAAAAGAGCAGCTGTGAGTTAGAGAGAGAGAAGATTTGAGTGAGAGAGAGAGAAAGAGAAGCTGTGAGTGAGAGAGAGAGAGAAAGAGAAGCTGTGAGGGAGAGAGAGAGAAAGAGAAGCTGTGAGTGTGAGAGAAAGTGAGAGAAAGAGAAGCTGTGAGTGTGAGAGAGAGTGAGAAAGATACTGTGAGTGTGTGAGAGAGAGAAAGAGAAGCTGTGAGTGAGAGAGAGAGAAAAAGAGAAGCTGTGAGTGAGAGAGAGAGAGAAAGAGAAGCTGTGAGTGTGAGAGAGAGTGAGAAAGATGCTGTGAGTGTGTGTGAGAGATAAAGAGAAGCTGGGAGTGAGAGAGAGAGAGAAAAGGAAGCTGTGAGTGAGAGAGAGAGTGAGAAGCTATGAATGAGAGAGAAAGAGAAGCTGTGAGTGAGAGAGAGAGAGATAAAGAGAAGCTGTGAGTGAGAGAGAGAGTGAGAAGCTGTGAGTGAGAGAGAGAGAAAGCGAAGCAGTGAGTGAGAGACAGAGAGAGAAAGAGAAGCTGTGAGTGTGAGACAGAGTAAGAGAAAGAGATGCTGTGAGTGTGAGAGAGAGAGAAATAGAAGCTGTGAGTGAGTGAGAGAGAAAGAGAAGCTGTGTGTGTGTGAGAGAGAAAGAGTAGCTATGAGTCAGAGAGAGAGAAAGAGAAGCTGTGAGTGAGAGAGAGAGAAAAAGAGAAGCAGTGAGTGAGAGAGAGAAAGAGAAGCTGTGAGTGTGAGAGAAAGTGAGAGAAAGAGATGCTGTGAGTGTGAGAGAGAGTGAGAGAAAGATGCTGTGAGTGTGTGTGTGAGAGAAAGAGAAGCTGTGAGTGAGAGAGAGAGAGAAAGGGAAGCTGTGAGTGAGAGAGAGAGTGAGAAGCTATGAGTGAGAGAGAGAGAGAAAGAGAAGCTGTGAGTGACAGAGAGAGAGAAGCTGTGAGTGAGAGAGAGAGAGAAGCTGTGAGTGAGAAAGAGAGAAAGAGAATCTGTGAGTAGTGAGAGAGAGAAAGAGAAGCTGTGAGTGAGAGAGAGAGAAGAAGAAGCTGTGAGTGAGATAGGGAGAGAGAAAGAGAATCTGTGAGTGACAGAGAGAGAAAAAAGAAGCTGTGAGTGTGAGAGAGAGTGAGAGAAAGAGATGATGTGAGTGTGTGTGAGAGAGAAAGAGAAGCTGTGAGTGAGAGAGAGAAGCTGTGAGTGAGAAAGAGAGAAAGAGAATCTGTGAGTAGTGAGAGAAAGAAAGAGAAGCTGTGAGTGAGAGAGAGAGAAGAAGAAGCTGTGAGTGAGATAGGGAGAGAGAAAGAGAATCTGTGAGTGACAGAGAGAGAAAAAAGAAGCTGTGAGTGTGAGAAAGAGTGAGAGAAAGAGATGCTGTGAGTGTGTGTGAGAGAGAAAGAGAAGCTGTGAGTGAGAGAGAGAGAGAAAGGGAAGTTGTGAGTGAGAGAGAGAGTGAGAAGCTATCAGTGAGAGAGAGAGAGAAAGAGAAGATGTGTGTGTGAGAGAGAAAGAGAAGATGTGTGAGAGAGAGAGAGAAAGAGAAGCAGTGAGTGAGAGACAGATAGAGAAAGTGAAGCTCTGAGTGAGAGAGAGAGAGAAAAAGAGACGCTGTGAGAGAGAGAGAAGATTTGAGTGAGAGAGAGAGAAAGAGAAGCTGTGAGTGAGAGAGAGAGAGAGAAAGAGAAGCTGTGAGTGAGAGATAGAGAGAGAAAGGGAAGCTGTGAGTGAGAGAGAGAGAGACAGAGAAGCTGTGAGTGAGAGAGAAAAAAAGAGCAGCTGTGAGTTAGAGAGAGAGAAGATTTGAGTGAGAGAGAGAGAAAGAGAAGCTGTGAGTGAGAGAGAGAGAGAAAGAGAAGCTGTGAGTGAGAGAGAGAGAAAGAGAAGCTGTGAGTGTGAGAGAAAGTGAGAGAAAGAGAAGCTGTGAGTGTGAGAGAGAGTGAGAAAGATGCTGTGAGTGTGTGAGAGAGAGAAAGAGAAGCTGTGAGTGAGAGAGAGAGAAAAAGAGAAGCTGTGAGTGAGAGAGAGAGAGAAAGAGAAGCTGTGAGTGTGAGAGAGAGTGAGAAAGATGCTGTGAGTGTGTGTTTGAGATAAAGAGAAGCTGTGAGTGAGAGAGAGAGAGAAAGGGAAGCTGTGAGTGAGAGAGAGAGTGAGAAGCTATGAATGAGAGAGAAAGAGAAGCTGTGAGTGAGAGAGAGAGAGATAAAGAGAAGCTGTGAGTGAGAGAGAGAGTGAGAAGCTGTGAGTGAGAGAGAGAGAAAGCGAAGCAGTGAGTGAGTGACAGAGAGAGAAAGAGAAGCTGTGAGTGTGAGACAGAGTAAGAGAAAGAGATGCTGTGAGTGTGAGAGAGAGAGAAATAGAAGCTGTGAGTGAGTGAGAGAGAAAGAGAAGCTGTGTGTGTGAGAGAGAGAAAGAGTAGCTATGAGTCAGAGAGAGAGAAAGAGAAGCTGTGAGTGTGAGAGAAAGTGAGAGAAAGAGAAGCTGTGAGTGTGAGAGAGAGTGAGAGAAAGATGCAGTGAGTGTGTGAGAGAGAGAAAGAGAAGCTGTGAGTGAGAGAGAGAGAAAAAGAGAAGCAGTGAGTGAGAGAGAGAAAGAGAAGCTGTGAGTGTGAGAGAAAGTGAGAGAAAGAGATGCTGTGAGTGTGAGAGAGAGTGAGAGAAAGATGCTGTGAGTGTGTGTGTGAGAGAAAGAGAAGCTGTGAGTGAGAGAGAGAGAGAAAGGGAAGCTGTGAGTGAGAGAGAGAGTGAGAAGCTATGAGTGAGAGAGAGAGAGAAAGAGAAGCTGTGAGTGACAGAGAGAGAGAAGCTGTGTGTGTGTGAGAGAGAAAGAGAAGCTGTGTGTGTGTGTGAGAGAGAAAGAGAAGCTGTGATTGAGAGAGAGAGAGAAAGAGAAGCTGAATGAGAGAGAGAAAGCTGTGAGAGAGAGAGAGAAAAGCTGTATGAGAGAGAGAGAATGAAAGAAAGAGCTGTGTTTGTGAGAGAGAGAATGAGAAGCTGTGAGTGAGAGAGAGAGAGAGAAAGAGAAGCTGTGAGTGAGAGATAGAGAAAGAAAGGGAAGCTGTGAGTGAGAGAGAGAAAGACAGAGAAGCTGTGAGTGAGGGAGAGACAAAAAGAGCAGCTGTGAGTTAGACAGAGAGACGCTTGGAGTGAGAGAGAGAGAGAAAGAGGATCCGTGAGTAGAGAGAGAGAGAAAGGGAAGCTGTGAGTGTGAGAGAAAGAGCAGCTGTGAGTGTGAGAGGGAGATAGAAAGAGAAGCTGTGAGTGAGAGAGAGAGAAAAAGATGCTGTGAGTGAGAGAGAAAGAGAGAAATAGAAGCTATGAGTGAGAAAGATAGAGAGAAGCAGTGAGAGAGAGAGAAAGCGAAGCTGGGAGTGAGAGAAAGAGAGAAGCTGTGAGTGAGTGAGAGAGAGAGAAGCTGTGAGTGAGAGAGAGAAGCTTTGAGTGAGAGAGAGAGAGAATGTGAAGCTGTGAGTGAGAGAGAGAGAGAAGCTGTGAGTGAGAGAGAAAAGAGAATCTGTGAGTAGAGAGAGAGAGAAAGAAGCTGTGAGTGAGAGAGAGAGAGAAGTTGTGAGTGAGAGAGAGAAGCTTTAAGTGAGTGAGAGAGAGAATGTGAAGCTGTGAGTGAGAGAGAGAGAAGCTGTGAGTGAGAGAGAGAGAAAGAGAATCTGTGAGTAGAGAGAGAGAAAGAGAAGCTGTGAGTGAGAGAGAGAGAAGAAGAAGCTGTGAGTGAGATAGGGAGAGAGAAAGAGAATCTGTGAGTGACAGAGAGAGAAAAAAAGAAGCCGTGAGTGTGAGAGAGAGTGAGAGAAAGAGATGCTGTGAGTGTGTGTGAGAGAGTAAGAGAAGCTGTGAGTGAGTGAGAGAGAGAGAAGCTGTGAGTGAGAGAGAGAGAGAAGCTGTGAGTGAGAAAGAGAGAAAGAGAATCTGTGAGTAGTGAGAGAGAGAAAGAGAAGCTGTGAGTGAGAGAGAGAGAAGAAGAAGCTGTGAGTGAGATAGGGAGAGAGAAAGAGAATCTGTGAGTGACAGAGAGAGAAAAAAGAAGCTGTGAGTGTGAGAGAGAGTGAGAGAAAGAGATGATGTGAGTGTGTGTGAGAGAGAAAGAGAAGCTGTGAGTGAGTGAGAGAGAGAGAAGCTGTGAGTGAGAGAGAGAAGCTGTGAGTGAGATAGAGAGAAAGAGAATCTGTGAGTAGTGAGAGAGAGAAAGAGAAGCTGTGAGAGAGAGAAGAAGAAGCTGTGAGTGAGATAGGGAGAGAGAAAGAGAATCTGTGAGTGACAGAGAGAGAAAAAAGAAGCTGTGAGTGTGAGAGAGAGTGAGAGAAAGAGATGCTGTGAGTGTGAGAGAGAGTGAGAGAAAGATGCAGTGAGTGTGTGTGAGAGAGAAAGAGAAGCTGTGAGTGAGAGAGAGAGAAAAAGAGAAGCTGTGAGTGAGAGAGAGAAAGAGAAGCTGTGAGTGTGAGAGAAAGTGAGAGAAAGAGATGCTGTGAGTGAGAGAGAGAGTGAGAGAAAGATGCTGTGAGTGTGTGTGAGAGAGAAAGAGAAGCTGTGAGTGAGAGAGAGAGAGAAAGGGAAGCTGTGAGTGAGAGAGAGAGTGAGAAGGTATGAGTGAGAGAGAGAGAGAAAGAGAAGCTGTGAGTGACAGAGAGAGAGAAGCTGTGTGTGTGTGAGAGAGAGAAAGAGAAGCTGTGTGTGTGTGAGAGAGAAAGAGAAGCTGTGATTGAGAGAGAGAGAGAAAGAGAAGCTGAGTGAGAGAGAGAAAGCTGTGAGAGAGAGAGAGAAGCTGTATGAGAGAGAGAGAGAATGAAAGAAAGAGCTGTGTTTGTGAGAGAGAGAAAGAGAAGCTGTGAGTGTGAGAGAGAGAGAGAAAGAGAAGCTGTGAGTGAGAGATAGAGAAAGAAAGGGAAGCTGTGAGTGAGAGAGAGAGAGACAGAGAAGCTGTGAGTGAGGGAGAGAAAAAAAGAGCAGCTGTGAGTTAGACAGAGAGACGCTTTGAGTGAGAGAGAGAGAGAAAGAGGATCCGTGAGTAGAGAGAGAGAGAAAGGGAAGCTGTGAGTGTGAGAGAAAGAGCAGCTGTGAGTGTGAGAGGGAGATAGAAAGAGAAGCTGTGAGTGAGAGAGAGAGAAAAAGATGCTGTGAGTGAGAGAGAAAGAGAGAAATAGAAGCTATGAGTGAGAAAGATAGAGAGAAGCAGTGAGAGAGAGAGAAAGAGAAGCTGGGAGTGAGAGAAAGAGAGAAGCTGTGAGTGAGTGAGAGAGAGAGAAGCTGTGAGTGAGAGAGAGAGAAGCTTTAAGTGAGAGAGAGAGAGAGAATGTGAAGCTGTGAGTGAGAGAGAGAGAGAAGCTGTGAGTGAGAGAAAAGAGAATCTGTGAGTAGAGAGAGAGAGAGAAAGAAGCTGTGAGTGAGAGAGAGAGAGAAGTTGTGAGTGAGAGAGAGAAGCTTTAAGTGAGTGAGAGAGAGAATGTGAAGCTGTGAGTGAGAGAGAGAGAAGCTGTGAGTGAGAGAGAGAGAAAGAGAATCTGTGAGTAGAGAGAGAGAAAGAGAAGCTGTGAGTGAGAGAGAGAGAAGAAGAAGCTGTGAGTGAGATAGGGAGAGAGAAAGAGAATCTGTGAGTGACAGAGAGAGAAAAAAAGAAGCCGTGAGTGTGAGAGAGAGTGAGAGAAAGAGATGCTGTGAGTGTGTGTGAGAGAGAAAGAGAAGCTGTGAGTGAGTGAGAGAGAGAGAAGCTGTGAGTGAGAGAGAGAGAGAAGCTGTGAGTGAGAAAGAGAGAAAGAGAATCTGTGAGTAGTGAGAGAGAGAAAGAGAAGCTGTGAGTGAGAGAGAGAGAAGAAGAAGCTGTGAGATAGGGAGAGAGAAAGAGAATCTGTGAGTGACAGAGAGAGAAAAAAGAAGCTGTGAGTGTGAGAGAGAGTGAGAGAAAGAGATGATGTGAGTGTGTGTGAGAGAGAAAGAGAAGCTGTGAGTGAGTGAGAGAGAGAGAAGCTGTGAGTGAGAGAGAGAAGCTGTGAGTGAGAAAGAAAGAGAATCTGTGAGTAGTGAGAGAGAGAAAGAGAAGCTGTGAGTGAGAGAGAGAGAAGAAGAAGCTGTGAGTGAGATAGGGAGAGAGAAAGAGAATCTGTGAGTGACAGAGAGAGAAAAAAGAAGCTGTGAGTGTGAGAAAGAGTGAGAGAAAGAGATGCTGTGAGTGTGTGTGAGAGAGAAAGAGAAGCTGTGAGTGAGAGAGAGAGAGAAAGGGAAGTTGTGAGTGAGAGAGAGAGTGAGAAGCTATCAGTGAGAGAGAGAGAGAGAAAGAGAAGATGTGTGTGAGAGAGAGAAAGAGAAGATGTGTGAGAGAGAGAGAGAGAAAGAGAAGCAGTGAGTGAGAGACAGAGAGAGAAAGTGAAGCTCTGAGTGAGAGAGAGAGAGAAAAAGAGACGCTGTGAGAGAGAGAGAAGATTTGAGTGAGAGAGAGAGAAAGAGAAGCTGTGAGTGAGAGAGAGAGAGAGAAAGAGAAGCTGTGAGTGAGAGATAGAGAGAGAAAGGGAAGCTGTGAGTGAGAGAGAGAGAGACAGAGAAGCTGTGAGTGAGAGAGAAAAAAAGAGCAGCTGTGAGTTAGAGAGAGAGAAGATTTGAGTGAGAGAGAGAGAAAGAGAAGCTGTGAGAGAGAGAGAAAGAGAAGCTGTGAGTGAGAGAGAGAGAAAGAGAAGCTGTGAGTGTGAGAGAAAGTGAAAGAAAGAGAAGCTGTGAGTGTGAGAGAGAGTGAGAAAGATGCTGTGAGTGTGTGTGAGAGAGAAAGAGAAGCTGTGAGTGAGAGAGAGAGAAAAAGAGAAGCTGTGAGTGAGAGAGAGAGAGAAAGAGAAGCTGTGAGTGTGAGAGAGAGTGAGAAAGATGCTGTGAGTGTGTGTGAGAGATAAAGAGAAGCTGTGAGTGAGAGAGAGAGAGAAAGGGAAGCTGTGAGTGAGAGAGAGAGTGAGAAGCTATGAATGAGAGAGAAAGAGAAGCTGTGAGTGAGAGAGAGAGAGAGAAAGAGAAGCTGTGAGTGAGAGAGAGAGTGAGAAGCTGTGAGTGTGAGAGAGAGTGAGAAAGATGCTGTGAGTGTGTGTGAGAGATAAAGAGAAGCTGTGAGTGAGAGAGAGAGAGAAAGGGAAGCTGTGAGTGAGAGAGAGAGTGAGAAGCTATGAATGAGAGAGAAAGAGAAGCTGTGAGTGAGAGAGAGAGAGAGAAAGAGAAGCTGTGAGTGAGAGAGAGAGTGAGAAGCTGTGAGTGTGAGAGAGAGTGAGAAAGATGCTGTGAGTGTGTGTGAGAGATAAAGAGAAGCTGTGAGTGAGAGAGAGAGAGAAAAAGAGACGCTGTGAGAGAGAGAGAAGATTTGAGTGAGAGAGAGAGAAAGAGAAGCTGTGAGTGAGAGAGAGAGAGAGAAAGAGAAGCTGTGAGTGAGAGATAGAGAGAGAAAGGGAAGCTGTGAGTGAGAGAGAGAGAGACAGAGAAGCTGTGAGTGAGAGAGAAAAAAAGAGCAGCTGTGAGTTAGAGAGAGAGAAGATTTGAGTGAGAGAGAGAGAAAGAGAAGCTGTGAGAGAGAGAGAAAGAGAAGCTGTGAGTGAGAGAGAGAGAAAGAGAAGCTGTGAGTGTGAGAGAAAGTGAGAGAAAGAGAAGCTGTGAGTGTGAGAGAGAGTGAGAAAGATGCTGTGAGTGTGTGTGAGAGAGAAAGAGAAGCTGTGAGTGAGAGAGAGAGAAAAAGAGAAGCTGTGAGTGAGAGAGAGAGAGAAAGAGAAGCTGTGAGTGTGAGAGAGAGTGAGAAAGATGCTGTGAGTGTGTGTGAGAGATAAAGAGAAGCTGTGAGTGAGAGAGAGAGAGAAAGGGAAGCTGTGAGTGAGAGAGAGAGTGAGAAGCTATGAATGAGAGAGAAAGAGAAGCTGTGAGTGAGAGAGAGAGAGAGAAAGAGAAGCTGTGAGTGAGAGAGAGAGTGAGAAGCTGTGAGTGTGAGAGAGAGTGAGAAAGATGCTGTGAGTGTGTGTGAGAGATAAAGAGAAGCTGTGAGTGAGAGAGAGAGAGAAAGGGAAGTTGTGAGTGAGAGAGAGAGTGAGAAGCTATGAATGAGAGAGAAAGAGAAGCTGTGAGTGTGTGAGAGAGAGAGAAAGCGAAGCAGTGAGTGAGAGACAGAGAGAGAAAGAGAAGCTGTGAGTGTGAGACAGAGTAAGAGAAAGAGATGCTGTGAGTGTGAGAGAGAGAAATAGAAGCTGTGAGTGAGTGAGAGAGAAAGAGAAGCTGTGTGTGTGAGAGAAAGTGAGAGAAAGAGAAGCTGTGAGTGTGAGAGAGAAAGAGAAGCTGTGAGTGTGAGAGAAAGTGAGAGAAAGAGAAGCTGTGAGTGTGAGAGAGAGTGAGAGAAAGATGCAGTGAGTGTGTGTGAGAGAGAAAGAGAAGCTGTGAGTGAGAGAGAGAGAAAAAGAGAAGCTGTGAGTGAGAGAGAGAAAGAGAAGTTGTGAGTGTGAGAGAAAGTGAGAGAAAGAGATGCTGTGAGTGTGAGAGAGAGTGAGAGAAAGATGCTGTGAGTGTGTGTGTGAGAGAAAGAGAAGCTGTGAGTGAGAGAGAGAGAGAAAGGGAAGCTGTGAGTGAGAGAGAGAGTGAGAAGCTATGAGTGAGAGAGAGAGAGAGAAAGAGAAGCTGTGAGTGACAGAGAGAGAGAAGCTGTGTGTGTGTGAGAGAGAAAGAGAAGCTGTGTGTGTGTGAGAGAGAGAAAGAGAAGCTGTGATTGAGAGAGAGAGAGAAAGAGCTGAGTGAGAGAGAGAAAGCTGTGAGAGAGAGAGAGAGAAGCTGTATGAGAGAGAGAGAGAATGAAAGAAAGAGCTGTGTTTGTGAGAGAGAGAAAGAGAAGCTGTGAGTGAGAGAGAGAGAGAGAAAGAGAAGCTGTGAGTGAGAGATAGAGAAAGAAAGTGAAGCTGTGAGTGAGAGAGAGAAAGACAGAGAAGCTGTGAGTGAGGGAGAGAAAAAAAGAGCAGCTGTGAGTTAGACAGAGAGACGCTTTGAGTGAGAGAGAGAGAGAAAGAGGATCCGTGAGTAGAGAGAGAAAGGGAAGCTGTGAGTGTGAGAGAAAGAGCAGCTGTGAGTGTGAGAGGGAGATAGAAAGAGAAGCTGTGAGTGAGAGAGAGAGAAAAAGATGCTGTGAGTGAGAGAGAAAGAGAGAAATAGAAGCTATGAGTGAGAAAGATAGCGAGAAGCAGTGAGAGAGAGAGAAAGAGAAGCTGGGAGTGAGAGAAAGAGAGAAGCTGTGAGTGAGTGAGAGAGAGAGAAGCTGTGAGTGAGAGAGAGAGAAGCTTTAAGTGAGAGAGAGAGAGAGAATGTGAAGCTGTGAGTGAGAGAGAGAGAGAAGCTGTGAGTGAGAGAGAAAAGAGAATCTGTGAGTAGAGAGAGAGAGAAAGAAGCTGTGAGTGAGAGAGAGAGAGAAGTTGTGAGTGAGAGAGAGAAGCTTTAAGTGAGTGAGAGAGAGAATGTGAAGCTGTGAGTGAGAGAGAGAGAAGCTGTGAGTGAGAGAGAGAGAAAGAGAATCTGTGAGTAGAGAGAGAGAAAGAGAAGCTGTGAGTGAGAGAGAGAGAAGAAGAAGCTGTGAGTGAGATAGGGAGAGAGAAAGAGAATCTGTGAGTGACAGAGAGAGAAAAAAAGAAGCCGTGAGTTTGAGAGAGAGTGAGAGAAAGAGATGCTGTGAGTGTGTGTGAGAGAGAAAGAGAAGCTGTGAGTGAGTGAGAGAGAGAGAAGCTGTGAGTGTGTGTGAGAGAGAAAGAGAAGCTGTGAGTGAGTGAGAGAGAGAGAAGCTGTGAGTGAGAGAGAGAGAGAAGCTGTGAGTGAGAAAGAGAGAAAGAGAATCTGTGAGTAGTGAGAGAGAGAAAGAGAAGCTGTGAGTGAGAGAGAGAGAAGAAGAAGCTGTGAGTGAGATAGGGAGAGAGAAAGAGAATCTGTGAGTGACAGAGAGAGAAAAAAGAAGCTGTGAGTGTGAGAGAGAGTGAGAGAAAGAGATGATGTGAGTGTGTGTGAGAGAGAAAGAGAAGCTGTGAGTGAGTGAGAGAGAGAGAAGCTGTGAGTGAGAGAGAGAAGCTGTGAGTGAGATAGAGAGAAAGAGAATCTGTGAGTAGTGAGAGAGAGAAAGAGAAGCTGTGAGTGAGAGAGAGAGAAGAAGAAGCTGTGAGTGAGATAGGGAGAGAGAAAGAGAATCTGTGAGTGACAGAGAGAGAAAAAAGAAGCTGTGAGTGTGAGCGAGAGTGAGAGAAAGAGATGCTGTGAGTGTGTGTGAGAGAGAAAGAGAAGCTGTGAGTGAGAAAGAGAGAAAGAGAATCTGTGAGTAGTGAGAGAGAGAAAGAGAAGCTGTGAGTGAGAGAGAGAGAAGAAGAAGCTGTGAGTGAGATAGGGAGAGAGAAACAGAATCTGTGAGTGACAGAGAGAGAAAAAAGAAGCTGTGAGTGTGAGAGAGAGTGAGAGAAAGAGATGATGTGAGTGTGTGTGAGAGAGAAAGAGAAGCTGTGAGTGAGTGAGAGAGAGAGAAGCTGTGAGTGAGAGAGAGAAGCTGTGAGTGAGATAGAGAGAAAGAGAATCTGTGAGTAGTGAGAGAGAGAAAGAGAAGCTGTGAGTGAGAGAGAGAGAAGAAGAAGCTGTGAGTGAGATAGGGAGAGAGAAAGAGAATCTGTGAGTGACAGAGAGAGAAAAAAGAAGCTGTGAGTGTGAGCGAGAGTGAGAGAAAGAGATGCTGTGAGTGTGTGTGAGAGAGAAAGAGAAGCTGTGAGTGAGAGAGAGAGAGAAAGGGAAGTTGTGAGTGAGAGAGAGAGTGAGAAGCTATCAGTGAGAGAGAGAGAGAGAAAGAGAAGATGTGTGTGAGAGAGAGAAAGAGAAGATGTGAGAGAGAGAGAGAGAGAAAGAGAAGCAGTGAGAGAGACAGAGAGAGAAAGTGAAGCTCTGAGTGAGAGAGAGAGAGAAAAAGAGACGCTGTGAGAGAGAGAGAGAGAGAAAGAGAAGCTGTAAGTGTGAGAGAAAGTGAGAGAAAGAGAAGCTGTGAGTGTGAGACAGAGTGAGAGAAAGAGATGCTGTGAGTGTGTGTGAGAGAGAAAGAGAAGCTGTGAGTGAGAGAGAGAGAGAAAGGGAAGCTGTGAGTGAGAGAGAGAGAGAAGCTGTGAGAGTGAGGGAAAGTGAGAGAAAGAGAAGCTGGGAGTGTGTGTGAGAGAGAAAGGGAAGCTGTGAGTGAGAGAGAGTGAGAAGCTATGAGAGAGAGAGAGAGAGAAGTTGTGAGTGAGAGAGAGAGAGAAAGAGAAGCTGTGAGTGAGAGAGAGAGAGAAAGGGAAGCTGTGAGTGAGTGAGAGAGAGAGAGACAGAGAAGCTGTGAGTGAGAGAGAGAGAGAAAAAGAGCAGCTGTGAGTGTCAGAGAAAGTGAGAGAAAGAGAATCTTTGAGTGTGAGAGAGAGTGAGAGAAAGATGCAGTGAGTGTGTGTGAGAGAGAAAGAGAAGCTGTGAATGAGAGAGAGAGAAAGAGAAGCTCTGAGTGAGTGAGAGAGAAAGAAAGAAAGAGAAGCTGTGAGTGAGAGAGAGAGAAAGAGAAGCTGTAAGTGTGTGTGTGAGAGAGAAAGAGAAGCTGTGTGTGAGAGAAAGATGCTGTGAGTGTGAGAGAGAGTGAGAGAGAGAAGCTGTGAGTGAGAGAGAGAGAAAGAGATGCTGTGAGTGAGAGAGAGAAAGAGAAGCTGTGGTTGAAAGAGAGAGAAAGAGAAGCTGTGTGTGAGAAAAGAGAGAGAAAGAGAAGCTGTGAGTGAGAGAGTGAGAAAGAGGAGCTGTGAGTGAGAGAGAGAGAGAGAGAAAGAGATGCTGTGAGTGAGAGAGAGAATGAGAGAGAGAGAGAAGCTGTGAGTGTGTGTGAGAGAGAGAAAGAGAAGCTGTGAGTGAGAGAAATAGAGAGAGAAAGAGAAGCTGTGAGTGAGAGAGAGAGAAAGAGAAGCTGTGAGTGAGAGGGAGAGAGAAGGAGAAGATGTGAGTGAGGGAGAGTGAGAGAAAGAGAAGATGTGAGTGAGAGAGAGAGGGAAGGAGAAGTTGTGAGTGAGAGAGAGAGAATCTCTGAGTGAGTGAGTGAGAGAGAGAGAAAGAGAAGATGTGAGTGAGAGTGAGAGGAAGAGAAGCTGTGAGTGAGAGAGAGAGAAAGAAAGAAAGAGAAGCTTTGAGTGAGAGAGTGAGAGAAAGAATAGCTGTGAGTGAGAGAGAGAGAGAAAGAGAAGCTGTATGAGAGAGAGAACGAAAGAAAGAGCTGTGTGTGTGAGAGAGAGAAAGAGAAGCTGTGATTGAGAGAGAGAGAAAGAGAAGCTGTGAGTGAGAGATAGAGAGAGAAAGGGAAGCTGTGAGTGTGAGAGAGAAAGAGAAGCTGTGAGGGAGAGAGAGAGAGAGAGAGAGAAAGGAAAGCTGTGAGTGAGTGAGAGAGAGAGACAGAGAAGCTGTGAGTAAGAGAGAGAGAGAAAGGGAAGCTGTGAGTGAGAGAGAGAGAGAGACAGAGAAGCTGTGAGTGAGAGAGAGAGAAAAAGAGCAGCTGTGAGTGAGTGAGAGAGAGAGAAGCTGTGAGTGAGAGAGTGAAAGAGAAGCTGTGAGTGAGAGAGACAGAGAGAAAGAGAAGCTGTGAGTGTGAGAGAAAGTGAGAGAAAGAGAAGCTGTGTGTGAGAGAGAGTGAGAGAAAGATGCAGTGAGTGTGTGAGAGAGAGAAAGAGAGGCTGTGAGTGAGAGAGAGAGAAAAAGAGAAGCTGTGAGTGAGTGAGAGAGAGAAAGAGATGCTGTGAGTGTGAAAGAAAGTGAGAGAAAGAGAAGCAGTGAGTGTGTGAGAGAGTGAGAGATAGATGCTGTGAGTGTGTGTTAGAGAGAAAGAGTAGCTGTGAGTGAGAGAGAGAGAGAAAGGGAAGATGTGAGTGAGAGAGAGAGTGAGAAGCTATGAGTGAGAGAGAGAGAGAAAGAGAAGCTGTGAGTGACACAGAGAGAGAAGCTGTGAGTGTGTGAGAAAGAAAGAGAAGCTGTGTGTGTGTGAGAGAGAGAAAGAGAAGCTGTGATTGAGAGAGAGAGAAAGAGAAGCTGTGAGAGAGAGAGAAAGCTGTGTGAGAGAGAGAAGCTGTATGAGAGAGAGAGAACGAAAGAAAGAGCTGTGTGTGTGAGAGAGAGAGAAAGAGAAGCTGTTGAGTGAGAGAGAGAGACAGAGAAGTTGTGAGTGAGAGAGAGGAAAAAAGAGCAGCTGTGAGTTAGAGAGAGAGAAGCTTTGAGTGAGAGAGAGAAAGAAAGAGGATCTGTGAGTAGAGAGAGAGAGAAAGGGAAGCTGTGAGTGTGAGAGAGAGAGAGAAGCTGTGAGTGAGCGAGGGAGATTGAAAGAGAATCTGTGAGTGAGAGAGAGAAAAAAGAAGCTGTGAGTGAGAGAGAAAGAGAGAAATAGAAGCTATGAGTGAGAAAGATAGAGAGAAGCAGTGAGACAGAGAAAGAGAAGCTGTGAGTGAGAGAAAGAGAGAAGCTGTGAGTGAGTGAGAGAGAAGCTGTGAGTGAGAGAGAGAGAAGCTTTAAGTGAGAGAGAGAGAGAATGTGAAGCTGTGAGTGAGAGAGAGTAGCTGTGAGTGAGAGAGAGAGAAAGAGAATCTGTGAGTAGAGAGAGAGAGAAAAAGAAGCTGTGAGTGAGAGAGAGAAGAAGAAGCTGTGAGTGAGATAGGGAGAGAGAAAGAGAATCTGTGAGTGACAGAGAGAGAAAAAAGAAGCTGTGAGTGTGAGAGAGTGAGAGAAAGAGATGCTGTGAGAGTGTGTGAGAGAGAAAGAGAAGCTGTGAGTGAGAGAGAGAGAGAAAGGGAAGTTGTCAGAGAGAGAGAGAGTGAGAAGCTATCAGTGAGAGAGAGAGAGAAACAGAAGATGTGAGTGAGAGAGAGAGAGAGAAAGAGAAGCAGTGAGTGAGAGACAGAGAGAGAAAGTGAAGCTCTGAGTGAGAGAGAGAGAAAAAAAGAGACGCTGAGAGAGAGAGAAAGAGAAGCTGTAAGTGTGAGAGAAAGTGAGAGAAAGAGAAGCTGTGAGTGTGAGACAGAGTGAGAGAAAGAGATGCTGTGAGAGTGAGAGAGAGAGAAAGAGAAGTTGTGAGTGAGAGAGAGAGAGAAAGGGAAGCTGTGAGTGAGAGAGAGAGAGAAGCTGTGAGAGTGAGAGAAAGTGAGTGAAAGAGAAGCTGGGAGTGTGTGTGTGAGAGAAAGAGAAGCTGTGAGTGAGAGAGAGTGAGAGAGAAAGGGAAGCTGTGAGTGAGAGAGAGTGAGAAATTGAGTGAGAGAGAGAGAGAGAGAAGTTGTGAGTGAGAGAGAGAGAAAGAGAAGCTGTGAGTGAGAGAGAGAGAGAGAAAGGGCTGTGAGTGAGAGAGAAACAGAGAAGCTGTGAGTGAGTGAGAGAGAAAAAGAGCAGCTGTGAGTGAGAGAGAGAGAAGCTGTGAGTGAGAGAGAGAAAGAGAAGCAGTGAGTGTGTGTGAGAGAGAAAGAGAAGCTGTGAGTGAGAGAGAGAGAGAAAGGGAAGTTGTGAGTGAGAGAGAGAGTGAGAAGCTATCAGTGAGAGAGAGAGAGAGAAAGAGAAGATGTGAGTGAGAGAGAGAGAGAAAGAGAAGCAGTGAGTGAGAGACAGAGAGAGAAAGTGAAGCTCTGAGTGAGAGAGAGAGAAAAAAAGAGACGCTGAGAGAGAGAGAGAAAGAGAAGCTGTAAGTGTGAGAGAAAGTGAGAGAAAGAGAAGCTGTGAGTGTGAGACAGAGTGAGAGAAAGAGATGCTGTGAGAGTGAGAGAGAGAGAAAGAGAAGCTGTGAGTGAGAGAGAGAGAGAAAGGGAAGCTGTGAGTGAGAGAGAGAGAGAAGCTGTGAGAGTGAGAGAAAGTGAGTGAAAGAGAAGCTGGGAGTGTGTGTGTGAGAGAAAGAGAAGCTGTGAGTGAGAGAGAGTGAGAGAGAAAGGGAAGCTGTGAGTGAGAGAGAGTGAGAAATTGAGTGAGAGAGAGAGAGAGAAGTTGTGAGTGAGTGAGAGAGAAAGAGAAGCTGTGAGTGAGAGAGAGAGAGAGAAAGGGAAGCTGTTAGTGAGAGAGAAACAGAGAAGCTGTGAGTGAGTGAGAGAGAAAAAGAGCAGCTGTGAGTGAGAGAGAGAGAGAAGCTGTGAGTGAGAGAGAGAAAGAGAAGCTGTGAGTGTGTGTGAGAGAGAAAGAGAAGCTGTGAGTGAGAGAGAGAGAGAAAGGGAAGTTGTGAGTGAGAGAGAGAGTGAGAAGCAGAAGATGTGAGTGAGAGAGAGAGAGAAAGAGAAGCAGTGAGTGAGAGACAGAGAGAGAAAGTGAAGTTCTGAGTGAGAGAGAGAGAGAAAAAGAGACGCTGTGAGTGAGAGAGAGAGAGAAGCTGTGAGTGAGAAAGAGAAGCTGTGAGTGAGAGAGACAGAGAGAAAGAGCAGCTGTAAGTGTGAGAGAAAGTGAGAGAAAGAGAAGCTGTGAGTGAGACAGTGAGAGAAAGAGATGCTGTGAGTGTGTGTGAGAGAGAAAGAGAAGCTGTGAGTGAGAGATAGAGAGAAAGGGAAGCTGTGAGTGAGAGAGAGAAGCTGTGAGAGTGAGAGAAAGTGAGAGAAAGAGAAGCTGGGAGTGTGTGTGAGAGAGAAAGAGAAGCTGTGAGTGAGAGAGAGAGAGAGAGAAAGGGAAGCTGTGAGTGAGAGAGAGTGAGAAGGTATGAGCGAGAGAGAGAGAGAGAGAAGTTGTGAGTGAGAGAGAGAGAAAGAGAAGCTGTGAGTGAGAGAGAGAGAGAAAGAGAAGCTGTGAGTGAGTGAGAGAGAGAGAAAGAGAAGCTGTGAGTGAGAGATAGAGAGAGAAAGGGAAGCTGTGAGTGAGAGAGTGAGAGACAGAGAAGCTGTGAGTGAGAGAGAGAAAAAAAGAGCAGCTGTGAGTTAGAGAGAGAGAAGATTTGAGTGAGATAGAGAGAAAGAGAAGCTGTGAGTGTGTGAGAGAGAGAAAGAGAAGCTGTGAGTGAGAGAGAGAGAAAAAGAGAAGCTGTGAGTGAGAGAGAGAGAGAAAGAGAAGCTGTGAGTGTGAGAGAGAGTGAGAAAGATGCTGTGAGTGTGTGTGAGAGATAAAGAGAAGCTGTGAGTGAGAGAGAGAGAGAAAGGGAAGCTGTGAGTGAGAAAGAGAGTGAGAAGCTATGAATGAGAGAGAGTGAGAAGCTGTGAGTGAGAGAGAGAGAAAGCGAAGCAGTGAGTGAGAGACAGAGAGAGAAAGAGAAGCTGTGAGTGTGAGACAGTGTTAGAGAAAGAGATGCTGTGAGTGTGAGAGAGAGAATGAGAAGCTGTGAGTGAGTGAGAGAGAAAGAGAAGTTGTGTGTGTGTGAGAGAGAAAGAGTAGCTATGAGTCAGAGAGAGAGAAAGAGAAGCTGTGAGTGTGAGAGAAAGTGAGAGAAAGAGAAGCTGTGAGTGTGAGAGAGAGTGAGAGAAAGAGATGCTGTTAGTGTGTGTGTGAGAGAAAGAGAAGCTGTGAGTGAGAGAGAGAGAAAGAGAAGTTGTGAATGAGAGAGAGAGAAGCAGTGAGAGAGAGAGAAAGAGATGCTGTGAGTGAGAGAAAGAGAGAAGCTGTGAGTGAGAGAAAGAGAAGCTGTGAGTGAGTGAGAGAGAGAGAAGCTGTGAGTGAGAGAGAGAAGCTGTGAGTGAGAAAGAGAGAAAGAGAATCTGTGAGTAGTGAGAGAAAGAAAGAGAAGCTGTGAGTGAGAGAGAGAGAAGAAGAAGCTGTGAGTGAGATAGGGAGAGAGAAAGAGAATCTGTGAGTGACAGAGAGAGAAAAAAGAAGCTGTGAGTGTGAGAAAGAGTGAGAGAAAGAGATGCTGTGAGTGTGTGTGAGAGAGAAAGAGAAGCTGTGAGTGAGAGAGAGAGAGAAAGGGAAGTTGTGAGTGAGAGAGAGAGTGAGAAGCTATCAGTGAGAGAGAGAGAGAAAGAGAAGATGTGTGTGTGAGAGAGAAAGAGAAGATGTGTGAGAGAGAGAGAGAGAAAGAGAAGCAGTGAGTGAGAGACAGATAGAGAAAGTGAAGCTCTGAGTGAGAGAGAGAGAGAAAAAGAGACGCTGTGAGAGAGAGAGAAGATTTGAGTGAGAGAGAGAGAAAGAGAAGCTGTGAGTGAGAGAGAGAGAGAGAAAGAGAAGCTGTGAGTGAGAGATAGAGAGAGAAAGGGAAGCTGTGAGTGAGAGAGAGAGAGACAGAGAAGCTGTGAGTGAGAGAGAAAAAAAGAGCAGCTGTGAGTTAGAGAGAGAGAAGATTTGAGTGAGAGAGAGAGAAAGAGAAGCTGTGAGTGAGAGAGAGAGAGAAAGAGAAGCTGTGAGTGAGAGAGAGAGAAAGAGAAGCTGTGAGTGTGAGAGAAAGTGAGAGAAAGAGAAGCTGTGAGTGTGTGAGAGAGTGAGAAAGATGCTGTGAGTGTGTGAGAGAGAGAAAGAGAAGCTGTGAGTGAGAGAGAGAGAAAAAGAGAAGCTGTGAGTGAGAGAGAGAGAGAAAGAGAAGCTGTGAGTGTGAGAGAGAGTGAGAAAGATGCTGTGAGTGTGTGTTTGAGATAAAGAGAAGCTGTGAGTGAGAGAGAGAGAGAAAGGGAAGCTGTGAGTGAGAGAGAGAGTGAGAAGGTATGAATGAGAGAGAAAGAGAAGCTGTGAGTGAGAGAGAGAGAGATAAAGAGAAGCTGTGAGTGAGAGAGAGAGTGAGAAGCTGTGAGTGAGAGAGAGAGAAAGCGAAGCAGTGAGTGAGTGACAGAGAGAGAAAGAGAAGCTGTGAGTGTGAGACAGAGTAAGAGAAAGAGATGCTGTGAGTGTGAGAGAGAGAGAAATAGAAGCTGTGAGTGAGTGAGAGAGAAAGAGAAGCTGTGTGTGTGAGAGAGAGAAAGAGTAGCTATGAGTCAGAGAGAGAGAAAGAGAAGCTGTGAGTGTGAGAGAAAGTGAGAGAAAGAGAAGCTGTGAGTGTGAGAGAGAGTGAGAGAAAGATGCAGTGAGTGTGTGAGAGAGAGAAAGAGAAGCTGTGAGTGAGAGAGAGAGAAAAAGAGAAGCAGTGAGTGAGAGAGAGAAAGAGAAGCTGTGAGTGTGAGAGAAAGTGAGAGAAAGAGATGCTGTGAGTGTGAGAGAGAGTGAGAGAAAGATGCTGTGAGTGTGTGTGTGAGAGAAAGAGAAGCTGTGAGTGAGAGAGAGAGAGAAAGGGAAGCTGTGAGTGAGAGAGAGAGTGAGAAGCTATGAGTGAGAGAGAGAGAAAGAGAAGCTGTGAGTGACAGAGAGAGAGAAGCTGTGTGTGTGTGAGAGAGAAAGAGAAGCTGTGTGTGTGTGTGAGAGAGAAAGAGAAGCTGTGATTGAGAGAGAGAGAGAAAGAGAAGCTGAATGAGAGAGAGAAAGCTGTGAGAGAGAGAGAGAAAAGCTGTATGAGAGAGAGAGAATGAAAGAAAGAGCTGTGTTTGTGAGAGAGAGAATGAGAAGCTGTGAGTGAGAGAGAGAGAGAGAAAGAGAAGCTGTGAGTGAGAGATAGAGAAAGAAAGGGAAGCTGTGAGTGAGAGAGAGAAAGACAGAGAAGCTGTGAGTGAGGGAGAGAAAAAAAGAGCAGCTGTGAGTTAGACAGAGAGACGCTTGGAGTGAGAGAGAGAGAGAAAGAGGATCCGTGAGTAGAGAGAGAGAGAAAGGGAAGCTGTGAGTGTGAGAGAAAGAGCAGCTGTGAGTGTGAGAGGGAGATAGAAAGAGAAGCTGTGAGTGAGAGAGAGAGAAAAAGATGCTGTGAGTGAGAGAGAAAGAGAGAAATAGAAGCTATGAGTGAGAAAGATAGAGAGAAGCAGTGAGAGAGAGAGAAAGCGAAGCTGGGAGTGAGAGAAAGAGAGAAGCTGTGAGTGAGTGAGAGAGAGAGAAGCTGTGAGTGAGAGAGAGAGAAGCTTTGAGTGAGAGAGAGAGAGAATGTGAAGCTGTGAGTGAGAGAGAGAGAGAAGCTGTGAGTGAGAGAGAAAAGAGAATCTGTGAGTAGAGAGAGAGAGAAAGAAGCTGTGAGTGAGAGAGAGAGAGAAGTTGTGAGTGAGAGAGAGAAGCTTTAAGTGAGTGAGAGAGAGAATGTGAAGCTGTGAGTGAGAGAGAGAGAAGCTGTGAGTGAGAGAGAGAGAAAGAGAATCTGTGAGTAGAGAGAGAGAAAGAGAAGCTGTGAGTGAGAGAGAGAGAAGAAGAAGCTGTGAGTGAGATAGGGAGAGAGAAAGAGAATCTGTGAGTGACAGAGAGAGAAAAAAAGAAGCCGTGAGTGTGAGAGAGAGTGAGAGAAAGAGATGCTGTGAGTGTGTGTGAGAGAGAAAGAGAAGCTGTGAGTGAGTGAGAGAGAGAGAAGCTGTGAGTGAGAGAGAGAGAGAAGCTGTGAGTGAGAAAGAGAGAAAGAGAATCTGTGAGTAGTGAGAGAGAGAAAGAGAAGCTGTGAGTGAGAGAGAGAGAAGAAGAAGCTGTGAGTGAGATAGGGAGAGAGAAAGAGAATCTGTGAGTGACAGAGAGAGAAAAAAGAAGCTGTGAGTGTGAGAGAGAGTGAGAGAAAGAGATGATGTGAGTGTGTGTGAGAGAGAAAGAGAAGCTGTGAGTGAGTGAGAGAGAGAGAAGCTGTGAGTGAGAGAGAGAAGCTGTGAGTGAGATAGAGAGAAAGAGAATCTGTGAGTAGTGAGAGAGAGAAAGAGAAGCTGTGAGAGAGAGAAGAAGAAGCTGTGAGTGAGATAGGGAGAGAGAAAGAGAATCTGTGAGTGACAGAGAGAGAAAAAAGAAGCTGTGAGTGTGAGAGAGAGTGAGAGAAAGAGATGCTGTGAGTGTGAGAGAGAGTGAGAGAAAGATGCAGTGAGTGTGTGTGAGAGAGAAAGAGAAGCTGTGAGTGAGAGAGAGAGAAAAACAGAAGCTGTGAGTGAGAGAGAGAAAGAGAAGCTGTGAGTGTGAGAGAAAGTGAGAGAAAGAGATGCTGTGAGTGAGAGAGAGAGTGAGAGAAAGATGCTGTGAGTGTGTGTGAGAGAGAAAGAGAAGCTGTGAGTGAGAGAGAGAGAGAAAGGGAAGCTGTGAGTGAGAGAGAGAGTGAGAAGCTATGAGTGAGAGAGAGAGAGAAAGAGAAGCTGTGAGTGACAGAGAGAGAGAAGCTGTGTGTGTGTGAGAGAGAGAAAGAGAAGCTGTGTGTGTGTGAGAGAGAAAGAGAAGCTGTGATTGAGAGAGAGAGAGAAAGAGAAGCTGAGTGAGAGAGAGAAAGCTGTGAGAGAGAGAGAGAAGCTGTATGAGAGAGAGAGAGAATGAAAGAAAGAGCTGTGTTTGTGAGAGAGAGAAAGAGAAGCTGTGAGTGTGAGAGAGAGAGAGAAAGAGAAGCTGTGAGTGAGAGATAGAGAAAGAAAGGGAAGCTGTGAGTGAGAGAGAGAGAGACAGAGAAGCTGTGAGTGAGGGAGAGAAAAAAAGAGCAGCTGTGAGTTAGACAGAGAGACGCTTTGAGTGAGAGAGAGAGAGAAAGAGGATCCGTGAGTAGAGAGAGAGAGAAAGGGAAGCTGTGAGTGTGAGAGAAAGAGCAGCTGTGAGTGTGAGAGGGAGATAGAAAGAGAAGCTGTGAGTGAGAGAGAGAGAAAAAGATGCTGTGAGTGAGAGAGAAAGAGAGAAATAGAAGCTATGAGTGAGAAAGATAGAGAGAAGCAGTGAGAGAGAGAGAAAGAGAAGCTGGGAGTGAGAGAAAGAGAGAAGCTGTGAGTGAGTGAGAGAGAGAAGCTGTGAGTGAGAGAGAGAGAAGCTTTAAGTGAGAGAGAGAGAGAATGTGAAGCTGTGAGTGAGAGAGAGAGAGAAGCTGTGAGTGAGAGAAAAGAGAATCTGTGAGTAGAGAGAGAGAGAGAAAGAAGCTGTGAGTGAGAGAGAGAGAGAAGTTGTGAGTGAGAGAGAGAAGCTTTAAGTGAGTGAGAGAGAGAATGTGAAGCTGTGAGTGAGAGAGAGAGAAGCTGTGAGTGAGAGAGAGAGAAAGAGAATCTGTGAGTAGAGAGAGAGAAAGAGAAGCTGTGAGTGAGAGAGAGAGAAGAAGAAGCTGTGAGTGAGATAGGGAGAGAGAAAGAGAATCTGTGAGTGACAGAGAGAGAAAAAAAGAAGCCGTGAGTGTGAGAGAGAGTGAGAGAAAGAGATGCTGTGAGTGTGTGTGAGAGAGAAAGAGAAGCTGTGAGTGAGTGAGAGAGAGAGAAGCTGTGAGTGAGAGAGAGAGAGAAGCTGTGAGTGAGAAAGAGAGAAAGAGAATCTGTGAGTAGTGAGAGAGAGAAAGAGAAGCTGTGAGTGAGAGAGAGAGAAGAAGAAGCTGTGAGTGAGATAGGGAGAGAGAAAGAGAATCTGTGAGTGACAGAGAGAGAAAAAAGAAGCTGTGAGTGTGAGAGAGAGTGAGAGAAAGAGATGATGTGAGTGTGTGTGAGAGAGAAAGAGAAGCTGTGAGTGAGTGAGAGAGAGAGAAGCTGTGAGTGAGAGAGAGAAGCTGTGAGTGAGAAAGAAAGAGAATCTGTGAGTAGTGAGAGAGAGAAAGAGAAGCTGTGAGTGAGAGAGAGAGAAGAAGAAGCTGTGAGTGAGATAGGGAGAGAGAAAGAGAATCTGTGAGTGACAGAGAGAGAAAAAAGAAGCTGTGAGTGTGAGAAAGAGTGAGAGAAAGAGATGCTGTGAGTGTGTGTGAGAGAGAAAGAGAAGCTGTGAGTGAGAGAGAGAGAGAAAGGGAAATTGTGAGTGAGAGAGAGAGTGAGAAGCTATCAGTGAGAGAGAGAGAGAGAAAGAGAAGATGTGTGTGAGAGAGAGAAAGAGAAGATGTGTGAGAGAGAGAGAGAGAAAGAGAAGCAGTGAGTGAGAGAGAGAGAGAAAAAGAGACGCTGTGAGAGAGAGAGAAGATTTGAGTGAGAGAGAGAGAAAGAGAAGCTGTGAGTGAGAGAGAGAGAGAGAAAGAGAAGCTGTGAGTGAGAGATAGAGAGAGAAAGGGAAGCTGTGAGTGAGAGAGAGAGAGACAGAGAAGCTGTGAGTGAGAGAGAAAAAAAGAGCAGCTGTGAGTTAGAGAGAGAGAAGATTTGAGTGAGAGAGAGAGAAAGAGAAGCTGTGAGAGAGAGAGAAAGAGAAGCTGTGAGTGAGAGAGAGAGAAAGAGAAGCTGTGAGTGTGAGAGAAAGTGAGAGAAAGAGAAGCTGTGAGTGTGAGAGAGAGTGAGAAAGATGCTGTGAGTGTGTGTGAGAGAGAAAGAGAAGCTGTGAGTGAGAGAGAGAGAAAAAGAGAAGCTGTGAGTGAGAGAGAGAGAGAAAGAGAAGCTGTGAGTGTGAGAGAGAGTGAGAAAGATGCTGTGAGTGTGTGTGAGAGATAAAGAGAAGCTGTGAGTGAGAGAGAGAGAGAAAGGGAAGCTGTGAGTGAGAGAGAGAGTGAGAAGCTATGAATGAGAGAGAAAGAGAAGCTGTGAGTGAGAGAGAGAGAGAGAAAGAGAAGCTGTGAGTGAGAGAGAGAGTGAGAAGCTGTGAGTGTGAGAGAGAGTGAGAAAGATGCTGTGAGTGTGTGTGAGAGATAAAGAGAAGCTGTGAGTGAGAGAGAGAGAGAAAGGGAAGCTGTGAGTGAGAGAGAGAGAGTGAGAAGCTATGAATGAGAGAGAAAGAGAAGCTGTGAGTGTGAGAGAGAGAGAGAAAGCGAAGCAGTGAGTGAGAGACAGAGAGAGAAAGAGAAGCTGTGAGTGTGAGACAGAGTAAGAGAAAGAGATGCTGTGAGTGTGAGAGAGAGAAATAGAAGCTGTGAGTGAGTGAGAGAGAAAGAGAAGCTGTGTGTGTGAGAGAAAGTGAGAGAAAGAGAAGCTGTGAGTGTGAGAGAGAAAGAGAAGCTGTGAGTGTGAGAGAAAGTGAGAGAAAGAGAAGCTGTGAGTGTGAGAGAGAGTGAGAGAAAGATGCAGTGAGTGTGTGTGAGAGAGAAAGAGAAGCTGTGAGTGAGAGAGAGAGAAAAAGAGAAGCTGTGAGTGAGAGAGAGAAAGAGAAGCTGTGAGTGTGAGAGAAAGTGAGAGAAAGAGATGCTGTGAGTGTGAGAGAGAGTGAGAGAAAGATGCTGTGAGTGTGTGTGTGAGAGAAAGAGAAGCTGTGAGTGAGAGAGAGAGAGAAAGGGAAGCTGTGAGTGAGAGAGAGAGTGAGAAGCTATGAGTGAGAGAGAGAGAGAGAAAGAGAAGCTGTGAGTGACAGAGAGAGAGAAGCTGTGTGTGTGTGAGAGAGAAAGAGAAGCTGTGTGTGTGTGAGAGAGAGAAAGAGAAGCTGTGATTGAGAGAGAGAGAGAAAGAGAAGCTGAGTGAGAGAGAGAAAGCTGTGAGAGAGAGAGAGAGAAGCTGTATGAGAGAGAGAGAGAATGAAAGAAAGAGCTGTGTTTGTGAGAGAGAGAAAGAGAAGCTGTGAGTGAGAGAGAGAGAGAGAAAGAGAAGCTGTGAGTGAGAGATAGAGAAAGAAAGTGAAGCTGTGAGTGAGAGAGAGAAAGACAGAGAAGCTGTGAGTGAGGGAGAGAAAAAAAGAGCAGCTGTGAGTTAGACAGAGAGACGCTTTGAGTGAGAGAGAGAGAGAAAGAGGATCCGTGAGTAGAGAGAGAAAGGGAAGCTGTGAGTGTGAGAGAAAGAGCAGCTGTGAGTGTGAGAGGGAGATAGAAAGAGAAGCTGTGAGTGAGAGAGAGAAAAAGATGCTGTGAGTGAGAGAGAAAGAGAGAAATAGAAGCTATGAGTGAGAAAGATAGAGAGAAGCAGTGAGAGAGAGAGAAAGAGAAGCTGGGAGTGAGAGAAAGAGAGAAGCTGTGAGTGAGTGAGAGAGAGAGAAGCTGTGAGTGAGAGAGAGAGAAGCTTTAAGTGAGAGAGAGAGAGAGAATGTGAAGCTGTGAGTGAGAGAGAGAGAGAAGCTGTGAGTGAGAGAGAAAAGAGAATCTGTGAGTAGAGAGAGAGAGAAAGAAGCTGTGAGTGAGAGAGAGAGAGAAGTTGTGAGTGAGAGAGAGAAGCTTTAAGTGAGTGAGAGAGAGAATGTGAAGCTGTGAGTGAGAGAGAGAGAAGCTGTGAGTGAGAGAGAGAGAAAGAGAATCTGTGAGTAGAGAGAGAGAAAGAGAAGCTGTGAGTGAGAGAGAGAGAAGAAGAAGCTGTGAGTGAGATAGGGAGAGAGAAAGAGAATCTGTGAGTGACAGAGAGAGAAAAAAAGAAGCCGTGAGTTTGAGAGAGAGTGAGAGAAAGAGATGCTGTGAGTGTGTGTGAGAGAGAAAGAGAAGCTGTGAGTGAGTGAGAGAGAGAGAAGCTGTGAGTGTGTGTGAGAGAGAAAGAGAAGCTGTGAGTGAGTGAGAGAGAGAGAAGCTGTGAGTGAGAGAGAGAGAGAAGCTGTGAGTGAGAAAGAGAGAAAGAGAATCTGTGAGTAGTGAGAGAGAGAAAGAGAAGCTGTGAGTGAGAGAGAGAGAAGAAGAAGCTGTGAGTGAGATAGGGAGAGAGAAAGAGAATCTGTGAGTGACAGAGAGAGAAAAAAGAAGCTGTGAGTGTGAGCGAGAGTGAGAGAAAGAGATGCTGTGAGTGTGTGTGAGAGAGAAAGAGAAGCTGTGAGTGAGAAAGAGAGAAAGAGAATCTGTGAGTAGTGAGAGAGAGAAAGAGAAGCTGTGAGTGAGAGAGAGAGAAGAAGAAGCTGTGAGTGAGATAGGGAGAGAGAAACAGAATCTGTGAGTGACAGAGAGAGAAAAAAGAAGTTGTGAGTGTGAGAGAGAGTGAGAGAAAGAGATGATGTGAGTGTGTGTGAGAGAGAAAGAGAAGCTGTGAGTGAGTGAGAGAGAGAGAAGCTGTGAGTGAGAGAGAGAAGCTGTGAGTGAGATAGAGAGAAAGAGAATCTGTGAGTAGTGAGAGAGAGAAAGAGAAGCTGTGAGTGAGAGAGAGAGAAGAAGAAGCTGTGAGTGAGATAGGGAGAGAGAAAGAGAATCTGTGAGTGACAGAGAGAGAAAAAAGAAGCTGTGAGTGTGAGCGAGAGTGAGAGAAAGAGATGCTGTGAGTGTGTGTGAGAGAGAAAGAGAAGCTGTGAGTGAGAGAGAGAGAGAAAGGGAAGTTGTGAGTGAGAGAGAGAGTGAGAAGCTATCAGTGAGAGAGAGAGAGAGAAAGAGAAGATGTGTGTGAGAGAGAGAAAGAGAAGATGTGAGAGAGAGAGAGAGAGAAAGAGAAGCAGTGAGAGAGACAGAGAGAGAAAGTGAAGCTCTGAGTGAGAGAGAGAGAGAAAAAGAGACGCTGTGAGAGAGAGAGAGAGAGAAAGAGAAGCTGTAAGTGTGAGAGAAAGTGAGAGAAAGAGAAGCTGTGAGTGTGAGACAGAGTGAGAGAAAGAGATGCTGTGAGTGTGTGTGAGAGAGAAAGAGAAGCTGTGTGAGAGAGAGAGAGAAAGGGAAGCTGTGAGTGAGAGAGAGAGAGAAGCTGTGAGAGTGAGGGAAAGTGAGAGAAAGAGAAGCTGGGAGTGTGTGTGAGAGAGAAAGGGAAGCTGTGAGTGAGAGAGAGTGAGAAGCTATGAGAGAGAGAGAGAGAAGTTGTGAGTGAGAGAGAGAGAGAAAGAGAAGCTGTGAGTGAGAGAGAGAGAGAAAGGGAAGCTGTGAGTGAGTGAGAGAGAGAGAGACAGAGAAGCTGTGAGTGAGAGAGAGAGAGAAAAAGAGCAGCTGTGAGTGTGAGAGAAAGTGAGAGAAAGAGAATCTTTGAGTGTGAGAGAGAGTGAGAGAAAGATGCAGTGAGTGTGTGTGAGAGAGAAAGAGAAGCTGTGAATGAGAGAGAGAGAAAGAGAAGCTCTGAGTGAGTGAGAGAGAAAGAAAGAAAGAGAAGCTGTGAGTGAGAGAGAGAGAAAGAGAAGCTGTAAGTGTGTGTGTGAGAGAGAAAGAGAAGCTGTGTGTGAGAGAAAGATGCTGTGAGTGTGAGAGAGAGTGAGAGAGAGAAGCTGTGAGTGAGAGAGAGAGAAAGAGATGCTGTGAGTGAGAGAGAGAAAGAGAAGCTGTGGTTGAAAGAGAGAGAAAGAGAAGCTGTGTGTGAGAAAAGAGAGAGAAAGAGAAGCTGTGAGTGAGAGAGTGAGAAAGAGGAGCTGTGAGTGAGAGAGAGAGAGAGAGAAAGAGATGCTGTGAGTGAGAGAGAGAATGAGAGAGAGAGAGAAGCTGTGAGTGTGTGTGAGAGAGAGAAAGAGAAGCTGTGAGTGAGAGAAATAGAGAGAGAAAGAGAAGCTGTGAGTGAGAGAGAGAGAAAGAGAAGCTGTGAGTGAGAGGGAGAGAGAAGGAGAAGATGTGAGTGAGGGAGAGTGAGAGAAAGAGAAGATGTGAGTGAGAGAGAGAGGGAAGGAGAAGTTGTGAGTGAGAGAGAGAGAATCTCTGAGTGAGTGAGTGAGAGAGAGAGAAAGAGAAGATGTGAGTGAGAGTGAGAGGAAGAGAAGCTGTGAGTGAGAGAGAGAGAAAGAAAGAAAGAGAAGCTTTGAGTGAGAGAGTGAGAGAAAGAATAGCTGTGAGTGAGAGAGAGAGAGAAAGAGAAGCTGTATGAGAGAGAGAACGAAAGAAAGAGCTGTGTGTGTGAGAGAGAGAAAGAGAAGCTGTGATTGAGAGAGAGAGAAAGAGAAGCTGTGAGTGAGAGATAGAGAGAGAAAGGGAAGCTGTGAGTGTGAGAGAGAAAGAGAAGCTGTGAGAGAGAGAGAGAGAGAGAGAAAGGAAAGCTGTGAGTGAGTGAGAGAGAGAGACAGAGAAGCTGTGAGTAAGAGAGAGAGAGAAAGGGAAGCTGTGAGTGAGAGAGAGAGAGAGACAGAGAAGCTGTGAGTGAGAGAGAGAAAAAAAGAGCAGCTGTGAGTGAGTGAGAGAGAGAGAAGCTGTGAGTGAGAGAGTGAAAGAGAAGCTGTGAGTGAGAGAGACAGAGAGAAAGAGAAGCTGTGAGTGTGAGAGAAAGTGAGAGAAAGAGAAGCTGTGAGTGTGAGAGAGAGTGAGAGAAAGATGCAGTGAGTGTGTGAGAGAGAGAAAGAGAGGCTGTGAGTGAGAGAGAGAGAAAAAGAGAAGCTGTGAGTGAGTGAGAGAGAGAAAGAGATGCTGTGAGTGTGAAAGAAAGTGAGAGAAAGAGAAGCAGTGAGTGTGTGAGAGAGTGAGAGATAGATGCTGTGAGTGTGTGTTAGAGAGAAGAGAAGCTGTGAGTGAGAGAGAGAGAGAAAGGGAAGCTGTGAGTGAGAGAGAGAGTGAGAAGCTATGAGTGAGAGAGAGAGAGAAAGAGAAGCTGTGAGTGACACAGAGAGAGAAGCTGTGAGTGTGTGAGAAAGAAAGAGAAGCTGTGTGTGTGTGAGAGAGAGAAAGAGAAGCTGTGATTGAGAGAGAGAGAAAGAGAAGCTGTGAGAGAGAGAGAAAGCTGTGTGAGAGAGAGAAGCTGTATGAGAGAGAGAGAGAACGAAAGAAAGAGCTGTGTGTGTGAGAGAGAGAGAAAGAGAAGCTGTTGAGTGAGAGAGAGAGACAGAGAAGTTGTGAGTGAGAGAGAGGAAAAAAGAGCAGCTGTGAGTTAGAGAGAGAGAAGCTTTGAGTGAGAGAGAGAAAGAAAGAGGATCTGTGTAGAGAGAGAGAGAAAGGGAAGCTGTGAGTGTGAGAGAGAGAGAGAAGCTGTGAGTGAGAGAGGGAGATTGAAAGAGAATCTGTGAGTGAGAGAGAGAAAAAAGAAGCTGTGAGTGAGAGAGAAAGAGAGAAATAGAAGCTATGAGTGAGAAAGATAGAGAGAAGCAGTGAGACAGAGAAAGAGAAGCTGTGAGTGAGAGAAAGAGAGAAGCTGTGAGTGAGTGAGAGAGAAGCTGTGAGTGAGAGAGAGAGAAGCTTTAAGTGAGAGAGAGAGAGAATGTGAAGCTGTGAGTGAGAGAGAGTAGCTGTGAGTGAGAGAGAGAGAAAGAGAATCTGTGAGTAGAGAGAGAGAGAAAAAGAAGCTGTGAGTGAGAGAGAGAAGAAGAAGCTGTGAGTGAGATAGGGAGAGAGAAAGAGAATCTGTGAGTGACAGAGAGAGAAAAAAGAAGCTGTGAGTGTGAGAGAGTGAGAGAAAGAGATGCTGTGAGTGTGTGTGAGAGAGAAAGAGAAGCTGTGAGTGAGAGAGAGAGAGAAAGGGAAGTTGTCAGAGAGAGAGAGAGTGAGAAGCTATCAGTGAGAGAGAGAGAGAAACAGAAGATGTGAGTGAGAGAGAGAGAGAAAGAGAAGCAGTGAGTGAGAGACAGAGAGAGAAAGTGAAGCTCTGAGTGAGAGAGAGAGAAAAAAAGAGACGCTGAGAGAGAGAGAAAGAGAAGCTGTAAGTGTGAGAGAAAGTGAGAGAAAGAGAAGCTGTGAGTGTGAGACAGAGTGAGAGAAAGAGATGCTGTGAGAGTGAGAGAGAGAGAAAGAGAAGTTGTGAGTGAGAGAGAGAGAGAAAGGGAAGCTGTGAGTGAGAGAGAGAGAGAAGCTGTGAGAGTGAGAGAAAGTGAGTGAAAGAGAAGCTGGGAGTGTGTGTGTGAGAGAAAGAGAAGCTGTGAGTGAGAGAGAGTGAGAGAGAAAGGGAAGCTGTGAGTGAGAGAGAGTGAGAAATTGAGTGAGAGAGAGAGAGAGAGAAGTTGTGAGTGAGAGAGAGAGAAAGAGAAGCTGTGAGTGAGAGAGAGAGAGAGAAAGGGCTGTGAGTGAGAGAGAAACAGAGAAGCTGTGAGTGAGTGAGAGAGAAAAAGTGCAGCTGTGAGTGAGAGAGAGAGAGAAGCTGTGAGTGAGAGAGAGAAAGAGAAGCAGTGAGTGTGTGTGAGAGAGAAAGAGAAGCTGTGAGTGAGAGAGAGAGAGAAAGGGAAGTTGTGAGTGAGAGAGAGAGTGAGAAGCTATCAGTGAGAGAGAGAGAGAGAAAGAGAAGATGTGAGTGAGAGAGAGAGAGAAAGAGAAGCAGTGAGTGAGAGACAGAGAGAGAAAGTGAAGCTCTGAGTGAGAGAGAGAGAAAAAAAGAGACGCTGAGAGAGAGAGAGAAAGAGAAGCTGTAAGTGTGAGAGAAAGTGAGAGAAAGAGAAGCTGTGAGTGTGAGACAGAGTGAGAGAAAGAGATGCTGTGAGAGTGAGAGAGAGAGAAAGAGAAGCTGTGAGTGAGAGAGAGAGAGAAAGGGAAGCTGTGAGTGAGAGAGAGAGAGAAGCTGTGAGAGTGAGAGAAAGTGAGTGAAAGAGAAGCTGGGAGTGTGTGTGTGAGAGAAAGAGAAGCTGTGAGTGAGAGAGAGTGAGAGAGAAAGGGAAGCTGTGAGTGAGAGAGAGTGAGAAATTGAGTGAGAGAGAGAGAGAGAAGTTGTGAGTGAGAGAGAGAGAAAGAGAAGCTGTGAGTGAGAGAGAGAGAGAGAAAGGGAAGCTGTTAGTGAGAGAGAAACAGAGAAGCTGTGAGTGAGTGAGAGAGAAAAAGAGCAGCTGTGAGTGAGAGAGAGAGAGAAGCTGTGAGTGAGAGAGAGAAAGAGAAGCTGTGAGTGTGTGTGAGAGAGAAAGAGAAGCTGTGAGTGAGAGAGAGAGAGAAAGGGAAGTTGTGAGTGAGAGAGAGAGTGAGAAGCAGAAGATGTGAGTGAGAGAGAGAGAGAAAGAGAAGCAGTGAGTGAGAGACAGAGAGAGAAAGTGAAGTTCTGAGTGAGAGAGAGAGAGAAAAAGAGACGCTGTGAGTGAGAGAGAGAGAGAAGCTGTGAGTGAGAAAGAGAAGCTGTGAGTGAGAGAGACAGAGAGAAAGAGCAGCTGTAAGTGTGAGAGAAAGTGAGAGAAAGAGAAGCTGTGAGTGAGACAGTGAGAGAAAGAGATGCTGTGAGTGTGTGTGAGAGAGAAAGAGAAGCTGTGAGTGAGAGATAGAGAGAAAGGGAAGCTGTGAGTGAGAGAGAGAAGCTGTGAGAGTGAGAGAAAGTGAGAGAAAGAGAAGCTGGGAGTGTGTGTGAGAGAGAAAGAGAAGCTGTGAGTGAGAGAGAGAGAGAGAGAAAGGGAAGCTGTGAGTGAGAGAGAGTGAGAAGGTATGAGCGAGAGAGAGAGAGAGAGAAGTTGTGAGTGAGAGAGAGAGAAAGAGAAGCTGTGAGTGAGAGAGAGAGAAAGAGAAGCTGTGAGTGAGTGAGAGAGAGAGAAAGAGAAGCTGTGAGTGAGAGATAGAGAGAGAAAGGGAAGCTGTGAGTGAGAGAGTGAGAGACAGAGAAGCTGTGAGTGAGAGAGAGAAAAAAAGAGCAGCTGTGAGTTAGAGAGAGAGAAGATTTGAGTGAGATAGAGAGAAAGAGAAGCTGTGAGTGTGTGAGAGAGAGAAAGAGAAGCTGTGAGTGAGAGAGAGAGAAAAAGAGAAGCTGTGAGTGAGAGAGAGAGAGAAAGAGAAGCTGTGAGTGTGAGAGAGAGTGAGAAAGATGCTGTGAGTGTGTGTGAGAGATAAAGAGAAGCTGTGAGTGAGAGAGAGAGAGAAAGGGAAGCTGTGAGTGAGAGAGAGAGTGAGAAGCTATGAATGAGAGAGAGTGAGAAGCTGTGAGTGAGAGAGAGAGAAAGCGAAGCAGTGAGTGAGAGACAGAGAGAGAAAGAGAAGCTGTGAGTGTGAGACAGTGTTAGAGAAAGAGATGCTGTGAGTGTGAGAGAGAGAATGAGAAGCTGTGAGTGAGTGAGAGAGAAAGAGAAGTTGTGTGTGTGTGAGAGAGAAAGAGTAGCTATGAGTCAGAGAGAGAGAAAGAGAAGCTGTGAGTGTGAGAGAAAGTGAGAGAAAGAGAAGCTGTGAGTGTGAGAGAGAGTGAGAGAAAGAGATGCTGTTAGTGTGTGTGTGAGAGAAAGAGAAGCTGTGAGTGAGAGAGAGAGAAAGAGAAGTTGTGAATGAGAGAGAGAGAAGCAGTGAGAGAGAGAGAAAGAGATGCTGTGAGTGAGAGAAAGAGAGAAGCTGTGAGTGAGAGAGAGAGAATCAGTGAGTGAGTGAGAGAGAAACTTTAAGTGAGAGAGAGAGAGAATGTGAAGCTGTGAGAGAGAGAGAGAAGCTGTGAGTGAGACAGAGAGAGAAAGAGAAGCTGTATGTGTGTGAGAGAGTGAAAGAGAAGCTGTGAGTGTGAGAGAAAGTGAGAGAAAGAAAAGCTGTGAGTGTGAGACAGAGTGAGAGAAAGAGATGCTGTGAGTGTGTGTGTGAGAGAGAAAGAGAAGCTGTGAGTGAGAGAGAGAGAAAGAGAAGTGTGAGAGAGAGAGAGAAAGAGAAGCTGTGAGTGAGGGAGAGAGAGAAAGAAAGGGAAGCTTTGAGTGAGAGAGAGAGAGACAGAGAAGCTGTGAGTGAGAGGGAGAAAAAGAGCAGCTGTGAGTGAGAGAAGCTGTGAGTGAGAGAGAGAGAGAAAGAGAATCTGTGAGTAGAGAGAGAGAGAGAGAAGCTGTGAGTGAGAGAGAGAGAAAAGAAGCTGTGAGTGAGATAGGGAGAGAGAAAGAGAATCTGTGAGTGAGTGAGAGAGAGAAAAAGAAGCTGTGAGAGTGAGAGAGAGTGAGAGAAAGAGATGTTGTGAGTGTGTGTGAGAGAGAAAGAGAAGCTGTGAGTGAGAGAGAGAGAGAAAGGGAAGCTGTGAGTGAGAGAGAGAAGCTGTGAGAGTGAGAGAAAGTGAGAGAAAGAGAAGCTGGGAGTGTGTGTGAGAGAGAAAGAGAAGCTGTGAGTGAGAGAGAGAGAGAGAGAAAGGGAAGCTGTGAGTGAGAGAGAGTGAGAAGGTATGAGCGAGAGAGAGAGAGAAGTTGTGAGTGAGAGAGAGAGAAAGAGAAGCTGTGAGTGAGAGAGAGAGAGAAAGAGAAGCTGTGAGTGAGTGAGAGAGAGAGAAAGAGAAGCTGTGAGTGAGAGATAGAGAGAGAAAGGGAAGCTGTGAGTGAGAGAGTGAGAGACAAAGCTGTGAGTGAGAGAGAGAAAAAAAGAGCAGCTGTGAGTTAGAGAGAGAGAAGATTTGAGTGAGATAGAGAGAAAGAGAAGCTGTGAGTGTGTGAGAGAGAGAAAGAGAAGCTGTGAGTGAGAGAGAGAGAAAAAGAGAAGCTGTGAGTGAGAGAGAGAGAGAAAGAGAAGCTGTGAGTGTGAGAGAGAGTGAGAAAGATGCTGTGAGTGTGTGTGAGAGATAAAGAGAAGCTGTGAGTGAGAGAGAGAGAGAAAGGGAAGCTGTGAGTGAGAGAGAGAGTGAGAAGCTATGAATGAGAGAGAGTGAGAAGCTGTGAGTGAGAGAGAGAGAAAGCGAAGCAGTGAGTGAGAGACAGAGAGAGAAAGAGAAGCTGTGAGTGTGAGACAGTGTAAGAGAAAGAGATGCTGTGAGTGTGAGAGAGAGAGAGAATGAGAAGCTGTGAGTGAGTGAGAGAGAAAGAGAAGCTGTGTGTGTGTGAGAGAGAAAGAGTAGCTATGAGTCAGAGAGAGAGAAAGAGAAGCTGTGAGTGTGAGAGAAAGTGAGAGAAAGAGAAGCTGTGAGTGTGAGAGAGAGTGAGAGAAAGAGATGCTGTTAGTGTGTGTGTGAGAGAAAGAGAAGCTGTGAGTGAGAGAGAGAGAAAGAGAAGTTGTGAATGAGAGAGAGAGAAGCAGTGAGAGAGAGAGAAAGAGATGCTGTGAGTGAGAGAAAGAGAGAAGCTGTGAGTGAGAGAGAGAGAATCAGTGAGTGAGTGAGAGACAAACTTTAAGTGAGAGAGAGAGAGAATGTGAAGCTGTGAGAGAGAGAGAAGCTGTGAGTGAGACAGAGAGAGAAAGAGAAGCTGTATGTGTGTGAGAGAGTGAAAGAGAAGCTGTGAGTGTGAGAGAAAGTGAGAGAAAGAAAAGCTGTGAGTGTGAGACAGAGTGAGAGAAAGAGATGCTGTGAGTGTGTGTGTGAGAGAGAAAGAGAAGCTGTGAGTGAGAGAGAGAGAAAGAGAAGTGTGAGAGAGAGAGAGAAAGAGAAGCTGTGAGTGAGGGAGAGAGAGAAAGAAAGGGAAGCTTTGAGTGAGAGAGAGAGAGACAGAGAAGCTGTGAGTGAGAGGGAGAAAAAGAGCAGCTGTGAGTGAGAGAAGCTGTGAGTGAGAGAGAGAGAGAAAGAGAATCTGTGAGTAGAGAGAGAGAGAGAGAAGCTGTGAGTGAGAGAGAGAGAAAAGAAGCTGTGAGTGAGATAGGGAGAGAGAAAGAGAATCTGTGAGTGAGTGAGAGAGAGAAAAAGAAGCTGTGAGAGTGAGAGAGAGTGAGAGAAAGAGATGTTGTGAGTGTGTGTGAGAGAGAAAGAGAAGCTGTGAGTGTTTGTGAGAGAGAAAGAGAAGCTGTGTGAGTGAGAGAGAGAGAAAGGGAAGCTGTGAGTGAGAGAGAGAGTGAGAACCTATGTGTGTGTGAGAGAGAGAGAAAGAGAAGCTGTGAGTGAGAGAGAGAGAGAGAAAGAGAAGCTGTGAGTGAGAGAGAGAGAGAGAAGCTGTGAGTGAGAGTCAGAGAGAGAAAGTGAAGCTGTGAGTGAGAGAGAGAGAGAAAGAGAAGCTGTGAGTGAGAGAGAGAGAGAAAGGGAAGCTGTGAGTGAGTGTGAGAGAGAGACAGAGAAGCTGTGAGTGAGAGAGAGAGATAAAGAGCAGCTGTGAGTGAGAGAGAGAGAGAAGCTGTGAGTGAGAGAGAGAAAGAGAAGCTGTGAGTGAAAGAGAAAGAGAAAGAGAAGTAAGTGTGAGAGAAAGTGAGAGAAAGAGAAGCTGAGAGTGTGAGAGAGAGTGAGAGAAAGATGCTGTGAGTGCGTGAGAGAGAGAAAGAGAAGCTGTGAGTGAGAGAGACAGAGAAAGAGAAGCTGTGAGTGAGAGAGAGAGAAAAAGAGAAGCTGTGAGTGAGAGAGAGAGAATGAGAAGCTGTGAGTGTGAGAGAAAGTGAGAGAAAGAAAAGCTGTGAGTGTGAGAGAGAGTGAGAGAAAGATGCTGTGAGTGTGTGTGAGAGAGAAAGAGAAGCTGTGAGTGAGAGAGAGAGAGAGAGAAAGGGAAGCTGTGAGTGAGAGAGAGAGTGAGAAGCTATGTGTGTGTGTGAGAGAGAAAGAGAAGCTGTGAGTGAGAGAGAGAGAAAGAGAAGCTGTGAGTGAGAGAGAGAGTGAGAAGCTGTGAGTGAGAGAAAGCGAAGCAGTGAGTGAGAGACAGAGAGAAAAAGAGAAGCTGTGAGTGTGAGACAGAGTGAGAGAAAGAGATGCTGTGAGAGTGTGTGAGAGAGAAAGAGTCGCTGTGAGTCAGAGAGAGAGAAAGAGAAGCTGTGAGTGTGAGAGAAAGTGAGAGAAAGAGAAGCTGTGAGTGTGGGAGAGTGTGAGAGAAAGAGATGCTGTGTGTGTGTGAGAGAGAAAGAGAAGCTGTGAGTGAGGGAGAGAGAGAGAAAGGGAAGCTGTGAGTGAGAGAGAGAGTGAGAAGCTATGAGTGAGAGAGAGAGAAAGAGAAGTTTTGAGTGAGAGAGAAAGAGAAGCTGTGAGAGAGAGAGAGAAGCAGTGAGAGAGAGAGAAAGAGAAGCTGTGAGTGAGAGAGAGAGAAAGAGAATCTGTGAGTGAGATAGGGAGAGAGAAAGAGAAGCTGTGGGTGAGAGAGAGAGAAAAAAAGAAGCTGTGAGTGTGAGAGAGAGTGAGAGAAAGAGATGCTGTGAGTGTGTGTGAGAGAGAAAGAGAAGCTGTGAGTGATTGTGAGAGAGAAAGAGAAGCTGTGAGTGAGAGAGAGAGAGAGAAAGAGAAGCTGTGAGTGAGAGAGAGAGTGAGAAGCTATGAGTGAGAGAGAGAGAGAAAGATAAGCTGTGATTGAGAGAGAGAGAGAAAGAGAAGCTGTGAGTGAGAGAGAGAGTGAGAAGCTGTGAGTGAGAGAGAGAGAAAGTGAAATGGTGAGTGAGAGAGAGAGAAAGTGAAGCTGTGAGTGAGAGAGAGAGAAAAAAAGAGAAGCTGTGAGTGAGAGAGAGAGAGAAAGAGAATCTGTAAGTGTGAGAGAAAGTGAGAGAAAGAGAAGCTGTGAGTCTGAGACACAGTGAGAGAAAGAGATGCTGTGAGTGTGTGTGAGAGAGAAAGAGTAGCTGTGAGTAAGAGAGAGAGATAAAGGGAAGCTGTGAGTGAGAGAGAGAGAGAGAGAAGCTGTGAGAGTGAGAGAAAGTGAGAGAAAGAGAAGCTGGGAGTGTGTGTGAGAGAGAAAGAGAAGCTGTGAATGAGAGAGAGAGAGAGAGAAAGGAAAGCTGTGAGTGAGAGAGAGTGAGAAGCTTTGAGTGAGAGAGTGAAAGAGTAGCTGAGAGTGAGAGAGAGAGAGAAAAAGAAGCTGTATGAGAGAGAGAGATAACGAAAGAAAGAGCTGTGTGTCTGTGAGAGAGAATGAGAAGCTGTGAGTTTGTTTGAGAGAGAAAGAGAAGCTGTGAGTGTGTGAGAAAGAGAAAGAGAAGCTGGGGTGAGAGAAAGAGCGAGAGAAAGAGAAGCTGTGAGCGAGAGAGAGAGAGAGAGAGAGAGAGAGAAAGAGAAGCTGTGAGTGGGAGAGAGAGAGAGAGAAAGAGACCCTGTCAGTGAGAGAGAGAGCGAAATTGAAGCTGTGAGTGAGAGAGAGAGAGAAAGAGAAGCTCGGAGTGAGTGTTAGAGAAAGAAAGAGAAGCTCAGAGTGAGTGAGAGAGAAAGAAAGAGAAGCTGTGAGTGAGAGAGAGAGAAAGAAAGAGACGCTGTGAGTGAGAGAGATTGAAGCTGTGAGTGAGAGAGAGAGAGAGGAAGAGAAGCTGTGAGTGAGAG
Organism: Bradypodion ventrale; assembly: GCA_035047345.1. NCBI lineage: Eukaryota > Metazoa > Chordata > Lepidosauria > Squamata > Chamaeleonidae > Bradypodion > Bradypodion ventrale. The sequence continues at coordinate 111,706,925 of JAWDJE010000005.1, read as the reverse complement.
AGAGAGAAGGAAAGAGAAGCTTTGAGTGAGTGAGTGAGAGAAAGAGTAGCTGTGAGTGAGAGAGAGAGAAAGAGAAGCTGCATGCGAGTGAGAGAGAAAGAAAGAAAGAAAGAAAGAAAGAAAGAGAAGCTGCGTGTGTGTGTGAGAGAAAGAGAAGCTGTGAGTGGATGTGAGAGAGAAAGACAAGCTGTGAGAGAGAGAGAATGAAAGAGAGAGCTGTGTGTGTGAGAGAGGGAAAGAGAAGCTGAGAGAGAATGAAAGAAAGAGCTGTGTGTGTGAGAGAGAGAAAGAGAAGCTGTGAGTGTGTGAGAGAGAGAAAGAGAAGCTGTGAGTGAGAGAAAGAGCGAGAGAAAGAGAAGCTGTGAGTGAGAGAGAGAGGAAGAGAAGCTGTGAGTGAGAGAGAGAGAAAGAAAGAAAAGCTTTGAGTGAGAGAGTGAGAGAAAGAGTAGCTGTGAGTGAGAGAGAGAGAGAACGAGAAGCTGTATGAGAGAGAGAGAGAGAACGAAAGAAAGAGCTGTGTTTGGAGAGAGAGAAAGAGAAGCTGTGAGTGTGTGTGAGAGAGAAAGAGAAGCTGTGAGTGAGAGAAAGAGAGAGAGAAAGAGAAGTTGTGAGTGAGAGAGAGAGAGAAAGAGAAGCTGTGTGTGAGAGAGAGAGATAGAAGCTGTGAGTGAGTGAGAGAGAGAAAGAGAACCTGTGAGTGAGAGAGAGAGAGTAATTGAAGCTGTGAGTGAGAGAAAGAGAGAAAGAGAAGCTCCGAGTGAGTGAGAGAGAAAGAAAGAAAGAGAAGCTGTGAGTGAGAGAGAGAAAGAGAAGCTGTGTGTGTGTGTGAGAGAGAAAGAGAAGATTTGAGTGAGAGAGTGAGAGAAAGAGTAGTTGTGAGTGAGAGAGAGAGAAAAAGAAGCTGTATGAGAGAGAGAGAGAGAATGAAAGAAAGAGCTGTGTGTGAGAGAGAGAAAGAGAAGCTGTGAGTGTGTGTGTGAGAGAAAGAGAAGCTGTGAGTGTGTGTGAGAGAAAGAGCGAGAGAAAGAGAAGCTGTGAGAGAGAGAGAGAGAGAAAGAGAAGCTGTGAGTGAGAGAGAGAAATTGAAGCTGTGAGTGAGAGAGAGAGAAAGAGAAGCTCGGAGTGAGTGAGAGAGAAAAAAAGAAAGAGAAGCTCAGAGTGAGTGAGAGAGAAAGAAAGAGAAGCTGTGAGTGAGAGAGAGAAAGAAAGAAAGAGACGCTGTGAGTGAGAGAGATTGAAGCTATGAGTTAGAGAGAGAGAGAGAGAGAGAGAAGCTGTGAGTGAGAGAGAGAGAGAGTGGAAAAGAAGCTGTGAGTGAGAAAGAGAGAGAAAAAGAAGCTTTGAGTGAGAGAGTGAGAGAAAGAGTAGCTGTGAGTGAGAGAGAGAGAGAAAGAGAAGCTGCATGAGAGAGAGTGAGAGAAAGAAAGAAAGAAAGAAAGAAAGAGAAGCTGTGTGTCTGAGAGAGAGAAAGATAAGCTGTGAGTGTGTGTGAGAGAGAAAGAGAAGCTGTGAGAGAGAGAGAATGAAAGAAAGAGCTGTGTGTGTGTGAGAGAGAGAGAAGCTGTGAGTGAGAGAACCTGTGACTGAGAGAGAGAGAGTAATTGAAGCTGTGAGTGAGAGAAAGAGAGAAAGAGAAGCTCCGAGTGAGTGAGAGAGAAAGAAAGAAAGAGAAGCTGTGAGTGAGAGAGAGAAAGAGAAGCTGTGTGTGTGAGAGAGAAAAAGAGAAGATTTGAGTGAGAGAGTGAGAGAAAGAGTAGCTGTGAGTGAGAGAGAGAGAGAAAAAGAAGCTGTATGAGAGAGAGAGAGAATGAAAGAAAGAGCTGTGTGTGTGAGAGAGAGAAAGAGAAGCTGTGAGTGTGTGAGTGAGAGAAAGAGAAGCTGTGAGTGTGTGAGTGAGAGAAAGAGCGAGAGAAAGAGAAGCTGTGAGAGAGAGAGAGAGAGAGAAAGAGAAGCTGTGAGTGAGAGAGAGAGAGAAATTGAAGCTGTGAGTGAGTGAGAGAGAAAGAGAAGCTCGGAGTGAGTGAGAGAGAAAAAAAGAAAGAGAAGCTCGGAGTGAGTGAGAGAGAAAGAAAGAAAGAGAAGCTGTGAGTGAGAGAGAGAAAGAAAGAAAGAGACACTGTGAGTGAGAGAGATTGAAGCTGTGAGTTAGAGAGAGAGAGAGAGAGAAAGAGAAGCTGTGAGTGAGAGAGAGAGAAAGAAAGAGATGCTGTGAGTGAGAGAGAGAGAAGCTTTTAGTGAGAGAGAGAGAGAAAGAGAAGCTGTGAGTGAGAGAGAGAGAGAGAGAGGAAGAGAAGCTGTGTGTGAGAGAGAGAGAAAGAGAAGCTTCGAGTGATAGAGAGAGAAAGAGAAGCTGCATGAGAGAGAGAGAGAAAGAAAGAAAGAAAGAAAAAAAGAAAGAGAAGCTGTGTGTGTGTGAGAGAGAAAGAGAAGCTGTGAGTGCGTGTGAGAGAAGGAGAAGCTGTGAGTGAGAGAAAAAGAAAGAGAAGATGTGAGTGAGAGAGAGAGAGAAAGAGAAACTGTGAGTGATTGAGAGAGAGAGAAATTGAAGATGTGAGTGAGAGAGAGAGAGAAAGAGAAGCTGTGAGTGAGTGAGAGAGAAAGAGAAGCTGTGAGTGAGAGGGAGAGAGAAAGAGAAGATGTGAGTGAGAGACAGAGAGAAAGAGAAGATGTGAGTGAGAGAGAGAGGGAAGGAGAGGTTGTGAGTGAGAGAGAGAGAGAGAAGCTGTGAGTGAGTGAGAGAGAGAGAGAGAGAGAAAGAGAAGCTGTGAGTGAGAGAGAGAGGAAGAGAAGCTGTGAGTGAGAGAGAGAAAGAAAGAAAGAGAAGCTTTGAGTGAGAGAGTGAGAGAAAGAGTAGCTGTGAGTGAGAGAGAGAGAGAGAGAAAGAGAAGCTGTATGAGAGAGAGAGAACGAAAGAAAGAGCTGTGTTTGGAGAGAGAGAAAGAGAAGCTGTGAGTGAGAGAAAGAGAGAGAGAAAGAGAAGTTGTGAGTGAGAGAGAGAGAGAAAGAGAAGCTATGAGTGAGAGAGAGAGAATGAGAAGCTGTGTGAGAGAGAGAGAGATAGAAGCTGTGAGTGAGTGAGAGAGAGAAAGAGAACCTGTGAGTGAGAGAGAGAGAGTAATTGAAGCTGTGAGTGAGAGAAAGAGGGAAAGAGAAGCTCCGAGTGAGTGAGAGAGAAAGAAAGAAAGAGAAGCTGTGTGTCTGAGAGAGAGAAAGATAAGCTGTGAGTGTGTGTGTGAGAGAAAGAGAAGCTGTGAGAGAGAGAATGAAAGAAAGAGCTGTGTGTGTGTGTGAGAGAGAGAAGCTGTGAGTGAGAGAGAGAGAGAAAGAGAAGCTCTGAGTGAGTGAGAGAGAAAGAAAGAGAAGCTGTGAGTGAGAGAGAGAGAAAGAAAGAGATGCTGTGAGTGAGAGAGAGAGAAGCTGTTAGTGAGAGAGAGAGAAAGAGAAGTTGTGAGAGAGAGAGAGAGAGAGGAAGAGAAGCTGTGAGTGTGTGTGAGAGAGAGAAAGAGAAGCTTCGAGTGATAGAGAAAGAGAAGCTGCATGAGAGAGAGAGAGAGAGAAAGAAAAAAAGAAAGAAAGAAAGAGAAGCTGTGTGTGTGAGAGAGAGAAAGAGAAGCTGTGAGTGTGTGTGAGAGAAGGAGAAGCTGTGAGTGAGAGAAAAAGAAAGAGAAGCTGTGAGTGAGAGAGAGAGAGAAAGAGAAACTGTGAGTGATTGAGAGAGAGAGAAATTGATTCTGTGAGTGAGAGAGAGAGAGAAAGAGAAGCTGTGTGTGAGTGAGGGAGAAAGAGAAGCTGTGAGTGAGAGGGAGAGAGAAAGAGAAGATGTGAGTGAGAGACAGAGAGAAAGAGAAGATGTGAGTGAGAGAGAGAGGGAAGGAGAGGTTGTGAGTGAGAGAGAGAGAGAGAAGCTGTGAGTGAGTGAGAGAGAGAGAGAGAGAGAAAGAGAAGCTGTGAGTGAGAGAGAGAGGAAGAGAAGCTGTGAGTGAGAGAGAGAGAAAGAAAGAAAGAGAAGCTTTGAGTGAGAGAGTGAGAGAACGAAAGAAAGAGCTGTGTTTGGAGAGAGAGAAAGAGAAGCTGTGAGTGTGTGAGAGAGAGAAAGAGAAGCTGTGAGTGAGAGAAAGAGAGAGAGAAAGAGAAGTTGTGAGTGAGAGAGAGAGAGAAAGAGAAGCTGTGAGTGAGAGAGAGAGAGAATGAGAAGCTGTGAGAGAGAGAGAGAGATAGAAGCTGTGAGTGAGTGAGTGAGAGAGAGAAAGAGAACCTGTGACTGAGAGAGAGAGAGTAATTGAAGCTGTGAGTGAGAGAAAGAGAGAAAGAGAAGCTCTGAGTGAGTGAGAGAGAAAGAAAGAGAGAAGCTGTGAGTGAGAGAGAGAAAGAGAAGCTGTGTGTGTGAGAGAGAGAAAGAGAAGATTTGAGTGAGAGAGTGAGAGAAAGAGTAGCTGTGAGTGAGAGAGAGAGAGAAAAAGAAGCTGTATGAGAGAGAGAGAGAGAATGAAAGAAAGAGCTGTGTGTGTGAGAGAGAGAAAGAGAAGCTGTGAGTGTGTGTGTGAGAGAAAGAGAAGCTGTGAGTGTGTGAGTGAGAGAAAGAGCGAGAGAAAGAGAAGCTGTGAGAGAGAGAGAGAGAGAGAAAGAGAAGCTGTGAGTGAGAGAGAGAGAGAAATTGAAGCTGTGAGTGAGTGAGAGAGAAAGAGAAGCTCGGAGTGAGTGAGAGAGAAAAAAAGAAAGAGAAGCTCGGAGTGAGTGAGAGAGAAAGAAAGAAAGAGAAGCTGTGAGTGAGAGAGAGAAAGAAAGAAAGAGACACTGTGAGTGAGAGAGATTGAAGCTGGGAGTTAGAGAGAGAGAGAGAGAGAAAGAGAAGCTGTGAGTGAGAGAGAGAGAGTGGAAAAGAAGCTGTGAGTGAGAGAGAGAGAGAGAAAAAGAAGCTTTGAGTGAGAGAGTGAGAGAAAGAGTAGCTGTGAGTGAGTGAGAGAGAGAGAGAGAAGCTGCATGAGAGAGAGTGAGAGAAAGAAAGAAAGAAAGAGAAGCTGTGTGTGTGAGAGAGAGAAAGATAAGCTGTGAGTGTGTGTGAGAGAGAAAGAGAAGCTGTGTGAGAGAGAGAATGAAAGAAAGAACTGTGTGTGTGTGTGAGAGAGAAGCTGTGAGTGAGAGAGAGAGAAAGAGAAGCTCTGAGTGAGTGAGAGAGAAAGAAAGAGAAGCTGTGAGTGAGAGAGAAAGAAAGAGATGCTGTGAGTGAGAGAGAGAGAAGCTTTTAGTGAGAGAGAGAGAGAAAGAGAAGCTGTGAGTGAGAGAGAGAGAGAGGAAGAGAAGCTGTGTGTGTGAGAGAGAGAAAGAGAAGCTTCGAGTGATAGAGAGAGAAAGAGAAGCTGCATGAGAGAGAGAGAGAAAGAAAGAAAGAAAGAGAAGCTGTGTGTGTGTGAGAGAGAAAGAGAAGCTGTGAGTGCGTGTGAGAGAAGGAGAAGCTGTGAGTGAGAGAAAAAGAAAGAGAAGATGTGAGTGAGAGAGAGAGAGAAAAAGAGAAACTGTGAGTGATTGAGAGAGAGAGAAATTGAAGCTGTGAGTGAGAGAGAGAGAGAAATAGAGAAGCTGTGTGAGAGAGAGAGAGATAGAAGCTGTGAGTGAGTGAGAGAGAGAAAGAGAAGCTGTGAGTGAGAGAGAGAGAGTAATTGAAGCTGTGAGTGAGAGAAAGAGGGAAAGAGAAGCTCCGAGTGAGTGAGAGAGAAAGAAAGAAAGAGAAGCTGTGTGTCTGAGAGAGAGAAAGATAAGCTGTGAGTGTGTGTGTGAGAGAAAGAGAAGCTGTGAGAGAGAGAATGAAAGAAAGAGCTGTGTGTGTGTGTGAGAGAGAGAAGCTGTGAGTGAGAGAGAGAGAGAGAAAGAGAAGCTCTGAGTGAGTGAGAGAGAAAGAAAGAGAAGCTGTGAGTGAGAGAGAGAGAAAGAAAGAGATGCTGTGAGTGAGAGAGAGAGAAGCTGTTAGTGAGAGAGAGAGAAAGAGAAGTTGTGAGAGAGAGAGAGAGAGAGAGGAAGAGAAGCTGTGAGTGTGTGTGAGAGAGAGAAAGAGAAGCTTCGAGTGATAGAGAAAGAGAAGCTGCATGAGAGAGAGAGAGAGAGAAAGAAAGAAAGAAAGAAAGAAAGAGAAGCTGTGTGTGTGTGAGAGAGAAAGAGAAGCTGTGAGTGTGTGTGAGAGAAGGAGAAGCTGTGAGTGAGAGAAAAAGAAAGAGAAGCTGTGAGTGAGAGAGAGAGAGAAAGAGAAACTGTGAGTGATTGAGAGAGAGAGAAATTGAATCTGTGAGTGAGAGAGAGAGAGAAAGAGAAGCTGTGAGTGAGTGAGAGATAAAGAGAAGCTGTGAGTGAGAGGGAGAGAGAAAGAGAAGATGTGAGTGAGAGACAGAGAGAAAGAGAAGATGTGAGTGAGAGAGAGAGGGAAGGAGAGGTTGTGAGTGAGAGAGAGAGAGAGAAGCTGTGAGTGAGTGAGAGAGAGAGAGAGAAAGAGAAGCTGTGAGTGAGAGAGAGAGGAAGAGAAGCTGTGAGTGAGAGAGAGAGAAAGAAAGAAAGAGAAGCTTTGAGTGAGAGAGTGAGAGAACGAAAGAAAGAGCTGTGTTTGGAGAGAGAGAAAGAGAAGCTGTGAGTGTGTGAGAGAGAGAAAGAGAAGCTGTGAGTGAGAGAAAGAGAGAGAGAAAGAGAAGTTGTGAGTGAGAGAGAGAGAGAAAGAGAAGCTGTGAGTGAGAGAGAGAGAGAATGAGAAGCTGTGAGAGAGAGAGAGATAGAAGCTGTGAGTGAGTGAGTGAGAGAGAGAAAGAGAACCTGTGACTGAGAGAGAGAGAGTAATTGAAGCTGTGAGTGAGAGAAAGAGAGAAAGAGAAGCTCTGAGTGAGTGAGAGAGAAAGAAAGAGAGAAGCTGTGAGTGAGAGAGAGAGAGAGAAGCTGTGTGTGTGAGAGAGAGAAAGAGAAGATTTGAGTGAGAGAGTGAGAGAAAGAGTAGCTGTGAGTGAGAGAGAGAGAGAAAAAGAAGCTGTATGAGAGAGAGAGAGAGAATGAAAGAAAGAGCTGTGTGTGTGAGAGAGAGAAAGAGAAGCTGTGAGTGTGTGTGTGAGAGAAAGAGAAGCTGTGAGTGTGTGAGTGAGAGAAAGAGCGAGAGAAAGAGAAGCTGTGAGAGAGAGAGAGAGAGAGAAAGAGAAGCTGTGAGTGAGAGAGAGAGAGAAATTGAAGCTGTGAGTGAGTGAGAGAGAAAGAGAAGCTCGGAGTGAGTGAGAGAGAAAAAAAGAAAGAGAAGCTCGGAGTGAGTGAGAGAGAAAGAAAGAAAGAGAAGCTGTGAGTGAGAGAGAGAAAGAAAGAAAGAGACACTGTGAGTGAGAGAGATTGAAGCTGTGAGTTAGAGAGAGAGAGAGAGAGAAAGAGAAGCTGTGAGTGAGAGAGAGAGAGAGTGGAAAAGAAGCTGTGAGTGAGAGAGAGAGAGAGAAAAAGAAGCTTTGAGTGAGAGAGTGAGAGAAAGAGTAGCTGTGAGTGAGTGAGAGAGAGAGAGAGAGAAGCTGCATGAGAGAGAGTGAGAGAAAGAAAGAAAGAAAGAGAAGCTGTGTGTGTGAGAAAGATAAGCTGTGAGTGTGTGTGAGAGAGAAAGAGAAGCTGTGTGAGAGAGAGAATGAAAGAAAGAGCTGTGTGTGTGTGAGAGAGAGAAGCTGTGAGTGAGAGAGAGAGAAAGAGAAGCTCTGAGTGAGTGAGAGAGAAAGAAAGAGAAGCTGTGAGTGAGAGAGAGAGAAAGAAAGAGATGCTGTGAGTGAGAGAGAGAGAAGCTTTTAGTGAGAGAGAGAGAGAAAGAGAAGCTGTGAGTGAGAGAGAGAGAGAGAGGAAGAGAAGCTGTGTGTGTGAGAGAGAGAAAGAGAAGCTTCGAGTGATAGAGAGAGAAAGAGAAGCTGCATGAGAGAGAGAGAGAAAGAAAGAAAGAAAGAGAAGCTGTGTGTGTGTGAGAGAGAAAGAGAAGCTGTGAGTGCGTGTGAGAGAAGGAGAAGCTGTGAGTGAGAGAAAAAGAAAGAGAAGATGTGAGTGAGAGAGAGAGAGAAAAAGAGAAACTGTGAGTGATTGAGAGAGAGAGAAATTGAAGCTGTGAGTGAGAGAGAGAGAGAAAGAGAAGCTGTGAGTGAGTGAGAGAGAAAGAGAAGCTGTGAGTGAGAGGGAGAGAGAAAGAGAAGATGTGAGTGAGAGACAGAGAGAAAGAGAAGATGTGAGTGAGAGAGAGAGGGAAGGAGAGGTTGTGAGTGAGAGAGAGAGAGAGAAGCTGTGAGTGAGTGAGAGAGAGAGAGAGAGAGAAAGAGAAGCTGTGAGTGAGAGAGAGAGGAAGAGAAGCTGTGAGTGAGAGAGAGAAAGAAAGAAAGAGAAGCTTTGAGTGAGAGAGTGAGAGAAAGAGTAGCTGTGAGTGAGAGAGAGAGAGAGAGAAAGAGAAGCTGTATGAGAGAGAGAGAACGAAAGAAAGAGCTGTGTTTGGAGAGAGAGAAAGAGAAGCTGTGAGTGAGAGAAAGAGAGAGAGAAAGAGAAGTTGTGAGTGAGAGAGAGAGAGAAAGAGAAGCTATGAGTGAGAGAGAGAGAGAATGAGAAGCTGTGTGTGAGAGAGAGAGATAGAAGCTGTGAGTGAGTGAGAGAGAGAAAGAGAACCTGTGAGTGAGAGAGAGAGAGTAATTGAAGCTGTGAGTGAGAGAAAGAGGGAAAGAGAAGCTCCGAGAGAGTGAGAGAGAAAGAAAGAAAGAGAAGCTGTGAGTGAGAGAGAGAAAGAGAAGCTGTGTGTGTGTGAGAGAGAGAAAGAGAAGATTTGAGTGAGAGAGTGAGAGAAAGAGTAGCTGTGAGTGAGAGAGAGAGAGAAAAAGAAGCTGTATGAGAGAGAGAGAGAGAATGAAAGAAAGAGCTGTGTGTGTGAGAGAGAGAAAGAGAAGCTGTGAGTGTGTGTGTGAGAGAAAGAGAAGCTGTGAGTGTGTGAGTGAGAGAAAGAGCGAGAGAAAGAGAAGCTGTGAGAGAGAGAGAGAGAGAGAGAGAGAGAGAAGCTGTGAGTGAGAGAGAGAGAGAAACTGAAGCTGTGAGTGAGTGAGAGTGAAAGAGAAGCTCGGAGTGAGTGAGAGAGAAAAAAAGAAAGAGAAGCTCGGAGTGAGTGAGAGAGAAAGAAAGAGAAGCTGTGAGTGAGAGAGAGAAAGAAAGAAAGAGACGCTGTGAGTGAGAGAGATTGAAGCTGTGAGTTAGAGAGAGAGAGAGAAAGAGAAGCTGTGAGTGAGAGAGAGAGAGAGTGGAAAGGAAGCTGTGAGTGAGAGAGAGAGAGAGAAAAAGAAGCTTTGAGTGAGAGAGTGAGAGAAAGAGTAGCTGTGATTGAGAGAGAGAGAGAAAGAGAAGCTGCATGAGAGAGAGTGAGAGAAAGAAAGAAAGAAAGAAAGAAAGAGAAGCTGTGTGTGTGAGAGAGAGAAAGATAAGCTGTGAGTGTGTGTGAGAGAGAAAGAGAAGCTGTGAGAGAGAGAGAATGAAAGAAAGAGCTGTGTGTGTGAGAGAGAGAAAGAGAAGCTGAGAGAGAATGAAAGAAAGAGCTGTGTGTGTGAGAGAGAGAAAGAGAAGCTGTGAGTGTGTGTGAGAGAGAAAGAGAAGCTGTGAGTGAGAGAGAGAGAGAAAGAGAAGCTCTGAGTGAGTGAGAAAGAAAGAAAGAGAAGCTGTGAGTGAGAGAGAGAGAAAGAAAGAGATGCTGTGAGTGAGAGAGAGAGAAGCTGTTAGTGAGAGAGAGAGAGAAAGAGAAGCTGTGAGTGAGAGAGAGAGAGGAAGAGAAGCTGTGAGTGTGTGTGAGAGAGAGAAAGAGAAGCTTCGAGTGAGAGAGAGAGAGAAAGAGAAGCTGCATGAGAGAGAGAGAGAAAGAAAGAAAGAAAGAAAGAGAAGCTATCAGTGAGAGAGAGAGAGAGAAAGAGAAGCTGTGAGTGTGTGAGAGAAAGAGAAGCTGTGAGTGTGTGTGAGAGAGAGAAGCTGTGTGAGAGAAAGAGAGAGAGAAAGAGAAGCTGTGAGTGAGAGAGAGAGAGAGAAGCTGTGAGTGAGAGAGAGAGAGAGAAATTGAAGCTGTGAGTGAGAGAGAGAGAAAGAGAAGCTCTGAGTGAGTGAGAAAGAAAGAAAGAGAAGCTGTGAGTGAGAGAGAGAGAAAGAAAGAGATGCTGTGAGTGAGAGAGAGAGAAGCTGTTAGTGAGAGAGAGAGAGAAAGAGAAGCTGTGAGTGAGAGAGAGAGAGGAAGAGAAGCTGTGAGTGTGTGTGAGAGAGAGAAAGAGAAGCTTCGAGTGAGAGAGAGAGAGAAAGAGAAGCTGCATGAGAGAGAGAAAGAAAGAAAGAAAGAAAGAAAGAAAGAGAAGCTGTGTGTGTGAGAGAGAGAAAGAGAAGCTGTGAGTGTGTGTGAGACTGAAAGAGAAGCTGTGAGTGAGAGAAAAGGAAAGAGAAGCTGTGAGTGAGAGAGAGAGAGAAAGAGAACCTGTGAGTGATTGAGAGAGAGAGAAGTTGAAGCTGTGAGTGAGAGAGAGAAAGAGATGCTGTGAGTGAGTGAGAGAGAAAGAGAAGCTGTGAGTGAGAGGGAGAGAGAAGGAGAAGATGTGAGTGAGAGAGAGAGAGAAAGAGAAGATGTGAGTGAGAGAGAGAGGGAAGCAGAAGTTGTGAGTGAGAGAGAGAGAGAAGCTCTGAGTGAGTAAGAGAGAGAAATAGAAGCTGTGAGTGAGAGTGAGAGGAAGAGAAGCTGTGAGTGAGAGAGAGAGAAAGAAAGAGAAGCTTTGAGTGAGAGAGTGAGAGAAAGAGTAGCTGTGAGTGAGAGAGAGAGTGAAAGAGAAGCTGTATGAGAGAGAGAGAGAATGAAAGAAATAGCTGTGTGTGGAGAGAGAGAAAGAGAAGCTGTGTGTGTGAGAGAGAAAGAAAAGCTGTGAGTGTATGTGACAGAGAAAGAGAAGCTGAGAGAGAGAGAAAGAGAGAAAGAGAAGCTGTGTGTGTGAGAGAGAGAGAGAAGCTGTGAGTGAGATAGAGAGAGAAAGAGAACCTGTGAGTGAGAGAGAGAGAGTAATTGAAGCTGTGAGTGAGAGAGAGAGAAAGAGAAGCTCCAAGTGAGTGAGAGAGAAAGAAAGAGAAGCTGTGAGTGAGAGAGAGAGAAAGAAAAGCTGTGAGTGTGAGAGAGAGAAATTGAAGCTGTGAATGAGAGAGAGAGAGAGAGAAGCTCTGAGTGAGTGAGAGAGAAAGAAAGAGAAGCTGTGAGTGAGAGAGAGAGAAAGAGAAGCTGTGTGAGAGAGAGAGGGAGAGAGAGAGAAAGAGAAGCTGTAAGTGTGTGTGTGAGAGAGAAAGAGAAGCTGTGTGTGATAGAGAAAGAGATGCTGTGAGTGTGAGAGAGAGTGAGAGAGAGAAGCTGTGAGTGTGTGTGAGAGAGAGAAAGAGAAGTGTGAGTGAGAGAAAGAGAGAGAGAAAGAGAAGCTGTGAGAGAGAGAGAGAGAGATAAAGAGAAGCTGTGAGTGAGAGAGAGAGAGTAGCTGTGATTGAAAGAGAGAAAGAGAAGCTGTGAGTGAGAGAGAGAGAAAGAGAAGCTGTGAGTGAGAGGGAGAGAGAGAAAGAGAAGCTGTGAGTGAGAGAGAGAGAGAAGATGTGAGTGAGAGAGAGAGAGAGAAGCTGTGATTGAGAGAGAGAGAGAAAGAGAAGCTGTGTGTGTGAGAGAGAGAGCTGTGAGAGAGAGAGAAGCTGTATGAGAGAGAGAGAGAACGAAAGAAAGAGCTGTGTGTGTGTGAGAGAGAGAAAGAGAAGCTGTGAGTGAGAGAGAGAGAGAGAGAAAGAGTAGCTGTGATTGAGATAGAGGGAGAAAGGGAAGCTGTGAGTGAGAGAGAGAAAGACAGAGAAGCTGTGAGTGAGAGAGAGAAAAAAGAGCAGCTGTGAGTTAGAGAGAGAGAAGCTTTGAGAGAGAGAGAAAGAGGTTCTGTGAGTGAGAGAGAGAGAGAAAGGGAAATTGTGAGTGACAGAGAGAGTGAGAAGGTATCAGTGAGAGAGAGAGAGAGAAAGAGAAGATGTGAGTGAGAGAGAGAGAGAGAAAGAGAAGCAGTGAGTGAGAGACAGAGAGAGAAAGTGAACCTCTGAGTGAGAGAGAGAGAAAAAGAGATGCTGTGTGTGTGAGAGAGAGAGAAGCTGTAAGTGTGAGAGAAAGTGAGAGAAAGAGAAGCTGTGAGTGTGAGACAGAGTGAGAGAAAGAGATGCTGTGAGTGTGTGAGAGAGAGACAGAGAAGCTGTGAGTGAGAGAGAGAGAGAAAGGGAAGCTGTGAGTGAGAGAGAGAGAGAAGCTGTGAGAGTGAGAGAAAGTGAGAGAAATAGAAGCTGGGAGTGTGTGAGAGAGAGAAAGAGAAGCTGGGAGTGAGAGAGAGAGAGAGAAATGGAAGCTGTGAGTGAGAGAGAGTGAGAAGCTATGAGAGAGAGAGAGAGAGAGAGAAGTTGTGTGTGTGTGAGAGAGAAAGAGAAGCTGTGAGTGAGAGAGAGAGAGAAAGGGAAGCTGTGAGTGAGTGAGAGAGAGAGACAAAGAAGCTGTGAGTGAGAGAGAGAGAAAAAGAGCAGCTGTGAGTGAGAGAGAGAGAGAAGCTGTGAGTGAGAGAGAGAAAGAGAAGCTGTGAGTGAGAGAGACAGAGAGAAAGAGAAGCTGTGAGTGTGAGAGAAAGTGAGAGAAAGAGAAGCTGTGTGTGTGTGAGAGAGAGAAAGATGCAGTGAGTGTGTGAGAGAGAGAAAGAGAAGCTGTGAGTGAGAGAGAGAGAAAAAGAGAAGCTGTGAGTGAGAGAGACAGAGAGAAAGAGAAGCTGTGAGTGTGAGAGAAAGTGAGAGGAAGAGAAGCTGTGAGTGTGAGAGAGAGTGAGAGAAAGAAGCTGTGAGTGTATGTGAGAGAGAAAGAGAAGCTGTGAGTGAGAGAGAGAGAGAAAGGGAAGCTGTGAGTGAGAGAGAGAGTGAGAAGCTATGAGTGAGAGAGAGAGAAAGAGAAGCTGTGAGTGACAGAGAGAGAGAAGCTGTGTGTGTGAGAGAGAGAAAGAGAAGCTGTGTGTGTGTGAGAGAGAGAAAGAGAAGCTGTGATTGAGAGAGAGAGAGAAAGAGAAGCTGTGTGAGAGAGAAAGAGAGAATGAAAGAAAGAGCTGTGTGTGTGTGAGAGAGAAAGAGAAGCTGTGAGTGAGAGAGAGAGAGAGAAAGAGAAGCTGTGAGTGAGAGATAGAGAGAGAAAGGGAAGCTGTGAGTGAGTGAGAGAGAGAGACAGAGAAGCTGTGAGTGAGAGAGAGAGAAAAAGAGCGGTGTGAGTGAGAGAGAGAGAGAGAAGCTGTGAGTGAGAGAGAGAAAGAGAAGCTGTGAGTGAGAGAGAAAGAGAAAAAGAGAAGCTGTGAGTGTGAGGGAAAGTGAGAGAAAGAGAAGCTGTGTGTGTGAGAGAGAGTGAGAGAAAGATGCAGTGAGTGTGTGTGAGAGAGAAAGAGAAACTGTGAGTGAGAGAGAGAGAAAAAGAGAAGCTGTGAGTGAGAGAGAGAAAGAGAAGCTGTGAGTGTGAGAGAAAGTGAGAGAAAGAGAAGCTGTGAGTGTGAGAGAGAGTGAGAGAAAGATGCTGTGAGTGTCTGTGAGAGAGAAAGAGAAGCTGTGAGTGAGAGAGAGAGAGAAAGGGAAGCTGTGAGTGAGAGAGTGAGAAGCTATGAGTGAGAGAGAGAGAGAAAGAGAAGCTGTGAGTGACAGAGAGAGAGAAGCTGTGTGTGTGAGAGAGAGAAAGAGAAGCTGTGTGTGTGTGAGAGAGAGAAAGAGAAGCTGTGATTGAGTGAGAGAGAAAGAGAAGCTGTGTGTGAGAGAGAAAGAGCTGTGAGAGAGAGAGAGAAGCTGTATGAGAGAGAGAGAATGAAAGAAAGAGCTGTGTGTGTGTGAGAGAGAAAGAGAAGCTGTGAGTGAGAGAGAGAGAGAGAAAGAGAAGCTGTGAGTGAGAGATAGAGAGAGAAAGGGAAGCTGTGAGTGAGAGAGAGAGAGAGAGAGAAGCTGTGAGTGAGGGAGAGAAAAAAAGAGCACCTGTGAGTTAGAGAGAGATATGCTTTGAGTGAGAGAGAGAGAAAGAGGATCCTGAGTAGCGAGAGAGAGAAAGGGAAGCTGTGAGTGTGAGAGAAAGAGAAGCTGTGAGTGTGAGAGGGAGATAGAAAGAGAAGCTGTGAGTGAGAGAGAGAAAAAAAGAAGCTGTGAGTGAGAGAGAAAGAGAGAAATAGAAGCTATGAGTGAGAAAGATAGAGAGAAGCAGTGAGAGAGAGAGAAAGAGAAGCTGTGAGTGAGAGAAAGAGAGAAGCTGTGAGTGAGTGAGAGAGAGAGAAGCTGTGCGTGAGAGAGAGAGAAGCTTTAAGTGAGAGAGAGAAAGAGAATGTGAAGCTGTGAGTGAGAGAGAGAGAAGCTGTGAGTGAGAGAGAGAGAAAGAGAATTTGTGAGTAGAGAGAGAGAGAAAAAGAAGCTGTGAGTGAGAGAGAGAGAAGCTGTGAGTGAGAGAGAGAAGCTTTAAGTGAGTGAGAGAGAAAGAATGTGAAGCTGTGAGTGAGAGAGAGAGAAGCTGTGAGTGAGAGAGAGAGAAAGAGAATCTGTGAGTAGAGAGAGAGAAAAAGAAGCTGTGAGTGAGAGAGAGAGAAGAAGAAGCTGTGAGTGAGATAGGGAGAGAGAAAGAGAATCTGTGATTGACAGAAAGAGAAAAAAAGAAGCTGTGAGTGTGAGAGAGAGTGAGAGAAAGAGATTGAGTGTGTGTGAGAGAGAAAGAGAAGCTGTGAGTGAGTGAGAGAGAGAGAAGCTGTGAGTGAGAGAGAGAAGCTTTAAGTGAGAGAGAGAGAATGTGAAGCTGTGAATGAGAGAGAGAGAGAAGCTGTGAGTGAGAAAGAGAGAAAGAGAATCTGTGAGTAGAGAGAGAGAGAAAGAGAAGCTGTGAGTGAGAGAGAGAGAAGAAGAAGCTGTGAGTGAGATAGGGAGAGAGAAAGAGAATCTGTGAGTGACAGAGAGAGAAAAAAGAAGCTGTGAGTGTGAGAGAGAGTGAGAGAAAGAGATGCTGTGAGTGTGTGTGAGAGTGAAAGAGAAGCTGTGAGTGAGAGAGAGAGAGAAAGGGAAGTTGTGAGTGAGAGAGAGAGTGAGAAGCTATCAGTGAGAGAGAGAGAGAGAAACAGAAGATGTGAGTGAGAGAGAGAGAGAGAAAGAGAAGCAGTGAGTGAGAGACAGAGAGAGAAAGTGAAGCTCTGAGTGTGTGTGTGAGAGAAAAAGAGAAGCTGTGAGTGAGAGAGAGAGAGAGAGAAAGGGAAGCTGTGAGTAAGAGAGAGTGAGAAGCTATGAGCGAGAGAAAGAGAGAAGTTGTGAGTGAGAGAGAGAGAAAGAGAAGCTGTAAGTGAGAGAGAGAGAGAGAAAGGGAAGCTGTGAGTGTGAGAGAAAGTGAGAGAAAGAGAAGCTGTGAGTGTGAGAGAGAGTGAGAGAAAGATGCAGTGAGTGTGTGTGAGCGAGAAAGAGAAGCTGTGAATGAGAGAGAGAGAAAGAGAAGCTCTGAGTGAGAGAAAGAGAAAGAAAGAAAGAGAATCTGTGAGTGAGAGAGAGAGAAGCTTTAAGTGAGAGAGAGAGAGAATGTGAAGCTGTGAGTGAGAGAGAGAGAAGTTGTGAGTGAGAAAGAGAGAAAGAGAATCTGTGAGTAGAGAGAGAGAGAAAGAGAAGCTGTGAGTGAGAGAGAGAGAAGAAGAAGCAGTGAGTGAGATAGGGAGAGAGAAAGAGAATCTGTGAGTGACAGAGAGAGAAAAAAGAAGCTGTGAGTGTGAGAGAGAGTGAGAGAAAGAGATGCTGTGAGTGTGTGTGAGAGTGAAAGAGAAGCTGTGAGTGAGAGAGAGAGAGAGAAAGGGAAGTTGTGAGTGAGAGAGAGAGTGAGAAGCTATCAGTGAGAGAGAGAGAGAGAAACAGAAGATGTGAGTGAGAGAGAGAGAGAGAAAGAGAAGCAGTGAGTGAGAGACAGAGAGAGAAAGTGAAGCTCTGAGTGTGTGTGTGAGAGAAAAAGAGACGCTGTGAGAGAGAGAGAGAGAGAGAAAGAGAAGCTGTGTGAGAGAAAGTGAGAGAAAGAGAAGCTGTGAGTGTGAGACAGAGTGAGAGAAAGAGATGCTGTGAGTGTGTGTGAGAGAGAAAGAGAAGCTGTGAGTGAGAGAGAGAGAGAAAGGGAAGCTGTGAGTGAGAGAGAGAGAGAAGCTGTGAGAGTGAGAGAAAGATTGAGAAAGAGAAGCTGGGAGTGTGTGTTTGAGAGAAAGAGAAGCTGTGAGTGAGAGAGAGAAAGGGAAGCTGTGAGTGAGTGAGAGAGAGAGAGAGAGAAGCTGTGAGTGAGAGAGAGAGAAAAAGAGCAGCTGTGAGTGAGAGAGAGAGAGAGAAGCTGTGAGTGAGAGAGTGAAAGAGAAGCTGTGAGTGAGAGAGACAGAGAAAGAGAAGCTGTGAGTGTGAGAGAAAGTGAGAGAAAGAGAAGCTGTGAGTGTGAGAGCGAGTGAGAGAAAGATGCAGTGAGTGTGTGTGAGCGAGAAAGAGAAGCTGTGAATGAGAGAGAGAAAGAGAAGCTCTGAGTGAGAGAGAGAGAAAGAAAGAAAGAGAAGCTGTGAGTGAGAGAGAGAGAAAGAGAAGCTGCGAGAGAGAAGGAGAGAGAGAGAAAGAGAAGCTGTAAGTGTGTGTGTGAGAGAAAAAGAGAAGCTGTGTGTGAGAGAGAAAGATGCTGTGAGTTTGAGAGAGAGTGAGAGAGAGAGTAGCTGTGAGTGTGTGTGTGAGAGAAAGAGAAGCTGTGAGTGAGAGAAAGAGAGAGAGAAAGAGAAGCTGTGAGTGAGAGAGAGAGAGAGAAAGAGAAGCTGTGAGTGAGAGAGAGAGAAAGAGATGCTGTGAGTGAGAGAGAGAGAGAGAAGCTGTGATTGAAAGAGAGAGAAAGAGAAGCTGTGAGTGAGAAAAGAGAGAGAAAGGGAACCTGTGAGTGAGAGAGTGAGAAAGAGAAGCTGTGAGTGAGAGGGAGAGAGAGAAAGAGAAGCTGTGAGTGAGAGAAATAGAGAGAGAAAGAGAAGCTGTGAGTGAGAGAAAGAGATAAAGAGAAGCTGTGAGTGAAAGAGAGAGAAAGAGAAGCTGTGAGTGTGTGTGTGAGAGAGAAGCTGTGATTGGAAGAGAGAGAAAGAGAAGTTGTGAGTGAGAAAAGAGAGAGAAAGATAAGCTGAGTGAGTGAGAGAGAAAGAGAAGCTGTGAGTGAGAGGGAGAGAGAAGGAGAAGATGTGAGTGAGAGAGAGCGAGAGAAAGAGAAGATGTGAGTGAGAGAGAGAGGGAAGGAGATGTTGTGAGTGAGAGAGAGAGAGAATCTCTGAGTGATAGAGAGAGAGTGATAGAGAAGCTGTGAGTGAGAGAGAGAGAGAAAGAGAAGCTGTGAGTGAGAGAGAGAGAGAAAGAGAACCAGTGAGTGAGAGAGAGAGAAATTGAAGCTGTGAATGAGAGAGAGAGAAAGAGAAGCTCTGAGTGAGTGAGAGAGAAAGAAAGAGAAGCTGTGAGTGAGAGAGAGAGAAAGAGAAGCTGCGAGAGAGAGAGAGAGAGGGAGAGAGAGAGAAAAGAAGCTGTAAGTGTGTGTGTGTGAGAGAGAATGAGAAGCTGTGTGTGAGAGAGAAAGAGATGCTGTGAGTGTGAGAGATACTGAGAGAGAGAGAGAAGCTGTGAGTGTGTGTGAGAGAGAGAAAGAGAAGCTGTGAGTGAGAGAAATTGAGAGAGAAAGAGAAGCTGTGAGTGAGAGAGAGAGAGATAAAGAGAAGCTGTGAGTGAGAGAGAGAAAGAGAAGCTGTGAGTGAGAGAGAGAGAGAAGCTGTGATTGAAAGTGAGAGAAAGAGAAGCTGTGAGTGAGAAAAGAGAGAGAAAGAGAAGCTGTGAGTGAGAGGGAGAGAGAGAAAGAGAAGCTGTGAGTGAGAGAGAGAGAAGATGTGAGTGAGAGAGAGAGGGAAAGAGAAGTTGTGAGTGAGAGAGAGAGAGAGAAGCTGTGAGTGAGTGAGAGAGAGAGAGAGAAAGAGAAGCTGTGATTGACAGAGAGAGAGAAGCTGTGTGTGTGTGAGAGAGAAAGAGAAGATGTGTGTGTGTGTGAGATTGAAAGAGAAGCTGTGATTGAGAGAGAGAGAAAGAGAAGCTGTGTGAGAGAGAGAGAGCTGTGAGAGAGTGAGAGAAGCTGTATGAGAGAGAACGAAAGAAAGAGCTGTGTGTGTGTGTGAGAGAGAAAGAGAAGCAGTGAGTGAGAGAGAGAGAGAGAAAGAAAGAGAAGCGGTGATTGAGATAGAGAGAGAAAGGGAAGCTGTGAGTGAGAGAGAGAGAGACAGAGAAGCTGTGAGTGAGAGAGAGAAAAAAAGAGCAGCTGTGAGTTTGAGAGAGAGAAGCTTTGAATGTGTGTGAGAGAGAAAGAGGATCTGTGAGTAGAGAGAGAGAGAAAGGGAAGCTGTGAGTGTGACAGAGAGAGAGAAGCTGTGAGTGAGAGAGGGAGATAGAAAGAGAATCTGTGAGTGAGAGAGAGAAAAAAAGAAGCTGTGAGTGAGAGAGAAAGAGAGAAATAGAAGCTATGAGTGAGAAAGGTAGAGCGAAGCAGTGAGAGAGAGAGAAAGAGAAGCTGTGAGTGAGAGAAGCTGTGAGTGAGTGAGAGAGAGAGAAGCTGTGAGTGAGAGAGGGAGAAGCTTTAAGTGAGAGAGAGAGAGAATGTGAAGCTGAGAGTGAGAGAGAGAGAGAAGCTGTGAGTGAGAGAGAGAGAAAGAGCAGCTGTGAGTAGAGAGAGTGAGAAAGAGAAGCTGTGAGTGAGAGGGAGAGAGAGAAAGAGAAGCTGTGAGTGAGAGAAATAGAGAGAGAAAGAGAAGCTGTGAGTGAGAGAAAGAGATAAAGAGAAGCTGTGAGTGAAAGAGAGAGAAAGAGAAGCTGTGAGTGTGTGTGTGAGAGAGAAGCTGTGATTGGAAGAGAGAGAAAGAGAAGTTGTGAGTGAGAAAAGAGAGAGAAAGATAAGCTGAGTGAGTGAGAGAGAAAGAGAAGCTGTGAGTGAGAGGGAGAGAGAAGGAGAAGATGTGAGTGAGAGAGAGCGAGAGAAAGAGAAGATGTGAGTGAGAGAGAGAGGGAAGGAGATGTTGTGAGTGAGAGAGAGAGAGAATCTCTGAGTGATAGAGAGAGAGTGATAGAGAAGCTGTGAGTGAGAGAGAGAGAGAAAGAGAAGCTGTGAGTGAGAGAGAGAGAGAAAGAGAACCAGTGAGTGAGAGAGAGAGAAATTGAAGCTGTGAATGAGAGAGAGAGAAAGAGAAGCTCTGAGTGAGTGAGAGAGAAAGAAAGAGAAGCTGTGAGTGAGAGAGAGAGAAAGAGAAGCTGCGAGAGAGAGAGAGAGAGGGAGAGAGAGAGAAAAGAAGCTGTAAGTGTGTGTGTGTGAGAGAGAATGAGAAGCTGTGTGTGAGAGAGAAAGAGATGCTGTGAGTGTGAGAGATACTGAGAGAGAGAGAGAAGCTGTGAGTGTGTGTGAGAGAGAGAAAGAGAAGCTGTGAGTGAGAGAAATTGAGAGAGAAAGAGAAGCTGTGAGTGAGAGAGAGAGAGATAAAGAGAAGCTGTGAGTGAGAGAGAGAAAGAGAAGCTGTGAGTGAGAGAGAGAGAGAAGCTGTGATTGAAAGTGAGAGAAAGAGAAGCTGTGAGTGAGAAAAGAGAGAGAAAGAGAAGCTGTGAGTGAGAGGGAGAGAGAGAAAGAGAAGCTGTGAGTGAGAGAGAGAGAAGATGTGAGTGAGAGAGAGAGGGAAAGAGAAGTTGTGAGTGAGAGAGAGAGAGAGAAGCTGTGAGTGAGTGAGAGAGAGAGAGAGAAAGAGAAGCTGTGATTGACAGAGAGAGAGAAGCTGTGTGTGTGTGAGAGAGAAAGAGAAGATGTGTGTGTGTGTGAGATTGAAAGAGAAGCTGTGATTGAGAGAGAGAGAAAGAGAAGCTGTGTGAGAGAGAGAGAGCTGTGAGAGAGTGAGAGAAGCTGTATGAGAGAGAACGAAAGAAAGAGCTGTGTGTGTGTGTGAGAGAGAAAGAGAAGCAGTGAGTGAGAGAGAGAGAGAGAAAGAAAGAGAAGCGGTGATTGAGATAGAGAGAGAAAGGGAAGCTGTGAGTGAGAGAGAGAGAGACAGAGAAGCTGTGAGTGAGAGAGAGAAAAAAAGAGCAGCTGTGAGTTTGAGAGAGAGAAGCTTTGAATGTGTGTGAGAGAGAAAGAGGATCTGTGAGTAGAGAGAGAGAGAAAGGGAAGCTGTGAGTGTGACAGAGAGAAGCTGTGAGTGAGAGAGGGAGATAGAAAGAGAATCTGTGAGTGAGAGAGAGAAAAAAAGAAGCTGTGAGTGAGAGAGAAAGAGAGAAATAGAAGCTATGAGTGAGAAAGGTAGAGCGAAGCAGTGAGAGAGAGAGAAAGAGAAGCTGTGAGTGAGAGAAGCTGTGAGTGAGTGAGAGAGAGAGAAGCTGTGAGTGAGAGAGGGAGAAGCTTTAAGTGAGAGAGAGAGAGAATGTGAAGCTGAGAGTGAGAGAGAGAGAGAAGCTGTGAGTGAGAGAGAGAGAAAGAGCAGCTGTGAGTAGAGAGAGAGAGAAAAAGAAGCTGTGAGTGAGAGAGAGAGAAGAAGAAGCTGTGAGTGAGATAGGGAGAGAGAAAGTGAATCTGTGAGTGACAGAGAGAGAAAAAAGAAGCTGTGAGTGTGAGAGAGTGAGAGAAAGAGATGCTGTGAGTGTGTGTGAGTGAGAAAGAGAAGCTGTGAGTGAGAGAGAGAGAAAGTGAAGCAGTGAGTGAGAGACAGAGAGAGAAAGTGAAGCTCTGAGTGAGAGAGAGAGAAAAAGAGATGCTGTGAGAGAGAGAGAGAGAGAAAGAGAAGCTGTGAGTGAGAGAGAGAGAAAGGGAAGCTGTGAGTGACAGAGAGAGAGAAGCTGTTAGAGAGAAAGTGAGAGAAAGAGAAGCTGGGAGTGTGTGTGTGAGAGAAAGAGAAGCTGTGAGTTAGAGAGAGAGAGAGATAAAGGGAAGCTGTGAGTTAGAGAGAGTGAGAAGCTATGAGCGAGAGAGAGAGAGAGAAGTTGTGAGTGAGTGAGAGAGAGAGACAGAGAAGCTGTGAGTGAGAGAGAGAGAAAAAGAGCAGCTGTGAGTGAGAGAGAGAGAGAAGCTGTGAGTGAGAGAGAGAAAGAGAAGCTGTGAGTGAGAGAGACAGAGAGAAAGAGAAGCTGTGAGTGTGAGAGAAAGTGAGAGAAAGAGAAGCTGTGAGTGTGAGAGAGAGTGAGAGAAAGATGCAGTGAGTGTGTGTGAGAGAGAAAGAGAAGCTGTGAGTGAGAGAGAGAAAAAAAGAGAAGCTGTGAGTGAGAGAGAGAAAGAGAAGCTGTGAGTGTGAGAGAAAGTGAAAAGAAAGAGATGCTGTGAGTGTGAGAGAGAGTGAGAGAAAGATGCTGTGAGTGTGTGTGAGAGAGAAAGAGAAGCTGTGAGTGAGAGAGAGAGAGAAAGGGAAGCTGTGAGTGAGAGAGTGAGAAGCTATGAGTGAGAGAGAGAGAAAGAGACGCTGTGAGTGACAGAGGGAGAGAAGCTGTGTGTGTGTGAGAGAGAAAGAGAAGCTGTGTGTGTG
This sequence comes from Bradypodion ventrale, assembly GCA_035047345.1. NCBI lineage: Eukaryota > Metazoa > Chordata > Lepidosauria > Squamata > Chamaeleonidae > Bradypodion > Bradypodion ventrale. Next base: position 111,685,350 of record JAWDJE010000005.1, on the reverse strand, counting down.
TGAGAGAGAGAAAGAGAAGCTGTGATTGAGAGAGAGAGAGAAAGAGAAGCTGAGTGAGAGAGAGAAAGCTGTGTGAGAGAGAGAGAAGCTGTATGAGAGAGAGAGAATGAAAGAAAGAGCTATGTGTGTGTGTGAGAGAAAGAGAAGCTGTGAGTGAGAGAGAGAGAGAGAAAGAGAAGCTGTGAGTGAGAGATAGAGAAAGAAAGGGAAGCTGTGAGTGAGAGAGAGAGACAGAGAAGCTGTGAGTGAGGGAGAGAAAAAAAGTGCAGCTGTGAGTTAGAGAGAGAGACGCTTTGAGTGAGAGAGAGAGAGAAAGAGGATCCGTGAGTAGAGAGAGAGAAAGGGAAGCTGTGAGTGTGAGAGAAAGAGCAGCTGTGAGTGTGAGAGGGAGATAGAAAGAGAAGCTGTGAGTGAGAGAGAGAGAAAAAGATGCTGTGAGTGAGAGAGAAAGAGAGAAATAGAAGCTATGAGTGAGAAAGATAGAGAGAAGCAGTGAGAGAGAGAGAAAGAGAAGCTGTGAGTGAGAGAAAGAGAGAAGCTGTGAGTGAGTGAGAGAGAGAGAAGCTGTGAGTGAGAGAGAGAGAAGCTTTAAGTGAGAGAGAGAGAGAGAATGTGAAGCTGTGAGTGAGAGAGAGTGAGAAGCTGTGAGTGAGAGAGAAAAGAGAATCTGTGAGTAGAGAGAGAGAGAGAAAGAAGCTGTGAGTGAGAGAGAGAGAGAAGTTGTGAGTGAGAGAGAGAAGCTTAAAGTGAGTGAGAGAGAGAATGTGATGCTGTGAGTGAGAGAGAGAAGCTGTGAGTGAGAGAGAGAGAAAGAGAATCTGTGAGTAGAGAGAGAGAAAGAGAAGCTGTGAGTGAGAGAGAGAGAAGAAGAAGCTGTGAGTGAGATAGGGAGATAGAAAGAGAATCTGTGAGTGACAGAGAGAGAAAAAAAGAAGCCGTGAGTGTGAGAGAGAGTGAGAGAAAGAGATGCTGTGAGTGTGTGTGAGAGAGAAAGAGAAGCTGTGAGTGAGTGAGAGAGAGAGAAGCTGTGAGTGAGAGAGAGAGAGAAGCTGTGAGTGAGAAAGAGAGAAAGAGAATCTGTGAGTAGTGAGAGAGAGAAAGAGAAGCTGTGAGTGAGAGAGAGAGAAGAAGAAGCTGTGAGTGAGATAGGGAGAGAGAAAGAGAATCTGTGAGTGACAGAGAGAGAAAAAGAAGCTGTGAGTGTGAGAGAGAGTGAGAGAAAGAGATGATGTGAGTGTGTGTGAGAGAGAAAGAGAAGCTGTGAGTTAGAGAGAGAGAGAGATAAAGGGAAGCTGTGAGTGAGAGAGAGTGAGAAGCTATGAGCGAGAGAGAGAGAGAGAAGTTGTGAGTGAGTGAGAGAGAGAGACAGAGAAGCTGTGAGTGAGAGAGAGAGAAAAAGAGCAGCTGTGAGTGAGAGAGAGAGAGAAGCTGTGAGTGAGAGAGAGAAAGAGAAGCTGTGAGTGAGAGAGACAGAGAGAAAGAGAAGCTGTGAGTGTGAGAGAAAGTGAGAGAAAGAGAAGCTGTGAGTGTGAGAGAGAGTGAGAGAAAGATCCAGTGAGTGTGTGTGAGAGAGAAAGAGAAGCTGTGAGTGAGAGAGAGAGAAAAAGAGAAGCTGTGAGTGAGAGAGAGAAAGAGAAGCTGTGAGTGTGAGAGAAAGTGAGAGAAAGAGATGCTGTGAGTGTGAGAGAGAGTGAGAGAAAGATGCTGTGAGTGTGTGTGAGAGAGAAAGAGAAGCTGTGAGTGAGAGAGAGAGAGAAAGGGAAGCTGTGAGTGAGAGTTTGAGTGAGAAGCTATGAGTGAGAGAGAGAGAGAAAGAGAAGCTGTGAGTGACAGAGAGAGAGAAGCTGTGTGTGTGAGAGAGAGAAAGAGAAGCTGTGTGTGTGTGTGAGAGAGAGAAAGAGAAGCTGTGATTGAGAGAGAAAGAGAAAGAGAAGCTGAGTGAGAGAGAGAAAGCTGTGTGAGAGAGAGAGAAGCTGTATGAGAGAGAGAGAATGAAAGAAAGAGCTGTGTGTGTGTGAGAGAGAAAGAGAAGCTGTGAGTGAGAGAGAGAGAGAGAAAGAGAAGCTGTGAGTGAGAGATAGAGAAAGAAAGGGAAGCTGTGAGTGAGAGAGAGAGACAGAGAAGCTGTGAGTGAGGGAGAGAAAAAAAGAGCAGCTGTGAGTTAGAGAGAGAGACGCTTTGAGTGAGAGAGAGAGAGAAAGAGGATCCGTGAGTAGAGAGAGAGAGAAAGGGAAGCTGTGAGTGTGAGAGAAAGAGCAGCTGTGAGTGTGAGAGGGAGATAGAAAGAGAAGCTGTGAGTGAGAGAGAGAAAAAAAGATGCTGTGAGTGAGAGAGAAAGAGAGAAATAGAAGCTATGAGTGAGAAAGATAGAGAGAAGCAGTGAGAGAGAAAAAGAAGCTGTGAGTGAGAGAAAGAGAGAAGCTGTGAGTGAGTGAGAGAGAGAGAAGCTGTGAGTGAGAGAGAGAGAAGCTTTAAGTGAGAGAGAGAGAGAGAGAATGTGAAGCTGTGAGTGAGAGAGAGAGAGAAGCTGTGAGTGAGAGAGAAAAGAGAATCTGTGAGTAGAGAGAGAGAAAGAAGCTGTGAGTGAGAGAGTGAGAGAAGTTGTGAGTGAGAGAGAGAAGCTTAAAGTGAGTGAGAGAGAGAATGTGAAGCTGTGAGTGAGAGAGAGAGAAGCTGTGAGTGAGAGAGAGAGAAAGAGAATATGTGAGTAGAGAGAGAGAAAGAGAAGCTGTGAGTGAGAGAGAGAGAAGAAGAAGCTGTGAGTGAGATAGGGAGATAGAAAGAGAATCTGTGAGTGACAGAGAGAGAAAAAAAGAAGCCGTGAGTGTGAGAGAGAGTGAGAGAAAGAGATGCTGTGAGTGTGTGTGAGAGAGAAAGAGAAGCTGTGAGTGAGTGAGAGAGAGAGAAGCTGTGTGTGAGAGAGAGAGAGAAGCTGTGAGTGAGAAAGAGAGAAAGAGAATCTGTGAGTATTGAGAGAGAGAAAGAGAAGCTGTGAGTGAGAGAGAGAGAAGAAGAAGCTGTGAGTGAGATAGGGAGAGAGAAAGAGAATCTGTGAGTGACAGAGAGAGAAAAAAGAAGCTGTGAGTGTGAGAGAGAGTGAAAGAGATGATGTGAGTGTGTGTGAGAGAGAAAGAGAAGCTGTGAGTGAGTGAGAGAGAGAGAAGCTGTGAGTGAGAGAGAGAGAAGCTGTGAGTGAGAAAGAGAGAAAGAGAATCTGTGAGTAGTGAGAGAGAGAAAGAGAATCTGTGAGTGAGAGAGAGAGAAGAAGAAGCTGTGAGTGAGATAGGGAGAGAGAAAGAGAATCTGTGAGTGACAGAGAGAGAAAAAAGAAGCTGTGAGTGTGAGAGAGAGTGAGAGAAAGAGATGCTGTGAGTGTGTGTGAGAGAGAAAGAGAAGCTGTGAGTGAGAGAGAGAGAAAGAGAAGTTGTGAGTGAGAGAGAGAGTGAGAAGCTATCAGTGAGAGAGAGAGAGAGAAAGAGAAGATGTGTGAGAGAGAGAGAGTGAAAGAGAAGATGTGTGAGAGAGAGAGAAAGAGAAGCAGTGAGTGAGAGACAGAGAGAGAAAGTGAAGCTCTGAGTGAGAGAGAGAGAGAAAAAGAGACGCTGTGAGAGAGAGAGAGAGAAAGAGAAGCTGTAAGTGTGAGAGAAAGTGAGAGAAAGAGAAGCTGTGAGTGTGAGACAGAGTGAGAGAAAGAGATGCTGTGAGTGTGTGTGAGAGAAAGAGAAGCTGTGAGTGAGAGAGAGAGAGAAAGGGAAGCTGTGAGCGAGAGAGAGAGAAGCTGTGAGAGTGAGAGAAAGTGAGAGAAAAAGAAGCTGGGAGTGTGTGTGAGAGAGAAAGGGAAGCTGTGAGTGAGAGAGTGTGAGAAGCTATGAGAGAGAGAGAAGTTGTGAGTGAGAGAGAGAGAGAAAGAGAAGCTGTGAGTGAGAGAGAGAGAGAAAGGGAAGCTGTGAGTGAGTGAGAGAGAGAGACAGAGAAGCTGTGAGGGAGAGAGAGAGAGAAAAAGAGCAGATGTGAGTGTGAGAGAAAGTGAGAGAAAGAGAAACTTTGAGTGTGAGAGAGAGTGAGAGAAAGATGCAGTGAGTGTGTGTGAGAGAGAAAGAGAAGTTGTGAATGAGAGAGAGAGAAAGAGAAGCTCTGAGTGAGTGAGAGAGAAAGAAAGAAAGAGAAGCTGTGAGTGAGAGAGAGAGAAAAAGAGAAGCTGTAAGTGTGTGTGTGAGAGAGAAAGAGAAGCTGTGTGTGAGAGAGAAAGATGCTGTGAGTGTGAGAGAGAGTGAGAGAGAAGCTGTGAGTGTGTGTGTGAGAGGGAAAGAGAAGCTGTGAGTGAGAGAAAGAGAGAGAGAAAGAGAAGCTGTGAGTGAGAGAGAGAGAGAAAGAGAAGCTGTGAGTGAGAGAGAGAGAAAGAGATGCTGTGAGTGAGAGAGAGAGAGAGAAGCTGTGGTTGAAAGAGAGAGAAAGAGAAGCTGTGTGTGAGAAAAGAGAGAGAAAGAGAAGCTGTGAGTGAGAGAGTGAGAAAGAGGAGCTGTGAGTGAGAGGGAGAGAGAGAAAGAGATGCTGTGAGTGAGAGAGAGAGTGAGAGAGAGAGAAGCTGTGAGTGTGTGAGTGAGAGAGAAAGAGAAGCTGTGAGTGAGAGAAATAGAGAGAGAAAGAGAAGCTGTGAGTGAGAGAGAGAGATAAAGAGAAGCTGTGAGTGAAAGAGAGAGAAAGAGAAGCTGTGAGTGAGAGAGAGAAGCTGTGATTGAAAGAGAGAGAAAGAGAAGCTGTGAGTGAGAAAAGAGAGAGAAAGAGAAGCTGTGAATGAGTGAGAGAGAAAGAGAAGCTGTGAGTGAGAGTGAGAGAATAGGAGAAGATGTGAGTGAGGGAGAGTGAGAGAAAGAGAAGATGTGAGTGAGAGAGAGCGGGAAGGAGAAGTTGTGAGTGAGAGAGAGAGAATCTCTGAGTGAGTGAGTGAGAGAGAGAGAAAGAGAAGCTGTGAGTGAGAGTGAGAGGAAGAGAAGCTGTGAGTGAGAGAGAGAGAAAGAAAGAAAGAGAAGCTTTGAGTGAGAGAGTGAGAGAAAGAATAGCTGTGAGTGAGAGAGAGAGAGAAAGAGAAGGTGTATGAGAGAGAGAACGAAAGAAAGAGCTGTGTGTGTGAGAGAGAAAGAGAAGCTGTGATTGAGAGAGAGAGAAAGAGAAGCTGTGAGTGAGAGATAGAGAGAGAAAGGGAAGCTGTGAGTGTGAGAGAGAAAGAGAAGCTGTGAGTGAGAGAGAGAGAGAGAGAAAGGAAAGCTGTGAGTGAGTGAGAGAGAGAGACAGAGAAGCTGTGAGTAAGAGAGAGAGAGAGAAAGGGAAGCTGTTAGTGAGAGAGAGAGAGAGACAGAGAAGCTGTGAGTGAGAGAGAGAGAAAAAGAGCAGCTGTGAGTGAATGAGAGAGAGAGAAGCTGTGAGTGAGAGAGTGAAAGAGAAGCTGTGAGTGAGAGAGACAGAGAGAAAGAGAAGCTGTGAGTGTGAATGAAAGTGAGAGAAAGAGAAGCTGTGAGTGTGAGAGAGAGTGAGAGAAAGATGCAGTGAGTGTGTGAGAGAGAGAAAGAGAGGCTGTGAGTGAGAGAGAGAGAAAAAGAGAAGCTGTGAGTGAGAGAGAGAGAGAAAGAGAAGCTGTGAGTGTGAAAAAAGTGAGAGAAATAGAAGCAGTGAGTGTGTGAGAGAGTGAGAGATAGAAGCTGCGAGCGTGTGTTAGAGAGAAAGAGAAGCTGTGTGTGTGTGAGAGAGAGAATGAGAAGCTGTGATTGAGAGAGAGAGAAAGAGAAGCTGTGAGAGAGAGAGAAAGAGCTGTGAGAGAGAGAGAAGCTGTATGAGAGAGAGAGAGAACGAAAGAAAGAGCTGTGTGTGTGAGAGAGAGAAAGAGAAGCTGTGAGTGAGAGAGAGAGACAGAGAAGTTGTGAGTGAGAGAGAGAAAAAAAGAGCAGCTGTGAGTTAGAGAGAGAGAAGCTTTGAGTGAGAGAGAGAAAGAAAGAGGATCTGTGAGTAGAGAGAGAGAGAAAAAGAAGCTGTGAGTGAGAGAGAGAAGAAGAAGCTGTGAGTGAGATAGGGAGAGAGAAAGAGAATCTGTGAGTGACAGAGAGAGAAAAAAAGAAGCTGTGAGTGTGAGAGAGTGAGAGAAAGAGATGCTGTGAGTGTGTGTGAGAGAGAAAGAGTAGCTGTGAGTGAGAGAGAGAGAGAAAGGGAAGTTGTGTGAGAGACAGAGAGTGAGAAGCTATCAGTGTGAGAGAGAGAGAAACAGAAGATGTGAGTGAGAGAGAGAGAGAGAAAGAGAAGCAGTGAGTGAGAGAGAGAGAGAAAGTGAAGCTCTGAGTGAGAGAGAGAAAAAAGAGACGCTGTGAGAGAGAGAGAGAGAAAGAGAAGCTGTAAGTGTGAGAGAAAGTGAGAGAAAGAGAAGCTGTGAGTGTGAGACAGAGTGAGAGAAAGAGATGCTGTGAGAGTGAGAGAGAGAGAAAGAGAAGCTGTGAGTGAGAGAGAGAGAGAAAGGGAAGCTGTGAGTGAGAGAGAGAGAGAAGCTGTGAGAGTGAGAGAAAGTGAGAGAAAGAGAAGCTGGGAGTGTGTGTGAGAGAGAAAGAGAAGCTGTGAGTGAGAGAGAGTGAAAGAGAAAGGGAAGCTGTGAGTGAGAGAGAGTGAGAAATTGAGTGAGTGAGAGAGAGAGAAGTTGTGAGTGAGAGAGAGAGAAAGAGAAGCTGTGAGTGAGAGAGAGAGAGAGAAAGGGAAGCTGTGAGTGAGTGAGAGAGAGACAGAGAAGCTGTGAGTGAGTGAGAGAGAAAAAGAGCAGCTGTGAGTGAGAGAGAGAGAAGCTGTGAGTGAGAGAGAGAAAGAGAAGCTGTGAGTGTGTGTGAGAGAGAAAGAGAAGCTGTGAGTGAGAGAGAGAGAGAAAGGGAAGTTGTGAGTGAGAGAGAGAGTGAGAAGCTATCAGTGAGAGAGAGAGAGAAGATGTGAGTGAGAGAGAGAGAGAGAGAAAGAGAAGCAGTGAGTGAGTGAGAGACAGAGAGAGAAAGTGAAGTTCTGAGTGAGAGAGAGAGAGAAAAAGAGACGCTGTGAGTGAGAGAGAGAGAGAAGCTGTGAGTGAGAGAGTGAAAGAGAAGCTGTGAGTGAGAGAGACAGAGAGAAAGAGAAGCTGTAAGTGTGAGAGAAAGTGAGAGAACGAGAAGCTGTGTGTGAGACAGTGAGAGAAAGAGATGCTGTGAGTGTATGTGAGAGAGAAAGAGAAGCTGTGAGTGAGAGAGAGAGAGAAAGGGAAGCTGTGAGTGAGAGAGAGAGAAGCTGTGAGAGTGAGAGAAAGTGAGAGAAAGAGAAGCTGGGAGTGTGTGTGAGAGAGAAAGAGAAGCTGTGAGTGAGAGAGAGTGAGAAGGTATGAGCGAGAGAGAGAGAGAGAAGTTGTGAGTGAGAGAGAGAGAGAGAAGCTGTGAGTGAGAGAGAGAGAGAAAGAGAAGCTGTGAGTGAGAGAGAGAGAAAGAGAAGCTGTGAGTGAGAGATAGAGAGAGAAAGGGAAGCTGTGAGTGAGAGAGAGAGAGACAGAGAAGCTGTGAGTGAGAGAGAAAAAAAGAGCAGCTGTGAGTTAGAGAGAGAGAAGATTTGAGTGAGAGAGAGAGAAAGAGAAGCTGTGAGTGAGAGAGAGAGAGAAAGAGAATCTGTGAATGAGAGAGAGAGAAAGAGAAGCTGTGAGTGTGAGAGAAAGTGAGAGAAAGAGAAGCTGTGAGTGTGAGAGAGAGTGAGAAAGATGCTGTGAGTGTGTGTGAGTGAGAGAGAAAGAGAAGCTGTGAGTGAGAGAGAGAGAAAAAGAGAAGCTGTGAGTGAGAGAGAGAGAGAAAGAGAAGCTGTGAGTGTGAGAGAGAGTGAGAAAGATGCTGTGAGTGTGTGTGAGAGATAAAGAGAAGCTGTGAGTGAGAGAGAGAGAGAAAGGGAAGCTGTGAGTGAGAGAGATAGTGAGAAGCTATGAATGAGAGAGAAAGAGAAGCTGTGAGTGAGAGAGAGAGAGAGAAAGAGAAGCTGTGAGTGAGAGAGAGAGTGAGAAGCTGTGAGTGAGAGAGAGAGAAAGCGAAGCAGTGAGTGAGAGACAGAGAGAGAAAGAGAAGCTGTGAGTGTGAGACAGAGTAAGAGAAAGAGATGCTGTGAGTGTGAGAGAGAGAGAAAGAGAAGCTGTGAGTGAGTGAGAGAGAAAGAGAAGCTGTGTGTGTGTGAGAGAGAAAGAGTAGCTATGAGTCAGAGAGAGAGAAAGAGAAGCTATGAGTGTGAGAGAAAGTGAGAGAAAGAGAAGCTGTGAGTGTGAGAGAGAGTGAGAGAAAGATGCAGTGAGTGTGTGAGAGAGAGAAAGAGAAGCTGTGAGTGAGAGAGAGAGAAAAAGAGAAGCTGTGAGTGAGAGAGAGAAAGAGAAGCTGTGAGTGTGAGAGAAAGTGAGAGAAAGAGATGCTGTGACTGTGAGAGAGAGTGAGAGAAAGATGCTGTGAGTGTGTGTGAGAGAGAAAGAGAAGCTGTGAGTGAGAGAGAGAGAGAAAGGGAAGCTGTGAGTGAGAGAGAGAGTGATAAGCTATGAGTGAGAGAGAGAGAGAAAGAGAAGCTGTGAGTGACAGAGAGAGAGAAGCTGTGTGTGTGTGAGAGAGAGAAAGAGAAGCTGTGTGTGTGTGTGAGAGAGAAAGAGAAGCTGTGATTGAGAGAGAGAGAGAAAGAGAAGCTGAGTGAGAGAGAGAAAGCTGTGAGAGAGAGAGAGAAGCTGTATGAGAGAGAGAGAGAATGAAAGAAAGAGCTGTGTTTGTGAGAGAGAGAAAGAGAAGCTGTGAGTGAGAGAGAGAGAGAGAAAGAGAAGCTGTGAGTGAGAGATAGAGAAAGAAAGGGAAGCTGTGAGTGAGAGAGAGAGAGACAGAGAAGCTGTGAGTGAGGGAGAGAAAAAAAGAGCAGCTGTGAGTTAGACAGAGAGACGCTTTGAGTGAGAGAGAGAGAGAAAGAGGATCCGTGAGTAGAGAGAGAGAGAAAGGGAAGCTGTGAGTGTGAGAGAAAGAGCAGCTGTGAGTGTGAGAGGGAGATAGAAAGAGAAGCTGTGAGTGAGAGAGAGAGAAAAAGATGCTGTGAGTGAGAGAGAAAGAGAGAAATAGAAGCTATGAGTGAGAAAGATAGAGAGAAGCAGTGAGAGAGAGAGAAAGAGAAGCTGGGAGTGAGAGAAAGAGAGAAGCTGTGAGTGAGTGAGAGAGAGAGAAGCTGTGAGTGAGAGAGAGAGAAGCTTTAAGTGAGAGAGAGAGAGAGAATGTGAAGCTGTGAGTGAGAGAGAGAGAGAAGCTGTGAGTGAGAGAGAAAAGAGAATCTGTGAGTAGAGAGAGAGAGAGAAAGAAGCTGTGAGTGAGAGAGAGAGAGAAGTTGTGAGTGAGAGAGAGAAGCTTTAAGTGAGTGAGAGAGAGAATGTGAAGCTGTGAGTGAGAGAGAGAGAAGCTGTGAGTGAGAGAGAGAGAAAGAGAATCTGTGAGTAGAGAGAGAGAAAGAGAAGCTGTGAGTGAGAGAGAGAGAAGAAGAAGCTGTGAGTGAGATAGGGAGAGAGAAAGAGAATCTGTGAGTGACAGAGAGAGAAAAAAAGAAGCCGTGAGTGTGAGAGAGAGTGAGAGAAAGAGATGCTGTGAGTGTGTGTGAGAGAGAAAGAGAAGCTGTGAGTGAGTGAGAGAGAGAGAAGCTGTGAGTGAGAGAGAGAGAGAAGCTGTGAGTGAGAAAGAGAGAAAGAGAATCTGTGAGTAGTGAGAGAGAGAAAGAGAAGCTGTGAGTGAGTGAGAGAGAAGAAGAAGCTGTGAGTGAGATAGGGAGAGAGAAAGAGAATCTGTGAGTGACAGAGAGAGAAAAAAGAAGCTGTGAGTGTGAGAGAGAGTGAGAGAAAGAGATGATGTGAGTGTGTGTGAGAGAGAAAGAGAAGCTGTGAGTGAGTGAGAGAGAGAGAAGCTGTGAGTGAGAGAGAGAAGCTGTGAGTGAGAAAGAGAGAAAGAGAATCTGTGAGTAGTGAGAGAAAGAAAGAGAAGCTGTGAGTGAGAGAGAGAGAAGAAGAAGCTGTGAGTGAGATAGGGAGAGAGAAAGAGAATCTGTGAGTGACAGAGAGAGAAAAAAGAAGCTGTGAGTGTGAGAAAGAGTGAGAGAAAGAGATGCTGTGAGTGTGTGTGAGAGAGAAAGAGAAGCTGTGAGTGAGAGAGAGAGAGAAAGGGAAGTTGTGAGTGAGAGAGAGAGTGAGAAGCTATCAGTGAGAGAGAGAGAAAGAGAAGATGTGTGTGAGAGAGAGAAAGAGAAGATGTGTGAGAGAGAGAGAGAGAAAGAGAAGCAGTGAGTGAGAGACAGATAGAGAAAGTGAAGCTCTGAGTGAGAGAGAGAGAGAAAAAGAGACGCTGTGAGAGAGAGAGAAGATTTGAGTGAGAGAGAGAGAAAGAGAAGCTGTGAGTGAGAGAGAGAGAGAGAAAGAGAAGCTGTGAGTGAGAGATAGAGAGAGAAAGGGAAGCTGTGAGTGAGAGAGAGAGAGACAGAGAAGCTGTGAGTGAGAGAGAAAAAAAGAGCAGCTGTGAGTTAGAGAGAGAAAAGATTTGAGTGAGAGAGAGAGAAAGAGAAGCTGTGAGTGAGAGAGAGAGAGAAAGAGAAGCTGTGAGTGAGAGAGAGAGAAAGAGAAGCTGTGAGTGTGAGAGAAAGTGAGAGAAAGAGAAGCTGTGAGTGTGAGAGAGAGTGAGAAAGATGCTGTGAGTGTGTGTGAGAGAGAAAGAGAAGCTGTGAGTGAGAGAGAGAGAAAAAGAGAAGCTGTGAGTGAGAGAGAGAGAGAGAAGCTGTGAGTGTGAGAGAGAGTGAGAAAGATGCTGTGAGTGTGTGTGAGAGATAAAGAGAAGCTGTGAGTGAGAGAGAGAGAGAAAGGGAAGCTGTGAGTGAGAGAGAGAGTGAGAAGCTATGAATGAGAGAGAAAGAGAAGCTGTGAGTGAGAGAGAGAGAGAAAGGGAAGCTGTGAGTGAGAGAGATAGTGAGAAGCTATGAATGAGAGAGAAAGAGAAGCTGTGAGTGAGAGAGAGAGAGAGAAAGAGAAGCTGTGAGTGAGAGAGAGAGTGAGAAGCTGTGAGTGAGAGAGAGAGAAAGCGAAGCAGTGAGTGAGAGACAGAGAGAGAAAGAGAAGCTGTGAGTGTGAGACAGAGTAAGAGAAAGAGATGCTGTGAGTGTGAGAGAGAGAGAAAGAGAAGCTGTGAGTGAGTGAGAGAGAAAGAGAAGCTGTGTGTGTGTGAGAGAGAAAGAGTAGCTATGAGTCAGAGAGAGAGAAAGAGAAGCTATGAGTGTGAGAGAAAGTGAGAGAAAGAGAAGCTGTGAGTGTGAGAGAGAGTGAGAGAAAGATGCAGTGAGTGTGTGTGAGAGAGAAAGAGAAGCTGTGAGTGAGAGAGAGAGAAAAAGAGAAGCTGTGAGTGAGAGAGAGAAAGAGAAGCTGTGTGTGTGAGAGAAAGTGAGAGAAAGAGATGCTGTGACTGTGAGAGAGAGTGAGAGAAAGATGCTGTGAGTGTGTGTGAGAGAGAAAGAGAAGCTGTGAGTGAGAGAGAGAGAGAAAGGGAAGCTGTGAGTGAGAGAGAGAGTGATAAGCTATGAGTGAGAGAGAGAGAGAAAGAGAAGCTGTGAGTGACAGAGAGAGAGAAGCTGTGTGTGTGTGAGAGAGAGAAAGAGAAGCTGTGTGTGTGTGTGAGAGAGAAAGAGAAGCTGTGATTGAGAGAGAGAGAGAAAGAGAAGCTGAGTGAGAGAGAGAAAGCTGTGAGAGAGAGAGAGAAGCTGTATGAGAGAGAGAGAATGAAAGAAAGAGCTGTGTTTGTGAGAGAGAGAAAGAGAAGCTGTGAGTGAGAGAGAGAGAGAGAAAGAGAAGCTGTGAGTGAGAGATAGAGAAAGAAAGGGAAGCTGTGAGTGAGAGAGAGAGAGACAGAGAAGCTGTGAGTGAGAGAGAGAAAAAAAGAGCAGCTGTGAGTTAGACAGAGAGACGCTTTGAGTGAGAGAGAGAGAGAAAGAGGATCCGTGAGTAGAGAGAGAGAGAAAGGGAAGCTGTGAGTGTGAGAGAAAGAGCAGCTGTGAGTGTGAGAGGGAGATAGAAAGAGAAGCTGTGAGTGAGAGAGAGAGAAAAAGATGCTGTGAGTGAGAGAGAAAGAGAGAAATAGAAGCTATGAGTGAGAAAGATAGAGAGAAGCAGTGAGAGAGAGAGAAAGAGAAGCTGGGAGTGAGAGAAAGAGAGAAGCTGTGAGTGAGTGAGAGAGAGAGAAGCTGTGAGTGAGAGAGAGAGAAGCTTTAAGTGAGAGAGAGAGAGAGAATGTGAAGCTGTGAGTGAGAGAGAGAGAGAAGCTGTGAGTGAGAGAGAAAAGAGAATCTGTGAGTAGAGAGAGAGAGAGAAAGAAGCTGTGAGTGAGAGAGAGAGAGAAGTTGTGAGTGAGAGAGAGAAGCTTTAAGTGAGTGAGAGAGAGAATGTGAAGCTGTGAGTGAGAGAGAGAGAAGCTGTGAGTGAGAGAGAGAGAAAGAGAATCTGTGAGTAGAGAGAGAGAAAGAGAAGCTGTGAGTGAGAGAGAGAGAAGAAAAAGCTGTGAGTGAGATAGGGAGAGAGAAAGAGAATCTGTGAGTGACAGAGAGAGAAAAAAAGAAGCCGTGAGTGTGAGAGAGAGTGAGAGAAAGAGATGCTGTGAGTGTGTGTGAGAGAGAAAGAGAAGCTGTGAGTGAGTGAGAGAGAGAGAAGCTGTGAGTGAGAGAGAGAGAGAAGCTGTGAGTGAGAAAGAGAGAAAGAGAATCTGTGAGTAGTGAGAGAGAGAAAGAGAAGCTGTGAGTGAGTGAGAGAGAAGAAGAAGCTGTGAGTGAGATAGGGAGAGAGAAAGAGAATCTGTGAGTGACAGAGAGAGAAAAAAGAAGCTGTGAGTGTGAGAGAGAGTGAGAGAAAGAGATGATGTGAGTGTGTGTGAGAGAGAAAGAGAAGCTGTGAGTGAGTGAGAGAGAGAGAAGCTGTGAGTGAGAGAGAGAAGCTGTGAGTGAGAAAGAGAGAAAGAGAATCTGTGAGTAGTGAGAGAAAGAAAGAGAAGCTGTGAGTGAGAGAGAGAGAAAGAGAAGCTGTGAGTGTGAGAGAAAGTGAGAGAAAGAGAAGCTGTGAGTGTGAGAGAGAGTGAGAAAGATGCTGTGAGTGTGCTGTGAGTGTGTGTGAGAGAGAAAGAGAAGCTGTGAGTGAGAGAGAGAGAAAAAGAGAAGCTGTGAGTGACAGAGAGAGAAAAAAGAAGCTGTGAGTGTGAGAAAGAGTGAGAGAAAGAGATGCTGTGAGTGTGTGTGAGAGAGAAAGAGAAGCTGTGAGTGAGAGAGAGAGAGAAAGGGAAGTTGTGAGTGAGAGAGAGAGTGAGAAGCTATCAGTGAGAGAGAGAGAAAGAGAAGATGTGTGTGAGAGAGAGAAAGAGAAGATGTGTGAGAGAGAGAGAGAGAAAGAGAAGCAGTGAGTGAGAGACAGATAGAGAAAGTGAAGCTCTGAGTGAGAGAGAGAGAGAAAAAGAGACGCTGTGAGAGAGAGAGAAGATTTGAGTGAGAGAGAGAGAAAGAGAAGCTGTGAGTGAGAGAGAGAGAGAGAAAGAGAAGCTGTGAGTGAGAGATAGAGAGAGAAAGGGAAGCTGTGAGTGAGAGAGAGAGAGACAGAGAAGCTGTGAGTGAGAGAGAAAAAAAGAGCAGCTGTGAGTTAGAGAGAGAAAAGATTTGAGTGAGAGAGAGAGAAAGAGAAGCTGTGAGTGAGAGAGAGAGAGAAAGAGAAGCTGTGAGTGAGAGAGAGAGAAAGAGAAGCTGCGAGTGTGAGAGAAAGAGAAGCTGTGAGTGAGAGAGAGAGAGATAAAGAGAAGCTGTGAGTGAGAGAGAGAGTGAGAAGCTGTGAGTGAGAGAGAGAGAAAGCGAAGCAGTGAGTGAGAGACAGAGAGAGAAAGAGAAGCTGTGAGTGTGAGACAGAGTAAGAGAAAGAGATGCTGTGAGTGTGAGAGAGAGAGAAATAGAAGCTGTGAGTGAGTGAGAGAGAAAGAGAAGCTGTGTGTGTGAGAGAGAGAAAGAGTAGCTATGAGTCAGAGAGAGAGAAAGAGAAGCTGTGAGTGTGAGAGAAAGTGAGAGAAAGAGAAGCTGTGAGTGTGAGAGAGAGTGAGAGAAAGATGCAGTGAGTGTGTGAGAGAGAGAAAGAGAAGCTGTGAGTGAGAGAGAGAGAAAAAGAGAAGCAGTGAGTGAGAGAGAGAAAGAGAAGCTGTGAGTGTGAGAGAAAGTGAGAGAAAGAGATGCTGTGAGTGTGAGAGAGAGTGAGAGAGATGCTGTGAGTGTGTGTGTGAGAGAAAGAGAAGCTGTGAGTGAGAGAGAGAGAGAAAGGGAAGCTGTGAGTGAGAGAGAGAGTGAGAAGCTATGAGTGAGAGAGAGAGAGAAAGAGAAGCTGTGAGTGACAGAGAGAGAGAAGCTGTGAGTGAGAGAGAGAGAGAAGCTGTGAGTGAGAAAGAGAGAAAGAGAATCTGTGAGTAGTGAGAGAGAGAAAGAGAAGCTGTGAGTGAGAGAGAGAGAAGAAGAAGCTGTGAGTGAGATAGGGAGAGAGAAAGAGAATCTGTGCGTGACAGAGAGAGAAAAAAGAAGCTGTGAGTGTGAGAGAGAGTGAGAGAAAGAGATGATGTGAGTGTGTGTGAGAGAGAAAGAGAAGCTGTGAGTGTGTGAGAGAGAGAGAAGCTGTGAGTGAGAGAGAGAAGCTGTGAGTGAGAAAGAGAGAAAGAGAATCTGTGAGTAGTGAGAGAAAGAAAGAGAAGCTGTGAGTGAGAGAGAGAGAAGAAGAAGCTGTGAGTGAGATAGGGAGAGAGAAAGAGAATCTGTGAGTGACAGAGAGAGAAAAAAGAAGCTGTGAGTGTGAGAAAGAGTGAGAGAAAGAGATGCTGTGAGTGTGTGTGAGAGAGAAAGAGAAGCTGTGAGTGAGAGAGAGAGAGAAAGGGAAGTTGTGAGTGAGAGAGAGAGTGAGAAGCTATCAGTGAGAGAGAGAGAGAAAGAGAAGATGTGTGTGAGAGAGAGAAAGAGAAGATGTGTGAGAGAGAGAGAGAAAGAGAAGCTGTGAGTGAGAGAGAGAGAAAGAGAAGCTGTGAGTGTGAGAGAAAGTGAGAGAAAGAGAAGCTGTGAGTGTGAGAGAGAGTGAGAAAGATGCTGTGAGTGTGTGTGAGAGAGAAAGAGAAGCTGTGAGTGAGAGAGAGAGAAAAAGAGAAGCTGTGAGTGAGAGACAGAGAGAAAGAGAAGCTGTGAGTGTGAGAGAGAGTGAGAAAGATGCTGTGAGTGTGTGTGAGAGATAAAGAGAAGCTGTGAGTGAGAGAGAGAGAGAAAGGGAAGCTGTGAGTGAGAGAGAGAGTGAGAAGCTATGAATGAGAGAGAAAGAGAAGCTGTGAGTGAGAGAGAGAGAGATAAAGAGAAGCTGTGAGTGAGAGAGAGAGTGAGAAGCTGTGAGTGAGAGAGAGAGAAAGCGAAGCAGTGAGTGAGAGACAGAGAGAGAAAGAGAAGCTGTGAGTGTGAGACAGAGTAAGAGAAAGAGATGCTGTGAGTGTGAGAGAGAGAGAAATAGAAGCTGTGAGTGAGTGAGAGAGAAAGAGAAGCTGTGTGTGTGAGAGAGAGAAAGAGTAGCTATGAGTCAGAGAGAGAGAAAGAGAAGCTGTGAGTGTGAGAGAAAGTGAGAGAAAGAGAAGCTGTGAGTGTGAGAGAGAGTGAGAGAAAGATGCAGTGAGTGTGTGAGAGAGAGAAAGAGAAGCTGTGAGTGAGAGAGAGAGAAAAAGAGAAGCAGTGAGTGAGAGAGAGAAAGAGAAGCTGTGAGTGTGAGAGAAAGTGAGAGAAAGAGATGCTGTGAGTGTGAGAGAGAGTGAGAGAGATGCTGTGAGTGTGTGTGTGAGAGAAAGAGAAGCTGTGAGTGAGAGAGAGAGAGAAAGGGAAGCTGTGAGTGAGAGAGAGAGTGAGAAGCTATGAGTGAGAGAGAGAGAGAAAGAGAAGCTGTGAGTGACAGAGAGAGAGAAGCTGTGAGTGAGAGAGAGAGAGAAGCTGTGAGTGAGAAAGAGAGAAAGAGAATCTGTGAGTAGTGAGAGAGAGAAAGAGAAGCTGTGAGTGAGAGAGAGAGAAGAAGAAGCTGTGAGTGAGATAGGGAGAGAGAAAGAGAATCTGTGCGTGACAGAGAGAGAAAAAAGAAGCTGTGAGTGTGAGAGAGAGTGAGAGAAAGAGATGATGTGAGTGTGTGTGAGAGAGAAAGAGAAGCTGTGAGTGTGTGAGAGAGAGAGAAGCTGTGAGTGAGAGAGAGAAGCTGTGAGTGAGAAAGAGAGAAAGAGAATCTGTGAGTAGTGAGAGAAAGAAAGAGAAGCTGTGAGTGAGAGAGAGAGAAGAAGAAGCTGTGAGTGAGATAGGGAGAGAGAAAGAGAATCTGTGAGTGACAGAGAGAGAAAAAAGAAGCTGTGAGTGTGAGAAAGAGTGAGAGAAAGAGATGCTGTGAGTGTGTGTGAGAGAGAAAGAGAAGCTGTGAGTGAGAGAGAGAGAGAAAGGGAAGTTGTGAGTGAGAGAGAGAGTGAGAAGCTATCAGTGAGAGAGAGAGAGAAAGAGAAGATGTGTGTGAGAGAGAGAAAGAGAAGATGTGTGAGAGAGAGAGAGAGAAAGAGAAGCAGTGAGTGAGAGACAGATAGAGAAAGTGAAGCTCTGAGTGAGAGAGAGAGAGAAAAAGAGATGCTGTGAGAGAGAGAGAAGATTTGAGTGAGAGAGAGAGAAAGAGAAGCTGTGAGTGAGAGAGAGAGAGAGAAAGTGAATCTGTGAGTGACAGAGAGAGAAAAAAGAAGCTGTGAGTGTGAGAGAGTGAGAGAAAGAGATGCTGTGAGTGTGTGTGAGTGAGAAAGAGAAGCTGTGAGTGAGAGAGAGAGAAAGTGAAGCAGTGAGTGAGAGACAGAGAGAGAAAGTGAAGCTCTGAGTGAGAGAGAGAGAAAAAGAGATGCTGTGAGAGAGAGAGAGAGAGAAAGAGAAGCTGTGAGTGAGAGAGAGAGAAAGGGAAGCTGTGAGTGACAGAGAGAGAGAAGCTGTTAGAGAGAAAGTGAGAGAAAGAGAAGCTGGGAGTGTGTGTGTGAGAGAAAGAGAAGCTGTGAGTTAGAGAGAGAGAGAGATAAAGGGAAGCTGTGAGTTAGAGAGAGTGAGAAGCTATGAGCGAGAGAGAGAGAGAAGTTGTGAGTGAGTGAGAGAGAGAGACAGAGAAGCTGTGAGTGAGAGAGAGAGAAAAAGAGCAGCTGTGAGTGAGAGAGAGAGAGAAGCTGTGAGTGAGAGAGAGAAAGAGAAGCTGTGAGTGAGAGAGACAGAGAGAAAGAGAAGCTGTGAGTGTGAGAGAAAGTGAGAGAAAGAGAAGCTGTGAGTGTGAGAGAGAGTGAGAGAAAGATGCAGTGAGTGTGTGTGAGAGAGAAAGAGAAGCTGTGAGTGAGAGAGAGAGAAAAAGAGAAGCTGTGAGTGAGAGAGAGAAAGAGAAGCTGTGAGTGTGAGAGAAAGTGAGAGAAAGAGATGCTGTGAGTGTGAGAGAGAGTGAGAGAAAGATGCTGTGAGTGTGTGTGAGAGAGAAAGAGAAGCTGTGAGTGAGAGAGAGAGAGAAAGGGAAGCTGTGAGTGAGAGAGAGAGTGAGAAGCTATGAGTGAGAGAGAGAGAGAAAGAGACGCTGTGAGTGACAGAGGGAGAGAAGCTGTGTGTGTGAGAGAGAGAAAGAGAAGCTGTGTGTGTGTGTGAGAGAGAAAGAGAAGCTGTGATTGAGAGAGAGAGAGAAAGAGAAGCTGAGTGAGAGAGAGAAAGCTGTGTGAGAGAGAGAGAAGCTGTATGAGAGAGAGAGAATGAAAGAAAGAGCTGTGTTTGTGAGAGAGAGAAAGAGAAGCTGTGAGTGAGAGAGAGAGAGAGAAAGAGAAGCTGTGAGTGAGATAGAGAAAGAAAGGGAAGCTGTGAGTGAGAGAGAGAGAGAGAGAGAAGCTGTGAGTGAGGGAGAGAAAAAAAGAGCAGCTGTGAGTTAGACAGAGAGACGCTTTGAGTGTGAGAGAGAGAGAAAGAGGATCCGTGAGTAGAGAGAGAGAGAAAGGGAAGCTGTGAGTGTGAGAGAAAGAGCAGCTGTGAGTGTGAGAGGGAGATAGAAAGAGAAGCTGTGAGTGAGAGAGAGAGAAAAAGATGCTGTGAGTGAGAGAGAAATAGAGAAATAGAAGCTATGAGTGAGAAAGATAGAGAGAAGCAGTGAGAGAGAGAGAAAGAGAAGCTGGGAGTGAGAGAAAGAGAGAAGCTGTGAGTGAGTGAGAGAGAGAGAAGCTGTGAGTGAGAGAGAGAGAAGCTTTAAGTGAGAGAGAGAGAGAGAATGTGAAGCTGTGAGTGAGAGAGAGAGAAGCTGTGAGTGAGAGAGAAAAGAGAATCTGTGAGTAGAGAGAGAGAGAGAAAGAAGCTGTGAGTGAGAGAGAGAGAGAAGTTGTGAGTGAGAGAGAGAAGCTTTAAGTGAGTGAGAGAGAGAATGTGAAGCTGTGAGTGAGAGAGAGAGAAGCTGTGAGTGAGAGAGAGAGAAAGAGAATCTGTGAGTAGAGAGAGAGAAAGAGAAGCTGTGAGTGAGAGAGAGAGAAGAAGAAGCTGTGAGTGAGATAGGGAGAGAGAAAGAGAATCTGTGAGTGACAGAGAGAGAAAAAAAGAAGCCGTGAGTGTGAGAGAGAGTGAGAGAAAGAGATGCTGTGAGTGTGTGTGAGAGAGAAAGAGAAGCTGTGAGTGAGTGAGAGAGAGAGAAGCTGTGAGTGAGAGAGAGAGAGAAGCTGTGAGTGAGAAAGAGAGAAAGAGAATCTGTGAGTAGTGAGAGAGAGAAAGAGAAGCTGTGAGTGAGTGAGAGAGAAGAAGAAGCTGTGAGTGAGATAGGGAGAGAGAAAGAGAATCTGTGAGTGACAGAGAGAGAAAAAAGAAGCTGTGAGTGTGAGAGAGAGTGAGAGAAAGAGATGATGTGAGTGTGTGTGAGAGAGAAAGAGAAGCTGTGAGTGAGTGAGAGAGAGAGAAGCTGTGAGTGAGAGAGAGAAGCTGTGAGTGAGAAAGAGAGAAAGAGAATCTGTGAGTAGTGAGAGAAAGAAAGAGAAGCTGTGAGTGAGAGAGAGAGAAGAAGAAGCTGTGAGTGAGATAGGGAGAGAGAAAGAGAATCTGTGAGTGACAGAGAGAGAAAAAAGAAGCTGTGAGTGTGAGAAAGAGTGAGAGAAAGAGATGCTGTGAGTGTGTGTGAGAGAGAAAGAGAAGCTGTGAGTGAGAGAGAGAGAGAAAGGGAAGTTGTGAGTGAGAGAGAGAGTGAGAAGCTATCAGTGAGAGAGAGAGAGAAAGAGAAGATGTGTGTGAGAGAGAGAAAGAGAAGATGTGTGAGAGAGAGAGAGAGAAAGAGAAGCAGTGAGTGAGAGACAGATAGAGAAAGTGAAGCTCTGAGTGAGAGAGAGAGAGAAAAAGAGACGCTGTGAGAGAGAGAGAAGATTTGAGTGAGAGAGAGAGAAAGAGAAGCTGTGAGTGAGAGATAGAGAGAGAAAGGGAAGCTGTGAGTGAGAGAGAGAGAGACGGAGAAGCTGTGAGTGAGAGAGAAAAAAAGAGCAGCTGTGAGTTAGAGAGAGAAAAGATTTGAGTGAGAGAGAGAGAAAGAGAAGCTGTGAGTGAGAGAGAGAGAGAAAGAGAAGCTGTGAGTGAGAGAGAGAGAAAGAGAAGCTGTGAGTGTGAGAGAAAGTGAGAGAAAGAGAAGCTGTGAGTGTGAGAGAGAGTGAGAAAGATGCTGTGAGTGTGTGTGAGAGAGAAAGAGAAGCTGTGAGTGAGAGAGAGAGAAAAAGAGAAGCTGTGAGTGAGAGAGAGAGAGAAAGAGAAGCTGTGAGTGTGAGAGAGAGTGAGAAAGATGCTGTGAGTGTGTGTGAGAGATAAAGAGAAGCTGTGAGTGAGAGAGAGAGAGAAAGGGAAGCTGTGAGTGAGAGAGAGAGAAAGCGAAGCAGTGAGTGAGAGACAGAGAGAGAAAGAGAAGCTGTGAGTGTGAGACAGAGTAAGAGAAAGAGATGCTGTGAGTGTGAGAGAGAGAGAAATAGAAGCTGTGAGTGAGTGAGAGAGAAAGAGAAGCTGTGTGTGTGAGAGAGAGAAAGAGTAGCTATGAGTCAGAGAGAGAGAAAGAGAAGCTGTGAGTGTGAGAGAAAGTGAGAGAAAGAGAAGCTGTGAGTGTGAGAGAGAGTGAGAGAAAGATGCAGTGAGTGTGTGAGAGAGAGAAAGAGAAGCTGTGAGTGAGAGAGAGAGAAAAAGAGAAGCAGTGAGTGAGAGAGAGAAAGAGAAGCTGTGAGTGTGAGAGAAAGTGAGAGAAAGAGATGCTGTGAGTGTGAGAGAGAGTGAGAGAAAGATGCTGTGAGTGTGTGTGTGAGAGAAAGAGAAGCTGTGAGTGAGAGAGAGAGAGAAAGGGAAGCTGTGAGTGAGAGAGAGAGTGAGAAGCTATGAGTGAGAGAGAGAGAGAAAGAGAAGCTGTGAGTGACAGAGAGAGAGAAGCTGTGAGTGAGAGAGAGAGAGAAGCTGTGAGTGAGAAAGAGAGAAAGAGAATCTGTGAGTAGTGAGAGAGAGAAAGAGAAGCTGTGAGTGAGAGAGAGAGAAGAAGAAGCTGTGAGTGAGATAGGGAGAGAGAAAGAGAATCTGTGAGTGACAGAGAGAGAAAAAAGAAGCTGTGAGTGTGAGAGAGAGTGAGAGAAAGAGATGATGTGAGTGTGTGTGAGAGAGAAAGAGAAGCTGTGAGTGTGTGAGAGAGAGAGAAGCTGTGAGTGAGAGAGAGAAGCTGTGAGTGAGAAAGAGAGAAAGAGAATCTGTGAGTAGTGAGAGAAAGAAAGAGAAGCTGTGAGTGAGAGAGAGAGAAGAAGAAGCTGTGAGTGAGATAGGGAGAGAGAAAGAGAATCTGTGAGTGACAGAGAGAGAAAAAAGAAGCTGTGAGTGTGAGAAAGAGTGAGAGAAAGAGATGCTGTGAGTGTGTGTGAGAGAGAAAGAGAAGCTGTGAGTGAGAGAGAGAGAGAAAGGGAAGTTGTGAGTGAGAGAGAGAGTGAGAAGCTATCAGTGAGAGAGAGAGAGAAAGAGAAGATGTGTGTGAGAGAGAGAAAGAGAAGATGTGTGAGAGAGAGAGAGAGAAAGAGAAGCAGTGAGTGAGAGACAGATAGAGAAAGTGAAGCTCTGAGTGAGAGAGAGAGAGAAAAAGAGACGCTGTGAGAGAGAGAGAAGATTTGAGTGAGAGAGAGAGAAAGAGAAGCTGTGAGTGAGAGAGAGAGAGAGAAAGAGAAGCTGTGAGTGAGAGATAGAGAGAGAAAGGGAAGCTGTGAGTGTGAGAGAGAGAGACAGAGAAGCTGTGAGTGAGAGAGAAAAAAAGAGCAGCTGTGAGTTAGAGAGAGAGAAGATTTGAGTGAGAGAGAGAGAAAGAGAAGCTGTGAGTGAGAGAGAGAGAGAAAGAGAAGCTGTGAGGGAGAGAGAGAGAAAGAGAAGCTGTGAGTGTGAGAGAAAGTGAGAGAAAGAGAAGCTGTGAGTGTGAGAGAGAGTGAGAAAGATACTGTGAGTGTGTGAGAGAGAGAAAGAGAAGCTGTGAGTGAGAGAGAGAGAAAAAGAGAAGCTGTGAGTGAGAGAGAGAGAGAAAGAGAAGCTGTGAGTGTGAGAGAGAGTGAGAAAGATGCTGTGAGTGTGTGTGAGAGATAAAGAGAAGCTGGGAGTGAGAGAGAGAGAGAAAAGGAAGCTGTGAGTGAGAGAGAGAGTGAGAAGCTATGAATGAGAGAGAAAGAGAAGCTGTGAGTGAGAGAGAGAGAGATAAAGAGAAGCTGTGAGTGAGAGAGAGAGTGAGAAGCTGTGAGTGAGAGAGAGAGAAAGCGAAGCAGTGAGTGAGAGACAGAGAGAGAAAGAGAAGCTGTGAGTGTGAGACAGAGTAAGAGAAAGAGATGCTGTGAGTGTGAGAGAGAGAGAAATAGAAGCTGTGAGTGAGTGAGAGAGAAAGAGAAGCTGTGTGTGTGTGAGAGAGAAAGAGTAGCTATGAGTCAGAGAGAGAGAAAGAGAAGCTGTGAGTGTGAGAGAAAGTGAGAGAAAGAGAAGCTGTGAGTGTGAGAGAGAGTGAGAGAAAGATGCAGTGAGTGTGTGAGAGAGAGAAAGAGAAGCTGTGAGTGAGAGAGAGAGAAAAAGAGAAGCAGTGAGTGAGAGAGAGAAAGAGAAGCTGTGAGTGTGAGAGAAAGTGAGAGAAAGAGATGCTGTGAGTGTGAGAGAGAGTGAGAGAAAGATGCTGTGAGTGTGTGTGTGAGAGAAAGAGAAGCTGTGAGTGAGAGAGAGAGAGAAAGGGAAGCTGTGAGTGAGAGAGAGAGTGAGAAGCTATGAGTGAGAGAGAGAGAGAAAGAGAAGCTGTGAGTGACAGAGAGAGAGAAGCTGTGAGTGAGAGAGAGAGAGAAGCTGTGAGTGAGAAAGAGAGAAAGAGAATCTGTGAGTAGTGAGAGAGAGAAAGAGAAGCTGTGAGTGAGAGAGAGAGAAGAAGAAGCTGTGAGTGAGATAGGGAGAGAGAAAGAGAAGCTGTGAGTGACAGAGAGAGAAAAAAGAAGCTGTGAGTGTGAGAGAGAGTGAGAGAAAGAGATGATGTGAGTGTGTGTGAGAGAGAAAGAGAAGCTGTGAGTGAGAGAGAGAAGCTGTGAGTGAGAAAGAGAGAAAGAGAATCTGTGAGTAGTGAGAGAAAGAAAGAGAAGCTGTGAGTGAGAGAGAGAGAAGAAGAAGCTGTGAGTGAGATAGGGAGAGAGAAAGAGAATCTGTGAGTGACAGAGAGAGAAAAAAGAAGCTGTGAGTGTGAGAAAGAGTGAGAGAAAGAGATGCTGTGAGTGTGTGTGAGAGAGAAAGAGAAGCTGTGAGTGAGAGAGAGAGAGAAAGGGAAGTTGTGAGTGAGAGAGAGAGTGAGAAGCTATCAGTGAGAGAGAGAGAGAAAGAGAAGATGTGTGTGTGAGAGAGAAAGAGAAGATGTGTGAGAGAGAGAGAGAAAGAGAAGCAGTGAGTGAGAGACAGATAGAGAAAGTGAAGCTCTGAGTGAGAGAGAGAGAGAAAAAGAGACGCTGTGAGAGAGAGAGAAGATTTGAGTGAGAGAGAGAGAAAGAGAAGCTGTGAGTGAGAGAGAGAGAGAGAAAGAGAAGCTGTGAGTGAGAGATAGAGAGAGAAAGGGAAGCTGTGAGTGAGAGAGAGAGAGACAGAGAAGCTGTGAGTGAGAGAGAAAAAAAGAGCAGCTGTGAGTTAGAGAGAGAGAAGATTTGAGTGAGAGAGAGAGAAAGAGAAGCTGTGAGTGAGAGAGAGAGAGAAAGAGAAGCTGTGAGTGAGAGAGAGAGAAAGAGAAGCTGTGAGTGTGAGAGAAAGTGAGAGAAAGAGAAGCTGTGAGTGTGAGAGAGAGTGAGAAAGATGCTGTGAGTGTGTGAGAGAGAGAAAGAGAAGCTGTGAGTGAGAGAGAGAGAAAAAGAGAAGCTGTGAGTGAGAGAGAGAGAGAAAGAGAAGCTGTGAGTGTGAGAGAGAGTGAGAAAGATGCTGTGAGTGTGTGTTTGAGATAAAGAGAAGCTGTGAGTGAGAGAGAGAGAGAAAGGGAAGCTGTGAGTGAGAGAGAGAGTGAGAAGCTATGAATGAGAGAGAAAGAGAAGCTGTGAGTGAGAGAGAGAGAGATAAAGAGAAGCTGTGAGTGAGAGAGAGAGTGAGAAGCTGTGAGTGAGAGAGAGAGAAAGCGAAGCAGTGAGTGAGTGACAGAGAGAGAAAGAGAAGCTGTGAGTGTGAGACAGAGTAAGAGAAAGAGATGCTGTGAGTGTGAGAGAGAGAGAAATAGAAGCTGTGAGTGAGTGAGAGAGAAAGAGAAGCTGTGTGTGTGAGAGAGAGAAAGAGTAGCTATGAGTCAGAGAGAGAGAAAGAGAAGCTGTGAGTGTGAGAGAAAGTGAGAGAAAGAGAAGCTGTGAGTGTGAGAGAGAGTGAGAGAAAGATGCAGTGAGTGTGTGAGAGAGAGAAAGAGAAGCTGTGAGTGAGAGAGAGAGAAAAAGAGAAGCAGTGAGTGAGAGAGAGAAAGAGAAGCTGTGAGTGTGAGAGAAAGTGAGAGAAAGAGATGCTGTGAGTGTGAGAGAGAGTGAGAGAAAGATGCTGTGAGTGTGTGTGTGAGAGAAAGAGAAGCTGTGAGTGAGAGAGAGAGAGAAAGGGAAGCTGTGAGTGAGAGAGAGAGTGAGAAGCTATGAGTGAGAGAGAGAGAGAAAGAGAAGCTGTGAGTGACAGAGAGAGAGAAGCTGTGTGTGTGTGAGAGAGAAAGAGAAGCTGTGTGTGTGTGTGAGAGAGAAAGAGAAGCTGTGATTGAGAGAGAGAGAGAAAGAGAAGCTGAATGAGAGAGAGAAAGCTGTGAGAGAGAGAGAGAAAAGCTGTATGAGAGAGAGAGAATGAAAGAAAGAGCTGTGTTTGTGAGAGAGAGAATGAGAAGCTGTGAGTGAGAGAGAGAGAGAGAAAGAGAAGCTGTGAGTGAGAGATAGAGAAAGAAAGGGAAGCTGTGAGTGAGAGAGAGAAAGACAGAGAAGCTGTGAGTGAGGGAGAGACAAAAAGAGCAGCTGTGAGTTAGACAGAGAGACGCTTGGAGTGAGAGAGAGAGAGAAAGAGGATCCGTGAGTAGAGAGAGAGAGAAAGGGAAGCTGTGAGTGTGAGAGAAAGAGCAGCTGTGAGTGTGAGAGGGAGATAGAAAGAGAAGCTGTGAGTGAGAGAGAGAGAAAAAGATGCTGTGAGTGAGAGAGAAAGAGAGAAATAGAAGCTATGAGTGAGAAAGATAGAGAGAAGCAGTGAGAGAGAGAGAAAGCGAAGCTGGGAGTGAGAGAAAGAGAGAAGCTGTGAGTGAGTGAGAGAGAGAGAAGCTGTGAGTGAGAGAGAGAAGCTTTGAGTGAGAGAGAGAGAGAATGTGAAGCTGTGAGTGAGAGAGAGAGAGAAGCTGTGAGTGAGAGAGAAAAGAGAATCTGTGAGTAGAGAGAGAGAGAAAGAAGCTGTGAGTGAGAGAGAGAGAGAAGTTGTGAGTGAGAGAGAGAAGCTTTAAGTGAGTGAGAGAGAGAATGTGAAGCTGTGAGTGAGAGAGAGAGAAGCTGTGAGTGAGAGAGAGAGAAAGAGAATCTGTGAGTAGAGAGAGAGAAAGAGAAGCTGTGAGTGAGAGAGAGAGAAGAAGAAGCTGTGAGTGAGATAGGGAGAGAGAAAGAGAATCTGTGAGTGACAGAGAGAGAAAAAAAGAAGCCGTGAGTGTGAGAGAGAGTGAGAGAAAGAGATGCTGTGAGTGTGTGTGAGAGAGTAAGAGAAGCTGTGAGTGAGTGAGAGAGAGAGAAGCTGTGAGTGAGAGAGAGAGAGAAGCTGTGAGTGAGAAAGAGAGAAAGAGAATCTGTGAGTAGTGAGAGAGAGAAAGAGAAGCTGTGAGTGAGAGAGAGAGAAGAAGAAGCTGTGAGTGAGATAGGGAGAGAGAAAGAGAATCTGTGAGTGACAGAGAGAGAAAAAAGAAGCTGTGAGTGTGAGAGAGAGTGAGAGAAAGAGATGATGTGAGTGTGTGTGAGAGAGAAAGAGAAGCTGTGAGTGAGTGAGAGAGAGAGAAGCTGTGAGTGAGAGAGAGAAGCTGTGAGTGAGATAGAGAGAAAGAGAATCTGTGAGTAGTGAGAGAGAGAAAGAGAAGCTGTGAGAGAGAGAAGAAGAAGCTGTGAGTGAGATAGGGAGAGAGAAAGAGAATCTGTGAGTGACAGAGAGAGAAAAAAGAAGCTGTGAGTGTGAGAGAGAGTGAGAGAAAGAGATGCTGTGAGTGTGAGAGAGAGTGAGAGAAAGATGCAGTGAGTGTGTGTGAGAGAGAAAGAGAAGCTGTGAGTGAGAGAGAGAGAAAAAGAGAAGCTGTGAGTGAGAGAGAGAAAGAGAAGCTGTGAGTGTGAGAGAAAGTGAGAGAAAGAGATGCTGTGAGTGAGAGAGAGAGTGAGAGAAAGATGCTGTGAGTGTGTGTGAGAGAGAAAGAGAAGCTGTGAGTGAGAGAGAGAGAGAAAGGGAAGCTGTGAGTGAGAGAGAGAGTGAGAAGGTATGAGTGAGAGAGAGAGAGAAAGAGAAGCTGTGAGTGACAGAGAGAGAGAAGCTGTGTGTGTGTGAGAGAGAGAAAGAGAAGCTGTGTGTGTGTGAGAGAGAAAGAGAAGCTGTGATTGAGAGAGAGAGAGAAAGAGAAGCTGAGTGAGAGAGAGAAAGCTGTGAGAGAGAGAGAGAAGCTGTATGAGAGAGAGAGAGAATGAAAGAAAGAGCTGTGTTTGTGAGAGAGAGAAAGAGAAGCTGTGAGTGTGAGAGAGAGAGAGAAAGAGAAGCTGTGAGTGAGAGATAGAGAAAGAAAGGGAAGCTGTGAGTGAGAGAGAGAGAGACAGAGAAGCTGTGAGTGAGGGAGAGAAAAAAAGAGCAGCTGTGAGTTAGACAGAGAGACGCTTTGAGTGAGAGAGAGAGAGAAAGAGGATCCGTGAGTAGAGAGAGAGAGAAAGGGAAGCTGTGAGTGTGAGAGAAAGAGCAGCTGTGAGTGTGAGAGGGAGATAGAAAGAGAAGCTGTGAGTGAGAGAGAGAGAAAAAGATGCTGTGAGTGAGAGAGAAAGAGAGAAATAGAAGCTATGAGTGAGAAAGATAGAGAGAAGCAGTGAGAGAGAGAGAAAGAGAAGCTGGGAGTGAGAGAAAGAGAGAAGCTGTGAGTGAGTGAGAGAGAGAGAAGCTGTGAGTGAGAGAGAGAGAAGCTTTAAGTGAGAGAGAGAGAGAGAATGTGAAGCTGTGAGTGAGAGAGAGAGAGAAGCTGTGAGTGAGAGAAAAGAGAATCTGTGAGTAGAGAGAGAGAGAGAAAGAAGCTGTGAGTGAGAGAGAGAGAGAAGTTGTGAGTGAGAGAGAGAAGCTTTAAGTGAGTGAGAGAGAGAATGTGAAGCTGTGAGTGAGAGAGAGAGAAGCTGTGAGTGAGAGAGAGAGAAAGAGAATCTGTGAGTAGAGAGAGAGAAAGAGAAGCTGTGAGTGAGAGAGAGAGAAGAAGAAGCTGTGAGTGAGATAGGGAGAGAGAAAGAGAATCTGTGAGTGACAGAGAGAGAAAAAAAGAAGCCGTGAGTGTGAGAGAGAGTGAGAGAAAGAGATGCTGTGAGTGTGTGTGAGAGAGAAAGAGAAGCTGTGAGTGAGTGAGAGAGAGAGAAGCTGTGAGTGAGAGAGAGAGAGAAGCTGTGAGTGAGAAAGAGAGAAAGAGAATCTGTGAGTAGTGAGAGAGAGAAAGAGAAGCTGTGAGTGAGAGAGAGAGAAGAAGAAGCTGTGAGATAGGGAGAGAGAAAGAGAATCTGTGAGTGACAGAGAGAGAAAAAAGAAGCTGTGAGTGTGAGAGAGAGTGAGAGAAAGAGATGATGTGAGTGTGTGTGAGAGAGAAAGAGAAGCTGTGAGTGAGTGAGAGAGAGAGAAGCTGTGAGTGAGAGAGAGAAGCTGTGAGTGAGAAAGAAAGAGAATCTGTGAGTAGTGAGAGAGAGAAAGAGAAGCTGTGAGTGAGAGAGAGAGAAGAAGAAGCTGTGAGTGAGATAGGGAGAGAGAAAGAGAATCTGTGAGTGACAGAGAGAGAAAAAAGAAGCTGTGAGTGTGAGAAAGAGTGAGAGAAAGAGATGCTGTGAGTGTGTGTGAGAGAGAAAGAGAAGCTGTGAGTGAGAGAGAGAGAGAAAGGGAAGTTGTGAGTGAGAGAGAGAGTGAGAAGCTATCAGTGAGAGAGAGAGAGAGAAAGAGAAGATGTGTGTGAGAGAGAGAAAGAGAAGATGTGTGAGAGAGAGAGAGAGAAAGAGAAGCAGTGAGTGAGAGACAGAGAGAGAAAGTGAAGCTCTGAGTGAGAGAGAGAGAGAAAAAGAGACGCTGTGAGAGAGAGAGAAGATTTGAGTGAGAGAGAGAGAAAGAGAAGCTGTGAGTGAGAGAGAGAGAGAGAAAGAGAAGCTGTGAGTGAGAGATAGAGAGAGAAAGGGAAGCTGTGAGTGAGAGAGAGAGAGACAGAGAAGCTGTGAGTGAGAGAGAAAAAAAGAGCAGCTGTGAGTTAGAGAGAGAGAAGATTTGAGTGAGAGAGAGAGAAAGAGAAGCTGTGAGAGAGAGAGAAAGAGAAGCTGTGAGTGAGAGAGAGAGAAAGAGAAGCTGTGAGTGTGAGAGAAAGTGAAAGAAAGAGAAGCTGTGAGTGTGAGAGAGAGTGAGAAAGATGCTGTGAGTGTGTGTGAGAGAGAAAGAGAAGCTGTGAGTGAGAGAGAGAGAAAAAGAGAAGCTGTGAGTGAGAGAGAGAGAGAAAGAGAAGCTGTGAGTGTGAGAGAGAGTGAGAAAGATGCTGTGAGTGTGTGTGAGAGATAAAGAGAAGCTGTGAGTGAGAGAGAGAGAGAAAGGGAAGCTGTGAGTGAGAGAGAGAGTGAGAAGCTATGAATGAGAGAGAAAGAGAAGCTGTGAGTGAGAGAGAGAGAGAGAAAGAGAAGCTGTGAGTGAGAGAGAGAGTGAGAAGCTGTGAGTGTGAGAGAGAGTGAGAAAGATGCTGTGAGTGTGTGTGAGAGATAAAGAGAAGCTGTGAGTGAGAGAGAGAGAGAAAGGGAAGCTGTGAGTGAGAGAGAGAGTGAGAAGCTATGAATGAGAGAGAAAGAGAAGCTGTGAGTGAGAGAGAGAGAGAGAAAGAGAAGCTGTGAGTGAGAGAGAGAGTGAGAAGCTGTGAGTGTGAGAGAGAGTGAGAAAGATGCTGTGAGTGTGTGTGAGAGATAAAGAGAAGCTGTGAGTGAGAGAGAGAGAGAAAAAGAGACGCTGTGAGAGAGAGAGAAGATTTGAGTGAGAGAGAGAGAAAGAGAAGCTGTGAGTGAGAGAGAGAGAGAGAAAGAGAAGCTGTGAGTGAGAGATAGAGAGAGAAAGGGAAGCTGTGAGTGAGAGAGAGAGAGACAGAGAAGCTGTGAGTGAGAGAGAAAAAAAGAGCAGCTGTGAGTTAGAGAGAGAGAAGATTTGAGTGAGAGAGAGAGAAAGAGAAGCTGTGAGAGAGAGAGAAAGAGAAGCTGTGAGTGAGAGAGAGAGAAAGAGAAGCTGTGAGTGTGAGAGAAAGTGAGAGAAAGAGAAGCTGTGAGTGTGAGAGAGAGTGAGAAAGATGCTGTGAGTGTGTGTGAGAGAGAAAGAGAAGCTGTGAGTGAGAGAGAGAGAAAAAGAGAAGCTGTGAGTGAGAGAGAGAGAGAAAGAGAAGCTGTGAGTGTGAGAGAGAGTGAGAAAGATGCTGTGAGTGTGTGTGAGAGATAAAGAGAAGCTGTGAGTGAGAGAGAGAGAGAAAGGGAAGCTGTGAGTGAGAGAGAGAGTGAGAAGCTATGAATGAGAGAGAAAGAGAAGCTGTGAGTGAGAGAGAGAGAGAGAAAGAGAAGCTGTGAGTGAGAGAGAGAGTGAGAAGCTGTGAGTGTGAGAGAGAGTGAGAAAGATGCTGTGAGTGTGTGTGAGAGATAAAGAGAAGCTGTGAGTGAGAGAGAGAGAGAAAGGGAAGTTGTGAGTGAGAGAGAGAGTGAGAAGCTATGAATGAGAGAGAAAGAGAAGCTGTGAGTGTGTGAGAGAGAGAGAAAGCGAAGCAGTGAGTGAGAGACAGAGAGAGAAAGAGAAGCTGTGAGTGTGAGACAGAGTAAGAGAAAGAGATGCTGTGAGTGTGAGAGAGAGAAATAGAAGCTGTGAGTGAGTGAGAGAGAAAGAGAAGCTGTGTGTGTGAGAGAAAGTGAGAGAAAGAGAAGCTGTGAGTGTGAGAGAGAAAGAGAAGCTGTGAGTGTGAGAGAAAGTGAGAGAAAGAGAAGCTGTGAGTGTGAGAGAGAGTGAGAGAAAGATGCAGTGAGTGTGTGTGAGAGAGAAAGAGAAGCTGTGAGTGAGAGAGAGAGAAAAAGAGAAGCTGTGAGTGAGAGAGAGAAAGAGAAGTTGTGAGTGTGAGAGAAAGTGAGAGAAAGAGATGCTGTGAGTGTGAGAGAGAGTGAGAGAAAGATGCTGTGAGTGTGTGTGTGAGAGAAAGAGAAGCTGTGAGTGAGAGAGAGAGAGAAAGGGAAGCTGTGAGTGAGAGAGAGAGTGAGAAGCTATGAGTGAGAGAGAGAGAGAGAAAGAGAAGCTGTGAGTGACAGAGAGAGAGAAGCTGTGTGTGTGTGAGAGAGAAAGAGAAGCTGTGTGTGTGTGAGAGAGAGAAAGAGAAGCTGTGATTGAGAGAGAGAGAGAAAGAGCTGAGTGAGAGAGAGAAAGCTGTGAGAGAGAGAGAGAGAAGCTGTATGAGAGAGAGAGAGAATGAAAGAAAGAGCTGTGTTTGTGAGAGAGAGAAAGAGAAGCTGTGAGTGAGAGAGAGAGAGAGAAAGAGAAGCTGTGAGTGAGAGATAGAGAAAGAAAGTGAAGCTGTGAGTGAGAGAGAGAAAGACAGAGAAGCTGTGAGTGAGGGAGAGAAAAAAAGAGCAGCTGTGAGTTAGACAGAGAGACGCTTTGAGTGAGAGAGAGAGAGAAAGAGGATCCGTGAGTAGAGAGAGAAAGGGAAGCTGTGAGTGTGAGAGAAAGAGCAGCTGTGAGTGTGAGAGGGAGATAGAAAGAGAAGCTGTGAGTGAGAGAGAGAGAAAAAGATGCTGTGAGTGAGAGAGAAAGAGAGAAATAGAAGCTATGAGTGAGAAAGATAGCGAGAAGCAGTGAGAGAGAGAGAAAGAGAAGCTGGGAGTGAGAGAAAGAGAGAAGCTGTGAGTGAGTGAGAGAGAGAGAAGCTGTGAGTGTGAGAGAGAGAAGCTTTAAGTGAGAGAGAGAGAGAGAATGTGAAGCTGTGAGTGAGAGAGAGAGAGAAGCTGTGAGTGAGAGAGAAAAGAGAATCTGTGAGTAGAGAGAGAGAGAAAGAAGCTGTGAGTGAGAGAGAGAGAGAAGTTGTGAGTGAGAGAGAGAAGCTTTAAGTGAGTGAGAGAGAGAATGTGAAGCTGTGAGTGAGAGAGAGAGAAGCTGTGAGTGAGAGAGAGAGAAAGAGAATCTGTGAGTAGAGAGAGAGAAAGAGAAGCTGTGAGTGAGAGAGAGAGAAGAAGAAGCTGTGAGTGAGATAGGGAGAGAGAAAGAGAATCTGTGAGTGACAGAGAGAGAAAAAAAGAAGCCGTGAGTTTGAGAGAGAGTGAGAGAAAGAGATGCTGTGAGTGTGTGTGAGAGAGAAAGAGAAGCTGTGAGTGAGTGAGAGAGAGAGAAGCTGTGAGTGTGTGTGAGAGAGAAAGAGAAGCTGTGAGTGAGTGAGAGAGAGAGAAGCTGTGAGTGAGAGAGAGAGAGAAGCTGTGAGTGAGAAAGAGAGAAAGAGAATCTGTGAGTAGTGAGAGAGAGAAAGAGAAGCTGTGAGTGAGAGAGAGAGAAGAAGAAGCTGTGAGTGAGATAGGGAGAGAGAAAGAGAATCTGTGAGTGACAGAGAGAGAAAAAAGAAGCTGTGAGTGTGAGAGAGAGTGAGAGAAAGAGATGATGTGAGTGTGTGTGAGAGAGAAAGAGAAGCTGTGAGTGAGTGAGAGAGAGAGAAGCTGTGAGTGAGAGAGAGAAGCTGTGAGTGAGATAGAGAGAAAGAGAATCTGTGAGTAGTGAGAGAGAGAAAGAGAAGCTGTGAGTGAGAGAGAGAGAAGAAGAAGCTGTGAGTGAGATAGGGAGAGAGAAAGAGAATCTGTGAGTGACAGAGAGAGAAAAAAGAAGCTGTGAGTGTGAGCGAGAGTGAGAGAAAGAGATGCTGTGAGTGTGTGTGAGAGAGAAAGAGAAGCTGTGAGTGAGAAAGAGAGAAAGAGAATCTGTGAGTAGTGAGAGAGAGAAAGAGAAGCTGTGAGTGAGAGAGAGAGAAGAAGAAGCTGTGAGTGAGATAGGGAGAGAGAAACAGAATCTGTGAGTGACAGAGAGAGAAAAAAGAAGCTGTGAGTGTGAGAGAGAGTGAGAGAAAGAGATGATGTGAGTGTGTGTGAGAGAGAAAGAGAAGCTGTGAGTGAGTGAGAGAGAGAGAAGCTGTGAGTGAGAGAGAGAAGCTGTGAGTGAGATAGAGAGAAAGAGAATCTGTGAGTAGTGAGAGAGAGAAAGAGAAGCTGTGAGTGAGAGAGAGAGAAGAAGAAGCTGTGAGTGAGATAGGGAGAGAGAAAGAGAATCTGTGAGTGACAGAGAGAGAAAAAAGAAGCTGTGAGTGTGAGCGAGAGTGAGAGAAAGAGATGCTGTGAGTGTGTGTGAGAGAGAAAGAGAAGCTGTGAGTGAGAGAGAGAGAGAAAGGGAAGTTGTGAGTGAGAGAGAGAGTGAGAAGCTATCAGTGAGAGAGAGAGAGAGAAAGAGAAGATGTGTGTGAGAGAGAGAAAGAGAAGATGTGAGAGAGAGAGAGAGAGAAAGAGAAGCAGTGAGAGAGACAGAGAGAGAAAGTGAAGCTCTGAGTGAGAGAGAGAGAGAAAAAGAGACGCTGTGAGAGAGAGAGAGAGAGAAAGAGAAGCTGTAAGTGTGAGAGAAAGTGAGAGAAAGAGAAGCTGTGAGTGTGAGACAGAGTGAGAGAAAGAGATGCTGTGAGTGTGTGTGAGAGAGAAAGAGAAGCTGTGAGTGAGAGAGAGAGAGAAAGGGAAGCTGTGAGTGAGAGAGAGAGAGAAGCTGTGAGAGTGAGGGAAAGTGAGAGAAAGAGAAGCTGGGAGTGTGTGTGAGAGAGAAAGGGAAGCTGTGAGTGAGAGAGAGTGAGAAGCTATGAGAGAGAGAGAGAGAGAAGTTGTGAGTGAGAGAGAGAGAGAAAGAGAAGCTGTGAGTGAGAGAGAGAGAGAAAGGGAAGCTGTGAGTGAGTGAGAGAGAGAGAGACAGAGAAGCTGTGAGTGAGAGAGAGAGAGAAAAAGAGCAGCTGTGAGTGTCAGAGAAAGTGAGAGAAAGAGAATCTTTGAGTGTGAGAGAGAGTGAGAGAAAGATGCAGTGAGTGTGTGTGAGAGAGAAAGAGAAGCTGTGAATGAGAGAGAGAGAAAGAGAAGCTCTGAGTGAGTGAGAGAGAAAGAAAGAAAGAGAAGCTGTGAGTGAGAGAGAGAGAAAGAGAAGCTGTAAGTGTGTGTGTGAGAGAGAAAGAGAAGCTGTGTGTGAGAGAAAGATGCTGTGAGTGTGAGAGAGAGTGAGAGAGAGAAGCTGTGAGTGAGAGAGAGAGAAAGAGATGCTGTGAGTGAGAGAGAGAAAGAGAAGCTGTGGTTGAAAGAGAGAGAAAGAGAAGCTGTGTGTGAGAAAAGAGAGAGAAAGAGAAGCTGTGAGTGAGAGAGTGAGAAAGAGGAGCTGTGAGTGAGAGAGAGAGAGAGAGAAAGAGATGCTGTGAGTGAGAGAGAGAATGAGAGAGAGAGAGAAGCTGTGAGTGTGTGTGAGAGAGAGAAAGAGAAGCTGTGAGTGAGAGAAATAGAGAGAGAAAGAGAAGCTGTGAGTGAGAGAGAGAGAAAGAGAAGCTGTGAGTGAGAGGGAGAGAGAAGGAGAAGATGTGAGTGAGGGAGAGTGAGAGAAAGAGAAGATGTGAGTGAGAGAGAGAGGGAAGGAGAAGTTGTGAGTGAGAGAGAGAGAATCTCTGAGTGAGTGAGTGAGAGAGAGAGAAAGAGAAGATGTGAGTGAGAGTGAGAGGAAGAGAAGCTGTGAGTGAGAGAGAGAGAAAGAAAGAAAGAGAAGCTTTGAGTGAGAGAGTGAGAGAAAGAATAGCTGTGAGTGAGAGAGAGAGAGAAAGAGAAGCTGTATGAGAGAGAGAACGAAAGAAAGAGCTGTGTGTGTGAGAGAGAGAAAGAGAAGCTGTGATTGAGAGAGAGAGAAAGAGAAGCTGTGAGTGAGAGATAGAGAGAGAAAGGGAAGCTGTGAGTGTGAGAGAGAAAGAGAAGCTGTGAGGGAGAGAGAGAGAGAGAGAGAGAAAGGAAAGCTGTGAGTGAGTGAGAGAGAGAGACAGAGAAGCTGTGAGTAAGAGAGAGAGAGAAAGGGAAGCTGTGAGTGAGAGAGAGAGAGAGACAGAGAAGCTGTGAGTGAGAGAGAGAGAAAAAGAGCAGCTGTGAGTGAGTGAGAGAGAGAGAAGCTGTGAGTGAGAGAGTGAAAGAGAAGCTGTGAGTGAGAGAGACAGAGAGAAAGAGAAGCTGTGAGTGTGAGAGAAAGTGAGAGAAAGAGAAGCTGTGTGTGAGAGAGAGTGAGAGAAAGATGCAGTGAGTGTGTGAGAGAGAGAAAGAGAGGCTGTGAGTGAGAGAGAGAGAAAAAGAGAAGCTGTGAGTGAGTGAGAGAGAGAAAGAGATGCTGTGAGTGTGAAAGAAAGTGAGAGAAAGAGAAGCAGTGAGTGTGTGAGAGAGTGAGAGATAGATGCTGTGAGTGTGTGTTAGAGAGAAAGAGTAGCTGTGAGTGAGAGAGAGAGAGAAAGGGAAGATGTGAGTGAGAGAGAGAGTGAGAAGCTATGAGTGAGAGAGAGAGAGAAAGAGAAGCTGTGAGTGACACAGAGAGAGAAGCTGTGAGTGTGTGAGAAAGAAAGAGAAGCTGTGTGTGTGTGAGAGAGAGAAAGAGAAGCTGTGATTGAGAGAGAGAGAAAGAGAAGCTGTGAGAGAGAGAGAAAGCTGTGTGAGAGAGAGAAGCTGTATGAGAGAGAGAGAACGAAAGAAAGAGCTGTGTGTGTGAGAGAGAGAGAAAGAGAAGCTGTTGAGTGAGAGAGAGAGACAGAGAAGTTGTGAGTGAGAGAGAGGAAAAAAGAGCAGCTGTGAGTTAGAGAGAGAGAAGCTTTGAGTGAGAGAGAGAAAGAAAGAGGATCTGTGAGTAGAGAGAGAGAGAAAGGGAAGCTGTGAGTGTGAGAGAGAGAGAGAAGCTGTGAGTGAGCGAGGGAGATTGAAAGAGAATCTGTGAGTGAGAGAGAGAAAAAAGAAGCTGTGAGTGAGAGAGAAAGAGAGAAATAGAAGCTATGAGTGAGAAAGATAGAGAGAAGCAGTGAGACAGAGAAAGAGAAGCTGTGAGTGAGAGAAAGAGAGAAGCTGTGAGTGAGTGAGAGAGAAGCTGTGAGTGAGAGAGAGAGAAGCTTTAAGTGAGAGAGAGAGAGAATGTGAAGCTGTGAGTGAGAGAGAGTAGCTGTGAGTGAGAGAGAGAGAAAGAGAATCTGTGAGTAGAGAGAGAGAGAAAAAGAAGCTGTGAGTGAGAGAGAGAAGAAGAAGCTGTGAGTGAGATAGGGAGAGAGAAAGAGAATCTGTGAGTGACAGAGAGAGAAAAAAGAAGCTGTGAGTGTGAGAGAGTGAGAGAAAGAGATGCTGTGAGAGTGTGTGAGAGAGAAAGAGAAGCTGTGAGTGAGAGAGAGAGAGAAAGGGAAGTTGTCAGAGAGAGAGAGAGTGAGAAGCTATCAGTGAGAGAGAGAGAGAAACAGAAGATGTGAGTGAGAGAGAGAGAGAGAAAGAGAAGCAGTGAGTGAGAGACAGAGAGAGAAAGTGAAGCTCTGAGTGAGAGAGAGAGAAAAAAAGAGACGCTGAGAGAGAGAGAAAGAGAAGCTGTAAGTGTGAGAGAAAGTGAGAGAAAGAGAAGCTGTGAGTGTGAGACAGAGTGAGAGAAAGAGATGCTGTGAGAGTGAGAGAGAGAGAAAGAGAAGTTGTGAGTGAGAGAGAGAGAGAAAGGGAAGCTGTGAGTGAGAGAGAGAGAGAAGCTGTGAGAGTGAGAGAAAGTGAGTGAAAGAGAAGCTGGGAGTGTGTGTGTGAGAGAAAGAGAAGCTGTGAGTGAGAGAGAGTGAGAGAGAAAGGGAAGCTGTGAGTGAGAGAGAGTGAGAAATTGAGTGAGAGAGAGAGAGAGAGAAGTTGTGAGTGAGAGAGAGAGAAAGAGAAGCTGTGAGTGAGAGAGAGAGAGAGAAAGGGCTGTGAGTGAGAGAGAAACAGAGAAGCTGTGAGTGAGTGAGAGAGAAAAAGAGCAGCTGTGAGTGAGAGAGAGAGAAGCTGTGAGTGAGAGAGAGAAAGAGAAGCAGTGAGTGTGTGTGAGAGAGAAAGAGAAGCTGTGAGTGAGAGAGAGAGAGAAAGGGAAGTTGTGAGTGAGAGAGAGAGTGAGAAGCTATCAGTGAGAGAGAGAGAGAGAAAGAGAAGATGTGAGTGAGAGAGAGAGAGAAAGAGAAGCAGTGAGTGAGAGACAGAGAGAGAAAGTGAAGCTCTGAGTGAGAGAGAGAGAAAAAAAGAGACGCTGAGAGAGAGAGAAAGAGAAGCTGTAAGTGTGAGAGAAAGTGAGAGAAAGAGAAGCTGTGAGTGTGAGACAGAGTGAGAGAAAGAGATGCTGTGAGAGTGAGAGAGAGAGAAAGAGAAGCTGTGAGTGAGAGAGAGAGAGAAAGGGAAGCTGTGAGTGAGAGAGAGAGAGAAGCTGTGAGAGTGAGAGAAAGTGAGTGAAAGAGAAGCTGGGAGTGTGTGTGTGAGAGAAAGAGAAGCTGTGAGTGAGAGAGAGTGAGAGAGAAAGGGAAGCTGTGAGTGAGAGAGAGTGAGAAATTGAGTGAGAGAGAGAGAGAGAAGTTGTGAGTGAGTGAGAGAGAAAGAGAAGCTGTGAGTGAGAGAGAGAGAGAGAAAGGGAAGCTGTTAGTGAGAGAGAAACAGAGAAGCTGTGAGTGAGTGAGAGAGAAAAAGAGCAGCTGTGAGTGAGAGAGAGAGAGAAGCTGTGAGTGAGAGAGAGAAAGAGAAGCTGTGAGTGTGTGTGAGAGAGAAAGAGAAGCTGTGAGTGAGAGAGAGAGAGAAAGGGAAGTTGTGAGTGAGAGAGAGAGTGAGAAGCAGAAGATGTGAGTGAGAGAGAGAGAGAAAGAGAAGCAGTGAGTGAGAGACAGAGAGAGAAAGTGAAGTTCTGAGTGAGAGAGAGAGAGAAAAAGAGACGCTGTGAGTGAGAGAGAGAGAGAAGCTGTGAGTGAGAAAGAGAAGCTGTGAGTGAGAGAGACAGAGAGAAAGAGCAGCTGTAAGTGTGAGAGAAAGTGAGAGAAAGAGAAGCTGTGAGTGAGACAGTGAGAGAAAGAGATGCTGTGAGTGTGTGTGAGAGAGAAAGAGAAGCTGTGAGTGAGAGATAGAGAGAAAGGGAAGCTGTGAGTGAGAGAGAGAAGCTGTGAGAGTGAGAGAAAGTGAGAGAAAGAGAAGCTGGGAGTGTGTGTGAGAGAGAAAGAGAAGCTGTGAGTGAGAGAGAGAGAGAGAGAAAGGGAAGCTGTGAGTGAGAGAGAGTGAGAAGGTATGAGCGAGAGAGAGAGAGAGAGAAGTTGTGAGTGAGAGAGAGAGAAAGAGAAGCTGTGAGTGAGAGAGAGAGAGAAAGAGAAGCTGTGAGTGAGTGAGAGAGAGAGAAAGAGAAGCTGTGAGTGAGAGATAGAGAGAGAAAGGGAAGCTGTGAGTGAGAGAGTGAGAGACAGAGAAGCTGTGAGTGAGAGAGAGAAAAAAAGAGCAGCTGTGAGTTAGAGAGAGAGAAGATTTGAGTGAGATAGAGAGAAAGAGAAGCTGTGAGTGTGTGAGAGAGAGAAAGAGAAGCTGTGAGTGAGAGAGAGAGAAAAAGAGAAGCTGTGAGTGAGAGAGAGAGAGAAAGAGAAGCTGTGAGTGTGAGAGAGAGTGAGAAAGATGCTGTGAGTGTGTGTGAGAGATAAAGAGAAGCTGTGAGTGAGAGAGAGAGAGAAAGGGAAGCTGTGAGTGAGAAAGAGAGTGAGAAGCTATGAATGAGAGAGAGTGAGAAGCTGTGAGTGAGAGAGAGAGAAAGCGAAGCAGTGAGTGAGAGACAGAGAGAGAAAGAGAAGCTGTGAGTGTGAGACAGTGTTAGAGAAAGAGATGCTGTGAGTGTGAGAGAGAGAATGAGAAGCTGTGAGTGAGTGAGAGAGAAAGAGAAGTTGTGTGTGTGTGAGAGAGAAAGAGTAGCTATGAGTCAGAGAGAGAGAAAGAGAAGCTGTGAGTGTGAGAGAAAGTGAGAGAAAGAGAAGCTGTGAGTGTGAGAGAGAGTGAGAGAAAGAGATGCTGTTAGTGTGTGTGTGAGAGAAAGAGAAGCTGTGAGTGAGAGAGAGAGAAAGAGAAGTTGTGAATGAGAGAGAGAGAAGCAGTGAGAGAGAGAGAAAGAGATGCTGTGAGTGAGAGAAAGAGAGAAGCTGTGAGTGAGAGAAAGAGAAGCTGTGAGTGAGTGAGAGAGAGAGAAGCTGTGAGTGAGAGAGAGAAGCTGTGAGTGAGAAAGAGAGAAAGAGAATCTGTGAGTAGTGAGAGAAAGAAAGAGAAGCTGTGAGTGAGAGAGAGAGAAGAAGAAGCTGTGAGTGAGATAGGGAGAGAGAAAGAGAATCTGTGAGTGACAGAGAGAGAAAAAAGAAGCTGTGAGTGTGAGAAAGAGTGAGAGAAAGAGATGCTGTGAGTGTGTGTGAGAGAGAAAGAGAAGCTGTGAGTGAGAGAGAGAGAGAAAGGGAAGTTGTGAGTGAGAGAGAGAGTGAGAAGCTATCAGTGAGAGAGAGAGAGAAAGAGAAGATGTGTGTGTGAGAGAGAAAGAGAAGATGTGTGAGAGAGAGAGAGAGAAAGAGAAGCAGTGAGTGAGAGACAGATAGAGAAAGTGAAGCTCTGAGTGAGAGAGAGAGAGAAAAAGAGACGCTGTGAGAGAGAGAGAAGATTTGAGTGAGAGAGAGAGAAAGAGAAGCTGTGAGTGAGAGAGAGAGAGAGAAAGAGAAGCTGTGAGTGAGAGATAGAGAGAGAAAGGGAAGCTGTGAGTGAGAGAGAGAGAGACAGAGAAGCTGTGAGTGAGAGAGAAAAAAAGAGCAGCTGTGAGTTAGAGAGAGAGAAGATTTGAGTGAGAGAGAGAGAAAGAGAAGCTGTGAGTGAGAGAGAGAGAGAAAGAGAAGCTGTGAGTGAGAGAGAGAGAAAGAGAAGCTGTGAGTGTGAGAGAAAGTGAGAGAAAGAGAAGCTGTGAGTGTGTGAGAGAGTGAGAAAGATGCTGTGAGTGTGTGAGAGAGAGAAAGAGAAGCTGTGAGTGAGAGAGAGAGAAAAAGAGAAGCTGTGAGTGAGAGAGAGAGAGAAAGAGAAGCTGTGAGTGTGAGAGAGAGTGAGAAAGATGCTGTGAGTGTGTGTTTGAGATAAAGAGAAGCTGTGAGTGAGAGAGAGAGAGAAAGGGAAGCTGTGAGTGAGAGAGAGAGTGAGAAGCTATGAATGAGAGAGAAAGAGAAGCTGTGAGTGAGAGAGAGAGAGATAAAGAGAAGCTGTGAGTGAGAGAGAGAGTGAGAAGCTGTGAGTGAGAGAGAGAGAAAGCGAAGCAGTGAGTGAGTGACAGAGAGAGAAAGAGAAGCTGTGAGTGTGAGACAGAGTAAGAGAAAGAGATGCTGTGAGTGTGAGAGAGAGAGAAATAGAAGCTGTGAGTGAGTGAGAGAGAAAGAGAAGCTGTGTGTGTGAGAGAGAGAAAGAGTAGCTATGAGTCAGAGAGAGAGAAAGAGAAGCTGTGAGTGTGAGAGAAAGTGAGAGAAAGAGAAGCTGTGAGTGTGAGAGAGAGTGAGAGAAAGATGCAGTGAGTGTGTGAGAGAGAGAAAGAGAAGCTGTGAGTGAGAGAGAGAGAAAAAGAGAAGCAGTGAGTGAGAGAGAGAAAGAGAAGCTGTGAGTGTGAGAGAAAGTGAGAGAAAGAGATGCTGTGAGTGTGAGAGAGAGTGAGAGAAAGATGCTGTGAGTGTGTGTGTGAGAGAAAGAGAAGCTGTGAGTGAGAGAGAGAGAGAAAGGGAAGCTGTGAGTGAGAGAGAGAGTGAGAAGCTATGAGTGAGAGAGAGAGAAAGAGAAGCTGTGAGTGACAGAGAGAGAGAAGCTGTGTGTGTGTGTGAGAGAGAAAGAGAAGCTGTGTGTGTGTGTGAGAGAGAAAGAGAAGCTGTGATTGAGAGAGAGAGAGAAAGAGAAGCTGAATGAGAGAGAGAAAGCTGTGAGAGAGAGAGAGAAAAGCTGTATGAGAGAGAGAGAATGAAAGAAAGAGCTGTGTTTGTGAGAGAGAGAATGAGAAGCTGTGAGTGAGAGAGAGAGAGAGAAAGAGAAGCTGTGAGTGAGAGATAGAGAAAGAAAGGGAAGCTGTGAGTGAGAGAGAGAAAGACAGAGAAGCTGTGAGTGAGGGAGAGAAAAAAAGAGCAGCTGTGAGTTAGACAGAGAGACGCTTGGAGTGAGAGAGAGAGAGAAAGAGGATCCGTGAGTAGAGAGAGAGAGAAAGGGAAGCTGTGAGTGTGAGAGAAAGAGCAGCTGTGAGTGTGAGAGGGAGATAGAAAGAGAAGCTGTGAGTGAGAGAGAGAGAAAAAGATGCTGTGAGTGAGAGAGAAAGAGAGAAATAGAAGCTATGAGTGAGAAAGATAGAGAGAAGCAGTGAGAGAGAGAGAAAGCGAAGCTGGGAGTGAGAGAAAGAGAGAAGCTGTGAGTGAGTGAGAGAGAGAGAAGCTGTGAGTGAGAGAGAGAGAAGCTTTGAGTGAGAGAGAGAGAGAATGTGAAGCTGTGAGTGAGAGAGAGAGAGAAGCTGTGAGTGAGAGAGAAAAGAGAATCTGTGAGTAGAGAGAGAGAGAAAGAAGCTGTGAGTGAGAGAGAGAGAGAAGTTGTGAGTGAGAGAGAGAAGCTTTAAGTGAGTGAGAGAGAGAATGTGAAGCTGTGAGTGAGAGAGAGAGAAGCTGTGAGTGAGAGAGAGAGAAAGAGAATCTGTGAGTAGAGAGAGAGAAAGAGAAGCTGTGAGTGTGAGAGAGTGAAGAAGAAGCTGTGAGTGAGATAGGGAGAGAGAAAGAGAATCTGTGAGTGACAGAGAGAGAAAAAAAGAAGCCGTGAGTGTGAGAGAGAGTGAGAGAAAGAGATGCTGTGAGTGTGTGTGAGAGAGAAAGAGAAGCTGTGAGTGAGTGAGAGAGAGAGAAGCTGTGAGTGAGAGAGAGAGAGAAGCTGTGAGTGAGAAAGAGAGAAAGAGAATCTGTGAGTAGTGAGAGAGAGAAAGAGAAGCTGTGAGTGAGAGAGAGAGAAGAAGAAGCTGTGAGTGAGATAGGGAGAGAGAAAGAGAATCTGTGAGTGACAGAGAGAGAAAAAAGAAGCTGTGAGTGTGAGAGAGAGTGAGAGAAAGAGATGATGTGAGTGTGTGTGAGAGAGAAAGAGAAGCTGTGAGTGAGTGAGAGAGAGAGAAGCTGTGAGTGAGAGAGAGAAGCTGTGAGTGAGATAGAGAGAAAGAGAATCTGTGAGTAGTGAGAGAGAGAAAGAGAAGCTGTGAGAGAGAGAAGAAGA
Source organism: Bradypodion ventrale (assembly GCA_035047345.1). Taxonomy (NCBI): domain Eukaryota; kingdom Metazoa; phylum Chordata; class Lepidosauria; order Squamata; family Chamaeleonidae; genus Bradypodion; species Bradypodion ventrale. The sequence goes on along the minus strand of JAWDJE010000005.1, from coordinate 111,644,242 downwards.
AGCTGTGAGTGAGATAGGGAGAGAGAAAGAGAATCTGTGAGTGACAGAGAGAGAAAAAAGAAGCTGTGAGTGTGAGAGAGAGTGAGAGAAAGAGATGCTGTGAGTGTGAGAGAGAGTGAGAGAAAGATGCAGTGAGTGTGTGTGAGAGAGAAAGAGAAGCTGTGAGTGAGAGAGAGAGAAAAACAGAAGCTGTGAGTGAGAGAGAGAAAGAGAAGCTGTGAGTGTGAGAGAAAGTGAGAGAAAGAGATGCTGTGAGTGAGAGAGAGAGTGAGAGAAAGATGCTGTGAGTGTGTGTGAGAGAGAAAGAGAAGCTGTGAGTGAGAGAGAGAGAGAGAAAGGGAAGCTGTGAGTGAGAGAGAGAGTGAGAAGCTATGAGTGAGAGAGAGAGAGAAAGAGAAGCTGTGAGTGACAGAGAGAGAGAAGCTGTGTGTGTGTGAGAGAGAGAAAGAGAAGCTGTGTGTGTGTGAGAGAGAAAGAGAAGCTGTGATTGAGAGAGAGAGAGAAAGAGAAGCTGAGTGAGAGAGAGAAAGCTGTGAGAGAGAGAGAGAAGCTGTATGAGAGAGAGAGAGAATGAAAGAAAGAGCTGTGTTTGTGAGAGAGAGAAAGAGAAGCTGTGAGTGTGAGAGAGAGAGAGAAAGAGAAGCTGTGAGTGAGAGATAGAGAAAGAAAGGGAAGCTGTGAGTGAGAGAGAGAGAGACAGAGAAGCTGTGAGTGAGGGAGAGAAAAAAAGAGCAGCTGTGAGTTAGACAGAGAGACGCTTTGAGTGAGAGAGAGAGAGAAAGAGGATCCGTGAGTAGAGAGAGAGAGAAAGGGAAGCTGTGAGTGTGAGAGAAAGAGCAGCTGTGAGTGTGAGAGGGAGATAGAAAGAGAAGCTGTGAGTGAGAGAGAGAGAAAAAGATGCTGTGAGTGAGAGAGAAAGAGAGAAATAGAAGCTATGAGTGAGAAAGATAGAGAGAAGCAGTGAGAGAGAGAGAAAGAGAAGCTGGGAGTGAGAGAAAGAGAGAAGCTGTGAGTGAGTGAGAGAGAGAAGCTGTGAGTGAGAGAGAGAGAAGCTTTAAGTGAGAGAGAGAGAGAATGTGAAGCTGTGAGTGAGAGAGAGAGAGAAGCTGTGAGTGAGAGAAAAGAGAATCTGTGAGTAGAGAGAGAGAGAGAAAGAAGCTGTGAGTGAGAGAGAGAGAGAAGTTGTGAGTGAGAGAGAGAAGCTTTAAGTGAGTGAGAGAGAGAATGTGAAGCTGTGAGTGAGAGAGAGAGAAGCTGTGAGTGAGAGAGAGAGAAAGAGAATCTGTGAGTAGAGAGAGAGAAAGAGAAGCTGTGAGTGAGAGAGAGAGAAGAAGATGCTGTGAGTGAGATAGGGAGAGAGAAAGAGAATCTGTGAGTGACAGAGAGAGAAAAAAAGAAGCCGTGAGTGTGAGAGAGAGTGAGAGAAAGAGATGCTGTGAGTGTGTGTGAGAGAGAAAGAGAAGCTGTGAGTGAGTGAGAGAGAGAGAAGCTGTGAGTGAGAGAGAGAGAGAAGCTGTGAGTGAGAAAGAGAGAAAGAGAATCTGTGAGTAGTGAGAGAGAGAAAGAGAAGCTGTGAGTGAGAGAGAGAGAAGAAGAAGCTGTGAGTGAGATAGGGAGAGAGAAAGAGAATCTGTGAGTGACAGAGAGAGAAAAAAGAAGCTGTGAGTGTGAGAGAGAGTGAGAGAAAGAGATGATGTGAGTGTGTGTGAGAGAGAAAGAGAAGCTGTGAGTGAGTGAGAGAGAGAGAAGCTGTGAGTGAGAGAGAGAAGCTGTGAGTGAGAAAGAAAGAGAATCTGTGAGTAGTGAGAGAGAGAAAGAGAAGCTGTGAGTGAGAGAGAGAGAAGAAGAAGCTGTGAGTGAGATAGGGAGAGAGAAAGAGAATCTGTGAGTGACAGAGAGAGAAAAAAGAAGCTGTGAGTGTGAGAAAGAGTGAGAGAAAGAGATGCTGTGAGTGTGTGTGAGAGAGAAAGAGAAGCTGTGAGTGAGAGAGAGAGAGAAAGGGAAATTGTGAGTGAGAGAGAGAGTGAGAAGCTATCAGTGAGAGAGAGAGAGAGAAAGAGAAGATGTGTGTGAGAGAGAGAAAGAGAAGATGTGTGAGAGAGAGAGAGAGAAAGAGAAGCAGTGAGTGAGAGAGAGAGAGAAAAAGAGACGCTGTGAGAGAGAGAGAAGATTTGAGTGAGAGAGAGAGAAAGAGAAGCTGTGAGTGAGAGAGAGAGAGAGAAAGAGAAGCTGTGAGTGAGAGATAGAGAGAGAAAGGGAAGCTGTGAGTGAGAGAGAGAGAGACAGAGAAGCTGTGAGTGAGAGAGAAAAAAAGAGCAGCTGTGAGTTAGAGAGAGAGAAGATTTGAGTGAGAGAGAGAGAAAGAGAAGCTGTGAGAGAGAGAGAAAGAGAAGCTGTGAGTGAGAGAGAGAGAAAGAGAAGCTGTGAGTGTGAGAGAAAGTGAGAGAAAGAGAAGCTGTGAGTGTGAGAGAGAGTGAGAAAGATGCTGTGAGTGTGTGTGAGAGAGAAAGAGAAGCTGTGAGTGAGAGAGAGAGAAAAAGAGAAGCTGTGAGTGAGAGAGAGAGAGAAAGAGAAGCTGTGAGTGTGAGAGAGAGTGAGAAAGATGCTGTGAGTGTGTGTGAGAGATAAAGAGAAGCTGTGAGTGAGAGAGAGAGAGAAAGGGAAGCTGTGAGTGAGAGAGAGAGTGAGAAGCTATGAATGAGAGAGAAAGAGAAGCTGTGAGTGAGAGAGAGAGAGAGAAAGAGAAGCTGTGAGTGAGAGAGAGAGTGAGAAGCTGTGAGTGTGAGAGAGAGTGAGAAAGATGCTGTGAGTGTGTGTGAGAGATAAAGAGAAGCTGTGAGTGAGAGAGAGAGAGAAAGGGAAGCTGTGAGTGAGAGAGAGAGAGTGAGAAGCTATGAATGAGAGAGAAAGAGAAGCTGTGAGTGTGAGAGAGAGAGAGAAAGCGAAGCAGTGAGTGAGAGACAGAGAGAGAAAGAGAAGCTGTGAGTGTGAGACAGAGTAAGAGAAAGAGATGCTGTGAGTGTGAGAGAGAGAAATAGAAGCTGTGAGTGAGTGAGAGAGAAAGAGAAGCTGTGTGTGTGAGAGAAAGTGAGAGAAAGAGAAGCTGTGAGTGTGAGAGAGAAAGAGAAGCTGTGAGTGTGAGAGAAAGTGAGAGAAAGAGAAGCTGTGAGTGTGAGAGAGAGTGAGAGAAAGATGCAGTGAGTGTGTGTGAGAGAGAAAGAGAAGCTGTGAGTGAGAGAGAGAGAAAAAGAGAAGCTGTGAGTGAGAGAGAGAAAGAGAAGCTGTGAGTGTGAGAGAAAGTGAGAGAAAGAGATGCTGTGAGTGTGAGAGAGAGTGAGAGAAAGATGCTGTGAGTGTGTGTGTGAGAGAAAGAGAAGCTGTGAGTGAGAGAGAGAGAGAAAGGGAAGCTGTGAGTGAGAGAGAGAGTGAGAAGCTATGAGTGAGAGAGAGAGAGAGAAAGAGAAGCTGTGAGTGACAGAGAGAGAGAAGCTGTGTGTGTGTGAGAGAGAAAGAGAAGCTGTGTGTGTGTGAGAGAGAGAAAGAGAAGCTGTGATTGAGAGAGAGAGAGAAAGAGAAGCTGAGTGAGAGAGAGAAAGCTGTGAGAGAGAGAGAGAGAAGCTGTATGAGAGAGAGAGAGAATGAAAGAAAGAGCTGTGTTTGTGAGAGAGAGAAAGAGAAGCTGTGAGTGAGAGAGAGAGAGAGAAAGAGAAGCTGTGAGTGAGAGATAGAGAAAGAAAGTGAAGCTGTGAGTGAGAGAGAGAAAGACAGAGAAGCTGTGAGTGAGGGAGAGAAAAAAAGAGCAGCTGTGAGTTAGACAGAGAGACGCTTTGAGTGAGAGAGAGAGAGAAAGAGGATCCGTGAGTAGAGAGAGAAAGGGAAGCTGTGAGTGTGAGAGAAAGAGCAGCTGTGAGTGTGAGAGGGAGATAGAAAGAGAAGCTGTGAGTGAGAGAGAGAAAAAGATGCTGTGAGTGAGAGAGAAAGAGAGAAATAGAAGCTATGAGTGAGAAAGATAGAGAGAAGCAGTGAGAGAGAGAGAAAGAGAAGCTGGGAGTGAGAGAAAGAGAGAAGCTGTGAGTGAGTGAGAGAGAGAGAAGCTGTGAGTGAGAGAGAGAGAAGCTTTAAGTGAGAGAGAGAGAGAGAATGTGAAGCTGTGAGTGAGAGAGAGAGAGAAGCTGTGAGTGAGAGAGAAAAGAGAATCTGTGAGTAGAGAGAGAGAGAAAGAAGCTGTGAGTGAGAGAGAGAGAGAAGTTGTGAGTGAGAGAGAGAAGCTTTAAGTGAGTGAGAGAGAGAATGTGAAGCTGTGAGTGAGAGAGAGAGAAGCTGTGAGTGAGAGAGAGAGAAAGAGAATCTGTGAGTAGAGAGAGAGAAAGAGAAGCTGTGAGTGAGAGAGAGAGAAGAAGAAGCTGTGAGTGAGATAGGGAGAGAGAAAGAGAATCTCTGAGTGACAGAGAGAGAAAAAAAGAAGCAGTGAGTTTGAGAGAGAGTGAGAGAAAGAGATGCTGTGAGTGTGTGTGAGAGAGAAAGAGAAGCTGTGAGTGAGTGAGAGAGAGAGAAGCTGTGAGTGTGTGTGAGAGAGAAAGAGAAGCTGTGAGTGAGTGAGAGAGAGAGAAGCTGTGAGTGAGAGAGAGAGAGAAGCTGTGAGTGAGAAAGAGAGAAAGAGAATCTGTGAGTAGTGAGAGAGAGAAAGAGAAGCTGTGAGTGAGAGAGAGAGAAGAAGAAGCTGTGAGTGAGATAGGGAGAGAGAAAGAGAATCTGTGAGTGACAGAGAGAGAAAAAAGAAGCTGTGAGTGTGAGCGAGAGTGAGAGAAAGAGATGCTGTGAGTGTGTGTGAGAGAGAAAGAGAAGCTGTGAGTGAGAAAGAGAGAAAGAGAATCTGTGAGTAGTGAGAGAGAGAAAGAGAAGCTGTGAGTGAGAGAGAGAGAAGAAGAAGCTGTGAGTGAGATAGGGAGAGAGAAACAGAATCTGTGAGTGACAGAGAGAGAAAAAAGAAGTTGTGAGTGTGAGAGAGAGTGAGAGAAAGAGATGATGTGAGTGTGTGTGAGAGAGAAAGAGAAGCTGTGAGTGAGTGAGAGAGAGAGAAGCTGTGAGTGAGAGAGAGAAGCTGTGAGTGAGATAGAGAGAAAGAGAATCTGTGAGTAGTGAGAGAGAGAAAGAGAAGCTGTGAGTGAGAGAGAGAGAAGAAGAAGCTGTGAGTGAGATAGGGAGAGAGAAAGAGAATCTGTGAGTGACAGAGAGAGAAAAAAGAAGCTGTGAGTGTGAGCGAGAGTGAGAGAAAGAGATGCTGTGAGTGTGTGTGAGAGAGAAAGAGAAGCTGTGAGTGAGAGAGAGAGAGAAAGGGAAGTTGTGAGTGAGAGAGAGAGTGAGAAGCTATCAGTGAGAGAGAGAGAGAGAAAGAGAAGATGTGTGTGAGAGAGAGAAAGAGAAGATGTGAGAGAGAGAGAGAGAGAAAGAGAAGCAGTGAGAGAGACAGAGAGAGAAAGTGAAGCTCTGAGTGAGAGAGAGAGAGAAAAAGAGACGCTGTGAGAGAGAGAGAGAGAGAAAGAGAAGCTGTAAGTGTGAGAGAAAGTGAGAGAAAGAGAAGCTGTGAGTGTGAGACAGAGTGAGAGAAAGAGATGCTGTGAGTGTGTGTGAGAGAGAAAGAGAAGCTGTGTGAGAGAGAGAGAGAAAGGGAAGCTGTGAGTGAGAGAGAGAGAGAAGCTGTGAGAGTGAGGGAAAGTGAGAGAAAGAGAAGCTGGGAGTGTGTGTGAGAGAGAAAGGGAAGCTGTGAGTGAGAGAGAGTGAGAAGCTATGAGAGAGAGAGAGAGAAGTTGTGAGTGAGAGAGAGAGAGAAAGAGAAGCTGTGAGTGAGAGAGAGAGAGAAAGGGAAGCTGTGAGTGAGTGAGAGAGAGAGAGACAGAGAAGCTGTGAGTGAGAGAGAGAGAGAAAAAGAGCAGCTGTGAGTGTGAGAGAAAGTGAGAGAAAGAGAATCTTTGAGTGTGAGAGAGAGTGAGAGAAAGATGCAGTGAGTGTGTGTGAGAGAGAAAGAGAAGCTGTGAATGAGAGAGAGAGAAAGAGAAGCTCTGAGTGAGTGAGAGAGAAAGAAAGAAAGAGAAGCTGTGAGTGAGAGAGAGAGAAAGAGAAGCTGTAAGTGTGTGTGTGAGAGAGAAAGAGAAGCTGTGTGTGAGAGAAAGATGCTGTGAGTGTGAGAGAGAGTGAGAGAGAGAAGCTGTGAGTGAGAGAGAGAGAAAGAGATGCTGTGAGTGAGAGAGAGAAAGAGAAGCTGTGGTTGAAAGAGAGAGAAAGAGAAGCTGTGTGTGAGAAAAGAGAGAGAAAGAGAAGCTGTGAGTGAGAGAGTGAGAAAGAGGAGCTGTGAGTGAGAGAGAGAGAGAGAGAAAGAGATGCTGTGAGTGAGAGAGAGAATGAGAGAGAGAGAGAAGCTGTGAGTGTGTGTGAGAGAGAGAAAGAGAAGCTGTGAGTGAGAGAAATAGAGAGAGAAAGAGAAGCTGTGAGTGAGAGAGAGAGAAAGAGAAGCTGTGAGTGAGAGGGAGAGAGAAGGAGAAGATGTGAGTGAGGGAGAGTGAGAGAAAGAGAAGATGTGAGTGAGAGAGAGAGGGAAGGAGAAGTTGTGAGTGAGAGAGAGAGAATCTCTGAGTGAGTGAGTGAGAGAGAGAGAAAGAGAAGATGTGAGTGAGAGTGAGAGGAAGAGAAGCTGTGAGTGAGAGAGAGAGAAAGAAAGAAAGAGAAGCTTTGAGTGAGAGAGTGAGAGAAAGAATAGCTGTGAGTGAGAGAGAGAGAGAAAGAGAAGCTGTATGAGAGAGAGAACGAAAGAAAGAGCTGTGTGTGTGAGAGAGAGAAAGAGAAGCTGTGATTGAGAGAGAGAGAAAGAGAAGCTGTGAGTGAGAGATAGAGAGAGAAAGGGAAGCTGTGAGTGTGAGAGAGAAAGAGAAGCTGTGAGAGAGAGAGAGAGAGAGAGAGAGAAAGGAAAGCTGTGAGTGAGTGAGAGAGAGAGACAGAGAAGCTGTGAGTAAGAGAGAGAGAGAAAGGGAAGCTGTGAGTGAGAGAGAGAGAGAGACAGAGAAGCTGTGAGTGAGAGAGAGAGAAAAAGAGCAGCTGTGAGTGAGTGAGAGAGAGAGAAGCTGTGAGTGAGAGAGTGAAAGAGAAGCTGTGAGTGAGAGAGACAGAGAGAAAGAGAAGCTGTGAGTGTGAGAGAAAGTGAGAGAAAGAGAAGCTGTGAGTGTGAGAGAGAGTGAGAGAAAGATGCAGTGAGTGTGTGAGAGAGAGAAAGAGAGGCTGTGAGTGAGAGAGAGAGAAAAAGAGAAGCTGTGAGTGAGTGAGAGAGAGAAAGAGATGCTGTGAGTGTGAAAGAAAGTGAGAGAAAGAGAAGCAGTGAGTGTGTGAGAGAGTGAGAGATAGATGCTGTGAGTGTGTGTTAGAGAGAAGAGAAGCTGTGAGTGAGAGAGAGAGAGAAAGGGAAGCTGTGAGTGAGAGAGAGAGTGAGAAGCTATGAGTGAGAGAGAGAGAGAAAGAGAAGCTGTGAGTGACACAGAGAGAGAAGCTGTGAGTGTGTGAGAAAGAAAGAGAAGCTGTGTGTGTGTGAGAGAGAGAAAGAGAAGCTGTGATTGAGAGAGAGAGAAAGAGAAGCTGTGAGAGAGAGAGAAAGCTGTGTGAGAGAGAGAAGCTGTATGAGAGAGAGAGAGAACGAAAGAAAGAGCTGTGTGTGTGAGAGAGAGAGAAAGAGAAGCTGTTGAGTGAGAGAGAGAGACAGAGAAGTTGTGAGTGAGAGAGAGGAAAAAAGAGCAGCTGTGAGTTAGAGAGAGAGAAGCTTTGAGTGAGAGAGAGAAAGAAAGAGGATCTGTGTAGAGAGAGAGAGAAAGGGAAGCTGTGAGTGTGAGAGAGAGAGAGAAGCTGTGAGTGAGAGAGGGAGATTGAAAGAGAATCTGTGAGTGAGAGAGAGAAAAAAGAAGCTGTGAGTGAGAGAGAAAGAGAGAAATAGAAGCTATGAGTGAGAAAGATAGAGAGAAGCAGTGAGACAGAGAAAGAGAAGCTGTGAGTGAGAGAAAGAGAGAAGCTGTGAGTGAGTGAGAGAGAAGCTGTGAGTGAGAGAGAGAGAAGCTTTAAGTGAGAGAGAGAGAGAATGTGAAGCTGTGAGTGAGAGAGAGTAGCTGTGAGTGAGAGAGAGAGAAAGAGAATCTGTGAGTAGAGAGAGAGAGAAAAAGAAGCTGTGAGTGAGAGAGAGAAGAAGAAGCTGTGAGTGAGATAGGGAGAGAGAAAGAGAATCTGTGAGTGACAGAGAGAGAAAAAAGAAGCTGTGAGTGTGAGAGAGTGTGAGAAAGAGATGCTGTGAGTGTGTGTGAGAGAGAAAGAGAAGCTGTGAGTGAGAGAGAGAGAGAAAGGGAAGTTGTCAGAGAGAGAGAGTGAGAAGCTATCAGTGAGAGAGAGAGAGAAACAGAAGATGTGAGTGAGAGAGAGAGAGAAAGAGAAGCAGTGAGTGAGAGACAGAGAGAGAAAGTGAAGCTCTGAGTGAGAGAGAGAGAAAAAAAGAGACGCTGAGAGAGAGAGAAAGAGAAGCTGTAAGTGTGAGAGAAAGTGAGAGAAAGAGAAGCTGTGAGTGTGAGACAGAGTGAGAGAAAGAGATGCTGTGAGAGTGAGAGAGAGAGAAAGAGAAGTTGTGAGTGAGAGAGAGAGAGAAAGGGAAGCTGTGAGTGAGAGAGAGAGAGAAGCTGTGAGAGTGAGAGAAAGTGAGTGAAAGAGAAGCTGGGAGTGTGTGTGTGAGAGAAAGAGAAGCTGTGAGTGAGAGAGAGTGAGAGAGAAAGGGAAGCTGTGAGTGAGAGAGAGTGAGAAATTGAGTGAGAGAGAGAGAGAGAGAAGTTGTGAGTGAGAGAGAGAGAAAGAGAAGCTGTGAGTGAGAGAGAGAGAGAGAAAGGGCTGTGAGTGAGAGAGAAACAGAGAAGCTGTGAGTGAGTGAGAGAGAAAAAGTGCAGCTGTGAGTGAGAGAGAGAGAGAAGCTGTGAGTGAGAGAGAGAAAGAGAAGCAGTGAGTGTGTGTGAGAGAGAAAGAGAAGCTGTGAGTGAGAGAGAGAGAGAAAGGGAAGTTGTGAGTGAGAGAGAGAGTGAGAAGCTATCAGTGAGAGAGAGAGAGAGAAAGAGAAGATGTGAGTGAGAGAGAGAGAGAAAGAGAAGCAGTGAGTGAGAGACAGAGAGAGAAAGTGAAGCTCTGAGTGAGAGAGAGAGAAAAAAAGAGACGCTGAGAGAGAGAGAGAAAGAGAAGCTGTAAGTGTGAGAGAAAGTGAGAGAAAGAGAAGCTGTGAGTGTGAGACAGAGTGAGAGAAAGAGATGCTGTGAGAGTGAGAGAGAGAGAAAGAGAAGCTGTGAGTGAGAGAGAGAGAGAAAGGGAAGCTGTGAGTGAGAGAGAGAGAGAAGCTGTGAGAGTGAGAGAAAGTGAGTGAAAGAGAAGCTGGGAGTGTGTGTGTGAGAGAAAGAGAAGCTGTGAGTGAGAGAGAGTGAGAGAGAAAGGGAAGCTGTGAGTGAGAGAGAGTGAGAAATTGAGTGAGAGAGAGAGAGAGAAGTTGTGAGTGAGAGAGAGAGAAAGAGAAGCTGTGAGTGAGAGAGAGAGAGAGAAAGGGAAGCTGTTAGTGAGAGAGAAACAGAGAAGCTGTGAGTGAGTGAGAGAGAAAAAGAGCAGCTGTGAGTGAGAGAGAGAGAGAAGCTGTGAGTGAGAGAGAGAAAGAGAAGCTGTGAGTGTGTGTGAGAGAGAAAGAGAAGCTGTGAGTGAGAGAGAGAGAGAAAGGGAAGTTGTGAGTGAGAGAGAGAGTGAGAAGCAGAAGATGTGAGTGAGAGAGAGAGAGAAAGAGAAGCAGTGAGTGAGAGACAGAGAGAGAAAGTGAAGTTCTGAGTGAGAGAGAGAGAGAAAAAGAGACGCTGTGAGTGAGAGAGAGAGAGAAGCTGTGAGTGAGAAAGAGAAGCTGTGAGTGAGAGAGACAGAGAGAAAGAGCAGCTGTAAGTGTGAGAGAAAGTGAGAGAAAGAGAAGCTGTGAGTGAGACAGTGAGAGAAAGAGATGCTGTGAGTGTGTGTGAGAGAGAAAGAGAAGCTGTGAGTGAGAGATAGAGAGAAAGGGAAGCTGTGAGTGAGAGAGAGAAGCTGTGAGAGTGAGAGAAAGTGAGAGAAAGAGAAGCTGGGAGTGTGTGTGAGAGAGAAAGAGAAGCTGTGAGTGAGAGAGAGAGAGAGAGAAAGGGAAGCTGTGAGTGAGAGAGAGTGAGAAGGTATGAGCGAGAGAGAGAGAGAGAGAAGTTGTGAGTGAGAGAGAGAGAAAGAGAAGCTGTGAGTGAGAGAGAGAGAGAAAGAGAAGCTGTGAGTGAGTGAGAGAGAGAGAAAGAGAAGCTGTGAGTGAGAGATAGAGAGAGAAAGGGAAGCTGTGAGTGAGAGAGTGAGAGACAGAGAAGCTGTGAGTGAGAGAGAGAAAAAAAGAGCAGCTGTGAGTTAGAGAGAGAGAAGATTTGAGTGAGATAGAGAGAAAGAGAAGCTGTGAGTGTGTGAGAGAGAGAAAGAGAAGCTGTGAGTGAGAGAGAGAGAAAAAGAGAAGCTGTGAGTGAGAGAGAGAGAGAAAGAGAAGCTGTGAGTGTGAGAGAGAGTGAGAAAGATGCTGTGAGTGTGTGTGAGAGATAAAGAGAAGCTGTGAGTGAGAGAGAGAGAGAAAGGGAAGCTGTGAGTGAGAGAGAGAGTGAGAAGCTATGAATGAGAGAGAGTGAGAAGCTGTGAGTGAGAGAGAGAGAAAGCGAAGCAGTGAGTGAGAGACAGAGAGAGAAAGAGAAGCTGTGAGTGTGAGACAGTGTTAGAGAAAGAGATGCTGTGAGTGTGAGAGAGAGAATGAGAAGCTGTGAGTGAGTGAGAGAGAAAGAGAAGTTGTGTGTGTGTGAGAGAGAAAGAGTAGCTATGAGTCAGAGAGAGAGAAAGAGAAGCTGTGAGTGTGAGAGAAAGTGAGAGAAAGAGAAGCTGTGAGTGTGAGAGAGAGTGAGAGAAAGAGATGCTGTTAGTGTGTGTGTGAGAGAAAGAGAAGCTGTGAGTGAGAGAGAGAGAAAGAGAAGTTGTGAATGAGAGAGAGAGAAGCAGTGAGAGAGAGAGAAAGAGATGCTGTGAGTGAGAGAAAGAGAGAAGCTGTGAGTGAGAGAGAGAGAATCAGTGAGTGAGTGAGAGAGAAACTTTAAGTGAGAGAGAGAGAGAATGTGAAGCTGTGAGAGAGAGAGAGAAGCTGTGAGTGAGACAGAGAGAGAAAGAGAAGCTGTATGTGTGTGAGAGAGTGAAAGAGAAGCTGTGAGTGTGAGAGAAAGTGAGAGAAAGAAAAGCTGTGAGTGTGAGACAGAGTGAGAGAAAGAGATGCTGTGAGTGTGTGTGTGAGAGAGAAAGAGAAGCTGTGAGTGAGAGAGAGAGAAAGAGAAGTGTGAGAGAGAGAGAGAAAGAGAAGCTGTGAGTGAGGGAGAGAGAGAAAGAAAGGGAAGCTTTGAGTGAGAGAGAGAGAGACAGAGAAGCTGTGAGTGAGAGGGAGAAAAAGAGCAGCTGTGAGTGAGAGAAGCTGTGAGTGAGAGAGAGAGAGAAAGAGAATCTGTGAGTAGAGAGAGAGAGAGAGAAGCTGTGAGTGAGAGAGAGAGAAAAGAAGCTGTGAGTGAGATAGGGAGAGAGAAAGAGAATCTGTGAGTGAGTGAGAGAGAGAAAAAGAAGCTGTGAGAGTGAGAGAGAGTGAGAGAAAGAGATGTTGTGAGTGTGTGTGAGAGAGAAAGAGAAGCTGTGAGTGAGAGAGAGAGAGAAAGGGAAGCTGTGAGTGAGAGAGAGAAGCTGTGAGAGTGAGAGAAAGTGAGAGAAAGAGAAGCTGGGAGTGTGTGTGAGAGAGAAAGAGAAGCTGTGAGTGAGAGAGAGAGAGAGAGAAAGGGAAGCTGTGAGTGAGAGAGAGTGAGAAGGTATGAGCGAGAGAGAGAGAGAAGTTGTGAGTGAGAGAGAGAGAAAGAGAAGCTGTGAGTGAGAGAGAGAGAGAAAGAGAAGCTGTGAGTGAGTGAGAGAGAGAGAAAGAGAAGCTGTGAGTGAGAGATAGAGAGAGAAAGGGAAGCTGTGAGTGAGAGAGTGAGAGACAAAGCTGTGAGTGAGAGAGAGAAAAAAAGAGCAGCTGTGAGTTAGAGAGAGAGAAGATTTGAGTGAGATAGAGAGAAAGAGAAGCTGTGAGTGTGTGAGAGAGAGAAAGAGAAGCTGTGAGTGAGAGAGAGAGAAAAAGAGAAGCTGTGAGTGAGAGAGAGAGAGAAAGAGAAGCTGTGAGTGTGAGAGAGAGTGAGAAAGATGCTGTGAGTGTGTGTGAGAGATAAAGAGAAGCTGTGAGTGAGAGAGAGAGAGAAAGGGAAGCTGTGAGTGAGAGAGAGAGTGAGAAGCTATGAATGAGAGAGAGTGAGAAGCTGTGAGTGAGAGAGAGAGAAAGCGAAGCAGTGAGTGAGAGACAGAGAGAGAAAGAGAAGCTGTGAGTGTGAGACAGTGTAAGAGAAAGAGATGCTGTGAGTGTGAGAGAGAGAGAGAATGAGAAGCTGTGAGTGAGTGAGAGAGAAAGAGAAGCTGTGTGTGTGTGAGAGAGAAAGAGTAGCTATGAGTCAGAGAGAGAGAAAGAGAAGCTGTGAGTGTGAGAGAAAGTGAGAGAAAGAGAAGCTGTGAGTGTGAGAGAGAGTGAGAGAAAGAGATGCTGTTAGTGTGTGTGTGAGAGAAAGAGAAGCTGTGAGTGAGAGAGAGAGAAAGAGAAGTTGTGAATGAGAGAGAGAGAAGCAGTGAGAGAGAGAGAAAGAGATGCTGTGAGTGAGAGAAAGAGAGAAGCTGTGAGTGAGAGAGAGAGAATCAGTGAGTGAGTGAGAGACAAACTTTAAGTGAGAGAGAGAGAGAATGTGAAGCTGTGAGAGAGAGAGAAGCTGTGAGTGAGACAGAGAGAGAAAGAGAAGCTGTATGTGTGTGAGAGAGTGAAAGAGAAGCTGTGAGTGTGAGAGAAAGTGAGAGAAAGAAAAGCTGTGAGTGTGAGACAGAGTGAGAGAAAGAGATGCTGTGAGTGTGTGTGTGAGAGAGAAAGAGAAGCTGTGAGTGAGAGAGAGAGAAAGAGAAGTGTGAGAGAGAGAGAGAAAGAGAAGCTGTGAGTGAGGGAGAGAGAGAAAGAAAGGGAAGCTTTGAGTGAGAGAGAGAGAGACAGAGAAGCTGTGAGTGAGAGGGAGAAAAAGAGCAGCTGTGAGTGAGAGAAGCTGTGAGTGAGAGAGAGAGAGAAAGAGAATCTGTGAGTAGAGAGAGAGAGAGAGAAGCTGTGAGTGAGAGAGAGAGAAAAGAAGCTGTGAGTGAGATAGGGAGAGAGAAAGAGAATCTGTGAGTGAGTGAGAGAGAGAAAAAGAAGCTGTGAGAGTGAGAGAGAGTGAGAGAAAGAGATGTTGTGAGTGTGTGTGAGAGAGAAAGAGAAGCTGTGAGTGTTTGTGAGAGAGAAAGAGAAGCTGTGTGAGTGAGAGAGAGAGAAAGGGAAGCTGTGAGTGAGAGAGAGAGTGAGAACCTATGTGTGTGTGAGAGAGAGAGAAAGAGAAGCTGTGAGTGAGAGAGAGAGAGAGAAAGAGAAGCTGTGAGTGAGAGAGAGAGAGAGAAGCTGTGAGTGAGAGTCAGAGAGAGAAAGTGAAGCTGTGAGTGAGAGAGAGAGAGAAAGAGAAGCTGTGAGTGAGAGAGAGAGAGAAAGGGAAGCTGTGAGTGAGTGTGAGAGAGAGACAGAGAAGCTGTGAGTGAGAGAGAGAGATAAAGAGCAGCTGTGAGTGAGAGAGAGAGAGAAGCTGTGAGTGAGAGAGAGAAAGAGAAGCTGTGAGTGAAAGAGAAAGAGAAAGAGAAGTAAGTGTGAGAGAAAGTGAGAGAAAGAGAAGCTGAGAGTGTGAGAGAGAGTGAGAGAAAGATGCTGTGAGTGCGTGAGAGAGAGAAAGAGAAGCTGTGAGTGAGAGAGACAGAGAAAGAGAAGCTGTGAGTGAGAGAGAGAGAAAAAGAGAAGCTGTGAGTGAGAGAGAGAGAATGAGAAGCTGTGAGTGTGAGAGAAAGTGAGAGAAAGAAAAGCTGTGAGTGTGAGAGAGAGTGAGAGAAAGATGCTGTGAGTGTGTGTGAGAGAGAAAGAGAAGCTGTGAGTGAGAGAGAGAGAGAGAGAAAGGGAAGCTGTGAGTGAGAGAGAGAGTGAGAAGCTATGTGTGTGTGTGAGAGAGAAAGAGAAGCTGTGAGTGAGAGAGAGAGAAAGAGAAGCTGTGAGTGAGAGAGAGAGTGAGAAGCTGTGAGTGAGAGAAAGCGAAGCAGTGAGTGAGAGACAGAGAGAAAAAGAGAAGCTGTGAGTGTGAGACAGAGTGAGAGAAAGAGATGCTGTGAGAGTGTGTGAGAGAGAAAGAGTCGCTGTGAGTCAGAGAGAGAGAAAGAGAAGCTGTGAGTGTGAGAGAAAGTGAGAGAAAGAGAAGCTGTGAGTGTGGGAGAGTGTGAGAGAAAGAGATGCTGTGTGTGTGTGAGAGAGAAAGAGAAGCTGTGAGTGAGGGAGAGAGAGAGAAAGGGAAGCTGTGAGTGAGAGAGAGAGTGAGAAGCTATGAGTGAGAGAGAGAGAAAGAGAAGTTTTGAGTGAGAGAGAAAGAGAAGCTGTGAGAGAGAGAGAGAAGCAGTGAGAGAGAGAGAAAGAGAAGCTGTGAGTGAGAGAGAGAGAAAGAGAATCTGTGAGTGAGATAGGGAGAGAGAAAGAGAAGCTGTGGGTGAGAGAGAGAGAAAAAAAGAAGCTGTGAGTGTGAGAGAGAGTGAGAGAAAGAGATGCTGTGAGTGTGTGTGAGAGAGAAAGAGAAGCTGTGAGTGATTGTGAGAGAGAAAGAGAAGCTGTGAGTGAGAGAGAGAGAGAGAAAGAGAAGCTGTGAGTGAGAGAGAGAGTGAGAAGCTATGAGTGAGAGAGAGAGAGAAAGATAAGCTGTGATTGAGAGAGAGAGAGAAAGAGAAGCTGTGAGTGAGAGAGAGAGTGAGAAGCTGTGAGTGAGAGAGAGAGAAAGTGAAATGGTGAGTGAGAGAGAGAGAAAGTGAAGCTGTGAGTGAGAGAGAGAGAAAAAAAGAGAAGCTGTGAGTGAGAGAGAGAGAGAAAGAGAATCTGTAAGTGTGAGAGAAAGTGAGAGAAAGAGAAGCTGTGAGTCTGAGACACAGTGAGAGAAAGAGATGCTGTGAGTGTGTGTGAGAGAGAAAGAGTAGCTGTGAGTAAGAGAGAGAGATAAAGGGAAGCTGTGAGTGAGAGAGAGAGAGAGAGAAGCTGTGAGAGTGAGAGAAAGTGAGAGAAAGAGAAGCTGGGAGTGTGTGTGAGAGAGAAAGAGAAGCTGTGAATGAGAGAGAGAGAGAGAGAAAGGAAAGCTGTGAGTGAGAGAGAGTGAGAAGCTTTGAGTGAGAGAGTGAAAGAGTAGCTGAGAGTGAGAGAGAGAGAGAAAAAGAAGCTGTATGAGAGAGAGAGATAACGAAAGAAAGAGCTGTGTGTCTGTGAGAGAGAATGAGAAGCTGTGAGTTTGTTTGAGAGAGAAAGAGAAGCTGTGAGTGTGTGAGAAAGAGAAAGAGAAGCTGGGGTGAGAGAAAGAGCGAGAGAAAGAGAAGCTGTGAGCGAGAGAGAGAGAGAGAGAGAGAGAGAGAAAGAGAAGCTGTGAGTGGGAGAGAGAGAGAGAGAAAGAGACCCTGTCAGTGAGAGAGAGAGCGAAATTGAAGCTGTGAGTGAGAGAGAGAGAGAAAGAGAAGCTCGGAGTGAGTGTTAGAGAAAGAAAGAGAAGCTCAGAGTGAGTGAGAGAGAAAGAAAGAGAAGCTGTGAGTGAGAGAGAGAGAAAGAAAGAGACGCTGTGAGTGAGAGAGATTGAAGCTGTGAGTGAGAGAGAGAGAGAGGAAGAGAAGCTGTGAGTGAGAGAGAGAGAAGGAAAGAGAAGCTTTGAGTGAGTGAGTGAGAGAAAGAGTAGCTGTGAGTGAGAGAGAGAGAAAGAGAAGCTGCATGCGAGTGAGAGAGAAAGAAAGAAAGAAAGAAAGAAAGAAAGAGAAGCTGCGTGTGTGTGTGAGAGAAAGAGAAGCTGTGAGTGGATGTGAGAGAGAAAGACAAGCTGTGAGAGAGAGAGAATGAAAGAGAGAGCTGTGTGTGTGAGAGAGGGAAAGAGAAGCTGAGAGAGAATGAAAGAAAGAGCTGTGTGTGTGAGAGAGAGAAAGAGAAGCTGTGAGTGTGTGAGAGAGAGAAAGAGAAGCTGTGAGTGAGAGAAAGAGCGAGAGAAAGAGAAGCTGTGAGTGAGAGAGAGAGGAAGAGAAGCTGTGAGTGAGAGAGAGAGAAAGAAAGAAAAGCTTTGAGTGAGAGAGTGAGAGAAAGAGTAGCTGTGAGTGAGAGAGAGAGAGAACGAGAAGCTGTATGAGAGAGAGAGAGAGAACGAAAGAAAGAGCTGTGTTTGGAGAGAGAGAAAGAGAAGCTGTGAGTGTGTGTGAGAGAGAAAGAGAAGCTGTGAGTGAGAGAAAGAGAGAGAGAAAGAGAAGTTGTGAGTGAGAGAGAGAGAGAAAGAGAAGCTGTGTGTGAGAGAGAGAGATAGAAGCTGTGAGTGAGTGAGAGAGAGAAAGAGAACCTGTGAGTGAGAGAGAGAGAGTAATTGAAGCTGTGAGTGAGAGAAAGAGAGAAAGAGAAGCTCCGAGTGAGTGAGAGAGAAAGAAAGAAAGAGAAGCTGTGAGTGAGAGAGAGAAAGAGAAGCTGTGTGTGTGTGTGAGAGAGAAAGAGAAGATTTGAGTGAGAGAGTGAGAGAAAGAGTAGTTGTGAGTGAGAGAGAGAGAAAAAGAAGCTGTATGAGAGAGAGAGAGAGAATGAAAGAAAGAGCTGTGTGTGAGAGAGAGAAAGAGAAGCTGTGAGTGTGTGTGTGAGAGAAAGAGAAGCTGTGAGTGTGTGTGAGAGAAAGAGCGAGAGAAAGAGAAGCTGTGAGAGAGAGAGAGAGAGAAAGAGAAGCTGTGAGTGAGAGAGAGAAATTGAAGCTGTGAGTGAGAGAGAGAGAAAGAGAAGCTCGGAGTGAGTGAGAGAGAAAAAAAGAAAGAGAAGCTCAGAGTGAGTGAGAGAGAAAGAAAGAGAAGCTGTGAGTGAGAGAGAGAAAGAAAGAAAGAGACGCTGTGAGTGAGAGAGATTGAAGCTATGAGTTAGAGAGAGAGAGAGAGAGAGAGAAGCTGTGAGTGAGAGAGAGAGAGAGTGGAAAAGAAGCTGTGAGTGAGAAAGAGAGAGAAAAAGAAGCTTTGAGTGAGAGAGTGAGAGAAAGAGTAGCTGTGAGTGAGAGAGAGAGAGAAAGAGAAGCTGCATGAGAGAGAGTGAGAGAAAGAAAGAAAGAAAGAAAGAAAGAGAAGCTGTGTGTCTGAGAGAGAGAAAGATAAGCTGTGAGTGTGTGTGAGAGAGAAAGAGAAGCTGTGAGAGAGAGAGAATGAAAGAAAGAGCTGTGTGTGTGTGAGAGAGAGAGAAGCTGTGAGTGAGAGAACCTGTGACTGAGAGAGAGAGAGTAATTGAAGCTGTGAGTGAGAGAAAGAGAGAAAGAGAAGCTCCGAGTGAGTGAGAGAGAAAGAAAGAAAGAGAAGCTGTGAGTGAGAGAGAGAAAGAGAAGCTGTGTGTGTGAGAGAGAAAAAGAGAAGATTTGAGTGAGAGAGTGAGAGAAAGAGTAGCTGTGAGTGAGAGAGAGAGAGAAAAAGAAGCTGTATGAGAGAGAGAGAGAATGAAAGAAAGAGCTGTGTGTGTGAGAGAGAGAAAGAGAAGCTGTGAGTGTGTGAGTGAGAGAAAGAGAAGCTGTGAGTGTGTGAGTGAGAGAAAGAGCGAGAGAAAGAGAAGCTGTGAGAGAGAGAGAGAGAGAGAAAGAGAAGCTGTGAGTGAGAGAGAGAGAGAAATTGAAGCTGTGAGTGAGTGAGAGAGAAAGAGAAGCTCGGAGTGAGTGAGAGAGAAAAAAAGAAAGAGAAGCTCGGAGTGAGTGAGAGAGAAAGAAAGAAAGAGAAGCTGTGAGTGAGAGAGAGAAAGAAAGAAAGAGACACTGTGAGTGAGAGAGATTGAAGCTGTGAGTTAGAGAGAGAGAGAGAGAGAAAGAGAAGCTGTGAGTGAGAGAGAGAGAAAGAAAGAGATGCTGTGAGTGAGAGAGAGAGAAGCTTTTAGTGAGAGAGAGAGAGAAAGAGAAGCTGTGAGTGAGAGAGAGAGAGAGAGAGGAAGAGAAGCTGTGTGTGAGAGAGAGAGAAAGAGAAGCTTCGAGTGATAGAGAGAGAAAGAGAAGCTGCATGAGAGAGAGAGAGAAAGAAAGAAAGAAAGAAAAAAAGAAAGAGAAGCTGTGTGTGTGTGAGAGAGAAAGAGAAGCTGTGAGTGCGTGTGAGAGAAGGAGAAGCTGTGAGTGAGAGAAAAAGAAAGAGAAGATGTGAGTGAGAGAGAGAGAGAAAGAGAAACTGTGAGTGATTGAGAGAGAGAGAAATTGAAGATGTGAGTGAGAGAGAGAGAGAAAGAGAAGCTGTGAGTGAGTGAGAGAGAAAGAGAAGCTGTGAGTGAGAGGGAGAGAGAAAGAGAAGATGTGAGTGAGAGACAGAGAGAAAGAGAAGATGTGAGTGAGAGAGAGAGGGAAGGAGAGGTTGTGAGTGAGAGAGAGAGAGAGAAGCTGTGAGTGAGTGAGAGAGAGAGAGAGAGAGAAAGAGAAGCTGTGAGTGAGAGAGAGAGGAAGAGAAGCTGTGAGTGAGAGAGAGAAAGAAAGAAAGAGAAGCTTTGAGTGAGAGAGTGAGAGAAAGAGTAGCTGTGAGTGAGAGAGAGAGAGAGAGAAAGAGAAGCTGTATGAGAGAGAGAGAACGAAAGAAAGAGCTGTGTTTGGAGAGAGAGAAAGAGAAGCTGTGAGTGAGAGAAAGAGAGAGAGAAAGAGAAGTTGTGAGTGAGAGAGAGAGAGAAAGAGAAGCTATGAGTGAGAGAGAGAGAATGAGAAGCTGTGTGAGAGAGAGAGAGATAGAAGCTGTGAGTGAGTGAGAGAGAGAAAGAGAACCTGTGAGTGAGAGAGAGAGAGTAATTGAAGCTGTGAGTGAGAGAAAGAGGGAAAGAGAAGCTCCGAGTGAGTGAGAGAGAAAGAAAGAAAGAGAAGCTGTGTGTCTGAGAGAGAGAAAGATAAGCTGTGAGTGTGTGTGTGAGAGAAAGAGAAGCTGTGAGAGAGAGAATGAAAGAAAGAGCTGTGTGTGTGTGTGAGAGAGAGAAGCTGTGAGTGAGAGAGAGAGAGAAAGAGAAGCTCTGAGTGAGTGAGAGAGAAAGAAAGAGAAGCTGTGAGTGAGAGAGAGAGAAAGAAAGAGATGCTGTGAGTGAGAGAGAGAGAAGCTGTTAGTGAGAGAGAGAGAAAGAGAAGTTGTGAGAGAGAGAGAGAGAGAGGAAGAGAAGCTGTGAGTGTGTGTGAGAGAGAGAAAGAGAAGCTTCGAGTGATAGAGAAAGAGAAGCTGCATGAGAGAGAGAGAGAGAGAAAGAAAAAAAGAAAGAAAGAAAGAGAAGCTGTGTGTGTGAGAGAGAGAAAGAGAAGCTGTGAGTGTGTGTGAGAGAAGGAGAAGCTGTGAGTGAGAGAAAAAGAAAGAGAAGCTGTGAGTGAGAGAGAGAGAGAAAGAGAAACTGTGAGTGATTGAGAGAGAGAGAAATTGATTCTGTGAGTGAGAGAGAGAGAGAAAGAGAAGCTGTGTGTGAGTGAGGGAGAAAGAGAAGCTGTGAGTGAGAGGGAGAGAGAAAGAGAAGATGTGAGTGAGAGACAGAGAGAAAGAGAAGATGTGAGTGAGAGAGAGAGGGAAGGAGAGGTTGTGAGTGAGAGAGAGAGAGAGAAGCTGTGAGTGAGTGAGAGAGAGAGAGAGAGAGAAAGAGAAGCTGTGAGTGAGAGAGAGAGGAAGAGAAGCTGTGAGTGAGAGAGAGAGAAAGAAAGAAAGAGAAGCTTTGAGTGAGAGAGTGAGAGAACGAAAGAAAGAGCTGTGTTTGGAGAGAGAGAAAGAGAAGCTGTGAGTGTGTGAGAGAGAGAAAGAGAAGCTGTGAGTGAGAGAAAGAGAGAGAGAAAGAGAAGTTGTGAGTGAGAGAGAGAGAGAAAGAGAAGCTGTGAGTGAGAGAGAGAGAGAATGAGAAGCTGTGAGAGAGAGAGAGAGATAGAAGCTGTGAGTGAGTGAGTGAGAGAGAGAAAGAGAACCTGTGACTGAGAGAGAGAGAGTAATTGAAGCTGTGAGTGAGAGAAAGAGAGAAAGAGAAGCTCTGAGTGAGTGAGAGAGAAAGAAAGAGAGAAGCTGTGAGTGAGAGAGAGAAAGAGAAGCTGTGTGTGTGAGAGAGAGAAAGAGAAGATTTGAGTGAGAGAGTGAGAGAAAGAGTAGCTGTGAGTGAGAGAGAGAGAGAAAAAGAAGCTGTATGAGAGAGAGAGAGAGAATGAAAGAAAGAGCTGTGTGTGTGAGAGAGAGAAAGAGAAGCTGTGAGTGTGTGTGTGAGAGAAAGAGAAGCTGTGAGTGTGTGAGTGAGAGAAAGAGCGAGAGAAAGAGAAGCTGTGAGAGAGAGAGAGAGAGAGAAAGAGAAGCTGTGAGTGAGAGAGAGAGAGAAATTGAAGCTGTGAGTGAGTGAGAGAGAAAGAGAAGCTCGGAGTGAGTGAGAGAGAAAAAAAGAAAGAGAAGCTCGGAGTGAGTGAGAGAGAAAGAAAGAAAGAGAAGCTGTGAGTGAGAGAGAGAAAGAAAGAAAGAGACACTGTGAGTGAGAGAGATTGAAGCTGGGAGTTAGAGAGAGAGAGAGAGAGAAAGAGAAGCTGTGAGTGAGAGAGAGAGAGTGGAAAAGAAGCTGTGAGTGAGAGAGAGAGAGAGAAAAAGAAGCTTTGAGTGAGAGAGTGAGAGAAAGAGTAGCTGTGAGTGAGTGAGAGAGAGAGAGAGAAGCTGCATGAGAGAGAGTGAGAGAAAGAAAGAAAGAAAGAGAAGCTGTGTGTGTGAGAGAGAGAAAGATAAGCTGTGAGTGTGTGTGAGAGAGAAAGAGAAGCTGTGTGAGAGAGAGAATGAAAGAAAGAACTGTGTGTGTGTGTGAGAGAGAAGCTGTGAGTGAGAGAGAGAGAAAGAGAAGCTCTGAGTGAGTGAGAGAGAAAGAAAGAGAAGCTGTGAGTGAGAGAGAAAGAAAGAGATGCTGTGAGTGAGAGAGAGAGAAGCTTTTAGTGAGAGAGAGAGAGAAAGAGAAGCTGTGAGTGAGAGAGAGAGAGAGGAAGAGAAGCTGTGTGTGTGAGAGAGAGAAAGAGAAGCTTCGAGTGATAGAGAGAGAAAGAGAAGCTGCATGAGAGAGAGAGAGAAAGAAAGAAAGAAAGAGAAGCTGTGTGTGTGTGAGAGAGAAAGAGAAGCTGTGAGTGCGTGTGAGAGAAGGAGAAGCTGTGAGTGAGAGAGAGAGAGAGAAAGAGAAGCTCTGAGTGAGTGAGAGAGAAAGAAAGAGAAGCTGTGAGTGAGAGAGAGAGAAAGAAAGAGATGCTGTGAGTGAGAGAGAGAGAAGCTGTTAGTGAGAGAGAGAGAGAAATAGAGAAGCTGTGTGAGAGAGAGAGAGATAGAAGCTGTGAGTGAGTGAGAGAGAGAAAGAGAAGCTGTGAGTGAGAGAGAGAGAGTAATTGAAGCTGTGAGTGAGAGAAAGAGGGAAAGAGAAGCTCCGAGTGAGTGAGAGAGAAAGAAAGAAAGAGAAGCTGTGTGTCTGAGAGAGAGAAAGATAAGCTGTGAGTGTGTGTGTGAGAGAAAGAGAAGCTGTGAGAGAGAGAATGAAAGAAAGAGCTGTGTGTGTGTGTGAGAGAGAGAAGCTGTGAGTGAGAGAGAGAGAGAGAAAGAGAAGCTCTGAGTGAGTGAGAGAGAAAGAAAGAGAAGCTGTGAGTGAGAGAGAGAGAAAGAAAGAGATGCTGTGAGTGAGAGAGAGAGAAGCTGTTAGTGAGAGAGAGAGAAAGAGAAGTTGTGAGAGAGAGAGAGAGAGAGAGGAAGAGAAGCTGTGAGTGTGTGTGAGAGAGAGAAAGAGAAGCTTCGAGTGATAGAGAAAGAGAAGCTGCATGAGAGAGAGAGAGAGAGAAAGAAAGAAAGAAAGAAAGAAAGAGAAGCTGTGTGTGTGTGAGAGAGAAAGAGAAGCTGTGAGTGTGTGTGAGAGAAGGAGAAGCTGTGAGTGAGAGAAAAAGAAAGAGAAGCTGTGAGTGAGAGAGAGAGAGAAAGAGAAACTGTGAGTGATTGAGAGAGAGAGAAATTGAATCTGTGAGTGAGAGAGAGAGAGAAAGAGAAGCTGTGAGTGAGTGAGAGATAAAGAGAAGCTGTGAGTGAGAGGGAGAGAGAAAGAGAAGATGTGAGTGAGAGACAGAGAGAAAGAGAAGATGTGAGTGAGAGAGAGAGGGAAGGAGAGGTTGTGAGTGAGAGAGAGAGAGAGAAGCTGTGAGTGAGTGAGAGAGAGAGAGAGAAAGAGAAGCTGTGAGTGAGAGAGAGAGGAAGAGAAGCTGTGAGTGAGAGAGAGAGAAAGAAAGAAAGAGAAGCTTTGAGTGAGAGAGTGAGAGAACGAAAGAAAGAGCTGTGTTTGGAGAGAGAGAAAGAGAAGCTGTGAGTGTGTGAGAGAGAGAAAGAGAAGCTGTGAGTGAGAGAAAGAGAGAGAGAAAGAGAAGTTGTGAGTGAGAGAGACAGAGAAAGAGAAGCTGTGAGTGAGAGAGAGAGAGAATGAGAAGCTGTGAGAGAGAGAGAGATAGAAGCTGTGAGTGAGTGAGTGAGAGAGAGAAAGAGAACCTGTGACTGAGAGAGAGAGAGTAATTGAAGCTGTGAGTGTGAGAAAGAGAGAAAGAGAAGCTCTGAGTGAGTGAGAGAGAAAGAAAGAGAGAAGCTGTGAGTGAGAGAGAGAGAGAGAAGCTGTGTGTGTGAGAGAGAGAAAGAGAAGATTTGAGTGAGAGAGTGAGAGAAAGAGTAGCTGTGAGTGAGAGAGAGAGAGAAAAAGAAGCTGTATGAGAGAGAGAGAGAGAATGAAAGAAAGAGCTGTGTGTGTGAGAGAGAGAAAGAGAAGCTGTGAGTGTGTGTGTGAGAGAAAGAGAAGCTGTGAGTGTGTGAGTGAGAGAAAGAGCGAGAGAAAGAGAAGCTGTGAGAGAGAGAGAGAGAGAAAGAGAAGCTGTGAGTGAGAGAGAGAGAGAAATTGAAGCTGTGAGTGAGTGAGAGAGAAAGAGAAGCTCGGAGTGAGTGAGAGAGAAAAAAAGAAAGAGAAGCTCGGAGTGAGTGAGAGAGAAAGAAAGAAAGAGAAGCTGTGAGTGAGAGAGAGAAAGAAAGAAAGAGACACTGTGAGTGAGAGAGATTGAAGCTGTGAGTTAGAGAGAGAGAGAGAGAGAAAGAGAAGCTGTGAGTGAGAGAGAGAGAGAGTGAGTGGAAAAGAAGCTGTGAGTGAGAGAGAGAGAGAGAAAAAGAAGCTTTGAGTGAGAGAGTGAGAGAAAGAGTAGCTGTGAGTGAGTGAGAGAGAGAGAGAGAGAAGCTGCATGAGAGAGAGTGAGAGAAAGAAAGAAAGAAAGAGAAGCTGTGTGTGTGAGAAAGATAAGCTGTGAGTGTGTGTGAGAGAGAAAGAGAAGCTGTGTGAGAGAGAGAATGAAAGAAAGAGCTGTGTGTGTGTGAGAGAGAGAAGCTGTGAGTGAGAGAGAGAGAAAGAGAAGCTCTGAGTGAGTGAGAGAGAAAGAAAGAGAAGCTGTGAGTGAGAGAGAGAGAAAGAAAGAGATGCTGTGAGTGAGAGAGAGAGAAGCTTTTAGTGAGAGAGAGAGAGAAAGAGAAGCTGTGAGTGAGAGAGAGAGAGAGAGGAAGAGAAGCTGTGTGTGTGAGAGAGAGAAAGAGAAGCTTCGAGTGATAGAGAGAGAAAGAGAAGCTGCATGAGAGAGAGAGAGAAAGAAAGAAAGAAAGAGAAGCTGTGTGTGTGTGAGAGAGAAAGAGAAGCTGTGAGTGCGTGTGAGAGAAGGAGAAGCTGTGAGTGAGAGAAAAAGAAAGAGAAGATGTGAGTGAGAGAGAGAGAGAAAAAGAGAAACTGTGAGTGATTGAGAGAGAGAGAAATTGAAGCTGTGAGTGAGAGAGAGAGAGAAAGAGAAGCTGTGAGTGAGTGAGAGAGAAAGAGAAGCTGTGAGTGAGAGGGAGAGAGAAAGAGAAGATGTGAGTGAGAGACAGAGAGAAAGAGAAGATGTGAGTGAGAGAGAGAGGGAAGGAGAGGTTGTGAGTGAGAGAGAGAGAGAGAAGCTGTGAGTGAGTGAGAGAGAGAGAGAGAGAGAAAGAGAAGCTGTGAGTGAGAGAGAGAGGAAGAGAAGCTGTGAGTGAGAGAGAGAAAGAAAGAAAGAGAAGCTTTGAGTGAGAGAGTGAGAGAAAGAGTAGCTGTGAGTGAGAGAGAGAGAGAGAGAAAGAGAAGCTGTATGAGAGAGAGAGAACGAAAGAAAGAGCTGTGTTTGGAGAGAGAGAAAGAGAAGCTGTGAGTGAGAGAAAGAGAGAGAGAAAGAGAAGTTGTGAGTGAGAGAGAGAGAGAAAGAGAAGCTATGAGTGAGAGAGAGAGAGAATGAGAAGCTGTGTGTGAGAGAGAGAGATAGAAGCTGTGAGTGAGTGAGAGAGAGAAAGAGAACCTGTGAGTGAGAGAGAGAGAGTAATTGAAGCTGTGAGTGAGAGAAAGAGGGAAAGAGAAGCTCCGAGAGAGTGAGAGAGAAAGAAAGAAAGAGAAGCTGTGAGTGAGAGAGAGAAAGAGAAGCTGTGTGTGTGTGAGAGAGAGAAAGAGAAGATTTGAGTGAGAGAGTGAGAGAAAGAGTAGCTGTGAGTGAGAGAGAGAGAGAAAAAGAAGCTGTATGAGAGAGAGAGAGAGAATGAAAGAAAGAGCTGTGTGTGTGAGAGAGAGAAAGAGAAGCTGTGAGTGTGTGTGTGAGAGAAAGAGAAGCTGTGAGTGTGTGAGTGAGAGAAAGAGCGAGAGAAAGAGAAGCTGTGAGAGAGAGAGAGAGAGAGAGAGAGAGAGAAGCTGTGAGTGAGAGAGAGAGAGAAACTGAAGCTGTGAGTGAGTGAGAGTGAAAGAGAAGCTCGGAGTGAGTGAGAGAGAAAAAAAGAAAGAGAAGCTCGGAGTGAGTGAGAGAGAAAGAAAGAGAAGCTGTGAGTGAGAGAGAGAAAGAAAGAAAGAGACGCTGTGAGTGAGAGAGATTGAAGCTGTGAGTTAGAGAGAGAGAGAGAAAGAGAAGCTGTGAGTGAGAGAGAGAGAGAGTGGAAAGGAAGCTGTGAGTGAGAGAGAGAGAGAGAAAAAGAAGCTTTGAGTGAGAGAGTGAGAGAAAGAGTAGCTGTGATTGAGAGAGAGAGAGAAAGAGAAGCTGCATGAGAGAGAGTGAGAGAAAGAAAGAAAGAAAGAAAGAAAGAGAAGCTGTGTGTGTGAGAGAGAGAAAGATAAGCTGTGAGTGTGTGTGAGAGAGAAAGAGAAGCTGTGAGAGAGAGAGAATGAAAGAAAGAGCTGTGTGTGTGAGAGAGAGAAAGAGAAGCTGAGAGAGAATGAAAGAAAGAGCTGTGTGTGTGAGAGAGAGAAAGAGAAGCTGTGAGTGTGTGTGAGAGAGAAAGAGAAGCTGTGAGTGAGAGAGAGAGAGAAAGAGAAGCTCTGAGTGAGTGAGAAAGAAAGAAAGAGAAGCTGTGAGTGAGAGAGAGAGAAAGAAAGAGATGCTGTGAGTGAGAGAGAGAGAAGCTGTTAGTGAGAGAGAGAGAGAAAGAGAAGCTGTGAGTGAGAGAGAGAGAGGAAGAGAAGCTGTGAGTGTGTGTGAGAGAGAGAAAGAGAAGCTTCGAGTGAGAGAGAGAGAGAAAGAGAAGCTGCATGAGAGAGAGAGAGAAAGAAAGAAAGAAAGAAAGAGAAGCTATCAGTGAGAGAGAGAGAGAGAAAGAGAAGCTGTGAGTGTGTGAGAGAAAGAGAAGCTGTGAGTGTGTGTGAGAGAGAGAAGCTGTGTGAGAGAAAGAGAGAGAGAAAGAGAAGCTGTGAGTGAGAGAGAGAGAGAGAAGCTGTGAGTGAGAGAGAGAGAGAGAAATTGAAGCTGTGAGTGAGAGAGAGAGAAAGAGAAGCTCTGAGTGAGTGAGAAAGAAAGAAAGAGAAGCTGTGAGTGAGAGAGAGAGAAAGAAAGAGATGCTGTGAGTGAGAGAGAGAGAAGCTGTTAGTGAGAGAGAGAGAGAAAGAGAAGCTGTGAGTGAGAGAGAGAGAGGAAGAGAAGCTGTGAGTGTGTGTGAGAGAGAGAAAGAGAAGCTTCGAGTGAGAGAGAGAGAGAAAGAGAAGCTGCATGAGAGAGAGAAAGAAAGAAAGAAAGAAAGAAAGAAAGAGAAGCTGTGTGTGTGAGAGAGAGAAAGAGAAGCTGTGAGTGTGTGTGAGACTGAAAGAGAAGCTGTGAGTGAGAGAAAAGGAAAGAGAAGCTGTGAGTGAGAGAGAGAGAGAAAGAGAACCTGTGAGTGATTGAGAGAGAGAGAAGTTGAAGCTGTGAGTGAGAGAGAGAAAGAGATGCTGTGAGTGAGTGAGAGAGAAAGAGAAGCTGTGAGTGAGAGGGAGAGAGAAGGAGAAGATGTGAGTGAGAGAGAGAGAGAAAGAGAAGATGTGAGTGAGAGAGAGAGGGAAGCAGAAGTTGTGAGTGAGAGAGAGAGAGAAGCTCTGAGTGAGTAAGAGAGAGAAATAGAAGCTGTGAGTGAGAGTGAGAGGAAGAGAAGCTGTGAGTGAGAGAGAGAGAAAGAAAGAGAAGCTTTGAGTGAGAGAGTGAGAGAAAGAGTAGCTGTGAGTGAGAGAGAGAGTGAAAGAGAAGCTGTATGAGAGAGAGAGAGAATGAAAGAAAGAGCTGTGTGTGGAGAGAGAGAAAGAGAAGCTGTGTGTGTGAGAGAGAAAGAAAAGCTGTGAGTGTATGTGACAGAGAAAGAGAAGCTGAGAGAGAGAGAAAGAGAGAAAGAGAAGCTGTGTGTGTGTGAGAGAGAGAGAAGCTGTGAGTGAGATAGAGAGAGAAAGAGAACCTGTGAGTGAGAGAGAGAGAGTAATTGAAGCTGTGAGTGAGAGAGAGAGAAAGAGAAGCTCCAAGTGAGTGAGAGAGAAAGAAAGAGAAGCTGTGAGTGAGAGAGAGAGAAAGAAAAGCTGTGAGTGTGAGAGAAAGAGAAGCTGTGAGTGTGTGAGAGTGAGAGAGAGAAGCTGTGAGTTAGAGAGAGAGAGAGAGAGAAAGAGAAGTTGTGAGTGAGAGGGAGAAAGAAAGAGAGTCTGTGAGTGAGAGAGAGAGAGAGAAAAAGAGAAGCTGTGAGTGAGTGAGAGAAAGAGAGTCTGTGAGTGAGTTAGAGAGAGAGAATGAGAAGCTGTGAGGGAGAGAGAGAGGAGAGAGAATCTGTGAGGGAGAGAGAGAGAGAGAGAAAGAGAAGATGTGAGTGAGAGGGAGATAGAGAAAGAGAATATGTGAGTGAGAGAGAGAGAGAAAGAGAAGATGTGAGTGTGTGTGTGAGAGAGAGAAGCTGTGTGTGAGAGAAAGTGAGAGAGAAAGAGAAGCTGTGAGTGAGAGAGAAAGAGAAGCTGTGAGTGAGTGAGTGAGAGAGAGAGAGAGAGAAGCTGTGAGTGATAGAGAGAGAGAAAGAGAAGCTGTGAGTGAGAGAGAGAGAGATAGAACCTGTGAGTGAGAGAGAGAGAAATTGATGCTGTGAGTGAGAGTGAGAGAGAAAGAGCAGCTCTGAGTGAGTGAGAGAGAAAGAAAGAGAAGCCGTGAGTGTGAGAGAGAGTGAGAGAGAGAGAAGCTGTGAGTTAGAGAGAGAGAGAAAGAGAAGTTGTGAGTGAGAGAGAGAAAGAGAAACTGTGAGTGAGAGAGAGAGAAATTGAAGCTGTGAATGAGAGAGAGAGAGAGAAGCTCTGAGTGAGTGAGAGAGAAAGAAAGAGAAGCTGTGAGTGAGAGAGAGAGAAAGAGAAGCTGCGAGAGAGAGAGGGAGAGAGAGAGAAAGTAAAGCTGTAGGTGTGTGTGAGAGAGAGAAAGAGAAGCTGTGTGTGATAGAGAAAGAGATGCTGTGAGTGTGAGAGAGAGTGAGAGAGAGAAGCTGTGAGTGTGTGTGTGAGAGAGAAAGAGAAGTGTGAGTGAGAGAAAGAGAGAGAGAAAGAGAAGCTGTGAGTGAGAGAGAGAGATAAAGAGAAGCTGTGAGTGAGAGAGAGAGAGAAGCTGTGATTGAAAGAGTGAGAAAGAGAAGCTGTGAGTGAGAAAAGAGAGAGAAAGAGAAGCTGTGAGTGAGAGAGATAGAAAGAGAAGCTGTGAGTGAGAGGGAGAGAGAGAAAGAGAAGCTGTGAGTGAGAGAGAGAGAGAAGATGTGAGTGAGAGAGAGAGAGAGAAGCTGTGAGTGAGTGAGAGAGAGAGAGATAGAAAGAGAAGCTGTGAGTGACAGAGAGAGAGAAGCTGTGTGTGTGAGAGAGAAAAAGAGAAGCTGTGTGTCTGTGTGAGAGAGAAAGAGAAGCTGTGATTGAGAGAGAGAGAGAAAGAGAAGCTGTGTGTGTGAGAGAGAGAGCTGTGTGTGAGAGAGAGAAGCTGTATGAGAGAGAGAGAGAACGAAAGAAAGAGCTGTGTGTGTGTGAGAGAGAGAAAGAGAAGCTGTGAGTGAGAGAGAGAGAGAGAGAGAAAGAGTAGCTGTGATTGAGATAGAGGGAGAAAGGGAAGCTGTGAGTGAGAGAGAGAGAGACAGAGAAGCTGTGAGTGAGAGAGAGAAAAAAGAGCAGCTGTGAGTTAGAGAGAGAGAAGCTTTGAGAGAGAGAGAAAGAGGTTCTGTGAGTGAGAGAGAGAGAGAAAGGGAAATTGTGAGTGAGAGAGAGAGTGAGAAGCTATCAGTGAGAGAGAGAGAGAGAAAGAGAAGATGTGAGTGAGAGAGAGAGAGAAAAAGAGAAGCAGTGAGTGAGAGACAGAGAGAGAAAGTGAAGCTCTGAGTGAGAGAGAGAGAAAAAGAGATGCTGTGAGAGAGAGAGAGAGAAAGAGAAGCTGTAAGTGTGAGAGAAAGTGAGAGAAAGAGAAGCTGTGAGTGTGAGACAGAGTGAGAGAAAGAGATGCGGTGAGTGTGTGAGAGAGAGACAGAGAAGCTGTGAGTGAGAGAGAGAGAGAAAGGGAAGCTGTGAGTGAGAGAGAGAGAGAAGCTGTGAGAGTGAGAGAAAGTGAGAGAAATAGAAGCTGGGAGTGTGTGTGAGAGAGAAAGAGAAGCTGTGAGTGAGTGAGAGAGAGAGAGAAAGGGAAGCTGTGAGTGAGAGAGAGTGAGAAGCTATGAGAGAGAGAGAGAGAGAGAGAAGTTGTGTGTGTGTGAGAGAGAAAGAGAAGCTGTGAGTGAGAGAGAGAGAGAGAAAGGGAAGCTGTGAGTGAGTGAGAGACAAAGAAGCTGTGAGTGAGAGAGAGAGAAAAAGAGCAGCTGTGAGTGAGAGAGAGAGAGAGAAGCTGTGAGTGAGAGAGAGAAAGAGAAGCTGTGAGTGAGAGAGACAGAGAGAAAGAGAAGCTGTGAGAGAAAGTGAGAAAGAGAAGCTGTGTGTGTGAGAGAGAGTGAGAGAAAGATGCAGTGAGTGTGTGTGAGAGAGAAAGAGAAGCTGTGAGTGAGAGAGAGAGAAAAAGAGAAGCTGTGAGTGAGAGAGACAGAGAGAAAGAGAAGCTGTGAGTGTGAGAGAAAGTGAGAGGAAGAGAAGCTGTGAGTGTGAGAGAGAGTGAGAGAAAGATGCTGTGAGTGCGTGTGAGAGAGAAAGAGAAGCTGTGAGTGAGAGAGAGAGAGAAAGGGAAGCTGTGAGTGAGAGAGAGAGTGAGAAGCTATGAGTGAGAGGGAGAGAGAAAGAGAAGATGTGAGTGAGAGAGAGAGAGAGAGAGAAAGAGAAGCAGTGAGTGAGAGACAGAGAGAGAAAGTGAAGCTCTGAGTGTGTGTGAGAGAGAAAAAGCTGTGAGTGACAGAGAGAGAGAAGCTGTGTGTGTGAGAGAGAGAAAGAGAAGCTGTGTGTGTGTGAGAGAGAGAAAGAGAAGCTGTGATTGAGAGAGAGAGAGAAAGAGAAGCTGTGTGAGAGAGAAAGAGAGAATGAAAGAAAGAGCTGTGTGTGTGATAGAGAGAAAGAGAAGCTGTGAGTGAGAGAGAGAGAGAGAGAAAGAGAAGCTGTGAGTGAGAGATAGAGAGAGAAAGGGAAGCTGTGAGTGAGTGAGAGAGAGAGACAGAGAAGCTGTGAGTGAGAGAGAGAGAAAAAGAGCAGGTGTGAGTGAGAGAGAGAGAGAAGCTGTGAGTGAGAGAGAGAAAGAGAAGCTGTGAGTGAGAGAGAAAGAGAAAAAGAGAAGCTGTGAGTGTGAGAGAAAGTGAGAGAAAGAGAAGCTGTGTGTGTGAGAGAGAGTGAGAGAAAGATGCAGTGAGTGTGTGAGAGAGAGAAAGAGAAGCTGTGAGTGAGAGAGAGAGAAAAAGAGAAGCTTTGAGTGAGAGAGAGAAAGAGAAGCTGTGAGTGTGAGAGAAAGTGAGAGAAAGAGAAGCTGTGAGTGTGAGAGAGAGTGAGAGAAAGATGCTGGGAGTGTCTGTGAGAGAGAAAGAGAAGCTGTGAGTGAGAGAGAGAGATAAAGGGAAGCTGTGAGTGAGAGAGTGAGAAGCTATGAGTGAGAGAGAGAGAAAGAGAAGCTGTGAGTGACAGAGAGAGAGAAGCTGTGTGTGTGTGAGAGAGAAGGAGAAGCTGTGTGTGTGTGTGTGAGAGAAAGAGAAGCTGTGATTGAGAGAGAGAGAGAAAGAGAAGCTGTGTGTGAGAGAGAAAGAGCTGTGAGAGAGAGAGAATGAAAGAAAGAGCTGTGTGTGTGAGAGAGAGAAAGAGAAGCTGTGAGTGAGAGAGAGAGAGAGAGAAAGAGAAGCTGTGAGTGAGAGATAGAGAGAGAAAGGGAAGCTGTGAGTCAGAGAGAGAGACAGATAAGCTGTGAGTGAGGGAGAGAAAAAAAGAGCAGCTGTGAGTTAGAGAGAGAGATGCTTTGAGTTAGAGAGAGAGAAAGAGGATCCTGAGTAGCGAGAGAGAGAAAGGGAAGCTGTGAGTGTGAGAGAAAGAGAAGCTGTGAGTGTGAGAGGGAGATAGAAAGAGAAGCTGTGGGTGAGAGAGAGAAAAAAAGAAGCTGTGAGTGAGAGAGAAAGAGAGAAATAGAAGCTATGAGTGAGAAAGATAGAGAGAAGCAGTGAGAGAGAGAGAAAGAGAAGCTGTGAGTGAGAGAAAGAGAGAAGCTGTGAGTGAGTGAGAGAGAGAGAAGCTGTGCGTGAGAGAGAGAGAAGCTTTAAGTGAGAGAGAGAAAGAGAATGTGAAGCTGTGAGTGAGAGAGAGAGAAGCTGTGAGTGAGAGAGAGAGAAAGAGAATCTGTGAGTAGAGAGAGAGAGAAAAAGAAGCTGTGAGTGAGAGAGAGAGAAGCTGTGAGTGAGAGAGAGAAGCTTTAAGTGAGTGAGAGAGAGAGAATGTGAAGCTGTGAGTGAGAGAGAGAAGCTGTGAGTGAGAGAGAGAGAAAGAGAATCTGTGAGTAGAGAGAGAGAAAGAGAAGCTGTGAGTGAGAGAGAGAGAAGAAGAAGCTGTGAGTGAGATAGGGAGAGAGAAAGAGAATCTGTGAGTGACAGAGAGAGAAAAAAAGAAGCTGTGAGTGTGAGAGAGAGTGAGAGAAAGAGATGCTCTGAGTGTGTGTGAGAGAGAAAGAGAAGCTGTGAGTGAGTGAGTGAGAAAGAAGCTGTGAGTGAGAGAGAGAAGCTTTAAGTGAGAGAGAGAGAGAATGTGAAGCTGTGAGTGAGAGAGAGAGAGAAGCTGTGAGTGAGAAAGAGAGAAAGAGAATCTGTGAGTAGAGAGAGAGAGAAAGAGAAGCTGTGAGTGAGAGAGAGAGAAGAAGAAGCTGTGAGTGAGATAGGGAGAGAGAAAGAGAATCTGTGAGTAACAGAGAGAGAAAAAAAGAAGCTGTGAGTGTGAGAGAGAGTGAGAGAAAGAGATGCTGTGAGTGTGTGTGTGAGAGAAAGAGAAGCTGTGAGTGAGAGAGAGAGAGAAAGGGAAGTTGTGAGTGAGAGAGAGAGTGAGAAGCTATCAGTGAGAGAGAGAGAGAAAGAGAAGATGTGAGTGAGAGAGAGAGAGAGAGAGAAAGAGAAGCAGTGAGTGAGAGACAGAGAGAGAAAGTGAAGCTCTGAGTGTGTGTGAGAGAGAAAAAGAGACGCTGTGAGAGAGAGAGAGAGAAAGAGAAGTTGTAAGTGTGAGAGAAAGTGAGAGAAATAGAAGCTGTGAGTGTGAGACAGAGTGAGAGAAAGAGATGCTGCGAGTGTGTGTGAGAGAGAAAGAGAAGCTGTGAGTGAGAGAGAGAGAGAAAGGGAAGCTGTGAGTGAGAGAGAGAGAGAAGCTGTGAGAGTGAGAGAAAGTGAGAGAAAGAGAAGCTGGGAGTGTGTGTGAGAGAGAAAGAGAAGCTGTGAGTGAGAGAGAGAGAGAGAGAAAGGGAAGCTGTGAGTAAGAGAGAGTGAGAAGCTATGAGCGAGAGAGAGAGAGAGAGAAGTTGTTAGTGAGAGAGAGAGAAAGAGAAGCTGTGAGTGAGAGAGAGAGAGAGAAAGGGAAGCTGTGAGTGTGAGAGAAAGTGAGAGAAAGAGAAGCTGTGAGTGTGAGAGATAGTGAGAGAAAGATGCAGTGAGTGTGTGTGAGCGAGAAAGAGAAGCTGTGAATGAGAGAGAGAGAAAGAGAAGCTCTGAGTGAGAGAGAGAGAAAGAAAGAAAGAGAATCTGTGAGTGAGAGAGAGAGAAGCTTTAAGTGAGAGAGAGAGAATGTGAATCTGTGAGTGAGAGAGAGAGAGAGAAGCTGTGAGTGAGAAAGAGAGAAAGAGAATCTGTGAGTAGAGAGAGAGAGAAAGAGAAGCTGTGAGTGAGAGAGAGAGAAGAAAAAGCTGTGAGTGAGATAGGGAGAGAGAAAGAGAATCTGTGAGTGACAGAGAGAGAAAAAAGAAGCTGTGAGTGTGAGAGAGAGTGAGAGAAAGAGATGCTGTGAGTGTGTGTGAGAGTGAAAGAGAAGCTGTGAGTGAGAGAGAGAGAGAGAAAGGGAAGTTGTGAGTGAGAGAGAGAGTGAGAAGCTATCAGTGAGAGAGAGAGAGAGAAACAGAAGATGTGAGTGAGAGAGAGAGAGAGAAAGAGAAGCAGTGAGTGAGAGACAGAGAGAGAAAGTGAAGCTCTGAGTGTGTGTGAGAGAGAAAAAGAGACGCTGTGAGAGAGAGAGAGAGAGAGAAAGAGAACCTGTAAGTGTGAGAGAAAGTGAGAGAAAGAGAAGCTGTGAGTGTGAGACAGAGTGAGAGAAAGAGATGCTGTGAGTGTGTGTGAGAGAGAAAGAGAAGCTGTGAGTGAGAGAGAGAGAGAAAGGGAAGCTGTGAGTGAGAGAGAGAGAGAAGCTGTGAGAGTGAGAGAAAGTGAAAGAAAGAGAAGCTGGGAGTGTGTGTTTGAGAGAAAGAGAAGCTGTGAGTGAGAGAGAGAGAGAAAGGGAAGCTGTGAGTGAGTGAGAGAGAGAGACAGAGAAGCTGTGAGTGAGAGAGAGAGAAAAAGAGCAGCTGTGAGTGAGTGAGAGAGAGAGAAGCTGTGAGTGAGAGAGTGAAAGAGAAGCTGTGAGTGAGAGAGACAGAGAGAAAGAGAAGCTGTGAGTGTGAGAGAAAGTGAGAGAAAGAGAAGCTGTGAGTGTGAGAGCGAGTGAGAGAAAGATGCAGTGAGTGTGTGTGAGCGAGAAAGAGAAGCTGTGAATGAGAGAGAGAGAAAGAGAAGCTCTGAGTGAGAGAGAGAGAAAGAAAGAAAGAGAATCTGTGAGTGAGAGAGATAAGCTTTAAGTGAGAGAGAGAGAGAATGTGAAGCTGTGAGTGAGAGAGAGAGAGAGAGAAGCTGTGAGTGAGAAAGAGAGAAAGAGAATCTGTGAGTAGAGAGAGAGAGAAAGAGAAGCTGTGAGTGAGAGAGAGAGAAGAAGAAGCTGTGAGTGAGATAGGGAGAGAGAAAGAGAATCTGTGAGTGAGAGAGAGAGAGAGAAAGAGAAGCTGTGAGTGAGAGAGAGAGAAAGAGATGCTGTGAGAGAGAGAGAGAGAGAGAGAAAGAGATGCTGTGAGTTTGTGTGAGAGTGAAAGAGAAGCTGTGAGTGAGAGAGAGAGAGAGAGAGAAAGGGAAGTTGTGAGTGAGAGAGAGAGTGAGAAGCTATCAGTGAGAGAGAGAGAGAAACAGAAGATGTGAGTGAGAGAGAGAAAGAGAAAGAGAAGCAGTGAGTGAGAGACAGAGAGAGAAAGTGAAGCTCTGAGTGTGTGTGTGAGAGAAAAAGAGACGCTGTGAGAGAGAGAGGGGGAGAGAGAAAGAGAAGATGTAAGTGTGAGAGAAAGTGAGAGAAAGAGAAGCTGTGAGTGTGAGACAGAGTGAGAGAAAGAGATGCTGTGAGTGTGTGTGTGAGAGAAAGAGAAGCTGTGAGTGAGAGAGAGAGAGAAAGGGAAGCTGTGAGTGAGAGAGAGAGAGAAGCTGTGAGAGTGAGAGAAAGTGAGAGAAAGAGAAGCTGGGAGTGTGTGTTTGAGAGAAAGAGAAGCTGTGAGTGAGAGAGAGAGAGAAATGGAAGCTGTGAGTGAGTGAGAGAGAGAGAGAGAGAAGCTGTGAGTGAGAGAGAGAGAAAAAGAGCAGCTGTGAGTGAGAGAGAGAGAGAGAAGCTGTGAGTGAGAGAGTGAAAGAGAAGCTGTGAGTGAGAGAGACAGAGAGAAAGAGAAGCTGTGAGTGTGAGAGAAAGTGAGAGAAAGAGAAGCTGTGAGTGTGAGAGCGAGTGAGAGAAAGATGCAGTGAGTGTGTGTGAGCGAGAAAGAGAAGCTGTGAATGAGAGAGAGAGAAAGAGAAGCTGTGAGTGAGAGAGAGAAAGAAAGAAAGAGAAGCTGTGAGTGAGAGAGAGAGAAAGAGAAGCTGCGAGAGAGAAGGAGAGAGAGAGAAAGAGAAGCTGTAAGTGTGTGTGTGAGAGAGAAAGAGAAGCTGTGTGTGAGAGAGAAAGATGCTGTGAGTGTGAGAGAGAGTGAGAGAGAGAGTAGCTGTGAGTGTGTGTGAGAGAGAGAAAGAGAAGCTGTGAGTGAGAGAAAGAGAAAGAGAAGCTGTGAGTGAGAGAGAGAGAGAGAAAGAGAAGCTGTGAGTGAGAGAGAGAGAAAGAGATGCTGTGAGTGAGAGAGAGAGAGAGAAGCTGTGATTGAAAGAGAGAGAAAGAGAAGCTGTGAGTGAGAAAAGAGAGAGAAAGGGAACCTGTGAGTGAGAGAGTGAGAAATAGAAGCTGTGAGTGAGAGGGAGAGAGAGAAAGAGAAGCTGTGAGTGAGAGAAATAGAGAAAGAGAAGCTGTGAATGAGAGAAAGAGATAAAGAGAAGCTGTGAGTGAAAGAGAGAGAAAGAGAAGCTGTGAGTGTGTGTGTGAGAGAGAAGCTGTGATTGGAAGAGAGAGAAAGAGAAGCTGTGAGTGAGAAAAGAGAGAGAAAGATAAGCTGAGTGAGTGAGAGAGAAAGAGAAGCTGTGAGTGAGAGGGAGAGAGAAGGAGAAGATGTGAGTGAGAGAGAGCGAGAGAAAGAGAAGATGTGAGTGAAAGAGAGAGGGAAGGAGAAGTTGTGAGTGAGAGAGAGAGAGAATCTCTGAGTGAGAGAGAGAGAGAGATAGAGAAGCTGTGAGTGAGAGAGAGAGAGAAAGAGAAGCTGTGAGTGAGAGAGAGAGAGAAAGAGAACCAGTGAGTGAGAGAGAGAGAAATTGAAGCTGTGAATGAGAGAGAGAGAAAGAGAAGCTCTGAGTGAGTGAGAGAGAAAGAAAGAGAAGCTGTGAGTGAGAGAGAGAGAAAGAGAAGCTGCGAGAGAGAGGGAGAGAGAGAGAAAGAGAAGCTGTAAGTGTGTGTGTGAGAGAGAGAATGAGAAGCTGTGTGTGTGAGAGAAAGAGATGCTGTGAGTGTGAGAGATACTGAGAGAGAGAGAAGCTGTGAGTGTGTGTGTGAGAGAGAAAGAGAAGCTGTGAGTGAGAGAAATTGAGAGAGAAAGAGAAGCTGTGAGTGATAGAGAGAGATAAAGAGAAGCTGTGAGTGAGAGAGAGAGAAAGAGAAGCTGTGAGTGAGAGAGAGAGAGAAGCTGTGATTGAAAGGGAGAGAAAGAGAAGCTGTGAGTGAGAAAAGAGAGAGAAAGATAAGCTTTGAGTGAGAGAGAGAGAAAGAGAAGCTGTGAGTGAGAGGGAGAGAGAGAAAGAGAAGCTGTGAGTGAGAGAGAGAGAAGATGTGAGTGAGAGAGAGAGGGAAAGAGAAGTTGTGAGTGAGAGAGAGAGAGAGAGAAGCTGTGAGTGAGTGAGAGAGAGAGAGAGAAAGAGAAGCTGTGATTGACAGAGAGAGAGAAGCTGTGTGTGTGAGAGAGAGAAAGAGAAGATGTGTGTGTGTGAGATTGAAAGAGAAGCTGTGATTGAGAGAGAGAGAAAGAGAAGCTGTGAGAGAGAGAGAGCTGTGAGAGAGAGAGAGAAGCTGTATGAGAGAGAACGAAAGAAAGAGCTGTGTGTGTGTGAGAGAGAGAAAGAGAAGCTGTGAGTGAGAGAGAGAGAGAGAAAGAAAGAGAAGCTGTGATTGAGATAGAGAGAGAAAGGGAAGCTGTGAGTGAGAGAGAGAGAGAGAGAGAGAGAAGCTGTGAGTGAGAGAGAGAGAAAAAGAGAAGCTGTGAGTGAGAGAGAGAAAGAGAAGCTGTGAGTGTGAGAGAAAGAGAAGCTGTGAGTGTGAGAGAGAGTGAGAGAAAGATGCTGTGAGTGTCTGTGAGAGAGAAAGAGAAGCTGTGAGTGAGAGAGAGAGAGAAAGGGAAGCTGTGAGTGAGAGAGTGAGAAGCTATGAGTGAGAGAGAGAGAGAAAGAGAAGCTGTGAGTGACAGAGAGAGAGAAGCTGTGTGTGTGAGAGAGAGAAAGAGAAGCTGTGTGTGTGTGTGAGAGAGAAAGAGAAGCTGTGATTGAGAGAGAGAGAAAGAGAAGCTGTGTGTGAGAGAGAAAGAGCTGTGAGAGAGAGAGAGAGAAGCTGTATGAGAGAGAGAATGAAAGAAAGAGCTGTGTGCGTGTGAGAGAGAAAGAGAAGCTGTGAGTGAGAGAGAGAGAGAGAAAGAGAAGCTGTGAGTGAGAGATAGAGAGAGAAAGGGAAGCTGTGAGTGAGAGAGAGAGAGACAGAGAAGCTGTGAGTGAGGGAGAGAAAAAAAGAGCAGCTGTGAGTTAGAGAGAGAGATGCTTTGAGTGAGAGAGAGAGAAAGAGGATCCTGAGTAGCGAGAGAGAGAAAGGGAAGCTGTGAGTGTGAGAGAAAGAGAAGCTGTGAGTGTGAGAGGGAGATAGAAAGAGAAGCTGTGGGTGAGAGAGAGAAAAAAAGAAGCTGTGAGTGAGAGAGAAAGAGAGAAATAGAAGCTATGAGTGAGAAAGATAGAGAGAAGCAGTGAGAGAGAGAGAAAGAGAAGCTGTGAGTGAGAGAAAGAGAGAAGCTGTGAGTGAGTGAGAGAGAAAGAAGCTGTGCATGAGAGAGAGAGAAGCTTTAAGTGAGAGAGAGAAAGAGAATGTGAAGCTGTGAGTGAGAGAGAGAGAAGATGTGAGTGAGAGAGAGAGAAAGAGAATCTGTGAGTAGAGAGAGAGAGAAAAAGAAGCTGTGAGTGAGAGAGAGAGAAGCTGTGAGTGAGAGAGAGAAGCTTTGAGTGAGAGAGAGAGAATGTGAAGCTGTGAGTGAGAGAGAGAGAAGCTGTGAGTGAGAGTGAGAGAAAGAGAATCTGTGAGTAGAGAGAGAAAAAGAGAAGCTGTCAGTGAGAGAGAGAGAAGAAGAAGCTGTGAGTGAGATAGGGAGAGAGAAAGAGAATATGTGAGTGACAGAGAGAGAAAAAAAACCCTGTGAGTGTGAGAGAGAGTGAGAGAAAGAGATGCTCTGAGTGTGTGTGAGAGAGAAAGAGAAGCTGTGAGTGAGTGAGAGAGAGAAGCTGTGAGTGAGAGAGAGAGAAGCTTTAAGTGAGAGAGAGAGAGAATGTGAAGCTGTGAGTGAGAGGGAGAGAGAAGCTGTGAGTGAGAAAGAGAGAAAGAGAATCTGTGAGTAGAGAGAGAGAAAGAGAAGCTGTGAGTGAGAGAGAGAGAAGAAGAAGCTGTGAGTGAGATAGGGAGAGAGAAAGAGAATCTGTGAGTGACAGAGAGAGAAAAAAAGAAGCTGTGAGTGTGAGAGAGAGTGAGAGAAAGAGATGCTGTGAGTGTGTGTGAGAGAGAAAGAGAAGCTGTGAGTGAGAGAGAGAGAGAAAGGGAAGTGAGTGAGAGAGAGAGTGAGAAGCTATCAGTGAGAGAGAGAGAGAGAAAGAGAAGATGTGAGTGAGAGAGAGAGAGAGAGAAAGATAAGCAGTGAGTGAGAGACAGAGAGAGAAAGTGAAGCTCTGAGTGTGAGAGAGAGAGAAAAAGAGACGCTGTGAGAGAGAGAGAGAGAGAGAGAGAGAAAGAGAAGTTGTAAGTGTGAGAGAAAGTGAGAGAAAGAGAAGCTGTGAGTGTGAGACAGAGTGAGAGAAAGAGATACTGTGAGTGTGTGTGAGAGAGAAAGAGAAGCTGTGAGTGAGAGAGAGAGAGAAAGGGAAGCTGTGAGTGAGAGAGAGAGAGAAGATGTGAGAGTGAGAGAAAGTGAGAGAAAGAGAAGCTGGGAGTGTGTGTGAGAGAGAAAGAGAAGCTGTGAGTAAGAGAGAGTGAGAAGCTATGAGCGAGAGAGAGAGAGAGAGAAGTTGTGAGTGAGATAGAGAGAAAGAGAAGCTGTGAGTGAGAGAGAGAGAGAGAAAGGGAAGCTGTGAGTGTGAGAGAAAGTGAGAGAAAGAGAAGCTGTGAGTGTGAGAGAGAGTGAGAGAAAGATGCAGTGAGTGTGTGTGAGCGAGAAAGAGAAGCTGTGAATGAGAGAGAGGGAAAGAGAAGCTCTGAGTGAGAGAGAGAGAAAGAAAGAAAGAGAATCTGTGAGTGAGAGAGAGAGAAGCTTTAAGTGATAGAGAGAGATAATGTGAAGCTGTGAGTGAGAGAGAGAGAGAAGCTGTGAGTGAGAAAGAGAGAAAGAGAATCTGTGAGTAGAGAGAGAGAGAAAGAGAAGCTGTGAGTGAGAGAGAGAGAAGAAGAAGCTGTGAGTGAGATAGGGAGAGAGAAAGAGAATCTGTGAGTGACAGAGAGAGAAAAAAGAAGCTGTGAGTGTGAGAGAGAGTGAGAGAAAGAGATGCTGTGAGTGTGTGTGAGAGTGAAATAGAAGCTGTGAGTGAGAGAGAGAGAGAGAAAGGGAAGTTGTGAGTGAGAGAGAGAGTGAGAAGCTATCAGTGAGAGAGAGAGAGAGAAACAGAAGATGTGAGTGAGAGAGAGAGAGAGAAAGAGAAGCAGTGAGTGAGAGACAGAGAGAGAAAGTGAAGCTCTGAGTGTGTGTGAGAGAGAAAAAGAGACGCTGTGAGAGAGAGAGAGAGAGAGAGAAAGAGAAGCTGTAAGTTTGAGAGAAAGTGAGAGAAAGAGAAGCTGTGAGTGTGAGACAGAGTGAGAGAAAGAGGTGCTGTGAGTGTGTGAGAGAGAGAAAGAGATGCTGTGAGTGAGAGAGAGAGAGAAAGGGAAGCTGTGAGTGAGAGAGAGAGAGAAGCTGTGAGAGTGAGAGAAAGTGAGAGAAAGAGAAGCTGGGAGTGTGTGTTTGAAAGAAAGAGAAGCTGTGAGTGAGAGAGAGAGAGAAAGGGAAGCTGTGAGTGAGTGAGAGAGAGAGACAGAGAAGCTGTGAGTGAGAGAGAGAGAAAAAGAGCAGCTGTGAGTGAGAGAGAGAGAGAGAATCTGTGAGTGAGAGAGTGAAAGAGAAGCTGTGAGTGAGAGAGACAGAGAGAAAGAGAAGCTGTGAGTGTGAGAGAAAGTGAGAGAAATGAAGCTGTGAGTGTGAGAGCGAGTGAGAGAAAGATGCAGTGAGTGTGTGTGAGCGAGAAAGAGAAGCTGTGAATGAGAGAGAGAAAGAGAAGCTCTGAGTGAGAGAGAGAAAGAAAGAAAGAGAATCTGTGAGTGAGAGAGAGAAGCTTTAAGTGAGAGAGAGAGAGAATGTGAAGCTGTGAGTGAGAGAGAGAGAGAGAAGCTGTGAGTGAGAAAGAGAAAAAGAGAATCTGTGAGTAGAGAGAGAGAGAAAGAGAAGCTGTGAGTGAGAGAGAGAGAAGAAGAAGCTGTGAGTGAGATAGGGAGAGAGAAAGAGAATCTGTGAGTGAGAGAGAGAGAGAAAGAGAAGCTGTGAGTGAGAGAGAGAGAAAGAGATGCTGTGAGAGAGAGAGAGAAAGAGATGCTGTGAGTGTGTGTGAGAGTGAAAGAGAAGCTGTGAGTGAGAGAGAGAGAGAGAGAGAAAGGGAAGTTGTGAGTGAGAGAGAGAGAAGCTATCAGTGAGAGAGAGAGAGAGAGAAACAGAAGATGTGAGTGAGAGAGAAAGAGAGAAAGAGAAGCAGTGAGTGAGAGACAGAGAGAGAAAGTGAAGCTCTGAGTGTGTGTGAGAGAGAAAAAGAGACGCTGTGAGAGAGAGAGAGAGAGAGAGAGAGAAGCTGTAAGTGTGAGAGAAAGTGAGAGAAAGAGAAGCTGTGAGTGTGAGACAGAGTGAGAGAAAGAGATGCTGTGAGTGTGTGAGAGAGAGAAAGAGATGCTGTGAGTGAGAGAGAGAGAGAAAGGGAAGCTGTGAGTGAGAGAGAGAGAGAAGCTGTGAGAGTGAGAGAAAGTGAGAGAAAGAGAAGCTGGGAGTGTGTGTTTGAAAGAAAGAGAAGCTGTGAGTGAGAGAGAGAGAGAAAGGGAAGCTGTGAGTGAGTGAGAGAGAGAGACAGAGAAGCTGTGAGTGAGAGAGAGAGAAAAAGAGCAGCTGTGAGTGAGAGAGAGAGAGAGAATCTGTGAGTGAGAGAGTGAAAGAGAAGCTGTGAGTGAGAGAGACAGAGAGAAAGAGAAGCTGTGAGTGTGAGAGAAAGTGAGAGAAATGAAGCTGTGAGTGTGAGAGCGAGTGAGAGAAAGATGCAGTGAGTGTGTGTGAGCGAGAAAGAGAAGCTGTGAATGAGAGAGAGAAAGAGAAGCTCTGAGTGAGAGAGAGAAAGAAAGAAAGAGAATCTGTGAGTGAGAGAGAGAAGCTTTAAGTGAGAGAGAGAGAGAATGTGAAGCTGTGAGTGAGAGAGAGAGAGAGAAGCTGTGAGTGAGAAAGAGAAAAAGAGAATCTGTGAGTAGAGAGAGAGAGAAAGAGAAGCTGTGAGTGAGAGAGAGAGAAGAAGAAGCTGTGAGTGAGATAGGGAGAGAGAAAGAGAATCTGTGAGTGAGAGAGAGAGAGAAAGAGAAGCTGTGAGTGAGAGAGAGAGAAAGAGATGCTGTGAGAGAGAGAGAGAAAGAGATGCTGTGAGTGTGTGTGAGAGTGAAAGAGAAGCTGTG
Organism: Bradypodion ventrale; assembly: GCA_035047345.1. Taxonomy (NCBI): domain Eukaryota; kingdom Metazoa; phylum Chordata; class Lepidosauria; order Squamata; family Chamaeleonidae; genus Bradypodion; species Bradypodion ventrale. The sequence goes on along the minus strand of JAWDJE010000005.1, from coordinate 111,602,955 downwards.
AGTGAGAGAGAGAGAGAGAGAGAAAGGGAAGTTGTGAGTGAGAGAGAGAGAAGCTATCAGTGAGAGAGAGAGAGAGAGAAACAGAAGATGTGAGTGAGAGAGAAAGAGAGAAAGAGAAGCAGTGAGTGAGAGACAGAGAGAGAAAGTGAAGCTCTGAGTGTGTGTGAGAGAGAAAAAGAGACGCTGTGAGAGAGAGAGAGAGAGAGAGAGAGAAGCTGTAAGTGTGAGAGAAAGTGAGAGAAAGAGAAGCTGTGAGTGTGAGACAGAGTGAGAGAAAGAGATGCTGTGAGTGTGTGTGTGAGAGAGAGAGAAGCTGTGAGTGAGAGAGAGAGAGAAAGGGAAGCTGTGAGTGAGTGAGAGAGAGAAGCTGGGAGAGTGAGAGAAAGTGAGAGAAAGAGAAGCTGGGAGTGTGTGTGAGAGAGAAAGAGAAGCTGTGAGTGAGAGAGAGAGAGAAAGGGAAGCTGTGAGTAAGAGAGAGTGAGAAGCTATGAGCGAGAGGGAGAGAGAGAGAAGTTGTGAGTGAGATAGAGAGAAAGAGAAGCTGTGAGTGAGAGAGAGAGAGAGAAAGGGAAGCTGTGAGTGTGAGAGAAAGTGAGAGAAAGAGAAGCTGTGAGTGTGAGAGAGAGTGAGAGAAAGATGCAGTGAGTGTGTGTGAGCGAGAAAGAGAAGCTGTGAATGAGAGAGAGGGAAAGAGAAGCTCTGAGTGAGAGAGAGGGAAAGAAAGAAAGAGAATCTGTGAGTGAGAGAGAGAGAAGCTTTAAGTGATAGAGAGAGATAATGTGAAGCTGTGAGTGAGAGAGAGAGAGAAGCTGTGAGTGAGAAAGAGAGAAAGAGAATCTGTGAGTAGAGAGAGAGAGAAAGAGAAGCTGTGAGTGAGAGAGAGAGAAGAAGAAGCTGTGAGTGAGATAGGGAGAGAGAAAGAGAATCTGTGAGTGACAGAGAGAGAAAAAAGAAGCTGTGAGTGTGAGAGCGAGTGAGAGAAAGAGATGCTGTGAGTGTGTGTGAGAGTGAAATAGAAGCTGTGAGTGAGAGAGAGAGAGAGAAAGGGAAGTTGTGAGTGAGAGAGAGAGTGAGAAGCTATCAGTGAGAGAGAGAGAGAGAAACAGAAGATGTGAGTGAGAGAGAGAGAGAGAAAGAGAAGCAGTGAGTGAGAGACAGAGAGAGAAAGTGAAGCTCTGAGTGTGTGTGAGAGAGAAAAAGAGACGCTGTGAGAGAGAGAGAGAGAGAGAAAGAGAAGCTGTAAGTGTGAGAGAAAGTGAGAGAAAGAGAAGCTGTGAGTGTGAGACAGAGTGAGAGAAAGAGGTGCTGTGAGTGTGTGAGAGAGAGAAAGAGAAGCTGTGAGTGAGAGAGAGAGAGAAAGGGAAGCTGTGAGTGAGAGAGAGAGAGAAGCTGTGAGAGTGAGAGAAAGTGAGAGAAAGAGAAGCTGGGAGTGTGTGTTTGAAAGAAAGAGAAGCTGTGAGTGAGAGAGAGAGAGAAAGGGAAGCTGTGAGTGAGTGAGAGAGAGAGACAGAGAAGCTGTGAGTGAGAGAGAGAGAAAAAGAGCAGCTGTGAGTGAGAGAGAGAGAGAATCTGTGAGTGAGAGAGTGAAAGAGAAGCTGTGAGTGAGAGAGACAGAGAGAAAGAGAAGCTGTGAGTGTGAGAGAAAGTGAATGAAAGAGAAGCTGTGAGTGTGAGAGCGAGTGAGAGAAAGATGCAGTGAGTGTGTGTGAGCGAGAAAGAGAAGCTGTGAATGAGAGAGAGAAAGAGAAGCTCTGAGTGAGAGAGAGAAAGAAAGAAAGAGAATCTGTGAGTGAGAGAGAGAAGCTTTAAGTGAGAGAGAGAGAGAATGTGAAGCTGTGAGTGAGAGAGAGAGAGAGAAGCTGTGAGTGAGAAAGAGAAAAAGAGAATCTGTGAGTAGAGAGAGAGAGAAAGAGAAGCTGTGAGTGAGAGAGAGAGAAGAAGAAGCTGTGAGTGAGATAGGGAGAGAGAAAGAGAATCTGTGAGTGAGAGAGAGAGAGAAAGAGAAGCTGTGAGTGAGAGAGAGAGAAAGAGATGCTGTGAGAGAGAGAGAGAAAGAGATGCTGTGAGTGTGTGTGAGAGTGAAAGAGAAGCTGTGAGTGAGAGAGAGAGAGAGAGAGAAAGGGAAGTTGTGAGTGAGAGAGAGAGTGAGAAGCTATCAGTGAGAGAGAGAGAGAGAGAAACAGAAGATGTGAGTGAGAGAGAAAGAGAGAAAGAGAAGCAGTGAGTGAGAGACAGAGAGAAAGTGAAGCTCTGAGTGTGTGTGAGAGAGAAAAAGAGACGCTGTGAGAGAGAGAGAGAGAGAGAGAGAGAAAGAGAAGCTGTAAGTGTGAGAGAAAGTGAGAGAAAGAGAAGCTGTGAGTGTGAGACAGAGTGAGAGAAAGAGATGCTGTGAGTGTGTGTGAGAGAGAGAGAGAAGCTGTGAGTGAGAGAGAGAGAGAAAGGGAAGCTGTGAGTGAGTGAGAGAGAGAAGCTGGGAGAGTGAGAGAAAGTGAGAGAAAGAGAAGCTGGGAGTGTGTGTTTGAGAGAAAGAGAAGCTGTGAGTGAGAGAGAGAGAGAGAAATGGAAGCTGTGAGTGAGTGAGAGAGAGAGACAGAGAAGCTGTGAGTGAGAGAGAGAGAAAAAGAGCAGCTGTGAGTGAGAGAGAGAGAAGCTGTGAGTGAGAGAGTGAAAGAGAAGCTGTGAGTGAGAGAAACAGAGAGAAAGAGAAGCTGTGAGTGTGAGAGAAAGTGAGAGAAAGAGAAGCTGTGAGTGTGAGAGCGAGTGAGAGAAAGATGCAGTGAGTGTGTGTGAGCGAGAAAGAGAAGCTGTGAATGAGAGAGAGAAAAAAAGAAGCTGTGAGTGAGAGAGAGAAAGAAAGAAAGAGAAGCTGTGAGTGAGAGAGAAAGAAAGAGAAGCTGCGAGAGAGAAGGAGAGAGAGAGAAAGAGAAGCTGTAAGTGTGTGTGTGAGAGAGAAAGAGAAGCTGTGTGTGAGAGAGAAAGATGCTGTGAGTGAGAGAAAGAGAGAGAGAAAGAGAAGCTGTGAGTGAGAGAGAGAGAGAGAAAGAGAAGCTGTGAGTGAGAGAGAGAGAAAGAGATGCTGTGAGTGAGAGAGAGAGAAGCTGTGATTGAAAGAGTGAGAAAGAGAAGCTGTGAGTGAGAAAAGAGAGAGAAAGGGAACCTGTGAGTGAGAGAGTGAGAAATAGAAGCTGTGAGTGAGAGGGAGAGAGAGAAAGAGAAGCTGTGAGTGAGAGAAATAGAGAGAGAAAGAGAAGCTGTGAGTGAGAGAAAGAGATAAAGAGAAGCTGTGAGTGAAAGAGAGAGAAAGAGAAGCTGTGAGTGTGTGTGAGAGAGAGAATCTGTGATTGGAAGAGAGAGAAAGAGAAGCTGTGAGTGAGAAAAGAGAGAGAAAGATAAGCTGAGTGAGTGAGAGAGAAAGAGAAGCTGTGAGTGAGAGGGAGAGAGAAGGAGAAGATGTGAGTGAGAGAGAGCGAGAGAAAGAGAAGATGTGAGTGAGAGAGAGAGGGAAGGAGTTGTGAGTGAGAGAGAGAGAGAATCTCTGAGTGAGAGAGAGAGAGATAGAGAAGCTGTGAGTGAGAGAGAGACAGAAAGAGAAGCTGTGAGTGAGAGAGAGAGAGAAAGAGAACCAGTGAGTGAGAGAGAGAGAAATTGAAGCTGTGAATGAGAGAGAGAGAAAGAGAGAAATAGAAGCAATGAGTAAGAAAGATAGAGAGAAGCAGTGTGAGAGAGAGAAAGAGAAGCTGTGAGTGAGAGAAAGTGAGAAGCTGTGAGTGAGTGAGAGAGAGAGAAGCTGTGAGTGAGAGAGGGAGAAGCTTTAAGTGAGAGAGAGAGAGAATGTGAAGCTGAGAGTGAGAGAGAGAGAGAAGCTGTGAGTGAGAGAGAGAGAAAGAGAAGCTGTGAGTAGAGAGAGAGAGAAAAAGAAGCTGTGAGTGAGAGAGAGAGAAGAAGAAGCTGTGAGTGAGATAGGGAGAAAAAGTGAATCTGTGAGTGACAGAGAGAGAAAAAAGAAGCTGTGAGTGTGAGAGAGTGAGAGAAAGAGATGCTGTGAGTGTGTGTGAGTGAGAAAGAGAAGCTGTGAGTGAGAGAGAGAGAGAAAGGGAAGTTGTGAGTGAGAGCGAGAGTGAGAAGCTATCAGTGAGAGAGAGAGAGAAAGAGAAGATGTGAGTGAGAGAGAGAGAAAGTGAAGCAGTGAGTGAGAGACAGAGAGAGAAAGTGAAGCTCTGAGTGAGAGAGAGAGAGAAAAAGAGATGCTGTGAGAGAGAGAGAGAGAGAGAAAGAGAAGCTGTAAGTGTGAGAGAAAGTGAGAGAAAGAGAAGCTGTGAGTGTGAGACAGAGTGAGAGAAAGAGATGCTGTGAGTGTGTGTGAGAGAGAAAGAGAAGCTGTGAGTGAGAGAGAGAGAAAGGGAAGCTGTGAGTGACAGAGAGAGAGAAGCTGTTAGAGTGAGAGAAAGTGAGAGAAAGAGAAGCTGGGAGTGTGTGTGTGAGAGAAAGAGAAACTGTGAGTTAGAGAGAGAGAGAGATAAAGGGAAGCTGTGAGTGAGAGAGAGTGAGAAGCTATGAGCGAGAGAGAGAGAGAGAAGTTGTGAGTGAGTGAGAGAGAGAGACAGAGAAGCTGTGAGTGAGAGAGAGAGAAAAAGAGCAGCTGTGAGTGAGAGAGAGAGAAGCTGTGAGTGAGAGAGAGAAAGAGAAGCTGTGAGTGAGAGAGACAGAGAGAAAGAGAAGCTGTGAGTGTGAGAGAAAGTGAGAGAAAGAGAAGCTGTGAGTGTGAGAGAGAGTGAGAGAAAGAGAAGCTGGGAGTGTGTGAGAGAGAGAAAGAGAAGCTGTGAGTGAGAGAGAGAGAAAAAGAGAAGCTGTGAGTGAGAGAGAGAAAGAGAAGCTGTGAGTGTGAGAGAAAGTGAGAGAAAGAGATGCTGTGAGTGTGAGAGAGAGTGAGAGAAAGATGCTGTGAGTGTGTGTGAGAGAGAAAGAGAAGCTGTGAGTGAGAGAGAGAGAGAAAGGGAAGCTGTGAGTGAGAGAGAGAGTGAAAAGCTATGAGTGAGAGAGAGAGAGAATGAGAAGCTATGAGTGAGAGAGAGAGAGAAGCTGTGTGTGTGTGAGAGAGAAAGAGAAGCTGTGTGTGTGTGAGAGAGAGAAAGAGAAGCTGTGATTGAGAGAGAGAGAGAAAGAGAAGCTGAGTGAGAGAGAGAAAGCTGTGAGAGAGAGAGAAGCTGTATGAGAGAGAGAGAGAATGAAAGAAAGAAAGAGCTGTGTGTGTGAGAGAGAGAAAGAGAAGCTGTGAGTGAGAGAGAGAGAGAGAAAGAGAAGCTGTGAGTGAGAGATAGAGAAAGAAAGGGAAGCTGTGAATGAGAGAGAGAGAGACAGAGAAGCTGTGAGTGAGGGAGAGAAAAAAAGAGCAGCTGTGAGTTAGAGAGAGAGACGCTTTGAGTGAGAGAGAGAGAAAAAGAGGATCCGTGAGTAGAGAAAGAGAGAAAGGGAAGCTGTGAGTGTGAGAGAAAGAGCAGCTGTGAGTGTGAGAGGGAGATAGAAAGAGAAGCTGTGAGTGAGAGAGAGAAAAAAAGATGCTGTGAGTGAGAGAGAAAGAGAGAAATAGAAGCTATGAGTGAGAAAGATAGAGAGAAGCAGTGAGAGAGAGAGAAAGAGAAGCTGTGAGTGAGAGAAAGTGAGAAGCTGTGAGTGAGTGAGAGAGAGAGAAGCTGTGCGTGAGAGAGAGAGAAGCTTTAAGTGAGAGAGAGAGAGAGAGAATGTGAAGCTGTGAGTGAGAGAGAGAGAGAAGCTGTGAGTGAGAGAGCAAAGAGAATCTGTGAGTAGAGAGAGAGAGAAAGAAGCTGTGAGTGCGAGAGAGAAGCTTTAAGTGAGTGAGAGAGAGAATGTGAAGCTGTGAGTGAGAGAGAGAGAAGCTGTGAGTGAGAGAGAGAGAAAGAGAATCTGTGAGTAGAGAGAGAGAAAGAGAAGCTGTGAGTGAGAGAGAGAGAAGAAGAAGCTGTGAGTGAGATAGGGAGAGAGAAAGAGAAGCTGTGAGTGACAGAGAGAGAAAAAAAGAAGCCGTGAGTGTGAGAGAGAGTGAGAGAAAGAGATGCTGTGAGTGTGTGTGAGAGAGAAAAAGAAGCTGTGAGTGAGTGAGAGAGAGAAGCTGTGAGTGAGAGAGAGAGAGAAGCTGTGAGTGAGAAAGAGAGAAAGAGAATCTGTGAGTAGTGAGAGAGAGAAAGAGAAGCTGTGAGTGAGAGAGAGAGAAGAAGAAGCTGTGAGTGAGATAGGGAGAGAGAAAGAGAATCTGTGAGTGACAGAGAGAGAAAAAAGAAGCTGTGAGTGTGAGAGAGAGTGAGAGAAAGAGATGGTGTGTGTGTGTGAGAGAGAAAGAGAAGCTGTGAGTGAGTGAGAGAGAGAGAAGCTGTGAGTGAGAGAGAGAGAGAAGCTGTGAGTGAGAAAGAGAGAAAGAGAATCTGTGAGTAGTGAGAGAGAGAAAGAGAAGCTGTGAGTGAGAGAGAGAGAAGAAGAAGCTGTGAGTGAGATAGGGAGAGAGAAAGTGAATCTGTGAGTGACAGAGAGAGAAAAAAGAAGCTGTGAGTGTGAGAGAGAGTGAGAGAAAGAGATGCTGTGAGTGTGTGTGAGAGAGAAAGAGAAGCTGTGAGTGAGAGAGAGAGAGAAAGGGAAGTTGTGAGTGAGAGAGAGAGTGAGAAGCTATCAGTGAGAGAGAGAGAGAGAAAGAGAAGATGTGTGTGAGAGAGAGAGAAAGAGAAGATGTGTGTGTGAGAGAGAGAAAGAGAAGCAGTGAGTGAGAGACAGAGAGAGAAAGTGAAGCTCTGAGTGAGAGAGAGAGAGAAAAAGAGACGCTGAGAGAGAGAGAGAGAGAGAGAAAGAGAAGCTGTAAGTGTGAGAGAAAGTGAGAGAAAGAGAAGCTGTGAGTGTGAGACAGAGTGAGAGAAAGAGAAGCTGGGAGTGTGTGTGAGAGAGAAAGGGAAGCTGTGAGTGAGAGAGAGTGAGAAGCTATGAGAGAGAGAGAGAGAAGTTGTGAGTGAGAGAGAAAGAAAGAGAAGCTGTGAGTGAGAGAGAGAGAGAAAGGGAAGCTGTGAGTGAGTGAGAGAGAGAGACAGAGAAGCTGTGAGTGAGAGAGAGAGAGAAAAAGAGCAGCTGTGAGTGTGAGAGAAAGTGAGAGAAAGAGAAACTTTGAGTGTGAGAGAGAGTGAGAGAAAGATGCAGTGAGTGTGTGTGAGAGAGAAAGAGAAGCTGTGAATGAGAGAGAGAGAAAGAGAAGCTCTGAGTGAGTGAGAGAGAAAGAAAGAAAGAGAAGCTGTGAGTGAGAGAGAGAGAAAGAGAAGCTGTAAGTGTGTGTGTGAGAGAGAAAGAGAAGCTGTGTGTGAGAGAGAAAGATGCTGTGAGTGTGAGAGAGAGTGAGAGAGAAGCTGTGAGTGTGTGTGTGAGAGAGAAAGAGAAGCTGTGAGTGAGAGAAAGAGAGAGAGAAAGAGAAGCTGTGAGAGAGAGAGAGAGATAAAGAGAAGCTGTGAGTGAGAGAGAAAGTGAGAGAAAGAGAAGCTGTGAGTGTGAGACAGAGTGAGAGAAAGAGATGCTGTGAGTGTGTGTGAGAGAGAAAGAGAAGCTGTGAGTGAGAGAGAGAGAGAAAGGGAAGCTGTGAGTGAGAGAGAGAGAGAAGCTGTGAGAGTGAGAGAAAGTGAGAGAAAGAGAAACTGGGAGTGTGTGTGAGAGAGAAAGGGAAGCTGTGAGTGAGAGAGAGTGAGAAGCTATGAGAGAGAGAGAGAGAGAAGTTGTGAGTGAGAGAGAAAGAAAGAGAAGCTGTGAGTGAGAGAGAGAGAGAAAGGGAAGCTGTGAGTGAGTGAGAGAGAGAGACAGAGAAGCTGTGAGTGTGAGAGAGAGAGAAAAAGAGCAGCTGTGAGTGTGAGAGAAAGTGAGAGAAAGAGAAACTTTGAGTGTGAGAGACAGTGAGAGAAAGATGCAGTGAGTGTGTGTGAGAGAGAAAGAGAAGCTGTGAATGAGAGAGAGAGAAAGAGAAGCTCTGAGTGAGTGAGAGAGAAAGAAAGAAAGAGAAGCTGTGAGTGAGAGAGAAAGATGCTGTGAGTGTGAGAGAGAGTGAGAGAGAAGCTGTGAGTGTGTGTGTGAGAGAGAAAGAGAAGCTGTGAGTGAGAGAAAGAGAGAGAGAAAGAGAAGCTGTGAGTGAGAGAGAGAGATAAAGAGAAGCTGTGAGTGAGAGAGAGAGAAAGAGATGCTGTGAGTGAGAGAGAGAGAAGCTGTGGTTGAAAGAGAGAGAAAGAGAAGCTGTGTGTGAGAAAAGAGAGAGAAAGAGAAGCTGTGAGTGAGAGAGTGAGAAAGAGGAGGTGTGAGTGAGAGGGAGAGAGAGAAAGAGATGCTGTGAGTGAGAGAGAGAGTGAGAGAGAGAGAGAAGCTGTGAGTGTGTGTGAGAGAGAGAGAAAGAGAAGCTGTGAGTGAGAGAAATAGAGAGAGAAAGAGAAGCTGTGAGTGAGAGAGAGAGATAAAGAGAAGCTGTGAGTGAAAGAGAGAGAAAGAGAAGCTGTGAGTGAGAGAGAGAAGCTGTGATTGAAAGAGAGAGAAAGAGAAGCTGTGAGTGAGAAAAGAGAGAGAAAGAGAAGCTGTGAGTGAGTGAGAGAGAAAGAGAAGCTGTGAGTGAGAGGGAGAGAGAAGGAGAAGATGTGAGTGAGGGAGAGTTAGAGAAAGAGAAGATGTGAGTGAGAGAGAGAGGGAAGGAGAAGTTGTGAGTGAGAGAGAGAGAATCTCTGAGTGAGTGAGTGAGAGAGAGAGAAAGAGAAGCTGTGAGTGAGAGTGAGAGGAAGAGAAGCTGTGAGTGAGAGAGAGAGAAAGAAAGAGAAGCTTTGAGTGAGAGAGTGAGAGAAAGAATAGCTGTGAGTGAGAGAGAGAGAGAAAGAGAAGCTGTATGAGAGAGAGAACGAAAGAAAGAGCTGTGTGTGTGAGAGAGAGAAAGAGAAGCTGTGAGTGTGAGAGAGAAAGAGAAGCTGTGAGTGAGAGAGAGAGAGAGAAAGGAAAGCTGTGAGTGAGTGAGAGAGAGAGACAGAGAAGCTGTGAGTAAGAGAGAGAGAGAAAGGGAAGCTGTGAGTGAGAGAGAGAGAGAGACAGAGAAGCTGTGAGTGAGAGAGAGAGAAAAAGAGCAGCTGTGAGTGAGTGAGAGAGAGAGAAGCTGTGAGTGAGAGAGTGAAAGAGAAGCTGTGAGTGAGAGTGACAGAGAGAAAGAGAAGCTGTGAGTGTGAGAGAAAGTGAGAGAAAGAGAAGCTGTGAGTGTGAGAGAGAGTGAGAGAAAGATGCAGTGAGTGTGTGTGAGAGTGAAAGAGAGGCTGTGAGTGAGAGAGAGAGAGAGAAAGAGAAGCTGTGAGTGTGAAAGAAAGTGAGAGAAAGAGAAGCAGTGAGTGTGTGAGAGAGTGAGAGATAGATGCTGCGAGTGTGTGTTAGAGAGAAAGAGGAGCTGTGAGTGAGAGAGAGAGAGAAAGGGAAGCTGTGCGTGAGAGAGAGAGTGAGAAGCTATGAGTGAGAGAGAGAGAGAAAGAGAAGCTGTGAGTGACAGAGAGAGAGAAGCTATGAGTGTGTGAGAGAGAAAGAGAAGCTGTGTGTGTGTGAGAGAGAGAAAGAGAAGCTGTGATTGAGAGAGAGAGAAAGAGAAGCTGTGAGAGAGAGAGAAAGAGCTGTGAGAGAGAGAGAAGCTGTATGAGAGAGAGAGAGAATGAAAGAAAGAGCTGTGTGTGTGTGAGAGAGAGAAAGAGAAGCTGTGAGTGAGAGAGAGAGAAAAAGAGCAGCTGTGAGTGAGTGAGAGAGAGAGAAGCTGTGAGTGAGAGAGTGAAAGAGAAGCTGTGAGTGAGAGAGACAGAGAGAAAGAGAAGCTGTGAGTGTGAGAGAAAGTGAGAGAAAGAGAAGCTGTGAGTGTGAGAGAGAGTGAGAGAAAGATGCAGTGAGTGTGTGTGAGAGAGAAAGAGAGGCTGTGAGTGAGAGAGAGAGAGAAAAAGAGAAGCTGTGAGTGAGAGAGAGAGAGAGAAAGAGAAGCTGTGAGTGTGAAAGAAAGTGAGAGAAAGAGAAGCAGTGAGTGTGTGAGAGAGTGAGAGATAGATGCTGCGAGTGTGTGTTAGAGAGAAAGAGGAGCTGTGAGTGAGAGAGAGAGAGAAAGGGAAGCTGTGAGTGAGAGAGAGAGTGAGAAGCTATGAGTGAGAGAGAGAGAGAAAGAGAAGCTGTGAGTGACAGAGAGAGAGAAGCTGTGAGTGTGTGAGAGAGAAAGAGAAGCTGTGTGTGTGTGAGAGAGAGAAAGAGAAGCTGTGATTGAGAGAGAGAGAAAGAGAAGCTGTGAGAGAGAGAGAAAGAGCTGTGAGAGAGAGAGAAGCTGTATGAGAGAGAGAGAGAACGAAAGAAAGAGCTGTGTGTGTGTGAGAGAGAGAAAGAGAAGCTGTGAGTGAGAGAGAGAGACAGAGAAGTTGTGAGTGAGAGAGAGAAAAAAGAGCAGCTGTGAGTTAGAGAGAGAGAAGCTTTGAGTGAGAGAGAGAAAGAAAGAGGATCTGTGAGTAGAGAGAGAGAAAGGGAAGCTGTGAGTGTGAGAGAGAGAGAGAAGCTGTGAGTGAGAGAGGGAGATAGAAAGAGAATCTGTGAGTGAGAGAGAGAAAAAAGAAGCTGTGAGTGAGAGAGAAAGAGAGAAATAGAAGCTATGAGTGAGAAAGATAGAGAGAAGCAGTGAGACAGAGAAAGAGAAGCTGTGAGTGAGAGAAAGAGAGAAGCTGTGAGTGAGTGAGAGAGAGAAGCTGTGAGTGAGAGAGAGAGAAGCTTTAAGTGAGAGAGAGAGAGTGTGAAGCTGTGAGTGAGAGAGAGTAGCTGTGAGTGAGAGAGAGAGAAAGAGAATCTGTGAGTAGAGAGAGAGAGAAAAAGAAGCTGTGAGTGAAAGAGAGAGAAGAAGAAGCTGTGAGTGAGATAGGGAGAGAGAAAGAGAATCTGTGAGTGACAGAGAGAGAAAAAAAGAAGCTGTGAGTGTGAGAGAGTGAGAGAAAGAGATGCTGTGAGTGTGTGTGAGAGAGAAAGAGAAGCTGTGAGTGAGAGAGAGAGAGAAAGGGAAGTTGTGAGAGAGAGAGAGAGATAAAGAGAAGCTGTGAGTGAGAGAGAAAGTGAGAGAAAGAGAAGCTGTGAGTGTGAGACAGAGTGAGAGAAAGAGATGCTGTGAGTGTGTGTGAGAGAGAAAGAGAAGCTGTGAGTGAGAGAGAGAGAGAAAGGGAAGCTGTGAGTGAGAGAGAGAGAGAAGCTGTGAGAGTGAGAGAAAGTGAGAGAAAGAGAAGCTGGGAGTGTGTGTGAGAGAGAGAGGGAAGCTGTGAGTGAGAGAGAGTGAGAAGCTATGAGAGAGAGAGAGAGAGAAGTTGTGAGTGAGAGAGAAAGAAAGAGAAGCTGTGAGTGAGAGAGAGAGAGAAAGGGAAGCTGTGAGTGAGTGAGAGAGAGAGACAGAGAAGCTGTGAGTGAGAGAGAGAGAGAAAAAGAGCAGCTGTGAGTGTGAGAGAAAGTGAGAGAAAGAGAAACTTTGAGTGTGAGAGACAGTGAGAGAAAGATGCAGTGAGTGTGTGTGAGAGAGAAAGAGAAGCTGTGAATGAGAGAGAGAGAAAGAGAAGCTCTGAGTGAGTGAGAGAGAAAGAAAGAAAGAGAAGCTGTGAGTGAGAGAGAAAGATGCTGTGAGTGTGAGAGAGAGTGAGAGAGAAGCTGTGAGTGTGTGTGTGAGAGAGAAAGAGAAGCTGTGAGTGAGAGAAAGAGAGAGAGAAAGAGAAGCTGTGAGTGAGAGAGAGAGATAAAGAGAAGCTGTGAGTGAGAGAGAGAGAAAGAGATGCTGTGAGTGAGAGAGAGAGAGAGAAGCTGTGGTTGAAAGAGAGAGAAAGAGAAGCTGTGTGTGAGAAAAGAGAGAGAAAGAGAAGCTGTGAGTGAGAGAGTGAGAAAGAGGAGGTGTGAGTGAGAGGGAGAGAGAGAAAGAGATGCTGTGAGTGAGAGAGAGAGTGAGAGAGAGAGAGAAGCTGTGAGTGTGTGTGAGAGAGAGAGAAAGAGAAGCTGTGAGTGAGAGAAATAGAGAGAGAAAGAGAAGCTGTGAGTGAGAGAGAGAGATAAAGAGAAGCTGTGAGTGAAAGAGAGAGAAAGAGAAGCTGTGAGTGAGAGAGAGAAGCTGTGATTGAAAGAGAGAGAAAGAGAAGCTGTGAGTGAGAAAAGAGAGAGAAAGAGAAGCTGTGAGTGAGTGAGAGAGAAAGAGAAGCTGTGAGTGAGAGGGAGAGAGAAGGAGAAGATGTGAGTGAGGGAGAGTTAGAGAAAGAGAAGATGTGAGTGAGAGAGAGAGGGAAGGAGAAGTTGTGAGTGAGAGAGAGAGAATCTCTGAGTGAGTGAGTGAGAGAGAGAGAAAGAGAAGCTGTGAGTGAGAGTGAGAGGAAGAGAAGCTGTGAGTGAGAGAGAGAAAGAAAGAGAAGCTTTGAGTGAGAGAGTGAGAGAAAGAATAGCTGTGAGTGAGAGAGAGAGAGAAAGAGAAGCTGTATGAGAGAGAGAACGAAAGAAAGAGCTGTGTGTGTGAGAGAGAGAAAGAGAAGCTGTGAGTGTGAGAGAGAAAGAGAAGCTGTGAGTGAGAGAGAGAGAGAGAAAGGAAAGCTGTGAGTGAGTGAGAGAGAGAGACAGAGAAGCTGTGAGTAAGAGAGAGAGAGAGAAAGGGAAGCTGTGAGTGAGAGAGAGAGAGAGACAGAGAAGCTGTGAGTGAGAGAGAGAGAAAAAGAGCAGCTGTGAGTGAGTGAGAGAGAGAGAAGCTGTGAGTGAGAGAGTGAAAGAGAAGCTGTGAGTGAGAGTGACAGAGAGAAAGAGAAGCTGTGAGTGAGAGAGAGAAGAAGAAGCTGTGAGTGAGATAGGGAGAGAGAAAGAGAATCTGTGAGTGACAGAGAGAGAAAAAAGAAGCTGTGAGTGTGAGAGAGAGTGAGAGAAAGAGATGGTGTGTGTGTGTGAGAGAGAAAGAGAAGCTGTGAGTGAGTGAGAGAGAGAGAAGCTGTGAGTGAGAGAGAGAGAGAAGCTGTGAGTGAGAAAGAGAGAAAGAGAATCTGTGAGTAGTGAGAGAGAGAAAGAGAAGCTGTGAGTGAGAGAGAGAGAAGAAGAAGCTGTGAGTGAGATAGGGAGAGAGAAAGTGAATCTGTGAGTGACAGAGAGAGAAAAAAGAAGCTGTGAGTGTGAGAGAGAGTGAGAGAAAGAGATGCTGTGAGTGTGTGTGAGAGAGAAAGAGAAGCTGTGAGTGAGAGAGAGAGAGAAAGGGAAGTTGTGAGTGAGAGAGAGAGTGAGAAGCTATCAGTGAGAGAGAGAGAGAGAAAGAGAAGATGTGTGTGTGAGAGAGAGAAAGAGAAGATGTGTGTGAGAGAGAGAGAAAGAGAAGCAGTGAGTGAGAGACAGAGAGAGAAAGTGAAGCTCTGAGTGAGAGAGAGAGAGAAAAAGAGACGCTGAGAGAGAGAGAGAGAGAGAAAGAGAAGCTGTAAGTGTGAGAGAAAGTGAGAGAAAGAGAAGCTGTGAGTGTGAGACAGAGTGAGAGAAAGAGAAGCTGGGAGTGTGTGTGAGAGAGAAAGGGAAGCTGTGAGTGAGAGAGAGTGAGAAGCTATGAGAGAGAGAGAGAGAAGTTGTGAGTGAGAGAGAAAGAAAGAGAAGCTGTGAGTGAGAGAGAGAGAGAAAGGGAAGCTGTGAGTGAGTGAGAGAGAGAGACAGAGAAGCTGTGAGTGAGAGAGAGAGAGAAAAAGAGCAGCTGTGAGTGTGAGAGAAAGTGAGAGAAAGAGAAACTTTGAGTGTGAGAGAGAGTGAGAGAAAGATGCAGTGAGTGTGTGTGAGAGAGAAAGAGAAGCTGTGAATGAGAGAGAGAGAAAGAGAAGCTCTGAGTGAGTGAGAGAGAAAGAAAGAAAGAGAAGCTGTGAGTGAGAGAGAGAGAAAGAGAAGCTGTAAGTGTGTGTGTGAGAGATAAAGAGAAGCTGTGTGTGAGAGAGAAAGATGCTGTGAGTGTGAGAGAGAGTGAGAGAGAAGCTGTGAGTGTGTGTGTGAGAGAGAAAGAGAAGCTGTGAGTGAGAGAAAGAGAGAGAGAAAGAGAAGCTGTGAGAGAGAGAGAGAGATAAAGAGAAGCTGTGAGTGAGAGAGAAAGTGAGAGAAAGAGAAGCTGTGAGTGTGAGACAGAGTGAGAGAAAGAGATGCTGTGAGTGTGTGTGAGAGAGAAAGAGAAGCTGTGAGTGATAGAGAGAGAGAAAGGGAAGCTGTGAGTGAGAGAGAGAGAGAAGCTGTGAGAGTGAGAGAAAGTGAGAGAAAGAGAAGCTGGGAGTGTGTGTGAGAGAGAAAGGGAAGCTGTGAGTGAGAGAGAGTGAGAAGCTATGAGAGAGAGAGAGAGAAGTTGTGAGTGAGAGAGAAAGAAAGAGAAGCTGTGAGTGAGAGAGAGAGAGAAAGGGAAGCTGTGAGTGAGTGAGAGAGAGAGACAGAGAAGCTGTGAGTGAGAGAGAGAGAGAAAAAGAGCAGCTGTGAGTGTGAGAGAAAGTGAGAGAAAGAGAATCTTTGAGTGTGAGAGAGAGTGAGAGAAAGATGCAGTGAGTGTGTGTGAGAGAGAAAGAGAAGCTGTGAATGAGAGAGAGAGAAAGAGAAGCTCTGAGTGAGTGAGAGAGAAAGAAAGAAAGAGAAGCTGTGAGTGAGAGAGAAAGATGCTGTGAGTGTGAGAGAGAGTGAGAGAGAAGCTGTGAGTGTGTGTGTGAGAGAGAAAGAGAAGCTGTGAGTGAGAGAAAGAGAGAGAGAAAGAGAAGCTGTGAGTGAGAGAGAGAGATAAAGAGAAGCTGTGAGTGAGAGAGAGAGAAAGAGATGCTGTGAGTGAGAGAGAGAGAGAGAAGCTGTGGTTGAAAGAGAGAGAAAGAGAAGCTGTGTGTGAGAAAAGAGAGAGAAAGAGAAGCTGTGAGTGAGAGAGTGAGAAAGAGGAGGTGTGAGTGAGAGGGAGAGAGAGAAAGAGATGCTGTGAGTGAGAGAGAGAGTGAGAGAGAGAGAGAAGCTGTGAGTGTGTGTGAGAGAGAGAGAAAGAGAAGCTGTGAGTGAGAGAAATAGAGAGAGAAAGAGAAGCTGTGAGTGAGAGAGAGAGATAAAGAGAAGCTGTGAGTGAAAGAGAGAGAAAGAGAAGCTGTGAGTGAGAGAGAGAAGCTGTGATTGAAAGAGAGAGAAAGAGAAGCTGTGAGTGAGAAAAGAGAGAGAAAGAGAAGCTGTGAGTGAGTGAGAGAGAAAGAGAAGCTGTGAGTGAGAGGGAGAGAGAAGGAGAAGATGTGAGTGAGGGAGAGTTAGAGAAAGAGAAGATGTGAGTGAGAGAGAGAGGGAAGGAGAAGTTGTGAGTGAGAGAGAGAGAATCTCTGAGTGAGTGAGTGAGAGAGAGAGAAAGAGAAGCTGTGAGTGAGAGTGAGAGGAAGAGAAGCTGTGAGTGAGAGAGAGAGAAAGAAAGAGAAGCTTTGAGTGAGAGAGTGAGAGAAAGAATAGCTGTGAGTGAGAGAGAGAGAGAAAGAGAAGCTGTATGAGAGAGAGAACGAAAGAAAGAGCTGTGTGTGTGAGAGAGAGAAAGAGAAGCTGTGAGTGTGAGAGAGAAAGAGAAGCTGTGAGTGAGAGAGAGAGAGAGAAAGGAAAGCTGTGAGTGAGTAAGAGAGAGAGACAGAGAAGCTGTGAGTAAGAGAGAGAGAGAAAGGGAAGCTGTGAGTGAGAGAGAGAGAGAGACAGAGAAGCTGTGAGTGAGAGAGAGAGAAAAAGAGCAGCTGTGAGTGAGTGAGAGAGAGAGAAGCTGTGAGTGAGAGAGTGAAAGAGAAGCTGTGAGTGAGAGTGACAGAGAGAAAGAGAAGCTGTGAGTGTGAGAGAAAGTGAGAGAAAGAGAAGCTGTGAGTGTGAGAGAGAGTGAGAGAAAGATGCAGTGAGTGTGTGTGAGAGTGAAAGAGAGGCTGTGAGTGAGAGAGAGAGAGAAAAAGAGAAGCTGTGAGTGAGAGAGAGAGAGAGAAAGAGAAGCTGTGAGTGTGAAAGAAAGTGAGAGAAAGAGAAGCAGTGAGTGTGTGAGAGAGTGAGAGATAGATGCTGCGAGTGTGTGTTAGAGAGAAAGAGGAGCTGTGAGTGAGAGAGAGAGAGAAAGGGAAGCTGTGCGTGAGAGAGAGAGTGAGAAGCTATGAGTGAGAGAGAGAGAGAAAGAGAAGCTGTGAGTGACAGAGAGAGAGAAGCTATGAGTGTGTGAGAGAGAAAGAGAAGCTGTGTGTGTGTGAGAGAGAGAAAGAGAAGCTGTGATTGAGAGAGAGAGAAAGAGAAGCTGTGAGAGAGAGAGAAAGAGCTGTGAGAGAGAGAGAAGCTGTATGAGAGAGAGAGAGAATGAAAGAAAGAGCTGTGTGTGTGTGAGAGAGAGAAAGAGAAGCTGTGAGTGAGAGAGAGAGAAAAAGAGCAGCTGTGAGTGAGTGAGAGAGAGAGAAGCTGTGAGTGAGAGAGTGAAAGAGAAGCTGTGAGTGAGAGAGACAGAGAGAAAGAGAAGCTGTGAGTGTGAGAGAAAGTGAGAGAAAGAGAAGCTGTGAGTGTGAGAGAGAGTGAGAGAAAGATGCAGTGAGTGTGTGTGAGAGAGAAAGAGAGGCTGTGAGTGAGAGAGAGAGAGAAAAAGAGAAGCTGTGAGTGAGAGAGAGAGAGAGAAAGAGAAGCTGTGAGTGTGAAAGAAAGTGAGAGAAAGAGAAGCAGTGAGTGTGTGAGAGAGTGAGAGATAGATGCTGCGAGTGTGTGAGAGAGAAAGAGGAGCTGTGAGTGAGAGAGAGAGAGAAAGGGAAGCTGTGAGTGAGAGAGAGAGTGAGAAGCTATGAGTGAGAGAGAGAGAGAAAGAGAAGCTGTGAGTGACAGAGAGAGAAGCTGTGAGTGTGTGAGAGAGAAAGAGAAGCTGTGTGTGTGTGTGAGAGAGAAAGAGAAGCTGTGATTGAGAGAGAGAGAAAGAGAAGCTGTGAGAGAGAGAGAAAGAGCTGTGAGAGAGAGAGAAGCTGTATGAGAGAGAGAGAGAACGAAAGAAAGAGCTGTGTGTGTGTGAGAGAGAGAAAGAGAAGCTGTGAGTGAGAGAGAGAGACAGAGAAGTTGTGAGTGAGAGAGAGAAAAAAGAGCAGCTGTGAGTTAGAGAGAGAGAAGCTTTGAGTGAGAGAGAGAAAGAAAGAGGATCTGTGAGTAGAGAGAGAGAAAGGGAAGCTGTGAGTGTGAGAGAGAGAGAGAAGCTGTGAGTGAGAGAGGGAGATAGAAAGAGAATCTGTGAGTGAGAGAGAGAAAAAAGAAGCTGTGAGTGAGAGAGAAAGAGAGAAATAGAAGCTATGAGTGAGAAAGATAGAGAGAAGCAGTGAGACAGAGAAAGAGAAGCTGTGAGTGAGAGAAAGAGAGAAGCTGTGAGTGAGTGAGAGAGAGAAGCTGTGAGTGAGAGAGAGAGAAGCTTTAAGTGAGAGAGAGAGAGTGTGAAGCTGTGAGTGAGAGAGAGTAGCTGTGAGTGAGAGAGAGAGAAAGAGAATCTGTGAGTAGAGAGAGAGAGAAAAAGAAGCTGTGAGTGAAAGAGAGAGAAGAAGAAGCTGTGAGTGAGATAGGGAGAGAGAAAGAGAATCTGTGAGTGACAGAGAGAGAAAAAAAGAAGCTGTGAGTGTGAGAGAGTGAGAGAAAGAGATGCTGTGAGTGTGTGTGAGAGAGAAAGAGAAGCTGTGAGTGAGAGAGAGAGAGAAAGGGAAGTTGTGAGAGAGAGAGAGAGATAAAGAGAAGCTGTGAGTGAGAGAGAAAGTGAGAGAAAGAGAAGCTGTGAGTGTGAGACAGAGTGAGAGAAAGAGATGCTGTGAGTGTGTGTGAGAGAGAGAGAAAGAGAAGCTGTGAGTGAGAGAAATAGAGAGAGAAAGAGAAGCTGTGAGTGAGAGAGAGAGATAAAGAGAAGCTGTGAGTGAAAGAGAGAGAAAGAGAAGCTGTGAGTGAGAGAGAGAAGCTGTGATTGAAAGAGAGAGAAAGAGAAGCTGTGAGTGAGAAAAGAGAGAGAAAGAGAAGCTGTGAGTGAGTGAGAGAGAAAGAGAAGCTGTGAGTGAGAGGGAGAGAGAAGGAGAAGATGTGAGTGAGGGAGAGTTAGAGAAAGAGAAGATGTGAGTGAGAGAGAGAGGGAAGGAGAAGTTGTGAGTGAGAGAGAGAGAATCTCTGAGTGAGTGAGTGAGAGAGAGAGAAAGAGAAGCTGTGAGTGAGAGTGAGAGGAAGAGAAGCTGTGAGTGAGAGAGAGAGAAAGAAAGAGAAGCTTTGAGTGAGAGAGTGAGAGAAAGAATAGCTGTGAGTGAGAGAGAGAGAGAAAGAGAAGCTGTATGAGAGAGAGAACGAAAGAAAGAGCTGTGTGTGTGAGAGAGAGAAAGAGAAGCTGTGAGTGTGTGAGAGAAAGAGAAGCTGTGAGTGAGAGAGAGAGAGAGAAAGGAAAGCTGTGAGTGAGTGAGAGAGAGAGACAGAGAAGCTGTGAGTAAGAGAGAGAGAGAAAGGGAAGCTGTGAGTGAGAGAGAGAGAGAGACAGAGAAGCTGTGAGTGAGAGAGAGAGAAAAAGAGCAGCTGTGAGTGAGTGAGAGAGAGAGAAGCTGTGAGTGAGAGAGTGAAAGAGAAGCTGTGAGTGAGAGTGACAGAGAGAAAGAGAAGCTGTGAGTGTGAGAGAAAGTGAGAGAAAGAGAAGCTGTGAGTGTGAGAGAGAGTGAGAGAAAGATGCAGTGAGTGTGTGTGAGAGTGAAAGAGAGGCTGTGAGTGAGAGAGAGAGAGAAAAAGAGAAGCTGTGAGTGAGAGAGAGAGAGAGAAAGAGAAGCTGTGAGTGTGAAAGAAAGTGAGAGAAAGAGAAGCAGTGAGTGTGTGAGAGAGTGAGAGATAGATGCTGCGAGTGTGTGTTAGAGAGAAAGAGGAGCTGTGAGTGAGAGAGAGAGAGAAAGGGAAGCTGTGCGTGAGAGAGAGAGTGAGAAGCTATGAGTGAGAGAGAGAGAGAAAGAGAAGCTGTGAGTGACAGAGAGAGAGAAGCTATGAGTGTGTGAGAGAGAAAGAGAAGCTGTGTGTGTGTGAGAGAGAGAAAGAGAAGCTGTGATTGAGAGAGAGAGAAAGAGAAGCTGTGAGAGAGAGAGAAAGAGCTGTGAGAGAGAGAGAAGCTGTATGAGAGAGAGAGAGAATGAAAGAAAGAGCTGTGTGTGTGTGAGAGAGAGAAAGAGAAGCTGTGAGTGAGAGAGAGAGAAAAAGAGCAGCTGTGAGTGAGTGAGAGAGAGAGAAGCTGTGAGTGAGAGAGTGAAAGAGAAGCTGTGAGTGAGAGAGACAGAGAGAAAGAGAAGCTGTGAGTGTGAGAGAAAGTGAGAGAAAGAGAAGCTGTGAGTGTGAGAGAGAGTGAGAGAAAGATGCAGTGAGTGTGTGTGAGAGAGAAAGAGAGGCTGTGAGTGAGAGAGAGAGAGAAAAAGAGAAGCTGTGAGTGAGAGAGAGAGAGAGAAAGAGAAGCTGTGAGTGTGAAAGAAAGTGAGAGAAAGAGAAGCAGTGAGTGTGTGAGAGAGTGAGAGATAGATGCTGCGAGTGTGTGTTAGAGAGAAAGAGGAGCTGTGAGTGAGAGAGAGAGAGAAAGGGAAGCTGTGAGTGAGAGAGAGAGTGAGAAGCTATGAGTGAGAGAGAGAGAGAAAGAGAAGCTGTGAGTGACAGAGAGAGAGAAGCTGTGAGTGTGTGAGAGAGAAAGAGAAGCTGTGTGTGTGTGTGAGAGAGAAAGAGAAGCTGTGATTGAGAGAGAGAGAAAGAGAAGCTGTGAGAGAGAGAGAAAGAGCTGTGAGAGAGAGAGAAGCTGTATGAGAGAGAGAGAGAACGAAAGAAAGAGCTGTGTGTGTGTGAGAGAGAGAAAGAGAAGCTGTGAGTGAGAGAGAGAGACAGAGAAGTTGTGAGTGAGAGAGAGAAAAAAGAGCAGCTGTGAGTTAGAGAGAGAGAAGCTTTGAGTGAGAGAGAGAAAGAAAGAGGATCTGTGAGTAGAGAGAGAGAAAGGGAAGCTGTGAGTGTGAGAGAGAGAGAGAAGCTGTGAGTGAGAGAGGGAGATAGAAAGAGAATCTGTGAGTGAGAGAGAGAAAAAAGAAGCTGTGAGTGAGAGAGAAAGAGAGAAATAGAAGCTATGAGTGAGAAAGATAGAGAGAAGCAGTGAGACAGAGAAAGAGAAGCTGTGAGTGAGAGAAAGAGAGAAGCTGTGAGTGAGTGAGAGAGAGAAGCTGTGAGTGAGAGAGAGAGAAGCTTTAAGTGAGAGAGAGAGAGTGTGAAGCTGTGAGTGAGAGAGAGTAGCTGTGAGTGAGAGAGAGAGAAAGAGAATCTGTGAGTAGAGAGAGAGAGAAAAAGAAGCTGTGAGTGAAAGAGAGAGAAGAAGAAGCTGTGAGTGAGATAGGGAGAGAGAAAGAGAATCTGTGAGTGACAGAGAGAGAAAAAAAGAAGCTGTGAGTGTGAGAGAGTGAGAGAAAGAGATGCTGTGAGTGTGTGTGAGAGAGAAAGAGAAGCTGTGAGTGAGAGAGAGAGAGAAAGGGAAGTTGTGAGAGAGAGAGAGAGATAAAGAGAAGCTGTGAGTGAGAGAGAAAGTGAGAGAAAGAGAAGCTGTGAGTGTGAGACAGAGTGAGAGAAAGAGATGCTGTGAGTGTGTGTGAGAGAGAAAGAGAAGCTGTGAGTGAGAGAGAGAGAGAAAGGGAAGCTGTGAGTGAGAGAGAGAGAGAAGCTGTGAGAGTGAGAGAAAGTGAGAGAAAGAGAAGCTGGGAGTGTGTGTGAGAGAGAGAGGGAAGCTGTGAGTGAGAGAGAGTGAGAAGCTATGAGAGAGAGAGAGAGAGAAGTTGTGAGTGAGAGAGAAAGAAAGAGAAGCTGTGAGTGTGAGAGAGAGAGAAAGGGAAGCTGTGAGTGAGTGAGAGAGAGAGACAGAGAAGCTGTGAGTGAGAGAGAGAGAGAAAAAGAGCAGCTGTGAGTGTGAGAGAAAGTGAGAGAAAGAGAAACTTTGAGTGTGAGAGACAGTGAGAGAAAGATGCAGTGAGTGTGTGTGAGAGAGAAAGAGAAGCTGTGAATGAGAGAGAGAGAAAGAGAAGCTCTGAGTGAGTGAGAGAGAAAGAAAGAAAGAGAAGCTGTGAGTGAGAGAGAAAGATGCTGTGAGTGTGAGAGAGAGTGAGAGAGAAGCTGTGAGTGTGTGTGTGAGAGAGAAAGAGAAGCTGTGAGTGAGAGAAAGAGAGAGAGAAAGAGAAGCTGTGAGTGAGAGAGAGAGATAAAGAGAAGCTGTGAGTGAGAGAGAGAGAAAGAGATGCTGTGAGTGAGAGAGAGAGAGAGAGAAGCTGTGGTTGAAAGAGAGAGAAAGAGAAGCTGTGTGTGAGAAAAGAGAGAGAAAGAGAAGCTGTGAGTGAGAGAGTGAGAAAGAGGAGGTGTGAGTGAGAGGGAGAGAGAGAAAGAGATGCTGTGAGTGAGAGAGAGAGTGAGAGAGAGAGAGAAGCTGTGAGTGTGTGTGAGAGAGAGAGAAAGAGAAGCTGTGAGTGAGAGAAATAGAGAGAGAAAGAGAAGCTGTGAGTGAGAGAGAGAGATAAAGAGAAGCTGTGAGTGAAAGAGAGAGAAAGAGAAGCTGTGAGTGAGAGAGAGAAGCTGTGATTGAAAGAGAGAGAAAGAGAAGCTGTGAGTGAGAAAAGAGAGAGAAAAAGAAGCTGTGAGTGAGTGAGAGAGAAAGAGAAGCTGTGAGTGAGAGGGAGAGAGAAGGAGAAGATGTGAGTGAGGGAGAGTTAGAGAAAGAGAAGATGTGAGTGAGAGAGAGAGGGAAGGAGAAGTTGTGAGTGAGAGAGAGAGAATCTCTGAGTGAGTGAGTGAGAGAGAGAGAAAGAGAAGCTGTGAGTGAGAGTGAGAGGAAGAGAAGCTGTGAGTGAGAGAGAGAGAAAGAAAGAGAAGCTTTGAGTGAGAGAGTGAGAGAAAGAATAGCTGTGAGTGAGAGAGAGAGAGAAAGAGAAGCTGTATGAGAGAGAGAACGAAAGAAAGAGCTGTGTGTGTGAGAGAGAGAAAGAGAAGCTGTGAGTGTGAGAGAGAAAGAGAAGCTGTGAGTGAGAGAGAGAGAGAGAAAGGAAAGCTGTGAGTGAGTGA
This sequence comes from Bradypodion ventrale, assembly GCA_035047345.1. NCBI lineage: Eukaryota > Metazoa > Chordata > Lepidosauria > Squamata > Chamaeleonidae > Bradypodion > Bradypodion ventrale. The sequence continues at coordinate 111,580,875 of JAWDJE010000005.1, read as the reverse complement.
GAGAGAGAGACAGAGAAGCTGTGAGTAAGAGAGAGAGAGAGAAAGGGAAGCTGTGAGTGAGAGAGAGAGAAAAAGAGCAGCTGTGAGTGAGTGAGAGAGAGAGAAGCTGTGAGTGAGAGAGTGAAAGAGAAGCTGTGAGTGAGAGTGACAGAGAGAAAGAGAAGCTGTGAGTGTGAGAGAAAGTGAGAGAAAGAGAAGCTGTGAGTGTGAGAGAGAGTGAGAGAAAGATGCAGTGAGTGTGTGTGAGAGTGAAAGAGAGGCTGTGAGTGAGAGAGAGAGAGAAAAAGAGAAGCTGTGAGTGAGAGAGAGAGAGAGAAAGAGAAGCTGTGAGTGTGAAAGAAAGTGAGAGAAAGAGAAGCAGTGAGTGTGTGAGAGAGTGAGAGATAGATGCTGCGAGTGTGTGTTAGAGAGAAAGAGGAGCTGTGAGTGAGAGAGAGAGAGAAAGGGAAGCTGTGCGTGAGAGAGAGAGTGAGAAGCTATGAGTGAGAGAGAGAGAGAAAGAGAAGCTGTGAGTGACAGAGAGAGAGAAGCTATGAGTGTGTGAGAGAGAAAGAGAAGCTGTGTGTGTGTGAGAGAGAGAAAGAGAAGCTGTGATTGAGAGAGAGAGAAAGAGAAGCTGTGAGAGAGAGAGAAAGAGCTGTGAGAGAGAGAGAAGCTGTATGAGAGAGAGAGAGAATGAAAGAAAGAGCTGTGTGTGTGAGAGAGAGAGAAAGAGAAGCTGTGAGTGAGAGAGAGAGAAAAAGAGCAGCTGTGAGTGAGTGAGAGAGAGAGAAGCTGTGAGTGAGAGAGTGAAAGAGAAGCTGTGAGTGAGAGAGACAGAGAGAAAGAGAAGCTGTGAGTGTGAGAGAAAGTGAGAGAAAGAGAAGCTGTGAGTGTGAGAGAGAGTGAGAGAAAGATGCAGTGAGTGTGTGTGAGAGAGAAAGAGAGGCTGTGAGTGAGAGAGAGAGAGAAAAAGAGAAGCTGTGAGTGAGAGAGAGAGAGAGAAAGAGAAGCTGTGAGTGTGAAAGAAAGTGAGAGAAAGAGAAGCAGTGAGTGTGTGAGAGAGTGAGAGATAGATGCTGCGAGTGTGTGTTAGAGAGAAAGAGGAGCTGTGAGTGAGAGAGAGAGAGAAAGGGAAGCTGTGAGTGAGAGAGAGAGTGAGAAGCTATGAGTGAGAGAGAGAGAAAGAGAAGCTGTGAGTGACAGAGAGAGAGAAGCTGTGAGTGTGTGAGAGAGAAAGAGAAGCTGTGTGTGTGTGTGAGAGAGAAAGAGAAGCTGTGATTGAGAGAGAGAGAAAGAGAAGCTGTGAGAGAGAGAGAAAGAGCTGTGAGAGAGAGAGAAGCTGTATGAGAGAGAGAGAGAACGAAAGAAAGAGCTGTGTGTGTGTGAGAGAGAGAAAGAGAAGCTGTGAGTGAGAGAGAGAAAAAAGAGCAGCTGTCAGTTAGAGAGAGAGAAGCTTTGAGTGAGAGAGAGAAAGAAAGAGGATCTGTGAGTAGAGAGAGAGAGAAAGGGAAGCTGTGAGTGTGAGAGAGAGAGAGAAGCTGTGAGTGAGAGAGGGAGATAGAAAGAGAATCTGTGAGTGAGAGAGAGAAAAAAGAAGCTGTGAGTGAGAGAGAAAGAGAGAAATAGAAGCTATGAGTGAGAAAGATAGAGAGAAGCAGTGAGACAGAGAAAGAGAAGCTGTGAGTGAGAGAAAGAGAGAAGCAGTGAGTGAGTGAGAGAGAGAAGCTGTGAGTGAGAGAGAGAGAAGCTTTAAGTGAGAGAGAGAGAGTGTGAAGCTGTGAGTGAGAGAGAGTAGCTGTGAGTGAGAGAGAGAGAAAGAGAATCTGTGAGTAGAGAGAGAGAGAAAAAGAAGCTGTGAGTGAAAGAGAGAGAAGAAGAAGCTGTGAGTGAGATAGGGAGAGAGAAAGAGAATCTGTGAGTGACAGAGAGAGAAAAAAAGAAGTTGTGAGTGTGAGAGAGTGAGAGAAAGAGATGCTGTGAGTGTGTGTGAGAGAGAAAGAGAAGCTGTGAGTGAGAGAGAGAGAGAAAGGGAAGTTGTGAGAGAGAGAGAGTGAGAAGCTATCAGTGAGAGAGAGAGAGAAACAGAAGATGTGAGTGAGAGAGAGAGAGAGAAAGAGAAGCAGTGAGTGAGAGACATAGAGAGAAAGTGAAGCTCTGAGTGAGAGAGAGAGAGAAAAAGAGACGCTGAGAGAGAGAGAGAGAGAAAGAGAAGCTGCAAGTGTGAGAGAAAGTGAGAGAAAGAGAAGCTGTGAGTGTGAGACAGAGTGAGAGAAAGAGATGCTGTGAGAGTGAGAGAGAGAGAAAGAGAAGCTGTGAGTGAGAGAGAGAGAGAAAGGGAAGCTGTGAGTGAGTGAGAGAGAGAAGCTGTGAGAGTGAGAGAAAGTGAGAGAAAGAGAAGCTGGGAGTGTGTGTGTGAGAGAAAGAGAAGCTGTGAGTGAGAGAGAGTGAGAGAGAAAGGGAAGCTGTGAGTGAGAGAGAGTGAGAAATTGAGTGAGAGAGAGAGAGAGAGAAGTTGTGAGTGAGAGAGAGAGAAAGAGAAGCTGTGAGTGAGAGAGAGAGAGAGAAAGGGAAGCTGTGAGTGAGTGAGAGAGAGACAGAGAAGCTGTGAGTGAGTGAGAGAGAAAAAGAGCAAGTGTGAGTGAGAGAGAGAGAGAAGCTGTGAGTGAGAGAGAGAAAGAGAAGCTGTGAGTGTGTGTGAGAGAGAAAGAGAAGCTGTGAGTGAGAGAGAGAGAAAGGGAAGTTGTGAGTGAGAGAGAGAGTGAGAAGCTATCAGTGAGAGAGAGAGAGAGAAAGAGAAGATGTGAGTGAATGAGAGAGAGAGAAAGAGAAGCAGTGAGTGAGACAGAGAGAGAAAGTGAAGTTCTGAGTGAGAGAGAGAGAGAAAAAGAGACACTGTGAGTGAGAGAGAGAGAAGCTGTGAGTGAGAGAGTGAAAGAGAAGCTGTGAGTGAGAGAGACAGAGAGAAAGAGAAGCTGTAAGTGTGAGAGAAAGTGAGAGAAAGAGAAGCTGTGAGTGAGACAGTGAGAGAAAGAGATGCTGTGAGTGTGTGTGAGAGAGAAAGAGAAGCTGTGAGTGAGAGAGAGAGAAAGGGAAGCTGTGAGTGAGAGAGAGAGAAGCTGTGAGAGTGAGAGAAAGTGAGAGAAAGAGAAGCTGGGAGTGTGTGTGTGAGAGAAAGAGAAGCTGTGAGTGAGAGAGAGAGAGAGAGAAAGGGAAGCTGTGAGTGAGAGAGAGTGAGAAGGTATGAGCGAGAGAGAGAGAGAAGTTGTGAGTGAGAGAGAGAGAAAGAGAAGCTGTGAGTGAGAGAGAGAGAGAAAGAGAAGCTGTGAGTGAGTGAGAGAGAGAGAAAGAGAAGCTGTGAGTGCTAGATAGAGAGAGAAAGGGAAGCTGTGAGTGTGAGAGAGAGAGACAGAGAAGCTGTGAGTGAGAGAGAAAAAAAAGAGCAGCTGTGAGTTAGAGAGAGAGAAGATTTGAGTGAGAGAGAGAGAAAGAGAAGCTGTGAGTGAGAGAGAGAGAGAAAGAGAAGCTGTGAGTGAGAGAGAGAGAAAGAGAAGCTGTGAGTGTGAGAGAAAGTGAGAGAAAGAGAAGCTGTGAGTGTGAGAGAGAGTGAGAAAGATGCTGTGAGTGTGTGTGAGAGAGAAAGAGAAGCTGTGAGTGAGAGAGAGAGAAAAAGAGAAGCTGTGAGTGAGAGAGAGAGAAAGAGAAGCTGTGTGTGTGAGAGAGAGTGAGAAAGATGCTGTGAGTGTGTGTGAGAGATAAAGAGAAGCTGTGAGTGAGAGAGAGAGAGAAAGGGAAGCTGTGAGTGAGAGAGAGAGTGAGAAGCTATGAATGAGAGAGAGTGAGAAGCTGTGAGTGAGAGAGAGAGAAAGCGAAGCAGTGAGTGAGAGACAGAGAGAGAAAGAGAAGCTGTGAGTGTGAGACAGAGTAAGAGAAAGAGATGCTGTGAGTGTGAGAGAGAGAGAGAAAGAGAAGCTGTGAGTGAGTGAGAGAGAAAGAGAAGCTGTGTGTGTGAGAGAGAAAGAGTAGCTATGAGTCAGAGAGAGAGAAAGAGAAGCTGTGAGTGTGAGAGAAAGTGAGAGAAAGAGAAGCTGTGAGTGTGAGAGAGAGTGAGAGAAAGAGATGCTGTTAGTGTGTGTGTGAGAGAAAGAGAAGCTGTGAGTGAGAGAGAGAGAAAGAGAAGTTGTGAATGAGAGAGAGAGAAGCAGTGAGAGAGAGAGAAAGAGATGCTGTGAGTGAGAGAAAGAGAGAGAAAGAGAAGCTGTGAGTGTGAGACAGAGTAAGAGAAAGAGATGCTGTGAGTGTGAGAGAGAGAGAGAAAGAGAAGCTGTGAGTGAGTGAGAGAGAAAGAGAAGCTGTGTGTGTGTGAGAGAGAAAGAGTAGCTATGAGTCAGAGAGAGAGAAAGAGAAGCTGTGAGTGTGAGAGAAAGTGAGAGAAAGAGAAGCTGTGTGTGTGTGAGAGAGAAAGAGTAGCTATGAGTCAGAGAGAGAGAAAGAGAAGCTGTGAGTGTGAGAGAAAGTGAGAGAAAGAGAAGCTGTGAGTGTGAGAGAAAGTGAGAAAAAGAGAAGCTGTGAGTGTGAGAGAGAGTGAGAGAAAGAGATGCTGTGTGTGTGTGAGAGAGAAAGAGAAGCTGTGAGTGAGGGAGAGAGAGAGAAAGGGAAGCTGTGAGTGAGAGAGAGAGTGAGAAGCTATGAGTGAGTGAGAGAGAAAGAGATGTTGTGAGTGAGAGAGAGAGAAAGAGAAGCTGTGTGAGAGAGAGAGAAGCAGTGAGAGAGAGAGAAAGAGGCTGTGAGTGAGAGAGAGAGAGAAAGAGAATCTGTGAGTGAGATAGGGAGAGAGAAAGAGAAGCTGTGGGTGAGAGAGAGAGAAAAAGAAGAAGCTGTGAGTGTGAGAGAGAGTGAGAGAAAGAGATGCTGTGAGTGTGTGTGAGAGAGAAAGAGAAGCTGTGAGTGATTGTGAGAGAGAAAGAGAAGCTGTGATTGAGTGAGAGAGAGAGAAAGAGAAGCTGTGAGTGAGAGAGAGAGTGAGAAGCTATGAGTGAGAGAGAGAGAGAAAGAGAAGCTGTGATTGAGAGAGAGAGAAAGAGAAGCTGTGAGTGAGAGAGAGAGTGAGAAGCTGTGAGTGAGAGAGAGAGAAAGTGAAACGGTGAGTGAGAGAGAGAGAAAGTGAAGCTGTGAGTGAGAGAGAGAGAAAAAAAGAGAAGCTGTGAGTGAGTGAGAGAGAGAAAGAGAATCTGTAAGTGTGAGAGAAAGTGAGAGAAAGAGAAGCTGTGAGTCTGAGACACAGTGAGAGAAAGAGATGCTGTGAGTGTGTGTGAGAGAGAAAGAGTAGCTGTGAGTAAGAGAGAGAGAGAGAAAGGGAAGCTGTGAGTGAGAGAGAGAGAGAGAGAAGCTGTGAGAGTGAGAGAAAGTGAGAGAAAGAGAAGCTGGGAGTGTGTGTGAGAGAGAAAGAGAAGCTGTGAATGAGAGAGAGAGAGAGAGAAAGCGAAGCTGTGAGTGAGAGAGAGTGAGAAGCTTTGAGTGAGAGAGTGAAAGAGTAGCTGAGAGTGAGAGAGAGAGAGAAAAAGAAGCTGTATGAGAGAGAGAGATAACGAAAGAAAGAGCTGTGTGTGTGAGAGAGAGAATGAGAAGCTGTGAGTGTGTGTGTGAGAGAAAGAGAAGCTGTGAGTGAGAGAAAAAGAAAGAGAAGCTGTGAGTGAGAGAGAGAGAAAGAGAAGCTGTGAGTGAGAGTAAAAGAGAGAGAAAGAGAAGCTGTGAGTGAGAGAGAGAGAAAGAGAAGGTGTGAGCAAGAGAGAGAGAGAGAGAGAAGCTGTGAGTGAGAGAGAGAGAGAGAAAAAGAAGCTGTATGAGAGAGAGAGAGAATGAAAGAAAGAGCTGTGTGTGTGAGAGAGAGAAAGAGAAGCTGTGAGTGTGTGTGTGAGAGAAAGAGAAGCTGTGAGTGTGTGAGTGAGAGAAAGAGCGAGAGAAAGAGAAGCTGTGAGAGAGAGAGAGAGAAAGAGAAGCTGTGAGTGAGAGAGAGAGAGAAATTGAAGCTGTGAGAGAGAGAGAGAGAGAAAGAGAAGCTCGGAGTGAGTGAGAGAGAAAAAAAGAAAGAGAAGCTCGGAGTGAGTGAGAGAGAAAGAAAGAGAAGCTGTGAGTGAGAGAGAGAAAGAAAGAAAGAGAAGCTGTGAGTGAGAGAGAGAGAAAGAAAGAGATGCTGTGAGTGAGAGAGAGAGAAGCTGTTAGTGAGAGTGGAAAAGAAGCTGTGAGTGAGAGAGAGAGAGAAAAAGAAGCTTTGAGTGAGAGAGTGAGAGAAAGAGTAGCTGTGAGTGAGAGAGAGAGAGAAAGAGAAGCTGTATGAGAGAGAGAGTGAACGAAAGAAAGAGCTGTGTTTGGAGAGAGAGAAAGAGAAGCTGTGAGTGTGTGTGAGAGAGAAAGAGAAGCTGTGAGTGAGAGAAAGAGAGAGAGAGAGAAATTGTGAGTGAGAGAGAGAGAAAGAGAAGCTGTGAGTGTGAGAGAGAGAGAATGAGAAGCTGTGTGTGTGTGAGAGAGATAGAAGCTGTGAGTGAGTGAGAGAGAGAAAGAGAACCTGTGAGTGAGAGAGAGAGAGTAATTGAAGCTGTGAGTGAGAGAAAGAGAGAAAGAGAAGCTCCGAGTGAGTGAGAGAGAAAGAAAGAAAGAGAAGCTGTGAGTGAGAGAGAGAAAGAGAAGCTGTGTGTGTGTGAGAGAGAGAAAGAGAAGATTTGAGTGAGAGAGTGAGAGAAAGAGTAGCTGTGAGTGAGAGAGAGAGAGAAAAAGAAACTGTATGAGAGAGAGAGAGAATGAAAGAAAGAGCTGTGTGTGTGAAAGAGAAAGAGAAGCTGTGAGTGTGTGTGAGAGAGAAAGAGAAGCTGTGAGTGTGTGAGTGAGAGAAAGAGCGAGAGAAAGAGAGAGAGAGAGAGAGAGAGTGAAAGAGAAGCTGTGAGTGAGAGAGAGGGAGAAATTGAAGCTGTGAGTGAGTGAGAGAGAAAGAGAAGCTCGGAGTGAGTGAGAGAGAAAAAAAGAAAGAGAAGCTCAGAGTGAGTGAGAGAGAAAGAAAGAGAAGCTGTGAGTGAGAGAAAGAAAGAAAGAAAGAGACGCTGTGAGTGAGAGAGATTGAAGCTGTGAGTTAGAGAGAGAGAGAGAGAGAGAGAAGCTGTGAGTGAGAGAGAGAGAGAGTGGAAAAGAAGCTGTGAGTGAGAGAGAGAGAGAAAAAGAAGCTTTGAGTGAGAGAGTGAGAGAAAGAGTAGCTGTGAGTGAGAGAGAGAGAAAGAGAAGCTGCATGAGAGAGAGTGAGAGAAAGAAAGAAAGAAAGAAAGAAAGAGAAGCTGTGTGTCTGAGAGAGAGAAAGATAAGCTGTGAGTGAGAGAGAGAGAGAAAGAGAAGCTCTGAGTGAGTGAGAGAGAAAGAAAGAGAAGCTGTGAGTGAGAGAGAGAGAAAGAAAGAGATGCTGTGAGTGAAAGAGAGAGAAGCTGTTAGTGAGAGAGAGAGAAAGAGAAGCTGTGAGTGAGAGAGAGAGAGAGAGGAAGAGAAGCTGTGAGTGTGAGAGAGAGAGAAAGAGAAGCTTCGAGTGATAGAGAGAGAAAGAGAAGCTGCATGAGAGAGAGAGAGAAGGAAAGAAAGAAAGAAAGAGAAGCTGTGTGTGTGTGAGAGAGAAAGAGAAGCTGTGAGTGTGTGTGAGAGAAGGAGAAGCTGTGAGTGAGAAAAAAGAAAGAGAAGCTGTGAGTGAGAGAGAGGGAGAAAGAGAAACTGTGAGTGATTGAGAGAGAGAGAAATTGAATCTGTGAGTGAGAGAGAGAGAGAAAGAGAAGCTGTGAGTGAGTGAGAGAGAAAGAGAAGCTGTGAGTGAGAGGGAGAGAGAAAGAGAAGATGTGAGTGAGAGACAGAGAGAAAGAGAAGATGTGAGTGAGAGAGAGAGGGAAGGAGAGGTTGTGAGTGAGAGAGAGAGAGAAGCTGTGAGTGAGTGAGAGAGAGAGAAAAAGAGAAGCTGTGAGTGAGAGAGAGAGGAAGAGAAGCTGTGAGTGAGAGAGAGAGAAAGAAAGAAAGAGAAGCTTTGAGTGAGAGAGTGAGAGAACGAAAGAAAGAGCTGTGTTTGGAGAGAGAGAAAGAGAAGCTGTGAGTGTGTGTGAGAGAGAAAGAGAAGCTGTGAGTGAGAGAAAGAGAGAGAGAAAGAGAAGTTGTGAGTGAGAGAGAGAGAGAAAGAGAAGCTGTGAGTGAGAGAGAGAGAGAATGAGAAACTGTGTGTGTGAGAGAGAGATAGAAGCTGTGAGTGAGTGAGTGAGAGAGAGAAAGAGAACCTGTGAGTGAGAGAGAGAGGGTAATTGAAGCTGTGAGTGAGAGAAAGAGAGAAAGAGAAGCTCCGAGTAAGTGAGAGAGAAAGAAAGAAAGAGAAGCTGTGAGTGAGAGAGAGAAAGAGAAGCTGTGTGTGTGAGAGAGAGAAAGAGAAGATTTGAGTGAGAGAGTGAGAGAAAGAGTAGCTGTGAGTGAGAGAGAGAGAGAAAAAGAAGCTTTATGAGAGAGAGAGAGAATGAAAGAAAGAGCTTTGTGTGTGAGAGAGTGAAAGAGAAGCTGTGAGTGTGTGTGTGAGAGAAAGAGAAGCTGTGAGTGTGTGAGTGAGAGAAAGAGCGAGAGAAAGAGAAGCTATGAGAGAGAGAGAGAGAGAAAGAGAAGCTGTGAGTGAGAGAGAGAGAGAAATTGAAGCTGTGAGTGAGTGAGAGAGAAAGAGAAGCTCGGAGTGAGTGAGAGAGAAAAAAAGAAAGAGAAGCTCGGAGTGAGTGAGAGAGAAAGAAAGAAAGAGAAGCTGTGAGTGAGAGAAAGAAAGAAAGAAAGAGACACTGTGAGTGAGAGAGATTGAAGCTGTGAGTTAGAGAGACAGAGAGAGAGAGAAAGAGAAGCTGTGAGTGAGAGAGAGAGAGTGGAAAAGAAGCTGTGAGTGAGAGAGAGAGAGAGAAAAAGAAGCTTTGAGTGAGAGAGTGAGAGAAAGAGTAGCTGTGAGTGAGAGAGAGAGAGAAAGAGAAGCTGCATGAGAGAGAGTGAGAGAAAGAAAGAAAGAAAGAAAGAAAGAGAAGCTGTGTGTGTGTGAGAGAGAAAGATAAGCTGTGAGTCTGTGTGAGAGAGAAAGAGAAGCTGTGAGAGAGAGAGAATGAAAGAAAGAGCTGTGTGTGTGTGAGAGAGAGAAGCTGTGAGTGAGAGAGAGAGAGAAAGAGAAGCTCTGAGTGAGTGAGAGAGAAAGAAAGAGAAGCTGTGAGTGAGAGAGAGAGAAAGAAAGAGATGCTGTGAGTGAGAGAGAGAGAAGCTTTTAGTGAGAGAGAGAAAGAGAAAGAGAAGCTGTGAGTGAGAGAGAGAGAGAGAGAGGAAGAGAAGCTGTGTGTGAGAGAGAGAGAGAAAGAGAAGCTTCGAGTGATAGAGAGAGAAAGAGAAGCTGCATGAGAGAGAGAGAGAGAAAGAAAGAAAGAAAGAAAGAGAAGCTGTGTGTGTGAGAGAGAAAGAGAAGCTGTGAGTGTGTGTGAGAGAAGGAGAAGCTGTGAGTGAGAGAAAAAGAAAGAGAAGCTGTGAGTGAGAGAGAGAGAGAAAGAGAAACTGTGAGTGATTGAGAGAGAGAGAAATTGAAGCTGTGAGTGAGAGAGAGAGAGAAAGAGAAGCTGTGAGTGAGTGAGAGGGAGAGAGAAAGAGAAGATGTGAGTGAGAGACAGAGAGAAAGAGAAGATGTGAGTGAGAGAGAGGGAAGGAGAGGTTGTGAGTGAGAGAGAGAGAGAGAAGCTGTGAGTGAGTGAGAGAGAGAGAGAAAGAGAAGCTGTGAGTGAGAGAGAGAGGAAGAGAAGCTCTGAGTGAGAGAGAGAAAGAAAGAAAGAGAAGCTTTGAGTGAGAGAGTGAGAGAAAGAGTAGCTGTGAGTGAGAGAGAGAGAGAGAGAAAGAGAAGCTGTATGAGAGAGAGAGAACGAAAGAAAGAGCTGTGTTTGGAGAGAGAGAAAGAGATGCTGTGAGTGTGTGAGAAAGAGAAAGAGAAGCTGTGAGTGAGAGAAAGAGAGCGAGAAAGAGAAGTTGTGAGTGAGAGAGAGAGAAAGAGAAGCTATGAGTGAGAGAGAGAGAGAATGAGAAGCTGTGTGTGAGAGAGAGAGATAGAAGCTGTGAGTGAGTGAGAGAGAGAAAGAGAACCTGTGAGTGAGTGAGAGAGAAAGAAAGAGAAGCTGTGAGTGAGAGAGAGAAAGAGAAGCTGTGTGTGTGTGAGAGAGAGAAAGAGAAGATTTGAGTGAGAGAGTGAGAGAAAGAGTAGCTGTGAGTGAGAGAGAGAGAAAAAAAGAATCTGTATGAGAGAGAGAGAATGAAAGAAAGAGCTGTGTGTGTGAGAGAGAGAAAGAGAAGCTGTGAATGTGTGTGTGAGAGAAAGAGAAGCTGTGAGTGTGTGAGTGAGAGAAAGAGCGAGAGAAAGAGAAGCTGTGAGAGAGAGAGAGAGAGAGAGAAGCTGTGAGTGAGAGAGAGAGAGAAATTGATGCTGTGAGTGAGAGAGAGAGAGTAAGAGAAGCTCGGAGTTAGTGAGAGAGAAAAAAAGAAAGAGAAGCTCGGAGTGAGTGAGAGAGAAAGAAAGAGAAGCTGTGAATGAGAGAGAGAAAGAAAGAAAGAGACGCTGTGAGTGAGAGAGATTGAAGCTGTGAGTTAGAGAGAGAGAGAAAGAGAAGCTGTGAGTGAGAGAGAGAGAGAGTGGAAAGGAAGCTGTGAGTGAGAGAGAGAGAGAGAGAAAAAGAAGCTTTGAGTGAGAGAGTGAGAGAAAGAGTAGCTGTGATTGAGAGAGAGAGAGAAATAGAAGCTACATGAGAGAGAGTGAGAGAAAGAAAGAAAGAAAGAAAGAGAAGCTGTGTGTGTGTGTGAGAGAAAGATAAGCTGTGAGTGTGTGTGAGAGAGATAGAGAAGCTGTGAGAGAGAAATGAAAGAAAGAGCTGTGTGTGAGAGAGAGAGAAAGAGAAGCTGAGAGAGAGTGAAAGAAAGAGCTGTGTGTGTGAGAGAGAGAAAGAGAAGCTGTCAGTGTGTGTGAGAGAGAAAGAGAAGCTGTGAGTGAGAGAGAGAGAGAAAGAGAAGGTCTCAGTGAGTGAGAGACAAAGAAAGAGAAGCTGTGAGTGAGAGAGAGAGAAAGAAAGAGATGCTGTGAGTGAGAGAGAGAGAAGCTGTTAGTGAGAGAGAGAGAGAGAAAGAGAAGCTGTGAGTGAGAGAGAGAGAGAGGAAGAGAAGCTGTGAGTGTGTGAGAGAGAGAGAAAGAGAAGCTTCGAGTGAGAGAGAGAGAGAAAGAGAAGCTGCATGAGAGAGAGAGAGAAAGAAAGAAAGAAAGAAAGAGAAGCTGTGTGTGTGAGAGAGAGAAAGAGAAGCTGTGAGTGTGTGTGAGAGAGAAGGAGAAGCTGTGAGTGAGAAAAAAGAAAGAGAAGCTGTGAGTGAGAGAGAGAGAAAAAGAGAAACTGTGAGTGATTGAGAGAGAGAGAAATTGAAGCTGTGAGTGAGAGAGAGAGAAAGAGAAGCTGTGAGTGAGTGAGAGAGAAAGAGAAGCTGTGAGTGAGAGGGAGAGAGAAAGAGAAGATGTGAGTGAGAGACAGAGAGAAAGAGAAGATGTGAGTGAGAGAGAGAGGGAAGGAGAGGTTGTGAGTGAGAAAGAGAGAGAGAAGCTGTGAGTGAGTGTGAGAGAGAGAGAGAGAAAGAGAAGCTGTGAGTGAGAGAGAGAGGAAGAGAAGCTGTGAGTGAGAGAGAGAGAAAGAAAGAAAGAGAAGCTTTGAGTGAGAGAGTGAGAGAAAGAGTAGCTGTGAGTGAGAGAGAGAGAGAAAGAGAAGCTGTATGAGAGAGAGAGAGAGAACGAAAGAAAGAGCTGTGTTTGGAGAGAGAGAAAGAGAAGCTGTGAGTGTGTGTGAGAGAGAAAGAGAAGCTGTGAGTGAGAGAAAGAGAGAAAGAAAGAGAAATTGTGAGTGAGAGAGAGAGAGAAAGAGAAGCTGTGAGTGAGAGAGAGAGAGAAAGAGAAGCTGTGAGAGAGAGAGAGAGATAGAAGCTGTGAGTGAGTGAGAGAGAGAAAGAGAACCTGTGAGTGAGAGAGAGAGAGTAATTGAAGCTGTGAGTGAGAGAAATAGAGAAAGAGAAGCTCCGAGTGAGTGAGAGAGAAAGAAAGAAAGAAAGAGAAGCTGTGAGTGAGAGAGAGAAAGAGAAGCTGTGTGTGTGAGAGAGAGAGAGACAAGCTGTAAGTGTGTGTGTGAGAGAGAAAGAAAAGCTGTGAGTGTGAGAGAAAGAGAAGCTGTGAGTGTGAGAGAGAGTGAGAGAGAGAGAAGCTGTGAGTTAGAGAGAGAGAGAGAAAGAGAAGTTGTGAGTGAGAGAGAGAAAGAGAAGTTGTGAGTGAGAGAGAGAAAAAAAGAGAAGCTGTGAGTGAGTGAGAGAAAGAGAAGCTGTGAGAGAGAGGAAAGAGAAGCTGTGATTGAGAGAGAGAGAAAGAGAAGCTGTGAGTTAGAGAGAGAGAAAGAGAAGCTGTGAGTGAGTTAGAGAGAGAGAATGAGAAGCTGTGAGGGAGAGAGAGAGGAGAGAGAGAATCTGTGAGGGAGAGAGAGAGAAAGAAAAGATGTGAGTGAGAGAGTGAGTAAGAGAATCTGTGAGTGAGAGAGAGAGAAAGAAGCTGTGAGTGAGAGAGAGAAAGAGAAGCTGAGAGTCAGAGAGAGAGAGAGAAGCTGTGAGTGAGAGAGAGAGAAAGAGAAGCTGTGAGTGAGAAAGAGAGAGAAAGAGAAGCTGTGAGTGAGAGAGAGAGAGAAAGGGAAGCTGTGAGTGAGAGAGAAAGAGAAGCTGTGAGTGAGTGAGAGAGAGAGAGGAAGAGAAGCTGTGAGTGTGAGAGAGAAAGAGAAGCTTCGAGTGATAGAGAGAGAAAGAGAAACTGCATTAGAGAGAGAGAGAAAGAAAGAAAGAAAGAAAGAGAAGCTGTGTGTGTGAGAGAGAGAAAGAGAAGCTGTGAGTGTGTGTGAGAGAAGGAGAAGCTGTGAGTGAGAGAAAAAGAAAGAGAAGCTGTGAGTGAGAGAGAGAGAAAGAGAAACTGTGAGTGATTGAGAGAGAGAGAAATTGAAGCTGTGAGTGAGAGAGAGAGAGAGAAAGAGAAGCTGTGAGTGAGAGAGAGAGAAAGAGAAGCTGTGAGTGAGAGGGAGAGAGAAAGAGAAGATGTGAGTGAGAGACAGAGAGAAAGAGAAGATGTGAGTGAGAGAGAGAGGGAAGGAGCGGTTGTGAGTGAGAGAGAGAGAGAGAAGCTGTGAGTGAGTGAGAGAGAGAGAGAGAAAGAGAAGCTGTGAGTGAGAGAGAGAGGAAGAGAAGCTGTGAGTGAGAGAGAGAAAGAAAGAAAGAGAAGCTTTGAGTGAGAGAGAGAAAGAGTAGCTGTGAGTGAGAGAGAGAGAGAAAGAGATGCTGTATGAGAGAGAGAGAGAACGAAAGAAAGAGCTGTGTTTGGAGAGAGAGAAAGAGAAGCTGTGAGTGTGTGTGAGAGAGAAAGAAAACTGTGAGTGAGAGAAAGAGAGAGAGAAAGAAAAGTTGTGAGTGAGAGAGAGAGAGAAAGAGAAGCTATGAGTGAGAGAGAGAGAATGAGAAGCTGTGTGTGTGAGAGAGAGATAGAAGCTGTGAGTGAGTGAGAGAGAGAAAGAGAACCTGTGAGTGAGAGAGAGAGAGTAATTGAAGCTGTGAGTGAGAGAAAGAGGGAATGAGAAGCTCCGTGAGTGAGAGAGAAAGAAAGAAAGAGAAGCTGTGAGTGAGAGAGTGAAAGAGAAGCTGTGTGTGTGTGAGAGAGAGAAAGAGAAGATTTGAGTGAGAGAGTGAGAGAAAGTGTAGCTGTGAGTGAGAGAGAGAGAGAAAAAGAAGCTGTATGAGAGAGAGAGAGAGAATGAAAGAAAGAGCTGTGTGTGTGAGAGAGAGAAAGAGAAGCTGTGAGTGTGTGTGTGAGAGAAAGAGAAGCTGTGAGTGTGTGAGTGAGAGAAAGAGCGAGAGAAAGAGAAGCTGTGAGAGAGAGAGAGAGAGAGAAGCTGTGAGTGAGAGAGAGAGAGAGAAATTGAAGCTGTGAGTGAGAGAGAGAGAGAAAGAGAAGCTCGGAGTGAGTGAGAGAGAAAAAAAGAAATCGAAGCTCGGAGTGAGTGAGAGAGAAAGAAAGAGAAGCTGTGAGTGAGAGAGAGAAAGAAAGAAAGAGACGCTGTGAGTGAGAGAGATTGAAGCTGTGAGTTAGAGAGAGAGAGAGAAAGAGAAGCTGTGAGTGAGAGAGAGAGAGAGTGGAAAGGAAGCTGTGAGTGAGAGAGAGAGAGAGAAAAAGAAGCTTTGAGTGAGAGAGTGAGAGAAAGAGTAGCTGTGATTGAGAGAGAGAGAAAGAGAAGCTGCATGAGAGAGAGTGAGAGAAGAAAGAAAGAAAGAAAGAGAAGCTGTGTGTGTGAGAGAGAGAAAGATAAGCTGTGAGTGTGTGTGAGAGAGAGAAAGAGAAGCTGTGAGAGAGAGAGAATGAAAGAAAGAGCTGTGTGTGAGAGAGAGAGAGAAAGAGAAGCTGAGAGAGAATGAAAGAAAGAGCTGTGTGTGTGAGAGAGAAAGAGAAGCTGTGAGTGTGTGTGAGAGAGAAAGAGAAGCTGTGAGTGCTAGAGAGAGAGAAAGAGAACCTCTGATTGAGTGAGAGAGAAAGAAAGAGAAGCTGTGAGTGAGAGAGAGAGAAAGAAAGAGATGCTGTGAGTGAGAGAGAGAGAAGCTGTTAGTGAGAGAGAGAGAGAAAGAGAAGCTGTGAGTGAGAGAGAGAGAGAGGAAGAGAAGCTGTGAGTGTGTGAGAGAGAGAGAAAGAGAAGCTTCGAGTGAGAGAGAGAGAGAAAGAGAAGCTGCATGAGAGAGAGAGAGAAAGAAAGAAAGAAAGAAAGAAAGAAAGAAAGAGAAGCTGTGTGTGTGTGAGAGAGAAAGAGAAGCTGTGAGTGAGAAAAAAGAAAGAGAAGCTGTGAGTGAGAGAGAGAGAAAGAGAAACTGTGAGTGATTGAGAGAGAGAGAAATTGAAGCTGTGAGTGAGAGAGAGAGAAAGAGAAGCTGTGAGTGAGTGAGAGAGAAAGAGAAGCTGTGAGTGAGAGGGAGAGAGAAAGAGAAGATGTGAGTGAGAGACCGAGAGAAATATAAGATGTGAGTGAGAG
The DNA here is from genome assembly GCA_035047345.1 of Bradypodion ventrale. Classification (NCBI taxonomy): domain Eukaryota; kingdom Metazoa; phylum Chordata; class Lepidosauria; order Squamata; family Chamaeleonidae; genus Bradypodion; species Bradypodion ventrale. The sequence continues at coordinate 111,565,765 of JAWDJE010000005.1, read as the reverse complement.
AGAGAGGGAAGGAGAGGTTGTGAGTGAGAGAGAGAGAGAGAAGCTGTGAGTGAGTGAGAGAGAGAGAGAGAAAGAGAAGCTGTGAGTGTGAGAGAGAGGAAGAGAAGCTGTGAGTGAGAGAGAGAGAAAGAAAGAAAGAGAAGCTTTGAGTGAGAGAGTGAGAGAAAGAGTAGCTGTGAGTGAGAGAGAGAGAGAAAGAGAAGCTGTATGAGAGAGAGAGAGAGAACGAAAGAAAGAGCTGTGTTTGGAGAGAGAGAAAGAGAAGCTGTGAGTGTGTGTGAGAGAGAAAGAGAAGCTGTGAGTGAGAGAAAGAGAGAGAGAAAGAGAAGTTGTGAGTGAGAGAGAGAGAGAAATAGAAGCTGTGAGAGAGAGAGAGAATGAGAAGCTGTGTGAGAGAGAGAGATAGAAGCTGTGAGTGAGTGAGAGAGAGAAAGAGAACCTGTGAGTGAGAGAGAGAGAGTAATTGAAGCTGTGAGTGAGAGAAAGAGAGAAAGAGAAGCTCCGAGTGAGTGAGAGAGAAAGAGAGAAAGAGAAGCTGTGAGTGAGAGAGAGAAAGAGAAGCTGTGTGTGTGTGTGAGAGAGAGACAAGCTGTAAGTGTGTGTGAGAGAGAGAAAGAAAAGCTGTGAGTGTGAGAGAAAGAGAAGCTGTGAGTGTGAGAGAGAGTGAGAGAGAGAGAAGCTGTGAGTTAGAGAGAGAGAGAAAGAGAAGTTGTGAGTGAGAGAGAGAAAGAGAAGCTGTGAGTGAGAGAGAGAAAAAAAGAGAAGCTGTGAGTGAGTGAGAGAAAGAGAAGCTGTGAGAGAGAGAGAGAAAGAGAAGCTGTGATTGAGAGAGAGAGAAAGAGAAGCTGTGAGTTAGAGAGAGTGAAAGAGAAGCTGTGAGTGAGTTAGAGAGAGAGAATGAGAAGCTGTGAGGGAGAGAGAGAGGAGAGAGAGAATCTGTGAGGGAGAGAGAGAGAAAGAAAAGATGTGAGTGAGAGAGTGAGTAAGAGAATCTGTGAGTGAGAGAGAGAGAGAAAGAAGCTGTGAGTGAGAGAGAGAAAGAGAAGCTGAGAGTCAGAGAGAGAGAGAAGCTGTGAGTGAGAGAGAGAGAAAGAGAAGCTGTGAGTGTGAGAGAAAGAGAGAGAGAGAAGCTGTGAGTGAAAGAGAGAGAAAGAGAAGCTGTGAGTGAGAAAGAGAGAGAGAAAGAGAAGCTGTGAGTGAGAGAGAAAGGGAAGCTGTGAGTGAGTGAGAGAGAAAGAGAAGCTGTGAGTGAGAGGGAGAGAGAAAGAGAAGATGTGAGTGAGAGAGAGAGAGAAAGAGAAGATGTGAGTGAGAGAGAGAGGGAAGGAGAGGTTGTGAGTGAGAGAGAGAGAGAAGATGTGAGTGAGTAAGAGAGAGAGAGAGAAAGAGAAGCTGTGAGTGAGAGAGAGAGGAAGAGAAGCTGTGAGTGAGAGAGAGGGAGAGAAAGGGAAGCTGTGAGTGAGTGAGAGAGAGAGACAGAGAAGCTGTGAGTGAGAGAGAGAGAGAAAAAGAGCAGCTGTGAGTGGAAGAGAAAGTGAGAGAAAGAGAAACTGTGAGTGTGAGAGAGAGTGAGAGAAAGATGCAGTGAGTGTGTGTGAGAGAGAAAGAGAAGCTGTGAATGAGAGAGAGAGAGAAAGAGAAGCTCTGAGTGAGTGAGAGAGAAAGAAAGAAAGAGAAGCTGTGAGTGAGAGAGAGAGAAAGAGAAGCTGTAAGTGTGTGTGAGAGAGAGAAAGAGAAGCTGTGTGTGTGAGAGAAAGATGCTGTGAGTGTGAGAGAGAGTGAGAGAGAGAGAGAAGCTGTGAGTGTGTGTGTGTGAGAGAAAGAGAAGCTGTGAGTGAGAGAAAGAGAGAGAGAAAGAAAGAGAAGCTGTGAGTGAGAGAGAGAGAGATAAAGATAAGCTGTGAGTGAGAGAGAGAGAAGGAGATGCTGTGAGTGAGAGAGAGAGAGAGAAGCTGTGGTTGAAAGAGAGAGAAAGAGAAGCTGTGAGTGAGAAAAGAGTGAGAAAGAGAAGCTGTGAGTGAGAGAGTGAGAAAGAGGAGCTGTGAGTGAGAGGGAGAGAGAGAAAGAAATGCTGTGAGTGAGAGAGAGAGTGAGAGAGAGAGAGAAGCTGTGAGTGTGTGAGAGGGAGAGAGAAAGAGAAGCTGTGAGTGAGAGAAATAGAGAGAGAAAGAGAAGCTGTGAGTGAGAGAGAGAGATAAAGAGAAGCTGTGAGTGAAAGAGAGAGAAAGAGAAGCTGTGAGTGAGAGAGAGAAGCTGTGATTGAAAGAGAGAGAAAGAGAAGCTGTGAGTGAGAAAAGAGAGAGAAAGAGAAGCTGTGAGTGAGTGAGAGAGAAAGAGAAGCTGTGAGTGAGAGGGAGAGAGAAGGAGAAGATGTGAGTGAGGGAGAGTGAGAGAAAGAGAAGATGTGAGTGAGAGAGAGAGGGAAGGAGAAGTTGTGAGTGAGAGAGAGAGAATCTGAGTGAGTGGGAGAGAGAGAGAGAAAGAGAAGCTGTGAGTGAGAGTGAGAGGAAGAGAAGCTGTGAGTGAGAGAGAGAGAAAGAAAGAGAAGCTTTGAGTGAGAGAGTGAGAGAAAGAGAAGCTGTGAGTGAGAGAGAGCGAGAAAGAGAAGCTGTATGAGAGAGAGAGAGAACGAAAGAAAGAGCTGTGTGTGTGTGAGAGAGAAAGAGAAGCTGTGCGTGAGAGAGAGAGAAAGAGAAGCTGTGAGTGAGAGAGAGAGAGAGAAAGAGAATCTGTGAGTGTGAGAGAAAGTGAGAGAAAGAGAAGCTGTGAGTCTGAGACACAGTGAGAGAAAGAGATGCTGTGAGTGTGTGTGAGAGAGAAAGAGTAGCTGTGAGTAAGAGAGAGAGAGAGAAAGGGAAGCTGTGAGTGAGAGAGAGAGAGAGAGAAGCTGTGAGAGTGAGAGAAAGTGAGAGAAAGAGAAGCTGGGAGTGTGTGTGAGAGAGAAAGAGAAGCTGTGAATGAGAGAGAGAGAGAGAGAAAGCGAAGCTGTGAGTGAGAGAGAGTGAGAAGCTTTGAGTGAGAGCGTGAAAGAGTAGCTGAGAGTGAGAGAGAGAGAGAAAAAGAAGCTGTATGAGAGAGAGAGATAACGAAAGAAAGAGCTGTGTGTGTGAGAGAGAGAATGAGAAGCTGTGAGTGTGTGTCAGAGAGAAAGAGAAGCTGTGAGTGTGTGAGAAAGAGAAAGAGAAGCTGGGGTGAGAGAAAGAGCGAGAGAAAGAGAAGCTGTGAGCGAGAGAGAGAGAGAGAAAGAGAAGCTGTGAGTGAGAGAGAGAGAGAGAAAGAGACTCTGTGAGTGAGAGAGAGAGCGAAATTGAAGCTGTGAGTGAGTGAGAGAGAGAGAGAAGCTCGGAGTGAGTGAGAGAGAAAGAAAGAGAAGCTCAGAGTGAGTGAGAGAGAAAGAAAGAGAAGCTGTGAGTGAGAGAGAGAAAGAAAGAGACGCTGTGAGTGAGAGAGATTGAATCTGTGAGTGAGAGAGAGAGAGAGGAAGAGAAGCTGTGAGTGAGAGAGAGAGAAGGAAAGAGAAGCTTTGAGTGAGAGAGTGAGAGAAAGAGTAGCTGTGAGTGAGAGAGAGAGAAAGAGAAGCTGCATGCGAGTGAGAGAGAAAGAAAGAAAGAGAAGCTGTGTGTGTGTGAGAGAGAAAGAGAAGCTGTGAGTGGGTGTGAGAGAGAAAGAGAAGCTGTGAGTGAGAGAAAAAGAAAGAGAAGCTGTGAGTGAGAGAGAGAGAAAGAGAAGCTGTGAGTGAGAGTAAAAGAGAGAGAAAGAGAAGCTGTGAGTGAGAGAGAGAGAAAGAGAAGGTGTGAGCGAGAGAGAGAGAGAGAGAAGCTGTGAGTGAGAGAGAGAAAGAGAAGATTTGAGTGAGAGAGTGAGAGAAATAGTAGCTGTGAGTGAGAGAGAGAGAGAGAAAAAGAAGCTGTATGAGAGAGAGAGAGAATGAAAGAAAGAGCTGTGTGTGTGTGAGAGAGAAAGAGAAGCTGTGAGTGTGTGTGTGAGAGAAAGAGAAGCTGTGAGTGTGTGAGTGAGAGAAAGAGCGAAAGAGAAGCTGTGAGAGAGAGAGAGAGAAAGAGAAGCTGTGAGTGAGAGAGAGAGAGAAATTGAAGCTGTGAGTGAGAGAGAGAGAGAAAGAGAAGCTCAGAGTGAGTGAGAGAGAAAGAAAGAGAAGCTGTGAGTGAGAGAGAGAAAGAAAGAAAGAGAAGCTGTGAGTGAGAGAGAGAGAAAGAAAGAGATGCTGTGAGTGAGAGAGAGAGAAGCTGTTAGTGAGAGTGGAAAAGAAGCTGTGAGTGAGAGAGAGAGAGAAAAAAAGAAGCTTTGAGTGAGAGAGTGAGAGAAAGAGTAGCTGTGAGTGAGAGAGAGAGAAAGAGAAGCTGCATGAGAGAGAGTGAGAGAAAGAAAGAAAGAAAGAAAGAGAAGCTGTGTGTGTGAGAGAGAAAGATAAGCTGTGAGTGTGTGTGAGAGAGAAAGAGAAGCTGTGAGAGAGAGAATGAAAGAAAGAGCTGTGTGTGTGAGAGAGAAAGAGAAGCTGAGAGAGAATGAAAGAAAGAGCTGTGTGTGTGAGAGAGAAAAAGAAGCTGTGAGTGTGTGAGAGAGAGAAAGAGAAGCTGTGAGTGAGAGAAAGAGCGAGAGAAAGAGAAGCTGTGAGAGAGAGAGAGAGAGAGAGAAAGAGAAGCTGTGAGTGAGAGAGAGAGAGATAAAGAGAAGCTGTGAGTGAGAGAGAGAGAAGGAGATGCTGTGAGTGAGAGAGAGAGAGAAGCTGTGGTTGAAAGAGAGAGAAAGAGAAGCTGTGAGTGAGAGAGTGAGAAAGAGGAGCTGTGAGTGAGAGGGAGAGAGAGAAAGAAATGCTGTGAGTGAGAGAGAGAGTGAGAGAGAGAGAGAAGCTGTGAGTGTGTGAGAGGGAGAGAGAAAGAGAAGCTGTGAGTGAGAGAAATAGAGAGAGAAAGAGAAGCTGTGAGTGAGAGAGAGAGATAAAGAGAAGCTGTGAGTGAAAGAGAGAGAAAGAGAAGCTGTGAGTGAGAGAGAGAAGCTGTGATTGAAAGAGAGAGAAAGAGAAGCTGTGAGTGAGAAAAGAGAGAGAAAGAGAAGCTGTGAGTGAGTGAGAGAGAAAGAGAAGCTGTGAGTGAGAGGGAGAGAGAAGGAGAAGATGTGATTGAGGGAGAGTGAGAGAAAGAGAAGATGTGAGTGAGAGAGAGAGGGAAGGAGAAGTTGTGAGTGAGAGAGAGAGAGAATCTCTGAGTGAGTGGGAGAGAGAGAGAGAAAGAGAAGCTGTGAGTGAGAGTGAGAGGAAGAGAAGCTGTGAGAGAGAGAGAAAGAAAGAGAATCTTTGAGTGAGAGAGTGAGAGAAAGAGTAGCTGTGAGTGAGAGAGAGAGAGAAAGAGAAGCTGTATGAGAGAGAGAGAGAACGAAAGAAAGAGCTGTGTGTGTGTGTGAGAGAGAAAGAGAAGCTGTGCGTGAGAGAGAGAGAAAGAGAAGCTGTGAGTGAGAGAGAGAGAGAAAGAGAATCTGTGAGTGTGAGAGAAAGTGAGAGAAAGAGAAGCTGTGAGTCTGAGACACAGTGAGAGAAAGAGATGCTGTGAGTGTGTATGAGAGAGAAAGAGTAGCTGTGAGTAAGAGAGAGAGAGAAAGGGAAGCTGTGAGTGAGAGAGAGAGAGAGAGAAGCTGTGAGAGTGAGAGAAAGTGAGAGAAAGAGAAGCTGGGAGTGTGTGTGAGAGAGAAAGAGAAGCTGTGAATGAGAGAGAGAGAGAGAGAAAGCGAAGCTGTGAATGAGAGAGAGTGAGAAGCTTTGAGAGAGTGAAAGAGTAGCTGAGAGTGAGAGAGAGAGAGAAAAAGAAGCTGTATGAGAGAGAGAGATAACGAAAGAAAGAGCTGTGTGTGTGTGAGAGAGAATGAGAAGCTGTGAGTGTGTGTGAGAGAGAAAGAGAAGCTGTGAGTGTGTGAGAAAGAGAAAGAGAAGCTGGGGTGAGAGAAAGAGCGAGAGAAAGAGAAGCTGTGAGCGAGAGAGAGAGAGAGAAAGAGAAGCTGTGAGTGAGAGAGAGAGAGAGAAAGAGACCCTGTGAGTGAGAGAGAGAGCGAAATTGAAGCTGTGAGTGAGTGAGAGAGAGAGAGAGAAGCTCGGAGTGAGTGAGAGAGAAAGAAAGAGAAGCTCAGAGTGAGTGAGAGAGAAAGAAAGAGAAGCTGTGAGTGAGAGAGAGAGAAAGAAAGAGATGCTGTGAGTGAGAGAGATTGAAGCTGTGAGTGAGAGAGAGAGAGAGGAAGAGAAGCTGTGAGTGAGAGAGAGAGAAGGAAAGAGAAGCTTTGAGTGAGAGAGTGAGAGAAAGAGTAGCTGTGAGTGAGAGAGAGAGAAAGAGAAGCTGCATGCGAGTGAGAGAGAAAGAAAGAAAGAAAGAAAGAGAAGCTGTGTGTGTGTGAGAGAGAAAGAGAAGCTGTGAGTGGGTGTGAGAGAGAAAGAGAAGCTGTGAGTGAGAGAAAAAGAAAGAGAAGCTGTGAGTGAGAGAGAGAGAAAGAGAAGCTGTGAGTGAGAGTAAAAGAGAGAGAAAGAGAAGCTGTGAGTGAGAGAGAGAGAAAGAGAAGGTGTGAGCGAGAGAGAGAGAGAGAGAAGCTGTGAGTGAGAGAGAGAGAAAGAGAAGATTTGAGTGAGAGAGTGAGAGAAAGAGTAGCTGTGAGTGAGAGAGAGAGAGAAAAACAAGCTGTATGAGAGAGAGAGAGAAGGAAAGAAAGAGCTGTGTGTGTGAGAGAGAGAAAGAGAAGCTGTGAGTGTGTGTGAGAGAGAAAGAGAAGCTGTGAGTGTGTGAGTGAGAGAAAGAGCGAGAGAAAGAGAAGCTGTGAGAGAGAGAGAGAGAAAGAGAAGCTGTGAGTGAGAGAGAGAGAGAAATTGAAGCTGTGAGTGAGAGAGAGAGAGAAAGAGAAGCTCAGAGTGAGTGAGAGAGAAAAAAAGAAAGAGAAGCTCGGAGTGAGTGAGGGAGAAAGAAAGAGAACCTGTGAGTGAGAGAGAGAAAGAAAGAAAGAGAAGCTGTGAGTGAGAGAGAGAGAAAGAAAGAGATGCTGTGAGTGAGAGAGAGAGAAGCTGTTAGTGAGAGTGGAAAAGAAGCTGTGAGTGAGAGAGAGAGAGAGAAAAAGAAGCTTTGAGTGAGAGAGTGAGAGAAAGAGTAGCTGTGAGTGAGAGAGAGGGAAAGAGAAGCTGCATGAGAGAGAGTGAGAGAAAGAAAGAAAGAAAGAAAGAAAGAGAAGCTGTGTGTGTGAGAGAGAGAAAGATAAGCTGTGAGTGTGTGTGAGAGAGAAAGAGAAGCTGTGAGAGAGAGAGAATGAAAGTAAGAGCTGTGTGTGTGTGAGAGAGAAAGAGAAGCTGAGAGAGAATGAAAGAAAGAGCTGTGTGTGTGAGAGAGAAAAAGAAGCTGTGAGTGTGTGAGAGAGAAAGAAAGAGAAGCTGTGAGTGAGAGAGAGAGAAAGAAAGAGACGCTGTGAGTGAGAGAGATTGAATCTGTGAGTGAGAGAGAGAGAGAGGAAGAGAAGCTGTGAGTGAGAGAGAGAGAAGGAAAGAGAAGCTTTGAGTGAGAGAGTGAGAGAAAGAGTAGCTGTGAGTGAGAGAGAGAGAAAGAGAAGCTGCATGCGAGTGAGAGAGAAAGAAAGAAAGAGAAGCTGTGTGTGTGAGAGAGAGAAAGAGAAGCTGTGAGTGGGTGTGAGAGAGAAAGAGAAGCTGTGAGTGAGAGAAAAAGAAAGAGAAGCTGTGAGTGAGAGAGAGAGAAAGAGAAGCTGTGAGTGAGAGTAAAAGAGAGAGAAAGAGAAGCTGTGAGTGAGAGAGAGAGAAAGAGAAGGTGTGAGCGAGAGAGAGAGAGAGAGAAGCTGTGAGTGAGAGAGAGAGAAAGAGAAGATTTGAGTGAGAGAGTGAGAGAGTGAGAGAAATAGTAGCTGTGAGTGAGAGAGAGAGAGAAAAAGAAGCTGTATGAGAGAGAGAGAGAGAATGAAAGAAAGAGCTGTGTGTGTGAGAGAGAGAAGGAGAAGCTGTGAGTGTGTGTGTGAGAGAAAGAGAAGCTGTGAGTGTGTGAGTGAGAGAAAGAGCGAGAGAAAGAGAAGCTGTGAGAGAGAGAGAGAGAAAGAGAAGCTGTGAGTGAGAGAGAGAGAGAAATTGAAGCTGTGAGTGAGAGAGAGAGAGAAAGAGAAGCTCGGAGTGAGTGAGAGAGAAAGAAAGAGGCTGTGAGTGAGAGAGAGAAAGAAAGAAAGAGAAGCTGTGAGTGAGAGAGAGAGAAAGAAAGAGATGCTGTGAGTGAGAGAGAGAGAAGCTGTTAGTGAGAGTGGAAAAGAGAAGCTGTGAGAGAGAGAGAATGAAAGTAAGAGCTGTGTGTGTGTGAGAGAGAAAGAGAAGCTGAGAGAGAATGAAAGAAAGAGCTGTGTGTGAGAGAGAGAAAGAGAAGCTGTGAGTGTGAGAGAGAGAGAACCTATGAGTGTGTGTGTGAGAGAGAGAGAGAGAGAAGCTGTGAGTGAGAGAGAGAGGAAGAGAAGCTGTGAGTGAGAGAGAGAGAAAGAAAGAGAAGCTTTGAGTGAGAGAGTGAGAGAAAGAGTAGCTGTGAGTGAGAGAGAGAGAGAAAGAGAAGCTGTATGAGAGAGAGAGATAGAATGAGAAGCTGTGTGTGTGAGAGAAAGATAGAAGCTGTGAGTGAGTGAGAGAGAGAAAGAGAACCTGTGAGTGAGAGAGAGAGAGTAATTGAAGCTGTGAGTGAGAGAAAGAGAGAAAGAGAAGCTCCGAGTGAGTGAGAGAGAAAGAAAGAAAGAGAAGCTGTGAGTGAGAGAGAGAAAGAGAAGCTGTGTGTGTGAGAGAGAGAGAAAGAGAAGATTTGAGTGAGAGAGTGAGAGAAAGAGTAGCTGTGAGTGAGAGAGAGAGAGAAAAAGAAGCTGTATGAGAGAGAGAGAATGAAAGAAAGAGCTGTGTGTGTGAGAGAGAGAAAGAGAAGCTGTGAGTGTGTGTGTGAGAGAAAGAGAAGCTGTGAGTGTGTGAGTGAGAGAAAGAGCGAGAGAAAGAGAAGCTGTGAGAGAGAGAGAGAGAAAGAGAAGCTGTGAGTGAGAGAGAGAGAGAAATTGAAGCTGTGAGTGAGAGAGAGAGAAAGAGAAGCTCGGAGTGAGTGAGAGAGAAAAAAAGAAAGAGAAGCTCGGAGTGAGTGAGAGAGAAAGAAAGAGAAGCTGTGAGTGAGAGAGAGAAAGAAAGAAAGAGACGCTGGCCGCGGAGCATCATGGCGGACTGACCGGTATCGTTTTCCGTTTGTTCTGAAGGGAGAGCCACTTAAAAGCGGGAAAGGAGGTATTTTGGAGTTGCGTTTTGGGCTCAAAAGTATATTAAACGGAGTGTGAGATCAATATCTTCGGCCAGGTTAATTTGGAGGGTAAAATATAGAGAGGTTGCCGAGAAATCAAAGATCTTTTGGCTGGGGACAAGTTGTTATTCTTTCTCTCCAAGAGCTTGTGGCGTGCTTCATCTCAGGCTCGAAAGGTTTCGAGAATGAAAAGACTGACTGACTGACTGAGTTTACCGGTCTCTGCAGTTTTGGGATACAAAACTATTTGAAAAAGAAAGGAAGAAAGGAGAATTAAGAACTTTCTCTTTAAGCCTTAAGTTTTGGAATATTGAATACTGAAACTTTGGAGATTAAAAGTCGGACAGTGGGATTTAACAAGAGGACTTAAACAAACACTCAACTTCGCAGATTCTCATGCTCAAGGAGAGACTGAGGTAACTCGGGGCTGTCTCTGCAGGGGAGCGAGGTATGAGTGTGGAACTAAGAAGACTTGCTAATCACTCAGTCTTTGTTATTTAATTGCGGAACTAAGAAACTGATGTTGAAACAATCCCACGCCCAGGCTGTTTGATCAGGCTGTTTGAAATGTGCCAGCAATCTAAGAGATACTTCGAGACCGAAAGGCTGGAAGACCTCTATCTTCGGGGAATATAAACAATTAAACATACAGCGAAACCTGGGGTTTAAGAGGTTTAAAGAGGAATGAAAGGAATATAAGAAACTGAGAGGAACGGAAAGTACAGTAGATAAAAGCGGGGCACAGACACTGAGTGGAGCAAGGTGAGGGATCCCGGAGCTCCAAAAGAGACTGAGGCTAACAGAACCAACAGAATTAAAATATTACAGTAAAAGACTCTCTTTTTGCTGGATTACAAGGACGGGACTGTGGCTATAAGAAGGCAGTAAAGAAACAGTGAATATTGGATTATCGGACTATTGGATTCCCAGCGGTTTATGGACACTAATTAGCTAATAAAAAGGTTTTTCATTGTGTGTCCAGTTAAAATTCGGACTGTTACAGGATTGTGCACTCTGCAAGCAGAAGCAGAAAGCAGAAGGATAGAGGACTACAGAGGGATACAGCATTGCTAAAAGGAGCATAGGGTTGCAACGCTCCAAGGACTCAGAGACTCACCAGCTGGGAATTTAATTTGCATATCTCCCCTTATCTTGGTTTTGGAACACCTGGGGTTTTTTCTTTCTTTCTTTGGAAAGAGGGGATTTAAGAAAGAGAAATTGAACGGCTCTCTTAAAGCAGTATTTGATTGTTCTCCATTTAAACTTTGAATTTATTATTCTCTATTGGTATATAATCAGATATATTCTACTTTTTTTCTACACTTATTATATTATAAGTATATTAATGCACTATTGAACTGTTAATTTAGGATCCTGTGGTTAAAAGGCAGCAGTTTAATGAGCAAAAAAATTGATAATTTTGAACAGGATTTAAAGTGGGTGAGAACAGATAGATTGGAGAGAAGAGAACAGGAGGGTAGGAGAAGAAAATCGTTGCAGGAAGAACTTATCGAGATCCAAGAACTAGAAGAGCTGAGGAAGAAAGTAGCTGAAAGGAGGTTAAAGATTAAACAACAAGAAGCCTTAGATCAGGAAGAGAAAGAAAAACAAATAGAAGTGGGGGGTCAAGAGATTCTGATAGGAGAGGAGTCAAGAAGACAGATGGCTACCAAAAAAAAGGGGTTTGACAAGGGGAGGGTTAAAGAGGTAGAAGAGGAGCAGGTTGGTGATAGAGGCCCAAGTCCAGATTTAAATGATTTAAGAGGAGACCTGGAGCTTAGGTTTGATAAATTAGAGGAAGAACTTCAAGCTAAACTACAAACATTAGAAGATCAGCGAGCAAAAGATAATCAGAAATTTCAAAAAGAAATAAAAGAAAGTATCACACAAGCATTTAAGAACACCAAGAAAGAGTGTACCAATTTATTGAAAGAAATAGATGAACTGAAGGAGGGGATGAATGCTATTGGGAAAGAAGTTTGGGAAATGAAACATGAGTTAAGAGAGGTCAAGGAGCAGGCACAGTTAAAAGAGGAGAAACAGAAAAAATATGATAAAAGGCTGGAAAGAATGGAAGATCAGGAGAGAAGGTGCAACGTGGTTATTAGGAATATACCAGAACGGAACCCGGATAACTTGAGACAAAGATTGGTAGAATGGATTAACGCAATGGGAATGGGGGAGGAAATGGAATTGGAGGATATAGACAGTGTGTACAGACTAGGAAAAAAAAGGAGCCAAGAAAGACCTAGAAATGTTTTTTTAAGATTTGGAAATCTAGGACAAAAGTTAAGGATAATGAAATATATTAACTCCTCGGGGGATGATGCTTTAAAAATGGAGGGGGCACAGCTAGAAATATATAAAGATATTTCGTTAGAAGAACGCATTTGGAGACTACAAATTAAGCCAATCACAAAAAAATTGCGTGAGAAAAACATACAATATAAATGGAGACCACATAAACAATTAATTTTTACAGTGAAGGGGAAGAATTATTGGATTAGGGAAGAATCTGATGTCTTAGAAATTTTGATGGAAGCTAAGATTATAGAAAAAGGGTCTACAGAATGGAAGCAACTTAAAGATGGCTTAATAAATGTGGGAGTAGCGCCCATGTTAGAACGGGAAGAGGAGGAAGTTGAAGGAGCAGAAGGAGGGAAAGACTAGGTCATTAAAGGATAAAAAGAGAGAATCTACTGCATGGAATAAATTATGACAAATTAAGATAACTATTTGTAATAAGAAATAAACAATGAACAAGAAACGTATGTTAAGTATTAAGGTCCACTCGCCAACCGCAACCCCCCCTCCCCTCTTTGGTTTTCAAAGGTTACTTTTAGTAGAAAGTGGGGAGGGCAGAGTTTTTTTCCCCCTGTTTTTCCCTCTTTCTTATTTGTTTGATTGTTGGTTTGTTTAAGCTTTGTTATTTTTGTATATTTTCTTCTTCTTAAGATAATTGTATATTATTTAATTTAAGATGCGCTGGAGGAGGGAGAGTATAACTTGTTGTGGGTTGAGGTATTGGTTCACATATTATGGGGAATTCTGCAGTAACAGTAGAGAAAGCACTAAATATGTATACTTAAAAAGTTAAAAATTATCTCATGGAATGTCAGGGGCCTAGGGAACCAAATTAAGAGGAAACGTGTGGAAGGAGTTCTGAGAAGGGAAAAAGCGGATATCATTTTTCTCCAGGAGACACATCAGAAAAGTGAAAATAAGAATAATATTTATGTAAAAGGGATGGAAATATATGAGAAAAGCCTAGGTTCAAGTAATTCAAGAGGGGTTGCTGTATTAATATCGAATAAACTAGATTTTTCATTGAGCAAGAACATTAAAGATAAGGAGGGAAGGTTTCAGCTAATAAAAGGTAAAATAGAGGAGGAAGAGTATACATTTGTCAACGTATACTCACCAAACAAGAATCAAGGGATCTTTCTAGATAAAATTCTACCCATTATAAAAAAAGAAAGATCAGTAAATTTAATTATAGGGGGAGATTTTAACTTAATCAGGTCAGGATTAGATACAACAAATAATCTTAGAAAGACTCAAGATAAATTGATTGACAAATGGATAGGGAAATTAGGATTACGGGATGCGATGAGAATGTTGGCAGGTAAAAAAAATATATTTACCTTTTGCTCCTTAAAACATAGATCTTATTCTCGTTTGGATTATTTCTTTGTGTCAGAAAATATGCTTAAGAATTTAGAAAACTTTAATTATGGCAATTTTAATATCTCAGATCACACATTTATTTCGATAGAGATGCGGCTGAATAGCAGTACCTATCAAAATAAGGTATGGAGGATGGATACTAAACTATTAAAAAATGAAGAGATAAAAAAAAGATTAATAAATAAATGGATAAAGAACTGGGAAGATAATGATACGGGTGAGGTGAAATTACATATCCTTTGGGACACAATGAAAGCGGTTATTAGAGGTGACTATATACAAGAGAAAGCAATATTTGAAAAAAAAATGAAAAGTCAAGTAATTAAAAGAGATAAAGATATAAAAGAACTAGAAAGGAAGCACGCAGCTACAGGAAGTAACTCAATTTGGAATAAATTACAGGCATTAAAAAAGGAAACAATTGCAGTAGAAGTTGAAAAGGTTAGGGTAGATTTGGCATATTTAAAAAGAAATGATTTTGAATTCAATAATAAAGATATGAAAAATTTAGCAAAAAAAGTAAGACAAAAAAAAAGTAAGGGATATATAGAGGCTCTAATTAATAAAGAAGGTATAAGGCAGTATAAATTGGAAAATAAATTATCAGTAGCAGAAGAATTCTATACAAAATTATATACAGAACATAGAATTGATGATAATGTACTTCAAGCATATTGGGATAGAAACTTGACATACCAATTAAAGGAAGAACATGTAAATATAATGGAACAAGATATTAAAGACAAGGAGATTGAAGAGGTAATTAACAACTTAAAAAAGGATAAAACGCCAGGAGAGGATGGTATCCCTTCGGAATTTTATAAGGAATGCCGAGAGGTATTAATTCCCAAGTTAAAAAAATTATATAATTATATATTGGAAGGGGGGGAGATCCCCAAGTCTTGGAGTAATTCGATAATGGCTCTAATTCCTAAACCTGGAAAGGATAAAGAGAATATAGAAGCATATAGACCAATATCATTATTAAATCAGGATGCAAAAATTTTTACTTCAATAATTAACAATCGGCTTAATAAATTCATAGACACTTATATTGGAGAAGACCAAGTAGGATTTGTTAAAGGAAGACAAATGGATAAATTAATAAATCGGTTAATTAATATTATTGATAAATTAAAAAATAATAAACAAAAAGTATGTATAGTGGCATTAGACATATATAAAGCATTTGATTCAATTCAATGGAAAACAATAAAAGGAATATGTGAGAAATTACAATTCGGCCCTAAATTTAATCATGTGATAGGACAATTGTATAATGAAAGCAAATCTAAAATTAAAATGAATAATTGTCTGGGGAAAGAAATTGATATAAACGCGGGGACAAGACAAGGATGTCCACTGTCCCCATGTCTATTTATATTGGCAATGGAATTGCTAGCAAATGATATAAGGCAAAATGAGAAATTAGTAGGAATAGAAAATAAAAAAATAAGTCTATTTGCGGATGATACTTTATTAGTTGTAAAAGATCCTTTAAATAATTTAAATAAAATACAAGAACATTTAAGAGCCTTTGAAGAAGTAACAGGATTAAAAATTAATTGGACGAAAACTGAGGCTATCACATGCAATTTAACCCAGGCGGAAAAGAAAAAAATTGGAGATAGATTTAGTATTACAATAAGAGATGAATTGAAATATTTGGGAATATTTGTGACGAACGATCCAAAAGATCTATATAATATTAACTTCAATAAATTAAGAAATAAATTGAAACCATTACTAGAACAGATAAAACGAGCAAAGACTTCATGGTTTGGAAGGATTAATATTTGGAAAATGAAAGTTATACCCAAATTGTATTTTTTGTTTGAAAATTTACCGATTAAAATTAAAGAGTCAGAAATAAATAAATGGCAAAAATTGATAAACGGAATTTGCAATAATAATAAAAGAGCAAGAATTAGTAAAGGATTATGGTACATGAAAAATAAACAGGGAGGATTAAACATTCCAAACATTAAAGCGTATTTTCAAGCCTTTCATATAAAGAAATTAACTAAATTATTAATTCAGCAAAATGAGGTAATAGGTGAAGGGGATCAAGAAGAATTTAAAAAATTAAAAGGTGAAACATTTCTTGCACAAGTAAATAATAAAACAGAGATTAACTGCTTTTCTATAAAGAATATTTATAACGTATGGAAAGGGGTTAAGAGGAAATTGGCACCAGACATTTCCCCAATTTTAGAAATTTTAGATTTCCAGAGTTGCCCATTATTATCCTCACAAAAAATAAGACCTATTCTATTGCAAGAAAAAGTGTTGTTAATAACAGAATGGATTAAAAATTGCAATACATATCAGAAAAGGAAGGAGGTATATAATAAATTAAAATTAAATTGGCTACAAGAATTGGGGATGGAGAAATGGGACAAATCGATAAGGGGGATTATAGGAGTACCTAGGGCAAAGACGCCCTTTGAAGAATTGGTCTTGGAAATAAGGAAAGGGAAGATAAGATTTCAGGGGTTAGTAGGTAAACTGTACCAAATGCTTATCCCAGGGGAAGGATCACACTATACACTTAAACGAATTTTGGAGGAAGATTTAAATATTAAAATTGAAGAAGAAGAGTGGAGGAAAAAGTGGGGAAACAGAATAACAAAAACTATGTCAATCAAGGAAAAGGAGCATGTTTGTAAGGTACTTTGGAGGTGGTACCTTACCCCAATCAGACAAGCAAATTGATATTAATAAATCTGATTTGTGTTGGAGATGCAATGAACAAAAGGGGACATATTTGCATCTGTGGTGGTTTTGTAAGAAAACAAATACATTTTGGAAAGTGATAGAGAAGGAGATAAACGAGATTCTTGGCATAACAATGATTCTAGAACCCAAACTAGCTATATTAGGAGAAATAGGAAAAATGAGATTAAGTGAGGGTAATAAAGAATTAATTTTGACATTGTTGCTGGTTGCTAGACAGCTGATAGCCCAAGAATGGAAGAGTAACGAAAATCTAAATAAGAATAGGTGGTATAAAGAGGTTTGGCAACTGGCACTAAATGAAAAATTAACTAGCCAAATTCGGTTAAAACAGGGTTTTAAAATCAAAATACAATTTTGGGAAATCTGGAAACCTTTCATACAGCACGCGTTAACAAGTGAAGAAGGAAGTAAGCCTGGCCCTGACATAATTCAATTTTGGAAGATTTAAGTATATTGTGCCAATTGAAATTGCTGCAGAATAGGGTTTTGCACGGATTAAAAGTTGAAAGAATGAAAGAGTGAACAAGATATTGATATATTGTTGTTATTCCTTTCTCTTTTCTTGGTGTTTTTTCCTCTTTATTGTTAGTTTTAAGTATTTATATGTTTATGTTTGTTTGTATTTTATGATTATTAATTAAAAAATTTTTTTTAAAAAAAGAAAGAGACGCTGTGAGTGAGAGAGATTGAAGCTGTGAGTTAGAGAGAGAGAGAGAAGCTGTGAGTGAGAGAGAGAGAGAGTGGAAAAGAAGCTGTGAGTGAGAGAGAGGGAGAAAAAGAAGCTTTGAGTGAGAGAGTGAGAGAACGAGTAGCTGTGAGTGAGAGAGAGAGAGAAAGAGAAGCTGCATGAGAGAGAGTGAGAGAAAGAAAGAAAGAGAAGCTGTGTGTCTGAGAGAGAGAAAGATAAGCTGTGAGAGAGAGAGAATGAAAGAAAGAGCTGTGTGTGTGAGAGAGAGAGAGAAGCTGTGAGTGAGAGAGAGAGAAAGAGAAGCTCTGAGTGAGTGAGAGAGAAAGAAAGAGAAGCTGTGAGTGAGAGAGAGAGAAAGAAAGAGATGCTGTGAGTGAGTGAGAGAGAAGCTGTTAGTGAGAGAGAGAGAAAGAGAAGCTGTGAGTGAGAGAGAGAGAGAGAGGAAGAGAAGCTGTGAGTGTGAGAGAGAGAGAGAAAGAGAAGCTTCGAGTGATAGAGAGAGAAAGAGAAGCTGCATGAGAGAGAGAGAGAAAGAAAGAAAGAAAGAAAGAAAGAAAGAAAGAAAGAAAGAGAAGCTGTGTGTGTGAGAGAGAAAGAGAAGCTGTGAGTGTGTGTGAGAGAAGGAGAAGCTGTGAGTGAGAGGGAGAGAGAAAGAGAAGATGTGAGTGAGAGACAGAGAGAAAGAGAAGATGTGAGTGAGAGAGAGAGGGAAGGAGAGGTTGTGAGTGAGAGAGAGAGAGAGAAGCTGTGAGTGAGTGAGAGAGAGAGAGAGAAAGAGAAGCTGTGAGTGAGAGAGAGAGGAAGAGAAGCTGTGAGTGAGAGAGAGAAAGAAAGAAAGAGAAGCTTTGAGTGAGAGAGTGAGAGAAAGAGTAGCTGTGAGTGAGAGAGAGAGAGAAAGAGAAGCTGTATGAGAGAGAGAGAGAACGAAAGAAAGAGCTGTGTTTGGAGAGAGAGAAAGAGAAGCTGTGAGTATGTGTGAGAGAGAAAGAGAAGCTGTGAGTGAGTGAAAGAGAGAGAGAAAGAGAAGTTGTGAGTGAGAGAGAGAGAGAAAGAGAAGCTGTGAGTGAGAGAGAGAGAGAATGAGAAGCTGTGTGAGAGAGAGAGATAGAAGCTGTGAGTGAGTGAGAGAGAGAAAGAGAACCTGTGAGTGAGAGAGAGAGAGTAATTGAAGCTGTGAGTGAGAGAAAGAGAGAAAGAGAAGCTCCGAGTGAGTGAGAGAGAAAGAAAGAGAAGCTCAGAGTGAGTGAGAGAGAAAGAAAGAGAAGCTGTGAGTGAGAGAGAGAGAAAGAAAGAGACGCTGTGAGTGAGAGAGATTGAAGCTGTGAGTGAGAGAGAGAGAGAGGAAGAGAAGCTGTGAGTGAGAGAGAGAGAAGGAAAGAGAAGCTTTGAGTGAGAGAGTGAGAGAAAGAGTAGCTGTGAGTGAGAGAGAGAGAAAGAGAAGCTGCATGCGAGTGAGAGAGAAAGAAAGAAAGAAAGAAAGAAAGAAAGAGAAGCTGTGTGTGTGTGAGAGAGAAAGAGAAGCTGTGAGTGGGTGTGAGAGAGAAAGAGAAGCTGTGAGTGAGAGAAAAAGAAAGAGAAGCTGTGAGTGAGAGAGAGAGAAAGAGAAGCTGTGAGTGAGAGTAAAAGAGAGAGAAAGAGAAGCTGTGAGTGAGAGAGAGAGAAAGAGAAGGTGTGAGCGAGAGAGAGAGAGAGAGAAGCTGTGAGTGAGAGAGAGAGAAAGAGAAGATTTGAGTGAGAGAGTGAGAGAAAGAGTAGCTGTGAGTGAGAGAGAGAGAGAAAAAGAAGCTGTATGAGAGAGAGAGAGAATGAAAGAAAGAGCTGTGTGTGTGAGAGAGAGAAAGAGAAGCTGTGAGTGTGTGTGTGAGAGAAAGAGAAGCTGTGAGTGTGTGAGTGAGAGAAAGAGCGAGAGAAAGAGAAGCTGTGAGAGAGAGAGAGAGAAAGAGAAGCTGTGAGTGAGAGAGAGAGAGAAATTGAAGCTGTGAGTGAGAGAGAGAGAGAAAGAGAAGCTCAGAGTGAGTGAGAGAGAAAAAAAGAAAGAGAAGCTCGGAGTGTGTGAGAGAGAAAGAAAGAGAAGCTGTGAGTGAGAGAGAGAAAGAAAGAAAGAGAAGCTGTGAGTGAGAGAGAGAGAAAGAAAGAGATGCTGTGAGTGAGAGAGAGAGAAGCTGTTAGTGAGAGAGGAAAAGAAGCTGTGAGTGAGAGAGAGAGAGAGAAAAAGAAGCTTTGAGTGAGAGAGTGAGAGAAAGAGTAGCTGTGAGTGAGAGAGAGAAAGAGAAGCTGCATGAGAGAGAGTGAGAAAAAGAAGGAAAGAGAAGCTGTGTGTGAGAGAGAGAGAAAGATAAGCTGTGAGTGTGTGTGCGAGAGAAAGAGAAGCTGTGAGAGAGAGAGAATGAAAGAAAGAGCTGTGTGTGAGAGAGAGAGAAAGAGAAGCTGAGAGAGAATGAAAGAAAGAGCTGTGTGTGAGAGAGAGAAAAAGAAGCTGTGAGTGTGTGAGAGAGAGAAAGAGAAGCTGTGAGTGAGAGAAAGAGCGAGAGAAAGAGAAGCTGTGAGAGAGAGAGAGAGAGAGAGAGAGAAGCTGTGAGTGTGAGAGAGAGAGAACCTATGAGTGTGTGTGAGAGAGAGAGAGAAAGAGAAGCTGTGAGTGAGAGAGAGAGGAAGAGAAGCTGTGAGTGAGAGAGAGAGAGAGAAAGAAAGAGAAGCTTTGAGTGAGAGAGTGAGAGAAAGAGTAGCTGTGAGTGAGAGAGAGAGAGAAAGAGAAGCTGTATGAGAGAGAGAGAGAGAGAGAGAAAGAAAGAGCTGTGTTTGGAGAGAGAAAGAGAAGCTGTGAGTGTGTGTGTGAGAGAAAGAGAAGCTGTGAGTGAGAGAAAGAGAGAGAGAAAGAGAAGTTGTGAGTGAGAGAGAGAGAGAAAGAGAAGCTGTGAGTGAGAGAGAGAGAATGAGAAGCTGTGTGTGTGAGAGAAAGATAGAAGCTGTGAGTGAGTGAGAGAGAGAAAGAGAACCTGTGAGTGAGAGAGAGAGAGTAATTGAAGCTGTGAGTGAGAGAAAGAGAGAAAGAGAAGCTCCGAGTGAGTGAGAGAAAAAGAAAGAAAGAGAAGCTGTGAGTGAGAGAGAGAAAGAGAAGCTGTGTGTGTGAGAGAGAGAGAAAGAGAAGATTTGAGTGAGAGTGAGAGAAAGAGTAGCTGTGAGTGAGAGAGAGAGAGAAAAAGAAGCTGTATGAGAGAGAGAGAGAGAATGAAAGAAAGAGCTGTGTGTGTGAGAGAGAGAAAGAGAAGCTGTGAGTGTGTGTGTGTGAGAGAGAGAAGCTGTGAGTGAGAGAGAGAGAGAAATTGAAGCTGTGAGTGAGAGAGAGAGAGAAAGAGAAGCTCGGAGTGAGTGAGAGAGAAAAAAAGAAAGAGAAGCTCGGAGTGAGTGAGAGAGAAAGAAAGAGAAGCTGTGAGTGAGAGAGAGAAAGAAAGAAAGAGACGCTGTGAGTGAGAGAGATTGAAGCTGTGAGTTAGAGAGAGAGAGAGAGAAGCTGTGAGTGAGAGAGAGAGAGTGGAAAAGAAGCTGTGAGTGAGAGAGAGAGAGAGAAAAAGAAGCTTTGAGTGAGAGAGTGAGAGAACGAGTAGCTGTGAGTGAGAGAGAGAGAGAAAGAGAAGCTGCATGAGAGAGAGTGAGAGAAAGAAAGAAAGAAAAAGAAGCTGTGTGTCTGAGAGAGAGAAAGATAAGCTGTGAGAGAGAGAGAATGAAAGAAAGAGCTGTGTGTGTGTGAGAGAGAGAAGCTGTGAGTGAGAGAGAGAGAAAGAGAAGCTCTGAGTGAGTGAGAGAGAAAGAAAGAGAAGCTGTGAGTGAGAGAGAGAGAAAGAAAGAGATGCTGTGAGTGAGAGAGAGAGAAGCTGTTAGTGAGAGAGAGAGAAAGAGAAGCTGTGAGTGAGAGAGAGAGAGAGGAAGAGAAGCTGTGAGTGTGAGAGAGAGAGAGAAAGAGAAGCTTCGAGTGATAGAGAGAGAAAGAGAAGCTGCATGAGAGAGAGAGAGAAAGAAAGAAAGAAAGAAAGAAAGAGAAGCTGTGTGTGTGTGAGAGAAAGAGAAGCTGTGAGTGTTTGTGAGAGAAGGAGAAGCTGTGAGTGAGAGGGAGAGAGAAAGAGAAGATGTGAGTGAGAGACAGAGAGAAATTGAAGCTGTGAGTGAGAGAGAGAGAGAAAGAGAAGCTGTGAGTGAGTGAGAGGGAAAGAGAAGCTGTGAGTGAGAGGGAGAGAGAAAGAGAAGATGTGAGTGAGAGACAGAGAGAAAGAGAAGATGTGAGTGAGAGAGAGAGGGAAGGAGAGGTTGTGAGTGAGAGAGAGAGAGAAGCTGTGAGTGAGTGAGAGAGAGAGAGAGAAAGAGAAGCTGTGAGTGAGAGAGAGAGGAAGAGAAGCTGTGAGTGAGAGTGAGAAGGAAAGAAAGAGAAGCTTTGAGTGAGAGAGTGAGAGAAAGAGTAGCTGTGAGTGAGAGAGAGAGAGAGAAAGAGAAGCTGTATGAGAGAGAGAGAGAACGAAAGAAAGTGCTGTGTTTGGAGAGAGAGAAAGAGAAGCTGTGAGTGTGTGTGAGAGAGAAAGAGAAGCTGTGAGTGAGTGAAAGAGAGAGAGAAAGAGAAGTTGTGAGTGAGAGAGAGAGAGAAAGAGAAGCTGTGAGTGAGAGAGAGAGAGAATGAGAAGCTGTGAGAGAGAGAGAGAGATAGAAGCTGTGAGTGAGTGAGAGAGAGAAAGAGAACCTGTGAGTTAGAGAGAGAGAGTAATTGAAGCTGTGAGTGAGAGAAAGAGAGAACGAGAAGCTCCGAGTGAGTGAGAGAGAATGAAAGAAAGAGAAGCTGTGAGTGAGAGAGAGAAAGAGAAGCTGTGTGTGAGAGAGAGAGAAAGAGAAGATTTGAGTGAGAGAGTGAGAGAAAGAGTAGCTGTGAGTGAGAGATAGAGAGAAAAAGAAGCTGTATGAGAGAGAGAGAGAATGAAAGAAAGAGCTGTGTGTGTGAGAGAGAGAAAGAGAAGCTGTGAGTGTGTGTGTGAGAGAAAGAGAAGCTGTGAGTGTGTGAGTGAGAGAAAGAGCGAGAGAAAGAGAAGCTGTGAGAGAGAGAGAGAGAGAAGCTGTGAGTGAGAGAGAGTGAGAAATTGAAGCTGTGAGTGAGTGAGAGAGAAAGAGAAGCTCGGAGTGAGTGAGAGAGAAAAAAGAAAGAGAAGCTCGGAGTGAGTGAGAGAGAAAGAAAGAAAGAGAAACTGTGAGTGAGAGAGAGAAAGAAAGAAAGAGACACTGTGAGTGAGAGAGATTGAAGCTGTCAGTTAGAGAGAGAGAGAGAGAGAGAAAGAGAAGCTGTGAGTGAGAGGGAGAGAGAGTGGAAAAGAAGCTGTGAGTGACAGAGAGAGAGAGAGAAAAAGAAGCTTTGAGTGAGAGAGTGAGAGAAAGAGTAGCTGTGAGTGAGAGAGAGAGAAAGAGAAGCTGTGTGTGTGTGAGAGAGAAAGATAAGCTGTGAGTGTGTGTGAGAGAGAAAGAGAAGCTGTGAGAGAGAGAGAATGAAAGAAAGAGCTGTGTGTGTGTGAGAGAGAGAAGCTGTAAGTGAGAGAGAGAGAGAAAGAGAAGCTCTGAGTGAGTGAGAGAGAAAGAAAGAGAAGCTGTGAGTGAGAGAGAGAGAAAGAAAGAGATGCTGTGAGTGAGAGAGAGAGAAGCTTTTAGTGAGAGAGAGAGAGAAAGAGAAGCTGTGAGTGAGAGAGAGAGAGAGAGGAAGAGAAGCTGTGAGTGTGAGAGAGAGAAAGAAAGACAAGCTTCGAGTGATAGAGAGAGAAAGAGAAGCTGCATGAGAGAGAGAGAAAGAAAGAAAGAAAGAAAGAAAGAGAAGCTGTGTGTGTGAGAGAGAGAAAGAGAAGCTGTGAGTGTGTGTGAGAGAAGGAGAAGCTGTGAGTGAGAGAAAAAGAAAGAGAAGCTGTGAGTGAGAGAGAGAGAGAGAAAGAGAAACTGTGAGTGATTGAGAGAGAGAGAAATTGAAGCTGTGAGTGAGAGAGAGAGAGAAAGAGAAGATGTGAGTGCGACAGAGAGAAAGAGAAGATGTGAGTGAGAGAGAGAGGGAAGGAGAGGTTGTGAGTGAGAGAGAGAGAGAGAAGCTGTGAGTGAGTGAGAGAGAGAGAGAGAGAGAAAGAGAAGCTGTGAGTGAGAGAGAGAGGAAGAGAAGCTGTGAGTGAGAGAGAGAAAGAAAGAAAGAGAAGCTTTGAGTGAGAGAGTGAGAGAAAGAGTAGCTGTGAGTGAGAGAGAGAGAGAAAGAGAAGCTGTATGAGAGAGAGAGAGAACGAAAGAAAGAGCTGTGTTTGGAGAGAGAGAAAGAGAAGCTGTGAGTGTGTGTGAGAGAGAAAGAGAAGCTGTGAGTGTGTGAGAGAGAGAAAGAGAAGCTGTGAGTGAGAGAAAGAGAGAGAGAAAGAGAAGTTGTGAGTGAGAGAGAGAGAGAAAGAGAAGCTATGAGTGAGAGAGAGAGAGAATGAGAAGCTGTGTGTGTGAGAGAGAGATAGAAGCTGTGAGTGAGTGAGAGAGAGAAAGAGAACCTGTGAGTGAGAGAGAGAGAGTAATTGAAGCTGTGAGTGAGAGAAAGAGGGAAAGAGAAGCTCTGAGTGAGTGAGAGAGAAAGAAAGAAAGAGAAGCTGTGAGTGAGAGAGAGAAAGAGAAGCTGTGTGTGTGTGAGAGAGAGAAAGAGAAGATTTGAGTGAGAGAGTGAGAGAAAGAGTAGCTGTGTGTGTGTGAGAGAGAAAAATAGAAGCTGTATGAGAGAGAGAGAGAATGAAAGAAAGAGCTGTGTGTGTGAGAGAGAAAGAGAAGCTGTGAGTGTGTGTGAGAGAGATAGAGAAGCTGTGAGTGTGTGAGTGAGAGAAAGAGCGAGAGAAAGAGAAGCTGTGAGAGAGAGAGAGAGAGAGAAGCTGTGAGTGAGAGAGAGAGAGAGAAATTGAAGCTGTGAGTGAGAGAGAGAGAGAAAGAGAAGCTCGGAGTGAGTGAGAGAGAAAAAAGAAAGAGAAGCTCGGAGTGAGTGAGAGAGAAAGAAAGAGAAGCTGTGAGTGAGAGAGAGAAAGAAAGAAAGAGACGCTGTGAGTGAGAGAGATTGAAGCTGTGAGTTAGAGAGAGAGAGAGAGAGAGAGAAGCTGTGAGTGAGAGAGAGAGAGAGTGGAAAGGAAGCTGTGAGTGAGAGAGAGAGAGAAAAAGAAGCTTTGAGTGAGAGAGTGAGAGAAAGAGTAGCTGTGATTGAGAGAGAGAGAGAAAGAGAAGCTGCATGAGAGAGAGTGAGAGAAAGAAAGAAAGAAAGAAAGAGAAGCTGTGTGTGTGAGAGAGAGAAAGATAAGCTGTGAGTGTGTGTGAGAGAGAAAGAGAAGCTGTGAGAGAGAGAGAATGAAAGAAAGAGCTGTGTGTGAGAGAGAGAGAAAGAGAAGCTGAGAGAGAATGAAAGAAAGAGCTGTGTGTGTGAGAGAGAGAAAGAGAAGCTGTGAGTGTGTGTGAGAGAGAAAGAGAAGCTGTGAGTGAGAGAGAGAGAGAAAGAGAAGCTCTGAGTGAGTGAGAGAGAAAGAAAGAGAAGCTGTGAGTGAGAGAGAGAGAAAGAAAGAGATGCTGTGAGTGAGAGAGAGAGAAGCTGTTAGTGAGAGAGAGAGAGAAAGAGAAGCTGTGAGTGAGAGAGAGAGAGAGGAAGAGAAGCTGTGAGTGTGTGTGAGAGAGAGAAAGAGAAGCTTCGAGTGAGTGAGAGAGAGAAAGAGAAGCTGCATGAGAGAGAGAGAGAAAGAAAGAAAGAAAGAAAGAAAGAAAGAAAAAGAAGCTGTGTGTGTGAGAGAGAAAGAGAAGCTGTGAGTGTGTGTGAGAGAGAAGGAGAAGCTGTGAGTGAGAAAAAAGAAAGAGAAGCTGTGAGTGAGAGAGAGAAAGAGAAACTGTGAGTGATTGAGAGAGAGAGAAATTGAAGCTGTGAGTGAGAGAGAGAGAAAGAGAAGCTGTGAGTGAGTGAGAGAGAAAGAGAAGCTGTGAGTGAGAGGGAGAGAGAAAGAGAAGATGTGAGTGAGAGACAGAGAGAAAGAGAAGATGTGAGTGAGAAAGAGAGAGAGAAAGAGAAGCTGTGAGTGAGAGAGAGAGAGAAAGGGAAGCTGTGAGTGAGTGAGAGAGAAAGAGAAGCTGTGAGTGAGAGAGAATGAGAAGATGTGAGTGAGAGAGAGAGAGAAAGAGAAGATGTGAGTGAGAGAGAGAGGGAAGGAGAGGTTGTGAGTGAGAGAGAGATAGAAGATGTGAGTGAGTAAGAGAGAGAGAGAAAGAGAAGCTGTGAGTGTGAGAGAGAGGAAGAGAAGCTGTGAGTGAGAGAGAGGGAGAGAAAGGGAAGCTGTGAGTGAGTGAGAGAGAGAGACAGAGAAGCTGTGAGTGAGAGAGAGAGAGAGAAAGAGCAGCTGTGAGTGTGAGAGAAAGTGAGAGAAAGAGAAACTGTGAGTGTGAGAGAGAGTGAGAAAAAGATGCAGTGAGTGTGTGTGAGAGAGAAAGAGAAGCTGTGAATGAGAGAGAAAGAGAAGCTCTGAGTGAGTGAGAGAGAAAGAAAGAAAGAGAAGCTGTGAGTGAGAGAGAGAGAAAGAGAAGCTGTAAGTGTGTGTGTGAGAGAGAAAGAGAAGCTGTGTGTGAGAGAGAAAGATGCTGTGAGTGTGAGAGAGAGTGAGAGAGAGAGAAGCTGTGAGTGTGTGTGTGAGAGAGAGAAAGAGAAGCTGTGAGTGAGAGAAAGAGAGAGAGAAAGAGAAGCTGTGAGTGAGAGAGAGAGAGATAAAGAGAAGCTGTGAGTGAGTGAGAGAGAAGGAGATGCTGTGAGTGAGAGAGAGAGAGAGAAGCTGTGGTTGAAAGAGAGAGAAAGAGAAGCTGTGAGTGAGAAAAGAGAGAGAAAGAGAAGCTGTGAGTGAGAGAGTGAGAAAGAGGAGCTGTGAGTGAGAGGGAGAGTGAGAGAGAGAGAGAAGCTGTGAGTGTGTGAGAGGGAGAGAGAAAGAGAAGCTGTGAATGAGAGAAATAGAGAGAGAAAGAGAAGCTGTGAGTGAGAGAGAGAGATAAAGAGAAGCTGTGAGTGAAAGAGAGAGAAAGAGAAGTTGTGAGTGAGAGAGAAGCTGTGATTTAAAGAGAGAGAAAGAGAAGCTGTGAGTGAGAAAAGAGAGAGAAAGAGAAGCTGTGAGTGAGTGAGAGAGAAAAAGAAGCTGTGAGTGAGAGGGAGAGAGAAGGAGAAGATGTGAGTGAGGGAGAGTGAGAGAAAGAGAAGATGTGAGTGAGAGAGAGAGGGAAGGAGAAGTTGTGAGTGAGAGAGAGAGAATCTCTGAGTGAGTGGGAGAGAGAGAGAGAAAGAGAAGCTGTGAGTGAGAGTGAGAGGAAGAGAAGCTGTGAGTGAGAGAGAGAGAAAGAAAGAGAAGCTTTGAGTGAGAGAGTGAGAGAAAGAGTAGCTGTGAGTGAGAGAGAGAAAGAGAAGCTGTATGAGAGAGAGAGAGAACGAAAGAAAGAGCTGTGTGTGTGAGAGAGAAAAAGAGAAGCTGTGAGTGAGAGAGAGAGAAAGAGAAGCTGTGAGTGAGAGATAGAGAGAGAAAGGGAAGCTGTGAGTGTGAGAGAGAAAGAGAAGCTGTGAGTGAAAGAGAGAGAGAGAAAGGAAAGCTGTGAGTGAGTGAGAGAGAGAGACAGAGAAGCTGTGAGTGAGAGAGAGAGAGAGAAAGGGAAGATGTGAGTGTGAGAGAGAGAGAGAGACAGAGAAGCTGTGAGTGAGAGAGAGAGAAAAAGAGCAGCTGTGATTGAGTGAGAGAGAGAGAAGCTGTGAGTGAGAGAGTGAAAGAGAAGCTGTGAGTGAGAGAGACAGAGAGAAAGAGAAGCTGTGAGTGTGAGAGAAAGTGAGAGAAAGAGAAGCTGTGAGTGTGAGAGAGAGTGAGAGAAAGATGCAGTGAGTGTGTGTGAGAGAGAAAGAGAGGCTGTGAGTGAGAGAGAGAGAAAAAGAGAAGCTGTGAGTGAGAGAGAGAGAGAAAGAGAAGCTGTGAGTGTGAAAGAAAGTGAGAGAAAGAGAAGCAGTGAGTGTGTGAGAGAGTGAGAGATAGATGCTGCGAGTGTGTGTGAGAGAGAAAGAGAAGCTGTGAGTGAGAGAGAGAGAGAAAGAGAAGCTGTGAGTGACAGAGAGTGAGAAGCTGTGAGTGTGTGAGAGAGAAAGAGAAGCTGTGTGTGTGTGAGAGAGAAAGAGAAGCTGTGATTGAGAGAGAAAGAGCTGTGAGAGAGAGAGAAGCTGTATGAGAGAGAGAGAACGAAAGAAAGAGCTGTGTGTGTGAGAGAGAGAGAAAGAGAAGCTGTGAGTGAGAGAGAGAGAGACAGAGAAGTTGTGAGTGAGAGAGAGAAAAAAAGAGCAGCTGTGAGTTAGAGAGAGAGAAGCTTTGAGTGAGAGAGAGAGAGAGAAAGAGGATCTGTGAGTAGAGAGAGAGAGAAAGGGAAGCTGTGAGTGTGAGAGAGAGAGAGAAGCTGTGAGTGAGAGAGGGAGATAGAAAGAGAATCTGTGAGTGAGAGAGAGAAAAAAGAAGCTGTGAGTGAGAGAGAAAGAGAGAAATAGAAGCTATGAGTGAGAAAGATAGAGAGAAGCAGTGAGAGAGAGAAAGAGAAGCTGTGAGTGAGAGAAAGAGAGAAGCTGTGAGTGAGTGAGAGAGAGAAGCTGTGAGTGAGAGAGAGAGAAGCTTTAAGTGAGAGAGAGAGAGAATGTGAAGCTGTGAGTGAGAGAGAGAGTAGCTGTGAGTGAGAGAGAGAGAAAGAGAATCTGTGAGTAGAGAGAGAGAGATAAAGAAGCTGTGAGTGAGAGAGAGAAGAAGAAGCTGTGAGTGAGATAGGGAGAGAGAAAGAGAATCTGTGAGTGACAGAGAGAGAGAAAAAGAAGCTGTGAGTGTGAGAGAGTGAGAGAAAAAGATGCTGTGAGTGTGTGTGAGAGAGAAAGAGAAGCTGTGAGTGAGAGAGAGAGAGAAAGGGAAGTTGTGAGTGAGAGAGAGAGTGAGAAGCTATCAGTGAGAGAGAGAGAGAAAGAGAAGATGTGAGTGAGAGAGAGAGAGAGAGAGAAGCAGTGAGTGAGAGACAGAGAGAGAAAGTGAAGCTCTGAGAGAGAGAGAGAGAAAAAAAGACGCTGTGAGAGAGAGAGAGAGAAAGAGAAGCTGTAAGTGTGAGAGAAAGTGAGAGAAAGAGAAGCTGTGAGTGTGAGACAGAGTGAGAGAAAGAGATGCTGTGAGTGAGAGAGAGAAAGAGAAGCTGTGAGTGAGAGAGAGAGAGAGAAAGGGAAGCTGTGAGTGAGAGAGAGAGAAGCTGTGAGAGTGAGAGAAAGTGAGAGAAAGAGAAGCTGGGAGTGTGTGTGTGAGAGAAAGAGAAGCTGTGAGTGAGAGAGAGGGAGAGAGAAAGGGAAGCTGTGAGTGAGAGAGAGTGAGAAACTATGAGTGAGAGAGAGAGAGAAGTTGTGAGTGAGAGAGAGAGAAAGAGAAGCTGTGAGTGAGAGAGAGGGAGAGAGAAAGGGAAGCTGTGAGTGAGAGAGAGTGAGAAACTATGAGTGAGAGAGAGAGAGAAGTTGTGAGTGAGAGAGAGAGAAAGAGAAGCTGTGAGTGAGAGAGAGAGAGAGAAAGGGAAGCTGTGAGTGAGTGAGAGAGAGAGACAGAGAAGCTGTGAGTGAGTGAGAGAGAAAAAGAGCAGCTGTGAGTGAGAGAGAGAGAGAAGCTGTGAGTGAGAGAGAGAAAGAGAAGCTGTGAGTGTGTGTGGGAGAGAAAGAGAAGCTGTGAGTGAGAGAGAGAGAGAAAGGGAAGTTGTGAGTGAGAGAGTGAGAAGCTATCAGTGAGAGAGAGAGAGAGAAAGAGAAGCAGTGAGTGAGAGACAGAGAGAGAAAGTGAAGTTCTGAGTGAGAGAGAGAGAGAGAGGAAGAGAAGCTGTGAGTGAGAGAGAGAGAAGGAAAGAGAAGCTTTGAGAGAGAGAGTGAGAGAAAGAGTAGCTGTGAGTGAGAGAGACAGAGAGAAAGAGAAGCTGCATGCGAGTGAGAGAGAAAGAAAGAAAGAAAGAGAAGCTGTGTGTGTGTGAGAGAGAAAGAGATGCTGTGAGTGTGTGTGAGAGAGAAAGAGAAGCTGTGAGTGAGAGAGAGAGAGAAAGGGAAGCAGTGAGTGAGAGAGAGAGAAGCTGTGAGAGTGAGAGAAAGTGATAGAAAGAGAAGCTGGGAGTGTGTGTGAGAGAGAAAGAGAAGCTGTGAGTGAGAGAGAGACAGAGAGAGAAAGGGAAGCTGTGAGTGAGAGAGAGTGAGAAGGTATGAGCGAGAGAGAGAGAGAGAAGTTGTGAGTGAGAGAGAGAGAAAGAGAAGCTGTGAGTGAGAGAGAGAGAGAGAAAGAGAAGCTGTGAGTGAGTGAGAGAGAGAAAGAGAAGCTGTGAGTGAGATATAGAGAGAGAAAGGGAAGCTGTGAGTGAGAGAGAGAGAGACAGAGAAGCTGTGAGTGAGAGAGAGAAAAAAAGAGCAGCTGTGAGTTAGAGAGAGAGAAGATTTGAGTGAGAGAGAGAGAAAGAGAAGCTGTGAGTGAGAGAGAGAGAAAAAGAGATGCTGTGAGTGAGAGAGAGAGAGAGAAAGAGAAGCTGTGAGTGTGAGAGAAAGTGAGAGAAAGAGAAGCTGTGAGTGTGAGAGAGAGTGAGAAAGATGCTGTGAGTGTGTGAGAGAGAGAAAGAGAAGCTGTGACTGAGAGAGAGAGAAAAAGAGAAGCTGTGAGTGAGAGAGAGAGAGAAAGAGAAGCTGTGAGTGTGAGAGAAAGAGAAGCTGTGAGTGTGAGAGAGAGTGAGAAAGATGCTGTGAGTGTGTGTGAGAGATAAAGAGAAGCTGTGAGTGAGAGAGAGAGAGAAAGGGAAGCTGTGAGTGAGAGAGAGAGTGAGAAGCTATGAATGAGAGAGAGAGAGAAAGAGAAGCTGTGAGTGAGAGAGAGAGAGAAAGAGAAGCTGTGAGTGAGAGAGAGAGTGAGAAGCTGTGAGTGAGAGAGAGAAAGCGAAGCAGTGAGTGAGAGACAGAGAGAGAAAGAGAAGCTGTAAGTGTGAGACAGAGTAAGAGAAAGAGATGCTGTGAGTGTGTGTGAGAGAGAGAAAGAGAAGCTGTGAGTGAGTGAGAGAGAAAGAGAAGCTGTGTGTGTGTGAGAGAGAAAGAGTAGCTATGAGTCAGAGAGAGAGAAAGAGAAGCTGTGAGTGTGAGAGAAAGTGAGAGAAAGAGAAGCTGTGAGTGTGAGAGAGAGTGAGAGAAAGAGATGCTGTTAGTGTGTGTGTGAGAGAAAGAGAAGCTATGAGTGAGAGAGAGAGAGAAAGGGAAGTTGTGAGTGAGAGAGAGAGTGAGAAGCTATCAGTGAGTGAGAGAGAGAGAGAAGATGTGAGTGAGAGAGAGAGAGAGAAAGAGAAGCAGTGAGTGAGAGACAGAGAGAGAAAGTGAAGTTCTGAATGAGAGAGAGAGAGAAAAAGAGACGCTGTGAGTGAGAGAGAGAAGCTGTGAGTGAGAGAGTGAAAGAGAAGCTGTGAGTGAGAGAGACATAGAGAAAGAGAAGCTGTAAGTGTGAGAGAAAGTGAGAGAAAGAGAAGCTGTGAGTGTGAGACAGTGAGAGAAAGAGATGCTGTGAGTGTGTGTGAGAGAGAAAGAGAAGCTGTGAGTGAGAGAGAGAGAGAAAGGGAAGTTGTGAGTGAGAGAGAGAGTGAGAAGCTATCAGTGAGAGAGAGAGAGAGAAAGAGAAGCTGGGAGTGTGTGTGAGAGAGAAAGAGAAGCTGTGAGTGAGAGAGAGAGAGAGAGAGAAAGGGAAGCTGTGAGTGAGAGAGAGTGAGAAGGTATGAGCGAGAGAGAGAGAGAGAAGTTGTGAGTGAGAGAGAGAGAAAGGGAAGCTGTGAGTGAGAGAGAGAGAGACAGAGAAGCTGTGAGTGAGAGAGAGAAAAAAGAGCAGCTGTGAGTTAGAGAGAGAGAAGATTTGAGTGAGAGAGAGAGAAAGAGAAGCTGTGAGTGAGAGAGAGAGAGAAAGGGAAGCTGTTAGTGAGTGTGAGAGAGAGACAGAGAAGCTGTGAGTGAGAGAGAGAAAAAGAGAAGTTGTGAGTGAGAGAGAGAGAAAGAGAAGCTGTGAGTGTGAGAGAAAGTGAAAGAAAGAGAAGCTGTGAGTGTGAGAGAGAGTGAGAAAGATGCTGTGAGTGTGTGAGAGAGAAAAAGAGAAGCTGTGAGTGAGAGAGAGAGAAAAAGAGAAGCTGTGAGTGAGAGAGAGAGAAAAAGAGAAGCTGTGAGTGTGAGAGAAAGTGAGAGAAAGAGAAGCTGTGAGTGTGAGAGAGAGTAAGAAAGATGCTGTGAGTGTGTGTGAGAGATAAATAGAAGCTGTGAGTGAGAGAGAGAGAGAAAGGGAAGCTGTGAGTGAGAGAGAGAGTGAGAAGCTATGAATGAGAGAGAGAGAGAAAGAGAAGCTGTGAGTGAGAGAGAGAGAGAGAGAAAGAGAAGCTGTGAGTGAGAGAGAGAGTGAGAAGCTGTGAGTGAGAGAGAGAGAAAGCGAAGCAGTGAGTGAGAGACAGAGAGAGAAAGAGAAGCTGTGAGTGTGAGACAGAGTAAGAGAAAGAGATGCTGTGAGTGTGTGTGAGAGAGAGAAAGAGAAGCTGTGAGTGAGTGAGAGAGAAAGAGAAGCTGTGTGTGTGTGTGAGAGAAAGAGTAGCTATGAGTCAGAGAGAGAGAAAGAGAAGCTGTGAGTGTGAGAGAAAGTGAGAGAAAGAGAAGCTGTGAGTGTGAGAGAGAGTGAGAGAAAGAGATGCTGTTAGTGTGTGTGTGAGAGAAAGAGAAGCTGTGAGTGACTGCGAGAGAGAGAAAGGGTAGCTGTGAGTGAGAGAGAGAGTGAGAAGGTATGAGTGAGAGAGAGAGAAAGAGAAGCTGTGAGTGTGAGACAGAGTGAGAGAAAGAGATGCTGTGAGTGAGAGAGAGAAAGAGAAGCTGTGAGTGAGAGAGAGAGAGAGAAAGGGAAGCTGTGAGTGAGAGAGAGAGAGAAGCTGTGAGAGTGAGAGAAAGTGAGAGAAAGAGAAGCTGGGAGTGTGTGTGTGAGAGAAAGAGAAGCTGTGAGTGAGAGAGAGGGAGAGAGAAAGGGAAGCTGTGAGTGAGAGAGAGTGAGAAACTATGAGTGAGAGAGAGAGAGAAGTTGTGAGTGAGAGAGAGAGAAAGAGAAGCTGTGAGTGAGAGAGAGAGAGAGAAAGGGAAGCTGTGAGTGAGTGAGAGAGAGAGACAGAGAAGCTGTGAGTGAGTGAGAGAGAAAAAGAGCAGCTGTGAGTGAGAGAGAGAGAGAAGCTGTGAGTGAGAGAGAGAAAGAGAAGCTGTGAGTGTGTGTGGGAGAGAAAGAGAAGCTGTGAGTGAGAGAGAGAGAGAAAGGGAAGTTGTGAGTGAGAGAGTGAGAAGCTATCAGTGAGAGAGAGAGAGAGAAAGAGAAGCAGTGAGTGAGAGACAGAGAGAGAAAGTGAAGTTCTGAGTGAGAGAGAGAGAGAGAGGAAGAGAAGCTGTGAGTGAGAGAGAGAGAAGGAAAGAGAAGCTTTGAGAGAGAGAGTGAGAGAAAGAGTAGCTGTGAGTGAGAGAGACAGAGAGAAAGAGAAGCTGCATGCGAGTGAGAGAGAAAGAAAGAAAGAAAGAAAGAGAAGCTGTGTGTGTGTGAGAGAGAAAGAGATGCTGTGAGTGTGTGTGAGAGAGAAAGAGAAGCTGTGAGTGAGAGAGAGAGAGAAAGGGAAGCAGTGAGTGAGAGAGAGAGAAGCTGTGAGAGTGAGAGAAAGTGATAGAAAGAGAAGCTGGGAGTGTGTGTGAGAGAGAAAGAGAAGCTGTGAGTGAGAGAGAGACAGAGAGAGAAAGGGAAGCTGTGAGTGAGAGAGAGTGAGAAGGTATGAGCGAGAGAGAGAGAGAGAAGTTGTGAGTGAGAGAGAGAGAAAGGGAAGCTGTGAGTGAGAGAGAGAGAGACAGAGAAGCTGTGAGTGAGAGAGAGAAAAAAGAGCAGCTGTGAGTTAGAGAGAGAGAAGATTTGAGTGAGAGAGAGAGAAAGAGAAGCTGTGAGTGAGAGAGAGAGAGAAAGGGAAGCTGTTAGTGAGTGTGAGAGAGAGACAGAGAAGCTGTGAGTGAGAGAGAGAAAAAGAGAAGTTGTGAGTGAGAGAGAGAGAAAGAGAAGCTGTGAGTGTGAGAGAAAGTGAAAGAAAGAGAAGCTGTGAGTGTGAGAGAGAGTGAGAAAGATGCTGTGAGTGTGTGAGAGAGAAAAAGAGAAGCTGTGAGTGAGAGAGAGAGAAAAAGAGAAGCTGTGAGTGAGAGAGAGAGAAAAAGAGAAGCTGTGAGTGTGAGAGAAAGTGAGAGAAAGAGAAGCTGTGAGTGTGAGAGAGAGTAAGAAAGATGCTGTGAGTGTGTGTGAGAGATAAATAGAAGCTGTGAGTGAGAGAGAGAGAGAAAGGGAAGCTGTGAGTGAGAGAGAGAGTGAGAAGCTATGAATGAGAGAGAGAGAGAAAGAGAAGCTGTGAGTGAGAGAGAGAGAGAGAGAAAGAGAAGCTGTGAGTGAGAGAGAGAGTGAGAAGCTGTGAGTGAGAGAGAGAGAAAGCGAAGCAGTGAGTGAGAGACAGAGAGAGAAAGAGAAGCTGTGAGTGTGAGACAGAGTAAGAGAAAGAGATGCTGTGAGTGTGTGTGAGAGAGAGAAAGAGAAGCTGTGAGTGAGTGAGAGAGAAAGAGAAGCTGTGTGTGTGTGAGAGAGAAAGAGTAGCTATGAGTCAGAGAGAGAGAAAGAGAAGCTGTGAGTGTGAGAGAAAGTGAGAGAAAGAGAAGCTGTGAGTGTGAGAGAGAGTGAGAGAAAGAGATGCTGTTAGTGTGTGTGTGAGAGAAAGAGAAGCTGTGAGTGACTGCGAGAGAGAGAAAGGGTAGCTGTGAGTGAGAGAGAGAGTGAGAAGGTATGAGTGAGAGAGAGAGAAAGAGAAGCTGTGAGTGTGAGACAGAGTGAGAGAAAGAGATGCTGTGAGTGAGAGAGAGAAAGAGAAGCTGTGAGTGAGAGAGAGAGAGAGAAAGGGAAGCTGTGAGTGAGAGAGAGAGAGAAGCTGTGAGAGTGAGAGAAAGTGAGAGAAAGAGAAGCTGGGAGTGTGTGTGTGAGAGAAAGAGAAGCTGTGAGTGAGAGAGAGGGAGAGAGAAAGGGAAGCTGTGAGTGAGAGAGAGTGAGAAACTATGAGTGAGAGAGAGAGAGAAGTTGTGAGTGAGAGAGAGAGAAAGAGAAGCTGTGAGTGAGAGAGAGAGAGAGAAAGGGAAGCTGTGAGTGAGTGAGAGAGAGAGACAGAGAAGCTGTGAGTGAGTGAGAGAGAAAAAGAGCAGCTGTGAGTGAGAGAGAGAGAGAAGCTGTGAGTGAGAGAGAGAAAGAGAAGCTGTGAGTGTGTGTGGGAGAGAAAGAGAAGCTGTGAGTGAGAGAGAGAGAGAAAGGGAAGTTGTGAGTGAGAGAGTGAGAAGCTATCAGTGAGAGAGAGAGAGAGAAAGAGAAGCAGTGAGTGAGAGACAGAGAGAGAAAGTGAAGTTCTGAGTGAGAGAGAGAGAGAGAGGAAGAGAAGCTGTGAGTGAGAGAGAGAGAAGGAAAGAGAAGCTTTGAGAGAGAGAGTGAGAGAAAGAGTAGCTGTGAGTGAGAGAGACAGAGAGAAAGAGAAGCTGCATGCGAGTGAGAGAGAAAGAAAGAAAGAAAGAAAGAGAAGCTGTGTGTGTGAGAGAGAGAAAGAGATGCTGTGAGTGTGTGTGAGAGAGAAAGAGAAGCTGTGAGTGAGAGAGAGAGAGAAAGGGAAGCAGTGAGTGAGAGAGAGAGAAGCTGTGAGAGTGAGAGAAAGTGATAGAAAGAGAAGCTGGGAGTGTGTGTGAGAGAGAAAGAGAAGCTGTGAGTGAGAGAGAGACAGAGAGAGAAAGGGAAGCTGTGAGTGAGAGAGAGTGAGAAGGTATGAGCGAGAGAGAGAGAGAGAAGTTGTGAGTGAGAGAGAGAGAAAGAGAAGCTGTGAGTGAGAGAGAGAGAGAGAAAGAGAAGCTGTGAGTGAGTGAGAGAGAGAAAGAGAAGCTGTGAGTGAGATATAGAGAGAGAAAGGGAAGCTGTGAGTGAGAGAGAGAGAGACAGAGAAGCTGTGAGTGAGAGAGAGAAAAAAAGAGCAGCTGTGAGTTAGAGAGAGAGAAGATTTGAGTGAGAGAGAGAGAAAGAGAAGCTGTGAGTGAGAGAGAGAGAAAAAGAGAAGCTGTGAGTGAGAGAGAGAGAAAGAGAAGCTGTGAGTGTGAGAGAAAGTGAGAGAAAGAGAAGCTGTGAGTGTGAGAGAGAGTGAGAAAGATGCTGTGAGTGTGTGAGAGAGAGAAAGAGAAGCTGTGACTGAGAGAGAGAGAAAAAGAGAAGCTGTGAGTGAGAGAGAGAGAGAAAGAGAAGCTGTGAGTGTGAGAGAAAGAGAAGCTGTGAGTGTGAGAGAGAGTGAGAAAGATGCTGTGAGTGTGTGTGAGAGATAAAGAGAAGCTGTGAGTGAGAGAGAGAGAGAAAGGGAAGCTGTGAGTGAGAGAGAGAGTGAGAAGCTATGAATGAGAGAGAGAGAGAAAGAGAAGCTGTGAGTGAGAGAGAGAGAGAAAGAGAAGCTGTGAGTGAGAGAGAGAGTGAGAAGCTGTGAGTGAGAGAGAGAAAGCGAAGCAGTGAGTGAGAGACAGAGAGAGAAAGAGAAGCTGTAAGTGTGAGACAGAGTAAGAGAAAGAGATGCTGTGAGTGTGTGTGAGAGAGAGAAAGAGAAGCTGTGAGTGAGTGAGAGAGAAAGAGAAGCTGTGTGTGTGTGAGAGAGAAAGAGTAGCTATGAGTCAGAGAGAGAGAAAGAGAAGCAGTGAGTGTGAGAGAAAGTGAGAGAAAGAGAAGCTGTGAGTGTGAGAGAGAGTGAGAGAAAGAGATGCTGTTAGTGTGTGTGTGAGAGAAAGAGAAGCTGTGAGTGAGAGAGAGAGAGAAAGGGAAGTTGTGAGTGAGAGAGAGAGTGAGAAGCTATCAGTGAGTGAGAGAGAGAGAGAGAAGATGTGAGTGAGAGAGAGAGAGAGAAAGAGAAGCAGTGAGTGAGAGACAGAGAGAGAAAGTGAAGTTCTGAATGAGAGAGAGAGAGAAAAAGAGACGCTGTGAGTGAGAGAGAGAAGCTGTGAGTGAGAGAGTGAAAGAGAAGCTGTGAGTGAGAGAGACAGAGAGAAAGAGAAGCTGTAAGTGTGAGAGAAAGTGAGAGAAAGAGAAGCTGTGAGTGTGAGACAGTGAGAGAAAGAGATGCTGTGAGTGTGTGTGAGAGAGAAAGAGAAGCTGTGAGTGAGAGAGAGAGAGAAAGGGAAGTTGTGAGTGAGAGAGAGAGTGAGAAGCTATCAGTGAGAGAGAGAGAGAGAAAGAGAAGCTGGGAGTGTGTGTGAGAGAGAAAGAGAAGCTGTGAGTGAGAGAGAGAGAGAGAGAGAAAGGGAAGCTGTGAGTGAGAGAGAGTGAGAAGGTATGAGCGAGAGAGAGAGAGAGAAGTTGTGAGTGAGAGAGAGAGAAAGGGAAGCTGTGAGTGAGAGAGAGAGAGACAGAGAAGCTGTGAGTGAGAGAGAGAAAAAAGAGCAGCTGTGAGTTAGAGAGAGAGAAGATTTGAGTGAGAGAGAGAGAAAGAGAAGCTGTGAGTGAGAGAGAGAGAGAAAGGGAAGCTGTTAGTGAGTGTGAGAGAGAGACAGAGAAGCTGTGAGTGAGAGAGAGAAAAAGAGAAGTTGTGAGTGAGAGAGAGAGAGAAAGAGAAGCTGTGAGTGTGAGAGAAAGTGAAAGAAAGAGAAGCTGTGAGTGTGAGAGAGAGTGAGAAAGATGCTGTGAGTGTGTGAGAGAGAAAAAGAGAAGCTGTGAGTGAGAGAGAGAGAAAAAGAGAAGCTGTGAGTGAGAGAGAGAGAAAAAGAGAAGCTGTGAGTGTGAGAGAAAGTGAGAGAAAGAGAAGCTGTGAGTGTGAGAGAGAGTAAGAAAGATGCTGTGAGTGTGTGTGAGAGATAAATAGAAGCTGTGAGTGAGAGAGAGAGAGAAAGGGAAGCTGTGAGTGAGAGAGAGAGTGAGAAGCTATGAATGAGAGAGAGAGAGAAAGAGAAGCTGTGAGTGAGAGAGAGAGAGAGAGAAAGAGAAGCTGTGAGTGAGAGAGAGAGTGAGAAGCTGTGAGTGAGAGAGAGAGAAAGCGAAGCAGTGAGTGAGAGACAGAGAGAGAAAGAGAAGCTGTGAGTGTGAGACAGAGTAAGAGAAAGAGATGCTCTGAGTGTGTGTGAGAGAGAGAAAGAGAAGCTGTGAGTGAGTGAGAGAGAAAGAGAAGCTGTGTGTGTGTGAGAGAGAAAGAGTAGCTATGAGTCAGAGAGAGAGAAAGAGAAGCTGTGAGTGTGAGAGAAAGTGAGAGAAAGAGAAGCTGTGAGTGTGAGAGAGAGTGAGAGAAAGAGATGCTGTTAGTGTGTGTGAGAGAGAAAGAGAAGCTGTGAGTAACTGCGAGAGAGAGAAAGGGTAGCTGTGAGTGAGAGAGAGAGTGAGAAGGTATGAGTGAGAGAGAGAGAAAGAGAAGTTGTGAGTGAGAGAGTGAGAATGAGAAGTTGTGAATGAGAGAGAGAGAAGCAGTGAGAGAGAGAGAAAGAGATGCTGTGAGTGAGAGAAAGAGAGAAGCTGTGAGTGAGAGAGAGAGAATCAGTGAGTGAGAGAGAGAAGCTTTAAGTGAGAGAGAGAGAGAATGTGAAGCTGTGAGAGAGAGAGAGAAGCTGTGAGTGAGACAGAGAGAGAAAGAGAAGCTGTATGTGTGTGAGAGAGTGAAAGAGAAGCTGTGAGTGTGAGAGAAAGTGAGAGAAAGAGAAGCTGTGAGTGTGAGACAGAGTGAGAGAAAGAGATGCTGTGAGTGTGTGTGAGAGAGAGAAAGAGAAGCTGTGAGTGAGAGAGAGAGAAAGAGAAGTGTGAGAGAGAGAGAGAAAGAGAAGCTGTGAGTGAGGGAGAGAGAGAAAGAAAGGGAAGCTTTGAGTGAGAGAGAGAGAGACAGAGAAGCTGTGAGTGAGAGGGAGAAAAAGAGCAGCTGTGAGTGAGAGAAGCTGTGAGTGAGGGAGAGAGAGAAAGAGAATCTGTGAGTGAGTGAGAGAGAGAAAAAGAGAAGCTGAGAGAGTGAGAGAAAGAGATGCTGTGAGTGTGTGTGTGAGAGAAAGAGAAGCTGTGAGTGTTTGTGAGAGAGAAAGAGAAGCTGTGAGTGAGTGAGAGTGAGAGAAAGGGAAGCTGTGAGTGAGAGAGAGAGTGAGAAGCTATGAATGAGAGAGAGAGAGAAAGAGAAGCTGTGAGTGAGAGAGAGAGAGAGAAAGAGAAGCTGTGAGTGTGAGAGAGAGACAGAGAAGCTGTGAGTGAGAGAGAGAAAAAGAGAAGTTGTGAGTGAGAGAGAGAGAAAGAGAAGCTGTGAGTGTGAGAGAAAGTGAAAGAAAGAGAAGCTGTGAGTGTGAGAGAGAGTGAGAAAGATGCTGTGAGTGTGTGAGAGAGAAAAAGAGAAGCTGTGAGTGAAAGAGAGAGAAAAAGAGAAGCTGTGAGTGAGAGAGAGAGAAAAAGAGAAGCTGTGAGTGTGAGAGAAAGTGAGAGAAAGAGAAGCTGTGAGTGTGAGAGAGAGTAAGAAAGATGCTGTGAGTGTGTGTGAGAGATAAATAGAAGCTGTGAGTGAGAGAGAGAGAGAAAGGGAAGCTGTGAGTGAGAGAGAGAGTGAGAAGCTATGAATGAGAGAGAGAGAGAAAGAGAAGCTGTGAGTGAGAGAGAGAGAGAGAGAAAGAGAAGCTGTGAGTGAGAGAGAGAGTGAGAAGCTGTGAGTGAGAGAGAGAGAAAGCGAAGCAGTGAGTGAGAGACAGAGAGAGAAAGAGAAGCTGTGAGTGTGAGACAGAGTAAGAGAAAGAGATGCTGTGAGTGTGTGTGAGAGAGAGAAAGAGAAGCTGTGAGTGAGTGAGAGAGAAAGAGAAGCTGTGTGTGTGTGAGAGAGAAAGAGTAGCTATGAGTCAGAGAGAGAGAAAGAGAAGCTGTGAGTGTGAGAGAAAGTGAGAGAAAGAGAAGCTGTGAGTGTGAGAGAGAGTGAGAGAAAGAGATGCTGTTAGTGTGTGTGTGAGAGAAAGAGAAGCTGTGAGTGACTGCGAGAGAGAGAAAGGGTAGCTGTGAGTGAGAGAGAGAGTGAGAAGGTATGAGTGAGAGAGAGAGAAAGAGAAGTTGTGAGTGAGAGAGTGAGAATGAGAAGTTGTGAATGAGAGAGAGAGAAGCAGTGAGAGAGAGAGAAAGAGATGCTGTGAGTGAGAGAAAGAGAGAAGCTGTGAGTGAGAGAGAGAGAATCAGTGAGTGAGAGAGAGAAGCTTTAAGTGAGAGAGAGAGAGAATGTGAAGCTGTGAGAGAGAGAGAGAAGCTGTGAGTGAGACAGAGAGAGAAAGAGAAGCTGTATGTGTGTGAGAGAGTGAAAGAGAAGCTGTGAGTATGAGAGAAAGTGAGAGAAAGAGAAGCTGTGAGTGTGAGACAGAGTGAGAGAAAGAGATGCTGTGAGTGTGTGTGAGAGAGAGAAAGAGAAGCTGTGAGTGAGAGAGAGAGAAAGAGAAGTGTGAGAGAGAGAGAGAAAGAGAAGCTGTGAGTGAGGGAGAGAGAGAAAGAAAGGGAAGCTTTGAGTGAGAGAGAGAGAGACAGAGAAGCTGTGAGTGAGAGGGAGAAAAAGAGCAGCTGTGAGTGAGAGAAGCTGTGAGTGAGGGAGAGAGAGAAAGAGAATCTGTGAGTGAGTGAGAGAGAGAAAAAGAGAAGCTGAGAGAGTGAGAGAAAGAGATGCTGTGAGTGTGTGTGAGAGAGAAAGAGAAGCTATGTGTGAGAGAGAGAGAAAGAGAAGCTGTGAGTGAGAGAGAGAGAAAAAGAGAAGCTGTGAGTGAGAGAGAGAGAGAAAGGGAAGCTGTGAGTGAGTGTGAGAGAGAGACAGAGAAGCTGTGAGTGAGAGAGAGATAAAGAGCAGCTGTGAGTGAGAGAGAGAGAGAAGCTGTGAGTGAGAGAGAGTAAGAGAAACTGTGAGTGAAAGAGAGAGAGAAAGAGAAGTGAGTGTGAGAGAAAGTGAGAGAAAGAGAAGCTGAGAGTGTGAGAGAGAGTGAGAGAAAGACGCTGTGAGTGCGTGAGAGAGAGAAAGAGAAGCTGTGAGTGAGAGAGACAGAGAGAAAGAGAAGCTGTGAGTGAGAGAGAGAGAAAAAGAGAAGCTGTGAGTGAAGGAGCGAGAAAGAGAAACTGTGAGTGTGAGAGAAAGTGAGAGAAAGAGAAGCTGTGAGTGTGTGAGAGAGTGAGAGAAAGATGCTGTGGGTGTGTGTGAGAGAGAAAGAGAATCTGTGAGTGAGAGAGAGAGTGAGAAGCTGTGAGTGAGAGAAAGAGAATCTGTGAGTGAGTGAGAGAGAGAAAAAGAGAAGCTGTGAGAGTGAGAGAGAGTGAGAGAAAGAGATGCTGTGAGTGTGTGTGAGAGAGAAAGAGAAGCTGTGAGTGTTTGTGAGAGAGAAAGAGAAGCTGTGAGTGAGTGAGAGTGAGAGAAAGGGAAGCTGTGAGTGAGAGAGAGAGTGAGAAGCTATGTGTGTGTGAGAGAGAAAGAGAAGCTGTGAGTGAGAGAGAGAGAAAAAGAGAAGCTGTGAGTGAGAGAGAGAGAGAAAGGGAAGCTGTGAGTGAGTGTGAGAGAGAGACAGAGAAGCTGTGAGTGAGAGAGAGATAAAGAGCAGCTGTGAGTGAGAGATTGAGAGAAGCTGTGAGTGAGAGAGAGTAAGAGAAGCTGTGAGTGAAAGAGAGAGAGAAAGAGAAGTGAGTGTGAGAGAAAGTGAGAGAAAGAGAAGCTGAGAGTGTGAGAGAGAGTGAGAGAAAGATGCTGTGAGTGCGTGAGAGAGAGAAAGAGAAGCTGTGAGTGAGAGAGACAGAGAGAAAGAGAAGCTGTGAGTGAGAGAGAGAGAAAAAGAGAAGCTGTGAGTGAAGGAGCGAGAAAGAGAAACTGTGAGTGTGAGAGAAAGTGAGAGAAAGAGAAGCTGTGAGTGTGTGAGAGAGTGAGAGAAAGATGCTGTGAGTGTGTGTGTGAGAGAAAGAGAAGCTGTGAGTGAGAGAGAGAAAGAAAGGGAATCTGTGAGTGAGAGAGAGAGTGAGAAGCTATGTATGTGTGTGTGAGATAAAGAGAAGCTGTGAGTGAGAGAGAGAGAAAGAGAAGCTGTGAGTGAGAGAGAGAGTGAGAAGCTGTGAGTGAGAGAAAGCGAAGCAGTGAGTGAGAGACAGAGAGAAAAAGATAAGCTGTGAGTGTGAGACAGAGTGAGAGAAAGAGATGCTGTGAGTGTGTGTGTGAGAGAAAGAGAAGCTGTGAGTGAGTGAGAGAGAAGGAGAAGCTGTGAGTGTGAGAGAAAGTGAGAGAAAGAGAAGCTTTGAGTCTGAGACACAGTGAGAGAAAGAGATGCTGTGAGTCTGTGTGAGAGAGAAAGAGTAGCTGTGAGAAAGAGAGAGAGAGAGAAAGCGAAGCTGTGAGTGAGAGAGAGAGAAGCTGTGAGAGTGAGAGAAAGTGAGAGAAAGAGAAGCTGGGAGTATGTGTGAGAGAGAAAGAGAAGCTGTGAATGAGAGAGAGAGAGAGAAAGCGAAGCTGTGAGTGAGAGAGAATGAGAAGCTTTGAGTGAGAGAGTGAAAGAGTAGCTGAGAGTGAGAGAGAGAGAAAAAAAGAAGCTGTAAGAGAGAGAGATAACGAAAGAAAGAGCTGTGTGTGTGTGAGAGAGAATGAGAAGCTGTGAGTGTGTGTGAGAGAGAAAGAGAAGCTGTGAGTGTGTGAGAAAGAGAAAGAGAAGCTGTGGGTGAGAGAAAGAGCGAGAGAAAGAGAAGCTGTGAGCGAGAGAGAGAGAGAGAGAGAGAGAAAGATAAGCTGTGAGTGAGAGAGAGAGAGAAAGAGATCCTGTGAGTGAGAGAGAGAGCGAAATTGAAGCTGTGAGTGAGAGAGAGAGAGAATGAGAAGCTCGGAGTGAGTGAGTGAGAAAGAAAGAGAAGCTCGGAGTGAGTGAGAGAGAAAGAAAGAGAAGCTGTGAGTGAGAGAGAGAGAAAGAAAGAGACGCTGTGAGTGAGAGAGATTGAAGCTGTGAGTGAGAGAGAGAGAGAGGAAGAGAAGCTGTGAGTGAGAGAGAGAGAGAAAGAGAAGCTGCATGCGAGTGAGAGAGAAAGAAAGAAAGAAAGAGAAGCTGTGTGTGTGTGAGAGAGAAAGAGAAGCTGTGAGTGGGTGTGAGAGAGAAAGAGAAGCTGTGAGTGAGAGAAAAAGAAAGAGAAGCTGTGAGTGAGAGAGAGAGAAAGAGAAGCTGTGAGTGAGAGTAAAAGAGAGAGAAAGAGAAGCTGTGAGTGAGAGAGAGAGAAAGAGAAGGTGTGAGCGAGAGAGAGAGAGAGAAGCTGTGAGTGAGAGAGTGAGAGAAAGAGAAGATTTGAGTGAGAGAGTGAGAGAAAGAGTAGTTGTGAGTGAGAGAGAGAGAGAGAAAAAGAAGCTGTATGAGAGAGAGAGAGAGAATGAAAGAAAGAGCTGTGTGTGGGAGAGAGAGAAAGAGAAGCTGTGAGTGTGTGTGTGAGAGAAAGAGAAGCTGTGAGTGTGTGAGTGAGAGAAAGAGTGAGAGAAAGAGAAGCTGTGTGAGAGAGAGAGAGAAAGAGAAGCTGTGAGTGAGAGAGAGAGAAATTGAAGCTGTGAGTGAGAGAGAGAGAGAAAGAGAAGCTCGGAGTGAGTGAGAGAGAAAAAAGAAAGAGAAGCTCGGAGTGAGTGAGAGAGAAAGAAAGAAAAGCTGTGAGTGAGAGAGAGAGAG
Organism: Bradypodion ventrale; assembly: GCA_035047345.1. Lineage (NCBI taxonomy): Eukaryota > Metazoa > Chordata > Lepidosauria > Squamata > Chamaeleonidae > Bradypodion > Bradypodion ventrale. Next base: position 111,523,602 of record JAWDJE010000005.1, on the reverse strand, counting down.
AGAGTGGAAAAGAAGCTTTGAGTGAGAGAGAGAGAGAGAAAAAGAAGCTTTGAGTGAGAGAGTGAGAGAAAGAGTAGCTGTGAGTGAGAGAGAGAGAGAAAGAGAAGCTGCATGAGAGAGAGTGAGAGAAAGAAAGTAAGAAAGAAAGAGAAGCTGTGTGTGTGTGAGAGAGAAAGATAAGCTGTGAGTGTGTGTGTGAGAGAAAGAGAAGCTGTGAGAGAGAGAGAATGAAAGAAAGAGCTGTGTGTGTGTGAGAGAGAAAGAGAAGCTGAGAGAGAATGAAAGAAAGAGCTGTGTGTGTGTGAGAGAGAAAGAGAAGCTGTGAGTGTGTGTGAGAGAGAAAGAGAAGCTGTGAGTGAGAGAAAGAGCGAGAGAAAGAGAAGCTGTGAGAGAGAGAGAGAGAGAAAGAGAAGCTGTGAGTGAGAGAGAACCTATGAGTGTGTGTGAGAGAGAAATTGAAGCTGTGAGTGAGTGAGAGAGAGAAAGAGAAGCTCTGAGTGAGTGAGAGAGAAAGAGAAGCTGCATGAGAGAGAGTGAGAGAAAGAAAGAAAGAAAGAAAGAGAAGCTGTGTGTGTGAGAGAGAGAAAGATAAGCTGTGAGTGTGTGTGAGAGAGAAAGAGAAGCTGTGAGAGAGAGAGAATGAAAGAAAGAGCTGTGTGTGTGTGTGAGAGAGAGAGAAGCTGTGAGTGAGAGAGAGAGAAAGAAAGAGAAGCTCTGAGTGAGAGAGAGAGAAAGAAAGAGAAGCTGTGAGTGAGAGAGAGAGAAAGAAAGAGATGCTGTGAGTGAGAGAGAGAGAAGCTGTTAGTGAGAGAGAGAAAAAGAGAAGCTGTGAGTGAGAGAGAGAGAGAGAGGAAGAGAAGCTGTGAGTGTGTGAGAGAGAGAAAGAGAAGCTTCGAGTGATAGAGAGAGAGAAAGAGAAGCTGTGAGTGAGAGAGAGAGAGTGGAAAAGAAGCTGTGAGTGAGAGAGAGAGAGAAAAAGAAGCTTTGAGTGAGAGTGAGAGAAAGAGTAGCTGTGAGTGAGAGAGAGAGAAAGAGAAGCTGCATGAGAGAGAGTGAGAGAAAGAAAGAAAGAGAAGCTGTGAGTGTGTGAGAGAGAAAGAGAAGCTTTGAGTGAGAGAGAGAGAAAGAGAAACTCTGAGTGAGTGAGAGAGAAAGAAAGAGAAGCTGTGAGTGAGTGAGAGAGAGAAGCTGTTAGTGAGAGAGAGAGAGAAAGAGAAGCTGTAAGTGAGAGAGAGAGAGAGGAAGAGAAGCTGTGAGTGTGAGAGAGAGAGAGAGAAAGAGAAGCTTCGAGTGAGAGAGAGAGAAAGAGAAGCTGCATGAGAGAGAGAGAGAAAGAAAGAAAGAAAGAGAAGCTGTGTGTGTGTGAGAGAGAAAGAGAAGCTGTGAGTGTGTGTGTGAGAGAAGGAGAAGCTGTGAGTGAGAAAAATAAAGAGAAGCTGTGAGTGAGAGAGAGAGAGAAAGAGAAACTGTGAGTGATTGAGAGAGAGAGAAATTGAAGCTGTGAGTGAGAGAGAGAGAAAGAGAAGCTGTGAGTGAGTGAGAGTGAAAGAGAAGCTGTGAGTGTGAGGGAGAGAGAAAGAGAAGATGTGAGTGAGAGACAGAGAGAAAGAGAAGATGTGAGTGAGAGAGAGAGGGAAGGAGAGGTTGTGAGTGAGAGAGAGAGAGAGGAGCTGTGAGTGAGTGAGAGAGAGAGAGAGAGAAAGAGAAGCTGTGAGTGAGAGAGAGAAGAAGAGAAGCTGTGAGTGGGAGAGAGAGAGAGAGAGAGAAAGAAAGAGAAGCTTTGAGTGAGAGAGTGAAAGAAAGAGTAGCTGTGAGTGAGAGAGAGAGAGAAAGAGAAGCTGTATGAGAGAGAGAGAGAGAGAACGAAAGAAAGAGCTGTGTTTGGAGAGAGAGAAAGAGAAGCTGTGAGTGTGTGTGAGAGAGAAAGAGAACCTGTGAGTGAGAGAAAGAGAGAGAGAAAGAGAAGTGAGTGAGAGAGAGAGAGAAAGAGAAGCTGTGAGTGAGAGAGAGAGAATGAGAAGCTGTGTGTGTGAGAGAGAGATAGAAGCTGTGAGTGAGTGAGAGAGAGAAAGAGAACCTGTGAGTGAGAGAGAGAGAGTAATTGAAGCTGTGAGTGAGAGAAAGTGAGAAAGAGAAGCTCCGAGTGAGTGAGAGAGAAAGAAAGAAAGAAAGAGAAGCTGTGAGTGAGAGAGAGAAAGAGAAGCTGTGTGTGTGTGTGAGAGAGAGACAAGCTGTAAGTGTGTGTGTGAGAGAGAAAGAAAAGCTGTGAGTGTGAGAGAAAGAGAAGCTGTGAGTGTGAGAGAGAGTGAGAGAGAGAGAAGCTGTGAGTGAGAGAGAGAGTGAGAGAGAGAGAAGCTGTGAATTAGAGAGAGAGAGAAAGAGAAGTTGTGAGTGAGAGAGAGAAAGAGAAGCTGTGAGTGAGAGAGAGAAAGAGAAGCTGTGTGAGAGAGAGAGAAAGAGAAGCTGTGATTGAGAGACAGAGAAAGAGAAGCTGTGAGTTAGAGAGAGAGAAAGAGAAGCTGTGAGTGAGTTAGAGAGAGAGAATGAGAAGCTGTGTGGGAGAGAGAGAGGAGAGAGAGAATCTGTGAGGGAGAGAGAGAGAAAGAAAAGATGTGAGTGAGAGAGTGAGTAAGAGAATCTGTGAGTGAGAGAGAGAGAAAGAAGCTGTGAGTGAGAGAGAGAAAGAGAAGCTGAGAGTCAGAGAGAGAGAGAGAAGCTGTGAGTGAGAGAGAGAAAGAGAAGCTGTGAGTGTGAGAGAAAGAGAGAGAGAGAAGCTGTGAGTGAGTGAGAGAGAAAGAGAAGCTGTGAGTGAGAGGGAGAGAGAAAGAGAAGATGTGAGTGAGAGAGTGAGAGAAAGAGAAGATGTGAGTGAGAGAGAGAGGGAAGGAGAGGTTGTGAGTGAGAGAGAGAGAGAAGATGTGAGTGAGTAAGAGAGAGAGAGAGAAAGAGAAGCTGTGAGTGAGAGAGAGAGGAAGGGAAGCATTGAGTGAGAGAGAGAGAAAGAAAGAGAAGCTTTGAGTGAGAAAGTGAAAGAGTAGCTGTGAGTGAGAGAGAGAGAGAAAAAGAGAAGCTGTATGAGAGAGAGAGAGAGAATGAAAGAAAGAGCTGTGTGTGGAGAGAGAAAAAGATAAGCTGTGAGTGTGTGAGAGAGAGAAAGAGAAGCTGTGAGTGTGTGTGTGAGAGAAAGAGAAGCTGTGAGTGAGAGAAAGAGAGAGAGAAAGAGAAGTTGTGAGTGAGAGAGAGAGAGAAAGAGAAGCTGTGAGTGAGAGAGAGAGAATGAGAAGCTGTGAGAGAGAGAGAGAGAAAGAGAAGCTGTGAGTGAGTGAGAGAGAGAAAGAGAACCTGTGAGTGAGAGAGAGAGAGTAATTGAAGCTGTGAGTGAGAGAGAGAGAGAGAAGCTCTGAGTGAGTGAGAGAGAAAGGAAGAGAAGCTGTGAGTGAGAGAGAGAAAGAGAAGCTGTGTGAGAGAGAGAGAGACAAGCTGTAAGTGTGTGTGAGAGAGAGAAAGAAAAGCTGTGAGTGTGAGAGAAAGAGAAGCTGAGTGTGAGAGAGAGTGAGAGAGAAGCTGTGAGTTAGAGAGAGAGAGAGAGAGAAAGAGATGTTGTGAGTGAGAGAGAGAAAGACAACCTGTGAGTGAGTGAGAGTGAGAGAGAGAAAGAGTCTGTGAGTGAGAGAGAAAAAAAGAGAAGCTGTGAGTGAGAGAGAGAGAAAGAGAAGCTGTGAGTTAGAGAGAGAGAAGGAGAAGCTGTGAGTGAGTTAGAGAGAGAGAATGAGAAGATGTGAGGGAGAGAGAGAGGAAAGAGAGAATCTGTGAGGGAGAGAGAGAGAGAAAGAGAAGATGTGAGTGAGAGAGTGAGTAAGAGAATCTGTGAGTGAGAGAGAGAGAGAAAGAAGCTGTGAGTGAGAGAGAGAAAGAGAAGCTGAGAGTCAGAGAGAGAGAGAGAAGCTGTGAGTGAGCGAGAGTGAAAGAGAAGCTGTGAGTGTGAGAGAAAGAGAGAAAGAGAAGCTGTGAGTGAGAGAGAGAGAGAAAGAGAAGCTGGGAGTAAGAGGGAGATAGAGAAAGAGAATATGTGAGTGAGAGAGAGAGAAAGAGATGATGTGATTGTGTGAGAGAGAGAAAGAGAAGCTATGTGTGAGAGAAAGAGAGAGAAAGAGAAGCTGTGAGTGAGAGAGAGAGAGAGGAAGAGAAGCTGTGTGAGAGAGAGAGAGAGAATCTGTGAGTGAGAGAGAGAGAGAGTGAAAAAGAAGCTGTATGAGAGAGAGAGGACGAAATAAAGAGCTGTGTGTGTGTGAGAGAGAGAAAGAGAAGCTGTGAGTGTGTGTGAGATAGAAAGAGAAGCTGTGAGTGTGTGAGAAAGTGAAGCTGTGAGTGAAAGAAAGAGCAAGAGAAAGAGAAGCTGTGAGTGAGAATGAGAGAGAGAAAGAGAAGCTGAGAGTCAGAGAGAGAGAGAGAAGCTGTGAGTGAGAGAGAGAAAGAGAAGCTGTGAGTGTGAGAGAAAGAGAGAGAGAGAAGCTGTGAGTGAGTGAGAGAGAAAGAGAAGCTGTGAGTGAGAGGGAGAGAGAAAGAGAAGATGTGAGTGAGAGAGTGAGAGAAAGAGAAGATGTGAGTGAGAGAGAGAGGGAAGGAGAGGTTGTGAGTGAGAGAGAGAGAGAAGATGTGAGTGAGTAAGAGAGAGAGAGAGAAAGAGAAGCTGTGAGTGAGAGAGAGAGGAAGGGAAGCATTGAGTGAGAGAGAGAGAAAGAAAGAGAAGCTTTGAGTGAGAAAGTGAAAGAGTAGCTGTGAGTGAGAGAGAGAGAGAAAAAGAGAAGCTGTATGAGAGAGAGAGAGAGAATGAAAGAAAGAGCTGTGTGTGGAGAGAGAAAAAGATAAGCTGTGAGTGTGTGAGAGAGAGAAAGAGAAGCTGTGAGTGTGTGTGTGAGAGAAAGAGAAGCTGTGAGTGAGAGAAAGAGAGAGAGAAAGAGAAGTTGTGAGTGAGAGAGAGAGAGAAAGAGAAGCTGTGAGTGAGAGAGAGAGAATGAGAAGCTGTGAGAGAGAGAGAGAGAAAGAGAAGCTGTGAGTGAGTGAGAGAGAGAAAGAGAACCTGTGAGTGAGAGAGAGAGAGTAATTGAAGCTGTGAGTGAGAGAGAGAGAGAGAAGCTCTGAGTGAGTGAGAGAGAAAGGAAGAGAAGCTGTGAGTGAGAGAGAGAAAGAGAAGCTGTGTGAGAGAGAGAGAGACAAGCTGTAAGTGTGTGTGAGAGAGAGAAAGAAAAGCTGTGAGTGTGAGAGAAAGAGAAGCTGAGTGTGAGAGAGAGTGAGAGAGAAGCTGTGAGTTAGAGAGAGAGAGAGAGAGAAAGAGATGTTGTGAGTGAGAGAGAGAAAGACAACCTGTGAGTGAGTGAGAGTGAGAGAGAGAAAGAGTCTGTGAGTGAGAGAGAAAAAAAGAGAAGCTGTGAGTGAGAGAGAGAGAAAGAGAAGCTGTGAGTTAGAGAGAGAGAAGGAGAAGCTGTGAGTGAGTTAGAGAGAGAGAATGAGAAGATGTGAGGGAGAGAGAGAGGAAAGAGAGAATCTGTGAGGGAGAGAGAGAGAGAAAGAGAAGATGTGAGTGAGAGAGTGAGTAAGAGAATCTGTGAGTGAGAGAGAGAGAGAAAGAAGCTGTGAGTGAGAGAGAGAAAGAGAAGCTGAGAGTCAGAGAGAGAGAGAGAAGCTGTGAGTGAGCGAGAGTGAAAGAGAAGCTGTGAGTGTGAGAGAAAGAGAGAAAGAGAAGCTGTGAGTGAGAGAGAGAGAGAAAGAGAAGCTGGGAGTAAGAGGGAGATAGAGAAAGAGAATATGTGAGTGAGAGAGAGAGAAAGAGAAGATGTGATTGTGTGAGAGAGAGAAAGAGAAGCTATGTGTGAGAGAAAGAGAGAGAAAGAGAAGCTGTGAGTGAGAGAGAGAGAGAGGAAGAGAAGCTGTGTGAGAGAGAGAGAGAGAATCTGTGAGTGAGAGAGAGAGAGAGTGAAAAAGAAGCTGTATGAGAGAGAGAGGACGAAATAAAGAGCTGTGTGTGTGTGAGAGAGAGAAAGAGAAGCTGTGAGTGTGTGTGAGATAGAAAGAGAAGCTGTGAGTGTGTGAGAAAGTGAAGCTGTGAGTGAAAGAAAGAGCAAGAGAAAGAGAAGCTGTGAGTGAGAGAGAGAGAGAGAAAGAGAAGCTGTGAGTGTGTGAGAAAGAGAAAGTGAAGCTGTGAGTGAGAGAAAGAGCGAGAGAAAGAGACCCTGTGAGTGAGAGAGAGAGAGAAATTGAAGCTGTGAGTTAGAGAAAGACAGGAAGAAAGAGATGCTGTGAGTGAGAGAGATTGAATCTGTGAGTGAGAGAGAGAGAGAGAGAGGAAGAGAAGCTGTGAGTGAGAGAGAGAGAAGGAAAGAGAAGCTTTGAGTGAGAGAGTGAGAGAAAGTGTAGCTGTGAGTGAGAGAGAGAGAGAAAGAGAAGCTGCATGAGAGAGAGAGAGAAAGAAAGAAAGAAAGAAAGAAAGAAAGAGAAGCTGTGTGTGTGAGAGAGAAAGAGAAGCTGTGAGTGGGTGTGAGAAAGAAAGAGAAGCTGTGAGTGAGAGAGAAAGAAACAGAAGCTGTGAGTGAGAGAGAGAGAGAAAGAGAAGCTGTGAGTGAGAGTAAAAGAGAGAGAAAGAGAAGCTGTGAGTGAGAGAGAGAGAGAGAAGCTGTGAGAGAGAGAGAGAGTGGAAAAGAAGCTGTGAGTGAGAGAGAGAGAGAAAAAGAAGCTTTGAGTGAGAGAGTGAGAGAAAGAGTAGCTGTGAGTGAGAGAGAGAGAAAGAGAAGCTGCATGAGAGAGAGTGAGAGAAAGAAAGAAAGAAAGAAAGAGAAGCTGTGAGTGTGTGAGAGAGAAAGAGAAGCTTTGAGTGAGAGAGAGAGAAAGAGAAACTCTGAGTGAGTGAGAGAGAAAGAAAGAGAAGCTGTGAGTGAGTGAGAGAGAGAAGCTGTTAGTGAGAGAGAGAGAGAAAGAGAAGCTGTAAGTGAGAGAGAGAGAGAGGAAGAGAAGCTGTGAGTGTGAGAAAGAGAGAGAGAAAGAGAAGCTTCGAGTGAGAGAGAGAGAGAAAGAGAAGCTGCATGAGAGAGAGAGAGAAAGAAAGAAAGAAAGAAAGAAAGAAAGAGAAGCTGTGTGTGTGTGTGAGAGAAAGAGAAGCTGTGAGTGTGTGTGAGAGAGAAGGAGAAGCTGTGAGTGAGAAAAATAAAGAGAAGCTGTGAGTGAGAGAGAGAGAGAAAGAGAAACTGTGAGTGATTGAGAGAGAGAGAAATTGAAGCTGTGAGTGAGAGAGAGAGAAAGAGAAGCTGTGAGTGAGTGAGAGGGAAAGAGAAGCTGTGAGTGTGAGGGAGAGAGAAAGAGAAGATGTGAGTGAGAGACAGAGAGAAAGAGAAGATGTGAGTGAGAGAGAGAGGGAAGGAGAGGTTGTGAGTGAGAGAGAGAGAGAGGAGCTGTGAGTGAGTGAGAGAGAGAGAGAGAAAGAGAAGCTGTGAGTGAGAGAGAGAAGAAGAGAAGCTGTGAGTGGGAGAGAGAGAGAGAAAGAAAGAGAAGCTTTGAGTGAGAGAGTGAAAGAAAGAGTAGCTGTGAGTGAGAGAGAGAGAGAGAAAGAGAAGCTGTATGAGAGAGAGAGAGAGAGAACGAAAGAAAGAGCTGTGTTTGGAGAGAGAGAAAGAGAAGCTGTGAGTGTGTGTGAGAGAGAAAGAGAACCTGTGAGTGAGAGAAAGAGAGAGAGAAAGAGAAGTGAGTGAGAGAGAGAGAAAGAGAAGCTGTGAGTGAGAGAGAGAGAATGAGAAGCTGTGTGAGAGAGAGAGAGATAGAAGCCGTGAGTGAGTGAGAGAGAGAAAGAGAACCTGTGAGTGAGAGAGAGAGAGTAATTGAAGCTGTGAGTGAGAGAGAGAAAGAGAAGCTGTGTGTGTGTGTGTGAGAGAGACAAGCTGTAAGTGTGTGTGTGAGAGAGAAAGAAAAGCTGTGAGTGTGAGAGAAAGAGAAGCTGTGAGTGTGAGAGAGAGTGAGAGAGAGAGAAGCTGTGAGTGAGAGAGAGAGTGAGAGAGAGAGAAGCTGTGAATTAGAGAGAGAGAGAAAGAGAAGTTGTGAGTGAGAGAGAGAAAGAGAAGCTGTGAGTGAGAGAGAGAAAGAGAAGCTGTGTGATAGAGAGAGAAAGAGAAGCTGTGATTGAGAGAGAGAGGAAGAGAAGCTGTGAGTTAGAGAGAGAGAAAGAGAAGCTGTGAGTGAGTTAGAGAGAGAGAATGAGAAGCTGTGTGGGAGAGAGAGAGGAGAGAGAGAATCTGTGAGGGAGAGAGAGAGAAAGAAAAGATGTGAGTGAGAGAGTGAGTAAGAGAATCTGTGAGTGAGAGAGAGAGAGAGAAGCTGTGAGTGAGAGAGAGAAAGAGAAGCTGAGAGTCAGAGAGAGAGAGAGAAGCTGTGAGTGAGAGAGAGAAAGAGAAGCTGTGAGTGTGAGAGAAAGAGAGAGAGAGAAGCTGTGAGTGAGTGAGAGAGAAAGAGAAGCTGTGAGTGAGAGGGAGAGAGAAAGAGAAGATGTGAGTGAGAGAGAGAGGGAAGGAGAGGTTGTGAGTGAGAGAGAGAGAGAAGATGTGAGTGAGTAAGAGAGAGAGAGAGAAAGAGAAGCTGTGAGTGAGAGAGAGAGGAAGGGAAGCATTGAGTGAGAGAGAGAGAAAGAAAGAGAAGCTTTGAGTGAGAAAGTGAAAGAGTAGCTGTGAGTGAGAGAGAGAGAGAAAAAGAGAAGCTGTATGAGAGAGAGAGAGAGAACGAAAGAAAGAGCTGTGTGTGGAGAGAGAAAAAGATAAGCTGTGAGTGTGTGAGAGAGAGAAAGAGAAGCTGTGAGTGTGTGTGTGAGAGAAAGAGAAGCTGTGAGTGAGAGAAAGAGAGAGAGAAAGAGAAGTTGTGAGTGAGAGAGAGAGAGAAAGAGAAGCTGTGAGTGAGAGAGAGAGAATGAGAAGCTGTGAGAGAGAGAGAGAGAAAGAGAAGCTGTGAGTGAGTGAGAGAGAGAAAGAGAACCTGTGAGTGAGAGAGAGAGAGTAATTGAAGCTGTGAGTGAGAGAGAGAGAGAAGCTCTGAGTGAGTGAGAGAGAAAGAAAGAGAAGCTGTGAGTGAGAGAGAGAAAGAGAAGCTGTGTGTGAGAGAGAGAGACAAGCTGTAAGTGTGTGTGAGAGAGAGAAAGAAAAGCTGTGAGTGTGAGAGAAAGAGAAGCTGAGTGTGAGAGAGAGTGAGAGAGAAGCTGTGAGTTAGAGAGAGAGAGAGAGAGAAAGAGATGTTGTGAGTGAGAGAGAGAAAGACAACCTGTGAGTGAGTGAGAGAGAGAGAGAGAAAGAGTCTGTGAGTGAGAGAGAAAAAAAAGAGAAGCTGTGAGTGAGAGAGAGAGAAAGAGAAGCTGTGAGTTAGAGAGAGAGAAGGAGAAGCTGTGAGTGAGTTAGAGAGAGAGAATGAGAAGATGTGAGGGAGAGAGAGAGGAAAGAGAGAATCTGTGAGGGAGAGAGAGAGAGAAAGAGAAGATGTGAGTGAGAGAGTGAGTAAGAGAATCTGTGAGTGAGTGAGAGAAAGAAAGAAGCTGTGAGTGAGAGAGAGAAAGAGAAGCTGAGAGTCAGAGAGAGAGAGAGAGAAGCTGTGAGTGAGCGAGAGTGAAAGAGAAGCTGTGAGTGTGAGAGAAAGAGAGAAAGAGAAGCTGTGAGTGAGAGAGAGAGAGAAAGAGAAGCTGGGAGTAAGAGGGAGATAGAGAAAGAGAATATGTGAGTGAGAGAGAGAGAAAGAGAAGATGTGATTGTGTGAGAGAGAGAAAGAGAAGCTATGTGTGAGAGAAAGAGAGAGAAAGAGAAGCTGTGAGTGAGAGAGAGAGAGAGAGGAAGATAAGCTGTGAGAGAGAGAGAGAGAGAATCTGTGAGTGAGAGAGAGAGAGAGAGAAAAAGAAGCTGTATGAGAGAGAGAGGACGAAATAAAGAGCTGTGTGTGTGTGTGAGAGAGAAAGAGAAGCTGTGAGTGTGTGTGAGAGAGAAAGAGAAGCTGTGAGTGTGTGAGAAAGAGAAAGTGAAGCTGTGAGTGAGAGAAAGAGCGAGAGAAAGAGAAGCTGTGAGTGAGAGAGAGAGAGAGAAAGAGAAGCTGTGAGTGTGTGAGAAAGAGAAAGTGAAGCTGTGAGTGAGAGAAAGAGCGAGAGAAAGAGACCCTGTGAGTGAGAGAGAGAGAGATATTGAAGCTGTGAGTTAGAGAAAGACAGGAAGAAAGAGATGCTGTGAGTGAGAGAGATTGAATCTGTGAGTGAGAGAGGGAGAGAGAGAGGAAGAGAAGCTGTGAGTGAGAGAGAGAGAAGGAAAGAGAAGCTTTGAGTGAGAGAGTGAGAGAAAGAGTAGCTGTGAGTGAGAGAGAGAGAGAAAGAGAAGCTGCATGAGAGAGAGAGAGAAAGAAAGAAAGAAAGAAAGAAAGAAAGAAAGAAAGAGAAGCTGTGTGTGTGAGAGAGAAAGAGAAGCTGTGAGTGGGTGTGAGAAAGAAAGAGAAGTTGTGAGTGAGAGAGAAAGAAAGAGAAGCTGTGAGTGAGAGAGAGAGAAAGAGAAGCTGTGAGTGAGAGTAAAAGAGAGAGAAAGAGAAGCTGTGAGTGAGAGAGAGAGAGAGAGAAGCTGTGAGTGAGAGAGTGAGAGAAAGAGTAGCTGTGAGTGAGAGACAGAGAGAGAAAAAGAAGCTGTATGAGAGAGAGAGAATGAAAGAAAGTGCTGTGTGTGTGTGAGAGAGAAAGAGAAGCTGTGAGTGTGTGTGTGAGAGAAAGAGAAGCTGTGAGTGTGTGTGAGAGAGAAAGAGAAGCTGTGAGTGAGAGAAAGAGCGAGAGAAAGGGAAGCTGAGAGAGAGAGAGAGAGAGAAAGAGAAGCTGTGAGTGAGATAGAGAGAGAAAGAGTACCTGTGAGTGAGAGAGAGATAGAAATTGAAGCTGTGAGTGAGATAGAGAGAGAAAGAGAAGCTCGGAGTGAGTGAGAGAGAAAGAAAGAGAAGCTCGGAGTGAGTGAGAGAGAAAGAAAGAGAAGGTGTGAGTGAGAGAGAGAAAGAAAGAAAGAGACGTTGTGAGTGAGACAGATTGAAGCTGTGAGTTAGAGAAAGAGAGAGAGAAAGAGAAGCTGTGAGTGAGAGAGAGAGAGAGAGGAACAGAAGCTGTGAGTGAGAGAGAGAGAGAGAGAAAAAGTGAGTGAGTGAGAGAAAGAGAGAAAGAAGCTTTGAGTGAGAGAGTGAGAGAGTGAGAGAAAGAGTAGCTGTGAGTGAGAGAGAGATAAAGAGAAGTTGCATGAGAGAGAGAGAGAGAAAGAAAGAAAGAAAGAAAGAAAGAAAGAGTGAGAGACAGAGAGAGAAAAAGAAGCTGTATGAGAGAGAGAGAGAGAATGAAAGAAAGAGCTGTGTGTGTGAGAGAGAGAAAGAGAAGCTGTGAGTGTGTGTGTGAGAGAAAGAGAAGCTGTGAGTGTGTGTGAGAGAGAAAGAGAAGCTGTGAGTGAGAGAAAGAGCGAGAGAAACTGTGAGTGAGATAGAGAGAGAAAGAGAACCTGTGAGTGAGAGAGAGAGAGAAATTGAAGCTGTGAGTGAGATAGAGAGAGAAAGAGAAGCTCGGAGTGAGTGAGAGAGAAAGAAAGAGAAGCTCGGAGTGAGTGAGAGAGAACGAAAGAGAAGGTGTGAGTGAGAGAGAGAAAGAAAGAAAGAAAGAGATGCTGTGAGTGAGAGAGATTGAAGCTGTCAGTTAGAGAGAGAGAGAGAAAGAGAAGCTGTGAGTGAGAGAGAGAGAGAAAGAGAAGCTGTGAGTGAGAAAGAGAAAGAGAGAAGCTGTGAGTGAGAGAGGGAGAGAAAGAGAAGCTGTGAGTGACGGAGAGAGAGAAAGAGAAGATGTGAGTGAGAGAAAGAGAGAGAGAGAGAAGCTGTGAGTGTGTGAGGATAGAGAGAGAGAAGCTGTGAGTGTGTGAGAGAGAAAGAGAAGCTGTGAGTGAGAGAAAGAGAGAGAGAAAGGGAAGCTGTGAGTGAGAGAGAGAGAGAAGCTGTGAGTGAGAGTGAGAGAGAGAGAAAGAGAAGCTGTGAGTGAGAGAGAGAGTGGGAGAGAAGCTGTGAGTGAGAGAGAGAGAAAGAGAAGCTTTGAGTGAGAGAGTGAGAGAAAGAGTAGCTGTGAGTGAGAGAGAGAGAGAGAAGCTGTGAGTGTGTGAGGAGAGAGAGAGAAGCTGTGTGTGAGAGAGAGAAAGAGAAGCTGTGAGTGAGAGAAAGAGAGAGAGAAAGGGAAGCTGTGAGAGAGAAAGAGAGAGAGAAAGAGAAGCTGTGAGTGACAGAGAGTGAGAGAAGCTGTGTGTAAGAGAGAGAGAAAGAGAAGCTGTGTGTGTGTGTGAGAGAGAAAGAGAAGATGTGAGTGAGTGAGAGAGACAGAGAAGCTGTGAGTGAGAGAGAGAGAAAAATAGCAGCTGTGAGTGTGAGAGAGAGAGAAGCTTTGAGTGAGAGAGAGAGAGAAAGAGAATCTTTGAGTAGAGAGAGAGAGAAAGGGAAGCTGTGAGTGAGAGAGAGAGAGAGAAAGAGAAGCTGTGAGTGTGTGTGAGAGAGAGATAAAGAGAAGCTGTGAGTGTGAGAGAGAGAAAGAGAAGCTGTGAGTGAGTTAGAGAGAGAGAATGAGAAGCTGTGAGGGAGAGAGAGAGGAGAGAGAGAATCTGTGAGGGAGAGAGAGAGAGAGAAAGAGAAGATGTGAGTGAGAGAGTGAGTAAGAGAATCTGTGAGTGAGAGAGAGAGAGAAAGAATCTGTGAGTGAAAGAGAGAAAGAGAAGCTGAGAGTCAGAGAGAGAGAGAGAAGCTGTGAGTGAGAGAGATAGAAAGAGAAGCTGTGAGTGTGAGAGAAAGAGAGAGAGAGAAGCTGTGAGTGAAAGAGAGAGAAAGAGAAGCTGTGAGTGAGAAAGAGAGAGAGAAAGAGAAGCTGTGAGTGAGAGAGAGAGAGAAAGAGAAGCTGTGAGTGAGAGGGAGATAGAGAAAGAGAATATGTGAGAGAGAGAGAGAAAGAGAAGATGTGAGTGTGTGTGTGTGAGAGAGAAGCTGTGTGTGAGAGAAAGAGAGAGAGAAAGAGAAGCTGTGAGTGAGAGAGAGAGAGAGAAGCTGTGAGTGAGAGAGAGAGAGAGAAGCTGTGAGAGAGAGAGAGAGAAAGAGAAGCTGTGTGTGTGAGAGAGAGAGAGAGAACCTGTGAGTGAGAGAGAGAGAAAGAGCAGCTCCGAGTGAGTGAGAGAGAAAGAAAGAGAAGCTGTGAGTGAGAGAGAGAGAAAGAAAGAGAAGCTGCAAGAGAGAGAGAGAGAGAGAAGCTGTAAGTGTGTGTGTGAGAGAGAAAGAGAAGCAGTGAGTGTGAGAGAAAGAGAAGCCATGAGTGTGAGAGAGAGTGAGAGAGAGAGAAGCTGTGAGTTAGAGAGAGAGAAAGAGAAGTTGTGAATGAGAGAGAGAGAGAAGCTGTGTGTGAGAGAGAGAGATAAAGAGAAGCTGTGAGTGAGAGAGAGAGAAAGAGATGCTGTGAGTGAGAGAGAGAGAGAGAAGCTGTGATTGAAAGAGAGAGAAAGAGAAGCTGTGAGTGAGAAAAGAGAGAGAAAGAGAAGCTGTGAGTGAGAGAAAGAGAGAAGCCATGAGTGAGTGAGAGAGAGAGAATCAGTGAGTGAGAGAGAGAAGCTTTAAGTGAGAGAGAGAGAGAGAGAGAATGTGAAGCTGTGAGTGAGAGAGAGAGAAGCTGTGAGTGAGACAGAGAGAGAAAGAGAAGCTGTATGTGTGTGAGAGAGTGAAAGAGATGCTGTGAGTGTGAGAGATAGTGAGAGATAGTGAGAGAAAGAGAAGCTGTGAGTGTGAGACAGAGTGAGAGAAAGAGATGCTGTGAGTGTGTGTGTGAGAGAGAAAGAGAAGCTGTGAGTGAGAGAGAGAGAGAGAAAGAGAAGCTGTGAGTGAGAGAGTGAGTGTGAAGCTATGAGTGAGAGAGAGAGAGAAAGAGTAGTGTTAGTGAGAGATAGAGAGAGAAGCTGTGAGTGAGAGAGAGAGAGAAAGGGAAGCTGTGAGTGAGAGAGAGAGAGAGAGAAGCTGTGAGTGAGAGAGAGATAAAAAGAGCAGCAGTGAGAGAGAGAGAGAGAAGCTGTGAGTGAGAGAGAGAGAAAGAGAATCGGTGAGTAGAGAGAGAGAAAAAGAGAAGATGTAAGTGAGAGAGAGAGAAAGAGAAGCTGTGAGTGTGAGAGAGAGAAGCAGTGAGAGAGAAAGAGAAGCTGTGAGTGAGAGTAAGAGAGAAGCCATGAGTGTTTGTGAGAGAGAAAGAGAAGCTGTGAGTGAGAGAGAGAGAGAGAAAGGGAAGCTGTGAGTGAGAGAGAGAGTGGAAAGCTACGAGTGAGAGAGAGAGAGAAGCTGTGAGTGAGAGAGAGAGAGAAAGAGAAGCTGTGAGTGAGAGAGAGAGTGAGAAGCTGTGAGTGAGAGAGAGAGAGAAAGCGAAGCAGTGAGTGAGAGACAGAGAGAAAGTGAAGCTGTGAGTGAGAGAGAGAGAAAAAAGAGATGCTGTGTGTGTGTGTGAGAAAGAGAAGCTGTGAGTGAGGGAGAGAGAGAAAGGGAAGCTGTGAGTGAGAGAGAGAGTGAGAAGCTATGAGTGAGAGAAAGAGAAAGAGAAGTTGTGAGTGAGAGAGAAAGAGAAGCTGTGAGTGAGAGAGAGAGAGAGAAGCAGTGAGAGAGAGAGAAAGAGAAGCTGTGAGTGAGAGAAAGAGAGAAGCCGGGAGTGAGTGAGTTAGAGAGAGAATCAATGAGTGAGAGAGAGAGAAGCTTTAAGTGAGTGAGAGAGAGAGAATGTGAAGTTGTGAGTGAGAGAGAGAGAAGCTGTGAGTGAGACAGAGAGAGAAAGAGAAGCTGTATGTGTGTGAGAGAGTGAAAGAGATGCTGTGAGTGTGAGAGAAAGTGAGAGAAAGAGAAGCTGTGAGTGTGAGACAGAGTGAGAGAAAGAGATGCTGTGAGTATGTGTGTGAGAGAGAAAGATAAGCTGTGAGTGAGAGAGAGAGAGAGAGAGAGAGAAAGAGAAGCTGTGAGTGAGAGAGTGAGTGTGAAGCTATGAGTGAGAGAGAGAGAAAGAGCAGTGTTAGTGAGAGAGAGAGAGAGAAGCTGTGAGTGAGAGAGAGAGAGAAAGGGAAGCTGTGAGTGAGTGAGAGAGAGAGACAGAGAAGCTGTGCGTGAGAGAGAGAGAAAAAGAGCAGCTGTGAGAGAGAGAGAAGCTGTGAGTGAGAGAGAGAGAGAAAGAGAATCTGTGAGTAGAGAGAGAGAGAGAGAAGCAGTGAGAGAGAGAGAAAGAGAAGCTGTGAGTGAGAGAAAGAGAGAAGCCGTGAGTGTTTGTGAGAGAGAAAGAGAAGCTGTGAGTGAGAGAGAGAGTGAGAAGCTATGAGTGAGTGAGAGAGAGAAGGAGAAGCTATGAGTGAGAGAGAGAGAGAAAGCGAAGCAGTGAGTGAGAGACAGAGAGAGAAAGTGAAGCTGTGAGTGAGAGAGAGAGAAAAAAAGAGAAGCTGTGAGTGAGAGAGAGAGAGAGAAAGAGAATCTGTAAGTGTGAGAGAAAGTGAGAGAAAGAGAAGCTGTGAGTGTGACAGAGTGAGAGAAAGAGTTGCTGTGAGTGTGTGTGAGAGAGAAAGAGAAGCTGTGAGTGAGAGAGAGAGAGAGAGAATCTGTGAGAGTGAGAGAAAGTGAGAGAAAGAGAAGCTGGGAGTGTGTGTGAGAGAGAATGAGAAGCTGTGAATGAGAGAGAGAGAGAAAGGGAAGCTGTGAGTGTGAGAGAGTGAGAAGCTTTGAGTGAGAGAGTGAGAGAAAGAGTAGCTGAGAGTGAGAGAGAGAGAGAGAAAAAGAAGCTGTATGAGAGAGAGAGAACGAAATAAAGAGCTGTGTGTGTGTGAGAGAGAAAGAGAAGCTGTGAGTGTGTGTGAGAGAGAAAGAGAAGCTGTGAGTGTGTGAGAAAGAGAAAGTGAAGCTGTGAGTGAGAGAAAGAGCGAGAGAAAGAGAAGCTGTGAGCGAGAGAGAGAGAAAGAGAAGCTATGAGTGTGTGAGAAAGAGAAAGTGAAGCTGTGAGTGAGAGAAAGAGCGAGAGAAAGAGACCCTGTGAGTGAGAGAGAGAGAGAAATTGAAGCTGTGAGTGAGAGAGAGAGAGAAAGAGAAGCTCGGAGTGAGTGAGAGAGAAAGAAAGAGAAGCTCGGAGTGAGTGAGAGAGAAAGAAAGAGAAGCTGTGAGTTAGAGAAAGACAGGAAGAAAGAGATGCTGTGAGTGAGAGAGATTGAATCTGTGAGTGAGAGAGAGAGAGGAAGAGAAGCTGCATGAGAGAGAGCAAAGAAAGAAAGAAAGAAAGAGAAGCTGTGTGTGAGAGAGAGAAAGAGAAGCTGTGAGTGGGTGTGAGAAAGAAAGAGAAGCTGTGATTGAGAGAGAAAAAGAAAGAGAAGCTGTGAGTGAGAGAGAGAGAGAAAGAGAAGCTGTGAGTGAGAGTAAAAGAGAGAGAAAGAGAAGCTGTGAGTGAGAGAGAGAGAAAGAGAAGCTGTGAGTGAGAGAGTGAGAGAAAGAGTAGCTGTGAGTGAGAGACAGAGAGAGAAAAAGAAGCTGTATGAGAGAGAGAGAGAGAATGAAAGAAAGAGCTGTGTGTGTGTGAGAGAGAAAGAGAAGCTGTGAGTGTGTGTGTGAGAGAAAGAGAAGCTGTGAGTTTGTGTGAGAGAGAAAGAGAAGCTGTGAGTGAGAGAAAGAGCGAGAGAAAGAGAAGCTGTGAGTGAGAGAGAGAGAGAGAGAGAAAGAGAAGCTGTGAGTGAGATAGAGAGAGAAAGAGAACCTGTGGGTGAGAGAGAGAGAGAAATTGAAGCTGTGAGTGAGATAGAGAGAGAAAGAGAAGCTCGGAGTGAGTGAGAAAGAAAGAAAGAGAAGCTCGGAGTGAGTGAGAGAGAAAGAAAGAGAAGGTGTGAGTGAGAGAGAGAAAGAAAGAAAGAGACGCTGTGAGTGAGAGAGATTGAAGCTGTGAGTTAGAGAGAGAGAGAGAAAGAGAAGCTGTGAGTGAGAGAGAGAGAGAGAGGAAGAGAAGCTGTGAGTGAGAGAGAGAGAGAGAGAGAAAGTGAGTGAGAGAGAGAGAGAGAAAAAGAAGCTTTGAGTGAGAGAGTGAGAGAGTGAGAGAAAGAGTAGCTGTGAGTGAGAGAGAGAGAGAAAGAGAAGCTGCATGAGAGAGAGAGAGAGAAAGAAAGAAAGAGTGAGAGACAGAGAGAGAAAAAGAAGCTGTATGAGAGAGAGAGAGAATGAAAGAAAGAGCTGTGAGTGTGAGAGAGAGAAAGAGAAGCTGTGAGTGTGTGTGTGAGAGAAAGAGAAGCTGTGAGTGTGTGTGAGAGACAAAGAGAAGCTGTGAGTAAGAGAAAGAGCGAGAGAAAGAGAAGCTGTGAGTGAGATAGAGAGAGAAAGAGAACCTGTGAGTGAGAGAGAGAGAAATTGAAGCTGTGAGTGAGATAGAGAGAGAAAGAGAAGCTGTGAGTGAGAGAGAGAGTGAGAAGCTGTGAGTGAGAGAGAGAGAGAAAGCGGAGCAGTGAGTGAGAGACAGAGAGAGAAAGTGAAGCTGTGAGTGAAGGAGAAAAAAAGAGATGCTGTGTGTGTGTGAGAGAGAAAGAGAAGCTGTGAGTGAGAGAGAGAGAGAAAGAGAAGCTGTGAGTGAGAGTAAAAGAGAGAGAAAGAGAAGCTGTGAGTGAGAGAGAGAGAAAGAGAAGCTGTGAGTGAGAGAGTGAGAGAAAGAGTAGCTGTGAGTGAGAGACAGAGAGAGAAAAAGAAGCTGTATGAGAGAGAGAGAGAGAATGAAAGAAAGAGCTGTGTGTGTGTGAGAGAGAAAGAGAAGCTGTGAGTGTGTGTGTGAGAGAAAGAGAAGCTGTGAGTTTGTGTGAGAGAGAAAGAGAAGCTGTGAGTGAGAGAAAGAGCGAGAGAAAGAGAAGCTGTGAGTGAGAGAGAGAGAGAGAGAGAAAGAGAAGCTGTGAGTGAGATAGAGAGAGAAAGAGAACCTGTGGGTGAGAGAGAGAGAGAAATTGAAGCTGTGAGTGAGATAGAGAGAGAAAGAGAAGCTCGGAGTGAGTGAGAAAGAAAGAAAGAGAAGCTCGGAGTGAGTGAGAGAGAGAGAAAGAGAAGGTGTGAGTGAGAGAGAGAAAGAAAGAAAGAGACGCTGTGAGTGAGAGAGATTGAAGCTGTGAGTTAGAGAGAGAGAGAGAAAGAGAAGCTGTGAGTGAGAGAGAGAGAGAGAGGAAGAGAAGCTGTGAGTGAGAGAGAGAGAGAGAGAAAAAGTGAGTGAGAGAGAGAGAGAGAGAAAGAAGCTTTGAGTGAGAGAGTGAGAGAGTGAGAGAAACAGTAGCTGTGAGTGAGAGAGAGAGAGAAAGAGAAGCTGCATGAGAGAGAGAGAGAGAAAGAAAGAAAAAGTGAGAGACAGAGAGAGAAAAAGAAGCTGTATGAGAGAGAGAGAGAATGAAAGAAAGAGCTGTGAGTGTGAGAGAGAGAAAGAGAAGCTGTGAGTGTGTGTGTGAGAGAAAGAGAAGCTGTGAGTGTGTGTGAGAGACAAAGAGAAGCTGTGAGTAAGAGAAAGAGCGAGAGAAAGAGAAGCTGTGAGTGAGATAGAGAGAGAAAGAGAACCTGTGAGTGAGAGAGAGAGAGAAATTGAAGCTGTGAGTGAGATAGAGAGAGAAAGAGAACCTGTGAGTGAGAGAGAGAGTGAGAAGCTGTGAGTGAGAGAGAGAGAGAAAGCGAAGCAGTGAGTGAGAGACAGAGAGAGAAAGTGAAGCTGTGAGTGAAGGAGAAAAAAAGAGATGCTGTGTGTGTGTGAGAGAGAAAGAGAAGCTGTGAGTGAGGGAGAGAGAGAAATGGAAGCTGTGAGTGAGAGAGAGAGTGAGAAGCTATGAGTGAGAGAAAGAGAAAGAGAAGTTGTGAGTGAGAGAGAGAGAAAGAGAAGCTGTGAGTGAGAGAGAGAGAGAGAGAGAGAGAGAAGCAGTGAGAGAGAGAGAAAGAGAAGCTGTGAGTGAGAGAAAGAGAGAAGCCGTGAGTGAGATAGAGAGAGAATCAGTGAGTGAGAGAGAGAGAAGCTTTAAGTGAGAGAGAGAGAGAATGTGAAGTTGTGAGTGAGAGAGAGAGAAGCTGTGAGTGAGACAGAGAGAGAAAGAGAAGCTGTATGTGTGTGAGAGAGTGAAAGAGATGCTGTGAGTGTGAGAGAAAGTGAGAGAAAGAGAAGCTCTGAGTGTGAGACAGAGTGAGAGAAAGAGATGCTGTGAGTATGTGTGTGAGAGAGAAAGATAAGCTGTGAGTGAGAGAGAGAGAGAGAAAGAGAAGCTGTGAGTGAGAGAGTGAGTGTGAAGCTATGAGTGAGAGAGAGAGAGAAAGAGCAGTGTTAGTGAGAGAGAGAGAGAGAAGCTGTGAGTGAGAGAGAGAGAGAAAGGGAAGCTGTGAGTGAGTGAGAGAGAGAGAGAGACAGAGAAGCTGTGCGTGAGAGAGAGAGAAAAAGAGCAGCTGTGAGAGAGAGAGAGAAGCTGTGAGTGTGAGAGAGTGAGAAGCTTTGAGTGAGAGAGTGAGAGAAAGAGTAGCTGAGAGTGAGAGAGAGAGAGAGAAAAAGAAGCTGTATGAGAGAGAGAGAACGAAATAAAGAGCTGTGTGTGAGAGAGAGAGAAAGAGAAGCTGTGAGTGTGTGTGAGAGAGAAAGAGAAGCTGTGAGTGTGTGAGAAAGAGAAAGTGAAGCTGTGAGTGAGAGAAAGAGCGAGAGAAAGAGAAGCTGTGAGCGAGAGAGAGAGAGAAAGAGAAGCTATGAGTGTGTGAGAAAGAGAAAGTGAAGCTGTGAGTGAGAGAAAGAGCGAGAGAAAGAGACCCTGTGAGTGAGAGAGAGAGAGAAATTGAAGCTGTGAGTGAGAGAGAGAGAGAAAGAGAAGCTCGGAGTGAGTGAGAGAGAAAGAAAGAGGAGCTCGGAGTGAGTGAGAGAGAAAGAAAGAGAAGCTGTGAGTTAGAGAAAGACAGGAAGAAAGAGATGCTGTGAGTGAGAGAGATTGAATCTGTGAGTGAGAGAGAGAGAGAGGAAGAGAAGCTGTGAGTGAGAGAGAGAGAAGGAAAGAGAAGCTTTGAGTGAGAGAGTGAGAGAAAGAGTAGCTGTGAGTGAGAGAGAGAGAGAAAGAGAAGCTGCATGAGAGAGAGCAAAGAAAGAAAGAAAGAAAGAGAAGCTGTGTGTGTGAGAGAGAAAGAGAAGCTGTGAGTGGGTGTGAGAAAGAAAGAGAAGCTGTGAGTGAGAGAAAAAGAAAGAGAAGCTGTGAGTGAGAGAGAGAGAGAAAGAGAAGCTGTGAGTGAGAGTAAAAGAGAGAGAAAGAGAAGCTGTGAGTGAGAGAGAGAAAGAAAAGCTGTGAGTGAGAGAGTGAGAGAAAGAGTAGCTGTGAGTGAGAGACAGAGAGAGAAAAAGAAGCTGTATGAGAGAGAGAGAGAGAATGAAAGAAAGAGCTGTGTGTGTGTGAGAGAGAAAGAGAAGCTGTGAGTGTGTGTGTGAGAGAAAGAGAAGCTGTGAGTTTGTGTGAGAGAGAAAGAGAAGCTGTGAGTGAGAGAAAGAGAAGCTGTGAGTGTGAGACAGAGTGAGAGAAAGAGATGCTGTGAGTATGTGTGTGAGAGAGAAAGATAAGCTGTGAGTGAGAGAGAGAGAGAGAGAAAGAGAAGCTGTGAGTGAGAGAGTGAGTGTGAAGCTGTGAGTGAGAGAGAGAGAGAAAGAGCAGTGTTAGTGAGAGAGAGAGAAGCTGTGAGTGAGAGAGAGAGAGAAAGGGAAGCTGTGAGTGAGTGAGAGAGAGAGACATAGAAGCTGTGCGTGAGAGAGAGAGAAAAAGAGCAGCTGTGAGAGAGAGAGAAGCTGTGAGTGAGAGAGAGAGAGAGGCAGAGAAGCTGTGTGTGTGTGAGAGAGAAAAAGAGCAGCTGTGAGAGAGAAAGAGAAGCTGTGAGTGAGAGAGAGAGAGAGAAGCAGTGAGAGAGAGAGAGAAAGAGAAGCTGTGAGTGAGAGAAAGAGAGAAGCCGTGAGTGTTTGTGAGAGAGAAAGAGAAGCTGTGAGTGAGAGAGAGAGAGAAAGGGAAGCTGTGAGTGAGAGAGAGAGTGAGAAGCTATGAGTGAGAGAGAGAGAGAAGGAGAAGATGTGAGTGAGAGAGAGAGAGAAAGAGAAGCTGTGAGTGAGAGAGAGAGTGAGAATCGGTGAGTGAGAGAGAGAGAGAAAGCGAAGCAGTGAGTGAGAGACAGAGAGAGAAAGTGAATCTGTGAGTGAGAGAGAGAGAAAAAAAGAGAAGCTGTGAGTGAGAGAGAGAGAGAAAGAGAATCTGTAAGTGTGAGAGAAAGTGAGAGAAAGAGAAGCTGTGAGTGTGAGACAGAGTGAGAGAAAGAGATGCTGTGAGTGTGTGTGAGAGAGAAAGAGTAGCTGTGAGTGAGAGAGAGAGGGGGAAAGGGAAGCTGTGAGTGAGTGAGAGAGAGAGAATCTGTGAGAGTGAGAGAAAGTGAGAGAAAGAGAAGCTGGGAGTGTGTGTGAGAGAGAATGAGAAGCTGTGAATGAGAGAGAGAGAGAAAGGAAAGCTGTGAGTGAGAGAGAGTGAGAAGCTTTGGGTGAGAGAGTGAGAGAAAGAGTAGCTGAGAGTGAGAGAGAGAGAGAAAAAGAAGCTGTATGAGAGAGAGAGAACGAAATAAAGAGCTGTGTGTGTGAGAGAGAGAAAGAGAAGCTGTGAGTGTGTGTGTGAGAGAAAGAGAAGCTGTGAGTGTGTGAGAAAGAGAAAGTGAAGCTGTGAGTGAGAGAAAGAGCGAGAGAAAGAGAAGCTGTGAGCGAGAGAGAGAGAGAGAAAGAGAAGCTATGAGTGTGTGAGAAAGAGAAAGTGAAGCTGTGAGTGAGAGAAAGAGCGAGAGAAAGAGACCCTGTGAGTGAGAGAGAGAGAGAAATTGAAGCTGTGAGTGAGAGAGAGAGAGAAAGAGAAGCTCGGAGTGAGTGAGAGAGAAAGAAAGAGAAGCTCGGAGTGAGTGAGAGAGAAAGAAAGAGAAGCTGTGAGTTAGAGAAAGACAGGAAGAAAGAGATGCTGTGAGTGAGAGAGATTGAATCTGTGAGTGAGAGAGAGAGAGAGAGGAAGAGAAGCTGTGAGTGAGAGAGAGAGATGGAAAGAGAAGCTTTGAGTGAGAGAGTGAGAGAAAGAGTAGCTGTGAGTGAGAGAGAGAGAGAAAGAGAAGCCGCATGAGAGAGAGAGAGAGAAAGAAAGAAAGAAAGAAAGAAAGAGAAGCTGTGTGTGTGAGAGAGAGAGAAAGAGAAGTTGTGAGTGAGAGTAAAAGAGAGAGAAAGAGAAGCTGTGAGTGAGCGAGAGAGAAAGAGAAGCTGTGAGTGAGAGAGTGAGAGAAAGAGTAGCTGTGAGTGAGAGACAGAGAGAGAAAAAGAAGCTGTATGAGAGAGAGAGAGAGAATGAAAGAAAGAGCTGTGTGTGTGAGAGAGAGAAAGAGAAGCTGTGAGTGTGTGTGTGAGAGAAAGAGAAGCTGTGAGTGTGTGTGAGAAAGAAAGAGAAGCTGTGAGTGAGAGAAAGAGCGAGAGAAAGAGAAGCTGTGAATGAGAGAGAGAGAGAGAGAGAGAAAGAGACGCTGTGAGTGAGATAGAGAGAGAAAGAGACGCTGTGAGTGAGAGAGAGAGAGAAATTGAAGCTGTGAGTGAGATAGAGAGAGAAAGAGAAGCTGAGTGAGTGAGAGAGAAAGAAAGAGAAGCTCGGAGTGAGTGAGAGAGAAAGAAAGAGAAGGTGTGAGTGAGAGAGAGAAAGAAAGAAAGAAAGAAAGAGACGCTGTGAGTGAGAGAGATTGAAGCTGTGAGTTAGAGAGAGAGAGAGAGAGAAAGAGAAAGAGAAGCTGTGTGAGAGAGAGAGAAAGAAAGAGAAGCTCCGAGTGAGTGAGAGAGAAAGAGAAGCTGTGTGTGAGAGAGAGAGAGACAAGTTGTAAGTGTGTGTGTGAGAGAGAAAGAAAAGCTGTGAGTGTGAGAGAAAGAGAATCTGTGAGTGTGTGAGAGAGTGAGAGAGAGAGAAGCTGTGGGTTAGAGAGAGAGAGAGAAAGAGAAGTTGTGAGTGAGAGAGAGAAAGAGAAGCTGTGAGTGAGAGAGTGAGAGAGAAAGAGAGTCTGTGAGTGAGAGAGAGAGAGAGAAAGAGAAGCTGTGAGTGAGTGAGAGAAAGAGAAGCTGTGAGAGAGAGAGAGAAAGAGAAGCTGAGATTGAGAGAGAGAGAAAGAGAAGCTGTGAGTTAGAGAGAGAGAAAGAGAAGCTGTGAGTGAATTAGAGAGAGAGAATGAGAATCTGTGAGGGAGAGAGAGAGGAGAGAGAGAATCTGTGAGGGAGAGAGAGAGAGAGAAAGAGAAGATGTGAGTGAGAGAGTGAGTAAGAGAATCTGTGAGTGAGAGAGAGAGAGAAAGAAGCTGTGAGAGAGAGAGAGAAAGAGAAGCTGAGAGTCAGAGAGAGAGAGAGAAGCTGTGAGTGAGAGAGAGAGAAAGAGAAGCTGTGAGTGTGAGAGAAAGAGAGAGAGAGAAGCTGTGAGTGAAAGAGAGAGAAAGAGAAGCTGTGAGTGTGAGAGAGAGAAAGAGAAAGAGAAGCTGTGAGTGAGAGAAAGAGCGAGAGAAAGAGAAGCTGTGAGTGTGATAGAGAGAGAAAGAGAACCTGTGAGTGAGAGAGAGAGAGAAATTGAAGCTGTGAGTGAGATAGAGAGAGAAAGAGAAGCTGTGAGTGAGAGAGAGAGTGAGAAGCTATGAGTGAGAGAAAGAGAAAGAGAAGTTGTGAGTGAGAGAGAGAGAAAGCGAAGCAGTGAGTGAGAGACAGAGAGAGAAAGTGAAGCTGTGAGTGAAGGAGAAAAAAAGAGATGCTGTGTGTGTGTGTGAGAGAGAAAGAGAAGCTGTGAGTGAGGGAGAGAGAGAAATGGAAGCTGTGAGTGAGAGAGAGAGTGAGAAGCTATGAGTGAGAGAAAGAGAAAGAGAAGTTGAGAATGTGAGAGAGAGAAAGAGAAGCTGTGAGTGAGAGAGAGAGAGAGAGAAGCAGTGAGAGAGAGAGAAAGAGAAGCTGTGAGTGAGAGAAAGAGAGAAGCCGTGAGTGAGATAGAGAGAGAATCAGTGAGTGAGAGAGAGAGAAGCTTTAAGTGAGAGAGAGAGAGAATGTGAAGTTGTGAGTGAGAGAGAGAGAAGCTGTGAGTGAGACAGAGAGAGAAAGAGAAGCTGTATGTGTGTGAGAGAGTGAAAGAGATGCTGTGAGTGTGAGAGAAAGTGAGAGAAAGAGAAGCTGTGAGTGTGAGACAGAGTGAGAGAAAGAGATGCTGTGAGTATGTGTGTGAGAGAGAAAGATAAGCTGTGAGTGAGAGAGAGAGAGAGAGAAAGAGAAGCTGTGAGTGAGAGAGTGAGTGTGAAGCTATGAGTGAGAGAGAGAGAAAGAGCAGTGTTAGTGAGAGAGAGAGAGAAGCTGTGAGTGAGAGAGAGAGAGAAAGGGAAGCTGTGAGTGAGTGAGAGAGAGACAGAGAAGCTGTGCGTGAGAGAGAGAGAAAAAGAGCAGCTGTGAGAGAGAGAGAGAAGCTGTGAGTGAGTGAGAGAGAGAGACAGAGAAGCTGTGTGTGTGAGAGAGAGAAAAAGAGCAGCTGTGAGAGAGAAAGAGAAGCTGTGAGAGAGAGAGAGAGAGAAGCAGTGAGAGAGAGAGAAAGAGAAGCTGTGAGTGAGAGAAAGAGAGAAGCCGTGAGTGTTTGTGAGAGAGAAAGAGAAGCTGTGAGTGAGAGAGAGAGAGAAAGGGAAGCTGTGAGTGAGAGAGAGAGTGAGAAGCTATGAGTGAGAGAGAGAGAGAAGGAGAAGATGTGAGTGAGAGAGAGAGAAAGAGAAGCTGTGAGTGAGAGAGAGAGTGAGAATCGTTGAGTGAGAGAGAGAGAGAAAGCGAAGCAGTGAGTGAGAGACAGAGAGAGAAAGTGAATCTGTGAGTGAGAGAGAGAAAAAAAAAGAGAAGCTGTGAGTGAGAGAGAGAGAGAGAAAGAGAATCTGTAAGTGTGAGAGAAAGTGAGAGAAAGAGAAGCTGTGAGTGTGAGACAGA
The DNA here is from genome assembly GCA_035047345.1 of Bradypodion ventrale. NCBI lineage: Eukaryota > Metazoa > Chordata > Lepidosauria > Squamata > Chamaeleonidae > Bradypodion > Bradypodion ventrale. Next base: position 111,498,572 of record JAWDJE010000005.1, on the reverse strand, counting down.
GTGAGAGAAAGAGATGCTGTGAGTGTGTGTGAGAGAGAAAGAGTAGCTGTGAGTGAGAGAGAGAGGGGGAAAGGGAAGCTGTGAGTGAGTGTGAGAGAGAGAATCTGTGAGAGTGAGAGAAAGTGAGAGAACGAGAAGCTGGGAGTGTGTGTGAGAGAGAATGAGAAGCTTTGAATGAGAGAGAGAGAGAAAGGGAAGCTGTGAGTGAGAGAGAGTGAGAAGCTTTGGGTGAGAGAGTGAGAGAAAGAGTACTTGAGTGTGAGAGAGAGAGAGAAAAAGAAGCTGTATGAGAGAGAGAGAACGAAATAAAGAGCTGTGTGTGTGAGAGAGAGAAAGAGAAGCTGTGAGTGTGTGTGATAGAGAAAGAGAAGCTGTGAGTGTGTGAGAAAGAGAAAGTGAAGCTGTGAGTGAGAGAAAGAGCGAGAGAAAGAGAAGCTGTGAGCGAGAGAGAGAGAAAGAGAAGCTATGAGTGTGTGAGAAAGAGAAAGTGAAGCTGTGAGTGAGAGAAAGAGCGAGAGAAAGAGACCCTGTGAGTGAGAGAGAGAGAGAAATTGAAGCTGTGAGTGAGAGAGGGAGAGAAAGAGAAGCTCGGAGTGAGTGAGAGAGAAAGAGAAGTTCGGAGTGAGTGAGAGAGAAAGAAAGAGAAGCTGTGAGTTAGAGAAAGACAGGAAGAAAGAGATGCTGTGAGTGAGAGAGATTGAATCTGTGAGTGAGAGAGAGAGAGAGAGGAAGAGAAGCTGTGAGTGAGAGAGAGAGATGGAAAAAGAAGCTTTGAGTGAGAGAGTGAGAGAAAGAGTAGCTGTGAGTGAGAGAGAGAGAGAGAAAGAGAAGCTGCATGAGAGAGAGAGAGAGAAAGAAAGAAAGAAAGAAAGAGAAGCTGTGTGTGTGTGAGAGAAAGAGAAGCTGTGAGTGGGTGTGAGAAAGAAAGAGAAGCTGTGAGTGAGAGAAAAAGAAAGAGAAGCTGTGAGTGAGAGAGAGAGAGAAAGAGAAGCTGTGAGTGAGAGTAAAAGAGAGAGAAAGAGAAGCTGTGAGTGAGCGAGAGAGAAAGAGAAGCTGTGAGTGAGAGAGTGAGAGAAAGAGTAGCTGTGAGTGAGAGACAGAGAGAGAAAAAGAAGCTGTATGAGAGAGAGAGAGAGAATGAAAGAAAGAGCTGTGTGTGTCTGAGAGAGAAAGAGAAGCTGTGAGTGTGTGTGAGAGAGAAAGAGAAGCTGTGAGTGTGTGTGAGAAAGAAAGAGAAGCTGTGAGTGAGAGAAAGAGCGAGAGAAAGAGAAGCTGTGAATGAGAGAGAGAGAGAGAAAGAGACGCTGTGAGTGAGATAGAGAGAGAAAGAGACGCTGTGAGTGAGAGAGAGAGAGAAATTGAAGCTGTGAGTGAGATAGAGAGAGAAAGAGAAGCTCGGAGTGAGTGAGAGAGAAAGAAAGAGAAGCTCGGAGTGAGTGAGAGAGAAAGAAAGAGAAGGTGTGAGTGAGAGAGAGAAAGAAAGAAAGAAAGAGACGCTGTGAGTGAGAGAGATTGAAGCTGTGAGTTAGAGAGAGAGAGAAAGAGAAAGAGAAGCTGTGTGAGAGAGAGAGAGAGAAAGAGAAGCTGTGAGTGAGAAAGAGAAAGAGAAGCTGTGAGTGAGAGAGGGAGAGAAAGAGAAGCTGTGAGTGACAGGGAGAGAGAGAAAGAGAAGATGTGAGTGAGAGAGAGAGAGAATGAGAAGATGTGAGTGAGTGACAGAGAGAGAAGCTGTGAGTGAGAGAGAGAGGGAGAGAGAAAGAGAAGCTGTGAGTGAGAGAGAGAGTGGGAGAGAAGCTGTGAGTGAGAGAGAGAGAAAGAGAAGCTTTGAGTGAGAGAGTGAGAGAAATAGCTGTGAGTGAGTGAGAGAGAGAGAAATGAAGCTGTATGAGAGAGAGAGAACGAAAGAAAGTGCTGTGTGTGTGTGTGAGAGAGAGAAAGAGAAGCTGTGAGTGTGAGAGAAAGTGAGAGAAAGAGAAGCTGTGAGTGTGAGACAGAGTGAGAGAAAGAGATGCTGTGAGTGTGTGTGAGAGAGAAAGAGTAGCTGTGAGTGAGAGAGAGAGGGGGAAAGGGAAGCTGTGAGTGAGTGTGAGAGAGAGAATCTGTGAGAGTGAGAGAAAGTGAGAGAAAGAGAAGCTGGGAGTGTGTGTGAGAGAGAATGAGAAGCTGTGAATGAGAGAGAGAGAGAAAGGGAAGCTGTGAGTGAGAGAGAGTGAGAAGCTTTGGGTGAGAGAGTGAGAGAAAGAGTACTTGAGAGTGAGAGAGAGAGAGAAAAAGAAGCTGTATGAGAGAGAGAGAACGAAATAAAGAGCTGTCTGTGTGAGAGAGAGAGAGAGAAGCTGTGAGTGTGTGTGAGAGAGAAAGAGAAGCTGTGAGTGTGTGAGAAAGAGAAAGTGAAGCTGTGAGTGAGAGAAAGAGCGAGAGAAAGAGAAGCTGTGAGCGAGAGGGAGAGAGAGAGAAAGAGAAGCTATGCGTGTGTGAGAATGAGAAAGTGAAGCTGTGAGTGAGAGAAAGAGCGAGAGAAAGAGACACTGTGAGTGAGAGAGAGAGAGAAATTGAAGCTGTGTGAGAGAGAGAGAGAAAGAGAAGCTCGGAGTGAGTGAGAGAGAAAGAAAGAAAGAGAAGCTCGGAGTGAGTGAGAGAGAAAGAAAGAGAAGCTGTGAGTTAGAGAAAGACAGGAAGAAAGAGATGCTGTGAGTGAGAGAGATTGAATCTGTGAGTGAGAGAGAGAGAGAGAGGAAGAGAAGCTGTGAGTGAGAGAGAGAGATGGAAAGAGAAGCTTTGAGTGAGAGAGTGAGAGAAAGAGTAGCTGTGAGTGAGAGAGAGAGAGAAAGAGAAGCTGCATGAGAGAGAGAGAGAGAAAGAAAGAAAGAAAGAAAGAGAAGCTGTGTGTGTGTGAGAGAAAGAGAAGCTGTGAGTGGGTGTGAGAAAGAAAGAGAAGCTGTGAGTGAGAGAAAAAGAAAGAGAAGATGTGAGTGAGAGAGAGAGAGAAAGAGAAGCTGTGAGTGAGAGTAAAAGAGAGAGAAAGAGAAGCTGTGAGTGAGCGAGAGAGAAAGAGAAGCTGTGAGTGAGAGAGTGAGAGAATGAAAGAAAGAGCTGTGTGTGTGAGAGAGAGAAAGAGAAGCTGTGAGTGTGTGTGTGAGAGAAAGAGAAGCTGTGAGTGTGTGTGAGAAAGAAAGAGAAGCTGTGAGTGAGAGAAAGAGCGAGAGAAAGAGAAGCTGTGAATGAGAGAGAGAGAGAGAGAGAAAGAGACGCTGTGAGTGAGATAGAGAGAGAAAGAGACGCTGTGAGTGAGATAGAGAGAGAAAGAGACGCTGTGAGTGAGAGAGAGAGAAATTGAAGCTGTGAGTGAGATAGAGAGAGAAAGAGAAGCTCGGAGTGAGTGAGAGAGAAAGAAAGAGAAGCTCGGAGTGAGTGAGAGAGAAAGAAAGAGAAGGTGTGAGTGAGAGAGAGAAAGAAAGAAAGAAAGAGCTGCTGTGAGTGAGAGAGATTGAAGCTGTGAGTTAGAGAGAGAGAGAGAGAAAGAGAAAGAGAAGCTGTGTGAGAGAGAGAGAGAGAAAGAGAAGCTGTGAGTGAGAAAGAGAAAGAGAAGCTGTGAGTGAGAGAGGGAGAGAAAGAGAAGCTGTGAGTGACAGGGAGAGAGAGAAAGAGAAGATGTGAGTGAGAGAGAATGAGAAGATGTGAGTGAGTGACAGAGAGAGAAGCTGTGAGTGAGAGAGAGAGGGAGAGAGAAAGAGAAGCTGTGAGTGAGAGAGAGAGTGGGAGAGAAGCTGTGAGTGAGAGAGAGAGAAAGAGAAGCTTTGAGTGAGAGAGTGAGAGAAATAGCTGTGAGTGAGTGAGAGAGAGAGAAATGAAGCTGTATGAGAGAGAGAGAACGAAAGAAAGTGCTGTGTGTGTGAGAGAGAGAGAGAAAGAGAAGCTGTGAGTGTGTGTGAGAGAGAAAGAGAAGCTGTGAGTGTGAGAGAGAGAAAGAGAAAGAGAAGCTGTGAGTGAGAGAAAGAGAGAGAGACAGGGAAGCTGTGAGTGTGAGATAGAGAGAGAGAAAGAGAAGCTGTGAGTGTGTGTGAGAGAGAAAGAGAAGCAGTGATTGAAAGAAAGAGAGAGAGAAAGAGAAGCTGTGAGTGTGTGAGGGAGAGAGAGAAAGAGAAGATGTGAGTGAGAGAGAGAGAAAGAGAAGATGTGTGTGTGAGAGAGAAAGAGAAGCTGTGAGTTTGAGAGAGAGAGAGAGAAAGAGAAGCTGTGAGTGAGAGAAAGAGCGAGAGAAAGAGAAGCTGTGAGTGTGATAGAGAGAGAAAGAGAACCTGTGAGTGAGAGAGAGAGAGAAATTGAAGCTGTGAGTGAGATAGAGAGAGAAAGAGAAGCTGTGAGTGAGAGAGTGAGTGTGAAGCTATGAGTGAGAGAGAGAGAAAGAGCAGTGTTAGTGAGAGAGAAAGAGAAGCTGTGTGAGAGAGAGAGAGAGAAAGAGAAGCTGTGAGTGAGAAAGAGAAAGAGAAGCTGTGAGTGAGAGAGGGAGAGAAAGAGAAGCTGTGAGTGACAGGGAGAGAGAGAAAGAGAAGATGTGAGTGAGAGAGAGAGAGAATGAGAAGATGTGAGTGAGTGACAGAGAGAGAAGCTGTGAGTGAGAGAGAGAGGGAGAGAGAAAGAGAAGCTGTGAGTGAGAGAGAGAGTGGGAGAGAAGCTGTGAGTGAGAGAGAGAGAAAGAGAAGCTTTGAGTGAGAGAGTGAGAGAAATAGCTGTGAGTGAGTGAGAGAGAGAGAAATGAAGCTGTATGAGAGAGAGAGAACGAAAGAAAGTGCTGTGTGTGTGTGAGAGAGAGAGAAAGAGAAGCTGTGAGTGTGAGAGAAAGTGAGAGAAAGAGAAGCTGTGAGTGTGAGACAGAGTGAGAGAAAGAGATGCTGTGAGTGTGTGTGAGAGAGAAAGAGTAGCTGTGAGTGAGAGAGAGAGGGGGAAAGGGAAGCTGTGAGTGAGTGTGAGAGAGAGAATCTGTGAGAGTGAGAGAAAGTGAGAGAAAGAGAAGCTGGGAGTGTGTGTGAGAGAGAATGAGAAGCTGTGAATGAGAGAGAGAGAGAAAGGGAAGCTGTGAGTGAGAGAGAGTGAGAAGCTTTGGGTGAGAGAGTGAGAGAAAGAGTACTTGAGAGTGAGAGAGAGAGAGAAAAAGAAGCTGTATGAGAGAGAGAGAACGAAATAAAGAGCTGTCTGTGTGTGAGAGAGAGAGAGAAGCTGTGAGTGTGTGTGAGAGAGAAAGAGAAGCTGTGAGTGTGTGAGAAAGAGAAAGTGAAGCTGTGAGTGAGAGAAAGAGCGAGAGAAAGAGAAGCTGTGAGCGAGAGGGAGAGAGAGAGAAAGAGAAGCTATGAGTGTGTGAGAAAGAGAAAGTGAAGCTGTGAGTGAGAGAAAGAGCGAGAGAAAGAGACACTGTGAGTGAGAGAGAGAGAGAAATTGAAGCTGTGTGAGAGAGAGAGAGAAAGAGAAGCTCGGAGTGAGTGAGAGAGAAAGAAAGAAAGAGAAGCTCGGAGTGAGTGAGAGAGAAAGAAAGAGAAGCTGTGAGTTAGAGAAAGACAGGAAGAAAGAGATGCTGTGAGTGAGAGAGATTGAATCTGTGAGTGAGAGAGAGAGAGAGAGGAAGAGAAGCTGTGAGTGAGAGAGAGAGATGGAAAGAGAAGCTTTGAGTGAGAGAGTGAGAGAAAGAGTAGCTGTGAGTGAGAGAGAGAGAAATGAAGCTGCATGAGAGAGAGAGAACGAAAGAAAGTGCTGTGTGTGTGAGAGAGAGAGAGAAAGAGAAGCTGTGAGTGTGTGTGAGAGAGAAAGAGAAGCTGTGAGTGTGAGAGAGAGAAAGAGAAAGAGAAGATGTGAGTGAGAGAAAGAGAGAGAGACAGGGAAGCTGTGAGTGTGAGATAGAGAGAGAGAAAGAGAAGCTGTGAGTGTGTGAGGGAGGGAGAGAAAGAGAAGATGTGAGTGAGAGAGAGAGAAAGAGAAGATGTGTGTGTGAGAGAGAAAGAAGCTGTGAGTTTGAGAGAGAGAGAGATAAAGAGAAGCTGTGAGTGAGAGAGAGAGAAAGAAATGCTGTGAGTGAGAGAGAGAGAGAGAGAGAAAGAGAAGCTGTGAGTGAGAGGGAGAGAGAGAAAGAGAAGCTGTGAGTTTGAGAGAGAGAAAGAGAAGCTGTGAGTGAGAGAGAGAGAGAGAAAGAGATGCTGTGAGTGAGAGAGAGAGAGAAAGAGAAGCTGCGAGTGAGAGAGAGAGAGAGAGAAAGAGAACCTATGAGTGTGTGTGAGAGAGAAATTGAAGCTGTGAGTGAGAGAGAGAGAGAAAGAGAAGCTTTGAGTGAGTGAGAGAGAAAGAAAGAGAAGCTGTGAGTGAGAGAGAGAGAGAGAGAAAGAGACACTGTGAGTGAGAGAGAGAGAAGCTGTTAGTGAGAGAGAGAGAAAGAGAAGCTGTGAGTGAGAGAGAGAGGAAGAGAAGCTGTGAGTGAGAGAGAGAGAGAGAAAGAGAAGGTGTGAGTGAGTGAGAGAGAAAGAAAAGCTGTGAGTGAGAGAGAGAGAGAAGCTGTGAGTGAAAGAGAGAGAAAGAGAAGCTGTGAGTGAGAAAGAGAGAAAGAGAGAGAAGCTGTGAGTGAGAGAGAAAGAGAAAGAGAAGCTGTGAGTGACAGAGAGAGAGAAAGAGAAGATGTGAGTGAGAGAAAGAGAGAGAGAGAAGCTGTGAGTGTGTGAGGATAGAGAGAGAGAAGCTGTGAGTGTGAGAGAGAGAAAGAGAAGCTGTGAGTGAGAGAAAGAGAGAGAGAAAGGGAAGCTGTGAGTGAGAGAGAGAGAAGCTGTGAGTGAGTGAGAGAGAAAGAGAAGCTGTGAGTGAGAGAGAGAGTGGGGGAGAAGCTGTGAGTGAGAGAGAGAGAAAGAGAAGCTTTGAGTGAGAGAGTGAGAGAAAGAGTAGCTGTGAGTGAGAGAGAGAGAGAGAGAGAAGCTGTGAGTGTGTGAGGAGAGAGAGAGAGAAGCTGTGTGTGTGAGAGAGAAAGAGAAGCTGTGAGTGAGAGAAAGAGAGAGAGAAAGGGAAGCTGTGAGTGAGAGAGAGAGAGAGAGAGAAAGAGAAGCTGTGAGTGACAGAGAGTGAGAGAAGTTGTGTGTGTGTGTGAGTGAGTGAGAGAGACAGAGAAGCTGTGAGTGAGGGAGAGAGAAAAATAGCAGCTGTGAGTGAGAGAGAGAGAGAAGCTATGAGTGAGAGAGAGGGAAAGAGAATCTTTGAGTAGAGAGAGAGAGAAAGGGAAGCTGTGAGTGAGAGAGAGAAAGAGAAGCTGTGAGTGTGTGAGAGAGAGATAAAGAGAAGCTGTGAGTGTGAGAGAGAGAAAGAGAAGCTGTGAGTGAGAGGGAAAGAGAGAAAGAGAAGCTGTGAGTGAGAGAGAGAGAGAGGAAGAGAAGCTGTGAGTGAGAGAGAGAGAGAAAGAGAAGCTGTGAGTGAGTGAGAGAGAAAGAGAAGCTGTGAGAGAGAGAGAGAGAAGCTGTGAGTGAAAGAGAGAGAAAGAGAAGCTGTGAGTGAGAAAGAGAGAGAGAGAGAAGCTGTGAGTGAGAGAGAGAGAGAAAGAGAAGCTGTGAGTGACAGAGAGAGAGAAAGAGAAGATGTGAGTGAGAGAGAGAGAGAAGCTGTGAGTGAGAGAGAGAGTGGGAGAGAAGCTGTGAGTGAGAGAGAGAGAAAGAGAAGCTTTGAGTGAGAGAAATAGTAGCTGTGAGTGAGAGAGAGATAGAAAGAGAAGCTGTGAGTGTGTGAGAGAGAGAAAGAGAAGCTGTGAGTGTGTGAGAGAGAAAGAGAAGCTGTGAGTGAGAGAAAGAGAGAGAGAAAGGGAAGCTGTGAGTGAGAGAGAGAGAGAGAATGAAAGAGAATCTGTGAGTAGAGAGAGAGAGAAAGGGAAGCTGCGAGTGAGAGAGAGAGAGAGAAAGAGAAGCTGTGAGTGTGTGTGAGAGAGAGAGATAAAGAGAAGCTGTGAGTGAGAGAGAGAGAAAGAGAAGCTGTGAGTGAGAGGGAGAGAGAGAAAGAGAAGATGTGAGTGAGAGAGAGAGAGAGAAAGAGAAGATGTGTGTGAGAGAGAAAGAGAAGCTGTGAGTGTGAGAGAGAAAGAGAAGCTGTGAGTGTGAGAGAGAGAAAGAGAAGCTGTGAGTGAAAGAAAGAGAGAGAGAAAGAGAAGCTGTGAGTGTGAGAAAGAGAGAGAGAGAGAAAAGCTGTGAGTGAGAGAGAGAGAGACAGTAAGAGAAGCGGTGAGTGAGAGAGAGAGAGAAAGAGAAGCTGTGAGTGAGAGACAGAGAGAGAAAGAGAACCTATGAGTGTGTGTGAGAGAGAAATTGAAGCTGTGAGTCAGAGAGAGAGAAAGAGAAGCTCTGAGTGAGTGAGAGAGAAAGAAAGAGAAGCTGTGAGTGAGAGAGAGAGAGAGAAAGAAAGAGATGCTGTGAGTGAGTGAGAGAGAAGCTGTTAGTGAGAGAGAGAGAGAAAGAGAAGCTGTGAGTGAGAGAGAGAGAGGAAGAGAACCTGTGAGTGAGAGAGAGAGAGAGAAAGAAAGAGAAGCTGCATGAGAGAGAGAGAAAGAAAGAAAGAAAGAAAGAAAGAAAGAGAAGCTGTGTGTGTGTGTGAGAGAGAAAGAGAACCTGTGAGTGATTGAGAGAGAGAGAAATTGAAGCTGTGAGTGAGAGAGAGAGATAAAGAGAAGCTGTGTGTCAGTGAGCGAGAAAGAGAAGCTGTGAGGGAGAGGGAGAGAGAAGGAGAAGATGTGAGTGAGAGAGAGAGGGAAGGAGAAGTTGTGAGTGAGAGAGTGAGAGAAAGAGTAGCTGTGAGTGAGAGAGAGAGAAAGAGAAGCTGTATGAGAGACAGAGAGAACGAAAGAAAGAGCTGTGTGTGGAGAGAGAAAGAGAAGCTGTGAGCGTGTGTGAGAGAGAAAGAGAAGCTGTGAGTGAGAAAAAAAGAGAGAGAAAGAGAAGTTGTGAGTGAGAGAGAGAGAGAGAAGCTGTGAGTGAGAGAGAGAGAGAAAGAGAAGCTGTGAGAGAGAGAGAGAGAGAAAGAGAAGCTGTGAGTGAGAGAGAGAGAAAGAGAACCTGTGAGTGTGAGAGAGTAATTGAAGCTGTGAGTGAGAGAGAGAGAGAAAGAAAGAGAAGCTCCGAGTGAGTGAGAGATAAAGAGAAGCTGTGAGAGAGAGAGAGAGAGAAAAGTTGTAAGTGTGTGTGAGAGAGAGAAAGAAAAGCTGTGAGTGTGAGAGAAAGAGAAGCTGTGAGTGTGTGAGAGAGTGAGAGAGAGAGAAGCTGTGGGTTAGAGAGAGAGAGAGAGAAAGAGGTTGTGAGTGAGAGAGAGAAAGAGAAGCTGTGAGTGAGAGAGTGAGAGAGAAAGAGTCTGTGAGTGTGAGAGAGAGAGAGAGAGAGAAGCTGTGAGTGAGTGAGAGAAAGAGAAGCTGTGAGAGAGAGAGAGAAAGAGAAGCTGAGATTGAGAGAGAGAGAAAGAGAAGCTGTGAGTTAGAGAGAGAGAAAGAGAAGCTGTGAGTGAGTTAGAGAGAGAGAATGAGAAGCTGTGGGAGAGAGAGAGGAGAGAGAGAATCTGTGAGGGAGAGAGAGAGAGAGAAAGAGAAGATGTGAGTGAGAGAGTGAGTAAGAGAATCTGTGAGTGAGAGAGAGAGAGAAAGAAGCTGTGAGTGAGAGAGAGAAAGAGAAGCTGAGAGTCAGAGAGAGAGAGAGAAGCTGTGAGTGAGAGAGAGAGAAAGAGAAGCTGTGAGTGTCAGAGAAAGAGAGAGAGAGAAGCTGTGAGTGAAAGAGAGAGAAAGAGAAGCTGAGAGTGAGAAAGAGAGAGAGAAAGAGAAGCTGTGAGTGAGAGAGAGAGAGAGAAAGAGAAGCTGTGAGTGAGAGGGAGATAGAGAAAGAGAATATGTGAGAGAGAGAGAGAAAGAGAAGATGTGAGTGTGTGTGAGAGAGAGAGAAGCTGTGTGTGAGAGAAAGAGAGAGAGAAAGAGAAGCTGTGAGTGAGAGAGAGAGAGAAAGAGAAGCTGTGAGTGAGAGAGAGAGAGAGAGAAGCTGTGAGTGAGAGAGAGAGAGAGAAAGAGAAGCTGTGTGTGTGTGAGAGAGAGAGAGAACCTGTGAGTGAGTGAGAGAGAGAAAGAGCAGCTCCGAGTGAGTGAGAGAGAAAGAAAGAGAAGCTGTGAGTGAGAGAGAGAGAAAGAAAGAGAAGCTGCAAGAGAGAGAGAGAGAGAAAGAGAAGCTGTAAGTGTGTGTGTGAAAGAGAAAGAGAAAGAGAAGCAGTGAGTGTGAGAGAAAGAGAAGCCGTGAGTGTGAGAGAGAGTGAGAGAGAGAGAAGCTGTGAGTTAGAGAGAGAGAGAAAGAGAAGTTGTGAATGAGAGAGAGAGAGAGAAGCTGTGAGTGAGTGAGAGAAAAAGAGAAGCTGTGTGTGTGTGAGAGAGAGAGAAGCTGTGAGTGAGAGAGAGAGAGAAAGAGAAGCTGTGAGTGACGGAGAGAGAGAAAGAGAAGATGTGAGTGAGAGAAAGAGAGAAGCTGTGAGTGAGAGAGTGAGAGAGAGAAAGAGAAGCTGTGAGTGAGAGAGAGAGTGGGAGAGAAGCTGTGAGTGAGAGAGAGAGAAAGAGAAGCTTTGAGTGAGAGAGTGAGAGAAAGAGTAGCTGTGAGTGAGAGAGAGAGAGAGAAAGAGAAGCTGTGAGTGTGTGTGGGAGAGAAAGAGAAGCTGTGAGTGTGTGAGAGAGAAAGAGAATCTGTGAGTGAGAGAAAGAGAGAGAGAAAGGGAAGCTGTGAGTGAGAGAGAGAGAGAGAAAGAAAGAGAATCTGTGAGTAGAGAGAGAGAAAGGGAAGCTGTGAGTGAGAGAGAGAGAGAGAAAGAGAAGCTGTGAGTGTGTGTGTGTGAGAGAGAGATAAAGAGAAGCTGTGAGTGAGTGAGAGAGAAGGAGAAGCTGTGAGTGAGAGGGAGAGAGAGAAAGAGAAGATGTGAGTGAGAGAGAGAGAGAAAGAGAAGATGTGTGTGTGAGAGAGAAAGAGAAGATGTGAGTGTGAGAGAGAAAGAGAAGCTGTGAGTGTGAGAGAGAGAAAGAGAAGCTGTGAGTGAGAGAAAGAGAGAGAGAAAGAGAAGCTGTGAGTGAGAGAAAGAGAGAGAGAGAAATGCTGCGAGTGAGAGAGAGAGAGACAGAAAGAGAAGCTGTGAGTGAGAGAGAGAGAGAGAAAGAGAAGCTGTGAGTGAGAGACAGAGAGAGAAAGAGAACCTATTAGTGTGTGTGAGAGAGAAATTGAAGTTGTGAGTGAGAGAGAGAGAGAAAGAGAAGCTCTGAGTGAGTGAGAGAGAAAGAGAAGCTGTGAGTGAGAGAGAGAGAGAGAGAAAGAAAGAGACGCTGTGTGTGTGAGAGAGAGAAGCTGTTAGTGAGAGAGAGAGAGAAAGAGAAGCTGTGAGTGAGAGAGAGAGAGAGGAAGAGAAGCTGTGAGTGAGAGAGAGAGAGAAAGAGAAGCTGCATGAGAGAGAGGGATAAAGAAAGAAAGAAAGAAAGAAAGAACGAGAATCTGTGTGTGTGTGAGAGAGAAAGAGAAGCTGTGAGTGTGTGTGAGAGAGAAAGAGAAGCTGTGAGTGTGTGTGAGAGAGAAAGAGAAGCTGTGAGTGAGAGAGATAAAGAGAAGCTGTGAGTGAGTGAGAGAGAAAGCGAAGCTGTGAGTGAGAGGGAGAGAGAAGGAGAAGATGTGAGTGAGAGAAAGAGAAAGAGAAAGAGAAGATGTGTGTGAGAGAGAGAGGGAAGGAGAAGTTGTGAGTGAGAGAGAGAGAGAAGCCCTGAGTGAGTGAGTGAGAGAGAGAGAGAAAGAGAAGCTGTGAGTGAGAGTGAGAGGAAGAGAAGCTGTGAGTGAGAGAGAGAGAAAGAAAGTGAAGCTTTGAGTGAGAGAGTGAGAGAAAGAGTAGCTGTGAGTGAGAGAGAGAGAGAACGAAAGAAAGAGCTGTGTGTGGAGAGAGAGAAAGAGAACCTGTGAGTGTGAGAGAGTAATTGAAGCTGTGAGTGAGAGAGAGAGAGAAAGAAAGAGAAGCTCCGAGTGAGTGAGAGATAAAGAGAAGCTGTGAGAGAGAGAGAGAGAGAAAAGTTGTAAGTGTGTGTGAGAGAGAGAAAGAAAAGCTGTGAGTGTGAGAGAAAGAGAAGCTGTGAGTGTGTGAGAGAGTGAGAGAGAGAGAAGCTGTGGGTTAGAGAGAGAGAGAGAGAAAGAGGTTGTGAGTGAGAGAGAGAAAGAGAAGCTGTGAGTGAGAGAGTGAGAGAGAAAGAGTCTGTGAGTGTGAGAGAGAGAGAGAGAGAGAAGCTGTGAGTGAGTGAGAGAAAGAGAAGCTGTGAGAGAGAGAGAGAAAGAGAAGCTGAGATTGAGAGAGAGAGAAAGAGAAGCTGTGAGTTAGAGAGAGAGAAAGAGAAGCTGTGAGTGAGTTAGAGAGAGAGAATGAGAAGCTGTGGGAGAGAGAGAGAGAGAGAGAACCTGTGAGTGAGTGAGAGAGAGAAAGAGCAGCTCCGAGTGAGTGAGAGAGAAAGAAAGAGAAGCTGTGAGTGAGAGAGAGAGAAAGAAAGAGAAGCTGCAAGAGAGAGAGAGAGAGAAAGAGAAGCTGTAAGTGTGTGTGTGAAAGAGAAAGAGAAAGAGAAGCAGTGAGTGTGAGAGAAAGAGAAGCCGTGAGTGTGAGAGAGAGTGAGAGAGAGAGAAGCTGTGAGTTAGAGAGAGAGAGAAAGAGAAGTTGTGAATGAGAGAGAGAGAGAGAAGCTGTGAGTGAGTGAGAGAAAAAGAGAAGCTGTGTGTGTGTGAGAGAGAGAGAAGCTGTGAGTGAGAGAGAGAGAGAAAGAGAAGCTGTGAGTGACGGAGAGAGAGAAAGAGAAGATGTGAGTGAGAGAAAGAGAGAAGCTGTGAGTGAGAGAGTGAGAGAGAGAAAGAGAAGCTGTGAGTGAGAGAGAGAGTGGGAGAGAAGCTGTGAGTGAGAGAGAGAGAAAGAGAAGCTTTGAGTGAGAGAGTGAGAGAAAGAGTAGCTGTGAGTGAGAGAGAGAGAGAGAAAGAGAAGCTGTGAGTGTGTGTGGGAGAGAAAGAGAAGCTGTGAGTGTGTGAGAGAGAAAGAGAATCTGTGAGTGAGAGAAAGAGAGAGAGAAAGGGAAGCTGTGAGTGAGAGAGAGAGAGAGAGAAAGAAAGAGAATCTGTGAGTAGAGAGAGAGAAAGGGAAGCTGTGAGTGAGAGAGTGAGAGAAAGAGTAGCTGTGAGTGAGAGAGAGAGAGAACGTAAGAAAGAGCTGTGTGTGGAGAGAGAGAAAGAGAAGATGTGAGTGTGTGTGTGAGAGAAAGAGAAGCTGTGAGTGAGAGAAAGAGAGAGAGAAAGAGAAGCTGTGAGTGAGTGAGAGAGAAAGAGAACCTGTGAGTGAGAGAGAGAGAGTAATTGAAGCTGTGAGTGAGAGAGAGAGAGAGAAGCTCCGAGTGAGTGAGAGAGAAAGAAAGAGAAGCTGTGAGTGAGAGAGACAGAAAGAGAAGCTGTGAGTGTGAGAGAAAGAGAAGCTGTGAGTGTGTGAGAGAGCGAGAGAGAGAGAAGCTGTGAGTTAGAGAGAGAGAGAGAGAAAGAGAAGTTGTGAGTGAGAGAGAGAAAGAAGCTGTGAGTGAGAGAGTGAGAGAGAAAGATAAAGAGCTGTGAGTGAGTGAGAGAGAAAGAGATGCTGTGAGTGAGAGAGAGAGAGAAGCTGTGATTGAAAGAGAGAGAAAGAGAAGCTGTGAGTGAGAAAAGAGAGAGAAAGAGAAGCTGTGAGTGAGAGAGTGAGAAAGAGAAGCTGTGAGTGAGAGGGAGAGAGAGAAAGAGATGCTGTGAGTGAGAGAGAGAGTGAGAGAGAGAAGCTGTGAGTGTGTGTGTGAGAGAGAAAGAGAAGCTGTGAGTGAGAGAAATAGAGAGAGAGAAAGAGAAGCTGTGAGTGAGAGAGAGACAGAGATAAAGAGAAGCTGTGAGTGAGAGAGAGAGAAAGAGAAGTTGTGAGTGAGAGAGAGAGAAGATGTGATTGAAAGAGAGAGAAAGAGAAGCTGTGAGTGAGAAAAGAGAGAGAAAGAGAAGCTGTGATTGAGAGAGAGAGGCTGTGAGTGAGAGGGAGAGAGAGAAAGAGGAGATGTGAGAGAGAGAGAAAATGTGAGTGAGAGAGAGAGGGAAAGAGAAGTTGTGAGTGAGAGAGAGAGAGAAGCTGTGAGTGAGTGAGAGAGAGAGAAAGAGAAGCTGTGTGTGTGAGAGAGAGAAAGAGAAGCTGTGAGTGAGAGAGAGAGAGAGAAAGAGAAGCTCTGAGTGAGTGAGAGAGAAAGAGAAGCTGTGAGTGAGAGAAAGAGAGAAGCTGTGAGTGAGTGAGAGAGAGAGAAGCTGTGAGTGAGAAAGGGAGAAGCTTCAAGTGAGAGAGAGAGAGAATGTGAAGATGTGAGTGAGAGAGAGAGAGAAGCTGTGAGTGAGAGAGAAAGAGATGCTGTGAGTAGAGAGAGAGAGAAAAAGAAGCTGTGAGTGAGAGAGAGAGAAGAAGAAGCTGTGAGTGAGATAGGGAGAGAGAAAGAGAATCTGTGAGTGACAGAGAGAGAAAAAAAGAAGCTGTGAGTGTGAGAGAGTGCGAGAAAGAGATGCTGTGAGTGTGTGTGTGAGAGAAAGAGAAGCTGTGAGTGAGAGAGAGAGAGAAAGGGAAGTTGTGAGTGAGAGCGAGAGTGAGAAGCTATCAGTGAGAGAGAGAGAAGAAAGAGAAGTTGTGATTGAGAGAGAGAGAGAAAGTGAAGCAGTGAGTGAGAGACAGAGAGAGAAAGTGAAGCTCTGAGTGAGAGAGAGAGAGAAAAAGAGACGCTGTGAGAGAGAGAGAGAGAGAAAGAGAAGCTGTAAGTGTGAGAGAAAGTGAGAGAAAGAGAAGCTGTGAGTGTGAGACAGAGTGAGAGAAAGAGATGCTGTGAGTGTGTGTGAGAGAGAAAGAGAAGCTGTGAGTGAGAGAGAGAGAAAGGGAAGCTGTGAGGGACAGAGAGAGAGAAGCTGTTAGAGTGAGAGAAAGTGAGAGAAAGAGAAGCTGGGAGTGTGTGTGAGAGAAAGAGAAGCTGTGAGTTAGAGAGAGAAAGATAAAGGGAAGCGGTGAGTGAGAGAGTGAGAAGCTATGAGCGAGAGAGAGAGAGGTTGTGAGTGAGTGAGAGAGAGAGACAGAGAAGCTGTGAGTGAGAGAGAGAGAAAAAGAGCAGCTGTGAGAGAGAGAGAGAGAGAGAAGCTGTGAGTAAGAGAGAGAAAGAGAAGCTGTGAGTGAGAGAGACAGAGAGAAAGAGAAGCTGTGAGTGTGAGAGAAAGTGAGAGAAAGAGAAGCTGTGAGTGTGAGAGAGAGTGAGAGAAAGATGCAGTGAGTGTGTGTGAGAGAGAAAGAGAAGCTGTGAGTGAGAGAGAGAGAAAAAGAGAAGCTGTGAGTGCGAGAGAGAAAGAGAAGCTGTGAGTGTGAGAGAAAGTGAGAGAAAGAGAAGCTGTGAGTGTGAGAGAGAGTGAGAGAAAATGCTGTGAGTGTGTGTGAGAGAGAAAGAGAAGCTGTGAGTGAGAGAGAGAGAAAGAAAGGGAAGCTGTGAGTGAGAGAGAGAGTGAGAAGCTAAGAGTGAGAGAGAGAGAGAAAGAGAAGCTGTGAGTGACAAAGAGAGAGAAGCTGTGTGTGTGTGTGAGAGAAAGAGAAGCTGTGTGTGTGTGAGAGAGAGAAAGAGAAGCTGTGATTGAGAGAGAGAGAGAAAGAGAAGCTGTGTGAGAGAGAGAAAGAGACAATGAAAGCTGTGTGAGAGAGAGAGAGAATGAAAGAAAGAGCTGTGTGTGTGTGAGAGAGAAAGAGAAGCTGGGAGTGAGAGAGAGAGAAAGAGAAGCTGTGAGTGAGAGATAGAGAAAGAAAGGGAAGCTGTGAGTGAGAGAGAGAGAGACAGAGAAGCTGTGAGTGAGGGAGAGAAAAAAAGAGCAGCTGTGAGTTAGAGAGAGAGACGCTTTGAGTGAGAGAGAGAGAAAGAGGATCCGTGAGTAGAGAGAGAGAGAAAGGGAAGCTGCGAGTGTGAGAGAAAGAGCAGCTGTGACTGTGAGAGGGAGATAGAAAGAGAAGCTGTGAGTGAGAGAGAGAAAAAAAGAAGCTGTGAGTGAGAGAGAAAGAGAGAAATAGAAACTATGAGTGAGAAAGATAGAGAGAAGCAGTGAGAGAGAGAAAGAGAAGCTGTGAGTGAGAGAAAGAGAGAAGCTGTGAGTGAGTGAGAGAGAGAGAAGCTGTGAGTGAGAGAGAGAAGCTTTAAGTGAGAGAGAGAGAATGTGAAGCTGTGAGTGAGAGAGAGAGAGAAGCTGTGAGTGAGAGAGAGAGAAAGAGAATCTGTGAGTAGAGAGAGAGAGAGAAAGAAGCTGTGAGTGAGAGAGAGAGAGAAGTTGTGAGTGAGAGAGAGAAGCTTTAAGTGAGTGAGAGAGAGAATGTGAAGCTGTGAGTGAGAGAGAGAGAAGCTGTGAGTGAGAGAGAGAGAAAGAGAATCTGTGAGTAGAGAGAGAGAAAGAGAAGCTGTGAGTGTGTGAGAGAGAAGAAGCTGTGAGTGAGAGAGAGAGAAGCTGTGAGTGAGAGAGAGAGAAAGAGAATCTGTGAGTAGAGAGAGAGAAAGAGAAGCTGTGAGTGTGTGAGAGAGAAGAAGAAGCTGTGAGTGAGATAGGGAGAGAGAAAGAGAATCTGTGAATGACAGAGAGAGAAAAAAAGAAGCCGTGAGTGTGAGAGAGAGTGAGAGAAAGAGATGCTGTGAGTGTGTGTGAGAGAGAAAGAGAAGCTGTGAGTGAGTGAGAGAGAGAGAAGCTGTGAGTGAGAGAGAGAGGGAAAGAGAAGTTGTGAGTGAGTGAGAGAGAGAAGCTGTGAGTGTGAGAGAGAGAAAGAGAAGCTGTGAGTGAGAGAGAGAGAGAAAGAGAAGCTCTGAGTGAGTGAGAGAGAAAGAGAAGCTGTGAGTGAGAGAAAGAGAGAAGCTGTGAGTGAGTGAGAGAGAGAGAAGCTGTGAGTGAGAGAGGGAGAAGCTTCAAGTGAGAGAGAGAGAGAATGTGAAGATGTGAGAGAGAAAGAGATGCTGTGAGTAGAGAGAGAGAGAGAAAGAAGCTGTGAGTGAGAGAGAGAGAAGAAGAAGCTGTGAGTGAGATAGGGAGAGAGAAAGAGAATCTGTGAGTGACAGAGAGAGAAAAAAGGAAGCTGTGAGTGTGAGAGAGTGCGAGAAAGAGATGCTGTGAGTGTGTGAGAGAGAGAAAGAGAAGCTGTGAGTGAGAGAGAGAGAGAAAGGGAAGTTGTGAGTGAGAGCGAGAGTGAGAAGCTATCAGTGAGAGAGAGAGAAGAAAGAGAAGTTGTGATTGAGAGAGAGAGAGAAAGTGAAGCAGTGAGATGGAAAGTGAAGCTCTGAGTGAGAGAGAGAGAGAAAGAGAAGCTGTAAGTGTGAGAGAAAGTGAGAGAAAGAGAAGCTGTGAGTGTGAGACAGAGTGAGAGAAAGAGATGCTGTGAGTGTGTGTGAGAGAGAAAGAGAAGCTGTGAGTGAGAGAGAGAGAAAGGGAAGCTGTGAGTGACAGAGAGAGAGAAGCTGTTAGAGTGAGAGAAAGTGAGAGAAAGAGAAGCTGGGAGTGTGTGTGAGAGAAAGAGAAGCTGTGAGTTAGAGAGAGAAAGATAAAGGGAAGCGGTGAGTGAGAGAGAGTGAGAAGCTATGAGCGAGAGAGAGAGAGGTTGTGAGTGAGTGAGAGAGAGAGACAGAGAAGCTGTGAGTGAGAGAGAGAGAAAAAGAGCAGCTGTGAGAGAGAGAGAGAGAGAGAAGCTGTGAGTAAGAGAGAGAAAGAGAAGCTGTGAGTGAGAGAGACAGAGAGAAAGAGAAGCTGTGAGTGTGAGAGAAAGTGAGAGAAAGAGAAGCTGTGAGTGTGAGAGAGAGTGAGAGAAAGATGCAGTGAGTGTGTGTGAGAGAGAAAGAGAAGCTGTGAGTGAGAGAGAGAGAAAAAGAGAAGCTGTGAGTGCGAGAGAGAAAGAGAAGCTGTGAGTGTGAGAGAAAGTGAGAGAAAGAGAAGCTGTGAGTGTGAGAGAGAGTGAGAGAAAATGCTGTGAGTGTGTGTGAGAGAGAAAGAGAAGCTGTGATTGAGAGAGAGAGAGAAAGAGAAGCTGTGTGAGAGAGAGAAAGAGCTGTGAGAGAGAGAGAGAAGCTGTATGAGAGAGAGAGAGAATGAAAGAAAGATTTGTGTGTGAGAGAGAGAGAAAGAGAAGCTGGGAGTGAGAGAGAGAGAAAGAGAAGCTGTGAGTGAGAGATAGAGAAAGAAAGGGAAGCTGTGAGTGAGAGAGAGAGAGACAGAGAAGCTGTGAGTGAGGGAGAGAAAAAAAGAGCAGCTGTGAGTTAGAGAGAGAGACGCTTTGAGTGAGAGAGAGAGAAAGAGGATCCGTGAGTAGAGAGAGAGAGAAAGGGAAGCTGCGAGTGTGAGAGAAAGAGCAGCTGTGACTGTGAGAGGGAGATAGAAAGAGAAGCTGTGAGTGAGAGAGAGAAAAAAAGAAGCTGTGAGTGAGAGAGAAAGAGAGAAATAGAAGCTATGAGTGAGAAAGATAGAGAGAAGCAGTGAGAGAGAGAAAGAGAAGCTGTGAGTGAGAGAAAGAGAGAAGCTGTGAGTGAGTGAGAGAGAGAGAAGCTGTGAGTGAGAGAGAGAGAAGCTTTAAGTGAGAGAGAGAGAGAATGTGAAGCTGTGAGTGAGAGAGAGAGAGAAGCTGTGAGTGAGAGAGAGAGAAAGAGAATCTGTGAGTAGAGAGAGAGAGAAAGAAGCTGTGAGTGAGAGAGAGAGAGAAGTTGTGAGTGAGAGAGAGAAGCTTTAAGTGAGTGAGAGAGAGAATGTGAAGCTGTGAGTGAGAGAGAGAGAAGCTGTGAGTGAGAGAGAGAGAAAGAGAATCTGTGAGTAGAGAGAGAGAAAGAGAAGCTGTGAGTGTGTGAGAGAGAAGAAGAAGCTGTGAGTGAGATAGGGAGAGAGAAAGAGAATCTGTGAATGACAGAGAGAGAAAAAAAGAAGCCGTGAGTGTGAGAGAGAGTGAGAGAAAGAGATGCTGTGAGTGTGTGTGAGAGAGAAAGAGAAGCTGTGAGTGAGTGAGAGAGAGAGAAGCTGTGAGTGAGAGAGAGAGAAGCTGTGAGTGAGAAAGAGAGAAAGAGAATCTGTGAGTAGTGAGAGAGAGAAAGAGAAGTTGTGAGTGAGAGAGAAAAAGAAGCTGTGAGTGAGATAGGGAGAGAGAAAGAGAATCTGTGAGTGACAGAGAGAGAAAAAAAGAAGCTGTGAGTGTGAGAGAGAGTGAGAGAAAGAGATGCTGTGAGTGTGTGAGAGAGAAAGAGAAGCTGTGAGTGAGAGAGAGAGAGATAAAGAGAAGCTCTGAGTGAGTGAGAGAGAAAGAGAAGCTGTGAGTGAGAGAAAGAGAGAAGCTGTGAGTGAGTGAGAGAGAGAGAAGCTGTGAGTGAGAGAGGGAGAAGCTTCAAGTGAGAGAGAGAGAGAATGTGAAGATGTGAGTGAGAGAGAGAGAGAAGCTGTGAGTGAGAGAGAAAGAGATGCTGTGAGTAGAGAGAGAGAGAAAAAGAAGCTGTGAGTGAGAGAGAGAGAAGAAGAAGCTGTGAGTGAGATAGGGAGAGAGAAAGAGAATCTGTGAGTGACAGAGCGAGAAAAAAAGAAGCTGTGAGTGTGAGAGAGTGCGAGAAAGAGATGCTGTGAGTGTGTGTGAGAGAGAAAGAGAAGCTGTGAGTGAGAGAGAGAGAGAAAGGGAAGTTGTGAGTGAGAGCGAGAGTGAGAAGCTATCAGTGAGAGAGAGAGAAGAAAGAGAAGTTGTGATTGAGAGAGAGAGAGAAAGTGAAGCAGTGAGTGAGAGACAGAGAGAGAAAGTGAAGCTCTGAGTGAGAGAGAGAGAGAAAAAGAGATGCTGTGAGAGAGAGAGAGAGAAAGAGAAGCTGAAAGTGTGAGAGAAAGTGAGAGAAAGAGAAGCTGTGAGTGTGAGACAGAGTGAGAGAAAGAGATGCTGTGAGTGTGTGTGAGAGAGAAAGAGAAGCTGTGAGTGAGAGAGAGAGAAAGGGAAGCTGTGAGTGACAGAGAGAGAGAAGCTGTTAGAGTGAGAGAAAGTGAGAGAAAGAGAAGCTGGGAGTGTGTGTGTGAGAGAAAGAGAAGCTGTGAGTTAGAGAGAGAAAGATAAAGGGAAGCGGTGAGTGAGAGAGAGTGAGAAGCTATGAGCGAGAGAGAGAGAGGTTGTGAGTGAGTGAGAGAGAGAGACAGAGAAGCTGTGAGTGAGAGAGAGAGAAAAAGAGCAGCTGTGTGAGAGAGAGAGAGAGAGAAGCTGTGAGTAAGAGAGAGAAAGAGAAGCTGTGAGTGAGAGAGACAGAGAGAAAGAGAAGCTGTGAGTGTGAGAGAAAGTGAGAGAAAGAGAAGCTGTGAGTGTGAGAGAGAGTGAGAGAAAGATGCAGTGAGTGTGTGAGAGAGAGAAAGAGAAGCTGTGAGTGAGAGAGAGAGAAAAAGAGAAGCTGTGAGTGCGAGAGAGAAAGAGAAGCTGTGAGTGTGAGAGAAAGTGAGAGAATGAGAAGCTATGAGTGTGAGAGAGAGTGAGAGAAAGATGCTGTGAGTGTGTGTGAGAGAGAAAGAGAAGCTGTGAGTGAGAGAGAGAGAGAGAAAGGGAAGCTGTGAGTGAGAGAGAGAGTGAGAAGCTATGAGTGAGAGAGAGAGAGAAAGAGAAGCTGTGAGTGACAGAGAGAGAGAAGCTGTGTGTGTGTGTGAGAGAAAGAGAAGCTGTGTGTGTGTGTGAGAGAGAAAGAGAAGCTGTGATTGAGAGAGAGAGAGAAAGAGAAGCTGTGTGTGAGAGAGAAAGAGCTGTGAGTGAGAGAGAGAAGCTGTATGAGAGAGAGAGAGAATGAAAGAAAGAGCTGTGTGTGTGAGAGAGAGAAAGAGAAGCTGGGAGTGAGAGAGAGAGAAAGAGAAGCTGTGAGTGAGAGATAGAGAAAGAAAGGGAAGCTGTGAGTGAGAGAGAGAGAGACAGAGAAGCTGTGAGTGAGGGAGAGAAAAAAAGAGCAGCTGTGAGTTAGAGAGAGAGAGACGCTTTGAGTGAGAGAGAGAGAAAGAGGATCCGTGAGTAGAGAGAGAGAGAAAGGGAAGCTGCGAGTGTGAGAGAAAGAGCAGCTGTGAGTGTGAGAGGGAGATAGAAAGAGAAGCTGTGAGTGAGAGAGAGAAAAAAAGAAGCTGTGAGTGAGAGAGAAAGAGAGAAATAGAAGCTATGAGTGAGAAAGATAGAGAGAAGCAGTGAGAGAGAGAAAGAGAAGCTGTGAGTGAGAGAAAGAGAGAAGCTGTGAGTGAGTGAGAGAGAGAAGCTGTGAGTGAGAGAGAGAGAAGCTTTAAGTGAGAGAGAGAGAGAATGTGAAGCTGTGAGTGAGAGAGAGAGAGAAGCTGTGAGTGAGAGAGAGAGAAAGAGAATCTGTGAGTAGAGAGAGAGAGAGAAAGAAGCTGTGAGTGAGAGAGAGAAGTTGTGAGTGAGAGAGAGAAGCTTTAAGTGAGTGAGAGAGAGAATGTGAAGCTGTGAGTGAGAGAGAGAGAAGCTGTGAGTGAGAGAGAGAGAAAGAGAATCTGTGAGTAGAGAGAGAGAAAGAGAAGCTGTGAGTGTGAGAGAGAGAAGAAGAAGCTGTGAGTGAGATAGGGAGAGAGAAAGAGAATCTGTGAATGACAGAGAGAGAAAAAAAGAAGCCGTGAGTGTGAGAGAGAGTGAGAGAAAGAGATGCTGTGAGTGTGTGTGAGAGAGAAAGAGAAGCTGTGAGTGAGTGAGAGAGAGAGAAGCTGTGAGTGAGAGAGAGAGAGAAGCTGTGAGTGAGAAAGAGAGAAAGAGAATCTGTGAGTAGTGAGAGAGAGAAAGAGAAGCTGTGAGTGAGAGAGAAGAAGAAGCTGTGAGTGAGATAGGGAGAGAGAAAGAGAATCTGTGAGTGACAGAGAGAGAAAAAAAGAAGCTGTGAGTGTGAGAGAGAGTGAGAGAAAGAGATGCTGTGAGTGTGTGAGAGAGAAAGAGAAGCTGTGAATGAGTGAGAGAGAGAGAAGCTGTGAGTGAGAGAGAGAGAGAAGCTGTGAGTGAGAAAGAGAGAAAGAGAATCTGTGAGTAGTGAGAGAGAGAAAGAGAAGCTGTGAGTGAGAGAGAGAGAAGAAGAAGCTGTGAGTGAGATAGGGAGAGAGAAAGAGAATCTGTGAGTGACAGAGAGAAAAAAAAGAAGCTGTGAGTGTGAGAGAGAGTGAGAGAAGGAGATGCTGTGAGTGTGTGTGAGAGAGAAGGAGAAGCTGTGAGTGAGAGAGAGAGAAAGGGAAGTTGTGAGTGAGAGAGAGAGTGAGAAGCTATCAGTGAGAGAGAGAGAGAGAAAGAGAAGATGTGTGAGAGAGAGAGAGAAAGAGAAGATGTGTGTGTGTGTGAGAGAGAAAGAGAAGCAGTGAGTGAGAGACAGAGAGAGAAAGTGAAGCTCTGAGTGAGAGAGAGAGAAAAAGAGACGCTGTGAGAGAGAGAGAAAGAGAAGCTGTAAGTGTGAGAGAAAGTGAGAGAAAGAGAAGCTGTGAGAGTGAGACAGAGTGAGAGAAAGATGCTGTGAGTGTGTGTGAGAGAGAAAGAAGCTGTGAGTGAGAGAGAGAGAGAAAGGGAAGCTGTGAGTGAGAGAGAGAGAGAAGCTGTGAGAGTGAGAGAAAGTGAGAGAAAGAGAAGCTGGGAGTGTGTGTGAGAGAGAAAGGGAAGCTGTGAGTGAGAGAGAGTGAGAAGCTATGAGAGAGAGAGAGAGAAGCTGTGAGTGAGAGAGAGAGAGAAAGGGAAGCTGTGAGTGAGTGAGAGAGAGAGACAGAGAAGCTGTGAGTGAGAGAGAGAGAGAAAAAGAGCAGCTGTGAGTGTGAGAGAAAGTGAGAGAAAGAGAAACTTTGAGTGTGAGAGAGAGTGAGAGAAAGATGCAGTGAGTGTGTGTGAGAGAGAAAGAGAAGCTGTGAATGAGAGAGAGAGAAAGAGAAGCTCTGAGTGAGTGAGAGAGAAAGAAAGAAAGAGAAGCTGTGAGTGAGAGAGAGAGAAAGAGAAGCTGAAAGTGTGTGTGTGAGAGAGAAAGAGAAGCTGTGTGTGAGAGAGAAAGATGCTGTGAGTGTGAGAGAAAGTGAGAGAGAGAGAGCTGTGAGTGTGTGTGTGAGAGAGAAAGAGAAGCTGTGAGTGAGAGAAAGAGAGAGAGAAAGAGAAGCTGTGAGTGAGAGAGAGATAAAGAGAAGCTGTGAGTGAGAGAGAGAGAAAGAGATGCTGTGAGTGAGAGAGAGAGAGAAGCTGTGGTTGAAAGAGAGAGAAAGAGAAGCTGCGAGTGAGAAAAGAGAGAGAAAGAGAAGCTGTGAGTGAGAGAGTGAGAAAGAGGAGCTGTGTGTGAGAGGGAGAGAGAGAAAGAGATGCTGTGAGTGAGAGAGAGAGTGTGAGAGAGAGAGAAGCTGTGAGTGTGTGTGTGTGAGAGAGAAAGAGAAGCTGTGAGTGAGAGAAATAGAGAGAGAAAGAGAAGCTGTGAGTGAGAGAGAGAGATAAAGAGAAGCTGAGTGAAAGAGAGAGAAAGAGAAGCTGTGAGTGAGAGAGAGAAGCTGTGATTGAAAGAGAGAGAAAGAGAAGCTGTGAGTGAGAAAAGAGAGAGAAAGAGAGACTGTGAGTGAGTGAGAGAGAAGGAGAAGATGTGAGTGAGGGAGAGTGAGAGAAAGAGAAGATGTGAGTGAGAGAGAGAGTGAGAAGCTATGAATGAGAGAGAAAGAGAAGCTGTGAGTGAGAGTGAGAGGAAGAGAAGCTGTGAGTGAGAGAGAGAGAAAGAAAGAGAAGCTTTGAGTGAGAGAGTGAGAGAAAGAATAGCTGTGAGTGTGAGAGAGAGTGAGAAAGATGCTGTGAGTGTGTGTGAGAGATAAAGAGAAGCTGTGAGTGTGAGAGAGAGAGAAAGGGAAGCTGTGAGTGAGAGAGAGAGTGAGAAGCTATGAATGAGAGAGAAAGAGAAGCTGTGAGTGAGAGAGAGAGAGAGAGAAAGAGAAGCTGTGAGTGAGTGAGAGAGAAAGAGAAGCTGTGTGTGTGTGAGAGAAAGAGTAGCTATGAGTCAGAGAGAGAGAAAGAGAAGCTGTGAGTGTGAGAGAAAGTGAGAGAAAGAGAAGCAGTGTGTATGAGAGAGAGTGAGAGAAAGACATGCTGTTAGTGTGTGTGAGAGAGAAAGAGAAGCTGTGAGTGACTGAGAGAGAGAGAAAGGGTAGCTGGGAGTGAGAGAGTGAGAAGCTATGAGTGAGAGAGAGAGAAAGAGAAGTTGTGAGTGAGAGAGAGAGAAAGAGAAGTTGTGAATGAGAGAGAGACAAGCAGTGAGAGAGAGAGAAAGAGATGCTGTGAGTGAGAGAAAGAGAGAAGCTGTGAGTGAGAGAGAGAGAATCAGTGAGTGAGAGAGAGAGAAGCTTTAAGTGAGAGAGAGAGAATGTGAAGCTGTGAGAGAGAGAGAGAAGCTGTGAGTGAGACAGAGAGAGAAAGAGAAGCTGTATGTGTGTGAGAGAGTGAAAGAGAACCTGTGAGTGTGAGAGAAAGTGAGAGAAAGAGAAGCTGTGAGTGTGAGACAGAGTGAGAGAAAGAGATGCTGTGAGTGTGTGTGAGAGAGAAAGAGAAGCTGTGAGTGAGAGAGAGAGAAAGAGAAGTGTGAGAGAGAGAGAGAAAGAGAAGCTGTGAGTGAGGGAGAGAGAGAAAGAAAGGGAAGCTTTGAGTGAGAGAGAGAGAGACAGAGAAGCTGTGAGTGAGAGGGAGAAAAAGAGCAGCTGTGAGTGAGAGAAGCTGTGAGTGAGAGAGAGAGAAAGAGAATCTGTGAGTAGAGAGAGAGAGAGAAAGAGAAGCTGTGAGTGAGAGAGAGAGAGAAGCTGTGAGTGAGATAGGGAGAGAGAGAGAATCTGTGAGTGAGTGAGAGAGAGAAAAAGAAGCTGTGAGAGTGAGAGAGAGTTGGAGAAAGAGATGCTGTGAGTGTGTGTGAGAGAGAAAGAGAAGCTGTGAGTGTTTGTGAGAGAGAAAGAGAAGCTGTGAGTGAGTGAGAGAGAGAGAAAGGGAAGCTGTGAGTGAGAGAGAGAGTGAGAAGCTATGTGTGAGAGAGAGAGAGAGAGAAAGAGAAGCTGTGAGTGAGAGAGAGAGAGAGAAAGTGAAGCTGTGTGAGAGAGAGAGAGAAAAAGAGAAGCTGTGAGTGAGAGAGAGAGAGAAAGGGAAGCTGTGAGTGAGTGTGAGAGAGAGACAGAGAAGCTGTGAGTGAGAGAGAGAGATAAAGAGCAGCTGTGAGTGAGAGAGAGAGAGAGAAGCTGTGAGTGAGAGAGGGAAAGAGAAGCTGTGAGTGAAAGAGAGAGAGAAAGAGAAGTGAGTGTGAGAGAAAGTGAGAGAAAGAGAAGCTTAGAGTGTGAGAGAGAGTGAGAGAAAGATGCTGTGAGTGCGTGAGAGAGAGAAAGAGAAGCTGTGAGTGAGAGAGACAGAGAGAAAGAGAAGCTGTGAGTGAGAGAGAGAGAAAAAGAGAAGCTGTGAGTGAGAGAGAGAAAGAGAAGCTGTGAGTGTGAGAGAAAGTTAGAGAAAGAGAAGCTGTGAGTGTGAGAGAGAGTGAGAAAAAGATGCTGTGAGTGTGTGTGAGAGAGAAAGAGAAGCTGTGAGTGAAAGAGAGAGAGAGAAAGGGAAGCTGTGAGTGAGAGAGAGAGTGAGAAGCTATGTGTGTGAGAGAGAGAGAAAGAGAAGCTGTGAGTGAGAGAGAGAGAAAGAGAAGCTGTGAGTGAGAGAGAGAGTGAGAAGCTGTGAGTGAGAGAAAGCGAAGCAGTGAGTGAGAGACAGAGAGAAAAAGAGAAGCTGTGAGTGTGAGACAGAGTGAGAGAAAGAGATGCTGTGAGTGTGTGTGAGAGAGAAAGAGAAGCTGTGAGTGAGTGAGAGAGAAAGAGAAGCTGTGAGTGAGTGAGAGAGAAAGAGAAGCTGTGAGTGAGAGAGAGAGAAAGAGTAGCTGTGAGTCAGAGAGAGAGAAAGAGAAGCTGTGAGTGTGAGAGAAAGTGAGAGAAAGAGAAGCTGTGAGTGTGAGAGAGAGTGAGAGAAAGAGATGCTGTGTGTGTGAGAGAGAAAGAGAAGCTGTGAGTGAGGGAGAGAGAGAGAAAGGGAAGCTGTGAGTGAGAGAGAGAGTGAGAAGCTATGAGTGAGAGAGAGAGAAAGAGAAGGTGTGAGTGAGAGAGAGAGAAAGAGAAGCTGTGAGAGAGAGAAGCAGTGAGAGAGAGAGAAAGAGAAGCTGTGAGTGAGAGAGAGAGAGAAAGAGAATCTGTGAGTGAGATAGGGAGAGAGAAAGAGAAGCTGTGGGTGAGAGAGAGAGAAAAAAAGAAGCTGTGAGTGTGAGAGAGAGTGAGAGAAAGAGATGATGTGAGTGTGTGTGAGAGAGAAAGAGATGCTGTGAGTGATTGTGAGAGAGAAAGAGAAGCTGTGAGTGAGAGAGAGAGAGAAAGAGAAGCTGTGAGTGGGAGAGAGAGTGAGAAGCTGTGAGTGAGAGAGAGAGAAAGTGAAACGGTGAGTGAGAGAGAGAGAAAGTGAAGCTGTGAGTGAGAGAGAGAGAAAATAGAGAAGCTGTGAGTGAGAGAGAGAGAGAAAGAGAATCTGTAAGTGTGAGAGAAAGTGAGAGAAAGATAAGCTGTGAGTCTGAGACACAGTGAGGGAAAGAGATGCTGCGAGATTGTGAGAGAGAGAAAGAGTAGCTATGAGTAAGAGAGAGAAAGAGAAAGGGAAGCTGTGAGTGAGAGAGAGAGAGAGAGAAGCTGTGAGAGTGAGAGAAAGTGAGAGAAAGAGAAGCTGGGAGTGTGTGTGAGAGAAAGAGAAGCTGTGAATGAGAGAGAGAGAGAGAAAGCAAAGCTGTGAGTGAGAGAGAGTGAGAAGCTTTGAGTGAGTGAGTGAAAGAGTAGCTGAGAGTGAGAGAGAGAGAAAAAAAGAAGCTGTATGAGAGAGAGAGATAACGAAAGAAAGAGCTGTGTGTGTGAGAGAGAGAATGAGAAGCTGTGAGTGTGTGTGAGAGAGAAAGAGAAGCTGTGAGTGTGTGAGAAAGAGAAAGAGAAGCTGGGGTGAGAGAAAGAGCGAGAGAAAGAGAAGCTGTGAGCGAGAGAGAGAGAGAGAGAGAAAGAGAAGCTGTGAGTGAGAGAGAGAGAGAGAGAAAGAGACCCTGTGAGTGAGAGAGAGAGCGAAATTGAAGCTGTGAGTGAGAGAGAGAGAGAAAGAGAAGCTAGGAGTGAGTGAGAGAGAAAGAAAGAGAAGCTCGGAGTGAGTGAGAGAGAAAGAAAGAGAAGCTGTGAGTGAGAGAGAGAGAAAGAAAGAGACGCTGTGAGTGAGAGAGATTGAAGCTGTGAGTGAGAGAGAGAGAGAGAGGAAGAGAAGCTGTGAGTGAGAGAGAGAGAAGGAAAGAGAAGCTTTGAGTGAGAGAGTGAGATAAAAAGTAGCTGTGAGTGAGAGAGAGAGAAAGAGAAGCTGCATGCGAGTGAGAGAGAAAGAAAGAAAGAAAGAAAGAGAAGCTGTGTGTGTGTGAGAGAGAAAGAGAAGCTGTGAGTGTGTGTGAGAGAGAAAGAGAAGCTGTGAGTGAGAGAAAAAGAAAGAGAAGCTGTGAGTGAGAGAGAGAGAAAGAGAAGCTGTGAGTGAGAGTAAAAGAGAGAGAAAGAGAAGCTGTGAGTGAGAGAGAGAGAAAGAGAAGCTGTGAGTGAGAGAGAGAGTGAGAAGCTGTGAGTGAGAGAAAGCG
The DNA here is from genome assembly GCA_035047345.1 of Bradypodion ventrale. Classification (NCBI taxonomy): domain Eukaryota; kingdom Metazoa; phylum Chordata; class Lepidosauria; order Squamata; family Chamaeleonidae; genus Bradypodion; species Bradypodion ventrale. Next base: position 111,470,878 of record JAWDJE010000005.1, on the reverse strand, counting down.
AAGCAGTGAGTGAGAGACAGAGAGAAAAAGAGAAGCTGTGAGTGTGAGACAGAGTGAGAGAAAGAGATGCTGTGAGTGTGTGTGAGAGAGAAAGAGAAGCTGTGAGTGAGTGAGAGAGAAAGAGAAGCTGTGAGTGAGAGAGAGAGAAAGAGTAGCTGTGAGTCAGAGAGAGAGAAAAAGAAGCTGTGAGTGTGAGAGAAAGTGAGAGAAAGAGAAGCTGTGAGTGTGAGAGAGAGTGAGAGAAAGAGATGCTGTGTGTGTGTGTGAGAGAGAAAGAGAAGCTGTGAGTGAGGGGGAGAGAGAGAAAGGGAAGCTGTGAGTGAGAGAGAGAGTGAGAAGCTATGAGTGAGAGAGAGAGAAAGAGAAGTTGTGAGTGAGAGAGAGAGAAAGAGAAGCTGTGAGAGAGAGAAGCAGTGAGAGAGAGAGAAAGAGAAGCTGTGAGTGAGAGAGAGAGAGAAAGAGAATCTGTGAGATAGGGAGAGAGAAAATGAAGCTGTGGGTGAGAGAGAGAGAGAAAAAGAAGCTGTGAGTGTGAGAGAGAGTGAGAGAAAGAGATGCTGTAAGTGTGTGTGAGAGAGAAAGAGAAGCTGTGAGTGATTGTGAGAGAGAAAGAGAAGCTGTGAGTGAGAGAGAGAGAGAAAGAGAAGCTGTGAGTGAGAGAGAGAGTGAGAAGCTATGAGTGAGAGAGAGAGAGAAAGAGAAGCTGTGAGTGAGAGAGAGAGAGAAAGAGAAGCTGTGAGTGAGAGAGAGAGTGAGAAGCTGTGAGTGAGAGAGAGAGAAAGTGAAACGGTGAGTGAGAGAGAGAGAAAGTGAAGCTGTGAGTGAGAGAGAGAGAAAAAAGAGAAGCTGTGAGTGAGAGAGAGAGAGAAAGAGAATCTGTAAGTGTGAGAGAAAGTGAGAGAAAGAGAAGCTGTGAGTCTGAGACACAGTGAGAGAAAGAGATGCTGTGAGTGTGTGTGTGAGAGAGAGAGTAGCTGTGAGTAAGAGAGAGAAAGAGAAAGGGAAGCTGTGAGTGAGAGAGAGAGAGAGAGAGAAGCTGTGAGAGTGAGAGAAAGTGAGAGAAAGAGAAGCTGGGAGTGTGTGAGAGAGAAAGAGAAGCTGTGAATGAGAGAGAGAGAGAGAAAGCGAAGCTGTGAGTGAGAGAGAGTGAGAAGCTTTGAGTGAGTGAGTGAAAGAGTAGCTGAGAGTGAGAGAGAGAGAGAAAAAGAAGCTGTATGAGAGAGAGAGATAACGAAAGAAAGAGCTGTGTGTGTGAGAGAGAGAATGAGAAGCTGTGAGTGTGTGAGAGAGAGAAAGAGAAGCTGTGAGTGTGTGAGAAAGAGAAAGAGAAGCTGGGGTGAGAGAAAGAGCGAGAGAAAGAGAAGCTGTGAGCGAGAGAGAGAGAGAGAGAGAGAGAAAGAGAAGCTGTGAGTGAGAGAGAGAGAGAGAGAAAGAGACCCTGTGAGTGAGAGAGCGAAATTGAAGCTGTGAGTGAGAGAGAGAGAGAAAGAGAAGCTAGGAGTGAGTGAGAGAGAAAGAAAGAGAAGCTCGGAGTGAGTGAGAGAGAAAGAATGAGAAGCTGTGAGTGAGAGAGAGAGAAAGAAAGAGATGGTGTGAGTGAGAGAGATTGAAGCTGTGAGTGAGAGAGAGAGAGAGAGGAAGAGAAGCTGTGAGTGAGAGATAGAGAAGGAAAGAGAAGCTTTGAGTGAGAGAGTGAGAGAAAGAGTAGCTGTGAGTGAGAGAGAGAGAAAGAGAAGCTGCATGCGAGTGAGAGAGAAAGAAAGAAAGAAAGAAAGAGAAGCTGTGTGTGTGTGAGAGAGAAAGAGAAGCTGTGAGTGGGTGTGAGAGAGAAAGAGAAGCTGTGAGTGAGAGAAAAAGAAAGAGAAGCTGTGAGTGAGAGAGAGAGAAAGAGAAGCTGTGAGTGAGAGTAAAAGAGAGAGAAAGAGAAGCTGTGAGTGAGAGAGAGAGAAAGAGAAGGTGTGAGCGAGAGAGAGAGAGAGAAGCTGTGAGTGAGAGAGAGAGAAAGAGAAGATTTGAGTGAGAGAGAGAGTGAGAAGCTGTGAGTGAGAGAAAGCCAAGCAGTGAGTGACAGACAGAGAGAAAAAGAGAAGCTGTGAGTGTGAGACAGAGTGAGAGAAAGAGATGCTGTGAGTGTGTGTGAGAGAGAAAGAGAAGCTGTGAGTGAGAGAGAGAGAGAAATTGAAGCTGTGAGTGAGAGAGAAAATAAGAAAGAGAAGCTCGGAGTGAGTGAGAGAGAAAGAAAGAGAAGCTGTGAGTGAGAGAGAGAAAGAAAGAAAGAGACGCTGTGAGTGAGAGAGATTGAAGCTGTGAGTTAGAGAGAGAGAGAGAGAAAGAGAAGCTGTGAGTGAGAGAGAGAGAGAGTGGAAAAGAAGCTGTGAGTGAGAGAGAGAGAGAGAATAAGAAGCTTTGAGTGAGAGAGTGAGTGAGAAGCTATGTGTGTGTGTGAGAGAGAAAGAGAAGCTGTGAGTGAGAGAGAGAGAAAGAGAAGCTGTGAGTGAGAGAGAGAGTGAGAAGCTGTGAGTGAGAGAAAGCCAAGCAGTGAGTGACAGACAGAGAGAAAAAGAGAAGCTGTGAGTGTGAGACAGAGTGAGAGAAAGAGATGCTGTGAGTGTGTGTGAGAGAGAAAGAGAAGCTGTGAGTGAGTGAGAGAGAAAGAGAAGCTGTGAGTGAGAGAGAGAGAAAGAGTAGCTGTGAGTCAGAGAGAGAGAAAGAGAAGCTTTGAGTGTGAGAGAAAGTGAGAGAAAGAGAAGCTGTGAGTGTGAGAGAGAGTGAGAGAAAGAGATGCTGTGTGTGTGAGAGAGAGAAAGAGAAGCTGTGAGTGAGGGAGAGAGAGAGAAAGGGAAGCTGTGAGTGAGAGAGAGAGTGAGAAGCTATGAGTGAGAGAGAGAGAAAGAGAAGTTGTGAGTGAGAGAGAGAGAAAGAAAGAGAAGCTGTGAGAGAGAGAGAGAAGCAGTGAGAGAGAGAGAAAGAGAAGCTGTGAGTGAGAGAGAGAGAAAGAGAATCTGTGAGTGAGATAGTGAGAGGGAAAGAGAAGCTGTGGGTGAGAGAGAGAGAAAAAAAGAAGCTGTGAGTGTGAGAGAGAGTGAGAGAAATAGATGCTGTGAGTGTGTGTGAGAGAGAAAGAGAAGCTGTGAGTGATTGTGAGAGAGAAAGAGAAGCTGTGAGTGAGAGAGAGAGAGAGAAAGAGAAGCTGTGAGTGAGAGAGTGAGAAGCTTTGAGTGAGAGAGTGAAAGAGTAGCTGAGAGTGAGAGAGAGAGAGAAAAAGAAGCTGTATGAGAGAGAGAGATAACGAAAGAAAGAGCTGTGTGTGTGAGAGAGAGAATGAGAAGCTGTGAGTGTGTGTGAGAGAGAAAGAGAAGCTGTGAGTGTGTGAGAAAGAGAAAGAGAAGCTGGGGTGAGAGAAAGAGCGAGAGAAAGAGACCCTGTGAGTGAGAGAGAGAGCGAAATTGAAGCTGTGAGTGAGAGAGAGAGAGAAAGAGAAGCTCGGAGTGAGTGAGAGAGAAAGAAAGAGAAGCTCGGAGTGAGTGAGAGAGAAAGAAAGAGAAGCTGTGAGTGAGAGAGAGAGAAAGAAAGAGACACTGTGAGTGAGAGAGATTGAAGCTGTGAGTGAGAGAGAGAGAGAGGAAGAGAAGCTGTGAGTGAGAGAGAGAGAAGGAAAGAAGCTTTGAGTGAGAGAGTGAGAGAAAGAGTAGCTGTGAGTGAGAGAGAGAGAAAGAGAAGCTGCATGCGAGTGAGAGAGAAAGAAAGAAAGAGAGAAAGAGAAGCTGTGTGTGTGTGAGAGAGAAAGAGAAGCTGTGAGTGGGTGTGAGAGAGAAAGAGAAGCTGTGAGTGAGAGAAAAAGAAAGAGAAGCTGTGAGTGAGAGAGAGAGAAAGAGAAGCTGTGAGTGAGAGTAAAAGAGAGAGAAAGAGAAGCTGTGAGTGAGAGAGAGAGAAAGAGAAGGTGTGAGCGAGAGAGAGAGAGAAGCTTTGAGTGAGAGAGAGAGAGAAAGAGAAGATTTGAGTGAGAGAGTGAGAGAAAAAGTAGCTGTGAGTGAGAGAGAGAGAGAGAAAAAGAAGCTGTATGAGAGAGAGAGAGAATGAAAGAAGAGCTGTGTGTGTATGAGAGAAAGAGAAGCTGTGAGTGTGTGAGTGAGAGAAAGAGTGAGAGAAAGAGAAGCTGTGAGAGAGAGAGAGAAAGAGAAGCTGTGAGTGAGAGAGAGAGAGAAATTGAAGCTGTGAGTGAGAGAGTGAGAGAAAGAGTAGCTGTGAGTGAGAGAGAGAGAAAGAGAAGCTGCATGAGAGAGAGTGAGAGAAAGAAAGAAAGAAAGAAAGAGAAGCTGTGTGTGAGAGAGAGAGAAAGATAAGCTGTGAGTGTGTGTGTGAGAGAAAGAGAAGCTGTGAGAGAGAGAGAACGAAAGAAAGAGCTGTGTGTGTGAGAGAGAGAAAGAGAAGCTGAGAGAGAATGAAAGAAAGAGCTGTGTGTGAGAGAGAGAAAGAGAAGCTGTGAGTGTGTGAGAGAGAGAAAGAGAAGCTGTGAGTGAGAGAAAGAGCGAGAGAAAGGGAAGCTGTGAGAGAGAGAGAGAGAAAGAGAAGCTGTGAGTGAGAGAGAGAGAGAGAACCTATGAGTGTATGTGAGATAGAAATTGAAGCTGTGAGTGAGAGAGAGAGAGAAAGAGAAGCTCTGAGTGAGTGAGAGAGAAAGAAAGAGAAGCTCGGAGTGAGTGAGAGAGAAAGAAAGAGAAGCTGTGAGTGAGAGAGAGAGAAAGAAAGAGACACTGTGAGTGAGAGAGATTGAAGCTGTGAGTGAGAGAGAGAGAGAGGAAGAGAAGCTGTGAGTGAGAGAGAGAGAAGGAAAGAAGCTTTGAGTGAGAGAGTGAGAGAAAGAGTAGCTGTGAGTGAGAGAGAGAGAAAGAGAAGCTGCATGCGAGTGAGAGAGAAAGAAAGAAAGAAAGAAAGAGAAGCTGTGTGTGTGTGAGAGAGAAAGAGAAGCTGTGAGTGGGTGTGAGAGAGAAAGAGAAGCTGTGAGTGAGAGAAAAAGAAAGAGAAGCTGTGAGTGAGAGAGAGAGAAAGAGAAGCTGTGAGTGAGAGTAAAAGAGAGAGAAAGAGAAGCTGTGAGTGAGAGAGAGAGAAAGAGAAGGTGTGAGCGAGAGAGAGAGAGAAGCTTTGAGTGAGAGAGAGAGAGAAAGAGAAGATTTGAGTGAGAGAGTGAGAGAAAAAGTAGCTGTGAGTGAGAGAGAGAGAGAGAAAAAGAAGCTGTATGAGAGAGAGAGAGAATGAAAGAAGAGCTGTGTGTGTATGAGAGAAAGAGAAGCTGTGAGTGTGTGAGTGAGAGAAAGAGTGAGAGAAAGAGAAGCTGTGAGAGAGAGAGAGAAAGAGAAGCTGTGAGTGAGAGAGAGAGAGAAATTGAAGCTGTGAGTGAGAGAGTGAGAGAAAGAGTAGCTGTGAGTGAGAGAGAGAGAAAGAGAAGCTGCATGAGAGAGAGTGAGAGAAAGAAAGAAAGAAAGAAAGAGAAGCTGTGTGTGAGAGAGAGAGAAAGATAAGCTGTGAGTGTGTGTGTGAGAGAAAGAGAAGCTGTGAGAGAGAGAGAACGAAAGAAAGAGCTGTGTGTGTGAGAGAGAGAAAGAGAAGCTGAGAGAGAATGAAAGAAAGAGCTGTGTGTGAGAGAGAGAAAGAGAAGCTGTGAGTGTGTGAGAGAGAGAAAGAGAAGCTGTGAGTGAGAGAAAGAGCGAGAGAAAGGGAAGCTGTGAGAGAGAGAGAGAGAAAGAGAAGCTGTGAGTGAGAGAGAGAGAGAGAACCTATGAGTGTATGTGAGATAGAAATTGAAGCTGTGAGTGAGAGAGAGAGAGAAAGAGAAGCTCTGAGTGAGTGAGAAAGAAAGAAAGAGAAGCTGTGAGTGAGAGAGAGAGAAAGAAAGAGATGCTGTGAGTGAGAGAGAGAGAAGCTGTTAGTGAGAGAGAGAGAAAGAGAAGCTGTGAGTGAGAGAGAGAGAGAGGAAGAGAAGCTGTGAGTGTGTGTGTGAGAGAGAAAGAGAAGCTTTGAGTGAGAGAGAGAGAGAAAGAGAAGCTGCATGAGAGAGAGAGAGAAAGAAAGAAAGAAAGAAAGAGAAGCTGTGTGTGTGTGAGAGAGAAAGAGAAGCTGTGAGTGTGTGTGAGAGAGAAGGAGAAGTTGTGAGTGAGAGAAAAAGAAAGAGAAGCTGTGAGTGAGAGAGAGAGAGAGAAAGAGAAACTGTGAGTGATTGAGAGAGAGAGAAATTGAAGCTGTGAGTGAGAGAGAGAGAGAAAGAGAAGCTGTGAGTGAGTGAGAGAGAAAGAGAAGCTGTGAGTGAGAGACAGAGAGAAAGAGAAGATGTGAGTGAGAGAAAGAGAGAAAGAGAAGATGTGAGTGAGTGAGAGAGAGAGGGAAGGAGAGGTTGTGAGTGAGAGAGAGAGAGAGAAGCTGTGAGTGAGTGAGAGAGAGAGAGAGAAAGAGAAGCTGTGAGTGAGAGAGAGAGGAAGAGAAGCTGTGAGTGAGAGAGAGAGAAAGAAAGAAAGAGAAGCTTTGAGTGAGAGAGTGAGAGAAAGAGTAGCTGTGAGTGAGAGAGAGAGAGAAAGAGAAGCTGTATGAGAGAGAGAGAGAACGAAAGAAAGAGCTGTGTTTGGAGAGAGAGAAAGAGAAGCTGTGAGTGTGTGAGAGAAGAGAAAGAGAGGCTGTGAGTGAGAGAAAGAGAGAGAGAAAGAGAAGTTGTGAGTGTGAGAGAGAGAGAACGAGAAGCTGTGAGTGAGAGAGAGAGAGAATGAGAAGCTGTGTGTGAGAGAGAGAGATAGAAGCTGTGATTGAGTGAGAGAGAGAAAGAGAACCTGTGAGTGAGAGAGAGAGAGTAATTGAAGCTGTGAGTGAGAGAAAGAGAGAAAGAGAAGCTCCGAGTGAGTGAGAAAGAAAGAAAGAAAGAAAGAGAAGCTGTGAGTGAGAGAGAGAAAGAGAAGCTGTGTGTGAGAGAGAGAGAGAAAGAGAAGATTTGAGTGAGAGAGTGAGAGAAAGAGTAGCTGTGAGTGAGTGAGAGAGAGAAAAAGAAGCTGTATGAGAGAGAGAGAGAGAGAGAATGAAAGAAAGAGCTGTGTGTGTGTGAGAGAGAAAGAGAAGCTGTGAGTGTGTGTGTGAGAGAAAGAGAAGCTGTGAGTGTGTGAGTGAGAGAAAGAGCGATAGAAAGAGAAGCTGTGAGAGAGAGAGAGAGAGAGAGAAGCTGTGAGTGAGAGAGAGAGAGAGAAATTGAAGCTGTGAGTGAGTGAGAGAGAAAGAGAAGCTCGGAGTGAGTGAGAGAGAAAAAAAGAAAGAGAAGCTCGGAGTGAGTGAGAGAGAAAGAAATAGAAGCTGTGAGTGAGAGAGAGAAAGAAAGAAAGAGACGCTGTGAGTGAGAGAGATTGAAGCTGTGAGTTAGAGAGAGAGAGAGAGAGAAAGAGAAGCTGTGAGTGAGAGAGAGAGAGTGGAAAAGAAGCTGTGAGTGAGAGAGAGAGAGAAAAAGAAGCTTTGAGTGAGAGAGTGAGAGAAAGAGTAGCTGTGAGTGAGAGAGAGAGAGAGAAAGAGAAGCTGCATGAGAGAGAGTGAGAGAAAGAAAGAAAGAAAGAGAAGCTGTGTGTGTGTGAGAGAGAAAGATAAGCTGTGAGTGTGTGTGAGAGAGAAAGAGAAACTGTGAGAGAGAGAGAATGAAAGAAAGAGCTGTGTGTGTGTGAGAGAGAGAGAAGCTGTGAATGAGAGAGAGAAAGAAAGAGAAGCTCTGAGTGAGTGAGAGAGAAAGAAAGAGAAGCTGTGAGTGAGAGAGAGAGAGAAAGAAAGAGATGCTGTGAGTGAGAGAGAGAGAAGCTGTTAGTGAGAGAGAGAGAAAGAGAAGCTGTGAGTGAGAGAGAGAGAGAGAGGAAGAGAAGCTGTGAGTGTGTGAGAGAGAGAGAAAGAGAAGCTTCGAGTGATAGAGAGAGAAAGAGAAGCTGCATGACAGAGAGAGAGAAAGAAAGAAAGAAAGAAAGAGAAGCTGTGTGTGTGTGAGAGAGAAAGAGAAGCTGTGAGTGTGTGTGAGAGAAGGAGAAGCTGTGAGTGAGAGAAAAAGAAAGAGAAGCTGTGAGTGAGAGAGAGAGAGAAAGAGAAACTGTGAGTGATTGAGAGAGAGAGAAATTGAAGCTGTGAGTGAGAGAGAGAGAGAAAGAGAAGCTGTGAGTGAGTGAGAGAGAAAGAGAAGCTGTGAGTGAGAGGCAGAGAGAAAGAGAAGATGTGAGTGAGAGACAGAGAGAAAGAGAAGATGTGAGTGAGAGAGAGAGGGAAGGAGAGGTTGTGAGTGAGAGAGAGAGAGAGATTAGCTGTGAGTGAGTGAGAGAGAGAGACAGAAAGAGAAGCTGTGAGTGAGAGAGAGAGGAAGAGAAGCTGTGAGTGAGAGAGAGAGAAAGAAAGAAAGAGAAGCTTTGAGTGAGAGAGTGAGAGAAAGAGTAGCTGTGAGTGAGAGAGAAAGAGAAATAGAAGCTGTATGAGAGAGAGAGAGAACAAAAGAAAGAGCTGTGTTTGGAGAGAGAGAAAGAGAAGCTGTGAGTGTGTGTGAGAGAGAAAGAGAAGCTGTGAGTGAGAGAAAGAGAGAGAGAAAGAGAAGTTGTGAGTGAGAGAGAGAGAGAAAGAGAAGCTGTGAGTGAGAGAGAGAGAGAATGAGAAGCTGGTTGAGAGAGAGAGAGATAGAAGCTGTGAGTGTGTGAGAGAGAGAAAGAGAACCTGTGAGTGAGAGAGAGAGAGTAATTGAAGCTGTGAGTGAGAGAAAGAGAGAAAGAGAAGCTCCGAGTGAGAGAGAAAGAAAGAAAGAGAAGCTGTGAGTGAGAGAGAGAAAGAGAAGCTGTGTGTGAGAGAGAGAGAGAAAGAGAAGCTGTGAGTGAGTGAGAGAGAAAGAGAAGCTGTGAGTGAGAGGCAGAGAGAAAGAGAAGCTGTGAGTGAGAGAGAGAGAGAGAAAGAGAAGCTGTGAGTGAGAGAGAGAGAGAAAGAGAAGCTGTGAGTGAGTGAGAGAGAAAGAGAAGCTGTGAGTGAGAGACAGAGAGAAAGAGAAGCTGTGAGTGAGAGAGAGAGAGAAAGAGAAGCTGTGAGTGAGAGAGAGAGTGAGAAGCTGTGAGTGAGAGAGAGAGAAAGTGAAACGGTGAGTGAGAGAGAGAGAAAGTGAAGCTGTGAGTGAGAGAGAGAGAAAAAAGAGAAGCTGTGAGTGAGAGAGAGAGAGAAAGAGAATCTGTATGTGTGAGAGAAAGTGAGAGAAAGAGAAGCTGTGAGTCTGAGACACAGTGAGAGAAAGAGATGCTGTGAGTGTGTGAGAGAGAGAAAGAGTAGCTGTGAGTAAGAGAGAGAGAGAGAAAGGGAAGCTGTGAGTGAGAGAGAGAGAGAGAGAAGCTGTGAGAGTGAGAGAAAGTGAGAGAAAGAGAAGCTGGGAGTGTGTGAGAGAGAAAGAGAAGCTGTGAATGAGAGAGAGAGAGAGAAAGCGAAGCTGTGAGTGAGAGAGTGAGAAGCTTTGAGTGAGAGAGTGAAAGAGTAGCTGAGAGTGAGAGAGAGAGAGAAAAAGAAGCTGTATGAGAGAGAGAGATAACGAAAGAAAGAGCTGTGTGTGTGAGAGAGAGAATGAGAAGCTGTGAGTGTGTGTGAGAGAGAAAGAGAAGCTGTGAGTGTGTGAGAAAGAGAAAGAGAAGCTGGGGTGAGAGAAAGAGCGAGAGAAAGAGAAGCTGTGAGCGAGAGAGAGAGTGAGAGAGAGAAAGAGAAGCTGTGAGTGAGAGAGAGTGAGAGAGAAAGAGACCCTGTGAGTGAGAGAGAGAGCGAAATTGAAGCTGTGAGTGAGAGAGAGAGAGAAAGAGAAGCTCGGAGTGAGTGAGAGAGAAAGAAAGAGAAGCTCGGAGTGAGTGAGAGAGAAAGAAAGAGAAGCTGTGAGTGAGAGAGAGAGAAAGAAAGAGACGCTGTGAGTGAGAGAGATTGAAGCTGTGAGTGAGAGAGAGAGAGAGGAAGAGAAGCTGTGAGTGAGAGAGAGAGAAGGAAAGAAGCTTTGAGTGAGAGAGTGAGAGAAATAGTAGCTGTGAGTGAGAGAGAGAGAAAGAGAAGCTGCATGCGAGTGAGAGAGAAAGAAAGAAAGAAAGAAAGAGAAGCTGTGTGTGTGTGAGAGAGAAAGAGAAGCTGTGAGTGGGTGTGAGAGAGAAAGAGAAGCTGTGAGTGAGAGAAAAAGAAAGAGAAGCTGTGAGTGAGAGAGAGAGAAAGAGAAGCTGTGAGTGAGAGTAAAAGAGAGAGAAAGAGAAGCTGTGAGTGAGAGAGAGAAAAAGAGAAGGTGTGAGCGAGAGAGAGAGAGAAAAGCTTTGAGTGAGAGAGAGAGAGAGAAAGAAAAGATTTGAGTGAGAGAGTGAGAGAAAAAGTAGCTGTGAGTGAGAGAGAGAGAGAGAAAAAGAAGCTGTATGAGAGAGAGAGAGAGAATGAAAGAAAGAGCTGTGTGTGTGAGAGAGAAAGAGAAGCTGTGAGTGTGTGAGTGAGAGAAAGAGCGGGAGAAAGAGAAGCTGTGAGAGAGAGAGAAAGAGAAGCTGTGAGTGAGAGAGAGAGAGAAATTGAAGCTGTGAGTGAGAGAGTGAGAGAAAGAGTAGCTGTGAGTGAGAGAGAGAGAAAGAGAAGCTGCATTAGAGAGAGTGAGAGAAAGAAAGAAAGAAAGAAAGAGAAGCTGTGTGTGTGAGAGAGAGAAAGATAAGCTGTGAGTGTGTGTGTGAGAGAAAGAGAAGCTGTGAGAGAGAGAGAACGAAAGAAAGAGCTGTGTGTGTGTGAGAGAGAAAGAGAAGCTGAGAGAGAATGAAAGAAAGAGCTGTGTGTGAGAGAGAGAGAAAGAGAAGCTGTGAGTGTGTGAGAGAGAAAGAGAAGCTGTGAGTGAGAGAAAGAGCGAGAGAAAGGGAAGCTGTGAGAGAGAGAGAGAGAAAGAGAAGCTGTGAGTGAGAGAGAGAGAGAGAACCTATGAGTGTATGTGAGATAGAAATTGAAGCTGTGAGTGAGAGAGAGAGAGAAAGAGAAGCTCTGAGTGAGTGAGAAAGAAAGAAAGAGAAGCTGTGAGTGAGAGAGAGAGAAAGAAAGAGATGCTGTGAGTGAGAGAGAGAGAAGCTGTTAGTGAGAGAGAGAGAGAAAGAGAAGCTGTGAGAGAGAGAGAGAGAGGAAGAGAAGCTGTGAGTGTGTGTGTGAGAGAGAAAGAGAAGCTTTGAGTGAGAGAGAGAGAGAAAGAGAAGCTGCATGAGAGAGAGAGAGAAAGAAAGAAAGAGAAGCTGTGTGTGTGTGAGAGAGAAAGAGAAGCTGTGAGTGTGTGTGAGAGAGAAGGAGAAGCTGTGAGTGAGAGAAAAAGAAAGAGAAGCTGTGAGTGAGAGAGAGAGAGAGAAAGAGAAACTGTGAGTGATTGAGAGAGAGAGAAATTGAAGCTGTGAGTGAGAGAGAGAGAGAAAGAGAAGCTGTGAGTGAGTGAGAGAGAAAGAGAAGCTGTGAGTGAGAGACAGAGAGAAAGAGAAGATGTGAGTGAGAGACAGAGAGAAAGAGAAGATGTGAGTGAGTGAGAGAGAGAGGGAAGGAGAGGTTGTGAGTGAGAGAGAGAGAGAGAAGCTGTGAGTGAGTGAGAGAGAGAGAGAAAGAGAAGCTGTGAGTGAGAGAGAGAGGAAGAGAAGCTGTGAGTGAGAGAGAGAAAGAAAGAAAGAGAAGCTTTGAGTGAGAGAGTGAGAGAAAGAGTAGCTGTGAGTGAGAGAGAGAGAGAAAGAGAAGCTGTATGAGAGAGAGAGAGAGAACGAAAGAAAGAGCTGTGTTTGGAGAGAGAGAAAGAGAAGCTGTGAGTGTGTGTGAGAGAGAGAAAGAGAGGCTGTGAGTGAGAGAAAGAGAGAGAGAAAGAGAAGTTGTGAGTGAGAGAGAGAGAGAAAGAGAAGCTGTGAGTGAGAGAGAGAGAGAATGAGAAGCTGTGTGTGAGAGAGAGAGATAGAAGCTGTGATTGAGTGAGAGAGAGAAAGAGAACCTGTGAGTGAGAGAGAGAGAGTAATTGAAGCTGTGAGTGAGAGAAAGAGAGAAAGAGAAGCTCCGAGTGAGTGAGAAAGAAAGAAAGAAAGAAAGAGAAGCTGTGAGTGAGAGAGAGAAAGAGAAGCTGTGTGTGAGAGAGAGAGAGAAAGAGAAGATTTGAGTGAGAGAGTGAGAGAAAGAGTAGCTGTGAGTGAGAGAGAGAGAGAAAAAGAAGCTGTATGAGAGAGAGAGAGAGAGAGAATGAAAGAAAGAGCTGTGTGTGTGTGAGAGAGAAAGAGAAGCTGTGAGTGTGTGTGTGAGAGAAAGAGAAGCTGTGAGTGTGTGAGTGAGAGAAAGAGCGATAGAAAGAGAAGCTGTGAGAGAGAGAGAGAGAGAGAGAAGCTGTGAGTGAGAGAGAGAGAGAAATTGAAGCTGTGAGTGAGTGAGAGAGAAAGAGAAGCTCGGAGTGAGTGAGAGAGAAAAAAAGAAAGAGAAGCTCGGAGTGAGTGAGAGAGAAAGAAAGAGAAGCTGTGAGTGAGAGAGAGAAAAAAAGAAAGAGACGCTGTGAGTGAGAGAGATTGAAGCTGTGAGTTAGAGAGAGAGAGAGAGAAAGAGAAGCTGTGAGTGAGAGAGAGAGAGTGGAAAAGAAGCTGTGAGTGAGAGAGAGAGAGAGAAAAAGAAGCTTTGAGTGAGAGAGTGAGAGAAAGAGTAGCTGTGAGTGAGAGAGAGAGAGAGAAAGAGAAGCTGCATGAGAGAGAGTGAGAGAAAGAAAGAAAGAAAGAAAGAGAAGCTGTGTGTGTGTGAGAGAGAAAGATAAGCTGTGAGTGTGTGTGAGAGAGAAAGAGAAGCTGTGAGAGAGAGAGAATGAAAGAAAGAGCTGTGTGTGTGTGAGAGAGAGAGAAGCTGTGAGTGAGAGAGAGAAAGAAAGAGAAGCTCTGAGTGAGTGAGAGAGAAAGAAAGAGAAGCTGTGAGTGAGAGAGAGAGAGAAAGAAAGAGATGCTGTGAGTGAGAGAGAGAGAAGCTGTTAGTGAGAGAGAGAGAGAAAGAGAAGCTGTGAGTGAGAGAGAGAGAGAGAGGAAGAGAAGCTGTGAGTGTGTGAGAGAGAGAGAAAGAGAAGCTTCGAGTGATAGAGAGAGAAAGAGAAGCTGCATGACAGAGAGAGAGAAAGAAAGAAAGAAAGAAAGAGAAGCTGTGTGTGTGTGAGAGAGAAAGAGAAGCTGTGAGTGTGTGTGAGAGAAGGAGAAGCTGTGAGTGAGAGAAAAAGAAAGAGAAGCTGTGAGTGAGAGAGAGAGAGAAAGAGAAACTGTGAGTGATTGAGAGAGAGAGAAATTGAAGCTGTGAGTGAGAGAGAGAGAGAAAGAGAAGCTGTGAGTGAGTGAGAGAGAAAGAGAAGCTGTGAGTGAGAGGCAGAGAGAAAGAGAAGATGTGAGTGAGAGACAGAGAGAAAGAGAAGATGTGAGTGAGAGAGAGAGGGAAGGAGAGGTTGTGAGTGAGAGAGAGAGAGATTAGCTGTGAGTGAGTGAGAGAGAGAGAGAGAGAAAGAGAAGCTGTGAGTGAGAGAGAGAGGAAGAGAAGCTGTGAGTGAGAGAGAGAGAAAGAAAGAAAGAGAAGCTTTGAGTGAGAGAGTGAGAGAAAGAGTAGCTGTGAGTGAGAGAGAAAGAGAAATAGAAGCTGTATGAGAGAGAGAGAGAACAAAAGAAAGAGCTGTGTTTGGAGAGAGAGAAAGAGAAGCTGTGAGTGTGTGTGAGAGAGAAAGAGAAGCTGTGAGTGAGAGAAAGAGAGAGAGAAAGAGAAGTTGTGAGTGAGAGAGAGAGAGAAAGAGAAGCTGTGAGTGAGAGAGAGAGAGAATGAGAAGCTGGTTGAGAGAGAGAGAGATAGAAGCTGTGAGTGTGTGTGAGAGAGAAAGAGAACCTGTGAGTGAGAGAGAGAGAGTAATTGAAGCTGTGAGTGAGAGAAAGAGAGAAAGAGAAGCTCCGAGTGAGAGAGAAAGAAAGAAAGAGAAGCTGTGAGTGAGAGAGAGAAAGAGAAGCTGTGTGTGTGTGAGAGAGAGAAAGAGAAGATTTGAGTGAGAGAGTGAGAGAAAGAGTAGCTGTGAGTGAGAGAGAGAGAGAAAAAGAAGCTGTATGAGAGAGAGAGAGAATGAAAGAAAGAGCTGTGTGTGTGAGAGAGAAAGAGAAGCTGTGAGTGTGTGTGTGAGAGAAAGAGAAGCTGTGAGTGTGTGAGTGAGAGAAAGAGCGAGAGAAAGAGAAGCTGTGAGAGAGAGAGAGAGAGAGAGAAGCTGTGAGTGAGAGAGAGAGAGAAATTGAAGCTGTGAGTGAGAGAGAGAGAGAAAGAGAAGCTCGGAGTGAGTGAGAGAGAAAAAAAGAAAGAGAAGCTCGGAGTGAGTGAGAGAGAAAGAAAGAGAAGCTGTGAGTGAGAGAGAGAAAGAAAGAAAGAGACGCTGTGAGTGAGTTAGATTGAAGCTGTGAGTTAGAGAGAGAGAGAGAAGCTGTGAGAGAGAGAGAGAGAGTGGAAAAGAAGCTGTGAGTGTGAGAGAGAGAGAGAGAAAAAGAAGCTTTGAGTGAGAGAGTGAGAGAAAGAGTAGCTGTGAGTGTGTGTGAGAGAGAAAGAGAAGCTGCATGAGAGAGAGTGAGAGAAAGAAAGAAAGAAAGAAAGAAAGAGAAGCTGTGTGTGAGAGAGAGAAAGATAAGCTGTGAGTGTGTGTGAGAGAGAAAGAGAAGCTGTGAGAGAGAGAGAATGAAAGAAAGAGCTGTGTGTGTGAGAGAGAGAAAGAGAAGCTGAGAGAGAATGAAAGAAAGAGCTGTGTGTGTGAGAGAGAGAAAGAGAAGCTGTGAGTGTGTGTGAGAGAGAAAGAGAAGCTGTGAGTGAGAGAGAGAGAGAAAGAGAAGCTCTGAGTGAGTGAGAGAGAAAGAAAGAGAAGCTGTGAGTGAGAGAGAGAGAAAGAAAGAGATGCTGTGAGTGAGAGAGAGAGAAGCTGTTAGTGAGAGAGAGAGAGAAAGAGAAGCTGTGAGTGAGAGAGAGAGAGGAAGAGAAGCTGTGAGTGAGAGAGAGAGAGAAAGAGAAGCTTTGAGTGAGAGAGAGAGAAAGAGAAGCTGCATGAGAGAGAGAGAGAAAGAAAGAAAGAAAGAAAGAAAGAGAAGCTGTGTGTGTGAGAGAGAAAGAGAAGCTCTGAGTGTGTGTGAGAGAGAAGGAGAAGCTGTGAGTGAGAAAAAAGAAAGAGAAGCTGTGAGTGAGAGCGAGAGAGAAAGAGAAACTGTGAGTGATTGAGAGAGAGAGAAATTGAAGCTGTGAGTGAGAGAGAGAGAAAGAGAAGCTGTGAGTGAGTGAGAGAGAAAGAGAAGAAGTGAGTGAGAGGGAGAGAGAAAGAGAAGATGTGAGTGAGAGACAGAGAGAAAGAGAAGATGTGAGTGAGAGAGAGAGGGAAGGAGAGGTTGTGAGTGAGAGAGAGAGAGAGAAGCTGTGAGTGAGTGAGAGAGAGAGAGAGAAAGAGAAGCTGTGAGTGAGAGAGAGAGGAAGAGAAGCTGTGAGTGAGAGAGAGAAAAAGAAAGAAAGAGAAGCTTTGAGTGAGAGAGTGAGAGAAAGAGTAGCTGTGAGTGAGAGAGAGAGAGAAAGAGAAGCTGAATGAGAGAGAGAGAGAGAACGAAAGAAAGAGCTGTGTTTGGAGAGAGAGAAAGAGAAGCCGTGAGTGTGTGTGAGAGAGAAAGAGAAGCTGTGAGTGAGAGAAAGAGAGAGAGAAAGAGAAGTTGTGAGTGAGAGAGAGAAAGTGAAGATGTGAGTGAGAGAGAGAGGGAAGGAGAGGTTGTGAGTGAGAGAGAGAGAGAAGATGTGAGTGAGTAAGAGAAAGAGAGAGAGAGAAGCTGTAAGTGAGAGAGAGAGGAAGAGAAGCTGTGAGTGAGAGAGAGGGAGAGAAAGGGAAGCTGTGAGTGAGTGAGAGAGAGAGACAGAGAAGCTGTGAGTGAGAGAGAGAGAGAAAAAGAGCAGCTGTGAGTGTGAGAGAAAGTGAGAGAAAGAGATACTGTGAGTGTGAGAGAGAGTGAGAGAAAGATGCAGTGAGTGTGTGTGAGAGAGAAAGAGAAGCTGTGAATGAGAGAGAGAGAAAGAGAAGCTCTGAGTGAGTGGAGATAGAAAGAAAGAAAGAGAAGCTGTGAGTGAGAGAGAGAGAAAGAGAAGCTGTAAGTGTGTGTGTGAGAGAGAAAGAGATGCTGTGTGTGAGAGAGAAAGATGCTGTGAGTGTGAGAGAGAGAATGAGAGAGAGAGAAGCTGTGAGTGTGTGTGTGTGAGAGAAAGAGAAGCTGTGAGTGAGAGAAAGAGAGAGAGAAAGAGAAGCTGTGAGTGAGAGAGAGAGATAAAGAGAAGCTGTGAGTGAGAGAGAGAGAAAGAGATGCTGTGAGTGAGAGAGAGAGAGAGAAGCTGTGGTTGAAAGAGAGAAAGAAAAGCTGTGAGTGAGAAAAGAGAGAGAAAGAGAAGCTGTGAGTGAGAGAGTGAGAAAGAGGAGCTGTGAGTGAGAGGGAGAGAGAGAAAGAAATGCTGTGCGTGAGAGAGAGAGTGAGTGAGAGAGAGAGAAGCTGTGAGTGAGAGAAATAGAGAGAGAAAGAAAAGCTGTGAGTGAGAGAGAGAGATAAAGAGAAGCTGTGACTGAAAGAGAGAGAAAGAGAAGCTGTGAGTGAGAGAGAGAAGCTGTGATTGAAAGAGAGAGAAAGAGAAGCTGTGAGTGAGAGGGAGAGAGAAGGAGAAGTTGTGAGTGAGAGAGAGAGAATCTCTGAGTGAGTGGGAGAGAGAGAGAGAAAGAGAAGCTGTGAGTGAGAGTGAGAGGGAAGGAGAAGTTGTGAGTGAGAGAGAGAGAATCTCTGAGTGAGTGGGAGAGAGAGAGAGAAAGAGAAGCTGTGAGTGAGAGTGAGAGGAAGAGAAGCTGTGAGTGAGAGAGAGAGAGAGAAAGAGAAGCTTTGAGTGAGAGTGAGAGAAAGAGTAGCTGTGAGAGAGAGAGAGAGAAAGAGAAGCTGTATGAGAGAGAGAGAACGAAAGAAAGAGCTGTGTGTGTGTGAGAGAGAAAGAGAAGCTGTGAGTGAGAGAGAGAGAAAGAGAAGCTGTGAGTGAGAGATAGAGAGAGAAAGGGAAGCTGTGAGTGTGAGAGAGAAAGAGAAGCTGTGAGTGAGAGAGAGAGAGAGAGAAAGGAAAGCTGTGAGTGAGTGAGAGAGAGAGACAGAGAAGCTGTGAGTGAGAGAGAGAGAGAGAAAGGGAAGCTGTGAGTGAGAGAGAGAGAGAGACAGAGAAGCTGTGAGTGAGAGAGAGAGAAAAAGAGCAGCTGTGAGTGAGTGAGAGAGAGAGAACCTGTGAGTGAGAGAGACAGAGAGAAAGAGAAGCTGTGAGTGTGAGAGAAAGTGAGAGAAAGAGAAGCTGTGAGTGTGAGAGAGAGTGAGAGAAAGATGCAGTGAGTGTGTGAGAGAGAGAAAGAGAGGCTGTGAGTGAGAGAGAGAGAAAAAGAGAAGCTGTGAGTGAGAGAGAGAGAGAGAAAGAGAAGCTGTGAGTGTGAAAGAAAGTGAGAGAAAGAGAAGCAGTGAGTGTGTGAGAGAGTGAGAGATAGATGCTGCGAGTGTGTGTGAGAGAGAAAGAGAAGCTGTGAGTGAGAGAGAGAGAGAAAGGGAAGCTGTGAGTGAGAGAGAGAGTGAGAAGCTATGAGTGAGAGAGAGAGAGAAAGAGAAGCTGTGAGTGACAGAGAGAGAGAAGCTGTGAGTGTGTGAGAGAGAAAGAGAAGCTGTGTGTGTGTGAGAGAGAGAAAGAGAAGCTGTGATTGAGAGAGAGAGAAAGAGAAGCTGTGATTGAGAGAGAGAGAAAGAGAAGCTGTGAGAGAGAGAGAGAAAGAGCTGTGAGAGAGAGAGGAGCTGTATGAGAGAGAGAGAGAACGAAAGAAAGAGCTGTGTGTGTGTGAGAGAGAGAAAGAGAAGCTGTGAGTGAGAGAGAGAGACATAGAAGTTGTGAGTGAGAGAGAGAAAAAAAGAGCTGTGAGTGAGAGAGAAAGAGAGAAATAGAAGCTATGAGTGAGAAAGATAGAGAGAAAGAGAATCTGTGAGTGAGAGAAAGAGAGAAGCTGTGAGTGAGTGAGAGAGAGAAGCTGTGAGTGAGAGAGAGAGAAGCTTTAAGTGAGAGAGAGAGAGAATGTGAAGCTGTGAGTGAGAGAGTAGCTGTGAGTGAGAGAGAGAGAAAGAGAATCTGTGAGTAGAGAGAGAGAGAAAAAGAAGCTGTGAGTGAGAGAGAGAAGAAGAAGCTGTGAGTGAGATAGGGAGAGAGAAAGAGAATCTGTGAGTGACAGAGAGAGAAAAAAGAAGCTGTGAGTGTGAGAGAGTGAGAGAAAGAGATGCTGTGAGAGTGAGAGAGAGAAAGAGAAGCTGTGAGTGAGAGAGAGAAAGGGAAGCTGTGAGTGAGAGAGAGAGAGAGAGAAGCTGTGAGAGTGAGAGAAAGTGAAAGAAAGAGAAGCTGGGAGTGTGTGTGTGAGAGAAAGAGAAGCTGTGAGTGAGAGAGAGGGAGAGAGAAAGGGAAGCTGTGAGTGAGAGAGAGTGAGAAACTATGAGTGAGAGAGAGAGAGAGAGAGAAGTTGTGAGTGAGAGAGAGAGAAAGAGAAGCTGTGAGTGAGAGAGAGAGAGAGAAAGGGAAGTTGTGAGTGAGTTAGAGAGAGAGACAGAGAAGCTGTGAGTGAGTGAGAGAGAAAAAGAGCAGCTGTGAGTGAGAGAGAGAGAGAAGCTGTGAGTGAGAGACAGAGAGAACGTGAGTGAGAGAGAGAGAAAGAGAAGATGTGAATGAGAGAGAGAGAAAGGGAAGCTGTGAGTGAGTGAGAGAGAGAGACAGAGAAGCTGTGAGTGAGTGAGAGAGAGAGAGAGAAAGAGAAGCTGTAAGTGTGAGAGAAAGTGAGAGAAAGAGAAGCTGTGAGTGTGAGACAGAGTGAGAGAAAGAGATGCTGTGAGAGTGAGAGAGAGAGAAAGAGAAGCTGTGAGTGAGAGAGAGAGAGAAAGGGAAGCTGTGAGTGAGTGAGAGAGAGAGACAGAGAAGCTGTGAGTGAGTGAGAGAGAAAAAGGGAAGCTGTGAGTGAGAGAGAGTGAGAAACTATGAGTGAGAGAGAGAAAGAAGTTGTGAGTGAGAGAGAGAGAAAGAGAAGATGTGAATGAGAGAGAGAGAGAAAGGGAAGCTGTGAGTGAGTGAGAGAGAGAGACAGAGAAGCTGTGAGTGAGTGAGAGAGAAAAAGAGCAGCTGTGAGTGAGAGAGAAAGAGAAGCTGTGAGTGTGTGCGAGAGAGAAATAGAATCTGTGAGTGAGAGAGAGAGAGAAAGGGAAGTTGTGAGTGAGAGAGAGAGTGAGAAGCTATCAGTGAGAGAGAGAGAGAGAAAGAGAAGCAGTGAGTGAGAGACAGAGAGAGAAAGTGAAGTTCTGAGTGAGAGAGAGAGAGAAAAAGAGACGCTGTGAGTGAGTGAGAGAGAGAAGCTGTGAGTGAGAGAGTGAAAGAGAAGCTGTGAGTGAGAGAGACAGAGAGAAAGAGAAGCTGTAAGTGTGAGAGAAAGTGAGAGAAAGAGAAGCTGTGAGTGTGAGACAGTGAGAGAAATAGATGCTGTGAGTGTGTGTGAGAGAGAAAGAGAAGCTGTGAGTGAGAGAGAGAGAGAGAGAGAGAAAGGGAAGCTATGAGTGAGAGAGAGTGAGAAGGTATGAGCGAGAGAGAGAGAAGTTGTGAGTGAGAGAGAGAGAAAGAGAAGCTGTGAGTGAGAGAGAGAGAGAAAGAGAAGCTGTGAGTGAGTGAGAGAGAGAGAAAGAGAAGCTGTGAGTGAGAGATAGAGAGAGAAAGGGAAGCTGTGAGTGAGAGAGAGACAGAGAAGCTGTGAGTGAGAGAGAGAGAAAAAGAACAACTGTGAGTTAGAGAGAGAGAAGATTTGAGTGAGAGAGAGAAACATAGAAGCTGTGAGTGAGAGAGAGAGAGAAAGGGAAGCTGTTAGTGAGTGTGAGAGAGAGACAGAGAAGCTGTGAGTGAGAGAGAGAGAAAAAGAGAAGCTGTGAGTGAGAGAGAGAGAAAGAGAAGCTGTGAGTGTGAGAGAAAGTGAGAGAAAGAGAAGCTGTGTGTGTGAGAGAGAGTGAGAAAGATGCTGTGAGTGTGTGTGAGAGAGAAAGAGAAGCTGTGAGTGAGAGAGAGAGAAAAAGAGAAGCTGTGAGTGAGAGAGAGAGAGAAAGAGAAGCTGTGAGTGTGAGAGAAAGTGAGAGAAAGAGAAGCTGTGAGTGTGAGAGAGAGTGAGAAAAATGCTGTGAGTGTGTGTGAGAGATAAAGAGAAGCTGTGAGTGAGAGAGAGAGAGAAAGGGAAGCTGTGAGTGAGAGAGAGAGTGAAAAGCTATGAATGAGAGAGAGAGAGAAAGAGAAGCTGTGAGTGAGAGAGAGAGAGAGAAAGAGAAGCTGTGAGTGAGAGAGAGAGTGAGAAGCTGTGAGCGAGAGAGAGAGAAAGAGTAGCTATGAGTGAGAGAGAGAGAAAGAGAAGCTGTGAGTGTGAGAGAAAGTGAGAGAAAGAGAAGCTGTGAGTGTGAGAGAGAGTGAGAGAAAGAGATGCTGTTAGTGTGTGTGTGAGAGAAAGAGAAGCTGTGAATGACTGAGAGAGAGAGAAAGGGTAGCTGTGAGTGAGAGAGAGAGTGAGAAGCTATGAGTGAGAGAGAGGGAAAGAGAAGTTGTGAGTGAGAGAGAGAGAAAGAGAAGTTGTGAATGAGAGAGAGAGAAGCAGTGAGAGAGAGAGAAAGAGATGCTGTGAGTGATAGAAAGAGAGAAGCTGTGAGTGAGAGAGAGAGAATCAGTGAGTGAGAGAGAGAGAAGCTTTAAGTGAGAGAGAGAGAATGTGAAGCTGTGAGTGTGTGTGAGAGAGAAAGAGAAGCTGTGAGTGAGAGAGAGAGAGAAAGGGAAGTTGTGAGTGAGAGAGAGAGTGAGAAGCTATCAGTGAGAGAGAGAGAGAGAAAGAGAAGATGTGTGTGTGTGAGAGAGAGAGAGAGAAGCAGTGAGTGAGAGACAGAGAGAGAAAGTGAAGTTCTGAGTGAGAAAGAGGGAGAAAAAGAGACGCTGTGAGTGAGAGAGAGAGAGAGAAGCTGTGAGGGAGAGAGTGAAAGAGAAGCTGTGAGTGAGAGAGACAGAGAGAAAGAGAAGCTGTAAGTGTGAGAGAAAGTGAGAGAAAGAGAAGCTGTGAGTGTGAGAGAGTGAGAGAAAGAGATGCTGTGAGTGTGTGTGAGAGAGAAAGAGAAGCTGTGAGTGAGAGAGAGAGAGAAAGGGAAGTTGTGAGTGAGAGAGTGAGTGAGAAGCTATCAGTGAGAGAGAGAGAAAGAGAAGATGTGAGTGAGAGAGAGAGAGAGAAAGAGAAGCAGTGAGTGAGAGACAGAGAGAGAAAGTGAAGCTCTGAGTGAGAGAGAGAGAAAAAAAGAGACGCTGTGTGAGAGGGAGAGAGAGAGAGAGAGAAAGAGAAGCTGTAAGTGTGAGAGAAAGTGAGAGAAAGAGAAGCTGTGAGTGTGAGACAGAGTGAGAGAAAGAGATGCTGTGAGAGTGAGAGAGAGAGAAAGAGAAGCTGTGAGTGAGAGAGAGAGAAAGAAAGGGAAGCTGTGAGTGAGAGAGAGAGAGAAGCTGTGAGAGTGAGAGAAAGTGAGAGAAAGAGAAGCTGGGAGTGTGTGTGTGAGAGAAAGAGAAGCTGTGAGTGAGAGAGAGGGAGAGAGAAAGGGAAGCTGTGAGTGAGAGAGAGTGAGAAACTGAGTGAGAGAGAGAGAGAGAAGTTGTGAGTGAGAGAGAGAGAGAAAGAGAAGCTGTGAGTGAGAGAGAGAAAGAGAGAAAGGGAAGCTGTGAGTGAGTGAGAGAGAGAGACAGAGAAGCTGTGAGTGAGTGAGAGAGAAAAAGAGCAGCTGTGAGTGAGAGAGACAGAAGCTGTGAGTGAG
Organism: Bradypodion ventrale; assembly: GCA_035047345.1. NCBI lineage: Eukaryota > Metazoa > Chordata > Lepidosauria > Squamata > Chamaeleonidae > Bradypodion > Bradypodion ventrale. The sequence goes on along the minus strand of JAWDJE010000005.1, from coordinate 111,449,000 downwards.
AGAGAAAAAGAGAAGCTGTGAGTGTGTGTGAGAGAGAAAGAGAAGCTGTGAGTGAGAGAGAGAGAGAAAGGGAAGTTGTGAGTGAGAGAGAGAGTGAGAAGGTATCAGTGAGAGAGAGAGAGAGAAAGAGAAGATGTGAGTGAGAGAGAGAGAGAGAAAGAGAAGCAGTGAGTGAGAGACAGAGAGAGAAAGTGAAGTTCTGAGTGAGAGAGAGAGAGAAAAAGAGACGCTGTGAGTGAGAGAGAGAGAGAAGCTGTGAGTGAGAGAGTGAAAGAGAAGCTGTGAGTGAGAGAGACAGAGAGAAAGAGAAGCTGTAAGTGTGAGAGAAAGTGAGAGAAAGAGAAGCTGTGAGTGAGACAGTGAGAGAAAGAGATGCTGTGAGTGTGTGTGAGAGAGAAAGAGAAGCTGTGAGTGAGAGAGAGAGAGAAAGGGAAGCTGTGTGTGAGAGAGAGAAGCTGTGAGAGTGAGAGAAAGTGAGAGAAAGAGAAGCTGGGAGTGTGTGTGAGAGAGAAAGAGAAGCTGAGAGCGAGTGAGAGAGCGAGAGAAAGAGAAAGGGAAGCTGTGAGTGAGAGAGAGTGAGAAGGTATGAGCGAGAGAGAGAGAGAGAGAAGTTGTGAGTGAGAGAGAGAGAGAAAGAGAAGCTGTGAGTGAGAGAGAAAGAGAAGCTATGAGTGAGTGAGAGAGAGAGAAAGAGAAGCTGTGAGTGAGAGATAGAGAGAGAAAGGGAAGCTGTGAGTGAGAGAGAGAGAGACAGAGAAGCTGTGAGTGAGAGAGAGAAAAAAAGAGCAGCTGTGAGTTAGAGAGAGAGAAGATTTGAGTGAGAGAGAGAGAAAGAGAAGCTGTGAGTGAGAGAGAGAGAGAAAGGGAAGCTGTTAGTGAGTGTGAGAGAGAGACAGAGAAGCTGTGAGTGAGAGAGAGAGAAAAAGAGAAGCTGTGAGTGAGAGAGAGAGAAATAGAAGCTGTGAGTGTGATAGAAAGTGAGAGAAAGAGAAGCTGTGAGTGTGAGAGAGAGTGAGAAAGATGCTGTGAGTGTGTGAGAGAGAGAAAGAGAAGCTGTGAGTGAGAGAGAGAGAAAAAGAGAAGCTGTGAGTGAGAGAGAGAGAAAAAGAGAAGCTGTGAGTTTGAGAGAAAGTGAGAGAAAGAGAAGCTTTGAGTGTGAGAGAGAGTGAGAAAGATGCTGTGAGTGTGTGTGAGAGATAAAGAGAAGCTGTGAGTGAGAGAGAGAGAGAAAAGGAAGCTGTGAGTGAGAGAGAGAGTGAGAAGCTATGAATGAGAGAGAAAGAGAAGCTGTGAGTGAGAGAGAGAGAGAGAAAGAGAAGCTGTGAGTGAGAGAGAGAGTGAGAAGCTGTGAGTGAGAGAGAGAGAAAGCGAAGCAGTGAGTGTGAGAGAAAGTGAGAGAAAGAGAAGCTGTGAGTGTGAGAGAGAGTGAGAAAAAGATGCTGTGAGTGTGTGTGAGAGAGAAAGAGAAGCTGTGAGTGAAAGAGAGAGAGAGAAAGGGAAGCTGTGAGTGAGAGAGAGAGTGAGAAGCTATGTGTGTGTGTGAGAGAGAAAGAGAAGCTGTGAGTGAGAGAGAGAGAAAGAGAAGCTGTGAGTGAGAGAGAGAGTGAGAAGCTGTGAGTGAGAGAAAGCGAAGCCGTGAGTGAGAGACAGAGAGAAAAAGAGAAGCTGTGAGTGTGAGACAGAGTGAGAGAAAGAGATGCTGTGAGTGTGTGTGAGAGAGAAAGAGAAGCTGTGAGTGAGTGAGAGAGAAAAAAAGAGAAGCTTTGAGTGAGAGAGTGAGAGAAAGAGTAGCTGTGAGTGAGAGAGAGAGAAAGAGAAGCTGCATGCGAGTGAGAGAGAAAGAAAGAAAGAGAAGCTGTGTGTGTGTGAGAGAGAAAGAGAAGCTGTGAGTGGGTGTGAGAGAGAAAGAGAAGCTGTGAGTGTGAGAAAAAGAAAGAGAAGCTGTGAGTGAGAGAGAGAGAAAGAGAAGCTGTGAGTGAGAGTAAAAGAGAGAGAAAGAGAAGCTGTGAGTGAGAGAGAGAGAAAGAGAAGGTGTGAGCGAGAGAGAGAGAGAAGCTGTGAGTGAGAGAGAAAGAGACGATTTGAGTGAGAGAGAGAGAGATAAAGTAGCTGTGAGTGAGAGAGAGAGAGAGAAAAAGAAGCTGTATGAGAGAGAGAGAATGAAAGAAAGAGCTGTGTGTGTGAGAGAGAGAAAGAGAAGCTGTGAGTGTGTGTGTGAGAGAAAGAGAAGCTGTGAGAGAGAGAGAGAGAGAAAGAGAAGCTGTGAGTGAGAGAGAGAGAGAAATTGAAGCTGTGAGTGAGAGAGAGAGAGAAAGAGAAGCTCGGAGTGAGTGAGAGAGAAAATAAGAAAGAGAAGCTCGGAGTGAGTGAGAGAGAAAGAAAGAGAAGCTGTGAGTGAGAGAGAGAAATAAAGAAAGAGACGCTGTGAGTGAGAGAGATTGAAGCTGTGAGTTAGAGAGAGAGAGAGAGAGAAAGAGAAGCTGTGAGTGAGAGAGAGAGAGAGTGGAAAAGAAGCTGTGAGTGAGAGAGAGAGAGAATAAGAAGCTTTGAGTGGGGGGCGTGTCAAGATGGAGAGCCGAGAGGAGTGAACTTTCTCATGCTCGGAAACGTGGAAAGTGAAAGTGGCAATTAAAAGTGAGAATAGTTCCTGGAATTGGTAAAAAAATGGATCAGATATTATAGAGGGCAAAACAGTTGCGGAACTAACTTGGATGGTTGGAAGTAGCACTGAGAAAAAGCGAAAAACGAAGTTTCGGTCTCGGAGAGAGCGGGGGATGGGCGGTTTAAAATGGCGATAACTCCCCAGAGCTCTTAGCTGAGGAACGGCTGTGGAGATCGTGAATCCAGTGAAATTTGACAAAGGGCGCACAAAGCAGACAAGCGGACGATCGGTGGGAAAAGGGTAAGCTTGGTGGGGAATTGAAGGAGGGAAGCCGAAAAGGGTTTCGCTCGTCCCCGCCGCTCCCTCCCTCGGATCAAAGACGCACGGAGCTTTGCGGAGCCGGGAAAGTTTTAACGTGAGAAGGAGAGGTCCAGACGGGGAGCAAACGTGAGCAAATGTGTTAGAATAAATGGGAAAGTAGAAGGAGAAGAAAAGAGACTGTATTTTTGGCCCTCTGGATGCTGGTGGGAGCCGTTGGGGGGTTTTTTTTCTTTTTTTTTTTTCTTCTCTCCCCCCCCTCCCGCTGTCTGTCCAGTGGTTTAGCCTGTTGGAGAGCCTGATTAATTTTGTCCCTGGAGCGGAACAAAGAGGAACAAGACGGTGTTGTGGCCAAGAAGTGTAATGAGGAGTAGAGGGTTGTTTTCCCTGAGTTTTTGAGAGTAGGGGCTTGTCCCCGCTTTTGGCTTTTTGTTCTTTTGCTCTTCTCTTTTCTTTTCAAAGTTGGAGGGTGTTTGCAGGCTGTAATAGGAAGATAAAGACATTCCCTCTCTCTACATTTTTGGGACAAAGTTTGAGGATAAGTTCTCCCTTATTTTTGAAGAAGAGGAAAAAAGAAAAAAAAGAAAAAAGGAGGAAAAGGACAATTTTTTATTCTCTCTTTTTCTCTTTTCTTTTTTCTTTTGCGTTGGGACCTTTTATTTTTTAATTTTTAAAGTTAATATTCTTTTTTCATTTTGCCCTTACCCCTTCCCATCTCCCTTTTTCTTTTTTCCCCTTTTATTCTATTTTTACCATTTATATTTTTGCTTTTTATTTTATAAATTTTTTTTTTTTTAGTATTATTATTATTATTTAGCTGGGGGAAAAATATTTAAAAAAAAAAAATCTAAAATTTAAGAGGGAGATTAATTCGGATTGAATTGGGAGTACTGGGCTTTTTTTTTCTTCTTCTTTTTTTCTTACCTCCTCCCCATTACCCCCATATTTGGAGGGAACAGGTTGCCTATCTGTATATATATGTGTGTGTATAGGTGTGTGTGAATACACACACATATATTTGACAGAGGGGGAGGGGAAGGAGAATATAAAGTTCCTAATTGGTAATAAGTTTACTAAAGTTGGCAAGGATAATATGTAAGAGATTGTTGAATAGTACACTGTTTACGTTAATTAAGCAATTTGAAATAAACTTGGATGAAACGTCAGGGGAGAGGGAAGGAGAAGGAGAAGAAATTGGCCTGGACAAGAGTGGAAAGACCAACATCTTCGGATAGGAGTTTCAGAAGGCTCACAAGAGTAGAGGAGGAAGAAGACGGGATGAAGAAAATAATGCAGCAAGAGATTAAAGATTTGGAGGAGCAGGAGACAGTGAAGAAGATGGCGCAACAAATACAGCAGCAACACCAGCAGAAGACAATAATATCACCAACTACGACCATTCCAACCGCGGTAAAAACGATAGTAATAACAACAGCAAAAGTAACAACAGCAACAATTGCAACAACAACCGTAACAACCACAGCGGCGACAGCAGGGACAGCACCGACAACAATTGTATCTACAGCAACTGCAACAACGCCAATAATAGCGGCAGCGGAGGGGGGGGAGGGACTCAAATTTGAATTTGAATGCCTTAAGGAGAAATTTGAAAAAATGGAGGATAGAATTGGAAATATGATTGCTCGAGACAAACAGGATCGAAAACAAGAATCTCAAGCCATGTTGGCAGATATTTTGAAGGGAATTGCAAGCATAACAACAGAAGTAGAAACCCTTAAAAAAGAACAAGTGGTCATTAAAAAAGAACAAGCAACGATTAAAGAGGAGGTTATGGACTTGAGAAAGCGAGAGAGGGAGAGGGAGGATAAGGTTGGAGAACATGAAAAGAGATTGGAAAGTGTTGAAGAGCAATTAAGACGAGCAAATGTCATAATTCGAAAATTCCCAGAGAACTCACCAGATAAATTGAAAGAAAGAATAGTGAAATGGCTTGATGAAATTATGGAAGACGGTTTCACTCCACAGGAAGTCGTGAATGTATTCAGATTGGGTTCAAAAAGGGGTAAAACTGGGGCAAGGAATGTCATGCTAAAATTTGCCAATGTGGCAGATAAACTGCGTTTAATGGCCCTCATACGGGAGAAAGGAGCAGAGGTTTTAAAAGTTGAAGGCCAAGACATCGAAGTCTATAATGACATCCCAATGGAAGACCGTTTTTGGAGACGATCGATGAAACCAATTACAAAACGACTTCAGGATAAAGGCATAAGGTATAACTGGAAATTTCCAAGACAATTAAGTTTCTTCTATTTGGGAAGACGTTACCTAATAAGTGAAGGCCCCAACATTTTGGACGTAATGATAGAGGCAAAGATATTGGAACCAGGAACTAAAGAATGGTTTGATCTGAAGGAAGAGTTGATTATTTCCGGTGGATATAGAAGACGAGACAGTAATGGAAATGAGAATATGCCCAAAGGAGCAGAAGGAGGAATTTCTCCGGGCCGGGAATAGGTTCGGACTTCTCTTAGGCTCTTATGATTGATCGCACCCCCCCTCCCCCCTCTGTAACTCAGAGGCCATTGTTAAAAGAAAAAAAAATGGGGAGGGAAAATAGTAGTTTGTTTAGTATATTTTTTTTAGTTGTTTATCTTTTTTTCTTTATTTGTTTGTTTCAGTATAAGGTGAAGGGAATGTTATATGTTAATCACATGTCCTTAAGAGGAGGTGGGAAATGTAAAAAATCATTGGAGAAAAATAATAGATGAGGAATATAAAAATAATAACATGGAATGTGAAAGGTACTGGTTGTCAAGTAAAGAGAAGGAGACTGGAAGCTGCACTTAGAAAAGACAGACCGGATGTAATCTTCCTTCAGGAAACCCACCAGAAATCGGAGAAAGTCAATAAATTGTTTTTAGGCTGGACTCAGGTATATGAAAAATCATATGGCTCCTCGAAGGCTAGGGGTGTTGCAACCTTGATATCAAATAGATTAGGTTTTGAGATGATAAAAAGCATATCAGACCCAGAAGGCAGATATTTGATTATAAAGGGGAAAATAGAAGAGGAGGAAATAACGTTGGTGAACCTGTATGTACCAAATGAACATCAAAATAGATTCTTAGATAAGGTGTATCGAATATTGGATAAGGAGAAAACAACAAAAATGATAGTAGCGGGAGATTTTAATTTAATAAGATCCAATTTAGACAGTACAAATACAACAAGAAGCGTAGGTGGAAATAAAATGTATGTGTTAAATAATTGGTTGAAATCATTGGGGTTGAAAGATGCATGGAGGGAACTTAAAGGAGTGGAAAGGGTTTACACATATTTCTCACAAGTCTACAATACGTACTCCAGAATTGATTACATATTTGTTACCGATAACCTGATAAGAAATTTAGATGACATAGAAATAGGAATCTTTAAAGAGTCGGACCACGCAAAAGTTCTGTTGGACATGAAAATAGAGGCAATAAAGATTAGGAGAAATTGGAGATATAATGCTAGATTGTTTAGAGATAAAAAACTTAAAGATCAAATGGTAGAAAAATGGGAAGAAAATTGGAAGTGGAATGATACAGGGGAACTTGGATTGGGTATTGTATGGGATACGATGAAAGCAATATTCAGAGGTGAAAGTATTAGGATGGCAAGTATTAAAAACAAACAGTTAAAAAGTCAACAAGAAGAAATTGAGAAAGAGATTAAAAGGTTGCAGGAGATACACGTAATAACCAAGGATAGAAAGATTTATGAAAGAATGCAGGGATTAAAGAAGGAACTAATTGGAAAAGATATTGAAAAGGTGAAAAGAGACTTGGTATATTTAAAAAGAGAATACTTTGAGTATAGTAACAAAAATTCAAAATTGTTAGCAAGAGCGGCCAAAGAAAAAAGAATAAAAAGGGAAATAGGGATTTTAGTAGATAAAGAAGGAATAAGATATAATAAGATAAAAGATAAATGTAAGGTGGTTAGAGAATTTTACCAAGATTTATACTCTAAAAAGAAGGTAGATATAGATAAATTAAAAAATAAATTGGGAACGCAAATTAAAAATAAAATAAGTCAGGAGCATAAACAAAAGATGGAAGAACCAATAACTGAAGAAGAGATTAAAAAAGTAATAAATAAATTGAAAGTAGGTAAATCCCCGGGAGAAGACGGACTACCTGCTGAATTCTATAAAGAGTTTAAGGACATAGTAATTCCAAAATTGATGAAAATTTATAATGGTATACTTAACGGGGATCAGTTACCTTTATCATGGTATAGAACAATAATTGTTTTAATACCTAAACCGGGAAAAGATATAGAAAGAATAGAATCATACAGACCTATTTCGTTGATAAATCAGGACGCCAAGATTTTTACGACAATATTGGCAAATAGATTAAATAGCTTTATGGATAAATATATAAATAAAGATCAGGCGGGATTTGTGAAGGGGAGATATATGGCAGATTTGGTAAGACGAGTATTGGATCTAATAGATGTGGCAGGACAAAATAAAGAGAAAGTAGGACTATTATCGTTAGATATATTTAAAGCCTTTGATTCCCTGCAATGGATAACAATTAGAGAGATAATTAAGAACTATGGATTCAGTGATAGGTTTTTAAAAACAATAGAACAATTATATCAACGAGGGTATGCCAAAATTAGGGTTAACGAAGGTCTTACAGAGGAGGTGACTTTAGAGGCAGGAACAAGGCAAGGGTGTCCTCTATCTCCAACATTATTTATCATGGCGATGGAAATTTTAGCAAACACAATAAGGGAAGATAAAAATATAGAAGGAATAATGGGAAATAAAATTAGTTTATATGCTGATGACACTTTGTTAATTATGAAACACCCTAGAAGATCTATGGAAAATATTCAAAAACACCTAGTGGAATTTGAACAAATAACAGGTTTGAAAATAAATTGGGATAAATCTGAATTGATATTAAGCAACATTGAAAAGGAGGAGCAAAGAAAAATTAGGGATAAATTTAAAGTAAGGATTAAAGAGAGTTTGAAATATCTAGGGATAAATATCTCGAATAATTTGGAGGATTTAAAAAGATTAAATTATGGTAAACAAAAGAAGGAACTTAAGGAAAAAATCCTGCAATTTCAAAAATTAAGGCTGTCTTGGTTCGGCAGAATAGCGTTGACTAAAATGATGTTATTACCAAAATTAAATTTTTTGTTTGATGCCCTACCAATCCAGCTGACAGATAAAGATATTAAGGAATTTCAAAAATTATTGGATAATTATTGTAACGGGGGATGTAGACCTAGAATTTCAAAGAGACTGTGGTATTTATCTCAAAAGGATGGGGGATTAGGAATACCTAATTTAAGGAATTATTATAAAGCATTTAATATAAGGAATGTAGTTAAGATTTTAATGAAGGAGTCGGTTATATGGGAGGAAATTGAAATGAAGGAATTAAAAGAAGTGGGAAAGAGCTTTTTTTTAGACAAAGAAATAAGGAAAATTCCAGTTAAAAATATAATGCTGAGATCAATGATGGGAGTTTGGAAGAAAGTTAAAATGAAATTGGCCCCAAATACTTCACCGATAATCGAAATAGAAGATTTGAAAAAGTTCCCGATAAGAGTAGATAATGAGATGAAAGAAATTCTGCAGACAAACGGAGCTTTCCTGTTGAAAGATTGGATACGAGTCTGTAAAGATAACGGGAGGAAAAAAGAGTTATATACTCAGATGAAGTTGAATTGGTTTCAAGTAGCGATGGTGAACAAGTGGAATAATAAATATTGGGGGGAGCAGAGTTTGGAGAGATCCAGGACAGAATTTGAAGAATTAGTGGGGAAGATAAGGAAGGAGGAAATTGGAATTAAAGGAATGGTTAGTAAAATTTATAAAATAATAAATATGGAAACCAATTCACAAGAAATTATAAGAACCACATGGGAGCAAGATTTGAATTTGAAGATGACGGAAAAGGAATGGCAAAATAAATGGAGAAAAAGAATTATGAGATCTCTGTCAGTTAGGGTAAAGGAACATAATTTTAAAATGCTATGGAGGTGGTATTTGACCCCTATGAGACTGCACCAGATAGATAAAAAGAATAATAAAATGTGTTGGAGGTGTAAAAACACACCGGGTACATATGTTCATATGTGGTATGAATGTAAGGTGGTAGAAACATTTTGGTCAAAAATTGAGATTGAGATTGAAAAAATTCTGGGATTGAGTCTCAAGATGGGGCCATCTATTACTTTGTTAACGGATGTAGATAATGTTAATTTAGATAATGATGAAAAAGAACTGTTGTCTATGATGCTGGTCATAGCTAGAATGTGTATTGCAAAAAATTGGAAAAATGAATTAACATTAAAGACGGAGGAGTGGTATAAACAGATGTGGGATCTCGCATTGAATGAAAAATTAACATGGGAGTTAAACCTAAAAAAAGGCATAATAAAAGTAAACAGATTTTGGAATATATGGCGAAAATTTGTTGACTATTCATTGACGAGAGATGGAATAAACAAATTGACACCAGACCTAATGAAATTCTGGGAATAACAGAATTAAATGGGAAATCCCACAACCTCTTGGACAATGTATATAGCACAGGGTGATGAGTACGTGATACATAGTTTTTGTTTATGTTTTCATTGTTTCTTTTTTTTCTTTTCTTCCTTTATGTGTTTTCATTTCTGTATAGAAAGTTATTATTATGTTTTAATTGTTTGTCATATATTTTGAAAAATCAATAAAAATTATAAAAAAAAAAAGAAGAAGCTTTGAGTGAGAGAGTGAGTGAGAAGCTATGTGTGTGTGTGAGAGAGAAAGAGAAGCTGTGAGTGAGAGAGAGAGAAAGAGAAGCTGTGAGTGAGAGAGAGAGTGAGAAGCTGTGAGTGAGAGAAAGCGAAGCAGTGAGTGAGAGACAGAGAGAAAAAGAGATACTGTGAGTGTGTGTGAGAGAGAAAGAGAAGCTGTGAGTGAGTGAGAGAGAAAGAGAAGCTGTGAGTGTGAGAGAGAGACAGAGAATTTGTGAGTGAGAGAGAGAAAAAAAGAGCAGCTGTGAGTTAGAGAGAGAGAAGCTTTGAGTGAGAGAGAGAAAGAAAGAGGATCTGTGAGTAGAGAGAGAGAGAAAAGGAAGCTGTGAGTGTGAGATAGAGAGAGAAGCTGTGAGTGAGAGAGAGAGAGAAAGAGAAGCTCGGAGTGAGTGAGAGAGAAAATAAGAAAGAGAAGCTCAGAGTGAGTGAGAGAGAAAGAAAGAGAAGCTGTGAGTGAGAGAGAGAAATAAAGAAAGAGACGCTGTGAGTGAGAGAGATTGAAGCTGTGAGTTAGAGAGAGAGAGAGAGAGAAAGAGAAGCTGTGAGTGAGAGAGAGAGAGAGTGGAAAAGAAGCTGTGAGTGAGAGAGAGAGAGAATAAGAAGCTTTGAGTGAGAGAGTGAGTGAGAAGCTATGTGTGTGTGTGTGAGAGAAAGAGAAGCTGTGAGTGAGAGAGAGAGAAAGAGAAGCTGTGAGTGAGAGAGAGAGTGAGAAGCTGTGAGTGAGAGAAAGCGAAGCAGTGAGTGAGAGACAGAGAGAAAAAGAGATACTGTGAGTGTGTGTGAGAGAGAAAGAGAAGCTGTGAGTGAGTGAGAGAGAAAGAGAAGCTGTGAGTGTGAGAGAGAGACAGAGAATTTGTGAGTGAGAGAGAGAAAAAAAGAGCAGCTGTGAGTTAGAGAGAGAGAAGCTTTGAGTGAGAGAGAGAAAGAAAGAGGATCTGTGAGTAGAGAGAGAGAGAAAAGGAAGCTGTGAGTGTGAGATAGAGAGAGAAGCTGTGAGTGAGAGAGAGAGAGAAAGAGAAGCTCGGAATGAGTGAGAGAGAAAATAAGAAAGAGAAGCTCAGAGTGAGTGAGAGAGAAAGAAAGAGAAGCTGTGAGTGAGAGAGAGAAAGAAAGAAAGAGACGCTGTGAGTGAGAGAGATTGAAGCTTTGAGTTAGAGAGAGAGAGAGAGAAAGAGAAGCTGTGAGTGAGAGAGAGAGAGTGGAAAAGAAGCTGTGAGTGAGAGAGAGAGAGAGAATAAGAAGCTTTGAGTGAGAGAGTGAGTGAGAAGCTATGTGTGTGTGTGAGAGAGAAAGAGAAGCTGTGAGTGAGAGAGAGAGAAAGAGAAGCTGTGAGTGAGAGAGAGAGTGAGAAGCTGTGAGTGAGAGAAAGCGAAGCAGTGAGTGAGAGACAGAGAGAAAAAGAGAAGCTGTGAGTGTGAGACAGAGTGAGAGAAAGAGATGCTGTGAGTGTGTGTGAGAGAGAAAGAGAAGCTGTGAGTGAGTGAGAGAGAAAGCGAAGCTGTGAGTGAGAGAGAGAGAAAGAGTAGCTTTGAGTCAGAGAGAGAGAAAGAGAAGCTGTGAGTGTGAGAGAAAGTGAGAGAAAGAGAAGCTGTGAGTGTGAGAGTGAGTGAGAGAAAGAGATGCTGTGTGTGTGAGAGAGAGAAAGAGAAGCTGTGAGTGAGGGAGAGAGAGAGAAAGGGAAGCTGTGAGTGAGAGAGAGAGTGAGAAGCTATGAGTGAGAGAGAGAGAGAGAGAAGTTGTGAGTGAGAGAGAGAGAAAGAGAAGCTGTGAGAGAGAGAGAGAAGCAGTGAGAGAGAGAGAGAAAGAGAAGCTGTGAGTGAGTGAGAGAGAGAAAGAGAATCTGTGAGTGAGATAGGGAGAGAGAAAGAGAAGCTGTGGGTGAGAGAGAGAGAAAAAAAGAAGCTGTGAGTGTGAGAGAGAGTGAGAGAAAGAGATGCTGTGAGTGTGTGTGAGAGAGAAAGAGAAGCTGTGAGTGATTGTGAGAGAGAAAGAGAAGCTGTGAGTGAGAGAGAGAGAGAGAAAGAGAAGCTGTGAGTGAGAGAGAGAGTGAGAAGCTATGAGTGAGAGAGAGAGAAAGAGAAGCTGTGAGTGAGAGAGAGAGAGAAAGAGAAGCTGTGAGTGAGAGAGAGAGTGAGAAGCTGTGAGAGTGAGAAAGTGAGAGAAAGAGAAGCTGGGAGTGTGTGAGAGAGAAAGAGAAGCTGTGAATGAGAGAGAGAGAGAGAAACCGAAGCTGTGAGTGAGAGAGAGTGAGAAGCTTTGAGTGAGAGAGTGAAAGAGTAGCTGAGAGTGAGAGAGAGAGAGAAAAAGAAGCTGTATGAGAGAGAGAGATAACGAAAGAAAGAGCTGTGTGTGTGAGAGAGAGAATGAGAAGCTGTGAGTGTGTGTGAGAGAGAAAGAGAAGCTGTGAGTGTGTGAGAAAGAGAAAGAGAAGCTGGGGTGAGAGAAAGAGCGAGAGAAAGAGAAGCTGTGAGTGAGAGAGAGAGAGAGAGACCCTGTGAGTGAGAGAGAGAGCGAAATTGAAGCTGTGAGTGAGGGAGAGAGAGAAAGAGAAGCTCAGAGAGAGTGAGAGAGAAAGAAAGAGAAGCTCGGAGTGAGTGAGAGAGAAAGAAAGAAAGAGAAGCTGTGAGTGAGAGAGAGAGAAAGAAAGAGACGCTGTGAGTGAGAGAGATTGAAGCTGTGAGTGAGAGAGAGAGAGAGAGGAAGAGAAGCTGTGAGTGAGAGAGAGAGAAGGAAAGAGTAGCTTTGAGTGAGAGAGTGAGAGAAAGAGTAGCTGTGAGTGAGAGAGAGAGAAAGAGAAGCTGCATGCGAGTGAGAGAGAAAGAAAGAAAGAAAGAAAGATAAGCTGTGTGTGTTTGAGAGAGAAAGAGAAGCTGTGAGTGGGTGTGAGAGAGAAAGAGAAGCTGTGAGAGAAAAAGAAAGAGAAGCTGTGAGTGAGAGAGAGAGAAAGAGAAGCTGTGAGTGAGAGTAAAAGAGAGAGAAAGAAGAGCTGTGAGTGAGAGAGAGAGAAAGAGAAGGTGTGAGCGAGAGAGAGAAGCTTTGAGTGAGAGAGAGAGAGAAAGAGAAGATTTGAATGAGAGAGTGAGAGAAAAAGTAGCTGTGAGTGAGAGAGAGAGAGAGAAAAAGAAGCTGTATGAGAGAGAGAGAGAATGAAAGAAAGAGCTGTGTGTGAGAGAGAGAGAAAGAGAAGCTGTGAGTGTGTGTGAGAGAGAAAGAGAAGCTGTGAGTGTGTGAGTGAGAGAAAGAGCGAGAGAAAGAGAAGCTGTGAGAGAGAGAGAGAGAAAGAGAAGCTGTGAGTGAGAGAGAGAGAGAAATTGAAGCTGTGAGTGAGAGAGAGAGAGAAAGAGAAGCTCGGAGTGAGTGAGAGAGAAAATAAGAAAGAGAAGCTCGGAGTGAGTGAGAGAGAAAGAAAGAGAAGCTGTGAGTGAGAGAGAGAAAGAAAGAAAGAGACGCTGTGAGTGAGAGAGATTGAAGCTGTGAGTTAGAGAGAGAGAGAGAGAGAGAGAAGCTGTGAGTGAGAGAGAGAGAGAGTGGAAAAGAAGCTGTGAGTGAGAGAGAGAGAGAGAAAAAGAAGCTTTGAGTGAGAGAGTGAGAGAAAGAGTAGCTGTGAGTGAGAGAGAGAGAAAGAGAAGCTGCATGAGAGAGAGTGAGAGAAAGAAAGAAAGAAAGAAAGAGAAGCTGTGTGTGTGAGAGAGAGAAAGATAAGCTGTGAGTGTGTGTGTGAGAGAAAGAGAAGCTGTGAGAGAGAGAGAACAAAAGAAAGAGCTGTGTGTGTGAGAGAGAGAAAGAGAAGCTGTGAGTGTGTGTGAGAGAGAAAGAGAAGCTGTGAGTGAGAGAAAGAGCAAGAGAAAGAGAAGCTGTGAGAGAGAGAGAGAGAGAGAAAGAGAAGCTCTGAGTGAGTGAGAAAGAAAGAAAGAGAAGCTGTGAGTGAGAGAGAGAGAAAGAAAGAGATGCTGTGAGAGAGAGAGAAGCTGTTAGTGAGAGAGAGAGAGAAAGAGAAGCTGTGAGTGAGAGAGAGAGAGAGAGGAAGAGAAGCTGTGAGTGTGTGTGTGAGAGAGAAAGAGAAGCTTTGAGAGAGAGAGAGAGAGAAAGAGAAGCTGCATGAGAGAGAGAGAGAAAGAAAGAAATAAAGAGAAGCTGTGTGTGTGTGAGAGAGAAAGAGAAGCTGTGAGTGTGTGTGAGAGAGAAGGAGAAGCTGTGAGTGAGAGAAAAAGAAAGAGAAGCTGTGAGTGAGAGAGAGAGAGAGAAAGAGAAACTGTGAGTGATTGAGAGAGAGAGAAATTGAAGCTGTGAGTGAGAGAGAGAGAGAAAGAGAAGCTGTGAGTGAGTGAGAGAGAAAGAGAAGCTGTGAGTGAGAGACAGAGAGAAAGAGAAGATGTGAATGAGAGACAGAGAGAAAGAGAAGATGTGAGTGAGAGAGAGAGGGAAGGAGAGGTTGTGAGTGAGAGAGAGAGAGAGAATCTGTGAGTGAGTGAGAGAGAGAGAGAGAAAGAGAAGCTGTGAGTGAGAGAGAGAGGAAGAGAAGCTGTGAGTGAGAGAGAGAGAAAGAAAGAAAGAGAAACTTTGAGTGAGAGAGTGAGAGAAAGAGTAGCTGTGAGTGAGAGAGAGAGAGAAAGAGAAGCTGTATGAGAGTGAGAGAGAGAACGAAAGAAAGAGCTGTGTTTGGAGAGATAGAAAGAGAAGCTGTGAGTGTGTGAGAGAGAGAAAGAGAGGCTGTGAGTGAGAGAAAGAGAGAGAGAAAGAGAAGTTGTGAGTGAGAGAGAGAGAGAAAGAGAAGCTGTGAGTGAGAGAGAGAGAGAATGAGAAGCTGTGTGTGAGAGAGAGAGATAGAAGCTGTGAGTGAGTGAGAGAGAGAAAGAGAACCTGTGAGTGAGAGAGAGAGAGTAATTGAAGCTGTGAGTGAGAGAAAGAGAGAAAAATAAGCTCAAAGTGAGTGAGAGAGAAAGAAAGAAAGAAAGAGAAGCTGTGTGTGTGAGATAGAGAGAAAGAGATTTGAGTGAGAGAGTGAGAGAAAGAGTAGCTGTGAGTGAGAGAGAGAGAGAGAAAAAGAAGCTGTATGAGAGAGAGAGAGAATGAAAGAAAGAGCTGTGTGTGTGAGAGAGAAAGAGAAGCTGTGAGTGTGTGTGTGAGAGAAAGAGAAGCTGTGAGTGTGTGAGTGAGAGAAAGAGCGAGAGAAAGAGAAGCTGTGAGAGAGAGAGAGAGAGAAGCTGTGAATGAGAGAGAGAGAGAAATTGAAGCTGTGAGTGAGAGAGAGAGAGAAAGAGAAGCTCGGAGTGAATGAGAGAAAAAAAAGAAAGAGAAGCTCGGAGTGAGTGAGAGAGAAAGAAAGAGAAGCTGTGAGTGAGAGAGAGAAAGAAAGAAAGAGACGCTGTGAGTGAGAGAGATTGAAGCTGTGAGTTAGAGAGAGAGAGAAAGAGAAGCTGTGAGTGAGAGAGAGAGAGAGTGGAAAAGAAACTGTGAGTGAGAGAGAGAGAGAGAGAGAAAAAGAACCTTGAGTGAGAGAGTGAGAGAAAGAGTAGCTGTGAGTGTGTGTGAGAGAGAAAGAGAAGCTGCATGAGAGAGAGTGAGAGAAAGAAAGAAAGAAAGAGAAGCTGTGTGTGTGTGAGAGAGAAAGATAAGCTGTGAGTGTGTGTGAGAGAGAAAGAGAAGCTGTGAGAGAGAGAGAATGAAAGAAAGAGCTGTGTGTGTGTGAGAGAGAAAGAGAAGCTGAGAGAGAATGAAAGAAAGAGCTGTGTGTGAGAGAGAGAAAGAGAAGCTGTGAGTGTGTGTGAGAGAGAAAGAGAAGCTGTGAGTGAGAGAGAGAGAGAAAGAGAAGCTCTGAGTGAGTGAGAGAGAAAGAAAGAGAAGCTGTGAGTGAGAGAGAGAGAAAGAAAGAGATGCTGTGAGTGAGAGAGAGAGAAGCTGTTAGTGAGAGAGAGAGAGAAAGAGAAGCTGTGAGTGAGAGAGAGAGAGAGGAAGAGAAGCTGTGAGTGTGAGAGAGAGAGAGAAAGAGAAGCTTCGAGTGAGAGAGAGAGAAAGAGAAGCTGCATGAGAGAGAGAGAGAGAGAAAGAAAGAAAGAAAGAAAGAAAGAAAGAGAAGCTGTGTGTGTGTGAGAGAGAAAAAGAAGCTGTGAGTGTGTGTGAGAGAGAAGGAGAAGCTGTGAGTGAGAAAAAAGAAAGAGAAGCTGTGAGTGAGAGAGAGAGAGAAAGAGAAACTGTGAGTGATTGAGAGAGAGAGAAATTGAAGCTGTGAGTGAGAGAGAGAGAAAGAGAAGCTGTGAGTGAGTGAGAGAGAAAGAGAAGCTGTGAGTGAGAGGGAGAGAGAAAGAGAAGATGTGAGTGAGAGACAGAGAGAAAGAGAAGATGTGAGTGAGAGAGAGAGGGAAGGAGAGGTTGTGAGTGAGACAGAGAGAGAGAGAAGCTGTGAGTGAGTGAGAGAGAGAGAGAGAAAGAGAAGCTGTGAGTGAGAGAGAGAGGAAGAGAAGCTGTGAGTGAGAGAGAGAGAAAGAAAGAAAGAGAAGCTTTGAGTGAGAGAGTGAGAGAAAGAGTAGCTGTGAGTGAGAGAGAGAGAGAAAGAGAAGCTGTATGAGAGAGAGAGAGAACGAAAGAAAGAGCTGTGTTTGGAGAGAGAGAAAGAGAAGCTGTGAGTGTGTGTGTGAGAGAAAGAGAAGCTGTGAGTGAGAGAAAGAGAGAGAGAAAGAGAAGTTGTGAGTGAGAGAGAGAAAGAGAAGCTGTGAGTGAGTGAGAGAGAGAGAATGAGAAGCTGTGTGTGTGAGAGAGAGAGAGATAGAAGCTGTGAGTGAGTGAGAGAGAGAAAGAGAACCTGTGAGTGTGTGAGAGAGAGAGTAATTGAAGCTGTGAGTGAGAGAAAGAGAGAAAGAGAAGCTCCGAGTGAGTGAGAGAGAAAGAAAGAAAGAGAAGCTGTGAGTGAGAGAGAGAAAGAGAAGCTGTGTGTGTGTGTGAGAGAGAGACAAGCTGTAAGTGTGTGTGTGCGAGAGAAAGAAATGCTGTGAGTGTGAGAGAAAGAGAAGCTGTGAGTGTGAGAGAGAGTGAGAGAGAGAGAAGCTGTGAGTTAGAGAGAGAGAGAAAGAGAAGTTGTGAGTGAGAGAGAGAAAGAGAAGCTGTGAGTGTGAGAGAGAAAAAAAGAGAAGCTGTGAGTGAGTGAGAGAAAGAGAAGCTGTGAGAGAGAGAGAGAAAGAGAAGCTGTGATTGAGAGAGAGAGAAAGAGAAGCTGTGAGTTAGAGAGAGAGAATGAGAAGCTGTGAGGGAGAGAGAGAGGAGAGAGAGAATCTGTGAAGGAGAGAGAGAGAAAGAAAAGATGTGAGTGAGAGAGTGAGTAAGAGAATCTGTGAGTGAGAGAGAGAGAAAGAAGCTGTGAGTGAGAGAGAGAAAGAGAAGCTGAGAGTCAGAGAGAGAGAGAGAAGCTGTGAGTGAGAGAGAGAGAAAGAGAAGCTGTGAGTGTGAGAGAAAGAGAGAGAGAGAAGCTGTGAGTGAAAGAGAGAGAAAGAGAAGCTGTGAGTGAGAAAGAGAGAGAGAAAGAGAAGCTGTGAGTGAGAGAGAGAGAAAGGGAAGCTGTGAGTGAGTGAGAGAGAAAGAGAAGCTGTGAGTGAGAGGGAGAGAGAAAGAGAAGATGTGATTGAGAGAGAGAGAGAAAGAGAAGATGTGAGTGAGAGAGAGAGGGAAGGAGAGGTTGTGAGTGAGAGAGAGAGAGAAGATGTGAGTGAGTAAGAGAAAGAGAGAGAGAGAGAGAAGCTGTAAGTGAGAGAGAGAGGAAGAGAAGCTGTGAGTGAGAGAGAGGGAGAGAAAGGGAAGCTGTGAGTGAGTGAGAGAGAGAGACAGAGAAGCTGTGAGTGAGAGAGAGAGAAAAAGAGCAGGTGTGAGTGTGAGAGAAAGTGAGAGAAAGAGAAACTGTGAGTGTGAGAGAGAGTGAGAGAAAGATGCAGTGAGTGTGTGTGAGAGAGAAAGAGAAGCTGTGAATGAGAGAGAGAGAAAGAGAAGCTCTGAATGAGTGAGATAGAAAGAAAGAAAGAGAAGCTGTGAGTGAGAGAGAGAGAAAGAGAAGCTGTAAGTGTGTGTGAGAGAGAGAAAGAGAAGCTGTGTGTGAGAGAGAAAGATGCTGTGAGTGTGAGAGAGAGAATGAGAGAGAGAGAAGCTGTGAGTGTGTGTGTGAGAGAGAAAGAGAAGCTGTGAGTGAGAGAAAGAGAGAGAGAAAGAGAAGCTATGAGTGAGAGAGAGAGATAAAGAGAAGCTGTGAGTGAGAGAGAGAGAAAGAGATGCTGTGAGTGAGAGAGAGAGAGAGAAGCTGTGGTTGAAAGAGAGAGAAAGAGAAGCTGTGAGTGAGAAAAGAGAGAGAAAGAGAAGCTGTGAGTGAGAGAGTGAGAAAGAGGAGCTGTGAGTGAGAGGGAGAGAGAGAAAGAAATGCTGTGAGTGAGAGAGAGAGTGAGAGAGAGAGAGAGAAGCTGTGAGTGTGTGTGTGTGAGAGAGAAAGAGAAGCTGTGAGTGAGAGAAATAGAGAGAGAAAGAGAAGCTGTGAGTGAGAGAGAGAGATAAAGAGAAGCTGTGAGTGAAAGAGAGAGAAAGAGAAGCTGTGAGTGAGAGAGAGAAGCTGTGATTGAAAGAGAGAGAAAGAGAAGCTGTGAGTGAGAAAAGAGAGAGAAAGAGAAGCTGTGAGTGAGTGAGAGAGAGAAAGAGAAGCTGTGAGTGAGAGGGAGAGAGAAGGAGAAGATGTGAGTGAGGGAGAGTGAGAGAAAGAGAAGATGTGAGTGAGAGAGAGAGGGAAGGAGAAGTTGTGAGTGAGAGAGAGAGAATCTCTGAGTGAGTGGGAGAGAGAGAGAGAAAGAGAAGCTGTGAGTGAGAGTGAGAGGAAGAGAAGCTGTGAGTGAGAGAGAGAGAAAGAAAGAGAAGCTTTGAGTGAGAGAGAGAAAGAAAGAGAAGCTTTGAGTGAGAGAGTGAGAGAAAGAGTAGCTGTGAGTGAGAGAGAGAGAAAGAGAAGCTGTATGAGAGAGAGAGAGAACGAAAGAAAGAGC
The DNA here is from genome assembly GCA_035047345.1 of Bradypodion ventrale. Taxonomy (NCBI): domain Eukaryota; kingdom Metazoa; phylum Chordata; class Lepidosauria; order Squamata; family Chamaeleonidae; genus Bradypodion; species Bradypodion ventrale. The sequence continues at coordinate 111,430,301 of JAWDJE010000005.1, read as the reverse complement.
TGTGTGTGTGTGAGAGAGAAAGAGAAGCTGTGAGTGAGAGAGAGAGAAAGAGAAGCTGTGAGTGAGAGATAGAGAGAGAAAGGGAAGCTGTGAGTGTGAGAGAGAAAGAGAAGCTGTGAGTGAGAGAGAGAGAGAGAGAGAAAGGAAAGCTGTGAGTGAGTGAGAGAGAGAGAGACAGAGAAGCTGTGAGTGAGTGAGAGAGAAAAAGAGCAGCTGTGAGTGAGTGAGAGAGAGAGAAGCTGTGAGTGAGAGTGAAAGAGAAGCTGTGAGTGAGAGAGACAGAGAGAAAGAGAAGCTGTGAGTGTGAGAGAAAGTGAGAGAAAGAGAAGCTGTGAGTGTGAGAGAGAGTGAGAGAAAGATGCAGTGAGTGTGTGAGAGAGAGAAAGAGAGGCTGTGAGTGAGAGAGAGAGAAAAAGAGAAGCTGTGAGTGAGAGAGAGAGAGAAAGAGAAGCTGTGAGTGTGAAAGAAAGTGAGAGAAAGAGAATCAGTGAGTGTGTGAGAGAGTGAGAGATAGATGCTGCGAGTGTGTGTGAGAGAGAAAGAGAAGCTGTGAGTGAGAGAGAGAGAGAAAGGGAAGCTGTGAGTGAGAGAGAGAGTGAGAAGCTATGAGTGAGAGAGAGAGAGAAAGAGAAGCTGTGAGTGACAGAGAGAAGCTGTGAGTGTGTGAGAGAGAAAGAGAAGCTGTGTGTGTGAGAGAGAGAGAAAGAGAAGCTGTGATTGAGAGAGAGAGAAAGAGAAGCTGTGAGAGAGAGAGAAAGAGCTGTGAGAGAGAGAGAAGCTGTATGAGAGAGAGAGAGAACGAAAGAAAGAGTTGTCTGTGTGTGAGAGAGAGAAAGAGAAGCTGTGAGTGAGAGAGAGACATAGAAGTTGTGAGTGAGAGAGAGACAAAAAGAGCAGCTGTGAGTTAGAGAGAGAGAAGCTTTGAGTGAGTGAGAGAGAGAAAGAGGATCTGTGAGGAGAGAGAGAGAAAGGGAAGCTGTGAGTGTGTGAGAGAGAGAGAAGCTGTGAGTGAGAGAGGGAGATAGAAAGAGAATCTGTGAGTGAGAGAGAGAAAAAAGAAGCTGTGAGTGAGAGAGAAAGAGAGAAATAGAAGCTATGAGTGAGAAAGATAGAGAGAAGCAGTGAGAGAGAGAAAGAGAGAAGCTGTGAGTGAGTGAGAGAGAGAAGCTGTGAGTGAGAGAGAGAGAAGCTTTAAGTGAGAGAGAGAGAGAATGTGAAGCTGTGAGTGAGAGAGAGAGTAGCTGTGAGTGAGAGAGAGAGAAAGAGAATCTGTGAGTAGAGAGAGAGAGAAAAAGAAGCTGTGAGTGAGAGAGAGAAGAAGAAGCTGTGAGTGAGATAGGGAGAGAGAAAGAGAATCTGTGAGTGACAGAGAGAGAAAAAAGAAGCTGTGAGTGTGAGAGAGTGAGAGAAAGAGATGCTGTGAGTGTGTGTGAGAGAGAAAGAGAAGCTGTGAGTGAGAGAGAGAGAGAGAAAGAGAAGCAGTGAGTGAGAGACAGAGAGAGAAAGTGAAGCTCTGAGTGAGAGAGAGAAAAAAAGAGACACTGAGAGAGAGACAGAGAGATAGAGAAAGAGAAGCTGTGTGAGAGAAAGTGAGAGAAAGAGAAGCTGTGAGTGTGAGACAGAGTGAGAGAAAGAAATGCTGTGAGAGTGAGAGAGAGAAAGAGAAGCTGTGAGTGAGAGAGAGAAAGGGAAGCTGTGAGTGAGAGAGAGAGAGAGAAGCTGTGAGAGTGAGAGAAAGTGAAAGAAAGAGAAGCTGGGAGTGTGTGTGTGAGAGAAAGAGAATCTGTGAGTGAGAGAGAGGGAGAGAGAAAGGGAAGCTGTGAGTGAGAGAGAGTGAGAAACTATGAGTGAGAGAGAGAGAGAGAGAGAAGTTGTGAGTGAGAGAGAGAGAAAGAGAAGCTGTGAGTGAGAGAGAGAGAGAGAGAAAGGGAAGCTGTGTGTGAGTGAGAGAGAGACAGAGAAGCTGTGAGTGAGTGAGAGAGAAAAAGAGCAGCTGTGAGTGAGAGAGAGAGAGAAGCTGTGAGTGAGAGAGAGAAGAAGCTGTGAGTGAGATAGGGAGAGAGAAAGAGAATCTGTGAGTGACAGAGAGACAAAAAAGAAGCTGTGAGTCTGAGAGAGTGAGAGAAAGAGATGCTGTGTGTGTGTGAGAGAGAAAGAGAAGCTGTGAGTGAGAGAGAGAGAGAAAGGGAAGTTGTGAGTGACAGAGAGAGTGAGAAGCTATCAGTGAGAGAGAGAGAGAGAAAGAGAAGATGTGAGTGAGTGAGAGAGAGAGAAAGAGAAGCAGTGAGTGAGAGACAGAGAGAGAAAGTGAAGCTCTGAGTGAGAGAGAGAAAAAAAGAGACGCTGTGAGAGAGAGAGAGAGAGAGAGAAAGAGAAGCTGTAAGTGTGAGAGAAAGTGAGAGAAAGAGAAGCTGTGAGTGTGAGACAGAGTGAGAAAGATGCTGTGAGTATGTGTGAGAGAGAAAGAGAAGCTGTGAGTGAGAGAGAGAGAAAAAGAGAAGCTGTGAGTGAGAGAGAGAGAGAAAGAGAAGCTGTGAGTGTGAGAGAAAGTGAGAGAAAGAGAAGCTGTGAGTGTGAGAGAGAGTGAGAAAGATGCTGTGAGTGTGTGTGAGAGATAAAGAGAAGCTGTGAGTGAGAGAGAGAGAGAAAGGGAAGCTGTGAGTGAGAGAGAGAGTGAAAAGCTATGAATGAGAGAGAGAGAGAAAGAGAAGCTGTGAGTGAGAGAGAGAGAGAGAAAGAGAAGCTGTGAGTGAGAGAGAGAGTGAGAAGCTGTGAGTGAGAGAGAGAGAAAGCGAAGCAGTGAGTGACAGAGAGAGAAAGAGAAGCTGTGTGTGTGAGACAGAGTAAGAGAAAGAAATGCTGTGTGAGAGAGAGAGAGAAAGAGAAGCTGTGAGTGAGTGAGAGAGAAAGAGAAGCTGTGTGTGTGTGAGAGAGAAAGAGTAGCTATGAGTCAGAGAGAGAGAAAGAGAAGCTGTGAGTGTGAGAGAAAGTGAGAGAAAGAGAAGCTGTGAGTGTGAGAGAGAGTGAGAGAAAGAGATGCTGTTAGTGTGTGTGTTAGAGAAAGAGAAGCTGTGAATGACTGAGAGAGAGAGAAAGGGTAGCTGTGAGTGAGAGAGAGAGTGAGAAGCTATGAGTGAGAGAGAGGGAAAGAGAAGTTGTGAGTGAGAGAGAGAGAAAGAGAAGTTGTGAATGAGAGAGAGAGAAGCAGTGAGAGAGAGAGAAAGAGATGCTGTGAGTGAGAGAAAGAGAGAAGCTGTGAGTGAGAGAGAGAGAATCAGTGAGTGAGAGAGAGAAGCTTTAAGTGAGAGAGAGAGAGAATGTGAAGCTGTGAGTGTGTGTGTGAGAGAAAGAGAAGCTGTGAGTGAGAGAGAGAGAGAAAGGGAAGTTGTGAGTGAGAGAGAGTGTGAGAAGCTATCAGTGAGAGAGAGAGAGAGAAAGAGAAGATGTGTGTGAGAGAGAGAGAGAGAGAGAAGCAGTGAGTGAGAGACAGAGAGAGAAAGTGAAGTTCTGAGTGAGAAAGAGGGAGAAAAAGAGACGCTGTGAGTGAGAGAGAGAGAGAGAGAAGCTGTGAGGGAGAGAGTGAAAGAGAAGCTGTGAGTGAGAGAGACAGAGAGAAAGAGAAGCTGTAAGTGTGAGAGAAAGTGAGAGAAAGAGAAGCTGTGAGTGTGAGACATTGAGAGAAAGAGATGCTGTGAGTGTGTGTGAGAGAGAAAGAGAAGCTGTGAGTGAGAGAGAGAGAGAGAGAGAGAAAGGGAAGCTGTGAGTGAGAGAGAGTGAGAAGGTATGAGCGAGAGAGAGAGAGAGAAGTTGTGAGTGAGAGAGAGAGAAAGAGAAGCTGTGAGTGAGAGAGAGAGAGAGAAAGAGAAGCTGTAAGTGTGAGAGAAAGTGAGAGAAAGAGAAGCTGTGAGTGTGAGACAGTGAGAGAAAGAGATGCTGTGAGTGTGTGTGAGAGAGAAAGAGAAGCTGTGAGAGAGAGAGAGAGAGAGAAAGGGAAGCTGTGAGTGAGAGAGAGTGAGAAGGTATGAGCGAGAGAGAGAGAAGTTGTGAGTGAGAGAGAGAGAAAGAGAAGCTGTGAGTGAGAGAGAGAGAAAGAGAAGCTGTGAGTGAGTGAGAGAGAGAGAAAGAGAAGCTGTGAGTGAGAGATAGAGAGAGAAAGGGAAGCTGTGAGTGAGAGAGAGAGAGACAGAGAAGCTGTGAGTGAGAGAGAGAAAAAAAGAGCAGCTGTGAGTTAGAGAGAGAGAAGATTTGAGTGAGAGAGAGAAACAGAGAAGCTGTGAGTGAGAGAGAGAGAGAAAGGGAAGCTGTTAGTGAGTGTGAGAGAGAGACAGAGAAGCTGTGAGTGAGAGAGAGAGAAAAAGAGAAGCTGTGAGTGAGAGAGAGAGAAAGAGAAGCTGTGAGTGTGAGAGAAAGTGAGAGAAAGAGAAGCTGTGAGTGTGAGAGAGAGTGAGAAAGATGCTGTGAGTGTGTGTGAGAGAGAAAGAGAAGCTGTGAGTGAGAGAGAGAGAAAAAGAGAAGCTGTGAGTGAGAGAGAGAGAGAAAGAGAAGCTGTGAGTGTGAGAGAAAGTGAGAGAAAGAGAAGCTGTGAGTGTGAGAGAGAGTGAGAAAGATGCTGTGAGTATGTGTGAGAGATAAAGAGAAGCTGTGAGTGAGAGAGAGAGAAAGGGAAGCTGTGAGTGAGAGAGAGAGTGAAAAGCTATGAATGAGAGAGAGAGAGAAAGAGAAGCTGTGAGTGAGAGAGAGAGAGAGAAAGAGAAGCTGTGAGTGAGAGAGAGAGTGAGAAGCTGTGAGTGAGAGAGAGAGAAAGCGAAGCAGTGAGTGACAGAGAGAGAAAGAGAAGCTGTGTGTGTGAGACAGAGTAAGAGAAAGAAATGCTGTGTGAGAGAGAGAGAGAAAGAGAAGCTGTGAGTGAGTGAGAGAGAAAGAGAAGCTGTGTGTGTGTGAGAGAGAAAGAGTAGCTATGAGTCAGAGAGAGAGAAAGAGAAGCTGTGAGTGTGAGAGAAAGTGAGAGAAAGAGAAGCTGTGAGTGTGAGAGAGAGTGAGAGAAAGAGATGCTGTTAGTGTGTGTGTTAGAGAAAGAGAAGCTGTGAATGACTGAGAGAGAGAGAAAGGGTAGCTGTGAGTGAGAGAGAGAGTGAGAAGCTATGAGTGAGAGAGAGGGAAAGAGAAGTTGTGAGTGAGAGAGAGAGAAAGAGAAGTTGTGAATGAGAGAGAGAGAAGCAGTGAGAGAGAGAGAAAGAGATGCTGTGAGTGAGAGAAAGAGAGAAGCTGTGAGTGAGAGAGAGAGAATCAGTGAGTGTGAGAGAGAAGCTTTAAGTGAGAGAGAGAGAGAATGTGAAGCTGTGAGTGTGTGTGAGAGAGAAAGAGAAGCTGTGAGTGAGAGAGAGAGAGAAAGGGAAGTTGTGAGTGAGAGAGAGTGTGAGAAGCTATCAGTGAGGGAGAGAGAGAGAAAGAGAAGATGTGTGTGAGAGAGAGAGAGAGAGAGAAGCAGTGAGTGAGAGACAGAGAGAGAAAGTGAAGTTCTGAGTGAGAAAGAGGGAGAAAAAGAGACGCTGTGAGTGAGAGAGAGAGAGAGAGAAGCTGTGAGGGAGAGAGTGAAAGAGAAGCTGTGAGTGAGAGAGACAGAGAGAAAGAGAAGCTGTAAGTGTGAGAGAAAGTGAGAGAAAGAGAAGCTGTGAGTGTGAGACATTGAGAGAAAGAGATGCTGTGAGTGTGTGTGAGAGAGAAAGAGAAGCTGTGAGTGAGAGAGAGAGAGAGAGAGAAAGGGAAGCTGTGAGTGAGAGAGAGTGAGAAGGTATGAGCGAGAGAGAGAGAGAGAAGTTGTGAGTGAGAGAGAGAGAAAGAGAAGCTGTGAGTGAGAGAGAGAGAGAGAAAGAGAAGCTGTAAGTGTGAGAGAAAGTGAGAGAAAGAGAAGCTGTGAGTGTGAGACAGTGAGAGAAAGAGATGCTGTGAGTGTGTGTGAGAGAGAAAGAGAAGCTGTGAGAGAGAGAGAGAGAGAGAAAGGGAAGCTGTGAGTGAGAGAGAGTGAGAAGGTATGAGCGAGAGAGAGAGAAGTTGTGAGTGAGAGAGAGAGAAAGAGAAGCTGTGAGTGAGAGAGAGAGAAAGAGAAGCTGTGAGTGAGTGAGAGAGAGAGAAAGAGAAGCTGTGAGTGAGAGATAGAGAGAGAAAGGGAAGCTGTGAGTGAGAGAGAGAGAGACAGAGAAGCTGTGAGTGAGAGAGAGAAAAAAAGAGCAGCTGTGAGTTAGAGAGAGAGAAGATTTGAGTGAGAGAGAGAAACAGAGAAGCTGTGAGTGAGAGAGAGAGAGAAAGGGAAGCTGTTAGTGAGTGTGAGAGAGAGACAGAGAAGCTGTGAGTGAGAGAGAGAGAAAAAGAGAAGCTGTGAGTGAGAGAGAGAGAAAGAGAAGCTGTGAGTGTGAGAGAAAGTGAGAGAAAGAGAAGCTGTGAGTGTGAGAGAGAGTGAGAAAGATACTGTGAGTGTGTGTGAGAGAGAAAGAGAAGCTGTGAGTGAGAGAGAGAGAAAAAGAGAAGCTGTGAGTGAGAGAGAGAGAGAAAGAGAAGCTGTGAGTGTGAGAGAAAGTGAGAGAAAGAGAAGCTGTGAGTGTGAGAGAGAGTGAGAAAGATGCTGTGAGTATGTGTGAGAGATAAAGAGAAGCTGTGAGTGAGAGAGAGAGAGAAAGGGAAGCTGTGAGTGAGAGAGAGAGTGAAAAGCTATGAATGAGAGAGAGAGAGAAAGAGAAGCTGTGAGTGAGAGAGAGAGAGAGAAAGAGAAGCTGTGAGTGAGAGAGAGAGTGAGAAGCTGTGAGTGAGAGAGAGAGAAAGCGAAGCAGTGAGTGACAGAGAGAGAAAGAGAAGCTGTGTGTGTGAGACAGAGTAAGAGAAAGAAATGCTGTGTGAGAGAGAGAGAGAAAGAGAAGCTGTGAGTGAGTGAGAGAGAAAGAGAAGCTGTGTGTGTGTGAGAGAGAAAGAGTAGCTATGAGTCAGAGAGAGAGAAAGAGAAGCTGTGAGTGTGAGAGAAAGTGAGAGAAAGAGAAGCTGTGAGTGTGAGAGAGAGTGAGAGAAAGAGATGCTGTTAGTGTGTGTGTTAGAGAAAGAGAAGCTGTGAATGACTGAGAGAGAGAGAAAGGGTAGCTGTGAGTGAGAGAGAGAGTGAGAAGCTATGAGTGAGAGAGAGGGAAAGAGAAGTTGTGAGTGAGAGAGAGAGAAAGAGAAGTTGTGAATGAGAGAGAGAGAAGCAGTGAGAGAGAGAGAAAGAGATGCTGTGAGTGAGAGAAAGAGAGAAGCTGTGAGTGAGAGAGAGAGAATCAGTGAGTGAGAGAGAGAAGCTTTAAGTGAGAGAGAGAGAGAATGTGAAGCTGTGAGTGTGTGTGTGAGAGAAAGAGAAGCTGTGAGTGAGAGAGAGAGAGAAAGGGAAGTTGTGAGTGAGAGAGAGAGTGAGAAGCTATCAGTGAGAGAGAGAGAGAGAAAGAGAAGATGTGTGTGTGAGAGAGAGAGAGAAGCAGTGAGTGAGAGACAGAGAGAGAAAGTGAAGTTCTGAGTGAGAAAGAGGGAGAAAAAGAGACGCTGTGAGTGAGAGAGAGAGAGAGAGAAGCTGTGAGGGAGAGAGTGAAAGAGAAGCTGTGAGTGAGAGAGACAGAGAGAAAGAGAAGCTGTAAGTGTGAGAGAAAGTGAGAGAAAGAGAAGCTGTGAGTGTGAGACAGTGAGAGAAAGAGATGCTGTGAGTGTGTGTGAGAGAGAAAGAGAAGCTGTGAGTGAGAGAGAGAGAGAGAGAGAGAAAGGGAAGCTGTGAGTGAGAGAGAGTGAGAAGGTATGAGCGAGAGAGAGAGAGAGAAGTTGTGAGTGAGAGAGAGAGAAAGAGAAGCTGTGAGTGAGAGAGAGAGAGAGAAAGAGAAGCTGTGAGTGAGTGAGAGAGAGAGAAAGAGAAGCTGTGAGTGAGAGATAGAGAGAGAAAGGGAAGGTGTGAGTGAGAGAGAGAAAAAAAGAGCAGCTGTGAGTTAGAGAGAGAGAAGATTTGAGTGAGAGATAGAGAAAGAGAAGCTGTGAGTGAGAGAGAGAGAGAAAGGGAAGCTGTTAGTGAGTGTGAGAGAGAGACAGAGAAGCTGTGAGTGAGAGAGAGAGAAAAAGAGAAGCTGTGAGTGAGAGAGAGACAAAGAGAAGCTGTGAGTGCGAGAGAAAGTGAGAGAAAGAGAAGCTGTGAGTGTGAGAGAGAGTGAGAAAGATGCTGTGAGTGTGTGTGAGAGAGAAAGAGAAGCTGTGAGTGAGAGAGAGAGAAGCTGTGAGTGAGAGAGTGAAAGAGAAGCTGTGAGTGAGAGAGACAGAGAGAAAGAGAAGCTGTGAGTGTGAGAGAGAGTGAGAGAAAGAGATGCTGTTAGTGTGTGTGTGAGAGAAAGAGAAGCTGTGAATGACTGAGAGAGAGAGAAAGGGTAGCTGTGAGTGAGAGAGAGAGTAAGAAGCTATGAGTGAGAGAGAGGGAAAGAGAAGTTGTGAGTGAGAGAGAGAGAAAGAGAAGTTGTGAATGAGAGAGAGAGAAGCAGTGAGAGAGAGAGAAAGAGATGCTGTGAGTGAGAGAAAGAGAGAAGCTGTGAGTGAGAGAGAGAGAATCAGTGAGTGAGAGAGAGAAGCTTTAAGTGAGAGAGAGAGAGAATGTGAAGCTGTGAGTTTGTGTGTGAGAGAAAGAGAAGCTGTGAGTGAGAGAGAGAGAGAAAGGGAAGTTGTGAGTGAGAGAGAGAGTGAGAAGCTATCAGTGAGAGAGAGAGAGAAAGAGAAGATGTGAGAGAGAGAGAGAGAAGCAGTGAGTGAGAGACAGAGAGAGAAAGTGAAGTTCTGAGTGAGAAAGAGGGAGAAAAAGAGACGCTGTGAGTGAGAGAGAGAGAGAGAAGCTGTGAGGGAGAGAGTGAAAGAGAAGCTGTGAGTGAGAGAGACAGAGAGAAAGAGAAGCTGTAAGTGTGAGAGAAAGTGAGAGAAAGAGAAGCTGTGAGTGTGAGACAGTGAGAGAAAGAGATGCTGTGAGTGTGTGTGAGAGAGAAAGAGAAGCTGTGAGTGAGAGAGAGAGAGAGAGAAAGGGAAGCTGTGAGTGAGAGAGAGTGAGAAGGTATGAGCGAGAGAGAGAGAAGTTGTGAGTGAGAGAGAGAGAAAGAGAAGCTGTGAGTGAGAGAGAGAGAGAGAAAGAGAAGCTGTGAGTGAGTGAGAGAGAGAGAAAGAGAAGCTGTGAGTGAGAGATAGAGAGAGAAAGGGAAGGTGTGAGTGAGAGAGAGAAAAAAAGAGCAGCTGTGAGTTAGAGAGAGAGAAGATTTGAGTGAGAGATAGAGAAAGAGAAGCTGTGAGTGAGAGAGAGAGAGAGAAAGGGAAGCTGTTAGTGAGTGTGAGAGAGAGACAGAGAAGCTGTGAGTGAGAGAGAGAGAAAAAGAGAAGCTGTGAGTGAGAGAGAGAGAAAGAGAAGCTGTGAGTGCGAGAGAAAGTGAGAGAAAGAGAAGCTGTGAGTGTGAGAGAGAGTGAGAAAGATGCTGTGAGTGTGTGTGAGAGAGAAAGAGAAGCTGTGAGTGAGAGAGAGAGAGAAGCTGTGAGTGAGAGAGTGAAAGAGAAGCTGTGAGTGAGAGAGACAGAGAGAAAGAGAAGCTGTAAGTGTGAGAGAAAGTGAGAGAAAGAGAAGCTGTGAGTGTGAGACAGTGAGAGAAAGAGATGCTGTGAGTGTGTGTGAGAGAGAAAGAGAAGCTGTGAGTGAGTGAGAGAGAGAGAAAGGGAAGCTGTGAGTGAGAGAGAGAGTGAGAAGCTATGTGTGAGAGAGAGAGAGAAAGAGAAGCTGTGAGTGAGAGAGAGAGAGAAAGAGAAGCTGTGAGTGAGAGAGAGAGAGAAGCTGTGAGTGAGAGTCAGAGAGAGAAAGTGAAGCTGTGAGTGAGAGAGAGAGAAAAAAAGAGAAGCTGTGAGTGAGAGAGAGAGAGAAAGGGAAGCTGTGAGTGAGTGTGAGAGAGAGACAGAGAAGCTGTGAGTGAGAGAGAGAGATAAAGAGCAGCTGTGAGTGAGAGAGAGAGAAGCTGTAAGTGAGAGAGAGAAAGAGAAGCTGTGAGTGAAAGAGAGAGAGAAAGAGAAGTGAGTGTGAGAGAAAGTGAGAGAATGAGAAGCTGAGAGTGTGAGAGAGAGTGAGAGAAAAATGTTGTGAGTGCGTGAGAGAGAGAAAGAAAGAGAAGCTGTGAGTGAGAGAGACAGAGAGAAAGAGAAGCTGTGAGTGAGAGAGAGAGAAAAAGAGAAGCTGTGAGTGAGAGAGAGAGAGAGAAGCTGTGAGTGTGAGAGAAAGTGAGAGAAAGAGAAGCTGTGAGTGTGAGAGAGAGTGAGAGAAAGATTCTGTGAGTGTGTGTGTGAGAGAAAGAGAAGCTGTGAGTGAGAGAGAGAGAGAAAGGGAAGCTGTGAGTGAGAGAGAGAGAGAGAAAGGGAAGCTGTGAGTGAGAGAGAGAGTGAGAAGCTATGTGTGAGAGAGAGAGAGAAAGAGAAGCTGTGAGTGAGAGAGAGAGAGAAAGAGAAGCTGTGAGTGAGAGAGAAGCAGTGAGAGAGAGAGAAAGAGAAGCTGTGAGTGAGGGAGAGAGAGAGAAAGGGAAGCTGTGAGTAAGAGAGAGAGTGAGAAGCTATGAGTGAGAGAGAGAGAAAGAGAAATTGTGAGTGAGAGAGAGAAAGAGAAGCTGTGAGAGAGAGAGAAGCAGTGAGAGAGAGAGAAAGAGAAGCTGTGAGTGAGAGAGAGAGAGAAAGAGAATCTGTGAGTGAGATAGGGAGAGAGAAAGAGAAGCTGTGGGTGAGAGAGAGAAAAAAAGAAGCTGTGAGTGTGAGAGAGAGTGAGAGAAAGAGATGCTGTGAGTGTGTGTGAGAGAGAAAGAGAACCTGTGAGTGAGAGAGAGAGAGAAGCTGTGAGTGAGAGAGTGAAAGAGAAGCTGTGAGTGAGAGAGACAGAGAGAAAGAGAAGCTGTAAGTGTGAGAGAAAGTGAGAGAAAGAGAAGCTGTGAGTGTGAGGCAGTGAGAGAAAGAGATGCTGTGAGTGTGTGTGAGAGAGAAAGAGAAGCTGTGAGTGAGAGAGAGAGAGAGAAAGGGAAGCTGTGAGTGAGAGAGAGAGTGAGAAGCTATGTGTGAGAGAGAGAGAGAAAGAGAAGCTGTGAGTGAGAGAGAGAGAGAAAGAGAAGCTGTGAGTGAGAGAGAGAGAGAAGCTGTGAGTGAGAGTCAGAGAGAGATAGTGAAGCTGTGAGTGAGAGAGAGAGAGAAAAAGAGAAGCTGTGAGTGAGAGAGAGAGAGAAAGGGAAGCTGTGAGTGAGTGTGAGAGAGAGACAGAAGCTGTGAGTGAGAGAGAGAGATAAAGAGCAGCTGTGAGTGAGAGAGAGAGAAGCTGTGAGTGAGAGAGAGAAAGAGAAGCTGTGAGTGAAAGAGAGAGAGAAAGAGAAGTGAGTGTGAGAGAAAGTGAGAGAAAGAGAAGCTGAGAGTGTGAGAGAGAGTGAGAGAAAAATGTTGTGAGTGCGTGAGAGAGAGAAAGAGAAGCTGTGAGTGAGAGAGACAGAGAGAAAGAGAAGCTGTGAGTGAGTGAGAGAGAGAGAAAGAGAAGCTGTGAGTGAGAGAGAGAGAGAGAAGTTGTGAGTGAGAGAGAGAGAAAGAGAAGCTGTGAGTGAGAGAGAGAGTGAGAGAAAGATGCTGTGAGTGTGTGTGTGAGAGAAAGAGAAGCTGTGAGTGAGAGAGAGAGAGAAAGGAAACTGTGAGAGAGAGAGAGTGAGAAGCTATATGTGTGTGTGAGAGAGAAAGAGAAGCTGTGAGTGAAAGAGAGAAAGAGAAGCTGTGAGTGAGAGAGAGAGTGAGAAGCTGTGAGTGAGAGAAAGCGAAGCAGTGAGTGAGAGACAGAGAGAAAAAGAGAAGCTGTGAGTGTGAGACAGAGTGAGAGAAAGAGATGCTGTGAGTGTGTGTGAGAGAGAAAGAGAAGCTGTGAGTGAGTGAGAGAGAAAGAGAAGCTGTGAGTGAGAGAGAGAAAGAGTAGCTGTGAGTCAGAGAGAGAGAAAGAGAAGCTGTGAGTGTGAGAGAAAGTGAGAGAAAGAGAAGCTGTGAGTGTGAGAGAGAGTGAGAGAAAGAGATGCTGTGTGTGTGTGAGAGAGAAAGAGAAGCTGTGAGTGAGGGAGAGAGAGAGAAAGGGAAGCTGTGAGTAAGAGAGAGAGTGAGAAGCTATGAGTGAGAGAGAGAGAAAGAGAAATTGTGAGTGAGAGAGAGAAAGAGAAGCTGTGAGAGAGAGAGAGAGAAGCAGTGAGAGAGAGAGAAAGAGAAGCTGTGAGTGAGAGAGAGAGAGAAAGAGAATCTGTGAGTGAGATAGGGAGAGAGAAAGAGAAGCTGTGGGTGAGAGAGAGAAAAAAAGAAGCTGTGAGTGTGAGAGAGAGTGAGAGAAAGAGATGCTGTGAGTGTGTGTGTGAGAGAAAGAGATGCTGTGAGTGATTGTGAGAGAGAAAGAGAAGCTGTGAGAGAGAGAGAGAGAAAGAGAAGCTGTGAGTGAGAGAGAGAGTGAGAAGCTATGAGTGAGAGAGAGAGAGAAAGAGAAGGTATGAGTAAGAGAGAGAGAGAAAGAGAAGCTGTGAGTGAGAGAGAGAGTGAGAAGCTGTGAGTGAGAGAGAGAGAAAGTGAAACGGTGAGTGAGAGATAGAGAAAGTGAAGCTGTGAGTGAGAGAGAGAAAAAAAGAGAGGCTGTGAGTGTGAGAGAGAGAGAAAGAGAATCTGGAAGTGTGAGAGAAAGTGAGAGAAAGAGAAGCTGTGAGTCTGAGACACAGTGAGAGAAAGAGATGCTGTGAGTGTGTGTGAGAGAGAAAGAGTAGCTGTGGGTAAGAGAGAGAGAGAGAAAGCGAAGCTGTGAGTGAGAGAGAGTGAGAAGCTTTGAGTGAGAGAGTGAAAGAGTAGCTGAGAGTGAGAGAGAGAGAAAAAAAGAAGCTGTATGAGAGAAAGAGATAACGAAAGAAAGAGCTGTGTGTGTGAGAGAGAAAGAGAAGCTGTGAGTGTGTGAGAAAGAGAAAGAGAAGCTGTGGGAGAGAGAAAGAGCGAGAGAAAGAGAAGCTGTGAGCGAGAGAGAGAGAGAGAGAGAAAGAGAAGCTGTGAGTGAGAGAGAGAGAGAGAGAAAGAGACCCTGTGAGTGAGAGAGAGAGAGCGAAATTGAAGCTGTGAGTGAGAGAGAGACAGAAAGAGAAGCTTGGAGTGAGTGAGAGAGAAAGAAAGAGAAGCTCGGAGTGAGTGAGAGAGAAAGAAAGAGAAGCTGTGAGTGAGAGAGAGAGAAAGAAAGAGACGCTGTGAGTGAGAGAGATTGAAGCTGTGAGTGAGAGAGAGAGAAGGAAAGAGAAGCTTTGAGTGAGAGAGTGAGAGAAAGAGTAGCTGTGAGTGAGACAGAGAGAGAAAGAGAAGCTGCATGCGAGTGAGAGAGAAAGAAAGAAAGAAAGAAAGAGAAGCTGTGTGTGTGTGAGAGAGAAAGAGAAGCTGTGAGTGGGTGTGAGAGAGAAAGAGAAGCTGTGAGTGAGAGAAAAAGAAAGAGAAGCTTTGAGTGAGAGAGAGAGAAAGAGAAGCTGTGAGTGAGAGAGAGTGAGAAAGAAAGAGAAGCTCGGAGTGAGTGAGAGAGAAAAAAAGAAAGAGAAGCTCGGAGTGAGTGAGAGAGAAAGAAAGAGAAGCTGTGAGTGAGAGAGAGAAAGAAAGAAAGAGACGCTGTGAGTGAGAGAGATTGAAGCTGTGAGTTAGAGAGAGAGAGAGAAAGAGAAGCTGTGAGTGAGAGAGAGAGTGGAAAAGAAGCTGTGAGTGTGAGAGAGAGAGAGAGAAAGAAGCTGTATGAGAGAGAGAGAGAATGAAAGAAAGAGCTGTGTGTGAGAGAGAGAGAAAGAGAAGCTGTGAGTGTGTGTGTGAGAGAAAGAGAAGCTGTGAGTGTGTGAGTGAGAGAAAGAGTGAGAGAAAGAGAAGCTGTGTGAGAGAGAGAGAGAGAGAAATTGAAGCTGTGAGTGAGAGAGAGAGAGAAAGAGAAGCTCGGAGTGAGTGAGAGAGAAAAAAAGAAAGAGAAGCTCAGAGTGAGTGAGAGAGAAAGAAAGAGAAGCTGTGAGTGAGAGAGAGAAAGAAAGAAAGAGACGCTGTGAGTGAGAGAGATTGAAGCTGTGAGTTAGAGAGAGAGAGAGAGAAAGAGAAGCTGTGAGTGAGAGAGAGAGAGTGGAAAAGAAGCTGTGAGTGAGAGAGAGAGAGAAAAAGAAGCTTTGAGTGAGAGAGTGAGAGAAAGAGTAGCTCTGAGTGAGAGAGAGAGAGAAAGAGAAGCTGCATGAGAGAGAGTGAGAGAAAGAAAGAAAGAAAGAAAGAGAAGCTGTGTGTGTGTGAGAGAGAAAGATAAGCTGTGAGTGTGTGTGAGAGAGAAAGAGAAGCTGTGAGAGAGAGAGAATGAAAGAAAGAGCTGTGTGTGTGTGTGAGAGAGAGAGAAGCTGTGAGTGAGAGAGAGAGAGAAAGAAAGAGAAGCTCAGAGTGAGTGAGAGAGAAAGAAAGAGAAGCTGTGAGTGAGAGAGAGAGAAAGAAAGAGATGCTGTGAGTGAGAGAGAGAGAAGCTGTTAGTGAGAGAGAGAGAGAAAGAGAAGCTGTGAGTGAGAGAGAGAGAGAGGAAGAGAAGCTGTGAGTGTGTGTGAGAGAGAGAAAGAGAAGCATGAAATGGCACATGAAATGGCACCATAGGCTGTATCTGGCCCACAGGCTGAGAATTCCTGTTCTAATCAGTAGGTGATTACTTTTCTCCAGAACCCCTTCTCTATTTCACACAAATGTTTCCTCTTGGAAGTCAAAAGCTGAACTTTTGCTCATGACAGTAACAATAGTTGCACAAAAGGGCTACAGACATAGGGGTAGTTTTTTTAAAAAAAGTTGTGGTTTTAATTTAAGTGGTTGAAAACTGGTTCTAGATCATCTTCTTTAAAGTGAATAATAGTGGAATTGATCTTACTTGAATGTAAACAGCTGGTAAAATGTTACCTGTTCAGCCTTTTTCAAGAGCCGGTGTGGAACAGACTAGGGAGAATGCCTTTTTGGCCACATAAGTGGATCACCAAAGGGCATTTTAAAGACCAGCCTCATTTCAGGACATTCTTTTTGCTTATTCTGATTTAACTTGTACTGTATACGATTCTTGACTTTGTTTTTTCTTCCCCCATTGTATTTATGCATTATGTTATACTGTAATTGATATGTTGTTATGCCGCCCTGAGTTGGCCTTGCGCTGAGTAGGGCGGGGTATAAATCGAATAAATAAAATAAATAAAATAAAATAAGCTTCAAGTGATAGAGAGAGAGAAAGAGAAGCTGCATGAGAGAGAGAAAGAAAGAAAGAAAGAAAGAGAAGCTGTGTGTGTGTGAGAGAGAAAGAGAAGCTGTGAGTGCGTGTGAGAGAAGGAGAAGCTGTGAGTGAGAGAAAAAGAAAGAGAAGCTGTGAGTGAGAGAGAGAGAGAAAGAGAAACTGTGAGTGATTGAGAGAGAGAGAAATTGAAGCTGTGAGTGAGAGAGAGAGAGAAAGAGAAGCTGTGAGTGAGTGAGAGAGAAAGAGAAGCTGTGAGTGAGAGGGAGAGAGAAAGAGAAGATGTGAGTGAGAGACAGAGAGAAAGAGAAGATGTGAGTGAGAGAGAGAGGGAAGGAGAGGTTGTGAGTGAGAGAGAGAGAGAAGCTGTGAGTGAGTGAGAGAGAGAGAGAGAAAGAGAAGCTGTGAGTGAGAGAGAGAGGAAGAGAAGCTGTGAGTGAGAGAGAGAAAGAAAGAAAGAGACGCTGTGAGTGAGAGAGATTGAAGCTGTGAGTTAGAGAGAGAGAGAGAGAGAGAAAGAGAAGCTGTGAGT
Source organism: Bradypodion ventrale (assembly GCA_035047345.1). Lineage (NCBI taxonomy): Eukaryota > Metazoa > Chordata > Lepidosauria > Squamata > Chamaeleonidae > Bradypodion > Bradypodion ventrale. The sequence goes on along the minus strand of JAWDJE010000005.1, from coordinate 111,414,477 downwards.
GAGAGAGAGAGAGTGGAAAAGAAGCTGTGAGTGAGAGAGAGAGAGAAAAAGTAGCTTTGAGTGAGAGAGTGAGAGAAAGAGTAGCTGTGAGTGAGAGAGAGAGAAAGAGAAGCTGCATGAGAGAGAGTGAGAGAAAGAAAGAAAGAGAAGCTGTGTGTGTGTGAGAGAGAGAGAAAGATAAGCTGTGAGTGTGTGAGAGAGAGAAAGAGAAGCTGTGAGAGAGAGAGAATGAAAGAAAGAGCTGTGTGTGTGTGAGAGAGAAAGAGAAGCTGAGAGAATGAAAGAAAGAGCTGTGTGTGTGAGAGAGAGAAAGAGAAGCTGTGAGTGTGTGTGAGAGAGAAAGAGAAGCTGTGAGTGAGAGAGAGAGAAAGAGAAGCTCTGAGTGAGTGAGAGAGAAAGAAAGAGAAGCTGTGAGTGAGAGAGAGAGAAAGAAAGAGATGCTGTGAGTGAGAGAGAGAGAAAGAGAAGCTGTGAGTGAGTGAGAGAGAAAGAGAAGCTGTGAGTGAGAGGGAGAGAGAAAGAGAAGATGTGAGTGAGAGACAGAGAGAAAGAGAAGATGTGAGTGAGAGAGAGAGGGAAGGAGAGGTTGTGAGTGAGAGAGAGAGAGAGAAGCTGTGAGTGAGAGAGAGAGAGAGAGAGAAAGAGAAGCTGTGAGTGAGAGAGAGAGGAAGAGAAGCTGTGAGTGAGAAAGAGAGAAAGAAAGAAAGAGAAGCTTTGAGTGAGAGAGTGAGAGAAAGAGTAGCTGTGAGTGAGAGAGAGAGAAAGGGAAGCTGTATGAGAGAGAGAGCGAGAGAACGAAAGAAAGAGCTGTGTTTGGAGAGAGAGAAAGAGAAGCTGTGAGTGTGTGAGAGAGAGAAAGAGAAGCTGTGAGTGAGAGAAAGAGAGAGAAAAAGAGAAGTTGTGAGTGAGATAGAGAGAGAAAGAGAAGCTGTGAGTGAGAGAGAGAGAGAATGAGAAGCTGTGTGTGAGAGAGAGAGATAGAAGCTGTGAGTGAGTGAGAGAGAGAAAGGGAACCTGTGAGTGAGAGAGAGAGGAGAGAGAGAATCTGTGAGGGAGAGAGAGAGAGAATGAGAAGCTGTGAGAAAGAGAGAGAGAGAAGTTGTGAGTGAGTGAGTGAGAGAAACTGTGAGAGAGAGAGAGAAAGAGAAGCTGTGATTGAGAGAGAGAGAAAGAGAAGCTGTGAGTGAGAGAGAGAGAAAGAGAAGCTGTGAGTGTAAGAGAAAGAGACAGAGAGAAGCTGTGAGTGAAAGAGAGAGAAAGAGAAGCTGTGAGTGAGAAAGAGAGAGAGAAAGAGAAGCTGTGAGTGAGAGAGAGAGAGAAAGGGAAGCTGTGAGTGAGAGAGAGAGAGAATGTGAAGCTGTGAGTGTGTGTGTGAGAGAAAGAGAAGCTGTGAGTGAGAGAGAGAGAGAAAGGGAAGTTGTGAGTGAGAGAGAGAGTGAGAAGCTATCAGTGAGAGAGAGAGAGAGAAAGAGAAGATGTGTGTGAGAGAGAGAGAGAGAGAGAGAAGCAGTGAGTGAGAGACAGAGAGAGAAAGTGAAGTTCTGAGTGAGAAAGAGGGAGAAAAAGAGACGCTGTGAGTGAGAGAGAGAGAGAGAGAAGCTGTGAGGGAGAGAGTGAAAGAGAAGCTGTGAGTGAGAGAGACAGAGAGAAAGAGAAGCTGTAAGTGTGAGAGAAAGTGAGAGAAAGAGAAGCTGTGAGTGTGAGACAGTGAGAGAAAGAGATGCTGTGAGTGTGTGTGAGAGAGAAAGAGAAGCTGTGAGTGAGAGAGAGAGAGAGAGAGAGAGAAAGGGAAGCTGTGAGTGAGAGAGAGTGAGAAGGTATGAGCGAGAGAGAGAGAGAGAGAAGTTGTGAGTGAGAGAGAGAGAAAGAGAAGCTGTGAGTGAGAGAGAGAGAGAGAAAGAGAAGCTGTGAGTGAGTGAGAGAGAGAGAAAGAGAAGCTGTGAGTGAGAGATAGAGAGAGAAAGGGAAGGTGTGAGTGAGAGAGAGAAAAAAAGAGCAGCTGTGAGTTAGAGAGAGAGAAGATTTGAGTGAGAGATAGAGAAAGAGAAGCTGTGAGTGAGAGAGAGAGAGAAAGGGAAGCTGTTAGTGAGTGTGAGAGAGAGACAGAGAAGCTGTGAGTGAGAGAGAGAGAAAAAGAGAAGCTGTGAGTGAGAGAGAGAGAAAGAGAAGCTGTGAGTGCGAGAGAAAGTGAGAGAAAGAGAAGCTGTGAGTGTGAGAGAGAGTGAGAAAGATGCTGTGAGTGTGTGTGAGAGAGAAAGAGAAGCTGTGAGTGAGAGAGAGAGAGAAGCTGTGAGTGAGAGAGTGAAAGAGAAGCTGTGAGTGAGAGAGACAGAGAGAAAGAGAAGCTGTGAGTGTGAGAGAGAGTGAGAGAAAGAGATGCTGTTAGTGTGTGTGTGAGAGAAAGAGAAGCTGTGAATGACTGAGAGAGAGAGAAAGGGTAGCTGTGAGTGAGAGAGAGAGTAAGAAGCTATGAGTGAGAGAGAGGGAAAGAGAAGTTGTGAGTGAGAGAGAGACAAAGAGAAGTTGTGAATGAGAGAGAGAGAAGCAGTGAGAGAGAGAGAAAGAGATGCTGTGAGTGAGAGAAAGAGAGAAGCTGTGAGTGAGAGAGAATCAGTGAGTGAGAGAGAGAAGCTTTAAGTGAGAGAGAGAGAGAATGTGAAGCTGTGAGTTTGTGTGTGAGAGAAAGAGAAGCTGTGAGTGAGAGAGAGAGAGAAAGGGAAGTTGTGAGTGAGAGAGAGAGTGAGAAGCTATCAGTGAGAGAGAGAGAGAAAGAGAAGATGTGAGAGAGAGAGAGAGAGAGAAGCAGTGAGTGAGAGACAGAGAGAGAAAGTGAAGTTCTGAGTGAGAAAGAGGGAGAAAAAGAGACGCTGTGAGTGAGAGAGAGAGAGAGAAGCTGTGAGGGAGAGAGTGAAAGAGAAGCTGTGAGTGAGAGAGACAGAGAGAAAGAGAAGCTGTAAGTGTGAGAGAAAGTGAGAGAAAGAGAAGCTGTGAGTGTGAGACAGTGAGAGAAAGAGATGCTGTGAGTGTGTGTGAGAGAGAAAGAGAAGCTGTGAGTGAGAGAGAGAGAGAGAGAGAAAGGGAAGCTGTGAGTGAGAGAGAGTGAGAAGGTATGAGCGAGAGAGAGAGAAGTTGTGAGTGAGAGAGAGAGAAAGAGAAGCTGTGAGTGAGAGAGAGAGAGAGAAAGAGAAGCTGTGAGTGAGTGAGAGAGAGAGAAAGAGAAGCTGTGAGTGAGAGATAGAGAGAGAAAGGGAAGGTGTGAGTGAGAGAGAGAAAAAAAGAGCAGCTGTGAGTTAGAGAGAGAGAAGATTTGAGTGAGAGATAGAGAAAGAGAAGCTGTGAGTGAGAGAGAGAGAGAAAGGGAAGCTGTTAGTGAGTGTGAGAGAGAGACAGAGAAGCTGTGAGTGAGAGAGAGAGAAAAAGAGAAGCTGTGAGTGAGAGAGAGAGAAAGAGAAGCTGTGAGTGCGAGAGAAAGTGAGAGAAAGAGAAGCTGTGAGTGTGAGAGAGAGTGAGAAAGATGCTGTGAGTGTGTGTGAGAGGGAAAGAGAAGCTGTGAGTGAGAGAGAGAGAGAAGCTGTGAGTGAGAGAGTGAAAGAGAAGCTGTGAGTGAGAGAGACAGAGAGAAAGAGAAGCTGTAAGTGTGAGAGAAAGTGAGAGAAAGAGAAGCTGTGAGTGTGAGACAGTGAGAGAAAGAGATGCTGTGAGTGTGTGTGAGAGAGAAAGAGAAGCTGTGAGTGAGTGAGAGAGAGAGAAAGGGAAGCTGTGAGTGAGAGAGTGAGAAGCTATGTGTGTGAGAGAGAGAGAAAGAGAAGCTGTGAGTGAGAGAGAGAGAAAAAGAGAAGCTGTGAGTGAGAGAGAGAGAGAAGCTGTGAGTGAGAGTCAGAGAGAGAAAGTGAAGCTGTGAGTGAGAGAGAGAGAAAAAAGAGAAGCTGTGAGTGAGAGAGAGAGAGAAAGGGAAGCTGTGAGTGAGTGTGAGAGAGAGACAGAGAAGCTGTGAGTGAGAGAGAGAGATAAAGAGCAGCTGTGAGTGAGAGAGAGAGAAGCTGTGAGTGAGAGAGAGAAAGAAAAGCTGTGAGTGAAAGAGAGAGAGAAAGAGAAGTGAGTGTGAGAGAAAGTGAGAGAATGAGAAGCTGAGAGTGTGAGAGAGAGTGAGAGAAAAATGTTGTGAGTGCGTGAGAGAGAGAAAGAGAAGCTGTGAGTGAGAGAGACAGAGAGAAAGAGAAGCTGTGAGTGAGAGAGAGAGAAAAAGAGAAGCTGTGAGTGAGAGAGAGAGAGAGAAGCTGTGAGTGTGAGAGAAAGTGAGAGAAAGAGAAGCTGTGAGTGTGAGAGAGAGTGAGAGAAAGATTCTGTGAGTGTGTGTGTGAGAGAAAGAGAAGCTGTGAGTGAGAGAGAGAGAGAAAGGGAAGCTGTGAGTGAGAGAGAGAGTGAGAAGCTATATGTGTGTGTGAGAGAGAAAGAGAAGCTGTGAGTGAAAGAGAGAGAAAGAGAAGCTGTGAGTGAGAGAGAGAGTGAGAAGCTGTGAGTGAGAGAAAGCGAAGCAGTGAGTGAGAGACAGAGAGAAAAAGAGAAGCTGTGAGTGTGAGACAGAGTGAGAGAAAGAGATGCTGTGAGTGTGTGTGAGAGAGAAAGAGAAGCTGTGAGTGAGTGAGAGAGAAAGAGAAGCTGTGAGTGAGAGAGAGAAAGAGTAGCTGTGAGTCAGAGAGAGAGAAAGAGAAGCTGTGAGTGTGAGAGAAAGTGAGAGAAAGAGAAGCTGTGAGTGTGAGAGAGAGTGAGAGAAAGAGATGCTGTGTGTGTGTGAGAGAGAAAGAGAAGCTGTGAGTGAGGGAGAGAGAGAGAAAGGGAAGCTGTGAGTAAGAGAGAGAGTGAGAAGCTATGAGTGAGAGAGAGAGAAAGAGAAATTGTGAGTGAGAGAGAGAAAGAGAAGCTGTGAGAGAGAGAGAAGCAGTGAGAGAGAGAGAAAGAGAAGCTGTGAGTGAGAGAGAGAGAGAAAGAGAATCTGTGAGTGAGATAGGGAGAGAGAAAGAGAAGCTGTGGGTGAGAGAGAGAAAAAAAGAAGCTGTGAGTGTGAGAGAGAGTGAGAGAAAGATTCTGTGAGTGTGTGTGTGAGAGAAAGAGAAGCTGTGAGTGAGAGAGAGAGAGAAAGGGAAGCTGTGAGTGAGAGAGAGAGTGAGAAGCTATATGTGTGTGTGAGAGAGAAAGAGAAGCTGTGAGTGAAAGAGAGAGAAAGAGAAGCTGTGAGTGAGAGAGAGAGTGAGAAGCTGTGAGTGAGAGAAAGCGAAGCAGTGAGTGAGAGACAGAGAGAAAAAGAGAAGCTGTGAGTGTGAGACAGAGTGAGAGAAAGAGATGCTGTGAGTGTGTGTGAGAGAGAAAGAGAAGCTGTGAGTGAGTGAGAGAGAAAGAGAAGCTGTGAGTGAGAGAGAGAAAGAGTAGCTGTGAGTCAGAGAGAGAGAAAGAGAAGCTGTGAGTGTGAGAGAAAGTGAGAGAAAGAGAAGCTGTGAGTGTGAGAGAGAGTGAGAGAAAGAGATGCTGTGTGTGTGTGAGAGAGAAAGAGAAGCTGTGAGTGAGGGAGAGAGAGAGAAAGGGAAGCTGTGAGTAAGAGAGAGAGTGAGAAGCTATGAGTGAGAGAGAGAGAAAGAGAAATTGTGAGTGAGAGAGAGAAAGAGAAGCTGTGAGAGAGAGAGAAGCAGTGAGAGAGAGAGAAAGAGAAGCTGTGAGTGAGAGAGAGAGAGAAAGAGAATCTGTGAGTGAGATAGGGAGAGAGAAAGAGAAGCTGTGGGTGAGAGAGAGAAAAAAAGAAGCTGTGAGTGTGAGAGAGAGTGAGAGAAAGAGATGCTGTGAGTGTGTGTGAGAGAGAAAGAGAAGCTGTGAGTGAGAGAGAGAGAGAAGCTGTGAGTGAGAGAGTGAAAGAGAAGCTGTGAGTGAGAGAGACAGAGAGAAAGAGAAGCTGTAAGTGTGAGAGAAAGTGAGAGAAAGAGAAGCTGTGAGTGTGAGGCAGTGAGAGAAAGAGATGCTGTGAGTGTGTGTGAGAGAGAAAGAGAAGCTGTGAGTGAGAGAGAGAGAGAGAAAGGGAAGCTGTGAGTGAGAGAGAGTGAGAAGCTATGTGTGAGAGAGAGAGAGAAAGAGAAGCTGTGAGTGAGAGAGAGAGAGAAAGAGAAGCTGTGAGTGAGAGAGAGAGAGAAGCTGTGAGTGAGTCAGAGAGAGATAGTGAAGCTGTGAGTGAGAGAGAGAGAGAAAAAGAGAAGCTGTGAGTGAGAGAGAGAGAGAAAGGGAAGCTGTGAGTGAGTGTGAGAGAGAGACAGAGAAGCTGTGAGTGAGAGAGAGAGATAAAGAGCAGCTGTGAGTGAGAGAGAGAGAAGCTGTGAGTGAGAGAGAGAAAGAGAAGCTGTGAGTGAAAGAGAGAGAGAAAGAGAAGTGAGTGTGAGAGAAAGTGAGAGAAAGAGAAGCTGAGAGTGTGAGAGAGAGTGAGAGAAAAATGTTGTGAGTGCGTGAGAGAGAGAAAGAGAAGCTGTGAGTGAGAGAGACAGAGAGAAAGAGAAGCTGTGAGTGAGAGAGAGAGAAAAATAGAAGCTGTGAGTGAGAGAGAGAGAGAGAAGCTGTGAGTGTGAGAGAAAGTGAGAGAAAGAGAAGCTGAGAGTGTGAGAGAGAGTGAGAGAAAGATGCTGTGAGTGTGTGTGTGAGAGAAAGAGAAGCTGTGAGTGAGTGAGAGAGAGAAAGGGAAGCTGTGAGTGAGAGAGAGAGTGAGAAGCTATATGTGTGTGTGAGAGAGAAAGAGAAGCTGTGAGTGAAAGAGAGAGAAAGAGAAGCTGTGAGTGAGAGAGAGAGTGAGAAGCTGTGAGTGAGAGAAAGCGAAGCAGTGAGAGAGAGACAGAGAGAAAAAGAGAAGCTGTGAGTGTGAGACAGAGTGAGAGAAAGAGATGCTGTGACTGTGTGTGAGAGAGAAAGAGAAGCTGTGAGTGAGTGAGAGAGAAAGAGAAGCTGTGAGTGAGAGAGAAAGTGAGAGAAAGAGAAGCTGTGAGTGTGAGAGAGAGTGAGAGAAAGAGATGCTGTGTGTGTGAGAGAGAAAGAGAAGCTGTGAGTGAGGGAGAGAGAGAGAAAGGGAAGCTGTGAGTAAGAGAGAGAGTGAGAAGCTATGAGTGAGAGAGAGAGAAAGAGAAATTGTGAGTGAGAGAGAGAAAGAGAAGCTGTGTGAGAGAGAGAGAGAAGCAGTGAGAGAGAGAGAAAGAGAAGCTGTGAGTGAGAGAGAGAGAGAAAGAGAATCTGTGAGTGAGATAGGGAGAGAGAAAGAGAAGCTGTGGGTGAGAGAGAGAAAAAAAAGAAGTTGTGAGTGTGAGAGAGAGTGAGAGAAAGAGATGCTGTGAGTGTGTGTGAGAGAGAAAGAGATGCTGTGAGTGATTGTGAGAGAGAAAGAGAAGCTGTGAGAGAGAGAGAGAGAGAGAGAAGCTGTGAGTGAGAGAGAGAGTGAGAAGCTGTGAGTGAGAGAGAGAGAAAGTGAAACGGTGAGTGAGAGAGAGAGAAAGTGAAGCTGTGAGTGAGAGAGAGAAAAAAAGAGAGGCTGTGAGTGTGTGAGAGAGAGAAAGTGAATCTGGAAGTGTGAGAGAAAGTGAGAGAAAGAGAAGCTGTGAGTCTGAGACACAGTGAGAGAAAGAGATGCTGTGAGTGTGTGTGAGAGAGAAAGAGTAGCTGTGAGTAAGAGAGAGAGAGAGAAAGCGAAGCTGTGAGTGAGAGAGAGTGAGAAGCTTTGAGTGAGAGAGTGAAAGAGTAGCTGAGAGTGAGAGAGAGAGAAAAAAAGAAGCTGTATGAGAGAAAGAGATAACGAAAGAAAGAGCTGTGTGTGTGAGAGAGAAAGAGAAGCTGTGAGTGTGTGAGAAAGAGAAGCTGTGGGAGAGAGAAAGAGCGAGAGAAAGAGAAGCTGTGAGCGAGAGAGAGAGAGAGAGAGAAAGAGAAGCTGTGAGTGAGAGAGAGAGAGAGAGAGAAAGAGACCCTGTGAGTGAGAGAGAGAGAGCGAAATTGAAGCTGTGAGTGAGAGAGAGAGAGAAAGAGAAGCTTGGAGTGAGTGAGAGAGAAAGAAAGAGAAGCTCGGAGTGAGTGAGAGAGAAATAAAGAGAAGCTGTGAGTGAGAGAGAGAGAAAGAAAGAGACGCTGTGAGTGAGAGAGATTGAAGCTGTGAGTGAGAGAGAGAGAGAGGAAGAGAAGCTGTGAGTGAGAGAGAGAGAAGGAAAGAGAAGCTTTGAGTGAGAGAGTGAGAGAAAGAGTAGCTGTGAGTGAGACAGAGAGAGAAAGAGAAGCTGCATGCGAGTGAGAGAGAAAGAAAGAAAGAGAAGCTGTGTGTGTGTGAGAGAGAAAGAGAAGCTGTGAGTGGGTGTGAGAGAGAAAGAGAAGCTGTGAGTGAGAGAAAAAGAAAGAGAAGCTGTGAGTGAGAGAGAGAGAAAGAGAAGCTGTGAGTGAGAGTAAAAGAGAGAGAAAGAGAAGCTGTGAGTGAGAGAGAGAAAAAGAAAAGGTGTGAGCGAGAGAGAGAGAGAGAAGCTGTGAGTGAGAGAGAGAGAGAAAGAAAGAGAAGCTCGGAGTGAGTGAGAGAGAAAAAAAGAAAGAGAAGCTCGGAGTGAGTGAGAGAGAAAGAAAGAGAAGCTGTGAGTGAGAGAGAGAAAGAAAGAAAGAGACGCTGTGAGTGAGAGAGATTGAAGCTGTGAGTTAGAGAGAGAGAGAGAAAGAGAAGCTGTGAGTGAGAGAGAGAGAGAGTGGAAAAGAAGCTGTGAGTGAGAGAGAGAGAGAAAAAGAAGGTGTATGAGAGAGAGAGAGAATGAAAGAAAGAGCTGTGTGTGTGAGAGAGAGAAAGAGAAGCTGTGAGTGTGTGTGTGAGAGAAAGAGAAGCTGTGAGTGTGTGGGTGAGAGAAAGAGTGAGAGAAAGAGAAGCTGTGAGAGAGAGAGAGAGAAATTGAAGCTGTGAGTGAGAGAGAGAGAGAAAGAGAAGCTCGGAGTGAGTGAGAGAGAAAAAAAGAAAGAGAAGCTCGGAGTGAGTGAGAGAGAAAGAAAGAGAAGCTGTGAGTGAGAGAGAGAAAGAAAGAAAGAGACGCTGTGAGTGAGAGAGATTGAAGCTGTGAGTTAGAGAGAGAGAGAGAGAGAGAAAGAGAAGCTGTGAGTGAGAGAGAGAGAGTGGAAAAGAAGCTGTGAGTGAGAGAGAGAGAGAGGAAGAGAAGCTGTGAGTGTGAGAGAGAGAGAGAAAGAGAAGCATGAAATGGCACATGAAATGGCACCATAGGCTGTATCTGGCCCACAGGCTGAGAATTCCTGTTCTAATCAGTAGGTGATTACTTTTCTCCAGAACCCCTTCTCTATTTCACACAAATGTTTCCTCTTGGAAGTCAAAAGCTGAACTTTTGCTCATGACAGTAACAATAGTTGCACAAAAGGGCTACAGACATAGGGGTAGTTTTTTTAAAAAAAGTTGTGGTTTTAATTTAAGTGGTTGAAAACTGGTTCTAGATCATCTTCTTTAAAGTGAATAATAGTGGAATTGATCTTACTTGAATGTAAACAGCTGGTAAAATGTTACCTGTTCAGCCTTTTTCAAGAGCCGGTGTGGAACAGACTAGGGAGAATGCCTTTTTGGCCACATAAGTGGATCACCAAAGGGCATTTTAAAGACCAGCCTCATTTCAGGACATTCTTTTTGCTTATTCTGATTTAACTTGTACTGTATACGATTCTTGACTTTGTTTTTTCTTCCCCCATTGTATTTATGCATTATGTTATACTGTAATTGATATGTTGTTATGCCGCCCTGAGTTGGCCTTGCGCTGAGTAGGGCGGGGTATAAATCGAATAAATAAAATAAATAAAATAAAATAAGCTTCAAGTGATAGAGAGAGAGAGAAAGAGAAGCTGCATGAGAGAGAGAAAGAAAGAAAGAAAGAAAGAAAGAAAGAAAGAGAAGCTGTGTGTGTGTGTGAGAGAAAGAGAAGCTGTGAGTGCGTGTGAGAGAAGGAGAAGCTGTGAGTGAGAGAAAAAGAAAGAGAAGCTGTGAGTGAGAGAGAGAGAGAAAGAGAAACTGTGAGTGATTGAAAGAGAGAGAAATTGAAGCTGTGAGTGAGAGAGAGAGAGAAAGAGAAGCTGTGAGTGAGTGAGAGAGAAAGAGAAGCTGTGAGTGAGAGGGAGAGAGAAAGAGAAGATGTGAGTGAGAGACAGAGAGAAAGAGAAGATGTGAGAGAGAGAGGGAAGGAGAGGTTGTGAGTGAGAGAGAGAGAGAAGCTGTGAGTGAGTGAGAGAGAGAGAGAGAAAGAGAAGCTGTGAGTGAGAGAGAGAGGAAGAGAAGCTGTGAGTGAGAGAGAGAGAAAAAAGAAAGAAAGAGAAGCTTTGAGTGAGAGAGTGAGAGAAAGAGTAGCTGTGAGTGAGAGAGAGAGAGAAAGAGAAGCTGTATGAGAGAGAGAGAACGAAAGAAAGAGCTGTGTATGGAGAGAGAGAAAGAGAAGCTGTGAGTGTGTGTGAGAGAGACAGAGAAGCTGTGAGTGAGAGAAAGAGAGAGAGAAAGAGAAGTTGTGAGTGAGAGAGAGAGAGAAAGAGAAGCTGTGAGTGAGAGAGAGAGAGAATGAGAAGCTGTGTGAGAGAGAGAGAGATAGAAGCTGTGAGTGAGTGAGAGAGAGAAAGAGAACCTGTGAGTGAGAAAGAGAGAGTAATTGAAGCTGTGAGTGAGAGAAAGAGAGAAAGAGAAGCTCCGAGTGAGTGAGAGAGAAAGAAAGAAAGAGAAGCTGTGAGTGAGAGAGAGAAAGAGAAGCTGTGTTTGTGTGAGAGAGAGAAAGAGAAGATTTGAGTGAGAGAGTGTGAGAAAGAGTAGCTGTGAGTGAGAGAGAGATAGAGAAAAAGAAGCTGTATGAGAGAGAGAGAATGAAAGAAAGAGCTGTGTGTGAGAGAGAGAGAAAGAGAAGCTGTGAGTGTGTGTGAGAGAAAGAGAAGCTGTGAGTGTGTGAGTGAGAGAAAGAGCGAGAGAAAGAGAAGCTGTGAGAGAGAGAGAGAGAGAGAAGCTGCATGAGAGAGAGTGAGAGAAAGAAAGAAAGAGAAGCTGTGTGTGTGAGAGAGAGAAAGATAAGCTGTGAGTGTGTGTGAGAGAGAAAGAGAAGCTGTGTGAGAGAGAGAATGAAAGAAAGAGCTGTGTGTGTGTGAGAGAGAAAGAGAAGCTGAGAGAGAATGAAAGAAAGAGCTGTGTGTGTGTGAGAGAGAAAGAGAAGCTGTGAGTGTGTGTGAGAGAGAAAGAGAAGCTGTGAGTGAGAGAGAGAAAAAGAGAAGCTCTGAGTGAGTGAGAGAGAAAGAAAGAGAAGCTGTGAGTGAGAGAGAGAAAGAAAGAGATGCTGTGAGTGAGAGAGAGAGAAAGAGAAGCTGTGAGTGAGTGAGAGAGAAAGAGAAGATGTGAGTGAGAGGGAGAGAGAAAGAGAAGATGTGAGTGAGAGACAGAGAGAAAGAGAAGATGTGAGTGAGAGAGAGAGGGAAGGAGAGGTTGTGAGTGAGAGAGAGAGAGAGAAGCTGTGAGTGAGTGAGAGAGAGAGAGAGAAAGAGAAGCTGTGAGTGAGAGAGAGAGGAAGAGAAGCTGTGAGTGAGAAAGAGAGAAAGAAAGAAAGAGAAGCTTTGAGTGAGAGAGTGAGAGAAAGAGTAGCTGTGAGTGAGAGAGAGAGAAAGGGAAGCTGTATGAGAGAGAGAGAGAGAGAGAACGAAAGAAAGAGCTGTGTTTGGAGAGAGAGAAAGAGAAGCTGTGAGTGTGTGTGAGAGAGAAAGAGAAGCTGTGAGTGAGAGGGAGAGAGAAAGAGAAAATGTGAGTGAGAGAGAGAGAGAAAGAGAAGATGTGAGTGAGAGAGAGGGAAGGAGAGGTTGTGAGAGAGAGATAGAAGATTTGAGTGAGTAAGAGAGAGAGAGAGAAAGAGAAGCTGTGAGTGAGAGAGAGAGGAAGAGAAGCTGTGAGTGAGAGAGAGAGAAAGAAAGAGAAGCTTTGAGTGAGAAAGTGAGAGAAAGAGTAGCTGTGAGTGAGAGAGAGAAAAAAAGAGAAGCTGTATGAGAGAGAGAGAGAGAACGAAAGAAAGAGCTGTGTGTGGAGAGAGAGAAAGATAAGCTGTGAGTGTGTGAGAGAGAGAGAGAGAAGCTGTGAGTGTGTGTGAGAGAGAAAGATAAGCTGTGAGTGAGAGAAAGAGAGAGAGAAACAGAAGTTGTGAATGAGAGAGAGAGAGAAAGAGAAGCTGTGAGTGAGAGAGAGAGAATGAGAAGCTGTGAGAGAGAGAGAGAGAAAGAGAAGCTGAGAGTGAGTGAGAGAGAGAAAGAGAACCTGTGAGTAAGAGAGAGAGAGGAATTGAAGCTGTGAGTGAGAGAGAGAGAGAGAAGCTCTGAGTGAGTGAGAGAGAAAGAAAGAGAAGCTGTGAGTGAGAGAGAGAAAGAGAAGCTGTGTGACAGAGAGATAGAGAGACAAGCTGTAAGTGTGTGTGTGAGAGAGAAAGAAAAGCTGTGAGTGTGAGAGAAAGAGAAGCTGTGAGTGTGAGAGAGAGTGAGAGAGAAGCTGTGAGTTAGAGAGAGAGAGAGAGAAAGAGAAGTTGTGAGTGAGAGAGAGAAAGAGAACCTGTGAGTGAGTGAGAGAGAGAGAGAGAGAGAGAGAGTCTGTGAGTGAGAGAGAAAAAAAGAGAAGCTGTGAGTGAGAGAGAGAGAAAGAGAAGCTCTGAGTGAGTGAGAGAGAAAGAAAGAGAAGCTGTGAGTGAGAGAGAGAAAGAAAGAGATGATGTGAGTGAGAGAGAGAGAAGCTGTTAGTGAGAGAGAGAGAGAAAGAGAAGCTGTGAGTGAGAGAGAGAGAGAGAGGAAGAGAAGCTGTGAGTGTGTGTGAGAGAGAGAAAGAGAAGCTTCGAGTGAGAGAGAGAGAGAAAGAGAAGCTGCATGAGCGAGAGAGAGAAAGAAAGAAAGAAAGAAAGAAAGAAAGATAAGCTGTGTGTGTGTGAGAGAGAAAGAGAAGCTGTGAGTGTGTGTGAGAGAGAAGGAGAAGCTGTGAGTGAGAAAAAAGAAAGAGAAGCTGTGAGTGAGAGAGAGAGAGAAAGAGAATCTGTGAGTGATTGAGAGAGAGAGAAATTGAAGCTGTGAGTGAGAGAGAGAGAAAGAGAAGCTGTAAGTGTGTGTGTGAGAGAGAAAGAGAAGCTGTGTGTGAGAGAGAAAGATGCGGTGAGTGTGAGAGAGAGTGAGAGAGAGAGAAGCTGTGAGTGTGTGTGTGAGAGAGAAAGAGAAGCTGTGAGTGAGAGAAAGAGAGAGAGAAAGAGAAGCTGTGAGTGAGAGAGAGAGATAAAGAGAAGCTGTGAGTGAGAGAGAGAGAAAGAGATGCTGTGAGTGAGAGAGAGAGAGAAGCTGTGGTTGAAAGAGAGAGAAAGAGAAGCTGTGAGTGAGAAAAGAGAGAGAAAGAGAAGATGTGAGTGAGAGAGTGAGAAAGAGGAGCTGTGAGTGAGAGGGAGAGAGAGAAAGAAATGCTGTGAGTGAGAGAGAGAGTGAGTGAGAGAGAGAGAAGCTGTGAGTGTGTGTGTGAGAGAGAAAAAGAGAAGCTGTGAGTGAGAGAAATAGAGAGAGAAAGAGAAGCTGTGAGTGAGAGAGAGAGATAAAGAGAAGCTGTGAGTGAAAGAGAGAGAAAGAGAAGCTGTGAGAGAGAGAAGCTGTGATTGAAAGAGAGAGAAAGAGAAGCTGTGAGTGAGAAAAGAGAGAGAAAGAGAAGCTGTGAGTGAGTGAGAGAGAAAGAGAAGCTGTGAGTGAGAGGGAGAGAGAAGGAGAAGATGTGAGTGAGGGAGTGTGAGAGAAAGAGAAGATGTGAGTGAGAGGGAGAGGGAAGGAGAAGTTGTGAGTGAGAGAGAGAGAATTTCTGAGTGAGTGGGAGAGAGAGAGAGAAAGAGAAGCTGTGAGTGAGAGTGAGAGGAAGAGAAGCTGTGAGTGAGTGAGAGAGAAAGAAAGAGAAGCTTTGAGTGAGAGAGTGAGAGAAAGAGTAGCTGTGAGTGAGAGAGAGAGAGAAAGAGAAGCTGTATGAGAGAGAGAGAGAACGAAAGAAAGAGCTGTGTGTGTGTGAGAGAGAAAGAGAAGCTGTGAGTGAGAGAAAGAGAAAGAGAAGCTGTGAGTGAGAGATAGAGAGAGAAAGGGAAGCTGTGAGTGTGAGAGAGAAAGAGAAGCTGTGAGTGAGAGAGAGAGAGAGAGAAAGGAAAGCTGTGAGTGAGTGAGAGAGAGAGAGAGAGAAGCTGTGAGTGAGAGAGAGAGAGAGAAAGGGAAGCTGTGAGTGAGAGAGAGAGAGAGAAGCTGTGAGTGAGAGAGTGAAAGAGAAGCTGTGAGTGAGAGAGACAGAGAGAAAGAGAAGCTGTGAGTGTGAGAGAAAGTGAGAGAAAGAGAAGCTGTGAGTGTGAGAGAGAGTGAGAGAAAGATGCAGTGAGTGTGTGAGAGAGAGAAAGAGAGGCTGTGAGTGAGAGAGAGAGAAAAAGAGAAGCTGTGAGTGAGAGAGAGAGAGAAAGAGAAGCTGTGAGTGTGAAAGAAAGTGAGAGAAAGAGAATCAGTGAGGGTGTGAGAGAGTGAGAGATAGATGCTGCGAGTGTGTGTGAGAGAGAAAGAGGCTGTGAGTGAGAGAGAGAGAGAAAGGGAAGCTGTGAGTGAGAGAGAGAGTGAGAAGCTATGAGTGAGAGAGAGAGAGAAAGAGAAGCTGTGAGTGACAGAGAGAGAGAAGCTGTGAGTGTGTGAGAGAGAAAGAGAAGCTGTGTGTGTGTGAGAGAGAGAAAGAGAAGCTGTGATTGAGAGAGAGAGAAAGAGAAGCTGTGAGAGAGAGAGAAAGAGCTGTGAAAGAGAGAGAAGCTGTATGAGAGAGAGAGAGAACGAAAGAAAGAGCTGTGTGTGTGTGAGAGAGAGAAAGAGAAGCTGTGAGTGAGAGAGAGAGAGACAGAGAAGTTGTGAGTGAGAGAGAGAAAAAAAGAGCAGCTGTGAGTTAGAGAGAGAGAAGCTTTGAGTGAGAGAGAGAGAGAAAGAGGATCTGTGAGTAGAGAGAGAGAGAAAGGGATGCTGTGAGTGTGTGAGAGAGAGAGAAGCTGTGAGTGAGAGAGGGAGATAGAAAGAGAATCTGTGAGTGAGAGAGAGAAAAAAGAAGCTGTGAGTGAGAGAGAAAGAGAGAAATAGAAGCTATGAGTGAGAAAGATAGAGAGAAGCAGTGAGAGAGAGAAAGAGAAGCTGTGAGTGAGAGAAAGAGAGAAGCTGTGAGTGAGTGAGAGAGAGAAGCTGTGAGTGAGAGAGAGAGAAGCTTTAAGTGAGAGAGAGAATGTGAAGCTGTGAGTGAGAGAGAGAGTAGCTGTGAGTGAGAGAGAGAGAAAGAGAATCTGTGAGTAGAGAGAGAGAGAAAAAGAAGCTGTGAGTGAGAGAGAGAAGAAGAAGCTGTGAGTGAGATAGGGAGAGAGAAAGAGAATCTGTGAGTGACAGAGAGAGATAAAAACAAGCTGTGAGTGTGAGAGAGTGAGAGAAAGAGATGCTGTGAGTGTGTGTGAGAGAGAAAGAGAAGCTGTGAGTGAGAGAGAGAGAGAAAAGGAAGTTGTGAGTGAGAGAGAGAGTGAGAAGCTATCAGTGAGAGAGAGAGAGAAAGAGAAGATGTGTGAGAGAGAGAGAGAAAGAGAAGCAGTGAGTGAGAGACAGAGAGAGAAAGTGAAGCTCTGAGTGAGAGAGAGAAAAAAAGAGACACTGAGAGAGAGAGAGAGAGAGAAAGAGAAGCTGTAAGTGTGAGAGAAAGTGAGAGAAAGAGAAGCTGTGAGTGTGAGACAGAGTGAGAAAGGGAAGCTGTGAGTGAGAGAGAGAGAGAAGCTGTGAGAGTGAGAGAAAGTGAAAGAAAGAGAAGCTGGGAGTGTGTGTGTGAGAGAAAGAGAAGCTGTGAGTGAGAGAGAGGGAGAGAGAAAGGGAAGCTGTGAGTGAGAGAGAGAGAGAGAGAAGTTGTGAGTGAGAGAGAGAGAAAGAGAAGCTGTGAGTGAGAGAGAGAGAGAAAGGGAAGCTGTGAGTGAGTGAGAGAGAGAGACAGAGAAGCTGTGAGTGAGTGAGAGAGAAAAAGAGTAGCTGTGAGTGAGAGAGAGAGAAGCTGTGAGTGAGAGAGAGAAGAAGAAGCTGTGAGTGAGATAGGGAGAGAGAAAGAGAATCTGTGAGTGACAGAGAGAGAAAAAAAGAAGCTGTGAGTGTGAGAGAGTGAGAGAAAGAGAGCTGTGAGTGTGTGTGAGAGAGAAAGAGAAGCTGTGAGTGAGAGAGAGAGAGAAAGGGAAGTTGTGAGTGAGAGAGAGAGTGAGAATCTATCAGTGAGAGAGAGAGAAAGAGAAGATGTGAGTGAGAGAGAGAGAGAAAGAGAAGCAGTGAGTGAGAGACAGAGAGAGAAAGTGAAGCTCTGAGTGAGAGAGAGAGAGAGAGAGAAAGAGAAGCTGTAAGTGTGAGAGAAAGTGAGAGAAAGAGAAGCTGTGAGTGTGAGACAGAGTGAGAGAAAGAGATGCTGTGAGAGTGAGAGAGAGAAAGAGAAGCTGTGAGTGAGAGAGAGAGAAAAAAAGGGAAGCTGTGAGTGAGAGAGAGAGAGAAGCTGTGAGAGTGAGAGAAAGTGAGAGAAAGAGAAGCTGGGAGTGTGTGTGTGAGAGAAAGAGAAGCTGTGAGTGAAAGAGAGGGAGAGAGAAAGGGAAGCTGTGAGTGAGTGAGAGAGAGACAGAGAAGCTGTGAGTGAGTGAGAGAGAAAAAGAGCAGCTGTGAGTGAGAGAGAAAGAGAAGCTGTGAGTGTGTGTGAGAGAGAAAGAGAAGCTGTGAGTGTGTGTGAGAGAGAAAGAGAAGCTGTGAGTGAGAGAGAGAGAGAAAGAGAAGCTGTGAGTGAGTGAGAGAGAGAGAAAGAGAAGCAGTGAGTGAGAGACAGAGAGAGAAAGTGAAGTTCTGAGTGAGAGAGAGAGAAAAAAAGAGACGCTGTGAGTGAGAGAGAGAGAGAGAGAGAGAGAAGCTGTGAGTGAGAGAGTGAAAGAGAAGCTGTGAGTGAGAGAGACACAGAGAAAGAGAAGCTGTAAGTGTGAAAGAAAGTGAGAGAAAGAGAAGCTGTGAGTGTGAGACAGTGAGAGAAAGAGATGCTGTGAGTGTGTGTGAGAGAGAAAGAGAAGCTGTGAGTGAGAGAGAGAGAGAGAGAGAGAGAGAAAGGGAAGCTGTGAGTGAGAGAGAGTGAGAAGGTATGAGCGAGAGAGAGAGAGAAGTTGTGAGTCAGAGAGAGAGAAAGAGAAGCTGTGAGTGAGAGAGAGAGAAAGAGAAGCTGTGAGTAAGTGAGAGAGAGAGAAAGAGAAGCTGTGAGTGAGAGAGAGAGAGACAGAGAAGCTGTGAGTGAGAGAGAGAGAAAAAGAGCAGCTGTGAGTTAGAGAGAGAGAAGATTTGAGTGAGAGAGAGAAAAAGAGAAGCTGTGAGTGAGTGAGAGAGAGAAAGGGAAGCTGTTAGTGAGTGTGAGAGAGAGACAGAGAATGTGAGTGAGAGAGAGAGAAAAAGAGAAGCTGTGAGTGAGAGAGAGAGAAAGAGAAACTGTGAGTGTCAGAGTGAAAGAGAAGCTGTGAGTGAGAGAGACAGAGAGAAAGAGAAGCTGTAAGTGTGAGAGAAAGTGAGAGAAAGAGAAGCTGTGAGTGTGAGACAGTGAGAGAAAGAGATGCTGTGAGTGTGTTTGAGAGAGAAAGAGAAGCTGTGAGTGAGAGAGAGAGAGAGAGAAAGGGAAGCTGTGAGTGAGAGAGAGTGAGAAGGTATGAGCGAGAGAGAGAGAGAAGTTGTGAGTGAGAGAGAGAGAAAGAGAAGCTGTGAGTGAGAGATAGAGAGAGAAAGGGAAGCTGTGAGTGAGAGAGAGAGAGACAGAGAAGCTGTGAGTGAGAGAGAGAAAAAAAGAGCAGCTGTGAGTTAGAGAGAGAGAAGATTTGAGTGAGAGAGAGAAAAAGAGAAGCTGTGAGTGAGTGAGAGAGAGAAAGGGAAGCTGTTAGTGAGTGTGAGAGAGAGACAGAGAAGCGGTGAGTGAGAGAGAGAGAAAAAGAGAAGCTGTGAGTGAGAGAGAGAGAAAGAGAAACTGTGAGTGTGAGAGAAAGTGAGAGAAAGAGAAGCTGTGAGTGTGAGAGAGAGTGAGAAAGATGCTGTGAGTGTGTGTGAGAAAGAGAAGCTGTGAGTGAGAGAGAGAGAAAAAGAGAAGAAGTGAGTGAGAGAGAGAGAGAAAGAGAAGCTGTGAGTGTGAGAGAAAGTGAGAGAAAGAGAAGCTGTGAGTGTGAGAGAGAGTGAGAAAGATGCTGTGAGTGTGTGTGAGAGATAAAGAGAAGCTGTGAGTGAGAGAGAGAGAGAAAGGGAAGCTGTGAGTGAGAGAGAGAGTGAGAAGCTATGAATGAGAGAGAGAGAGAAAGAGAAGCTGTGAGTGAGAGAGAGAGAGAGAAAGAGAAGCTGTGAGTGAGAGAGAGAGTGAGAAGCTGTGAGTGAGAGAGAGAGTAAGCGAAGCAGTGAGTGAGAGACACAGAGAGAAAGAGAAGCTGTGTGTGAGAGAGAGAGAAAGAGAAGCTGTGAGTGTGAGACAGAGTAAGAGAAAGAGATGCTGTGAGTGTGTGTGAGAGAGAGAAAGAGAAGCTGTGAGTGAGTGAGAGAGAAAGAGAAGCTGTGTGTGTGTGAGAGAGAAAGAGTAGCTATGAGTCAGAGAGAGAGAAACAGAAGCTGTGGGTGTGAGAGA
Source organism: Bradypodion ventrale (assembly GCA_035047345.1). NCBI lineage: Eukaryota > Metazoa > Chordata > Lepidosauria > Squamata > Chamaeleonidae > Bradypodion > Bradypodion ventrale. Next base: position 111,395,783 of record JAWDJE010000005.1, on the reverse strand, counting down.
AAGTGAGAGAAGAGAAGCTGTGAGTGTGAGAGAGAGTGAGAGAAAGAGATGCTGTTAGTGTGTGTGTGAGAGAAAGAGAAGCTGTGAGTGACTGAGAGAGAGAGAAAGGGTAGCTGTGAGTGAGAGAGAGAGTGAGAAGCTATGAGTGAGAGAGAGAGAAAGAGAAGTTGTGAGTGAGAGAGTGAGAAAGAGAAGTTGTGAATGAGAGAGAGAAGCAGTGAGAGAGAGTGAGAGAGATGCTGTGAGTGAGAGAAAGAGAGAAGCTGTGAGTGAGAGAGAGAGAATCAGTGAGTGAGAAAGAGAGAAGCTGTAAGTGAGAGAGAGAGAATGTGAAACTGTGTGAGAGAGAGAAGTTGTGAGTGAGACAGAGAGAGAAAGAGAAGCTGTATGTGTGTGAGAGAGTGAAAGAGAAGCTGTGAGTGTGAGTGAAAGTGAGAGAAAGAGAAGCTGTGAGTGTGAGACAGAGTGAGAGAAAGAGATGCTGTGAGTGTGTGTGTGAGAGAGAAAGAGAAGCTGTGAGTGAGAGAGAGAGAAAGAGAAGTGTGTGAGAGAGAGAAAGAGAAGCTGTGAGTGAGGGAGAGAGAGAAAGAAAGGGAAGCTTTGAGTGAGAGAGAGAGAGACAGAGAAGTTGTGAGTGAGAGTGAGAAAAAGAGCAGCTATGAGTGAGAGAAGCTGTGAGTGAGAGAGAGAGAGAAAGAGAATCTGTGAGTAGAGAGAGATAGAGAAATAGAAGCTGTGAGTGAGAGAGAGAGAGAAGAAGCTGTGAGTGAGATAGGGAGAGAGAAAGAGAATCTGTGAGTGAGTGAGAGAGAGAAAAAGAAGCTGTGAGAGTGAGAGAGAGTGAGAGAAAGAGATGCTGTGAGTGTGTGTGAGAGAGAAAGAGAAGCTGTGAGTGTTTGTGAGAGAGAAAGAGAAGCTGTGAGTGAGAGAGAGAGAGAAAGAGAAGCTGTGAGTGAGTGAGAGAGAGAGAAGCTGTGAGTGAGAGTCAGAGAGAGAAAGTGAAGCTGTGAGTGAGAGAGAGAGAAAAAAAGAGAAGCTGTGAGTGAGAAAGAGACAGAAAGGGAAGCTGTGAGTGAGTGTGAGAGAGAGACAGAAGCTGTGCGTGAGAGAGAGAGATAAAGAGCAGCTGTGAGTGAGAGAGAGAGAAGCTGTGAGTGAGAGAGAGAGAAAGAGAAGCTGTGAGTGAAAGAGAGAGAGAAAGAGAAGTGAGTGTGAGAGAAAGTGAGAGAAAGAGAAGCTGAGAGTGTGAGAGAGAGTGAGAGAAAGATGCTGTGAGTGCGTGAGAGAGAGAAAGAGAAGCTGTGAGTGAGAGAGACAGAGAGAAATAGAAGCTGTGAGTGAGTGAGAGAGAAAGAGAAGCTGTGAGTGAGAGAGAGAGAAAGAGTAGCTGTGAGTCAGAGAGAGAAAGAGAAGCTGTGAGTGTGAGAGAAAGAGAGAGAAAGAGAAGCTGTGAGTGTGAGAGAGAGTGAGAGAAAGAGATGCTGTGTGTGTGTGAGAGAGAAAGAGAAGCTGTGAGTGAGGGAGAGAGAGAGAAAGGGAAGCTGTGAGTAAGAGAGAGAGTGAGAAGCTATGAGTGAGAGAGAGAGAGAAAGAGAAGTTGTGTGTGAGAGAGAGAGAAAGAGAAGCTGTGAGAGAGAGAGAGAAGCAGTGAGAGAGAGTGAAAGAGAAGCTGTGAGTGAGAGAGAGAGAGAAAGAGAATCTGTGAGTGAGATAGGGAGAGAGAAAGAGAAGCTGTGGGTGAGAGAGAGAGAAAAAAAGAAGCTGTGTGTGAGAGAGAGTGAGAGAAAGAGATGCTGTGAGTGTGTGTGTGAGAGAAAGAGAAGCTGTGAGTGATTGTGAGAGAGAAAGAGAAGCTGTGAGTGAGAGAGAGAGAGAAAGAGAAGCTGTGAGTGAGAGAGAGAGTGAGAAGCTATGTGAGAGAGAGAGAGAAAGAGAAGCTGTGAGTGAGAGAGAGAGAGAAAGAGAAGCTGTGAGTGAGAGAGAGAGTGAGAAGCTGTGAGTGAGAGAGAGAGAAAGTGAAACGGTGAGTGAGAGAGAGAGAAAGTGAAGCTGTGAGTGAGAGAGAGAGAAAAAAGAGAAGCTGTGAGTGACAGAGAGAGAGAAAGAGAATCTGTAAGTGTGAGAGAAAGTGAGAGAAAGAGAAGCTGTGAGTCTGAGACACAGTGAGAGAAAGAGATGCTGTGAGTGTGTGAGAGAGAGAAAGAGTAGCTGTGAGTAAGAGAGAGAGAGAGAGAAAGCAAAGCTGTGAGTTAGAGAGAGAGAGAGAGAAGCTGTGAGAGTGAGAGAAAGTGAGAGAAAGAGAAGCTGGGAGTGTGTGTGAGAGAGAAAGAGAAGCTGTGAATGAGAGAGAGAGAGAAAGCGAAGCTGTGAGTGAGAGTGAGAAGCTTTGAGTGAGAGAGTGAAAGAGTAGCTGAGAGTGAGAGAGAGAGAAAAAAAGAAGCTGTATGAGAGAGAGAGATAACGAAAGAAAGAGCTGTGTGTGAGAGAGAGAGAATGAGAAGCTGTGAGTGTGTGTGAGAGAGAAAGAGAAGCTGTGAGTGTGTGAGAAAGAGAAAGAGAAGCTGTGGGAGAGAGAAAGAGCGAGAGAAAGAGAAGCTGTGAGCGAGAGAGAGAGAGAGAGAGAAAGAGAAGCTGTGAGTGAGAGAGAGAGAGAGAGAGAGAAAGAGACCCTGTGAGTGAGAGAGAGAGCGAAATTGAAGCTGTGAGTGAGATAGAGAGAGAAAGAGAAGCTTGGAGTGAGAGAGAAAGAAAGAGAAGCTCGGAGTGAGTGAGAGAGAAAGAAAGAGAAGCTGTGAGTGAGAGAGAGAGAAAGAAAGAGACGCTGTGAGTGAGAGAGATTGAAGCTGTGAGTGAGAGAGAGAGAGAGAGAGGAAGAGAAGCTGTGAGTGAGAGAGAGATAAGGAAAGAGAAGCTTTGAGTGAGAGAGTGAGAGAAAGAGTAGCTGTGAGTGAGAGAGAGAGAGAGAGAAAGCAAAGCTGTGAGTTAGAGAGAGAGAGAGAGAAGCTGTGAGAGTGAGAGAAAGTGAGAGAAAGAGAAGCTGGGAGTGTGTGTGAGAGAGAAAGAGAAGCTGTGAATGAGAGAGAGAGAGAAAGCGAAGCTGTGAGTGAGAGTGAGAAGCTTTGAGTGAGAGAGTGAAAGAGTAGCTGAGAGTGAGAGAGAGAGAAAAAAAGAAGCTGTATGAGAGAGAGAGATAACGAAAGAAAGAGCTGTGTGTGAGAGAGAGAGAATGAGAAGCTGTGAGTGTGTGTGAGAGAGAAAGAGAAGCTGTGAGTGTGTGAGAAAGAGAAAGAGAAGCTGTGGGAGAGAGAAAGAGCGAGAGAAAGAGAAGCTGTGAGCGAGAGAGAGAGAGAGAGAGAAAGAGAAGCTGTGAGTGAGAGAGAGAGAGAGAGAGAGAAAGAGACCCTGTGAGTGAGAGAGAGAGCGAAATTGAAGCTGTGAGTGAGAGAGAGAGAGAAAGAGAAGCTTGGAGTGAGAGAGAAAGAAAGAGAAGCTCGGAGTGAGTGAGAGAGAAAGAAAGAGAAGCTGTGAGTGAGAGAGAGAGAAAGAAAGAGACGCTGTGAGTGAGAGAGATTGAAGCTGTGAGTGAGAGAGAGAGAGAGAGGAAGAGAAGCTGTGAGTGAGAGAGAGATAAGGAAAGAGAAGCTTTGAGTGAGAGAGTGAGAGAAAGAGTAGCTGTGAGTGAGAGAGAGAGAGAGAGAAAGCAAAGCTGTGAGTTAGAGAGAGAGAGAGAGAAGCTGTGAGAGTGAGAGAAAGTGAGAGAAAGAGAAGCTGGGAGTGTGTGTGAGAGAGAAAGAGAAGCTGTGAATGAGAGAGAGAGAGAAAGCGAAGCTGTGAGTGAGAGTGAGAAGCTTTGAGTGAGAGAGTGAAAGAGTAGCTGAGAGTGAGAGAGAGAGAAAAAAAGAAGCTGTATGAGAGAGAGAGATAACGAAAGAAAGAGCTGTGTGTGAGAGAGAGAGAATGAGAAGCTGTGAGTGTGTGTGAGAGAGAAAGAGAAGCTGTGAGTGTGTGAGAAAGAGAAAGAGAAGCTGTGGGAGAGAGAAAGAGCGAGAGAAAGAGAAGCTGTGAGCGAGAGAGAGAGAGAGAGAGAAAGAGAAGCTGTGAGTGAGAGAGAGAGAGAGAGAGAGAGAGAAAGAGACCCTGTGAGTGAGAGAGAGAGCGAAATTGAAGCTGTGAGTGAGAGAGAGAGAGAAAGAGAAGCTTGGAGTGAGAGAGAAAGAAAGAGAAGCTCGGAGTGAGTGAGAGAGAAAGAAAGAGAAGCTGTGAGTGAGAGAGAGAGAAAGAAAGAGACGCTGTGAGTGAGAGAGATTGAAGCTGTGAGTGAGAGAGAGAGAGAGAGGAAGAGAAGCTGTGAGTGAGAGAGAGATAAGGAAAGAGAAGCTTTGAGTGAGAGAGTGAGAGAAAGAGTAGCTGTGAGTGAGAGAGAGAGAGAAAGAGAAGCTTTGAGTGAGAGAGTGAGAGAAAGAGTAGCTGTGAGTGAGAGAGAGAGAGAGAAAGAGAAGCTGCATGCGAGTGAGAGAGAAAGAAAGAAAGAAAGAAAGAGAAGCTGTGTGTGTGAGAGAGAGAAAGAGAAGCTGTGAGTGGGTGTGAGAGAGAAAGAGAAGCTGTGAGTGAGAGAGAGAGAAAGAAAAGTTGTGAGCAAGAGAGAGAGAGAGAGAAGCTGTGAGTGAGAGAGAGAGAGAGAGAGAAGCTCGGAGTGAGTGAGAGAGAAAAAAAGAAAGAGAAGCTCGGAGTGAGTGAGAGAGAAAGAAAGAGAAGCTGTGAGTGAGAGAGAGAAAGAAAGAAAGAGCTGTGTGTGTGTGAGAGAGAAGGGGAAGCTGTGAGTGTGTGTGTGAGAGAAAGAAAAGCTGTGAGTGTGTGAGTGAGAGAAAGAGTGAGAGAAAGAGAAGCTGTGAGAGAGAGAGAGAGAAAGAGAAGCTGTGAGTGAGAGAGAGAGAGAAATTGAAGCTGTGAGTGAGAGAGAGAGAAAGAGAAGCTCGGAGTGAGTGAGAGAGAAAAAAAGAAAGAGAAGCTCGGAGTGAGTGAGAGAGAAAGAAATAGAAGCTGTGAGTGAGAGAGAGAAAGAAAGAGACGCTGTGAGTGAGAGAGATTGAAGCTGTGAGTTAGAGAGAGAGAGAGAGAAAGAGAAGCTGTGAGTGAGAGAGAGAGAGTGGAAAAGAAGCTATGAGTGAGAGAGAGAGTGAGAAAGAAGCTTTGAGTGAGAGAGTGAGAGAAAGAGTAGCTGTGAGAGAGAGAGAGAGAGAAGGATAAGCTGTGAGTGTGTGTGAGAGAGAAAGAGAAGCTGTGAGAGAGAGAGAATGAAAGAAAGAGCTGTGTGTGTGTGTGTGAGAGAGAGAAGCTGTGAGTGAGAGAGAGAGAGAGAGAAAGAGAAGCTCTGAGTGAGTGAGAGAGAAAGAAAGAGAAGCTGTGAGTGAGAGAGAGAGAAAGAAAGAGATGCTGTGAGTGTGTGAGAGAGAAGCTGTTAGTGAGAGAGAGAGAGAAAGAGAAGCTGTGAGTGAGAGAGAGAGAAAGAAAGAGACGCTGTGAGTGAGAGAGATTGAAGCTGTGAGTGAGAGAGAGAGAGAAAGAAAGAGAAGCTCTGAGTGAGTGAGAGAGAAAGAAAGAGAAGCTGTGAGTGAGAGACAGAGAGAAAGAGAAGATGTGAGTGAGAGAGAGAGGGAAGGAGAGGTTGTGAGTGAGAGAGAGAGAAGCTGTGAGTGAGTGAGAGAGAGAGAGAGAAAGAGAAGCTGTGAGTGAGAGAGAGAGGAAGAGAAGCTGTGAGTGAGAGAGAGAGAAAGAAAGAAAGAAAGAGAAGCTTTGAGTGAGAGAGTGAGAGAAAGAGTAGCTGTGAGTGAGAGAGAGAGAGAGAGAAAGAGAAGCTGTATGAGAGAGAGAGAGAACGAAAGAAAGAGCTGTGTTTGGAGAGAGAGAAAGAGAAGCTGTGAGTGTGTGTGAGAGAGAAAGAGAAGCTGTGAGTGAGAGAAAGAGAGAGAGAAAGAGAAGTTGTGAGTTAGAGAGAGAGAGAAAGAGAAGCTGTGAGTGAGAGAGAGAGAGAATGAGAAGCTGTGAGAGAGAGAGAGAGAGAAGCTGTGAGTGAGAGAGAGAAAGAGAACCTGTGAGTGAGAGAGAGAGAGTAATTGAAGCTGTGAGTGAGAGAAAGAGAGAAAGATAAGCTCCGAGTGAGTGAGAGAGAAAGAAAGAAAGAGAAGCTGTGAGTGAGAGAGAGAAAGAGAAGCTGTGTGTGTGTAAGAGAGAGAAAGAGAAGATTTGAGTGAGAGAGTGAGAGAAAGAGTAGCTGTGAGTGAGAGAGAGAGAGAGAAAAAGAAGCTGTATGAGAGAGAGAGAGAGAATGAAAGAAAGAGCTGTGTGTGTGAGAGAGAGAAAGAGAAGCTGTGAGTGTGTGTGTGAGAGAAAGAGAAGCTGTGAGTGTGTGAGTGAGAGAAAGAGCGAGAGAAAGAGAAGCTGTGAGAGAGAGAGAGAGAGAGAGAAAGAGAAGCTGTGAGTGAGAGAGAGAGAGAAATTGAAGCTGTGAGTGAGAGAGAGAGAGAAAGAGAAGCTCGGAGTGAGTGAGAGAGAAAAAAGAAAGAGAAGCTCGGAGTGAGTGAGAGAGAAAGAAAGAGAAGCTGTGAGTGAGAGAGAGAGAGAAAGAAAGAGACGCTGTGAGTGAGAGAGATTGAAGCTGTGAGTGAGAGAGAGAGAGTGGAAAAGAAGCTGTGAGTGAGAGAGAGAGAGAAAAAGAAGCTTTGAGTGAGAGAGTGAGAGAAAGAGTAGCTGTGAGTGAGAGAGAGAGAAAGAGAAGCTGCATGAGAGAGAGTGAGAGAAAGAAAGAAAGAAAGAGAAGCTGTGTGTGTGAGAGAGAGAAAGATAAGCTGTGAGTGTGTGTGAGAGAGAAAGAGAAGCTGTGAGAGAGAGAGAATTAAAGAAAGAGCTGTGTGTGTGAGAGAGAGAAAGAGAAGCTGAGAGTGTGTGTGAGAGAGAAAGAGAAGCTGTGAGTGAGAGAGAGAGAAAGAGAAGCTCTGAGTGAGTGAGAGAGAAAGAAAGAGAAGCTGTGAGTGAGAGAGAGAGAAAGAAAGAGATACTGTGAGTGAGAGAGAGAGAAGCTGTTAGTGAGAGAGAGAGAAAAAGAAGCTTCGAGTGAGAGAGAGAGAAAGAGAAGCTGCATGAGAGAGAGAGAGAGAGAAAGAAAGAAAGAAAGAAAGAAAGAAATAGAAGCTGTGTGTGTGTGAGAGAGAAAGAGAAGCTGTGAGTGTGTGTGAGAGAGAAGGAGAAGCTGTGAGTGAGAAAAAAGAAAGAGAAGCTGTGAGTGAGAGAGAGAGAGAAAGAGAAACTGTGAGTGATTGAGAGAGTGAGAAATTGAAGCTGTGAGTGAGAGAGAGAAAAAGAGAAGCTGTGAGTGAGTGAGAGAGAAAGAGAAGCTGTGAGTGAGAGAGAGAGTGAGAAGCTGTGAGTGAGAGAGAGAGAAAGTGAAACGGTGAGTGAGAGAGAGAGAAAGTGAAGCTGTGAGTGAGAGAGAGAGAAAAAAAGAGAAGCTGTGAGTGAGAGAGAGAGAGAAAGAGAATCTGTAAGTGTGAGAGAAAGTGAGAGAAAGAGAAGCTGTGAGTCTGAGACACAGTGAGAGAAAGAGAAGCTGGGAGTGTGTGTGTGAGAGAAAGAGAAGCTGTGAATGAGAGAGAGAGAGAGAAAGCGAAGCTGTGAGTGAGAGAGTGTGAGAAGCTTTGAGTGAGAGAGTGAAAAAGTAGCTGAGAGTGAGAGAGAGAAAAAAAGAAGCTGTATGAGAGAGAGAGATAACGAAAGAAAGAGCTGTGTGTGTGAGAGAGAGAATGAGAAGCTGTGAGTGTGTGTGAGAGAGAAAGAGAAGCTGTGTGTGAGAAAGAGAAAGAGAAGCTGTGGGAGAGAGAAAGAGCGAGAGAAAGAGAAGCTGTGAGCGAGAGAGAGAGAGAGAGAGAAAGAGAAGCTGTGAGTGAGAGAGAGAGAGAGAAAGAGACCCTGTGAGAGAGAGAGAGAGCGAAATTGAAGCTGTGAGTGAGAGAGAGAGAGAAAGAGAAGCTTGGAGTGAGTGAGAGAGAAAGAAAGAGAAGCTCGGAGTGAATGAGAGAGAAAGAAAGAGAAGCTGTGAGTGAGAGAGAGAGAAAGAAAGAGACGCTGTGAGTGAGAGAGATTGAAGCTGTGAGTGAGAGAGAGAGAGAGAGGAAGAGAAGCTGTGAGAGAGAGAGAGAGAAGGAAAGAGAAGCTTTGAGTGAGAGAGTGAGAGAAAGAGTAGCTGTGAGTGAGAGAGAGAGAGAGAGAAGCTGCATGCGAGTGAGAGAGAGAGAGAAAGAGAAGCTGTGAGTGTGTGAGAGAGAGAGAGAAAGAGACCCTGTGAGAGAGAGAGAGAGAGCGAAATTGAAGCTGTGAGTGAGAGAGAGAGAGAAAGAGAAGCTTGGAGTGAGTGAGAGAGAAAGAAAGAGAAGCTCGGAGTGAATGAGAGAGAAAGAAAGAGAAGCTGTGAGTGAGAGAGAGAGAAAGAAAGAGACGCTGTGAGTGAGAGAGATTGAAGCTGTGAGTGAGAGAGAGAGAGAGGAAGTGAAGCTGTGAGTGAGAGAGAGAGAAGGAAAGAGAAGCTTTGAGTGAGAGAGTGAGAGAAAGAGTAGCTGTGAGTGAGAGAGAGAGAGAAAGAGAAGCTGCTTGCGAGTGAGAGAGAAAGAAAGAAAGAAAGAGTAGCTGTGTGTGTGAGAGAGAGAAAGAGAAGGTGTGAGTGGGTGTGAGAGAGAAAGCGAAGCTGTGAGTGAGAGAAAAAGAAAGAGAAGCTGTGAGTGAGAGAGAGAGAAAGAGAAGCTGTGAGTGAGAGTAAAAGAGAGAAAGAGAAGCTGTGAGTGAGAGAGAGAGAAAGAAAAGGTGTGAGCGAGAGAGAGAGAGAGAAGCTGTGAGTGAGAGAGAGAGAAAGAGAAGCTTGGAGTGAGTGAGAGAGAAAAAAGAAAGAGAAGCTCGGAGTGAGTGAGAGAGAAAGAAAGAGCAGCTGTGAGTGAGAGAGAGAAAGAAAGAAAGAGACGCTGTGAGTGAGAGAGATTGAAGCTGTGAGTTAGAGAGAGAGAGAAAGAGAAGCTGTGAGTGAGAGAGAGAAAGAGAGAGTGGAAAAGAAGCTGTGAGTGAGAGAGAGAGAGAGAAAAAGAAGCTGTATGAGAGAGAGAGAGAATGAAAGAAAGAGCTGTGTGTGAGAGAGAGAGAGAAAGAGAAGCTGTGAGTGTGTGTGTGAGAGAAAGAGAAGCTGTGAGTGTGTGAGTGAGAGAAAGAGCGAGAGAAAGAGAAGCTGTGTGTGAGAGAGAGAGAAAGAGAAGTTGTGAGTGAGAGAGAGAGAGAAAGAGAAGCTGTGAGTGAGAGAGAGAGAGAATGAGAAGCTGTGAGAGAGAGAGAGAGATAGAAGCTGTGAGTGAGTGAGAGAGAGAAAGAGAACCTGTGAGTGAGAGAGAGAGAGTAATTGAAGCTGTGATTGAGAGAAACAGAGAAAGAGAAGCTCCGAGTGAGTGAGAGAGAAAGAAAGAAAGAGAAGCTGTGAGTGAGAGAGAGAAAGAGAAGCTGTGTGTGTGTGAGAGAGAGAAAGAGAAGATTTGAGTGAGAGAGTGAGAGAAAGAGTAGCTGTGAGTGAGAGAGAGAGAGAGAAATAGAAGCTGTATGAGAGAGAGAGAATGAAAGAAAGAGCTGTGTGTGTGTGAGAGAGAAAGAGAAGCTGTGAGTGTGTGTGTGAGAGAAAGAGAAGCTGTGAGTGTGTCAGTGAGAGAAAGAGCGAGAGAAAGAGAAGCTGTGAGAGAGAGAGAGAGAGAAAGAGAAGCTGTGAGTGAGAGAGTGAGTGAAATTGAAGCTGTGAGTGAGAGAGAGAGAGAAAGAGAAGCTCGGAGTGAGTGAGAGAGAAAAAAGAAAGAGAAGCTCGGAGTGAGTGAGAGAGAAAGAAAGAGAAGCTGTGAGTGAGAGAGAGAAAGAAAGAAAGAGACGCTGTGAGTGAGAGAGATTGAAGCTGTGAGTTAGAGAGAGAGAGAGAGAGAAAGAGAAGCTGTGAGTGAGAGAGAGAGAGTGGAAAAGAAGCTGTGAGTGAGAGAGAGAGAGAAAAAGAAGCTTTGAGTGAGAGAGTGAGAGAAAGAGTAGCTGTGAGTGAGAGAGAGAGAGAGAAAGAGAAGCTGCATGAGAGAGAGTGAGAGAAAGAAAGAAAGAAAGAGAAGCTGTGTGTGTGAGAGAGAGAAAGATAAGCTGTGAGTGTGTGTGAGAGAGAAAGAGAAGCTGTGAGAGAGAGAGAATGAAAGAAAGAGCTGTGTGTGTGAGAGAGAGAAAGAGAAGCTGAGAGTGTGTGTGAGAGAGAAAGAGAAACTGTGAGTGAGAGAGAGAGAAAGAGAAGCTCTGAGTGAGTGAGAGAGAAAGAAAGAGAAGCTGTGAGTGAGAGAGAGAGAAAGAAAGAGATGCTGTGAGTGAGAGAGAGAGAAGCTGTTAGTGAGAGAGAGAGAGAGAGAGAGAAGCTTCGAGTGAGAGAGAGAGAGAAAGAGAAGCTGCATGAGAGAGAGAGAGAGAAAGAAAGAAAGAAAGAAAGAAATAGAAGCTGTGTGTGTGTGAGAGAGAAAGAGAAGCTGTGAGTGAGAGAGAGAGAAAGAGAAGCTCGGAGTGAGTGAGAGAGAAAAAAAGAAAGAGAAGCTCGGAGTGAGTGAGAGAGGAAGAAAGAGAAGCTGTGAGTGAGAGAGAGAAAGAAAGAGACGCTGTGAGTGAGAGAAATTGAAGCTGTGAGTTAGAGAGAGAGAGAGAGAGAAGCTGTGAGTGAGAGAGAGAGAGTGGAAAAGAAGCTGTGAGTAAGAGAGAGAGAGAGAAAAAGAAGCTTTGAGTGAGAGAGTGAGAGAAAGTGTAGCTGTGAGTGAGAGAGAGAGAGAAAGAGAAGCTGCATGAGAGAGAGTGAGAGAAAGAAAGAAAGAAAGAAAGAGAAGCTGTGTGTGTGAGAGAGAGAAAGATAAGCTGTGAGTGTGTGAGAGAGAGAAAGAGAAGCTGTGTGAGAGAGAGAATGAAAGAAAGAGCTGTGTGTGTGTGAGAGAGAGAGAAGCTCTGAGTGAGAGAGAGAGAAAGAAAGAGAAGCTCTAAGTGAGTGAGAGAGAAAGAAAGAGAAGCTGTGAGTGAGAGAGAGAGAAAGAAAGAGATGCTGTGAGTGAGAGAGAGAGAAGCTGTTAGTGAGAGAGAGAGAGAAAGAGAAGCTGTGAGAGAGAGAGAGAGAGAGGAAGAGAAGCTGTGAGTGTGAGAGAGAGAGAGAAAGAGAAGCTTCGAGTGATAGAGAGAGAGAAAGAGAAGCTGCATGAGAGAGAGAAAGAAAGAAAGAAAGAAAGAAAGAAAGAAAGAAAGAGAAGCTGTGAGTGAGAGAGAGAGGGAAGGAGAGGTTGTGAGTGAGAGAGAGAGAGAGAAGGAGAAGCTGTGAGTGAGAGAAAAAGAAAGAGAAGCTGTGAGTGAGAGGGAGAGAGAAAGAGAAGATGTGAGTGAGAGACAGAGAGAAAGAGAAGATGTGAGTGAGAGAGAGAGGGAAGGAGAGGTTGTGAGTGAGAGAGAGAGAGAGAAAGAGAAGCTGTGAGTGAGAGAGAGAGGAAGAGAAGCTGTGAGTGAGAGAGAGAGAAAGAAAGAAAGAGAAGCTTTGAGTGAGAGAGTGAGAGAAAGAGTAGCTGTGAGTGAGAGAGAGAGAGAAAGAGAAGCTGTATGAGAGAGAGAGAGAACGAAAGAAAGAGCTGTGTTTGGAGAGAGAGAAAGAGAAGCTGTGAGTGTGTGTGAGAGAGAAAGAGAAGCTGTGAGTGAGAGAAAGAGAGAGAGAAAGAGAAGTTGTGAGTGAGTGAGAGAGAGAAAGAGAACCTGTGAGTGAGAGAGAGAGAGTAATTGAAGCTGTGAGTGAGAGAAAGAGAGAAAGAGAAGCTCCGAGTGAGTGAGAGAGAAAGAAAGAAAGAGAAGCTGTGAGTGAGAGAGAGAAAGAGAAGCTGTGTGTATGTGAGAGAGAGAACGAGAAGATTAGAGTGAGAGAGTGAGAGAAAGAGTAGCTGTGAGTGAGAGAGAGAGAGAGAAAAAGAAGCTGTATGAGAGAGAGAGAGAGAATGAAAGAAAGAGCTGTGTGTGTGAGAGAGAAAGAGAAGCTGTGAGTGTGTGAGTGATGGAAAGAGTGAGAGAAAGAGAAGCTGTGAGAGAGAGAGAGAGAGAAAGAGAAGCTGTGAGTGAGAGAGAGAGAGAAATTGAAGCTGTGAGTGAGAGAGAGAGAGAAAGAGAAGCTCGGAGTGAGTGAGAGAAAAAAGAAAGAGAAGCTCGGAGTGAGTGAGAGAGAAAGAAAGAGAAGCTGTGAGTGAGAGAGAGAAAGAAAGAAAGAGACGCTGTGAGTGAGAGAGATTGAAGCTGTGAGTTAGAGAGAGAGAGAGAGAGAAAGAGAAGCTGTGAGGGAGAGAGAGAGAGTGGAAAAGAAGCTGTGAGTGAGAGAGAGAGAGAAAAAGAAGCTTTGAGTGAGAGAGTGAGAGAAAGAGTAGCTGTGAGTGAGAGAGAGAGAAAGAGAAGCTGCATGAGAGAGAGTAAGAGAAAGAAAGAAAGAAAGAGAAGCTGTGTGTGTGAGAGAGAGAAAGATAAGCTGTGAGTGTGTGTGAGAGAGAAAGAGAAGCTGTGAGAGAGAGAGAATGAAAGAAAGAGCTGTGTGTGTGAGAGAGAAAGAGAAGCTGAGAGAGAATGAAAGAAAGAGCTGTGTGTGTGTGAGAGAGAAAGAGAAGCTGTGAGTGTGTGTGTGAGAGAAAGAGAAGCTGTGAGTGAGAGAGAGAGAAAGAGCTCTGAGTGAGTGAGAGAGAAAGAAAGAGAAGCTGTGAGTGAGAGAGAGAGAAAGAAAGAGATGCTGAGAGTGACAGAAGCTGTTAGTGAGAGAGAGAGAGAAAGAGAAGCTGTGAGTGAGAGAGAGAGAGGAAGAGAAGCTGTGAGTGTGAGAGAGAGAGAGAAAGAGAAGCTTCGAGTGAGAGAGAGTGAGAGAGAGAGAGAAAGAGAAGCTGCATGAGAGAGAGAGAGAAAGAAAGAAAGAAAGAAAGAAAGAAAGAAAGAGCTGTGTGTGTGAGAGAGAGAAAGAGAAGCTGTGAGTGTGTGTGAGAGAGAAGGAGAAGCTGTGAGTGAGAGAGAGAGAAAGAGAAGCTGTGAGTGAGTGAGAGAGAAAGAGAAGCTGTGAGTGAGAGGGAGAGAGAAAAAGAAGATGTGAGTGAGAGACAGAGAGAAAGAGAAGATGTGAGTGAGAGAGAGAGGGAAGGAGAGGTTGTGAGTGAGAGAGAGAGAGAAGCTGTGAGTGAGTGAGAGAGAGAGAGAAAGAGAAGCTGTTAGTGAGAGAGAGAGGAAGAGAAGCTGTGAGTGAGAAAGAGAGAAAGAAAGAAAGAGAAGCTTTGAGTGAGAGAGTGAGAGAAAGAGTAGCTGTGAGTGAGAGAGAGAGAGAAAGAGAAGCTGTATGAGAGAGAGAGAGAGAGAACGAAAGAAAGAGCTGTGTTTGGAGAGAGAGAAAGAGAAGCTGTGAGTGTGTGTGAGAGAGAAAGAGAAGCTGTGAGTGAGAGAAAGAGAGAGAGAAAGAGAAGTTGTGAGTGTGAGAGAGAGAGAAAGAGAAGCTGTGAGTGAGAGAGAGAGAGAATGAGAAGCTGTGTGTGAGAGAGGGAGATAGAAGCTGTGAGTGAGTGAGAGAGAGAAAGAGAACCTGTGAGTGAGAGAGAGAGGAGAGAGAGAATGTGAGGGAGAGAGAGAGAATGAGAAGCTGTGTGAGAGAGAGAGAGATAGAAGCTGTGAGTGAGTGAGTGAGAGAAAGAGATGCTGTGAGAGAGAGAGAGAAAGAGAAGCTGTGATTGAGAGAGAGAGAAAGATAAGCTGTGAGTGAGAGAGAGAAAGAGAAGCTGTGAGTGTGAGAGAGAGAAAGAAAAGGTGTGAGCGAGAGAGAGAGAGAGAAGCTGTGAGTGAGAGAGAGAGAGAAAGAGAAGCTCGGAGGGAGTGAGAGAGAAAAAAAGAAAGAGAAGCTCGGAGTGAGTGAGAGAGAAAGAAAGAGAAGCTGTGAGTGAGAGAGAGAAAGAAAGAAAGAGACGCTGTGAGTGAGAGAGATTGAAGCTGTGAGTTAGAGAGAGAGAGAGAAAAAGAGAAGCTGTGAGTGAGAGAGAGAGAGAGTGGAAAAGAAGCTGTGAGTGAGAGAGAGAGAGAGAAAAAGAAGCTGTATGAGAGAGAGAGAGAATGAAAGAAAGAGCTGTGTGTGTGTGAGAGAGAAAGAGAAGCTGTGAGTGTGTGTGTGAGAGAAAGAGAAGCTGTGAGTGTGTGAGTGAGAGAAAGAGCGAGAGAAAGAGAAGCTGTGAGAGAGAGAGAGAGAAAGAGAAGCTGTGAGTGAGAGAGAGAGAGAAATTGAAGCTGTGAGTGAGAGAGAGAGAAAGAGAAGCTCGGAGTGAGTGAGAGAGAAAAAAAGAAAGAGAAGCTCGGAGTGAGTGAGAGAGGAAGAAAGAGAAGCTGTGAGTGAGAGAGAGAAAGAAAGAAAGAGACGCTGTGAGTGAGAGAGATTGAAGCTGTGAGTTAGAGAGAGAGAGAGAGAGAGAAAGAGAAGCTGTGAGTGAGAGAGAGAGAGTGGAAAAGAAGCTGTGAGTGAGAGAGAGAGAGAGAAAAAGAAGCTTTGAGTGAGAGAGTGAGAGAAAGAGTAGCTGTGAGTGAGAGAGAGAGAGAAAGAGAAGCTGCATGAGAAAGAGTGAGAGAAAGAAAGAAAGAAAGAAAGAGAAGCTGTGTGTGTGAGAGAGAGAAAGATAAGCTGCGAGTGTGTGTGAGAGAGAAAGAGAAGCTGTGAGAGAGAGAGAATGAAAGAAAGAGCTGTGTGTGTGTGTGAGAGAGAGAGAGAAGCTGTGAGTGAGAGAGAGAGAGAAAGAAAGAGAAGCTCTGAGTGAGTGAGAGAGAAAGAAAGAGAAGCTGTGAGTGAGAGAGAGAGAAAGAAAGAGATGCTGTGAGTGTGTGAGAGAGAAGCTGTTAGTGAGAGAGAGAGAGAAAGAGAAGCTGTGAGTGAGAGAGAGAGAGAGGAAGAGAAGCTGTGAGTGTGTGAGAGAGAGAGAAAGAGAAGCTTCGAGTGATAGAGAGAGAGAAAGAGAAGCTGCATGAGAGAGAGAGAGAGAAAGAGAGAGAGAAAGAAAGAAAGAAAGAAAGAAGGAAAGAAAGAAAGAAAGAGAAGCTGTGTGTGAGAGAGAAAGAGAAGCTGTGAGTGCGTGTGAGAGAAGGAGAAGCTGTGAGTGAGAGAAAAAGAAAGAGAAGCTGTGAGTGAGAGAGAGAGAGAAAGAGCAACTGTGAGTGATAGAGAGAGAGAGAAATTGAAGCTGTGAGTGAGAGAGAGAGAGAGAAAGAGAAGCTGTGAGTGAGTGAGAGAGAAAGAGAAGCTGTGAGTGAGAGGGAGAGAGAAAGAGAAGATGTGAGTGAGAGACAGAGAGAAAGAGAAGATGTGAGTGAGAGAGAGAGGGAAGGAGACGTTGTGAGTGAGAGAGAGAGAGAAGCTGTGAGTGAGTGAGAGAGAGAGAGAGAAAGAGAAGCTGTGAGTGAGAGAGAGAGGAAGAGAAGCTGTGAGTGAGAGAGAGAGAAAGAAAGAAAGAGAAGCTTTGAGTGAGAGAGTGAGAGAAAGAGTAGCTGTGAGTGAGAGAGAGAGAGAAAGAGAAGCTGTATGAAAGAGAGAGAGAACGAAAGAAAGAGCTATGTTTTAGAGAGAGAGAAAGAGAAGCTGTGAGTGTGTGAGAGAGAGAAAGAGAAGCTGTGAGAGAGAGAGAGAGAAAGAGAAGCTGTGAGTGAGAGAGAGAGAGAAATTGAAGCTGTGAGTGAGAGAGAGAGAGAAAGAGAAGCTCGGAGTGAGTGAGAGAAAAAAAGAAAGAGAAGCTCGGAGTGAGTGAGAGAGAAAGAAAGAAAGAGAAGCTGTGAGTGAGAGAGAGAAAGAAAGAAAGAGACGCTGTGAGTGTGAGAGATTGAAGCTGTGAGTTAGAGAGAGAGAGAGAGAAAGAGAAGCTGTGAGGGAGAGAGAGAGAGTGGAAAAGAAGCTGTGAGTGAGAGAGAGAGAGAAAAAGAAGCTTTGAGTGAGAGAGTGAGAGAAAGAGTAGCTGTGAGTGAGAGAGAGAGAGAGAAAGAGAAGCTGCATGAGAGAGAGTGAGAGAAAGAAAGAAAGAAAGAGAAGCTGTGTGTGTGAGAGAGAGAAAGATAAGCTGTGAGTGTGTGTGAGAGAGAAAGAGAAGCTGTGAGAGAGAGAGAATGAAAGAAAGAGCTGTGTGTGTGAGAGAGAGAAAGAGAAGCTGAGAGTGTGTGTGAGAGAGAAAGAGAAACTGTGAGTGAGAGAGAGAGAAAGAGAAGCTCTGAGTGAGTGAGAGAGAAAGAAAGAGAAGCTGTGAGTGAGAGAGAGAGAAAGAAAGAGATGCTGTGAGTGAGAGAGAGAGAAGCTGTTAGTGAGAGAGAGAGAGAGAGAGAGAAGCTTCGAGTGAGAGAGAGAGAGAAAGAGAAGCTGCATGAGAGAGAGAGAGAGAAAGAAAGAAAGAAAGAAAGAAATAGAAGCTGTGTGTGTGTGAGAGAGAAAGAGAAGCTGTGAGTGAGAGAGCGAGAAAGAGAAGCTCGGAGTGAGTGAGAGAGAAAAAAAGAAAGAGAAGCTCGGAGTGAGTGAGAGAGGAAGAAAGAGAAGCTGTGAGTGAGAGAGAGAAAGAAAGAAAGAGACGCTGTGAGTGAGAGAAATTGAAGCTGTGAGTTAGAGAGAGAGAGAGAGAGAGAAGCTGTGAGTGAGAGAGAGAGAGTGGAAAAGAAGCTGTGAGTAAGAGAGAGAGAGAGAAAAAGAAGCTTTGAGTGAGAGAGTGAGAGAAAGTGTAGCTGTGAGTGAGAGAGAGAGAGAAAGAGAAGCTGCATGAGAGAGAGTGAGAGAAAGAAAGAAAGAAAGAGAAGCTGTGTGTGTGAGAGAGAGAAAGATAAGCTGTGAGTGTGTGTGAGAGAGAAAGAGAAGCTGTGTGAGAGAGAGAATGAAAGAAAGAGCTGTGTGTGTGTGAGAGAGAGAGAAGCTCTGAGTGAGAGAGAGAGAAAGAAAGAGAAGCTCTAAGTGAGTGAGAGAGAAAGAAAGAGAAGCTGTGAGTGAGAGAGAGAGAAAGAAAGAGATGCTGTGAGTGAGAGAGAGAGAAGCTGTTAGTGAGAGAGAGAGAGAAAGAGAAGCTGTGAGAGAGAGAGAGAGAGAGGAAGAGAAGCTGTGAGTGTGAGAGAGAGAGAGAAAGAGAAGCTTCGAGTGATAGAGAGAGAGAAAGAGAAGCTGCATGAGAGAGAGAAAGAAAGAAAGAAAGAAAGAAAGAAAGAGAAGCTGTGTGTGTGTGAGAGAAAGATAAGCTGTGAGTGCATGTGAGAGAAGGAGAAGCTGTGAGTGAGAGAAAAAGAAAGAGAAGCTGTGAGTGAGAGGGAGAGAGAAAGAGAAGATGTGAGTGAGAGACAGAGAGAAAGAGAAGATGTGAGTGAGAGAGAGAGGGAAGGAGAGGTTGTGAGTGAGAGAGAGAGAGAGAAAGAGAAGCTGTGAGTGAGAGAGAGAGGAAGAGAAGCTGTGAGTGAGAGAGAGAGAAAGAAAGAAAGAGAAGCTTTGAGTGAGAGAGTGAGAGAAAGAGTAGCTGTGAGTGAGAGAGAGAGAGAAAGAGAAGCTGTATGAGAGAGAGAGAGAACGAAAGAAAGAGCTGTGTTTGGAGAGAGAGAAAGAGAAGCTGTGAGTGTGTGAGAGAGAGAAAGAGAAGCTGTGAGTGAGAGAAAGAGAGAGAGAAAGAGAAGTTGTGAGTGAGAGAGAGAGAGAAAGAGAACCTGTGAGTGAGAGAGAGAGAGTAATTGAAGCTGTGAGTGAGAGAAAGAGAGAAAGAGAAGCTCCGAGTGAGTGAGAGAGAAAGAAAGAAAGAGAAGCTGTGAGTGAGAGAGAGAAAGAGAAGCTGTGTGTATGTGAGAGAGAGAACGAGAAGATTTGAGTGAGAGAGTGAGAGAAAGAGTAGCTGTGAGTGAGAGAGAGAGAGAGAAAAAGAAGCTGTATGAGAGAGAGAGAGAGAATGAAAGAAAGAGCTGTGTGTGTGAGAGAGAAAGAGAAGCTGTGACTGTGTGTGTGAGAGAAAGAGAAGCTGTGAGTGTGTGAGTGATGGAAAGAGCGAGAGAAAGAGAAGCTGTGAGAGAGAGAGAGAGAGAAAGAGAAGCTGTGAGTGAGAGAGAGAGAGAAATTGAAGCTGTGAGTGAGAGAGAGAGAGAAAGAGAAGCTCGGAGTGAGTGAGAGAAAAAAAGAAAGAGAAGCTCGGAGTGAGTGAGAGAGAAAGAAAGAGAAGCTGTGAGTGAGAGAGAGAAAGAAAGAAAGAGACGCTGTGAGTGAGAGAGATTGAAGCTGTGAGTTAGAGAGAGAGAGAGAGAGAGAAAGAGAAGCTGTGAGGGAGAGAGAGAGAGTGGAAAAGAAGCTGTGAGTGAGAGAGAGAGAGAAAAAGAAGCTTTGAGTGAGAGAGTGAGGGAAAGAGTAGCTGTGAGTGAGAGAGAGAGAAAGAGAAGCTGCATGAGAGAGAGTAAGAGAAAGAAAGAAAGAAAGAGAAGCTGTGTGTGTGAGAGAGAGAAAGATAACCTGTGAGTGTGTGTGAGAAAGAAAGAGAAGCTGTGAGAGAGAGAGAATGAAAGAAAGAGCTGTGTGTGTGTGTGTGTGAGAGAGAGAAGCTGTGAGTGAGAGAGAGAGAGAAAGAAAGAGAAGCTCTGAGTGAGTGAGAGAGAAAGAAAGAGAAGCTGTGAGTGAGAGAGAGAGAAAGAAAGAGATGCTGTGAGTGTGTGAGAGAGAAGCTGTTAGTGAGAGAGAGAGAGAAAGAGAAGCTGTGAGTGAGAGAGAGAGAGAGGAAGAGAAGCTGTGAGTGTGTGAGAGAGAGAGAAAGAGAAGCTTCGAGTGATAGAGAGAGAGAAAGAGAAGCTGCATGAGAGAGAGAGAGAGAAAGAGAGAGAGAAAGAAAGAAAGAAAGAAAGAAGGAAAGAAAGAAAGAAAGAGAAGCTGTCTGTGTGTGAGAGAGAAAGAGAAGCTGTGAGTGCGTGTGAGAGAAGGAGAAGCTGTGAGTGAGAGAAAAAGAAAGAGAAGCTGTGAGTGAGAGAGAGAGAGAAAGAGCAACTGTGAGTGATAGAGAGAGAGAGAAATTGAAGCTGTGAGTGAGAGAGAGAGAGAGAAAGAGAAGCTGTGAGTGAGTGAGAGAGAAAGAGAAGCTGTGAGTGAGAGGGAGAGAGAAAGAGAAGATGTGAGTGAGAGACAGAGAGAAAGAGAAGATGTGAGTGAGAGAGAGAGGGAAGGAGACGTTGTGAGTGAGAGAGAGAGAGAAGCTGTGAGTGAGTGAGAGAGAGAGAGAGAAAGAGAAGCTGTGAGTGAGAGAGAGAGGAAGAGAAGCTGTGAGTGAGAGAGAGAGAAAGAAAGAAAGAGAAGCTTTGAGTGAGAGAGTGAGAGAAAGAGTAGCTGTGAGTGAGAGAGAGAGAGAAAGAGAAGCTGTATGAAAGAGAGAGAGAACGAAAGAAAGAGCTATGTTTTAGAGAGAGAGAAAGAGAAGCTGTGAGTGTGTGAGAGAGAGAAAGAGAAGCTGTGAGAGAGAGAGAGAGAAAGAGAAGCTGTGAGTGAGAGAGAGAGAGAAATTGAAGCTGTGAGTGAGAGAGAGAGAGAAAGAGAAGCTCGGAGTGAGTGAGAGAAAAAAAGAAAGAGAAGCTCGGAGTGAGTGAGAGAGAAAGAAAGAAAGAGAAGCTGTGAGTGAGAGAGAGAAAGAAAGAAAGAGACGCTGTGAGTGTGAGAGATTGAAGCTGTGAGTTAGAGAGAGAGAGAGAGAAAGAGAAGCTGTGAGGGAGAGAGAGAGAGTGGAAAAGAAGCTGTGAGTGAGAGAGAGAGAGAAAAAGAAGCTTTGAGTGAGAGAGTGAGAGAAAGAGTAGCTGTGAGTGAGAGAGAGAGAAAGAGAAGCTGCATGAGAGAGAGTGAGAGAAAGAAAGAAAGAAAGAGAAGCTGTGTGTGTGAGAGAGAGAAAGATAAGCTGTGAGTGTGTGTGAGAGAGAAAGAGAAGCTGTGAGAGAGAGAGAATGAAAGAAAGAGCTGTGTGTGTGTGAGAGAGAAAGAGAAGCTGAGAGAGAATGAAAGAAAGAGCTGTGTGTGTGTGAGAGAGAAAGAGAAGCTGTGAGTGTGTGTGAGAGAGAAAGAGAAGCTCGGAGTGAGTGAGAGAGAGAGAAAGAGAAGCTCGGAGTGAGTGAGAGAGAAAGAAAGAGAAGCTGTGAGTGAGAGAGAGAAAGAAAGAGATGCTGTGAGTGAGAGAGAGAGAAGCTGTTAGTGAGAGAGAGAGAGAAAGAGAAGCTGTGAGTGAGAGAGAGAGAGGAAGAGAAGCTGTGAGTGTGAGAGAGAGAGAGAAAGAGAAGCTTCGAGTGAGAGAGAGAGAGAGAAAGAGAAGCTGCATGAGAGAGAGAGAGAAAGAAAGAAAGAAAGAAAGAAAGAAAGAGAAGCTGTGTGTGTGTGCGAGAGAAAGAGAAGCTGTGAGTGTGTGTGAGAGAGAAGGAGAAGCTGTGAATGAGAAAAAAGAAAGAGAAGCTGTGAGTGAGAGAGAGAGAGAAAGAGAAACTGTGAGTGATTGAGAGAGAGAGAAATTGAAGCTGTGAGTGAGAGAGAGAGAAAGAGAAGCTGTGAGTGAGTGAGAGAGAAAGAGAAGCTGTGAGTGAGAGGGAGAGAGAAAGAGAAGATGTGAGTGAGAGACAGAGAGAAAGAGAAGATGTGAGTGAGAGAGAGAGGGAAGGAGAGGTTGTGAGTGAGAGAGAGAGAAAGAAGCTGTGAGTGAGTGAGAGAGAGAGAGAAAGAGAAGCTGTTAGTGAGAGAGAGAGGAAGAGAAGCTGTGAGTGAGAAAGAGAGAAAGAAAGAAAGAGAAGCTTTGAGTGAGAGAGTGAGAGAAAGAGTAGCTGTGAGTGAGAGAGAGAGAGAAAGAGAAGCTGTATGAGAGAGAGAGAGAGAACGAAAGAAAGAGCTGTGTTTGGAGAGAGAGAAAGAGAAGCTGTGAGTGTGTGAGAGAGAGAAAGAGAAGCTGTGAGTGAGAGAAAGAGAGAGAGAAAGAGAAGTTGTGAGTGAGAGAGAGAGAGAGAAAGAGAAGCTGTGAGTGAGAGAGAGAGAGAATGAGAAGCTGTGTGTGTGAGAGAGAGAGATAGAAGCTGTGAGTGAGTGAGAGAGAGAAAGAGAACCTGGGAGTGAGAGAGAGAGGAGAGAGAGAATGTGAGGGAGAGAGAGAGAATGAGAAGCTGTGTGAGAGAGAGAGAGATAGAAGCTGTGAGTGAGTGAGTGAGAGAAAGAGAAGCTGTGAGAGAGAGAGAGAGAAAGAGAAGCTGTTATTGAGAGAGAGAGAAAGAGAAGCTGTGAGTGAGAGAGAGAGAAAGAGAAGCTGTGAGTGTGAGAGAGAGAAAGAAAAGGTGTGAGCGAGAGAGAGAGAGAAGCTGTGAGTGAGAGAGAGAGAGAAAGAGAAGCTCGGAGGGAGTGAGAGAGAAAAAAAGAAAGAGACGCTCGGAGTGAGTGAGAGAGAAAGAAAAGAAGCTGTGAGTGAGAGAGAGAAAGAAAGAAAGAGACGCTGTGAGTGAGAGAGATTGAAGCTGTGAGTTAGAGAGAGAGAGAGAAAGAGAAGCTGTGAGTGAGAGAGAGAGATAGTGGAAAAGAAGCTGTGAGTGAGAGAGAGAGAGAGAGAAAAAGAAGCTGTATGAGAGAGAGAGAGAGAATGAAAGAAAGAGCTGTGTGTGTGAGAGAGAGAAAGAGAAGCTGTGAGTGTGTGTGTGAGAGAAAGAGAAGGTGTGAGTGTGTGAGTGAGAGAAAGAGCGAGAGAAAGAGAAGCTGTGTGAGAGAGAGAGAGAGACAGAAAGAGAAGCTGTGAGTGAGAGAGAGAGAGAAATTGAAGCTGTGAGTGAGAGAGAGAGAAAGAGAAGCTCGGAGTGAGTGAGAGAGAAAAAAAGAAAGTGAAGCTCGGAGTGAGTGAGAGAGGAAGAAAGAGAAGCTGTGAGTGAGAGAGAGAAAGAAAGAAAGAGACGCTGTGAGTGAGAGAGATTGAAGCTGTGAGTTAGAGAGAGAGAGAGAGAAAGAGAAGCTGTGAGTGAGAGAGAGAGAGTGGAAAAGAAGCTGTGAGTGAGAGAGAGAGAGAAAAAGAAGCTTTGAGTGAGAGAGTGAGAGAAAGAGTAGCTGTGAGTGAGAGAGAGAGAGAAAGAGAAGCTGCATGAGAAAGAGTGAGAGAAAGAAAGAAAGAAAGAAAGAGAAGCTGTGTGTGTGAGAGAGAGAAAGATAAGCTGTGAGTGTGTGTGAGAGAGAAAGAGAAGCTGTGAGAGAGAGAGAATGAAAGAAAGAGCTCTGTGTGTGTTTGAGAGAGAGAGAAGCTGTGAGTGAGAGAGAGAGAGAAAGAAAGAGAAGCTCTGAGTGAGTGAGAGAGAAAGAAAGAGAAGCTGTGAGTGAGAGAGAGAGAAAGAAAGAGATGCTGTGAGTGTGTGAGAGAGAAGCTGTTAGTGAGAGAGAGAGAGAAAGAGAAGCTGTGAGTGAGAGAGAGAGAGAGGAAGAGAAGCTGTGAGTGTGAGAGAGAGAGAAAGAGAAGCTTCGAGTGATAGAGAGAGAGAAAGAGAAGCTTTGAGTGAGAGAGTGAGAGAAAGAGTAGCTGTGAGTGAGAGAGAGAGAGAAAGAGAAGCTGTATTAAAGAGAGAGAGAACGAAAGAAAGAGCTATGTTTTAGAGAGAGAGAAAGAGAAGCTGTGAGTGTGTGAGAGAGAGAAAGAGAAGCTGTGAGAGAGAGAGAGAAAGAGAAGCTGTGAGTGAGAGAGAGAGAGAAATTGAAGCTGTGAGTGAGAGAGAGAGAGAAAGAGAAGCTCGGAGTGAGTGAGAGAAAAAAAAGAAAGAGAAGCTCGGAGTGAGTGAGAGAGAAAGAAAGAGAAGCTGTGAGTGAGAGAGAGAAAGAAAGAAAGAGACGCTGTGAGTGAGAGAGATTGAAGCTGTGAGTTAGAGAGAGAGAGAAAGAGAAGCTGTGAGGGAGAGAGAGAGAGTGGAAAAGAAGCTGTGTGAGAGAGAGAGAGAAAAAGAAGCTTTGAGTGAGAGAGTGAGAGAAAGAGTAGCTGTGAGTGAGAGAGAGAGAAAGAGAAGCTGCATGAGAGAGAGTGAGAGAAAGAAAGAAAGAAAGAAAGAGAAGCTGTGTGTGTGAGAGAGAGAAAGATAAGCTGTGAGTGTGTGTGAGAGAGAAAGAGAAGCTGTGAGAGAGAGAGAATGAAAGAAAGAGCTGTGTGTGTGTGAGAGAGAAAGAGAAGCTGTGAGTGTGTGTGAGAGAGAAAGAGAAGCTGTGAGTGAGAGAGAGAGAAAGAGAAGCTCTGAGTGCGTGAGAGAGAAAGAAAGAGAAGCTGTGAGTGAGAGAGAGAGAAAGAAAGAGATGCTGTGAGTGAGAGAGAGAGAAGCTGTTAGTGAGAGAGAGAGAGAAAGAGAAGCTGTGAGTGAGAGAGAGAGAGGAAGAGAAGCTGTGAGTGTGTGAGAGAGAGAGAAAGAGAAGCTTCGAGTGAGAGAGAGAGAGAAAGAGAAGCTGAATGAGAGAGAGAGAGAAAGAAAGAAAGAAAGAAAGAAAGAGAAGCTGTGTGTGTGTGAGAGAGAAAGAGAAGCTGTGAGTGTGTGTGAGAGAGAAGGAGAAGCTGTGAGTGAGAAAAAAGAAAGAGAAGCTGTGAGTGAGAGAGAGAGAGAGAAACTGTGAGTGATTGAGAGAGAGAGAAATTGAAGCTGTGAGTGAGAGAGAGAGAAAGAGAAGCTGTGAGTGAGTGAGAGAGAAAGAGAAGCTGTGAGTGAGAGGGAGAGAGAAAGAGAAGATGTGAGTGAGAGACAGAGAGAAAGAGAAAATGTGAGTGAGAGAGAGAGGGAAGGAGAGGTTGTGAGTGAGAGAGAGAGAGAGAAGCTGTGAGTGAGTGAGAGAGAGAGAGAAAGAGAAGCTGTTAGTGAGAGAGAGAGGAAGAGAAGCTGTGAGTGAGAAAGAGAGAAAGAAAGAAAGAGAAGCTTTGAGTGAGAGCGTGAGAGAAAGAGTAGCTGTGAGTGAGAGAGAGAGAGAAAGAGAAGCTGTATGAGAGAGAGAGAGAGAACGAAAGAAAGAGCTGTGTTTGAAGAGAGAGAAAGAGAAGCTGTGAGTGTGTGTGAGAGAGAAAGAGAAGCTGTGAGTGAGAGAAAGAGAGAGAGAAAGAGAAGTTGTGAGTGAGAGAGAGAGAGAATGAGAAGCTGTATGTGTGAGAGAGAGATAGAAGCTGTGAGTGAGTGAGAGAGAGAAAGAGAACCTGTGAGTGAGAGAGAGAGGAGAGAGAGAATGTGAGGGAGAGAGAGAGAATGAGAAGCTGTGTGAGAGAGAGAGAGATAGAAGCTGTGAGTGAGTGAGTGAGAGAAAGAGAAGCTGTGAGAGAGAGAAGCTGTGAGAGAGAGAGAAAGAGAAGCTGTGATTGAGAGAGAGAGAAAGAGAAGCTGTGAGTGAGAGAGAGAGAAAGAGAAGCTGTGAGTGTGAGAGAGAGAAAGAAAAGGTGTGAGCGAGAGAGAGAGAGAAGCTGTGAGTGAGAGAGAGAGAGAAAGAGAAGCTCGGAGGGAGTGAGAGAGAAAAAAAGAAAGAGAAGCTCGGAGTGAGTGAGAGAGAAAGAAAGAGAAGCTGTGAGTGAGAGAGATTGAAGCTGTGAGTTAGAGAGAGAGAGAAAGAGAAGATGTGAGTGAGAGAGAGAGAGAGTGGAAAAGAAGCTGTGAGTGAGAGAGAGAGAGAGAGAAAAAGAAGCTGTATGAGAGAGAGAGAGAGAGAATGAAAGAAAGAGCTGTGTGTGTGAGAGAGAGAAAGAGAAGCTGTGAGTGTGTGTGTGAGAGAAAGAGAAGCTGTGAGTGTGTGAGTGAGAGAAAGAGCGAGAGAAAGAGAAGCTGTGTGAGAGAGAGAGAGAAAGAGAAGCTGTGAGTGAGAGAGAGAGAGAAATTGAAGCTGTGAGTGAGAGAGAGAGAAAGAGAAGCTCGGAGTGAGTGAGAGAGAAAAAAAGAAAGAGAAGCTCGGAGTGAGTGAGAGAGGAAGAAAGAGAAGCTGTGAGTGAGAGAGAGAAAGAAAGAAAGAGACGCTGTGAGTGAGAGAGATTGAAGCTGTGAGTTAGAGAGAGAGAGAGAGAGAAAGAGAAGCTGTGAGTGAGAGAGAGAGAGAGGAAAAGAAGCTGTCCGTGAGAGAGAGAGAGAGAAAAAGAAGCTTTGAGTGAGAGAGTGAGAGAAAGAGTAGCTGTGAGTGAGAGACAGAGAGAAAGAGAAGCTGCATGAGAAAGAGTGAGAGAAAGAAAGAAAGAAAGAAAGAGAAGCTGTGTGTGTGTGAGAGAGAAAGGTAAGCTGTGAGTGTGTGTGAGAGAGAAAGAGAAGCTGTGAGAGAGAGAGAATGAAAGAAAGAGCTGTGTGTGTGTGTGTGAGAGAGAGAAGCTGTGAGTGAGAGAGAGAGAGAAAGAAAGAGAAGCTCTGAGTGAGTGAGAGAGAAAGAAAGAGAAGCTGTGAGTGAGAGAGAGAGAAAGAAAGAGATGCTGTGAGTGTGTGAGAGAGAAGCTGTTAGTGAGAGAGAGAGAGAAAGAGAAGCTGTGAGTGAGAGAGAGAGGAAGAGAAGCTATAAGTGTGAGAGAGAGAGAGAAAGAGAAGCTTCGAGTGATAGAGAGAGAGAAAGAGAAGCTGCATGAGAGAGAAAGAGAGAGAGAGAGAAAGAAAGAAAGAAAGAAAGAAAGAAGGAAAGAAAGAAAGAAAGAGAAGCTGTCTGTGTGTGAGAGAGAAAGAGAAGCTGTGAGTGCGTGAGAGAGAAGGAGAAGCTGTGAGTGAGAGAAAAAGAAAGAGAAGCTGTGAGTGAGAGAGAGAGAGAAAGAGAAACTGTGAGTGATTGAGAGAGAGAGAAATTGAAGCTGTGAGTGAGAGAGAGAGAGAGAAAGAGAAGCTGTGAGTGAGTGAGAGAGAAAGAGAAGCTGTGAGTGAGAGGGAGAGAGAAAGAGAAGATGTGAGTGAGAGACAGAGAGAAAGAGAAGATGTGAGTGAGAGAGAGAGGGAAGGAGAGGTTGTGAGTGAGAGAGAGAGAGAAGCTGTGAGTGAGTGAGAGAGAGAGAGAGAAAGAGAAGCTGTGAGTGAGAGAGAGAGGAAGAGAAGCTGTGAGTGAGAGAGAGAGAAAGAAAGAAAGAGAAGCTTTGAGTGAGAGAGTGAGAGAAAGAGTAGCTGTGAGTGAGAGAGAGAAAGAGAAGCTGTATGAAAGAGAGAGAACGAAAGAAAGAGCTGTGTTTTAGAAAGAGAGAAAGAGAAGCTGTGAGTGTGTGAGAGAGAGAAAGAGAAGTTGTGAGTGAGAGAAAGAGAGAGAGAAAGAGAAGTTGTGAGTGAGAGAGAGAGAGAAAGAGAAGCTGTGAGTGAGAGAGAGAGAATGAGAAGCTGTGTGAGAGAGATAGAGATAGAAGCTGTGAGTGAGTGAGAGAGAGAAAGAGAACCTGTGAGTGAGAGAGAGAGAGTAATTGAAGCTGTGAGTGAGAGAAAGAGAGAAAGAGAAGCTCCGAGTGAGTGAGAGAGAAAGAAAGAAAGAGAAGCTGTGAGTGAGAGAGAGAAAGAGAAGCTGTGTGTGTGTGAGAGAGAGAAAGAGAAGATTTGAGTGAGAGAGTGAGAGAAAGAGTAGCTGTGAGTGAGAGAGAGAGAGAAAAAGAAGCTGTATGAGAGAGAGAGAGAATGAAAGAAAGAGCTGTGTGTGTGTGAGAGAGAAAGAGAAGCTGTGAGTGTGTGTGTGAGAGAAAGAGAAGCGGTGAGTGTGTGAGTGAGAGAAAGAGCGAGAGAAAGAGAAGCTGTGAGAGAGAGAGAAAGAGAAGCTGTGAGTGAGAGAGAGAGAGAGAAATTGAAGCTGTGAGTGAGAGAGAGAGAGAAAGAGAAGCTCGGAGTGAGTGAGAGAAAAAAAGAAAGAGAAGCTCGGAGTGAGTGAGAGAGAAAGAAAGAGAAGCTGTGAGTGAGAGAGAGAAAGAAAGAAAGAGACGCTGTGAGTGAGAGAGATTGAAGCTGTGAGTTAGAGAGAGAGAGAGAGAGAAAGAGAAGCTGTGAGGGAGAGAGAGAGTGGAAAAGAAGCTGTGAGTGAGAGAGAGAGAGAAAAAGAAGCTTTGAGTGAGAGAGTGAGAGAAAGAGTAGCTGTGAGTGAGAGAGAGAGAAAGAGAAGCTGCATGAGAGAGTGAGAGAAAGAAAGAAAGAAAGAAAGAGAAGCTGTGTGTGTGAGAGAGAGAAAGATAAGCTGTGAGTGTGTGTGAGAGAGAAAGAGAAGCTGTGAGAGAGAGAGAATGAAAGAAAGAGCTGTGTGTGTGTGAGAGAGAAAGAGAAGCTGAGAGAGAATGAAAGAAAGAGCTGTGTGTGTGTGAGAGAGAAAGAGAAGCTGTGAGTGTGTGTGTGAGAGAAAGAGAAGCTGTGAGTGAGAGAGAGAGAAAGAGAAGCTCTGAGTGAGTGAGAGAGAAAGAAAGAGAAGCTGTGAGTGAGAGAGAGAGAAAGAAAGAGATGCTGTGAGTGAGAGAGACAGAAGCTGTTAGTGAGAGAGAGAGAGAAAGAGAAGCTGTGAGTGAGAGAGAGAGAGGAAGAGAAGCTGTGAGTGTGAGAGAGAGAGAGAAAGAGAAGCTTCGAGTGAGAGAGAGAGAGAAAGAGAAGCTGCATGAGAGAGAGAGAGAAACAAAGAAAGAAAGAAAGAAAGAGAAGCTGTGTGTGTGTGAGAGAGAAAGAGAAGCTGTGAGTGTGTGTGTGAGAGAAGGAGAAGCTGTGAGTGAGAAAAAAGAAAGAGAAGCTGTGAGTGAGAGAGAGAGAGAAAGAGAAACTGTGAGTGATTGAGAGAGAGAGAAATTGAAGCTGTGAGTGAGAGAGAGAGAAAGAGAAGCTGTGAGTGAGTGAGAGAGAAAGAGAAGCTGTGAGTGAGAGGGAGAGAGAAAGAGAAGATGTGAGTGAGAGACAGAGAGAAAGAGAAGATGTGAGTGAGAGAGAGAGGGAAGGAGAGGTTGTGAGTGAGAGAGAGAGAGAGAAGCTGTGAGTGAGTGAGAGAGAGAGAGAAAGAGAAGCTGTTAGTGAGAGAGAGAGGAAGAGAAGCTGTGAGTGAGAAAGAGAGAAAGAAAGAAAGAGAAGCTTTGAGTGAGAGAGTGAGAGAAAGAGTAGCTGTGAGTGAGAGAGAGAGAGAAAGAGAAGCTGT
The DNA here is from genome assembly GCA_035047345.1 of Bradypodion ventrale. NCBI lineage: Eukaryota > Metazoa > Chordata > Lepidosauria > Squamata > Chamaeleonidae > Bradypodion > Bradypodion ventrale. Next base: position 111,367,663 of record JAWDJE010000005.1, on the reverse strand, counting down.
ATGAGAGAGAGAGAGAGAACGAAAGAAAGAGCTGTGTTTGGAGAGAGAGAAAGAGAAGCTGTGAGTGTGTGAGAGAGAGAAAGAGAAGCTGTGAGTGAGAGAAAGAGTGAGAGAAAGAGAAGTTGTGAGTGAGAGAGAGAGAGAAAGAGAAGCTGTGAGTGAGAGAGAGAGAGAATGAGAAGCTGTGTGTGTGAGAGAGAGAGATAGAAGCTGTGAGTGAGTGAGAGAGAGAAAGAGAACCTGTGAGGGAGAGAGAGAGGAGAGAGAGAATGTGAGGGAGAGAGAGAGAATGAGAAGCTGTGTGAGAGAGAGAGAGATAGAAGCTGTGAGTGAGTGAGTGAGAGAAAGAGAAGCTGTGAGAGAGAGAGAGAAAGAGAAGCTGTGATTGAGAGAGAGAGAAAGAGAAGCTGTGAGTGAGAGAGAGAGAAAGAGAAGCTGTGAGTGTGAGAGAGAGAAAGAAAAGGTGTGTGCGAGAGAGAGAGAGAGAAGCTGTGAGTGAGAGAGAGAGAGAAAGAGAAGCTCGGAGGGAGTGAGAGAGAAAAAAAGAAAGAGAAGCTCGGTGTGAGTGAGAGAGAAAGAAAGAGAAGCTGTGAGTGAGAGAGAGAAAGAAAGAAAGAGACGCTGTGAGTGAGAGAGATTGAAGCTGTGAGTTAGAGAGAGAGAGAGAAAGAGAAGCTGTGAGTGAGAGAGAGAGAGAGTGGAAAAGAAGCTGTGAGTGAGAGAGAGAGAGAGAAAAAAAGAAGCTGTATGAGAGAGAGAGAGAGAGAATGAAAGAAAGAGCTGTGTGTGTGAGAGAGAGAAAGAGAAGCTGTGAGTGTGTGTGAGAGAGAAAGAGAAGCTGTGAGTGTGTGAGTGAGAGAAAGAGCGAGAGAAAGAGAAGCTGTGAGAGAGAGAGAGAGAGAGAGAGAAAGAGAAGCTGTGAGTGAGAGAGAGAGAGAAATTGAAGCTGTGAGTGAGAGAGAGAGAAAGAGAAGCTCGGAGTGAGTGAGAGAGAAAAAAAGAAAGTGAAGCTCGGAGTGAGTGAGAGAAGAAGAAAGAGAAGCTGTGAGTGAGAGAGAGAAAGAAAGAAAGAGACGCTGTGAGTGAGAGAGATTGAAGCTGTGAGTTAGAGAGAGAGAGAGAGAGAAAGAGAAGCTGTGAGTGTGTGTGAGAGAGAAAGAGAAGCTGTGAGAGAGAGAGAATGAAAGAAAGAGCTGTGTGTGTGTGTGAGAGAGAGAGAAGCTGTGAGTGAGAGAGAGAGAGAAAGAAAGAGAAGCTGTGAGTGAGAGAGAGAGAAAGAAAGAGATGCTGTGAGTGTGTGAGAGAGAAGCTGTTAGTGAGAGAGAGAGAGAAAGAGAAGCTGTGAGTGAGAGAGAGAGAGAGGAAGAGAAGCTGTGAGTGTGAGAGAGAGAGAGAAAGAGAAGCTTCGAGTGATAGAGAGAGAGAAAGAGAAGCTTTGAGTGAGAGAGTGAGAGAAAGAGTAGCTGTGAGTGAGAGAGAGAGAGAAAGAGAAGCTGTATGAAAGAGAGAGAGAACAAAAGAAAGAGCTATGTTTTAGAGAGAGAGAAAGAGAAGCTGTGAGTGTGTGAGAGAGAGAAAGAGAAGCTGTGAGAGAGAGAGAGAGAAAGAGAAGCTGTGAGTGAGAGAGAGAGAGAAATTGAAGCTGTGAGTGAGAGAGAGAGAGAAAGAGAAGCTCGGAGTGAGTGAGAGAAAAAAAAAGAAAGAGAAGCTCGGAGTGAGTGAGAGAGAAAGAAAGAGAAGCTGTGAGTGAGAGAGAGAAAGAAAGAAAGAGACGCTGTGAGTGAGAGAGATTGAAGCTGTGAGTTAGAGAGAGAGAGAGAGAAGCTGTGAGGGAGAGAGAGAGAATGGAAAAGAAGCTGTGAGTGAGAGAGAGAGAGAAAAAGAAGCTTTGAGTGAGAGAGTGAGAGAAAGAGTAGCTGTGAGTGAGAGAGAGAGAAAGAGAAGCTGCATGAGAGAGAGTGAGAGAAAGAAAGAAAGAAAGAGAAGCTGTGTGTGTGAGAGAGAAAGATAAGCTGTGAGTGTGTGTGAGAGAGAAAGAGAAGCTGTGAGAGAGAGAGAATGAAAGAAAGAGCTGTGTGTGTGTGAGAGAGAAAGAGAAGCTGTGAGTGTGTGTGAGAGAGAAAGAGAAGCTGTGAGTGAGAGAGAGAGAAAGAGAAGCTCTGAGTGAGTGAGAGAGAAAGAAAGAGAAGCTGTGAGTGAGAGAGAGAAAGAAAGAGATGCTGTGAGTCAGAGAGAGAGAAGCTGTTAGTGAGCGAGAGAGAAAGAGAAGCTGTGAGTGAGAGAGAGAGAGGAAGAGAAGCTGTGAGTGTGTGAGAGAGAGAGAAAGAGAAGCTTTGAGTGAGAGAGAGAGAGAAAGAGAAGCTGCATGAGAGAGAGAGAGAGAAAGAAAGAAAGAAAGAAAGAGAAGCTGTGTGTGTGTGAGAGAGAAAGAGACGCTGTGAGTGTGTGTGAGAGAGAAGGAGAAGCTGTGAGTGAGAAAAAAGAAAGAGAAGCTGTGAGTGAGAGAGAGAGAGAAAGAGAAACTGTGAGTGATTGAGAGAGAGAGAAATTGAAGCTGTGAGTGAGAGAGAGAGAAAGAGAAGCTGTGAGTGAGTGAGAGAGAAAGAGAAGCTGTGAGTGAGAGGGAGAGAGAAAGAGAAGATGTGAGTGAGAGACAGAGAAAGAGAAGATGTGAGTGAGAGAGAGAGGGAAGGAGAGGTTGTGAGTGAGAGAGAGAGAGAGAAGCTGTGAGTGAGTGAGAGAGAGAGAAAGAGAAGCTGTTAGTGAGAGAGGAAGAGAAGCTTTGAGTGAGAGAGTGAGAGAAAGAGTAGCTGTGAGTGAGAGAGAGAGAGAAAGAGAAGCTGTATGAGAGAGAGAGAGAGAACAAAAGAAAGAGCTGTGTTTGGAGAGAGAGAAAGAGAAGCTGTGAGTGTGTGAGAGAGAGAAAGAGAAGCTGTGAGTGAGAGAAAGAGAGAGAGAAAGAGAAGTTGTGAGTGAGAGAGAGAGAGAATGAGAAGCTGTGAGTGAGAGAGAGAGATAGAAGCTGTGAGTGAGTGAGAGAGAGAAAGAGAACCTGTGAGTGAGAGAGAGAGGAGAGAGAGAATGTGAGGGAGAGAGAGAGAATGAGAAGCTGTGTGTGAGAGAGAGAGAGATAGAAGCTGTGAGTGAGTGAGTGAGAGAAAGAGAAGCTGTGTGAGAGAGAGAGAAAGAGAAGCTGTGAGTGTGAGAGAGAGAAAGAAAAGGTGTGAGCGAGAGAGAGAGAGAGAAGCTGTGAGTGAGAGAGAGAGAGAAAGAGAAGCTCGGAGGGAGTGAGAGAGAAAAAAAGAAAGAGAAGCTCGGAGTGAGTGAGAGAGAAAGAAAGAGAAGCTGTGAGTGAGAGAGAGAAAGAAAGAAAGAGACGCTGTGAGTGAGAGAGATTGAAGCTGTGAGTTAGAGAGAGAGAGAGAAAGAGAAGCTGTGAGTGTGAGAGAGAGAGAGTGGAAAAGAAGCTGTGAGTGAGAGAGAGAGAGAGAGAAAAAGAAGCTGTATGAGAGAGAGAGAATGAAAGAAAGAGCTGTGTGTGTGAGAGAGAGAAAGAGAAGCTGTGAGTGTGTGTGTGAGAGAAAGAGAAGCTGTGAGTGTGTGAGTGAGAGAAAGAGCGAGAGAAAGAGAAGCTGTGAGAGAGAGAGAGAGAGAGAGAAAGAGAAGCTGTGAGTGAGAGAGAGAGAGAAATTGAAGCTGTGAGTGAGAGAGAAAGAAAGAGAAGCTGTGAGTGAGAGAGAGAAAGAAAGAAAGAGACGCTGTGAGTGAGAGAGATTGAAGCTGTGAGTTAGAGAGAGAGAGAGAGAAAGAGAAGCTGTGAGTGAGAGAGAGAGAGAGTGGAAAAGAAGCTGTGAGTGAGAGAGAGAGAGAGAGAGAAAGAAGCTGTATGAGAGAGAGAGAGAGAATGAAAGAAAGAGCTGTGTGTGTGAGAGAGAGAAAGAGAAGCTGTGAGTGTGTGTGTGAGAGAAAGAGAAGCTGTGAGTGTGTGAGTGAGAGAAAGAGCGAGAGAAAGAGAAGCTGTGTGAGAGAGAGAGAGAGAGAAAGAGAAGCTGTGAGTGAGAGAGAGAGAGAAATTGAAGCTGTGAGTGAGAGAGAGAGAAAGAGAAGCTCGGAGTGAGTGAGAGAGAAAAAAAGAAAGAGAAGCTCGGAGTGAGTGAGAGAGGAAGAAAGAGAAGCTGTGAGTGAGAGAGAGAAAGAAAGAAAGAGACGCTGTGAGTGAGAGAGATTGAAGCTGTGAGTTAGAGAGAGAGAGAGAGAGAGAAAGAGAAGCTGTGAGTGAGAGAGAGAGAGTGGAAAAGAAGCTGTGAGTGAGAGAGAGAGAGAAAAAAAGAAGCTTTGAGTGAGAGAGTGAGAGAAAGAGTAGCTGTGAGTGAGAGAGAGAGAGAAAGAGAAGCTGCATGAGAAAGAGTGAGAGAAAGAAAGAAAGAAAGAAAGAGAAGCTGTGTGTGTGTGAGAGAGAAAGATAAGCTGTGAGTGTGTGTGAGAGAGAAAGAGAAGCTGTGAGAGAGAGAGAATGAAAGAAAGAGCTGTGTGTGTGTGTGTGAGAGAGAGAAGCTGTGAGTGAGAGAGAGAGAGAAAGAAAGAGAAGCTCTGAGTGAGTGAGAGAGAAAGAAAGAGAAGCTGTGAGTGAGAGAGAGAGAAAGAAAGAGATGCTGTGAGTGTGTGAGAGAGAAGCTGTTAGTGAGAGAGAGAGAGAAAGAGAAGCTGTGAGTGAGAGAGAGAGAGGAAGAGAAGCTATGAGTGTGAGAGAGAGAGAGAAAGAGAAGATTCGAGTGATAGAGAGAGAGAAAGAGAAGCTGCATGAGAGAGAGAGAGAGAGAGAGAGAAAGAAAGAAAGAAAGAAAGAAAGAAGGAAAGAAAGAAAGAAAGAGAAGCTGTCTGTGTGTGAGAGAGAAAGAGAAGCTGTGAGTGCGTGTGAGAGAAAGAGAAGCTGTGAGTGAGAGAAAAAGAAAGAGAAGCTGTGAGTGAGAGAGAGAGAGAAAGAGAAACTGTGAGTGATTGAGAGAGAGAGAGAAATTGAAGCTGTGAGGGAGAGAGAGAGAGAGAAAGAGAAGCTGTGAGTGAGTGAGAGAGAAAGAGAAGCTGTGAGTGAGAGGGAGAGAGAAAGAGAAGATGTGAGTGAGAGACAGAGAGAAAGAGAAGATGTGAGTGAGAGAGAGAGGGAAGGAGAGGTTGTGAGTGAGAGAGAGAAGCTGTGAGTGAGTGAGAGAGAGAGAGAGAAAGAGAAGCTGTGAGTGAGAGAGAGAGGAAGAGAAGCTGTGAGTGAGAGAGAGAGAAAGAAAGAAAGAGAAGCTTTGAGTGAGAGAGTGAGAGAAAGAGTAGCTGTGAGTGAGAGAGAGAGAGAAAGAGAAGCTGTATGAAAGAGAGAGAGAACGAAAGAAAGAGCTGTGTTTTAGAGAGAGAAAGAGAAGCTGTGAGTGTGTGAGAGAGAGAAAGAGAAGCTGTGAGTGAGAGAAAGAGAGAGAGAAAGAGAAGTTGTGAGTGAGAGAGAGAGAGAAAGAGAAGCTGTGAGTGAGAGAGAGAGAGAATGAGAAGCTGTGTGAGAGAGATAGAGATAGAAGCTGTGAGTGAGAGAGAGAAAGAGAACCTGTGAGTGAGAGAGAGAGAGTAATTGAAGCTGTGAGTGAGAGAAAGAGAGAAAGAGAAGCTCCGAGTGAGTGAGAGAGAAAGAAAGAAAGAGAAGCTGTGAGTGAGAGAGAGAATGAGAAGCTGTGTGTGTGTGAGAGAGAGAAAGAGAAGATTTGAGTGAGAGAGTGAGAGAAAGAGTAGCTGTGAGTGAGAGAGAGAGATTGAAAGAGAAGCTGTGAGTGACAGAGACAGAGAGAAGCTGTGAGTGAGAGAGAGAGAAAGAGAAGCTGTGAGTGAGAGAGAGAGAAAGAAAGAGAAGCTGTGAGTGAGAGAGAGAAAGAAAGAAAGAGATGCTGTGAGTGAGAGAGATTGAAGCTGTGAGTTAGAGAGAGAGAGAGAGAGAAAGAGAAGCTGTGAGTGAGAGAGAGAGAAAAAGAAGCTTTGAGTGAGAGAGTGAGAGAAAGAGTAGCTGTGAGTGAGAGAGAGAGAAAGAGAAGCTGCATGATAGAGAGTGAGAGAAAGAAAGAAAGAAAGAAAGAGAAGCTGTGTGTGTGTGAGAGAGAAAGATAAGTTGTGAGTGTGTGTGTGAGAGAAAGAGAAGCTGTGAGAGAGAGAGAATGAAAGAAAGAGCTGTGTGTGTGTGAGAGAGAAAGAGAAGCTGAGAGAGAATGAAAGAAAGAGCTGTGTGTGTGAGAGAGAGAGAGAGAAGCTGTGAGTGTGTGTGAGAGAGAAAGAGAAGCTGTGAGTGAGAGAGAGAGAAAGAGAAGCTCTGAGTGAGTGAGAGAGAAAGAAAGAGAAGCTGTGAGTGAGAGAGAGAGAAAGAAAGAGAGGCTGTGAGTGAGAGAGAGAGAAGCTGTTAGTGAGAGAGAGAGAGAAAGAGAAGCTGTGATTGAGAGAGAGAGAGAGAGGAAGAGAAGCTGTGAGTGTGAGAGAGAGAGAGAAAGAGAAGCTTCGAGTGAGAGAGAGAGAGAAAGTGAACCTGCATGAGAGAGAGAGAGAGAGAAAGAAAGAAAGAAAGAGAAGCTGTGTGTGTGAGAGAGAGAAAGAGAAGCTGTGAGTGTGTGTGAAAGAGAAGGAGAAGCTGTGAGTGAGAAAAAAGAAAGAGAAGCTGTGAGTGAGAGAGAGAGAGAGAGAGAAACTGTGAGTGATTGAGAGAGAGAGAAATTGAAGCTGTGAGTGAGAGAGAAAGAGAAGCTGTGAGTGAGTGAGAGAGAAAGAGAAGCTGTGAGTGAGAGGGAGAGAGAAAGAGAAGATGTGAGGGAGAGACAGAGAGAAAGAGAAGATGTGAGTGAGAGAGAGAGGGAAGGAGAGGTTGTGAGTGAGAGAGAGAGAGAGAAGCTGTGAGTGAGTGAGAGACAGAGAGTGAAAGAGAAGCTGTGAGTGAGAGAGAGAGGAAGAGAAGCTGTGAGTGAGAAAGAGAGAAAGAAAGAAAGAGTAGCTTTGAGTGAGAGAGTGAGAGAAAGAGTAGCTGTGAGTGAGAGAGAGAGAGAAAGAGAAGCTGTATGAGAGAGAGAGAGAGAACGAAAGAAAGAGCTTTGTTTGGAGAGAGAGAAAGAGAAGCTGTGAGTGTGTGAGAGAGAGAGAGAAAGAGAAGTTGTGAGTGAGAGAGAGAGAGAAAGAGAAGCTGTGAGTGAGAGAGAGAGAGAATGAGAAGCTGTGTGAGAGAGAGAGAGATAGAAGCTGTGAGTGAGTGAGAGAGAGAGAGAGAACCTGTGAGTGAGAGAGAGAGGAGAGAGAGAATCTGTGAGGGAGAGAGAGAGAATGAGAAGCTGTGTGAGAGAGAGAGAGATAGAAGCTGTGAGTGAGTGAGTGAGAGAAAGAGAAGCTGTGAGAGAGAGAGAGAAAGAGAAGCTGTGATTGAGAGAGAGAGAAAGAGAAGCTGTGAGTGAGAGAGAGAGAAAGAGAAGCTGTGAGTGTGAGAGAAAGAGAGAGAGAGAAGCTGTGAGTGAAAGAGAGAGAAAGAGAAGCTGTGAGTGAGAAAGAGAGAGAGAAAGAGAAGCTGTGAGTGAGATAGAGAGAAAGAAAGAAAGAGAAGCTGTGAGTGAGAGAGAGAAAGAGAAGCTGTGTGTGTGTGAGAGAGAGAGAAAGAGAAGATTTGAGTGAGAGAGTGAGAGAAAGAGTAGCTGTGAGTGAGAGAGAGAGAGAGAAAAAGAAGCTGTATGAGAGAGAGAGAGAATGAAAGAAAGAGCTGTGTGTGTGTGAGAGAGAAAGAGAAGCTGTGAGTGTGTGTGTGAGAGAAAGAGAAGCTGTGAGTGTGTGAGTGAGAGAAAGAGCGAGAGAAAGAGAAGCTGTGAGAGAGAGAGAGAGAGAGAGAAAGAGAAGCTGTGAGTGAGAGAGAGAGAGAAATTGCAGCTGTGAGTGAGAGAGAGAGAGAAAGAGAAGCTCGGAGTGAGTGAGAGAGAAAAAAGAAAGAGAAGCTCGGAGTGAGTGAGAGAGAAAGAAAGAGAAGCTGTGAGTGAGAGAGAGAAAGAAAGAAAGAGATGCTGTGAGTGAGAGAGATTGAAGCTGTGAGTTAGAGAGAGAGAGAGAGAGAAAGAGAAGCTGTGAGTGAGAGAGAGAGAGTGGAAAAGAAGCTGTGAGTGAGAGAGAGAAAAAGAAGCTTTGAGTGAGAGAGTGAGAGAAAGAGTAGCTGTGAGTGAGAGAGAGAGAAAGAGAAGCTGCATGAGAGAGAGTGAGAGAAAGAAAGAAAGAAAGAAAGAGAAGCTGTGTGTGTTAGAGAGAGAAAGATAAGCTGTGAGTGTGTGTGAGAGAGAAAGAGAAGCTGTGAGAGAGAGAGAATGAAAGTAAGAGCTGTGTGTGTGTGAGAGAGAAAGAGAAGCTGAGAGAGAATGAAAGAAAGAGCTGTGTGTGTGAGAGAGAGAAAGAGAAGCTGTGAGTGTGTGTGAGAGAGAAAGAGAAGCTGTGAGTGAGAGAGAGAGAGAGAGAAGCTCTGAGTGAGTGAGAGAGAAAGAAAGAGAAGCTGTGAGTGAGAGAGAGAGAAAGAAAGAGATGCTGTGAGTGAGAGAGAGAGAAGCTGTTAGTGAGAGAGAGAAAGAGAAGCTGTGAGTGAGAGAGAGAGAGAGAGGAAGAGAAGCTGTGAGTGTGAGAGAGAGAGAGAAAGAGAAGCTTCGAGTGAGAGAGAGAGAAAGAGAAGCTGCATGAGAGAGAGAGAGAGAGAAAGAAAGAAAGAAAGAAAGAGAAGCTGTGTGTGTGAGAGAGAGAAAGAGAAGCTGTGAGTGTGTGTGAAAGAGAAGGAGAAGCTGTGAGTGAGAAAAAAGAAAGAGAAGCTGTGAGTGAGAGAGAGAGAAAGAGAAACTGTGAGTGATTGAGAGAGAGAGAAATTGAAGCTGTGAGTGAGAGAGAGAGAAAGAGAAGCTGTGAGTGAGTGAAAGAGAAAGAGAAGCTGTGAGTGAGAGGGAGAGAGAAAGAGAAGATGTGAGTGAGAGACAGAGAGAAAGAGAAGATGTGAGTGAGAGAGAGAGGGAAGGAGAGGTTGTGAGTGAGAGAGAGAGAGAGAAGCTGTGAGTGAGTGAGAGACAGAGAGTGAAAGAGAAGCTGTGAGTGAGAGAGAGAGGAAGAGAAGCTGTGAGTGAGAAAGAGAGAAAGAAAGAAAGAGAAGCTTTGAGTGAGAGAGTGAGAGAAAGAGTAGCTGTGAGTGAGAGAGAGAGAGAAAGAGAAGCTGTATGAGAGAGAGAGAGAGAACGAAAGAAAGAGCTGTGTTTGGAGAGAGAGAAAGAGAAGCTGTGAGTGTGTGAGAGAGAGAAAGAGAAGCTGTGTGTGAGAGAAAGAGAGAGAGAAAGAGAAGTTGTGAGTGAGAGAGAGAGAGAAAGAGAAGCTGTGAGTGAGAGAGAGAGAGAATGAGAAGCTGTGTGTGAGAGAGAGAGAGATAGAAGCTGTGAGTGAGTGAGTGAGAGAAAGAGAAGCTGTGAGAGAGAGAGAGAAAGAGAAGCTGTGATTGAGAGAGAGAGAAAGAGAAGCTGTGAGTGAGAGAGAGAGAAAGAGAAGCTGTGAGTGTGAGAGAAAGAGAGAGAGAGAAGCTGTGAGTGAAAGAGAGAGAAAGAGAAGCTGTGAGTGAGAAAGACAGAGAGAAAGAGAAGCTGTGAGTCAGATAGAGAGAGAAAGGGAAGCTGTGAGTGAGTGAGAGAGAAAGAGAAGCTGTGAGTGAGAGGGAGAGAGAAAGAGAAGATGTGAGTGAGAGAGAGAGAGAAAGAGAAGATGTGAGTGAGAGAGAGAGGGAAGGAGAGGTTGTGTGAGAGAGAGAAAAGATGTGAGTGAGTAAGAGAGAGAGAGAAAGAGAAGCTGTGAGTGAGAGAGAGAGGAAGAGAAGCTGTGAGTGAGAGAGAGAGAAAAAGAGAAGCTGTATGAGAGAGAGAGAGAGAACGAAAGAAAGAGCTGTGTGTGGAGAGAGAGAAAGATAAGCTGTGAGTGTGTGTGAGAGAGAAAGAGAAGCTGTGAGTGAGTGAGAGAGAGAAAGAGAAGCTGTGAGTGAGAGAAAGAGAGAGAGAAAGAGAAGTTGTGAATGAGAGAGAGAGAGAGAGAGAGAAAGAGAAGCTGTGAGTGAGAGAGAGAGAATGAGAAGCTGTGAGAGAGAGAGAGAGAAAGAGAAGCTGTGAGTGAGTGAGAGAGAGAAAGAGAAGCTGTGAGTGAGAGAGAGAGAGTAATTGAAGCTGTGAGTGAGAGAGAGAGAGAGAAGCTCTGAGTGAGTGAGAGAGAAAGAAAGAGAAGCTGTGAGTGAGAGAGAGAAAGAGAAGCTGTGTGTGAGAGAGAGAGAGACAAGCTGTAAGTGTGTGTGTGAGAGAGAGAAAGAAAAGCTGTGAGTGTGAGAGAAAGAGAAGCTGTGAGTGTGAGAGAGAGTGAGAGAGAAGCTGTGAGTTAGAGAGAGAGAGAGAAAGAGAAGTTGTGAGTGAGAGAGAGAAAGAGAACCTGTGAGTGAGTGAGAGAGAGAGAGAGAAAGAGAGTCTGTGAGTGAGATAGAAAAAAAGAGAAGCTGTGAGTGAGAGAGAGAGAAAGAGAAGCTCTGAGTGAGTGAGAGAGAAAGAAAGAGAAGCTGTGAGTGAGAGAGAGAGAAAGAAAGAGATGCTGTGAGTGAGAGAGAGAGAAGCTGTGAGTGAGAGAGAGAGAGAAAGAGAAGCTGTGAGTGAGAGAGAGAGAGAGAGAGGAAGAGAAGCTGTGAGTGTGTGTGAGAGAGAGAAAGAGAAGCTTCGAGTGAGAGAGAGAGAGAAAGAGAAGCTGCATGAGAGAGAGAGAGAAAGAAAGAAAGAAAGAAAGAAAGAGAAGCTGTGTGTGTGAGAGAGAGAAAGAGAAGCTGTGAGTGTGTGTGAGAGAGAAGGAGAAGCTGTGAGTGAGAAAAAAGAAAGAGAAGCTGTGAGTGAGAGAGAGAGAGAGAGAAAGAGAAACTGTGAGTGATTGAGAGAGAGAGAAATTGAAGCTGTGAGTGAGAGAGAGAGAAAGAGAAGCTGTGAGTGAGTGAGAGAGAAAGAGAAGCTGTGAGTGAGAGGGAGAGAGAAGGAGAAGATGTGAGTGAGAGACAGAGAGAAAGAGAAGATGTGAGTGAGAGAGAGAGGGAAGGAGAGGTTGTGAGTGAGAGAGAGAGAGAAGCTGTGAGTGAGTGAGAGAGAGAGAGAGAAAGAGAAGCTGTGAGTGAGAGAGAGAGGAAGAGAAGCTGTGAGTGAGAAAGAGAGAAAGAAAGAAAGAGAAGCTTTGAGTGAGAGAGTGAGAGAAAGAGTAGCTGTGAGTGAGAGAGAGAGAGAAAGAGAAGCTGTATGAGAGAGAGAGAGAACGAAAGAAAGAGCTGTGTTTGGAGAGAGAGAAAGAGAAGCTGTGAGTGTGTGTGAGAGAGAAAAAGAAGCTGTGAGTGAGAGAAAGAGAGAGAAAGAGAAGTTGTGAGTGAGAGAGAGAGAGAGAGAGAGAAGCTGTGAGTGAGAGAGAGAGAATGAGAAGCTGTGAGAGAGAGAGAGAAAAAGAGAAGCTGTGAGTGAGAGAGAGAGAGAAAGAGAACCTGTGAGTGAGAGAGAGAGAGTAATTGAAGCTGTGAGTGAGAGAGAGAGAGAAGCTCTGAGTGAGTGAGAGAGAAAGAAAGAGAAGCTGTGAGTGAGAGAGAGAAAGAGAAGCTGTGTGTGAGAGAGAGAGAGACAAGCTGTAAGTGTGTGTGTGAGAGAGAAAGAGAACCTGTGAGTGAGTGAGAGAGAGAGAGAGAGAGTCTGTGAGTGAGAGAGAGAAATAAAGAGAAGCTGTGAGTGAGAGAGAGAGAAAGAGAAGCTGTGAGTTAGAGAGAGAGAAGGAGAAGCTGTGAGTGAGTTAGAGAGAGAGAAGGAGAAGCTGTGAGGGAGATAGAGAGGAAAGAGAGAATCTGTGAGGGAGAGAGAGAGAGAAAGAGAAGATGTGAGTGAGAGAGTGAGTAAGAGAATCTGTGAGTGAGAGAGAGAGAGAAAGTAGCTGTGAGTGAGAGAGAGAAAGAGAAGCTGAGAGTCAAAGAGAGAGAGAGAAGCTGTGAGTGAGCGAGAGAGAAAGAGAAGCTGTGAGTGTGAGAGAAAGAGAGAAAGAGAAGCTGTGAGTGAGAGAGAGAGAGTGAGAGAGAGAAGCTGTGAATTAGAGAGAGAGAGAGAAAGAGAAGTTGTGAGTGAGAGAGAGAAAGAGAAGCTGTGAATGAGAGAGAGAAAAAAAGAGAAGCTGTGAGTGAGTGAGAGAAAGAGAAGCTGTGAGAGAGAGAGAGAAAGAGAAGTTGTGATTGAGAGAGAGAAAGAGAAGCTGTGAGAGAGAGAGAGAAAGAGAAGCTATGAGTGAGTTAGAGAGAGAGAATGAGAAGCTGTGAGGGAGAGAGAGAGGAGAGAGAGAATCTGTGAGGGAGAGAGAGAGAAAGAAAAGATGTGAGTGAGAGAGTGAGTAAGAGAATCTGTGAGTGAGAGAGAGAGAAAGAAGCTGTGAGTGAGAGAGAGAAAGAGAAGCTGAGAGTCAGAGAGAGAGAGAAGCTGTGAGTGAGAGAGAGTGAAAGAGAAGCTGTGAGTGTGAGAGAAAGAGAGAGAGAGAAGCTGTGAGTGAAAGAGAGAGAAAGAGATGCTGTGAGTGAGAAAGAAAGAGAGAAAGAGAAGCTGTGAGTGAGAGAGAGAGAAAGGGAAGCTGTGAGTGAGTGAGAGAGAAAGAGAAGCTGTGAGTGAGAGGGAGAGAGAAAGAGAAGATGTGAGTGAGAGAGAGAGAGAAAGAGAAGATGTGAGTGAGAGAGAGAGGGAAGGAGAGGTTGTGAGTGAGAGAGAGAGAGAAGATGTGAGTGAGTAAGAGAGAGAGAGAGAAAGAGAAGCTGTGAGTGAGAGAGAGAGGAAGCTGTGAGTGAGAGAGAGAGAAAGAAAGAGAAGCTTTGAGTGAGAAAGTGAGAGAAAGAGTAGCTGTGAGTGAGAGAGAGAGAAAAAGAGAAGCTGTATGAGAGAGAGAGAGAGAACGAAAGAAAGAGCTGTGTGTGGAGAGAGAGAAAGATAAGCTGTGAGTGTGTGAGAGAGAGAAAGAGAAGCTGTGAGTGTGTGTGAGAGAGAAAGAGAAGCTGTGAGTGAGAGAAAGAGAGAGAGAAAGAGAAGTTGTGAGTGAGAGAGAGAGAAAGAGAAGCTGTGAGTGAGAGAGAGAGAATGAGAAGCTGTGAGAGAGAGAGAGAGAAAGAGAAGCTGTGAGTGAGTGAGAGAGAGAAAGAGAACCTGTGAGTGAGAGAGAGAGAGTAATTGAAGCTGTGAGTGAGAGAGAGAGAGAAGCTCTGAGTGAGTGAGAGAGAAAGAAAGAGAAGCTGTGAGTGAGAGAGAGAAAGAGAAGCTGTGAGAGAGAGAGAGAGACAAGCTGTAAGTGTGTGTGTGAGAGAGAAAGAAAAGCTGTGAGTGTGAGAGAAAGAGAACCTGTGAGTGTGAGAGAGAGTGAGAGAGAAGCTGTGAGTGAGAGAGAGAAAGAGAACCTGTGAGTGAGTGAGAGAGAGAGAGAGAAAGAGACTCTGTGAGTGAGAGAGAGAAAAAAAGAGAAGCTGTGAGTGAGAGAGAGAGAAAGAGAAGCTGTGAGAGAGAGAGAGAAGGAGAAGCTGTGAGTGAGTTAGAGAGAGAGAATAAGAAGCTGTGAGGGAGAGAGAGGAAAGAGAGTATCTGTGAGGGAGAGAGAGAGAAAGAGAAGATGAGAGTGAGAGATTGAGTAAGAGAGTCTGTGAGTGAGTGAGAGAGAGAAAGAAGCTGTGAGTGAGAGAGAGAAAGAGAAGCTGAGAGTCAGAGAGAGAGAGAGAGAAGCTGTGAGTGAGAGAGAGAGAGAAAGAGAAGCTGGGAGTGAGAGGGAGATAGAGAAAGAGAATATGTGAGTGAGAGAGAGAGAAAGAGAAGATGTGATTGTGTGAGAGAGAGAAAGAGAAGCTGTGTGTGAGAGAAAGAGAGAGAAAGAGAAGCTGTGAGTGAGAGAGAGAGAGAGAGGAAGAGAAGCTGTGAGTGAGAGAGAGAGAATCTGTGAGTGAGAGAGAGAGAGAGAAAGAGAAGCTATGAGTGAGAGAGAGAGAAAGAGAACCTGTGAGTGAGAGAGAGAGAGAAATTGATGCTGCGAGTGAGAGAGAGAAAGAGCAGCTCTGAGTGAGTGAGAGAGAAAGAAAGAGAAGCTGTGAGTGTGAGAGAGAGAAAGAGAAGCTGCGAGAGAGAGAGAGAGAGAGCATCTGTGTGTGTGTGAGAGAGAAAGAGAAGATGTGAGTGTGAGAGAAAGAGAAGCTGTGTGTGAGAGAGCGTGTGAGAGAGAGAAGGTGTGATTTAGAGAGAGAGAGAAAGAGAAGTTGTGAGTGAGAGAGAGAGAGAAGCTGTGAGAGAGAGAGAGAGAGAGAAAGAGAAGCTGTGAGTGAGAGAGAGAGAGAAAGAGAAGCTGTGGGTGAGAGAGAGAGAGAAAGAGAAGCTGTGGGTGAGAGAGAAATTGAAGCTGTGAATGAGAGAGAGAGAAAGAGAAGCTCTGAGTGAGAGAGAGAGAAAGAAAGAGAAGCTGTGAGTGAGAGAGAGAGAGAAAGAGAAGCTGGGAGTGAGAGGGAGATAGAGAAAGAGAATATGTGAGTGAGAGAGAGAGAAAGAGAAGATGTGATTGTGTGTGAGAGAGAAAGAGAAGCTGTGTGTGAGAGAAAGAGAGAGAAAGAGAAGCTGTGAGTGAGAGAGAGAGAGAGGAAGAGAAGCTGTGAGTGAGAGAGAGAGAGAATCTGTGAGTGAGAGAGAGAGAGAGAGAAAGAGAAGCTGTGAGTGAGAGAGAGAGAAAGAGAACCTGTGAGTGAGAGAGAGAGAGAAATTGATGCTGTGAGTGAGAGAGAGAAAAAGCAGCTCCGAGTGAGTGAGAGAGAAAGAAAGAGAAGCTGTGAGTGTGAGAGAGAGAAAGAGAAGCTGCGAGAGAGAGAGAGAGAGAGCATCTGTGTGTGTGTGAGAGAGAAAGAGAAGATGTGAGTGTGAGAGAAAGAGAAGCTGTGTGTGAGAGAGCGTGTGAGAGAGAGAAGCTGTGATTTAGAGAGAGAGAGAAAGAGAAGTTGTGAGTGAGAGAGAGAGAGAAGCTGTGAGAGAGAGAGAGAGAAAGAGAAGCTGTGAGTGAGAGAGAGAGAGAAAGAGAAGCTGTGGGTGAGAGAGAGAGAGAAAGAGAAGCTGTGGGTGAGAGAGAGAAATTGAAGCTGTGAATGAGAGAGAGAGAAAGAGAAGCTCTGAGTGAGAGAGACAGAAAGAAAGAGAAGCTGTGAGTGAGAGAGAGAGAGAAAGAGAACCTGTGAGAGAGAGGGAGATAGAGAAAGAGAATATGTGAGTGAGAGAGAGAGAAAGACAAGATGTGATTGTGTGAGAGAGAGAAAGAGAAGCTGTGTGTGAGAGAAAGAGAGAGAAAGAGAAGCTGTGAGTGAGAGAGAGAGAGAGAGGAAGAGAAGCTGTGAGTGAGAGAGAGGGAGAATCTGTGAGTGAGAGAGAGAGAGAGAAAGAGAAGCTGTGAGTGAGAGAGAGAGAAAGAGAACCTGTGAGTGAGAGAGAGAGAGAAATTGATGCTGCGAGTGAGAGAGAGAAAGAGCAGCTCCGAGTGAGTGAGAGAGAAAGAAAGAGAAGCTGTGAGTGTGAGAGAGAGAAAGAGAAGCTGCGAGAGAGAGAGAGAGAGAGAGAGCATCTGTGTGTGTGAGAGAGAGAAAGAGAAGATGTGAGTGTGAGAGAAAGAGAAGCTGTGTGTGAGAGAGCGTGTGAGAGAGAGAAGCTGTGATTTAGAGAGAGAGAGAAAGAGAAGTTGTGAGTGAGAGAGAGAGAGAAGCTGTGAGAGAGAGAGAGAGAAAGAGAAGCTGTGAGTGAGAGAGAGAGAGAAAGAGAAGCTGTGGGTGAGAGAGAGAGAGAAAGAGAAGCTGTGGGTGAGAGAGAGAAATTGAAGCTGTGAATGAGAGAGAGAGAAAGAGAAGCTCTGAGTGAGAGAGAGAGAAAGAAAGAGAAGCTGTGAGTGAGAGAGAGAGAGAGAAAGAGAACCTGTGAGAGAGAGGGAGAGAGAGGGAAAGAGAAGCTGTAAGTGTGTGTGAGAGTGAAAGAGAAGCTGTGAGTGTGAGAGAAAGATAGAAGCTGTGATTGAAGGAGAGAGAAAGAGAAGCTGTGAGTGAGAAAAGAGAGAGAAAGAGAAGCTGTGAGTGAGAGGGAGAGAGAAAGAGAAGATGTGAGTGAGAGACAGAGAGAAAGAGAAGATGTGAGTGAGAGAGAGAGGGAAGGAGAGGTTGTGAGTGAGAGAGAGAGAGAAGCTGTGAGTGAGTGAGAGAGAGAGAGAGAAAGAGAAGCTGTGAGTGAGAGAGAGAGGAAGAGAAGCTGTGAGTGAGAGAGAGAGAAAGAAAGAAAGAGAAGCTTTGAGTGAGAGAGTGAGAGAAAGAGTAGCTGTGAGTGAGAGAGAGAAAGAGAAGCTGTATGAAAGAGAGAGAACGAAAGAAAGAGCTGTGTTTTAGAAAGAGAGAAAGAGAAGCTGTGAGTGTGTGAGAGAGAGAAAGAGAAGTTGTGAGTGAGAGAAAGAGAGAGAGAAAGAGAAGTTGTGAGTGAGAGAGAGAGAGAAAGAGAAGCTGTGAGTGAGAGAGAGAGAATGAGAAGCTGTGTGAGAGAGATAGAGATAGAAGCTGTGAGTGAGTGAGAGAGAGAAAGAGAACCTGTGAGTGAGAGAGAGAGAGTAATTGAAGCTGTGAGTGAGAGAAAGAGAGAAAGAGAAGCTCCGAGTGAGTGAGAGAGAAAGAAAGAAAGAGAAGCTGTGAGTGAGAGAGAGAAAGAGAAGCTGTGTGTGTGTGAGAGAGAGAAAGAGAAGATTTGAGTGAGAGAGTGAGAGAAAGAGTAGCTGTGAGTGAGAGAGAGAGAGAAAAAGAAGCTGTATGAGAGAGAGAGAGAATGAAAGAAAGAGCTGTGTGTGTGTGAGAGAGAAAGAGAAGCTGTGAGTGTGTGTGTGAGAGAAAGAGAAGCGGTGAGTGTGTGAGTGAGAGAAAGAGCGAGAGAAAGAGAAGCTGTGAGAGAGAGAGAAAGAGAAGCTGTGAGTGAGAGAGAGAGAGAGAAATTGAAGCTGTGAGTGAGAGAGAGAGAGAAAGAGAAGCTCGGAGTGAGTGAGAGAAAAAAAGAAAGAGAAGCTCGGAGTGAGTGAGAGAGAAAGAAAGAGAAGCTGTGAGTGAGAGAGAGAAAGAAAGAAAGAGACGCTGTGAGTGAGAGAGATTGAAGCTGTGAGTTAGAGAGAGAGAGAGAGAGAAAGAGAAGCTGTGAGGGAGAGAGAGAGTGGAAAAGAAGCTGTGAGTGAGAGAGAGAGAGAAAAAGAAGCTTTGAGTGAGAGAGTGAGAGAAAGAGTAGCTGTGAGTGAGAGAGAGAGAAAGAGAAGCTGCATGAGAGAGTGAGAGAAAGAAAGAAAGAAAGAAAGAGAAGCTGTGTGTGTGAGAGAGAGAAAGATAAGCTGTGAGTGTGTGTGAGAGAGAAAGAGAAGCTGTGAGAGAGAGAGAATGAAAGAAAGAGCTGTGTGTGTGTGAGAGAGAAAGAGAAGCTGAGAGAGAATGAAAGAAAGAGCTGTGTGTGTGTGAGAGAGAAAGAGAAGCTGTGAGTGTGTGTGTGAGAGAAAGAGAAGCTGTGAGTGAGAGAGAGAGAAAGAGAAGCTCTGAGTGAGTGAGAGAGAAAGAAAGAGAAGCTGTGAGTGAGAGAGAGAGAAAGAAAGAGATGCTGTGAGTGAGAGAGACAGAAGCTGTTAGTGAGAGAGAGAGAGAAAGAGAAGCTGTGAGTGAGAGAGAGAGAGGAAGAGAAGCTGTGAGTGTGAGAGAGAGAGAGAAAGAGAAGCTTCGAGTGAGAGAGAGAGAGAAAGAGAAGCTGCATGAGAGAGAGAGAGAAACAAAGAAAGAAAGAAAGAAAGAGAAGCTGTGTGTGTGTGAGAGAGAAAGAGAAGCTGTGAGTGTGTGTGTGAGAGAAGGAGAAGCTGTGAGTGAGAAAAAAGAAAGAGAAGCTGTGAGTGAGAGAGAGAGAGAAAGAGAAACTGTGAGTGATTGAGAGAGAGAGAAATTGAAGCTGTGAGTGAGAGAGAGAGAAAGAGAAGCTGTGAGTGAGTGAGAGAGAAAGAGAAGCTGTGAGTGAGAGGGAGAGAGAAAGAGAAGATGTGAGTGAGAGACAGAGAGAAAGAGAAGATGTGAGTGAGAGAGAGAGGGAAGGAGAGGTTGTGAGTGAGAGAGAGAGAGAGAAGCTGTGAGTGAGTGAGAGAGAGAGAGAAAGAGAAGCTGTTAGTGAGAGAGAGAGGAAGAGAAGCTGTGAGTGAGAAAGAGAGAAAGAAAGAAAGAGAAGCTTTGAGTGAGAGAGTGAGAGAAAGAGTAGCTGTGAGTGAGAGAGAGAGAGAAAGAGAAGCTGTATGAGAGAGAGAGAGAGAACGAAAGAAAGAGCTGTGTTTGGAGAGAGAGAAAGAGAAGCTGTGAGTGTGTGAGAGAGAGAAAGAGAAGCTGTGAGTGAGAGAAAGAGAGAGAGAAAGAGAAGTTGTGAGTGAGAGAGAGAGAGAAAGAGAAGCTGTGAGTGAGAGAGAGAGAGAATGAGAAGCTGTGTGTGTGAGAGAGAGAGATAGAAGCTGTGAGTGAGTGAGAGAGAGAAAGAGAACCTGTGAGGGAGAGAGAGAGGAGAGAGAGAATGTGAGGGAGAGAGAGAGAATGAGAAGCTGTGTGAGAGAGAGAGAGATAGAAGCTGTGAGTGAGTGAGTGAGAGAAAGAGAAGCTGTGAGAGAGAGAGAGAAAGAGAAGCTGTGATTGAGAGAGAGAGAAAGAGAAGCTGTGAGTGAGAGAGAGAGAAAGAGAAGCTGTGAGTGTGAGAGAGAGAAAGAAAAGGTGTGTGCGAGAGAGAGAGAGAGAAGCTGTGAGTGAGAGAGAGAGAGAAAGAGAAGCTCGGAGGGAGTGAGAGAGAAAAAAAGAAAGAGAAGCTCGGTGTGAGTGAGAGAGAAAGAAAGAGAAGCTGTGAGTGAGAGAGAGAAAGAAAGAAAGAGACGCTGTGAGTGAGAGAGATTGAAGCTGTGAGTTAGAGAGAGAGAGAGAAAGAGAAGCTGTGAGTGAGAGAGAGAGAGAGTGGAAAAGAAGCTGTGAGTGAGAGAGAGAGAGAGAAAAAAAGAAGCTGTATGAGAGAGAGAGAGAGAGAATGAAAGAAAGAGCTGTGTGTGTGAGAGAGAGAAAGAGAAGCTGTGAGTGTGTGTGAGAGAGAAAGAGAAGCTGTGAGTGTGTGAGTGAGAGAAAGAGCGAGAGAAAGAGAAGCTGTGAGAGAGAGAGAGAGAGAGAGAGAAAGAGAAGCTGTGAGTGAGAGAGAGAGAGAAATTGAAGCTGTGAGTGAGAGAGAGAGAAAGAGAAGCTCGGAGTGAGTGAGAGAGAAAAAAAGAAAGTGAAGCTCGGAGTGAGTGAGAGAAGAAGAAAGAGAAGCTGTGAGTGAGAGAGAGAAAGAAAGAAAGAGACGCTGTGAGTGAGAGAGATTGAAGCTGTGAGTTAGAGAGAGAGAGAGAGAGAAAGAGAAGCTGTGAGTGTGTGTGAGAGAGAAAGAGAAGCTGTGAGAGAGAGAGAATGAAAGAAAGAGCTGTGTGTGTGTGTGAGAGAGAGAGAAGCTGTGAGTGAGAGAGAGAGAGAAAGAAAGAGAAGCTGTGAGTGAGAGAGAGAGAAAGAAAGAGATGCTGTGAGTGTGTGAGAGAGAAGCTGTTAGTGAGAGAGAGAGAGAAAGAGAAGCTGTGAGTGAGAGAGAGAGAGAGGAAGAGAAGCTGTGAGTGTGAGAGAGAGAGAGAAAGAGAAGCTTCGAGTGATAGAGAGAGAGAAAGAGAAGCTTTGAGTGAGAGAGTGAGAGAAAGAGTAGCTGTGAGTGAGAGAGAGAGAGAAAGAGAAGCTGTATGAAAGAGAGAGAGAACAAAAGAAAGAGCTATGTTTTAGAGAGAGAGAAAGAGAAGCTGTGAGTGTGTGAGAGAGAGAAAGAGAAGCTGTGAGAGAGAGAGAGAGAAAGAGAAGCTGTGAGTGAGAGAGAGAGAGAAATTGAAGCTGTGAGTGAGAGAGAGAGAGAAAGAGAAGCTCGGAGTGAGTGAGAGAAAAAAAAAGAAAGAGAAGCTCGGAGTGAGTGAGAGAGAAAGAAAGAGAAGCTGTGAGTGAGAGAGAGAAAGAAAGAAAGAGACGCTGTGAGTGAGAGAGATTGAAGCTGTGAGTTAGAGAGAGAGAGAGAGAAGCTGTGAGGGAGAGAGAGAGAATGGAAAAGAAGCTGTGAGTGAGAGAGAGAGAGAAAAAGAAGCTTTGAGTGAGAGAGTGAGAGAAAGAGTAGCTGTGAGTGAGAGAGAGAGAAAGAGAAGCTGCATGAGAGAGAGTGAGAGAAAGAAAGAAAGAAAGAGAAGCTGTGTGTGTGAGAGAGAAAGATAAGCTGTGAGTGTGTGTGAGAGAGAAAGAGAAGCTGTGAGAGAGAGAGAATGAAAGAAAGAGCTGTGTGTGTGTGAGAGAGAAAGAGAAGCTGTGAGTGTGTGTGAGAGAGAAAGAGAAGCTGTGAGTGAGAGAGAGAGAAAGAGAAGCTCTGAGTGAGTGAGAGAGAAAGAAAGAGAAGCTGTGAGTGAGAGAGAGAAAGAAAGAGATGCTGTGAGTCAGAGAGAGAGAAGCTGTTAGTGAGCGAGAGAGAAAGAGAAGCTGTGAGTGAGAGAGAGAGAGGAAGAGAAGCTGTGAGTGTGTGAGAGAGAGAGAAAGAGAAGCTTTGAGTGAGAGAGAGAGAGAAAGAGAAGCTGCATGAGAGAGAGAGAGAGAAAGAAAGAAAGAAAGAAAGAGAAGCTGTGTGTGTGTGAGAGAGAAAGAGACGCTGTGAGTGTGTGTGAGAGAGAAGGAGAAGCTGTGAGTGAGAAAAAAGAAAGAGAAGCTGTGAGTGAGAGAGAGAGAGAAAGAGAAACTGTGAGTGATTGAGAGAGAGAGAAATTGAAGCTGTGAGTGAGAGAGAGAGAAAGAGAAGCTGTGAGTGAGTGAGAGAGAAAGAGAAGCTGTGAGTGAGAGGGAGAGAGAAAGAGAAGATGTGAGTGAGAGACAGAGAAAGAGAAGATGTGAGTGAGAGAGAGAGGGAAGGAGAGGTTGTGAGTGAGAGAGAGAGAGAGAAGCTGTGAGTGAGTGAGAGAGAGAGAAAGAGAAGCTGTTAGTGAGAGAGGAAGAGAAGCTTTGAGTGAGAGAGTGAGAGAAAGAGTAGCTGTGAGTGAGAGAGAGAGAGAAAGAGAAGCTGTATGAGAGAGAGAGAGAGAACAAAAGAAAGAGCTGTGTTTGGAGAGAGAGAAAGAGAAGCTGTGAGTGTGTGAGAGAGAGAAAGAGAAGCTGTGAGTGAGAGAAAGAGAGAGAGAAAGAGAAGTTGTGAGTGAGAGAGAGAGAGAATGAGAAGCTGTGAGTGAGAGAGAGAGATAGAAGCTGTGAGTGAGTGAGAGAGAGAAAGAGAACCTGTGAGTGAGAGAGAGAGGAGAGAGAGAATGTGAGGGAGAGAGAGAGAATGAGAAGCTGTGTGTGTGAGAGAGAGAGATAGAAGCTGTGAGTGAGTGAGTGAGAGAAAGAGAAGCTGTGTGAGAGAGAGAGAAAGAGAAGCTGTGAGTGTGAGAGAGAGAAAGAAAAGGTGTGAGCGAGAGAGAGAGAGAGAAGCTGTGAGTGAGAGAGAGAGAGAAAGAGAAGCTCGGAGGGAGTGAGAGAGAAAAAAAGAAAGAGAAGCTCGGAGTGAGTGAGAGAGAAAGAAAGAGAAGCTGTGAGTGAGAGAGAGAAAGAAAGAAAGAGACGCTGTGAGTGAGAGAGATTGAAGCTGTGAGTTAGAGAGAGAGAGAGAAAGAGAAGCTGTGAGTGTGAGAGAGAGAGAGTGGAAAAGAAGCTGTGAGTGAGAGAGAGAGAGAGAGAAAAAGAAGCTGTATGAGAGAGAGAGAATGAAAGAAAGAGCTGTGTGTGTGAGAGAGAGAAAGAGAAGCTGTGAGTGTGTGTGTGAGAGAAAGAGAAGCTGTGAGTGTGTGAGTGAGAGAAAGAGCGAGAGAAAGAGAAGCTGTGAGAGAGAGAGAGAGAGAGAGAAAGAGAAGCTGTGAGTGAGAGAGAGAGAGAAATTGAAGCTGTGAGTGAGAGAGAAAGAAAGAGAAGCTGTGAGTGAGAGAGAGAAAGAAAGAAAGAGACGCTGTGAGTGAGAGAGATTGAAGCTGTGAGTTAGAGAGAGAGAGAGAGAAAGAGAAGCTGTGAGTGAGAGAGAGAGAGAGTGGAAAAGAAGCTGTGAGTGAGAGAGAGAGAGAGAGAGAAAGAAGCTGTATGAGAGAGAGAGAGAGAATGAAAGAAAGAGCTGTGTGTGTGAGAGAGAGAAAGAGAAGCTGTGAGTGTGTGTGTGAGAGAAAGAGAAGCTGTGAGTGTGTGAGTGAGAGAAAGAGCGAGAGAAAGAGAAGCTGTGTGAGAGAGAGAGAGAGAGAAAGAGAAGCTGTGAGTGAGAGAGAGAGAGAAATTGAAGCTGTGAGTGAGAGAGAGAGAAAGAGAAGCTCGGAGTGAGTGAGAGAGAAAAAAAGAAAGAGAAGCTCGGAGTGAGTGAGAGAGGAAGAAAGAGAAGCTGTGAGTGAGAGAGAGAAAGAAAGAAAGAGACGCTGTGAGTGAGAGAGATTGAAGCTGTGAGTTAGAGAGAGAGAGAGAGAGAGAAAGAGAAGCTGTGAGTGAGAGAGAGAGAGTGGAAAAGAAGCTGTGAGTGAGAGAGAGAGAGAAAAAAAGAAGCTTTGAGTGAGAGAGTGAGAGAAAGAGTAGCTGTGAGTGAGAGAGAGAGAGAAAGAGAAGCTGCATGAGAAAGAGTGAGAGAAAGAAAGAAAGAAAGAAAGAGAAGCTGTGTGTGTGTGAGAGAGAAAGATAAGCTGTGAGTGTGTGTGAGAGAGAAAGAGAAGCTGTGAGAGAGAGAGAATGAAAGAAAGAGCTGTGTGTGTGTGTGTGAGAGAGAGAAGCTGTGAGTGAGAGAGAGAGAGAAAGAAAGAGAAGCTCTGAGTGAGTGAGAGAGAAAGAAAGAGAAGCTGTGAGTGAGAGAGAGAGAAAGAAAGAGATGCTGTGAGTGTGTGAGAGAGAAGCTGTTAGTGAGAGAGAGAGAGAAAGAGAAGCTGTGAGTGAGAGAGAGAGAGGAAGAGAAGCTATGAGTGTGAGAGAGAGAGAGAAAGAGAAGATTCGAGTGATAGAGAGAGAGAAAGAGAAGCTGCATGAGAGAGAGAGAGAGAGAGAGAGAAAGAAAGAAAGAAAGAAAGAAAGAAAGAAGGAAAGAAAGAAAGAAAGAGAAGCTGTCTGTGTGTGAGAGAGAAAGAGAAGCTGTGAGTGCGTGTGAGAGAAAGAGAAGCTGTGAGTGAGAGAAAAAGAAAGAGAAGCTGTGAGTGAGAGAGAGAGAGAAAGAGAAACTGTGAGTGATTGAGAGAGAGAGAGAAATTGAAGCTGTGAGGGAGAGAGAGAGAGAGAAAGAGAAGCTGTGAGTGAGTGAGAGAGAAAGAGAAGCTGTGAGTGAGAGGGAGAGAGAAAGAGAAGATGTGAGTGAGAGACAGAGAGAAAGAGAAGATGTGAGTGAGAGAGAGAGGGAAGGAGAGGTTGTGAGTGAGAGAGAGAAGCTGTGAGTGAGTGAGAGAGAGAGAGAGAAAGAGAAGCTGTGAGTGAGAGAGAGAGGAAGAGAAGCTGTGAGTGAGAGAGAGAGAAAGAAAGAAAGAGAAGCTTTGAGTGAGAGAGTGAGAGAAAGAGTAGCTGTGAGTGAGAGAGAGAGAGAAAGAGAAGCTGTATGAAAGAGAGAGAGAACGAAAGAAAGAGCTGTGTTTTAGAGAGAGAAAGAGAAGCTGTGAGTGTGTGAGAGAGAGAAAGAGAAGCTGTGAGTGAGAGAAAGAGAGAGAGAAAGAGAAGTTGTGAGTGAGAGAGAGAGAGAAAGAGAAGCTGTGAGTGAGAGAGAGAGAGAATGAGAAGCTGTGTGAGAGAGATAGAGATAGAAGCTGTGAGTGAGAGAGAGAAAGAGAACCTGTGAGTGAGAGAGAGAGAGTAATTGAAGCTGTGAGTGAGAGAAAGAGAGAAAGAGAAGCTCCGAGTGAGTGAGAGAGAAAGAAAGAAAGAGAAGCTGTGAGTGAGAGAGAGAATGAGAAGCTGTGTGTGTGTGAGAGAGAGAAAGAGAAGATTTGAGTGAGAGAGTGAGAGAAAGAGTAGCTGTGAGTGAGAGAGAGAGATTGAAAGAGAAGCTGTGAGTGACAGAGACAGAGAGAAGCTGTGAGTGAGAGAGAGAGAAAGAGAAGCTGTGAGTGAGAGAGAGAGAAAGAAAGAGAAGCTGTGAGTGAGAGAGAGAAAGAAAGAAAGAGATGCTGTGAGTGAGAGAGATTGAAGCTGTGAGTTAGAGAGAGAGAGAGAGAGAAAGAGAAGCTGTGAGTGAGAGAGAGAGAAAAAGAAGCTTTGAGTGAGAGAGTGAGAGAAAGAGTAGCTGTGAGTGAGAGAGAGAGAAAGAGAAGCTGCATGATAGAGAGTGAGAGAAAGAAAGAAAGAAAGAAAGAGAAGCTGTGTGTGTGTGAGAGAGAAAGATAAGTTGTGAGTGTGTGTGTGAGAGAAAGAGAAGCTGTGAGAGAGAGAGAATGAAAGAAAGAGCTGTGTGTGTGTGAGAGAGAAAGAGAAGCTGAGAGAGAATGAAAGAAAGAGCTGTGTGTGTGAGAGAGAGAGAGAGAAGCTGTGAGTGTGTGTGAGAGAGAAAGAGAAGCTGTGAGTGAGAGAGAGAGAAAGAGAAGCTCTGAGTGAGTGAGAGAGAAAGAAAGAGAAGCTGTGAGTGAGAGAGAGAGAAAGAAAGAGAGGCTGTGAGTGAGAGAGAGAGAAGCTGTTAGTGAGAGAGAGAGAGAAAGAGAAGCTGTGATTGAGAGAGAGAGAGAGAGGAAGAGAAGCTGTGAGTGTGAGAGAGAGAGAGAAAGAGAAGCTTCGAGTGAGAGAGAGAGAGAAAGTGAACCTGCATGAGAGAGAGAGAGAGAGAAAGAAAGAAAGAAAGAGAAGCTGTGTGTGTGAGAGAGAGAAAGAGAAGCTGTGAGTGTGTGTGAAAGAGAAGGAGAAGCTGTGAGTGAGAAAAAAGAAAGAGAAGCTGTGAGTGAGAGAGAGAGAGAGAGAGAAACTGTGAGTGATTGAGAGAGAGAGAAATTGAAGCTGTGAGTGAGAGAGAAAGAGAAGCTGTGAGTGAGTGAGAGAGAAAGAGAAGCTGTGAGTGAGAGGGAGAGAGAAAGAGAAGATGTGAGGGAGAGACAGAGAGAAAGAGAAGATGTGAGTGAGAGAGAGAGGGAAGGAGAGGTTGTGAGTGAGAGAGAGAGAGAGAAGCTGTGAGTGAGTGAGAGACAGAGAGTGAAAGAGAAGCTGTGAGTGAGAGAGAGAGGAAGAGAAGCTGTGAGTGAGAAAGAGAGAAAGAAAGAAAGAGTAGCTTTGAGTGAGAGAGTGAGAGAAAGAGTAGCTGTGAGTGAGAGAGAGAGAGAAAGAGAAGCTGTATGAGAGAGAGAGAGAGAACGAAAGAAAGAGCTTTGTTTGGAGAGAGAGAAAGAGAAGCTGTGAGTGTGTGAGAGAGAGAGAGAAAGAGAAGTTGTGAGTGAGAGAGAGAGAGAAAGAGAAGCTGTGAGTGAGAGAGAGAGAGAATGAGAAGCTGTGTGAGAGAGAGAGAGATAGAAGCTGTGAGTGAGTGAGATAGAGAGAGAGAACCTGTGAGTGAGAGAGAGAGGAGAGAGAGAATCTGTGAGGGAGAGAGAGAGAATGAGAAGCTGTGTGAGAGAGAGAGAGATAGAAGCTGTGAGTGAGTGAGTGAGAGAAAGAGAAGCTGTGAGAGAGAGAGAGAAAGAGAAGCTGTGATTGAGAGAGAGAGAAAGAGAAGCTGTGAGTGAGAGAGAGAGAAAGAGAAGCTGTGAGTGTGAGAGAAAGAGAGAGAGAGAAGCTGTGAGTGAAAGAGAGAGAAAGAGAAGCTGTGAGTGAGAAAGAGAGAGAGAAAGAGAAGCTGTGAGTGAGATAGAGAGAAAGAAAGAAAGAGAAGCTGTGAGTGAGAGAGAGAAAGAGAAGCTGTGTGTGTGTGAGAGAGAGAGAAAGAGAAGATTTGAGTGAGAGAGTGAGAGAAAGAGTAGCTGTGAGTGAGAGAGAGAGAGAGAAAAAGAAGCTGTATGAGAGAGAGAGAGAATGAAAGAAAGAGCTGTGTGTGTGTGAGAGAGAAAGAGAAGCTGTGAGTGTGTGTGTGAGAGAAAGAGAAGCTGTGAGTGTGTGAGTGAGAGAAAGAGCGAGAGAAAGAGAAGCTGTGAGAGAGAGAGAGAGAGAGAGAAAGAGAAGCTGTGAGTGAGAGAGAGAGAGAAATTGCAGCTGTGAGTGAGAGAGAGAGAGAAAGAGAAGCTCGGAGTGAGTGAGAGAGAAAAAAGAAAGAGAAGCTCGGAGTGAGTGAGAGAGAAAGAAAGAGAAGCTGTGAGTGAGAGAGAGAAAGAAAGAAAGAGATGCTGTGAGTGAGAGAGATTGAAGCTGTGAGTTAGAGAGAGAGAGAGAGAGAAAGAGAAGCTGTGAGTGAGAGAGAGAGAGTGGAAAAGAAGCTGTGAGTGAGAGAGAGAAAAAGAAGCTTTGAGTGAGAGAGTGAGAGAAAGAGTAGCTGTGAGTGAGAGAGAGAGAAAGAGAAGCTGCATGAGAGAGAGTGAGAGAAAGAAAGAAAGAAAGAAAGAGAAGCTGTGTGTGTTAGAGAGAGAAAGATAAGCTGTGAGTGTGTGTGAGAGAGAAAGAGAAGCTGTGAGAGAGAGAGAATGAAAGTAAGAGCTGTGTGTGTGTGAGAGAGAAAGAGAAGCTGAGAGAGAATGAAAGAAAGAGCTGTGTGTGTGAGAGAGAGAAAGAGAAGCTGTGAGTGTGTGTGAGAGAGAAAGAGAAGCTGTGAGTGAGAGAGAGAGAGAGAGAAGCTCTGAGTGAGTGAGAGAGAAAGAAAGAGAAGCTGTGAGTGAGAGAGAGAGAAAGAAAGAGATGCTGTGAGTGAGAGAGAGAGAAGCTGTTAGTGAGAGAGAGAAAGAGAAGCTGTGAGTGAGAGAGAGAGAGAGAGGAAGAGAAGCTGTGAGTGTGAGAGAGAGAGAGAAAGAGAAGCTTCGAGTGAGAGAGAGAGAAAGAGAAGCTGCATGAGAGAGAGAGAGAGAGAAAGAAAGAAAGAAAGAAAGAGAAGCTGTGTGTGTGAGAGAGAGAAAGAGAAGCTGTGAGTGTGTGTGAAAGAGAAGGAGAAGCTGTGAGTGAGAAAAAAGAAAGAGAAGCTGTGAGTGAGAGAGAGAGAAAGAGAAACTGTGAGTGATTGAGAGAGAGAGAAATTGAAGCTGTGAGTGAGAGAGAGAGAAAGAGAAGCTGTGAGTGAGTGAAAGAGAAAGAGAAGCTGTGAGTGAGAGGGAGAGAGAAAGAGAAGATGTGAGTGAGAGACAGAGAGAAAGAGAAGATGTGAGTGAGAGAGAGAGGGAAGGAGAGGTTGTGAGTGAGAGAGAGAGAGAGAAGCTGTGAGTGAGTGAGAGACAGAGAGTGAAAGAGAAGCTGTGAGTGAGAGAGAGAGGAAGAGAAGCTGTGAGTGAGAAAGAGAGAAAGAAAGAAAGAGAAGCTTTGAGTGAGAGAGTGAGAGAAAGAGTAGCTGTGAGTGAGAGAGAGAGAGAAAGAGAAGCTGTATGAGAGAGAGAGAGAGAACGAAAGAAAGAGCTGTGTTTGGAGAGAGAGAAAGAGAAGCTGTGAGTGTGTGAGAGAGAGAAAGAGAAGCTGTGTGTGAGAGAAAGAGAGAGAGAAAGAGAAGTTGTGAGTGAGAGAGAGAGAGAAAGAGAAGCTGTGAGTGAGAGAGAGAGAATGAGAAGCTGTGTGTGAGAGAGAGAGAGATAGAAGCTGTGAGTGAGTGAGTGAGAGAAAGAGAAGCTGTGAGAGAGAGAGAGAAAGAGAAGCTGTGATTGAGAGAGAGAGAAAGAGAAGCTGTGAGTGAGAGAGAGAGAAAGAGAAGCTGTGAGTGTGAGAGAAAGAGAGAGAGAGAAGCTGTGAGTGAAAGAGAGAGAAAGAGAAGCTGTGAGTGAGAAAGACAGAGAGAAAGAGAAGCTGTGAGTCAGATAGAGAGAGAAAGGGAAGCTGTGAGTGAGTGAGAGAGAAAGAGAAGCTGTGAGTGAGAGGGAGAGAGAAAGAGAAGATGTGAGTGAGAGAGAGAGAGAAAGAGAAGATGTGAGTGAGAGAGAGAGGGAAGGAGAGGTTGTGTGAGAGAGAGAAAAGATGTGAGTGAGTAAGAGAGAGAGAGAAAGAGAAGCTGTGAGTGAGAGAGAGAGGAAGAGAAGCTGTGAGTGAGAGAGAGAGAAAAAGAGAAGCTGTATGAGAGAGAGAGAGAGAACGAAAGAAAGAGCTGTGTGTGGAGAGAGAGAAAGATAAGCTGTGAGTGTGTGTGAGAGAGAAAGAGAAGCTGTGAGTGAGTGAGAGAGAGAAAGAGAAGCTGTGAGTGAGAGAAAGAGAGAGAGAAAGAGAAGTTGTGAATGAGAGAGAGAGAGAGAGAGAGAAAGAGAAGCTGTGAGTGAGAGAGAGAGAATGAGAAGCTGTGAGAGAGAGAGAGAGAAAGAGAAGCTGTGAGTGAGTGAGAGAGAGAAAGAGAAGCTGTGAGTGAGAGAGAGAGAGTAATTGAAGCTGTGAGTGAGAGAGAGAGAGAGAAGCTCTGAGTGAGTGAGAGAGAAAGAAAGAGAAGCTGTGAGTGAGAGAGAGAAAGAGAAGCTGTGTGTGAGAGAGAGAGAGACAAGCTGTAAGTGTGTGTGTGAGAGAGAGAAAGAAAAGCTGTGAGTGTGAGAGAAAGAGAAGCTGTGAGTGTGAGAGAGAGTGAGAGAGAAGCTGTGAGTTAGAGAGAGAGAGAGAAAGAGAAGTTGTGAGTGAGAGAGAGAAAGAGAACCTGTGAGTGAGTGAGAGAGAGAGAGAGAAAGAGAGTCTGTGAGTGAGATAGAAAAAAAGAGAAGCTGTGAGTGAGAGAGAGAGAAAGAGAAGCTCTGAGTGAGTGAGAGAGAAAGAAAGAGAAGCTGTGAGTGAGAGAGAGAGAAAGAAAGAGATGCTGTGAGTGAGAGAGAGAGAAGCTGTGAGTGAGAGAGAGAGAGAAAGAGAAGCTGTGAGTGAGAGAGAGAGAGAGAGAGGAAGAGAAGCTGTGAGTGTGTGTGAGAGAGAGAAAGAGAAGCTTCGAGTGAGAGAGAGAGAGAAAGAGAAGCTGCATGAGAGAGAGAGAGAAAGAAAGAAAGAAAGAAAGAAAGAGAAGCTGTGTGTGTGAGAGAGAGAAAGAGAAGCTGTGAGTGTGTGTGAGAGAGAAGGAGAAGCTGTGAGTGAGAAAAAAGAAAGAGAAGCTGTGAGTGAGAGAGAGAGAGAGAGAAAGAGAAACTGTGAGTGATTGAGAGAGAGAGAAATTGAAGCTGTGAGTGAGAGAGAGAGAAAGAGAAGCTGTGAGTGAGTGAGAGAGAAAGAGAAGCTGTGAGTGAGAGGGAGAGAGAAGGAGAAGATGTGAGTGAGAGACAGAGAGAAAGAGAAGATGTGAGTGAGAGAGAGAGGGAAGGAGAGGTTGTGAGTGAGAGAGAGAGAGAAGCTGTGAGTGAGTGAGAGAGAGAGAGAGAAAGAGAAGCTGTGAGTGAGAGAGAGAGGAAGAGAAGCTGTGAGTGAGAAAGAGAGAAAGAAAGAAAGAGAAGCTTTGAGTGAGAGAGTGAGAGAAAGAGTAGCTGTGAGTGAGAGAGAGAGAGAAAGAGAAGCTGTATGAGAGAGAGAGAGAACGAAAGAAAGAGCTGTGTTTGGAGAGAGAGAAAGAGAAGCTGTGAGTGTGTGTGAGAGAGAAAAAGAAGCTGTGAGTGAGAGAAAGAGAGAGAAAGAGAAGTTGTGAGTGAGAGAGAGAGAGAGAGAGAGAAGCTGTGAGTGAGAGAGAGAGAATGAGAAGCTGTGAGAGAGAGAGAGAAAAAGAGAAGCTGTGAGTGAGAGAGAGAGAGAAAGAGAACCTGTGAGTGAGAGAGAGAGAGTAATTGAAGCTGTGAGTGAGAGAGAGAGAGAAGCTCTGAGTGAGTGAGAGAGAAAGAAAGAGAAGCTGTGAGTGAGAGAGAGAAAGAGAAGCTGTGTGTGAGAGAGAGAGAGACAAGCTGTAAGTGTGTGTGTGAGAGAGAAAGAGAACCTGTGAGTGAGTGAGAGAGAGAGAGAGAGAGTCTGTGAGTGAGAGAGAGAAATAAAGAGAAGCTGTGAGTGAGAGAGAGAGAAAGAGAAGCTGTGAGTTAGAGAGAGAGAAGGAGAAGCTGTGAGTGAGTTAGAGAGAGAGAAGGAGAAGCTGTGAGGGAGATAGAGAGGAAAGAGAGAATCTGTGAGGGAGAGAGAGAGAGAAAGAGAAGATGTGAGTGAGAGAGTGAGTAAGAGAATCTGTGAGTGAGAGAGAGAGAGAAAGTAGCTGTGAGTGAGAGAGAGAAAGAGAAGCTGAGAGTCAAAGAGAGAGAGAGAAGCTGTGAGTGAGCGAGAGAGAAAGAGAAGCTGTGAGTGTGAGAGAAAGAGAGAAAGAGAAGCTGTGAGTGAGAGAGAGAGAGTGAGAGAGAGAAGCTGTGAATTAGAGAGAGAGAGAGAAAGAGAAGTTGTGAGTGAGAGAGAGAAAGAGAAGCTGTGAATGAGAGAGAGAAAAAAAGAGAAGCTGTGAGTGAGTGAGAGAAAGAGAAGCTGTGAGAGAGAGAGAGAAAGAGAAGTTGTGATTGAGAGAGAGAAAGAGAAGCTGTGAGAGAGAGAGAGAAAGAGAAGCTATGAGTGAGTTAGAGAGAGAGAATGAGAAGCTGTGAGGGAGAGAGAGAGGAGAGAGAGAATCTGTGAGGGAGAGAGAGAGAAAGAAAAGATGTGAGTGAGAGAGTGAGTAAGAGAATCTGTGAGTGAGAGAGAGAGAAAGAAGCTGTGAGTGAGAGAGAGAAAGAGAAGCTGAGAGTCAGAGAGAGAGAGAAGCTGTGAGTGAGAGAGAGTGAAAGAGAAGCTGTGAGTGTGAGAGAAAGAGAGAGAGAGAAGCTGTGAGTGAAAGAGAGAGAAAGAGATGCTGTGAGTGAGAAAGAAAGAGAGAAAGAGAAGCTGTGAGTGAGAGAGAGAGAAAGGGAAGCTGTGAGTGAGTGAGAGAGAAAGAGAAGCTGTGAGTGAGAGGGAGAGAGAAAGAGAAGATGTGAGTGAGAGAGAGAGAGAAAGAGAAGATGTGAGTGAGAGAGAGAGGGAAGGAGAGGTTGTGAGTGAGAGAGAGAGAGAAGATGTGAGTGAGTAAGAGAGAGAGAGAGAAAGAGAAGCTGTGAGTGAGAGAGAGAGGAAGCTGTGAGTGAGAGAGAGAGAAAGAAAGAGAAGCTTTGAGTGAGAAAGTGAGAGAAAGAGTAGCTGTGAGTGAGAGAGAGAGAAAAAGAGAAGCTGTATGAGAGAGAGAGAGAGAACGAAAGAAAGAGCTGTGTGTGGAGAGAGAGAAAGATAAGCTGTGAGTGTGTGAGAGAGAGAAAGAGAAGCTGTGAGTGTGTGTGAGAGAGAAAGAGAAGCTGTGAGTGAGAGAAAGAGAGAGAGAAAGAGAAGTTGTGAGTGAGAGAGAGAGAAAGAGAAGCTGTGAGTGAGAGAGAGAGAATGAGAAGCTGTGAGAGAGAGAGAGAAAGAGAAGCTGTGAGTGAGTGAGAGAGAGAAAGAGAACCTGTGAGTGAGAGAGAGAGTAATTGAAGCTGTGAGTGAGAGAGAGAGAGAAGCTCTGAGTGAGTGAGAGAGAAAGAAAGAGAAGCTGTGAGTGAGAGAGAGAAAGAGAAGCTGTGTGAGAGAGAGAGAGACAAGCTGTAAGTGTGTGTGTGAGAGAGAAAGAAAAGCTGTGAGTGTGAGAGAAAGAGAACCTGTGAGTGTGAGAGAGAGTGAGAGAGAAGCTGTGAGTGAGAGAGAGAAAGAGAACCTGTGAGTGAGTGAGAGAGAGAGAGAGAAAGAGACTCTGTGAGTGAGAGAGAGAAAAAAAGAGAAGCTGTGAGTGAGAGAGAGAGAAAGAGAAGCTGTGAGAGAGAGAGAGAAGGAGAAGCTGTGAGTGAGTTAGAGAGAGAGAATAAGAAGCTGTGAGGGAGAGAGAGGAAAGAGAGTATCTGTGAGGGAGAGAGAGAGAAAGAGAAGATGAGAGTGAGAGATTGAGTAAGAGAGTCTGTGAGTGAGTGAGAGAGAGAAAGAAGCTGTGAGTGAGAGAGAGAAAGAGAAGCTGAGAGTCAGAGAGAGAGAGAGAGAAGCTGTGAGTGAGAGAGAGAGAGAAAGAGAAGCTGGGAGTGAGAGGGAGATAGAGAAAGAGAATATGTGAGTGAGAGAGAGAGAAAGAGAAGATGTGATTGTGTGAGAGAGAGAAAGAGAAGCTGTGTGTGAGAGAAAGAGAGAGAAAGAGAAGCTGTGAGTGAGAGAGAGAGAGAGAGGAAGAGAAGCTGTGAGTGAGAGAGAGAGAATCTGTGAGTGAGAGAGAGAGAGAGAAAGAGAAGCTATGAGTGAGAGAGAGAGAAAGAGAACCTGTGAGTGAGAGAGAGAGAGAAATTGATGCTGCGAGTGAGAGAGAGAAAGAGCAGCTCTGAGTGAGTGAGAGAGAAAGAAAGAGAAGCTGTGAGTGTGAGAGAGAGAAAGAGAAGCTGCGAGAGAGAGAGAGAGAGAGCATCTGTGTGTGTGTGAGAGAGAAAGAGAAGATGTGAGTGTGAGAGAAAGAGAAGCTGTGTGTGAGAGAGCGTGTGAGAGAGAGAAGGTGTGATTTAGAGAGAGAGAGAAAGAGAAGTTGTGAGTGAGAGAGAGAGAGAAGCTGTGAGAGAGAGAGAGAGAGAGAAAGAGAAGCTGTGAGTGAGAGAGAGAGAGAAAGAGAAGCTGTGGGTGAGAGAGAGAGAGAAAGAGAAGCTGTGGGTGAGAGAGAAATTGAAGCTGTGAATGAGAGAGAGAGAAAGAGAAGCTCTGAGTGAGAGAGAGAGAAAGAAAGAGAAGCTGTGAGTGAGAGAGAGAGAGAAAGAGAAGCTGGGAGTGAGAGGGAGATAGAGAAAGAGAATATGTGAGTGAGAGAGAGAGAAAGAGAAGATGTGATTGTGTGTGAGAGAGAAAGAGAAGCTGTGTGTGAGAGAAAGAGAGAGAAAGAGAAGCTGTGAGTGAGAGAGAGAGAGAGGAAGAGAAGCTGTGAGTGAGAGAGAGAGAGAATCTGTGAGTGAGAGAGAGAGAGAGAAAGAGAAGCTGTGAGTGAGAGAGAGAGAAAGAGAACCTGTGAGTGAGAGAGAGAGAGAAATTGATGCTGTGAGTGAGAGAGAGAAAAAGCAGCTCCGAGTGAGTGAGAGAGAAAGAAAGAGAAGCTGTGAGTGTGAGAGAGAGAAAGAGAAGCTGCGAGAGAGAGAGAGAGAGAGCATCTGTGTGTGTGTGAGAGAGAAAGAGAAGATGTGAGTGTGAGAGAAAGAGAAGCTGTGTGTGAGAGAGCGTGTGAGAGAGAGAAGCTGTGATTTAGAGAGAGAGAGAAAGAGAAGTTGTGAGTGAGAGAGAGAGAGAAGCTGTGAGAGAGAGAGAGAGAGAAAGAGAAGCTGTGAGTGAGAGAGAGAGAGAAAGAGAAGCTGTGGGTGAGAGAGAGAGAGAAAGAGAAGCTGTGGGTGAGAGAGAGAAATTGAAGCTGTGAATGAGAGAGAGAGAAAGAGAAGCTCTGAGTGAGAGAGACAGAAAGAAAGAGAAGCTGTGAGTGAGAGAGAGAGAGAAAGAGAACCTGTGAGAGAGAGGGAGATAGAGAAAGAGAATATGTGAGTGAGAGAGAGAGAAAGACAAGATGTGATTGTGTGAGAGAGAGAAAGAGAAGCTGTGTGTGAGAGAAAGAGAGAGAAAGAGAAGCTGTGAGTGAGAGAGAGAGAGAGAGGAAGAGAAGCTGTGAGTGAGAGAGAGGGAGAATCTGTGAGTGAGAGAGAGAGAGAGAAAGAGAAGCTGTGAGTGAGAGAGAGAGAAAGAGAACCTATGAGTGAGAGAGAGAGAGAAATTGATGCTGCGAGTGAGAGAGAGAAAGAGCAGCTCCGAGTGAGTGAGAGAGAAAGAAAGAGAAGCTGTGAGTGTGAGAGAGAGAAAGAGAAGCTGCGAGAGAGAGAGAGAGAGAGAGAGAGCATCTGTGTGTGTGAGAGAGAGAAAGAGAAGATGTGAGTGTGAGAGAAAGAGAAGCTGTGTGTGAGAGAGCGTGTGAGAGAGAGAAGCTGTGATTTAGAGAGAGAGAGAAAGAGAAGTTGTGAGTGAGAGAGAGAGAGAAGCTGTGAGAGAGAGAGAGAGAAAGAGAAGCTGTGAGTGAGAGAGAGAGAGAAAGAGAAGCTGTGGGTGAGAGAGAGAGAGAAAGAGAAGCTGTGGGTGAGAGAGAGAAATTGAAGCTGTGAATGAGAGAGAGAGAAAGAGAAGCTCTGAGTGAGAGAGAGAGAAAGAAAGAGAAGCTGTGAGTGAGAGAGAGAGAGAGAAAGAGAACCTGTGAGAGAGAGGGAGAGAGAGGGAAAGAGAAGCTGTAAGTGTGTGTGAGAGTGAAAGAGAAGCTGTGAGTGTGAGAGAAAGATAGAAGCTGTGATTGAAGGAGAGAGAAAGAGAAGCTGTGAGTGAGAAAAGAGAGAGAAAGAGAAGCTGTGAGTGAGAGAGAGAGAGAAAGCGAAGCTGTGAGTGAGAGGGAGAGAGAGAAAGAGAAGATGTGAGTGAGAGAGAGAGGGAAAGAGAAGTTGTGAGTGAGACAGAGAGAGAAGATGTGAGTTAATGTGTGTGAGAGAGAGAAAGAGAAGCTGTGAGTGAAAGAGAGAGAGAGAAGCTGTGTGTGAGAGAGAGAAAGAGAAGCTGTGTGTATGTGAGAGAGAGATAGAGAAGCTGTGAGTGAGAGAGTGAGAGAAAGAGAAGCTGTGTGTGAGAGAGAAAGAGCTGTGTGAGAGAGAGAGAAGCTGTATGAGAGAGAGAGAGAACGAAAGAAAGAGCTGTGTTTGTGTGAGAGAGAAAGAGAAGCTGTGGGTGAGAGGGAGAGAGAGAAGGAGAAAATGTGAGAGAGAGAGAGAGAAGATGTGAATGAGAGAGAGAGGGAAAGAGAAGTTGTGAGTGAGAGAGAGAGAGAAGATGTGAGTGAGTGTGTGTGAGAGAGAGAAAGAGAAGCTGTGAGTGACAGAGAGAGAGAGAGAAGCTGTGTGTGTGAGAGAGAGAAAGAGAAGCTGTGTGTTTGTGAGAGAGAGAAAGAGAAGCTTTGGGTGAGAGAGAGAGAGAAAGAGAAGCTGTGGGTGAGAGAGAGAAATTGAAGCTGTGAATGAGAGAGAGAGAAAGAGAAGCTCTGAGTGAGAGAGAGAGAAAGAAAGAGAAGCTGTGAGTGAGAGAGAGAGAGAAAGAGAACCTGTGAGAGAGAGGGAGATAGAGAAAGAGAATATGTGAGTGAGAGAGAGAGAAAGAGAAGATGTGATTGTGTGAGAGAGAGAAAGAGAAGCTGTGTGTGAGAGAATGAGAGAGAAAGAGAAGCTGTGAGTGAGAGAGAGAGAGAGAGGAAGAGAAGCTGTGAGTGAGAGAGAGAGAGAATCTGTGAGTGAGAGAGAGAGAGAGAAAGAGAAGCTGTGAGTGAGAGAGAGAGAAAGAGAACCTGTGAGTGAGAGAGAGAGAGAAATTGATGCTGCGAGTGAGAGAGAGAAAGAGCAGCTCCGAGTGAGTGAGAGAGAAAGAAAGAGAAGCTGTGAGTGTGAGAGAGAGAAAGAGAAGATGCGAGAGAGAGAGAGAGAGAGAGCATCTGTGTGTGTGTGAGAGAGAAAGAGAAGATGTGAGTGTGAGAGAAAGAGAAGCTGTGTGTGAGAGAGCGTGTGAGAGAGAGAAGCTGTGATTTAGAGAGAGAGAGAAAGAGAAGTTGTGAGTGAGAGAGAGAGAAGCTGTGAGAGAGAGAGAGAGAGAGAGAGAAAGAGAAGCTGTGAGTGAGAGAGAGAGAGAAAGAGAAGATGTGGGTGAGAGAGAGAGAGAAAGAGAAGCTGTGGGTGAGAGAGAGAAATTGAAGCTGTGAATGAGAGAGAGAGAAAGAGAAGCTCTGAATGAGAGAGAGAGAAAGAAAGAGAAGCTGTGAGTGAGAGAGAGAGAGAAAGAGAACCTGTGAGAGAGAGGGAGAGAGAGGGAAAGAGAAGCTGTAAGTGTGTGTGAGAGTGAAAGAGAAGCTGTGAGTGTGAGAGAACGATAGAAGCTGTGATTGAAGGAGAGAGAAAGAGAAGCTGTGAGTGAGAAAAGAGAGAGAAAGAGAAGCTGTGAGTGAGAGAGAGAGAGAAAGCGAAGCTGTGAGTGAGAGGGAGAGAGAGAAAGAGAAGATGTGAGTGAGAGAGAGAGGGAAAGAGAAGTTGTGAGTGAGACAGAGAGAGAAGATGTGAGTTAATGTGTGTGAGAGAGAGAAAGAGAAGCTGTGAGTGAAAGAGAGAGAGAGAAGCTGTGTGTGAGAGAGAGAAAGAGAAGCTGTGTGTGTGTGAGAGAGATAGAGAAGCTGTGAGTGAGAGAGTGAGAGAAAGAGAAGCTGTGTGTGAGAGAGAAAGAGCTGTGTGAGAGAGAGAGAAGCTGTATGAGAGAGAGAGAGAACGAAAGAAAGAGCTGTGTTTGTGTGAGAGAGAAAGAGAAGCTGTGGGTGAGAGGGAGAGAGAGAAGGAGAAAATGTGAGAGAGAGAGAGAGAAGATGTGAATGAGAGAGAGAGGGAAAGAGAAGTTGTGAGTGAGAGAGAGAGAGAAGATGTGAGTGAGTGTGTGTGAGAGAGAGAAAGAGAAGCTGTGAGTGACAGAGAGAGAGAGAGAAGCTGTGTGTGTGAGAGAGAGAAAGAGAAGCTGTGTGTTTGTGAGAGAGAGAAAGAGAAGCTGTGAGTGAGAGAGTGAGAGAAAGAGAAGCTGTGTGAGAGAGAGAAAGAGCTGTGAGTGAGAGAGAGAAGCTGTATGAGAGAGAGAGAGAACGAAAAAAAGAGCTCTGTGTGTGTGTGAGAGAAAGAGAAGCTGTGAGTGAGAGAGAGAGAGAAAGAGAAGCTGTGAGTGAGATAGAGAGAAAGGGAAGGTGTGAGTGAGAGAGAGAGAGACAGAGAAGCTGTGAGTGAGAGAGAGAAAAAAGAGCAGCTGTGAGTGAGAGAGAGAGAAGCTTTGAGTGAGAGAGAAAGAAAGTGAAGCTGTGAGTGTGAGAGAGAAAGAGAAAGAGAAGCTATGAGTGAGAGAGAGAGAAATAGAGAAGCTGTGAGTGAGAGAGAGAGAAAGAAAGAGAAGCTGTGAG
Source organism: Bradypodion ventrale (assembly GCA_035047345.1). Taxonomy (NCBI): domain Eukaryota; kingdom Metazoa; phylum Chordata; class Lepidosauria; order Squamata; family Chamaeleonidae; genus Bradypodion; species Bradypodion ventrale. The sequence goes on along the minus strand of JAWDJE010000005.1, from coordinate 111,330,527 downwards.
TGAGAGAGAGAGAAAGAAAGAGAAGCTGCAAGAGAGAGAGAGAGAGAAAGAGAAGCTGTAAGTGTGTGTGAGAGAGAGAAAGAGAAGCAGTGAGTGTGAGAGAAAGAGAAGCCGTGAGTGTGAGAGAGAGTGAGAGAGAGAGAAGCTGTGAGTTAGAGAGAGAGAGAAAGAGTTGTGAATGAGAGAGAGAGAGAAGCTGTGAGTGAGTGAGAGAGAAAGAGAAGCTGTGTGTGTGTGAGAGAGAAGCTGTGAGTGAAAGAGAGAGAAAGAGAAGCTGTGAGTGAGAAAGAGAGAGAGAGAGAAGCTGTGAGTGAGAGAGAGAGAAAGAGAAGCTGTGTGTGACGGAGAGAGAGAAAGAGAAGATGTGAGTGAGAGAAAGAAAGAAGCTGTGAGTGAGAGAGTGAGAGAGAGAAAGAGAAGCTGTGAGTGAGAGAGAGAGTGGGAGAGAAGCTGTGAGTGAGAGAGAGAGAAAGAGAAGCTTTGAGTGAGAGAGTGAGAGAAAGAGTAGCTGTGAGTGAGAGAGAGAGAGAGAGAAAGGGAAGCTGTGAGTGAGAGAGAGAGAGAGAAAGAAAGAGAATCTGTGAGTAGAGAGAGAGAGAAAGGGAAGCTGTTTGTGAGAGAGAGAGAGAAATAGAAGCTGTGAGTGTGTGTGAGAGAGAGAGATAAAGAGAAGCTGTGAATGAGTGAGAGAGAAGGAGAAGCTGTGAGTGAGAGGGAGAGAGAGAAAGAGAAGATGTGAGTGAGAGAGAGAAAGAGCTGTGGGAGAGAGAGAAAGAGAAGCTGTGAGTGAGAGAGAGAAAGAGAGAAAGAGAAGCTGTGAGTGAGTGAGAGAGAGAGAAAGAGAAGCTGTGAGTGAGAGAGAGAGAGAGAAAGAGAAGCTGTGAGTGAGAGAGAGAGATAGAAAGAGAAGCTGTGAGTGAGAGAGAGAGAGAAAGAGAAGCTGTGAGTGAGAGATCGAGATCGAAAGAGATGCTGTAAGTGAGAGAGAGAGAAAGAGAAGCTGAGTGAGATTGAGAGAGAAAGAGAAGCTGTGAGTGAGAGAGAAAGAAGCTGTGAGTGAGTGAGAGAGAGAGAAACAGAAGCTGTGAGTGAGAGAGAGAGAGCGAGAGAGAGAAGCTGAGTGAGAGAAAGAGAAAGAGAAGCTGTGAGTGAGAGAGAGAGATAGAAAGAGAAGCTGTGATTGAGACAGAGAGAAAGAGAAGGTGTGTGTGAGAGAGAGAGAGAATAAGAGAAGCTGTGAGTGAGAGAGAAAGAGAAGCTGTGAGTGAGAGAGAGAGAAAGAGAAGATGTGAGTGAGAGAGAGAGATAGAAAGAGAGGCTGTGAGTGAGAGAGAAAGAAAGTGAAGCTGTGAGTGTGTTTGAGAGAGAGAAAGAGAAGCTGTGTGTGTGAGAGAGAGAGAAATAGAGAAGCTGTGAGTGAGAGAGAGAGAGATACAGAAGCTGTGAGTGAGAGAAAGAAAGAAAGAGAAACTGTGAGTGAGAGAGAGAGAGAATGAGAAGCTGTGAGTGAGAGAGAGAGAAAGAGAAGCTGTGTGTGTGAGAGAGGAAGATGCTGTGAGTGAGAGAGAAAGAAAGAGAAGCTGTGAGTTAGAGAGAGAGAGAAAGAGAGAAAGAGTTGTGAATGAGAGAGAGAGAGAGAAGCTGTGAGTGAGTGAGAGAGAAAGAGAAGCTGTGTGTGTGAGAGAGAGAAGCTGTGAGTGAAAGAGAGAGAAAGAGAAGCTGTGAGTGAGAAAGAGAGAGAGAGAAGCTGTGAGTGAGAGAGAGAGAAAGAGAAGCTGTGGGTGACGGAGAGAGAGAAAGAGAAGATGTGAGTGAGAGAAAGAGAGAAGCTGTGTGTGAGAGAGTGGGAGAGAGAAAGAGAAGCTGAGAGTGAGAGAGAGAGTGGGAGAGAAGCTGTGAGTGAGAGAGAGAGAAAGAGAAGCTTTGAGTGAGAGAGTGAGAGAAAGAGTAGCTGTGAGTGAGAGAGAGAGAGAGAAAGGGAAGCTGTGAGTGAGAGAGAGAGAGAGAGAGAGAAAGAAAGAGAATCTGTGAGTAGAGAGAGAGAGAAAGTGAAGCTGTTTGTGTGAGAGAGAGAAAATAGAAGCTGTGAGTGTGTGTGATAAAGAGAAGCTGTGAGTGAGTGAGAGAGAAGGGGAAGCTGTGAGTGAGAGGGAGAGAGAGAAAGAGAAGATGTGAGTGAGAGAGAGAAAGAGCTGTGGGAGAGAGAGAAAGAGAAGCTGTGAGAGAGAGAAAGAGAACCTGTGAGTGAGTGAGAGAGAGAGAAAGAGAAAGAGAAGCTGTGAGTGAGAGAGAGAGAGAAAGAGAAGCTGTGAGTGAGAGAGAGAGAGATAGAAAGAGAAGCTGTGAGTGAGAGAGAGAGAGAGAGAGAGAAAGATAAGCTGTTAGTGAGAGAGAGAAAAATAGAGAATCTGTGAGTGAGAGAGAGAAACAGAAGCTGTGAATGAGAGAGAGAGAGAAAGAGAATCTGTGAGTGAGAGAGAGAGAGAAAGAGAAGCTGTGAGTGAGAGAGAGAAAGAGAGTCTGAGAAAGAGAGAGTAAAAGAGAAGCTGTGAGTGAGAGAGAGAGAGAGAGAAGCTGTGAGTGAGAGAGAGAGAGAAGGAGAAGATGTGAGAGAGAGAGAAAGAGAGAGAGAGGAAGAGATGCTGTGAGTGAGAGAGAAAGAAAGTGAAGCTGTGAGGGTGTGTGTGAGAGAAAGAGAAGCTGTGAGTGAGAGAGAGAGAGAAATAGAGAAGCTGTGAGTGAGTGTGAGAGAGAAACAGAAGCTGTGTGTGTGAGAGAGAGAAAGAGAAACTGTGAGTGAGAGAGAGTGAGAGAGAAGCTGTGAATGAGAGAGAGAGGAAGAGAGTCTGAGAAAGAGAGTGAAAGAGAAGCTGTGAGTGAGAGAGAGAGAGAGAAGCTGTGAGTGCGAGAGAGAAGCTGTGAGTGAGAGAGAGAGAAAGAGAAGCTGTGAGTGAGAGAGAAACAGAAGCTTTGATTGAGAGAGAGAGAGAAAGAGAAGCTGTGAGTGAGAGAGAGAGAGAAAGAGAAGCTGTGAGTGTGTGAGAGAGAAACAGAAGCTGTGAGTGAGAGAGAGAAAGAAAGAGAAGCTGTGAGTGAGAGAGAGAGAGAAAGAGAAGCTGTGAGAGAGAGAGAGAAAGAGAAGATGTGAGTGAGAGAGAGAGGGAAGGAGAGGTTGTGAGTGAGAGAGAGAGAGAAGATGTGAGTGAGTAAGAGAGAGAGAGAGAAAGAGAAGCTGTGAGTGAGAGAGAGAGGAAGCTGTGAGTGAGAGAGAGAGAAAGAAAGAGAAGCTTTGAGTGAGAAAGTGAGAGAAAGAGTAGCTGTGAGTGAGAGAGAGAGAGAAAAAGAGAAGCTGTATGAGAGAGAGAGAGAACGAAAGAAAGAGCTGTGTGTGGAGAGAGAGAAAGATAAGCTGTGAGTGTGTGTGAGAGAGAAAGAGAAGCTGTGAGTGTGTGTGTGAGAGAAAGAGAAGCTGTGAGTGAGAGAAAGAGAGAGAGAAAGAGAAGTTGTGAGTGAGAGAGAGAGAGAAAGAGAAGCTGTGAGTGAGAGAGAGAGAATGAGAAGCTGTGAGAGAGAGAGAGAGAAAGAGAAGCTGTGAGTGAGTGAGAGAGAGAAAGAGAACCTGTGAGTGAGAGAGAGAGAGTAATTGAAGCTGTGAGTGAGAGAGAGAGAGAGAAGCTCTGAGTGAGTGAGAGAGAAAGAAAGAGAAGCTGTGAGTGAGAGAGAGAAAGAGAAGCTGTGAGAGAGAGAGAGAGACAAGCTGTAAGTGTGTGTGTGAGAGAGAAAGAAAAGCTGTGAGTGTGAGAGAAAGAGAACCTGTGAGTGTGAGAGAGAGTGAGAGAGAAGCTGTGAGTGAGAGAGAGAAAGAGAAGCTGTGAGAGAGAGAGAGAAGGAGAAGCTGTGAGTGAGTTAGAGAGAGAGAATAAGAAGCTGTGAAGGAGAGAGAGGAAAGAGAGAATCTGTGAGGGAGAGAGAGAGAAAGAGAAGATGAGAGTGAGAGATTGAGTAAGAGAGTCTGTGAGTGAGTGAGAGAGAGAAAGAAGCTGTGAGTGAGAGAGAGAAAGAGAAGCTGAGAGTCAGAGAGAGAGAGAGAGAAGCTGTGAGTGAGCGAGAGAGAAAGAGAAGCTGTGAGTGTGAGAGAAAGAGAGAAAGAGAAGCTGTGAGTGAGAGAGAGAGAGAAAGAGAAGCTGGGAGTGAGAGGGAGATAGAGAAAGAGAATATGTGAGTGAGAGAGAGAGAAAGAGAAGATGTGATTGTGTGTGAGAGAGAAAGAGAAGCTGTGTGTGAGAGAAAGAGAGAGAAAGAGTAGCTGTGAGTGAGAGAGAGAGAGAGAGGAAGAGAAGCTGTGAGTGAGAGAGAGAGAGAAGCTGTGAGTGAGAGAGAGAGAGAGAAAGAGAAGCTGTGAGTGAGAGAGAGAGAAAGAGAACCTGTGAGTGAGAGAGAGAGAGAAATTGATGCTGCGAGTGAGAGAGAGAAAGAGCAGCTCCGAGTGAGTGAGAGAGAAAGAGAAGCTGTGAGTGTGAGAGAGAGAAAGAGAAGCTGCGAGAGAGAGAGAGAGAGAGAGCATCTGTGTGTGTGTGAGAGAGAGAAAGAGAAGATGTGAGTGTGAGAGAAAGAGAAGCTGTGTGAGAGAGCGTGTGAGAGAGAGAAGCTGTGATTTAGAGAGAGAGAGAAAGAGAAGTTGTGAGTGAGAGAGAGAGAGAAGCTGTGAGAGAGAGAGAGAGAGAGAGAAAGAGAAGCTGTGAGTGAGAGAGAGAGAGAAAGAGAAGCTGTGGGTGAGAGAGAGAGAGAAAGAGAAGCTGTGGGTGAGAGAGAGAAATTGAAGCTGTGAATGAGAGAGAGAGAAAGAGAAGCTCTGAGTGAGAGAGAGAGAAAGAAAGAGAAGCTGTGAGTGAGAGAGAGAGAGAAAGAGAACCTGAGAGAGAGAGAGGGAGAGAGAGGGAAAGAGAAGCTGTAAGTGTGTGTGAGAGTGAAAGAGAAGCTGTGAGTGTGAGAGAAAGATAGAAGCTGTGATTGAAGGAGAGAGAAAGAGAAGCTGTGAGTGAGAAAAGAGAGAGAAAGAGAAGCTGTGAGTGAGAGAGAGAGAGAAAGCGAAGCTGTGAGTGAGAGGGAGAGAGAGAAAGAGAAGATGTGAGTGAGAGAGAGAGGGAAAGAGAAGTTGTGAGTGAGAAAGAGAGAGAAGATGTGAGTTAATGTGTGTGAGAGAGAGAAAGAGAAGCTGTGAGTGACAGAGAGAGAGAGAAGCTGTGTGTGTGAGAGAGAAAGAGAAGCTGTGTGTGTGTGTGAGAGAGAGAGAGAAGCTGTGAGTGAGAGAGTGAGAGAAAGAGAAGCTGTGTGTGAGAGAGAAAGAGCTGTGTGTGAGAGAGAGAAGGTGTATGAGAGAGAGAGAGAACGAAAGAAAGAGCTGTGTTTGTGTGAGAGAGAAAGAGAAGCTGTGGGTGAGAGGGAGAGAGAGAAGGAGAAAATGTGAGAGAGAGAGAGAGAAGATGTGAATGAGAGAGAGAGGGAAAGAGAAGTTGTGAGTGAGAGAGAGAGAAGATGTGAGTGAGTGTGTGTGTGAGAGAGAAAGAGAAGCTGTGAGTGACAGAGAGAGAGAGAGAAGCTGTGTGTGTGTGAGAGAGAAAGAGAAGCTGTGTGTTTGTGAGAGAGAGAAAGAGAAGCTGTGAGTGAGCGAGTGAGAGAAAGAGAAGCTGTGTGAGAGAGAGAAAGAGCTGTGAGTGAGAGAGAGAAGCTGTATGAGAGAGAGAGAGAACGAAAAAAAGAGCTCTGTGTGTGTGAGAGAGAAAGAGAAGCTGTGAGTGAGAGAGAGAGAGAAAGAGAAGCTGTGAGTGAGAGATAGAGAGAAAGGGAAGCTGTGAGTGAGAGAGAGAGACAGAGAAGCTGTGAGTGAGAGAGAGAAAAAAGAGCAGCTGTGAGTGAGAGAGAGAAGCTTTGAGTGAAGAGATAGAGAGAAGCAGTGAAAGAGAGAGAAAGAAAAGCTGTGAGTGAGAGAGAAAGAAAGTGAAGCTGTGAGTGTGAGAGAGAAAGAGAAAGAGAAGCTATGAGTGAGAGAGAGAGAAATAGAGAAGCTGTGAGTGAGAGAGAGAGAAAGAAAGAGAAGCTGTGAGTGAGAGAGAGAGAAAGAAAGAGAAGCTGCAAGAGAGAGAGAGAGAAAGAGAAGCTGTAAGTGTGTGTGAGAGAGAGAAAGAGAAGCAGTGAGTGTGAGAGAAAGAGAAGCCGTGAGTGTGAGAGAGAGTGAGAGAGAGAGAAGCTGTGAGTTAGAGAGAGAGAGAAAGAGTTGTGAATGAGAGAGAGAGAGAAGCTGTGAGTGAGTGAGAGAGAAAGAGAAGCTGTGTGTGAGAGAGAGAGAAGCTGTGAGTGAAAGAGAGAGAAAGAGAAGCTGTGAGTGAGAAAGAGAGAGAGAGAGAGAAGCTGTGAGTGAGAGAGAGAGAAAGAGAAGCTGTGTGTGACGGAGAGAGAGAAAGAGAAGATGTGAGTGAGAGAAAGAGAGAAGCTGTGAGTGAGAGAGTGAGAGAGAGAAAGAGAAGCTGTGAGTGAGAGAGAGAGTGGGAGAGAAGCTGTGAGTGAGAGAGAGAGAAAGAGAAGCTTTGAGTGAGAGAGTGAGAGAAAGAGTAGCTGTGAGTGAGAGAGAGAGAGAGAGAAAGGGAAGCTGTGAGTGAGAGAGAGAGAGAGAAAGAAAGAGAATCTGTGAGTAGAGAGAGAGAGAAAGGGAAGCTGTTTGTGTGTGAGAGAGAGAAATAGAAGCTGTGAGTGTGTGTGAGAGAGAGAGATAAAGAGAAGCTGTGAGTGAGTGAGAGAGAAGGAGAAGCTGTGAGTGAGAGGGAGAGAGAGAAAGAGAAGATGTGAGTGAGAGAGAGAAAGAGCTGTGGGAGAGAGAGAAAGAGAAGCTGTGAGTGAGAGAGAGAAAGAGAGAAAGAGAAGCTGTGAGTGAGTGAGAGAGAGAGAAAGAGAAGCTGTGAGTGAGAGAGAGAGAGAGAAAGAGAAGCTGTGAGTGAGAGAGAGAGAGAGAAAGAGAAGCTGTGAGTGAGAGAGAGAGAGAAAGAGAAGCTGTGAGTGAGAGATCGAGATCGAAAGAGATGCTGTAAGTGAGAGAGAGAGAAAGAGAAGCTGTGAGTGAGATTGAGAGAGAAAGAGAAGCTGTGAGTGAGAGAGAGAGAGCGAGAGAGAGAAGCTGAGTGAGAGAAAGAGAAAGAGAAGCTGTGAGTGAGAGAGAGAGATAGAAAGAGAAGCTGTGATTGAGACAGAGAGAAAGAGAAGGTGTGTGTGAGAGAGAGAGAGAATAAGAGAAGCTGTGAGTGAGAGAGGAAGAGAATCTGTGAGTGAGAGAGAGAGAAAGAGAAGATGTGAGTGAGAGAGAGAGATAGAAAGAGAGGCTGTGAGTGAGAGAGAAAGAAAGTGAAGCTGTGAGTGTGTTTGAGAGAGAGAAAGAGAAGCTGTGAGTGAGAGAGAGAGAAATAGAGAAGCTGTGAGTGAGAGAGAGAGAGAAACAGAAGCTGTGAGTGAGAGAAAGAAAGAAAGAGAAACTGTGAGTGAGAGAGAGAGAGAATGAGAAGCTGTGAGTGAGAGAGAGAGAAAGAGAAGCTGTGTGTGTGAGAGAGAGAAGCTGTGAGTGAAAGAGAGAGAAAGAGAAGCTGTGAGTGAGAAAGAGAGAGAAAGAGAAGCTGTGAGTGAGAAAGAGAGAGAGAGAAGCTGTGAGTGAGAGTGAGAGAAAGAGTAGCTGTGAGTGAGAGAGAGAGAGAGAGAAAGGGAAGCTGTGAGTGAGAGAGAGAGAGAGAGAAAGAAAGAGAATCTGTGAGTAGAGAGAGAGAGAAAGGGAAGCTGTTTGTGAGAGAGAGAGAGAAAATAGAAGCTGTGAGTGTGTGTGATAAAGAGAAGCTGTGAGTGAGTGAGAGAGAAGGGGAAGCTGTGAGTGACAGGGAGAGAGAGAGAAAGAGAAGATGTGAGTGAGAGAGAGAAAGAGCTGTGGGAGAGAGAGAAAGAGAAGCTGTGAGTGAGAGAGAGAAAGAGAAGCTGTGAGTGAGTGAGAGAGAGAGAAAGAGAAAGAGAAGCTGTGAGTGAGTGAGAGAGAGAAAGAGAAGCTGTGAGTGAGAGAGAGAGAGATAGAAAGAGAAGCTGTGAGTGAGAGAGAGAGAGAGAAAGAGAAGCTGTGAGTGAGAGAGAGAGATCGAAAGAGATGCTGTGAGTGAGAGAGAGAGAAAGAGAAGCTGTGAGTGAGATTGAGAGAGAAAGAGAAGCTGTGAGTGAGAGAGAAAGAAGCTGTGAGTGAGTGAGAGAGAGAGAAACAGAAGCTGTGAGTGAGAGAGAGAGACAGAAAGAGAAGCTGTGATTGAGACAGAGAGAAAGAGAAGGTGTGAGAGAGAGAGAGAATAAGAGAAGCTGTGAGTGAGAGAGGAAGAGAAGCTGTGAGTGAGAGAGAGAGAAAGAGAAGATGTGAGTGACAGAGAGAGATAGAAAGAGAGGCTGTGAGTGAGAGAGAGAGAGAAATAGAGAAGCTGTGAGTGAGAGAGAGAGAGAAACAGAAGCTGTGAGGGAGAGAGAGAAAGAAAGAGAAACTGTGAGTGAGAGAGATAGAAAGAGAAGCTGTGAGTGAGAGAGAGAGAGAGAAAGAGAAGTTGTGAGTGAGAGAGAGAGATCGAAAGAGATGCTGTGAGTGAGAGAGAGAGAGAAAGAGAAGCTGTGAGTGAGAGAGAGAGAGAAAGAGAGTCTGAGAAACAGAGAGTGAAAGAGAAGCTTGAGTGAGAGACAAACAGAAGCTGTGAGTGAGAGAGAGAAATAGAGAAGTTGTGAGTGAGTGAGAGAGAGAGAAACAGAAGCAGTGAGTGAGAGAGAGAGAGAAAGAGAAACTGTGAGTGAGAGAGAGAGAGAGAAAGAGAAGCTGTGAGTGAGAGAGAGAGAAGGAGAGTCTGAGAAAGAGAGAGTGAAAGAGAAGCTGTGAGTGAGTGAGAGAGAGAGAGAAGCTGTGCGTGAGAGAGAGAGAGAAAGAGAAGCTGTGAGTGAGAGAGATAAAGAGAAGCTGTGTGAGAGAGAGAGAGAGAAGCTGTGAGTGAGAGAGAGAAATAGAGAAGCTGTGAGTGAGAGAGAGAGAGAGAGAAAGAGAAGCTGTGAGTGAGAGAGAGAGAAGGAGAGTCTGATAAAGAGAGTGAAAGAGAAGCTGTGAGTGAGAGAGAGAGAAGCTGTGAGTGAGAGAGAGAGAGAAAGAGAAGCTGTGAGTGAGAGAGATAAAGAGAAGCTTTGAGAGAGAGAGAGAGAGAGAGAAGCTGTGAGTGAGAGAGAGAGAGAAAGAGAAGCTGTGAGTGAGAGAGAGAGAAAGAGAAGCTGTGTGAGAGAGAGAGGAAGATGCTGTGAGTGAGAGAGAAAGAAAGAGAAGCTGTGAGTGTGAGAGAGAGAGAGAAAGTGAAGCTGTTAGTGAGTGAGAGAGAAAAATAGAGAAGCTGTGAGTGAGAGAGAGAGAAACAGAAGCTGTGAGTGACAGAGAGAAAAACAGAAGCAGTGAGTGAGAGAGAGAGAGAAAGAGAAACTGTGAATGAGAGAGAGAGAGAGAGAAAGAGAAGCTGTGAGTGAGAGAGAGAGAAGGAGAGTCTGAGAAAGAGAGAGTGAAAGAGAAGCTGTGAGTGAGTGAGAGAGAGAGAAGCTGTGAGTGTGAGAGAGATAAGTAGAGTCTGAGAAAGAGAGAGAGAAAGAGAAGCTGTGAATGAGAGAGAGAGAAAGAGAAGCTGTGAATGAGAGAGAGAGAGAAAGAGAAGTTGTGAGTGAGAGAGAGAGAGAGAGAAGCTGTGTGAGAGAGAGTGGAAGATGCTGTGAGTGAGAGAGAAAGAAAGAGAATCTGTGAGTGAGAGAGAGAGAGAGAGAGAAAGATAAGCTGTTAGTGAGAGAGAGAGAAAAATAGAGAATCTGTGAGTGAGAGAGAGAAACAGAAGCTGTGAATGAGAGAGAGAGAGAAAGAGAATCTGTGAGTGAGAGAGAGAGAGAGAAAGAGAAGCTGTGAGTGAGAGAGAGAAAGAGAGTCTGAGAAAGAGAGAGTAAAAGAGAAGCTGTGAGTGAGAGAGAGAGAGAGAAGCTGTGAGTGAGAGAGAGAGAGAAGGAGAAGATGTGAGAGAGAAAGAGAGAGAGAGGAAGAGATGCTGTGAGTGAGAGAGAAAGAAAGTGAAGCTGTGAGGGTGTGTGTGAGAGAAAGAGAAGCTGTGAGTGAGAGAGAGAGAGAAATAGAGAAGCTGTGAGTGAGTGTGAGAGAGAAACAGAAGCTGTGTGTGTGAGAGAGAGAAAGAGAAACTGTGAGTGAGAGAGAGTGAGAGAGAAGCTGTGAATGAGAGAGAGAGGAAGAGAGTCTGAGAAAGAGAGTGAAAGAGAAGCTGTGAGTGAGAGAGAGAGAGAGAAGCTGTGAGTGCGAGAGAGAAGCTGTGAGTGAGAGAGAGAGAAAGAGAAGCTGTGAGTGAGAGAGAAACAGAAGCTTTGAGTGAGAGAGAGAGAGAAAGAGAAGCCGTGAGAGAGAGAGAGAGAAAGAGAAGCTGTGAGTGTGAGAGAGAGAAACAGAAGCTGTGAGTGAGAGAGAGAAAGAAAGAGAAGCTGTGAGTGAGAGAGAGAGAAAGAGAAGCTGTGAGTGAGAGAGAGAGAAGCAGTGAGTGCGAGAGAGAGAGAAGCAGTGAGTGCGAGAGATAGAAGCTATGAGTGAGAGAGAGAGAGAGAAGCTGTGAGTGAGAGAGAAAGAGAAGATGACAGTGAGAGAGAGAGAAAGAGACGCTGTGAGTGAGAGAGTGAGAGAGAAGCATTGAGTGAGAGAGAGAGAAATAGAGTCTGTGAGAGAGAGAGAAAGAGCTGTGAGAGAGAGAGTAAGAGAAGCTGTGAGTGAGAGAGAGAAAGAGAGAAAGAGAAGCTGTGAGTGAGAGAGAGAGAGAAAGAGAAGCTGTGAGTGAGAGAGATAGAGAAAGAGAAGCTGTGAGTGAGAGAGAGAGATAGAAAGAGAAGCTGTGAGTGAGAGAGAGAGAGAAAGAGAAGCTGTGAGTGAGATTGAGAGAGAAAGAGAAGCTGTGAGTGACAGAGAAAAAGAAGCTGTGAGTGAGTGAGAGAGAGAAACAGAAGCTGTGAGTGCGAGACAGAGAGTGAGAGAGAGAGAGAGAAGCTGAGTGAGAGAAAGAGAAAGAGAAGCTGTGAGTGAGAGAGAGATAGAAAGAGAAGCTGTGATTGAGACAGAGAGAAAGAGAAGGTGTGAGTGAGAGAGAGAGAGAATAAGAGAAGCTGTGAGTGAGAGAGAGAGAGAGGAAGAAAAGCTGTGTGTGAGAGAGAGAGAGAGAGAAAGAGAAGATGTGAGTGAGAGAGAGAGAGAAAGAGAAGCTGTGAGAGAGAGAGAGGAAGAGATGCTGTGAGTGAGAGAGAAGGAAAGTGAAGCTGTGAGTGTGAGAGAGAGAGAGAAAGAGAAGCTGTGAGTGAGAGAGAGAGAGAAAAATAGAGAAGCTGTGAGTGAGAGAGAGAGAGAAACAGGAGCTGTGAGTGAGAGAGAGAGAGAGAGAGAAACTGAGAGAGAGAGAGAAAGAGAAGCTGAGAGTGAGAGAGAGAGAAAGAGAGTCTGAGAAAGAGAGAGTGAAAGAGAAGCTGTGAGTGAGAGAGAGAGAGAAGCTGTGAGTGAGAAAGAGAAGCTGTGAGTGAGAGAGAGAGAAAGAGTAGCTGTGAGTGAGAGAGAGAGAAAGAGAAGCTGTGAGTGAGAGAGAGAGAAAGAGAAGCTGTGTGTGAGAGAGGAAGAGTTGCTGTGAGTGAGAGAGAAAGAAAGTGAAGCTGTGAGTGTGAAAGAGAGAGAGAAAGAGAAGCTGTGAGTGAGAGAAAGAGAGAAATAGAGAAGCTGTGAGTGTGAGAGAGAGAAAAACAGAAGCAGTGAGTGAGTGAGAGAGAGAAAGAGAAGCTGTGAGTGAGAGAGAAAGAGAAGCTGTGAGAGAGAGAGGAAGAGATGCTGTGAGTGAGAGAGAAAGAAAGTGAAGCTGTGAGTGTGTGTGTGAGAGAGAAAGAGAAGCTGTGAGAGAGAGTGAAATAGAGAAGCTGTGAGTGAAAGAGAGAGAGAAAAAGAAGCAGTGAGTGAGTGAGAGAGAGAGAAAGAGAAACTGTGAGTGTGTGAGAGAGAAACAGAAGCTGTGAGTGAGAGAGAGAAAGAAAGAGAAGCTGTGAGTGAGAGAGAGAGAAAGAGAAGCTGTGAGTGAGAGAGAGAGAAGCAGTGAGTGCAAGAGAGAGAGAAGCAGTGAGTGCGAGAGATAGAAGCTATGAGTGAGAGAGAGAGAGAGAGAGAGAAGCTGTGAGTGAGAGAGAAAGAGAAGCTGACAGTGAGAGAGAGAGAAAGAGACGCTGTGAGTGAGAGAGTGAGAGAGAAGCATTGAGTGAGAGAGAGAGAAATAGAGTCTGTGAGAGAGAGAGAAAGAGCTGTGAGAGAAAGAGTAAGAGAAGCTGTGAGTGAGAGAGAGAAAGAGAGAAAGAGAAGCTGTGAGTGAGAGAGAGAGAGAAAGAGAAGCTGTGAGTGAGAGAGATAGAGAAAGAGAAGCTGTGAGTGAGAGAGAGAGATAGAAAGAGAAGCTGTGAGTGAAAGAGAAAGAGAAAGAGAAACTGTGAGTGAGATTGAGAGAGAAAGAGAAGCTGTGAGTGAGAGAGAAAGAAGCTGTGAGTGAGTGAGAGAGAGAGAAACAGAAGCTGTGAGTGCGAGACAGAGAGTGAGAGAGAGAGAGAGAAGCTGAGTGAGAGAAAGAGAAAGAGAAGCTGTGAGTGAGAGAGAGATAGAAAGAGAAGCTGTGATTGAGACAGAGAGAAAGAGAAGGTGTGAGAGAGAGAGAGAATAAGAGAAGCTGTGAGTGAGAGAGAGAGAGGAAGAAAAGCTGTGAGAGAGAGAGAGAGAGAAAGAGAAGATGTGAGTGAGAGAGAGAGAGAAAGAGAAGCTGTGAGAGAGAGAGAGGAAGAGATGCTGTGAGTGAGAGAGAAGGAAAGTGAAGCTGTGAGTGTGAGAGAGAGAGAGAAAGAGAAGCTGTGAGTGAGAGAGAGAGAGAGAAATAGAGAAGCTGTGAGTGAGAGTGAGAGAAACAGGAGCTGTGAGTGAGAGAGAGAGAGAGAGAGAAACTGAGAGAGAGAGAGAAAGAGAAGCTGAGAGTGAGAGAGAGAGAAAGAGAGTCTGAGAAAGAGAGAGTGAAAGAGAAGCTGTGAGTGAGAGAGAGAGAGAAGCTGTGAGTGAGAAAGAGAAGCTGTGAGTGAGAGAGAGAGAAAGAGTAGCTGTGAGTGAGAGAGAGAGAAAGAGAAGCTGTGAGTGAGAGAGAGAGAAAGAGAAGCTGTGAGAGAGAGAGGAAGAGGTGCTGTGAGTGAGAGAGAAAGAAAGTGAAGCTGTGAGTGTGAAAGAGAGAGAGAAAGAGAAGCTGTGAGTGAGAGAAAGAGAGAAATAGAGAAGCTGTGAGTGAGAGAGAGAGAAAAACAGAAGCAGTGAGTGAGTGAGAGAGAGAAAGAGAAGCTGTGAGTGAGAGAGAAAGAGAAGCTGTGAGAGAGAGAGGAAGAGATGCTGTGAGTGAGAGAGAAAGAAAGTGAAGCTGTGAGTGTGTGAGAGAGAGAGAAAGAGAAGCTGTGAGAGAGAGTGAAATAGAGAAGCTGTGAGTGAGAGAGAGAGAGAAAAAGAAGCAGTGAGTGAGTGAGAGAGAGAGAAAGAGAAACTGTGAGTGTGTGAGAGAGAAACAGAAGCTGTGAGTGAGAGAGAGAAAGAAAGAGAAGCTGTGAGTGAGAGAGAGAGAGAAAGAGAAGCTGTGAGTGAGAGAGAGAAGCAGTGAGTGCGAGAGAGAGAGAAGCAGTGAGTGCGAGAGATAGAAGCTATGAGTGAGAGAGAGAGAGAGAGAGAAGCTGTGAGTGAGAGAGAAAGAGAAGCTGACAGTGAGAGAGAGAGAAAGAGACGCTGTGAGTGAGAGAGTGAGAGAGAAGCATTGAGTGAGAGAAATAGAGTCTGTGAGAGAGAGAGAAAGAGCTGTGAGAGAGAGAGTAAGAGAAGTTGTGAGTGAGAGAGAGAAAGAGAGAAAGAGAAGCTGTGAGTGAGAGAGAGAGAGAAAGAGAAGCTGTGAGTGAGAGAGATAGAGAAAGAGAAGCTGTGAGTGAGAGATAGAGATAGAAAGAGAAGCTGTGAGTGAGAGAGAGAGAGAAAGAGAAGCTGTGAGTGAGATTGAGAGAGAAGGAGAAGCTGTGAGTGAGAGAGAAAGAAGCTGTGAGTGAGTGAGAGAGAGAGAAACAGAAGCTGTGAGTGCGAGACAGAGAGTGAGAGAGAGAGAGAGAAGCTGAGTGAGAGAAAGAGAAAGAGAAGCTGTGAGTGAGAGAGAGAGAGATAGAAAGAGAAGCTGTGATTGAGACAGAGAGAAAGAGAAGGTGTGAGTGAGAGAGAGAGAGAATAAGAGAAGCTGTGAGTGAGAGAGAGAGAGGAAGAAAAGCTGTGAGAGAGAGAGAGAGAGAAAGAGAAGATGTGAGTGAGAGAGAGAGAGAAAGAGAAGCTGTGAGAGAGAGAGAGGAAGAGATGCTGTGAGTGAGAGAGAAAGAAAGTGAAGCTGTGAGTGTGAGAGAGAGAGAGAAAGAGAAGCTGTGAGTGAGAGAGAGAGAAGCTGTGAGTGAGAGAGAGAGAGAAAGAGAAGCTGTGAGTGAGAGAGATAAAGAGAAGCTTTGAGAGAGAGAGAGAGAGAGAGAAGCTGTGAGTGAGAGAGAGAGAGAAAGAGAAGCTGTGAGTGAGAGAGAGAGAAAGAGAAGCTGTGTGAGAGAGAGAGGAAGATGCTGTGAGTGAGAGAGAAAGAAAGAGAAGCTGTGAGTGTGAGAGAGAGAGAGAAAGTGAAGCTGTTAGTGAGTGAGAGAGAAAAATAGAGAAGCTGTGAGTGAGAGAGAGAGAAACAGAAGCTGTGAGTGACAGAGAGAAAAACAGAAGCAGTGAGTGAGAGAGAGAGAGAAAGAGAAACTGTGAATGAGAGAGAGAGAGAGAGAAAGAGAAGCTGTGAGTGAGAGAGAGAGAAGGAGAGTCTGAGAAAGAGAGAGTGAAAGAGAAGCTGTGAGTGAGTGAGAGAGAGAGAAGCTGTGAGTGTGAGAGAGATAAGTAGAGTCTGAGAAAGAGAGAGAGAAAGAGAAGCTGTGAATGAGAGAGAGAGAAAGAGAAGCTGTGAATGAGAGAGAGAGAGAAAGAGAAGTTGTGAGTGAGAGAGAGAGAAAGAGAAGCTGTGTGAGAGAGAGTGGAAGATGCTGTGAGTGAGAGAGAAAGAAAGAGAATCTGTGAGTGAGAGAGAGAGAGAGAGAGAAAGATAAGCTGTTAGTGAGAGAGAGAGAAAAATAGAGAATCTGTGAGTGAGAGAGAGAAACAGAAGCTGTGAATGAGAGAGAGAGAGAAAGAGAATCTGTGAGTGAGAGAGAGAGAGAGAAAGAGAAGCTGTGAGTGAGAGAGAGAAAGAGAGTCTGAGAAAGAGAGAGTAAAAGAGAAGCTGTGAGTGAGAGAGAGAGAGAGAAGCTGTGAGTGAGAGAGAGAGAGAAGGAGAAGATGTGAGAGAGAAAGAGAGAGAGAGGAAGAGATGCTGTGAGTGAGAGAGAAAGAAAGTGAAGCTGTGAGGGTGTGTGTGAGAGAAAGAGAAGCTGTGAGTGAGAGAGAGAGAGAAATAGAGAAGCTGTGAGTGAGTGTGAGAGAGAAACAGAAGCTGTGTGTGTGAGAGAGAGAAAGAGAAACTGTGAGTGAGAGAGAGTGAGAGAGAAGCTGTGAATGAGAGAGAGAGGAAGAGAGTCTGAGAAAGAGAGTGAAAGAGAAGCTGTGAGTGAGAGAGAGAGAGAGAAGCTGTGAGTGCGAGAGAGAAGCTGTGAGTGAGAGAGAGAGAAAGAGAAGCTGTGAGTGAGAGAGAAACAGAAGCTTTGAGTGAGAGAGAGAGAGAAAGAGAAGCCGTGAGAGAGAGAGAGAGAAAGAGAAGCTGTGAGTGTGAGAGAGAGAAACAGAAGCTGTGAGTGAGAGAGAGAAAGAAAGAGAAGCTGTGAGTGAGAGAGAGAGAAAGAGAAGCTGTGAGTGAGAGAGAGAGAAGCAGTGAGTGCGAGAGAGAGAGAAGCAGTGAGTGCGAGAGATAGAAGCTATGAGTGAGAGAGAGAGAGAGAAGCTGTGAGTGAGAGAGAAAGAGAAGATGACAGTGAGAGAGAGAGAAAGAGACGCTGTGAGTGAGAGAGTGAGAGAGAAGCATTGAGTGAGAGAGAGAGAAATAGAGTCTGTGAGAGAGAGAGAAAGAGCTGTGAGAGAGAGAGTAAGAGAAGCTGTGAGTGAGAGAGAGAAAGAGAGAAAGAGAAGCTGTGAGTGAGAGAGAGAGAGAAAGAGAAGCTGTGAGTGAGAGAGATAGAGAAAGAGAAGCTGTGAGTGAGAGAGAGAGATAGAAAGAGAAGCTGTGAGTGAGAGAGAGAGAGAAAGAGAAGCTGTGAGTGAGATTGAGAGAGAAAGAGAAGCTGTGAGTGACAGAGAAAAAGAAGCTGTGAGTGAGTGAGAGAGAGAAACAGAAGCTGTGAGTGCGAGACAGAGAGTGAGAGAGAGAGAGAGAAGCTGAGTGAGAGAAAGAGAAAGAGAAGCTGTGAGTGAGAGAGAGATAGAAAGAGAAGCTGTGATTGAGACAGAGAGAAAGAGAAGGTGTGAGTGAGAGAGAGAGAGAATAAGAGAAGCTGTGAGTGAGAGAGAGAGAGAGGAAGAAAAGCTGTGTGTGAGAGAGAGAGAGAGAGAGAGAGAAGATGTGAGTGAGAGAGAGAGAGAAAGAGAAGCTGTGAGAGAGAGAGAGGAAGAGATGCTGTGAGTGAGAGAGAAGGAAAGTGAAGCTGTGAGTGTGAGAGAGAGAGAGAAAGAGAAGCTGTGAGTGAGAGAGAGAGAGAGAAATAGAGAAGCTGTGAGTGAGAGAGAGAGAGAAACAGGAGCTGTGAGTGAGAGAGAGAGAGAGAGAGAAACTGAGAGAGAGAGAGAAAGAGAAGCTGAGAGTGAGAGAGAGAGAAAGAGAGTCTGAGAAAGAGAGAGTGAAAGAGAAGCTGTGAGTGAGAGAGAGAGAGAAGCTGTGAGTGAGAAAGAGAAGCTGTGAGTGAGAGAGAGAGAAAGAGTAGCTGTGAGTGAGAGAGAGAGAAAGAGAAGCTGTGAGTGAGAGAGAGAGAAAGAGAAGCTGTGTGTGAGAGAGGAAGAGTTGCTGTGAGTGAGAGAGAAAGAAAGTGAAGCTGTGAGTGTGAAAGAGAGAGAGAAAGAGAAGCTGTGAGTGAGAGAAAGAGAGAAATAGAGAAGCTGTGAGTGTGAGAGAGAGAAAAACAGAAGCAGTGAGTGAGTGAGAGAGAGAAAGAGAAGCTGTGAGTGAGAGAGAAAGAGAAGCTGTGAGAGAGAGAGGAAGAGATGCTGTGAGTGAGAGAGAAAGAAAGTGAAGCTGTGAGTGTGTGTGTGAGAGAGAAAGAGAAGCTGTGAGAGAGAGTGAAATAGAGAAGCTGTGAGTGAAAGAGAGAGAGAAAAAGAAGCAGTGAGTGAGTGAGAGAGAGAGAAAGAGAAACTGTGAGTGTGTGAGAGAGAAACAGAAGCTGTGAGTGAGAGAGAGAAAGAAAGAGAAGCTGTGAGTGAGAGAGAGAGAGAAAGAGAAGCTGTGAGTGAGAGAGAGAGAAGCAGTGAGTGCAAGAGAGAGAGAAGCAGTGAGTGCGAGAGATAGAAGCTATGAGTGAGAGAGAGAGAGAGAGAGAGAAGCTGTGAGTGAGAGAGAAAGAGAAGCTGACAGTGAGAGAGAGAGAAAGAGACGCTGTGAGTGAGAGAGTGAGAGAGAAGCATTGAGTGAGAGAGAGAGAAATAGAGTCTGTGAGAGAGAGAGAAAGAGCTGTGAGAGAAAGAGTAAGAGAAGCTGTGAGTGAGAGAGAGAAAGAGAGAAAGAGAAGCTGTGAGTGAGAGAGAGAGAGAAAGAGAAGCTGTGAGTGAGAGAGATAGAGAAAGAGAAGCTGTGAGTGAGAGAGAGAGATAGAAAGAGAAGCTGTGAGTGAAAGAGAAAGAGAAAGAGAAACTGTGAGTGAGATTGAGAGAGAAAGAGAAGCTGTGAGTGAGAGAGAAAGAAGCTGTGAGTGAGTGAGAGAGAGAGAAACAGAAGCTGTGAGTGCGAGACAGAGAGTGAGAGAGAGAGAGAGAAGCTGAGTGAGAGAAAGAGAAAGAGAAGCTGTGAGTGAGAGAGAGATAGAAAGAGAAGCTGTGATTGAGACAGAGAGAAAGAGAAGGTGTGAGAGAGAGAGAGAATAAGAGAAGCTGTGAGTGAGAGAGAGAGAGGAAGAAAAGCTGTGAGAGAGAGAGAGAGAGAAAGAGAAGATGTGAGTGAGAGAGAGAGAGAAAGAGAAGCTGTGAGAGAGAGAGAGGAAGAGATGCTGTGAGTGAGAGAGAAGGAAAGTGAAGCTGTGAGTGTGAGAGAGAGAGAGAAAGAGAAGCTGTGAGTGAGAGAGAGAGAGAGAAATAGAGAAGCTGTGAGTGAGAGTGAGAGAAACAGGAGCTGTGAGTGAGAGAGAGAGAGAGAGAGAAACTGAGAGAGAGAGAGAAAGAGAAGCTGAGAGTGAGAGAGAGAGAAAGAGAGTCTGAGAAAGAGAGAGTGAAAGAGAAGCTGTGAGTGAGAGAGAGAGAGAAGCTGTGAGTGAGAAAGAGAAGCTGTGAGTGAGAGAGAGAGAAAGAGTAGCTGTGAGTGAGAGAGAGAGAAAGAGAAGCTGTGAGTGAGAGAGAGAGAAAGAGAAGCTGTGAGAGAGAGAGGAAGAGGTGCTGTGAGTGAGAGAGAAAGAAAGTGAAGCTGTGAGTGTGAAAGAGAGAGAGAAAGAGAAGCTGTGAGTGAGAGAAAGAGAGAAATAGAGAAGCTGTGAGTGAGAGAGAGAGAAAAACAGAAGCAGTGAGTGAGTGAGAGAGAGAAAGAGAAGCTGTGAGTGAGAGAGAAAGAGAAGCTGTGAGAGAGAGAGGAAGAGATGCTGTGAGTGAGAGAGAAAGAAAGTGAAGCTGTGAGTGTGTGAGAGAGAGAGAAAGAGAAGCTGTGAGAGAGAGTGAAATAGAGAAGCTGTGAGTGAGAGAGAGAGAGAAAAAGAAGCAGTGAGTGAGTGAGAGAGAGAGAAAGAGAAACTGTGAGTGTGTGAGAGAGAAACAGAAGCTGTGAGTGAGAGAGAGAAAGAAAGAGAAGCTGTGAGTGAGAGAGAGAGAGAAAGAGAAGCTGTGAGTGAGAGAGAGAAGCAGTGAGTGCGAGAGAGAGAGAAGCAGTGAGTGCGAGAGATAGAAGCTATGAGTGAGAGAGAGAGAGAGAGAGAAGCTGTGAGTGAGAGAGAAAGAGAAGCTGACAGTGAGAGAGAGAGAAAGAGACGCTGTGAGTGAGAGAGTGAGAGAGAAGCATTGAGTGAGAGAAATAGAGTCTGTGAGAGAGAGAGAAAGAGCTGTGAGAGAGAGAGTAAGAGAAGTTGTGAGTGAGAGAGAGAAAGAGAGAAAGAGAAGCTGTGAGTGAGAGAGAGAGAGAAAGAGAAGCTGTGAGTGAGAGAGATAGAGAAAGAGAAGCTGTGAGTGAGAGATAGAGATAGAAAGAGAAGCTGTGAGTGAGAGAGAGAGAGAAAGAGAAGCTGTGAGTGAGATTGAGAGAGAAGGAGAAGCTGTGAGTGAGAGAGAAAGAAGCTGTGAGTGAGTGAGAGAGAGAGAAACAGAAGCTGTGAGTGCGAGACAGAGAGTGAGAGAGAGAGAGAGAAGCTGAGTGAGAGAAAGAGAAAGAGAAGCTGTGAGTGAGAGAGAGAGAGATAGAAAGAGAAGCTGTGATTGAGACAGAGAGAAAGAGAAGGTGTGAGTGAGAGAGAGAGAGAATAAGAGAAGCTGTGAGTGAGAGAGAGAGAGGAAGAAAAGCTGTGAGAGAGAGAGAGAGAGAAAGAGAAGATGTGAGTGAGAGAGAGAGAGAAAGAGAAGCTGTGAGAGAGAGAGAGGAAGAGATGCTGTGAGTGAGAGAGAAAGAAAGTGAAGCTGTGAGTGTGAGAGAGAGAGAGAAAGAGAAGCTGTGAGTGAGAGAGAGAGAGAGAAATAGAGAAGCTGTGAGTGAGAGAGAGAGAGAAACAGGAGCTGTGAGTGAGAGAAAGAGAGAGAGAAACTGAGAGAGAGAGAAAGAGAAGCTGAGAGTGAGAGAGAGAGAAAGAGAGTCTGAGAAAGAGAGAGTGAAAGAGAAGCTGTGAGTGAGTGAGAGAGAGAAGCTGTGAGTGAGAAAGAGAAGCTGTGAGTGAGAGAGAGAGAAAGAGTAGCTGTGAGTGAGAGAGAGAGAAAGAGAAGCTGTGAGTGAGAGAGAGAGAAAGAGAAGCTGTGTGAGAGAGAGGAAGAGTTGCTGTGAGTGAGAGAGAAAGAAAGTGAAGCTGTGAGTGTGAAAGAGAGAGAGAAAGAGAAGCTGTGAGTGAGAGAAAGAGAGAAATAGAGAAGCTGTGAGTGAGAGAGAGAAAAAAACAGAAGCAGTGAGTGAGTGAGAGAGAGAAAGAGAAGCTGTGAGTGAGAGAGAAAGAGAAGCTGTGAGAGAGAGAGGAAGAGATGCTGTGAATGAGAGAGAAAGAAAGTGAAGCTGTGAGTGTGTGTGAGAGAGAGAAAGAGAAGCTGTGAGTGAGAGAGAGAGGAGTCTGAGAAAGAGAGAGGGAGAGAAGCATTGAGTGAGAGAGAGAGAAATAGAGTGTGAGTGAGAGAGGGAGAGATAGAAAGAGAAGCTGTGAGTGAGAAAGAGAGAGAAAGAGAAGCTGTGAGTGAGATTGAGAGAGAAAGAGAAGCTGTGAGTGAGAGAGAAAGAAGCTGTGAGTGAGTGAGAGAGAGAGGAACAGAAGCTGTGAGTGAGAGAGAGAGAGAGAAGCTGAGTGAGAGAAAGAGAAAGAGAAGCTGTGAGTGAGAGAGAGATAGAAAAAGAAGCTGTGATTGAGACAGAGAGAGAGAAAGAGAAGGTGTGAGTGAGAGAGAGAATAAGAGAAGCTGTGAGTGAGAGAGAGAGAGAAAGAGAAACTGTGAGTGAGTGAGAGAGAGAGAAACAGAAGCTGTGAGTGAGAGAGAGAGAGAAAGAGAAGCTGTGAGTGAGATTGAGAGAGAAAGAGAAGCTGTGAATGAGAGAGAAAGAAGCTGTGAATGAGAGAGAGAGAGAGAAACAGAAGCTGTGAGTGAGAGAGAGAGAGAGAAGCTGATTAGAGAAAGAGAAAGAGAAGCAGTGAGTGAGAGAGAGATAGAAAGAGAAGCTGTGATTGAGATAGAGAGAGAGAAAGAGAAGGTGAGTGAGAGAGAGAGAGAATAAGAGAAGCTGTGAGTGAGAGAGAGAGAGGAAGAGAAGCTGTGAGTGAGAGAGAGAGAGAAAGAGAAGATGTGAGTGAGAGAGAGAGAAAGAGAAGCTGTGTGAGAGAGAGAGATCGAAAGAGATGCTGTGAGTGAGAGAGAGAGAGAAAGAGAAGCTGTGAGTGAGATTGAGAGAGATAGAAAGAGAAGCTGTGATTGAGACAGAGAGAAAGAGAAGGTGTGAGTGAAAGAGAGAGAGAATAAGAGAAGCTGTGAGTGAGAGAGAGAGAGGAAGAAAAGCTGTGAGAGAGAGAGAGAGAAAGAGAAGATGTGAGTGAGAGAGAGAGAAAGAGAAGCTGTCAGAGAGAGAGAGGAAGAGATGCTGTGAGTGAGAGAGAAAGAAAGTGAAGCTGTGAGTGTGTGTGAGAGAGAGAAAGAGAAGCTGTGAGTGAGAGAGAGAGAGAGAAATAGAGAAGCTGTGAGTGAGAGAGAGAGAGAAACAGAAGCTGTGAGTGAGAGAGAGAGAGAGAGAGAAACTGTGAGTGAGAGAGAGAGAGAGAAAGAGAAGCTGAGAGTGAGAGAGAGAGAGAGTCAGAGAAAGAGAGAGTGAAAGAGAAGCTGTGAGTGAGAGAGAGAGAGAAGCTGTGAGTGAGAAAGAGAAGCTGTGAGTGAGAGAGAGAGAAAGAGTAGCTGTGAGTGAGAGAGAGAGAAAGAGAAGCTGTGAGTGAGAGAGAGAGAAAGAGAAGCTGTGAGAGAGAGAGGAAGAGATGCTGTGAGTGAGAGAGAAAGAATGTGAAGCTGTGAGTGTGAAAGAGAGAGAGAAAGAGAAGCTGTGAGTGAGAGAAAGAGAGAAATAGAGAAGCTGTGAGTGAGAGAGAGAGAGAAACAGAAGCAGTGAGTGAGTGAGAGAGAGAAAGAGAAGCTGTGAGTGAGAGAGAAAGAGAAGATGTGAGAGAGAGAGAGGAAGAGATGCTGTGAGTGAGAGAGAAAGAAAGTGAAGCTGTGAGTGTGTGAGAGAGAGAGAAAGAGAAGCTGTGAGTGAGAGAGAGAGAAATAGAGAAGCTGTGAGTGAGAGAGAGAGAGAAAAAGAAGCAGTGAGTGAGTGAGAGAGAGAGAAAGAGAAACTGTGATTGAGAGAGAGAGAGAAAGAGAAGCTGTGAGTGAGAGAGATAAAGAGAAGCTGTGTGTGTCAGAGAGAGAGAAGCTGTGAGTGAGAGAGAGAAATAGAGAAGCTGTGAGTGAGAGAGAGAGAGAGAGAAAGAGAAGCTGTGAGTGAGAGAGAGAGAAGGAGAGTCTGATAAAGAGAGTGAAAGAGAAGCTGTGAGTGAGTGAGAGAGAGAGAAGCTGTGAGTGAGAGAGAGAGAGAAAGAGAAGCTGTGAGTGAGAGAGATAAAGAGAAGCTTTGAGAGAGAGAGAGAAGCTGTGAGTGAGAGAGAGAGAGAAAGAGAAGCTGTGAGTGAGAGAGAGAGAAAGAGAAGCTGTGTGTGAGAGAGAGGAAGATGCTGTGAGTGAGAGAGAAAGAAAGAAAGAGAAGCTGTGAGTGTGAGAGAGAGAGAGAAAGTGAAGCTGTTAGTGAGTGAGAGAGAAAAATAGAGAAGCTGTGAGTGAGAGAGAGAGAAACAGAAGCTGTGAGTGACACAGAGAGAGAAAAACAGAAGCAGTGAGTGAGAGAGAGAGAAAGAGAAACTGTGAATGAGAGAGAGAGAGAGAAAGAGAAGCTGTGAGTGAGAGAGAGAGAAGGAGAGTCTGAGAAAGAGAGAGTGAAAGAGAAGCTGTGAGTGAGTGAGAGAGAGAGAAGCTGTGAGTGAGAGAGAGAGAAGGAGAGTCTGAGGAAGAGAGAGAGAAAGAGAAGCTGTGAGTGAGAGAGAGAGAAAGAGAAGCTGTGAGTGAGTGAGAGAGAGAGAAAGAGAAGCTGTGAGTGAGAGAGAGAGAAAGAGAAGCTGTGTGAGAGAGAGTGGAAGATGCTGTGAGTGAGAGAGAAAGAAAGAGAATCTGTGAGTGACAGAGAGAGAGAGAAAGATAAGCTGTTAGTGAGTGAGAGAGAAAAATAGAGAAGCTGTGAGTGAGAGAGAGAGAAACAGAAGCTGTGAATGAGAGAGAGAGAGAAAGAGAATCTGTGAGTGAGAGAGAGAGAGAGAAAGAGAAGCTGTATGTGAGAGAGAGAAAGAGAGTCTGAGAAATAGAGAGTAAAAGAGAAGCTGTGAGTGAGAGAGAGAGAGAGAAGCTGTGAGTGAGAGAGAAGGAGAAGATGTGAGAGAGAGAGAAAGAGAGAGAGAGGAAGAGATGCTGTGAGTGAGAGAGAAAGAAAGTGAAGCTGTGAGGGTGTGTGTGAGAGAAAGAGAAGCTGTGAGTGAGAGAGAGAGAGAAATAGAGAAGCTGTGAGTGAGTGTGAGAGAGAAACAGAAGCTGTGTGTGTGAGAGAGAGAAAGAGAAACTGTGAGTGAGAGAGAGTGAGAGAGAAGCTGTGAATGAGAGAGAGAGAAAGAGAGTCTGAGAAAGAGAGTGAAAGAGAAGCTTTGAGTGAGAGAGAGAGAGAGAGAGAAGCTGTGAGTGCGAGAGAGAAGCTGTGAGTGAGAGAGAGAGAAAGAGAAGCTGTGAGTGAGAGAGAAACAGAAGCTTTGAGTGACAGAGAGAGAGAAAGAGAAGCTGTGAGTGAGAGAGAGAGAGAAAAAGAAGCTGTGAGTGTGTGAGAGAGAAACAGAAGCTGTGAGTGAGAGAGAGAAAGAAAGAGAAGCTGTGAGTGAGAGAGAGAAAGAGAAGCTGTGAGTGAGAGAGAGAGAGAGAAGCATTGAGTGAGAGAGAGAGAAATAGAGTCTGTGAGAGAGAGAGAAAGAGCTGTGAGAGAGAGAGTAAGAGAAGCTGTGAGTGAGAGAGAGAAAGAGAGAAAGAGAAGCTGTGAGTGAGAGAGAGAGAGAAAGAGAAGCTGTGAGTGAGAGAGATAGAGAAAGAGAAGCTGTGAGTGAGAGAGAGAGATAGAAAGAGAAACTGTGAGTGAGAGAGAGAGAGAAAGAGAAGCTGTGAGTGAGATTGAGAGAGAAAGAGAAGCTGTGAGTGAGAGAGAAAGAAGCTGTGAGTGAGTGAGAGAGAGAGAAACAGAAGCTGTGAGTGCGAGACAGAGAGTGAGAGAGAGAGAGAGAAGCTGAGTGAGAGAAAGAGAAAGAGAAGCTGTGAGTGAGAGAGAGAGAGAGAAAGAGAAGCTGTGATTGAGACAGAGAGAAAGAGAAGGTGTGAGTGAGAGAGAGAGAGAATAAGAGAAGCTGTGAGTGAGAGAGAGAGGAAGAAAAGCTGTGAGAGAGAGAGAGAGAGAAAGAGAAGATGTGAGTGAGAGAGAGAGAGAGAAAGAGAAGCTGTGAGAGAGAGAGAGGAAGAGATGCTGTGAGTGAGAGAGAAAGAAAGTGAAGCTGTGAGTGTGAGAGAGAGAGAGAGAAAGAGAAGCTGTGAGTGAGAGAGAGAGAGAGAAATAGAGAAGCTGTGAGTGAGAGAGAGAGAGAAACAGAAGCTGTGAGTGAGAGAGAGAGAGAGAAACTATGAGTGAGAGAGAGAGAGAAAGAGAAGCTGAGAGTGAGAGAGAGAGAAAGAGAGTCTGAGAAAGAGAGAGTGAAAGAGAAGCTGTGAGTGAGAGAGAGAGAAGCTGTGAGTGAGAAAGAGAAGCTGTGAGTGAGAGAGAGAGAAAGAGTAGCTGTGAGTGAGAGAGAGAGAAAGAGAAGCTGTGATTAAGAGAGGAAGAGTTGCTGTGAGTGAGAGAGAAAGAAAGTGAAGCTGTGAGTGTGAAAGAGAGAGAGAAAGAGAAGCTGTGAGTGAGAGAAAGAGAGAAATAGAGAAGCTGTGAGTGAGAGAGAGAGAAAAACAGAAGCAGTGAGTGAGTGAGAGCGAGAAAGAGAAGCTGTGAGTGAGAGAGAAAGAGAAGCTGTGAGAGAGAGAGAGGAAGAGATGCTGTGAGTGAGAGAGAAAGAAAGTGAAGCTGTGAGTGTGTGAGAGAGAGAGAAAGAGAAACTGTGAGTGAGAGAAAGAGAGAAATAGAGAAGCTGTGAGTGAGAGAGAGAGAGAAACAGAAGCAGTGAGTGAGTGAGAGAGAGAAAGAGAAGCTGTGAGTGAGAGAGAAAGAGAAGTTGTGAGAGAGAGAGAGGAAGAGATGCTGTGAGTGAGAGAGAAAGAAAGTGAAGCTGTGAGTGTGTGAGAGAGAGAGAAAGAGAAGCTGTGAGTGTGAGAGAGAGAAATAGAGAAGCTGTGAGTGAGAGAGAGAGAGAAAAAGAAGCAGTGAGTGAGTGAGAGAGAGAGAAAGAGAAACTGTGATTGAGAGAGAGAGAGAAAGAGAAGCTGTGAGTGAGAGAGATAAAGAGAAGCTGTGTGTGTGTGAGAGAGAGAAGCTGTGAGTGAGAGAGAGAAATAGAGAAGCTGTGAGTGAGAGAGAGAGAGAAAGAGAAGCTGTGAGTGAGAGAGAGAGAAGGAGAGTCTGATAAAGAGAGTGAAAGAGAAGCTGTGAGTGAGTGAGAGAGAGAGAAGCTGTGAGTGAGAGAGAGAGAGAAAGAGAAGCTGTGAGTGAGAGAGATAAAGAGAAGCTTTGAGAGAGAGAGAGAAGCTGTGAGTGAGAGAGAGAGAAAGAGAAGCTGTGAGTGAGAGAGAGAGAAAGAGAAGCTGTGTGTGTGAGAGAGGAAGATGCTGTGAGTGAGAGAGAAAGAAAGAAAGAGATGCTGTGAGTGTGAGAGAGAGAGAGAAAGTGAAGCTGTTAGTGAGTGAGAGAAAAAAATAGAGAAGCTGTGAGTGAGAGAGAGAGAAACAGAAGCTGTGAGTGACAGAGAGAGAGAGAAACAGAAGCAGTGAGTGAGAGAGAGAGAGAAAGAGAAACTGTGAATGAGAGAGAGAGAGAGAAAGAGAAGCTGTGAGTGAGAGAGAGAGAAGGAGAGTCTGAGAAAGAGAGAGTGAAAGAGAAGCTGTGAGTGAGAGAGAGAGAGAGAAGCTGTGAGTGAGAGAGAGAGAAGGAGAGTCTGAGAAAGAGAGAGAGAAAGAGAAGCTGTGAGTGAGAGAGAGAGAAAGAGAAGCTGTGAGTGACAGAGAGAGAGAGAAAGAGAAGCTGTGAGTGAGAGAGAGAGAAAGAGAAGCTGTGTGAGAGAGCGTGGAAGATGCTGTGAGTGAGAGAGAAAGAAAGAGAATCTGTGAGTGTCAGAGAGAGAGAGAGAAGCTGTGAGTGAGATTGAGAGAGAAAGAGAAGCTGTGAGTGAGAGAGAAAGAAGCTGTGAGTGAGTGAGAGAGAGAGAAACAGAAGCTGTGAGTGAGAGAGAGAGAGAGCGAGAGAGAGAAGCTGAGTGAGAGAAAGAGAAAGAGAAGCTGTGAGTGAGATAGAGAGATAGAAAGAGAAGCTGTGATTGAGACAGAGAGAAAGAGAAGGTGTGTGAGAGAGAGAGAGAATAAGAGAAGCTGTGAGAGAGAGAGGAAGAGAAGCTGTGAGTGAGAGAGAGAGAGAGAGAGAGAAGATGTGAGTGAGAGAGAGAGATAGAAAGAGAGGCTGTGAGTGAGAGAGAAAGAAAGTGAAGCTGTGAGTGTGTGTGAGAGAGAGAAAGATAAGCTGTGAGTGAGAGAGAGAGAGAAATAGAGAAGCTGTGAGTGAGAGAGAGAGAGAAACAGAAGCTGTGAGTGAGAGAGAGAAAGAAAGAGAAACTGTGAGTGAGAGAGAGAGAGAAAGAGAAGCTGTGAGTGAGAGAGAGAGAAAGAGAAGCTGTGTGTGTGAGAGAGGAAGATGCTGTGAGTGAGAGAGAAAGAAAGAGAAGCTGTGAGTGTGAGAGAGAGAGAGAGAAAGAGAAGCTGTTAGTGAGAGAGAGAGAAATAGAGAAGCTGTGAGTGAGAGAGAGAGAAAGAGAAGCTGTGTGAGAGAGAGTGGAAGATGCTGTGAGTGAGAGAGAAAGAAAGAGAATCTGTGAGTGACAGAGAGAGAGAGAGAGAAGCTGTGAGTGAGATTGAGAGAGAAAGAGAAGCTGTGAGTGAGAGAGAAAGAAGCTGTGAGTGAGTGAGAGAGAGAGAAACAGAAGCTGTGAGTGAGAGAGAGAGAGAGCGAGAGAGAGAAGCTGAGTGAGAGAAAGAGAAAGAGAAGCTGTGAGTGAGATAGAGAGATAGAAAGAGAAGCTGTGATTGAGACAGAGAGAAAGAGAAGGTGTGTGAGAGAGAGAGAGAATAAGAGAAGCTGTGAGAGAGAGAGGAAGAGAAGCTGTGAGTGAGAGAGAGAGAGAGAGAAGATGTGAGTGAGAGAGAGAGATAGAAAGAGAGGCTGTGAGTGAGAGAGAAAGAAAGTGAAGCTGTGAGTGTGTGTGAGAGAGAGAAAGAGAAGCTGTGAGTGAGAGAGAGAGAGAAATAGAGAAGCTGTGAGTGAGAGAGAGAGAGAAACAGAAGCTGTGAGTGAGAGAGAGAAAGAAAGAGAAACTGTGAGTGAGAGAGAGAGAGAAAGAGAAGCTGTGAGTGAGAGAGAGAGAAAGAGAAGCTGTGTGTGTGAGAGAGGAAGATGCTGTGAGTGAGAGAGAAAGAAAGAGAAGCTGTGAGTGTGAGAGAGAGAGAGAGAAAGAGAAGCTGTTAGTGAGAGAGAGAGAAATAGAGAAGCTGTGAGTGAGAGAGAGTGAGAAACAGAAGCTGTGAGTGAGAGAGAGAGAGAAAGAGAAGCTGTGAGTGAGAGAGAGAAAGAGAGTCTGAGAAAGAGAGAGTGAAAGAGAAGCTGTGAGTGAGAGACAGAGAAACAGAAGCTGTGAGTGAGAGAGAGAGAAAGAGAAACTGTGAGTGAGAGAGAGAGAGAGAAAGAGAAGCTGTGAGTGAGAGAGAGAGAAGGAGAGTCTGAGAAAGAGAGAGTGAAAGAGAAGCTGTGAGTGAGTGAGTGAGAGAGAGAGAAGCTGTGAGTGAGAGAGAGAGAGAGAGAAGATGTGAGTGAGAGAGAGAGATAGAAAGAGAGGCTGTAAGTGAGAGAGAAAGAAAGTGAAGCTGTGAGTGTGTGAGAGAGAGAGAAAGAGAAGCTGTGAGTGAGAGAGAGAGAGAAATAGAGAAGCTGTGCGTGAGAGAGAGAGAGAAACAGAAGCTGTGAGTGAGAGAGAGAAAGAAAGAGAAACTGTGAGTGAGAGAGAGAGAGAAAGAGAAGCTGTGAGTGAGAGAGAGAGAAAGAGAAGCTGTGTGTGTGAGAGAGGAAGATGCTGTGAGTGAGAGAGAAAGAAAGAGAAGCTGTGAGTGTGAGAGAGAGAGAGAGAAAGAGAAGCTGTTAGTGAGAGAGAGAGAAATAGAGAAGCTGTGAGTGAGAGAGAGTGAGAAACAGAAGCTGTGAGTGAGAGAGAGAGAGAAAGAGAAGCTGTGAGTGAGAGAGAGAGAAAGAGAAGCTGTGTGTGTGAGAGAGGAAGATGCTGTGAGTGAGAGAGAAAGAAAGAGAAGCTGTGAGTGTGAGAGAGAGAGAGAGAAAGAGAAGCTGTTAGTGAGAGAGAGAGAAATAGAGAAGCTGTGAGTGAGAGAGAGAGAAAGAGAAGCTGTGTGAGAGAGAGTGGAAGATGCTGTGAGTGAGAGAGAAAGAAAGAGAATCTGTGAGTGACAGAGAGAGAGAGAGAGAAGCTGTGAGTGAGATTGAGAGAGAAAGAGAAGCTGTGAGTGAGAGAGAAAGAAGCTGTGAGTGAGTGAGAGAGAGAGAAACAGAAGCTGTGAGTGAGAGAGAGAGAGAGCGAGAGAGAGAAGCTGAGTGAGAGAAAGAGAAAGAGAAGCTGTGAGTGAGATAGAGAGATAGAAAGAGAAGCTGTGATTGAGACAGAGAGAAAGAGAAGGTGTGTGAGAGAGAGAGAGAATAAGAGAAGCTGTGAGAGAGAGAGGAAGAGAAGCTGTGAGTGAGAGAGAGAGAGAGAGAAGATGTGAGTGAGAGAGAGAGATAGAAAGAGAGGCTGTGAGTGAGAGAGAAAGAAAGTGAAGCTGTGAGTGTGTGTGAGAGAGAGAAAGAGAAGCTGTGAGTGAGAGAGAGAGAGAAATAGAGAAGCTGTGAGTGAGAGAGAGAGAGAAACAGAAGCTGTGAGTGAGAGAGAGAAAGAAAGAGAAACTGTGAGTGAGAGAGAGAGAGAAAGAGAAGCTGTGAGTGAGAGAGAGAGAAAGAGAAGCTGTGTGTGTGAGAGAGGAAGATGCTGTGAGTGAGAGAGAAAGAAAGAGAAGCTGTGAGTGTGAGAGAGAGAGAGAGAAAGAGAAGCTGTTAGTGAGAGAGAGAGAAATAGAGAAGCTGTGAGTGAGAGAGAGTGAGAAACAGAAGCTGTGAGTGAGAGAGAGAGAGAAAGAGAAGCTGTGAGTGAGAGAGAGAAAGAGAGTCTGAGAAAGAGAGAGTGAAAGAGAAGCTGTGAGTGAGAGACAGAGAAACAGAAGCTGTGAGTGAGAGAGAGAGAAAGAGAAACTGTGAGTGAGAGAGAGAGAGAGAAAGAGAAGCTGTGAGTGAGAGAGAGAGAAGGAGAGTCTGAGAAAGAGAGAGTGAAAGAGAAGCTGTGAGTGAGTGAGTGAGAGAGAGAGAAGCTGTGAGTGAGAGAGAGAGAGAGAGAAGATGTGAGTGAGAGAGAGAGATAGAAAGAGAGGCTGTAAGTGAGAGAGAAAGAAAGTGAAGCTGTGAGTGTGTGAGAGAGAGAGAAAGAGAAGCTGTGAGTGAGAGAGAGAGAGAAATAGAGAAGCTGTGCGTGAGAGAGAGAGAGAAACAGAAGCTGTGAGTGAGAGAGAGAAAGAAAGAGAAACTGTGAGTGAGAGAGAGAGAGAAAGAGAAGCTGTGAGTGAGAGAGAGAGAAAGAGAAGCTGTGTGTGTGAGAGAGGAAGATGCTGTGAGTGAGAGAGAAAGAAAGAGAAGCTGTGAGTGTGAGAGAGAGAGAGAGAAAGAGAAGCTGTTAGTGAGAGAGAGAGAAATAGAGAAGCTGTGAGTGAGAGAGAGTGAGAAACAGAAGCTGTGAGTGAGAGAGAGAGAGAAAGAGAAGCTGTGAGTGAGAGAGAGAGAGAAAGAGAAGCTGTGAGTGAGAGAGAGAAAGAGAGTCTGAGAAAGAGAGAGTGAAAGAGAAGCTGTGAGTGAGAGACAGAGAAACAGAAGCTGTGAGTGAGACAGAGAGAAAGAGAAACTGTGAGTGAGAGAGAGAGAGAGAAAGAGAAGCTGTGAGTGAGAGAGAGAGAAGGAGAGTCTGAGAAAGAGAGAGTGAAAGAGAAGCTGTGAGTGAGTGAGTGAGAGAGAGAGAAGCTGTGAGTGAGAGAGAGAGAGAAAGAGAAGCTGTGAGTGAGAGAGATAAAGAGAAGCTGTGAGAGAGAGAGAGAGAAGCTGTGAGTGAGAGAGAGAAATAGAGAAGCTGTGAGTGAGAGAGAGAGAGAAACAGAAGCAGTGAGTGAGAGAGAGAGAAAGAGAAGCTGTGAGTCAGAGAGATAAAAAGAAGCTTTGACAGAGAGAGAGAGAAGCTGTGAGTGAGAGAGAGAGAGAAAGAGAAGCTGTGAGTGAGAGAGAGAGAAAGAGAAGCTGTGTGAGAGAGAGAGGAAGATGCTGTGAGTGAGAGAGAAAGAAAGAGAAGCTGTGAGTGTGAGAGAGAGAGAGAAAGAGAAGCTGTTAGTGAGTGAGAGAGAAAAATAGAGAAGCTGTGAGTGAGAGAGAGAGAAACAGAAGCTGTGAGTGAGAGAGAGAGAAAAACAGAAGCAGTGAGTGAGAGAGTGAGAGAAAGAGAAACTGTGAATGAGAGAGAGATAGAGAGAAAGAGAAGCTGTGAGTGAGAGAGAGAGAAGGAGAGTCTGAGAAAGAGAAAGTGAAAGAGAAGCTGTGAGTGAGAGAGAGAGAGAAGCTGTGAGTGAGAGAGAGAGAAAGAGAAGCTGTGAGTGAGAGAGATAAAGAGAAGCTGTGAGTGAGAGAGAGAGAGAAAGAGAAGCTGTGAGTGAGAGAGAGAGAAAGAGAAGCTGTGAGTGAGAGAGAGAGAAAGAGAAGCTGTGTGAGTGAGAGTGGAAGATCCTGTGAGTGAGAGAGAAAGAAAGAGAATCTGTGAGTGAGAGAGAGAGAGAGAGAGAAAGAAAGAGAAGCTGTTAGTGAGAGAGAGAGAAAAATAGAGAAGCTGTGAGTGAGAGAGAGAGAAACAGAAGCTGTGAATGAGAGAGAGAGAGAAAGAGAATCTGTGAGTGAGAGAGAGAGAGAGAAAGAGAAGCTGTGAGTGAGAGAGAGAAAGAGAGTCTGAGAAAGAGAGAGTGAAAGAGAAGCTGTGAGTGAGAGAGAGAGAGAAGCTGTGAGTGAGAGAGAGAGAAAGAGAAGATGTGAGAGAGAGAGAAAGAGAGAGAAAGGAGGAGATGCTGTGAGTGAGAGAGAAAGAAAGTGAAGCTGTGAGGGTGTGTGTGAGAGAAAGAGAAGCTGTGAGTGAGAGAGAGAGAAATAGAGAAGCTGTGAGTGAGTGAGAGAGAGAAACAGAAGCTGTGAGTGAGAGAGAGAGAAAGAGAAACTGTGAGTGAGAGAGAGAGAGAAGCTGTGAATGAGAGAGAGAGAGAAAGAGAGTCTGAGAAAGAGAGTGAAAGAGAAGCTGTGAGTGAGAGAGAGAGAGAGAAGTTGTGAGTGAGAGAGAGAGAGAAAGAGAAGCTGTGAGTGAGAGAGAGAGAGAGAAAGAGAAGCTGTGAGTGAGAGAGAGAGAGAAGCAGTGAGTGCGAGAGAGAGAGAAGCAGTGAGTGTGTGAGAGAGAAGCTATGAGTGAGAGAGAGAGAGAAAGAGAAGCTGTGAGTGAGAGAGAAAGAGAAGCTGAGAGTGAGAGAGAGAGAGAGACGCTGTGAGTGAGAGAGAGAGAGAAGCATTGAGTGAGAGAGAGAGAAATAGAGTGTGAGAGAGAGAGAAAGAGCTGTGAGAGAGAGAGTAAGAGAAGCTGTGAGTGAGAGAGAGAAATAGAGAAAGAGAAGCTGTGAGTGAGAGAGAGAGAGAAAGAGAAGCTGTGAGTGAGAGAGATAGAGAAAGAGAAGCTGTGAGTGAGAGAGAGATAGAAAGAGAAGCTGTGAGTGAGAGAGAGAGACAAAGAGAAGCTGTGAGTGAGATTGAGAGAGAAAGAGAAGCTGTGAGTGAGAAAGAAGCTGTGAGTGAGTGAGAGAGAAAGAAACAGAAGCTGTGAGTGCGAGACAGAGAGTGAGAGAGAGAGAGAAGCTGAGTGAGAGAAAGAGAAAGAGAAGCTCTGAGTGAGAGAGAGAGATAGAAAGAGAAGCTGTGATTGAGACAGAGAGAAAGAGAAGGTGTGAGTTAGAGAGAGAGAGAATAAGAGAAGCTGTGAGTGAGAGAGAGAGAGGAAGAAAAGCTGTGAGTGAGAGAGAGAGAGAAAGAGAAGGTGTGAGTGAGAGAGAGAGAGAGAGAAGCTGTGAGAGAGAGAGAGGAAGAGATGCTGTGAGTGAGAGAGAAAGAAAGTGAAGCTGTTAGTGTGTGTGAGAGAGAGAAAGAGAAGCTGTCAGTGAGAGAGAGAGAGAAATAGAGAAGCTGTGAGTGAGAGAGAGAGAAACAGAAGCTGTGAGTGAGAGATAGAGAGGGAAATAGAAACTGTGAGTGAGAGAGAGAGAGAGAAAGAGAAGCTGTGAGTGAGAGAGAAAGAGAAGCTGAGAGTGAGCGAGAGAGAAAGAGACGCTGTGAGTGAGAGAGAGAGAGAGAGAAGCATTGAGTGAGAGAGAGAGAAATAGAGTCTGTGAGATAGAGAGAAAGAGCTGTGAGAGAGAGAGTAAGAGAAGCTGTGAGTGAGAGAGAGAAAGAGAGAAAGAGAAGCTGTGAGTGAGAGAGAGAGAGAAAGAGAAGCTGTGAGTGAGAGAGATAGAGAAAGAGAAGCTGTGAGTGAGAGAGAGAGATAGAACGAGAAGCTGTGAGTGTGTGAGAGAGAGAAAGAGAAGCTGTGAGTGAGATTGAGAGAGAAAGAGAAGCTGTGAGTGAGAGAGAAAGAAGCTGTGAGTGAGTGAGAGAGAGAGAAACAGAAGCTGTGAGTGCGAGACAGAGAGTGAGAGAGAGAGAGAGAAGCTGAGTGAGAGAAAGAGAAAGAGAAGCTGTGAGTGAGAGAGAGAGAGATAGAAAGAGAAGCTGTGATTGAGACAGAGAGAAAGAGAAGGTGTGAGTGAGAGAGAGAGAATAAGAGAAGCTGTGAGTGAGAGAGAGAGAGTAAGAAAAGCTGTGAGTGAGAGAGAGAGAGAGAAAGAGAAGCAGTGAGTGAGTGAGAGAGAAAGAGAAGCTGTGAGTGAGAGGGAGAGAGAAAGAGAAGATGTGAGTGAGAGACAGAGAGAAAGAGAAGATGTGAGTGAGAGAGAGAGGGAAGGAGAGGTTGTGAGTGAGAGAGAGAGAGAGAAGCTGTGAGTGAGTGAGAGACAGAGAGTGAAAGAGAAGCTGTGAGTGAGAGAGAGAGGAAGAGAAGCTGTGAGTGAGAAAGAGAGAAAGAAAGAAAGAGAAGCTTTGAGTGAGAGAGTGAGAGAAAGAGTAGCTGTGAGTGAGAGAAAGAGAGAGAGAAAGAGAAGTTGTGAGTGAGAGAGAGAGAGAAAGAAAGAGAAGCTGTGAGTGAGAGAGAGAGAGAATGAGAAGCTGTGTGAGAGAGAGAGAGATAGAAGCTGTGAGTGAGAGAGAGAGAGAGAGAGAACCTGTGAGTGAGAGAGAGAGGAGAGAGAGAATCTGTGAGGGAGAGAGAGAGAATGAGAAGCTGTGAGAGAGAGAGAGAGAGATAGAAGCTGTGAGTGAGTGAGAGAAAGAGAAGCTGTGAGAGAGAGAGAGAAAGAGAAGCTGTGATTGAGAGAGAGAGAAAGAGAAGCTGTGAGTGAGAGAGAGAGAAAGAGAAGCTGTGAGTGTGAGAGAAAGAGAGAGAGAGAGAAGCTGTGAGTGAAAGAGAGAGAAAGAGAAGCTGTGAGTGAGAAAGACAGAGAGAAAGAGAAGATGTGAGTCAGATAGAGAGAAAAAGGGAAGCTGTGAGTGAGTGAGAGAGAAAGAGAAGCTGTGAGTGAGAGGGAGAGAGAAAGAGAAGATGTGAGTGAGAGAGAGAGAGAAAGAGAAGATGTGAGTGAGAGAGAGAGGGAAGGAGAGGTTGTGTGTGAGAGAGAAAAGATGTGAGTGAGTAAGAGAGAGAGAGAAAGAGAAGCTGTGAGTGAGAGAGAGAGGAAGAGAAGCTGTGAGTGAGAGAGAGAGAAAAAGAGAAGCTGTATGAGAGAGAGAGAGAACGAAAGAAAGAGCTGTGTGTGGAGAGAGAGAAAGATAAGCTGTGAGTGTGTGTGAGAGAGAAAGAGAAGCTGTGAGTGAGTGAGAGAGAGAAAGAGAAGCTGTGAGTGAGAGAAAGAGAGAGAGAAAGAGAAGTTGTGAATGAGAGAGAGAGAGAGAGAGAAAGAGAAGCTGTGAGTGAGAGAGAGAGAATGAGAAGCTGTGAGAGAGAGAGAGAAAAAGAGAAGCTGTGAGTGAGTGAGAGAGAGAAAGAGAAGCTGTGAGTGAGAGAGAGAGAGTAATTGAAGCTGTGAGTGAGTGAGAGAGAGAGAAGCTCTGAGTGAGTGAGAGAGAAAGAAAGAGAAGCTGTGAGTGAGAGAGAGAAAGAGAAGCTGTGTGTGAGAGAGAGAGAGACAAGCTGTAAGTGTGTGTGTGAGAGAGAGAAAGAAAAGCTGTGAGTGTGAGAGAAAGAGAAGCTGTGAGTGTGAGAGAGAGTGAGAGAGAAGCTGTGAGTTAGAGAGAGAGAGAGAGAGAGAGAAGTTGTGAGTGAGAGAGAGAAAGAGAACCTGTGAGTGAGTGAGAGAGAGAGAGAGAAAGAGAGTCTGTGAGTGAGATAGAAAAAAAGAGAAGCTGTGAGTGAGAGAGAGAGAAAGAGAAGCTCTGAGTGAGTGAGAGAGAAAGAAAGAGAAGCTGTGAGTGAGAGAGAGAGAAAGAAAGAGATGCTGTGAGTGAGAGAGAGAGAAGCTGTTAGTGAGAGAGAGAGAGAAAGAGAAGCTGTGAGTGAGAGAGAGAGAGAGAGGAAGAGAAGCTGTGAGTGTGTGTGAGAGAGAGAAAGAGAAGCTTCGAGTGAGAGAGAGAGAGAAAGAGAAGCTGCATGAGAGAGAGAGAGAAAGAAAGAAAGAAAGAAAGAAAGAAAGAAAGAAAGAAAGAGAAGCTGTGTGTGTGTGAGAGAGAAAGAGAAGCTGTGAGTGTGTGTGAGAGAGAAGGAGAAGCTGTGAGTGAGAAAAAAGAAAGAGAAGCTGTGAGTGAGAGAGAGAGAGAGAAAGAGAAACTGTGAGTGATTGAGAGAGAGAGAAATTGAAGCTGTGAGTGAGAGAGAGAGAAAGAGAAGCTGTGAGTGAGTGAGAGAGAAAGAGAAGCTGTGAGTGAGAGGGAGAGAGAAGGAGAAGATGTGAGTGAGAGACAGAGAGAAAGAGAAGATGTGAGTGAGAGAGAGAGGGAAGGAGAGGTTGTGAGTGAGAGAGAGAGAGAAGCTGTGAGTGAGTGAGAGAGAGAGAGAGAAAGAGAAGCTGTGAGTGAGAGAGAGAGGAAGAGAAGCTGTGAGTGAGAAAGAGAGAAAGAAAGAAAGAGAAGCTTTGAGTGAGAGAGTGAGAGAAATAGTAGCTGTGAGTGAGAGAGAGAGAGAAAGAGAAGCTGTATGAGAGAGAGAGAGAACGAAAGAAAGAGCTGTGTTTGGAGAGAGAGAAAGAGAAGCTGTGAGTGTGTGTGAGAGAGTAAAAGAAACTGTGAGTGAGAGAAAGAGAGAGAAAGAGAAGTTGTGAGTGAGAGAGAGAGAGAGAGAGAGAAGCTGTGAGTGAGAGAGAGAGAATGAGAAGCTGTGAGAGAGAGAGAGAAAAAGAGAAGCTGTGAGTGAGAGAGAGAGAGAAAGAGAACCTGTGAGTGAGAGAGAGAGAGTAATTGAAGCTGTGAGTGAGAGAGAGAGAGAGAAGCTCTGAGTGAGTGAGAGAGAAAGAAAGAGAAGCTGTGAGTGAGAGAGAGAAAGAGAAGCTGTGTGAGAGAGAGAGAGAGACAAGCTGTAAGTGTGTGTGTGAGAGAGAAAGAGAACCTGTGAGTGAGTGAGAGAGAGAGAGAGAGAGAGTCTGTGAGTGAGAGAGAGAAATAAAGAGAAGCTGTGAGTGAGAGAGAGAGAAAGAGAAGCTGTGAGTTAGAGAGAGAGAAGGAGAAGCTGTGAGTGAGTTAGAGAGAGAGAAGGAGAAGCTGTGAGGGAGATAGAGAGGAAAGAGAGAATCTGTGAGGGAGAGAGAGAGAGAAAGAGAAGATGTGAGTGAGAGAGTGAGTAAGAGAATCTGTGAGTGAGAGAGAGAGAGAAAGAAGCTGTGAGTGAGAGAGAGAAAGAGAAGCTGAGAGTCAAAGAGAGAGAGAGAAGCTGTGAGTGAGCGAGAGAGAAAGAGAAGCTGTGAGTGTGAGAGAAAGAGAGAAAGAGAAGCTGTGAGTGAGAGAGAGAGAGTGAGAGAGAGAAGCTGTGAATTAGAGAGAGAGAGAGAAAGAGAAGTTGTGAGTGAGAGAGAGAAAGAGAAGCTGTGAATGAGAGAGAGAAAAAAAGAGAAGCTGTGAGTGAGTGAGAGAAAGAGAAGCTGTGAGAGAGAGAGAGAAAGAGAAGCTGTGATTGAGAGAGAGAAAGAGAAGCTGTGAGTTAGAGAGAGAGAAAGAGTAGCTATGAGTGAATTAGAGAGAGAGAATGAGAAGCTGTGAGGGAGAGAGAGAGGAGAGAGAGAATCTGTGAGGGAGAGAGAGAGAAAGAAAAGATGTGAGTGAGAGAGTGAGTAAGAGAATCTGTGAGTGAGAGAGAGAGAAAGAAGCTGTGAGTGAGAGAGAGAAAGAGAAGCTGAGAGTCAGAGAGAGAGAGAAGCTGTGAGTGAGAGTGAGAGAAAGAGAAGCTGTGAGTGTGAGAGAAAGAGAGAGAGAGAAGCTGTGAGTGAAAGAGAGAGAAAGAGATGCTGTGAGTGAGAAAGAAAGAGAGAAAGAGAAGCTGTGAGTGAGAGAGAGAGAAAGGGAAGCTGTGAGTGAGTGAGAGAGAAAGAGAAGCTGTGAGTGAGAGGGAGAGAGAAAGAGAAGATGTGAGTGAGAGAGAGAGAGAAAGAGAAGATGTGAGTGAGAGAGAGAGGGAAGGAGAGGTAGTGAGTGTGAGAGAGAGAGAAGATGTGAGTGAGTAAGAGAGAGAGAGAGAAAGAGAAGCTGTGAGTGAGAGAGAGAGGAAGCTGTGAGTGAGAGAGAGAGAAAGAAAGAGAAGCTTTGAGTGAGAAAGTGAGAGAAAGAGTAGCTGTGAGTGAGAGAGACAGAGAAAAAGAGAAGCTGTATGAGAGAGAGAGAACGAAAGAAAGAGCTGTGTGTGGAGAGAGAGAAAGATAAGCTGTGAGTGTGTGAGAGAGAGAAAGAGAAGCTGTGAGTGTGTGTGAGAGAGAAAGAGAAGCTGTGAGTGAGAGAAAGAGAGAGAGAAAGAGAAGTTGTGAGTGAGAGAGAGAGAAAGAGAAGCTGTGAGTGAGAGAGAGAGAATGAGAAGCTGTGAGAGAGAGAGAGAAAGAGAAGCTGTGAGTGAGTGAGAGAGAGAAAGAGAACCTGTGAGTGAGAGAGAGAGAGTAATTGAAGCTGTGAGTGAGAGAGAGAGAGAGAAGCTCTGAGTGAGTGAGAGAGAAAGAAAGAGAAGCTGTGAGTGAGAGAGAGAAAGAGAAGCTGTGAGAGAGAGAGAGAGAGACAAGCTGTAAGTGTGTGTGTGAGAGAGAAAGAAAAGCTGTGAGTGTGAGAGAAAGAGAACCTGTGAGTGTGAGAGAGAGTGAGAGAGAAGCTGTGAGTGAGAGAGAGAAAGAGAACCTGTGAGTGAGTGAGAGAGAGAGAGAGAAAGAGACTCTGTGAGTGAGAGAGAGAAAAAAAGAGAAGCTGTGAGTGAGAGAGAGAGAAAGAGAAGCTGTGAGAGAGAGAGAGAAGGAGAAGCTGTGAGTGAGTTAGAGAGAGAGAATAAGAAGCTGTGAGGGAGAGAGAGGAAAGAGAGTATCTGTGAGGGAGAGAGAGAGAAAGAGAAGATGAGAGTGAGAGATTGAGTAAGAGAGTCTGTGAGTGAGTGAGAGAGAGAAAGAAGCTGTGAGTGAGAGAGAGAAAGAGAAGCTGAGAATCAGAGAGAGAGAGAGAAGCTGTGAGTGAGAGAGAGAGAGAAAGAGAAGCTGGGAGTGAGAGGGAGATAGAGAAAGAGAATATGTGAGTGAGAGAGAGAGAAAGAGAAGATGTGATTGTGTGTGAGAGAGAAAGAGAAGCTGTGTGTGAGAGAAAGAGAGAGAAAGAGAAGCTGTGAGTGAGAGAGAGAGAGAGAGGAAGAGAAGCTGTGAGTGAGAGAGAGAGAGAATCTGTGAGTGAGAGAGAGAGAGAGAAAGAGAAGCTATGAGTGAGAGAGAGAGAAAGAGAACCTGTGAGTGAGAGAGAGAGAGAAATTGATGCTGCGAGTGAGAGAGAGAAAGAGCAGCTCCGAGTGAGTGAGAGAGAAAGAAAGAGAAGCTGTGAGTGTGTGAGAGAGAAAGAGAAGCTGCGAGAGAGAGAGAGAGAGAGCATCTGTGTGTGTGTGAGAGAGAAAGAGAAGATGTGAGTGTGAGAGAAAGAGAAGCTGTGTGTGAGAGAGCGTGTGAGAGAGAGAAGGTGTGATTTAGAGAGAGAGAGAAAGAGAAGTTGTGAGTGAGAGAGAGAGAGAAGCTGTGAGAGAGAGAGAGAGAGAGAGAGAGAGAAGCTGTGAGTGAGAGAGAGAGAGAAAGAGAAGCTGTGGGTGAGAGAGAGAGAGAAAGAGAAGCTGTGGGTGAGAGAGAAATTGAAGCTGTGAATGAGAGAGAGAGAAAGAGAAGCTCTGAGTGAGAGAGAGAGAAAGAAAGAGAAGCTGTGAGTGAGAGAGAGAAAGAGAAGCTGGGAGTGAGAGGGAGATAGAGAAAGAGAATATGTGAGTGAGAGAGAGAGAAAGAGAAGATGTGATTGTGTGAGAGAGAGAAAGAGAAGCTGTGTGTGAGAGAAAGAGAGAGAAAGAGAAGCTGTGAGTGAGAGAGAGAGGTGGAGGAAGAGAAGCTGTGAGTGAGAGAGAGAGAGAATCTGTGAGTGAGAGAGAGAGAGAGAAAGAGAAGCTGTGAGTGAGAGAGAGAGAAAGAGAACCTGTGAGTGAGAGAGAGAGAGAAATTGATGCTGTGAGTGAGAGAGAGAAAAAGCAGCTCCGAGTGAGTGAGAGAGAAAGAAAGAGAAGCTGTGAGTGTGAGAGAGAGAAAGAGAAGCTGCGAGAGAGAGAGAGAGAGAGCATCTGTGTGTGTGTGAGAGAGAAAGAGAAGATGTGAGTGTGAGAGAAAGAGAAGCTGCGTGTGAGAGAGTGTGTGTGAGAGAGAAGCTGTGATTTAGAGAGAGAGAGAAAGAGAAGTTGTGAGTGAGAGAGAGAGAGAAGCTGTGAGAGAGAGAGAGAGAGAAAGAGAAGCTGTGAGTGAGAGAGAGAGAGAAAGAGAAGCTGTGGGTGAGAGAGAGAAATTGAAGCTGTGAATGAGAGAGAGAGAAAGAGAAGCTCTGAGTGAGAGAGAGAGAAAGAAAGAGAAGCTGTGAGTGAGAGAGAGAGAGAGAAAGAGAACCTGTGAGAGAGAGGGAGATAGAGAAAGAGAATATGTGAGTGAGAGAGAGAGAAAGAGAAGATGTGATTGTGTGAGAGAGAGAAAGAGAAGCTGTGTGTGAGAGAAAGAGAGAGAAAGAGAAGCTGTGAGTGAGAGAGAGAGAGAGAGGAAGAGAAGCTGTGAGTGTGAGAGAGAGAGAATCTGTGAGTGAGAGAGAGAGAGAGAAAGAGAAGCTGTGAGTGAGAGAGAGAGAAAGAGAACCTGTGAGTGAGAGAGAGAGAGAAATTGATGCTGCGAGTGAGAGAGAGAAAGAGCAGCTCCGAGTGAGTGAGAGAGAAAGAAAGAGAAGCTGTGAGTGTGAGAGAGATAAAGAGAAGCTGCGAGAGAGAGAGAGAGAGAGAGCATCTGTGTGTGTGTGAGAGAGAAAGAGAAGATGTGAGTGTGAGAGAAAGAGAAGCTGTGTGTGAGAGAGCGTGTGAGGGAGAGAAGCTGTGATTTAGAGAGAGAGAGAAAGAGAAGTTGTGAGTGAGAGAGAGAGAGAAGCTGTGAGAGAGAGAGAGAGAAAGAGAAGCTGTGAGTGAGAGAGAGAGAGAAAGAGAAGCTGTGGGTGAGAGAGAGAGAGAAAGGGAAGCTGTGGGTGAGAGAGAGAAATTGAAGCTGTGAATGAGAGAGAGAGAAAGAGAAGCTCTGAGTGAGAGAGAGAGAAAGAAAGAGAAGCTGTGAGTGAGAGAGAGAGAGAAAGAGAACCTGTGAGAGAGAGGGAGAGAGAGGGAAAGAGAAGCTGTAAGTGTGTGTGAGAGTGAAAGAGAAGCTGTGAGTGTGAGAGAAAGATAGAAGCTGTGATTGAAGGAGAGAGAAAGAGAAGCTGTGAGTGAGAAAAGAGAGAGAAAGAGAAGCTGTGAGTGAGAGAGAGAGAGAAAGCGAAGCTGTGAGTGAGAGGGAGAGAGAGAAAGAGAAGATGTGAGTGAGAGAGAGAGGGAAAGAGAAGTTGTGAGTGAGACAGAGAGAGAAGATGTGAGTTAATGTGTGTGAGAGAGAGAAAGAGAAGCTGTGAGTGAAAGAGAGAGAGAGAAGCTGTGTGTGAGAGAGAGAAAGAGAAGCTGTGTGTGTGAGAGAGAGAGATAGAGAAGCTGTGAGTGAGAGAGTGAGAGAAAGAGAAGCTGTGTGTGAGAGAGAAAGAGCTGTGTGAGAGAGAGAGAAGCTGTATGAGAGAGAGAGAACGAAAGAAAGAGCTGTGTTTGTGTGAGAGAGAAAGAGAAGCTGTGGGTGAGAGGGAGAGAGAGAAGGAGAAAATGTGAGAGAGAGAGAGAGAAGATGTGAATGAGAGAGAGAGGGAAAGAGAAGTTGTGAGTGAGAGAGAGAGAAGATGTGAGTGAGTGTGTGTGAGAGAGAGAAAGAGAAGCTGTGAGTGACAGAGAGAGAGAGAGAAGCTGTGTGTGTGAGAGAGAGAAAGAGAAGCTGTGTGTTTGTGAGAGAGAGAAAGAGAAGCTGTGAGTGAGAGAGTGAGAGAAAGAGAAGCTGTGTGAGAGAGAGAAAGAGCTGTGAGTGAGAGAGAGAAGCTGTATGAGAGAGAGAGAGAACGAAAAAAAGAGCTCTGTGTGTGTGTGAGAGAAAGAGAAGCTGTGAGTGAGAGAGAGAGAGAAAGAGAAGCTGTGAGTGAGAGATAGAGAGAAAGGGAAGGTGTGAGTGAGAGAGAGAG
This sequence comes from Bradypodion ventrale, assembly GCA_035047345.1. Classification (NCBI taxonomy): domain Eukaryota; kingdom Metazoa; phylum Chordata; class Lepidosauria; order Squamata; family Chamaeleonidae; genus Bradypodion; species Bradypodion ventrale. Next base: position 111,289,164 of record JAWDJE010000005.1, on the reverse strand, counting down.
AGACAGAGAAGCTGTGAGTGAGAGAGAGAGAAAAGAGCAGCTGTGAGTGAGAGAGAGAGAAGCTTTGAGTGAAGAGATAGAGAGAAGCAGTGAAAGAGAGAGAAAGAAAAGCTGTGAGTGAGAGAAAAAGAAAGTGAAGCTGTGAGTGTGAGAGAGAAAGAGAAAGAGAAGCTATGAGTGAGAGAGAGAGAAATAGAGAAGCTGTGAGTGAGAGAGAGAGAAAGAAAGAGAAGCTGTGAGTGAGAGAGAGAGAAAGAAAGAGAAGCTGCAAGAGAGAGAGAGAGAAAGAGAAGCTGTAAGTGTGTGTGAGAGAGAGAAAGAGAAGCAGTGAGTGTGAGAGAAAGAGAAGCCGTGAGTGTGAGAGAGAGTGAGAGAGAGAGAAGCTGTGAGTTAGAGAGAGAGAGAAAGAGTTGTGAATGAGAGAGAGAGAGAAGCTGTGAGTGAGTGAGAGAGAAAGAGAAGCTGTGTGTGTGAGAGAGAGAAGCTGTGAGTGAAAGAGAGAGAAAGAGAAGCTGTGAGTGAGAAAGAGAGAGAGAGAGAGAAGCTGTGAGTGAGAGAGAGAGAAAGAGAAGCTGTGGGTGACGGAGAGAGAGAAAGAGAAGATGTGAGTGAGAGAAAGAAAGAAGCTGTGAGTGAGAGAGAGAAAGAGAAGCTGTGAGTGAGAGAGAGAGTGGGAGAGAAGCTGTGAGTGAGAGAGAGAGAAAGAGAAGCTTTGAGTGAGAGAGTGAGAGAAAGAGTAGCTGTGAGTGAGAGAGAGAGAGAAAGGGAAGCTGTGAGTGAGAGAGAGAGAGAGAAAGAAAGAGAATCTGTGAGTAGAGAGAGAGAGAAAGGGAAGCTGTTTGTGAGAGAGAGAGAGAAATAGAAGCTGTGAGTGTGTGTGAGAGAGAGAGATAAAGAGAAGCTGTGAGTGAGTGAGAGAGAAGGAGAAGCTGTGAGTGAGAGGGAGAGAGAGAAAGAGAAGATGTGAGTGAGAGAGAGAAAGAGCTGTGGGAGAGAGAGAAAGAGAAGCTGTGAGTGAGAGAGAGAAAGAGAGAAAGAGAAGCTGTGAGTGAGAGAGAGAGAGAAAGAGAAGCTGTGAGTGAGAGAGAGAGATAGAAAGAGAAGCTGTGAGTGAGAGAGAGAGAGAAAGAGAAGCTGTGAGTGAGAGATCGAGATAGAAAGAGATGCTGTAAGTGAGAGAGAGAGAAAGAGAAGCTGAGTGAGATTGAGAGAGAAAGAGAAGCTGTGAGTGAGAGAGAAAGAAGCTGTGAGTGAGTGAGAGAGAGAGAAACAGAAGCTGAGAGTGAGAGAGCGAGAGCGAGAGAGAGAAGCAGAGTGAGAGAAAGAGAAAGAGAAGCTGTGAGTGAGAGAGAGAGATAGAAAGAGAAGCTGTGATTGAGACAGAGAGAAAGAGAAGGTGTGTGTGAGAGAGAGAGAGAATAAGAGAAGCTGTGAGTGAGAGAGGAAGAGAAGCTGTGAGTGAGAGAGAGAGAAAGAGAAGATGTGAGTGAGAGAGAGATAGAAAGAGAGGCTGTGAGTGAGAGAGAAAGAAAGTGAAGCTGTGAGTGTGTTTGAGAGAGAGAAAGAGAAGCTGTGTGTGTGTGAGAGAGAGAAATAGAGAAGCTGTGAGTGAGAGAGAGAGAGAAACAGAAGCTGTGAGTGAGAGAAAGAAAGAAAGAGAAACGGTGAGTGAGAGAGAGAGAGAATGAGAAGCTGTGAGTGAGAGAGAGAGAAAGAGAAGCTGTGTGTGTGAGAGAGGAAGATGCTGTGAGTGAGAGAGAAAGAAAGAGAAGCTGTGAGTTAGAGAGAGAGAGAAAGAGAGAAAGAGTTGTGAATGAGAGAGAGAGAGAGAAGCTGTGAGTGAGTGAGAGAGAAAGAGAAGCTGTGTGTGTGAGAGAGAGAAGCTGTGAGTGAAAGAGAGAGAAAGAGAAGCTGTGAGTGAGAAAGAGAGAGAGAGAAGCTGTGAGTGAGAGAGAGAGAAAGAGAAGCTGTGGGTGACGGAGAGAGAGAAAGAGAAGATGTGAGTGAAAGAGAGAAGCTGTGTGTGAGAGAGTGGGAGAGAGAAAGAGAAGCTGAGAGTGAGAGAGAGAGTGGGAGAGAAGCTGTGAGTGAGAGAGAGAGAAAGAGAAGCTTTGAGTGAGAGAGTGAGAGAAAGAGTAGCTGTGAGTGAGAGAGAGAGAGAGAGAAAGGGAAGCTGTGAGTGAGAGAGAGAGAGAGAGAAAGAAAGAGAATCTGTGAGTAGAGAGAGAGAGAAAGGGAAGCTGTTTGTGTGAGAGAGAGAAAATAGAAGCTGTGAGTGTGTGTGATAAAGAGAAGCTGTGAGTGAGTGAGAGAGAAGGGGAAGCTGTGAGTGAGAGGGAGAGAGAGAAAGAGAAGATGTGAGTGAGAGAGAGAAAGAGCTGTGGGAGAGAGAGAAAGAGAAGCTGTGAGTGAGAGAGAGAAAGAGAACCTGTGAGTGAGTGAGAGAGAGAGAAAGAGAAAGAGAAGCTGTGAGTGAGAGAGAGAGAGAAAGAGAAGCTGTGAGTGAGAGAGAGAGAGATAGAAAGAGAAGCTGTGAGTGAGAGAGAGAGAGAGAGAGAAAGATAAGCTGTTAGTGAGAGAGAGAAAAATAGAGAATCTGTGAGTGAGAGAGAGAAACAGAAGCTGTGAATGAGAGAGAGAGAGAAAGAGAATCTGTGAGTGAGAGAGAGAGAGAGAAAGAGAAGCTGTGAGTGAGAGAGAGAAAGAGAGTCTGAGAAAGAGAGAGTAAAAGAGAAGCTGTGAGTGAGAGAGAGAGAGAGAAGCTGTGAGTGAGAGAGAGAGAGAAGGAGAAGATGTGAGAGAGAGAGAAAGAGAGAGAGAGGAAGAGATGCTGTGAGTGAGAGAGAAAGAAAGTGAAGCTGTGAGGGTGTGTGTGAGAGAAAGAGAAGCTGTGAGTGAGAGAGAGAGAGAAATAGAGAAGCTGTGAGTGAGTGTGAGAGAGAAACAGAAGCTGTGTGTGTGTGTGAGAGAAAGAGAAACTGTGAGTGAGAGAGAGTGAGAGAGAAGCTGTGAATGAGAGAGAGAGGAAGAGAGTCTGAGAAAGAGAGTGAAAGAGAAGCTGTGAGTGAGAGAGAGAGAGAGAGAAGCTGTGAGTGCGAGAGAGAAGCTGTGAGTGAGAGAGAGAGAAAGAGAAGCTGTGAGTGAGAGAGAAACAGAAGCTTTGAGTGAGAGAGAGAGAGAAAGAGAAGCTGTGAGTGTGAGAGAGAGAGAAAGAGAAGCTGTGAGTGTGAGAGAGAGAAACAGAAGCTGTGAGTGAGAGAGAGAAAGAAAGAGAAGCTGTGAGTGAGAGAGAGAGAGAAAGAGAAGCTGTGAGAGAGAGAGAGAAAGAGAAGATGTGAGTGAGAGAGAGAGGGAAGGAGAGGTTGTGAGTGAGAGAGAGAGAGAAGATGTGAGTGAGTAAGAGAGAGAGAGAGAAAGAGAAGCTGTGAGTGAGAGAGAGAGGAAGCTGTGAGTGAGAGAGAGAGAAAGAAAGAGAAGCTTTGAGTGAGAAAGTGAGAGAAAGAGTAGCTGTGAGTGAGAGAGAGAGAGAAAAAGAGAAGCTGTATGAGAGAGAGAGAGAACGAAAGAAAGAGCTGTGTGTGGAGAGAGAGAAAGATAAGCTGTGAGTGTGTGAGAGAGAGAAAGAGAAGCTGTGAGTGTGTGTGTGAGAGAAAGAGAAGCTGTGAGTGAGAGAAAGAGAGAGAGAAAGAGAAGTTGTGAGTGAGAGAGAGAGAGAAAGAGAAGCTGTGAGTGAGAGAGAGAGAATGAGAAGCTGTGAGAGAGAGAGAGAAAGAGAAGCTGTGAGTGAGTGAGAGAGAGAAAGAGAACCTGTGAGTGAGAGAGAGAGAGTAATTGAAGCTGTGAGTGAGAGAGAGAGAGAGAGAAGCTCTGAGTGAGTGAGAGAGAAAGAAAGAGAAGCTGTGAGTGAGAGAGAGAAAGAGAAGCTGTGAGAGAGAGAGAGAGAGACAAGCTGTAAGTGTGTGTGAGAGAGAGAAAGAAAAGCTGTGAGTGTGAGAGAAAGAGAACCTGTGAGTGTGAGAGAGAGTGAGAGAGAAGCTGTGAGTGAGAGAGAGAAAGAGAACCTGTGAGTGAGTGAGAGAGAGAGAGAGAAAGAGAGTCTGTGAGTGAGAGAGAGAAAAAAAGAGAAGCTGTGAGTGAGAGAGAGAGAAAGAGAAGCTGTGAGAGAGAGAGAGAAGGAGAAGCTGTGAGTGAGTTAGAGAGAGAGAATAAGAAGCTGTGAGGGAGAGAGAGGAAAGAGAGAATCTGTGAGGGAGAGAGAGAGAAAGAGAAGATGAGAGTGAGAGATTGAGTAAGAGAGTCTGTGAGTGAGTGAGAGAGAGAAAGAAGCTGTGAGTGAGAGAGAGAAAGAGAAGCTGAGAGTCAGAGAGAGAGAGAGAGAAGCTGTGAGTGAGCGAGAGAGAAAGAGAAGCTGTGAGTGTGAGAGAAAGAGAGAAAGAGAAGCTGTGAGTGAGAGAGAGAGAGAAAGAGAAGCTGGGAGTGAGAGGGAGATAGAGAAAGAGAATATGTGAGTGAGAGAGAGAGAAAGAGAAGATGTGATTGTGTGAGAGAGAGAAAGAGAAGCTGTGTGTGAGAGAAAGAGAGAGAAAGAGTAGCTGTGAGTGAGAGAGAGAGAGAGAGAGAGGAAGAGAAGCTGTGAGTGAGAGAGAGAGAGAATCTGTGAGTGAGAGAGAGAGAGAGAAAGAGAAGCTGTGAGTGAGAGAGAGAGAAAGAGAACCTGTGAGTGAGAGAGAGAGAGAAATTGATGCTGCGAGTGAGAGAGAGAAAGAGCAGCTCCGAGTGAGTGAGAGAGAAAGAAAGAGAAGCTGTGAGTGTGAGAGAGAGAAAGAGAAGCTGCGAGAGAGAGAGAGAGAGAGAGCATCTGTGTGTGTGTGAGAGAGAGAAAGAGAAGATGTGTGTGAGAGAAAGAGAAGCTGTGTGAGAGAGCGTGTGAGAGAGAGAAGCTGTGATTTAGAGAGAGAGAGAAAGAGAAGTTGTGAGTGAGAGAGAGAGAGAAGCTGTGAGAGAGAGAGAGAGAGAGAGAAAGAGAAGCTGTGAGTGAGAGAGAGAGAGAAAGAGAAGCTGTGGGTGAGAGAGAGAGAGAAAGAGAAGCTGTGGGTGAGAGAGAGAAATTGAAGCTGTGAATGAGAGAGAGAGAAAGAGAAGCTCTGAGTGAGAGAGAGAGAAAGAAAGAGAAGCTGTGAGTGAGAGAGAGAGAGAAAGAGAACCTGAGAGAGAGAGGGAGAGAGAGGGAAAGAGAAGCTGTAAGTGTGTGTGAGAGTGAAAGAGAAGCTGTGAGTGTGAGAGAAAGATAGAAGCTGTGATTGAAGTAGAGAGAAAGAGAAGCTGTGAGTGAGAAAAGAGAGAGAAAGAGAAGCTGTGAGTGAGAGAGAGAGAGAAAGCGAAGCTGTGAGTGAGAGGGAGAGAGAGAAAGAGAAGATGTGAGTGAGAGAGAGAGGGAAAGAGAAGTTGTGAGTGAGAAAGAGAGAGAAGATGTGAGTTAATGTGTGTGAGAGAGAGAAAGAGAAGCTGTGAGTGACAGAGAGAGAGAGAAGCTGTGTGTGTGAGAGAGAAAGAGAAGCTGTGTGTGTGAGAGAGAGAGATAGAGAAGCTGTGAGTGAGAGAGTGAGAGAAAGAGAAGCTGTGTGTGAGAGAGAAAGAGCTGTGTGTGAGAGAGAGAAGCTGTATGAGATAGAGAGAGAACGAAAGAAAGAGCTGTGTTTGTGTGAGAGAGAAAGAGAAGCTGTGGGTGAGAGGGAAAGAGAGAAGGAGAAAATGTGTGTGAGAGAGAGAGAAGATGTGAATGAGAGAGAGAGGGAAAGAGAAGTTGTGAGTGAGAGAGAGAGAAGATGTGAGTGAGTGTGTGTGAGAGAGAGAAAGAGAAGCTGTGAGTGACAGAGAGAGAGAGAGAAGCTGTGTGTGTGAGAGAGAGAAAGAGAAGCTGTGTGTTTGTGAGAGAGAGAAAGAGAAGCTGTGAGTGAGAGAGTGAGAGAAAGAGAAGCTGTGTGAGAGAGAGAAAGAGCTGTGAGTGAGAGAGAGAAGCTGTATGAGAGAGAGAGAGAACGAAAAAAAGAGCTCTGTGTGTGTGTGAGAGAAAGAGAAGCTGTGAGTGAGAGAGAGAGAGAAAGAGAAGCTGTGAGTGAGAGATAGAGAGAAAGGGAAGCTGTGAGTGAGAGAGAGAGAGACAGAGAAGCTGTGAGTGAGAGAGAGAAAAAAGAGCAGCTGTGAGTGAGAGAGAGAGAAGCTTTGAGTGAAGAGATAGAGAGAAGCAGTGAAAGAGAGAGAAAGAAAAGCTGTGAGTGAGAGAGAAAGAAAGTGAAGCTGTGAGTGTGAGAGAGAAAGAGAAAGAGAAGCTATGAGTGAGAGAGAGAGAAATAGAGAAGCTGTGAGTGAGAGAGAGAGAAAGAAAGAGAAGCTGTGAGTGAGAGAGAGAGAAAGAAAGAGAAGCTGCAAGAGAGAGAGAGAGAGAGAGAAGCTGTAAGTGTGTGTGTGAGAGAGAAAGAGAAGCAGTGAGTGTGAGAGAAAGAGAAGCCGTGAGTGTGAGAGAGAGTGAGAGAGAGAGAAGCTGTGAGTTAGAGAGAGAGAGAAAGAGTTGTGAATGAGAGAGAGAGAGAAGCTGTGAGTGAGTGAGAGAGAAAGAGAAGCTGTGTGTGTGAGAGAGAGAAGCTGTGAGTGAAAGAGAGAGAAAGAGAAGCTGTGAGTGAGAAAGAGAGAGAGAGAGAAGCTGTGAGTGAGAGAGAGAGAAAGAGAAGCTGTGTGTGACGGAGAGAGAGAAAGAGAAGATGTGAGTGAGAGAAAGAGAGAAGTTGTGAGTGAGAGAGTGAGAGAGAGAAAGAGAAGCTGTGAGTGAGAGAGAGAGTGGGAGAGAAGCTGTGAGTGAGAGAGAGAGAAAGAGAAGCTTTGAGTGAGAGAGTGAGAGAAAGAGTAGCTGTGAGTGAGAGAGAGAGAGAGAGAAAGGGAAGCTGTGAGTGAGAGAGAGAGAGAGAAAGAAAGAGAATCTGTGAGTAGAGAGAGAGAGAAAGGGAAGCTGTTTGTGTGAGAGAGAGAGAAATAGAAGCTGTGAGTGTGTGTGAGAGAGAGAGATAAAGAGAAGCTGTGAGTGAGTGAGAGAGAAGGAGAAGCTGTGAGTGAGAGGGAGAGAGAGAAAGAGAAGATGTGTGTGAGAGAGAGAAAGAGCTGTGGGAGAGAGAGAAAGAGAAGCTGTGAGTGAGAGAGAGAAAGAGAGAAAGAGAAGCTGTGAGTGAGTGAGAGAGAGAGAAAGAGAAGCTGTGAGTGAGAGAGAGAGAGAGAAAGAGAAGCTGTGAGTGAGGGAGAGAGATAGAAAGAGAAGCTGTGAGTGAGAGAGAGAGAGAAAGAGAAGCTGTGAGTGAGAGATCGAGATCAAAAGAGATGCTGTAAGTGAGAGAGAGAGAGAAAGAGAAGCTGTGAGTGAGATTGAGAGAGAAAGAGAAGCTGTGAGTGAGAGAGAAAGAAGCTGTGAGTGAGTGAGAGAGAGAGAAACAGAAGCTGTGAGTGAGAGAGAGAGAGCGAGAGAGAGAAGCTCAGTGAGAGAAAGAGAAAGAGAAGCTGTGAGTGAGAGAGAGAGATAGAAAGAGAAGCTGTGATTGAGACAGAGAAAGAGAAGGTGTGTGTGAGAGAGAGAGAGAATAAGAGAAGCTGTGAGTGAGAGAGGAAGAGAAGCTGTGAGTGAGAGAGAGAGAAAGAGAAGATGTGAGTGAGAGAGAGAGATAGAAAGAGAGGCTGTGAGTGAGAGAGAAAGAAAGTGAAGCTGTGAGTGTGTTTGAGAGAGAGAAAGAGAAGCTGTGAGTGAGAGAGAGAGAGAAATAGAGAAGCTGTGAGTGAGAGAGAGAGAGAAACAGAAGCTGTGAGTGAGAGAAAGAAAGAAAGAGAAACTGTTAGTGAGAGAGAGAGAGAATGAGAAGCTGTGAGTGAGAGAGAGAGAAAGAGAAGCTGTGTGTGTGAGAGAGGAAGATGCTGTGAGTGAGAGAGAAAGAAAGAAGCTGTGAGTTAGAGAGAGAGAGAAAGAGAGAAAGAGTTGTGAATGAGAGAGAGAGAGAGAAGCTGTGAGTGAGTGAGAGAGAAAGAAAGAGAAGCTGTGTGTGTGAGAGAGAGAAGCTGTGAGTGAAAGAGAGAGAAAGAGAAGCTGTGAGTGAGAAAGAGAGAGAGAGAAGCTGTGAGTGAGAGAGAGAGAAAGAGAAGCTGTGGGTAACGGAGAGAGAGAAAGAGAAGATGTGAGTGAGAGAAAGAGAGAAGCTGTGTGTGAGAGAGTGGGAGAGAGAAAGAGAAGCTGAGAGTGAGAGAGAGAGTGGGAGAGAAGCTGTGAGTGAGAGAGAGAGAAAGAGAAGCTTTGAGTGAGAGAGTGAGAGAAAGAGTAGCTGTGAGTGAGAGAGAGAGAGAGAAAGGGAGGCTGTGAGTGAGAGAGAGAGAGAGAGAGAGAAAGAGAATCTGTGAGTAGAGAGAGAGAGAAAGGGAAGCTGTTTGTGAGAGAGAGAGAGAAAATAGAAGCTGTGAGTGTGTGTGATAAAGAGAAGCTGTGAGTGAGTGAGAGAGAAGGGGAAGCTGTGAGTGAGAGGGAGAGAGAGAAAGAGAAGATGTGAGTGAGAGAGAGAAAGAGCTGTGGGAGAGAGAGAAAGAGAAGCTGTGAGTGAGAGAGAGAAAGAGAAGCTGTGAGTGAGTGAGAGAGAGAGAAAGAGAAAGAGAAGCTGTGAGTGAGTGAGAGAGAGAAAGAGAAGCTGTGAGTGAGAGAGAGAGAGATAGAAAGAGAAGCTGTGAGTGAGAGAGAGAGAGAGAAAGAGAAGCTGTGAGTGAGAGAGAGAGATCGAAAGAGATGCTGTGAGTGAGAGAGAGAGAGAAAGAGAAGCTGTGAGTGAGATTGAGAGAGAAAGAGAAGCTGTGAGTGAGAGAGAAAGAAGCTGTGAGTGAGTGAGAGAGAGAGAAACAGAAGCTGTGAGTGAGAGAGAGAGACAGAAAGAGAAGCTGTGATTGAGACAGAGAGAAAGAGAAGGTGTGAGAGAGAGAGAATAAGAGAAGCTGTGAGTGAGAGAGGAAGAGAAGCTGTGAGTGAGAGAGAGAGAAAGAGAAGATGTGAGTGACAGAGAGAGATAGAAAGAGAGGCTGTGAGTGAGAGAGAGAGAAATAGAGAAGCTGTGAGTGAGAGAGAGAGAGAAACAGAAGCTGTGAGGGAGAGAGAGAAAGAAAGAGAAACTGTGAGTGAGAGAGATAGAAAGAGAAGCTGTGAGTGAGAGAGAGAGAGAGAAAGAGAAGCTGTGAGTGAGAGAGAGAGATCGAAAGAGATGCTGTGAGTGAGAGAGAGAGAGAAAGAGAAGCTGTGAGTGAGAGAGAGAGAGAAAGAGAGTCTGAGAAACAGAGAGTGAAAGAGAAGCTTGAGTGAGAGACAAACAGAAGCTGTGAGTGAGAGAGAGAAATAGAGAAGTTGTGAGTGAGTGAGAGAGAGAGAAACAGAAGCAGTGAGTGAGAGAGAGAGAGAAAGAGAAACTGTGAGTGAGAGAGAGAGAGAGAAAGAGAAGCTGTGAGTGAGAGAGAGAGAAGGAGAGTCTGAGAAAGAGAGAGTGAAAGAGAAGCTGTGAGTGAGTGAGAGAGAGAGAGAAGCTGTGAGTGAGAGAGAGAGAAAGAGAAGCTGTGAGTGAGAGAGATAAAGAGAAGCTGTGAGAGAGAGAGAGAGAGAAGCTGTGAGTGAGAGAGAGAAATAGAGAAGCTGTGAGTGAGACAGAGAGAGAAAGAGAAGCTGTGAGTGAGAGAGAGAGAAGGAGAGTCTGATAAAGAGAGTGAAAGAGAAGCTGTGAGTGAGAGAGAGAGAAGCTGTGAGTGAGAGAGAGAGAGAAAGAGAAGCTGTGAGTGAGAGAGATAAAGAGAAGCTTTGAGAGAGAGAGAGAGAGAGAAGCTGTGAGTGAGAGAGAGAGAGAAAGAGAAGCTGTGAGTGAGAGAGAGAGAAAGAGAAGCTGTGAGAGAGAGAGAGGAAGATGCTGTGAGTGAGAGAGAAAGAAAGAGAAGCTGTGAGTTTGAGAGAGAGAGAGAAAGTGAAGCTGTTAGTGAGTGAGAGAGAAAAATAGAGAAGCTGTGAGTGAGAGAGAGAGAAACAGAAGCTGTGAGTGACAGAGAGAAAAACAGAAGCAGTGAGTGAGAGAGAGAGAGAAAGAGAAACTGTGAATGAGAGAGAGAGAGAGAAAGAGAAGCTGTGAGTGAGAGAGAGAGAAGGAGAGTCTGAGAAAGAGAGAGTGAAAGAGAAGCTGTGAGTGAGAGAGAGAGAGAGAAGCTGTGAGTGTGAGAGAGATAAGTAGAGTCTGAGAAAGAGAGAGAGAAAGAGAAGCTGTGAATGAGAGAGAGAGAAAGAGAAGCTGTGAGTGAGAGAGAGAGAGAAAGAGAAGCTGTGAGTGAGAGAGAGAGAAAGAGAAGCTGTGTGAGAGAGAGTGGAAGATGCTGTGAGTGAGAGAGAAAGAAAGAGAATCTGTGAGTGAGAGAGAGAGAGAGAAAGATAAGCTGTTAGTGAGAGAGAGAGAAAAATAGATAATCTGTGAGTGAGAGAGAGAAACAGAAGCTGTGAATGAGAGAGAGAGAGAAAGAGAATCTGTGAGTGAGAGAGAGAGAGAGAAAGAGAAGCTGTGAGTGAGAGAGAGAAAGAGAGTCTGAGAAAGAGAGAGTAAAAGAGAAGCTGTGAGTGAGAGAGAGAGAGAGAAGCTGTGAGTGAGAGAGAGAGAGAAGGAGAAGATGTGAGAGAGAAAGAGAGAGAGAGGAAGAGATACTGTGAGTGAGAGAGAAAGAAAGTGAAGCTGTGAGGGTGTGTGTGAGAGAAAGAGAAGCTGTGAGTGAGAGAGAGAGAGAAATAGAGAAGCTGTGAGTGAGTGTGAGAGAGAAACAGAAGCTGTGTGTGTGAGAGAGAGAAAGAGAAACTGTGAGTGAGAGAGAGTGAGAGAGAAGCTGTGAATGAGAGAGAGAGGAAGAGAGTCTGAGAAAGAGAGTGAAAGAGAAGCTGTGAGTGAGAGAGAGAGAGAGAAGCTGTGAGTGCGAGAGAGAAGCTGTGAGTGAGAGAGAGAGAAAGAGAAGCTGTGAGTGAGAGAGAAACAGAAGCTTTGAGTGAGAGAGAGAGAGAAAGAGAAGCTGTGAGTGAGAGAGAGAGAGAAAGAGAAGCTGTGAGTGTGAGAGAGAGAAACAGAAGCTGTGAGTGAGAGATAGAAAGAAAGAGAAGCTGTGAGTGAGAGAGAGAGAGAAAGAGAAGCTGTGAGTGAGAGAGAGAGAAGCAGTGAGTGCGAGAGAGAGAGAAGCAGTGAGTGCGAGAGATAGAAGCTATGAGTGAGAGAGAGAGAGAGAGAGAAGCTGTGAGTGAGAGAGAAAGAGAAGCTGACAGTGAGAGAGAGAGAAAGAGACGCTGTGAGTGAGAGAGTGAGAGAGAAGCATTGAGTGAGAGAGAGAGAAATAGAGTCTGTGAGAGAGAGAGAAAGAGCTGTGAGAGAGAGAGTAAGAGAAGCTGTGAGTGAGAGAGAGAAAGAGAGAAAGAGAAGCTGTGAGTGAGAGAGAGAGAGAAAGGGAAGCTGTGAGTGAGAGAGATAGAGAAAGAGAAGCTGTGAGTGAGAGAGAGAGATAGAAAGAGAAGCTGTGAGTGAGAGAGAGAGAGAAAGAGAAGCTGTGAGTGAGATTGAGAGAGAAAGAGAAGCTGTGAGTGAGAGAGAAAAAGAAGCTGTGAGTGAGTGAGAGAGAGAAACAGAAGCTGTGAGTGCGAGACAGAGAGTGAGAGAGAGAGAGAAGCTGAGTGAGAGAAAGAGAAAGAGAAGCTGTGAGTGAGAGAGAGATAGAAAGAGAAGCTGTGATTGAGACAGAGAGAAAGAGAAGGTGTGAGTGAGAGAGAGAGAGAATAAGAGAAGCTGTGAGTGAGAGAGAGAGAGGAAGAAAAGCTGTGTGAGAGAGAGAGAGAGAGAAAGAGAAGATGTGAGTGAGAGAGAGAGAGAAAGAGAAGCTGTGAGAGAGAGAGAGAGGAAGAGATGCTGTGAGTGAGAGAGAAGGAAAGTGAAGCTGTGAGTGTGAGAGAGAGAGAGAAAGAGAAGCTGTGAGTGAGAGAGAGAGAGAGAAATAGAGAAGCTGTGAGTGAGAGAGAGAGAGAAACAGGAGCTGTGAGTGAGAGAGAGAGAGAGAGAGAGAAACTGAGAGAGAGAGAGAAAAAGAAGCTATGAGTGAGAGAGAGAGAAATAGAGAAGCTGTGAGTGAGAGAGAGAGAAAGAAAGAGAAGCTGTGAGTGAGAGAGAGAGAAAGAAAGAGAAGCTGCAAGAGAGAGAGAGAGAGAGAGAAGCTGTAAGTGTGTGTGTGAGAGAGAAAGAGAAGCAGTGAGTGTGAGAGAAAGAGAAGCCGTGAGTGTGAGAGAGAGTGAGAGAGAGAGAAGCTGTGAGTTAGAGAGAGAGAGAAAGAGTTGTGAATGAGAGAGATAGAGAAGCTGTGAGTGAGTGAGAGAGAAAGAGAAGCTGTGTGTGTGAGAGAGAGAAGCTGTGAGTGAAAGAGAGAGAAAGAGAAGCTGTGAGTGAGAAAGAGAGAGAGAGAGAGAAGCTGTGAGTGAGAGAGAGAGAAGGAGAAGCTGTGCGTGACGGAGAGAGAGAAAGAGAAGATGTGAGTGAGAGAAAGAGAGAAGCTGTGAGTGAGAGAGTGAGAGAGAGAAAGAGAAGCTGTGAGTGAGAGAGAGAGTGGGAGAGAAGCTGTGAGTGAGAGAGAGAGAAAGAGAAGCTTTGAGTGAGAGAGTGAGAGAAAGAGTAGCTGTGAGTGAGAGAGAGAGAGAGAGAAAGGGAAGCTGTGAGTGAGAGAGAGAGAGAGAAAGAAAGAGAATCTGTGAGTAGAGAGAGAGAGAAAGGGAAGCTGTTTGTGTGAGAGAGAGAGAAATAGAAGCTGTGAGTGTGTGTGAGAGAGAGAGAGATAAAGAGAAGCTGTGAGTGAGTGAGAGAGAAGGAGAAGCTGTGAGTGAGAGGGAGAGAGAGAAAGAGAAGATGTGAGTGAGAGAGAGAAAGAGCTGTGGGAGAGAGAGAAAGAGAAGCTGTGAGTGAGAGAGAGAAAGAGAGAAAGAGAAGCTGTGAGTGAGTGAGAGAGAGAGAAAGAGAAGCTGTGAGTGAGAGAGAGAGAGAGAGAAAGAGAAGCTGTGAGTGAGGGAGAGAGATAGAAAGAGAAGCTGTGAGTGAGAGAGAGAGAGAAAGAGAAGCTGTGAGTGAGAGATCGAGATCGAAAGAGATGCTGTAAGTGAGAGAGAGAGAGAAAGAGAAGCTGTGAGTGAGATTGAGAGAGAAAGAGAAGCTGTGAGTGAGAGAGAAAGAAGCTGTGAGTGAGTGAGAGAGAGAGAAACAGAAGCTGTGAGTGAGAGAGAGAGCGAGAGAGAGAAGCTGAGTGAGAGAAAGAGAAAGAGAAGCTGTGAGTGAGAGAGAGAGATAGAAAGAGAAGCTGTGATTGAGACAGAGAAAGAGAAGGTGTGTGTGAGAGAGAGAGAGAATAAGAGAAGCTGTGAGTGAGAGAGGAAGAGAAGCTGTGAGTGAGAGAGAGAGAAAGAGAAGATGTGAGTGAGAGAGAGAGATAGAAAGAGAGGCTGTGAGTGAGAGAGAAAGAAAGTGAAGCTGTGAGTGTGTTTGAGAGAGAGAAAGAGAAGCTGTGAGTGAGAGAGAGAGAGAAATAGAGAAGCTGTGAGTGAGAGAGAGAGAAAAACAGAAGCTGTGAGTGAGAGAAAGAAAGAAAGAGAAACTGTTAGTGAGAGAGAGAGAATGAGAAGCTGTGAGTGAGAGAGAGAGAAAGAGAAGCTGTGTGTGTGAGAGAGGAAGATGCTGTGAGTGAGAGAGAAAGAAAGAAGCTGTGAGTTAGAGAGAGAGAGAAAGAGAGAAAGAGTTGTGAATGAGAGAGAGAGAGAGAAGCTGTGAGTGAGTGAGAGAGAAAGAAAGAGAAGCTGTGTGTGTGAGAGAGAGAAGCTGTGAGTGAAAGAGAGAGAAAGAGAAGCTGTGAGTGAGAAAGAGAGAGAGAGAAGCTGTGAGTGAGAGAGAGAGAAAGAGAAGCTGTGGTTGACGGAGAGAGAAAAAGAGAAGATGTGAGTGAGAGAAAGAGAGAAGCTGTGTGTGAGAGAGTGGGAGAGAGAAAGAGAAGCTGAGAGTGAGAGAGAGAGTGGGAGAGAAGCTGTGAGAGAGAGAGATAGAAAGAGAAGCTGTGAGTGAGAGAGAGAGAGAAAGAGAAGCTGTGAGTGAGATTGAGAGAGAAAGAGAAGCTGTGAGTGAGAGAGAAAGAAGCTGTGAGTGAGTGAGAGAGAGAGAAACAGAAGCTGTGAGTGCGAGACAGAGAGTGAGAGAGAGAGAGAGAAGCTGAGTGAGAGAAAGAGAAAGAGAAGCTGTGAGTGAGAGAGAGAGAGATAGAAAGAGAAGCTGTGATTGAGACAGAGAGAAAGAGAAGTTGTGAGTGAGAGAGAGAGAGAATAAGAGAAGCTGTGAGTGAGAGAGAGAGAGGAAGAAAAGCTGTGAGAGAGAGAGAGAGAAAGAGAAGATGTGAGTGAGAGAGAGAGAGAAAGAGAAGCTGTGAGAGAGAGAGAGGAAGAGATGCTGTGAGTGAGAGAGAAAGAAAGTGAAGCTGTGAGTGTGAGAGAGAGAGAGAAAGAGAAGCTGTGAGTGAGAGAGAGAGAGAGAAATAGAGAAGCTGTGAGTGAGAGAGAGAGAGAAACAGGAGCTGTGAGTGAGAGAGAGAGAGAGAAACTGAGAGAGAGAGAAAGAGAAGCTGAGAGTGAGAGAGAGAGAAAGAGAGTCTGAGAAAGAGAGAGTGAAAGAGAAGCTGTGAGTGAGTGAGAGAGAGAAGCTGTGAGTGAGAAAGAGAAGCTGTGAGTGAGAGAGAGAGAAAGAGTAGCTGTGAGTGAGAGAGAGAGAAAGAGAAGCTGTGAGTGAGAGAGAGAGAAAGAGAAGCTGTGAGAGAGAGAGGAAGAGTTGCTGTGAGTGAGAGAGAAAGAAAGTGAAGCTGTGAGTGTGAAAGAGAGAGAGAAAGAGAAGCTGTGAGTGAGAGAAAGAGAGAAATAGAGAAGCTGTGAGTGAGAGAGAGAGAAAAACAGAAGCAGTGAGTGAGTGAGAGAGAGAAAGAGAAGCTGTGAGTGAGAGAGAAAGAGAAGCTGTGAGAGAGAGAGGAAGAGATGCTGTGAGTGAGAGAGAAAGAAAGTGAAGCTGTGAGTGTGTGTGAGAGAGAGAAAGAGAAGCTGTGAGTGAGAGAGAGAGGAGTCTGAGAAAGAGAGAGGGAGAGAAGCATTGAGTGAGAGAGAGAGAAATAGAGTGTGAGTGAGAGAGGGAGAGATAGAAAGAGAAGCTGTGATTGAGACAGAGAGAGAGAAAGAGAAGTTGTGAGTGAGAGAGAGAATAAGAGAAGCTGTGAGTGAGAGAGAGAGAGAAAGAGAAACTGTGAGTGAGTGAGAGAGAGAGAAACAGAAGCTGTGAGTGAGAGAGAGAGAGAAAGAGAAGCTGTGAGTGAGATTGAGAGAGAAAGAGAAGCTGTGAATGAGAGAGAAAGAAGCTGTGAATGAGAGAGAGAGAAACAGAAGCTGTGAGTGAGAGAGAGAGAGAGAAGCTGATTAGAGAAAGAGAAAGAGAAGCAGTGAGTGAGAGAGAGATAGAAAGAGAAGCTGTGATTGAGACAGAGAGAGAGAAAGAGAAGGTGAGTGAGAGAGAGAGAGAATAAGAGAAGCTGTGAGTGAGAGAGAGAGAGGAAGAGAAGCTGTGAGTGAGAGAGAGAGAGAAAGAGAAGATGTGAGTGAGAGAGAGAGAAAGAGAAGCTGTGTGAGAGAGAGAGATCGAAAGAGATGCTGTGAGTGAGAGAGAGAGAGAAAGAGAAGCTGTGAGTGAGATTGAGAGAGATAGAAAGAGAAGCTGTGATTGAGACAGAGAGAAAGAGAAGGTGTGAGTGAAAGAGAGAGAGAATAAGAGAAGCTGTGAGTGAGAGAGAGAGAGGAAGAAAAGCTGTGAGAGAGAGAGAGAGAAAGAGAAGATGTGAGTGAGAGAGAGAGAAAGAGAAGCTGTGAGAGAGAGAGAGGAAGAGATGCTGTGAGTGAGAGAGAAAGAAAGTGAAGCTGTGAGTGTGTGTGAGTGAGAGAAAGAGAAGCTGTGAGTGAGAGAGAGAGAGAAATAGAGAAGCTGTGAGTGAGAGAGAGAGAAACAGAAGCTGTGAGTGAGAGAGAGAGAGAGAGAAACTGTGAGTGAGAGAGAGAGAGAAAGAGAAGCTGAGAGTGAGAGAGAGAGAAAGAGAGTCAGAGAAAGAGAGAGTGAAAGAGAAGCTGTGAGAGAGAGAGAAGCTGTGAGTGAGAAAGAGAAGCTGTGAGTGAGAGAGAGAGAAAGAGTAGCTGTGAGTGAGAGAGAAAGAATGTGAAGCTGTGAGTGTGAAAGAGAGAGAGAAAGAGAAGCTGTGAGTGAGAGAAAGAGAGAAATAGAGAAGCTGTGAGTGAGAGAGAGAGAGAAACAGAAGCAGTGAGTGAGTGAGAGAGAGAAAGAGAAGCTGTGAGTGAGAGAGAAAGAGAAGTTGTGAGAGAGAGAGAGGAAGAGATGCTGTGAGTGAGAGAGAAAGAAAGTGAAGCTGTGAGTGTGTGAGAGAGAGAGAAAGAGAAGCTGTGTGAGAGAGAGGAAGAGATGCTGTGAGTGAGAGAGAAAGAATGTGAAGCTGTGAGTGTGAAAGAGAGAGAGAAAGAGAAGCTGTGAGTGAGAGAAAGAGAGAAATAGAGAAGCTGTGAGTGAGAGAGAGAGAGAAACAGAAGCAGTGAGTGAGTGAGAGAGAGAAAGAGAAGCTGTGAGTGAGAGAGAAAGAGAAGTTGTGAGAGAGAGAGAGGAAGAGATGCTGTGAGTGAGAGAGAAAGAAAGTGAAGCTGTGAGTGTGTGAGAGAGAGAGAAAGAGAAGCTGTGAGTGAGAGAGAGAGAAATAGAGAAGCTGTGAGTGAGAGAGAGAGAGAAAAAGAAGCAGTGAGTGAGTGAGAGAGAGAGAAAGAGAAACTGTGATTGAGAGAGAGAGAGAAAGAGAAACTGTGAGTGAGAGAGATAAAGAGAAGCTGTGTGTGAGAGAGAGAGAGAAGCTGTGAGTGAGAGAGAGAAATAGAGAAGCTGTGAGTGAGAGAGAGAGAGAGAAAGAGAAGCTGTGAGTGAGAGAGAGAGAAGGAGAGTCTGATAAAGAGAGTGAAAGAGAAGCTGTGAGTGAGTGAGAGAGAGAGAAGCTGTGAGTGAGAGAGAGAGAGAAAGAGAAGCTGTGAGTGAGAGAGATAAAGAGAAGCTTTGAGAGAGAGAGAGAGAAGCTGTGAGTGAGAGAGAGAGAGAAAGAGAAGCTGTGAGTGAGAGAGAGAGAAAGAGAAGCTGTGTGTGTGAGAGAGGAAGATGCTGTGAGTGAGAGAGAAAGAAAGAAAGAGAAGCTGTGAGTGTGAGAGAGAGAGAGAAAGTGAAGCTGTTAGTGAGTGAGAGAGAAAAATAGAGAAGCTGTGAGTGAGAGAGAGAGAAACAGAAGCTGTGAGTGACACAGAGAGAGAAAAACAGAAGCAGTGAGTGAGAGAGAGAGAGAAAGAGAAACTGTGAATGAGAGAGAGAGAGAGAGAGAAGCTGTGAGTGAGAGAGAGAGAAGGAGAGTCTGAGAAAGAGAGAGTGAAAGAGAAGCTGTGAGTGAGAGAGAGAGAGAAGCTGTGAGTGAGAGAGAGAGAAGGAGAGTCTGAGAAAGAGAGAGAGAAAGAGAAGCTGTGAGTGAGAGAGAGAGAAAGAGAAGCTGTGAGTGAGAGAGAGAGAGAGAAAGAGAAGCTGTGAGTGAGAGAGAGAGAAAGAGAAGCTGTGTGAGAGAGAGTGGAAGATGCTGTGAGTGAGAGAGAAAGAAAGAGAATCTGTGAGTGACAGAGAGAGAGAGAGAGAAAGATAAGCTGTTAGTGAGTGAGAGAGAAAAATAGAGAAGCTGTGAGTGAGAGAGAGAGAAACAGAAGCTGTGAATGAGAGAGAGAGAGAAAGAGAATCTGTGAGTGAGAGAGAGAGAGAGAAAGAGAAGCAGTAAGTGAGAGAGAGAAAGAGAGTCTGAGAAATAGAGAGTAAAAGAGAAGCTGTGAGTGAGAGAGAGAGAGAGAAGCTGTGAGTGAGAGAGAAGGAGAAGATGTGAGAGAGAGAGAAAGAGAGAGAGAGGAAGAGATGCTGTGAGTGAGAGAGAAAGAAAGTGAAGCTGTGAGGGTGTGTGTGAGAGAAAGAGAAGCTGTGAGTGAGAGAGAGAGAGAAATAGAGAAGCTGTGAGTGAGTGTGAGAGAGAAACAGAAGCTGTGTGTGTGTGAGAGAGAAAGAGAAACTGTGAGTGAGAGAGAGTGAGAGAGAAGCTGTGAATGAGAGAGAGAGAAAGAGAGTCTGAGAAAGAGAGTGAAAGAGAAGCTTTGAGTGAGAGAGAGAGAGAGAGAAGCTGTGAGTGCGAGAGAGAAGCTGTGAGTGAGAGAGAGAGAAAGAGAAGCTGTGAGTGAGAGAGAAACAGAAGCTTTGAGTGAGAGAGAGAGAGAAAGAGAAGCTGTGAGTGAGAGAGAGAGAGAAAAAGAAGCTGTGAGTGTGAGAGAGAGAAACAGAAGCTGTGAGTGAGAGAGAGAAAGAAAGTGAAGCTGTGAGTGTGTGAGAGAGAGAGAAACAGAAGCTGTGAGTGAGAGAGAGAGAGAGAGAGAAACTGTGAGTGAGAGAGAGAGAGAAAGAGAAGCTGAGAGTGAGAGAGAGAGAAAGAGAGAGAAAGAGAGAGTGAAAGAGAAGCTGTGAGTGAGAGAGAGAGAGAAGCTGTGAGTGTCAAAGAGAGAGAGAAAGAGAAGCTGTGAGTGAGAGAAAGAGAGAAATAGAGAAGCTGTGAGTGAGAGAGAGAGAGAAACAGAAGCAGTGAGTGAGTGAGAGAGAGAAAGAGAAGCTGTGAGTGAGAGAGAAAGAGGTTGTGAGAGAGAGAGAGGAAGAGATGCTGTGAGTGAGAGAGAAAGAAAGTGAAGCTGTGAGTGTGTGTGAGAGAGAGAAACAGAAGCTGTGAGTGAGAGAGAAATAGAGAAGCTGTGAGTGAGAGAGAGAGAGAAAAAGAAGCAGTGAGTGAGTGAGAGAGAGAGAAAGAGAAACTGTGATTGAGAGAGAGAGAGAAAGAGAAGCTGTGAGTGAGAGAGAGAGAAGGAGTCTGAGAAAGAGAGAGAGAGAGAAGCATTGAGTGAGAGAGAGAGAAATAGAGTCTGTGAGAGAGAGAGAAAGAGCTGTGGGAGAGAGAGAAGGAGAAGCTGTGAGTGAGAGAGAGAAAGAGAGAAAGAGAAGCTGTGAGTGAGAGAGAGAGAAAGAGAAGCTGTGAGTGAGAGAGAGAGAAAGAGAAGCTGTGAGTGAGAGAGGGAGAGATAGAAAGAGAAGCTGTGAGTGAGAAAGAGAGAGAAAGAGAAGCTGTGAGTGAGATTGAGAGAGAAAGAGAAGCTGTGAGTGAGAGAGAAAGAAGCTGTGAGTGAGTGAGAGAGAGAGGAACAGAAGCTGTGAGAGAGAGAGAGAGAGAAGCTGAGTGAGAGAAAGAGAAAGAGAAGCAGTGAGTGAGAGAGAGATAGAAATAGATGCTGTGATTGAGACAGAGAGAGAGAAAGAGAAGGTGTGAGTGAGAGAGAGAGAGAATAAGAGAAGCTGTGAGTGAGAGAGAGAGAGAAAGAGATACTGTGAGTGAGAGAGAGAGAGAGAGAGAAACTGTGAGTGAGAGAGAGAGAGAGAAAGAGAAGCTGAGAGTGAGAGAGAGAGAAAGAGAGTCAGAGAAAGAGAGAGTGAAAGAGAAGCTGTGAGTGAGAGAGAGAGAGAAGCTGTGAGTGAGAAAGAGAAGCTGTGAGTGAGAGAGAGAGAAAGAGTAGCTGTGAGTGAGAGAGAGAGAAAGAGAAGCTGTGAGTGAGAGAGAGAGAAAGAGAAGCTGTGAGAGAGAGAGGAAGAGATGCTGTGAGTGAGAGAGAAAGAATGTGAAGCTGTGAGTGTGAAAGAGAGAGAGAAAGAGAAGCTGTGAGTGAGAGAAAGAGAGAAATAGAGAAGCTGTGAGTGAGAGAGAGAGAGAAACAGAAGCAGTGAGTGAGTGAGAGAGAGAAAGAGAAGCTGTGTGAGAGAGAAAGAGAAGTTGTGAGAGAGAGAGAGGAAGAGATGCTGTGAGTGAGAGAGAAAGAAAGTGAAGCTGTGAGTGTGTGAGAGAGAGAGAAAGAGAAGCTGTGAGTGTGAGAGAGAGAAATAGAGAAGCTGTGAGTGAGAGAGAGAGAGAAAAAGAAGCAGTGAGTGAGTGAGAGAGAGAGAAAGAGAAACTGTGATTGAGAGAGAGAGAGAAAGAGAAGCTGTGAGTGAGAGAGATAAAGAGAAGCTGTGTGTGTGAGAGAGAGAGAAGCTGTGAGTGAGAGAGAGAAATAGAGAAGCTGTGAGTGAGAGAGAGAGAGAGAGAAAGAGAAGCTGTGAGTGAGAGAGAGAGAAGGAGAGTCTGATAAAGAGAGTGAAAGAGAAGCTGTGAGTGAGTGAGAGAGAGAGAAGCTGTGAGTGAGAGAGAGAGAGAAAGAGAAGCTGTGAGTGAGAGAGATAAAGAGAAGCTTTGAGAGAGAGAGAGAAGCTGTGAGTGAGAGAGAGAGAGAGAAAGAGAAGCTGTGAGTGAGAGAGAGAGAAAGAGAAGCTGTGTGTGTGAGAGAGGAAGATGCTGTGAGTGAGAGAGAAAGAAAGAAAGAGATGCTGTGAGTGTGAGAGAGAGAGAGAAAGTGAAGCTGTTAGTGAGTGAGAGAAAAAAATAGAGAAGCTGTGAGTGAGAGAGAGAGAAACAGAAGCTGTGAGTGACAGAGAGAGAGAAAAACAGAAGCAGTGAGTGAGAGAGAGAGAGAAAGAGAAACTGTGAATGAGAGAGAGAGAGAGAAAGAGAAGCTGTGAGTGAGAGAGAGAGAAGGAGAGTCTGAGAAAGAGAGAGTGAAAGAGAAGCTGTGAGTGAGAGAGAGAGAGAGAAGCTGTGAGTGAGAGAGAGAGAAGGAGAGTCTGAGAAAGAGAGAGAGAAAGAGAAGCTGTGAGTGAGAGAGAGAGAAAGAGAAGCTGTGAGTGAGAGAGAGAGAGAGAAAGAGAAGTTGTGAGTGAGAGAGAGAGAAAGAGAAGCTGTGTGAGAGAGAGTGGAAGATGCTGTGAGTGAGAGAGAAAGAAAGAGAATCTGTGAGTGACAGAGAGAGAGAGAGAGAAGCTGTGAGTGAGATTGAGAGAGAAAGAGAAGCTGTGAGTGAGAGAGAAAGAAGCTGTGAGTGAGTGAGAGAGAGAGAAACAGAAGCTGTGAGTGAGAGAGAGAGAGAGCGAGAGAGAGAAGCTGAGTGAGAGAAAGAGAAAGAGAAGCTGTGAGTGAGATAGAGAGATAGAAAGAGAAGCTGTGATTGAGACAGAGAGAAAGAGAAGGTGTGTGAGAGAGAGAGAGAATAAGAGAAGCTGTGAGAGAGAGAGGAAGAGAAGCTGTGAGTGAGAGAGAGAGAGAGAAGATGTGAGTGAGAGAGAGAGATAGAAAGAGAGGCTGTGAGTGAGAGAGAAAGAAAGTGAAGCTGTGAGTGTCTGTGAGAGAGAAAGAGAAGCTGTGAGTGAGAGAGAGAGAGAAATAGAGAAGCTGTGAGTGAGAGAGAGAGAAACAGAAGCTGTGAGTGAGAGAGAGAAAGAAAGAGAAACTGTGAGTGAGAGAGAGAGAGAAAGAGAAGCTGTGAGTGAGAGAGAGAGAAAGAGAAGCTGTGTGTGTGAGAGAGGAAGATGCTGTGAGTGAGAGAGAAAGAAAGAGAAGCTGTGAGTGTGAGAGAGAGAGAGAGAAAGAGAAGCTGTTAGTGAGAGAGAGAGAAATAGAGAAGCTGTGAGTGAGAGAGAGAGAAAGAGAAGCTGTGTGAGAGAGAGTGGAAGATGCTGTGAGTGAGAGAGAAAGAAAGAGAATCTGTGAGTGACAGAGAGAGAGAGAGAGAAGCTGTGAGTGAGATTGAGAGAGAAAGAGAAGCTGTGAGTGAGAGAGAAAGAAGCTGTGAGTGAGTGAGAGAGAGAGAAACAGAAGCTGTGAGTGAGAGAGAGAGAGAGCGAGAGAGAGAAGCTGAGTGAGAGAAAGAGAAAGAAAAGCTGTGAGTGAGATAGAGAGATAGAAAGAGAAGCTGTGATTGAGACAGAGAGAAAGAGAAGGTGTGTGTGAGAGAGAGAGAATAAGAGAAGCTGTGAGAGAGAGAGGAAGAGAAGCTGTGAGTGAGAGAGAGAGAGAGAGAAGATGTGAGTGAGAGAGATAGATAGAAAGAGAGGCTGTGAGTGAGAGAGAAAGAAAGTGAAGCTGTGAGTGTGTGTGAGAGAGAGAAAGAGAAGCTGTGAGTGTGAGAGAGAGAGAAATAGAGAAGCTGTGAGTGAGAGAGAGAGAGAAACAGAAGGTGTGAGTGAGAGAGAGAAAGAAAGAGAAACTGTGAGTGAGAGAGAGAGTGAAAGAGAAGCTGTGAGTGAGAGAGAGAGAAAGAGAAGCTGTGTGTGTGAGAGAGGAAGATGCTGTGAGTGAGAGAGAAAGAAAGAGAAGCTGTGAGTGTGAGAGAGAGAGAGAGAAAGAGAAGCTGTTAGTGAGAGAGAGAGAAATAGAGAAGCTGTGAGTGAGAGAGAGTGAGAAACAGAAGCTGTGAGTGAGAGAGAGAGAGAAAGAGAAGCTGTGAGTGAGAGAGAGAGAGAAAGAGAAGCTGTGAGTGAGAGAGAAAGAGAGTCTGAGAAAGAGAGTGAAAGAGAAGCTGTGAGTGAGAGAGAGAGAGAGAAGCTGTGAGTGCGAGAGAGAAGCTGTGAGTGAGAGAGAGAGAAAGAGAAGCTGTGAGTGAGAGAGAAACAGAAGCTTTGAGTGAGAGAGAGAGAGAAAGAGAAGCTGTGAGTGAGAGAGAGAGAGAAAGAGAAGCTGTGAGTGTGAGAGAGAGAAACAGAAGCTGTGAGTGAGAGATAGAAAGAAAGAGAAGCTGTGAGTGAGAGAGAGAGAGAAAGAGAAGCTGTGAGTGAGAGAGAGAGAAGCAGTGAGTGCGAGAGAGAGAGAAGCAGTGAGTGCGAGAGATAGAAGCTATGAGTGAGAGAGAGAGAGAGAGAGAAGCTGTGAGTGAGAGAGAAAGAGAAGCTGACAGTGAGAGAGAGAGAAAGAGACGCTGTGAGTGAGAGAGTGAGAGAGAAGCATTGAGTGAGAGAGAGAGAAATAGAGTCTGTGAGAGAGAGAGAAAGAGCTGTGAGAGAGAGAGTAAGAGAAGCTGTGAGTGAGAGAGAGAAAGAGAGAAAGAGAAGCTGTGAGTGAGAGAGAGAGAGAAACAGAAGCTGTGAGTGAGAGAGAGAAAGAAAGAGAAACTGTGAGTGAGAGAG
Source organism: Bradypodion ventrale (assembly GCA_035047345.1). NCBI lineage: Eukaryota > Metazoa > Chordata > Lepidosauria > Squamata > Chamaeleonidae > Bradypodion > Bradypodion ventrale. The sequence continues at coordinate 111,265,897 of JAWDJE010000005.1, read as the reverse complement.
AGAGAGAAAGAGAAGCTGTGAGTGAGAGAGAGAGAAAGAGAAGCTGTGTGTGTGAGAGAGGAAGATGCTGTGAGTGAGAGAGAAAGAAAGAGAAGCTGTGAGTGTGTGAGAGAGAGAGAAAGAGAAGCTGTTAGTGAGAGAGAGAGAAATAGAGAAGCTGTGAGTGAGAGAGAGTGAGAAACAGAAGCTGTGAGTGAGAGAGAGAGAGAAAGAGAAGCTGTGAGTGAGAGAGAGAGAGAAAGAGAAGCTGTGAGTGAGAGAGAGAAAGAGAGTCTGAGAAAGAGAGAGTGAAAGAGAAGCTGTGAGTGAGACAGAGAAACAGAAGCTGTGAGTGAGAGAGAGAGAAAGAGAAACTGTGAGTGAGAGAGAGAGAGAGAAAGAGAAGCTGTGAGTGAGAGAGAGAGAAGGAGAGTCTGAGAAAGAGAGAGTGAAAGAGAAGCTGTGAGTGAGTGAGTGAGAGAGAGAGAAGCTGTGAGTGAGAGAGAGAGAGAAAGAGAAGCTGTGAGTGAGAGAGATAAAGAGAAGCTGTGAGAGAGAGAGAGAGAAGCTGTGAGTGAGAGAGAGAAATAGAGAAGCTGTGAGTGAGAGAGAGAGAGAAACAGAAGCAGTGAGTGAGAGAGAGAGAAAGAGAAACTGTGAGTGAGAGAGAGAGAGAGAGAAGCTGTGAGTGAGAGAGAGAGAAGGAGAGTCTGATAAAGAGAGAGTGAAAGAGAAGCTGTGAGTGAGTGAGAGAGAGAAAGAGAAGCTGTGAGTCAGAGAGATAAAGAGAAGCTTTGAGAGAGAGAGAGAGAAGCTGTGAGTGAGAGAGAGAGAGAAAGAGAAGCTGTGAGTGAGAGAGAGAGAAAGAGAAGCTGTGTGAGAGAGAGAGGAAGATGCTGTGAGTGAGAGAGAAAGAAAGAGAAGCTGTGAGTGTGAGAGAGAGAGAGAAAGAGAAGCTGTTAGTGAGTGAGAGAGAAAAATAGAGAAGCTGTGAGTGAGAGAGAGAGAAACAGAAGCTGTGAGTGAGAGAGAGAGAAAAACAGAAGCAGTGAGTGAGAGAGTGAGAGAAAGAGAAACTGTGAATGAGAGAGAGATAGAGAGAAAGAGAAGCTGTGAGTGAGAGAGAGAGAAGGAGAGTCTGAGAAAGAGAAAGTGAAAGAGAAGCTGTGAGTGAGAGAGAGAGAGAGAAGCTGTGAGTGAGAGAGAGAGAAAGAGAAGCTGTGAGTGAGAGAGATAAAGAGAAGCTGTGAGTGAGAGAGAGAGAGAAAGAGAAGCTGTGAGTGAGAGAGAGAGAAAGAGAAGCTGTGAGTGAGAGAGAGAGAAAGAGTAGCTGTGTGAGTGAGAGTGGAAGATCCTGTGAGTGAGAGAGAAAGAAAGAGAATCTGTGAGTGAGAGAGAGAGAGAGAGAGAAAGAGAAGCTGTTAGTGAGAGAGAGAGAAAAATAGAGAAGCTGTGAGTGAGAGAGAGAGAAACAGAAGCTGTGAATGAGAGAGAGAGAGAAAGAGAATCTGTGAGTGAGAGAGAGAGAGAGAAAGAGAAGCTGTGAGTGAGAGAGAGAGAGAAGCTGTGAGTGAGAGAGAGAGAAAGAGAAGATGTGAGAGAGAGAGAAAGAGAGAGAGAGGAGGAGATGCTGTGAGTGAGAGAGAAAGAAAGTGAAGCTGTGAGGGTGTGTGTGAGAGAAAGAGAAGCTGTGAGTGAGAGAGAGAGAAATAGAGAAGCTGTGAGTGAGTGAGAGAGAGAAACAGAAGCTGTGAGTGAGAGAGAGAGAAAGAGAAACTGTGAGTGAGAGAGAGAGAGAGAAGCTGTGAATGAGAGAGAGAGAGAAAGAGAGTCTGAGAAAGAGAGTGAAAGAGAAGCTGTGAGTGAGAGAGAGAGAGAGAAGTTGTGAGTGAGAGAGAGAGAGAAAGAGAAGCTGTGAGTGAGAGAGAGAGAGAGAAAGAGAAGCTGTGAGTGAGAGAGAGAGAGAAGCAGTGAGTGTGAGAGAGAGAGAAGCAGTGAGTGTGAGAGAGAGAAGCTATGAGTGAGAGAGAGAGAGAAAGAGAAGCTGTGAGTGAGAGAGAAAGAGAAGCTGAGAGTGAGAGAGAGAGACGCTGTGAGTGAGAGAGAGAGAGAGAAGCATTGAGTGAGAGAGAGAGAAATAGAGTCTGTGTGAGAGAGAGAAAGAGCTGTGAGAGAGAGAGTAAGAGAAGCTGTGAGTGAGAGAGAGAAATAGAGAAAGAGAAGCTGTGAGTGAGAGAGAGAGAGAAAGAGAAGCTGTGAGTGAGAGAGATAGAGAAAGAGAAGCTGTGAGTGAGAGAGAGATAGAAAGAGAAGCTGTGAGTGAGAGAGAGAGAGAAAGAGAAGCTGTGAGTGAGATTGAGAGAGAAAGAGAAGCTGTGAGTGAGAAAGAAGCTGTGAGTGAGTGAGAGAGAAAGAAACAGAAGCTGTGAGTGCGAGACAGAGAGTGAGAGAGAGAGAGAAGCTGAGTGAGAGAAAGAGAAAGAGAAGCTGTGAGTGAGAGAGAGATAGAAAGAGAAGCTGTGATTGAGACAGAGAGAAAGAGAAGGTGTGAGTTAGAGAGAGAGAGAATAAGAGAAGCTGTGATTGAGAGAGAGAGAGGAAGAAAAGCTGTGAGTGAGAGAGAGAGAGAAAGAGAAGGTGTGAGTGAGAGAGAGAGAGAGAGAAGCTGTGAGAGAGAGAGAGGAAGAGATGCTGTGAGTGAGAGAGAAAGAAAGTGAAGCTGTTAGTGTGTGTGTGAGAGAGAAAGAGAAGCTGTCAGTGAGAGAGAGAGAGAAATAGAGAAGCTGTGAGTGAGAGAGAGAGAGAGAAACAGAAGCTGTGAGTGAGAGATAGAGAGGGAAAGAGAAACTGTGAGTGAGAGAGAGAGAGAGAAAGAGAAGCTGTGAGTGAGAGAGAAAGAGAAGCTGAGAGTGAGCGAGAGAGAAAGAGACGCTGTGAGTGAGAGAGAGAGAGAGAGAAGCATTGAGTGAGAGAGAGAGAAATAGAGTCTGTGAGATAGAGAGAAAGAGCTGTGAGAGAGAGAGTAAGAGAAGCTGTGAGTGAGAGAGAGAAAGAGAGAAAGAGAAGCTGTGAGTGAGAGAGAGAGAGAAAGAGAAGCTGTGAGTGAGAGAGATAGAGAAAGAGAAGCTGTGAGTGAGAGAGAGAGATAGAACGAGAAGCTGTGAGTGTGTGAGAGAGAGAAAGAGAAGCTGTGAGTGAGATTGAGAGAGAAAGAGAAGCTGTGAATGAGAGAGAAAGAAGCTGTGAGTGAGTGAGAGAGAGAGAAACAGAAGCTGTGAGTGCGAGACAGAGAGTGAGAGAGAGAGAGAGAAGCTGAGTGAGAGAAAGAGAAAGAGAAGCTGTGAGTGAGAGAGAGATAGATAGAAAGAGAAGCTGTGATTGAGACAGAGAGAAAGAGAAGGTGTGAGTGAGAGAGAGAGAATAAGAGAAGCTGTGAGTGAGAGAGAGAGGAAGAAAAGCTGTGAGTGAGAGAGAGAGAGAGAAAGAGAAGATGTGAGTGAGAGAGAGAGAGAAAGAGAAGCTGTGAGAGAGAGAGAGGAAGAGATGCTGTGAGTGAGAGAGAAAGAAAGTGAAGCTGTGAGTGTGTGTGTGAGAGAGAAAGAGAAGCTGTGAGTGAGAGACAGAGAGAAATAGAGAAGCTGTGAGTGAGAGAGAGAGAGAAACAGAAGCTGTGAGTGAGAGAGAGAGAGAGAGAAAGAGAAAATGTGAGTGAGAGAGAGAGAGAAAGAGAAGCTGATAGTGAGAGAGAGAGAAAGAGAGTCTGAGAAAGAGAGAGTGAAAGAGAAGCTGTGAGTGAGAGAGAGAGAGAAGCTGTGAGTGAGAAAGAGAAGCTGTGAGTGAGAGAGAGAGAGAAAGAGTAGCTGTGGGTGAGAGAGAGAGAAAGAGAAACTGTGAGTGAGAGAGACAGAAAGAGAAGCTGTGAGAGAGAGAGGAAGAGATGCTGTGAGTGAGAGAGAAAGAAAGTGAAGCTGTGAGTGTGAAAGAGAGAGAGAAAGAGAAGCTGTGAGTGAGAGAGAGAGAAATAGAGAAGCTGTGAGTGAGAGAGAGAAAAAAACAGAAGCAGTGAGTGAGTGAGAGAGAGAAAGAGAAGCTGTGAGTGAGAGAGAAAGAGAAGCTGAGAGAGAGAGAGAGAGAGAGAGAGGAAGAGATGCTGTGAGTGAGAGAGAAAGAAAGTGAAGCTGTGAGTGTGAGAGAGAGAGAGAAAGAGAAGCTGTGAGTGAGAGAGAAAGAAATAGAGAAGCTGTGAGTGAGAGAGAGAGAGAAATAGAAGCAGTGAGTGAGAGAGAGAGAAAGAGAAACTGTGAGTGAGTGAGAGAGAGAGAAAGAGAAGCTGTGAGTGAGAGAGAGAGAAGGAGAGTCTGAGAAAGAGAGAGAGAGAAGCATTGAGTGAGAGAGAGAGAAATAGAGTCTGTGAGAGAGAGAGAAAAAGCTGTGGGAGAGAGAGAAGGAGAAGCTGTGAGTGAGAGAGAGAAAGAGAGAAAGAGAAGCTGTGAGTGAGTGAGAGAGAGAAAGAGAAGCTGTGAGTGAGAGAGAGAGAAAGAGAATCTGTGAGTGAGAGAGGGAGAGATAGAAAGAGAAGCTGTGAGTGAGAAAGAGAGAGAAAGAGAAGCTGTGAGTGAGATTGACAGAGAAAGAGAAGCTGTGAGTGAGAGAGAAAGAAGCTGTGAGTGAGTGAGAGAGAGAGGAACAGAAGCTGTGAGTGAGAGAGAGAGAGAGAGAAGCTGAGTGAGAGAAAGAGAAAGAGAAGCAGTGAGTGAGAGAGAGATAGAAATAGAAGCTGTGATTGAGACAGAGAGAGAGAAAGAGAAGGTGTGAGTGAGAGAGAGAGAGAATAAGAGAAGCTGTGAGTGAGAGAGAGAGAGAAAGAGAAACAGTGAGTGAGAGAGAGAGAGAAAGAGAAGCTGAGAGTGAGAGAGAGAAGAGATTCTGAGAAAGAGAGAGAGAGAGAAGCATTGAGTGAGAGAGAGAGAAATAGAGTCTGTGAGAGAGAGAAAGAGCTGTGGGAGAGAGAGAAAGAGAAGCTGTGTGTGAGAAGGAGAAAGAGAGAAAGAGAAGCTGTGAGTGAGTGAGAGAGAGAAAGAGAAGCTGTGAGTGAGAGAGAGAGAAAGAGAAACTGTGAGTGAGAGAGAGAGAGAGAAAGAAGCTGTGAGTGAGTGAGAGATAGAGAAACAGAAGCTGTGAGTGAGAGAGAGAGAGAGAGAGAAGCTGTGAGTGAGAGAGAGAGAGAGAGAGAGAAGCTGATTAGAGAAAGAGAAAGAGAAGCAGTGAGTGAGAGAGAGATAGAAAGAGAAGCTGTGATTGAGACAGAGAGAGAAAGAGAAGGTGAGTGAGAGAGAGATAGAATAAGAGAAGCTGTGAGTGAGAGAGAGAGAGAGAGGGAGAGAAGCTGTGAGTGAGAGAGAGAGAAATAGAGAAGCTGTGAGAGAGAGAGAGAAAGAGAAGCTGTGAGTGAGAGAGAGAAAGAGAAGCTGTGTGTGTGAGAGAGGAAGATGCTGTGAGTGAGAGAGAAAGAAAGAGAAGCTGTGAGTGTGAGAGAGAGAGAGAGAAAGAGAAGCTGTGAGTGAGAGAGAGAGAGAAACAGAAGCTGTGAGTGAGAGAGAGAGAAAGAGAAGCTGTGAGTGAGAGAGAGAGAGAAAGAGAAGCTGTGAGTGAGAGAGAGAAAGAGAGTCTGAGAAAGAGAGAGTGAAAGAGAAGCTGTGAGTGAGAGACAGAGAAACAGAAGCTGTGAGTGAGAGAGAGAAATAGAGAAGTTGTGAGTGAGAGAGAGAGAGAAACAGAAGCAGTGAGTGAGTGAGAGAGAGAAAGAGAAGCTGTGAGTGAGAGAGAAAGAGAAGCTGTGAGAGAGAGAGAGGAAGAGATGCTGTGAGTGAGAGAGAAAGAAAGTGAAGCTGTGAGTGTGTGTGAGAGAGAGAAAGAGAAGCTGTGAGTGAGAGAGAGAGAAATAGAGAAGCTGTGAGTGAGAGAGAGAGAGAAAAAGAAGCAGTGAGTGAGTGAGAGAGAGAGAAAGAGAAACTGTGAGTGAGAGAGAGAGAAAGAGAAGCTGTGAGTGAGAGAGAGAGAAGGTGAGTCTGAGAAAGAGAGAGAGAGAGAAACATTCAGTGAGAGAGAGAGAAATAGAGTCTGTGAGAGAGAGAAAGAGCTGTGGGAGAGAGAGAAGGAGAAGCTGTGAGTGAGAGAGAGAAAGAGAAGTTGTGAGTGAGTGAGAGAGAGAAAGAGAAGCTGTGAGTGAGAGAGAGAGAAAGAGAAGCTATGAGTGAGAGAGGGAGAGATAGAAAGAGAAGCTGTGAGTGAGAAAGAGAAAGAGAAGCTGTGAGTGAGATTGAGAGAGAAAGAGAAGCTGTGAGTGAGAGAGAAAGAAGCTGTGAGTGAGTGAGAGAGAGAGGAACAGAAGCTGTGAGTGAGAGAGAGAGAGAGAAGCTGAGTGAGAGAAAGAGAAAGAGAAGCAGTGAGTGAGAGAGAGATAGAAATAGAAGCTGTGATTGAGACAGAGAGAGAGAAAGAGAAGGTGTGAGTGAGAGAGAAAGAGAATAAGAGAAGCTGTGAGTGAGAGAGAGAGAGAAAGAGAAACAGTGAGTGAGATAGAGAGAGAAAGAGAAGCTGTGAGTGAGAGAGAGAAGAGATTCTGAGAAAGAGAGAGAGAGAAGCATTGAGTGAGAGAGAGAGAAATAGAGTCTGTGAGAGAGAGAAAGAGCTGTGGGAGAGAGAGAAAGAGAAGCTGTGTGTGAGAAGGAGAAAGCGAGAAAGAGAAGCTGTGAGTGAGTGAGAGAGAGAAAGAGAAGCTGTGAGTGAGAGAGAGAGAGAAAGAGAAGCTGTGAGTGAGAGAGAGAGAGATAGAAAGAGAAGCTGTGAGTGAGAGAGAGAGAGAAAGAGAAGCTGTGAGTGAGAGAGAGAGAAAGAGAAACTGTGAGTGAGAGAGAGAGAGAAAGAAGCTGTGAGTGAGTGTGTGAGAGAGAAACAGAAGCTGTGAGTGAGAGAGAGAGAGAGAGAAGCTGTGAGTGAGATTGAGAGAGAAAGAGAAGCTGTGAGTGAGAGAGAAAGAAGCTGTGAGTGAGTGAGAGAGAGAGAAACAGAAGCTGTGAGTGAGAGAGATAGAGAGGAAGAGAAGCTGTGAATGAGAGAGAGAGAGAAATAGAGAAGCTGTGAGTGAGAGAGAGAGAGAAACAGAAGCTGTGAGTGAGAGAGAGAAAGAAAGAGAAACTGTGAGTGAGAGAGAGCGAGAAAGAGAAGCTTGAGTGAGAGAGAGAGAAAGAGAAGCTGTGTGTGTGAGAGAGGAAGATGCTGTGAGTGAGAGAGAAAGAAAGAGAAGCTGTGAGTGTGAGAGAGAGAGAGAGAAAGAGAAGCTGTTAGTGAGAGAGAGAGAAATAGAGAAGCTGTGAGTGAGAGAGAGAGAAACAGAAGCTGTGAGTGAGAGAGAGAGAGAAAGAGAAGCTGTGAGTGAGAGAGAGAGAGAAAGAGAAGCTGTGAGTGAGAGAGAGAAAGAGAGTCTGAGAAAGAGAGAGTGAAAGAGAAGCTGTGAGTGAGAGAGAATAGAGAAGTTGTGAGTGAGAGAGAGATAGAAACAGAAGCAGTGAGTGAGAGAGAGAGAGAAAGAGAAACTGTGAGTGAGAGAGAGAGAGAGAAAGAGAAGCTATGAGTGAGAGAGAGAGAAGGAGAGTCTGAGAAAGAGAGAGTGAAAGAGAAGGTGTGAGTGAGTGAGTGAGTGTGAGAGAAGCTGTGAGTGAGAGAGAGAGAAAGAGAAGCTGTGAGTGAGAGAGATAAAGAGAAGCTGTGAGAGAGAGAGAGAGAGAAGCTGTGAGTGAGAGAGAGAAATAGAGAAGCTGTGAGTGAGAGAGAGAGAGAAACAGAAGCAGTGAGTGAGAGAGAGAGAAAGAGAAACTGTGAGTGAGAGAGAGAGAGAAAGAGAAGCTGTGAGTGAGAGAGAGAGAAGGAGAGTCTGATAAAGAGAGAGTGAAAGAGAAGCTGTCAGTGAGTGAGAGAGAGAGAGAAGCTGTGAGTGAGAGAGAGAAATAGAAGCTGTGAGTGAGAGAGAGAGAGAGAAACAGAAGCAGTGAGTGAGAGAGAGAGAAAGAGAAACTGTGAGTGAGAGAGAGAGAGAAAGAGAAGCTGTGTGTGAGAGAGAGGAAGATGCTGTGAGTGAGAGAGAAAGAAAGAGAAGCTGTGAGTGTGTGTGTGTGAGAGAGAGAGAGAAAGAGAAACTGTGAGTGAGTGAGAGAGAGAGAAACAGAAGCTGTGAGTGAGAGAGCGAGAGAGCGAGAGAGAGAAGCTGAGTGAGAGAAAGAGAAAGAGAAGCTGTGAGTGAGATAGAGAGATAGAAAGAGAAGCTGTGATTGAGACAGAGAGAAAGAGAAGGTGTGTGAGAGAGAGAGAGAATAAGAGAAGCTGTGAGAGAGAGAGGAAGAGAAGCTGTGAGTGAGAGAGAGAAGATGTGAGTGAGAGAGATAGATAGAAAGAGAGGCTGTGAGTGAGAGAGAAAGAAAGTGAAGCTGTGAGTGTGTGAGAGAGAGAGAAAGAGAGAAAGAGAAGCTGTGAGTGAGAGAGAGAGAGAAATAGAGAAGCTGTGAGTGAGAGAGAGAGAGAAACAGAAGCTGTGAGTGAGAGAGAGAAAGAAAGAGAAACTGTGAGTGAGAGAGAGAGAGAAAGAGAAGCTGTGAGTGAGAGAGAGAGAAAGAGAAGCTGTGTGTGTGAGAGAGGAAGATGCTGTGAGTGAGAGAGAAAGAAAGAGAAGCTGTGAGTGTGAGAGAGAGAGAGAGAAAGAGAAGCTGTTAGTGAGAGAGAGAGAAATAGAGAAGCTGTGAGTGAGAGAGAGTGAGAAACAGAAGCTGTGAGTGAGAGAGAGAGAGAAAGAGAAGCTGTGAGTGAGAGAGAGAGAGAAAGAGAAGCTGTGAGTGAGAGAGAGAAAGAGAGTCTGAGAAAGAGAGAGTGAAAGAGAAGCTGTGAGTGAGAGACAGAGAAACAGAAGCTGTGAGTGAGAGAGAGAAAGAGAAACTGTGAGTGAGAGAGAGAGAGAAAGAGAAGCTGTGAGTGAGAGAGAGAGAAGGAGAGTCTGAGAAAGAGAGAGTGAAAGAGAAGCTGTGAGTGAGTGAGTGAGAGAGAGAGAAGCTGTGAGTGAGAGAGAGAGAGAGAGAAGATGTGAGTGAGAGAGAGAGATAGAAAGAGAGGCTGTGAGTGAGAGAGAAAGAAAGTGAAGCTGTGAGTGTGTGTGAGAGAGAGAAAGAGAAGCTGTGAGTGAGAGAGAGAGAGAAATAGAGAAGCTGTGAGTGAGAGAGAGAGAGAAACAGAAGCTGTGAGTGAGAGAGAGAAAGAAAGAGAAACTGTGAGTGAGAGAGAGAGAGAAAGAGAAGCTGTGAGTGAGAGAGAGAGAAAGAGAAGCTGTGTGTGAGAGAGAGGAAGATGCTGTGAGTGAGAGAGAAAGAAAGAGAAGCTGTGAGTGTGAGAGAGAGAGAGAGAAAGAGAAGCTGTTAGTGAAAGAGAGAGAAATAGAGAAGCTGTGAGTGAGAGAGAGTGAGAAACAGAAGCTGTGAGTGAGAGAGAGAGAGAAAGAGAAGCTGTGAGTGAGAGAGAGAGAGAAAGAGAAGCTGTGAGTGAGAGAGAGAAAGAGAGTCTGAGAATGAGAGAGTGAAAGAGAAGCTGTGAGTGAGAGACAGAGAAACAGAAGCTGTGAGTGAGAGAGAGAGAAAGAGAAACTGTGAGTGAGAGAGAGAGAGAAAGAGAAGCTGTGAGTGAGAGAGAGAGAAGGAGAGTCTGAGAAAGAGAGAGTGAAAGAGAAGCTGTGAGTGAGTGAGTGAGAGAGAGAGAAGCTGTGAGTGAGAGAGAGAGAGAAAGAGAAGCTGTGAGTGAGAGAGATAAAGAGAAGCTGTGAGAGAGAGAGAGAGAAGCTGTGAGTGAGAGAGAGAAATAGAGAAGCTGTGAGTGAGAGAGAGAGAGAAACATAAGCAGTGAGTGAGAGAGAGAATGAGAAACTGTGAGTGAGAGAGAGAGAGAGAGAGAGAAGCTGTGAGTGAGAGAGAGAGAAGGAGAGTCTGATAAAGAGAGAGAGAAAGAGTAGCTGTGGGTGAGAGAGAGAGAAAGAGAAGCTGTGAGTGAGAGAGAGAGAAAGAGAAGCTGTGTGAGAGAGAGAGGAAGATGCTGTGAGTGAGAGAGAAAGAAAGAGAAGCTGTGAGTGTGAGAGAGAGAGAGAAAGAGAAGCTGTTAGTGAGTGAGAGAGAAAAATAGAGAAGCTGTGAGTGAGAGAGAGAGAAACAGAAGCTGTGAGTGAGAGAGAGAGAAAAACAGAAGCAGTGAGTGAGAGAGTGAGAGAAAGAGAAACTGTGAATGAGAGAGAGATAGAGAGAAAGAGAAGCTGTGAGTGAGAGAGAGAGAAGGAGAGTCTGAGAAAGAGAAAGTGAAAGAGAAGCTGTGTGTGTGAGAGAGAGAGAAGCTGTGAGTGAGAGAGAGAGAAAGAGAAGCTGTGAGTGAGAGAGATAAAGAGAAGCTGTGAGTGAGAGAGAGAGAGAAAGAGAAGCTGTGAGTGAGAGAGAGAGAAAGAGAAGCTGTGAGTGAGAGAGAGAGAAAGAGAAGCTGTGTGAGTGAGAGTGGAAGATCCTGTGAGTGAGAGAGAAAGAAAGAGAATCTGTGAGTGAGAGAGAGAGAGAGAGAAAGAGAAGCTGTTAGTGAGAGAGAGAGAAAAATAGAGAAGCTGTGAGTGAGAGAGAGAGAAACAGAAGCTGTGAATGAGAGAGAGAGAGAAAGAGAATCTGTGAGTGAGAGAGAGAGAGAAAAAGAGAAGCTGTGAGTGAGAGAGAGAAAGAGAGTCTGAGAAAGAGAGAGTGAAAGAGAAGCTGTGAGTGAGAGAGAGAGAGAAGCTGTGAGTGAATGAGAGAGAAAGAGAACATGTGAGAGAGAGAGAAAGAGAGAGAGAGGAGGAGATGCTGTGAGTGAGAGAGAAAGAAAGTGAAGCTGTGAGGGTGTGTGTGAGAGAAAGAGAAGCTGTGAGTGAGAGAGAGAGAAATAGAGAAGCTGTGAGTGAGTGAGAGAGAGAAACAGAACCTGTGAGTGAGAGAGAGAGAAAGAGAAACTGTGAGTGAGAGAGAGAGAGAGAAGCTGTGAATGAGAGAGAGAGAGAAAGAGAGTCTGAGAAAGAGAGTGAAAGAGAAGCTGTGAGTGAGAGAGAGAGAGAGAAGTTGTGAGTGAGAGAGAGAGAGAAAGAGAAGCTGTGAGTGAGAGAGAGAGAGAGAGAGAGAGAGAGAAGCTGTGAGTGAGAGAGAGAGAGAAGCAGTGAGTGTGTGAGAGAGAGAAGCAGTGAGTGTGAGAGAGAGAAGCTATGAGTGAGAGAGAGAGAGAAAGAGAAGCTGTGAGTGAGAGAGAAAGAGAAGCTGAGAGTGAGAGAGAGAGAGAGACGCTGTGAGTGAGAGAGAGAGAGAGAGAAGCATTGAGTGAGAGAGAGAGAAATAGAGTCTGTGAGAGAGAGAGAAAGAGCTGTGAGAGAGAGAGTAAGAGAAGCTGTGAGTGAGAGAGAGAAATAGAGAAAGAGAAGCTGTGAGTGAGAGAGAGAGAGAAAGAGAAGCTGTGAGTGAGAGAGATAGAGAAAGAGAAGCTGTGAGTGAGAGAGAGATAGAAAGAGAAGCTGTGAGTGAGAGAGAGAGAGAAAGAGAAGCTGTGAGTGAGATTGAGAGAGAAAGAGAAGCTGTGAGTGAGAAAGAAGCTGTGAGTGAGTGAGAGAGAAAGAAACAGAAGCTGTGAGTGCGAGACAGAGAGTGAGAGAGAGAGAGAAGCTGAGTGAGAGAAAGAGAAAGAGAAGCTGTGAGTGAGAGAGAGAGATAGAAAGAGAAGCTGTGATTGAGACAGAGAGAAAGAGAAGGTGTGAGTTAGAGAGAGAGAGAATAAGAGAAGCTGTGATTGAGAGAGAGATAGGAAGAAAAGCTGTGAGTGAGAGAGAGAGAGAAAGAGAAGGTGTGAGTGAGAGAGAGAGAGAGAGAAGCTGTGAGAGAGAGAGAGGAAGAGATGCTGTGAGTGAGAGAGAAAGAAAGTGAAGCTGTTAGTGTGTGTGAGAGAGAGAAAGAGAAGCTGTCAGTGAGAGAGAGAGAGAAATAGAGAAGCTGTGAGTGAGAGAGAGAGAGAAACAGAAGCTGTGAGTGAGAGATAGAGAGGGAAAGAGAAACTGTGAGTGAGAGAGAGAGAGAGAAAGAGAAGCTGTGAGTGAGAGAGAAAGAGAAGCTGAGAGTGAGCAAGAGAGAAAGAAACGCTGTGAGTGAGAGAGAGAGAGAGAGAAGCATTGAGTGAGAGAGAGAGAAATAGAGTCTGTGAGATAGAGAGAAAGAGCTGTGAGAGAGAGAGTAAGAGAAGCTGTGAGTGAGAGAGAGAAAGAGAGAAAGAGAAGCTGTGAGTGAGAGAGAGAGAGAAAGAGAAGCTGTGAGTGAGAGAGAGAGATAGAACGAGAAGCTGTGAGTGTGTGTGAGAGAGAAAGAGAAGCTGTGAGTGAGATTGAGAGAGAAAGAGAAGCTGTGAGTGAGAGAGAGAGAAAGAGAAGCTGTGAGTGAGAGAGAGAGAGAGAGAAAGAGAAAATGTGAGTGAGAGAGAGAGAGAAAGAGAAGCTGATAGTGAGAGAGAGAGAAAGAGAGTCTGAGAAAGAGAGAGTGAAAGAGAAGCTGTGAGTGAGAGAGAGAGAGAAGCTGTGAGTGAGAAAGAGAAGCTGTGAGTGAGAGAGAGAGAGAAAGAGTAGCTGTGGGTGAGAGAGAGAGAAAGAGAAACTGTGAGTGAGAGAGAGAGAAAGAGAAGCTGTGTGAGAGAGAGGAAGAGATGCTGTGAGTGAGAGAGAAAGAAAGTGAAGCTGTGAGTGTGAAAGAGAGAGAAAGAGAAGCTGTGAGTGAGAGAGAGAGAAATAGAGAAGCTGTGAGTGAGAGAGAGAAAAAAACAGAAGCAGTGAGTGAGTGAGAGAGAGAAAGAGAAGCTGTGAGTGAGAGAGAAAGAGAAGCTGTGAGAGAGAGAGAGAGAGGAAGAGATGCTGTGAGTGAGAGAGAAAGAAAGTGAAGCTGTGAGTGTGAGAGAGAGAGAGAGAAAGAGAAGCTGTGAGTGAGAGAGAGAGAAATAGAGAAGCTGTGAGTGAGAGAGAGAGAGAAATAGAAGCAGTGAGTGAGAGAGAGAGAAAGAGAAACTGTGAGTGAGTGAGAGAGAGAGAAAGAGAAGCTGTGAGTGAGAGAGAGAGAAGGAGAGTCTGAGAAAGAGAGAGAGAGAAGCATTGAGTGAGAGAGAGAGAAATAGAGTCTGTGAGAGGGAGAGAAAAAGCTGTGGGAGAGAGAGAAGGAGAAGCTGTGAGTGAGAGAGAGAAAGAGAAGCTGTGAGTGAGTGAGAGAGAGAAAGAGAAGCTGTGAGTGAGAGAGAGAGAAAGAATCTGTGAGTGAGAGAGGGAGAGATAGAAAGAGAAGCTGTGAGTGAGAAAGAGAGAGAAAGAGAAGCTGTGAGTGAGATTGAGAGAGAAAGAGAAGCTGTGAGTGAGAGAGAAAGAAGCTGTGAGTGAGTGAGAGAGAGAGGAACAGAAGCTGTGAGTGAGAGAGAGAGAGAGAGAACCTGAGTGAGAGAAAGAGAAAGAGAAGCAGTGAGTGAGAGAGAGATAGAAATAGAAGCTGTGATTGAGACAGAGAGAGAGAAAGAGAAGGTGTGAGTGAGAGAGAGAGAGAATAAGAGAAGCTGTGAGTGAGAGAGAGAGAGAAAGAGAAACAGTGAGTGAGAGAGAGAGAGAAAGAGAAGCTGTGAGTGAGAGAGAGAAGAGATTCTGAGAAAGAGAGAGAGAGAGAAGCATTGAGTGAGAGAGAGAGAAATAGAGTCTGTGAGAGAGAGAAAGAGCTGTGGGAGAGAGAGAAAGAGAAGCTGTGAGTGAGAGAGAAAGAAGCTGTGAGTGAGTGAGAGAGAGAGAAACAGAAGCTGTGAGTGCGAGACAGAGAGTGAGAGAGAGAGAGAGAAGCTGAGTGAGAGAAAGAGAAAGAGAAGCTGTGAGTGAGAGAGAGAGAGATAGAAAGAGAAGCTGTGATTGAGACAGAGAGAAAGAGAAGGTGTGAGTGAGAGAGAGAGAGAATAAGAGAAGCTGTGAGTGAGAGAGAGAGAGGAAGAAAAGCTGTGAGTGAGAGAGAGAGAGAGAAAGAGAAGATGTGAGTGAGAGAGAGAGAGAAAGAGAAGCTGTGAGAGAGAGAGAGGAAGAGATGCTGTGAGTGAGAGAGAAAGAAAGTGAAGCTGTGAGTGTGTGTGTGAGAGAGAAAGAGAAGCTGTGAGTGAGAGACAGAGAGAAATAGAGAAGCTGTGAGTGAGAGAGAGAGAGAGAGAAAAAGAAGCTGTGAGTGAGAGAGAGAGAGAGAGAAACTGTGAGTGAGAGAGAGAGAGAAAGAGAAGCTGATAGTGAGAGAGAGAAAGAGAGTCTGAGAAAGAGAGAGTGAAAGAGAAGCTGTGAGTGAGAGAGAGAGAGAAGCTGTGAGTGAGAAAGAGAAGCTGTGAGTGAGAGAGAAAGAGTAGCTGTGGGTGAGAGAGAGAGAAAGAGAAACTGTGAGTGAGAGAGAGAGAAAGAGAAGCTGTGAGAGAGAGAGGAAGAGATGCTGTGAGTGAGAGAGAAAGAAAGTGAAGCTGTGAGTGTGAAAGAGAGAGAGAAAGAGAAGCTGTGAGTGAGAGAGAGAGAAATAGAGAAGTTGTGAGTGAGAGAGAGAAAAAAACAGAAGCAGTGAGTGAGTGAGAGAGAGAAAGAGAAGCTGTGAGTGAGAGAGAAAGAGATGCTGTGAGAGAGAGAGAGAGAGGAAGAGATGCTGTGAGTGAGAGAGAAAGAAAGTGAAGCTGTGAGTGAGAGAGAGAGAGAGAAAGAGAAGCTGTGAGTGAGAGAGAGAAATAGAGAAGCTGTGAGTGAGAGAGAGAGAAATAGAAACTGTGAGTGAGTGAGAGAGAGAGAAAGAGAAGCTGTGAGTGAGAGAGAGAGAAGGAGAGTCTGAGAAAGAGAGAGAGAGAAGCATTGAGTGAGAGAGAGAGAAATAGAGTCTGTGAGAGAGAGAGAAAAAGCTGTGGGAGAGAGAGAAGGAGAAGCTGTGAGTGAGAGAGAGAAAGAGAGAAAGAGAAGCTGTGAGTGAGTGAGAGAGAGAAAGAGAAGCTGTGAGTGAGAGAGAGAGAAAGAGAATCTGTGAGTGAGAGAGGGAGAGAAAGAGAAGCTGTGAGTGAGAGAGAAAGAAGCTGTGAGTGAGTGAGAGAGAGAGGAACAGAAGCTGTGAGTGAGAGAGAGAGAGAGAGAAGCTGAGTGAGAGAAAGAGAAAGAGAAGCAGTGAGTGAGAGAGATAGAAATAGAAGCTGTGATTGAGACAGAGAGAGAGAAAGAGAAGGTGTGAGTGAGAGAGAGAGAATAAGAGAAGCTGTGAGTGAGAGAGAGAGAGAAAGAGAAACAGTGAGTGAGAGAGAGAGAGAAAGAGAAGCTGTGAGTGAGAGAGAGAAGAGATTCTGAGAAAGAGAGAGAGAGAGAAGCATTGAGTGAGAGAGAGAGAAATAGAGTCTGTGAGAGAGAGAAAGAGCTGTGGGAGAGAGAGAAAGAGAAGCTGTGTGTGAGAAGGAGAAAGAGAGAAAGAGAAGCTGTGAGTGAGTGAGAGAGAGAAAGAGAAGCTGTGAGTGAGAGAGAGAGAGAAAGAGAAGCTGTGAGTGAGAGAGAGAGATAGAAAGAGAAGCTGTGAGTGAGAGAGAGAGAGAGAAAGAGAAGCTGTGAGTGAGAGAGAGAGAAAGAGAAACTGTGAGTGAGAGAGAGAGAGAGAAAGAAGCTGTGAGTGAGTGAGAGATAGAGAAACAGAAGCTGTGAGTGAGAGAGAGAAGCTGTGAGTGAGAGAGAGAGAGAGAGAGAAGCTGATTAGAGAAAGAGAAAGAGAAGCAGTGAGTGAGAGAGAGATAGAAAGAGAAGCTGTGATTGAGACAGAGAGAGAAAGAGAAGGTGAGTGAGAGATAGAATAAGAGAAGCTGTGAGTGAGAGAGAGAGAGAGAGGGAGAGAAGCTGTGAGTGAGAGAGAGAGAAAAAGAGAAGCTGTGAGTGAGAGAGAGAGAGAAAGAGAAGCTGTGAGTGAGAGAGAGAAAGAGAAGCTGTGTGTGTGAGAGAGGAAGATGCTGTGAGTGAGAGAGAAAGAAAGAGAAGCTGTGAGTGTGAGAGAGAGAGAGAGAAAGAGAAGCTGTTAGTGAGAGAGAGAGAAATAGAGAAGCTGTGAGTGAGAGAGAGAGAGAAACAGAAGCTGTGAGTGAGAGAGAGAGAAAGAGAAGCTGTGAGTGAGAGAGAGAGAGAAAGAGAAGCTGTGAGTGAGAGAGAGAAAGAGAGTCTGAGAAAGAGAGAGTGAAAGAGAAGCTGTGAGTGAGAGACAGAGAAACAGAAGCTGTGAGTGAGAGAGAGAAATAGAGAAGTTGTGAGTGAGAGAGAGAGAGAAACAGAAGCAGTGAGTGAGTGAGAGAGAGAAAGAGAAGCTGTGAGTGAGAGAGAAAGAGAAGCTGTGAGAGAGAGAGAGGAAGAGATGCTGTGAGTGAGAGAGAAAGAAAGTGAAGCTGTGAGTGTGTGTGAGAGAGAGAAAGAGAAGCTGTGAGTGAGAGAGAGAGAAATAGAGAAGCTGTGAGTGAGAGAGAGAGAGAAAAAGAAGCAGTGAGTGAGTGAGAGAGAGAGAAAGAGAAACTGTGAGTGAGAGAGAGAGAGAAAGAGAAGCTGTGAGTGAGAGAGAGAGAAGGAGAGTCTGAGAAAGAGAGAGAGAGAAACATTCAGTGAGAGAGAGAGAAATAGAGTCTGTGAGAGAGAGAAAGAGCTCTGGGAGAGAGAGAAGGAGAAGCTGTGAGTGAGAGAGAGAAAGAGAGAAAGAGAAGCTGTGAGTGAGTGAGAGAGAGAAAGAGAAGCTGTGAGTGAGAGAGAGAGAAAGAGAAGCTATGAGTGAGAGAGGGAGAGATAGAAAGAGAAGCTGTGAGTGAGAAAGAGAAAGAGAAGCTGTGAGTGAGATTGAGAGAGAAAGAGAAGCTGTGAGTGAGAGAGAAAGAAGCTGTGAGTGAGTGAGAGAGAGAGGAACAGAAGCTGTGAGTGAGAGAGAGAGAAGCTGAGTGAGAGAAAGAGAAAGAGAAGCAGTGAGTGAGAGAGAGAGAGAGAAAGAGAAGGTGAGTGAGATAGAGATAGAATAAGAGAAGCTGTGAGTGAGAGAGAGAGAGAGAGGAAGAGAAGCTGTGAATGAGAGAGAGAGAGAAATAGAGAAGCTGTGAGTGAGAGGGAGAGAGAAACAGAAGCTGTGAGTGAGAGAGAGAAAGAAAGAGAAGCAGTGAGTGAGAGAGAGAGAGAGAAAGAGAAGGTGAGTGAGATAGAGATAGAATAAGAGAAGCTGTGAGTGAGAGAGAGAGAGAGAGGAAGAGAAGCTGTGAATGAGAGAGAGAGAGAAATAGAGAAGCTGTGAGTGAGAGGGAGAGAGAAATAGAAGCTGTGAGTGAGAGAGAGAAAGAAAGAGAAACTGTGAGTGAGAGAGAGCGAGAAAGAGAAGCTTGAGTGAGAGAGAGAGAAAGAGAAGCTGTGTGTGTGAGAGAGGAAGATGCTGTGAGTGAGAGAGAAAGAAAGAGAAGCTGTGAGTGTGAGAGAGAGAGAGAGAAAGAGAAGCTGTTAGTGAGAGAGAGAGAAATAGAGAAGCTGTGAGTGAGAGAGAGAGAGAAAGAGAAGCTGTGAGTGAGAGAGAGAAAGAGAGTCTGAGAAAGAGAGAGTGAAAGAGAAGCTGTGAGTGAGAGAGAGAAATAGAGAAGTTGTGAGTGAGAGAGAGAGAGAAACAGAAGCAGTGAGTGAGAGAGAGAGAGAAAGAGAAACTGTGAGTGAGAGAGAGAGAGAGAGAAAGAGAAGCTGTGAGTGAGAGAGAGAGAAGGAGTGTCTGAGAAAGAGAGAGTGAAAGAGAAGGTGTGAGTGAGTGAGTGAGAGAGAGAGAAGCTGTGAGTGAGAGAGAGAGAAAGAGAAGCTGTGAGTGAGAGAGATAAAGAGAAGCTGTGAGTGAGAGAGAGAAATAGAGAAGCTGTGAGTGAGAGAGAGAGAAAGAGAAGCTGTGTGAGAGAGAGAGGAAGATGCTGTGAGTGAGAGAGAAAGAAAGAGAAGCTGTGAGTGTGTGAGAGAGAAAGAGAAGCTGTTAGTGAGTGAGAGAGAAAAATAGAGAAGCTGTGAGTGAGAGAGAGAGAAACAGAAGTTGTGAGTGAGAGAGAGAGAAAAACAGAAGCAGTGAGTGAGAGAGTGAGAGAAAGAGAAACTGTGAATGAGAGAGAGATAGAGAGAAAGAGAAGCTGTGAGTGAGAGAGAGAGAAGGCGAGTCTGAGAAAGAGAAAGTGAAAGAGAAGCTGTGAGTGAGAGAGAGAGAGAGAAGCTGTGAGTGAGAGAGAGAGAAAGAGAAGCTGTGAGTGAGAGAGATAAAGAGAAGCTGTGAGTGAGAGAGAGAGAGAAAGAGAAGCTGTGAGTGAGAGAGAGAGAAAGAGAAGCTGTGAGTGAGAGAGAGAGAAAGAGAAGCTGTGTGAGTGAGAGTGGAAGATCCTGTGAGTGAGAGAGAAAGAAAGAGAATCTGTGAGTGAGAGAGAGAGAGAGAAAGAGAAGCTGTTAGTGAGAGAGAGAGAAAAATAGAGAAGCTGTGAGTGAGAGAGAGAGAAACAGAAGCTGTGAATGAGAGAGAGAGAGAAAGAGAATCTGTGAGTGAGAGAGAGAGAGAGAAAGAGAAGCTGTGAGTGAGAGAGTGAAAGAGAGTCTGAGAAAGAGAGAGTGAAAGAGAAGCTGTGAGTGAGAGAGAGAGAGAAGCTGTGAGTGAGAGAGAGAGAAAGAGAAGATGTGAGAGAGAGAAAGAGAGAGAGAGGAAGAGATGCTGTGAGTGAGAGAGAAAGAAAGTGAAGCTGTGAGGGTGTGTGTGAGAGAAAGAGAAGCTGTGAGTGAGAGAGAGAGAAATAGAGAAGCTGTGAGTCAGTGAGAGAGAGAAACAGAAGCTGTGAGTGAGAGAGAGAGAAAGAGAAACTGTGAGTGAGAGAGAGAGAGAGAAGCTGTGAATGAGAGAGAGAGAAAGAGAGTCTGAGAAAGAGAGTGAAAGAGAAGCTGTGAGTGAGAGAGAGAGAGAGAGAAGTTGTGAGCGAGAGAGAGAGAAAAAGAGAAGCTGTGAGTGAGAGAGAGAGAGAGAAAGAGAAGCTGTGAGTGAGAGAGAGAGAGAAGCAGTGAGTGCGAGAGAGAGAGAAGCAGTGAGTGTAAGAGAGAGAAGCTATGAGTGAGAGAGAGAGAGAGAGAGAAGCTGTGAGTGAGAGAGAGAGAGAAGCATTGAGTGAGAGAGAGAGAAATAGAGTCTGTGAGAGAGAGAGAAAGAGCTGTGAGAGAGAGAGTAAGAGAAGCTGTGAGTGAGAGAGAGAAATAGAGAAAGAGAAGCTGTGAGTGAGAGAGAGAGAGAAAGAGAAGCTGTGAGTGAGAGAGATAGAGAAAGAGAAGCTGTGAGTGAGAGAGAGAGATAGAAAGAGAAGCTGTGAGTGAGAGAGAGAGAGAAAGAGAAGCTGTGAGTGAGATTGAGAGAGAAAGAGAAGCTGTGAGTGAGAAAGAAGCTGTGAGTGAGTGAGAGAGAAAGAAACAGAAGCTGTGAGTGCGAGACAGAGAGTGAGAGAGAGAGAGAAGCTGAGTGAGAGAAAGAGAAAGAGAAGCTGTGAGTGAGAGAGAGAGATAGAAAGAGAAGCTGTGATTGAGACAGAGAGAAAGAGAAGGTGTGAGTTAGAGAGAGAGAGAATAAGAGAAGCTGTGAGTGAGAGAGAGAGAGAAAGAAAAGCTGTGAGTGAGAGAGAGAGAGAGAAAGAGAAGGTGTGAGTGAGAGAGAGAGAGAGAGAGAAGCTGTGAGAGAGAGAGAGGAAGAGATGCTGTGAGTGAGAGAGAAAGAAAGTGAAGCTGTTAGTGTGTGTGTGTGAGAGAAAGAGAAGCTGTCAGTGAGAGAGAGAGAGAAATAGAGAAGCTGTGAGTGAGAGAGAGAGAGAAACAGAAGCTGTGAGTGAGAGATAGAGAGGGAAAGAAAAACTGTGAGTGAGAGAGAGAGAGAGAAAGAGAAGCTGTGAGTGAGAGAGAAAGAGAAGCTGAGAGTGAGCGAGAGAGAAAGAGATGCTGTGAGTGAGAGAGAGAGAGAAAAAGAAGCAGTGAGTGAGTGAGAGAGAGAGAAAGAGAAACTGTGAGTGAGAGAGAGAGAGAGAAAGAGAAGCTATGAGTGAGAGAGAGAGAAGGAGAGTCTGATAAAGAGAGAGAGAGAGAAACATTCAGTGAGAGAGAGAGAAATAGAGTCTGTGAGAGAGAGAAAGAGCTGTGGGAGAGAGAGAAGGAGAAGCTGTGAGTGAGAGAGAGAAAGAGAGAAAGAGAAGCTGTGAGTGAGTGTGAGAGAGAAAGAGAAGCTGTGAGTGAGAGAGAGAGAAAGAGAAGCTATGAGTGAGAGAGGGAGAGATAGAAAGAGAAGCTGTGAGTGAGAAAGAGAAAGAGAAGCTGTGAGTGAGATTGAGAGAGAAAGAGAAGCTGTGAGTGAGAGAGAAAGAAGCTGTGAGTGAGTGAGAGAGAGAGGAACAGAAGCTGTGAGTGAGAGAGAGAGAGAGAGAGAGAAGCTGAGTGAGAGAAAGAGAAAGAGAAGCAGTGAGTGAGAGAGAGATAGAAATAGAAGCTGTGATTGAGACAGAGAGAGAGAAAGAGAAGGTGTGAGTGAGAGAGAAAGAGAATAAGAGAAGCTGTGAGTGAGAGAGAGAGAAAGAGAAACTGTGAGTGAGAGAGAGAGAGAAAGAGAAGCTGTGAGTGAGAGAGAGAAGAGATTCTGAGAAAGAGAGAGAGAGAGAAGCATTGAGTGAGAGAGAGAGAAATAGAGTCTGTGAGAGAGAGAAAGAGCTGTGGGAGAGAGAGAAAGAGAAGCTGTGTGTGAGAAGGAGAAAGAGAGAAAGAGAAGCTGTGAGTGAGTGAGAGAGAGAAAGAGAAGCTGTGAGTGAGAGAGAGAGAGAAAGAGAAGCTGTGAGTGAGAGAGAGAGAGATAGAAAGAGAAGCTGTGAGTGAGAGAGAGAGAGAAAGAGAAGCTGTGAGTGAGAGAGAGAGAAAGAGAAACTGTGAGTGAGAGAGAGAGAGAGAAAGAAGCTGTGAGTGAGTGAGAGAGAGAGAAACAGAAGCTGTGAGTGCGAGACAGAGAGTGAGAGAGAGAGAGAGAAGCTGAGTGAGAGAAAGAGAAAGAGAAGCTGTGAGTGAGAGAGAGAGAGAGATAGAAAGAGAAGCTGTGATTGAGACAGAGAGAAAGAGAAGGTGTGAGTGAGAGAGAGAGAATAAGAGAAGCTGTGAGTGAGAGAGAGAGAGGAAGAAAAGCTGTGAGTGAGAGAGAGAGAGAGAAAGAGAAGATGTGAGTGAGAGAGAGAGAGAGAAAGAGAAGCTGCGAGAGAGAGAGAGAGGAAGAGATGCTGTGAGTGAGAGAGAAAGAAAGTGAAGCTGTGAGTGTGTGTGAGAGAGAGAAAGAGAAGCTGTGAGTGAGAGACAGAGAGAAATAGAGAAGCTGTGAGTGAGAGAGAGAGAGAAACAGAAGCTGTGAGTGAGAGAGAGAGAGAGAAAGGGAAACTGTGAGTGTGTGTGTGAGAGAGAGAGAAGCTGATAGTGAGAGAGAGAGAAAGAGAGTCTGAGAAAGAGAGAGTGAAAGAGAAGCTGTGAGTGAGAGAGAGAGAGAAGCTGTGAGTGAGAAAGAGAAGCTGTGAGTGAGAGAGAGATAGCTGTGGGTGAGAGAGAGAGAGACAGAGAAACTGTGAGTGAGAGAGAGAGAAAGAGAAGCTGTGAGAGAGAGAGGAAGAGATGCTGTGAGTGAGAGAGAAAGAAAGTGAAGCTGTGAGTGTGAAAGAGAGAGAGAAAGAGAAGCTGTGAGTGAGAGAGAGAGAAATAGAGAAGCTGTGAGTGAGAGAGAGAAAAAAACAGAAGCAGTGAGTGAGTGAGAGAGAGAAAGAGAAGCTGTGAGTGAGAGAGAAAGAGAAGCTGTGAGAGAGAGAGAGAGGAAGAGATGCTGTGAGTGAGAGAGAAAGAAAGTGAAGCTGTGAGTGTGTGAGAGAGAGAGAAAGAGAAGCTGTGAGTGAGAGAGAGAGAAATAGAGAAGCTGTGAGTGAGAGAGAGAGAGAAATAGAAGCAGTGAGTGAGAGAGAGAGAAAGAGAAACTGTGAGTGAGTGAGAGAGAGAGAAAGAGAAGCTGTGAGTGAGAGAGAGAGAAGGAGAGTCTGAGAAAGAGAGAGAGAGAGAAGCATTGAGTGAGAGAGAGAGAAATAGAGTCTGTGAGAGAGAGAGAAAAAGCTGTGGGAGAGAGAGAAGGAGAAGCTGTGAGTGAGAGAGAGAAAGAGAGAAAGAGAAGCTGTGAGTGAGATTGAGAGAGAAAGAGAAGCTGTGAGTGAGAGAGAGAGAAAGAGAATCTGTGAGTGAGAGAGGGAGAGATAGAAAGAGAAGCTGTGAGTGAGAAAGAGAGAGAAAGAGAAGCTGTGAGTGAGATTGAGAGAGAAAGAGAAGCTGTGAGTTTGAGAGAAAGAAGCTGTGAGTGAGTGAGAGAGAGAGGAACAGAAGCTGTGAGTGAGAGAGAGAGAGAGAAGCTGAGTGAGAGAAAGAGAAAGAGAAGCAGTGAGTGAGAGAGAGCTAGAAATAGAAGCTGTGATTGAGACAGAGAGAGAGAAAGAGAAGGTGTGAGTGAGAGAGAGAGAGAATAAGAGAAGCTGTGAGTGAGAGAGAGAGAGAGAAAGAGAAGCTGTGAGTGAGAGAGAGAGAAAGAGAAACTGTGAGTGAGAGAGAGAGAAAGAAGCTGTGAGTGAGTGAGAGATAGAGAAACAGAAGCTGTGAGTGAGAGAGAGAGAGAGAGAAGCTGTGAGTGAGAGAGAGAGAGAGAGAAGCTGATTAGAGAAAGAGAAAGAGAAAGAGAAGCAGTGAGTGAGAGAGAGATAGAAAGAGAAGCTGTGATTGAGACAGAGAGAGAAAGAGAAGGTGAGTGAGAGAGAGATAGAATAAGAGAAGCTGTGAGTGAGAGAGAGAGAGAGAGGGAGAGAAGCTGTGAGTGAGAGAGAGAGAAATAGAGAAGCTGTGAGTGAGAGAGAGAGAGAAAGAGAAGCTGTGAGTGAGAGAGAGAAAGAGAAGCTGTGTGTGTGAGAGAGGAAGATGCTGTGAGTGAGATAGAAAGAAAGAGAAGCTGTGAGTGTGAGAGAGAGAGAGAAAGAGAAGCTGTGAGTGAGAAAGAGAGAGAAAGAGAAGCTGTGAGTGAGATTGAGAGAGAAAGAGAAGCTGTGAGTTTGAGAGAAAGAAGCTGTGAGTGAGTGAGAGAGAGAGGTACAGAAGCTGTGAGTGAGAGAGAGAGAGAGAAGCTGAGTGAGAGAAAGAGAAAGAGAAGCAGTGAGTGAGAGAGAGATAGAAATAGAAGCTGTGATTGAGACAGAGAGAGAGAAAGAGAAGGTGTGAGTGAGAGAGAGAGAGAATAAGAGAAGCTGTGAGTGAGAGAGAGAGAGAGAAAGAGAAGCTGTGAGTGAGAGAGAGAGAAAGAGAAACTGTGAGTGAGAGAGAGAGAAAGAAGCTGTGAGTGAGTGAGAGATAGAGAAACAGAAGCTGTGAGTGAGAGAGAGAGAGAGAGAAGCTGTGAGTGAGAGAGAGAGAGAGAGAAGCTGATTAGAGAAAGAGAAAGAGAAAGAGAAGCAGTGAGTGAGAGAGAGATAGAAAGAGAAGCTGTGATTGAGACAGAGAGAGAAAGAGAAGGTGAGTGAGAGAGAGATAGAATAAGAGAAGCTGTGAGTGAGAGAGAGAGAGAGAGGGAGAGAAGCTGTGAGTGAGAGAGAGAGAAATAGAGAAGCTGTGAGTGAGAGAGAGAGAGAAAGAGAAGCTGTGAGTGAGAGAGAGAAAGAGAAGCTGTGTGTGTGAGAGAGGAAGATGCTGTGAGTGAGATAGAAAGAAAGAGAAGCTGTGAGTGTGAGAGAGAGAGAGAAAGAGAAGCTGTTAGTGAGAGAGAGAGAAATAGAGAAGCTGTGAGTGAGAGAGAGAGAGAAACAGAAGCTGTGAGTGAGAGAGAGAGAAAGAGAAGCTGTGAGTGAGAGAGAGAGAGAAAGAGAAGCTGTGAGTGAGAGAGAGAAAGAGAGTCTGAGAAAGAGAGAGTGAAAGAGAAGCTGTGAGTGAGAGACAGAGAAACAGAAGCTGTGAGTGAGAGAGAGAAATAGAGAAGTTGTGAGTGAGAGAGAGAGAGAAACAGAAGCAGTGAGTGAGTGAGAGAGAGAAAGAGAAGCTGTGAGTGAGAGAGAAAGAGAAGCTGTGAGAGAGAGAGGAAGAGATGCTGTGAGTGAGAGAGAAAGAAAGTGAAGCTGTGAGTGTGTGTGAGAGAGAGAAAGAGAAGCTGTGAGTGAGAGAGAGAGAAATAGAGAAGCTGTGAGTGAGAGAGAGAGAAAAAGAAGCAGTGAGTGAGTGAGAGAGAGAGAAAGAGAAACTGTGAGTGAGAGAGAGAGAGAGAAAGAGAAGCTGTGAGTGAGAGAGAGAGAAGGAGAGTCTGAGAAAGAGAGAGAGAGAAACATTCAGTGAGAGAGAGAGAAATAGAGTCTGTGAGAGAGAGAAAGAGCTGTGGGAGAGAGAGAAGGAGAAGCTGTGAGTGAGAGAGAGAAAGAGAGAAAGAGAAGCTGTGAGTGAGTGAGAGAGAGAAAGAGAAGCTGTGAGTGAGAGAGAGAGAAAGAGAAGCTATGAGTGAGAGAGGGAGAGATAGAAAGAGAAGCTGTGAGTGAGAAAGAGAAAGAGAAGCTGTGAGTGAGATTGAGAGAGAAAGAGAAGCTGTGAGTGAGAGAGAAAGAAGCTGTGAGTGAGTGAGAGAGAGAGGAACAGAAGCTGTGAGTGAGAGAGAGAGAGAGAAGCTGAGTGAGAGAAAGAGAAAGAGAAGCAGTGAGTGAGAGAGAGATAGAAATAGAAGCTGTGATTGAGACAGAGAGAGAGAAAGAGAAGGTGTGAGTGAGAGAGAAAGAGAATAAGAGAAGCTGTGATTGAGAGAGAGAGAAAGAGAAACTGTGAGTGAGAGAGAGAGAGAAAGAGAAGCTGTGAGTGAGAGAGAGAAGAGATTCTGAGAAAGAGAGAGAGAGAGAAGCATTGAGTGAGAGAGAGAGAAATAGAGTCTGTGAGAGAGAGAAAGAGCTGTGGGAGAGAGAGAAAGAGAAGCTGTGTGTGAGAAGGAGAAAGAGAGAAAGAGAAGCTGTGAGTGAGTGAGAGAGAGAAAGAGAAGCTGTGAGTGAGAGAGAGAGAGAAAGAGAAGCTGTGAGTGAGAGAGAGAGAGATAGAAAGAGAAGCTGTGAGTGAGAGAGAGAGAGAAAGAGAAGCTGTAAGTGAGAGAGAGAGAAAGAGAAACTGTGAGTGAGAGAGAGAGAGAGAAAGAAGCTGTGAGTGAGTGTGTGAGAGAGAATCAGAAGCTGTGAGTGAGAGAGAGAGAGAGAGAGATGCTGTGAGTGAGATTGAGAGAGAAAGAGAAGCTGTGAGTGAGAGAGAAAGAAGCTGTGAGTGAGTGAGAGAGAGAGAAACAGAAGCTGTGAGTGAGAGAGAGAGAGAGAGAGAATGATTAGAGAAAGAGAAAGAGAAGCAGTGAGTGAGAGAGAGATAGAAAGAGAAGCTGTGATTGAGACAGAGAGAGAGAAAGAGAAGGTGAGTGAGATAGAGATAGAATAAGAGAAGCTGTGAGTGAGAGAGAGAGAGAGAGGAAGAGAAGCTGTGAATGAGAGAGAGAGAGAAATAGAGAAGCTGTGAGTGAGAGAGAGAGAGAAACAGAAGCTGTGAGTGAGAGAGAGAAACAAAGAGAAACTGTGAGTGAGAGAGAGCGAGAAAGAGAAGCTTGAGTGAGAGAGAGAGAAAGAGAAGCTGTGTGTGTGAGAGAGGAAGATGCTGTGAGTGAGAGAGAAAGAAAGAGAAGCTGTGAGTGTGAGAGAGAGAGAGAGAAAGAGAAGCTGTTAGTGAGAGAGAGAGAAATAGAGAAGCTGTGAGTGAGAGAGAGAGAAACAGAAGCTGTGAGTGAGAGAGAGAGAAAGAAAGAGAAGCTGTGAGTGAGAGAGAGAGAGAAAGAGAAGCTGTGAGTGAGAGAGAGAAAGAGAGTCTGAGAAAGAGAGAGTGAAAGAGAAGCTGTGAGTGAGAGAGAGAAATAGAGAAGTTGTGAGTGAGAGAGAGAGAGAAACAGAAGCAGTGAGTGAGAGAGAGAGAAAGAGAAACTGTGAGTGAGAGAGAGAGAGAGAAAGAGAAGCTGTGAGTGAGAGAGAGAGAAGGAGAGTCTGAGAAAGAGAGAGTGAAAGAGAAGGTGTGAGTGAGTGAGTGAGAGAGAGAGAAGCTGTGAGTGAGAGAGAGAGAAAGAGAAGCTGTGAGTGAGAGAGATAAAGAGAAGCTGTGAGAGAGAGAGAGAGAAGCTGTGAGTGAGAGAGAGAAATAGAGAAGCTGTGAGTGAGAGAGAGAGAGAAACAGAAGCAGTGAGTGAGAGAGAGAGAAAGAGAAACTGTGAGTGAGAGAGAGAGAGAAAGAGAAGCTGTGAGTGAGAGAGAGAGAAGGAGAGTCTGATAAAGAGAGAGTGAAAGAGAAGCTGTCAGTGAGTGAGAGAGAGAGAGAAGCTGTGAGTGAGAGAGAGAAAGAGAAGCTGTGAGTGAGAGAGATAAAGAGAAGCTTTGAGAGAGAGAGAGAGAGAAGCTGTGAGTGAGAGAGAGAGAGAAAGAGAAGCTGTGAGTGAGAGAGAGAGAAAGAGAAGCTGTGTGTGAGAGAGAGGAAGATGCTGTGAGTGAGAGAGAAAGAAAGAGAAGCTGTGAGTGTGTGTGAGAGAGAGAAAGAGAAGCTGTTAGTGAGTGAGAGAGAAAAATAGAGAAGCTGTGAGTGAGAGAGAGAGAAACAGAAGCTGTGAGTGAGAGAGAGAGAAAAACAGAAGCAGTGAGTGAGTGAGTGAGAGAGAGAGAGAGAAAGAGAAACTGTGAGTGTGTGTGAGAGAGAGAAAGAGAAGCTGTGAGTGAGAGAGAGAGAAGGAGTCTGAGAAAGAGAGAGGGAGAGAAGCATTGAGTGAGTGAGAGAGAAATAGAGTCTGTGAGTGAGAGAGGGAGAGATAGAAAGAGAAGCTGTGAGTGAGAAAGAGAGAGAAAGAGAAGCTGTGAGTGAGATTGAGAGAGAAAGAGAAGCTGTGAGTGAGAGAGAAAGAAGCTGTGAGTGAGTGAGTGAGAGAGAAACAGCTGTGAGTGCGAGACAGAGAGTGAGAGAGAGAGAGAGAAGCTGAGTGAGAGAAAGAGAAAGAGAAGCTGTGAGTGAGAGAGAGAGAAAGAGAAGGTGTGAGTGAGAGAGAGAGAGAATAAGAGAAGCTGTGAGTGAGAGAGAGAGAGGAAGAAAAGCTGTGAGTGAGAGAGAGAGAAAGAAAGAGAAGATGTGAGTGAGAGAGAGAGAGAAAGAGAAGCTGTGAGAGAGAGAGAGGAAGAGATGCTGTGAGTGAGAGAGAAAGAAAGTGAAGCTGTGAGTGTGTGTGAGAGAGAGAAAGAGAAGCTGTGAGTGAGAGACAGAGAGAAATAGAGAAGCTGTGAGTGAGAGAGAGAGAGAAACAGAAGCTGTGAGTGAGAGAGAGAGAGAGAGAAAGAGAAACTGTGAGTGAGAGAGAGAGAGAAAGAGAAGCTGATAGTGAGAGAGAGAGAAAGAGAATCTGAGAAAGAGAGAGTGAAAGAGAAGCTGTGAGTGAGAGAGAGAGAGAAGCTGTGATTGAGAAAGAGAAGCTGTGAGTGAGAGAGAGAGAAAGAGTAGCTGTGGGTGAGAGAGAGAGAAAGAGAAACTGTGAGTGAGAGAGAGAGAAAGAGAAGCTGTGAGAGAGAGAGGAAGAGATGCTGTGAGTGAGAGAGAAAGAAAGTGAAGCTGTGAGTGTGAAAGAGAGAGAGAAAGAGAAGCTGTGAGTGAGAGAGAGAGAAATAGAGAAGCTGTGAGTGTGAGAGAGAAAAAAACAGAAGCAGTGAGTGAGTGAGAGAGAGAAAGAGAAGCTGTGAGTGAGAGAGAAAGAGAAGCTGTGAGAGAGAGAGAGAGAGGAAGAGATGCTGTGAGTGAGAGAGAAAGAAAGTGAAGCTGTGAGTGTGAGAGAGAGAGAGAAAGAGAAGCTGTGAGTGAGAGAGAGAAAGAGAAGCTGTGTGTGTGAGAGAGGAAGATGCTGTGAGTGAGAGAGAAAGAAAGAGAAGCTGTGAGTGTGAGAGAGAGAGAGAGAAAGAGAAGCTGTTAGTGAGAGAGAGAGAAATAGAGAAGCTGTGAGTGAGAGAGAGAGAGAAACAGAAGCTGTGAGTGAGAGAGAGAGAAAGAGAAGCTGTGAGTGAGAGAGAGAAAGAGAGTCTGAGAAAGAGAGAGTGAAAGAGAAGCTGTGAGTGAGAGACAGAGAAACAGAAGCTGTGAGTGAGAGAGAGAAATAGAGAAGTTGTGAGTGAGAGAGAGAGAGAAACAGAAGCAGTGAGTGAGTGAGAGAGAGAAATAGAAGCAGTGAGTGAGTGAGAGAGAAAGAGAAACTGTGAGTGAGTGAGAGAGAGAGAAAGAGAAGCTGTGAGTGAGAGAGAGAGAAAGAGGATCTGTGAGTGAGAGAGGGAGAGATAGAAAGAGAAGCTGTGAGTGAGAAAGAGAGAGAAAGAGAAGCTGTGAGTGAGATTGAGAGAGAAAGAGAAGCTGTGAGTGAGAGAGAAAGAAGCTGTGAGTGAGTGAGAGAGAGAGGAACAGAAGCTGTGAGTGAGAGAGAGAGAGAGAAGCTGAGTGAGAGAAAGAGAAGCAGTGAGTGAGAGAGAGATAGAAATAGAAGCTGTGATTGAGACAGAGAGAGAGAAAGAGAAGGTGTGAGTGAGAGAGAGAGAGAATAAGAGAAGCTGTGAGTGAGAGAGAGAGAGAAAGAGAAACAGTGAGTGAGAGAGAGAGAGAAAGAGAAGCTGTGAGTGAGAGAGAGAAGAGATTCTGAGAAAGAGAGAGAGAGAGAAGCATTGAGTGAGAGAGAGAGAAATAGTCTGTGAGAGAGAGAAAGAGCTGTGGGAGAGAGAGAAAGAGAAGCTGTGTGTGAGAAGGAGAAAGAGAGAAAGAGAAGCTGTGAGTGAGTGAGAGAGAGAAAGAGAAGCTGTGAGTGAGAGAGAGAGAGAAAGAGAAGCTGTGAGTGAGAGATAGAGATAGAAAGAGAAGCTGTGAGTAAGAGAGAGAGAGAGAAAGAGAAGCTGTGAGTGAGAGAGAGAGAAAGAGAAACTGTGAGTGAGAGAGAGAGAGAGAAAGAAGCTGTGAGTGAGTGAGAGATAGAGAAACAGAAGCTGTGAGTGAGAGAGAGAGAGAGAGAGAAGCTGTGAGTGAGAGAGAGAGAGAGAGAGAGAGAAGCTGATTAGAGAAAGAGAAAGAGAAGCAGTGAGTGAGAGAGAGATAGAAAGAGAAGCTGTGATTGAGACAGAGTGAGAAAGAGAAGGTGAGTGAGAGAGAGATAGAATAAGAGAAGCTGTGAGTGAGAGAGAGAGAGAGAGGGAGAGAAGCTGTGAGTGAGAGAGAGAGAAATAGAGAAGCTGTGAGTGAGAGAGAGAGAGAAAGAGAAGCTGTGTGAGAGAGAGAAAGAGAAGCTGTGTGTGTGAGAGAGGAAGATGCTGTGAGTAAGAGAGAAAGAAAGAGAAGCTGTGAGTGTGAGAGAGAGAGAGAGAAAGAGAAGCTGTTAGTGAGAGAGAGAGAAATAGAGAAGCTGTGAGTGAGAGAGAGAGAGAAACAGAAGCTGTGAGTGAGAGAGAGAGAAAGAGAAGCTGTGAGTGAGAGAGAGAGAGAAAGAGAAGCTGTGAGTGAGAGAGAGAAAGAGAGTCTGAGAAAGAGAGAGTGAAAGAGAAGCTGTGAGTGAGAGACAGAGAAACAGAAGCTGTGAGTGAGAGAGAGAAAAAGAGAAGTTGTGAGTGAGAGAGAGAGAAACAGAAGCAGTGAGTGAGTGAGAGAGAGAAAGAGAAGCTGTGAGTGAGAGAGAAAGAGAAGCTGTGAGAGAGAGAGGAAGAGATGCTGTGAGTGAGAGAGAAAGAAAGTGAAGCTGTGAGTGTGTGAGAGAGAGAGAAAGAGAAGCTGTGAGTGAGAGAGAGAGAAATAGAGAAGCTGTGAGTGAGAGAGAGAGAGAAAAAGAAGCAGTGACTGAGTGAGAGAGAGAGAAAGAGAAACTGTGAGTGAGAGAGAGAGAGAGAAAGAGAAGCTGTGAGTGAGAGAGAGAGAAGGAGAGTCTGAGAAAGAGAGAGAGAGAAAAACATTCAGTGAGAGAGAGAGAAATAGAGTCTGTGAGAGAGAGAGAATGAGCTGTGGGAGAGAGAGAAGGAGAAGCTGTGAGTGAGAGAGAGAAAGAGAGAAAGAGAAGCTGTGAGTGAGTGAGAGAGAGAAAGAGAAGCTGTGAGTGAGAGAGAGAGAAAGAGAAGCTATGAGTGAGAGAGGGAGAGATAGAAAGAGAAGCTGTGAGTGAGAAAGAGAAAGAGAAGCTGTGAGTGAGATTGAGAGAGAAAGAGAAGCTGTGAGTGAGAGAGAAAGAAGCTGTGAGTGAGTGAGAGAGAGAGGAACAGAAGCTGTGAGTGAGAGAGAGAGAGAGAAGCTGAGTGATAGAAAGAGAAAGAGAAGCAGTGAGTGAGAGAGAGATAGAAATAGAAGCTGTGATTGAGACAGAGAGAGAGAAAGAGAAGGTGTGAGTGAGAGAGAAAGAGAATAAGAGAAGCTGTGAGTGAGAGAGAGAGAAAGAGAAACTGTGAGTGAGAGAGAGAGAGAAAGAGAAGCTGTGAGTGAGAGAGAGAAGAGATTCTGAGAAAGAGAGAGAGAGAGAAGCATTGAGTGAGAGAGAGAGAAATAGAGTCTGTGAGAGAGAGAAAGAGCTGTGGGAGAGAGAGAAAGAGAAGCTGTGTGTGAGAAGGAGAAAGAGAGAAAGAGAAGCTGTGAGTGAGAGAGAGAGAGAAAGAGAAGCTGTGAGTGAGAGAGAGAGAAAGAGAAGCTGTGAGTGAGAGAGAGAGAGATAGAAAGAGAAGCTGTGAGTGAGAGAGAGAGAGAAAGAGAAGCTGTGAGTGAGAGAGAGAGAAAGAGAAACTGTGAGTGAGAGAGAGAGAGAGAAAGAAGCTGTGAGTGAGTGTGTGAGAGACAAACAGAAGCTGTGAGTGAGAGAGAGAGAGAGAGAGATGCTGTGAGTGAGATTGAGAGAGAAAGAGAAGCTGTGAGTGAGAGAGAAAGAAGCTGTGAGTGAGTGAGAGAGAGAGAAACAGAAGCTGTGAGTGAGAGAGAGAGAGAGAGAGAAGCTGATTAGAGAAAGAGAAAGAGAAGCAGTGAGTGAGAGATAGATAGAAAGAGAAGCTGTGATTGAGACAGAGAGAGAGAAAGAGAAGGTGAGTGAGATAGAGATAGAATAAGAGAAGCTGTGAGTGAGAGAGAGAGAGAGAGGAAGAGAAGCTGTGAATGAGAGAGAGAGAGAAATAGAGAAGCTGTGAGTGAGAGAGAGAGAGAAACAGAAGCTGTGAGTGAGAGAGAGAAAGAAAGAGAAACTGTGAGTGAGAGAGAGCGAGAAAGAGAAGCTTGAGTGAGAGAGAGAGAAAGAGAAGCTGTGTGTGTGAGAGAGGAAGATGCTGTGAGTGAGAGAGAAAGAAAGAGAAACTGTGAGTGTGAGAGAGAGAGAGAGAGAGAGAAGCTGTTAGTGAGAGAGAGAGAAATAGAGAAGCTGTGAGTGAGAGAGAGAGAAACAGAAGCTGTGAGTGAGAGAGAGAGAGAACTAGAAGCTGTGAGTGAGAGAGAGAGAGAAAGAGAAGCTGTGAGTGAGAGAGAGAAAGAGAGTCTGAGAAAGAGAGAGTGAAAGAGAAGCTGTGAGTGAGAGAGAGAAATAGAGAAGTTGTGAGTGAGAGAGAGAGAGAAACAGAAGCAGTGAGTGAGAGAGAGAGAGAAAGAGAAACTGTGAGTGAGAGAGAGAGAGAGAGAAGCTGTGAGTGAGAGAGAGAGAAGGAGAGTCTGAGAAAGAGAGAGTGAAAGAGAAGGTGTGAGTGAGTGAGTGAGAGAGAGAGAAGCTGTGAGTGAGAGAGAGAGAAAGAGAAGCTGTGAGTGAGAGAGATAAAGAGAAGCTGTGAGAGAGAGAGAGAGAGAGAAGCTGTGAGTGAGAGAGAGAAATAGAGAAGCTGTGAGTGAGAGAGAGAGAGAAACAGAAGCAGTGAGTGAGAGAGAGAGAAAGAGAAACTGTGAGTGAGTGAGAGAGAGAAAGAGAAGCTGTGAGTGAGAGAGAGAGAAGGAGAGTCTGATAAAGAGAGAGTGAAAGAGAAGCTGTCAGTGAGTGAGAGAGAGAGAAGCTGTGAGTGAGAGAGAGAAAGAGAAGCTGTGAGTGAGAGAGATAAAGAGAAGCTTTGAGAGAGAGAGAGAGAGAAGCTGTGAGTGTGAGAGAGAGAGAAAGAGAAGCTGTGAGTGAGAGAGAGAGAAAGAGAAGCTGTGTGTGAGAGAGAGGAAGATGCTGTGAGTGAGAGAGAGAGAAAGAGAAGCTGTGAGTGTGTGAGAGAGAGAGAAAGAGAAGCTGTTAGTGAGTGAGAGAGAAAAATAGAGAAGCTGTGAGTGAGAGAGAGAGAAACAGAAGCTGTGAGTGAGAGAGAGAGAGAGAAACAGAAGCAGTGAGTGAGTGAGTGAGAGAGAGAGAGAGAAAGAGAAACTGTGAGTGTGTGTGTGAGAGAGAAAGAGAAGCTGTGAGTGAGAGAGAAGGAGTCTGAGAAAGAGAGAGGGAGAGAAGCATTGAGTGAGTGAGAGAGAAATAGAGTCTGTGAGTGAGAGAGGGAGAGATAGAAAGAGAAGCTGTGAGTGAGAAAGAGAGAAAAAGAGAAGCTGTGAGTGAGAGAGAGAGAAGGAGAGTCTGATAAAGAGAGAGTGAAAGAGAAGCTGTCAGTGAGTGACAGAGAGAGAAGCTGTGAGTGAGAGAGAGAAAGAGAAGCTGTGAGTGAGAGAGATAAAGAGAAGCTTTGAGAGAGAGAGAGAGAGAAGCTGTGAGTGTGAGAGAGAGAGAAAGAGAAGCTGTGAGTGAGAGAGAGAGAAAGAGAAGCTGTGTGTGAGAGAGAGGAAGATGCTGTGAGTGAGAGAGAGAAAGAGAAGCTGTGAGTTTGTGTGAGAGAGAGAAAGAGAAGCTGTTAGTGAGTGAGAGAGAAAAATAGAGAAGCTGTGAGTGAGAGAGAGAGAAACAGAAGCTGTGAGTGAGAGAGAGAGAGAGAAACAGAAGCAGTGAGTGAGTGAGTGAGAGAGAGAGAGAGAAAGAGAAACTGTGAGTGTGTGTGTGAGAGAGAAAGAGAAGCTGTGAGTGAGAGAGAAGGAGTCTGAGAAAGAGAGAGGGAGAGAAGCATTGAGTGAGTGAGAGAGAAATAGAGTCTGTGAGTGAGAGAGGGAGAGATAGAAAGAGAAGCTGTGAGTGAGAAAGAGAGAGAAAGAGAAGCTGTGAGTGAGATTGAGAGAGAAAGAGAAGCTGTGAGTGAGAGAGAAAGAAGCTGTGAGTGAGTGAGAGAGAGAGGAACAGAAGCTGTGAGTGAGAGAGAGAGAGAGAGAAGCTGAGTGAGAGAAAGAGAAAGAGAAGCAGTGAGTGAGAGAGAGATAGAAATAGAAGCTGTGATTGAGACAGAGAGAGAGAAAGAGAAGGTGTGAGTGAGAGAGAGAGAGAATAAGAGAAGCTGTGAGTGAGAGAGAGAGAGAAAGAGAAACTGTGAGTGAGAGAGAGAGAGAAAGAGAAGCTGTGAGTGAGAGAGAGAGGAGAGTCTGAGAAAGAGAGAGAGAGAAGCATTGAGTGAGAGAGAGAGAAATAGAGTCTGTGAGAGAGAGAGAAAGAGCTGTGAGAGAGAGAGTAAGAGAAGCTGTGAGTGAGAGAGAGAAAGAGAGAAAGAGAAGCTGTGAGTGAGAGAGAGAGAGAAAGAGAAGCTGTGAGTGAGAGAGATAGAGAAAGAGAAGCTGTGAGTGAGAGAGATAGAACGAGAAGCTGTGAGTGTGTGAGAGAGAGAAAGAGAAGCTGTGAGTGAGATTGAGAGAGAAAGAGAAGCTGTGAGTGAGAGAGAAAGAAGCTGTGAGTGAGTGAGAGAGAGAGAAACAGAAGCTGTGAGTGCGAGACAGAGAGTGAGAGAGAGAGAGAAGCTGAGTGAGAGAAAGAGAAAGAGAAGCTGTGAGTGAGAGAGAGAGAGATAGAAAGAGAAGCTGTGATTGAGACAGAGAGAAAGAGAAGGTGTGAGTGAGAGAGAGAGAGAATAAGAGAAGCTGTGAGTGAGAGAGGGAGAGGAAGAAAAGCTGTGAGTGAGAGAGAGAGAGAGAAAGAGAAGATGTGAGTGAGAGAGAGAGAGAAAGAGAAGCTGTGAGAGAGAGAGAGGAAGAGATGCTGTGAGTGAGAGAGAAAGAAAGTGAAGCTGTGAGTGTGTGTGTGAGAGAGAAAGAGAAGCTGTGAATGAGAGAGAGAGAGAAATAGAGAAGCTGTGAGTGAGAGAGAGAGAGAAACAGAAGCTGTGAGTGAGAGAGAGAAAGAAAGAGAAACTGTGAGTGAGAGAGAGCGAGAAAGAGAAGCTTGAGTGAGAGAGAGAGAAAGAGAAGCTGTGTGTGTGAGAGAGGAAGATGCTGTGAGTGAGAGAGAAAGAAAGAGAAACTGTGAGTGTGAGAGAGAGAGAGAGAGAGAGAAGCTGTTAGTGAGAGAGAGAGAAATAGAGAAGCTGTGAGTGAGAGAGAGAGAAACAGAAGCTGTGAGTGAGAGAGAGAGAGAACTAGAAGCTGTGAGTGAGAGAGAGAGAGAAAGAGAAGCTGTGAGTGAGAGAGAGAAAGAGAGTCTGAGAAAGAGAGAGTGAAAGAGAAGCTGTGAGTGAGAGAGAGAAATAGAGAAGTTGTGAGTGAGAGAGAGAGAGAAACAGAAGCAGTGAGTGAGAGAGAGAGAGAAAGAGAAACTGTGAGTGAGAGAGAGAGAGAGAGAGAAGCTGTGAGTGAGAGAGAGAGAAGGAGAGTCTGAGAAAGAGAGAGTGAAAGAGAAGGTGTGAGTGAGTGAGTGAGAGAGAGAGAAGCTGTGAGTGAGAGAGAGAGAAAGAGAAGCTGTGAGTGAGAGAGATAAAGAGAAGCTGTGAGAGAGAGAGAGAGAGAGAAGCTGTGAGTGAGAGAGAGAAATAGAGAAGCTGTGAGTGAGAGAGAGAGAGAAACAGAAGCAGTGAGTGAGAGAGAGAGAAAGAGAAACTGTGAGTGAGTGAGAGAGAAAGAGAAGCTGTGAGTGAGAGAGAGAGAAGGAGAGTCTGATAAAGAGAGAGTGAAAGAGAAGCTGTCAGTGAGTGAGAGAGAGAGAAGCTGTGAGTGAGAGAGAGAAAGAGAAGCTGTGAGTGAGAGAGATAAAGAGAAGCTTTGAGAGAGAGAGAGAGAGAAGCTGTGAGTGTGAGAGAGAGAGAAAGAGAAGCTGTGAGTGAGAGAGAGAGAAAGAGAAGCTGTGTGTGTGAGAGAGGAAGATGCTGTGAGTGAGAGAGAGAGAAAGAGAAGCTGTGAGTGTGTGAGAGAGAGAGAAAGAGAAGCTGTTAGTGAGTGAGAGAGAAAAATAGAGAAGCTGTGAGTGAGAGAGAGAGAAACAGAAGCTGTGAGTGAGAGAGAGAGAGAGAAACAGAAGCAGTGAGTGAGTGAGTGAGAGAGAGAGAGAGAAAGAGAAACTGTGAGTGTGTGTGTGAGAGAGAAAGAGAAGCTGTGAGTGAGAGAGAAGGAGTCTGAGAAAGAGAGAGGGAGAGAAGCATTGAGTGAGTGAGAGAGAAATAGAGTCTGTGAGTGAGAGAGGGAGAGATAGAAAGAGAAGCTGTGAGTGAGAAAGAGAGAAAAAGAGAAGCTGTGAGTGAGAGAGAGAGAAGGAGAGTCTGATAAAGAGAGAGTGAAAGAGAAGCTGTCAGTGAGTGACAGAGAGAGAAGCTGTGAGTGAGAGAGAGAAAGAGAAGCTGTGAGTGAGAGAGATAAAGAGAAGCTTTGAGAGAGAGAGAGAGAGAAGCTGTGAGTGTGAGAGAGAGAGAAAGAGAAGCTGTGAGTGAGAGAGAGAGAAAGAGAAGCTGTGTGTGAGAGAGAGGAAGATGCTGTGAGTGAGAGAGAGAAAGAGAAGCTGTGAGTTTGTGAGAGAGAGAGAAAGAGAAGCTGTTAGTGAGTGAGAGAGAAAAATAGAGAAGCTGTGAGTGAGAGAGAGAGAAACAGAAGCTGTGAGTGAGAGAGAGAGAGAGAAACAGAAGCAGTGAGTGAGTGAGTGAGAGAGAGAGAGAGAGAAAGAGAAACTGTGAGTGTGTGTGTGAGAGAGAAAGAGAAGCTGTGAGTGAGAGAGAAGGAGTCTGAGAAAGAGAGAGGGAGAGAAGCATTGAGTGAGTGAGAGAGAAATAGAGTCGGTGAGTGAGAGAGGGAGAGATAGAAAGAGAAGCTGTGAGTGAGAAAGAGAGAGAAAGAGAAGCTGTGAGTGAGATTGAGAGAGAAAGAGAAGCTGTGAGTGAGAGAGAAAGAAGCTGTGAGTGAGTGAGAGAGAGAGGAACAGAAGCTGTGAGTGAGAGAGAGAGAGAGAGAAGCTGAGTGAGAGAAAGAGAAAGAGAAGCAGTGAGTGAGAGAGAGATAGAAATAGAAGCTGTGATTGAGACAGAGAGAGAGAAAGAGAAGGTGTGAGTGAGAGAGAGAGAGAATAAGAGAAGCTGTGAGTGAGAGAGAGAGAGAAAGAGAAACTGTGAGTGAGAGAGAGAGAGAAAGAGAAGCTGTGAGTGAGAGAGAGAGGAGAGTCTGAGAAAGAGAGAGAGAGAAGCATTGAGTGAGAGAGAGAGAAATAGAGTCTGTGAGAGAGAGAGAAAGAGCTGTGAGAGAGAGAGTAAGAGAAGCTGTGAGTGAGAGAGAGAAAGAGAGAAAGAGAAGCTGTGAGTGAGAGAGAGAGAGAAAGAGAAGCTGTGAGTGAGAGAGATAGAGAAAGAGAAGCTGTGAGTGAGAGAGATAGAACGAGAAGCTGTGAGTGTGTGAGAGAGAGAAAGAGAAGCTGTGAGTGAGATTGAGAGAGAAAGAGAAGCTGTGAGTGAGAGAGAAAGAAGCTGTGAGTGAGTGAGAGAGAGAGAAACAGAAGCTGTGAGTGCGAGACAGAGAGTGAGAGAGAGAGAGAAGCTGAGTGAGAGAAAGAGAAAGAGAAGCTGTGAGTGAGAGAGAGAGAGATAGAAAGAGAAGCTGTGATTGAGACAGAGAGAAAGAGAAGGTGTGAGTGAGAGAGAGAGAGAATAAGAGAAGCTGTGAGTGAGAGAGAGAGAGGAAGAAAAGCTGTGAGTGAGAGAGAGAGAGAGAAAGAGAAGATGTGAGTGAGAGAGAGAGAGAAAGAGAAGCTGTGAGAGAGAGAGAGGAAGAGATGCTGTGAGTGAGAGAGAAAGAAAGTGAAGCTGTGAGTGTGTGTGTGAGAGAGAAAGAGAAGCTGTGAGTGAGAGAGAGTGAGAAATAGAGAAGCTGTGAGTGAGTGAGAGAGAGAAACAGAAGCTGTGAGTGAGAGAGAGAGAGAGAGAAAGAGAAACTGTGAGTGAGAGAGAGAGAAAGAGAAGCTGATAGTGAGAGAGAGAGAAAGAGAGTCTGAGAAAGAGAGAGTGAAAGAGAAGCTGTGAGTGAGAGAGAGAGAAGCTGTGAGTGAGAAAGAGAAGCTGTGAGTGATAGAGAGAGAAAGGGTAGCTGTGGGTGAGAGAGAGAAAGAGAAACTGTGAGTGAGAGAGAGAGAAAGAGAAGCTGTGAGAGAGAGAGGAAGAGATGCTGTGAGTGAGAGAGAAAGAAAGTGAAGCTGTGAGTGTGAAAGAGAGAGAAAGAGAAAGAGAAGCTGTGAGTGAGAGAGAAATAGAGAAGCTGTGAGTGAGAGAGAGAGAAAAACAGAAGCAGTGAGTGAGTGAGAGAGAGAAAGAGAAGCTGTGAGTGAGAGAGAAAGAGAAGCTGTGAGAGAGAGAGAGGAAGCGATGCTGTGAGTGAGAGAGAAAGAAAGTGAAGCTGTGAGTGTGAGAGAGAGAGAGAAAGAGAGGCTGTGAGTGAGAGAGAGAGAAATAGAGAAGCTGTGAGTGAGAGAGAGAGAGAAAAAGAAGCAGTGAGTGAGAGAGAGAGAAAGAGAAACTGTGAGTGAGTGAGAGAGAGAGAAAGAGAAGCTGTGAGTGAGAGAGAGAGAAGGAGAGTCTGAGAAAGAGAGAGAGAGAGAAGCATTGAGTGAGAGAGAGAGAAATAGAGTCTGTGAGAGAGAGAGAAAAAGCTGTGGGAGAGAGAGAAGGAGAAGCTGTGAGTGAGAGAGAGAAAGAGAGAAAGAGAAGCTGTGAGTGAGTGAGAGAGAGAAAGAGAAGCTGTGAGTGAGAGAGAGAGAAAGAGAATCTGTGAGTGAGAGAGGGAGAGATAGAAAGAGAAGCTGTGAGTGAGAAAGAGAGAGAAAGAGAAGCTGTGAGTGAGATTGAGAGAGAAAGAGAAGCTGTGAGTGAGAGAGAAAGAAGCTGTGAGTGAGTGAGAGAGAGAGGAACAGAAGCTGTGAGTGAGAGAGAGAGAGAGAAGCTGAGTGAGAGAAAGAGAAAGAGAAGCAGTGAGTGAGAGAGAGATAGAAATAGAAGCTGTGATTGAGACAGAGAGAGAAAGAGAAACAGTGAGTGAGAGAGAGAGAGAAAGAGAAGCTGTGAGTGAGAGAGAGAAGAGATTCTGAGAAAGAGAGAGAGAGAGAAGCATTGAGTGAGAGAGAGAGAAATAGAGTCTGTGAGAGAGAGAAAGAGCTGTGGGAGAGAGAGAAAGAGAAGCTGTGTGTGAGAAGGAGAAAGAGAGAAAGAGAAGCTGTGAGTGAGTGAGAGAGAGAAAGAGAAGCTGTGAGTGAGAGAGAGAGAGAAAGAGAAGCTGTGAGTGAGAGAGAGAGATAGAAAGAGAAGCTGTGAGTGAGAGAGAGAGAGAGAAAGAGAAGCTGTGAGTGAGAGAGAAAGAAAGAGAAACTGTGAGTGAGAGAGAGAGAGAAAGAAGCTGTGAGTGAGTGAGAGATAGAGAAACAGAAGCTGTGAGTGAGAGAGAGAGAGAGAGAGAAGCTGTGAGTGAGAGAGAAAGAAGCTGTGAGTGAGTGAGAGATAGAGAAACAGAAGCTGTGAGTGAGAGAGAGAGAGAGAGAAGCTGATTAGAGAAAGAGAAAGAGAAGCAGTGAGTGAGAGAGAGATAGAAAGAGAAGCTGTGATTGAGACAGAGAGAGAAAGAGAAGGTGAGTGAGAGAGAGATAGAATAAGAGAAGCTGTGAGTGAGAGAGAGAGAGGGAGAGAAGCTGTGAGTGAGAGAGAGAGAAATAGAGAAGCTGTGAGTGAGAGAGAGAGAAAGAGAAGCTGTGAGTGAGAGAGAGAAAGAGAAGCTGTGTGTGTGAGAGAGGAAGATGCTGTGAGTGAGAGAGAAAGAAAGAGAAGCTGTGAGTGTGAGAGAGAGAGAGAAAGAGAAGCTGTTAGTGAGAGAGAGAGAAATAGAGAAGCTGTGAGTGAGAGAGAGAGAGAAACAGAAGCTGTGAGTGAGAGAGAGAGAAAGAGAAGCTGTGAGTGAGAGAGAGAGAGAAAGAGAAGCTGTGAGTGAGAGAGAGAAAGAGAGTCTGAGAAAGAGAGAGTGAAAGAGAAGCTGTGAGTGAGAGACAGAGAAACAGAAGCTGTGAGTGAGAGAGAGAAATAGAGAAGTTGTGAGTGAGAGAGAGAGAGAAACAGAAGCAGTGAGTGAGTGAGAGAGAGAAAGAGAAGCTGTGAGTGAGAGAGAAAGAGAAGCTGTGAGAGAGAGAGGAAGAGATGCTGTGAGTGAGAGAGAAAGAATGTGAAGCTGTGAGTGTGTGAGAGAGAGAGAAAGAGAAGCTGTGAGTGAGAGAGAGAGAAATAGAGAAGCTGTGAGTGAGAGAGAGAGAGAAAAAGAAGCAGTGAGTGAGTGAGAGAGAGAGAAAGAGAAACTGTGAGTGAGAGAGAGAGAGAGAAAGAGAAGCTGTGAGTGAGAGAGAGAGAAGGAGAGTCTGAGAAAGAGAGAGAGAGAGAAACATTCAGTGAGAGAGAGAGAAATAGAGTCTGTGAGAGAGAGAGAAAGAGCTGTGGGAGAGAGAGAAGGAGAAGCTGTGAGTGAGAGAGAGAAAGAGAGTCTGAGAAAGAGAGAGTGAAAGAGAAGCTGTGAGTGAGAGAGAGAAATAGAGAAGTTGTGAGTGAGAGAGAGAGAGAAACAGAAGCAGTGAGTGAGAGAGAGAGAAAAAGAGAAACAGTGAGAGAGAGAGAGAGTAAGAGAAGCTGTGAGTGAGAGAGAGAGAAGGAGAGTCTGAGAAAGAGAGAGTGAAAGAGAAGGTGTGAGTGAGTGAGTGAGAGAGAGAGAAGCTGTGAGTGAGAGAGAGAGAAAGAGAAGCTGTGAGTGAGAGAGATAAAGAGAAGCTGTGAGAGAGAGAGAGAGAGAGAAGCTGTGAGTGAGAGAGAGAAATAGAGAAGCTGTGAGTGAGAGAGAGAGAGAAACAGAAGCAGTGAGTGAGAGAGAGAGAAAGAGAAACTGTGAGTGAGAGAGAGAGAGAAAGAGAAGCTGTGAGTGAGAGAGAGAGAAGGAGAGTCTGATAAAGAGAGAGTGAAAGAGAAGCTGTCAGTGAGTGAAAGAGAGAGAGAAGCTGTGAGTGAGAGAGAGAAAGAGAAGCTGTGAGTGAGAGAGATAAAGAGAAGCTTTGAGAGAGAGAGAGAGAGAAGCTGTGAGTGAGAGAGAGAGAGAAAGAGAAGCTGTGAGTGAGAGAGAGAGAAAGAGAAGCTGTGTGTGAGAGAGAGGAAGATGCTGTGAGTGAGAGAGAAAGAAAGAGAAGCTGTGAGTGTGTGTGTGAGAGAGAAAGAGAAGCTGTTAGTGAGTGAGAGAGAAAAATAGAGAAGCTGTGAGTGAGAGAGAGAGAAAGAGAAGCTGTGAGTGAGAGAGAGAGAAAAACAGAAGCAGTGAGTGAGTGAGTGAGAGAGAGAGAAAGAGAAACTGTGAGTGTGTGTGAGAGAGAGAAAGAGAAGCTGTGAGTGAGAGAGAGAGAAGGAGTCTGAGAAAGAGAGAGGGAGAGAAGCATTGAGTGAGTGAGAGAGAAATAGAGTCTGTGAGTGAGAGAGGGAGAGATAGAAAGAGAAGCTGTGAGTGAGAAAGAGAGAGAAAGAGAAGCTGTGAGTGAGATTGAGAGAGAAAGAGAAGCTGTGAGTGAGAGAGAAAGAAGCTGTGAGTGAGTGAGAGAGAGAGGAACAGAAGCTGTGAGTGAGAGAGAGAGAGAGAGAGAAGCTGAGTGAGAGAAAGAGAAAGAGAAGCAGTGAGTGAGAGAGAGATAGAAATAGAAGCTGTGATTGAGACAGAGAGAGAGAAAGAGAAGGTGTGAGTGAGAGAGAGAGAATAAGAGAAGCTGTGAGTGAGAGAGAGAGAGAAAGAGAAACTGTGAGTGAGAGAGAGAGAAAGAGAAGCTGTGAGTGAGAGAGAGAGGAGAGTCTGAGAAAGAGAGAGAGAGAAGCATTGAGTGAGAGAGAGACAAATAGAGTCTGTGAGAGAGAGAAAGAGCTGTGGGAGAGAGAGATAGAGAAGCTGTGAGTGAGAGAGAGAAAGAGAGAAAGAGAAGCTGTGAGTGAGTGAGAGAGAGAAAGAGAAGCTGTGAGTGAGAGAGAGAGAGAAAGAGAAGCTGTGAGTGAGAGAGAGAGATAGAAAGAGAAACTATGAGTGAGAGAGAGAGAGAGAAAGAAGCTGTGAGTGAGTGAGAGAGAGAGAAACAGAAGCTGTGAGTGAGAGAGAGAGAGAAAGAGAAGCTGTGAGTGAGATTGAGAGAGAAAGAGAAGCTGTGAATGAGAGAGAAAGAAGCTGTGAGTGAGTGAGAGAGAGAGAAACAGAAGCTGTGAGTGAGAGAGAGAGAGAGAGAAGCTGATTAGAGAAAGAGAAAGAGAAGCAGTGAGTGAGAGAGAGATAGAAAGAGAAGCTGTGATTGAGACAGAGAGAGAGAAAGAGAAGGTGAGTGAGAGAGAGAGAGAATAAGAGAAGCTGTGAGTGAGAGAGAGTGAGAGGAAGAGAAGCTGTGAGAGAGAGAGAGAAAGAGAAGATGTTGTGAGAGAGAGAGAAAGAGAAGCTGTGTGAGAGAGAGAGAGATCGAAAGAGATGCTGTGAGTGAGAGAGAGAAAGAGAAGCTGTGAGTGAGATTGAGAGAGATAGAAAGAGAAGCTGTGATTGAGACAGAGAGAAAGAGAAGGTGTGTGTGTGTGTGAGAGAGAGAGAGAATAAGAGAAGCTGTGAGAGAGAGAGAGAGAAAGAGAAGCTGTGAGAGAGAGAGGAAGAGATGCTGTGAGTGAGAGAGAAAGAGTGAAGCTGTGAGTGTGTGTGAGAGAGAGAAAGAGAAGCTGTGAGTGAGAGAGAGAGAGAAATAGAGAAGCTGTGAGTGAGAGAGAGAGAGAAACAGAAGCTGTGAGTGAGAGAGAGAGAGAGAGAAACTGTGAGTGAGAGAGAGAGAGAAAGAGAAGCTGAGAGTGAGAGAGAGAGAAAGAGAGTCTGAGAAAGAGAGAGTGAAAGAGAAGCTGTGAGTGAGAGAGAGAGAGAAGCTGTGAGTGAGAAAGAGAAGCTGTGAGTGAGAGAGAGAGAAAGAGTAGCTGTGAGTGAGAGAGAGAGAAAGAGAAGCTGTGAGTGAGAGAGAGAGAAAGAGAAGCTGTGAGAGAGAGAGGAAGAGATGCTGTGAGTGAGAGAGAAAGAAAGTGAAGCTGTGAGTGTGAAAAAGAGAAAGAGAAGCTGTGAGTGAGAGAAAGAGAGAAATAGAGAAGCTGTGAGTGAGAGAGAGAGAAAAACAGAAGCAGTGAGTGAGTGAGAGAGAGAAAGAGAAGCTGTGAGTGAGAGAGAAAGAGAAGCTGTGTGAGAGAGAGAGAGGAAGAGATGCTGTGAGTGAGAGAGAAAGAAAGTGAAGCTGTGAGTGTGAGAGAGAGAGAGAAAGAGAAGCTGTGAGTGAGAGAGAGAGAAATAGAGAAGCTGTGAGTGAGAGAGAGAGAGAAAAAGAAGCAGTGAGTGAGTGAGAGAGAGAGAAAGAGAAACTGTGATTGAGAGAGAGAGAGAAGGAGAAGCTGTGAGTGAGAGAGAGAAAGAGAGAAAGAGAAGCTGTGAGTGAGAGAGAGAGAGAAAGAGAAGCTGTGAGTGAGAGAGAAAGAAGCTGTGAGTGAGTGAGTGAGAGAGAGAGTAACAGAAGCTGTGAGTGAGAGAGAGAGAGAGAGAAGCTGAGTGAGAGAAAGAGAAAGAGAAGCAGTGAGTGAGAGAGAGATAGAAATAGAAGCTGTGATTGAGACAGAGAGAGAGAAAGAGAAGGTGTGAGTGAGAGAGAGAGAGAATAAGAGAAGCTGTGAGTGAGAGAGAGAGAGAAAGAGAAACTGTGAGTGAGAGAGAGAGAGAAAGAGAAGCTGTGAGTGAGAGAGAGAGGAGAGTCTGAGAAAGAGAGAGAGAGAAGCATTGAGTGAGAGAGAGAGAAATAGAGTCTGTGAGAGAGAGAGAAAGAGCTGTGAGAGAGAGTAAGAGAAGCTGTGAGTGAGAGAGAGAAAGAGAGAAAGAGAAGCTGTGAGTGAGAGAGAGAGAGAAAGAGAAGCTGTGAGTGAGAGAGATAGAGAAAGAGAAGCTGTGAGTGAGAGAGATAGAACGAGAAGCTGTGAGTGTGTGTGAGAGAGAAAGAGAAGCTGTGAGTGAGATTGAGAGAGAAAGAGAAGCTGTGAGTGAGAGAGAAAGAAGCTGTGAGTGAGTGAGAGAGAGAGAAACAGAAGCTGTGAGTGCGAGACAGAGAGTGAGAGAGAGAGAGAAGCTGAGTGAGAGAAAGAGAAAGAGAAGCTGTGAGTGAGAGAGAGAGAG
Organism: Bradypodion ventrale; assembly: GCA_035047345.1. Lineage (NCBI taxonomy): Eukaryota > Metazoa > Chordata > Lepidosauria > Squamata > Chamaeleonidae > Bradypodion > Bradypodion ventrale. The sequence continues at coordinate 111,222,225 of JAWDJE010000005.1, read as the reverse complement.
ATAGAAAGAGAAGCTGTGATTGAGACAGAGAGAAAGAGAAGGTGTGAGTGAGAGAGAGAGAGAATAAGAGAAGCTGTGAGTGAGAGAGAGAGAGGAAGAAAAGCTGTGAGTGAGAGAGAGAGAGAGAAAGAGAAGATGTGAGTGAGAGAGAGAGAGAAAGAGAAGCTGTGAGAGAGAGAGAGGAAGAGATGCTGTGAGTGAGAGAGAAAGAAAGTGAAGCTGTGAGTGTGTGTGTGAGAGAGAAAGAGAAGCTGTGAGTGAGAGAGAGTGAGAAATAGAGAAGCTGTGAGTGAGTGAGAGAGAGAAACAGAAGCTGTGAGTGAGAGAGAGAGAGAAAGAGAAACTGTGAGTGAGAGAGAGAGAAAGAGAAGCTGATAGTTAGAGAGAGAGAAAGAGAGTCTGAGAAAGAGAGAGTGAAAGAGAAGCTGTGAGTGAGAGAGAGAGAAGCTGTGAGTGAGAAAGAGAAGCTGTGAGTGATAGAGAGAGAAAGGGTAGCTGTGGGTGAGAGAGAGAAAGAGAAACTGTGAGTGAGAGAGAGAGAAAGAGAAGCTGTGAGAGAGAGAGGAAGAGATGCTGTGAGTGAGAGAGAAAGAAAGTGAAGCTGTGAGTGTGAAAGAGAGAGAAAGAGAAAGAGAAGCTGTGAGTGAGAGAGAAATAGAGAAGCTGTGAGTGAGAGAGAGAGAAAAACAGAAGCAGTGAGTGAGTGAGAGAGAGAAAGAGAAGCTGTGAGTGAGAGAGAAAGAGAAGCTGTGAGAGAGAGAGAGGAAGAGATGCTGTGAGTGAGAGAGAAAGAAAGTGAAGCTGTGAGTGTGAGAGAGAGAGAGAAAGAGAGGCTGTGAGTGAGAGAGAGAGAAATAGAGAAGCTGTGAGTGAGAGAGAGAGAGAAAAAGAAGCAGTGAGTGAGAGAGAGAGAAAGAGAAACTGTGAGTGAGTGAGAGAGAGAGAAAGAGAAGCTGTGAGTGAGAGAGAGAGAAGGAGAGTCTGAGAAAGAGAGAGAGAGAGAAGCATTGAGTGAGAGAGAGAGAAATAGAGTCTGTGAGAGAGAGAGAAAAAGCTGTGGGAGAGAGAGAAGGAGAAGCTGTGAGTGAGAGAGAGAAAGAGAGAAAGAGAAGCTGTGAGTGAGTGAGAGAGAGAAAGAGAAGCTGTGAGTGAGAGAGAGAGAAAGAGAATCTGTGAGTGAGAGAGGGAGAGATAGAAAGAGAAGCTGTGAGTGAGAAAGAGAGAGAAAGAGAAGCTGTGAGTGAGATTGAGAGAGAAAGAGAAGCTGTGAGTGAGAGAGAAAGAAGCTGTGAGTGAGTGAGAGAGAGAGGAACAGAAGCTGTGAGTGAGAGAGAGAGAGAGAGAAGCTGAGTGAGAGAAAGAGAAAGAGAAGCAGTGAGTGAGAGAGAGATAGAAATAGAAGCTGTGATTGAGACAGAGAGAGAAAGAGAAACAGTGAGTGAGAGAGAGAGAGAAAGAGAAGCTGTGAGTGAGAGAGAGAAGAGATTCTGAGAAAGAGAGAGAGAGAGAAGCATTGAGTGAGAGAGAGAGAAATAGAGTCTGTGAGAGAGAGAAAGAGCTGTGGGAGAGAGAGAAAGAGAAGCTGTGTGTGAGAAGGAGAAAGAGAGAAAGAGAAGCTGTGAGTGAGTGAGAGAGAGAAAGAGAAGCTGTGAGTGAGAGAGAGAGAGAAAGAGAAGCTGTGAGTGAGAGAGAGAGATAGAAAGAGAAGCTGTGAGTGAGAGAGAGAGAGAGAAAGAGAAGCTGTGAGTGAGAGAGAGAGAAAGAGAAACTGTGAGTGAGAGAGAGAGAGAGAAAGAAGCTGTGAGTGAGTGAGAGATAGAGAAACAGAAGCTGTGAGTGAGAGAGAGAGAGAGAGAAGCTGTGAGTGAGAGAGAAAGAAGCTGTGAGTGAGTGAGAGAGAGAGAAACAGAAGCTGTGAGTGAGAGAGAGAGAGAGAGAGAAGCTGATTAGAGAAAGAGAAAGAGAAGCAGTGAGTGAGAGAGAGATAGAAAGAGAAGCTGTGATTGAGACAGAGAGAGAAAGAGAAGGTGAGTGAGAGAGAGATAGAATAAGAGAAGCTGTGAGTGAGAGAGAGAGAGAGGGAGAGAAGCTGTGAGTGAGAGAGAGAGAAATATAGAAGCTGTGAGTGAGAGAGAGAGAAAGAGAAGCTGTGAGTGAGAGAGAGAAAGAGAAGCTGTGTGTGTGAGAGAGGAAGATGCTGTGAGTGAGAGAGAAAGAAAGAGAAGCTGTGAGTGTGAGAGAGAGAGAGAAAGAGAAGCTGTTAGTGAGAGAGAGAGAAATAGAGAAGCTGTGAGTGAGAGAGAGAGAGAAACAGAAGCTGTGAGTGAGAGAGAGAGAAAGAGAAGCTGTGAGTGAGAGAGAGAGAGAAAGAGAAGCTGTGAGTGAGAGAGAGAAAGAGAGTCTGAGAAAGAGAGAGTGAAAGAGAAGCTGTGAGTGAGAGACAGAGAAACAGAAGCTGTGAGTGAGAGAGAGAAATAGAGAAGTTGTGAGTGAGAGAGAGAGAGAAACAGAAGCAGTGAGTGAGTGAGAGAGAGAAAGAGAAGCTGTGAGTGAGAGAGAAAGAGAAGCTGTGAGAGAGAGAGGAAGAGATGCTGTGAGTGAGAGAGAAAGAATGTGAAGCTGTGAGTGTGTGAGAGAGAGAGAAAGAGAAGCTGTGAGTGAGAGAGAGAGAAATAGAGAAGCTGTGAGTGAGAGAGAGAGAGAAAAAGAAGCAGTGAGTGAGTGAGAGAGAGAGAAAGAGAAACTGTGAGTGAGAGAGAGAGAGAGAAAGAGAAGCTGTGAGTGAGAGAGAGAGAAGGAGAGTCTGAGAAAGAGAGAGAGAGAGAAACATTCAGTGTGAGAGAGAGAAATAGAGTCTGTGAGAGAGAGAGAAAGAGCTGTGGGAGAGAGAGAAGGAGAAGCTGTGAGTGAGAGAGAGAAAGAGAGTCTGAGAAAGAGAGAGTGAAAGAGAAGCTGTGAGTGAGAGAGAGAAATAGAGAAGTTGTGAGTGAGAGAGAGAGAGAAACAGAAGCAGTGAGTGAGAGAGAGAGAAAAACAGAAGCAGTGAGTGAGTGAGTGAGAGAGAGAGAAAGAGAAACTGTGAGTGTGTGTGAGAGAGAGAAAGAGAAGCTGTGAGTGAGAGAGAGAGAAGGAGTCTGAGAAAGAGAGAGGGAGAGAAGCATTGAGTGAGTGAGAGAGAAATAGAGTCTGTGAGTGAGAGAGGGAGAGATAGAAAGAGAAGCTGTGAGTGAGAAAGAGAGAGAAAGAGAAGCTGTGAGTGAGATTGAGAGAGAAAGAGAAGCTGTGAGTGAGAGAGAAAGAAGCTGTGAGTGAGTGAGAGAGAGAGGAACAGAAGCTGTGAGTGAGAGAGAGAGAGAGAGAAGCTGAGTGAGAGAAAGAGAAAGAGAAGCAGTGAGTGAGAGAGAGATAGAAATAGAAGCTGTGATTGAGACAGAGAGAGAGAAAGAGAAGGTGTGAGTGAGAGAGAGAGAATAAGAGAAGCTGTGAGTGAGAGAGAGAGAGAAATAGAAACTGTGAGTGAGAGAGAGAGAAAGAGAAGCTGTGAGTGAGAGAGAGAGGAGAGTCTGAGAAAGAGAGAGAGAGAGAAGCATTGAGTGAGAGAGAGACAAATAGAGTCTGTGAGAGAGAGAAAGAGCTGTGGGAGAGAGAGAAAGAGAAGCTGTGAGTGAGAGAGAGAAAGAGAGAAAGAGAAGCTGTGAGTGAGTGAGAGAGAGAAAGAGAAGCTGTGAGTGAGAGAGAGAGAGAAAGAGAAGCTGTGAGTGAGAGAGAGAGATAGAAAGAGAAGCTGTGAGTGAGAGAGAGAGAGAGAAATAGAAGCTGTGAGTGAGAGAGAGAAGAGAAAGAGAAACTATGAGTGAGAGAGAGAGAGAGAAAGAAGCTGTGAGTGAGTGAGAGAGAGAGAAACAGAAGCTGTGAGTGAGAGAGAGAGAGAAAGAGAAGCTGTGAGTGAGAGAGAGAGAGAGAGAAGCTGATTAGAGAAAGAGAAAGAGAAGCAGTGAGTGAGAGAGAGATAGAAAGAGAAGCTGTGATTGAGACAGAGAGAGAGAAAGAGAAGGTGAGTGAGAGAGAGAGAGAATAAGAGAAGCTGTGAGTGAGAGAGAGTGAGAGGAAGAGAAGCTGTGAGAGAGAGAGAGAAAGAGAAGATGTTGTGAGAGAGAGAGAAAGAGAAGCTGTGTGAGAGAGAGAGAGATCGAAAGAGATGCTGTGAGTGAGAGAGAGAAAGAGAAGCTGTGAGTGAGATTGAGAGAGATAGAAAGAGAAGCTGTGATTGAGACAGAGAGAAAGAGAAGGTGTGTGTGTGTGTGAGAGAGAGAGAATAAGAGAAGCTGTGAGAGAGAGAGAGAGAAAGAGAAGCTGTGAGAGAGAGAGGAAGAGATGCTGTGAGTGAGAGAGAAAGAGTGAAGCTGTGAGTGTGTGAGAGAGAGAGAAAGAGAAGCTGTGAGTGAGAGAGAGAGAGAAATAGAGAAGCTGTGAGTGAGAGAGAGAGAGAAACAGAAGCTGTGAGTGAGAGAGAGAGAGAGAGAGAAACTGTGAGTGAGAGAGAGAGAGAAAGAGAAGCTGAGAGTGAGAGAGAGAGAAAGAGAGTCTGAGAAAGAGAGAGTGAAAGAGAAGCTGTGAGTGAGAGAGAGAGAGAAGCTGTGAGTGAGAAAGAGAGAGAAAGAGAAGCTGTGAGTGAGATTGAGAGAGAAAGAGAAGCTGTGAGTGAGAGAGAAATAAGCTGTGAGTGAGTGAGAAAGAGAGAAACAGAAGCTGTGAGTGAGAGAGAGAGAAGCTGATTAGAGAAAGAGAAAGAGAAGCAGTGAGTGAGAGAGAGATAGAAAGAGAAGCTGTGATTGAGACAGAGTGAGAGAAAGAGAAGGTGAGTCAGAGAGAGAATAAGAGAAGCTGTGAGTGAGAGAGAGAGAGAGAGGAAGAGAAGCTGTGAGTGAGAGAGAGAGAGAAAGAGAAGATGTGAGTGAGAGAGAGAGAAAGAGAAGCTGTGTGAGAGAGAGAGAGATCGAAAGAGATGCTGTGAGTGAGAGAGAGAGAGAGCGAGAGAAAGCTGAGTGAGAGAAAGAGAAAGAGAAGTTGTGAGTGAGATAGAGAGACAGAAAGAGAAGCTGTGATTGAGACATAGAGAATGAGAACGTGTGTGTGAGAGAGAGAGAGAGAATAAGAGAAGCTGTGAGTGAGAGAGAGAGGAAGAGAAGCTGTGAGTGAGAGAGAGAGAGAGAAGATGTGAGTGAGAGAAAGACATAGAAAGAGAGGCTGTGAGTGAGAGAGAAAGAAAGTGAAGCTGTGAGTGTGTGTGAGAGAGACAAAGAGAAAGAGAAGCTGTGAGTGAGAGATAGAGAGAAATAGAGAAGCTGTGAGTGAGAGAGAGAGAAAGAGAAGCTGTGAGTGAGAGAGAGAAAGAAAGAGAAACTGTGAGTGAGAGAGAGAGAGAAAGAGAAGCTGTGAGTGAGAGAGAGAGAGAAGCTGTGATTGAGAAAGAGAAGCTGTGAGTGAGAGAGAGAGAAAGAGTAGCTGTGGGTGAGAGAGAGAGAAAGAGAAACTGTGAGTGAGAGAGAGAGAAAGAGAAGCTGTGAGAGAGAGAGGAAGAGATGCTGTGAGTGAGAGAGAAAGAAAGTGAAGCTGTGAGTGTGAAAGAGAGAGAGAAAGAGAAGCTGTGAGTGAGAGAGAGAGAAATAGAGAAGCTGTGAGTGTGAGAGAGAAAAAAACAGAAGCAGTGAGTGAGTGAGAGAGAGAAAGAGAAGCTGTGAGTGAGAGAGAAAGAGAAGCTGTGAGAGAGAGAGAGAGAGGAAGAGATGCTGTGAGTGAGAGAGAAAGAAAGTGAAGCTGTGAGTGTGAGAGAGAGAGAGAAAGAGAAGCTGTGAGTGAGAGAGAGAAAGAGAAGCTGTGTGTGTGAGAGAGGAAGATGCTGTGAGTGAGAGAGAAAGAAAGAGAAGCTGTGAGTGTGAGAGAGAGAGAGAGAAAGAGAAGCTGTTAGTGAGAGAGAGAGAAATAGAGAAGCTGTGAGTGAGAGAGAGAGAGAAACAGAAGCTGTGAGTGAGAGAGAGAGAAAGAGAAGCTGTGAGTGAGAGAGAGAAAGAGAGTCTGAGAAAGAGAGAGTGAAAGAGAAGCTGTGAGTGAGAGACAGAGAAACAGAAGCTGTGAGTGAGAGAGAGAAATAGAGAAGTTGTGAGTGAGAGAGAGAGAGAAACAGAAGCAGTGAGTGAGTGAGAGAGAGAAATAGAAGCAGTGAGTGAGTGAGAGAGAAAGAGAAACTGTGAGTGAGTGAGAGAGAGAGAAAGAGAAGCTGTGAGTGAGAGAGAGAGAAAGAGGATCTGTGAGTGAGAGAGGGAGAGATAGAAAGAGAAGCTGTGAGTGAGAAAGAGAGAGAAAGAGAAGCTGTGAGTGAGATTGAGAGAGAAAGAGAAGCTGTGAGTGAGAGAGAAAGAAGCTGTGAGTGAGTGAGAGAGAGAGGAACAGAAGCTGTGAGTGAGAGAGAGAGAGAGAAGCTGAGTGAGAGAAAGAGAAGCAGTGAGTGAGAGAGAGATAGAAATAGAAGCTGTGATTGAGACAGAGAGAGAGAAAGAGAAGGTGTGAGTGAGAGAGAGAGAGAATAAGAGAAGCTGTGAGTGAGAGAGAGAGAGAAAGAGAAACAGTGAGTGAGAGAGAGAGAGAAAGAGAAGCTGTGAGTGAGAGAGAGAAGAGATTCTGAGAAAGAGAGAGAGAGAGAAGCATTGAGTGAGAGAGAGAGAAATAGTCTGTGAGAGAGAGAAAGAGCTGTGGGAGAGAGAGAAAGAGAAGCTGTGTGTGAGAAGGAGAAAGAGAGAAAGAGAAGCTGTGAGTGAGTGAGAGAGAGAAAGAGAAGCTGTGAGTGAGAGAGAGAGAGAAAGAGAAGCTGTGAGTGAGAGATAGAGATAGAAAGAGAAGCTGTGAGTAAGAGAGAGAGAGAGAAAGAGAAGCTGTGAGTGAGAGAGAGAGAAAGAGAAACTGTGAGTGAGAGAGAGAGAGAGAAAGAAGCTGTGAGTGAGTGAGAGATAGAGAAACAGAAGCTGTGAGTGAGAGAGAGAGAGAGAGAGAAGCTGTGAGTGAGAGAGAGAGAGAGAGAGAGAGAAGCTGATTAGAGAAAGAGAAAGAGAAGCAGTGAGTGAGAGAGAGATAGAAAGAGAAGCTGTGATTGAGACAGAGTGAGAAAGAGAAGGTGAGTGAGAGAGAGATAGAATAAGAGAAGCTGTGAGTGAGAGAGAGAGAGAGAGGGAGAGAAGCTGTGAGTGAGAGAGAGAGAAATAGAGAAGCTGTGAGTGAGAGAGAGAGAGAAAGAGAAGCTGTGTGAGAGAGAGAAAGAGAAGCTGTGTGTGTGAGAGAGGAAGATGCTGTGAGTAAGAGAGAAAGAAAGAGAAGCTGTGAGTGTGAGAGAGAGAGAGAGAAAGAGAAGCTGTTAGTGAGAGAGAGAGAAATAGAGAAGCTGTGAGTGAGAGAGAGAGAGAAACAGAAGCTGTGAGTGAGAGAGAGAGAAAGAGAAGCTGTGAGTGAGAGAGAGAGAGAAAGAGAAGCTGTGAGTGAGAGAGAGAAAGAGAGTCTGAGAAAGAGAGAGTGAAAGAGAAGCTGTGAGTGAGAGACAGAGAAACAGAAGCTGTGAGTGAGAGAGAGAAAAAGAGAAGTTGTGAGTGAGAGAGAGAGAAACAGAAGCAGTGAGTGAGTGAGAGAGAGAAAGAGAAGCTGTGAGTGAGAGAGAAAGAGAAGCTGTGAGAGAGAGAGGAAGAGATGCTGTGAGTGAGAGAGAAAGAAAGTGAAGCTGTGAGTGTGTGAGAGAGAGAGAAAGAGAAGCTGTGAGTGAGAGAGAAAGAGAAGCTGTGAGAGAGAGAGAGGAAGAGATGCTGTGAGTGAGAGAGAAAGAAAGTGAAGCTGTGAGTGTGAGAGAGAGAGAGAAAGAGAAGCTGTGAGTGAGAGAGAGAGAAATAGAGAAGCTGTGAGTGAGAGAGAGAGAGAAAAAGAAGCAGTGACTGAGTGAGAGAGAGAGAAAGAGAAACTGTGAGTGAGAGAGAGAGAGAGAAAGAGAAGCTGTGAGTGAGAGAGAGAGAAGGAGAGTCTGAGAAAGAGAGAGAGAGAAAAACATTCAGTGAGAGAGAGAGAAATAGAGTCTGTGAGAGAGAGAGAATGAGCTGTGGGAGAGAGAGAAGGAGAAGCTGTGAGTGAGAGAGAGAAAGAGAGAAAGAGAAGCTGTGAGTGAGTGAGAGAGAGAAAGAGAAGCTGTGAGTGAGAGAGAGAGAAAGAGAAGCTATGAGTGAGAGAGGGAGAGATAGAAAGAGAAGCTGTGAGTGAGAAAGAGAAAGAGAAGCTGTGAGTGAGATTGAGAGAGAAAGAGAAGCTGTGAGTGAGAGAGAAAGAAGCTGTGAGTGAGTGAGAGAGAGAGGAACAGAAGCTGTGAGTGAGAGAGAGAGAGAGAAGCTGAGTGATAGAAAGAGAAAGAGAAGCAGTGAGTGAGAGAGAGATAGAAATAGAAGCTGTGATTGAGACAGAGAGAGAGAAAGAGAAGGTGTGAGTGAGAGAGAAAGAGAATAAGAGAAGCTGTGAGTGAGAGAGAGAGAAAGAGAAACTGTGAGTGAGAGAGAGAGAGAAAGAGAAGCTGTGAGTGAGAGAGAGAAGAGATTCTGAGAAAGAGAGAGAGAGAGAAGCATTGAGTGAGAGAGAGAGAAATAGAGTCTGTGAGAGAGAGAAAGAGCTGTGGGAGAGAGAGAAAGAGAAGCTGTGTGTGAGAAGGAGAAAGAGAGAAAGAGAAGCTGTGAGTGAGAGAGAGAGAGAAAGAGAAGCTGTGAGTGAGAGAGAGAGAGAAAGAGAAGCTGTGAGTGAGAGAGAGAGAGATAGAAAGAGAAGCTGTGAGTGAGAGAGAGAGAGAAAGAGAAGCTGTGAGTGAGAGAGAGAGAAAGAGAAACTGTGAGTGAGAGAGAGAGAGAGAAAGAAGCTGTGAGTGAGTGTGTGAGAGACAAACAGATGCTGTGAGTGAGATTGAGAGAGAAAGAGAAGCTGTGAGTGAGAGAGAAAGAAGCTGTGAGTGAGTGAGAGAGAGAGAAACAGAAGCTGTGAGTGAGAGAGAGAGAGAGAGAGAAGCTGATTAGAGAAAGAGAAAGAGAAGCAGTGAGTGAGAGATAGATAGAAAGAGAAGCTGTGATTGAGACAGAGAGAGAGAAAGAGAAGGTGAGTGAGATAGAGATAGAATAAGAGAAGCTGTGAGTGAGAGAGAGAGAGAGAGGAAGAGAAGCTGTGAATGAGAGAGAGAGAGAAATAGAGAAGCTGTGAGTGAGAGAGAGAGAGAAACAGAAGCTGTGAGTGAGAGAGAGAAAGAAAGAGAAACTGTGAGTGAGAGAGAGCGAGAAAGAGAAGCTTGAGTGAGAGAGAGAGAAAGAGAAGCTGTGTGTGTGAGAGAGGAAGTTGCTGTGAGTGAGAGAGAAAGAAAGAGAAACTGTGAGTGTGTGAGAGAGAGAGAGAGAGAGAAGCTGTTAGTGAGAGAGAGAGAAATAGAGAAGCTGTGAGTGAGAGAGAGAGAAACAGAAGCTGTGAGTGAGAGAGAGAGAGAACTAGAAGCTGTGAGTGAGAGAGAGAGAGAAAGAGAAGCTGTGAGTGAGAGAGAGAAAGAGAGTCTGAGAAAGAGAGAGTGAAAGAGAAGCTGTGAGTGAGAGAGAGAAATAGAGAAGTTGTGAGTGAGAGAGAGAGAGAAACAGAAGCAGTGAGTGAGAGAGAGAGAGAAAGAGAAACTGTGAGTGAGAGAGAGAGAGAGAGAGAAGCTGTGAGTGAGAGAGAGAGAAGGAGAGTCTGAGAAAGAGAGAGTGAAAGAGAAGGTGTGAGTGAGTGAGTGAGAGAGAGAGAAGCTGTGAGTGAGAGAGAGAGAAAGAGAAGCTGTGAGTGAGAGAGATAAAGAGAAGCTGTGAGAGAGAGAGAGAGAGAGAAGCTGTGAGTGAGAGAGAGAAATAGAGAAGCTGTGAGTGAGAGAGAGAGAGAAACAGAAGCAGTGAGTGAGAGAGAGAGAAAGAGAAACTGTGAGTGAGTGAGAGAGAGAAAGAGAAGCTGTGAGTGAGAGAGAGAGAAGGAGAGTCTGATAAAGAGAGAGTGAAAGAGAAGCTGTCAGTGAGTGAGAGAGAGAGAAGCTGTGAGTGAGAGAGAGAAAGAGAAGCTGTGAGTGAGAGAGATAAAGAGAAGCTTTGAGAGAGAGAGAGAGAGAAGCTGTGAGTGTGAGAGAGAGAGAAAGAGAAGCTGTGAGTGAGAGAGAGAGAAAGAGAAGCTGTGTGTGAGAGAGAGGAAGATGCTGTGAGTGAGAGAGAGAGAAAGAGAAGCTGTGAGTGTGTGAGAGAGAGAGAAAGAGAAGCTGTTAGTGAGTGAGAGAGAAAAATAGAGAAGCTGTGAGTGAGAGAGAGAGAAACAGAAGCTGTGAGTGAGAGAGAGAGAGAGAAACAGAAGCAGTGAGTGAGTGAGTGAGAGAGAGAGAGAGAAAGAGAAACTGTGAGTGTGTGTGTGAGAGAGAAAGAGAAGCTGTGAGTGAGAGAGAAGGAGTCTGAGAAAGAGAGAGGGAGAGAAGCATTGAGTGAGTGAGAGAGAAATAGAGTCTGTGAGTGAGAGAGGGAGAGATAGAAAGAGAAGCTGTGAGTGAGAAAGAGAGAAAAAGAGAAGCTGTGAGTGAGAGAGAGAGAAGGAGAGTCTGATAAAGAGAGAGTGAAAGAGAAGCTGTCAGTGAGTGACAGAGAGAGAAGCTGTGAGTGAGAGAGAGAAAGAGAAGCTGTGAGTGAGAGAGATAAAGAGAAGCTTTGAGAGAGAGAGAGAGAGAAGCTGTGAGTGTGAGAGAGAGAGAAAGAGAAGCTGTGAGTGAGAGAGAGAGAAAGAGAAGCTGTGTGTGAGAGAGAGGAAGATGCTGTGAGTGAGAGAGAGAAAGAGAAGCTGTGAGTTTGTGAGAGAGAGAGAAAGAGAAGCTGTTAGTGAGTGAGAGAGAAAAATAGAGAAGCTGTGAGTGAGAGAGAGAGAAACAGAAGCTGTGAGTGAGAGAGAGAGAGAGAAACAGAAGCAGTGAGTGAGTGAGAGAGAGAGAGAGAGAGAAAGAGAAACTGTGAGTGTGTGTGTGAGAGAGAAAGAGAAGCTGTGAGTGAGAGAGAAGGAGTCTGAGAAAGAGAGAGGGAGAGAAGCATTGAGTGAGTGAGAGAGAAATAGAGTCTGTGAGTGAGAGAGGGAGAGATAGAAAGAGAAGCTGTGAGTGAGAAAGAGAGAGAAAGAGAAGCTGTGAGTGAGATTGAGAGAGAAAGAGAAGCTGTGAGTGAGAGAGAAAGAAGCTGTGAGTGAGTGAGAGAGAGAGGAACAGAAGCTGTGAGTGAGAGAGAGAGAGAGAGAAGCTGAGTGAGAGAAAGAGAAAGAGAAGCAGTGAGTGAGAGAGAGATAGAAATAGAAGCTGTGATTGAGACAGAGAGAGAGAAAGAGAAGGTGTGAGTGAGAGAGAGAGAGAATAAGAGAAGCTGTGAGTGAGAGAGAGAGAGAAAGAGAAACTGTGAGTGAGAGAGAGAGAGAAAGAGAAGCTGTGAGTGAGAGAGAGAGGAGAGTCTGAGAAAGAGAGAGAGAGAAGCATTGAGTGAGAGAGAGAGAAATAGAGTCTGTGAGAGAGAGAGAAAGAGCTGTGAGAGAGAGAGTAAGAGAAGCTGTGAGTGAGAGAGAGAAAGAGAGAAAGAGAAGCTGTGAGTGAGAGAGAGAGAGAAAGAGAAGCTGTGAGTGAGAGAGATAGAGAAAGAGAAGCTGTGAGTGAGAGAGATAGAACGAGAAGCTGTGAGTGTGTGAGAGAGAGAAAGAGAAGCTGTGAGTGAGATTGAGAGAGAAAGAGAAGCTGTGAGTGAGAGAGAAAGAAGCTGTGAGTGAGTGAGAGAGAGAGAAACAGAAGCTGTGAGTGCGAGACAGAGAGTGAGAGAGAGAGAGAAGCTGAGTGAGAGAAAGAGAAAGAGAAGCTGTGAGTGAGAGAGAGAGAGATAGAAAGAGAAGCTGTGATTGAGACAGAGAGAAAGAGAAGGTGTGAGTGAGAGAGAGAGAGAATAAGAGAAGCTGTGAGTGAGAGAGAGAGAGGAAGAAAAGCTGTGAGTGAGAGAGAGAGAGAGAAAGAGAAGATGTGAGTGAGAGAGAGAGAGAAAGAGAAGCTGTGAGAGAGAGAGAGGAAGAGATGCTGTGAGTGAGAGAGAAAGAAAGTGAAGCTGTGAGTGTGTGTGTGAGAGAGAAAGAGAAGCTGTGAATGAGAGAGAGAGAGAAATAGAGAAGCTGTGAGTGAGAGAGAGAGAGAAACAGAAGCTGTGAGTGAGAGAGAGAAAGAAAGAGAAACTGTGAGTGAGAGAGAGCGAGAAAGAGAAGCTTGAGTGAGAGAGAGAGAAAGAGAAGCTGTGTGTGTGAGAGAGGAAGATGCTGTGAGTGAGAGAGAAAGAAAGAGAAACTGTGAGTGTGAGAGAGAGAGAGAGAGAGAGAAGCTGTTAGTGAGAGAGAGAGAAATAGAGAAGCTGTGAGTGAGAGAGAGAGAAACAGAAGCTGTGAGTGAGAGAGAGAGAGAACTAGAAGCTGTGAGTGAGAGAGAGAGAGAAAGAGAAGCTGTGAGTGAGAGAGAGAAAGAGAGTCTGAGAAAGAGAGAGTGAAAGAGAAGCTGTGAGTGAGAGAGAGAAATAGAGAAGTTGTGAGTGAGAGAGAGAGAGAAACAGAAGCAGTGAGTGAGAGAGAGAGAGAAAGAGAAACTGTGAGTGAGAGAGAGAGAGAGAGAGAAGCTGTGAGTGAGAGAGAGAGAAGGAGAGTCTGAGAAAGAGAGAGTGAAAGAGAAGGTGTGAGTGAGTGAGTGAGAGAGAGAGAAGCTGTGAGTGAGTGAGAGAGAGAAAGAGAAGCTGTGAGTGAGAGAGATAAAGAGAAGCTGTGAGAGAGAGAGAGAGAGAGAAGCTGTGAGTGAGAGAGAGAAATAGAGAAGCTGTGAGTGAGAGAGAGAGAGAAACAGAAGCAGTGAGTGAGAGAGAGAGAAAGAGAAACTGTGAGTGAGTGAGAGAGAGAAAGAGAAGCTGTGAGTGAGAGAGAGAGAAGGAGAGTCTGATAAAGAGAGAGTGAAAGAGAAGCTGTCAGTGAGTGAGAGAGAGAGAAGCTGTGAGTGAGAGAGAGAAAGAGAAGCTGTGAGTGAGAGAGATAAAGAGAAGCTTTGAGAGAGAGAGAGAGAGAAGCTGTGAGTGTGAGAGAGAGAGAAAGAGAAGCTGTGAGTGAGAGAGAGAGAAAGAGAAGCTGTGTGTGAGAGAGAGGAAGATGCTGTGAGTGAGAGAGAGAGAAAGAGAAGCTGTGAGTGTGTGAGAGAGAGAGAAAGAGAAGCTGTTAGTGAGTGAGAGAGAAAAATAGAGAAGCTGTGAGTGAGAGAGAGAGAAACAGAAGCTGTGAGTGAGAGAGAGAGAGAAACAGAAGCAGTGAGTGAGTGAGTGAGAGAGAGAGAGAGAAAGAGAAACTGTGAGTGTGTGTGTGAGAGAGAAAGAGAAGCTGTGAGTGAGAGAGAAGGAGTCTGAGAAAGAGAGAGGGAGAGAAGCATTGAGTGAGTGAGAGAGAAATAGAGTCTGTGAGTGAGAGAGGGAGAGATAGAAAGAGAAGCTGTGAGTGAGAAAGAGAGAAAAAGAGAAGCTGTGAGTGAGAGAGAGAGAAGGAGAGTCTGATAAAGAGAGAGTGAAAGAGAAGCTGTCAGTGAGTGACAGAGAGAGAAGCTGTGAGTGAGAGAGAGAAAGAGAAGCTGTGAGTGAGAGAGATAAAGAGAAGCTTTGAGAGAGAGAGAGAGAGAAGCTGTGAGTGTGAGAGAGAGAGAAAGAGAAGCTGTGAGTGAGAGAGAGAGAAAGAGAAGCTGTGTGTGAGAGAGAGGAAGATGCTGTGAGTGAGAGAGAGAAAGAGAAGCTGTGAGTTTGTGAGAGAGAGAGAAAGAGAAGCTGTTAGTGAGTGAGAGAGAAAAATAGAGAAGCTGTGAGTGAGAGAGAGAGAAACAGAAGCTGTGAGTGAGAGAGAGAGAGAGAAACAGAAGCAGTGAGTGAGTGAGTGAGAGAGAGAGAGAGAGAAAGAGAAACTGTGAGTGTGTGTGTGAGAGAGAAAGAGAAGCTGTGAGTGAGAGAGAAGGAGTCTGAGAAAGAGAGAGGGAGAGAAGCATTGAGTGAGTGAGAGAGAAATAGAGTCGGTGAGTGAGAGAGGGAGAGATAGAAAGAGAAGCTGTGAGTGAGAAAGAGAGAGAAAGAGAAGCTGTGAGTGAGATTGAGAGAGAAAGAGAAGCTGTGAGTGAGAGAGAAAGAAGCTGTGAGTGAGTGAGAGAGAGAGGAACAGAAGCTGTGAGTGAGAGAGAGAGAGAGAGAAGCTGAGTGAGAGAAAGAGAAAGAGAAGCAGTGAGTGAGAGAGAGATAGAAATAGAAGCTGTGATTGAGACAGAGAGAGAGAAAGAGAAGGTGTGAGTGAGAGAGAGAGAGAATAAGAGAAGCTGTGAGTGAGAAAGAGAGAGAAAGAGAAACTGTGAGTGAGAGAGAGAGAGAAAGAGAAGCTGTGAGTGAGAGAGAGAGGAGAGTCTGAGAAAGAGAGAGAGAAGCATTGAGTGAGAGAGAGAGAAATAGAGTCTGTGAGAGAGAGAGAAAGAGCTGTGAGAGAGAGAGTAAGAGAAGCTGTGAGTGAGAGAGAGAAAGAGAGAAAGAGAAGCTGTGAGTGAGAGAGAGAGAGAAAGAGAAGCTGTGAGTGAGAGAGATAGAGAAAGAGAAGCTGTGAGTGAGAGAGATAGAACGAGAAGCTGTGAGTGTGTGAGAGAGAGAAAGAGAAGCTGTGAGTGAGATTGAGAGAGAAAGAGAAGCTGTGAGTGAGAGAGAAAGAAGCTGTGAGTGAGTGAGAGAGAGAGAAACAGAAGCTGTGAGTGCGAGACAGAGAGTGAGAGAGAGAGAGAAGCTGAGTGAGAGAAAGAGAAAGAGAAGCTGTGAGTGAGAGAGAGAGAGATAGAAAGAGAAGCTGTGATTGAGACAGAGAGAAAGAGAAGGTGTGAGTGAGAGAGAGAGAGAATAAGAGAAGCTGTGAGTGAGAGAGAGAGAGGAAGAAAAGCTGTGAGTGAGAGAGAGAGAGAGAAAGAGAAGATGTGAGTGAGAGAGAGAGAGAAAGAGAAGCTGTGAGAGAGAGAGAGGAAGAGATGCTGTGAGTGAGAGAGAAAGAAAGTGAAGCTGTGAGTGTGTGTGTGAGAGAGAAAGAGAAGCTGTGAGTGAGAGAGAGTGAGAAATAGAGAAGCTGTGAGTGAGTGAGAGAGAGAAACAGAAGCTGTGAGTGAGAGAGAGAGAGAGAGAAAGAGAAACTGTGAGTGAGAGAGAGAGAAAGAGAAGCTGATAGTGAGAGAGAGAGAAAGAGAGTCTGAGAAAGAGAGAGTGAAAGAGAAGCTGTGAGTGAGAGAGAGAGAAGCTGTGAGTGAGAAAGAGAAGCTGTGAGTGATAGAGAGAGAAAGGGTAGCTGTGGGTGAGAGAGAGAAAGAGAAACTGTGAGTGAGAGAGAGAGAAAGAGAAGCTGTGAGAGAGAGAGGAAGAGATGCTGTGAGTGAGAGAGAAAGAAAGTGAAGCTGTGAGTGTGAAAGAGAGAGAAAGAGAAAGAGAAGCTGTGAGTGAGAGAGAAATAGAGAAGCTGTGAGTGAGAGAGAGAGAAAAACAGAAGCAGTGAGTGAGTGAGAGAGAGAAAGAGAAGCTGTGAGTGAGAGAGAAAGAGAAGCTGTGAGAGAGAGAGAGGAAGCGATGCTGTGAGTGAGAGAGAAAGAAAGTGAAGCTGTGAGTGTGAGAGAGAGAGAGAAAGAGAGGCTGTGAGTGAGAGAGAGAGAAATAGAGAAGCTGTGAGTGAGAGAGAGAGAGAAAAAGAAGCAGTGAGTGAGAGAGAGAGAAAGAGAAACTGTGAGTGAGTGAGAGAGAGAGAAAGAGAAGCTGTGAGTGAGAGAGAGAGAAGGAGAGTCTGAGAAAGAGAGAGAGAGAGAAGCATTGAGTGAGAGAGAGAGAAATAGAGTCTGTGAGAGAGAGAGAAAAAGCTGTGGGAGAGAGAGAAGGAGAAGCTGTGAGTGAGAGAGAGAAAGAGAGAAAGAGAAGCTGTGAGTGAGTGAGAGAGAGAAAGAGAAGCTGTGAGTGAGAGAGAGAGAAAGAGAATCTGTGAGTGAGAGAGGGAGAGATAGAAAGAGAAGCTGTGAGTGAGAAAGAGAGAGAAAGAGAAGCTGTGAGTGAGATTGAGAGAGAAAGAGAAGCTGTGAGTGAGAGAGAAAGAAGCTGTGAGTGAGTGAGAGAGAGAGGAACAGAAGCTGTGAGTGAGAGAGAAGGAGTCTGAGAAAGAGAGAGGGAGAGAAGCATTGAGTGAGTGAGAGAGAAATAGAGTCGGTGAGTGAGAGAGGGAGAGATAGAAAGAGAAGCTGTGAGTGAGAAAGAGAGAGAAAGAGAAGCTGTGAGTGAGATTGAGAGAGAAAGAGAAGCTGTGAGTGAGAGAGAAAGAAGCTGTGAGTGAGTGAGAGAGAGAGGAACAGAAGCTGTGAGTGAGAGAGAGAGAGAGAGAAGCTGAGTGAGAGAAAGAGAAAGAGAAGCAGTGAGTGAGAGAGAGATAGAAATAGAAGCTGTGATTGAGACAGAGAGAGAGAAAGAGAAGGTGTGAGTGAGAGAGAGAGAGAATAAGAGAAGCTGTGAGTGAGAGAGAGAGAGAAAGAGAAACTGTGAGTGAGAGAGAGAGAGAAAGAGAAGCTGTGAGTGAGAGAGAGAGGAGAGTCTGAGAAAGAGAGAGAGAAGCATTGAGTGAGAGAGAGAGAAATAGAGTCTGTGAGAGAGAGAGAAAGAGCTGTGAGAGAGAGAGTAAGAGAAGCTGTGAGTGAGAGAGAGAAAGAGAGAAAGAGAAGCTGTGAGTGAGAGAGAGAGAGAAAGAGAAGCTGTGAGTGAGAGAGATAGAGAAAGAGAAGCTGTGAGTGAGAGAGATAGAACGAGAAGCTGTGAGTGTGTGAGAGAGAGAAAGAGAAGCTGTGAGTGAGATTGAGAGAGAAAGAGAAGCTGTGAGTGAGAGAGAAAGAAGCTGTGAGTGAGTGAGAGAGAGAGAAACAGAAGCTGTGAGTGCGAGACAGAGAGTGAGAGAGAGAGAGAAGCTGAGTGAGAGAAAGAGAAAGAGAAGCTGTGAGTGAGAGAGAGAGAGATAGAAAGAGAAGCTGTGATTGAGACAGAGAGAAAGAGAAGGTGTGAGTGAGAGAGAGAGAGAATAAGAGAAGCTGTGAGTGAGAGAGAGAGAGGAAGAAAAGCTGTGAGTGAGAGAGAGAGAGAGAAAGAGAAGATGTGAGTGAGAGAGAGAGAGAAAGAGAAGCTGTGAGAGAGAGAGAGGAAGAGATGCTGTGAGTGAGAGAGAAAGAAAGTGAAGCTGTGAGTGTGTGTGTGAGAGAGAAAGAGAAGCTGTGAGTGAGAGAGAGTGAGAAATAGAGAAGCTGTGAGTGAGTGAGAGAGAGAAACAGAAGCTGTGAGTGAGAGAGAGAGAGAGAGAAAGAGAAACTGTGAGTGAGAGAGAGAGAAAGAGAAGCTGATAGTGAGAGAGAGAGAAAGAGAGTCTGAGAAAGAGAGAGTGAAAGAGAAGCTGTGAGTGAGAGAGAGAGAAGCTGTGAGTGAGAAAGAGAAGCTGTGAGTGATAGAGAGAGAAAGGGTAGCTGTGGGTGAGAGAGAGAAAGAGAAACTGTGAGTGAGAGAGAGAGAAAGAGAAGCTGTGAGAGAGAGAGGAAGAGATGCTGTGAGTGAGAGAGAAAGAAAGTGAAGCTGTGAGTGTGAAAGAGAGAGAAAGAGAAAGAGAAGCTGTGAGTGAGAGAGAAATAGAGAAGCTGTGAGTGAGAGAGAGAGAAAAACAGAAGCAGTGAGTGAGTGAGAGAGAGAAAGAGAAGCTGTGAGTGAGAGAGAAAGAGAAGCTGTGAGAGAGAGAGAGGAAGCGATGCTGTGAGTGAGAGAGAAAGAAAGTGAAGCTGTGAGTGTGAGAGAGAGAGAGAAAGAGAGGCTGTGAGTGAGAGAGAGAGAAATAGAGAAGCTGTGAGTGAGAGAGAGAGAGAAAAAGAAGCAGTGAGTGAGAGAGAGAGAAAGAGAAACTGTGAGTGAGTGAGAGAGAGAGAAAGAGAAGCTGTGAGTGAGAGAGAGAGAAGGAGAGTCTGAGAAAGAGAGAGAGAGAGAAGCATTGAGTGAGAGAGAGAGAAATAGAGTCTGTGAGAGAGAGAGAAAAAGCTGTGGGAGAGAGAGAAGGAGAAGCTGTGAGTGAGAGAGAGAAAGAGAGAAAGAGAAGCTGTGAGTGAGTGAGAGAGAGAAAGAGAAGCTGTGAGTGAGAGAGAGAGAAAGAGAATCTGTGAGTGAGAGAGGGAGAGATAGAAAGAGAAGCTGTGAGTGAGAAAGAGAGAGAAAGAGAAGCTGTGAGTGAGATTGAGAGAGAAAGAGAAGCTGTGAGTGAGAGAGAAAGAAGCTGTGAGTGAGTGAGAGAGAGAGGAACAGAAGCTGTGAGTGAGAGAGAGAGAGAGAAGCTGAGTGAGAGAAAGAGAAAGAGAAGCAGTGAGTGAGAGAGAGATAGAAATAGAAGCTGTGATTGAGACAGAGAGAGAAAGAGAAACAGTGAGTGAGAGAGAGAGAGAAAGAGAAGCTGTGAGTGAGAGAGAGAAGAGATTCTGAGAAAGAGAGAGAGAGAGAAGCATTGAGTGAGAGAGAGAGAAATAGAGTCTGTGAGAGAGAGAAAGAGCTGTGGGAGAGAGAGAAAGAGAAGCTGTGTGTGAGAAGGAGAAAGAGAGAAAGAGAAGCTGTGAGTGAGTGAGAGAGAGAAAGAGAAGCTGTGAGTGAGAGAGAGAGAGAAAGAGAAGCTGTGAGTGAGAGAGAGAGATAGAAAGAGAAGCTGTGAGTGAGAGAGAGAGAGAGAAAGAGAAGCTGTGAGTGAGAGAGAAAGAAAGAGAAACTGTGAGTGAGAGAGAGAGAGAGAAAGAAGCTGTGAGTGAGTGAGAGATAGAGAAACAGAAGCTGTGAGTGAGAGAGAGAGAGAGAGAGAAGCTGTGAGTGAGAGAGAAAGAAGCTGTGAGTGAGTGAGAGAGAGAGAAACAGAAGCTGTGAGTGAGAGAGAGAGAGAGAGAAGCTGATTAGAGAAAGAGAAAGAGAAGCAGTGAGTGAGAGAGAGATAGAAAGAGAAGCTGTGATTGAGACAGAGAGAGAAAGAGAAGGTGAGTGAGAGAGAGATAGAATAAGAGAAGCTGTGAGTGAGAGAGAGAGAGGGAGAGAAGCTGTGAGTGAGAGAGAGAGAAATAGAGAAGCTGTGAGTGAGAGAGAGAGAAAGAGAAGCTGTGAGTGAGAGAGAGAAAGAGAAGCTGTGTGTGTGAGAGAGGAAGATGCTGTGAGTGAGAGAGAAAGAAAGAGAAGCTGTGAGTGTGAGAGAGAGAGAGAAAGAGAAGCTGTTAGTGAGAGAGAGAGAAATAGAGAAGCTGTGAGTGAGAGAGAGAGAGAAACAGAAGCTGTGAGTGAGAGAGAGAGAAAGAGAAGCTGTGAGTGAGAGAGAGAGAGAAAGAGAAGCTGTGAGTGAGAGAGAGAAAGAGAGTCTGAGAAAGAGAGAGTGAAAGAGAAGCTGTGAGTGAGAGACAGAGAAACAGAAGCTGTGAGTGAGAGAGAGAAATAGAGAAGTTGTGAGTGAGAGAGAGAGAGAAACAGAAGCAGTGAGTGAGTGAGAGAGAGAAAGAGAAGCTGTGAGTGAGAGAGAAAGAGAAGCTGTGAGAGAGAGAGGAAGAGATGCTGTGAGTGAGAGAGAAAGAATGTGAAGCTGTGAGTGTGTGAGAGAGAGAGAAAGAGAAGCTGTGAGTGAGAGAGAGAGAAATAGAGAAGCTGTGAGTGAGAGAGAGAGAGAAAAAGAAGCAGTGAGTGAGTGAGAGAGAGAGAAAGAGAAACTGTGAGTGAGAGAGAGAGAGAGAAAGAGAAGCTGTGAGTGAGAGAGAGAGAAGGAGAGTCTGAGAAAGAGAGAGAGAGAGAAACATTCAGTGAGAGAGAGAGAAATAGAGTCTGTGAGAGAGAGAGAAAGAGCTGTGGGAGAGAGAGAAGGAGAAGCTGTGAGTGAGAGAGAGAAAGAGAGTCTGAGAAAGAGAGAGTGAAAGAGAAGCTGTGAGTGAGAGAGAGAAATAGAGAAGTTGTGAGTGAGAGAGAGAGAGAAACAGAAGCAGTGAGTGAGAGAGAGAGAAAAAGAGAAACAGTGAGAGAGAGAGAGAGAAAGAGAAGCTGTGAGTGAGAGAGAGAGAAGGAGAGTCTGAGAAAGAGAGAGTGAAAGAGAAGGTGTGAGTGAGTGAGTGAGAGAGAGAGAAGCTGTGAGTGAGAGAGAGAGAAAGAGAAGCTGTGAGTGAGAGAGATAAAGAGAAGCTGTGAGAGAGAGAGAGAGAGAGAAGCTGTGAGTGAGAGAGAGAAATAGAGAAGCTGTGAGTGAGAGAGAGAGAGAAACAGAAGCAGTGAGTGAGAGAGAGAGAAAGAGAAACTGTGAGTGAGAGAGAGAGAGAAAGAGAAGCTGTGAGTGAGAGAGAGAGAAGGAGAGTCTGATAAAGAGAGAGTGAAAGAGAAGCTGTCAGTGAGTGAAAGAGAGAGAGAAGCTGTGAGTGAGAGAGAGAAAGAGAAGCTGTGAGTGAGAGAGATAAAGAGAAGCTTTGAGAGAGAGAGAGAGAGAAGCTGTGAGTGAGAGAGAGAGAGAAAGAGAAGCTGTGAGTGAGAGAGAGAGAAAGAGAAGCTGTGTGTGAGAGAGAGGAAGATGCTGTGAGTGAGAGAGAAAGAAAGAGAAGCTGTGAGTGTGTGTGTGAGAGAGAAAGAGAAGCTGTTAGTGAGTGAGAGAGAAAAATAGAGAAGCTGTGAGTGAGAGAGAGAGAAAGAGAAGCTGTGAGTGAGAGAGAGAGAAAAACAGAAGCAGTGAGTGAGTGAGTGAGAGAGAGAGAAAGAGAAACTGTGAGTGTGTGTGAGAGAGAGAAAGAGAAGCTGTGAGTGAGAGAGAGAGAAGGAGTCTGAGAAAGAGAGAGGGAGAGAAGCATTGAGTGAGTGAGAGAGAAATAGAGTCTGTGAGTGAGAGAGGGAGAGATAGAAAGAGAAGCTGTGAGTGAGAAAGAGAGAGAAAGAGAAGCTGTGAGTGAGATTGAGAGAGAAAGAGAAGCTGTGAGTGAGAGAGAAAGAAGCTGTGAGTGAGTGAGAGAGAGAGGAACAGAAGCTGTGAGTGAGAGAGAGAGAGAGAGAAGCTGAGTGAGAGAAAGAGAAGCAGTGAGTGAGAGAGAGATAGAAATAGAAGCTGTGATTGAGACAGAGAGAGAGAAAGAGAAGGTGTGAGTGAGAGAGAGAGAATAAGAGAAGCTGTGAGTGAGAGAGAGAGAGAAAGAGAAACTGTGAGTGAGAGAGAGAGAGAAAGAGAAGCTGTGAGTGAGAGAGAGAGGAGAGTCTGAGAAAGAGAGAGAGAGAGAAGCATTGAGTGAGAGAGAGACAAATAGAGTCTGTGAGAGAGAGAAAGAGCTGTGGGAGAGAGAGATAGAGAAGCTGTGAGTGAGAGAGAGAAAGAGAGAAAGAGAAGCTGTGAGTGAGTGAGAGAGAGAAAGAGAAGCTGTGAGTGAGAGAGAGAGAGAAAGAGAAGCTGTGAGTGAGAGAGAGAGATAGAAAGAGAAACTATGAGTGAGAGAGAGAGAGAGAAAGAAGCTGTGAGTGAGTGAGAGAGAGAGAAACAGAAGCTGTGAGTGAGAGAGAGAGAGAAAGAGAAGCTGTGAGTGAGATTGAGAGAGAAAGAGAAGCTGTGAATGAGAGAGAAAGAAGCTGTGAGTGAGTGAGAGAGAGAGAAACAGAAGCTGTGAGTGAGAGAGAGAGAGAGAGAAGCTGATTAGAGAAAGAGAAAGAGAAGCAGTGAGTGAGAGAGAGATAGAAAGAGAAGCTGTGATTGAGACAGAGAGAGAGAAAGAGAAGGTGAGTGAGAGAGAGAGAGAATAAGAGAAGCTGTGAGTGAGAGAGAGTGAGAGGAAGAGAAGCTGTGAGAGAGAGAGAGAAAGAGAAGATGTTGTGAGAGAGAGAGAAAGAGAAGCTGTGTGAGAGAGAGAGAGATCGAAAGAGATGCTGTGAGTGAGAGAGAGAAAGAGAAGCTGTGAGTGAGATTGAGAGAGATAGAAAGAGAAGCTGTGATTGAGACAGAGAGAAAGAGAAGGTGTGTGTGTGTGTGAGAGAGAGAGAGAATAAGAGAAGCTGTGAGAGAGAGAGAGAGAAAGAGAAGCTGTGAGAGAGAGAGGAAGAGATGCTGTGAGTGAGAGAGAAAGAGTGAAGCTGTGAGTGTGTGAGAGAGAGAGAAAGAGAAGCTGTGAGTGAGAGAGAGAGAGAAATAGAGAAGCTGTGAGTGAGAGAGAGAGAGAAACAGAAGCTGTGAGTGAGAGAGAGAGAGAGAGAAACTGTGAGTGAGAGAGAGAGAGAAAGAGAAGCTGAGAGTGAGAGAGAGAGAAAGAGAGTCTGAGAAAGAGAGAGTGAAAGAGAAGCTGTGAGTGAGAGAGAGAGAGAAGCTGTGAGTGAGAAAGAGAAGCTGTGAGTGAGAGAGAGAGAAAGAGTAGCTGTGAGTGAGAGAGAGAGAAAGAGAAGCTGTGAGTGAGAGAGAGAGAAAGAGAAGCTGTGAGAGAGAGAGGAAGAGATGCTGTGAGTGAGAGAGAAAGAAAGTGAAGCTGTGAGTGTGAAAAAGAGAAAGAGAAGCTGTGAGTGAGAGAAAGAGAGAAATAGAGAAGCTGTGAGTGAGAGAGAGAGAAAAACAGAAGCAGTGAGTGAGTGAGAGAGAGAAAGAGAAGCTGTGAGTGAGAGAGAAAGAGAAGCTGTGTGAGAGAGAGAGAGGAAGAGATGCTGTGAGTGAGAGAGAGAGAGAGAGAAACTGTGAGTGAGAGAGAGAGAGAAAGAGAAGCTGAGAGTGAGAGAGAGAGAAAGAGAGTCTGAGAAAGAGAGAGTGAAAGAGAAGCTGTGAGTGAGAGAGAGAGAGAAGCTGTGAGTGAGAAAGAGAAGCTGTGAGTGAGAGAGAGAGAAAGAGTAGCTGTGAGTGAGAGAGAGAGAAAGAGAAGCTGTGAGTGAGAGAGAGAGAAAGAGAAGCTGTGAGAGAGAGAGGAAGAGATGCTGTGAGTGAGAGAGAAAGAAAGTGAAGCTGTGAGTGTGAAAAAGAGAAAGAGAAGCTGTGAGTGAGAGAAAGAGAGAAATAGAGAAGCTGTGAGTGAGAGAGAGAGAAAAACAGAAGCAGTGAGTGAGTGAGAGAGAGAAAGAGAAGCTGTGAGTGAGAGAGAAAGAGAAGCTGTGTGAGAGAGAGAGAGGAAGAGATGCTGTGAGTGAGAGAGAAAGAAAGTGAAGCTGTGAGTGTGAGAGAGAGAGAGAAAGAGAAGCTGTGAGTGAGAGAGAGAGAGAGAAACAGAAGCTGTGAGTGAGAGAGAGAGAGAGAGAAGCTGATTAGAGAAAGAGAAAGAGAAGCAGTGAGTGAGAGAGAGATAGAAAGAGAAGCTGTGATTGAGACAGAGAGAGAGAAAGAGAAGGTGAGTGAGAGAGAGAGAGAATAAGAGAAGCTGTGAGTGAGAGAGAGTGAGAGGAAGAGAAGCTGTGAGAGAGAGAGAGAAAGAGAAGATGTTGTGAGAGAGAGAGAAAGAGAAGCTGTGTGAGAGAGAGAGAGATCGAAAGAGATGCTGTGAGTGAGAGAGAGAAAGAGAAGCTGTGAGTGAGATTGAGAGAGATAGAAAGAGAAGCTGTGATTGAGACAGAGAGAAAGAGAAGGTGTGTGTGTGTGTGAGAGAGAGAGAGAATAAGAGAAGCTGTGAGAGAGAGAGAGAGAAAGAGAAGCTGTGAGAGAGAGAGGAAGAGATGCTGTGAGTGAGAGAGAAAGAGTGAAGCTGTGAGTGTGTGAGAGAGAGAGAAAGAGAAGCTGTGAGTGAGAGAGAGAGAGAAATAGAGAAGCTGTGAGTGAGAGAGAGAGAGAAACAGAAGCTGTGAGTGAGAGAGAGAGAGAGAGAAACTGTGAGTGAGAGAGAGAGAGAAAGAGAAGCTGAGAGTGAGAGAGAGAGAAAGAGAGTCTGAGAAAGAGAGAGTGAAAGAGAAGCTGTGAGTGAGAGAGAGAGAGAAGCTGTGAGTGAGAAAGAGAAGCTGTGAGTGAGAGAGAGAGAAAGAGTAGCTGTGAGTGAGAGAGAGAGAAAGAGAAGCTGTGAGTGAGAGAGAGAGAAAGAGAAGCTGTGAGAGAGAGAGGAAGAGATGCTGTGAGTGAGAGAGAAAGAAAGTGAAGCTGTGAGTGTGAAAAAGAGAAAGAGAAGCTGTGAGTGAGAGAAAGAGAGAAATAGAGAAGCTGTGAGTGAGAGAGAGAGAAAAACAGAAGCAGTGAGTGAGTGAGAGAGAGAAAGAGAAGCTGTGAGTGAGAGAGAAAGAGAAGCTGTGTGAGAGAGAGAGAGGAAGAGATGCTGTGAGTGAGAGAGAAAGAAAGTGAAGCTGTGAGTGTGAGAGAGAGAGAGAAAGAGAAGCTGTGAGTGAGAGAGAGAGAAATAGAGAAGCTGTGAGTGAGAGAGAGAGAGAAAAAGAAGCAGTGAGTGAGTGAGAGAGAGAGAAAGAGAAACTGTGATTGAGAGAGAGAGAGAAGGAGAAGCTGTGAGTGAGAGAGAGAAAGAGAGAAAGAGAAGCTGTGAGTGAGAGAGAGAGAGAAAGAGAAGCTGTGAGTGAGAGAGAAAGAAGCTGTGAGTGAGTGAGTGAGAGAGAGAGGAACAGAAGCTGTGAGTGAGAGAGAGAGAGAGAGAAGCTGAGTGAGAGAAAGAGAAAGAGAAGCAGTGAGTGAGAGAGAGATAGAAATAGAAGCTGTGATTGAGACAGAGAGAGAGAAAGAGAAGGTGTGAGTGAGAGAGAGAGAGAATAAGAGAAGCTGTGAGTGAGAGAGAGAGAGAAAGAGAAACTGTGAGTGAGAGAGAGAGAGAAAGAGAAGCTGTGAGTGAGAGAGAGAGGAGAGTCTGAGAAAGAGAGAGAGAGAAGCATTGAGTGAGAGAGAGAGAAATAGAGTCTGTGAGAGAGAGAGAAAGAGCTGTGAGAGAGAGAGTAAGAGAAGCTGTGAGTGAGAGAGAGAAAGAGAGAAAGAGAAGCTGTGAGTGAGAGAGAGAGAGAAAGAGAAGCTGTGAGTGAGAGAGATAGAGAAAGAGAAGCTGTGAGTGAGAGAGATAGAACGAGAAGCTGTGAGTGTGTGAGAGAGAGAAAGAGAAGCTGTGAGTGAGATTGAGAGAGAAAGAGAAGCTGTGAGTGAGAGAGAAAGAAGCTGTGAGTGAGTGAGAGAGAGAGAAACAGAAGCTGTGAGTGCGAGACAGAGAGTGAGAGAGAGAGAGAAGCTGAGTGAGAGAAAGAGAAAGAGAAGCTGTGAGTGAGACAGAGAGAGATAGAAAGAGAAGCTGTGATTGAGACAGAGAGAAAGAGAAGGTGTGAGTGAGAGAGAGAGAGAATAAGAGAAGCTGTGAGTGAGAGAGAGAGAGGAAGAAAAGCTGTGAGTGAGAGAGAGAGAGAGAAAGAGAAGATGTGAGTGAGAGAGAGAGAGAAAGAGAAGCTGTGAGAGAGAGAGAGGAAGAGATGCTGTGAGTGAGAGAGAAAGAAAGTGAAGCTGTGAGTGTGTGTGTGAGAGAGAAAGAGAAGCTGTGAGTGAGAGAGAGTGAGAAATAGAGAAGCTGTGAGTGAGTGAGAGAGAGAAACAGAAGCTGTGAGTGAGAGAGAGAGAGAGAGAAAGAGAAACTGTGAGTGAGAGAGAGAGAAAGAGAAGCTGATAGTGAGAGAGAGAGAAAGAGAGTCTGAGAAAGAGAGAGTGAAAGAGAAGCTGTGAGTGAGAGAGAGAGAAGCTGTGAGTGAGAAAGAGAAGCTGTGAGTGATAGAGAGAGAAAGGGTAGCTGTGGGTGAGAGAGAGAAAGAGAAACTGTGAGTGAGAGAGAGAGAAAGAGAAGCTGTGAGTGAGAGAGATAGAGAAAGAGAAGCTGTGAGTGAGAGAGATAGAACGAGAAGCTGTGAGTGTGTGAGAGAGAGAAAGAGAAGCTGTGAGTGAGATTGAGAGAGAAAGAGAAGCTGTGAGTGAGAGAGAAAGAAGCTGTGAGTGAGTGAGAGAGAGAGAAACAGAAGCTGTGAGTGCGAGACAGAGAGTGAGAGAGAGAGAGAAGCTGAGTGAGAGAAAGAGAAAGAGAAGCTGTGAGTGAGACAGAGAGAGATAGAAAGAGAAGCTGTGATTGAGACAGAGAGAAAGAGAAGGTGTGAGTGAGAGAGAGAGAGAATAAGAGAAGCTGTGAGTGAGAGAGAGAGAGGAAGAAAAGCTGTGAGTGAGAGAGAGAGAGAGAAAGAGAAGATGTGAGTGAGAGAGAGAGAGAAAGAGAAGCTGTGAGAGAGAGAGAGGAAGAGATGCTGTGAGTGAGAGAGAAAGAAAGTGAAGCTGTGAGTGTGTGTGTGAGAGAGAAAGAGAAGCTGTGAGTGAGAGAGAGTGAGAAATAGAGAAGATGTGAGTGAGTGAGAGAGAGAAACAGAAGCTGTGAGTGAGAGAGAGAGAGAGAGAAAGAGAAACTGTGAGTGAGAGAGAGAGAAAGAGAAGCTGATAGTGAGAGAGAGAGAAAGAGAGTCTGAGAAAGAGAGAGTGAAAGAGAAGCTGTGAGTGAGAGAGAGAGAAGCTGTGAGTGAGAAAGAGAAGCTGTGAGTGATAGAGAGAGAAAGGGTAGCTGTGGGTGAGAGAGAGAAAGAGAAACTGTGAGTGAGAGAGAGAGAAAGAGAAGCTGTGAGAGAGAGAGGAAGAGATGCTGTGAGTGAGAGAGAAAGAAAGTGAAGCTGTGAGTGTGAAAGAGAGAGAAAGAGAAAGAGAAGCTGTGAGTGAGAGAGAAATAGAGAAGCTGTGAGTGAGAGAGAGAGAAAAACAGAAGCAGTGAGTGAGTGAGAGAGAGAAAGAGAAGCTGTGAGTGAGAGAGAAAGAGAAGCTGTGAGAGAGAGAGAGGAAGAGATGCTGTGAGTGAGAGAGAAAGAAAGTGAAGCTGTGAGTGTGAGAGAGAGAGAGAAAGAGAGGCTGTGAGTGAGAGAGAGAGAAATAGAGAAGCTGTGAGTGAGAGAGAGAGAGAAAAAGAAGCAGTGAGTGAGAGAGAGAGAAAGAGAAACTGTGAGTGAGTGAGAGAGAGAGAAAGAGAAGCTGTGAGTGAGAGAGAGAGAAGGAGAGTCTGAGAAAGAGAGAGAGAGAGAAGCATTGAGTGAGAGAGAGAGAAATAGAGTCTGTGAGAGAGAGAGAAAAAGCTGTGGGAGAGAGAGAAGGAGAAGCTGTGAGTGAGAGAGAGAAAGAGAGAAAGAGAAGCTGTGAGTGAGTGAGAGAGAGAAAGAGAAGCTGTGAGTGAGAGAGAGAGAAAGAGAATCTGTGAGTGAGAGAGGGAGAGATAGAAAGAGAAGCTGTGAGTGAGAAAGAGAGAGAAAGAGAAGCTGTGAGTGAGATTGAGAGAGAAAGAGAAGCTGTGAGTGAGAGAGAAAGAAGCTGTGAGTGAGTGAGAGAGAGAGGAACAGAAGCTGTGAGTGAGAGAGAGAGAGAGAGAAGCTGAGTGAGAGAAAGAGAAAGAGAAGCAGTGAGTGAGAGAGAGATAGAAATAGAAGCTGTGATTGAGACAGAGAGAGAAAGAGAAACAGTGAGTGAGAGAGAGAGAGAAAGAGAAGCTGTGAGTGAGAGAGAGAAGAGATTCTGAGAAAGAGAGAGAGAGAGAAGCATTGAGTGAGAGAGAGAGAAATAGAGTCTGTGAGAGAGAGAAAGAGCTGTGGGAGAGAGAGAAAGAGAAGCTGTGTGTGAGAAGGAGAAAGAGAGAAAGAGAAGCTGTGAGTGAGTGAGAGAGAGAAAGAGAAGCTGTGAGTGAGAGAGAGAGAGAAAGAGAAGCTGTGAGTGAGAGAGAGAGATAGAAAGAGAAGCTGTGAGTGAGAGAGAGAGAGAGAAAGAGAAGCTGTGAGTGAGAGAGAGAGAAAGAGAAACTGTGAGTGAGAGAGAGAGAGAGAAAGAAGCTGTGAGTGAGTGAGAGATAGAGAAACAGAAGCTGTGAGTGAGAGAGAGAGAGAGAGAAGCTGTGAGTGAGAGAGAAAGAAGCTGTGAGTGAGTGAGAGAGAGAGAAACAGAAGCTGTGAGTGAGAGAGAGAGAGAGAGAAGCTGATTAGAGAAAGAGAAAGAGAAGCAGTGAGTGAGAGAGAGATAGAAAGAGAAGCTGTGATTGAGACAGAGAGAGAAAGAGAAGGTGAGTGAGAGAGAGATAGAATAAGAGAAGCTGTGAGTGAGAGAGAGAGAGAGGGAGAGAAGCTGTGAGTGAGAGAGAGAGAAATAGAGAAGCTGTGAGTGAGAGAGAAAGAAAGAGAAGCTGTGAGTGAGAGAGAGAAAGAGAAGCTGTGTGTGAGAGAGAGGAAGATGCTGTGAGTGAGAGAGAAAGAAAGAGAAGCTGTGAGTGTGAGAGAGAGAGAGAAAGAGAAGCTGTTAGTGAGAGAGAGAGAAATAGAGAAGCTGTGAGTGAGAGAGAGAGAGAAACAGAAGCTGTGAGTGAGAGAGAGAGAAAGAGAAGCTGTGAGTGAGAGAGAGAGAGAAAGAGAAGCTGTGAGTGAGAGAGAGAAAGAGAGTCTGAGAAAGAGAGAGTGAAAGAGAAGCTGTGAGTGAGAGACAGAGAAACAGAAGCTGTGAGTGAGAGAGAGAAATAGAGAAGTTGTGAGTGAGAGAGAGAGAGAAACAGAAGCAGTGAGTGAGTGAGAGAGAGAAAGAGAAGCTGTGAGTGAGAGAGAAAGAGAAGCTGTGAGAGAGAGAGGAAGAGATGCTGTGAGTGAGAGAGAAAGAATGTGAAGCTGTGAGTGTGTGAGAGAGAGAGAAAGAGAAGCTGTGAGTGAGAGAGAGAGAAATAGAGAAGCTGTGAGTGAGAGAGAGAGAGAAAAAGAAGCAGTGAGTGAGTGAGAGAGAGAGAAAGAGAAACTGTGAGTGAGAGAGAGAGAGAAAGAGAAGCTGTGAGTGAGAGAGAGAGAAGGAGAGTCTGAGAAAGAGAGAGAGAGAGAAACATTCAGTGTGAGAGAGAGAAATAGAGTCTGTGAGAGAGAGAGAAAGAGCTGTGGGAGAGAGAGAAGGAGAAGCTGTGAGTGAGAGAGAGAAAGAGAGTCTGAGAAAGAGAGAGTGAAAGAGAAGCTGTGAGTGAGAGAGAGAAATAGAGAAGTTGTGAGTGAGAGAGAGAGAGAAACAGAAGCAGTGAGTGAGAGAGAGAGAAAAACAGAAGCAGTGAGTGAGTGAGTGAGAGAGAGAGAAAGAGAAACTGTGAGTGTGTGTGTGAGAGAGAAAGAGAAGCTGTGAGTGAGAGAGAGAGAAGGAGTCTGAGAAAGAGAGAGGGAGAGAAGCATTGAGTGAGTGAGAGAGAAATAGAGTCTGTGAGTGAGAGAGGGAGAGATAGAAAGAGAAGCTGTGAGTGAGAAAGAGAGAGAAAGAGAAGCTGTGAGTGAGATTGAGAGAGAAAGAGAAGCTGTGAGTGAGAGAGAAAGAAGCTGTGAGTGAGTGAGAGAGAGAGGAACAGAAGCTGTGAGTGAGAGAGAGAGAGAGAGAAGCTGAGTGAGAGAAAGAGAAAGAGAAGCAGTGAGTGAGAGAGAGATAGAAATAGAAGCTGTGATTGAGACAGAGAGAGAGAAAGAGAAGGTGTGAGTGAGAGAGAGAGAATAAGAGAAGCTGTGAGTGAGAGAGAGAGAGAAAGAGAAACTGTGAGTGAGAGAGAGAGAAAGAGAAGCTGTGAGTGAGAGAGAGAGGAGAGTCTGAGAAAGAGAGAGAGAGAGAAGCATTGAGTGAGAGAGAGACAAATAGAGTCTGTGAGAGAGAGAAAGAGCTGTGGGAGAGAGAGAAAGAGAAGCTGTGAGTGAGAGAGAGAAAGAGAGAAAGAGAAGCTGTGAGTGAGTGAGAGAGAGAAAGAGAAGCTGTGAGTGAGAGAGAGAGAGAAAGAGAAGCTGTGAGTGAGAGAGAGAGATAGAAAGAGAAGCTGTGAGTGAGAGAGAGAGAGAGAAATAGAAGCTGTGAGTGAGAGAGAGAAGAGAAAGAGAAACTATGAGTGAGAGAGAGAGAGAGAAAGAAGCTGTGAGTGAGTGAGAGAGAGAGAAACAGAAGCTGTGAGTGAGAGAGAGAGAGAAAGAGAAGCTGTGAGTGAGAGAGAGAGAGAGAGAAGCTGATTAGAGAAAGAGAAAGAGAAGCAGTGAGTGAGAGAGAGATAGAAAGAGAAGCTGTGATTGAGACAGAGAGAGAGAAAGAGAAGGTGAGTGAGAGAGAGAGAGAATAAGAGAAGCTGTGAGTGAGAGAGAGTGAGAGGAAGAGAAGCTGTGAGAGAGAGAGAGAAAGAGAAGATGTTGTGAGAGAGAGAGAAAGAGAAGCTGTGTGAGAGAGAGAGAGATCGAAAGAGATGCTGTGAGTGAGAGAGAGAAAGAGAAGCTGTGAGTGAGATTGAGAGAGATAGAAAGAGAAGCTGTGATTGAGACAGAGAGAAAGAGAAGGTGTGTGTGTGTGTGAGAGAGAGAGAATAAGAGAAGCTGTGAGAGAGAGAGAGAGAAAGAGAAGCTGTGAGAGAGAGAGGAAGAGATGCTGTGAGTGAGAGAGAAAGAGTGAAGCTGTGAGTGTGTGAGAGAGAGAGAAAGAGAAGCTGTGAGTGAGAGAGAGAGAGAAATAGAGAAGCTGTGAGTGAGAGAGAGAGAGAAACAGAAGCTGTGAGTGAGAGAGAGAGAGAGAGAGAAACTGTGAGTGAGAGAGAGAGAGAAAGAGAAGCTGAGAGTGAGAGAGAGAGAAAGAGAGTCTGAGAAAGAGAGAGTGAAAGAGAAGCTGTGAGTGAGAGAGAGAGAG
This sequence comes from Bradypodion ventrale, assembly GCA_035047345.1. Taxonomy (NCBI): domain Eukaryota; kingdom Metazoa; phylum Chordata; class Lepidosauria; order Squamata; family Chamaeleonidae; genus Bradypodion; species Bradypodion ventrale. The sequence goes on along the minus strand of JAWDJE010000005.1, from coordinate 111,191,436 downwards.
AAGCTGTGAGTGAGAAAGAGAAGCTGTGAGTGAGAGAGAGAGAAAGAGTAGCTGTGAGTGAGAGAGAGAGAAAGAGAAGCTGTGAGTGAGAGAGAGAGAAAGAGAAGCTGTGAGAGAGAGAGGAAGAGATGCTGTGAGTGAGAGAGAAAGAAAGTGAAGCTGTGAGTGTGAAAAAGAGAAAGAGAAGCTGTGAGTGAGAGAAAGAGAGAAATAGAGAAGCTGTGAGTGAGAGAGAGAGAAAAACAGAAGCAGTGAGTGAGTGAGAGAGAGAAAGAGAAGCTGTGAGTGAGAGAGAAAGAGAAGCTGTGAGAGAGAGAGAGAGGAAGAGATGCTGTGAGTGAGAGAGAAAGAAAGTGAAGCTGTGAGTGAGAGAGAGAGAGAGAAAGAGAAGCTGTGAGTGAGAGAGAGAGAAATAGAGAAGCTGTGAGTGAGAGAGAGAGAGAAAAAGAAGCAGTGAGTGAGTGAGAGAGAGAGAAAGAGAAACTGTGATTGAGAGAGAGAGAGAAGGAGAAGCTGTGAGTGAGAGAGAGAAAGAGAGAAAGAGAAGCTGTGAGTGAGAGAGAGAGAGAAAGAGAAGCTGTGAGTGAGAGAGAGAGAAAGAGAAGCTGTGAGTGAGAGAGGGAGAGATAGAAAGAGAAGCTGTGAGTGAGAAAGAGAGAGAAAGAGAAGCTGTGAGTGAGATTGAGAGAGAAAGAGAAGCTGTGAGTGAGAGAGAAAGAAGCTGTGAGTGAGTGAGAGAGAGAGGAACAGAAGCTGTGAGTGAGAGAGAGAGAGAGAAGCTGAGTGAGAGAAAGAGAAAGAGAAGCAGTGAGTGAGAGAGAGATAGAAATAGAAGCTGTGATTGAGACAGAGAGAGAGAAAGAGAAGGTGTGAGTGAGAGAGAGAGAGAATAAGAGAAGCTGTGAGTGAGAGAGAGAGAAAGAGATACTGTGAGTGAGAGAGAGAGAGAAGGAGAAGCTGTGAGTGAGAGAGAGAGGAGAGTGAGAAAGAGAGAGAGAGAGAGAAGCATTGAGTGAGAGAGAGAGAAATAGAGTCTGTGTGAGAGAGAAAGAGCTGTGGGAGAGAGAGAAAGAGAAGCTGTGAGTGAGAGAGAGAAAGAGAGAAATAGAAGCTGTGAGTGAGTGAGAGAGAGAAAGAGAAGCTGTGAGTGAGAGAGAGAGAGAAAGAGAAGCTGTGAGTGAGAGAGAGAGATAGAAAGAGAAGCTGTGAGTGAGAGAGAGAGAGAGAAAGAGAAGCTGTGAGTGAGAGAGAGAGAAAGAGAAACTGTGAGTGAGAGAGAGAGAGAAAGAAGCTGTGAGTGAGTGAGAGAGAGAGAAACAGAAGCTGTGAGTGAGAGAGAGAGAGAAAGAGAAGCTGTGAGTGAGATTGAGAGAGAAAGAGAAGCTGTGAGTGAGAGAGAGATAGAAAGAGAAGCTGTGATTGAGACAGAGAGAGAAAGAGAAGGTGCGTGAGAGAGAGAATAAGAGAAGCTGTGAGTGAGAGAGAGAGAGAGGAAGAGAAGCTGTGAGTGAGAGAGAGAGAAAGAGAAGATGTGAGTGAGAGAGAGAAAGAGAAGCTGTGTGAGAGAGAGAGAGAGATCGAAAGAGATGCTGTGAGTGAGAGAGAGAGAGAAAGAGAAGCTGTGAGTGAGATTGAGAGAGAAAGAGAAGCTGTGAGTGAGAGAGAAACAGAAGCTGTGAGTGAGAGAGCGAGAGAGCGAGAGAGAGAAGCTGAGTGAGAGAAAGAGAAAGAGAAGTTGTGAGTGAGATAGAGAGATAGAAAGAGAAGCTGTGATTGAGACAGAGAGAAAGAGAAGGTGTGTGTGTGTGTGAGAGAGAGAGAATAAGAGAAGCTGTGAGTGAGTGAGAGAGAGAAAGAGAAGCTATGAGTGAGAGAGAGAGAGAAAGAGAAGCTGTGAGTGAGAGAGAGAGAGATAGAAAGAGAAGCTGTGAGTGAGAGAGAGAGAGAGAGAGAGAAGCTGTGAGTGAGAGAGAGAGAAAGAGAAACTGTGAGTGAGAGAGAGAGAGAAAGAAGCTGTGAGTGAGTGAGAGAGAGAGAAACAGAAGCTGTGAGTGAGAGAGAGAGAGAAAGAGAAGCTGTGAGTGAGATTGAGAGAGAAAGAGAAGCTGTGAGTGAGAGAGAAATAAGCTGTGAGTGAGTGAGAAAGAGAGAAACAGAAGCTGTGAGTGAGAGAGAGAGAAGCTGATTAGAGAAAGAGAAAGAGAAACAGTGAGTGAGAGAGAGATAGAAAGAGAAGCTGTGATTGAGACAGAGTGAGAGAAAGAGAAGGTGAGTCAGAGAGAGAATAAGAGAAGCTGTGAGTGAGAGAGAGAGAGAGAGAGGAAGAGAAGCTGTGAGTGAGAGAGAGAGAGAAAGAGAAGATGTGAGTGAGAGAGAGAGAAAGAGAAGCTGTGTGAGAGAGAGAGAGATCGAAAGAGATGCTGTGAGTGAGAGAGAGAGAGAGCGAGAGAAAGCTGAGTGAGAGAAAGAGAAAGAGAAGTTGTGAGTGAGATAGAGAGACAGAAAGAGAAGCTGTGATTGAGACATAGAGAATGAGAACGTGTGTGTGTGAGAGAGAGAGAGAATAAGAGAAGCTGTGAGTGAGAGAGAGAGAGGAAGAGAAGCTGTGAGTGAGAGAGAGAGAGAGAAGATGTGAGTGAGAGAAAGACATAGAAAGAGAGGCTGTGAGTGAGAGAGAAAGAAAGTGAAGCTGTGAGTGTGTGTGAGAGAGACAAAGAGAAAGAGAAGCTGTGAGTGAGAGATAGAGAGAAATAGAGAAGCTGTGAGTGAGAGAGAGAGAAAGAGAAGCTGTGAGTGAGAGAGAGAAAGAAAGAGAAACTGTGAGTGAGAGAGAGAGAGAAAGAGAAGCTGTGAGTGAGAGAGAGAGAAAGAGAAGCTGTGTGTGTGAGAGAGGAAGATGCTGTGAGTGAGAGAGAAAGAATGAGAAGCTGTGAGTGTGTGAGAGAGAGAGAAAGAGAAGCTGTTAGTGAGAGAGAGAGAAATAGAGAAGCTGTGAGTGAGAGAGAGTGAGAAACAGAAGCTGTGAGTGAGAGAGAGAGAGAAAGAGAAGCTGTGAGTGAGAGAGAGAGAAAGAGAAGCTGTGAGTGAGAGAGAGAAAGAGAGTCTGAGAAAGAGAGAGTGAAAGAGAAGCTGTGAGTGAGAGAGAGATACAGAAGCTGTGAGTGTGAGAGAGAAATAGAGAAGTTGTGAGTGAGAGAGAGAGAGAAACAGAAGCAGTGAGTGAGAGAGAGAGAGAGAGAGAGAAACTGTGTGTGTGAGAGAGAGAGAGAAAGAGAAGCTGTGAGTGAGAGAGAGAGATGGAGAGTCTGAGAAAGAGAGAGTGAAAGAGAAGCTGTGAGTGAGTGAGTGAGAGAGAGAGAAGCTGTGAGTGAGAGAGAGAGAGAAAGAGAAGCTGTGAGTGAGAGAGATAAAGAGATGCTGTGAGAGAGAGAGAAGCTGTGAGTGAGAGAGAGAAATAGAGAAGCTGTGAGTGAGAGAGAGAGAGAAACAGAAGCAGTGAGTGAGAGAGAGAGAAAGAGAAACTGTGAGTGAGAGAGAGAGAGAGAAAGAGAAGCTGTGAGTGAGATAGAGAGAAGGAGTCTGATAAAGAGAGAGTGAAAGAGAAGCTGTGAGTGAGTGAGAGAGAGAAAGAGAAGCTGTGAGTGAGAGAGATAAAGAGAAGCTTTGAGAGAGAGAGAGAGAGAGAAGCTGTGAGTGAGAGAGAGAGAGAGAGAAAGAGAAGCTGTGAGTGAGAGAGAGAGAAAGAGAAGCTGTGTGTGAGAGAGAGGAAGATGCTGTGAGTGAGAGAGAAAGAAAGCGAAGCTGTGAGTGTGTGTGAGAGAGAGAAAGAGAAGCTGTTAGTGAGTGAGAGAGAAAAATAGAGAAGCTGTGAGTGAGAGAGAGAGAAACAGAAGCTGTGAGTGAGAGAGAGAGAAAAAGAGAAGCAGTGAGTGAGAGAGAGAGAAAGAGAAACTGTGAATGAGAGAGAGAGAGAGAGAAAGAGAAGCTGTGAGTGAGAGAGAGAGAAGGAGAGTCTGAGAAAGAGAGAGTGAAAGAGAAGCTGTGAGTGAGAGAGAGAGAGAAGCTGTGAGTGAGAGAGAGAGAAAGAGAAGCTGTGAGTGAGAGAGATAAAGAGAAGCTGTGAGTGAGAGAGAGAGAGAAAGAGAAGCTGTGAGTGAGAGAGAGAGAAAGAGAAGCTGTGAGTGAGAGAGAGAGAAAGAGAAGCTGTGTGAGAGAGAGTGGAAGATGCTGTGAGTGAGAGAGAAAGAAAGAGAATCTGTGAGTGAGAGAGAGAGAGAGAAAGAGAAGCTGTTAGTGAGAGAGAGAGAAAAATAGAGAAACTGTGAGTGAGAGAGAGAGAAACAGAAGCTGTGAATGAGAGAGAGAGAGAGAAAGAGAATCTGTGAGTGAGAGAGAGAGAGAGAAAGAGAAGCTGTGAGTGAGAGATAGAAAGAGAGTCTGAGAAAGAGAGAGTGAAAGAGAAGCTGTGAGTGAGAGAGAGAGAGAGAGAAGCTGTGAGTGAGAGAGAGAAAGAGAAGATGTGAGAGAGAGAGAAAGAGAGAGAGGAAGAGATGCTGTGAGTGAGAGAGAAAGAAAGTGAAGCTGTGAGGGTGTGTGTGAGAGAAAGAGAAGCTGTGAGTGAGAGAGAGAGAAATAGAGAAGCTGTGAGTGAGTGAGAGAGAGAAACAGAAGCTGTGAGTGAGAGAGAGAGAAAGAGAAACTGAGAGTGAGAGAGAGAGAGAGAAGCTGTGAATGAGAGAGAGAGAAAGAGAGTCTGAGAAAGAGAGTGAAAGAGAAGCTGTGAGTGAGAGAGAGAGAGAGAGAAGTTGTGAGTGAGAGAGAGAAGCTGTGAGTGAGAGAGAGAGAAAGAGAAGCTGTGAGTGAGAGAGAAACAGAAGCTTTGAGTGAGAGAGAGAGAGAAAGAGAAGCTGTGAGTGAGAGAGAGAGAAAGAGAAGCTGTGAGTGAGAGAGAGAGAAACAGAAGCTGTGAGTGAGAGAGAGAGAAAGAGAAGCTGTGAGTGAGAGAGAGAGAGAGAGAAAGAGAAGCTGTGAGTGTGTGAGAGAGAGAAGCAGTGAGTGCGAGAGAGAGAGAAGCAGTGAGTGTGAGAGAGAGAAGCTATGAGTGAGAGAGAGAGAGAAAGAGAAACTGTGAGTGAGAGAGAAAGAGAAGCTGAGAGTGAGAGAGAGTGAGAGACGCGGTGAGTGAGAGAGAGAGAGAGAAGCATTGAGTGAGAGAGAGAGAAATAGAGTCTGTGAGAGAGAGAGAAAGAGCTGTGAGAGAGAGAGTAAGAGAAGCTGTGAGTGAGAGAGAGAAAGAGAGAAAGAGAAGCTGTGAGTGAGAGAGAGAGAGAAAGAGAAGCTGTGAGTGAGAGAGATAGAGAAAGAGAAGCTGTGAGTGAGAGAGAGATAGAAAGAGAAGCTGTGAGTGAGAGAGAGAGAGAGAAAGAGAAGCTGTGAGTGAGATTGAGAGAGGAAGAGAAGATGTGAGTGAGAAAGAAGCTGTGAGTGAGTGAGAGAGAGAGAAACAGAAGCTGTGAGTGCGAGACAGAGAGTGAGAGAGAGAGAGAGAAGCTGAGTGAGAGAAAGAGAAAGAGAAGCTGTGAGTGAGAGCGAGAGAGATAGAAAGAGAAGCTGTGATTGAGACAGAGAGAAAGAGAAGGTGTGAGTGAGAGAGAGAGAATAAGAGAAGCTGTGAGTGAGAGAGAGAGAGGAAGAAAAGCTGTGAGTGAGAGAGAGAGAGAGAGAGAAAGAGAAGATGTGAGTGAGATAGAGAGAGAAAGAGAAGCTGTGTGTGTGAGAGAGGAAGAGATGCTGTGAGTGAGAGAGAAAGAAAGTGAAGCTGTTAGTGTGTGTGTGAGAGAGAAAGAGAAGCTGTGAGTGAGAGAGAGAGAGAAATAGAGAAGCTGTGAGTGAGAGAGAGAGAGAAACAGAAGCTGTGAGTGAGAGAGAGAGAGGGAAAGAGAAACTGTGAGTGAGAGAGAGAGAGAGAAAGAGAAGCTCTGAGTGAGAGAGAGAGAAAGAGAAGCTGTGAATGAGAGAGAGAGAAAGAGAAGCTGCGTGAGAGAGAGTGGAAGATGCTGTGAGTGAGAGAGAAAGAAAGAGAATCTGTGAGTGAGAGAGAGAGAGAAAGAGAAGCTGTTAGTGAGAGAGAGAGAAAAATAGAGAAACTGTGAGTGAGAGAGAGAGAAACAGAAGCTGTGAATGAGAGAGAGAGAGAAAGAGAATCTGTGAGTGAGAGAGAGAGAGAGAAAGAGAAGCTGTGAGTGAGAGAGAGAAAGAGAGTCTGAGAAAGAGAGAGTGAAAGAGAAGCTGTGAGTGAGAGAGAGAGAGAGAGAAGCTGTGAGTGAGAGAGAGAATGAGAAGATGTGAGAGAGAGAGAAAGAGAGAGAGAGGAAGAGATGCTGTGAGTGAGAGAGAAAGAAAGTGAAGCTGTGAGGGTTTGTGTGAGAGAAAGAGAAGCTGTGAGTGAGTGAGAGAGAGAAATAGAGAAGCTGTGAGTGAATGAGAGAGAGAAACAGAAGCTGTGAGTGAGAGAGAGAGAAAGAGAAACTGAGAGTGAGAGAGAGAGAGAGAGAGAAGCTGTGAATGAGAGAGAGAGAAAGAGAGTCTGAGAAAGAGAGTGAAAGAGAAGCTGTGAGTGAGAGAGAGAGAGAGAGAAGTTGTGAGTGAGAGAGAGAAGCTGTGAGTGAGAGAGAGAGAGAAAGAGAAGCTGTGAGTGAGAGAGAAACAGAAGCTTTGAGTGAGAGAGAGAGAGAAAGAGAAGCTGTGAGTGAGAGAGAGAGAAAGAGAAGCTGTGAGTGAGAGAGAGAGAAACAGAAGCTGTGAGTGAGAGAGAAAGAGAAGATGTGAGTGAGAGAGAGAGAGAGAAAGAGAAGCTGTGAGTGTGTGAGAGAGAGAAGCAGTGAGTGCGAGAGAGAGAGAGAAGCAGTGAGTGTGAGAGAGAGAAGCTATGAGTGAGAGAGAGAGAGAAAGAGAAGCTGTGAGTGAGAGAGAAAGAGAAGCTGAGAGTGAGAGAGAGAGAGACGCTGTGAGAGAGAGAGAGAGAAGCATTGAGTGAGAGAGAGAGAAATAGAGTCTGTGAGAGAGAGAGAAAGAGCTGTGAGAGAGAGAGTAAGAGAAGCTGTGAGTGAGAGAGAGAGAAATAGAGAAGCTGTGAGTGAGAGAGAGAGAGAAAAAGAAGCAGTGAGTGAGTGAGAGAGAGAGAAAGAGAAACTGTGATTGAGAGAGAGAGAGAAAGTGAAGCTGTGAGTGAGAGAGAGAGAAGGAGTCTGAGAAAGAGAGAGAGAGAGAAGCATTGAGTGAGAGAGAGAAATAGAGTCTGTGTGAGAGAGAGAAAGAGCTGTGGGAGAGAGAGAAGGAGAAGCTGTGAGTGAGAGAGAGAAAGAGAGAAAGAGAAGCTGTGAGTGAGAGAGAGAGAGAAAGAGAAGCTGTGAGTGTGAGAGAGAGAAAGAGAAGCTGTGAGTGAGAGAGGGAGAGATAGAAAGAGAAGCTGTGAGTGAGAAAGAGAGAGAAAGAGAAGCTGTGAGTGAGATTGAGAGAGAAAGAGAAGCTGTGAGTGAGAGAGAAAGAAGCTGTGAGTGAGTGAGAGAGAGAGGAACAGAAGCTGTGAGTGAGAGAGAGAGAGAAGCTGAGTGAGAGAAAGAGAAAGAGAAGCAGTGAGTGAGAGAGAGATAGAAATAGAAGCTGTGATTGAGACAGAGAGAGAAAGAGAAGGTGTGAGTGAGAGAGAGAAATAGAAGGAGAAGCTCTGAGTGAGAGAGAGAGGAGAGTGAGAAAGAGAGAGAGAGAAGCATTGAGTGAGAGAGAGAGAAATAGAGTCTGTGTGAGAGAGAAAGAGCTGTGGGAGAGAGAGAAAGAGAAGCTGTGAGTGAGAGAGAGAAAGAGAGAAAGAGAAGCTGTGAGTGAGTGAGAGAGAGAAAGAGAAGCTGTGAGTGAGAGAGAGAGAGAAAGAGAAGCTGTGAGTGAGAGAGAGAGAGATAGAAAGGGAAGCTGTGAGTGAGAGATAGAGAGAAAGAGAAGCTGTGAGTGAGAGAGAGAGAAAGAGAAACTATGAGTGAGAGAGAGAGAGAAAGAAGCTGTGAGTGAGTGAGAGAGAGAGAAACAGAAGCTGTGAGTGAGAGAGAGAGAAAGAGAAGCTGTGAGTGAGACTGAGAGAGAAAGAGAAGCTGTGAGTGAGAGAGAAAGAAGCTGTGAGTGAGTGAGAAAGAGAGAAACAGAAGCTGTGAGTGAGAGAGAGAGAGAGAAGCTGATTAGAGAAAGAGAAAGAGAAGCAGTGAGTGAGAGAGAGATAGAAAGAGAAGCTGTGATTGAGACAGAGAGAGAGAAAGAGAAGGTGAGTGAGAGAGAGAATAAGAGAAGCTGTGAGTGAGAGAGAGAGAGAGAGGAAGAGAAGCTGTGAGAGAGAGAGAGAGAGAAAGAGAAGATGTGAGTGAGAGAGAGAGAAAGAGAAGCTGTGTGAGAGAGAGAGATCGAAAGAGATGCTGTGAGTGAGAGAGAGAGAGAAAGAGAAGCTGTGAGTGAGATTGAGAGAGAAAGAGAAGCTGTGAGTGAGTGAGAGAGAGAGAAACAGAAGCTGTGAGTGAGAGAGAGAGAGAGAGAGAGAGAGAGAAGCTGAGTGAGAGAAAGAGAAAGAGAAGTTGTGAGTGAGATAGAGAGATAGAAAGAGAAGCTGTGATTGAGACAGAGAGAAAGAGAAGGTGTGTGTGTGTGAGAGAGAGAGAATAAGAGAAGCTGTGAGTGAGTGAGAGAGAGAAAGAGAAGCTGTGATTGAGACATAGAGAAAGAGATCGTGTGTGTGTGAGAGAGAGAGAGAATAAGAGAAGCTGTGAGTGAGAGAGAGAGAGGAAGAGAAGCTGTGAGTGAGAGAGAGAGAGAGAAGATGTGAGTGAGAGAGAGAGATAGAAAGAGAGGCTGTGAGTGAGAGAGAAAGAAAGTGAAGCTGTGAGTGTGTGTGAGAGAGACAAAGAGAAAGAGAAGCTGTGAGTGAGAGATAGAGAGAAATAGAGAAGCTGTGAGTGAGAGAGAGAGAGAAAGAGAAGCTGTGAGTGAGAGAGAGAAAGAAAGAGAAACTGTGAGTGAGAGAGAGAGAGAAAGAGAAGCTGTGAGTGAGAGAGAGAGAGAAAGAGAAGCTGTGAGTGAGAGAGAGAAAGAGAGTCTGAGAAAGAGAGAGTGAAAGAGAAGCTGTGAGTGAGAGACAGAGAAACAGAAGCTGTGAGTGAGAGAGAGAGAGAAACAGAAGCAGTGAGTGAGAGAGAGAGAGAGAGAGAAACTGTGTGTGAGAGATAGAGAGAGAAAGAGAAGCTGTGAGTGAGAGAGAGAGATGGAGAGTCTGAGAAAGAGAGAGTGAAAGAAGCTGTGAGTGAGTGAGTGAGAGAGAGAGAAGCTGTGAGTGAGAGAGAGAGAGAAAGAGAAGCTGTGAGTGAGAGAGATAAAGAGATGCTCTGACAGAGAGAGAAGCTGTGAGTGAGAGAGAGAAATAGAGAAGCTGTGAGTGAGAGAGAGAGAGAAACAGAAGCAGTGAGTGAGAGAGAGAGAAAGAGAAACTGTGAGTGAGAGAGAGAGAGAGAAAAAGAAGCTGTGAGTGAGATAGAGAGAAGGAGTCTGATAAAGAGAGAGTGAAAGAGAAGCTGTTAGTGAGTGAGAGAGAGAAAGAGAAGCTGTGAGTGAGAGAGATAAAGAGAAGCTTTGAGAGAGAGAGAGAGAGAGAGAAGCTGTGAGTGAGAGAGAGAGAGAGAAAGAGAAGCTGTGAGTGAGAGAGAGAGAAAGAGAAGCTGTGTGTGAGAGAGAGGAAGATGCTGTGAGTGAGAGAGAAAGAAAGAGAAGCTGTGAGTGTGTGTGTGAGAGAGAAAGAGAAGCTGTTAGTGAGTGAGAGAGAAAAATAGAGAAGCTGTGAGTGAGAGAGAGAGAAACAGAAGCTGTGAGTGAGTGAGAGAGAAAAACAGAAGCAGTGAGTGAGAGAGAGAGAGAAAGAGAAACTGTGAATGAGAGAGAGAGAGAGAGAAAGAGAAGCTGTGAGTGAGAGAGAGAGAAGGAGAGTCTGAGAAAGAGAGAGTGAAAGAGAAGCTGTGAGTGAGAGAGAGAGAGAAGCTGTGAGTGAGAGAGAGAGAGAAAGAGAAGCTGTGAGTGAGAGAGATAAAGAGAAGCTGTGAGTGAGAGAGAGAGAGAAAGAGAAGCTGTGAGTGAGAGAGAGAGAAAGAGAAGCTGTGAGTGAGAGAGAGAGAAAGAGAAGCTGTGTGAGAGAGAGTGGAAGATGCTGTGAGTGAGAGAGAAAGAAAGAGAATCTGTGAGTGAGAGAGAGAGAGAGAGAAAGAGAAGCTGTTAGTGAGAGAGAGAGAAAAATAGAGAAACTGTGAGTGAGAGAGAGAGAAACAGAAGCTGTGAATGAGAGAGAGAGAGAAAGAGAATCTGTGAGTGAGAGAGAGAGAGAGAAAGAGAAGCTGTGAGTGAGAGATAGAAAGAGAATCTGAGAAAGAGAGTGAAAGAGAAGCTGTGAGTGAGAGAGAGAGAGAGAGAGAAGCTGTGAGTGAGAGAGAGAAAGAGAAGATGTGAGTGAGAGAGAAAGAAAGTGAAGCTGTGAGGGTGTGTGTGAGAGAAAGAGAAGCTGTGAGTGAGAGAGAGAGAGAAATAGAGAAGCTGTGAGTGAGTGAGAGAGAGAAACAGAAGCTGTGAGTGAGAGAGAGAGAAAGAGAAACTGAGAGTGAGAGAGAGAGAGAGAAGCTGTGAATGAGAGAGAGAGAAAAAGAGAGTCTGAGAAAGAGAGTGAAAGAGAAGCTGTGAGTGAGAGAGAGAGAGAGAGAGAAGTTGTGAGTGAGAGAGAGAAGCTGTGAGTGAGAGAGAGAGAAAGAGAAGCTGTGAGTGAGAGAGAAACAGAAGCTTTGAGTGAGAGAGAGAGAGAAAGAGAAGCTGTGAGTGAGAGAGAGAGAAAGAGAAGCTGTGAGTGAGAGAGAGAGAAACAGAAGCTGTGAGTGAGAGAGAGAGAAAGAGAAGCTGTGAGTGAGAGAGAGAGAGAGAAAGAGAAGCTGTGAGTGTGTGAGAGAGAGAAGCAGTGAGTGCGAGAGAGACAGAAGCAGTGAGTGTGAGAGAGAGAAGCTATGAGTGAGAGAGAGAGAGAAAGAGAAGCTGTGAGTGAGAGAGAAAGAGAAGCTGAGAGTGAGAGAGAGAGAGAGAGACGCTGTGAGTGAGAGAGAGAGAGGGAAGCATTGAGTGAGAGAGAGAGAAATAGAGTCTGTGAGAGAGAGAGAAAGAGCTGTGAGAGAGAGAGTAAGAGAAGCTGTGAGTGAGAGAGAGAAAGAGAGAAAGAGAAGCTGTGAGTGAGAGAGAGAGAGAAAGAGAAGCTGTGAGTGAGAGAGATAGAGAAAGAGAAGCTGTGAGTGAGAGAGAGAGATAGAAAGAGAAGCTGTGAGTGAGAGAGAGAGAGAGAAAGAGAAGCTGTGAGTGAGATTGAGAGAGTAAGAGAAGCTGTGAGTGAGAAAGAAGCTGTGAGTGAGTGAGAGAGAGAGAAACAGAAGCTGTGTGTGCGAGACAGAGAGTGAGAGAGAGAGAGAAGCTGAGTGAGAGAAAGAGAAGCTGTGAGTGAGAGAGAGAGAGATAGAAAGAGAAGCTGTGATTGAGACAGAGAGAAAGAGAAGGTGTGAGTGAGAGAGAGAATAAGAGAAGCTGTGAGTGAGAGAGAGAGAGGAAGAAAAGCTGTGAGTGAGAGAGAGAGAGAGAGAGAAAGAGAAGATGTGAGTGAGATAGAGAGAGAAAGAGAAGCTGTGTGAGAGAGAGAGGAAGAGATGCTGTGAGTGAGAGAGAAAGAAAGTGAAGCTGTTAGTGTGTGTGTGAGAGAGAAAGAGAAGCTGTGAGTGAGAGAGAGAGAGAAATAGAGAAGCTGTGAGTGAGAGAGAGAGAGAAACAGAAGCTGTGAGTGAGAGAGAGAGAGGGAAAGAAAAACTGTGAGTGAGAGAGAGAGAGAGAAAGAGAAGCTCTGAGTGAGAGAGAGAGAAAGAGAAGCTGTGAGTGAGAGAGAGAGAAAGAGAAGCTGCGTGAGAGAGAGTGGAAGATGCTGTGAGTGAGAGAGAAAGAAAGAGAATCTGTGAGTGAGAGAGAGAGAGAGAAAGAGAAGCTGTTAGTGAGAGAGAGAGAAAAATAGAGAAACTGTGAGTGAGAGAGAGAGAAACAGAAGCTGTGAATGAGAGAGAGAGAGAAAGAGAATCTGTGAGTGAGAGAGAGAGAGAGAAAGAGAAGCTGTGAGTGAGAGAGAGAAAGAGAGTCTGAGAAAGAGAGAGTGAAAGAGAAGCTGTGAGTGAGAGAGAGAGAGAGAAGCTGTGAGTGAGAGAGAGAATGAGAAGATGTGAGAGAGAGAGAAAGAGAGAGAGAGGAAGAGATGCTGTGAGTGAGAGAGAAAGAAAGTGAAGCTGTGAGGGTGTGTGTGAGAGAAAGAGAAGCTGTGAGTGAGAGAGAGAGAAATAGAGAAGCTGTGAGTGAGTGTGAGAGAGAGAAACAGAAGCTGTGAGTGAGAGAGAGAGAAAGAGAAACTGAGAGTGAGAAAGAGAGAGAGAAGCTGTGAATGAGAGAGAGAGAAAGAGAGTCTGAGTAAGAGAGTGAAAGAGAAGCTGTGAGTGAGAGAGAGAGAGAGAGAAGTTGTGAGTGAGAGAGAGAAGCTGTGAGTGAGAGAGAGAGAAAGAGAAGCTGTGAGTGAGAGAGAAACAGAAGCTTTGAGTGAGAGAGAGAGAGAAAGAGAAGCTGTGAGTGAGAGAGAGAGAAAGAGAAGCTGTGAGTGAGAGAGAGAGAAACAGAAGCTGTGAGTGAGAGAGAAAGAGAAGCTGTGAGTGAGAGAGAGAGAGAGAAAGAGAAGCTGTGAGTGTGTGAGAGAGAGAAGCAGTGAGTGCGAGAGAGAGAGAAGCAGTGAGTGTGAGAGAGAGAAGCTATGAGTGAGAGAGAGAGAGAAAGAGAAGCTGTGAGTGAGAGAGAAAGAGAAGCTGAGAGTGAGAGAGAGAGAGAGACGCTGTGAGTGAGTGAGAGAGAGAGAAGCATTGAGTGAGAGAGAGATAAATAGAGTCTGTGAGAGAGAGAGAAAGAGCTGTGAGAGAGAGAGTAAGAGAAGCTGTGAGTGAGAGAGAGAGATAGAGAAGCTGTGTGTGAGAGAGAGGAAGATGCTGTGAGTGAGAGAGAAAGAAAGAGAAGCTGTGAGTGTGTGTGTGAGAGAGAAAGAGAAGCTGTTAGTGAGTGAGAGAGAAAAATAGAGAAGCTGTGAGTGAGAGAGAGAGAAACAGAAGCTGTGAGTGAGAGAGAGAGAAAAACAGAAGCAGTGAGTGAGAGAGAGAGAGAAAGAGAAACTGTGAATGAGAGAGAGAGAGAGAGAGAGAAGCTGTGAGTGAGAGAGAGAGAAGGAGAGTCTGAGAAAGAGAGAGTGAAAGAGAAGCTGTGAGTGAGAGAGAGAGAGAAGCTGTGAGTGAGAGAGAGAGAAAGAGAAGCTGTGAGTGAGAGAGATAAAGAGAAGCTGTGAGTGAGAGAGAGAGAGAAAGAGAAGCTGTGAGTGAGAGAGAGAGAAAGAGAAGCTGTGAGTGAGAGAGAGAGAAAGAGAAGCTGTGTGAGAGAGAGTGGAAGATGCTGTGAGTGAGAGAGAAAGAAAGAATCTGTGAGTGAGAGAGAGAGAGAGAAAGAGAAGATGTTAGTGAGAGAGAGAGAAAAATAGAGAAACTGTGAGTGAGAGAGAGAGAAACAGAAGCTGTGAATGAGAGAGAGAGAAAGAGAATCTGTGAGTGAGAGAGAGAGAGAGAAAGAGAAGCTGTGAGTGAGAGATAGAAAGAGAATCTGAGAAAGAGAGAGTGAAATAGAAGCTGTGAGTGAGAGAGAGAGAGAAGCTGTGAGTGAGAGAGAGAAAGAGAAGATGTGAGAGAGAGAGAAAGAGAGAGAGAGGAAGAGATGCTGTGAGTGAGAGAGAAAGAAAGTGAAGCTGTGAGGGTGTGTGTGAGAGAAAGAGAAGCTGTGAGTGAGAGAGAGAGAGAAATAGAGAAGCTGTGAGTGAGTGAGAGAGAGAAACAGAAGCTGTGAGTGAGAGAGAGAGAAAGAGAAACTGAGAGTGTGAGAGAGAGAGAAGCTGTGAATGAGAGAGAGAGAAAGAGAGTCTGAGAAAGAGAGTGAAAGAGAAGCTGTGAGTGAGAGAGAGAGAGAGAAGTTGTGAGTGAGAGAGAGAAGCTGTGAGTGAGAGAGAGAAAGAGAAGCTGTGAGTGAGAGAGAAACAGAAGCTTTGAGTGAGAGAGAGAGAGAAAGAGAAGCTGTGAGTGAGAGAGAGAGAAAGAGAAGCTGTGAGTGAGAGAGAGAGAAACAGAAGCTGTGAGTGAGAGAGAGAGAAAGAGAAGCTGTGAGTGAGAGAGAGAGAGAGAGAAAGAGAAGCTGTGAGTGTGTGTGAGAGAGAAGCAGTGTGTGCGAGAGAGAGAAGCAGTGAGTGTGAGAGAGAGAAGCTATGAGTGAGAGAGAGAGAGAAAGAGAAGCTGTGAGTGAGAGAGAAAGAGAAGCTGAGAGTGAGAGAGAGAGAGAGACGCTGTGAGTGAGAGAGAGAGAGGGAAGCATTGAGTGAGAGAGAGAAATAGAGTCTGTGAGAGAGAGAGAAAGAGCTGTGAGAGAGAGAGTAAGAGAAGCTGTGAGTGAGAGAGAGAAAGAGAGAAAGAGAAGCTGTGAGTGAGAGAGAGAGAAAGAGAAGCTGTGAGTGAGAGAGATAGAGAAAGAGAAGCTGTGAGTGAGAGAGAGATAGAAAGAGAAGCTGTGAGTGAGAGAGAGAGAGAAAGAGAAGCTGTGAGTGAGATTGAGAGAGGAAGAGAAGCTGTGAGTGAGAAAGAAGCTGTGAGTGAGTGAGAGAGAGAGAAACAGAAGCTGTGAGTGCGAGACAGAGAGTGAGAGAGAGAGAGAGAAGCTGAGTGAGAGAAAGAGAAAGAGAAGCTGTGAGTGAGAGAGAGAGAGATAGAAAGAGAAGCTGTGATTGAGACAGAGAGAAAGAGAAGGTGTGAGTGAGAGAGAGAAAGAGAGAAAGAGAAGCTGTGAGTGAGAGAGAGAGAGAAAGAGAAGCTGTGAGTGAGAGAGATAGAGAAAGAGAAGCTGTGAGTGAGAGAGAGAGATAGAAAGAGAAGCTGTGAGTGAGAGAGAGAGAGAAAGAGAAGCTGTGAGTGAGATTGAGAGAGGAAGAGAAGCTGTGAGTGAGAAAGAAGCTGTGAGTGAGTGAGAGAGAGAGAAACAGAAGCTGTGTGTGCGAGACAGAGAGTGAGAGAGAGAGAGAAGCTGAGTGAGAGAAAGAGAAAGAGAAGCTGTGAGTGAGAGAGAGAGAGATAGAAAGAGAAGCTGTGATTGAGACAGAGAGAAAGAGAAGGTGTGAGTGAGAGAGAGAATAAGAGAAGCTGTGAGTGAGAGAGAGAGAGGAAGAAAAGCTGTGAGTGAGAGAGAGAGAGAGAGAGAAAGAGAAGATGTGAGTGAGATAGAGAGAGAAAGAGAAGCTGTGTGAGAGAGAGAGGAAGAGATGCTGTGAGTGAGAGAGAAAGAAAGTGAAGCTGTTAGTGTGTGTGAGAGAGAGAAAGAGAAGCTGTGAGTGAGAGAGAGAGAAATAGAGAAGCTGTGAGTGAGAGAGAGAGAGAAACAGAAGCTGTGAGTGAGAGAGAGAGAGGGAAAGAAAAACTGTGAGTGAGAGAGAGAGAGAGAAAGAGAAGCTCTGAGTGAGAGAGAGAGAAAGAGAAGCTGTGAGTGAGAGAGAGAGAAAGAGAAGCTGCGTGAGAGAGAGTGGAAGATGCTGTGAGTGAGAGAGAAAGAAAGAGAATCTGTGAGTGAGAGAGAGAGAGAAAAAGAGAAGCTGTTAGTGAGAGAGAGAGAAAAATAGAGAAACTGTGAGTGAGAGAGAGAGAAACAGAAGCTGTGAATGAGAGAGAGAGAGAAAGAGAATCTGTGAGTGAGAGAGAGAGAGAGAAAGAGAAGCTGTGAGTGAGAGAGAGAAAGAGAGTCTGAGAAAGAGAGAGTGAAAGAGAAGCTGTGAGTGAGAGAGAGAGAGAGAAGCTGTGAGTGAGAGAGAGAATGAGAAGATGTGAGAGAGAGAGAAAGAGAGAGAGAGGAAGAGATGCTGTGAGTGAGAGAGAAAGAAAGTGAAGCTGTGAGGGTGTGTGTGAGAGAAAGAGAAGCTGTGAGTGAGAGAGAGAGAAATAGAGAAGCTGTGAGTGAGTGTGAGAGAGAGAAACAGAAGCTGTGAGTGAGAGAGAGAGAAAGAGAAACTGAGAGTGAGAAAGAGAGAGAGAAGCTGTGAATGAGAGAGAGAGAAAGAGAGTCTGAGTAAGAGAGTGAAAGAGAAGCTGTGAGTGAGAGAGAGAGAGAGAGAAGTTGTGAGTGAGAGAGAGAAGCTGTGAGTGAGAGAGAGAGAAAGAGAAGCTGTGAGTGAGAGAGAAACAGAAGCTTTGAGTGAGAGAGAGAGAGAAAGAGAAGCTGTGAGTGAGAGAGAGAGAGAAAGAGAAGCTGTGAGTGAGAGAGAGAAACAGAAGCTGTGAGTGAGAGAGAAAGAGAAGCTGTGAGTGAGAGAGAGAGAGAGAAAGAGAAGCTGTGAGTGTGTGAGAGAGAGAAGCAGTGAGTGCGAGAGAGAGAGAAGCAGTGAGTGTGAGAGAGAGAAGCTATGAGTGAGAGAGAGAGAGAAAGAGAAGCTGTGAGTGAGAGAGAAAGAGAAGCTGAGAGTGAGAGAGAGAGAGAGACGCTGTGAGTGAGTGAGAGAGAGAGAAGCATTGAGTGAGAGAGAGATAAATAGAGTCTGTGAGAGAGAGAGAAAGAGCTGTGAGAGAGAGAGTAAGAGAAGCTGTGAGTGAGAGAGAGAGATAGAGAAGCTGTGTGTGAGAGAGAGGAAGATGCTGTGAGTGAGAGAGAAAGAAAGAGAAGCTGTGAGTGTGTGTGAGAGAGAGAAAGAGAAGCTGTTAGTGAGTGAGAGAGAAAAATAGAGAAGCTGTGAGTGAGAGAGAGAGAAACAGAAGCTGTGAGTGAGAGAGAGAAAAAAACAGAAGCAGTGAGTGAGAGAGAGAGAGAAAGAGAAACTGTGAATGAGAGAGAGAGAGAGAGAGAGAAGCTGTGAGTGAGAGAGAGAGAAGGAGAGTCTGAGAAAGAGAGAGTGAAAGAGAAGCTGTGAGTGAGAGAGAGAGAGAAGCTGTGAGTGAGAGAGAGAGAAAGAGAAGCTGTGAGTGAGAGAGATAAAGAGAAGCTGTGAGTGAGAGAGAGAGAGAAAGAGAAGCTGTGAGTGAGAGAGAGAGAAAGAGAAGCTGTGAGTGAGAGAGAGAGAAAGAGAAGCTGTGTGAGAGAGAGTGGAAGATGCTGTGAGTGAGAGAGAAAGAAAGAGAATCTGTGAGTGAGAGAGAGAGAGAGAAAGAGAAGATGTTAGTGAGAGAGAGAGAAAAATAGAGAAACTGTGAGTGAGAGAGAGAGAAACAGAAGCTGTGAATGAGAGAGAGAGAAAGAGAATCTGTGAGTGAGAGAGAGAGAGAGAAAGAGAAGCTGTGAGTGAGAGATAGAAAGAGAATCTGAGAAAGAGAGAGTGAAATAGAAGCTGTGAGTGAGAGAGAGAGAGAAGCTGTGAGTGAGAGAGAGAAAGAGAAGATGTGAGAGAGAGAGAAAGAGAGAGAGAGGAAGAGATGCTGTGAGTGAGAGAGAAAGAAAGTGAAGCTGTGAGGGTGTGTGTGAGAGAAAGAGAAGCTGTGAGTGAGAGAGAGAGAGAAATAGAGAAGCTGTGAGTGAGTGAGAGAGAGAAACAGAAGCTGTGAGTGAGAGAGAGAGAAAGAGAAACTGAGAGTGTGTGAGAGAGAGAAGCTGTGAATGAGAGAGAGAGAAAGAGAGTCTGAGAAAGAGAGTGAAAGAGAAGCTGTGAGTGAGAGAGAGAGAGAGAGAAGTTGTGAGTGAGAGAGAGAAGCTGTGAGTGAGAGAGAGAAAGAGAAGCTGTGAGTGAGAGAGAAACAGAAGCTTTGAGTGAGAGAGAGAGAGAAAGAGAAGCTGTGAGTGAGAGAGAGAGAAAGAGAAGCTGTGAGTGAGAGAGAGAGAAACAGAAGCTGTGAGTGAGAGAGAGAGAAAGAGAAGCTGTGAGTGAGAGAGAGAGAGAGAGAAAGAGAAGCTGTGAGTGTGTGTGAGAGAGAAGCAGTGTGTGCGAGAGAGAGAAGCAGTGAGTGTGAGAGAGAGAAGCTATGAGTGAGAGAGAGAGAGAAAGAGAAGCTGTGAGTGAGAGAGAAAGAGAAGCTGAGAGTGAGAGAGAGAGAGATATGCTGTGAGTGAGAGAGAGAGAGGGAAGCATTGAGTGAGAGAGAGAAATAGAGTCTGTGAGAGAGAGAGAAAGAGCTGTGAGAGAGAGAGTAAGAGAAGCTGTGAGTGAGAGAGAGAAAGAGAGAAAGAGAAGCTGTGAGTGAGAGAGAGAGAAAGAGAAGCTGTGAGTGAGAGAGATAGAGAAAGAGAAGCTGTGAGTGAGAGAGAGATAGAAAGAGAAGCTGTGAGTGAGAGAGAGAGAGAAAGAGAAGCTGTGAGTGAGATTGAGAGAGGAAGAGAAGCTGTGAGTGAGAAAGAAGCTGTGAGTGAGTGAGAGAGAGAGAAACAGAAGCTGTGAGTGCGAGACAGAGAGTGAGAGAGAGAGAGAGAAGCTGAGTGAGAGAAAGAGAAAGAGAAGCTGTGAGTGAGAGAGAGAGAGATAGAAAGAGAAGCTGTGATTGAGACAGAGAGAAAGAGAAGGTGTGAGTGAGAGAGAGAGAATAAGAGAAGCTGTGAGTGAGAGAGAGAGAGGAAGAAAAGCTGTGAGTGAGAGAGAGAGAGAGAGAGAAAGAGAAGATGTGAGTGAGAGAGAGAGAGAAAGAGAAGCTGTGTGAGAGAGAGAGGAAGAGATGCTGTGAGAGAGAGAGAAAGAAAGTGAAGCTGTTAGTGTGTGTGAGAGAGAGAAAGAGAAGCTGTGAGTGAGAGAGAGAGAGAAATAGAGAAGCTGTGAGTGAGAGAGAGAGAGAAACAGAAGCTGTGAGTGAGAGAGAGAGGGAAAGAGAAGCTGCGTGAGAGAGAGTGGAAGATGCTGTGAGTGAGTGAGAAAGAAAGAAAGAGAATCTGTGAGTGAGAGAGAGAGAGAAAGAGAAGCTGTTAGTGAGAGAGAGAGAAAAATAGAGAAACTGTGAGTGAGAGAGAGAGAAACAGAAGCTGTAAATGAGAGAGAGAGAGAAAGAGAATCTGTGAGTGAGAGAGAGAGAGAGAAAGAGAAGCTGTGAGTGAGAGAGAGAAAGAGAGTCTGAGAAAGAGAGAGTGAAAGAGAAGCTGTGAGTGAGAGAGAGAGAGAGAAGCTGTGAGTGAGAGAGAGAATGAGAAGATGTGAGAGAGAGAGAAAGAGAGAGAGAGGAAGAGAGTGAGAGAGAGAGAGGAAAAGAAGCAGTGAGTGAGTGAGAGAGAGAGAAAGAGAAACTGTGAGTGTGAGAGAGAGAGAGAAGCTGTGAGTGAGAGAGAGAGAAGGAGAGTCTGAGAAAGAGAGAGAGAGAGAAGCATTGAGTGTGAGAGAGAGAAATAGTGTCTGTGAGAGAGAGAGAAAGAGCTGTGGGAGAGAGAGAAGGAGAAGCTGTGAGTGAGAGAGAGAAAGAGAGAAAGAGAAGCTGTGAGTGAGTGAGAGAGAGAAAGAGAAGCTGTGAGTGAGAGAGAGAGAAAGAGAAGCTGTGAGTGAGAGAGGGAGAGATAGAAAGAGAAGCTGTGAGTGAGAAAGAGAGAGAAAGAGAAGCTGTGAGTGAGATTGAGAGAGAAAGAGAAGCTGTGAGTGAGAGAGAAAGAAGCTGTGAGTGAGTGAGAGAGAGAGGAACAGAAGCTGTGAGTGAGAGAGAGAGAGAGAAGCTGAGTGAGAGAAAGAGAAAGAGAAGCAGTGAGTGAGAGAGAGATAGAAATAGAAGCTGTGATTGAGACAGAGAGAGAGAAAGAGAAGGTGTGAGTGAGAGAGAGAGAATAAGAGAAGCTGTGAGTGAGCGAGAGAGAGAAAGAGAAACTGTGAGTGAGAGAGAGAGAAAGAGAAGCTGTGAGTGAGAGAGAGAAGAGATTCTGAGAAAGAGAGAGAGAGAGAAGCATTGAGTGAGAGAGAAATAGAGTCTGTGAGAGAGAGAAAGAGCTGTGGGAGAGAGAGAAAGAGAAGCTGTGTGTGAGAAGGAGAAAGAGAGAAAGAGAAGCTGTGAGTGAGAGAGAAAGAGAAAGAGAAGCTGTGAGTGAGAGAGAGAGAGAAAGAGAAGCTGTGAGTGAGAGAGAGAGAGATAGAAAGAGAAGCTGTGAGTGAGAGAGAGAGAGAGAAAGAGAAGCTGTGAGTGGGAGAGAGAGAAAGAGACACTGTGAGTGAGAGAGAGAGAGAGAAAGAAGCTGTGAGTGAGTGAGAGAGAGAGAAACAGAAGCTGTGAGTGAGAGAGAGAGAGAGAGAAGCTGTGAGTGAGATTGAGAGAGAAAGAGAAGCTGTGAGTGAGAGAGAAAGAAGCTGTGAGTGAGTGAGAGAGAGAGAAACAGAAGCTGTGAGTGAGAGAGAGAGAGAAGCTGATTAGAGAAAGAGAAAGAGAAGCAGTGTGTGAGAGAGAGATAGAAAGAGAAGCTGTGATTGAGACAGAGAGAGAGAAAGAGAAGGTGAGTGAGAGAGAGAGAGAGAATAAGAGAAGCTGTGAGTGAGAGAGAGAGAGAGAGGAAGAGAAGCTGTGAGTGTGAGAGAGAGAGAAATAGAGAAGCTGTGAGTGAGAGAGAGAGAGAAACAGAAGCTGTGACTGAGAGAGAGAGAGAAAGAGAAACTGTGAGTGAGAGAGAGAGAGAAAGAGAAGCTGTGAGTGAGAGAGAGAGAAAGAGAAGCTGTGTGTGTGAGAGAGGAAGATGCTGTGAGTGAGAGAGAAAGAAAGAGAAGCTGTGAGTGTGAGAGAGAGAGAGAGAAAGAGAAGCTGTTAGTGAGAGAGAGAGAAATAGAGAAGCTGTGAGTGAGAGAGAGAGAGAAACAGAAGCTGTGAGTGAGAGAGAGAGAATGAGAAGCTGTGAGTGAGAGAGAGAGAAAGAGAAGCTGTGAGTGAGAGAGAGAAAGAGAGTCTGAGAAAGAGAGAGTGAAAGAGAAGCTGTGAGTGAGAGACAGAGAAACAGAAGCTGTGAGTGAGAGAGAGAAATAGAGAAGTTGTGAGTGAGAGAGAGAAACAGAAGCAGTGAGTGAGAGAGAGAGAGAAAGAGAAACTGTGAGTGAGAGAGAGAGAGAAAGAGAAGCTGTGAGTGAGAGAGAGAGAAGGAGAGTCTGAGAAAGAGAGAGTGAAAGAGAAGGTGTGAGTGAGTGAGTGAGAGAGAGAGAAGCTGTGAGTGAGAGAGAGAGAAAGAGAAGCTGTGAGTGAGAGAGATAAAGAGAAGCTGTGTGTGAGAGAGAGAGAGAAGCTGTGAGTGAGAGATAGAAATAGAGAAGCTGTGAGTGAGAGAGAGAGAGAAACAGAAGCAGTGAGTGAGAGAGAGAGAAAGAGAAACTGTGAGTGAGAGAGAGAGAGAGAGAGAGAAAGAGAAGCTGTGAGTGAGAGAGAGAGAAGGAGAGTCTGATAAAGAGAGAGTGAAAGAGAAGCTGTGAGTGAGTGAGAGAGAGAGAGAGAAGCTGTGAGTGAGAGAGAGAAAGAGAAGCTGTGAGTGAGAGAGATAAAGAGAAGCTTTGAGAGAGAGAGAGAGAAGCTGTGAGTGAGAGAGAGAGAAAGAGAAGCTGTGAGTGAGAGAAAGAGAAAGAGAAGCTGTGTGTGAGAGAGAGGAAGATGCTGTGAGTGAGAGAGAAAGAAAGAGAAGCTGTGAGTGTGTGAGAGAGAGAAAGAGAAGCTGTTAGTCATGAAGAGAGAAAAATAGAGAAGCTGTTAGTGAGAGAGAGAAACAGAAGCTGTGAGTGAGAGAGAGAGAAAAACAGAAGCAGTGAGTGAGGGAGAGTGAGAAAGAGAAACTGTGAATGAGAGAGAGAGAGAGAGAAAGAGAAGCTGTGAGTGAGAGAGAGAGAAGGAGTTTCTGAGAGAGAGAGAGAGAGAGAGAAGCTGTGAGTGAGAGAGAGAGAGAAAGAGAAGCTGTGAGTGAGAGAGATAAAGAGAAGCTGTGAGTGAGAGAGAGAGAGAAAGAGAAGCTGTGAGTGAGAGAGAGAGAAAAATAGAGAAGCTGAAAGTGAGAGAGAGAGAAACAGAAGCTGTGAGTGAGTGAGAAAGAAAGAGAATCTGTGAGTGAGAGAGAGAGAGAGAGAGAAAGAGAAGCTGTTAGTGAGAGAGAGAGAAAAATAGAGAAGCTGTGAGTGAGAGAGAGAGAAACAGAAGCTGTGAATGAGAGAGAGAGAGAAAGAGAATCTGCGAGTGAGAGAGAGAGAGAGAAAGAGCTGTGAGTGAGAGAGAGAAAGAGAGTCTGAGAAAGAGAGAGTGAAAGAGAAGCTGTGAGTGAGTGAGAGAAAGAGAAGATGTGAGAGAGAGAAAGAGAGAGAGAGGAAGAGATGCTGTGAGTGAGAGAGAAAGAAAGTGAAGCTGTGAGGGGGTGTGTGAGAGAAAGAGAAGCTGTGAGTGAGAGAGAGAGAGAAATAGAGAAGCTGTGAGTGAGTGAGAGAGAGAAACAGAAGCTGTGAGTGAGAGAGAGAGAAAGAGAAACTGTGAGTGAGAGAGAGAGAGAAGCTGTGAATGAGAGAGAGAGAAAGAGAGTCTGAGAAAGAGAGTGAAAGAGAAGCTGTGAGTGAGAGAGAGAGAGAGAAGTTGTGAGTGAGAGAGAGAAGCTGTGAGTGAGAGAGAGAGAAAGAGAAGCTGTGAGTGAGAGAGAAACAGAAGGTTTGAGTGAGAGAGAGAGAGAAAGAGAAGCTGTGAGTGAGAGAGAGAAAGAGAAGCTGTGAGTGTGAGAGAGAGAGAAACAGAAGCTGTGAGTGAGAGAGAGAGAGAAAGAGAAGCTGTGAGTGAGAGAGAGAGATAGAAAGAGAAGCTGTGATTGAGACAGAGAGAAAGAGAAGGTGTGAGTGAGAGAGAGAGAGAATAAGAGAAGCTGTGAGTGAGAGAGAGAGAGGAAGAAAAGCTGTGAGTGAGAGAGAGAGAGAGAAAGAGAAGATGTGAGTGAGAGAGAGAGAGAAAGAGAAGCTGTGTGTGAGAGAGAGGAAGAGATGCTGTGAGTGAGAGAGAAAGAAAGTGAAGCTGTGAGTGTGTGAGAGAGATAGAACGAGAAGCTGTGAGTGAGAGAGAGAGAGGAAGAGATGCTGTGAGTGAGAGAGAAAGAAAGTGAAGCTGTGAGTGTGTGTGAGAGAGAGAAAGAGAAGCTGTGAGTGAGAGAAAGAGAGAAATAGAGAAGCTGTGAGTGAGAGAGAGAAACAGAAGCTGTGAGTGAGAGAGAGAGGGAAAGAGAAACTGTGAGTGAGAGAGAGAGAGAAAGAGAAGCTGTGAGTGAGAGAGAAAGAGAAGCTGAGAGTGAGTGAGAGAGAAAGAGACGCTGTGAGTGAGAGAGAGAGAGAAGCATTGAGTGAGAGAGAGAGAAATAGTCTGTGAGAGAGAGAGAAAGAGCTGTGAGAGAGAGAGTAAGAGAAGCTGTGAGTGAGAGGGAGAAAGAGAGAAAGAGAAGATGTGAGTGAGAGAGAGAGAGAAAGAGAAGCTGTGAGTGAGAGACATAGAGAAAGAGAAGCTGTGAGTGAGAGAGAGAGATAGAACGAGAAGCTGTGAGTGAGTGAGAGAGAGAAAGAGAAGCTGTGAGTGAGATTGAGAGAGAAAGAGAAGCTGTGAGTGAGAGAGAAAGAAGCTGTGAGTGAGTGAGAGAGAGAGAAACAGAAGCTGTGAGTGCGAGACAGAGAGTGAGAGAGAGAGAGAGAAGCTGAGTGAGAGAAAGAGAAAGAGAAGCTGTGAGTGAGAGAGAGAGATAGAAAGAGAAGCTGTGATTGAGACAGAGAGAAAGAGAAGGTGTGAGTGAGAGAGAGAGAATAAGAGAAGCTGTGAGTGAGAGAGAGAGAGGAAGAAAAGCTGTGAGTGAGAGAGAGAGAGAGAGAGAAGATGTGAGTGAGAGAGAGAGAGAAAGAGAAGCTGTGTGTGAGAGAGAGGAAGAGATGCTGTGAGTGAGAGAGAAAGAAAGTGAAGCTGTGAGTGTGTGAGAGAGATAGAACGAGAAGCTGTGAGTGAGAGAGAGAGAGAAAGAGAAGCTGTGAGTGAGATTGAGAGAGAAAGAGAAGCTGTGAGTGAGAGAGAAAGAAGCTGTGCGTGAGTGAGAGAGAGAGAAACAGAAGCTGTGAGTGCGAGACAGAGAGTGAGAGAGAGAGAGAGAAGCTGAGTGAGAGAAAGAGAAGCTGTGAGTGAGAGAGAGAGATAGAAAGAGAAGCTGTGATTGAGACAGAGAGAAAGAGAAGGTGTGAGTGAGAGAGAGAGAATAAGAGAAGCTGTGAGTGAGAGAGAGAGAGGAAGAAAAGCTGTGAGTGAGAGAGAGAGAGAGAAATAGAGAAGCTGTGAGTGTGAGAGAGAGAGAAACAGAAGCTGTGAGTGAGAGAGAGAAAGAGAGAGAAAGAGAAACTGTGAGTGAGAGAGAGAGAGAAAGAGAAGCTGAGAGTGAGAGAGAGAGAAAGAGAGTCTGAGAAAGAGAGAGTGAAAGAGAAGCTGTGAGTGAGAGAGAGAGAGAAGCTGTGAGTGAGAAAGAGAAGCTGTGAGTGAGAGAGAGAAAGAGTAGCTGTGAGTGAGAGAGAGAGAAAGAGAAGCTGTGAGTGAGAGAGAGAGAAAGAGAAGCTTTGAGAGAGAGAGAGAGGAAGAGATGCTGTGAGTGAGAGAGAAAGAAAGTGAAGCTGTGAGTGTGAAAGAGAGAGAGAAAGAGAAGCTGTGAGTGAGAGATAGAGAAATAGAGAAGCTGTGAGTGAGAGAGAGAGAAAAACAGAAGCAGTGAGTGAGTGAGAGAGAGAGAGAAAGAGAAGCTGTGAGTGAGAGAGAAAGAGAAGCTGTGAGAGAGAGAGAGGAAGAGATGCTGTGAGTGAGAGAGAAAGAAAGTGAAGCTGTGAGTGTGAGAGAGAGAGAGAAAGAGAAGCTGTGAGTGAGAGAGAGAGAAATAGAGAAGCTGTGAGTGAGAGAGAGAGAGAAAAAGAAGCATTGAGTGAGAGAGAGAGAGAGAGAAAGAGAAGCTGTGAGTGAGAGAGAGAGAAGGAGAGTCTGAGAAAGAGAGAGAGAGAGAAGCATTGAGTGTGAGAGAGAAATAGAGTCTGTGAGAGAGAGAGAATGAGCTGTGGGAGAGAGAGAAGGAGAAGCTGTGAGTGAGAGAGAGAAAGAGAGAAAGAGAAGCTGTGAGTGAGTGAGAGAGAGAAAGAGAAGCTGTGAGTGAGAGAGAGAGAAAGAGAAGCTGTGAGTGAGAAAGGGAGAGATAGAAAGAGAAGGTGTGAGTGAGAAAGAGAGAGAAAGAGAAGCTGTGAGTGAGATTGAGAGAGAAAGAGAAGCTGTGAGTGAGAGAGAAAGAAGCTGTGAGTGAGTGAGAGAGAGAGGAACAGAAGCTGTGAGTGAGAGAGAGAAGAGATTTCGAGAAAGAGAGAGAGAGAGAAGCATTGAGTGAGAGAGAGAGAAATAGAGTCTGTGAGAGAGAGAAAGAGCTGTGGGAGAGAGAGAAAGAGAAGCTGTGAGTGAGAGAGAGAAAGAGAGAAAGAGAAGCTGTGAGTGAGTGAAAGAGAAGCTGTGAGTGAGAGAGAGAGAGAGAAAGAGAAGCTGTGAGTGAGAGAGAGAGAGATAGAAAGAGAAGCTGTGAGTGAGAGAGAGAGAGAGAAAGAGAAGCTGTGAGTGTGTGAGAGAGAAAGAGAAACTGTGAGTGAGAGAGAGAGAAAGAAGCTGTGAGTGAGTGACAGAGAGAGAAACAGAAGCTGTGAGTGAGAGAGAGAGAGAAAGAGAAGCTGTGAGTGAGATTGAGAGAGAAAGAGAAGCTGTGAGTGAGAGAGAAAAAGCTGTGAGTGAGTGAGAGAGAGAGAAACTGAAGCTGTGAGTGAGAGAGAGAGAAGCTGATTAGAGAAAGAGAAAGAGAAGCAGTGAGTGAGAGAGAGATAGAAAGAGAAGCTGTGATTGAGACAGAGAGAGAGAAAGAGAAGTTGAGTGAGAGAGAGAGAGAGAATAAGAGAAGCAGTGAGTGAGAGAGAGAGAGAGAGAGAGAGGAAGAGAAGCTGTGAGTGAGAGACAGAGAGAAAGAGAAGATGTGAGTGAGAGAAAGAGAAAGAGAAGCTGTGAGTGAGATTGAGAGAGAAAGAGAAGCTGTGAGTGAGAGAGAAAGAAGATGTGAGTGAGTGAGAGAGAGAGAAACAGAAGCTGTGAGTGAGAGAGAGAGATAGAAAGAGAAGCTGTGATTGAGACAGAGAGAAAGAGAAGGTGTGTGAGAGAGAGAGAATAAGAGAAGCTGTGAGTGAGAGAGAGAGAGGAAGAGAAGCTGTGAGTGAGAGAGAAAGAAAGTGAAGCTGTGAGTGTGTGTGAGAGAGAGAAAGAGAAGCTGTGAGAGAGAGAGAGAAATAGAGAAGCTGTGAGTGAGTGAGAGAGAGAAACAGAAGCTGTGAGTGAGAGAGAGAAAGAAAGAAAAACTGTGAGTGAGAGAGAGAGAGAAAGAGAAGCTGTGAGTGAGAGAGAGAGAAAGAGAAGCTGTGTGTGTGAGAGAGGAAGATGCTGTGAGTGAGAGAGAAAGAAAGAGAAGCTGTGAGTGTGAGAGAGAGAGAGAAAGAGAAGCTGTTAGTGAGAGAGAGAGAAATAGAGAAGCTGTGAGTGAGAGAGAGAGAGAAACAGAAGCTGTGAGAGAGAGAGAGAGAGAGAGAAAGAGAAGCTGTGAGTGAGAGAGAGAGAGAAAGAGAAGCTGTGAATGAGAGAGAGAAAGAGAGTCTGAGAAAGAGTGAAAGAGAAGCTGTGAGTGAGAGACAGAGAAACAGAAGCTGTGAGTGAGAGAGAGAAATAGAGAAGTTGTGAGTGAGAGAGAGAGAGAAACAGAAGCAGTGAGTGAGAGAGAGAGAGAAAGAGAAACTGTGAGTGAGAGAGAGAGAGAGAAAGAGAAGCTGTGAGTGAGAGAGAGAAGGAGAGTCTGAGAAAGAGAGAGTGAAAGAGAAGGTGTGAGTGAGTGAGTGAGAGAGAGAGAAGCTGTGAGTGAGAGAGAGAGAAAGAGAAGCTGTGAGTGAGAGAGATAAAGAGAAGCTGTGAGAGAGAGAGAGAGAAGCTGTGAGTGAGAGAGAGAAATAGAGAAGCTGTGAGTGAGAGAGAGAGAAACAGAAGCAGTGAGTGAGAGAGAGAGAGAGAGAAACTGTGAGTGAGAGAGAGAGAGAGAGAGAGAAAGAGAAGCTGTGAGTGAGAGAGAGAGAAGGAGAGTCTGATAAAGAGAGAGTGAAAGAGAAGCTGTGAGTGAGTGAGAGAGAGAGAGAAGCTGTGAGTGAGATAGAGAAAGAGAAGCTGTGAGTGAGAGAGATAAAGAGAAGCTTTGAGAGAGAGAGAGAGAAGCTGTGAGTGAGAGAGAGTGAAAGAGAAGCTGTGAGTGAGAGAGGAGAGAAGCTGTGAGTGAGAGAGAGAGAGAAAGAGAAGCTGTGAGTGAGAGAGATAAAGAGAAGCTGTGAGTGAGAGAGAGAGATAAAGAGAAGCTGTGAGTGAGAGAGAGAGAAAGAGAAGCTGTAAGTGAGAGAGAGAGAAAGAGAAGCTTTGTGAGAGAGAGTGGAAGATGCTGTGAGTGAGAGAGAAAGAAAGAGAATCTGTGAGTGAGAGAGAGAGAGAGTAAGAGAAGCTGTTAGTGAGAGAGAGAGAAAAAGAGAGAAGCTGTGAGTGAGAGAGAGAGAAACAGAAGCTGTGAATGAGAGAGAGAGAGAAAGAGAATCTGTGAGTGAGAGAGAGAGAGAGAAAGAGAAGCTGTGAGTGAGAGAGAGAAAGAGAGTCTGAGAAAGAGAGAGTGAAAGAGAAGCTGTGAGTGAGAGAGAGAGAAGCTGTGAGTGAGAGAGAGAAAGAAAGAGAAGATGTGAGAGAGAGAGAAAGAGAGAGAGAGGAAGAGATGCTGTGAGTGAGAGAGAAAGAAAGTGAAGCTGTGAGGGTGTGTGTGAGAGAAAGAGAAGCTGTGAGTGAGAGAGAGAGAGAAATAGAGAAGCTGTGAGTGAGTGAGAGAGAGAAACAGAAGCTGTGAGTGAGAGAGAGAGAAAGAGAAACTGTGAGTGAGAGAGAGAGAGAAGCTGTAAATGAGAGAGAGAGAAAGAGAGTCTGAGAAAGAGAGTGAAAGAGAAGCTGTGAGTGAGAGAGAGAGAGAGAGAAGTTGTGAGTGAGAGAGAGAAGCTGTGAGTGAGAGAGAGAGAAAGAGAAGCTGTGAGTGAGAGAGAAACAGAAGGTTTGAGTGAGAGAGAGAGAGAAAGAGAAGCTGTGAGTGAGAGAGAGAAAGAGAAGCTGTGAGTGAGAGAGAGAGAGAAATAGAAGCTGTGAGTGAGAGAGAGAGAGAAAGAGAAGCTGTGAGTGAGAGAGATAAAGAGAAGCTGTGAGTGAGAGAGAGAGAGAAAGAGAAGCTGTGAGTGAGAGAGAGAGAAAGAGAAGCTGAAAGTGAGAGAGAGAGAAAGAGAAGCTTTGTGAGAGAGAGTGGAAGATGCTGTGAGTGAGTGAGAAAGAAAGAAAGAGAATCTGTGAGTGAGAGAGAGAGAGAGAAAGAGAAGCTGTTAGTGAGAGAGAGAGAAAAATAGAGAAGCTGTGAGTGAGAGAGAGAGAAACAGAAGCTGTGAATGAGAGAGAGAGAGAAAGAGAATCTGTGAGTGAGAGAGAGAGAGAAAGAGCTGTGAGTGAGAGAGAGAAAGAGAGTCTGAGAAAGAGAGAGTGAAAGAGAAGCTGTGAGTGAGTGAGAGAAAGAGAAGATGTGAGAGAGAGAGAAAGAGAGAGAGAGGAAGAGATGCTGTGAGTGAGAGAGAAAGAAAGTGAAGCTGTGAGGGTGTGTGTGAGAGAAAGAGAAGCTGTGAGTGAGAGAGAGAGAGAAATAGAGAAGCTGTGAGTGAGTGAGAGAG
Source organism: Bradypodion ventrale (assembly GCA_035047345.1). Taxonomy (NCBI): domain Eukaryota; kingdom Metazoa; phylum Chordata; class Lepidosauria; order Squamata; family Chamaeleonidae; genus Bradypodion; species Bradypodion ventrale. Next base: position 111,162,554 of record JAWDJE010000005.1, on the reverse strand, counting down.
AGAAACAGAAGCTGTGAGTGAGAGAGAGAGAAAGAGAAACTGTGAGTGAGAGAGAGAGAAGCTGTGAATGAGAGAGAGAGAAAGAGAGTCTGAGAAAGAGAGTGAAAGAGAAGCTGTGAGTGAGAGAGAGAGAGAGAGAAGTTGTGAGTGAGAGAGAGAAGCTGTGAGTGAGAGAGAGAGAAAGAGAAGCTGTGAGTGAGAGAGAAACAGAAGGTTTGAGTGAGAGAGAGAGAGAAAGAGAAGCTGTGAGTGAGAGAGAGAAAGAGAAGCTGTGAGTGAGAGAGAGAGAGAAACAGAAGCTGTGAGTGAGAGAGAGAGAGAAAGAGAAGCTGTGAGTGAGAGAGAGAGAGATAGAAAGAGAAGCTGTGATTGAGACAGAGAGAAAGAGAAGGTGTGAGTGAGAGAGAGAGAGAATAAGAGAAGCTGTGAGTGAGAGAGAGAGAGGAAGAAAAGCTGTGAGTGAGAGAGAGAGAGAGAGAAAGAGAAGATGTGAGTGAGAGAGAGAGAGAAAGAGAAGCTGTGAGAGAGAGAGAGGAAGAGATGCTGTGAGTGAGAGAGAAAGAAAGTGAAGCTGTGAGTGTGTGTGAGAGAGAGAAAGAGAAGCTGTGAGTGAAAGAAAGAGAGAAATAGAGAAGCTGTGAGTGAGAGAGAGAAACAGAAGCTGTGAGTGAGAGAGAGAGGGAAAGAGAAACTGTGAGTGAGAGAGAGAGAGAAAGAGAAGCTGTGAGTGAGAGAGAAAGAGAAGCTGAGAGTGAGTGAGAGAGAAAGAGACGCTGTGAGTGAGAGAGAGAGAGAAGCATTGAGTGAGAGAGAGAGAAATAGAGTGTGAGATAGAGAGAAAGAGCTGTGAGAGAGAGAGTAAGAGAAGCTGTGAGTGAGAGGGAGAAAGAGAGAAAGAGAAGCTGTGAGTGAGAGAGAGAGAAAGAGAAGCTGTGAGTGAGAGACATAGAGAAAGAGAAGCTGTGAGTGAGAGAGAGAGATAGAACGAGAAGCTGTGAGTGAGAGAGAGAGAGAAAGAGAAGCTGTGAGTGAGATTGAGAGAGAAAGAGAAGCTGTGAGTGAGAGAGAAAGAAGCTGTGAGTGAGTGAGAGAGAGAGAAACAGAAGCTGTGAGTGCGAGACAGAGAGTGAGAGAGAGAGAGAAGCTGAGTGAGAGAAAGAGAAAGAGAAGCTGTGAGTGAGAGAGAGAGAGATAGAAAGAGAAGCTGTGATTGAGACAGAGAGAAAGAGAAGGTGTGTGTGAGAGAGAGAATAAGAGAAGCTGTGAGTGAGAGAGAGAGGAAGAAAAGCTGTGAGTGAGAGTGAGAGAGAGAAAGAGAAGATGTGAGTGAGATAGAGAGAGAAATAGAGAAGCTGTGAGTGAGAGAGAGAGAGAAACAGAAGCTGTGAGTGAGAGAGAGAGAGGGAAAGAGAAACTGTGAGTGAGAGAGAGAGAGAGAAAGAGAAGCTGTGAGTGAGAGAGAAAGAGAAGCTGAGAGTGAGCAAGAGAGAAAGAGACGCTGTGAGTGAGTGAGAGAGAGAGAGAAGCATTGAGTGAGAGAGAGAGAAATAGAGTCTGTGAGAGAGAGAAAGAGCTGTGAGAGAGAGAGTAAGAGAAGCTGTGAGTGAGAGAGAGAAAGAGAGAAAGAGAAGCTGTGAGTGAGAGAGAGAGAAAGAGAAGCTGTGAGTGAGAGAGATAGAGAAAGAGAAGCTGTGAGAGAGAGAGAGATAGAACGAGAAGCTGTGAGTGAGAGAGAGAGAGAAAGAGAAGCTGTGAGTGAGATTGAGAGAGAAAGAGAAGCTGTGAGTGAGAGAGAAAGAAGCTGTGAGTGAGTGAGAGAGAGAGAAACAGAAGCTGTGAGTGCGAGACACAGAGTGAGAGAGAGAGAGAGAAGCTGAGTGAGAGAAAGAGAAAGAGAAGCTGTGAGTGAGAGAGAGAGAGATAGAAAGAGAAGCTGTGATTGAGACAGAGAGAAAGAGAAGGTGTGAGTGAGAGAGAGAGAGGAAGAAAAGCTGTGAGTGAGAGAGAGAGAGAAAGAGAAGCTGTGAGTGAGAGAGAGAGAGAAAGAGAAGTTGTGAGAGAGAGAGAGAGAGGAAGAGATGCTGTGAGTGAGAGAGAAAGAAAGTGAAGCTGTGAGTGTGTGTGAGAGAGAGAAAGAGAAGCTGTGAGTGAGAGAGAGAGAGAGAAATAGAGAAGCTGTGAGTGAGAGAGAGAGAAACAGAAGCTGTGAGTGAGAGAGAGAGAGAGAAAGAGAAACTGTGAGTGAGAGAGAGAGAGAAAGAGAAGCTGAGAGTGAGAGAGAGAGAAAGAGAGTCTGAGAAAGAGAGAGTGAAAGAGAAGCTGTGAGTGAGAGAGAGAGAGAAGCTGTGAGTGAGATAGAGAAGGTGTGAGTGAGAGAGAGAGAAAGAGTAGCTGTGGGTGAGAGAGAGAGAAAAAGAAACTGTGAGTGAGAGAGAGAGAAAGAGAAGCTGTGAGAGCGAGAGGAAGAGATGCTGTGAGTGAGAGAGAAAGAAAGTGAAGCTGTGAGTGTGAAAGAGAGAGAGAAAGAGAAGCTGTGAGTGAGAGAGAGAGAAATAGAGAAGCTGTGAGTGAGAGAGAGAGAAAAACAGAATCAGTGAGTGAGTGAGAGAGAGAAAGAGAAGCTGTGAGTGAGAGAGAAAGAGAAGCTGTGAGAGAGAGAGAGGAAGAGATGCTGTGAGTGAGAGAGAAAGAAAGTGAAGCTGTGAGTGTGAGAGAGAGAGAGAGAAAGAGAAGCTGTGAGTGAGAGAGAGAGAAATAGAGAAGCTGTGAGTGAGAGAGAGAGAGAAAAAGAAGCAGTGAGTGAGTGAGAGAGAGAGAAAGAGAAACTGTGAGTGAGAGAGAGAGAGAGAGAAGCTGTGAGTGAGAGAGAGAGAAGGAGAGTCTGAGAAAGAGAGAGAGAGAGAAGCATTGAGTGAGAGAGAGAGAAATAGTGTCTGTGAGAGAGAGAGAAAGAGCTGTGGGAGAGAGAGAAGGAGAAGCTGTGAGTGAGAGAGAGAAAGAGAGAAAGAGAAGCTGTGAGTGAGTGAGAGAGAGAAAGAGAAGCTGTGAGTGAGAGAGAGAGAAAGAGAAGCTGTGAGTGAGAGAGGGAGAGATAGAAAGAGAAGCTGTGAGTGAGAAAGAGAGAGAAAGAGAAACTGTGAGTGAGATTGAGAGAGAAAGAGAAGCTGTGAGTGAGAGAGAAAGAAGCTGTGAGTGAGTGAGAGAGAGAGGAACAGAAGCTGTGAGTGAGAGAGAGAGAGAGAAGCTGAGTGAGAGAAAGAGAAAGAGAAGCAGTGAGTGAGAGAGAGATAGAAATAGAAGCTGTGATTGAGACAGAGAGAGAGAAAGAGAAGGTGTGAGTGAGAGAGAGAGAATAAGAGAAGCTGTGAGTGAGCGAGAGAGAGAAAGAGAAACTGTGAGTGAGAGAGAGAGAAAGAGAAGCTGTGAGTGAGAGAGAGAAGAGATTCTGAGAAAGAGAGAGAGAGAAGCATTGAGTGAGAGAGAAATAGAGTCTGTGAGAGAGAGAAAGAGCTGTGGGAGAGAGAGAAAGAGAAGCTGTGTGTGAGAAGGAGAAAGAGAGAAAGAGAAGCTGTGAGTGAGTGAGAGAGAGAAAGAGAAGCTGTGAGTGAGAGAGAGAGAGAAAGAGAAGCTGTGAGTGAGAGAGAGATAGATAGAAAGAGAAGCTGTGAGTGAGAGAGAGAGAGAGAAAGAGAAGCTGTGAGTGGGAGAGAGAGAAAGAGAAACTGTGAGTGAGAGAGAGAGAGAGAAAGAAGCAGTGAGTGAGTGAGAGAGAGAGAAACAGAAGCTGTGAGTGAGAGAGAGAGAGAGAAGCTGTGAGTGAGATTGAGAGAGAAAGAGAAGCTGTGAGTGAGAGAGAAAGAAGCTGTGAGTGAGTGAGAGAGAGAAGCTGATTAGAGAAAGAGAAAGAGAAGCAGTGAGAGAGAGAGAGACAGAAAGAGAAGCTGTGATTGAGACAGAGAGAGAGAAAGAGAAGGTGAGTGAGAGAGAGAGAGAGAATAAGAGAAGCTGTGAGTGAGAGAGAGAGAGAGAGGAAGAGAAGCTGTGAGTGTGAGAGAGAGAGAAATAGAGAAGCTGTGAGTGAGAGAGAGAGAGAAACAGAAGCTGTGACTGAGAGAGAGAGAGAAAGAGAAACTGTGAGTGAGAGAGAGAGAGAAAGAGAAGCTGTGAGTGAGAGAGAGAGAAAGAGAAGCTGTGTGTGTGAGAGAGGAAGATGCTGTGAGTGAGAGAGAAAGAAAGAGAAGCTGTGAGTGTGAGAGAGAGAGAGAGAAAGAGAAGCTGTTAGTGAGAGAGAGAGAAATAGAGAAGCTGTGAGTGAGAGAGAGAGAGAAACAGAAGCTGTGAGTGAGAGAGAGAGAAAGAGAAGCTGTGAGTGAGAGAGAGAGAAAGAGAAGCTGTAAGTGAGAGAGAGAAAGAGAGTCTGAGAAAGAGAGAGTGAAAGAGAAGCTGTGAGTGAGAGACAGAGAAACAGAAGCTGTGAGTGAGAGAGAGAAATAGAGAAGTTGTGAGTGAGAGAGAGAAACAGAAGCAGTGAGTGAGAGAGAGAGAGAAAGAGAAACTGTGAGTGAGAGAGAGAGAGAAAGAGAAGCTGTGAATGAGTGAGAGAGAAGGAGAGTCTGAGAAAGAGAGAGTGAAAGAGAAGGTGTGAGTGAGTGAGTGAGAGAGAGAGAAGCTGTGAGTGAGAGAGAGAGAAAGAGAAGCTGTGAGTGAGAGAGATAAAGAGAAGCTGTGTGTGTGAGAGAGAGAGAAGCTGTGAGTGAGAGATAGAAATAGAGAAGCTGTGAGTGAGTGAGAGAGAGAAACAGAAGCAGTGAGTGAGAGAGAGAGAAAGAGAAACTGTGAGTGAGAGAGAGAGAGAGAGAGAAAGAGAAGCTGTGAGTGAGAGAGAGAGAAGGAGAGTCTGATAAAGAGAGAGTGAAAGAGAAGCTGTGAGTGAGTGAGAGAGAGAGAGAGAAGCTGTGAGTGAGAGAGAGAAAGAGAAGCTGTGAGTGAGAGAGATAAAGAGAAGCTTTGAGAGAGAGAGAGAGAGAAGCTGTGAGTGAGAGAGAGAGAAAGAGAAGCTGTGAGTGAGAGAAAGAGAAAGAGAAGCTGTGTGTGAGAGAGAGGAAGATGCTGTGAGTGAGAGAGAAAGAAAGAGAAGCTGTGAGTGTGAGAGAGAGAGAGAAAGAGAAGCTGTTAGTCATGGAGAGAGAAAAATAGAGAAGCTGTGAGTGAGAGAGAGAAACAGAAGCTGTGAGTGAGTGAGAGAGAAAAACAGAAGCAGTGAGTGAGGGAGAGAGAGAAAGAGAAACTGTGAATGAGAGAGAGAGAGAGAGAAAGAGAAGCTGTGAGTGAGAGAGAGAGAAGGAGTTTCTGAGAGAGAGAGAGAGAGAGAAGCTGTGAGTGAGAGAGAGAGAGAAAGAGAAGCTGTGAGTGAGAGAGATAAAGAGAAGCTGTGAGTGAGAGAGAGAGAGAAAGAGAAGCTGTGAGTGAGAGAGAGAGAAAGAGAAGCTGAAAGTGAGAGAGAGAGAAAGAGAAGCTTTGTGAGAGAGAGTGGAAGATGCTGTGAGTGAGTGAGAAAGAAAGAGAATCTGTGAGTGAGAGAGAGAGAGAGAGAGAGAAAGAGAAGCTGTTAGTGAGATAGAGAGAAAAATAGAGAAGCTGTGAGTGAGAGAGAGAGAAACAGAAGCTGTGAATGAGAGAGAGAGAGAAAGAGAATCTGCGAGTGAGAGAGAGAGAGAGAAAGAGCTGTGAGTGAGAGAGAGAAAGAGAGTCTGAGAAAGAGAGAGTGAAAGAGAAGCTGTGAGTGAGTGAGAGAAAGAGAAGATGTGAGAGAGAGAGAAAGAGAGAGAGAGGAAGAGATGCTGTGAGTGAGAGAGAAAGAAAGTGAAGCTGTGAGGGGGTGTGTGAGAGAAAGAGAAGCTGTGAGTGAGAGAGAGAGAGAAATAGAGAAGCTGTGAGTGAGTGAGAGAGAGAAACAGAAGCTGTGAGTGAGAGAGAGAGAAAGAGAAACTGTGAGTGAGAGAGAGAGAAGCTGTGAATGAGAGAGAGAGAAAGAGAGTCTGAGAAAGAGAGTGAAAGAGAAGCTGTGAGTGAGAGAGAGAGAGAGAGAAGTTGTGAGTGAGAGAGAGAAGCTGTGAGTGAGAGAGAGAAAGAGAAGCTGTGAGTGAGAGAGAAACAGAAGGTTTGAGTGAGAGAGAGAGAGAAAGAGAAGCTGTGAGTGAGAGAGAGAAAGAGAAGCTGTGAGTGAGAGAGAGAGAGAAACAGAAGCTGTGAGTGAGAGAGAGAGAGAAAGAGAAGCTGTGAGTGAGAGAGAGAGAGATAGAAAGAGAAACTGTGATTGAGACAGAGAGAAAGAGAAGGTGTGAGTGAGAGAGAGAGAGAATAAGAGAAGCTGTGAGTGAGAGAGAGAGAGGAAGAAAAGCTGTGAGTGAGAGAGAGAGAGAAAGAGAAGATGTGAGTGAGAGAGAGAGAGAAAGAGAAGCTGTGAGAGAGAGAGAGGAAGAGATGCTGTGAGTGAGAGAGAAAGAAAGTGAAGCTGTGAGTGTGTGTGAGAGAGAGAAAGAAAGAGAAGCTGTGAGTGAGAGAAAGAGAGAAATAGAGAAACTGTGAGTGAGAGAGAGAAACAGAAGCTGTGAGTGAGAGAGAGAGGGAAAGAGAAACTGTGAGTGAGAGAGAGAGAGAAAGAGAAGCTGTGAGTGAGAGAGAAAGAGAAGCTGAGAGTGAGTGAGAGAGAAAGAGACGCTGTGAGTGAGAGAGAGAGAGAGAAGCATTGAGTGAGAGAGAGAGAAATAGAGTCTGTGAGAGAGAGAGAAAGAGCTGTGAGAGAGAGAGTAAGAGAAGCTGTGAGTGAGAGGGAGAAAGAGAGAAAGAGAAGCTGTGAGTGAGAGAGAGAGAGAAAGAGAAGCTGTGAGTGAGAGACATAGAGAAAGAGAAGCTGTGAGTGAGAGAGAGATAGAACGAGAAGCTGTGAGTGAGAGAGAGAGAGAAAGAGAAGCTTTGAATGAGATTGAGAGAGAAAGAGAAGCTGTGAGTGAGAGAGAAAGAAGCTGTGAGTGAGTGAGAGAGAGAGAAACAGAAGCTGTGAGTGCGAGACAGAGAGTGAGAGAGAGAGAGAGAAGCTGAGTGAGAGAAAGAGAAAGAGAAGCTGTGAGTGAGAGAGAGAGATAGAAAGAGAAGCTGTGATTGAGACAGAGAGAAAGAGAAGTTGTGAGTGAGAGAGAGAGAATAAGAGAAGCTGTGAGTGAGAGAGAGAGAGGAAGAAAAGCTGTGAGTGAGAGAGAGAGAGAGAAAGAGAAGATGTGAGTGAGAGAGAGAGAGAAAGAGAAGCTGTGTGTGAGAGAGAGGAAGAGATGCTGTGAGTGAGAGAGAAAGAAAGTGAAGCTGTGAGTGTGTGAGAGAGATAGAATGAGAAGCTGTGAGTGAGAGAGAGAGAGAAAGAGAAGCTGTGAGTGAGATTGAGAGAGAAAGAGAAGCTGTGAGTGAGAGAGAAAGAAGCTGTGCGTGAGTGAGAGAGAGAGAAACAGAAGCTGTGAGTGCGAGACAGAGAGTGAGAGAGAGAGAGAGAAGCTGAGTGAGAGAAAGAGAAGCTGTGAGTGAGAGAGAGAGAGATAGAAAGAGAAGCTGTGATTGAGACAGAGAGAAAGAGAAGGTGTGAGTGAGAGAGAGAGAATAAGAGAAGCTGTGAGTGAGAGAGAGAGAGGAAGAAAAGCTGTGAGTGAGAGAGAGAGAGAGAAATAGAGAAGCTGTGAGTGTGAGAGAGAGAGAAACAGAAGCTGTGAGTGAGAGAGAGAAAGAGAGAGAAAGAGAAACTGTGAGTGAGAGAGAGAGAGAAAGAGAAGCTGAGAGTGAGAGAGAGAGAAAGAGAGTCTGAGAAAGAGAGAGTGAAAGAGAAGCTGTGAGTGAGAGAGAGAGAGAAGCTGTGAGTGAGAAAGAGAAGCTGTGAGTGAGAGAGAGAAAGAGTAGCTGTGAGTGAGAGAGAGAGAAAGAGAAGCTGTGAGTGAGAGAGAGAGAAAGAGAAGCTTTGAGAGAGAGAGAGAGGAAGAGATGCTGTGAGTGAGAGAGAAAGAAAGTGAAGCTGTGAGTGTGAAAGAGAGAGAGAAAAAGCTGTGAGTGAGAGATAGAGAAATAGAGAAGCTGTGAGTGAGAGAGAGAGAAAAACAGAAGCAGTGAGTGAGTGAGAGAGAGAGAGAAAGAGAAGCTGTGAGTGAGAGAGAAAGAGAAGCTGTGAGAGAGAGAGAGGAAGAGATGCTGTGAGTGAGAGAGAAAGAAAGTGAAGCTGTGAGTGTGAGAGAGAGAGAGAAAGAGAAGCTGTGAGTGAGAGAGAGAGAAATAGAGAAGCTGTGAGTGAGAGAGAGAGAGAAAAAGAAGCATTGAGTGAGAGAGAGAGAGAGAGAAAGAGAAGCTGTGAGTGAGAGAGAGAGAAGGAGAGTCTGAGAAAGAGAGAGAGAGAGAAGCATTGAGTGTGAGAGAGAAATAGAGTCTGTGAGAGAGAGAGAAAGAGCTGTGGGAGAGAGAGAAGGAGAAGCTGTGAGTGAGAGAAAGAGAGAAAGAGAAGCTGTGAGTGAGTGAGAGAGAGAAAGAGAAGCTGTGAGTGAGAGAGAGAGAAAGAGAAGCTGTGAGTGAGAAAGGGAGAGATAGAAAGAGAAGGTGTGAGTGAGAAAGAGAGAGAAAGAGAAGCTGTGAGTGAGATTGAGAGAGAAAGAGAAGCTGTGAGTGAGAGAGAAAGAAGCTGTGAGTGAGAGAGAGAGGAACAGAAGCTGTGAGTGAGAGAGAGAAGAGATTCTGAGAAAGAGAGAGAGAGAGAAGCATTGAGTGAGAGAGAGAGAAATAGAGTCTGTGTGAGAGAGAAAGAGCTGTGGGAGAGAGAGAAAGAGAAGCTGTGAGTGAGAGAGAGAAAGAGAGAAAGAGAAGCTGTGAGTGAGTGAAAGAGAAGCTGTGAGTGAGAGAGAGAGAGAGAAAGAGAAGCTGTGAGTGAGAGAGAGAGAGATAGAAAGAGAAGCTGTGAGTGAGAGAGAGAGAGAGAAATAGAAGCTGTGAGTGTGTGAGAGAGAAAGAGAAACTGTGAGTGAGAGAGAGAGAAAGAAGATGTAAGTGAGTGAGAGAGAGAGAAACAGAAGCTGTGAGTGAGAGAGAGAGAGAAAGAGAAGCTGTGAGTGAGATTGAGAGAGAAAGAGAAGCTGTGAGTGAGAGAGAAAAAGCTGTGAGTGAGTGAGAGAGAGAGAAACTGAAGCTGTGAGTGAGAGAGAGAGAAGCTGATTAGAGAAAGAGAAAAAGAAGCAGTGAGTGAGAGAGAGATAGAAAGAGAAGCTGTGATTGAGACAGAGAGAGAGAAAGAGAAGTTGAGTGAGAGAGAGAGAGAGAATAAGAGAAGCAGTGAGTGAGAGAGAGAGAGAGAGAGGAAGAGAAGCTGTGAGTGAGAGACAGAGAGAAAGAGAAGATGTGAGTGAGAGAGAGAGAAAGAGAAGCTGTGAGTGAGATTTAGAGAGAAAGAGAAGCTGTGAGTGAGAGAGAAAGAAGATGTGAGTGAGTGAGAGAGAGAGAAACAGAAGCTGTGAGTGAGAGAGAGAGATAGAAAGAGAAGCTGTGATTGAGACAGAGAGAAAGAGAAGGTGTGTGAGAGAGAGAGAATAAGAGAAGCTGTGAGTGAGAGAGAGAGAGGAAGAGAAGCTGTGAGTGAGAGAGAGAGAAAGAGAAGATGTGAGTGAGAGATAGAGATAGAAAGAGAGGCTGTGAGTGAGAGAGAAAGAAAGTGAAGCTGTGAGTGTGTGTGAGAGAGAGAAAGAGAAGCTGTGAGTGAGAGAGAGAGAGAAATAGAGAAGCTGTGAGTGAGTGAGAGAGAGAAACAAAAGCTGTGAGTGAGAGAGAGAAAGAAAGAGAAACTGTGAGTGAGAGAGAGAGAGAAAGAGAAGCTGTGAGTGAGAGAGAGAGAAAGAGAAGCTGTGTGTGTGAGAGAGGAAGATGCTGTGAGTGAGAGAGAAAGAAAGAGAAGCTGTGAGTGTGAGAGAGAGAGAGAAAGAGAAGCTGTTAGTGAGAGAGAGAGAAATAGAGAAGCTGTGAGTGAGAGAGAGAGAGAAACAGAAGCTGTGAGAGAGAGAGAGAGAAAGAGAAGCTGTGAGTGAGAGAGAGAGAGAAAGAGAAGCTGTGAGTGAGAGAGAGAAAGAGAGTCTGAGAAAGAGTGAAAGAGAAGCTGTGAGTGAGAGACAGAGAAACAGAAGCTGTGAGTGAGAGAGAGAAATAGAGAAGTTGTGAGTGAGAGAGAGAGAAACAGAAGCAGTGAGTGAGAGAGAGAGAGAAAGAGAAACTGTGAGTGAGAGAGAGAGAGAAAGAGAAGCTGTGAGTGAGAGAGAGAAGGAGAGTCTGAGAAAGAGAGAGTGAAAGAGAAGGTGTGAGTGAGTGAGTGAGAGAGAGAGAAGCTGTGAGTGAGAGAGAGAGAAAGAGAAGCTGTGAGTGAGAGAGATAAAGAGAAGCTGTGAGAGAGAGAGAGAGAAGCTGTGAGTGAGAGAGAGAAATAGAGAAGCTGTGAGTGAGAGAGAGAGAAACAGAAGCAGTGAGTGAGAGAGAGAAAGAGAAACTGTGAGTGAGAGAGAGAGAGAGAGAGAGAAAGAGAAGCTGTGAGTGAGAGAGAGAGAAGGAGAGTCTGATAAAGAGAGAGTGAAAGAGAAGCTGTGAGTGAGTGAGAGAGATAGAGAAGCTGTGAGTGAGATAGAGAAAGAGAAGCTGTGAGTGAGAGAGATAAAGAGAAGCTTTGAGAGAGAGAGAGAGAAGCTGTGAGTGAGAGAGAGTGAAAGAGAAGCTGTGAGTGAGAGAGGAGAGAAGCTGTGAGTGAGAGAGAGAGAGAAAGAGAAGCTGTGAGTGAGAGAGATAAAGAGAAGCTGTGAGTGAGAGAGAGAGATAAAGAGAAGCTGTGAGTGAGAGAGAGAGAAAGAGAAGCTGTAAGTGAGAGAGAGAGAAAGAGAAGCTTTGTGAGAGAGAGTGGAAGATGCTGTGAGTGAGAGAGAAAGAAAGAGAATCTGTGAGTGAGAGAGAGAGAGAGTAAGAGAAGCTGTTAGTGAGAGAGAGAGAAAAAGAGAGAAGCTGTGAGTGAGAGAGAGAGAAACAGAAGCTGTGAATGAGAGAGAGAGAGAAAGAGAATCTGTGAGTGAGAGAGAGAGAGAGAAAGAGAAGCTGTGAGTGAGAGAGAGAAAGAGAGTCTGAGAAAGAGAGAGTGAAAGAGAAGCTGTGAGTGAGAGAGAGAGAAGCTGTGAGTGAGAGAGAGAGAGAAAGAGAAGATGTGAGAGAGAGAGAAAGAGAGAGAGAGGAAGAGATGCTGTGAGTGAGAGAGAAAGAAAGTGAAGCTGTGAGGGTGTGTGTGAGAGAAAGAGAAGCTGTGAGTGAGAGAGAGAGAGAAATAGAGAAGCTGTGAGTGAGTGAGAGAGAGAAACAGAAGCTGTGAGTGAGAGAGAGAGAAAGAGAAACTGTGAGTGAGAGAGAGAGAGAGAAGCTGTGAATGAGAGAGAGAGAAAGAGAGTCTGAGAAAGAGAGTGAAAGAGAAGCTGTGAGTGAGAGAGAGAGAGAGAGAAGTTGTGAGTGAGAGAGAGAAGCTGTGAGTGAGAGAGAGAGAAAGAGAAGCTGTGAGTGAGAGAGAAACAGAAGGTTTGAGTGAGAGAGAGAGAGAAAGAGAAGCTGTGAGTGAGAGAGAGAAAGAGAAGCTGTGAGTGAGAGAGAGAGAAATAGAAGCTGTGAGTGAGAGAGGGAGAGAAAGAGAAGCTGTGAGTGAGAGAGAGAGAGAAAGAGAAGCTGTGAGTGAGAGAGATAAAGAGAAGCTGTGAGTGAGAGAGAGAGAGAAAGAGAAGCTGTGAGTGAGAGAGAGAGAAAGAGAAGCTGTAAGTGAGAGAGAGAGAAAGAGAAGCTTTGTGAGAGAGATTGGAAGATGCTGTGAGTGAGAGAGAAAGAAAGAGAATCTGTGAGTGAGAGAGAGAGAGAGTAAGAGAAGCTGTTAGTGAGAGAGAGAGAAAAAGAGAGAAGCTGTGAGTGAGAGAGAGAGAAACAGAAGCTGTGAATGAGAGAGAGAGAGAAAGAGAATCTGTGAGTGAGAGAGAGAGAGAGAAAGAGAAGCTGTGAGTGAGAGAGAGAAAGAGAGTCTGAGAAAGAGAGAGTGAAAGAGAAGCTGTGAGTGAGAGAGAGAGAAGCTGTGAGTGAGAGAGAGAGAGAAAGAGAAGATGTGAGAGAGAGAGAAAGAGAGAGAGAGGAAGAGATGCTGTGAGTGAGAGAGAAAGAAAGTGAAGCTGTGAGGGTGTGTGTGAGAGAAAGAGAAGCTGTGAGTGAGAGAGAGAGAGAAATAGAGAAGCTGTGAGTGAGTGAGAGAGAGAAACAGAAGCTGTGAGTGAGAGAGAGAGAAAGAGAAACTGTGAGTGAGAGAGAGAGAGAGAAGCTGTGAATGAGAGAGAGAGAAAGAGAGTCTGAGAAAGAGAGTGAAAGAGAAGCTGTGAGTGAGAGAGAGAGAGAGAGAAGTTGTGAGTGAGAGAGAGAAGCTGTGAGTGAGAGAGAGAGAAAGAGAAGCTGTGAGTGAGAGAGAAACAGAAGGTTTGAGTGAGAGAGAGAGAGAAAGAGAAGCTGTGAGTGAGAGAGAGAAAGAGAAGATGTGTGTGTGAGAGAGAGGAAGAGATGCTGTGAGTGAGAGAGAAAGAAAGTGAAGCTATGAGTGTGTGTGAGAGAGAGAAAGAGAAGCTGTGAGTGAGAGAGAGAGAAATAGAGAAGCTGTGAGTGAGAGAGAGAGAGAAACAGAAGCTGTGAGTGAGAGAGAGAGAAAGAGAAGCTGAAAGTGAGAGAGAGAGAAAGAGAAGCTTTGTGAGAGAGAGTGGAAGATGCTGTGAGTGAGTGAGAAAGAAAGAGAATCTGTGAGTGAGAGAGAGAGAGAGAGAGAAAGAGAAGCTGTTAGTGAGAGAGAGAGAAAAATAGAGAAGCTGTGAGTGAGAGAGAGAGAAACAGAAGCTGTGAATGAGAGAGAGAGAGAAAGAGAATCTGTGAGTGAGAGAGAGAGAGAAAGAGCTGTGAGTGAGAGAGAGAAAGAGAGTCTGAGAAAGAGAGAGTGAAAGAGAAGCTGTGAGTGAGTGAGAGAAAGAGAAGATGTGAGAGAGAGAGAAAGAGAGAGAGAGGAAGAGATGCTGTGAGTGAGAGAGAAAGAAAGTGAAGCTGTGAGGGTGTGTGTGAGAGAAAGAGAAGCTGTGAGTGAGAGAGAGAGAGAAATAGAGAAGCTGTGAGTGAGTGAGAGAGAGAAACAGAAGCTGTGAGTGAGAGAGAGAGAAAGAGAAACTGTGAGTGAGAGAGAGAAGCTGTGAATGAGAGAGAGAGAAAGAGAGTCTGAGAAAGAGAGTGAAAGAGAAGCTGTGAGTGAGAGAGAGAGAGAGAGAAGTTGTGAGTGAGAGAGAGAAGCTGTGAGTGAGAGAGAGAGAAAGAGAAGCTGTGAGTGAGAGAGAAACAGAAGGTTTGAGTGAGACAGAGAGAGAAAGAGAAGCTGTGAGTGAGAGAGAGAAAGAGAAGCTGTGAGTGAGAGAGAGAGAGAAACAGAAGCTGTGAGTGAGAGAGAGAGAGAAAGAGAAGCTGTGAGTGAGAGAGAGAGAGATAGAAAGAGAAGCTGTGATTGAGACAGAGAGAAAGAGAAGGTGTGAGTGAGAGAGAGAGAGAATAAGAGAAGCTGTGAGTGAGAGAGAGAGAGGAAGAAAAGCTGTGAGTGAGAGAGAGAGAGAGAGAAAGAGAAGATGTGAGTGAGAGAGAGAGAGAAAGAGAAGCTGTGAGAGAGAGAGAGGAAGAGATGCTGTGAGTGAGAGAGAAAGAAAGTGAAGCTGTGAGTGTGTGTGAGAGAGAGAAAGAGAAGCTGTGAGTGAGAGAAAGAGAGAAATAGAGAAGCTGTGAGTGAGAGACAGAAACAGAAGCTGGGAGTGAGAGAGAGAGGGAAAGAGAAACTGTGAGTGAGAGAGAGAGAGAAAGAGAAGCTGTGAGTGAGAGAGAAAGAGAAGCTGAGAGTGAGTGAGAGAGAAAGAGACGCTGTGAGTGAGAGAGAGAGAAGCATTGAGTGAGAGAGAGAGAAATAGAGTCTGTGAGATAGAGAGAAAGAGCTGTGAGAGAGAGAGTAAGAGAAGCTGTGAGTGAGAGGGAGAAAGAGAGAAAGAGAAGCTGTGAGTGAGAGAGAGAGAGAAAGAGAAGCTGTGAGTGAGAGACATAGAGAAAGAGAAGCTGTGAGTGAGAGAGAGAGATAGAACGAGAAGCTGTGAGTGAGAGAGAGAGAGAAAGAGAAGCTGTGAGTGAGAGAGAGAGATAGAACGAGAAGCTGTGAGTGAGAGAGAAAGAAGCTGTGAGTGAGTGAGAGAGAGAGAAACAGAAGCTGTGAGTGCGAGACAGAGAGTGAGAGAGAGAGAGAAGCTGAGTGAGAGAAAGAGAAAGAGAAGCTGTGAGTGAGAGAGAGAGAGATAGAAAGAGAAGCTGTGATTGAGACAGAGAGAAAGAGAAGGTGTGAGTGAGAGAGAGAGAATAAGAGAAGCTGTGAGTGAGAGAGAGAGAGGAAGAAAAGCTGTGAGTGAGAGAGAGAGAGAGAAAGAGAAGATGTGAGTGAGAGAGAGAGAGAAAGAGAAGCTGTGTGTGAGAGAGAGGAAGAGATGCTGTGAGTGAGAGAGAAAGAAAGTGAAGCTGTGAGTGTGTGAGAGAGATAGAACGAGAAGCTGTGAGTGAGAGAGAGAGAGAAAGAGAAGCTGTGAGTGAGATTGAGAGAGAAAGAGAAGCTGTGAGTGAGAGAGAAAGAAGCTGTGTGTGAGTGAGAGAGAGAGAAACAGAAGCTGTGAGTGCGAGACAGAGAGTGAGAGAGAGAGAGAAGCTGAGTGAGAGAAAGAGAAAGAGAAGCTGTGAGTGAGAGAGAGAGAGATAGAAAGAGAAGCTGTGATTGAGACAGAGAGAAAGAGAAGGTGTGAGTGAGAGAGAGAGAATAAGAGAAGCTGTGAGTGAGAGAGAGAGAGGAAGAAAAGCTGTGAGTGAGAGAGAGAGAGAAATAGAGAAGCTGTGAGTGTGAGAGAGAGAGAAACAGAAGCTGTGAGTGAGAGAGAGAAAGAGAGAGAAAGAGAAACTGTGAGTGAGAGAGAGAGAGAAAGAGAAGCTGAGAGTGAGAGAGAGAGAAAGAGAGTCTGAGAAAGAGAGAGTGAAAGAGAAGCTGTGAGTGAGAGAGAGAAAGAGTAGCTGTGAGTGAGAGAGAGAGAAAGAGAAGCTGTGAGTGAGAGAGAGAGAAAGAGAAGCTTTGAGAGAGAGAGAGAGGAAGAGATGCTGTGAGTGAGAGAGGAGAGAAGCTGTGAGTGAGAGAGAGAGAGAAAGAGAAGCTGTGAGTGAGAGAGATAAAGAGAAGCTGTGAGTGAGAGAGAGAGATAAAGAGAAGCTGTGAGTGAGAGAGAGAGAAAGAGAAGCTGTAAGTGAGAGAGAGAGAAAGAGAAGCTTTGTGAGAGAGAGTGGAAGATGCTGTGAGTGAGAGAGAAAGAAAGAGAATCTGTGAGTGAGAGAGAGAGAGAGTAAGAGAAGCTGTTAGTGAGAGAGAGAGAAAAAGAGAGAAGCTGTGAGTGAGAGAGAGAGAAACAGAAGCTGTGAATGAGAGAGAGAGAGAAAGAGAATCTGTGAGTGAGAGAGAGAGAGAGAAAGAGAAGCTGTGAGTGAGAGAGAGAAAGAGAGTCTGCGAAAGAGAGAGTGAAAGAGAAGCTGTGAGTGAGAGAGAGAGAAGCTGTGAGTGAGAGAGAGAGAGAAAGAGAAGATGTGAGAGAGAGAGGAAGAGAGAGAGAGGAAGAGATGCTGTGAGTGAGAGAGAAAGAAAGTGAAGCTGTGAGGGTGTGTGTGAGAGAAAGAGAAGCTGTGAGTGAGAGAGAGAGAGAAATAGAGAAGCTGTGAGTGAGTGAGAGAGAGAAACAGAAGCTGTGAGTGAGAGAGAGAGAAAGAGAAACTGTGAGTGAGAGAGAGAGAGAGAAGCTGTGAATGAGAGAGAGAGAAAGAGAGTCTGAGAAAGAGAGTGAAAGAGAAGCTGTGAGTGAGAGAGAGAGAGAGAAGTTGTGAGTGAGAGAGAGAAGCTGTGAGTGAGAGAGAGAGAAAGAGAAGCTGTGAGTGAGAGAGAAACAGAAGGTTTGAGTGAGAGAGAGAGAGAAAGAGAAGCTGTGAGTGAGAGAGAGAAAGAGAAGCTGTGAGTGAGAGAGAGAGAAATAGAAGCTGTGAGTGAGAGAGAGAGAGAAAGAGAAGCTGTGAGTGAGAGAGAGAGAGAAAGAGAAGCTGTGAGTGAGAGAGATAAAGAGAAGCTGTGAGTGAGAGAGAGAGAGAAAGAGAAGCTGTGAGTGAGAGAGAGAAAGAGAAGCTGAATGTGAGAGAGAGAGAAAGAGAAGCTTTGTGAGAGAGTGTGGAAGATGCTGTGAGTGAGTGAGAAAGAAAGAGAATCTGTGAGTGAGAGAGAGAGAGAGAGAGAAAGAGAAGCTGTTAGTGAGAGAGAGAGAAAAATAGAGAAGCTGTGAGTGAGAGAGAGAGAAACAGAAGCTGTGAATGAGAGAGAGAGAGAAAGAGAATCTGTGAGTGAGAGAGAGAGAGAAAGAGCTGTGAGTGAGAGAGAGAAAGAGAGTCTGAGAAAGAGAGAGTGAAAGAGAAGCTGTGAGTGAGTGAGAGAAAGAGAAGATGTGAGAGAGAGAGAAAGAGAGAGAGAGGAAGAGATGCTGTGAGTGAGAGAGAAAGAAAGTGAAGCTGTGAGGGTGTGTGTGAGAGAAAGAGAAGCTGTGAGTGTGAGAGAGAGAGAAATAGAGAAGCTGTGAGTGAGTGAGAGAGAGAAACAGAAGCTGTGAGTGAGAGAGAGAGAAAGAGAAACTGTGAGTGAGAGAGAGAGAAGCTGTGAATGAGAGAGAGAGAAAGAGAGTCTGAGAAAGAGAGTGAAAGAGAAGCTGTGAGTGAGAGAGAGAGAAGTTGTGAGTGAGAGAGAGAAGCTGTGAGTGAGAGAGAGAGAAAGAGAAGCTGTGAGTGAGAGAGAAACAGAAGGTTTGAGTGAGAGAGAGAGAATGAGAAGCTGTGAGTGAGAGAGAGAAAGAGAAGCTGTGAGTGAGAGAGAGAGAAACAGAAGCTGTGAGTGTGTGAGAGAGAGAAAGAGAAGCTGTGAGTGAGAGAGAGAGAGATAGAAAGAGAAGCTGTGATTGAGACAGAGAGAAAGAGAAGGTGTGAGTGAGAGAGAGAGAGAATAAGAGAAGCTGTGAGTGAGAGAGAGAGAGGAAGAAAAGCTGTGAGTGAGAGAGAGAGAGAGAGAAAGAGAAGATGTGAGTGAGAGAGAGAGAGAAAGAGAAGCTGTGAGAGAGAGAGAGGAAGAGATGCTGTGAGTGAGAGAGAAAGAAAGTGAAGCTGTGAGTGTGTGTGTGAGAGAGAAAGAGAAGCTGTGAGTGAGAGAAAGAGAGAAATAGAGAAGCTGTGAGTGAGAGAGAGAAACAGAAGCTGTGAGTGAGAGAGAGAGGGAAAGAGAAACTGTGAGTGAGAGAGAGAGAGAAAGAGAAGCTGTGAGTGAGAGAGAAAGAGAATCTGAGAGTGAGTGAGAGAGAAAGAGACGCTGTGAGTGAGAGAGAGAGAGAAGCATTGAGTGAGAGAGAGAGAAATAGAGTCTGTGAGATAGAGAGAAAGAGCTGTGAGAGAGAGAGTAAGAGAAGCTGTGAGTGAGAGGGAGAAAGAGAGAAAGAGAAGCTGTGAGTGAGAGAGAGAGAGAAAGAGAAGCTGTGAGTGAGAGACATAGAGAAAGAGAAGCTGTGAGTGAGAGAGAGAGATAGAACGAGAAGCTGTGAGTGAGAGAGAGAGAGAAAGAGAAGCTGTGAGTGAGATTGAGAGAGAAAGAGAAGCTGTGAGTGAGAGAGAAAGAAGCTGTGAGTGAGTGAGAGAGAGAGAAACAGAAGCTGTGAGTGCGAGACAGAGAGTGAGAGAGAGAGAGAGAAGCTGAGTGAGAGAAAGAGAAAGAGAAGCTGTGAGTGAGAGAGAGAGAGATAGAAAGAGAAGCTGTGATTGAGACAGAGAGAAAGAGAAGGTGTGAGTGAGAGAGAGAGAATAAGAGAAGCTGTGAGTGAGAGAGAGAGAGGAAGAAAAGCTGTGAGTGAGAGAGAGAGAGAGAAAGAGAAGATGTGAGTGAGAGAGAGAGAGAAAGGGAAGCTGTGTGTGAGAGAGAGGAAGAGATGCTGTGAGTGAGAGAGAAAGAAAGTGAAGCTGTGAGTGTGTGAGAGAGATAGAACGAGAAGCTGTGAGTGAGAGAGAGAGAGAAAGAGAAGCTGTGAGTGAGATTGAGAGAGAAAGAGAAGCTGTGAGTGAGAGAGAAAGAAGCTGTGCGTGAGTGAGAGAGAGAGAAACAGAAGCTGTGAGTGCGAGACAGAGAGTGAGAGAGAGAGAGAGAAGCTGAGTGAGAGAAAGAGAAAGAGAAGCTGTGAGTGAGAGAGAGAGAGATAGAAAGAGAAGCTGTGATTGAGACAGAGAGAAAGAGAAGCTGTGAGTGAGAGAGAGAGAATAAGAGAAGCTGTGAGTGAGAGAGAGAGAGGAAGAAAAGCTGTGAGTGAGAGAGAGAGAGAAATAGAGAAGCTGTGAGTGTGAGAGAGAGAGAAACAGAAGCTGTGAGTGAGAGAGAGAAAGAGAGAGAAAGAGACTGTGAGTGAGAGAGAGAGAGAAAGAGAAGCTGAGAGTGAGAGAGAGAGAAAGAGAGTCTGAGAAAGAGAGAGTGAAAGAGAAGCTGTGAGTGAGAGAGAGAGAGAAGCTGTGAGTGAGAAAGAGAAGCTGTGAGTGAGAGAGAGAAAGAGTAGCTGTGAGTGAGAGAGAGAGAAAGAGAAGCTGTGAGTGAGAGAGAGAGAAAGAGAAGCTTTGAGAGAGAGAGAGAGGAAGAGATGCTGTGAGTGAGAGAGAAAGAAAGTGAAGCTGTGAGTGTGAAAGAGAGAGAGAAAGAGAAGCTGTGAGTGAGAGATAGAGAAATAGAGAAGCTGTGAGTGAGAGAGAGAGAAAAACAGAAGCAGTCAGTGAGTGAGAGAGAGAGAGAAAGAGAAGCTGTGAGTGAGAGAGAAAGAGAAGCTGTGAGAGAGAGAGAGGAAGAGATGCTGTGAGTGAGAGAGAAAGAAAGTGAAGCTGTGAGTGTGAGAGAGAGAGAGAAAGAGAAGCTGTGAGTGAGAGACAGAGAAATAGAGAAGCTGTGAGTGAGAGAGAGAGAGAAAAAGAAGCATTGAGTGAGTGAGAGAGAGAGAAAGAGAAACTGTGAGTGAGAGAGAGAGAGAGAGAAAGAGAAGCTGTGAGTGAGAGAGAGAGAAGGAGAGTCTGAGAAAGAGAGAGAGAGAGAAGCATTGAGTGAGAGTGAGAGAAATAGAGTCTGTGAGAGAGAGAGAAAGAGCTGTGGGAGAGAGAGAAGGAGAAGATGTGAGTGAGAGAGAGAAAGAGAGAAAGAGAAGCTGTGAGTGAGTGAGAGAGAGAAAGAGAAGCTGTGAGTGAGAGAGAGAGAAAGAGAAGCTGTGAGTGAGAGAGGGAGAGATAGAAAGAGAAGATGTGAGTGAGAAAGAGAGAGAAAGAGAAGCTGTGAGTGAGATTGAGAGAGAAAGAGAAGCTGTGAGTGAGAGAGAAAGAAGCTGTGAGTGAGTGAGAGAGAGAGAGGAACAGAAGCTGTGAGTGAGAGAGAGAAGAGATTCTGAGAAAGAGAGAGAGAGAGAAGCATTGAGTGAGAGAGAGAGAAATAGAGTCTGTGAGAGAGAGAAAGAGCTGTGGGAGAGAGAGAAAGAGAAGCTGTGAGTGAGAGAGAGAAAGAGAGAAAGAGAAGCTGTGAGTGAGTGAGAGAGAGAAAGAGAAGCTGTGAGTGAGAGAGAGAGAGAGAAAGAGAAGCTGTGAGTGAGAGAGAGAGAGATAGAAAGAGAAGCTGTGAGTGAGTGAGAGAGAGAGAAAGAGAAGCTGTGAGTGTGTGAGAGAGAAAGAGAAACTGTGAGTGAGAGAGAGAGAAAGAAGCTGTGAGTGAGTGAGAGAGAGAGAAACAGAAGCTGTGAGTGAGAGAGAGAGAGAAAGAGAAGCTGTGAGTGAGATTGAGAGAGAAAGAGAAGATGTGAGTGAGAGAGAAAAAGCTGTGAGTGAGTGAGAGAGAGAGAAACTGAAGCTGTGAGTGAGAGAGAGAGAGAGAGAAGCTGATTAGAGAAAGAGAAAGAGAAGCAGTGAGTGAGAGAGAGATAGAAAGAGAAGCTGTGATTGAGACAGAGAGAGAGAAAGAGAAGTTGAGTGAGAGAGAGAGAGAATAAGAGAAGCAGTGAGTGAGAGAGAGAGAGAGAGGAAGAGAAGCTGTGAGTGAGAGACAGAGAGAAAGAGAAGATGTGAGTGAGAGAGAGAGAAAGAGAAGCTGTGAGTGAGATTGAGAGAGAAAGAGAAGCTGTGAGTGAGAGAGAAAGAAGATGTGAGTGAGTGAGAGAGAGAGAAACAGAAGCTGTGAGTGAGAGAGAGAGATAGAAAGAGAAGCTGTGATTGAGACAGAGAGAAAGAGAAGGTGTGTGTGAGAGAGAGAGAATAAGAGAAGCTGTGAGTGAGAGAGAGAGGAAGAGAAGCTGTGAGTGAGAGAGAGAGAAAGAGAAGATGTGAGTGAGAGAGAGAGATAGAAAGAGAGGCTGTGAGTGAGAGAGAAAGAAAGTGAAGCTGTGAGTGTGTGTGTGAGAGAGAAAGAGAAGCCGTGAGTGAGAGAGAGAGAGAAATAGAGAAGCTGTGAGTGAGTGAGAGAGAGAAACAGAAGCTGTGAGTGAGAGAGAGAAAGAAAGAGAAACTGTGAGTGAGAGAGAGAGAGAAAGAGAAGCTGTGAGTGAGAGAGAGAGAAAGAGAAGCTGTGTGTGTGAGAAAGGAAGATGCTGTGAGTGAGAGAGAAAGAAAGAGAAGATGTGAGTGTGAGAGAGAGAGAGAAAGAGAAGCTGTTAGTGAGAGAGAGAGAAATAGAGAAGCTGTGAGTGAGAGAGAGAGAGAAACAGAAGCTGTGAGTGAGAGAGAGAGAGAGAAAGAGAAGCTGTGAGTGAGAGAGAGAGAGAAAGAGAAGCTGTGAGTGAGAGAGAGAAAGAGAGTCTGAGAAAGAGAGAGTGAAAGAGAAGCTGTGAGTGAGAGACAGAGAAACAGAAGCTGTGAGTGAGAGAGAGAAATAGAGAAGTTGTGAGTGAGAGAGAGAGAGAAACAGAAGCTGTGAGTGAGAGAGAGAGAGAAAGAGAAACTGTGAGTGAGAGAGAGAGAGAGAAAGAGAAGCTGTGAGTGAGAGAGAGAAGGAGAGTCTGAGAAAGAGAGAGTGAAAGAGAAGGTGTGAGTGAGAGAGAGAAGGAGAGTCTGAGAAAGAGAGAGTGAAAGAGAAGGTGTGAGTGAGTGAGTGAGAGAGAGAGAAGCTGTGAGTGAGAGAGAGAAAGAGAAGCTGTGAGTGAGAGAGATAAAGAGAAGCTGTGAGAGAGAGAGAGAGAAGCTGTGAGTGAGAGAGAGAAATAGAGAAGCTGTGAGTGAGAGAGAGAGAAACAGAAGCAGTGAGTGAGAGAGAGAGAAAGCGAAACTGTGAGTGAGAGAGAGAGAGAGAGAAAGAGAAGCTGTGAGTGAGAGAGAGAGAAGGAGAGTCTGATAAAGAGAGAGTGAGAGAGAAGCTGTGAGTGAGTGAGTGAGAGAGAGAGAAGCTGTGAGTGAGAGAGAGAGAAAGAGAAGCTGTGAGTGAGAGAGATAAAGAGAAGCTGTGAGAGAGAGAGAGAGAAGCTGTGAGTGAGAGAGAGAAATAGAGAAGCTGTGAGTGAGAGAGAGAGAAACAGAAGCAGTGAGTGAGAGAGAGAGAGAGAGAAACTGTGAGTGAGAGAGAGAGAGAGAAAGAGAAAGAGAAGCTGTGAGTGAGAGAGAGAGAAGGAGAGTCTGATAAAGAGAGAGTGAAAGAGAAGCTGTGAGTGAGTGAGAGAGAGAGAAGCTGTGAGTGAGAGAGAGAAAGAGAAGCTGTGAGTGAGAGAGATAAAGAGAAGCTTTGAGAGAGAGAGAGAGAAGCTGTGAGTGAGACAGAGTGAAAGAGAAGCTGTGAGTGAGAGAGAGAGAGAAGCTGTGAGTGAGAGAGAGAGAGAAAGAGAAGCTGTGAGTGAGAGAGATAAAGAGAAGCTGTGAGTGAGAGAGAGATAAAGAGAAGCTGTGAGTGAGAGAGAGAGAAAGAGAAGCTGTAAGTGAGAGAGAGAGAGAAAGAGAAGCTTTGTGAGAGAGAGTGGAAGATGCTGTGAGTGAGAGAGAAAGAAAGAGAATCTGTGAGTGAGAGAGAGAGAGAGAGTAAGAGAAGCTGTTAGTGAGAGAGAGAGAAAAAGAGAGAAGCTGTGAGTGAGAGAGAGAGAAACAGAAGCTGTGAATGAGAGAGAGAGAGAAAGAGAATCTGTGAGTGAGAGAGAGAGAGAGAAAGAGAAGCTGTGAGTGAGAGAGAGAAAGAGAGTCTGAGAAAGAGAGAGTGAAAGAGAAGCTGTGAGTGAGAGAGAGAGAAGCTGTGAGTGAGAGAGAGAGAGAAAGAGAAGATGTGAGAGAGAGAGAAAGAGAGAGAGAGAGAGGAAGAGATGCTGTGAGTGAGAGAGAAAGAAAGTGAAGCTGTGAGGGTGTGTGTGAGAGAAAGAGAAGCTGTGAGTGAGAGAGAGAGAGAAAGAGAAACTGTGAGTGAGAGAGAGAGAGAGAAAGAGAAGCTGTGAGTGAGAGAGAGAAGGAGAGTCTGAGAAAGAGAGAGTGAAAGAGAAGGTGTGAGTGAGTGAGTGAGAGAGAGAGAAGCTGTGAGTGAGAGAGAGAGAAAGAGAAGCTGTGAGTGAGAGAGATAAAGAGAAGCTGTGAGAGAGAGAGAGAGAAGCTGTGAGTGAGAGAGAGAAATAGAGAAGCTGTGAGTGAGAGAGAGAGAAACAGAAGCAGTGAGTGAGAGAGAGAGAAAGAGAAACTGTGAGTGAGAGAGAGAGAGAGAGAAAGAGAAGCTGTGAGTGAGAGAGAGAGAAGGAGAGTCTGATAAAGAGAGAGTGAGAGAGAAGCTGTGAGTGAGTGAGAGAGAGAGAGAAGCTGTGAGTGATAGAGAGAGAGAAAGAGAAGCTGTGAGTGAGAGAGATAAAGAAAAGCTGTGAGTGAGAGAGAGAGATAAAGAGAAGCTGTGAGTGAGAGAGAGAGAAAGAGAAGCTGCAAGTGAGAGAGAGAGAGAAAGAGAAGCTTTGTGAGAGAGAGTGGAAGATGCTGTGAGTGAGAGAGAAAGAAAGAGAATCTGTGAGTGAGAGAGAGAGAGTAAGAGAAGCTGTTAGTGAGAGAGAGAGAAAAAGAGAGAAGCTGTGAGTGAGAGAGAGAGAAACAGAAGCTGTGAATGAGAGAGAGAGAGAAAGAGAATCTGTGAGTGAGAGAGAGAGAGAGAAAGAGAAGCTGTGAGTGAGAGAGAGAAAGAGAGTCTGAGAAAGAGAGAGTGAAAGAGAAGCTGTGAGTGAGAGAGAAAGAGAGAGAGAGGAAGAGATGCTGTGAGAGAGAAAGAAAGTGAAGCTGTGAGGGTGTGTGTGAGAGAAAGAGAAGCTGTGAGTGAGAGAGAGAGAGAAATAGAGAAGCTGTGAGTGAGTGAGAGAGAGAAACAGAAGCTGTGAGTGAGAGAGAGAGAAAGAGAAACTGTGAGTGAGAGAGAGAGAGAAGCTGTGAATGAGAGAGAGAGAAAGAGAGTCTGAGAAAGAGAGTGAAAGAGAAGCTGTGAGTGAGAGAGTGAGAGAGAGAAGTTGTGAGTGAGAGAGAGAAGCTGTGAGTGAGAGAGAGAGAAAGAGAAGCTGTGAGTGAGAGAGAAACAGAAGGTTTGAGTGAGAGAGAGAGAGAAAGAGAAGCTGTGAGTGAGAGAGAGAAAGAGAAGCTGTGAGTGAGAGAGAGAGAAATAGAAGCTGTGAGTGAGAGAGAGAGAGAAAGAGAAGCTGTGAGTGAGAGAGAGAGAGAGAAAGAGAAGCTGTGAGTGAGAGAGAGAGAGAAGCAGTGAGTGCGAGAGAGAGAGAGAAGCAGTGAGTGTGAGAGAGAGAAGCTATGAGTTAGAGAGAGAGAAAGAGAAGCTGTGAGTGAGAGAGAAAGAGTAGCTGAGAGTGAGAGAGAGAGAGACGCTGTGAGTGAGAGAGAGAGAGAGAAGCATTGAGTGAGAGAGAGAGAGCTGTGAGAGAGAGAGTAAGAGAAGCTGTGAGTGAGAGAGAGAAAGAGAGAAAGAGAAGCTGTGAGTGAGAGAGAGAGAGAAAGAGAAGCTGTGAGTGAGAGAGATAGAGAAAGAGAAGCTGTGAGTGAGAGAGAGAGATAGAAAGAGAAGCTGTGAGTGAGAGAGAGAGAGAAATAGAGAAGCTGTGAGTGAGAGAGAGAGAGAGAGAAACAGAAGCTGTGAGTGAGAGAGAGAGAGAAAGAGAAACTGTGAGTGAGAGAGAGAGAGAAAGAGAAGCTGAGAGTGAGAGAGAGAGAAAGAGTGAGAAAGAGAGAGTGAAAGAGAAGCTGTGAGTGAGAGATAGAGAGAAGCTGTGAGTGAGAAAGAGAAGCTGTGAGTGAGAGAGAGAGAAAGAGTAGCTGTGAGTGAGAGAGAGAGAGAAAGAGAAGCTGTGAGTGAGAGAGAGAGAAAGAGAAGCTGTGAGAGAGAGAGGAAGAGATGCTGTGAGTGAGAGAAAAAGAAAGTGAAGCTGTGAGTGTGAAAGAGAGAGAGAAAGAGAAGCTGTGAGTGAGAGAGAGAGAAATAGAGAAGCTGTGAGTGAGAGAGAGAGAAAAACAGAAGCAGTGAGTGAGTGAGAGAGAGAAAGAGAAGCTGTGAGTGAGAGAGAAAGAGAATCTGTGTGTGAGAGAGAGGAAGAGATGCTGTGAGTGAGAGCGAAAGAAAGTGAAGCTGTGAGTGTGAGAGAGAGAGAGAAAGAGAAGCTGTGAGTGAGAGAGAGAGAAATAGAGAAGCTGTGAGTGAGAGAGAGAGAGAAAAAGAAGCAGTGAGTGAGTGAGAGAGAGAGAGAAAGAGAAACTGTGAGTGAGAGAGAGAGAGAGAAAGAGAAGCTGTGAGTGAGAGAGAGAAATAGAGTCTGAGAAAGAGAGAGAGAGAGAAGCATTGAGTGAGAGAGAGAGAAATAGAGTCTGTGAGAGAGAGAGAGAAAGAGCTGTGGGAGAGAAAGAAGGAGAAGCTGTGATTGAGAGAGAGAAAGAGAGAAAGAGAAGCTGTGAGTGAGTGAGAGACAGAAAGAGAAGCTGTGAGTGAGAGAGAAAGAAGCTGTGAGTGAGTGAGAGAGAGAGGAACAAAAGCTGTGAGTGAGAGAGAGAGAGAGAAGCTGAGTGAGAGAAAGAGAAAGAGAAGCAATGAGTGAGAGAGAGATAGAAAGAGAAGCTGTGATTGAGACAGAGAGAGAGAAAGAGAAGGTGTGAGTGAGAGAGAGAGAATAAGAGAAGCTGTGAGTGAGTGAGAGAGAGAAAGAGAAACTGTGAGTGAGAGAGAGAGAGAGAGAGAAGCTGTGAGTGAGAGAGAGAGGAGAGTCTGAGAAAGAGAGAGAGAGAAGCATTGAGAGAGAGAGAGAGAAATAGAGTCTGTGAGAGAGAGAAAGGGAGCTGTGAGAGAGAGAGTAAGAGAAGCTGTGAGTGAGAGAGAGAAAGAGAGAAAGAGAAGCTGTGAGTGAGAGAGAGAGAGAGAGAAGCTGTGAGTGAGAGAGATAGAGAAAGAGAAGCTGTGAGTGAGAGAGAGAGATAGAAAGAGAAGCTGTGAGTGAGAGAGAGAGGGAGAAATAGAGAAGCTGTGAGTGAGAGAGCGAGAGAAAGAGAAGCTGTGAGTGAGAGAGAGAGAAAGAGAAACTGTGAGTGAGAGAGAGAGAGAAAGAGAAGCTGAGAGTGAGAGAGAGAGAAAGAGATTCTAAGAAAGAGAGAGTGAAAGAGAAGCTGTGAGTGAGAGATAGAGAGAAGCTGTGTGTGAGAAAGAGAAGCTGTGAGTGAGAGAGAGAGAAAGAGTAGCTGTGAGTGAGAGAGAGAGAAAGAGAAGCTGTGAGTGAGAGAGAGAGAAAGAGAAGCTGTGAGAGAGAGAGGAAGAGATGCTGTGTGAGAGAGAAAGAAAGTGAAGCTGTGAGTGTGAAAGAGAGAGAGAAAGAGAAGCTGTGAGTGAGAGAGCGAGAGAAATAGAGAAGCTGTGAGTGAGAGAGAGAGAAAAACAGAAGCAGTGAGTGAGTGAGAGAGAGAAAGAGAAGCTGTGAGTGAGAGAGAAAGAGAATCTGTGTGAGAGAGAGAGGAAGAGATGCTGTGAGTGAGAGCGAAAGAAAGTGAAGCTGTGAGTGTGTGAGAGAGAGAGAAAGAGAAGCTGTGAGTGAGAGAGAGAGAAATAGAGAAGCTGTGAGTGAGAGAGAGAGAGAAAAAGAAGCAGTGAGTGAGTGAGAGAGAGAGAGAAAGAGAAACTGTGAGTGAGAGAGAGAGAGAGAGAAAGAGAAGCTGTGAGTGAGAGAGAGAGAAGGAGAGTCTGAGAAAGAGAGAGAGAGAGAAGCATTGAGTGAGAGAGAGAGAAATAGAGTCTGTGAGAGAGAGAGAAAGAGCTGTGGGAGAGAAAGAAGGAGAAGCTGTGAGTGAGAGAGAGAAAGAGAGAAAGAGAAGCTGTGAGTGAGTGAGAGACAGAAAGAGAAGCTGTGAGTGAGAGAGAGAGAAAGAGAAGCTGTGAGTGAGAGAGGGAGAGATAGAAAGAGAAGCTGTGAGTGAGAAAGAGAGAGAAAGAGAAGCTGTGAGTGAGATTGAGAGAGAAAGAGAAGCTGTGAGTGAGAGAGAAAGAAGCTGTGAGTGAGTGAGAGAGAGAGGAACAGAAGCTGTGAGTGAGAGAGAGAGAGAGAGAAGCTGAGTGAGAGAAAGAGAAAGAAAAGCAATGAGTGAGAGAGAGATAGAAAGAGAAGCTGTGATTGAGACAGAGAGAGAGAAAGAGAAGGTGTGAGTGAGAGAGAGAGAATAAGAGAAGCTGTGAGTGAATGAGAGAGAGAAAGAGAAACTGTGAGTGAGAGAGAGAGAGAGAGAAAGAGAAGCTGTGAGTGAGAGCGAGAGGAGAGTCTGAGAAAGAGAGAGAGAGAAGCATTGAGAGAGAGAGAGAAATAGAGTCTGTGAGAGAGAGAAAGAGCTGTGGGAGAGAGAGAAAGAGAAGCTGTGAGTGAGAGAGAGAAAGAGAGAAAGAGAAGCTGTGAGTGAGTGAGAGAGAGAAAGAGAAGCTGTGAGTGAGAGAGAGAGAAAGAGAAGCTGTGAGTGAGAGAGATAGAGATAGAAAGAGAAGCTGTGAGTGAGAGAGAGAGAGAAAGAGAAGCTGTGAGTGAGAGAGAGAGAGAAAGAGAAACTGTGAGTGAGAGAGAGAGAGAAAGAAGCTGTGAGTGAGTGAGATTGAGAGAGAAAGAGAAGCTGTGAGTGAGAAAGAAAGAAGCTGTGAGTGAGTGAGAGAGAGAGAAACAGAAGCTGTGAGTGAGAGAGAGAGGAGCTGATTAGAGAAAGAGAAAGAGAAGCAGTGAGTGAGAGAGAGATAGAAAGAGAAGCTGTGATTGAGACAGAGAGAGAGAAAGAGAAGGTGAGTGAGAGAGAGAGAATAAGAGAAGCTGTGAGTGAGAGAGAGGAAGAGAAGCTGTGAGTGAGAGAGAGAGAAAGAGAAGATGTGAGTAAGAGAGAGAGATAGAGAGAGAGGCTGTGAGTGAGAGAGAGAGAGAAAGAGAAGATGTGAGTGAGAGAGAGAGAAAGAGAAGCTGTGTGAGAGAGAGAGATCGAAAGAGATGCTGTGAGTGAGAGAGAGAGAGAAAGAGAAGCTGTGAGTGAGATTGAGAGAGAAAGAGAAGCTGTGATTGAGAGAGAAAGAAGCTGTGAGTGAGTGAGAGAGAGAGAAACAGAAGCTGTGAGTGAGAGAGAGAGAGCGAGAGAGAGAGAAGCTGAGTGAGAGAAAGAGAAAGAGAAGCTGTGAGTGAGATAGAGAGATAGAAAGAGAAGCTGTGATTGAGACAGAGAGAAAGAGAAGGTGTGAGAGAGAGAGAGAATAAGAGAAGCTGTGAGTGAGAGAGAGAGAGGAAGAGAAGCTGTGAGTGAGAGAGAGAGAAAGAGAAGATGTGAGTAAGAGATAGAGATAGAGAGAGAGGCTGTGAGTGAGAGAGAAAGAAAGTGAAGCTGTGAGTGTGTGTTTGTGAGAGAAAGAGAAGTTGTGAGTGAGAGAGAGAGAGAAACAGAAGCTGTGAGTGAGAGAGAGAAAGAAAGAGAAACTGTGAGTGAGAGAGAGAGAAAAAGAGAAGCTGTGAGTGAGAGAGAGAGAAAGAGAAGCTGTGTGTGTGAGAGAGGAAGATGCTGTGAGTGAGAGAGAAAGAAAGAGAAGCTGTGAGTGAGAGAGAGAGAGAGAGAGAAAGAGAAGCTGTTAGTGAGAGAGAGAGAAATAGAGAAGCTGTGAGTGAGAGAGAGAGAGAAACAGAAGCTGTGAGTGAGAGAGAGAGAAGGAGAGTCTGAGAAAGAGAGAGTGAAAGAAGCTGTGAGTGAGAGAGAGAGAGAGAAGCTGTGAGTGAGAGAGAGAGAGAAAGAGAAGCTGTGAGTGAGAGAGATAAAGAGAAGCTGTGAGAAAGAGAGAGAGAAGCTGTGAGTGAGAGAGAGAAATAGAGAAGCTGTGAGTGAGAGAGAGAGAGAAAGAGAAGCTGTGAGTGAGAGAGAAAGAAGCTGTGAGTGAGTGAGAGAGAGAGGAACAGAAGCTGTGAGTGAGAGAGAGAGAGAGAAGCTGAGTGAGAGAAAGAGAAAGAGAAGCAATGAGTGAGAGAGAGATAGAAAGAGAAGCTGTGATTGAGACAGAGAGAGAGAAAGAGAAGGTGTGAGTGAGAGAGAGAGAATAAGAGAAGCTGTGAGTGAGTGAGAGAGAGAAAGAGAAACTGTGAGAGAGAGAGAGAGAGAGAAAGAGAAGCTGTGAGTGAGAGAGAGAGGAGAGTCTGAGAAAGAGAGAGAGAGAAGCATTGAGAGAGAGAGAGAGAAATAGAGTCTGTGTGAGAGAGAAAGAGCTGTGGGAGAGAGAGATAGAGAAGCTGTGAGTGAGAGAGAGAAAGAGAAGCTGTGAGTGAGAGAGAGAGAAAGAGAAGCTGTGTGTGTGAGAGAGGAAGATGCTGTGAGTGAGAGAGAAAGAAAGAGAAGCTGTGAGTGAGAGAGAGAGAGAGAGAGAAAGAGAAGCTGTTAGTGAGAGAGAGAGAAATAGAGAAGCTGTGAGTGAGAGAGAGAGAGAAACAGAAGCTGTGAGTGAGAGAGGGAGAGAAAGAGAAGCTGTGAGTGAGAGAGAGAGAGAAAGAGAAGCTGAGAGTGAGAGAGAGAAAGAGAGTCTGAGAAAGAGAGAGTGAAAGAGAAGCTGTGAGTGAGAGACAGAGAAACAGAAGCTGTGAGTGTGAGAGAGAAATAGAGAAGTTGTGAGTGAGAGAGAGAGAAACAGAAGCAGTGAGTGAGAGAGAGAGAGAAAGAGAAACTGTGAGTGAGAGAGAGAGAGAGAGAAGCTGTGAGTGAGAGAGAGAGAAGGAGAGTCTGAGAAAGAGAGAGTGAAAGAAGCTGTGAGTGAGAGAGAGAGAGAGAAGCTGTGAGTGAGAGAGAAAGAGAAAGAGAAGCTGTGAGTGAGAGAGATAAAGAGAAGCTGTGAGAGAGAGAGAGAAGCTGTGAGTGAGAGAGAGAAATAGAGAAGCTGTGAGTGAGAGAGAGAGAGAAAGAGAAGCTGTGAGTGAGAGAGAAAGAAGCTGTGAGTGAGTGAGAGAGAGAGGAACAGAAGCTGTGAGTGAGAGAGAGAGAGAGAAGCTGAGTGAGAGAAAGAGAAAGAGAAGCAATGAGTGAGAGAGAGATAGAAAGAGAAGCTGTGATTGAGACAGAGAGAGAGAAAGAGAAGGTGTGAGTGAGAGAGAGAGAATAAGAGAAGCTGTGAGTGAGTGAGAGAGAGAAAGAGAAACTGTGAGTGAGAGAGAGAGAGAGAAAGAGAAGCTGTGAGTGAGAGAGAGAGGAGAGTCTGAGAGAGAGAGAGAGAGAAGCATTGAGAGAGAGAGAAATAGAGTCTGTGTGAGAGAGAAAGAGCTGTGGGAGAGAGAGAAAGAGAAGCTGTGAGTGAGAGAGAGAAAGAGAAGCTGTGAGTGAGTGAGAGAGAGAAAGAGAAGCTGTGAGTGAGAGAGAGAGAGAGAGAAGCTGTGAGTGAGAGAGAGAGATAGAAAGAGAAGCTGTGAGTGAGAGAGAGAGAAAGAGAAGCTGTGAGTGAGAGAGAGAGAAAGAGAAACTGTGAGTGTGTGTGAGAGAGAAAGAAGCTGTGAGTGAGAGAGAGAGAGAGAAAGAGAAGCTGTGAGTGAGAGAGAGAGAGAAAGAGAAGCTGTGAGATTGAGAGAGAAAGAGAAGCTGTGAGTGAGAAAGAAAGAAGCTGTGAGTGAGTGAGAGAGAGAGAAACAGAAGCTGTGAGTGAGAGAGAGAGAGAAGCTGATTAGAGAAAGAGAAAGAGAAGCAGTGAGTGAGAGAGAGATAGAAAGAGAAGCTGTGATTGAGACAGAGAGAGAGAAAGAGAAGGTGAGTGAGAGAGAGAGAATAAGAGAAGCTGTGAGTGAGAGAGAGAGAGGAAGTGAAGCTGTGAGTGAGAGAGAGAGAAAGAGAAGATGTGAGTAAGAGAGAGAGAGAGAGAGAGAGGCTGTGAGTGAGAGAGAGAGAGAAAGAGAAGCTGTGTGTGAGAGAGAGAGATCGAAAGAGATGCTGTGAGTGAGAGAGAGAGAGAAAGAGAAGCTGTGAGTGAGAGAGAAAGAAGCTGTGAGTGAGTGAGAGAGAGAGAAACAGAAGCTGTGAGTGAGAGAGCGAGAGCGAGAGAGAGAAGCTGAGTGAGAGAAAGAGAAAGAGAAGCTGTGAGAGAGATAGAGAGATAGAAAGAGAAGCTGTGATTGAGACAGAGAGAAAGAGAAGGTGTGAGAGAGAGAGAGAATAAGAGAAGCTGTGAGTGAGAGAGAGAGAGGAAGAGAAGCTGTGAGTGAGAGAGAGAGAAAGAGAAGATGTGAGTAAGAGAGAGAGATAGAGAGAGAGGCTGTGAGTGAGAGAGAAAGAAAGTGAAGCTGTGAGTGTGTGTGTGAGAGAGAAAGAGAAGCTGTGAGTGAGAGAGAGAGAGAAACAGAAGCTGTGAGTGAGAGAGAGAAAGAAAGAGAAACTGTGAGTGAGAGAGAGAGAAAAAGAGAAGCTGTGAGTGAGAGAGAGAGAAAGAGAAGCTGTGTGTGAGAGAGAGGAAGATGCTGTGAGTGAGAGAGAAAGAAAGAGAAGCTGTGAGTGTGTGAGAGAGAGAGAGAGAAAGAGAAGCTGTTAGTGAGAGAGAGAGAAATAGAGAAGCTGTGAGTGAGAGAGAGAGAGAAACAGAAGCTGTGAGTGAGAGAGGGAGAGAAAGAGAAGCTGTGAGTGAGAGAGAGAGAGAAAGAGAAGCTGTGAGTGAGAGAAAGAGAGTCTGAGAAAGAGAGAGTGAAAGAGAAGCTGTGAGTGATAGACAGAGAAACAGAAGCTGTGAGTGAGAGAGAGAAATAGAGAAGTTGTGAGTGAGAGAGAGAGAAACAGAAGCAGTGAGTGAGAGAGAGAGAGAAAGAGAAACTGTGAGTGAGAGAGAGAGAGAAAGAGAAGCTGTGAGTGAGAGAGAGAGAAGGAGAGTCTGAGAAAGAGAGAGTGAAAGAAGCTGTGAGTGAGTGAGAGAGAGAGAAGCTGTGAGTGAGAGAGAGAGAGAAAGAGAAGCTGTGAGTGAGAGAGATAAAGAGAAGCTGTGTGTGAGAGAGAGAAGCTATGAGTGAGAGAGAGAAATAGAGAAGCTGTGAGTGAGAGAGAGAGAGAAACAGAAGCAGTGAGAGAGAGAGAGAGAAAGAGAAACTGTGAGTGAGTGAGAGAGAGAGAGAGAAAGAGAAGCTGTGAGTGAGAGAGAGAGAAGGAGAGTCTGAAAAGAGAGAGTGAAAGAGAAGCTGTGAGTGAGTGAGTGAGAGAGAGCTGTGAGTGAGAGAGAGAGAGAAAGAGATGCTGTGAGTGAGAGAGATAAAGAGAAGCTTTGAGAGAGAGAGAGAGAGAAGCTGTGAGTGAGAGAGAGAGAAAGAGAAGCTGTGAGTGAGAGAGAGAGAGAAAGAGAAGCTGTGTGAGAGAGAGAGGAAGATGCTGTGAGTGAGAGAGAGAGAAAGAGAAGCTGTGAGTGTGTGAGAGAGAGAAAGAGAAGCTGTTAGTGAGTGAGAGAGAAAATAGAGAAGCTGTGAGTGAGAGAGAGAAACAGAAGCTGTGAGTGAGAGAGAGAGAAAAACAGAAGCAGTGAGTGAGAGAGAGAGAGAAAGAGAAACTGTGAATGAGAGAGAGAGAGAAAGAGAAGCTGTGAGTGAGAGAGAGAGAAGGAGAGTCTGAGAAAGAGAGAGTGAAAGAGAAGCTGTGAGTGAGAGAGAGAGAGAAGCTGTGAGTGAGAGAGAGAGAGAAAGAGAAGCTGTGAGTGAGAGAGAAAAATAGAGAAGCTGTGAGTGAGAGAGAGAGAAAGAGAAGGTGTGAGTGAGAGAGAGAGAAAGAGAAGCTGTGTGAGAGAGAGTGGAAGATGCTGTGAGTGAGACAGAAAGAAAGAGAATCTGTGAGTGAGAGAGAGAGAGAAAGAGAAGCTGTTAGTGAGAGAGAGAGAAAAATAGAGAAGCTGTGAGTGAGAGAGAGAGAAACAGAAGCTGTGAATGAGAGAGAGAGAGAAAGAGAATCTGTGAGAGAGAGAGAGAGAGAGAGAAAGAGAAGCTGTGAGTGAGAGAGAGAAAGAGAGTCTGAGAAAGAGAGAGTGAAAGAGAAGATGTGAGTGAGAGAGAGAGAGAAGCTGTGAGTGAGAGAGAGAGAGAAAGAGAAGATGTGAGAAAGAGAGTGAGAGAAAGTGAAGCTGTGAGGGTGTGTGTGAGAGAAAGAGAAGTTGTGAGTGAGAGAGAGAGAAATAGAGAAGCTGTGAGTGAGTGAGAGAGAGAAACAGAAGCTGTGAGTGAGAGAGAGAAAGAGAAACTGTGAGTGAGTGAGAGAGAGAGAGAGAAGCTGTGAATGAGAGAGAGAGAAAGAGAGTCTGAGAAAGAGAGTGAAAGAGAAGCTGTGAGTGAGAGAGAGAGAAGTTGTGAGTGAGAGAGAGAAGCTGTGAGTGAGAGAGAGAGAAAGAGAAGCTGTGAGTGAGAGAGAAACAGAAGCTTTGAGTGAGAGAGAGAGAGAGAAAGAGAAGCTGTGAGTGAGAGAGAGAGAAAGAGAAGCTGTGCGTGAGAGAGAGAGAAACAGAAGCTGTGAGTGAGAGAGAGGGAGAGAAAGAGAAGCTGTGAGTGAGAGAGAGAGAGAGAAAGAGAAGCTGTGAGTGAGAGAGAGAGAGAAGCAGTGAGTGCGAGAGAGAGAGAAGCAGTGAGTGCGAGAGAGAGAAGCTATGAATGAGAGAGAGAGAAAGAGAAGCTGTGAGAGAGAGAGAAAGAGAAGCTGAGAGTGAGTGAGAGAGACGCTGTGAGTGAGAGAGAGAAAGAGAGAGAGAAGCATTGAGTGAGAGAGAGAAATAGAGTCTGTGAGAGAGAGAGAAAGAGCTGTGAGAGAGAGAGTAAGAGAAGCTGTGAGTGAGAGAGAGAAAGAGAGAAAGAGAAGCTGTGAGTGGGAGAGATAGAGAAAGAGAAGCTGTGAGTGAGAGAGAGAGAGAAAGAGAAGCTGTGAGTGAGATTGATAGAGAAAGAGAAGCTGTGAGTGAGAGAGAAAGAAGCTGTGAGTGAGTGAGAGAGAGAGAAACAGAAGCTGTGAGTGAGAGAGAGAGATAAAAAGAGAAGCTGTGATTGAGACAGAGAGAAAGAGAAGGTGTGAGTGAGAGAGAGAGAGAATAAGAGAAGCTGTGAGTGAGAGAGAGAGAGGAAGAAAAGCTGTGAGTGAGAGAGAGAGAGAAAGAGAAGATGTGAGTGAGAGAGAGAGAGAAAGAGAAGCTGTGTGAGAGAGAGAGGAAGAGATGCTGTGAGTGAGAGAGAAAGAAAGTGAAGCTGTGAGTGTGTGTGTGAGAGAGAAAGAGAATCTGTGAGTGAGAGAGAGAGAGAAATAGAGAAGCTGTGAGTGAGAGAGAGAGAGAAAGAGAAGATGTGAGAGAGAGAGAGAAAGAGAGAGAGAGGAAGAGATGCTGCGAGTGAGAGAGAAAGAAAGTGAAGCTGTGAGGGTGTGTGTAGAGAAAGAGAAGCTGTGAGTGAGAGAGAGAGAAATAGAGAAGCTGTGAGTGAGTGAGAGAGAGAAACAGAAGCTGTGAGTGAGAGAGAGAGAAAGAGAAACTGAGTGAGAGAGAGAGAGAGAAGCTGTGAATGAGAGAGAGAGAGAAAGAGAGTCTGAGAAAGAGAATGAAAGAGAAGCTGTGAGTGAGAGAGAGAGAGAGAGAAGTTGTGAGTGAGAGAGAGAAGCTGTGAGTGAGAGAGAGAGAAAGAAAAGCTGTGAGTGAGAGAGAAACAGAAGCTTTGAGTGAGAGAGAGAGAGAAAGAGAAGCTGTGAGTGAGAGAGAGAGAGAGAAAGAGAAGCTGTGAGTGAGAGAGAGAGAAACAGGAGCTGTGAGTGAGAGAGAGAGAGAAAGAGAAGCTGTGAGTGAGAGAGAGAGAGAGAAAGAGAAGCTGTGAGTGAGAGAGAGAAAGAAGCAGTGAGTGCGAGAGAGAGAGAAGCAGTGAGTGCGACAGAGAGAAGCTATGAGTGAGAGAGAGAGAAAGAGAAGCTGTGAGTGAGAGAGAAAGAGAAGCTGAGAGTGAGAGAGAGAGAAAGAGACGCTGTGAGTGAGAGAGAGAGAGAAGCATTGAGTGAGAGAGAGAGAAATAGTCTGTGTGTGAGAGAGAAAGAGCTGTGAGAGAGAGAGTAAGAGAAGCTGTGAGTGAGAGAGAGAAAGAGAGAAAGAGAAGCTGTGAGTGAGAGAGATAGAAAAAGAGAAGCTGTGAGTGAGAGAGAGAGATAGAAAGAGAAGCTGTGAGTGAGAGAGAGAGAGAAAGAGAAGCTGTGAGTGAGATTGAGAGAGAAAGAGAAGCTGTGAGTGAGAGAGAAAGAAGCTGTGAGTGTGTGAGGGAGAGAGAAACAGAAGCTGTGAGTGCGAGACAGAGAGTGAGAGAGAGAGAGAAGCTGAGTGAGAGAAAGAGAAAGAGAAGCTGTGAGTGAGAGAGAGAGATAGAAAGAGAAGCTGTGATTGAGACAGAGAGAAAGAGAAGGTGTGAGTGAGAGAGAGAGAGAATAATAGAAGCTGTGAGTGAGAGAGAGAGAGGAAGAAAAGC
Source organism: Bradypodion ventrale (assembly GCA_035047345.1). NCBI lineage: Eukaryota > Metazoa > Chordata > Lepidosauria > Squamata > Chamaeleonidae > Bradypodion > Bradypodion ventrale. The sequence continues at coordinate 111,127,422 of JAWDJE010000005.1, read as the reverse complement.
TGTGAGTGAGAGAAAGAGAGAGAAAGAGAAGATGTGAGTGAGAGAGAGAGAAAGAGAAGCTGTGTGAGAGAGAGAGGAAAAGATGCTGTGAGTGAGAGAGAAAGAAAGTGAAGCTGTGAGTGTGTGTGTGAGAGAGAAAGAGAATCTGTGAGTGAGAGAGAGAGAGAAATAGAGAAGCTGTGAGTGAGAGAGAGAGAAACAGAAGCTGTGAGTGAGAGAGAGAGAGAGAGAAACTGTGAGTGAGAGAGAGAGAGAGAAAGAGAAGCTGAGAGTGAGAGAGAGAGAAAGAGAGTCTGAGAAAGAGAGAGTGAAAGAGAAGCTGTGAGTGAGAGAGAGAGAGAAGCTGTGAGTGAGAGAGAGAGAGAGAAAGAGAAGATGTGAGTGAGAGAGAGAGAAAGAGAAGCTGTGAGTGAGAGAGAGAGAGAAGCTGTGAGTGAGAGAGAGAAAGAGTAGCTGTGAGAGAGAAAGAGAAGCTGTGAGTGAGAGAGAGAGAGAGAGAAGCTGTGAGAGAGAGAGGAAGAAATGCTGTGAGTGAGAGAGAAAGAAAGTGAACCTGTGAGTGTGAAAGAGAGAGAGAAAGAGAAGCTGTGAGTGAGAGAGAGAGAGAAATAGAGAAGCAGTGAGTGAGAGAGAGAGAAAACAGAAGCAGTGAGTGAGAGAGAGAGAGAAAGAGAAGCTGTGAGTGAGAGAGAAAGAGAAGCTGTGAGAGAGAGAGAGGAAGAGATGCTGTGAGTGAGAGAGAAAGAAAGTGAAGCTGTGAGTGTGTGTGAGAGAGAGAAAGAGAAGCTGTGAGTGAGAGAGAGAGAAATAGAGAAGCTGTGAGTGAGAGAGAGAGAGAAAAAGAAGCAGTGAGTGAGTGAGAGAGAGAGAAAGAGAAACTGTGAGTGAGAGAGAGAGAGAGAGAAGCTGTGAGTGAGAGAGAGAGAAGGAGAGTCTGAGAAAGAGAGAGAGAGAGAAGCATTGAGTGAGAGAGAGAGAAATAATGTCTGTGAGAGAGAGAGAAAGAGCTGTGGGAGAGAGAGAAGGAGAAGCTGTGAGTGAGAGAGAGAAAGAGAGAAAGAGAAGCTGTGAGTGAGTGAGAGAGAGAAAGAGAAGCTGTGAGTGAGAGAGAGAGAAAGAGAAGCTGTGAGTGAGAGAGGGAGAGATAGAAAGAGAAGCTGTGAGTGAGAAAGAGAGAGAAAGAGAAGCTGTGAGTGAGATTGAGAGAGAAAGAGAAGCTGTGAGTGAGAGAGAAAGAAGCTGTGAGTGAGTGAGAGAGAGAGGAACAGAAGCAGTGAGTGAGAGAGAGAGAAAGAGAAGCTGTGAGTGAGAGAGAAAGAGAAGCTGTGTGTGAGAGAGAGAAAGAGATGCTGTGAGTGAGAAAGAAAGTGAAGCTGTGAGTGTGAGAGAGAGTGAGAAAGAGAAGCTGTGAGTGTGAGAGAGAAATAGAGAAGCTGTGAGTGAGAGAGAGAGAGAAAAAGAAGCAGTGAGTGAGTGAGAGAGAGAGAAAGAGAAACTGTGAGTGAGAGAGAGAAAGAGAAGCTGTGAGTGAGAGAGAGAGAAGGAGAGTCTGAGAAAGAGAGAGAGAGAGAAGTATTGAGTGAGAGAGAGAGAAATAGAGTCTGTGAGAGAGAGAGAAAGAGCTGTGGGAGAGAGAGAAGGAGAAGCTGTGAGTGAGAGAGAAAGAGAAGCTGTGTGTGAGAGAGAGGAAGAGATGCTGTGAGTGAGAGAGAAAGAAAGAGAACCTGTAAGTGTGTGTGAGAGAGAGAAAGAGAAGCTGTTAGTGAGTGAGAGAGAAAAATAGAGAAGCTGTGAGTGAGAGAGAGAGAAACAGAAGCTGTGAGTGAGAGAGAGAGAAAAACAGAAGCAGTGAGTGAGAGAGAGAGAGAGAAAGAGAAACTGTGAATGAGAGAGAGAGAGAGAAAGAGAAGCTGTGAGTGAGAGAGAGAGAAGGAGAGTCTGAGAAAGAGAGAGTGAAAGAGAAGCTGTGAGTGAGAGAGAGAGAGAGAAGCTGTGAGTGAGAGAGAGAGAGAAAGAGAAGCTGTGAGTGAGAGAGAGAAAGAGAAGCTGTGAGTGAGAGAGAGAGAAAGAGAAGCTGTGAGTGAGAGAGAGAGAAAGAGAAGCTGTGAGTGAGAGAGAGAGAAAGAGAAGCTGTGTGATAGAGAGTGCAAAATGCTGTGAGTGAGAGAGAAAGAAAGAGAATCTGTGAGTGAGAGAGAGAGAGAGAGAGAAAGAGAAGCTGTTAGTGAGAGAGAGAGAAAAATAGAGAGGCTGTGAGTGAGAGAGAGAGAAACAGAAGCTGTGAATGAGAGAGAGAGAGAAAGAGAATCTGTGAGTGAGAGAGAGAGAGAAAGAGAAGCTGTGAGTGAGAGAGAGAGAAACAGAAGCTGTGAATGAGAGAGAGAAAGAAAGTGAAGCTGTGAGTGTGTGTGTGAGAGAGAAAGAGAAGCTGTGAGTGAGAGAGAGAGAAATAGAGAAGCTGTGAGTGAGAGATAGAGAGAAACAGAAGCTGTGAGTGAGAGAGAGTGAGAAAGAGAAACTGTGAGTGAGAGAGAGAGAGAAAGAGAAGCTGAGAGTGAGAGAGAGAGAGAGTCTGAGAAAGAGAGAGTGAAAGAGAAGCTGTGAGTGAGAGAGAGAGAGAAGCTGTGAGTGAGAAAGAGAAGCTGTGAGTGAGAGAGAGAGAAAGAGTAGCTGTGAGTGAGAGAGAGAGAAAGAGAAGCTGTGAGTGAGAGAGAGAGAAAGAGAAGCTATGAGAGAGTAAGGAAGAGATGCTGTGAGTGAGAGAGAAAGAAAGTGAAGCTGTGAGTGTGAAAGAGAGAGAGAAAGAGAAGCTGTGAGTGTGAGAGAGAGAGAAATAGAGAAGCTGTGAGTGAGAGAGAGAGAAAAACAGAAGCAGTGAGTGAGTGAGAGAGAAAAAGAGAAGCTGTGAGTGAGAGAGAAAAGGAAGCTGTGAGAGAGAGAGAGGAAGAGATGCTGTAAGTGAGAGCGAAAGAAAGTGAAGCTGTGAGTGTGAGAGAGAGAGAGAAAGAGAAGCTGTGAGTGAGAGAGAGAGAAATAGAGAAGCTGTGAGTGAGAGAGAGAGAGAGAAAGAAGCAGTGAGTTAGTGAGAGAGAGAGAAAGAGAAACTGTGAGTGAGAGAGAGAGAGAAAGGAAAGCTGTGAGTGAGAGAGATAGAAAAAGAGAAGCTGTGAGTGAGAGAGAGAGATAGAAAGAGAAGCTGTGAGTGAGAGAGAGAGAGAAAGAGAAGCTGAGAGTGAGAGAGAGAGAAAGAGAGTCTGAGAAAGAGAAAGTGAAAGAGAAGCTGTGAGTGAGAGAGAGATAAAGAGAAGCTGTGTGAGAGAGAGGAAGAGTTGCTGTGAGTGAGAGAGATTGAAAGTGAAGCTGTGAGTGTGAAAGAGAGAGAAAGAGAAGCTGTGAGTGAGAGAGAGAGAGAAATAGAGAAGCTGTGAGTGAGAGAGAGAGAAATAGAGAAGCTGTGAGTGAGAGAGAGAGAGAAACAGAAGCTGTGAGTGAGAGAGAGAAAGAAAGGGAAACTGTGAGTGAGAGAGAGAGAGAAAGAGAAGCTGTGAGTGAGAGAGAGAGAGAAAGAGAAGCTGTGTGTGAGAGAGAGGAAGATGCTGTGAGTGAGAGAGAAAGAAAGAGAAGCTGTGAGTGTGAGAGAGAGAAAGAGAAGCTGTTAGTGAGAGAGAGAGAAATAGAGAAGCTGTGAGTGAGAGAGAGAGAAACAGAAGCTGTGAGTGAGAGAGAGAGAGAAAGAGAAGCTGTGAGTGAGTGAGAGAGAGAAAGAGAAGCTGTGAGTGAGAGAGAGAAAGAGAGTCTGAGAAAGAGAGAGTGAAAGAGAAGCTGTGAGTGAGAGACAGAGAAACAGAAGCTGTGAGTGAGAGAGAGAAATAGAGAAGTTGTGAGTGAGAGAGAGAGAGAAACAGAAGCATGGAGTGTGAGAGAGAGAGAAAGAGAAACTGTGAGTGAGAGAGAGAAAGAGAGAAAGAGAAGCTGTGAGTGAGAGAGATAGAAAAAGAGAAGCTGTGAGTGAGAGAGAGAGATAGAAAGAGAAGCTGTGAGTGAGAGAGAGAGAAAGAGAAGCTGTTAGTGAGATTGAGAGAGAAAGAGAAGCTGTGTGTGTGAGAGAGGAAGAGATGCTGTGAGTGAGAGAGAAAGAAAGAGAAGCTGTAAGTGTGTGTGAGAGAGAGAAAGAGAAGCTGTTAGTGAGTGAGAGAGAAAAATAGAGAAGCTGTGAGTGAGAGAGAGAGAAACAGAAGCTGTGAGTGAGAGAGAGAGAAAAACAGAAGCAGTGAGTGAGAGAGAGAGAGAAAGAGAAGCTGTGAGTGAGAGAGATTGAAAGAGAAGCTGTGTGAGAGAGAGTGGAAGATGCCGTGAGTGAGAGAGAAAGAAAGAGAATCTGTGAGTGAGAGAGAGAGAGAGAGAGAAAGAGAAGCTGTTAGTGAGAGAGAGAGAAAAATAGAGAAGCTGTGAGTGAGAGAGAGAGAAACAGAAGCTGTGAATGGGAGAGAGAGAGAAAGAGAATCTGTGAGTGAGAGAGAGAGAGAGAAAGAGAAGCTGTGAGTGAGAGAGAGAGAAGGAGAGTCTGAGAAAGAGAGAGTGAAAGAGAAGCTGTGAGTGAGAGAGAGAGAGAGAAGCTGTGAGTGAGAGAGAGAGAGAAAGAGAAGCTGTGAGTGAGAGAGATAAAGAGAAGCTGTGAGTGAGAGAGAGAGAAAGAGAAGCTGTGAGTGAGAGAGAGAGAGAAAGAGAAGCTGTGAGTGAGAGAGATTGAAAGAGAAGCTGTGTGAGAGAGAGTGGAAGATGCCGTGAGTGAGAGAGAAAGAAAGAGAATCTGTGAGTGAGAGAGAGAGAGAGAGAGAAAGAGAAGCTGTTAGTGAGAGAGAGAGAAAAATAGAGAAGCTGTGAGTGAGAGAGAGAGAAACAGAAGCTGTGAATGGGAGAGAGAGAGAAAGAGAATCTGTGAGTGAGAGAGAGAGAGAGAAAGAGAAGCTGTGAGTGAGAGAGAGAGAAACAGAAGCTGTGAATGAGTGAGTGAGAGAGAAAGAGAAACTGTGAGTGAGAGAGAGAGAGAGAGAGAGAAGCTGTGAGTTAGAGAGAGAGATAGAAAGAGAAGCTGTGAGTGAGAGAGAGAGAGAGAAAGAGAAGCTGTGAGTGAGAGAGAGAGAAAGAGAAACTGTGAGTGAGAGAGAGAGTGAGAAAGAAGCTGTGAGTGAGTGAGAGAGAGAGAAACAGAAGCTGTGAGTGAGAGAGAGAGAGAAAGAGAAGCAGTGAGTGAGATTGAGAGAGAAAGAGAAGCTGTGAGTGAGAGAGAAAGAAGCTGTGAGTGAGTGAGAGAGAGAAACAGAAGCTGTGAGTGAGAGAGCGAGAGCAAGAGAGAGAAGCTGAGTGAGAGAAAGAGAAAGAGAAGCTGTGAGTGAGATAGAGAGATAGAAAGAGAAGCTGTGATTGAGACAGAGAGAAAGAGAAGGTGTGTGAGAGAGAGAGAATAAGAGAAGCTGTGAGTGAGAAAGAGAGAGGAAGAGAAGCTGTGAGTGAGAGAGAGAGAAAGAGAAGATGTGAGTGAGAGAGAGAGATAGAAAGAGAGGCTGTGAGTGAGAGAGAAAGAAAGTGAAGCTGTGAGTGTGTGTGTGAGAGAGAAAAGAGAAGATGTGAGTGAGAGACAGAGAGAAATAGAGAAGCTGTGAGTGAGAGAGAGAGAGAAACAGAAGCTGTGAGTGAGAGAGAGAAAGAAAGAGAAACTGTGAGTGAGAGAAAGAGAGAAAGAGAAGCTGTGAGTGAGAGAGAGAGAAAGAGAAGCTGTGTGTGTGAGAGAGGAAGATGCTGTGAGTGAGAGAGAAAGAAAGAGAAGCTGTGAGTGTGAGAGAGAGAAAGAGAAGCTGTTAGTGAGAGAGAGAGAAATAGAGAAGCTGTGAGTGAGAGAGAGAGAGAAACAGAAGCTGTGAGTGAGAGAGAGAGAGAAAGAGAAGCTGTGAGTGAGAGAAAGAGAGAAAGAGAAGCTGTGAGTGAGAGAGAGAAAGAGAGTCTGAGAAAGAGAGAGTGAAAGAGAAGCTGTGAGTGAGAGACAGAGAAACAGAAGTTGTGAGTGAGAGAGAGAAATAGAGAAGTTGTGAGTGAGAGAGAGAGAAACAGAAGCAGTGAGTGAGAGAGAGAGAGAAAGAGAAACTGTGAGTGAGAGAGAGAGAAAGAGAAGCTGTGAGTGAGAGAGAGTGAAGGAGAGTCTGAGAAAGAGAGAGTGAAAGAGAAGGTGTGAGTGAGTGAGTGAGAGAGAGAGAAGCTGTGAGTGAGAGAGAGAGAAAGAGAAGCTGTGAGTGAGAGAGATAAAGAGAAGCTGTGAGAGAGAGAGAGAGAGAAGCTGTGGGTGAGAGAGAGAAATAGAGAAGCTGTGAGTGAGAGAGAGAGAGAAACAGAAGCAGTGAGTGAGAGAGAGAGAAAGAGAAACTGTGAGTGAGAGAGAGAGAGAGAGAGAGAAGCTGTGAGTGAGAGAGAGAGAAGGAGAGTCTGATAAAGAGAGAGTGAAAGAGAAGCTGTGAGTGAGTGAGAGAGAGAGAGAGAAGCTGTGAGTGAGAGAGAGAAAGAGAAGCTGTGAGTGAGGAGATAAAGAGAAGCTTTGAGAGAGAGAGAGAGAAGCTGTGAGTGAGAGAGAGAGAGAAAGAGAAGCTGTGAGTGAGAGAGAGAGAAAGAGAAGCTGTGTGAGAGAGAGAGGAAGATGCTGTGAGTGAGAGAGAAAGAAAGAGAAGCTGTGAGTGTGAGAGAGAGAGAGAAAGAGAAGCTGTTAGTGAGTGAGAGAGAAAAATAGAGTAGCTGTGAGTGAGAGAGAGAGAAACAGAAGCTGTGAGTGAGAGAGAGAGAAGGAGAGTCTGAGAAAGAGAGAGTGAAAGAGAAGCTGTGAGAGAGAGAGAGAGAGAAGCTGCGAGTGAGAGAGAAAGAGAAAAAGAAGCTGTGAGTGAGAGAGATAAAGAGAAGCTGTGAGTGAGAGAGAGAGAGAAAGAGAAGCTGTGAGTGAGAGAGAGAGAGAAAGAGAAGGTGTAAGTGAGAGAGAGAGAAAGAGAAGCTTTGTGAGAGAGAGTGGAAGATGCTGTGAGTGAGTGAGAAAGAAAGAGAATCTGTGAGTGAGAGAGAGAGAGAGAGAAAGAGAAGCTGTTAGTGTGAGAGAGAGAAAAATAGAGAAGCTGTGAGTGAGAGAGAGAGAAACAGATGCTGTGAATGAGAGAGAGAGAGAAAGAGAATCTGTGAGTGAGAGAGAAAGAGAGAAAGAGAAGCTGTGAGTGAGAGAGAGAAAGAGAATCTGAGAAAGAGGGAGTGAAAGAGAAGCTGTGAGTGAGAGAGAGAGAGAAGCTGTGAGTGAGAGAGAGAGAAAAAGAGAAGATGTGTGAGAGAGAGAGAGAGAAGCTGTGAATGAGAGAGAAAGAAAGAGAGTCTGAGAAAGAGAGTGAAAGAGAAGCTGTGAGTGAGAGAGAGAGAGAGAAGTTGTGAGTGAGTGAGTGAGAGAGAAAGAGAAACTGTGAGTGAGAGAGAGAGAGAGAGAGAGAAGCTGTGAGTTAGAGAGAGAGATAGAAAGAGAAGCTGTGAGTGAGAGAGAGAGAAACAGAAGCTGTGAATGAGTGAGTGAGAGAGAAAGAGAAACTGTGAGTGAGAGAGAGAGAGAGAGAGAAGCTGTGAGTTAGAGAGAGAGATAGAAAGAGAAGCTGTGAGTGAGAGAGAGAGAGAGAAAGAGAAGCTGTGAGTGAGAGAGAGAGAAAGAGAAACTGTGAGTGAGAGAGAGAGTGAGAAAGAAGCTGTGAGTGAGTGAGAGAGAGAGAAACAGAAGCTGTGAGTGAGAGAGAGAGAGAAAGAGAAGCAGTGAGTGAGATTGAGAGAGAAAGAGAAGCTGTGAGTGAGAGAGAAAGAAGCTGTGAGTGAGTGAGAGAGAGAAACAGAAGCTGTGAGTGAGAGAGCGAGAGCAAGAGAGAGAAGCTGAGTGAGAGAAAGAGAAAGAGAAGCTGTGAGTGAGATAGAGAGATAGAAAGAGAAGCTGTGATTGAGACAGAGAGAAAGAGAAGGTGTGTGTGAGAGAGAGAATAAGAGAAGCTGTGAGTGAGAAAGAGAGGGGAAGAGAAGCTGTGAGTGAGAGAGAGAGAAAGAGAAGATGTGAGTGAGAGAGAGAGATAGAAAGAGAGGCTGTGAGTGAGAGAGAAAGAAAGTGAAGCTGTGAGTGTGTGTGTGAGAGAGAAAAGAGAAGATGTGAGTGAGAGACAGAGAGAAATAGAGAAGCTGTGAGTGAGAGAGAGAGAGAAACAGAAGCTGTGAGTGAGAGAGAGAAAGAAAGAGAAACTGTGAGTGAGAGAAAGAGAGAAAGAGAAGCTGTGAGTGAGAGAGAGAGAAAGAGAAGCTGTGTGTGTGAGAGAGGAAGATGCTGTGAGTGAGAGAGAAAGAAAGAGAAGCTGTGAGTGTGAGAGAGAGAAAGAGAAGCTGTTAGTGAGAGAGAGAGAAATAGAGAAGCTGTGAGTGAGAGAGAGAGAGAAACAGAAGCTGTGAGTGAGAGAGAGAGAGAAAGAGAAGCTGTGAGTGAGAGAAAGAGAGAAAGAGAAGCTGTGAGTGAGAGAGAGAAAGAGAGTCTGAGAAAGAGAGAGTGAAAGAGAAGCTGTGAGTGAGAGACAGAGAAACAGAAGTTGTGAGTGAGAGAGAGAAATAGAGAAGTTGTGAGTGAGAGAGAGAGAGAAACAGAAGCAGTGAGTGAGAGAGAGAGAGAAAGAGAAACTGTGAGTGAGAGAGAGAGAAAGAGAAGCTGTGAGTGAGAGAGAGTGAAGGAGAGTCTGAGAAAGAGAGAGTGAAAGAGAAGGTGTGAGTGAGTGAGTGAGAGAGAGAGAAGCTGTGAGTGAGAGAGAGAGAAAGAGAAGCTGTGAGTGAGAGAGATAAAGAGAAGCTGTGAGAGAGAGAGAGAGAGAAGCTGTGGGTGAGAGAGAGAAATAGAGAAGCTGTGAGTGAGAGAGAGAGAGAAACAGAAGCAGTGAGTGAGAGAGAGAGAAAGAGAAACTGTGAGTGAGAGAGAGAGAGAGAGAGAAGCTGTGAGTGAGAGAGAGAGAAGGAGAGTCTGATAAAGAGAGAGTGAAAGAGAAGCTGTGAGTGAGTGAGAGAGAGAGAGAGAAGCTGTGAGTGAGAGAGAGAAAGAGAAGCTGTGAGTGAGGAGATAAAGAGAAGCTTTGAGAGAGAGAGAGAGAAGCTGTGAGTGAGAGAGAGAGAGAAAGAGAAGCTGTGAGTGAGAGAGAGAGAAAGAGAAGCTGTGTGAGAGAGAGAGGAAGATGCTGTGAGTGAGAGAGAAAGAAAGAGAAGCTGTGAGTGTGAGAGAGAGAGAGAAAGAGAAGCTGTTAGTGAGTGAGAGAGAAAAATAGAGTAGCTGTGAGTGAGAGAGAGAGAAACAGAAGCTGTGAGTGAGAGAGAGAGAAGGAGAGTCTGAGAAAGAGAGAGTGAAAGAGAAGCTGTGAGAGAGAGAGAGAGAGAAGCTGCGAGTGAGAGAGAAAGAGAAAAAGAAGCTGTGAGTGAGAGAGATAAAGAGAAGCTGTGAGTGAGAGAGAGAGAGAAAGAGAAGCTGTGAGTGAGAGAGAGAGAGAAAGAGAAGGTGTAAGTGAGAGAGAGAGAAAGAGAAGCTTTGTGAGAGAGAGTGGAAGATGCTGTGAGTGAGTGAGAAAGAAAGAGAATCTGTGAGTGAGAGAGAGAGAGAGAGAAAGAGAAGCTGTTAGTGTGAGAGAGAGAAAAATAGAGAAGCTGTGAGTGAGAGAGAGAGAAACAGATGCTGTGAATGAGAGAGAGAGAGAAAGAGAATCTGTGAGTGAGAGAGAGAGAGAGAAAGAGAAGCTGTGAGTGAGAGAGAGAAAGAGAATCTGAGAAAGAGGGAGTGAAAGAGAAGCTGTGAGTGAGAGAGAGAGAGAAGCTGTGAGTGAGAGAGAGAGTGAAAGAGAAGATGTGTGAGAGAGAGAGAGAGAAGCTGTGAATGAGAGAGAAAGAAAGAGAGTCTGAGAAAGAGAGTGAAAGAGAAGCTGTGAGTGAGAGAGAGAGAGAGAAGTTGTGAGTGAGAGAGAGAAGCTGTGAGTGAGAGAGAGAGAAAGAGAAGCTGTGAGTGAGAGAGAAACAGAAGGTTTGAGTGAGAGAGAGAGAGAAAGAGAAGCTGTGAGTGAGAGAGAGAAAGAGAAGCTGTGAGTGAGAGAGAGAGAAACAGAAGTTGTGTGTGAGAGAGAGAGAGAGAAAGAGAAGCTGTGAGTGAGAGAGAGAGAGAGAAAGAGAAGCTGTGAGTGAGAGAGAGAAGCAGTGAGTGCGAGAGAGAGAGAAGCAGTGAGAGTGAGAGAGAGAAGCTATGAGTGAGAGAGAGAGAAAGAGAAGCTGTGAGTGAGAGAGAAAGAGAAGCTGAGAGTGAGAGAGAGAGAGACGCTGTGAGTGAGAGAGAGAGAGAGAAGCATTGAGTGAGAGAGAGAGAAATAGAGTCTGTGAGAGAGAGAGAAAGAGCTGTGAGAGAGAGAGTAAGAGAAACTGTGAGTGAGAGAGAGAAAGAGAGAAAGAGAAGCTGTGAGTGAGAGAGAGAGAGAAAGAGAAGCTGTGAGTGAGAGAGATAGAGAAAGAGAAGCTGTGAGTGAGAGAGAGAGATAGAAAGAGAAGATGTGAGTGAGAGAGAGAGAGAAAGAGAAGCTGTGAGTGAGATTGAGAGAGAAAGAGAAGCTGTGAGTGAGAGAGAAAGAAGCTGTGAGTGAGTGAGAGAGAGAGAAAAGGAAACTGTGAGTGCGAGACAGAGAGTGAGAGAGAGAGAGAGAAACTGAGTGAGAGAAAGAGAAAGAGAAGCTGTGAGTGAGAGAGCGAGAGATAGAAAGAGAAGCTGTGATTGAGACAGAGAGAAAGAGAAGGTGTGAATGAGAGAGAGAGAGAATAAGAGAAGCTGTGAGTGAGAGAGAGAGAGGAAGAAAAGCTGTGAGTGAGAGAGAGAGAGAGAAAGAGAAGATGTGAGTGAGAGAGAGAGAAAGAGAAGCTGTGAGAGAGAGAGAGGAAGAGATGCTGTGAGAGAGAGAGAAAGAAAAGCTGTGAGTGAGAGAGAGAGAGAAATAGAGAAGCTGTGAGTGAGAGAGAGAGAAACAGAAGCTGTGAGTGAGAGAGAGAGAGGGAAAGAGAAACTGTGAGTGAGAGAGAGAGAGAGAAAGAGAAGCTGAGAGTAAGAGAGAGAGAAAGAGAGTCTGAGAAAGAGAGAGTGAAAGAGAAGCTGTGAGTGAGAGAGAGAGAGAAGCTGTGAGTGAGAGAGAGAGAAATAGAGACTGTGAGAGAGAGAGAAAGAGCTGTGAGAGAGAGAGAAGGAGAAGCTGTGAGTGAGTGAGAGAGAGAAAGAGAAGCTGTGAGTGAGAGAGAGAGAAAGAGAAGCTGTGAGTGAGAGAGGGAGAAATAGAAAGAGAAGCTGTGTGAGAGAGAGAGTGAAAGAGAAGCTGTGAGTGTGTGAGAGAGAGAGAAGCTGTGAGTGAGAGAGAGAGAGAAAGAGAAGCTGTGAGTGAAAGAGATAAAGAGAAGCTGTGAGTGAGAGAGAGAGAGAAAGAGAAGCTGTGAGTGAGAGAGAGAGAAAGAGAAGTTGTAAGTGAGAGAGAGAGAAAGAGAAGCTTTGTGAGAGAGAGTGGAAGATGCTGTGAGTGAGAGAGAAAGAAAGAGAATCTGTGAGTGAGAGAGAGAGAGAAAGAGAAGCTGTTAGTGAGAGAGAGAGAAAAATAGAGAAGCTGTGAGTGAGAGAGAGAGAAACAGGCGGTGTGAATGAGAGAGAGAGAGAAAGAGAATCTGTGAGTGAGAGAGAGAGAGAAAGAGAAGCTGTGAGTGAGAGAGATAAAGAGAAGCCGTGAGAGAGAGAAGCTGTGAGTGAGGGAGAGAAAGAGAAGCTGTGAGTGAGAGAGAGAGAGAAACAGAAGCAGTGAGTGAGAGAGAGAGAAAGAGAAACTGTGTGAGAGAGAGAGAGAGAAAGAGAAGCTGTGAGTGAGAGAGAGAGAAGGAGAGTCTGATAAAGAGAGAGTGAAAGAGAAGCTGTGAGTGAGTGAGAGAGAGAGAGAAGCTGTGAGTGAGAGAGAGAGAGAAAGAGAAGCTGTGAGTGAGAGAGATAAAGAGAAGCTTTGAAAGAGAGAGAGAGAGAAGCTGTGAGTGAGAGAGAAAGAGAAGCTGTGAGTGAGAGAGAGAGAAAGAGAAGCTGTGTGAGAGAGAGAGAGGAAGATGCTGTGAGTGAGAGAGAAAGAAAGAGAAGCTGTGAGTGTGAGAGAGAGAAAGAAAGAGAAGCTGTTAGTGAGTGAGAGAGAAAAATAGAGAAGCTGTGAGTGAGAGAGAGAGAAACAGAAGCTGTGAGTGAGAGAGAGAAAAACAGAAGCAGTGAGTGAGAGAGAGAGAGAAAGAGAAACTGTGAATGAGAGAGAGAGTGAGAGAGAAAGAGAAGCTGTGAGTGAGAGAGAGAGAAGGAGAGTGAGAAAGAGAGAGTGAAAGACAAGCTGTGAGTGAGAGAGAGAGAGAGAAGCTGTGAGTGAGAGAGAGAGAGAAAGAGAAGCTGTGAGTGAGAGAGATAAAGAGAAGCTGTGACTGAGAGAGAGAGAGAAAGAGAAGCTGTAAGTGAGAGAGAGAGAAAGAGAAGCTTTGTGAGAGAGAGTGGAAGATGCTGTGAGTGAGTGAGAAAGAAAGAGAATCTGTGAGTGAGAGAGAGAGAGAGAGAAAGAGAAGCTGTTAGTGTGAGAGAGAGAAAAATAGAGAAGCTGTGCGTGAGAGAGAGAGAAACAGATGCTGTGAATGAGAGAGAGAGAGAAAGAGAATCTGTGAGTGAGAGAGAGAGAGAGAAAGAGAAGCTGTGAGTGAGAGAGAGAAAGAGAATCTGAGAAAGAGGGAGTGAAAGAGAAGCTGTGAGTGAGAGAGAGAGAGAAGCTGTGAGTGAGAGAGAGAGAGAAAGAGAAGATGTGAGAGAGAGAGAGAGAAGCTGTGAATGAGAGAGAAAGAAAGAGAGTCTGAGAAAGAGAGTGAAAGAGAAGCTGTGAGTGAGAGAGAGAGAGAGAAGTTGTGAGTGAGAGAGAGAAGCTGTGAGTGAGAGAGAGAGAAAGAGAAGCTGTGAGTGAGAGAGAAACAGAAGGTTTGAGTGAGAGAGAGAGAGAAAGAGAAGCTGTGAGTGAGAGAGAGAAAGAGAAGCTGTGAGTGAGAGAGAGAGAAACAGAAGTTGTGTGTGAGAGAGAGAGAGAGAAAGAGAAGCTGTGAGTGAGAGAGAGAGAGAGAAAGAGAAGCTGTGAGTGAGAGAGAGAGAAAGAGAAGCTGTGAGTGAGAGAGGGAGAAATAGAAAGAGAAGCTGTGAGTGAGAGAGAGAGTGAAAGAGAAGCTGTGAGTGTGTGTGAGAGAGAGAAGCTGTGAGTGAGAGAGAGAGAAAGAGAAGCTGTGAGTGAAAGAGATAAAGAGAAGCTGTGAGTGAGAGAGAGAGAGAAAGAGAAGCTGTGAGTGAGAGAGAGAGAAAGAGAAGCTGTAAGTGAGAGAGAGAGAAAGAGAAGCTTTGTGAGAGAGAGTGGAAGATGCTGTGAGTGAGAGAGAAAGAAAGAGAAGCTGTTAGTGAGAGAGAGAGAAAAATAGAGAAGCTGTGAGTGAGAGAGAGAGAAACAGACGCTGTGAATGAGAGAGAGAGAAAGAGAATCTGTGAGTGAGAGAGAGAGAGAGAAAGAGAAGCTGTGAGTGAGAGAGATAAAGAGAAGCCGTGAGAGAGAGAAGCAGTGAGTGAGAGAGAGAAAGAGAAGCTGTGAGTGAGAGAGAGAGAGAAACAGAAGCAGTGAGTGAGAGAGAGAGAAACAGAAGCAGTGAGTGAGAGAGAGAGAAAGAGAAGCTGTGAGTGAGTGAGAGAGAGAGAGAAGCTGTGAGTGAGAGAGAGAGAGAAAGAGAAGCTGTGAGTGAGAGAGATAAAGAGAAGCTTTGAAAGAGAGAGAGAGAAGCTGTGAGTGAGAGAGAGAGAGAAAGAGAAGCTGTGAGTGAGAGAGAGAGAAAGAGAAGCTGTGAGTGAGAGAGATTGAAAGAGAAGCTGTGTGAGAGAGAGTGGAAGATGCCGTGAGTGAGAGAGAAAAAAAGAGAATCTGTGAGTGAGAGAGAGAGAGAGAGAGAAAGAGAAGCTGTTAGTGAGAGAGAGAGAAAAATAGAGAAGCTGTGAGTGAGAGAGAGAGAAACAGAAGCTGTGAATGGGAGAGAGAGAGAAAGAGAATCTGTGAGTGAGAGAGAGAGAGAAAGAGAAGCTGTGAGTGAGAGAGAGAGAAACAGAAGCTGCGAATGAGTGAGTGAGAGAGAAAGAGAAACTGTGAGTGAGAGAGAGAGAGAGAGAGAGAAGCTGTGAGTTAGAGAGAGAGATAGAAAGAGAAGCTGTGAGTGAGAGAGAGAGAGAGAAAGAGAAGCTGTGAGTGAGAGAGAGAGAAAGAGAAACTGTGAGTGAGAGAGAGAGTGAGAAAGAAGCTGTGAGTGAGTGAGAGAGAGAGAAACAGAAGCTGTGAGTGAGAGAGAGAGAGAGAAAGAGAAGCAGTGAGTGAGATTGAGAGAGAAAGAGAAGCTGTGAGTGAGAGAGAAAGAAGCTGTGAGTGAGTGAGAGAGAGAAACAGAAGCTGTGAGTGAGAGAGCGAGAGCGAGAGAGAGAAGCTGAGTGAGAGAAAGAGAAAGAGAAGCTGTGAGTGAGATAGAGAGATAGAAAGAGAAGCTGTGATTGAGACAGAGAGAAAGAGAAGGTGTGTGAGAGAGAGAGAATAAGAGAAGCTGTGAGTGAGAAAGAGAGAGGAAGAGAAGCTGTGAGTGAGAGAGAGAGAGAAAGAGAAGCTGTGAGTGAGAGAGATTGAAAGAGAAGCTGTGTGAGAGAGAGTGGAAGATGCCGTGAGTGAGAGAGAAAGAAAGAGAATATGTGAGTGAGAGAGAGAGAGAGAGAGAAAGAGAAGCTGTTAGTGAGAGAGAGAGAAAAATAGAGAAGCTGTGAGTGAGAGAGAGAGAAACAGAAGCTGTGAATGGGAGAGAGAGAGAAAGAGAATCTGTGAGTGAGAGAGAGAGAGAGAAAGAGAAGCTGTGAGTGAGAGAGAGAGAAACAGAAGCTGTGAATGAGTGAGTGAGAGAGAAAGAGAAACTGTGAGTGAGAGAGAGAGAGAGAGAGAGAAGCTGTGAGTTAGAGAGAGAGATAGAAAGAGAAGCTGTGAGTGAGAGAGAGAGAGAGAAAGAGAAGCTGTGAGTGAGAGAGAGAGAAAGAAAAACTGTGAGTGAGAGAGAGAGTGAGAAAGAAGCTGTGAGTGAGTGAGAGAGAGAGAAACAGAAGCTGTGAGTGAGAGAGAGAGAGAGAAAGAGAAGCAGTGAGTGAGATTGAGAGAGAAAGAGAAGCTGTGAGTGAGAGAGAAAGAAGCTGTGAGTGAGTGAGAGAGAGAAACAGAAGCTGTGAGTGAGAGAGCGAGAGCGAGAGAGAGAAGCTGAGTGAGAGAAAGAGAAAGAGAAGCTGTGAGTGAGATAGAGAGATAGAAAGAGAAGCTGTGATTGAGACAGAGAGAAAGAGAAGGTGTGTGAGAGAGAGAGAATAAGAGAAGCTGTGAGTGAGAAAGAGAGAGGAAGAGAAGCTGTGAGTGAGAGAGAGAGAAAGAGAAGATGTGAGTGAGAGAGAGAGATAGAAGGAGAGGCTGTGAGTGAGAGAGAAAGAAAGTGAAGCTGTGAGTGTGTGTGTGAGAGAAAAAAGAGAAGATGTGAGTGAGAGACAGAGAGAAATAGAGAAGCTGTGAGTGAGAGAGAGAGAGAAACAGAAGCTGTGAGTGAGAGAGAGAAAGAAAGAGAAACTGTGAGTGAGAGAAAGAGAGAAAGAGAAGCTGTGAGTGAGAGAGAGAGAAAGAGAAGCTGTGTGTGTGAGAGAGGAAGATGCTGTGAGTGAGAGAGAAAGAAAGAGAAGCTGTGAGTGTGAGAGAGAGAAAGAGAAGCTGTTAGTGAGAGAGAGAGAAATAGAGAAGCTGTGAGTGAGAGAGAGAGAGAAACAGAAGCTGTGAGTGAGAGAGAGAGAGAAAGAGAAGCTGTGAGTGAGAGAAAGAGAGAAAGAGAAGCTGTGAGTGAGAGAGAGAGAGAGAGAGAGAAGCTGTGAGTTAGAGAGAGAGATAGAAAGAGAAGCTGTGAGTGAGAGAGAGAGAGAGAAAGAGAAGCTGTGAGTGAGAGAGAGAGAAAGAAAAACTGTGAGTGAGAGAGAGAGTGAGAAAGAAGCTGTGAGTGAGTGAGAGAGAGAGAAACAGAAGCTGTGAGTGAGAGAGAGAGGAAGATGCTGTGAGTGAGAGAGAAAGAAAGAAGCTGTGAATGTGAGAGAGAGAGAGAAACAGAAGCTGTTAGTGAGTGAGAGAGAAAAATAGAGTAGCTGTGAGTGAGAGAGAGAGAAACAGAAGCTGTGAGTGAGAGAGAGAGAAGGAGAGTCTGAGAAAGAGAGAGTGAAAGAGAAGCTGTGAGAGAGAGAGAGAGAGAAGCTGCGAGTGAGAGAGAAAGAGAAAAAGAAGCTGTGAGTGAGAGAGATAAAGAGAAGCTGTGAGTGAGAGAGAGAGAGAAAGAGAAGCTGTGAGTGAGAGAGAGAGAGAAAGAGAAGCTGTGAGTGAGAGAGAGAGAGAAAGAGAAGGTGTAAGTGAGAGAGAGAGAGAGAGAAGCTTTGTGAGAGAGAGTGGAAGATGCTGTGAGTGAGTGAGAAAGAAAGAGAATCTGTGAGTGAGAGAGAGAGAGAGAAAGAGAAGCTGTTAGTGTGAGAGAGAGAAAAATAGAGAAGCTGTGAGTGAGAGAGAGAGAAACACATGCTGTGAATGAGAGAGAGAGAGAAAGAGAATCTGTGAGTGAGAGAGAGAGAGAGAAAGAGAAGCTGTGAGTGAGAGAGAGAAAGAGAATCTGAGAAAGAGGGAGTGAAAGAGAAGCTGTGAGTGAGAGAGAGAGAGAAGCTGTGAGTGAGAGAGAGAGAGAAAGAGAAGATGTGTGAGAGAGAGAGAGAGAAGCTGTGAATGAGAGAGAAAGAAAGAGAGTCTGAGAAAGAGAGTGAAAGAGAAGCTGTGAGTGAGAGAGAGAGAGAGAAGTTGTGAGTGAGAGAGAGAAGCTGTGAGTGAGAGAGAGAGAAAGAGAAGCTGTGAGTGAGAGAGAAACAGAAGGTTTGAGTGAGAGAGAGAGAGAAAGAGAAGCTGTGAGTGAGAGAGAGAAAGAGAAGCTGTGAGTGAGAGAGAGAGAAACAGAAGTTGTGTGTGAGAGAGAGAGAGAGAAAGAGAAGCTGTGAGTGAGAGAGAGAGAGAGAAAGAGAAGCTGTGAGTGAGAGAGAGAGAAAGAGAAGCTGTGAGTGAGAGAGTGAGAAATAGAAAGAGAAGCTGTGAGTGAGAGAGAGAGTGAAAGAGAAGCTGTGAGTGTGTGAGAGAGAGAGAAGCTGTGAGTGAGAGAGAGAGAGAAAGAGAAGCTGTGAGTGAAAGAGATAAAGAGAAGCTGTGAGTGAGAGAGAGAGAGAAAGAGAAGCTGTGAGTGAGAGAGAGAGAAAGAGAAGCTGTAAGTGAGAGAGAGAGAAAGAGAAGCTGTGAGTGAGAGAGAAAGAGAAGCTGAGAGTGAGAGAGAGAGAGACGCTGTGAGTGAGAGAGAGAGAGAAGCATTGAGTGAGAGAGAGAGAAATAGAGTCTGTGAGAGAGAGAGAAAGAGCTGTGAGAGAGAGTAAGAGAAACTGTGAGTGAGAGAGAGAAAGAGAGAAAGAGAAGCTGTGAGTGAGAGAGAGAGATAAAGAGAAGCTGTGAGTGAGAGAGATAGAGAAAGAGAAGCTGTGAGTGAGAGAGAGAGATAGAAAGAGAAGATGTGAGTGAGAGAGAGAGAGAAAGAGAAGCTGTGAGTGAGATTGAGAGAGAAAGAGAAGCTGTGAGTGAGAGAGAAAGAAGCTGTGAGTGAGTGAGAGAGAGAGAAAAGGAAACTGTGAGTGCGAGACAGAGAGTGAGAGAGAGAGAGAAACTGAGTGAGAGAAAGAGAAAGAGAAGCTGTGAGTGAGAGAGAGAGAGATAGAAAGAGAAGCTGTGATTGAGACAGAGAGAAAGAGAAGGTGTGAATGAGAGAGAGAGAGAATAAGAGAAGCTGTGAGTGAGAGAGAGAGAGGAAGAAAAGCTGTGAGTGAGAGAGAGAGAGAGAAAGAGAAGATGTGAGTGAGAGAGAGAGAAAGAGAAGCTGTGAGAGAGAGAGAGGAAGAGATGCTGTGAGAGAGAGAGAAAGAAAAGCTGTGAGTGAGAGAGAGAGAGAAATAGAGAAGCTGTGAGTGAGAGAGAGAGAAACAGAAGCTGTGAGTGAGAGAGAGAGAGGGAAAGAGAAACTGTGAGTGAGAGAGAGAGAGAGAAAGAGAAGCTGAGAGTAAGAGAGAGAGAAAGAGAGTCTGAGAAAGAGAGAGTGAAAGAGAAGCTGTGAGTGAGAGAGAGAGAGAAGCTGTGAGTGAGAGAGAGAGAAATAGAGACTGTGAGAGAGAGAGAAAGAGCTGTGAGAGAGAGAGAAGGAGAAGCTGTGAGTGATTGAGAGAGAGAAAGAGAAGCTGTGAGTGAGAGAGAGAGAAAGAGAAGCTGTGAGTGAGAGAGGGAGAAATAGAAAGAGAAGCTGTGAGTGAGAGAGAGAGTGAAAGAGAAGCTGTGAGTGTGTGAGAGAGAGAGAAGCTGTGAGTGAGAGAGAGAGAGAAAGAGAAGCTGTGAGTGAAAGAGATAAAGAGAAGCTGTGAGTGAGAGAGAGAGAGAAAGAGAAGCTGTGAGTGAGAGAGAGAGAAAGAGAAGTTGTAAGTGAGAGAGAGAGAAAGAGAAGCTTTGTGAGAGAGAGTGGAAGATGCTGTGAGTGAGAGAGAAAGAAAGAGAATCTGTGAGTGAGAGAGAGAGAGAAAGAGAAGCTGTTAGTGAGAGAGAGAGAAAAATAGAGAAGCTGTGAGTGAGAGAGAGAGAAACAGGCGCTGTGAATGAGAGAGAGAGAGAAAGAGAATCTGTGAGTGAGAGAGAGAGAGAAAGAGAAGCTGTGAGTGAGAGAGATAAAGAGAAGCCGTGAGAGAGAGAAGCTGTGAGTGAGAGAGAGAAAGAGAAGCTGTGAGTGAGAGAGAGAGAGAAACAGAAGCAGTGAGTGAGAGAGAGAGAAAGAGAAACTGTGTGAGAGAGAGAGAGAGAAAGAGAAGCTGTGAGTGAGAGAGAGAGAAGGAGAGTCTGATAAAGAGAGAGTGAAAGAGAAGCTGTGAGTGAGTGAGAGAGAGAGAGAAGCTGTGAGTGAGAGAGAGAGAGAAAGAGAAGCTGTGAGTGAGAGAGATAAAGAGAAGCTTTGAAAGAGAGAGAGAGAAGCTGTGAGTGAGAGAGAGAGAGAAAGAGAAGCTGTGAGTGAGAGAGAGAGAAAGAGAAGCTGTGTGTGAGAGAGAGAGGAAGATGCTGTGAGTGAGAGAGAAAGAAAGAGAAGCTGTGAGTGTGAGAGAGAGAAAGAAAGAGAAGCTGTTAGTGAGTGAGAGAGAAAAATAGAGAAGCTGTGAGTGAGAGAGAGAGAAACAGAAGCTGTGAGTGAGAGAGAGAGAAAAACAGAAGCAGTGAGTGAGAGAGAGAGAGAAAGAGAAACTGTGAATGAGAGAGAGAGTGAGAGAGAAAGAGAAGCTGTGAGTGAGAGAGAGAGAAGGAGAGTGAGAAAGAGAGAGTGAAAGACAAGCTGTGAGTGAGAGAGAGAGAGAGAAGCTGTGAGTGAGAGAGAGAGAGAAAGAGAAGCTGTGAGTGAGAGAGATAAAGAGAAGCTGTGACTGAGAGAGAGAGAGAAAGAGAAGCTGTAAGTGAGAGAGAGAGAAAGAGAAGCTTTGTGAGAGAGAGTGGAAGATGCTGTGAGTGAGTGAGAAAGAAAGAGAATCTGTGAGTGAGAGAGAGAGAGAGAGAAAGAGAAGCTGTTAGTGTGAGAGAGAGAAAAATAGAGAAGCTGTGCGTGAGAGAGAGAGAAACAGATGCTGTGAATGAGAGAGAGAGAGAAAGAGAATCTGTGAGTGAGAGAGAGAGAGAGAAAGAGAAGCTGTGAGTGAGAGAGAGAAAGAGAATCTGAGAAAGAGGGAGTGAAAGAGAAGCTGTGAGTGAGAGAGAGAGAGAAGCTGTGAGTGAGAGAGAGAGAGAAAGAGAAGATGTGAGAGAGAGAGAGAGAAGCTGTGAATGAGAGAGAAAGAAAGAGAGTCTGAGAAAGAGAGTGAAAGAGAAGCTGTGAGTGAGAGAGAGAGAGAGAAGTTGTGAGTGAGAGAGAGAAGCTGTGAGTGAGAGAGAGAGAAAGAGAAGCTGTGAGTGAGAGAGAAACAGAAGGTTTGAGTGAGAGAGAGAGAGAAAGAGAAGCTGTGAGTGAGAGAGAGAAAGAGAAGCTGTGAGTGAGAGAGAGAGAAACAGAAGTTGTGTGTGAGAGAGAGAGAGAGAAAGAGAAGCTGTGAGTGAGAGAGAGAGAGAGAAAGAGAAGCTGTGAGTGAGAGAGAGAGAAAGAGAAGCTGTGAGTGAGAGAGGGAGAAATAGAAAGAGAAGCTGTGAGTGAGAGAGAGAGTGAAAGAGAAGCTGTGAGTGTGTGTTAGAGAGAGAAGCTGTGAGTGAGAGAGAGAGAGAAAGAGAAGCTGTGAGTGAAAGAGATAAAGAGAAGCTGTGAGTGAGAGAGAGAGAGAAAGAGAAGCTGTGAGTGAGAGAGAGAGAAAGAGAAGCTGTAAGTGAGAGAGAGAGAAAGAGAAGCTTTGTGAGAGAGAGTGGAAGATGCTGTGAGTGAGAGAGAAAGAAAGAGAATCTGTGAGTGAGAGAGAGCGAAAGAGAAGCTGTTAGTGAGAGAGAGAGAAAAATAGAGAAGCTGTGAGTGAGAGAGAGAGAAACAGACGCTGTGAATGAGAGAGAGAGAGAAAGAGAATCTGTGAGTGAGAGAGAGAGAGAGAAAGAGAAGCTGTGAGTGAGAGAGATAAAGAGAAGCCGTGAGAGAGAGAAGCAGTGAGTGAGAGAGAGAAAGAGAAGCTGTGAGTGTGAGAGAGAGAAACAGAAGCAGTGAGTGAGAGAGAGAGAAAGAGAAACTGTGTGAGAGAGAGAGAGAGAAAGAGAAGCTGTGAGTGAGAGAGAGAGAAGGAGAGTCTGATAAAGAGAGAGTGAAAGAGAAGCTGTGAGTGAGTGAGAGAGAGAGAAGCTGTGAGTGAGAGAGAGAGAGAAAGAGAAGCTGTGAGTGAGAGAGATAAAGAGAAGCTTTGAAAGAGAGAGAGAGAGAAGCTGTGAGTGAGAGAGAGAGAGAAAGAGAAGCTGTGAGTGAGAGAGAGAGAAAGAGAAGCTGTGAGTGAGAGAGATTGAAAGAGAAGCTGTGTGAGAGAGAGTGGAAGATGCCGTGAGTGAGAGAGAAAGAAAGAGAATCTGTGAGTGAGAGAGAGAGAGAGAGAGAAAGAGAAGCTGTTAGTGAGAGAGAGAGAAAAATAGAGAAGCTGTGAGTGAGAGAGAGAGAAACAGAAGCTGTGAATGGGAGAGAGAGAGAAAGAGAATCTGTGAGTGAGAGAGAGAGAGAGAAAGAGAAGCTGTGAGTGTGAGAGAGAGAAACAGAAGCTGTGAATGAGTGAGTGAGAGAGAAAGAGAAACTGTGAGTGAGAGAGAGAGAGAGAGAGAGAAGCTGTGAGTTAGAGAGAGAGATAGAAAGAGAAGCTGTGAGTGAGAGAGAGAGAGAGAAAGAGAAGCTGTGAGTGAGAGAGAGAGAAAGAGAAACTGTGAGTGAGAGAGAGAGTGAGAAAGAAGCTGTGAGTGAGTGAGAGAGAGAGAAACAGAAGCTGTGAGTGAGAGAGAGAGAGAGAAAGAGAAGCAGTGAGTGAGATTGAGAGAGAAAGAGAAGCTGTGAGTGAGAGAGAAAGAAGCTGTGAGTGAGTGAGAGAGAGAAACAGAAGCTGTGAGTGAGAGAGCGAGAGCGAGAGAGAGAAGCTGAGTGAGAGAAAGAGAAAGAGAAGCTGTGAGTGAGATAGAGAGATAGAAAGAGAAGCTGTGATTGAGACAGAGAGAAAGAGAAGGTGTGTGAGAGAGAGAGAATAAGAGAAGCTGTGAGTGAGAAAGAGAGAGGAAGAGAAGCTGTGAGTGAGAGAGAGAGAGAAAGAGAAGCTGTGAGTGAGAGAGATTGAAAGAGAAGCTGTGTGAGAGAGAGTGGAAGATGCCGTGAGTGAGAGAGAAAGAAAGAGAATCTGTGAGTGAGAGAGAGAGAGAGAGAGAGAGAGAAGCTGTTAGTGAGAGAGAGAGAAAAATAGAGAAGCTGTGAGTGAGAGAGAGAGAAACAGAAGCTGTGAATGGGAGAGAGAGAGAAAGAGAATCTGTGAGTGAGAGAGAGAGAGAGAAAGAGAAGCTGTGAGTGAGAGAGAGAGAAACAGAAGCTGTGAATGAGTGAGTGAGAGAGAAAGAGAAACTGTGAGTGAGAGAGAGAGAGAGAGAGAAGCTGTGAGTTAGAGAGAGAGATAGAAAGAGAAGCTGTGAGTGAGAGAGAGAGAGAGAAAGAGAAGCTGTGAGTGAGAGAGAGAGAAAGAGAAACTGTGAGTGAGAGAGAGAGTGAGAAAGAAGCTGTGAGTGAGTGAGAGAGAGAGAAACAGAAGCTGTGAGTGAGAGAGAGAGAGAGAAAGAGAAGCAGTGAGTGAGATTGAGAGAGAAAGAGAAGCTGTGAGTGAGAGAGAAAGAAGCTGTGAGTGAGTGAGAGAGAGAAACAGAAGCTGTGAGTGAGAGAGCGAGAGCGAGAGAGAGAAGCTGAGTGAGAGAAAGAGAAAGAGAAGCTGTGAGTGAGATAGAGAGATAGAAAGAGAAGCTGTGATTGAGACAGAGAGAAAGAGAAGGTGTGTGAGAGAGAGAGAATAAGAGAAGCTGTGAGTGAGAAAGAGAGAGGAAGAGAAGCTGTGAGTGAGAGAGAGAGAAAGAGAAGATGTGAGTGAGAGAGAGAGATAGAAAGAGAGGCTGTGAGTGAGAGAGAAAGAAAGTGAAGCTGTGAGTGTGTGTGTGAGAGAGAAAAGAGAAGATGTGAGTGAGAGACAGAGAGAAATAGAGAAGCTGTGAGTGAGAGAGAGAGAGAGAGAGAAGCTGTGAGTGAGAGAGAGAAAGAAAGAGAAACTGTGAGTGAGAGAAAGAGAGAAAGAGAAGCTGTGAGTGAGAGAGAGAGAAAGAGAAGCTGTGTGTGTGAGAGAGGAAGATGCTGTGAGTGAGAGAGAAAGAAAGAGAAGCTGTGAGTGTGAGAGAGAGAAAGAGAAGCTGTTAGTGAGAGAGAGAGAAATAGAGAAGCTGTGAGTGAGAGAGAGAGAGAAACAGAAGCTGTGAGTGAGAGAGAGAGAGAAAGAGAAGCTGTGAGTGAGAGAAAGAGAGAAAGAGAAGCTGTGAGTGAGAGAGAGAAAGAGAGTCTGAGAAAGAGAGAGTGAAAGAGAAGCTGTGAGTGAGAGACAGAGAAACAGAAGTTGTGAGTGAGAGAGAGAAATAGAGAAGTTGTGAGTGAGAGAGAGAGAGAAACAGAAGCAGTGAGTGAGAGAGAGAGAGAAAGAGAAACTGTGAGTGAGAGAGAGAGAAAGAGAAGCTGTGAGTGAGAGAGAGTGAAGGAGAGTCTGAGAAAGAGAGAGTGAAAGAGAAGGTGTGAGTGAGTGAGTGAGAGAGAGAGAAGCTGTGAGTGAGAGAGAGAGAAAGAGAAGCTGTGAGTGAGAGAGATAAAGAGAAGCTGTGAGAGAGAGAGAGAGAGAAGCTGTGGGTGAGAGAGAGAAATAGAGAAGCTGTGAGTGAGAGAGAGAGAGAAACAGAAGCAGTGAGTGAGAGAGAGAGAAAGAGAAACTGTGAGTGAGAGAGAGAGAGAGAGAGAAGCTGTGAGTGAGAGAGAGAGGGAGAGTCTGATAAAGAGAGAGTGAAAGAGAAGCTGTGAGTGAGTGAGAGAGAGAGAGAGAAGCTGTGAGTGAGAGAGAGAAAGAGAAGCTGTGAGTGAGGAGATAAAGAGAAGCTTTGAGAGAGAGAGAGAGAAGCTGTGAGTGAGAGAGAGAGAGAAAGAGAAGCTGTGAGTGAGAGAGAGAGAAAGAGAAGCTGTGTGAGAGAGAGAGGAAGATGCTGTGAGTGAGAGAGAAAGAAAGAGAAGCTGTGAGTGTGAGAGAGAGAGAGAAACAGAAGCTGTTAGTGAGTGAGAGAGAAAAATAGAGTAGCTGTGAGTGAGAGAGAGAGAAACAGAAGCTGTGAGTGAGAGAGAGAGAAGGAGAGTCTGAGAAAGAGAGAGTGAAAGAGAAGCTGTGAGAGAGAGAGAGAGAAGCTGCGAGTGAGAGAGAAAGAGAAAAAGAAGCTGTGAGTGAGAGAGATAAAGAGAAGCTGTGAGTGAGAGAGAGAGAGAAAGAGAAGCTGTGAGTGAGAGAGAGAGAGAAAGAGAAGGTGTAAGTGAGAGAGAGAGAAAGAGAAGCTTTGTGAGAGAGAGTGGAAGATGCTGTGAGTGAGTGAGAAAGAAAGAGAATCTGTGAGTGAGAGAGAGAGAGAGAGAAAGAGAAGCTGTTAGTGTGAGAGAGAGAAAAATAGAGAAGCTGTGAGTGAGAGAGAGAGAAACAGATGCTGTGAATGAGAGAGAGAGAGAAAGAGAATCTGTGAGTGAGAGAGAGAGAGAGAAAGAGAAGCTGTGAGTGAGAGAGAGAAAGAGAATCTGAGAAAGAGGGAGTGAAATAGAAGCTGTGAGTGAGAGAGAGAGAGAAGCTGTGAGTGAGAGAGAGAGAGAAAGAGAAGATGTGTGAGAGAGAGAGAGAGAAGCTGTGAATGAGAGAGAAAGAAAGAGAGTCTGAGAAAGAGAGTGAAAGAGAAGCTGTGAGTGAGAGAGAGAGAGAGAAGTTGTGAGTGAGAGAGAGAAGCTGTGAGTGAGAGAGAGAGAAAGAGAAGCTGTGAGTGAGAGAGAAACAGAAGGTTTGAGTGAGAGAGAGAGAGAAAGAGAAGCTGTGAGTGAGAGAGAGAAAGAGAAGCTGTGAGTGAGAGAGAGAGAAACAGAAGTTGTGTGTGAGAGAGAGAGAGAAAGAGAAGCTGTGAGTGAGAGAGAGAGAGAGAAAGAGAAGCTGTGAGTGAGAGAGAGAGAAAGAGAAGCTGTGAGTGAGAGAGTGAGAAATAGAAAGAGAAGCTGTGAGTGAGAGAGAGAGTGAAAGAGAAGCTGTGAGTGTGTGAGAGAGAGAGAAGCTGTGAGTGAGAGAGAGAGAGAAAGAGAAGCTGTGAGTGAAAGAGATAAAGAGAAGCTGTGAGTGAGAGAGAGAGAGAAAGAGAAGCTGTGAGTGAGAGAGAGAGAAAGAGAAGCTGTAAGTGAGAGAGAGAGAAAGAGAAGCTTTGTGAGAGAGAGTGGAAGATGCTGTGAGTGAGAGAGAAAGAAAGAGAATCTGTGAGTGAGAGAGAGCGAAAGAGAAGCTGTTAGTGAGAGAGAGAGAAAAATAGAGAAGCTGTGAGTGAGAGAGAGAGAAACAGACGCTGTGAATGAGAGAGAGAGAGAAAGAGAATCTGTGAGTGAGAGAGAGAGAGAGAAAGAGAAGCTGTGAGTGAGAGAGATAAAGAGAAGCCGTGAGAGAGAGAAGCAGTGAGTGAGAGAGAGAAAGAGAAGCTGTGAGTGAGAGAGAGAGAGAAACAGAAGCAGTGAGTGAGAGAGAGAGAAAGAGAAACTGTGTGAGAGAGAGAGAGAGAAAGAGAAGCTGTGAGTGAGAGAGAGAGAAGGAGAGTCTGATAAAGAGAGAGTGAAAGAGAAGCTGTGAGTGAGTGAGAGAGAGAGAGAAGCTGTGAGTGAGAGAGAGAGAGAAAGAGAAGCTGTGAGTGAGAGAGATAAAGAGAAGCTTTGAAAGAGAGAGAGAGAGAAGCTGTGAGTGAGAGAGAGAGAGAAAGAGAAGCTGTGAGTGAGAGAGAGAGAAAGAGAAGCTGTGTGAGAGAGAGAGGAAGATGCTGTGAGTGAGAGAGAAAGAAAGAGAAGCTGTGAGTGTGAGAGAGAGAAAGAAAGAGAAGCTGTTAGTGAGTGAGAGAGAAAAATAGAGAAGCTGTGAGTGAGAGAGAGAGAAACAGAAGCTGTGAGTGAGAGAGAGAGAAAAACAGAAGCAGTGAGTGAGAGAGAGAGAGAAAGAGAAACTGTGAATGAGAGAGAGAGTGAGAGAGAAAGAGAAGCTGTGAGTGAGAGAGAGAGAAGGAGAGTGAGAAAGAGAGAGTGAAAGAGAAGCTGTGAGTGAGAGAGATAAAGAGAAGCTGTGAGTGAGAGAGAGAGAGAAAGAGAAGCTGTTAGTGAGAGAGAGAGAAAGAGAAGCTTTGTGAGAGAGAGTGGAAGATGCTGTGAGTGAATGAGAAAGAAAGAGAATCTGTGAGTGAGAGAGAGAGAGAGAGAAAGAGAAGCTGTTAGTGTGAGAGAGAGAAAAATAGAGAAGCTGTGCGTGAGAGAGAGAGAAACAGATGCTGTGAATGAGAGAGAGAGAGAAAGAGAAGCTGTGAGTGAGAGAGAGAGAGAGAAAGAGAAGCTGTGAGTGAGTGAGAGAGAGAAAAGGAAACTGTGAGTGCGAGACAGAGAGTGAGAGAGAGAGAGAAACTGAGTGAGAGAAAGAGAAAGAGAAGCTGTGAGTGAGAGAGATAGAGATAGAAAGAGAAGCTGTGATTGAGACAGAGAGAAAGAGAAGGTGTGAATGAGAGAGAGAGAGAATAAGAGAAGCTGTGAGTGAGAGAGAGAGAGGAAGAAAAGCTGTGAGTGAGAGAGAGAGAGAGAAAGAGAAGATGTGAGTGAGAGAGATAAAGAGAAGCTGTGAGTGAGAGAGAGAGAGAAAGAGAAGCTGTGAGTGAGAGAGAGAGAGAAAGAGAAGCTGTGAGTGAGAGAGAGAGAAAGAGAAGCTGTGTGAGAGAGAGTGGAAGATGCTGTAAGTGAGAGAGAAAGAAAGAGAAGCTGTGAGTGAGAGAGAAAGAGAAGCTATTAGTGAGAGAGAGAGAAAAATAGAGAAGCTGTGAGTGAGAGAGAGAGAAACAGAAGCTGTGAATGAGAGAGAGAGAGAAAGAGAAGCTGTGAGTGAGAGAGAGAGAGAGAAAGAGAAGCTGTGAGTGAGAGAGAGAAAGAGAGTCTGAGAAAGAGACAGTGAAAGAGAAGCTGTGAGTGAGAGAGAGAGAGAGAAGCTGTGAGTGAGAGAGAGAGAGAAGGAGAAGATGTGAGAGAGGGAGGAAGAGAGAGAGAGGAAGAGATGCTGTGAGTGAGAGAGGAAGAAAGCGAAGATGTGAGGGTGTGTGTGAGAGAAAGAGAAGCTGTGAGTGAGAGAGAGAGAGAAATAGAGAAGCTGTGAGTGAGTGAGAGAGAGAAACAGAAGCTGTGAGTGAGAGAGAGAGAAAGAGAAACTCTGAGTGAGAGAGAGAGAGAGAGAAGCTGTGAATGAGAGAGAGAGAAAGAGGGTCTGAGAAAGAGAGTGAAAGAGAAGCTGTGAGTGAGAGAGAGAGAAGCTGTGAGTGCAAGAGAGAAGCTGTGAGTGAGAGAGAAAAAGAAGCTTTGAGTGAGAGAGAGAGAAAAAGAGAAGCTGTGAGTGAGAGAGAGAGAGAAAGAGAAGCTGTGAGTGTGTGAGAGAGAAACAGAAGCTGTGAGTGAGAGAGAGAGAGAAAGAGAAGCTGTGAGTGAGAGAGAGAGAGAGAAAGAGAAGCTGTGAGTGAGTGAGAGAGAGAAGCAGTGAGTGTGTGAGAGAGAGAAGCAGTGAGTGCGAGAGAGAGAAGCTATGAGTGAGAGAGAGAGAGAAAGAGAAGCTGTGAGTGAGAGAGAAAGAGAAGCTGAGAGTGAGAGAGAGAGAAAGAGACGCTGTGAGTGAGAGAGAGAGAGAGAGAGAAGCATTGAGTGAGAGAGAGAGAAATAGAGTCTGTGAGAGAGAGAGAAAGAGCTGTGAGAGAGAGAGTAAGAGAAGCTGTGAGTGAGAGAGAGAAAGAGAGAAAGAGAAGCTGTGAGTGAGAGAGAGAGAGAGAGAGAGAAAGAGAAGCTGTGAGTGAGAGAGATAGAGAAAGAGAAGCTGTGAGTGAGAGAGAGAGATAGAAAGAGAAGCTGTGAGTGAGAGAGAGAGAGAAAGAGAAGCTGTGAGTGAGATTGAGAGAGAAAGAGAAGCTGTGAGTGAGAGAGAAAGAAGCTGTGAGTTAGTGAGAGAGAGAGAAACAGAAGCTGTGAGTGAGAGACAGAGAGTGAGAGAGAGAGAGAGAAGCTGAGTGAGAGAAAGAGAAAGAGAAGCTGTGAGTGAGAGAGAGAGAGATAGAAAGAGAAGCTGTGATTGAGACAGAGAGAAAGAGAAGGTGTGAGTGAGAGAGAGAGAGAATAAGAGAAGCTGTGAGTGAGAGAGAGAGAGGAAGAAAAGCTGTGAGTGAGAGAGAGAGAGAGAAAGAGATGTGAGTGAGAGAGAGAGAGAAAGAGAAGCTGTGAGAGAGAGAGAGGAAGAGATGCTGTGAGTGAGAGAGAAAGAAAGTGAAGCTGTGAGTGTGTGTGAGAGAGAGAAAGAGAAGCTGTGAGTGAGAGAGAGAGAGAAATAGAGATGCTGTGAGTGAGAGAGAGAGAGAAACAGAAGCAGTGAGTGAGAGAGAGAGAGAAAGAGAAACTGTGAGTGAGAGAGAGAGAGAGAAAGAGAAGCTGAGAGTGAGAGAGAGAGAAAGAGTGTCTGAGAAAGAGAGAGTGAAAGAGACGCTGTGAGTGAGAGAGAGAGAGAAGCTGTGAGTGAGAAAGAGAAGCTGTGAGTGAGAGAGAGAGAAAGAGTAGCTGTGAGTGAGAGAGAGAGAAAGAGAAGCTGTGAGTGAGAGAGAGAGAAAGAGAAGCTGTGAGAGAGAGAGGAAGAGATGCTGTGAGTGAGAGAGAAAGAAAGTGAAGCTGTGAGTGTGAAAGTGAGAGAGAAAGAGAAGCTGTGAGTGAGAGAGAGAGAGAAATAGAGAAGCTGTGAGAGAGAGAGAGAGAAACAGAAGCAGTGAGTGAGTGAGAGAGAAAAAGAGAAGCTGTTAGTGAGAGAGAAAGAGAAGCTGTGTGAGAGAGAGAGGAAGAGATGCTGTGAGTGAGAGCGAAAGAAAGTGAAGCTGTGAGTGTGAGAGAGAGAGAGAAAGAGAAGCTGTGAGTGAGAGAGAGAGAAATAGAGAAGCTGTGAGTGAGAGAGAGAGAGAGAAAGAAGCAGTGAGTGAGTGAGAGAGAGAGAGAGAAAGAGAAACTGTGAGTGAGAGAGAGAGAGAGAAAGAGAAGCTGTGAGTGTGAGAGAGAGAGAAATAGAGAAGCTGTGAGTGAGAGAGAGAAAAACAGAAGCAGTGAGTGAGAGAGAGAGAAAGAGAAGCTGTGAGTGAGAGAGAAAGAGAAGCTGTGAGAGAGAGAGAGGAAGAGATGCTGTGAGTGAGAGAGAAAGAAAGAGAAGCTGTGAGAGTGAGAGAGAGAGAGAAAGAGAAGCTGTGAGTGAGAGAGAGAGAAAGAGAGTCTGAGAAAGAGAGAGTGAAAGAGAAGCTGTGAGTGAGAGAGAGAGAGAAGCTGTGAGAGAGAGAGAGAGAAATAGAGACTGTGTGAGAGAGAGAAAGAGCTGTGAGAGAGAGAGAAGGAGAAGCTGTGAGTGAGTGAGAGAGAGAAAGAGAAGCTGTGAGTGAGAGAGAGAGAAAGAGAAGCTGTGAGTGAGAGAGGGAGAAATAGAAAGAGAAGCTGTGAGTGAGAGAGAGAGTGAAAGAGAAGCTGTGAGTGTGTGTGAGAGAGAGAAGCTGTGAGTGAGAGAGAGAGAGAAAGAGAAGCTGTGAGTGAAAGAGATAAAGAGAAGCTGTGAGTGAGAGAGAGAGAGAAAGAGAAGCTGTGAGTGAGAGAGAGAGAAAGAGAAGCTGTAAGTGAGAGAGAGAAAGAGAAGCTTTGTGAGAGAGAGTGGAAGATGCTGTGAGTGAGAGAGAAAGAAAGAGAATCTGTGAGTGAGAGAGACAGAGAAAGAGAAGCTGTTAGTGAGAGAGAGAGAAAAATAGAGAAGCTGTGAGTGAGAGAGAGAGAAACAGGCGCTGTGAATGAGAGAGAGAGAGAAAGAGAATCTGTGAGTGAGAGAGAGAGAGAAAGAGAAGCTGTGAGTGAGAGAGATAAAGAGAAGCCGTGAGAGAGAGAAGCTGTGAGTGAGAGAGAGAAAGAGAAGCTGTGAGTGAGAGAGAGAGAGAAACAGAAGCAGTGAGTGAGAGAGAGAGAAAGAGAAACTGTGTGAGAGAGAGAGAGAGAAAGAGAAGCTGTGAGTGAGAGAGAGAGAAGGAGAGTCTGATAAAGAGAGAGTGAAAGAGAAGCTGTGAGTGAGTGAGAGAGAGAGAGAAGCTGTGAGTGAGAGAGAGAGAGAAAGAGAAGCTGTGAGTGAGAGAGATAAAGAGAAGCTTTGAAAGAGAGAGAGAGAGAAGCTGTGAGTGAGAGAGAGAGAGAAAGAGAAGCTGTGAGTGAGAGAGAGAGAAAGAGAAGCTGTGTGAGAGAGAGAGGAAGATGCTGTGAGTGAGAGAGAAAGAAAGAGAAGCTGTGAGTGTGAGAGAGAGAAAGAAAGAGAAGCTGTTAGTGAGTGAGAGAGAAAAATAGAGAAGCTGTGAGTGAGAGAGAGAGAAACAGAAGCTGTGAGTGAGAGAGAGAGAAAAACAGAAGCAGTGAGTGAGAGAGAGAGAGAAAGAGAAACTGTGAATGAGAGAGAGAGTGAGAGAGAAAGAGAAGCTGTTAGTGAGAGAGAGAGAAGGAGAGTGAGAAAGAGAGAGTGAAAGACAAGCTGTGAGTGAGAGAGAGAGAAGCTGTGAGTGAGAGAGAGAGAGAAAGAGAAGCTGTGAGTGAGAGAGATAAAGAGAAGCTGTGACTGAGAGAGAGAGAGAAAGAGAAGCTGTAAGTGAGAGAGAGAGAAAGAGAAGCTTTGTGAGAGAGAGTGGAAGATGCTGTGAGTGAGTGAGAAAGAAAGAGAATCTGTGAGTGAGAGAGAGAGAGAGAGAAAGAGAAGCTGTTAGTGTGAGAGAGAGAAAAATAGAGAAGCTGTGCGTGAGAGAGAGAGAAACAGATGCTGTGAATGAGAGAGAGAGAGAAAGAGAATCTGTGAGTGAGAGAGAGAGAGAGAAAGAGAAGCTGTGAGTGAGAGAGAGAAAGAGAATCTGAGAAAGAGGGAGTGAAAGAGAAGCTGTGAGTGAGAGAGAGAGAGAAGCTGTGAGTGAGAGAGAGAGAGAAAGAGAAGATGTGAGAGAGAGAGAGAGAAGCTGTGAATGAGAGAGAAAGAAAGAGAGTCTGAGAAAGAGAGTGAAAGAGAAGCTGTGAGTGAGAGAGAGAGAGAGAAGTTGTGAGTGAGAGAGAGAAGCTGTGAGTGAGAGAGAGAGAAAGAGAAGCTGTGAGTGAGAGAGAAACAGAAGGTTTGAGTGAGAGAGAGAGAGAAAGAGAAGCTGTGAGTGAGAGAGAGAAAGAGAAGCTGTGAGTGAGAGAGAGAGAAACAGAAGTTGTGTGTGAGAGAGAGAGAGAGAAAGAGAAGCTGTGAGTGAGAGAGAGAGAGAGAAAGAGAAGCTGTGAGTGAGAGAGAGAGAAAGAGAAGCTGTGAGTGAGAGAGTGAGAAATAGAAAGAGAAGCTGTGAGAGAGAGAGTGAAAGAGAAGCTGTGAGTGTGTGAGAGAGAGAGAAGCTGTGAGTGAGAGAGAGAGAGAAAGAGAAGCTGGGAGTGAAAGAGATAAAGAGAAGCTGTGAGTGAGAGAGAGAGAGAAAGAGAAGCTGTGAGTGAGAGAGAGAGAAAGAGAAGCTGTAAGTGAGAGAGAGAGAAAGAGAAGCTTTGTGAGAGAGAGTGGAAGATGCTGTGAGTGAGAGAGAAAGAAAGAGAATCTGTGAGTGAGAGAGAGAGCGAAAGAGAAGCTGTTAGTGAGAGAGAGAGAAAAATAGAAGCTGTGAGTGAGAGAGAGAGAAACAGATGCTGTGAATGAGAGAGAGAGAGAAAGAGAATCTGTGAGTGAGAGAGAGAGAGAAAGAGAAGCTGTGAGTGAGAGAGATAAAGAGAAGCCGTGAGAGAGAGAAGCTGTGAGTGAGAGAGAGAAAGAGAAGCTGTGAGTGAGAGAGAGAGAGAAACAGAAGCAGTGAGTGAGAGAGAGAGAAAGAGAAACTGTGTGAGAGAGAGAGAGAGAAAGAGAAGCTGTGAGTGAGAGAGAGAGAAGGAGAGTCTGATAAAGAGAGAGTGAAAGAGAAGCTGTGAGTGAGTGAGAGAGAGAGAGAAGCTGTGAGTGAGAGAGAGAGAGAAAGAGAAGCTGTGAGTGAGAGAGATAAAGAGAAGCTTTGAAAGAGAGAGAGAGAGAAGCTGTGAGTGAGAGAGAGAGAGAAAGAGAAGCTGTGAGTGAGAGAGAGAGAAAGAGAAGCTGTGTGAGAGAGAGAGGAAGATGCTGTGAGTGAGAGAGAAAGAAAGAGAAGCTGTGAGTGTGAGAGAGAGAAAGAAAGAGAAGCTGTTAGTGAGTGAGAGAGAAAAATAGAGAAGCTGTGAGTGAGAGAGAGAGAAACAGAAGCTGTGAGTGAGAGAGAGAGAAAAACAGAAGCAGTGAGTGAGAGAGAGAGAGAGAAAGAGAAACTGTGAATGAGAGAGAGAGTGAGAGAGAAAGAGAAGCTGTGAGTGAGAGAGAGAGAAGGAGAGTGAGAAAGAGAGAGTGAAAGACAAGCTGTGAGTGAGAGAGAGAGAGAGAAGCTGTGAGTGAGAGAGAGAGAGAAAGAGAAGCTGTGAGTGAGAGAGATAAAGAGAAGCTGTGAGTGAGAGAGAGAGAGAAAGAGAAGCTGTAAGTGAGAGAGAGAGAAAGAGAAGCTTTGTGAGAGAGAGTGGAAGATGCTGTGAGTGAATGAGAAAGAAAGAGAATCTGTGAGTGAGAGAGAGAGAGAGAAAGAGAAGCTGTTAGTGTGAGAGAGAGAAAAATAGAGAAGCTGTGCGTGAGAGAGAGAGAAACAGATGCTGTGAATGAGAGAGAGAGAGAAAGAGAATCTGTGAGTGAGAGAGAGAGAGAGAAAGAGAAGCTGTGAGTGACAGAGAGAAAGAGAATCTGAGAAAGAGGGAGTGAAAGAGAAGCTGTGAGTGAGAGAGAGAGAAGCTGTGAGTGAGAGAGAGAGAGAAAGAGAAGATGTGAGAGAGAGAGAGAGAAGCTGTGAATGAGAGAGAAAGAAAGAGAGTCTGAGAAAGAGAGTGAAAGAGAAGCTGTGAGTGAGAGAGAGAGAGAGAAGTTGTGAGTGAGAGAGAGAAGCTGTGAGTGAGAGAGAGAGAAAGAGAAGCTGTGAGTGAGAGAGAAACAGAAGGTTTGAGTGAGAGAGAGAGAGAAAGAGAAGCTGTGAGTGAGAGAGAGAAAGAGAAGCTGTGAGTGAGAGAGAGAGAAACAGAAGTTGTGTGTGAGAGAGAGAGAGAGAAAGAGAAGCTGTGAGTGAGAGAGAGAGAGAGAAAGAGAAGCTGTGAGTGAGAGAGAGAGAAGCAGTGAGTGCGAGAGAGAGAGAAGCAGTGAGAGTGAGAGAGAGAAGCTATGAGTGAGAGAGAGAGAAAGAGAAGCTGTGAGTGAGAGAGAAAGAGAAGCTGAGAGTGAGAGAGAGAGAGACGCTGTGAGTGAGAGAGAGAGAGAGAAGCATTGAGTGAGAGAGAGAGAAATAGAGTCTGTGAGAGAGAGAGTAAGAGAAGCTGTGAGTGAGAGAGAGAAAGAGAGAAAGAGAAGCTGTGAGTGAGAGAGAGAGAAAGAGAAGCTGTGAGTGAGAGAGATAGAGAAAGAGAAGCTGTGAGTGAGAGAGAGAGATAGAAAGAGAAGATGTGAGTGAGAGAGAGAGAGAGAAAGAGAAGCTGTGAATGAGATTGAGAGAGAAAGAGAAGCTGTGAGTGAGAGAGAAAGAAGCTGTGAGTGAGTGAGAGAGAGAAAAGGAAACTGTGAGTGCGAGACAGAGAGTGAGAGAGAGAGAGAGAAACTGAGTGAGAGAAAGAGAAAGAGAAGCTGTGAGTGAGAGAGAGAGAGATAGAAAGAGAAGCTGTGATTGAGACAGAGAGAAAGAGAAGGTGTGAATGAGAGAGAGAGAGAATAAGAGAAGCTGTGAGTGAGAGAGAGAGAGGAAGAAAAGCTGTGAGTGAGAGAGAGAGAGAGAAAGAGAAGATGTGAGTGAGAGAGAGAGAAAGAGAAGCTGTGTGAGAGAGAGAGGAAGAGATGCTGTGAGAGAGAGAGAAAGAAAAGCTGTGAGTGAGAGAGAGAGAGAAATAGAGAAGCTGTGAGTGAAAGAGAGAGAAACAGAAGCTGTGAGTGAGAGAGAGAGAGGGAAAGAGAAACTGTGAGTGAGAGAGAGAGAGAGAAATAGAAGCTGAGAGTGAGAGAGAGAGAAAGAGAGTCTGAGAAAGAGAGAGTGAAAGAGAAGCTGTGAGTGAGAGAGAGAGAGAAGCTGTGAGTGAGAGAGAGAGAAATAGAGACTGTGAGAGAGAGAGAAAGAGCTGTGAGAGAGAGAGAAGGAGAAGCTGTGAGTGAGTGAGAGAGAGAAAGAGAAGCTGTGTGTGTGAGAGAGGAAGATGCTGTGAGTGAGAGAGAGAGAAAGAGAAGCTGTGAGTGAGAGAGGGAGAAATAGAAAGAGAAGCTGTGAGTGAGAGAGAGAGTGAAAGAGAAGCTGTGAGTGTGTGTGAGAGAGAGAAGCTGTGAGTGAGAGAGAGAGAGAAAGAGAAGCTGTGAGTGAAAGAGATAAAGAGAAGCTGTGAGTGAGAGAGAGAGAAAGAGAAGCTGTGAGTGAGAGAGAGAGAAAGAGAAGCTGTAAGTGAGAGAGAGAAAGAGAAGCTTTGTGAGAGAGAGTGGAAGATGCTGTGAGTGAGAGAGAAAGAAAGAGAATCTGTGAGTGAGAGAGAGAGAGAAAGAGAAGCTGTTAGTGAGAGAGAGAGAAAAATAGAGAAGCTGTGAGTGAGAGAGAGAGAAACAGACGCTGTGAATGGGAGAGAGAGAGAAAGAGAATCTGTGAGTGAGAGAGAGAGAGAAAGAGAAGCTGTGAGTGAGAGAGATAAAGAGAAGCCGTGAGAGAGAGAAGCTGTGAGTGAGAGAGAGAAAGAGAAGCTGTGAGTGAGAGAGAGAGAGAAACAGAAGCAGTGAGTGAGAGAGAGAGAAAGAGAAACTGTGTGAGAGAGAGAGAGAGAAAGAGAAGCTGTGAGTGAGAGAGAGAGAAGGAGAGTCTGATAAAGAGAGAGTGAAAGAGAAGCTGTGAGTGAGTGAGAGAGAGAGTGAAGCTGTGAGTGAGAGAGAGAGAGAAAGAGAAGCTGTGAGTGAGAGAGATAAAGAGAAGCTTTGAAAGAGAGAGAGAGAGAGAAGCTGTGAGTGAGAGAGAGAGAGAAAGAGAAGCTGTGAGTGAGAGAGAGAGAAAGAGAAGCTGTGAGAGAGAGAGGAAGATGCTGTGAGTGAGAGAGAAAGAAAGAGAAGCTGTGAGTGTGAGAGAGAGAAAGAAAGAGAAGCTGTTAGTGAGTGAGAGAGAAAAATAGAGAAGCTGTGAGTGAGAGAGAGAGAAACAGAAGCTGTGAGTGAGAGAGAGAGAAAAACAGAAGCAGTGAGTGAGAGAGAGAGAGAAAGAGAAACTGTGAATGAGAGAGAGAGTGAGAGAGAAAGAGAAGCTGTGAGTGAGAGAGAGAGAAGGAGAGCCTGAGAAAGAGAGAGTGAAAGACAAGCTGTGAGTGAGAGAGAGAGAGAGAAGCTGTGAGTGAGAGAGAGAGAGAAAGAGAAGCTGTGAGTGAGAGAGATAAAGAGAAGCTGTGAGTGAGAGAGAGAGAGAAAGAGAAGCTGTGAGTGAGAGAGAGAGAGAAAGAGAAGCTGTGAGTGAGAGAGAGAGAAAGAGAAGCTGTGTGAGAGAGAGTGGAAGATGCTGTAAGTGAGAGAGAAAGAAAGAGAAGCTGTGAGTGAGAGAGAAAGAGAAGCTGTTAGTGAGAGAGAGAGAAAAATAGAGAAGCTGTGAGTGAGAGAGAGAGAAACAGAAGCTGTGAATGAGAGAGAGAGAGAAAGAGAAGCTGTGAGTGAGAGAGAGAGAGAGAAAGAGAAGCTGTGAGTGAGAGAGAGAAAGAGAGTCTGAGAAAGAGACAGTGAAAGAGAAGCTGTGAGTGAGAGAGAGAGAGAGAAGCTGTGAGTGAGAGAGAGAGAGAAGGAGAAGATGTGAGAGAGGGAGGAAGAGAGAGAGAGGAAGAGATGCTGTGAGTGAGAGAGGAAGAAAGCGAAGATGTGAGGGTGTGTGTGAGAGAAAGAGAAGCTGTGAGTGAGAGAGAGAGAGAAATAGAGAAGCTGTGAGTGAGTGAGAGAGAGAAACAGAAGCTGTGAGTGAGAGAGAGAGAAAGAGAAACTCTGAGTGAGAGAGAGAGAGAGAGAGAAGCTGTGAATGAGAGAGAGAGAAAGAGGGTCTGAGAAAGAGAGTGAAAGAGAAGCTGTGAGTGAGAGAGAGAAAGAAGCTGTGAGTGCGAGAGAGAAGCTGTGAGTGAGAGAGAGAGAAAGAGAAGCTGTGAGTGAGAGAGAAAAAGAAGCTTTGAGTGAGAGAGAGAGAGAAAGAGATTCTGTGAGTGAGAGAGAGAGAGAAAGAGAAGCTGTGAGTGTGTGAGAGAGAAACAGAAGCTGTGAGTGAGAGAGAGAGAGAAAGAGAAGCTGTGAGTGAGAGAGAGAGAGAGAAAGAGAAGCTGTGAGTGAGAGAGAGAGAGAAGCAGTGAGTGTGTGAGAGAGAGAAGCAGTGAGTGCGAGAGAGAGAAGCTATGAGTGAGAGAGAGAGAGAAAGAGAAGCTGTGAGTGAGAGAGAAAGAGAAGCTGAGAGTGAGAGAGAGAGAAAGAGACGCTGTGAGTGAGAGAGAGAGAGAGAGAGAAGCATTGAGTGAGAGAGAGAGAAATAGAGTCTGTGAGAGAGA
The DNA here is from genome assembly GCA_035047345.1 of Bradypodion ventrale. NCBI lineage: Eukaryota > Metazoa > Chordata > Lepidosauria > Squamata > Chamaeleonidae > Bradypodion > Bradypodion ventrale. The sequence continues at coordinate 111,090,735 of JAWDJE010000005.1, read as the reverse complement.
GAGAAAGAGCTGTGAGAGAGAGAGTAAGAGAAGCTGTGAGTGAGAGAGAGAAAGAGAGAAAGAGAAGCTGTGAGTGAGAGAGAGAGAGAGAGAAAGAGAAGCTGTGAGTGAGAGAGATAGAGAAAGAGAAGCTGTGAGTGAGAGAGAGAGATAGAAAGAGAAGCTGTGAGTGAGAGAGAGAGAGAAAGAGAAGCTGTGAGTGAGATTGAGAGAGAAAGAGAAGCTGTGAGTGAGAGAGAAAGAAGCTGTGAGTTAGTGAGAGAGAGAGAAACAGAAGCTGTGAGTGAGAGACAGAGAGTGAGAGAGAGAGAGAGAAGCTGAGTGAGAGAAAGAGAAAGAGAAGCTGTGAGTGAGAGAGAGAGAGATAGAAAGAGAAGCTGTGATTGAGACAGAGAGAAAGAGAAGGTGTGAGTGAGAGAGAGAGAGAATAAGAGAAGCTGTGAGTGAGAGAGAGAGAGGAAGAAAAGCTGTGAGTGAGAGAGAGAGAGAGAAAGAGATGTGAGTGAGAGAGAGAGAGAAAGAGAATCTGTGAGTGAGAGAGAGAGAGAAAGAGAAGCTGTGAGTGAGAGAGATAAAGAGAAGCCGTGAGAGAGAGAAGCTGTGAGTGAGAGAGAGAAAGAGAAGCTGTGAGTGAGAGAGAGAGAGAAACAGAAGCAGTGAGTGAGAGAGAGAGAAAGAGAAACTGTGTGAGAGAGAGAGAGAGAAAGAGAAGCTGTGAGTGAGAGAGAGAGAAGGAGAGTCTGATAAAGAGAGAGTGAAAGAGAAGCTGTGAGTGAGTGAGAGAGAGAGAGAAGCTGTGAGTGAGAGAGAGAGAGAAAGAGAAGCTGTGAGTGAGAGAGATAAAGAGAAGCTTTGAAAGAGAGAGAGAGAGAGAAGCTGTGAGTGAGAGAGAGAGAGAAAGAGAAGCTGTGAGTGACAGAGAGAGAAAGAGAAGCTGTGAGAGAGAGAGGAAGATGCTGTGAGTGAGAGAGAAAGAAAGAGAAGCTGTGAGTGTGAGAGAGAGAAAGAAAGAGAAGCTGTTAGTGAGTGAGAGAGAAAAATAGAGAAGCTGTGAGTGAGAGAGAGAGAAACAGAAGCTGTGAGTGAGAGAGAGAGAAAAACAGAAGCAGTGAGTGAGAGAGAGAGAGAAAGAGAAACTGTGAATGAGAGAGAGAGTGAGAGAGAAAGAGAAGCTGTGAGTGAGAGAGAGAGAAGGAGAGCCTGAGAAAGAGAGAGTGAAAGACAAGCTGTGAGTGAGAGAGAGAGAGAGAAGCTGTGAGTGAGAGAGAGAGAGAAAGAGAAGCTGTGAGTGAGAGAGATAAAGAGAAGCTGTGAGTGAGAGAGAGAGAGAAAGAGAAGCTGTGAGTGAGAGAGAGAGAGAAAGAGAAGCTGTGAGTGAGAGAGAGAGAAAGAGAAGCTGTGTGAGAGAGAGTGGAAGATGCTGTAAGTGAGAGAGAAAGAAAGAGAAGCTGTGAGTGAGAGAGAAAGAGAAGCTGTTAGTGAGAGAGAGAGAAAAATAGAGAAGCTGTGAGTGAGAGAGAGAGAAACAGAAGCTGTGAATGAGAGAGAGAGAGAAAGAGAAGCTGTGAGTGAGAGAGAGAGAGAAAGAGAAGCTGTGAGTGAGAGAGAGAAAGAGAGTCTGAGAAAGAGACAGTGAAAGAGAAGCTGTGAGTGAGAGAGAGAGAGAGAAGCTGTGAGTGAGAGAGAGAGAGAAGGAGAAGATGTGAGAGAGGGAGGAAGAGAGAGAGAGGAAGAGATGCTGTGAGTGAGAGAGGAAGAAAGCGAAGATGTGAGGGTGTGTGTGAGAGAAAGAGAAGCTGTGAGTGAGAGAGAGAGAGAAATAGAGAAGCTGTGAGTGAGTGAGAGAGAGAAACAGAAGCTGTGAGTGAGAGAGAGAGAAAGAGAAACTCTGAGTGAGAGAGAGAGAGAGAGAGAAGCTGTGAATGAGAGAGAGAGAAAGAGGGTCTGAGAAAGAGAGTGAAAGAGAAGCTGTGAGTGAGAGAGAGAAAGAAGCTGTGAGTGCGAGAGAGAAGCTGTGAGTGAGAGAGAGAGAAAGAGAAGCTGTGAGTGAGAGAGAAAAAGAAGCTTTGAGTGAGAGAGAGAGAGAAAGAGATTCTGTGAGTGAGAGAGAGAGAGAAAGAGAAGCTGTGAGTGTGTGAGAGAGAAACAGAAGCTGTGAGTGAGAGAGAGAGAGAAAGAGAAGCTGTGAGTGAGAGAGAGAGAGAGAAAGAGAAGCTGTGAGTGAGAGAGAGAGAGAAGCAGTGAGTGTGTGAGAGAGAGAAGCAGTGAGTGCGAGAGAGAGAAGCTATGAGTGAGAGAGAGAGAGAAAGAGAAGCTGTGAGTGAGAGAGAAAGAGAAGCTGAGAGTGAGAGAGAGAGAAAGAGACGCTGTGAGTGAGAGAGAGAGAGAGAGAGAAGCATTGAGTGAGAGAGAGAGAAATAGAGTCTGTGAGAGAGAGAGAAAGAGCTGTGAGAGAGAGAGTAAGAGAAGCTGTGAGTGAGAGAGAGAAAGAGAGAAAGAGAAGCTGTGAGTGAGAGAGAGAGAGAGAGAAAGAGAAGCTGTGAGTGAGAGAGATAGAGAAAGAGAAGCTGTGAGTGAGAGAGAGAGATAGAAAGAGAAGCTGTGAGTGAGAGAGAGAGAGAAAGAGAAGCTGTGAGTGAGATTGAGAGAGAAAGAGAAGCTGTGAGTGAGAGAGAAAGAAGCTGTGAGTTAGTGAGAGAGAGAGAAACAGAAGCTGTGAGTGAGAGACAGAGAGTGAGAGAGAGAGAGAGAAGCTGAGTGAGAGAAAGAGAAAGAGAAGCTGTGAGTGAGAGAGAGAGAGATAGAAAGAGAAGCTGTGATTGAGACAGAGAGAAAGAGAAGGTGTGAGTGAGAGAGAGAGAGAATAAGAGAAGCTGTGAGTGAGAGAGAGAGAGGAAGAAAAGCTGTGAGTGAGAGAGAGAGAGAGAAAGAGATGTGAGTGAGAGAGAGAGAGAAAGAGAAGCTGTGAGAGAGAGAGAGGAAGAGATGCTGTGAGTGAGAGAGAAAGAAAGTGAAGCTGTGAGTGTGTGAGAGAGAGAGAAAGAGAAGCTGTGAGTGAGAGAGAGAGAGAGAAATAGAGATGCTGTGAGTGAGAGAGAGAGAGAAGCAGAAGCTGTGAGTGAGAGAGAGTGAGAAAGAGAAACTGTGAGTGAGAGAGAGAGAGAGAAAGAGAAGCTGAGAGTGAGAGAGAGAGAAAGAGTGTCTGAGAAAGAGAGAGTGAAAGAGACGCTGTGAGTGAGAGAGAGAGAGAAGCTGTGAGTGAGAAAGAGAAGCTGTGAGTGAGAGAGAGAGAAAGAGTAGCTGTGAGTGAGAGAGAGAGAAAGAGAAGCTGTGAGTGAGAGAGAGAGAATGAGAAGCTGTGAGAGAGAGAGGAAGAGATGCTGTGAGTGAGAGAGAAAGAAAGTGAAGCTGTGAGTGTGAAAGTGAGAGAGAAAGAGAAGCTGTGAGTGAGAGAGAGAGAGAAATAGAGAAGCTGTGAGAGAGAGAGAGAGAAACAGAAGCAGTGAGTGAGTGAGAGAGAAAAAGAGAAGCTGTTAGTGAGAGAGAAAGAGAAGCTGTGAGAGAGAGAGAGGAAGAGATGCTGTGAGTGAGAGCGAAAGAAAGTGAAGCTGTGAGTGTGAGAGAGAGAGAGAAAGAGAAGCTGTGAGTGAGAGAGAGAGAAATAGAGAAGCTGTGAGTGAGAGAGAGAGAGAAAGAAGCAGTGAGTGAGTGAGAGAGAGAGAAAGAGAAACTGTGAGTGAGAGAGAGAGAGAGAAAGAGAAGCTGTGAGTGTGAGAGAGAGAGAAATAGAGAAGCTGTGAGTGAGAGAGAGAAAAACAGAAGCAGTGAGTGAGAGAGAGAGAGAAAGAGAAGCTGTGAGTGAGAGAGAAAGAGAAGCTGTGAGAGAGAGAGAGGAAGAGATGCTGTGAGTGAGAGAGAAAGAAAGAGAAGCTGTGAGAGTGAGAGAGAGAGAGAAAGAGAAGCTGTGAGTGAGAGAGAGAGAAATAGAGAAGCTGTGAGTGAGAGAGAGAGAAAAAAAGAAGCAGTGAGTGAGTGAGAGAGAGAGAAAGAGAAACTGTGAGTGAGAGAGAGAGAGAAAGAGAAGCTGTGAGTGAGAGAGAGAGAAGGAGAGTCTGAGAAAGAGAGAGAGAGAGAAGCATTGAGTGAGAGAGGGAGAATTAGAGTGTGAGAGAGAGAGAAAGAGCTGTGGGAGAGAGAGAAGGAGAAGCTGTGAGTGAGAGAGAGAAAGAGAAGCTGTGAGTGAGTGAGAGAGAGAAAGAGAAGCTGTGAGTGAGAGAGAGAGAAAGAGAAGCTGTGAGTGAGAGAGGGAGAGATAGAAAGAGAAGCTGTGAGTGAGAGAGAGAGAGAAAGAGAAGCTTTGAGTGAGATTGAGAGAGAAAGAGAAGCTGTGAGTGAGAGAGAAAGACGCTGTGAGTGAGTGAGAGAGAGAGGAACAGAAGCTGTGAGTGAGAGAGAGAGAGAGAGAAGCTGAGTGAGAGAAAGAGAAGCAGTGAGTGAGAGAGAGATAGAAAGAGAAGCTGTGATAGAGACAGAGAGAGAGAAAGAGAAGGTGTGAGTGAGTGAGAGAAAGAATAAGAGAAGCTGTGAGTGAGAGAGAGAGAGAAAGAGAAGCTGTGAGTGAGAGAGAGAGAAAGAGAAGCTGTGAGAGAGAGAGGAAGATGCTGTGAGTGAGAGAGAAAGAAAGAGAAGCTGTGAGTGTGAGAGAGAGAAAGAAAGAGAAGCTGTTAGTGAGTGAGAGAGAAAAATAGAGAAGCTGTGAGTGAGAGAGAGAGAAACAGAAGCTGTGAGTGAGAGAGAGAGAAAAACAGAAGCAGTGAGTGAGAGAGAGAGAGAAAGAGAAACTGTGAATGAGAGAGAGAGTGAGAGAGAAAGAGAAGCTGTGAGTGAGAGAGAGAGAAGGAGAGCCTGAGAAAGAGAGAGTGAAAGACAAGCTGTGAGTGAGAGAGAGAGAGAGAAGCTGTGAGTGAGAGAGAGAGAGAAAGAGAAGCTGTGAGTGAGAGAGATAAAGAGAAGCTGTGAGTGAGAGAGAGAGAGAAAGAGAAGCTGTGAGTGAGAGAGAGAGAGAAAGAGAAGCTGTGAGTGAGAGAGAGAGAAAGAGAAGCTGTGTGAGAGAGAGTGGAAGATGCTGTAAGTGAGAGAGAAAGAAAGAGAAGCTGTGAGTGAGAGAGAAAGAGAAGCTGTTAGTGAGAGAGAGAGAAAAATAGAGAAGCTGTGAGTGAGAGAGAGAGAAACAGAAGCTGTGAATGAGAGAGAGAGAGAAAGAGAAGCTGTGAGTGAGAGAGAGAGAGAGAAAGAGAAGCTGTGAGTGAGAGAGAGAAAGAGAGTCTGAGAAAGAGACAGTGAAAGAGAAGCTGTGAGTGAGAGAGAGAGAGAGAAGCTGTGAGTGAGAGAGAGAGAGAAGGAGAAGATGTGAGAGAGGGAGGAAGAGAGAGAGAGGAAGAGATGCTGTGAGTGAGAGAGGAAGAAAGCGAAGATGTGAGGGTGTGTGTGAGAGAAAGAGAAGCTGTGAGTGAGAGAGAGAGAGAAATAGAGAAGCTGTGAGTGAGTGAGAGAGAGAAACAGAAGCTGTGAGTGAGAGAGAGAGAAAGAGAAACTCTGAGTGAGAGAGAGAGAGAGAGAGAAGCTGTGAATGAGAGAGAGAGAAAGAGGGTCTGAGAAAGAGAGTGAAAGAGAAGCTGTGAGTGAGAGAGAGAAAGAAGCTGTGAGTGCGAGAGAGAAGCTGTGAGTGAGAGAGAGAGAAAGAGAAGCTGTGAGTGAGAGAGAAAAAGAAGCTTTGAGTGAGAGAGAGAGAGAAAGAGATTCTGTGAGTGAGAGAGAGAGAGAAAGAGAAGCTGTGAGTGTGTGAGAGAGAAACAGAAGCTGTGAGTGAGAGAGAGAGAGAAAGAGAAGCTGTGAGTGAGAGAGAGAGAGAGAAAGAGAAGCTGTGAGTGAGAGAGAGAGAGAAGCAGTGAGTGTGTGAGAGAGAGAAGCAGTGAGTGCGAGAGAGAGAAGCTATGAGTGAGAGAGAGAGAGAAAGAGAAGCTGTGAGTGAGAGAGAAAGAGAAGCTGAGAGTGAGAGAGAGAGAAAGAGACGCTGTGAGTGAGAGAGAGAGAGAGAGAGAAGCATTGAGTGAGAGAGAGAGAAATAGAGTCTGTGAGAGAGAGAGAAAGAGCTGTGAGAGAGAGAGTAAGAGAAGCTGTGAGTGAGAGAGAGAAAGAGAGAAAGAGAAGCTGTGAGTGAGAGAGAGAGAGAGAGAAAGAGAAGCTGTGAGTGAGAGAGATAGAGAAAGAGAAGCTGTGAGTGAGAGAGAGAGATAGAAAGAGAAGCTGTGAGTGAGAGAGAGAGAGAAAGAGAAGCTGTGAGTGAGATTGAGAGAGAAAGAGAAGCTGTGAGTGAGAGAGAAAGAAGCTGTGAGTTAGTGAGAGAGAGAGAAACAGAAGCTGTGAGTGAGAGACAGAGAGTGAGAGAGAGAGAGAGAAGCTGAGTGAGAGAAAGAGAAAGAGAAGCTGTGAGTGAGAGAGAGAGAGATAGAAAGAGAAGCTGTGATTGAGACAGAGAGAAAGAGAAGGTGTGAGTGAGAGAGAGAGAGAATAAGAGAAGCTGTGAGTGAGAGAGAGAGAGGAAGAAAAGCTGTGAGTGAGAGAGAGAGAGAGAAAGAGATGTGAGTGAGAGAGAGAGAGAAAGAGAAGCTGTGAGAGAGAGAGAGGAAGAGATGCTGTGAGTGAGAGAGAAAGAAAGTGAAGCTGTGAGTGTGTGAGAGAGAGAGAAAGAGAAGCTGTGAGTGAGAGAGAGAGAGAGAAATAGAGATGCTGTGAGTGAGAGAGAGAGAGAAGCAGAAGCTGTGAGTGAGAGAGAGTGAGAAAGAGAAACTGTGAGTGAGAGAGAGAGAGAGAAAGAGAAGCTGAGAGTGAGAGAGAGAGAAAGAGTGTCTGAGAAAGAGAGAGTGAAAGAGACGCTGTGAGTGAGAGAGAGAGAGAAGCTGTGAGTGAGAAAGAGAAGCTGTGAGTGAGAGAGAGAGAAAGAGTAGCTGTGAGTGAGAGAGAGAGAAAGAGAAGCTGTGAGTGAGAGAGAGAGAATGAGAAGCTGTGAGAGAGAGAGGAAGAGATGCTGTGAGTGAGAGAGAAAGAAAGTGAAGCTGTGAGTGTGAAAGTGTGAGAGAAAGAGAAGCTGTGAGTGAGAGAGAGAGAGAAATAGAGAAGCTGTGAGAGAGAGAGAGAGAAACAGAAGCAGTGAGTGAGTGAGAGAGAAAAAGAGAAGCTGTTAGTGAGAGAGAAAGAGAAGCTGTGAGAGAGAGAGAGGAAGAGATGCTGTGAGTGAGAGCGAAAGAAAGTGAAGCTGTGAGTGTGAGAGAGAGAGAGAAAGAGAAGCTGTGAGTGAGAGAGAGAGAAATAGAGAAGCTGTGAGTGAGAGAGAGAGAGAGAAAGAAGCAGTGAGTGAGTGAGAGAGAGAGAAAGAGAAACTGTGAGTGAGAGAGAGAGAGAGAAAGAGAAGCTGTGAGTGTGAGAGAGAGAGAAATAGAGAAGCTGTGAGTGAGAGAGAGAAAAACAGAAGCAGTGAGTGAGAGAGAGAGAGAAAGAGAAGCTGTGAGTGAGAGAGAAAGAGAAGCTGTGAGAGAGAGAGAGGAAGAGATGCTGTGAGTGAGAGAGAAAGAAAGAGAAGCTGTGAGAGTGAGAGAGAGAGAGAAAGAGAAGCTGTGAGTGAGAGAGAGAGAAATAGAGAAGCTGTGAGTGAGAGAGAGAGAAAAAAAGAAGCAGTGAGTGAGTGAGAGAGAGAGAAAGAGAAACTGTGAGTGAGAGAGAGAGAGAAAGAGAAGCTGTGAGTGAGAGAGAGAGAAGGAGAGTCTGAGAAAGAGAGAGAGAGAAGCATTGAGTGAGAGAGGGAGAATTAGAGTGTGAGAGAGAGAAAGAGCTGTGGGAGAGAGAGAAGGAGAAGCTGTGAGTGAGAGAGAGAAAGAGAAGCTGTGAGTGAGTGAGAGAGAGAAAGAGAAGCTGTGAGTGAGAGAGAGAGAAAGAGAAGCTGTGAGTGAGAGAGGGAGAGATAGAAAGAGAAGCTGTGAGTGAGAGAGAGAGAGAAAGAGAAGCTTTGAGTGAGATTGAGAGAGAAAGAGAAGCTGTGAGTGAGAGAGAAAGACGCTGTGAGTGAGTGAGAGAGAGAGGAACAGAAGCTGTGAGTGAGAGAGAGAGAGAGAGAAGCTGAGTGAGAGAAAGAGAAGCAGTGAGTGAGAGAGAGATAGAAAGAGAAGCTGTGATAGAGACAGAGAGAGAGAAAGAGAAGGTGTGAGTGAGTGAGAGAGAGAATAAGAGAAGCTGTGAGTGAGTGAGAGAGAGAAAGAGAAACTGTGAGTGAGAGAGAGAGAGAGAAAGAGAAGCTGTGAGTGAGAGAGAGAGGAGAGTCTGAGAAAGAGAGAGAGAGAAGCATTGAGTGAGAGAGAGAGAAATAGAGTCTGTGAGAGAGAGAAAGAGCTGTGGGAGAGAGAGAAAGAGAAGCTGTGAGTGAGAGAGAGAAAGAGAGAAAGAGAAGCTGTGAGTGAGTGAGAGAGAGAAAGAGAAGCTGTGAGTGAGAGAGAGAGAGAAAGAGAAGCTGTGAGTGAGAGAGAGAGAGATAGAAAGAGAAGCTGTGAGTGAGAGAGAGAGAGAAAGAGAAGCTGTGAGTGAGAGAGAGAGAGAAAGAGAAACTGTGTGTGAGAGAGAGAGAAAGAAGCTGTGAGTGAGTGAGAGAGAGAGAAACAGAAGCTGTGAGTGAGAGAGAAAGAGAAAGAGAAGCTGTGAGCGAGATTGAGAGAGAAAGAGAAGCTGTGAGTGAGAAAGAAAGAAGCTGTGAGTGAGTGAGAGAGAGAGAAACAGAAGCTGTGAGTGAGAGAGAGAGAGAGAGAAGCTGATTAGAGAAAGAGAAAGAGAAGCAGTGTGTGAGAGAGAGATAGAAAGAGAAGCTGTGATTGAGACAGAGAGAGAGAAAGAGAAGGTGAGTGAGAGAGAGAGAATAAGAGAAGCTGTGAGTGAGAGAGAGAGAGAGAAAGAGCTGTGAGTGAGAGAGAGAGAGAAAGAGAAGATGTGAGTGAGAGAGAGAGAAAGAGAAGCTGTGTGAGAGAGAGAGAGATTGAAAGAGATTCTGTGAGTGACAGAGAGAGAGAAAGAGAAGCTGTGAGTGAGATTGAGAGAGAAAGAGAAGCTGTGAGTGAGAGAGAAAGAAGCTGTGAGTGAGTGAGAGAGAAACAGAAGCTGTGAGTGAGAGAGAGAGAGCGAGAGAGAGAAGCTGAGTGAGAGAAAGAGAAAGAGAAGCTGTGAGTGAGATAGAGAGATAGAAAGAGAAGCTGTGATTGAGACAGAGAGAAAGAGAAGGTGTGTGTGAGAGAGAGAGAATAAGAGAAGCTGTGAGTGAGAGAGAGAGAAGGAGAGTCTGAGAAAGAGAGAGAGAGAGAAGCATTGAGTGAGAGAGGGAGAATTAGAGTCTGTGTGAGAGAGAGAAAGAGCTGTGGGAGAGAGAGAAGGAGAAGCTGTGAGTGAGAGAGAGAAAGAGAAGCTGTGAGTGAGTGAGAGAGAGAAAGAGAAGCTGTGAGTGAGAGAGAGAGAAAGAGAAGCTGTGAGTGAGAGAGGGAGAGATAGAAAGAGAAGGTGTGAGTGAGAGAGAGAGAGAAAGAGAAGCTTTGAGTGAGATTGAGAGAGAAAGAGAAGCTGTGAGTGAGAGAGAAAGAAGCTGTGAGTGAGTGAGAGAGAGAGGAACAGAAGCTGTGAGTGAGAGAGAGAGAGAGAAGCTGAGTGAGAGAAAGAGAAGCAGTGAGTGAGAGAGAGATAGAAAGAGAAGCTGTGATAGAGACAGAGAGAGAGAAAGAGAAGGTGTGAGTGAGAGAGAGAGAGAATAAGAGAAGCTGTGAGTGAGTGAGAGAGAGAAAGAGAAACTGTGAGTGAGAGAGAGAAAGAGAGAAAGAGAAGCTGTGAGTGAGTGAGAGAGAGAAAGAGAAGCTGTGAGTGAGAGAGAGAGAAAGAGAAGCTGTGAGTGAGAGAGAGAGAGATAATAAGAGAAGCTGTGAGTGAGAGAGAGAGAAAGAGAAGCTGTGAGTGAGAGAGAGAGAGAAAGAGAAACTGTGTGTGTGTGAGAGAGAGAAAGAAGCTGTGAGTGAGTGAGAGAGAGAGAAACAGAAGCTGTGAGTGAGAGAGAAAGAGAAAGAGAAGCTGTGAGCGAGATTGAGAGAGAAAGAGAAGCTGTGAGTGAGAAAGAAAGAAGCTGTGAGTGAGTGAGAGAGAGAGAAACAGAAGCTGTGAGTGAGAGAGAGAGAGAGAGAAGCTGATTAGAGAAAGAGAAAGAGAAGCAGTGTGTGAGAGAGAGATAGAAAGAGAAGCTGTGATTGAGACAGAGAGAGAGAAAGAGAAGGTGAGTGAGAGAGAGAGAGAATAAGAGAAGCTGTGAGTGAGAGAGAGAGAGAGGAAGAGAAGCTGTGAGTGAGAGAGAGAGAGAAAGAGAAGAGTGAGTGAGAGAGAGAGAAAGAGAAGCTGTGTGAGAGAGAGAGAGATCGAAAGAGATTCTGTGACTGACAGAGAGAGAGAAAGAGAAGCTGTGAGTGAGATTGAGAGAGAAAGAGAAGCTGTGAGTGAGAGAGAAAGAAGCTGTGAGTGAGTGAGAGAGAAACAGAAGCTGTGAGTGAGAGAGAGAGAGCGAGAGAGAGAAGCTGAGTGAGAGAAAGAGAAAGAGAAGCTGTGAGTGAGATAGAGAGATAGAAAGAGAAGCTGTGATTGAGACAGAGAGAAAGAGAAGGTGTGTGTGAGAGAGAGAGAATAAGAGAAGCTGTGAGTGAGAGAGAGAGAGGAAGAGAAGCTGTGAGTGAGAGAGAGAGAGAGAAGATGTGAGTGAGAGAGAGAGATAGAAAGAGGCTGTGAGTGAGAGAGAAAGAAAGTGAAGCTGTGAGTGTGTGTGAGAGAGACAAAGAGAAAGAGAAGCTGTGAGTGAGAGAGAGAGAGGAAGAGAAGCTGTGAGTGAGAGAGAGAGAAAGTGAAGATGTGAGTAAGAGAGAGAGATAGAGAGAGAGGCTGTGAGTGAGAGAGAAAGAAAGTGAAGCTGTGAGTGTGTGTGTGAGAGAGAAAGAGAAGCTGTGAGTGAGAGAGAGAGAAATAGAAATAGAGAAGCTGTGAGTGAGAGAGAGAGAGAAACAGAAGCTGTGAGTGAGAGAGAGAAAGAAAGAGAAACTGTGAGTGAGAGAGAGAGAGAAAGAGAAGCTGTGAGTGAGAGAGAGAGAAAGAGAAGCTGTGTGTGTGAGAGAGGAAGATGCTGTGAGTGAGAGAGAAAGAAAGAGAAGCTGTGAGTGTGAGAGAGAGAGAGAGAGAAAGAGAAGCTGTTAGTGAGAGAGAGAGAAATAGAGAAGCTGTGAGTGAGAGAGAGAGAAACAGAAGCTGTGAGTGAGAGAGAGAGAGAAAGAGAAGCTGTGAGTGAGAGAGAGAGAAAGAGAAGCTGTGAGTGAGAGAGAAAGAGAGTCTGAGAAAGAGAGAGTGAAATAGAAGCTGTGAGTGAGAGACAGAGAAACAGAAGCTGTGAGTGAGAGAGAGAAATAGAGAAGTTGTGTGTGAGAGAGAGAAAAACAGAAGCAGTGAGTGAGAGAGAGAGAGAAAGAGAAACTGTGAGTGAGAGAGAGAGAGAAAGAGAAGCTGTGAGTGAGAGAGTGAGAAGGAGAGTCTGAGGAAGAGAGAGTGAAAGAAGCTGTGAGTGAGTGAGAGAGAGAGAAGCTGTGAGTGAGAGGGAGAGAGAAAGAGAAGCTGTGAGTGAGAGAGATAAAGAGAAGCTGTGAGAGAGAGAGAGAGAAGCTGTGAGTGAGAGAGAGAATTAGAGAAGCTGTGAGTGAGAGAGAGAGAGAAACAGAAGCAGTGAGTGAGAGAGAGAGAAAGAGAAACTGTGAGTGAGAGAGAGAGAGAGAAAGAGAAGCTGTGAGTGAGAGAGAGAGAGAAAGAGATGCTGTGAGTGAGAGAGATAAAGAGAAGCTTTGAGAGAGAGAGAGAGAAGCTGTGAGTGAGAGAGAGAGAAAGAGAAGCTGTGTGTGAGAGAGAGGAAGATGCTGTGAGTGAGAGAGAAAGAAAGAGAAGCTGTGAGTGAGAGAGAGAGAGAGAAAGAGAAGCTGTTAGTGAGTGAGAGAGAAAAATAGAGAAGCTGTGAGTGAGAGAGAGAGAAACAGAAGCTGTGAGTGAGAGAGAGAGAAAAACAGAAGCAGTGAGTGAGAGAGAGAGAAAGAGAAACTGTGAATGAGAGAGAGTGGAAGATGCTGTGAGTGAGAGAGAAAGAAAGAGAAGCTGTGAGTGAGAGAGAAAGAGAAGCTGTTAGTGAGAGAGAGAGAAAAATAGAGAAGCTGTGAGTGAGAGAGAGAGAAACAGAAGCTGTGAATGAGAGAGAGAGAGAAAGAGAATCTGTGAGTGAGAGAGAGAGAGAAAGAGAAGCTGTGAGTGAGAGAGAGAAAGAGAGTCTGAGAAAGAGAGAGTGAAAGAGAAGCTGTGAGTGAGAGAGAGAGAGAGAAGCTGTGAGTGAGAGAGAGAGAGAAGGAGAAGATGTGAGAGAGGGAGGAAGAGAGAGAGAGGAAGAGATGCTGTGAGTGAGAGAGGAAGAAAGCGAAGTTGTGAGGGTGTGTGTGAGAGAAAGAGAAGCTGTGAGTGAGAGAGAGAGAGAGAGAAATAGAGAAGCTGTGAGTGAGTGAGAGAGAGAAACAGAAGCTGTGAGTGAGAGAGAGAGAAAGAGAAACTGTGAGTGAGAGAAGAGAGAGAAGCTGTGAATGAGAGAGAGAGAAAGAGAGTCTGAGAAAGAGAGTGAAAGAGAAGCTGTGAGTGAGAGAGAGAGAAGCTGTGAGTGCGTGAGAGAAGCTGTGAGTGAGAGAGAGAGAAAGAGAAGCTGTGAGTGAGAGAGAAAAAGAAGCTTTGAGTGAGAGAGAGAGAGAAAGAGAAGCTGTGAGTGAGAGAGAGAGAGAAAGAGAAGCTGTGAGTGAGAGAGAGAGAAACAGAAGCTGTGAGTGAGAGAGAGAGAGAAAGAGAAGCTGTGAGTGAGAGAGAGAGAGAGAAAGAGAAGCTGTGAGTGAGAGAGAGAGAGAAGCAGTGAGTGCGAGAGAGAGAGAGAAGCAGTGAGTGCGAGAGAGAGAAGCTATGAGTGAGAGAGAGAGAGAAAGAGAAGCTGTGAGTGTGAGAGAAAGAGAAGCTGAGAGTGAGAGAGAGAGAGAGAAGCATTGAGTGAGAGAGAGAGAAATAGTCTGTGAGAGAGAGAGAAAGAGCTGTGAGAGAGAGAGTAAGAGAAGCTGTGAGTGAGAGAGAGAAAGAGAGAAAGAGAAGCTGTGAGTGAGAGAAAGAGAGAAAGGGAATTTGTGAGTGAGAGAGAGAGAGAAAGAGAAGCTGTGAGTGAGATTGAGAGAGAAAGAGAAGCTGTGAGTGAGAGAGAAAGAAGCTGTGAGTGAGTGAGAGAGAGAGAAACAGAAGCTGTGAGTGTGAGACAGATAGTGAGAGAGAGAGAGAGAGAGAAGCTAAGTGAGAGAAAGAGAAAGAGAAGCTGTGAGTGAGAGAGAGAGAGATAGAAAGAGAAGCTGTGATTGAGACAGAGAGAAAGAGAAGGTGTGAGTGAGAGAGAGAGAGAATAAGAGAAGCTGTGAGTGAGAGAGAGAGAGGAAGAAAAGCTGTGAGTGAGAGAGAGAGAGAGAAAGAGATGTGAGTGAGAGAGAGAGAGAAAGAGAAGCTGTGAGAGAGAGAGAGGAAGAGATGCTGTGAGTGAGAGAGAAAGAAAGTGAAGCTGTGAGTGTGTGTGAGAGAGAGAAAGAGAAGCTGTGAGTGAGAGAGAGAGAGAGAAATAGAGAAGCTGTGAGTGAGAGAGAGAGTGAGAAAGAGAAACTGTGAGTGAGAGAGAGAGAGAGAAAGAGAAGCTGAGAGTGAGAGAGAGAGAAAGAGAGTCTGAGAAAGAGAGAGTGAAAGAGAAGCTGTGAGTGAGAGAGAGAGAAGCTGTGAGTGAGAAAGAGAAGCTGTGAGAGAGAGAGAGAAAGAGTAGCTGTGAGTGAGAGAGAGAGAAAGAGAAGCTGTGAGTGAGAGAGAGAGAAAGAGGAGCTGTGAGAGAGAGAGGAAGAGATGCTGTGAGTGAGAGAGAAAGAAAGTGAAGCTGTGAGTGTGAAAGAGAGAGAGAAAGAGAAGCTGTGAGTGAGAGAGAGAGAGAAATAGAGAAGCTGTGAGTGAGAGAGAGAGAAAAACAGAAGCAGTGAGTGAGTGAGAGAGAAAAAGAGAAGCTGTGAGTGAGAGAGAAAGAGAAGCTGTGAGAGAGAGAGAGGAAGAGATGCTGTGCGTGAGAGCGAAAGAAAGTGAAGCTGTGAGTGTGAGAGAGAGAAAGAGAAGCTGTGAGTGAGAGAGAGAGAAATAGAGAAGCTGTGAGTGAGAGAGAGAGAAGGAGAGTCTGGGAAAGAGAGAGAGAAGCATTGAGTGAGAGAGAGAGAAATAGAGTCTGTGAGAGAGAGAAAGAGCTGTGGGAGAGAGAGAAGGAGAAGCTGTGAGTGAGAGAGAGAAAGAGAGAAAGAGAAGCTGTGAGTGAGTGAGAGAGAGAAAGAGAAGCTGTGAGTGAGAGAGGGAGAGATAGAAAGAGAAGCTGTGAGTGAGAAAGAGAGAGAAAGAGAAGCTGTGACTGAGATTGAGAGAGAAAGAGAAGCTGTGAGTGAGAGAGAAAGAAGCTGTGAGTGAGTGAGAGAGAGAGGAACAGAAGCTGTGAGTGAGAGAGAGAGAGAAGCTGAGTGAGAGAAAGAGAAAGAGAAGCAATGAGTGAGAGAGAGATAGAAAGAGAAGCTGTGATTGAGACAGAGAGAGAGAAAGAGAAGGTGTGAGTGAGAGAGAGAGAGAATAAGAGAAGCTGTGAGTGAGTGAGAGAGAGAAAGAGAAGCTGTGAGTGAGAGAGAGAGAGAGAAAGAGAAGCTGTGAGTGAGAGAGAGAGGAGAGTCTGAGAAAGAGAGAGAGAGAAGCATTGAGTGAGAGAGAGAGAAATAGAGTCTGTGAGAGAGAGAAAGAGCTGTGGGAGAGAGAGAAAGAGAAGCTGTGAGTGAGAGAGAGAAAGAGAGAAAGAGAAGCTGTGAGTGAGTGAGAGAGAGAAAGAGAAGCTGTGAGTGAGAGAGAGAGAAAGAGAAGCTGTGAGTGAGAGAGAGAGAGATAGAAAGAGAAGCTGTGAGTGAGAGAGAGAGAGAAAGAGAAGCTGTGAGTGAGAGAGAGAGAGAAAGAGAAACTGTGAGTGAGAGAGAGAGAGAGAGAAAGAAGCTGTGAGTGAGTGAGAGAGAGAGAAACAGAAGCTGTGAGTGAGAGAGAGAGAGAAAGAGAAGCTGTGAGCGAGATTGAGAGAGAAAGAGAAGCTGTGAGTGAGAAAGAAAGAAGCTGTGAGTGAGTGAGAGAGAGAGAAACAGAAGCTGTGAGTGAGAGAGAGAGAGAGAGAGAAGCTGATTAGAGAAAGAGAAGCAGTGAGTGAGAGAGAGATAGAAAGAGAAGCTGTGATTGAGACAGAGAGAGAGAAAGAGAAGGTGAGTGAGAGAGATAGAGAATAAGAGAAGCTGTGAGTGAGGGAGAGAGAGAGAGGAAGAGAAGCTGTGAGTGAGAGAGAGAGAAAGAGAAGATGTGAGTGAGAGAGAGAGAAAGAGAAGCTGTGTGAGAGAGAGAGATTGAAAGAGATTCTGTGAGTGAGAGAGAGAGAAAGAGAAGCTGTGAGTGAGATTGAGAGAGAAAGAGAAGCTGTGAGTGAGAGAGAAAGAAGCTGTGAGTGAGTGAGAGAGAGAGATACAGAAGCTGTGAGTGAGAGCGAGAGCGAGAGAGAGAAGCTGAGTGAGAGAGAGAGAATAAGAGAAGCTGTGAGTGAGAGAGAGAGAGAGGAAGAGAAGCTGTGAGTGAGAGAGAGAGAAAGAGAAGATGTGAGTAAGAGAGAGAGATAGAGAGAGAGGCTGTGAGTGAGAGAGAAAGAAAGTGAAGCTGTGAGTGTGTGTGTGAGAGAGAAAGAGAAGCTGTGAGTGAGAGAGAGACAGAAATAGAGAAGCTGTGAGTGAGAGAGAGAGAGAAACAGAAGCTGTGAGTGAGAGAGAGAAAGAAAGAGAAACTGTGAGTGTGAGAGAGAGAGAAAGAGAAGCTGTGAGTGAGAGAGAGAGAAAGAGAAGCTGTGTGTGTGAGAGTGGAAGATGCTGTGAGTGAGAGAGAAAGAAAGAGAAGCTGTGAGTGTGTGTGAGAGAGAGAGAGAAGCTGTTAGTGAGAGAGAGAAAAATAGAGAAGCTGTGAGTGAGAGAGAGAGAGAAACAGAAGCTGTGAGTGAGAGAGAGAGAGAAAGAGAAGCTGTGAGTGAGAGAGAGAGAGAAGCTGTGAGTGAGAGAGAGAGAGAAAGAGAAGCTGTGAGTGAGAGAGATAAAGAGAAGCTGTGAGTGAGAGAGAGAGAGAAAGAGAAGCTGTGAGTGAGAGAGAGAGAGAAAGAGAAGCTTTGAGTTTGAGAGAGAGAAAGAGAAGCTGTGTGAGAGAGAGTGGAAGATGC
The DNA here is from genome assembly GCA_035047345.1 of Bradypodion ventrale. Taxonomy (NCBI): domain Eukaryota; kingdom Metazoa; phylum Chordata; class Lepidosauria; order Squamata; family Chamaeleonidae; genus Bradypodion; species Bradypodion ventrale. Next base: position 111,074,276 of record JAWDJE010000005.1, on the reverse strand, counting down.
TGTGAGTGAGAGAGAAAGAAAGAGAAGCTGTGAGTGAGAGAGAAAGAGAAGCTGTTAGTGAGAGAGAGAGAAAAATAGAGAAGCTGTGAGTGAGAGAGAGAGAAACAGTAGCTGTGAATGAGAGAGAGAGAGAAAGAGAATCTGTGAGTGAGAGAGAGAGAGAAAGAGAAGCTGTGAGTGAGAGAGAGAAAGAGAGTCTGAGAAAGAGAGAGTGAAAGAGAAGCTGTGAGTGAGAGAGAGAGAGAGAAGCTGTGAGTGAGAGAGAGAGAGAAGGAGAAGATGTGAGAGAGGGAGGAAGAGAGAGAGAGGAAGAGATGCTGTGAGTGAGAGAGGAAGAAAGCGAAGCTGTGAGGGTGTGTGAGAGAGAAAGAGAAGCTGTGAGTGAGAGAGAGAGAGAAATAGAGAAGCTGTGAGTGAGTGAGAGAGAGAAACAGAAGCTGTGAGTGAGAGAGAGAGAAAGAGAAACTGTGAGTGAGAGAGAGAGAGAGAAGCTGTGAATGAGAGAGAGAGAAAGAGAGTCTGAGAAAGAGAGTGAAAGAGAAGCTGTGAATGAGAGAGAGAGAAGCTGTGAGTGCGAGAGAGAAGCTGTGAGTGAGAGAGAGAGAAAGAGAAGCTGTGAGTGAGAGAGAAAAAGAAGCTTTGAGTGAGAGAGAGAGAGACAGAGAAGCTGTGAGTGAGAGAGAGAGAAAGAGAAGCTGTGAGTGAGAGAGAGAAACAGAAGCTGTGAGTGAGAGAGAGAGAGAGAAAGAGAAGCTGTGAGTGAGAGAGAGAGAGAGAAAGAGAAGCTGTGAGTGAGAGAGAGAGAGAAGCAGTGAGTGCGAGAGAGAGAGAGAAGCAGTGAGTGCGAGAGAGAGAAGCTATGAGTGAGAGAGAGAGAGAAAGAGAAGCTGTGAGTGAGAGAGAAAGAGAAGCTGAGAGTGAGAGAGAGAGAGAAAGAGACGCTGTGAGTGAGATAGAGAGAGAAGCATTGAGTGAGAGAGAGAAATAGAGTCTGTGTGAGAGAGAGAGAGAGCTGTGAGAGAGAGAGTAAGAGAAGCTGTGTGTGAGAGAGAAATAGAGAAAGAGAAGCTGTGAGTGAGAGAGAGAGAGAAAGAGAAGCTGTGAGTGAGAGAGATAGAGAAAGAGAAGCTGTGAGTGAGAGAGAGAGATAGAAAGAGAAGCTGTGAGTGAGAGAGAGAGAGAGAAAGAGAAGCTGTGAGTGAGATTGAGAGAGAAAGAGAAGCTTTGAGTGAGAGAGAGAGAGAGAAATAGAGTCTGTGAGAGAGAGAAAGAGCTGTGGGAGAGAGAGAAAGAGAAGCTGTGAGTGAGAGAGAGAAAGAGAGAAAGAGAAGCTGTGAGTGAGTGAGAGAGAGAAAGAGAAGCTGTGAGTGAGAGAGAGAGAAAGAGAAGCTGTGAGTGAGAGAGAGAGAGATAGAAAGAGAAGCTGTGAGTGAGAGAGAGAGAGAAAGAGAAGCTGTGAGTGAGAGAGAGAGAGAAAGAGAAACTGTGAGTGAGAGAGAGAGAGAGAGAAAGAAGCTGTGAGTGAGTGAGAGAGAGAGAAACAGAAGCTGTGAGTGAGAGAGAGAGAGAAAGAGAAGCTGTGAGCGAGATTGAGAGAGAAAGAGAAGCTGTGAGTGAGAAAGAAAGAAGCTGTGAGTGAGTGAGAGAGAGAGAAACAGAAGCTGTGAGTGAGAGAGAGAGAGAGAGAGAAGCTGATTAGAGAAAGAGAAGCAGTGAGTGAGAGAGAGATAGAAAGAGAAGCTGTGATTGAGACAGAGAGAGAGAAAGAGAAGGTGAGTGAGAGAGATAGAGAATAAGAGAAGCTGTGAGTGAGGGAGAGAGAGAGAGGAAGAGAAGCTGTGAGTGAGAGAGAGAGAAAGAGAAGATGTGAGTGAGAGAGAGAGAAAGAGAAGCTGTGTGAGAGAGAGAGATTGAAAGAGATTCTGTGAGTGAGAGAGAGAGAAAGAGAAGCTGTGAGTGAGATTGAGAGAGAAAGAGAAGCTGTGAGTGAGAGAGAAAGAAGCTGTGAGTGAGTGAGAGAGAGAGATACAGAAGCTGTGAGTGAGAGCGAGAGCGAGAGAGAGAAGCTGAGTGAGAGAGAGAGAATAAGAGAAGCTGTGAGTGAGAGAGAGAGAGAGGAAGAGAAGCTGTGAGTGAGAGAGAGAGAAAGAGAAGATGTGAGTAAGAGAGAGAGATAGAGAGAGAGGCTGTGAGTGAGAGAGAAAGAAAGTGAAGCTGTGAGTGTGTGTGTGAGAGAGAAAGAGAAGCTGTGAGTGAGAGAGAGAGAGAAATAGAGAAGCTGTGAGTGAGAGAGAGAGAGAAACAGAAGCTGTGAGTGAGAGAGAGAAAGAAAGAGAAACTGTGAGTGTGAGAGAGAGAGAAAGAGAAGCTGTGAGTGAGAGAGAGAGAAAGAGAAGCTGTGTGTGTGAGAGTGGAAGATGCTGTGAGTGAGAGAGAAAGAAAGAGAAGCTGTGAGTGTGTGTGTGAGAGAGAGAGAAGCTGTTAGTGAGAGAGAGAAAAATAGAGAAGCTGTGAGTGAGAGAGAGAGAGAAACAGAAGCTGTGAGTGAGAGAGAGAGAGAAAGAGAAGCTGTGAGTGAGAGAGAGAGAGAAGCTGTGAGTGAGAGAGAGAGAGAAAGAGAAGCTGTGAGTGAGAGAGATAAAGAGAAGCTGTGAGTGAGAGAGAGAGAGAAAGAGAAGCTGTGAGTGAGAGAGAGAGAGAAAGAGAAGCTTTGAGTTTGAGAGAGAGAAAGAGAAGCTGTGTGAGAGAGAGTGGAAGATGCTGTGAGTGAGAGAGAAAGAAAGAGAAGCTGTGAGTGAGAGAGAAAGAGAAGCTGTTAGTGAGAGAGAGAGAAAAATAGAGAAGCTGTGAGTGAGAGAGAGAGAAACAGTAGCTGTGAATGAGAGAGAGAGAGAAAGAGAATCTGTGAGTGAGAGAGAGAGAGAAAGAGAAGCTGTGAGTGAGAGAGAGAAAGAGAGTCTGAGAAAGAGAGAGTGAAAGAGAAGCTGTGAGTGAGAGAGAGAGAGAGAAGCTGTGAGTGAGAGAGAGAGAGAAGGAGAAGATGTGAGAGAGGGAGGAAGAGAGAGAGAGGAAGAGATGCTGTGAGTGAGAGAGGAAGAAAGCGAAGCTGTGAGGGTGTGTGAGAGAGAAAGAGAAGCTGTGAGTGAGAGAGAGAGAGAAATAGAGAAGCTGTGAGTGAGTGAGAGAGAGAAACAGAAGCTGTGAGTGAGAGAGAGAGAAAGAGAAACTGTGAGTGAGAGAGAGAGAGAGAAGCTGTGAATGAGAGAGAGAGAAAGAGAGTCTGAGAAAGAGAGTGAAAGAGAAGCTGTGAATGAGAGAGAGAGAAGCTGTGAGTGCGAGAGAGAAGCTGTGAGTGAGAGAGAGAGAAAGAGAAGCTGTGAGTGAGAGAGAAAAAGAAGCTTTGAGTGAGAGAGAGAGAGACAGAGAAGCTGTGAGTGAGAGAGAGAGAAAGAGAAGCTGTGAGTGAGAGAGAGAAACAGAAGCTGTGAGTGAGAGAGAGAGAGAGAAAGAGAAGCTGTGAGTGAGAGAGAGAGAGAGAAAGAGAAGCTGTGAGTGAGAGAGAGAGAGAAGCAGTGAGTGCGAGAGAGAGAGAAGCAGTGAGTGCGAGAGAGAGAAGCTATGAGTGAGAGAGAGAGAGAAAGAGAAGCTGTGAGTGAGAGAGAAAGAGAAGCTGAGAGTGAGAGAGAGAGAGAAAGAGACGCTGTGAGTGAGATAGAGAGAGAAGCATTGAGTGAGAGAGAGAAATAGAGTCTGTGTGAGAGAGAGAGAGAGCTGTGAGAGAGAGAGTAAGAGAAGCTGTGTGTGAGAGAGAAATAGAGAAAGAGAAGCTGTGAGTGAGAGAGAGAGAGAAAGAGAAGCTGTGAGTGAGAGAGATAGAGAAAGAGAAGCTGTGAGTGAGAGAGAGAGATAGAAAGAGAAGCTGTGAGTGAGAGAGAGAGAGAGAAAGAGAAGCTGTGAGTGAGATTGAGAGAGAAAGAGAAGCTGTGAGTGAGAGAGAAAGAAGCTGTGAGTGAGTGTGAGAGAGAGAAACAGAAGCTGTGAGTGTGAGACAGAGAGTGAGAGAGAGAGAGAGAAGCTGAGTGAGAGAAAGAGAAAGAGAAGCTGTGAGTGAGAGAGAGAGAGAATAAGAGAAGCTGTGAGTGAGAGAGAGAGAGGAAGAAAAGCTGTGAGTGAGAGAGAGAGAGAGAAAGAGATGCTGTGAGTGAGAGAGAGAGAGAAACAGAAGCTGTGAGGGAGAGAGAGTGAGAAAGAGAAACTGTGAGTGAGAGAGAGAGAGAGAAAGAGAAGCTGAGAGTGAGAGAGAGAGAAAGAGAGTCTGAGAAAGAGAGAGTGAAAGAGAAGCTGTGAGTGAGAGAGAGAGAGAAGCTGTGAGTGAGAAAGAGAAGCTGTGAGTGAGAGAGAGAGAAAGAGTAGCTGTGAGTGAGAGAGAGAGAAAGAGAAGCTGTGAGAGAGAGAGGAAGAGATGCTGTGAGTGAGAGAGAAAGAAAGTGAAGCTGTGAGTGTGAAAGAGAGAGAGAAAGAGAAGCTGTGAGTGAGAGAGAGAGAAATAGACAAGCTGTGAGTGAGAGAGAGAGAAAAACAGAAGCAGTGAGAGAGAGAGAGAAACAGAAGCTGTGAGTGCGAGACAGAGAGTGAGAGAGAGAGAGAGAAGCTGAGTGAGAGAAAGAGAAAGAGAAGCTGTGAGTGAGAGAGAGATAGAAAGAGAAGCTGTGATTGAGACAGAGAGAAAGAGAAGGTGTGAGTGAGAGAGAGAGAATAAGAGAAGCTGTGAGTGAGAGAGAGAAGCTGTGAATGATAGAGAGAGAGAAAAAGAGAAGCTGTGAGTGAGAGAGAGAGAAAGAGAAGCTGTGAGTGAGAGAGAGAGAAAGAGTAGCTGTGAGTGAGAGAGAGAGAAAGAGAAGCTGTGAGTGAGAGAGAGAGAAAGAGAAGCTGTGAGAGAGAGAGGAATAGATGCTGTGAGTGAGAGAGAAAGAAAGTGAAGCTGTGAGTGTGAAAGAGAGAGAGAAAGAGAAGCTGTGAGTGAGAGAGAGAGAGAAATAGACAAGCTGTGAGTGAGAGAGAGAGAAAAACAGAAGCAGTGAGTGAGAGAGAGAAAGAGAAGCTGTGAGTGAGAGAGAAAGAGAAGCTGTGTGTGAGAGAGAGAAAGAGATGCTGTGAGTGAGAGAGAAAGAAAGTGAAGCTGTGAGTGTGAGAGAGAGTGAGAAAGAGAAGCTGTGAGTGAGAGAGAGAAATAGAGAAGCTGTGAGTGAGAGAGAGAAAAAGAAGCAGTGAGTGAGTGAGAGAGAGAGAAAGAGAAACTGTGAGTGAGAGAGAGAGAGAGAAAGAGAAGCTGTGAGTGAGAGAGAGAGAAGGAGAGTCTGAGAAAGAGAGAGAGAGAGAAGTATTGAGTGAGAGAGAGAGAAATAGAGTCTGTGAGAGAGAGAGAAAGAGCTGTGGGAGAGAGAGAAGGAGAAGCTGTGAGTGAGAGAGAAAGAGAAGCTGTGTGTGAGAGAGAGGAAGAGATGCTGTGAGTGAGAGAGAAAGAAAGAGAACCTGTAAGTGTGTGTGAGAGAGAGAAAGAGAAGCTGTTAGTGAGTGAGAGAGAAAAATAGAGAAGCTGTGAGTGAGAGAGAGAGAAACAGAAGCTGTGAGTGAGAGAGAGAGAAAAACAGAAGCAGTGAGTGAGAGAGAGAGAGAGAAAGAGAAACTGTGAATGAGAGAGAGAGAGAGAAAGAGAAGCTGTGAGTGAGAGAGAGAGAAGGAGAGTCTGAGAAAGAGAGAGTGAAAGAGAAGCTGTGAGTGAGAGAGAGAGAGAGAAGCTGTGAGTGAGAGAGAGAGAGAAAGAGAAGCTGTGAGTGAGAGAGATAAAGAGAAGCTGTGAGTGAGAGAGAGAGAAAGAGAAGCTGTGAGTGAGAGAGAGAGAAAGAGAAGCTGTGAGTGAGAGAGAGAGAAAGAGAAGCTGTGTGAGAGAGAGTGGAAAATGCTGTGAGTGAGAGAGAAAGAAAGAGAATCTGTGAGTGAGAGAGAGAGAGAGAGAGAAAGAGAAGCTGTTAGTGAGAGAGAGAAAAATAGAGAGGCTGTGAGTGAGAGAGAGAGAAACAGAAGCTGTGAATGAGAGAGAGAGAGAAAGAGAATCTGTGAGTGAGAGAGAGAGAGAGAAAGAGAAGCTGTGAGTGAGAGAGAGAGAAACAGAAGCTGTGAATGAGAGAGAGAAAGAAAGTGAAGCTGTGAGTGTGTGTGTGAGAGAGAAAGAGAAGCTGTGAGTGAGAGAGAGAGAGAAATAGAGAAGCTGTGAGTGAGAGATAGAGAGAAACAGAAGCTGTGAGTGAGAGAGAGTGAGAAAGAGAAACTGTGAGTGAGAGAGAGAGAGAGAAAGAGAAGCTGAGAGTGAGAGAGAGAGAGAGAGTCTGAGAAAGAGAGAGTGAAAGAGAAGCTGTGAGTGAGAGAGAGAGAGAAGCTGTGAGTGAGAAAGAGAAGCTGTGAGTGAGAGAGAGAGAAAGAGTAGCTGTGAGTGAGAGAGAGAGAAAGAGAAGCTGTGAGTGAGAGAGAGAGAAAGAGAAGCTGTGAGAGAGTAAGGAAGAGATGCTGTGAGTGAGAGAGAAAGAAAGTGAAGCTGTGAGTGTGAAAGAGAGAGAGAAAGAGAAGCTGTGAGTGTGAGAGAGAGAGAAATAGAGAAGCTGTGAGTGAGAGAGAGAGAAAAACAGAAGCAGTGAGTGAGTGAGAGAGAAAAAGAGAAGCTGTGAGTGAGAGAGAAAAGGAAGCTGTGTGAGAGAGAGAGGAAGAGATGCTGTAAGTGAGAGCGAAAGAAAGTGAAGCTGTGAGTGTGAGAGAGAGAGAGAAAGAGAAGCTGTGAGTGAGAGAGAGAGAAATAGAGAAGCTGTGAGTGAGAGAGAGAGAGAGAAAGAAGCAGTGAGTTAGTGAGAGAGAGAGAAAGAGAAACTGTGAGTGAGAGAGAGAGAGAGAAAGGGAAGCTGTGAGTGAGAGAGATAGAAAAAGAGAAGCTGTGAGTGAGAGAGAGAGATAGAAAGAGAAGCTGTGAGTGAGAGAGAGAGAGAAAGAGAAGCTGAGAGTGAGAGAGAGAGAAAGAGAGTCTGAGAAAGAGAAAGTGAAAGAGAAGCTGTGAGTGAGAGAGAGATAAAGAGAAGCTGTGAGAGAGAGAGGAAGAGTTTCTGTGAGTGAGAGAGAAAGAAAGTGAAGCTGTGAGTGTGAAAGAGAGAGAAAGAGAAGCTGTGAGTGAGAGAGAGAGAAATAGAGAAGCTGTGAGTGAGAGAGAGAGAAAAACAGAAGCAGTGAGTGAGAAAGAGAGTGAAAGAGAAGCTGTGAGTGAGAGAGAAAGATAAGCTGAGAGTGAGGGAGAGAGAAAGAGACGCTGTGAGTGAGAGAGAGAGAGAGAGAGAAGCATTGAGTGAGAGAGAGAGAAATAGAGTCTGTGAGAGAGAGAGAAAGAGCTGTGAGAGAGAGAGTAAGAGAAGCTCTGAGTGAGAGAGAGAAAGAGAGAAAGAGAAGCTGTGAGTGAGACAGATAGAAAAAGAGAAGCTGTGAGTGAGAGAGAGAGATAGAAAGAGAAGCTGTGAGTGAGAGAGAGAGAGAAAGAGAAGCTGTGAGTGAGATTGAGAGAGAAAGAGAAGCTGTGTGTGAGAGAGAGGAAGAGATGCTGTGAGTGAGAGAGAAAGAAAGAGAAGCTGTAAGTGTGTGTGAGAGAGAGAAAGAGAAGCTGTTAGTGAGTGAGAGAGAAAAATAGAGAAGCTGTGAGTGAGAGAGAGAGAAACAGAAGCTGTGAGTGAGAGAGAGAGAAAAACAGAAGCAGTGAGTGAGAGAGAGAGAAAGAGAAACTGTGAATGAGAGAGAGAGAGAGAAAGAGAAGCTGTGAGTGAGAGAGAGAGAAGGAGAGTCTGAGAAAGAGAGAGTGAAAGAGAAGCTGTGAGTGAGTGAGAGAGAGAGAAGCTGTGAGTGAGAGAGAGAGAGAAAGAAAAGCTGTGAGTGAGAGAGATAAAGAGAAGCTGTGAGTGAGAGAGATAGAAAGAGAAGCTGTGAGTGAGAGAGAGAGAGAAAGAGAAGCTGTGAGTGAGAGAAATTGAAAGAGAAGCTGTGTGAGAGAGAGTGGAAGATGCTGTGAGTGAGAGAGAAAGAAAGAGAATCTGTGAGTGAGAGAGAGAGAGAGAGAAAGAGAAGCTGTTAGTGAGAGAGAGAGAAAAATAGAGAAGCTGTGAGTGAGAGAGAGAGAAACAGAAGCTGTGAATGGGAGAGAGAGAGAAAGAGAATCTGTGAGTGAGAGAGAGAGAGAGAAAGAGAAGCTGTGAGTGAGAGAGAGAGAAACAGAAGCTGTGAATGAGAGAGAGAAAGAAAGTGAAGCTGTCAGTGTGTGTGTGAGAGAGAAAGAAAAGCTGTGAGTGAGAGAGAGAAATAGAGAAGCTGTGAGTGAGAGATAGAGAGAAACAGAAGCTGTGAGTGAGAGAGAGTGAGAAAGAGAAACTGTGAGTGAGAGAGAGAGAGAGAAAGAGAAGCTGAGAGTGAGAGAGAGAGAGAGAGTCTGAGAAAGAGAGAGTGAAAGAGAAGCTGTGAGTGAGAGAGAGAGAGAAGCTGTGAGTGAGAAAGAGAAGCTGTGAGTGAGAGAGAGAGAAAGAGTAGCTGTGAGTGAGAGAGAGAGAAAGAGAAGCTGTGAGTGAGAGAGAGAGAAAGAGAAGCTGTGAGAGAGTAAGGAAGAGATGCTGTGAGTGAGAGAGAAAGAAAGTGAAGCTGTGAGTGTGAAAGAGAGAGCGAAAGAGAAGCTGTGAGTGTGAGAGAGAGAGAAATAGAGAAGCTGTGAGTGAGAGAGAGAGAAAAACAGAAGCAGTGAGTGAGTGAGAGAGAAAAAGAGAAGCTGTGAGTGAGAGAGAAAAGGAAGCTGTGAGAGAGAGAGAGGAAGAGATGCTGTAAGTGAGAGCGAAAGAAAGTGAAGCTGTGAGTGTGAGAGAGAGAGAGAAAGAGAAGCTGTGAGTGAGAGAGAGAGAAATAGAGAAGCTGTGAGTGAGAGAGAGAGAGAAAGAAGCAGTGAGTTAGTGAGAGAGAGAGAAAGAGAAACTGTGAGTGAGAGAGAGAGAGAGAAAGGGAAGCTGTGAGTGAGAGAGATAGAAAAAGAGAAGCTGTGAGTGAGAGAGAGAGATAGAAAGAGAAGCTGTGAGTGAGAGAGAGAGAGAAAGAGAAGCTGAGAGTGAGAGAGAGAGAAAGAGAGTCTGAGAAAGAGAAAGTGAAAGAGAAGCTGTGAGTGAGAGAGAGATAAAGAGAAGCTGTGAGAGAGAGAGGAAGAGTTGCTGTGAGTGAGAGAGAAAGAAAGTGAAGCTGTGAGTGTGAAAGAGAGAGAAAGAGAAGCTGTGAGTGAGAGAGAGAGAGAAATAGAGAAGCTGTGAGTGAGAGAGAGAGAAAAACAGAAGCAGTGAGTGAGAAAGAGAGTGAAAGAGAAGCTGTGAGTGAGAGAGAAAGATAAGCTGAGAGTGAGAGAGAGAGAAAGAGACGCTGTGAGTGAGAGAGAGAGAGAGAGAGAAGCATTGAGTGAGAGAGAGAGAAATAGAGTCTGTGAGAGAGAGAGAAAGAGCTGTGAGAGAGAGAGTAAAAGAAGCTCTGAGTGAGAGAGAGAAAGAGAGAAAGAGAAGCTGTGAGTGAGAGAGATAGAAAAAGAGAAGCTGTGAGTGAGAGAGAGAGATAGAAAGAGAAGCTGTGAGTGAGAGAGAGAGAGAAAGAGAAGCTGTGAGTGAGATTGAGAGAGAAAGAGAAGCTGTGTGTGAGAGAGAGGAAGAGATGCTGTGAGTGAGAGAGAAAGAAAGAGAAGCTGTAAGTGTGTGAGAGAGAGAGAAAGAGAAGCTGTTAGTGAGTGAGAGAGAGAAATAGAGAAGCTGTGTGAGAGAGAGAGAGAAACAGAAGCTGTGAGTGAGAGAGAGAGAAAAACAGAAGCAGTGAGTGAGAGAGAGAGAGAAAGAGAAACTGTGAATGAGAGAGAGAGAGAGAAAGAGAAGCTGTGAGTGAGAGAGAGAGAAGGAGAGTCTGAGAAAGAGAGAGTGAAAGAGAAGCTGTGAGTGAGAGAGAGAGAGAGAAGCTGTGAGTGAGAGAGAGAGAGAAAGAGAAGCTGTGAGTGAGAGAGATAAAGAGAAGCTGTGAGTGAGAGAGAGAGAAAGAGAAGCTGTGAGTGAGAGAGAGAGAGAAAGAGAAGCTGTGAGTGAGAGAGATTGAAAGAGAAGCTGTGTGAGAGAGAGTGGAAGATGCTGTGAGTGAGAGAGAAAGAAAGAGAATCTGTGAGTGAGAGAGAGAGAGAGAAAGAGAAGCTGTTAGTGAGAGAGAGAGAAAAATAGAGAAGCTGTGAGTGAGAGAGAGAGAAACAGAAGCTGTGAATGGGAGAGAGAGAGAAAGAGAATCTGTGAGTGAGAGAGAGAGAGAAAGAGAAGCTGTGAGTGAGAGAGATAAAGAGAAGCTGTGAGTGAGAGAGAGAGAAAAAGAGAAGCTGTGAGTGAGAGAGAGAGAGAAAGAGAAGCTGTGAGTTTGAGAGAGAGAAAGAGAAGCTGTGTGAGAGAGAGTGGAAGATGCTGTGAGTGAGAGAGAAAGAAAGAGAAGCTGTGAGTGTGTGAGAGAGAGATAGAGAGAGAAGCTGTTAGTGAGAGAGAGAAAAATAGAGAAGCTGTGAGTGAGAGAGAGAGAGAAACAGAAGCTGTGAGTGAGAGAGAGAGAGAAAGAGAAGCTGTGAGTGAGAGAGAGAGAGAAGCTGTGAGTGAGAGAGAGAGAGAAAGAGAAGCTGTGAGTGAGAGAGATAAAGAGAAGCTGTGAGTGAGAGAGAGAGAAAGAGAAGCTGTGAGTGAGAGAGAGAGAGAAAGAGAAGCTGTGAGTTTGAGAGAGAGAAAGAGAAGCTGTGTGAGAGAGAGTGGAAGATGCTGTGAGTGAGAGAGAAAGAAAGAGAAGCTGTGAGTGAGAGAGAAAGAGAAGCTGTTAGTGAGAGAGAGAGAAAAATAGAGAAGCTGTGAGTGAGAGAGAGAGAAACAGAAGCTGTGAATGAGAGAGAGAGAGAAAGAGAATCTGTGAGTGAGAGAGAGAGAGAAAGAGAAGCTGTGAGTGAGAGAGAGAAAGAGAGTCTGAGAAAGAGAGAGTGAAAGAGAAGCTGTGAGTGAGAGAGAGAGAGAAGCTGTGAGTGAGAGAGAGAGAGAAGGAGAAGATGTGAGAGAGGGAGGAAGAGAGAGAGAGGAAGAGATGCTGTGAGTGAGAGAGGAAGAAAGTGAAGCTGTGAGGGTGTGTGTGAGAGAAAGAGAAGCTGTGAGTGAGAGAGAGAGAGAAATAGAGAAGCTGTGAGTGAGTGAGAGAGAGAAACAGAAGCTGTGAGTGAGAGAGAGAAAGAGAAACTGTGAGTGAGAGAGAGAGAGAAGCTGTGAATGAGAGAGAGAGAAGAGAGTCTGAGAAAGAGAGTGAAAGAGAAGCTGTGAATGAGAGAGAGAGAGAAGCTGTGAGTGCGAGAGAGAAGCTGTGAGTGAGAGAGAGAGAAAGAGAAGCTGTGAGTGAGAGAGAAAAAGAAGCTTTGAGTGAGAGAGAGAGAGAAAGAGAAGCTGTGAGTGAGAGAGAGAGAAAGAGAAGCTGTGAGTGAGAGAGAGAAACAGAAGCTGTGAGTGAGAGAGAGAGAGAAAGAGAAGCTGTGAGTGAGAGAGAGAGAGAGAAAGAGAAGCTGTGAGTGAGAGAGAGAGAGAAGCAGTGAGTGCGAGAGAGAGAGAAGCAGTGAGTGCGAGAGAGAGAAGATATGAGAGAGAGAGATAAAGAGAAGCTGTGAGTGAGAGAGAAAGAGAAGCTGAGAGTGAGAGAGAGAGAGAGAGACGCTGTGAGTGAGATAGAGAGAGAAGCATTGAGTGAGAGAGAGAAATAGAGTCTGTGTGAGAGAGAGAAAGAGCTGTGAGAGAGAGAGTAAGAGAAGCTGTGTGTGAGAGAGAAATAGAGAAAGAGAAGCTGTGAGTGAGAGAGAGAGAGAAAGAGAAGCTGTGAGTGAGAGAGATAGAGAAAGAGAAGCTGTGAGTGAGAGAGAGAGATAGAAAGAGAAGCTGTGAGTGAGAGAGAGAGAGAAAGAGAAGCTGTGAGTGAGATTGAGAGAGAAAGAGAAGCTGTGAGTGAGAGAGAAAGAAGCTGTGAGTGAGTGTGAGAGAGAGAAACAGAAGCTGTGAGTGAGAGAGAGAGAGAAAGAGAAGCTGTGAGTGAGAGAGAGAGAGAGAAAGAGAAGCTGTAAGTGAGAGAGAGAGAGAAGCTGTGAGTGCGAGAGAGAGAGAAGCAGTGAGTGCGAGAGAGAGAAGCTATGAGTGAGAGAGAGAGATAAAGAGAAGCTGTGAGTGAGAGAGAAAGAGAAGCTGAGAGTGAGAGAGAGAGAAAGAGACGCTGTGAGTGAGATAGAGAGAGAAGCATTGAGTGAGAGAGAGAAATAGTCTGTGTGAGAGAGAGAAAGAGCTGTGAGAGAGAGAGTAAGAGAAGCTGTGTGTGAGAGAGAAATAGAGAAAGAGAAGCTGTGAGTGAGAGAGAGAGAGAAAGAGAAGCTGTGAGTGAGAGAGATAGAGAAAGAGAAGCTGTGAGTGAGAGAGAGAGATAGAAAGAGAAGCTTTGAGTGAGAGAGAGAGAGAAAGAGAAGCTGTGAGTGAGATTGAGAGAGAAAGAGAAGCTGTGAGTGAGAGAGAAAGAAGCTGTGAGTGAGTGTGAGAGAGAGAAACAGAAGCTGTGAGTGTGAGACAGAGAGTGAGAGAGAGAGAGAGAAGCTGAGTGAGAGAAAGAGAAAGAGAAGCTGTGAGTGAGAGAGAGAGAGAATAAGAGAAGCTGTGAGTGAGAGAGAGAGAGGAAGAAAAGCTGAGAGTGAGAGAGAGAGAGAAAGAGATGCTGTGAGTGAGAGAGAGAGAGAAACAGAAGCTGTGAGGGAGAGAGAGTGAGAAAGAGAAACTGTGAGTGAGAGAGAGAGAGAGAAAGAGAAGCTGAGAGTGAGAGAGAGAGAAAGAGAGTCTGAGAAAGAGAGAGTGAAAGAGAAGCTGTGAGTGAGAGAGAGAGAGAAGCTGTGATTGAGAAAGAGAAGCTGTGAGTGAGAGAGAGAGAGAGAGACGCTGTGAGTGAGATAGAGAGAGAAGCATTGAGTGAGAGAGAGAAATAGAGTCTGTGTGAGAGAGAGAAAGAGCTGTGAGAGAGAGAGTAAGAGAAGCTGTGTGTGAGAGAGAAATAGAGAAAGAGAAGCTGTGAGTGAGAGAGAGAGAGAAAGAGAAGCTGTGAGTGAGAGAGATAGAGAAAGAGAAGCTGTGAGTGAGAGAGAGAGATAGAAAGAGAAGCTGTGAGTGAGAGAGAGAGAGAAAGAGAAGCTGTGAGTGAGATTGAGAGAGAAAGAGAAGCTGTGAGTGAGAGAGAAAGAAGCTGTGAGTGAGTGTGAGAGAGAGAAACAGAAGCTGTGAGTGAGAGAGAGAGAGAAAGAGAAGCTGTGAGTGAGAGAGAGAGAGAGAAAGAGAAGCTGTAAGTGAGAGAGAGAGAGAAGCTGTGAGTGCGAGAGAGAGAGAAGCAGTGAGTGCGAGAGAGAGAAGCTATGAGTGAGAGAGAGAGATAAAGAGAAGCTGTGAGTGAGAGAGAAAGAGAAGCTGAGAGTGAGAGAGAGAGAAAGAGACGCTGTGAGTGAGATAGAGAGAGAAGCATTGAGTGAGAGAGAGAAATAGTCTGTGTGAGAGAGAGAAAGAGCTGTGAGAGAGAGAGTAAGAGAAGCTGTGTGTGAGAGAGAAATAGAGAAAGAGAAGCTGTGAGTGAGAGAGAGAGAGAAAGAGAAGCTGTGAGTGAGAGAGATAGAGAAAGAGAAGCTGTGAGTGAGAGAGAGAGATAGAAAGAGAAGCTGTGAGTGAGAGAGAGAGAGAAAGAGAAGCTGTGAGTGAGATTGAGAGAGAAAGAGAAGCTGTGAGTGAGAGAGAGAGAGAATAAGAGAAGCTGTGAGTGAGAGAGAGAGAGGAAGAAAAGCTGAGAGTGAGAGAGAGAGAGAAAGAGATGCTGTGAGTGAGAGAGAGAGAGAAACAGAAGCTGTGAGGGAGAGAGAGTGAGAAAGAGAAACTGTGAGTGAGAGAGAGAGAGAGAAAGAGAAGCTGAGAGTGAGAGAGAGAGAAAGAGAGTCTGAGAAAGAGAGAGTGAAAGAGAAGCTGTGAGTGAGAGAGAGAGAGAAGCTGTGATTGAGAAAGAGAAGCTGTGAGTGAGAGAGAGAGAAAGAGTAGCTGTGAGTGAGAGAGAGAGAAAGAGAAGCTGTGAGTGAGAGAGAGAGAAAGAGAAGCTGTGAGAGAGAGAGGAAGAGATGCTGTGAGTGAGAGAGAAAGAAAGTGAAGCTGTGAGTGTGAAAGAGAGAGAGAAAGAGAAGCTGTGAGTGAGAGAGAGAGAAATAGACAAGCTGTGAGTGAGAGAGAGAGAAAAACAGAAGCAGTGAGAGAGAGAGAGAGAAACAGAAGCTGTGAGTGCGAGACAGAGAGTGAGAGAGAGAGAGAGAAGCTGAGTGAGAGAAAGAGAAAGAGAAGCTGTGAGTGAGAGAGAGATAGAAAGAGAAGCTGTGATTGAGACAGAGAGAAAGAGAAGGTGTGAGTGAGAGAGAGAGAATAAGAGAAGCTGTGAGTGAGAGAGAGAAGCTGTGAATGATAGAGAGAGAGAAAAAGAGAAGCTGTGAGTGAGAGAGAGAGAAAGAGAAGCTGTGAGTGAGAGAGAGAGAAAGAGTAGCTGTGAGTGAGAGAGAGAGAAAGAGAAGCTGTGAGTGAGAGAGAGAGAAAGAGAAGCTGTGAGAGAGAGAGGAATAGATGCTGTGAGTGAGAGAGAAAGAAAGTGAAGCTGTGAGTGTGAAAGAGAGAGAGAAAGAGAAGCTGTGAGTGAGAGAGAGAGAGAAATAGACAAGCTGTGAGTGAGAGAGAGAGAAAAACAGAAGCAGTGAGTGAGAGAGAGAAAGAGAAGCTGTGAGTGAGAGAGAAAGAGAAGCTGTGTGAGAGAGAGAGAAAGAGATGCTGTGAGTGAGAGAGAAAGAAAGTGAAGCTGTGAGTGTGAGAGAGAGTGAGAAAGAGAAGCTGTGAGTGAGAGAGAGAAATAGAGAAGCTGTGAGTGAGAGAGAGAGAAAAAGAAGCAGTGAGTGAGTGAGAGAGAGAGAAAGAGAAACTGTGAGTGAGAGAGAGAGAGAGAAAGAGAAGCTGTGAGTGAGAGAGAGAGAAGGAGAGTCTGAGAAAGAGAGAGAGAGAGAGAAGTATTGAGTGAGAGAGAGAGAAATAGAGTCTGTGAGAGAGAGAGAAAGAGCTGTGGGAGAGAGAGAAGGAGAAGCTGTGAGTGAGAGAGAAAGAGAAGCTGTGTGTGAGAGAGAGGAAGAGATGCTGTGAGTGAGAGAGAAAGAAAGAGAAGCTGTAAGTGTGTGTGAGAGAGAGAAAGAGAAGCTGTTAGTGAGTGAGAGAGAAAAATAGAGAAGCTGTGAGTGAGAGAGAGAGAAACAGAAGCTGTGAGTGAGAGAGAGAGAAAAACAGAAGCAGTGAGTGAGAGAGAGAGAGAAAGAGAAACTGTGAATGAGAGAGAGAGAGAGAAAGAGAAGCTGTGAGTGAGAGAGAGAGAAGGAGAGTCTGAGAAAGAGAGAGTGAAAGAGAAGCTGTGAGTGAGAGAGAGAGAGAGAAGCTGTGAGTGAGAGAGAGAGAGAAAGAGAAGCTGTGAGTGAGAGAGATAAAGAGAAGCTGTGAGTGAGAGAGAGAGAAAGAGAAGCTGTGAGTGAGAGAGAGAGAGAAAGAGAAGCTGTGAGTGAGAGAGATTGAAAGAGAAGCTGTGTGAGAGAGAGTGGAAGATGCTGTGAGTGAGAGAGAAAGAAAGAGAATCTGTGAGTGAGAGAGAGAGAGAGAGAGAAAGAGAAGCTGTTAGTGAGAGAGAGAGAAAAATAGAGAAGCTGTGAGTGAGAGAGAGAGAAACAGAAGCTGTGAATGGGAGAGAGAGAGAAAGAGAATCTGTGAGTGAGAGAGAGAGAGAGAAAGAGAAGCTGTGAGTGAGAGAGAGAGAAACAGAAGCTGTGAATGAGAGAGAGAAAGAAAGTGAAGCTGTGAGTGTGTGTGTGAGAGAGAAAGAAAAGCTGTGAGTGAGAGAGAGAGAGAAATAGAGAAGCTGTGAGTGAGAGATAGAGAGAAACAGAAGCTGTGAGTGAGAGAGAGTGAGAAAGAGAAACTGTGAGTGAGAGAGAGAGAGAGAAAGAGAAGCTGAGAGTGAGAGAGAGAGAGAGAGTCTGAGAAAGAGAGAGTGAAAGAGAAGCTGTGAGTGAGAGAGAGAGAGAAGCTGTGAGTGAGAAAGAGAAGCTGTGAGTGAGAGAGAGAGAAAGAGTAGCTGTGAGTGAGAGAGAGAGAAAGAGAAGCTGTGAGTGAGAGAGAGAGAAAGAGAAGCTGTGAGAGAGTAAGGAAGAGATGCTGTGAGTGAGAGAGAAAGAAAGTGAAGCTGTGAGTGTGAAAGAGAGAGCGAAAGAGAAGCTGTGAGTGTGAGAGAGAGAGAAATAGAGAAGCTGTGAGTGAGAGAGAGAGAAAAACAGAAGCAGTGAGTGAGTGAGAGAGAAAAAGAGAAGCTGTGAGTGAGAGAGAAAAGGAAGCTGTGAGAGAGAGAGAGGAAGAGATGCTGTAAGTGAGAGCGAAAGAAAGTGAAGCTGTGAGTGTGAGAGAGAGAGAGAAAGAGAAGCTGTGAGTGAGAGAGAGAGAAATAGAGAAGCTGTGAGTGAGAGAGAGAGAGAAAGAAGCAGTGAGTTAGTGAGAGAGAGAGAAAGAGAAACTGTGAGTGAGAGAGAGAGAGAGAAAGGGAAGCTGTGAGTGAGAGAGATAGAAAAAGAGAAGCTGTGAGTGAGAGAGAGAGATAGAAAGAGAAGCTGTGAGTGAGAGAGAGAGAGAAAGAGAAGCTGAGAGTGAGAGAGAGAGAAAGAGAGTCTGAGAAAGAGAAAGTGAAAGAGAAGCTGTGAGTGAGAGAGAGATAAAGAGAAGCTGTGAGAGAGAGAGGAAGAGTTGCTGTGAGTGAGAGAGAAAGAAAGTGAAGCTGTGAGTGTGAAAGAGAGAGAAAGAGAAGCTGTGAGTGAGAGAGAGAGAGAAATAGAGAAGCTGTGAGTGAGAGAGAGAGAAAAACAGAAGCAGTGAGTGAGAAAGAGAGTGAAAGAGAAGCTGTGAGTGAGAGAGAAAGATAAGCTGAGAGTGAGAGAGAGAGAAAGAGACGCTGTGAGTGAGAGAGAGAGAGAGAGAGAGAAGCATTGAGTGAGAGAGAGAGAAATAGAGTCTGTGAGAGAGAGAGAAAGAGCTGTGAGAGAGAGAGTAAGAGAAGCTCTGAGTGAGAGAGAGAAAGAGAGAAAGAGAAGCTGTGAGTGAGAGAGATAGAAAAAGAGAAGCTGTGAGTGAGAGAGAGAGATAGAAAGAGAAGCTGTGAGTGAGAGAGAGAGAGAAAGAGAAGCTGTGAGTGAGATTGAGAGAGAAAGAGAAGCTGTGTGTGTGAGAGAGGAAGAGATGCTGTGAGTGAGAGAGAAAGAAAGAGAAGCTGTAAGTGTGTGAGAGAGAGAGAAAGAGAAGCTGTTAGTGAGTGAGAGAGAAAAATAGAGAAGCTGTGAGTGAGAGAGAGAGAAACAGAAGCTGTGAGTGAGAGAGAGAGAAAACCAGAAGCAGTGAGTGAGAGAGAGAGAGAAAGAGAAACTGTGAATGAGAGAGAGAGAGAGAAAGAGAAGCTGTGAGTGAGAGAGAGAGAAGGAGAGTCTGAGAAAGAGAGAGTGAAAGAGAAGCTGTGAGTGAGAGAGAGAGAGAGAAGCTGTGAGTGAGAGAGAGAGAGAAAGAGAAGCTGTGAGTGAGAGAGATAAAGAGAAGCTGTGAGTGAGAGAGAGAAAGAGAAGCTGTGAGTGAGAGAGAGAGAGAAAGAGAAGCTGTGAGTGAGAGAGATTGAAAGAGAAGCTGTGTGAGAGAGAGTGGAAGATGCTGTGAGTGAGAGAGAAAGAAAGAGAATCTGTGAGTGAGAGAGAGAGAGAGAAAGAGAAGCTGTTAGTGAGAGAGAGAGAAAAATAGAGAAGCTGTGAGTGAGAGAGAGAGAAACAGAAGCTGTGAATGGGAGAGAGAGAGAAAGAGAATCTGTGAGTGAGAGAGAGAGAGAGAAAGAGAAGCTGTGAGTGAGAGAGAGAGAAACAGAAGCTGTGAATGAGAGAGAGAAAGAAAGTGAAGCTGTGAGTGTGTGTGTGTGAGAGAAAGAGAAGCTGTGAGTGAGAGAGAGAGAGAGAAATAGAGAAGCTGTGAGTGAGAGAGAGAGAGAAACAGAAGCTGTGAGTGAGAGAGAGTGAGAAAGAGAAACTGTGAGTGAGAGAGAGAGAGAGAAAGAGAAGCTGAGAGTGAGAGAGAGAGAGAGAGAGTCTGAGAAAGAGAGAGTGAAAGAGAAGCTGTGAGTGAGAGAGAGAGAGAAGCTGTGAGTGAGAAAGAGAAGCTGTGAGTGAGAGAGAGAGAAAGAGTAGCTGTGAGTGAGAGAGAGAGAAAGAGAAGCTGTGAGTGAGAGAGAGAGAAAGAGAAGCTGTGAGAGAGAGAGGAAGAGATGCTGTGAGTGAGAGAGAAATAAAGTGAAGCTGTGAGTGTGAAAGAGAGAGAGAAAGAGAAGCTGTGAGTGTGAGAGAGAGAGAAATAGAGAAGCTGTGAGTGAGAGAGAGAGAAAAACAGAAGCAGTGAGTGAGTGAGAGAGAAAAAGAGAAGCTGTGAGTGAGAGAGAAAGAGAAGCTGTGAGAGAGAGAGAGGAAGAGATGCTGTGAGTGTGAGCGAAAGAAAGTGAAGCTGTGAGTGTGAGAGAGAGAGAGAAAGAGAAGCTGTGAGTGAGTGAGAGAGAAATAGAGAAGCTGTGAGTGAGAGAGAGAGAGAAAAAGAAGCAGTGAGTGAGTGAGAGAGAGAGAAAGAGAAACTGTGAGTGAGAGAGAGAGAGAAAGGGAAGCTGTGAGTGAGAGAGATAGAAAAAGAGAAGCTGTGAGTGAGAGAGAGAGATAGAAAGAGAAGCTGTGAGTGAGAGAGAGAGAGAAAGAGAAGCTGAGAGTGAGAGAGAGAGAAAGAGAGTCTGAGAAAGAGAGAGTGAAAGAGAAGCTGTGAGAGAGAGAGATAAAGAGAAGCTGTGAGAGAGAGAGGAAGAGTTGCTGTGAGTGAGAGAGAAAGAAAGTGAAGCTGAGAGTGTGAAAGAGAGAGAAAGAGAAGCTGTGAGTGAGAGAGAGAGAGAAATAAAGAAGCTGTGAGTGAGAGAGAGATAAAAACAGAAGCAGTGAGTGAGAAAGAGAGTGAAAGAGAAGCTGTGAGTGAGAGAGAAAGATAAGCTGAGAGTGAGAGAGAGAGAAAGAGACGCTGTGAGTGAGAGAGAGAGAGAGAGAGAGAGAAGCATTGAGTGAGAGAGAGAGAAATAGAGTCTGTGTGAGAGAGAGAAAGAGCTGTGAGAGAGAGAGTAAGAGAAGCTGTGAGTGAGAGAGAGAAAGAGAGAAAGAGAAGCTGTGAGTGAGAGAGATAGAAAAAGAGAAGCTGTGAGTGAGAGAGAGAGATAGAAAGAGAAGCTGTGAGTGAGAGAGAGAGAGAAAAAGAGAAGCTGTGAGTGAGATTGAGAGAGAAAGAGAAGCTGTGAGTGAGAGAGAAAGAAGCTGTGAGTGTGTGAGAGAGAGAGAAACAGAAGCTGTGAGTGCGAGACAGAGAGTGAGAGAGAGAGAAGCTGAGTGAGAGAAAGAGGAAGAGAAGCTGTGAGTGAGAGAGAGAGAGATAGAAAGAGAAGCTGCGATTGAGACAGAGAGAAAGAGAAGGTGTGAGTGAGAGAGAGAGAGAATAAGAGAAGCTGTGAGTGAGAGAGAGAGAGGAAGAAAAGCTGTGAGTGAGAGAAAGAGAGAGAAAGAGAAGATGTGAGTGAGAGAGAGAGAGAAAGAGAAGCTGTGTGAGAGAGAGAGGAAGAGATGCTGTGAGTGAGAGAGAAAGAAGGTGAAGCTGTGAGTGTGTGTGTGTGAGAGAAAGAGAATCTGTGAGTGAGAGAGAGAGAGAGAAATAGAGAAGCTGTGAGTGAGAGAGAGAGAGAAACAGAAGCTGTGAGTGAGAGAGAGAGAGAGAAAAAAAACTGTGAGTGAGAGACAGAGAGAAAGAGAAGCTGAGAGTGAGAGAGAGAGAAAGAGAGTCTGAGAAAGAGAGAGAGAAACAGAAGCTGTGAGTGTGAGAGAGAGAGAGAAAAAAACTGTGAGTGAGAGAGAGAGAGAGAAAGAGAAGCTGAGAGTGAGAGAGAGAGAGAGAAGCTGTGAGTGAGAGAGAGAGAGAGAAAGAGAAGATGTGAGTGAGAGAGAGAGAGAAAGAGAAGCTGTGAGTGAGAGAGAGAGAAAGAGAAGGTGTGAGTGAGAGAGAGAGAGAGAGAGAAGCTGTGAGAGAGAGAGGAAGAGATGCTGTGAGTGAGAGAGAAAGAGAGTGAAGATGTGAGTGTGAAAGAGAGAGAGAAAGAGAAGCTGTGAGTGTGAGAGAGAGAGAAATAGAGAAGCTGTGAGTGAGAGAGAGAAAAACAGAAGCAGTGAGTGAGAGAGAGAGAGAAAGAGAAGCTGTGAGTGAGAGAGAAAGAGAAGCTGTGAGAGAGAGAGAGGAAGAGATGCTGTGAGTGAGAGAGAAAGAAAGTGAAGCTGTGAGTGTGTGAGAGAGAGAGAAAGAGAAGCTGTGAGTGAGAGGGAGAGAAATAGAGAAGCTGTGAGTGAGAGAGAGAGAGAAAAAGAAGCAGTGAGTGAGTGAGAGAGAGAGAAAGAGAAACTGTGAGTGAGTGAGAGAGAGAGAAAGAGAAGCTGTGAGTGAGAGAGAGAGAAGGAGAGTCTGAGAAAGAGAGAGAGAGAAGCATTGAGTGAGAGAGGGAGAATTAGAGTCTGTGAGAGAGAGAGAGAAAGAGCTGTGGGAGAGAGAGAAGGAGAAGCTGTGAGTGAGAGAGAGAAAGAGAAGCTGTGAGTGAGTGAGAGAGAGAAAGAGAAGCTGTGAGTGAGAGAGAGAGAAAGAGAAGCTGTGAGTGAGAGAGGGAGAGATAGAAAGAGAAGCTGTGAGTGAGAGAGAGAGAGAGAAAGAGAAGCTGTGAGTGAGATTGAGAGAGAAAGAGAAGCTGTGAGTGAGAGAGAAAGAAGCTGTGAGTGAGTGAGAGAGAGAGGAACAGAAGCTGTGAGTGAGAGAGAGAGAGAGAGAAGCTGAGTGAGAGAAAGAGAAGCAGTGAGTGAGAGAGAGATAGAAAGAGAAGCTGTGATTGAGACAGAGAGAGAGAAAGAGAAGGTGTGAGTGAGAGAGAGAGAGAATAAGAGAAGCTGTGAGTGAGTGAGAGAGAGAAAGAGAAACTGTGAGTGAGAGAGAGAGAGAAAGAGAAGCTGTGAGTGAGAGAGAGAGGAGAGTCTGAGAAAGAGAGAGAGAGAAGCATTGAGTGAGAGAGGGAGAAATAGAGTCTGTGAGAGAGAGAGAGAGCTGTGGGAGAGAGAGAAAGAGAAGCTGTGAGTGAGAGAGAGAAAGAGAGAAAGAGAAGCTGTGAGTGAGTGAGAGAGAGAATGAGAAGCTGTGAGTGAGAGAGAGAGAAAGAGAAGCTGTGAGTGAGAGAGAGAGATAGAAAGAGAAGCTGTGAGTGAGATTGAGAGAGAAAGAGAAGCTGTGAGTGAGAGAGAAAGAAGCTGTGAGTGAGTGAGAGAGAGAGAGAGAAGCTGAGTGAGAGAAAGCGAAGCAGTGAGTGAGAGAGATAGAAAGAGAAGCTGTGATTGAGACAGAGAGAGAGAAAGAGAAGGTGTGAGTGAGAGAGAGAGAGAAAGAGAAGCTGTGAGTGAGAGAGAGAGAAACAGAAGCTGTGAGTGAGAGAGAGAGAGAAAGAGAAGCTGTGAGCGAGATTGAGAGAGAAAGAGAAGCTGTGAGTGAGAAAGAAAGAAGCTGTGAGTGAGTGAGAGAGAGAGAAACAGAAGCTGTAAGTGAGAGAGAGAGAGAGAAGCTGATTAGAGAAAGAGAAAGAGAAGAAGTGAGTGAGAGAGAGATAGAAAGAGAAGCTGTGAGTGAGAGAGAGAGAGAAAGAGAAGCTGAGAGTGAGAGAGAGAGAAAGAGAGTCTGAGAAAGAGAGAGTGAAAGAGAAGCTGTGAGTGAGTGAGAGATAAAGAGAAGCTGTGAGAGAGAGAGGAAGAGTTGCTGTGAGTGAGAGAGAAAGAAAGTGAAGCTGTGAGTGTGAGAGAGAGAGAGAAAGAGAAGCTGTGAGTGAGAGAGAGAGAAATAGAGAAGCTGTGAGTGAGCGATTGAGACAGAGAGAAAGAGAAGGTGTGAGTGAGAGAGAGAGAATAAGAGAAGCTGTGAGTGAGAGAGAGAGGAAGAAAAGCTGTGAGTGAGAGAAAGAGAGAGAAAGAGATGTGAGTGAGAGAGAGAGAGAAAGAGAAGCTGTGTGAGAGAGAGAGGAAGAGATGCTGTGAGTGAGAGAGAAAGAAGGTGAAGCTGTGAGTGTGTGTGTGAGAGAGAAAGAGAATCTGTGAGTGAGAGAGAGAGAGAGAAATAGAAAAGCTGTGAGTGAGAGAGAGAGAGAAACAGAAGCTGTGAGTGAGAGAGAGAGAGAGAGAAACTGTGAGTGAGAGAGAGAGAGAAAGAGAAGCTGAGAGTGAGAGAGAGAGAAAGAGAGTCTGAGAAAGAGAGAGAGAAACAGAAGCTGTGAGTGAGAGAGAGAGAGAGAAAAAAAACTGTGAGTGAGAGAGAGAGAGAAAGAGAAGCTGAGAGTGAGAGAGAGAGAAGCTGTGAGTGAGAGAGAGAGAGAGAAAGAGAAGATGTGAGTGAGAGAGAGAGAAAGAGAAGCTGTGAGTGAGAGAGAGAGAAAGAGAAGCTGTGAGTGAGAGAGAGAGAAAGAGTAGCTGTGAGAGAGAAAGAGAAGCTGTGAGTGAGAGAGAGAGAGAGAGAAGCTGTGAGAGAGAGAGGAAGAGATGCTGTGAGTGAGAGAGAAAGAAAGAGAGTGAAGCTGTGAGTGTGAAAGAGAGAGAGAAAGAGAAGCTGTGAGTGTGAGAGAGAGAGAAATAGAGAAGCTGTGAGTGAGAGAGAGAAAAACAGAAGCAGTGAGTGAGAGAGAGAGAGAAAGAGAAGCTGTGAGTGAGAGAGAAAGAGAAGCTGTGAGAGAGAGAGAGGAAGAGATGCTGTGAGTGAGAGAGAAAGAAAGTGAAGCTGTGAGTGTGAGAGAGAGAGAGAAAGAGAAGCTGTGAGAGAGAGAGAGAAATAGAGAAGCTGTGAGTGAGAGAGAGAGAGAAAAAGAAGCAGTGAGTGAGTGAGAGAGAGAGAAAGAGAAACTGTGAGTGAGAGAGAGAGAGAGAAAGAGAAGCTGTGAGTGAGAGAGAGAGAAGGAGAGTCTGAGAAAGAGAGAGAGAAGCATTGAGTGAGAGAGGGAGAATTAGAGTCTGTGAGAGAGAGAGAAAGAGCTGTGGGAGAGAGAGAAGGAGAACCTGTGAGTGAGAGAGAGAAAGAGAAGCTGTGAGTGAGTGAGAGAGAGAAAGAGAAGCTGTGAGTGAGAGAGAGAGAAAGAGAAGCTGTGAGTGAGAGAGGGAGAGATAGAAAGAGAAGCTGTGAGTGAGAGAGAGAGAGAAAGAGAAGCTGTGAGTGAGATTGAGAGAGAAAGAGAAGCTGTGAGTGAGAGAGAAAGAAGCTGTGAGTGAGTGAGAGAGAGAGGAACAGAAGCTGTGAGTGAGTGAGAGAGAGAAGCTGAGTGAGAGAAAGAGAAGCAGTGAGTGAGAGAGAGATAGAAAGAGAAGCTGTGATTGAGACAGAGAGAGAGAAAGAGAAGGTGTGAGTGAGAGAGAGAGAGAATAAGAGAAGCTGTGAGTGAGTGAGAGAGAGAAAGAGAAACTGTGAGTGAGAGAGAGAGAGAAAGAGAAGCTGTGAGTGAGAGAGAGAGGAGAGTCTGAGAAAGAGAGAGAGAGAAGCATTGAGTGAGAGAGGGAGAAATAGAGTCTGTGAGAGAGAGAAAGAGCTGTGGGAGAGAGAGAAAGAGAAGCTGTGAGTGAGAGAGAGAAAGAGAGAAAGAGAAGCTGTGAGTGAGTCAGAGAGAGAATGAGAAGCTGTGAGTGAGAGAGAGAGAGAAAGAGAAGCTGTGAGTGAGAGAGAGAGAGATAGAAAGAGAAGCTGTGAGTGAGAGAGAGAGAGAAAGAGAAGCTGTGAGTGAGAGAGAGAGAGAAAGAGAAACTGTGAGTGAGAGAGAGACAGAGAAAGCTGTGAGTGAGTGAGAGAGGAACAGAAGCTGTGAGTGAGAGAGAGAGAAAGAGAAGCTGTGAGCGAGATTGAGAGAGAAAGAGAAGCTGTGAGTGAGAAAGAAAGAAGCTGTGAGTGAGTGAGAGAGAGAGAAACAGAAGCTGTGAGTGAGAGAGAGAGAGAGAAGCTGATTAGAGAAAGAGAAAGAGAAGAAGTGAGTGAGAGAGAGATAGAAAGAGAAGCTGTGAGTGAGAGAGAGAGAGAAAGAGAAGCTGAGAGTGAGAGAGAGAGAAAGAGAGTCTGAGAAAGAGAGAGTGAAAGAGAAGCTGTGAGTGAGTGAGAGATAAAGAGAAGCTGTGAGAGAGAGAGGAAGAGTTGCTGTGAGTGAGAGAGAAAGAAAGTGAAGCTGTGAGTGTGAAAGAGAGAGAAAGAGAAGCTGTGAGTGAGAGAGAGAGAGAAATAGAGAAGCTGTGAGTGAGAGAGAGAGAAAAACAGAAGCAGTGAGTGAGAAAGAGAGAGAAAGAGAAGCTGTGAGTGAGAGAGAAAGAAGCTGTGAGTGAGTGAGAGAGAGAGGAACAGAAGCTGTGAGTGAGAGAGAGAGAGAGAGAAGCTGAGTGAGAGAAAGAGAAGCAGTGAGTGAGAGAGAGATAGAAAGAGAAGCTGTGATTGAGACAGAGAGAGAGAAAGAGAAGGTGTGAGTGAGAGAGAGAGAGAATAAGAGAAGCTGTGAGTGAGTGAGAGAGAGAAAGAGAAACTGTGAGTGAGAGAGAGAGAGAAAGAGAAGCTGTGAGTGAGAGAGAGAGGAGAGTCTGAGAAAGAGAGAGAGAGAAGCATTGAGTGAGAGAGGGAGAAATAGAGTCTGTGAGAGAGAGAAAGAGCTGTGGGAGAGAGAGAAAGAGAAGCTGTGAGTGAGAGAGAGAAAGAGAGAAAGAGAAGCTGTGAGTGAGTGAGAGAGAGAATGAGAAGCTGTGAGTGAGAGAGAGAGAAAGAGAAGCTGTGAGTGAGAGAGAGAGATAGAAAGAGAAGCTGTGAGTGAGATTGAGAGAGAAAGAGAAGCTGTGAGTGAGAGAGAAAGAAGCTGTGAGTGAGTGAGAGAGAGAGAGAGAAGCTGAGTGAGAGAAAGCGAAGCAGTGAGTGAGAGAGATAGAAAGAGAAGCTGTGATTGAGACAGAGAGAGAGAAAGAGAAGGTGTGAGTGAGAGAGAGAGAGAAAGAGAAGCTGTGAGTGAGAGAGAGAGAAACAGAAGCTGTGAGTGAGAGAGAGAGAGAAAGAGAAGCTGTGAGCGAGATTGAGAGAGAAAGAGAAGCTGTGAGTGAGAAAGAAAGAAGCTGTGAGTGAGTGAGAGAGAGAGAAACAGAAGCTGTAAGTGAGAGAGAGAGAGAGAAGCTGATTAGAGAAAGAGAAAGAGAAGAAGTGAGTGAGAGAGAGATAGAAAGAGAAGCTGTGAGTGAGAGAGAGAGAGAAAGAGAAGCTGAGAGTGAGAGAGAGAGAAAGAGAGTCTGAGAAAGAGAGAGTGAAAGAGAAGCTGTGAGTGAGTGAGAGATAAAGAGAAGCTGTGAGAGAGAGAGGAAGAGTTGCTGTGAGTGAGAGAGAAAGAAAGTGAAGCTGTGAGTGTGAGAGAGAGAGAGAAAGAGAAGCTGTGAGTGAGAGAGAGAGAAATAGAGAAGCTGTGAGTGAGCGATTGAGACAGAGAGAAAGAGAAGGTGTGACTGAGAGAGAAAGAAAGTGAAGCTGTGAGTGTGTGAGAGAGAGAGAAAGAGAAGCTGTGAGTGAGAGAGAGAGAAATAGAGAAGCTGTGAGTGAGAGAGAGAGAGAAAAAGAAGCAGTGAGTGAGAGAGAGAGAGAGAAAGAGAAACTGTGAGTGAGAGAGAGAGAGAGAAAGAGAAGCTGTGAGTGAGAGAGAGAGAAGGAGAGTCTGAGAAAGAGAGAGAGAGAGAAGCATTGAGTGAGAGAGGGAGAATTAGAGTCTGTGAGAGAGAGAGAAAGAGCTGTGGGAGAGAGAGAAGGAGAAGCTGTGAGTGAGAGAGAGAAAGAGAAGCTGTGAGTGAGTGAGAGAGAGAAAGAGAAGCTGTGAGTGAGAGAGAGAGAAAGAGAAGCTGTGAGTGAGAGAGGGAGAGATAGAAAGAGAAGCTGTGAGTGAGAGAGAGAGAGAAAGAGAAGCTGTGAGTGAGATTGAGAGAGAAAGAGAAGCTGTGAGTGAGAGAGAAAGAAGCTGTGAGTGAGTGAGAGAGAGAGGAACAGAAGCTGTGAGTGAGAGAGAGAGAGAGAGAGAAGCTGAGTGAGAGAAAGCGAAGCAGTGAGTGAGAGAGATAGAAAGAGAAGCTGTGATTGAGACAGAGAGAGAGAAAGAGAAGGTTTGAGTGAGAGAGAGAGAGAATAAGAGAAGCTGTGAGTGAGTGAGAGAGAGAAAGAGAAACTGTGAGTGAGAGAGAGAGAGAGAAAGAGAAGCTGTGAGTGAGAGAGAGAGGAGAGTCTGAGAAAGAGAGAGAGAGAAGCATTGAATGAGAGAGAGAGAAATAGAGTCTGTGAGAGAGAGAAAGAGCTGTGGGAGAGAGAGAAAGAGAAGCTGTGAGTGAGAGAGAGAAAGAGAGAAAGAGAAGCTGTGAGTGAGTGAGAGAGAGAATGAGAAGCTGTGAGTGAGAGAGAGAGAGAAAGAGAAGCTGTGAGTGAGAGAGAGATAGATAGAAAGAGAAGCTGTGAGTGAGAGAGAGAGAGAAAGAGAAGCTGTGAGTGAGAGAGAGGGAGAAAGAGAAACTGTGAGTGAGAGAGAGACAGAGAAAGAAGCTGTGAGTGAGAGAGAGAGAAACAGAAGCTGTGAGTGAGAGAGAGAGAGAAAGAGAAGCTGTGAGCGAGATTGAGAGAGAAAGAGAAGCTGTGAGTGAGAAAGAAAGAAGCTGTGAGTGAGTGAGAGAGAGAGAAACAGAAGCTGTGAGTCAGAGAGAGAGAGAGAGAAGCTGATTAGAGAAAGAGAAAGAGAAGCAGTGAGTGAGAGAGAGAGAGAGAAAGAGAAGGTGAGTGAGAGAGAGAGAGAATAAGAGAAGCTGTGAGTGAGAGAGAGAGAGAGGAAGAGAAGCTGTGAGTGAGAGAGAGAGAAAGAGAAGATGTGAGTGAGAGAGAGAATAAGAGAAGCTGTGTGTGAGAGAGAGAGATCGAAAGAGATTCTGTGAGTGAGAGAGAGAGAGAAGCTGTGAGTGAGATTGAGAGAGAAAGAGAAGCTGTGAGTGAGAGAGAAAGAAGCTGTGAGTGAGTGAGAGAGAGAGAAACAGAAGCTGTGAGTGAGAGAGAGAGAGCGAGAGAGAGAAGCTGAGTGAGAGAAAGAGAAAGAGAAGCTGTGAGTGAGATAGAGAGATAGAAAGAGAAGCTGTGATTGAGACAGAGAGAAAGAGAAGGTGAGAGAGAGAGAGAGAGAATAAGAGAAGCTGTGAGTGAGAGAGAGAGAGGAAGAGAAGCTGTGAGTGAGAGAGAGAGAAAGAGAAGCTGTGAGTGAGAGAGAGAGAGAAATAGAGAAGCTGTGAGTGAGAGAGAGAGAAACAGAAGCTGTGAGTGAGAGAGAGAAAGAAAGAGAAACTGTGAGTGAGAGAGAGAGAGAAAGAGAAGCTGTGAATGAGTGAGAGAGAAAGAGAAGCTGTGTGTGTGAGAGAGGAAGATGCTGTGATTGAGAGAGAAAGAAAGAGAAGCTGTGAGTGTGAGAGAGAGAGAGAGAGAAAGAGAAGCTGTTAGTGAGAGAGAGAGAAATAGAGAAGCTGTGAGTGAGAGAGAGAGAGAAACAGAAGCTGTGAGTGAGAGAGAGAGAGAAAGAGAGTCTGAGAAAGAGAGAGTGAAATAGAAGCTGTGAGTGAGAGACAGCGAAACAGAAGCTGTGAGTGAGAGAGAAATAGAGAAGTTGTGAGTGAGAGAGAGAGAGAAACAGAAGCAGTGAGTGAGAGAGAGAGAGAAAGAAAGAGAAACTGTGAGTGAGAGAGAGAGAAAGAGAAGCTGTGAGTGTGAGAGAGAGAAACAGAAGCTGTGAGTGAGAGAGAGAGAGATAGAAAGAGATGCTGTGAGTGAGAGAGAGAGAGAGAAAGAGAAGCTGTGAGTGAGATTGAGAGAGAAACAGAAGCTGTGAGTGAGAGAGAGAGAGAGAGAGAAGCTGAGTGAGAGAAAGAGAAAGAGAAGCTGTGAGTAAGAGAGAGAGATAGAAAGAGAAGCTGTGATTGAGACAGAGAGAAAAAGAGGTGTGAGTGAGAGAGAGAGAGAATAAGAGAAGCTGTGAGTGAGAGAGAGAGAGGAAGAGAAGCTGTGAGTGAGAGAGAGAGAGAAAGAGAAGATGTGAGTGAGAGAGAGAGAAAGAGAAGCTGTGAGAGAGAGAGAGGAAGAGATGCTGTGAGTGAGAGAGAAAGAAAGTGAAGCTGTGAGTGTGAGAGAGAGAGAGAGAAAGAGAAGCTGTGAGTGAGAGAGAGAGAGAAATAGAGAAGCTGTGAGTGAGAGAGAGAGAGAAAGAGAAACTGTGAGTGAGAGAGAGAAAGAGAGTGTGAAAGAGACAGTGTGAGTGAGAGAGAGAGAAACAGAAGCTGTGAGTGAGAGAGAGAAATAGAGAAGCTGTGAGTGAGAGAGAGAGAGAAACAGAAGCAGTGAGTGAGAGAGAGAGAGAAAGAGAGAAGGTGCGTGAGAGAGAGAGAGAGAAGTAGTCTGAGAAAGAGAGAGTGAAAGAGAAGCTGTGAGTGAGTGAGAGAGAGAGAGAAGCTGTGAGTGAGAGAGAGAGAGAGAGAGAAGCTGTGAGTGAGAGAGATAAAGAGAAGCTGTGTGTGTGAGAGAGAGAGAGAAGCTGTGAGTGAGAGAGAGGAAGATGCTGTGAGTGAGAGAGAAAGAAAGAAAGAGAAGTTGTGAGTGTGTGTGAGAGAGAGAAAGAGAAGCTGTTAGTGAGAGAGAGAGAGAAATAGAGAAGCTGTGAGTGAGAGAGAGAGAAACAGAAGCTGTGAGTGAGAGAGAGAGAAAAACAGAAGCAGTGAGTGAGAGAGAAAGAGAAGATGTGAGTGAGAGAGAGAGAAAGAGACGCTGTGAGTGAGAGAGAGAGAAGCATTGCGTGAGAGAGAGAGAAATAGAGTCTGTGAGAGAGAGAGAAAGAGCTGTGAGAGAGAGAGTAAGAGAAGCTGTGAGTGAGAGAGAGAAAGAAAGAGAGAAAGAGAAGCTGTGAGTGAGAGAGAGAAAGAGTAGTTGTGAGTGAGAGAGAGAGAGAAAGAGAACCTGTGAGTGTGTGAGAGAGAGAGAGATAGAAAGAGATGCTGTGAGTGAGAGAGAGAGAAAGAGAAGCTGTGAGTGAGATTGAGAGAGAAAGAGAAGCTGTGAGTGAGAGTGAAAGAAGCTGTGAGTGAGTGAGTGAGAGAGAAACAGAAGCTGTGAGTGAGGGGGGCGTGTCATGATGGAGGGCTGAGAGGGACGAGATTTTCTCCGCTCGGAAAGGAGAGAAAAGAAAGTGACTTTTTTAAAGTGAAAATAGTCCTTGAAACCGGCTGAAAAATGGATTAGGAAAAAGAGAAGGAAAATTAGCAGTGGAAAATATATTGGATGCCCCAAAGCAGCGCCGAGAAAAAGAGGTAGGACAGAGTTTCGATCTTGAGAGTGGGGGGATGGGTGACCTGTAATGGCGACGAGTCCCCAGAGCTCCTGATCGAAGAACGGAAATTCTGGAAACGGGAGGAGAGCGGCGTTCTAGTAAAAGTGGTCAAAAGTGTGGGCAAAGCATAAGTGGACGTCGGAACGAAAAGTAAGCTTGTTGGGGGGCTGAAAGAAGATTCTGCAGCGGGCTCGCTCGGTCTCGCCACCCCCCCGATCGGAGACATACGGAGTTTCGAGGCGCTGGAAAGAAGCAAAGGGGAGAAGCGAAGAAGTTTGAGGGTGAGCAAAGCTGTAAAGATTTATAAAGAAAAAGGGGGAAATAGAAAGGAGAAGTAAAGAGACTGATTTTTTTTATTCTTTTTCCCCTTTTGAAATGTTTTATGCCGGTGGGAGTGGACAAATAAGCGGCTAAGCAAAAGGGGCAAGACAGTATTCCCTGCTTTCCTTTTTTTTTAATCTCTTTTTCCCTTTTCCTTGCCTCCCCCTCTCGCTATTATGCTGTGGTCTAAGAGTATTGGTTTTTAAAGAAGAAGAGAGACGATAAGTCTGTCCCTGCATATTATTTTTTTGGAGATACAAAGAGAAGCAAGAAGGTGTTGTGGCGCAGTTCCCTGAGAAATAAACTGCTTGTAGATTGGAACTTTGGAGAACAGGAAAGTGAACTCATCAGTGTCATTTTTATTTCTGCTGACTCTTCCTTTTTCTCTCCTTGAAAGAGATTTGGATAACGTTTGCAATTTACAATAGAAAGTTGGCTCCCCCTACAGTTAAATTTTTGAGATAATTTTTTTTTCTTTTTCCTTTTCTTTTTTCCAACTGCTGTTATTTTTGTTTTCTTTTTTTCTTGTCTGGTTCGAAGCTTTTTAATTTTTAAATATTTTTTCAAATAAGATTTTTCTAATTGCTTCTTTTTTAGTTTTTTTTCTTTTTTCTTATTACTTTTTGTTTTTATTTTTATTCTATTTTTACTTTTGTGGGGGGGGGGAATATTAAAGTAGATAAAAATATAAGAGGGAAATTAATTAAATTAAATTGGGACCACGGAGGTTTGAATGACTCTCTGGGTATACATGTGTGTGTATATGTGTTTGTAAATACACACGCATATATAAGACAGAGAGAGGGAGGGGGAGGAGGGGATAAGGGTTAAGTACTGTATTTGGAAAGTTTAATAAAACTGGTTAGAGTTAAAATATATGGTGGATTTTGAACGACTAAACTTTGTATGTAAATTGACAATAAGCAGTTAGAAATATATTTGAATGAAACGGCAGGGGAGAGGGAAAGAGAAGGAGAAGAAATTGGCTTGGACAAGAGTGCAAAGACCAACGTCCTCGGATAGAAGTTTCAGGAGGCTTACAAGATTGGATGAGGAGGAAGAAGAGATGAAAAAAGCAATGCAACAAGAGATAAAGGACTTGGAGGAACAGGAGACAGTGAAAAAGATGGCACAACAATTACAGCAGCAGCAGCAACAGAAGACAATAATATCACCAACGGCGCCTACTCCATCTGCGGTAAAATCAATCGTGATAACAACAGCAAAAGTAACAACGACAACAACAGCTTTGACAACAGTGTCAACGACAGCGGCGATAGCAGGAACAACACCAACAACGATCGTAACCACGTCCACGGCCACAACACCAACGACATCGGCGACAGGGGGAGGAGAAGGAACTAAATCTGAATTTGAAATCCTTAACGAGAAATTTGATGCCCTGGGGAATAATATTGGAAACATGATTGCTCATATTAGAACAGAATGGAAACAGGATTTGCAAGATATGGTAGTAAACATTATGAAGGGAATTGAAGGCATGAAAGAGGAAACAAAGACCATTAAAAAAGAGCAAGAAGAGATAAAAAAAGAACAAGCAACGATAAAAGTAGAGGTCATGGACTTAAGAAGGAAAGAAAAGGAAAGAGAAAATAAGGTTGGGGATCATGAAAAGAGATTGGAAAACGTAGAAGAACAATTAAGAAAAGCAAATGTTATAATTCGAAAATTCCCAGAGAATTCACCAGACAAATTAAAAGAAAGAATAGTGAAATGGCTTGACGAAATTATGGAAGATGGCTTCACGCCGCATGAGGTGGTAAATGTATTTAGGCTCGGTTCAAGAAGGGGCAAAACTGGGTCAAGGAATGTCATGTTAAAATTTGCTAATGTATCAGATAAACTGAGGTTAATGGCGCTTATACGTGAAAAAGGACCAGAGGTTTTAAAAGTAGAAGGCCATGATATTGAAGTGTACAACGACATTCCAATGGAGGATCGTTTTTGGAGACAGTCGATGAAGCCAATCACAAAAAGATTCCAGGAAAAGGGAATAAGATACAATTGGAAATTCCCAAGACAATTAAGTTTTTTTTATTTGGGAAGAAGATATTTAATTAATGAAGATATTAATGTCTTGGACGTAATGACAGATGCCAAATTATTGGAAGCAGGAACTAAAGAGTGGTTTGACTTGAAGGAAGAATTGATTATATCTGGTGGTTATAGAAGAAGGGATAGCAATGGAAATGAGAATATGCCAAAAGGGGCAGAAGGAGGAATAGCTCCGGACGGGGAGTAGGTTCAGGCCCAATCCAGACCCCTATGTATGACTGCACCCCCCCTCCCCCCCTCTGAATTTCGGAGGCCATTTGTAAAAAAAAAGAAATGGGGAGGGAGAGTAGTAGATTGTTTAGTGTATTTTTTCTTTTAGATGTTTTTTCTTTTTTTATTATTACTATTATTTGTTTGTATAAGGTGAAGGAAATGTTATATGTTGATCACATGTCCGTGGGAGGAAGAGGGAATTGTAAAAAAAGGGTGGGAGATACATAATAGATGAAGGATGTAAAAGTATTAACATGGAACGTGAAAGGTACTGGTTGTCAAGTGAAGAGAAGGAGGTTGGAAGCGGCACTCAGAAAAGATAGACCGGATATAATTTTTCTTCAGGAGACCCATCAGAATTCGGAAAAAACTAATAAATTATTCTTAGGATGGACCCAAGTTTACGAAAAAGCATATGGTTCCTCAAAGGCTAGGGGGGTCGCAACTTTGATATCAAATAGAGCGGGATTCGAGATGATAAAAAGTATATCAGACCCAGAAGGTAGATACTTGATAATAATGGGGAAAATAGAAGAAGAGGAAATAACGCTGGTGAATTTGTATGTGCCAAATGAACATCAAAACAGGTTTTTAAATAAGATATACCGAATATTAGAGAAGGAAAAAGCAACAAAAATGATTGTAGGGGGAGATTTTAATTTAGTAGGATCAAATATAGATAGCACGAATATGAAGAGAAGTGTAGGTGGAAATAAGACGTTTGTGTTAAATAATTGGTTGAAATCCTTGGGGTTGAAAGATACATGGAGAGTACTCAAAGGACAGGAAAGGGCCTATACATATTTTTCACAAGTGTACAATACATATTCCAGAATAGATTATATATTTGTCACGGATAATTTGATAAGTAACTTAGATGGCATAGAAATTGGAATATTTAAAGAATCGGATCATGCAAAAGTATTGTTGGAATTGAAAATAGATGCTATAAAGAGCCCGAAAAATTGGAGATATAACGCCAGACTATTTAGAGATAAAAAAGTAAAGATCAAATGGTAGAAAAATGGGAAGAAAATTGGAAGTGGAATGATACAGGGGAAGTACGAATTGGTACCGTATGGGATACCATGAAAGCAATATTTAGGGGTGAAAGTATTAGGTTGGCAAGTATTAGAAATAAACAGTTAAAAAGTAAGCAAGAAGAAACAGAAAAAGAGATTAAAAGGTTACAGGAGATACATGCAATAACTAAGGATAGAAAAGTATATGAAAAGATGCAGGGACTAAGGAAGGAATTAATTGGAAATGACATGGAAAAGGTAAAAAGAGACCTAACATATTTAAAAAGAGAATATTTTGAATATAGTAATAAAAATTCAAAAATCTTGGCAAGAGCGGCTAAAGAAAAGAGAGGCAGAAGAGAAATAGGGATATTAGTGGACAAGGAGGGTATAAGGCATAATAAGACCAAAGACAAATGCAAGGTGGTCAGAGAATTCTATCAAGCCCTATACTCTAAAAAGAAGATAAACCTAGATAAATTAAAAGATAGATTGGAAATGCAAATCAAAAATAAAATAAGTCAAGAGCATAAACAAAGAATGGAAGAATTAATAACTGAAAAAGAGATAAAAAAAGTAATAAATAAACTGAAAGTAGATAAAGCACCCGGTGAGGATGGATTACCTGCTGAGTTCTATAAAGAATTTAAGGATATAGTAATCCCGAAATTGTTAAAAATCTATAATGGTATTCTTAAAGGGGAACAGGTACCTGCATCGTGGTATAGAACAATAATTGTTTTATTACCAAAACCGGGAAAAGATTTAGAAAAAGTAGAATCATATAGACCTATCTCCCTAATAAACCAAGACGCTAAGATTTTTACGGCTATATTGGCAAATAGACTGAATAGTTTTATGGATAAATATATAAATAAAGACCAGGCCGGTTTTGTGAAAGGGAGACATATGGCTGATTTAGTAAGGCGAGTACTAAATTTAATAGACGTGGCAAGACAAAATAAAGAGAAAGTAGGTATACTATCATTAGATATTTTTAAAGCATTTGATTCTGTACAATGGGTAACAATTATCGAGATAATTAAGAGTTATGGATTCGGTAATAGGTTTATAAAGACAATAGAACAACTGTACCAACAAGGATACGCTAAAATCAGGGTTAACGATGGTTTAACAGAAGAATTAAGATTAGAGGCAGGAACAAGGCAAGGATGTCCCCTATCTCCAATACTATTTATTATGGCGATGGAAATATTAGCTAACATAATAAGAGAAGACAAAAACATAGAAGGAATATTGGAAAATAAAATTAGTTTATATGCAGACGATACTTTGTTAATTATGAAACACCCCAGAAGAACCATGGAAAGGATTCAAAAGCATCTAAAGGATTTTGAACAAATTACAGGTCTGAAGGTAAATTGGGAAAAATCAGAATTGATTTTAAATAATATTGAAAAAGAAGAGCAAAGGAAAATCAGGGATGAATTTAAATTACAGATTAAAGGGAGCTTGAAATACCTGGGGATAAATATATCTAATAATCTAGAGGACCTGAAAAGACTAAATTATGATAAACAAAAGAAGGAATTTAAGACTAAAATTTCACAATATCAAAAACTGAAGTTGTCTTGGTTTGGCAGAATAGCATTGACTAAAATGATGTTACTACCAAAGTTAAATTTTTTATTTGATGCCTTACCAATTCAGCTGATAGATAAAGATATTGAGGAATTTCAAAAATATTTGATAGTTATTGTAATGGGGGACGTAGACCTAGAATTCTAAAGAAAATGTGGTATTTACCTCAAAAAGAAGGTGGTTTAGGAATGCCTAATTTAAAGAATTATTATAAAGCCTTCCAGATAAAGAACGTAGTTAAGATATTGATGAAGGAGTCGGTTATCTGGGAGGAAATCGAGATGAAGGAAGTAAAGGAAGTTGGTAAGAGTCTTTTCTTAGACAAGGAAATAGGAAAAATATCGGTTAAAAACAGAATGATGAGATCTATGTTGGGAGTATGGAAGAAAGTTAAAATGAAACTGGCCCCAAACATCTCACCGATAATTGAAATAGAAGACTTGAATAACTTCCCAATAAGATTGGATAACGAGATTAAGGAAATTTTGTTGACAAATAGGGTTCTCCTATTGAAAGATTGGATACGAGTCTGCAAAGATGATGGGAGGAAAAGAGAGCTATATACCCAGATGAAGTTGAATTGGTTTCAGATAATTATGGTGAATAAGTGGAATAATAAATACTGGAGGGAACGAAGCTTAGAAAGAGACAGGACGGAATTTGAGGAACTAGTTTGGAAAATTAGGAAGGAGGAAATTGGTATTAAAGGGTTGGTTAGTAAAATTTATAAAATAATAAACACAGAAGGCAACCCACAAGAAACATTAAGAAATACATGGGAACAGGATTTGAACTTGAAAATAACGGAAAAGGAATGGCAAAATAAAAGGAAAAAAAGAATTATGAGATCCCTATCGGTCAGAATAAAGGAACACAATTTTAAAATGTTATGGAGGTGGTACCTGACACCCGTGAGACTGCACCAGATGGATAAGAAGAACAATAAAATGTTCTGGAGATATAAAAACAGTTTGGGCACATATGTTCATGTGTGGTATGAATGTAAAGAGGTAGAAAACTTTTGGACAAAAATCGAGATTGAGATAGGGAAAATTATGGGAGTACGTCTCAGATTGGGGCCAGATACCACCTTACTGACAGATGTTGAGAATATTAAAATAGATAACGATAAGAAAGAGCTGTTGTCTATGATGTTAGTAATGGCAAGAATGTGTATTGCAAAAAATTGGAAAAGTGATATAATGTTAAAAGTGCAGGATTGGTACGGGCAGATGTGGGACCTCGCATTGAATGAAAAACTAACATGGGAACTAAACCTTAAGAAAGGTATAATAAAAGAAAGTAGATTTTGGAAAATATGGTGAAAATTTGTGGAATACTCATTGACAAGAGACGGAATAAAAAAATTGACACCAGACCAAACGAAATTTTGGGAACAATAGAAATGAATGGGAGATCCCACAACCTCCTAGGACGATGTATATAGCACCAGGGTGATGAAGTCTGTAAGTGTATGTAATATACAGTCTGTCTAATTTTTTATACTATGATTTTATCTTTATTAAATTTTATTTTTTTTGTTATGTATAAAATGTTTGTTTTATGTCATATGCTTCAAAAAATTAATAAAAATTTAATTTAAAAAAAGAAGCTGTGAGTGAGAGAGAGAGAGAGCGAGAGAGAGAAGCTGAGTGAGAGAAAGAGAAAGAGAAGCTGTGAGTAAGAGAGAGAGAGATAGAAAGAGAAGCTGTGATTGAGACAGAGAGAAAGAGAAGGTGTGAGTGAGAGAGAGAGAGAATAAGAGAAGCTGTGAGTGAGAGAGAGAGAGCAAGAGAAGCTGTGAGTGTGAGAGAGAGAGAAAGAGAAGATGTGAGTGAGAGAGAGAGAGAAAGAGAAGATGTGTGTGAGAGAGGAAGAGATGCTGTGAGTGAGAGAGAAAGAAAGTGAAGCTGTGAGTGAGAGAGAGAGAGAAAGAGAAGCTGTGAGTGAGAGAGAGAGAGAAATAGAGAAGCTGTGAGTGAGAGAGAGAGAAACAGAAGCTGTGAGTGAGAGAGAGAGAGAGAAAGAGAAAGTGTGTGTGTGTGAGAGAGAGAGAGAGAAGCTGAGAGTGAGAGAGAGAGAAAGAGAGTGTGAGAAAGAGAGAGTGAAAGAGAAGCTGTGAGTGAGAGAGAGAGAGAGAGAGAGAGAGAAGCTGTGAGTGAGAGAGAAGCTGTGAATGAGAGAGAGAGAGAAAGAGAAGCTGTGAGTGAGAGAGAGAGAAAGAGAAACTGTGAGTGAGAGAGAGAAAGAAAGAGAAGCTGTGAGTGAGAGAGAGAGAAAGAGAAGCTGTGAGTGAGAGAGAGAGAAAGAGAAGCTGAGTGTGTGAGAGAGGAAGAGATGCTGTGAGTGAGAGAGAAAGAAAGTGAAGCTGTGAGTGTGTGAGAGAAAGAGAAAGAGAAGCAGTGAGTGTGAGAGAGAGAGAAATAGAGAAGCTGTGTATGAGAGAGAGAGAGAAACAGAAGCTGTGAGTGAGAGAGAGAAAGAAAGAGAAACTGTGAGTGAGAGAGAGAGAAAGAGAAGCTGTGAGTGAGAGAGAGAGAAAGAGAAGCTGTGTGTGTGAGAGAGGAAGATGCTGTGAGTGAGAGAGAAAGAAAAAGAAGCTGTGAGTGTGAGAGAGAGAGAGAGAGAAAAAGCTGTTAGTGAGAGACAGAGAAATAGAGAAGCTGTGAGTGAGAGAGAGAGAGAAACAGAAGCTGTGAGTGAGAGAGAAAGAGATAGAGAAGCTGTGAGTGAGAGAGAGAGAGAGAAAGAGAAGCTGTGAGTGAGAGAGAGAAAGAGAGTCTGAGAAAGAGAGAGTGAAAGAGACGCTGTGAGTGAGAGAGAGAGAAAGAGAAGCTGTGAGTGAGAGAGAGAAATAGAGAAGCTGTGAGTGAGAGAGAGAGAAACAGAAGCAGTGAGTGAGAGAGAAAGAGAAAGAGAAACTGTGAGTGAGAGAGAGAGAGAGAAAGAGAAGCAGTGAGTGAGAGAGAGAGAAGGAGAGTCTGAGAAAGAGAGAGTGAAAGAGAAGCTGTGAGTGAGTGAGTGAGAGAGAGAGAAGCTGTGAGTGAGAGAGAGAGAAAGAGAAGCTGTGAGTGAGAGAGATAAAGAGAAGCTGTGAGAGAGAGAGAGAGAGAGAAGCTGTGAGTGAGAAAGAGAAATAGAGAAGCTGTGAGTGAGAGAGAGAGAGAAACAGAAGTAGTGAGTGAGAGAGAGAGAAAGAGAAACTGGGAGTGAGAGAGAGAGAGAAAGAGAAGCTGTGAGTGAGAGAGAGAGAAGGAGAGTCTGATAAAGAGAGAGTGAAAGAGAAGCTGTGAGTGAGTGAGAGAGAGAGAGAGAAGCTGTGAGTGAGAGAGAGAGAGAAAGAGAAGCTGTGAGTGAGAGAGATAAAGAGAAGCTTTGAGAGAGAGAGAGAGAGAAGCTGTGAGTGAGAGAGAGAGAGAAAGAGAAGCTGTGAGTGAGAGAGAGAGAAAGAGAAGCTGTGTGTGAGAGAGGAAGATGCTGTGAGTGAGAGAGAAAGAAAGAGAAGCTGTGAGTGTGAGAGAGAGAGAGAAAGAGAAGCTGTTAGTGAGTGAGAGAGAAAAATAGAGAAGCTGTGAGTGAGAGAGAGAGAAACAGAAGCTGTGAGTGAGAGAGAGAGAAAAACAGAAGCAGTGAGTGAGAGAGAGAGAAAGAGAAACTGAGAATGAGAGAAAGAGAGAGAGAGAGAAGCTGTGAGTGAGAGAGAGAGAAGGAGAGTCTGAGAAAGAGAGAGTGAAAGAGAAGCTGTGAGTGAGAGAGAGAGAGAAGCTGTGAGTGAGAGAGAGAGAGAAAGAGAAGCTGTGAGTGAGAGAGAGAAAGAGAAGCTGTGAGTGAGAGAGAGAGAGAAAGAGAAGCTGTGAGTGAGAGAGAGAGAAAGAGAAGCTGTGT
Organism: Bradypodion ventrale; assembly: GCA_035047345.1. Taxonomy (NCBI): domain Eukaryota; kingdom Metazoa; phylum Chordata; class Lepidosauria; order Squamata; family Chamaeleonidae; genus Bradypodion; species Bradypodion ventrale. The sequence continues at coordinate 111,035,448 of JAWDJE010000005.1, read as the reverse complement.
GAGAGAGAGTGGAAGATGCTGTGAGTGAGAGAGAAAGAAAGAGAATCTGTGAGTGAGAGAGTGAAAGAGAAGCTGTGAGTGAGAGAGAGAGAGAAGCTGTGAGTGAGAGAGAGAGAGAGAGAAGCTGTGAGAGAGAGAGAGAAAGAGAAGCTGTGAGTGAGAGAGAGAGAGAAAGAGAAGCTCTGAGTGAGAGAGAGAGAAAGAGAAGCTGTGTGAGAGAGAGTGGAAGATGCTGTGAGTGAGAGAGAAAGAAAGAGAATCTGTGAGTGAGAGAGAGAGAGAGAGAAAGAGAAGCTGTTAGTGAGAGAGAGAGAAAAATAGAGAAGCTGTGAGTGTGAGAGAGAGAAACAGAAGCTGTGAATGAGAGAGAGAAAGAGAATCTGAGAGTGAGAGAGAGAGAGAGAAAGAGAAGCTGTGAGTGAGAGAGAGAAAGAGAGTCTGAGAAAGAGAGAGTGAAAGAGAAGCTGAGAGTGAGAGAGAGAGAGAGAAGCTGTGAGTGAGAGAGAGAGAGAAAGAGAAGATGTGAGAGAGAGAGAAAGAGAGAGAGAGGAAGAGATGCTGTGAGTGAGAGAGAAAGAAAGTGAAGCTGTGAGGGTGTGTGTGAGAGAAAGAGAAGCTGTGAATGAGAGAGAGAGAAATGGAGAAGCTGTGAGTGAGTGAGAGAGAGAAACAGAAGCTGTGAGTGAGAGAGAGAGAAAGAGAAACTGTGAGTGAGAGAGAGAGAGAGAAGCTGTGAATGAGAGAGAGAGAAAGAGAGTCTGAGAAAGAGAGTGAAAGAGAACCTGTGAGTGAGAGAGAGAGAGAGAGAAGCTGTGAGTGCGAGAGAGAAGCTGTGAGTGAGAGAGAGAGAAAGAGAAGCTGTGAGTGAGAGAGAAACAGAAGCTTTGAGTGAGAGAGAGAGAGAAAGAGAAGCTGTGAGTGAGAGAGAGAGAGAAAGAGAAGCTATGAGTGAGAGAGAGAGAAACAGAAGCTGTGAGAGAGAGAAGAAGAGATGCTGTGTGAGAGAGAAAGAAAGTGAAGCTGTGAGTGTGAAAGAGAGAGAGAAAGAGAAGCTGTGAGTGAGAGAGAGAGAGAAATAGAGAAGCTGTGAGTGAGAGAGAGAGAAAAACAGAAGCAGTGAGTGAGAGAGAGAAAGAAAGAGAAGCTGTGAGTGAGAGAGAAAGAGAAGCTGTGAGAGAGAGAGAGGAAGAGACGCTGTGAGTGAGAGAGAAAGAAAGTGAAGCTGAGAGTGTGAGAGAGAGAGAAGCTGAGAGTGAGAGAGAGAGAAATAGAGAAGCTGTGAGTGAGAGAGAGAGAGAAAAAGAAGCAGTGAGTGAGTGAGAGAGAGAGAAAGAGAAGCTGTGAGTGAGAGAGATAAAGAGAAGCTGTGAGAGAGAGAGAGAGAAGCTGTGAGTGAGAGAGAGGAAGATGCTGTGAGTGAGAGAGAAAGAAAGAAAGAGAAGTTGTGAGTGTGAGAGAGAGAGAGAAAGAGAAACTGTTAGTGAGAGAGAGAGAAAAATAGAGAAGCTGTGAGTGAGAGAGAGAGAAACAGAAGCTGTGAGTGAGAGAGAGAAAAACAGAAGCAGTGAGAGAGAGAGAGAGAAAGAGAAACTGAGAATGAGAGAGAGAGAGAGAAAGAGAAGCTGTGAGTGAGAGAGAGAGAAGGAGAGTCTGAGAAAGAGAGAGTGAAAGAGAAGCTGTGAGTGAGAGAGAGAGTAAGAGAAGCTGTGAGTGAGAGAGAGAGAGAAAAAGAAGCTGTGAGTGAGAGAGAGAGAAAGAGAAGCTGTGTGAGAGAGAGTGGAAGATGCTGTGAGTGAGAGAGAAAGAAAGAGAATCTGTGAGTGAGAGAGAGAGAGAGAGAGAAAGAGAAGCTGTTAGTGAGAGAGAGAGAAAAATAGAGAAGCTGTGAGTGAGAGAGAGAAAGAGAATCTGTGAGTGAGAGAGAGAGAGAGAAAGAGAAGCTGTGAGTGAGAGAGAGAAAGAGAGTTTGAGAAAGAGAGAGTGAAAGAGAAGCTGTGAGTGAGAGAGAGAGAGAAGCTGTGAGTGAGAGAGAGAGAGAAAGAGAAGATGTGAGAGAGAGAGAAAGAGAGAGAGAGAGAGGAAGAGATGCTGTGAGTGAGAGAGAAAGAAAGTGAAGCTGTGAGGGTGTGTGTGAGAGAAAGAGAAGCTGTGAGTGAGAGAGAGAATGAAATAGAGAAGCTGTGAGTGAGTGAGAGAGAGAAACAGAAGCTGTGAGTGAGAGAGAGAGAAAGAGAAACTGTGAGTGAGTGAGAGAGAGAGAAGCTGTGAATGAGAGAGAGAGAAAGAGAGTCTGAGAAAGAGAGTGAAAGAGAAGCTGTGAGTGAGAGAGAGAGCGAGAAGCTGTGAGTGCGAGAGAAGCTGTGAGTGAGAGAGAGAGAAAGAGAAGCTGTGAGTGAGAGAGAAACAGAAGCTTTGAGTGAGAGAGAGAGAGAAAGAGAAGCTGTGAGTGAGAGAGAGAGAGAAAGAGAAGCTGTGAGTGAGTGAGAGAGAAACAGAAGCTGTGAGAGAGAGAGAGAGAAAGAGAAGCTGTGAGTGAGAGAGAGAGAGAGTAAGAGAAGCTGTGAGTGAGAGAGAGAGAGAAGCAGTGAGTGCGAGAGAGAGAGAAGCAGTTAGTGCGAGAGAGAGAGAAGGTATGAGTGAGAGAGAGAGAGAAAGAGAAGCTGTGAGTGAGAGAGAAAGAGAAGCTGAGAGTGAGAGAGAGAGAAAGAGACGCTGTGAGTGAGAGAGAGAGAAGCATTGAGTGAGAGAGAGAGTAATAGAGTCTGTGAGAGAGAGAGAAAGAGTTGTGAGAGAGAGAGTAAGAGAAGCTGTGAGTGACAGAGAGAAAGAGAGAAAGAGAGAAAGAGAAGCTGTGAGTGAGAGAGAGAGAAAGAGAAGCTGTGAGTGAGAGAGATAGAGAAAGAGAAGCTGTGAGTGAGAGAGAGAGATAGAAAGAGAAGCTGTGAGTGAGAGAGAGAGAGAAAGAGGAGATGTGAGTGAGATTGAGAGAGAAAGAGAAGCTGTGAGTGAGAGAGAAAGAAGCTGTGAGTGAGTGAGAGAGAGAAACAGAAGCTGTGAGTGCGAGACAAAGAGTGAGAGAGAGAGAGAGAGAAGCTGAGTGAGAGAAAGAGAAAGAGAAGCTGTGAGTGAGAGAGAGAGATAGAAAGAGAAGCTGTGATTGAGACAGAGAGAAAGAGGTGTGAGTGAGAGAGAGAGAGAATAAGAGAAGCTGTGAGTGAGAGAGAGAGAGGAAGAAAAGCTGTGAGTGAGAGAGAGAGAGAGAAAGAGAAGATGTGAGTGAGTGAGAGAGGGAAAGAGAAGCTGTGAGAGAGAGAGGAAGAGATGCTGTGAGTGAGAGAGAGAGAAAGTGAAACTGTGAGTGTGTGTGAGAGAGAGAAAGAGAAGCTGTGAGTGAGAGAGAGAGAGAAATAGAGAAGCTGTGAGTGAGAGAGAGAGAGAAACAGAAGCTGTGAGTGAGAGAGAGAGAGAGAAACTGTGAGTGAGAGAGAGAGAAAGAGAAGCTGAGAGTGAGAGAGAGAGAAAGAAAGTCTGAGAAAGAGAGAGTGAAAGAGAAGCTGTGAGTGAGAGAGAGAGAAGCTGTGAGTGAGAGAGAGAAGCTGTGAATGATAGAGAGAGAGAGAAAGAGAAGCTGTGAGTGAGAGAGAGAGAAAGAGAAGCTGTGAGTGAGAGAGAGAGAAAGAGTAGCTGTGAGTGAGAGAGAGAGAAAGAGAAGCTGTGAGAGAGAGAGGAAGAAATGCTGTGAGTGAGAGAGAAAGAAAGTGAAGCTGTGAGTGTGAAAGAGAGAGAGAACGAGAAGCTGTGAGTGAGAGAGAGAGAAATAGAGAAGCTGTGAGTGAGAGAGAGAGAAAAACAGCAGTGAGTGAAAGAGAGAGAGAAAGAGAAGCTGTGAGTGAGAGAGAAAAAAGCTGTGAGTGTGTGAGAGAGAGAGAAACAGAAGCTGTGAGTGCGAGAGAGAGAGAGAGAGAGAAGCTGAGTGAGAGAAAGAGAAAGAGAAGCTGTGAGTGAGAGAGAGAGAGATAGAAAGAGAAGCTGCGATTGAGACAGAGAGAAAGAGAAGGTGTGAGTGAGAGAGAGAGAGAATAAGAGAAGCTGTGAGTGAGAGAGAGAGAGGAAGAAAAGCTGTGAGTGAGAGAAAGAGAGAGAAAGAGAAGATGTGAGTGAGAGAGAGAGAGAAAGAGAAGCTGTGTGTGAGAGAGAGGAAGAGATGCTGTGAGTGAGAGAGAGAGAAAATGAAACTGTGAGTGTGTGTGAGAGAGAGAAAGAGAATCTGTGAGTGAGAGAGAGAGAGAGAAATAGAGAAGCTGTGAGTGAGAGAGAGAGAGAAACAGAAGCTGTGAGTGAGAGAGAGAGAGAGAGAGAGAAACTGTGAGTGAGAGAGAGAGAGAAAGAGAAGCTGAGAGTGAGAGAGAGAGAAAGAGAGTCTGAGAAAGAGAGAGAGAAACAGAAGCTGTGAGTGAGAGAGAGAGAGAGAAAAAAACTGTGAGTGAGAGAGAGAGAGAGAAAGAGAAGCTGAGAGTGAGAGAGAGAGAGAGAAGCTGTGAGTGAGAGAGAGAGAGAGAAAGAGAAGATGTGAGTGAGAGAGAGAGAGAAAGAGAAGCTGTGAGTGAGAGAGAGAGAGAGAAAAAAAAACTGTGAGTGAGAGAGAGAGAGAAAGAGAAGCTGTGAGTGAGAGAGAGAGAGAGAGAGAAGCTGTGAGATAGAGAGGAAGAGATGCTGTGAGTGAGAGAGAAAGAGAGTGAAGCTGTGAGTGTGAAAGAGAGAGAGAAAGAGAAGCTGTGAGTGTGAGAGAGAGAAATAGAGAAGCTGTGAGAGAGAGAAAAACAGAAGCAGTGAGTGAGAGAGAGAGAGAAAGAGAAGCTGTGAGTGAGAGAGAAAGAGAAGCTGTGAGAGAGAGAGAGGAAGAGATGCTGTGACTGAGAGAGAAAGAAAGTGAAGCTGTGAGTGTGTGAGAGAGAGAGAAAGAGAAGCTGTGAGTGAGAGAGAGAGAAATAGAGAAGCTGTGAGTGAGAGAGAGAGAGAAAAAGAAGCAGTGAGTGAGAGAGAGAGAGAGAAAGAGAAACTGTGAGTGAGAGAGAGAGAGAGAAAGAGAAGCTGTGAGTGAGAGAGAGAGAAGGAGAGTCTGAGAAAGAGAGAGAGAGAGAAGCATTGAGTGAGAGAGGGAGAATTAGAGTCTGTGAGAGAGAGAGAAAGAGCTGTGGGAGAGAGAGAAGGAGAAGCTGTGAGTGAGAGAGAGAAAGAGAAGCTGTGAGTGAGTGAGAGAGAGAAAGAGAAGCTGTGAGTGAGAGAGAGAGAAAGAGAAGCTGTGAGTGAGAGAGGGAGAGATAGAAAGAGAAGCTGTGAGTGAGAGAGAGAGAGAAAGAGAAGCTGTGAGTGAGATTGAGAGAGAAAGAGAAGCTGTGAGTGAGAGAGAAAGAAGCTGTGAGTGAGTGAGAGAGAGAGGAACAGAAGCTGTGAGTGAGAGAGAGAGAGAGAGAGAAGCTGAGTGAGAGAAAGCGAAGCAGTGAGTGAGAGAGATAGAAAGAGAAGCTGTGATTGAGACAGAGAGAGAGAAAGAGAAGGTGTGAGTGAGAGAGAGAGAGAATAAGAGAAGCTGTGAGTGAGTGAGAGAGAGAAAGAGAAACTGTGAGTGAGAGAGAGAGAGAGAAAGAGAAGCTGTGAGTGAGAGAGAGAGGAGAGTCTGAGAAAGAGAGAGAGAGAAGCATTGAATGAGAGAGAGAGAAATAGAGTCTGTGAGAGAGAGAAAGAGCTGTGGGAGAGAGAGAAAGAGAAGCTGTGAGTGAGAGAGAGAAAGAGAGAAAGAGAAGCTGTGAGTGAGTGAGAGAGAGAATGAGAAGCTGTGAGTGAGAGAGAGAGAGAAAGAGAAGCTGTGAGTGAGAGAGAGATAGATAGAAAGAGAAGCTGTGAGTGAGAGAGAGAGAGAAAGAGAAGCTGTGAGTGAGAGAGAGGGAGAAAGAGAAACTGTGAGTGAGAGAGAGACAGAGAAAGAAGCTGTGAGTGAGAGAGAGAGAAACAGAAGCTGTGAGTGAGAGAGAGAGAGAAAGAGAAGCTGTGAGCGAGATTGAGAGAGAAAGAGAAGCTGTGAGTGAGAAAGAAAGAAGCTGTGAGTGAGTGAGAGAGAGAGAAACAGAAGCTGTGAGTCAGAGAGAGAGAGAGAGAAGCTGATTAGAGAAAGAGAAAGAGAAGCAGTGAGTGAGAGAGAGAGAGAGAAAGAGAAGGTGAGTGAGAGAGAGAGAGAATAAGAGAAGCTGTGAGTGAGAGAGAGAGAGAGGAAGAGAAGCTGTGAGTGAGAGAGAGAGAAAGAGAAGATGTGAGTGAGAGAGAGAATAAGAGAAGCTGTGTGTGAGAGAGAGAGATCGAAAGAGATTCTGTGAGTGAGAGAGAGAGAGAAGCTGTGAGTGAGATTGAGAGAGAAAGAGAAGCTGTGAGTGAGAGAGAAAGAAGCTGTGAGTGAGTGAGAGAGAGAGAAACAGAAGCTGTGAGTGAGAGAGCGAGAGCGAGAGAGAGAAGCTGAGTGAGAGAAAGAGAAAGAGAAGCTGTGAGTGAGATAGAGAGATAGAAAGAGAAGCTGTGATTGAGACAGAGAGAAAGAGAAGGTGAGAGAGAGAGAGAGAGAATAAGAGAAGCTGTGAGTGAGAGAGAGAGAGGAAGAGAAGCTGTGAGTGAGAGAGAGAGAAAGAGAAGCTGTGAGTGAGAGAGAGAGAGAAATAGAGAAGCTGTGAGTGAGAGAGAGAGAAACAGAAGCTGTGAGTGAGAGAGAGAAAGAAAGAGAAACTGTGAGTGAGAGAGAGAGAGAAAGAGAAGCTGTGAATGAGTGAGAGAGAAAGAGAAGCTGTGTGTGTGAGAGAGGAAGATGCTGTGATTGAGAGAGAAAGAAAGAGAAGCTGTGAGTGTGAGAGAGAGAGAGAGAGAAAGAGAAGCTGTTAGTGAGAGAGAGAGAAATAGAGAAGCTGTGAGTGAGAGAGAGAGAGAAACAGAAGCTGTGAGTGAGAGAGAGAGAGAAAGAGAGTCTGAGAAAGAGAGAGTGAAATAGAAGCTGTGAGTGAGAGACAGCGAAACAGAAGCTGTGAGTGAGAGAGAAATAGAGAAGTTGTGAGTGAGAGAGAGAGAGAAACAGAAGCAGTGAGTGAGAGAGAGAGAGAAAGAAAGAGAAACTGTGAGTGAGAGAGAGAGAAAGAGAAGCTGTGAGTGTGAGAGAGAGAAACAGAAGCTGTGAGTGAGAGAGAGAGAGATAGAAAGAGATGCTGTGAGTGAGAGAGAGAGAGAGAAAGAGAAGCTGTGAGTGAGATTGAGAGAGAAACAGAAGCTGTGAGTGAGAGAGAGAGAGAGAGAGAAGCTGAGTGAGAGAAAGAGAAAGAGAAGCTGTGAGTAAGAGAGAGAGATAGAAAGAGAAGCTGTGATTGAGACAGAGAGAAAAAGAGGTGTGAGTGAGAGAGAGAGAGAATAAGAGAAGCTGTGAGTGAGAGAGAGAGAGGAAGAGAAGCTGTGAGTGAGAGAGAGAGAGAAAGAGAAGATGTGAGTGAGAGAGAGAGAAAGAGAAGCTGTGAGAGAGAGAGAGGAAGAGATGCTGTGAGTGAGAGAGAAAGAAAGTGAAGCTGTGAGTGTGAGAGAGAGAGAGAGAAAGAGAAGCTGTGAGTGAGAGAGAGAGAGAAATAGAGAAGCTGTGAGTGAGAGAGAGAGAGAAAGAGAAACTGTGAGTGAGAGAGAGAAAGAGAGTGTGAAAGAGACAGTGTGAGTGAGAGAGAGAGAAACAGAAGCTGTGAGTGAGAGAGAGAAATAGAGAAGCTGTGAGTGAGAGAGAGAGAGAAACAGAAGCAGTGAGTGAGAGAGAGAGAGAAAGAGAGAAGGTGCGTGAGAGAGAGAGAGAGAAGTAGTCTGAGAAAGAGAGAGTGAAAGAGAAGCTGTGAGTGAGTGAGAGAGAGAGAGAAGCTGTGAGTGAGAGAGAGAGAGAGAGAGAAGCTGTGAGTGAGAGAGATAAAGAGAAGCTGTGTGTGAGAGAGAGAGAGAGAAGCTGTGAGTGAGAGAGAGGAAGATGCTGTGAGTGAGAGAGAAAGAAAGAGAAGTTGTGAGTGTGTGTGAGAGAGAGAAAGAGAAGCTGTTAGTGAGAGAGAGAGAGAAATAGAGAAGCTGTGAGTGAGAGAGAGAGAAACAGAAGCTGTGAGTGAGAGAGAGAGAAAAACAGAAGCAGTGAGTGAGAGAGAAAGAGAAGATGTGAGTGAGAGAGAGAGAAAGAGACGCTGTGAGTGAGAGAGAGAGAAGCATTGCGTGAGAGAGAGAGAAATAGAGTCTGTGAGAGAGAGAGAAAGAGCTGTGAGAGAGAGAGTAAGAAGCTGTGAGTGAGAGAGAGAAAGAAAGAGAGAAAGAGAAGCTGTGAGTGAGAGAGAGAAAGAGTAGTTGTGAGTGAGAGAGAGAGAGAAAGAGAACCTGTGAGTGTGTGAGAGAGAGAGAGATAGAAAGAGATGCTGTGAGTGAGAGAGAGAGAAAGAGAAGCTGTGAGTGAGATTGAGAGAGAAAGAGAAGCTGTGAGTGAGAGTGAAAGAAGCTGTGAGTGAGTGAGTGAGAGAGAAACAGAAGCTGTGAGTGAGGGGGGCGTGTCATGATGGAGGGCTGAGAGGGACGAGCTTTTCTCCGCTCGGAAAGGAGAGAAAAGAAAGTGACTTTTTTAAAGTGAAAATAGTCCTTGAAACCGGCTGAAAAATGGATTAGGAAAAAGAGAAGGAAAATTAGCAGTGGAAAATATATTGGATGCCCCAAAGCAGCGCCGAGAAAAAGAGGTAGGACAGAGTTTCGATCTTGAGAGTGGGGGGATGGGTGACCTGTAATGGCGACGAGTCCCCAGAGCTCCTGATCGAAGAACGGAAATTCTGGAAACGGGAGGAGAGCGGCGTTCTAGTAAAAGTGGTCAAAAGTGTGGGCAAAGCATAAGTGGACGTCGGAACGAAAAGTAAGCTTGTTGGGGGGCTGAAAGAAGATTCTGCAGCGGGCTCGCTCGGTCTCGCCACCCCCCCGATCGGAGACATACGGAGTTTCGAGGCGCTGGAAAGAAGCAAAGGGGAGAAGCGAAGAAGTTTGAGGGTGAGCAAAGCTGTAAAGATTTATAAAGAAAAAGGGGGAAATAGAAAGGAGAAGTAAAGAGACTGATTTTTTTTTATTCTTTTTCCCCTTTTGAAATGTTTTATGCCGGTGGGAGTGGACAAATAAGCGGCTAAGCAAAAGGGGCAAGACAGTATTCCCTGCTTTCCTTTTTTTTTAATCTCTTTTTCCCTTTTCCTTGCCTCCCCCTCTCGCTATTATGCTGTGGTCTAAGAGTATTGGTTTTTAAAGAAGAAGAGAGACGATAAGTCTGTCCCTGCATATTATTTTTTTGGAGATACAAAGAGAAGCAAGAAGGTGTTGTGGCGCAGTTCCCTGAGAAATAAACTGCTTGTAGATTGGAACTTTGGAGAACAGGAAAGTGAACTCATCAGTGTCATTTTTATTTCTGCTGACTCTTCCTTTTTCTCTCCTTGAAAGAGATTTGGATAACGTTTGCAATTTACAATAGAAAGTTGGCTCCCCCTACAGTTAAATTTTTGAGATAATTTTTTTTTTCTTTTTCCTTTTCTTTTTTCCAACTGCTGTTATTTTTGTTTTCTTTTTTTCTTGTCTGGTTCGAAGCTTTTTAATTTTTAAATATTTTTTCAAATAAGATTTTTCTAATTGCTTCTTTTTTAGTTTTTTTTCTTTTTTCTTATTACTTTTTGTTTTTATTTTTATTCTATTTTTACTTTTGTGGGGGGGGGGAATATTAAAGTAGATAAAAATATAAGAGGGAAATTAATTAAATTAAATTGGGACCACGGAGGTTTGAATGACTCTCTGGGTATACATGTGTGTGTATATGTGTTTGTAAATACACACGCATATATAAGACAGAGAGAGGGAGGGGGAGGAGGGGATAAGGGTTAAGTACTGTATTTGGAAAGTTTAATAAAACTGGTTAGAGTTAAAATATATGGTGGATTTTGAACGACTAAACTTTGTATGTAAATTGACAATAAGCAGTTAGAAATATATTTGAATGAAACGGCAGGGGAGAGGGAAAGAGAAGGAGAAGAAATTGGCTTGGACAAGAGTGCAAAGACCAACGTCCTCGGATAGAAGTTTCAGGAGGCTTACAAGATTGGATGAGGAGGAAGAAGAGATGAAAAAAGCAATGCAACAAGAGATAAAGGACTTGGAGGAACAGGAGACAGTGAAAAAGATGGCACAACAATTACAGCAGCAGCAGCAACAGAAGACAATAATATCACCAACGGCGCCTACTCCATCTGCGGTAAAATCAATCGTGATAACAACAGCAAAAGTAACAACGACAACAACAGCTTTGACAACAGTGTCAACGACAGCGGCGATAGCAGGAACAACACCAACAACGATCGTAACCACGTCCACGGCCACAACACCAACGACATCGGCGACAGGGGGAGGAGAAGGAACTAAATCTGAATTTGAAATCCTTAACGAGAAATTTGATGCCCTGGGGAATAATATTGGAAACATGATTGCTCATATTAGAACAGAATGGAAACAGGATTTGCAAGATATGGTAGTAAACATTATGAAGGGAATTGAAGGCATGAAAGAGGAAACAAAGACCATTAAAAAAGAGCAAGAAGAGATAAAAAAAGAACAAGCAACGATAAAAGTAGAGGTCATGGACTTAAGAAGGAAAGAAAAGGAAAGAGAAAATAAGGTTGGGGATCATGAAAAGAGATTGGAAAACGTAGAAGAACAATTAAGAAAAGCAAATGTTATAATTCGAAAATTCCCAGAGAATTCACCAGACAAATTAAAAGAAAGAATAGTGAAATGGCTTGACGAAATTATGGAAGATGGCTTCACGCCGCATGAGGTGGTAAATGTATTTAGGCTCGGTTCAAGAAGGGGCAAAACTGGGTCAAGGAATGTCATGTTAAAATTTGCTAATGTATCAGATAAACTGAGGTTAATGGCGCTTATACGTGAAAAAGGACCAGAGGTTTTAAAAGTAGAAGGCCATGATATTGAAGTGTACAACGACATTCCAATGGAGGATCGTTTTTGGAGACAGTCGATGAAGCCAATCACAAAAAGATTCCAGGAAAAGGGAATAAGATACAATTGGAAATTCCCAAGACAATTAAGTTTTTTTTATTTGGGAAGAAGATATTTAATTAATGAAGATATTAATGTCTTGGACGTAATGACAGATGCCAAATTATTGGAAGCAGGAACTAAAGAGTGGTTTGACTTGAAGGAAGAATTGATTATATCTGGTGGTTATAGAAGAAGGGATAGCAATGGAAATGAGAATATGCCAAAAGGGGCAGAAGGAGGAATAGCTCCGGACGGGGAGTAGGTTCAGGCCCAATCCAGACCCCTATGTATGACTGCACCCCCCCTCCCCCCTCTGAATTTCGGAGGCCATTTGTAAAAAAAAAGAAATGGGGAGGGAGAGTAGTAGATTGTTTAGTGTATTTTTTCTTTTAGATGTTTTTTCTTTTTTTATTATTACTATTATTTGTTTGTATAAGGTGAAGGAAATGTTATATGTTGATCACATGTCCGTGGGAGGAAGAGGGAATTGTAAAAAAAGGGTGGGAGATACATAATAGATGAAGGATGTAAAAGTATTAACATGGAACGTGAAAGGTACTGGTTGTCAAGTGAAGAGAAGGAGGTTGGAAGCGGCACTCAGAAAAGATAGACCGGATATAATTTTTCTTCAGGAGACCCATCAGAATTCGGAAAAAACTAATAAATTATTCTTAGGATGGACCCAAGTTTACGAAAAAGCATATGGTTCCTCAAAGGCTAGGGGGGTCGCAACTTTGATATCAAATAGAGCGGGATTCGAGATGATAAAAAGTATATCAGACCCAGAAGGTAGATACTTGATAATAATGGGGAAAATAGAAGAAGAGGAAATAACGCTGGTGAATTTGTATGTGCCAAATGAACATCAAAACAGGTTTTTAAATAAGATATACCGAATATTAGAGAAGGAAAAAGCAACAAAAATGATTGTAGGGGGAGATTTTAATTTAGTAGGATCAAATATAGATAGCACGAATATGAAGAGAAGTGTAGGTGGAAATAAGACGTTTGTGTTAAATAATTGGTTGAAATCCTTGGGGTTGAAAGATACATGGAGAGTACTCAAAGGACAGGAAAGGGCCTATACATATTTTTCACAAGTGTACAATACATATTCCAGAATAGATTATATATTTGTCACGGATAATTTGATAAGTAACTTAGATGGCATAGAAATTGGAATATTTAAAGAATCGGATCATGCAAAAGTATTGTTGGAATTGAAAATAGATGCTATAAAGAGCCCGAAAAATTGGAGATATAACGCCAGACTATTTAGAGATAAAAAAGTAAAGATCAAATGGTAGAAAAATGGGAAGAAAATTGGAAGTGGAATGATACAGGGGAAGTACGAATTGGTACCGTATGGGATACCATGAAAGCAATATTTAGGGGTGAAAGTATTAGGTTGGCAAGTATTAGAAATAAACAGTTAAAAAGTAAGCAAGAAGAAACAGAAAAAGAGATTAAAAGGTTACAGGAGATACATGCAATAACTAAGGATAGAAAAGTATATGAAAAGATGCAGGGACTAAGGAAGGAATTAATTGGAAATGACATGGAAAAGGTAAAAAGAGACCTAACATATTTAAAAAGAGAATATTTTGAATATAGTAATAAAAATTCAAAAATGTTGGCAAGAGCGGCTAAAGAAAAGAGAGGCAGAAGAGAAATAGGGATATTAGTGGACAAGGAGGGTATAAGGCATAATAAGACCAAAGACAAATGCAAGGTGGTCAGAGAATTCTATCAAGCCCTATACTCTAAAAAGAAGATAAACCTAGATAAATTAAAAGATAGATTGGAAATGCAAATCAAAAATAAAATAAGTCAAGAGCATAAACAAAGAATGGAAGAATTAATAACTGAAAAAGAGATAAAAAAAGTAATAAATAAACTGAAAGTAGATAAAGCACCCGGTGAGGATGGATTACCTGCTGAGTTCTATAAAGAATTTAAGGATATAGTAATCCCGAAATTGTTAAAAATCTATAATGGTATTCTTAAAGGGGAACAGGTACCTGCATCGTGGTATAGAACAATAATTGTTTTATTACCAAAACCGGGAAAAGATTTAGAAAAAGTAGAATCATATAGACCTATCTCCCTAATAAACCAAGACGCTAAGATTTTTACGGCTATATTGGCAAATAGACTGAATAGTTTTATGGATAAATATATAAATAAAGACCAGGCCGGTTTTGTGAAAGGGAGACATATGGCTGATTTAGTAAGGCGAGTACTAAATTTAATAGACGTGGCAAGACAAAATAAAGAGAAAGTAGGTATACTATCATTAGATATTTTTAAAGCATTTGATTCTGTACAATGGGTAACAATTATCGAGATAATTAAGAGTTATGGATTCGGTAATAGGTTTATAAAGACAATAGAACAACTGTACCAACAAGGATACGCTAAAATCAGGGTTAACGATGGTTTAACAGAAGAATTAAGATTAGAGGCAGGAACAAGGCAAGGATGTCCCCTATCTCCAATACTATTTATTATGGCGATGGAAATATTAGCTAACATAATAAGAGAAGACAAAAACATAGAAGGAATATTGGAAAATAAAATTAGTTTATATGCAGACGATACTTTGTTAATTATGAAACACCCCAGAAGAACCATGGAAAGGATTCAAAAGCATCTAAAGGATTTTGAACAAATTACAGGTCTGAAGGTAAATTGGGAAAAATCAGAATTGATTTTAAATAATATTGAAAAAGAAGAGCAAAGGAAAATCAGGGATGAATTTAAATTACAGATTAAAGGGAGCTTGAAATACCTGGGGATAAATATATCTAATAATCTAGAGGACCTGAAAAGACTAAATTATGATAAACAAAAGAAGGAATTTAAGACTAAAATTTCACAATATCAAAAACTGAAGTTGTCTTGGTTTGGCAGAATAGCATTGACTAAAATGATGTTACTACCAAAGTTAAATTTTTTATTTGATGCCTTACCAATTCAGCTGATAGATAAAGATATTGAGGAATTTCAAAAATATTTGATAGTTATTGTAATGGGGGACGTAGACCTAGAATTCTAAAGAAAATGTGGTATTTACCTCAAAAAGAAGGTGGTTTAGGAATGCCTAATTTAAAGAATTATTATAAAGCCTTCCAGATAAAGAACGTAGTTAAGATATTGATGAAGGAGTCGGTTATCTGGGAGGAAATCGAGATGAAGGAAGTAAAGGAAGTTGGTAAGAGTCTTTTCTTAGACAAGGAAATAGGAAAAATATCGGTTAAAAACAGAATGATGAGATCTATGTTGGGAGTATGGAAGAAAGTTAAAATGAAACTGGCCCCAAACATCTCACCGATAATTGAAATAGAAGACTTGAATAACTTCCCAATAAGATTGGATAACGAGATTAAGGAAATTTTGTTGACAAATAGGGTTCTCCTATTGAAAGATTGGATACGAGTCTGCAAAGATGATGGGAGGAAAAGAGAGCTATATACCCAGATGAAGTTGAATTGGTTTCAGATAATTATGGTGAATAAGTGGAATAATAAATACTGGAGGGAACGAAGCTTAGAAAGAGACAGGACGGAATTTGAGGAACTAGTTTGGAAAATTAGGAAGGAGGAAATTGGTATTAAAGGGTTGGTTAGTAAAATTTATAAAATAATAAACACAGAAGGCAACCCACAAGAAACATTAAGAAATACATGGGAACAGGATTTGAACTTGAAAATAACGGAAAAGGAATGGCAAAATAAAAGGAAAAAAAGAATTATGAGATCCCTATCGGTCAGAATAAAGGAACACAATTTTAAAATGTTATGGAGGTGGTACCTGACACCCGTGAGACTGCACCAGATGGATAAGAAGAACAATAAAATGTTCTGGAGATATAAAAACAGTTTGGGCACATATGTTCATGTGTGGTATGAATGTAAAGAGGTAGAAAACTTTTGGACAAAAATCGAGATTGAGATAGGGAAAATTATGGGAGTACGTCTCAGATTGGGGCCAGATACCACCTTACTGACAGATGTTGAGAATATTAAAATAGATAACGATAAGAAAGAGCTGTTGTCTATGATGTTAGTAATGGCAAGAATGTGTATTGCAAAAAATTGGAAAAGTGATATAATGTTAAAAGTGCAGGATTGGTACGGGCAGATGTGGGACCTCGCATTGAATGAAAAACTAACATGGGAACTAAACCTTAAGAAAGGTATAATAAAAGAAAGTAGATTTTGGAAAATATGGTGAAAATTTGTGGAATACTCATTGACAAGAGACGGAATAAAAAAATTGACACCAGACCAAACGAAATTTTGGGAACAATAGAAATGAATGGGAGATCCCACAACCTCCTAGGACGATGTATATAGCACCAGGGTGATGAAGTCTGTAAGTGTATGTAATATACAGTCTGTCTAATTTTTTATACTATGATTTTATCTTTATTAAATTTTATTTTTTTTGTTATGTATAAAATGTTTGTTTTATGTCATATGCTTCAAAAAATTAATAAAAATTTAATTTAAAAAAAGAAGCTGTGAGTGAGAGAGAGAGAGAGCGAGAGAGAGAAGCTGAGTGAGAGAAAGAGAAAGAGAAGCTGTGAGTAAGAGAGAGAGAGATAGAAAGAGAAGCTGTGATTGAGACAGAGAGAAAGAGAAGGTGTGAGTGAGAGAGAGAGAGAATAAGAGAAGCTGTGAGTGAGAGAGAGAGAGCAAGAGAAGCTGTGAGTGTGAGAGAGAGAGAAAGAGAAGATGTGAGTGAGAGAGAGAGAGAAAGAGAAGATGTGTGTGAGAGAAGAAGAGATGCTGTGAGTGAGAGAGAAAGAAAGTGAAGCTGTGAGTGAGAGAGAGAGAGAAAGAGAAGCTGTGAGTGAGAGAGAGAGAGAAATAGAGAAGCTGTGAGTGAGAGAGAGAGAAACAGAAGCTGTGAGTGAGAGAGAGAGAGAGAAAGAGAAAGTGTGTGTGTGTGTGAGAGAGAGAGAGAGAAGCTGAGAGTGAGAGAGAGAGAAAGAGAGTGTGAGAAAGAGAGAGTGAAAGAGAAGCTGTGAGTGAGAGAGAGAGAGAGAGAGAGAGAAGCTGTGAGTGAGAGAGAAGCTGTGAATGAGAGAGAGAGAGAAAGAGAAGCTGTGAGTGAGAGAGAGAGAAAGAGAAACTGTGAGTGAGAGAGAGAAAGAAAGAGAAGCTGTGAGTGAGAGAGAGAGAAAGAGAAGCTGTGAGTGAGAGAGAGAGAAAGAGAAGCTGAGTGTGTGAGAGAGGAAGAGATGCTGTGAGTGAGAGAGAAAGAAAGTGAAGCTGTGAGTGTGTGAGAGAAAGAGAAAGAGAAGCAGTGAGTGTGAGAGAGAGAGAAATAGAGAAGCTGTGTATGAGAGAGAGAGAGAAACAGAAGCTGTGAGTGAGAGAGAGAAAGAAAGAGAAACTGTGAGTGAGAGAGAGAGAAAGAGAAGCTGTGAGTGAGAGAGAGAGAAAGAGAAGCTGTGTGTGTGAGAGAGGAAGATGCTGTGAGTGAGAGAGAAAGAAAAAGAAGCTGTGAGTGTGAGAGAGAGAGAGAGAGAAAAAGCTGTTAGTGAGAGACAGAGAAATAGAGAAGCTGTGAGTGAGAGAGAGAGAGAAACAGAAGCTGTGAGTGAGAGAGAAAGAGATAGAGAAGCTGTGAGTGAGAGAGAGAGAGAGAAAGAGAAGCTGTGAGTGAGAGAGAGAAAGAGAGTCTGAGAAAGAGAGAGTGAAAGAGACGCTGTGAGTGAGAGAGAGAGAAAGAGAAGCTGTGAGTGAGAGAGAGAAATAGAGAAGCTGTGAGTGAGAGAGAGAGAGAAACAGAAGCAGTGAGTGAGAGAGAAAGAGAAAGAGAAACTGTGAGTGAGAGAGAGAGAGAGAAAGAGAAGCAGTGAGTGAGAGAGAGAGAAGGAGAGTCTGAGAAAGAGAGAGTGAAAGAGAAGCTGTGAGTGAGTGAGTGAGAGAGAGAGAAGCTGTGAGTGAGAGAGAGAGAAAGAGAAGCTGTGAGTGAGAGAGATAAAGAGAAGCTGTGAGAGAGAGAGAGAGAGAGAAGCTGTGAGTGAGAAAGAGAAATAGAGAAGCTGTGAGTGAGAGAGAGAGAGAAACAGAAGTAGTGAGTGAGAGAAAGAGAAACTGGGAGTGAGAGAGAGAGAGAAAGAGAAGCTGTGAGTGAGAGAGAGAGAAGGAGAGTCTGATAAAGAGAGAGTGAAAGAGAAGCTGTGAGTGAGTGAGAGAGAGAGAGAGAAGCTGTGAGTGAGAGAGAGAGAGAAAGAGAAGCTGTGAGTGAGAGAGATAAAGAGAAGCTTTGAGAGAGAGAGAGAGAGAAGCTGTGAGTGAGAGAGAGAGAGAAAGAGAAGCTGTGAGTGAGAGAGAGAGAAAGAGAAGCTGTGTGTGAGAGAGGAAGATGCTGTGAGTGAGAGAGAAAGAAAGAGAAGCTGTGAGTGTGAGAGAGAGAGAGAAAGAGAAGCTGTTAGTGAGTGAGAGAGAAAAATAGAGAAGCTGTGAGTGAGAGAGAGAGAAACAGAAGCTGTGAGTGAGAGAGAGAGAAAAACAGAAGCAGTGAGTGAGAGAGAGAGAAAGAGAAACTGAGAATGAGAGAAAGAGAGAGAGAGAGAAGCTGTGAGTGAGAGAGAGAGAAGGAGAGTCTGAGAAAGAGAGAGTGAAAGAGAAGCTGTGAGTGAGAGAGAGAGAGAAGCTGTGAGTGAGAGAGAGAGAGAGAAAGAGAAGCTGTGAGTGAGAGAGAGAAAGAGAAGCTGTGAGTGAGAGAGAGAGAGAAAGAGAAGCTGTGAGTGAGAGAGAGAGAAAGAGAAGCTGTGTGAGAGAGAGTGGAAGATGCTGTGAGTGAGAGAGAAAGAAAGAGAATCTGTGAGTGAGAGAGTGAAAGAGAAGCTGTGAGTGAGAGAGAGAGAGAAGCTGTGAGTGAGAGAGAGAGAGAGAGAAGCTGTGAGAGAGAGAGAGAAAGAGAAGCTGTGAGTGAGAGAGAGAGAGAAAGAGAAGCTCTGAGTGAGAGAGAGAGAAAGAGAAGCTGTGTGAGAGAGAGTGGAAGATGCTGTGAGTGAGAGAGAAAGAAAGAGAATCTGTGAGTGAGAGAGAGAGAGAGAGAAAGAGAAGCTGTTAGTGAGAGAGAGAGAAAAATAGAGAAGCTGTGAGTGTGAGAGAGAGAAACAGAAGCTGTGAATGAGAGAGAGAAAGAGAATCTGAGAGTGAGAGAGAGAGAGAGAAAGAGAAGCTGTGAGTGAGAGAGAGAAAGAGAGTCTGAGAAAGAGAGAGTGAAAGAGAAGCTGAGAGTGAGAGAGAGAGAGAGAAGCTGTGAGTGAGAGAGAGAGAG
The DNA here is from genome assembly GCA_035047345.1 of Bradypodion ventrale. NCBI lineage: Eukaryota > Metazoa > Chordata > Lepidosauria > Squamata > Chamaeleonidae > Bradypodion > Bradypodion ventrale. Next base: position 111,017,028 of record JAWDJE010000005.1, on the reverse strand, counting down.
AAAGAGAAGATGTGAGAGAGAGAGAAAGAGAGAGAGAGGAAGAGATGCTGTGAGTGAGAGAGAAAGAAAGTGAAGCTGTGAGGGTGTGTGTGAGAGAAAGAGAAGCTGTGAATGAGAGAGAGAGAAATGGAGAAGCTGTGAGTGAGTGAGAGAGAGAAACAGAAGCTGTGAGTGAGAGAGAGAGAAAGAGAAACTGTGAGTGAGAGAGAGAGAGAGAAGCTGTGAATGAGAGAGAGAGAAAGAGAGTCTGAGAAAGAGAGTGAAAGAGAAGCTGTGAGTGAGAGAGAGAGAGAGAGAAGCTGTGAGTGCGAGAGAGAAGCTGTGAGTGAGAGAGAGAGAAAGAGAAGCTGTGAGTGAGAGAGAAACAGAAGCTTTGAGTGAGAGAGAGAGAGAAAGAGAAGCTGTGAGTGAGAGAGAGAGAGAAAGAGAAGCTATGAGTGAGAGAGAGAGAAACAGAAGCTGTGAGAGAGAGAAGAAGAGATGCTGTGTGAGAGAGAAAGAAAGTGAAGCTGTGAGTGTGAAAGAGAGAGAGAAAGAGAAGCTGTGAGTGAGAGAGAGAGAGAAATAGAGAAGCTGTGAGTGAGAGAGAGAGAAAAACAGAAGCAGTGAGTGAGAGAGAGAAAGAAAGAGAAGCTGTGAGTGAGAGAGAAAGAGAAGCTGTGAGAGAGAGAGAGGAAGAGACGCTGTGAGTGAGAGAGAAAGAAAGTGAAGCTGAGAGTGTGAGAGAGAGAGAAGCTGAGAGTGAGAGAGAGAGAAATAGAGAAGCTGTGAGTGAGAGAGAGAGAGAAAAAGAAGCAGTGAGTGAGTGAGAGAGAGAGAAAGAGAAGCTGTGAGTGAGAGAGATAAAGAGAAGCTGTGAGAGAGAGAGAGAGAAGCTGTGAGTGAGAGAGAGGAAGATGCTGTGAGTGAGAGAGAAAGAAAGAAAGAGAAGTTGTGAGTGTGAGAGAGAGAGAGAAAGAGAAACTGTTAGTGAGAGAGAGAGAAAAATAGAGAAGCTGTGAGTGAGAGAGAGAGAAACAGAAGCTGTGAGTGAGAGAGAGAAAAACAGAAGCAGTGAGAGAGAGAGAGAGAGAGAAAGAGAAACTGAGAATGAGAGAGAGAGAGAGAAAGAGAAGCTGTGAGTGAGAGAGAGAGAAGGAGAGTCTGAGAAAGAGAGAGTGAAAGAGAAGCTGTGAGTGAGAGAGAGAGTAAGAGAAGCTGTGAGTGAGAGAGAGAGAGAAAAAGAAGCTGTGAGTGAGAGAGAGAGAAAGAGAAGCTGTGTGAGAGAGAGTGGAAGATGCTGTGAGTGAGAGAGAAAGAAAGAGAATCTGTGAGTGAGAGAGAGAGAGAGAGAGAAAGAGAAGCTGTTAGTGAGAGAGAGAGAAAAATAGAGAAGCTGTGAGTGAGAGAGAGAAAGAGAATCTGTGAGTGAGAGAGAGAGAGAGAAAGAGAAGCTGTGAGTGAGAGAGAGAAAGAGAGTTTGAGAAAGAGAGAGTGAAAGAGAAGCTGTGAGTGAGAGAGAGAGAGAAGCTGTGAGTGAGAGAGAGAGAGAAAGAGAAGATGTGAGAGAGAGAGAAAGAGAGAGAGAGAGAGGAAGAGATGCTGTGAGTGAGAGAGAAAGAAAGTGAAGCTGTGAGGGTGTGTGTGAGAGAAAGAGAAGCTGTGAGTGAGAGAGAGAATGAAATAGAGAAGCTGTGAGTGAGTGAGAGAGAGAAACAGAAGCTGTGAGTGAGAGAGAGAGAAAGAGAAACTGTGAGTGAGTGAGAGAGAGAGAAGCTGTGAATGAGAGAGAGAGAAAGAGAGTCTGAGAAAGAGAGTGAAAGAGAAGCTGTGAGTGAGAGAGAGAGCGAGAAGCTGTGAGTGCGAGAGAGAAGCTGTGAGTGAGAGAGAGAGAAAGAGAAGCTGTGAGTGAGAGAGAAACAGAAGCTTTGAGTGAGAGAGAGAGAGAAAGAGAAGCTGTGAGTGAGAGAGAGAGAGAAAGAGAAGCTGTGAGTGAGTGAGAGAGAAACAGAAGCTGTGTGAGAGAGAGAGAGAAAGAGAAGCTGTGAGTGAGAGAGAGAGAGAAGCAGTGAGTGCGAGAGAGAGAGAAGCAGTTAGTGCGAGAGAGAGAGAAGGTATGAGTGAGAGAGAGAGAGAAAGAGAAGCTGTGAGTGAGAGAGAAAGAGAAGCTGAGAGTGAGAGAGAGAGAAAGAGACGCTGTGAGTGAGAGAGAGAGAAGCATTGAGTGAGAGAGAGAGTAATAGAGTCTGTGAGAGAGAGAGAAAGAGTTGTGAGAGAGAGAGTAAGAGAAGCTGTGAGTGACAGAGAGAAAGAGAGAAAGAGAGAAAGAGAAGCTGTGAGTGAGAGAGAGAGAAAGAGAAGCTGTGAGTGAGAGAGATAGAGAAAGAGAAGCTGTGAGTGAGAGAGAGAGATAGAAAGAGAAGCTGTGAGTGAGAGAGAGAGAGAAAGAGGAGATGTGAGTGAGATTGAGAGAGAAAGAGAAGCTGTGAGTGAGAGAGAAAGAAGCTGTGAGTGAGTGAGAGAGAGAAACAGAAGCTGTGAGTGCGAGACAAAGAGTGAGAGAGAGAGAGAGAGAAGCTGAGTGAGAGAAAGAGAAAGAGAAGCTGTGAGTGAGAGAGAGAGATAGAAAGAGAAGCTGTGATTGAGACAGAGAGAAAGAGGTGTGAGTGAGAGAGAGAGAGAATAAGAGAAGCTGTGAGTGAGAGAGAGAGAGGAAGAAAAGCTGTGAGGAAGAGATGCTGTGAGTGAGAGAGAGAGAAAGTGAAACTGTGAGTGTGTGTGAGAGAGAGAAAGAGAAGCTGTGAGTGAGAGAGAGAGAAATAGAGAAGCTGTGAGTGAGAGAGAGAGAGAAGCAGTGAGTGCGAGAGAGAGAGAAGCAGTTAGTGCGAGAGAGAGAGAAGGTATGAGTGAGAGAGAGAGAGAAAGAGAAGCTGTGAGTGAGAGAGAAAGAGAAGCTGAGAGTGAGAGAGAGAGAAAGAGACGCTGTGAGTGAGAGAGAGAAGCATTGAGTGAGAGAGAGAGTAATAGAGTCTGTGAGAGAGAGAGAAAGAGTTGTGAGAGAGAGAGTAAGAGAAGCTGTGAGTGACAGAGAGAAAGAGAGAAAGAGAGAAAGAGAAGCTGTGAGTGAGAGAGAGAGAAAGAGAAGCTGTGAGTGAGAGAGATAGAGAAAGAGAAGCTGTGAGTGAGAGAGAGAGATAGAAAGAGAAGCTGTGAGTGAGAGAGAGAGAGAAAGAGGAGATGTGAGTGAGATTGAGAGAGAAAGAGAAGCTGTGAGTGAGAGAGAAAGAAGCTGTGAGTGAGTGAGAGAGAGAAACAGAAGCTGTGAGTGCGAGACAAAGAGTGAGAGAGAGAGAGAGAGAAGCTGAGTGAGAGAAAGAGAAAGAGAAGCTGTGAGTGAGAGAGAGAGATAGAAAGAGAAGCTGTGATTGAGACAGAGAGAAAGAGGTGTGAGTGAGAGAGAGAGAGAATAAGAGAAGCTGTGAGTGAGAGAGAGAGAGGAAGAAAAGCTGTGAGTGAGAGAGAGAGAGAGAAAGAGAAGATGTGAGTGAGTGAGAGAGGGAAAGAGAAGCTGTGAGAGAGAGAGGAAGAGATGCTGTGAGTGAGAGAGAGAGAAAGTGAAACTGTGAGTGTGTGTGAGAGAGAGAAAGAGAAGCTGTGAGTGAGAGAGAGAGAGAAATAGAGAAGCTGTGAGTGAGAGAGAGAGAGAAACAGAAGCTGTGAGTGAGAGAGAGAGAGAGAAACTGTGAGTGAGAGAGAGAGAAAGAGAAGCTGAGAGTGAGAGAGAGAGAAAGAAAGTCTGAGAAAGAGAGAGTGAAAGAGAAGCTGTGAGTGAGAGAGAGAGAAGCTGTGAGTGAGAGAGAGAAGCTGTGAATGATAGAGAGAGAGAGAAAGAGAAGCTGTGAGTGAGAGAGAGAGAAAGAGAAGCTGTGAGTGAGAGAGAGAGAAAGAGTAGCTGTGAGTGAGAGAGAGAGAAAGAGAAGCTGTGAGAGAGAGAGGAAGAGATGCTGTGAGTGAGAGAGAAAGAAAGTGAAGCTGTGAGTGTGAAAGAGAGAGAGAACGAGAAGCTGTGAGTGAGAGAGAGAGAGAAATAGAGAAGCTGTGAGTGAGAGAGAGAGAAAAACAGAAGCAGTGAGTGAAAGAGAGAGAGAAAGAGAAGCTGTGAGTGAGAGAGAAAGAGAAGCTGTGAGAGAGAGAGAGGAAGAGATGCTGTGAGTGAGAGAGAAAGAAAGTGAAGCTGTGAGTGAGAGAGAGAGAAATAGAGAAGCTGTGAGTGAGAGAGAGAGAGAAAAAGAAGCAGTGAGGGAGTGAGAGAGAGAGAAAGAGAAGCTGTGAGTGAGAGAGATAAAGAGAAGCTGTGTGAGAGAGAGAGAAGCTGTGAGTGAGAGAGAGGAAGATGCTGTGAGTGAGAGAGAAAGAAAGAAAGAGAAGTTGTGAGTGTGAGAGAGAGAGAGAAAGAGAAGCTGTTAGTGAGAGAGAGAGAGAGAAATAGAGAAGCTGTGAGTGAGAGAGAGAGAAACAGAAGCTGTGAGTGAGAGAGAGAGAAAAACAGAAGCAGTGCGTGAGAGAGAAAGAGAAGATGAGAGTGAGAGAGAGAAAGAGACGCTGTGAGTGAGAGAGAGAAGCATTGCGTGAGAGAGAGAGAAATAGAGTCTGTGAGAGAGAGAGAAAGAGCTGTGAGTGAGAGAGTAAGAGAAGCTGTGAGTGAGAGAGAGAAAGAAAGAGAGAAAGAGAAGCTGTGAGTGAGAGAGAGAGGAAGAGAAGCTGTGAGAGAGAGAGGAAGAGATACTGTGAGTGAGAGAGAAAGAAAGTGAAGCTGTGAGTGTGAAAGAGAGAGAGAACGAGAAGCTGTGAGTGAGAGAGAGAGAGAAATAGAGAAGCTGTGAGTGAGAGAGAGAGAAAAACAGAAGCAGTGAGTGAAAGAGAGAGAGAAAGAGAAGCTGTGAGTGAGAGAGAAAGAGAAGCTGTGAGAGAGAGAGAGGAAGAGATGCTGTGAGTGAGAGAGAAAGAAAGTGAAGCTGTGAGTGAGAGAGAGAGAAATAGAGAAGCTGTGAGTGAGAGAGAGAGAGAAAGAAAAAGAAGCAGTGAGGGAGTGAGAGAGAGAGAAAGAGAAGCTGTGAGTGAGAGAGATAAAGAGAAGCTGTGTGAGAGAGAGAGAAGCTGTGAGTGAGAGAGAGGAAGATGCTGTGAGTGAGAGAGAAAGAAAGAAAGAGAAGTTGTGAGTGTGAGAGAGAGAGAGAAAGAGAAGCTGTTAGTGAGAGAGAGAGAGAGAAATAGAGAAGCTGTGAGTGAGAGAGAGAGAAACAGAAGCTGTGAGTGAGAGAGAGAGAAAAACAGAAGCAGTGCGTGAGAGAGAAAGAGAAGATGAGAGTGAGAGAGAGAAAGAGACGCTGTGAGTGAGAGAGAGAAGCATTGCGTGAGAGAGAGAGAAATAGAGTCTGTGTGAGAGAGAGAAAGAGCTGTGAGTGAGAGAGTAAGAGAAGCTGTGAGTGAGAGAGAGAAAGAAAGAGAGAAAGAGAAGCTGTGAGTGAGAGAGAGAAAGAGAAGTTGTGAGTGAGAGAGAGAGAGAAAGAGAACCTGTGAGTGTGTGAGAGAGAGAGATAGAAAGAGATGCTGTGAGTGAGAGAGAGAGAAAGAGAAGCTGTGAGTGAGATTGAGAGAGAAAGAGAAGCTGTGAGTGAGAGTGAAAGAAGCTGTGAGTGAGTGAGTGAGAGAGAAAGAGAAGCTGTGAGTGAGAGAGAGAGAGAGCGAGAGAGAGAAGCTGTGAGAGAAAGAGAAAGAGAAGCTGTGAGTAAGAGAGAGAGAGATAGAAAGAGAAGCTGTGATTGAGACAGAGAGAAAGAGAAGGTGTGAGTGAGAGAGAGAGAGAATAAGAGAAGCTGTGAGTGAGAGAGAGAGAGGAAGATAAGCTGTGAGTGAGAGAGAGAGAGAAAGAGAAGATGTGAGTGAGAGAGAGAGAGAGAAGATGTGTGTGTGAGAGAGAGGAAGAGATGCTGTGAGTGAGAGAGAAAGAAAGTGAAGCTGTGAGTGTGAGAGAGAGAGAGAAAGAGAAGCTGTGAGTGAGAGAGAGAGAGAAATAGAGAAGGTGTGAGTGCGAGAGAGAGAGAAACAGAAGCTGTGAGTGAGAGAGAGAGAGAAAGATTAGCTGTGAGAGAGAGAGAGAGAGAAAGAGAAGCTGAGAGTGAGAGAGAGAGAAAGAGAGTGTGAGAAAGAGAGAAAGAGAAGCTGTGAGTGAGAGAGAGAGAGAGAGAAGCTGTGAGTGAGAGAGAAGCTGTGAATGAGAGAGAGAGAGAAAGAGAAGCTGTGAGTGAGAGAGAGAAAGAGAAACTGTGAGTGAGAGAGAGAAAGAAAGAGAATCTGTGAGTGAGAGAGAGAGAAAGAGAAGCTGTGTGTGAGAGAGAGGAAGAGATGCTGTGAGTGAGAGAGAAAGAAAGTGAAGCTGTGTGTGTGTGAGAGAGAGAGAAAGAGAAGCTGTGAGTGTGAGAGAGAGAGAAATAGAGAAGCTGTGAGTGAGAGAGAGAGAAACAGAAGCTGTGAGTGAGAGAGAGAAAGAAAGAGAAACTGTGAGTGAGAGAGAGAGAAAGAGAAGCTGTGAGTGAGAGAGAGAGAAAGAGAAGCTGTGTGTGTGAGAGAGGAAGATGCTGTGAGTGAGAGAGAAAGAAAAAGAAGCTGTGAGTGCGAGAGAGAGAGAGAGAGATAAAGAGAAGCTGTTAGTGAGAGAGAGAAAGAAAGAGAATCTGTGAGTGAGAGAGAGAGAAAGAGAAGCTGTGTGTGAGAGAGAGGAAGAGATGCTATGAGTGAGAGAGAAAGAAAGTGAAGCTGTGTGTGTGTGTGAGAGAGAGAAAGAGAAGCTGTGAGTGTGAGAGAGAGAGAAATAGAGAAGCTGTGAGTGAGAGAGAGAGAAACAGAAGCTGTGAGTGAGAGAGAGAAAGAAAGAGAAACTGTGAGTGAGAGAGAGAGAAAGAGAAGCTGTGAGTGAGAGAGAGAGAGAAAGAGAAGCTGTGTGTGTGAGAGAGGAAGATGCTGTGAGTGAGAGAGAAAGAAAAAGAAGCTGTGAGTGCGAGAGAGAGAGAGAGAGAGAGAAAGAGAAGCTGTTAGTGAGAGAGAGAGAAATAGAGAAGCTGTGAGTGAGAGAGAGAGAAACAGAAGCTGTGAGTGAGAGAGAAAGAGAAAGAGAAGCTGTGAGTGAGAGAGAGAGAGAAAGAGAAGCTGTGAGTGAGAGAGAGAAAGAGAGTCTGAGAAAGAGAGAGTGAAAGAGATGCTGTGAGTGAGAGAGAGAGAAAGAGAAGCTGTTAGTGAGAGAGAGAGAAATAGAGAAGCTGTGAGTGAGAGAGAGAGAGAAACAGAAGCAGTGAGTGAGAGAGAGAGAGAAAGAGAAACTGTGAGTGTGTGAGAGAGAGAGAAATAGAAGCTGTGAGTGAGAAAGAGAGAAGGAGAGTCTGAGAAAGAGAGAGTGAAAGAGAAGCTGTGAGTGAGTGAGAGAGAGAGAGAGAAGCTGTGAGTGAGAGAGAGAGAGAGAAGCTGTGAGTGAGAGAGATAAAGAGAAGCTGTGTGAGAGAGAGAGAGAAGCTGTGAGTGAGAGAGAGAAATAGAGAAGCTGTGAGTGAGAGAGAGAGAGAAACAGAAGTAGTGAGTGTGAGAGAGAGAAAGAGAAACTGGTAGTGAGAGAGAGAGAGAGAAAGAGAAGCTGTGAGTGAGAGAGAGAGAAGGAGAGTCTGATAAAGAGAGAGTGAAAGAGAAGCTGTGAGTGAGTGAGAGAGAGAGAGAGAAGCTGTGAGTGAGAGAGAGAGAGAAAGAGAAGCTGTGAGTGAGAGAGATAAAGAGAAGCTTTGAGAGAGAGAGAGAGAAGCTGTGAGTGAGAGAGAGAGAGAGAGAAGCTGTGAGTGAGAGAGAGAGAAAGAGAAGCTGTGTGTGAGAGAGAGGAAGATGCTGTGAGTGAGAGAGAAAGAAAGAGAAGCTGTGAGTGTGAGAGAGAGAGAGAAAGAGAAGCTGTTAGTGAGTGAGAGAGAAAAATAGAGAAGCTGTGAGTGAGAGAGAGAGAAACAGAAGCTGTGAGTGAGAGAGAGAGAAAAACAGAAGCAGTGAGTGAGAGAGAGAGAGAAAGAGAAACTGAGAATGAGAGAGAGAGAGAGAAAGAGAATCTGTGAGTGAGAGAGAGAGAAGGAGAGTCTGAGAAAGAGAGAGTGAAAGAGAAGCTGTGAGTGAGAGAGAGAGAAGCTGTGAGTGAGAGAGAGAGAGAAAGAGAAGCTGTGATTGAGAGAGATAAAAAGAAGCTGTGAGTGAGAGAGAGAGAAAGAGAAGCTGTGAGAGAGAGAGAGAGAGAGAGAAGCTGTGAGTGAGAGAGAGAGAAAGAGAAGCTGTGTGAGAGAGAGTGGAAGATGCTGTGAGTGAGAGAGAAAGAAAGAGAATCTGTGAGTGAGAGAGAGAGAGAGAAAGAGAAGCTGTTAGTGAGAGAGAGAGAAAAATAGAGAAGCTGTGAGTGAGAGAGAGAGAAACAGAAGCTGTGAATGAGAAAGAGAATCTGTGAGTGAGAGAGAGAGAGAGAAAGAGAAGCTGTGAGTGAGACAGAGAAAGAGAGTCTGAGAAAGAGAGAGTGAAAGAGAAGCTGTGAGTGAGAGAGAGAGAGAGAGAGAAGCTGTGAGTGAGAGAGAGAGAGAAAGAGAAGATGTGAGAGAGAGAAAGAGAGAGAGAGGACGAGATGCTGTGAGTGAGAGAGAAAGAAAGTGAAGCTGTGAGGGTGTGTGTGAGAGAAAGAGAAGCTGTGAGTGAGAGAGAGAGAGAAATAGAGAAGCTGTGAGTGAGTGAGAGAGAGAAACAGAAGCTGTGAGTGAGTGAGAGAGAAAGAGAAACTGTGAGTGAGAGAGAGAGAGAGAAGCTGTGAATGAGAGAGAGAGAAAGAGAGTCTGAGAAAGAGAGTGAAAGAGAAGCTGTGAGTGAGAGAGAGAGAGAGAGAGAGAAGCTGTGAGTGCGAGAGAGAAGCTGTGAGTGAGAGAGAGAGAAAGAGTAGCTGTGAGTGAGAGAGAAACAGAAGCTTTGAGTGAGAGAGAGAGAGAAAGAGAACCTGTGAGTGAGAGAGAGAGAGAAAGAGAAGCTGTGAGTGAGAGAGAGAGAGAGTAAGAAGCTGTGAGTGAGAGAGAGAGAGAAGCAGTGAGTGCGAGAGAGAGAGAAGCAGTGAGTGCGAGAGAGAGAAGGTATGAGTGAGAGAGAGAGAGAAAGAGAAGCTGTGAGTGAGAGAGAAAGAGAAGCTGAGAGTAAGAGAGAGAGAAAGAGACGCTGTGAGTGAGAGAGAGAGAGAGAGAAGCATTGAGTGAGAGAGAGAGTAATAGAGTCTGTGAGAGAGAGAGAAAGAGCTGTGAGAGAGAGAGTAAGAGAAGCTGTGAGTGAGAGAGAGAAAGAGAGAAAGAGAAGCTGTGAGTGAGAGAGAGAGAGAAAGAGAAGCTGTGAGTGAGAGAGATAGAGAAAGAGAAGCTGTGAGTGAGAGAGAGATAGAAAGAGAAGCTGTGAGTGAGAGAGAGAGAGAAAGAGAGCTGTGAGTGAGATTGAGAGAAAGAGAAGCTGTGAGTGAGAGAGAAAGAAGCTGTGAGTGAGTGAGAGAGAGAGAAACAGAAGCTGTGAGTGCGAGACAGAGAGTGAGTGAGAGAGAGAGAAGCTGAGTGAGAGAAAGAGAAAGAGAAGCTGTGAGTGAGAGAGAGAGAGATAGAAAGAGAAGCTGTGATTGAGACAGAGAGAAAGAGAAGGTGTGAGTGAGAGAGAGAGAGAATAAGAGAAGCTGTGAGTGAGAGAGAGAAGCTGTGAATGATAGAGAGAGAGAAAAAGAGAAGCTGTGAGTGAGAGAGAGAGAGAGAGAAGCTGTGAGTGAGAGAGAGAGAAAGAGTAGCTGTGAGTGAGAGAGAGAGAAAGAGAAGCTGTGAGTGAGAGAGAGAGAAAGAGAAGCTGTGTGAGAGAGAGGAAGAGATGCTGTGAGTGAGAGAGAAAGAAAGTGAAGCTGTGAGTGTGAAAGAGAGAGAGAAAGAGAAGTTGTGAGTGAGAGAGAGAGAGAAATAGAGAAGCTGTGTGTGAGAGAGAGAAAAACAGAACCAGTGAGTGAGAGAGAGAGAGAAAGAGAAGCTGTGAGTGAGAGAGAAAGAGAAGCTGTGAGAGAGAGAGAGGAAGAGATGCTGTGAGTGAGAGAGAAAGAAAGTGAAGCTGTGAGTGTGAGAGAGAGAGAGAAAGAGAAGCTGTGAGTGAGAGAGAGAGAAATAGAGAAGCTGTGAGTGAGAGAGAGAGAGAAAAAGAAACAGTGAGTGAGTGAGAGAGAGAGAGAGAAACTGTGAGTGAGAGAGAGAGAGAGAAAGAGAAGCTGTGAGTGAGAGAGAGAGAAGGAGAGTCTGAGAAAGAGAGAGAGAGAGAAGCATTGAGTGAGAGAGAGAGAAATAGAGTCTGTGAGAGAGAAAGAAAGAGCTGTGGGAGAGAGAGAAGGAGAAGCTGTGAGTGAGAGAGAGAAAGAGAGAAAGAGAAGCTGTGAGTGAGTGAGAGAGAGAAAGAGAAGCTGTGAGTGAGAGAGAGAGAAAGAGAAGCTGTGAGTGAGAGAGGGAGAGATAGAAAGAGGAGCTGTGAGTGAGAGAGAGAGAGAAAGAGAAGCTGTGAGTGAGATTGAGAGAGAAAGAGAAGCTGTGAGTGAGAGAGAAAGAAGCTGTGAGTGAGTGAGAGAGAGAGAAAGAGAAACTGTGAGTGAGAGAGAAAGAGAGAAATAGAGAAGCTGAGAGTGAGAGAGAGAGAGAAACAGAAGCTGTGAGTGAGAGAGAGAGAGAGAAAGAGAAACTGTGAGTGAGAGAGAGAGAGAGAAAGAGAAGCTGAGAGTGAGAGAGAGAGAAAGAGAGTCTGAGAAAGAGAGAGTGAAAGAGAAGCTGTGAGTGAGAGAGAGAGAGAAGCTGTGAGTGAGAGAGAGAAGCTGTGAATGATAGAGAGAGAGAGAAAGAGAAGCTGTGAGTGAGAGAGAGAGAAAGAGAAGCTGTGAGAGAGAGAGAGAGAGAAAGAGAAGCTGTGAGTGAGAGAGAGAGAAGGAGAGTCTGATAAAGAGAGAGTGAAAGAGAAGCTGTGAGTGAGTGAGAGAGAGAGAGAGAAGCTGTGAGTGAGAGAGAGAGAGAAAGAGAAGCTGTGAGTGAGAGAGATAAAGAGAAGCTTTGAGAGAGAGAGAGAGAGAAGCTGTGAGTGAGAGAGAGAGAGAAAGAGAAGCTGTGAGTGAGAGAGAGAGAAAGAGAAGCTGTGTGTGAGAGAGAGGAAGATGCTGTGAGTGAGAGAGAAAGAAAGAGAAGCTGTGAGTGTGAGAGAGAGAGAGAAAGAGAAGCTGTTAGTGAGTGAGAGAGAAAAATAGAGAAGCTGTGAGTGAGAGAGAGAGAAACAGAAGCTGTGAGTGAGAGAGAGAGAAAAACAGAAGCAGTGAGTGAGAGAGAGAGAGAAAGAGAAACTGAGAATGAGAGAGAGAGAGAGAAAGAGAATCTGTGAGTGAGAGAGAGAGAAGGAGAGTCTGAGAAAGAGAGAGTGAAAGAGAAGCTGTGAGTGAGAGAGAGAGAAGCTGTGAGTGAGAGAGAGAGAGAAAGAGAAGCTGTGATTGAGAGAGATAAAAAGAAGCTGTGAGTGAGAGAGAGAGAAAGAGAAGCTGTGAGAGAGAGAGAGAGAGAGAGAAGCTGTGAGTGAGAGAGAGAGAAAGAGAAGCTGTGTGAGAGAGAGTGGAAGATGCTGTGAGTGAGAGAGAAAGAAAGAGAATCTGTGAGTGAGAGAGAGAGAGAGAAAGAGAAGCTGTTAGTGAGAGAGAGAGAAAAATAGAGAAGCTGTGAGTGAGAGAGAGAGAAACAGAAGCTGTGAATGAGAAAGAGAATCTGTGAGTGAGAGAGAGAGAGAGAAAGAGAAGCTGTGAGTGAGAGAGAGAAAGAGAGTCTGAGAAAGAGAGAGTGAAAGAGAAGCTGTGAGTGAGAGAGAGAGAGAGAGAGAAGCTGTGAGTGAGAGAGAGAGAGAAAGAGAAGATGTGAGAGAGAGAAAGAGAGAGAGAGGACGAGATGCTGTGAGTGAGAGAGAAAGAAAGTGAAGCTGTGAGGGTGTGTGTGAGAGAAAGAGAAGCTGTGAGTGAGAGAGAGAGAGAAATAGAGAAGCTGTGAGTGAGTGAGAGAGAGAAACAGAAGCTGTGAGTGAGTGAGAGAGAAAGAGAAACTGTGAGTGAGAGAGAGAGAAGCTGTGAATGAGAGAGAGAGAAAGAGAGTCTGAGAAAGAGAGTGAAAGAGAAGCTGTGAGTGAGAGAGAGAGAGAGAGAGAGAAGCTGTGAGTGCGAGAGAGAAGCTGTGAGTGAGAGAGAGAGAAAGAGTAGCTGTGAGTGAGAGAGAAACAGAAGCTTTGAGTGAGAGAGAGAGAGAAAGAGAACCTGTGAGTGAGAGAGAGAGAGAAAGAGAAGCTGTGAGTGAGAGAGGGAGAGAGTAACAAGCTGTGAGTGAGAGAGAGAGAGAAGCAGTGAGTGCGAGAGAGAGAGAAGCAGTGAGTGCGAGAGAGAGAAGGTATGAGTGAGAGAGAGAGAGAAAGAGAAGCTGTGAGTGAGAGAGAAAGAGAAGCTGAGAGTGAGAGAGAGAGAAAGAGACGCTGTGAGTGAGAGAGAGAGAGAGAGAGAAGCATTGAGTGAGAGAGAGAGTAATAGCGTCTGTGAGAGAGAGAGAAAGAGCTGTGAGAGAGAGAGTAAGAGAAGCTGTGAGTGAGAGAGAGAAAGAGAGAAAGAGAAGCTGTGAGTGAGAGAGAGAGAGAAAGAGAAGCTGTGAGTGAGAGAGATAGAGAAAGAGAAGCTGTGAGTGAGAGAGAGATAGAAAGAGAAGCTGTGAGTGAGAGAGAGAGAGAAAGAGAGCTGTGAGTGAGATTGAGAGAAAGAGAAGCTGTGAGTGAGAGAGAAAGAAGCTGTGAGTGAGTGAGAGAGAGAGAAACAGAAGCTGTGAGTGCGAGACAGAGAGTGAGTGAGAGAGAGAGAAGCTGAGTGAGAGAAAGAGAAAGAGAAGCTGTGAGTGAGAGAGAGAGAGATAGAAAGAGAAGCTGTGATTGAGACAGAGAGAAAGAGAAGGTGTGAGTGAGAGAGAGAGAGAATAAGAGAAGCTGTGAGTGAGAGAGAGAAGCTGTGAATGATAGAGAGAGAGAAAAAGAGAAGCTGTGAGTGAGAGAGAGAGAGAGAGAAGCTGTGAGTGAGAGAGAGAGAAAGAGTAGCTGTGAGTGAGAGAGAGAGAAAGAGAAGCTGTGAGTGAGAGAGAGAGAAAGAGAAGCTGTGTGAGAGAGGGGAAGAGATGCTGTGAGTGAGAGAGAAAGAAAGTGAAGCTGTGAGTGTGAAAGAGAGAGAGAAAGAGAAGTTGTGAGTGAGAGAGAGAGAGAAATAGAGAAGCTGTGTGTGAGAGAGAGAAAAACAGAAGCAGTGAGTGAGAGAGAGAGAGAAAGAGAAGCTGTGAGTGAGAGAGAGAGAAATAGAGTCTGTGAGAGAGAAAGAAAGAGCTGTGGGAGAGAGAGAAAGAGAAGCTGTGAGTGAGAGAGAGAAAGAGAAGATGTGAGTGAGTGAGAGAGAGAAAGAGAAGCTGTGAGTGAGAGAGAGAGAAAGAGAAGCTGTGAGTGAGAGAGGGAGAGATAGAAAGAGGAGCTGTGAGTGAGAGAGAGAGAGAAAGAGAAGCTGTGAGTGAGATTGAGAGAGAAAGAGAAGCTGTGAGTGAGAGAGAAAGAAGCTGTGAGTGAGTGAGAGAGAGAGAAAGAGAAACTGTGAGTGAGAGAGAAAGAGAGAAATAGAGAAGCTGAGAGTGAGAGAGAGAGAGAAACAGAAGCTGTGAGTGAGAGAGAGAGAGAGAGAAAGAGAAACTGTGAGTGAGAGAGAGAGAGAGAAAGAGAAGCTGTGAGAGAGAGAGAGGATGCTGTGAGTGAGAGAGAAAGAAAGTGAAGCTGTGAGTGTGAAAGAGAGAGAGAAAGAGAAGCTGTGAGTGAGAGAGAGAGAGAGAAATAGAGAAGCTGTGAGTGAGAGAGAGAGAAAAACAGAAGAAGTGAGTGAAAGAGAGAAAGAGAAGCTGTGAGTGAGAGAGAAAGAGAAGCTGTGAGAGAGAGAGAGGAAGAGATGCTGTGAGTGAGAGAGAAAGAAAGTGAAGCTGTGAGTGAGAGAGAGAGAAATAGAGAAGCTGTGAGTGAGAGAGAGAGAGAAAAAGAAGCAGTGAGTGAGTGAGAGAGAGAGAAAGAGAAGCTGTGAGTGAGAGAGATAAAGAGACGCTGTGAGAGAGAGAGAGAAGCTGTGAGTGAGAGAGAGGAAGATGCTGTGAGTGAGAGAGAAAGAAAGAAAGAGAAGTTGTGAGTGAGAGAGAGAGAGAGAAAGAGAAGCTGTTAGTGAGAGAGAGAGAGAGAAATAGAGAAGCTGTGAGTGAGAGAGAGAGAAACAGAAGCTGTGAGTGAGAGAGAGCGAAAAACAGAAGCAGTGAGTGAGAGAGAAAGAGAAGATGTGAGTGAGAGAGAGAGAAAGAGACGGTGTGAGTGAGAGAGAGAAGCATTGCGTGAGAGAGAGAGAAATAGAATCTGTGAGAGAGAGAAAAAGAGCTGTGAGTGAGAGAGTAAGAGAAGCTGTGAGTGAGAGAGAGAAAGAAAGAGAGAAAGAGATGCTGTGAGTGAGAGAGAGAAAGAGAAGTTGTGAGTGACAGAGAGAGAGAAAGAGAACCTGTGAGTGTGTGAGAGAGAGAGAGATAGAAAGAGATGCTGTGAGTGAGAGAGAGAGAAAGAGAAGCTGTGAGTGAGATTGAGAGAGAAAGAGAAGCTGTGAGTGAGAGTGAAAGAAGCTGTGAGTGAGTGAGTGAGAGAGAAAGAGAAGCTGTGAGTGAGAGAGAGAGAGATAGAAAGAGAAGCTGTGATTGAGACAGAGAGAAAGAGAAGGTGTGAGTGAGAGAGAGAGAGAATAAGAGAAGCTGTGAGTGAGAGAGAGAGGAAGAGAAGCTGTGAGTGAGAGAGAGAGAGAAAGAGAAGATGTGAGTGAGAGAGAGAGAGAAAGAGAAGATGTGTGAGAGAGAGAGAAGAAGAGATGCTGTGAGTGAGAGAGAAAGAAAGTGAAGCTGTGAGTGTGAGAGAGAGAGAAAGAGAAGCTGTGAGTGAGAGAGAGAGAAATAGAGAAGCTGTGAGTGAGAGAGAGAGAGAAACAGAAGCTGTGAGGGAGAGAGAGAGAGAAAGATTAACTGTGAGAGAGAGAGAGAGAGAAAGAGAAGCTGAGAGTGAGAGAGAGAGAAAGAGAGTGTGAGAAAGAGAGAGTGAAAGAGAAGCTGTGAGTGAGAGAGAGAGAGAGAGAAGCTGTGAGTGAGAGAGAAGCTGTGAATGAGAGAGAGAGAGAAAGAGAAGCTGTGAGTGAGAGAGAGAAAGAGAAACTGTGAGTGAGAGAGAGAAAGAAAGAGAAGCTGTGAGTGAGAGAGAGAGAAAGAGAAGCTGTGTGTGTGAGAGAGGAAGAGATGCTGTGAGTGAGAGAGAAAGAAAGTGAAGCTGTGTGTGTGTGAGAGAGAGAAAGAGAAGCTGTGAGTGTGAGAGAGAGAGAAATAGAGAAGCTGTGAGTGAGAGAGAGAGAAACAGAAGCTGTGAGTGAGAGAGAGAAAGAAAGAGAAACTGTGAGTGAGAGAGACAGAAAGAGAAGCTGTGAGTGAGAGAGAGAGAAAGAGAAGCTGTGTGTGAGAGAGAGGAAGATGCTGTGAGTGAGAGAGAAAGAAAAAGAAGCTGTGGGTGCGAGAGAGAGAGAGAGAGAAAGAGAAGCTGTTAGTGAGAGAGAGAGAAATAGAGAAGCTGTGAGTGAGAGAGAGAGAGAAACAGAAGCTGTGAGTGAGAGAGAAAGAGAAAGAGAAGCTGTGAGTGAGAGAGAGAGAGAAGGAGAAGCTGTGAGTGAGAGAGAGAAAGAGAGTCTGAGAAAGAGAGAGTGAAAGAGATGCTGTGAGTGAGAGAGAGAGAAAGAGAAGCTGTTAGTGAGAGAGAGAGAGAGAAATAGAAGCTGTGATTGAGAAAGAGAGAAAGAGAAGCTGTGAGTGAGAGAGAGAGAGAAAGAATAGCTGTGAGTGAGAGAGAGAAAGATAAGCTGTGAGAGAGAGGAAGAGATGCTGTGAGTGAGAGAGAAAGAAAGTGAAGCTGTGAGTGTGAAAGAGAGAGAGAAAGAGAAGCTGTGAGTGAGAGAGAGAGAGAAATAGAGAAGCTGTGAGTGAGAGAGAGAGAAACAGAAGCTGTGAGTGAGAGAGAGAAAGAAAGAGAAACTGTGTGTGAGAGAGACAGAAAGAGAAGCTGTGAGTGAGAGAGAGAGAAAGAGAAGCTGTGTGTGTGAGAGAGGAAGATGCTGTGAGTGAGAGAGAAAGAAAAAGAAGCTGTGAGTGCGAGAGAGAGAGAAAGAGAAGCTGTTAGTGAGAGAGAGAGAAATAGAGAATCTGTGAGTGAGAGAGAGAGAGAAACAGAAGCTGTGAGTGAGAGAGAAAGAGAAAGAGAAGCTGTGAGTGAGAGAGAGAGAGAAGGAGAAGCTGTGAGTGAGAGAGAGAAAGAGAGTCTGAGAAAGAGAGAGTGAAAGAGATGCTGTGAGTGAGAGAGAGAGAAAGAGAAGCTGTTAGTGAGAGAGAGAGAAATAGAGAAGCTGTGAGTGAGAGAGAGAGAGAAACAGAAGCAGTGAGTGAGAGAGAGAGAGAAAGAGAAACTGTGAGTGAGAGAGAGAGAGAGAAATAGAAGCTGTGAGTGAGAAAGAGAGAAAGAGAAGCTGTGAGTGAGAGAGAGAGAGAAAGAGTAGCTGTGAGTGAGAGAGAGAAAGAGAAGCTGTGAGAGAGAGGAAGAGATGCTGTGAGTGAGAGAGAAAGAAAGTGAAGCTGTGAGTGTGAAAGAGAGAGAGAAAGAGAAGCTGTGAGTGAGAGAGAGAGAGAAATAGAGAAGCTGTGAGTGAGAGAGAGAGAAAAACAGAAGCAGTGAGTGAGAGAGAGAGAGAAAGAGAAGCTGTGAGTGAGAGAGAAAGAGAAGCTGTGAGAGAGAGAGAGGAAGAGATGCTGTGAGTGAGAGAGAAAGAAAGTGAAGCTGTGAGTGTGAGAGAGAGAGAGAGAAAGAGAAGTTGTGAGTGAGAGAGAGAGAAATAGAGAAGCTGTGAGTGAGAGAGAGAGAAAAAGAAGCAGTGAGTGAGAGAGAGAGAGAGAAAGAGAAGCTGTGAGTGTGTGAGAGAGAGAGAGATAGAAAGAGATGCTGTGAGTGAGAGAGAGAGAAAGAGAAGCTGTGAGTGAGATTGAGAGAGAAAGAGAAGCTGTGAGTGAGAGTGAAAGAAGCTGTGAGTGAGTGAGTGAGAGAGAAACAGAAGCTGTGAGTGAGAGAGAGAGAGAGCGAGAGAGAGAAGCTGAGTGAGAGAAAGAGAAAGAGAAGCTGTGAGTAAGAGAGAGAGATAGAAAGAGAAGCTGTGATTGAGACAGAGAGAAAGAGAAGGTGTGAGTGAGTGAGAGAGAGAGAATAAGAGAAGCTGTGAGTGAGAGAGAGAGAGGAAGAGAAGCTGTGAGTGAGAGAGAGAGAGGAAGAGAAGATGTGAGTGAGAGAGAGAGAAAGAGAAGATGTGTGTGAGAGGGAGAGGAAGAGATGCTGTGAGTGAGAGAGAAAGAAAGTGAAGCTGTGAGTGTGTGTGAGAGAGAGAAAGAGAAGCTGTGAGTGAGAGAGAGAGAAATAGAGAAGTTGTGAGTGAGAGAGTGAGAGAAACAGAAGCTGTGAGTGAGAGAGAGAGAGAAAGATTAACTGTGTGAGAGAGAGAGAAAGAGAAGCTGAGAGTGAGAGAGAGAAAAAGAGAGTGTGAGAAAGAGAGAGTGAAAGAGAAGCTGTGAGAGAGAGAGAGAGAGAGTGAAGCTGTGCATGAGAGAGAAGCTGTGAATGAGAGAGAGAGAGAAAGAGAAGCTGTGAGTGAGAGAGAGAAAGAGAAACTGTGAGTGAGAGAGAGAAAGAAAGAGAAGCTTTGAGTGAGAGAGAGAGAAAGAGAAGCTGTGAGTGAGAGAGAGAGAAAGAGAAGCTGTGTGTGAGAGAGAGGAAGAGATGCTGTGAGTGAGAGAGAAAGAAAGTGAAGCTGTGTGTGTTTGAGAGAGAGAGAAAGAGAAGCTGTGAGTGTGAGAGAGAGAGAAATAGAGAAGCTGTGAGTGAGAGAGAGAGAGAGAGAAACAGAAGCTGTGAGTGAGAGAGAGAAAGAAAGAGAAACTGTGAGTGAGAGAGAGAGAAAGATAAGCTGTGAGTGAGAGAGAGAGAAAGAGAAGCTGTGTGTGTGAGAGAGGAAGATGCTGTGAGTGAGAGAGAAAGAAAAAGAAGGTGTGAGTGCGAGAGAGAGAGAGAGAAAGAGAAGCTGTTAGTGAGAGAGAGAGAAATAGAGAAGCTGTGAGTGAGAGAGAGAGAGAAACAGAAGCTGTGAGTGAGAGAGAAAGAGAAAGAGAAGCTGTGAGTGAGAGAGAGAGAAAGAGAAGCTGTGAGTGAGAGAGAGAAAGAGAGTCTGAGAAAGTGAGAGTGAAAGAGACGCTGTGAGTGAGAGAGAGAGAAAGAGAAGCTGTGAGTGAGAGAGAGAAATAGAGAAGCTGTGAGTGAGAGAGAGAGCGAAACAGAAGCAGTGAGTGAGAGAGAGAAAGAGAAACTGTGAGTGAGAGAGAGAGAAAGAGAAGCGGTGAGTGAGAGAGAGAGAAGGAGAGTCTGAGAAAGAGAGAGTGAAAGAGAAGCTGTGAATGAGTGAGAGAGAGAGAGAGAAGCTGTGAGTGAGAGAGAGAGAAAGAGAAGCTGTGAGTGAGAGTAATAAAGAGAAGCTGTGTGAGAGAGAGAGAGAGAAGCTGTGAGTGTGAGAGAGAAATAGAGAAGCTGTGAGTGTGTGTGAGAGAGAAACAGAAGTAGTGAGTGAGAGAGAGAGAAAGAGAAACTGGGAGTGAGAGAGAGAGAGAGAGAAAGAGAAGCTGTGAGTGTGAGAGAGAGAAGGAGAGTGATAAAGAGAGAGTGAAAGAGAAGCTGTGAGTGAGTGAGAGAGAGAGAGAAGCTGTGAGTGAGAGAGAGAGAGAAAGAGAAGCTGTGTGTGAGAGAGAGGAAGATGCTGTGAGTGAGAGAGAAAGAAAGAGAAGCTGTGAGTGTGTGAGAGAGAGAGAAAGAGAAGCTGTTAGTGAGTGAGAGAGAAAAATAGAGAAGCTGTGAGTGAGAGAGAGAGAAACAGATGCTGTGAGTGAGAGAGAGAGAAAAACAGAAGCAGTGAGTGAGAGAGAGAGAGAAAGAGAAACTGAGAATGAGAGAGAGAGAGAGAGAGAAAGAGAAGCTGTGAGTGAGAGAGAGAGAAGGAGAGTCTGAGAAAGAGAGAGTGAAAGAGAAGCTGTGAGTGAGAGAGAGAGAAGCTGTGAGTGAGAGAGAGAGAGAAAGAGAAGCTGTGTGAGAGAGAGTGGAAGATGCTGTGAGTGAGAGAGAAAGAAAGAGAATCTGTGAGTGAGAGAGAGAGAGAGAGAGAAAGAGAAGCTGTTAGTGAGAGAGAGAGAAAAATAGAGAAGCTGTGAGTGAGAGAGAGAGAAACAGAAGGTGTGAATGAGAGAGAGAAATAGAATCTGTGAGTGAGAGAGAGAGAGAGAAAGAGAATCTGTGAGTGAGAGAGAGAAAGAGAGTCTGAGAAAGAGAGAGTGAAAGAGAAGCTGTGAGTGAGAGAGAGAGAGAGAAGCTGTGAGTGAGAGAGAGAGAGAAGCTGTGAGTGAGATAGAGAAATAGAGAAGCTGTGAGTGAGTGAGAGAGAGAGAGAAACAGAAGCAGTGAGTGAGAGAGAGAGAAAGAGAAACTGTGAGTAAGAGAGAGAGAAAGAGAAGCTGTGTGTGTGTGAGAGAGAGAAGCTGTGTGTGTGAGAGAGAGAGAGATAGAAAGAGATGCTGTGAGTGAGAGAGAGAAAGAGAAGCTGTGAGTGAGATTGAGAGAGAAAGAGAAGCTGTGAGTGAGAGTGAAAGAAGCTGTGAGTGAGTGAGTGAGAGAGAAACAGAAGCTGTGAGTGAGAGAGAGAGAGCGAGAGAGAGAAGCTGAGTGAGAGAAAGAGAAAGAGAAGCTGTGAGTAAGAGAGAGAGATAGAAAGAGAATGTGATTGAGACAGAGAGAAAGAGAAGGTGTGAGTGAGAGAGAGAGAGAGAATAAGAGAAGCTGTGAGTGAGAGAGAGAGAGGAAGAGAAGCTGTGAGTGAGAGAGAGAGAGAAAGAGAAGATGTGAGTGAGAGAGAGAGAAAGAGAAGATGTGTGTGTGAGAGAGAGGAAGAGATGCTGTGAGTGAGAGAGAAAGAAAGTGAAGCTGTGAGTGTGTGTGAGAGAGAGAAAGAGAAGCTGTGAGTGAGAGAGAGAGAGAAATAGAGAAGTTGTGAGTGAGAGAGTGAGAGAAACAGAAGCTGTGAGTGAGAGAGAGAGAGAAAGATTAACTGTGAGAGAGAGAGAGAGAAAGAGAAGCTGAGAGTGAGAGAGAGAAAAAGAGAGTGTGAGAAAGAGAGAGTGAAAGAGAAGCTGTGAGTGAGAGAGAGAGAGAGTGAAGCTGTGCATGAGAAGCTGTGAATGAGAGAGAGAGAGAAAGAGAAGCTGTGAGTGAGAGAGAGAAAGAGAAACTGTGAGTGAGAGAGAGAAAGAAAGAGAAGCTTTGAGTGAGAGAGAGAGAAAGAGAAGCTGTGAGTGAGAGAGAGAGAAAGAGAAGCTGTGTGTGTGAGAGAGGAAGAGATGCTGTGAGTGAGAGAGAAAGAAAGTGAAGCTGTGTGTGTGTGAGAGAGAGAGAAAGAGAAGCTGTGAGTGTGAGAGAGAGAGAAATAGAGAAGCTGTAAGTGAGAGAGAGAGAAAGAGAAGCTGTGTGTGTGAGAGAGCAAGATGCTGTGAGTGAGAGAGAAAGAAAGAGAAGCTGTGAGTGTGAAAGAGAGAGAGAGAAAGAGAAGCTGTTAGTGAGAGAGAGAGAAATAGAGAAGCTGTGAGTGAGAGAGAGAGAGAAACAGAAGATGTGAGTGAGAGAGAGAGAGAAAGAGAAGCTGTGAGTGAGAGAGAGAGAGAGTCTGAGAAAGAGAGAGTGAAAGAGACGCTGTGAGTGAGAGAGAGAGAAACAGAAGCTGTGAGTGAGAGAGAGAAATAGAGAAGCTGTGAGTGAGAGAGAGAGAGAAACAGAAGCAGTGAGTGAGAGAGAGAGAGAAAGAGAGAAGCTGAGTGAGAGAGAGAGAGAGAGAGAAAGAGAAGCTGTGAGTGAGAGAGAGAGAAGGAGTCTGAGAAAGAGAGTGAAAGAGAAGCTGTGAGTGAGTGAGAGAGAGAGAGAGAAGCTGTGAGTGAGAGAGAGAGAGAAAGAGAAGCTGTGAGTGAGAGAGATAAAGAGAAGCTGTGTGAGAGAGAGAGAGAAGCTGTGAGTGAGAGAGAGGAAGATGCTGTGAGTGAGAGAGAAAGAAAGAAAGAAAGAGAAGTTGTGAGTGTGAGAGAGAGAGAGAAAGAGAAGCTGTTAGTGAGAGAGAGAGAGAGAAATAGAGAAGCTGTGAGTGAGAGAGAGAGAAACAGAAGCTGTGAGTGAGAGAGAGAGAAAAACAGAAGCAGTGAGTGAGAGAGAAAGAGAAGATGTGAGTGAGAGAGAGAGAAAGAGACGCTGTGAGTGAGAGAGAGAGAAGCATTGCATGAGAGAGAGAGAAATAGAGTCTGTGAGAGAGAGAGAAAGAGCTGAGAGAGAGAGAGTAAGAGAAGCTGTGAGTGAGAGAGAGAAAGAAAGAGAGAAAGAGAAGCTGTGAGTGAGAGAGAGAAAGAGAAGTTGTGAGTGAGAGAGAGAGAGAGAAAGAGAAGATGTGAGTGAGAGAGAGAGAAAGAGAAGCTGTGTGTGAGAGAGAGAGATCGAAAGAGATGCTGTGAGTGAGAGAGAGAGAGAAAGAGAAGCTGTGAGAGAGATTGAGAGAGAAAGAGAACCTGTGAGTGAGAGAGAAAGTAGCTGTGAGTGAGTGAAAGAGAGAGAAACAGAAGCTGTGAGTGTGAGAGAGAGAGCGAGAGAGAGAAGCTGAGTGAGAGAAAGAGAAAGAGAAGCTGTGAGTGAGATAGACAGATAGAAAGAGAAGCTGTGATTGAGACAGAGAGAAAGAGAAGGTGTGTGAGAGAGAGAGAGAATAAGAGAAGCTGTGAGTGAGAGAGAGAGAGGAAGAGAAGCTGTGAGTGAGAGAGATAGAAAGAGAAGATGTGAGTGAGAGAGAGAGATAGAAAGAGATGCTGTGAGTGAGAGAGAAAGAAAGTGAAGCTGTGAGTGTGTGAGCGAGAGAGAAAGAGAAGCTGTGAGTGTGAGAGAGAGAGAAATAGAGAAGCTGTGAGTGAGAGAAAGAGAGAAACAGAAGCTGTGAGTGAGAGAGAGAAAGAAAGAGAAACTGTGAGTGAGAGAGAGAGAGAAAGAGAAGCTGTGAGTGAGAGAGAGAGAAAGAGAAGCTGTGTGTGTGAGAGAGGAAGATGCTGTGAGTGAGAGAGAAAGAAAGAGAAGCTGTGAGTGTGAGAGAGAGAGAGAAAGAGAAGCTGTTAGTGAGAGAGAGAGAAATAGAGAAGCTGTCAGTGAGAGAGAGAAATAGAGAAGTTGTGAGTGAGAGAGAGAGAGAAACAGAAGCAGTGAGTGAGAGAGAGAGAGAAAGAGAAACTGTGAGTGAGAGAGAGAGAGAGAAAGAGAAGCTGTGAGTGAGAGAGAGAGAAGGAGTCTGAGAAAGAGAGAGAAAGAGAAGCTGTGAGTGAGAGAGAGAAAGAGAGTCTGAGAAAGAGAGAGTGAAAGATAAGCTGTGAGTGAAAGAGAGAGAGAGAGAAGCTGTGAGTGAGAGAGAGAGAAAGAGAAGATGTGAGAGAGAGAGAGAAAGAGAGAGAGAGGAAGAGATGCTGTGAGTGAGAGAGAAAGAAAGTGGAGCTGTGAGGGTGTGTGTGAGAGAAAGAGAAGCTGTGAGTGAGAGAGAGAGAGAAGTTGTGAGTGAGAGAAAGAAGCTGAGAGTGAGAGAGAGAGAAAGAGAAGCTGTGAGTGAGAGAGAAACAGAAGCTTTGAGTGAGAGAGAGAGAGAAAGAGAAGCTGTGTGAGAGAGAGAGAAAGAGAAGCTGTGAGTGAGAGAGAGAGAAACAGAAGCTGTGAGTGAGAGAGAGAGAAAGAGAAGCTGTGAGTGAGAGAGAGAGAGAAGCTGTGAGTGAGAGAGAGAAGCTGTGAATGATAGAGAGAGAGAGAAAGAGAAGCTGTGAGTGAGAGAGAGAGAAAGAGAAGCTGTGAGTGAGAGAGAGAGAAAGAGTAGCTGTGAGAGAGAGAGAAAGAGAAGCTGTGAGTGAGAGAGAGAGAAAGAGAAGCGGTGAGAGAAAGAGGAAGAGATGCTGTGAGTGAGAGAGAAAGAAAGTGAAGCTGTGAGTGTGAAAGAGAGAGAGAAAGAGAAGCTGTGAGTGAGAGAGAGAGATAAATAGAGAAGCTGTGAGTGAGAGAGAGAGAAAAACAGAAGCAGTGAGTGAGAGAGAGAGAGAAAGAGAAGCTGTGAGAGAGAGAGAGGAAGAGATGCTGTGAGTGAGAGAGAAAGAAAGTGAAGCTGTGAGTGTGAGAGAGAGAAAGAGAAGCTGTGAGTGAGAGAGAGAGAAAAATAGAGAAGCTGTGAGTGAGAGAGAGAGAGAAAAAGAAGCAGTGAGTGAGAGAGAAACAGAAGCTTTGAGTGAGAGAGAGAGAAAGAGAAGCTGTGAGTGAGAGAGAGAAAGAGAAGCTGTGAGTGAGAGAGAGAGAAACAGAAGCTGTGAGTGAGAGAGAGAGAGAAAGAGAAGCTATGAGTGAGAGAGAGAGAGAGAGAAGCTGTGAGTGAGAGAGAGAGAAGCAGTGAGTGCGAGAGAGAGAGAAGCAGTGAGTGCGAGAGAGAGAGAAGCTATGAGTGAGAGAGAGAGAGAAAGAGAAGCTGTGAGTGAGAGAGAAAGAGAAGCTGAGAGTGAGAGAGAGAGAGAGAGACGCTGTGAGTGAGAGAGAGAGAAGCATTGCGTGAGAGAGAGAGAAATAGAGTCTGTGAGAGAGAGAGAGAAAGAGCTGTGAGAGAGAGAGTAAGAGAAGCTGTGAGTGAGAGAGAGAAAGAAAGAGAGAAAGAGAAGGTGTGAGTGAGAGAGAGAAAGAGAAGTTGTGAGTGAGAGAGAGAGAGAAAGAGAACCTGTGAGTGTGTGAGAGAGAGAGAGATAGAAAGAGATGCTGTGAGTGAGAGAGAGAAAGAGAAGCTGTGAGTGAGATTGAGAGAGAAAGAGAAGCTGTGAGTGAGAGTGAAAGAAGCTGTGAGTGAGTGAGTGAGAGAGAAACAGAAGCTGTGAGTGAGAGAGAGAGAGAGAGAGAGAGAGAGAGAGAAGCTGAGTGAGAGAAAGAGAAAGAGAAGCTGTGAGTAAGAGAGAGAGATAGAAAGAGAATGTGATTGAGACAGAGAGAAAGAGAAGGTGTGAGTGAGAGAGAGAGAGAGAATAAGAGAAGCTGTGAGTGAGAGAGAGAGAGGAAGAGAAGCTGTGAGTGAGAGAGAGAGAGAAAGAGAAGATGTGAGTGAGAGAGAGAGAAAGAGAAGATGTGTGTGTGAGAGAGAGGAAGAGATGCTGTGAGTGAGAGAGAAAGAAAGTGAAGCTGTGAGTGTGTGAGAGAGAGAGAAAGAGAAGCTGTGAGTGAGAGAGAGAGAGAAATAGAGAAGTTGTGAGTGAGAGAGTGAGAGAAACAGAAGCTGTGAGTGAGAGAGAGAGAGAAAGATTAACTGTGAGAGAGAGAGAGAGAAAGAGAAGCTGAGAGTGAGAGAGAGAAAAAGAGAGTGTGAGAAAGAGAGAGTGAAAGAGAAGCTGTGAGTGAGAGAGAGAGAGAGAGTGAAGCTGTGCATGAGAAGCTGTGAATGAGAGAGAGAGAGAAAGAGAAGCTGTGAGTGAGAGAGAGAAAGAGAAACTGTGAGTGAGAGAGAGAAAGAAAGAGAAGCTTTGAGTGAGAGAGAGAGAAAGAGAAGCTGTGAGTGAGAGAGAGAGAAAGAGAAGCTGTGTGTGAGAGAGAGGAAGAGATGCTGTGAGTGAGAGAGAAAGAAAGTGAAGCTGTGTGTGTGTGTGAGAGAGAGAAAGAGAAGCTGTGAGTGTGTGAGAGAGAGAAATAGAGAAGCTGTAAGTGAGAGAGAGAGAGAAACAGAAGCTGTGAGTGAGAGAGAGAAAGAAAGAGAAACTGTGAGTGAGAGAGAGAGAAAGAGAAGCTGTGAGTGAGAGAGAGAGAAAGAGAAGCTGTGTGTGTGAGAGAGAGAGAGAAAGAGAAGCTGTTAGTGAGAGAGAGAGAAACAGAGAAGCTGTTAGTGAGAGAGAGAGAGAAACAGAAGCTGTGAGTGAGAGAGAAAGAGAAAGAGAAGCTGTGAGTGAGAGAGAGAGAGAAAGAGAAGCTGTGAGTGAGAGAGAGAAAGAGAGTCTGAGAAAGAGAGAGTGAAAGAGACGCTGTGAGTGAGAGAGAGAGAAAGAGAAGCTGTGAGTGAGAGAGAGAAATAGAGAAGCTGTGAGTGAGAGAGAGAGAGAAACAGAAGCAGTGAGTGAGAGAGAGAAAGAGAAACTGTGAGTGAGAGAGAGAGAAAGAGAAGTGGTGAGTGAGAGAGAGAGAAGGAGAGTCTGAGAAAGAGAGAGTGAAAGAGAAGCTGTGAATGAGTGAGAGAGAGAGAGAGAAGCTGTGAGTGAGAGAGAGAGAGAAAGAGAAGCTGTGAGTGAGAGAGAGAGAAAGAGAAGCTGTGTGTGTGAGAGAGGAAGATGCTGTGAGTGAGAGAGAAAGAAAGAGAAGCTGTGAGTGTGAGAGAGAGAGAGAAAGAGAAGCTGTTAGTGAGAGAGAGAGAAATAGAGAAGCTGTCAGTGAGAGAGAGAAATAGAGAAGTTGTGAGTGAGAGAGAGAGAGAAACAGAAGCAGTGAGTGAGAGAGAGAGAAAGAGAAACTGTGAGTGAGAGAGAGAGAGAGAAAGAGAAGCTGTGAGTGAGAGAGAGAGAAGGAGTCTGAGAAAGAGAGAGAAAGAGAAGCTGTGAGTGAGAGAGAGAAAGAGAGTCTGAGAAAGAGAGAGTGAAAGATAAGCTGTGAGTGAGAGAGAGAGAGAGAGAAGCTGTGAGTGAGAGAGAGAGAGAAAGAGAAGATGTGAGAGAGAGAGAAAGAGAGAGAGAGGAAGAGATGCTGTGAGTGAGAGAGAAAGAAAGTGAAGCTGTGAGGGTGTGTGTGAGAGAAAGCGAAGCTGTGAGTGAGAGAGAGAGAGAAATAGAGAAGCTGTGAGTGAGTGAGAGAAGCAGAAGCTGTGAGTGAGAGAGTGAGAAAGAGAAACTGTGAGTGAGAGAGAGTGAAAGAGAAGCTGTGAGTGAGAGAGAGAGAGAGAAGTTGTGAGTGAGAGAAAGAAGCTGAGAGTGAGAGAGAGAGAAAGAGAAGCTGTGAGTGAGAGAGAAACAGAAGCTTTGAGTGAGAGAGAGAGAGAAAGAGAAGCTGTGTGTGAGAGAGAGAAAGAGAAGCTGTGAGTGAGAGAGAGAGAAACAGAAGCTGTGAGTGAGAGAGAGAGAGAAAGAGAAGCTGTGAGTGAGTGAGAGAGAGAGAAGCTGTGAGTGAGAGAGAGAAGCTGTGAATGATAGAGAGAGAGAGAAAGAGAAGCTGTGAGTGAGAGAGAGAGAAAGAGAAGCTGTGAGTGAGAGAGAGAGAAAGAGTAGCTGTGAGAGAGAGAGAAAGAGAAGCTGTGAGTGAGAGAGAGAGAAAGAGAAGCGGTGAGAGAGAGGAAGAGATGCTGTGAGTGAGAGAGAAAGAAAGTGAAGCTGTGAGTGTGAAAGAGAGAGAGAAAGAGAAGCTGTGAGTGAGAGAGAGAGATAAATAGAGAAGCTGTGAGTGAGAGAGAGAGAAAAACAGAAGCAGTGAGTGAGAGAGAGAGAGAAAGAGAAGCTGTGAGAGAGAGAGGAAGAGATGCTGTGAGTGAGAGAGAAAGAAAGTGAAGCTGTGAGTGTGAGAGAGAGAGAGAAAGAGAAGCTGTGAGTGAGAGAGAGAGAAAAATAGAGAAGCTGTGAGTGAGAGAGAGAGAGAAAAAGAAGCAGTGAGTGAGAGAGAAACAGAAGCTTTGAGTGAGAGAGAGAGAAAGAGAAGCTGTGAGTGAGAGAGAGAGAAAGAGAAGCTGTGAGTGAGAGAGAGAGAAACAGAAGCTGTGAGTGAGAGAGAGAGAGAAAGAGAAGCTATGAGTGAGAGAGAGAGAGAAAGAGAAGCTGTGAGTGAGAGAGAGAGAAGCAGTGAGTGCGAGAGAGAGAGAAGCAGTGAGTGCGAGAGAGAGAAGCTATGAGTGAGAGAGAGAGAGAAAGAGAAGCTGTGAGTGAGAGAGAAAGAGAAGCTGAGAGTGAGAGAGAGAGAGAGACGCTGTGAGTGAGAGAGAGAGAAGCATTGCGTGAGAGAGAGAGAAATAGAGTCTGTGAGAGAGAGAGAGAAAGAGCTGTGAGAGAGAGAGTAAGAGAAGCTGTGAGTGAGAGAGAGAAAGAAAGACAGAAAGAGAAGCTGTGAGTGAGAGAGAGAAAGAGATGTTGTGAGTGAGAGAGAGAGAGAAAGAGAACCTGTGAGTGTGTGAGAGAGAGAGAGATAGAAAGAGATGCTGTGAGTGAGAGAGAGAGAAAGAGAAGCTGTGAGTGAGATTGAGAGAGAAAGAGAAGCTGTGAGTGAGAGTGAAAGAAGCTGTGAGTGAGTGAGTGAGAGAGAAACAGAAGCTGTGAGTGAGAGAGAGAGAGAGAGCGAGAGAGAGAAGCTGAGTGAGAGAAAGAGAAAGAGAAGCTGTGCGTAAGAGAGAGAGATAGAAAGAGAATGTGATTGAGACAGAGAGAAAGAGAAGGTGTGAGTGAGAGAGAGAGAGAGAATAAGAGAAGCTGTGAGTGAGAGAGAGAGAGGAAGAGAAGCTGTGAGTGAGAGAGAGAGAGAAAGAGAAGATGTGAGTGAGAGAGAGAGAAAGAGAAGATGTGTGTGTGAGAGAGAGGAAGAGATGCTGTGAGTGAGAGAGAAAGAAAGTGAAGCTGTGAGTGTGTGAGAGAGAGAGAAAGAGAAGCTGTGAGTGAGAGAGAGAGAGAAATAGAGAAGTTGTGAGTGAGAGAGTGAGAGAAACAGAAGCTGTGAGTGAGAGAGAGAGAGAAAGATTAACTGTGAGAGAGAGAGAGAGAAAGAGAAGCTGAGAGTGAGAGAGAGAAAGAGAGTGTGAGAAAGAGAGAGTGAAAGAGAAGCTGTGAGTGAGAGAGAGAGAGAGAGTGAAGCTGTGCATGAGAAGCTGTGAATGAGAGAGAGAGAGAAAGAGAAGCTGTGAGTGAGAGAGAGAAAGAGAAACTGTGAGTGAGAGAGAGAAAGAAAGAGAAGCTTTGAGTGAGAGAGAGAGAAAGAGAAGCTGTGAGTGAGAGAGAGAGAAAGAGAAGCTGTGTGTGAGAGAGAGGAAGAGATGCTGTGAGTGAGAGAGAAAGAAAGTGAAGCTGTGTGTGTGAGAGAGAGAGAGAAAGAGAAGCAGTGAGTGAGAGAGAGAAATAGAGAAGCTGTAAGTGAGAGAGAGAGAGAAACAGAAGCTGTGAGTGAGAGAGAGAAAGAAAGAGAAACTGTGAGTGAGAGAGAGAGAAAGAGAAGCTGTGAGTGAGAGAGAGAGAAAGAGAAGCTGTGTGTGTGTGAGAGAGAGAGAGAAAGAGAAGCTGTTAGTGAGAGAGAGAGAAACAGAGAAGCTGTGAGTGAGAGAGAGAGAAACAGAAGCTGTGAGTGAGAGAGAAAGAGAAAGAGAAGCTGTGAGTGAGAGAGAGAGAGAAAGAGAAGCTGTGAGTTTGAGAGAGAAAGAGAGTCTGAGAAAGAGAGAGTGAAAGAGACGCTGTGAGTGAGAGAGAGAGAAAGAGAAGCTGTGAGTGAGAGAGAGAAATAGAGAAGCTGTGAGTGAGAGAGAGAGAGAAACAGAAGCAGTGAGTGAGAGAGATAAAGAGAAACTGTGAGTGAGAGAGAGAGAAAGAGAAGCGGTGAGTGAGAGAGAGAGAAGGAGAGTCTGAGAAAGAGAGAGTGAAAGAGAAGCTGTGAATGAGTGAGAGAGAGAGAGAGAAGCTGTGTGTGTGTGAGAGAGAGAAGCTGTGAGTGTGAGAGAGAAATAGAGAAGCTGTGAGTGTGTGTGAGAGAGAAACAGAAGTAGTGAGTGAGAGAGAGAGAAAGAGAAACTGGGAGTGAGAGAGAGAGAGAGAGAGAAAGAGAAGCTGTGAGTGTGTGAGAGAGAAGGAGAGTCTGATAAAGAGAGAGTGAAAGAGAAGCTGTGAGTGAGTGAGAGAGAGAGAGAGAGAAGCTGTGAGTGAGAGAGAGAGAAAGAGAAGCTGTGAGTGAGAGAGATAAAGAGAAGCTTTGAGAGAGAGAGAGAGAGAGAAGCTGTGAGTGAGAGAGAGAGAGAAAGAGAAGCTGTGTGTGAGAGAGAGGAAGATGCTGTGAGTGAGAGAGAAAGAAAGAGAAGCTGTGAGTGTGTGAGAGAGAGAGAAAGAGAAGCTGTGAGTGAGAGAGAGAGAAAGAGAAGCTGTGAGTGAGAGAGAGAGAAACAGAAGCTGTGAGTGAGAGAGAGAGAGAGAGAAGCTATGAGTGAGAGAGAGAGAGAAAGAGAAGCTGTGAGTGAGAGAGAGAGAAGCAGTGAGTGCGAGAGAGAGAGAAGCAGTGAGTGCGAGAGAGAGAAGCTATGAGTGAGAGAGAGAGAGAAAGAGAAGCTGTGAGTGAGAGAGAAAGAGAAGCTGAGAGTGAGAGAGAGAGAGAGAGACGTTGTGAGTGAGAGAGAGAGAAGCATTGCGTGAGAGAGAGAGAAATAGAGTCTGTGAGAGAGAGAGAGAAAGAGCTGTGAGAGAGAGAGTAAGAGAAGCTGTGAGTGAGAGAGAGAAAGAAAGAGAGAAAGAGAAGCTGTGAGTGAGAGAGAGAAAGAGATGTTGTGAGTGAGAGAGAGAGAGAAAGAGAACCTGTGAGTGTGTGAGAGAGAGAGAGATAGAAAGAGATGCTGTGAGTGAGAGAGAGAGAAAGAGAAGCTGTGAGTGAGATTGAGAGAGAAAGAGAAGCTGTGAGTGAGAGTGAAAGAAGCTGTGAGTGAGTGAGTGAGAGAGAAACAGAAGCTGTGAGTGAGAGAGAGAGAGAGAGCGAGAGAGAGAAGCTGAGTGAGAGAAAGAGAAAGAGAAGCTGTGAGTAAGAGAGAGAGATAGAAAGAGAATGTGATTGAGACAGAGAGAAAGAGAAGGTGTGAGTGAGAGAGAGAGAATAAGAGAAGCTGTGAGTGAGAGAGAGAGAGGAAGAGAAGCTGTGAGTGAGAGAGAGAGAGAAAGAGAAGATGTGAGTGAGAGAGAGAGAAAGAGAAGATGTGTGTGTGAGAGAGAGGAAGAGATGCTGTGAGTGAGAGAGAAAGAAAGTGAAGCTGTGAGTGTGTGTGAGAGAGAGAAAGAGAAGCTGTGAGTGAGAGAGAGAGAGAAATAGAGAAGTTGTGAGTGAGAGAGTGAGAGAAACAGAAGCTGTGAGTGAGAGAGAGAGAGAAAGATTAACTGTGAGAGAGAGAGAGAGAAAGAGAAGCTGAGAGTGAGAGAGAGAAAAAGAGAGTGTGAGAAAGAGAGAGTGAAAGAGAAGCTGTGAGTGAGAGAGAGAGAGAGAGTGAAGCTGTGCATGAGAAGCTGTGAATGAGAGAGAGAGAGAAAGAGAAGCTGTGAGTGAGAGAGAGAAAGAGAAACTGTGAGTGAGAGAGAGAAAGAAAGAGAAGCTTTGAGTGAGAGAGAGAGAAAGAGAAGCTGTGAGTGAGAGAGAGAGAAAGAGAAGCTGTGTGTGAGAGAGAGGAAGAGATGCTGTGAGTGAGAGAGAAAGAAAGTGAAGCTGTGTGTGTGAGAGAGAGAGAGAAAGAGAAGCTGTGAGTGTGTGAGAGAGAGAAATAGAGAAGCTGTAAGTGAGAGAGAGAGAGAAACAGAAGCTGTGAGTGAGAGAGAGAAAGAAAGAGAAAGTGTGAGTGAGAGAGAGAGAAAGAGAAGCTGTGAGTGAGAGAGAGAGAAAGAGAAGCTGTGTGTGTGAGAGAGAGAGAGAGAAAGAGAAGCTGTTAGTGAGAGAGAGAGAAACAGAGAAGCTGTGAGTGAGAGAGAGAGAGAAACAGAAGCTGTGAGTGAGAGAGAAAGAGAAAGAGAAGCTGTGAGTGAGAGAGAGAGAGAAAGAGAAGCTGTGAGTGAGAGAGAGAAAGAGAGTCTGAGAAAGAGAGAGTGAAAGAGACGCTGTGAGTGAGAGAGAGAGAAAGAGAAGCTGTGAGTGAGAGAGAGAAATAGAGAAGCTGTGAGTGAGAGAGAGAGAGAAACAGAAGCAGTGAGTGAGAGAGATAAAGAGAAACTGTGAGTGAGAGAGAGAGAAAGAGAAGCGGTGAGTGAGAGAGAGAGAAGGAGAGTCTGAGAAAGAGAGAGTGAAAGAGAAGCTGTGAATGAGTGAGAGAGAGAGAGAGAAGCTGTGTGTGTGTGAGAGAGAGAAGCTGTGAGTGTGAGAGAGAAATAGAGAAGCTGTGAGTGTGTGTGAGAGAGAAACAGAAGTAGTGAGTGAGAGAGAGAGAAAGAGAAAGAGAAACTGGGAGTGAGAGAGAGAGAGAGAAAGAGAAGCTGTGAGTGTGTGAGAGAGAAGGAGAGTCTGATAAAGAGAGAGTGAAAGAGAAGCTGTGAGTGAGTGAGAGAGAGAGAGAGAAGCTGTGAGTGAGAGAGAGAGAAAGAGAAGCTGTGAGTGAGAGAGATAAAGAGAAGCTTTGAGAGAGAGAGAGAGAGAGAAGCTGTGAGTGAGAGAGAGAGAGAAAGAGAAGCTGTGTGTGAGAGAGAGGAAGATGCTGTGAGTGAGAGAGAAAGAAAGAGAAGCTGTGAGTGTGTGAGAGAGAGAGAAAGAGAAGCTGTTAGTGAGTGAGAGAGAAAAATAGAGAAGCTGTGAGTGAGAGAGAGAGAAACAGATGCTGTGAGTGAGAGAGAGAGAAAAACAGAAGCAGTGAGTGAGAGAGAGAGAGAAAGAGAAACTGAGAATGAGAGAGAGAGAGAGAGAAAGAGAAGCTGTGAGTGAGAGAGAGAGAAGGAGAGTCTGAGAAAGAGAGAGTGAAAGAGAAGCTGTGAGTGAGAGAGAGAGAGAGAAAGAGAAGCTGTGAGTGAGAGAGATAAAGAGAAGCTGTGAGTGAGAGAGAGAGAGAAAGAGAAGCTGTGAGTGAGAGAGAGAGAAAGAGAAGCTGTGTGAGAGCGAGTGGAAGATGCTGTGAGTGAGAGAGAAAGAAAGAGAATCTGTGAGTGAGAGAGAGAGAGAGAGAAAGAGAAGCTGTTAGTGAGAGAGAGAGAAAAATAGAGAAGCTGTGAGTGAGAGAGAGAGAAACAGAAGCTGTGAATGAGAGAGAGAAATAGAATTTGTGAGTGAGAGAGAGAGAGAGAAAGAGAATCTGTGAGTGAGAGAGAGAAAGAGAGTCTGAGAAAGAGAGAGTGAAAGAGAAGCTGTGAGTGAGAGAGAGAGAGAGAAGCTGTGAGTGAGAGAGACAGAAAAAGAGAAGATGTGAGAGAGAGAAAGAGAGAGAGAGGAAGAGATGCTGTGAGTGAGAGAGAAAGAAAGTGAAGCTGTGAGGGTGTGTGTGAGAGAAAGAGAAGCTGTGAGTGAGAGAGAGAGAGAAATAGAGAAGCTGTGAGTGAGTGAGAGAGAGAAACAGAAGCTGTGAGTGAGAGAGAGAAAGAAAGAGAAACTGTGAGTGAGAGAGAGAGAAAGAGAAGCTGTGAGTGAGAGAGAGAGAAAGAGAAGCTGTGTGTGTGAGAGAGAGAGAGAGAAAGAGAAGCTGTTAGTGAGAGAGAGAGAAACAGAGAAGCTGTGAGTGAGAGAGAGAGAAACAGAAGCTGTGAGTGAGAGAGAAAGAGAAAGATTAACTGTGAGAGAGAGAGAGAGAAAGAGAAGCTGAGAGTGAGAGAGAGAAAAAGAGAGTGTGAGAAAGAGAGAGTGAAAGAGAAGCTGTGAGTGAGAGAGAGAGAGAGAGTGAAGCTGTGCATGAGAAGCTGTGAATGAGAGAGAGAGAGAAAGAGAAGCTGTGAGTGAGAGAGAGAAAGAGAAACTGTGAGTGAGAGAGAGAAAGAAAGAGAAGCTTTGAGTGAGAGAGAGAGAAAGAGAAGCTGTGAGTGAGAGAGAGAGAAAGAGAAGCTGTGTGTGTGAGAGAGGAAGAGATGCTGTGAGTGAGAGAGAAAGAAAGTGAAGCTGTGTGTGTGTGAGAGAGAGAGAATGAGAAGCTGTGAGTGTGAGAGAGAGAGAAATAGAGAAGCTGTAAGTGAGAGAGAGAGAGAAACAGAAGCTGTGAGTGAGAGAGAGAGAGAAAGAAAGAGAAACTGTGAGTGAGAGAGAGAGAAAGAGAAGCTGTGAGTGAGAGAGAGAGAAAGAGAAGCTGTGTGTGTGAGAGAGAGAGAGAGAAAGAGAAGCTGTTAGTGAGAGAGAGAGAAACAGAGAAGCTGTGAGTGAGAGAGAGAGAGAAACACAAGCTGTGAGTGAGAGAGAAAGAGAAAGAGAAGCTGTGAGTGAGAGAGAGAGAGAAAGAGAAGCTGTGAGTGAGAGAGAGAAAGAGAGTCTGAGAAAGAGAGAGTGAAAGAGACGCTGTGAGTGAGAGAGAGAGAAAGAGAAGCTGTGAGTGAGAGAGAGAAATAGAGAAGCTGTGAGTGAGAGAGAGAGAGAAACAGAAGCAGTGAGTGAGAGAGAGAAAGAGAAACTGTGAGTGAGAGAGAGAGAAAGAGAAGCGGTGAGTGAGAGAGAGAGAAGGAGAGTCTGAGAAAGAGAGAGTGAAAGAGAAGCTGTGAATGAGTGAGAGAGAGAGAGAGAAGCTGTGAGTGAGAGAGAGAGAAAGAGAAGCTGTGAGTGAGAGTAATAAAGAGAAGCTGTGTGAGAGAGAGAGAGAGAAGCTGTGAGTGTGAGAGAGAAATAGAGAAGCTGTGAGTGTGTGTGAGAGAGAAACAGAAGTAGTGAGTGAGAGAGAGAGAGAAAGAGAAACTGGGAGTGAGAGAGAGAGAGAGAGAAAGAGAAGCTGTGAGTGTGTGAGAGAGAAGGAGAGTCTGATAAAGAGAGAGTGAAAGAGAAGCTGTGAGTGAGTGAGAGAGAGAGAGAGAAGCTGTGAGTGAGAGAGAGAGAGAGAGAAAGAGAAGCTGTGAGTGAGAGAGATATAAGAGAAGCTTTGAGAGAGAGAGAGAGAGAAGCTGTGAGTGAGAGAGAGAGAGAAAGAGAAGCTGTGTGTGAGAGAGAGGAAGATGCTGTGAGTGAGAGAGAAAGAAAGAGAAGCTGTGAGTGTGTGAGAGAGAGAGAAACAGATGCTGTGAGAGAGAGAGAGAGAAAAACAGAAGCAGTGAGTGAGAGAGAGAGAGAAAGAGAAACTGAGAATGAGAGAGAGAGAGAGAAAGAGAAGCTGTGAGTGAGAGAGAGAGAAGGAGAGTCTGAGAAAGAGAGAGTGAAAGAGAAGCTGTGAGTGAGAGAGAGAGAGAAGCTGTGAGTGAGAGAGAGAGAGAAAGAGAAGCTGTGAGTGACAGAGATAAAGAGAAGCTGTGAGTGAGAGAGAGAGAGAAAGAGAAGCTGTGAGTGAGAGAGAGAGAAAGAGAAGCTGTGTGAGAGAGAGTGGAAGATGCTGTGAGTGAGAGAGAAAGAAAGAGAATCTGTGAGTGAGAGAGAGAGAGAGAGAGAAAGAGAAGCTGTTAGTGAGAGAGAGAGAAAAATAGAGAAGCTGTGAGTGAGAGAGAGAGAAACAGAAGCTGTGAATGAGAGAGAGAAATAGAATCTGTGAGTGAGAGAGAGAGAGAAAGAGAATCTGTGAGTGAGAGAGAGAAAGAGAGTCTGAGAAAGAGAGAGTGAAAGAGAAGCTGTGAGAGAGAGAGAGAGAGAGAAGCTGTGAGTGAGAGAGACAGAAAAAGAGAAGATGTGAGAGAGAGAAAGAGAGAGAGAGGAAGAGATGCTGTGAGTGAGAGAGAAAGAAAGTGAAGCTGTGAGGGTGTGTGTGAGAGAAAGAGAAGCTGTGAGTGAGAGAGAGAGAGAAATAGAGAAGCTGTGAGTGAGTGAGAGAGAGAAACAGAAGCTGTGAGTGAGTGAGAGAGAAAGAGAAACTGTGAGTGAGAGAGAGAGAGAGAAGCAGTGAATGAGAGAGAGAGAAAGAGAGTCTGAGAAAGAGAGTGAAAGAGAAGCTGTGAGTGTGAGAGAGAGAGAGAGAAGCTGTGAGTGCGAGAGAGAAGCTGTGAGTGAGAGAGAGAGAAAGAGAAGCTGTGAGTGAGAGAGAAACAGAAGCTTTGAGTGAGTGAGAGAGAGAAAGAGAAGCTGTGAGTGAGAGAGAGAGAGAAAGAGAAGCTGTGAGTGAGAGAGAGAAACAGAAGCTGTGAGTGAGAGAGAGAGAAAGAGAAGCTGTGAGTGAGAGAGAGAGAGAGTAAGAGAAGCTGTGAGTGAGAGAGAGAGGGAAGCAGTGAGTGCGAGAGAGAGAGAGAAGCAGTGCGTGCGAGAGAGGGAGAAGGTATGAGTGAGAGAGAGAGAGAAAGAGAAGCTGTGAGTGAGAGAGAAAGAGAAGCTGAGAGTGAGAGAGAGAGAAAGAGACGCTGTGAGTGAGAGAGAGAGAGAGAGAAGCATTGAGTGAGAGAGAGAGTAATAGAGTCTGTGAGAGAGAGAAAGAGCTGTGAGAGAGAGAGAAAGAGAAGCTGTGAGTGAGAGAGATAGAGAAAGAGAAGCTGTGAGTGAGAGAGAGAGAGAAAGAGAGCTGTGAGTGAGATTGAGAGAGAAAGAGAAGCTGTGAGTGAGAGAGAAAGAAGCTGTGAGTGAGTGAGAGAGAGAGAAACAGAAGCTGTGAGTGCGAGACAGAGAGTGAGAGAGAGAGAGAGAAGCTGAGTGAGAGAAAGAGAAGCTGTGAGTGAGAGAGAGAGAGATAGAAAGAGAAGCTGTGATTGAGACAGAGAGAAAGAGAAGGTGTGAGTGAGAGAGTGAATAAGAGAAGCTGTGAGTGAGAGAGAGATGCTGTGAATGATAGAGAGAGAGAAAAAGAGAAGCTGTGAGTGAGAGAGAGAGAAAGAGAAGCTGTGAGTGAGAGAGAGAGAAAGAGTAGCTGTGAGTGAGAGAGAGAGAGAAAGAGAAGCTGTGAGTGAGAGAGAGAGAGAAAGAGAAGCTGTGAGAGAGAGAGGAAGAGAGGCTGTGAGTGAGAGAGAAAGAAAGTGAAGCTGTGAGTGTGAAAGAGAGAGAGAAAGAGAAGCTGTGAGTGAGAGAGAGAGAAATAGAGAAGCTGTGAGTGAGAGAGAGAGAAAAACAGAAGCAGTGAGTGAGAGTGAGAGAGAAAGAGAAGCTGTGAGTGAGAGAGAAAGAGAAGCTGTGAGAGAGAGAGAGGAAGAGATGCTGTGAGTGAGAGAGAAAGAAAGTGAAGCTGTGAGAGTGAGAGAGAGAGAGAAAGAGAAGCTGTGAGTGAGAGAGAGAGAGAAATAGAGAAGCTGTGAGTGAGAGAGAGAGAGAAAAAGAAGCAGTGAGTGAGTGAGAGAGAGAGAAAGAGAAACTGTGAGTGAGAGAGAGAGAGAGAAAGAGAAGCTTTGAGTGAGAGAGAGAGAAGGAGAGTCTGAGAAAGAGAGAGAGAGAAGCATTGAGTGAGAGAGAGAGAAATTGAGTCTGTGAGAGAGAGAGAAAGAGCTGTGGGAGAGAGAGAAGGAGAAGCTGTGAGTGAGAGAGAGAAAGAGAGAAAGAGAAGCTGTGAGTGAGTGAGAGAGAGAAAGAGAAGCTGTGAGTGAGAGAGAGAGAGAAAGAGAAGCTGTGAGTGAGAGAGGGAGAGATAGAAAGAGAAGCTGTGAGTGAGAGAGAGAGAGAAAGAGAAGCTGTGAGTGAGATTGAGAGAGAAAGAAAAGCTGTGAGTGAGAGAGAAAGAAGCTGTGAGTGAGTGAGAGAGAGAGGAACAGAAGCTGTGAGTGAGAGAGAGAGAGAGAGAAGCTGAGTGAGAGAAAGAGGAAGAGAAGCAGTGAGTGAGAGAGAGATAGAAAGAGAAGCTGTGAGTGAGAGAGAGAGAGAAAGAGAAACTGTGAGTGAGAGAGAGAGAGAGAATAAGAGAAGCTGTGAGTGAGAGAGAGAGAGAAAGAGAAACTGTGAGTGAGAGAGAGAGAGAAAGAGAAGCTGTGAGTGAGAGAGTGGGGAGAGTCTGAGAAAGAGAGAGAGAGAGAAGCATTGAGTGAGAGAGAGAGAAAGAGAAGCTGTGAGTGAGAGAGAGAGAGAGAGAGAAGCTGATTAGAGAAAGAGAAAGAGAAGCAGTGAGTGAGAGATAGAAAGAGAAGCTGTGATTGAGACAGAGAGAGAGAAAGAGAAGGTGAGTGAGAGAGATAGAATAAGAGAAGCTGTTAGTGAGAGAGAGAGAGAGAGGAAGAGCTGTGAGTGAGAGAGAGAGAAAGAGAAGATGTGAGTGAGAGAGAGAGAAAGAGAAGCTGTGTGAGAGAGAGAGAGATCGAAAGAGATGCTGTGAGTGAGAGAGAGAGAGAAAGAGAAGCTGTGAGTGAGATTGAGAGAGAAAGAGAAGCTGTGAGTGAGAGAGAACGAAGCTGTGAGTGAGTGAGAGAGAGAGAAACAGAAGCTGTGAGTGAGAGAGAGAGAGAGAGCGAGAGAGAGAAGCTGAGTGAGAGAAAGAGAAAGAGAAGCTGTGAGTGAGAGAGAGAGATTGAAAGAGAAGCTGTGATTGAGACAGAGATAAAGAGAAGGTGTGTGTGTGAGAGAGAGAGAATAAAAGAAGCTGTGAGTGTGAGAGAGAGGAAGAGAAGCTGTGAGTGAGAGAGAGAGAAAGAGAAGATGTGAGTGAGAGAGAGAGATAGAAAGAGAGGCTGTGAGTGAGAGAGAAAGAAAGTGAAGCTGTGAGTGTGTGTGTGAGAGAGAAAGACAAGCTGTGAGTGAGAGAGAGAGAGAAATAGAGAAGCTGTGAGTGAGAGAGAGAGAAACAGAAGCTGTGAGTGAGAGAGAGAATGAACGAGAAACTGTGAGTGAGAGAGAGAGAGAAAGAGAAGCTGTGAGTGAGAGAGATAGAAAGAGAAGCTGTGTGTGTGAGAGAGGAAGATGCTGTGAGTGAGAGAGAAAGAAAGAGAAGCTGTGAGTGTGAGAGAGAGAGAGAGAGAAAGGGAAGCTGTTAGTGAGAGAGAGAGAAATAGAGAAGCTGTGAGTGTGAGAGAGAGAGAAACAGAAGCTGTGAGTGAGAGAGAGAAAGAAAGACAAGCTGTGAGTGAGAGAGAGAGAGAAAGAGAAGCTGTGAGTGAGAGAGAGAAAGAGAGTCTGAGAAAGAGAGAGTGAAAGAGAATCTTGAGTGAGAGACAGAGAAACAGAAGCTGTGAGTGTGAGAGAGAAATAGAGAAGTTGTGAATGAGAGAGAGAGAGAAACAGAAGCAGTGAGAGAGAGAGAGAGAGAAAGAGAAACTGTGAGTGAGAGAGAGAGAGAGAAAGAGAAGCTGTGAGTGAGAGAGAGAGAAGGAGAGTCTGAGAAAGAGAGAGTGAAAGAGAAGCTGTGAGTGAGTGAGAGAGAGAGAGAGAAGCTGTGAGTGAGAGAGAGAGAGAAGCTGTGAGTGAGATAGAGAAATAGAGAAGCTGTGAGTGAGTGAGAGAGAGAGAGAAACAGAAGCAGTGAGTGAGAGAGAGAGAAAGAGAAACTGTGAGTAAGAGAGAGAGAAACAGAAGCAGTGAGTGAGAGAGAGAGAGAGAAAGAGAAACTGTGAGTGAGAGAGAGAGAGAAACAGAAGCAGTGAGTGAGAGAGAGAGAAAGAGAAACTGTGAGTAAGAGAGAGAGAAAGAGAAGCTGTGTGTGTGAGAGAGAGAAGCTGTGTGTGTGAGAGAGAGAGAAGCTGTGAGTGAGATAGAGAAATAGAGAAGCTGTGAGTGAGTGAGAGAGAGAGAGAAACAGAAGCAGTGAGTGAGAGAGAGAGAAAGAGAAACTGTGAGTAAGAGAGAGAGAAAGAGAAGCTGTGTGAGAGAGAGAGGAAGATGCTGTGAATGAGAGAGAAAGAAAGAAAGAGAAGCTGTGAGTGTGAGAGAGAGAGAAAGAGAAGCTGTGAGTGAGAGAGATAAAGAGAAGCTTTGAGAGAGAGAGAGAGAAGCTGTGAGAGAGAGAGAGAAAGAGAAGCTGTGAGTGAGAGAGAGAGAAAGAGAAGCTGTGTGAGAGAGAGAGGAAGATGCTGTGAGTGAGAGAGAAAGAAAGAGAAGCTGTGAGTGTGAGAGAGAGAGAGAGAAAGAGAAGCTGTTAGTGAGTGAGAGAGAAAAATAGAGAAGCTGTGAGTGAGAGAGAGAGAAACAGAAGCTGTGAGTGAGAGAGAGAGAAAAACAGAAGCAGTGAGTGAGAGAGAGAGAGAAAGAGAAACTGTGAATGAGAGAGAGAGAAGGAGAGTCTGAGAAAGAGAGAGTGAAAGAGAAGCTGTGAGTGAGAGAGAGAGAGAAGCTGTGAGTGAGAGAGAGAGAAAGAGAAGCTGTGAGTGAGAGAGATAAAGAGAAGCTGTGAGTGAGAGAGAGAGAAAGAGAATCTGTGAGTGAGAGAGAGAGAGAAAGAAAAACTGTGAGTGAGAGAGAGAGAGAGAAAGAGAAGCTGTGAGTGAGTGAGAGAGAAGGAGAGTCTGAGAAAGAGAGAGTGAAAGAGAAGCTGTGAGTGAGTGAGAGAGAGAGAGAGAAGCTGTGAGTGAGAGAGAGAGAGAAGCTGTGAGTGAGATAGAGAAATAGAGAAGCTGTGAGTGAGTGAGAGAGAGAGAGAAACAGAAGCAGTGAGTGAGAGAGAGAGAAAGAGAAACTGTGAGTAAGAGAGAGAGAAAGAGAAGCTGTGAGTGAGAGAGGGAGATAGAAAGAGAAGCTGTGAGTGAGAAAGAGAGAGAAAGAGAAGCTGTGAGTGAGACTGAGAGAGAAAGAGAAGCTGTGAGTGAGAGAGAAAGAAGCTGTGTGAGTGAGAGAGAGAGGAACAGAAGCTGTGAGTGAGAGAGAGAAGCTGAGTGAGAGAAAGAGAAAGAGAAGCAGTGTGTGAGAGAGAGATAGAAAGAGAAGCTGTGATTGAGACAGAGAGAGAAAGAGAAGGTGTGAGTGAGAGAGAGAGAGTGAATAAGAGAAGCTGTGAGTGCGAGAGAGATAGAAAGAGAAACTGTGAGTGAGAGAGAGAGAGAAAGAGAAGCTGTGAGTGAGAGAGAGAGGAGAGTCTGAGAAAGAGAGAGAGAGAGAAGCATTGAGTGAGAGAGAGAAATAGAGTCTGTGAGAGAGAGAAAGAGCTGTGGGAGAGAGAGAAAGAGAAGCTGTGAGTGAGAGAGAGAAAGAGAGAAAGAGAAGCTGTGAGTGAGTGAGAGAGAGAAAGAGAAGCTGTGAGTGAGAGAGAGAGAGAAAGAGAAGCTGTGAGTGAGAGAGAGAGAGAGAGAAAGAGAAGCTGTGAGTGAGAGAGAGAGAGAAAGAGAAGCTGTGAGTGAGAGAGAGAGAGAGAGAGAAACTGTGAGTGAGAGAGAGAGAGAGAAAGAAGCTGTGAGTGAGTGAGAGAGAGAGAAACAGAAGCTGTGAGTGAGAGAGTGAATGAAAGAGAAGCTGTGAGTGAGATTGAGAGAGAGAAAGAGAAGGTGAGTGAGAGAGAGAGAATAAGAGAAGCTGTGAGTGAGATTGAGAGAGAAAGAGAAGCTGTGAGTGAGAGAGAGAGAAAGTGAAGATGTGAGTGAGAGAGAGAGAAAGAGAAGCTGTGTGTGAGAGAGAGAGATCGAAAGAGATGCTGTGAGTGAGAGAGAGAGAGAAAGAGAAGCTGTGAGTGAGATTGAGAGAGAAAGAGAAGCTGTGAGTGAGAGAGAAAGAAGCTGTGAGTGAGTGAGAGAGAGAGAAACAGAAGCTGTGAGTGAGAGAGAGAGAGAGAGAGAGAAGCTGAGTGAGAGAAAGAGAAAGAGAACCTGTGAGTGAGATAGAGAGATAGAAAGAGAAGCTGTGATTGAGACAGAGAGAAAGAGAAGGTGTGTGAGAGAGAGAGAATAAGAGAAGCTGTGAGTGAGAGAGAGAGAGGAAGAGAAGCTGTGAGTGAGAGAGAGAGAAAGAGAAGATGTGAGTGAGAGAGAAAGAAAGTGAAGCTGTGAGTGTGTGAGTGAGAGAGAAAGAGAAGCTGTGAGTGAGAGAGAGAGAGAGAAATAGAGAAGCTGTGAGTGAGAGAAAGAGAGAAACAGAAGCTGTGAGTGAGAGAGAGAAAGAAAGAAAAACTGTGAGTGAGAGAGATAGAGAAAGAGAAGCTGTGAGTGAGAGAGAGAGAAAGAGAAGCTGTGTGTGTGAGAGAGGAAGATGCTGTGAGTGAGAGAGAAAGAAAGAGAAACTATGAGTGTGTGTGAGAGAGAGAAAGAGAAGCTGTTAGTGAGAGAGAGAGAAATAGAGAAGCTGTGAGTGAGAGAGAGAGAGAAACAGAAGCTGTGAGTGAGAGAGAGAAAGAGAAGCTGTGAGTGAGAGAGAGAGAGAAAGAGAAGCTGTGAGTGAGAGAGAGAAAGAGAGTCTGAGAAAGAGAGAGTGAAAGAGAAGCTGTGAGTGAGAGACAGAGAAAGAGAAGCTGTGAGTGAGAGAGAGAAATAGAGAAGTTGTGAGTGAGAGAGAGAGAGAAACAGAAGCAGTGAGTGAGAGAGAGAGAAAGAGAAACTGTGAGTGAGAGAGAGAAAGAGAAAGAGAAGCTGTGAGTGAGAGAGAGAGAAGGAGAGTCTGAGAAAGAGAGAGAGAAAGAGAAGCTGTGAGTGAGAGAGAGAAAGAGAGTCTGAGAAAGAGAGAGTGAAAGAGAAGCTGTGAGTGAGAGAGAGAGAAAAGCTGTGAGTGAGAGAGAGAGAGAAAGAGAAGATGTGAGAGAGAGAGAAAGAGAGAGAGGAAGAGATGTTGTGAGTGAGAGAGAAAGAAAGTGAAGCTGTGAGGGTGTGTGTGAGAGAAAGCGAAGCTGTGAGTGAGAGAGAGAGAGAAATAGAGAAACTGTGAGTGAGTGAGAGAGAGAAGCAGAAGCTGTGAGTGAGAGAGAGAGAAAGAGAAACTGTGAGTGAGAGAGAGAGAGAGAGAAGCTGTGAATGAGAGAGAGAGAGAGAGAGAGTCTGAGAAAGAGAGTGAAAGAGAAGCTGTGAGTGAGAGAGAGAGAGAGAAGTTGTGAGTGAGAGAGAGAAGCTGTGAGTGAGAGAGAGAGAAAGAGAAGCTGTGAGTGAGAGAGAAACAGAAGCTTTGAGTGAGAGAGAGAGAAAGAGAAGCTGTGAGTGAGAGAGAGAAAGAGAAGCTGTGAGTGAGAGAGAGAGAAACAGAAGCTGTGAGTGAGAGAGAGAGAAAGAGAAGCTGTGAGTGAGAGAGAGAGAGAAAGAGATGCTGTGAGTGAGAGAGAGAGAAGCAGTGAGTGCGAGAGAGAGAGAAGCAGTGAGTGCGAGAGAGAGAAGCTATGAGTGAGAGAGAGAGAGAAAGAGAAGCTGTGAGTGAGAGAGAAAGAGGAGCTGAGAGTGAGAGAGAGAGAGAGACACTGTGACTGAGAGAGAGAGAGAGAAGCATTGAGTGAGTGAGAGAGAAATAGAGTCTGTGAGAGAGAGAGAAAGAGCTGTGAGAGAGAGAGTAAGAGAAGCTGTGAGTGAGAGAGAGAAAGAGAGAAAGAGAAGCTGTGAGTGAGAGAGAGAGAGAAAGAGAAGCTGTGAGTGAGAGAGATAGAGAAAGAGAAGCTGTGAGTGAGAGAGAGAGATAGAAAGAGAAGCTGTGAGTGAGAGAGAGAGAAAGAGAAGCTGTGAGTGAGTTTGAGAGAGAAAGAGAAGCTGTGAGTGAGAGAGAAAGAAGCTGTGAGTGAGTGAGAGAGAGAGAAACAGAAGCTGTGAGTGCGAGACAGAGAGTGAGAGAGAGAGAGAAGCTGAGTGAGAGAAAGAGAAAGAGAAGCTGTGAGTGAGAGAGAGAGATAGAAAGAGAAGCTGTGATTGAGACAGAGAGAAAGAGAAGGTGTGAGTGAGAGAGAGAGAATAAGAGAAGCTGTGAGTGAGAGAGAGAGAGGAAGAAAAGCTGTGAGTGAGAGAGAGAGAGAAAAAGAGAAGATGTGAGTGAGAGAGAGAGAGAAAGAGAAGCTGTGAGAGAGAGAGAGGAAGAGATGCTGTGAGTGAGAGAGAGAGAAAGTGAAGCTGTGAGTGTGAGAGAGAGAGAGAAAGAGAAGCTGTGAGTGAGAGAGAGAGAGAAATAGAGAAGCTGTGAGTGAGAGAGAGAGAGAAACAGAAGCTGTGAGTGAAAGAGAGAGAGAAAGAGAAACTGTGAGTGAGAGAGAGAGAGAAAGAGAAGCCGAGAGTGAGAGAGAGAGAAAAAGAGTCTGAGAAAGAGAGAGTGAAAGAGAAGCTGTGAGTGAGAGAGAGAGAGAAGCTGTGAGTGAGAGAGAGAAGCTGTGAATGATAGAGAGAGAGAGTAAGAGAAGCTGTGAGTGAGAGAGAGAGGGAAGCAGTGAGTGCGAGAGAGAGAGAGAAGCAGTGCGTGCGAGAGAGGGAGAAGGTATGAGTGAGAGAGAGAGAGAAAGAGAAGCTGTGAGTGAGAGAGAAAGAGAAGCTGAGAG
The DNA here is from genome assembly GCA_035047345.1 of Bradypodion ventrale. Classification (NCBI taxonomy): domain Eukaryota; kingdom Metazoa; phylum Chordata; class Lepidosauria; order Squamata; family Chamaeleonidae; genus Bradypodion; species Bradypodion ventrale. Next base: position 110,973,659 of record JAWDJE010000005.1, on the reverse strand, counting down.
TGAGAGAGAGAGAAAGAGACGCTGTGAGTGAGAGAGAGAGAGAGAAGCATTGAGTGAGAGAGAGAGTAATAGAGTCTGTGAGAGAGAGAAAGAGCTGTGAGAGAGAGAGAAAGAGAAGCTGTGAGTGAGAGAGATAGAGAAAGAGAAGCTGTGAGTGAGAGAGAGAGAGAAAGAGAGCTGTGAGTGAGATTGAGAGAGAAAGAGAAGCTGTGAGTGAGAGAGAAAGAAGCTGTGAGTGAGTGAGAGAGAGAGAAACAGAAGCTGTGAGTGCGAGACAGAGAGTGAGAGAGAGAGAGAGAAGCTGAGTGAGAGAAAGAGAAGCTGTGAGTGAGAGAGAGAGATAGAAAGAGAAGCTGTGATTGAGACAGAGAGAAAGAGAAGGTGTGAGTGAGAGAGTGAATAAGAGAAGCTGTGAGTGAGAGAGAGATGCTGTGAATGATAGAGAGAGAGAAAAAGAGAAGCTGTGAGTGAGAGAGAGAGAAAGAGAAGCTGTGAGTGAGAGAGAGAGAAAGAGTAGCTGTGAGTGAGAGAGAGAGAGAAAGAGAAGCTGTGAGTGAGAGAGAGAGAGAAAGAGAAGCTGTGAGAGAGAGAGGAAGAGAGGCTGTGAGTGAGAGAGAAAGAAAGTGAAGCTGTGAGTGTGAAAGAGAGAGAGAAAGAGAAGCTGTGAGTGAGAGAGAGAGAAATAGAGAAGCTGTGAGTGAGAGAGAGAGAAAAACAGAAGCAGTGAGTGAGAGTGAGAGAGAAAGAGAAGCTGTGAGTGAGAGAGAAAGAGAAGCTGTGAGAGAGAGAGAGGAAGAGATGCTGTGAGTGAGAGAGAAAGAAAGTGAAGCTGTGAGAGTGAGAGAGAGAGAGAAAGAGAAGCTGTGAGTGAGAGAGAGAGAGAAATAGAGAAGCTGTGAGTGAGAGAGAGAGAGAAAAAGAAGCAGTGAGTGAGTGAGAGAGAGAGAAAGAGAAACTGTGAGTGAGAGAGAGAGAGAGAAAGAGAAGCTTTGAGTGAGAGAGAGAGAAGGAGAGTCTGAGAAAGAGAGAGAGAGAAGCATTGAGTGAGAGAGAGAGAAATTGAGTCTGTGAGAGAGAGAGAAAGAGCTGTGGGAGAGAGAGAAGGAGAAGCTGTGAGTGAGAGAGAGAAAGAGAGAAAGAGAAGCTGTGAGTGAGTGAGAGAGAGAAAGAGAAGCTGTGAGTGAGAGAGAGAGAGAAAGAGAAGCTGTGAGTGAGAGAGGGAGAGATAGAAAGAGAAGCTGTGAGTGAGAGAGAGAGAGAAAGAGAAGCTGTGAGTGAGATTGAGAGAGAAAGAAAAGCTGTGAGTGAGAGAGAAAGAAGCTGTGAGTGAGTGAGAGAGAGAGGAACAGAAGCTGTGAGTGAGAGAGAGAGAGAGAAGCTGAGTGAGAGAAAGAGGAAGAGAAGCAGTGAGTGAGAGAGAGATAGAAAGAGAAGCTGTGAGTGAGAGAGAGAGAGAAAGAGAAACTGTGAGTGAGAGAGAGAGAGAATAAGAGAAGCTGTGAGTGAGAGAGAGAGAGAAAGAGAAACTGTGAGTGAGAGAGAGAGAGAAAGAGAAGCTGTGAGTGAGAGAGTGGGGAGAGTCTGAGAAAGAGAGAGAGAGAGAAGCATTGAGTGAGAGAGAGAGAAAGAGAAGCTGTGAGTGAGAGAGAGAGAGAGAGAGAGAAGCTGATTAGAGAAAGAGAAAGAGAAGCAGTGAGTGAGAGATAGAAAGAGAAGCTGTGATTGAGACAGAGAGAGAGAAAGAGAAGGTGAGTGAGAGAGATAGAATAAGAGAAGCTGTTAGTGAGAGAGAGAGAGAGAGGAAGAGCTGTGAGTGAGAGAGAGAGAAAGAGAAGATGTGAGTGAGAGAGAGAGAAAGAGAAGCTGTGTGAGAGAGAGAGAGATCGAAAGAGATGCTGTGAGTGAGAGAGAGAGAGAAAGAGAAGCTGTGAGTGAGATTGAGAGAGAAAGAGAAGCTGTGAGTGAGAGAGAACGAAGCTGTGAGTGAGTGAGAGAGAGAGAAACAGAAGCTGTGAGTGAGAGAGAGAGAGAGAGCGAGAGAGAGAAGCTGAGTGAGAGAAAGAGAAAGAGAAGCTGTGAGTGAGAGAGAGAGATTGAAAGAGAAGCTGTGATTGAGACAGAGATAAAGAGAAGGTGTGTGTGAGAGAGAGAGAGAATAAAAGAAGCTGTGAGTGTGAGAGAGAGGAAGAGAAGCTGTGAGTGAGAGAGAGAGAAAGAGAAGATGTGAGTGAGAGAGAGATATAGAAAGAGAGGCTGTGAGTGAGAGAGAAAGAAAGTGAAGCTGTGAGTGTGTGTGAGAGAGAGAAAGACAAGCTGTGAGTGAGAGAGAGAGAGAAATAGAGAAGCTGTGAGTGAGAGAGAGAGAAACAGAAGCTGTGAGTGAGAGAGAGAATGAACGAGAAACTGTGAGTGAGAGAGAGAGAGAAAGAGAAGCTGTGAGTGAGAGAGATAGAAAGAGAAGCTGTGTGTGTGAGAGAGGAAGATGCTGTGAGTGAGAGAGAAAGAAAGAGAAGCTGTGAGTGTGAGAGAGAGAGAGAGAGAAAGGGAAGCTGTTAGTGAGAGAGAGAGAAATAGAGAAGCTGTGAGTGTGAGAGAGAGAGAAACAGAAGCTGTGAGTGAGAGAGAGAAAGAAAGACAAGCTGTGAGTGAGAGAGAGAGAGAAAGAGAAGCTGTGAGTGAGAGAGAGAAAGAGAGTCTGAGAAAGAGAGAGTGAAAGAGAATCTTGAGTGAGAGACAGAGAAACAGAAGCTGTGAGTGTGAGAGAGAAATAGAGAAGTTGTGAATGAGAGAGAGAGAGAAACAGAAGCAGTGAGTGAGAGAGAGAGAGAAAGAGAAACTGTGAGTGAGAGAGAGAGAGAGAAAGAGAAGCTGTGAGTGAGAGAGAGAGAAGGAGAGTCTGAGAAAGAGAGAGTGAAAGAGAAGCTGTGAGTGAGTGAGAGAGAGAGAGAGAAGCTGTGAGTGAGAGAGAGAGAGAAGCTGTGAGTGAGATAGAGAAATAGAGAAGCTGTGAGTGAGTGAGAGAGAGAGAGAAACAGAAGCAGTGAGTGAGAGAGAGAGAAAGAGAAACTGTGAGTAAGAGAGAGAGAAACAGAAGCAGTGAGTGAGAGAGAGAGAGAAAGAGAAACTGTGAGTGAGAGAGAGAGAGAAACAGAAGCAGTGAGTGAGAGAGAGAGAAAGAGAAACTGTGAGTAAGAGAGAGAGAAAGAGAAGCTGTGTGTGAGAGAGAGAGAAGCTGTGTGTGTGAGAGAGAGAGAAGCTGTGAGTGAGATAGAGAAATAGAGAAGCTGTGAGTGAGTGAGAGAGAGAGGGAAACAGAAGCAGTGAGTGAGAGAGAGAGAAAGAGAAACTGTGAGTAAGAGAGAGAGAAAGAGAAGCTGTGTGTGAGAGAGAGGAAGATGCTGTGAGTGAGAGAGAAAGAAAGAAAGAGAAGCTGTGAGTGTGAGAGAGAGAGAAAGAGAAGCTGTGAGTGAGAGAGATAAAGAGAAGCTTTGAGAGAGAGAGAGAGAAGCTTTGAGTGAGAGAGAGAGAGAAAGAGAAGCTGTGAGTGAGAGAGAGAGAAAGAGAAGCTGTGTGAGAGAGAGAGGAAGATGCTGTGAGTGAGAGAGAAAGAAAGAGAAGCTGTGAGTGTGAGAGAGAGAGAGAGAAAGAGAAGCTGTTAGTGAGTGAGAGAGAAAAATAGAGAAGCTGTGAGTGAGAGAGAGAGAAACAGAAGCTGTGAGTGTGAGAGAGAGAAAAACAGAAGCAGTGAGTGAGAGAGAGAGAGAAAGAGAAACTGTGAATGAGAGAGAGAGAAGGAGAGTCTGAGAAAGAGAGAGTGAAAGAGAAGCTGTGAGTGAGAGAGAGAGAGAAGCTGTGAGTGAGAGAGAGAGAAAGAGAAGCTGTGAGTGAGAGAGATAAAGAGAAGCTGTGAGTGAGAGAGAGAGAAAGAGAATCTGTGAGTGAGAGAGAGAGAAAGAGAAACTGTGAGTGAGAGAGAGAGAGAGAAAGAGAAGCTGTGAGTGAGAGAGAGAGAAGGAGAGTCTGAGAAAGAGAGAGTGAAAGAGAAGCTGTGAGTGAGTGAGAGAGAGAGAGAGAAGCTGTGAGTGAGAGAGAGAGAGAAGCTGTGAGTGAGATAGAGAAATAGAGAAGCTGTGAGTGAGTGTGAGAGAGAGAGAAACAGAAGCAGTGAGTGAGAGAGAGAGAAAGAGAAACTGTGAGTAAGAGAGAGAGAAAGAGAAGCTGTGAGTGAGAGAGGGAGATAGAAAGAGAAGCTGTGAGTGAGAAAGAGAGAGAAAGAGAAGCTGTGAGTGAGACTGAGAGAGAAAGAGAAGCTGTGAGTGAGAGAGAAAGAAGCTGTGTGAGTGAGAGAGAGAGGAACAGAAGCTGTGAGTGAGAGAGAGAAGCTGAGTGAGAGAAAGAGAAAGAGAAGCAGTGTGTGAGAGAGAGATAGAAAGAGAAGCTGTGATTGAGACAGAGAGAGAAAGAGAAGGTGTGAGTGAGAGAGAGAGTGAATAAGAGAAGCTGTGAGTGCGAGAGAGATAGAAAGAGAAACTGTGAGTGAGAGAGAGAGAGAAAGAGAAGCTGTGAGTGAGAGAGAGAGGAGAGTCTGAGAAAGAGAGAGAGAGAGAAGCATTGAGTGAGAGAGAGAAATAGAGTCTGTGAGAGAGAGAAAGAGCTGTGGGAGAGAGAGAAAGAGAAGCTGTGAGTGAGAGAGAGAAAGAGAGAAAGAGAAGCTGTGAGTGAGTGAGAGAGAGAAAGAGAAGCTGTGAGTGAGAGAGAGAGAGAAAGAGAAGCTGTGAGTGAGAGAGAGAGAGAGAGAGAAAGAGAAGCTGTGAGTGAGAGAGAGAGAGAAAGAGAAGCTGTGAGTGAGAGAGAGAGAGAGAGAGAAACTGTGAGTGAGAGAGAGAGAGAGAAAGAAGCTGTGAGTGAGTGAGAGAGAGAGAAACAGAAGCTGTGAGTGAGAGAGTGAATGAAAGAGAAGCTGTGAGTGAGATTGAGAGAGAGAAAGAGAAGGTGAGTGAGAGAGAGAGAATAAGAGAAGCTGTGAGTGAGATTGAGAGAGAAAGAGAAGCTGTGAGTGAGAGAGAGAGAAAGTGAAGATGTGAGTGAGAGAGAGAGAAAGAGAAGCTGTGTGTGAGAGAGAGAGATCGAAAGAGATGCTGTGAGTGAGAGAGAGAGAGAAAGAGAAGCTGTGAGTGAGATTGAGAGAGAAAGAGAAGCTGTGAGTGAGAGAGAAAGAAGCTGTGAGTGAGTGAGAGAGAGAGAAACAGAAGCTGTGAGTGAGAGAGAGAGAGAGAGAGAGAAGCTGAGTGAGAGAAAGAGAAAGAGAACCTGTGAGTGAGATAGAGAGATAGAAAGAGAAGCTGTGATTGAGACAGAGAGAAAGAGAAGGTGTGTGAGAGAGAGAGAATAAGAGAAGCTGTGAGTGAGAGAGAGAGAGAGGAAGAGAAGCTGTGAGTGAGAGAGAGAGAAAGAGAAGATGTGAGTGAGAGAGAAAGAAAGTGAAGCTGTGAGTGTGTGAGTGAGAGAGAAAGAGAAGCTGTGAGTGAGAGAGAGAGAGAGAAATAGAGAAGCTGTGAGTGAGAGAAAGAGAGAAACAGAAGCTGTGAGTGAGAGAGAGAAAGAAAGAAAAACTGTGAGTGAGAGAGAGAGAGAAAGAGAAGCTGTGAGTGAGAGAGAGAGAAAGAGAAGCTGTGTGTGTGAGAGAGGAAGATGCTGTGAGTGAGAGAGAAAGAAAGAGAAGCTATGAGTGTGTGTGAGAGAGAGAAAGAGAAGCTGTTAGTGAGAGAGAGAGAAATAGAGAAGCTGTGAGTGAGAGAGAGAGAGAAACAGAAGCTGTGAGTGAGAGAGAGAAAGAGAAGCTGTGAGTGAGAGAGAGAGAGAAAGAGAAGCTGTGAGTGAGAGAGAGAAAGAGAGTCTGAGAAAGAGAGAGTGAAAGAGAAGCTGTGAGTGAGAGACAGAGAAAGAGAAGCTGTGAGTGAGAGAGAGAAATAGAGAAGTTGTGAGTGAGAGAGAGAGAGAAACAGAAGCAGTGAGTGAGAGAGAGAGAAAGAGAAACTGTGAGTGAGAGAGAGAAAGAGAAAGAGAAGCTGTGAGTGAGAGAGAGAGAAGGAGAGTCTGAGAAAGAGAGAGAGAAAGAGAAGCTGTGAGTGAGAGAGAGAAAGAGAGTCTGAGAAAGAGAGAGTGAAAGAGAAGCTGTGAGTGAGAGAGAGAGAAAAGCTGTGAGTGAGAGAGAGAGAGAAAGAGAAGATGTGAGAGAGAGAGAAAGAGAGAGAGGAAGAGATGTTGTGAGTGAGAGAGAAAGAAAGTGAAGCTGTGAGGGTGTGTGTGAGAGAAAGCGAAGCTGTGAGTGAGAGAGAGAGAGAAATAGAGAAACTGTGAGTGAGTGAGAGAGAGAAGCAGAAGCTGTGAGTGAGAGAGAGAGAAAGAGAAACTGTGAGTGAGAGAGAGAGAGAGAGAAGCTGTGAATGAGAGAGAGAGAGAGAGAGAGTCTGAGAAAGAGAGTGAAAGAGAAGCTGTGAGTGAGAGAGAGAGAGAGAAGTTGTGAGTGAGAGAGAGAAGCTGTGAGTGAGAGAGAGAGAAAGAGAAGCTGTGAGTGAGAGAGAAACAGAAGCTTTGAGTGAGAGAGAGAGAAAGAGAAGCTGTGAGTGAGAGAGAGAAAGAGAAGCTGTGAGTGAGAGAGAGAGAAACAGAAGCTGTGAGTGAGAGAGAGAGAAAGAGAAGCTGTGAGTGAGAGAGAGAGAGAAAGAGTTGCTGTGAGTGAGAGAGAGAGAAGCAGTGAGTGCGAGAGAGAGAGAAGCAGTGAGTGCGAGAGAGAGAAGCTATGAGTGAGAGAGAGAGAGAAAGAGAAGCTGTGAGTGAGAGAGAAAGAGGAGCTGAGAGTGAGAGAGAGAGAGAGACACTGTGACTGAGAGAGAGAGAGAGAGAAGCATTGAGTGAGTGAGAGAGAAATAGAGTCTGTGAGAGAGAGAGAAAGAGCTGTGAGAGAGAGAGTAAGAGAAGCTGTGAGTGAGAGAGAGAAAGAGAGAAAGAGAAGCTGTGAGTGAGAGAGAGAGAGAAAGAGAAGCTGTGAGTGAGAGAGATAGAGAAAGAGAAGCTGTGAGTGAGAGAGAGAGATAGAAAGAGAAGCTGTGAGTGAGAGAGAGAGAAAGAGAAGCTGTGAGTGAGTTTGAGAGAGAAAGAGAAGCTGTGAGTGAGAGAGAAAGAAGCTGTGAGTGAGTGAGAGAGAGAGAAACAGAAGCTGTGAGTGCGAGACAGAGAGTGAGAGAGAGAGAGAGAAGCTGTGAGAGAAAGAGAAGCTGTGAGTGAGAAAGAGAGAGATAGAAAGAGAAGCTGTGATTGAGACAGAGAGAAAGAGAAGGTGTGAGTGAGAGAGAGAGAGAATAAGAGAAGCTGTGAGTGAGAGAGAGAGGAAGAAAAGCTGTGAGTGAGAGAAAGAGAGAGAAAGAGAAGATGTGAGTGAGAGAGAGAGAGAAAGAGAAGCTGTGAGAGAGAGAGGAAGAGATGCTGTGAGTGAGAGAGAAAGAAAGTGAAGCTGTGAGTGTGTGTGAGAGATAAAGAGAATCTGTGAGTGAGAGAGAGAGAGAGAAATAGAGAAGCTGTGAGTGAGAGAGAGAGAGAAACAGAAGGTGTGAGTGAGAGAGAGAGAGAGAAACTGTGAGTGAGAGAGAGAGAGAGAAAGAGAAGCTGAGAGTGAGAGAGAGAAAGAGAGTCTGAGAAAGAGAGAGTGAAAGAGAAGCTGTGAGTGAGAGAGAGAGAGAGAAGCTGTGAGTGAGAGAGAGAGAGAGAAAGAGAAGCTGAGAGTGAGAGAGAGAAAGAGAGTCTGAGAAAGAGAGAGTGAAAGAGAAGCTGTGAGTGAGAGAGAAAGAAAGTGAAGCTGTGAGTGTGTGTGTGAGAGAGAAAGAGAATCTGTGAGTGAGAGAGAGAGAGAGAAATAGAGAAGCTGTGAGTGAGAGAGAGAGAGAAACAGAAGCTGTGAGTGAGAGAGAGAGAGAGAAACTGTGAGTGAGAGAGAGAGAGAAAGAGAAGCTGAGAGTGAGAGAGAGAAAGAGAGTCTGAGAAAGAGAGAGTGAAAGAGAAGCTGTGAGTGAGAGAGAAAGAAAGTGAAGCTGTGAGTGTGTGTGTGAGAGAGAAAGAGAATCTGTGAGTGAGAGAGAGAGAGAAATAGAGAAGCTGTGAGTGAGAGAGAGAGAGAAACAGAAGCTGTGAGTGAGAGAGAGAGAGAGAGAAACTGTGAGTGAGAGAGAGAGAGAAAGAGAAGCTGAGAGTGAGAGAGAGAAAGAGAGTCTGAGAAAGAGAGAGTGAAAGAGAAGCTGTGAGTGAGAGAGAGAGAGAGAGAAGCTGTGAGTGAGAGAGAGAGAATGAGAAGATGTGAGTGAGAGAGAGAGAGAAAGAGAAGCTGTGAGTGAGAGAGAGAGAAAGAGAAGCTGTGAGTGAGAAAGAGTAGCTGTGTGAGAGAGAGAAAGAGAAGCTGTGAGTGAGAGAGAGAGAAAGAGAAGCTGTGAGAGAGAGAGGAAGAGATGCTGTGAGTGAGAGAGAAAGAAAGTGAAGCTGTGAGTGTGAAAGAGAGAGAGAAAGAGAAGCTGTGAGTGAGAGAGAGAGAAATAGAGAAGCTGTGAGTGTGAGAGAGAGAAAAACAGAAGCAGTGAGTGAGAGAGAGAGAAAGAGAAACTTTGAGTGAGAGAGAGCGAAGCTGTGAATGAGAGAGAGAGAAAGAGAGTCTGAGAAAGAGAGTGAAAGAGAAGCTGTGAGTGAGAGAGAGAGAGAGAGAAGTTGTGAGTGAGAGAGAGAAGCTGTGAGTGAGAGAGAGAGAAAGAGAAGCTGTGAGTGAGAGAGAAACAGAAGCTTTCAGTGATAGAGAGATAGAGAAAGAGAAGCTGTGAGTGAGAGAGAGAGAGAAAGAGAAGCTGTGAGTGAGAGAGAGAGAGAAACAGAAGCTGTGAGTGAGAGAGAGAAAGAGAAGCTGTGAGTGAGAGAGAGAGAGAAAGAGAAGCTGTGAGTGAGAGAGAGAAAGAAGCAGTGAGTGCGAGAGAGAGAGAAGCAGTGAGTGCGAGAGAGAGAAGCTATGAGTGAGAGAGAGAGAGAAAGAGAAGCTGTGAGTGAGAGAGAAAGAGAAGCTGAGAGTGAGAGAGAGAGAAAGAGACGCTGTGAGTGAGTGAGAGAGAGAGAGAGAGAAGCATTGAGTGAGAGAGAGAGAAATAGAGTCTGTGAGAGAGAGAGAAAGAGCTGTGTGAGAGAGAGTAAGAGAAGCTGTGAGTGAGAGAGAGAAAGAGAGAAAGAGAAGCTGTGAGTGAGAGAGATAGAAAAAGAGAAGCTGTGAGTGAGAGAGAGAGATAGAAAGAGAAGCTGTGAGTGAGAGAGAGAGAGAAAGAGGAGCTGTGAGTGAGATTGAGAGAGAAAGAGAAGCTGTGAGTGAGAGAGAAAGAAGCTGTGAGTGAGTGAGAGAGAGAGAAACAGAAGCTGTGAGTGCGAGACAGAGAGTGAGAGAGAGAGAGAGAAGCTGTGAGAGAAAGAGAAGCTGTGAGTGAGAAAGAGAGAGATAGAAAGAGAAGCTGTGATTGAGACAGAGAGAAAGAGAAGGTGTGAGTGAGAGAGAGAGAGAATAAGAGAAGCTGTGAGTGAGAGAGAGAGGAAGAAAAGCTGTGAGTGAGAGAAAGAGAGAGAAAGAGAAGATGTGAGTGAGAGAGAGAGAGAAAGAGAAGCTGTGAGAGAGAGAGGAAGAGATGCTGTGAGTGAGAGAGAAAGAAAGTGAAGCTGTGAGTGTGTGTGAGAGATAAAGAGAATCTGTGAGTGAGAGAGAGAGAGAGAAATAGAGAAGCTGTGAGTGAGAGAGAGAGAGAAACAGAAGGTGTGAGTGAGAGAGAGAGAGAGAAACTGTGAGTGAGAGAGAGAGAGAGAAAGAGAAGCTGAGAGTGAGAGAGAGAAAGAGAGTCTGAGAAAGAGAGAGTGAAAGAGAAGCTGTGAGTGAGAGAGAGAGAGAGAAGCTGTGAGTGAGAGAGAGAGAGAGAAAGAGAAGCTGAGAGTGAGAGAGAGAAAGAGAGTCTGAGAAAGAGAGAGTGAAAGAGAAGCTGTGAGTGAGAGAGAAAGAAAGTGAAGCTGTGAGTGTGTGTGTGAGAGAGAAAGAGAATCTGTGAGTGAGAGAGAGAGAGAGAAATAGAGAAGCTGTGAGTGAGAGAGAGAGAGAAACAGAAGCTGTGAGTGAGAGAGAGAGAGAGAAACTGTGAGTGAGAGAGAGAGAGAAAGAGAAGCTGAGAGTGAGAGAGAGAAAGAGAGTCTGAGAAAGAGAGAGTGAAAGAGAAGCTGTGAGTGAGAGAGAAAGAAAGTGAAGCTGTGAGTGTGTGTGTGAGAGAGAAAGAGAATCTGTGAGTGAGAGAGAGAGAGAAATAGAGAAGCTGTGAGTGAGAGAGAGAGAGAAACAGAAGCTGTGAGTGAGAGAGAGAGAGAGAGAAACTGTGAGTGAGAGAGAGAGAGAAAGAGAAGCTGAGAGTGAGAGAGAGAAAGAGAGTCTGAGAAAGAGAGAGTGAAAGAGAAGCTGTGAGTGAGAGAGAGAGAGAGAGAAGCTGTGAGTGAGAGAGAGAGAATGAGAAGATGTGAGTGAGAGAGAGAGAGAAAGAGAAGCTGTGAGTGAGAGAGAGAGAAAGAGAAGCTGTGAGTGAGAAAGAGTAGCTGTGTGAGAGAGAGAAAGAGAAGCTGTGAGTGAGAGAGAGAGAAAGAGAAGCTGTGAGAGAGAGAGGAAGAGATGCTGTGAGTGAGAGAGAAAGAAAGTGAAGCTGTGAGTGTGAAAGAGAGAGAGAAAGAGAAGCTGTGAGTGAGAGAGAGAGAAATAGAGAAGCTGTGAGTGTGAGAGAGAGAAAAACAGAAGCAGTGAGTGAGAGAGAGAGAAAGAGAAACTTTGAGTGAGAGAGAGCGAAGCTGTGAATGAGAGAGAGAGAAAGAGAGTCTGAGAAAGAGAGTGAAAGAGAAGCTGTGAGTGAGAGAGAGAGAGAGAGAAGTTGTGAGTGAGAGAGAGAAGCTGTGAGTGAGAGAGAGAGAAAGAGAAGCTGTGAGTGAGAGAGAAACAGAAGCTTTCAGTGATAGAGAGATAGAGAAAGAGAAGCTGTGAGTGAGAGAGAGAGAGAAAGAGAAGCTGTGAGTGAGAGAGAGAGAGAAACAGAAGCTGTGAGTGAGAGAGAGAAAGAGAAGCTGTGAGTGAGAGAGAGAGAGAAAGAGAAGCTGTGAGTGAGAGAGAGAAAGAAGCAGTGAGTGCGAGAGAGAGAGAAGCAGTGAGTGCGAGAGAGAGAAGCTATGAGTGAGAGAGAGAGAGAAAGAGAAGCTGTGAGTGAGAGAGAAAGAGAAGCTGAGAGTGAGAGAGAGAGAAAGAGACGCTGTGAGTGAGTGAGAGAGAGAGAGAGAGAAGCATTGAGTGAGAGAGAGAGAAATAGAGTCTGTGAGAGAGAGAGAAAGAGCTGTGTGAGAGAGAGTAAGAGAAGCTGTGAGTGAGAGAGAGAAAGAGAGAAAGAGAAGCTGTGAGTGAGAGAGATAGAAAAAGAGAAGCTGTGAGTGAGAGAGAGAGATAGAAAGAGAAGCTGTGAGTGAGAGAGAGAGAGAAAGAGGAGCTGTGAGTGAGATTGAGAGAGAAAGAGAAGCTGTGAGTGAGAGAGAAAGAAGCTGTGAGTGAGTGAGAGAGAGAGAAACAGAAGCTGTGAGTGCGAGACAGAGAGTGAGAGAGAGAGAGAGAAGCTGTGAGAGAAAGAGAAGCTGTGAGTGAGAAAGAGAGAGATAGAAAGAGAAGCTGTGATTGAGACAGAGAGAAAGAGAAGGTGTGAGTGAGAGAGAGAGAGAATAAGAGAAGCTGTGAGTGAGAGAGAGAGGAAGAAAAGCTGTGAGTGAGAGAAAGAGAGAGAAAGAGAAGATGTGAGTGAGAGAGAGAGAGAAAGAGAAGCTGTGAGAGAGAGAGGAAGAGATGCTGTGAGTGAGAGAGAAAGAAAGTGAAGCTGTGAGTGTGTGTGAGAGATAAAGAGAATCTGTGAGTGAGAGAGAGAGAGAGAAATAGAGAAGCTGTGAGTGAGAGAGAGAGAGAAACAGAAGGTGTGAGTGAGAGAGAGAGAGAGAAACTGTGAGTGAGAGAGAGAGAGAGAAAGAGAAGCTGAGAGTGAGAGAGAGAAAGAGAGTCTGAGAAAGAGAGAGTGAAAGAGAAGCTGTGAGTGAGAGAGAGAGAGAGAAGCTGTGAGTGAGAGAGAGAGAGAGAAAGAGAAGCTGAGAGTGAGAGAGAGAAAGAGAGTCTGAGAAAGAGAGAGTGAAAGAGAAGCTGTGAGTGAGAGAGAAAGAAAGTGAAGCTGTGAGTGTGTGTGTGAGAGAGAAAGAGAATCTGTGAGTGAGAGAGAGAGAGAGAAATAGAGAAGCTGTGAGTGAGAGAGAGAGAGAAACAGAAGCTGTGAGTGAGAGAGAGAGAGAGAAACTGTGAGTGAGAGAGAGAGAGAAAGAGAAGCTGAGAGTGAGAGAGAGAAAGAGAGTCTGAGAAAGAGAGAGTGAAAGAGAAGCTGTGAGTGAGAGAGAAAGAAAGTGAAGCTGTGAGTGTGTGTGTGAGAGAGAAAGAGAATCTGTGAGTGAGAGAGAGAGAGAAATAGAGAAGCTGTGAGTGAGAGAGAGAGAGAAACAGAAGCTGTGAGTGAGAGAGAGAGAGAGAGAAACTGTGAGTGAGAGAGAGAGAGAAAGAGAAGCTGAGAGTGAGAGAGAGAAAGAGAGTCTGAGAAAGAGAGAGTGAAAGAGAAGCTGTGAGTGAGAGAGAGAGAGAGAGAAGCTGTGAGTGAGAGAGAGAGAATGAGAAGATGTGAGTGAGAGAGAGAGAGAAAGAGAAGCTGTGAGTGAGAGAGAGAGAAAGAGAAGCTGTGAGTGAGAAAGAGTAGCTGTGTGAGAGAGAGAAAGAGAAGCTGTGAGTGAGAGAGAGAGAAAGAGAAGCTGTGAGAGAGAGAGGAAGAGATGCTGTGAGTGAGAGAGAAAGAAAGTGAAGCTGTGAGTGTGAAAGAGAGAGAGAAAGAGAAGCTGTGAGTGAGAGAGAGAGAAATAGAGAAGCTGTGAGTGTGAGAGAGAGAAAAACAGAAGCAGTGAGTGAGAGAGAGAGAAAGAGAAACTTTGAGTGAGAGAGAGCGAAGCTGTGAATGAGAGAGAGAGAAAGAGAGTCTGAGAAAGAGAGTGAAAGAGAAGCTGTGAGTGAGAGAGAGAGAGAGAGAAGTTGTGAGTGAGAGAGAGAAGCTGTGAGTGAGAGAGAGAGAAAGAGAAGCTGTGAGTGAGAGAGAAACAGAAGCTTTCAGTGATAGAGAGATAGAGAAAGAGAAGCTGTGAGTGAGAGAGAGAGAGAAAGAGAAGCTGTGAGTGAGAGAGAGAGAGAAACAGAAGCTGTGAGTGAGAGAGAGAAAGAGAAGCTGTGAGTGAGAGAGAGAGAGAAAGAGAAGCTGTGAGTGAGAGAGAGAAAGAAGCAGTGAGTGCGAGAGAGAGAGAAGCAGTGAGTGCGAGAGAGAGAAGCTATGAGTGAGAGAGAGAGAGAAAGAGAAGCTGTGAGTGAGAGAGAAAGAGAAGCTGAGAGTGAGAGAGAGAGAAAGAGACGCTGTGAGTGAGAGAGAGAGAGAGAGAGAGAAGCATTGAGTGAGAGAGAGAGAAATAGAGTCTGTGAGAGAGAGAGAAAGAGCTGTGTGAGAGAGAGTAAGAGAAGCTGTGAGTGAGAGAGAGAAAGAGAGAAAGAGAAGCTGTGAGTGAGAGAGATAGAAAAAGAGAAGCTGTGAGTGAGAGAGAGAGATAGAAAGAGAAGCTGTGAGTGAGAGAGAGAGAGAAAGAGGAGCTGTGAGTGAGATTGAGAGAGAAAGAGAAGCTGTGAGTGAGAGAGAAAGAAGCTGTGAGTGAGTGAGAGAGAGAGAAACAGAAGCTGTGAGTGCGAGACAGAGAGTGAGAGAGAGAGAGAGAAGCTGAGTGAGAGAAAGAGAAGCTGTGAGTGAGAAAGAGAGAGATAGAAAGAGAAGCTGTGATTGAGACAGAGAGAAAGAGAAGGTGTGAGTGAGAGAGAGAGAGAATAAGAGAAGCTGTGAGTGAGAGAGAGAGGAAGAAAAGCTGTGAGTGAGAGAAAGAGAGAGAAAGAGAAGATGTGAGTGAGAGAGAGAGAGAAAGAGAAGCTGTGAGAGAGAGAGGAAGAGATGATGTGAGTGAGAGAGAAAGAAAGTGAAGCTGTGAGTGTGTGTGAGAGATAAAGAGAATCTGTGAGTGAGAGAGAGAGAGAGAGAAATAGAGAAGCTGTGAGTGAGAGAGAAAGAGAAACAGAAGGTGTGAGTGAGAGAGAGAGAGAGAAACTGTGAGTGAGAGAGAGAGAGAGAAAGAGAAGCTGAGAGTGAGAGAGAGAAAGAGAGTCTGAGAAAGAGAGAGTGAAAGAGAAGCTGTGAGTGAGAGAGAGAGAGAGAAGCTGTGAGTGAGAGAGAGAGAAAGAGAAGATGTGAGTGAGAGAGAGAGAGAAAGAGAAGCTGTGAGTGAGAGAGAGAGAAAGAGAAGCTGTGAGTGAGAAAGAGTAGCTGTGAGAGAGAGAGAAAGAGAAGCTGTGAGTGAGAGAGAGAGAAAGAGAAGCTGTGAGAGAGAGAGGAAGAGATGCTGTGAGTGAGAGAGAAAGAAAGTGAAGCTGTGTGTGTGAAAGAGAGAGAGAAAGAGAAGCTGTGAGTGAGAGAGAGAGAGAAATAGAGAAGCTGTGAGTGTGAGAGAGAGAGAAACAGAAGCAGTGAGTGAGAGAGAGAGAGAAAGAGAAGCTGTGAGTGAGAGAGAGAGAAACAGAAGCTGTGAGTGAGAGAGAGAGAGAAAGAGAAGCTGTGAGTGAGAGAGAGAGAGAAAGAGAAGCTGTGAGTGAGAGAGAGAAAGAAGCAGTGAGTGCGAGAGAGAGAGAAGCAGTGAGTGCGAGAGAGAGAAGCTATGAGTGAGAGAGAGAGAGAAAGAGAAGCTGTGAGTGAGAGAGAAAGAGAAGCTGAGAGTGAGAGAGAGAGAAAGAGACACTGTGAGTGAGAGAGATAGAGAGAGAGAAGCATTGAGTGAGAGAGAGAGAAATAGAGTCTGTGAGAGAGAGAGAAAGAGCTGTGTGAGAGAGAGTAAGAGAAGCTGTGAGTGAGAGAGAGAAAGAGAGAAAGAGAAGATGTGAGTGAGAGAGATAGAAAAAGAGAAGCTGTGAGTGAGAGAGAGAGATAGAAAGAGAAGCTGTGAGTGAGAGAGAGAGAGAGAGAAAGAGAAGCTGTGAGTGAGATTGAGAGAGAAAGAGAAGCTGTGAGTGAGAGAGAAAGAAGCTGTGAGTGAGTGAGAGAGAGAGAAACAGAAGCTGTGAGTGCGAGACAGAGAGAGAGAGAGAGAGAGAGAGAAGCTGAGTGAGAGAAAGAGAAAGAGAAGCTGTGAGTGAGAGAGAGATAGAAAGAGAAGCTGTGATTGAGACAGAGAGAAAGAGAAGGTGTGAGTGAGAGAGAGAGAGAATAAGAGAAGCTGTGAGTGAGAGAGAGAGAAAGAAAGAGAAGCTTTGAGTGAGAGAGTGAGAGAAAGAGTAGGTGTGAGTGAGAGAGAGAGAAAGAGAAGCTGTGAGTGAGAGAGAGAGAAAGAGAAGCTGTGAGTGAGAGAGAGAGAAAGAGTAGCTGTGAGTGAGAGAGAGAGAAAGAGAAGCTGTGTGAGAGAGAGAGAAAGAGAAGCTGTGAGAGAGAGAGGAAGAGATGCTGTGAGTGAGAGAGAAAGAAAGTGAAGCTGTGAGTGTGAAAGAGAGAGAGAAAGAGAAGCTGTGAGTGAGAGAGAGAGAAATAGAGAAGCTGTGAGTGAGAGAGAGAGAAAAACAGAAGCAATGAGTGAGAGAGAGAGAAAGAGAAGCTGTGAGTGAGAGAGAAAGAGAGGCTGTGAGAGAGAGAGGGGAAGAGATGCTGTGAGTGAGAGAGAAAGAAAGTGAAGCTGTGAGTGTGAGAGAGAGAGAGAGAAAGAGAAGCTGTGAGTGAGAGAGAGAGAGAAAGAGAATCTGTGAGTGAGAGAGATAGAGAAAGAGAAGCTGTGAGTGAGAGAGAGAGATAGAAAGAGAAGCTGTGAGTGAGAGAGAGAGAGAAAGAGAGCTGTGAGTGAGATTGAGAGAGAAAGAGAAGCTGTGAGTGAGAGAGAAAGAAGCTGTGAGTGAGTGAGAGAGAGAGAAACAGAAGCTGTGAGTGCAAGACAGAGAGTGAGAGAGAGAGAGAGAAGCTGAGTGAGAGAAAGAGAAAGAGAAGCTGTGAGTGAGAGAGAGATAGAAAGAGAAGCTGTGATTGAGACAGAGAGAAAGAGAAGGTGTGAGTGAGAGAGAGAGAATAAGAGAAGCTGTGAGTGAGAGAGAGAAGAGGTGAATGATAGAGAGAGAGAAAAAGAGAAGCTGTGAGTGAGAGAGAGAGAAAGAGAAGCTGTGAGTGAGAGAGAGAGAAAGAGTAGCTGTGAGTGAGAGAAAGAGAAAGAGAAGCTGTGAGTGAGAGAGAGAGAAAGAGAAGCTGTGAGAGAGAGAGGAAGAGATCCTGTGAGTGAGAGAGAAAGAAAGTGAAGCTGTGAGTGTGAAAGAGAGAGAGAAAGAGAAGCTGTGAGTGAGAGAGAGAGAGAAATAGACAAGCTGTGAGTGAGAGAGAGAGAAAAACAGAAGCAGTGAGTGAGAGAGAGAGAAAGAGAAGCTGTGAGTGAGAGAGAAAGAGAAGCTGTGTGAGAGAGAGAGGAAGAGATGCTGTGAGTGAGAGAGAAAGAAAGTGAAGCTGTGAGTGTGAGAGAGAGAGAGAAAGAGAAGCTGTGAGTGAGAGAGAGAGAAATAGAGAAGCTGTGAGTGAGAGAGAGAGAGAAAAAGAAGCAGTGAGTGAGTGAGAGAGAGAGAAAGAGAAACTGTGAGTGAGAGAGAGAGAGAAAGAGAAGCTGTGAGTGAGAGAGAGAGAAGGAGAGTCTGAGAAAGAGAGAGAGAGAGAGAAGTATTGAGTGAGAGAGAGAGAAATAGAGTCTGTGAGAGAGAGAGAAAGAGCTGTGGGAGAGAGAGAAGGAGAAGCTGTGAGTGAGAGAGAAAGAGAAGCTGTGTGTGAGAGAGAGGAAGAGATGCTGTGAGTGAGAGAGAAAGAAAGAGAAGCTGTAAGTGTGTGTGTGAGAGAGAAAGAGAAGCTGTTAGTGAGTGAGAGAGAAAAATAGAGAAGCTGTGAGTGAGAGAGAGAGAAACAGAAGCTGTGAGTGAGAGAGAGAGAAAAACAGAAGCAGTGAGTGAGAGAGAGAGAGAAAGAGAAACTGTGAATGAGAGAGAGAGAGAGAAAGAGAAGCTGTGAGTGAGTGAGAGAGAAGGAGAGTCTGAGAAAGAGAGAGTGAAAGAGAAGCTGTGAGAGAGAGAGAGAAGCTGTGAGTGAGAGACAGAGAGAAAGAGAAGCTGTGAGTGAGAGAGATAAAGAGAAGCTGTGAGTGAGAGAGAGAGAAAGAGAAGCTGTGAGTGAGAGAGAGAGAGAAAAAGAAGCTGTGAGTGAGAGAGAGAGAAAGAGAAGCTGTGTGAGAGAGAGTGGAAGATGCTGTGAGTGAGAGAGAAAGAAAGAGAATCTGTGAGTGAGAGAGAGAGAGAGAGAGAGAAAGAGAAGCTGTTAGTGAGAGAGAGAGAAAAATAGAGAAGCTGTGAGTGAGAGAGAGAGAAACAGAAGCTGTGAATGAGAGAGAGAGAGAAAGAGAATCTGTGAGTGAGAGAGAGAGAGAAAGAGAAGCTGTGAGTGAGAGAGAGAAAGAGAGTCTGGGAAAGAGAGAGTGAAAGAAGCTGTGAGTGAGAGAGAGAGAGAGAGAAGCTGTGAGTGAGAGAGAGAGAGAAAGAGATGTGAGAGAGAGAGAAAGAGAGAGAGGAAGAGATGCTGTGAGTGAGAGAGAAAGAAAGTGAAGCTGTGAGGGTGTGTGTGAGAGAAAGAGAAGCTGTGAGTGAGAGAGAGAGAGAAATAGAGAAGCTGTGAGTGAGTGAGAGAGAGAAACAGAAGCTGTGAGTGAGAGAGAGAGAAAGAGAAACTGTGAGTGAGAGAGAGAGAGAAGCTGTGAATGAGAGAGAGAGAAAGAGAGTCTGAGAAAGAGAGTGAAAGAGAAACTGTGAGTGAGAGAGAGAGATAGAGAAGTTGTGAGTGAGAGAGAGAAGCTGTGAGTGAGAGAGAGAGAAAGAGAAGCTGATAGTGAGAGAGAAACAGAAGCTTTGAGTGAGAGAGAGAGAGAAAGAGAAGCTGTGAGTGAGAGAGAGAGAGAAAGAGAAGCATTGAGTGAGAGAGAGAGAGAAAGAGAAGCTGTGAGTGAGAGAGAGAGAGAGAAAGAGAAGCTGTGAGTGAGAGAGTGAAAGAAGCAGTGAGTGCAAGAGAGAGAGAAGCAGTGAGTGCGAGAGAGAGAAGCTTTGAGTGAGAGAGAGTGAAAAAGAGAAGCTGTGAGTGAGAGAGAAAGAGAAGCTGAGAGTGAGAGAGAGAGAAAGAGACGCTGCGAGTGAGATTGAGAGAGAAAGAGAAGCTGTGAGTGAGAGAGAAAGAAGCTGTGAGTGAGTGAGTGAGAGAGAAACAGAAGCTGTGAGTGCGAGACAGAGAGTGAGAGAGAGAGAGAAGCTGAGTGAGAGAAAGAGAAAGAGAAGCTGTGAGTGAGAGAGAGAGAGATAGAAAGAGAAGCTGTGATTGAGACAGAGAGAAAGAGAAGGTGTGAGTGAGAGAGAGAGAATAAGAGAAGCTGTGAGTGAGAGAGAGAGGAAGAAAAGATGTGAGTGAGAGAAAGAGAGAGAAAGAGAAGATGTGAGTGAGAGAGAGAGAAAGAGAAGCTGTGAGAGAGAGAGAGGAAGAGATGCTGTGAGTGAAAGAGAAAGAAAGTGAAGCTGTGAGTGTATGTGTGTGAGAGAAAGAGAATCTGTGAGTGAGAGAGAGAGAGAGAAATAGAGAAGCTGTGATTGAGACAGAGAGAAAGAGAAGGTGTGAGTGAGAGAGAGAGAGAAAAACAGAAGCAGTGAGTGAGAGAGAGAGAGAAAGAGAAGCTGTGAGTGAGATTGAGAGAGAAAGAGAAGCTGTGAGTGAGAGTGAAAGAAGGTGTGAGTGAGTGAGTGAGAGAGAAACAGAAGCTGTGAGTGAGAGAGAGCGAGAGAGAGAAGCTGAGTGAGAGAAAGAGAAAGAGAAGCTGTGAGTCTGAGAGAGAGAGATAGAAAGAGAAGCTGTGATTGAGACAGAGAGAAAGAGAAGGTGTGAGTGAGAGAGAGAGAGAATAAGAGAAGCTGTGAGTGAGAGAGAGAGAGGAAGAGAAGCTGTGAGTGAGAGAGAGAGAGAAAGAGAAGATGTGAGTGAGAGAGAGAGAGAAAGAGAAGATGTGTGTGAGAGAGAGAGGAAGAGATGCTGTGAGTGAGAGAGAAAGAAAGTGAAGCTGTGAGTGTGAGAGAGAGAGAGAAAGAGAAGCTGTGAGTGTGAGAGAGAGAGAAATAGAGAAGCTGTGAGTGAGAGAGAGAGAGAGAAACAGAAGCTGTGAGTGAGAGAGAAAGATTAACTGTGTGAGAGAGAGAGAGAGAAGCTGAGAGTGAGAGAGAGAGAAAGAGAGTGTGAGAAAGAGAGAGTGAAAGAGAAGCTGTGAGTGAGAGAGAGAGAGAGAGAAGCTGTGAGTGAGAGAGAAGCTGTGAATGAGAGAGAGAGAGAAAGAGAAGCTGTGAGTGAGAGAGAGAAAGAGAAACTGTGAGTGAGAGAGAGAAAGAAAGAGAAGCTGTGAGAGAGAGAGAGAGAGAAAGAGAAGCTGTGAGTGAGAGAGAGAGAAAGAGAAGCTGTGTGTGTGAGAGAGGAAGAGATGCTGTGAGTGAGAGAGAAAGAAAGTGAAGCTGTGAGTGTGTGAGAGAGAGAGAAAGAGAAGCTGTGAGTGAGAGAGAGAGAGAAACAGAAGCTGTGAGTGAAAGAGAGAAAGAAAGAGAAACTGTGAGTGAGAGAGAGAGAAAGAGAAGCTGTGAGTGAGAGAGAGAGAAAGAGAAGCTGTGTGTGTGAGAGAGGAAGATGCTGTGAGTCAGAGAGAAAGAAAAAGAAGCTGTGAGTGTGTGAGAGAGAGAGAGAGAAAGAGAAGCTGTTAGTAAGAGAGAGAGAAATAGAGAAGCTGTGAGTGAGAGAGAGAGAGAAACAGAAGCTGTGAGTGAGAGAGGAAGAGAAAGAGAAGCTGTGAGTGAGAGAGAGAAAGAGAGTCTGAGAAAGAGAGAGTGAAAGAGACACTGTGAGTGAGAGAGAGAGAAAGAGAAGCTGTGAGTGAGAGAGAGAGAGAAACAGAAGCAGTGAGTGAGAGAGAGAGAGAAAGAGAAACTGTGAGTGAGAGAGAGAGAGAGAAAGAGAAGCTGTGAGTGAGAGAGAGAGAAGGAGAGTCTGAGAAAGAGAGAGTGAAAGAGAAGCTGTGAGTGAGTGTGAGAGAGAGAGAGAGAGAAGCTGTGAGTGAGAGAGAGAGAAAGAGAAGCTGTGAGTGAGAGAGATAAAGAGAAGCTGTGAGAGAGAGAGAGAGAGAGAAGCTGTGAGTGAGAGAGAGAAATAGAGAAGCTGTGAGTGAGTGAGAGAGAGAAACAGAAGTAGTGAGTGAGAGAGAGTGAAAGAGAAACTGGGAGTGAGAGAGAGAGAGAGAGAGAAGCTGTGAGTGAGAGAGAGAGAAGGAGAGTCTGATAAAGAGAGAGTGAAAGAGAAGCTGTGAGTGAGAGAGAGAGAGAGAAGCTGTGAATGAGAGAGAGAGAGAAAGAGAAGCTGTGAGTGAGAGAGAGAAAGAGAAGCTTTGAGAGAGAGAAGCTGTGAGTGAGAGAGAGAGAGAAAGAGAAGCTGTGAGTGAGAGAGAGAAAGAGAAACTGTGTGAGAGAGAGAGAATCTGTGAATGAGAGAGAGAGAAAGAGAGTCTGAGAAAGAGAGTGAAAGAGAAGCTGTGAGTGAGAGAGAGAGAGAGAGAGAAGCTGTGAGTGCGAGAGAGAAGCTTTGAGTGAGAGAGAGAGAGAAAGAGAAGCTGTAAGTGAGAGAGAGAAAGAGAAGCTGTGAGTGAGAGAGAGAAAGAGAAGCTGTGAGTGAGAGAGAGAGAGAAAGAGAAGCTGTGAGTGAGAGAGAGAGAGAGTAAGAGAAGCTGTGAGTGAGAGAGAGAGAGAGAAGCAGTGAGTGTGAGAGAGAGAATGTATGAGTGAGAGAGAGAGAAAGAGAAGCTGTGAGTGAGAGAGAAAGAGAAGCTGAGAGTGAGAGAGAGAGACAGAGACGCTGTGAGTGAGAGAGAGAGAGAGAGAAGCATTGAGTGAGGGAGAGAGTAATAGAGTCTGTGAGAGAGAGAGAAAGAGCTGTGAGAGAGAGAGTAAGAGAAGCTGTGAGTGAGAGAGAGAAAGAGAGAAAGAGAAGCTGTGAGTGAGAGAGAGAGAGAAAGAGAAGCTGTGAGTGAGAGAGATAGAGAAAGAGAAGCTGTGAGTGAGAGAGAGAGATAGAAAGAGAAGCTGTGAGTGAGAGAGAGAGAAAGAGAGCTGTGAGTGAGATTGAGAGAGAAAGAGAAGCTGTGAGTGAGAGAGAAAGAAGCTGTGAGTGAGTGAGAGAGAGAGAAACAGAAGCTGTGAGTGCGAGACAGAGAGTGAGAGAGAGAGAGAGAAGCTGAGTGAGAGAAAGAGAAAGAGAAGCTGTGAGTGAGAGAGAGAGAGATAGAAAGAGAAGCTGTGATTGAGACAGAGAGAAAGAGAAGGTGTGAGTGAGAGAGAGAGAGAATAAGAGAAGCTGTGAGTGAGAGAGAGAAGCTGTGAATGATAGAGAGAGAGAAAAAGAGAAGCTGTGAGTGAGAGAGAGAGAGAGAAAGAGAAGCTGTGAGTGAGAGAGAGAGAAAGAGTAGCTGTGAGTGAGAGAGAGAGAAAGAGAAGCTGTGAGTGAGAGAGAGAGAAAGAGCTGTGAGAGAGAGAGGAAGAGATGCTGTGAGTGAGAGAGAAAGAAAGTGAAGCTGTGAGTGTGAAAGAGAGAGAGAAAGAGAAGCTGTGAGTGAGAGAGAGAGAAATAGAGAAGCTGTGAGTGAGAGAGATAGAAAAACAGAAGCAGTAATTGAGAGAGAGAGAAAGAGAAGCTGTGAGTGAGAGAGAAAGAGAAGCTGTGAGAGAGAGAGAGGAAGAGATGCTGTGAGTGAGAGAGAAAGAAAGTGAAGCTGTGAGTGTGAGAGAGAGAGAGAGAAAGAGAAACTGTGAGTGAGAGAGAGAGAGAAAGAGAAGCTGTGAGTGAGAGAGAGAGATAGAAAGAGAAGCTGTGAGTGAGAGAGAGAGAGAAAGAGAGCTGTGAGTGAGATTGATAGAGAAAGAGAAGCTGTGAGTGAGAGAGAAAGAAGCTGTGAGTGAGTGAGAGAGAAAGAAACAGAAGCTGTGAGTGCGAGACAGAGAGTGAGAGAGAGAGAGAAGCTGTGAGTGAGAGAGAGAAAGAGAATCTGTGTGTGAGAAAGAGAGAGAAGCTGTGAATGAGAGAGAGAAAGAGAAGCTGTGAGAGAGAGAGGAAGAGATGCTGTGAGTGAGAGAGAAAGAAAGTGAAGCTGTGTGTGTGAAAGAGAGAAAGAGAAGCTGTGAGTGAGAGAGAGAGAAATAGAGAAGCTGTGAGTGAGAGAGAGAGAGAGAAAAAGAAGCAGTGAGTGAGTGAGAGAGAGAGAAAGAGAAACTGTGAGTGAGAGAGAGAGAGAGAAAGAGAAGCTGTGAGTGAGAGAGAGAGAAGGAGAGTCTGAGAAAGAGAGAGAGAGAAGCATTGAGTGAGAGAGGGAGAAATAGAGACTGTGAGACAGAGAGAAAGAGCTGTGGGAGAGAGAGAAGGAGAAGCTGTGATTGAGAGAGAGAGAGAGAGAGAAAGAGATGCTGTGAGTGAGTGAGAGAGAGAAAGAGAAGCTGTGAGTGAGAGAGAAAGAAAGAGAAGCTGTGAGTTAGAGATGGAGAGATAGAAAGAGAAGCTGTGAGAGAGAGAGAGAAAGAGAAGCTGTGAGTGAGATTGAGAGAGAAAGAGAAGCTGTGAGTGAGAGAGAAAGAAGCTGTGAGTGAGTGAGAGAGAGAGGAACAGAAGCTGTGAGTGAGAGAGAGAGAGAGAGAAGCTGAGTGAGAGAAAGAGAAAGAGAAGCAGTGAGTGAGAGAGAGATAGAAAGAGAAGCTGTGATTGAGACAGAGAGAGAGAAAGAGAAGGTGTGAGTGAGAGAGAGAGAGAATAAGAGAAGCTGTGAGTGAGAGAGAGAGAAAGAGAAACTGTGAGTGAGAGAGAGAGAGAGAAAGAGAAGCTGTGAGTGAGAGAGAGAGGAGAGTCTGAGAAAGAGAGAGAGAAGCATTGAGTGAGAGAGAGAGAAATAGAGTATGTGAGAGAGAGAAAGAGCTGTGGGAGAGAGAGAAAGAGAAGCTGTGAGTGAGAGAGAGAAAGAGAGAAAGAGAAGCTGTGAGTGAGTGAGTGAGAGAAAAAGAAGCTGTGAGTGAGAGAGAGAGAGAAAGAGAAGCTGTGAGTGAGAGAGAGAGAAAGAGAAGCTGTGAGTGAGAGAGAGAGAGAAAGAGAAACTGTGAGTGAGAGAGATAGAGAGAAAGAAGCTGTGAGTGAGTGAGAGAGAGAGAAACAGAAGCTGTGAGTGAGAGAGAGAGAGAAAGAGAAGCTGTGAGTGAGAGAGAAAGGTAAGCTGTGAGAGAGCGAGAGGAAGAGATGCTGTGAGTGAGAGAGAGAAATAGAGAAGCTGTGAGTGAGTGAGAGAGAGAAACAGAAGTAGTGAGTGAGAGAGAGTGAAAGAGAAACTGGGAGTGAGAGAGAGAGAGAGAGAAAGAGAAGCTGTGAGTGTGAGAGAGAGAAGGAGAGTCTGATAAAGAGAGAGTGAAAGAGAAGCTGTGAGTGAGAGAGAGAGAGAGAGAGAAGCTGTGAATGAGAGAGAGAGAGAAAGAGAAGCTGTGAGTGAGAGAGATAAAGAGAAGCTTTGAGAGAGAGAAGCTGTGAGTGAGAGAGAGAGAAAGAGAAGCTGTGAGTGAGAGAGAGAAAGAGAAACTGTTTGAGAGAGATAATCTGTGAATGAGAGAGAGAGAAAGAGAGTCTGAGAAAGAGAGTGAAAGAGAAGCTGTGAGTGAGAGAGAGAGAGAGAAGCTGTGAGTGCGAGAGAGAAGCTTTGAGTGAGAGAGAGAGAGAAAGAGAAGCTGTGAGTGAGAGAGAGAGAAAGAGAAGCTGTGAGTGAGAGAGAGAGAAACAGAAGCTGTGAGTGAGAGAGAGAGAGAAAGAGAAGCTGTGAGTGAGAGAGAGAGAGGGTAAGAGAAGCTGTGAGTGAGAGAGAGAGAGAGAAGCAGTGAGTGTGAGAGAGAGAGAAGCAGTGAGTGCGAGAGAGAGAAGGTATGAGTGAGAGAGAGAGAAAGAGAAGCTGTGAGTGAGAGAGAAAGAGAAGCTGAGAGTGAGAGAGAGAGACAGAGACGCTGTGAGTGAGAGAGAGAGAGAGAAGCATTGAGTGAGCGAGAGAGTAATAGAGTCTGTGAGAGAGAGAGAAAGAGCTGTGAGAGAGAGTAAGAGAAGCTGTGAGTGAGAGAGAGAAAGAGAGAAAGAGAAGCTGTGAGTGAGAGAGAGAGAGAAAGAGAAGCTGTGAGTGAGAGAGAAAGAGAAAGAGAAGCTGTGAGTGAGAGAGAGAGATAGAAAGAGAAGCTGTGAGTGAGAGAGAGAGAAAGAGAGCTGTGAGTGAGATTGAGAGAGAAAGAGAAGCTGTGAGTGAGAGAGAAAGAAGCTGTGAGTGAGTGAGAGAGAGAGAAACAGAAGCTGTGAGTGCGAGACAGAGAGTGAGAGAGAGAGAGAGAAGCTGAGTGAGAGAAAGAGAAAGAGAAGCTGTGAGTGAGAGAGAGAGAGATAGAAAGAGAAGCTGTGATTGAGACAGAGAGAAAGAGAAGGTGTGAGTGAGAGAGAGAGAATAAGAGAAGTTGTGAGTGAGAGAGAGAAGCTGTGAATGATAGAGAGAGAGAAAGAGAAGCTGTGAGTGAGAGAGAGAGAAAGAGAAGCTGTGAGTGAGAGAGAGAGAAAGAGTAGCTGTGAGTGAGAGAGAGAGAAAGAGATGCTGTGAGTGAGAGAGAAAGAAAGTGAAGCTGTGAGTGTGAAAGAGAGAGAGAAAGAGAAGCTGTGAGTGAGAGAGAGAGAAATAGAGAAGCTGTCAGTGAGAGAGATAGAAAAACAGAAGCAGTAATTGAGAGAGAGAGAAAGAGAAGCTGTGAGTGAGAGAGAAAGAGAAGCTGTGAGAGAGAGAGAGGAAGAGATGCTGTGAGTGAGAGAGAAAGAAAGTGAAGCTGTGAGTGTGAGAGAGAGAGAGAAAGAGAAACTGTGAGTGAGATTGATAGAGAAAGAGAAGCTGTGAGTGAGAGAGAAAGAAGCTGTGAGTGAGTGAGAGAGAGAGAAACAGAAGCTGTGAGTGCGAGACAGAGAGTGAGAGAGAGAGAGAAGCTGAGTGAGAGAAAGAGAAAGAGAAGCTGTGAGTGAGAAAGAGAGAGAGATAGAAAGAGAAGCTGTGATTGAGACAGAGAGAAAGAGAAGGTGTGAGTGAGAGAGAGAGAGAATAAGAGAAGCTGTGAGTGAGAGAGAGAAGCTGTGAATGATAGAGAGAGAGAAAAAGAGAAGCTGTGAGTGAGAGAGAGAGAAAGAGAAGCTGTGAGTGAGAGAGAGAGAAAGAGTAGCTGTGAGTGAGAGAGAGAGAAAGAGAAGCTGTGAGTGAGAGAGAAAGAAAGAGAAGCTGTGAGTGAGAGAGAGAAAGAGAGTCTGAGAAAGAGAGAGTGAAAGAGACGCTGTGAGTGAGAGAGAGAGAAAGAGAAGCTGTGAGTGAGAGAGAGAGAGAAACAGAAGCAGTGAGTGAGAGAGAGAGAGAAAGAGAAACTGTGAGTGAGAGAGAGAGAGAGAAAGAGAAGCTGTGAGTGAGAGAGAGAGAAGGAGAGTCTGAGAAAGATAGAGTGAAAGAGAAGCTGTGAGTGAGTGAGAGAGAGAGAGAGAGAAGCTGTGAGTGAGAGAGAGAGAGAAAGAGAAGCTGTGAGTGAGAGAGATAAAGAGAAGCTGAGAGAGAGAGAGAAGCTGTGAGTGTGAGAGAGAAATAGAGAAGCTGTGAGTGAGAGAGAGAGAAACAGAAGTAGTGAGTGAGAGAGAGAGAATGAGAAACTGGGAGTGAGAGAGAGAGAGAGAAAGAGAAGCTGTGAGTGAGAGAGAGAGAAGGAGAGTCTGATAAAGAGAGAGTGAAAGAGAAGCTGTGAGTGAGTGAGAGAGAGAGAGAGAGAAGCTGTGAATGAGAGAGAGAGAGAAAGAGAAGCTTTGAGAGAGAGAAGCTGTGAGTGAGAGAGAGAGAGAAAGAGAAGCTGTGAGTGAGAGAGAGAAAGAGAAACTGTGTTTGAGAGAGAGAGAGAAGCTGTGAATGAGAGAGAGAAAGAGAAGCTGTGAGAGAGAGAGGAAGAGATGCTGTGAGTGAGAGAGAAAGAAAGTGAAGCTGTGTGTGTGAAAGAGAGAGAGAAAGAGAAGCTGTGAGTGAGAGAGAGAGAGAAATAGAGAAGCTGTGAGTGAGAGAGAGAGAGAAACAGAAGCAGTGAGTGAGAGAGAGAGAGAAAGAGAAGCTGTGAGTGAGAGAGAAAGGTAAGCTGTGAGAGAGAGAGAGGAAGAGATGCTGTGAGTGAGAGAGAAAGAAAGTGAAGCTGTGAGTGTGTGAGAGAGAGAGAAAGAGAAGCTGTGAGTGAGAGAGAGAGAAATAGAAGCTGTGAGTGAGAGAGAGGGAGAGAAAAAGAAGCAGTGAGTGAGTGAGAGAGAGAGAAAGAGAAACTGTGAGTGAGAGAGAGAGAGAGAAAGAGAAGCTGTGAGTGAGAGAGAGAGAAGGAGAGTCTGAGAAAGAGAGAGAGAGAAGCATTGAGTGAGAGAGGGAGAAATAGAGACTGTGAGACAGAGAGAAAGAGCTGTGGGAGAGAGAGAAGGAGAAGCTGTGATAGAGAGAGAGAGAGAGAGAGAGAGAGATGCTGGGAGTGAGTGAGAGAGAGAAAGAGAAGCTGTGAGTGAGAGAGAGAGAAAGAGAAGCTGTGAGTTAGAGAGGGAGAGATAGAAAGAGAAGCTGTGAGAGAGAGAGAGAGAAAGAGAAGCTGTGAGTGAGATTGAGAGAGAAAGAGAAGCTGTGAGTGAGAGAGAAAGAAGCTGTGAGTGAGTGAGAGAGAGAGGAACAGAAGCTGTGAGTGAGAGAGAGAGAGAGAAGCTGAGTGAGAGAAAGAGAAAGAGAAGCAGTGAGTGAGAGAGAGATAGAAAGAGAAGCTGTGATTGAGACAGAGAGAGAGAAAGAGAAGGTGTGAGTGAGAGAGAGAGAGAATAAGAGAAGCTGTGAGTGAGAGAGAGAGAAAGAGAAACTGTGAGTGAGAGAGAGAGAGAGAAAGAGAAGCTGTGAGTGAGAGAGAGAGGAGAGTCTGAGAAAGAGAGAGAGAGAAGCATTGAGTGAGAGAGAGAGAAATAGAGTATGTGAGAGAGAGAAAGAGCTGTGGGAGAGAGAGAAAGAGAAGCTGTGAGTGAGAGAGAGAAAGAGAGAAAGAGAAGCTGTGAGTGAGTGAGAGAGAGAAAAAGAAGCTGTGAGTGAGAGAGAGAGAGAAAGAGAAGCTGTGAGTGAGAGAGAGAGAGATAGAAAGAGAAGCTGTGAGTGAGAGAGAGAGAGAAAGAGAAGCTGTGAGTGAGAGAGAGAGAGCAAGAGAAACTGTGAGTGAGAGAGATAGAGAGAAAGAAGCTGTGAGTGAGTGAGAGAGAGAGAAACAGAAGCTGTGAGTGAGAGAGAGAGAGAAAGAGAAGCTGTGAGTGAGAGAGAGAGAATGAGAAGCTGTGAGTGAGAGAGAACGAAGCTGTGAGTGAGTGAGAGAGAGAGAAACAGAAGCTGTGAGTGAGAGTGAGAGAGAGAGAGAAGCTGAGTGAGAGAAAGAGAAAGAGAAGCAGTGAGTGAGAGAGAGATAGAAAGAGAAGCTGTGATTGAGACAGAGAGAGAGAAAGAGAAGGTGAGTGAGAGAGAGAGAATAAGAGAAGCTGTGAGTGAGAGAGAGAGAGAGGAAGAGAAGCTGTGAGTGAGAGAGAGAGAAAGAGAAGATGTGAGTGAGAGAGAGAGAAAGAGAAGCTGTGTGTGAGAGAGAGATCGAAAGAGATGCTGTGAGTGAGAGAGAGAGAGAAAGAGAAGCTGTGAGTGAGATTGAGAGAGAAAGAGAAGCTGTGAGTGAGAGAGAAAGAAGCTGTGAGTGAGTGAGAGAGAGAGAAATAGAAGCTGTGAGTGAGAGTGAGAGAGAGAGAGAAGCTGAGTGAGAGAAAGAGAAAGAGAAGCAGTGAGTGAGAGAGAGATAGAAAGAGAAGCTGTGATTGAGACAGAGAGAGAGAAAGAGAAGGTGAGTGAGAGAGAGAGTAAGAGAAGCTGTGAGTGAGAGAGAGAGAGAGGAAGAGAAGCTGTGAGTGAGAGAGAGAGAAAGAGAAGATGTGAGTGAGAGAGAGAGAAAGAGAAGCTGTGTGTGAGAGAGAGATCGAAAGAGATGCTGTGAGTGAGAGAGAGAGAGAAAGAGAAGCTGTGAGTGAGATTGAGAGAGAAAGAGAAGCTGTGAGTGAGAGAGAAAGAAGCTGTGAGTGAGTGAGAGAGAGAGAAATAGAAGCTGTGAGTGAGAGAGAGAGAGCAAGAGAGAGAAGCTTAGTGAGAGAAAGAGAAGCAGTGAGTGAGAGAGAGAGATAGAAAGAGAAGCTGTGATTGAGACAGAGAGAAAGAGAAGGTATGAGAGAGAGAGAATAAGAGAAGCTGTGAGTGAGAGAGAGACAGGAAGAGAAGCTGTGAGTGAGAGAGAGAGAGAAAGAGAATATGTGAGTGAGAGAGAGAGAGAGAAGCTGTGAGTGAGAGAGAGAAGCTGTGAATGAGAGAGAGAGAGAGAAAGAGAAGCTGTGAGTGAGAGAGAGAGAAAGAGAAGCTGTGAGTGAGAGAGAGAGAGAAAGAGAAGCTGTGAGTGAGAGAGAGAAAGAGAAGCTTTGAGAGACAGAGAGGAAGAGATGCTGTGAGTGAGAGAGAAAGAAAGTGAAGCTGTGTGTGTGTGTGAGAGAGAGAAAGTGAAGCTGTGAGTGAGAGAGAGAGAAATAGAGAAGTTGTGAGTGTGTGTGAGAGAGAAACAGAAGCAGTGAGTGAGAGAGAGAGAGAGAAGCTGTGAGTGAGAGAGAGAGAAAGAGAAGCTGTGTGAGAGAGAGGAAGAGATGCTGTGAGTGAGAGAGAGAGAAAGAGAAGCTGTGAGTGAGAGAGAGAGAAAGAGAAGCTGTGAGTGAGAGAGAGAGAGAAAGAGAAGCTGTGAGTGAGATAGAGAGAAAGAGAAGCTGTGAGAGAGAGAGAGAGGAAGAGATGCTGTGAGTGAGAGAAAGAAAGTGAAGCTGTGAGTGTGTGAGAGAGATAAAGAGAAGCTGTGAGTGAGAGAGAGAGAAATAGAGAAGCTGTGAGTGAGAGAGAGAGAGAAACAGAAGCAGTGAGTGAGAGAGAGAGAGAAAGAGAAACTGTGAGTGAGTGAGAGAGAGAGAGAGAAGCTGTGTGTGAGAGAGAGAGATCGAAAGAGATGCTGTGAGTGAGAGAGAGAAAGAGAAGCTGTGAGTGAGATTGAGAGAGATAGATGTTGAAATCTGATTCATTTATGTAAAGATATCTTTTCAATCAGTCAGCCTCATTAGCAGCAGTTTATATCCTCAGATCTTTTGAGATCCATGAAGTCCAGCTTCAATAGGCTTTTTAGTAGGGAGGAACAGAGAGAGACACAAAACACGCCTGCTTTCTTTGGCTGGTCAAAACGATACTAATGCCTTTTCTTTATTCAGGCAGAGAGTCTCAGAAACGAAATTTAGGCAAGCATTGTATACCAGAAACGAAACTTAACAGAGACAAATCCTAAAGGCATACAGCCAATCAGAAAGTCAGAACCCAAATAAGGAGAGATAAGGAGAATAGCAAGCAAAGAGGCTTTTGTTTACAAAATGTGTCAGAGGCAGCCTGACAGAATCCAGATGCATTCCCACATGTCCTCCTTTTTCATTTAAATTTGAGAGAGGGACGGCTAATCATACCCCTGCATGTCATCATACTCCATAACTACTCCTCCATATACATCATCACTGTCCTCCTGGACATCGTACCCCTCCTCACTCATGGTACCTTGTTCCGGAGGAAGATACCTCATTGAGTACAATTGCTGTCGTGCAAAACTCGATGTCTCCCTTCTACGCAGTGGACATGTGTTACACATAGAAATAAGATTATGAATACAATAAATGCAAAAACACAAAGGTATAAGGCAGATAATAATAATAAACCCATAAAAGAAAACTTGTCTAAGGACAGACAAATCAGGCAACCAAGAAGTCACCCAATCAAAGAGATTAACATCAGTGCGTACATTGTTAGTAATGCTCTCCTGTAAATTCTGAAGTTCTTTCTCAATAGTATTATTCAGATCCTGGAATTTCACCCGACATCCCTGGTTCCCGACCAGTTTACAAAATCCTCCGGATTTTGCTAACAGGTAATCTATGGCTAGTCTGTCCTGCATTTGGTCTTGATGAAGCTCAGTGATTTCCATTTGTAGATCCCGTATGACCCTCCCTGTGGCATTGATTGATTTCTCCAGCCTACAGGTGAGTCCCAAAATGGACCTCCTATTCTCCTGGGAAATGACACCTGGGTACGATCCCAAGGTGAGTGCTCCAGTGATAGCACTCCCTATAGCTCTCCCCCAGGAGCTACCATCAGACAGCTGAACATCGATTATCACTTCATCATTGGAGCCAGAACCCATCGGGCCGGCAGCAGCTCTCCGGCGCCGTGCATCTGCCCGAAGCGGCATTTGCACTTGTACGGGTAAGGTGAAATAACCCAATGCTGCACATTGATATTGTCCTGGATGGAAATTCGTGGCAACTCCATTAAAAAAGAACCACATGTTGGGATCCTTAATTTGCCATCCATTGCAAATTGAACCACTATCTATAGCAGAATAATCAGGAGTAAACATAGGAAACACATCATATATATCTTCAATAGTAGTGTTAAACAAGGTATAATTAAGCTTATAAGAACTGTTATAACTACCCCATAACCAAAAATAATCATCACAACCCGTATAATTGCCTACATTCTGCAAAACCCTTTTTGCTTGAGTCCAGTACTTCCATTTACTATTCCAGACTCCAGAACTATGACAGCAGAAACAAAGTCCTTTAGTGTATTTCTTGAATGTCATGCTTCGCCAGCGGGTGTTGTTAAATTGTTCTGGAGGATTGGAGAAGAGTGTAGACCTATCAAGATGTTGCAAATGTCCAATAACCAGCTCAGGTGTGTTGAACAATGCCGGAAGAAAGGCCATTTGAGACACTGCCAGTGGATGCTCATAGTATAACGTTGCATTCTTATCATGAACCTCAAACATATAGTTAGCATGACGAAGCCAAAAGTTGGGGTTGCCCCCATGAGGTAATGTTCTTACAGCTGGAAGCACAGTAAGAAAGAAAAAAACAAATGTCAGCACATTTAGTTTACTGGTGAACCACCATCCTGGAGCTGAGTAACCTTCTTCTCTCTCCATGGGCGGATCGCTCGAGCAGGAACCCACACAGGTCCTGAGGTAGTAGAAACAGCTGCGTATCCTCGTCCCCAGGTGATTAGAGGCACAGGACCCTTCCACTCGGGATCCGGTTGCTGCCGATAAATGACCAATGGCTTAGGAAGACACTCCTCAGTCCTGAAATGCAATTCGACTGGAGAGTGTGACCTGTTATGGGGAGCAAGAATAAAATTAAGAGTATACAGTACTTTAGCAACCGCTGTAGGTATTTCAGCCACAGGAACCCCTCTATCTCCCACTTGCTTGTGTAACAAATTTTTGAATGTCAGGTGGGCTCTTTCAACAATCGCCTGTCCAGTCGAGTTATAGGGTATTCCATGGGTTAGCTTAATGTCCCACTGACGGCAAAAGTCCTGAAAGGCAGAAGAAACATATGATGGCCCATTGTCTGTCTTAAGGCTTTTAGGTTTACCCATTGCCGCAAACGAACGAATGCAATGTTGTATAACATGTCTGGATGTTTCACCCCGTAAGGGTGTAGCCCATATAAATCCAGAGAAGGTATCAACAGTCACATGTAACTTAGAAAGCGGAGCCAAAGCAGGTACTTGTGTGACATCCATCTGCCATAGCTGATTGGCTTCTGTTCCTCGAGGATTAACAGCATCAAATGGCAGGAATATAGGAGACTTCGTACAGGAAGCACAGGATGACACAATGTCTCTAGCCTGTGACATAGGAATGGAAAATCGTTTATGCAAAACCTTAGCAGATTGATGAAAATTGCATGACTGTCAATGGGGTTGTCAAAGAGAGAAAAAACCTCAGCAGAGTCCCGGAGAGCAGAATCTGCTCGTGCATTGCCCTCCGTCAAATAACCTGGGATCCTTGTGTGAGAGCGTATGTGGGCAATGAAGAATGGGACCGTACGGTTGGAAAGAAAACCTTGAAGCTGTTGGAATAAAGCAAAAAGATCCCTATCCATCGATGGAGACAAATAAGCTTGAGCTAAGGTAAAGACAAGGCGGTAAACATATTGAGTATCCACAATCAGGTTAAAGGGTACATCAGAAAACGTAGAGAAAGCAAGTATGACCGCTGCCAGTTCCGACCGCTGGGCCGATGCTTGAGGTCCTGTAAAAACCACCTCCCATTCCCCAGTAGGACCCTGCCATGTAAGGACTCCACGGGAGGGGGAGCCATTCAAGAAAAGAGTAATGGCATGCAAGATAGGTTGCATGCAAAGCGGGGATGACAGGGAGTAAGAAGTGAGATTCAGCAAGGTAAACCGCTTATCTTTGGGGGGGTTAAATTTAACTTGTCCCACAAAGTCCGCCATGGCCACCTGAAATGCCTCAGAATGCTGTAGCAAGGCGGTTAGCTGATCCTGCGAAAAAGGAAAACAAACAAAGTCAACGTCATAGCCAGTCAAATGCTTTGCCCTAGTACGGCATTTGAGGAAAAGATCAGCAATCGCATCAGGTAGGCGATAACAGTTTTTCGAGGGAGTGTGCGCCAAGTGCAGCCATTCCACGATGGCCACCTTCTGAGCGTTGACAGGCGCGAACAAAACAGCAGTGGGCAGCCTCGGTGTAGGAAGAAGAGCGCATGCCAGCGCAATGGTGCCTGAGGGCACCCGATCCACAGCGATGGTATGCAGCTTTTCGTTGAGGCGTTGAAGAGCTGTACGCATCTCCGTTGTGCAGGGAATGATGTCCGCTGGAGAAGTGTGTCCAGAAAGAGCAGCAAAGAGTGGTGATAGTTCCTCTGTGCTCAGGGCCAAGAAAGGACGAGCCCAATTTATGTTCCCTAGCAATTGTTGCAATTGTACAAGAGTGAACTGCTCTGGAATAGCTATTGTTGGCAATAGCGGAGTTGAAGCTGTAGCTGAGAGCCTATGTCCCAGATATTGGAATGGATACATCCGCTGCACTTTTTCAGGAGCTATGATCAAGCCCGCTTGTTGCAAAATGTCTGCTAGGTCCTGCAGGTGTTTCTCCATGACATGTGGACCATGCAATAAAATGTCATCTGTGTAATGATAGACTTTAACCTCTGGATGGCGTTGCCTGAAAGGTTCCAAAGCCTTGTTCACAAAATGTTGGCATAGAGTCGGCGAGTTGGCCATACCCATGGGCAAGACACACCATTCAAACCGTTGAGTAGGATGTTCATTATTGTATACTGGCAATGTAAATGCAAATTTTTCTCTGTCTTGTGGTGCTAGCAAGATTGTATAAAAACAGTCCTTCAAATCTATGACCATGAGTTGATGATCTTCCGGAATCATGTTCGGATTAGGAAGTCCAGATTGTAGCGGTCCCATTGGCAAGATGTGCTCATTAACTTTTCTCAAATCATGTAACAATCGCCATTTTCCAGACTTCTTTTTCACCACAAAAATCGGAGAGTTCCAAGGACTAGTGGTTGTTTGAATATGTCCCAGATTTAATTGCTCCTGTACAAGGGCCTCCGCCGCTTGGAGCTTTTCTCTTGAGAGCGGCCATTGATCCGTCCACACTGGCGGGGTGTTTTTCCATTGTAGTGGAAGTGCATGCAACGGCGCTGCAGGGGAGGCCCGTATCAAAAATTTGTCTGCAAGGTACACCCTGTTTTAGCCAGGAGGTCCCGGCCCCACAGAGTAATAGGAATATCCATAATCAGGGGGTGAAGAGAAACTTTTGTTCCCCCTGAGGTCTCAAAGACGATTGGATGAACACTTTGCTGTGCTGGCTCGTACCCGCCCACCCCATAAACTTCCCTACAGGGGCGAACGGCCCATCCAGTTGGCCAATCTTTTTTTGCCACCACTGAAATATCGGCTCCTGTATCGATCAGTCCAGACACTGAACGTCCACCCATAATCAGCGAGCGGGTCGGTCTATCCTCGGTGATTTGTATCACCGCCATAGCTGCTGTTGCAGTCCCCTCCTGGGATGGAGTTACAGCGGTCCCTAGTGGGAGCAGATGAAGGCATCCTACAGGTTGTCCCTTAGGCAGGGTGAGATGTTGTGTGGCTGATGCAGGGATGACAATTTCTTGGTGACCCAATGTAACTGACCCTGCTGCAATGTGTACAGAAGCGGGCAAGGCATCTGGGCAAGGAAGAACAATGCCCATCATGCCCTGGAAATTAACATCATCAACCATTGTGGGAAGAGCCTCCACGCACCCTGGCATAGTAAAAGTACATTCCTTAGATAACCTCAATAATAGTCCTTCTTTTAGAGGATGGTTTTTTCTATATCGTGAAATCATGTCTTGGGCAAGTTCCATATCTTCTTCCATCTCTTGCAAAACCTCCTCTATTGCTTCTTCACTGCCCTCTGGCTGCCCTATTATTTTGCCTGGGCCCGAGCAAGGCCCGCACTCCCATTTCCCTGCTGCTGTGGAGAAAAGTCAGAGTCTTTGTGCTGAGCAGCTGAGGGGTTGGCATTAGGATTTGAGCGGCACTGATTGGCCCAATGGTACCCCTTCTGACAAATGGGACACTTCCTTGAAGGGCGTGCTGCCTGCTTTTGAGAGAAGCGACATTGTGCTTTAAAATGTCCTTCTTTTCCACAGCCAAAGCAACGTTTGTTTTGAGCCTGAGTTGTGGGCAATTGAACTGCAGCTGCCAGAAGTTGAGCCTTATAACTGTGAGTCCCCACATTTTGACAAACTTTCATCATGTCTGCTATAGATGTGCCTGGTCGAGCATAAACAGCTGTCAGAGCACCCTTACAATCCTCATTGGCATTTTCAAAAGCCAGTTGTTTCATGAGCATTTCCCGTGCCGGGACATTTTCCACCTGGCGGCTGAGGGCAGTCATGAGTCTGTTAATAAACTCAGTGTAATCTTCTTTAGGGCCCTGTCTGATTGCTGCAAAGCCAGCAACGGAGCTATCCCCTTTGGAAGGAATCTTACTCCAGGCACGCATGACTATCTGTGCAATCTCTCCCAACTGGGCATCAGTGAGTGCCAACTGCTGTGTGGGGTTGGCAAAATTTCCCTCCCCACATAACATATCCATTGTGAGTGCAGGGCGTGTGTGATGTACCTCCCAAGCCACATCCCTCCACTCCTGCAAGCAGAGCATGGCTTCTGCTGGAGGCAAAAGCGCTTTGATCATCTGTTTCCAATCCACTGGTAGCAATTTTTGAGAAGCAATGGCTTCCAACAAAGCTTTTGTAAAAGGTGCATTAAACCCATAGTCACGTATGCTGACCCTTAGTTCCTTCAGATATTTGTAATGGAGGGTTTCATATCTATCTGGGACTGCCATTGCGTTGCCAACAGGCGGAGCCCCTCTGATCACTGGGTATATTTCAGGAGATTGCACGTCCAGCACAGCTGCCGTTAACGCAGCAGAAAAATGTGTCTTTGTAGGGCTAAAAGTGCTTGATTTTTGCAAAGCAGGATCTAATGTCCCATCTCCATTTCCACCTCCACCCCCATCAGGAGGCTGTTGTTTCTCATATGATGGAGGGGTAGTTGCCATGGCCCCCCCTTTATCTGGAGGCAAAAGCTGTGGGAGGGGGCCATCAAGTCTTTGAGACAATAAAATATTTTTTGGAGTAAGTCTCTGAAGGCAGTCTCTAATTTCCTCCCATGTAAATAATATTGATCTAGAAATCCCATTATGCTTCTGCAATTCATTCCCGATCTGTTTCCACTGTTTTAAGTCCAGACCTTCATATTTAAACCAAGGACAGATTTTTTCTATAGCTTTAACCAGCTTTTTTATTTTCTTTTGATTAGCCTTTCGCCCATTGTGATTCAAACGATCTGAGATATCTCTACAAAGTTCATGCATTTGGGAAGAAAGCACACACCCCATGATTAAAAAAAATTTTTTTCACTTACTCTGTAGTGTAGCATACACTGTGGGACCCAAAGTAGAAACTTTGGATGAATTTCGAGCTCGATTTATGACCTTCCCGGTCAGAGTAAATGAGACCTTTCTTCTGGTCGATGAGATGATAAGCAGGTGCTAATTGCTGAAGCTGTTAATTGCTGAAGCAGCTTTCGCAGAGAGTTCTTTGAAGTTCATTCAATCGCCTCACCACGGGGCGCCAGTTGTTGAAATCTGATTCATTTATGTAAAGATATCTTTTCAATCAGTCAGCCTCATTAGCAGCAGTTTATATCCTCAGATCTTTTGAGATCCATGAAGTCCAGCTTCATTAGGCTTTTTAGTAGGGAGGAACAGAGAGAGACACAAAACACGCCTGATTTCTTTGGCTGGTCAAAACGATACTAATGCCTTTTCTTTATTCAGGCAGAGAGTCTCAGAAACGAAACTTAGGCAAGCTTTGTATACCAGAAACGAAACTTAACAGAGACAAAACCTAAAGGCATACAGCCAATCAGAAAGTCAGAACCCAAATAAGGAGAGATAAGGAGAATAGCAAGCAAAGAGGCTTTTGTTTACAAAATGTGTCAGAGGCAGCCTGACAGAATCCAGATGCATTCCCACAATAGAGAAGCTGTGAGTGAGAGAGAAAGAAGCTGTGAGTGAGTGAGAGAGAGAGAAACAGAAGCTGTGAGTGAGAGAGAGAGAGCGAGAGAGAGAAGCTGAGTGAGAGAAAGAGAAAGAGAAGCTGTGAGTGTGAGAGAGAGATAGAAAGAGAAGCTGTGATTGAGACAGAGAGAAAGAGAAGGTGTGTGTGTGAGAGAGAGAGAATAAGAGAAGCTGTGAGTGAGAGAGAGAGAGGAAGAGAAGCTGTGAGTGAGAGAGAGAGAAAGAGAAGATGTGAGTGAGTGAGAGAGAGAGAAGCTGTGAGTGAGAGAGAGAAGCTGTGAATGAGAGAGAGAGAGAGAAAGAGAAGCTGTGAGTAAGAGAGAGAGAAAGAGAAGCTGTGAGTGAGAGAGAGAGAGAAAGAGAAGCTGAGTGAGAGAGAGAGAAAGAGAAGCTTTGAGAGAGAGAGGAAGAGATGCTGTGAGTGAGAGAGAAAGAAAGTGAAGCTGTGAGTGTGTGTGAGAGAGAGAAAGAGAAGCTGTGAGTGAGAGAGAGAGAAATAGAGAAGCTGTGAGTGAGAGAGAGAGAAACAGAAGCAGTGAGTGAGAGAGAGAGAGAAAGAGAAGCTGTGAGTGAGAGAGAGAGAAAGAGAAGCTGTGTGTGAGAGAGGAAGAGATGCTGTGAGTGAGAGAGAGAGAAAGAGAAGCTGTGAGTGAGAGAGAGAGAAAGAGAAGCTGTGAGTGAGAGAGAGAGAAAGAGAAGCTGTGAGTGAGATAGAGAGAAAGAGAAGCTGTGAGAGAGAGAGAGAGAGGAAGAGATGCTGTGAGTGAAAGAAAGTGAAGCTGTGAGTGTGAGAGAGAGAGATAAAGAGAAGCTGTGAGTGAGAGAGAGAGAAATAGAGAAGCTGTGAGTGAGAGAGAGAGAAACAGAAGCAGTGAGTGAGAGAGAGAGAAAAAGAGAAACTGTGAGTGAGTGAGACAGAGAGAGAGCGAGAGAAACTGTGAGTGAGAGAGAGAGAACGAGAGTCTGAGAAAGAGAGAGTGAAAGAGAAGCTGTGAGTGAGAGAGAGAGGGAGAGAAGCTGTGAGTGAGAGAGAGAGAGAAAGAGAAGCTGTGAGTGAGAGAGATAAAGAGAAGCTGTGAGTTAGAGAGAGAGAGAAAGAGAAGATGTGAGTGAGAGAGAGAGAGAGAGAGAGAGAAGCTGTGAGTGAGAGAGAGAAAGAGTAGCTGTGTGAGAGAGAGAGGAAGATGCTGTGAGTGAGAGAGAGAAAGAGAAGCTGTGAGTGAGAGAGAGAGAGAAAGAGAAACTGTGAGTGAGAGAGAGAGAGAGAAAGAGAAGCTGAGAGTGAGAGAGAGAGAAAGAGAGTGTGAGAAAGAGAGAGTGAAAGAGAAGCTGTGAGTGAGAGAGGGAGAGAGAGAAGCTGTGAGTGAGAGAGAAGCTGTGAATGAGAGAGAGAGAGAAAGAGAAGCTGTGAGAGAGAGAGAAAGAGAAACTGTGAGTGAGAGAGAGAAAGAAAGAGAAGCTGTGAGTGAGAGAGAGAGAAAGAGAAGCTGTGAGTGAGAGAGAGAGAAAGAGAAGCTGTGAGTGAGAGAGAGAGAAAGAGAAGCTGTGAGTGAGAGAGAGAGAAAGAGAAGCTGTGAGTGAGAGAGAGAGAAAGAGAAGCTCTGTGTGAGAGAGAGGAAGAGATGCTGTGAGTGAGAGAGAAAGAAAGCGAAGCTGTGAGTGTGAGAGAGAGAGAAAGAGAAGCTGTGAGTGAGAGAGAGAGAGAAATAGAGAAGCTGTGAGTGAGAGAGAGAGAGAAACAGAAGCTGTGAGTGAGAGAGAGAAAGAAAGAGAAACTGTGAGTGAGAGAGAGAGAGAAAGAGAAGCTGTGAGTGAGAGAGAGAGAAAGAAAGAGAAGCTGTGTGTGTGAGAGAGGAAGATGCTGTGAGTGAGAGAGAAAGAAAGAGAAGCTGTGAGTGTGTGTGTGTGTGAGAGAGAGAAGCTGTTAGTGAGAGAGAGAGAAATAGAGAAGCTGTGAGTGAGAGAGAGAGAGAAACAGAAGCTGTGAGTGAGAGAGAGAGAGAAAGAGAAGCTGTGAGTTAGAGAGAGAGAGAGTCTGAGAAAGAGAGAGTGAAAGAGAAGCTGTGAGTGAGAGAGAGAGAAACAGAAGCTGTGAGTGAGAGAGAGAAATAGAGAAGCTGTGAGTGAGAGAGAGAGAAACAGAAGCAGTGAGTGAGAGAGAGAGAGAGAAAGAGAAACTGTGAGAGAGAGAGAGAGAAAGAGAAGCTGTGAGTGAGAGAGAGAAGGAGAGTCTGAGAAAGAGAGAGTGAAAGAGAAGCTGTGAGTGAGAGAGAGAGAGAGAGAGAGAAGCTGTGAGTGAGAGAAAGAGAGAAAGAGAAGCTGTGAGTGAGAGAGAGAAAGAGAAGCTGTGAGAGAGAGAGAGAAGCTGTGAGTGAGAGAGAGGAAGATGCTGTGAGTGAGAGAGAAAGAAAGAAAGAGAAGCTGTGAGTGAGAGAGATAAAGAGAAGCTGTGAGAGAGAGAGAGAGAAGCTGTGAGTGAGAGAGAGAGAGAGAGAAGCTGTGAGTGAGAGAAAGAGAGAAAGAGAAGCTGTGAGTGAGAGAGATAAAGAGAAGCTGTGAGAGATAGAGAGAAGCTGTGAGTGAGAGAGAGGAAGATGCTGTGAGTGAGAGAGAAAGAAAGAAAGAGAAGCTGTGAGTGTGTGAGAGAGAGAGAAAGAGAAGCTGTTAGTGAGAGAGAGAGAAATAGAGAAGCTGTGAGTGAGAGAGAGAAAGAGAAGCTGTGAGTGAGAGAGAAAGAGAAGATGTGAGTGAGAGAGAGAGAGAAAGAGATGCTGTGAGTGAGAGAGAGAGAGAAGCATTGCGTGAGATGTTGGGATCTGATTCATGCCACGATACGATCAGTCTCAGAGTAGCAGTTTATTGCTTCAGGTAAACACAGCAAGAGTTGAAATGTCTAACGGAGGCCAGCTCATTAGACCCAGAGTAAGGAGGAAACAGAGATAGAGGGAAAACACACACACACCACTGCAGTCTTTGGCTGAACAAACGATACTAACTGCTCCTCTTTATCCAAGCAGAGTGTAGCAGAAACGAAACTTAAGCTACATAACCCAAATAAGGAGAAAGAATTTCTCTCACTTTTCTACGCATGCCTAAAGTACAGTGTTGTCTCTCAGGCAAGGAGGCCTTTGTTTACAAAATGTGTCAGAGGCAGCCTGACAGAATCCAGATACATTCCTACATGTCCTCCTTTTTCCTTTAAATTTGAAAGAGGGACGGCTAATCATACCCCTGCATGTCATCATACTCCATAACTACTCCTCCATACACATCATCACTGTCCTCCTGGACATCGTACTCCTCCTGACTACTGGTACCTTGTTCCGGAGGATGATACCTCATTGAGTACAATTGCCGTCGTGCAAAACCCGATGCCTCCCTTCTACGCAGTGGACATGTGTTATACATAGAAATAAGATTAGGAATACAATAAATGCAAAAACACAAAGGTATATGGCAAATAATAACAATGAACCCATAAAAGAAAACTTGTCTAAGGACAGACAAATCAGGCAACCAAGAAGTCACCCAATCAAAGAGATTAACATCAGTGCGTACATTGTTAGTAATGCTCTCCTGTAAATTCTGAAGTTCTTTCTCAATAGTATTATTCAGATCCTGAAATTTTACCCGACATCCCTGGTTCCCGACCAGTTTACAAAATCCTCCGGATTTTGCTAACAGGTAATCTATGGCCAGTCTGTCCTGCATTTGGTCTTGATGAAGCTCAGTGATTTATCACTTCATCATTGCAACCAGAACCCATCGGGCCGGCAGCAGCTCTCCGGCGCCGTGCATTTACCCGAAGCGGCATTTGCACTTGTACGGGTAAGGTAAA
Source organism: Bradypodion ventrale (assembly GCA_035047345.1). Lineage (NCBI taxonomy): Eukaryota > Metazoa > Chordata > Lepidosauria > Squamata > Chamaeleonidae > Bradypodion > Bradypodion ventrale. Next base: position 110,932,867 of record JAWDJE010000005.1, on the reverse strand, counting down.
ATAACCCAATGCTGCACATTGATATTGTCCTGGATGGAAATTCGTGGCAACTCCATTAAAAAAGAACCACATGTTGGGATCCTTAATTTGCCATCCATTGCAAATTGAACCACTATCTATAGCAGAATAATCAGGAGTAAACATAGGAAACACATCATATATATCTTCAATAGTAGTGTTAAACAAGGTATAATTAAGCTTATAAGAACTGTTATAACTACCCCATAACCAAAAATAATCATCACAACCCGTATAATTGCCTACATTCCGCAAAACCCTTTTTGCTTGAGTCCAGTACTTCCATTTGCTATTCCAGACCCCAGAACTATGACAGCAGAAACAAAGCCTTTTAGTGTATTTCTTGAATGTCATGCTTCGCCAGCGGGTGTTGTTAAATTGTTCTGGAGGATTGGAGAAGAGTGTAGACCTTTCAACATGTTGCAAATGTCCAATAACCAGCTCAGGTGTGTTGAACAATGCCGGAAGAAAGGCCATTTGAGACGATGCCAGTGGATGCTCATAGTATAACGTTGCATTCTTACCATGAACTTCAAACATATAGTTAGCATGACGAAGCCAAAAGTTGGGGTTGCCCCCATGAGGTAATGTTCTTACAGCTGGAAGCACAGTAAGAAAGAAAAGAACAAATGTCAGCAAATTTAGTTTACTGGCGAACCACCATCCTGGAGCTGAGTAACCTTCTTCTCTCTCCATGGGCGGATCGCTCGAGCAGGAATCCTTCCACTCAGCATCCCCTTGTTGCCAATAAACGACCAATGGCTTAGGAAGACACTCCCCTAAGAAACAAAAGCATGCCCTGTTTGATGAATAGTGCTATGTTATTACCAGCACCATACAACTAAACATGAAGCTTAAGAAAGGCCTAGACAAGTTCATGGAGGACAGGAGGACAAGTGTATCAATGGCCACAATCATGGCTACCTAAGGACAACCTCTGGGTTGGAGAGATAGGCAGGACACCTCCCAATGCCATTTCCAGGGAATCCCAAGCAGGTGAAAGCATCCCCCTGGGAATACCCTGAAGGAAATGGTGAGCCACTGTGTGAGACAGAATGCTGGACTGGGTGGGCTATGGCCTGTTCCAGCAAGGCTGTTCTTATGTTCTTATGAAACATGCCTGACATATAACACCAATGCAATATCACAAACCCATTTACACATGTGTAGGGTACTGAAAACTCTTCCATGTACTTCTGTAGGTACCTGGTGATATGCAGTTTCATAAAGCAAAACATAACATAAGCAAAGACAGGTCTTTCCCTGCAAAAGAATAAGCAGAATATTTAAGCATAGCATGAGCAGGTAAAACAGGTACTAATATCAGCAGAGCATTTAAAGTCATTTGAATATAAAACAGAAAATAGCATGATCATACAGTTGAACTATTTATCCAATTTAAAAAGGTTTTCTGGTTTTATAATGCAAACAAAGCCAATTCTTCTTTACAGTCCACACAAACTTTTTAGTCCAATTAAAATGTCCAAATTAAAAGTCCAAATGTTGCTTGAAGCTCAGATTACAATTTAAAACACTATTTTCTCTCCAGCACAGTTCTTGGCATTAGGCCATAAATTACTTCTCACTGAATTCACAAGACACCCAGACCCCCCCCCCCCTTTTCAGCTTTTCAGGCAAACACACATTCCTTCTTGCTCCAATCACACCCATCTGTATTAAGGCAGGCAGATAAGGTATGAATGCACAAAGAACTTTTCCAGAATTTGCAAGCAGCTTTCACACGGAAGAATAGTACAGGGAATTTTCCGTTGCTTTCCCTGCCATCCTGATGCTTGAAACATGGAAAGCCCACTCTGGATCTCTTTGTTTGAAGGTTGGGCAGTTCAAAATCAGCCAAAAACTCCTTGTATTTTTGCAACAGCCTGTTGTCCATCGAGGCAGGATTCACCCCCTTTTCCCTCTGGATTTCTGTCATCTGCATCAGCTGATTCTCAACCTTATGACAAACTGCATCTGTTAGTTTGTACTTGCGAGAAGACCCCTTTCTGGGCTTGGGTTTCCTTCTGCCTTCCTCCTCTGGGCCATCCTGACACTTCTTGGCCATACGTGAGGAATCAATTTTACTACTCAGCTTCCCCTGCTTTTCTGAAGAACGTTGCTTCAGGGGTGAGCTGGGGTTTCTTATGCTGCTCTTGGAATCACACTCCTTGCTTCTTGCCACTTTGCATACATTAACAGCTTCAATCTGTGATGAGGTCCCCACCATTTGTTCCCCATCAGCTGGCACTAGATGTTTTTTAGACTTGGCAGGCAATATTGCAGCAGTCACATTTGCCAGAGTCTCTCTGTTCACTGGAGATACCTCAACAGGTTCCATATACAGCACATCTGCAGTTAAAGCAGCAGAACACAGGTCTTTTGTGCTTGATTGCTGCAAGGCATGATATAATGTCCCATCTTCTTTTCCACCCCCACCTCCATCAAGAGGCTGTTGTTTCTCATACGATGGAGGGGCAGTTGGACCCCCTCCCTTGGCTGGAGGCAAAAGCTTTGGAAGGGGACCATCAAATCTTTGAGACTTTGGAGTAAGTCTTTGAAGGCAGTCTCTGATTTCACTCCATATATATTGTACTGAAACAGAAATTCTCTCATGCTTCTGCATTTCTCTCCCAATCTGTTTCCACTGTTTTAAGTCCAAACATTCATCATATTTAACCCAAGGACTGATTTTCCCTATAACTTTGACCAGCTGCTGTATCTCCTGCTCATCAGCCTTTCGCCCATTCTCATGCAAAAGATCTGAGATATCTTTACAAAGCTCCTGCGTTTGCGAAGTAAGCATGCACCCCATGATAAAAAAAAATATTTTTCTTTTTCTTTCTTTTTTCACTCACCCTGTGTGACCCAAAGTAGAAACTTTGGATGAATTTCGAGCGCTCGATTTATGACCTTCCCGGTTGGACCTTTTTCTCTGGTCGTGAGTGAGTGAAGACCTTGTCCCGGTCAATGAGATGATAATTAGGTGCTAATTGCTGAGGCAAAGCATTCACAAAGAGTTCTTTGAAGTTCATTCAATCGCCTCACACGGGGCACCACTTGTTGGGATCTGATTCATGCCACGATACGATCAGTCTCAGAGTAGCAGTTTATTGCTTCAGGTAAACACAGCAAGAGTTGAAATGTCTAACGGAGGCCAGCTCATTAGACCCAGAGTAAGGAGGAAACAGAGATAGAGGGAAAACACACACACACCACTGCAGTCTTTGGCTGAACAAACGATACTAACTGCTCCTCTTTATCCAAGCAGAATGTAGCAGAAACGAAACTTAAGCTACATAACCCAAATAAGGAGAAAGAATTTATCTCACTTTTCTACGCATGCCTAAAGTACAGCGTTGTCTCTCAGGCAAGGAGGCCTTTGTTTACAAAATGTGTCAGAGGCAGCCTGACAGAATTCAGATACATTCCTACAGTGAGAGAGAGAGAAATAGAGTCTGTGAGAGAGAGAGAAAGAGCTGTGAGAGAGAGAGTAAGAGAAGCTGTGAGTGAGAGAGAGAAAGAAAGAGAGAAAGAGAAGCTGTGAGTGAGAGAGAGAAAGAGAAGTTGTGAGTGAGAGAGAGAGAGAAAGAGAACCTGTGAGTGAGAGAGAGAGAGATAGAAAGAGATGCTGTGAGTGAGAGAGAGAGAGAAAGAGAAGCTGTGAGTGAGATTGAGAGAGAAAGAGAAGCTGTGAGTGAGAGTGAAAGAAGCTGTGAGTGAGTGAGAGAGAGAGAAACAGAAGCTGTGAGTGAGTGAGAGAGAGAGAGAAGCTGAGTGAGAGAAAGACAAAGAGAAGCTGTGAGTAAGAGAGAGAGATAGAAAGAGAAGCTGTGATTGAGACAGAGAGAAAGAGAAGGTGTGAGTGAGAGAGAGAGAGAATAAGAGAAGCTGTGAGTGAGAGAGAGAGAGGAAGAGAAGCTGTGAGTGAGAGAGAGAGAGAAAGAGAAGATGTGAGTGAGAGAGAGAGAGAAAGAGAAGCTGTGAGAGAGAGAGAGGAAGAGATGCTGTGAGTGAGAGAGAAAGAAAGTGAAGCTGTGAGTGTGTGTGAGAGAGAGAAAGAGAAGCTGTGAGTGAGAGAGAGAGAGAAATAGAGAAGCTGTGAGTGAGAGAGAGAGAGAAACAGAAGCTGTGAGTGAGAGAGAGAGAGAAAGAGAAACTGTGAGTGAGAGAGAGAAAGAGAGTGTGAAAGAGACACTGTGAGTGAGAGAGAGAGAAACAGAAGCTGTGAGTGAGAGAGAGAAATAGAGCTGTGAGTGAGAGAGAGAGAGAAACAGAAGCAGTGAGTGAGAGAGAGAGAGAAAGAGAGAAGGTGAGTGAGAGAGAGAAAGAGAGAGAAAGAGAAGCTGTGAGTGAGAGAGAGAGAAGGAGTCTGAGAAAGAGAGAGTGAAAGAGAAGCTGTGAGTGAGTGAGAGAGAGAGAGAGAAGCTGTGAGTGAGAGAGAGAGAGAAAGAGAAGCTGTGAGTGAGAGAGATAAAGAGAAGCTGTGTGTGTGTGAGAGAGAGAGAGAAGCTGTGAGTGAGAGAGAGGAAGATGCTGTGAGTGAGAGAGAAAGAAAGAAAGAGAAGTTGTGAGTGAGAGAGAGAGAGAGAAAGAGAAGCTGTTAGTGAGAGAGAGAGAGAAATAGAGAAGCTGTGAGAGAGAGAGAAACAGAAGCTGTGAGTGAGAGAGAGAGAAAAACAGAAGCAGTGAGTGAGAGAGAAAGAGAAGATGTGAGTGAGAGAGAGAGAAAGAGACGCTGTGAGTGAGAGAGAGAGAAGCATTGCGTGAGAGAGAGAGAAATAGAGTCTGTGAGAGAGAGAGAAAGAGCTGTGAGAGAGAGAGTAAGAGAAGCTGTGAGTGAGAGAGAGAAAGAAAGAGAGAAAGAGAAGCTGTGAGTGAGAGAGAGAAAGAGAAGTTGTGAGTGAGAGAGAGAGAGAAAGAGAACCTGTGAGTGTGTGAGAGAGAGAGATATAGAAAGAGATGCTGTGAGTGAGAGAGAGAGAAAGAGAAGCTGTGAGTGAGATTGAGAGAGAAAGAGAAGCTGTGAGTGAGAGTGAAAGAAGCTGTGAGTGAGTGAGTGAGAGAGAAACAGAAGCTGTGAGTGAGGGGGGCGTGTCATGATGGAGGGCTGAGAGGGACGAGCTTTTCTCCGCTCGGAAAGGAGAGAAAAGAAAGTGACTTTTTTAAAGTGAAAATAGTCCTTGAAACCGGCTGAAAAATGGATTAGGAAAAAGAGAAGGAAAATTAGCAGTGGAAAATATATTGGATGCCCCAAAGCAGCGCCGAGAAAAAGAGGTAGGACAGAGTTTCGATCTTGAGAGTGGGGGGGATGGGTGACCTGTAATGGCGACGAGTCCCCAGAGCTCCTGATCGAAGAACGGAAATTCTGGAAACGGGAGGAGAGCGGCGTTCTAGTAAAAGTGGTCAAAAGTGTGGGCAAAGCATAAGTGGACGTCGGAACGAAAAGTAAGCTTGTTGGGGGGCTGAAAGAAGATTCTGCAGCGGGCTCGCTCGGTCTTGCCACCCCCCCGATCGGAGACATACGGAGTTTCGAGGTGCTGGAAAGAAGCAAAGGGGAGAAGCGAAGAAGTTTGAGGGTGAGCAAAGCTGTAAAGATTTATAAAGAGAAAGGGGGGAATAGAAAGGAGAAGTAAAGAGACTGATTTTTTTTATTCTTTTTCCCCTTTTGAAATGTTTTATGCCGGTGGGAGTGGACAAATAAGCGGCTAAGCAAAAGGGGCAAGACAGTATTCCCTGCTTTCCTTTTTTTTAATCTCTTTTTCCCTTTTCCTTGCCTCCCCCTCTCGCTATTATGCTGTGGTCTAAGAGTATTGGTTTTTAAAGAAGAAGAGAGACGATAAGTCTGTCCCTGCATATTATTTTTTTTGGAGATACAAAGAGAAGCAAGAAGGTGTTGTGGCGCAGTTCCCTGAGAAATAAACTGCTTGTAGATTGGAACTTTGGAGAACAGGAAAGTGAACTCATCAGTGTCATTTTTATTTCTGCTGACTCTTCCTTTTTCTCTCCTTAAAAGAGATTTGGATAACGTTTGCAATTTACAATAGAAAGTTGGCTCCCCCTACAGTTAAATTTTTGAGATAAAAAAAATTTTTTTTTCTTTTTCCTTTTCTTTTTTCCAACTGCTGTTATTTTTGTTTTCTTTTTTCTTGTCTGGTTCGAAGCTTTTTAATTTTTAAATATTTTTTCAAATAAGATTTTTCTAATTGCTTCTTTTTTAGTTTTTTTCTTTTTTCTTATTCCTTTTTGTTTTTATTTTTATTCTATTTTTACTTTTGGGGGGGAATATTAAAGTAGATAAAAATATAAGAGGGAAATTAATTAAATTAAATTGGGACCACGGAGGTTTGAATGACTCTCTGGGTATACATGTGTGTGTATATGTGTTTGTAAATACACACGCATATATAAGACAGAGAGAGGGAGGGGGAGGAGGGGATAAGGGTTAAGTACTGTATTTGGAAAGTTTAATAAAACTGGTTAGAGTTAAAATATATGGTGAATTTTGAACGACTAAACTTTGTATGTAAATTGACAATAAGCAGTTAGAAATATATTTGAATGAAACGGCAGGGGAGAGGGAAAGAGAAGGAGAAGAAATTGGCTTGGACAAGAGTGCAAAGACCAACGTCCTCGGATAGAAGTTTCAGGAGGCTTACAAGATTGGATGAGGAGGAAGAAGAGATGAAAAAAGCAATGCAACAAGAGATAAAGGACTTGGAGGAACAGGAGACAGTGAAAAAGATGGCACAACAATTACAGCAGCAGCAGCAACAGAAGACAATAATATCACCAACGGCGCCTAATCCATCTGCGGTAAAATCAATCGTGATAACAACAGCAAAAGTAACAACGACAACAACAGCTTTGACAACAGTGTCAACGACAGCGGCGATAGCAGGAACAACACCAACAACGATCGTAACCACGTCCACGGCCACAACACCAACGACATCGGCGACAGGGGGAGGAGAAGGAACTAAATCTGAATTTGAAATCCTTAACGAGAAATTTGATGCCCTGGGGAATAATATTGGAAACATGATTGCTCATATTAGAACAGAATGGAAACAGGATTTGCAAGATATGGTAGTAAACATTATGAAGGGAATTGAAGGCATGAAAGAGGAAACAAAGACCATTAAAAAAGAGCAAGAAGAGATAAAAAAAGAACAAGCAACGATAAAAGTAGAGGTCATGGACTTAAGAAGGAAAGAAAAGGAAAGAGAAAATAAGGTTGGGGATCATGAAAAGAGATTGGAAAACGTAGAAGAACAATTAAGAAAAGCAAATGTTATAATTCGAAAATTCCCAGAAAATTCACCAGACAAATTAAAAGAAAGAATAGTGAAATGGCTTGACGAAATTATGGAAGATGGCTTCACGCCGCATGAGGTGGTAAATGTATTTAGGCTCGGTTCAAGAAGGGGCAAAACTGGGTCAAGGAATGTCATGTTAAAATTTGCTAATGTATCAGATAAACTGAGGTTAATGGCGCTTATACGTGAAAAAGGACCAGAGGTTTTAAAAGTAGAAGGCCATGATATTGAAGTGTACAACGACATTCCAATGGAGGATCGTTTTTGGAGACAGTCGATGAAGCCAATCACAAAAAGATTCCAGGAAAAGGGAATAAGATACAATTGGAAATTCCCAAGACAATTAAGTTTTTTTTATTTGGGAAGAAGATATTTAATTAATGAAGATATTAATGTCTTGGACGTAATGACAGATGCCAAATTATTGGAAGCAGGAACTAAAGAGTGGTTTGACTTGAAGGAAGAATTGATTATATCTGGTGGTTATAGAAGAAGGGATAGCAATGGAAATGAGAATATGCCAAAAGGGGCAGAAGGAGGAATAGCTCCGGACGGGGAGTAGGTTCAGGCCCAATCCAGACCCCTATGTATGACTGCACCCCCCCTCCCCCCTCTGAATTTCGGAGGCCATTTGTAAAAAAAAAAGAAATGGGGAGGGAGAGTAGTAGATTGTTTAGTGTATTTTTTCTTTTAGATGTTTTTTCTTTTTTTATTATTACTATTATTTGTTTGTATAAGGTGAAGGAAATGTTATATGTTGATCACATGTCCGTGGGAGGAAGAGGGAATTGTAAAAAAAGGGTGGGAGATACATAATAGATGAAGGATGTAAAAGTATTAACATGGAACGTGAAAGGTACTGGTTGTCAAGTGAAGAGAAGGAGGTTGGAAGCGGCACTCAGAAAAGATAGACCGGATATAATTTTTCTTCAGGAGACCCATCAGAATTCGGAAAAAACTAATAAATTATTCTTAGGATGGACCCAAGTTTACGAAAAAGCATATGGTTCCTCAAAGGCTAGGGGGGTCGCAACTTTGATATCAAATAGAGCGGGATTCGAGATGATAAAAAGTATATCAGACCCAGAAGGTAGATACTTGATAATAATGGGGAAAATAGAAGAAGAGGAAATAACGCTGGTGAATTTGTATGTGCCAAATGAACATCAAAACAGGTTTTTAAATAAGATATACCGAATATTAGAGAAGGAAAAAGCAACAAAAATGATTGTAGGGGGAGATTTTAATTTAGTAGGATCAAATATAGATAGCACGAATATGAAGAGAAGTGTAGGTGGAAATAAGACGTTTGTGTTAAATAATTGGTTGAAATCCTTGGGGTTGAAAGATACATGGAGAGTACTCAAAGGACAGGAAAGGGCCTATACATATTTTTCACAAGTGTACAATACATATTCCAGAATAGATTATATATTTGTCACGGATAATTTGATAAGTAACTTAGATGGCATAGAAATTGGAATATTTAAAGAATCGGATCATGCAAAAGTATTGTTGGAATTGAAAATAGATGCTATAAAGAGCCCGAAAAATTGGAGATATAACGCCAGACTGTTTAGAGATAAAAAAAGTAAAGATCAAATGGTAGAAAAATGGGAAGAAAATTGGAAGTGGAATGATACAGGGGAAGTACGAATTGGTACCGTATGGGATACCATGAAAGCAATATTTAGGGGTGAAAGTATTAGGTTGGCAAGTATTAGAAATAAACAGTTAAAAAGTAAGCAAGAAGAAACAGAAAAAGAGATTAAAAGGTTACAGGAGATACATGCAATAACTAAGGATAGAAAAGTATATGAAAAGATGCAGGGACTAAGGAAGGAATTAATTGGAAATGACATGGAAAAGGTAAAAAGAGACCTAACATATTTAAAAAGAGAATATTTTGAATATAGTAATAAAAATTCAAAAATGTTGGCAAGAGCGGCTAAAGAAAAGAGAGGCAGAAGAGAAATAGGGATATTAGTGGACAAGGAGGGTATAAGGCATAATAAGACCAAAGACAAATGCAAGGTGGTCAGAGAATTCTATCAAGCCCTATACTCTAAAAAGAAGATAAACCTAGATAAATTAAAAGATAGATTGGAAATGCAAATAAAAAATAAAATAAGTCAAGAGCATAAACAAAGAATGGAAGAATTAATAACTGAAAAAGAGATAAAAAAGTAATAAATAAACTGAAAGTAGATAAAGCACCCGGTGAGGATGGATTACCTGCTGAGTTCTATAAAGAATTTAAGGATATAGTAATCCCGAAATTGTTAAAAATCTATAATGGTATTCTTAAAGGGGAACAGGTACCTGCATCGTGGTATAGAACAATAATTGTTTTATTACCAAAACCGGGAAAAGATTTAGAAAAAGTAGAATCATATAGACCTATCTCCCTAATAAACCAAGACGCTAAGATTTTTACGGCTATATTGGCAAATAGACTGAATAGTTTTATGGATAAATATATAAATAAAGACCAGGCCGGTTTTGTGAAAGGGAGACATATGGCTGATTTAGTAAGGCGAGTACTAAATTTAATAGACGTGGCAAGACAAAATAAAGAGAAAGTAGGTATACTATCATTAGATATTTTTAAAGCATTTGATTCTGTACAATGGGTAACAATTATCGAGATAATTAAGAGTTATGGATTCGGTAATAGGTTTATAAAGACAATAGAACAACTGTACCAACAAGGATACGCTAAAATCAGGGTTAACGATGGTTTAACAGAAGAATTAAGATTAGAGGCAGGAACAAGGCAAGGATGTCCCCTATCTCCAATACTATTTATTATGGCGATGGAAATATTAGCTAACATAATAAGAGAAGACAAAAACATAGAAGGAATATTGGAAAATAAAATTAGTTTATATGCAGACGATACTTTGTTAATTATGAAACACCCCAGAAGAACCATGGAAAGGATTCAAAAGCATCTAAAGGATTTTGAACAAATTACAGGTCTGAAGGTAAATTGGGAAAAATCAGAATTGATTTTAAATAATATTGAAAAAGAAGAGCAAAGGAAAATCAGGGATGAATTTAAATTACAGATTAAAGGGAGCTTGAAATACCTGGGGATAAATATATCTAATAATCTAGAGGACCTGAAAAGACTAAATTATGATAAACAAAAGAAGGAATTTAAGACTAAAATTTCACAATATCAAAAACTGAAGTTGTCTTGGTTTGGCAGAATAGCATTGACTAAAATGATGTTACTACCAAAGTTAAATTTTTTATTTGATGCCTTACCAATTCAGCTGATAGATAAAGATATTGAGGAATTTCAAAAACTATTTGATAGTTATTGTAATGGGGGACGTAGACCTAGAATTCTAAAGAAAATGTGGTATTTACCTCAAAAAGAAGGTGGTTTAGGAATGCCTAATTTAAAGAATTATTATAAAGCCTTCCAGATAAAGAACGTAGTTAAGATATTGATGAAGGAGTCGGTTATCTGGGAGGAAATCGAGATGAAGGAAGTAAAGGAAGTTGGTAAGAGTCTTTTCTTAGACAAGGAAATAGGAAAAATATCGGTTAAAAACAGAATGATGAGATCTATGTTGGGAGTATGGAAGAAAGTTAAAATGAAACTGGCCCCAAACATCTCACCGATAATTGAAATAGAAGACTTGAATAACTTCCCAATAAGATTGGATAACGAGATTAAGGAAATTTTGTTGACAAATAGGGTTCTCCTATTGAAAGATTGGATACGAGTCTGCAAAGATGATGGGAGGAAAAGAGAGCTATATACCCAGATGAAGTTGAATTGGTTTCAGATAATTATGGTGAATAAGTGGAATAATAAATACTGGAGGGAACGAAGCTTAGAAAGAGACAGGACGGAATTTGAGGAACTAGTTTGGAAAATTAGGAAGGAGGAAATTGGTATTAAAGGGTTGGTTAGTAAAATTTATAAAATAATAAACACAGAAGGCAACCCACAAGAAACATTAAGAAATACATGGGAACAGGATTTGAACTTGAAAATAACGGAAAAGGAATGGCAAAATAAATGGAAAAAAAGAATTATGAGATCCCTATCGGTCAGAATAAAGGAACACAATTTTAAAATGTTATGGAGGTGGTACCTGACACCCGTGAGACTGCACCAGATGGATAAGAAGAACAATAAAATGTTCTGGAGATATAAAAACAGTTTGGGCACATATGTTCATGTGTGGTATGAATGTAAAGAGGTAGAAAACTTTTGGACAAAAATCGAGATTGAGATAGGGAAAATTATGGGAGTACGTCTCAGATTGGGGCCAGATACCACCTTACTGACAGATGTTGAGAATATTAAAATAGATAACGATAAGAAAGAGCTGTTGTCTATGATGTTAGTAATGGCAAGAATGTGTATTGCAAAAAACTGGAAAAGTGATATAATGTTAAAAGTGCAGGATTGGTACGGGCAGATGTGGGACCTCGCATTGAATGAAAAACTAACATGGGAACTAAACCTTAAGAAAGGTATAATAAAAGAAAGTAGATTTTGGAAAATATGGTGAAAATTTGTGGAATACTCATTGACAAGAGACGGAATAAAAAAATTGACACCAGACCAAACGAAATTTTGGGAACAATAGAAATGAATGGGAGATCCCACAACCTCCTAGGACGATGTATATAGCACCAGGGTGATGAAGTCTGTAAGTGTATGTAATATACAGTCTGTCTAATTTTTTATACTATGATTTTATCTTTATTAAATTTTAATTTTTTTTGTTATGTATAAAATGTTTGTTTTATGTCATATGCTTCAAAAAATTAATAAAAATTTAATTAAAAAAAGAAGCTGTGAGTGAGAGAGAGAGAGCGAGAGAGAGAAGCTGAGTGAGAGAAAGAGAAAGAGAAGCTGTGAGTAAGAGAGAGAGAGATAGAAAGAGAAGCTGTGATTGAGACAGAGAGAAAGAGAAGGTGTGAGTGAGAGAGAGAGAGAATAAGAGAAGCTGTGAGTGAGAGAGAGAGAGCAAGAGAAGCTGTGAGTGTGAGAGAGAGAGAAAGAGAAGATGTGAGTGAGAGAGAGAAAGAGAAGATGTGTGTGTGAGAGAGAGGAAGAGATGCTGTGAGTGAGGGAGAGAAAAAAAGAGCAGCTGTGAGTGAGAGAGAGAGAGAGAAAGAGAAGCTGTGAGTGAGAGAGAGAGAGAAATAGAGAAGCTGTGAGTGAGAGAGAGAGAAACAGAAGCTGTGAGTGAGAGAGAGAGAGAGAAAGAGAAAGTGTGTGTGTGTGTGAGAGAGAGAGAGAGAAGCTGAGAGTGAGAGAGAGAGAAAGAGAGTGTGAGAAAGAGAGAGTGAAAGAGAAGCTGTGAGTGAGAGAGAGAGAGAGAGAGAGAGAAGCTGTGAGTGAGAGAGAAGCTGTGAATGAGAGAGAGAGAGAAAGAGAAGCTGTGAGTGAGAGAGAGAGAAAGAGAAACTGTGAGTGAGAGAGAGAAAGAAAGAGAAGCTGTGAGTGAGAGAGAGAGAAAGAGAAGCTGTGAGTGAGAGAGAGAGAAAGAGAGAAGCTGAGAGAAGAGAGAGAAAGAGAGTCTGAGAAAGAGAGTGAAAGAGAAGCTGTGAGTGAGAGAGAGAGAGAGAGAGAAGCTGTGAGTGCGAGAGAGAAGCTGTGAGTGAGAGAGAGAGAAAGAGAAGCTGTGAGTGAGAGAGAAACAGAAGCTTTGAGTGAGAGAGAGAGAGAAAGAGAAGCTGTGAGTGAGAGAGAGAGAGAAAGAGAAGCTGTGAGTGAGAGAGAGAAAAACAGAAGCTGTGAGTGAGAGAGAGAGAGAAAGAGAAGCTGTGAGTGAGAGAGAGAGAGAGTAAGAGATGATGTGAGTGAGAGAGAGAGAGAAGCAGTGAGTGCGAGAGAGAGAGAAGCAGTGAGTGCGAGAGAGAGAGAAGCAGTGAGTGCGAGAGAGAGAAGGTATGAGTGAGAGAGAGAGAGAAAGAAAAGCTGTGAGTGAGAGAGAAAGAGAAGCTGAGAGTGAGAGAGAGAGAAAGAGACGCTGTGAGTGAGAGAGAGAGAGAGAGAAGCATTGAGTGAGAGAGAGAGTAATAGAGTCTGTGTGAGAGAGAAAGAGCTGTGAGAGAGAGAGTAAGAGAAGCTGTGAGTGAGAGAGAGAAAGAGAGAAAGAGAGAGAGAAGCTGTGAGTGAAAGAGAGAGAGAAAGAGAAGCTGTGAGCGAGAGAGATAGAGAAAGAGAAGCTGTGAGTGAGAGAGAGATAGAAAGAGAAGCTGTGAGTGAGAGAGAGAGAAAGAGAAGCTGTGAGTGAGATTGAGAGAGAAAGAGAAGCTGTGAGTGAGAGAGAAAGAAGCTGTGAGTGAGTGAGAGAGAGAGAAACAGAAGCTGTGAGTGCGAGAGAGAGAGAAGCTGAGTGAGAGAAAGAGAAAGACATGCTGTGAGAGAGAGAGAGAGAGATAGAAAGAGAAGCTGTGATTGAGAAAGAGAGAAAGAGAAGGTGTGAGTGTGAGAGAGAGAGAATAAGAGAAGCTGTGAGTGAGAGAGAGAGAGGAAGAAAAGCTGTGAGTGAGAGAGAGAGAGAGAAAGAGAAGATGTGAGTGAGAGAGAGAGAGAAAGAGAAGCTGTGAGAGAGAGAGAGAGAGGAAGAGATCCTGTGAGTGAGAGAGAAAGAAAGTGAAACTGTGAGTGTGTGTGAGAGAGAGAAAGAGAAGGTGTGAGTGAGAGAGAGAGAGAGAGAAATAGAGAAGCTGTGAGTGAGAGAGAGAGAGAAACAGAAGCTGTGAGTGAGAGAGAGAGAGAGAAAGAGAAACTGTGAGTGAGAGAGAGAGAGATAAAGAGAAGCTGAGAGTGAGAGAGAGAGAAAGAGAGTCTGAGAAAGAGAGAGTGAAAGAGAAGCTGTGAGTGAGAGAGAGAGAGAAGCTGTGAGTGAGAGAGAGAAGCTGTGAATGATAGAGAGAGAGAGAAAGAGAAGCTGTGAGTGAGAGAGAGAAAAAGACAAGCTGTGAGAGAGAGAGGAAGAGATGCTGTGTGAGTGAGAAAGAAAGTGAAGCTGTGAGTGTGAAAGAGAGAGAGAAAGAGAAGCTGTGAGTGAGAGAGAGAGAAATAGAGAAGCTGTGAGTGAGAGAGAGAGAAAAACAGAAGCAGTGAGTGAGAGAGAGAGAGAAAGAGAAGCTGTGAGTGAGAGAGAAAGAGAAGCTGTGAGAGAGAGAGAGGAAGAGATGCTGTGAGTGAGAGAGAAAGAAAGTGAAGCTGTGAGTGTGTGAGAGAGAGAGAAAGAGAAGCTGAGAGTGAGAGAGAGAGAAATAGAGAAGCTGTGAGTGAGAGAGAGAGAGAAAAAGAAGCAGTGAGTGAATGAGAGAGAGAGAAAGAGAAGCTGTGAGTGAGAGAGATAAAGAGAAGCTGTGAGAGAGAGAGAGAGAAGCTGTGAGTGAGAGAGAGGAAGATGCTGTGAGTGAGGGAGAAAGAAAGAAAGAGAAGTTGTGAGTGTGAGAGAGAGAGAGAAAGAGAAGCTGTTAGTGAGAGAGAGAGAAAAATAGAGAAGCTGTGAGTGAGAGAGAGAGAGAAACAGAAGCTGTGAGTGAGAGAGAGAGAAAAACAGATTCAGTGAGTGAGAGAGAGAGAGAAAGAGAAACTGAGAATGAGAGAGAGAGAGAGAAAGAGAAGCTGTGAGTGAGAGAGAGAGAAGGAGAGTCTGAGAAAGAGAGAGTGAAAGAGAAGCTGTGAGTGAGAGAGAGAGAGAAGCTGTGAGTGAGAGAGAGAGAGTAAGAGAAGCTGTGAGTGAGAGAGAGAGAGAGAGAAGCTGTGAGTGAGAGAGAGAGAAAGAGAAGCTGTGTGAGAGAGAGTGGAAGATGCTGTGAGTGAGAGAGAAAGAAACAGAATCTGTGAGTGAGAGAGAGAGAGAGAGAAAGAGAAGCTGTTAGTGAGAGAGAGAGAAAAATAGAGAAGCTGTGAGTGAGAGAGAGAGAAACAGAAGCTGTGAATGAAGGAGAGAAAGAGAATCTGTGAGTTAGAGCGAGAGAGAGAAAGAGAAGCTGTGAGTGAGAGAGAGAAAGAGAGTTTGAGAAAGAGAGAGTGAAAGAGAAGCTGTGAGTGAGAGAGAGAGAGAGAAGCTGTGAGTGAGAGAGAGAGAGAAAGAGAAGATGTGAGAGAGAGAGAAAGAGAGAGAGAGAGAGGAAGAGATGCTGTGAGTGAGAGAGAAAGAAAGTGAAGCTGTGAGGGTGTGTGTGAGAGAAAGAGAAGCTGTGAGTGAGAGAGAGAGAGAAATAGAGAAGCTGTGAGTGAGTGAGAGAGAGAAACAGAAGCTGTGAGTGAGAGAGAGAGAAAGAGAAACTGTGAGTGAGTGAGAGAGAGAGAAGCTGTGAATGAGAGAGAGAGAAAGAGAGTCTGAGAAAGAGAGTGAAAGAGAAGCTGTGAGTGAGAGAGAGAGAGAAGCTGTGAGTGCGAGAGAGAAGCTGTGAGTGAGAGAGAGAGAAAGAGAAGCTGTGAGTGAGAGAGAAACAGAAGCTTTGCGTGAGAGAGAGAGAGAAAGAGAAGCTGTGAGTGAGAGAGAGAGAGAGAAAGAGAAGCTGTGAGTGAGAGAGAGAGAAACAGAAGCTGTGAGTGAGAGAGAGAGAGAAAGAGAAGCTGTGAGTGAGAGAGAGAGAGAGAGAAAGAGAAGCTGTGAGTGAGAGATAGAGAGAAAGAGAAGCTGTGAGTGAGAGAGAGAGAGAAAGAGAAACTGTGAGTGAGAGAGAGAGAGAAAGAAGCTGTGAGTGAGTGAGAGAGAGAGAAACAGAAGCTGTGAGTGAGAGAGTGAGAGAAAGAGAAGCTGTGAGTGAGATTGAGAGAGAAAGAGAAGCTGTGATTGAGACAGAGAGAGAAAGAGAAGGTGTGAGTAAGAGAGAGAGAGAATAAGAGAAGCTGTGAGTGAGAGAGTGAGAGAAAGAGAAGCTGTGAGTGAGATTGAGAGAGAAAGAGAAGCTGTGATTGAGACAGAGAGAGAAAGAGAAGGTGTGAGTAAGAGAGAGAGAGAATAAGAGAAGCTGTGAGTGAGAGAGAAAGAGAAAGAGAAACTGTGAGTGAGAGAGAGAGAGAGAAAGAGAAGCTGTGAGTGAGAGAGAGAGGAGAGTCTGAGAAAGAGAGAGAGAGAGAAGCATTGAGTGAGAGAGAGAGAAATAGAGTCTGTGAGAGAGAGAAATAGCTGTGGGAGAGAGAGAAAGAGAAGCTGTGAGTGAGAGAGAGAAAGAGAGAAAGAGAAGCTGTGAGTGAGTGAGAGAGAGAAAGAGAAGCTGTGAGTGAGAGAGAGAGAGAAAGAGAAGCTGTGAGTGAGAGAGAGAGAGAGAGAAAGAGAAGCTGTGAGTGAGAGAGAGAGAGAAAGAGAAGCTGTGAGTGAGAGAGAGAGAGAAAGAGAAACTGTGAGTGAGAGAGAGAGAGAGAAAGAAGCTGTGAGTGAGTGAGAGAGAGAGAAACAGAAGCTGTGAGTGAGAGAGTGAGAGAAAGAGAAGCTGTGAGTGAGATTGAGAGAGAAAGAGAAGCTGTGAGTGAGAGAGAAAGAAGCTCTGAGTGAGTGAGAGAGAGAGAAACAGAAGCTGTGAGTGAGAGAGAGAGAGAGAGAAGCTGATTAGAGAAAGTGAAAGAGAAGCAGTGAGTGAGAGAGAGATAGAAAGAGAAGCTGTGATTGAGACAGAGAGAGAGAAAGAGAAGGTGAGAGAGAGAGAGAGAGAATAAGAGAAGCTGTGAGTGAGAGAGAGAGAGAGAGGAAGAGAAGCTGTGAGTGAGAGAGAGAGAGAAAGTGAAGATGTGAGTGAGAGAGAGAAAGAGAAGCTGTGTGTGAGAGAGAGAGATCGAAAGAGATGCTGTGAGTGAGAGAGAGAGAGAAAGAGAAGCTGTGAGTGAGATTGAGAGAGAAAGAGAAGCTGTGAGTGAGAGAGAAAGAAGCTGTGAGTGAGTGAGAGAGAGAGAAACAGAAGCTGTGAGTGAGAGAGAGAGAGCGAGAGAGAGAAGCTGAGTGAGAGAAAGAGAAAGAGAACCTGTGAGTGAGATAGAGAGATAGAAAGAGAAGCTGTGATTGAGACAGAGAGAAAGAGAAGGTGTGAGAGAGAGAGAGAATAAGAGAAGCTGTGAGTGAGAGAGAGAGAGGAAGAGAAGCTGTGAGTGAGAGAGAGAGAAAGAGAAGATGTGAGTGAGAGAGAGAGAGAAAGAGAGGCTGTGAGTGAGAGAGAAAGAAAGTGAAGCTGTGAGTGTGTGAGTGAGAGAGAAAGAGAAGCTGTGAGTGAGAGAGAGAG
Source organism: Bradypodion ventrale (assembly GCA_035047345.1). Taxonomy (NCBI): domain Eukaryota; kingdom Metazoa; phylum Chordata; class Lepidosauria; order Squamata; family Chamaeleonidae; genus Bradypodion; species Bradypodion ventrale. Next base: position 110,915,306 of record JAWDJE010000005.1, on the reverse strand, counting down.
AGAGAAATAGAGAAGCTGTGAGTGAGAGAAAGAGAGAAACAGAAGCTGTGAGTGAGAGAGAGAAAGAAAGAGAAGCTGTGAGTGAGAGAGAGAGAAAGAGAAGCTGTGTGTGAGAGAGAGGAAGAGATGCTGTGAGTGAGAGAGAGAAAGAGAGTCTGAGAAAGAGAGAGTGAAAGAAACGCTGTGAGTGAGAGAGAGAGAAACAGAAGCTGTGAGTGAGAGAGAGAAATAGAGAAGCTGTGAGTGAGAGAGAGAGAGAAACAGAAGCAGTGAGTGAGAGAGAGAGAGAAAGAGAGAAGCTGAGTGAGAGAGAGAGAGAGAAAGAGAAGCTGTGAGTGAGAGAGAGAGAAGGAGTCTGAGAAAGAGAGAGTGAAAGAGAAGCTGTGAGTGAGTGAGAGAGAGAGAGAGAAGCTGTGAGTGAGAGAGAGAGAGAAACAGAAGCTGTGAGTGAGAGAGAGAAAGAGAAGCTGTGAGTGAGAGAGAGAGAGAAAGAGAAGCTGTGAGTGAGAGAGAGAAAGAGAGTCTGAGAAAGAGAGAGTGAAAGAGAAGCTGTGAGTGAGAGACAGAGAAAGAGAAGCTGTGAGTGAGAGAGAAAAATAGAGAAGCTGTGAGTGAGAGAGAGAGAGAAAAAGAAGCAATGAGTGAGTGAGAGAGAGAGAAAGAGAAACTGTGAGTGAGAGAGAGAGAGAGAGAAAGAGAAGCTGTGAGTGAGAGAGAGAGAAGGAGAGTCTGAGAAAGAGAGAGAGAGAGAAGCATTGAGTGAGTGAGAGAGAAATAGAGTCTGTGAGAGAGAGAGAAAGAGCTGTGGGAGAGAGAGAAGGAGAAGCTGTGAGTGAGAGAGAGAAAGAGAGAAAGAGAAGCTGTGAGTGAGAGAGAAAGAGAAGCTGTGAGAGAGAGAGAGGAAGAGATGCTGTGAGTGAGAGAGAAAGAAAGAGAAGGTGTGAGTGTGAGAGAGAGAGAGAAAGAGAAGCTGTTAGTGAGTGAGAGAGAAAAATAGAGAAGCTGTGAGTGAGAGAGAGAGAAACAGAAGCTGTGAGTGAGATTGAGAGAGAAAGAGAAGCTGTGAGTGAGAGTGAAAGAAGCTGTGAGTGAGTGAGTGAGAGAGAAACAGAAGCTGTGAGTAAGAGAGATAGATAGAAAGAGAAGCTGTGATTGAGACAGAGAGAAAGAGAAGGTGTGAGTGAGAGAGAGAGAATAAGAGAAGCTGTGAGTGAGAGAGAGAGAGGAAGAGAAGCTGTGAGTGAGAGAGAGAGAGAAAGAGAAGATGTGAGTGAGAGAGAGAGAAAGAGAAGCTGTGTGAGAGAGAGAGGAATAGATGCTGTGAGTGAGAGAGAAAGAAAGTGAAGCTGTGAGTGTGTGTGAGAGAGAGAAAGAGAAGCTGTGAGTGAGAGAGAGAGAGAAATAGAGAAGCTATGAGTGAGAGAGAGAGAAAAACAGAAGCAGTGAGTGAGAGAGAGAGAGAAAGAGAAACTGTGAGTGAGTGAGAGAGAGAGAAAGAGAAGCTGAGAGTGAGAGAGGGAGAAAGAGAGTGTGAGAAAGAGAGAGTGAAAGAGAAGCTGTGAGTGAGAGAGAGAGAGAGAAGCTGTGAGTGAGAGAGAAGCTGTGAATGAGAGAGAGAGAGAAAGAGAAGCTGTGAGTGAGAGAGAGAGAAAGAGAAACTGTGAGTGAGAGAGAGAAAGAAAGAGAAGCTGTGAGTGAGAGAGAGAGAAAGAGAAGCTGTGAGTGAGAGAGAGAGAAAGAGAAGCTGTGTGTGAGAGAGAGGAAGAGATGCTGTGAGTGAGAGAGAGAAAGAGAGTCTGAGAAAGAGAGAGTGAAAGAGACGCTGTGAGTGAGAGAGAGAGAAACAGAAGCTGTGAGTGAGAGAGAGAAATAGAGAAGCTGTGAGTGAGAGAGAGAGAGAAACAGAAGCAGTGAGTGAGAGAGAGAGAGAAAGAGAGAAGCTGAGTGAGAGAGAGAGAGAGAGAAAGAGAAGCTGTGAGTGAGAGAGAGAGAAGGAGTCTGAGAAAGAGAGAGTGAAAGAGAAGCTGTGAGTGAGTGAGAGAGAGAGAGAAGCTGTGAGTGAGAGAGAGAGAGAAAGAGAACCTGTGAGTGAGAGAGATAAAGAGAAGCTGTGTGAGAGAGAGAGAGAAGCTGTGAGTGAGAGAGAGGAAGATGCTGTGAGTGAGAGAGAAAGAAAGAAAGAGAAGTTGTGAGTGTGAGAGAGAGAGAGAAAGAGAAGTTGTTAGTGAGAGAGAGAGAGAGAGAAATAGAGAAGCTGTGAGTGAGAGAGAGAGAAGCATTGCGTGAGAGAGAGAAATAGAGTCTGTGAGAGAGAGAGAAAGAGCTGAGAGAGAGAGAGTAAGAGAAGCTGTGAGTGAGAGAGAGAAAGAAAGAGAGAAAGAGAAGCTGTGAGTGAGAGAGAGAAAGAGAAGTTGTGAGTGAGAGAGAGAGAGAAAGAGAACCTGTGAGTGTGAGAGAGAGAGAGAGATAGAAAGAGATGCTGTGAGTGAGAGAGAGAGAAAGAGAAGCTGTGAGTGAGATTGAGAGAGAAAGAGAAGCTGTGAGTGAGAGTGAAAGAAGCTGTGAGTGAGTGAGTGAGAGAGAAACAGAAGCTGTGAGTGAGAGAGAGAGAGCGAGAGAGAGAAGCTGAGTGAGAGAAAGAGAAAGAGAAGCTGTGAGTAAGAGAGAGAGAGATAGAAAGAGAAGCTGTTATTGAGACAGAGAGAAAGAGAAGGTGTGAGTGAGAGAGAGAGAGAATAAGAGAAGCTTTGAGTGAGAGAGAGAGAGGAAGAGAAGCTGTGAGTGAGAGAGAGAGAAAGAGAAGATGTGAGTGAGAGAGAGAGAGAAAGAGATGATGTGTGTGTGAGAGAGAGAGGAAGAGATGCTGTGAGTGAGAGAGAAAGAAAGTGAAGCTGTGAGTGTGAGAGAGAGAGATAGAAAGAGAAGCTGTGAGTGAGAGAGAGAAAAATAGAGAAGCTGTGAGTGAGAGAAAGAGAGAAACAGAAGCTATGAGTGAGTGAGAGAGAGAGAAACAGAAGCTGTGAGTGAGAGAGTGAGAGAAAGAGAAGCTGTGAGTGAGATTGAGAGAGAAAGAGAAGCTGTGAGTGAGAGAGAAAGAAGCTGTGAGTGAGTGAGTGAGAGAGAAACAGAAGCTGTGAGTGAGAGAGAGAGAGAGAGAGAAGCTGATTAGAGAAAAAGAAAGAGAAGCAGTGAGTGAGAGAGAGATAGAAAGAGAAGCTGTGATTGAGACAGAGAGAGAGAAAGAGAAGGTGAGTGAGAGAGAGAGAGAATAAGAGAAGCTGTGAGTGAGAGAGAGAGAGAAAGAGAAGATGTGAGTGAGAGAGAGAGAAAGAGAAGCTGTGTGTGAGAGAGAGAGAGATCGATAGAGATGCTGTGAGTGAGAGAGAGAGAGAAAGAGAAGCTGTGAGTGAGATTGAGAGAGAAAGAGAAGCTGAGAGTGAGAGAGAAAGAAGCTGTGAGTGAGTGAGAGAGAGAGAAACAGAAGCTGTGAGTGAGAGAGAGAGAGCGAGAGAGAGAAGCTGAGTGAGAGAAAGAGAAAGAGAAGCTGTGAGTGAGATAGAGAGATAGAAAGAGAAGCTGTGATTGAGACAGAGAGAAAGAGAAGGTGTGAGAGAGAGAGAGAGAATAAGAGAAGCTGTGAGTGAGAGAGAGAGAGGAAGAGAAGCTGTGAGTGAGAGAGAGAGAAAGAGAAGATGTGAGTGAGAGAGAGATAGAAAGAGAGGCTGTGAGTGAGAGAGAAAGAAAGTGAAGCTGTGAGTGTGTGAGTGAGAGAGAAAGAGAAGCTGTGAGTGAGAGAGAGAGAGAAATAGAGAAGCTGTGAGTGAGAGAAAGAGAGAAACAGAAGCTGTGAGTGAGAGAGAGAAAGAAAGAGAAACTGTGAGTGAGAGAGAGAGAGAAAGAGAAGCTGTGAGTGAGAGAGAGAGAAAGAGAAGCTGTGTGTGTGAGAGAGGAAGATGCTGTGAGTGAGAGAGAAAGAAAGAGAAGCTGTGAGTGTGAGAGAGAGAGAGAAAGAGAAGCTGTTAGTGAGAGAGAGAGAAATAGAGAAGCTGTGAGTGAGAGAGAGAGAGAAACAGAAGCTGTGAGTGAGAGAGAGAGAGAAAGAGAAGCTGTGAGTGAGAGAGAGAAAGAGAGTCTGAGAAAGAGAGAGTGAAAGAGAAGCTGTGAGTGAGAGACAGAGAAAGAGAAGCTGTGAGTGAGAGAGAGAAATAGAGAAGTTGTGAGTGAGAGAGAGAGAGAAACAGAAGCAGTGAGTGAGAGAGAGAGAGAAAGAGAAACTGTGAGTGAGAGAGAGAGAGAAAGAGAAGCTGTGAGTGAGAGAGAGAGAAGGAGAGTCTGAGAAAGAGAGAGAGAAAGAGAAGCTGTGAGTGAGAGAGAGAAAGAGAGTCTGAGAAAGAGAGAGTGAAAGAGAAGCTGTGAGTGAGAGAGAGAGAGAGAAGCTGTGAGTGAGAGAGAGAGAGAAAGAGAAGATCTGTGAGAGAGAGAAAGAGAGAGCGAGGAAGAGATGCTGTGAGTGAGAGAGAAAGAAATTGAAGCTGTGTGGGTGTGTGTGAGAGAAAGCGAAGCTGTGAGTGAGAGAGATAGAGAAATAGAGAAGCTGTGAGTGAGTGAGAGAGAGAAGCAGAAGCTGTGATTGAGAGAGAGAGAAAGAGAAACTGTGAGTGAGAGAGAGAGAGGAGCTGTGAATGAGAGAGAGAGAGAGAGTCTGAGAAAGAGAGTGAAAGAGAAGCTGTGAGTGAGTGAGAGAGAGAGAAGTTGTGAGTGAGAGAAAGAAGCTGAGAGTGAGAGAGAGAGAAAGAGAAGCTGTGAGTGAGAGAGAAACAGAAGCTTTGAGTGAGAGAGAGAGAAAGAGAAGCTGTGAGTGAGAGAGAGAGAAAGAGAAGCTGTGAGTGAGAGAGAGAGAAACAGAAGGTGTGAGTGAGAGAGAGAGAAAGAGAAGCTGTGAGTGAGAGAGAGAGAGAGAAGCTGTGAGTGAGAGAGAGAAGCTGTGAATGATAGAGAGAGAGAGAAAGAGAAGCTGTGAGTGAGAGAGAGAGAAAGAGAAGCTGTGAGTGAGAGAGAGAGAAAGAGTAGCTGTGTGAGAGAGAGAAAGAGAAGCTGTGAGTGAGAGAGAGAGAAAGAGAAGCTGTGAGAGAGAGAGGAAGAGATGCTGTGAGTGAGAGAGAAAGAAAGTGAAGCTGTGAGAGTGAAAGAGAGAGAGAAAGAGAAGCTGTGAGTGAGAGAGAGAGAGAAATAGAGAAGCTGTGAGTGAGAGAGAGAGAAACAGAAGCAGTGAGTGAGAGAGAGAGAGAAAGAGAAGCTGTGAGAGAGAGAGAGGAAGAGATGCTGTGAGTGAGAGAGAAAGAAAGTGAAGCTGTGAGTGTGAGAGAGAGAGAAAGAGAAGCTGTGAGTGAGAGAGAGAGAAAAATAGAGAAGCTGTGAGTGAGAGAGAGAGAGAAAAAGAAGCAGTGAGTGAGAGAGAAACAGAAGCTTTGAGTGAGAGAGAGAGAAAGAGAAGCTGTGAGTGAGAGAGAGAGAAAGAGAAGCTGTGAGTGAGAGAGAGAGAAACAGAAGCTGTGAGTGAGAGAGAGAGAGAAAGAGAAGCTATGAGTGAGAGAGAGAGAAAGAGAAGCTGTGAGTGAGAGAGAGAAGCAGTGAGTGCGAGAGAGAGACAAGCAGTGAGTGCAAGAGAGAGAAGCTATGAGTGAGAGAGAGAGAGAAAGAGAAGCTGTGAGTGAGAGAGAAAGAGAAGCTGAGAGTGAGAGAGAGAGAGAGAGACGCTGTGAGTGAGTGAGAGAGAGAGAGAAGCATTGAGTGAGTGAGAGAGAAATAGAGTCTGTGAGAGAGAGAGAAAGAGCTGTGAGAGAGAGAGTAAGAGAAGCTGTGAGTGAGAGAGAGAAAGAGAGAAAGAGAAGCTGTGAGTGAGAGAGAGAGAGAAAGAGAAGCTGTGAGTGAGAGAGATAGAGAAAGAGAAGCTGTGAGTGAGAGAGAGAGATAGAAAGAGAAGCTGTGAGTGAGAGAGAGAGAGAGAAAGAGAAGCTGTGAGTGAGATTGAGAGAGAAAGAGAAGCTGTGAGTGAGAGAGAAAGAAGCTGTGAGTGAGTGAGAGGGAGAGAAACAGAAGCTGTGAGTGCGAGACTGAGAGAGAGAGAGAGAAGCTGAGTGAGAGAAAGAGAAAGAGAAGCAGTGAGTGAGAGAGATAGAAAGAGAAGCTGTGATTGAGACAGAGAGAAAGAGAAGGTGTGAGTGAGAGAGAGAGAGAATAAGAGAAGCTGTGAGTGAGAGAGAGAGAGGAAGAAAAGCTGTGAGTGAGAGAGAGAGAGAGAGAAGATGTGAGTGAGAGAGAGAGAGAAAGAGAAGCTGTGTGAGAGAGAGAGGAAGAGATGCAGTGAGTGAGAGAGAGAGAAAGTGAAGCTGTGAGTGTGTGTGAGAGAGAGAAAGAGAAGCTGTGAGTGAGAGAGAGAGAGAAATAGAGAAGCTGTGAGTGAGAGAGAGAGAAACAGAAGCTGTGAGTGAGAGAGAGAGAGAGAGAAAGAGAAACTGTGAGTGAGAGAGAGAGAGAAAAAGAGAAGCTGAGAGTGAGAGAGAGAAAAAGAGTATGAGAAAGAGAGAGTGAAAGAGAAGCTGTGAGTGAGAGAGAGAGAGAAGCTGTGAGTGAGAGAGAGAAGCTGTGAATGATAGAGAGAGAGAGAAAGAGAAGCTGTGAGTGAGAGAGAGAGAAAGAGAAGCTGTGAGTGAGAGAGAGAGAAAGAGTAGCTGTGAGAGAGAGAGAAAGAGAAGCTGTGAGAGAGAGAGGAAGAGATGCTGTGAGTGAGAGAGAAAGAAAGTGAAGCTGTGAGTGTGAAAGAGAGAGAGAAAGAGAAGCTGTGAGTGAGAGAGAGAGAGAAATAGAGAAGCTGTGAGTGAGAGAGAGAAAAACAGAAGCAGTGAGTGAGAGAGAGAGAGAAAGAGAAGCTGTGAGTGAGAGAGAAAGAGAAGCTGTGAGAGAGAGAGAGGAAGAGATGCTGTGAGTGAGAGAGAAAGAAAGTGAAGCTGTGAGTGTGAGAGAGAGAGAGAAAGAGAAGCTGTGAGTGAGAGAGAGAGAAAAATAGAGAAGCTGTGAGTGAGAGAGAGAGAGAAAAAGAAGCAGTGAGTGAGTGAGAGAGAGAGAAAGAGAAACTGTGAGTGAGAGAGAGAGAGAGAGAGAAAGAGAAGCTGTGAGTGAGAGAGAGAGAAGGAGAGTCTGAGAAAGAGAGAGGGAGAGAAGCATTGAGTGAGAGAGAGAGAAATAGAGTCTGTGAGAGAGAGAGAAAGAGCTGTGGGAGAGAGAGAAGGAGAAGCTGTGAGTGAGAGAGAGAAAGAGAGAAAGAGAAGCTGTGAGTGAGAGAGAAAGAGAAGCTGTGAGAGAGAGAGAGGAAGAGATGCTGTGAATGAGAGAGAAAGAAAGAGAAGCTGTGAGTGTGAGAGAGAAAGAGAAAGAGAAGCTGTTAGTGAGTGAGAGAGAAAAATAGAGAAGCTGTGAGTGAGAGACAGAGAAACAGAAGCTGTGAGTGAGAGAGAGAGAAAGAGAAGCTGTGTGTGAGAGAGAGGAAGAGATGCTGTGAGTGAGAGAGAAAGAAAGTGAAGCTGGGAGTGTGTGTGTGAGAGAAAGAGAAGCTGTGAGTGAGAGAGAGAGAGCGAGAGAGAGAAGCTGAGTGAGAGAAAGAGAAGCTGTGAGTAAGAGAGAGAGATAGAAAGAGAAGCTGTGATTGAGACAGAGAGAAAGAGAAGGTGTGAGTGAGAGAGAGAGAATAAGAGAAGCTGTGAGTGAGAGAGAGAGAGGAAGAGAAGCTGTGAGTGAGAGAGAGAGAGAAAGAGAAGATGTGAGTGAGAGAGAGAGAGAAAGAGAAGCTGTGAGAGAGAGAGAGAGGAAGAGATGCTGTGAGTGAGAGAGAAAGAAAGTGAAGCTGTGAGTGTGAGAGAGAGAGAGAAAGAGAAGCTGTGAGTGAGAGAGAGAGAGAAATAGAGAAGCTGTGAGTGAGAGAGAGAGAGAAACAGAAGCTGTGAGTGAGAGAGAGAGAGAAAGAGAAACTGTGAGTGAGAGAGAGAGAGAAAGAGAAGCTGAGAGTGAGAGAGGGAGAAAGAGAGTGTGAGAAAGAGAGAGTGAAAGAGAAGCTGTGAGTGAGAGAGAGAGAGAAGCTGTGAGTGAGAGAGAAGCTGTGAATGAGAGAGAGAGAGAAAGAGACGCTGTGAGTGAGAGAGAGAGAAAGAGAAACTGTGAGTGAGAGAGAGAAAGAAAGAGAAGCTGTGAGTGAGAGAGAGAGAAAGAGAAGCTGTGAGTGAGAGAGAGAGAAAGAGAAGCTGTTTGTGAGAGAGAGGAAGAGATGCTGTGAGTGTGAGAGAGAGAGAAATAGAGAAGCTGTGAGTGAGAGAGAGAAAGAAAGAGAAACTGTGAGTGAGAGAGAGAAAGAGAAGCTGTGAGTGAGAGAGAGAGAAAGAGAAGCTGTGAGTGAGAGAGAGAGAGAGAAAGAGAAGCTGTTAGTGAGAGAGAGAGAGAAATCGAGAAGCTGTGAGTGAGAGAGAGAGAAACAGAAGCTGTGAGTGAGAGAGAGAGAAAAACAGAAGCAGTGAGTGAGAGAGAAAGAGAAGATGTCAGTGAGAGAGAGAGAAAGAGACGCTGTGAGTGAGAGAGAGAGAAGCATTGCGTGAGAGAGATTGAAATAGAGTCTGTGAGAGCGAGAGAAAGAGCTGTGAGAGAGAGAGTAAGAGAAGCTGTGAGTGAGAGAGAGAAAGAAAGAGAGAAAGAGAAGCTGTGAGTGAGAGAGAGAAAGAGAAGTTGTGAGTGAGAGAGAGAGAGAAAGAGAACCTGTGAGTGTGTGAGAGAGAGAGGGATAGAAAGAGATGCTGTGAGTGAGAGAGAGAGAAAGAGAAGCTGTGAGTGAGATTGAGAGAGAAAGAGAAGCTGTGAGTGAGAGTGAAAGAAGCTGTGAGTGAGTGAGTGAGAGAGAAACAGAAGCTGTGAGTGAGAGAGAGAGAGAGAGCGAGAGAGAGAAGCTGAGTGAGAGAAAGAGAAAGAGAAGCTGTGAGTGAGAGAGAGAGAGAGAAAGAGAAGCTGTGAGTGAGATTGAGAGAGAAAGAGAAGCTGTGAGTGAGAGAGAAAGAAGCTGTGAGTGAGTGAGAGGGAGAGAAACAGAAGCTGTGAGTGCGAGACAGAGAGTGAGAGAGCGAGAGAGAAGCTGAGTGAGAGAAAGAGAAAGAGAAGCTGTGATTGCGACAGAGAGAAAGAGAAGGTGTGAGTGAGAGAGAGAGAGAATAAGAGAAGCTGTGAGTGAGAGAGAGAGAGGAAGAAAAGCTGTGAGTGAGAGAGAGAGAAAGAGAAGCTGTGTGTGAGAGAGAGGAAGAGATGCTGTGAGTGAGAGAGAAAGAAAGTGAAGCTGTGAGTGTGTGTGAGAGAGAAAGAGAAGCTGTGAGTGTGAGAGAGAGAGAAATAGAGAAGTTGTGAGTGAGAGAGAGAAACAGAAGCTGTGAGTGAGAGAGAGAAAGAAAGAGAAACTGTGAGTGAGAGAGAGAAAGAGAAGCTGTGAGTGAGAGAGAGAGAAAGAGAAGCTGTGTGTGTGAGAGAGCAAGATGCTGTGAGTGAGAGAGAAAGAAAGAGAAGCTGTGAGTGTGTGAGAGAGAGAGAGAAAGAGAAGCTGTTAGTGAGAGAGAGAGAAATAGAGAAGCTGTGAGAGAGAGAGAGAGAAACAGAAGATGTGTGTGAGAGAGAGAGAAAGAGAAGCTGTGAGTGAGAGAGAGAGAGAAAGAGAAGCTGTGAGTGAGAGAGAGAAAGAGTCTGAGAAAGAGAGAGTGAAAGAGACGCTGTGAGTGAGAGAGAGAGAAACAGAAGCTGTGAGTGAGAGAGAGAAATAGAGAAGCTGTGAGTGAGAGAGAGAGAAACAGAAGCAGTGAGTGAGAGAGAGAGAGAAAGAGAGAAGCTGAGTGAGAGAGAGAGAGAGAGAAAGAGAAGCTGTGAGTGAGAGAGAGAGAAGGAGTCTGAGAAAGAGAGAGTGAAAGAGAAGCTGTGAGTGAGTGAGAGAGAGAGAGAAGCTGTGAGTGAGAGAGAGAGAGAAAGAGAAGCTGTGAGTGAGAGAGATAAAGAGAAGCTGTGTGTGAGAGAGAGAGAATCTGTGAGTGAGAGAGAGGAAGATGCTGTGAGTGAGAGAGAAAGAAAGAAAGAGAAGTTGTGAGTGTGAGAGAGAGAGAGAAAGAGAAGCTGTTAGTGAGAGAGAGAGAGAGAGAAATAGAGAAGCTGTGAGTGAGAGAGAGAGAAACAGATGCTGTGAGTGAGAGAGAGAGAAAAACAGAAGCAGTGAGTGAGAGAGAAAGAGAAGATGTGAGTGAGAGAGAGAAAGAGACGCTGTGAGTGAGAGAGAGAGAAGCTGTGAGTGAGTGAGTGAGAGAGAAACAGAAGCTGTGAGTGAGAGAGAGAGAGAGAGAGCGAGAGAGAGAAGCTGAGTGAGAGAAAGAGAAAGAGAAGCTGTGAGTGAGAGAGAGAGAGAGAAAGAGAAGCTGTGAGTGAGATTGAGAGAGAAAGAGAAGCTGTGAGTGAGAGAGAAAGAAGCTGTGAGTGAGTGAGAGGGAGAGAAACAGAAGCTGTGAGTGCGAGACAGAGAGTGAGAGAGCGAGAGAGAAGCTGAGTGAGAGAAAGAGAAAGAGAAGCTGTGATTGCGACAGAGAGAAAGAGAAGGTGTGAGTGAGAGAGAGAGAGAATAAGAGAAGCTGTGAGTGAGAGAGAGAGAGGAAGAAAAGCTGTGAGTGAGAGAGAGAGAAAGAGAAGCTGTGTGTGAGAGAGAGGAAGAGATGCTGTGAGTGAGAGAGAAAGAAAGTGAAGCTGTGAGTGTGTGTGAGAGAGAAAGAGAAGCTGTGAGTGTGAGAGAGAGAGAAATAGAGAAGTTGTGAGTGAGAGAGAGAAACAGAAGCTGTGAGTGAGAGAGAGAAAGAAAGAGAAACTGTGAGTGAGAGAGAGAAAGAGAAGCTGTGAGTGAGAGAGAGAGAAAGAGAAGCTGTGTGTGTGAGAGAGCAAGATGCTGTGAGTGAGAGAGAAAGAAAGAGAAGCTGTGAGTGTGTGTGAGAGAGAGAGAAAGAGAAGCTGTTAGTGAGAGAGAGAGAAATAGAGAAGCTGTGAGAGAGAGAGAGAGAAACAGAAGATGTGTGTGAGAGAGAGAGAAAGAGAAGCTGTGAGTGAGAGAGAGAGAGAAAGAGAAGCTGTGAGTGAGAGAGAGAAAGAGTCTGAGAAAGAGAGAGTGAAAGAGACGCTGTGAGTGAGAGAGAGAGAAACAGAAGCTGTGAGTGAGAGAGAGAAATAGAGAAGCTGTGAGTGAGAGAGAGAGAAACAGAAGCAGTGAGTGAGAGAGAGAGAGAAAGAGAGAAGCTGAGTGAGAGAGAGAGAGAGAGAAAGAGAAGCTGTGAGTGAGAGAGAGAGAAGGAGTCTGAGAAAGAGAGAGTGAAAGAGAAGCTGTGAGTGAGTGAGAGAGAGAGAGAGAAGCTGTGAGTGAGAGAGAGAGAGAAAGAGAAGCTGTGAGTGAGAGAGATAAAGAGAAGCTGTGTGTGAGAGAGAGAGAATCTGTGAGTGAGAGAGAGGAAGATGCTGTGAGTGAGAGAGAAAGAAAGAAAGAGAAGTTGTGAGTGTGAGAGAGAGAGAGAAAGAGAAGCTGTTAGTGAGAGAGAGAGAGAGAGAAATAGAGAAGCTGTGAGTGAGAGAGAGAGAAACAGATGCTGTGAGTGAGAGAGAGAGAAAAACAGAAGCAGTGAGTGAGAGAGAAAGAGAAGATGTGAGTGAGAGAGAGAAAGAGACGCTGTGAGTGAGAGAGAGAGAAATAGAGTCTGTGAGAGCGAGAGAAAGAGCTGTGAGAGAGAGAGTAAGAGAAGCTGTGAGTGAGAGAGAGAAAGAAAGAGAGAAAGAGAAGCTGTGAGTGAGAGAGAGAAAGAGAAGTTGTGAGTGAGAGAGAGAGAGAAAGAGAACCTCTGAGTGTGTGTGAGAGAGAGAGATAGAAAGAGATGATGTGAGTGAGAGAGAGAGAAAGAGAAGCTGTGAGTGAGATTGAGAGAGAAAGAGAAGCTGTGAGTGAGAGTGAAAGAAGCTGTGAGTGAGTGAGTGAGAGAGAAACAGAAGCTGTGAGTGAGAGAGAGAGAGAGCGAGAGAGAGAAGCTGAGTGAGAGAAAGAGAAAGAGAAGCTGTGAGTGAGAGAGAGAGAGAGAAAGAGAAGCTGTGAGTGAGATTGAGAGAGAAAGAGAAGCTGTGAGTGAGAGAGAAAGAAGCTGTGAGTGAGTGAGAGGGAGAGAAACAGAAGCTGTGAGTGCGAGACAGAGAGTGAGAGAGAGAGAGAGAAGCTGAGTGAGAGAAAGAGAAAGAGAAGCTGTGATTGAGACAGAGAGAAAGAGAAGGTGTGAGTGAGAGAGAGAGAGTATAAGAGAAGCTGTGAGTGAGATAGAGAGAGGAAGAAAAGCTGTGAGTGAGAGAGAGAGAGAGAAAGAGAAGATGTGAGTGAGAGAGAGAGAGAAAGAGAAGGTGTGTGTGAGAGAGACGAAGAGATGCTGTGAGTGAGAGAGAGAGAAAGTGAAGCTGTGAGTGTGTGAGAGAGAGAGAAAGAGAAGCTCTGAGTGAGAGAGAGAGAAATAGAGAAGCTGTGAGTGAGAGAGAGAGAAACAGAAGCTGTGAGTGAGAGAGAGAGAGAGAAAGAGAAACTGTGAGTGAGAGAGAGAGAGAGAAAGAGAAGCTGAGAGTGAGAGAGAGAGAAAAAGTGTATGAGAAAGAGAGAGTGAAAGAGAAGCTGTGAGTGAGAGAGAAAGAGAAGCTGTGAGTGAGAGAGAGAGAAAGAGAAGCTGTGAGTGAGAGAGAGAGAAAGAGTAGCTGTGAGAGAGAGAGAAAGAGAAGCTGTGAGTGAGAGAGAGAGAAAGAGAAGCTGTGAGAGAGAGGAAGAGATGCTGTGAGTGAGAGAGAAAGAAAGTGAAGCTGTGAGTGTGAAAGAGAGAGAGAAAGAGAAGCTGTGAGTGAGAGAGAGAGAAATAGAGAAGCTGTGAGTGAGAGAGAGAGAAAAACAGAAGCAGTGAGTGAGAGAGAGAGAGAAAGAGAAGCTGTGAGTGAGAGAGAAAGAGAAGCTGTGAGAGAGAGAGAGGAAGAGATGCTGTGAGTGAGAGAGAAAGAAAGTGAAGCTGTGAGTGTGAGAGAGAGAAAGAGAAGCTGTGAGTGAGAGAGAGAGAAAAATAGAGAAGCTGTGAGTGAGAGAGAGAGAGAAAAAGAAGCAGTGAGTGAGTGAGAGAGAGAGAAAGAGAAACTGTGAGTGAGAGAGAGAGAGAAAGAGAAGCTGTGAGTGAGAGAGAGAGAAGGAGAGTCTGAGAAAGAGAGAGAGAGAGAAGCATTGAGTGAGTGAGAGAGAGAAATAGAGTCTGTCAGAGAGAGAGTAAGAGCTGTGGGAGAGAGAGAAGGAGAAGCTCTGAGTGAGAGAGAGAAAGAGAGAAAGAGAAGCTGTGAGTGAGAGAGAAAGAGAAGCTGTGAGAGAGAGAGAGGAAGAGATGCTGTGAGTGAGAGAGAAAGAAAGAGAAGCTGTGAGTGTGTGAGAGAGAGAGAAAGAGAAGCTGTTAGTGAGTGAGAGAGAAAAATAGAGAAGCTGTGAGTGAGAGAGAGAGAAACAGAAGCTGTGAGTGAGATTGAGAGAGAAAGAGAAGCTGTGAGTGAGAGTGAAAGAAGCTGTGAGTGAGTGAGAGAGAAACAGAAGCTGTGAGTGAGTGAGAGAGAGAGAGAGAGAGAAGCTGAGTGAGAGATAGAGAAAGAGAAGCTGTGAGTAAGAGAGAGAGATAGAAAGAGAAGCTGTGATTGAGACAGAGAGAAAGAGAAGGTGTGAGTGAGAGAGAGAGAGAATAAGAGAAGCTGTGAGTGAGAGAGAGAGAGGAAGAGAAGCTATGAGTGAGAGAGAGAGAGAAAGAGAAGATGTGAGTGAGAGAGAGAGAGAAAGAGAAGCTGTGAGAGAGAGAGGAAGAGATGCTGTGAGTGAGAGAGAAAGAAAGTGAAGCTGTGAGTGTGAGAGAGAGAGAGAAAGAGAAGCTGTGAGTGAGAGAGAGAGAGAAATAGAGAAGCTGTGAGTGAGAGAGAGAGAGAAACAGAAGCTGTGAGTGAGAGAGAGAGAGAAAGAGAAACTGTGAGTGAGAGAGAGAGAGAGAAAGAGAAGCTGAGAGTGAGAGAGGGAGAAAGAGAGTGTGAGAAAGAGAGAGTGAAAGAGAAGCTGTGAGTGAGAGAGAGAGAGAAGCTGTGAGTGAGAGAGAAGCTGTGAATGAGAGAGAGAGAAAGAGAAGCTGTGAGTGAGAGAGAGAGAAAGAGAAACTGTGAGTGAGAGAGAGAAAGAAAGAGAAGCTGTGAGTGAGAGAGAGAAAGAGAAGCTGTGAGTGAGAGAGAGTGAAAGAGAAGCTGTGTGTGTGAGAGAGGAAGAGATGCTGTGAGCGAGAGAGAAAGAAAGTGAAGCAGTGAGAGAGAGAGAGAGAGAAAGAGAGAAGCTGAGTGAGAGAGAGAGAGAGAAAGAGAAGCTGTGAGTGAGAGAGAGAGAAGGAGTCTGAGAAAGAGAGAGCGAAAGAGAAGCTGTGAGTGAGTGAGAGAGAGAGAGAAGCTGTGAGTGAGTGAGAGAGAGAAAGAGAAGCTGTGAGTGAGAGAGATAAAGAGAAGCTGTGTGAGAGAGAGAGAGAAGCTGTGAGTGAGAGAGAGGAAGATGCTGTGAGTGAGAGAGAAAGAAAGAAAGAGAAGTTGTGAGTGTGTGAGAGAGAGAAAGAGAAGCTGTTAGTGAGAGAGAGAGAGAGAAATAGAGAAGCTGTGAGTGAGAGAGAGAGAAACAGAAGCTGTGAGTGAGAGAGAGAGAAAAACAAAAGCAGTGAGTGAGAGAGAAAGAGAAGATGTGAGTGAGAGAGAGAGAAAGAGACGCTGTGAGTGAGAGAGAGAGAAGCATTGCGTGAGAGAGAGAGAAATAGAGTCTGTGAGAGTGAGAGAAAGAGCTGTGAGAGAGAGAGTAAGAGAAGCTGTGAGTGAGAGAGAGAAAGAAAGAGAGAAAGAGAAGCTGTGAGTGAGAGAGAGAAAGAGAAGTTGTGAGTGAGAGAGAGAGAGAAAGAGAACCTGTGAGTGTGTGAGAGAGAGAGAGATAGAAAGAGATGCTGTGAGTGAGAGAGAGAGAAAGAGAAGCTGGGAGTGAGATTGAGATAGAAAGAGAAGCTGTGAGTGAGAGTGAAAGAAGCTGTGAGTGAGTGAGTGAGAGAGAAACAGAAGCTGTGAGTGAGAGAGAGAGAGAGAGCGAGAGAGAGAAGCTGAGTGAGAGAAAGAGAAAGAGAAGCTGTGAGTAAGAGAGAGAGAGATAGAAAGAGAAGCTGTGATTGAGACAGAGAGAAAGAGAAGGTGTGAGTGAGAGAGAGAGAGAATAAGAGAAGCTGTGTGTGAGAGAGAGAGAGGAAGAGAAGCTGTGAGTGAGATAGAGAAAGAGAAGATGTGAGTGAGAGAGAGAGAAAGAGAAGATGTGTGTGTGTGTGAGAGAGGAAGAGATGCTGTGAGTGAGAGAGAAAGAAAGTGAAGCTGTGAGTGTGTGTGAGAGAGAGAAAGAGAAGCTGTGAGTGAGAGAGAGAGAGAAATAGAGAAGCTGTGAGTGTGAGAGAGAGAGAAACAGAAGCTGTGAGTGAGAGAGAGAGAGAAAGATAAACTGTGAGAGAGAGAGAGAGAGAAAGAGAAGCTGAGAGTGAGAGAGAGAGAAAGAGAGTGTGAGAAAGAGAGAGTGAAAGAGAAGCTGTGAGTGACAGAGCGAGAGAGAGAAGCTGTGAGTGAGAGAGAAGCTGTGAATGAGAGAGAGAGAGAAAGAGAAGCTGTGAGTGAGAGAGAGAGAAAGAAACTGTGAGTGAGAGAGAGAAAGAAAGAGAAGCTGTGAGTGAGAGAGAGAGAAAGAGAAGGTGTGAGTGAGAGAGAGAGAAAGAGAAGCTGTGTGTGAGAGAGAAAGAAAGTGAAGCTGTGAGTGTGTGTGTGAGAGAGAAAGAGAAGCTGTGAGTGTGAGAGAGAGAGAAATAGAGAAGCTGTGAGTGAGAGAGAGGGAGAAACAGAAGCTGTGAGTGAGAGAGAGAAAGAAAGAGAAACTGTGAGTGAGAGAGAGAGAAAGAGAAGCTGTGAGTGAGAGAGAGAGAAAGAGAAGCTGTGTGTGTGAGAGAGGAAGATGCTGTGAGTGAGAGAGAAAGAAAAAGAAGCTGTGAGTGTGAGAGAGAGAGAGAGAGTGAAAGAGAAGCTGTTAGTGAGAGAGAGAGAAATAGAGAAGCTGTGAGTGAGAGAGAGAGAGAAACAGAAGCTGTGAGTGAGAGATAAAGAGAAAGAGAAGCTGTGAGTGAGAGAGAGAGAGAAAGAGAAGCTGTGAGTGAGAGAGAAAGAGAGTCTGAGAAAGAGAGAGTGAAAGAGACGCTGTGAGTGAGAGAGAGAAAGAGAAGCTGTGAGTGAGAGAGAGAAATAGAGAAGCTGTGAGTGAGAGAGAGAGAGAAACAGAAGCAGTGAGTGAGAGAGAGAGAGAAAGAGAAACTGTGAGTGAGAGAGAGAGAGTGAAAGAGAAGCTGTGAGTGAGAGAGAGAGAAGGAGAGTCTGAGAAAGAGAGAGTGAAAGAGAAGCTGTGAGTGAGTGAGAGAGAGAGAGAGAGAAGCTGTGAGTGAGAGAGAGAGAAAGAGAAGCTGTGAGTGAGAGAGATAAAGAGAAGCTGTGAGAGAGAGAGAGAAGCTGTGAGTGAGAGAGAGAAATAGAGAAGCTGTGAGTGTGAGAGAGAGAGAGAAACAGAAGTAGTGAGTGAGAGAGAGAGAAAGAGAAACTGGGAGTGAGAGAGAGAGAGAGAGAGAAAGAGAAGCTATAAGTGAGGGAGAGAGAAGGAGTGTCTGATAAAGAGAGAGTGAAAGAGAAGCTGTGAGTGAGTGAGAGAGAGAGAGAGAGAGAAGCTGTGAGTGAGAGAGAGAGAGAAAGAGAAGCTGTGAGTGAGAGAGATAAAGAGAAGCTTTGAGAGAGAGAGAGAGAGAAGCTGTGAGTGAGAGAGAGAGAGAAAGAGAAGCTGTGAGTGAGAGAGAGAGAAAGAGAAGCTGTGTGTGTGAGAGAGGAAGATGCTGTGAGTGAGAGAGAAAGAAAGAGAAGCTGTGAGTGTGAGAGAGAGAGAGAAAGAGAAGCTGTTAGTGAGTGAGAGAGAAAAATAGAGAAGCTGTGAGTGAGAGAGAGAGAAACAGAAGCTGTGAGTGAGAGAGAGAGAAAAACAGAAGCAGTGAGTGAGAGAGAGAGAGAAAGAGAAACTGAGAATGAGAGAGAGAGAGAAAGAGAAGCTGTGAGTGAGAGAGAGAAGGAGAGTCTGAGAAAGAGAGAGTGAAAGAGAAGCTGTGAGTGAGAGAGAGAGAAGCTGTGAGTGAGAGAGAGAGAGAAAGAGAAGCTGTGAGTGAGAGAGATAAAGAGAAGCTGTGAGTGAGAGAGAGAGAAAGAGAAGCTGTGAGTGAGAGAGAGAGAGAAAGAGAAGCTGTGAGAGAGAGAGTGGAAGATGCTGTGAGTGAGAGAGAAATAAAGAGAATCTGTGAGTGAGAGAGAGAGAGAAAGAGAAGCTGTTAGTGTGAGAGAGAGAAAAATAGAGAAGCTGTGAGTGAGAGAGAGAGAAACAGAAGCTGTGAATGAGAGAGAGAAAGAGAATCTGTGAGTGAGAGAGAGAGAGAAAGAGAAGCTGTGAGTGAGAGAGAGAAAGAGAGTCTGAGAAAGAGAGAGTGAAAGAGAAGCTGTGAGTGAGAGAGAGAGAGAGAAGCTGTGAGTGAGAGAGAGAGAGAAAGAGAAGATGTGAGAGAGAGAGAAAGAGAGAGAGAGGAAGAGATGCTGTGAGTGAGAGAGAAAGAAAGTGAAGCTGTGAGGGTGTGTGAGAGAGAAAGAGAAGCTGTGAGTGAGAGAGAGAGAAATAGAGAAGCTGTGAGTGAGTGAGAGAGAGAAACAGAAGCTGTGAATGAGAGAGAGAGAGAAGCTGTGAATGAGAGAGAGAGAAAGAGAGTCTGAGAAAGAGAGTGAAAGAGAAGCTGTGAGTGAGAGAGAGAGAGAGAGAAGCTGTGAGTGCGAGAGAGAGAAACAGAAGCTGTGAGTGAGAGAGAGAGAGAAAGAGAAGCTGTGAGTGAGAGAGAGAGAGAGTAAGAGAAGCTGTGAGTGAGAGAGAGAGAGAAGCAGTGAGTGCGAGAGAGAGAGAAGGAGTGAGTGCGAGAGAGAGAAACAGAAGCTGTGAGTGAGAGAGAGAGAGAAAGAGAACCTGTGAGTGAGAGAGAGAGAGAAAGAGAAGCTGTGAGTGAGAGAGAGAGAAACAGAAGCTGTGAGTGAGAGAGAGAGAGAAAGAGAAGCTGTGAGTGAGAGAGAGAGAGAGTAAGAGAAGCTGTGAGTGAGAGAGAGAGAGAGAAGCAGTGAGTGCGAGAGAGAGAGAAGGAGTGAGTGCGAGAGAGAGAAGGTATGAGTGAGAGAGAGAGAGAGAAAGAGAAGCTGTGAGTGAGAGAGAAAGAGAAGCTGAGAGTGTGAGAGAGAGAAAGAGACGCTGTGAGTGAGAGAGAGAGAGAGAAGCATTGAGTGAGAGAGAGTAATAGAGTCTGTGAGAGTGAGAGAAAGAGCTGTGAGAGAGAGAGTAAGAGAAGCTGTGAGTGAGAGAGAGAAAGAGAGACAGAGAGAAAGAGAAGCTGTGAGTGAGAGAGAGAGAAAGAGAAGCTGTGAGTGAGAGAGATAGAGAAAGAGAAGCTGTGAGTGAGAGAGAGATAGAAAGAGAAGCTGTGAGTGAGAGAGAGAGAAAGAGAAGCTGTGAGTGAGATTGAGAGAGAAAGAGAAGCTGTGAGTGAGAGAGAAAGAAGCTGTGAGTGAGTGAGGGAGAGAGAAACAGAAGCTGTGAGTGCAAGACACAGAGTGAGAGAGAGAGAGAGAAGCTGAGTGAGAGAAAGAGAAAGAGAAGCTGTGAGTGAGAGAGAGAGAGATAGAAAGAGAAGCTGTGATTGAGACAGAGAGAAAGAGAAGGTGTGAGTGAGAGAGAGAGAGGAAGAAAAGCTGTGAGTGAGATTGAGAGAAAGAGAAGATGTGAGTGAGAGAGAGAGAGAAAGAGAAGCTGTGAGAGAGAGTGAGGAAGAGATGCTGTGAGTGAGAGAGAAAGAAAGTAAAGCTGTGAGTGTGTGAGAGAGAGAGAAAGAGAAGCTGTGAGTGAGAGAGAGAGAGAAATAGAGAAGCTGTGAGTGAGAGAGAGAGAGAAACAGAAGCTGTGAGTGAGAGAGAGAGAGAGAGAGAAACTGTGAGTGAGAGAGAGAGAGAAAGAGCTGAGAGTGAGAGAGAGAGAAAGAGAGTCTGAGAAAGAGAGAGTGAAAGAGAAGCTGTGAGTGAGAGAGGGAGAAGCTTTGAGTGAGAGAGAGAAGCTGTGAATGAGAGAGAGAGAAAGAGAAGCTGTGAGTGAGAGAGAGAGAAAGAGAAGCTGTGAGTGAGAGAGAAAGAGTAGCTGTGAGTGAGAGAGAGAGAAAGAGAAGCTGTGAGTGAGAGAGAGAGAAAGAGAAGCTGTGAGAGAGAGAGGAAGAGATGCTGTGAGTGAGAGAGAAAGAAAGTGAAGCTGTGAGTGTGAAAGAGAGAGAAAGTGAAGCTGTGAGTGTGAGAGAGAGAAATAGAGAAGCTGTGAGTGAGAGAGAGAGAAAAACAGAAGCAGTGAGTGAGAGAGAGAGAGAGAAAGAGAAGCTGTGAGTGAGAGAGAAAGAGAAGCTGTGAGAGAGAGAGAGGAAGAGATGCTGTGAGTGAGAGAGAAAGAAAGTGAAGCTGTGAGTGTGAGAGAGAGAGAGAAAGAGAAGCTGTGAGAGAGAGAGAGAGAAATAGAGAAGCTGTGAGTGAGAGAGAGAGAGAGAAAAAGAAGCAGTGAGTGAGTGAGAGAGAGAGAAAGAGAAGCTGTGAGTGAGAGAGATAAAGAGAAGCTGTGAGAGAGAGAGAGAGAAGCTGTGAGTGAGAGAGAGGAAGATGCTGTGAGTGAGAGAGAAAGAAAGAAAGAGAAGTTGTGAGTGTGTGTGAGAGAGAGAAAAAGAAGCTGTGAGTGAGAGAGAGAGAAATAGAAGCTGTGAGTGAGAGAGAGAGAAAAACAGAAGCAGTGAGTGAGAGAGAAAGAGAAGATGTGAGTGAGAGAGAGAGAAAGAGATGCTGTGAGTGAGTGAGAGAGAAGCATTGCGTGAGAGAGAGAGAAATAGAGTCTGTGAGAGAGAGAGAAAGAGCTGTGAGAGAGAGAGTAAGAGAAGCTGTGAGTGAGAGAGAGAAAGAAAGAGAGAAAGAGAAGCTGTGAGTGAGAGAGAGAAAGAGAAGTTGTGAGTGAGAGTGAAAGAAGCTGTGAGTGAGTGAGTAAGAGAGAAACAGAAGCTGTGAGTGAGAGAGAGAGAGAGAGAAGCTGAGTGAGAGAAAGAGAAAGAGAAGCTGTGAGTAAGAGAGAGAGAGATAGAAAGAGAAGCTGTGATTGAGACAGAGAGAAAGAGAAGGTGTGAGTGAGAGAGAGAGAGAGAATAAGAGAAGCTGTGAGTGAGAGAGAAAGGAAGAGAAGCTGTGAGTGAGAGAGAGAGAGAAAGAGAAGATGTGAGTGAGAGAGAGAGAGAAAGAGAAGATGTGTGTGAGAGAGAGAGGAAGAGATGCTGTGAGTGAGAGAGAAAGAAAGTGAAGCTATGAGTGTGAGAGAGAGAGAGAAAGAGAAGCTGTGAGTGAGAGAGAGAGAGAAATAGAGAAGCTGTGAGTGAGAGAGAGAGAGAAACAGAAGCTGTGAGTGAGAGAGAGAGAGAAAGATTAACTGTGAGAGAGAGAGAGAGAAGCTGAGAGTGAGAGAGAGAGAAAGAGAGTGTGGGAAAGAGAGAGTGAAAGAGAAGCTGTGAGTGAGAGAGAGAGAGAGAAGCTGTGAGTGAGAGAGAAGCTGTGAGTGAGAGAGAGAAAGAGAAACTGTGAGTGAGAGAGAGAAAGAAAGAGAAGCTGTGAGTGAGAGAGAGAGAAAGAGAAGCTGTGAGTGAGAGAGAGAGAGAGAAGCTGTGTGTGAGAGAGAGGAAGAGATGCTGTGAGTGAGAGAGAAAGAAAGTGAAGCTGTGAGTGTGTGTGAGAGAGAGAAAGAGAAGCTGTGAGTGTGAGAGAGAGACATAGAGAAGCTGTGAGTGAGTGAGAGAGAGAGAAACAGAAGCTGTGAGTGAGAGAGAGAAAGAAAGAGAAACTGTGAGTGAGAGAGAGAGAAAGAGAAGCTGTGAGTGAGAGAGAGAGAAAGAGAAGCTGTGTGTGTGAGAGAGGAAGATGCTGTGAGTGAGAGAGAAAGAAAAAGAAGCTGTGAGTGTGTGTGAGAGAGAGAGAAAGAGAAGCTGTTAGTGAGAGAGAGAGAAATAGAGAAGCTGTGAGTGAGAGAGAGAGAAACAGAAGCTGTGAGTGAGAGAGAAAGAGAAAGAGAAGCTGTGAGTGAGAGAGAGAGAGAAAGAGAAGCTGTGGGTGAGAGAGAGAAAGAGAGTCTGAGAAAGAGAGAGTGAAAGAGACGCTGTGAGTAAGAGAGAGAGAAAGAGAAGCTGTGAGTGAGAGAGAGAAATAGAGAAGCTGTGAGTGAGAGAGAGAGAGAAACAGAAGCAGTGAGTGAGAGAGAGAGAAAGAGAAACTGTGAGTGAGAGAGAGAGAGAGAAGCTGTGAGTGAGAGAGAGAGAAGGAGAGTCTGAGAAAGAGAGAGTGAAAGAGAAGCTGTGAGTGAGTGAGAGAGAGAGAGAGAGAAGCTGTGAGTGAGAGAGAGAGAGAAAGAGAAGCTGTGAGTGAGAGAGATAAAGAGAAGCTGTGTGTGTGAGAGAGAGAGAAGCTGTGAGTGAGAGAGAGAAATAGAGAAGCTGTGAGTGAGAGAGAGAGAGAAACAGAAGTAGTGAGTGAGAGAGAGAGAAAGAGAAACTGGGAGTGAGAGAGAGAGAGAGAAAGAGAAGCTGTGAGTGAGAGAGAGAGAAGGAGAGTCTGATAAATAGAGAGTGAAAGAGAAGCTGTGAGTGAGTGAGAGAGAGAGAGAGAAGCTGTGAGTGAGAGAGAGAGAGAAAGAGAAGCTGTGAGTGAGAGAGATAAAGAAGCTTTGAGAGAGAGAAGCTGTGAGTGAGAGAGAGAGAGAAAGAGAAGCTGTGAGTGAGAGAGAGAGAAAGAGAAGCTGTGTGTGAGAGAGAGGAAGATGCTGTGAGTGAGAGAGAAAGAAAGAGAAGCTGTGAGTGTGAGAGAGAGAGAGAAAGAGAAGCTGTTAGTGAGTGAGAGAGAAAAATAGAGAAGCTGTGAGTGAGAGAGAGAAACAGAAGCAGTGAGTGAGAGAGAGAGAGAAAGAGAAACTGAGAATGAGAGAGAGAGAGAAAGAGAAGCTGTGAGTGAGAGAGAGAGAGAGAAGGAGAGTCTGAGAAAGAGAGAGTGAAAGAGAAGCTGTGAGTGAGAGAGAGAGAGAGAAACTGTGAGTGAGAGAGAGAGAGAAAGAGCTGAGAGTGAGAGAGAGAGAAAGAGAGAGTGAAAGAGAAGCTGTGAGTGAGAGCGGGAGAAGCTGTGAGTGAGAGAGAGAAGCTGTGAATGATAGAGAGAGAGAGAAAGAGAAGCTGTGAGTGAGAGAGAGAGAAAGAAGCTGTGAGTGAGAGAGAGAGAAAGAGTAGCTGTGAGTGAGAGAGAGAGAAAGAGAAGCTGTGAGTGAGAGAGAGAGAAAGAGAAGCTGTGAGAGAGAGAGGAAGAGATGCTGTGAATGAGAGAGAAAGAAAGTGAAGCTGTGAGTGTGAAAGAGAGAGAGAAAGAGAAGCTGTGAGTGTGAGAGAGAGAGAAATAGAGAAGCTGTGAGTGAGAGAGAGAGAAAAACAGAAGCAGTGAGTGTGAGAGAGAGAGAGAAAGAGAAGCTGTGAGTGAGAGAGAAAGAGAAGCTGTGAGAGAGAGAGAGGAAGAGATGCTGTGAGTTAGAGAGAAAGAAAGTGAAGCTGTGAGTGTGAGAGAGAGAGAGAAAGAGAAGCTGTGAGAGAGAGAGAGAAATAGAGAAGCTGTGAGTGAGAGAGAGAGAGGGAAAAAGAAGCAGTGAGTGAGTGAGAGAGAGAGAAAGAGAAGCTGTGAGTGAGAGAGATAAAGAGAAGCTGTGAGAGAGAGAGAGAGAAGCTGTGAGTGAGAGAGAGGAAGATGCTGTGAGTGGGAGAGAAAGAAAGAAAGAGAAGTTGTGAGTGTGAGAGAGAGAGAGAAAGAGAAGCTGTTAGTGAGAGAGAGAGAGAAATAGAGAAGCTGTGAGTGAGAGAGAGAGAAACAGAAGCTGTGTGTGTGAGAGAGAGAAAAACAGAAGCAGTGAGTGAGAGAGAAAGAGATGTGAGTGAGAGAGAGAGAAAGAGACACCGTGAGTGAGAGAGAGAGAAGCATTGCGTGAGAGAGAGAGAAATAGAGTCTGTGAGAGAGAGAGAAAGAGCTGTGAGAGAGAGAGTAAGAGAAGCTGTGAGTGAGAGAGAGAAAGAAAGAGAGAAAGAGAAGCTGTGAGTGAGAGAGAGAAAGAGAAGTTGTGAGTGAGAGAGAGAGAGAAAGAGAACCTGTGAGTGTGTGAGAGAGAGAGAGATAGAAAGAGATGCTGTGAGTGAGAGAGAGAGAAAGAGAAGCTGTGAGTGAGATTGAGAGAGAAAGAGAAGCTGTGAGTGAGAGTGAAAGAAGCTGTGAGTGAGTGAGTGAGAGAGAAACAGAAGCTGTGAGTGAGAGAGAGAGAGAGAGAGAAGCTGAGTGAGAGAAAGAGAAAGAGAAGCTGTGAGTAAGAGAAATAGAGATAGAAAGAGAAGCTGTGATTGAGACAGAGAGAAAGAGAAGGTGTGAGTGAGAGAGAGAGAGAATAAGAGAAGCTGTGAGTGAGAGAGAGAGAGAGGAAGAGAAGCTGTGAGTGAGAGAGAGAGAAAGAGAAGATGTGAGTGAGAGAGAGAGAGAAAGAGAAGATGTGTGTGTGAGAGAGAGGAAGAGATGCTGTGAGTGAGAGAGAAAGAAAGTGAAGCTGTGAGTGTGAGAGAGAGAGAGAAATAGAAGCTGTGAGTGTGTGAGAGAGAAATAGAGAAGCTGTGAGTGAGAGAGAGAGAGAAACAGAAGCTGTGAGTGATAGAGAGAGAGAAAGATTAACTGTGAGAGAGAGAGAGAGAAGCTGAGAGTGAGAGAGAGAGAGAAAGAGAGTGTGAGAAAGAGAGAGTGAAAGAGAAGCTGTGAGTGAGAGAGAGAGAGAAGCTGTGAGTGAGAGAGAAGCTGTGAGTGAGAGAGAGAAAGAGAAACTGTGAGTGAGAGAGAGAAAGAAAGAGAAGCTGTGAGTGAGAGAGAGAGAAAGAGAAGCTGTGAGTGAGAGAGAGAGAGAGAGAAGCTGTGTGTGTGAGAGAGGAAGAGATGCAGTGAGTGAGAAAGAAAGTGAAGCTGTGAGTGTGTGTGAGAGAGAGAAAGAGAAGCTGTGAGTGTGTGAGAGAGAAATAGAGAAGCTGTGAGTGAGAGAGAGAGAGAAACAGAAGCTGTGAGTGAGTGAGAGAAAGAAAGAGAAACTGTGAGTGAGAGAGAGAGAAAGAGAAGCTGTGAGTGAGAGAGAGAGAAAGAGAAGCTGTGTGTGAGAGAGAGGAAGATGCTGTGAGTGAGAGAGAAAGAAAAAGAAGCTGTGAGTGTGTGAGAGAGAGAGAGAAAGAGAAGCTGTTAGTGAGAGAGCGAGAAATAGAGAAGCTGTGAGTGAGAGAGAGAGAAACAGAAGCTGTGAGTGAGAGAGAAAGAGAAAGAGAAGCTGTGAGTGAGAGAGAGAGAGAGAAAGAGAAGCTGTGAGTGAGAGAGAGAAAGAGAGTCTGAGAAAGAGAGAGTGAAAGAGACGCTGTGCGTGAGAGAGAGAGAAAGAGAAGCTGTGAGTGAGAGAGAGAAATAGAGAAGCTGTGAGTGAGAGAGAGAGAGAAACAGAAGCAGTGAGTGAGAGAGAGAGAAAGAGAAACTGTGAGTGAGAGAGAGAGAGAGAAGCTGTGAGTGAGAGAGAGAGAAGGAGAGTCTGAGAAAGAGAGAGTGAAAGAGAAGCTGTGAGTGAGTGAGAGAGAGAGAGAGAGAAGCTGTGAGTGAGAGAGAGAGAGAAAGAGAAGCTGTGAGTGAGAGAGATAAAGAGAAGCTGTGAGAGAGAGAGATAGAAGCTGTGAGTGAGAGAGAGAAATAGAGAAGCTGTGAGTGAGAGAGAGAGAGAAACAGAAGTAGTGAGTGAGAGAGAGAGAAAGAGAAACTGGGAGTGAGAGAGAGAGAGAGAGAAAGAGAAGCTGTGAGTGAGAGAGAGAGAAGGAGAGTCTGATAAATAGAGAGTGAAAGAGAAGCTGTGAGTGAGTGAGAGAGAGAGAGAGAGAGAGAAGCTGTGAGTGAGAGAGAGAGAGAAAGAGAAGCTGTGTGTGAGAGAGAGGAAGATGCTGTGAGTGAGAGAGAAAGAAAGAGAAGCTGTGAGTGTGAGAGAGAGAGAGAAAGAGAAGCTAGTGAGTGAGAGAGAGAGAAGGAGAGTCTGATAAATAGAGAGTGAAAGAGAAGCTGTGAGTGAGTGAGAGAGAGAGAGAGAGAGAGAAGCTGTGAGTGAGAGAGAGAGAGAAAAAGAAACTGAGAATGAGAGAGAGAGAGAGAAAGAGAAGCTGTGAGTGAGAGAGAGAGAAGGAGAGTCTGAGAAAGAGAGAGTGAAAGTGAAGCTGTGAGTGAGAGAGAGAGAGAGAAGCTGTGAGTGAGAGAGAGAGAGAAAGAGAAGCTGTGAGTGAGAGAGATAAAGAGAAGCTGTGAGTGAGAGAGAGAGAGAAAGAGAAGCTGTGAGTGAGAGAGAGAGAGAGAAAGAGAAGCTGTGAGTGAGAGAGAGAGAAAGAGAAGCTGTGTGAGAGAGAGTGGAAGATGCTGTGAGTGAGAGAGAAAGAAAGAGAATCTGTGAGTGAGAGAGAGAGAGAGAGAGAAAGCGAAGCTGTTAGTGAGAGAGAGAAAAAAATAGAGAAGCTGTGAGTGAGAGAGAGAGAAACAGAAGCTGTGAATGAGAGAGAGAAAGAGAAACTGTGAGTGAGAGAGAGAGAGAAAGAGAAGCTGTGAGTGAGAGAGAGAAAGAGAGTCTGAGAAAGAGAGAGAGAAAGAGAAGCTGTGAGTGAGAGAGAAACAGAAGCTTTGAGTGAGAGAGAGAAAGAGAAGCTGTGAGTGAGAGAGAGAGAGAAAGAGAAGCTGTGAGTGAGAGAGAGAGAAACAGAAGCTGTGAGTGAGAGAGAGAGAGAAAGAGAAGCTGTGAGTGAGAGAGAGAGAGAGTAAGAGAAGCTGTGAGTGAGAGAGAGAGAGAAGCAGTGAGTGCGAGAGAGAGAGAAGCAGTGAGTGCGAGAGAGAGAAGGTATGAGTGAGAGAGAGAGAAAGAGAAGCTGTGAGTGAGAGAGAAAGAGAAGCTGAGAGTGAGAGAGAGAGAAAGAGACGCTGTGAGTGTGTGTGTGTGAGAGAGAGAAGCATTGAGTGAGAGAGAGAGTAATAGAGTCTGTGAGAGAGAGAGAAAGAGCTGTGAGAGAGAGAGTAAGAGAAGCTGTGAGTGAGAGAGAGAAAGAGAGAAAGAGAAGCTGTGAGTGAGAGAGAGAGAAAGAGAAGCTGTGAGTGAGAGAGATAGAGAAAGAGAAGCTGTGAGTGAGAGAGAGAGATAGAAAGAGAAGCTGTGAGTGAGAGAGAGAGAGAAAGAGAGCTGTGAGTGAGATTGAGAGAGAAAGAGAAGCTGTGAGTGAGAGACAAAGAAGCTGTGAGTGAGTGAGAGAGAGAGAAACAGAAGCTGTGAGTGAGAGAGAGAGAGAAAGAGAAGCTGAGTGAGAGAGAGAAAGAGAGTCTGAGAAAGAGAGAGAGAAAGAGAAGCTGTGAGTGAGAGAGAAACAGAAGCTTTGAGTGAGAGAGAGAGAAAGAGAAGCTGTGAGTGAGAGAGAGAGAGAAAGAGAAGCTGTGAGTGAGAGAGAGAGAAACAGAAGCTGTGAGTGAGAGAGAGAGAGAAAGAGAAGCTGTGAGTGAGAGAGAGAGAGAGTAAGAGAAGCTGTGAGTGAGAGAGAGAGAAGCAGTGAGTGCGAGAGAGAGAGAGAAGCAGTGAGTGCGAGAGAGAGAAGGTATGAGTGAGAGAGAGAGAAAGAGAAGCTGTGAGTGAGAGAGAAAGAGAAGCTGAGAGTGAGAGAGAGAGAAAGAGACGCTGTGAGTGTGTGTGAGAGAGAGAGAAGCATTGAGTGAGAGAGAGAGTAATAGAGTCTGTGAGAGAGAGAGAAAGAGCTGTGAGAGAGATAGTAAGAGAAGCTGTGAGTGAGAGAGAGAAAGAGAGAAAGAGAAGCTGTGAGTGAGAGAGAGAGAGAAAGAGAAGCTGTGAGTGAGAGAGATAGAGAAAGAGAAGCTGTGAGTGAGAGAGAGAGATAGAAAGAGAAGCTGTGAGTGAGAGAGAGAGAGAAAGAGAGCTGTGAATGAGATTGAGAGAGAAAGAGAAGCTGTGAGTGAGAGAGAAAGAAGCTGTGAGTGAGTGAGAGAGAGAGAAACAGAAGCTGTGAGTGCGAGACAGAGAGTGAGAGAGAGAGAGAGAAGCTGAGTGAGAGAAAGAGAAAGAGAAGTTGTGAGTGAGAGAGAGAGAGATAGAAAGAGAAGCTGTGATTGAGACAGAGAGAAAGAGAAGGTGTGAGTGAGAGAGAGAGAATAAGAGAAGCTGTGAGTGAGAGAGAGAAGCTGTGAATGATAGAGAGAGAGAAAAAGAGAAGCTGTGAGTGAGAGAGAGAAAGAGAAGCTGTGAGTGAGAGAGAGAGAAAGAGTAGCTGTGAGTGAGAGAGAGAGAAATAGAAGCTGTGAGTGAGAGAGAGAGAAAGAGAAGCTGTGAGAGAGAGAGGAAGAGATGCTGTGAGTGAGAGAGAAAGAAAGTGAAGCTGTGAGTGTGAAAGAGAGAGAGAAAGAGAAGCTGTGAGTGAGAGAGAGAGAGAAATAGAGAAGCTGTGAGTGAGAGAGAGAGAAAAACAGAAGCAGTGAGTGAGAGAGTGAGAAAGAGAAGCTGTGAGTGAGAGAGAAAGAGAAGCTGTGAGAGAGAGAGGGGAAGAGATGCTGTGAGTGAGAGAGAAAGAAAGTGAAGCTGTGAGTTTGAGAGAGAGAGAGAGAAAGAGAAGCTGTGAGTGAGAGAGAGAGAGAAAGAGAAGCTGTGAGTGAGAGAGATAGAGAAAGAGAATCTATGAGTGAGAGAGATAGAAAGAGAAGCTGTGAGTGAGAGAGAGAGAGAAAGAGAGCTGTGAGTGAGATTGAGAGAGAAAGAGAAGCTGTGAGTGAGAGAGAAAGAAGGTGTGAGTGAGTGAGAGAGAGAGAAACAGAAGCTGTGAGTGCGAGACAGAGAGTGAGAGAGAGAGAGAGAAGCTGAGTGAGAGAAAGAGAAAGAGAAGCTGTGAGTAAGAGAGAGATAGAAAGAGAAGCTGTGATTGAGACAGAGAGAAAGAGAAGGTGTGAGTGAGAGAGAGAGAATAAGAGAAGCTGTGAGTGAGAGAGAGAAGCTGTGAATGATAGAGAGAGAGAAAAATAGAAGCTGTGAGTGAGAGAGAGAGAAAGAGAAGCTGTGAGTGAGAGAGAGAGAAAGAGTAGCTGTGAGTGAGAGAGAGAGAAAGAGAAGCTGTGAGTGAGAGAGAGAGAAAGAGAAGCTGTGAGAGAGAGAGGAAGAGATGCTGTGAGTGAGAGAGAAAGAAAGTGAAGCTGTGAGTGTGAAAGAGAGAGAGAAAGAGAAGCTGTGAGTGAGAGAGAGAGAGAAATAGACAAGCTGTGAGTGAGAGAGAGAGAAAAACAGAAGCAGTGAGTGAGAGAGAGAGAAACAGAAGCTGTGAGTGCGAGACAGAGAGTGAGAGAGAGAGAGAAGCTGAGTGAGAGAAAGAGAAAGAGAAGCTGTGAGTGAGAGAGAGATAGAAAGAGAAGCTGTGATTGAGACAGAGAGAAAGAGAAGGTGTGAGTGAGAGAGAGAGAATAAGAGAAGCTGTGAGTGAGAGAGAGAAGCTGTGAATGATAGAGAGAGAGAAAAAGAGAAGCTGTGAGTGAGATAGAGAGAAAGAGAAGCTGTGAGTGAGAGAGAGAGAAAGAGTAGCTGTGAGTAAGAGAGAGAGAGAAAGAGAAGCTGTGAGTGAGAGAGAGAGAAAGAGAAGCTGTGAGAGAGAGAGGAAGAGATGCTGTGAGTGAGAGAGAAAGAAAGTGAAGCTGTGAGTGTGAAAGAGAGAGAGAAAGAGAAGCTGTGAGTGAGAGAGAGAGAGAAATAGACGAGCTGTGAGTGAGAGAGAGAGAAAAACAGAAGCAGTGAGTGAGAGAGAGAGAAAGAGAAGCTGTGAGTGAGAGAGAAAGAGAAGATGTGAGAGAGAGAGAGGAAGAGATGCTGTGAGTGAGAGAGAAAGAAAGTGAAGCTGTGAGTGTGTGAGAGAGAGAAAGAGAAGCTGTGAGTGAGAGAGAGAAAAATAGAGAAGCTGTGAGTGAGAGAGAGAGAAAAACAAGCAGTGAGTGAGTGAGAGAGAGAGAAAGAGAAACTGTGAGTGAGAGAGAGAGAGAGAAAGAGAAGCTGTGAGTGAGAGAGAGAGAAGGAGAGTCTGAGAAAGAGAGAGAGAGAGAAGTATTGAGTGAGAGAGAGAGAAATAGAGTCTGTGAGAGAGAGAGAAAGAGCTGTGGGAGAGAGAGAAGGAGAAGCTGTGAGTGAGAGAGAAAGAGAAGCTGTGTGTGAGAGAGAGGAAGAGATGCTGTGAGTGAGAGAGAAAGAAAGAGAAGCTGTAAGTGTGTGTGAGAGAGAGAAAGAGAAGCTGTTAGTGAGTGAGAGAGAAAAATAGAGAAGCTGTGAGTGAGAGAGAGAGAAACAGAAGCTGTGAGTGAGAGAGAGAGAAAAACAGAAGCAGTGAGTGAGAGAGAGAGAGAAAGAGAAACTGTGAATGAGAGAGAGAGAGAGAAAGAGAAGCTGTGAGTGAGAGAGAGAAGGAGAGTCTGAGAAAGAGAGAGTGAAAGAGAAGCTGTGAGTGAGAGAGAGAGAGAGAAGCTGTGAGTGAGAGAGAGAGAGAAAGAGAAGCTGTGAGTGAGAGAGATAAAGAGAAGCTGTGAGTGAGAGAGAGAGAAAGAGAAGCTGTGAGTGAGAGAGAGAGAAAGAGAAGCTGTGAGTGAGAGAGAGAGAAAGAGAAGCTGTGTGAGAGAGAGTGGAAGATGCTGTGAGTGAGAGAGAAAGAAAGAGAATCTGTGAGTGAGAGAGAGAGAGAGAGAGAGAAAGAGAAGCTGTTAGTGAGAGAGAGAGAAAAATAGAGAAGCTGTGAGTGAGAGAGAGAGAAACAGAAGCTGTGAATGAGAGAGAGAGAGAAAGAGAATCTGTGAGTGAGAGAGAGAGAGAAAGAGAAGCTGTGAGTGAGAGAGAGAAAGAGAGTCTGAGAAAGAGAGAGTGAAAGAGAAGCTGTGAGTGAGAGAGAGAGAGAGAGAAGCTGTGAGTGAGAGCGAGAGAGAAAGAGAAGATGTGAGAGAGAGAGAAAGAGAGAGAGAGGAAGAGATGCTGTGAGTGAGAGAGAAAGAAAGTGAAGCTGTGAGGGTGTGTGTGAGAGAAAGAGAAGCTGTGAGTGAGAGAGAGAGAGAAATAGAGAAGCTGTGAGTGAGTGAGAGAGAGAAACAGAAGCTGTGAGTGAGAGAGAGAGAAAGAGAAACTGTGAGTGAGAGAGAGAGAAGCTGTGAATGAGAGAGAGAGAAAGAGAGTCTGAGAAAGAGAGTGAAAGAGAAACTGTGAGTGAGAGAGAGAGAGGGAAGTTGTGAGTGAGAGAGAGAAGCTGTGAGTGAGAGAGAGAGAAAGAGAAGCTGTGAGTGAGAGAGAAACAGAAGCTTTGAGTGAGAGAGAGAGAGAGAAAGAGAAGCTGTTAGTGAGTGAGAGAGAGAAATAGAGAAGCTGTGAGTGAGAGAGAGAGAAACAGAAGCAGTGAGTGAGAGAGAGAGAGAAAGAGAAACTGAGAATGAGAGAGAGAGAAAGAGAAAGAGAAGCTGTGAGTGAGAGAGAGAGAAGGAGAGTCTGAGAAAGAGAGAGTGAAAGTGAAGCTGTGAGTGAGAGAGAGAGAGAAGCTGTGAGTGAGAGAGAGAGAGAAAGAGAAGCTGTGAGTGAGAGAGATAAAGAGAAGCTGTGAGTGAGAGAGAGAGAGAAAGAGAACCTGTGAGTGAGAGAGAGAGAGAAAGAGAAGCTGTGAGTGAGAGAGAGAGAAAGAGAAGCTGTGTGAGAGAGAGTGGAAGATCCTGTGAGTGAGAGAGAAAGAAAGAGAATCTGTGAGTGAGAGAGAGAGAGAGAGAGAAAGAGAAGCTGTTAGTGAGAGAGAGAGAAAAATAGAGAAGCTGTGAGTGAGAGAGAGAGAAACAGAAGCTGTGAATGAGAGAAAGAAAGAGAAACTGTGAGTGAGAGAGAGAGAGAAAGAGAAGCTGTGAGTGAGAGAGAGAAAGAGAGTCTGAGAAAGAGAGAGTGAAAGAGAAGCTCTGAGTGAGAGAGAGAGAGAGAGAAGCTGTGAGTGAGAGAGAGAGAGAAAGAGAAGATGTGAGAGAGAGAGAAAGAGAGAGAGAGGAAGAGATGCTGTGAGTGAGACAGAAAGAAAGTGAAGCTGTGAGGGTGTGTGTGAGAGAAAGAGAAGCTGTGAGAGAGAGAGAGAGAGAAATAGAGAAGCTGTGAGTGAGAGAGAGAAACAGAAGCTGTGAGTGAGAGAGAGAGAAAGAGAAACTGTGTGAGAGAGAGAGAGAAGCTGTGAGTGAGAGAGAGAGAAAGAGAAGCTGTGAGTGAGAGAGAAACAGAAGCTTTGAGTGAGAGAGAGAGAAAGAGAAGCTGTGAGTGAGAGAGAGAGAGAAAGAGAAGCTGTGAGTGAGAGAGAGAGAAACAGAAGCTGTGAGTGAGAGAGAGAGAGAAAGAGAAGCTGTGAGTGAGAGAGAGAGCAAGAGAAGCTGTGAGTGAGAGAGAGAGAAGCAGTGAGTGCGAGAGAGAGAGAAGCAGTGAGTGCGAGAGAGAGAAGGTATGAGTGAGAGAGAGAAAGAGAAGCTGTGAGTGAGAGAGAAAGAGAAGCTGAGAGTGAGAGAGAGAGAAAGAGACGCTGTGAGTGTGTGTGTGAGAGAGAGAGAAGCATTGAGTGAGAGAGAGAGTAATAGAGTCTGTGAGAGAGAGAGAAAGAGCTGTGAGAGAGAGAGTAAGAGAAGCTGTGAGTGAGAGAGAGAAAGAGAGAAAGAGAAGCTGTGAGTGAGAGAGAGAAAGAGAAAGAGAAGCTGTGAGTGAGAGAGAAAGAAAGTGAAGCTGTGAGGGTGTGTGTGAGAGAAAGAGAAGCTGTGAGTGAGAGAGAGAGAGAAATAGAGAAGCTGTGAGTGAGTGAGAGAGAGAAACAGAAGCTGTGAGTGAGAGAGAGAGAAAGAGAAACTGTGAGTGAGAGAGAGAGAAGCTGTGAATGAGAGAGAGAGAAAGAGAGTCTGAGAAAGAGAGTGAAAGAGAAACTGTGAGTGAGAGAGAGAGAGGGAAGTTGTGAGTGAGAGAGAGAAGCTGTGAGTGAGAGAGAGAGAAAGAGAAGCTGTGAGTGAGAGAGAAACAGAAGCTTTGAGTGAGAGAGAGAGAGAGAAAGAGAAGCTGTTAGAGAGTGAGAGAGAGAAATAGAGAAGCTGTGAGTGAGAGAGAGAGAAACAGAAGCAGTGAGTGAGAGAGAGAGAGAAAGAGAAACTGAGAATGAGAGAGAGAGAAAGAGAAAGAGAAGCTGTGAGTGAGAGAGAGAGAAGGAGAGTCTGAGAAAGAGAGAGTGAAAGTGAAGCTGTGAGTGAGAGAGAGAGAGAAGCTGTGAGTGAGAGAGAGAGAGAAAGAGAAGCTGTGAGTGAGAGAGATAAAGAGAAGCTGTGAGTGAGAGAGAGAGAGAAAGAGAAGCTGTGAGTGAGAGAGAGAGAGAAAGAGAAGCTGTGAGTGAGAGAGAGAGAAAGAGAAGCTGTGTGAGAGAGAGTGGAAGATCCTGTGAGTGAGAGAGAAAGAAAGAGAATCTGTGAGTGAGAGAGAGAGAGAGAGAGAAAGAGAAGCTGTTAGTGAGAGAGAGAGAAAAATAGAGAAGCTGTGAGTGAGAGAGAGAGAAACAGAAGCTGTGAATGAGAGAAAGAAAGAGAAACTGTGAGTGAGAGAGAGAGAGAAAGAGAAGCTGTGAGTGAGAGAGAGAAAGAGAGTCTGAGAAAGAGAGAGTGAAAGAGAAGCTCTGAGTGAGAGAGAGAGAGAGAGAAGCTGTGAGTGAGAGAGAGAGAGAAAGAGAAGATGTGAGAGAGAGAGAAAGAGAGAGAGAGGAAGAGATGCTGTGAGTGAGACAGAAAGAAAGTGAAGCTGTGAGGGTGTGTGTGAGAGAAAGAGAAGCTGTGAGAGAGAGAGAGAGAGAAATAGAGAAGCTGTGAGTGAGAGAGAGAAACAGAAGCTGTGAGTGAGAGAGAGAGAAAGAGAAACTGTGTGAGAGAGAGAGAGAAGCTGTGAGTGAGAGAGAGAGAAAGAGAAGCTGTGAGTGAGAGAGAAACAGAAGCTTTGAGTGAGAGAGAGAGAAAGAGAAGCTGTGAGTGAGAGAGAGAGAGAAAGAGAAGCTGTGAGTGAGAGAGAGAGAAACAGAAGCTGTGAGTGAGAGAGAGAGAGAAAGAGAAGCTGTGAGTGAGAGAGAGAGCAACAGAAGCTGTGAGTGAGAGAGAGAGAAAAGTGAGTGCGAGAGAGAGAGAAGCAGTGAGTGCGAGAGAGAGAAGGTATGAGTGAGAGAGAGAAAGAGAAGCTGTGAGTGAGAGAGAAAGAGAAGCTGAGAGTGAGAGAGAGAGAAAGAGACGCTGTGAGTGTGTGTGTGAGAGAGAGAGAAGCATTGAGTGAGAGAGAGAGTAATAGAGTCTGTGAGAGAGAGAGAAAGAGCTGTGAGAGAGAGAGTAAGAGAAGCTGTGAGTGAGAGAGAGAAAGAGAGAAAGAGAAGCTGTGAGTGAGAGAGAGAAAGAGAAAGAGAAGCTGTGAGTGAGAGAGATAGAGAAAGAGAAGCTGTGAGTGAGAGAGAGAGATAGAAAGAGAAGCTGTGAGTGAGAGAGAGAGAGAAAGAGAGCTGTGAGTGAGATTGAGAGAGAAAGAGAAGCTGTGAGTGAGAGAGAAAGAAGCTGTGAGTGAGTGAGAGAGAGAGAAACAGAAGCTGTGAGTGCGAGACAGAGAGTGAGAGAGAGAGAGAGAACCTGAGTGAGAGAAAGAGAAAGAGAAGTTGTGAGTGAGAGAGAGAGAGATAGAAAGAGAAGCTGTGATTGAGACAGAGAGAAAGAGAAGGTGTGAGTGAGAGAGAGAGAATAAGAGAAGCTGTGAGTGAGAGAGAGAAGCTGTGAATGATAGAGAGAGAGAAAAAGAGAAGCTGTGAGTGAGAGAGAGAGAAAGAGAAGCTGTGAGTGAGAGAGAGAGAAAGAGTAGCTGTGAGTGAGAGAGAGAGAAAGAGAAGCTGTGAGTGAGAGAGAGAGAAAGAGAAACTGTGAGTGTGAAAGAGAGAGAGAAAGAGAAGCTGTGAGAGAGAGAGAGAAATAGAGAAGCTGTGAGTGAGAGAGAGAGAAAAACAGAAGCAGTGAGTGAGAGAGAGAGAAAGAGAAGCTGTGAGTGAGAGAGAAAGAGAAGCTGTGAGAGAGAGAGGGGAAGAGATGCTGTGAGTGAGAGAGAAAGAAAGTGAAGCTGTGAGTGTGAGAGAGAGAGAAAAGAGAAAGAGAAGCTGTGAGTGAGAGAGAGAGAGAGAAAGAGAAGCTGTGAGTGAGAGAGATAGAGAAAGAGAAGCTATGAGTGAGAGAGAGAGATAGAAAGAGAAGCTGTGAGTGAGAGAGAGAGAGAAAGAGAGCTGTGAGTGAGATTGAGAGAGAAAGAGAAGCTGTGAGTGAGAGAGAAAGAAGCTGTGAGAGAGTGAGAGAGAGAGAAACAGAAGCTGTGAGTGCGAGACAGAGAGTGAGAGAGAGAGAGAGAAGCTGAGTGAGAGAAAGAGAAAGAGAAGCTGTGAGTGAGAGAGAGATAGAAAGAGAAGCTGTGATTGAGACAGAGAAAAAGAGAAGGTGTGAGTGAGAGAGAGAGAATAAGAGAAGCTGTGAGTGAGAGAGAGAAGCTGTGAATGATAGAGAGAGAGAAAAAGAGAAGCTGTGAGTGAGAGAGAGAGAAAGAGAAGCTGTGAGTGAGAGAGAGAGAAAGAGTAGGTGTGAGTGAGAGAGAGAGAAAGAGAAGCTGTGAGTGAGAGAGAGAGAAAGAGAAGCTGTGAGAGAGAGAGGAAGAGATGCTGTGAGTGAGAGAGAAAGAAAGTGA
Organism: Bradypodion ventrale; assembly: GCA_035047345.1. Classification (NCBI taxonomy): domain Eukaryota; kingdom Metazoa; phylum Chordata; class Lepidosauria; order Squamata; family Chamaeleonidae; genus Bradypodion; species Bradypodion ventrale. Next base: position 110,880,133 of record JAWDJE010000005.1, on the reverse strand, counting down.
AGCTGTGAGTGTGAAAGAGAGAGAGAAAGAGAAGCTGTGAGTGAGAGAGAGAGAGAAATAGACAAGCTGTGAGTGAGAGAGAGAGAAAAACAGAAGCAGTGAGTGAGAGAGAGAGAAACAGAAGCTGTGAGTGCGAGACAGAGAGTGAGAGAAAGAGAGAGAAGATGAGTGAGAGAAAGAGAAAGAGAAGCTGTGAGTGAGAGAGAGATAGAAAGAGAAGCTGTGATTGAGACAGAGAGAAAGAGAAGGTGTGAGTGAGAGAGAGAGATAGAAAGAGAAGCTGTGAGTGTGAAAGAGAGAGAGAGAAAGAGAAGCTGTGAGTGAGAGAGAGAGAGAAATAGACAAGCTGTGAGTGAGAGAGAGAGAAAAACAGAAGCAGTGAGTGAGAGAGAGAGAAAGAAGCTGTGAGTGCGAGTCATAGAGTGAGAGAGAGAGAGAAGCTGAGTGAGAGAAAGAGAAAGAGAAGCTGTGAGTGAGAGAGAGATAGAAAGAGAAGCTGTGATTGAGACAGAGAGAAAGAGAAGGTGTGAGTGAGAGAGAGAGAATAAGAGAAGCTGTGAGTGAGAGAGAGAAGCTGTGAATGATAGAGAGAGAGAAAAAGAGAAGCTGTGAGTGAGAGAGAGAGAAGGAGAAGCTGTGAGTGAGAGAGAGAGAAAGAGTAGCTGTGAGTGAGAGAGAGAGAAAGAGAAGCTGTGAGTGAGAGAGAGAGAGAGAGAAGCTGTGAGAGAGAGAGGAAGAGATGCTGTGAGTGAGAGAGAAAGAAAGTGAAGCTGTGAGTGTGAAAGAGAGAGAGAAAGAGAAGCTGTGAGTGAGAGAGAGAGAGAAATAGACAAGCTGTGAGTGAGAGAGAGAGAAAAACAGAAGCAGTGAGTGAGAGAGAGAGAAAGAGAAGCTGTGAGTGAGAGAGAAAGAGAAGCTGTGAGAGAGAGAGAGGAAGAGATGCTGTGAGTGAGAGAGAAAGAAAGTGAAGCTGTGAGTGTGAGAGAGAGAAAGAGAAGCTGTGAGTGAGAGAGAGAGAAATAGAGAAGCTGTGAGTGAGAGAGAGAGAGAAAAAGAAGCAGTGAGTGAGTGAGAGAGAGAGAAAGAGAAACTGTGAGTGAGAGAGAGAGAGAAAGAGAAGCTGTGAGTGAGAGAGAGAGAAGGAGAGTCTGAGAAAGAGAGAGAGAGAAGTATTGAGTGAGAGAGAGAGAAATAGAGTCTGTGAGAGAGAGAGAAAGAGCTGTGGGAGAGAGAAAAGGAGAAGCTGTGAGTTAGAGAGAAAGAGAAGCTGTGTGAGAGAGAGAGGAAAAGATGCTGTGAGTGAGAGAGAAAGAAAGAGAAGCTGTAAGTGTGTGTGAGAGAGAGAAAGAGAAGCTGTTAGTGAGTGAGAGAGAAAAATAGAGAAGCTGTGAGTGAGAGAGAGAGAAACAGAAGCTGTGAGTGAGAGAGAGAGAAAAACAGAAGCAGTGAGTGAGAGAGAGAGAGAAAGAGAAACTGTGAATGAGAGAGAGAGAGAGAGAGAAGCTGTGAGTGAGAGAGAGAGAGAGAAGGAGAGTCTGAGAAAGAGAGAGTGAAAGAGAAGCTGTGAGTGAGTGAGAGAGAGAGAAGCTGTGAGTGAGAGAGAGAGAGAAAGAGAAGCTGTGAGTGAGAGAGATAAAGAGAAGCTGTGAGTGAGAGAGAGAGAAAGAGAAGCTGTGAGTGAGAGAGAGAGAGAAAGAGAAGCTGTGAGTGAGAGAGAGAGAAAGAGAAGCTGTGTAAGAGAGAGTGGAAGATGCTGTGAGTGAGAGAGAAAGAAAGAGAATCTGTGAGAGAGAGAGAAAGAGAAGCTGTTAGTGAGAGAGAGAGAAAAATAGAGAAGCTGTGAGTGAGAGAGAGAGAAACAGAAGCTGTGAATGAGAGAGAGAGAGAAAGAGAATCTGTGAGTGAGAGAGAGAGAGAGAAAGAGAAGCTGTGAGAGAGAGAGAAAGAGAGTCTGAGAAAGAGAGAGTGAAAGAGAAGCTGTGAGTGAGAGAGAGAGAGAGAGAGAAGCTGTGAGTGAGAGAGAGAGAGAAAGAGAAGATGTGAGAGAGAGAGAAAGAGAGAGAGAGGAAGAGATGCTGTGAGTGAGAGAGAAAGAAAGTGAAGCTGTGAGGGTGTGTGTGAGAGAAATAGAGAAGCTGTGAGTGAGTGAGAGAGAGAAACAGAAGCTGTGAGTGAGAGAGAGAGAAAGAGAGTCTGAGAAAGAGAGTGAAAGAGAAACTGTGAGTGAGAGAGAGAGAGAGAAGTTGTGAGTGAGAGAGAGAAGCTGTGAGTGAGAGAGAGAGAAAGAGAAGCTGTGAGTGAGAGAGAAACAGAAGCTTTGAGTGAGAGAGAGAGAAAAAGAGAAGCTGTGAGTGAGAGAGAGAGAGAAAGAGAAGCTGTGAGTGAGAGAGAGAGAAACAGAAGCTGTGAGTGAGAGAGAGAGTGAAAGAGAAGCTGTGAGTGAGAGAGAGAGAGAGAAAGAGAAGCTGTGAGTGAGAGAGAGAAAGAAGCAGTGAGTGCAAGAGAGAGAGAAGCAGTGAGTGCGAGAGAGAGAAGCTATGAGTGAGAGAGAGTGAGAAAGAGAAGCTGTGAGTGAGAGAGAAAGAGAAGCTGAGAGTGAGAGAGAGAGAAAGAGACGCTGTGAGTGAGAGAGAGAGAGAAGCTGAGAGTGAGAGAGAGAGAAATAGAGTCTGTGAGAGAGAGAGAAAGAGCTGTGAGAGAGAGAGTAAGAGAAGCTGTGAGTGAGAGAGAGCAAGAGAGAAAGAGAAGCTTTGAGTGAGAGAGATAGAAAAAGAGAAGCTGTGAGTGAGAGAGAGAGATAGAAAGAGAAGCTGTGAGTGAGAGAGAGAGAGAAAGAGAAGCTGCGAGTGAGATTGAGAGAGAAAGAGAAGCTGTGAGTGAGAGAGAAAGAAGTTGTGAGTGAGTGAGAGAGAGAGAAACAGAAGCTGTGAGTGCGAGACAGAGAGTGAGAGAGAGAGAGAAGCTGAGTGAGAGAAAGAGAAAGAGATGCTGTGAGTGAGAGAGAGAGATAGAAAGAGAAGCTGTGATTGAGACAGAGAGAAAGAGAAGGTGTGAGTGAGAGAGAGAGAATAAGAGAAGCTGTGAGTGAGAGAGAGAGGAAGAAAACCTGTGAGTGAGAGAAAGAAAGAGAAAGAGAAGATGTGAGTGAGAGAGAGAGAAAGAGAAGCTGTGAGAGAGAGAGAGGAAGAGATGCTGTGAGTGAGAGAGAAAGAAAGTGAAGCTGTGAGTGTGTGTGTGTGAGAGAAAGAGAATCTGTGAGTGAGAGAGAGAGAGAGAAATAGAGAAGCTGTGAGTGACAGAGAGAGAGAAACAGAAGCTATGAGTGAGTGAGAGAGAGAGAGAGAAACTGTGAGTGAGAGAGAGAGAGAGAAAGAGAAGCTGAGAGTGAGAGAGAGAGAAAGAGAGTGACAAAGAGAGAGTGAAAGAGAAGCTGTGAGTGAGAGAGGGAGAGAAGCTGTGAGTGAGAGAGAGAGAGAGAAAGAGAAGATGTGAGAGAGAGAGAGAGAGAAAGAGAAGCTGTGAGTGAGAGAGAGAGTAAGAGTAGCTGTGAGTGAGAGGGAGAGAAAGAGAAGCTGTGAGTGAGAGAGAGAGAAAGAGAAGCTGTGAGAGAGAGAGGAAGAGATGCTGTGAGTGAGAGGGAAAGAAAGTGAAGCTGTGAGTGTGAAAGAGAGAGAGAAAGAGAAGCTGAGAGTGAGAGAGAGAGAAAAAGAGAAGCTGTGAGAGAGAGAGAGAGAAAAACAGAAGCAGTGAGTGAGAGAGAGAGAGAGAAAGAGAAGCTGTGAGTGAGAGAGAAAGAGAAGCTGTGTGAGAGAGAGAGGAAGAGATGCTGTGAGTGAGAGAGAAAGAAAGTGAAGCTTTGAGTGTGTGTGAGAGAGAGAAAGAGAAGCTGTGAGTGAGAGAGAGAGAAATAGAGAAGCTGTGAGTGAGAGAGAGAGAGAAAAAGAAGCAGTGAGTGAGTGAGAGAGAGAGAAAGAGAAGCTGTGAGTGAGAGAGATAAAGAGAAGCTGTGTGAGAGAGAGAGAGAAGCTGTGAGTGAGAGAGAGGAAGATGCTATGAGTGAGAGAGAAAGAAAGAAAGAGAAGTTGTGAGTGTGAGAGAGAGAGAGAAAGAGAAGCTGTTAGTGAGAGAGAGAGAGAGAAATAGAGAAGCTGTGAGTGAGAGAGAGAGAAACAGAAGCTGTGAGTGGGAGAGAGAAAAAAACAGAAGCAGTGAGTGAGAGAGAAAGAGAAGCATTGCGTGAGAGAGAGAGAAATAGAGTCTGTGAGAGAGAGAGAAAGAGCTGTGAGAGAGAGAGTAAGAGAAGCTGTGAGTGAGAGAGAGAAAGAAAGAGAGAAAGAGAAGTTGTGAGAGAGAGAGAGAGAGAAAGAGAACCTGTGAGTGTGAGAGAGAGAGAGAGAGATAGAAAGAGATGCTGTGAGTGAGAGAGAGAGAAAGAGAAGCTGTGAGTGAGATTGAGAGAGAAAGAGAAGCTGTGAGTGAGAGTGAAAGAAGCTGTGAATGAGTGAGAGAGAGAGAAACAGAAGCTGTGAGTGACAGAGAGCGAGAGAGAGAAGCTGAGTGAGAGAAAGAGAAAGAGAAGCTGTGAGTAAGAGAGAGAGAGATAGAAAGAGAAGCTGTGATTGAGACAGAGAGAAAGAGAAGGTGTGAGTGAGAGAGAGAGAGAATAAGAGAAGCTGTGAGTGAGAGAGAGAGAGGAAGAGAAGCTGTGAGTGAGAGAGAGAGAGAAAGAGAAGATGTGAGTGAGAGAGAGAGAGAAAGAGAAGATGTGTGTGTGTGAGAGAGGAAGAGATGCTGTGAGTGAGAGAGAAAGAAAGTGAAGCTGTGAGTGTGAGAGAGAGAGAGAAAGAGAAGCTGTGAGTGAGAGAGAGAGAAATAGAGAAGCTGTGAGTGAGAGAGAGAGAGAAACAGAAGCTGTGAGTGAGAGAGAAAGATTAACTGTGAGAGAGAGAGAGAGAAAGAGAAGCTGAGAGTGAGAGAGAGAGAAAGAGAGTGTGAGAAAGAGAGAGTGAAAGAGAAGCTGTGAGTGAGAGAGAGAGAGAGAGAGAAGCTGTGAGTGAGAGAGAAGCTGTGAATGAGAGAGAGAGAGAAAGAGAAGCTGTGAGTGAGAGAGAGAAAGAGAAACTGTGAGTGAGAGAAAGAAAGAAAGAGAAGCTGTGAGTGAGAGAGAGAGAAAGAGAAGCTGTGTGTGAGAGAGAGGAAGAGATGCTGTGAGTGAGAGAGAAAGAAAGTGAAGCTGTGAGTGTGAGAGAGAGAGAGAAAGAGAAGCTGTGAGTGTGTGAGAGAGAGAGAAATAGAGAAGCTGTGAGTGAGAGAGAGAGAGAAACAGAAGCTGTGAGTGAAAGAGAGAAAGAAAGAGAAACTGTGAGTGAGAGAGAGAGAAAGAGAAGCTGTGAGTGAGAGAGAGAGAAAGAGAAGATGTGTGTGAGAGAGAGGAAGATGCTGTGAGTGAGAGAGAAAGAAAAAGAAGCTGTGAGTGTGAGAGAGAGAGAGAGAAAGAGAAGCTGTTAGTGAGAGAGAGAGAAATAGAGAAGCTGTGAGTGAGAGAGAGAGAGAAACAGAAGCTGTGAGTGAGAGAGAAAGAGAAAGAGAAGCTGTGAGTGAGAGAGAGAGAGAAAGAGAAGCTGTGAGTGAGAGAGAGAAAGAGAGTCTGAGAAAGAGAGAGTGAAAGAGACGCTGTGAGTGAGAGAGAGAGAAAGAGAAAGAGAAGCTGTGAGTGAGAGAGAGAGAAACAGAAGCAGTGAGTGAGAGAGAGAAAGAGAAACTGTGAGTGAGAGAGAGAGAGAGAAAGAGAAGCTGTGAGTGAGAGAGAGAGAAGGAGAGTCTGAGAAAGAGATAGTGAAAGAGAAGCTGTGAGTGAGTGTGTGAGAGAGAGAGAGAGAAGCTGTGAGTGAGAGAGAGAGAGAAAGAGAAGCTGTGAGTGAGAGAGATAAAGAGAAGCTGTGAGAGAGAGAGAGAGAAGCTGTGAGTGAGAGAGAGAAATAGAGAAGCTGTGAGTGAGTGAGAGAGAGAAACAGAAGTAGTGAGTGAGAGAGAGAGAAAGAGAAACTGGGAGTGTGAGAGAGAGAGAGAGAGAGAAGCTGTGAGTGAGAGAGAGAGAAGGAGAGTCTGATAAAGAGAGAGTGAAAGAGAAGCTGTGAGTGAGAGAGAGAGAGAGAGAGAGAAGCTGTGAATGAGAGAGAGAGAGAAAGAGAAGCTGTGAGTGAGAGAGATAAAGAGAAGCTTTGAGAGAGAGAAGCTGTGAGTGAGAGAGAGAGAGAAAGAGAAGCTGTGAGTGAGAGAGAGAGAAAGAGAAACTGTGTGTGAGAGAGAGAGAGAATCTGTGAATGAGAGAGAGAGAAAGAGAGTCTGAGAAAGAGAGTGAAAGAGAAGCTGTGAGTGAGAGAGAGAGAGAGAGAAGCTATGAGTGCGAGAGAGAAGCTGTGAGTGAGAGAGAGAGAAAGAGAAGCTGTGAGTGAGAGAGAAACAGAAGCTTTGAGTGAGAGAGAGAGAGAAAGAGAAGCTGTGAGTGAGAGAGAGAGAGAAAGAGAAGCTGTGAGTGAGAGAGAGAGAAACAGAAGCTGTGAGTGAGAGAGAGAGAGAAAGAGAAGCTGTGAGTGAGAGAGAGAGAGTAAGAGAAGCTGTGAGTGAGTGAGAGAGAGAGAAGCAGTGAGTGCGAGAGAGAGAGAAGCAGTGAGTGCGAGAGAGAGAAGGTATGAGTGAGAGAGAGAGAAAGAGAAGCTGTGAGTGAGAGAGAAAGAGAAGCTGAGAGTGAGAGAGAGAGAAAGAGACGCTGTGAGTGAGAGATAGAGAAAGAGAAGCTGTGAGTGAGAGAGAGAGATAGAAAGAGAAGCTGTGAGTGAGAGAGAGAGAAAGAGAGCTGTGAGTGAGATTGAGAGAGAAAGAGAAGCTGTGAGTGAGAGAGAAAGAAGCTGTGAGTGAGTGAGAGAGAGAGAAACAGAAGCTGTGAGTGCGAGACAGAGAGTGAGAGAGAGAGAGAGAAGCTGAGTGAGAGAAAGAGAAAGAGAAGCTGTGAGTGAGAGAGAGAGAGATAGAAAGAGAAGCTGTGATTGAGACAGAGAGAAAGAGAAGGTGTGAGTGAGAGAGAGAGAGAATAAGAGAAGCTGTGAGTGAGAGAGAGAAGCTGTGAATGATAGAGAGAGAGAAAAAGAGAAGCTGTGAGTGAGAGAGAGAGAAAGAGAAGCTGTGAGTGAGAGTGAGAGAAAGAAAGAGTAGCTGTGAGTGAGAGAGAGAGAGAGAGAAGCTGTGAGTGAGAGAGAGAGAAAGAGCTGTGAGAGAGAGAGGAAGAGATGCTGTGAGTGAGAGAGAAAGAAAGTGAAGCTGTGAGTGTGAAAGAGAGAGAGAAAAAGAAGCTGTGAGTGAGAGAGAGAGAAATAGAGAAGCTGTGAGTGAGAGAGATAGAAAAACAGAAGCAGTAAGTGAGAGAGAGAGAAAGAGAAGCTGTGTGAGAGAGAAAGAGAAGCTGTGAGAGAGAGAGAGGAAGAGATGCTGTGAGTGAGAGATAAAGAAAGTGAAGCTGTGAGTGTGAGAGAGAGAGAGAGAAAGAGAAGCTGTGAGTGAGAGAGAGAGAGAAAGAGAAGCTGTGAGTGAGAGAGATAGAGAAAGAGAAGCTGTGAGTGAGAGAGAGAGATAGAAAGAGAAGCTGTGAGTGAGAGAGAGAGAGAAAGAGAGCTGTGAGTGAGATTGATAGATAAAGAGAAGCTGTGAGTGAGAGAGAAAGAAGCTGGGAGTGAGTGAGAGAGAGAGAAACAGAAGCTGTGAGTGCGAGACAGAGAGTGAGAGAGAGAGAGAAGCTGAGTGAGAGAAAGAGAAAGAGAAGCTGTGAGTGAGAAAGAGAGAGAGATAGAAAGAGAAGCTGTGATTGAGACAGAGAGAAAGAGAAGGTGTGAGTGAGAGAGAGAGAGAATAAGAGAAGCTGTGAGTGAGAGAGAGAAGCTGTGAATGATAGAGAGAGAGAAAAAGAGAAGCTGTGAGTGAGAGAGAGAGAAAGAGAAGCTGTGAGTGAGAGAGAGAGAAAGAGTAGCTGTGAGTGAGAGAGAGAGAAAGAGAAGCTGTGAGTGAGAGAGAGAATGAGAAGCTGTGAGTGAGAGAGAGAAAGAGAGTCTGAGAAAGAGAGAGTGAAAGAGACGCTGTGAGTGAGAGAGAGAGAAAGAGAAGCTGTGAGTGAGAGAGAGAGAGAAACAGAAGCAGTGAGTGAGAGAGATAGAAAAACAGAAGCAGTAAGTGAGAGAGAGAGAAAGAGAAGCTGTGTGAGAGAGAAAGAGAAGCTGTGAGAGAGAGAGAGGAAGAGATGCTGTGAGAGAGAGAGAAAGAAAGTGAAGCTGTGAGTGTGAGAGAGAGAGAGAGAAAGAGAAGCTGTGAGTGAGAGAGAGAGAGAAAGAGAAGCTGTGAGTGAGAGAGATAGAGAAAGAGAAGCTGTGAGTGAGAGAGAGAGATAGAAAGAGAAGCTGTGAGTGAGAGAGAGAGAGAAAGAGAGCTGTGAGTGAGATTGATAGATAAAGAGAAGCTGTGAGTGAGAGAGAAAGAAGCTGTGAGTGAGTGAGAGAGAGAGAAACAGAAGCTGTGAGTGCGAGACAGAGAGTGAGAGAGAAAGAGAAGCTGAGTGAGAGAAAGAGAAAGAGAAGCTGTGAGTGAGAAAGAGAGAGAGATAGAAAGAGAAGCTGTGATTGAGACAGAGAGAAAGAGAAGGTGTGAGTGAGAGAGAGAGAATAAGAGAAGCTGTGAGTGAGAGAGAGAAGCTGTGAATGATAGAGAGAGAGAAAAAGAGAAGCTGTGAGTGAGAGAGAGAGAAAGAGAAGCTGTGAGTGAGAGAGAGAGAAAGAGTAGCTGTGAGTGAGAGAGAGAGAAAGAGAAGCTGTGAGTGAGAGAGAGAGAATGAGAAGCTGTGAGTGAGAGAGAGAAAGAGAGTCTGAGAAAGAAAGAGTGAAAGAGACGCTGTGAGTGAGAGAGAGAGAAAGAGAAGCTGTGAGTGAGAGAAAGAGAGAAACAGAAGCAGTGAGTGAGAGAGAGAGAGAAAGAGAAACTGTGAGTGAAAGAGAGAGAGAGAAAGAGAAGCTGTGAGTGAGAGAGAGAGAAGGAGAGTCTGAGAAAGATAGAGTGAAAGAGAAGCTGTGAGTGAGTGAGAGAGAGAGAGAGAAGCTGTGAGAGAGAGAGAGAAAGAAAGAGAAGCTGTGAGTGAGAGAGAGAAAGAGAAGCTGTGAGAGAGAGAGAGAGAGAAGCTGTGAGTGTGAGAGAGAAATAGAGAAGCTGTGAGTGAGAGAGAGAGAGAAACAGAAGTAGTGAGTGAGAGAGAGAGAAAGAGAAACTGGGAGTGAGAGAGAGAGAGAGAGAAAGAGAATCTGTGAGAGAGAGAGAGAGAAGGAGAGTCTGATAAAGAGAGAGTGAAAGAGAAGCTGTGAGTGAGTGAGAGAGAGAGAGAAGCTGTGAATGAGAGAGAGAGAAAGAGAAGCTGTGAGTGAGAGAGATAAAGAGAAGCTTTGAGAGAGAGAAGCTGTGAGTGAGAGAGAGAGAGAAAGAGAAGCTGTGAGTGAGAGAGAGAAAGAGAAACTGTGTGTGAGAGAGAGAGAAGCTGTGAATGAGAGAGAGAGAGAAAGAGAGTCTGAGAAAGAGAGTGAAAGAGAAGCTGTGAGTGAGAGAGAGAGAGAGAGAAGCTGTGAGTGCGAGAGAGAAGCTGTGAGTGAGAGAGAGAGAAAGAGAAGCTGTGAGTGAGAGAGAAACAGAAGCTTTGAGTGAGAGAGAGAGAGAAAGAGAAGCTGTGAGTGAGAGAGAGAGAGAAAGAGAAGCTGTGAGTGAGAGAGAGAGAAACAGAAGCTGTGAGTGAGAGAGAGAGAGAAAGAGAAGCTGTGAGTGAGAGAGAGACAGAGTAAGAAAAGCTGTGAGTGAGAGAGAGAGAAACAAAAGTAGTGAGTGAGAGAGAGAGAAAGAGAAACTGGGAGTGAGAGAGAGAGAGAGAGAAAGAGAAGCTGTGAGTGAGAGAGAGAGAGAAAGAGAGCTGTGAGTGAGATTGATAGATAAAGAGAAGCTGTGAGTGAGAGAGAAAGATGCTGTGAGTGAGTGAGAGAGAGAGAAACAGAAGCTGTGAGTGCGAGACAGAGAGTGAGAGAGAGAGAGAAGCTGAGTGAGAGAAAGAGAAAGAGAAGCTGTGAGTGAGAAAGAGAGAGAGATAGAAAGAGAAGCTGTGATTGAGACAGAGAGAAAGAGAAGGTGTGAGTGAGAGAGAGAGAATAAGAGAAGCTGTGAGTGAGAGAGAGAAGCTGTGAATGATAGAGAGAGAGAAAAAGAGAAGCTGTGAGTGAGAGAGAGAGAAAGAGAAGCTGTGAGTGAGAGAGAGAGAAAGAGTAGCTGTGAGTGAGAGAGAGAGAAAGAGAAGCTGTGAGTGAGAGAGAGAATGAGAAGCTGTGAGTGAGAGAGAGAAAGAGAGTCTGAGATAGAGAGAGTGAAAGAGACGCTGTGAGTGAGAGAGAGAGAAAGAGAAGCTGTGAGTGAGAGAGAGAGAGAAACAGAAGCAGTGAGTGAGAGAGAGAGAGAAAGAGAAACTGTGAGTGAAAGAGAGAGAGAGAAAGAGAAGCTGTGAGTGAGAGAGAGAGAAGGAGAGTCTGAGAAAGATAGAGTGAAAGAGAAGCTGTGAGTGAGTGAGAGAGAGAGAGAAGCTGTGAGAGAGAGAGAGAGAGAAAGAGAAGCTGTGAGTGAGAGAGATAAAGAGAAGCTGTGTGAGAGAGAGAGAGAGAAGCTGTGAGTGTGAGAGAGAAATAGAGAAGCTGTGAGTGAGAGAGAGAGAGAAACAGAAGTAGTGAGTGAGAGAGAGAGAAAGAGAAACTGGGAGTGAGAGAGAGAGAGAGAGAAAGAGAATCTGTGAGAGAGAGAGAGAGAAGGAGAGTCTGATAAAGAGAGAGTGAAAGAGAAGCTGTGTGAGTGAGAGAGAGAGAGAAGCTGTGAATGAGAGAGAGAGAGAAAGAGAAGCTGTGAGTGAGAGAGATAAAGAGAAGCTTTGAGAGAGAGAAGCTGTGAGTGAGAGAGAGAGAAGCTGTGAGTGAGAGAGAGAAAGAGAAACTGTGTGTGAGAGAGAGAGAAGCTGTGAATGAGAGAGAGAGAAAGAGAGTCTGAGAAAGAGAGTGAAAGAGAAGCTGTGAGTGAGAGAGAGAGAGAGAGAGAAGCTGTGAGTGCGAGAGAGAAGCTGTGAGTGAGAGAGAGAGAAAGAGAAGCTGTGAGTGAGAGAGAAACAGAAGCTTTGAGTGAGAGAGAGAGAGAAAGAGAAGCTGTGAGTGAGAGAGAGAGAGAAAGAGAAGCTGTGAGTGAGAGAGAGAGAAACAGAAGCTGTGAGTGAGAGAGAGAGAGAAAGAGAAGCTGTGAGTGAGAGAGAGACAGAGTAAGAAAAGCTGTGAGTGAGAGAGAGAGAGAAACAGAAGTAGTGAGTGAGAGAGAGAGAAAGAGAAACTGGGAGTGAGAGAGAGAGAGAGAGAGAAAGAGAAGCTGTGAGTGAGAGAGACAGAAGGAGAGTCTGATAAATAGAGAGTGAAAGAGAAGCTGTGAGTGAGTGAGAGAGAGAGAGAGAGAAGCTGTGAGTGAGAGAGAGAGAGAGAGAAGCTGTGAGTGAGAGAGATAAAGAGAAGCTTTGAGAGAGAGAAGCTGTGAGTGAGAGAGAGAGAGAAAGAGAAGCTGTGTGTGAGAGAGAGGAAGATGCTGTGAGTGAGAGAGAAAGAAAGAGAAGCTGTGAGTGTGAGAGAGAGAGAGAAAGAGAAGCTGTTAGTGAGTGAGAGAGAGAAATAGAGAAGCTGTGAGTGAGAGAGAGAGAAACAGAAGCAGTGAGTGAGAGAGAGAGAGAAAGAAAAACTGAGAATGAGAGAGAGAGAGAGAAAGAGAAGCTGTGAGTGAGAGAGAGAGAAGGAGAATCTGAGAAAGAGAGAGTGAAAGTGGAGCTGTGAGTGAGAGAGAGAGAAGCTGTGAGTGAGAGAGAGAGAGAAAGAGAAGCTGTGAGTGAGAGAGATAAAGAGAAGCTGTGAGTGAGAGAGAGAGAGAAAGAGAAGCTGTGAGTGAGAGAGAGAAAAAGAGAAGCTGTGTGAGAGAGAGTGGAAGATGCTGTGAGTGAGAGAGAAAGAAAGAGAATCTGTGAGTGAGAGAGAGAGAGAGAGAAAGAGAAGCTGTTAGTGAGAGAGAGAGAAAAATAGAGAAGCTGTGAGTGAGAGAGAGAGAAACAGAAGCTGTGAATGAGAAAGAGAAACTGTGAGTGAGAGAGAGAGAGAAAGAGAAGCTGTGAGTGAGAGAGAGAAAGAGAGTCTGAGAAAGAGAGAGTGAAAGAGAAGCTGTGAGTGAGAGAGAGAGAGAGAAGCTGTGAGTGAGAGAGAGAGAGAAAGAGAAGATGTGAGAGAGAGAGAAAGAGAGAAAGAGGAAGAGATGCTGTGAGTGAGACAGAAAGAAAGTGAAGCTGTGAGGGTGTGTGTGAGAGAAAGAGAAGCTGTGAGTGAGAGAGAGAGAGAAATAGAGAAGCTGTGAGTGAGAGAGAGAAACAGAAGCTGTGAGTGAGAGAGAGAGAAAGAGAAACTGTGTGAGAGAGAGAGAGAAGCTGTGAGTGAGAGAGAGAGAGAAAGAGAAGCTGTGAGTGAGAGAGAAACAGAAGCTTTGAGTGAGAGAGAGAGAAAGAGAAGCTGTGAGTGAGAGAGAGAGAGAAAGAGAAGCTGTGAGTGAGAGAGAGAAAAACAGAAGCTGTGAGTGAGAGAGAGAGAGAAAGAGAAGCTGTGAGTGAGAGAGAGAGAGAGTAAGAGTAGCTGTGAGTGAGAGAGAGAGAGAAGCAGTGAGTGCGAGAGAGAGAGAAGCAGTGAGTGCGAGAGAGAGAAGGTATGAGAGAGAGAGAGAGAAAGAGAAGCTGTGAGTGAGAGAGAAAGAGAAGCTGAGAGTGAGAGAGAGAGAGAGAGATGCTGTGAGTGTGTGTGTGAGAGAGAGAGAAGCATTGAGTGAGAGAGAGAGTAATAGAGTCTGTGAGAGAGAGAGAAAGAGCTGTGAGAGAGAGAGAGTAAGAGAAGCTGTGAGTGAGAGAGAGAAAGAGAGAAAGAGAAGCTGTGAGTTAGAGAGAGAGAGAAAGAGAAGCTGTGAGTGAGAGAGATAGAGAAAGAGAAGCTGTGAGTGAGAGAGAGAGATAGAAAGAGAAGCTGTGAGTGAGAGAGAGAGAGAAAGAGAGCTGTGAGTGAGATTGAGAGAGAAAGAGAAGCTGTGAGTGCGAGACAGAGAGTGAGAGAGAGAGAGAGAAGCTGAGTGAGAGAAAGAGAAAGACAAGTGAGTGAGAGAGAGAGAGATAGAAAGAGAAGCTGTGATTGAGACAGAGAGAAAGAGAAGGTGTGAGTGAGAGAGAGAGAGAATAAGAGAAGCTGTGAGTGAGAGAGAGAAGCTGTGAATGATAGAGAGAGAAAAAGAGAAGCTGTGAGTGAGAGAGAGAGAAAGAGAAGCTGTGAGTGAGAGAGAGAGAAAGAGTAGCTGTGAGTGAGAGATAGAGAAAGAGAAGCTGTGAGTGAGAGAGAGAGAAAGAGAAGCTGTGAGAGAGAGAGGAAGAGATGGTGTGAGTGAGAGAGAAAGAAAGTGAAGCTGTGAGTGTGAAAGAGAGAGAGAAAGAGAAGCTGTGAGTGTGAGAGATAGAGAAATAGAGAAGCTGTGAGTGAGAGAGAGAGAAAAACAGAAGCAGTGAGTGAGAGAGAGAGAAAGAGAAGCTGTGAGTGAGAGAGAAAGAGAAGCTGTGAGAGAGAGAGGGGAAGAGATGCTGTGAGTGAGAGAGAAAGAAAGTGAAGCTGTGAGTGTGAGAGAGAGAGAGAGAAAGAGAAGCTGTGAGTGAGAGAGAGAGAGAAAGAGAAGCTGTGAGTGAGAGAGATAGAGAAAGAGAAGCTATGAGTGAGAGAGAGAGATAGAAAGAGAAGCTGTGAGTGAGAGAGAGAGAGAAAGAGAGCTGTGAGTGAGATTGAGAGAGAAAGAGAAGCTGTGAGTGAGAGAGAAAGAAGCTGTGAGTGAGTGAGAGAGAGAGAAACAGAAGCTGTGAGTGCGAGACAGAGAGTGAGAGAGAGAGAGAGAAGCTGAGTGAGAGAAAGAGAAACTGTGTGAGAGAGAGAGAGAAGCTGTGAGTGAGAGAGAGAGAGAAAGAGAAGCTGTGAGTGAGAGAGAAACAGAAGCTTTGAGTGAGAGAGAGAGAAAGAGAAGCTGTGAGTGAGAGAGAGAGAGAAAGAGAAGCTGTGAGTGAGAGAGAGAAAAACAGAAGCTGTGAGTGAGAGAGAGAGAGAAAGAGAAGCTGTGAGTGAGAGAGAGAGAGAGTAAGAGTAGCTGTGAGTGAGAGAGAGAGAGAAGCAGTGAGTGCGAGAGAGAGAAGGTATGAGAGAGAGAGAGAGAAAGAGAAGCTGTGAGTGAGAGAGAAAGAGAAGCTGAGAGTGAGAGAGAGAGAGAGAGATGCTGTGAGTGTGTGTGTGAGAGAGAGAGAAGCATTGAGTGAGAGAGAGAGTAATAGAGTCTGTGAGAGAGAGAGAAAGAGCTGTGAGAGAGAGAGAGTAAGAGAAGCTGTGAGTGAGAGAGAGAAAGAGAGAAAGAGAAGCTGTGAGTTAGAGAGAGAGAGAAAGAGAAGCTGTGAGTGAGAGAGATAGAGAAAGAGAAGCTGTGAGTGAGAGAGAGAGATAGAAAGAGAAGCTGTGAGTGAGAGAGAGAGAGAAAGAGAGCTGTGAGTGAGATTGAGAGAGAAAGAGAAGCTGTGAGTGCGAGACAGAGAGTGAGAGAGAGAGAGAGAAGCTGAGTGAGAGAAAGAGAAAGAGAAGTGAGTGAGAGAGAGAGAGATAGAAAGAGAAGCTGTGATTGAGACAGAGAGAAAGAGAAGGTGTGAGTGAGAGAGAGAGAGAATAAGAGAAGCTGTGAGTGAGAGAGAGAAGCTGTGAATGATAGAGAGAGAAAAAGAGAAGCTGTGAGTGAGAGAGAGAGAAAGAGAAGCTGTGAGTGAGAGAGAGAGAAAGAGTAGCTGTGAGTGAGAGATAGAGAAAGAGAAGCTGTGAGTGAGAGAGAGAGAAAGAGAAGCTGTGAGAGAGAGAGGAAGAGATGGTGTGAGTGAGAGAGAAAGAAAGTGAAGCTGTGAGTGTGAAAGAGAGAGAGAAAGAGAAGCTGTGAGTGTGAGAGATAGAGAAATAGAGAAGCTGTGAGTGAGAGAGAGAGAAAAACAGAAGCAGTGAGTGAGAGAGAGAGAAAGAGAAGCTGTGAGTGAGAGAGAAAGAGAAGCTGTGAGAGAGAGAGGGGAAGAGATGCTGTGAGTGAGAGAGAAAGAAAGTGAAGCTGTGAGTGTGAGAGAGAGAGAGAGAAAGAGAAGCTGTGAGTGAGAGAGAGAGAGAAAGAGAAGCTGTGAGTGAGAGAGATAGAGAAAGAGAAGCTATGAGTGAGAGAGAGAGATAGAAAGAGAAGCTGTGAGTGAGAGAGAGAGAGAAAGAGAGCTGTGAGTGAGATTGAGAGAGAAAGAGAAGCTGTGAGTGAGAGAGAAAGAAGCTGTGAGTGAGTGAGAGAGAGAGAAACAGAAGCTGTGAGTGCGAGACAGAGAGTGAGAGAGAGAGAGAGAAGCTGAGTGAGAGAAAGAGAAAGAGAAGCTGTGAGTGAGAGAGAGATAGAAAGAGAAGCTGTGATTGAGACACAGAGAAAAAGAAGGTGTGAGTGAGAGAGAGAATAAGAGAAGCTGTGAGTGAGAGAGAGAAGCTGTGAATGATAGAGAGAGAGAAAAAGAGAAGCTGTGAGTGAGAGAGAGAGAAAGAGAAGCTGTGAGTGAGAGAGAGAGAGAGTAGCTGTGAGTGAGAGAGAGAGAAAGAGAAGCTGTGAGTGAGAGAGAGAGAAAGAGAAGCTGTGAGAGAGAGAGGAAGAGATGCTGTGAGTGAGAGAGAAAGAAAGTGAAGCTGTGAGTGTGAAAGAGAGAGAGAAAGAGAAGCTGTGAGTGAGAGAGAGAGAGAAATAGACAAGCTGTGAGTGAGAGAGAGAGAAAAACAGAAGCAGTGAGTGAGAGAGAGAGAAAGAAGCTGTGAGTGCGAGACAGAGAGTGAGAGAGAGAGAGAGAAGCTGAGTGAGAGAAAGAGAAGCTGTGAGTGAGAGAGAGATAGAAAGAGAAGCTGTGATTGAGACAGAGAGAAAGAGAAGGTGTGAGTGAGAGAGAGAGAATAAGAGAAGCTGTGAGTGAGAGAGAGAAGCTGTGAATGATAGAGAGAGAGAAAAAGAGAAGCTGTGAGTGAGAGAGAGAGAAAGAGAAGCTGTGAGTGAGAGAGAGAGAAAGAGTAGCTGTGAGTGAGAGAGAGAGAAAGAGAAGCTGTGAGTGAGAGAGAGAGAGAGAAGCTGTGAGAGAGAGAGGAAGAGATGCTGTGAGTGAGAGAGAAAGAAAGTGAAGCTGTGAGTGTGAAAGAGAGAGAGAAAGAGAAGCTGTGAGTGAGAGAGAGAGAGAAATAGACAAGCTGTGAGTGAGAGAGAGAGAAAAACAGAAGCAGTGAGTGAGAGAGAGAGAAAGAGAAGCTGTGAGTGAGAGAAAAAGAGAAGCTGTGAGAGAGAGAGAGAGGAAGAGATGCTGTGAGTGAGAGAGAAAGAAAGTGAAGCTGTGAGTGTGAGAGAGAGAAAGAGAAGCTGTGAGTGAGAGAGAGAGAAATAGAGAAGCTGTGAGTGAGAGAGAGAGAGAAAAAGAAGCAGTGAGTGAGTGAGAGAGAGAGAAAGAGAAACTGTGAGTGAGAGAGAGAGAGAGAAAGAGAAGCTGTGAGTGAGAGAGAGAGAAGGAGAGTCTGAGAAAGAGAGAGAGAAGTATTGAGTGAGAGAGAGAGAAATAGAGTCTATGAGAGAGAGAGAGAGAGCTGTGGGAGAGAGAGAAGGAGAAGCTGTGAGTGAGAGAGAAAGAGAAGCTGTGTGTGAGAGAGAGGAAGAGATGCTGTGAGTGAGAGAGAAAGAAAGAGAAGCTGTAAGTGTGTGTGAGAGAGAAAGAGAAGCTGTTAGTGAGTGAGAGAGAAAAATAGAGAAGCTGTGAGTGAGAGAGAGAGAAACAGAAGCTGTGAGTGAGAGAGAGAGAAAAACAGAAGCAGTGAGTGAGAGAGAGAGAGAAAGAGAAACTGTGAATGAGAGAGAGAGAGAGAGAGAAGCTGTGAGTGAGAGAGAGAGAAGGAGAGTCTGAGAAAGAGAGAGTGAAAGAGAAGCTGTGTGTGAGTGAGAGAGAGAGAAGCTGTGAGTGAGAGAGAGAGAGAAAGAGAAGCTGTGAGTGAGAGAGAGAGAGAGTAAGAGTAGCTGTGAGTGAGAGAGAGAGAGAAGCAGTAAGTGCGAGAGAGAGAGAAGCAGTGAGTGCGAGAGAGAGAAGGTATGAGAGAGAGAGAGAGAAAGAGAAGCTGTGAGTGAGAGAGAAAGAGAAGCTGAGAGTGAGAGAGAGAGAAAGAGATGCTGTGAGTGTGTGTGAGAGAGAGAGAGAAGCATTGAGTGAGAGAGAGAGTAATAGAGTCTGTGAGAGAGAGAGAAAGAGCTGTGAGAGAGAGAGAGTAAGAGAAGCTGTGAGTGAGAGAGAGAAAGAGAGAAAGAGAAGCTGTGAGTTAGAGAGAGAGAGAAAGAGAAGCTGTGAGTGAGAGAGATAGAGAAAGAGAAGCTGTGAGTGAGAGAGAGATAGAAAGAGAAGCTGTGAGTGAGAGAGAGAGAGAAAGAGAGCTGTGAGTGAGATTGAGAGAGAAAGAGAAGCTGTGAGTGCGAGACAGAGAGTGAGAGAGAGAGAGAGAAGCTGAGTGAGAGAAAGAGAAAGAGAAGTTGTGAGTGAGAGAGAGAGAGATAGAAAGAGAATCTGTGATTGAGACAGAGAGAAAGAGAAGGTGTGAGTGAGAGAGAGAGAGAATAAGAGAAGCTGTGAGTGAGAGAGAGAAGCTGTGAATGATAGAGAGAGAGAAAAAGAGAAGCTGTGAGTGAGAGAGAGAGAAAGAGAAGCTGTGAGTGAGAGAGAGAGAAAGAGTAGCTGTGAGTGAGAGATAGAGAAAGAGAAGCTGTGAGTGAGAGAGAGAGAAAGAGAAGCTGTGAGAGAGAGAGGAAGAGATGGTGTGAGTGAGAGAGAAAGAAAGTGAAGCTGTGAGTGTGAAAGAGAGAGAGAAAGAGAAGCTGTGAGTGTGAGAGATAGAGAAATAGAGAAGCTGTGAGTGAGAGAGAGAGAAAAACAGAAGCAGTGAGTGAGAGAGAGAGAAAGAGAAGCTGTGAGTGAGAGAGAAAGAGAAGCTGTGAGAGAGAGAGGGGAAGAGATGCTGTGAGTGAGAGAGAAAGAAAGTGAAGCTGTGAGTGTGAGAGAGAGAGAGAGAAAGAGAAGCTGTGAGTGAGAGAGAGAGAGAAAGAGAAGCTGTGAGTGAGAGAGATAGAGAAAGAGAAGCTATGAGTGAGAGAGAGAGATAGAAAGAGAAGCTGTGAGTGAGAGAGAGAGAGAAAGAGAGCTGTGAGTGAGATTGAGAGAGAAAGAGAAGCTGTGAGTGAGAGAGAAAGAAGCTGTGAGTGAGTGAGAGAGAGAGAAACAGAAGCTGTGAGTGCGAGACAGCGAGTGAGAGAGAGAGAGAGAAGCTGAGTGAGAGAAAGAGAAAGAGAAGCTGTGAGTGAGAGAGAGATAGAAAGAGAAGCTGTGATTGAGACACAGAGAAAAAGAAGGTGTGAGTGAGAGAGAGAGAATAAGAGAAGCTGTGAGTGAGAGAGAGAAGCTGTGAATGATAGAGAGAGAGAAAAAGAGAAGCTGTGAGTGAGAGAGAGAGAAAGAGAAGCTGTGAGTGAGGGAGAGAGAGAGTAGCTGTGAGTGCGAGAGAGAGAAAGAGAAGCTGTGAGTGAGAGAGAGAGAAAGAGAAGCTGTGAGAGAGAGAGGAAGAGATGCTGTGAGTGAGAGAGAAAGAAAGTGAAGCTGTGAGTGTGAAAGAGAGAGAGAAAGAGAAGCTGTGAGTGAGAGAGAGAGAGAAATAGACAATCTGTGAGTGAGAGAAAGAGAAAAACAGAAGCAGTGAGTGAGAGAGAGAGAAAGAAGCTGTGAGTGCGAGACAGAGAGTGAGAGAGAGAGAGAGAAGCTGAGTGAGAGAAAGAGAAAGAGAAGCTGTGAGTGAGAGAGAGATAGAAAGAGAAGCTGTGATTGAGACAGAGAGAAAGAGAAGGTGTGAGTGAGAGAGAGAGAATAAGAGAAGCTGTGAGTGAGAGAGAGAAGCTGTGAATGATAGAGAGAGAGAAAAAGAGCTGTGAGTGAGAGAGAGAGAAAGAGAAGCTGTGAGTGAGAGAGAGAAAGAGTAGCTGTGAGTGAGAGAGAGAGAAAGAGAAGCTGTGAGTGAGAGAGAGAGAGAGAGAAGCTGTGAGAGAGAGAGGAAGAGATGCTGTGAGTGAGAGAGAAAGAAAGTGAAGCTGTGAGTGTGAAAGAGAGAGAGAAAGAGAAGCTGTGAGTGAGAGAGAGAGAAATAGAGAAGCTGTGAGTGAGAGAGAGAGAAAAACAGAAGCAGTGAGTGAGAGAGAGAGAAAGAGAAGCTGTGAGTGAGAGAAAAAGAGAAGCTGTGAGAGAGAGAGAGGAAGAGATGCTGTGAGTGAGAGAGAAAGAAAGTGAAGCTGTGAGTGTGAGAGAGAGAAAGAGAAGCTGTGAGTGAGAGAGAGAGAAATAGAGAAGCTGTGAGTGAGAGAGAGAGAGAAAAAGAAGCAGTGAGTGAGTGAGAGAGAGAGAAAGAGAAACTGTGAGTGAGAGAGAGAGAGAGAAAGAGAAGCTGTGAGTGAGAGAGAGAGAAGGAGAGTCTGAGAAAGAGAGAGAGAAGTATTGAGTGAGAGAGAGAGAAATAGAGTCTGTGAGAGAGAGAGAAAGAGCTGTGGGAGAGAGAGAAGGAGAAGCTGTGAGTGAGAGAGAAAGAGAAGCTGTGTGTGAGAGAGAGGAAGAGATGCTGTGAGTGAGAGAGAAAGAAAGAGAAGCTGTAAGTGTGTGTGAGAGAGAGAAAGAGAAGCTGTTAGTGAGTGAGAGAGAAAAATAGAGAAGCTGTGAGTGAGAGAGAGAGAAACAGAAGCTGTGAGTGAGAGAGAGAGAAAAACAGAAGCAGTGAGTGAGAGAGAGAGAAAGAGAAACTGTGAATGAGAGAGAGAGAGGGAGGGAGAAGCTGTGAGTGAGAGAGAGAGAAGGAGAGTCTGAGAAAGAGAGAGTGAAAGAGAAGCTGTGAGTGAGTGAGAGAGAGAGAAGCTGTGAGTGAGAGAGAGAGAGAAAGAGAAGCTGTGAGTGAGAGAGAGAGAGAAAGAGAAGCTGTGAGTGAGAGAGAGAGAAAGAGAAGCTGTGTGAGAGAGAGTGGAAGATGCTGTGAGTGAGAGAGAAAGAAAGAGAATCTGTGAGAGAGAGAGAAAGAGAAGCTGTTAGTGAGAGAGAGAGAAAAATAGAGAAGCTGTGAGTGAGAGAGAGAGAAACAGAAGCTGTGAATGAGAGAGAGAGAGAAAGAGAATCTGTGAGTGAGAGAGAGAGAGAGAAAGAGAAGCTGTGAGAGAGAGAGAGAAAGAGAGTCTGAGAAAGAGAGAGTGAAAGAGAAGCTGTGAGTGAGAGAGAGAGAGAGAGAAGCTGTGAGTGAGAGAGAGAGAGAAAGAGAAGATGTGAGAGAGAGAGAAAGAGAGAGAGAGGAAGAGATGCTGTGAGTGAGAGAGAAAGAAAGTGAAGCTGTGAGGGTGTGTGTGAGAGAAAGAGAAGCTGTGAGTGAGAGAGAGAGAGAAATAGAGAAGCTGTGAGTGAGTGAGAGAGAGAAACAGAAGCTGTGAGTGAGAGAGAGAGAAAGAGAGTGAGAAAGAGAGTGAAAGAGAAACTGTGAGTGAGAGAGAGAGAGAGAAGTTGTGAGTGAGAGAGAGAAGCTGTGAGTGAGAGAGAGAGAAAGAGAAGCTGTGAGTGAGAGAGAAACAGAAGCTTTGAGTGAGAGAGAGAGAAAAAGAGAAGCTGTGAGTGAGAGAGAGAGAGAAAGAGAAGCTGTGAGTGAGAGAGAGAGAAACAGAAGCTGTGAGTGAGAGAGAGAGAGAAAGAGAAGCTGTGAGTGAGAGAGAGAGAGAGAAAGAGAAGCTGTGAGTGTGAGAGAGAAAGAAGCAGTGAGTGCAAGAGAGAGAGAAGCAGTGAGTGCGAGAGAGAGAAGCTATGAGTGAGAGAGAGTGAGAAAGAGAAGCTGTGAGTGAGAGAGAAAGAGAAGCTGAGAGTGAGAGAGAGAGAGAAAGAGACGCTGTGAGTGAGAGAGAGAGAGAGAGAGAAGCATTGAGTGAGAGAGAGAGAAATAGAGTCTGTGAGAGAGAGAGAAAGAGCTGTGAGAGAGAGAGTAAGAGAAGCTGTGAGTGAGAGAGAGCAAGAGAGAAAGAGAAGCTTTGAGTGAGAGAGATAGAAAAAGAGAAGCTGTGAGTGAGAGAGAGAGATAGAAAGAGAAGCTGTGAGTTAGAGAGAGAGAGAAAGAGAAGCTGCGAGTGAGATTGAGAGAGAAAGAGAAGCTGTGAGTGAGAGAGAAAGAAGTTGTGAGTGAGTGAGAGAGAGAGAAACAGAAGCTGTGAGTGCGAGACAGAGAGTGAGAGAGAGAGAGAAGCTGAGTGAGAGAAAGAGAAAGAGATACTGTGAGTGAGAGAGAGAGATAGAAAGAGAAGCTGTGATTGAGACAGAGAGAAAGAGAAGGTGTGAGTGAGAGAGAGAGAATAAGAGAAGCTGTGAGTGAGAGAGAGAGGAAGAAAAGCTGTGAGTGAGAGAAAGAGAGAGAAAGAGAAGATGTGAGTGAGAGAGAGAGAAAGAGAAGCTGTGTGAGAGAGAGAGGAAGAGATGCTGTGAGTGAGAGAGAAAGAAAGTGAAGCTGTGAGTGTGTGTGTGTGAGAGAAAGAGAATCTGTGAGTGAGAGAGAGAGAGAGAAATAGAGAAGCTGTGAGTGACAGAGAGAGAGAAACAGAAGCTATGAGTGAGTGAGAGAGAGAGAGAGAAACTGTGAGTGAGAGAGAGAGAGAGAAAGAGAAGCTGAGAGTGAGAGAGAGAGAAAGAGAGTCTGAGAAAGAGAGAGTGAAAGAGAAGCTGTGAGTGAGAGAGAGAGAGAAGCTGTGAGTGAGAGAGAGAGAGAGAAAGAGAAGATGTGAGAGAGAGAGAGAGAAAGAGAAGCTGTGAGTGAGAGAGAGAGAAAGAGTAGCTGTGAGTGAGAGAGAGAGAAAGAGAAGCTGTGAGTGAGAGAGAGAGAAAGAGAAGCTGTGAGAGAGAGAGGAAGAGATGCTGTGAGTGAGAGAGAAAGAAAGTGAAGCTGTGAGTGTGAAAGAGAGAGAGAAAGAGAAGCTGAGAGTGAGAGAGAGAGAAATAGAGAAGCTGTGAGAGAGAGAGAGAAAAACAGAAGCAGTGAGTGAGAGAGAGAGAGAGAAAGAGAAGCTGTGAGTGAGAGAGAAAGAGAAGCTGTGAGAGAGAGAGAGGAAGAGATGCTGTGAGTGAGAGGGAAAGAAAGTGAAGCTTTGAGTGTGTGTGTGAGAGAGAAAGAGAAGCTGTGAGTGAGAGAGAGAGAAATAGAGAAGCTGTGAGTGAGAGAGAGAGAGAAAAAGAAGCAGTGAGTGAGTGAGAGAGAGAGAAAGAGAAGCTGTGAGTGAGAGAGATAAAGAGAAGCTGTGTGAGAGAGAGAGAGAAGCTGTGAGTGAGAGAGAGGAAGATGCTATGAGTGAGAGAGAAAGAAAGAAAGAGAAATTGTGACTGTGAGAGAGAGAGAGAAAGAGAAGCTGTTAGTGAGAGAGAGAGAGAAATAGAGAAGCTGTGAGTGAGAGAGAGAGAAACAGAAGCTGTGAGTGAGAGAGAGAAAAAAACAGAAGCATTGAGTGAGAGAGAAAGAGAAGCATTGCGTGAGAGAGAGAGAAATAGTGTCTGTGAGAGAGAGAGTAAGAGAAGCTGTGAGTGAGAGAGAGAAAGAAAGAGAGAAAGAGAAGTTGTGAGTGAGAGAGAGAGAGAAAGAGAACCTGTGAGTGTGAGAGAGAGAGAGAGAGATAGAAAGAGATGCTGTGAGTGAGAGAGAGAGAAAGAGAAGCTGTGAGTGAGATTGAGAGAGAAAGAGAAGCTGTGAGTGAGAGTGAAAGAAGCTGTGAGTGAGTGAGAGAGAGAGAAACAGAAGCTGTGAGTGAGAGAGAGCGAGAGAGAGAAGCTGAGTGAGAGAAAGAGAAAGAGAAGCTGTGAGTAAGAGAGAGAGAGATAGAAAGAGAAGCTGTGATTGAGACAGAGAGAAAGAGAAGGTGTGAGTGAGAGAGAGAGAATAACAGAAGCTGTGAGTGAGAGAGAGAGAGAGAGAGAGAAGCTGTGAGTGAGAGAGAGAGAAGGAGAGTCTGAGAAAGAGAGAGTGAAAGAGAAGCTGTGAGTGAGTGAGAGAGAGAGAAGCTGTGAGTGAGAGAGAGAGAGAAAGAGAAGCTGTGAGTGAGAGACATAAAGAGAAGCTGTGAGTGAGAGAGAGAGAAAGAGAAGCTGTGAGTGAGAGAGAGAGAGAAAGAGAAGCTGTGAGTGAGAGAGAGAGAAAGAGAAGCTGTGTGAGAGAGAGTGGAAGATGCTGTGAGTGAGAGAGAAAGAAAGAGAATCTGAGAGAGAGAGAGAAAGAGCAGCTGTTAGTGAGAGAGAGAGAAAAATAGAGAAGCTGTGAGTGAGAGAGAGAGAAACAGAAGCTGTGAATGAGAGAGAGAGAGAAAGAGAATCTGTGAGTGAGAGAGAGAGAGAGAAAGAGAAGCTGTGAGAGAGAGAGAGAAAGAGAGTCTGAGAAAGAGAGAGTGAAAGAGAAGCTGTGAGTGAGAGAGAGAGAGAGAGAAGCTGTGAGTGAGAGAGAGAGAGAAAGAGAAGATGTGAGAGAGAGAGAAAGAGAGAGAGAGGAAGAGATGCTGTGAGTGAGAGAGAAAGAAAGTGAAGCTGTGAGGGTGTGTGTGAGAGAAAGAGAAGCTGTGAGTGAGAGAGAGAGAGAAATAGAGAAGCTGTGAGTGAGTGAGAGAGAGAAACAGAAGCTGTGAGTGAGAGAGAGAGAAAGAGAGTCTGAGAAAGAGAGTGAAAGAGAAACTGTGAGTGAGAGAGAGAGAGAGAAGTTGTGAGTGAGAGAGAGAAGCTGTGAGTGAGAGAGAGAGAAAGAGAAGCTGTGAGTGAGAGAGAAACAGAAGCTTTGAGTGAGAGAGAGAGAAAAAGAGAAGCTGTGAGTGAGAGAGAGAGAGAAAGAGAAGCTGTGAGTGAGAGAGAGAGAAACAGAAGCTGTGAGTGAGAGAGAGAGAGAAAGAGAAGCTGTGAGTGAGAGAGAGAGAGAGAAAGAGAAGCTGTGAGTGAGAGAGAGAAAGAAGCAGTGAGTGCAAGAGAGAGAGAAGCAGTGAGTGCGAGAGAGAGAAGCTATGAGTGAGAGAGAGTGAGAAAGAGAAGCTGTGAGTGAGAGAGAAAGAGAAGCTGAGAGTGAGAGAGAGAGAGAAAGAGACGCTGTGAGTGAGAGAGAGAGAGAGAGAGAAGCATTGAGTGAGAGAGAGAGAAATAGAGTCTGTGAGAGAGAGAGAAAGAGCTGTGAGAGAGAGAGTAAGAGAAGCTGTGAGTGAGAGAGAGCAAGAGAGAAAGAGAAGCTTTGAGTGAGAGAGATAGAAAAAGAGAAGCTGTGAGTGAGAGAGAGAGATAGAAAGAGAAGCTGTGAGTGAGAGAGAGAGAGAAAGAGAAGCTGCGAGTGAGATTGAGAGAGAAAGAGAAGCTGTGAGTGAGAGAGAAAGAAGTTGTGAGTGAGTGAGAGAGAGAGAAACAGAAGCTGTGAGTGCGAGACAGAGAGTGAGAGAGAGAGAGAAGCTGAGTGAGAGAAAGAGAAAGAGATGCTGTGAGTGAGAGAGAGAGATAGAAAGAGAAGCTGTGATTGAGACAGAGAGAAAGAGTAGGTGTGAGTGAGAGAGAGAGAACAAGAGAAGCTGTGAGTGAGAGAGAGAGAAAGAGAAGCTTTGAGTGAGAGAGTGAGAGAAAGAGTAGCTGTGAGTGAGTGAGTGAGAGAGAGAGAAGCTGTGAGTGTGTGAGGAGAGAGAGAGAGAAGCTGTGTGTGTGAGAGAGAAAGAGAAGCTGTGAGTGAGAGAAAGAGAGAGAGAAAGGGAAGCTGTGAGTGAGAGAGAGAGAGAGAAAGAGAAGCTGTGAGTGACAGAGAGTGAGAGAAGCTGTGTGTGTGTGAGAGAGAAAGAGAAGCTGTGTGTGTGTGAGTGAGTGAGAGAGACAGAGAAGCTGTGAGTGAGGGAGAGAGAAAAATAGCAGCTGTGAGTGAGAGAGAGAGAGAAGCTTTGAGTGAGAGAGAGGGAAAGAGAATCTTTGAGTAGAGAGAGAGTGAAAGGGAAGCTGTGAGGGAGAGAGAGAGAGAAAGAGAAGCTGTGAGTGTGTGTGAGAGAGAGAAAGAGAAGCTGTGAGTGAGAGGGAGAGAGAGAAAGAGAAGCTGTGAGTGAGAGAGAGAGAGAGGAAGAGAAGCTGTGAGTGAGAGAGAGAGAGAGAGGAAGAGAAGCTGTGAGTGAGAGAGAGAGAGAAAGAGAAGCTGTGAGTGAGTGAGAGAGAAAGAGAAGCTGTGTGTGTGTGAGAGAGAGAAGCTGTGAGTGAAAGAGAGAGAAAGAGAAGCTGTGAGTGAGAAAGAGAGAGAGAGAGAGAAGCTGTGAGTGAGAGAGAGAGAGAGAAAGAGAAGCTGTGGGTGACGGAGAGAGAGAAAGAGATGTGAGTTAGAGAGAGAGAGAAGCTGTGAGTGAGAGAGAGAGAGAAAGAGAAGCTGTGAGTGAGAGAGAGAGTGGGAGAGAAGCTGTGAGTGAGAGAGAGAGAAAGAGAAGCTTTGTGTGAGAGAAATAGTAGCTGTGAGTGAGAGAGAGAGAGAAAGAGAAGCTCTGAGTGTGTGGGAGAGAGAAAGAGAAGCTGTGAGTGTGTGAGAGAGAAAGAGAAGCTGTGAGTGAGAGAAAGAGAGAGAGAAAGGGAAGCTGTGAGTGAGTGAGAGAGAGAGAATGAAAGAGAATCTGTGAGTAGAGAGAGAGAGAAAGGGAAGCTGCGAGTGAGAGAGAGAGAGAAAGAGAAGCTGTGAGTGTGTGAGAGAGAAAGAGAAGCTGTGAGTGAGAGGGAGAGAGAGAAAGAGAAGATGTGAGTGAGAGAGAGAGAAAGAGAAGATGTGTGTGTGAGAGAGAAAGAGAAGCTGTGAGTGTGTGAGAGAAAGAGAAGCTGTGAGTGTGAGAGAGGGAAAGAGAAGCTGTGAGTGAGAGAAAGAGAGAGAGAAAGGGAAGCTGTGAGTGTGAGATAGAGAGAGAGAAAGAGAAGCTGTGAGTGTGTGTGTGTGAGAGAAAGAGAAGCAGTGATTGAAAGAAAGAGAGAGAGAAAGAGAAGCTGTGAGTGTGTGAGGGAGAGAGAGAAAGAGAAGATCTGAGTGAGAGAGAGAGAGAAAGAGAAGATGTGTGTGTGAGAGAGAAAGAGAAGCTGTGAGTTTGAGAGAGAGAGAGAAAGAGAAGCTGTGAGTGAGAGAGAGAGAGAGAAAGATGCTGTGAGTGAGAGAGAGGGAGAGAAAGAGAAGCTGTGAGTGAGAGGGAGAGAGAGAAAGAGAAGATGTGAGTGAGAGAGAGAGAGAAAGAGAAGATGTGTGTGTGAGAGAGAAAGAGAAGCTGTGAGTTTGAGAGAGAGAGAGAAAGAGAAGCTGTGAGTGAGAGAGAGAGAGAGAAAGAGATGCTGTGAGTGAGAGAGAGAGAGAAAGAGAAGCTGTGAGTGAGAGAGAGAGAGAGAGAGAAAGAGAACCTATGAGTGTGTGTGAGAGAGAAATTGAAGCTGTAAGTGAGAGAGAGAGAGAAAGAGAAGCTCTGAGTGAGTGAGAGAGAAAGAAAGAGAAGCTGTGAGTGAGAGAGAGAGAAAGAAAGAGACGCTGTGAGTGTGAGAGAGAGAAGCTGTTAGTGAGAGAGAGAGAGAAAGAGAAGCTGTGAGTGAGAGAGAGAGAGGAAGAGAAGCTGTGAGAGAGAGAGAGAGAAAGAGAAGGTGTGAGTGAGTGAGAGAGAAAGAAAAGCTGTGAGTGAGAGAGAGAGAGAGAAGCTGTGAGTGAAAGAGAGAGAAAGAGAAGCTGTGAGTGAGAAAGAGAGAAAGAGAGAGAAGCTGTGAGTGAGAGAGAGAGAGAAAGAGAAGCTGTGTGTGACGGAGAGAGAGAAAGAGAAGATGTGAGTGAGGGAAAGAGAGAGAGAGAGAAGCTGTGAGTGTGTGAGGATAGAGAGAGAGAAGCTGTGAGTGTGAGAGAGAGAAAGAGAAGCTTTGTGTGAGAGAAATAGTAGCTGTGAGTGAGAGAGAGAGAGAAAGAGAAGCTGTGAGTGTGTGTGAGAGAGAAAGAGAAGCTGTGAGTGTGTGAGAGAGAAAGAGAAGCTGTGAGTGAGAGAAAGGGAGAGAGAAAGGGAAGCTGTGAGTGAGAGAGAGAGAGAGAATGAAAGAGAATCTGTGAGTAGAGAGAGAGAGAAAGGGAAGCTGCGAGTGAGAGAGAGAGAGAGAAAGAGAAGCTGTGAGTGTGTGTGAGAGAGAGAGATAAAGAGAAGCTGTGAGTGAGTGAGAGAGAAAGAGAAGCTGTGAGTGAGAAGGGAGAGAGAGAAAGAGAAGATGTGAGTGAGAGAGAGAGTGAGAAAGAGAAGATGTGTGTGTGAGAGAGAAAGAGAAGCTGTGAGTGTATGAGAGAAAGAGAAGCTGTGAGTGTGAGAGAGAGAAAGAGAAGCTGTGAGTGAGAGAAAGAGAGAGAGAAAGAGAAGCTGTGAGAGAGAGAGAGAGAGAGAGAAAAGCTGTGAGTGAGAGAGAGAGAGACAGAAAGAGAAGCTGTGAGTGAGAGAGAGAGAGAAAGAGAAGCTGTGAGTGAGAGACAGAGAGAGAAAGAGAACCTATGAGTGTGTGTGAGAGAGAAATTGAAGCTGTGAGTGAGAGAGAGAGAAAGAGAAGCTCTGAGTGAGTGAGAGAGAAAGAAAGAGAAGCTGTGAGTGAGAGAGAGAGAGAGAAAGAAAGAGATGCTGTGAGTGTGAGAGAGAGAAGCTTTTAGTGAGAGAGAGAGAGAAAGGGAAGCTGTGAGTGAGAGAGAGAGAGGAAGAGAAGCTGTGAGTGAGAGAGAGAGAGAGAAAGAGAAGCTGCATGAGAGAGAGAGAGAAAGAAAGAAAGAAAGAGAAGCTGTGTGTGTGTGAGAGAGAGAAAGAGAACCTGTGAGTGATTGAGAGAGAGAGAAATTGAAGCTGTGAGTGAGAGAGAGAGATAAAGAGAAGCTGTGAGTGAGTGAGAGAGAAAGAGAAGTTGTGAGGGAGAGGGAGAGAGAAGGAGAAGATGTGAGTGAGAGAGAGAGGGAAGGAGAAGTTGTGAGTGAGAGAGTGAGAGAAAGAGTAGCTGTGAGTGAGAGAGAGAGAAAGAGAAGCTGTATGAGAGAGAGAGAACGGAAGAAAGAGCTGTGTGTGGAGAGAGAAAGAGAAACTGTGAGCATGTGTGAGAGAGAAAGAGAAGCTGTGAGTGAGAAAAAAAAGAGAGAAAGAGAAGTTGTGAGTGAGAGAGAGAGAGAGAAGCTGTGAGTGAGAGAGAGAGAGAAAGAGAAGCTGTGTGAGAGAGAGAGAGAAAGAGAAGCTGTGAGTGAGAGAGAGTAATTGAAGCTGTGAGTGAGAGAGAGAGAGAAAGAAAGAGAAGCTCCGAGTGAGTGAGAGAGAAAGAGAAGCTGTGTGAGAGAGAGAGAGAGACAAGCTGTAAGTGTGTGTGTGAGAGAGAAAGAAAAGCTGTGAGTGTGAGAGAAAGAGAAGCTGTGAGTGTGTGAGAGAGTGAGAGAGAGAGAAGCTGTGAGTTAGAGAGAGAGAGAGAAAGAGAAGTTGTGAGTGAGAGAGAGAGAGAGAGAAAAAGAGAAGCTGTGAGTGAGTGAGAAAAAGAGAAGCTGTGAGTTAGAGAGAGGGAAAGAGAAGCTGAGATTGAGTTAGAGAGAGAGAATGAGAAGCTGTGAGGGAGAGAGAGAGGAGAGAGAGAATCTGTGAGGGAGAGAGAGAGAGAGAAAGAGAAGATGTGAGTGAGAGAGTGAGTAAGAGAATCTGTGAGTGAGAGAGAGAGAGAAAGAATCTGTGAGTGAGAGAGAGAAAGAGAAGCTGAGAGTCAGAGAGAGAGAGAAGCTGTGAGTGAGAGAGAGAGAAAGAGAAGCTGTGAGTGTGAGAGAAAGAGAGAGAGAGTAGCTGTGAGTGAAAGAGAGAGAAAGAGAAGCTGTGAGTGAGAAAGAGAGAGAGAAAGAGAAGCTGTGAGTGAGAGAGAGAGAGAAAGAGAAGCTGTGAGTGAGAGGGAGATAGAGAAAGAGAATATGTGAGAGAGAGAGAAAGAGAAGATGTGAGTGTGTGTGTGTCAGAGAGAAGCTGTGTGTGAGAGAAAGAGAGAGAGAAAGAGAAGCTGTGAGTGAGAGAGAGAGAGAGAAAGAGAAGCTGTGAGTGAGAGAGAGAGAGAGAAAGAAAGAGAAGCTGTGAGAGAGAGAGAGAAAGAGCAGCTCCGAGTGAGTGAGAGAGAACGAAAGAGAAGCTGTGAGTGAGAGAGAGAGAGAGAAAGAGAAGCTGTGAGTGACGGAGAGAGAGAAAGAGATGTGAGTTAGAGAGAGAGAGAAGCTGTGAGTGAGAGAGAGAGAGAAAGAGAAGCTGTGAGTGAGAGAGAGAGTGGGAGAGAAGCTGTGAGTGAGAGAGAGAGAAAGAGAAGCTTTGTGTGAGAGAAATAGTAGCTGTGAGTGAGAGAGAGAGAGAAAGAGAAGCTCTGAGTGTGTGGGAGAGAGAAAGAGAAGCTGTGAGTGTGTGAGAGAGAAAGAGAAGCTGTGAGTGAGAGAAAGAGAGAGAGAAAGGGAAGCTGTGAGTGAGTGAGAGAGAGAGAATGAAAGAGAATCTGTGAGTAGAGAGAGAGAGAAAGGGAAGCTGCGAGTGAGAGAGAGAGAGAAAGAGAAGCTGTGAGTGTGTGAGAGAGAAAGAGAAGCTGTGAGTGAGAGGGAGAGAGAGAAAGAGAAGATGTGAGTGAGAGAGAGAGAAAGAGAAGATGTGTGTGTGAGAGAGAAAGAGAAGCTGTGAGTGTGTGAGAGAAAGAGAAGCTGTGAGTGTGAGAGAGGGAAAGAGAAGCTGTGAGTGAGAGAAAGAGAGAGAGAAAGGGAAGCTGTGAGTGTGAGATAGAGAGAGAGAAAGAGAAGCTCTGAGTGTGTGTGTGTGAGAGAAAGAGAAGCAGTGATTGAAAGAAAGAGAGAGAGAAAGAGAAGCTGTGAGTGTGTGAGGGAGAGAGAGAAAGAGAAGATCTGAGTGAGAGAGAGAGAGAAAGAGAAGATGTGTGTGTGAGAGAGAAAGAGAAGCTGTGAGTTTGAGAGAGAGAGAGAGAAAGAGAAGCTGTGAGTGAGCGAGAGAGAGAGAAAGAGATGCTGTGAGTGAGAGAGAGGGAGAGAAAGAGAAGCTGTGAGTGAGAGGGAGAGAGAGAAAGAGAAGATGTGAGTGAGAGAGAGAGAGAAAGAGAAGATGTGTGTGTGAGAGAGAAAGAGAAGCTGTGAGTTTGAGAGAGAGAGAGAAAGAGAAGCTGTGAGTGAGAGAGAGAGAGAGAAAGAGATGCTGTGAGTGAGAGAGAGAGAGAAAGAGAAGCTGTGAGTGAGAGAGAGAGAGAGAGAGAAAGAGAACCTATGAGTGTGTGTGAGAGAGAAATTGAAGCTGTAAGTGAGAGAGAGAGAGAAAGAGAAGCTCTGAGTGAGTGAGAGAGAAAGAAAGAGAAGCTGTGAGTGAGAGAGAGAGAAAGAAAGAGACGCTGTGAGTGTGAGAGAGAGAAGCTGTTAGTGAGAGAGAGAGAGAAAGAGAAGCTGTGAGTGAGAGAGAGAGAGGAAGAGAAGCTGTGAGAGAGAGAGAGAGAAAGAGAAGGTGTGAGTGAGTGAGAGAGAAAGAAAAGCTGTGAGTGAGAGAGAGAGAGAGAAGCTGTGAGTGAAAGAGAGAGAAAGAGAAGCTGTGAGTGAGAAAGAGAGAAAGAGAGAGAAGCTGTGAGTGAGAGAGAGAGAGAAAGAGAAGCTGTGTGTGACGGAGAGAGAGAAAGAGAAGATGTGAGTGAGGGAAAGAGAGAGAGAGAGAAGCTGTGAGTGTGTGAGGATAGAGAGAGAGAAGCTGTGAGTGTGAGAGAGAGAAAGAGAAGCTTTGTGTGAGAGAAATAGTAGCTGTGAGTGAGAGAGAGAGAGAAAGAGAAGCTGTGAGTGTGTGTGAGAGAGAAAGAGAAGCTGTGAGTGTGTGAGAGAGAAAGAGAAGCTGTGAGTGAGAGAAAGGGAGAGAGAAAGGGAAGCTGTGAGTGAGAGAGAGAGAGAGAATGAAAGAGAATCTGTGAGTAGAGAGAGAAAGGGAAGCTGCGAGTGAGAGAGAGAGAGAGAAAGAGAAGCTGTGAGTGTGTGTGAGAGAGAGAGATAAAGAGAAGCTGTGAGTGAGTGAGAGAGAAAGAGAAGCTGTGAGTGAGAAGGGATAGAGAGAAAGAGAAGATGTGAGTGAGAGAGAGAGTGAGAAAGAGAAGATGTGTGTGTGAGAGAGAAAGAGAAGCTGTGAGTGTGTGAGAGAAAGAGAAGCTGTGAGTGTGAGAGAGAGAAAGAGAAGCTGTGAGTGAGAGAAAGAGAGAGAGAAAGAGAAGCTGTGAGTGAGAGAGAGAGAGAGAGAGAGAAAAGCTGTGAGTGAGAGAGAGAGAGACAGAAAGAGAAGCTGTGAGTGAGAGAGAGAGAGAAAGAGAAGCTGTGAGTGAGAGACAGAGAGAGAAAGAGAACCTATGAGTGTGTGTGAGAGAGAAATTGAAGCTGTGAGTGAGAGAGAGAGAGAAAGAGAAGCTCTGAGTGAGTGAGAGAGAAAGAAAGAGAAGCTGTGAGTGAGAGAGAGAGAGAAAGAAAGAGATGCTGTGAGTGAGAGAGAGAGAAGCTGTTAGTGAGAGAGAGAGAGAAAGGGAAGCTGTGAGTGAGAGAGAGAGAGGAAGAGAAGCTGTGAGTGAGAGAGAGAGAGAGAAAGAGAAGCTGCATGAGAGAGAGAGAGAAAGAAAGAAAGAAAGAGAAGCTGTGTGTGTGTGAGAGAGAGAAAGAGAACCTGTGAGTGATTGAGAGAGAGAGAAATTGAAGCTGTGAGTGAGAGAGAGAGATAAAGAGAAGCTGTGAGTGAGTGAGAGAGAAAGAGAAGCTGTGAGGGAGAGGGAGAGAGAAGGAGAAGATGTGAGTGAGAGAGAGAGGGAAGGAGAAGTTGTGAGTGAGAGAGTGAGAGAAAGAGTAGCTGTGAGTGAGAGAGAGAGAAAGAGAAGCTGTATGAGAGAGAGAGAACGGAAGAAAGAGCTGTGTGTGGAGAGAGAAAGAGAAACTGTGAGCATGTGTGAGAGAGAAAGAGAAGCTGTGAGTGAGAAAAAAGAGAGAGAAAGAGAAGTTGTGAGTGAGAGAGAGAGAGAGAAGCTGTGAGTGAGAGAGAGAGAGAAAGAGAAGCTGTGTGAGAGAGAGAGAGAAAGAGAAGCTGTGAGTGAGAGAGAGAGAAAGAGAACCTGTGAGTGAGAGAGAGTAATTGAAGCTGTGAGTGAGAGAGAGAGAGAAAGAAAGAGAAGCTCCGAGTGAGTGAGAGAGAAAGAGAAGCTGTGAGAGAGAGAGAGAGAGACAAGCTGTAAGTGTGTGTGAGAGAGAGAAAGAAAAGCTGTGAGTGTGAGAGAAAGAGAAGCTGTGAGTGTGTGAGAGAGTGAGAGAGAGAGAAGCTGTGAGTTAGAGAGAGAGAGAGAAAGAGAAGTTGTGAGTGAGAGAGAGAAAGAGAAGCTGTGAGTGAGAGAGTGAGAGAGAAAGAGAGTCTGTGAGTGAGAGAGAGAGAGAGAAAAAGAGAAGCTGTGAGTGAGTGAGAGAAAGAGAAGCTGTGAGAGAGAGAGGGAAAGAGAAGCTGAGATTGAGAGAGAGAGAAAGAGAAGCTGTGAGTTAGAGTGAGAGAAAGAGAAGCTGTGAGTGAGTTAGAGAGAGAGAATGAGAAGCTGTGAGGGAGAGAGAGAGGAGAGAGAGAATCTGTGAGGGAGAGAGAGAGAGAGAAAGAGAAGATGTGAGTGAGAGAGTGAGTAAGAGAATCTGTGAGTGAGAGAGAGAGAGAAAGAATCTGTGAGTGAGAGAGAGAAAGAGAAGCTGAGAGTCAGAGAGAGAGAGAAGCTGTGAGTGAGAGAGAGAGAAAGAGAAGCTGTGAGTGTGAGAGAAAGAGAGAGAGAGTAGCTGTGAGTGAAAGAGAGAGAAAGAGAAGCTGTGAGTGAGAAAGAGAGAGAGAAAGAGAAGCTGTGAGTGAGAGAGAGAGAGAAAGAGAAGCTGTGAGTGAGAGGGAGATAGAGAAAGAGAATATGTGAGAGAGAGAGAAAGAGAAGATGTGAGTGTGTGTGTGTCAGAGAGAAGCTGTGTGTGAGAGAAAGAGAGAGAGAAAGAGAAGCTGTGAGTGAGAGAGAGAGAGAAAGAGAAGCTGTGAGTGAGAGAGAGAGAGAGAAAGAGAAGCTGTGTGAGAGAGAGAGAAAGAGCAGCTCCGAGTGAGTGAGAGAGAACGAAAGAGAAGCTGTGAGTGAGAGAGAGAGAGAGAAAGAGAAGCTGTGAGTGACGGAGAGAGAGAAAGAGATGTGAGTTAGAGAGAGAGAGAAGCTGTGAGTGAGAGAGAGAGAGAAAGAGAAGCTGTGAGTGAGAGAGAGAGTGGGAGAGAAGCTGTGAGTGAGAGAGAGAGAAAGAGAAGCTTTGTGTGAGAGAAATAGTAGCTGTGAGTGAGAGAGAGAGAGAAAGAGAAGCTCTGAGTGTGTGGGAGAGAGAAAGAGAAGCTGTGAGTGTGTGAGAGAGAAAGAGAAGCTGTGAGTGAGAGAAAGAGAGAGAGAAAGGGAAGCTGTGAGTGAGTGAGAGAGAGAGAGAGAATGAAAGAGAATCTGTGAGTAGAGAGAGAGAGAAAGGGAAGCTGCGAGTGAGAGAGAGAGAGAGAAAGAGAAGCTGTGAGTGTGTGAGAGAGAAAGAGAAGCTGTGAGTGAGAGGGAGAGAGAGAAAGAGAAGATGTGAGTGAGAGAGAGAGAAAGAGAAGATGTGTGTGTGTGAGAGAAAGAGAAGCTGTGAGTGTGTGAGAGAAAGAGAAGCTGTGAGTGTGAGAGAGGGAAAGAGAAGCTGTGAGTGAGAGAAAGAGAGAGAGAAAGGGAAGCTGTGAGTGTGAGATAGAGAGAGAGAAAGAGAAGCTGTGAGTGTGTGTGTGTGAGAGAAAGAGAAGCAGTGATTGAAAGAAAGAGAGAGAGAAAGAGAAGCTGTGAGTGTGTGAGGGAGAGAGAGAAAGAGAAGATCTGAGTGAGAGAGAGAGAGAAAGAGAAGATGTGTGTGTGAGAGAGAAAGAGAAGCTGTGAGTTTGAGAGAGAGAGAGAAAGAGAAGCTGTGAGTGAGAGAGAGAGAGAGAAAGAGATGCTGTGAGTGAGAGAGAGGGAGAGAAAGAGAAGCTGTGAGTGAGAGGGAGAGAGAGAAAGAGAAGATGTGAGTGAGAGAGAGAGAGAAAGAGAAGCTGTGTGTGTGAGAGAGAAAGAGAAGCTGTGAGTTTGAGAGAGAGAGAGAAAGAGAAGCTGTGAGTGAGAGAGAGAGAGAGAAAGAGATGCTGTGAGTGAGAGAGAGAGAGAAAGAGAAGCTGTGAGTGAGAGAGAGAGAGAGAGAGAGAGAAAGAGAACCTATGAGTGTGTGTGAGAGAGAAATTGAAGCTGTAAGTGAGAGAGAGAGAGAAAGAGAAGCTCTGAGTGAGTGAGAGAGAAAGAAAGAGAAGCTGTGAGTGAGAGAGAGAGAAAGAAAGAGACGCTGTGAGTGTGAGAGAGAGAAGCTGTTAGTGAGAGAGAGAGAGAAAGAGAAGCTGTGAGTGAGAGAGAGAGGAAGAGAAGCTGTGAGAGAGAGAGAGAGAAAGAGAAGGTGTGAGTGAGTGAGAGAGAAAGAAAAGCTGTGAGTGAGAGAGAGAGAGAGAAGCTGTGAGTGAAAGAGAGAGAAAGAGAAGCTGTGAGTGAGAAAGAGAGAAAGAGAGAGAAGCTGTGAGTGAGAGAGAGAGAGAAAGAGAAGCTGTTTGTGACGGAGAGAGAGAAAGAGAAGATGTGAGTGAGGGAAAGAGAGAGAGAGAGAAGCTGTGAGTGTGTGAGGATAGAGAGAGAGAAGCTGTGAGTGTGAGAGAGAGAAAGAGAAGCTTTGTGTGAGAGAAATAGTAGCTGTGAGTGAGAGAGAGAGAGAAAGAGAAGCTGTGAGTGTGTGTGAGAGAGAAAGAGAAGCTGTGAGTGTGTGAGAGAGAAAGAGAAGCTGTGAGTGAGAGAAAGGGAGAGAGAAAGGGAAGCTGTGAGTGAGAGAGAGAGAGAGAATGAAAGAGAATCTGTGAGTAGAGAGAGAGAGAAAGGGAAGCTGCGAGTGAGAGAGAGAGAGAGAGAAAGAGAAGCTGTGAGTGTGTGTGAGAGAGAGAGATAAAGAGAAGCTGTGAGTGAGTGAGAGAGAAAGAGAAGCTGTGAGTGACAAGGGAGAGAGAGAAAGAGAAGATGTGAGTGAGAGAGAGAGTGAGAAAGAGAAGATGTGTGTGAGAGAGAAAGAGAAGCTGTGAGTGTGTGAGAGAAAGAGAAGCTGTGAGTGTGAGAGAGAGAAAGAGAAGCTGTGAGTGAGAGAAAGAGAGAGAGAAAGAGAAGCTGTGAG
Source organism: Bradypodion ventrale (assembly GCA_035047345.1). NCBI lineage: Eukaryota > Metazoa > Chordata > Lepidosauria > Squamata > Chamaeleonidae > Bradypodion > Bradypodion ventrale. The sequence continues at coordinate 110,844,599 of JAWDJE010000005.1, read as the reverse complement.
TGAGAGAGAGAGAGAGAGAGAGAAAAGCTGTGAGTGAGAGAGAGAGAGACAGAAAGAGAAGCTGTGAGTGAGAGAGAGAGAGAAAGAGAAGCTGTGAGTGAGAGACAGAGAGAGAAAGAGAACCTATGAGTGTGTGTGAGAGAGAAATTGAAGCTGTGAGTGAGAGAGAGAGAGAGAAAGAGAAGCTCTGAGTGAGTGAGAGAGAAAGAAAGAGAAGCTGTGAGTGAGAGAGAGAGAGAAAGAAAGAGATGCTGTGAGTGAGAGAGAGAGAAGCTGTTAGTGAGAGAGAGAGAGAAAGGGAAGCTGTGAGTGAGAGAGAGAGAGGAAGAGAAGCTGTGAGTGAGAGAGAGAGAGAGAAAGAGAAGCTGCATGAGAGAGAGAGAGAAAGAAAGAAAGAAAGAGAAGCTGTGTGTGTGTGTGAGAGAGAAAGAGAACCTGTGAGTGATTGAGAGAGAGAGAAATTGAAGCTGTGAGTGAGAGAGAGAGATAAAGAGAAGCTGTGAGTGAGTGAGAGAGAAAGAGAAGCTGTGAGGGAGAGGGAGAGAGAAGGAGAAGATGTGAGTGAGAGAGAGAGGGAAGGAGAAGTTGTGAGTGAGAGAGTGAGAGAAAGAGTAGCTGTGAGTGAGAGAGAGAGAAAGAGAAGCTGTATGAGAGAGAGAGAACGGAAGAAAGAGCTGTGTGTGGAGAGAGAAAGAGAAACTGTGAGCATGTGTGAGAGAGAAAGAGAAGCTGTGAGTGAGAAAAAAAGAGAGAGAAAGAGAAGTTGTGAGTGAGAGAGAGAGAGAGAAGCTGTGAGTGAGAGAGAGAGAGAAAGAGAAGCTGTGTGAGAGAGAGAGAGAAAGAGAAGCTGTGAGTGAGAGAGAGAGAAAGAGAACCTGTGAGTGAGAGAGAGTAATTGAAGCTGTGAGTGAGAGAGAGAGAGAAAGAAAGAGAAGCTCCGAGTGAGTGAGAGAGAAAGAGAAGCTGTGAGAGAGAGAGAGAGAGACAAGCTGTAAGTGTGTGTGAGAGAGAGAAAGAAAAGCTGTGAGTGTGAGAGAAAGAGAAGCTGTGAGTGTGTGAGAGAGTGAGAGAGAGAGAAGCTGTGAGTTAGAGAGAGAGAGAGAAAGAGAAGTTGTGAGTGAGAGAGAGAAAGAGAAGCTGTGAGTGAGAGAGTGAGAGAGAAAGAGAGTCTGTGAGTGAGAGAGAGAGAGAGAGAAAAAGAGAAGCTGTGAGTGAGTGAGAGAAAGAGAAGCTGTGAGAGAGAGAGGGAAATAGAAGCTGAGATTGAGAGAGAGAGAAAGAGAAGCTGTGAGTTAGAGAGAGAGAAAGAGAAGCTGTGAGTGAGTTAGAGAGAGAGAATGAGAAGCTGTGAGGGAGAGAGAGAGGAGAGAGAGAATCTGTGAGGGAGAGAGAGAGAGAGAAAGAGAAGATGTGAGTGAGAGAGTGAGTAAGAGAATCTGTGAGTGAGAGAGAGAGAGAAAGAATCTGTGAGTGAGAGAGAGAAAGAGAAGCTGAGAGTTAGAGAGAGAGAGAAGCTGTGAGTGAGAGAGAGAGAAAGAGAAGCTGTGAGTGTGAGAGAAAGAGAGAGAGAGTAGCTGTGAGTGAAAGAGAGAGAAAGAGAAGCTGTGAGTGAGAAAGAGAGAGAGAAAGAGAAGCTGTGAGTGAGAGAGAGAGAGAAAGAGAAGCTGTGAGTGAGAGGGAGATAGAGAAAGAGAATATGTGAGAGAGAGAGAAAGAGAAGATGTGAGTGTGTGTGTGTGAGAGAGAAGCTGTGTGTGAGAGAAAGAGAGAGAGAAAGAGAAGCTGTGAGTGAGAGAGAGAGAGAGAAAGAGAAGCTGTGAGTGAGAGAGAGAGAGAGAAAGAGAAGCTGTGAGAGAGAGAGAGAAAGAGCAGCTCCGAGTGAGTGAGAGAGAACGAAAGAGAAGCTGTGAGTGAGAGAGAGAGAAAGAAAGAGAAGCTGCAAGAGAAAGAGAGAGAAAGAGAAGCTGTAAGTGTGTGTGTGTGAGAGAAAGAGAAGCAGTGAGTGTGAGAGAAAGAGAAGGCGTGAGTGTGAGAGTGAGAGAGAAAAGCTGTGAGTTAGAGAGAGAGAGAAGCTGTGAGTGAAAGAGAGAGAAAGAGAAGCTGTGAGTGAGAAAGAGAGCGAGAGAGAGAAGCTGTGAGTGAGAGAGAGAGAAAGAGAAGCTGTGAGTGACGGAGAGAGAGAAAGAGAAGATGTGAGTGAGAGAAAGAGAGAAGCTGTGAGTGAGAGAGTGAGAGAGAAAGAGAAGCTGTGAGTGAGAGAGAGAGTGGGAGAGAAGCTGTGAGTGAGAGAGAGAGAAAGAGAAGCTTTGAGTGAGAGAGTGAGAGAAAGAGTAGCTGTGAGTGAGAGAGAGAGAGAGAAAGAGAAGCTGTGAGTGTGTGTGAGAGAGAAAGAGAAGCTGTGAGTGTGTGAGAGGGAAAGAGAAGCTGTGAGTGAGAGAAAGAGGGAGAGAAAGGGAAGCTGTGAGTGAGAGAGAGAAAGAAAGAGAATCTGTGAGTAGAGAGAGAGAGAAAGGGAAGCTGTGAGTGTGAGAGAGAGAAAGAGAAGCTGTGAGGGTGTGTGTGAGAGAGAGAGATAAAGAGATGCTGTGAGTGAGTGAGAGAGAAGGAGAAGCTGTGAGTGAGAGGGAGAGAGAGAAAGAGAAGATGTGAGTGAGAGAGAGAGAAAGAGAAGATGTGTGTGAGAGAGAAAGAGAAGATGTGAGTGTGAGAGAGAAAGAGAAGCTGTGAGAGTGAGAGAGAGAAAGAGAAGCTGTGAGTGAGAGAAAGAGAGAGAGAAAGAGAAGCTGTGAGTGAGAGAAAGAGAGAGAGAGAAAAGCTGTGAGTGAGAGAGAGAGAGACAGAAAGAGAAGCTGTGAGTGAGAGAGAGAGAGAGAAAGAGAAGCTGTGAGTGAGAGACAGAGAGAGAAAGAGAACCTATTAGTGTGTGAGAGAGAGAAATTGAAGCTGTGAGTGAGAGAGAGAGAGAAAGAGAAGCTCTGAGTGAGTGAGAGAGAAAGAGAAGCTGTGAGTGAGAGAGAGAGAGAGAGAAAGAAAGAGACGCTGTGAGTGAGAGAGAGAGAAGCTGTTAGTGAGAGAGAGAGAGAGAAAGAGAAGCTGTGAGTGAGAGAGAGAGAGGAAGAAAAGCTGTGAGTGAGAGAGAGTGAGAAAGAGAAGCTGCATGAGAGAGAGAGATAAAGAAAGAAAGAGAAGCTGTGTGTTTGAGAGAGAGAAAGAGAAGCTGTGAGTGTGTGTGAGAGAGAAAGAGAAGCTGTGAGTGTGTGTGAGAGAGAAAGAGAAGCTGTGAGTGAGAGAAAAAAAGAGAAGCTGTGAGTGAGTGAGAGAGAGAAAGAGAACCTGTGAGTGATTGAGAGAGAGAGACATTGAAGCTGTGAGTGAGAGAGAGAGATAAAGAGAAGCTGTGAGTGAGTGAGAGAGAAAGAGAAGCTGTGAGTGAGAGGGAGAGAGAAGGAGAAGATGTGAGTGAGAGAGAGAGAGAAAGAGAAAGAGAAGATGTGAGAGAGAGAGAGAGGGAAGGAGAAGTTGTGAGTGAGAGAGAGAGAGAAGCTCTGAGTGAGTGAGTGAGAGAGAGAGAGAAAGAGAAGCTGTGAGTGAGAGTGAGAGGAAGAGAAGCTGTGAGTGAGAGAGAGAGAAAGAAAGAGAAGCTTTGAGTGAGAGAGTGAGAGAAAGAGTAGCTGTGAGTGAGAGAGAGAGAAAAAGAGAAGCTGTATGAGAGAGAGAACGAAAGAAAGAGCTGTGTGTGCAGAGAGAGAAAGAGAAGATGTGAGTGTGTGTGTGAGAGAAAGAGAAGCTGTGAGTGAGAGAAAGAGAGAGAGAAAGAGAAGCTGTGAGTGAGAGAGAGAGAGAGAAGCTGTGAGTGAGAGAGAGAGAGTAATTGAAGCTGTGAGTGAGAGAGAGAGAGAAGCTCCGAGTGAGTGAGAGAGAAAGAAAGAGAAGCTGTGAGTGAGAGAGACAGAAAGAGAAGCTGTGTGTGAGAGAGAGAGACAAGCTGTAAGTGTGTGTGTGAGAGAGAAAGAAAAGCTGTGAGTGTGAGAGAAAGAGAAGCTGTGAGTGTGTGAGAGAGTGAGAGAGAGAGAAGCTGTGAGTTAGAGATAGAGAGAAAGAGAAGTTGTGAGTGAGAGAGAGAAAGAGAAGCTGTGAGTGAGAGAGTGAGAGAGAAAGAGAGTCTGTGAGTGAGAGAGAGAGAGAGAGAAAGAGAAGCTGTGAGTGAGTGAGAGAAAGAGAAGCTGTGAGAGAGAGAGAAAGAGAAGCTGTGATTGGGAGAGAGAGAAAGAGAAGCTGTGAGTTAGAGAGAGAGAAAGAGAAGCTGTGAGTGAGTTAGAGAGAGAGAATGAGAAGCTGTGAGGGAGAGAGAGAGGAGAGAGAGAATCTGTGAGGGAGAGAGAGAGAGAAAGATAATATGTGAGTGAGAGAGTGAGTAAGAGAATCTGTGAGTGAGAGAGAGAGAGAAAGAAGCTGTGAGTGAGAGAAAGAGAAGGGGAAGCTGAGAGTCAGAGAGAGAGAGAGAAGCTGTGAGTGAGAGAGAGAGAAAGAGAAGCTGTGAGTGTGAGAGAAAGAGAGAGAGAGAAGCTGTGAGTGAAAGAGAGAGAGAGAAGCTGTGAGTGAGAAAGAGAGAGAGAAAGAGAAGCTGTGAGTGAGAGAGAGAGAGAAAGAGAAGCTGTGAGTGAGAGGGAGATAGAGAAAGAGAATATGTGAGAGAGAGAGAGAAAGAGAAGATGTGAGTGAGAGAGAGAGAGAGAAGCTGTGTGTGAGAGAAAGAGAGAGAGAAAGAGAAGCTGTGAGTGAGAGAGAGAGAGAGAGAGAGAAAGAGAAGCTGTGAGTGAGTGAGAGAGAGAGAGAGAAGCTGTGAGTGAGAGAGAGAGAGAGAAAGAGAAGCTGTGAGTGAGAGAGAGAGAGAGAGAGAACCTGTGAGTGAGAGAGAGAGAGAAAGAGCAGCTCCGAGTGAGTGAGAGAGAAAGAAAGAGAAGCTGTGAGTGAGAGAGAGAGAGAGAGAAAGAGAAGCTGCGAGAGAGAGAGAGAGAAAGAGAAGCTGTGAGTGAGAGAGAGAGAGAGAACCTGTGAGTGAGAGAGAGAGAGTAATTGAAGCTGTGAGTGAGAGAGAGAGAGAGAAGCTCCGAGTGAGTGAGAGAGAAAGAAAGAGAAGCTGTGAGTGAGAGAGACAGAAAGAGAAGCTGTGTGAGAGAGAGAGAGACAAGCTGTAAGTGTGTGTGTGAGAGAGAAAGAAAAGCTGTGAGTGTGAGAGAAAGAGAAGCTGTGAGTGTGTGAGAGAGTGAGAGAGAGAGAAGCTGTGAGTTAGAGATAGAGAGAAAGAGAAGTTGTGAGTGAGAGAGAGAAAGAGAAGCTGTGAGTGAGAGAGTGAGAGAGAAAGAGAGTCTGTGAGTGAGAGAGAGAGAGAGAGAAAGAGAAGCTGTGAGTGAGTGAGAGAAAGAGAAGCTGTGAGAGAGAGAGAAAGAGAAGCTGTGATTGGGAGAGAGAGAAAGAGAAGCTGTGAGTTAGAGAGAGAGAAAGAGAAGCTGTGAGTGAGTTAGAGAGAGAGAATGAGAAGCTGTGAGGGAGAGAGAGAGGAGAGAGAGAATCTGTGAGGGAGAGAGAGAGAGAAAGATAATATGTGAGTGAGAGAGTGAGTAAGAGAATCTGTGAGTGAGAGAGAGAGAGAAAGAAGCTGTGAGTGAGAGAGAGAAAGAGAAGCTGAGAGTCAGAGAGAGAGAGAGAAGCTGTGAGTGAGAGAGAGAGAAAGAGAAGCTGTGAGTGTGAGAGAAAGAGAGAGAGAGAAGCTGTGAGTGAAAGAGAGAGAGAAGCTGTGAGTGAGAAAGAGAGAGAGAAAGAGATGCTGTGAGTGAGAGAGAGAGAGAAAGAGAAGCTGTGAGTGAGAGGGAGATTGAGAAAGAGAATATGTGAGAGAGAGAGAGAAAGAGAAGATGTGAGTGAGAGAGAGAGAGAGAGAAGCTGTGTGTGAGAGAAAGAGAGAGAGAAAGAGAAGCTGTGAGTGAGAGAGAGAGAGAGAGAGAGAAAGAGAATCTGTGAGTGAGTGAGAGAGAGAGAAGCTGTGAGTGAGAGAGAGAGAGAGAAAGAGAAGCTGTGAGTGAGAGAGAGAGAGAGAGAGAACCTGTGAGTGAGAGAGAGAGAGAAAGAGCAGCTCCGAGTGAGTGAGAGAGAAAGAAAGAGAAGCTGTGAGTGAGAGAGAGAGAGAGAAAGAGAAGCTGCGAGAGAGAGAGAGAGAAAGAGAAGCTGTAAGTGTGTGTGTGTGAGAGAAAGAGAAGCAGTGAGTGTGAGAGAAAGAGAAGCCGTGAGTGTGAGAGAGAGTGAGAGAGAGAGAAGCTGTGAGTTAGAGAGAGAGAGAAAGAGAAGCTGTGAGTGAGAGAGACAGAGAGAAAGAGAAGCTGTGAGTGTGTGTGTGAGAGAGAGAAGCTTTGAGTGAGAGAGAGAGAGAGAAAGAGAAGCTGTGAGTGAGAGAGAGAGAGAAAGAGAAGCTGTGAGTGAGTGAGAGAGAGAAAGAGAACCAGTGAGTAGAGAGAGAGAGAAATTGAAGCTGTGAATGGGAGAGAGAGAAAGAGAAGCTCTGAGTGAGTGAGAGAGAAAGAAAGAAAGAGAAGCTGTGAGTGAGAGAGAGAGAAATAGAAGCTGCGAGAGAGAGGGAGAGAGAGAGAAAGAGAAGCTGTAAGTGTGTGTGAGAGAGAGAAAGAGAAGCTGTGTGTGAGAGAGAAAGAGATGCTGTGAGGGTGAGAGAGAGTGAGTGAGAGAGAGAAGCTCTGAGTGTGTGTGTGAGAGAGAAAGAGAAGCTGTGAGTGAGAGAAAGAGAGAGAGAAAGAGAAGCTGTGAGTGAGAGAGAGAGAGAGATAAAGAGCTGTGAGTGAGAGAGAGAGAAAGAGATGCTGTGAGTGAGAGAGAGAGAGAAGCTGTGATTGAAAGAGAGAGAAAGAGAAGCTGTGAGTGAGAAAAGAGAGAGAAAGAGAAGCTGTGAGTGAGAGAGTGAGAAAGAGAAGCTGTGAGTGAGAGGGAGAGAGAGAAAGAGATGCTGTGAGTGAGAGAGAGAGTGAGAGAGATAGAGAAGTTGTGAGTGAGAGAGTGAGAGAAAGAGTAGCTGTGAGTGAGAGAGAGAGAAAGAGAAGCTGTATGAGAGAGAGAGAACGAAAGAAAGAGCTGTGTGTGGAGAGAGAGAAAGAGAAGCTGTGAGTGTGTGTGAGAGAGAAAGAGAAGCTGTGAGTGAGAAAAAGAGAGAGAGAAAGAGAAGTTGTGTGTGTGAGAGAGAGAGAGAAGCTGTGAGTGAGAGAGAGAGAGAAAGAGAAGCTGTGTGTGTGAGAGAGAGAAAGAGAAGCTGTGAGTGAGAGAGAGAGAAAGAGAACCTGTGAGTGAGAGAGAGTAATTGAAGCTGTGAGTGAGAGAGAGAGAGAAAGAAAGAAAGAGAAGTTCCGAGTGAGTGAGAGAGAAAGAGAAGCTGTGTGTGTGAGAGAGAGAGAAAGAGAAGCTGTGAGTGAGATAAATAGAGAGAGAAAGAGGCTGTGAGTGTGAGAGAGAGAGATAGATAAAGAGAAGCTGTGAGTGAGAGAGAGAGAAAGAGAAGCTGTGAGTGAGAGAGAGAGAAGCTGTGATTGAAAGAGAGAGAAAGAGAAGCTGTGAGTGAGAAAAGAGAGAGAAAGAGAAGCTGTGAGTGAGAGAGAGAGAAAGAGAGGCTGTGAGTGAGGGGGGGAGAGAGAAAGAGGAGATGTGAGAGAGAGAGAGAAAGAGAAGTTGTGAGTGAGTGAGAGAGAGAGAGAAAGAGAAGCTGTGTGTGTGAGAGAGAGAAAGAGAAGATGTGAGTGAGAGAGAGAGAGAAAGAGAAGCTCTGAGTGAGTGAGAGAGACAGAGAAGCTGTGAGTGAGGGAGAGAAAAAAATAGCAGCTGTGAGTGAGAGAGAGAGAGAAGCTTTGAGTTAGAGAGAGAAAGAGAATCTTTGAGTAGAGAGAGAGAGAAAGGGAAGCTGTGAGTGAGAGAGAGAGAGAAAGAGAAGATGTGAGTGTGTGTGAGAGAGAGATAAAGAGAAGCTGTGAGTGTGAGAGAGAGAAAGAGAAGCTGTGAGTGAGAGGGAGAGAGAGAAAGAGAAGCTGTGAGAGAGAGAGAGAGGAAGAGAAGCTGTGAGTGAGAGAGAGAGAAAGAGAAGCTGTGAGTGAGTGAGAGAGAAAGAGAAGCTGTGAGAGAGAGACAGAGAAGCTGTGAGTGAAAGAGAGAAAAAGAGAAGCTGTGAGTGAGAAAGAGAGAGAGAGAGAAGCTGTGAGTGAGAGAGAGAGAGAAAGAGAAGCTGTGAGTGACGGAGAGAGAGAAAGAGAAGATGTGAGTGAGAGAGAGAAGCTGTGAGTGAGAGAGAGAGAGAGAAAGAGAAGATGTGAGTGAGAGAGAGAGTGGGAGAGAAGCTGTGAGTGAGAGAGAGAGAAAGAGAAGCTTTGAGTGAGAGAGTGAGAGAAATAGTAGCTGTGAGTGAGAGAGGGAGAGAAAGAGAAGCTGTGAGTGTGTGTGAGAGAGAAAGAGAAGCTGTGAGTGTGTGAGAGAGAAAAAGCTGTGAGTGAGAGAAAGAGAGAGAGAAAGGGAAGCTGTGAGTGAGAGAGAGAGAGAGAATGAAAGAGAATCTGTGAGTAGAGAGAGAGAAAGGGAAGCTGTGAGTGAGAGAGAGAGAGAGAAAGAGAAGCTGTGAGTGTGTGTGAGAGAGAGAGATAAAGAGAAGCTGTGAGTGAGTGAGAGAGAAAGAGAAGCTGTGAGTGAGAGCGAGAGAGATAAAGAGAAGATGTGAGTGAGAGAGAGAGAGAAAGAGAAGTTGTGTGTGTGAAAGAAAAAGAGAAGCTGTGAGTGTGAGAGCAAAAGAGAAGCTGTGAGTGTGAGAGAGAGAAAGAGAAGCTGTGAGTGAGAGAAAGAGAGAGAGAAAGAGAAGCTGTGAGTGAGAAACAGAGAGAAAGAGAAGCTGTGAGTGAGAGACAGAGAGAGAAAGAGAACCTATGAGTGTGTGTGAGAGAGAAATTGAAGCTGTGAGTGAGAGAGAGAGAGAAAGAGAAGCTCTGAGTGAGTGAGAGAGAAGGAAAGAGAAGCTGTGAGTGAGAGAGAGAGAGAGAAAGAAAGAGACGCTGTGAGTGAGAGAGAGAGAAGCTGTTAGCGAGAGAGAGAGAGAAAGAGAAGCTGTGAGTGAGAGAGAGAGAGGAAGAGAAGCTGTGAGTGAGAGAGAGAGAGAGAAAGAGAAGCTGCATGAGAGAGAGAGAGAAAGAAAGAAAGAAAGAAAGAAAGAGAAGCTGTGTGTGTGTGTGAGAGAGAAAGAGAACCTGTGAGTGATTGAGAGAGAGAAAAATTGAAGCTGTGAGTGAGAGAGAGAGATAAAGAGAAGCTGTGAGTGAGTGAGAGAGAAAGAGAAGCTGTGAGGGAGAGGGAGAGAGAAGGAGAAGATGTGAGTGAGAGAGAGAGAAAGAGAAGATGTGAGTGAGAGAGAGAGGGAAGGAGAAGTTGTGAGTGAGAGAGTGAGAGAAAGAGTAGCTGTGAGTGAGAGAGAGAGAAAGAGAAGCTGTATGAGAGAGAGAGAGAACAAAAGAAAGAGCTGTGTGTGGAGAGAGAGAAAGAGAAGCTGTGAGTGTGTGTGAGAGAGAAAGAGAAGCTGTGAGTGAGAAAAAGAGAGAGAGAAAGAGAAGTTGTGTGTGTGAGAGAGAGAGAGAAGCTGTGAGTGAGAGAGAGAGAGAAAGAGCTGTGAGTGTGTGTGTGAGAGAGAGAAAGAGAAGCTGTGAGTGAGAGAAATAGAGAGAGAAAGAGGCTGTGAGTGTGAGAGAGAGAGATAGATAAAGAGAAGCTGTGAGTGAGAGAGAGAGAAAGAGAAGCTGTGAGTGAGAGAGAGAGAAGCTGTGATTGAAAGAGAGAGAAAGAGAAGCTGTGAGTGAGAAAAGAGAGAGAAAGAGAAGCTGTGATTGAGAGAGAGAGAAAGAGAGGCTGTGAGTGAGGGGGAGAGAGAGAAAGAGGAGATGTGAGAGAGAGAGAGAAAGAGAAGTTGTGAGTGAGTGAGAGAGAGAGAGAAAGAGAAGCTGTGTGTGTGAGAGAGAGAAAGAGAAGATGTGAGTGAGAGAGAGAGAGAAAGAGAAGCTCTGAGTGAGTGAGAGAGAAAGAGAAGCTGTGAGTGAGAGAGAGAGAGAAAGAAAGAGACGCTGTGAGTGAGTGAGAGAGAAGCTGTTAGTGAGAGAGAGAGAGAAAGAGAAGCTGTGAGTGAGAGAGAGAGAAAGAGAAGCTGCATGAGAGAGAGAGATAAAGAAAGAAAGAAAGAAAGAAAGAAAGAAAGAGAAGCTGTGTGTGTGTGTAAGAGAGAAAGAGAAGCTGTGAGTGTGTGTGAGAGAGAAAGAGAAGCTGTGAGTGAGAGAAAAAAAGAGAAGCTGTGAGTGAGTGAGAGATAGAAAGAGAACCTGTGAGTGATTGAGAGAGAGAGACATTGAAGCTGTGAGTGAGAGAGAGAGATAAAGAGAAGCTGTGAGAGAGAGGGAAAGAGAAGCTGTGATTGAGAGAGAGAGAAAGAGAAGCTGTGAGTTAGAGAGAGAGAAAGAGAAGCTGTGAGTGAGTTAGAGAGAGAGAATGAGAAGCTGTGAGGGAGAGAGAGAGGAGAGAGAGAATCTGTGAGGGAGAGAGAGAGAGAGAAAGAGAAGATGTGAGTGAGAGAGTGAGTAAGAGAATCTGTGAGTGAGAGAGAGAGAGAAAGAAGCTGTGAGTGAGAGAAGGAAAGAGAAGCTGAGAGTGAGAGAGAGAGTGGGAGAGAAGCTGTGAGTGAGAGAGAGAGAAAGAGAAGCTTTGAGTGAGAGTGAAAGGGAAGCTTTGAGTGAGAGAGAGAGTGAAAAGCTATGAGTGAGATAGAGAGAGAAAGAGAAGTTGTGAGTGAGAGAGAGAGAAAGAGAATTTGTGAGTGAGAAAGAGAGGGAGAAGCTGTGAGTGAGAGAGAGAGAAAGTGAAGCTGTGAGTGAGAGACGGAGGTAAAGAGAAGCTGTGAGTGAGAGAAAGAGACAAAGAGTAGGTGTGAGTGAGAGAGAGAGAGAGAAGCTGAGAGAGAGAGAGAGAGAGTAATTGAAGCTGTGAGTGAGAGAGAGAGAGAGAAGCTCCGAGTGAGTGAGAGAGAAAGAAAGAGAAGCTGTGAGTGAGAGAGACAGAAAGAGAAGCTGTGTGAGAGAGAGAGAGACAAGCTGTAAGTGTGTGTGTGAGAGAGAAAGAAAAGCTGTGAGTGTGAGAGAAAGAGAAGCTGTGAGTGTGTGAGAGAGTGAGAGAGAGAGAAGCTGTGAGTTAGAGATAGAGAGAAAGAGAAGTTGTGAGTGAGAGAGAGAAAGAGAAGCTGTGAGTGAGAGAGTGAGAGAGAAAGAGAGTCTGTGAGTGAGAGAGAGAGAGAGAGAAAGAGAAGCTGTGAGTGAGTGAGAGAAAGAGAAGCTGTGAGAGAGAGAGAAAGAGAAGCTGTGATTGGGAGAGAGAGAAAGAGAAGCTGTGAGTTAGAGAGAGAGAAAGAGAAGCTGTGAGTGAGTTAGAGAGAGAGAATGAGAAGCTGTGAGGGAGAGAGAGAGGAGAGAGAGAATCTGTGAGGGAGAGAGAGAGAGAAAGATAATATGTGAGTGAGAGAGTGAGTAAGAGAATCTGTGAGTGAGAGAGAGAGAGAAAGAAGCTGTGAGTGAGAGAGAGAAAGAGAAGCTGAGAGTCAGAGAGAGAGAGAGAAGCTGTGAGTGAGAGAGAGAGAAAGAGAAGCTGTGAGTGTGAGAGAAAGAGAGAGAGAGAAGCTGTGAGTGAAAGAGAGAGAGAAGCTGTGAGTGAGAAAGAGAGAGAGAAAGAGATGCTGTGAGTGAGAGAGAGAGAGAAAGAGAAGCTGTGAGTGAGAGGGAGATTGAGAAAGAGAATATGTGAGAGAGAGAGAGAAAGAGAAGATGTGAGTGAGAGAGAGAGAGAGAGAAGCTGTGTGTGAGAGAAAGAGAGAGAGAAAGAGAAGCTGTGAGTGAGAGAGAGAGAGAGAGAGAGAAAGAGAATCTGTGAGTGAGTGAGAGAGAGAGAAGCTGTGAGTGAGAGAGAGAGAGAGAAAGAGAAGCTGTGAGTGAGAGAGAGAGAGAGAGAGAACCTGTGAGTGAGAGAGAGAGAGAAAGAGCAGCTCCGAGTGAGTGAGAGAGAAAGAAAGAGAAGCTGTGAGTGAGAGAGAGAGAGAGAAAGAGAAGCTGCGAGAGAGAGAGAGAGAAAGAGAAGCTGTAAGTGTGTGTGTGTGAGAGAAAGAGAAGCAGTGAGTGTGAGAGAAAGAGAAGCCGTGAGTGTGAGAGAGAGTGAGAGAGAGAGAAGCTGTGAGTTAGAGAGAGAGAGAAAGAGAAGCTGTGAGTGAGAGAGACAGAGAGAAAGAGAAGCTGTGAGTGTGTGTGTGAGAGAGAGAAGCTTTGAGTGAGAGAGAGAGAGAGAAAGAGAAGCTGTGAGTGAGAGAGAGAGAGAAAGAGAAGCTGTGAGTGAGTGAGAGAGAGAAAGAGAACCAGTGAGTAGAGAGAGAGAGAAATTGAAGCTGTGAATGGGAGAGAGAGAAAGAGAAGCTCTGAGTGAGTGAGAGAGAAAGAAAGAAAGAGAAGCTGTGAGTGAGAGAGAGAGAAATAGAAGCTGCGAGAGAGAGGGAGAGAGAGAGAAAGAGAAGCTGTAAGTGTGTGTGAGAGAGAGAAAGAGAAGCTGTGTGTGAGAGAGAAAGAGATGCTGTGAGGGTGAGAGAGAGTGAGTGAGAGAGAGAAGCTCTGAGTGTGTGTGTGAGAGAGAAAGAGAAGCTGTGAGTGAGAGAAAGAGAGAGAGAAAGAGAAGCTGTGAGTGAGAGAGAGAGAGAGATAAAGAGCTGTGAGTGAGAGAGAGAGAAAGAGATGCTGTGAGTGAGAGAGAGAGAGAAGCTGTGATTGAAAGAGAGAGAAAGAGAAGCTGTGAGTGAGAAAAGAGAGAGAAAGAGAAGCTGTGAGTGAGAGAGTGAGAAAGAGAAGCTGTGAGTGAGAGGGAGAGAGAGAAAGAGATGCTGTGAGTGAGAGAGAGAGTGAGAGAGATAGAGAAGTTGTGAGTGAGAGAGTGAGAGAAAGAGTAGCTGTGAGTGAGAGAGAGAGAAAGAGAAGCTGTATGAGAGAGAGAGAACGAAAGAAAGAGCTGTGTGTGGAGAGAGAGAAAGAGAAGCTGTGAGTGTGTGTGAGAGAGAAAGAGAAGCTGTGAGTGAGAAAAAGAGAGAGAGAAAGAGAAGTTGTGTGTGTGAGAGAGAGAGAGAAGCTGTGAGTGAGAGAGAGAGAGAAAGAGAAGCTGTGTGTGTGAGAGAGAGAAAGAGAAGCTGTGAGTGAGAGAGAGAGAAAGAGAACCTGTGAGTGAGAGAGAGTAATTGAAGCTGTGAGTGAGAGAGAGAGAGAAAGAAAGAAAGAGAAGTTCCGAGTGAGTGAGAGAGAAAGAGAAGCTGTGTGTGTGAGAGAGAGAGAAAGAGAAGCTGTGAGTGAGATAAATAGAGAGAGAAAGAGGCTGTGAGTGTGAGAGAGAGAGATAGATAAAGAGAAGCTGTGAGTGAGAGAGAGAGAAAGAGAAGCTGTGAGTGAGAGAGAGAGAAGCTGTGATTGAAAGAGAGAGAAAGAGAAGCTGTGAGTGAGAAAAGAGAGAGAAAGAGAAGCTGTGAGTGAGAGAGAGAGAAAGAGAGGCTGTGAGTGAGGGGGGGAGAGAGAAAGAGGAGATGTGAGAGAGAGAGAGAAAGAGAAGTTGTGAGTGAGTGAGAGAGAGAGAGAAAGAGAAGCTGTGTGTGTGAGAGAGAGAAAGAGAAGATGTGAGTGAGAGAGAGAGAGAAAGAGAAGCTCTGAGTGAGTGAGAGAGACAGAGAAGCTGTGAGTGAGGGAGAGAAAAAAATAGCAGCTGTGAGTGAGAGAGAGAGAGAAGCTTTGAGTTAGAGAGAGAAAGAGAATCTTTGAGTAGAGAGAGAGAGAAAGGGAAGCTGTGAGTGAGAGAGAGAGAGAAAGAGAAGATGTGAGTGTGTGTGAGAGAGAGATAAAGAGAAGCTGTGAGTGTGAGAGAGAGAAAGAGAAGCTGTGAGTGAGAGGGAGAGAGAGAAAGAGAAGCTGTGAGAGAGAGAGAGAGGAAGAGAAGCTGTGAGTGAGAGAGAGAGAAAGAGAAGCTGTGAGTGAGTGAGAGAGAAAGAGAAGCTGTGAGAGAGAGACAGAGAAGCTGTGAGTGAAAGAGAGAAAAAGAGAAGCTGTGAGTGAGAAAGAGAGAGAGAGAGAAGCTGTGAGTGAGAGAGAGAGAGAAAGAGAAGCTGTGAGTGACGGAGAGAGAGAAAGAGAAGATGTGAGTGAGAGAGAGAAGCTGTGAGTGAGAGAGAGAGAGAGAAAGAGAAGATGTGAGTGAGAGAGAGAGTGGGAGAGAAGCTGTGAGTGAGAGAGAGAGAAAGAGAAGCTTTGAGTGAGAGAGTGAGAGAAATAGTAGCTGTGAGTGAGAGAGGGAGAGAAAGAGAAGCTGTGAGTGTGTGTGAGAGAGAAAGAGAAGCTGTGAGTGTGTGAGAGAGAAAAAGCTGTGAGTGAGAGAAAGAGAGAGAGAAAGGGAAGCTGTGAGTGAGAGAGAGAGAGAGAATGAAAGAGAATCTGTGAGTAGAGAGAGAGAAAGGGAAGCTGTGAGTGAGAGAGAGAGAGAGAAAGAGAAGCTGTGAGTGTGTGTGAGAGAGAGAGATAAAGAGAAGCTGTGAGTGAGTGAGAGAGAAAGAGAAGCTGTGAGTGAGAGCGAGAGAGATAAAGAGAAGATGTGAGTGAGAGAGAGAGAGAAAGAGAAGTTGTGTGTGTGAAAGAAAAAGAGAAGCTGTGAGTGTGAGAGCAAAAGAGAAGCTGTGAGTGTGAGAGAGAGAAAGAGAAGCTGTGAGTGAGAGAAAGAGAGAGAGAAAGAGAAGCTGTGAGTGAGAAACAGAGAGAAAGAGAAGCTGTGAGTGAGAGACAGAGAGAGAAAGAGAACCTATGAGTGTGTGTGAGAGAGAAATTGAAGCTGTGAGTGAGAGAGAGAGAGAAAGAGAAGCTCTGAGTGAGTGAGAGAGAAGGAAAGAGAAGCTGTGAGTGAGAGAGAGAGAGAGAAAGAAAGAGACGCTGTGAGTGAGAGAGAGAGAAGCTGTTAGCGAGAGAGAGAGAGAAAGAGAAGCTGTGAGTGAGAGAGAGAGAGGAAGAGAAGCTGTGAGTGAGAGAGAGAGAGAGAAAGAGAAGCTGCATGAGAGAGAGAGAGAAAGAAAGAAAGAAAGAAAGAAAGAGAAGCTGTGTGTGTGTGTGAGAGAGAAAGAGAACCTGTGAGTGATTGAGAGAGAGAAAAATTGAAGCTGTGAGTGAGAGAGAGAGATAAAGAGAAGCTGTGAGTGAGTGAGAGAGAAAGAGAAGCTGTGAGGGAGAGGGAGAGAGAAGGAGAAGATGTGAGTGAGAGAGAGAGAAAGAGAAGATGTGAGTGAGAGAGAGAGGGAAGGAGAAGTTGTGAGTGAGAGAGTGAGAGAAAGAGTAGCTGTGAGTGAGAGAGAGAGAAAGAGAAGCTGTATGAGAGAGAGAGAGAACAAAAGAAAGAGCTGTGTGTGGAGAGAGAGAAAGAGAAGCTGTGAGTGTGTGTGAGAGAGAAAGAGAAGCTGTGAGTGAGAAAAAGAGAGAGAGAAAGAGAAGTTGTGTGTGTGAGAGAGAGAGAGAAGCTGTGAGTGAGAGAGAGAGAGAAAGAGCTGTGAGTGTGTGTGTGAGAGAGAGAAAGAGAAGCTGTGAGTGAGAGAAATAGAGAGAGAAAGAGGCTGTGAGTGTGAGAGAGAGAGATAGATAAAGAGAAGCTGTGAGTGAGAGAGAGAGAAAGAGAAGCTGTGAGTGAGAGAGAGAGAAGCTGTGATTGAAAGAGAGAGAAAGAGAAGCTGTGAGTGAGAAAAGAGAGAGAAAGAGAAGCTGTGATTGAGAGAGAGAGAAAGAGAGGCTGTGAGTGAGGGGGAGAGAGAGAAAGAGGAGATGTGAGAGAGAGAGAGAAAGAGAAGTTGTGAGTGAGTGAGAGAGAGAGAGAAAGAGAAGCTGTGTGTCTGAGAGAGAGAAAGAGAAGATGTGAGTGAGAGAGAGAGAGAAAGAGAAGCTCTGAGTGAGTGAGAGAGAAAGAGAAGCTGTGAGTGAGAGAGAGAGAGAAAGAAAGAGACGCTGTGAGTGAGTGAGAGAGAAGCTGTTAGTGAGAGAGAGAGAGAAAGAGAAGCTGTGAGTGAGAGAGAGAGAAAGAGAAGCTGCATGAGAGAGAGAGATAAAGAAAGAAAGAAAGAAAGAAAGAAAGAAAGAGAAGCTGTGTGTGTGTGTAAGAGAGAAAGAGAAGCTGTGAGTGTGTGTGAGAGAGAAAGAGAAGCTGTGAGTGAGAGAAAAAAAGAGAAGCTGTGAGTGAGTGAGAGATAGAAAGAGAACCTGTGAGTGATTGAGAGAGAGAGACATTGAAGCTGTGAGTGAGAGAGAGAGATAAAGAGAAGCTGTGAGAGAGAGGGAAAGAGAAGCTGTGATTGAGAGAGAGAGAAAGAGAAGCTGTGAGTTAGAGAGAGAGAAAGAGAAGCTGTGAGTGAGTTAGAGAGAGAGAATGAGAAGCTGTGAGGGAGAGAGAGAGGAGAGAGAGAATCTGTGAGGGAGAGAGAGAGAGAGAAAGAGAAGATGTGAGTGAGAGAGTGAGTAAGAGAATCTGTGAGTGAGAGAGAGAGAGAAAGAAGCTGTGAGTGAGAGAAGGAAAGAGAAGCTGAGAGTGAGAGAGAGAGTGGGAGAGAAGCTGTGAGTGAGAGAGAGAGAAAGAGAAGCTTTGAGTGAGAGTGAAAGGGAAGCTTTGAGTGAGAGAGAGAGTGAAAAGCTATGAGTGAGATAGAGAGAGAAAGAGAAGTTGTGAGTGAGAGAGAGAGAAAGAGAATTTGTGAGTGAGAAAGAGAGGGAGAAGCTGTGAGTGAGAGAGAGAGAAAGTGAAGCTGTGAGTGAGAGACGGAGGTAAAGAGAAGCTGTGAGTGAGAGAAAGAGACAAAGAGTAGGTGTGAGTGAGAGAGAGAGAGAGAAGCTGAGAGAGAGAGAGAGAGAGAAAGAGAAGCTGTGAGTGATAGAGAAAAAAAGAGAAGCTTTGAGTGAGAGAGAGGGAGAAAGAGAAGTTGTGAGTGTGAGAGAAAGTGAGAGAAAGAGAAGCTGTGAGTGTGAGAGAGAGTGAGAGAAAGAGATGCTGTTAGTGTGTGTGAGAGAGAAAGAGAAGCTGTGTGTGTGTGAGAGAGAGAGAAAGAGAAGCTGTGAGTGAGTGAGAGAGAGAGAGAAGCTGAGAGAGAGAGAGAGAGAAAGAGAAGCTGTGAGTGATAGAGAAAAAAAGAGAAGCTTTGAGTGAGAGAGAGAGAAAGAGAAGTTGTGAGTGTGTGTGAGAGAGAAAGAGAAGCTGTGAGTGAGTGAGAGAGAGAAAGAGAATCTGTGAGTAGAGAGAGAGAGAAAGAGAAGCTGTGAGTGAGAGAGAGAGAAGAAGCTGTGAGTGAGATAGGGAGAGAGAAAGAGAATCTGTGAGTGAGAGAGAGAAAAAAAGAAGCTGTGAGTGTGAGAGAGAGTGAGAGAAAGAGATGCTGTGAGTGTGTGTGAGAGTGAAAGAGAAGCTGTGAGTGTTTGTGAGAGAGAAAGAGAAGCTGTGAGTGAGAGAGAGTGAAAGAGAAAGCGAATCAGTGAGTGAGAGACAGAGAGAGAAAGTGAAGCTGTGAGTGAGAGAAAGAGAAAAAGAGAAGCTGAGTGAGAGAGAGAAAGAGAGAAGCTGTAAGTGTGACAGAAAGTGAGAGAAAGAGATGCTGTGAGTGTGAGACAGAGTGGGAGAAAGATATGCTGTGAGTGTGAGAGAGAGAAAGAGATGCTGTGATTGTGTGTGTGAGAGAGAAATAGAAGCTGTGAGAGTGAGAGTGAGAGAAAGTGAGAGAAAGAGATGCTGGGAGTGTGTGTGTGAGAGAAAGAGAAAGGGAAGCTGTGTGAGAGAGAGTGAGAAGCTATGAGTGAGAGAGAGAGAGAAAGAGAAGTTGTGAGTGAGAGAGAGTGAAAGAGAAGCTGTGACTGAGAGAGAGAGAGAAAGGGAAGCTGTTAGTGTGAGAGAGAGTGAGAGAAAGATAATGTGAGTGTGTGTGAGAGAGAAAGAGAAGCTGTGAGTGAGAGAGAGAGAGAAAGGGAAGCTGTGAGTGAGAGAGAGAGTGAGAAGCTATAAGTGAGAGAGAAAGAGAAAGAGAAGCAGTGAATGAGAGAGAGAGAGAAAGAGAAGCTGTGAGTGAGAGAGAGAGTGAGAAGCTGTGAGTGAGAGAGAGAGAAATCGAAGCAGTGAGTGAGAGACAGAGAGAGAAAGAGAAGCTGTGAGTGTGAGACAGAGTGAGAGAAAGAGATGCTGTGAGTGTGTGAGAGAAAGAAAGAGAAGCTGTGAGTGAGTAAGAGAGAAAGAGAAGCTGTGAATGAGGGAGAGAGAAAGAGTAGCTGTGAGTCAGAGAGAGAGAAAGAGAAGCTGTCAGTGTGAGAGAAAGTGAGAGAAAGAGAAGCTGTGACTGTGAGGGAGAGTGAGAAAAAGAGATGCTGTGAGTGTGTGTGTGAGAGAAAGAGAAGCTGTGAGTGAGGGAGAGAGAGAGAATGGGAAGCTGTGAGTGAGAGAGAGAGTGAGAAGCTATGAATGAGAGAGAGAGAAAGAGAAGTTGTGAGTGAGAGAGAGAGAAGGAGAAGCTGTGAGTGAGAGAGTGAGAGAAAGATTAGCTGTGAGTGAGAGAGAGAGAGAGTGAAGCTGTATGAGAGAGAGAGAGAACAAAAGAAAGTGCTGTGTGTGTGTGAGAGAGAAAGAGAAGCTGTGAGTGTGTGTGAGAGAGAAAGAGAAGCTGTGAGTGTGAGAGAGAGAAAGAGAAAGAGAAGCTGTGAGTGAGAGAAAGAGAGAGAGAAAGGGAAGCTGTGAGTGTGAGATAGAGAGAGAGAAAGAGAAGCTGTGAGTGTGTGTGTGAGAGAGAAAGAGAAGCAGTGATTGAAAGAAAGAGAGAGAGAAAGAGAAGCTGTGAGTGTGTGAGGGAGAGAGAGATAAAGAGAAGCTGTGATTGAGAGAGAGAGAAAGAGAAGCTGTGAGTGAGAGGGAGAGAGAGAAAGAGAAGACGTGAGTGAGAGAGAGAGAGAAAGAGAAGATGTGTGTGTGAGAGAGAAATAGAAGCTCTGAGTTTGAGAGAGAGAGAGAAAGAGAAGCTGTGAGTGAGAGAGAGAGAAAGAGATGCTGTGAGTGAGAGAGAGAGAGAAAGAGAAGCTGTGAGTGAGAGAGAGAGAGAGAAAGAGAACCTATGAGTGTGTGTGAGAGAGAAATTGAAGCTGTGAGTGAGAGAGAGAGAAAGAGAAGCTCTGAGTGAGTGAGAGAGAAAGAAAGAGAAGCTGTGAGTGAGAGAGAGAGAGAAAGAAAGAGACGCTGTGAGTGAGAGAGAGAAGCTGTTAGTGAGAGAGAGAGAGAAAGAGAAGCTGTGAGTGAGAGAGAGAGAGGAAGAGAAGCTGTGAGTGAGAGAGAGAGAGAAAGAGAAGGTGTGAGTGAGTGAGAGAGAAAGAAAAGCTGTGAGTGAGAGAGAGAGAGAAGCTGTGAGTGAAAGAGAGAGAAAGAGAAGCTGTGAGTGAGAAAGAGAGAAAGAGAGAGAAGATGTGAGTGAGAGAGAGAGAGAAAGAGAAGCTGTGAGTGATGGAGAGAGAGAAAGAGAAGATGTGTGTGAGAGAAAGAGAGAGAGAGAAGCTGTGAGAGTGAGAGAGAGAGAGAAGCTGTGAGTGAGAGAGAGAGTGGGAGAGAAGCTGTGAGTGAGAGAGAGAGAAAGAGAAGCTTTGAGTGCGAGAGTGACAGAAAGAGTAGCTGTGAGTGAGAGAGAGAGAGAGAGAAGCTGTGAGTGTGTGAGGAGAGAGAGAGAAGCTGTGTGTGTGAGAGAGAAAGAGAAGCTGTGAGTGAGAGAAAGAGAGAGAGAAAGGGAAGCTGTGAGTGAGAGAGAGAGAGAAAGAGAAGCTGTGAGTGACAGAGAGTGAGAGAAGCTGTGTGTGTGTGAGAGAGAAAGAGAAGCTGTGTGTGTGTTTGAGAGAGAAAGAGAAGATGTGAGTGAGTGAGAGAGACAGAGAAGCTGTGAGTGAGGGAGAGAAAAAAATAGCAGCTGTGAGTGAGAGAGAGAGAGAAGCTTTGAGTTAGAGAGAGAGAAAGAGAATCTTTGAGTAGAGAGAGAGAGAAAGGGAAGCTGTGAGTGAGAGAGAGAGAGAAAGAGAAGCTGTGAGTGTGTGTGAGAGAGAGATAAAGAGAAGCTGTGAGTGTGAGAGAGAGAAAGAGAAGCTGTGAGTGAGAGGGAGAGAGAGAAAGAGAAGCTGTGAGAGAGAGAGAGAGAGGAAGAGAAGCTGTGAGTGAGAGAGAGAGAAAGAGAAGCTGTGAGTGAGTGAGAGAGAAAGAGAAGCTGTGAGAGAGAGAGAGAGAAGCTGTGAGTGAAAGAGAGAAAAAGAGAAGCTGTGAGTGAGAAAGAGAGAGAGAGAGAAGCTGTGAGTGAGAGAGAGAGAGAAAGAGAAGCTGTGAGTGACGGAGAGAGAGAAAGAGAAGATGTGAGTGAGAGAGAGAAGCTGTGAGTGAGAGAGAGAGAGAGAGAAAGAGAAGCTGTGAGTGAGAGAGAGAGTGGGAGAGAAGCTGTGAGTGAGAGAGAGAGAAAGAGAAGCTTTGAGTGAGAGAGTGAGAGAAATAGTAGCTGTGAGTGAGAGAGGGAGAGAAAGAGATGCTGTGAGTGTGTGTGAGAGAGAAAGAGAAGCTGTGAGTGTGTGAGAGAGAAAAAGCTGTGAGTGAGAGAAAGAGAGAGAGAAAGGGAAGCTGTGAGTGAGAGAGAGAGAGAGAATGAAAGAGAATCTGTGAGTAGAGAGAGAGAAAGGGAAGCTGTGAGTGAGAGAGAGAGAGAGAAAGAGAAGCTGTGAGTATGTGTGAGAGAGAGAGATAAAGAGAAGCTGTGAGAGTGAGAGAGAGAGAGAGAAGCTGTGAGTGAGAGAGAGAGTGGGAGAGAAGCTGTGAGTGAGAGAGAGAGAAAGAGAAGCTTTGAGTGCGAGAGTGAGAGAGAGAGTAGCTGTGAGTGAGAGAGAGAGAGAGAGAAGCTGTGAGTGTGTGAGGAGAGAGAGAGAAGCTGTGTGTGTGAGAGAGAAAGAGAAGCTGTGAGTGAGAGAAAGAGAGAGAGAAAGGGAAGCTGTGAGTGAGAGAGAGAGAGAGAAAGAGAAGCTGTGAGTGACAGAGAGTGAGAGAAGCTGTGTGTGTGTGAGAGAGAAAGAGAAGCTGTGTGTGTGTTTGAGAGAGAAAGAGAAGATGTGAGTGAGTGAGAGAGACAGAGAAGCTGTGAGTGAGGGAGAGAAAAAAATAGCAGCTGTGAGTGAGAGAGAGAGAGAAGCTTTGAGTTAGAGAGAGAGAAAGAGAATCTTTGAGTAGAGAGAGAGAGAAAGGGAAGCTGTGAGTGAGAGAGAGAGAGAAAGAGAAGCTGTGAGTGTGTGTGAGAGAGAGATAAAGAGAAGCTGTGAGTGTGAGAGAGAGAAAGAGAAGCTGTGAGTGAGAGGGAGAGAGAGAAAGAGAAGCTGTGAGAGAGAGAGAGAGGAAGAGAAGCTGTGAGTGAGAGAGAGAGAAAGAGAAGCTGTGAGTGAGTGAGAGAGAAAGAGAAGCTGTGAGAGAGAGACAGAGAAGCTGTGAGTGAAAGAGAGAAAAAGAGAAGCTGTGAGTGAGAAAGAGAGAGAGAGAGAAGCTGTGAGTGAGAGAGAGAGAGAAAGAGAAGCTGTGAGTGACGGAGAGAGAGAAAGAGAAGATGTGAGTGAGAGAGAGAAGCTGTGAGTGAGAGAGAGAGAGAGAGAAAGAGAAGCTGTGAGTGAGAGAGAGAGTGGGAGAGAAGCTGTGAGTGAGAGAGAGAGAAAGAGAAGCTTTGAGTGAGAGAGTGAGAGAAATAGTAGCTGTGAGTGAGAGAGGGAGAGAAAGAGAAGCTGTGAGTGTGTGTGAGAGAGAAAGAGAAGCTGTGAGTGTGTGAGAGAGAAAAAGCTGTGAGTGAGAGAAAGAGAGAGAGAAAGGGAAGCTGTGAGTGAGAGAGAGAGAGAATGAAAGAGAATCTGTGAGTAGAGAGAGAGAAAGGGAAGCTGTGAGTGAGAGAGAGAGAGAGAAAGAGAAGCTGTGAGTGAGTGAGAGAGAAAGAGAAGCTGTGAGTGAGAGGGAGAGAGATAAAGAGAAGATGTGAGTGAGAGAGAGAGAGAAAGAGAAGTTGTGTGTGTGAAAGAGAAAGAGAAGCTGTGAGTGTGAGAGCGAAAGAGAAGCTGTGAGTGTGAGAGAGAGAAAGAGAAGCTGTGAGTAAGAGAAAGAGAGAGAGAAAGAGAAGCTGTGAGTGAGAAACAGAGAGAAAGAGAAGCTGTGAGTGAGAGACAGAGAAAGAGAACCTATGAGTGTGTGTGAGAGAGAAATTGAAGCTGTGAGTGAGAGAGAGAGAGAAAGAGAAGCTCTGAGTGAGTGAGAGAGAAGGAAAGAGAAGCTGTGAGTGAGAGAGAGAGAGAGAAAGAAAGAGATGCTGTGAGTGAGAGAGAGAGAAGCTGTTAGCGAGAGAGAGAGAGAAAGAGAAGCTGTGAGTGAGAGAGAGAGAGGAAGAGAAGCTGTGAGTGAGAGAGAGAGAGAGAAAGAGAAGCTGCATGAGAGAGAGAGAGAAAGAAAGAAAGAAAGAAAGAAAGAAAGAAAGAGAAGCTGTGTGTGTGTGTTAGAGAGAAAGAGAACCTGTGAGTGATTGAGAGAGAGAAAAATTGAAGCTGTGAGTGAGAGAGAGAGATAAAGAGAAGCTGTGAGTGAGTGAGAGAGAAAGAGAAGCTGTGAGGGAGAGGGAGAGAGAAGGAGAAGATGTGAGTGAGAGAGAGAGAAAGAGAAGATGTGAGTGAGAGAGAGAGGGAATTAGAAGTTGTGAGTGAGAGAGTGAGAGAAAGAGTAGCTGTGAGTGAGAGAGAGAGAAAGAGAAGCTGTATGAGAGAGAGAGAGAACGAAAGAAAGAGCTGTGTGTGGAGAGAGAGAAAGAGAAGCTGTGAGTGTGTGTGAGAGAGAAAGAGAAGCTGTGAGTGAGAAAAAGAGAGAGAGAAAGAGAAGTTGT
The DNA here is from genome assembly GCA_035047345.1 of Bradypodion ventrale. Taxonomy (NCBI): domain Eukaryota; kingdom Metazoa; phylum Chordata; class Lepidosauria; order Squamata; family Chamaeleonidae; genus Bradypodion; species Bradypodion ventrale. The sequence goes on along the minus strand of JAWDJE010000005.1, from coordinate 110,821,558 downwards.
GAGTGAGAGAGTGAGTAAGAGAATCTGTGAGTGAGAGAGAGAGAGAAAGAATCTGTGAGTGAGAGAGAGAAAGAGAAGCTGAGAGTCAGAGAGAGAGAGAGAAGCTGTGAGTGAGAGAGAGAGAAAGAGAAGCTGTGAGTGTGAGAAAAAGAGAGAGAGAGAAGCTGTAAGTGAAAGAGAGAGAAAGAGAAGCTGTGAGTGAGAAAGAGAGAGAGAAAGAGAAGCTGTGAGTGAGAGAGAGAGAAAGAGAAGCTGTGAGTGAGAGGGAGATAGAGAAAGAGAATATGTGAGAGAGAGAGAGAAGGAGAAGATGTGAGTGAGAGAGAGAGAAAGAGAAGATGTGAGTGAGAGAGAGAGGGAAGGAGAAGTTGTGAGTGAGAGAGTGAGAGAAAGAGTAGCTGTGAGTGAGAGAGAGAGAAAGAGAAGCTGTATGAGAGAGAGAGAGAACGAAAGAAAGAGCTGTGTGTGGAGAGAGAGAAAGAGAAGCTGTGAGTGTGTGTGAGAGAGAAAGAGAAGCTGTGAGTGAGAAAAAGAGAGAGAGAAAGAGAAGTTGTGTGTGTGAGAGAGAGAGAGAAGCTGTGAGTGAGAGAGAGAGAGAAAGAGAAGCTGTGTGTGTGAGAGAGAGAAAGAGAAGCTGTGAGTGAGAGAGAGAGAAAGAGAACCTGTGAGTGAGAGAGAGTAATTGAAGCTGTGAGTGAGAGAGAGAGAGAAAGAAAGAGAAGTTCCGAGTGAGTGAGAGAGAAAGAGAAGCTGTGTGTGTGTGAGAGAGAGACAAGTTGTAAGTGTGTGTGTGTGAGAGAAAGAAAAGCTGTGAGTGTGAGAGAAAGAGAAGCTGTGAGTGAGAGAGAGAGAGAAAAAGAGAAGCTGTGAGTGAGTGAGAGAAAGTGAAGCTGTGTGAGAGAGAGAGAAAGAGAAGCTGAGATTGAGAGAGAGAGAAAGAGAAGCTGTGAGTTAGAGAGAGAGAAAGAGAAGCTGTGAGTGAGTTAGAGAGAGAGAATGAGAAGCTGTGAGGGAGAGAGATAGGAGAGAGAGAATCTGTGAGGGAGAGAGAGAGAAAGAGAAGATGTGAGTGAGAGAGTGAGTAAGAGAATCTGTGAGTGAGAGAGAGAGAGAAAGAATCTGTGAGTGAGAGAGAGAAAGAGAAGCTGAGAGTCAGAGAGAGAGAGAGAAGCTGTGAGTGAGAGAGAGAGAAAGAGAAGCTGTGAGTGTGAGAAAAAGAGAGAGAGAGAAGCTGTGAGTGAAAGAGAGAGAAAGAGAAGCTGTGAGTGAGAAAGAGAGAGAGAAAGAGAAGCTGTGAGTGAGAGAGAGAGAAAGAGAAGCTGTGAGTGAGAGGGAGATAGAGAAAGAGAATATGTGAGAGAGAGAGAGAAAGAGAAGATGTGAGTGTGTGTGTGTGAGAGAGAAGCTGTGTGTGAGAGAAAGAGAGAGAGAAAGAGAAGCTGTGAGTGAGAGAGAGAGAAAGAGAAGCTGTGAGGGAGAGGGAGAGAGAAGGAGAAGATGTGAGTGAGAGAGAGAGAGAGAAAGAGAACATGTGAGTGAGAGAGAGAGGGAAGGAGAAGTTGTGAGTGAGAGAGTGAGAGAAAGAGTAGCTGTGAGTGAGAGAGAGAGAAAGAGAAGCTGTATGAGAGAGAGAGAGAACGAAAGAAAGAGCTGTGTGTGGAGAGAGAGAAAGAGAAGCTGTGAGTGTGTGTGAGAGAGAAAGAAAAGCTGTGAGTGAGAAAAAGAGAGAGAGAAAGAGAAGTTGTGTGTGGAGAGAGAGAGAGAAGCTGTGAGTGAGAGAGAGAGAGAGAAAGAGAAGCTGTGTGTGAGAGAGAGAGAAAGAGAAGCTGTGAGTGAGAGACAGAGAAAGAGAACCTGTGAGTGAGAGAGAGTAATTGAAGCTGTGAGTGAGAGAGAGAGAGAAAGAAAGAGAAGCTCCGAGTGAGTGAGAGAGAAAGAGAAGCTGTGTGTGTGAGAGAGAGAGACAAGTTGTAAGTGTGTGTGAGAGAGAAAGAAAAGCTGTGAGTGTGAGAGAAAGAGAAGCTGTGAGTGTGTGTGTGTGTGAGAGAGAGAGAAGCTGTGAGTTAGAGAGAGAGAGAGAAAGAGAAGTTGTGAGTGAGAGAGAGAAAGAGAAGCTGTGAGTGAGAGAGTGAGAGAGTGAGAGAGAAAGAGAGTCTGTGAGTGAGAGAGAGAGAGAAAAAGAGAAGCTGTGAGTGAGTGAGAGAAAGTGAAGCTGTGTGAGAGAGAGAGAAAGAGAAGCTGAGATTGAGAGAGAGAGAAAGAGAAGCTGTGAGTTAGAGAGAGAGAAAGAGAAGCTGTGAGTGAGTTAGAGAGAGAGAATGAGAAGCTGTGAGGGAGAGAGATAGGAGAGAGAGAATCTGTGAGGGAGAGAGAGAGAGAAAGAGAAGATGTGAGTGAGAGAGTGAGTAAGAGAATCTGTGAGTGAGAGAGAGAGAGAAAGAATCTGTGAGTGAGAGAGAGAAAGAGAAGCTGAGAGTCAGAGAGAGAGAGAGAAGCTGTGAGTGAGAGAGAGAGAAAGAGAAGCTGTGAGTGAGAGAGAGAGAGAAAGAGAAGCTGTGAGTGAGAGGGAGATAGAGAAAGAGAATATGTGTGAGAGAGAGAGAAAGAGAAGATGTGAGTGTGTGTGTGAGAGAGAGAAGCTGTGTGTGAGAGAAAGAGAGAGAGAAAGAGAAGCTGTGAGTGAGAGAGAGAGAGAAAGAAAGAGAAGCTGTGAGTGAGAGAGAGAGAGAGAAGCTGTGAGTGAAGGAGAGAGAGAGAAAGAGAAGCTGTGTGTGAGAGAGAGAGAACCTGTGAGAGAGAGAGAGAGAGAAAGAGAAGCTGTGAGTGACAGAGAGTGAGAGAAGCTGTGTGTGTGTGAGAGAGAAAGAGAAGCTGTGTGTGTGTTTGAGAGAGAAAGAGAAGATGTGAGTGAGTGAGAGAGACAGAGAAGCTGTGAGTGAGGGAGAGAAAAAAATAGCAGCTGTGAGTGAGAGAGAGAGAGAAGCTTTGAGTTAGAGAGAGAGAAAGAGAATCTTTGAGTAGAGAGAGAGAGAAAGGGAAGCTGTGAGTGAGAGAGAGAGAGAAAGAGAAGCTGTGAGTGTGTGTGAGAGAGAGATAAAGAGAAGCTGTGAGTGTGAGAGAGAGAAAGAGAAGCTGTGAGTGAGAGGGAGAGAGAGAAAGAGAAGCTGTGAGAGAGAGAGAGAGGAAGAGAAGCTGTGAGTGAGAGAGAGAGAAAGAGAAGCTGTGAGTGAGTGAGAGAGAAAGAGAAGCTGTGAGAGAGAGACAGAGAAGCTGTGAGTGAAAGAGAGAAAAAGAGAAGCTGTGAGTGAGAAAGAGAGAGAGAGAGAAGCTGTGAGTGAGAGAGAGAGAGAAAGAGAAGCTGTGAGTGACGGAGAGAGAGAAAGAGAAGATGTGAGTGAGAGAGAGAAGCTGTGAGTGAGAGAGAGAGAGAGAGAAAGAGAAGCTGTGAGTGAGAGAGAGAGTGGGAGAGAAGCTGTGAGTGAGAGAGAGAGAAAGAGAAGCTTTGAGTGAGAGAGTGAGAGAAATAGTAGCTGTGAGTGAGAGAGGGAGAGAAAGAGAAGCTGTGAGTGTGTGTGAGAGAGAAAGAGAAGCTGTGAGTGTGTGAGAGAGAAAAAGCTGTGAGTGAGAGAAAGAGAGAGAGAAAGGGAAGCTGTGAGTGAGAGAGAGAGAGAATGAAAGAGAATCTGTGAGTAGAGAGAGAGAAAGGGAAGCTGTGAGTGAGAGAGAGAGAGAGAAAGAGAAGCTGTGAGTGTGTGTGAGAGAGAGAGATAAAGAGAAGCTGTGAGTGAGTGAGAGAGAAAGAGAAGCTGTGAGTGAGAGGGAGAGAGATAAAGAGAAGATGTGAGTGAGAGAGAGAGAGAAAGAGAAGTTGTGTGTGTGAAAGAGAAAGAGAAGCTGTGAGTGTGAGAGCGAAAGAGAAGCTGTGAGTGTGAGAGAGAGAAAGAGAAGCTGTGAGTAAGAGAAAGAGAGAGAGAAAGAGAAGCTGTGAGTGAGAAACAGAGAGAAAGAGAAGCTGTGAGTGAGAGACAGAGAAAGAGAACCTATGAGTGTGTGTGAGAGAGAAATTGAAGCTGTGAGTGAGAGAGAGAGAGAAAGAGAAGCTCTGAGTGAGTGAGAGAGAAGGAAAGAGAAGCTGTGAGTGAGAGAGAGAGAGAGAAAGAAAGAGATGCTGTGAGTGAGAGAGAGAGAAGCTGTTAGCGAGAGAGAGAGAGAAAGAGAAGCTGTGAGTGAGAGAGAGAGAGGAAGAGAAGCTGTGAGTGAGAGAGAGAGAGAGAAAGAGAAGCTGCATGAGAGAGAGAGAGAAAGAAAGAAAGAAAGAAAGAAAGAAAGAAAGAGAAGCTGTGTGTGTGTGTTAGAGAGAAAGAGAACCTGTGAGTGATTGAGAGAGAGAAAAATTGAAGCTGTGAGTGAGAGAGAGAGATAAAGAGAAGCTGTGAGTGAGTGAGAGAGAAAGAGAAGCTGTGAGGGAGAGGGAGAGAGAAGGAGAAGATGTGAGTGAGAGAGAGAGAAAGAGAAGATGTGAGTGAGAGAGAGAGGGAATTAGAAGTTGTGAGTGAGAGAGTGAGAGAAAGAGTAGCTGTGAGTGAGAGAGAGAGAAAGAGAAGCTGTATGAGAGAGAGAGAGAACGAAAGAAAGAGCTGTGTGTGGAGAGAGAGAAAGAGAAGCTGTGAGTGTGTGTGAGAGAGAAAGAGAAGCTGTGAGTGAGAAAAAGAGAGAGAGAAAGAGAAGTTGTGAGTGAGAGAGTGAGTAAGAGAATCTGTGAGTGAGAGAGAGAGAGAAAGAATCTGTGAGTGAGAGAGAGAAAGAGAAGCTGAGAGTCAGAGAGAGAGAGAGAAGCTGTGAGTGAGAGAGAGAGAAAGAGAAGCTGTGAGTGTGAGAAAAAGAGAGAGAGAGAAGCTGTAAGTGAAAGAGAGAGAAAGAGAAGCTGTGAGTGAGAAAGAGAGAGAGAAAGAGAAGCTGTGAGTGAGAGAGAGAGAAAGAGAAGCTGTGAGTGAGAGGGAGATAGAGAAAGAGAATATGTGAGAGAGAGAGAGAAGGAGAAGATGTGAGTGAGAGAGAGAGAAAGAGAAGATGTGAGTGAGAGAGAGAGGGAAGGAGAAGTTGTGAGTGAGAGAGTGAGAGAAAGAGTAGCTGTGAGTGAGAGAGAGAGAAAGAGAAGCTGTATGAGAGAGAGAGAGAACGAAAGAAAGAGCTGTGTGTGGAGAGAGAGAAAGAGAAGCTGTGAGTGTGTGTGAGAGAGAAAGAGAAGCTGTGAGTGAGAAAAAGAGAGAGAGAAAGAGAAGTTGTGTGTGTGAGAGAGAGAGAGAAGCTGTGAGTGAGAGAGAGAGAGAAAGAGAAGCTGTGTGTGTGAGAGAGAGAAAGAGAAGCTGTGAGTGAGAGAGAGAGAAAGAGAACCTGTGAGTGAGAGAGAGTAATTGAAGCTGTGAGTGAGAGAGAGAGAGAAAGAAAGAGAAGTTCCGAGTGAGTGAGAGAGAAAGAGAAGCTGTGTGTGTGTGAGAGAGAGACAAGTTGTAAGTGTGTGTGTGTGAGAGAAAGAAAAGCTGTGAGTGTGAGAGAAAGAGAAGCTGTGAGTGAGAGAGAGAGAGAAAAAGAGAAGCTGTGAGTGAGTGAGAGAAAGTGAAGCTGTGTGAGAGAGAGAGAAAGAGAAGCTGAGATTGAGAGAGAGAGAAAGAGAAGCTGTGAGTTAGAGAGAGAGAAAGAGAAGCTGTGAGTGAGTTAGAGAGAGAGAATGAGAAGCTGTGAGGGAGAGAGATAGGAGAGAGAGAATCTGTGAGGGAGAGAGAGAGAAAGAGAAGATGTGAGTGAGAGAGTGAGTAAGAGAATCTGTGAGTGAGAGAGAGAGAGAAAGAATCTGTGAGTGAGAGAGAGAAAGAGAAGCTGAGAGTCAGAGAGAGAGAGAGAAGCTGTGAGTGAGAGAGAGAGAAAGAGAAGCTGTGAGTGTGAGAAAAAGAGAGAGAGAGAAGCTGTGAGTGAAAGAGAGAGAAAGAGAAGCTGTGAGTGAGAAAGAGAGAGAGAAAGAGAAGCTGTGAGTGAGAGAGAGAGAAAGAGAAGCTGTGAGTGAGAGGGAGATAGAGAAAGAGAATATGTGAGAGAGAGAGAGAAAGAGAAGATGTGAGTGTGTGTGTGTGAGAGAGAAGCTGTGTGTGAGAGAAAGAGAGAGAGAAAGAGAAGCTGTGAGTGAGAGAGAGAGAAAGAGAAGCTGTGAGGGAGAGGGAGAGAGAAGGAGAAGATGTGAGTGAGAGAGAGAGAGAGAAAGAGAACATGTGAGTGAGAGAGAGAGGGAAGGAGAAGTTGTGAGTGAGAGAGTGAGAGAAAGAGTAGCTGTGAGTGAGAGAGAGAGAAAGAGAAGCTGTATGAGAGAGAGAGAGAACGAAAGAAAGAGCTGTGTGTGGAGAGAGAGAAAGAGAAGCTGTGAGTGTGTGTGAGAGAGAAAGAAAAGCTGTGAGTGAGAAAAAGAGAGAGAGAAAGAGAAGTTGTGTGTGGAGAGAGAGAGAGAAGCTGTGAGTGAGAGAGAGAGAGAGAAAGAGAAGCTGTGTGTGAGAGAGAGAGAAAGAGAAGCTGTGAGTGAGAGACAGAGAAAGAGAACCTGTGAGTGAGAGAGAGTAATTGAAGCTGTGAGTGAGAGAGAGAGAGAAAGAAAGAGAAGCTCCGAGTGAGTGAGAGAGAAAGAGAAGCTGTGTGTGTGAGAGAGAGAGACAAGTTGTAAGTGTGTGTGAGAGAGAAAGAAAAGCTGTGAGTGTGAGAGAAAGAGAAGCTGTGAGTGTGTGTGTGTGTGAGAGAGAGAGAAGCTGTGAGTTAGAGAGAGAGAGAGAAAGAGAAGTTGTGAGTGAGAGAGAGAAAGAGAAGCTGTGAGTGAGAGAGTGAGAGAGTGAGAGAGAAAGAGAGTCTGTGAGTGAGAGAGAGAGAGAAAAAGAGAAGCTGTGAGTGAGTGAGAGAAAGTGAAGCTGTGTGAGAGAGAGAGAAAGAGAAGCTGAGATTGAGAGAGAGAGAAAGAGAAGCTGTGAGTTAGAGAGAGAGAAAGAGAAGCTGTGAGTGAGTTAGAGAGAGAGAATGAGAAGCTGTGAGGGAGAGAGATAGGAGAGAGAGAATCTGTGAGGGAGAGAGAGAGAGAAAGAGAAGATGTGAGTGAGAGAGTGAGTAAGAGAATCTGTGAGTGAGAGAGAGAGAGAAAGAATCTGTGAGTGAGAGAGAGAAAGAGAAGCTGAGAGTCAGAGAGAGAGAGAGAAGCTGTGAGTGAGAGAGAGAGAAAGAGAAGCTGTGAGTGAGAGAGAGAGAGAAAGAGAAGCTGTGAGTGAGAGGGAGATAGAGAAAGAGAATATGTGTGAGAGAGAGAGAAAGAGAAGATGTGAGTGTGTGTGTGAGAGAGAGAAGCTGTGTGTGAGAGAAAGAGAGAGAGAAAGAGAAGCTGTGAGTGAGAGAGAGAGAGAAAGAAAGAGAAGCTGTGAGTGAGAGAGAGAGAGAGAAGCTGTGAGTGAAGGAGAGAGAGAGAAAGAGAAGCTGTGTGTGAGAGAGAGAGAACCTGTGAGAGAGAGAGAGAGAGAAAGAGCAGCTCTGAGTGAGTGAGAGAGAAAGAAAGAGAAGCTGTGTGTGAGAGAGAGAGAAAGAAAGAGAAGCTGCAAGAGAGAGAGAGAAAGATACGCTGTAAGTGTGTTTGTGAGAGAGAAAGAGAAGCAGTGAGTGTGAGAGAAAGAGAAGCCGTGAGTGTGAGAGAGAGTGAGAGAGAGAGAAGCTGTGAGTTAGAGAGAAGTTGTGAATGAGAGAGAGAGAGAGAAGCTGTGAGTGAGAGAGAGAGATAAAGAGAAGCTGTGAGTGAGAGAGAGAAAAAGAGATGCTGTGAGTGAGAGAGAGAGAGAAGCTATAATTGAAAGAGAGAGAAAGAGAAGCTGTGATTGAGAGAGAGAGAAAGAGAAGCTGTGAGTGAGAGGGAGAGAGAGAAAGAGAAGACGTGAGTGAGAGAGAGAGAGAAAGAGAAGATGTGTGTGTGAGAGAGAAAGAGAAGCTCTGAGTTTGAGAGAGAGAGAGAAAGAGAAGCTGTGAGTGAGAGAGAGAGAGAGAAAGAGATGCTGTGAGTGAGAGAGAGAGAGAAAGAGAAGCTGTGAGTGAGTGAGAGAGAGAGAAATTGAAGCTGTGAGTGAGAGAGAGAGAGAAAGAGAAGCTCTGAGTGAGTGAGAGAGAAAGAAAGAGAAGCTGTGAGTGAGAGAGAGAGAAAGAAAGAGAAGCTGTGAGTGAGAGAGAGAGAGAAAGAAAGAGACGCTGTGAGTGAGAGAGAGAAGCTGTTAGTGAGAGAGAGAGAGAAAGAGAAGCTGTGAGTGAGAGAGAGAGAGGAAGAGAAGCTGTGAGTGAGAGAGAGAGAGAAAGAGAAGGTGTGAGTGAGTGAGAGAGAAAGAAAAGCTGTGAGTGAGAGAGAGAGAGAAGCTGTGAGTGAAAGAGAAAGAAAGAGAAGCTGTGAGTGAGAAAGAGAGAAAGAGAGAGAAGATGTGAGTGAGAGAGAGAAAGAAAGAGAAGCTGTGAGTGATGGAGAGAGAGAAAGAGAAGATGTGTGTGAGAGAAAGAGAGAGAGAGAAGCTGTGAGAGTGAGAGAGAGAGAGAAGCTGTGAGTGAGAGAGAGAGTGGGAGAGAAGCTGTGAGTGAGAGAGAGAGAAAGAGAAGCTTTGAGTGCGAGAGTGAGAGAAAGAGTAGCTGTGAGTGAGAGAGAGAGAGAGAGAAGCTGTGAGTGTGTGAGGAGAGAGAGAGAAGCTGTGTGTGTGAGAGAGAAAGAGAAGCTGTGAGTGAGAGAAAGAGAGAGAGAAAGGGAAGCTGTGAGTGAGAGAGAGAGAGAAAGAGAAGCTGTGAGTGACAGAGAGTGAGAGAAGCTGTGTGTATGTGAGAGAGAAAGAGAAGCTGTGTGTGTGTTTGAGAGAGAAAGAGAAGATGTGAGTGAGTGAGAGAGACAGAGAAGCTGTGAGTGAGGGAGAGAAAAAAATAGCAGCTGTGAGTGAGAGAGAGAGAGAAGCTTTGAGTTAGAGAGAGAGAAAGAGAATCTTTGAGTAGAGAGAGAGAGAAAGGGAAGCTGTGAGTGAGAGAGAGAGAGAGAGAGAAGCTGTGAGTGTGTGTGAGAGAGAGATAAAGAGAAGCTGTGAGTGTGAGAGAGAGAAAGAGAAGCTGTGAGTGAGAGAGAGAAAGAGAAGCTGTGAGAGAGAGAGAGAGGAAGAGAAGCTGTGAGTGAGAGAGAGAGAAAGAGAAGCTGTGAGTGAGTGAGAGAGAAAGAGAAGCTGTGAGAGAGAGAGAGAGAAGCTGTGAGTGAAAGAGAGAAAAAGAGAAGCTGTGAGTGAGAAAGAGAGAGAGAGAAGCTGTGAGTGAGAGAGAGAGAGAAAGAGAAGCTGTGAGTGACGGAGAGAGAGAAAGAGAAGATGTGAGTGAGAGAGAGAAGCTGTGAGTGAGAGAGAGAGAGAGAGAAAGAGAAGCTGTGAGTGAGAGAGAGAGTGGGAGAGAAGCTGTGAGTGAGAGAGAGAGAAAGAGAAGCTTTGAGTGAGAGAGTGAGAGAAATAGTAGCTGTGAGTGAGAGAGGGAGAGAAAGAGAAGCTGTGAGTGTGTGTGAGAGAGAAAGAGAAGCTGTGAGTGTGTGAGAGAGAAAAAGCTGTGAGTGAGAGAAAGAGAGAGAGAAAGGGAAGCTGTGAGTGAGAGAGAGAGAGAGAATGAAAGTGAGTCTGTGAGTAGAGAGAGAGAAAGGGAAGCTGTGAGTGAGAGAGAGAGAGAGAAAGAGAAGCTGTGAGTGTGTGTGCGAGAGAGAGATAAAGAGAAGCTGTGAGAGTGAGAGAGAGAGAGAGAAGCTGTGAGTGAGAGAGAGAGTGGGAGAGAAGCTGTGAGTGAGAGAGAGAGAAAGAGAAGCTTTGAGTGCGAGAGTGAGAGAAAGAGTAGCTGTGAGTGAGAGAGAGAGAGAGAGAAGCTGTGAGTGTGTGAGGAGAGAGAGAGAAGCTGTGTGTGTGAGAGAGAAAGAGAAGCTGTGAGTGAGAGAAAGAGAGGGAGAAAGGGAAGCTGTGAGTGAGAGAGAGAGAGAGAAAGAGAAGCTGTGAGTGACAGAGAGTGAGAGAAGCTGTGTGTGTGTGAGAGAGAAAGAGAAGCTGTGTGTGTGTTTGAGAGAGAAAGAGAAGATGTGAGTGAGTGAGAGAGACAGAGAAGCTGTGAGTGAGGGAGAGAAAAAATAGCAGCTGTGAGTGAGAGAGAGAGAGAAGCTTTGAGTTAGAGAGAGAGAAAGAGAATCTTTGAGTAGAGAGAGAGAGAAAGGGAAGCTGTGAGTGAGAGAGAGAGAGAAAGAGAAGCTGTGAGTGTGTGTGAGAGAGAGATAAAGAGAAGCTGTGAGTGTGAGAGAGAGAAAGAGAAGCTGTGAGTGAGAGGGAGAGAGAGAAAGAGAAGCTGTGAGAGAGAGAGAGAAAGAGAAGCTGTGAGTGAGTGAGAGAGAAAGAGAAGCTGTGAGAGAGAGACAGAGAAGCTGTGAGTGAAAGAGAGAAAAAGAGAAGCTGTGAGTGAGAAAGAGAGAGAGAGAGAAGCTGTGAGTGAGAGAGAGAGAGAAAGAGAAGCTGTGAGTGACGGAGAGAGAGAAAGAGAAGATGTGAGTGAGAGAGAGAAGCTGTGAGTGAGAGAGAGAGAGAGAGAAAGAGAAGCTGTGAGTGAGAGAGAGAGTGGGAGATAAGCTGTGAGTGAGAGAGAGAGAAAGAGAAGCTTTGAGTGAGAGAGTGAGAGAAATAGTAGCTGTGAGTGAGAGAGGGAGAGAAAGAGAAGCTGTGAGTGTGTGTGAGAGAGAAAGAGAAGCTGTGAGTGTGTGAGAGAGAAAAAGCTGTGAGTGAGAGAAAGAGAGAGAGAAAGGGAAGCTGTGAGTGAGAGAGAGAGAGAGAATGAAAGAGAATCTGTGAGTAGAGAGAGAGAAAGGGAAGCTGTGAGTGAGAGAGAGAGAGAGAAAGAGAAGCTGTGAGTGTGTGTGAGAGAGAGAGATAAAGAGAAGCTGTGAGTGAGTGAGAGAGAAAGAGAAGCTGTGAGTGAGAGGGAGAGAGATAAAGAGAAGATGTGAGTGAGAGAGAGAGAGAAAGAGAAGTTGTGTGTGTGAAAGAGAAAGAGAAGCTGTGAGTGTGAGAGCGAAAGAGAAGCTGTGAGTGTGAGAGAGAGAAAGAGAAGCTGTGAGTGAGAGAAAGAGAGAGAGAAAGAGAAGCTGTGAGTGAGAAACAGAGAGAAAGAGAAGCTGTGAGTGAGAGACAGAGAGAGAAAGAGAACCTATGAGTGTGTGTGAGAGAGAAATTGAAGCTGTGAGTGAGAGAGAGAGAGAAAGAGAAGCTCTGAGTGAGTGAGAGAGAAGGAAAGAGAAGCTGTGAGTGAGAGAGAGAGAGAGAAAGAAAGAGACGCTGTGAGTGAGAGAGAGAGAAGCTGTTAGCGAGAGAGAGAGAGAAAGAGAAGCTGTGAGTGAGAGAGAGAGAGGAAGAGAAGCTGTGAGTGAGAGAGAGAGAGAGAAAGAGAAGCTGCATGAGAGAGAGAGAGAAAGAAAGAAAGAAAGAAAGAGAAGCTGTGTGTGTGTTTGAGAGAGAAAGAGAAGATGTGAGTGAGTGAGAGAGACAGAGAAGCTGTGAGTGAGGGAGAGAAAAAATAGCAGCTGTGAGTGAGAGAGAGAGAGAAGCTTTGAGTTAGAGAGAGAGAAAGAGAATCTTTGAGTAGAGAGAGAGAGAAAGGGAAGCTGTGAGTGAGAGAGAGAGAGAAAGAGAAGCTGTGAGTGTGTGTGAGAGAGAGATAAAGAGAAGCTGTGAGTGTGAGAGAGAGAAAGAGAAGCTGTGAGTGAGAGGGAGAGAGAGAAAGAGAAGCTGTGAGAGAGAGAGAGAAAGAGAAGCTGTGAGTGAGTGAGAGAGAAAGAGAAGCTGTGAGAGAGAGACAGAGAAGCTGTGAGTGAAAGAGAGAAAAAGAGAAGCTGTGAGTGAGAAAGAGAGAGAGAGAGAAGCTGTGAGTGAGAGAGAGAGAGAAAGAGAAGCTGTGAGTGACGGAGAGAGAGAAATAGAAGATGTGAGTGAGAGAGAGAAGCTGTGAGTGAGAGAGAGAGAGAGAGAAAGAGAAGCTGTGAGTGAGAGAGAGAGTGGGAGATAAGCTGTGAGTGAGAGAGAGAGAAAGAGAAGCTTTGAGTGAGAGAGTGAGAGAAATAGTAGCTGTGAGTGAGAGAGGGAGAGAAAGAGAAGCTGTGAGTGTGTGTGAGAGAGAAAGAGAAGCTGTGAGTGTGTGAGAGAGAAAAAGCTGTGAGTGAGAGAAAGAGAGAGAGAAAGGGAAGCTGTGAGTGAGAGAGAGAGAGAGAATGAAAGTGAGTCTGTGAGTAGAGAGAGAGAAAGGGAAGCTGTGAGTGAGAGAGAGAGAGAGAAAGAGAAGCTGTGAGTGTGTGTGCGAGAGAGAGATAAAGAGAAGCTGTGAGAGTGAGAGAGAGAGAGAGAAGCTGTGAGTGAGAGAGAGAGTGGGAGAGAAGCTGTGAGTGAGAGAGAGAGAAAGAGAAGCTTTGAGTGCGAGAGTGAGAGAAAGAGTAGCTGTGAGTGAGAGAGAGAGAGAGAGAAGCTGTGAGTGTGTGAGGAGAGAGAGAGAAGCTGTGTGTGTGAGAGAGAAAGAGAAGCTGTGAGTGAGAGAAAGAGAGAGAGAAAGGGAAGCTGTGAGTGAGAGAGAGAGAGAGAAAGAGAAGCTGTGAGTGACAGAGAGTGAGAGAAGCTGTGTGTGTGTGAGAGAGAAAGAGAAGCTGTGTGTGTGTTTGAGAGAGAAAGAGAAGATGTGAGTGAGTGAGAGAGACAGAGAAGCTGTGAGTGAGGGAGAGAAAAAATAGCAGCTGTGAGTGAGAGAGAGAGAGAAGCTTTGAGTTAGAGAGAGAGAAAGAGAATCTTTGAGTAGAGAGAGAGAGAAAGGGAAGCTGTGAGTGAGAGAGAGAGAGAAAGAGAAGCTGTGAGTGTGTGTGAGAGAGAGATAAAGAGAAGCTGTGAGTGTGAGAGAGAGAAAGAGAAGCTGTGAGTGAGAGGGAGAGAGAGAAAGAGAAGCTGTGAGAGAGAGAGAGAAAGAGAAGCTGTGAGTGAGTGAGAGAGAAAGAGAAGCTGTGAGAGAGAGACAGAGAAGCTGTGAGTGAAAGAGAGAAAAAGAGAAGCTGTGAGTGAGAAAGAGAGAGAGAGAAGCTGTGAGTGAGAGAGAGAGAGAAAGAGAAGCTGTGAGTGACGGAGAGAGAGAAAGAGAAGATGTGAGTGAGAGAGAGAAGCTGTGAGTGAGAGAGAGAGAGAGAGAAAGAGAAGCTGTGAGTGAGAGAGAGAGTGGGAGATAAGCTGTGAGTGAGAGAGAGAGAAAGAGAAGCTTTGAGTGAGAGAGTGAGAGAAATAGTAGCTGTGAGTGAGAGAGGGAGAGAAAGAGAAGCTGTGAGTGTGTGTGAGAGAGAAAGAGAAGCTGTGAGTGTGCGAGAGAGAAAAAGCTGTGAGTGAGAGAAAGAGAGAGAGAAAGGGAAGCTGTGAGTGAGAGAGAGAGAGAGAATGAAAGAGAATCTGTGAGTAGAGAGAGAGAAAGGGAAGCTGTGAGTGAGAGAGAGAGAGAGAAAGAGAAGCTGTGAGTGTGTGTGAGAGAGAGAGATAAAGAGAAGCTGTGAGTGAGTGAGAGAGAAAGAGAAGCTGTGAGTGAGAGGGAGAGAGATAAAGAGAAGATGTGAGTGAGAGAGAGAGAGAAAGAGAAGTTGTGTGTGTGAAAGAGAAAGAGAAGCTGTGAGTGTGAGAGCGAAAGAGAAGCTGTGAGTGTGAGAGAGAGAAAGAGAAGCTGTGAGTGAGAGAAAGAGAGAGAGAAAGAGAAGCTGTGAGTGAGAAACAGAGAGAAAGAGAAGCTGTGAGTGAGAGACAGAGAGAGAAAGAGAACCTATGAGTGTGTGTGAGAGAGAAATTGAAGCTGTGAGTGAGAGAGAGAGAGAAAGAGAAGCTCTGAGTGAGTGAGAGAGAAGGAAAGAGAAGCTGTGAGTGAGAGAGAGAGAGAGAAAGAAAGAGACGCTGTGAGTGAGAGAGAGAGAAGCTGTTAGCGAGAGAGAGAGAGAAAGAGAAGCTGTGAGTGAGAGAGAGAGAGGAAGAGAAGCTGTGAGTGAGAGAGAGAGAGAGAAAGAGAAGCTGCATGAGAGAGAGAGAGAAAGAAAGAAAGAAAGAAAGAGAAGCTGTGTGTGTGTGTGAGAGAGAAAGAGAACCTGTGAGTGATTGAGAGAGAGAAAAATTGAAGCTGTGAGTGAGAGAGAGAGATAAAGAGAAGCTGTGAGTGAGTGAGAGAGAAAGAGAAGCTGTGAGGGAGAGGGAGAGAGAAGGAGAAGATGTGAGTGAGAGAGAGAGAAAGAGAAGATGTGAGTGAGAGAGAGAGGGAAGGAGAAGTTGTGAGTGAGAGAGTGAGAGAAAGAGTAGCTGTGAGAGAGAGAGAAAGAAAGAGAAGCTGTATGAGAGAGAGAGAGAACGAAAGAAAGAGCTGTGTGTGGAGAGAGAGAAAGAGAAGCTGTGAGTGTGTGTCAGAGAGAAAGAGAAGCTGTGAGTGAGAAAAAGAGAGAGAGAAAGAGAAGTTGTGTGTGTGTGAGAGAGAGAGAAGCTGTGAGTGAGAGAGAGAGAGAAAGAGAAGCTGTGTGTGTGAGAGAGAGAAAGAGAAGCTGTGAGTGAGAGAGAGAGAAAGAGAACCTGTGAGTGAGAGAGAGTAATTGAAGCTGTGAGTGAGAGAGAGAGAGAAAGAAAGAGAAGTTCCGAGTGAGTGAGAGAGAAAGAGAAGCTGTGTGTGTGAGAGAGAGAGACAAGTTGTAAGTGTGTGTGTGAGAGAGAAAGAAAAGCTGTGAGTGTGAGAGAAAGAGAAGCTGTGAGTGAGAGAGAGAGAGAAAAAGAGAAGCTGTGAGTGAGTGAGAGAAAGTGAAGCTGTGTGAGAGAGAGAGAAAGAGAAGCTGAGATTGAGAGAGAGAGAAAGAGAAGCTGTGAGTTAGAGAGAGAGAAAGAGAAGCTGTGAGTGAGTTAGAGAGAGAGAATGAGAAGCTGTGAGGGAGAGAGATGGGAGAGAGAGAATCTGTGAGGGAGAGAGAGAGAGAAAGAGAAGATGTGAGTGAGAGAGTGAGTAAGAGAATCTGTGAGTGAGAGAGAGAGAGAAAGAATCTGTGAGTGAGAGAGAGAAAGAGAAGCTGAGAGTCAGAGAGAGAGAGAGAAGCTGTGAGTGAGAGAGAGAGAAAGAGAAGCTGTGAGTGTGAGAAAAAGAGAGAGAGAGAAGCTGTGAGTGAAAGAGAGAGAAAGAGAAGCTGTGAGTGAGAAAGAGAGAGAGAAAGAGAAGCTGTGAGTGAGAGAGAGAGAGAAAGAGAAGCTGTGAGTGAGAGGGAGATAGAGAAAGAGAATATGTGAGAGAGAGAGAGAAAGAGAAGATGTGAGTGTGTGTGTGTGAGAGAGAAGCTGTGTGAGAGAAAGAGAGAGAGAAAGAGAAGCTGTGAGTGAGAGAGAGAGAAAGAGAAGCTGTGAGGGAGAGGGAGAGAGAAGGAGAAGATGTGAGTGAGAGAGAGAGAGAGAAAGAGAACATGTGAGTGAGAGAGAGAGGGAAGGAGAAGTTGTGAGTGAGAGAGTGAGAGAAAGAGTAGCTGTGAGTGAGAGAGAGAGAAAGAGAAGCTGTATGAGAGAGAGAGAGAACGAAAGAAAGAGCTGTGTGTGGAGAGAAAGAGAAGCTGTGAGTGTGTGTGAGAGAGAAAGAGAAGCTGTGAGTGAGAAAAAGAGAGAGAGAAAGAGAAGTTGTGTGTGTGAGAGAGAGAGAAGCTGTGAGTGAGAGAGAGAGAGAGAAAGAGAAGCTGTGTGTGAGAGAGAGAGAAAGAGAAGCTGTGAGTGAGAGACAGAGAAAGAGAACCTGTGAGTGAGAGAGAGTAATTGAAGCTGTGAGTGAGAGAGAGAGAGAAAGAAAGAGAAGCTCCGAGTGAGTGAGAGAGAAAGAGAAGCTGTGTGTGTGAGAGAGAGAGACAAGTTGTAAGTGTGTGTGTGTGAGAGAAAGAAAAGCTGTGAGTGTGAGAGAAAGAGAAGCTGTGAGTGTGTGTGTGTGAGAGAGAGAGAGAAGCTGTGAGTTAGAGAGAGAGAGAGAGAGAAGTTGTGAGTGAGAGAGAAAGAGAAGCTGTGAGTGAGAGAGTGAGAGAGTGAGAGAGAAAGAGAGTCTGTGAGTGAGAGAGAGAGAGAAAAAGAGAAGCTGTGAGTGAGTGAGAGAAAGTGAAGCTGTGTGAGAGAGAGAGAAAGAGAAGCTGAGATTGAGAGAGAGAGAAAGAGAAGCTGTGAGTTAGAGAGAGAGAAAGAGAAGCTGTGAGTGAGTTAGAGAGAGAGAATGAGAAGCTGTGAGGGAGAGAGATAGGAGAGAGAGAATCTTTGAGGGAGAGAGAGAGAGAAAGAGAAGATGTGAGTGAGAGAGTGAGTAAGAGAATCTGTGAGTGAGAGAGAGAGAGAAAGAATCTGTGAGTGAGAGAGAGAAAGAGAAGCTGAGAGTCAGAGAGAGAGAGAGAAGCTGTGAGTGAGAGAGAGAGAAAGAGAAGCTGTGAGTGAGAGAGAGAGAGAAAGAGAAGCTGTGAGTGAGAGGGAGATAGAGAAAGAGAATATGTGAGAGAGAGAGAGAAAGAGAAGATGTGAGTGTGTGTGTGAGAGAGAGAAGCTGTGTGTGAGAGAAAGAGAGAGAGAAAGAGAAGCTGTGAGTGAGAGAGAGAGAGAAAGAAAGAGAAGCTGTGAGTGAGAGAGAGAGAGAGAGAAGCTGTGAGTGAGAGAGAGAGAGAGAAAGAGAAGCTGTGTGAGAGAGAGAGAGAACCTGTGAGAGAGAGAGAGAGAGAAAGAGCAGCTCTGAGTGAGTGAGAGAGAAAGAAAGAGAAGCTGTGTGTGAGAGAGAGAGAAAGAAAGAGAAGCTGCAAGAGAGAGAGAGAAAGATACGCTGTAAGTGTGTTTGTGAGAGAGAAAGAGAAGCAGTGAGTGTGAGAGAAAGAGAAGCCGTGAGTGTGAGAGAGAGTGAGAGAGAGAGAAGCTGTGAGTTAGAGAGAAGTTGTGAATGAGAGAGAGAGAGAGAAGCTGTGAGTGAGAGAGAGAGATAAAGAGAAGCTGTGAGTGAGAGAGAGAAAAAGAGATGCTGTGAGTGAGAGAGAGAGAGAAGCTATAATTGAAAGAGAGAGAAAGAGAAGCTGTGAGTGAGAAAAGAGAGAGAAAGAGAAGCTGTGAGTGAGAGAAAGAGAGAAGCCATGAGTGAGTGAGAGAGAGAGAATCAGTGAGTGAGAGAGAGAAGCTTTAAGTGAGAGAGAGAGAATGTGAAGCTGTGAGTGAGAGAGAGAGAAGCTGTGAGTGAGACAGAGAGAAAGAGAAGCTGTATGTGTGTGAGAGAGTGAAAGAGATGCTGTGAGTGTGAGAGATAGTGAGAGAAAGAGAAGCTGTGAGTGTGAGACAGAGTGAGAGAAAGAGATGCTGTGAGTGTGTGTGTGTGAGAGAAAGAGAAGCTGTGAGTGTGAGACAGAGTGAGAGAAAGAGTTGCTGTGAGTGTGTGTGTGAGAGAGAAAGAGAAGCTGTGAGTGAGAGAGAGAGAGAGAGAGAGAAAGAGAAGCTGTGAGTGAGAGAATGAGTGTGAAGCTATGAGTGAGAGAGAGAGAGAAAGAGTAGTGTTAGTGAGAGAGAGACAGAAGCTGTGAGTGAGAGAGAGAGAGAAAGGGAAGCTGTGAGTGTGAGAGAGAGAGAGACAGAGAAGCTGTGAGTGAGAGAGAGATAAAAAGAGCAGCTGTGTGTGAGAGAGAGAGAAGCTGTGAGTGAGAGAGAGAGAGAAAGAGAATCTGTGAGTGACAGAGAGTGAGAGAAGCTGTGTGTGTGAGAGAGAGAAAGAGAAGCTGTGTGTGTGTTTGAGAGAGAAAGAGAAGATGTGAGTGAGTGAGAGAGACAGAGAAGCTGTGAGTGAGGGAGAGAAAAAAATAGCAGCTGTGAGTGAGAGAGAGAGAGAAGCTTTGAGTTAGAGAGAGAAAGAGAATCTTTGAGTAGAGAGAGAGAGAAAGGGAAGCTGTGAGTGAGAGAGAGAGAGAGAAAGAGAAGCTATGAGTGTGTGTGAGAGAGAGAGAAAGAGAAGATGTGAGTGAGAGAGAGAGGGAATTAGAAGTTGTGAGTGAGAGAGTGAGAGAAAGAGTAGCTGTGAGTGAGAGAGAGAGAAAGAGAAGCTGTATGAGAGAGAGAGAGAACGAAAGAAAGAGCTGTGTGTGGAGAGAGAGAAAGAGAAGCTGTGAGTGTGTGTGAGAGAGAAAGAGAAGCTGTGAGTGAGAAAAAGAGAGAGAGAAAGAGAAGTTGTGAGTGAGAGAGTGAGTAAGAGAATCTGTGAGTGAGAGAGAGAGAGAAAGAATCTGTGAGTGAGAGAGAGAAAGAGAAGCTGAGAGTCAGAGAGAGAGAGAGAAGCTGTGAGTGAGAGAGAGAGAAAGAGAAGCTGTGAGTGTGAGAAAAAGAGAGAGAGAGAAGCTGTAAGTGAAAGAGAGAGAAAGAGAAGCTGTGAGTGAGAAAGAGAGAGAGAAAGAGAAGCTGTGAGTGAGAGAGAGAGAAAGAGAAGCTGTGAGTGAGAGGGAGATAGAGAAAGAGAATATGTGAGAGAGAGAGAGAAGGAGAAGATGTGAGTGAGAGAGAGAGAAAGAGAAGATGTGAGTGAGAGAGAGAGGGAAGGAGAAGTTGTGAGTGAGAGAGTGAGAGAAAGAGTAGCTGTGAGTGAGAGAGAGAGAAAGAGAAGCTGTATGAGAGAGAGAGAGAACGAAAGAAAGAGCTGTGTGTGGAGAGAGAGAAAGAGAAGCTGTGAGTGTGTGTGAGAGAGAAAGAGAAGCTGTGAGTGAGAAAAAGAGAGAGAGAAAGAGAAGTTGTGTGTGTGAGAGAGAGAGAGAAGCTGTGAGTGAGAGAGAGAGAGAAAGAGAAGCTGTGTGTGTGAGAGAGAGAAAGAGAAGCTGTGAGTGAGAGAGAGAGAAAGAGAACCTGTGAGTGAGAGAGAGTAATTGAAGCTGTGAGTGAGAGAGAGAGAGAAAGAAAGAGAAGTTC
The DNA here is from genome assembly GCA_035047345.1 of Bradypodion ventrale. NCBI lineage: Eukaryota > Metazoa > Chordata > Lepidosauria > Squamata > Chamaeleonidae > Bradypodion > Bradypodion ventrale. The sequence continues at coordinate 110,802,551 of JAWDJE010000005.1, read as the reverse complement.
CGAGTGAGTGAGAGAGAAAGAGAAGCTGTGTGTGTGAGAGAGAGAGACAAGTTGTAAGTGTGTGTGTGTGAGAGAAAGAAAAGCTGTGAGTGTGAGAGAAAGAGAAGCTGTGAGTGAGAGAGAGAGAGAAAAAGAGAAGCTGTGAGTGAGTGAGAGAAAGTGAAGCTGTGTGAGAGAGAGAGAAAGAGAAGCTGAGATTGAGAGAGAGAGAAAGAGAAGCTGTGAGTTAGAGAGAGAGAAAGAGAAGCTGTGAGTGAGTTAGAGAGAGAGAATGAGAAGCTGTGAGGGAGAGAGATAGGAGAGAGAGAATCTGTGAGGGAGAGAGAGAGAAAGAGAAGATGTGAGTGAGAGAGTGAGTAAGAGAATCTGTGAGTGAGAGAGAGAGAGAAAGAATCTGTGAGTGAGAGAGAGAAAGAGAAGCTGAGAGTCAGAGAGAGAGAGAGAAGCTGTGAGTGAGAGAGAGAGAAAGAGAAGCTGTGAGTGTGAGAAAAAGAGAGAGAGAGAAGCTGTGAGTGAAAGAGAGAGAAAGAGAAGCTGTGAGTGAGAAAGAGAGAGAGAAAGAGAAGCTGTGAGTGAGAGAGAGAGAAAGAGAAGCTGTGAGTGAGAGGGAGATAGAGAAAGAGAATATGTGAGAGAGAGAGAGAAAGAGAAGATGTGAGTGTGTGTGTGTGAGAGAGAAGCTGTGTGTGAGAGAAAGAGAGAGAGAAAGAGAAGCTGTGAGTGAGAGAGAGAGAAAGAGAAGCTGTGAGGGAGAGGGAGAGAGAAGGAGAAGATGTGAGTGAGAGAGAGAGAGAGAAAGAGAACATGTGAGTGAGAGAGAGAGGGAATTAGAAGTTGTGAGTGAGAGAGTGAGAGAAAGAGTAGCTGTGAGTGAGAGAGAGAGAAAGAGAAGCTGTATGAGAGAGAGAGAGAACGAAAGAAAGAGCTGTGTGTGGAGAGAGAGAAAGAGAAGCTGTGAGTGTGTGTGAGAGAGAAAGAGAAGCTGTGAGTGAGAAAAAGAGAGAGAGAAAGAGAAGTTGTGAGTGAGAGAGTGAGTAAGAGAATCTGTGAGTGAGAGAGAGAGAGAAAGAATCTGTGAGTGAGAGAGAGAAAGAGAAGCTGAGAGTCAGAGAGAGAGAGAGAAGCTGTGAGTGAGAGAGAGAGAAAGAGAAGCTGTGAGTGTGAGAAAAAGAGAGAGAGAGAAGCTGTAAGTGAAAGAGAGAGAAAGAGAAGCTGTGAGTGAGAAAGAGAGAGAGAAAGAGAAGCTGTGAGTGAGAGAGAGAGAAAGAGAAGCTGTGAGTGAGAGGGAGATAGAGAAAGAGAATATGTGAGAGAGAGAGAGAAGGAGAAGATGTGAGTGAGAGAGAGAGAAAGAGAAGATGTGAGTGAGAGAGAGAGGGAAGGAGAAGTTGTGAGTGAGAGAGTGAGAGAAAGAGTAGCTGTGAGTGAGAGAGAGAGAAAGAGAAGCTGTATGAGAGAGAGAGAGAACGAAAGAAAGAGCTGTGTGTGGAGAGAGAGAAAGAGAAGCTGTGAGTGTGTGTGAGAGAGAAAGAGAAGCTGTGAGTGAGAAAAAGAGAGAGAGAAAGAGAAGTTGTGTGTGTGAGAGAGAGAGAGAAGCTGTGAGTGAGAGAGAGAGAGAAAGAGAAGCTGTGTGTGTGAGAGAGAGAAAGAGAAGCTGTGAGTGAGAGAGAGAGAAAGAGAACCTGTGAGTGAGAGAGAGTAATTGAAGCTGTGAGTGAGAGAGAGAGAGAAAGAAAGAGAAGTTCCGAGTGAGTGAGAGAGAAAGAGAAGCTGTGTGTGTGAGAGAGAGAGACAAGTTGTAAGTGTGTGTGTGTGAGAGAAAGAAAAGCTGTGAGTGTGAGAGAAAGAGAAGCTGTGAGTGAGAGAGAGAGAGAAAAAGAGAAGCTGTGAGTGAGTGAGAGAAAGTGAAGCTGTGTGAGAGAGAGAGAAAGAGAAGCTGAGATTGAGAGAGAGAGAAAGAGAAGCTGTGAGTTAGAGAGAGAGAAAGAGAAGCTGTGAGTGAGTTAGAGAGAGAGAATGAGAAGCTGTGAGGGAGAGAGATAGGAGAGAGAGAATCTGTGAGGGAGAGAGAGAGAAAGAGAAGATGTGAGTGAGAGAGTGAGTAAGAGAATCTGTGAGTGAGAGAGAGAGAGAAAGAATCTGTGAGTGAGAGAGAGAAAGAGAAGCTGAGAGTCAGAGAGAGAGAGAGAAGCTGTGAGTGAGAGAGAGAGAAAGAGAAGCTGTGAGTGTGAGAAAAAGAGAGAGAGAGAAGCTGTGAGTGAAAGAGAGAGAAAGAGAAGCTGTGAGTGAGAAAGAGAGAGAGAAAGAGAAGCTGTGAGTGAGAGAGAGAGAAAGAGAAGCTGTGAGTGAGAGGGAGATAGAGAAAGAGAATATGTGAGAGAGAGAGAGAAAGAGAAGATGTGAGTGTGTGTGTGTGAGAGAGAAGCTGTGTGTGAGAGAAAGAGAGAGAGAAAGAGAAGCTGTGAGTGAGAGAGAGAGAAAGAGAAGCTGTGAGGGAGAGGGAGAGAGAAGGAGAAGATGTGAGTGAGAGAGAGAGAGAGAAAGAGAACATGTGAGTGAGAGAGAGAGGGAAGGAGAAGTTGTGAGTGAGAGAGTGAGAGAAAGAGTAGCTGTGAGTGAGAGAGAGAGAAAGAGAAGCTGTATGAGAGAGAGAGAGAACGAAAGAAAGAGCTGTGTGTGGAGAGAGAGAAAGAGAAGCTGTGAGTGTGTGTGAGAGAGAAAGAAAAGCTGTGAGTGAGAAAAAGAGAGAGAGAAAGAGAAGTTGTGTGTGGAGAGAGAGAGAGAAGCTGTGAGTGAGAGAGAGAGAGAGAAAGAGAAGCTGTGTGTGAGAGAGAGAGAAAGAGAAGCTGTGAGTGAGAGACAGAGAAAGAGAACCTGTGAGTGAGAGAGAGTAATTGAAGCTGTGAGTGAGAGAGAGAGAGAAAGAAAGAGAAGCTCCGAGTGAGTGAGAGAGAAAGAGAAGCTGTGTGTGTGAGAGAGAGAGACAAGTTGTAAGTGTGTGTGAGAGAGAAAGAAAAGCTGTGAGTGTGAGAGAAAGAGAAGCTGTGAGTGTGTGTGTGTGTGAGAGAGAGAGAAGCTGTGAGTTAGAGAGAGAGAGAGAAAGAGAAGTTGTGAGTGAGAGAGAGAAAGAGAAGCTGTGAGTGAGAGAGTGAGAGAGTGAGAGAGAAAGAGAGTCTGTGAGTGAGAGAGAGAGAGAAAAAGAGAAGCTGTGAGTGAGTGAGAGAAAGTGAAGCTGTGTGAGAGAGAGAGAAAGAGAAGCTGAGATTGAGAGAGAGAGAAAGAGAAGCTGTGAGTTAGAGAGAGAGAAAGAGAAGCTGTGAGTGAGTTAGAGAAAGAGAATGAGAAGCTGTGAGGGAGAGAGATAGGAGAGAGAGAATCTGTGAGGGAGAGAGAGAGAGAAAGAGAAGATGTGAGTGAGAGAGTGAGTAAGAGAATCTGTGAGTGAGAGAGAGAGAGAAAGAATCTGTGAGTGAGAGAGAGAAAGAGAAGCTGAGAGTCAGAGAGAGAGAGAGAAGCTGTGAGTGAGAGAGAGAGAAAGAGAAGCTGTGAGTGAGAGAGAGAGAGAAAGAGAAGCTGTGAGTGAGAGGGAGATAGAGAAAGAGAATATGTGTGAGAGAGAGAGAAAGAGAAGATGTGAGTGTGTGTGTGAGAGAGAGAAGCTGTGTGTGAGAGAAAGAGAGAGAGAAAGAGAAGCTGTGAGTGAGAGAGAGAGAGAAAGAAAGAGAAGCTGTGAGTGAGAGAGAGAGAGAGAAGCTGTGAGTGAGAGAGAGAGAGAGAAAGAGAAGCTGTGTGTGAGAGAGAGAGAACCTGTGAGAGAGAGAGAGAGAGAAAGAGCAGCTCTGAGTGAGTGAGAGAGAAAGAAAGAGAAGCTGTGTGTGAGAGAGAGAGAAAGAAAGAGAAGCTGCAAGAGAGAGAGAGAAAGATACGCTGTAAGTGTGTTTGTGAGAGAGAAAGAGAAGCAGTGAGTGTGAGAGAAAGAGAAGCCGTGAGTGTGAGAGAGAGTGAGAGAGAGAGAAGCTGTGAGTTAGAGAGAAGTTGTGAATGAGAGAGAGAGAGAGAAGCTGTGAGTGAGAGAGAGAGATAAAGAGAAGCTGTGAGTGAGAGAGAGAAAAAGAGATGCTGTGAGTGAGAGAGAGAGAGAAGCTATAATTGAAAGAGAGAGAAAGAGAAGCTGTGATTGAGAGAGAGAGAAAGAGAAGCTGTGAGTGAGAGGGAGAGAGAGAAAGAGAAGACGTGAGTGAGAGAGAGAGAGAAAGAGAAGATGTGTGTGTGAGAGAGAAAGAGAAGCTCTGAGTTTGAGAGAGAGAGAGAAAGAGAAGCTGTGAGTGAGAGAGAGAGAGAGAAAGAGATGCTGTGAGTGAGAGAGAGAGAGAAAGAGAAGCTGTGAGTGAGTGAGAGAGAGAGAAATTGAAGCTGTGAGTGAGAGAGAGAGAGAAAGAGAAGCTCTGAGTGAGTGAGAGAGAAAGAAAGAGAAGCTGTGAGTGAGAGAGAGAGAAAGAAAGAGAAGCTGTGAGTGAGAGAGAGAGAGAAAGAAAGAGACGCTGTGAGTGAGAGAGAGAAGCTGTTAGTGAGAGAGAGAGAGAAAGAGAAGCTGTGAGTGAGAGAGAGAGAGGAAGAGAAGCTGTGAGTGAGAGAGAGAGAGAAAGAGAAGGTGTGAGTGAGTGAGAGAGAAAGAAAAGCTGTGAGTGAGAGAGAGAGAGAAGCTGTGAGTGAAAGAGAAAGAAAGAGAAGCTGTGAGTGAGAAAGAGAGAAAGAGAGAGAAGATGTGAGTGAGAGAGAGAAAGAAAGAGAAGCTGTGAGTGATGGAGAGAGAGAAAGAGAAGATGTGTGTGAGAGAAAGAGAGAGAGAGAAGCTGTGAGAGTGAGAGAGAGAGAGAAGCTGTGAGTGAGAGAGAGAGTGGGAGAGAAGCTGTGAGTGAGAGAGAGAGAAAGAGAAGCTTTGAGTGCGAGAGTGAGAGAAAGAGTAGCTGTGAGTGAGAGAGAGAGAGAGAGAAGCTGTGAGTGTGTGAGGAGAGAGAGAGAAGCTGTGTGTGTGAGAGAGAAAGAGAAGCTGTGAGTGAGAGAAAGAGAGAGAGAAAGGGAAGCTGTGAGTGAGAGAGAGAGAGAAAGAGAAGCTGTGAGTGACAGAGAGTGAGAGAAGCTGTGTGTATGTGAGAGAGAAAGAGAAGCTGTGTGTGTGTTTGAGAGAGAAAGAGAAGATGTGAGTGAGTGAGAGAGACAGAGAAGCTGTGAGTGAGGGAGAGAAAAAAATAGCAGCTGTGAGTGAGAGAGAGAGAGAAGCTTTGAGTTAGAGAGAGAGAAAGAGAATCTTTGAGTAGAGAGAGAGAGAAAGGGAAGCTGTGAGTGAGAGAGAGAGAGAGAGAGAAGCTGTGAGTGTGTGTGAGAGAGAGATAAAGAGAAGCTGTGAGTGTGAGAGAGAGAAAGAGAAGCTGTGAGTGAGAGAGAGAAAGAGAAGCTGTGAGAGAGAGAGAGAGGAAGAGAAGCTGTGAGTGAGAGAGAGAGAAAGAGAAGCTGTGAGTGAGTGAGAGAGAAAGAGAAGCTGTGAGAGAGAGAGAGAGAAGCTGTGAGTGAAAGAGAGAAAAAGAGAAGCTGTGAGTGAGAAAGAGAGAGAGAGAAGCTGTGAGTGAGAGAGAGAGAGAAAGAGAAGCTGTGAGTGACGGAGAGAGAGAAAGAGAAGATGTGAGTGAGAGAGAGAAGCTGTGAGTGAGAGAGAGAGAGAGAGAAAGAGAAGCTGTGAGTGAGAGAGAGAGTGGGAGAGAAGCTGTGAGTGAGAGAGAGAGAAAGAGAAGCTTTGAGTGAGAGAGTGAGAGAAATAGTAGCTGTGAGTGAGAGAGGGAGAGAAAGAGAAGCTGTGAGTGTGTGTGAGAGAGAAAGAGAAGCTGTGAGTGTGTGAGAGAGAAAAAGCTGTGAGTGAGAGAAAGAGAGAGAGAAAGGGAAGCTGTGAGTGAGAGAGAGAGAGAGAATGAAAGTGAGTCTGTGAGTAGAGAGAGAGAAAGGGAAGCTGTGAGTGAGAGAGAGAGAGAGAAAGAGAAGCTGTGAGTGTGTGTGCGAGAGAGAGATAAAGAGAAGCTGTGAGAGTGAGAGAGAGAGAGAGAAGCTGTGAGTGAGAGAGAGAGTGGGAGAGAAGCTGTGAGTGAGAGAGAGAGAAAGAGAAGCTTTGAGTGCGAGAGTGAGAGAAAGAGTAGCTGTGAGTGAGAGAGAGAGAGAGAGAAGCTGTGAGTGTGTGAGGAGAGAGAGAGAAGCTGTGTGTGTGAGAGAGAAAGAGAAGCTGTGAGTGAGAGAAAGAGAGGGAGAAAGGGAAGCTGTGAGTGAGAGAGAGAGAGAGAAAGAGAAGCTGTGAGTGACAGAGAGTGAGAGAAGCTGTGTGTGTGTGAGAGAGAAAGAGAAGCTGTGTGTGTGTTTGAGAGAGAAAGAGAAGATGTGAGTGAGTGAGAGAGACAGAGAAGCTGTGAGTGAGGGAGAGAAAAAATAGCAGCTGTGAGTGAGAGAGAGAGAGAAGCTTTGAGTTAGAGAGAGAGAAAGAGAATCTTTGAGTAGAGAGAGAGAGAAAGGGAAGCTGTGAGTGAGAGAGAGAGAGAAAGAGAAGCTGTGAGTGTGTGTGAGAGAGAGATAAAGAGAAGCTGTGAGTGTGAGAGAGAGAAAGAGAAGCTGTGAGTGAGAGGGAGAGAGAGAAAGAGAAGCTGTGAGAGAGAGAGAGAAAGAGAAGCTGTGAGTGAGTGAGAGAGAAAGAGAAGCTGTGAGAGAGAGACAGAGAAGCTGTGAGTGAAAGAGAGAAAAAGAGAAGCTGTGAGTGAGAAAGAGAGAGAGAGAGAAGCTGTGAGTGAGAGAGAGAGAGAAAGAGAAGCTGTGAGTGACGGAGAGAGAGAAAGAGAAGATGTGAGTGAGAGAGAGAAGCTGTGAGTGAGAGAGAGAGAGAGAGAAAGAGAAGCTGTGAGTGAGAGAGAGAGTGGGAGATAAGCTGTGAGTGAGAGAGAGAGAAAGAGAAGCTTTGAGTGAGAGAGTGAGAGAAATAGTAGCTGTGAGTGAGAGAGGGAGAGAAAGAGAAGCTGTGAGTGTGTGTGAGAGAGAAAGAGAAGCTGTGAGTGTGTGAGAGAGAAAAAGCTGTGAGTGAGAGAAAGAGAGAGAGAAAGGGAAGCTGTGAGTGAGAGAGAGAGAGAGAATGAAAGAGAATCTGTGAGTAGAGAGAGAGAAAGGGAAGCTGTGAGTGAGAGAGAGAGAGAGAAAGAGAAGCTGTGAGTGTGTGTGAGAGAGAGAGATAAAGAGAAGCTGTGAGTGAGTGAGAGAGAAAGAGAAGCTGTGAGTGAGAGGGAGAGAGATAAAGAGAAGATGTGAGTGAGAGAGAGAGAGAAAGAGAAGTTGTGTGTGTGAAAGAGAAAGAGAAGCTGTGAGTGTGAGAGCGAAAGAGAAGCTGTGAGTGTGAGAGAGAGAAAGAGAAGCTGTGAGTGAGAGAAAGAGAGAGAGAAAGAGAAGCTGTGAGTGAGAAACAGAGAGAAAGAGAAGCTGTGAGTGAGAGACAGAGAGAGAAAGAGAACCTATGAGTGTGTGTGAGAGAGAAATTGAAGCTGTGAGTGAGAGAGAGAGAGAAAGAGAAGCTCTGAGTGAGTGAGAGAGAAGGAAAGAGAAGCTGTGAGTGAGAGAGAGAGAGAGAAAGAAAGAGACGCTGTGAGTGAGAGAGAGAGAAGCTGTTAGCGAGAGAGAGAGAGAAAGAGAAGCTGTGAGTGAGAGAGAGAGAGGAAGAGAAGCTGTGAGTGAGAGAGAGAGAGAGAAAGAGAAGCTGCATGAGAGAGAGAGAGAAAGAAAGAAAGAAAGAAAGAGAAGCTGTGTGTGTGTTTGAGAGAGAAAGAGAAGATGTGAGTGAGTGAGAGAGACAGAGAAGCTGTGAGTGAGGGAGAGAAAAAATAGCAGCTGTGAGTGAGAGAGAGAGAGAAGCTTTGAGTTAGAGAGAGAGAAAGAGAATCTTTGAGTAGAGAGAGAGAGAAAGGGAAGCTGTGAGTGAGAGAGAGAGAGAAAGAGAAGCTGTGAGTGTGTGTGAGAGAGAGATAAAGAGAAGCTGTGAGTGTGAGAGAGAGAAAGAGAAGCTGTGAGTGAGAGGGAGAGAGAGAAAGAGAAGCTGTGAGAGAGAGAGAGAAAGAGAAGCTGTGAGTGAGTGAGAGAGAAAGAGAAGCTGTGAGAGAGAGACAGAGAAGCTGTGAGTGAAAGAGAGAAAAAGAGAAGCTGTGAGTGAGAAAGAGAGAGAGAGAGAAGCTGTGAGTGAGAGAGAGAGAGAAAGAGAAGCTGTGAGTGACGGAGAGAGAGAAATAGAAGATGTGAGTGAGAGAGAGAAGCTGTGAGTGAGAGAGAGAGAGAGAGAAAGAGAAGCTGTGAGTGAGAGAGAGAGTGGGAGATAAGCTGTGAGTGAGAGAGAGAGAAAGAGAAGCTTTGAGTGAGAGAGTGAGAGAAATAGTAGCTGTGAGTGAGAGAGGGAGAGAAAGAGAAGCTGTGAGTGTGTGTGAGAGAGAAAGAGAAGCTGTGAGTGTGTGAGAGAGAAAAAGCTGTGAGTGAGAGAAAGAGAGAGAGAAAGGGAAGCTGTGAGTGAGAGAGAGAGAGAGAATGAAAGTGAGTCTGTGAGTAGAGAGAGAGAAAGGGAAGCTGTGAGTGAGAGAGAGAGAGAGAAAGAGAAGCTGTGAGTGTGTGTGCGAGAGAGAGATAAAGAGAAGCTGTGAGAGTGAGAGAGAGAGAGAGAAGCTGTGAGTGAGAGAGAGAGTGGGAGAGAAGCTGTGAGTGAGAGAGAGAGAAAGAGAAGCTTTGAGTGCGAGAGTGAGAGAAAGAGTAGCTGTGAGTGAGAGAGAGAGAGAGAGAAGCTGTGAGTGTGTGAGGAGAGAGAGAGAAGCTGTGTGTGTGAGAGAGAAAGAGAAGCTGTGAGTGAGAGAAAGAGAGAGAGAAAGGGAAGCTGTGAGTGAGAGAGAGAGAGAGAAAGAGAAGCTGTGAGTGACAGAGAGTGAGAGAAGCTGTGTGTGTGTGAGAGAGAAAGAGAAGCTGTGTGTGTGTTTGAGAGAGAAAGAGAAGATGTGAGTGAGTGAGAGAGACAGAGAAGCTGTGAGTGAGGGAGAGAAAAAATAGCAGCTGTGAGTGAGAGAGAGAGAGAAGCTTTGAGTTAGAGAGAGAGAAAGAGAATCTTTGAGTAGAGAGAGAGAGAAAGGGAAGCTGTGAGTGAGAGAGAGAGAGAAAGAGAAGCTGTGAGTGTGTGTGAGAGAGAGATAAAGAGAAGCTGTGAGTGTGAGAGAGAGAAAGAGAAGCTGTGAGTGAGAGGGAGAGAGAGAAAGAGAAGCTGTGAGAGAGAGAGAGAAAGAGAAGCTGTGAGTGAGTGAGAGAGAAAGAGAAGCTGTGAGAGAGAGACAGAGAAGCTGTGAGTGAAAGAGAGAAAAAGAGAAGCTGTGAGTGAGAAAGAGAGAGAGAGAAGCTGTGAGTGAGAGAGAGAGAGAAAGAGAAGCTGTGAGTGACGGAGAGAGAGAAAGAGAAGATGTGAGTGAGAGAGAGAAGCTGTGAGTGAGAGAGAGAGAGAGAGAAAGAGAAGCTGTGAGTGAGAGAGAGAGTGGGAGATAAGCTGTGAGTGAGAGAGAGAGAAAGAGAAGCTTTGAGTGAGAGAGTGAGAGAAATAGTAGCTGTGAGTGAGAGAGGGAGAGAAAGAGAAGCTGTGAGTGTGTGTGAGAGAGAAAGAGAAGCTGTGAGTGTGCGAGAGAGAAAAAGCTGTGAGTGAGAGAAAGAGAGAGAGAAAGGGAAGCTGTGAGTGAGAGAGAGAGAGAGAATGAAAGAGAATCTGTGAGTAGAGAGAGAGAAAGGGAAGCTGTGAGTGAGAGAGAGAGAGAGAAAGAGAAGCTGTGAGTGTGTGTGAGAGAGAGAGATAAAGAGAAGCTGTGAGTGAGTGAGAGAGAAAGAGAAGCTGTGAGTGAGAGGGAGAGAGATAAAGAGAAGATGTGAGTGAGAGAGAGAGAGAAAGAGAAGTTGTGTGTGTGAAAGAGAAAGAGAAGCTGTGAGTGTGAGAGCGAAAGAGAAGCTGTGAGTGTGAGAGAGAGAAAGAGAAGCTGTGAGTGAGAGAAAGAGAGAGAGAAAGAGAAGCTGTGAGTGAGAAACAGAGAGAAAGAGAAGCTGTGAGTGAGAGACAGAGAGAGAAAGAGAACCTATGAGTGTGTGTGAGAGAGAAATTGAAGCTGTGAGTGAGAGAGAGAGAGAAAGAGAAGCTCTGAGTGAGTGAGAGAGAAGGAAAGAGAAGCTGTGAGTGAGAGAGAGAGAGAAAGAAAGAGACGCTGTGAGTGAGAGAGAGAGAAGCTGTTAGCGAGAGAGAGAGAGAAAGAGAAGCTGTGAGTGAGAGAGAGAGAGGAAGAGAAGCTGTGAGTGAGAGAGAGAGAGAGAAAGAGAAGCTGCATGAGAGAGAGAGAGAAAGAAAGAAAGAAAGAAAGAGAAGCTGTGTGTGTGTGTGAGAGAGAAAGAGAACCTGTGAGTGATTGAGAGAGAGAAAAATTGAAGCTGTGAGTGAGAGAGAGAGATAAAGAGAAGCTGTGAGTGAGTGAGAGAGAAAGAGAAGCTGTGAGGGAGAGGGAGAGAGAAGGAGAAGATGTGAGTGAGAGAGAGAGAAAGAGAAGATGTGAGTGAGAGAGAGAGGGAAGGAGAAGTTGTGAGTGAGAGAGTGAGAGAAAGAGTAGCTGTGAGAGAGAGAGAAAGAAAGAGAAGCTGTATGAGAGAGAGAGAGAACGAAAGAAAGAGCTGTGTGTGGAGAGAGAGAAAGAGAAGCTGTGAGTGTGTGTCAGAGAGAAAGAGAAGCTGTGAGTGAGAAAAAGAGAGAGAGAAAGAGAAGTTGTGTGTGTGTGAGAGAGAGAGAAGCTGTGAGTGAGAGAGAGAGAGAAAGAGAAGCTGTGTGTGTGAGAGAGAGAAAGAGAAGCTGTGAGTGAGAGAGAGAGAAAGAGAACCTGTGAGTGAGAGAGAGTAATTGAAGCTGTGAGTGAGAGAGAGAGAGAAAGAAAGAGAAGTTCCGAGTGAGTGAGAGAGAAAGAGAAGCTGTGTGTGTGAGAGAGAGAGACAAGTTGTAAGTGTGTGTGTGAGAGAGAAAGAAAAGCTGTGAGTGTGAGAGAAAGAGAAGCTGTGAGTGAGAGAGAGAGAGAAAAAGAGAAGCTGTGAGTGAGTGAGAGAAAGTGAAGCTGTGTGAGAGAGAGAGAAAGAGAAGCTGAGATTGAGAGAGAGAGAAAGAGAAGCTGTGAGTTAGAGAGAGAGAAAGAGAAGCTGTGAGTGAGTTAGAGAGAGAGAATGAGAAGCTGTGAGGGAGAGAGATGGGAGAGAGAGAATCTGTGAGGGAGAGAGAGAGAGAAAGAGAAGATGTGAGTGAGAGAGTGAGTAAGAGAATCTGTGAGTGAGAGAGAGAGAGAAAGAATCTGTGAGTGAGAGAGAGAAAGAGAAGCTGAGAGTCAGAGAGAGAGAGAGAAGCTGTGAGTGAGAGAGAGAGAAAGAGAAGCTGTGAGTGTGAGAAAAAGAGAGAGAGAGAAGCTGTGAGTGAAAGAGAGAGAAAGAGAAGCTGTGAGTGAGAAAGAGAGAGAGAAAGAGAAGCTGTGAGTGAGAGAGAGAGAGAAAGAGAAGCTGTGAGTGAGAGGGAGATAGAGAAAGAGAATATGTGAGAGAGAGAGAGAAAGAGAAGATGTGAGTGTGTGTGTGTGAGAGAGAAGCTGTGTGAGAGAAAGAGAGAGAGAAAGAGAAGCTGTGAGTGAGAGAGAGAGAAAGAGAAGCTGTGAGGGAGAGGGAGAGAGAAGGAGAAGATGTGAGTGAGAGAGAGAGAGAGAAAGAGAACATGTGAGTGAGAGAGAGAGGGAAGGAGAAGTTGTGAGTGAGAGAGTGAGAGAAAGAGTAGCTGTGAGTGAGAGAGAGAGAAAGAGAAGCTGTATGAGAGAGAGAGAGAACGAAAGAAAGAGCTGTGTGTGGAGAGAAAGAGAAGCTGTGAGTGTGTGTGAGAGAGAAAGAGAAGCTGTGAGTGAGAAAAAGAGAGAGAGAAAGAGAAGTTGTGTGTGTGAGAGAGAGAGAAGCTGTGAGTGAGAGAGAGAGAGAGAAAGAGAAGCTGTGTGTGAGAGAGAGAGAAAGAGAAGCTGTGAGTGAGAGACAGAGAAAGAGAACCTGTGAGTGAGAGAGAGTAATTGAAGCTGTGAGTGAGAGAGAGAGAGAAAGAAAGAGAAGCTCCGAGTGAGTGAGAGAGAAAAAGAAGCTGTGTGTGTGAGAGAGAGAGACAAGTTGTAAGTGTGTGTGTGTGAGAGAAAGAAAAGCTGTGAGTGTGAGAGAAAGAGAAGCTGTGAGTGTGTGTGTGTGAGAGAGAGAGAGAAGCTGTGAGTTAGAGAGAGAGAGAGAGAGAAGTTGTGAGTGAGAGAGAAAGAGAAGCTGTGAGTGAGAGAGTGAGAGAGTGAGAGAGAAAGAGAGTCTGTGAGTGAGAGAGAGAGAGAAAAAGAGAAGCTGTGAGTGAGTGAGAGAAAGTGAAGCTGTGTGAGAGAGAGAGAAAGAGAAGCTGAGATTGAGAGAGAGAGAAAGAGAAGCTGTGAGTTAGAGAGAGAGAAAGAGAAGCTGTGAGTGAGTTAGAGAGAGAGAATGAGAAGCTGTGAGGGAGAGAGATAGGAGAGAGAGAATCTTTGAGGGAGAGAGAGAGAGAAAGAGAAGATGTGAGTGAGAGAGTGAGTAAGAGAATCTGTGAGTGAGAGAGAGAGAGAAAGAATCTGTGAGTGAGAGAGAGAAAGAGAAGCTGAGAGTCAGAGAGAGAGAGAGAAGCTGTGAGTGAGAGAGAGAGAAAGAGAAGCTGTGAGTGAGAGAGAGAGAGAAAGAGAAGCTGTGAGTGAGAGGGAGATAGAGAAAGAGAATATGTGAGAGAGAGAGAGAAAGAGAAGATGTGAGTGTGTGTGTGAGAGAGAGAAGCTGTGTGTGAGAGAAAGAGAGAGAGAAAGAGAAGCTGTGAGTGAGAGAGAGAGAGAAAGAAAGAGAAGCTGTGAGTGAGAGAGAGAGAGAGAGAAGCTGTGAGTGAGAGAGAGAGAGAGAAAGAGAAGCTGTGTGAGAGAGAGAGAGAACCTGTGAGAGAGAGAGAGAGAGAAAGAGCAGCTCTGAGTGAGTGAGAGAGAAAGAAAGAGAAGCTGTGTGTGAGAGAGAGAGAAAGAAAGAGAAGCTGCAAGAGAGAGAGAGAAAGATACGCTGTAAGTGTGTTTGTGAGAGAGAAAGAGAAGCAGTGAGTGTGAGAGAAAGAGAAGCCGTGAGTGTGAGAGAGAGTGAGAGAGAGAGAAGCTGTGAGTTAGAGAGAAGTTGTGAATGAGAGAGAGAGAGAGAAGCTGTTAGTGAGAGAGAGAGATAAAGAGAAGCTGTGAGTGAGAGAGAGAAAAAGAGATGCTGTGAGTGAGAGAGAGAGAGAAGCTATAATTGAAAGAGAGAGAAAGAGAAGCTGTGAGTGAGAAAAGAGAGAGAAAGAGAAGCTGTGAGTGAGAGAAAGAGAGAAGCCATGAGTGAGTGAGAGAGAGAGAATCAGTGAGTGAGAGAGAGAAGCTTTAAGTGAGAGAGAGAGAATGTGAAGCTGTGAGTGAGAGAGAGAGAAGCTGTGAGTGAGACAGAGAGAAAGAGAAGCTGTATGTGTGTGAGAGAGTGAAAGAGATGCTGTGAGTGTGAGAGATAGTGAGAGAAAGAGAAGCTGTGAGTGTGAGACAGAGTGAGAGAAAGAGATGCTGTGAGTGTGTGTGTGTGAGAGAAAGAGAAGCTGTGAGTGTGAGACAGAGTGAGAGAAAGAGTTGCTGTGAGTGTGTGTGTGAGAGAGAAAGAGAAGCTGTGAGTGAGAGAGAGAGAGAGAGAGAGAAAGAGAAGCTGTGAGTGAGAGAATGAGTGTGAAGCTATGAGTGAGAGAGAGAGAGAAAGAGTAGTGTTAGTGAGAGAGAGACAGAAGCTGTGAGTGAGAGAGAGAGAGAAAGGGAAGCTGTGAGTGTGAGAGAGAGAGAGACAGAGAAGCTGTGAGTGAGAGAGAGATAAAAAGAGCAGCTGTGTGTGAGAGAGAGAGAAGCTGTGAGTGAGAGAGAGAGAGAAAGAGAATCTGTGAGTGACAGAGAGTGAGAGAAGCTGTGTGTGTGAGAGAGAGAAAGAGAAGCTGTGTGTGTGTTTGAGAGAGAAAGAGAAGATGTGAGTGAGTGAGAGAGACAGAGAAGCTGTGAGTGAGGGAGAGAAAAAAATAGCAGCTGTGAGTGAGAGAGAGAGAGAAGCTTTGAGTTAGAGAGAGAAAGAGAATCTTTGAGTAGAGAGAGAGAGAAAGGGAAGCTGTGAGTGAGAGAGAGAGAGAGAAAGAGAAGCTATGAGTGTGTGTGAGAGAGAGATAAAGAGAAGCTGTGAGTGTGAGAGAGAGAAAGAGAAGCTGTGAGTGAGAGGGAGAGAGAGAAAGAGAAGCTGTGAGTGAGAGAGAGAGAGGAAGAGAAGCTGTGAGAGAGAGAGAGAGAAAGAGAAGCTGTGAGTGAGTGAGAGAGAAAGAGAAGCTGTGTGAGAGAGAGAGAAGCTGTGAGTGAAAGAGAGAGAAAGAGAAGCTGTGAGTGAGAAAGAGAGAGAGAGAGAAGCTGTGAGTGAGAGATAGAGAGAAAGAGAAGCTGTGAGTGACGGAGAGAGAGAAAGAGAAGATGTGAGTGAGAGAGAGAGAAGCTGTGAGTGAGAGAGAGAGAGAGAGAGAGAGAAAGAGAAGCTGTGAGTGAGAGAGAGAGTGGGAGAGAAGCTGTGAGTGAGAGAGAGAGAAAGAGAAGCTTTGAGTGAGAGAGTGAGAGAAATAGTAGCTGTATGTGAGAGAGGGAGAGAAAGAGAAGCTGTGAGTGTGTGTGAGAGAGAAAGAGAAGCTGTGAGTGTGTGAGAGAGAAAGAGAAGCTGTGAGTGAGAGAAAGAGAGAGAGAAAGGGAAGCTGTGAGTGAGAGAGAGAGAGAGAATGAAAGAGAATCTGTGAGTAGAGAGAGAGAGAAAGGGAAGTTGTGAGTGAGAGAGAGAGAGAGAAAGAGAAGCTGTGAGTGAGTGAGAGAGAAAGAGAAGCTGTGAGTGAGAGGGAGAGAGATAAAGAGAAGATGTGAGTGAGAGAGAGAGAGAAAGAGAAGTTGTGTGTGTGAGAGAGAAAGAGAAGCTGTGAGTGTGAGAGAGAAAGAGAAGCTGTGAGTGTGAGAGAGAGAAAGAGAAGCTGTGAGTGAGAGAAAGAGAGAGAGAAAGAGAAGCTGTGAGTGAGAGACAGAGAGAGAAAGAGAAGCTGTGAGTGAGAGACAGAGAGAGAAAGAGAACCTATGAGTGTGTGAGAGAGAGAAATTGAAGCTGTGAGTGAGAGAGAGAGAGAAAGAGAAGCTCTGAGTGAGTGAGAGAGAAGGAAAGAGAAGCTGTGAGTGAGAGAGAGAGAGAGAAAGAAAGAGACGCTGTGAGTGAGAGAGAGAGAAGCTGTTAGTGAGAGAGAGAGAGAAAGAGAAGCTGTGAGTGAGAGAGAGAGGAGAAGCTTTGAGTGAGAGAGAGAGAGAGAAAGAGAAGCTGCATGAGAGAGAGAGAGAAAGAAAGAAAGAAAGAAAGAAAGAGAAGCTGTGTATGTGTGTGAGAGAGAAAGAGAACCTGTGAGTGATTGAGAGAGAGAGAAATTGAAGCTGTGAGTGAGAGAGAGAGATAAAGAGAAGCTGTGAGTGAGTGAGAGAGAAAGAGAAGCTGTGAGGGAGAGGGAGAGAGAAGGAGAAGATGTGAGTGAGAGAGAGAGAGAGAAAGAGAAGATGTGAGTGAGAGAGAGAGGGAAGGAGAAGTTATGAGTGAGAGAGTGAGAGAAAGAGTAGCTGTGAGTGTGAGAGAGAGAAAGAGAAGCTGTATGAGAGAGAGAGAGAACGAAAGAAAGAGCTGTGTGTGGAGAGAGAGAAAGAGAAGCTGTGAGCGTGTGTGAGAGAGAAAGAGAAGCTGTGAGAGAGAAAAAGAGAGAGAGAAAGAGAAGTTGTGAGTGAGAGAGAGAGAGAGAGAAGCTGTGAGTGAGAGAGAGAGAGAAAGAGAAGCTGTGAGAGAGAGAGAGAGAAAGAGAAGCTGTGAGAGAGAGAGAGAGAAAGAGAACCTGTGAGTGAGAGAGAGTAATTGAAGCTGTGAGTGAGAGAGAGAAAGAAAGAGAAGCTCCGAGTGAGTGAGAGAAAAAGAGAAGTTGTGTGTGTGAGAGAGAGAGACAAGTTGTAAGTGTGTGTGTGAGAGAGAGAAAGAAAAGCTGTGAGTGTGAGAGAAAGAGAAGCTGTGAGTGAGAGAGAGAGAGAGAGAGAAGCTGTGAGTTAGAGAGAGAGAGAGAAAGAGTTGTGAGTGAGAGAGAGAAAGAGAAGCTGTGAGTGAGAGAGTGAGAGAGAAAGAGAGTCTGTGAGTGAGAGAGAGAGAGAAAAAGAGAAGCTGTGAGTGAGTGAGAGAAAGTGAAGCTGTGTGTGAGAGAGAGAAAGAGAAGCTGAGATTGAGAGAGAGAAAGAGAAGCTGTGAGTTAGAGAGAGAGAAAGAGAAGCTGTGAGTGAGTTAGAGAGAGAGAATGAGAAGCTGTGAGGGAGAGAGATAGGAGAGAGAGAATCTGTGAGGGAGAGAGAGAGAGAAAGAGAAGATGTGAGTGAGAGAGTGAGTAAGAGAATCTGTGAGTGAGAGAGAGAGAGAAAGAATCTGTGAGTGAGAGAGAGAAAGAGAAGCTGAGAGTCAGAGAGAGAGAGAGAAGCTGTGAGTGAGAGAAAGAGAAAGAGAAGTTGTGAGTGTGAGAAAAAGAGAGAGAGAGAAGCTGTGAGTGAAAGAGAGAGAAAGAGAAGCTGTGAGTGAGAAAGAGAGAGAGAAAGAGAAGCTGTGAGTGAGAGAGAGAAAGAGAAGCTGTGAGTGAGAGGGAGATAGAGAAAGAGAATATGTGAGAGAGAGAGAGAGAAAGAGAAGATGTGAGTGTGTGTGTGAGAGAGAGAAGCTGTGTGTGAGAGAAAGAGAGAGAGAAAGAGAAGCTGTGAGTGAGAGAGAGAGAGATAGAAAGAGAAGCTGTGAGTGAGAGAGAGAGAGAAGCTGTGAGTGAGAGAGAGAGAGAGAAAGAGAAGCTGTGTGTGTGAGAGAGAGAGAACCTGTGAGAGAGAGAGAGAGAGAAAGAGCAGCTCCGAGTGAGTGAGAGAGAAAGAAAGAGAAGCTGTGCGTGAGAGAGAGAGAAAGAAAGAGAAGCTGCAAGAGAGAGAGAGAGAAAGATACGCTGTAAGTGTGTGTGTGAGAGAGAAAGAGAAGCAGTGAGTGTGAGAGAAAGAGAAGCCGTGAGTGTGAGAGAGAGTGAGAGAGAGAAGCTGTGAGTTAGAGAGAGAGAGAAGTTGTGAATGAGAGAGAGAGAAGCTATGATTGAAAGAGAGAGAAAGAGAAGCTGTGAGTGAGAAAAGAGAGAGAAAGAGAAGCTGTGAGTGAGAGAAAGAGAGAAGCCATGAGTGAGTGAGAGAGAGAGAATCAGTGAGTGAGAGAGAGAAGCTTTAAGTGAGAGAGAGAGAGAGAATGTGAAGCTGTGAGTGAGAGAGAGAGAAGCTGTGAGTGAGACAGAGAGAAAGAGAAGCTGTATGTGTGTGAGAGAGAGAAAGAGATGCTGTGAGTGTGAGAGATAGTGAGAGAAAGAGAAGCTGTGAGTGTGAGACAGAGTGAGAGAAAGAGATGCTGTGAGTGTGTGTGTGAGAGAGAAAGAGAAGCTGTGAGTGTGAGACAGAGTGAGAGAAAGAGATGCTGTGAGTGTGTGTGAGAGAGAGAAAGAGAAGCTGTGAGTGAGAGAGAGAGAGAGAGAGAAAGAGAAGCTGTGAGTGAGAGAATGAGTGTGAAGCTATGAGTGAGAGAGAGAGAGAAAGAGTAGTGTTAGTGAGAGAGAGAGAGAAGCTGTGAGTGAGAGAGAGAGAGAAAGGGAAGCTGTGAGTGTGAGAGAGAGAGAGACAGAGAAGCTGTGAGTGAGAGAGAGATAAAAAGAGCAGCTGTGAGAGAGAGAGAGAAGCTGTGAGTGAGAGAGAGAGAGAAAGAGAATTTGTGAGTGTGAGAGAGAGAAGCAGTGAGAGAGAAAGAGAAGCTGTGAGTGAGAGAAAGAGAGAAGCCATGAGTGTTTGTGAGAGAGAAAGAGAAGTTGTGAGTGAGAGAGAGAGAAAGGGAAGCTGTGAGTGAGAGAGAGAGTGGAAAGCTATGAGTGAGAGAGAGAGAGAGAGAAGCTGTGAGTGAGAGAGAGAGAGAAAGAGAAGCTGTTAGTGAGAGAGAGAGTGAGAAGCTGTGAGTGAGAGAGAGAGAGAAAGCGAAGCAGTGAGTGAGAGACAGAGAGAAAGTGAAGCTGTGAGTGAGAGAGAGAGAAAAAAGAGATGCTGTGTGTGTGTGAGAGAGAGAAAGAGAAGCTGTGAGTGAGGGAGAGAGAGAAAGGGAAGCTGTGAGTGAGAGAGAGTGAGAAGCTATGAGTGAGAGAAAGAGAAAGAGAAGTTGTGAGTGAGAGAGAGAGAAAGAGAAGCTGTGAGTGAGAGAGAGAGAGAAGCAGTCAGAGAGAGAGAAAGAGAAGCTGTGAGTGACAGAAAGAGAGAAGCTGTGAGTGAGTGAGATAGAGAGAGAATCAGTGAGTGAGAGAGAGAGAAGCTTTAAGTGAGAGAGAGAGAGAGAATGTGAAGTTGTGAGTGAGAGAGAGAGAAGCTGTGAGTGAGACAGAGAGAGAGAAAGAAATGCTGTGAGTATGTGTGTGAGAGAGAAATATAAGCTGTGAGTGAGAGAGAGAGAGAGAAAGAGAAGCTGTGAGTGAGAGAGTGAGTGTGAAGCTATGAGTGAGAGAGAGAGAAAGAGCAGTGTTAGTGAGAGAGAGAGAGAGAAGCTGTGAGTGAGAGAGAGTAAGGGAAGCTGTGAGTGAGTGAGAGAGAGAGACAGAGAAGCTGTGCGTGAGAGAGAGAGAGAAAAAGAGCAGCTGTGAGAGAGACAGAGAAGCTGTGAATGAGAGAGAGAGAGAGAGAGAAAGAGAATCTGTGAGTAGAGAGAGAGAGAAAGAGAAGTGAGTGAGAGAGAGAGAAAGAGAAGCTGTGAGTGAGAGAGAGAGAGAAGCAGTGAGAGAGAGAGAAAGAGAATCTGTGAGTGAGAGAAAGAGAAAAGCCGTGAGTGTTTGTGAGAGAGAAAGAGAAGCTGTGATTGAGAGAGAGAGAGAAAGGGAAGCTGTGAGTGAGAGAGAGAGTGAGAAGCTATGAGTGAGAGAGAGAGAGAGAAGGAGAAGCTGTGAGTGAGAGAGAGAGAGAAAGAGAAGCTGTGAGTGAGAGAGAGAGTGAGAAGCTGTGAGTGAGAGAGAGAGAGAAAGCGAAGCAGTGAGTGAGAGACAGAGAGAAAGTGAAGCTGTGAGTGAGAGAGAGAGAAAAAAAGAGAAGCTGTGAGTGAGAGAGAGAGAGAGAAAGAGAATCTGTAAGTGTGAGAGAAAGAGAAGCTGTGAGTGTGAGACAGAGTGAGAGAAAGAGATGCTGTGAGTGTGTGTGAGAGAGAAAGAGTAGCTGTGAGTGAGAGAGAGAGAGGGAAAGGGAAGCTGTGAGTGAGAGAGAGAGAGAGAGAATCTGTGAGAGTGAGAGAAAGTGAGAGAAAGAGAAGCTGGGAGTGAGAGAGAGAGAGAGAAAAAGAAGCTGTATGAGAGAGAAAGAACGAAATAAAGATCTGTGTGTGTGTGAGAGAGAAAGAGAAGCTGTGAGTGTGTGTGAGAGAGAAAGAGAAGCTGTGAGTGTGTGAGAAAGAGAAAGTTAAGCTGTGAGTGAGAGAAAGAGCGAGAGAAAGAGAAGCTGTGAGCGAGAGAGAGAGAGAAATTGAAGCTGTGAGTGAGAGAGAGAGAGAAAGAGAAGCTCGGAGTGAGTGAGAGAGAAAGAAAGAGAAGCTCGGAGTGAGTGAGAGAGAAAGAAAGAGAAGCTGTGAGTTAGAGAAAGACAGGAAGAAAGAGATGCTGTGAGTGAGAGAGATTGAATCTGTGAGTGAGAGAGAGAGAGAGGAAGAGAAGCTGTGAGTGAGAGAGAGAGAAGGAAAGAGAAGCTTTGAGTGAGAGAGCGAGAGAAAGAGTAGCTGTGAGTGTGTGAGAGAGAGAAAGAGAAGCTGCATGAGAGAGAGAGAAAGAAAGAAAGAAAGAAAGAAAGAAAGAGAAGCTGTGTGTGTGAGAGAGAAAGAGAAGCTGTGAGTGGGTGTGGGAAAGAAAGAGAAGCTGTGAGTGAGAAAAAAAGAAAGAGAAGCTGTGAGTGAGAGAGAGAGAGAAAGAGAAGCTGTGAGTGAGAGTAAAAGAGAGAGAAAGAGAAGCTGTGAGTGAGAGAGAGAGAAAGAGTAGCTGTGAGTGAGAGACAGAGAGAGAAAAAGAAGCTGTATGAGAGAGAGAGAGAGAATGTAAGAAAGAGCTGTGTGTGTGAGAGAGAGTAAGAGAAGCTGTGAGTGTGTGTGTGAGAGAAAGAGAAGCTGTGAGTGTGTGTGAGAGAGAAAGAGAAGCTGTGAGTGTGTGAGAAAGAGAAAGTGAAGCTGTGAGTGAGAGAAAGAGTGAGAGAAAGAGAAGCTGTGAGCGAGAGAGAGAGAGAAAGAGAAGCTGTGAGTGAGTGAGAAAGAGAAAGTGAAGCTGTGAGTGAGAGAAAGAGCAAGAGAAAGAGACCCTGTGAGTGAGAGAGAGAGAGAAATTGAAGCTGTGAGTTAGAGAGAGAGAGAAAGAGAAGCTCGGAGTGAGTGAGAGAGAAAGAAAGAGAAGCTCGGAGTGAGTGAGAGAGAAAGAAAGAGAAGCTGTGAGTTAGAGAAAGACAGGAGGAAAGAGATGCTATGAGTGAGAGAGTGATTGAATCTGTGAGTGAGAGAGAGAGAGAGAGAGGAAGAGAAGCTGTGAGTGAGAGAAAGAGAGAAACCGTGAGTGAGTGAGAGAGAGAGAATCAGTGAGTGAGAGAGAGAAACTTTAAGTGAGAGAGAGAGAGAGAATGTGAAGCTGTGAGTGAGAGAGAGAGAGAAGCTGTGAGTGAGACAGAGAGAGAAAGAGAAGCTGTATGTGTGTGAGAGAGTGAAAGAGATGCTGTGAGTGTGAGAGATAGTGAGAGAAAGAGAAGCTGTGAGTGTGAGACAGAGTGAGAGAAAGAGATGCTGTGAGTGTGTGTGTGAGAGAGAAAGAGAAGCTGTGAGTGAGAGAGAGAGAGAGAGAAAGAGAAGCTGTGAGTGAGAGAGTGAGTGTGAAGCTATGAGTGAGAGAGAGAGAGAAAGAGTAGTGTTAGTGAGAGAGAGAGAGAAGCTGTGAGTGAGAGAGAGAGAAAGGGAAGCTGTGAGTGAGAGAGAGAGAGAGAGAGAAGCTGTGAGTGAGAGAGAGAGAGAATGTGAAGCTGTGTGAGAGAGAGAGAAGCTGTGAGTGTGTGAGAGAGAGAAAGAGAATCTGTGAGTAGAGAGAGAGAGAAAGAGAAGGTGTGAGTGAGAGAGAGAAAGAGAAGCTGTGAGTGTGAGAGAGAGAAGCAGTGAGAGAGAAAGAGAAGCTGTGAGTGAGAGAAAGAGAGAAGCCATGAGTGTTTGTGAGAGAGAAAGAGAAGCTGTGAGTGAGAGAGAGAGAGAGAGAAAGGGAAGCTGTGAGTGAGAGAGAAAAAAAAAGAGATGCTGTGTGTGTGTGTGAGAGAGAAAGAGAAGCTGTGAGTGAGGGAGAGAGAGAAAGGGAAGCTGTGAGTGAGAGAGAGAGTGAGAAGCTATGAGTGAGAGAAAGAGAAAGAGAAGTTGCGAGTGAGAGAGGGAGAAAGAGAAGCTGTGAGTGACAGAGAGAGAGAGAAGCAGTGAGAGAGAGAAAAAGAGAACCTGTGAGTGAGAGAAAGTGAGAAGCCGTGAGTGAGTGAGATAGAGAGAGAATCAGTGAGTGAGAGAGAGAGAAGCTTTAAGTGAGAGAGAGAGAGAGAGAATGTGAAGTTGTGAGTGAGAGAGAGTAAGGGAAGCTGTGAGTGAGTGAGAGAGAGAGACAGAGAAGCTGTGCGTGAGAGAGAGAGAGAGAAAGAGCAGCTGTGAGAGAGACAGAGAAGCTGTGAATGAGAGAGAGAGAGAGAGAGAAAGAGAATCTGTGAGTAGAGAGAGAGAGAAAGAGAAGTGAGTGAGAGAGAGAGAAAGAGAAGCTGTGAGTGAGAGAGAGAGAGAGAAGCAGTGAGAGAGAGAGAAAGAGAATCTGTGAGTGAGAGAAAGAGAAAAGCCGTGAGTGTTTGTGAGAGAGAAAGAGAAGCTGTGATTGAGAGAGAGAGAGAAAGGGAAGCTGTGAGTGAGAGAGAGAGTGAGAAGCTATGAGTGAGAGAGAGAGAGAGAAGGAGAAGCTGTGAGTGAGAGAGAGAGAGAAAGAGAAGCTGTGAGTGAGAGAGAGAGTGAGAAGCTGTGAGTGAGAGAGAGAGAGAAAGCGAAGCAGTGAGTGAGAGACAGAGAGAAAGTGAAGCTGTGAGTGAGAGAGAGAGAAAAAAAGAGAAGCTGTGAGTGAGAGAGAGAGAGAGAAAGAGAATCTGTAAGTGTGAGAGAAAGAGAAGCTGTGAGTGTGAGACAGAGTGAGAGAAAGAGATGCTGTGAGTGTGTGTGAGAGAGAAAGAGTAGCTGTGAGTGAGAGAGAGAGAGGGAAAGGGAAGCTGTGAGTGAGAGAGAGAGAGAGAGAATCTGTGAGAGTGAGAGAAAGTGAGAGAAAGAGAAGCTGGGAGTGAGAGAGAGAGAGAGAAAAAGAAGCTGTATGAGAGAGAAAGAACGAAATAAAGATCTGTGTGTGTGTGAGAGAGAAAGAGAAGCTGTGAGTGTGTGTGAGAGAGAAAGAGAAGCTGTGAGTGTGTGAGAAAGAGAAAGTTAAGCTGTGAGTGAGAGAAAGAGCGAGAGAAAGAGAAGCTGTGAGCGAGAGAGAGAGAGAAATTGAAGCTGTGAGTGAGAGAGAGAGAGAAAGAGAAGCTCGGAGTGAGTGAGAGAGAAAGAAAGAGAAGCTCGGAGTGAGTGAGAGAGAAAGAAAGAGAAGCTGTGAGTTAGAGAAAGACAGGAAGAAAGAGATGCTGTGAGTGAGAGAGATTGAATCTGTGAGAGAGAGAGAGAGGAAGAGAAGCTGTGAGTGAGAGAGAGAGAAGGAAAGAGAAGCTTTGAGTGAGAGAGCGAGAGAAAGAGTAGCTGTGAGTGTGTGAGAGAGAGAAAGAGAAGCTGCATGAGAGAGAGAGAAAGAAAGAAAGAAAGAAAGAAAGAAAGAGAAGCTGTGTGTGTGAGAGAGAAAGAGAAGCTGTGAGTGGGTGTGGGAAAGAAAGAGAAGCTGTGAGTGAGAAAAAAAGAAAGAGAAGCTGTGAGTGAGAGAGAGAGAGAAAGAGAAGCTGTGAGTGAGAGTAAAAGAGAGAGAAAGAGAAGCTGTGAGTGAGAGAGAGAGAAAGAGAAGCTGTGAGTGAGAGAGTGAGAGAAAGAGTAGCTGTGAGTGAGAGACAGAGAGAGAAAAAGAAGCTGTATGAGAGAGAGAGAGAGAATGTAAGAAAGAGCTGTGTGTGTGTGAGAGAGAAAGAGAAGCTGTGAGTGTGTGTGTGAGAGAAAGAGAAGCTGTGAGTGTGTGTGAGAGAGAAAGAGAAGCTGTGAGTGTGTGAGAAAGAGAAAGTGAAGCTGTGAGTGAGAGAAAGAGCGAGAGAAAGAGAAGCTGTGAGCGAGAGAGAGAGAAAGAGAAGCTGTGAGTGAGTGAGAAAGAGAAAGTGAAGCTGTGAGTGAGAGAAAGAGCAAGAGAAAGAGACCCTGTGAGTGAGAGAGAGAGAGAAATTGAAGCTGTGAGTGAGAGAGAGAGAGAAAGAGAAGCTCGGAGTGAGTGAGAGAGAAAGAAAGAGAAGCTCGGAGTGAGTGAGAGAGAAAGAAAGAGAAGCTGTGAGTTAGAGAAAGACAGGAGGAAAGAGATGCTATGAGTGAGAGAGTGATTGAATCTGTGAGTGAGAGAGAGAGAGAGAGAGGAAGAGAAGCTGTGAGTGAGAGAAAGAGAGAAGCCGTGAGTGAGTGAGAGAGAGAGAATCAGTGAGTGAGAGAGAGAAACTTTAAGTGAGAGAGAGAGAGAGAGAATGTGAAGCTGTGAGTGAGAGAGAGAGAGAAGCTGTGAGTGAGACAGAGAGAGAAAGAGAAGCTGTATGTGTGTGAGAGAGTGAAAGAGATGCTGTGAGTGTGAGAGAGAGTGAGAGAAAGAGAAGCTGTGAGTGTGAGACAGAGTGAGAGAAAGAGATGCTGTGAGTGTGTGTGAGAGAGAGAAAGAGAAGCTGTGAGTGAGAGAGAGAGAGAGAGAAAGAGAAGCTGTGAGTGAGAGAGTGAGTGTGAAGCTATGAGTGAGAGAGAGAGAGAAAGAGTAGTGTTAGTGAGAGAGAGAGAGAAGCTGTGAGTGAGAGAGAGAGAAAGGGAAGCTGTGAGTGAGAGAGAGAGAGAGAGAAGCTGTGAGTGAGAGAGAGAGAGAATGTGAAGCTGTGTGAGAGAGAGAGAAGCTGTGAGTGTGTGAGAGAGAGAAAGAGAATCTGTGAGTAGAGAGAGAGAGAAAGAGAAGGTGTGAGTGAGAGAGAGAAAGAGAAGCTGTGAGTGTGAGAGAGAGAAGCAGTGAGAGAGAAAGAGAAGCTGTGAGTGAGAGAAAGAGAGAAGCCATGAGTGTTTGTGAGAGAGAAAGAGAAGCTGTGAGTGAGAGAGAGAGAGAGAGAAAGGGAAGCTGTGAGTGAGAGAGAGAAAAAAAGAGATGCTGTGTGTGTGTGAGAGAGAGAAAGAGAAGCTGTGAGTGAGGGAGAGAGAGAAAGGGAAGCTGTGAGGGAGAGAGAGAGTGAGAAGCTATGAGTGAGAGAAAGAGAAAGAGAAGTTGCGAGTGAGAGAGGGAGAAAGAGAAGCTGTGAGTGACAGAGAGAGAGAAGCAGTGAGAGAGAGAAAAAGAGAACCTGTGAGTGAGAGAAAGTGAGAAGCCGTGAGTGAGTGAGATAGAGAGAGAATCAGTGAGTGAGAGAGAGAGAAGCTTTAAGTGAGAGAGAGAGAGAGAGAATGTGAAGTTGTGAGTGAGAGAGAGAGAAGCTGTGAGTGAGACAGAGAGAG
This sequence comes from Bradypodion ventrale, assembly GCA_035047345.1. Taxonomy (NCBI): domain Eukaryota; kingdom Metazoa; phylum Chordata; class Lepidosauria; order Squamata; family Chamaeleonidae; genus Bradypodion; species Bradypodion ventrale. Next base: position 110,777,576 of record JAWDJE010000005.1, on the reverse strand, counting down.
AAAGAGAAGCTGTATGTGTGTGAGAGAGTGAAAGAGATGCTGTGAGTGTGAGAGAAAGTGAGAGAAAGAGAAGCTGTGAGTGTGAGACAGAGTGAGAGAAAGAGATGCTGTGAGTATGTGTGTGTGAGAGAAAGATAAGCTGTGATTGAGAGAGAGAGAGAGAGAAAGAGAAGCTGTGCGTGAGAGAGTGAGTGTGAAGCTATGAGTGAGAGAGAGAAAGAGCAGTGTTAGTGAGAGAGAGAGAGAAGTTGTGAGTGAGAGAGACAGAGAAAGGGAAGCTGTGAGTGAGTGAGAGAGAGAGACAGAGAAGCTGTGCGTGAGAGAGAGAGAAAAAGAGCAGCTGTGTGAGAGAGAGAGAAGCTGTGAGTGAGAGAGAGAGAAAGAGAATCTGTGAGTAGAGAGAGAGAGAAAGAGAAGTGAGTGAGAGAGAGAGAAAGAGAAGCTGTGAGTGAGAGAAAGAGAGAAGCCGTGAGTGTTTGTGAGAGAAAGAGAAGCTGTGTGTGTGAGAGAGAAAGGGAATCTGTGAGTGAGAGAAAGAGAGAAGCCATGAGTGTTTGTGAGAGAGAAAGAGAAGCTGTGAGTGAGAGAGAGAGAGAAAGGGAAGCTTTGAGTGAGAGAGAGAGTGGAAAGCTATGAGTGAGAGAGAGAGAGAGAAGCTGTGAGTGAGAGAGAGAGAGAAAGAGAAGCTGTGAGTGAGAGAGAGAGTGAGAAGCTGTGAGTGAGAGAGAGAGAGAAAGCGAAGCAGTTAGTGAGAGACAGAGAGAAAGTGAAGCTGTGAGTGAGAGAGAGAGAGAAGCAGTGAGAGAGAGAGAAAGAGAAGCTGTGAGTGAGAGAAAGAGAGAAGCCGTGAGTGAGTGAGATAGAGAGAGAATCAGTGAGTGAGAGAGAGAGAAGCTTTAAGTGAGTGAGAGAGAGAATGTGAAGTTGTGAGTGAGAGAGAGAGAAGCTGTGAGTGAGACAGAGAGAGAAAGAGAAGCTGCATGTGTGTGAGAGAGTGAAAGAGATGCTGTGAGTGTGAGAGAAAGTGAGAGAAAGAGTAGCTGAGAGTGAGAGAGAGAGAGAGAAAAAGAAGCTGTATGAGAGAGAGAGAACGAAATAAAGAGCTGTGTGTGTGTGAGAGAGAAAGAGAAGCTGTGAGTGTGTGTGAGAGAGAAAGAGAACCTGTGAGTGTGTGAGAAAGAGAAAGTGAAGTTGTGAGCGAGAGAGTGAGAGAGAGAGAAAGAGAAGCTATGAGTGTGTGAGAAAGAGAAAGTGAAGCTGTGAGTGAGAGAAAGAGCAAGAGAAAGAGACCCTGTGAGAGAGAGAGAGAGAAATTGAAGCTGTGAGTGAGAGAGAGAGAGAAAGAGAAGCTTGGAGTGAGTGAGAGAGAAAGAATGAGAAGCTCGGAGTGAGTGAGAGAGAAAGAAAGAGAAGCTGTGAGTTAGAGAAAGACAGGAAGAAAGAGATGCTGTGAGTGAGAGAGATTGAATCTGTGAGTGAGAGAGAGAGAGAGAGGAAGAGAAGCTGTGAGTGAGAGAGAGAGAAGGAAAGAGAAGCTTTGAGTGAGAGAGTGAGAGAAAGAGTAGCTGTGAGTGAGAGAGAGAGAGAAAGAGAAGCTGCATGAGAGAGAGAGAGAGAGAAAGAAAGAAAGAAAGAAAGAGAAGCTGTGAGTGGGTGTGAGAAAGAAAGAGAAGCTGTGAGTGAGAGAAAAAGAAAGAGAAGCTGTGAGTGTGTGAGAGAGAGAAAGAGAAGCTGTGAGTGAGAGTAAAAGAGAGAGAAAGAGAAGCTGTGAGTGTGAGAGTGAGAGAAAGAGTAGCTGTGAGTGAGAGACAGAGAGAGAAAAAGAAGCTGTATGAGAGAGAGAGAGAGAATGAAAGAAAGAGCTGTGTGTGTGTGTGAGAGAGAAAGAGAAGCTGTGAGTGTGTGTGAGAGAGAAAGAGAAGCTGTGAGTGTGTGTGAGAGAGAAAGAGAAGCTGTGAAAGAGAGAAAGAGCGAGAGAAAGAGAAGCTGTGAGTGAGAGAGAGAGAGAGAGAGAAAAGCTGTGAGTGAGATAGAGAAAGAAAGAGAACCTGTGAGTGAGAGAGAGAGAGAAATTGAAGCTGTGAGTGAGATAGAGAGAGAAAGAGAAGCTCGGAGTGAGTGAGAGAGAAAGAAAGAGAAGCTCGGAGTGAGTGAGAGAGAAAGAAAGAGAAGGTGTGAGTGAGAGAGAGAAAGAAAGAAAGAGACACTGTGAGTGAGAGAGATTGAAGTTGTGAGTTAGAGAGAGAGAGAGAAAGAGAAGCTGTGAGTGAGAGAGAGAGAGAGAAAAAAAGTGAGTGAGAGAGAGAGAGAAAAAGAAGCTTTGAGTGAGAGAGTGAGAGAGTGAGAGAAAGAGTAGCTGTGAGTGAGAGAGAGAGAATGAGAAGCTGCATGAGAGAGAGAGAGAGAAAGAAAGAAAGAAAGAAAGAGTGAGAGACAGAGAGAGAAAAAGAAGCTGTATGAGAGAGAGAGAATGAAAGAAAGAGCTGTGTGTGAGATAGAGAGAAAGAGAAGCTGTGTGTGTGTGTGTGAGAGAAAGAGAAGCTGTGAGTGTGTGTGAGAGAGAAAGAGAAGCTGTGAGTGAGAGAAAGAGCGAGAGAAAGAGAAGCTGTGAGTGAGATAGAGAGAGAAAGAGAACCTGTGAGTGAGAGAGAGAGAAATTGAAGCTGTGAGTGCGATAGAGAGAGAAAGAGAAGCTGTGAGTGAGAGAGAGAGTGAGAAGCTGTGAGTGAGAGAGAGAGAGAAAGCGAAGCAGTGAGTGAGAGACAGAGAGAGAAAGAGAAGCTGTGAGAAAGAGAGAGAGAGAAAGGGAAGCTGTGAGTGAGAGAGAGAGTGAGAAGCTATGAGTGAGAGAAAGAGAAAGAGAAGTTGTGAGTGAGAGAGAGAGAGAGAAGCAGTGAGAGAGAGAGAAAGAGAAGCTGTGAGTGAGAGAAAGAGAGAAGCCATGAGTGAGTGAGATAGAGAGAGAATCAGTGAGTGAGAGAGAGAGAGAAGCTTTAAGTGAGAGAGAGAGAGAGAGAATGTGAAGTTGTGAGTGAGAGAGAGAGAAGCTGTGAGTGAGACAGAGAGAGAAAGAGAAGCTGTATGTGTGTGAGAGAGTGAAAGAGATGCTGTGAGTGTGAGAGAAAGTGAGAGAAAGAGAAGCTGTGAGTGTGAGACAGTGAGAGAAAGAGATGCTGTGAGTATGTGTGAGAGAGAAAGAGAAGCTGTGAGTGAGAGAGAGAGAGAGAGAAAGAGAAGCTGTGAGTGAGAGAGTGAGTGTGAAGCTATGAGTGTGAGAGAGAGAGAAAGAGCAGTGTTAGTGAGACAGAGAGAGAAGCTGTGAGTGAGAGAGAGAGAGAAAGGGAAGCTGTGAGTGAGTGAGAGAGAGAGAGAAAGGGAAGCTGTGAGTGAGTGAGAGAGAGAGACAGAGAAGCTGTGCGTGAGAGAGAGAGAAAAAGAGCAGCTGTGAGAGAGAGTGAGAAGCTGTGAGTGAGAGAGAGAGAAAGAGAATCTGTGAGTAGAGAGAGAGAGAAAGAGAAGTGAGTGAGAGAGAGAGAAAGAGAAGCTGTGAGTGAGAGAGAGAGAGCAGTGAGAGAGAGAGAAAGAGAAGCTGTGAGTGAGAGAAAGAGAGAAGCCGTGAGTGTTTGTGAGAGAGAAAGAGAAGCTGTGAGTGAGAGAGAGAGAAAGGGAAGCTGTGAGTGAGAGAGAGAGTGAGAAGCTATGAGTGAGAGAGAGAGAGAAGGAGAAGCTGTGAGTGAGTGAGAGAGAGAAGAAGCTGTGAGTGAGAGAGAGAGTGAGAAGCTGTGAGTGAGAGAGAGAGAGAAAGCGAAGCAGTGAGTGAGAGACAGAGAGAGAAAGTGAAGCTGTGAGAGAGAGAGAGAGAAAAAAAGAGAAGCTGTGAGTGAGAGAGAGAGAAAATCTGTAAGTGTGAGAGAAAGTGAGAGAAAGAGAAGCTGTGAGTGGTAGACAGAGTGAGAGAAAGAGATGCTGTGAGTGTGTGTGTGAGAGAAAGAGTAGCTGTGAGTGAGAGAGAGAGAGAGGGAAAGGGAAGCTGTGAGTGAGTGAGAGAGAGAGAGAATTTGTGAGAGTGAGAGAAAGTGAGAGAAAGAGAAGCTGGGAGTGTGTGTGAGAGAGAATGAGAAGCTGTGAGTGAGAGAGAGTGAGAAGCTTTGAGTGAGAGAGTGAGAGAAAGAGTAGCTGAGAGTGAGAGAGAGAGAGAGAAAAAGAAGCTGTATGAGAGAGAGAGAACGAAATAAAGAGCTGTGTGTGTGAGAGAGAGAAAGAGAAGCTGTGAGTGTGTGTGAGAGAGAAAGAGAAGCTATGAGTGTGTGAGAAAGAGAAAGTGAAGCTGTGAGTGAGAGAAAGAGCGAGAGAAAGAGACCATGTGAGTGAGAGAGAGAGAGAAATTGAAGCTGTGAGTGAGAGAGAGAGAGAAAGAGAAGCTCGGAGTGAGTGAGAGAGAAAGAAAGAGAACCTCCGAGTGAGTGAGAAAGAAAGAAAGAGAAGCTGTGAGTTAGAGAAAGACAGGAAGAAAGAGATGCTGTGAGTGAGAGAGATTGAATCTGTGAGTGAGAGAGAGAGAGAGAGGAAGAGAAGCTGTGAGTGAGAGAGAGAGAAGGAAAGAGAAGCTTTGAGTGAGAGAGTGAGAGAAAGAGTAGCTGTGAATGAGAGAGAGAGAAAGAGAAGCTGCATGAGAGAGAGAGAGAGAGAGAAAGAAAGAAAGAAAGAGAAGCTGTGAGTGTGAGAGAGAAAGAGAAGCTGTGAGTGGGTGTGAGAAAGAAAGAGAAGCTGTGAGTGAGAGAAAAAGAAAGAGAAGCTGTGAGTGAGAGAGAGAGAAAGAGAAGCTGTGAGTGAGAGTAAAAGAGAGAGAAAGAGAAGCTGTGAGTGAGAGAGAGAGAAAGAGAAGCTGTGAGTGAGAGAGTGAGAGAAAGAGTAGCTGTGAGTGAGAGACAGAGAGAGAAATAGAAGCTGTATGAGAGAGAGAGAGAGAATGAAAGAAAGAGCTGTGTGTGTGAGAGAGAGAAAGAGAAGCTGTGAGTGTGTGTGTGAGAGAAAGAGAAGCTGTGAGTGTGTGTGAGAGAGAAAGAGAAGCTGTGAGTGAGAGAAAGAGCGAGAGAAAGAGAAGCTGTGAGTGAGAGAGAGAGAGAGAGAGAGAGAAGCTGTGAGTGAGATAGAGAGAGAAAGAGAACCTGTGAGTGTGAGAGAGAGAGAAATTGAAGCTGTGAGTGAGATAGAGAGAGAAAGAGAAGCTCGGAGTGAGTGAGAGAGAAAGAAAGAGAAGCTCGGAGTGAGTGAGAGAGAAAGAAAGAGAAGGTGTGAGTGAGAGAGAGAAAGAAAGAAAGAAAGAGACGCTGTGAGTGAGAGAGATTGAAGCTGTGAGTTAGAGAGAGAGAGAGAAAGAGAAGCTGTGTGAGAGAGAGAGAGAAAGAGAAGCTGTGAGTGAGAAAGAGAAAGAGAGAAGCTGTGAGTGAGAGAGGGAGAGAAAGAGAAGCTGTGAGTGACAGGGATAGAGAGAAAGAGAAGATGTGAGTGAGAGAGAGAGAGAATGAGAAGATGTGAGTGAGTGACAGAGAGAGAAGCTGTGAGTGAGAGAGAGAGAGGGAGAGAGAAAGAGAAGCTGTGAGTGAGAGAGAGAGTTGGGAGAGAAGCTGTGAGTGAGAGAGAGAGAAAGAGAAGCTTTGAGTGAGAGAGTGAGAGAAAGAGTAGCTGTGAGTGAGTGAGAGAGAGAGAAAGTGAAGCTGTATGAGAGAGAGAGAGAACGAAAGAAAGTGCTGTGTGTGTGAGAGAGAGAAAGAGAAGCTGTGAGTGTGTGAGAGAGAGAAAGAGAAGCTGTGAGTGTGAGAGAGAGAAAGAGAAAGAGAAGCTGTGAGTGAGAGAAAGAGAGAGAGAAAGGGAAGCTGTGAGTGTGAGATAGAGAGAGAGAAAGAGAAGCTGTGAGTGTGTGTGTGTGAGAGAAAGAGAAGCTCTGAGTGAGTGAGAGAGAAAGAAAGAGAAGCTGTGAGTGAGAGAGAGAGAGAAAGAAAGAGACGCTGTGAGTGAGAGAGAGAGAAGCTGTTAGTGAGAGAGAGAGAAAGAGAAGCTGTGAGTGAGAGAGAGAGAGAGGAAGAGAAGCTGTGAGTGAGAGAGAGAGAAAGAAAGAGAAGGTGTGAGTGAGTGAGAGAGAAAGAAAAGCTGTGAGTGAGAGAGAGAGAGAGAAGCTGTGAGTGAAAGAGAGAGAAAGAGAAGCTGTGAGTGAGAAAGAGAGAAAGAGAGAGAAGCTGTGAGTGAGAGAGAGAGAGAAAGAAAGAGAAGCTGTGTGTGAAGGAGAGAGAGAAAGAGAAGATGTGAGTGAGAGAAAGAGAGAGAGAGAGAAGCTGTGAGTGTGTGAGGATAGAGAGAGAGAAGCTGTGAGTGTGTGAGAGAGAAAGAGAAGCTGTGAGTGAGAGAAAGAGAGAGAGAAAGGGAAGCTGTGAGTGAGAGAGAGAGAGAAGCTGTGAGTGAGAGTGAGAGAGAGAAAGAGAAGCTGTGAGTGAGAGAGAGAGTGGGAGAGAAGCTGTGAGTGAGAGAGAGAGAAAGAGAAGCTTTGAGTGAGAGAGTGAGAGAAAGAGTAGCTGTGAGTGAGTGAGAGAGAGAGAGAGAAGCTGTGAGTGTGTGAGGAGAGAGAGAGAGAAGCTGTGTGTGTGAGAGAGAAAGAGAAGCTGTGAGTGAGAGAAAGAGAGAGAGAAAGGGAAGCTGTGAGTGAGAGAGAGAGAGAGAAAGAGAAGCTGTGAGTGACAGAGAGTGAGAGAAGCTGTGTGTGTGTGAGAGAGAAAGAAAAGCTGTGTGTGTGTGTGAGTGAGTGAGAGAGACAGAGAAGCTGTGAGTGAGGGAGAGAGAAAAATAGCAGCTGTGAGTGAGAGAGAGAGAGAAGCTTTGAGTGAGAGAGAGGGAAAGAGAATCTTTGAGTAGAGAGAGAGTGAAAGGGAAGCTGTGAGTGAGAGAGAGAGAGAGAGAAAGAAAAGCTGTGAGTGTGTGTGAGAGAGAGAAAGAGAAGCTGTGAGTGAGAGGGAGAGAGAGAAAGAGAAGCTGTGAGTGAGAGAGAGAGAGAGGAAGAGAAGCTGTGAGTGAGAGAGAGAGAGAGGAAGAGAAGCTGTGAGTGAGAGAGAGAGAGAAAGAGAAGCTGTGAGTGAGTGAGAGAGAAAGAGAAGCTGTGTGAGAGAGAGAGAGAGAAGCTGTGAGTGAAAGAGAGAGAAAGAGAAGCTGTGAGTGAGAAAGAGAGAGAGAGAGAAGCTGTGAGTGAGAGAGAGAGAGAGAAAGAGAAGCTGTGAGTGACGGAGAGAGAGAAAGAGATGTGAGTTAGAGAGAGAGAGAAGCTGTGAGTGAGAGAGAGACAGAAAGAGAAGCTGTGAGTGAGAGAGAGAGTGGGAGAGAAGCTGTGAGTGAGAGAGAGAGAAAGAGAAGCTTTGTGTGAGAGAAATAGTAGCTGTGAGTGAGAGAGAGAGAGAAAGAGAAGCTCTGAGTGTGTGGGAGAGAGAAAGAGAAGCTGTGAGTGTGTGAGAGAGAAAGAGAAGCTGTGAGTGAGAGAAAGAGAGAGAGAAAGGGAAGCTGTGAGTGAGTGAGAGAGAGAGAATGAAAGAGAATCTGTGAGTAGAGAGAGAGAGAAAGGGAAGCTGCGAGTGAGAGAGAGAGAGAGAAAGAGAAGCTGTGAGTGTGTGAGAGAGAAAGAGAAGCTGTGAGTGAGAGGGAGAGAGAGAAAGAGAAGATGTGAGTGAGAGAGAGAGAAAGAGAAGATGTGTGTGTGAGAGAGAAAGAGAAGCTGTGAGTGTGTGAGAGAAAGAGAAGCTGTGAGTGTGAGAGAGGGAAAGAGAAGCTGTGAGTGAGAGAAAGAGAGAGAAAGGGAAGCTGTGAGTGTGAGATAGAGAGAGAGAAAGAGTAGCTGTGAGTGTGTGTGTGTGAGAGAAAGAGAAGCAGTGATTGAAAGAAAGAGAGAGAGAAAGAGAAGCTGTGAGTGTGTGAGGGAGAGAGAGAAAGAGAAGATCTGAGTGAGAGAGAGAGAGAAAGAGAAGATGTGTGTGTGAGAGAGAAAGAGAAGCTGTGAGTTTGAGAGAGAGAGAGAAAGAGAAGCTGTGAGTGAGAGAGAGAGAGAAAGAGATGCTGTGAGTGAGAGAGAGGGAGAGAAAGAGAAGCTGTGAGTGAGAGGGAGAGAGAGAAAGAGAAGATGTGAGTGAGAGAGAGAGAGAAAGAGAAGATGTGTGTGTGAGAGAGAAAGAGAAGCTGTGAGTTTGAGAGAGAGAGAGAAAGAGAAGCTGTGAGAGAGAGAGAGAGAAAGAGATGCTGTGAGTGAGAGAGAGAGAGAAAGAGAAGCTGTGAGTGAGAGAGAGAGAGAGAGAGAGAAAGAGAACCTATGAGTGTGTGTGAGAGAGAAATTGAAGCTGTAAGTGAGAGAGAGAGAGAAAGAGAAGCTCTGAGTGAGTGAGAGAGAAAGAAAGAGAAGCTGTGAGTGAGAGAGAGAAAGAAAGAGACACTGTGAGTGTGAGAGAGAGAAGCTGTTAGTGAGAGAGAGAGAGAAAGAGAAGCTGTGAGTGAGAGAGAGAGAGGAAGAGAAGCTGTGAGAGAGAGAGAGAGAAAGAGAAGGTGTGAGTGAGTGAGAGAGAAAGAAAAGCTGTGAGTGAGAGAGAGAGAGAGAAGCTGTGAGTGAAAGAGAGAGAAAGAGAAGCTGTGAGTGAGAAAGAGAGAAAGAGAGAGAAGCTGTGAGTGAGAGAGAGAGAGAAAGAGAAGCTGTGTGTGACGGAGAGAGAGAAAGAGAAGATGTGAGTGAGGGAAAGAGAGAGAGAGAAGCTGTGAGTGTGTGAGGATAGATAGAGAGAAGCTGTGAGTGTGAGAGAGAGAAAGAGAAGCTTTGTGTGAGAGAAATAGTAGCTGTGAGTGAGAGAGAGAGAGAAAGAGAAGCTGTGAGTGTGTGTGAGAGAGAAAGAGAAGCTGTGAGTGTGTGAGAGAGAAAGAGAAGCCGTGAGTGAGAGAAAGGGAGAGAGAAAGGGAAGCTGTGAGTGAGAGAGAGAGAGAGAATGAAAGAGAATCTGTGAGTAGAGAGAGAGAGAAAGGGAAGCTGCGAGTGAGAGAGAGAGAGAGAAAGAGAAGCTGTGAGTGTGTGTGAGAGAGAGAGATAAAGAGAAGCTGTGAGTGAGTGATAGAGAAAGAGAAGCTGTGAGTGAGAAGGGAGAGAGAGAAAGAGAAGATGTGAGTGAGAGAGAGAGTGAGAAAGAGAAGATGTGTGTGTGAGAGAGAAAGAGAAGCTGTGAGTGAGAGAAAGAGAGAGAGAAAGAGAAGCTGTGAGTGAGAGAGAGAGAGAGAGAAAAGCTGTGAGTGAGAGAGAGAGACAGAAAGAGAAGCTGTGAGTGAGAGAGAGAGAGAAAGAGAAGCTGTGAGTGAGAGACAGAGAGAGAAAGAGAACCTATGAGTGTGTGTGAGAGAGAAATTGAAGCTGTGAGTGAGAGAGAGAGAGAAAGAGAAGCTCTGAGTGAGTGAGAGAGAAAGAAAGAGAAGCTGTGAGTGAGAGAGAGAGAGAGAAAGAAAGAGATGCTGTGAGTGAGAGAGAGAGAAGCTGTTAGTGAGAGAGAGAGAGAAAGGGAAGCTGTGAGTGAGAGAGAGAGAGGAAGAGAAGCTGTGAGTGAGAGAGAGAGAGAAAAGCTGCATGAGAGAGAGAGAGAAAGAAAGAAAGAAAGAGAAGCTGTGTGTGTGTGAGAGAGAGAAAGAGAACCTGTGAGTGATTGAGAGAGAGAGAAATTGAAGCTGTGAGTGAGAGAGAGAGATAAAGAGAAGCTGTGAGTGAGTGAGAGAGAAAGAGAAGCTGTGAGGGAGAGGGAGAGAGAAGGAGAAGATGTGAGTGAGAGAGAGAGGGAAGGAGAAGTTGTGAGTGAGAGAGTGAGAGAAAGAGTAGCTGTGAGTGAGAGAGAGAGAAAGAGAAGCTGTATGAGAGAGAGAGAACGGAAGAAAGAGCTGTGTGTGGAGAGAGAAAGAGAAACTGTGAGCATGTGTGAGAGAGAAAGAGAAGCTGTGAGTGAGAAAAAAAGAGAGAGAAAGAGAAGTTGTGAGTGAGAGAGAGAGAGAGAAGCTGTGAGTGAGAGAGAGAGAGAAAGAGAAGCTGTGTGTGAGAGAGAGAGAAAGAGAAGCTGTGAGTGAGAGAGAGAGAAAGAGAACCTGTGAGTGAGAGAGAGTAATTGAAGCTGTGAGTGAGAGAGAGAGAGAAAGAAAGAGAAGCTCCGAGTGAGTGAGAGAGAAAGAGAAGCTGTGAGAGAGAGAGAGAGACAAGCTGTAAGTGTGTGTGAGAGAGAGAAAGAAAAGCTGTGAGTGTGAGAGAAAGAGAAGCTGTGAGTGTGTGAGAGAGTGAGAGAGAGAGAAGCTGTGAGTTAGAGAGAGAGAGAGAAAGAGAAGTTGTGAGTGAGAGAGAGAAAGAGAAGCTGTGAGTGAGAGAGTGAGAGAGAAAGAGAGTCTGTGAGTGAGAGAGAGAGAGAGAGAAAAAGAGAAGCTGTGAGTGAGTGAGAGAAAGAGAAGCTGTGAAAGAGAGAGAGGGAAAGAGAAGCTGAGATTGAGAGAGAGAGAAAGAGAAGCTGTGAGTTAGAGAGAGAGAAAAAGAAGCTGTGAGTGAGTTAGAGAGAGAGAATGAGAAGCTGTGAGGGAGAGAGAGAGGAGAGAGAGAATCTGTGAGGGAGAGAGAGAGAGAGAAAGAGAAGATGTGAGTGAGAGAGTGAGTAAGAGAATCTGTGAGTGAGAGAGAGAGAGAAAGAATCTGTGAGTGAGAGAGAGAAAGAGAAGCTGAGAGTCAGAGAGGGAGAGAAGCTGTGAGTGAGAGAGAGAGAAAGAGAAGCTGTGAGTGTGAGAGAAAGAGAGAGAGAGTAGCTGTGAGTGAAAGAGAGAGAAAGAGAAGCTGTGAGTGAGAAAGAGAGAGAGAAAGAGAAGCTGTGAGTGAGAGAGAGAGAGAAAGAGAAGCTGTGAGTGAGAGGGAGATAGAGAAAGAGAATATGTGAGAGAGAGAGAAAGAGAAGATGTGAGTGTGTGTGTGTGAGAGAGAAGCTGTGTGTGAGAGAAAGAGAGAGAGAAAGAGAAGCTGTGAGTGAGAGAGAGAGAGAGAGAAAGAGAAGCTGTGAGTGAGAGAGAGAGAGAGAAAGAGAAGCTGTGAGAGAGAGAGAGAAAGAGCAGCTCCGAGTGAGTGAGAGAGAACGAAAGAGAAGCTGTGAGTGAGAGAGAGAGAGAGAAAGAGAAGCTGTTGGTGACGGAGAGAGAGAAAGAGATGTGAGTTAGAGAGAGAGAGAAGCTGTGAGTGAGAGAGAGAGAGAAAGAGAAGCTGTGAGTGAGAGAGAGAGTGGGAGAGAAGCTGTGAGTGAGAGAGAGAGAAAGAGAAGCTTTGTGTGAGAGAAATAGTAGCTGTGAGTGAGAGAGAGAGAGAAAGAGAAGCTCTGAGTGTGTGGGAGAGAGAAAGAGAAGCTGTGAGTGTGTGAGAGAGAAAGAGAAGCTGTGAGTGAGAGAAAGAGAGAGAGAAAGGGAAGTTGTGAGTGAGTGAGAGAGAGAGAATGAAAGAGAATCTGTGAGTAGAGAGAGAGAGAAAGGGAAGCTGCGAGTGAGAGAGAGAGAGAGTAAGAGAAGCTGTGAGTGTGTGAGAGAGAAAGAGAAGCTGTGAGTGAGAGGGAGAGAGAGAAAGAGAAGATGTGAGTGAGAGAGAGAGAAAGAGAAGATGTGTGTGTGAGAGAGAAAGAGAAGCTGTGAGTGTGTGAGAGAAAGAGAAGCTGTGAGTGTGAGAGAGGGAAAGAGAAGCTGTGAGTGAGAGAAAGAGAGAGAGAAAGGGAAGCTGTGAGTGTGAGATAGAGAGAGAGAAAGAGTAGCTGTGAGTGTGTGTGTGTGAGAGAAAGAGAAGCAGTGATTGAAAGAAAGAGAGAGAGAAAGAGAAGCTGTGAGTGTGTGAGGGAGCGAGAGAAAGAGAAGATCTGAGTGAGAGAGAGAGAGAAAGAGAAGATGTGTGTGTGAGAGAGAAAGAGAAGCTGTGAGTTTGAGAGAGAGAGAGAAAGAGAAGCTGTGAGTGAGAGAGAGAGAGAGAAAGAGATGCTGTGAGTGAGAGAGAGGGAGAGAAAGAGAAGCTGTGAGTGAGAGGGAGAGAGAGAAAGAGAAGATGTGAGAGAGAGAGAGAAAGAGAAGATGTGTGTGTGAGAGAGAAAGAGAAGCTGTGAGTTTGAGAGAGAGAGAGAAAGAGAAGCTGTGAGTGAGAGAGAGAGAGAGAAAGAGATGCTGTGAGTGAGAGAGAGAGAGAAAGAGAAGCTGTGAGTGAGAGAGAGAGAGAGAGAGAAAGAGAACCTATGAGTGTGTGTGAGAGAGAAATTGAAGCTGTAAGTGAGAGAGAGAGAGAAAGAGAAGCTCTGAGTGAGTGAGAGAGAAAGAAAGAGAAGCTGTGAGTGAGAGAGAGAGAGAAAGAAAGAGACGCTGTGAGTGTGAGAGAGAGAAGCTGTTAGTGAGAGAGAGAGAGAAAGAGAAGCTGTGAGTGAGAGAGAGAGAGGAAGAGAAGCTGAGAGAGAGAGAGAGAGAAAGAGAAGGTGTGAGTGAGTGAGAGAGAAAGAAAAGCTGTGAGTGAGAGAGAGAGAGAGAAGCTGTGAGTGAAAGAGAGAGAAAGAGAAGCTGTGAGTGAGAAAGAGAGAAAGAGAGAGAAGCTGTGAGTGAGAGAGAGAGAGAAAGAGAAGCTGTGTGTGACGGAGAGAGAGAAAGAGAAGATGTGAGTGAGGGAAAGAGAGAGAGAGAAGCTGTGAGTGTGTGAGGATAGAGAGAGAGAAGCTGTGAGTGTGAGAGAGAGAAAGAGAAGCTTTGTGTGAGAGAAATAGTAGCTGTGAGTGAGAGAGAGAGAGAAAGAGAAGCTGTGAGTGTGTGTGAGAGAGAAAGAGAAGCTGTGAGTGTGTGAGAGAGAAAGAGAAGCTGTGAGTGAGAGAAAGGGAGAGAGAAAGGGAAGCTGTGAGTGAGAGAGAGAGAGAATGAAAGAGAATCTGTGAGTAGAGAGAGAGAGAAAGGGAAGCTGCGAGTGAGAGAGAGAGAGAGAAAGAGAAGCTGTGAGTGTGTGTGAGAGAGAGAGATAAAGAGAAGCTGTGAGTGAGTGAGAGAGAAAGAGAAGCTGTGAGTGAGAAGGGAGAGAGAGAAAGAGAAGATGTGAGTGAGAGAGAGAGTGAGAAAGAGAAGATGTGTGTGTGAGAGAGAAAGAGAAGCTGTGAGTGTGTGAGAGAAAGAGAAGCTGTGAGTGTGAGAGAGAGAAAGAGAAGCTGTGAGTGAGAGAAAGAGAGAGAGAAAGAGAAGCTGTGAGTGAGAGAGAGAGAGAGAGAGAGAAAAGCTGTGAGTGAGAGAGAGACAGAAAGAGAAGCTGTGAGTGAGAGAGAGAGAGAAAGAGAAGCTGTGAGTGAGAGACAGAGAGAGAAAGAGAACCTATGAGTGTGTGTGAGAGAGAAATTGAAGCTGTGAGTGAGAGAGAGAGAGAAAGAGAAGCTCTGAGTGAGTGAGAGAGAAAGAAAGAGAAGCTGTGAGTGAGAGAGAGAGAGAGAAAGAAAGAGATGCTGTGAGTGAGAGAGAGAGAAGCTGTTAGTGAGAGAGAGAGAAAGGGAAGCTGTGAGTGAGAGAGAGAGAGGAAGAGAAGCTGTGAGTGAGAGAGAGAGAGAGAGAAAGAGAAGCTGCATGAGAGAGAGAGAGAAAGAAAGAAAGAAAGAGAAGCTGTGTGTGTGTGAGAGAGGGAAAGAGAACCTGTGAGTGATTGAGAGAGAGAGAAATTGAAGCTGTGAGTGAGAGAGAGAGATAAAGAGAAGCTGTGAGTGTGTGTGTGTGAGAGAAAGAGAAGCAGTGATTGAAAGAAAGAGAGAGAGAAAGAAAGAGAAGCTGTGAGTATGTGAGGGAGAGAGAGAAAGAGGATGTGAGAGAGAGAGAGAAAGAGAAGATGTGTGTGTGTGAGAGAAAGAGAAGCTGTGAGTTTGAGAGAGAGAGAGAAAGAGAAGCTGTGAGTGAGAGAGAAAGAGAGAGAGAAAGAGATGCTGTGAGTGAGAGAGAGGGAGAGAAAGAGAAGCTGTGAGTGAGAGGGAGAGAGAGAAAGAGAAGATGTGAGTGAGAGAGAGAGAAAGAGAAGATGTGTGTGTGAGAGAGAAAGAGAAGCTGTGAGTTTGAGAGAGAGAGAGAAAGTGAAGCTGTGAGTGAGAGAGAGAGAGAGAAAGAGATGCTGTGAGTGAGAGAGAGAGGGAGAGAAAGAGAAGCTGTGAGTGAGAGAGAGAGAAAGAGAACCTATGAGTGTGTGTGAGAGAGAAATTGAAGCTGTGAGTGAGAGAGAGAGAGAAAGAGAAGCTCTGAGTGAGTGAGAGAGAAAGAAAGAGAAGCTGTGAGTGAGAGAGAGAGAGAAAGAAAGAGATGCTGTGAGTGAGAGAGAGAGAAGCTGTTAGTGAGAGAGAGAGAAAGAGAAGCTGTGAGTGAGAGAGAGAGAGAGGAAGAGAAGCTGTGAGTGAGAGAGAGAGAAAGAAAGAGAAGGTGTGAGTGAGTGAGAGAGAAAGAAAAGCTGTGAGTGAGAGAGAGAGAGAGAAGCTGTGAGTGAAAGAGAGAGAAAGAGAAGCTGTGAGTGAGAAAGAGAGAAAGAGAGAGAAGCTGTGAGTGAGAGAGAGAGAGAAAGAAAGAGAAGCTGTGTGTGAAGGAGAGAGAGAAAGAGAAGATGTGAGTGAGAGAAAGAGAGAGAGAGAGAAGCTGTGAGTGTGTGAGGATAAAGAGAGAGAAGCTGTGAGTGTGTGAGAGAGAAAGAGAAGCTGTGAGTGAGAGAAAGAGAGAGAGAAAGGGAAGCTGTGAGTGAGAGAGAGAGAGAAGCTGTGAGTGAGAGTGAGAGAGAGAAAGAGAAGCTGTGAGTGAGAGAGAGAGTGGGAGAGAAGCTGTGAGTGAGAGAGAGAGAAAGAGAAGCTTTGAGTGAGAGAGTGAGAGAAAGAGTAGCTGTGAGTGAGTGAGAGAGAGAGAGAGAAGCTGTGAGTGTGTGAGGAGAGAGAGAGAGAAGCTGTGTGTGTGAGAGAGAAAGAGAAGCTGTGAGTGAGAGAAAGAGAGAGAGAAAGGGAAGCTGTGAGTGAGAGAGAGAGAGAGAAAGAGAAGCTGTGAGTGACAGAGAGTGAGAGAAGCTGTGTGTGTGTGAGAGAGAAAGAGAAGCTGTGTGTGTGTGAGTGAGTGAGAGAGACAGAGAAGCTGTGAGTGAGGGAGAGAGAAAAATAGCAGCTGTGAGTGAGAGAGAGAGAGAAGCTTTGAGTGAGAGAGAGGGAAAGAGAATCTTTGAGTAGAGAGAGAGTGAAAGGGAAGCTGTGAGTGAGAGAGAGAGAGAGAGAAAGAGAAGCTGTGAGTGTGTGAGAGAGAGAGAAAGAGAAGCTGTGAGTGAGAGGGAGAGAGAGAAAGAGAAGCTGTGAGTGAGAGAGAGAGAGAGGAAGAGAAGCTGTGAGTGAGAGAGAGAGAGAGGAAGAGAAGCTGTGAGTGAGAGAGAGAGAGAAAGAGAAGCTGTGAGTGAGTGAGAGAGAAAGAGAAGCTGTGTGAGAGAGAGAGAGAGAAGCTGTGAGTGAAAGAGAGAGAAAGAGAAGCTGTGAGTGAGAAAGAGAGAGAGAGAGAAGCTGTGAGTGAGAGAGAGAGAGAGAAAGAGAAGCTGTGAATGACGGAGAGAGAGAAAGAGATGTGAGTTAGAGAGAGAGAGAAGCTGTGAGTGAGAGAGAGACAGAAAGAGAAGCTGTGAGTGAGAGAGAGAGTGGGAGAGAAGCTGTGAGTGAGAGAGAGAGAAAGAGAAGCTTTGTGTGAGAGAAATAGTAGCTGTGAGTGAGAGAGAGAGAGAAAGAGAAGCTCTGAGTGTGTGGGAGAGAGAAAGAGAAGCTGTGAGTGTGTGAGAGAGAAAGAGAAGCTGTGAGTGAGAGAAAGAGAGAGAGAAAGGGAAGCTGTGAGTGAGTGAGAGAGAGAGAATGAAAGAGAATCTGTGAGTAGAGAGAGAGAGAAAGGGAAGCTGCGAGTGAGAGAGAGAGAGAGAAAGAGAAGCTGTGAGTGTGTGAGAGAGAAAGAGAAGCTGTGAGTGAGAGGGAGAGAGAGAAAGAGAAGATGTGAGTGAGAGAGAGAGAAAGAGAAGATGTGTGTGTGAGAGAGAAAGAGAAGCTGTGAGTGTGTGAGAGAAAGAGAAGCTGTGAGTGTGAGAGAGGGAAAGAGAAGCTGTGAGTGAGAGAAAGAGAGAGAGAAAGGGAAGCTGTGAGTGTGAGATAGAGAGAGAGAAAGAGTAGCTGTGAGTGTGTGTGTGAGAGAGAAAGAGAAGCAGTGATTGAAAGAAAGAGAGAAAGAAAGAGAAGCTGTGAGTGTGTGAGGGAGAGAGAGAAAGAGAAGATCTGAGTGAGAGAGAGAGAGAAAGAGAAGATGTGTGTGTGAGAGAGAAAGAGAAGCTGTGAGTTTGAGAGAGAGAGAGAAAGAGAAGCTGTGAGTGAGAGAGAGAGAGAGAAAGAGATGCTGTGAGTGAGAGAGAGGGAGAGAAAGAGAAGCTGTGAGTGAGAGGGAGAGAGAGAAAGAGAAGATGTGAGTGAGAGAGAGAGAGAAAGAGAAGATGTGTGTGTGAGAGAGAAAGAGAAGCTGTGAGTTTGAGAGAGAGAGAGAAAGAGAAGCTGTGAGAGAGAGAGAGAAAGAGATGCTGTGAGTGAGAGAGAGAGAGAAAGAGAAGCTGTGAGTGAGAGAGAGAGAGAGAGAAAGAGAACCTATGAGTGTGTGTGAGAGAGAAATTGAAGCTGTAAGTGAGAGAGAGAGAGAAAGAGAAGCTCTGAGTGAGTGAGAGAGAAAGAAAGAGAAGCTGTGAGTGAGAGAGAGAGAAAGAAAGAGACACTGTGAGTGTGAGAGAGAGAAGCTGTTAGTGAGAGAGAGAGAGAAAGAGAAGCTGTGAGTGAGAGAGAGAGAGAGAGGAAGAGAAGCTGTGAGAGAGAGAGAGAGAAAGAGAAGGTGTGAGTGAGTGAGAGAGAAAGAAAAGCTGTGAGTGAGAGAGAGAGAGAGAAGCTGTGAGTGAAAGAGAGAGAAAGAGAAGCTGTGAGTGAGAAAGAGAGAAAGAGAGAGAAGCTGTGAGTGAGAGAGAGAGAGAAAGAGAAGCTGTGTGTGACGGAGAGAGAGAAAGAGAAGATGTGAGTGAGGGAAAGAGAGAGAGAGAGAAGCTGTGAGTGTGTGAGGATAGAGAGAGAGAAGCTGTGAGTGTGAGAGAGAGAAAGAGAAGCTTTGTGTGAGAGAAATAGTAGCTGTGAGTGAGAGAGAGAGAGAAAGAGAAGCTGTGAGTGTGTGTGAGAGAGAAAGAGAAGCTGTGAGTGTGTGAGAGAGAAAGAGAAGCCGTGAGTGAGAGAAAGGGAGAGAGAAAGGGAAGCTGTGAGTGAGAGAGAGAGAGAATGAAAGAGAATCTGTGAGTAGAGAGAGAGAGAAAGGGAAGCTGCGAGTGAGAGAGAGAGAGAGAAAGAGAAGCTGTGAGTGTGTGTGAGAGAGAGAGATAAAGAGAAGCTGTGAGTGAGTGAGAGAGAAAGAGAAGCTGTGAGTGAGAAGGGAGAGAGAGAAAGAGAAGATGTGAGTGAGAGAGAGAGTGAGAAAGAGAAGATGTGTGTGTGAGAGAGAAAGAGAAGCTGTGAGTGAGAGAAAGAGAGAGAGAAAGAGAAGCTGTGAGTGAGAGAGAGAGAGAGAGAAAAGCTGTGAGTGAGAGAGAGAGACAGAAAGAGAAGCTGTGAGTGAGAGAGAGAGAGAAAGAGAAGCTGTGAGTGAGAGACAGAGAGAGAAAGAGAACCTATGAGTGTGTGTGAGAGAGAAATTGAAGCTGTGAGTGAGAGAGAGAGAGAAAGAGAAGCTCTGAGTGAGTGAGAGAGAAAGAAAGAGAAGCTGTGAGTGAGAGAGAGAGAGAGAAAGAAAGAGATGCTGTGAGTGAGAGAGAGAGAAGCTGTTAGTGAGAGAGAGAGAAAGGGAAGCTGTGAGTGAGAGAGAGAGAGGAAGAGAAGCTGTGAGTGAGAGAGAGAGAGAGAAAAGCTGCATGAGAGAGAGAGAGAAAGAAAGAAGAAAGAGAAGCTGTGTGTGTGTGTGAGAGAGAAAGAGAACCTGTGATTGAGAGAGAGAGAAATTGAAGCTGTGAGTGAGAGAGAGAGATAAAGAGAAGCTGTGAGTGAGTGAGAGAGAAAGAGAAGCTGTGAGGGAGAGGGAGAGAGAAGGAGAAGATGTGAGTGAGAGAGAGAGGGAAGGAGAAGTTGTGAGTGAGAGAGTGAGAGAAAGAGTAGCTGTGAGTGAGAGAGAGAGAAAGAGAAGCTGTATGAGAGAGAGAGAACGGAAGAAAGAGCTGTGTGTGGAGAGAGAAAGAGAAACTGTGAGCATGTGTGAGAGAGAAAGAGAAGCTGTGAGTGAGAAAAAAAGAGAGAGAAAGAGAAGTTGTGAGTGAGAGAGAGAGAGAGAAGCTGTGAGTGAGAGAGAGAGAGAAAGAGAAGCTGTGTGTGTGAGAGAGAGAAAGAGAAGCTGTGAGTGAGAGAGAGAGAAAGAGAACCTGTGAGTGAGAGAGAGTAATTGAAGCTGTGAGTGAGAGAGAGAGAGAAAGAAAGAGAAGCTCCGAGTGAGTGAGAGAGAAAGAGAAGCTGTGAGAGAGAGAGAGAGAGACAAGCTGTAAGTGTGTGTGTGAGAGAGAAAGAAAAGCTGTGAGTGTGAGAGAAAGAGAAGCTGTGAGTGTGTGAGAGAGTGAGAGAGAGAGAAGCTGTGAGTTAGAGAGAGAGAGAGAAAGAGAAGTTGTGAGTGAGAGAGAGAAAGAGAAGCTGTGAGTGAGAGAGTGAGAGAGAAAGAGAGTCTGTGAGTGAGAGAGAGAGAGAGAGAAAAAGAGAAGCTGTGAGTGAGTGAGAGAAAGAGAAGCTGTGAAAGAGAGAGAGGGAAAGAGAAGCTGAGATTGAGAGAGAGAGAAAGAGAAGCTGTGAGTTAGAGAGAGAGAAAGAGAAGCTGTGAGTGAGTTAGAGAGAGAGAATGAGAAGCTGTGAGGGAGAGAGAGAGGAGAGAGAGAATCTGTGAGGGAGAGAGAGAGAGAGAAAGAGAAGATGTGAGTGAGAGAGTGAGTAAGAGAATCTGTGAGTGAGAGAGAGAGAGAAAGAATCTGTGAGTGAGAGAGAGAAAGAGAAGCTGAGAGTCAGAGAGGGAGAGAAGCTGTGAGTGAGAGAGAGAGAAAGAGAAGCTGTGAGTGTGAGAGAAAGAGAGAGAGAGTAGCTGTGAGTGAAAGAGAGAGAAAGAGAAGCTGTGAGTGAGAAAGAGAGAGAGAAAGAGAAGCTGTGAGTGAGAGAGAGAGAGAAAGAGAAGCTGTGAGTGAGAGGGAGATAGAGAAAGAGAATATGTGTGAGAGAGAGAGAAAGAGAAGATGTGAGTGTGTGTGTGTGAGAGAGAAGCTGTGTGTGAGAGAAAGAGAGAGAGAAAGAGAAGCTGTGAGTGAGAGAGAGAGAGAGAAAGAGAAGCTGTGAGTGAGAGAGAGAGAGAGAAAGAGTAGCTGTGAGAGAGAGAGAGAAAGAGCAGCTCCGAGTGAGTGAGAGAGAACGAAAGAGAAGCTGTGAGTGAGAGAGAGAGAGAGAAAGAGAAGCTGTGAGTGACGGAGAGAGAGAAAGAGATGTGAGTTAGAGAGAGAGAGAAGCTGTGAGTGAGAGAGAGAGAGAAAGAGAAGCTGTGAGTGAGAGAGAGAGTGGGAGAGAAGCTGTGAGTGAGAGAGAGAGAAAGAGAAGCTTTGTGTGAGAGAAATAGTAGCTGTGAGTGAGAGAGAGAGAGAAAGAGAAGCTCTGAGTGTGTGGGAGAGAGAAAGAGAAGCTGTGAGTGTGTGAGAGAGAAAGAGAAGCTGTGAGTGAGAGAAAGAGAGAGAGAAAGGGAAGCTGTGAGTGAGTGAGAGAGAGAGAATGAAAGAGAATCTGTGAGTAGAGAGAGAGAGAAAGGGAAGCTGCGAGTGAGAGAGAGAGAGAGAAAGAGAAGCTGTGAGTGTGTGAGAGAGAAAGAGAAGCTGTGAGTGAGAGGGAGAGAGAGAAAGAGAAGATGTGAGTGAGAGAGAGAGAAAGAGAAGATGTGTGTGTGAGAGAGAAAGAGAAGCTGTGAGTGTGTGAGAGAAAGAGAAGCTGTGAGTGTGAGAGAGGGAAAGAGAAGCTGTGAGTGAGAGAAAGAGAGAGAGAAAGGGAAGCTGTGAGTGTGAGATAGAGAGAGAGAAAGAGAAGCTGTGAGTGTGTGTGTGAGAGAAAGAGAAGCAGTGATTGAAAGAAAGAGAGAGAGAAAGAGAAGCTGTGAGTGTGTGAGGGAGAGAGAGAAAGAGAAGATCTGAGTGAGAGAGAGAGAGAAAGAGAAGATGTGTGTGTGAGAGAGAAAGAGAAGCTGTGAGTTTGAGAGAGAGAGAGAAAGAGAAGCTGTGAGTGAGAGAGAGAGAGAGAAAGAGATGCTGTGAGTGAGAGAGAGGGAGAGAAAGAGAAGCTGTGAGTGAGAGGGAGAGAGAGAAAGAGAAGATGTGAGTGAGAGAGAGAGAGAAAGAGAAGATGTGTGTGTGAGAGAGAAAGAGAAGCTGTGAGTTTGAGAGAGAGAGAGAAAGAGAAGCTGTGAGTGAGAGAGAGAGAGAGAAAGAGATGCTGTGAGTGAGAGAGAGAGAGAAAGAGAAGCTGTGAGTGAGAGAGAGAGAGAGAGAAAGAGAACCTATGAGTGTGTGTGAGAGAGAAATTGAAGCTGTAAGTGAGAGAGAGAGAGAAAGAGAAGCTCTGAGTGAGTGAGAGAGAAAGAAAGAGAAGCTGTGAGTGAGAGAGAGAGAGAAAGAAAGAGACGCTGTGAGTGTGAGAGAGAGAAGCTGTTAGTGAGAGAGAGAGAGAAAGAGAAGCTGTGAGTGAGAGAGAGAGAGGAAGAGAAGCTGTGAGAGAGAGAGAGAGAAAGAGAAGGTGTGAGTGAGTGAGAGAGAAAGAAAAGCTGTGAGTGAGAGAGAGAGAGAGAAGCTGTGAGTGAAAGAGAGAGAAAGAGAAGCTGTGAGTGAGAAAGAGAGAAAGAGAGAGAAGCTGTGAGTGAGAGAGAGAGAGAAAGAGAAGCTGTGTGTGACGGAGAGAGAGAAAGAGAAGATGTGAGTGAGGGAAAGAGAGAGAGAGAAGCTGTGAGTGTGTGAGGATAGAGAGAGAGAAGCTGTGAGTGTGAGAGAGAGAAAGAGAAGCTTTGTGTGAGAGAAATAGTAGCTGTGAGTGAGAGAGAGAGAGAAAGAGAAGCTGTGAGTGTGTGTGAGAGAGAAAGAGAAGCTGTGAGTGTGTGAGAGAGAAAGAGAAGCTGTGAGTGAGAGAAAGGGAGAGAGAAAGGGAAGCTGTGAGTGAGAGAGAGAGAGAATGAAAGAGAATCTGTGAGTAGAGAGAGAGAGAAAGGGAAGCTGCGAGTGAGAGAGAGAGAGAAAGAGAAGCTGTGAGTGTGTGTGAGAGAGAGAGATAAAGAGAAGCTGTGAGTGAGTGAGAGAGAAAGAGAAGCTGTGAGTGAGAAGGGAGAGAGAGAAAGAGAAGATGTGAGTGAGAGAGAGAGTGAGAAAGAGAAGATGTGTGTGTGAGAGAGAAAGAGAAGCTGTGAGTGTGTGAGAGAAAGAGAAGCTGTGAGTGTGAGAGAGAGAAAGAGAAGCTGTGAGTGAGAGAAAGAGAGAGAGAAAGAGAAGCTGTGAGTGAGAGAGAGAGAGAGAGAGAGAAAAGCTGTGAGTGAGAGAGAGAGAGACAGAAAGAGAAGCTGTGAGTGAGAGAGAGAGAGAAAGAGAAGCTGTGAGTGAGAGACAGAGAGAGAAAGAGAACCTATGAGTGTGTGTGAGAGAGAAATTGAAGCTGTGAGTGAGAGAGAGAGAGAAAGAGAAGCTCTGAGTGAGTGAGAGAGAAAGAAAGAGAAGCTGTGAGTGAGAGAGAGAGAGAGAAAGAAAGAGATGCTGTGAGTGAGAGAGAGAGAAGCTGTTAGTGAGAGAGAGAGAAAGGGAAGCTGTGAGTGAGAGAGAGAGAGGAAGAGAAGCTGTGAGTGAGAGAGAGAGAGAGAGAAAGAGAAGCTGCATGAGAGAGAGAGAGAAAGAAAGAAAGAAAGAGAAGCTGTGTGTGTGTGAGAGAGGGAAAGAGAACCTGTGAGTGATTGAGAGAGAGAGAAATTGAAGCTGTGAGTGAGAGAGAGAGATAAAGAGAAGCTGTGAGTGAGTGAGAGAGAAAGAGAAGCTGTGAGGGAGAGGGAGAGAGAAGGAGAAGATGTGAGTGAGAGAGAGAGGGAAGGAGAAGTTGTGAGTGAGAGAGTGAGAGAAAGAGTAGCTGTGAGTGAGAGAGAGAGAAAGAGAAGCTGTATGAGAGAGAGAGAACGGAAGAAAGAGCTATGTGTGGAGAGAGAAAGAGAAACTGTGAGCATGTGTGAGAGAGAAAGAGAAGCTGTGAGTGAGAAAAAAAAAGAGAGAAAGAGAAGTTGTGAGTGAGAGAGAGAGAGAGAAGCTGTGAGTGAGAGAGAGAGAGAAAGAGAAGCTGTGTGAGAGAGAGAGAGAAAGAGAAGCTGTGAGTGAGAGAGAGAGAAAGAGAACCTGTGAGTGAGAGAGAGTAATTGAAGCTGTGAGTGAGAGAGAGAGAGAAAGAAAGAGAAGCTCCGAGTGAGTGAGAGAGAAAGAGAAGCTGTGAGAGAGAGAGAGAGAGACAAGCTGTAAGTGTGTGTGAGAGAGAGAAAGAAAATCTGTGAGTGTGAGAGAAAGAGAAGCTGTGAGTGTGTGAGAGAGTGAGAGAGAGAGAAGCTGTGAGTTAGAGAGAGAGAGAAAGAGAAGTTGTGAGTGAGAGAGAGAAAGAGAAGCTGTGAGTGAGAGAGTGAGAGAGAAAGAGAGTCTGTGAGTGAGAGAGAGAGAGAGAGAAAAAGAGAAGCTGTGAGTGAGTGAGAGAAAGAGAAGCTGTGAAAGAGAGAGAGGGAAAGAGAAGCTGAGATTGAGAGAGAGAGAAAGAGAAGCTGTGAGTTAGAGAGAGAGAAAGAGAAGCTGTGAGTGAGTTAGAGAGAGAGAATGAGAAGCTGTGAGGGAGAGAGAGAGAGGAGAGAGAGAATCTGTGAGGGAGAGAGAGAGAGAGAAAGAGAAGATGTGAGTGAGAGAGTGAGTAAGAGAATCTGTGAGTGAGAGAGAGAGAAAGAATCTGTGAGTGAGAGAGAGAAAGAGAAGCTGAGAGTCAGAGAGAGAGAGAAGCTGTGAGTGAGAGAGAGAGAAAGAGAAGCTGTGAGTGTGAGAGAAAGAGAGAGAGAGTAGCTGTGAGTGAAAGAGAGAGAAAGAGAAGCTGTGAGTGAGAAAGAGAGAGAGAAAGAGAAGCTGTGAGTGAGAGAGAGAGAGAAAGAGAAGCTGTGAGTGAGAGGGAGATAGAGAAAGAGAATATGTGAGAGAGAGAGAAAGAGAAGATGTGAGTGTGTGTGTGTGAGAGAGAAGCTGTGTGTGAGAGAAAGAGAGAGAGAAAGAGAATCTGTGAGTGAGAGAGAGAGAGAGAAAGAGAAGCTGTGAGTGAGAGAGAGAGAGAAGGAGAAGCTGTGAGAGAGAGAGAAAGAGCAGCTCCGAGTGAGTGAGAGAGAACGAAAGAGAAGCTGTGAGTGAGAGAGAGAGAAAGAAAGAGAAGCTGCAAGAGAAAGAGAGAGAAAGAGAAGCTGTAAGTGTGTGTGTGTGAGAGAAAGAGAAGCAGTGAGTGTGAGAGAAAGAGAAGCCGTGAGTGTGAGAGTGAGAGAGAAAAGCTGTGAGTTAGAGAGAGAGAGAAGCTGTGAGTGAAAGAGAGAGAAAGAGAAGCTGTGAGTGAGAAAGAGAGAGAGAGAGAGAAGCTGTGAGTGAGAGAGAGAGAAAGAGAAGCTGTGATTGACGGAGAGAGAGAAAGAGAAGATGTGAGTGAGAGAAAGAGAGAAGCTGTGAGTGAGAGAGTGAGAGAGAAAGAGAAGCTGTGAGTGAGAGAGAGAGTGGGAGAGAAGCTGTGAGTGAGAGAGAGAGAAAGAGAAGCTTTGAGTGAGAGAGTGAGAGAAAGAGTAGCTGTGAGTGAGAGAGAGAGAGAGAAAGAGAAGCTGTGAGTGTGTGTGAGAGAGAAAGAGAAGCTGTGAGTGTGTGAGAGAGAAAGAGAAGCTGTGAGTAAGAGAAAGAGGGAGAGAAAGGGAAGCTGTGAGTGAGAGAGAGAAAGAAAGAGAATCTGTGAGTAGAGAGAGAGAGAAAAGGAAGCTGTGAGTGAGTGAGAGAGAAGGAGAAGCTGTGAGTGAGAGGGAGAGAGAGAAAGAGAAGATGTGAGTGAGAGAGAGAAAGAGAAGATGTGTGTGAGAGAGAAAGAGAAGCTGTGAGTGTGAGAGAGAGAAAGAGAAGCTGTGAGTGAGAGAAAGAGAGAGAGAAAGAGAAGCTGTGAGTGAGAGAAAGAGAGAGAGAGAAAAGCTGTGAGTGAGAGAGAGAGAGAGACAGAAAGAGAAGCTGTGAGTGAGAGAGAGAGAGAGAGAAAGAGAAGCTGTGAGTGAGAGACAGAGAGAGAAAGAGAACCTATTAGTGTGTGAGAGAGAGAAATTGAAGCTGTGAGTGAGAGAGAGAGAGAAAGAGAAGCTCTGAGTGAGTGAGAGAGAAAGAGAAGCTGTGAGTGAGAGAGAGAGAGAGAGAAAGAAAGAGACGCTGTGAGTGAGAGAGAGAGAAGCTGTTAGTGAGAGAGAGAGAGAGAAAGAGAAGCTGTGAGTGAGAGAGAGAGAGGAAGAAAAGCTGTGAGTGAGAGAGAGTGAGAAAGAAAAGCTGCATGAGAGAGAGAGATAAAGAAAGAAAGAGAAGCTGTGTGTTTGAGAGAGAGAAAGAGAAGCTGTGAGTGTGTGTGAGAGAGAAAGAGAAGCTGTGAGTGTGTGTGAGAGAGAAAGAGAAGCTGTGAGTGAGAGAAAAAAAGAGAAGCTGTGAGTGAGTGAGAGAGAGAAAGAGAACCTGTGAGTGATTGAGAGAGAGAGACATTGAAGCTGTGAGTGAGAGAGAGAGATAAAGAGAAGCTGTGAGTGAGTGAGAGAGAAAGAGAAGCTGTGAGTGAGAGGGAGAGAGAAGGAGAAGATGTGAGTGAGAGAGAGAGAGAAAGAGAAAGAGAAGATGTGAGAGAGAGAGAGAGGGAAGGAGAAGTTGTGAGTGAGAGAGAGAGAGAAGCTCTGAGTGAGTGAGTGAGAGAGAGAGAGAAAGAGAAGCTGTGAGTGAGAGTGAGAGGAAGAGAAGCTGTGAGTGAGAGAGTGAGAGAAAGAGTAGCTGTGAGTGAGAGAGAGAGAGAAAGAGAAGCTGTATGAGAGAGAGAGAGAATGAAAGAAAGAGCTGTGTGTGCAGAGAGAGAAAGAGAAGATGTGAGTGTGTGTGTGAGAGAAAGAGAAGCTGTGAGTGAGAGAAAGAGAGAGAGAAAGAGAAGCTGTGAGAGAGAGAGAGAGAACCTGTGAGTGAGAGAGAGAGAGTAATTGAAGCTGTGAGTGAGAGAGAGAGAGAGAAGCTCCGAGTGAGTGAGAGAGAAAGAAAGAGAAGCTGTGAGTGAGAGAGACAGAAAGAGAAGCTGTGAGAGAGAGAGAGAGAGAGAGACAAGCTGTAAGTGTGTGTGTGTGAGAGAAAGAAAAGCTGTGAGTGTGAGAGAAAGAGAAGCTGTGAGTGTGTGAGAGAGTGAGAGAGAGAGAAGCTGTGAGTTAGAGAGAGAGAAAGAGAAGTTGTGAGTGAGAGAGAGAAAGAGAAGCTGTGAGTGAGAGAGTGAGAGAGAAAGAGAGTCTGTGAGTGAGAGAGAGAGAGAGAGAAAGAGAAGCTGTGAGTGAGTGAGAGAAAGAGAAGCTGTGAGAGAGAGAGAAAGAGAAGCTGTGATTGGGAGAGAGAGAAAGAGAAGCTGTGAGTTAGAGAGAGAGAAAGAGAAGCTGTGAGTGAGTTAGAGAGAGAGAATGAGAAGCTGTGAGGGAGAGAGAGAGGAGAGAGAGAATCTGTGAGGGAGAGAGAGAGAGAGAAAGATAAGATGTGAGTGAGAGAGTGAGTAAGAGAATCTGTGAGTGAGAGAGAGAGAAAGAAGCTGTGAGTGAGAGAGAGAAAGAGAAGCTGAGTTAGAGAGAGAGAGAGAAGCTGTGAGTGAGAGAGAGAGAAAGAGAAGCTGTGAGTGTGAGAGAAAGAGAGAGAGAGAAGCTGTGAGTGAAAGAGAGAGAGAGAAGCTGTGAGTGAGAAAGAGAGAGAGAAAGAGAAGCTGTGAGTGAGAGAGAGAGAGAAAGAGAAGCTGTGAGTGAGAGGGATATAGAGAAAGAGAATATGTGAGAGAGAGAGAGAAAGAGAAGATGTGAGTGAGAGAGAGAGAGAGAAGCTGTGTGTGAGAGAAAGAGAGAGAGAAAGAGAAGCTGTGAGAGTGAGAGAGAGAGAGAGAGAGAGAAAGAGAAGCTGTGAGTGAGTGAGAGAGAGAGAAGCTGTGAGTGAGAGAGAGAGAGAGAAAGAGAAGCTGTGAGTGAGAGAGAGAGAGAGAGAGAGAACCTGTGAGTGAGAGAGAGAGAGAAAGAGCAGCTCCGAGTGAGTGAGAGAGAAAGAAAGAGAAGCTGTGAGTGAGAGAGAGAGAGAGAAAGAGAAGCTGCGAGAGAGAGAGAGAGAAAGAGAAGCTGTAAGTGTGTGTGTGAGAGAGAAAGAGAAGCAGTGAGTGTGAGAGAAAGAGAAGCCGTGAGTGTGTGTGTGAGAGAGAGAAGCTTTGAGTGAGAGAGAGAGAGAGAGAGAAAGAGAAGCTGTGAGTGAGAGAGAGAGAGAAAGAGAAGCTGTGAGTGAGTGAGAGAGAGAAAGAGAACCAGTGAGTAGAGAGAGAGAGAAATTGAAGCTGTGAATGGGAGAGAGAGAAAGAGAAGCTCTGAGTGAGTGAGAGAGAAAGAAAGAAAGAGAAGCTGTGAGTGAGAGAGAGAGAAATAGAAGCTGCGAGAGAGAGGGAGAGAGAGAGAAAGAGAAGCTGTAAGTGTGTGTGAGAGAGAGAAAGAGAAGCTGTGTGTGAGAGAGAAAGAGATGCTGTGAGGGTGAGAGAGAGTGAGTGAGAGAGAGAAGCTCTGAGTGTGTGTGTGAGAGAAAGAGAAGCTGTGAGTGAGAGAAAGAGAGAGAGAAAGAGAAGCTGTGAGTGAGAGAGAGAGAGATAAAGAGCTGTGAGTGAGTGAGAGAGAAGGAGATGCTGTGAGTGAGAGAGAGAGAGAAGCTGTGATTGAAAGAGAGAGAAAGAGAAGCTGTGAGTGAGAAAAGAGAGAGAAAGAGAAGCTGTGAGTGAGAGAGTGAGAAAGAGAAGCTGTGAGTGAGAGGGAGAGAGAGAAAGAGATGCTGTGAGTGAGAGAGAGAGTGAGACAGATAGAGAAGCTGTGAGTGTGTGTGTGTGAGAGAGAAAGAGAAGCTGTGAGTGAGAGAAATAGAGAGAGAAAGAGGCTGTGAGTGTGAGAGAGAGAGAGATAAAGAGAAGCTGTGAGTGAGAGAGAGAGAAAGAGAAGCTGTGAGTGTGAGAGAGAAGCTGTGATTGAAAGAGAGAGAAAGAGAAGCTGTGAGTGAGAAAAGAGAGAGAAAGAGAAGCTGTGATTGAGAGAGAGAGAAAGAGAGGCTGTGAGTGAGAGGGAGAGAGAGAAAGAGGAGATGTGAGAGAGAGAGAGAAAGAGAAGTTGTGAGTGAGAGAGAGAGAGAAGCTGTGAGTGAGTGAGAGAGAGAGAGAGAAAGAGAAGCTGTGTGTGTGTGAGAGAGAAAGAGAAGCTGTGAGTGAGAGAGAGAGAGAGAGAAAGAGAAGCTCTGAGTGAGTGAGAGAGAAAGAGAAGCTGTGAGTGAGAGAGAGAGAGAAAGAAAGAGACGCTGTGAGTGAGTGAGAGAGAAGCTGTTAGTGAGAGAGAGAGAGAAAGAGAAGCTGTGAGTGAGAGAGAGAGAGAGGAAGAGAAGCTGTGAGTGAGAGAGAGAGAGAAAGAGAAGCTGCATGAGAGAGAGAGAGAAAGAAAGAAAGAAAGAAAGAAAGAAAGAAAGAGAAGCTGTGTGTGTGTGAAAGAGAGAAAGAGAAGCTGTGAGTGTGTGTGAGAGAGAAAGAGAAGCTGTGAGTGAGAGAAAAAAAGAGAAGCTGTGAGTGAGTGAGAGAGAGAAAGAGAACCTGTGAGTGATTGAGAGAGAGAGACATTGAAGCTGTGAGTGAGAGAGAGAGATAAAGAGAAGCTGTGAGTGAGTGAGAGAGAAAGAGAAGCTGTGAGTGAGAGGGAGAGAGAAGGAGAAGATGTGAGTGAGAGAGAGAGAGAAAGAGAAAGAGAAGATGTGAGTGAGAGAGAGAGGGAAGGAGAAGTTGTGAGTGTGAGAGAGAGAAGCTCTGAGTGAGTGAGTGAGAGAGAGAGAAAGAGAAGCTGTGAGTGAGAGAGAGAGGAAGAAAGAGAAGCTTTGAGTGAGAGAGTGAGAGAAAGAGTAGCTGTGAGTGAGAGAGAGAGAAAGAGAAGCTTTATGAGAGAGAAAGAGAACGAAAGAAAGAGCTGTGTGTGGAGAGAGAGAAAGAGAACCTGTGAGTGAGAGAGAGTAATTGAAGCTGTGAGTGAGAGAGAGAGAGAGAGAAGCTCTGAGTGAGTGAGAGAGAAAGAAAGAGAAGCTGTGAGTGAGAGAGACAGAAAGAGAAGCTGTGTGAGAGAGAGAGAGACAAGCTGTAAGTGTTTGTGTGAGAGAGAAAGAAAAGCTGTGAGTGTGAGAGAAAGAGAAGCTGTGAGTGTGTGAGAGAGTGAGAGAGAGAGAAGCTGTGAGTTAGAGAGAGAGAGAGAAAGAGAAGTTGTGAGTGAGAGAGAGAAAGAGAAGCTGTGAGTGAGAGAGTGAGAGAGAAAGAGAGTCTGTGAGTGAGAGAGAGAGAGAGAGAAAGAGAAGCTGTGAGTTAGAGAGAGAGAAAGAGAAGCTGTGAGTGAGTTAGAGAGAGAGAATGAGAAGCTGTGAGGGAGAGAGAGAGGAGAGAGAGAATCTGTGAGGGAGAGAGAGAGAGAGAAAGAGAAGATGTGAGTGAGAGAGTGAGTAAGAGAATCTGTGAGTGAGAGAGAGAGAGAAAGAAGCTGTGAGTGAGAGAGAGAAAGAGAAGCTGAGAGTGAGAGAGAGAGTGGGAGAGAAGCTGTGAGTGAGAGAGAGAGAAAGAGAAGCTTTGAGTGAGAGAGTGAGAGAAAGAGTAGCTGTGAGTGAGAGAGAGAGAGAGAAAGAGAAGCTGTGAGTGTGTGTGAGAGAGAAAGAGAAGCTGTGAGTGTGTGAGAGAGAAAGAGAAGCTGTGAGTGAGAGAAAGAGAGAGAGAAAGGGAAGCTGTGAGTGAGAGAGAGAGAGAAAGAGAAGCTGTGAGGGTGTGTGTGAGAGAGAGAGATAAAGAGAAGCTGTGAGTGAGTGAGAGAGAAGGAGAAGCTGTGAGTGAGAGGGAGAGAGAGAAAGAGAAGATGTGAGTGAGAGAGAGAGAGAAAGAGAAGATGTGTGTGGGAGAGAAAGAGAAGATGTGAGTGTGAGAGAGAAAGAGAAGCTGTGAGTGTGAGAGAGAGAAAGAGAAGCTGTGAGTGAGAGAAAGAGAGAGAAAAAGAGAAGCTGTGAGTGAGAGAAAGAGAGAGAGAGAAAAGCTGTGAGTGAGAGAGAGAGAGAGAAAGAGAAGCTGTGAGTGAGGGACAGAGAGAGAAAGAGAACCTAAGTGTGTGAGAGAGAGAAATTGAAGCTGTGAGTGAGAGAGAGAGAGAAAGAGAAGCTCTGAGTGAGTGAGAGAGAAAGAGAAGCTGTGAGTGAGAGAGAGAGAAGCTGTTAGTGAGAGAGAGAGAGAAAGAGAAGCTGTGAGTGAGAGAGAGAGAGGAAGAGAAGCTGTGAGTGAGAGAGAGAGAGAAAGAGAAGCTGCATGAGAGAGAGAGAGAGATAAAGAAAGAAACAGAAGCTGTGTGTTTGAGAGAGAGAAAGAGAAGCTGTGAGTGTGTGTGTGAGAGAAAGAGAAGCTGTGAGTGTGTGTGAGAGAGAACGAGAAGCTGTGAGTGAGAGAAAAAAAAGAGAAGCTGTGAGTGAGTGAGAGAGAGAAAGAGAACCTGTGAGTGATTGTGAGAGAGACATTGAAGCTGTGAGTGAGAGAGAGAGATAAAAGAAAAAAAAGAGAAGCTGTGAGTGAGTGAGAGAGAGAAAGAGAACCTGTGAGTGATTGTGAGAGAGACATTGAAGCTGTGAGTGAGAGAGAGAGATAAAGAGAAGCTGTGAGTGAGTGAGAGAGAAAGAGAAGCTGTGAGTGAGAGGGAGAGAGAAGGAGAAGATATGAGTGAGAGAGAGAGAGAAAGAGAAAGAGAAGATGTGAGTGAGAGAGAGAGGGAAGGAGAAGTTGTGAGTGAGAGAGAGAGAAGCTCTGAGTGAGTGAGTGAGAGAGAGAGAGAGAAAGAGAAGCTGTGAGTGAGAGTGAGAGGAAGAGAAGCTGTGAGTGAGAGAGAGAGAAAGAAAGAGAAGCTTTGAGTGAGAGAGTGAGAGAAAGAGTAGCTGTGAGTGAGAGAGAGAGAGAAAGAGAAGCTGTATGAGAGAGAGAGAGAACGAAAGAAAGAGCTGTGTGTGGATAGAGAAAGAGAAGATGTGAGTGTGTGTGAGAGAGAAAGAGAAGCTGTGAGTGAGAGAAAGAGAGAGAGAGAGAAGCTGTGATTGAGAGAGAAAGAGAACCTGTGAGTGAGAGAGAGAGAGTAATTGAAGCTTTGAGTGAGAGAGAGAGAGAGAGAAGCTCCGAGTGAGTGAGAGAGAAAGAAAGAGAAGCTGTGAGTGAGAGAGACAGAAAGAGAAGCTGTGTGAGAGAGAGAGAGAGAGACAAGCTGTAAGTGTGTGTGTGTGAGAGAAAGAAAAGCTGTGAGTGTGAGAGAAAGAGAAGCTGTGAGTGTGTGAGAGAGTGAGAGAGAGAAGCTGTCAGTTAGAGAGAGAGAGAGAAAGAGAAGTTGTGAGTGAGAGAGAGAATGAGAAGCTGTGAGTGAGAGAGTGAGAGAGAAAGAGAGTCTGTGAGTGAGAGAGAGAGAGAGAAAAAAAGAGAAGCTGTGAGTGAGTGAGAGAAAGAGAAGCTGTGAGAGAGAGGGAAAGAGAAGCTGTGATTGAGAGAGAGAGAAAGAGAAGCTGTGAGTTAGAGAGAGAGAAAGAGAAGCTGTGAGTGAGTTAGAGAGAGAGAATGAGAAGCTGTGAGGGAGAGAGAGAGGAGAGAGAGAATCTGTGAGGGAGAGAGAGAGAGAGAAAGAGAAAGAGAAGATGTGAGTGAGAGAGTGAGTAAGAGAATCTGTGAGTGAGTGAGAGAGAGAAAGAAGCTGTGAGTGAGAGAGAGAAAGAGAAGCTGAGAGTCAGAGAGAGAGAGAGAAGCTGTGAGTGAGAGAGAGAGAAAGAGAAGCTGTGAGTGTGAGAGAAAGAGAGAGAGAGAAGCTGTGAGTGAAAGAGAGAGAAAGAGAAGCTGTGAGTGAGAAAGAGAGAGAGAAAGAGAAGCTGTGAGTGAGAGAGAGAGAGAAAGAGAAGCTGTGAGTGAGAGGGAGATAGAGAAAGAGAATATGTGAGAGAGAGAGAGAAAGAGAAGATGTGAGTGAGAGAGAGAGGGAGAGAAGCTGTGTGTGAGAGAGAGAGAGAAAGAGAAGGTGTGAGTGAGAGAGAGAGAGAAGCTGTGAGTGAGAGAGAGAGAGAGAAAGAGAAGCTGTGAGTGAGAGAGAGAGAGAGAGAACCTGTGAGTGAGAGAGAGAGAGAAAGAGCAGCTCCGAGTGAGTGAGAGAGAAAGAAAGAGAAGCTGTGAGTGAGAGAGAGAGAGAGAAAGAGAAGCTGCGAGAGAGAGAGAGAGAGAGAGAGAAAGAGAAGCTGTAAGTGTGTGTGTGAGAGAGAAAGAGAAGCTGTGAGTGTGAGAGAGAAAGAGAAGCTGTGAGTGTGTGTGTGAGAGAGAAGCTGTGAGTGAGAGAAAGAGAGAGAGAAAGAGAAGCTGTGAGTGAGAGAGAGAGAGAGAGAAGCTGTGAGTGAGAGAGAGAGAGAGAAATTGAAGCTGTGAGTGAGAGAGAGAGAAAGAGAAGCTCTGAGTGAGTGAGAGAGAAAGAAAGAGATGCTGTGAGTGAGAGAGAGAGAAGCTGTTAGTGAGAGAGAGAGAGAAAGAGAAGCTGTGAGTGAGAGAGAGAGAGGAAGAGAAGCTGTGAGTGTGTGAGAGAGAGAGAAAGAGAAGCTTCGAGTGAGAGAGAGAGAGAAAGAGAAGCTGCATGAGAGAGAGAGAGAAAGAAAGAAAGAAAGAAAGAAAGAGAAGCTGTGTGTGTGAGAGAGAGAAAGAGAAGCTGTGAGTGTGTGTGAGTGAAAGAGAAGCTGTGAGTGAGAGAAAAGGAAAGAGAAGCTGTGAGTGAGAGAGAGAGAGAAAGAGAACCTGTGAGTGATTGAGAGAGAGAGAAATTGAAGCTGTGAGTGAGAGAGAGAAAGAGAAGCTGTGAGTGAGTGAGAGAGAAAGAGAAGCTGTGAGTGAGAGGGAGAGAGAAGGAGAAGATGTGAGTGAGAGAGAGAGAGAAAGAGAAGATGTGAGTGAGAGAGAGAGGGAAGCAGAAGTTGTGAGTGAGAGAGAGAGAAGCTCTGAGTGAGTGAGAGAGAGAGAAAGAGAAGCTGTGAGTGAGAGTGAGAGGAAGAGAAGCTGTGAGTCAGAGAGAGAGATAGAAAGAGAAGCTTTGAGTGAGAGAGTGAGAGAAAGAGTAGGTGTGAGTGAGAGAGAGAGTGAAAGAGAAGCTGTATGAGAGAGAGAGAGAACGAAAGAAAGAGCTGTGTGTGGAGAGAGAGAAAGAGAAGCTGTGTGTGTGAGAGAGAAAGAAAAGCTGTGAGTGTATGTGACAGAGAAAGAGAAGCTGAGAGTGAGAGAAAGAGAGAAAGAGAAGCTGTGAGAGAGAGAGAGAGAAGCTGTGAGTGAGATAGAGAGAGAAAGAGAACCTGTGAGTGAGAGAGAGAGTAATTGAAGCTGTGAGTGAGAGAGAGAGAGAAAGAGAAGCTCCGAGTGAGTGAGAGAGAAAGAAAGAGAAGCTCAGAGTGAGTGAGAGAGAAAGAGAAGCTGTGTGTGAGAGAGAGAGAGAAGCTGTAAGTGTGTGTGTGAGAGAGAAAGAAAAGCTGTGAGTGTGAGAGAAAGAGAAGCTGTGAGTGTGTGAGAGTGAGAGAGAGAGGAGCTGTGAGTTAGAGAGAGAGAGAGAGAAAGAGAAGTTGTGAGTGAGAGGGAGAAAGAAAGAGAGTCTGTGAGTGAGAGAGAGAGAGAGAAAAAGAGAAGCTGTGAGTGAGTGAGAGAAAGAGAAGCTGTGAGGGAGAGAGAGAGGAGAGAGAATCTGTGAGGGAGAGAGAGAGAGAGAGAAAGAGAAGATGTGAGTGAGAGAGTGAGTAAGAGAATCTGTGAGTGAGAGAGAGAGAGAAAGAAGCTGTGAGTGAGAGAGAGAAAGAGAAGCTGAGAGTCAGAGAGAGAGAGAGAAGCTGTGAGTGAGAGAGAGAGAAAGAGAAGCTGTGAGTGTGAGAGAAAGAGAGAGAGAGAAGCTGTGAGTGAAAGAGAGAGAAAGAGAAGCTGTGAGTGAGAAAGAGAGAGAGAAAGAGAAGCTGTGAGTGAGAGAGAGAAAAGAGAAGCTGTGAGTG
Organism: Bradypodion ventrale; assembly: GCA_035047345.1. Taxonomy (NCBI): domain Eukaryota; kingdom Metazoa; phylum Chordata; class Lepidosauria; order Squamata; family Chamaeleonidae; genus Bradypodion; species Bradypodion ventrale. Next base: position 110,744,128 of record JAWDJE010000005.1, on the reverse strand, counting down.
AGAGGGAGATAGAGAAAGAGAATATGTGAGTGAGAGAGAGAGAGAGAAAGAGAAGATGTGAGTGTGTGTGTGTGAGAGAGAAGCTGTGTGTGAGAGAAAGTGAGAGAGAAAGAGAAGCTGTGAGTGAGAGAGAAAGAGAAGCTGTGAGTGAGTGAGTGAGAGAGAGAGAGAGAAGCTGTGAGTGATAGAGAGAGAGAAAGAGAAGCTGTGAGTGAGAGAGAGAGATAGAACCTGTGAGTGAGAGAGAGAGAAATTGATGCTGTGAGTGAGAGTGAGAGAGAAAGAGCAGCTCTGAGTGAGTGAGAGAGAAAGAAAGAGAAGCTGTGAGTGAGAGAGAGAGAGAAAGAGAAGCTGAGAGAGAGAGAGAGAGAGAGAGAAGCTGTAAGTGTGTGTGTGAGAGAGAAAGAGAAGCAGTGAGTGTGAGAGAAAGAGAAGCCGTGAGTGTGAGAGAGAGTGAGAGACAGAGAAGCTGTGAGTTAGAGAGAGAGAGAAAGAGAAGTTGTGAGTGAGAGAGAGAAAGAGAAACTGTGAGTGAGAGAGAGAGAAGCTGTGAGTGAGAGAGAGAGAAAGAGAAGCTGTGAGTGAGAGAGAGAGAGAAAGAGAACCAGTGAGTGAGAGAGAGAAATTGAAGCTGTGAATGAGAGAGAGAGAAAGAGAAGCTGCGAGAGAGAGAGAGGGAGAGAGAGAGAAAGAGAAGCTGTAAGTGTGTGTGTGAGAGAGAAAGAGAAGCTGTGTGTGATAGAGAAAGAGATGCTGTGAGTGTGAGAGAGAGTGAGAGAGAGAAGCTGTGAGTGTGTGTGTGAGAGAGAAAGAGAAGTGTGAGTGAGAGAAAGAGAGAGAGAAAGAGAAGCTGTGAGTGAGAGAGAGAGATAAAGAGAAGCTGTGAGTGAGAGAGAGAGAGAAGCTGTGATTGAAAGAGAGAGAAAGAGAAGCTGTGAGTGAGAAAAGAGAGAGAAAGAGAAGCTGTGAGTGAGAGAGAGAGAAAGAGAAGCTGTGAGTGAGAGGGAGAGAGAGAAAGAGAAGCTGTGAGTGAGAGAGAGAGAGAAGATGTGAGTGAGAGAGAGAGAGAAGCTGTGAGTGAGTGAGAGAGAGAGATAGAAAGAGAAGCTGTGAGTGACAGAGAGAGAGAAGCTGTGTGTGTGTGAGAGAGAAAGAGAAGCTGTGTGTGTGTGAGAGAGAGAAAGAGAAGCTGTGATTGAGAGAGAGAGAGAAAGAGAAGCTGTGTGTGAGAGAGAGAGCTGTGAGAGAGAGAGAGAAGCTGTATGAGAGAGAGAGAGAACGAAAGAAAGAGCTGTGTGTGTGTGAGAGAGAGAAAGAGAAGCTGTGAGTGAGAGAGAGAGAGAGAGAAAGAGTAGCTGTGATTGAGATAGAGGGAGAAAGGGAAGCTGTGAGTGAGAGAGAGAGAGACAGAGAAGCTGTGAGTGAGAGAGAGAAAAGAGCAGCTGTGAGTTAGAGAGAGAGAAGCTTTGAGAGAGAGAGAAAGAGGTTCTGTGAATGAGAGAGAGAGAGAATGGGAAATTGTGAGTGAGAGAGAGAGTGAGAAGGTATCAGTGAGAGAGAGAGAGAGAAAGAGAAGATGTGAGTGAGAGAGAGAGAGAGAAAGAGAAGCAGTGAGTGAGAGACAGAGAGAGAAAGTGAAGCTCTGAGTGAGAGAGAGAGAAAAAGAGATGCTGTGAGACAGAGAGAGAGAGAGAAGCTGTAAGTGTGAGAGAAAGTGAGAGAAAGAGAAGCTGTGAGTGTGAGACAGAGTGAGAGAAAGAGATGCTGTGAGTGTGTGAGAGAGAGACAGAGAAGCTGTGAGTGAGAGAGAGAGAGAAAGGGAAGCTGTGAGTGAGAGAGAGAGAAGCTGTGAGAGTGAGAGAAAGTGAGAGAAATAGAAGCTGGGAGTGTGTGTGTGAGAGAAAGAGAAGCTGTGAGTGAGAGAGAGAGAGAGAAAGGGAAGCTGTGAGTGAGAGAGAGTGAGAAGCTATGAGAGAGAGAGAGAGAGAAGTTGTGTGTGTGTGTGAGAGAAAGGGAAGCTGTGAGTGAGGGAGAGAGAGAGAAAGGGAAGCTGTGAGTGAGTGAGAGAGAGAGAGACAAAGAAGCTGTGAGTGAGTGAGAGAGAAAAAGAGCAGCTGTGAGTGAGAGAGAGAGAGAGAAGCTGTGAGTGAGAGAGAGAAAGAGAAGCTGTGAGTGAGAGAGAGAGATAAAGAGAAGCTGTGAGTGAGAGAGAGAGAGAAGCTGTGATTGAAAGAGAGAGAAAGAGAAGCTGTGAGTGAGAAAAGAGAGAGAAAGAGAAGCTGTGAGTGAGAGAGAGAGAAAGAGAAGCTGTGAGTGAGAGGGAGAGAGAGAAAGAGAAGCTGTGAGTGAGAGAGAGAGAGAAGATGTGAGTGAGAGAGAGAGAGAAGCTATGAGTGAGTGAGAGAGAGAGATAGAAAGAGAAGCTGTGAGTGACAGAGAGAGAGAAGCTGTGTGTGTGAGAGAGAGAAAGAGAAGCTGTGTGTGTGTGTGAGAGAGAAAGAGAAGCTGTGATTGAGAGAGAGAGAGAAAGAGAAGCTGTGTGTGAGAGAGAGAGAGCTGTGAGAGAGAGAGAGAAGCTGTATGAGAGAGAGAGAGAACGAAAGAAAGAGCTGTGTGTGTGAGAGAGAGAAAGAGAAGCTGTGAGTGAGAGAGAGAGAGAGAGAAAGAGTAGCTGTGATTGAGATAGAGGGAGAAAGGGAAGCTGTGAGTGAGAGAGAGAGAGACAGAGAAGCTGTGAGTGAGAGAGAGAAAAGAGCAGCTGTGAGTTAGAGAGAGAGAAGCTTTGAGAGAGAGAGAAAGAGGTTCTGTGAATGAGAGAGAGAGAGAATGGGAAATTGTGAGTGAGAGAGAGAGTGAGAAGGTATCAGTGAGAGAGAGAGAGAGAAAGAGAAGATGTGAGTGAGAGAGAGAGAGAGAAAGAGAAGCAGTGAGTGAGAGACAGAGAGAGAAAGTGAAGCTCTGAGTGAGAGAGAGAGAAAAAGAGATGCTGTGAGACAGAGAGAGAGAGAGAAGCTGTAAGTGTGAGAGAAAGTGAGAGAAAGAGAAGCTGTGAGTGTGAGATAGAGTGAGAGAAAGAGATGCTGTGAGTGTGTGAGAGAGAGACAGAGAAGCTGTGAGTGAGAGAGAGAGAGAAAGGGAAGCTGTGAGTGAGAGAGAGAGAAGCTGTGAGAGTGAGAGAAAGTGAGAGAAATAGAAGCTGGGAGTGTGTGTGAGAGAGAAAGAGAAGCTGTGAGTGAGAGAGAGAGAGAAAGGGAAGCTGTGAGTGAGAGAGAGTGAGAAGCTATGAGAGAGAGAGAGAGAGAGAAGTTGTGTGTGTGTGTGAGAGAAAGAGAAGCTGTGAGTGAGGGAGAGAGAGAGAAAGGGAAGCTGTGAGTGAGTGAGAGAGAGAGAGACAAAGAAGCTGTGAGTGAGAGAGAGAGAAAAAGAGCAGCTGTGAGTGAGAGAGAGAGAGAGAAGCTGTGAGTGAGAGAGAGAAAGAGAAGCTGTGAGTGAGAGAGAGAGAAAAAGAGAAGCTGTGAGTGAGAGAGACAGAGAGAAAGAGAAGCTGTGAGTGTGAGAGAAAGTGAGAGGAAGAGAAGCTGTGAGTGTGAGAGAGAGTGAGAGAAAGATGCTGTGAGTGTGTGTGAGAGAGAAAGAGAAGCTGTGAGTGAGAGAGAGAGAGAAAGGGAAGCTGTGAGTGAGAGAGAGAGTGAGAAGCTATGAGTGAGAGAGAGAGAGAAAGAGAAGCTGTGAGTGACAGAGAGAGAGAAGCTGTGTGTGTGTGAGAGAGAAAGAGAAGCTGTGTGTGTGTGAGAGAGAGAAAGAGAAGCTGTGATTGAGAGAGAGAGAGAAAGAGAAGCTGTGTGAGAGAGAAAGAGAGAATGAAAGAAAGAGCTGTGTGTGTGTGTGTGTGAGAAATAGAAGCTGTGAGTGAGTGAGAGAGAGAGAGAAAGAGAAGCTGTGAGTGAGAGATAGAGAGAGAAAGGGAAGCTGTGAGTGAGTGAGAGAGAGAGACAGAGAAGCTGTGAGTGAGAGAGAGAGAAAAAGTGCGGTGTGAGTGAGAGAGAGAGAGAGAAGCTGTGAGTGAGAGAGAGAAAGAGAAGCTGTGAGTGAGAGAAAAAGAGAAAAAGAGAAGCTGTGAGTGTGAGGGAAAGTGAGAGAAAGAGAAGCTGTGTGTGTGAGAGAGAGTGAGAGAAAGATGCAGTGAGTGTGTGTGAGAGAGAAAGAGAAGCTGTGAGTGAGAGAGAGAGAAAAAGAGAAGCTGTGAGTGAGAGAGAAATAGAGAAGCTGTGAGTGTGAGAGAAAGTGAGAGAAAGAGAAGCTGTGAGTGTGAGAGAGAGTGAGAGAAAGATGCTGTGAGTGTCTGTGAGAGAGAAAGAGAAGCTGTGAGTGAGAGAGAGAGAGAAAGGGAAGCTGTGAGTGAGAGAGTGAGAAGCTATGAGTGAGAGAGAGAGAGAAAGAGAAGCTGTGAGTGACAGAGAGAGAGAAGCTGTGTGTGTGAGAGAGAGAAAGAGAAGCTGTGTGTGTGTGAGAGAGAGAAAGAGAAGCTGTGATTGAGAGAGAGAGAAAGAGAAGCTGTGTGTGAGAGAGAAAGAGCTGTGTGTGAGAGAGAGAGAAGCTGTATGAGAGAGAGAGAATGAAAGAAAGAGCTGTGTGTGTGAGAGAGAGAAAGAGAAGCTGTGAGTGAGAGAGAGAGAGAGAAAGAGAAGCTGTGAGTGAGAGATAGAGAGAGAAAGAGAAGTTGTGAGTGAGAGAGAGAGAGAGAGAAGCTGTGAGTGAGAGAGAGAGAGAGAAATTGAAGCTGTGAGTGAGAGAGAGAGAAAGAGAAGCTGTGAGTGAGTGAGAGAGAAAGAAAGAGATGCTGTGAGTGAGAGAGAGAGAAGCTGTTAGTGAGAGAGAGAGAGAAAGAGAAGCTGTGAGTGAGAGAGAGAGAGGAAGAGAAGCTGTGAGTGTGTGTGAGAGAGAGAAAGAGAAGCTTCGAGTGAGAGAGAGAGAGAAAGAGAAGCTGCATGACAGAGAGAGAGAAAGAAAGAAAGAAAGAAAGAAAGAAAGAGAAGCTGTGTGTGTGTGAGAGAGAAAGAGAAGCTGTGAGTGTGTGTGAGACTGAAAGAGAAGCTGTGAGTGAGAGAAAAGGAAAGAGAAGCTGTGAGTGAGAGAGAGAAAGAGAAGCTGTGAGTGAGTGAGAGAGAAAGAGAAGCTGTGAGTGAGAGGGAGAGAGAAGGAGAAGATGTGAGTGAGAGAGAGAGAGAAAGAGAAGATGTGAGTGAGAGAGAGAGGGAAGCAGAAGTTGTGAGTGAGTGAGAGAGAGAAGCTCTGAGTGAGTGAGAGAGAGAGAAAGAGAAGCTGTGAGTGAGAGTGAGAGGAAGAGAAGCTGTGAGTGAGAGAGAGAGAAAGAAAGAGAAGCTTTGAGTGAGAGAGTGAGAGAAAGAGTAGGTGTGAGTGAGAGAGAGAGTGAAAGAGAAGCTCTATGAGAGAGAGAGAGAACGAAAGAAAGAGCTGTGTGTGGAGAGAGAGAAAGAGAAGCTGTGTGTGAGAGAGAGAAAGAAAAGCTGTGAGTGTATGTGACAGAGAAAGAGAAGCTGAGAGTGAGAGAAAGAGAGAAAGAGAAGCTGTGTGTGTGAGAGAGAGAGAGAGAGAGAGAGAGAGAGAGAGAAGCTGTGAGTGAGATAGAGAGAGAAAGAGAACGTGTGAGTGAGAGAGAGAGTAATTGAAGCTGTGAGTGAGAGAGAGAGAGAAAGAGAAGCTCCGAGTTAGTGAGAGAGAAAGAAAGAGAAGCTGTGAGTGAGAGAGAGAGAAAGAAAAGCTGTGAGTGTGAGAGAAAGAGAAGCTGTGAGTGTGTGAGAGTGAGAGAGAGAGGAGCTGTGAGTTAGAGAGAGAGAGAGAGAAAGAGAAGTTGTGAGTGAGAGGGAGAAAGAAAGAGAGTCTGTGAGTGAGAGAGAGAGAGAGAAAAAGAGAAGCTGTGAGTGAGTGAGAGAAAGAGAAGCTGTGAGTGAGTTAGAGAGAGAGAATGAGAAGCTGTGAGGGAGAGAGAGAGGAGAGAGAATCTGTGAGGGAGAGAGAGAGAGAGAGAAAGAGAAGATGTGAGTGAGAGAGTGAGTAAGAGAATCTGTGAGTGAGAGAGAGAGAGAAAGAAGCTGTGAGTGAGAGAGAGAAAGAGAAGCTGAGAGTCACAGAGAGAGAGAGAAGCTGTGAGTGAGAGAGAGAGAAAGAGAAGCTGTGAGTGTGAGAGAAAGAGAGAGAGAGAAGCTGTGAGTGAAAGAGAGAGAAAGAGAAGCTGTGAGTGAGAAAGAGAGAGAGAAAGAGAAGCTGTGAGTGAGAGAGAGAAAAGAGAAGCTGTGAGTGAGAGGGAGATAGAGAAAGAGAATATGTGAGTGAGAGAGAGAGAGAGAAAGAGAAGATGTGAGTGTGTGTGTGAGAGAGAGAAGCTGTGTGTGAGAGAAAGTGAGAGAGAAAGAGAAGCTGTGAGTGAGAGAGAAAGAGAAGCTGTGAGTGAGTGAGTGAGTGAGAGAGAGAGAGAGAAGCTGTGAGTGATAGAGAGAGAGAAAGAGAAGCTGTGAGTGAGAGAGAGAGAGATAGAACCTGTGAGTGAGAGAGAGAGAAATTGATGCTGTGAGTGAGAGTGAGAGAGAAAGAGCAGCTCTGAGTGAGTGAGAGAGAAAGAAAGAGAAGCTGTGAGTGAGAGAGAGAGAGAAAGAGAAGCTGCGAGAGAGAGAGAGAGAGAGAGAGAGAGAAAGAGAAGCTGTAAGTGTGTGTGTGAGAGAGAAAGAGAAGCAGTGAGTGTGAGAGAAAGAGAAGCCGTGAGTGTGAGAGAGAGTGAGAGACAGAGAAGCTGTGAGTTAGAGAGAGAGAGAAAGAGAAGTTGTGAGTGAGAGAGAGAAAGAGAAGCTGTGAGTGAGAGAGAGAGAAGCTGTGAGTGAGAGAGAGAGAAAGAGAAGCTGTGAGTGAGAGAGAGAGAGAAAGAGAACCAGTGAGTGAGAGAGAGAGAAATTGAAGCTGTGAATGAGAGAGAGAGAAAGAGAAGCTGCGAGAGAGAGAGAGGGAGAGAGAGAAAAAGAGAAGCTGTAAGTGTGTGTGTGAGAGAGAAAGAGAAGCTGTGTGTGATAGAGAAAGAGATGCTGTGAGTGTGAGAGAGAGTGAGAGAGAGAAGCTGTGAGTGTGTGTGTGAGAGAGAAAGAGAAGTGTGAGTGAGAGAAAGAGAGAGAGAAAGAGAAGGTGTGAGTGAGAGAGAGAGATAAAGAGAAGCTGTGAGTGAGAGAGAGAGAGAAGCTGTGATTGAAAGAGAGAGAAAGAGAAGCTGTGAGTGAGAAAAGAGAGAGAAAGAGAAGCTGTGAGTGAGAGAGAGAGAAAGAGAAGCTGTGAGTGAGAGGGAGAGAGAGAAAGAGAAGCTGTGAGTGAGAGAGAGAAGATGTGAGTGAGAGAGAGAGAGAAGCTGTGAGTGAGTGAGAGAGAGAGAGATAGAAAGAGAAGCTGTGAGTGACAGAGAGAGAGAAGCTGTGTGTGTGAGAGAGAGAAAGAGAAGCTGTGTGTGTGTGTGAGAGAGAAAGAGAAGCTGTGATTGAGAGAGAGAGAGAGAAAGAGAAGCTGTGTTTGAGAGAGAGAGAGCTGTGAGAGAGAGAGAGAAGCTGTATGAGAGAGAGAGAGAACGAAAGAAAGAGCTGTGTGTGTGTGAGAGAGAGAAAGAGAAGCTGTGAGTGAGAGAGAGAGAGAGAAAGAGTAGCTGTGATTGAGATAGAGGGAGAAAGGGAAGCTGTGAGTGAGAGAGAGAGAGACAGAGAAGCTGTGAGTGAGAGAGAGAAAAAAGAGCAGCTGTGAGTTAGAGAGAGAGAAGCTTTGAGAGAGAGAGAAAGAGGTTCTGTGAGTGAGAGAGAGAGAGAAAGGGAAATTGTGAGTGAGAGAGAGAGTGATAAGTTATCAGTGAGAGAGAGAGAGAGAAAGAGAAGATGTGAGTGAGAGAGAGAGAGAAAGAGAAGCAGTGAGTGAGAGACAGAGAGAGAAAGTGAAGCTCTGAGTGAGAGAGAGAGAAAAAGAGATGCTGTGAGAGAGAGAGAGAGAGAAGCTGTAAGTGTGAGAGAAAGTGAGAGAAAGAGAAGCTGTGAGTGTGAGACAGAGTGAGAGAAAGAGATGCTGTGAGTGTGTGAGAGAGAGACAGAGAAGCTGTGAGTGAGAGAGAGAGAGAAAGGGAAGCTGTGAGTGAGAGAGAGAGAGAAGCTGTGAGAGTGAGAGAAAGTGAGAGAAATAGAAGCTGGGAGTGTGTGTGAGAGAGAAAGAGAAGCTGTGAGTGAGAGAGAGAGAGAAAGGGAAGCTGTGAGTGAGAGAGAGTGAGAAGCTATGAGAGAGAGAGAGAGAGAGAAGTTGTGTGTGTGTGAGAGAGAAAGAGAAGCTGTGAGTGAGAGAGAGAGAGAGAAAGGGAAGCTGTGAGTGAGTGAGAGAGAGAGACAAAGAAGCTGTGAGTGAGAGAGAGAGAAAAAGAGCAGCTGTGAGTGAGAGAGAGAGAGAAGCTGTGAGTGAGAGAGAGAAAGAGAAGCTGTGAGTGAGAGAGACAGAGAGAAAGAGAAGCTGTGAGTGTGAGAGAAAGTGAGAGAAAGAGAAGCTGTGTGTGTGAGAGAGAGTGAGAGAAAGATGCAGTGAGTGTGTGTGAGAGAGAAAGAGAAGCTGTGAGTGAGAGAGAGAGAAAAAGAGAAGCTGTGAGTGAGAGAGACAGAGAGAAAGAGAAGCTGTGAGTGTGAGAGAAAGTGAGAGGAAGAGAAGCTGTGAGTGTGAGAGAGAGTGAGAGAAAGATGCTGTGAGTGTGTGTGAGAGAGAAAGAGAAGCTGTGAGTGAGAGAGAGAGAGAAAGGGAAGCTGTGAGTGAGAGAGAGAGTGAGAAGCTGTGAGTGAGAGAGAGAGAGAGAAAGAGAAGCTGTGAGTGACAGAGAGAGAGAAGCTGTGTGTGTGAGAGAGAGAAAGAGAAGCTGTGTGTGTGTGTGAGAGAGAAAGAGAAGCTGTGATTGAGAGAGAGAGAGAAAGAAAGAGAAGCTGTGTGAGAGAGAAAGAGAGAATGAAAGAAAGAGCTGTGTGTGTGTGTGAGAGAAAGAGAAGCTGTGAGTGAGAGAGAGAGAGAGAGAGAAGCTGTGAGTGAGAGATAGAGAGAGAAAGGGAAGCTGTGAGTGAGTGAGAGAGAGAGACAGAGAAGCTGTGAGTGAGAGAGAGTGAAAAAGAGCGGTGTGAGTGAGAGAGAGAGAGAGAAGCTGTGAGTGAGAGAGAGAAAGAGAAGCTGTGAGTGAGAGAGAAAGAGAAAAAGAAGCTGTGAGTGTGAGGGAAAGTGAGAGAAAGAGAAGCTGTGTGTGTGAGAGAGAGTGAGAGAAAGATGCAGTGAGTGTGTGTGAGAGAGAAAGAGAAGCTGTGAGTGAGAGAGAGAGAAAAAGAGAAGCTGTGAGTGAGAGAGAGAAAGAGAAGCTGTGAGTGTGAGAGAAAGTGAGAGAAAGAGAAGCTGTGAGTGTGAGAGAGAGTGAGAGAAAGATGCTGTGAGTGTCTGTGAGAGAGAAAGAGAAGCTGTGAGTGAGAGAGAGAGAGAAAGGGAAGCTGTGAGTGAGAGAGTGAGAAGCTATGAGTGAGAGAGAGAGAGAAAGAGAAGCTGTGAGTGACAGAGAGAGAAGCTGTGTGTGTGAGAGAGAGAAAGAGAAGCTGTGTGTGTGTGTGAGAGAGAAAGAGAAGCTGTGATTGAGAGAGAGAGAAAGAGAAGCTGTGTGTGAGAGAGAAAGAGCTGTGAGAGAGAGAGAGAGAAGCTGTATGAGAGAGAGAGAATGAAAGAAAGAGCTGTGTGTGTGTGAGAGAGAAAGAGAAGTTGTGAGTGTGAGAGAGAGAGAGAAAGAGAAGCTGTGAGTGAGAGATAGAGAGAGAAAGGGAAGCTGTGAGTGAGAGAGAGAGAGACAGAGAAGCTGTGAGTGAGGGAGAGAAAAAAAGAGCAGCTGTGAGTTAGAGAGAGATATGCTTTGAGTGAGAGAGAGAGAAAGAGGATCCTGAGTAGCGAGAGAGAGAAAGGGAAGCTGTGTGTGAGAGAAAGAGAAGCTGTGAGTGTGAGAGGGAGATAGAAAGAGAAGCTGTGAGTGAGAGAGAGAAAAAAAGAAGCTGTGAGTGAGAGAGAAAGAGAGAAATAGAAGCTATGAGTGAGAAAGATAGAGAGAAGCAGTGAGAGAGAGAGAAAGAGAAGCTGTGAGTGAGAGAAAGAGAGAAGCTGTGAGTGAGTGAGAGAGAGAGAAGCTGTGCGTGAGAGAGAGAGAAGCTGTAAGTGAGAGAGAGAAAGAGAATGTGAAGCTGTGAGTGAGAGAGAGAGAAGCTGTGAGTGAGAGAGAGAGAAAGAGAATTTGTGAGTAGAGAGAGAGAGAAAAAGAAGCTGTGAGTGAGAGAGAGAGAAGCTGTGAGTGAGAGAGAGAAGCTTTAAGTGAGTGAGAGAGAGAGAATGTGAAGCTGTGAGTGAGAGAGAGAGAAGCTGTGAGTGAGAGAGAGAGAGAGAAAGAGAATCTGTGAGTAGAGAGAGAGAGAAAGAGAAGCTGTGAGTGAGAGAGAGAGAGAAGAAGAAGCTGTGAGTGAGATAGGGAGAGAGAAAGAGAATCTGTGAGTGACAGAGAGAGAAAAAAAGAAGCTGTGAGTGTGAGAGAGAGTGAGAGAAAGAGATGCTCTGAGTGTGTGTGAGAGAGAAAGAGAAGCTGTGAGTGAGTGAGAGAGAGAGAAGCTGTGAGTGAGAGAGAGAAGCTTTAAGTGAGAGAGAGAGAGAATGTGAAGCTGTGAGTGAGAGAGAGAGAGAAGCTGTGAGTGAGAAAGAGAGAAAGAGAATCTGTGAGTAGAGAGAGAGAGAAAGAGAAGCTGTGAGTGAGAGAGAGAGAGAAGAAGAAGCTGTGAGTGAGATAGGGAGAGAGAAAGAGAATCTGTGAGTGACAGAGAGAGAAAAAAAGAAGCTGTGAGTGTGAGAGAGAGTGAGAGAAAGAGATGCTGTGAGTGTGTGTGAGAGAGAAAGAGAAGCTGTGAGTGAGAGAGAGAGAAAGAGAAGATGTGAGTGAGAGAGAGAGAGAGAGAAGCAGTGAGTGAGAGACAGAGAGAGAAAGTGAAGCTCTGAGTGTGTGAGAGAGAAAAAAAGAGACGCTGTGAGAGAGAGAGAGAGAGAGAGAGAGAAAGAGAAGTTGTAAGTGTGAGAGAAAGTGAGAGAAAGAGAAGCTGTGAGTGTGAGACAGATTGAGAGAAAGAGATGCTGTGAGTGTGTGTGAGAGAGAAAGAGAAGCTGTGAGTGAGAGAGAGAGAGAAAGGGAAGCTGTGAGTGAGAGAGAGAGAGAAGCTGTGAGAGTGAGAGAAAGTGAGAGAAAGAGAAGCTGGGAGTGTGTGTGAGAGAGAAAGAGAAGCTGTGAGTGAGAGAGAGAGAGAGAAAGGGAAGCTGTGAGTAAGAGAGAGTGAGAAGCTATGAGTGAGAGAGAGAGAGTGAAGTTGTGAGTGAGAGAGAGAGAAAGAGAAGCTGTGAGTGAGTGAGAGAGAGAGAAAGGGAAGCTGTGAGTGTGAGAGAAAGTGAGAGAGAGAGAAGCTGTGAGTGTGAGAGAGAGTGAGAGAAAGATGCAGTGAGTGTGTGTGAGCGAGAAAGAGAAGCTGTGAATGAGAGAGAGAGAAAGAGAAGCTCTGAGTGAGAGAGAGAGAAAGAAAGAAAGAGAATCTGTGAGTGAGAGAGAGAGAAGCTTTAAGTGAGAGAGAGAGAGAATGTGAAGCTGTGAGTGAGAGAGAGAGAGAAGTTGTGAGTGAGAAAGAGAGAAAGAGAATCTGTGAGTAGAGAGAGATAGAAAGAGAAGCTGTGAGTGAGAGAGAGAGAAGAAGAAGCTGTGAGTGAGATAGGGAGAGAGAAAGAGAATCTGTGAGTGACAGAGAGAGAAAAAAGAAGCTGTGAGTGTGAGAGAGAGTGAGAGAAAGAGATGCTGTGTGTGTGTGAGAGTGAAAGAGAAGCTGTGAGTGAGAGAGAGAGAGAGAAAGGGAAGTTGTGAGTGAGAGAGAGAGTGAGAAGCTATCAGTGAGAGAGAGAGAGAGAAACAGAAGATGTGAGTGAGAGAGAGAGAGAGAAAGAGAAGCAGTGAGTGAGAGACAGAGAGAGAAAGTGAAGCTCTGAGTGTGTGTGTGAGAGAAAAAGAGACGCTGTGAGAGAGAGAGAGAGAGAGAGAAAGAGAAGCTGTAAGTGTGAGAGAAAGTGAGAGAAAGAGAAGCTGTGAGTGTGAGACAGAGTGAGAGAAAGAGATGCTGTGAGTGTGTGAGAGAGAGAAAGAGAAGCTGTGAGTGAGAGAGAGAAAGGGAAGCTGTGAGTGAGAGAGAGAGAAGCTGTGAGAGTGAGAGAAAGTGAGAGAAAGAGAAGCTGGGAGTGTGTGTTTGAGAGAAAGAGAAGCTGTGAGTGAGAGAGAGAGTAAGGGAAGCTGTGAGTGAGTGAGAGAGAGAGACAGAGAAGCTGTGAGTGAGAGAGAGAGAAAAAGAGCAGCTGTGAGTGAGAGAGAGAGAGAAGCTGTGAGTGAGAGAGTGAAAGAGAAGCTGTGAGTGAGAGAGACAGAGAGAAAGAGAAGCTGTGAGTGTGAGAGAAAGTGAGAGAAAGAGAAGCTGTGAGTGTGAGAGCGAGTGAGAGAAAGATGCAGTGAGTGTGTGTGAGCGAGAAAGAGAAGCTGTGAATGAGAGAGAGAGAAAGAGAAGCACTGAGTGAGAGAGAGAGAAAGAAAGAAAGAGAATCTGTGAGTGAGAGAGAGAAGCTTTAAGTGAGAGAGAGAGAGAATGTGAAGCTGTGAGTGAGAGAGAGAGAGAAGCTGTGAGTGAGAAAGAGAGAAAGAGAATCTGTGAGTAGAGAGAGAGAGAAAGAGAAGCTGTGAGTGAGAGAGAGAGAAGAAGAAGCTGTGAGTGAGATAGGGAGAGAGAAAGAGAATCTGTGAGTGAGAGAGAGAGAAAGAGAAGCTGTGAGTGAGAGAGAGAGAAAGAGATGCTGTGTGTGTGAGAGAGAGAGAGAGAAAGAGATGCTGTGAGTGTGTGTGAGAGTGAAAGAGAAGCTGTGAGTGAGAGAGAGAGAGAGAGAAAGGGAAGTTGTGAGTGAGAGAGAGAGTGAGAAGCTATCTGTGAGAGAGAGAGAGAGAAAAAGAAGATGTGAGTGAGAGAGAGAGAGAGAAAGAGAAGTAGTGAGTGAGAGACAGAGAGAGAAAGTGAAGCTCTGAGTGTGAGAGAGAGACAAAAAGAGACGCTGTGAGAGAGAGAGAGAGAGAGAAAGAGAAGCTGTAAGTGTGAGAGAAAGTGAGAGAAAGAGAAGCTGTGAGTGTGAGACAGAGTGAGAGAAAGAGATGCTGTGAGTGTGTGAGAGAGAGAAAGAGAAGCTGTGAGTGAGAGAGAGAGAAAGGGAAGCTGTGAGTGAGAGAGAGAGAGAAGCTGTGAGAGTGAGAGAAAGTGAGAGAAAGAGAAGCTGGGAGTGTGTGTTTGAGAGAAAGAGAAGCTGTGAGTGAGAGAGAGAGAGAGAAAGGGAAGCTGTGAGTGAGTGAGAGAGAGAGAGAGAAGCTGTGAGTGAGAGAGAGAGAAAAAGAGCAGCTGTGAGTGAGAGAGAGAGAGAAGCTGTGAGTGAGAGAGTGAAAGAGAAGCTGTGAGTGAGAGAGACAGAGAGAAAGAGAAGCTGTGAGTGTGAGAGAAAGTGAGAGAAAGAGAAGCTGTGAGTGTGAGAGCGAGTGAGAGAAAGATGCAGTGAGTGTGTGTGAGCGAGAAAGAGAAGCTGTGAATGAGAGAGAGAGAAAGAGAAGCTCTGAGTGAGAGAGAGAGAAAGAAAGAAAGAGAAGCTGTGAGTGAGAGAGAGAGAAAGAGAAGCTGCGAGAGAGAAGGAGAGAGAGAGAAAGAGAAGCTGTAAGTGTGTGTGTGAGAGAAAAAGAGAAGCTGTGTGTGAGAGAGAAAGATGCTGTGAGTGTGAGAGAGAGTGAGAGAGAGAGTAGCTGTGAGTGTGTGTGTGAGAGAGAAAGAGAAGCTGTGAGTGAGAGAAAGAGAGAGAGAAAGAGAAGCTGTGAGTGAGAGAGAGAGAGAGAAAGAAAGAGAAGGTGTGAGTGAGAGAGAGAGAAAGAGATGCTGTGAGTGAGAGAGAGAGAGAGAAGCTGTGATTGAAAGAGAGAGAAAGAGAAGCTGTGAGTGAGAAAAGAGAGAGAAAGGGAACCTGTGAGTGAGAGAGTGAGAAAGAGAAGCTGTGAGTGAGAGGGAGAGAGAGAAAGAGAAGCTGTGAGTGAGAGAAATAGAGAGAGAAAGAGAAGCTGTGAGTGAGAGAAAGAGATAAAGAGAAGCTGTGAGTGAAAGAGAGAGAAAGCGAAGCTGTGAGTGTGTGTGAGAGAGAGAAGCTGTGATTGGAAGAGAGAGAAAGAGAAGCTGTGAGTGAGAAAAGAGAGAGAAAGATAAGCTGAGTGAGTGAGAGAGAAAGAGAAGCTGTGAGTGAGAGGGAGAGAGAAGGAGAAGATGTGAGTGAGAGAGAGCGAGAGAAAGAGAAGATGTGAGTGAGAGAGAGAGGGAAGGAGATGTTGTGAGTGAGAGAGAGAGAGAATCTCTGAGTGAGAGAGAGAGAGAGAGAGAAGCTGTGAGTGAGAGAGAGAGAGAAAGAGAAGCTGTGAGTGAGAGAGAGAGAAAGAGAACCAGTGAGTGAGAGAGAGAGAAATTGAAGCTGTGAATGAGAGAGAGAGAAAGAGAAGCTCTGAGTGAGTGAGAGAGAAAGAAAGAGAAGCTGTGAGTGAGAGAGAGAGAAAGAGAAGCTGCGAGAGAGAGAGAGAGGGAGAGAGAGAGAAAGAGAAGCTGTAAGTGTGTGTGTGTGAGAGAGAATGAGAAGCTGTGTGTGAGAGAGAAAGAGATGCTGTGAGTGTGAGAGATACTGAGAGAGAGAGAGAAGCTGTGAGTGTGTGTGAGAGAGAGAAAGAGAAGCTGTGAGTGAGAGAATTTGAGAGAGAAAGAGAAGCTGTGAGTGAGAGAGAGAGAGATAAATAGAAGCTGTGAGTGAGAGAGAGAGAAAGAGAAGCTGTGAGTGAGAGAGAGAGAGAAGCTGTGATTGAAAGGGAGAGAAAGAGAAGCTGTGAGTGAGAAAAGAGAGAGAAAGAGAAGCTGTGAGTGAGAGGGAGAGAGAGAAAGAGAAGCTGTGAGTGAGAGAGAGAGAAGATGTGAGTGAGAGAGAGAGGGAAAGAGAAGTTGTGAGTGAGAGAGAGAGAGAGAGAGAAGCTGTGAGTGAGTGAGAGAGAGAGAGAGAAAGAGAAGCTGTGATTGACAGAGAGAGAGAAGCTGTGTGTGTGAGAGAGAGAAAGAGAAGATGTGTGTGTGTGTGAGATTGAAAGAGAAGCTGTGATTGAGAGAGAGAGAAAGAGAAGCTGTGTGAGAGAGAGAGAGCTGTGAGAGAGAGAGAGAAGCTGTATGAGAGAGAACGAAAGAAAGAGCTGTGTGTGTGTGTGAGAGAGAAAGAGAAGCTGTGAGTGAGAGAGAGAGAGAGAAAGAAAGAGAAGCTGTGATTGAGATAGAGAGAGAAAGGGAAGCTGTGAGGGAGAGAGAGAGAGACAGAGAAGCTGTGAGTGAGAGAGAGAAAAAAGAGCAGCTGTGAGTTTGAGAGAGAGAAGCTTTGAATGTGTGTGAGAGAGAAAGAGGATCTGTGAGTAGAGAGAGAGAGAAAGGGAAGCTGTGAGTGTGAGAGAGAAAAAAAGAAGCTGTGAGTGAGAGAGAAAGAGAGAAATAGAAGCTATGAGTGAGAAAGATAGAGAGAAGCAGTGAGAGAGAGAGAAAGAGAAGCTGTGAGTGAGAGAAAGAGAGAAGCTGTGAGTGAGTGAGAGAGAGAGAAGCTGTGAGTGAGAGAGGGAGAAGCTTTAAGTGAGAGAGAGAGAGAATGTGAAGCTGAGAGTGAGAGAGAGAGAGAAAAAGAAGTTGTGTGAGAGAGAGAGAAGAAGAAGCTGTGAGTGAGATAGGGAGAGAGAAAGTGAATCTGTGAGTGACAGAGAGAGAAAAAAGAAGCTGTGACTGTGAGAGAGTGAGAGAAAGAGATGCTGTGAGTGTGTGTGAGTGAGAAAGAGAAGCTGTGAGTGAGAGAGAGAGAGAAAGGGAAGTTGTGAGTGAGAGCGAGAGTGAGAAGCTATCAGTGAGAGAGAGAGAGAGAAAGAGAAGATGTGAGTGAGAGAGAGAGAAAGTGAAGCAGTGAGTGAGAGACAGAGAGAGAAAGTGAAGCTCTGAGTGAGAGAGAGAGAGAGAAAAAGAGATGCTGTGAGAGAGAGAGAGAGAGAAAGAGAAGCTGTAAGTGTGAGAGAAAGTGAGAGAAAGAGAAGCTGTGAGTGTGAGACAGAGTGAGAGAAAGAGATGCTGTGAGTGTGTGTGAGAGAGAAAGAGAAGCTGTGAGTGAGAGAGAGAGAAAGGGAAGCTGTGAGTGACAGAGAGAGAGAAGCTGTTAGAGAGAAAGTGAGAGAAAGAGAAGCTGGGAGTGTGTGTGTGAGAGAAAGAGAAGCTGTGAGTTAGAGAGAGAGAGATAAAGGGAAGCTGTGAGTGAGAGAGAGTGAGAAGCTATGAGCGAGAGAGAGAGAGAGAATTTGTGAGTGAGTGAGAGAGAGAGACAGAGAATCTGTGAGTGAGAGAGAGAGAAAAAGAGCAGCTGTGAGTGAGAGAGAGAGAGAAGCTGTGAGTGAGAGAGAGAAAGAGAAGCTGTGAGTGAGAGATACAGAGAGAAAGAGAAGCTGTGAGTGTGAGAGAAAGTGAGAGAAAGAGAAGCTGTGAGTGTGAGAGAGAGTGAGAGAAAGATGCAGTGAGTGTGTGAGAGAGAGAAAGAGAAGCTGTGAGTGAGAGAGAGAGAAAAAGAGAAGCTGTGAGTGAGAGAGAGAAAGAGAAGCTGTGAGTGTGAGAGAAAGTGAGAGAAAGAGATGCTGTGAGTGTGAGAGAGAGTGAGAGAAAGATGCTGTGAGTGTGTGTGAGAGAGAAAGAGAAGCTGTGAGTGAGAGAGAGAGAGAAAGGGAAGCTGTGAGTGAGAGAGAGAGTGAGAAGCTATGAGTGAGAGAGAGAGAGAAAGAGAAGCTGTGAGTGACAGAGAGAGAGAAGCTGTGTGTGTGTGAAAGAGAAGCTGTGTGTGTGTGTGAGAGAGAAAGAGAAGCTGTGATTGAGAGAGAGAGAGAAAGAGAAGCTGAGTGAGAGAGAGAAAGCTGTGAGAGAGAGAGAGAAGCTGTATGAGAGAGAGAGAGAATGAAAGAAAGAGCTGTGTTTGTGAGAGAGAGAAAGAGAAGCTGTGAGTGAGAGAGAGAGAGAGAAAGAGAAGCTGTGAGTGAGAGATAGAGAAAGAAAGGGAAGCTGTGAGTGAGAGAGAGAGAGACAGAGAAGCTGTGAGTGAGGGAGAGAAAAAAAGAGCAGCTGTGAGTTAGAGAGAGAGACGCTTTGAGTGAGAGAGAGAGAGAAAGAGGATCCGTGAGTAGAGAGAGAGAGAAAGGGAAGCTGTGAGTGTGAGAGAAAGAGCAGCTGTGAGTGTGAGAGGGAGATAGAAAGAGAAGCTGTGAGTGAGAGAGCGAGAAAAAGATGCTGTGAGTGAGAGAGAAAGAGAGAAATAGAAGCTATGAGTGAGAAAGATAGAGAGAAGCAGTGAGAGAGAGAGAAAGAGAAGCTGGGAGTGAGAGAAAGAGAGAAGCTGTGAGTGAGTGAGAGAGAGAGAAGCTGTGAGTGAGAGAGAGAGAAGCTTTAAGAGAGAGAGAGAGAGAATGTGAAGCTGTGAGTGAGAGAGAGAGAGAAGCTGTGAGTGAGAGAGAAACGAGAATCTGTGAGTAGAGAGAGAGAAAGAAGCTGTGAGTGAGAGAGAGAGAGAAGTTGTGAGTGAGAGAGAGAAGCTTTAAGTGAGTGAGAGAGAGAATGTGAAGCTGTGAGTGAGAGAGAGAGAAGCTGTGAGTGAGAGAGAGAGAAAGAGAATCTGTGAGTAGAGAGAGAGAAAGAGAAGCTGTGAGTGAGAGAGAGAGAAGAAGAAGCTGTGAGTGAGATAGGGAGAGAGAAAGAGAATCTGTGAGTGACAGAGAGAGAAAAAAAGAAGCCGTGAGTGTGAGAGAGAGTGAGAGAAAGAGATGCTGTGAGTGTGTGTGAGAGAGAAAGAGAAGCTGTGAGTGAGTGAGAGAGAGAGAAGCTGTGAGTGAGAGAGAGAGAGAAGCTGTGAGTGAGAAAGAGAGAAAGAGAATCTGTGAGTAGTGAGAGAGAGAAAGAGAAGCTGTGAGTGAGAGAGAGAGAAGAAGAAGCTGTGAGTGAGATAGGGAGAGAGAAAGAGAATCTGTGAGTGACAGAGAGAGAAAAAAGAAGCTGTGAGTGTGAGAGAGAGTGAGAGAAAGTGATGATGTGAGTGTGTGTGAGAGAGAAAGAGAAGCTGTGAGTGAGTGAGAGAGAGAGAAGCTGTGAGTGAGAGAGAGAAGCTGTGAGTGAGAAAGAGAGAAAGAGTGTGAGTAGTGAGAGAGAGAAAGAGAAGCTGTGAGTGAGAGAGAGAGAGAGAAGAAGAAGCTGTGAGTGAGATAGGGAGAGAGAAAGAGAATCTGTGAGTGACAGAGAGAGAAAAAAGAAGCTGTGAGTGTGAGAGAGAGTGAGAGAAAGAGATGCTGTGAGTGTGTGTGAGAGAGAAAGAGAAGCTGTGTGTGAGAGAGAGAGAGAAAGGGAAGTTGTGAGTGAGAGAGAGAGTGAGAAGCTATCAGTGAGAGAGAGAGAGAGAAAGAGAAGATGTGTGAGAGAGAGAGAAAGAGATGATGTGTGTGTGAGAGAGAGAGAAAGAGAAGCAGGGAGTGAGAGACAGAGAGAAAGTGAAGCTCTGAGTGAGAGAGAGAGAGAAAAAGAGACGCTGTGAGAGAGAGAGAAAGAGAAAGAGAAGCTGTAAGTGTGAGAGAAAGTGAGAGAAAGAGAAGCTGTGAGTGTGAGACAGAGTGAGAGAAAGAGATGCTGTGAGTGTGTGTGAGAGAGAAAGAGAAGCTGTGAGTGAGAGAGAGAGAGAAAGGGAAGCTGTGAGTGAGAGAGAGAGAGAAGCTGTGAGAGTGAGAGAAAGTGAGAGAAAGAGAAGCTGGGAGTGTGTGTGTGAGAGAAAGGGAAGCTGTGAGTGAGAGAGAGTGAGAAGCTATGGGAGAGAGAGAGAGAGAAGTTGTGAGTGAGAGAGAGAGAGAAAGAGAAGCTGTGAGTGAGAGAGAGAGAGAAAGGGAAGCTGTGAGTGAGTGAGAGAGAGAGACAGAGAAGCTGTGAGTGAGAGAGAGAGAGAAAAAGAGCAGCTGTGAGTGTGAGAGAAAGTGAGAGAAAGAGAAACTTTGAGTGTGAGAGAGAGTGAGAGAAAGATGCAGTGAGTGTGTGTGAGAGAGAAAGAGAAGCTGTGAATGAGAGAGAGAGAAAGAGAAGCTCTGAGTGAGAGAGAAAGAAAGAAAGAGAAGCTGTGAGTGAGAGAGAGAGAAAGAGAAGCTGTAAGTGTGTGTGTGAGAGAGAAAGAGAAGCTGTGTGTGAGAGAGAAAGATGCTGTGAGTGTGAGAGAGAGTGAGAGAGAAGCTGTGAGTGTGTGTGTGAGAGAGAAAGAGAAGCTGTGAGAGAAAGAGAGAGAGAAAGAGAAGCTGTGAGTGAGAGAGAGAGATAAAGAGAAGCTGTGAGTGAGAGAGAGAGAAAGAGATGCTGTGAGTGAGAGAGAGAAAGAGAAGCTGTGGTTGAAAGAGAGAGAAAGAGAAGCTGTGTGTGAGAAAAGAGAGAGAAAGAGAAGCTGTGAGTGAGAGAGTGAGAAAGAGGAGCTGTGAGTGAGAGGGAGAGAGAGAGAGAGAAAGAGATGCTGTGAGTGAGAGAGAGAGTGAGAGAGAGAGAGAAGCTGTGAGTGTGTGTGAGAGAGAGAAAGAGAAGCTGTGAGTGAGAGAGATAGAGAGAGAAAGAGAAGCTGTGAGTGAGAGAGAGAGAAAGAGAAGCTGTGAGTGAGAGGGAGAGAGAAGGAGAAGATGTGAGTGAGGGAGAGTGAGAGAAAGAGAAGATGTGAGTGAGAGAGAGAGGGAAGGAGAAGTTGTGAGTGAGAGAGAGAGAATCTCTGAGTGAGTGAGTGAGAGAGAGAGAAAGAGAAGCTGTGAGTGAGAGTGAGAGGAAGAGAAGCTGTGAGTGAGAGAGAGAGAAAGAAAGAAAGAGAAGCTTTGAGTGAGAGAGTGAGAGAAAGAATAGCTGTGAGTGAGAGAGAGAGAGAAAGAGAAGCTGTATGAGAGAGAGAACGAAAGAAAGAGCTGTGTGTGTGAGAGAGAGAAAGAGAAGCTGTGATTGAGAGAGAGAGAAAGAGAAGCTGTGAGTGAGAGATAGAGAGAGAAAGGGAAGCTGTGAGTGTGAGAGAGAAAGAGAAGCTGTGAGTGAGAGAGAGAGAGAGAAAGGAAAGCTGTGAGTGAGTGAGAGAGAGAGACAGAGAAGCTGTGAGTAAGAGAGAGAGAAAGGGAAGCTGTGAGTGAGAGAGAGAGAGACAGAGAAGCTGTGAGTGAGAGAGAGAGAAAAAGAGCAGCTGTGAGTGAGTGAGAGAGAGAGAAGCTGTGAGTGAGAGTGAAAGAGAAGCTGTGAGTGAGAGAGACAGAGAGAAAGAGAAGCTGTGAGTGTGAGAGAAAGTGAGAGAAAGAGAAGCTGTGAGTGTGAGAGAGAGTGAGAGAAAGATGCAGTGAGTGTGTGAGAGAGAGAAAGAGAGGCTGTGAGTGAGAGAGAGAGAAAAAGAGAAGCTGTGAGTGAGAGAGAGAGAGAAAGAGAAGCTGTGAGTGTGAAAGAAAGTGAGAGAAAGAGAAGCAGTGAGTGTGTGAGAGAGTGAGAGATAGATGCTGCGAGTGTGTGTTAGAGAGAAAGAGAAGCTGTGAGTGAGAGAGAGAGAGAAAGGGAAGCTGTGAGTGAGAGAGAGAGTGAGAAGCTATGAGTGAGAGAGAGAGAGAAAGAGAAGCTGTGAGTGACAGAGAGAGAAGCTGTGAGTGTGTGAGAGAGAAAGAGAAGCTGTGTGTGTGTGTGAGAGAGAAAGAGAAGCTGTGAGTGAGAGAGAGAGACAGAGAAGTTGTGAGTGAGAGAGAGAAAAAAAGAGCAGCTGTGAGTTAGAGAGAGAGAAGCTTTGAGTGAGAGAGAGAAAGAAAGAGGATCTGTGAGTAGAGAGAGAGAAAGGGAAGCTGTGAGTGTGTGTGAGAGAGAGAAGCTGTGAGTGAGAGAGGGAGATAGAAAGAGAATCTGTGAGTGAGAGAGAGAAAAAAGAAGCTGTGAGTGAGAGAGAAAGAGAGAAATAGAAGCTATGAGTGAGAAAGATAGAGAGAAGCAGTGAGACAGAGAAAGAGAAGCTGTGAGTGAGAGAAAGAGAGAAGCTGTGAGTGAGTGAGAGAGAGAAGCTGTGAGTGAGAGAGAGAGAAGCTTTAAGTGAGAGAGAGAAGAAGAAGCTGTGAGTGAGATAGGGAGAGAGAAAGAGAATCTGTGAGTGACAGAGAGAGAAAAAAAGAAGCTGTGAGTGTGAGAGAGTGAGAGAAAGAGATGCTGTGAGTGTGTGTGAGAGAGAAAGAGAAGCTGGGAGTGAGAGAGAGAGAGAAAGGGAAGTTGTGAGAGAGAGAGAGAGTGAGAAGCTATCAGTGAGAGAGAGAGAGAAACAGAAGATGTGAGTTAGAGAGAGAGAGAAAGAGAAGCAGTGAGTGAGAGACAGAGAGAGAAAGTGAAGCTCTGAGTGAGAGAGAGAGAAAAAAGAGACGCTGAGAGAGAGAGAGAGAGAAAGAGAAGCTGTAAGTGTGAGAGAAAGTGAGAGAAAGAGAAGCTGTGAGTGTGAGACAGAGTGAGAGAAAGAGATGCTGTGAGAGTGAGAGAGAGAGAAAGAGAAGCTGTGAGTGAGAGAGAGAGAGAGAAAGGGAAGCTGTGAGTGAGAGAGAGAGAGAAGCTGTGAGAGTGAGAGAAAGTGAGAGAAAGAGAAGCTGGGAGTGTGTGTGTGAGAGAAAGAGAAGCTGTGAGTGAGAGAGAGTGAGAGAGAAAGGGAAGCTGTGAGTGAGAGAGAGTGAGAAATTGAGTGAGAGAGAGAGAGAGAAGTTGTGAGTGAGAGAGAGAGAAAGAAAGAGAAGCTGTGAGTGAGTGAGAGAGAAACAGAGAAGCTGTGAGTGAGTGAGAGAGAAAAAGAGCAGCTGTGAGTGAGAGAGAGAGTGAAGCTGTGAGTGAGAGAGAGAAAGAGAAGCTGTGAGTGTGTGTGAGAGAGAAAGAGAAGCTGTGAGTGAGAGAGAGAGAGAAAGGGAAGTTGTGAGTGAGAGAGAGAGTGAGAAGCTATCAGTGAGAGAGAGAGAGAGAAAGAGAAGATGTGAGTGAGAGAGAGAGAGAGAAAGAGAAGCAGTGAGTGAGAGACAGAGAGAGAAAGTGAAGTTCTGAGTGAGAGAGAGAGAGAAAAAGAGACGCTGTGAGTGAGAGAGAGAGAGAAGCTGTGAGTGAGAGAGTGAAAGAGAAGCTGTGAGTGAGAGAGACAGAGAGAAAGAGAAGCTGTAAGTGTGAGAGAAAGTGAGAGAAAGAGAAGCTGTGAGTGAGACAGTGAGAGAAAGAGATGCTGTGAGTGTGTGTGAGAGAGAAAGAGAAGCTGTGAGTGAGAGTGAGAGAGAAAGGGAAGCTGTGAGTGAGAGAGAGAAGCTGTGAGAGTGAGAGAAAGTGAGAGAAAGAGAAGCTGGGAGTGTGTGTGAGAGAGAAAGAGAAGCTGTGAGTGAGAGAGAGAGTGAGAGAAAGGGAAGCTGTGAGTGAGAGAGAGAGAGAAAGAGAAGCTGTGAGTGAGTGAGAGAGAGAAAGAGAAGCTGTGAGTGAGAGATAGAGAGAGAAAGGGAAGCTGTGAGTGAGAGAGAGAAAAAAGAGCAGCTGTGAGTTAGAGAGAGAGAAGATTTGAGTGAGAGAGAGAGAAAGAGAAGCTGTGAGTGAGAGAGAGAGAGAAAGAGAAGCTGTGAGTGAGAGAGAGAGAAAGAGAAGCTGTGAGTGTGAGAGAAAGTGAGAGAAAGAGAAGCTGTGAGTGTGAGAGAGAGTGAGAAAGATGCTGTGAGTGTGTGAGAGAGAGAAAGAGAAGCTGTGAGTGAGAGAGAGAGAAAAAGAGAAGCTGTGAGTGAGAGAGAGAGAGAAAGAGAAGCTGTGAGTGTGAGAGAGAGTGAGAAAGATGCTGTGAGTGTGTGTGAGAGATAAAGAGAAGCTGTGAGTGAGAGAGAGAGAGAAAGGGAAGCTGTGAGTGAGAGAGAGAGTGAGAAGCTATGAATGAGAGAGAGTGAGAAGCTGTGAGTGAGAGAGAGAGAAAGCGAAGCAGTGAGTGAGAGACAGAGAGAGAAAGAGAAGCTGTGAGTGTGAGACAGAGTAAGAGAAAGAGATGCTGTGAGTGTGAGAGAGAGAGAAAAAGAGAAGCTGTGAGTGAGTGAGAGAGAAAGAGAAGCTGTGTGTGTGAGAGAGAGAAAGTGTAGCTATGAGTCAGAGAGAGAGAAAGAGAAGCTGTGAGTGTGAGAGAAAGTGAGAGAAAGAGAAGCTGTGAGTGTGAGAGAGAGTGAGAGAAAGAGATGCTGTTAGTGTGTGTGTGAGAGAAAGAGAAGCTGTGAGTGAGAGAGAGAGAAAGAGAAGTTGTGAATGAGAGAGAGAGAAGCAGTGAGAGAGAGACAAAGAGATGCTGTGAGTGAGAGAAAGAGAGAAGCTGTGAGTGAGAGAGAGAGAATCAGTGAGTGAGTGAGAGAGAAACTTTAAGTGTGAGAGAGAGAGAATGTGAAGCTGTGAGAGAGAGAGAGAGAAGCTGTGAGTGAGACAGAGAGAGAAAGAGAAGCTGTATGTGTGTGAGAGAGTGAAAGAGAAGCTGTGAGTGTGAGAGAAAGTGAGAGAAAGAGAAGCTGTGAGTGTGAGACAGAGTGAGAGAAAGAGATGCTGTGAGTGTGTGTGTGTGAGAGAAAGAGAAGCTGTGAGTGAGAGAGAGAGAAAGAGAAGTGTGTGTGAGAGAGAGAAAGAGAAGCTGTGAGTGAGGGAGAGAGAGAAAGGGAAGCTTTGAGTGAGAGAGAGAGAGACAGAGAAGCTGTGAGTGAGAGGGAGAAAAAGAGCAGCTGTGAGTGAGAGAAGCTGTGAGTGAGAGAGAGAGAGAAAGAGAATCTGTGAGTAGAGAGAGAGAGAGAGAGAAGCTGTGAGTGAGAGACAGAGAAAAGAAGCTGTGAGTGAGATAGGGAGAGAGAAAGAGAATCTGTGAGTGAGTGAGTGAGAGAAAAAGAAGCTGTGAGAGTGAGAGAGAGTGAGAGAAAGAGATGCTGTGAGTGTGTGTGAGAGAGAAAGAGAAGCTGTGAGTGTTTGTGAGAGAGAAAGAGAAGCTGTGAGTGAGTGAGAGAGAGAGAAAGGGAAGCTGTGCGTGAGAGAGAGAGTGAGAAGCTATGTGTGTGTGAGAGAGAGAGAAAGAGAAGCTGTGAGTGAGAGAGAGAGAGAGAAAGAGAAGCTGTGAGTGAGAGAGAGAGAGAGAGAGAAGCTGTGAGTGAGAGTCAGAGAGAGAAAGTGAAGCTGTGAGTGAGAGAGAGAGAGAGAAAGAGAAGCTGTGTGAGAGAGAGAGAGAAAGGGAAGCTGTGAGTGAGTGTGAGAGAGAGACAGAGAAGCTGTGAGTGAGAGAGAGAGATAAAGAGCAGCTGTGAGTGAGAGAGAGAGAGAGAAGATGTGAGTGAGAGAGGGAAAGAGAAGCTGTGAGTGAAAGAGAGAGAGAAAGAGAAGTGAGTGTGAGAGAAAGTGAGAGAAAGAGAAGCTGAGAGTGTGAGAGAGAGTGAGAGAAAGAAAAGCTGTGAGTGTGAGAGAGAGTGAGAGAAAGATGCTGTGAGTGCGTGAGAGAGAGAAAGAGAAGCTGTGAGTGAGAGAGACAGAGAGAAAGAGAAGCTATGAGTGAGAGAGAGAGAAAAAGAGAAGCTGTGAGTGAGAGAGAGAGAAAGAGAAGCTGTGAGTGTGAGAGAAAGTGAGAGAAAGAAAAGCTGTGAGTGTGAGAGAGAGTGAGAGAAAGATGCTGTGAGTGTGTGTGAGAGAGAAAGAGAAGCTGTGAGTGAGAGAGAGAGAGAGAGAAAGAGAAGCTGTGAGTGAGAGAGAGAAAGAGAAGCTGTGAGTGAGAGAGAGAGTGAGAAGCTGTGAGTGAGATAAAGCGAAGCAGTGAGTGAGAGACAGAGAGAAAAAGAGAAGCTGTGAGTGTGAGACAGAGTGAGAGAAAGAGATGCTGTGAGTGTGTGTGAGAGAGAAAGAGTAGCTGTGAGTCAGAGAGAGAGAAAGAGAAGCTGTGAGTGTGAGAGAAAGTGAGAGAAAGAGAAGCTGTGAGTGTGAGAGAGAGTGAGAGAAAGAGATGCTGTGTGTGTGTGAGAGAGAAAGAGAAGCTGTGAGTGAGGGAGAGAGAGAGAAAGGTAAGCTGTGAGTGAGAGAGAGAGTGAGAAGCTATGAGTGAGAGAGAGACAAATAGAAGTTGTGAGTGAGAGAGAAAGAGAAGCTGTGAGAGAGAGAGAGAAGCAGTGAGAGAGAGAGAAAGAGAAGCTGTGAGTGAGAGAGAGAGAGAAAGAGAATCTGTGAGTGAGATAGGGAGAGAGAAAGAGAAGCTGTGGGTGAGAGAGAGAGAGAGAAAGAGAAGTTGTGAGTGAGAGAGAGAGTGAGAAGCTATGAGTGAGAGAGAGAGAGAAAGAGAAGCTGTGATTGAGAGAGAGAGAGAAAGAGAAGCTGTGAGTGAGAGAGAGAGTGAGAAACTGTGAGTGAGAGAGAGAGAAAGTGAAACGGTGAGTGAGAGAGAGAGAAAGTGAAGCTGTGAGTGAGAGAGAGAGAAAAAAGAGAAGCTGTGAGAGAGAGAGAGAGAATCTGTAAGTGTGAGAGAAAGTGAGAGAAAGAGAAGCTGTGAGTCTGAGACACAGTGAGAGAAAGAGATGGTGTGAGTGTGTGTGAGAGAGAAAGAGTAGCTGTGAGTAAGAGAGAGAGAGAGAAAGGGAAGCTGTGAGTGAGAGAGAGAGAGAGAGAAGCTGTGAGAGTGAGAGAATGTGAGAGAAAGAGAAGCTGGGAGTGTGTTTGAGAGAGAAAGAGAAGCTGTGAATGAGAGAGAGAGAGAAAGCGAAGCTGTGAGTGAGAGAGAGTGAGAAGCTTTGAGTGAGAGAGTGAAAGAGTAGCTGAGAGTGAGAGAGAGAGAAAAAGAAGCTGTATGAGAGAGAGAGATAACGAAAGAAAGAGCTGTGTGTGTGTGAGAGAGAATGAGAAGCTGTGAGTGTGTGTGAGAGAGAAAGAGAAGCTGTGAGTGTGTGAGAAAGAGAAAGAGAAGCTGGGGTGAGAGAAAGAGCGAGAGAAAGAGAAGCTGTGAGCAAGAGAGAGAGAGAGAGAAAGAGAAGCTGTGAGTGAGAGAGAGAGAGAGAGAAAGAGACCCTGTGAGTGAGAGAGAGAGCGAAATTGAAGCTGTGAGTGAGAGAGAGAGAGAAAGAGAAGCTCGGAGTGAGTGAGAGAGAAAGAAAGAGAAGCTCAGAGTGAGTGAGAGAGAAAGAAAGAAAGAGAAGCTGTGAGTGAGAGAGAGAGAAAGAACAAGACGCTGTGAGTGAGAGAGATTGAAGCTGTGAGTGAGAGAGAGAGAGAGAGAAGAAGAGAAGATGTGAGTGAGAGAGAGAGAAGGAAAGAGAAGCTTTGAGTGAGTGAGTGAGAGAAAGAGTAGCTGTGAGTGAGAGAGAGAGAAAGAGAAGCTGCATGCGAGTGAGAGAGAAAGAAAGAAAGAAAGAAAGAAAGAAAGAGAAGCTGTGTGTGTGTGAGAGAGAAAGAGAAGCTGTGAGTGGGTGTGAGAGAGAAAGAGAAGCTGTGAGTGAGAGAAAAAGAAAGAGAAGCTGTGAGTGAGAGAGAGAGAAAGAGAAGCTGTGAGTGAGAGTAAAAGAGAGAGAAAGAGAAGCTGTGAGTGAGAGAGAGAGAAAGAGAAGGTGTGAGCGAGAGAGAGAGAGAGAGAAGCTGTGAGTGAGAGAGAGAGAAAGAGAAGATTTGAGTGAGAGAGTGAGAGAAAGAGTAGCTGTGAGTGAGAGAGAGAGAGAGAAAAAGAAGCTGTATGAGAGAGAGAGAATGAAAGAAAGAGCTGTGTGTGAGAGAGAGAGAAAGAGAAGCTGTGAGTGTGTGTGTGAGAGAAAGAGAAGCTGTGAGTGTGTGAGTGAGAGAAAGAGCGAGAGAAAGAGAAGCTGTGAGAGAGAGAGAGAGAGAAAAAGAAGCTGTGAGTGAGTGAGAGAGAGAAATTGAAGCTGTGAGTGAGAGAGAGAGAGAAAGAGAAGCTCGGAGTGAGTGAGAGAGAAAAAAAGAAAGAGAAGCTCGGAGTGAGTGAAAGAGAAAGAAAGAGAAGCTGTGAGTGAGAGAGAGAAAGAAAGAAAGAGAAGCTGTGAGTGAGAGAGAGAGAAAGAAAGAGATGCTGTGAGTGAGAGAGAGAGAAGCTGTTAGTGAGATTGGAAAAGATGCTGTGAGTGAGAGAGAGAGAGAAAAAAAGAAGCTTTGAGTGAGAGAGTGAGAGAAAGAGTAGCTGTGAGTGAGAGAGAGAGAAAGAGAAGCTGCATGAGAGAGAGTGAGAGAAAGAAAGAAAGAAAGAAAGAGAAGCTGTGTGTGTGAGAGAGAGAAAGATAAGCTGTGAGTGTGTGTGTGAGAGAAAGACAAGCTGTGAGAGAGAGAGAATGAAAGAGAGAGCTGTGTGTGTGTGAGAGAGAAAGAGAAGCTGAGAGAGAATGAAAGAAAGAGCTGTGTGTGTGTGAGAGAGAAAGAGAAGCTGTGAGTGTGTGTGAGAGAGAAAGAGAAGCTGTGAGTTAGAGAAAGAGCGAGAGAAAGAGAAGCTGTGAGTGAGAGAGAGGAAGAGAAGCTGTGAGTGAGAGAGAGAGAAAGAAAGAAAAGCTTTTAGTGAGAGAGTGAGAGAAAGAGTAGCTGTGAGTGAGAGAGAGAGAAAGAGAAGCTGTATGAGAGAGAGAGAGAACGAAAGAAAGAGCTGTGTTTGGAGAGAGAGAAAGAGAAGCTGTGAGTGAGAAAGAGAGAGAATGAGAAGCTGTGTGTGAGAGAGAGAGATTGAAGCTGTGAGTGAGTGAGAGAGAGAAAGAGAACCTGTGAGTGAGAGAGAGAGAGTAATTGAAGCTGTGAGTGAGAGAAAGAGAGAAAGAGAAGCTCCGAGTGAGTGAGAGAGAAAGAAAGAAAGAGAAGCTGTGAGTGAGAGAGAGAAAGAGAAGCTGTGTGTGTGAGAGAGAGAGAAAAAGAGAAGATTTGAGTGAGAGAGTGAGAGAAAGAGTAGCTGTGAGTGAGAGAGAGAGAGAAAAAGAAGCTGTATGAGAGAGAGAGAGAGAATGAAAGAAAGAGCTGTGTGTGTGAGAGAGAAAGAGAAGCTGTGAGTGTGTGTGTGAGAGAAAGAGAAGCTGTGAGTGTGTGTGAGAGAAAGAGCGAGAGAAAGAGAAGCTGTGAGAGAGAGAGAGAGAAAGAGAAGCTGTGAGTGAGAGAGAGAGAAATTGAAGCTGTGAGTGAGAGAGAGAGAAAGAGAAGCTCGGAGTGAGTGAGAGAGAAAAAAGAAAGAGAAGCTCAGAGTGAGTGAGAGAGAAAGAAAGAGAAGCTGTGAGTGAGAGAGAGAAAGAAAGAAAGAGATGCTGTGAGTGAGAGAGATTGAAGGTGTGAGTTAGAGAGAGAGAGAGAGAAGCTGTGAGTGAGAGAGAGAGAGAGTGGAAAGGAAGCTGTGAGTGAGAGAGAGAGAGAAAAAGAAGCTTTGAGTGAGAGAGTGAGAGAAAGAGTAGCTGTGATTGAGAGAGAGAGAGAAAGAGAAGCTGCATGAGAGAGAGTGAGAGAAGAAAGAAAGAAAGAAAGAGAAGCTGTGTGTGTGAGAGAGAGAAAGATAAGCTGTGAGTGTGTGTCAGAGAGAAAGAGAAGCTGTGAGAGAGAGAGAATGAAAGAAAGAGCTGTGTGTGTGTGAGAGAGAAAGAGAAGCTGAGAGAGAATGAAAGAAAGAGCTGTGTGTGTGTTAGAGAAAGAGAAGCTGTGAGTGTGTGTGAGAGAGAAAGAGAAGCTGTGAGTGAGAGAGAGAGAGAAAGAGAACCTCTGAGTGAGTGAGAGAGAAAGAAAGAGAAGCTGTGAGTGAGAGAGAGAGAAAGAAAGAGATGCTGTGAGTGAGAGAGAGAGAAGCTGTTAGTGAGAGAGAGAGAGAAAGAGAAGCTGTGAGTGAGAGAGAGAGAGAGGAAGAGAAGCTGTGAGTGTGTGAGAGAGAGAGAAAGAGAAGCTTCGAGTGAGAGAGAGAGAGTAAGAGAAGCTGCATGAGAGAGAGAGAGAAAGAAAGAAAGAAAGAAAGAGAAGCTGTGTGTGTGAGAGAGAGAAAGAGAAGCTGTGAGTGTGTGTGAGAGAGAAGGAGAAGCTGTGAGTGAGAAAAAAGAAAGAGAAGCTGTGAGTGAGAGAGAGAGAAAGAGAAACTGTGAGTGATTGAGAGAGAGAGAAATTGAAGCTGTGAGTGAGAGAGAGAGAAAGAGAAGCTGTGAGTGAGTGAGAGAGAAAGAGAAGCTGTGAGTGAGAGGGAGAGAGAAAGAGAAGATGTGAGTGAGAGACAGAGAGAAAGATAAGATGTGAGTGAGAGAGACAGGGAAGGAGAGGTTGTGAGTGAGAGAGAGAGAGAAGCTGTGAGTGAGTGAGAGAGAGAGAGAGAAAGAGAAGCTGTGAGTGAGAGAGAGAGGAAGAGAAGCTGTGAGTGAGAGAGAGAGAAAGAAAGAAAGAGAAGCTTTGAGTGAGAGAGTGAGAGAAAGAGTAGCTGTGAGTGAGAGAGAGAGAGAAAGAGAAGCTGTATGAGAGAGAGAGAGAGAGAACGAAAGAAAGAGCTGTGTTTGGAGAGAGAGAAAGAGAAGCTGTGAGTGAGAGAAAGAGAGAAAGAAAGAGAAGTTGTGAGTGAGAGAGAGAGAGAAAGAGAAGCTGTGAGTGAGAGAGAGAGAATGAGAAGCTGTGTAGAGAGAGAGAGATAGAAGCTGTGAGTGAGTGAGAGAGAGAAAGAGAACCTGTGAGTGAGAGAGAGAGAGTAATTGAAGCTGTGAGTGAGAGAAAGAGAGAAAGAGAAGCTCCGAGTGAGTGAGAGAGAAAGAGAGAAAGAGAAGCTGTGAGTGAGAGAGAGAAAGAGAGAAAGAGAAGCTGTGAGTGAGAGAGAGAAAGAGAAGCTGTGTGTGTGTGAGAGAGAGAGACAAGCTGTAAGTGTGTGTGAGAGAGAGAAAGAAAAGCTGTGAGTGTGAGAGAAAGAGAAGCTGTGAGTGTGAGAGAGAGTGAGAGAGAGAGAAGCTGTGAGTTAGAGAGAGAGAGAGAAAGAGAAGTTGTGAGTGAGAGAGAGAAAGAGAAGCTGTGAGTGAGAGAGAGAAAAAAAGAGATGTGAGTGAGTGAGAGAAAGAGAAGCTGTGAGAGAGAGAGAGAAAGAGAAGCTGTGATTGAGAGAGAGAGAAAGAGAAGCTGTGAGTTAGAGAGAGAGAAAGAGAAGCTGTGTGTGAGTTAGAGAGAGAGAATGAGAAGCTGTGAGGGAGTGAGAGAGGAGAGAGAGAATCTGTGAGGGAGAGAGAGAGAAAGAAAAGATGTGAGTGAGAGAGTGAGTAAGAGAATCTGTGAGTGAGAGAGAGAGAAAGAAGCTGTGAGTGAGAGAGAGAGAAAGAGAAGCTGTGAGTGTGAGAGAAAGAGAGAGAGAGAAGCTGTGAGTGAAAGAGAGAGAAAGAGAAGCTGTGAGTGAGAAAGAGAGAGAGAAAGAGAAGCTGTGAGTGAGAGAGAGAAAGGGAAGCTGTGAGTGAGAGAGAAAGAGAAGCTGTGAGTGAGAGGGAGAGAGAAAGAGAAGATGTGAGTGAGAGAGAGAGAGAAAGAGAAGATGTGAGTGAGAGAGAGAGGGAAGGAGAGGTTGTGAGTGAGAGAGAGAGAAGATGTGAGTGAGTAAGAGAGAGAGAGAGAAAGAGAAGCTGTGAGTGAGAGAGAGAGAAAGAGAAGCTCTGAGTGAGTGAGAGAGAAAGAAAGAAAGAGAAGCTGTGAGTGAGAGAGAGAGAAAGAGAAGCTGTAAGTGTGTGTGAGAGACAGAAAGAGAAGCTGTGTGTGAGAGAGAAAGATGCTGTGAGTGTGAGAGAGAGTGAGAGAGAGAGAGAAGCTGTGAGTGTGTGTGTGAGAGAGAAAGAGAAGCTGTGAGTGAGAGAGAGAGAGATAAAGAGAAGCTGTGAGTGAGTGAGAGAGAAGGAGATGCTGTGAGTGAGAGAGAGAGAGAGAAGCTGTGGTTGAAAGAGAGAGAAAGAGAAGCTGTGAGTGAGAAAAGAGAGAGAAAGAGAAGCTGTGAGTGAGAGAGTGAGAAAGAGGAGCTGTGAGTGAGAGGGAGAGAGAGAGAGAAATCCTGTGAGTGAGAGAGAGAGTGAGAGAGAGAGAGAGAAGCTGTGAGTGTGTGAGAGGGATTGAGAAAGAGAAGCTGTGAGTGAGAGAAATAGAGAGAGAAAGAGAAGCTGTGAGTGAGAGAGAGAGATAAAGAGAAGCTGTGAGTGAAAGAGAGAGAAAGAGAAGCTGTGAGTGAGAGAGAGAAGCTGTGATTGAAAGAGAGAGAAAGAGAAGCTGTGAGTGAGAAAAGAGAGAGAAAGAGAAGCTGTGAGTGAGTGAGAGAGAAAGAGAAGCAGTGAGTGAGAGGGAGAGAGAAGGAGAAGATGTGAGTGAGGGAGAGTGAGAGAAAGAGAAGATGTGAGTGAGAGAGAGAGGGAAGGAGAAGTTGTGAGTGAGAGAGAGCGAAAGAGAAGCTCTCAGTGAGTGAGAGAGAAAGAAAGAGAAGCTGTGAGTGAGAGAGAAAGAAAGAGATGCTGTGAGTGAGAGAGAGAGAAGCTGTTAGTGAGAGAGAGAGAGAAAGAGAAGCTGTGAGTGTGAGAGAGAGAGGAAGAGAAGCTGTGAGTGTGTGTGAGAGAGAGAAAGAGAAGCTTCGAGTGAGAGAGAGAGAGAAAGAGAAGCTGCATGAGAGAGAGAGAGAAAGAAAGAAAGAAAGAAAGAGAAGCTGTGTGTGTGTGAGAGAGAAAGAGAAGCTGTGAGTGTGTGTGAGAGAGAAGGAGAAGCTGTGAGTGAGAAAAAAGAAAGAGAAGCTGTGAGTGAGAGAGAAAGAGAAACTGTGAGTGATTGAGAGAGAGAGAAATTGAAGCTGTGAGTGAGAGAGAGAGAAAGAGAAGCTGTGAGTGAGTGAGAGAGAGAAAGAGAAGCTGTATGAGAGAGAGAGAGAGAGAACGAAAGAAAGAGCTGTGTTTGGAGAGAGAGAAAGAGAAGCTGTGAGTGTGTGTGAGAGAGAAAGAGAAGCTGTGAGTGAGAGAAAGAGAGAGAGAAAGAGAAATTGTGAGTGAGAGAGAGAGAGAAAGTGAAGCTGTGAGTGAGAGAGAGAGAGAATGAGAAGCTGTGAGTGAGAGAGAGAGAGAATGAGAAGCTGTGTGTGTGTGAGAGAGATAGAAGCTGTGAGTGAGTGAGAGAGAGAAAGAGAACCTGTGAGTGAGAGAGAGAGAGTAATTGAAGCTGTGAGTGAGAGAAAGAGAGAAAGAGAAGCTCCGAGTGAGTGAGAGAGAAAGAAAGAAAGAGAAGCTGTGAGTGAGAGAGAGAAAGAGAAGCTGTGTGTGTGTGAGAGAGAGAGACAAGCTGTAAGTGTGTGTGTGAGAGAGAAAGAAAAGCTGTGAGTGTGAGAGAAAGAGAAGCTGTGAGTGTGAGAGAGAGTGAGAGAGAGAGAAGCTGTGAGTTAGAGAGAGAGAGAGAAAGAGAAGTTGTGAGTGAGAGAGAGAAAGAGAAGCTGTGAGTGTGAGAGAAAAAAAAAGAGAAGCTGTGAGTGAGTGAGAGAAAGACAAGCTGTGTGAGAGAGAAAGAGAAACTGTGATTGAGAGAGAGAGAAAGTGAAGCTGTGAGTTAGAGAGAGAGAAAGAGAAGCTGTGAGTGAGTTAGAGAGAGAGAATGAGAAGCTGTGAGGGAGAGAGAGAGAGGAGAGAGAGAATCTGTGAGGGAGAGAGAGAGAAAGAAAAGATGTGAGTGAGAGAGTGAGTAAGAGAATCTGTGAGTGAGAGAGAGAAAAAGAAGCTGTGAGTGAGAGAGAGAAAGAGAAGCTGAGAGTCAGAGAGAGAGAGAAGCTGTGAGTGAGAGAGAGAGAAAGAGAAGCTGTGAGTGTGAGAGAAAGAGAGAGAGAGAAGCTGTGAGTGAAAGAGAGAGAAAGAGAAGCTGTGAGTGAGAAAGAGAGAGAGAAAGAGAAGCTGTGAGTGAGAGAGAGAGAGAAAGGGAAGCTGTGAGTGAGTGAGAGAGAAAGAGAAGCTGTGAGTGAGAGAGAGAGAGAGAGGAAGAGAAGCTGTGAGTGTGTGTGAGAGAGAGAAAGAGAAGCTTCGAGTGATAGAGAGAGAAAGAGAAGCTGCATGAGAGAGAGAGAGAAAGAAAGAAAGAAAGAAAGAAAGAGAAGCTGTGTGTGTGTGAGAGAGAAAGAGAAGCTGTGAGTGTGTGTGAGAGAAGGAGAAGCTGTGAGTGAGAGAAAAAGAAAGAGAAGCTGTGAGTGAGAGAGAGAGAGAAAGAGAAACTGTGAGTGATTGAGAGAGAGAGAAATTGAAGCTGTGAGTGAGAGAGAGAAAGAAAGAGAAGCTGTGAGTGAGAGAGAGATAGAAGCTCACTCACTCACAGCTTCTATCTCTCTCTCTCTCACACAGCTTCTCATTCTCTCTCTCACACACACACAGCTTCTCTTTCTCTCTCTCACTCACAGCTTCTCTTTCTTTCTTTCTCTCTCACTCTCTCGGAGCTTCTCTTTCACTCTTTCTCTCACTCACAGCTTCAATTACTCTCTCTCTCACTCACAGGTTCTCTTTCTCTCTCTCACTCACTCACAGCTTCTATCTCTCTCTCTCTCACACAGCTTCTCATTCTCTCTCTCTCTCACTCATAGCTTCTCTTTCTCTCTCTCTCTCACTCACAACTTCTCTTTCTCTCTCTCTTTCTCTCACTCACAGCTTCTCTTTCTCTCTCTCACACACTCACAGCTTCTCTTTCTCTCTCTCCAAACACAGCTCTTTCTTTCGTTCTCTCTCTCTCATACAGCTTCTCTTTCTCTCTCTCTCTCTCTCACTCACAGCTACTCTTTCTCTCACTCTCTCACTCAAAGCTTCTCTTTCTTTCTTTCTCTCTCTCACTCACAGCTTCTCTTCCTCTCTCTCTCACTCACAGCTTCTCTTTCTCTCTCTCTCTCACTCACTCACAGCTTCTCTCTCTCTCTCTCACTCACAACCTCTCCTTCACTCTCTCTCTCACTCACATCTTCTCTTTCTCTCTGTCTCTCACTCACATCTCTTTCTCTCTCCCTCTCACTCACAGCTTCTCTTTCCTTCTCTCTCACTCACTCCGAGCTTCTCTTTCTCTCTCTATCTCACTCACAGCTTCAATTTCTCTCTCTCTCTCACTCACAGGTTCTCTTTCTCTCTATCTCACTCACAGTTTCTCTCGCTCTTTCTCTCACTCACAGCTACTCTTTCTCTCACTCTCTCACTCAAAGCTTCTCTTTCTTTCTTTCTCTCTCTCACTCACAGCTTCTCTTCCTCTCTCTCTCACTCACAGCTTCTCTTTCTCTCTCTCTCTCTCACTCACTCACAGCTACTCTTTCTCTCACTCTCTCACTCAAAGCTTCTCTTTCTTTCTCTCTGTCTCTCACTCACATCTTCTCTTTCTCTCTCCCTCTCACTCACAGCTTCTCTTTCTCTCTCACTCACTCACAGCTTCTCTTTCTCTCTCTCTCACTCACAGCTTCAATTTCTCTCTCTCTTAATCACTCACAGTTTCTCTTTCTCTCTCTCTCTCACTCACAGCTGCTCTTTCTTTTTCTCTCACTCACATCTTCTCTTTCTCTCTGTCTCTCACTCACATCTTCTCTTTCTCTCTCCCTCTCACTCACAGCTTCTCTTTCTCTCTCACTCACTCACAGCTTCTCTTTCTCTCTCTCTCACTCACAGCTTCAATTTCTCTCTCTCTTAATCACTCACAGTTTCTCTTTCTCTCTCTCACACACACTCACAGCTTCTCTTCCTCTCTCTCTCTCTCTCACTCACAGCTTCTCTTTCTCTCTCACTCACTCACAGCTTCCCTTTCTCTCTCTCTCTCACTCACAGCTTCTCTTTCTCTCTCTTTCTCACTCACAGCTTCTCTTTCTCTCTCTTTCACTCACAGCTTCTCTCTCTCTCTTTCTCTCACACTCACAGCTTCTCTTTCTCTCTCTCTCACTCACAGCTTCTCTCTCTCTCTCTGACTCTCAGCTTCTCTTTCTCTCTCTCACTCGCAGCTTCTTTCTCTCTCTCTCACTCACAGATTCTCTTACTCACTCTCTCACTCACATCTTTTCTTTCTCTCTCTCTCCCTCACAGATTCTCTCTCTCCTCTCTCTCTCCCTCACAGCTTCTCATTCTCTCTCTCTAACTCACTCACAGCTTCTCTTTCTCTCTCTCTAACTCACAGCTTCACTTTCTCTCTCTCTCAATCACAGCTTCTCTTTCTCTCTCTCTCTCACAGCTTCTCTTTCTCTCACTCACTCACAGCTTCTCTTTTTTTCTCTCTCTCACTCACAGCTTCTCTTTCTCTCTCTCACTCACAACTTCTCTTTCTCTCTCTCTCTCTAACTCTCAGCTTCTCTCTCTCTCACTCTCTCTCACACTCACAGCTTCTCTTTCTCTCTCTCACTCACAGCTTCTCTTTCTTTCTTTCTCTCTCACTCACTCGGAGCTTCTCTTTCTCTCTTTCTCTCACTCACAGCTTCAATTACTCTCTCTCTCTCACTCACAGGTTCTCTTTCTCTCTCTCACTCACTCACAGCTTCTATCTCTCTCTCTCACTCACAGCTTCTCTTTCTCTCTCTCTCTCACTCACAATTTCTCTTTCTCTCTCTCTTTCTCTCACTCACAGCTTCTCTTTCTCTCTCTCTCACTCACAGCTTCAATTTCTCTCTCTCTCAATCACTCACAGTTTCTCTTTCTCTCTCTCTCTCACTCACAGCTTCTCTTTCTTTTTTCTCACTCACAGCTTCTCCTTCTCTCTCACACACACTCACAGCTTCTCTTTCTCTCTCACACACACACAGCTTCTCTTTCTTTCTTTCTTTCATTCTTTCTTTCTTTCTCTCTCTCTCATGCAGCTTCTCTTTCTCTCTCTCTCTCACTCGAAGCTTCTCTTTCTCTCTCTCACACACACTCACAGCTTCTCTTCCTCTCTCTCTCTCTCACTCACAGCTTCTCTTTCTCTCTCTCTCTCACCAACAGCTTCTCTCTCTCTCACTCACAGCATCTCTTTCTTTCTCTCTCTCTCACTCACAGCTTCTCTTTCTTTCTCTCTCACTCACTGAGAGCTTCTCTTTCTCTCTCTCTCTCACTCACAGCTTCTCTTTCTCTCTCACACACACTCACAGCTTCTCTTTCTCTCTCTCTCACACACAGCTCTTTCTTTCATTCTCTCTCAGCTTCTCTTTCTCTCTCTCTCACACACAGCTCTTTCTTTCATTCTCTCTCTCTCAGAGCTTCTCTTTCTCTCTCACACACACTCACAGCTTATCTTTCTCTCTCACACACACACACAGCTTCTCTTTCTTTCTTTCTTTCTCTCACTCTCTCTCATGCAGCTTCTCTTTCTCTCTCTCTCTCAATCACAGCTACTCTTTCTCTCACTCTCTCAATCAAAGCTTCTTTTTTTCTCTCTATCTCTCACTCACAGCTTCCTTTCCACTCTCTCTCTCTCTCACTCACAGCTTCTCTTTCTTTCTCTCTCACTCACTCCGAGCTTCTCTTTCTTTTTTCTCTCTCACTCACTCCGAGCTTCTCTTTCTCTCTCTCTCTCACTCACAGCTTCAATTTCTCTCTCTCTCTCTCACTCACAGCTTCTCTCTCTCTCTCTCTCTCACAGCTTCTCTTTCTCTCACTCTTTCTCTCACTCACACACTCACAGCTTCTCTTTCTCTCACACACACAGTCACAGCTTCTCTTTCTCTCTCACACACACACAGCTCTTTCTTTCATTCTCTCTCTCTCTGTCATACAGCTTCTTTTTCTCTCTCTCACTCACTCACAGCTACTCTTTCTCTCACTCTCTCACTCAAATCTTCTCTTTCTCTCTCTCACATACACACAGCTTCTCTTTCTCTCTCTCACTCACAGCTTCTCTTTCTTTCTTTCTCTCTCACTCACTCGGAGCTTCTCTTTCCCTCTTTCTCTCACTCACAGCTTCAATTACTCTCTCTCTCTCACTCACAGGTTCTCTTTCTCTCTCTCACTCACTCACAGCTTCTATCTCTCTCTCTCTCACAGCTTCTCATTCTCTCTCTCTCTCACTCACAGCTACTCTTTCTCTCACTCTCTCACTCAAAGCTTCTCTTTCTTTCTTTCTTTCTCTCACTCACAGCTTCTCTTCCTCTCTCTCTCACTCACAGCTTCTCTTTCTCTCTCTCTCTCTCACTCACTCACAGCTTCTCTCTCTCTCTCACTCACAACCTCTCCTTCCCTCTCTCTCTTACATCTTCTCTTTCTCTCTGTCTCTCACTCACATCTTCTCTTTCTCTCTCCCTCTCACTCACAGCTTCTCTTTCTCTCTCACTCACTCACAGCTTCTCTTTCTCTCTCTCTCACTCACAGCTTCAATTTCTCTCTCTCTCAATCACTCACAGTTTCTCTTTCTCTCTCTCTCACTCACAGCTTCTCTTTCTTTTTCTCTCACTCACAGCTTCTCTTTCTTTCTCTCACACTCACAGCTTCTCTTTCTCTCTCTCACACACACAGCTTCTCTTTCTTTCTTTCTTTCTTTCTCTCTCTCTCGCATGCAGCTTCTCTTTCTCTCTCTATCACTCGAAGCTTCTCTCTCTCTCTCTCTCACACTCACAGCTTCTCTTCCTCTCTCTCTCTCTCACTCACAGCTTCTCTTTCTCTCTCACTCACTCACAGCTTCCCTTTCTCTCTCTCTCTCACTCACAGCTTCTCTTTCTCTCTCTCTTTCTCTCACAGCTTCTCTTTCTCTCTCTTTCACTCACAGCTTCTCTCTCTCTCTTTCTCTCACACTCACAGCTTCTCTTTCTCTCTCTCTCACTCACAGCTTCTCTCTCTCTCTGACTCTCAGCTTCTCTTTCTCTCTCTCACTCACAGCTTCTTTCTCTCTCTCTCACTCACAGATTCTCTTACTCACTCTCTCACTCACATCTTTTCTTTCTCTCTCCCTCACAGATTCTCTCTCTCCTCTCTCTCTCACAGCTTCTCATTCTCTCTCTCTAACTCACTCACAGCTTCTCTTTCTCTCTCTCTAACTCACAGCTTCACTTTCTCTCTCTCTCAATCACAGCTTCTCTTTCTCTCTCTCTCTCACAGCTTCTCTTTCTCTCACTCACTCACAGCTTCTCTTTTTTTCTCTCTCTCACTCACAGCTTCTCTTTCTCTCTCACACTCACAACTTCTCTTTCTCTCTCTCTCTCTAACTCACAGCTTCTCTCTCTCACTCTCTCTCACACTCACAGCTTCTCTTTCTCTCACACTCACAGCTTTTCTTTCTCTCTCACACACACACTTACAGCTTGTCTCTCTCTCTCACACACACACAGCTTCTCTTTCTCTCTCACTCACAGCTTCTCTTTCTTTCTTTCTCTCTCACTCACTCGGAGCTTCTCTTTCTCTCTTTCTCTCACTCACAGCTTCAATTACTCTCTCTCTCACTCACAGGTTCTCTTTCTCTCTCTCACTCACTCAAAGCTTCTATCTCTCTCTCTCACACACAGCTTCTCATTCTCTCTCTCTCTCACTCACAGCTTCTCATTCTCTCTCTCTCTCACTCACAGCTTCTCTTTCTCTCTCTCTCTCACTCACAATTTCTCTTTCTCTGTCTCTTTCTCTCACTCACAGCTTCTCTTTCTCTCTCACACACACTTACAGCTTCTCTTTCTCTCTCTCCAAACACAGCTCTTTCTTTCGTTCTCTCTCTCTCTCATACAGCTTCTCTCTCTCTCTCACTCACTCACAGCTTCTCTTTCTCTCTCTCTCACTCACAGCTTCAATTTCTCTCTCTCTCAATCACTCACATTTTCTCTTTCTCTCTCTCTCTCACTCACAGCTTCTCTTTCTTTTTTCTCACTCACAGCTTCTCCTTCTCTCTCACACACACACTCACAGCTTCTCTTTCTCTCTCACACACACACAGCTTCTCTTTCTTTCTTTCTTTCTTTCTTTCTCTCTCTCTCTCATGCAGCTTCTCTTTCTCTCTCTCTCTCACTCGAAGCTTCTCTTTCTCTCTCTCTCACACACTCACAGCTTCTCTTCCTCTCTCTCTCTCACTCACAGCTTCTCTTTCTCTCTCTCTCTCACTAACAGCTTCTCTCTCTCTCTCTCACAGCATCTCTTTCTTTCTCTCTCTCTCACTCACAGCTTCTCTTTCTTTCTCTCTCACTCACTGAGAGCTTCTCTTTCTCTCTCTCTCTCACTCACAGCTTCTCTTTCTCTCTCACACACACTCACAGCTTCTCTTTCTCTCTCACACACACACAGCTCTTTCTTTCATTC
Source organism: Bradypodion ventrale (assembly GCA_035047345.1). Classification (NCBI taxonomy): domain Eukaryota; kingdom Metazoa; phylum Chordata; class Lepidosauria; order Squamata; family Chamaeleonidae; genus Bradypodion; species Bradypodion ventrale. Next base: position 110,704,743 of record JAWDJE010000005.1, on the reverse strand, counting down.
TCTCTCAGCTTCTCTTTCTCTCTCTCACACACACAGCTCTTTCTTTCATTCTCTCTCTCTCACAGCTTCTCTTTCTCTCTCACACACACTCACAGCTTATCTTTCTCTCTCTCACACACACAGCTTCTCTTTCTTTCTTTCTTTCTTTCTTTCTTTCTCTCACTCTCTCTCATGCAGCTTCTCTTTCTCTCTCTCTCTCAATCACAGCTACTCTTTCTCTCACTCTCTCACTCAAAGCTTCTTTTTCTCTCTCTCTCTCTCACTCACAGCTTCCTTTCCACCCTCTCTCTCTCACTCACAGCTTCTCTTTCTCTCTCTCTCTAACTCACTACTTCAATCTCTCTCACTCACAGCGTCTCTTTCTTTCTTTCTCTCTCTCACTCACAGCTTCTCTTTCTTTCTCTCTCACTCACTCCGAGCTTCTCTTTCTTTTTTTCTCTCTCACTCACTCCGAGCTTCTCTTTCTCTCTCTCTCACTCACAGCTTCAATTTCTCTCTCTCTCTCACTCAGAGCTTCTCTCTCTCTCTCTCTCACAGCTTCACTTTCTCTCGCTCTTTCTCTCACTCACACACTCACAGCTTCTCTTTCTCTCACACACACACTCACAGCTTCTCTTTCTCTCTCTCACACACACAGCTCTTTCTTTCATTCTCTCTCTCTCTGTCATACAGCTTCTTTTTCTCTCTCTCTCACTCACAGCTACTCTTTCTCTCACTCTCTCACTCAAATCTTCTCTTTCTCTCTCTCTCACACACACAGCTTCTCTTTCTCTCTCTCACTCACAGCTTCTCTTTCTTTCTTTCTCTCTCACTCACTCGGAGCTTCTCTTTCCCTCTTTGTCTCACTCACAGCTTCAATTACTCTCTCTCTCTCACTCACAGGTTCTCTTTCTCTCTCTCACTCACTCACAGCTTCTATCTCTCTCTCTCACACACACAGCTTCTCTTTCTTTCTTTCTTTCTTTCTCTCTCTCTCTCATGCAGCTTCTCTTTCTCTCTCTATCACTCGGAGCTTCTCTTTCTCTCTCTCTCTCACACTCACAGCTTCTCTTCCTCTCTCTCTCTCTCACTCACAGCTTCTCTTTCTCTCTTACTCACTCACAGCTTCCCTTTCTTTCTTTCTCTATCACTCACTCGGAGCTTCTCTTTCTCTCTTTCTCTCACTCACAGCTTCAATTACTCTCTCTCTCTCACTCACAGGTTCTCTTTCTCTCTCTCACTCACTCACAGCTTCTATCTCTCTCTCTCTCACACAGCTTCTCATTCTCTCTCTCTCTCACTCACAGCTTCTCTTTCTCTCTCTCTCTCTCACTCACAATTTCTCTTTCTCTCTCTCCAAACACAGCTCTTTCTTTCGTTCTCTCTCTCTCTCTCTCATACAGCTTCTCTTTTTCTCTCTCTCTCACTCACAGCTACTCTTTCTCTCACTCTCTCACTCAAAGCTTCTCTTTCTTTCTTTCTCTCTCTCTCACTCACAGCTTCTCTTCCTCTCTCTCTCACTCACAGCTTCTCTTTCTCTCTCTCTCTCTCACTCACTCACAGCTTCTCTCTCTCTCTCTCACTCACAACCTCTCCTTCCCTCTCTCTCTCACTCACATCTTCTCTTTCTCTCTGTCTCTCACTCACATCTTCTCTTTCTCTCTCCCTCTCACTCACAGCTTCTCTTTCTCTCTCTCTCACTCACAGCTTCTCTTTCTCTCTCTCTCACTCACAGCTTCAATTTCTCTCTCTCTCAATCACTCACAGTTTCTCTTTCTCTCTCTCTCACTCACAGCTTCCCTTTCTTTTTTCTCACTCACAGCTTCTCCTTCTCTCTCACACACACTCACAGCTTCTCTTTCTCTCTCACACACACACAGCTTCTCTTTCTTTCTTTCTTTCTCTCTCTCTCTCATGCAGCTTCTCTTTCTCTCTCTCTCTCACTCGAAGCTTCTCTTTCTCTCTCACTCACACACTCACAGCTTCTCTTCCTCTCTCTCTCTCTCACTCACAGCTTCTCTTTCTCTCTCTCTCTCACTAACAGCTTCTCTCTCTCTCACTCACAGCATCTCTTTCTTTCTCTCTCTCTCACTCACAGCTTCTCTTTCTTTCTCTCTCACTCACTGAGAGCTTCTCTTTCTCTCTTTCTCTCACTCACAGCTTCTCTTTCTCTCTCACACACACTCACAGCTTCTCTTTCTCTCTCTCACACACACAGCTCTTTCTTTCATTCTCTCTCAGCTTCTCTTTCTCTCTCTCACACACACAGCTCTTTCTTTCATTCTCTCTCTCTCACAGCTTCTCTTTCTCTCTCACACACACTCACAGCTTATCTTTCTCTCTCTCACACACACAGCTTCTCTTTCTTTCTTTCTTTCTCTCACTCTCTCTCATGCAGCTTCTCTTTCTCTCTCTCTCTCAATCACAGCTACTCTTTCTCTCACTCTCTCACTCAAAGCTTCTTTCTCTCTCTCTCTCTCTCACTCACAGCTTCCTTTCCACTCTCTCTCTCTCTCACTCACAGCTTCTCTTTCTCTCTCTCTCTCTAACTCACAGCTTCAATCTCTCTCACTCACAGCGTCTCTTTCTTTCTTTCTCTCTCTCACTCACAGTGAGAGTGTGAGCAAGAGAATCTGTGAGTGAGAGAGAGAGAAAGAAGCTGTGAGTGAGAGAGAGAAAGAGAAGCTAAGAGTCAGAGAGAGAGAGAGAAGCTGTGAGTGAGAGAGATAGAAAGAGAAGCTGTGAGTGAGTGAGAGAGAAAGAGAAGCTGTGAGTGAGAGGAAGAGAGAAAGAGAAGATGTGAGTGAGAGACAGAGAGAAAGATAAGATGTGAGTGAGAGAGAGAGGGAAGGAGAGTTTGTGAGTGAGAGAGAGAGAGAGAGAAGCTGTGAGTGAGTGAGAGAGAGAGAGAGAAAGAGAAGCTGTGAGTGAGAGAGAGAGGAAGAGAAGCTGTGAGTGAGAGAGAAAGAAAGAAAGAGAAGCTTTGAGTGAGAGAGTGAGAGAAAGAGTAGCTGTGAGTGAGAGAGAGAGAGAAAGAGAAGCTGTATGAGAGAGAGAGAGAGAACGAAAGAAAGAGCTGTGTTTGGAGAGAGAGAAAGAGAAGCTGTGAGTGTGTGTGAGAGAGAAAGAGAAGCTGTGAGTGAGAGAAAGAGAGAAAGAAAGAGAAGTTGTGAGTGAGAGAGAGAGAGAAAGAGAAGCTGTGAGTGAGAGAGAGAGAGAATGAGAAGCTGTGTGAGAGAGAGAGAGATAGAAGCTGTGAGTGAGTGAGTGAGAGAAAGAGAACCTGTGAGTGAGAGAGAGAGAGTAATTGAAGCTGTGAGTGAGAGAAAGAGAGAAAGAGAAGCTCCGAGTGAGTGAGAGAGAAAGAGAGAAAGAGAAGCTGTGAGTGAGAGAGAGAAAGAAAGAGAAGCTGTGTGTGTGTGAGAGAGAGAGACAAGCTGTAAGTGTGTGTGAGAGAGAGAAAGAAAAGCTATGAGTGTGAGAGAAAGAGAAGCTGTGAGTGTGAGAGAGAGTGAGAGAGAGAGAAGCTGTGAGTTAGAGAGAGAGAGAGAAAGAGAAGTTGTGAGTGAGAGAGAGAAAGAGAAGCTGTGAGTGAGAGAGAGAAAAAAAAGAGAAGCTGTGAGTGAGTGAGAGAAAGAGAAGCTGTGAGAGAGAGAGAGGAAGAGAAGCTGTGATTGAGAGAGAGAGAAAGAGAAGCTGTGAGTTAGAGAGAGAGAAAGAGAAGCTGTGAGTGAGTTAGAGAGAGAGAATGAGAAGCTGTGAGGGAGAGAGAGAGGAGAGAGAGAATCTGTGAGGGAGAGAGAGAGAAAGAAAAGATGTGAGTGAGAGAGTGAGTAAGAGAATCTGTGAGTGAGAGAGAGAGAAAGAAGCTGTGTGTGTGAGAGAGAAAGAGAAGCTGAGAGTCAGAGAGAGAGAGAAAAGCTGTGAGTGAGAGAGAGAGAAAGAGAAGCTGTGAGAGAAAGAGAGAGAGAGAAGCTGTGAGTGAAAGAGAGAGAAAGAGAAGCTGTGAGTGACAAAGAGAGAGAGAAAGAGAAGCTGTGAGTTAGAGAGAGAGAGAGAAAGGGAAGCTGTGAGTGAGTGAGAGAGAAAGTGAAGCTGTGAGTGAGAGGGAGAGAGAAAGAGAAGATGTGAGTGAGAGAGAGAGGGAAGGAGAGGTTGTGAGTGAGAGAGAGAGAGAAGATGTGAGTGAGTAAGAGAGAGAGAGAGAAAGAGAAGCTGTGAGTGAGAGAGAGAGGAAGAGAAGCTCTGACTGAGTGAGAGAGAAAGAAAGAAAGAGAAGCTGTGAGTGAGAGAGAGAGAAAGAGAAGCTGTAAGTGTGTGTGTGAGAGAGAAAGAGAAGCTGTGAGTGAGAGAAAGAGAGAGAGAAAGAGAAGCTGTGAGTGAGAGAGAGAGAAAGAGAAGGTGTGAGTGAGAGAGAGAGAGAATAAGAGAAGCTGTGTGTGAGAGAGAGAAGGAGATGCTGTGAGTGAGAGAGAGAGAGAGAGAGAAGCTGTGGTTGAAAGAGAGAGAAAGAGAAGCTGTGAGTGAGAAAAGAGAGAGAAAGAGAAGCTGTGAGTGAGAGAGTGAGAAAGAGGAGCTGTGAGTGAGAGGGAGAGAGAGAAAGAAATGCTGTGAGTGAGAGAGAGAGTGAGAGAGAGAGAGAGAAGCTGTGAGTGTGTGAGGGAGAGAGAAAGAGAAGCTGTGAGTGAGAGAAATAGAGAAAGAGAAGCTGTGAGTGAGAGAGAGAGATAAAGAGAAGCTGTGAGTGAAAGAGAGAGAAAGAGAAGCTGTGAGTGAGAGAGAGAAGCTGTGATTGAAAGAGAGAGAAAGAGAAGCTGTGAGTGAGAAAAGAGAGAGAAAGTGAAGCTGTGAGTGAGTGAGAGAGAAAGAGAAGCTGTGAGTGAGAGGGAGAGAGAAGGAGAAGATGTGAGTGAGGGAGAGTGAGAGAAAGAGAAGATGTGAGTGAGAGAGAGAGGGAAGGAGAAGTTGTGAGTGAGAGAGAGAGAATCTCTGAGTGAGTGGGAGAGAGAGAGAGAAAGAGAAGCTGTGAGTGAGAGTGAGAGGAAGAGAAGCTGTGAGTGAGAGAGAGAGAAAGAAAGAGAAGCTTTGAGTGAGAGAGTGAGAGAAAGAGTAGCTGTGAGTGAGAGAGAGAGAGAAAGAGAATCTGTGAGTGTGAGAGAAAGTGAGAGAAAGAGAAGCTGTGAGTCTGAGACACAGTGAGAGAAAGAGATGCTGTGAGTGTGTGTGAGAGAGAAAGAGTAGCTGTGAGTAAGAGAGAGAGAGAGAAAGGGAAGCTGTGAGTGAGAGAGAGAGAGAGAAGCTGTGAGAGTGAGAGAAAGTGAGAGAAAGAGAAGCTGGGAGTGTGTGTGAGAGAGAAAGAGAAGCTGTGAATGAGAGAGAGAGAGAGAAAGCGAAGCTGTGAGTGAGAGAGAGTGAGAAGCTTTGAGTGAGAGAGTGAAATAGTAGCTGTGTGTGTGTGAGAGAGAATGAGAAGCTGTGAGTGTGTGTGAGAGAGAAAGAGAAGCTGTGAGTGTGTGAGAAAGAGAAAGAGAAGCTGGGGTGAGAGAAAGAGCGAGAGAAAGAGAAGCTGTGAGCGAGAGAGAGAGAGAGAAAGAGAAGCTGTGAGTGAGAGAGAGAGAGAGAAAGAGACCCTGTGAGTGAGAGAGAGAGCAAAATTGAAGCTGTGAGTGAGAGAGAGAGAGAGAGAGAAGCTCGGAGTGAGTGAGAGAGAAAGAAAGAGAAGCTCAGAGTGAGTGAGAGAGAAAGAAAGAGAAGCTGTGAGTGAGAGAGAGAGAGAAAGAAAGAGACGCTGTGAGTGAGAGAGATTGAAGCTGTGAGTGAGAGAGAGAGAGAGAGGAAGAGAAGCTGTGAGTGAGAGAGAGAGAAGGAAAGAGAAGCTTTGAGTGAGAGAGTGAGAGAAAGAGTAGCTGTGAGTGAGAGAGAGAGAAAGAGAAGCTGCATGCGAGTGACAGAGAAAGAAAGAAAGAAAGAGAAGCTGTGTGTGTTTGAGAGAGAAAGAGAAGCTGTGAGTGGGTGTGAGAGAGAAAGAGAAGCTGTGAGTGAGAGAAAAAGAAAGAGAAGCTGTGAGTGAGAGAGAGAGAAAGAGAAGCTGTGAGTGAGAGTAAAAGAGAGAGAAAGAGAAGCTGTGAGTGAGAGAGAGAGAAAGAGAAGGTGTGAGCGAGAGAGAGAGAGAGAGAGAAGCTGTGAGTGAGAGAGAGAGAAAGAGAAGATTTGAGTGAGAGAGTGAGAGAAAGAGTAGCTGTGAGTGAGAGAGAGAGAAAAAGAAGCTGTATGAGAGAGAGAGAGAATGAAAGAAAGAGCTGTGTGTGTGAGAGAGAGAAAGAGAAACTGTGAGTGTGTGTGTGAGAGAAAGAGAAGCTGTGAGTGTGTGAGTGAGAGAAAGAGCGAGAGAAAGAGAAGCTGTGAGAGAGAGAGAGAGAGAGAGAAGCTGTGAGTGAGAGAGAGAGAGAAATTGAAGCTGTGAGTGAGAGAGAGAGAAAGAGAAGCTCGGAGTGAGTGAGAGAGAAAGAAAGAGAAGCTGTGAGTGAGAGAGAGAAAGAAAGAAAGAGAAGCTTTGAGTGAGAGAGTGAGAAAGAATGAGATGCTGTGAGTGAGAGAGAGAGAAGCTGTTAGTGAGAGTGGAAAAGAAGCTGTGAGTGAGAGAGAGAGAAAAAGAAGCTTTGAGTGAGAGAGTGAGAGAAAGAGTAGCTGTGAGTGAGAGAGAGAGAAAGAGAAATTGCATGAGATAGAGTGAGAGAAAGAAAGAAAGAAAGAAAGAGAAGCTGTGTGTGTGAGAGAGAAAGAGAAGCTGTGAGAGAGAGAGAATGAAAGAAAGAGCTGTGTGTGTGTGAGAGAGAAAGAGAAGCTGAGAGAGAATGAAAGAAAGAGCTGTGTGTGTGAGAGAAAAAGAAGCTGTGAGTGTGTGAGAGAGAGAAAGAGAAGCTGTGAGTGAGAGAAAGAGCGAGAGAAAGAGAAGCTGTGTGTGAGAGAGAGAGAGAAAGAGAAGCTGTGAGTGAGAGAGAGAGAACCTATGAGTGTGTGTGTGAGAGAGAGAGAAAGAGAAGCTGTGAGTGAGAGAGAGAGAAAGAAAGAAAGAGAAGCTTTGAGTGAGAGAGTGAGAGAAAGAGTAGCTGTGAGTGAGAGAGAGAGAGAAAGAGAAGCTGTATGAGAGAGAGAGAGAGAGAACGAAAGAAAGAGCTGTGTTTGGAGAGAGAGAAAGAGAAGCTGTGATTGTGTGTGAGAGAGAAAGAGAAGCTGTGAGAGAGAGAAAGAGAAGTTGTGAGTGAGAAAGAGAGAGAAAGAGAAGCTGTGAGTGAGAGAGAGAGAATGAGAAGCTTTGTGTGTGAGAGAGAGATAGAAGCTGTGAGTGAGTGAGAGAGAAAGAGAACCTGAGAGTAATTGAAGCTGTGAGTGAGAGAAAGAGAGAAAGAGAAGCTCCGAGTGAGTGAGAGAGAAAAAAGAAAGAGAAGCTGTGAGTGAGAGAGAGAAAGAGAAGCTGTGTGTGTGTGAGAGAGAGAAAGAGAAGATTTGAGTGAGAGAGTGAGAGAAAGAGTAGCTGTGAGTGAGTGAGAGAGAGAAAAAGAAGCTGTATGAGAGAGAGAGAGAGAATGAAAGAAAGAGCTGTGTGTGTGAGAGAGAGAAAGAGAAGCTGTGAGTGTGTGTGTGAGAGAAAGAGAAGCTGTGAGTGTGTGAGTGAGAGAAAGAGCGAGAGAAAGAGAAGCTGTGAGTGAGAGAGAGAGAGAAATTGAAGCTGTGAGTGAGAGAGAGAGAAAGAGAAGCTCGGAGTGAGTGAGAGAGAAAAAAAAGAAAGAGAAGCTCGGAGTGAGTGAGAGAGAAAGAAAGAGAAGCTGTGAGTGAGAGAGAGAAAGAAAGAAAGAGATGCTGTGAGTGAGTGAGATTGAAGCTGTGAGTTTGAGAGAGAGAGAGAGAAGCTGTGAGTGAGAGAGAGAGAGAGTGGAAAAGAAGCTGTGAGTGAGAGAGAGAAAAAAAAGAAGCTTTGAGTGAGAGAGTGAGAGAACGAGTAGCTGTGAGTGAGAGAGAGAGAGAAAGAGAAGCTGCATGAGAGAGAGTGAGAGAAAGAAAGAAAGAAAGAAAGAGAAGCTGTGTGTCTGAGAGAGAGAAAGATAAGCTGTGAGTGTGTGTGAGAGAGAAAGAGAAGCTGTGAGAGAGAGAATGAAAGAAAGAGCTGTGTGTGTATGTGAGAGAGAGAAGCTGTGAGTGAGAGAGAGAGAGAAAGAGAAGCTCTGAGTGAGTGAGAGAGAAAGAAAGAGAAGCTGTGAGTGAGAGAGAGAGAAAGAAAGAGATGCTGTGCGTGAGAGAGAGAGAAGCTGTTAGTGAGAGAGAGAAAGAGAAGCTGTGAGTGAGAGAGAGAGAGAGAGGAAGAGAAGCTGTGAGTGTGAGAGAGAGAGAGAAAGAGAAGCTTCGAGTGATAGAGAGAGAAAGAGAAGCTGCATGAGAGAGAGATAGAAAGAAAGAAAGAAAGAAAGAGAAGCTGTGTGTGTGTGAGAGAGAAAGAGAAGCTGTGAGTGTGTGTGAGAGAAGGAGAAGCTGTGAGTGAGAGGGAGAGAGAAAGAGAAGATGTGAGTGAGAGAGAGAGAGAATGAGAAGCTGTGAGAGAGAGAGAGATAGAAGCTGTGAGTGAGTGAGAGAGAGAAAGAGAACCTGTGAGTGAGAGAGAGAGAGTAATTGAAGCTGTGAGTGAGAGAAAGAGAGAAAGAGAAGCTCCGAGTGAGTGAGAGAGAAAGAAAGAAAGAGAAGCTGTGAGTGAGAGAGAGAAAGAGAAGCTGTGTGTGTGAGAGAGAGAAAGAGAAGATTTGAGTGAGAGAGTGAGAGAAAGAGTAGCTGTGAGTGAGAGAGAGAAAAAAAAGAAGCTGTATGAGAGAGAGAATGCAAGAAAGAGCTGTGTGTGTGAGAGAGAGAAAGAGAAGCTGTGAGTGTGTGAGTGAGAGAAAGAGCGAGAGAAAGAGAAGCTGTGTGAGAGAGAGAGAGAGAGAAAGAGAAGCTGTGAGTGAGAGAGAGAGAGAATTTGAAGCTGTGAGTGAGTGAGAGAGAAAGAGAAGCTCGGAGTGAGTGAGAGAGAAAAAAGAAAGAGAAGCTCGGAGTGAGTGAGAGAGAAAGAAAGAAAGAGAAGCTGTGAGTGAGAGAGAGAAAGAAAGAAAGAGACACTGTGAGTGAGAGAGATTGAAACTGTCAGTTAGAGAGGGAGAGAGAGAGAGAAAGAGAAGCTGTGAGTGAGAGAGAGAGAGTGGAAAAGAAGCTGTGAGTGACAGAGAGAGAGAGAGAAAAAGAAGCTTTGAGTGAGAGAGTGAGAGAAAGAGTAGCTGTGAGTGAGAGAGAGAGAAAGAGAAGCTGCATGAGAGAGAGTGAGAGAAAGAAAGAAAGAAAGAAAGAGAAGCTGTGTGTGTGAGAGAGAAAGATAAGCTGTGAGTGTGTGTGAGAGAGAAAGAGAAGCTGTGAGAGAGAGAGAATGAAAGAAAGAGCTGTGTGTGTGTGAGAGAGAAGCTGTAAGTGAGAGAGAGAGAGAGAAAGAGAAGCTCTGAGTGAGTGAGAGAGAAAGAAAGGGAAGATGTGAGTGAGAGAGAGAGAAAGAAAGAGATGCTGTGAGTGAGAGAGAGAGAAGCTTTTAGTGAGAGAGAGAGAGAAAGAGAAGCTGTGAGTGAGAGAGAGAGAGAGGAAGAGAAGCTGTGAGTGTGAGAGAGAGAGAGAAAGAGAAGCTTCGAGTGATAGAGAGAGAAAGAGAAGCTGCATGAGAGAGAGAGAGAAAGAAAGAAAGAAAGAAAGAGAAGCTGTGTGTGTGTGAGAGAGAAAGAGAAGCTGTGAGTGTGTGTGAGAGAGAAGGAGAAGCTGTGAGTGAGAAAAAAGAAAGAGAAGCTGTGAGTGAGAGAGAGAGAGAAAGAGAAACTGTGAGTGATTGAGAGAGAGAGAAATTGAAGCTGTGAGTGAGAGAGAGAGAAAGAGAAGCTGTGAGTGAGTGAGAGAGAAAGAGAAGCTGTGAGTGAGAGGGAGAGAGAAAGAGAAGATGTGAGTGAGAGACAGAGAGAAAGAGAAGATGTGAGTGAGAAAGAGAGGGAAGGAGAGGTTGTGAGTGAGAGAGAGAGAGAGAAGCTGTGAGTGAGTGAGAGAGAGAGAGAGAGAGAAAGAGAAGCTGTGAGTGAGAGAGAGAGGAAGAGAAGCTGTGAGTGAGAGAGAGAGAAAGAAAGAAAGAGAAGCTTTGAGTGAGAGAGTGAGAGAAAGAGTAGCTGTGAGTGAGAGAGAGAGAGAAAGATAAGCTGTATGAGAGAGAGAGAGAGAACGAAAGAAAGAGCTGTGTTTGGAGAGAGAGAAAGAGAAGCTGTGAGTGTGTGTGAGAGAGAAAGAGAAGCTGTGAGTGAGAGAAAGAGAGAGAGAAAGAGAAGTTGTGAGTGAGAGAGAGAGAGAAAGAGAAGCTGTGAGTGAGAGAGAGAGAGAGAATGAGAAGCTGTGTGTGAGAGAGAGAGATAGAAGCTGTGAGTGAGTGAGAGAGAGAAAGAGAACCTGTGAGTGAGAGAGAGAGTAATTGAAGCTGTGAGTGAGAGAAAGAGAGAAAGAGAAGCTCCGAGTGAGTGAGAGAGAAAGAAAGAAAGAGAAGCTGTGAGTGAGAGAGAGAAAGAGAAGCTGTGTGTGTGAGAGAGAGAGAGACAAGCTGTATGTGTGTGTGTGAGAGAGAAAGAAAAGCTGTGAGTGTGAGAGAAAGAGAAGCTGTGAGTGTGAGAGAGAGTGAGAGAGAGAGAAGCTGTGAGTTAGAGAGAGAGAGAGAAAGAGAAGTTGTGAGTGAGAGAGAGAAAGAGAAGCTTTGAGTGAGAGAGAGAAAAAAAGAGAAGCTGTGAGTGAGTGAGAGAAAGAGAAGCTGTGAGAGAGAGAGAGAAAGAGAAGCTGTGATTGAGAGAGAGAGAAAGAGAAGCTGTGAGTTAGAGAGAGAGAAAGAGAAGCTGTGAGTGAGTTAGAGAGAGAGAATGAGAAGCTGTGAGGGAGAGAGAGAGGAGAGAGAGAATCTGTGAGTGAGAGAGAGAGAAAGAAGCTGTGAGTGAGAGAGAAAGAGAAGCTGAGAGTCAGAGAGAGAGAGAGAAGCTGTGAGTGAGAGAGAGAGAAAGAGAAGCTGTGAGTGTGAGAGAAAGAGAGAGAGAGAAGCTGTGAGTGAAAGAGAGAGAAAGAGAAGCTGTGAGTGAGAAAGAGAGAGAGAAAGAGAAGCTGTGAGTGAGAGAGAGAGAGAAAGGGAAGATGTGAGTGAGAGAGAGAGAAAGAAGCTGTGAGTGAGAGAGAAAGAGAAGCTGAGAGTCAGAGAGAGAGAGAGAAGCTGTGAGTGAGAGAGAGAGAAAGAGAAGCTGTGAGTGTGAGAGAAAGAGAGAGAGAGAAGCTGTGAGTGAGTGAGAGAGAAAGAGAAGCTGTGAGTGAGAGGGAGAGAGAAAGAGAAGATGTGAGTGAGAGAGAGAGAGAAAGAGAAGATGTGAGTGAGAGAGAGAGGGAAGGAGAGGTTGTGAGTGAGAGAGAGAGAGAAGATGTGAGTGAGTAAGAGAGAGAGAGAGAAAGAGAAGCTGTGAGTGAGAGAGAGAGGAAGAGAAGCTGTGAGTGAGAGAGAGGGTGAGAAAGGGAAGCTGTGAGTGAGTGAGAGAGAGAGACAGAGAAGCTGTGAGTGAGAGAGAGAGAAAAAAAGAGCAGCTGTGAGTGTGAGAGAAAGTGAGAGAAAGAGAAACTGTGAGTGTGAGAGAGAGTGAGAAAAAGATGCAGTGAGTGTGTGTGAGAGGGAAAGAGAAGCTGTGAATGAGAGAGAGAGAAAGAGAAGGTCTGAGTGAGTGAGAGAGAAAGAAAGAAAGAGAAGCTGTGAGTGAGAGAGAGAGAAAGAGAAGCTGTAAGTGTGTGTGTGAGAGAGAATGAGAAGCTGTGTGTGTGAGAGAAAGATGCTGTGAGTGTGAGAGAGAGTGAGAGAGAGAGAAGCTGTGAGTGTGTGTGTGAGAGAGAAAGAGAAGCTGTGAGTGAGTGAGAGAGAAGGAGATGCTGTGAGTGAGAGAGAGAGAGAGAAGCTGTGGTTGAAAGAGTGAGAAAGAGAAGCTGTGAGTGAGAAAAGAGAGAGAAAGAGAAGCTGTGAGTGAGAGAGTGAGAAAGAGGAGCTGTGAGTGAGAGGGAGAGAGAGAAAGAAATGCTGTGAGTGAGAGAGAGAGTGAGAGAGAGAGAGAAACTGTGAGTGTGTGAGAGGGAGAGAGAAAGAGAAGCTGTGAGTGAGAGAAATAGAGAGAGAAAGAGAAGCTGTGAGTGAGAGAGAGAGATAAAGAGAAGCTGTGAGTGAAAGAGAGAAAGAGAAGCTGTGAGTGAAAGAGAGAAGCTGTGATTGAAAGAGAGAGAAAGAGAAGCTGTGAGTGAGAAAAGAGAGAGAAAGAGAAGCTGTGAGTGAGTGAGAGAGAAAGAGAAGCTGTGAGTTAGAGAGAGAGAAGATTTGAGTGAGAGAGAGAGAAAGAGAAGCTGTGAGTGAGAGAGAGAGAGAGAAAGGGAAGCTGTTAGTGAGTGTGAGAGAGAGACAGAGAAGCTGTGAGTGAGAGAGAGAGAAAAAGAGAAGCTGTGAGTGAGAGAGAGAGAAAGAGAAGCTGTGAGTGTGAGAGAAAGAAGCTGTGAGTGTGTGAGAGAGAAAGAGAAGCTGTGTGTGTGTGAGAGAGAGAAAGAGAAGCTGTGATTGAGAGAGAGAGAAAGAGAAGCTGTGAGAGAGAGAGAAAGAGCTGTGAGAGAGAGAGAAGCTGTATGAGAGAGAGAGAGAACGAAAGAAAGAGCTGTGTGTGTGTGTGAGAGAGAGAAAGAGAAGCTGTGAGTGAGAGAGAGAGAGACAGAGAAGTTGTGAGTGAGAGAGAGAAAAAAAGAGCAGCTGTGAGTTAGAGAGAGAGAAGCTTTGAGTGAGAGAGAAAGAGGATCTGTGAGTAGAGAGAGAGAAAGGGAAGCTGTGAGTGTGTGAGAGAGAGAGAAGCTGTGAGTGAGAGAGGGAGATAGAAAGAGAATCTGTGAGTGAGAGAGAGAAAAAAGAAGCTGTGAGTGAGAGAGAAAGAGAGAAATAGAAGCTATGAGTGAGAAAGATAGAGAGAAGCAGTGAGAGAGAGAAAGAGAAGCTGTGAGTGAGAGAAAGAGAGAAGCTGTGAGTGAGTGAGAGAGAGAAGCTGTGAGTGAGAGAGAGAGAAGCTTTAAGTGAGAGAGAGAGAGAATGTGAAGCTGTGAGTGAGAGAGAGAGAAGCTGTGAGTGAGAGAGAGAGAAAGAGAATCTGTGAGTAGAGAGAGAGAGAAAGAGAATCTGTGAGTGACAGAGAGAGAAAAAAAGAAGCTGTGAGTGTGAGAGAGTGAGAGAAAGAGATGCTGTGAGTGTGTGTGAGAGAGAAAGAGAAGCTGTGAGTGAGAGAGAGAGAGAAAGTGAAGTTGTGAGTGAGAGAGAGAGTGAGAAGCTATCAGTGAGAGAGAGAGAGAAAGAGAAGATGTGAGTGAGAGAGAGAGAGAAGCAGTGAGTGAGAGACAGAGAGAGAAAGTGAAGCTCTGAGTGAGAGAGAGAAAAAAAGACGCTGTGAGAGAGAGAGAGAAAGAGAAGCTGTAAGAGTGAGAGAAAGTGAGAGAAAGAGAAGCTGTGAGTGTGAGACAGAGTGAGAGAAAGAGATGCTGTGAGTGAGAGAAAGAGAAGCTGTGAGTGAGAGAGAGAAAGAGAAGCTGTGAGTGTGTGTGAGAGAGAAAGAGAAGCTGTGAGTGAGAGAGAGAGAAAGGGAAGTTGTGAGTGAGAGAGAGAGTGAGAAGCTATCAGTGAGAGAGAGAGAGAGAAAGAGAAGCAGTGAGTGAGAGAGAGAAAGTGAAGTTCTGAGTGAGAGAGAGAGAGAGAAAGAGACGCTGTGAGTGAGTGAGTGAGAGAGAAGCTGTGAGTGAGAGAGTGAAAGAGAAGCTGTGAGTGAGAGAGACAGAGAGAAAGAGAAGCTGTAAGTGTGAGAGAAAGTGAGAGAAAGAGAAGCTGTGAGTGTGAGACAGTGAGAGAAAGAGATGCTGTGAGTGTGTGTGAGAGAGAAAGAGAAGCTGTGAGTGAGAGAGAGAGAGAAAGGGAAGCTGTGAGTGTGAGAGACAGAAGCTGTGAGAGTGAGAGAAAGTGAGAGAAAGAGAAGCTGGGAGTGTGTGTGAGAGAGAAAGAGAAGCTGGGAGTGAGAGAGAGACAGAGAGAGAAAGGGAAGCTGTGAGTGAGAGAGAGTGAGAAGGTATGAGTGAGAGAGAGAGAGAGAAGTTGTGAGTGAGAGAGCGAGAAAGAGAAGCTGTGAGTGAGAGAGAGAGAGAAAGAGAAGCTGTGAGTGAGTGTGAGAGAGAGAAAGAGAAGCTGTGAGTGAGATATAGAGAGAGAAAGGTAAGCTGTGAGTGAGAGAGAGAGAGAGACAGAGAAGCTATGAGTGAGAGAGAGAAAAAAGAGCAGCTGTGAGTTGGAGAGAGAGAAGATTTGAGTGAGAGAGAGAGAAAGAGAAGCTGTGAGTGAGAGAGAGAGAGAAAGGGAAGCTGTTAGTGAGTGTGAGAGAGAGACAGAGAAGCTGTGAGTGAGATAGAGAGAGAAAAAGAGAAGCTGTGAGTCAGAGAGAGAGAAAGAGAAGCTGTGAGTGTGAGAGAAAGTGAGAGAAAGAGAAGGTGTGAGTGTGAGAGAGTGAGAAAGATGCTGTGAGTGTGTGTGAGAGAGAAAGAGAAGCTGTGAGTGAGAGAGAGAAAAAGAGAAGCTGTGAGTGAGAGAGAGAGAGAAAGAGAAGCTGTGAGTGTGAGAGAAAGAGAAGCTGTGAGTGAGAGAGAGAGAAAGAGAAGCTGTGAGTGAGAGAGAGAGTGAGAAGCTATCAGTGAGAGAGAGAGAGAAGATGTGAGTGAGAGAGAGAGAGAGAAAGAGAAGCAGTGAGTGAGAGAGAGAAGCTGTGAGTGAGAGAGTGAAAGAGAAGCTGTGAGTGAGAGAGAAAGAGAGAAAGAGAAGCTGTAAGTGTGAGAGAAAGTGAGAGAAAGAGAAGCTGTGAGTGTGAGACAGTGAGAGAAAGAGATGCTGTGAGTGTGTGTGAGAGAGAAAGAGAAGCTGTGAGTGAGAGAGAGAGAGAGAGAGAGAAAGGGAAGCTGTGAGTGAGAGAGAGTGAGAAGGTATGAGCGAGAGAGAGAGAGAAGTTGTGAGTGAGAGAGAGAGAAAGAGAAGCTGTGAGTGAGAGAGAGAGAAAGAGAAGCTGTGAGTGAGTGAGAGAGAGAGAAAGAGAAGCTGTGAGTGAGAGATAGAGAGAAAGGGAAGCTGTGAGAGAGAGAGAGACAGAGAAGCTGTGAGTGAGAGAGAGAAAAAAGAGCAGCTGTGAGTTAGAGAGAGAGAAGATTTGAGTGAGAGAGAGAGAAAAAGAAGCTGTGAGTGAGAGAGAGAGAGAAAGGGAAGCTGTTAGTGAGTGTGAGAGAGAGACAGAGAAGCTGTGAGTGAGAGAGAGAGAAAAAGAGAAGCTGTGAGTGAGAGAGAGAGAAAGAGAAGCTGTGAGTGTGAGAGAAAGTGAGAGAAAGAGAAGCTGTGAGTGTGAGAGAGAGTGAGAAAGATGCTGTGAGTGTGTGAGAGAGAAAAAGAGAAGCTGTGAGTGAGAGAGAGAGAGAAAAAGAGAAGCTGTGAGTGAGAGAGAGAGAAAAAGAGAAGCTGTGAGTGTGAGAGAAAGTGAGAGAAAGAGAAGCTGTGAGTGTGAGAGAGAGTGAGAAAGATGCTGTGAGTGTGTGTGAGAGATAAAGAGAAGCTGTGAGTGAGAGAGAGAGAGAAAGGGAAGCTGTGAGTGAGAGAGAGAGTGAGAAGCTATGAATGAGAGAGAGAGAAAGAGAAGCTGTGAGTGAGAGAGAGAGAGAGAAAGAGAAGCTGTGAGTGAGAGAGAGAGTGAGAAGCTGTGAGTGAGAGAGAGAAAGCGAAGCAGTGAGTGAGAGACAGAGAGAGAAAGAGAGGCTGTGAGTGTGAGACAGAGTAAGAGAAAGAGATGCTGTGAGTGTGTGAGAGAGAGAGAAAGAGAAGCTGTGAGTGAGTGAGAGAGAAAGAGAAGCTGTGTGTGTGTGAGAGAGAAAGAGTAGCTATGAGTCAGAGAGAGAGAAAGAGAAGCTGTGAGTGTGAGAGAAAGTGAGAGAAAGAGAAGCTGTGAGTGTGAGAGAGAGTGAGAGAAAGAGATGCTGTTAGTGTGTGTGTGAGAGAAAGAGAAGCTGTGAGTGACTGAGAGAGAGAGAAAGGGTAGCTGTGAGTGAGAGAGAGAGTGAGAAGCTATGAGTGAGAGAGAGAGAAAGAGAAGTTGTGAGTGAGAGAGTGAGAATGAGAAGTTGTGAATGAGAGAGAGAGAAGCAGTGAGAGAGAGAGAAAGAGATGCTGTGAGTGAGAGAAAGAGAGAAGCTGTGAGTGAGAGAGAGAGAATCAGTGAGTGAGAGAGAGAGAAGCTTTAAGTGAGAGAGAGAGAGAATGTGAAGCTGTGAGAGAGAGAGAAGCTGTGAGTGAGACAGAGAGAGAAAGAGAAGCTGTATGTGTGTGAGAGAGTGAAAGAGAAGCTGTGAGTGTGAGAGAAAGTGAGAGAAAGAGAAGCTGTGAGTGTGAGACAGAGTGAGAGAAAGAGATGCTGTGAGTGTGTGTGTGAGAGAGAAAGAGAAGCTGTGAGTGAGAGAGAGAGAAAGAGAAGTGTGAGAGAGAGAGAGAAAGAGAAGCTTTGAGTGAGAGAGAGAGAGACAGAGAAGCTGTGAGTGAGAGGGAGAAAAAGAGCAGCTGTGAGTGAGAGAAGCTGTGAGTGAGAGAGAGAGAAAGAGAATCTGTGAGTAGAGAGAGAGAGAGAAAGAGAAGCTGTGAGTGAGAGAGAGAGAGAAGAAGCTGTGAGTGAGATAGGGAGGGAGAAAGAGAATCTGTGAGTGAGTGAGAGAGAGAAAAAGAGAAGCTGTGAGAGTGAGAGAGAGTGAGAGAAAGAGATGCTGTGAGTGTGTGTGTGAGAGAAAGAGAAGCTGTGAGTGTTTGTGAGAGAGAAAGAGAAGCTGAGAGTGAGTGA
The DNA here is from genome assembly GCA_035047345.1 of Bradypodion ventrale. Classification (NCBI taxonomy): domain Eukaryota; kingdom Metazoa; phylum Chordata; class Lepidosauria; order Squamata; family Chamaeleonidae; genus Bradypodion; species Bradypodion ventrale. The sequence continues at coordinate 110,687,782 of JAWDJE010000005.1, read as the reverse complement.
GAGAGAGAGAAAGGGAAGCTGTGAGTGAGAGAGAGAGTGAGAAGCTATGTGTGTGAGAGAGAGAAAGAGAAGCTGTGAGTGAGAGAGAGAGAAAAAGAGAAGCTGTGAGTGAGAGAGAGAGAGAAAGGGAAGCTGTGAGTGAGTGTGAGAGAGAGACAGAGAAGCTGTGAGTGAGAGAGAGAGATAAAGAGCAGCTGTGAGTGAGAGAGAGAGAGAAGCTGTGAGTGAGAGAGAGAAAGAGAAGCTGTGAGTGAAAGAGAGAGAGAAAGAGAAGTGAGTGTGAGAGAAAGTGAGAGAAAGAGAAGCTGTGAGTGTGAGAGAGAGTGAGAGAAAGATGCTGTGAGTGCGTGAGAGAGAGAAAGAGAAGCTGTGAGTGAGAGAGACAGAGAGAAAGAGAAGCTGTGAGTGAGAGAGAGAGAAAAAGAGAAGCTGTGAGTGAGAGAGAGAGAGAAAGAGAAGCTGTGAGTGTGAGAGAAAGTGAGAGAAAGAGAAGCTGTGAGTGTGTGAGAGAGTGAGAGAAAGATGCTGTGAGTGTGTGTGAGAGAGAAAGAGAAGCTGTGAGTGAGAGAGAGAAAGAAACGGAATCTGTGAGTGAGAGAGAGAGTGAGAAGCTATGTGTGTGTGAGAGAGAGAAAGAGAAGCTGTGAGTGAGAGAGAGAGAAAGAGAAGCTGTGAGTGAGAGAGAGAGTGAGAAGCTGTGAGTGAGAGAAAGCGAAGCAGTGAGTGAGAGACAGAGAGAAAAAGATAAGCTGTGAGTGTGAGACAGAGTGAGAGAAAGAGATGCTGTGAGTGTGTGTGTGAGAGAAAGAGAAGCTGTGAGTGAGTGAGAGAGAAAGAGAAAATGTGAGTGAGAGAGAGAGAAAGAGTAGCTGTGAGTCAGAGAGAGAGAAAGAGAAGCTGTGAGTGTGAGAGAAAGTGAGAGAAAGAGAAGCTGTGAGTGTGAGAGAGAGTGAGAGAAAGAGATGCTGTGTGTGTGTGAGAGAGAAAGAGAAGCTGTGAGTGAGGGAGAGAGAGAGAAAGGGAAGCTGTGAGTGAGAGAGAGAGTGAGAAGCTATGAGTGAGAGAGAGAGAGAGAAGTTGTGAGTGAGAGAGAGAGAAAGAGAAGCTGTGAGTGAGAGAGAAGCAGTGAGAGAGAGAGAAAGAGAAGCTGTGAGTGAGAGAGAGAGAGAGAGAGAATCTGTGAGTGAGATAGGGAGAGAGAAAGTGAAGCTGTGGGTAGAGAGAGAGAAAAAAAGAAGCTGTGAGTGTGAGAGAGAGTGAGAGAAAGAGATGCTGTGAGTGTGTGAGAGAGAGAAAGAGAAGCTGTGAGTGATTGTGAGAGAGAAAGAGAAGCTGTGAGTGAGAGAGAGAGAGAAGCTATGAGTGAGAGAGAGAGAGAGAAGCTGTGAGTGAGAGAGAGAGAGAAAGAGAAGCTGTGAGTGAGAGAGAGGGTGAGAAGCTGTGAGTGAGAGAGAGAGAAAGTGAAACGGTGAGTGAGAGAGAGAGAAAGTGAAGCTGTGAGTGAGAGAGAGAGAAAAAAGAGAAGCTGTGAGAGAGAGAGAAAGAGAATCTGTAAGTGTGAGAGAAAGTGAGAGAAAGAGAAGCTGTGAGTCTGAGACACAGTGAGAGAAAGAGATGCTGTGAGTGTGTGTGAGAGAGAAAGAGTAGCTGCGAGAAAGAGAGAGAGAGAGAAAGCGAAGCTGTGAGTGAGAGAGAGAGAGAGAGAAGCTGTGAGAGTGAGAGAAAGTGAGAGAAAGAGAAGCTGGGAGTGTGTGTGAGAGAGAAAGAGAAGCTGTGAATGAGAGAGAGAGAGAGAAAGCGAAGCTGTGAGTGAGAGGGAATGAGAAGCTTTGAGTGAGAGAGTGAAAGAGTAGCTGAGAGTGAGAGAGAGAGAAAAAAGAAGCTGTAAGAGAGAGAGATAACGAAAGAAAGAGCTGTGTGTGTGAGAGAGAGAATGAGAAGCTGTGAGTGTGTGTGAGAGAGGAAGAGAAGCTGTGAGTGTGTGAGAAAGAGAAAGAGAAGCTGTGGGTGAGAGAAAGAGTGAAAGAAAGAGAAGCTGTGAGCGAGAGAGAGAGAGAGAGAGAAAGATAAGCTGTGAGTGAGAGAGAGAGAAAGAGACCCTGTGAGTGAGAGAGAGAGTGAAATTGAAGCTGTGAGTGAGTGAGAGAGAGAATGAGAAGCTCGGAGTGAGTGAGAGAGAAAGAAAGAGAAGCTCGGAGTGAGTGAGAGAGAAAGAAAGAGAAGCTGTGAGTGAGAGTGAGAGAAAGAAAGAGACGCTGTGAGTGAGAGAGATTGAAGCTGTGAGTGAGAGAGAGAGAGAGGAAGAGAAGCTGTGAGTGAGAGAGAGAGAAGGAAAGAGAAGCTTTGAGTGAGAGAGTGAGAGAAAGAGTAGCTGTGAGTGAGAGAGAGAGAAAGAAAGAGAAGCTGTGAGTGAGAGAGAGAGAGAGGAAGAGAAGCTGTGAGTGAGAGAGAGAGAGAGAGAAAAAAAGTGAGTGAGAGAGAGAGAGAGAGAGAAAGAAGCTTTGACTGAGAGAGTGAGAGAGTGAGAGAAAGAGTAGCTGTGAGTGAGAGAGAGAGAGAAAGAGAAGCTGCATGAGAGAGAGAGAGAGAAAGAAAGAAAGAAAGAAAGAAAGAAAAAAAGAAAGAAAGAAAGAAAGAAAGAAAGAAAGAAAGAAAGAGTGAGAGACAGAGAGAGAAAAAGAAGCTGTATGAGAGAGAGAGAGAGAATGAAAGAAAGAGCTGTGTGTGTGAGAGAGAGAAAGAGAAGCTGTGAGTGTGTGTGTGAGAGAAAGAGAAGCTGTGTGTGTGAGAGAGAGAAAGAGAAGCTGTGAGTGAGAGAAAGAGTGAGAGAAACTGTGAGTGAGATAGAGAGAAAGAGAACCTGTGAGTGAGAGAGAGAGAGAAATTGAAGCTGTGAGTGAGATAGAGAGAGAAAGAGAAGCTCGGAGTGAGTGAGAGAGAAGGAAAGAGAAGCTCGGAGTGAGTGAGAGAGAAAGAAAGAGAAGGTGTGAGTGAGAGAGAGAAAGAAAGAAAGAAAGAGACTCTGTGAGTGAGAGAGATTGAAGCTGTGAGTTAGAGAGAGAGAGAGAGAAAGAGAAGCTGTGAGTGAGAGAGGGAGAGAAAGAGAAGCTTTGAGTGACAGGGAGAGAGAGAAAGAGAAGATGTGAGTGAGAGAGAGAGAGAATGAGAAGATGTGAGTGAGTGACAGAGAGAGAAGCTGTGAGTGAGAGAGAGAGGGAGAGAGAAAGAGAAGCTGTGAGTGAGAGAGAGAGTGGGAGAGAAGCTGTGAGTGAGAGAGAGAGAGAGAAGCTTTGAGTGAGAGAGGGAGAGAAAGAGTAGCTGTGAGTGAGAGAGAGAGAGAAAGTGAAGCTGTATGAGAGAGAGAGAACGAAAGAAAGTGCTGTGTGTGTGTGAGAGAGAAAGAGAAGCTGTGAGTGTGTGAGAGAGAGAAAGAGAAGCTGTGAGTGTGTGAGAGAGAAATAGAAAGAGAAGCTGTGAGTGAGAGAAAGAGAGAGAGAAAGGGAAGCTGTGAGTGTGAGATAGAGAGAGAGAAAGAGAAGCTGTGAGTGTGTGTGTGAGAGAGAAAGAGAAGCAGTGATTGAAAGAAAGAGAGAGAGAGAGAAAGAGAAGCTGTGAGTGTGTGAGGGAGAGAGAGATAAAGAGAAGCTGTGATTGAGAGAGAGAGAAAGAGAAGCTGTGAGTGAGAGGGAGAGAGAGAAAGAGAAGATGTGAGTGAGAGAGAGAGAGAAAGAGAAGATGTGTGTGTGAGAGAGAAAGAGAAGCTGTGAGTTTGAGAGAGAGAGAGAAAGAGAAGCTGTGAGTGAGAGAGAGAGAGAGAAAGAGATGCTGTGAGTGAGAGAGAGAGAGAAAGAGAAGCTGTGAGTGAGAGAGAGAGATAGAGATAGAGAACCTATGAGTGTGTGTGAGAGAGAAATTGAAGCTGTGAGTGAGAGAGAGAGAGAAAGAGAAGCTCTGAGTGAGTGAGAGAGAAAGAAAGAGAAGCTGTGAGTGAGAGAGAGAGAGAAAGAAAGAGACGCTGTGAGTGAGAGAGAGAGAAGCTGTTAGTGAGAGAGAGAGAGAAAGAGAAGCTGTGAGTGAGAGAGAGAGAGAAAGAGAAGCTGTGAGTGAGAGAGAGAGAGAGAAAGAGAAGGTGTGAGTGAGTGAGAGAGAAAGAAAAGCTGTGAGTGAGAGAGAGAGAGAAGCTGTGAGTGAAAGAGAGAGAAAGAGAAGCTGTGAGTGAGAAAGAGAGAAAGAGAGAGAAGCTGTGAGTGAGACAGAGAGAGAAATAGAAGCTGTGAGTGACGGAGAGAGAGAAAGAGAAGATGTGAGTGAGAGAAAGAGAGAGAGAGAGAAGCTGTGAGTGTGTGAGGATAGAGAGAGAGAAGCTGTGAGTGTGTGAGAGAGAAAGAAAGAGAAGCTGTGAGTGAGAGAAAGAGAGAGAGAAAGGGAAGCTGTGAGTGAGAGAGAGAAGCTGTGAGTGAGAGTGAGAGAGAGAAAGAGAAGCTTTGAGTGAGAGAGAGAGTGGGAGAGAAGCTGTGAGTGAGAGAGAGAGAAAGAGAAGCTTTGAGTGAGAGAGTGAGAGGAAGAGTAGCTGTGAGTGAGAGAGAGAGAGAGAAGCTGTGAGTGTGTGATGAGAGAGAGAGAGAAGCTGTGTGTGTGAGAGAGAAAGAGAAGCTGTGAGTGAGAGAAAGAGAGAGAGAAAGAGAAGATGTGAGTGAGAGAGTGAGTAAGAGAATCTGTGAGTGAGAGAGAGAGAGAAAGAATCTGTGAGTGAGAGAGAGAAAGAGAAGCTGAGAGTCAGAGAGAGAGAAGCTGTGAGTGAGAGAGATAGAAAGAGAAGCTGTGAGTGTGAGAGAAAGAGAGAGAGAAGCTGTGAGTGAAAGAGAGAGAAAGAGAAGCTGTGAGTGAGAAAGAGAGAGAGAAAGAGAAGCTGTGAGTGAGAGAGAGACAGAAAGAGAAGCTGTGAGTGAGAGGGAGATAGAGAAAGAGAATATGTGAGAGAGAGAGAGAAAGAGAAGATGTGAGTGTGTGTGTGTGAGAGAGAAGCTGTGTGTGAGAGAAAGAGAAAGAGAAGCTGTGAGTGAGAGAGAGAGAGAGAAGCTGTGAGTGAGAGAGAGAGAGAGAGAAGCTGAAAGTGTGTGTGTGAGAGAGAAAGAGAAGCAGTGAGTGTGAGAGAAAGAGAAGCCGTGAGTGTGAGAGAGAGTGAGAGAGAGAGAAGCTGTGAGTTAGAGAGAGAGAAAGATAAGTTGTGAATGAGAGAGAGAGAGAAGCTGTGTGTGAGAGAGAGAGATAAAGAGAAGCTGTGAGTGAGAGAGAGAGAAAGAGATGCTGTGAGTGAGAGAGAGAGAGAGAAGCTGTGATTGAAAGAGAGAGAAAGAGAAGCTGTGAGTGAGAAAAGACAGAGAAAGAGAAGCTGTGAGTGAGAGAAAGAGAGAAGCCATGAGTGAGTGAGAGAGAGAATCAGTGAGTGAGAGAGAGAAGCTTTAAGTGAGAGAGAGAGAGAGAATGTGAAGCTGTGAGTGAGAGAGAGAGAAGCTGTGAGTGAGACAGAGAGAGAAAGAGAAGCTGTATGTGTGTGAGAGAGTGAAAGAGATGCTGTGAGTGTGAGAGATAGTGAGAGAAAGAGAAGCTGTGAGTGTGAGACAGAGTGAGAGAAAGAGATGCTGTGAGTGTGTGTGAGAGAGAGAAAGAGAAGCTGTGAGTGAGAGAGAGAGAGAGAAAGAGAAGCTGTGAGTGAGAGAGTGAGTGTGAAGCTATGAGTGAGAGAGAGAGAGAGAAAGAGTAGTGTTAGTGAGAGAGAGAGAGAGAGAGAGAGAAGCTGTGAGTGAGAGAGAGAGAGAAAGGGAAGCTGTGAGTGAGAGAGAGAGAGACAGAGAAGCTGTGAGTGAGAGAGAGATAAAAAGAGCAGCTGTGAGAGAGAGAGAGAGAAGCTGTGAGTGAGAGAGAGAGAGAAAGAGAATCGGTGAGTAGAGAGAGAGAAAAAGAGAAGTTGTAAGTGAGAGTGAGAGAAAGAGAAGCTGTGAGTGTGAGAGAGAAGCAGTGAGAGAGAAAGAGAAGCTGTGAGTGAGAGTAAGAGAGAAGCCATGAGTGTTTGTGAGAGAGAAAGAGAAGCTGTGAGTGAGAGAGAGAGAGAAAGGGAAGCTGTGAGTGAGAGAGAGAGTGGAAAGCTATGAGTGAGAGAGAGAGAAGCTGTGAGTGAGAGAGAGAGAAAGAGAAGCAGTGAGTGAGAGAGAGAGTGAGAAGCTGTGAGTGAGTGAGAGAGAGAAAGCGAAGCAGTGAGTGAGAGACAGAGAGAAAGTGAAGCTGTGAGTGAGAGAGAGAAAAAAAGAGATGCTGTGTGTGTGTGTGAGAAAGAGAACCTGTGAGTGAGGGAGAGAGAGAAAGGGAAGCTGTGAGTGAGAGAGAGAGTGAGAAGCTATGAGTATGAGAAAGAGAAAGAGAAGTTGTGAGTGAGAGAGAGAGTGGGAGAGAAGCTGTGAGTGAGAGAGAGAGAAAGAGAAGCTTTGAGTGAGAGAGTGAGAGAAAGAGTAGCTGTGAGTGAGAGAGAGAGAGAGAAAGTGAAGCTGTATGAGAGAGAGAGAGAACGAAAGAAAGTGCTGTGTGTGTGAAAGAGAGAAAGAGAAGCTGTGAGTGTGTGTGTGAGAGAAAGAGAAGTTGTGAGTGTGAGAGAGAGAAAGAGAAAGAGAAGCTGTGAGTGAGAGAAAGAGAGAGAGAAAGGGAAGCTGTGAGTGTGAGATAGAGAGAGAGAAAGAGAAGCTGTGAGTGTGTGTGTGAGAGAGAAAGAGAAGCAGTGATTGAAAGAAAGAGAGAGAGAAAGAGAAGCTGTGAGTGTGTGAGGGAGAGAGAGATAAAGAGAAGCTGTGATTGAGAGAGAGAGAAAGAGAAGCTGTGAGTGAGAGGGAGAGAGAGAAAGAGAAGATGTGAGTGAGAGAGAGAGAGAAAGAGAAGATGTGTGTGTGAGAGAGAAAGAGAAGCTGTGAGTTTGAGAGAGAGAGAGAGAAAGAGAAGCTGTGAGTGAGAGAGAGAGAGAAAGAGATGATGTGAGTGAGAGACAGAGAGAGAAAGAGAAGCTGTGAGAGAGAGAGAGAGATAGAGAACCTATGAGTGTGTGTGTGAGAGAAATTGAAGCTATGAGTGAGAGAGAGAGAAAGAGAAGCTCTGAGTGAGTGAGAGAGAAAGAAAGAGAAGCTGTGAGTGAGAGAGAGAGAGAAAGAGACGCTGTGAGTGAGAGAGAGAGAAGCTGTTAGTGAGAGAGAGAGAGAAAGAGAAGCTGTGAGTGAGAGAGAGAGAGAGAGAAAGAGAAGCTGTGAGTGAGAGAGAGAGAGAGAAAGAGAAGGTGTGAGTGAGTGAGAGAGAAAGAAAAGCTGTGAGTGAGAGAGAGAGAGAAGCTGTGAGTGAAAGAAAGAGAAAGAGAAGCTGTGAGTGAGAAAGAGAGAAAGAGAGAGAAGCTGTGAGTGAGAGAGAGAGAGAAAGAGAAGCTGTGAGTGACAGAGAGAGAAAGAGAAGATGTGAGTGAGAGAAAGAGAGAGAGAGAGAAGCTGTGAGTGTGTGAGGATAGAGAGAGAGAAGCTGTGTGTGTGAGAGAGAAAGAGAAGCTGTGAGTGAGAGAAAGAGAGAGAGAAAGTGAAGCTGTGAGTGAGAGAGAGAGAGAAGCTGTGAGTGAGAGTGAGAGAGAGAGAAAGAGAAGCTGTGAGTGAGAGAGAGAGTGGGAGAGAAGCTGTGAGTGAGAGAGAGAGAAAGAGAAGCTTTGAGTGAGAGAGTGAGAGAAAGAGTAGCTGTGAGTGAGAGAGAGAGTGAGAGAGAAGCTGTGAGTGTGTGAGGAGAGAGAGAGAGAAGCTGTGTGTGAGAGAGAGAAAGAGAAGCTGTGAGTGAGAGAAAGAGAGAGAGAAAGGGAAGCTGAGAGTGAGACAGAGAGAGAGAAAGAGAAGCTGTGAGTGACAGAGAGTGAGAGAAGCTGTGTGTGTGTGAGAGAGAAAGAGAAGCTGTGTGTGTGTGAGAGAGAAAGAGAAGATGTGAGTGAGTGAGAGAGACAGAGAAGCTGTGAGTGAGGGAGAGAGAAAAATAGCAGCTGTGAGTGAGAGAGAGAGAGAAGCTTTGAGTGAGAGAGAGAGAGAAAGAGAATCTTTGAGTAGAGAGAGAGAGAAAGGGAAGCTGTGAGTGAGAGAGAGAGAGAAAGAGAAGCTGTGAGTGTGTGTGAGAGAGAGATAAAGAGAAGCTGTGAGTGTGTGAGAGAGAAAGAGAAGCTGTGAGTGAGTTAGAGAGAGAGAATGAGAAGCTGTGAGGGAGAGAGAGAGGAGAGAGAGAATCTGTGAGGGAGAGAGAGAGAGAAAGAGAAGATGTGAGTGAGAGAGTGAGTAAGAGAATCTGTGAGTGAGAGAGAGAGAGAGAAAGAATCTGTGAGTGAGAGAGAGAAAGAGAAGCTGAGAGTCAGAGAGAGAGAGAAGCTGTGAGTGAGAGAGATAGAAAGAGAAGCTGTGAGTGTGAGAGAAAGAGAGAGAGAAGCTGTGAGTGAAAGAGAGAGAAAGAGAAGCTGTGAGTGAGAAAGAGAGAGAGAAAGAGAAGCTGTGAGTGAGAGAGAGAGAGAAAGAGAAGCTGTGAGTGAGAGGGAGATAGAGAAAGAGAATATGTGAGAGAGAGAGAGAAAGAGAAGATGTGAGTGTGTGTGTGAGAGAGAGAAGCTGTGTGTGAGAGAAAGAGAGAGAGAAAGAGAAGCTGTGAGTGAGAGAGAGAGAGAGAAAGAGAAGCTGTGAGTGAGAGAGAGAGAGAGAGAAGCTGTGAGTGAGAGAGAGAGAGAAAGAGAAGCTGTGTGTGAGAGAGAGAGAGAACCTGTGAGTGAGAGAGAGAGAAAGAGCAGCTCCGAGTGAACGAGAAAGAAAGATAAGCTGTGAGTGAGAGAGAGAGAAAGAAAGAGAAGCTGCAAGAGAGAGAGAGAGAGAGAGAAAGAGAAGCTGTAAGTGTGTGTGTGAGAGAGAAAGAGAAGCAGTGAGTGTGAGAGAAAGAGAAGCCGTGAGTGTGAGAGAGAGTGAGAGAGAGAGAAGCTGTGAGTTAGAGAGAGAGAAAGAGAAGTTGTGAATGAGAGAGAGAGAGAAGCTGTGAGTGAGAGAGAGAGATAAAGAGAAGCTGTGAGTGAGAGAGAGAGAAAGAGATGCTGTGAGTGAGAGAGAGAGAGAGGCTGTGATTGAAAGAGAGAGAAAGAGAAGCTGTGAGTGAGAAAAGAGAGAGAAAGAGAAGCTGTGAGTGAGAGAAAGAGAGAAGCCATGAGTGAGTGAGAGAGAGAGAATCAGTGAGTGAGAGAGAGAAGCTTTAAGTGAGTGAGAGAGAGAGAATGTGAAGCTGTGAGTGAGAGAGAGAGAAGCTGTGAGTGAGACAGAGAGAGAAAGAGAAGCTGTATGTGTGTGAGAGAGTGAAAGAGATGCTGTGAGTGTGAGAGATAGTGAGAGAAAGAGAAGCTGTGAGTGTGAGACAGAGTGAGAGAAAGAGATGCTGTGAGTGTGTGTGAGAGAGAGAAAGAGAAGCTGTGAGTGAGAGAGAGAGAGAAAGAGAAGCTGTGAGTGAGAGATAGAGAGAGAAAGAGAAGCTGTGTGTGTGTGTGTGAGAGAGAGAACCTGTGAGTGAGAGAGAGAGAAAGAGCAGCTCTGAGTGAGTGAGAGAGAAAGAAAGAGAAGCTGTGAGTGAGAGAGAGAGAGAGAAGCTGTGAGTGAGAGAGATAGAAAGAGAAGCTGTGAGTGTGAGAGAAAGAGAGAGAGAGAGAAGCTGTGAGTGAAAGAGAGAGAAAGAGAAGCTGTGAGTGAGAAAGAGAGAGAGAAAGAGAAGCTGTGAGTGAGAGAGAGAGAGAAAGAGAAGCTGTGAGTGAGAGGGAGATAGAGAAAGAGAATATGTGAGAGAGAGAGAGAAAGAGAAGATGTGAGTGTGTGTGTGTGAGAGAGAAGCTGTGTGTGAGAGAAAGAGAGAGAGAAAGAGAAGCTGTGAGTGAGAGAGAGAGAGAGAAGCTGTGAGTGAGAGAGAGAGAGAGAGAAGCTGTGAGTGAGAGAGAGAGAGAGAAAGAGAAGCTGTGTGTGTGTGTGAGAGAGAGAGAGAACCTGTGAGTGAGAGAGAGAGAGAAAGAGCAGCTCTGAGTGAGTGAGAGAGAAAGAAAGAGAAGCTGTGAGTGAGAGAGAGAGAAAGAAAGAGAAGCTGCAAGAGAGAGAGAGAGAGAGAAGCTGTAAGTGTGTGTAAGAGAGAGAAAGAGAAGCTGTGAGTGAGAGAGAGAGAAAGAAAGAGAAGCTGTGAGTGAGAGAGTGAGTGTGAAGCTATGAGTGAGAGAGAGAGAAAGAGTAGTGTTAGTGAGAGAGAGAGAGAGAAGCTGTGAGTGAGAGAGAGAGAGAAAGGGAAGCTGTGAGTGAGAGAGAGAGAGACAGAGAAGCTGTGAGTGAGAGAGAGATAAAAAGAGCAGCTGTGAGAGTGAGAGAGAGAAGCTGTGAGTGAGAGAGAGAGAGAAAGAGAATCGGTGAGTAGAGAGAGAAAAAAAGAGAAGTTGTAAGTGAGAGAGAGAGAAAGAGAATCGGTGAGTAGAGAGAGAAAAAAAGAGAAGTTGTAAGTGAGAGAGAGAGAAAGAGAAGCTGTGAGTGTGAGAGAGAGAAGCAGTGAGAGAGAAAGAGAAGCTGTGAGTGAGAGTAAGAGAGAAGCCATGAGTGTTTGTGAGAGAGAAAGAGAAGCTGTGAGTGAGAGAGAGAGAGAGAAAGGGAAGCTGTGAGTGAGAGAGAGAGTGGAAAGCTATGAGTGAGAGAGAGAGAGAAGCTGTGAGTGAGAGAGACAGAGAAAGAGAAGCTGTGAGTGAGAGAGAGAGTGAGAAGCTGTGAGTCAGAGAGAGAGAAAGTGAAGCAGTGAGTGAGAGACAGAGAGAAAGTGAAGCTGTGAGTGAGAGAGAGAGAAAAAAGAGATGCTGTGTGTGTGTGTGTGAGAAAGAGAAGCTGTGAGTGAGGGAGAGAGAGAAAGGGAAGCTGTGAGTGAGAGAGAGAGTGAGAAGCTATGAGTATGAGAAAGAGAAAGAGAAGTTGTGAGTGAGAGAGAGAGTGGGAGAGAAGCTGTGAGTGAGAGAGAGAGAAAGAGAAGCTTTGAGTGAGAGAGTGAGAGAAAGAGTAGCTGTGAGTGAGAGAGAGAGAGAGAAAGTGAAGCTGTATGAGAGAGAGAGAGAACGAAAGAAAGTGCTGTGTGTGTGTGAGAGAGAAAGAGAAGCTGTGAGTGTGTGAGAGAGAAAGAGAAGCTGTGAGTGTGAGAGAGAGAAAGAGAAAGAGAAGCTGTGAGTGAGAGAAAGAGAGAGAGAAAGGGAAGCTGTGAGTGTGAGATAGAGAGAGAGAAAGAGAAGCTGTGAGTGTTTGTGTGAGAGAGAAAAAGAAGCAGTGATTGAAAGAAAGAGAGAGAGAAAGAGAAGCTGTGAGTGTGTGAGGGAGAGAGAGATAAAGAGAAGCTGTGATTGAGAGAGAGAGAAAGAGAAGCTGTGAGTGAGAGGGAGAGAGAGAAATAGAAGATGTGAGTGAGAGAGAGAGAGAAAGAGAAGATGTGTGTGAGAGAGAAAGAGAAGCTGTGAGTTTGAGAGAGAGAGAGAAAGAGAAGCTGTGAGTGAGAGAGAGAGAAAGAGATGATGTGAGTGAGAGACAGAGAGAGAAAGAGAAAGAGAAGCTGTGTGTGTGTGTGAGAGAGAGAGAGATAGAGAACCTATGAGTGTGTGTGAGAGAGAAATTGAAGCTGTGAGTGAGAGAGAAAGAAGCTCTGAGTGAGTGAGAGAGAAAGAAAGAGAAGCTGTGAGTGAGAGAGAGAGAGAAAGAAAGAGACGCTGTGAGTGAGAGAGAGAGAAGCTGTTAGTGAGAGAGAGAGAAAGAAAGAGAAGCTGTGAGTGAGAGAGTGAGTGTGAAGCTATGAGTGAGAGAGAGAGAGAAAGAGTAGTGTTAGTGAGAGAGAGAGAGAGAAGCTGTGAGTGAGAGAGAGAGAGAGAAAGGGAAGCTGTGAGTGAGAGAGAGAGAGACAGAGAAGCTGTGAGTGAGAGAGAGATAAAAAGAGCAGCTGTGAGAGAGAGAGAGAGAAGCTGTGAGTGAGAGAGAGAGAGAAAGAGAATCGGTGAGTAGAGAGAGAAAAAAAGAGAAGTTGTAAGTGAGAGAGAGAGAAAGAGAAGCTGTGAGTGTGAGAGAGAGAAGCAGTGAGAGAGAAAGAGAAGTTGTGAGTGAGAGTACGAGAGAAGCCATGAGTGTTTGTGAGAGAGAAAGAGAAGCTGTGAGTGAGAGAGAGAGAGAGAAAGGGAAGCTGTGAGTGAGAGAGAGAGTGGAAAGCTATGAGTGAGAGAGAGAGAGAAGCTATGAGTGAGAGAGAGAGAGAAAGAGAAGCTGTGAGTGAGAGAGAGAGTGAGAAACTGTGAGTGAGAGAGAGAGAGAAAGCGAAGCAGTGAGTGAGAGACAGAGAGAAAGTGAAGCTGTGAGTGAGAGAGAGAAAAAAAAGAGATGCTGTGTGTGTGTGTGTGAGAAAGAGAAGTTGTGAGTGAGGGAGAGAGAGAAAGGGAAGCTGTGAGTGAGAGAGAGAGTGAGAAGCTATGAGTATGAGAAAGAGAAAGAGAAGTTGTGAGTGAGAGAGAGAGTGGGAGAGAAGCTGTGAGTGAGAGAGAGAGAAAGAGAAGCTTTGAGTGAGAGAGTGAGAGAAAGAGTAGCTGTGAGTGAGAGAGAGAGAGAGAAAGTGAAGCTGTATGAGAGAGAGAGAGAACGAAAGAAAGTGCTGTGTGTGTGTGAGAGAGAAAGAGAAGCTGTGAGTGTGTGTGAGAGAGAAAGAGAAGCTGTGAGTGTGAGAGAGAGAAAGAGAAAGAGAAGCTGTGAGTGAGAGAAAGAGAGAGAGAAAGGGAAGCTGTGAGTGTGAGATAGAGAGAGAGAAAGAGAAGCTGTGAGTGTTTGTGTGAGAGAGAAAGAGAAGCAGTGATTGAAAGAAAGAGAGAGAGAAAGAGAAGCTGTGAGTGTGTGAGGGAGAGAGAGATAAAGAGAAGCTGTGATTGATTGAGAGAGAGAGAAAGAGAAGCTGTGAGTGAGAGGGAGAGAGAGAAAGAGAAGATGTGAGTGAGAGAGAGAGAGAAAGAGAAGATGTGTGTGTGAGAGAGAAAGAGAAGCTGTGAGTTTGAGAGAGAGAGAGAAAGAGAAGCTGTGAGTGAGAGAAAGAGAGAGAGAAAGGGAAGCTGTGAGTGTGAGATAGAGAGAGAGAAAGAGAAGCTGTGAGTGTTTGTGTGAGAGAGAAAAAGAAGCAGTGATTGAAAGAAAGAGAGAGAGAAAGAGAAGCTGTGAGTGTGTGAGGGAGAGAGAGATAAAGAGAAGCTGTGATTGAGAGAGAGAGAAAGAGAAGCTGTGAGTGAGAGGGAGAGAGAGAAATAGAAGATGTGAGTGAGAGAGAGAGAGAAAGAGAAGATGTGTGTGAGAGAGAAAGAGAAGCTGTGAGTTTGAGAGAGAGAGAGAAAGAGAAGCTGTGAGTGAGAGAGAGAGAAAGAGATGATGTGAGTGAGAGACAGAGAGAGAAAGAGAAAGAGAAGCTGTGTGTGTGTGAGAGAGAGAGAGAGATAGAGAACCTATGAGTGTGTGTGAGAGAGAAATTGAAGCTGTGAGTGAGAGAGAAAGAAGCTCTGAGTGAGTGAGAGAGAAAGAAAGAGAAGCTGTGAGTGAGAGAGAGAGAGAAAGAAAGAGACGCTGTGAGTGAGAGAGAGAGAAGCTGTTAGTGAGAGAGAGAGAAAGAAAGAGAAGCTGTGAGTGAGAGAGTGAGTGTGAAGCTATGAGTGAGAGAGAGAGAGAAAGAGTAGTGTTAGTGAGAGAGAGAGAGAGAAGCTGTGAGTGAGAGAGAGAGAGAGAAAGGGAAGCTGTGAGTGAGAGAGAGAGAGACAGAGAAGCTGTGAGTGAGAGAGAGATAAAAAGAGCAGCTGTGAGAGAGAGAGAGAGAAGCTGTGAGTGAGAGAGAGAGAGAAAGAGAATCGGTGAGTAGAGAGAGAAAAAAAGAGAAGTTGTAAGTGAGAGAGAGAGAAAGAGAAGCTGTGAGTGTGAGAGAGAGAAGCAGTGAGAGAGAAAGAGAAGTTGTGAGTGAGAGTACGAGAGAAGCCATGAGTGTTTGTGAGAGAGAAAGAGAAGCTGTGAGTGAGAGAGAGAGAGAGAAAGGGAAGCTGTGAGTGAGAGAGAGAGTGGAAAGCTATGAGTGAGAGAGAGAGAGAAGCTATGAGTGAGAGAGAGAGAGAAAGAGAAGCTGTGAGTGAGAGAGAGAGTGAGAAACTGTGAGTGAGAGAGAGAGAGAAAGCGAAGCAGTGAGTGAGAGACAGAGAGAAAGTGAAGCTGTGAGTGAGAGAGAGAAAAAAAAGAGATGCTGTGTGTGTGTGTGTGAGAAAGAGAAGTTGTGAGTGAGGGAGAGAGAGAAAGGGAAGCTGTGAGTGAGAGAGAGAGTGAGAAGCTATGAGTATGAGAAAGAGAAAGAGAAGTTGTGAGTGAGAGAGAGAGTGGGAGAGAAGCTGTGAGTGAGAGAGAGAGAAAGAGAAGCTTTGAGTGAGAGAGTGAGAGAAAGAGTAGCTGTGAGTGAGAGAGAGAGAGAGAAAGTGAAGCTGTATGAGAGAGAGAGAGAACGAAAGAAAGTGCTGTGTGTGTGTGAGAGAGAAAGAGAAGCTGTGAGTGTGTGTGAGAGAGAAAGAGAAGCTGTGAGTGTGAGAGAGAGAAAGAGAAAGAGAAGCTGTGAGTGAGAGAAAGAGAGAGAGAAAGGGAAGCTGTGAGTGTGAGATAGAGAGAGAGAAAGAGAAGCTGTGAGTGTTTGTGTGAGAGAGAAAGAGAAGCAGTGATTGAAAGAAAGAGAGAGAGAAAGAGAAGCTGTGAGTGTGTGAGGGAGAGAGAGATAAAGAGAAGCTGTGATTGATTGAGAGAGAGAGAAAGAGAAGCTGTGAGTGAGAGGGAGAGAGAGAAAGAGAAGATGTGAGTGAGAGAGAGAGAGAAAGAGAAGATGTGTGTGTGAGAGAGAAAGAGAAGCTGTGAGTTTGAGAGAGAGAGAGAAAGAGAAGCTGTGAGTGAGAGAGAGAGAAAGAGATGATGTGAGTGAGAGACAGAGAGAGAAAGAGAAGCTGTGAGAGAGAGAGAGAGAGAGATAGAGAACCTATGAGTGTGTGTGAGAGAGAAATTGAAGCTGTGAGTGAGAGAGAGAGAAAGAGAAGCTCTGAGTGAGTGAGAGAGAAAGAAAGAGAAGCTGTGAGTGAGAGAGAGAGAAGCTGTTAGTGAGAGAGAGAGAAAGAGAAGCTGTGAGTGAGAGAGAGAGAGAGAAAGAGAAGCTGTGAGTGAGAGAGAGAGAGAGAAAGAGAAGGTGTGAGTGAGTGAGAGAGAAAGAAAAGCTGTGAGTAAGTGAGAGAGAGAGAAGCTGTGAGTGAAAGAGAGAGAAAGAGAAGCTGTGAGTGAGAAAGAGAGAAAGAGAGAGAAGCTGTGAGTGAGAGAGAGAGAGAAAGAGAAGCTGTGAGTGACAGAGAGAGAGAAAGAGAAGATGTGAGTGAGAGAAAGAGAGAGAGAGAGAAGCTGTGAGTGTGTGAGGATAGAGAGAGAAGCTGTGTGTGAGAGAGAGAAAGAGAAGCTGTGAGTGAGAGAAAGAGAGAGAGAAAGGGAAGCTGTGAGTGAGAGAGAGAGAGAAGCTGTGAGTGAGAGTGAGAGAGAGAGAAAGAGAAGCTGTGAGTGAGAGAGAGAGTGGGAGAGAAGCTGTGAGTGAGAGAGAGAGAAAGAGAAGCTTTGAGTGAGAGAGTGAGAGAAAGAGTAGCTGTGAGTGAGAGAGAGAGTGAGAGAGAAGCTGTGAGTGTGTGAGGAGAGAGAGAGAGAAGCTGTGTGTGTGAGAAAGAAAGAGAAGCTGTGAGTGAGAGAAAGAGAGAGAGAAAGGGAAGCTGTGAGTGAGAGAGAGAGAGAGAGAAAGAGAAGCTGTGAGTGACAGAGAGTGAGAGAAGCTGTGTGTGTGTGAGAGAGAAAGAGAAGCTGTGTGTGTGAGAGAGAGAAAGAGAAGATGTGAGTGAGTGAGAGAGACAGAGAAGCTGTGAGTGTGGGAGAGAGAAAAATAGAAGCTGTGAGTGAGAGAGAGAGAGAAGCTTTGAGTGAGAGAGAGAGAGAAAGAGAATCTTTGAGTAGAGAGAGAGAGAAAGGGAAGCTGTGAGGGAGAAAGAGAGAGAGAGAAAGAGAAGCTGTGAGTGTGTGTGAGAGAGAGATAAAGAGAAGCTGTGAGTGTGTGAGAGAGAATGAGAAGCTGTGAGTGAGTTAGAGAGAGAGAATGAGAAGCTGTGAGGGAGAGAGAGAGGAGAGAGAGAATCTGTGAGGGAGAGAGAGAGAGAGAAAGAGAAGATGTGAGTGAGAGAGTGAGTAAGAGAATCTGTGAGTGAGAGAGAGAGAGAAAGAATCTGTGAGTGAGAGAAAAGAGAAGCTGAGTCAGAGAGAGAGAAGCTTTGAGTGAGAGAGATAGAAAGAGAAGCTGTGAGTGTGAGAGAAAGAGAGAGAGAGAAGCTGTGAGTGAAAGAGAGAGAAAGAGAAGCTGTGAGTGAAAAAGAGAGAGAGAAAGAGAAGCTGTGAGTGAGAGAGAGAGAGAAAGAGAAGCTGTGAGTGAGAGGGAGATAGAGAAAGAGAATATGTGAGAGAGAGAGAGAAAGAGAAGATGTGAGTGTGTGTGTGAGAGAGAGAAGCTGTGTGTGAGAGAAAGAGAGAGAGAAAGAGAAGCTTTGAGTGAGAGAGAGAGAGAGAAAGAGAAGCTGTGAGTGAGAGAGAGAGAGAGAAAAGCTGTGAGTGAGAGAGAGAGAGAGAGAGAAAGAGAAGCTGTGAGAGAGAGAGAGAGAGAACCTGTGCGTGAGAGAGAGAGAAAGAGCAGCTCCGAGTGAGCGAGAAAGAAAGAGAAGCTGTGAGTGAGAGAGAGAGAAAGAAAGAGAAGCTGCAAGAGAGAGAGAGAGAGAAAGAGAAGATGTAAGTGTGTGTGAGAGAGAGAAAGAGAAGCAGTGAGTGTGAGAGAAAGAGAAGCCGTGAGTGTGAGAGAGAGTGAGAGAGAGAAGCTGTGAGTTAGAGAGAGAGAAAGAGAAGTTGTGAATGAGAGAGAGAGAGAAGCTGTGAGTGAGAGAGAGAGATAAAGAGAAGCTGTGAGTGAGAGAGAGAGAGAGAGAAAGAGATGCTGTGAGTGAGAGAGAGAGAGAAGCTGTGATTGAAAGAGAGAGAAAGAGAAGCTGTGAGTGAGAAAAGAGAGAGAAAGAGAAGCTGTGAGTGAGAGAAAGAGAGAAGCCATGAGTGAGTGAGAGAGAGAGAATCAGTGAGTGAGAGAGAGAAGCTTTAAGTGAGAGAGAGAGAGAATGTGAAGCTGTGAGTGAGAGAGAGAGAAGCTGTGAGTGAGACAGAGAGAGAAAGAGAAGCTGTATGTGTGTGAGAGAGTGAAAGAGATGCTGTGAGTGTGAGAGATAGTGAGAGAAAGAGAAGCTGTGAGTGTGAGACAGAGTGAGAGAAAGAGATGCTGTGAGTGTGTGTGAGATAGAGAAAGAGAAGCTGTGAGTGAGTGAGAGAGAGAAAGAGAAGCTGTGAGTGAGAGAGTGAGTGTGAAGCTATGAGTGAGAGAGAGAGAGAAAGAGTAGTGTTAGTGAGAGAGAGAGAGAAGCTGTGAGTTAGAGAGAGAGAGAAAGGGAAGCTGTGAGTGAGTGAGAGAGAGAGACAAAGAAGCTGTGAGTGAGAGAGAGATAAAAAGAGCAGCTGTGAGAGAGAGAGAGAGAAGCTGTGAGTGAGAGAGAGAGAGAAAGATAATCTGTGAGTAGAGAGAGAGAGAAAGAGAAGTTGTGAGTGAGAGAGAGAGAAAGAGAAGCTGTGAGTGTGTGAGAGAGAAGCAGTGAGAGAGAAAGAGAAGCTGTGAGTGAGAGTAAGAGAGAAGCCATGAGTGTTTGTGAGAGAGAAAGAGAAGCTGTGAGTGAGAGAGAGAGAGAGAAAGGGAAGCTGTGAGTGAGAGAGAGTGGAAAGCTACGAGTGAGAGAGAGAGAGAAGCTGTGAGTGAGAGAGAGAGAGAAAGAGAAGCTGTGAGTGAGAGAGAGAGTGAGAAGCTGTGAGTGAGAGAGAGAAAAAAAGAGATGCTGTGTGTGTGTGTGAGAAAGAGAAGCTGTGAGTGAGGGAGAGAGAGAAAGCGAAGCAGTGAGTGAGAGACAGAGAGAAAGTGAAGCTGTGAGTGAGAGAGAGAAAAAAAGAGATGCTGTGTGTGTGTGTGAGAAAGAGAAGCTGTGAGTGAGGGAGAGAGAGAAAGGGAAGCTGTGAGTGAGAGAGAGAGTGAGAAGCTATGAGTGAGAGAAAGAGAAAGAGAAGTTGTGAGGGAGAGAGAAAGAGAAGCTGTGAGTGAGAGAGAGAGAGAAGCAGTGAGAGAGAGAGAAAGAGAAGCTGTGAGTGAGAGAAAGAGAGAAGCCGGGAGTGAGTGAGATAGAGAGAGAATCAATGAGTGAGAGAGAGAGAAGCTTTAAGTGAGAGAGAGAGAGAGAATGTGAAGTTGTGAGTGAGAGAGAGAGAAGCTGTGAGTGAGACAGAGAGAGAAAGAGAAGCTGTATGTGTGTGAGAGAGTGAAAGAGATGCTGTGAGTGTGAGAGAAAGTGAGAGAAAGAGAAGCTGTGAGTGTGAGACAGAGTGAGAGAAAGAGATGCTGTGAGTATGTGTGTGAGAGAGAAAGATAAGCTGTGAGTGAGAGAGAGAGAGAGAAAGAGAAGCTGTGAGTGAGAGAGTGAGTGTGAAGCTATGACTGAGAGAGAGAGAGAAAGAGCAGTGTTAGTGAGAGAGAGAGAGAGAAGCTGTGAGTGAGAGAGAGAGAGAGAAAGGGAAGCTGTGAGTGAGTGAGAGAGAGAGACAGAGAAGCTGTGCGTGAGAGAGAGAAAAAGAGCAGCTGTGAGAGAGAGAGAGAAGCTGTGAGTGAGAGAGAGAGAAAGAGAATCTGTGAATAGAGAGAGAGAGAAAGAGAAGTGAGTGAGAGAGAGAGAGAGAAGCTGTGAGTGAGAGAGAGAGAGAGAAGCAGTGAGAGAGAGAGAAAGAGAAGCTGTGAGTGAGAGAAAGAGAGAAGCCGTGAGTGTTTGTGAGAGAGAAAGAGAAGCTGTGAGTGAGAGAGAGAGTGAGAAGCTATGAGTGAGAGAGAGAGAGAAGGAGAAGCTGTGAGTGAGAGAGAGAAAGAGAAGCTGTGAGTGAGAGAGAGAGTGAGAAGCTGTGAGTGAGAGAGAGAGAGAAAGCGAAGCAGTGAGTGAAAGACAGAGAGAGAAAGTGAAGCTGTGAGTGAGAGAGAGAGAAAAAAAGAGAAGCTGTGAGTGAGAGAGAGAGAGAGAAAGAGAATCTGTAAGTGTGAGAGAAAGTGAGAGAAAGAGAAGCTGTGAGTGTGACAGAGTGAGAGAAAGAGATGCTGTGAGTGTGTGTGAGAGAGAAAGAGTAGCTGTGAGTGAGAGAGAGAGAGGGAAAGGGAAGCTGTGAGTGAGTGAGAGAGAGAAGCTGTGTGTGTGAGAGAGAAAGAGAAGCTGTGAGTGTGTGTGAGAGAGAAAGAGAAGCTGTGAGTGTGTGAGAAAGAGAAAGTGAAGCTGTGAGTGAGAGAAAGAGCGAGAGAAAGAGAAGCTGTGAGAGAGAGAGAGAGAGAGAAGCTGTGAGTGTGTGAGAAAGAGAAAGTGAAGCTGTGAGTGAGAGAAAGAGCGAGAGAAAGAGACCCTGTGAGTGAGAGAGAGAGAGAAATTGAAGCTGTGAGTGAGAGAGAGAGAGAAAGAGAAGCTCAGAGTGAGTGAGAGAGAAGGAAAGAGAAGCTCGGAGTGAGTGAGAGAGAAAGAAAGAGAAGCTGTGAGTTAGAGAAAGACAGGAAGAAAGAGATGCTGTGAGTGAGAGAGATTGAATCTGTGAGTGAGAGAGAGAGAGAGAGGAAGAGAAGCTGTGAGTGAGAGAGAGAGAAGGAAAGAGAAGCTTTGAGTGAGAGAGTGAGAGAAAGAGTAGCTGTGAGTGAGAGAGAGAGAAAGAGACGCTGCATGAGAGAGAGCAAAGAAAGAAAGAAAGAAAGAGAAGCTGTGTGTGAGAGAGAGAAAGAGAAGCTGTGAGTAGGTGTGAGAAAGAAAGAGAAGCTGTGAGAGAGAAAAAGAAAGAGAAGCTGTGAGTGAGAGAGAGAGAGAAAGAGAAGCTGTGAGTGAGAGTAAAAGAGAGAGAAAGAGAAGCTGTGAGTGAGAGAGAGAGAAAGAGAAACTGTGAGTGAGAGAGTGAGAGAAAGAGTAGCTGTGAGTGAGAGACAGAGAGAAAAAAAGAAGCTGTATGAGAGAGAGAGAGAATGAAAGATAGAGCTGTGTGTGTGTGAGAGAGAAAGAGAAGCTGTGAGTGTGTGTGTGAGAGAAAGAGAAGCTGTGAGTTTGTGTGAGAGAGAAAGAGAAGCTGTGAGTGAGAGAAAGAGCGAGAGAAAGAGAAGCTGTGAGTGAGAGAGAGAGAGAGAGAGAGAGAAAGAGAAGCTGTGAGTGAGATAGAGAGAGAAAGAGAACCTGTGAGTGAGAGAGAGAGAGAAATTGAAGCTGTGAGTGAGATAGAGAGAGAAAGAGAAGCTCGGAGTGAGTGAGAAAGAAAGAAAGTGAAGCTCGGAGTGAGTGAGAGAGAAAGAAAGAGAAGGTGTGAGTGAGAGAGAGAAAGAAAGAAAGAGACGCTGTGAGTGAGAGAGATTGAAGCTGTGAGTTAGAGAGACAGAGAGAGAAAGAGAAGCTGTGAGTGAGAGAGAGAGAGAGGAAGAGAAGCTGTGAGTGAGAGAGAGAGAAAAAAAAGTGAGTGAGAGAGAGAGAGAAAAAAAGAAGCTTTGAGTGAGAGAGTGAGAGAGTGAGAGAAAGAGTAGCTGTGAGTGAGAGAGAGAGAGAAAGAGAAGCTGCATGAGAGAGAGAGAGAAAGAAAGAAAGAAAGAAAGAAAGAGTGAGAGACAGAGAGAGAAAAAAAGCTGTATGAGAGAGAGAGAGAGAATGAAAGAAAGAGCTGTGAGTGTGAGAGAGACAAAGAGAAGCTGTGAGTGAGAGAAAGAGCGAGAGAAAGAGAAGCTGTGAGTGAGATAGAGAGAGAAAGAGAACCTGTGAGTGAGAGAGAGAGAGAAATTGAAGCTGTGAGTGAGATAGAGAGAGAAAGAGAAGCTGTGAGTGAGAGAGAGAGTGAGAAGCTGTGAGTGAGAGAGAGAGAGAAAGCGAAGCAGTGAGTGAGAGACAGAGAGAGAAAGTGAAGCTGTGAGTGAGAGAGAAAAAAAGAGATGCTGTGTGTGTGTGTGAGAGAGAAAGAGAAGCTGTGAGTGAGGGAGAGAGAGAAATGGAAGCTGTGAGTGAGAGAGAGAGTGAGAAGCTATGAGTGAGAGAAAGAGAAAGAGAAGTTGTGAGTGAGAGAGAGAGAAAGAGAAGCTGTGAGTGAGAGAGTGAGTGTGAAGCTATGAGTGAGAGAGAGAGAGAAAGAGCAGTGTTAGTGAGAGAGAGAGAGAGAAGGTGTGAGTGAGTGAGAGAGAGAAAGGGAAGCTGTGAGTGAGTGAGAGAGAGAGACAGAGAAGCTGTGCATGAGAGAGAGAGAAAAAGAGCAGCTGTGAGAGAGAGAGAGAAGCTGTGAGTGAGAGAGAGAGAGAAAAAGAATCTGTGAGTAGAGAGAGCGAGAAAGAGAAGTGAGTGAGAGAGAGAGAGAGAGAAGCTGTGAGTGAGAGAGAGAGAGAAGCAGTGAGAGAGAGAGAAAGAGAAGCTGTGAGTGAGAGAAAGAGAGAAGCCGTGAGTGTTTGTGAGAGAGAAAGAGAAGCTGTGAGTGAGAGAGAGAGAAAGAGAAACTGTGAGTGAGAGAGTGAGAGAAAGAGTAGCTGTGAGTGAGAGACAGAGAGAAAAAAAGAAGCTGTATGAGAGAGAGAGAGAATGAAAGATAGAGCTGTGTGTGTGTGAGAGAGAAAGAGAAGCTGTGAGTGTGTGTGTGAGAGAAAGAGAAGCTGTGAGTTTGTGTGAGAGAGAAAGAGAAGCTGTGAGTGAGAGAAAGAGCGAGAGAAAGAGAAGCTGTGAGTGAGAGAGAGAGAGAGAGAGAGAAAGAGAAGCTGTGAGTGAGATAGAGAGAGAAAGAGAACCTGTGAGTGAGAGAGAGAGAGAAATTGAAGCTGTGAGTGAGATAGAGAGAGAAAGAGAAGCTCGGAGTGAGTGAGAAAGAAAGAAAGTGAAGCTCGGAGTGAGTGAGAGAGAAAGAAAGAGAAGGTGTGAGTGAGAGAGAGAAAGAAAGAAAGAGACGCTGTGAGTGAGAGAGATTGAAGCTGTGAGTTAGAGAGACAGAGAGAGAAAGAGAAGCTGTGAGTGAGAGAGAGAGAGAGGAAGAGAAGCTGTGAGTGAGAGAGAGAGAAAAAAAAGTGAGTGAGAGAGAGAGAGAAAAAAAGAAGCTTTGAGTGAGAGAGTGAGAGAGTGAGAGAAAGAGTAGCTGTGAGTGAGAGAGAGAGAGAAAGAGAAGCTGCATGAGAGAGAGAGAGAAAGAAAGAAAGAAAGAAAGAAAGAGTGAGAGACAGAGAGAGAAAAAAAGCTGTATGAGAGAGAGAGAGAATGAAAGAAAGAGCTGTGAGTGTGAGAGAGACAAAGAGAAGCTGTGAGTGAGAGAAAGAGCGAGAGAAAGAGAAGCTGTGAGTGAGATAGAGAGAGAAAGAGAACCTGTGAGTGAGAGAGAGAGAGAAATTGAAGCTGTGAGTGAGATAGAGAGAGAAAGAGAAGCTGTGAGTGAGAGAGAGAGTGAGAAGCTGTGAGTGAGAGAGAGAGAGAAAGCGAAGCAGTGAGTGAGAGACAGAGAGAGAAAGTGAAGCTGTGAGTGAGAGAGAAAAAAAGAGATGCTGTGTGTGTGTGTGAGAGAGAAAGAGAAGCTGTGAGTGAGGGAGAGAGAGAAATGGAAGCTGTGAGTGAGAGAGAGAGTGAGAAGCTATGAGTGAGAGAAAGAGAAAGAGAAGTTGTGAGTGAGAGAGAGAGAAAGAGAAGCTGTGAGTGAGAGAGTGAGTGTGAAGCTATGAGTGAGAGAGAGAGAGAAAGAGCAGTGTTAGTGAGAGAGAGAGAGAGAAGGTGTGAGTGAGTGAGAGAGAGAAAGGGAAGCTGTGAGTGAGTGAGAGAGAGAGACAGAGAAGCTGTGCATGAGAGAGAGAGAAAAAGAGCAGCTGTGAGAGAGAGAGAGAAGCTGTGAGTGAGAGAGAGAGAGAAAAAGAATCTGAGTAGAGAGAGCGAGAAAGAGAAGTGAGTGAGAGAGAGAGAGAGAGAAGCTGTGAGTGAGAGAGAGAGAGAAGCAGTGAGAGAGAGAGAAAGAGAAGCTGTGAGTGAGAGAAAGAGAGAAGCCGTGAGTGTTTGTGAGAGAGAAAGAGAAGCTGTGAGTGAGAGAGAGAGTGAGAAGCTATGAGTGAGAGAGAGAGAGAAGGAGAAGCTGTGAGTGAGAGAGAGAGAGAAAGAGAAGCTGTGAGTGAGAGAGAGAGTGAGAAGCTGTGAGTGAGAGAGAGAGAAAGCGAAGCAGTGAGTGAGAGACAGAGAGAGAAAGTGAAGCTGTGAGTGAGAGAGAGAAAAAAAGAGAAGCTGTGAGTGAGAGAGAGAGAGAGAGAAAGAGAATCTGTAAGTGTGAGAGAAAGTGAGAGAAAGAGAAGCTGTGAGTGTGACAGAGTGAGAGAAAGAGATGCTGTGAGTGTGTGTGAGAGAGAAAGAGTAGCTGTGAGTGAGAGAGAGAGAGGGAAAGGGAAGCTGTGAGTGAGAGAGAGAGAGAGAGAATCTGTGAGAGTGAGAGAAAGTGAGAGAAAGAGAAGCTGGGAGTGTGTGTGAGAGAGAATGAGAAGCTGTGAATGAGAGAGAGAGAGAAAGGGAAGCTGTGAGTGTGAGAGAGTGAGAAGCTTTGAGTGAGAGAGTGAGAGAAAGAGTAGCTGAGAGTGAGAGAGAGAGAGAGAGAAAAAGAAGCTGTATGAGAGAGAGAGAACGAAATAAAGAGCTGTGTGTGTGTGAGAGAGAAAGAGAAGCTGTGAGTGTGTGTGAGAGAGAAAGAGAAGCTGTGAGTGTGTGAGAAAGAGAAAGTGAAGCTGTGAGTGAGAGAAAGAGCGAGAGAAAGAGAAGCTGTGAGAGAGAGAGAGAGAGAGAAAGAGAAGCTGTGAGTGTGTGAGAAAGAGAAAGTGAAGCTGTGAGTGAGAGAAAGAGTGAGAGAAAGAGACCCTGTGAGTGAGAGAGAGAGAGAAATTGAAGCTGGGAGTGAGAGAGAGAGAGAAAGAGAAGCTCGGAGTGAGTGAGAGAGAAAGAAAGAGAAGCTCGGAGTGAGTGAGAGAGAAAGAAAGAGAAGCTGTGAGTTAGAGAAAGACAGGAAGAAAGAGATGCTGTGAGTGAGAGAGATTGAATCTGTGAGTGAGAGAGAGAGAGAGAGGAAGAGAAGCTGTGAGTGAGAGAGAGAGAAGGAAAGAGAAGCTTTGAGTGAGAGAGTGAGAGAAAGAGTAGCTGTGAGTGAGAGAGAGAGAAAGAGACGCTGCATGAGAGAGAGCAAAGAAAGAAAGAAAGAAAGAGAAGCTGTGTGTGTGAGAGAGAAAGAGAAGCTGTGAGTAGGTGTGAGAAAGAAAGAGAAGCTGTGAGAGAGAAAAAGAAAGAGAAGCTGTGAGTGAGAGAGAGAGAGAGAGAAAGAGAAGCTGTGAGTGAGAGTAAAAGAGAGAGAAAGAGAAGCTGTGAGTGAGAGAGAGAGAAAGAGAAGCTGTGAGTGAGAGAGTGAGAGAAAGAGTAGCTGTGAGTGAGAGAGAGAGAGAAAAAGAAGCTGTATGAGAGAGAGAGAGAATGAAAGAAAGAGCTGTGTGTGTGAGAGAGAGAAAGAGAAGCTGTGAGTGTGTGTGTGAGAGAAAGAGAAGCTGTGAGTTTGAGTGAAAGAGAAAGAGAAGCTGTGAGTGTGTGTGTGAGAGAAAGAGAAGCTGTGAGTTTGTGTGAGAGAGAAAGAGAAGCTGTGAGTGAGAGAAAGAGCGAGAGAAAGAGAAGCTGTGAGTGAGTGAGAGAGAGAGAGAGAGAGAGAGAGAAGCTGTGAGTGAGATAGAGAGAGAAAGAGAACCTGTGAGTGAGAGAGAGAGAAATTGAAGCTGTGAGTGAGATAGAGAGAGAAAGAGAAGCTCGGAGTGAGTAAGAAAGAAAGAAAGAGAAGTTCGGAGTGAGTGAGAGAGAAAGAAAGAGAAGGTGTGAGTGAGAGAGAGAAAGAAAGAAAGAGACGCTGTGAGTGAGAGAGATTGAAGCTGTGAGTTAGAGACAGAGAGAGAGAGAAAGAGAAGCTGTGAGTGAGAGAGAGAGAGAGAGGAAGAGAAGCTGTGAGTGAGAGAGAGAGAGAGAAAAAGTGAGTGAGAGAGAGAAAAAAAGAAGCTTTGAGTGAGAGAGTGAGAGAGTGAGAGAAAGAGTAGCTGTGAGTGAGAGAGAGAGAGAAACAGAAGCTGCATGAGAGAGAGAGAAAGAAAGAAAGAAAGAGTGAGAGACAGAGAGAGAAAAAAAGCTGTATGAGAGAGAGAGAGAATGAAAGAAAGAGCTGTGAGTGTGAGAGAGACAAAGAGAAGCTGTGAGTGAGAGAAAGAGCGAGAGAAAGAGAAGCTGTGAGTGAGATAGAGAGAGAAAGAGAACCTGTGAGTGAGAGAGAGAGAGAAATTGAAGCTGTGAGTGAGATAGAGAGAGAAAGAGAAGCTGTGAGTGAGAGAGAGAGTGAGAAGCTGTGATTGAGAGAGAGAGAGAAAGCGAAGCAGTGAGTGAGAGACAGAGAGAGAAAGTGAAGCTGTGAGTGAGAGAGAAAAAAAAGAGATGCTGTGTGTGTGAGAGAGAGAGAAAGAGAAGCTGTGAGTGAGCGAGAGAGAGAAATGGAAGCTGTGAGTGAGAGAGAGAGTGAGAAGCTATGAGTGAGAGAAAGAGAAAGAGAAGTTGTGAGTGAGAGAGAGAGAAAGAGAAGCTGTGAGTGAGAGAGAGAGAGAGAGAAGCAGTGAGAGAGAGAGAAAGAGAAGCTGTGAGTGAGAGAAAGAGAGAAGCCGTGAGTGAGATAGAGAGAGAATCAGTGAGTGAGAGAGAGAGAAGCTTTAAGTGAGAGAGAGAGAGAATGTGAAGTTGTGAGTGAGAGAGAGAGAAGCTGTGAGTGAGACAGAGAGAGAAAGAGAAGCTGTATGTGTGTGAGAGAGTGAAAGAGATGCTGTGAGTGTGAGAGAAAGTGAGAGAAAGAGAAGCTGTGAGTGTGAGACAGAGTGAGAGAAAGAGATGCTGTGAGTATGTGTGTGTGAGAGAAAGATAAGCTGTGAGTGAGAGAGAGAGAGTGAGAGAAAGAGAAGCTGTGAGTGAGAGAGTGAGTGTGAAGCTATGAGTGAGAGAGAGAGAGAAAGAGCAGTGTTAGTGAGAGAGAGAGAAGCTGTGAGTGAGAGAGAGAGAGAAAGGGAAGCTGTGAGTGAGTGAGAGAGAGAGACAGAGAAGCTGTGCGTGAGAGAGAGAGAAAAAGAGCAGCTGTGAGAGAGAGAGAGAAGCTGTGAGTGAGTGAGAGAGACAGAGAAGCTGTGTGTGTGAGAGAGAGAAAAAGAGCAGCTGTGAGAGAGAAAGAGAAGCTGTGAGTGAGAGAGAGAGAGAGAAGCAGTGAGAGAGAGAGAAAGAGAAGCTGTGAGTGAGAGAAAGAGAGAAGCCGTGAGTGTTTGTGAGAGAGAAAGAGAAGCTGTGAGTGAGAGAGAGAAAGGGAAGCTGTGAGTGAGAGAGAGAGTGAGAAGCTATGAGTGAGAGAGGGAGAGAAGGAGAAGATGTGAGTGAGAGAGAGAGAGAAAGAGAAGCTGTGAGTGAGAGAGAGAGTGAGAATCGGTGAGTGAGAGAGAGAGAGAAAGCGAAGCAGTGAGTGAGAGACAGAGAGAGAAAGTGAATTTGTGAGTGAGAGAGAGAGAAAAAAAGAGAAGCTGTGAGTGAGAGAGAGAGAGAGAAAGAGAATCTGTAAGTGTGAGAGAAAGTGAGAGAAAGAGAAGCTGTGAGTGTGAGACAGAGTGAGAGAAAGAGATGCTGTGAGTGTGTGTGAGAGAGAAAGAGTAGCTGTGAGTGAGAGAGAGAGAGGGAAAGGGAAGCTGTGAGTGAGAGAGAGAGAGAGAATCTGTGAGAGTGAGAGAAAGTGAGAGAAAGAGAAGCTGGGAGTGTGTGTGAGAGAGAATGAGAAGCTGTGAATGAGAGAGAGAGAGAAAGGGAAGCTGTGAGTGACAGAGAGAGAGAAGCTTTGGGTGAGAGAGTGAGAGAAAGAGTAGCTGAGAGTGAGAGAGAGAGAGAAAAAGAAGCTGTATGAGAGAGAGAACGAAATAAAGAGCTGTGTGTGTGTGAGAGAGAGAAAGAGAAGCTGTGAGTGTGTGTGAGAGAGAAAGAGAAGCTGTGAGTGTGTGAGAAAGAGAAAGTGAAGCTGTGAGTGACAGAAAGAGCGAGAGAAAGAGAAGCTGTGAGCGAGAGAGAGAGAGAGAGAAAGAGAAGCTATGAGTGTGTGAGAAAGAGAAAGTGAAGCTGTGAGTGAGAGAAAGAGCGAGAGAAAGACACCCTGTGAGTGAGAGAGAGAGAGAAATTGAAGCTGTGAGTGAGAGAGAGAGAGAAAGAGAAGCTCGGAGTGAGTGAGAGAGAAAGAAAGAGAAGCTCGGAGTGAGTGAGAGAGAAAGAAAGAGAAGCTGTGAGTTAGAGAAAGACAGGAAGAAAGAGATGCTGTGAGTGAGAGAGATTGAATCTGTGAGTGAGAGAGAGAGAGAGAGGAAGAGAAGCTGTGAGTGAGAGAGAGAGATGGAAAGAGAAGCTTTGAGTGAGAGAGTGAGAGAAAGAGTAGCTGTGAGTGAGAGAGAGAGAGAAAGAGAAGCTGCATGAGAGAGAGAGAGAAAGAAAGAAAGAAAGAAAGAGAAGCTGTGTGTGTGAGAGAGAAAGAGAAGATGTGAGTGGGTGTGAGAAAGAAAGAGAAGCTTTGAGTGAGAGAAAAAGAAACAGAAGCTGTGAGTGAGAGAGAGAGAGAAAGAAAGATAAGCTGTGAGTGAGAGTAAAAGAGAGAGAAAGAGAAGCTGTGAGTGAGCGAGAGAGAAAGAGAAGCTGTGAGTGAGAGAGTGAGAGAAAGAGTAGCTGTGAGTGAGAGACAGAGAGAGAAAAAGAAGCTGTATGAGAGAGAGAGAGAGAATGAAAGAAAGAGCTGTGTGTGTGAGAGAGAGAAAGAGAAGCTGTGAGTGTGTGTGTGAGAGAAAGAGAAGCTGTGAGTGTGTGTGAGAAAGAAAGAGAAGCTGTGAGTGAGAGAAAGAGCGAGAGAAAGAGAAGCTGTGAGTGAGAGAGAGAGAGAGAGAGAGAGACGCTGTGAGTGAGATAGAGAGAGAAAGAGAACCTGTGAGTGAGAGAGAGAGAGAAATTGAAGCTGTGAGTGAGATAGAGAGAGAAAGAGAAGCTCGGAGTGAGTGAGAGAGAAAGAAAGAGAAGCTCGGAGTGAGTGAGAGAGAAAGAAAGAGAAGGTGTGAGTGAGAGAGAGAAAGAAAGAAAGAAAGAGACGCTGTGAGTGAGAGAGATTGAAGCTGTGAGTTAGAGAGAGAGAGAGAGAAAGAGAAGCTGTGTGTGAGAGAGAGAGAGAAAGAGAAGCTGTGAGTGAGAAAGAGAAAAAGAAGCTGTGAGTGAGAGAGGGAGAGAAAGAGAAGCTGTGAGTGACAGGGAGAGAGAGAAAGAGAAGATGTGAGTGAGAGAGAGAGAATGAGAAGATGTGAGTGAGTGACAGAGAGAGAAGCTGTGAGTGAGAGAGAGAGGGAGAGAGAAAGAGAAGCTGTGAGTGAGAGAGAGAGTGGGAGAGAAGCTGTGAGTGAGAGAGAGAGAAAGAGAAGCTTTGAGTGAGAGAATGAGAGAAAGAGTAGCTGTGAGTGAGTGAGAGAGAGAGAAATGAAGCTGTATGAGAGAGAGAGAACGAAAGAAAGTGCTGTGTGTGTGTGTGAGAGAGAAAGAGAAGCTGTGAGTGTGTGTGAGAGAGAAAGAGAAGCTGTGAGTGTGAGAGAGAGAAAGAGAAAGAGAAGCTGTGAGTGAGAGAAAGAGAGAGAGACAGGGAAGCTGTGAGTGTGAGATAGAGAGAGAGAAAGAGAAGCTGTGAGTGTGTGTGAGAGAGAAAGAGAAGCAGTGATTGAAAGAAAGAGAGAGAGAAAGAGAAGCTGTGAGTGTGTGAGGGAGAGAGAGAAAGAGAAGATGTGAGTGAGAGAGAGAGAGAAAGAGAAGATGTGTGTGTGTGAGAGAAAGAGAAGCTGTGAGTTTGAGAGAGAGAGAGAAAGAGAAGGTGTGAGTGAGAGAGAGAGAGAGAAAGAAATGCTGTGAGTGAGAGAGAGAGAGAGAGAAAGAGAAGCTGTGAGTGAGAGGGAGAGAGAGAAAGAGAAGATGTGAGTGTGAGAGAGAAAGAGAAGCTGTGAGTTTGAGAGAGAGAGAGAAAGAGAAGCTGTGAGTGAGAGAGAGAGAGAAAGAGATGCTGTGAGTGAGAGAGAGAGAGAGAGAAAGAGAAGCTGTGAGTGAGAGAGAGAGAGAGAAAGAGAACCTATGAGTGTGTGTGAGAGAAAGAAAGAGAAGCTGTGAGTGAGAGAGAAAGAGAAAGAAAGAGACGCTGTGAGTGAGAGAGAGAGAAGCTGTTAGTGAGAGAGAGAAAGAGAAGCTGTGAGTGAGTGAGAGAGAAAGAAAGAGAAGCTGTGAGTGAGAGAGAAAGAGAAAGAAAGAGACGCTGTGAGTGAGAGAGAGAGAAGCTGTTAGTGAGAGAGAGAAAGAGAAGCTGTGAGTGAGAGAGAGAGGAAGAGAAGCTGTGAGTGAGAGAGAGAGAGAGAAAGAGAAGGTGTGAGTGAGTGAGAGAGAAAGAAAAGCTGTGAGTGAGAGAGAGAGAGAAGCTGTGAGTGAAAGAGAGAGAAAGAGAAGCTGTGAGTGAGAAAGAGAGAAAGAGAGAGAAGCTGTGAGTGAGAGAGAGAGAGAGAGAAGCTGTGAGTGACAGAGAGAGAGAGAAAGAGAAGATGTGAGTGAGAGAAAGAGAGAGAGAGAGAAGCTGTGAGTGTGTGAGGATAGAGAGAGAGAAGCTGTGAGTGTGAGAGAAAGAAAGAGAAGCTGTGAGTGAGAGAAAGAGAGAGAGAAAGGGAAGCTGTGAGTGAGAGAGAGAGAAGCTGTGAGAGAGAGAGAAAGAGAAGCTGTGAGTGAGAGAGAGAGTGGGAGAGAAGCTGTGAGTGAGAGAGAGAGAAAGAGAAGCTTTGAGTGAGAGAGTGAGAGAAAGAGTAGCTGTGAGTGAGAGAGAGAGAGAGAGAAGCTGTGAGTGTGTGAGGAGAGAGAGAGAGAAGCTGTGTGTGAGAGAGAGAAAGAGAAGCTGTGAGTGAGAGAAAGAGAGAGAGAAAGGGAAGCTGTGAGTGAGAGAGAGAGAGAGAGAAAGAGAAGCTGTGAGTAACAGAGAGTGAGAGAAGTTGTGTGTGTGTGTGAGTGAGTGAGAGAGACAGAGAAGCTGTGAGTGAGGGAGAGAGAAAAATAGCAGCTGTGAGTGAGAGAGAGAGAGAAGCTTTGAGTGAGAGAGAGGGAAAGAGAATCTTTGAGTAGAGAGAGAGAGAAAGGGAAGCTGTGAGTGAGAGAGAGAGAGAGAAAGAGAAGCTGTGAGTGTGTGAGAGAGAGATAAAGAGAAGCTGTGAGTGTGAGAGAGAGAAAGAGAAGCTGTGAGTGAGAGGGAAAGAGAGAAAGAGAAGCTGTGAGTGAGAGAGAGAGAGAGGAAGAGAAGCTGTGAGTGAGAGAGAGAGAGAAAGAGAAGCTGTGAGTGAGTGAGAGAGAAAGAGAAGCTGTGAGAGAGAGAGAGAGAAGCTGTGAGTGAAAGAGAGAGAAAGAGAAGCTGTGAGTGAGAAAGAGAGAGAGAGAGAGAAGCTGTGAGTGAGAGAGAGAGAGAGAAAGAGAAGCTGTGAGTGACAGAGAGAGAGAAAGAGAAGATGTGAGTGAGAGAGAGAGAAGCTGTGAGTGAGAGAGAGAGTGGGAGAGAAGCTGTGAGTGAGAGAGAAAGTGGGAGAGAAGCTGTGAGTGAGAGAGAGAGAAAGAGAAGCTTTGAGTGAGAGAAATAGTAGCTGTGAGTGAGAGAGAGAGAGAAAGAGAAGCTGTGAGTGTGTGTGAGAGAGAAAGAGAAGCTGTGAGTGTGTGAGAGAGAAAGAGAAGCTGTGAGTGAGAGAAAGAGAGAGAGAAAGGGAAGCTGTGAGTGAGAGAGGGAGAGAGAATGAAAGAGAATCTGTGAGTAGAGAGAGAGAGAAAGGGAAGCTGCGAGTGAGAGAGAGAGAGAGAAAGAGAAGCTGTGAGTGAGAGAGAGAGAAAGAGAAGCTGTGAGTGAGAGGGAGAGAGAGAAAGAGAAGATGTGAGTGAGAGAGATAGAGAGAAAGAGAAGATGTGTGTGTGAGAGAGAAAGAGATGCTGTGAGTGTGAGAGAGAAAGAGAAGCTGTGAGTGTGTGAGAGAGAAAGAGAAGCTGTGAGTGAGAGAAAGAGAGAGAAAGAGAAGCTGTGAGTGAGAGAAAGAGAGAGAGAGAAAAGCTGTGAGTGAGAGAGAGAGAGACAGAAAGAGAAGCTGTGAGTGAGAGAGAGAGAGAGAAAGAGAAGCTGTGAGTGAGAGACAGAGAGAAAGAGAACCTATGAGTGTGTGTGAGAGAGAAATTGAAGCTGTGAGTGAGAGAGAGAGAAAGAGAAGCTCTGAGTGAGTGAGAGAGAAAGAAAGAGAAGCTGTGAGTGAGAGAGAGAGAGAGAAAGAAATTAATGCTGTGAGTGAGAGAGAGAGAAGCTGTTAGTGAGAGAGAGAGAGAAAGAGAAGCTGTGAGTGAGAGAGAGAGAGAGGAAGAGAAGCTGTGAGTGAGAGAGAGAGAGAGAAAGAGAAGCTGCATGAGAGAGAGAGAGAAAGAAAGAAAGAAAGAAAGAAAGAAAGAAAGAGAAGCTGTGTGTGTGTGTGAGAGAGAAAGAGAACCTGTGAGTGATTGAGAGAGAGAGAAATTGAAGCTGTGAGTGAGAGAGAGAGATAAAGAGAAGCTGTGAGTGAGTGAGCGAGAAAGAGAAGCTGTGAGGGAGAGGGAGAGAGAAGGAGAAGATGTGAGTGAGAGAGAGAGGGAAGGAGAAGTTGTGAGTGAGAGAGTGAGAGAAACAGTAGCTGTGAGTGAGAGAGAGAGAAAGAGAAGCTGTATGAGAGAGAGAGAGAACGAAAGAAAGAGCTGTGTGTGGAGAGAGAAAGAGAAGCTGTGAGCGTGTGAGAGAGAGAAAGAGAAGCTGTGAGTGAGAAAAAAAGAGAGAGAAAGAGAAGTTGTGAGTGAGTGAGAGAGAGAGAAGCTGTGAGTGAGTGAGAGAGAGAAAGAGAAGCTGTGAGAGAGAGAGAGAGAAAGAGAAGCTGTGAGTGAGAGAGAGAGAAAGAGAACCTGTGAGTGAGAGAGAGTAATTGAAGCTGTGAGTGAGAGAGAGAGAGAAAGAAAGAGAAGCTCCGAGTGAGTGAGAGAGAAAGAGAAGCTGTGAGAGAGAGAGAGAGAGAGACAAGCTGTAAGTGTGTGTGAGAGAGAGAAAGAAAAGCTGTGAGTGTGAGAGAAAGAGAAGCTGTGAGTGTGTGAGAGAGTGAGAGAGAGAGAAGCTGTGGGTTAGAGAGAGAGAGAGAAAGAGAAGTTGTGAGTGAGAGAGAGAAAGAGAAGCTGTGAGTGAGAGAGTGAGAGAGAAAGAGAGTCTGTGAGTGAGAGAGAGAGAGAAAGAGAAGTTGTGAGTATGTGAGAGAAAGAGAAGCTGTGAGAGAGAGAGAGAAAGAGAAGCTGAGATTGAGAGAGAGAGAAAGAGAAGCTGTGAGTTAGAGAGAGAGAAAGAGAAGCTGTGAGTGAGTTAGAGAGAGAGAATGAGAAGCTGTGAGGGAGAGAGAGAGGAGAGAGAGAATCTGTGAGGGAGAGAGAGAGAGAGAAAGAGAAGATGTGAGTGAGAGAGTGAGTAAGAGAATCTGTGAGTGAGAGAGAGAGAGAAAGAAGCTGTGAGTGAGAGAGAGAAAGAGAAGCTGAGAGTCAGAGAGAGAGAGAGAAGCTGTGTGAGAGAGAGAGAAAGAGAAGCTGTGAGTGTGAGAGAAAGAGAGAGAGAGAAGCTGTGAGTGAAAGAGAGAGAAAGAGAAGCTGAGAGTGAGAAAGAGAGAGAGAAAGAGAAGCTGTGAGTGAGTGAGAGAGAGAGAAGCTGTGAGTGAGAGAGAGAGAGAGAAAGAGAAGCTGTGAGAGAGAGAGAGAGAACCTGTGAGTGAGTGAGAGAGAGAAAGAGCAGCTCCGAGTGAGTGAGAGAGAAAGAAAGAGAAGCTGCAAGAGAGAGAGAGAGAGAGAGAAAGAGAAGCTGTGAGTGAGTGAGAGAGAGAGAAAGAGAAGCTGTGAGAGAGAGAGAGAGAGAGAACCTGTGAGTGAGTGAGAGAGAGAAAGAGCAGCTCCGAGTGAGTGAGAGAGAAAGAAAGAGAAGCTGTGAGTGAGTGAGAGAGAGAAGCTGTGAGTGAGAGAGAGAGAGAGAAAGAGAAGCTGTAAGAGAGAGAGAGAGAGAGAGAACCTGTGAGTGAGTGAGAGAGAGAAAGAGCAGCTCCGAGTGAGTGAGAGAGAAAGAAAGAGAAGCTGCAAGAGAGAGAGAGAGAGAGAGAAGCTGTAAGTGTGTGTGTGTGAGAGAGAAAGAGAAGCAGTGAGTGTGAGAGAAAGAGAAGCCGTGAGTGTGAGAGAGAGTGAGAGAGAGAGAAGCTGTGAGTTAGAGAGAGAGAGAAAGAGAAGTTGTGAATGAGAGAGAGAGAGAGAAGCTGGGAGTGAGTGAGAGAGAAAGAGAAGCTGTGTGTGTGAGAGAGAGAGAAGCTGTGAGTGAGAGAGAGAGAGAGAAAGAGAAGCTGTGAGTGAGAGAGTGAGAGAGAGAAAGAGAAGCTGTG
The DNA here is from genome assembly GCA_035047345.1 of Bradypodion ventrale. Lineage (NCBI taxonomy): Eukaryota > Metazoa > Chordata > Lepidosauria > Squamata > Chamaeleonidae > Bradypodion > Bradypodion ventrale. The sequence goes on along the minus strand of JAWDJE010000005.1, from coordinate 110,653,990 downwards.
AGTGAGAGAGAGAGTGGGAGAGAAGCTGTGAGTGAGAGAGAGAGAAAGAGAAGCTTTGAGTGAGAGAGTGAGAGAAAGAGTAGCTGTGAGTGAGAGAGAGAGAGAGAAAGAGAAGCTGAGTGTGTGTGAGAGAGAAAGAGAAGCTGTGAGTGTGTGAGAGAGAAAGAGAAGCTGTGAGTGAGAGAAAGAGAGAGAGAAAGGGAAGCTGTGAGTGAGAGAGAGAGAGAGAAAGAAAGAGAATCTGTGAGTAGAGAGAGTGAAAGGGAAGCTGTGAGTGAGAGAGAGAGAGAGAAAGAGAAGCTGTGAGTGTGTGTGTGAGAGAGAGAGATAAAGAGAAGCTGTGAGTGAGTGAGAGAGAAGGAGAAGCTGTGAGTGAGAGGGAGAGAGAGAAAGAGAAGATGTGAGTGAGAGAGAGAGAGAAAGAGAAGATGTGTGTGTGAGAGAGAAAGAGAAGATGTGAGTGTGAGAGAGAAAGAGAAGCTGTGAGTGTGTGAGAGAGAAAGAGAAGCTGTGAGTGAGAGAAAGAGAGAGAGAAAGAGAAGCTGTGAGTGAGAGAAAGAGAGAGAGAGAAAAGCTGTGAGTGAGAGAGAGAGAGACAGAAAGAGAAGCTGTGAGTGAGAGAGAGAGAGAGAAAGAGAAGCTGTGAGTGAGAGACAGAGAGAGAAAGAGAACCTATTAGTGTGTGAGAGAGAGAAGTTGAAGTTGTGAGTGAGAGAGAGAGAGAAAGAGAAGCTCTAAGTGAGTGAGAGAGAAAGAGAAGCTGTGAGTGAGAGAGAGAGAGAAAGAAAGAGACGCTGTGTGTGTGAGAGAGAAGCTGTTAGTGAGAGAGAGAGAGAGAAAGAGAAGCTGTGAGTGAGAGAGAGAGAGAGGAAGAGAAGCTGTGAGTGAGAGAGAGAGAGAAAGAGAAGCTGCATGAGAGAGAGAGATAAAGAAAGAAAGAAAGAAAGAAAGAGAAGTTGTGTGTGTGAGAGAGAGAAAGAGAAGCTGTGAGTGTGTGTGAGAGAGAAAGAGAAGCTGTGAGTGTGTGTGAGAGAGAAAGAGAAGCTGTGAGTGAGAGAGAAAAAAGAGAAGCTGTGAGTGAGTGAGAGAGAGAAAGAGAACCTGTGAGTGATCGAGAGAGAGAGACATTGAAGCTGTGAGTGAGAGAGAGAGATAAAGAGAAGCTGTGAGTGAGTGAGAGAGAAAGAGAAGCTGTGAGTGAGAGGGAGAGAGAAGGAGAAGATGTGAGTGAGAGAGAGAGAAAGAGAAAGAGAAGATGTGAGTGAGAGAGAGAGGGAAGGAGAAGTTGTGAGTGAGAGAGAGAGAGAAGCTCTGAGTGAGTGAGTGAGAGAGAGAGAAAGAGAAGCTGTGAGTGAGAGTGAGAGGAAGAGAAGCTGTGAGTGAGAGAGAGAGAAAGAAAGAGAAGCTTTGAGTGAGAGAGAGAGAAAGAGTAGCTGTGAGTGAGAGAGAGAGAGAACGAAAGAAAGAGCTGTGTGTGGAGAGAGAGAAAGAGAAGATGTGAGTGTGTGTGTGAGAGAAAGAGAAGCTGTGAGTGAGAGAAAGAGAGAGAGAAAGAGAAGCTGTGAGTGAGAGAGAGAGAAAGAGATCCTGTGAGTGAGAGAGAGAGAGTAATTGAAGCTGTGAGTGAGAGAGAGAGAGAGAGAGAAGCTCCGAGTGAGTGAGAGAGAAAGAAAGAGAAGCTGTGAGTGAGAGAGACAAAAAGAGAAGCTGTGAGTGTGAGAGAAAGAGAAGCTGTGAGTGTGTGAGAGAGTGAGAGAGAGAGAAGCTGTGAGTTAGAGAGAGAGAGAGAGAAAGAGAAGTTGTGAGTGAGAGAGAGAAAGAGAAGCTGTGAGTGAGAGAGTGAGAGAGAAAGAGAGTCTGTGAGTGAGAGAGAGAGAGAGAAAAAGAGAATCTGTGAGTGAGTGAGAGAAAGAGAAGCTGTGTGAGAGAGAGAAAGAGAAGCTGTGATTGAGAGAAAGAGAAAGAGAAGCTGTGAGTTAGAGAGAGAGAAAGAGAAGCTGTGAGTGAGTTAGAGAGAGAGAATGAGAAGCTGTGAGGGAGAGAGAGAGGAGAGAGAGAATCTGTGAGGGAGAGAGAGAGAAAGAGAATCTGTGAGTGAGAGAGTGAGTAAGAGAATCTGTGAGTGAGAGAGAGAGTGAGAGAAAGAAGCTGTGAGTGAGAGAGAAAGAGAAGCTGAGAGTCAGAGAGAGAGAAGCTGTGAGTGAGAGAGAAAGAGAAGCTGTGAGTGTGAGAGAGAAAGAGAAGCTGAGAGTCAGAGAGAGAGAGAGAAGCTGTGAGTGAAAGAGAGAGAACGAGAAGCTGTGAGTGAGAAAGAGAGAGAGAAAGAGAAGCTGTGAGTGAGAGAGAGAGAGAAAGAGAAGCTGTGAGTGAGAGAGAGAGAGAGAAGCTGTGTGTGAGAGAAAGAGAGAGAGAAAGAGAAGCTGTGAGTGAGAGAGAGAGAGAGAGAAAGAGAAGCTGTGAGTGAGAGAGAGAGAGAAGCTGTGAGTGAGAGGGAGAGAGAGAGCGAGAAAGAGAAGCTGTGAGTGAGAGAGAGAGATAGAGAGAACCTGTGAGTGAGAGAGAGAGAGAAAGAGCATCTCCGAGTGAGTGAGAGAGAAAGAAAGAGAAGCTGTGAGTGAGAGAGAGAGAGAAAGAGAAGCTGCGAGAGAGAGAGAGAGAGAGAAAGAGAAGCTGTAAGTGTGTGTGTGAGAGAGAAAGAGAAGCAGTGAGTGTGAGAGAAAGAGAAGCCGTGAGTGTGAGAGAGAGTGAGAGAGAGAGAAGCTGTGAGTTAGAGAGAGAGAGAAAGAGAAGCTGTGAGTGAGAGAGACAGAGAGAAAGAGAAGCTGTGAGTGTGTGTGTGAGAGAGAGAAGCTTTGAGTGAGAGAGAGAGAGAGAGAAAGAGAAGCTGTGAGTGAGAGAGAGAGAGAAAGAGAAGCTGTGAGTGAGTGAGAGAGAGAAAGAGAAGCTGTGAGAGAGAGAGAGGAAGAGAAGCTGTGAATGGGAGAGAGAGAAAGAGAAGCTCTGAGTGAGTGAGAGAGAAAGAAAGAAAGAGAAGCTGTGAGTGAGAGAGAGAGAAAGAGAAGCTGTAAGTGTGTGTGTGAGAGAGAAAGAGAAGCTGTGTGTGAGAGAGAAAGAGATGCTGTGAGTGTGAGAGAGAGTGAGTGAGAGAGAGAAGCTGTGAGTGTGTGTGTGAGAGAGAAAGAGAAGCTGTGAGTGAGAGAAAGAGAGAGAAAAAGAGAAGCTGTGAGTGAGAGAGAGAGAGAGATAAAGAGCTGTGAGTGAAAGAGAGAGAAAGAGATGCTGTGAGTGAGAGAGAGAGAGAAGCTGTGATTGAAAGAGAGAGAAAGAGAAGCTGTGAGTGAGAAAAGAGAGAGAAAGAGAAGCTGTGAGTGAGAGAGTGAGAAAGAGAAGCTGTGAGTGAGAGGGAGAGAGAGAAAGAGATGCTGTGAGTGAGAGAAATAGAGAGAGAAAGAGAAGCTGTGAGTGAGAGAGAGAGAGATAAAGAGAAGCTGTGAGTGAGAGAGAGAGAAAGAGAAGCTGTGAGTGAGATAGAGAGAGAAGATGTGATTGAAAGAGAGAGAAAGAGAAGCTGTGAGTGAGAAAAGAGAGAGAAAGAGAAGCTGTGATTGAGAGAGAGAGAAAGAGAGGCTGTGAGTGAGAGGGAGAGAGAGAAAGAGGAGATGTGAGAGAGAGAGAGAAAATGTGAGTGAGAGAGAGAGGGAAAGAGAAGTTGTGAGTGAGAGAGAGAGAAGCTGTGAGTGAGTGAGAGAGAGAGAGAAAGAGAAGCTGTGTGTGTGAGAGAGAGAAAGAGAAGCTGTGAGTGAGAGAGAGAGAGAAAGAGAAGCTGTGAGTGAGAGATAGAGAGAGAAAGGGAAGCTGTGAGTGAGAGAGAGACAAAGAAGCTGTGAGTGAGAGAGAGAGAAAAATAGCAGCTGTGAGTGAGAGAGAGAGAAGCTTTGAGTGAGAGAGAGAGAGAAAGAGAATCTGTGAGTAGAGGGAGAGAGAAAGGGAAGCTGTGAGTGAGAGAGAGAGAGAAAGAGAAGCTGTGAGTGTGTGAGAGAGAGATATAAAGAGAAGCTGTGAGTGAGAGAGAGAGAAAGAGAAGCTGTGTGAGAGGGAGAGAGAGAAAGAGAAGATGTGAGTGAGAGAGAGAGAGAGAAAGAGAAGATGTGTATATGAGAGAGAAAGAGAAGCTGTGAGTGTGAGAGAGAAAGAGAAGCTGTGAGTGTGTGAGAGAGAGAGAAGCTGTGAGTGAGAGAAAGAGAGAGAGAAAGAGAAGCTGTGAGTGAGAGAGAGAGAGAGAGAAGCTGTGAGTGAGAGAGAGAGAGAAATTGAAGCTGTGAGTGAGAGAGAGAAAGAGAAGCTCTGAGTGAATGAGAAAGAAAGAAAGAGAAGCTGTGAGTGAGAGAGAGAGAAAGAAAGAGGTGCTGTGAGTGAGAGAGAGAGAAGCTGTTAGTGAGAGAGAGAGAGAAAGAGAAGCTGTGAGTGAGAGAGAGAGAGGAAGAGAAGCTGTGAGTGTGTGTGTGAGAGAGAAAGAGAAGCTTCGAGTGAGAGAGAGAGAGAAAGAGAAGCTGCATGAGAGAGAGAGAAAAAGAAAGAAAGAAGGAGAAGCTGTGTGTGTGTGAGAGAGAAAGAGAAGCTGTGAGTGTGTGTGAGACTGAAAGAGAAGCTGTGAGTGAGAGAAAAGGAAAGAGAAGCTGTGAGAGAGAGAGAGAGAAAGAGAACCTGTGAGTGATTGAGAGAGAGAGAAATTGAAGCTGTGAGTGAGAGAGAGAAAGAGAAGCTGTGAGTGAGTGAGAGAGAAAGAGAAGCTGTGAGTGAGAGGGAGAGAGAAGGAGAAGATGTGAGTGAGAGAGAGAGAGAAAGAGAAGATGTGAGTGAGAGAGAGAGGGAAGCAGAAGTTGTGAGTGAGAGAGAGAGAGAAGCTCTGAGTGAGTGAGAGAGAGAAATAGAAGCTGTGAGTGAGAGTGAGAGGAAGAGAAGCTGTGAGTGAGAGAGAGAAAGAAAGAGAAGCTGTATGAGAGAGAGAGAGAACGAAAGAAAGAGCTGTGTGTGGAGAGAGAAAGAGAAGCTGTTTGTGTGAGAGAGAGAGAAAAGCTGTGAGTGTATGTGACAGAGAAAGAGAAGCTGAGAGTGAGAGAAAGAGAGAAAGAGAAGCTGTGAGAGAGAGAGAGAGAGAAGCTGTGAGTGAGATAGAGAGAGAAAGAGAACCTGTGAGTGAGAGAGAGAGAGTAATTGAAGCTGTGAGTGAGAGAGAGAGAGAAAGAGAAGCTCCGAGTGAGTGAGAGAGAAAGAAAGAGAAGCTGTGAGTGAGAGAGAGAGAAAGAAAAGCTGTGAGTGTGAGAGAAAGAGAAGCTGTGTGTGAGAGTGAGAGAGAGAGAAGCTGTGAGTTAGAGAGAGAGAGAGATAAAGAGAAGTTGTGAGTGAGAGGGAAAAAGAAAGAGAGTCAGTGAGTGAGAGAGAGAGAGAAAAAAAGAGAAGCTGTGAGTGAGTGAGAGAAAGAGAAGCTGTGAGTGAGTTAGAGAGAGAGAATGAGAAGCTGTGAGGGAGAGAGAGAGAAAGAGAAGCTGTGAGTGTGAGAGAAAGAGAGAGAGAGAAGCTGTGAGTGAAAGAGAGAGAAAGAGAAGCTGTGAGTGAGAAAGAGAGAGAGAAAGAGAAGCTGTGAGTGAGAGAGAGAGAGAAAGAGAAGCTGTGAGTGAGAGGGAGAGGGAGAAAGAGAAGATGTGAGTGAGAGAGTGAGTAAGAGAATCTGGGAGTGAGAGAGAGAGAGAAAGAAGCTGTGAGTGAGAGAGAGAAAGAGAAGCTGAGAGTCAGAGAGAGAGAGAAGCTGTGAGTGAGAGAGAGAGAAAGAGAAGCTGTGAGTGTGAGAGAAAGAGAGAGAGAGAAGCTGTGAGTGAAAGAGAGAGAAAGAGAAGCTGTGAGTGAGAAAGAGAGAGAGAAAGAGAAGCTGTGAGTGAGAGAGAGAGAGAAAGAGAAGCTGTGAGTGAGAGGGAGATAGAGAAAGAGAATATGTGAGTGAGAGAGAGAGAGAGAAAGAGAAGATGTGAGTGTGTGTGTGAGAGAGAGAAGCTGTGTGTGAGAGAAAGTGAGAGAGAAAGAGAAGCTGTGAGTGAGAGAGAAAGAGAAGCTGTGAGTGAGTGAGTGAGAGAGAGAGAGAGAGAAGCTGTGAGTGATAGAGACAGAGAAAGAGAAGCTGTGAGTGAGAGAGAGAGAGATAGAACCTGTGAGTGAGAGAGAGAGAAATTGATGCTGTGAGTGAGAGTGAGAGAGAAAGAGCAGCTCTGAGTGAGTGAGAGAGAAAGAATGAGAAGCCGTGAGTGTGAGAGAGAGTGAGAGAGAGAGAAGCTGTGAGTTAGAGAGAGAGAAAGAGAAGTTGTGAGTGAGAGAGAGAAAGAGAAACTGTGAGTGAGAGAGAGAGAAGCTGTGAGTGAGAGAGAGAGAAAGAGAAGCTGTGAGTGAGAGAGAGAGAGAAAGAGAACCAGTGAGTGAGAGAGAGAGAAATTGAAGCTGTGAATGAGAGAGAGAGAGAGAGATGCTCTGAGTGAGTGAGAGAGAAAGAAAGAGAAGCTGTGAGTGAGAGAGAGAGAAAGAGAAGATGCGAGAGAGGGAGAGAGAGAGAAAGAGAAGCTGTAAGTGTGTGTGAGAGAGAGAAAGAGAAGCTGTGTGTGATAGAGAAAGAGATGCTGTGAGTGTGAGAGAGAGTGAGAGAGAGAAGCTGTGAGTGTGTGTGTGAGAGAGAAAGAGAAGTGTGAGTGAGAGAAAGAGAGAAAGAGAAGCTGTGAGTGAGAGAGAGAGATAAAGAGAAGCTGTGAGTGAGAGAGAGAGAGAAGCTGTGATTGAAAGAGAGAGAAAGAGAAGCTGTGAGTGAGAAAAGAGAGAGAAAGAGAAGCTGTGAGTGAGAGAGAGAGAAAGAGAAGCTGTGAGTGAGAGAGAGAGAGAGAGAAAGAGAAGCTGTGAGTGAGAGAGAGAGAGAAGATGTGAGTGAGAGAGAGAGAGAGAAGCTGTGAGTGAGTGAGAGAGAGAGATAGAAAGAGAAGCTGTGAGTGACAGAGAGAGAGAAGCTGTGTGTGTGAGAGAGAAAAAGAGAAGCTGTGTGTGTGAGAGAGAGAGAAAGAGAAGCTGTGATTGAGAGAGAGAGAGAAAGAGAAGCTGTGTGTGTGAGAGAGAGAGCTATGAGAGAGAGAGAGAAGCTGTATGAGAGAGAGAGAGAACGAAAGAAAGAGCTGTGTGTGTGTGAGAGAGAGAAAGAGAAGCTGTGAGTGAGAGAGAGAGAGAGAGAGAAAGAGTAGCTGTGATTGAGATAGAGGGAGAAAGGGAAGCTGTGAGTGAGAGAGAGAGAGACAGAGAAGCTGTGAGTGAGAGAGAGAAAAAAGAGCAGCTGTGAGAGAGAGAGAAGCTTTGAGAGAGAGAGAAAGAGGTTCTGTGAGTGAGAGAGAGAGAGAAAGGGAAATTGTGAGTGAGAGAGAGAGTGAGAAGCTATCAGTGAGAGAGAGAGAGAGAGAGAGAGAGAGAAGATGTGAGTGAGAGAGAGAGAGAGAAAGAGAAGCAGTGAGTGAGAGACAGAGAGAGAAAGTGAAGCTCTGAGTGAGAGAGAGAGAAAAAGAGATGCTGTGAGAGAGAGAGAGAGAGAGAAAGGGAAGCTGTGAGTGAGTGAGAGACAAAGAAGCTGTGAGTGAGAGAGAGAGAGAAGCTGTGAGTGAGAGAGAGAAAGAGAAGCTGTAAGTGTGAGAGAAAGTGAGAGAAAGAGAAGCTGTGAGTGTGAGACAGAGTGAGAGAAAGAGATGCGGTGAGTGTGTGAGAGAAAGACAGAGAAGCTGTGAGTGAGAGAGAGAGAGAAAGGGAAGCTGTGAGTGAGAGAGAGAGAAGCTGTGAGAGTGAGAGAAAGTGAGAGAAATAGAAGCTGGGAGTGTGTGTGAGAGAGAAAGAGAAGCTGTGAGTGAGTGAGAGAGAGAGAGAAAGGGAAGCTGTGAGTGAGAGAGAGTGAGAAGCTATGAGAGAGAGAGAGAGAGAGAGAGAGAGAAGTTGTGTGTGTGAGAGAGAGAAAGAGAAGCTGTGAGTGAGAGAGAGAGAGAGAAAGGGAAGCTGTGAGTGAGTGAGAGACAAAGAAGTTGTGAGTGAGAGAGAGAGAAAACGAGCAGCTGTGAGTGAGAGGGAGATAGAGAAAGAGAATATGTGAGTGAGAGAGAGAGAGAGAAAGAGAAAATGTGAGTGTGTGTGTGTGAGAGAGAAGCAGTGTGTGAGAGAAAGTGAGAGAGAAAGAGAAGCTGTGAGTGAGAGAGAAAGAGAAGCTGTGAGTGAGTGAGTGAGAGAGAGAGAGAGAGAAGCTGTGAGTGATAGAGACAGAGAAAGAGAAGCTGTGAGTGAGAGAGAGAGAGATAGAACCTGTGAGTGAGAGAGAGAGAAATTGATGCTGTGAGTGAGAGTGAGAGAGAAAGAGCAGCTCTGAGTGAGTGAGAGAGAAAGAATGAGAAGCCGTGAGTGTGAGAGAGAGTGAGAGAGAGAGAAGCTGTGAGTTAGAGAGAGAGAAAGAGAAGTTGTGAGTGAGAGAGAGAAAGAGAAACTGTGAGTGAGAGGGAGAGAAGCTGTGAGTGAGAGAGAGAGAAAGAGAAGCTGTGAGTGAGAGAGAGAGAGAAAGAGAACCAGTGAGTGAGAGAGAGAGAAATTGAAGCTGTGAATGAGAGAGAGAGAGAGAGAAGCTCTGAGTGAGTGAGAGAGAAAGAAAGAGAAGCTGTGAGTGAGAGAGAGAGAAAGAGAAGATGTGAGAGAGGGAGAGAGAGAGAAAGAGAAGCTGTAAGTGTGTGTGAGAGAGAGAAAGAGAAGCTGTGTGTGATAGAGAAAGAGATGCTGTGAGTGTGAGAGAGAGTGAGAGAGAGAAGCTGTGAGTGTGTGTGTGAGAGAGAAAGAGAAGTGTGAGTGAGAGAAAGAGAGAAAGAGAAGCTGTGAGTGAGAGAGAGAGATAAAGAGAAGCTGTGAGTGAGAGAGAGAGAGAAGCTGTGATTGAAAGAGAGAGAAAGAGAAGCTGTGAGTGAGAAAAGAGAGAGAAAGAGAAGCTGTGAGTGAGAGAGAGAGAAAGAGAAGCTGTGAGTGAGAGAGAGAGAGAGAGAAAGAGAAGCTGTGAGTGAGAGAGAGAGAGAAGATGTGAGTGAGAGAGAGAGAGAGAAGCTGTGAGTGAGTGAGAGAGAGAGATAGAAAGAGAAGCTGTGAGTGACAGAGAGAGAGAAGCTGTGTGTGTGAGAGAGAAAAAGAGAAGCTGTGTGTGTGTGTGAGAGAGAAAGAGAAGCTGTGATTGAGAGAGAGAGAGAAAGAGAAGCTGTGTGTGTGAGAGAGAGAGCTATGAGAGAGAGAGAGAAGCTGTATGAGAGAGAGAGAGAACGAAAGAAAGAGCTGTGTGTGTGTGAGAGAGAGAAAGAGAAGCTGTGAGTGAGAGAGAGAGAGAGAGAGAAAGAGTAGCTGTGATTGAGATAGAGGGAGAAAGGGAAGCTGTGAGTGAGAGAGAGAGAGACAGAGAAGCTGTGAGTGAGAGAGAGAAAAAAGAGCAGCTGTGAGTTAGAGAGAGATAAGCTTTGAGAGAGAGAGAAAGAGGTTCTGTGAGTGAGAGAGAGAGAGAAAGGGAAATTGTGAGTGAGAGAGAGAGTGAGAAGCTATCCGTGAGAGAGAGAGAGAGAGAGAAGATGTGAGTGAGAGAGAGAGAGAGAAAGAGAAGCAGTGAGTGAGAGACAGAGAGAGAAAGTGAAGCTCTGAGTGAGAGAGAGAGAAGAAGAGATGCTGTGAGAGAGAGAGAGAGAGAGAAAGGGAAGCTGTGAGTGAGTGAGAGACAAAGAAGCTGTGAGTGAGAGAGAGAGAGAAGCTGTGAGTGAGAGAGAGAAAGAGAAGCTGTAAGTGTGAGAGAAAGTGAGAGAAAGAGAAGCTGTGAGTGTGAGACAGAGTGAGAGAAAGAGATGCGGTGAGTGTGTGAGAGAGAGACAGAGAAGCTGTGAGTGAGAGAGAGAGAGAAAGGGAAGCTGTGAGTGAGAGAGAGAGAAGCTGTGAGAGTGAGAGAAAGTGAGAGAAATAGAAGCTGGGAGTGTGTGTGAGAGAGAAAGAGAAGCTGTGAGTGAGTGAGAGAGAGAGAGAAAGGGAAGCTGTGAGTGAGAGAGAGTGAGAAGCTATGAGAGAGAGAGAGAGAGAGAGAAGTTGTGTGTGTGAGAGAGAGAAAGAGAAGCTGTGAGTGAGAGAGAGAGAGAGAAAGGGAAGCTGTGAGTGAGTGAGAGACAAAGAAGCTGTGAGTGAGAGAGAGAGAAAAAGAGCAGCTGTGAGTGAGAGAGAGAGAGAAGCTGTGAGTGAGAGAGAGAAAGAGAATCTGTGAGTGAGAGAGACAGAGAGAAAGAGAAGCTGTGAGTGTGAGAGAAAGTGAGAGAAAGAGAAGCTGTGTGTGTGAGAGAGAGTGAGAGAAAGATGCAGTGAGTGTGCGTGAGAGAGAAAGAGAAGCTGTGAGTGAGAGAGAGAGAATAAGAGAAGCTGTGAGTGAGAGAGACAGAGAGAAAGAGAAGCTGTGAGTGTGAGAGAAAGTAAGAGGAAGAGAAGCTGTGAGTGTGAGAGAGAGTGAGAGAAAGATGCTGTGAGTGTGTGTGAGAGAGAAAGAGAAGCTGTGAGTGAGAGAGAGAGAGAAAGGGAAGCTGTGAGTGAGAGAGAGAAAGAGAAGCTGTGAGTGTGAGAGAAAGTGAGAGAAAGAGAAGCTGTGAGTGTGAGAGAGAGTGCGAGAAAGATGCTGTGAGTGTCTGTGAGAGAGAAAGAGAAGCTGTGAGTGAGAGAGAGAGAGAAAGGGAAGCTGTGAGTGAGAGAGAGTGAGAAGCTATGAGAGAGAGAGAGAGAGAGAAGTTGTGTGTGTGAGAGAGAGAAAGAGAAGCTGTGAGTGAGAGAGAGAGAGAGAAAGGGAAGCTGTGAGTGAGTGAGAGACAAAGAAGCTGTGAGTGAGAGAGAGAGAAAAAGAGCAGCTGTGAGTGAGAGAGAGAGAGAAGCTGTGAGTGAGAGAGAGAAAGAGAATCTGTGAGTGAGAGAGACAGAGAGAAAGAGAAGCTGTGAGTGTGAGAGAAAGTGAGAGAAAGAGAAGCTGTGTGTGTGAGAGAGAGTGAGAGAAAGATGCAGTGAGTGTGTGTGAGAGAGAAAGAGAAGCTGTGAGTGAGAGAGAGAGAAAAAGAGAAGCTGTGAGTGAGAGAGACAGAGAGAAAGAGAAGCTGTGAGTGTGAGAGAAAGTAAGAGGAAGAGAAGCTGTGAGTGTGAGAGAGAGTGAGAGAAAGATGCTGTGAGTGTGTGTGAGAGAGAAAGAGAAGCTGTGAGTGAGAGAGAGAGAGAAAGGGAAGCTGTGAGTGAGAGAGAGAAAGAGAAGCTGTGAGTGTGAGAGAAAGTGAGAGAAAGAGAAGCTGTGAGTGTGAGAGAGAGTGCGAGAAAGATGCTGTGAGTGTCTGTGAGAGAGAAAGAGAAGCTGTGAGTGAGAGAGAGAGATAAAGGGAAGCTGTGAGTGAGAGAGTGAGAAGCTATGGGTGAGAGAGAGAGAGAAAGAGAAGCTGTGAGTGACAGAGAGAGAGAGAAAGAGAAGCTGTGATTGAGAGAGAGAGAGAAAGAGAAGCTGTGTGAGAGAGAAAGAGCTGTGTGAGAGAGATAGAAGCTGTATGAGAGAGAGAGAATGAAAGAAAGAGCTGTGTGTGTGAGAGAGAGAAAGAGAAGCTGTGAGTGAGAGAGAGAGAGAGAAAGAGAAAGAGAAGCTGTGAGTGAGAGATAGAGAGAGAAAGGGAAGCTGTGAGTGAGATAGAGAGAGACAGAGAAGCTGTGAGTGAGGGAGAGAAAAAAAGAGCAGCTGTGAGTTAGAGAGAAAGATGCTTTGAGTGAGAGAGAGAGAAAGAGGATCCTGAGTAGCGAGAGAGAGAAAGGGAAGCTGTGAGTGTGAGAGAAAGAGAAGCTGTGAGTGTGAGAGGGAGATAGAAAGAGAAGCTGTGGGTGAGAAAGAGAAAAAAAGAAGCTGTGAGTGAGAGAGAAAGAGAGAAATAGAAGCTATGAGTGAGAAAGATAGAGAGAAGCAGTGAGAGAGAGAAAGAGAAGCTGTGAGTGAGAGAAAGAGAGAAGCTGTGAGTGAGTGAGAGAGAGAGAAGCTGTGCGTGAGAGAGAGAAGCTTTAAGTGAGAGAGAGAAAGAGAATGTGAAGCTGTGAGTGAGAGAGAGAGAAGCTGTGAGTGAGAGAGAGAGAAAGAGAATCTGTGAGTAGAGAGAGAGAGAAAAAGAAGCTGTGAGTGAGAGAGAGAAGCTTTAAGTGAGTGAGAGAGAGAAGCTTTAAGTGAGTGAGAGAGAGAGAATGTGAAGCTGTGAGTGAGAGAGAGAGAAGCTGTGAATGAGAGAGAGAGAAAGAGAAGCTCTGAGTGAGAGAGAGAGAAAGAAAGAAAGAGAATCTGTGAGTGAGAGAGAGAGAAGCTTTAAGTGAGAGAGAGAGAGAATGTGAAGCTGTGAGTGAGAGAGAAAGAGAAGCTGTGAGTGAGAAAGAGAGAAAGAGAATCTGTGAGTAGAGAGAGAGAGAAAGAGAAGCTGTGAGTGAGAGAGAGAGAAGAAGAAGCTGTGTGAGATAGGGAGAGAGAAAGAGAATCTGTGAGTGACAGAGAGAGAAAAAAAGAAGCTGTGAGTGTGAGAGAGAGAGTGAGAGAAAGAGATGCTCTGAGTGTGTGTGAGAGAGAAAGAGAAGCTGTGAGTGAGTGAGAGAGAGAGAAGCTGTAAGTGAGAGAGAGAGAAGCTTTAAGTGAGAGAGAGAGAGAATGTGAAGCTGTGAGTGAGAGAGAGAGAGAAGCTGTGAGTGAGAAAGAGAGAAAGAGAATCTGTGAGTAGAGAGAGAGAGAAAAAAAGAAGCTGTGAGTGTGAGAGAGAGTGAGAGAAAGAGATGCTGTGAGTGTGTGTGAGAGAGAAAGAGAAGCTGTGAGTGAGATAGGGAGAGAGAAAGAGAATCTGTGAGTAACAGAGAGAGAAAAAAAGAAGCTGTGAGTGTGAGAGAGAGTGAGAGAAAGAGATGCTGTGAGTGTGTGTGAGAGAGAAAGAGAAGCTGTGAGTGAGAGAGAGAGAGAAAGGGAAGTTGTGAGTGAGAGAGAGAGTGAGAAGCTATCAGTGAGAGAGAGAGAGAAAGAGAAGATGTGAGTGAGAGAGAGAGAGAGAGAGAAAGAGAAGCAGTGAGTGAGAGACAGAGAGAGAAAGTGAAGCTCTGAGTGTGTGTGAGAGAAAAAAAGAGACGCTGTGAGAGAGAGAGAGAGAGAGAGAGAAAGAGAAGTTGTAAGTGTGAGAGAAAGTGAGAGAAAGAGAAGCTGTGAGTGTGAGACAGAGTGAGAGAAAGAGATGCTGTGAGTGTGTGTGAGAGAGAAAGAGAAGCTGTGAGTGAGAGAGAGAGAGAAAGGGAAGCTGTGAGTGAGAGAGAGAGAGAAGCTGTGAGAGTGAGAGAAAGTGAGAGAAAGAGAAGCTGGGAGTGTGTGTTTGAGAGAAAGAGAAGCTGTGAGTGAGAGAGAGAGAGAAAGGGAAGCTGTGAGTGAGTGAGAGAGAGAGACAGAGAAGCTGTGAGTGAGAGAGAGAGAAAAAGAGCAGCTGTGAGTGAGTGAGAGAGAGAGAAGCTGTGAGTGAGAGAGTGAAAGAGAAGCTGTGAGTGAGAGAGACAGAGAGAAAGAGAAGCTGTGAGTGTGAGAGAAAGTGAGAGAAAGAGAAGCTGTGAGTGTGAGAGCGAGTGAGAGAAAGATGCAGTGAGTGTGTGTGAGCGAGAAAGAGAAGCTGTGAATGAGAAAGAGAGAAAGAGAAGCTCTGAGTGAGAGAGAGAGAAAGAAAGAAAGAGAATCTGTGAGTGAGAGAGAGAAGCTTTAAGTGAGAGAGAGAGAGAATGTGAAGCTGTGAGTGAGAGAGAGAGAGAGAGAAGCTGTGAGTGAGAAAGAGAGAAAGAGAATCTGTGAGTAGAGAGAGAGAGAAAGAGAAGCTGTGAGTGAGAGAGAGAGAAGAAGAAGCTGTGAGTGAGATAGGGAGAGAGAAAGAGAATCTGTGAGTGAGAGAGAGAGAGAAAGAGAAGCTGTGAGTGAGAGAGAGAGAAAGAGATGCTGTGAGAGAGAGAGAGAGAGAGAGAGAAAGAGATGCTGTGAGTGTGTGTGAGAGTGAAAGAGAAGCTGTGAGTGAGAGAGAGAGAGAGAGAAAGGGAAGTTGTGAGTGAGAGAGAGAGTGAGAAGCTATCAGTGAGAGAGAGAGAGAGAAACAGAAGATGTGAGTGAGAGAGAGAAAGAGAAAGAGAAGCAGTGAGTGAGAGACAGAGAGAGAAAGTGAAGCTCTGAGTGTGTGAGAGAGAGAAAAAGAGACGCTGTGAGAGAGAGAGGGGGAGAGAGAAAGAGAAGATGTAAGTGTGAGAGAAAGTGAGAGAAAGAGAAGCTGTGAGTGAGAGAGAGAGAGAAGCTGTGAGAGTGAGAGAAAGTGAGAGAAAGAGAAGCTGGGAGTGTGTGTTTGAGAGAAAGAGAAGCTGTGAGTGAGAGAGAGAGAGAAATGGAAGCTGTGAGTGAGTGAGAGAGAGAGACAGAGAAGCTGTGAGTGAGAGAGAGAGAAAAAGAGCAGCTGTGAGTGAGAGAGAGAGAGAGAAGCTGTGAGTGAGAGAGTGAAAGAGAAGCTGTGAGTGAGAGAGACAGAGAGAAAGAGAAGCTGTGAGTGTGAGAGAAAGTGAGAGAAAGAGAAGCTGTGAGTGTGAGAGCGAGTGAGAGAAAGATGCAGTGAGTGTGTGTGAGCGAGAAAGAGAAGCTGTGAATGAGAGAGAGAGAAAGAGAAGCTGTGAGTGAGAGAGAGAAAGAAAGAAAGAGAAGCTGTGAGTGAGAGAGAGAGAAAGAGAAGCTGCGAGAGAGAAGGAGAGAGAGAGAGAGAATCTGTAAGTGTGTGTGTGAGAGAGAAAGAGAAGCTGTGTGTGAGAGAGAAAGATGCTGTGAGTGAGAGAAAGAGAGAGAGAAAGAGAAGCTGTGAGTGAGAGAGAGAGAGAGAAAGAGAAGCTGTGAGTGAGAGAGAGAGAAAGAGATGCTGTGAGTGAGAGAGAGAGAGAAGCTGTGATTGAAAGAGAGAGAAAGAGAAGCTGTGAGTGAGAAAAGAGAGAGAAAGGGAACCTGTGAGTGAGAGAGTGAGAAATAGAAGCTGTGAGTGAGAGGGAGAGAGAGAAAGAGAAGCTGTGAGTGAGAGAAATAGAGAGAGAAAGAGAAGCTGTGAGTGAGAGAAAGAGATAAAGAGAAGCTGTGAGTGAAAGAGAGAGAAAGAGAAGCTGTGAGTGTGTGTGAGAGAGAGAAGCTGTGATTGGAAGAGAGAGAAAGAGAAGCTGTGAGTGAGAAAAGAGAGAGAAAGAGAAGCTGAGTGAGTGAGAGAGAAAGAGAAGCTGTGAGTGAGAGGGAGAGAGAAGGAGAAGATGTGAGTGAGAGAGAGTGAGAGAAAGAGAAGATGTGAGTGAGAGAGAGAGGGAAGGAGAAGTTGTGAGTGAGAGAGAGAGAGAATCTCTGAGTGAGAGAGAGAGAGAGAGAGAAGCTGTGAGTGAGAGAGAGAGAAAGAGAAGCTGTGAGTGATAGAGAGAGAGAAAGAGAACCAGTGAGTGAGAGAGAGAGAAATTGAAGCTGTGAATGAGAGAGAGAGAAAGAGAAGCTCTGAGTGAGTGAGAGAGAAAGAAAGAGAAACTGTGAGTGAGAGAGAGAGAAAGAGAAGCTGCGAGAGAGAGGGAGAGAGAGAGAAAGAGAAGCTGTAAGTGTGTGTGTGAGAGAGAGAATGAGAAGCTGTGTGTGTGAGAGAAAGAGATGCTGTGAGTGTGAGAGATACTGAGAGAGAGAGAAGCTGTGAGTGTGTGTGTGTGAGAGAGAAAGAGAAGCTGTGAGTGAGAGAAATTGAGAGAGAAAGAGAAGCTGTGAGTGAGAGAGAGAGAGAGAAAGAGAAGCTGTGAGTGAGAGAGAGACAGAGAAGCTGTGAGTGAGAGAGAGAGAAAAAGAGCAGCTGTGAGTGAGAGAGAGAGAGAGAAGCTGTGAGTGAGAGAGTGAAAGAGAAGCTGTGAGTGAGAGAGACAGAGAGAAAGAGAAGCTGTGAGTGTGAGAGAAAGTGAGAGAAAGAGAAGCTGTGAGTGTGAGAGCGAGTGAGAGAAAGATGCAGTGAGTGTGTGTGAGCGAGAAAGAGAAGCTGTGAATGAGAGAGAGAGAAAGAGAAGCTGTGAGTGAGAGAGAGAAAGAAAGAAAGAGAAGCTGTGAGTGAGAGAGAGAGAAAGAGAAGCTGCGAGAGAGAAGGAGAGAGAGAGAGAGAGAATCTGTAAGTGTGTGTGTGAGAGAGAAAGAGAAGCTGTGTGTGAGAGAGAAAGATGCTGTGAGTGAGAGAAAGAGAGAGAGAAAGAGAAGCTGTGAGTGAGAGAGAGAGAGAGAAAGAGAAGCTGTGAGTGAGAGAGAGAGAAAGAGATGCTGTGAGTGAGAGAGAGAGAGAGAAGCTGTGATTGAAAGAGAGAGAAAGAGAAGCTGTGAGTGAGAAAAGAGAGAGAAAGGGAACCTGTGAGTGAGAGAGTGAGAAATAGAAGCTGTGAGTGAGAGGGAGAGAGAGAAAGAGAAGCTGTGAGTGAGAGAAATAGAGAGAGAAAGAGAAGCTGTGAGTGAGAGAAAGAGATAAAGAGAAGCTGTGAGTGAAAGAGAGAGAAAGAGAAGCTGTGAGTGTGTGTGAGAGAGAGAAGCTGTGATTGGAAGAGAGAGAAAGAGAAGCTGTGAGTGAGAAAAGAGAGAGAAAGAGAAGCTGAGTGAGTGAGAGAGAAAGAGAAGCTGTGAGTGAGAGGGAGAGAGAAGGAGAAGATGTGAGTGAGAGAGAGCGAGAGAAAGAGAAGATGTGAGTGAGAGAGAGAGGGAAGGAGAAGTTGTGAGTGAGAGAGAGAGAGAATCTCTGAGTGAGAGAGAGAGAGAGAGAGAAGCTGTGAGTGAGAGAGAGAGAAAGAGAAGCTGTGAGTGATAGAGAGAGAGAAAGAGAACCAGTGAGTGAGAGAGAGAGAAATTGAAGCTGTGAATGAGAGAGAGAGAAAGAGAAGCTCTGAGTGAGTGAGAGAGAAAGAAAGAGAAACTGTGAGTGAGAGAGAGAGAAAGAGAAGCTGCGAGAGAGAGGGAGAGAGAGAGAAAGAGAAGCTGTAAGTGTGTGTGTGAGAGAGAGAATGAGAAGCTGTGTGTGTGAGAGAAAGAGATGCTGTGAGTGTGAGAGATACTGAGAGAGAGAGAAGCTGTGAGTGTGTGTGTGTGAGAGAGAAAGAGAAGCTGTGAGTGAGAGAAATTGAGAGAGAAAGAGAAGCTGTGAGTGAGAGAGAGAGAGAGAAAGAGAAGCTGTGAGTGAGAGAGAGAAAGAGAAGCTGTGAGTGAGAGAGAGAGAGAAGCTGTGATTGAAAGGGAGAGAAAGAGAAGCTGTGAGTGAGAAAAGAGAGAGAAAGAGAAGCTGTGAGTGAGAGAGAGAGAAAGAGAAGCTGTGAGTGAGAGGGAGAGAGAGAAAGAGAAGCTGTGAGTGAGAGAGAGAGAAGATGTGAGTGAGAGAGAGAGGGAAAGAGAAGTTGTGAGTGAGAGAGAGAGAGAGAGAAGCTGTGAGTGAGTGAGAGAGAGAGAGAGAGAAAGAGAAGCTGTGATTGACAGAGAGAGAGAAGCTGTGTGTGTGAGAGAGAGAAAGAGAAGATGTCTGTGTGTGCGAGATTGAAAGAGAAGCTGTGATTGAGAGAGAGAGAAAGAGAAGCTGTGTGAGAGAGAGAGAGCTGTGAGAGAGAGAGAAGCTGTATGAGAGAGAACGAAAGAAAGAGCTGTGTGTGTGAGAGAGAGAGAAAGAGAAGCTGTGAGTGAGAGAGAGAGAGAAAGAAAGAGAAGCTGTGATTGAGATAGAGAGAGAAAGGGAAGCTGTGAGTGAGAGAGAGAGAGAGAAAGAGAAGCTGTGAGTGTGAGAGAGAGAAAAAGAGAAGCTGTGAGTGATAGAGAGAAAGAGAAGCTGTGAGTGTGAGAGAAAGAGAAGCTGTGAGTGTGAGAGAGAGTGAGAGAAAGATGCTGTGAGTGTCTGTGAGAGAGAAAGAGAAGCTGTGAGTGAGAGAGAGAGAGAAAGGGAAGCTGTGAGTGAGAGAGTGAGAAGCTATGAGTGAGAGAGAGAGAGAAAGAGAAGCTGTGAGTGACAGAGAGAGAGAAGCTGTGTGTGTGAGAGAGAGAAAGAGAAGCTGTGTGTGTGTGTGTGAGAGAGAGAAAGAGAAGCTGTGATTGAGAGAGAGAGAGAGAGAGAAGCTGTGTGTGAGAGAGAAAGAGCTGTGAGAGAGAGAGAGAGAAGCTGTATGAGAGAGAGAATGAAAGAAAGAGCTGTGTGTGTGTGAGAGAGAAAGAGAAGCTGTGAGTGAGAGAGAGAGAGAAAGAGAAGCTGTGAGTGAGAGATAGAGAGAGAAAGGGAAGCTGTGAGTGAGTGAGAGAGAGACAGAGAAGCTGTGAGTGAGGGAGAGAAAAAAAGAGCAGCTGTGAGTTAGAGAGAGAGATGCTTTGAGTGAGAGAGAGAGAAAGAGGATCCTGAGTAGCGAGAGAGAGAAAGGGAAGCTGTGAGTGTGAGAGAAAGAGAAGCTGTGAGTGTGAGAGGGAGATAGAAAGAGAAGCTGTGGGTGAGAGAGAGAAAAAAAGAAGCTGTGAGTGAGAGAGAAAGAGAGAAATAGAAGCTATGAGTGATAAAGATAGAGAGAAGCAGTGAGAGAGAGAGAAAGAGAAGCTGTGAGTGAGAGAAAGAGAGAAGCTGTGAGTGAGTGAGAGAGAGAGAAGCTGTGCGTGAGAGAGAGAGAAGCTTTAAGTGAGAGAGAGAAAGAGAATGTGAAGCTGTGAGTGAGAGAAGCTGTGAGTGAGAGAGAGAGAAAGAGAATCTGTGAGTAGAGAGAGAGAGAAAAAGAAGCTGTGAGTGAGAGAGAGAGAAGCTGTGAGTGAGAGAGAGAAGCTTTAAGTGAGTGAGTGAGAGAGAATGTGAAGCTGTGAGTGAGAGAGAGAGAAGCTGTGAGTGAGAGTGAGAGAAAGAGAATCTGTGAGTAGAGAGAGAGAAAGAGAAGCTGTGAGTGAGAGAGAGAGAAGAAGAAGCTGTGAATGAGATAGGGAGAGAGAAAGAGAATCTGTGAGTGACAGAGAGAGAAAAAAAGAAGCTGTGAGTGTGAGAGAGAGTGAGAGAAAGAGATGCTCTGAGTGTGTGTGAGAGAGAAAGAGAAGCTGTGAGTGAGTGAGAGAGAGAGAAGCTGTGAGTGAGAGAGAGAGAAGCTTTAAGTGAGAGAGAGAGAGAATGTGAAGCTGTGAGTGAGAGAGAGAGAAGCTGTGAGTGAGAAAGAGAGAAAGAGAATCTGTGAGTAGAGAGAGAGAAAGAGAAGCTGTGAGTGAGAGAGAGAGAAGAAGAAGCTGTGAGTGAGATAGGGAGAGAGAAAGAGAATCTGTGAGTGACAGAGAGAGAAAAAAAGAAGATGTGAGTGTGAGAGAGAGTGAGAGAAAGGGAAGTTGTGAGTGAGAGAGAGAGTGAGAAGCTATCAGTGAGAGAGAGAGAGAGAAACAGAAGATGTGAGTGAGAGAGAGAGAGAAAGAGAAGCAGTGAGTGAGAGACAGAGAGAGAAAGTGAAGCTCTGAGTGTGTGTGAGAGAGAAAAAGAGACGCTGTGAGAGAGAGAGAGAGAGAGAAAGACAAGCTGTAAGTGTGAGAGAAAGTGAGAGAAAGAGAAGCTGTGAGTGTGAGACAGAGTGAGAGAAAGAGATGCTGTGAGTGTGTGTGAGAGAGAAAGAGATGCTGTGAGTGAGAGAGAGAGAGAAAGGGAAGCTGTGAGTGAGAAAGAGAGAAGCTGTGAGAGTGAGAGAAAGTGAGAGAAAGAGAAGCTGGGAGTGTGTGTTTGAGAGAAAGAGAAGCTGTGAGTGAGAGAGAGAGAGAAAGGGAAGCTATGAGTGAGTGAGAGAGAGAGACAGAGAAGCTGTGAGTGAGAGAGAGAGAAAAAGAGCAGCTGTGAGTGAGAGAGAGAGAGAGAAGCTGTGAGTGAGAGAGTGAAAGAGAAGCTGTGAGTGAGAGAGACAGAGAGAAAGAGAAGCTGTGAGTGTGAGAGAAAGTGAGAGAAAGAGAAGCTGTGAGTGTGAGAGCGAGTGAGAGAAAGATGCAGTGAGTGTGTGTGAGCGAGAAAGAGAAGCTGTGAATGAGAGAGTGAGAAAGAGAAGCTCTGAGTGAGAGAGAGAGAAAGAAAGAAAGAGAATCTGTGAGTGAGAGAGAGAAGCTTTAAGTGAGAGAGAGAGAGAATGTGAAGCTGTGAGTGAGAGAGAGAGAGAAGCTGTGAGTGAGAAAGAGAGAAAGAGAATCTGTGAGTAGAGAGAGAGAGAAAGAGAAGCTGTGAGTGAGAGAGAGAGAAGAAGAAGCTGTGAGTGAGATAGGGAGAGAGAAAGAGAATCTGTGAGTGAGAGAGAGAGAGAGAAAGAGAAGCTGTGAGTGAGAGAGAGAGAGAAAGAGATGTTGTGAGAGAGAGAGAGAGAAAGAGAAAGAGATGCTGTGAGTGTGTGTGAGAGTGAAAGAGAAGCTGTGAGTGAGAGAGAGAGAGAGAGAGAAAGGGAAGTTGTGAGTGAGAGAGAGAGTGAGAAGCTATCAGTGAGAGAGAGAGAGAGAAACAGAAGATGTGAGTGAGAGAGAGAGAGAGAAAGAGAAGCGGTGAGTGAGAGACAGAGAGAGAAAGTGAAGCTCTGAGTGTGTGTGAGAGAGAAAAGGAGACGCTGTGAGAGAGAGAGAGAGAAAGAGAAAGAGAAGCTGTAAGTGTGAGAGAAAGTGAGAGAAAGAGAAGCTGTGAGTGTGAGACAGAGTGAGAGAAAGAGATGCTGTGAGTGTGTGAGAGAGAGAAAGAGAAGCTGTGAGTGAGAGAGAGAGAGAAAGGGAAGCTGTGAGTGAGAGAGAGAGAGAAGCTGTGAGAGTGAGAGAAAGTGAGAGAAAGAGAAGCTGGGAGTGTGTGTTTGAGAGAAAGAGAAGCTGTGAGTGAGAGAGAGAGAGAGAAATGGAAGCTGTGAGTGAGTGAGAGAGAGAGACAGAGAAGCTGTGAGTGAGAGAGAGAGAAAAAGAGCAGCTGTGAGTGAGAGAGAGAGAGAAGCTGTGAGTGAGAGAGTGAAAGAGAAGCTGTGAGTGAGAGAAACAGAGAGAAAGAGAAGCTGTGAGTGTGAGAGAAAGTGAGAGAAAGAGAAGCTGTGAGTGTGAGAGCGAGTGAGAGAAAGATGCAGTGAGTGTGTGTGAGCGAGAAAGAGAAGCTGTGAATGAGAGAGAGAGAAAGAGAAGCTGTGAGTGAGAGAGAGAAAGAAAGAAAGAAGCTGTGAGTGAGAGAGAGAGAAAGAGAAGCTGTGAGAGAGAAGGAGAGAGAGAGAACGAGAAGTTGTAAGTGTGTGTGTGAGAGAGAAAGAGAAGCTGTGTGTGAGAGAGAAAGATGCTGTGAGTGAGAGAAAGAAAGAGAGAAAGAGAAGCTGTGAGTGAGAGAGAGAGAGAGAAAGAGAAGCTGTGAGTGAGAGAGAGAGAAAGAGATGCTGTGAGTGAGAGAGAGAGAAGCTGTGATTGAAAGAGAGAGAAAGAGAAGCTGTGAGTGAGAAAAGCGAGAGAAAGGGAACCTGTGAGTGAGAGAGTGAGAAATAGAAGCTGTGAGTGAAAGAGAGAGAAAGAGAAGCTGTGAGTGTGTGAGAGAGAGAATCTGTGATTGGAAGAGAGAGAAAGAGAATCTGTGAGTGAGAAAAGAGAGAGAAAGATAAGCTGAGTGAGTGAGAGAGAAAGAGAAGCTGTGAGTGAGAGGGAGAGAGAAGGAGAAGATGTGAGTGAGAGAGAGCGAGAGAAAGAGAAGATGTGAGTGAGAGAGAGAGGGAAGGAGAAGTTGTGAGTGAGAGAGAGAGAGAATCTCTGAGTGAGAGAGAGAGAGATAGAGAAGCTGTGAGTGAGAGAGAGAGAGAGAAAGAGAAGCTGTGAGTGAGAGAGAGAGAGAGAACCAGTGAGTGAGAGAGAGAGAAATTGAAGCTGTGAATGAGAGAGAGAAAGAGAGAAATAGAAGCAATGAGTGAGAAAGATAGAGAGAAGCAGTGAGAGAGAGAGAAAGAGAAGCTGTGAGTGAGAGAAAGTGAGAAGCTGTGAGTGAGTGAGAGAGAGAGAAGCTGTGAGTGAGAGAGGGAGAAGCTTTAAGTGAGAGAGAGAGAATGTGAAGCTGAGAGTGAGAGAGAGAGAGAAGCTGTGAGTGAGAGAGAGAGAAGAAGAAGCTGTGAGTGAGATAGGGAGAGACAAAGTGAATCTGTGAGTGACAGAGAGAGAAAAAAGAAGCTGTGAGTGTGAGAGAGTGAGAGAAAGAGATGCTGTGAGTGTGTGTGAGTGAGAAAGAGAAGCTGTGAGTGAGAGAGAGAGAGAAAGGGAAGTTGTGAGTGAGAGCGAGAGTGAGAAGCTATCAGTGAGAGAGAGAGAGAGAAAGAGAAGATGTGAGTGAGAGAGAGAGAAAGTGAAGCAGTGAGTGAGAGACAGAGAGAGAAAGTGAAGCTCTGAGTGAGAGAGAGAGAGAAAAAGATGCTGTGAGAGAGAGAGAGAGAAAGAGAAGCTGTAAGTGTGAGAGAAAGAGAGAGAAAGAGAAGCTGTGAGTATGAGACAGAGTGAGAGAAAGAGATGCTGTGAGTGTGTGTGAGAGAGAAAGAGAAGCTGTGAGTGAGAGAGAGAGAAAGGGAAGCTGTGAGTGACAGAGAGAGAGAAGCTGTTAGAGTGAGAGAAAGTGAGAGAAAGAGAAGCTGGGAGTGTGTGTGTGAGAGAAAGAGAAGCTGTGAGTTAGAGAGCGAGAGAGATAAAGGGAAGCTGTGAGTGAGAGAGAGTGAGAAGCTATGAGCGAGAGAGAGAGAGAGAAGTTGTGAGTGAGTGAGAGAGGGACAGAGAAGCTGTGAGTGAGAGAGAGAGAAAAAGAGCAGCTGTGAGTGAGAGAGAGAAGCTCTGAGTGAGAGAGAGAAAGAGAAGCTGTGAGTGAGAGAGACAGAGAGAAAGAGAAGCTGTGAGTGTGAGAGAAAGTGAGAGAAAGAGAAGCTGTGAGTGTGAGAGAGAGTGAGAGAAAGATGCAGTGAGTGTGTGAGAGAGAGAAAGAGAAGCTGTGAGTGAGAGAGAGAGAAATAGAGAAGCTGTGAGTCAGAGAGAGAAAGAGAAGCTGTGAGTGTGAGAGAAAGTGAGAGAAAGAGATGCTGTGAGTGTGTGAGAGAGAGAAAGAGAAGCTGTGAGTGAGAGAGAGAGAGAAAGGGAAGCTGTGAGTGAGAGAGAGAGTGAGAAGCTATGAGTGAGAGAGAGAGAGAAAGAGAAGCTGTGAGTGAGAGAGAGAAAAAAAGATGCTGTGAGTGAGAGAGAAAGAGAGAAATAGAACCTATGAGTGAGAAAGATAGAGAGAAGCAGTGAGAGAGAGAGAAAGAGAAGCTGTGAGTGAGAGAAAGAGAGAAGCTGTGAGTGAGAGAGAGAGAAGCTGTGAGTGAGAGAGAGAGAAGCTTTAAGTGAGAGAGAGAGAGAGAATGTGAAGCTGTGAGTGAGAGAGAGAGAGAAGCTGTGAGTGAGAGAGAAAAGAGAATCTGTGAGTAGAGAGAGAGAGAGAAAGAAGCTGTGAGTGAGAGAGAGAGAGAAGTTGTGAGTGAGAGAGAGAAGCTTTAAGTGAGTGAGAGAGAGAATGTGAAGCTGTGAGTGAGAGAGAGAGAAGCTGTGAGTGAGAGAGAGAGAAAGAGAATCTATGAGTAGAGAGAGAGAAAGAGAAGCTGTGAGTGAGAGAGAGAGAGAAGAAGAAGCTGTGAGTGAGATAGGGAGAGAGAAAGAGAATCTGTGAGTGACAGCGAGAGAAAAAAAGAAGCCGTGAGTGTGAGAGAGAGTGAGAGAAAGAGATGCTGTGAGTGTGTGTGAGAGAGAAAGAGAAGCTGTGAGTGAGTGAGAGAGAGAGAAGCTGTGAGTGAGAGAGAGAGAGAAGCTGTGAGTGAGAAAGAGAGAAAGAGAATCTGTGAGTAGTGAGAGAGAGAAAGAGAAGCTGTGAGTGAGAGAGAGAGAAGAAGAAGCTGTGAGTGAGATAGTGAGAGAGAAAGAGAATCTGTGAGTGACAGAGAGAGAAAAAAGAAGCTGTGAGTGTGAGAGAGAGTGAGAGAAAGAGATGGTGTGTGAGTGTGAGAGAGAAAGAGAAGCTGTGAGTGAGAGAGAGAGAGAGAAGCTGTGAGTGAGAGAGAGAGAGAAGCTGTGAGTGAGAAAGAGAGAAAGAGAATCTGTGAGTAGTGAGAGAGAGAAAGAGAATCTGTGAGTGACAGAGAGAGAAAAAAGAAGCTGTGAGTGTGAGAGAGAGTGAGAGAAAGAGATGCTGTGAGTGTGTGTGAGAGAGAAAGAGAAGCTGTGAGTGAGAGAGAGAGAGAAAGGGAAGTTGTGAGTGAGAGAGAGAGTGAGAAGCTATCAGTGAGAGAGAGAGAGAGAGAGAGAAGATGTGTGTGAGAGAGAGAGAAAGAGAAGATGTGTGAGAGAGAGAGAGAGAAAGAGAAGCAGTGAGTGAGAGACAGAGAGAGAAAGTGAAGCTCTGAGTGAGAGAGAGAGAGAAAAAGAGACGCTGTGAGAGAGAGAGAGAGAAAGAGAAGCTGTAAGTGTGAGAGAAAGTGAGAGAAAGAGAAGCTGTGAGTGTGAGACAGAGTGAGAGAAAGAGATGCTGTGAGTGTGTGTGAGAGAGAAAGAGAAGCTGTGAGTGAGAGAGAGAGAGAAAGGGAAGCTGTGAGTGAGAGAGAGAGAGAAGCTGTGAGAGTGAGAGAAAGTGAGAGAAAGAGAAGCTGGGAGTGTGTGTGTGAGAGAAAGGGAAGCTGTGAGTGAGAGAGAGTGAGAAGCTATGAGAGAGAGAGAGAAGTTGTGAGTGAGAGAGAGAGAAAGAGAAGCTGTGAGTGAGAGAGAGAGAGAAAGGGAAGCTGTGAGTGAGTGAGAGAGAGAGACAGAGAAGCTGTGAGTGAGAGAGAGAGAGAAAAAGAGCAGCTGTGAGTGTGAGAGAAAGTGAGAGAAAGAGAAACTTTGAGTGTGAGAGAGAGTGAGAGAAAGATGCAGTGAGTGTGTGTGAGAGAGAAAGAGAAGCTGTGAATGAGAGAGAGAGAAAGAGAAGCTCTGAGTGAGTGAGAGAGAAATCAAGAAAGAGAAGCTGTGAGTGAGAGAGAGAGAAAGAGAAGCTGTAAGTGTGTGTGTGAGAGAGAAAGAGAAGCTGTGTGTGAGAGAGAAAGATGCTGTGAGTGTGAGAGAGAGTGAGAGAGAAGCTGTGAGTGTGTGTGTGAGAGAGAAAGAGAAGCTGTGAGTGGGAGAAAGAGAGAGAGAAAGAGAAGCTCTGAGTGAGTGAGAGAGAAATCAAGAAAGAGAAGCTGTGAGTGAGAGAGAGAGAAAGAGAAGCTGTAAGTGTGTGTGAGAGAGAGAAAGAGAAGCTGTGTGTGAGAGAGAAAGATGCTTTGAGTGTGAGAGAGAGTGAGAGAGAAGCTGTGAGTGTGTGTGTGAGAGAGAAAGAGAAGCTGTGAGTGGGAGAAAGAGAGAGAGAAAGAGAAGCTGTGAGTGAGAGAGAGAGAAAGAGATGCTGTGAGTGAGAGAGAGAGAGAGAAGCTGTGGTTGAAAGAGAGAGAAAGAGAAGCTGTGTGTGAGAAAAGAGAGAGAAAGAGAAGCTGTGAGTGAGAGAGTGAGAAAGAGGAGCTGTGAGTGAGAGGGAGAGAGAGAAAGAGATGCTGTGAGTGAGAGAGAGAGTGAGAGAGAGAGAGAAGCTGTGAGTGTGTGTGAGAGAGAGAAAGAGAAGCTGTGAGTGAGAGAAATAGAGAGAGAAAGAGAAGCTGTGAGTGAGAGAGAGAGATAAAGAGAAGCTGTGAGTGAAAGAGAGAGAAAGAGAAGCTGTGAGTGAGAGAGAGAAGCTGTGATTGAAAGAGAGAGAAAGAGAAGCTGTGAGTGAGAAAAGAGAGAGAAAGAGAAGCTGTGAGTGAGTGAGAGAGAAAGAGAAGCTGTGAGTGAGAGGGAGAGAGAAGGAGAAGATGTGAGTGAGGGAGAGTGAGAGAAAGAGAAGATGTGAGTGAGAGAGAGAGAAAGAAAGAAAGAGAAGCTTTGAGTGAGAGAGTGAGAGAAAGAATAGCTGTGAGTGAGAGAGAGAGAGAAAGAGAAGCTGTATGAGAGAGAGAACGATAGAAAGAGCTGTGTGTGTGTGAGAGAGAAAGAGAAGCTGTGATTGAGAGAGAGAAAGAGAAGCTGTGAGTGAGAGATAGAGAGAGAAAGGGAAGCTGTGAGTGTGAGAGAGAAAGAGAAGCTGTGAGTGAGAGAGAGAGAGAGAAAGGAAAGCTGTGAGTGAGTGAGAGAGAGAGAGAGAGAGAAGCTGTGAGTAAGAGAGAGAGAGAGAAAGGGAAGCTGTGAGTGAGAGAGAGAGAGACAGAGAAGCTGTGAGTGAGAGAGAGAGAAAAAGAGCAGCTGTGAGTGAGTGAGAGAGAGAGAAGCTGTGAGTGAGAGAGTGAAAGAGAAGCTGTGAGTGAGAGAGACAGAGAGAAAGAGAAGCTGTGAGTGTGAGAGAAAGTGAGAGAAAGAGAAGCTGTGAGTGTGAGAGAGAGTGAGAGAAAGATGCAGTGAGTGTGTGTGTGAGAGAAAGAGAGGCTGTGAGTGAGAGAGAGAGAAAAAGAGAAGCTGTGAGTGAGAGAGAGAGAGAGAAAGAGAAGCTGTGAGTGTGAAAGAAAGTGAGAGAAAGAGAAGCAGTGAGTGTGTGAGAGAGAGATAGATGCTGCGAGTGTGTGTTAGAGAGAAAGAGAAGCTGTGAGTGAGAGAGAGAGAGAAAGGGAAGCTGTGAGTGAGAGAGAGAGTGAGAAGCTATGAGTGAGAGAGAGAGAGAAAGAGAAGCTGTGAGTGGCAGAGAGAGAGAAGCTGTGAGTGTGTGAGAGAGAAAGAGAAGCTGTGTGTGTGTGAGAGAGAGAAAGAGAAGCTGTGATTGAGAGAGAGAGAAAGAGAAGCTGTGAGAGAGAGAGAGAGAGCTGTGAGAGAGAGAGAAGCTGTATGAGAGAGAGAGAGAACGAAAGAAAGAGCTGTGTGTGTGTGAGAGAGAGAAAGAGAAGCTGTGAGTGAGAGAGAGAGACACAGAAGTTGAGAGTGAGAGAGAGAAAAAAGAGCAGCTGTGAGTTAGAGAGAGAGAAGCTTTGAGTGAGAGAGAGAAAGAAAGAGGATCTGTGAGTAGAGAGAGAGAGAAAGGGAAGCTGTGAGTGTGTGAGAGAGAGAGAAGCTGTGAGTGAGAGAGGGAGATAGAAAGAGAATCTGTGAGTGAGAGAGAGAAAAAAGAAGCTGTGAGTGAGAGAGAAAGAGAGAAATAGAAGCTATGAGTGAGAAAGATAGAGAGAAGCAGTGAGACAGAGAAAGAGAAGCTGTGAGTGAGAGAAAGAGAGAAGCTGTGAGTGAGTGAGAGAGAGAAGCTGTGAGTGAGAGAGAGAGAAGCTTTAAGTGAGAGAGAGAGAGAATGTGAAGCTGTGAGTGAGAGAGAGTAGCTGTGAGTGAGAGAGAGAGAAAGAGAATCTGTGAGTAGAGAGAGAGAGAAAAAGAAGCTGTGAGTGAGAGAGAGAAGAAGAAGCTGTGTGATAGGGAGAGAGAAAGAGAATCTGTGAGTGACAGAGAGAGAAAAAAAGAAGCTGTGAGTGTGAGAGAGTGAGAGAAAGAGATGCTGTGAGTGTGTGTGAGAGAGAAAGAGAAGCTGTGAGTGAGAGAGAGAGAGAAAGGGAAGTTGTGAGAGAGAGAGAGTGAGAAGCTATCAGTGAGAGAGAGAGAAACAGAAGATGTGAGTGAGAGAGAGAGAGAGAAAGAGAAGCAGTGAGTGAGAGACAGAGAGAGAAAGTGAAGCTCTGAGTGAGAGAGAGAGAAAAAAAGAGACACTGAGAGAGAGAGAGAGAGAAAGAGAAGCTGTAAGTGTGAGAGAAAGTGAGAGAAAGAGAAGCTGTGAGTGTGAGACAGAGTGAGAGAAAGAGATGCTGTGAGAGTGAGAGAGAGAGAAAGAGAAGCTGTGAGTGATAGAGAGAGAGAAAGGGAAGCTGTGAGTGAGTGAGAGAGAGAAGCTGTGAGAGTGAGAGAAAGTGAGAGAAAGAGAAGCTGGGAGTGTGTGTGTGAGAGAAAGAGAAGCTGTGAGTGAGAGAGAGTGAGAGAGAAAGGGAAGCTGTGAGTGAGAGAGAGTGAGAAATTGAGTGAGAGAGAGAGAGAGAGAAGTTGTGAGTGAGAGAGAGAGAAAGAGAAGCTGTGAGAGAGAGAGAGAGAGAAAGGGAAGCTGTGAGTGAGTGAGAGAGAGACAGAGAAGCTGTGAGTGAGTGAGAGAGAAAAAGAGCAGCTGTGAGTGAGAGAGAGAGGGAAGCTGTGAGTGAGAGAGAGAAAGAGAAGCTGTGAGTGTGTGTGAGAGAGAAAGAGAAGCTGTGAGTGAGAGAGAGAGAAAGGGAAGTTGTGAGTGAGAGAGAGAGTGAAAAGCTATCAGTGAGAGAGAGAGAGAAAGAGAAGATGTGAGTGAGTGAGAGAGAGAGAAAGAGAAGCAGTGAGTGAGAGACAGAGAGAGAAAGTGAAGTTCTGAGTGAGAGAGAGAGAGAAAGAGATGCTGTGAGTGAGAGAGACAGAGAGAAAGAGAAGCTGTAAGTGTGAGAGAAAGTGAGAGAAAGAGAAGCTGTGAGTGAGACAGTGAGAGAAAGAGATGCTGTGAGTGTGTGTGAGAGAGAAAGAGAAGCTGTGAGTGAGAGAGAGAGAGAGAGAGAAAGGGAAGCTGTGAGTGAGAGAGAGTGAGAAGGTATGAGCGAGAGAGAGAGAGAGAAGTTGTGAGTGAGAGAGAGAAAAAGAGAAGCTGTGAGTGAGAGAGAGAGAGAAAGAGAAGCTGTGAGTGAGTGAGAGAGAGAGAAAGAGAAGCTGTGAGTGCTAGATAGAGAGAGAAAGGGAAGCTGTGAGTGAGAGAGAGAGACAGAGAAGCTGTGAGTGAGAGAAAGAAAAAAAGAGCAGCTGTGAGTTAGAGAGAGAGAAGATTTGAGTGAGAGAGAGAGAAAGAGAAGCTGTGAGTGAGAGAGAGAGAGAAAGAGAAGCTGTGAGTGAGAGAGAGAGAAAGAGAAGCTGTGAGTGTGAGAGAAAGTGAGAGAAAGAGAAGCTGTGAGTGTGAGAGAGAGTGAGAAAGATGCTGTGAGTGTGTGTGAGAGAGAAAGAGAAGCTGTGAGTGAGAGAGAGAGAAAAAGAGAAGCTGTGAGTGAGAGAGAGAGAGAAAGAGAAGCTGTGTGTGTGAGAGAGAGTGAGAAAGATGCTGTGAGTGTGTGTGACAGATAAAGAGAAGCTGTGAGTGAGAGAGAGAGAGAAAGGGAAGCTGTGAGTGAGAGAGAGAGTGAGAAGCTATGAATGAGAGAGAGTGAGAAGCTGTGAGTGAGAGAGAGAGAATGCGAAGCAGTGAGTGAGAGACAGAGAGAGAAAGAGAAGCTGTGAGTGTGAGACAGAGTAAGAGAAAGAGATGCTGTGAGTGTGAGAGAGAGAGAGAAAGAGAAGCTGTGAGTGAGTGAGAGAGAAAGAGAAGCTGTGTGTGTGTGAGAGAGAAAGAGTAGCTATGAGTCAGAGAGAGAGAAAGAGAAGCTGTGAGTGTGAGAGAAAGTGAGAGAAAGAGAAGCTGTGAGTGTGAGAGAGAGTGAGAGAAAGAGATGCTGTTAGTGTGTGTGTGAGAGAAAGAGAAGCTGTGAGTGAGAGAGAGAGAAAGAGAAGTTGTGAATGAGAGAGAGAGAAGCAGTGAGAGAGAGAGAAAGAGATGCTGTGAGTGAGAGAAAGAGAGAAGCTGTGAGTGAGAGAGAGAGAATCAGTGAGTGAGTGATAGAGAAAATTTAAGTGAGAGAGAGAGAATGTGAAGCTGTGAGAGAGAGAGAGAGAAGCTGTGAGTGAGACAGAGAGAGAAAGAGAAGCTGTATGTGTGTGAGAGAGTGAAAGAGAAGCTGTGAGTGTGAGAGAAAGTGAGAGAAAGAGAAGCTGTGAGTGTATGTGTGTGAGAGAAAGAGAAGCTGTGAGTGAGAGAGAGAGAAAGAGAAGTGTGAGAGAGAGAGAGAAAGAGAAGCTATGAGTGAGGGAGAGAGAGAAAGAAAGGGAAGCTTTGCGTGAGAGAGAGAGAGACAGAGAAGCTGAGAGTGAGAGGGAGAAAAAGAGCAGCTGTGAGTGAGAGAAGCTGTGAGTGAGAGAGAGAGAGAAAGAGAATCTGTGAGTAGAGAGAGAGAGAGAGAGAGAAGCTGTGAGTGAGAGAGAGAGAGTAGAAGCTGTGAGTGAGATAGGGAGAGAGAAAGAGAATCTGTGAGTGAGTGAGAGAGAGAAAAAGAAGCTGTGAGAGTGAGAGAGAGTGGGAGAAAGAGATGCTGTGAGTGTGTGTGAGAGAGAAAGAGAAGCTGTGAGTGTTTGTGAGAGAGAAAGAGAAGCTGTGAGTGAGTGAGAGAGAGAGAAAGGGAAGCTGTGAGTGAGAGAGAGAGTGAGAAGCTATGTGTGTGTTTGAGAGAGAGAAAGAGAAGCTGTGAGTGAGAGAGAGAAAGAGAAAGAGAAGCTGTGAGTGAGAGAGAGAGAGAGAAGCTGTGAGTGAGTCAGAGAGAGAAAGTGAAGCTGTGAGTGAGAGAGAGAGAGAGAAAGAGAAGCTGTGAGTGAGAGAGAGAGAGAAAGGGAAGCTGTGAGTGAGAGAGAAACAGAAGCTGTGAGTGAGAGAGAGAGACAAAGAGAAGCTGTGAGTGAGAGAGAGAGAAAGAGAAGGTGTGAGTGAGAGAGAGAGAAAGAGAAGCTGTGAGTGTGTGTGAGAGAGAGAAGCTGTGAGTGAGAGAGAGAGAGAGAAAGAGAAGCTGTGAGTGTGAGAGAGAGTCTGTGTGAGAAAGAGAGAGTGAAAGAGAATCTGTGAGTGAGAGAGAGAGCAAAAGAGAATGTGAGTGAGAGAGAAAGAGAAGCTGTGAGTGAGAGGGAGAGAGAAAGAGATGCTGTGAGTGAGTGAGAGAGAGAGAGAAGCTGTAAGTGAGAGAAAAAAGAGAGAGAAAGAGGAGCTGTGAGTGAGAGAGAGAGAGAGAGAGAAGCTGTGAGTGAGAGAGAGAGAGAGAAAGAGAAGCTGTGAGTGTGAGAGAGAGTCTGTGTGAGAAAGAGAGAGTGAAAGAGAATCTGTGAGTGAGAGAGAGAGCAAAAGAGAATCTGTGAGTGAGAGAGAGAGAGAAGCTGTGAGTGAGAGAGAGAGAAGCTGTGAGTGAGAGAGAGAGAGAGAAGCTGTGAGTGAGAGAGAAACAGAAGCTGTGAGTGAGAGAGAGAGAGAAAGAGAAGGTGTAAGTGAGTGAGAGAGAAAGAGAAGCTGTGAGTGAGAGAGAAAGAAGGAGAAGCTGTGAGTGAGAGAGAGAGAGAGAAGCTCTGAGTGAGAGAGAGAGAAATAGAGAAGCTGTGAGTGAGAGAGAGAGAAACAGAAGCTAAGAGTGAGAGAGAGAGAGAGAAAAGCTGTCAGTGAGAGAGAGAGAGAAAGAGAAGCTGTGAGTGAGAGAGAAACAGAAGCTGTGAGTGAGAGAGAGAGAAAGAGAAGCTGTGACTGAGAGGGAGAGAAAGAGAAGGTGTGAGTGAGAGAGAGAGAAAGAGAAGCTGTGAGTGAGAGAGAGAGAGAGAAGCTGTGAGAGAGAGAGAGAAAGAGAAGCTGTGAGTGTGAGAGAGAGTCTGTGTGAGAAAGAGAGAGTGAATGAGATTTTGTGAGTGAGAGAGAGAGCAAAAGAGAATCTGTGAGTGAGAGAGAAAGAGAAGCTGTGAGTGAGAGGGAGAGAGAAAGAGATGCTGTGAGTGAGTGAGAGAGAGAGAAGCTGTAAGTGAGAGAGAAAAAAAGAGAGAAAGAGGAGCTGTGAGTGAGAGAGAGAGAGAGAGAAGCTGTGAGTGAGAGAGAGAGAGAGAAAGAGAAGCTGTGAGTGTGAGAGAGAGTCTGTGTGAGAAAGAGAGAGTGAAAGAGAATCTGTGAGTGAGAGAGAGAGCAAAAGAGAATCTGTGAGTGAGAGAGAGAGAGAAGCTGTGAGTGAGAGAGAAACAGATGCTGTGAGTGAGAGAGAGAGAGAAAGAGAAGGTGTAAGTGAGTGAGAGAGAAAGAGAAGCTGTGAGTGAGAGAGAAAGAAAGAGAAGCTGTGAGTGAGAGAGAGAGAGAGATGCTCTGAGTGAGAGAGAGAGAGATATAGAGAAGCTGTGAGTGAGAGAGAGAGAAACAGAAGCTAAGAGTGAGAGAGAGAGAGAAAGAAAAGCTGTGAGTGAGAGAGAGAGAGAAAGAAAGAGAAGCTGTGAGTGAGAGAGAGAGAGAAAGAAAAAGAGAAACTGTGAGTGAGAGAGAGAGAAATTGAAGCTGTGAGAGAGAGAGGAAAAGAAGCTGTGAGTGAGAGAGAGAGAGACAAAAGCTGTGAGTGAGTGAGAGTGAGAAAGAGAAGCTGTGAGTGAGAGAGAGACAGAGAGAGAAAGAGAAGCTGTAAGTGAGAGAGAGAGAGAAGCTGTGAGTGAGAGAGAGAGAGAAAGAGAAGCTGTGAGTGTGTGAGAGAGAGAGAAGCTGTTGAGAGAGAGAGAGAGAGAGACGCTGTGAGAGTGAGAGAGAGAGAGAAGCTTTGAGTGAGAGAGAGAGAAAGAGAAGCTGTGAGTGAGAGAGAAACAGAAGCTGTGAGTGAGAGAGAGAGAGAAAGAGAAGCTGTGAGTGAGAGAGAGAGAGAAAGAGAAGCTGTGAGTGAGAGAGAAACAGCTGTGAGTGAGAGAGAGAGAGAAAGAGAAGCTGTTAGTGAGAGAGAGAAAAAGAGAAGCTGTGTGAGAGAGAGAGAGAGAAAGAGAAGGTGTGAGTGTGAGAGAGAGAAAGAGAAGTTGTGAGTGAGAGAGAGAGAAACAGAAGCTGTGAGTGAGAGAGAGAGAAGCTTTGAATGAGTGAGAGAGAGAAAGAGAAGCTGTGAGAGAGAGAGAGAGAAAGAGAAACTGTGAGTTAGAGAGAAATAGAAGCTGTGAGTGAGAGAGAAAGAAAGAGAAGCTGTGAGTGAGAGAGAGAGAAAGAGAAGCTGTGAGTGTGAGAGAGAGAAATAGAGAAGCAGTGAGTGAGAGAGAGAGAATTAGAAGCTGTGAGTTTGAGAGAGAGAGAAGCTGTGAGTGAGAGAGAGAGAGAGAAAGAGAAGCTGTGAGTGTGAGAGAGAGAAAGAGAGTCTGAGAAAGAGAGAGTGAAAGAGAAGATGTGAGTGAGAGAGAGAGAGAGAAGCTGTGAGTGAGAGAGAGAGAAAGAGAAGCTGTGAGTGAGGGAGAAACAGAAGCTGTGAGTGAGAGAGAGAAAGAGAAGGTGTGAGTGAGAGAGAGAAAGAGAAGCTGTGAGTGAGAGAGAGAGAAAGAGAAGCTGTGTGTGTATGTGAGAGAGAGAAGCTGTGAGTGAGAGAGAGAGAAGCTGTGAGTGAGAGAGAGAGAAAGAGAAGGTGTGAGTGAGAGAGAGAGAGAAAGAGAAGCTGTGAGTGAGAGAGAAACAGAAGCTGTGAGTGAGAGGGAGAGAGATAGAGAAGCTGTGAGTGAGAGAGAGAGAAAGAGAGGGTGTGAGTGAGAGAGAGAGAAAGAGAAGCTGTGAGTGAGAGACAGAGAGAGAGAAGCTGTGAGTGAGAGAGAGAGAAAGAGAAGCTGTGTGTGAGAGAGAGTCTGTGTGAGAAAGAGAGAGTGAAAGAGAATCTGTGAGTGAGAGAGAGAGCAAAAGAGAATCTGTGAGTGAGAGAGAAAGAGAAGCTGTGAGTGAGAGGGAGAGAGAAAGAGATGCTGTGAGTGAGTGAGTGAGAGAGAGAAGCTGTAAGTGAGAGAAAAAAAGAGAGAGAAAGAGGAGCTGTGAGAGAGAGAGAGAGAGAGAAGCTGTGAGTGAGAGAGAGAGAGAAAGAGAAGCTGTGAGTGTGAGAGAGAGTCTGTGTGATAAAGAGAGAGTGAAAGAGAATCTGTGAGTGAGAGAGAGAGCAAAAGAGAATCTGTGAGTGAGAGAGAGAGAAGCTGTGAGTGAGAGAGAGAGAAGCTGTGAGTGAGAGAGAGAGAGAGAGAAGCTGTGAGTGAGAGAGAAACAGAAGCTGTGAGTGAGAGAGAGAGAAAGAGAAGTTGTAAGTTAGTGAGAGAGAAAGAGAAGCTGTGAGTGAGAGAGAAAGAAAGAGAAGCTGTGAGTGAGAGAGAGAGAGAGATGCTCTGAGTGAGAGAGAGAGAAAAAAAGAGAAGCTGTGAGTGAGAGAGAGAGAAACAGAAGCTAAGAGTGAGAGAGAGAGAGAAAGAAAAGCTGTGAGTGAGAGAGAGAGAGAGAAAGAGAAGCTGTGAGTGAGAGAGAGAGAAATTGATTCTGTGAGAGAGAGAGGAAAAGAAGCTGTGAGTGAGAGAGAGAGAGACAAAAGCTGTGAGTGAGTGAGAGTGAGAAAGAGAAGCTGTGAGTGAGAGAGAGACAGAGAGAGAAAGAGAAGCTGTAAGTGAGAGAGAGAGAGAGAAGCTGTGAGTGAGAGAGAAACAGAAGCTGTGAGTGAGAGAGAGAGAAAGAGAAGCTGTGAGTGAGAGAGAGAGAGAAAGAGAAGCTGTGAGTGAGAGAGAGAGAAAAAGAGCAGCTGTGAGTGAGTGAGAGAGAGAGAAGCTGTGAGTGAGAGAGTGAAAGAGAAGCTGTGAGTGAGAGAGACAGAGAGAAAGAGAAGCTGTGAGTGTGAGAGAAAGTGAGAGAAAGAGAAGCTGTGAGTGTGAGAGAGAGTGAGAGAAAGATGCAGTGAGTGTGTGAGAGAGAGAAAGAGAGGCTGTGAGTGAGAGAGAGAGAAAAAGAGAAGCTGTGAGTGAGAGAGAGAGAGAGAAAGAGAAGCTGTGAGTGTGAAAGAAAGTGAGAGAAAGAGAAGCAGTGAGTGTGTGTGAGAGAGATAGATGCTGCGTGTGTTAGAGAGAAAGAGAAGCTGTGAGTGAGAGAGAGAGAGAAAGGGAAGCTGTGAGTGAGAGAGAGAGTGAGAAGCTATGAGTGAGAGAGTGAGAGAAAGAGAAGCTGTGAGTGGCAGAGAGAGAGAAGCTGTGAGTGTGTGAGAGAGAAAGAGAAGCTGTGTGTGTGTGAGAGAGAGAAAGAGAAGCTGTGATTGAGAGAGAGAGAAAGAGAAGCTGTGAGAGAGAGAGAAAGAGCTGTGAGAGAGAGAGAAGCTGTATGAGAGAGAGAGAGAACGAAAGAAAGAGCTGTGTGTGTGAGAGAGAGAGAAAGAGAAGCTGTGAGTGAGAGAGAGAGACACAGAAGTTGTGAGTGAGAGAGAGAAAAAAGAGCAGCTGTGAGTTAGAGAGAGAGAAGCTTTGAGTGAGAGAGAGAAAGAAAGAGGATCTGTGAGTAGAGAGAGAGAGAAAGGGAAGCTGTGAGTGTGTGAGAGAGAGAGAAGCTGTGAGTGAGAGGGAGATAGAAAGAGAATCTGTGAGTGAGAGAGAGAAAAAAGAAGCTGTGAGTGAGAGAGAAAGAGAGAAATAGAAGCTATGAGTGAGAAAGATAGAGAGAAGCAGTGAGACAGAGAAAGAGAAGCTGTGAGTGAGAGAAAGAGAGAAGCTGTGAGTGAGTGAGAGAGAGAAGCTGTGAGTGAGAGAGAGAGAAGCTTTAAGTGAGAGAGAGAGAGAATGTGAAGCTGTGAGTGAGAGAGAGTAGCTGTGAGTGAGAGAGAGAGAAAGAGAATCTGTGAGTAGAGAGAGAGAGAAAAAGAAGCTGTGAGTGAGAGAGAGAAGAAGAAGCTGTGAGTGAGATAGGGAGAGAGAAAGAGAATCTGTGAGTGACAGAGAGAGAAAAAAAGAAGCTGTGAGTGTGAGAGAGTGAGAGAAAGAGATGCTGTGAGTGTGTGTGAGAGAGAAAGAGAAGCTGTGAGTGAGAGAGAGAGAGAAAGGGAAGTTGTGAGAGAGAGAGAGAGTGAGAAGCTATCAGTGAGAGAGAGAGAGAAACAGAAGATGTGAGTGAGAGAGAGAGAGAGAAAGAGAAGCAGTGAGTGAGAGACAGAGAGAGAAAGTGAAGCTCTGAGTGAGAGAGAGAGAAAAAAAGAGACACTGAGAGAGAGAGAGCGAGAAAGAGAAGCTGTAAGTGTGAGAGAAAGTGAGAGAAAGAGAAGCTGTGAGTGTGAGACAGAGTGAGAGAAAGAGATGCTGTGAGAGTGAGAGAGAGAGAAAGAGAAGCTGTGAGTGATAGAGAGAGAGAAAGGGAAGCTGTGAGTGAGTGAGAGAGAGAAGCTGTGAGAGTGAGAGAAAGTGAGAGAAAGAGAAGCTGGGAGTGTGTGTGTGAGAGAAAGAGAAGCTGTGAGTGAGAGAGAGTGAGAGAGAAAGGGAAGCTGTGAGTGAGAGAGAGTGAGAAATTGAGTGAGAGAGAGAGAGAGAGAAGTTGTGAGTGAGAGAGAGAGAAAGAGAAGCTGTGAGAGAGAGAGAGAGAGAAAGGGAAGCTGTGAGTGAGTGAGAGAGAGACAGAGAAGCTGTGAGTGAGTGAGAGAGAAAAAGAGCAGCTGTGAGTGAGAGAGAGAGAGAAGCTGTGAGTGAGAGAGAGAAAGAGAAGCTGTGAGTGTGTGTGAGAGAGAAAGAGAAGCTGTGAGTGAGAGAGAGAGAAAGGGAAGTTGTGAGTGAGAGAGAGAGTGAAAAGCTATCAGTGAGAGAGAGAGAGAAAGAGAAGATGTGAGTGAGTGAGAGAGAGAGAAAGAGAAGCAGTGAGTGAGAGACAGAGAGAGAAAGTGAAGTTCTGAGTGAGAGAGAGAGAGAAAGAGATGCTGTGAGTGAGAGAGACAGAGAGAAAGAGAAGCTGTAAGTGTGAGAGAAAGTGAGAGAAAGAGAAGCTGTGAGTGAGAGAGAGAGAAAGAGAAGCTGTGAGTGTGAGAGAGAGAAATAGAGAAGCAGTGAGTGAGAGAGAGAGAATTAGAAGCTGTGAGTTTGAGAGAGAGAGAAGCTGTGAGTGAGAGAGAGAGAGAGAAAGAGAAGCTGTGAGTGTGTGAGAGAGAAAGAGAGTCTGAGAAAGAGAGAGTGAAAGAGAAGATGTGAGTGAGAGAGAGAGAGAAGCTGTGAGTGAGAGAGAGAGAAAGAGAAGCTGTGAGTGAGGGAGAAACAGAAGCTGTGAGTGAGAGAGAGAAAGAGAAGGTGTGAGTGAGAGAGAGAAAGAGAAGCTGTGAGTGAGAGAGAGAGAAAGAGAAGCTGTGTGTGTATGTGAGAGAGAGAAGCTGTGAGTGAGAGAGAGAGAAGCTGTGAGTGAGAGAGAGAGAAAGAGAAGGTGTGAGTGAGAGAGAGAGAGAAAGAGAAGCTGTGAGTGAGAGAGAAACAGAAGCTGTGAGTGAGAGGGAGAGAGATAGAGAAGCTGTGAGAGAGAGAGAGAGAAAGAGAGGGTGTGAGTGAGAGAGAGAGAAAGAGAAGCTGTGAGTGAGAGACAGAGAGAGAGAAGCTGTGAGTGAGAGAGAGAGAAAGAGAATCTGTGTGTGAGAGAGAGTCTGTGTGAGAAAGAGAGAGTGAAAGAGAATCTGTGAGTGAGAGAGAGAGCAAAAGAGAATCTGTGAGTGAGAGAGAAAGAGAAGCTGTGAGTGAGAGGGAGAAAGAAAGAGATGCTGTGAGTGAGTGAGTGAGAGAGAGAAGCTGTAAGTGAGAGAAAAAAAGAGAGAGAAAGAGGAGCTGTGAGAGAGAGAGAGAGAGAAGCTGTGAGTGAGAGAGAGAGAGAAAGAGAAGCTGTGAGTGTGAGAGAGAGTCTGTGTGATAAAGAGAGAGTGAAAGAGAATCAGTGAGTGAGAGAGAGAGCAAAAGAGAATCTGTGAGTGAGAGAGAGAGAAGCTGTGAGTGAGAGAGAAAGAAGCTGTGAGTGAGAGAGAGAGAGAGAGAAGCTGTGAGTGAGAGAGAAACAGAAGCTGTGAGTGAGAGAGAGAGAAAGAGAAGTTGTAAGTGAGTGAGAGAGAAAGAGAAGCTGTGAGTGAGAGAGAAAGAAAGAGGAGCTGTGAGTGAGAGAGAGAGAGAGATGCTCTGAGTGAGAGAGAGAGAAAAAAAGAGAAGCTGTGAGTGAGAGAGAGAGAAACAGAAGCTAAGAGTGAGAGAGAGAGAGAAAGAAAAGCTGTGAGTGAGAGAGAGAGAGAAAGAGAAGCTGTGAGTGAGAGAGAGAGAAATTGAAGCTGTGAGAGAGAGAGGAAAAGAAGCTGTGAGTGAGAGAGAGAGAGACAAAAGTTGTGAGTGAGTGAGAGTGAGAAAGAGAAGCTGTGAGTGAGAGAGAGACAGAGAGAGAAAGAGAAGCTGTGAGAGAGAGAGAGAGAGAAAGGGAAGCTGTGAGTGAGTGAGAGAGAGACAGAGAAGCTGTGAGTGAGTGAGAGAGAAAAAGAGCAGCTGTGAGTGAGAGAGAGAGAGAAGCTGTGAGTGAGAGAGAGAAAGAGAAGCTGTGAGTGTGTGTGAGAGAGAAAGAGAAGCTGTGAGTGAGAGAGAGAGAAAGGGAAGTTGTGAGTGAGAGAGAGAGTGAAAAGCTATCAGTGAGAGAGAGAGAGAAAGAGAAGATGTGAGTGAGTGAGAGAGAGAGAAAGAGAAGCAGTGAGTGAGAGACAGAGAGAGAAAGTGAAGTTCTGAGTGAGAGAGAGAGAGAAAGAGATGCTGTGAGTGAGAGAGACAGAGAGAAAGAGAAGCTGTAAGTGTGAGAGAAAGTGAGAGAAAGAGAAGCTGTGAGTGAGAGAGAGAGAAAGAGAAGCTGTGAGTGTGAGAGAGAGAAATAGAGAAGCAGTGAGTGAGAGAGAGAGAATTAGAAGCTGTGAGTTTGAGAGAGAGAGAAGCTGTGAGTGAGAGAGAGAGAGAGAAAGAGAAGCTGTGAGTGTGTGAGAGAGAAAGAGAGTCTGAGAAAGAGAGAGTGAAAGAGAAGATGTGAGTGAGAGAGAGAGAGAAGCTGTGAGTGAGAGAGAGAGAAAGAGAAGCTGTGAGTGAGGGAGAAACAGAAGCTGTGAGTGAGAGAGAGAAAGAGAAGGTGTGAGTGAGAGAGAGAAAGAGAAGCTGTGAGTGAGAGAGAGAGAAAGAGAAGCTGTGTGTGTATGTGAGAGAGAGAAGCTGTGAGTGAGAGAGAGAGAAGCTGTGAGTGAGAGAGAGAGAAAGAGAAGGTGTGAGTGAGAGAGAGAGAGAAAGAGAAGCTGTGAGTGAGAGAGAAACAGAAGCTGTGAGTGAGAGGGAGAGAGATAGAGAAGCTGTGAGAGAGAGAGAGAGAAAGAGAGGGTGTGAGTGAGAGAGAGAGAAAGAGAAGCTGTGAGTGAGAGACAGAGAGAGAGAAGCTGTGAGTGAGAGAGAGAGAAAGAGAATCTGTGTGTGAGAGAGAGTCTGTGTGAGAAAGAGAGAGTGAAAGAGAATCTGTGAGTGAGAGAGAGAGCAAAAGAGAATCTGTGAGTGAGAGAGAAAGAGAAGCTGTGAGTGAGAGGGAGAAAGAAAGAGATGCTGTGAGTGAGTGAGTGAGAGAGAGAAGCTGTAAGTGAGAGAAAAAAAGAGAGAGAAAGAGGAGCTGTGAGAGAGAGAGAGAGAGAAGCTGTGAGTGAGAGAGAGAGAGAAAGAGAAGCTGTGAGTGTGAGAGAGAGTCTGTGTGATAAAGAGAGAGTGAAAGAGAATCAGTGAGTGAGAGAGAGAGCAAAAGAGAATCTGTGAGTGAGAGAGAGAGAAGCTGTGAGTGAGAGAGAAAGAAGCTGTG
The DNA here is from genome assembly GCA_035047345.1 of Bradypodion ventrale. NCBI lineage: Eukaryota > Metazoa > Chordata > Lepidosauria > Squamata > Chamaeleonidae > Bradypodion > Bradypodion ventrale. The sequence goes on along the minus strand of JAWDJE010000005.1, from coordinate 110,614,433 downwards.
AGTGAGAGAGAGAGAGAGAGAAGCTGTGAGTGAGAGAGAAACAGAAGCTGTGAGTGAGAGAGAGAGAAAGAGAAGTTGTAAGTGAGTGAGAGAGAAAGAGAAGCTGTGAGTGAGAGAGAAAGAAAGAGGAGCTGTGAGTGAGAGAGAGAGAGAGATGCTCTGAGTGAGAGAGAGAGAAAAAAAGAGAAGCTGTGAGTGAGAGAGAGAGAAACAGAAGCTAAGAGTGAGAGAGAGAGAGAAAGAAAAGCTGTGAGTGAGAGAGAGAGAGAAAGAGAAGCTGTGAGTGAGAGAGAGAGAAATTGAAGCTGTGAGAGAGAGAGGAAAAGAAGCTGTGAGTGAGAGAGAGAGAGACAAAAGTTGTGAGTGAGTGAGAGTGAGAAAGAGAAGCTGTGAGTGAGAGAGAGACAGAGAGAGAAAGAGAAGCTGTAAGTGAGAGAGAGAGAGAGAAGCTGTGAGTGAAAGAGAAACAGAAGCTGTGAGTGAGAGAGAGAGAAAGAGAAGCTGTGAGTGAGAGAGAGAGAGAAAGAGAAGCTGTGAGTGAGAGAGAGAGAAAAAGAGCAGCTGTGAGTGAGTGAGAGAGAGAGAAGCTGTGAGTGAGAGAGTGAAAGAGAAGCTGTGAGTGAGAGAGACAGAGAGAAAGAGAAGCTGTGAGTGTGAGAGAAAGTGAGAGAAAGAGAAGCTGTGAGTGTGAGAGAGAGTGAGAGAAAGATGCAGTGAGTGTGTGAGAGAGAGAAAGAGAGGCTGTGAGTGAGAGAGAGAGAAAAAGAGAAGCTGTGAGTGAGAGAGAGAGAGAGAAAGAGAAGCTGTGAGTGTGAAAGAAAGTGAGAGAAAGAGAAGCAGTGAGTGTGTGAGAGAGAGATAGATGCTGCGTGTGTTAGAGAGAAAGAGAAGCTGTGAGTGAGAGAGAGAGAGAAAGGGAAGCTGTGAGTGAGAGAAAGAGTGAGAAGCTATGAGTGAGAGAGAGAGAGAAAGAGAAGCTGTGAGTGGCAGAGAGAGAGAAGCTGTGAGTGTGTGAGAGAGAAAGAGAAGCTGTGTGTGTGTGAGAGAGAGAAAGAGAAGCTGTGATTGAGAGAGAGAGAAAGAGAAGCTGTGTGAGAGAGAAAGAGCTGTGAGAGAGAGAGAAGCTGTATGAGAGAGAGAGAGAACGAAAGAAAGAGCTGTGTGTGTGTGAGAGAGAGAAAGAGAAGCTGTGAGTGAGAGAGAGAGACACAGAAGTTGTGAGTGAGAGAGAGAAAAAAGAGCAGCTGTGAGTTAGAGAGAGAGAAGCTTTGAGTGAGAGAGAGAAAGAAAGAGGATCTGTGAGTAGAGAGAGAGAGAAAGGGAAGCTGTGAGTGTGTGAGAGAGAGAGAAGCTGTGAGTGAGAGGGAGATAGAAAGAGAATCTGTGAGTGAGAGAGAGAAAAAAGAAGCTGTGAGTGAGAGAGAAAGAGAGAAATAGAAGCTATGAGTGAGAAAGATAGAGAGAAGCAGTGAGACAGAGAAAGAGAAGCTGTGAGTGAGAGAAAGAGAGAAGCTGTGAGTGAGTGAGAGAGAGAAGCTGTGAGTGAGAGAGAGAGAAGCTTTAAGTGAGAGAGAGAGAGAATGTGAAGCTGTGAGTGAGAGAGAGTAGCTGTGAGTGAGAGAGAGAGAAAGAGAATCTGTGAGTAGAGAGAGAGAGAAAAAGAAGCTGTGAGTGAGAGAGAGAAGAAGAAGCTGTGAGTGAGATAGGGAGAGAGAAAGAGAATCTGTGAGTGACAGAGAGAGAAAAAAAGAAGCTGTGAGTGTGAGAGAGTGAGAGAAAGAGATGCTGTGAGTGTGTGTGAGAGAGAAAGAGAAGCTGTGAGTGAGAGAGAGAGAGAAAGGGAAGTTGTGAGAGAGAGAGAGAGTGAGAAGCTATCAGTGAGAGAGAGAGAGAAACAGAAGATGTGAGTGAGAGAGAGAGAGAAAGAGAAGCAGTGAGTGAGAGACAGAGAGAGAAAGTGAAGCTCTGAGTGAGAGAGAGAGAAAAAAAGAGACACTGAGAGAGAGAGAGAGAGAAAGAGAAGCTGTAAGTGTGAGAGAAAGTGAGAGAAAGAGAAGCTGTGAGTGTGAGACAGAGTGAGAGAAAGAGATGCTGTGAGAGTGAGAGAGAGAGAAAGAGAAGCTGTGAGTGATAGAGAGAGAGAAAGGGAAGCTGTGAGTGAGTGAGAGAGAGAAGCTGTGAGAGTGAGAGAAAGTGAGAGAAAGAGAAGCTGGGAGTGTGTGTGTGAGAGAAAGAGAAGCTGTGAGTGAGAGAGAGTGAGAGAGAAAGGGAAGCTGTGAGTGAGAGAGAGTGAGAAATTGAGTGAGTGAGAGAGAGAGAGAAGTTGTGAGTGAGAGAGAGAGAAAGAGAAGCTGTGAGAGAGAGAGAGAGAGAAAGGGAAGCTGTGAGTGAGTGAGAGAGAGAGAAGCTGTGAGTGAGTGAGAGAGAAAAAGAGCAGCTGTGAGTGAGAGAGAGAGAAGCTGTGAGTGAGAGAGAGAAAGAGAAGTTGTGAGTGTGTGTGAGAGAGAAAGAGAAGCTGTGAGTGAGAGAGAGAGAAAGGGAAGTTGTGAGTGAGAGAGAGAGTGAAAAGCTATCAGTGAGAGAGAGAGAGAAAGAGAAGATGTGAGTGAGTGAGAGAGAGAGAAAGAGAAGCAGTGAGTGAGAGACAGAGAGAGAAAGTGAAGTTCTGAGTGAGAGAGAGAGAGAAAGAGATGCTGTGAGTGAGAGAGACAGAGAGAAAGAGAAGCTGTAAGTGTGAGAGAAAGTGAGAGAAAGAGAAGCTGTGAGTGAGACAGTGAGAGAAAGAGATGCTGTGAGTGTGTGTGAGAGAGAAAGAGAAGCTGTGAGTGAGAGAGAGAGAAAGAAAGGGAAGCTGTGAGTGAGAGAGAGAGAAGCTGTGAGAGTGAGAGAAAGTGAGAGAAAGAGAAGCTGGGAGTGTGTGTGAGAGAGAAAGAGAAGCTGTGAGTGAGAGAGAGAGAGAGAGAGAAAGGGAAGCTGTGAGTGAGAGAGAGTGAGAAGGTATGAGCGAGAGAGAGAGAGAGAGAAGTTGTGAGTGAGAGAGAGAGAAAGAGAAGCTGTGAGTGAGAGAGAGAGAGAAAGAGAAGCTGTGAGTGAGTGAGAGAGAGAGAAAGAGAAGCTGTGAGTGCTAGATAGAGAGAGAAAGGGAAGCTGTGAGTGAGAGAGAGAGAGACAGAGAAGCTGTGAGTGAGAGAGAGAAAAAAAGAGCAGCTGTGAGTTAGAGAGAGAGAAGATTTGAGTGAGAGAGAGAAAGAGAAGCTGTGAGTGAGAGAGAGAGAGAAAGAGAAGCTGTGAGTGAGAGAGAGAGAAAGAGAAGCTGTGAGTGTGAGAGAAAGTGAGAGAAAGAGAAGCTGTGAGTGTGAGAGAGAGTGAGAAAGATGCTGTGAGTGTGTGTGAGAGAGAAAGAGAAGCTGTGAGTGAGAGAGAGAGAAAAAGAGAAGCTGTGAGTGAGAGAGAGAGAAAGAGAAGCTGTGTGTGTGAGAGAGAGTGAGAAAGATGCTGTGAGTGTGTGTGACAGATAAAGAGAAGCTGTGAGTGAGAGAGAGAGAGAAAGGGAAGCTGTGAGTGAGAGAGAGAGTGAGAAGCTATGAATGAGAGAGAGTGAGAAGCTGTGAGTGAGAGAGAGAGAAAGCGAAGCAGTGAGTGAGAGACAGAGAGAGAAAGAGAAGCTGTGAGTGTGAGACAGAGTAAGAGAAAGAGATGCTGTGAGTGTGAGAGAGAGAGAGAAAGAGAAGCTGTGAGTGAGTGAGAGAGAAAGAGAAGCTGTGTGTGTGTGAGAGAGAAAGAGTAGCTATGAGTCAGAGAGAGAGAAAGAGAAGCTGTGAGTGTGAGAGAAAGTGAGAGAAAGAGAAGCTGTGAGTGTGAGAGAGTGAGAGAAAGAGATGCTGTTAGTGTGTGTGTGAGAGAAAGAGAAGCTGTGAGTGAGAGAGAGAGAAAGAGAAGTTGTGAATGAGAGAGAGAGAAGCAGTGAGAGAGAGAGAAAGAGATGCTGTGAGTGAGAGAAAGAGAGAAGCTGTGAGTGAGAGAGAGAGAATCAGTGAGTGAGTGATAGAGAAAATTTAAGTGAGAGAGAGAGAGAATGTGAAGCTGTGAGAGAGAGAGAGAGAAGCTGTGAGTGAGACAGAGAGAGAAAGAGAAGCTGTATGTGTGTGAGAGAGTGAAAGAGAAGCTGTGAGTGTGAGAGAAAGTGAGAGAAAGAGAAGCTGTGAGTGTATGTGTGTGAGAGAAAGAGAAGCTGTGAGTGAGAGAGAGAGAAAGAGAAGTGTGTGAGAGAGAGAGAAAGAGAAGCTGTGAGTGAGGGAGAGAGAGAAAGAAAAGGAAGCTTTGCGTGAGAGAGAGAGAGACAGAGAAGCTGTGAGTGAGAGGGAGAAAAAGAGCAGCTGTGAGTGAGAGAAGCTGTGAGTGAGAGAGAGAGAGAAAGAGAATCTGTGAGTAGAGAGAGAGAGAGAGAGAGAAGCTGTGAGTGAGAGAGAGAGAAGAAGCTGTGAGTGAGATAGGGAGAGAGAAAGAGAATCTGTGAGTGAGTGAGAGAGAGAAAAAGAAGCTGTGAGAGTGAGAGAGAGTGAGAGAAAGAGATGCTGTGAGTGTGTGTGAGAGAGAAAGAGAAGCTGTGAGTGTTTGTGAGAGAGAAAGAGAAGCTGTGAGTGAGTGAGAGAGAGAGAAAGGGAAGCTGTGAGTGAGAGAGAGAGTGAGAAGCTATGTGTGTGTTTGAGAGAGAGAAAGAGAAGCTGTGAGTGAGAGAGAGAGAGAGAAAGAGAAAGAGAAGCTGTGAGTGAGAGAGAGAGAGAGAAGCTGTGAGTGAGAGTCAGAGAGAGAAAGTGAAGCTGTTTGTGAGAGAGAGAGAGAGAAAGAGAAGCTGTGTGAGAGAGAGAGAGAAAGGGAAGCTGAGTGAGAGAGAAACAGAAGCTGTGAGTGAGAGAGAGAGAGAAAGAGAAGCTGTGAGTGAGAGAGAGAGAAAGAGAAGGTGTGAGTGAGAGAGAGAGAAAGAGAAGCTGTGAGTGTGTGAGAGAGAGAGAAGCTGTGAGTGAGAGAGAGAGATAGAAAGAGAATCTGTGAGTGTGAGAGAGAGTCTGTGTGAGAAAGAGAGAGTGAAAGAGAATCTGTGAGTGAGAGAGAGAGCAAAAGAGAATGTGAGTGAGAGAGAAAGAGAAGCTGTGAGTGAGAGGGAGAGAGAAAGAGATACTGTGGGTGAGTGAGTGAGAGAGAGAAGCTGTAAGTGAGAGAAAAAAGAGAGAGAAAGAGGAGCTGTGAGTGAGAGAGAGAGAGAGAGAGAAGCTGTGAGTGAGAGAGAGAGAGAGAAAGAGAAGCTGTGAGTGTGAGAGAGAGTCTGTGTGAGAAAGAGAGAGTGAAAGAGAATCTGTGAGTGAGAGAGAGAGCAAAAGAGAATCTGTGAGTGAGAGAGAGAGAGAAGCTGTGAGTGAGAGAGAGAGAAGCTGTGAGTGAGAGAGAGAGAGAGAGAAGCTGTGAGTGAGAGAGAAACAGAAGCTGTGAGTGAGAGAGAGAGAGAAAGAGAAGGTGTAAGTGAGTGAGAGAGAAAGAGAAGCTGTGAGTGAGAGAGAAAGAAGGAGAAGCTGTGAGTGAGAGAGAGAGAGAGAAGCTCTGAGTGAGAGAGAGAGAGAAATAGAGAAGCTGTGAGTGTGAGAGAGAGAAACAGAAACTGTGAGAGAGAGAGAGAGAAAAGCTGTCAGTGAGAGAGAGAGAGAAAGAGAAGCTGTGAGTGAGAGAGAAACAGAAGCTGTGAGTGAGAGAGAGAGAAAGAGAAGCTGTGACTGAGAGGGAGAGAAAGAGAAGGTGTGAGTGAGAGAGAGAGAAAGAGAAGCTGTGAGTGAGAGAGAGAGAGAGAAGCTGTGAGAGAGAGAGAGAGAAAGAGAAGCTGTGAGTGTGAGAGAGAGTCTGTGTGAGAAAGAGAGAGTGAATGAGATTTTGTGAGTGAGAGAGAGAGCAAAAGAGAATCTGTGAGTGAGAGAGAAAGAGAAGCTGTGAGTGAGAGGGAGAGAGAAAGAGATGCTGTGAGTGAGTGAGAGAGAGAGAAGCTGTAAGTGAGAGAAAAAAAAGAGAGAAAGAGGAGCTGTGAGTGAGAGAGAGAGAGAGAGAAGCTGTGAGTGAGAGAGAGAGAGAGAAAGAGAAGCTGTGAGTGTGAGAGAGAGTCTGTGTGAGAAAGAGAGAGTGAAAGAGAATCTGTGAGTGAGAGAGAGAGCAAAAGAAAATCTGTGAGTGAGAGAGAGAGAGAAGCTGTGAGTAAGAGAGAGAGAAGCTGTGAGTGAGAGAGAGAGAGGGAAGCTGTGAGTGAGAGAGAAACAGATGCTGTGAGTGAGAGAGAGAGAGAAAGAGAAGGTGTAAGTGAGTGAGAGAGAAAGAGAAGCTGTGAGTGAGAGAGAAAGAAAGAGAAGCTGTGAGTGAGAGAGAGAGAGAGATGCTCTGAGTGAGAGAGAGAGAGATATAGAGAAGCTGTGAGTGAGAGAGAGAGAAACAGAAGCTAAGAGTGAGAGAGAGAGAGAGAAAGAAAAGCTGTGAGTGAGAGAGAGAGAGAAAGAAAGAGAAGCTGTGAGTGAGAGAGAGAGAGAAAGAAAAAGAGAAACTGTGAGTGAGAGAGAGAGAAATTGAAACTGTGAGAGAGAGAGGAAAAGAAGCTGTGAGTGAGAGAGAGAGAGACAAAAGCTGTGAGTGAGTGAGAGTGAGAAAGAGAAGCTGTGAGTGAGAGAGAGACAGAGAGAGAAAGAGAAGCTGTAAGTGAGAGAGAGAGAGAAGCTGTGAGTGAGAGAGAGAGAGAAAGAGAAGCTGTGAGTGTGTGAGAGAGAAAGAGAGTCTGAGAAAGAGAGAGTGAAAGAGAGTCTGAGAAAGAGAGAGTGAAAGAGAAGCTGTGAGTGGGAGAGAGAGAGAAGCTGTTGAGAGAGAGAGAGAAAGAGAAGCTGTGAGAGTGAGAGAGAGAGAGAAGCTTTGAGTGAGAGAGAGAGAAAGAGAAGCTGTGAGTGAGAGAGAAACAGAAGCTTTGAGTGAGAGAGAGAGAGAAAGAGAAGCTGTGAGTGAGAGAGAGAGAGAAAGAGAAGCTGTGAGTGAGAGAGAAACAGCTGTGAGTGAGAGAGAGAGAGAAAGAGAAGCTGTTAGTGAGAGAGAGAAAAAGAGAAGCTGTGTGAGAGAGAGAGAGAGAAAGAGAAGGTGTGAGTGTGTGAGAGAGAAAGAGAAGTTGTGAGTGAGAGAGAGAGAAACAGAAGCTGTGAGTGAGAGAGAGAGAAGCTGTGAGTGAGTGAGAGAGAGAAAGAGAAGCTGTGAGAGAGAGAGAGAGAGAAAGAGAAACTGTGAGTTAGAGAGAAATAGAAGCTGTGAGTGAGAGAGAAAGAAAGAGAAGCTGTGAGTGAGAGAGAGAGAAAGAGAAGCTGTGAGTGTGAGAGAGAGAAATAGAGAAGCAGTGAGTGAGAGAGAGAGAATTAGAAGCTGTGAGTTTGAGAGAGAGAGAAGCTGTGAGTGAGAGAGAGAGAGAAAGAGAAGCTGTGAGTGTGAGAGAGAGAAAGAGAGTCTGAGAAAGAGAGAGTGAAAGAGAAGATGTGAGTGAGAGAGAGAGAGAGAAGCTGTGAGTGAGAGAGAGAGAAAGAGAAGCTGTGAGTGAGGGAGAAACAGAAGCTGTGAGTGAGAGAGAGAAAGAGAAGGTGTGAGTGAGAGAGAGAAAGAGAAGCTGTGAGTGAGAGAGAGAGAAAGAGAAGCTGTGTGTGTATGTGAGAGAGAGAAGCTGTGAGTGAGAGAGAGAGAAGCTGTGAGTGAGAGAGAGAGAAAGAGAAGGTGTGAGTGAGAGAGAGAGAGAAAGAGAAGCTGTGAGTGAGAGAGAAACAGAAGCTGTGAGTGAGAGGGAGAGAGATAGAGAAGCTGTGAGTGAGAGAGAGAGAAAGAGAGGGTGTGAGTGAGAGAGAGAGAAAGAGAAGCTGTGAGTGAGAGACAGAGAGAGAGAAGCTGTGAGTGAGAGAGAGAGAAAGAGAAGCTGTGTGTGAGAGAGAGTCTGTGTGAGAAAGAGAGAGCGAAAGAGAATCTGTGAGTGAGAGAGAAAGAGAAGCTGTGAGTGAGAGGGAGAGAGAAAGAGATGCTGTGAGTGAGTGAGTGAGAGAGAGAAGCTGTAAGTGAGAGAAAAAAAGAGAGAGAAAGAGGAGCTGTGAGAGAGAGAGAGAGAGAGAGAAGCTGTGAGTGAGAGAGAGAGAGAAAGAGAAGCTGTGAGTGTGAGAGAGAGTCTGTGTGATAAAGAGAGAGTGAAAGAGAATCTGTGAGTGAGAGAGAGAGCAAAAGAGAATCTGTGAGTGAGAGAGAGAGAAGCTGTGAGTGAGAGAGAGAGAGAGAGAAGCTGTGAGTGAGAGAGAAACAGAAGCTGTGAGTGAGAGAGAGAGAAAGAGAAGTTGTAAGTGAGTGAGAGAGAAAGAGAAGCTGTGAGTGAGAGAGAAAGAAAGAAAAGCTGTGAGTGAGAGAGAGAGAGAGATGCTCTGAGTGAGAGAGAGAAAAAAAAGAGAAGCTGTGAGTGAGAGAGAGAGAAACAGAAGCTAAGAGTGAGAGAGAGAGAGAAAGAAAAGCTGTGAGTGAGTGAGAGAGAGAGAAAGAGAAGCTGTGAGTGAGAGAGAGAGAAATTGAAGCTGTGAGAGAGAGAGGAAAAGAAGCTGTGAGTGAGAGAGAGAGAGACAAAAGCTGTGAGTGAGTGAGAGTGAGAAAGAGAAGCTGTGAGTGAGAGAGAGACAGAGAGAGAAAGAGAAGCTGTAAGTGAGAGAGAGAGAGAGAAGCTGTGAGTGAGAGAGAAACAGAAGCTGTGAGTGAGAGAGAGAGAAAGAGAAGCTGTGAGTGAGAGAGAGAGAGAAAGAGAAGCTGTGAGTGAGAGAGAAACAGCTGTGAGTGAGAGAGAGAGAGAGAGAGAAGCTGTTAGTGAGAGAGAGAAAAAGAGAAGCTGTGTGAGAGAGAGAGAGAGAAAGAGAAGGTGTGAGTGAGAGAGAGAGAAAAAGAAGTTGTGAGTGAGAGAGAGAGAGAAACAGAAGCTGTGAGTGAGAGAGAGAGAGAAGCTGTGAGTGAGTGAGAGAGAGAGAGAGAAAGAGAAGCTGTGAGTGTGAGAGAGAGAAAGAGAGTCTGAGAAAGAGAGAGTGAAAGAGAGTCTGAAAAAGAGAGAGTGAAAGAGAAGCTGTGAGTGGGAGAGAGAGGGAGAAGCTGTTGAGAGAGAGAGAGAAGCTGTGAGAGTGAGAGAGAGAGAAGCTTTGAGTGTGAGAGAGAGAAAGAGAAGCTGTGAGTGAGAGAGAAACAGAAGCTGTGAGTGAGAGAGAGAGAAAGAGAAGCTGTGAGTGAGAGAGAAACAGCTGTGAGTGAGAGAGAGAGAGAAAGAGAAGCTGTTAGTGAGAGAGAGAAAAAGAGAAGCTGTGTGAGAGAGAGAGAGAGAAAGAGAAGGTGTGAGTGAGAGAGAGAGAAAGAGAAGTTGTGAGTGAGAGAAAGAGAAACAGAAGCTGTGAGTGAGAGAGAGAGAGAAGCTGTGAGTGAGTGAGAGAGAGAGAGAGAGAAAGAGAAACTGTGAGTTAGAGAGAAATAGAAGCTGAGAGTGAGAGAGAAAGAAAGAGAAGCTGTGAGTGAGAGAGAGAGAAAGAGAAGCTAAGAGTGTGAGAGAGAGAGAAAGAAAAGCTGTGAGTGAGAGAGAGACAGAAAGAAAGAGAAGCTGTGAGTGTGAGAGAGAGAGAAAGAAAAAGAGAAACTGTGAGTGAGAGAGAGAGAAATTGAAGCTGTGAGAGAGAGAGGAAAAGAAGCTGTGAGTGAGAGAGAGAGAGACAAAAGCTGTGAGTGAGTGAGAGTGAGAAAGAGAAGCTGTGAGTGAGAGAGAAACAGAGAGAGAAAGAGAAGCTGTAAGTGAGAGAGAGAGAGAAGCTGTGAGTGAGAGAGAGAGAGAAAGAGAAGCTGTGAGTGTGTGAGAGAGAAAGAGAGTCTGAGAAAGAGAGAGTGAAAGAGAGTCTGAGAAAGAGAGAGTGAAAGAGAAGCTGTGAGTGGGAGAGAGAGAGAGAAGCTGTTGAGAGAGAGAGAAAGAGAAGCTGTGAGAGAGAGAGAGAAAGAAAAGCTGAGTGAGAGAGAGAGAGAAATAGAAGCTGTGAGTGAGAGAGAGAGAGAAAGAAAAAGAGAAACTGTGAGTGAGAGAGAGATAAATTGAAGCTGTGAGAGAGAGGAAAAGAAGCTGTGAGTGAGAGAGAGAGAGAGACAAAAGCTGTGAGTGAGTGAGAGTGAGAAAGAGAAGCTGTGAGTGAGAGAGAGAGAAAGAGAAGCTGTGAGTGAGGGAGAAACAGAAGCTGTGAGTGAGAGAGAGAAAGAGAAGGTGTGAGTGAGAGAGAGAAAGAGAAGCTGTGAGTGAGAGAGAGAGAAAGAGAAGCTGTGTGTGTATGTGAGAGAGAGAAGCTGTGAGTGAGAGAGAGAGAAGCTGTGAGTGAGAGAGAGAGAAAGAGAAGCTGTGAGTGAGAGAGAGAGAGAAAGAGAAGCTGTGAGTGTGAGAGAGAGTCTGTGTGATAAAGAGAGAGTGAAAGAGAATCTGTGAGTGAGAGAGAGAGCAAAAGAGAATCTGTGAGTGAGAGAGAGAGAAGCTGTGAGTGAGAGAGAGAGAGAGAGAAGCTGTGAGTGAGAGAGAAACAGAAGCTGTGAGTGAGAGAGAGAGAAAGAGAAGTTGTAAGTGAGTGAGAGAGAAAGAGAAGCTGTGAGTGAGAGAGAAAGAAAGAGAAGCTGTGAGTGAGAGAGAGAGAGATGCTCTGAGTGAGAGAGAGAGAAAAAAAGAGAAGCTGTGAGTGAGAGAGAGAGAAACAGAAGCTAAGAGTGAGAGAGAGAGAGAAAGAAAAGCTGTGAGTGAGAGAGAGAGAGAGAAAGAGAAGCTGTGAGTGAGAGAGAGAGAAATTGAAGCTGTGAGAGAGAGAGGAAAAGAAGCTGTGAGTGAGAGAGAGAGAGACAAAAGCTGTGAGTGAGTGAGAGTGAGAAAGAGAAGCTGTGAGTGAGAGAGAGACAGAGAGAGAAAGAGAAGCTGTAAGTGAGAGAGAGAGAGAGAAGCTGTGAGTGAGAGAGAAACAGAAGCTGTGAGTGAGAGAGAGAGAAAGAGAAGCTGTGAGTGAGAGAGAGAGAGAGAGAGAAGCTGTGAGTGAGAGAGAAACAGCTGTGAGTGAGAGAGAGAGAGAAAGAGAAGCTGTTAGTGAGAGAGAGAAAAAGAGAAGCTGTGTGAGAGAGAGAGAGAGAAAGAGAAGGTGTGAGTGAGAGAGAGAGAAAAAGAAGTTGTGAGTGAGAGAGAGAGAGAAACAGAAGCTGTGAGTGAGAGAGAGAGAGAAGCTGTGAGTGAGTGAGAGAGAGAGAGAGAGAAAGAGAAGCTGTGAGTGTGAGAGAGAGAAAGAGAGTCTGAGAAAGAGAGAGTGAAAGAGAGTCTGAAAAAGAGAGAGTGAAAGAGAAGCTGTGAGTGGGAGAGAGAGGGAGAAGCTGTTGAGAGAGAGAGAGAGAAGCTGTGAGAGTGAGAGAGAGAGAAGCTTTGAGTGTGAGAGAGAGAAAGAGAAGCTGTGAGTGAGAGAGAAACAGAAGCTGTGAGTGAGAGAGAGAGAAAGAGAAGCTGTGAGTGAGAGAGAAACAGCTGTGAGTGAGAGAGAGAGAGAAAGAGAAGCTGTTAGTGAGAGAGAGAAAAAGAGAAGCTGTGTGAGAGAGAGAGAGAGAAAGAGAAGGTGTGAGTGAGAGAGAGAGAAAGAGAAGTTGTGAGTGAGAGAGAGAGAAACAGAAGCTGTGAGTGAGAGAGAGAGAGAAGCTGTGAGTGAGTGAGAGAGAGAGAGAGAGAAAGAGAAACTGTGAGTTAGAGAGAAATAGAAGCTGAGAGTGAGAGAGAAAGAAAGAGAAGCTGTGAGTGAGAGAGAGAGAAAGAGAAGCTAAGAGTGAGAGAGAGAGAGAAAGAAAAGCTGTGAGTGAGAGAGAGACAGAAAGAAAGAGAAGCTGTGAGTGAGAGAGAGAGAGAAAGAAAAAGAGAAACTGTGAGTGAGAGAGAGAGAAATTGAAGCTGTGAGAGAGAGAGGAAAAGAAGCTGTGAGTGAGAGAGAGAGAGACAAAAGCTGTGAGTGAGTGAGAGTGAGAAAGAGAAGCTGTGAGTGAGAGAGAAACAGAGAGAGAAAGAGAAGCTGTAAGTGAGAGAGAGAGAGAAGCTGTGAGTGAGAGAGAGAGAGAAAGAGAAGCTGTGAGTGTGTGAGAGAGAAAGAGAGTCTGAGAAAGAGAGAGTGAAAGAGAGTCTGAGAAAGAGAGAGTGAAAGAGAAGCTGTGAGTGGGAGAGAGAGAGAGAAGCTGTTGAGAGAGAGAGAGAAAGAGAAGCTGTGAGAGAGAGAGAGAAAGAAAAGCTGAGTGAGAGAGAGAGAGAAATAGAAGCTGTGAGTGAGAGAGAGAGAGAAAGAAAAAGAGAAACTGTGAGTGAGAGAGAGATAAATTGAAGCTGTGAGAGAGAGGAAAAGAAGCTGTGAGTGAGAGAGAGAGAGAGACAAAAGCTGTGAGTGAGTGAGAGTGAGAAAGAGAAGCTGTGAGTGAGAGAGAGAGAAAGAGAAGCTGTGAGTGAGGGAGAAACAGAAGCTGTGAGTGAGAGAGAGAAAGAGAAGGTGTGAGTGAGAGAGAGAAAGAGAAGCTGTGAGTGAGAGAGAGAGAAAGAGAAGCTGTGTGTGTATGTGAGAGAGAGAAGCTGTGAGTGAGAGAGAGAGAAGCTGTGAGTGAGAGAGAGAGAAAGAGAAGGTGTGAGTGAGAGAGAGAGAGAAAGAGAAGCTGTGAGTGAGAGAGAAACAGAAGCTGTGAGTGAGAGAGAGAGAGATAGAGAAGCTGTGAGTGAGAGAGAGAGAAAGAGAGGGTGTGAGTGAGAGAGAGAGAAAGAGAAGCTGTGAGTGAGAGACAGAGAGAGAGAAGCTGTGAGTGAGAGAGAGAGAAAGAGAAGCTGTGTGTGTGAGAGAGTCTGTGTGAGAAAGAGAGAGTGAAAGAGAATCTGTGAGTGAGAGAGAGAGCAAAAGAGAATCTGTGAGTGAGAGAGAAAGAGAAGCTGTGAGTGAGAGGGAGAGAGAAAGAGATGCTGTGAGTGAGTGAGTGAGAGAGAGAAGCTGTAAGTGAGAGAAAAAAAGAGAGAAAGAGGAGCTGTGAGTGAGAGAGAGAGAGAGAAGCTGTGAGTGAGAGAGAGAAAGAGAAGCTGTGAGTGTGAGAGAGAGTCTGTGTGATAAAGAGAGTGTGAAAGAGAATCTGTGAGTGAGAGAGAGAGCAAAAGAGAATCTGTGAGTGAGAGAGAGAGAATCTGTGAGTGAGAGAGAGAGAAGCTGTGAGTGAGAGAGAGAGAGAGAGAAGCTGTGAGTGAGAGAGAAACAGAAGCTGTGAGTGAGAGAGAGAGAAAGAGAAGGTGTAAGTGAGTGAGAGAGAAAGAGAAGCTGTGAGTGAGAGAGAAAGAAATAGAAGCTGTGAGTGAGAGAGAGAGAGAGAGATGCTCTGAGTGAGAGAGAGAGAAAAAAAGAGAAGCTGTGAGTGAGAGAGAGAGAAACAGAAGCTAAGAGTGAGAGAGAGAGAGAGAAAGAAAAGCTGTGAGTGAGAGAGAGAGAGAAAGAAAGAGAAGCTGTGAGTGAGAGAGAGAGAAAGAAAAAGAGAAACTGTGAGTGAGAGAGAGAGAAATTGAAGCTGTGAGAGAGAGAGGAAAAGAAGCTGTGAGTGAGAGAGAGAGAGACAAAAGCTGTGAGTGAGTGAGAGTGAGAAAGAGAAGCTGTGAGTGAGAGAGAGACAGAGAGAGAAAGAGAAGCTGTAAGTGAGTGAGAGAGAGAAGCTGTGAGTGAGAGAGAGAGAGAAAGAGAAGCTGTGAGTGTGTGAGAGAGAAAGAGAGTCTGAGAAAGAGAGAGTGAAAGAGAGTCTGAGAAAGAGAGAGTGAAAGAGAAGCTGTGAGTGGGAGAGAGAGAGAGAAGCTGTTGAGAGAGAGAGAGAAAGAGAAGCTGTGAGAGTGAGAGAGAGAGAGAAGCTTTGAGTGAGAGAGAGAGAAAGAGAAGCTGTGAGTGAGAGAGAAACAGAAGCTGTGAGTGAGAGAGAGAGAAAGAGAAGCTGTGAGTGAGAGAGAGAGAGAAAGAGAAGCTGTGAGTGAGAGAGAAACAGCTGTGAGTGAGAGAGAGAGAGAAAGAGAAGCTGTTAGTGAGAGAGAGAAAAAGAGAAGCTGTGTGAGAGAGAGAGAGAGAAAGAGAAGGTGTGAGTGTGTGAGAGAGAAAGAGAAGTTGTGAGTGAGAGAGAGAGAAACAGAAGATGTGAGTGAGAGAGAGAGAAGCTGTGAGTGAGTGAGAGAGAGAAAGAGAAGCTGTGAGAGAGAGAGAGAGAAAGAGAAACTGTGAGTTAGAGAGAAATAGAAGGTGTGAGTGAGAGAGAAAGAAAGAGAAGCTGTGAGTGAGAGAGAGAGAAAGAGAAGCTGTGAGTGTGAGAGAGAGAAATAGAGAAGCAGTGAGTGAGAGAGAGAGAATTAGAAGCTGTGAGTTTGAGAGAGAGAGAAGCTGTGAGTGAGAGAGAGAGAGAGAAAGAGAAGCTGTGAGTGTGAGAGAGAGAAAGAGAGTCTGAGAAAGAGAGAGTGAAAGAGAAGATGTGAGTGAGAGAGAGAGAGAGAAGCTGTGAGTGAGAGAGAGAGAAAGAGAAGCTGTGAGTGAGGGAGAAACAGAAGCTGTGAGTGAGAGAGAGAAAGAGAAGGTGTGAGTGAGAGAGAGAAAGAGAAGCTGTGAGTGAGAGAGAGAGAAAGAGAAGCTGTGTGTGTATGTGAGAGAGAGAAGCTGTGAGTGAGAGAGAGAGAAGCTGTGAGTGAGAGAGAGAGAAAGAGAAGGTGTGAGTGAGAGAGAGAGAGAAAGAGAAGCTGTGAGTGAGAGAGAAACAGAAGCTGTGAGTGAGAGGGAGAGAGATAGAGAAGCTGTGAGTGAGAGAGAGAGAAAGAGAGGGTGTGAGTGAGAGAGAGAGAAAGAGAAGCTGTGAGTGAGAGACAGAGAGAGAGAAGCTGTGAGTGAGAGAGAGAGAAAGAGAAGCTGTGTGTGAGAGAGAGTCTGTGTGAGAAAGAGAGAGTGAAAGAGAATCTGTGAGTGAGAGAGAGAGCAAAAGAGAATCTGTGAGTGAGAGAGAAAGAGAAGCTGTGAGTGAGAGGGAGAGAGAAAGAGATGCTGTGAGTGAGTGAGTGAGAGAGAGAAGCTGTAAGTGAGAGAAAAAAAGAGAGAGAAAGAGGAGCTGTGAGAGAGAGAGAGAGAGAGAAGCTGTGAGTGAGAGAGAGAGAGAAAGAGAAGCTGTGAGTGTGAGAGAGAGTCTGTGTGATAAAGAGAGAGTGAAAGAGAATCTGTGAGTGAGAGAGAGAGCAAAAGAGAATCTGTGAGTGAGAGAGAGAGAAGCTGTGAGTGAGAGAGAGAGAAGCTGTGAGTGAGAGAGAGAGAGAGAGAAGCTGTGAGTGAGAGAGAAACAGAAGCTGTGAGTGAGAGAGAGAAAGAGAAGTTGTAAGTGAGTGAGAGAGAAAGAGAAGCTGTGAGTGAGAGAGAAAGAAAGAGAAGCTGTGAGTGAGAGAGAGAGAGAGATGCTCTGAGTGAGAGAGAGAGAAAAAAAGAGAAGCTGTGAGTGAGAGAGAGAGAAACAGAAGCTAAGAGTGAGAGAGAGAGAGAAAGAAAAGCTGTGAGTGAGAGAGAGAGAGAGAAAGAGAAGCTGTGAGTGAGAGAGAGAGAAATTGAAGCTGTGAGAGAGAGGAAAAGAAGCTGTGAGTGAGAGAGAGAGAGACAAAAGCTGTGAGTGAGTGAGAGTGAGAAAGAGAAGCTGTGAGTGAGTGAGTGAGAGAGAGAAGCTGTAAGTGAGAGAAAAAAAGAGAGAAAGAGGAGCTGTGAGTGAGAGAGAGAGAGAGAAGCTGTGAGTGAGAGAGAGAGAGAAAGAGAAGCTGTGAGTGTGAGAGAGAGTCTGTGTGATAAAGAGAGTGTGAAAGAGAATCTGTGAGTGAGAGAGAGAGAGCAAAAGAGAATCTGTGAGTGAGAGAGAGAGAATCTGTGAGTGAGAGAGAGAGAAGCTGTGAGTGAGAGAGAGAGAGAGAGAGAAGCTGTGAGTGAGAGAGAAACAGAAGCTGTGAGTGAGAGAGAGAGAAAGAGAAGGTGTAAGTGAGTGAGAGAGAAAGAGAAGCTGTGAGTGAGAGAGAAAGAAAGAGAAGCTGTGAGTGAGAGAGAGAGAGAGAGATGCTCTGAGTGAGAGAGAGAGAAAAAAAGAGAAGCTGTGAGTGAGAGAGAGAGAAACAGAAGCTAAGAGTGAGAGAGAGAGAGAGAAAGAAAAGCTGTGAGTGAGAGAGAGAGAGAAAGAAAGAGAAGCTGTGAGTGAGAGAGAGAGAGAAAGAAAAAGAGAAACTGTGAGTGAGAGAGAGAAATTGAAGCTGTGAGAGAGAGAGGAAAAGAAGCTGTGAGTGAGAGAGAGAGAGACAAAAGCTGTGAGTGAGTGAGAGTGAGAAAGAGAAGCTGTGAGTGAGAGAGAGACAGAGAGAGAAAGAGAAGCTGTAAGTGAGAGAGAGAGAGAAGCTGTGAGTGAGAGAGAGAGAGAAAGAGAAGCTGTGAGTGTGTGAGAGAGAAAGAGAGTCTGAGAAAGAGAGAGTGAAAGAGAGTCTGAGAAAGAGAGAGTGAAAGAGAAGCTGTGAGTGGGAGAGAGAGAGAGAAGCTGTTGAGAGAGAGAGAGAAAGAGAAGCTGTGAGAGTGAGAGAGAGAGAGAAGCTTTGAGTGAGAGAGAGAGAAAGAGAAGCTGTGAGTGAGAGAGAAACAGAAGCTGTGAGTGAGAGAGAGAGAAAGAGAAGCTGTGAGTGAGAGAGAGAGAGAAAGAGAAGCTGTGAGTGAGAGAGAAACAGCTGTGAGTGAGAGAGAGAGAGAAAGAGAAGCTGTTAGTGAGAGAGAGAAAAAGAGAAGCTGTGTGAGAGAGAGAGAGAGAAAGAGAAGGTGTGAGTGTGTGAGAGAGAAAGAGAAGTTGTGAGTGAGAGAGAGAGAAACAGAAGATGTGAGTGAGAGAGAGAGAAGCTGTGAGTGAGTGAGAGAGAGAAAGAGAAGCTGTGAGAGAGAGAGAGAGAAAGAGAAACTGTGAGTTAGAGAGAAATAGAAGCTGTGAGTGAGAGAGAAAGAAAGAGAAGCTGTGAGTGAGAGAGAGAGAAAGAGAAGCTGTGAGTGTGAGAGAGAGAAATAGAGAAGCAGTGAGTGAGAGAGAGAGAATTAGAAGCTGTGAGTTTGAGAGAGAGAGAAGCTGTGAGTGAGAGAGAGAGAGAGAAAGAGAAGCTGTGAGTGTGAGAGAGAGAAAGAGAGTCTGAGAAAGAGAGAGTGAAAGAGAAGATGTGAGTGAGAGAGAGAGAGAGAAGCTGTGAGTGAGAGAGAGAGAAAGAGAAGCTGTGAGTGAGGGAGAAACAGAAGCTGTGAGTGAGAGAGAGAAAGAGAAGGTGTGAGTGAGAGAGAGAAAGAGAAGCTGTGAGTGAGAGAGAGAGAAAGAGAAGCTGTGTGTGTATGTGAGAGAGAGAAGCTGTGAGTGAGAGAGAGAGAAGCTGTGAGTGAGAGAGAGAGAAAGAGAAGGTGTGAGTGAGAGAGAGAGAGAAAGAGAAGCTGTGAGTGAGAGAGAAACAGAAGCTGTGAGTGAGAGGGAGAGAGATAGAGAAGCTGTGAGTGAGAGAGAGAGAAAGAGAGGGTGTGAGTGAGAGAGAGAGAAAGAGAAGCTGTGAGTGAGAGACAGAGAGAGAGAAGCTGTGAGTGAGAGAGAGAGAAAGAGAAGCTGTGTGTGAGAGAGAGTCTGTGTGAGAAAGAGAGAGTGAAAGAGAATCTGTGAGTGAGAGAGAGAGCAAAAGAGAATCTGTGAGTGAGAGAGAAAGAGAAGCTGTGAGTGAGAGGGAGAGAGAAAGAGATGCTGTGAGTGAGTGAGTGAGAGAGAGAAGCTGTAAGTGAGAGAAAAAAAGAGAGAGAAAGAGGAGCTGTGAGAGAGAGAGAGAGAGAGAAGCTGTGAGTGAGAGAGAGAGAAAGAGAAGCTGTGAGTGTGAGAGAGAGTCTGTGTGATAAAGAGAGAGTGAAAGAGAATCTGTGAGTGAGAGAGAGAGCAAAAGAGAATCTGTGAGTGAGAGAGAGAGAAGCTGTGAGTGAGAGAGAGAGAAGCTGTGAGTGAGAGAGAGAGAGAGAGAAGCTGTGAGTGAGAGAGAAACAGAAGCTGTGAGTGAGAGAGAGAGAAAGAGAAGTTGTAAGTGAGTGAGAGAGAAAGAGAAGCTGTGAGTGAGAGAGAAAGAAAGAGAAGCTGTGAGTGAGAGAGAGAGAGAGATGCTCTGAGTGAGAGAGAGAGAAAAAAAGAGAAGCTGTGAGTGAGAGAGAGAGAAACAGAAGCTAAGAGTGAGAGAGAGAGAGAAAGAAAAGCTGTGAGTGAGAGAGAGAGAGAGAAAGAGAAGCTGTGAGTGAGAGAGAGAGAAATTGAAGCTGTGAGAGAGAGGAAAAGAAGCTGTGAGTGAGAGAGAGAGAGACAAAAGCTGTGAGTGAGTGAGAGTGAGAAAGAGAAGCTGTGAGTGAGAGAGAGACAGAGAGAGAAAGAGAAGCTGTAAGTGAGAGAGAGAGAGAGAAGCTGTGAGTGAGAGAGAAACAGAAGCTGTGAGTGAGAGAGAGAGAAAGAGAAGCTGTGAGTGAGAGAGAGAGAGAAAGAGAAGCTGTGAGTGAGAGAGAAACAGCTGTGAGTGAGAGAGAGAGAGAAAGAGAAGCTGTTAGTGAGAGAGTGAAAAAGAGAAGCTGTGTGTGAGAGAGAGAGAGAAAGAGAAGGTGTGAGTGAGAGAGAGAGAAAAAGAAGTTGTGAGTGAGAGAGAGAGAGAAACAGAAGCTGTGAGTGAGAGAGAGAGAGAAGCTGTGAGTGAGTGAGAGAGAGAGAGAGAGAAAGAGAAGCTGTGAGTGTGAGAGAGAGAAAGAGAGTCTGAGAAAGAGAGAGTGAAAGAGAGTCTGAAAAAGAGAGAGTGAAAGAGAAGCTGTGAGTGGGAGAGAGAGGGAGAAGCTGTTGAGAGAGAGAGAGAGAGAAGCTGTGAGAGTGAGAGAGAGAGAAGCTGTGAGTGAGAGAGAGAGAAAGAGAAGCTGTGAGTGAGAGAGAAACAGCTGTGAGTGAGAGAGAGAGAGAAAGAGAAGCTGTTAGTGAGAGAGAGAAAAAGAGAAGCTGTGTGAGAGAGAGAGAGAGAAAGAGAAGGTGTGAGTGAGAGAGAGAGAAAGAGAAGTTGTGAGTGAGAGAGAGAGAAACAGAAGCTGTGAGTGAGAGAGAGAGAGAAGCTGTGAGTGAGTGAGAGAGAGAGAGAGAGAAAGAGAAACTGTGAGTTAGAGAGAAATAGAAGCTGTGAGTGAGAGAGAAAGAAAGAGAAGCTGTGAGTGAGAGAGAGAGAAAGAGAAGCTAAGAGTGAGAGAGAGAGAGAAAGAAAAGCTGTGAGTGAGAGAGAGACAGAAAGAAAGAGAAGCTGTGAGTGAGAGAGAGAGAGAAAGAAAAAGAGAAACTGTGAGTGAGAGAGAGAGAAATTGAAGCTGTGAGAGAGAGAGGAAAAGAAGCTGTGAGTGAGAGAGAGAGAGACAAAAGCTGTGAGTGAGTGAGAGTGAGAAAGAGAAGCTGTGAGTGAGAGAGAGACAGAGAGAGAAAGAGAAGCTGTAAGTGAGAGAGAGAGAGAAGCTGTGAGTGAGAGAGAGAGAGAGAAAGAGAAGCTGTGAGTGTGTGAGAGAGAAAGAGAGTCTGAGAAAGAGAGAGTGAAAGAGAGTCTGAGAAAGAGAGAGTGAAAGAGAAGCTGTGAGTGGGAGAGAGAGAGAGAAGCTGTTGAGAGAGAGAGAGAAAGAGAAGCTGTGAGAGAGAGAGAGAGAAAGAAAAGCTGAGTGAGAGAGAGAGAGAAAGAGAAGCTGTGAGTGAGAGAGAGAGAGAAAGAAAAAGAGAAACTGTGAGTGAGAGAGAGATAAATTGAAGCTGTGAGAGAGAGGAAAAGAAGCTGTGAGTGAGAGAGAGAGAGACAAAAGCTGTGAGTGAGTGAGAGTGAGAAAGAGAAGCTGTGAGTGAGAGAGAGACAGAGAGAGAAAGAGAAGCTGTAAGTGAGAGAGAGAGAGAAGCTGTGAGTGAGAGAGAGAGAGAAAGAGAAGCTGTGAGTGTGTGTGAGAGAAAGAGAGTCTGAGAAAGAGAGAGTGAAAGAGAGTCTGAGAAAGAGAGAGTGAAAGAGAAGCTGTGAGTGGGAGAGAGAGAGAGAAGCTGTTGAGAGAGAGAGAGAAAGAGAAGCTGTGAGAGTGAGAGAGAGAGAGAAGCTTTGAGTGAGAGAGAGAGAAAGAGAAGCTGTGAGTGAGAGAGAAACAGAAGCTGTGAGTGAGAGAGAGAGAGAAAGAGAAGCTGTGAGTGAGAGAGAGAGAGAGAAAGAGAAGCTGTGTGAGAGAGAAACAGCTGTGAGTGAGAGAGAGAGAGAAAGAGAAGCTGTTAGTGAGAGAGAGAAAAAGAGAAGCTGTGTGAGAGAGAGAGAGAGAGAAAGAGAAGGTGTGAGTGTGAGAGAGAGAAAGAGAAGTTGTGAGTGAGAGAGAGAGAAACAGAAGCTGTGAGTGAGAGAGAGAAGCTGTGAGTGAGTGAGAGAGAGAAAGAGAAGCTGTGAGAGAGAGAGAGAGAAAGAGAAACTGTGAGTTAGAGAGAAATAGAAGCTGTGAGTGAGAGAGAAAGAAAGAGAAGCTGTGAGTGAGAGAGAGAGAAAGAGAAGCTGTGAGTGTGTGAGAGAGAAATAGAGAAGCAGTGAGTGAGAGAGAGAGAATTAGAAGCTGTGAGTTTGAGAGAGAGAAGCTGTGAGTGAGAGAGAGAGAGAGAAAGAGAAGCTGTGAGTGTGAGAGAGAGAAAGAGAGTCTGAGAAAGAGAGAGTGAAAGAGAAGATGTGAGTGAGAGAGAGAGAGAGAAGCTGTGAGTGAGAGAGAGAGAAAGAGAAGCTGTGAGTGAGGGAGAAACAGAAGCTGTGAGTGAGAGAGAGAAAGAGAAGGTGTGAGTGAGAGAGAGAAAGAGAAGCTGTGAGTGAGAGAGAGAGAAAGAGAAGCTGTGTGTATATGTGAGAGAGAGAAGCTGTGAGTGAGAGAGAGAGAAGCTGTGAGTGAGAGAGAGAGAAAGAGAAGGTGTGAGTGAGAGAGAGAGAGAAAGAGAAGCTGTGAGTGAGAGAGAAACAGAAGCTGTGAGTGAGAGAGAGAGAGATAGAGAAGCTGTGAGTGAGAGAGAGAGAAAGAGAGGGTGTGAGTGAGAGAGAGAGAAAGAGAAGCTGTGAGTGAGAGACAGAGAGAGAGAAGCTGTGAGTGAGAGAGAGAGAAAGAGAAGCTGTGTGTGTGAGAGAGTCTGTGTGAGAAAGAGAGAGTGAAAGAGAATCTGTGAGTGAGAGAGAGAGCAAAAGAGAATCTGTGAGTGAGAGAGAGAGAAGCTGTGAATGAGAGAGAGAGAAGCTGTGAGTGAGAGAGAGAGAGAGAGAAGCTGTGAGTGAGAGAGAAACAGAAGCTGTGAGTGAGAGAGAGAGAAAGAGAAGGTGTAAGTGAGTGAGAGAGAAAGAGAAGCTGTGAGTGAGAGAGAAAGAAAGAGAAGCTGTGAGTGAGAGAGAGAGAGAGATGCTCTGAGTGAGAGAGAGAGAAAAAAAGAGAAGCTGTGAGTGAGAGAGAGAGAAACAGAAGCTAAGAGTGAGAGAGAGAGAGAGAGAAAGAAAAGCTGTGAGTGAGAGAGAGAGAGAAAGAGAAGCTGTGAGTGAGAGAGAGAGAAATTGAAGCTGTGTGAGA
This sequence comes from Bradypodion ventrale, assembly GCA_035047345.1. Classification (NCBI taxonomy): domain Eukaryota; kingdom Metazoa; phylum Chordata; class Lepidosauria; order Squamata; family Chamaeleonidae; genus Bradypodion; species Bradypodion ventrale. Next base: position 110,592,720 of record JAWDJE010000005.1, on the reverse strand, counting down.
GAGAGGAAAAGAAGCTGTGAGTGAGAGAGAGAGAGACAAAAGCTGTGAGTGAGTGAGAGTGAGAGAGAAGCTGTGAGTGAGAGAGAGACAGAGAGAATAAGAGAAGCTGTAAGTGAGAGAGAGAGAGAGAAGCTGTGAGTGAGAGAGAGAGAAAGAGAAGCTGTTAGTGAGAGAGAGAAAAAGAGAAGCTGTGTGAGAGAGAGAGAGAGAAAGAGAAGGTGTGAGTGAGAGAGAGAGAAAAAGAAGTTGTGAGTGAGAGAGAGAAACAGAAGCTGTGAGTGAGAGAGAGAGTGAAGCTGTGAGTGAGTGAGAGAGAGAGAGAGAGAAAGAGAAGCTGTGAGTGTGAGAGAGAGAAAGAGAGTCTGAGAAAGAGAGAGTGAAAGAGAGTCTGAAAAAGAGAGAGTGAAAGAGAAGCTGTGAGTGGGAGAGAGAGAGAGAAGCTGTTGAGAGAGAGAGAGAGAAGCTGTGAGAGTGAGAGAGAGAGAAGCTTTGAGTGAGAGAGAGAGAAAGAGAAGCTGTGAGTGAGAGAGAAACAGAAGCTGTGAGTGAGAGAGAGAGAAAGAGAAGCTGTGAGTGAGAGAGAGAGAAAGAGAAGCTGTGAGTGAGAGAGAAACAGCTGTGAGTGAGAGAGAGAGAGAAAGAGAAGCTGTTAGTGAGAGAGAGAAAAAAGAAGCTGTGTGAGAGAGAGAGAGAGAAAGAGAAGGTGTGAGTGAGAGAGAGAGAAAGAGAAGTTGTGAGTGAGAGAGAGAGAAACAGAAGCTGTGAGTGAGAGAGAGAGAGAAGCTGTGAGTGAGTGAGAGAGAGAGAGAGAGAAAGAGAAACTGTGAGTTAGAGAGAAATAGAAGCTGTGAGTGAAAGAGAAAGAAAGAGAAGCTGTGAGTGAGAGAGAGAGAAAGAGAAGCTGTGAGTGTGTGAGAGAGAAATAGAGAAGCAGTGAGTGAGAGAGAGAGAATTAGAAGCTGTGAGTGTGAGAGAGAGAAGCTGTGAGTGAGAGAGAGAGAGAAAGAGAAGCTGTGAGTGAGAGAGAGAGAAAGAGAGTCTGAGAAAGAGAGAGTGAAAGAGAAGATGTGAGTGAGAGAGAGAGAGAGAAGCTGTGAGTGAGAGAGAGAGAAAGAGAAGCTGTGAGTGAGGGAGAAACAGAAGCTGTGAGTGAGAGAGAGAAAGAGAAGGTGTGAGTGAGAGAGAGAAAGAGAAGATGTGAGTGAATGAGAGAGAGAGAAGCTGTGAGTGAGAGAGAGAGAAAGAGAAGGTGTGAGTGAGAGAGAGAGAGAGAGAGAAAGAGAAGTTGTGAGTGACAGAGAGAAAGAGAAGCTGTGAGTGAGAGAGAGAGAGAAAGAGAAGCTGTGAGTGAGAGAGAGAGAGAAGCTGTGAGTGAGAGAGAGAAGCTATGAGTGAGAGAGAGAGAGAAAGAGAAGCTGTGAGTGAGAGAGAAAGAGAAGCTGTGAGTGAGAGAGAGAGAAAGAGAGTCTGAGAAAGAGAGAGTGAAAGAGAAGATGTGAGTGAGAGAGAGAGAGAGAAGCTGTGAGTGAGAGAGAGAGAAGCAGTGAGTGAGAGAGAGAGAGAGAAAGAGAGTCTGAGAAAGAGAGAGTGAAAGAGAGTCTGAGAAAGAGAGAGTGAAAGAGAAGCTGTGTGAGAGAGAGAGAAAGATAAGCTGTGAGTGAGAGAGAGAAAGAGAAGGTGTGAGTGAGAGAGAGAGAAAGGGAGGCTGTGAGTGAGAGAGAGAAAGTGAGAGAAAGATAAGCTGTGAGTGTGAGAGAGAGTAAGAGAAAGAGATGCTGTGAGTGTGTGTGAGAGAGAAAGATAAGCTGTGAGTGAGAGAGAGAGAGAAGCTGTGAGTGAGAGAGAGAGAAAGAGAAGCTGTGAGTGAGAGAGAGAAAGAGAAGCTGTGTGAGAGAGAGAGAGACAGAAAGAGAAGCTGTGAGTGAGAGAGAGAGAGAGGGAAAGCAATGTGTGAGAGAGAGAGAAGGTGTGAGTGAGAGAGAGAAAGAGATGTGAGTGAGAGAGAGAGAATTAGAAGCTGTGAGTTACAGAGAGAGAGAGAGAAGCTGTGAGTGAGTGATAGAGAGAAAGGGAAGCTTTGAGTGAGAGAGAGAGAGAAGCTGTGAGTGAGAGAGAGAGAGAAGCTGTGAGTGACAGAGAGAGAGAGAAAGAAGCTGTGATTGTGTGTGAGAGAGAAAGAGAATCTGTGAGTGAGAGAGAGAGAAAGAGAAGCTGTGAGTGAGAGAGAGAGAAAGAGAAGCTGTGAGTGAGAGAGAACGAGAAGCTTTGTGTATGTGTGTGTGAGAGAGAAGCTGTGAGTGAGGGAGAGAATGGGAAGCTGTGAGTGAGAGAGAGAGAGAGAGAGAAAGAGAAGCTGTGAGTGAGAGAGAGAAAAAGAGAAGCTGTGAGTGAGAGAGAGAGAAAAAGAGAAGCTGTGCATGTGAGAGAAAGTGAGAGAAAGATAAGCTGTGAGTGTGAGAGAGAGTGAGAGAAAGAGATGCTGTGAGTGTGTGAGAGAGAGAAAGATAAGCTGTGAGTGAGAGAGAGAGAGAAGCTGTGAGTGACAGAGAGAAAGAGAAGCTGTGAGTGAGAGAGAGAGAAAGAGAAGCTGTGAGTGAGTGAGAGAGAGAGATAAAGAGAAGCTGTGAGTGAGTGAGTGAGAGAGAAAGAGAAGCTCTGAGTGAGAGAGAAAGAGAGAGAGAAGATGTCAATGAGAGAGAGAGAAAGAGAAGCTGTGAGTGAGTGAGAGAGAGAGATAAAGAGAAGCTGTGAGTGAGTGAGTGAGAGAGAAAGAGAAGCTGTGAGTGAGAGAGAAAGAGAGAGAGAAGATGTCAATGAAAGAGAGAGAAAGAGAAGCTGTGAGTGTGAGAGAGAGACAAAGAGGAGCTGTGAGTGAGAGAGAGAGAAGGGGAAGCTGTGAGTGTGAGAGAGAAAGAGAGAAAGAGAAGCTGAGTGTGAGAGAGAGAGAATAAAAGAGAAGCTGTGTGTGAGAGAGAGAAGCTGTGAGAAAGAGAGAAGCTGTGAGTGAGAGAGAGAGAAAGAGAACCTATGAGTGAGAGAGAGAGAGGGAAAGCAATGCTCTGAGTGAGAGAGAGGGAGAAAGAGAAGCTATGAGAGAGAGAGAGAAGCTTTGAGTGAGAGAGAGAAGCTTTGAGTGAGAGAGAGGAAGAGAAGCTGAGAGGGAGAGAGAGAATGAGAAGCTGTGAGTTAGAGAGTGAGAGAGAAGCTGTGAGTGAGAGAGAGAAAGGGAAGCTGTGAGTGAGAGAGAGAGAGAGAAGCTGTGAGTGAGAGAGAGAAAAAAGAAGCTCTGAGTGAGAGAGAGAAAGAGAGAAGCTGTGTGTGTGTGAGAGAGAAAGAAGCTATGATTGTGTGTGAGAGAGAAAGAGAATCTGTGAGTGAGAGAGAGAGAGAAAGAGAAGCTAAGAGTGAAAGAGAAAGAGAGAGAGAAGATGTCAATGAGAGAGAGAGAGAAAGAGAAGCTGTGTGTGTGTGAGAGAGAGAGAAGCTGTGTGTGTGTGTGAGAGAGAGAAGCTGTGAGTGAGAGAGAGAAAAAGAGAAAAAGAGAAGCTGTGAGTGAGAGAGAGAGAGAAGCTTTTGCGTGTGAGAGAAAGTGAGAGAAAGAGAAGCTGTGAGTGTGAGAGAGAGTGAGAGAAAGAGATGCTGTGAGTGTGTGAGAGAGAGAAAGGTAAGCTGTGAGTGAGAGAGAGAGAAAGAGAAGCTGTGAGTGAAAGAGAGAGAAAGAGAAGCTGTGTGTGTGTGAGAGAGAAGGATAAGCTGTGAGTGAGAGAGAGTGAGTGAGAGAGAGAGAGAAGCTGTGAGTGCGAGAGAGAGGGAGAGAAGCTGTGACTGAGAGAGAGAGAGAAAGAGAAGCTGTGATTGAGAGTGAGAGACAGAGAGAAAGAGAAGGTGTGAGTGAGAGAGAGAGAGAAAAAAAGCTGTGAGTGAGAGAGAGAGAAAGAGAAGCTGTGAGTGAGAGAGAGAGAGAGAGAAAGAGAAGCTGTGAGTGAGAGAGAGTGAGTGAGAGAAAGAGAGAGAAGCTGTGAGTGAGAGAGAGGGGGGGAGAAGCTGTGAGTGAGAGAGAGAGAGGGAGAGAAGCTGTGAGTGAGAGAGAGAGACAGAGTGAAAGAGAAGCTGTGAGTGAGAGAGTGAGTGAGAAAGAGAGAGAAGCTGTGAGTGAGAGAGAGAGAGGGAGGGAGGGAGAGAAGCTGTGAATGAGAGAGAAAGAGAAGCTGTGAGTGAGAGAGAGAAAAAGAGAAGCTGTGAGTGAGTGAGAGAGAGAAAGAGAAGCTGTGCATGTGAGAGAAAGTGAGAGAAAGAGAAGCTGTGAGTGTGAGAGAGAGTGAAAGAAAGAGATGCTGTGAGTGTGTGTGAGAGAGAAAGAAAAGCTGTGAGTGAGAGATAGAGAGAGAAGCTGTGAGTGAGAGAGAGAGAAAGAGAAGCTGTGAGTGAGAGAGAGAAAGAGAAGCTGTGTGTGAGCGAGAGAAAGAGAAGCTGTGAGTTAGAGAGAGAGAGAAAGAGAAGCTGTGAGTGAGAGAGAGAGAGAGAGAAGCTGTGAGTGAGAGAGAGAGCGAGAAAGAAGCTATGATTGTGTGTGAGAGAGAAAGGGAAGCTGTGAGTGAGAGAGAAAGAGAGAGAGAAGATGTCAATCAGAGAGAGAAAGAGAAGCTGTGAGTGAAAGAGAGAGAAGCTGTGAGTGAGAGAGAGAGAAAGAGAAGCTGTGTGTGTGTGTGAGAGAGAGAGAAGCTGTGAGTGAGAGTGAGAGACAGAGAGACAGAGAAGCTGTGAGTGAGAGAGAGAAAGAGAAGCTGTGATTGAGAGTGAGAGAGAGAAAGAGAAGCTGTGAGTGAGAGAGAGAGAGGGAAAGCAATGTGTGTGAGAGAGAGAAGGTGTGAGTGAGAGAGAGAAAGAGATGTGAGTGAGAGAGTGAGAATTAGAAGCTGTGAGTTACAGAGAGAGAGAGAGAAGCTGTGAGTGAGTGATAGAGAGAAAGGGAAGCTTTGAGTGAGAGAGAGAGAGAAGCTGTGAGTGAGAGAGAGAGAGAAGCTGTGAGTGAGAGAGAGAGAGAGAAAGAAGCTGTGATTGTGTGTGAGAGAGAAAGAGAATCTGTGAGTGAGAGAGAGAGAAAGAGAAGCTGTGAGTGAGAGAGAGAGAAAGAGAAGCTGTGAGTGAGAGAGAACGAGAAGCTTTGTGTATGTGTGTGTGAGAGAGAAGCTGTGAGTGAGGGAGAGAATGGGAAGCTGTGAGTGAGAGAGAGAGAGAGAGAGAAAGAGAAGCTGTGAGTGAGAGAGAGAAAAAGAGAAGCTGTGAGTGAGAGAGAGAGAGAAAGAGAAGCTAAGAGTGAAAGAGAAAGAGAGAGAGAAGATGTCAATGAGAGAGAGAGAGAAAGAGAAGCTGTGTGTGTGTGAGAGAGAGAGGAGCTGTGTGTGTGTGTGAGAGAGAGAAGCTGTGAGTGAGAGAGAGAAAAAGAGAAAAAGAGAAGCTGTGAGTGAGAGAGAGAGAGAAGCTTTTGCGTGTGAGAGAAAGTGAGAGAAAGAGAAGCTGTGAGTGTGAGAGAGAGTGAGAGAAAGAGATGCTGTGAGTGTGTGTGAGAGAGAAAGGTAAGCTGTGAGTGAGAGAGAGAGAGAACCTGTGAGTGAGAGAGAGAGAAAGAGAAGCTGTGAGTGAAAGAGAGAGAAAGAGAAGCTGTGTGTGTGTGAGAGAGAAGGATAAGCTGTGAGTGAGAGAGAGTGAGTGAGAGAGAGAGAGAAGCTGTGAGTGCGAGAGAGAGGGAGAGAAGCTGTGACTGAGAGAGAGAGAGAAAGAGAAGCTGTGATTGAGAGTGAGAGACAGAGAGAAAGAGAAGGTGTGAGTGAGAGAGAGAGAGAGAAAAAAAGCTGTGAGTGAGAGAGAGAGAAAGAGAAGCTGTGAGTGAGAGAGAGAGAAAGAGAAAGAGAAGCTGTGAGTGAGAGAGAGTGAGTGAGAGAAAGAGAGAGAAGCTGTGAGTGAGAGAGAGGGGGGAGAAGCTGTGAGTGAGAGAGAGAGAGGGAGAGAAGCTGTGAGTGAGAGAGAGAGATAGAGTGAAAGAGAAGCTGTGAGTGAGAGAGTGAGTGAGAAAGAGAGAGAAGCTGTGAGTGAGAGAGAGAGAGGGAGGGAGGGAGAGAAGCTGTGAATGAGAGAGAAAGAGAAGCTGTGAGTGAGAGAGAGAAAAAGAGAAGCTGTGAGTGAGTGAGAGAGAGAAAGAGAAGCTGTGCATGTGAGAGAAAGTGAGAGAAAGAGAAGCTGTGAGTGTGAGAGAGAGTGAAAGAAAGAGATGCTGTGAGTGTGTGTGAGAGAGAAAGAAAAGCTGTGAGTGAGAGATAGAGAGAGAAGCTGTGAGTGAGAGAGAGAGAAAGAAAAGCTGTGAGTGAGAGAGAGAAAGAGAAGCTGTGTGTGAGCGAGAGAAAGAGAAGCTGTGAGTTAGAGAGAGAGAGAAAGAGAAGCTGTGAGTGAGAGAGAGAGAGAGAAGCTGTGAGTGAGAGAGAGAGCGAGAGAAAGAAGCTATGATTGTGTGTGTGAGAGAAAGGGAAGCTGTGAGTGAGAGAGAAAGAGAGAGAGAAGATGTCAATCAGAGAGAGAAAGAGAAGCTGTGAGTGAAAGAGAGAGAAGCTGTGAGTGAGAGAGAGAGAAAGAGAAGCTGTGTGTGTGTGTGAGAGAGAGAGAAGCTGTGAGTGAGAGTGAGAGACAGAGAGACAGAGAAGCTGTGAGTGAGAGAGAGAAAGAGAAGCTGTGATTGAGAGTGAGAGAGAGAAAGAGAAGCTGTGAGTGAGAGAGAGAGAGAGGGAAAGCAATGTGTGTGAGAGAGAGAAGGTGTGAGTGAGAGAGAGAAAGAGACGTGAGTGAGAGAGAGAGAATTAGAAGCTGTGAGTTACAGAGAGAGAGAGAGAAGCTGTGAGTGAGTGATAGAGAGAAAGGGAAGCTTTGAGTGAGAGAGAGAGAAGCTGTGAGTGAGAGAGAGAGAGAAGCTGTGTGAGAGAGAGAGAAAGAGAAGCTGTGAGTGAGAGAGAGAGAAAGAGAAGCTGTGAGTGAGAGAGAACGAGAAGCTTTGTGTATGTGTGTGTGAGAGAGAAGCTGTGAGTGAGGGAGAGAATGGGAAGCTGTGAGTGAGAGAGAGAGAGAGAGAGAGAAAGAGAAGCTGTGAGTGAGAGAGAGAGAGAAAGAGAAGCTGTGCATGTGAGAGAAAGTGAGAGAAAGAGAAGCTGTGAGTGTGAGAGAGAGTGAAAGAAAGAGATGTGAGAGAAAGAAAGTGAAGCTGTGAGTGTGTGTGTGAGAGAGAAAGAGAAGCTGTGAGTGTGAGAGAGAGAGAAATAGAGAAGCTGTGAGTGAGAGAGAGAGAGAAACAGAAGCTGTGAGTGAGAGAGAGAAAAAAAGAGAGAAAGATAAGCTGTGAGTGTGAGAGTGAGTGAGAGAAAGAGATGCTGTGAGTGTGTGTGTGAGAGAAAGATAAGCTGTGAGTGAGAGAGAGAGAGAGAAGCTGTGAGTGAGAGAGAGAAAGAGAAGCTGTGAGTGAGAGAGAGAGAAAGAGAAGCTGTGAGTGAGTGAGAGAGAGAGATAAAGAGAAGCTGTGAGTGAGTGAGTGAGAGAGAAAGAGAAGCTGTGAGTGAGAGAGAAAGAGAGAGAGAAGATGTCAATGAGAGAGAGAGAAAGAGAAGCTGTGAGTGTGAGAGAGAGACAAAGAGGAGCTGTGAGTGAGAGAGAGAGAAGGGGAAGCTGTGAGTGTGAGAGAGAAAGAGAGAGAAAGAGAAGCTGTGAGTGAGAGAGAGAAAAAAAGAGAAGCTGTGTGTGAGAGAGAGAAGCTGTGAGAAAGAGAGAAGCTGTGAGTGAGAGAGAGAGAAAGAGAAGCTATGAGTGAGAGAGAGAGAGAGGGAAAGCAATGCTCTGAGTGAGAGAGAGGGAGAAAGAGAAGCTATGAGAGAGAGAGAAGCTTTGAGTGAGAGAGAGAAGCTTTGAGTGAGAGAGAGGAAGAGAAGCTGAGAGGGAGAGAGAGAATGAGAAGCTGTGAGTTAGAGAGTGAGAGAGAAGCTGTGAGTGAGAGAGAGAAAGGGAAGCTGTGAGTGAGAGAGAGAGAGAGAAGCTGTGAGTGAGAGAGAGAAAAAAGAAGCTCTGAGTGAGAGAGAGAAAGAGAGAAGCTGTGTGTGTGAGAGAGAAAGAAGCTATGATTGTGTGTGAGAGAGAAAGAGAATCTGTGAGTGAGAGAGAGAGAGAGAAGCTAAGAGTGAAAGAGAAAGAGAGAGAGAAGATGTCAATGAGAGAGAGAGAAAGAGAAGCTGTGTGTGTGTGAGAGAGAGAGAAGCTGTGTGTGTGTGTGAGAGAGAGAAGCTGTGAGTGAGAGAGAGAAAAAGAGAAAAAGAGAAGCTGTGAGTGAGAGAGAGAGAGAAGCTTTTGCGTGTGAGAGAAAGTGAGAGAAAGAGAAGCTGTGAGTGTGAGAGAGAGTGAGAGAAAGAGATGCTGTGAGTGTGTGTGAGAGAGAAAGGTAAGCTGTGAGTGAGAGAGAGAGAGAGAACCTGTGAGTGAGAGAGAGAGAAAGAGAAGCTGTGAGTGAAAGAGAGAGAAAGAGAAGCTGTGTGTGTGTGAGAGAGAAGGAGAAGCTGTGAGTGAGAGAGAGTGAGTGAGAGAGAGAGAGAAGCTGTGAGTGCGAGAGAGAGAGAAAGAGAAGCTGTGATTGAGAGTGAGAGACAGAGAGAAAGAGAAGGTGTGAGTGAGAGAGAGAGAGAGAGAAAAAGCTGTGACTGAGAGAGAGAGAAAGAGAAGCTGTGAGTGAGAGAGAGAGAAAGAGAAGCTGTGAGTGAGAGAGAGAGTGAGAGAAGCTGTGTGTGTGTGAGAGAGAAGGAGAAGCTGTGAGTGAGAGAGAGTGAGTGAGAGAGAGAGAGAAGCTGTGAGTGCGAGAGAGAGGGAGAGAAGCTGTGAGTGAGAGAGAGAGAGGGAGAGAAGCTGTGAGTGAGAGAGAGAGACAGAGTGAAAGAGAAGCTGTGAGTGAGAGAGTGAGTGAGAGAGAGAGAGAAGCTGTGAGTGAGAGAGAGAGAGGGAGGGAGGGAGAGAAGCTGTGAATGAGAGAGAAAGAGAAGCTGTGAGTGAGAGAGAGAAAAAGTGAAGCTGTGAGTGAGAGAGAGAGAGAAAGAGAAGCTGTGCATGTGAGAGAAAGTGAGAGAAAGAGAAGCTGTGAGTGTGAGAGAGAGTGAAAGAAAGAGATGCTGTGAGTGTGTGTGAGAGAGAAAGATAAGCTGTGAGTGAGAGATAGAGAGAGAAGCTGTGAGAGAGAGAGAGAAAGAAGCTGTGAGTGAGAGAGAGAGAAAGAGAAGCTGTGTGTGAGCGAGAGAATGAGAAGCTGTGAGTTAGAGAGAGAGAGAATGAGAAGCTGTGAGTTACAGAGAGAGAGAGAGAAGCTGTGAGTGAGTGATAGAGAGAAAGGGAAGCTTTGAGTGAGAGAGAGAGAGAAGCTGTGAGTGAGAGAGAGAGAGAAGCTGTGAGTGAGAGAGAGAGAGAAAGAAGCTGTGATTGTGTGTGAGAGAGAAAGAGAAGCTGTGAGTGAGAGAGAGAGAAAGAGAAGCTGTGAGTGAGAGAGATCGAGAAGCTTTGTGTATGTGTGTGTGAGAGAGAAGCTTTGTGTATGTGTGTGTGAGAGAGAAGCTGTGAGTGAGGGAGAGAAACTGAAGCTGTGAGTGAGAGAGAGAGAGAGAGAGAGAAGCTGTGAGTGAGAGAGAGAAAAAGAGAAGCTGTGAGTGAGAGAGAGAGAAAAAGAGAAGCTGTGCATGTGAGAGAAAGTGAGAGAAAGATAAGCTGTGAGTGTGAGAGGGAGAGAGAGAATGAGAAGCTGTGAGTTAGAGAGTGAGAGAGAAGCTGTGTGAGAGAGAGAGAAAGGGAAGCTGTGAGTGAGAGAGAGAGAGAGAAGCTGTGAGTGAGAGAGAGAAAAAAGAAGCTCTGAGTGAGAGAGAGAAAGAGAGAAGCTGTGTGTGTGAGAGAGAAAGAAGCTATGATTGTGTGTGAGAGAGAAAGAGAATCTGTGAGTGAGAGAGAGAGAAAGAGAAGCTAAGAGTGAAAGAGAAAGAGAGAGAGAAGATGTCAATAAGAGAGAGAGAGAAAGAGAAGCTGTGTGTGTGTGTGAGAGAGAGAAGCTGTGTGTGTGTGTGAGAGAGAGAAGCTGTGAGTGAGAGAGAGAAAAAGAGAAAAAGAGAAGCTGTGAGTGAGAGAGAGAAGCTTTTGCATGTGAGAGAAAGTGAGAGAAAGAGAAGCTGTGAGTGTGAGAGAGAGTGAGAGAAAGAGATGCTGTGAGTGTGTGTGAGAGAGAAAGGTAAGCTGTGAGTGAGTGAGAGAGAGAGAACCTGTGAGTGAGAGAGAGAGAAAGAGAAGCTGTGAGTGAAAGAGAGAGAAAGAGAAGCTGTGTGTGTGTGAGAGAGAAGGAGAAGCTGTGAGTGAGAGAGAGAGAGTGAGAGAGAGAGAGAAGCTGTGAGTGCGAGAGAGAGGGAGAGAAGCTGTGACTGAGAGAGAGAGAGAAAGAGAAGCTGTGATTGAGAGTGAGAGACAGAGAGAAAGAGAAGGTGTGAGTGAGAGAGAGAGAGAGAGAGAGAGAAAAAGCTGTGAGTGAGAGAGAGAGAAAGAGAAGCTGTGAGTGAGAGAGAGAGAAAGAGAAGCTGTGAGTGAGAGAGAGAGAGTGAGAGAAAGAGAGAGAAGCTGTGTGAGAGAGAGAGGGGGGAGAAGCTGAGAGTGAGAGAGAGAGAGGGAGAGAAGCTGTGAGTGTGAGAGAGAGACAGAGTGAAAGAGAAGCTGTGAGTGAGAGAGTGAGTGAGAGAGAGAGAGAAGCTGTGAGTGAGAGAGAGAGAGGGAGGGAGGGAGAGAAGCTGTGAATGAGAGAGAAAGAGAAGCTGTGAGTGAGAGAGAGAAAAAGAGAAGCTGTGAGTGAGAGAGAGAGAGAAAGAGAAGCTGTGCATGTGAGAGAAAGTGAGAGAAAGAGAAGCTGTGAGTGTGAGAGAGAGTGAAAGAAAGAGATGCTGTGAGTGTGTGTGAGAGAGAAAGATAAGCTGTGAGTGAGATAGAGAGAGAAGCTGTGAGTGAGAGAGAGAGAAAGAGAAGCTGTGAGAGAGAGAGAGAGAAAGAGAAGCTGTGTGTGAGCGAGAGAAAGAGAAGCTGTGAGTTAGAGAGAGAGAGAAAGAGAAGCAGTGAGTGAGAGAGAGAGAGAGAGAAGCTGTGAGTGAGAGAGAGAGAGAGTAAGAAGCTATGATTGTGTGTGAGAGAGAAAGAGAAGCTGTGAGTGAGAGAGAAAGAGAGAGAGAAGATGTCAATCAGAGAGAGAAAGAGAAGCTGTGAGTGAGAGAGAGAGAGAAGGTGTGAGTGAGAGAGAGAGAGAAAGAAGCTGTGATTGTGTGTGAGAGAGAAAGAGAATCTGTGAGAGAGAGAGAAAGAGAAGCTGTGAGTGAGAGAGAGAGAAAGAGAAGCTGTGAGTGAGAGAGATCGAGAAGCTTTGTGTATGTGTGTGTGAGAGAGAAGCTGTGAGTGAGGGAGAGAAACTGAAGCTGTGAGTGAGAAAGAGAGAGAGAGAGAAAGAGAAGCTGTGAGTGAGAGAGAGAAAAAGAGAAGCTGTGAGTGGGAGAGAGAGAAAAAGAGAAGCTGTGCATGTGAGAGAAAGTGAGAGAAAGATAAGCTGTGAGTGTGAGAGGGAGAGAGAGAATGAGAAGCTGTGAGTTAGAGAGTGAGAGAGAAGCTGTGAGTGAGAGAGAGAAAGGGAAGCTGTGAGTGAGAGAGAGAGTGAAGCTGTGAGTGAGAGAGAGAAAAAAGAAGCTCTGAGTGAGAGAGAGAAAGAGAGAAGCTGTGTGTGTGAGAGAGAAAGAAGCTATGATTGTGTGTGAGAGAGAAAGAGAATCTGTGAGTGAGAGAGAGAGAAAGAGAAGCAAAGAGTGAAAGAGAAAGAGAGAGAGAAGATGTCAATGAGAGAGAGAGAGAAAGAGAAGCTGTGTGTGTGTGTGTGAGAGAGAGAAGCTGTGTGTGTGTGTGAGAGAGAGAAGCTGTGAGTGAGAGAGAGAAAAAGAGAAAAAGAGAAGCTGTGAGTGAGAGAGAGAGAGAAGCTTTTGCATGTGAGAGAAAGTGAGAGAAAGAGAAGCTGTGAGTGTGAGAGAGAGTGAGAGAAAGAGATGCTGTGAGTGTGTGTGAGAGAGAAAGGTAAGCTGTGAGTGAGAGAGAGAGAGAGAACCTGTGAGTGAGAGAGAGAGAAAGAGAAGCTGTGAGTGAAAGAGAGAGAAAGAGAAGCTGTGTGTGTGTGAGAGAGAAGGAGAAGCTGTGAGTGAGAGAGAGAGAGTGAGAGAGAGAGAGAAGCTGTGAGTGCGAGAGAGAGGGAGAGAAGCTGTGACTGAGAGAGAGAGAGAAAGAGAAACTGTGATTGAGAGTGAGAGACAGAAAGAAAGAGAAGGTGTGAGTGAGAGAGAGAGAGAGAAAAAGCTGTGAGTGAGAGAGAGAGAAAGAGAAGCTGTGAGTGAGAGAGAGAGAAAGAGAAGCTGTGAGTGAGAGAGAGAGAGTGAGAGAAAGAGAGAGAAGCTGTGAGTGAGAGAGAGAGGGGGGAGAAGCTGTGAGTGAGAGAGAGAGAGGGAGAGAAGCTGTGAGTGTGAGAGAGAGACAGTGAAAGAGAAGCTGTGAGTGAGACAGTGTGAGAGAGAGAGAGAAGCTGTGAGTGAGAGAGAGAGAGGGAGGGAGGGAGAGAAGCTGTGAATGAGAGAGAAAGAGAAGCTGTGAGTGAGAGAGAGAAAAAGAGAAGCTGTGAGTGAGAGAGAGAGAAAGAGAAGCTGTGCATGTGAGAGAAAGTGAGAGAAAGAGAAGCTGTGAGTGTGAGAGAGAGTGAAAGAAAGAGATGCTGTGAGTGTGTGTGAGAGAGAAAGATAAGCTGTGAGTGAGAGATAGAGAGAGAAGCTGTGAGTGAGAGAGAGAGAAAGAGAAGCTGTGAGTGAGAGAGAGAAAGAGAAGCTGTATGTGAGCGAGAGAAAGAGAAGATGTGAGTTAGAGAGAGAGAGAAAGAGAAGCAGTGAGTGAGAGAGAGAGAGAGAGAAGCTGTGAGCGAGAGAGAGAGCGAGAGAAAGAAGCTATGATTGTGTGTGAGAGAGAAAGAGAAGCTGTGAGTGAGAGAGAAAGAGAGAGAGAAGATGTCAATCAGAGAGAGAAAGAGAAGCTGTGAGTGAGAGAGAGAGAGAAGCTGTGAGAGAGAGAGAGAAAGAGAAGCTGTGTGTGTGTGTGTGTGTGAGAGAGAGAAGCTGTGAGTGAGAGTGAGAGACAGAGAGACAGAGAAGCTGTGAGTGAGAGAGAGAAAGAGAAGCTGTGATTGAGTGAGAGAGAGAAAGAGAAGCTGTGAGTGAGAGAGAGAGATAGAGAAGATTTGTGTGTTAGAGAGACAGAGAAGTTGTGAGAAAGAGAGAAGCTGTGAGTGAGAGAGAAAGAGAAGCTATGAGTGAGAGAGAGAGTGAGAGGGAAAGCAATGCTCTGAGTGAGAGAGAGGGAGAAAGAGCTGTGTGAGAGAAAGAGAACATGTGAGTGAGAGAGAGAGATAAAGAGAAGCTGTGAGTGAGTGAGAGAGAGAGAAGATGTCCATGAGAAAGAGAAAGAAAGAGAAGCTGTGAGTGAGAGAGTGAGAGAAGCTGTGAGTGAGAGAGAGAGAAAGAGAAGCTGTGTGTGTGTGTGTGAGAGAGAGAGAAGCTGTGAGTCAGAGTGAGAGACAGAGAGAAAGAGAAGGTGTGAGTGAGAGAGAGAGAAAGAGAAGCTGTGATTGAGAGTGAGAGGTAGAGAGAAAGAGAAGCTGTTAGTGAGAGAGAGATATATAGATTTGTGTGTGAGAGAGAGAGAAGCTGTGAGAAAGAGAGATGCTGTGAGTGAGAGAGAGAGAAAGAGAAGCTATGAGTGAGAGAGAGAGAGAGGGAAAGGAATGCTCTGAGAGAGGGAGAAAGAGAAGCTGTGTGAGAGAAAGTGAAGCTGTGAGTGAGTGAGAGAGAGAGAGAGAAGCTGTGAGTGAGAGAGAAAGAGAGAGAGATGTCAATGAGAGAGAGAAAGAGAAGCTGTGAGTGAGAGAGAGAGAGAGAAGCTGTGAGTGAGAGAGAGAAAAAGAGAAGCTGTGAGTGAGAGAGAGAGAGAGAAAGAAAGAGAAGCTGTGCGTGTGAGAGAAAGTGAGAGAAAGAGAAGCTGTGAGTGTGAGAGAGAGTGAGAGAAAGAGATGCTGTGAGTGTGTGAGAGAGAGAAAGATAAGCTGTGAGTGAGAGAGAGAGAGAAGCTGTGTGTGTGAGAGAGAAAGAGAACCTGTGAGTGAGAGAGAGAGAAAGAGAAGCTGTGTGTGTGTGAGAGAGAAAGAGAAGCTGAGAGTGTGAGAGAGAGAGTGAGATAGAGGGAGAGAAGCTGTGTATGAGAGAGAGAGAGAGAAGCTGTGAGTGAGAGAGAGAAAGGGAAGCTGTGAGTGAGAGAGAGAGAGAGAAAGAGAAGCTGTGAGTGAGAGAGTGAAAAAGAGAAGCTGTGAGTGAGAGAGAGAAAGAGAAGCTGTGTGTGAGAGAAAGTGAGAGAAAGAGAAGCTGTGAGTGTGAGAGAGAGTGAGAGAAAGAGATGCTGTGAGTGTGTGCGAGAGAGAAAGAGAAGCTGTGAAAGAGAGAGAGAGAAGCTGTGAGTGAGAGAGAGAGAGTAGCTGTGAGTGAGAGAGAGAGGGAGAGAAGCTGTGAGTGAGAGAGAGAGAAAGAGAAGATTTCTGTGTGAGAGATAGAGAAGCTGTGAGAAAGTGAGAAGCTGTGAGTGAGAGAGAGAGAAAGAGAAGCTATGAGTTAGAGAGAGAGAAAGAGAAGCTGTGAGTGAGAGAAATCGAGAAGCTTTGTGTATGTGTGTGTGAGAGAGAAGCTTTGTGTATGTGTGTGTGAGAGAGAAGCTGTGAGTGAGGGAGAGAAACTGAAGCTGTGAGTGAGTGAGAGAGAGAGAAGCTGTGAGTGAGAGAGAGAGAGGGAAAGCAATGTGTGTGAGAGAGAGAAGGTGTGAGTGAGAGAGAGAAAGAGATGTGAGTGAGAGAGAGAGAATTAGAAGCTGTGAGTTACAGAGAGAGAGAGAGAAGCTGTGAGTGAGTGATAGAGAGAAAGGGAAGCTTTGAGTGAGAGAGAGAGAGAAGCTGTGAGTGAGAGAGAGAGAGAAGCTGTGAGTGAGAGAGAGAGAGAGAAAGAAGCTGTGATTGTGTGTGAGAGAGAAAGAGAATCTGTGAGTGAGAGAGAGAGAAAGAGAAGCTGTGAGTGAGAGAGAGAGAAAGAGAAGCTGTGAGTGAGAGAGAACGAGAAGCTTTGTGTATGTGTGTGTGAGAGAGAAGCTGTGAGTGAGGGAGAGAATGGGAAGCTGTGAGTGAGAGAGAGAGAGAGAGAGAAAGAGAAGCTGTGAGTGAGAGACAGAAAAAGAGAAGCTGTGAGTGAGAGAGAGAGAGAAAGAGAAGCTAAGAGTGAAAGAGAAAGAGAGAGAGAAGATGTCAATGAGAGAGGGAGAGAAAGAGAAGCTGTGTGTGTGTGTGAGAGAGAGAGGAGCTGTGTGTGTGTGTGAGAGAGAGAAGTTGTGAGTGAGAGAGAGAAAAAGAGAAAAAGAGAAGCTGTGAGTGAGAGAGAGAGAGAAGCTTTTGCGTGTGAGAGAAAGTGAGAGAAAGAGAAGCTGTGAGTGTGAGAGAGAGTGAGAGAAAGAGATGCTGTGAGTGAGAGAGAGAGAGAGAAAAAAAGCTGTGAGTGAGAGAGAGAGAAAGAGAAGCTGTGAGTGAGAGAGAGAGAAAGAGAAAGAGAAGCTGTGAGTGAGAGAGAGTGAGTGAGAGAAAGAGAGAGAAGCTGTGAGTGAGAGAGAGGGGGGAGAAGCTGTGAGTGAGAGAGAGAGAGGGAGAGAAGCTGTGAGTGAGAGAGAGAGACAGAGTGAAAGAGAAGCTGTGAGTGAGAGAGTGAGTGAGAAAGAGAGAGAAGCTGTGAGTGAGAGAGAGAGAGGGAGGGAGGGAGAGAAGCTGTGAATGAGAGAGAAAGAGAAGCTGTGAGTGAGAGAGAGAAAAAGAGAAGCTGTGAGTGAGTGAGAGAGAGAAAGAGAAGCTGTGCATGTGAGAGAAAGTGAGAGAAAGAGAAGCTGTGAGTGTGAGAGAGAGTGAAAGAAAGAGATGCTGTGAGTGTGTGTGAGAGAGAAAGAAAAGCTGTGAGTGAGAGATAGAGAGAGAAGCTGTGAGTGAGAGAGAGAGAAAGAAAAGCTGTGAGTGAGAGAGAGAAAGAGAAGCTGTGTGTGAGCGAGAGAAAGAGAAGCTGTGAGTTAGAGAGAGAGAGAAAGAGAAGCTGTGAGTGAGAGAGAGAGAGAGAAGCTGTGAGTGAGAGAGAGAGCGAGAGAAAGAAGCTATGATTGTGTGTGAGAGAGAAAGGGAAGCTGTGAGTGAGAGAGAAAGAGAGAGAGAAGATGTCAATCAGAGAGAGAAAGAGAAGCTGTGAGTGAAAGAGAGAGAAGCTGTGAGTGAGAGAGAGAGAAAGAGAAGCTGTGTGTGTGTGTGAGAGAGAGAGAAGCTGTGAGTGAGAGTGAGAGACAGAGAGACAGAGAAGCTGTGAGTGAGAGAGAGAAAGAGAAGCTGTGATTGAGAGTGAGAGAGAGAAAGAGAAGCTGTGAGTGAGAGAGAGAGAGAGGGAAAGCAATGTGTGTGAGAGAGAGAAGGTGTGAGTGAGAGAGAGAAAGAGATGTGAGTGAGAGAGAGAGAATTAGAAGCTGTGAGTTACAGAGAGAGAGAGAAGCTGTGAGTGAGTGATAGAGAGAAAGGGAAGCTTTGAGTGAGAGAGAGAGAGAAGCTGTGAGTGAGAGAGAGAGAGAAGCTGTGAGTGAGAGAGAGAGAAAGAGAAGCTGTGAGTGAGAGAGAGAGAAAGAGAAGCTGTGAGTGAGAGAGAACGAGAAGCTTTGTGTATGTGTGTGTGAGAGAGAAGCTGTGAGTGAGGGAGAGAATGGGAAGCTGTGAGTGAGAGAGAGAGAGAGAGAGAGAAAAAGAGAAGCTGTGAGTGAGAGAGAGAAAAAGAGAAGCTGTGAGTGAGAGAGAGAGAAAAAGAGAAGCTGTGCATGTGAGAGAAAGAAAGTGAAGCTGTGAGTGTGTGTGAGAGAGAGAAAGAGAAGCTGTGAGTGTGAGAGAGAGAGAAATAGAGAAGCTGTGAGTGAGAGAGAGAGAGAAAAAGAAGCTGTGAGTGAGAGAGAGAAAAAAAGAGAGAAAGATAAGCTGTGAGTGTGAGAGTGAGTGAGAGAAAGAGATGCTGTGAGTGTGTGTGAGAGAGAAAGATAAGCTGTGAGTGAGAGAGAGAGAGAGAAGCTGTGAGTGAGAGAGAGAAAGAGAAGCTGTGAGTGAGAGAGAGAGAAAGAGAAGCTGTGAGTGAGTGAGAGAGAGAGATAAAGAGAAGCTGTGAGTGAGTGAGTGAGAGAGAAAGAGAAGCTGTGAGTGAGAGAGAAAGAGAGAGAGAAGATGTCAATGAGAGAGAGAGAAAGAGAAGCTGTGAGTGTGAGAGAGAGACAAAGAGGAGCTGTGAGTGAGAGAGAGAGAAGGGGAAGCTGTGAGTGTGAGAGAGAAAGAGAGAGAAAGAGAAGCTGTGAGTGAGAGAGAAAAAAAAGAGAAGCTGTGTGTGAGAGAGAGAAGCTGTGAGAAAGAGAGAAGCTGTGAGTGAGAGAGAGAGAAAGAGAAGCTATGAGTGAGAGAGAGAGAGGGAAAGCAATGCTCTGAGTGAGAGAGAGGGAGAAAGAGAAGCTATGAGAGAGAGAGAAGCTTTGAGTGAGAGAGAGAAGCTTTGAGTGAGAGAGAGGAAGAGAAGCTGAGAGGGAGAGAGAGAATGAGAAACTGTGAGTTAGAGAGTGAGAGAGAAGCTGTGAGTGAGAGAGAGAAAGGGAAGCTGTGAGTGAGAGAGAGAGAGAGAAGCTGTGAGTGAGAGAGAGAAAAAAGAAGCTCTGAGTGAGAGAGAGAAAGAGAGAAGCTGTGTGTGTGAGAGAGAAAGAAGCTATGATTGTGTGTGTGAGAGAAAGAGAATCTGTGAGTGAGAGAGAGAGAGAGAAGCTAAGAGTGAAAGAGAAAGAGAGAGAGAAGATGTCAATGAGAGAGAGAGAGAGAAAGAGAAGCTGTCTGTGTGTGAGAGAGAGAGAAGCTGTGTGTGTGTGTGAGAGAGAGAAGCTGTGAGTGAGAGAGAGAAAAAGAGAAAAAGAGAAGCTGTGAGTGAGAGAGAGAGAGAAGCTTTTGCGTGTGAGAGAAAGTGAGAGAAAGAGAAGCTGTGAGTGTGAGAGAGAGTGAGAGAAAGAGATGCTGTGAGTGTGTGTGAGAGAGAAAGGTAAGCTGTGAGTGAGAGAGAGAGAGAGAACCTGTGAGTGAGAGAGAGAGAAAGAGAAGCTGTGACTGAGAGAGAGAGAGAAAGAGAAGCTGTGATTGAGAGTGAGAGACAGAGAGAAAGAGAAGGTGTGAGTGAGAGAGAGAGAGAGAAAAAGCTGTGACTGAGAGAGAGAGAAAGAGAAGCTGTGAGTGAGAGAGAGAGAAAGAGAAGCTGTGAGTGAGAGAGAGAGTGAGAGAAGCTGTGTGTGTGTGAGAGAGAAGGAGAAGCTGTGAGTGAGAGAGAGTGAGTGAGAGAGAGAGAGAAGCTGTGAGTGCGAGAGAGAGGGAGAGAAGCTGTGAGTGAGAGAGAGAGAGGGAGAGAAGCTGTGAGTGAGAGAGAGAGACAGAGTGAAAGAGAAGCTGTGAGTGAGAGAGTGAGTGAGAGAGAGAGAGAAGCTGTGAGTGAGAGAGAGAGAGGTAGGGAGGGAGGGAAGCTGTGAATGAGAGAGAAAGAGAAGCTGTGAGTGAGAGAGAGAAAAAGTGAAGCTGTGAGTGAGAGAGAGAGAGAAAGAGAAGCTGTGCATGTGAGAGAAAGTGAGAGAAAGAGAAGCTGTGAGTGTGAGAGAGAGTGAAAGAAAGAGATGCTGTGAGTGTGTGTGAGAGAGAAAGATAAGCTGTGAGTGAGAGATAGAGAGAGAAGCTGTGAGAGAGAGAGAGAAAGAGAAGCTGTGAGTGAGAGAGAGAGAAAGAGAAGCTGTGTGTGAGCGAGAGACTGAGAAGCTGTGAGTTAGAGAGAGAGAGAATGAGAAGCTGTGAGTTACAGAGAGAGAGAGAAGCTGTGAGTGAGTGATAGAGAGAAAGGGAAGCTTTGAGTGAGAGAGAGAGAGAAGCTGTGAGTGAGAGAGAGAGAGAAGCTGTGAGTGAAAGAGAGAGAGAAAGAAGCTGTGATTGTGTGTGAGAGAGAACGAGAAGCTGTGAGTGAGAGAGAGAGAAAGAGAAGCTGTGAGTGAGAGAGATCGAGAAGCTTTGTGTATGTGTGTGTGAGAGAGAAGCTTTGTGTATGTGTGTGTGAGAGAGAAGCTGTGAGTGAGGGAGAGAAACTGAAGCTGTGAGTGAGAGAGAGAGAGAGAGAGAGAAGCTGTGAGTGAGAGAGAGAAAAAGAGAAGCTGTGAGTGAGAGAGAGAGAAAAAGAGAAGCTGTGCATGTGAGAGAAAGTGAGAGAAAGATAAGCTGTGAGTGTGAGAGGGAGAGAGAGAATGAGAAGCTGTGAGTTAGAGAGTGAGAGAGAAGCTGTGTGAGAGAGAGAGAAAGGGAAGCTGTGAGTGAGAGAGAGAGAGAGAAGCTGTGAGTGAGAGAGAGAAAAAAGAAGCTCTGAGTGAGAGAGAGAAAGAGAGAAGCTGTGTGTGTGAGAGAGAAAGAAGCTATGATTGTGTGTGAGAGAGAAAGAGAATCTGTGAGTGAGAGAGAGAGAAAGAGAAGCTAAGAGTGAAAGAGAAAGAGAGAGAGAAGATGTCAATAAGAGAGAGAGAGAAAGAGAAGCTGTGTGTGTGTGTGAGAGAGAGAAGCTGTGTGTGTGTGAGAGAGAGAGAAGCTGTGAGTGAGAGAGAGAAAAAGAGAAAAAGAGAAGCTGTGAGTGAGAGAGAGAAGCTTTTGCATGTGAGAGAAAGTGAGAGAAAGAGAAGCTGTGAGTGTGAGAGAGAGTGAGAGAAAGAGATGCTGTGAGTGTGTGTGAGAGAGAAAGGTAAGCTGTGAGTGAGTGAGAGAGAGAGAACCTGTGAGTGAGAGAGAGAGAAAGAGAAGCTGTGAGTGAAAGAGAGAGAAAGAGAAGCTGTGTGTGTGAGAGAGAAAAGGAGAAGCTGTGAGTGAGAGAGAGAGAGTGAGAGAGAGAGAGAAGCTGTGAGTGCGAGAGAGAGGGAGAGAAGCTGTGACTGAGAGAGAGAGAAAGAGAAGCTGTGATTGAGAGTGAGAGACAGAGAGAAAGAGAAGGTGTGAGTGAGAGAGAGAGAGAGAGAGAAAAAGCTGTGAGTGAGAGGGAGAGAAAGAGAAGCTGTGAGTGAGAGAGAGAGAAAGAGAAGCTGTGAGTGAGAGAGAGAGAGTGAGAGAAAGAGAGAGAAGCTGTGTGAGAGAGAGAGGGGGGAGAAGCTGAGAGTGAGAGAGAGAGAGGGAGAGAAGCTGTGAGTGTGAGAGAGAGACAGAGTGAAAGAGAAGCTGTGAGTGAGAGAGTGAGTGAGAGAGAGAGAGAAGCTGTGAGTGAGAGAGAGAGAGGGAGGGAGGGAGGGAGAGAAGCTGTGAATGAGAGAGAAAGAGAAGCTGTGAGTGAGAGAGAGAAAAAGAGAAGCTGTGAGTGAGAGAGAGAGAGAAAGATAAGCTGTGAGTGAGAGATAGAGAGAGAAGCTGTGAGAGAGAGAGAGAAAGAGAAGCTGTGAGTGAGAGAGAGAGAAAGAGAAGCTGTGTGTGAGCGAGAGAATGAGAAGCTGTGAGTTAGAGAGAGAGAGAATGAGAAGCTGTGAGTGAGAGGGAGAGAGATAGAGAAGCTGTGAGTGAGAGAGAGAGAAAGAGAGGGTGTGAGTGAGAGAGAGAGAAAGAGAAGCTGTGAGTGAGAGGGAGAGAGAAAGAGATGCTGTGAGTGAGTGAGTGAGAGAGAGAAGCTGTAAGTGAGAGAAAAAAAGAGAGAGAAAGAGGAGCTGTGAGAGAGAGAGAGAGAGAAGCTGTGAGTGAGAGAGAGAGAGAAAGAGAAGCTGTGAGTGTGAGAGAGAGTCTGTGTGATAAAGAGAGAGTGAAAGAGAATCTGTGAGTGAGAGAGAGAGCAAAAGAGAATCTGTGAGTGAGAGAGAGAGAAGCTGTGAGTGAGAGAGAGAGAAGCTGTGAGTGAGAGAGAGAGAGAGAGAAGCTGTGAGTGAGAGAGAAACAGAAGCTGTGAGTGAGAGAGAGAGAAAGAGAAGTTGTAAGTGAGTGAGAGAGAAAGAGAAGCTGTGAGTGAGAGAGAAAGAAAGAGAAGCTGTGAGTGAGAGAGAGAGAGAGATGCTCTGAGTGAGAGAGAGAGAAAAAAAGAGAAGCTGTGAGTGAGAGAGAGAGAAACAGAAGCTAAGAGTGAGAGAGAGAGAGAAAGAAAAGCTGTGAGTGAGAGAGAGAGAGAGAAAGAGAAGCTGTGAGTGAGAGAGAGAGAAATTGAAGCTGTGAGAGAGAGGAAAAGAAGCTGTGAGTGAGAGAGAGAGAGACAAAAGCTGTGAGTGAGTGAGAGTGAGAAAGAGAAGCTGTGAGTGAGAGAGAGACAGAGAGAGAAAGAGAAGCTGTAAGTGAGAGAGAGAGAGAGAAGCTGTGAGTGAGAGAGAAACAGAAGCTGTGAGTGAGAGAGAGAGAAAGAGAAGCTGTGAGTGAGAGAGAGAGAGAAAGAGAAGCTGTGAGTGAGAGAGAAACAGCTGTGAGTGAGAGAGAGAGAGAAAGAGAAGCTGTTAGTGAGAGAGTGAAAAAGAGAAGCTGTGTGTGAGAGAGAGAGAAAAAGAGAAGGTGTGAGTGAGAGAGAGAGAAAAAGAAGTTGTGAGTGAGAGAGAGAGAGAAACAGAAGCTGTGAGTGAGAGAGAGAGAGAAGCTGTGAGTGAGTGAGAGAGAGAGAGAGAGAAAGAGAAGCTGTGAGTGTGAGAGAGAGAAAGAGAGTCTGAGAAAGAGAGAGTGAAAGAGAGTCTGAAAAAGAGAGAGTGAAAGAGAAGCTGTGAGTGGGAGAGAGAGGGAGAAGCTGTTGAGAGAGAGAGAGAGAGAAGCTGTGAGAGTGAGAGAGAGAGAAGCTGTGAGTGAGAGAGAGAGAAAGAGAAGCTGTGAGTGAGAGAGAAACAGCTGTGAGTGAGAGAGAGAGAGAAAGAGAAGCTGTTAGTGAGAGAGAGAAAAAGAGAAGCTGTGTGAGAGAGAGAGAGAGAAAGAGAAGGTGTGAGTGAGAGAGAGAGAAAGAGAAGTTGTGAGTGAGAGAGAGAGAAACAGAAGCTGTGAGTGAGAGAGAGAGAAGCTGTGAGTGAGTGAGAGAGAGAGAGAGAGAAAGAGAAACTGTGAGTTAGAGAGAAATAGAAGCTGTGAGTGAGAGAGAAAGAAAGAGAAGCTGTGAGTGAGAGAGAGAGAAAGAGAAGCTAAGAGTGAGAGAGAGAGAGAAAGAAAAGCTGTGAGTGAGAGAGAGACAGAAAGAAAGAGAAGCTGTGAGTGAGAGAGAGAGAGAAAGAAAAAGAGAAACTGTGAGTGAGAGAGAGAGAAATTGAAGCTGTGAGAGAGAGAGGAAAAGAAGCTGTGAGTGAGAGAGAGAGAGACAAAAGCTGTGAGTGAGTGAGAGTGAGAAAGAGAAGCTGTGAGTGAGAGAGAGACAGAGAGAGAAAGAGAAGCTGTAAGTGAGAGAGAGAGAGAAGCTGTGAGTGAGAGAGAGAGAGAGAAAGAGAAGCTGTGAGTGTGTGAGAGAGAAAGAGAGTCTGAGAAAGAGAGAGTGAAAGAGAGTCTGAGAAAGAGAGAGTGAAAGAGAAGCTGTGAGTGGGAGAGAGAGAGAGAAGCTGTTGAGAGAGAGAGAGAAAGAGAAGCTGTGAGAGAGAGAGAGAGAAAGAAAAGCTGAGTGAGAGAGAGAGAGAAAGAGAAGCTGTGAGTGAGAGAGAGAGAGAAAGAAAAAGAGAAACTGTGAGTGAGAGAGAGATAAATTGAAGCTGTGAGAGAGAGGAAAAGAAGCTGTGAGTGAGAGAGAGAGAGACAAAAGCTGTGAGTGAGTGAGAGTGAGAAAGAGAAGCTGTGAGTGAGAGAGAGACAGAGAGAGAAAGAGAAGCTGTAAGTGAGAGAGAGAGAGAAGCTGTGAGTGAGAGAGAGAGAGAAAGAGAAGCTGTGAGTGTGTGTGAGAGAAAGAGAGTCTGAGAAAGAGAGAGTGAAAGAGAGTCTGAGAAAGAGAGAGTGAAAGAGAAGCTGTGAGTGGGAGAGAGAGAGAGAAGCTGTTGAGAGAGAGAGAGAAAGAGAAGCTGTGAGAGTGAGAGAGAGAGAGAAGCTTTGAGTGAGAGAGAGAGAAAGAGAAGCTGTGAGTGAGAGAGAAACAGAAGCTGTGAGTGAGAGAGAGAGAGAAAGAGAAGCTGTGAGTGAGAGAGAGAGAGAGAAAGAGAAGCTGTGTGAGAGAGAAACAGCTGTGAGTGAGAGAGAGAGAGAAAGAGAAGCTGTTAGTGAGAGAGAGAAAAAGAGAAGCTGTGTGAGAGAGAGAGAGAGAGAAAGAGAAGGTGTGAGTGTGAGAGAGAGAAAGAGAAGTTGTGAGTGAGAGAGAGAGAAACAGAAGCTGTGAGTGAGAGAGAGAAGCTGTGAGTGAGTGAGAGAGAGAAAGAGAAGCTGTGAGAGAGAGAGAGAGAAAGAGAAACTGTGAGTTAGAGAGAAATAGAAGCTGTGAGTGAGAGAGAAAGAAAGAGAAGCTGTGAGTGAGAGAGAGAGAAAGAGAAGCTGTGAGTGTGTGAGAGAGAAATAGAGAAGCAGTGAGTGAGAGAGAGAGAATTAGAAGCTGTGAGTTTGAGAGAGAGAAGCTGTGAGTGAGAGAGAGAGAGAGAAAGAGAAGCTGTGAGTGTGAGAGAGAGAAAGAGAGTCTGAGAAAGAGAGAGTGAAAGAGAAGATGTGAGTGAGAGAGAGAGAGAGAAGCTGTGAGTGAGAGAGAGAGAAAGAGAAGCTGTGAGTGAGGGAGAAACAGAAGCTGTGAGTGAGAGAGAGAAAGAGAAGGTGTGAGTGAGAGAGAGAAAGAGAAGCTGTGAGTGAGAGAGAGAGAAAGAGAAGCTGTGTGTGTATGTGAGAGAGAGAAGCTGTGAGTGAGAGAGAGAGAAGCTGTGAGTGAGAGAGAGAGAAAGAGAAGGTGTGAGTGAGAGAGAGAGAGAAAGAGAAGCTGTGAGTGAGAGAGAAACAGAAGCTGTGAGTGAGAGAGAGAGAGATAGAGAAGCTGTGAGTGAGAGAGAGAGAAAGAGAGGGTGTGAGTGAGAGAGAGAGAAAGAGAAGCTGTGAGTGAGAGACAGAGAGAGAGAAGCTGTGAGTGAGAGAGAGAGAAAGAGAAGCTGTGTGTGTGAGAGAGTCTGTGTGAGAAAGAGAGAGTGAAAGAGAATCTGTGAGTGAGAGAGAGAGCAAAAGAGAATCTGTGAGTGAGAGAGAGAGAAGCTGTGAGTGAGAGAGAGAGAAGCTGTGAGTGAGAGAGAGAGAGAGAGAAGCTGTGAGTGAGAGAGAAACAGAAGCTGTGAGTGAGAGAGAGAGAAAGAGAAGGTGTAAGTGAGTGAGAGAGAAAGAGAAGCTGTGAGTAAGAGAGAAAGAAAGAGAAGCTGTGAGTGAGAGAGAGAGAGAGAGATGCTCTGAGTGAGAGAGAGAGAAAAAAAGAGAAGCTGTGAGTGAGAGAGAGAGAAACAGAAGCTAAGAGTGAGAGAGAGAGAGAGAGAAAGAAAAGCTGTGAGTGAGAGAGAGAGAGAAAGAGAAGCTGTGAGTGAGAGAGAGAGAAATTGAAGCTGTGAGAGAGAGAGGAAAAGAAGCTGTGAGTGAGAGAGAGAGAGACAAAAGCTGTGAGTGAGTGAGAGTGAGAGAGAAGCTGTGAGTGAGAGAGAGACAGAGAGAATAAGAGAAGCTGTAAGTGAGAGAGAGAGAGAGAGAAGCTGTGAGTGAGAGAGAGAGAAAGAGAAGCTGTTAGTGAGAGAGAGAAAAAGAGAAGCTGTGTGAGAGAGAGAGAGAGAAAGAGAAGGTGTGAGTGAGAGAGAGAGAAAAAGAAGTTGTGAGTGAGAGAGAGAGAAACAGAAGCTGTGAGTGAGAGAGAGAGTGAAGCTGTGAGTGAGTGAGAGAGAGAGAGAGAGAAAGAGAAGCTGTGAGTGTGAGAGAGAGAAAGAGAGTCTGAGAAAGAGAGAGTGAAAGAGAGTCTGAAAAAGAGAGAGTGAAAGAGAAGCTGTGAGTGGGAGAGAGAGAGAGAAGCTGTTGAGAGAGAGAGAGAGAAGCTGTGAGAGTGAGAGAGAGAGAAGCTTTGAGTGAGAGAGAGAGAAAGAGAAGCTGTGAGTGAGAGAGAAACAGAAGCTGTGAGTGAGAGAGAGAGAAAGAGAAGCTGTGAGTGAGAGAGAGAGAGAAAGAGAAGCTGTGAGTGAGAGAGAAACAGCTGTGAGTGAGAGAGAGAGAGAAAGAGAAGCTGTTAGTGAGAGAGAGAAAAGAGAAGCTGTGTGAGAGAGAGAGAGAGAAAGAGAAGGTGTGAGTGAGAGAGAGAGAAAGAGAAGTTGTGAGTGAGAGAGAGAGAAACAGAAGCTGTGAGTGAGAGAGAGAGAGAAGCTGTGAGTGAGTGAGAGAGAGAGAGAGAGAAAGAGAAACTGTGAGTTAGAGAGAAATAGAAGCTGTGAGTGAAAGAGAAAGAAAGAGAAGCTGTGAGTGAGAGAGAGAGAAAGAGAAGCTGTGAGTGTGTGAGAGAGAAATAGAGAAGCAGTGAGTGAGAGAGAGAGAATTAGAAGCTGTGAGTGTGAGAGAGAGAAGCTGTGAGTGAGAGAGAGAGAGAAAGAGAAGCTGTGAGTGAGAGAGAGAGAAAGAGAGTCTGAGAAAGAGAGAGTGAAAGAGAAGATGTGAGTGAGAGAGAGAGAGAGAGAAGCTGTGAGTGAGAGAGAGAGAAAGAGAAGCTGTGAGTGAGGGAGAAACAGAAGCTGTGAGTGAGAGAGAGAAAGAGAAGGTGTGAGTGAGAGAGAGAAAGAGAAGCTGTGAGTGAGAGAGAGAGAAAGAGAAGGTGTGAGTGAGAGAGAGAGAGAGAGAGAAAGAGAAGTTGTGAGTGACAGAGAGAAAGAGAAGCTGTGAGTGAGAGAGAGAGAGAGAGAAAGAGAAGCTGTGAGTGAGAGAGAGAGAGAAGCTGTGAGTGAGAGAGAGAAGCTATGAGTGAGAGAGAGAGAGAAAGAGAAGCTGTGAGTGAGAGAGAAAGAGAAGCTGTGAGTGAGAGAGAGAGAAAGAGAGTCTGAGAAAGAGAGAGTGAAAGAGAAGATGTGAGTGAGAGAGAGAGAGAGAAGCTGTGAGTGAGAGAGAGAGAAGCAGTGAGTGAGAGAGAGAGAGAAAGAGAGTCTGAGAAAGAGAGAGTGAAAGAGAGTCTGAGAAAGAGAGAGTGAAAGAGAAGCTGTGTGTGAGAGAGAGAAAGATAAGCTGTGAGTGAGAGAGAGAAAGAGAAGGTGTGAGTGAGAGAGAGAGAAAGGGAGGCTGTGAGTGAGAGAGAGAAAGTGAGAGAAAGATAAGCTGTGAGTGTGAGAGAGAGTAAGAGAAAGAGATGCTGTGAGTGTGTGTGAGAGAGAAAGATAAGCTGTGAGTGAGAGAGAGAGAGAAGCTGTGAGTGAGAGAGAGAGAAAGAGAAGCTGTGAGTGAGAGAGAGAAAGAGAAGCTGTGTGAGAGAGAGAGAGACAGAAAGAGAAGCTGTGAGTGAGAGAGAGAGAGAGGGAAAGCAATGTGTGAGAGAGAGAGAAGGTGTGAGTGAGAGAGAGAAAGAGATGTGAGTGAGAGAGAGAGAATTAGAAGCTGTGAGTTACAGAGAGAGAGAGAGAAGCTGTGAGTGAGTGATAGAGAGAAAGGGAAGCTTTGAGTGAGAGAGAGAGAGAAGCTGTGAGTGAGAGAGAGAGAGAAGCTGTGAGTGACAGAGAGAGAGAGAAAGAAGCTGTGATTGTGTGTGAGAGAGAAAGAGAATCTGTGAGTGAGAGAGAGAGAAAGAGAAGCTGTGAGTGAGAGAGAGAGAAAGAGAAGCTGTGAGTGAGAGAGAACGAGAAGCTTTGTGTATGTGTGTGTGAGAGAGAAGCTGTGAGTGAGGGAGAGAATGGGAAGCTGTGAGTGAGAGAGAGAGAGAGAGAGAAAGAGAAGCTGTGAGTGAGAGAGAGAAAAAGAGAAGCTGTGAGTGAGAGAGAGAGAAAAAGAGAAGCTGTGCATGTGAGAGAAAGTGAGAGAAAGATAAGCTGTGAGTGTGAGAGAGAGTGAGAGAAAGAGATGCTGTGAGTGTGTGTGAGAGAGAAAGATAAGCTGTGAGTGAGAGAGAGAGAGAAGCTGTGAGTGACAGAGAGAAAGAGAAGCTGTGAGTGAGAGAGAGAGAAAGAGAAGCTGTGAGTGAGTGAGAGAGAGAGATAAAGAGAAGCTGTGAGTGAGTGAGTGAGAGAGAAAGAGAAGCTCTGAGTGAGAGAGAAAGAGAGAGAGAAGATGTCAATGAGAGAGAGAGAAAGAGAAGCTGTGAGTGAGTGAGAGAGAGAGATAAAGAGAAGCTGTGAGTGAGTGAGTGAGAGAGAAAGAGAAGCTGTGAGTGAGAGAGAAAGAGAGAGAGAAGATGTCAATGAGAGAGAGAGAAAGAGAAGCTGTGAGTGTGAGAGAGAGACAAAGAGGAGCTGTGAGTGAGAGAGAGAGAAGGGGAAGCTGTGAGTGTGAGAGAGAAAGAGAGAAAGAGAAGCTGAGTGTGAGAGAGAGAGAATAAAAGAGAAGCTGTGTGTGAGAGAGAGAAGCTGTGAGAAAGAGAGAAGCTGTGAGTGAGAGAGAGAGAAAGAGAACCTATGAGTGAGAGAGAGAGAGGGAAAGCAATGCTCTGAGTGAGAGAGAGGGAGAAAGAGAAGCTATGAGAGAGAGAGAGAAGCTTTGAGTGAGAGAGAGAAGCTTTGAGTGAGAGAGAGGAAGAGAAGCTGAGAGGGAGAGAGAGAATGAGAAGCTGTGAGTTAGAGAGTGAGAGAGAAGCTGTGAGTGAGAGAGAGAAAGGGAAGCTGTGAGTGAGAGAGAGAGAGAAGCTGTGAGTGAGAGAGAGAAAAAAGAAGCTCTGAGTGAGAGAGAGAAAGAGAGAAGCTGTGTGTGTGTGAGAGAGAAAGAAGCTATGATTGTGTGTGAGAGAGAAAGAGAATCTGTGAGTGAGAGAGAGAGAGAAAGAGAAGCTAAGAGTGAAAGAGAAAGAGAGAGAGAAGATGTCAATGAGAGAGAGAGAGAAAGAGAAGCTGTGTGTGTGTGAGAGAGAGAGAAGCTTTGTGTGTGTGTGAGAGAGAGAAGCTGTGAGTGAGAGAGAGAAAAAGAGAAAAAGAGAAGCTGTGAGTGAGAGAGAGAGAGAAGCTTTTGCGTGTGAGAGAAAGTGAGAGAAAGAGAAGCTGTGAGTGTGAGAGAGAGTGAGAGAAAGAGATGCTGTGAGTGTGTGTGAGAGAGAAAGGTAAGCTGTGAGTGAGAGAGAGAGAGAACCTGTGAGTGAGAGAGAGAGAAAGAGAAGCTGTGAGTGAAAGAGAGAGAAAGAGAAGCTGTGTGTGTGTGAGAGAGAAGGATAAGCTGTGAGTGAGAGAGAGTGAGTGAGAGAGAGAGAGAAGCTGTGAGTGCGAGAGAGAGGGAGAGAAGCTGTGACTGAGAGAGAGAGAGAAAGAGAAGCTGTGATTGAGAGTGAGAGACAGAGAGAAAGAGAAGGTGTGAGTGAGAGAGAGAGAGAGAAAAAGCTGTGAGTGAGAGAGAGAGAAAGAGAAGCTGTGAGTGAGAGAGAGAGAAAGAGAAAGAGAAGCTGTGAGTGAGAGAGAGTGAGTGAGAGAAAGAGAGAGAAGCTGTGAGTGAGAGAGAGGGGGGAGAAGCTGTGAGTGAGAGAGAGAGAGGGAGAGAAGCTGTGAGTGAGAGAGAGAGACAGAGTGAAAGAGAAGCTGTGAGTGAGAGAGTGAGTGAGAAAGAGAGAGAAGCTGTGAGTGAGAGAGAGAGAGGGAGGGAGGGAGAGAAGCTGTGAATGAGAGAGAAAGAGAAGCTGTGAGTGAGAGAGAGAAAAAGAGAAGCTGTGAGTGAGTGAGAGAGAGAAAGAGAAGCTGTGCATGTGAGAGAAAGTGAGAGAAAGAGAAGCTGTGAGTGTGAGAGAGAGTGAAAGAAAGAGATGCTGTGAGTGTGTGTGAGAGAGAAAGAAAAGCTGTGAGTGAGAGATAGAGAGAGAAGCTGTGAGTGAGAGAGAGAGAAAGAGAAGCTGTGAGTGAGAGAGAGAAAGAGAAGCTGTGTGTGAGCGAGAGAAAGAGAAGCTGTGAGTTAGAGAGAGAGAGAAAGAGAAGCTGTGAGTGAGAGAGAGAAAGAGAGAAGCTGTGAGTGAGAGAGAGAGCGAGAAAGAAGCTATGATTGTGTGTGAGAGAGAAAGGGAAGCTGTGAGTGAGAGAGAAAGAGAGAGAGAAGATGTCAATCAGAGAGAGAAAGAGAAGCTGTGAGTGAAAGAGAGAGAAGCTGTGAGTGAGAGAGAGAGAAAGAGAAGCTGTGTGTGTGTGTGAGAGAGAGAGAAGCTGTGAGTGAGAGTGAGAGACAGAGAGACAGAGAAGCTGTGAGTGAGAGAGAGAAAGAGAAGCTGTGATTGAGAGTGAGAGAGAGAAAGAGAAGCTGTGAGTGAGAGAGAGAGAGGGAAAGCAATGTGTGTGAGAGAGAGAAGGTGTGAGTGAGAGAGAGAAAGAGATGTGAGTGAGAGAGTGAGAATTAGAAGCTGTGAGTTACAGAGAGAGAGAGAGAGAAGCTGTGAGTGAGTGATAGAGAGAAAGGGAAGCTTTGAGTGAGAGAGAGAGGGAAGCTGTGAGTGAGAGAGAGAGAGAAGCTGTGAGTGAGAGAGAGAGAGAGAAAGAAGCTGTGATTGTGTGTGAGAGAGAAAGAGAATCTGTGAGTGAGAGAGAGAGAAAGAGAAGCTGTGAGTGAGAGAGAGAGAAAGAGAAGCTGTGAGTGAGAGAGAACGAGAAGCTTTGTGTATGTGTGTGTGAGAGAGAAGCTGTGAGTGAGGGAGAGAATGGGAAGCTGTGAGTGAGAGAGAGAGAGAGAGAGAAAGAGAAGCTGTGAGTGAGAGAGAGAAAAAGAGAAGCTGTGAGTGAGAGAGAGAGAGAAAGAGAAGCTAAGAGTGAAAGAGAAAGAGAGAGAGAAGATGTCAATGAGAGAGAGAGAGAAAGAGAAGCTGTGTGTGTGTGAGAGAGAGAGGAGCTGTGTGTGTGTGTGAGAGAGAGAAGCTGTGAGTGAGAGAGAGAAAAAGAGAAAAAGAGAAGCTGTGAGTGAGAGAGAGAGAGAAGCTTTTGCGTGTGAGAGAAAGTGAGAGAAAGAGAAGCTGTGAGTGTGAGAGAGAGTGAGAGAAAGAGATGCTGTGAGTGTGTGTGAGAGAGAAAGGTAAGCTGTGAGTGAGAGAGAGAGAGAACCTGTGAGTGAGAGAGAGAGAAAGAGAAGCTGTGAGTGAAAGAGAGAGAAAGAGAAGCTGTGTGTGTGTGAGAGAGAAGGATAAGCTGTGAGTGAGAGAGAGTGTGTGAGAGAGAGAGAGAAGCTGTAGGTGCGAGAGAGAGGGAGAGAAGCTGTGACTGAGAGAGAGAGAGAAAGAGAAGCTGTGATTGAGAGTGAGAGACAGAGAGAAAGAGAAGGTGTGAGTGAGAGAGAGAGAGAGAAAAAAAGCTGTGAGTGAGAGAGAGAGAAAGAGAAGCTATGAGTGAGAGAGAGAGAAAGAGAAAGAGAAGCTGTGAGTGAGAGAGAGTGAGTGAGAGAAAGAGAGAGAAGCTGTGAGTGAGAGAGAGGGGGGGAGAAGCTGTGAGTGAGAGAGAGAGAGGGAGAGAAGCTGTGAGTGAGAGAGAGAGACAGAGTGAAAGAGAAGCTGTGAGTGAGAGAGTGAGTGAGAAAGAGAGAGAAGCTGTGAGTGAGAGAGAGAGAGGGAGGGAGGGAGAGAAGCTGTGAATGAGAGAGAAAGAGAAGCTGTGAGTGAGAGAGAGAAAAAGAGAAGCTGTGAGTGAGTGAGAGAGAGAAAGAGAAGCTGTGCATGTGAGAGAAAGTGAGAGAAAGAGAAGCTGTGAGTGTGAGAGAGAGTGAAAGAAAGAGATGCTGTGAGTGTGTGTGAGAGAGAAAGAAAAGCTGTGAGTGAGAGATAGAGAGAGAAGCTGTGAGTGAGAGAGAGAGAAAGAGAAGCTGTGAGTGAGAGAGAGAAAGAGAAGCTGTGTGTGAGCGAGAGAAAGAGAAGCTGTGAGTTAGAGAGAGAGAGAAAGAGAAGCTGTGAGTGAGAGAGAGAGAGAGAGAAGCTGTGAGTGAGAGAGAGAGCGAGAAAGAAGCTATGATTGTGTGTGAGAGAGAAAGGGAAGCTGTGAGTGAGAGAGAAAGAGAGAGAGAAGATGTCAATCAGAGAGAGAAAGAGAAGCTGTGAGTGAAAGAGAGAGAAGCTGTGAGTGAGAGAGAGAGAAAGAGAAGCTGTGTGTGTGTGTGAGAGAGAGAGAAGCTGTGAGTGAGAGTGAGAGACAGAGAGACAGAGAAGCTGTGAGTGAGAGAGAGAAAGAGAAGCTGTGATTGAGAGTGAGAGAGAGAAAGAGAAGCTGTGAGTGAGAGAGAGAGAGGGAAAGCAATGTGTGTGAGAGAGAGAAGGTGTGAGTGAGAGAGAGAAAGAGATGTGAGTGAGAGAGTGAGAATTAGAAGCTGTGAGTTACAGAGAGAGAGAGAGAAGCTGTGAGTGAGTGATAGAGAGAAAGGGAAGCTTTGAGTGAGAGAGAGAGAGAAGCTGTGAGTGAGAGAGAGAGAGAAGCTGTGAGTGAG
Source organism: Bradypodion ventrale (assembly GCA_035047345.1). Classification (NCBI taxonomy): domain Eukaryota; kingdom Metazoa; phylum Chordata; class Lepidosauria; order Squamata; family Chamaeleonidae; genus Bradypodion; species Bradypodion ventrale. Next base: position 110,561,009 of record JAWDJE010000005.1, on the reverse strand, counting down.
AGAGAGAGAGAGAAAGAAGCTGTGAGTGAGAGAGAGAGAAAGAGAAGCTGTGAGTGAGAGAGAACGAGAAGCTTTGTGTATGTGTGTGTGAGAGAGAAGCTGTGAGTGAGGGAGAGAATGGGAAGCTGTGAGTGAGAGAGAGAGAGAGAGAGAGAGAAAGAGAAGCTGTGAGTGAGAGAGAGAGAGAAAGAGAAGCTGTGCATGTGAGAGAAAGTGAGAGAAAGAGAAGCTGTGAGTGTGAGAGAGAGTGAAAGAAAGAGATGTGAGAGAAAGAAAGTGAAGCTGTGAGTGTGTGTGTGAGAGAGAAAGAGAAGCTGTGAGTGTGAGAGAGAGAGAAATAGAGAAGCTGTGAGTGAGAGAGAGAGAGAAACAGAAGCTGTGAGTGAGAGAGAGAAAAAAAGAGAGAAAGATAAGCTGTGAGTGTGAGAGTGAGTGAGAGAAAGAGATGCTGTGAGTGTGTGTGAGAGAGAAAGATAAGCTGTGAGTGAGAGAGAGAGAGAGAAGCTGTGAGTGAGAGAGAGAAAGAGAAGCTGTGAGTGAGAGAGAGAGAAAGAGAAGCTGTGAGTGAGTGAGAGAGAGAGATAAAGAGAAGCTGTGAGTGAGTGAGTGAGAGAGAAAGAGAAGCTGTGAGTGAGAGAGAAAGAGAGAGAGAAGATGTCAATGAGAGAGAGAGAAAGAGAAGCTGTGAGTGTGAGAGAGAGACAAAGAGGAGCTGTGAGTGAGAGAGAGAGAAGGGGAAGCTGTGAGTGTGAGAGAGAAAGAGAGAGAAAGAGAAGCTGTGAGTGAGAGAGAGAAAAAAAGAGAAGCTGTGTGTGAGAGAGAGAAGCTGTGAGAAAGAGAGAAGCTGTGAGTGAGAGAGAGAGAAAGAGAAGCTATGAGTGAGAGAGAGAGAGAGGGAAAGCAATGCTCTGAGTGAGAGAGAGGGAGAAAGAGAAGCTATGAGAGAGAGAGAAGCTTTGAGTGAGAGAGAGAAGCTTTGAGTGAGAGAGAGGAAGAGAAGCTGAGAGGGAGAGAGAGAATGAGAAGCTGTGAGTTAGAGAGTGAGAGAGAAGCTGTGAGTGAGAGAGAGAAAGGGAAGCTGTGAGTGAGAGAGAGAGAGAGAAGCTGTGAGTGAGAGAGAGAAAAAAGAAGCTCTGAGTGAGAGAGAGAAAGAGAGAAGCTGTGTGTGTGAGAGAGAAAGAAGCTATGATTGTGTGTGAGAGAGAAAGAGAATCTGTGAGTGAGAGAGAGAGAGAGAAGCTAAGAGTGAAAGAGAAAGAGAGAGAGAAGATGTCAATGAGAGAGAGAGAGAAAGAGAAGCTGTGTGTGTGTGAGAGAGAGAGAAGCTGTGTGTGTGTGTGAGAGAGAGAAGCTGTGAGTGAGAGAGAGAAAAAGAGAAAAAGAGAAGCTGTGAGTGAGAGAGAGAGAGAAGCTTTTGCGTGTGAGAGAAAGTGAGAGAAAGAGAAGCTGTGAGTGTGAGAGAGAGTGAGAGAAAGAGATGCTGTGAGTGTGTGTGAGAGAGAAAGGTAAGCTGTGAGTGAGAGAGAGAGAGAGAACCTGTGAGTGAGAGAGAGAGAAAGAGAAGCTGTGACTGAGAGAGAGAGAGAAAGAGAAGCTGTGATTGAGAGTGAGAGACAGAGAGAAAGAGAAGGTGTGAGTGAGAGAGAGAGAGAGAGAAAAAGCTGTGACTGAGAGAGAGAGAAAGAGAAGCTGTGAGTGAGAGAGAGAGAAAGAGAAGCTGTGAGTGAGAGAGAGAGTGAGAGAAGCTGTGTGTGTGTGAGAGAGAAGGAGAAGCTGTGAGTGAGAGAGAGTGAGTGAGAGAGAGAGAGAAGCTGTGAGTGCGAGAGAGAGGGAGAGAAGCTGTGAGTGAGAGAGAGAGAGGGAGAGAAGCTGTGAGTGAGAGAGAGAGACAGAGTGAAAGAGAAGCTGTGAGTGAGAGAGTGAGTGAGAGAGAGAGAGAAGCTGTGAGTGAGAGAGAGAGAGGTAGGGAGGGAGGGAAGCTGTGAATGAGAGAGAAAGAGAAGCTGTGAGTGAGAGAGAGAAAAAGTGAAGCTGTGAGTGAGAGAGAGAGAGAAAGAGAAGCTGTGCATGTGAGAGAAAGTGAGAGAAAGAGAAGCTGTGAGTGTGAGAGAGAGTGAAAGAAAGAGATGCTGTGAGTGTGTGTGAGAGAGAAAGATAAGCTGTGAGTGAGAGATAGAGAGAGAAGCTGTGAGAGAGAGAGAGAAAGAGAAGCTGTGAGTGAGAGAGAGAGAAAGAGAAGCTGTGTGTGAGCGAGAGACTGAGAAGCTGTGAGTTAGAGAGAGAGAGAATGAGAAGCTGTGAGTTACAGAGAGAGAGAGAGAAGCTGTGAGTGAGTGATAGAGAGAAAGGGAAGCTTTGAGTGAGAGAGAGAGAGAAGCTGTGAGTGAGAGAGAGAGAGAAGCTGTGAGTGAAAGAGAGAGAGAAAGAAGCTGTGATTGTGTGTGAGAGAGAAAGAGAAGCTGTGAGTGAGAGAGAGAGAAAGAGAAGCTGTGAGTGAGAGAGATCGAGAAGCTTTGTGTATGTGTGTGTGAGAGAGAAGCTTTGTGTATGTGTGTGTGTGAGAGAAGCTGTGAGTGAGGGAGAGAAACTGAAGCTGTGAGTGAGAGAGAGAGAGAGAGAGAAGCTGTGAGTGAGAGAGAGAAAAAGAGAAGCTGTGAGTGAGAGAGAGAGAAAAAGAGAAGCTGTGCATGTGAGAGAAAGTGAGAGAAAGATAAGCTGTGAGTGTGAGAGGGAGAGAGAGAATGAGAAGCTGTGAGTTAGAGAGTGAGAGAGAAGCTGTGTGAGAGAGAGAGAAAGGGAAGCTGTGAGTGAGAGAGAGAGAGAGAAGCTGTGAGTGAGAGAGAGAAAAAAGAAGCTCTGAGTGAGAGAGAGAAAGAGAGAAGCTGTGTGTGTGAGAGAGAAAGAAGCTATGATTGTGTGTGAGAGAGAAAGAGAATCTGTGAGTGAGAGAGAGTGAAAGAGAAGCTAAGAGTGAAAGAGAAAGAGAGAGAGAAGATGTCAATAAGAGAGAGAGAGAAAGAGAAGCTGTGTGTGTGTGTGAGAGAGAGAAGCTGTGTGTGTGTGAGAGAGAGAGAAGCTGTGAGTGAGAGAGAGAAAAAGAGAAAAAGAGAAGCTGTGAGTGAGAGAGAGAAGCTTTTGCATGTGAGAGAAAGTGAGAGAAAGAGAAGCTGTGAGTGTGAGAGAGAGTGAGAGAAAGAGATGCTGTGAGTGTGTGTGAGAGAGAAAGGTAAGCTGTGAGTGAGTGAGAGAGAGAGAACCTGTGAGTGAGAGAGAGAGAAAGAGAAGCTGTGAGTGAAAGAGAGAGAAAGAGAAGCTGTGTGTGTGAGAGAGAGAAGGAGAAGCTGTGAGTGAGAGAGAGAGAGTGAGAGAGAGAGAGAAGCTGTGAGTGCGAGAGAGAGGGAGAGAAGCTGTGACTGAGAGAGAGAGAAAGAGAAGCTGTGATTGAGAGTGAGAGACAGAGAGAAAGAGAAGGTGTGAGTGAGAGAGAGAGAGAGAGAGAAAAAGCTGTGAGTGAGAGGGAGAGAAAGAGAAGCTGTGAGTGAGAGAGAGAGAAAGAGAAGCTGTGAGTGAGAGAGAGAGAGTGAGAGAAAGAGAGAGAAGCTGTGTGAGAGAGAGAGGGGGGAGAAGCTGAGAGTGAGAGAGAGAGAGGGAGAGAAGCTGTGAGTGTGAGAGAGAGACAGAGTGAAAGAGAAGCTGTGAGTGAGAGAGTGAGTGAGAGAGAGAGAAGCTGTGAGTGAGAGAGAGAGAGGGAGGGAGGGAGGGAGAGAAGCTGTGAATGAGAGAGAAAGAGAAGCTGTGAGTGAGAGAGAGAAAAAGAGAAGCTGTGAGTGAGAGAGAGAGAGAAAGATAAGCTGTGAGTGAGAGATAGAGAGAGAAGCTGTGTGAGAGAGAGAGAAAGAGAAGCTGTGAGTGAGAGAGAGAGAAAGAGAAGCTGTGTGTGAGCGAGAGAATGAGAAGCTGTGAGTTAGAGAGAGAGAGAATGAGAAGCTGTGAGTTACAGAGAGAGAGAGAGAAGCTGTGAGTGAGTGATAGAGAGAAAGGGAAGCTTTGAGTGAGAGAGAGAGAGAAGCTGTGAGTGAGAGAGAGAGAGAAGCTGTGAGTGAGAGAGAGAGAGAAAGAAGCTGTGATTGTGTGTGAGAGAGAAAGAGAAGCTGTGAGTGAGAGAGAGAGAGAGAGAGAAGATGTCAATCAGAGAGAGAAAGAGAAGCTGTGAGTGAGAGAGAGAGAGAAGCTGTGAGTGAGAGAGAGAGAGAAAGAAGCTGTGATTGTGTGTGAGAGAGAAAGAGAATCTGTGAGAGAGAGAGAAAGAGAAGCTGTGAGTGAGAGAGAGAGAAAGAGAAGCTGTGAGTGAGAGAGATCGAGAAGCTTTGTGTATGTGTGTGTGAGAGAGAAGCTGTGAGTGAGGGAGAGAAACTGAAGCTGTGAGTGAGAAAGAGAGAGAGAGAGAAAGAGAAGCTGTGAGTGAGAGAGAGAAAAAGAGAAGCTGTGAGTGGGAGAGAGAGAAAAAGAGAAGCTGTGCATGTGAAAGAAAGTGAGAGAAAGATCAGCTGTGAGTGTGAGAGGGAGAGAGAGAATGAGAAGCTGTGAGTTAGAGAGTGAGAGAGAAGCTGTGAGTGAGAGAGAGAAAGGGAAGCTGTGAGTGAGAGAGAGAGTGAAGCTGTGAGTGAGAGAGAGAAAAAAGAAGCTCTGAGTGAGAGAGAGAAAGAGAGAAGCTGTGTGTGTGAGAGAGAAAGAAGCTATGATTGTGTGTGAGAGAGAAAGAGAATCTGTGAGTGAGAGAGAGAGAAAGAGAAGCAAAGAGTGAAAGAGAAAGAGAGAGAGAAGATGTCAATGAGAGAGAGAGAGAAAGGGAAGCTGTGTGTGTGTGTGTGTGAGAGAGAAGCTGTGTGTGTGTGTGAGAGAGAGAAGCTGTGAGTGAGAGAGAGAAAAAGAGAAAAAGAGAAGCTGTGAGTGAGAGAGAGAGAGAGAAGCTTTTGCATGTGAGAGAAAGTGAGAGAAAGAGAAGCTGTGAGTGTGAGAGAGAGTGAGAGAAAGAGATGCTGTGAGTGTGTGTGAGAGAGAAAGGTAAGCTGTGAGTGAGAGAGAGAGAGAGAACCTGTGAGTGAGAGAGAGAGAAAGAGAAGCTGTGAGTGAAAGAGAGAGAAAGAGAAGCTGTGTGTGTGTGTGAGAGAAGGAGAAGCTGTGAGTGAGAGAGAGAGAGTGAGAGAGAGAGAAGCTGTGAGTGCGAGAGAGAGGGAGAGAAGCTGTGACTGAGAGAGAGAGAGAAAGAGAAGCTGTGATTGAGAGTGAGAGACAGAAAGAAAGAGAAGGTGTGAGTGAGAGAGAGAGAGAGAAAAAGCTGTGAGTGAGAGAGAGAGAAAGAGAAGCTGTGAGTGTGAGAGAGAGAAAGAGAAGCTGTGAGTGAGAGAGAGAGAGTGAGAGAAAGAGAGAGAAGCTGTGAGTGAGAGAGAGAGGGGGGAGAAGCTGTGAGTGAGAGAGAGAGAGGGAGAGAAGCTGTGAGTGTGAGAGAGAGACAGAGTGAAAGAGAAGCTGTGAGTGAGACAGTGTGAGAGAGAGAGAGAAGCTGTGAGTGAGAGAGAGAGAGGGAGGGAGGGAGAGAAGCTGTGAATGAGAGAGAAAGAGAAGCTGTGAGTGAGAGAGAGAAAAAGAGAAGCTGTGAGTGAGAGAGAGAGAAAGAGAAGCTGTGCATGTGAGAGAAAGTGAGAGAAAGAGAAGCTGTGAGTGTGAGAGAGAGTGAAAGAAAGAGATGCTGTGAGTGTGTGTGAGAGAGAAAGATAAGCTGTGAGTGAGAGATAGAGAGAGAAGCTGTGAGTGAGAGAGAGAGAAAGAGAAGCTGTGAGTGAGAGAGAGAAAGAGAAGCTGTATGTGAGCGAGAGAAAGAGAAGATGTGAGTTAGAGAGAGAGAGAAAGAGAAGCAGTGAGTGAGAGAGAGAGAGAGAGAAGCTGTGAGCGAGAGAGAGAGCGAGAGAAAGAAGCTATGATTGTGTGTGAGAGAGAAAGAGAAGCTGTGAGTGAGAGAGAAAGAGAGAGAGAAGATGTCAATCAGAGAGAGAAAGAGAAGCTGTGAGTGAGAGAGAGAGAGAAGCTGTGAGAGAGAGAGAGAAAGAGAAGCTGTGTGTGTGTGTGTGAGAGAGAGAGAAGCTGTGAGTGAGAGTGAGAGACAGAGAGACAGAGAAGCTGTGAGTGAGAGAGAGAAAGAGAAGCTGTGATTGAGAGTGAGAGAGAGAAAGAGAAGCTGTGAGTGAGAGAGAGAGATAGAGAAGATTTGTGTGTTAGAGAGACAGAGAAGTTGTGAGAAAGAGAGAAGCTGTGAGTGAGAGAGAAAGAGAAGCTATGAGTGAGAGAGAGAGTGAGAGGGAAAGCAATGCTCTGAGTGAGAGAGAGGGAGAAAGAGCTGTGTGAGAGAAAGAGAACCTGTGAGTGAGAGAGAGAGATAAAGAGAAGCTGTGAGTGAGTGAGAGAGAGAGAAGATGTCCATGAGAAAGAGAAAGAAAGAGAAGCTGTGAGTGAGAGAGTGAGAGAAGCTGTGAGTGAGAGAGGGAGAAAGAGAAGCTGTGTGTGTGTGTGTGAGAGAGAGAGAAGCTGTGAGTCAGAGTGAGAGACAGAGAGAAAGAGAAGGTGTGAGTGAGAGAGAGAGAGAAAGAGAAGCTGTGATTGAGAGTGAGAGGTAGAGAGAAAGAGAAGCTGTTAGTGAGAGAGAGAGATATAGATTTGTGTGTGTGAGAGAGAGAAGCTGTGAGAAAGAGAGATGCTGTGAGTGAGAGAGAGAGAAAGAGAAGCTATGAGTGAGAGAGAGAGAGAGGGAAAGGAATGCTCTGAGAGAGGGAGAAAGAGAAGCTGTGTGAGAGAAAGTGAAGCTGTGAGTGAGTGAGAGAGAGAGAGAGAAGCTGTGAGTGAGAGAGAAAGAGAGAGAGATGTCAATGAGAGAGAGAAAGAGAAGCTGTGAGTGAGAGAGAGAGAGAGAGAAGCTGTGAGTGAGAGAGAGAAAAAGAGAAGCTGTGAGTGAGAGAGAGAGAGAGAAAGAAAGAGAAGCTGTGCGTGTGAGAGAAAGTGAGAGAAAGAGAAGCTGTGAGTGTGAGAGAGAGTGAGAGAAAGAGATGCTGTGAGTGTGTGAGAGAGAGAAAGATAAGCTGTGAGTGAGAGAGAGAGAGAGAAGCTGTGTGTGAGAGAGAGAAAGAGAACCTGTGAGTGAGAGAGAGAGAAAGAGAAGCTGTGTGTGTGTGAGAGAGAAAGAGAAGCTGAGAGTGTGAGAGAGAGAGTGAGATAGAGGGAGAGAAGCTGTGTGTGTGAGAGAGAGAGAGAGAAGCTGTGAGTGAGAGAGAGAAAGGGAAGCTGTGAGTGAGAGAGAGAGAGAGAAAGAGAAGCTGTGAGTGAGAGAGTGAAAAAGAGAAGCTGTGAGTGAGAGAGAGAAAGAGAAGCTGTGTGTGAGAGAAAGTGAGAGAAAGAGAAGCTGTGAGTGTGAGAGAGAGTGAGAGAAAGAGATGCTGTGACTGTGTGCGAGAGAGAAAGAGAAGCTGTGAAAGAGAGAGAGAGAAGCTGTGAGTGAGAGAGAGAGAGTAGCTGTGAGTGAGAGAGAGAGGGAGAGAAGCTGTGAGTGAGAGAGAGAGAAAGAGAAGATTTCTGTGTGAGAGATAGAGAAGCTGTGAGAAAGAGAGAAGCTGTGAGTGAGAGAGAGAGAGAAAGAGAAGCTATGAGTTAGAGAGAGAGAAAGAGAAGCTGTGAGTGAGAGAGGTCGAGAAGCTTTGTGTATGTGTGTGTGAGAGAGAAGCTTTGTGTATGTGTGTGTGAGAGAGAAGCTGTGAGTGAGGGAGAGAAACTGAAGCTGTGAGTGAGTGAGAGAGAGAGAGAGAGAGAAGCTGTGAGTGAGAGAGAGAAAAAGAGAAGCTGTGAGTGAGAGAGAGAGAAAAAGAGAAGCTGTGCATGTGAGAGAAAGTGAGAGAAAGATAAGCTGTGAGTGTGAGAGGGAGAGAGAGAATGAGAAGCTGTGAGTTAGAGAGTGAGAGAGAAGCTGTGAGTGAGAGAGAGAAAGGGAAGCTGTGAGTGAGAGAGAGAGAGAGAAGCTGTGAGTGAGAGAGAGAAAAAAGAAGCTCTGAGTGAGAGAGAGAAAGAGAGAAGCTGTGTGTGTGAGAGAGAAAGAAGCTATGATTGTGTGTGAGAGAGAAAGAGAATCTGTGAGTGAGAGAGAGAGAAAGAGAAGCTAAGAGTGAAAGAGAAAGAGAGAGAGAAGATGTCAATGAGAGAGAGAGAGAAAGAGAAGCTGTGTGTGTGTGAGAGAGAGAGAAGCTGTGTGTGTGTGAGAGAGAGAGAAGCTGTGAGTGAGAGAGAGAAAAAGAGAAAAAGAGAAGCTGTGAGTGAGAGAGAGAAAGGCTTTTGCATGTGAGAGAAAGTGAGAGAAAGAGAAGCTGTGAGTGTGAGAGAGAGTGAGAGAAAGAGATGCTGTGAGTGTGTGTGAGAGAGAAAGGTAAGCTGTGAGTGAGAGAGAGAGAGAGAACCTGTGAGTGAGAGAGAGAGAAAGAGAAGCTGTGAGTGAAAGAGAGAGAAAGAGAAGCTGTGTGTGTGAGAGAGAGAAGGAGAAGCTGTGAGTGAGAGAGAGAGAGTGAGAGAGAGAGAGAAGCTGTGAGTGCGAGAGAGAGGGAGAGAAGCTGTGACTGAGAGAGAGAGAAAGAGAAGCTGTGATTGAGAGTGAGAGACAGAGAGAAAGAGAAGGTGTGAGTGAGAGAGAGAGAGAGAGAAAAAGCTGTGAGTGAGAGAGAGAGAAAGAGAAGCTGTGAGTGAGAGAGAGAGAAAGAGAAGCTGTGAGTGAGAGAGAGAGAGAGTGAGAGAAAGAGAGAGAAGCTGTGTGAGAGAGAGGGGGGGAGAAGCTGTGAGTGAGAGAGAGAGAGGGAGAGAAGCTGTGAGTGTGAGAGAGAGACAGAGTGAAAGAGAAGCTGTGAGTGAGAGAGTGAGTGAGAGAGAGAGAGAAGCTGTGAGTGAGAGAGAGAGAGGGAGGGAGAGAAGCTGTGAATGAGAGAGAAAGAGAAGCTGTGAGTGCGTGAGAGAAAAAGAGAAGCTGTGAGTGTGTGAGAGAGAGAATGAGAAGCTGTGCATGTGAGAGAAATTGAGAGAAAGAGAAGCTGTGAGTGTGAGAGAGAGTGAAAGAAAGAGATGCTGTGAGTGTGTGTGAGAGAGAAAGATAAGCTGTGAGTGAGAGATAGAGAGAGAAGCTGTGAGTGAGAGAGAGAGAAAGAGAAGCTGTGAGTGAGAGAGAGAGAAAGAGAAGCTGTGTGTGAGCGAGAGAAAGAGAAGCTGTGAGTTAGAGAGAGAGAGAAAGAGAAGCAGTGAGTGAGAGAGAGAGAGAGAGAGAAACTGTGAGTGAGAGAGAGAGCGAGAGAAAGAAGCTATGATTGTGTGTGAGAGAGAAAGAGAAGCTGTGAGTGAGAGAGAAAGAGAGAGAGAAGATGCCAATCAGAGAGAGAAAGAGAAGCTGTGAGTGAGAGAGAGAGAGAAGCTGTGAGTGAGAGAGAGAGAGAAAGAAGCTGTGATTGTGTGTGAGAGAGAAAGAGAATCTGTGAGAGATAGAGAGAAAGAGAAGCTGTGAGTGTGAGAGAGAGAAAGAGAAGCTGTGAGTGAGAGAGATCGAGAAGCTTTGTGTATGTGTGTGTGAGAGAGAATCTGTGAGTGAGGGAGAGAAACTGAAGCTGTGAGTGAGAAAGAGAGAGAGAGAGAAAGAGAAGCTGTGAGTGAGAGAGAGAAAAAGAGAAGCTGTGAGTGAGAGAGGGAGAAAAAGAGAAGCTGTGCATGTGAGAGAAAGTGAGAGAAAGATAAGCTGTGAGTGTGAGAGGGAGAGAGAGAATGAGAAGCTGTGAGTTAGAGAGTGAGAGAGAAGCTGTGAGTGAGAGAGAGAAAGGGAAGCTGTGAGTGAGAGAGAGAGAGAAGCTGTGAGTGAGAGAGAGAAAAAAGAAGCTCTGAGTGAGAGAGAGAAAGAGAGAAGCCATGTGTGTGGGAGAGAAAAAAGCTATGATTGTGTGTGAGAGAGAAAGAGAATCTGTGAGTGAGAGAGAGAGAAAGAGAAGCTAAGAGTGAAAGAGAAAGAGAGAGAGAAGATGTCAATGAGAGAGAGAGAGAAAGAGAAGCTGTGTGTGTGTGTGTGAGAGAGAAGCTGTGTGTGTGTGTGAGAGAGAGAAGCTGTGAGTGAGAGAGAGAAAAAGAGAAAAAGAGAAGCTGTGAGTGAGAGAGAGAGAGAGAAGCTTTTGCATGTGAGAGAAAGTGAGAGAAAGAGAAGCTGTGAGTGTGAGAGAGAGTGAGAGAAAGAGATGCTGTGAGTGTGTGTGAGAGAGAAAGGTAAGCTGTGAGTGAGAGAGAGAGAGAGAACCTGTGAGTGAGCGAGAGAGAAAGAGAAGCTGTGAGTGAAAGAGAGAGAAAGAGAAGCTGTGTGTGTGTGAGAGAGAAGGAGAAGCTGTGAGTGAGAGAGAGAGAGTGAGAGAGAGAGAGAAGCTGTGAGTGCGAGAGAGAGCGAGAGAAGCTGTGACTGAGAGAGAGAGAGAAAGAGAAGCTGTGATTGAGAGTGAGAGACAGAAAGAAAGAGAAGGTGTGAGTGAGAGAGAGAGAGAAAAAGCTGTGAGTGAGAGAGAGAGAAAGAGAAGCTGTGAGTGAGAGAGAGAGAAAGAGAAGCTGTGAGTGAGAGAGAGAGAGTGAGAGAAAGAGAGAGAAGCTGTGAGTGAGAGAGAGAGGGGGGAGAAGCTGTGAGTGAGAGAGAGAGGGAGAGAAGCTGTGAGTGTGAGAGAGAGACAGAGTGAAAGAGAAGCTGTGAGTGAGAGAGTGAGTGAGAGAGAGAGAGAAGCTGTGAGTGAGAGAGAGAGAGGGAGGGAGGGAGAGAAGCTGTGAATGAGAGAGAAAGAGAAGCTGTGAGTGAGAGAGAGAAAAAGAGAAGCTGTGAGTGAGAGAGAGAGAAAGAGAAGCTGTGCATGTGAGAGAAAGTGAGAGAAAGAGAAGCTGTGAGTGTGAGAGAGAGTGAAAGAAAGAGATGCTGTGAGTGTGTGTGAGAGAGAAAGATAAGCTGTGAGTGAGAGATAGAGAGAGAAGCTGTGAGTGAGAGAGAGAGAAAGAGAAGATGTGAGTGAGAGAGAGAAAGAGAAGCTGTGTGTGAGCGAGAGAAAGAGAAGCTGTGAGTTAGAGAGAGAGAGAAAGAGAAGCAGTGAGTGAGAGAGAGAGAGAGAGAAGCTGTGAGCGAGAGAGAGAGCGAGAGAAAGAAGCTATGATTGTGTGTGAGAGAGAAAGAGAAGCTGTGAGAGAGAGAAAGAGAGAGAGAAGTTGTCAATCAGAGAGAGAAAGAGAAGCTGTGAGTGAGAGAGAGAGAGATGCTGTGAGAGAGAGAGAGAGAAAGAGAAGCTGTGTGTGTGTGTGTGAGAGAGAGAGAAGCTGTGAGTGAGAGTGAGAGACAGAGAGACAGAGAAGCTGTGAGTGAGAGAGAGAAAGAGAAGCTGTGATTGAGAGTGAGAGAGAGAAAGAGAAGCTGTGAGTGAGAGAGAGAGATAGAGAAGATTTGTGTGTTAGAGAGACAGAGAAGTTGTGAGAAAGAGAGAAGCTGTGAGTGAGAGAGAAAGAGAAGCTATGAGTGAGAGAGAGAGTGAGAGGGAAAGCAATGCTCTGAGTGAGAGAGAGGGAGAAAGAGCTGTGTGAGAGAAAGAGAACATGTGAGTGAGAGAGAGAGATAAAGAGAAGCTGTGAGTGAGTGAGAGAGAGAGAAGATGTCCATGAGAAAGAGAAAGAAAGAGAAGCTGTGAGTGAGAGAGTGAGAGAAGCTGTGAGTGAGAGAGAGAGAAAGAGAAGCTGTGTGTGTGTGTGTGAGAGAGAGAGAAGCTGTGAGTCAGAGTGAGAGACAGAGAGAAAGAGAAGGTGTGAGTGAGAGAGAGAGAGAAAGAGAAGCTGTGATTGAGAGTGAGAGGTAGAGAGAAAGAGAAGCTGTTAGTGAGAGAGAGAGATATAGATTTGTGTGTGTGAGAGAGAGAAGCTGTGAGAAAGAGAGATGCTGTGAGTGAGAGAGAGAGAAAGAGAAGCTATGAGTGAGGGAGAGAGAGAGGGAAAGGAATGCTCTGAGAGAGGGAGAAAGAGAAGCTGTGTGAGAGAAAGAGAAGCTGTGAGTGAGTGAGAGAGAGAGAGAGAGAAGCTGTGAGTGAGAGAGAAAGAGAGAGAGATGTCAATGAGAGAGAGAAAGAGAAGCTGTGAGTGAGAGAGAGAGAGAAGCTGTGAGTGAGAGAGAGAAAAAGAGAAGCTGTGAGTGAGAGAGAGAGAGAAAGAAAGAGAAGCTGTGCGTGTGAGAGAAAGTGAGAGAAAGAGAAGCTGTGAGTGAGAGAGAGAGAAAGAGAAGCTGTGAGTGAGAGAGAGAGAAAGAGAAGCTGTGAGTGAGAGAGAGAGAGAGTGAGAGAAAGAGAGAGAAGCTGTGTGAGAGAGAGGGGGGAGAAGCTGTGAGTGAGAGAGAGAGAGGGAGAGAAGCTGTGAGTGTGAGAGAGAGACAGAGTGAAAGAGAAGCTGTGAGTGAGAGAGTGAGTGAGAGAGAGAGAGAAGCTGTGAGTGAGAGAGAGAGAGGGAGGGAGAGAAGCTGTGAATGAGAGAGAAAGAGAAGCTGTGAGTGAGAGAGAGAAAAAGAGAAGCTGTGAGTGTGAGAGAGAGAGAATGAGAAGCTGTGCATGTGAGAGAAAGTGAGAGAAAGAGAAGCTGTGAGTGTGAGAGAGAGTGAAAGAAAGAGATGCTGTGAGTGTGTGTGAGAGAAAAAGATAAGCTGTGAGTGAGAGATAGAGAGAGAAGCTGTGAGTGAGAGAGAGAGAAAGAGAAGCTGTGAGTGAGAGAGAGAGAAAGAGAAGCTGTGAGTTAGAGAGAGAGAGAAAGAGAAGCAGTGAGTGAGAGAGAGAGAGAGAGAGAGAAGCTGTGAGTGAGAGAGAGAGCGAGAGAAAGAAGCTATGATTGTGTGTGAGAGAGAAAGAGAAGCTGTGAGTGAGAGAGAGAGAGAAGCTGTGAGTGAGAGAGAGAGAGAAAGAAGCTGTGATTGTGTGTGAGAGAGAAAGAGAATCTGTGAGAGAGAGAGAGAAAGAGAAGCTGTGCATGTGAGAGAAAGTGAGAGAAAGATAAGCTGTGAGTGTGAGAGGGAGAGAGAGAAAGGGAAGCTGTGAGTGAGAGAGAGAGAGAAGCTGTGAGTGAGAGAGAGAAAAAAGAAGCTCTGAGTGAGAGAGAGAAAGAGAGAAGCCATGTGTGTGAGAGAGAAAAAAGCTATGATTGTGTGTGAGAGAGAAAGAGAATCTGTGAGTGAGAGAGAGAGAAAGAGAAGCTAAGAGTGAAAGAGAAAGAGAGAGAGAAGATGTCAATGAGAGAGAGAGAGAAAGAGAAGCTGTGTGTGTGTGTGTGAGAGAGAAGCTGTGTGTGTGTGTGAGAGAGAGAAGCTGTGAGTGAGAGAGAGAAAAAGAGAAAAAGAGAAGCTGTGAGTGAGAGAGAGAGAGAGAAGCTTTTGCATGTGAGAGAAAGTGAGAGAAAGAGAAGCTGTGAGTGTGAGAGAGAGTGAGAGAAAGAGATGCTGTGAGTGTGTGTGAGAGAGAAAGGTAAGCTGTGAGTGAGAGAGAGAGAGAGAACCTGTGAGTGAGCAAGAGAGAAAGAGAACCTGTGAGTGAAAGAGAGAGAAAGAGAAGCTGTGTGTGTGTGAGAGAGAAGGAGAAGCTGTGAGTGAGAGAGAGAGAGTGAGAGAGAGAGAGAAGCTGTGAGTGCGAGAGAGAGGGAGAGAAGCTGTGACTGAGAGAGAGAGAGAAAGAGAAGCTGTGATTGAGAGTGAGAGACAGAAAGAAAGAGAAGGTGTGAGTGAGAGAGAGAGAGAAAAAGCTGTGAGTGAGAGAGAGAGAAAGAGAAGCTGTGAGTGAGAGAGAGAGAAAGAGAAGCTGTGAGTGAGAGAGAGAGAATGAGAGAAAGAGAGAGAAGCTGTGAGTGAGAGAGAGAGGGGGGAGAAGCTGTGAGTGAGAGAGAGAGAGGGAGAGAAGCTGTGAGTGTGAGAGAGAGACAGAGTGAAAGAGAAGCTGTGAGTGAGAGAGTGAGTGAGAGAGAGAGAGAAGCTGTGAGTGAGAGAGAGAGAGGGAGGGAGGGAGAGAAGCTGTGAATGAGAGAGAAAGAGAAGCTGTGAGTGAGAGAGAGAAAAAGAGAAGCTGTGAGTGAGAGAGAGAGAAAGAGAAGCTGTGCATGTGAGAGAAAGTGAGAGAAAGAGAAGCTGTGAGTGTGAGAGAGAGTGAAAGAAAGAGATGCTGTGAGTGTGTGTGAGAGAGAAAGATAAGCTGTGAGTGAGAGATAGAGAGAGAAGCTGTGAGTGAGAGAGAGAGAAAGAGAAGCTGTGAGTGAGAGAGAGAAAGAGAAGCTGTGTGTGAGCGAGTGAAAGAGAAGCTGTGAGTTAGAGAGAGAGAGAAAGAGAAGCAGTGAGTGAGAGAGAGAGAGAGAGAGAAGCTGTGAGCGAGAGAGAGAGCGAGAGAAAGAAGCTATGATTGTGTGTGAGAGAGAAAGAGAAGCTGTGAGAGAGAGAAAGAGAGAGAGAAGATGTCAATCAGAGAGAGAAAGAGAAGCTGTGAGTGAGAGAGAGAGAGATGCTGTGAGAGAGAGAGAGAGAAAGAGAAGCTGTGTGTGTGTGTGTGAGAGAGAGAGAAGCTGTGAGTGAGAGTGAGAGACAGAGAGACAGAGAAGCTGTGAGTGAGAGAGAGAAAGAGAAGCTGTGATTGAGAGTGAGAGAGAGAAAGAGAAGCTGTGAGTGAGAGAGAGAGATAGAGAAGATTTGTGTGTTAGAGAGACAGAGAAGTTGTGAGAAAGAGAGAAGCTGTGAGTGAGAGAGAAAGAGAAGCTATGAGTGAGAGAGAGATTGAGAGGGAAAGCAATGCTCTGAGTGAGAGAGAGGGAGAAAGAGCTGTGTGAGAGAAAGAGAACCTGTGAGTGAGAGAGAGAGATAAAGAGAAGCTGTGAGTGAGTGAGAGAGAGAGAAGATGTCCATGAGAAAGAGAAAGAAAGAGAAGCTGTGAGTGAGAGAGTGAGAGAAGCTGTGAGTGAGAGAGAGAGAAAGAGAAGCTGTGTGTGTGTGTGTGTGAGAGAGAGAAGCTGTGAGTCAGAGTGAGAGACAGAGAGAAAGAGAAGGTGTGAGTGAGAGAGAGAGAGAAAGAAAGAGAAGCTGTGATTGAGAGTGAGAGGTAGAGAGAAAGAGAAGTTGTTAGTGAGAGAGAGAGATATAGATTTGTGTGTGTGAGAGAGAGAAGCTGTGAGAAAGAGAGATGCTGTGAGTGAGAGAGAGAGAAAGAGAAGCTATGAGTGAGGGAGAGAGAGAGGGAAAGGAATGCTCTGAGAGAGGGAGAAAGAGAAGCTGTGTGAGAGAAAGAGAAGCTGTGAGTGAGTGAGAGAGAGAGAGAGAGAAGCTGTGAGTGAGAGAGAAAGAGAGAGAGATGTCAATGAGAGAGAGAAAGAGAAGCTGTGAGTGAGAGAGAGAGAGAAGCTGTGAGTGAGAGAGAGAGAAAGAGAAGCTGTGAGTGAGAGAGAGAGAGAAAGAAAGAGAAGCTGTGCGTGTGAGAGAAAGTGAGAGAAAGAGAAGCTGTGAGTGTGAGAGAGAGTGAGAGAAAGAGATGCTGTGAGTGTGTGAGAGAGAGAAAGATAAGCTGTGAGTGAGAGAGAGAGAGAGAGAAGCTGTGAGTGAGAGAGAGAGAAAGAGAACCTGTGAGTGAGAGAGAGAGAAAGAGAAGCTGTGTGTGTGTGAGAGAGAAAGAGAAGCTGAGAGTGTGAGAGAGAGAGTGAGATAGAGGGAATAGAAGCTGTGTGTGTGTGTGAGAGAGAGAGAAGCTGTGAGTGAGAGAGAGAAAGGGAAGCTGTGAGTGAGAGAGAGAGAGAGAAAGAGAAGCTGTGAGTGAGAGAGTGAAAAAGAGAAGCTATGAGTGAGAGAGAGAAAAAGCTGTGTGTGAGAGAAAGTGAGAGAAAGAGAAGCTGTGAGTGTGAGAGAGAGTGAGAGAAAGAGATGCTGTGAGTGTGTGCGAGAGAGAAAGAGAAGCTGTGAAAGAGAGAGAGAGAAGCTGTGAGTGAGAGAGAGAGTAGCTGTGAGTGAGAGAGAGAGGGAGAGAAGCTGTGAGTGAGAGAGAGAGAAAGAGAAGATTTCTGTGTGAGAGATAGAGAAGCTGTGAGAAAGAGAGAAGCTGTGAGTGAGAGAGAGAGAAAGAGAAGCTATGAGTTAGAGAGAGAGAGGGAAAGCAATGCTCTGAGTGAGAGAGGGAGAAAGAGAAGCTGTGTGAGAGAGAGTTAAGCTGTTTGTGAGAGAGAGAAAGAAAAGTTGTGAGTGAGAGAGAGATAGAGAATGAGAAGCTGTGAGTTAGAGAGAGAGAGAGAAAGAGAAGCTATGAGTGAGAGAGAGAGAGAAAGGGAAGCTGTGAGTGAGAGAGAGAGAGAAGCTGTGAGTGTGTGAGAGAGAAAAAGAAGCTCTGAGTGAGAGAGAGAGAGAGAAGCTGTGAGTGAGAGAGAGAGAAAGAAGATGTGATTGTGTGTGAGAGAAAGAGAATCTGTGAGTGAGAGAGAGAGAAAGGGAAGCTGTGAGTGAGAGAGAGAGAAGCTGTGAGAGAGAGAGAAAAAAGAAGCTCTGAGTGAGAGAGAGAGAGAGAAGCTGTGAGTGAGAGAGAGAGAGAGAAAGGGAAGCTGTGAGTGAGAGAGAGAGAGAGAAGCTGTGATTGTGTGTGAGAGAGAAAGAAAATCTGTGTGAGAGAGAGAGAGAAGGAGAAGGTGTGAGAGAGAGAGAGAGAGAAAGAGAAGCTGTGAGTGAGAGAGAAAGAGAGAGAAGATTTCAATGAGAGAGAGAGAGAAAGAGAAGCTGTGTGTGTGTGTGAGAGATAGAGAAGCTGTGAGTGAGAGTGAGAGAGAGAAAGAGAAGCTGTGAGTGAGAGAGATAGAGAAGATTTGTGTGTGACAGAGATAGAGAAGTTTTCAGAAAGAGAGAAACTGTGAGTGAGAGAGAGAGAAAGAGAAGCTATGAGTGAGAGAGAGAGAGAGAAAGCAATGCTCTGAGTGAGAGAGAGGGACAAAGAGAAGCTGTGTGAGAGAAAGAGAAGCTGTGAGTGAGAGAGAAAGAGAAGCTATGAGTGAAAGAGAGAAAGAGAGAGAGAAGATGTCAATGAGAGAGAGAGAGAAAGAGAAGCTGTGAGTGAGAGAGAGAGAGAAGCTGTGAGTGAGTGAGAGAGAGAGAGAGAAAGAGAAGCTGTTTGTGTGTGTGAGAGAGAGAGAAGCTGTGAGTGAGAGAGAGAGAGAGGGAGAGAAGCTATGAGAGAGAGAGAAAGAGAACCTGTGATTGAGAGTGAGAGACAGAGTGAGAGAAGCTGTGAGAGACAGAGAGAGAAAAAAGAAGCTGTGAGTGAGAGAGAGAGAAAGAGAAGCTGTGAGTGAGAGAGAGAGAAAGGGAAGCTATGAGTGAGAGAGAGAGAGAAAGAGACGCTATGAGTGAGAGAGAGAGAGAAAGAGAGGTTGTGAGTGAGAGAGAGAGAGAAAGAGAAGCTATGAGTGAGAGAGAGAGTGAGAAGCTGTGAGTGAGAGAGAGAAAGAGAAGCTGTGAGTGAGAGACAGAGAAAGAAAGAGAAGCTGTGAGTGAGTGAGAAAGAGAGAAAGAGAAGCTGTGAGTGAGTGAGAGAGAGAGAAAGAGAAGCTGTGAAAGAGAGAGAGAAGATGTGAGTGAGAGAGAGAGAGAGTAGCTGTGAGTGAGAGAGAGAGGGAGAGAAGCTGTGAGTGAGAGAGAGAGAGAGAAAGAGAAGATTTCTGTGTGAGAGATAGAGAAGCTGTGAGAAAGAGAGAAGCTGTGAGTGTGAGAGAGAGAAAGAGAAGCTATGAGTTAGAGAGAGAGAGGGAAAGCAATGCTCTGAGTGAGAGAGAGGGAGAAAGAGAAGCTGTGAGAGAGAGAGAGAAAGGGAAGCTGTGAGTGAGAGAGAGAGAGAGAAAGAGCTGTGAGTGAGAGAGTGAAAAAGAGAAGCTGTGAGTGAGAGAGAGAAAGAGAAGCTGTGTGTGAGAGAAAGTGAGAGAAAGAGAAGCTGTGAGTGTGAGAGAGAGTGAGAGAAAGAGATGCTGTGAGTGTGTGCGAGAGAGAAAGAGAAGCTGTGAAAGAGAGAGAGAGAAGCTGTGGGTGAGAGAGAGAGAGTAGCTGTGAGTGAGAGAGAGAGGGAGAGAAGCTGTGAGTGAGAGAGAGAGAAAGAGAAGATTTCTGTGTGAGAGATAGAGAAGCTGTGAGAAAGAGAGAAGCTGTGAGTGAGAGAGAAAGAGAAGCTATGAGTTAGAGAGAGAGAAAGAGAAGCT
Source organism: Bradypodion ventrale (assembly GCA_035047345.1). Lineage (NCBI taxonomy): Eukaryota > Metazoa > Chordata > Lepidosauria > Squamata > Chamaeleonidae > Bradypodion > Bradypodion ventrale. Next base: position 110,542,712 of record JAWDJE010000005.1, on the reverse strand, counting down.
GTGAGTGAGAGAGATCGAGAAGCTTTGTGTATGTTTGTGTGTGAGAGAAGCTTTGTGTATGTGTGTGTGAGAGAGAAGCTGTGAGTGAGGGAGAGAAACTGAAGCTGTGAGTGAGAGAGAGAGAGAGAGAGAGAAGCTGTGAGTGAGAGAGAGAAAAAGAGAAGCTGTGAGTGAGAGAGAGAGAAAAAGAGAAGCTGTGCATGTGAGAGAAAGTGAGAGAAAGATAAGCTGTGAGTGTGAGAGGGAGAGAGAGAATGAGAAGCTGTGAGTTAGAGAGTGAGAGAGAAGCTGTGAGTGAGAGAGAGAAAGGGAAGCTGTGAGTGAGAGAGAGAGAGAAGCTGTGAGTGAGAGAGAGAAAAAAGAAGCTCTGAGTGAGAGAGAGAAAGAGAGAAGCTGTGTGTGTGAGAGAGAAAGAAGCTATGATTGTGTGTGAGAGAGAAAGAGAATCTGTGAGTGAGAGAGAGAGAAAGAGAAGCTAAGAGTGAAAGAGAAAGAGAGAGAGAAGATGTCAATGAGAGAGAGAGAGAAAGAGAAGCTGTGTATGTGTGTGTGAGAGAGAAGCTGTGTGTGTGTGAGAGAGAGAAGCTGTGAGTGATAGAGAGAAAAAGAGAAAAAGAGAAGCTGTGAGTGAGAGAGAGAAAGGCTTTTGCATGTGAGAGAAAGTGAGAGAAAGAGAAGCTGTGAGTGTGAGAGAGAGTGAGAGAAAGAGATGCTGTGAGTGTGTGTGAGAGAGAAAGGTAAGCTGTGAGTGAGAGAGAGAGAGAGAACCTGTGAGTGAGAGAGAGAGAAAGAGAAGCTGTGAGTGAAAGAGAGAGAAAGAGAAGCTGTGTGTGTGTGTGAGAGAAGGAGAAGCTGTGAGTGAGAGAGAGAGAGTGAGAGAGAGAGAGTAGCTGTGAGTGCGAGAGAGAGGGAGAGAAGCTGTGACTGAGAGAGAGAGAGAAAGAGAAGCTGTGATTGAGAGTGAGAGACAGAGAGAAAGAGAAGGTGTGAGTGAGAGAGAGAGAGAGAAAAAGCTGTGAGTGAGAGAGAGAGAAAGAGAAGCTGTGAGTGAGAGAGAGAGAAAGAGAAGCTGTGAGTGAGAGAGAGAGAGAGTGAGAGAAAGAGAGAGAAGCTGTGTGAGAGAGAGGGGGGAGAAGCTGTGAGTGAGAGAGAGAGAGGGAGAGAAGCTGTGAGTGTGAGAGAGAGACAGCGTGAAAGAGAAGCTGTGAGTGAGAGAGTGAGTGAGAGAGAGAGAGAAGCTGTGAGTGAGAGAGAGAGAGGGAGGGAGAGAAGCTGTGAATGAGAGAGAAAGAGAAGCTGTGAGTGAGAGAGAGAAAAAGAGAAGCTGTGAGTGTGAGAGAGAGAGAATGGGAAGCTGTGCATGTGAGAGAAAGTGAGAGAAAGAGAAGCTGTGAGTGTGAGAGAGAGTGAAAGAAAGAGATGCTGTGAGTGTGTGTGAGAGAGAAAGATAAGCTGTGAGTGAGAGATAGAGAGAGAAGCTGTGAGTGAGAGAGAGAGAAAGAGAAGCTGTGAGTGAGAGAGAGAAAGAGAAGCTGTGTGTGAGCGAGAGAAAGAGAAGCTGTGAGTGAGAGACAGAGAAAGAAAGAGAAGCTGTGAGTGAGTGAGAGAGAGAGAAAGAGAAGCTGTGAGTGAGTGAGAGAGAGAGAAAGAGAAGCTGTGAAAGAGAGAGAGAAGATGTGAGTGAGAGAGAGAGAGAGTAGCTGTGAGTGAGAGAGAGAGGGAGAGAAGCTGTGAGTGAGAGAGAGAGAGAGAAAGAGAAGATTTCTGTGTGAGAGATAGAGAAGCTGTGAGAAAGAGAGAAGCTGTGAGTGTGAGAGAGAGAAAGAGAAGCTATGAGTTAGAGAGAGAGAGGGAAAGCAATGCTCTGAGTGAGAGAGAGGGAGAAAGAGAAGCTGTGAGAGAGAGAGAGAAAGGGAAGCTGTGAGTGAGAGAGAGAGAGAGAAAGAGAAGCTGTGAGTGAGAGAGTGAAAAAGAGAAGCTGTGAGTGAGAGAGAGAAAGAGAAGCTGTGTGTGAGAGAAAGTGAGAGAAAGAGAAGCTGTGAGTGTGAGAGAGAGTGAGAGAAAGAGATGCTGTGAGTGTGTGCGAGAGAGAAAGAGAAGCTGTGAAAGAGAGAGAGAGAAGCTGTGGGTGAGAGAGAGAGAGTAGCTGTGAGTGAGAGAGAGAGGGAGAGAAGCTGTGAGTGAGAGAGAGAGAAAGAGAAGATTTCTGTGTGAGAGATAGAGAAGCTGTGAGAAAGAGAGAAGCTGTGAGTGAGAGAGAAAGAGAAGCTATGAGTTAGAGAGAGAGAAAGAGAAGCTGTGAGTGAGAGAGATCGAGAAGCTTTGTGTATGTTTGTGTGTGAGAGAAGCTTTGTGTATGTGTGTGTGAGAGAGAAGCTGTGAGTGAGGGAGAGAAACTGAAGCTGTGAGTGAGAGAGAGAGAGAGAGAGAGAAGCTGTGAGTGAGAGAGAGAAAAAGAGAAGCTGTGAGTGAGAGAGAGAGAAAAAGAGAAGCTGTGCATGTGAGAGAAAGTGAGAGAAAGATAAGCTGTGAGTGTGAGAGGGAGAGAGAGAATGAGAAGCTGTGAGTTAGAGAGTGAGAGAGAAGCTGTGAGTGAGAGAGAGAAAGGGAAGCTGTGAGTGAGAGAGAGAGAGAGAAGCTGTGAGTGAGAGAGAGAAAAAAGAAGCTCTGAGTGAGAGAGAGAAAGAGAGAAGCTGTGTGTGTGAGAGAGAAAGAAGCTATGATTGTGTGTGAGAGAGAAAGAGAATCTGTGAGTGAGAGAGAGAGAAAGAGAAGCTAAGAGTGAAAGAGAAAGAGAGAGAGAAGATGTCAATGAGAGAGAGAGAGAAAGAGAAGCTGTGTATGTGTGTGAGAGAGAGAAGCTGTGTGTGTGTGTGAGAGAGAGAAGCTGTGAGTGAGAGAGAGAAAAAGAGAAAAAGAGAAGCTGTGAGTGAGAGAGAGAAAGGCTTTTGCATGTGAGAGAAAGTGAGAGAAAGAGAAGCTGTGAGTGTGAGAGAGAGTGAGAGAAAGAGATGCTGTGAGTGTGTGTGAGAGAGAAAGGTAAGCTGTGAGTGAGAGAGAGAGAGAGAACCTGTGAGTGAGAGAGAGAGAAAGAGAAGCTGTGAGTGAAAGAGAGAGAAAGAGAAGCTGTGTGTGTGTGTGAGAGAAGGAGAAGCTGTGAGTGAGAGAGAGAGAGTGAGAGAGAGAGAGTAGCTGTGAGTGCGAGAGAGAGGGAGAGAAGCTGTGACTGAGAGAGAGAGAGAAAGAGAAGCTGTGATTGAGAGTGAGAGACAGAGAGAAAGAGAAGGTGTGAGTGAGAGAGAGAGAGAGAAAAAGCTGTGAGTGAGAGAGAGAGAAAGAGAAGCTGTGAGTGAGAGAGAGAGAAAGAGAAGCTGTGAGTGAGAGAGAGAGAGAGTGAGAGAAAGAGAGAGAAGCTGTGTGAGAGAGAGGGGGGAGAAGCTGTGAGTGAGAGAGAGAGAGGGAGAGAAGCTGTGAGTGTGAGAGAGAGACAGCGTGAAAGAGAAGCTGTGAGTGAGAGAGTGAGTGAGAGAGAGAGAGAAGCTGTGAGTGAGAGAGAGAGAGGGAGGGAGAGAAGCTGTGAATGAGAGAGAAAGAGAAGCTATGAGTGAGAGAGAGAAAAAGAGAAGCTGTGAGTGTGAGAGAGAGAGAATGGGAAGCTGTGCATGTGAGAGAAAGTGAGAGAAAGAGAAGCTGTGAGTGTGAGAGAGAGTGAAAGAAAGAGATGCTGTGAGTGTGTGTGAGAGAGAAAGATAAGCTGTGAGTGAGAGATAGAGAGAGAAGCTGTGAGTGAGAGAGAGAGAAAGAGAAGCTGTGAGTGAGAGAGAGAAAGAGAAGCTGTGTGTGAGCGAGAGAAAGAGAAGCTGTGAGTTAGAGAGAGAGAGAAAGAGAAGCAGTGAGTGAGAGAGAGAGAGAGAAGCTGTGAGTGAGAGAGAGAGAGAGAGAAAGAAGCTATGATTGTGTGTGAGAGAGAAAGAGAAGCTGTGAGTGAGAGAGAAAGAGAGAGAGAAGATGTCAATCAGAGAGAGAAAGAGAAGCTGTGAGTGAGAGAGAGAGAGAAGCTGTGAGTGAGAGAGAGAGAGAAAGAAGCTGTGATTGTGTGTGAGAGAGAAAGAGAATCTGTGTGAGAGAGAGAGAAAGAGAAGCTGTGAGTGAGAGAGAGAGAAAGAGAAGCTGTGAGTGAGAGAGATCGAGAAGCTTTGTGTATGTGTGTGTGAGAGAGAAGCTGTGAGTGAGGGAGAGAAACTGAAGCTGTGAGTGAGAAAGAGAGAGAGAGAGAGAAGCTGTGAGTGAGAGAGAGAGAAAAAGAGAAGCTGTGCATGTGAGAGAAAGTGAGAGAAAGATAAGCTGTGAGTGTGAGAGGGAGAGAGAGAATGAGAAGCTGTGAGTTAGAGAGTGAGAGAGAAGCTGTGAGTGAGAGAGAGAAAGGGAAGCTGTGAGTGAGAGAGAGAGAGAAGCTGTGAGTGAGAGAGAGAAAAAAGAAGCTCTGAGTGAGAGAGAGAAAGAGAGAAGCTGTGTGTGTGAGAGAGAAAGAAGCTATGATTGTGTGTGAGAGAGAAAGAGAATCTGTGAGTGAGAGAGAGAGAAAGAGAAGCTAAGAGTGAAAGAGAATGAGAGAGAGAAGATGTCAATGAGAGAGAGAGAGAAAGAGAAGCTTGTGTGTGTGAGAGAGAGAAGCTGTGTGTGTGAGAGAGAGAGAGAAGCTGTGAGTGAGAGAGAGAAAAAGAGAAAAAGAGAGGCTGTGAGTGAGAGAGAGAGAGAAGCTTTTGCATGTGAGAGAAAGTGAGAGAAAGAGAAGCTGTGAGTGTGAGAGAGAGTGAGAGAAAGAGATGCTGTGAGTGTGTGTGAGAGAGAAAGGTAAGCTGTGAGTGAGAGAGAGAGAGAGAACCTGTGAGTTAGCGAGAGAGAAAGAGAAGCTGTGAGTGAAAGAGAGAGAAAGAGAAGCTGTGTGTGTGTGAGAGAGAAGGAGAAGCTGTGAGTGAGAGAGAGAGAGTGAGAGAGAGAGAGAAGCTGTGAGTGCGAGAGAGAGGGAGAGAAGCTGTGACTGAGAGAGAGAGAGAAAGAGAAGCTGTGATTGAGAGTGAGAGACAGAAAGAAAGAGAAGGTGTGAGTGAGAGAGAGAGAGAGAAAAAGCTGTGAGTGAGAGAGAGAGAAAGAGAAGCTGTGAGTGAGAGAGAGAGAAAGAGAAGCTGTGAGTGAGAGAGAGAGAGTGAGA